>CAIIXF020000002.1:313588-6064588 GCA_903813345.2 Owenia fusiformis
ATCAGGCTGTGAGGGGGTAACTCCCCGGCTGATAGGAGTGGGTGTTAAAGGCTAAAAAGCCATTGGGATCCACCCCAAACCACTTGCCTGAAATAATGTTACACTCAGATCAAGGGTTTTTTCAACTGTGCCAAGTTTGTTGCTTTCCTAAAAAAGACGAACTACAGTGTAAAGTGGTTATTTCTGGACATCTGACTCCGCTATTATAAGAAATTAAAATAATACACAATCGTTTTGCTAAACTATGCTTTTCTTACAGTGTTTTTCCAAGATTTATATTTATAAGATATATATTTATAAATATTGTAACAAACATAAGGGGTGAAGCCACAAATGCCATGTAATGTTGAATAATCATTTAAATAGATAGGTTAAGCTTGCAATGTTTTTTACAACGTACCGTGAACTGAAAGGACATGGATTAACAAAGGGATGTATCGAGCGCGCATAGTTTTATATGCGCTTTAATCTACTTCACAAAGTATTGGCTTTAATTATTTTTCAATTTTCCTTCAACATGCATTGTAATGACTTCAGTATGAATGAAATATCTCTTGGTGTTCTGGTCCTGGATTGTGATATTGGTTCTCGATTGGAGGGGGGAGGGGGTGTTAGACATTGTTTCCTTTCACGTTAGATCATGGTTTTGGGATATATATGGTCTACTTTTCTTATGATAGATTTACACTTACAGTTTGCTTTTCTTGTTGGGTTTCTTTAAAATGTTTATAGTCACGCTTTCATTTGGCATTTGTGCCTATATATTCAGATACTCTTTCAGCTTCAGGTTTTCGTGTTTAGAACGAGAGATTTGGAATTTGACGTTGATGTCAACGGGAACCATTATTCTCGTGTCTATTTCAAATTCTATGCTGGCAATTTTGATTTCGATGCACAGTAGAATTCTTTCTGAAGACTATGGTGTATGTTATGCATGATTTAGCTCCAAAAATCTTACAAAACGAGCTCGTTTAAAATGTGTATTAGAAAACGAGCTTTAGAACTACATCAATGGAGAAAGTGTCAAATGCAACGTAAATACAAGCAATAATTTTTGACTTTTAAGCGTACGCACTCACTGCGAAATTTATGACTTTACAACATATGTTGAACACATTTTTTAGACCTATCATAATCGTAGTGAACTATATATACATGGATATGAAACCTGCATCCTGCTACGTTGACTACAGTATTGATTAAAACCCATTTTTCACCTTGAAAAATACAACGCATAACGATAAACGTAATTCAAACACGAGTTTAAATGAAATGAATTTCCCACGAGTGTGTAAGCAAAAAATTAATAGCGTCAAACAGATCTTTACATGCCGATCTCTTCATGGTTTATCAGTGAAACGGGATAAGGTTAATACAAATGAAATTCATATGAACTCACAAATGAAGAACTTATCACTCGTAATTTTATAAGCGACTTAATATACAAAAAAAAGTCGGTGTCGCCCTTCACCGGCCTTTAAAAACATGATATCCAATGAGAAATTACATATTAACTTGAGCTCCTACAATATGATAACATCATTTTTAAGCTGTACATATAGTAAAAGCACTACGAGAAACACTTCAATAATTTGTGATCATCAAAAAACATTGATTTTAGTTACAGACTATTCAAATTATAACATTAAATTATCATATTTCTGATTTTGTTCTGCAAACTTCCTATCGTTTATTCTTCTACCGTGAAAAATTAAATTTGGACATTGCTATTTTGTCAATCTTCAAAAAATTATACTTAATCGGTTCTTAGGATTGTAATAGAGAAACATTGACATGCTGCAAAAAGATCGCTACCCTGTTTTATAACTATCATGCAAATAGTTTTCAGGTTTGATGACTGGTGCCAGAACCTTCGACTTATTGGTGACAACTATTCATACATATACAACTGTACATTCCTTTAACCCTACCATGCACTTCATTTCAAGGTTTGATGACCGGTGCTAGAACCTGCGACTTGTTGATGACAACTATGAATGTCGTAAACACATCTGAGGTCAACATTACATGGAGTCAAGCAGAATGTAGAGAATATGTCACCGATACATTCATGTGTGTAAGGATGAAGTACGGTCATCTGTATCAGGATAAGAACCTACCTTGCCCAGCACGACGGCCTTGCTGGTGCTATGAACGAACCTTCGCTGGACGTCTTCATCGAGGAGAGATCAATTGCGACAAAATAGGTTTGTATACAATACCAACAGACATGTCGATATATGTCAGAGGTATATCTGCAGGAAGGAACAGAATTAGTTACATAGAAAGTGGAATGTTTCATGGGATGCAATATCTCATACGTTTAATGTTCCATGACAGTGGGATACGTGAAATATCTTCGTTTGGATTCAAGGGACTGGATAACCTAAGAGTTCTTTACATAAAATATAATGAGAACACCGTGAAGTTGGAGAACAGAGCACTAGGGGGGTTATATAAACTTAAGACTTTGTATATACACTACACTAGGTTGGATTATCAAATGAACAGAAAATTGTTTCAAGATTTAATTTCTCTGGAGGAGTTATCAATTGTTGGATGTGATATAAAGCGTGTAGAAGATGTTTCTCTCCCTAAGCCACACCTGTTACGAAAACTTGTCATAGGGCAACTTGATATATTTAATACATTGTTTAGATACCCAACAAATTACAGTAACCTGTCGGAGCTAGACGTTGCATCAGTTCCAGTGAATGAGACAATATCAGATGGACAGTTTGATGGATTAAATAAACTGAAGTATTTGGACATTTCTGATACAAAAATATCACGTCTGAAACCGACCATATTTGCAGGTCTTGATTCACTGATAGACCTGTATATTATGGAATGTTACATCCGTACGATCGACAAACACGCGTTTACCAATCTGAGAAATATTAGAATCATTAGTATTTATGGACAAGCATTGCCCAAATACCCGTTGACATTATTTCAAGGTCTTGAGAAGTTGACTGAAGTTGACAGCGATCATATGGAATTCTGCTGCATCGTTCCAACAACAGTTAAACTCTGTACCCCACAGCCAGACCACCTGTCTTCGTGTGGAGATCTAGTGAAAAACAACATACTCCGGGTGTTTCTTTGGACAATTGGTATATGTATACTCCTTGCTAACAGTGCTGTCATCATACTTCGATTTTGTGAAGGGACATCGAAGCATGGCGTAAACGAAATATTGATAATGAATCTCTCATTATCGGATATGATAATTGGGGTTTACATTATCATAATTGCTTCGATGGATCTGAAATACAGAGGCATATACTATCAATACCAGAGTGTTTGGAGGAAAAGTGGCTTCTGCATGGCATCTGGATTCATTGCATCTTTGTCAAGTGAAATGTCCGTGTACATCCTTGTTGTCATGACACTTGACCGGTTCCTCAAAATATTGTTTCCCTTTAAAATGTGGTTACACTTTTCCAAGCGTGCTGCACTTGGGACTCTCATCTTTGGCTGGATTCTCTGTATAACCTTAACAGCTTTACCACTTCTTCCTCTTAATTACTTTAGCCCTCATGAATTCTATACGCAATCTGGCTTCTGCTTACCGCTTATGTTGAATTACGATTCTGCAAAAGAAGACATGCTTAAATGGGAGGTTAGCACTACATCTGGTGGTCAAGAGTCTTATTCCCATTTTAACGGTTGGGAGTATTCCTTTGCTCTTTTCAATGTTGTCAATCTTATCGCCTTTTTTCTTATTGCTGCTGGCTACTTGGCTATATTCTTTGCTACAATGATCTCTAGATCAAAAACCAAACAAGGCTCGGGACAAGAGAAAGACAGAAAATTGGCAACAAAACTGATATGGATCGTGGCTACCGATTTCTTCTGCTGGGTTCCAATAATAATTTTGGGATTTCTAACCTTTTACAAGGTAACATTACCAGGTTTGTATTAATATCTTATCTATACTACAAGGACTGTTTTAAAAAGTTGTGCACACATATATCTATTCATGAACATTTTGAAACGATCTTCATAGTGGGAGGTATGTGCCCCCGTCTTATTCATTCACACTTTTGATCGAGGTTTCATGTACACGACGTTAACCTTTACTACACGTACAGTTTCTATGATTACCAAGGTGCTGATTAAACAATATACAAAGACATTAATACTAGATATGCCTAAATTCACTCAACAATATTTACTAAGAGGGAAGAATTACCGTAAATGAACTCTTGAACATCTTGATAAGTTCTCCCTATTTAATGACGTTAGCAATGCACAATCAAATGCAGTTTTAAATATAGAAGAATATTACTTATGTATAGAATTATTCATGTTAACGAAGTGGATCGAAAACAGTAAAACAAAAGTTATATTTAGTCCTGCCTTTAGACATATTGCATATGATAAGCCAATGGGCATTGCTAACTATTCAAAGGTGGAATTAGAGAAGGGGATGTGGATGTAGCGATGTAATGTAGCTGTAGTTATAAGAAGGCCTGAGGCCTCATCACGCGCTCGTCGCAAAAATTGCGTTTGCGTCTGCGTTGCGTTTGCGAATCGGAAATTTGGGCAAGCGCAACTCCAGAGTTGCGTCTTATCACGCGCTCGTCGCAACGCAGATCGCAACTTAAGTGGTAGTAATACCACATGCGATCGCAAAATGTAGAATTCCAACCTGTTATATAAATTAGCGGGGAAATCATATTAATAAAATACAATGTACGTGTCACAGAACTTTTTTGATGCATGGACTCACCAGACCTTATCTCGAGTTGAGTTTTACTTTTAAATATAGAAAGTGATTATTTCAATCAAAAAATGCCAAAGTGTAACGATCACTGATCTTAAAGATCAATCTTCATGTATTGAGATTTATTTCTAAGTATATTATTCTTGTACATCATTCAGTCATTACATGAATCTCGCGATCGGCAACACATTAATAATTGAATATCAGTGCACATTCTCAACCTAGTATAGTGCACCATCGTCAGACATTCTCACCCGAGTGCACCCTAGTCAGTACACACTCTCATCCGGGTGCATCGTAGTACTAGTTGAGTGTGTTATCAGGAGGGTGCCCCATATCAGTGTGTTATCAGGAGGGTGCTCTTGGTTGAGAGAATGCGTGTACTAACAAGGGTGCACTCGGCTGGTAAAAGTATGTACTGTCGAGGGTGCACTCGGGTCGCGGGTTGGAGTATGTATGATGTGGTTTCACACAGGTGCGAGAGTGGCCACACGTCGGCTTTGCCGTTAACTTGCGTCTGTTGTACGGTTTAATGGGTAATGTACCTTTGGAAGCAGTTTTTATGTCAGTTTTCGGTCATATATTTCCTGTAAACAATGTGACTGCAAAAGTATCAGACCGCAGAAATTCTATGGGTAGCGTAGAAATGTTACTGACCGCAAAAATGATAGACCGCACGGTCGCCGTGGGAAATGTGACTAGGATCGTAAAGAACCGTTTGTACCTTTCCAGTAAAATTCCAATATTCTAATGCATATGAACGTATGATGCCATCGAACCCCCAATTAACAAATACCGATTTTCGTTCGATGGTGAGTCAATGTAATTTCTCGTTTCATAGGAAATCATACAATACATTCAAGTTGACCTTGGCCAAGGGTGTCAGTAAGTGAAATTCCTGGATGTTATTTACATACTAGTATTTACTCTACCCTATACTAGTACCTTTTAATGCCTTGAAATAGAACTACCTTGATTCACTGAAGTCAGTGCTTATCGAAAATTACAATATACTTTACCTTGACATAACAGTTGTCACCTCTCCCACCACCTCGAGACAGATGCTTGGGTTATTCCAAATAAGTCCCTATGTGTCATTTGTAAGTTGCCTGTTGCAAAGAACCTCAATGTTATGCCCATTTCTAGGATCAGCCGGAATAAATGTTGCGTTTCGTTTTCTTCAATTTGCGATCAGAATTTGGGTTGAATTATAAAATTCGAAGGTTTTAAACACCCCTCATACCATTAATGATTCCTTTGATTTAAGCACTTTCGAAAAACATAAACTAACTTTTTATTACACAGTCGCCTTGAAAAAAGAACATACTTACGCAATCAATAAAGAAACTCCTTGATTGACATATCTAAAATAGATAACAACTGTCTTAAAGATGGGTAATATTTGCGATCGATTTGCGGCAGGGTAAGAGCTATCGCAACAATTTGGTCAGTTGCGATTGAAACATCTTCCAATTTGCGATTGCGTTGCGCCGAGCGGATGATACAAATCCTGATTGCGATTCGCCAAAACTTGCGTTGCGTTGCGGTGCGCTTGCGAATCTGCGTTGCGACGAGCGGATGATGAGGCCTCTGGCTTGCTAAAGGTACGAGGATTCACACTGGACAAAGAAAACAAGAAATTAATTACTGCACTGAGTACTACATAAGTACTATAATACATTTAGATTAAATATAAATTAATAATAACATAACCTGACGAATAGTTTAAAGAGCAAAGATTGACCAAACAATTTCAGCCTATCGAGGTATGAAAAAAAAGAATTTAATTTTATGACACCATTTTGACCATGGGCCAATTCGATCTAATTTTATAGACAATTTAGTAGAGGTGCATAGGACAGGGTCCTGAATTTCCATATCATACACAAGAAATCTATAAATCTTTATTCGAAGCATTGATATTTGACATGTCCGTATGAATAACAATAACAATATTTTTTCTTTTGTATAAATAACAATTTATACGTAGGAAAGATTATTAAAGGAACACTGATAAATTTTAAAAAGTGACAAAGTATTGGATCTGTTTCGGCAGTGGAATTGTCAGAATAACAACCCCTTTAATTTACACTTGTTATTTTTGTTGCATTTTGTTTTAAAATGGTAGCCCGTGCTTTGAATAATCAAATGGACTGACATTCCACCGAGGAATGCAAGCTGTGGCTTTTTCATCTGTTAAAAGACACACTTTTATTTCTTGAAACATGTAATATCATACATATTTAATTATATTGAAATGAATGCCTGTGAATCTTTCACAAGTGATATACGACGAAAACCCGAAGGTCCAGTGGAATATCATCTTGTGAAAGTGTCACAGGTATTCACCGAAAATAGAATTAAATATTTGTTTTATTACAGGGTGTCAGGAAAGTAAAGATACAAATACTCTTGTTTTAAGAGATTTAGTTTTTTTGTAATGAAATTGCTACAGAATGTAGAGGACATCTACCAACTTTTATAACATATGGTCTAAATGTGTTAAAGTTACGGTTGTCATGGTTACGGTTATGAGGGGTATGCGGAGCAGTTCCAGGATATCACTAAATTGTAATAAATTGTTTAAATATAACCATTTCAAACAGTGTTTATTATTGTATTTCCTATCAATATTTTGTTTTGTTCAATATTGTGTTCTTGCTGCCATAGTATTCTCTTTAGTTTAATGACACCCTTGATACATATCATAGCTATATAATGTCACCAGTATAATCAAAGAAAAGGTATTTAAGTGCTTAGAAAAGGGTCCCTTGATTAATAGAAAAGTCAATAGTGCACCTCCACAGTCAATGGACCAATTCACAAAGCAAAGAAAACAAATCTTACAAGTGAATGCAACGTTTTTGTACAATGGCCCATATTTGCCTGATAATGTCCCGTTGGACTTCTACATTAATGCATATCTTAAAGCAATATTTGTCAGAAGTTCAATATAAATATGAGATTCTGCTGGAAGCCAATGTTAGCAGCAATCTTAGAGATGGGCAGCGGCGGTTTTGTCAGGTCTTGGAATCTCCCGTCAAAATGCACCAAGAATGTTAAGATAATAGTGGGAAATACATAATACTGGATAACAGAAGTAATGGCAAATGACTAAATAATGTTACAGTACTAATCCTGTTGCTGTCGTGGTACATAATTTGATGTATAATAGCCACAGATGACAAAGTGTCAAGATGATATGAACTGGAGAAAAGAATTATAAAACATAATTGCGACGCTGCTCCACATACCCGCAACTCATGTTACCATAACAACCATAACTTTTTTATTTTCAAACAATTTGTCATGACAGTTGCAGGATAAGTTGTTACAATGTCATTCTACAATCTGTAGCAATTTCATCTCACAACAGGTAAATCTATTGAAATTAGAGCATTTGTATCTTTACTTTCCAGACACCCTGTATTTACTGTTATATTCCTCACTCACACTAATGGAATAACAAACTATTTAGGTCTAATCAATCGGAATAATGTACTCCTTGGACCTTGTTATATATAAAATTGAAATTACACTGGACTTAGTTGGACTGGTGAATATAATTTGATATTCAATTGAAGTCACGTGACTCCATTGAATATCGCTTGTTACTTTTTAGTCACTTGTAGGACATGGACCAATCAGAGAGTGAGGAATGTGACAGTGATATAATAAATGTTGATATTTTTTTATTTCTGTGAAGGAGGTATAGGTACCACGAGACTGGTATAAATTCACACATATTTAGATGGCGCCTCCTAAGTATGAATTTCAAATAAAAAAGAGGAATTGCCACTGATAAATAAATAATCATCATAACATGAACTTAAAATAAATATTCATAAACTACATCATAGTTATCATTTATTTCAGGAGATATCATTGCTTATATCAGCATATTTGTGTTACCAATCAACAGCGCTATCAACCCGATACTCTACACATTTAGCACACTTTCCTGGAAAGACATATGGAAGAAATGCAAGTGTAGGTCGACATCTGAGCAAGCACAGGCTCCAAATCAGAGGAACACAAATGATGCAGCATCTTCAAGTTCGATTCCCTGGAAAGACATATGGAAGAAGTGCAAGTGTAGGTCGACACCTGAGCCACCTTCGGCGCCAAATCGGAGGAACACAATTGATGCAGCAGCATCTGCCACTACTAGCACTAAACCTTGAGTGTTCGAGTCAATGTGAATGAACTAAAATGAATAATGAACGAAATAAATTGAACATTAGTGTACATCCAGAATCAAATAACGTGTCTCTATATCCCAGTGGTCGACTATGAGCCAAATGGGTGACATGACGTCCCGTGGCGAACTATGAACACAAGCATTTCACGTCAGCGTCTATATATCTAAAATGTAGACTATAAGACAATTGGATGACATTACGTCCTATTGCGAACTATGAACACTAGAATTTCACATCAGCGTCTATATATACAAGTGGTAGACTATACGAAAGAGAAATTCGGTGACATTACGTCTTATGACGAACTGTGAATGCTAGAATTTTACATCAGCAACTATTTATTAAAGTGGTAAATTATATGTCAAAGACATCGGGTGACCTTAGGTCATGTGGCTAATTATAAACACTAGCATTTCAGATACGGTGTCTATATATTCAAGATCTAGACTAACCGACAGAGAAATTCGGTGACAAGTCCCGTGACGAACTATGAACACTAGAATTTGACATATCTGTCTAAGTGGTAGACTATACGACAAAGGAATCGGGTGACATTACGTCATGTAACGTACTACACAGGCAAATTTCATCGGACCCCGTACAAGCCCGTACGGAACTTGTTGTGTCAACGGTCCTTGTACAACCTCGTAAGGGCCTCGTTACGAGTCTCGTAATTGCTTGCAATTTTCGAGCCTCGTAAGAGCTTGTGATTACCAGGACCGTAATAGCTCTTAATTTTCGACCCCCGTACTTGACCGTACGGTGCCCGTAACGAGCCCCGTAATAAATCGTAATTTTCGATCCCTGTACTTGCTCGTACGGTGCCTGTTACGGGGCACGTAATAGCTCGTAATTTTCGAGCCTTGTACTTGCCTGTGCAATGCCCGTAACAAGGCCCGTAATGGCTCGTAACTTTCGAGCACTGTACTTGCCCGTACGTGGCTCGTAACGAGGCTCGTAATTGCTCGTTGATTTCGATGAAATAAAATACAGCGTTCTTGAGAAATGACATTTTAATTATATCTAATTATGAATTAATATGTTTTCAATAATTTCAAAATATTCGCATGTCTGTATCAACATGATAAACAGTATTAAAGCTAGGAAACAAAATAAACAGGAAGGTTACCAATAGGAGGCACCATATTTTATTTATATAAAAACATTTGCGTGCGGTGTTATAATAAGTTGAAATATGATGTAAATACTTGTAAATGTTATTGTTATCGAATGTGTGAATAAAAACACCAATCTGAAATGATCAAACATGTACAACATCTCCTGGATAGATACGTGAATCGTGTAGCATGTTAGCAATTCATTTTTTTGTTCGGAGTTCGATAACGGGCGTCGTACGAGCTCGTACGGGCCGCGAAATTACGAGCCTTGTACATGCTCGAATGGGCCTCGAAAACAACAATTACGAGCATCGTACGAGCTCGCACGGGCCTCGAAAACGAGCTTCGTACGAGCTTGTGCGAGGATGGTGCTCCTTTTTGCCCGTAATGACTCGTAATTTTCGAGGCTCGTACAAGCTCGTACGGGGCACGATGTAATTTGCCTGTGTATATGAAGACAAGAATTTTACATTATGCTATCTTTAATATCCAAGTAATATCGCTCAATACATTTGAAATGAGATGAACTAAGAATCTTTATAAATATCGAGCCACTTCATTGTCCATGTTATAAGTTTTTAAAGGTAAAATACAGTAAATCAACAATTCACAAAGGTAGACAAGGAGTGTTCAATTCCAACTAGTCAGAACGCGCTATTTCACGTTACTGAATTTTGGTATATAACCAAGCACGCATTTGTCGTTTACACCCCAGTCACATTCCCCACGGCCGCCATGCGGTCTATCATTTCTGCGGCCAGTAGCTCGCCGTAGAATTTCTGCGCTCTCATAATTTTGCAGTCACATTTCCCACGGCAGCCGCACGGTGAATTTTAAATTTCTGTTGATAATTTTTTTTTTCATTTTATTTACATCAGGACAAATTATAAATGTTATTCATAGTGCTAGGATGTAATATCAAATGAAAAGTGATCGTGAAACATTGACAAATAATGATTCAATCTTGTTGAGCCAGTTGATTTCTACGGGGACCTCAGAAATGAACAAATATTATAACTCCGAGTTATAATTTCTACGGCGACCCTGCGGCCTGAAAAAAACTGGATACGCCATACGGAGGCCGCAGGGCGAGCGTAGTTTTCCTGCGCTCGCCGCAGAAATTCACTGATTTAATTGATCTGCGGTCAACTTACGGCCGCCGTGGACAAATGTGACTGGGGTGTTAGAAGTTAAGGTGATAACTTGAACTTTACAGATTGAAATTGATGCCTTTACTGACCCTTGCAAAAAAATCATTGAAATTATGTTATTTTAGTGATATTGTCTAATTTTGGTGATTTTGTAGAAAATATTTTGCAAGGTGTGAAAAGTATTCAAGCCCAATGCATTGTGCCTATTCTATTCCACTCTGGCGTTGTTTCCTAAACTAACATTCCCGCTGTGCGATCGTGCAAAGATTCCAGAACAATACCGTCATTGGAAGGATCCAGAATACAATGCACCAAGTCCAGGGTTTAGTCCTCAAAAATTCTCGAATTGCGTTCTCTTCAAAAAAATGAGAGAAAAATGATTCTCTTCAAAATTGCTCGATAAATACATTTGAATTTTCTATCGAAAATTTAGATATATTTCTTTATACGTCCCTACCAAATAGGAGTTCTGGGCGACGAGATCAAACAACTTCGAAATGATCCGTATCCTACTTATTTTGACCAAATACCCCCCCCCCTTCGGCGTAGTGTTAAAAAAGACAGGGAAAGATTCTTCCAAATAGTATAAATCGTATAGTTATGTTGTAAATATCTTAGATTATCTCGATTAAAGTATACACGTTGGATATTTCGAAAATAAACAGGCCAAGATATTCTTGTATTTAAATCATTGTCATAACTCTTTGCTAGATCTATATGATAGGGGATGTCGCCTACATGAACGTAATTTCTCAACTTTTTTTATATATCTTGCATTTTGATTAGCACTCGATTAATCACTTGTAGATGTAAATTGTAAAATGTACTACTAAAGTAAAATTCTGACAAAAATATATAAGGAACATCTCTTATTCTTTTAATATTATATTCGTTCATTGTATGAGTGACGCAATTACAAATCATTTTGTCTCCCATTTGTTCAAAAATGGAAGCATGTTTTGTGAAGTTGAATGTTTAGTTGAAAATTAGTATTTAAGAAATGTCATAGGCATATAAATTCATGTAGATTACTGCTTTGGAATGGAATGAGGTATAATGGCTGCATTTAAAACATTTTATTTTAAATTGACTTACCTGAAAAAGTTCATCCATTGTATGTACAGTACATACAGTCGACGAACTTAACGTTTTTGTTTTTGGCCATTCCATCGTACCAGTAGTGAATTAGCAGCTTAGTTTGTTTAACTCGTGCAGCTATAGGGCTATGCCACCGTATTTTAATGTCTTTCCCAGTCGCATGGCTCTTTACCAATCCTTTGAATGAACATGAATTGTTCTCCAGCTTCTTATGGGCCTTTGAGATGGCTGTATGGGCCTTTTGAAAGGATTGCGGACCTTCTCTCATCACATCCCGCGCATTTGGGTGCCTCCTGTTTACATCTTCTTTGACACAATCCTCAAACATTTCAATAGAGTTGAGTTCATGAGCCTTTGAAAGGAGTTAAACTTCTTGTAGGCTATTTGATGATTGGTCAGTTGCTGTATTACATCAGGATCATAACAGTGGCAGCATGACCTTATAGGCTATGATACTTCTTAAAGAGAGAATCGGATATAGCGAGCAGACTAACAACAGCAGTTCCAATTTTAGAATAGTTCTGGCCCATGTCATTCCTTCTTCTGTCTATTTTCTAAAAATCCCCAAAGTTCACACTTTATTTCAGGAACACTAAAGATTTTTACAATAATGTATTATTTTTCAATTAGAATGGTTACCATTATTTGGGAGAATTTAAACATTTTCACCCATTTTTCACTTTGAATCTATAATAACTTCACCAATTTATAACATATCGTGAATCTTTTGGGAGATATTGTATTTGAGATTGTAAGGAATAGATTGGTAAGTCAATTGCACATGTTGCTTGTAATTTTGTCACCCTTGTAGACCTGATTCTGCCTTTGAATATGAACTTATAACGGAACATTCAAAATTCAAATTCACGAAGCATGATACCATGTTTGAACAAATATGAGACAAAATAGTGAATTATGTATTTGTGTCACTCATACTTTGAACGTCTATTATATTAATAAATTAAGATATATTCCTTAAATATTGTTTTTGTATGTCAGAATTTTATTCTAGTTTTCAAATAATATGTTATTGGTTTTTTTTAATAATACTGAACATTTATGTTTATTTTGTAAAAAATCCAAAAGTTCGCTTTAACATGCTTTAATGAAGGAAAAATAAAATTTTACAATTATGTATTATTTTTCGTTACCATTTTTTATTTTGGAAGTATTAAAATATTTTCCATGAGTTTTTGCACTCTGAATCTTAACTTTGATAACTTTACCTTTTTAACACATTTTGGACATTTAAGGAGACATTGCATTTGACTAGTAGGTCATTGTACAATTTGCTTGTAACTTTATCACCACCTATAGATCTTAAGTTTTGTATATACGGTAATAGTGACACCATTGTTTCAAAAGCCAGAAAAGGAGTATTGACAGAAACCAAGGCAAGCCATATAAAATGTTATAATATCGTCTTGTGTATGTACTGAATTGTTTATATGGAACTGTATACACGTATCACAGTGACGTATCTAATGACCAGGAAGATTATTTAAATACCTTACTCTAAACATTGCTTAATCCGAAAAGGAGGGATTAATGATTGATGTTATGCCTTGGTTACATTTGCTCCGATTTTCACTACGGCGCCCGGCCGATTGAGTATTTTGTTCAAAATTGAATACAATATTGAGCAAAACACTCAATCGGCCGGGCGACGGCCGTTGGATCCGAGCAAATGTGATGCAGGCATTACTAGTACCAAACAAAAAATTTAAAAAGGCCTTTGTTCAGTTTTAATGTCCCGTCTAAGAATCCCTATATTCCAACAATTTAAAATGGATTCTAGCAATACTCACAAAAATGAATCTATTCGTTGAGACTCGATCCACTTGAGTTCTTCTGAAAAAATGAGGGTTTCAGCAAGGGTACCATTGACCTATAATGGGGGTGCAATGGATTTCACACTGCATATCTACAGTACATATGCAGGATGAAATCAAAAGCATACCCATATTAATTCAATTACACCCTTCTTGAAACACTTATTTTCTCAGAAGAACTCAAGTTGACTGAGTCTCAAAAAGTAGTTTCATGTTGGTGAGTGTTAGGATCCATTTTCAATAATTAGAATCTTAAACAGGAAATCTGACACTTTTTGTTTGTACTATACATACGAAATTTCATTTTCAAAATATCTAATTGCTTCATTCCAAGGCCTCTGATTAATAATCTTAAACTGATGATCGTTGTAGAACAGTTAAATATTGATCTTACCACCCATTTTAGAATAATGCAAATATTTTTAGATATGTAACTTTCCATCACATTTTGTGATTTTGTGATATGTTCTTACTTGTTATTGACAAACATATCGATATCATTGAGAATTTTTACGAAGGGCCCCCACGATGTGGGCGGAGTCATTTGCTTAATGGACCGAAGTTCGACCAGTCACGTGACCAAAAGTCCGCCATTATTACCTTATATGGCAAATCATCAAGGCCACGATCACGACGTCATATGTTGTGATTGTGATAAAGATACGACGTAATATCTTTTATTTCTAAGGTACGGTTATCGATGCATAACTTCCCAATTGAACGAGGTCGATACTTCAAAGTAGAAAAATCAAAACGATTTTGTTTCTTTTGTAATTCAAAAAATACAATAGGTGATGAAGAACACGTTCTTTTTTGTTGTTCTCAATCAGAACTAAAACTAGCTCGATCTCAATAACTCAGTAAAATAAAAAGTATAAACAATAGTTTTTCTCATTTTAATACAAGTAGTCTATTTTTATACTCCCTGTTAGCGCACGATGATGCAATTAATGAAATAATTGGTGATTATTTTAGTAAAGTACTTAGTGATTGTTGAAATTAGATTGTAAGAATTGTTTTGCCATGCATGTACATGAATGTTTTATTTGTTATTTGCTTTATAGGACTTATCTCGATGTACATTACATGTTCAAGAGACCAATAAACTTATTAATATAATAATATGACATAAACTATGACATCAGTCACATATTGCCCAATCAACTAGACAAACAACAATGCTAAACGTCACACATCACTGTTAATTACATTTTAATTTGTGACAGCATTAACATGTCACCTAACCAACATAAATCAAGCATTTACCTGTACAGTTTGTTCATTGTCTTTCTCTGTGGTATTTTCAAAAATAGTGGACGTGGATCAGTTTTGTCAAAATGGCATTATGGCCTTCGTATTTTTTCTAGTGTCATTTTCACTGGATTATCTTGTTGAATCTGTGACAAAATGAGGATAGCAACATACGGCATTTATAAAAAGAGCAAGGACCACGCCAGTTTTGTTTGGCCTACTTTAATGTATCATGAATAAGTAGATGGTAACCTTGTGCAAGTTGACCAGTATACCATACCCCCTTCCCGAATACTATTTACAGTGCGGTGTCCCATTGATTCAAGTGCAAGCTCTGATTCATCATTCAATATTATACATTAACAATGGACAACCGTTTTGCTACAAGATAATTTTCAATTTTTTAACCTTTAATGTTTACCCCCTGCACCTCCTTACATCAACTCGATGAAATTAATGTGATTTCATTAACTAGAATACACTCTTCAACTCTTCAACAAGTGGAAAGAAATGGCTTATTGTGTTTTGTTAGAAGCCCTCAACATCAAAGTAAGTAGTTTAGAACATGCTCGATTTCGTTGCTTTATTTAGATTTACATAACAGGGCGTGTAAGTTAATTTATAATTAAAATATAAAATACTTTAATAACTGTGTTATGACTTTAGTCATTGCAGATTACGCAACATTTAAACTTAAACAATGGGGAAATGGATGGTTCTCTTGTCTCTTCTTATCTGCATCGTAAATGTAAGTATTGTAACGAAGTATTATCAATGCATTCATTATTTGAATAGATTTACAATATTAACAATGACATGAAGGTATAGTAGGAATCAGATGAGGAAAATGGTGAGGAAATGTGAACAAATGAGGCAAATTGAGGCATAGTTGACAAGTACGTACTCTTTTCCACAAATGCCAATACTCCAACAATAATTATTATTTTTTGTGGATAGTATCTTTTTATATCAAACCTGTCAAAACTTTATAATGGTTAATTATCACTGGTCCACAATTAGTTACTTTGGCGAAACGCCAATGCAACAAAATGGATGAACTTCTTGGACACAAGTTTTTTGTTTTCTCCATTTAAACCTTCTTACTCGTATAAGTAAAGTTGCATATTATAATTTGTCACAAAGTTAGACAATATAGTCAAATTTTGAAAAATGAATTCGATTTAAAAATTTGGTTCATTAATAAAGCTGCAATCCTTTATTTAGTTCCACGTTTATATTACACTGACGAAAATCCATTATATTACTATTAACACATTTACTTTGACATGGACTTCCGTCAATGTAACAAAAACAATGGATTAAGTGTCAGAATTATTCCTTCATTTAAAAATCCTTTGCCAAACCGAAGGCATTTTTCAATGCACCTTGAATCGAGAAAACAAAAAAACTCTTATCCTGGAAGTTCATCCATTTTGTTACATTGACATTTCGTCAAAGTAACTAGTTGTGGAACAGTAATAACGTAGAATACATCAACACATTATTTGCTTCAGGGTGTGTGTTCCTTGATACCTCCAGTCGTAGTTGCAAGTGATGGTAAGTACATCTATGAATAAAAAGCACAAATTGGAGATCCCAGCATAATTACTTGATATATTGAACGGATTTATGCAAAACTTCATCAACATTCAACAAGTAATTTTGATCCGATAGAGGCGTTGAGTAATTTGAGACCTCTTACGGTGGGATACATTTTCATTGGGTTAGATGGTAGCAAAGGTGGGGGCTGATTGGTATTACAATATAGTACGCTGTTATATTTTATAGTTAGCGTCGACTGTGGCGCCCAAAGTGGCTCCATGGAGCCGTTGACATTTGGACCAGTTAATATCACTGTAGTCGCTAATGACCTTGTTGATGTCAGAAACTACACCGTGTATGCGTTTTCCTCGGACGATCCTTCGTGTGTATTCACTGGTTTTCTCGCTAATAGCACACGCGATCCAAATTCTATATACACACGAGTATATGAGTACATTTGGCCCTCACAGACACTCGGCATTGGGACGTTGGGACAGTGTGGAATGGATAGAAAGGTAAATATAATCACCTTGTTTGATCATGCACAGCTCAGAACGACGAAAATCAAATAAGTTTTCTGTTGCACAACTTTCACAACACAAGGTTGGACAATTTAGCTTTCCTTTGCGATGTTAACTACTTTCGATTGCGATATTAATTACTTATGTTAATTACTTTTGTGTAATCAAATGAAATAAGTTCATATTCATAAGTCCATTGGTTGCATCTTTTTCTCACAATTTCAAATACACTTAAAATGACATCATTGTTGTTATCAAAAACACTCACTTTTCTATATTACAAATATCGATAATAACAATAACAAACGTGATTTAGAATACAAGCACGATTCAGATGAAGATAAAAGTGATAATGTATGTACATGACTTATAAATATGCTTTAGAATGCAAGCACGATTCAAATGAAGATAGTAGTGGTAGAAGGTACTTTACTGACAGACGAAGACAAGGCGTTTGTAATTGAATGTGTGTACAACCCAGCCGGAACTGGTCCAATATCCACAGTGAACATCGACAACGACATCGTTCCGTAAGAAGTCACTCATTTATATCCTCAATTTCATGTATCTCCTCTCGTTTTTTTGGGCCGAAATGAAGATGGCGGTGGCGCCAGCAGTAGAATCCTACTATGTTTTTCATAGGATTAGATAACCACAGATCGATTACCATGCAAACTTTATATAATAATTGTTTATATCGCCCTTAAACTATACATTTGTTATTGTCTATGTGTGTAATCCAGCAGGAGTAGGCCAACTTTTCTGGGCTAATATTGACAAAGACAAAATCCTTGAAATGAGAGTCATGCATTATGCGTTTTTCTCCCTTTTACTCATCTTCCCAGCTGACAAAGGCAAACCTTTTTGTAATTGAATGTGCGTATAATCACTTTTGAGTAGGATAAATGTTGGGGTAAATGTCCACAAGTAATGTTGATGTAATGCCCTTCGATAGCAAGTCGCGTACAGTCTCAGCTGTAGTGGCTAGCCCTTATGGCTCAGGAGTAGAGCGTCTGACTCGAGAACGGGAGGTCCTGGGTTCGATTCCCATACGGGGCATTGAATTTAGCACACTCTCTTTCGAGTCTAGCATCTGGCTCGGTACACTACAGCTCCCCGACGGACGTGCCCAAGGGTCGTTACATTTGTGTCAGAAGTGGGATTGCCCTTGTGAATCATTTACGACGGGACGTCGTCTTCTTGGGGGGGGGGGGGAGCAGGGGGTGGTGTAATGATCTTCGATAGCAAGTCGCTACTACAGTCTCAGCTGTAATGGCTAGCCCTTATGGCTCAGGGGTAGAGCGTCTGACTCGAGAACGGAAGGTCCTGGGTTCGATGCGTGCCCAAGGATAGTTACATTGACAACAACATTGTTCTGTAAATAGGAGTCATGCATAAGGCGTGTTTCCCATTTCCACTATAGTATCGACCTACGAAGACAATGTATTTAAGGAAGAGATAAGGAGAGGGACAGGGGGCCGAAAACAACTATATAATGACATGACGTTTGGCTTGAAAACCAGATCCAATAGGGTCAGGTTCAAAATAACCTAGACATTCTGATAGTTTAACATTTCTTGTGACTGTACGGGTGAACTTTTGTCCCAGGCCAGATGGTGATATAAGAGCTACAGCGAAACCCAATCCTCTAGACAGAACGTACCAATTGCACCTCATTGAATCTGCAACAGCCAGTCCTATTTTGAGTCCAGTGAACATTGGAACAAGCGTAAACTTGAGAGTTTTGGCCAGCGGGGAAGATGATGGGAAAAATGGGGCAGGTTGGTATTTGAATTATGGAAGCAAGTTTGATAACCATTTTAAGAAACAATTTTCTCCTCGAAGTCGAACAGAATACTAAAGTACTCAGGATATTATAACGCTGCCTGCTACTACACCGATCCTTTATAAGTTTGAAAACCCTTCTTTGGGTTGCGTGTGAAAGCCTGACAATGTTCAACTTTTCAAAAATCGTCAAATTTGTAACTAATTCCAACTAGAGTAATGAAGCATCAAAATGAAGAAACAAAGATCAACAGACTTTTTACACGCTATCAAAATAACTTTGAAAAAATGACTTTGTTGATTTTCAGCCGGGGATGAAAATGGAATTCGCGTTGGATTATGTACAGCTCAGAACGACGACAATTCGCAGCATGTAACAATTGTAAAGGATTAGTAAGTTTCTTTCTTCCGTACAGCTTTCTTTTTCCCAAAGATGAGCTTTGGTACATGGCCTGTTCGATAACAAATTTTATAAACAGGTCTCGTTTGGCATTGAAATTAAATTCAGAATGTTCGCTGTTGTTTTTAGCTCACATGGTGAGCTATTGCAATCACTCACTTTTCCGTCTGAAGACAACATAAGAACATCAGTAATAGGGGGGAGAGTTTTCCGGTCGGATCAAAACGTTTAACCCTTCTACATTCAGTCTCAAGTTTGTGGACCCTGAAGAATCAAATCAAGACAACAATCAAATCAAGACAAAGGAAGAAGAAATAAGAAAACGAATGGAGACACTGATACAGCAGCAACTAATGATGTCCGTCCGTCCGTCCGTCTTTCTGTCAATAGGATTCCCGTTTTAAGTCATTTTTGTTTAACATCATTATAGAAAACTCCCCTATGACGCCTGGTTCAAAAGCTTGCCTATTTTCAAAATGGCCGCCATTTTTTGTCTCGCGAAATTCACTTTTGGACCATTTGCTTTAAAACCTATGTCAAAATTTTCAAAATGGCTGCCATTTTTGTCTCGCGAAATTTACTTTTGGACAAATTGCTAGCTTTATAAATAATTTCAAGTGTCCTGCATTGCAAAAAGACATGCATGTCACTGTAATGAGTAGTTGTATGAAATAATTATGTACAGAAATCAAAGGAGCCCTGTGTTCTTTTCTGGGTCTATCTCCCAGGCTAATTACGCTAATTACGATCGTATATGTACGTGATATACCAAAGAGTTATTGCTCACCTTCATTGGTGGTAAACAAAAAACAATACAATACAATAGAAGCACGTTTTAAAACCTGGGTCAATAAGATTCTTTGAATTATTTTTGTTTCTCCTAATACAGAAGTCCCTCCTGAAAGTCCAGATTCAAAAGTTTGCCTATTTTTAAAGTGGCTGCCATTTTAGTTGCGGGAAATTCACTTTTTGTCAATTCAGTAGCTTTATAACTGATTTAAGGTGTCCTGCATTATAAAAATCTGCTTTTTAAATAGCTCGTTTTTATTGTCTGCCATTTTAGCCATCATTCACGTTTCTCTTTCTGAGCAATACCATGTTACATGTTAGCCAAGTGCCCACGGTACTATTTTATGATTTTCTCTACAAGTTTGGATCGAGTAACTTGAATGGTATTACCGTATTTTTGAAATGATGATTTTGAACTGATGTTAAACTGATATAAACGCCATTTCCACGATTTCAAATTTTACTTTGCCCATGCACGGTTCGGAGAGCTTCATAACTCCGACTAGGACCCCCGGGAGTAGATCTAATGTTGAATTTTGAATGATGATTTTCAATGCGCAATGGAATGAGTATGTCTTGTACGTTTCTACATTACAGCTGCAGAGATTTGTCATCAGAAATTAACTGGGTCCCTATTTCACCTGAGCCAAAGGATCAAGTTGGATTTACAAGTACTTTTTTACAGTCCTATTCCCCGCCATTTGAGATGTTTGCTATTACTGGAGGAACCAGACGGAATATTGTAACGTTCACTTGTGACGTAGATGTATGCAGGACACGAGCTAACTGCGATGGGGTAAGTTTTGTTACTTTACATTGGAAATGATAAAATAATTATGTAACCACCAGTGGTGGTGGCATATTGTTATCGTCTCCAACTTTTTTTGTGGTTGACGTTCGGCGTCTGTAACAGCGTTCGACATCTCATGTAACAAATGGTAGGAGTTGACGTTTTGCATTCTTAAGGCTTGTTCCTAAGTGTTTATACTAGACTTAAACTTTAGTGGATTTCAGATCTGTGGATTTTGGGGATTCTAAAAGATTTGAACATTACATGTATGCATATATAAATATTAATTTTACTTATTTACAATTGTTTGATTTCTATGTTAGGATAACTGTCCGGTAAAACGACGTAAACGTGAACTTCTATACAACGTCGGTGCAGCTGAATATAGAAACAGTAATATAGAAGAGGGTCACGTTCGGATATCAACGTATGTGATGGTCCATTATATCGACTCTAAGCCTGCTAATACCGCCGGAGTGAAATGTGGTGAGTTTAAAACACATACGCAGATATATAAACTAAAAGGATGAGTCTGGGAATGAGTCTGGGTATCGACTTAGAAAATATTGAAAATTGTAATGTCTGAAAAACCAACTCAATCACACATATTATTAAACTTCAATATGTCATCCTTCTCCTGAGAGTACAAAAATATCAATTTGTATCACAATTAATGAAGAATATTGGCATCAAAGACAGTGCATATCACTTTGTCAGAATTGAAAAAAAATCAATGGCAAATATTAAATGAATTATTTATGCAAAAGGTTTGAAACATATCCTCCAAAACATTGCTTACTTTCTTTGTATAGACATTGAATGGCATTTCTGGATAAGTGAATTGGTGTTTATCTGGTTAATCAAGGGATTATAGTCACTCAAAGTTACTGAGCATCCAGTTTTGAGGCTTCAATTGTGTTGGTGAAGTTACACATATTTCAGTCAAATTCATGCTGAGCACAACATTCCGGTTTCAATTTTATAATCTCTATACATGACCCTGGTGATGAAGAGTCAGAATCAGTCGAAAAACCAAAACCGGAAAACTGTGCTCATTGTGAAAACTAAAAGTGAAGCAACTTTTTTTCTGATATTTCTTACATCAAATGGCAGCCATCTTGTTTTTCCCCCTTCAAATTAAACTGGCGGGAAATTCAAAAATTTGAAAAAAATTTTAATCCTTAAATACATTTCAAAAATATGATTTTCTTTTAAATTCTTCATGGGTCTTAAGTTATTTCTTCTTTGTAAGTCATACATGTTGCCATTGATGTTCTTTTTCTATGATAATGACTATTTTTTTTATGTTAAGATACTTATTCTGACTCTCAGCAGGGGGTTAATTATGTATCAAAACTCGTGAAAAAGTAAATATACTTATCAAATATAACTAGGACAGTAATAAAAAACATATTTAACATACATTTGACTGAGGGACCAAAAGGGCATATACCCGGACACATCCTTTATTTCAAATTAATTGCTTCGACGTAACTGTGATGGCTGAAAGATATGGCAAAGAATGGAGGCGAGGGAAACAGTTAAGGTTCACGATACGAAATCATTCGTATCATTAATCGTACTTTGTTTTCTCTCCAGTCATTTTACATACATTTTTTATCTTTACCAGTCTCTCGCTATTTTTCACAAGAAATATTAAACGTCCTTTTACTTATAAGATCGAGACCCTTTTGTAAATTACCATTTTACAAGTCACCCTTGCATACTTTTTTATTTTGTAGGTTCATTTGGAATGCAGTTGGTCGTTGGTCTATTTTTGGGCATGTTATTCTGAACCTATTTGTCCTTAGAATGTACAGGTTCGGAGGATAAATTCTCGACGGACTTACACTGTACGTCGTATATAGGATATTGTATTTCGATAAACATCACATTACGAGTAGGTGCTGCTGTTCAAATTGCGATCTTATCAGAATAATGTTGTCAATGCTAGATACCACGACTTACAAATTGTTATCTTAATAAAACATTATTGTTACAAATTGTGATCTTAATAAATAGTCAATGTTAATGGACTACACACAAACCATGACATCGGTGTACAAATTGTTATCATGTCACAATTTATTTGCATCAAAACGCTTATCATAGGCGTCAATATATTTTCGATTTGATAAGGTTTTTGATTTTAATGTGTTCCACTTATACATTGTAATTGGAATCGGATGTGTTTCAACATGTTCAATGTTGTATAGTTTGATGTGATTTGATAATACTACAATGAAAATAGTTAACCATGCCAGTACATAATTTGCACCATCAATAAACTCGAGCTACAAACAAATTACCCAAAATTGCCAGTACATGAATTCCAAATAAGGAATTAGAAGAGGTGCTTGAATCAAGCATTCATGCAATTTATTTTCATATTCCAACAAGACTTCGCATTTTCGGAACTTAATGTAAGCAGTACTTATTTGACCCTTTAATAGATATCTAGACAGGGGCGTAGCAAGCTTTCAGTCAGGGGGTACGATTGTCAAAAAAATGTTCGATTTTCTGCAGGTGGCGTGCAATTTTGGCATATTTCAAATTGATGCAAACTCCTTCAAAAATGAGCGAGAACTTTCAAATAAAAAGCATTTTATAGCTCTTTTCTTCCTCTATCTCAGAGTTTAATTTAAATTGCACCCATCGCACCCTCCCCCACTGACTACGGCTATGTCACATGTAGCTTAGGTGATTTTGACTTTAATAAACACAGCACAACAAAATATCGAATTTTTACTTTTTTATTCTCTAACAGTGGACATTATAGGATTTCCCCTTTCAGTTTATACAGTAATTATACAATTAATGTAAAATATACAGCTGATGAAAACATACAGTATGGTAAAGTTAGACATTAATAAAAATTCAGTGACATGTTTACAGAAAACAGACAATAAGACTATATGTAACAAGAAAAAAAATGGTTAAGGATGGCTATGTACTTAACTAGTATACTTGCATTGACATAAACATGCACTACTATAACTACTAAGCAAAAAGGTTACGCATTGTAGAATCAAGACACGGCGTGTAACATGTACGTCAAGATATTCAAAGAGTTCCAAATAACTGAGTAAATACAACATCTGGCATACATATTCTGTCGAGATACATGTACTAGTTGTAAAGAAGAGTAAAGTCAAGTCAAGACATCACGTTCAGAGTCAACTTTATACAGTCCATGTAGTCAAGGTTACCACTATACAGTCAAGACATCATGTTCAGAGTCAACTTCATACAGTCCATGTAGTCAAGGTTACCACTATACAGTCAAGACATCATGTTCAGAGTCAACTTCATACAGTCCATGTAGTCAAGGTTACGACTATACAGTCAAGACATCATGTTCAGAGTCAACTTCATACAGTCCATGTAGTCAAGGTTACGACTATACAGTCAAGACATCATGTTCAGAGTCAACTTCATACAGTCCATGTAGTCAAGGTTACCACTATACAGTCAAGACATCATGTTCAGAGTCAACTTCATACAGTCCATGTAGTCAAGGTTACCACTATACAGTCAAGACAGGATTCAGAATCAACAAAATGTAAAGTCGAGACATCCAATCTGGTGTTGTATATCCAATTTAATTTAGTCAATGTAGAGTCAAGGTGGCCATCAATCAACATTCAGGTGGCTTACATGTATATAGAGTCAATACAGTTTATGTAGAGTTATGGCATAGCATGTTGAGACAGTCCATTGTACTTGTCCAGTTAGAGTTAAGGTGGCCCTCACTGAACATACAGGCGGTCATATAGAGTCAATACAGTTCATGTAGAGTTATGGCATAGCATGTTGAGACAGTCCATTGTACTTGTCCAGTTAGAATTAAGGTGGCCCTCACTGAACATACAGGCGGTCATATAGAGTCAATACAGTTCATGTAGAGTTATGGCATAGCATGTTGAGACAGTCCATTGTATTTGTCCAGTTAGAGTTAAGGTGGCCCTCACTGAACATACAGGCGGTCATATAGAGTCAATACAGTTCATGTAGAGTTATGGCATAGCATGTTGAGACAGTCCATTGTACTTGTCCAGTTAGAATTAAGGTGGCCATCAATCAACATTCAGGTGGCTTACATGTATATAGAGTCAATACAGTTCATGTAGAGTTATGGCATAGCATGTTGAGACAGTCCATTGTACTTGTCCAGTTAGAATTAAGGTGGCCCTCACTGAACATACAGGCGGTCATATAGAGTCAATACAGTTCATGTAGAGTTATGGCATAGCATGTTGAGACAGTCCATTGTACTTGTCCAGTTAGAATTAAGGTGGCCATCAATCAACATTCAGGTGGCTTACATGTATATAGAGTCAATACAGTTCATGTAGAGTTATGGCATAGCATGTTGAGACAGTCCATTGTACTTGTCCAGTTAGAATTAAGGTGGCCCTCACTGAACATACAGGCGGTCATATAGAGTCAATACAGTTCATGTAGAGTTATGGCATAGCATGTTGAGACAGTCCATTGTACTTGTCCAGTTAGAATTAAGGTGGCCCTCACTGAACATACAGGCGGTCATATAGAGTCAATACAGTTCATGTAGAGTTATGGCATAGCATGTTGAGACAGTCCATTGTACTTGTCCAGTTAGAATTAAGGTGGCCATCAATCAACATTCAGGTGGCTTACATGTATATAGAGTCAATACAGTTCATGTAGAGTTATGGCATAGCATGTTGAGACAGTCCATTGTACTTGTCCAGTTAGAATTAAGGTGGCCCTCACTGAACATACAGGCGGTCATATAGAGTCAATACAGTTCATGTAGAGTTATGGCATAGCATGTTGAGACAGTCCATTGTACTTGTCCAGTTAGAATTAAGGTGGCCCTCACTGAACATACAGGCGGTCATATAGAGTCAATACAGTTCATGTAGAGTTATGGCATAGCATGTTGAGACAGTCCATTGTACTTGTCCAGTTAGAATTAAGGTGGCCATCAATCAACATTCAGGTGGCTTACATGTATATAGAGTCAATACAGTTCATGTAGAGTTATGGCATAGCATGTTGAGACAGTCCATTGTACTTGTCCAGTTAGAATTAAGGTGGCCCTCACTGAACATACAGGCGGTCATATAGAGTCAATACAGTTCATGTAGAGTTATGGCATAGCATGTTGAGACAGTCCATTGTACTTGTCCAGTTAGAATTAAGGTGGCCCTCACTGAACATACAGGCGGTCATATAGAGTCAATACAGTTCATGTAGAGTTATGGCATAGCATGTTGAGACAGTCCATTGTACTTGTCCAGTTAGAATTAAGGTGGCCATCAATCAACATTCAGGTGGCTTACATGTATATAGAGTCAATACAGTTCATGTAGAGTTATGGCATGGCATTTTAAGACAGTCCATTGTACTTGTCCAGTAAGAGTTAAGGTAACATGGTAGAGTCAAGCAAGCTAGTTAAGTAAAGCAGTCGATATAAGTACAGTCAAGACAGCCAAGGTCAAGACTTCCAAAATTAAATTGATTATATATATATGTTAAATTTTAGCACAACATGTATTCATGGCCATGATTTGAGACAGCGTCGTGTCAAGATATTCTTTGAGCATTTTGGTAAGACCAGTTATTTCATATTATTGAAAGTTCTTATGTGCTGAAATTTTCACTGTGAAGTCAAAGATGCAAAAATCGAGATATTGTCTGAATCATTACTAGCCCTAATCTTATAATAATTATCTTCCTATGGTTTTTAATCTTGAAATGCAAAAATATCAAATGACAAATGTGTGAATGAATCCTGAGAAAATCTTCACTTGTAAAGATTAATTCTGGTTTAAAAATACGTTTCCACTACAGTACGTAACAAAATACAACACATGTATGATAAACATTTGGCAAAATAAACAATCACTTCAAAGGTGTAGTATCACAAAACTGATGGAATCATATCCAATCGTTCAGTCTCCCTCTTTTTCATTTCCCACAGTTTAGTATCCCATTTTCACACAAGTATCCAAACATCCAATTTTTCATATCCTATGGTTCATAGCTTTCATTAGCAGCGTGCACCAAGCTACTCTTGTTTATTGAAGCGTAACTGTTTTTAAGCTTAATATATGATTTCCAAGATAAACAATATAAGTTCCATTATTCTGTATCCCATTAATGTGAATGAGTCCCATTATTCTTTGTAAAATGGCATCAATAGTTTAGGCATCTGTTGTAAAATTTCAGTTATGGCATCTGTGATTGAATTGCTCTAATTGTATATCATTTCATTTAATATTCATTTAATGACCATCATTTACATCATGTGAGGGTTTATCTGAAATAAAAGGGAAAAAGCAATGTTATTTAAGGCCTGCAATAAAAATAATAGACAATTGTAATCATTTATTAGGTATTGGAATAGGTATTCTATCTACTTGGGTGCATCAAAAAGTTTTGCAATTTTGATACTATCTCAAGTTATACATTTAGCTTTGCTTTGAAATTTGGCACAATTTTAGATCATATATTTATACATAGTGTGTAACGATTTGGTTGCTCATCTGTGATTGGGTAAAAAGATATGGTTGCTATGGTAACGGGACCCGAGGGTACTCGGTTCCACCTAGAATATGTTAATTTTAAATTCTATTATATTCTGTTATTATTATGATTCAGTCACCAAAATTACAGGTTTGTGTGTCTTTTCATTCCCCTTTTCTATTTCTTATTGTTCTGATTACATCACACAAGGCTATTATGACATATGGATTTACATTGTGATGTAGATTGTGGGGAAAACCTGTGAATTCTGGCAGCCATTTTGTTTCAAGTAAATTTTCTCTTTCTGCTACAAACCCCACTTCCATATGGACAACGCATGGCCCCATACAAGTAGGGTGGCAATTGATGCTCAAGAGGACCTGGATTGGGAGCGTGTAACAACAGGCAGCTTACTCCCAGACACATTACCATGCGACTTCTTCTTGTTCAGTCATATGAAGAGGGGATTGAGGGGCATGTGCTTTGAAACCCAATAGGAACTTGCCTCAGCCGTGAGGAAGCGATTGGCTGTTTTATCAGCAAGGGATTTCAGGCTGTCTTCAGAGACTGGGTCCAGAGACTGGGTCCACAGACATCAACAATGTTTGGCAGCTGGGAGCAATTATTTTGAATAATTTGAGAACAATGTTTGCAGAAAATTGATAATAGGAATTTGAGAACAATGTTTTAATATGCAGAAAATTGTTAATATGAGACTAAACAAGGTGTTGGCAAATTGATGTCATTTATTCTGTTTATTGCGTAATAATAAACTTGCATTGAACCATGAGGTCGCTTCTTATATTACTATGACAACCATATTTTCTTGAAAAATGAAGATCCAGTCTCAAAATTTTGCAGGTATGTCCACAAATGTATGATCATTGTATGTGCCGAATATTATGACATAACTCAATATAGTTATTACGATAGAGTCAAAATTGCAAAACTTTTTGATGCACCCAAGTAGTTTGGTATTAAGTTATGATTGTTAAAACATATGAGCTTATCACAGGTCATAATATCAAGGCCCGTAGCCAGAATTTTCCAGGGGGGGGGCACCTTCCCAAAAAAATCTAGAAGGGAGGTCACTTTGGCAAATTTTGCCAAAAATCACTCAAAAAATAGTCAGAATGGTGAAAAACTGCATGATTTTGAAAAAAAAAAACTGGCTACGGGCATGATATCACTTATTTTTAAATAGCTTTATATTCCAATAGCCCTTTTAATCCTTCCTCAAATAGCTATCTACAAATGCTAGTTGGAGTTGATGAATTTCAATTGAAGCAATTCCTCAAAAAATTCCATCTAGTATTTGCTTCAATTTGTGAAGCTCATATTAACTCATCCCTTCAAAAAGAAAAGATTCAACAAGTTCAGGTATGTCATTCATTTCCATCATTCTCAAGCCTTACCTCAGTCAACCTGGGGTTCCTCTTGGTCTTTACCAAAAGCAGGGCATCCTGGGAAGCCACCCCCTCCACCTCCCCCACCAAATTTGCCCATCAGTTTCTGCATGAATTCCTGGATCTTGGGCTGGTCCTTGTATTTGGCCATATTCGCTGGGTTTTTACTAATATCTGCGAATGCTGCCGCAACTTCGGGGTCCTTGACAATCAAAAACGTAGAACATAATTCAAGAGGTAAACATACATAATGAAAAATTCAGAATCAGGGAATATAAATAAAGAGGGATGACGGACGTGGCATTTAAAATGTCAATAGTTGTAATTCTCATCCAAATTAATCCTAATGTATTTCTAATCAAATGGATAAAAATATGTAACACTTACCACCTATCACCTTAAAAATGAGACATTGGTCATGAATACAACTGTGCACTGAGCCTAAAATGGTAATTTATCAACCCTTTGCTTAACTAAACAGCCTTTTTAAACCAATAAGTATTGAATAAAGTATGGAACAAAAACATAAGAGATGGCATCTTGTCTACTCAGGCAAAACCATTTAAATATTAAGCCACACATTGATAAATATCACTTTTTATAAAAAAAATTCAAAATGGCCACCACTGAGAAATTTACCCAGCAAGCCTCTTTAAGCTCTCCTCTGCAAAATTTGTGTAGCACCCTCCTGAAAGACCAGAGGGCTGCATGCATATTGTAGACCCATCAGACAATGATACTATCACCATGACAATGTTCGACTCACCTGGAATGCTTGCAGTATGTCTGGGTCACTAAGTAACTGGCTAAAGTCTAAGCCACCAGGCATCCCACCTGCACCTGCACCTTCTGCTCCTGAAACATGTTAATATTGTATTTTAATATGCAACTGGCTAAAGTCTAATCCACCAGGCATCCCACCTGCACCTGCACCTCCTGCTCCTGAAGCATGTTAATATTGTATTTATTATGTAACTGGCTAAAGTCTAAGCCACCAGGCATCCCACCTGCACCTGCACCTGCTGCTCCTGAAACATGTTAATATTGTACTTTAATATGTAACTGGCTAAAGTCTAAGCCACCAGGCATCCCACCAGCACCTGCACCTCCTGCTCCTAAAACATGTTAATATTGTACTTTAATATGTAACTTGCTAAAGTCTAATCCACCAGGCATCCCACCTGCACCTGCACCTTCTGCTCCTGAAACATGTTAATATTGTACTTTATTATGTAACTGGCTGAAGTCTAATCCACCAGGCATCCCACCTGCACCTCCTGCTCCTGAAACATGTTAATATTGTACTTTATTATGTAACTGGCTGAAGTCTAATCCACCAGGCATCCCACCTGCACCTCCTGCTCCTGAAACATGTTAATGTTGAACTTCGATTTGATTCTTCTCTGATGAAAATAATGCACTCTTTGTAAGATTCTAAATCTATTATTAGGAAGGTTTGTTAAGATTATGTCACTTTTAATTTTTAAAACAAATCGGAACACATGAAAGCAAACTTAAAAGTATCGCATATTTATACTGTAAAAAAGCTGTTGATTAGTATTACATGTATTAGGTATGTTAAGTTAGGTATGTGGACATACCTCCATGGAATCCTCCTGGGGCACCACCAGGCATTCCTCCTGGGAATCCCCCAGGCATTCCCCCGGGGAATCCCCCTGGGAACCCTCCAGGCATTCCTCCTGCCTCTGCCTCAGCTTTCTCTCTCTCATCAGCCTCCTAAAATTAAATGAACACCATTTTTGGTAATCTGTTTATTACTAACATCCCCTCATTTGATAAATTAATTTTACTGCCTTGGAAAAACAGAAATTAATGGACTTTGAATCTGATTGACCTCCATAGGCTTGGAAAAATTGATATCTTTAACATAAGTAAGAGTATATACTGGGTGATCTAAAAAATAATACCCCTTAATTTTGGAATACTGTACTCCCACTAATATTTGACGCTATTATATTTCACATTTTTGGCATTTTGAAATTTTTCAGCTATCATTTTTTGCTAATTTTCAGTTTTTCGAAAATTTGCGGCTATTAATTTTCAAGGATTTGTCATACAAGATCATTCAATCGACTTGGATATCAGCCATTGTTGTTCCTTCTTCTGATGATTTTGGCTTCTAATTAGGCCATTTTGTTAGAATGTTCATTTTGAAACCGTAATAACTCAAAATGTAACTTTTTACCTAGTATCGCTAGCACTGGACAAAAATATTGTCAACACTGAAATCCCAGGGAACTTCCGTGGAATTTCACAAATTAGAACTGTTGAAATTTCGCTACTATTATACTATTATATTTCGCAAATTTTCCAAATCTCGCAAAATATAATAGCGGTTGAAAATTATCGGGAGTACAGTAACTTTCTCAAACATGGTGGAATCTTTGTGAAAAAAAGTGTTAAAAAAGTGAGAAAAACATCTAAGATTTTCAGATTTAGGTACTGTATATGTGAAATCATTCAAAAAAATGTTAAAAAATACAACTTTATGAAATTATGTCTTAGCCTAGCCATTTTTTGTGTCTGGATTGCATTCACTCATATTATCAACAATATGTCATCTACCCAATAAGACAGTTCCACCCAATAAGACTTCATAACTTAAATTTATAAATGATTTAGCATCAGACCATACGTCTACGGAAAACAATGATATCTCAATTTCTAAGTTGCTCATGAATGTTACATTGAACACTCTATCTACACAAAAAACTCATGAAGATTCCTTCATAATTGAGAAAGTTATTTCAAAACAAGAGGGTAACGTTTTTTTGGGTCACCCTGTATATGTACATACATGTACATCCCTCTGTGTGCATCATCATAAAAACATGGACTGCCCAGATACAGATAAGGATTTAAAGAGGTGTTTTAAGAGATCCTTTCTCTTCAAATCCTTGGTTCAGAACCCAGAATGAAGATACTGTATTACATTATGAAATGGTAGCTAAAGTGTAAGGATATTCCTTACCTTCTGCAAAAATTACATTATGAAATAATAATAGGTAAGGATATTCCTTACCTTCCTGGCTCTATCATTCTCTTCCTGGGCTTTCCTGATCCTTTCCTTTCGTTCCCTCAATTCTTTGTCCTCTCTACGACGTTCCTGTTTCCTCTTATGTTCTTGAATCTTCTTAGCCTACAACATAACGTATTCAAGTATGTACCAGGGGCATAGCCAGCTATTAGTCAGGGTGGGGGGTGCAATCGCCAATTTTTTTTGTTTTCAGTCAGAATGATGCCAAAAGCAAGGACAAAATTGTGACAAAAGCAAGGCAAAACTTATCTTTAAGATTTGTTTTGAATTTACAAAAATTGATGCACTAAATGATAAAAATCTAATCTATGGTTCAATTTTTATTGGTTATATCACCCCCCCCCCCACCCTGGCTACGCCTATGTGTACAGGATGTTAAAATGTCTACAGGCACTGGCTGGGAATATACATGTACATGTAACATCGTACATGTATAAATCAGGCCCTTAGCCAGGTGTTGGGGGAGGTTCTACTGTAGCATCTCAAACCACTCTGCTAGTATTCCTACTGAAATATGCTTGACCATTGGTGACAAAGCCTTCATTGATTGGGAATACGATCAATCTCAATGTAGTAATATCTAAAAAAGCTCACTTATTGAGGCCCTACAAAATGTTCAAGCCTCATATTTTTTGAGCCAAAATCTTTTTCTTGGGCCCACCCAAGGGGGGGGGGAGGGCTGGGTCACTAGGACCCCTGGATCTGCCAGTGGTATGTGCCACATTTTAAAGTGATTCTAATAAATCAATATGTTAATGGTTAATTTGGAGATTATCTGAATTGTATGACAATATATACAAAGTAGGCTTTAACAGTATTAGCCCTTTAATCACATTTAAATGTTTATATTTTACATTGGTATAAGGGGCTTTACCCACAATGCATTGTAGACAACATGGTGGCCAAATTCAAACAGAAACTTATTTTTATCTTTATTTTAGTGATTTCTGTCAGCTCAGCATCCAAGGTTCTCAAAAAAGGTTTGTACTATTACAACATTTAGGTAACTTTTCAAAAGAGATGATTTTCATGGTATATTATAAGGTACTTTTTACAAAATGTAAGCTTCAATTTTCATTGTGAATTTAAAAATTTTGGTTTCATTTTCATTTTGATATTATTTTTTTAAGGCGAAGCTAAATTAAATCAAGAGTACAAATTTTTTTGATAAAGACACATGTTTTTAAAATATGTTTACCTTGTATTATATGAATTGTATATCTTGACTAAAGAAACATGTCATGTCACATAAACGTATTTTTCATAACTACAGAATTGGAAGTGCATGGATCCCCAAAGCATGAAGAGTGTGAAGTGAGGCTAATTTTTCAAAGTTTTAAGGATTAGCCTTGCAACAGTCACACATTTGCAAGAGACTTAATAAAACTGCAAAAATAATGCATTTTCTGAAAGTATTGACCAGTAACACATCCTAAAAAAAGATTGTTTGAATCTAATAATTCTGTGCAAAGTTACAGGCATTTGAATTTGCCATATTTCGAAAAAAAAATGAAAACGATAAAATCCCATGTCAAATCGCCATAGGGATTTTGATTTGTAGGAGTTAAGCCATGGTACACATACCACTGAAATCAGCATAAAAAGATCTACATGTATAATTCTGTGTTTTCAGATTTTTAAATTGAAGTCTCAATAAAAAATTAAATGCTAAAATAATTCCATTTTGTAAAAAATCCAAATGCGCATCTTGAATTATGACATCACAATGTCACCATCTCATTTGAATATACACATATTTTTCAAATAAATAGAGTATGGGTTTAGCCTTCAAAATGATATATAACTTATTACGTCTTACTTCATTTTCTTGCTTCTAGATTCATTTACACTTTATTTTTTCATTTTTTCATTTTTGGTAAAAGTGACCAGTCTTCAAGGAGTTAAAAATTTTGGTTTCATTTTGATATTTGTATACCTTTTAATCTTTTAACCTTCAAACTTCATCAATGCTTGTTTTAATTTGTCCAAGGATACTTGCCTACTGTAGTAAGGACCAAAGCCAAATAGATAGATTATGAGCTCCCTGGTTGCTTAAGGTCAGGGTACATGTTCAGAAATTTGCTGCATTCCTCAATTGAGTCACATGTTATTTTTCAAACAAGAATCACTCCTTCCCCAATTTGTCTACATCTTCCAGTTTTGCTCAGAGTGCACTTATATGCCCAGAAAAGACTTGTGAGAAGACTCTTTTAATAAAGTGTATAAAAACAAAAAAATTCAGTGAAAAAATCAGAAAAGGATATGTATCGATATGGTGAACTGAATTTAACAATGTTTTTCTCTTAAACCAATTATTGAACACATTCTGTAAAAAATATGAGAACTGAAAAACCAAAAAACTTTACATATGATTTAATTCTCCTAATCTCATATTGTTATACCGACTAGTACTTAAATCAGTCAGTCATACATGTTGCACTAAAATCTTGCAAAGATTTAAACTGCCACATTTATAGATCTAGTGAAATACATGAACAATACATGAATAACTTGATTTTTTCTAGATGAAAATGAAACTAGTCAAACAAACAAAAAGGAAACTCCAAAGATGCGAACAAGAGATCATATTAAAGATTATCTACAGCTAACTAAACAAGACAATCAGACTGAGAAAATCAGGACGATTCTCAACAGGTTGACAGATATCTACCATACGTCTATCCAGCCCATGGCAGAGGCATATAGATTCAATGATATTCATAAAAACATTATTACAGGTAAAAAGTATAATGTTTTGGATGTTCTGTTTTGAAAACCAAACAGATTCATAGTCTGTCAGTGTTTGATTTCAATCTACCCTTGCTTTTTTAATGACAGTACATAAAATTAATTAGTTTTGTATCATAAACTCAACATTATCTTAGTCTTGTACCAGGTTTGGTAACCTATTTATCAAATTAAGCCCAAGTGGAGATGAGCTGTACAGATGATAAGGTGCTTTAAATATGACCATTCTAAATTCTAAAACATCCCTTTTACAATGTGTAATTGAGCTCATAATTGCAATGATTGATACTCAAGGTCACTGATCACTGATTCCAGATGGTGAGATGCATTCTAAGCCACTGCTGTTATTCCTTGGGCCATGGAGCACTGGAAAATCATCAATGATAAACTACCTTGTTGGCATTGAGGACTCTGATCATAAACTTTACACAGGTATACTAACTAGAAACACAGAACTACATGTAGAAGTTAAATTTTCAAAAACAATTTTCTAAACCACCTTTTACATGTAAATTTCAAATATGACATCACTTTGACTGAATTCTGAATATTAGTGATGTTAATTAAGCTTATTTCTACTTGAATATAGCCTATTACATTAATTATAATATTTTTGTAATGCAGGTGCTGAACCAACTACATCCGATTTTACTGTAGTGATGAATGGACCAAAGTACAAGGCAGTGGAGGGAATTGTCCTTGCCACAGACAGCAATAGACCCTTCTCAGCATTGGAGAAATTTGGACAGGTACATGTCAGCATGTTGTTTAAGTTTGTTCTAAAATGTTAACTGATGAATGGACCAAAGTACAAGGCAGTTGAAGGAATTGTCATTGCTTCACATAGCAATAGACCAACACAGGAGAAATTTGGACAGGTACAGGGTGTTTGCTATGGAGATATCCCCAAATAAGATGTGTGAGAATGGTTCCATGGTACACTCATGTTCTGTTAAGCATATTTGTTCAGATGAATCACTACAACTAAATATAAATTGGTTCTGCTCATCTTGAGTCTGTTTGTATTTTCAGGGATTTTTAGAGAAATTCCAAGGTGTGGAAATGCCTCATAAGATTTTAGAAAAGGTGACAATAATGGACACTCCTGGTATCATAGAAAATAGGAAACAGCAAGAACGCGGGTATCCATTTAACGAAGTCTGCCAATGGATGATAGATCGTGCAGATCTTATATTTGTCGTATTTGACCCGACAAAACTAGATGTCGGGAAAGAACTTGAGATGTTATTTCAACAGTTGAAAGGGAGAGAATCCCAGATCCGAATCATATTAAACAAGGCTGATTCTATCTCCCAACAGGAGTTAATGCGAGTTTATGGAGCGTTATTCTGGAGTCTCGCCCCACTGATCAATGTGACAGAGCCCCCTAGGGTCTACACAGGGTCATTCTGGGGTAGAGCATTTAAAGACAACACAAACCATCAATTGTTTTATGATGAAGAGATATCCCTCCTGAATGACATTAATCAAATGATCCAAAACAGATTAGAGCACAAGATTGCATTTATACGCAAACATGCCCAACTTGTGCGCATACACGCTCTGCTAGTCAATGAATATTTAAAGGTCTTCAACGAAAAAAACTCTGTATTTGGAGACACAGAAGAACTAATAAGGGAGATTGTAAACTATCCAAATAGGTTTAATATATTTCAAAAAATCATTTCATCCAATGGGGTCTCAAAGTATGACATACCTTCCCCGGATATATATAGGGAATTCTTTAGCATAAATGCCATTAATTCATTTTTAAGTCTCACAAAACATTGCTCATATTTTGATGGCTGTTTGTACGATAACCTAAATGATGCCATCAAAAAACAGCTGCCAGGTCTATTACAGGAGTCATCTGAGAAGGGTGTCTGCACAAAAGACACTTGTTCAAATTCACAACCTTAATGAATATCAGAGGTTTCATTAGAATTCATTGTAACAGGCAAAATGAATAAAAACAGTAAGCAAAATAATTGACTATTATAATTTTGATGTTCAAGTCCATGAGTAGTAACATATTTTCTTACAATATCAATTTTGGGAGAGAAAAATGCCTGTTGACTGCTGCTAAAGAAACCTCTGAATATGACATTTATTTACTACATGTATCCCTTATATCCCATATCCAAGATATACAATTCTCGGACGGGACAAAACCCAGAGAGGAAATAACAGTAGTATCTACATCCCATTGTGGCACCTGAAAAGCTTCTTTGTACAATACGCTCAGGATTTCAAAACAAGTGAAGGAGGTCTGCCCCAAAAACTTCACTAGTTATACCATCTGATGGTACACTGTTAAGAGGATGTGGATACTGTACTGCCTGTGAAATTTAAAGAATGGGATGGGAGATAAGTACTGTACATGGACTTGTGTTTTTATGTCATCATATAGTGAAAACTATGTAGTATGCTTCTCATAAAACAGTGCAATTATTTTAAGGCTTTTAGTCCCTCATATTCCATTTTTAGTCATTAAACATATCTAATTATGTCTCAAAGTATGTGATGTTGAGGTTATGAAATTATTTTAGTATCATAAAAGTCTATCCAGGAAATTAATGCCTAAATGAAATAATGTATGTTAGCTATGAATTGGCAGATTACAGTGATGAATGTAACTGATTTTTGAACAACTGGCATCTTATGAAGCTTCTTATTGAAAGAGGTTTACAAAATCATTATTTTTCAAAGAAATTAGAGAAATATGTCAAGCATTTCTTTATACTTGTATATACAAACTCAAAAAGTAAAGGGTACTGCCATGAACAGTATTATGTAAGGCTGCTTATGTAATATAATCAACATTCCATTTGTGAAAGATTTAGCTGTGTGAATTAAGTGGAACACCTTTAACCCTTTCCTGACGTGAATATAAGAGGAAAATGTTGGCTGTGGTGACGGATAAGTAAGAGCAGTTTTTAGGGGAAAACTGCAAAATACCTATGCCCCGGGACCTTTACCCTGAATTTTATCACTGAAATACAATTTTTAGTAAGGATTATCACATTAGAACTTGTCAAAATTTGGTGTCAAAATACTGAATAGAACTGGAGATATTGTCATTTCATTGATGTATATAGATAAAAATAATGGTGCCAAAAGGAGCCTATCGTCCTGAAAGGTATTACATAATAGGGCTCCATATGGAGCCTATCGTCGTGAAAGGGTTAATAGGCTGTATGAAGTGTTCATACAGGCCTGTAATTCATAGGTTTCACTGTTTAAGACTTGCTGACTCTTGCTCAGGTACAGTAGTATGTATGCTTTTAGCCAACAGGCCAAGACTGCCTGTAACCTGGTGTGTTATGTTATCCAAATAATTGCTCAATTTATGTGTTATAAAATCAACTATAATTTGAGATTCAAATAAACGCGAAAATAAGTAAATGTATGTGCCAATAAACTTCAAATAATCAAATTATGAAGTTTTGTTTTATAATACAGTAATTTTCCCAGCATTAAAGCAACTTGATGCTGCACCCTGCTGTACATTTGAAAAGAACATTACATCCAGTGTTCGCGCCAGCCATTTAAATTTCTGAGTCCCCATCTAATTTTTTTGCGTCCCTCTTATTTCTTCACAAAGTTCAAGAAAATATTGTGAAAGTGAAAATAAAGTGGGCGATAATAGAGTGCTTACACTAAAATGGGATAAAAATGACATATATTGTAATTTGATGCATCCTCCCGATAAATATTTATCACTGGGTCCTTTTCACACAATTCTTAAGCAATGTTATACCAAAATAGTCCAAAATGAATAAAGGAAATGCTCAAATTAAGAGTTTTGTTTTCACATTTTACAAACTTGCGATCTTGAAGGTCATGTCAAGGTCGTGAAGTTTTGCTTCTTTTTATTAACATTTCTCCTTATTCTGAAGACTTTTAGATGAAAAACCTCGATCTATCATTAAACAATTATCTTGATGTATAACATTAGATCAATATATAATGGTTCCTAGTGGAAATAATAAAGATAATCGTGAAAAACAATCGTTTCAATTGTGGGGCACCACAGGGGATTTCTGCAATATTGTATGTTTTGATCTTCCATTTCGATTGCGGCATTTTCCGGAATATATCGGAATCAATCAAAATCCATGTCTCATACTTGAAACCCTGTTAATCTTCGGTAGCCATGATAGCCAATCAGATTTGCCATATAAATATACCTGGATCATTGCTCGTATATCAAGGCAGTGAGTTTGAAAATCTTGATGAAAACCATGTTTCACCGCTACTGTGCTGCAGTAAAAGTTATCTTGATGCAGTTTATAATTTTTGCGTCCTAGGGACGTAAGTTGATTTTGATTTTAACGTCCAACCTTCTGAAATTTCCGTAAAAATGGCAAAAAACGGCGTCAACGCGAACACTGACATCCATTTGAAAAGGACATTACACCCTTTTGAAAAGTACATTACACCCTTTTGAAAAGTGCATTACACCCTTTTGAAAAGTACATTACACCCTTTTGAAAATCTACTTGCACCTGGATTGATTCAACTGCCAAAATTATTGAAAATTATCATTTAACACTGGAATCGGTACAAAATTCAAAGGCAACTGCAATTTGGCAATAAACTAATCATAGCAATAAAGCAAGTGAGTGGTGTACTCAATAGTCTAGATGCGAGTAGAAAAAATCTTGATTTACACCATTAAATATTCAAAATTCAGTCAAAGCGATGTTATATTTGAAATCTACATGTAAAAGTACATCTAGAAATATGGTTTCGAAAATTGTTTATCAAGTTTGAAAATTTAATTATTTTTGAATGTGTGACTTCTAGTTCGGGTTGATTCTCCATAGAGCCCATGTTACGAAATCACAAAAAGTGGAATATCTTTTCTTGTATTGGTCAGATAACATTTTCATTTACTGGACATATTTTGATTTGCATAACTATTAGATACATAAGGGTTATATGAAAATTGAACCACTAAAACAGATGTAATTTAAGTTAAAGGGAACTTTCTACTATACTCGCCATGCTATCTGACCCGAACGAGCCACCTGGTGGTGAAACTGGTAACTACCTACTCGCATCTGCGTTATTGAGATTTTGAAAAGGGCTAATGCACCCACCTGAAAACCTATTTTCACTCAACAGAAAAACGTGAAAAATTGGCACATTTTGACCAACATTTGTCTGAACTTTTGAATTTCACATACCCTTGGCATAATTTCCTTCAGCATTTCATTGGCATCATCATCATAATCAAGTTGGCAGGCTTTACTGAGATCCTTTGCTGCCTCTTCCCATTTTCCAAGTAATCTATAATAAAAAAGTATAGTAAAACAATATCACAACAATTATGTAATGTCCAAAATTAATTCCATAACAGCAATAGGTGATTATCTCAAGAATTAAAACAATTTATTAAAAAAAACAAAGTCAACACACTGTAAATTGTGTTAATTTGGACCTACTTTATTTGGTGATTTTGCCATTTTAGGCATATTGGCAGCTATTTAAATTGTCAGACACTATCACTGTTCAACAGCTTGATGACTCTAACTGCAGTTAGCGTTATTCAAGATGGTTGCCAAATTATTTTGTATTTGATAAACCCCCGATTTCAGCTAGACTAAACTGAATCTTGATTCCAAAAGTTTTGCCACTTTGCAAACTAATAAAACTATGATTGTAAAAAATTAGTACCATGGGTACTGGGCTCACATGGTAACAGAAAAAAACAGATATAATTTTTTGCTGATTTTTTGTTACAAAATTATTTCAAGCCATCTGTCTCTCAGTCAATTAAAATGGCTGAAAAAACAGATATAATTTTTTTCCAATAATTTGTAACAAAATTATTTCATACAACTACTCTTTACAGTGATCAATCAGGCAAGCTTTTGAACCAGGAGTCATAGGGGAGTTTTTTGTATTGATGTTGAACAAAAATAACTTGAAACTGGAATCCTATCGACAGAGGTTTTAAACAAATGGTCCAAAAGAGGATTTCGCGAGACAGAAGGACAAATCAATGTTAACTAAAATGGCTGAAAATAAAAAAAACAGATATAATATTTTGTCGATTTTTTGTAACAAAATTATTTCATACAACTACCTTTTACAGTGACATGGCTTTTTACAATGCAGGACAGCTGAAATTATTTGTAAAGCTAGGATCTTGGCAAAAAGTGAATTTCGCGAAACAAGAATGGCAACCATTTTGAAAATAGGCGAGCTTTTGAACCAAGAGTCATAGGAGAGTTTTTTGTATTGATGTTGAAAATAATTAACTTAAAATGGGAATCCTATCAACAGAGGGTTTAAGGTAAATGGTCCAAAAGTGGATTTTGCGAGACAGATGGACAAATCAATGTTAACTAAAATGGCTGAAAATAAATAAATGGATATAATTTTTCGCTGATTTTTCGTAACAAAATTATTTCATACATCTACTCTTTACATTGACATGGATTTTTACAATGTAGGACACTTGAAATTATTTGCAAAGCTAGGAAATGGGTCAAAAGTGAATTTCGCGAGACAAAAATGGTGGCCATTTTGAAAATAGGCGAGCTTTTGAACCAGGAGTCATAGGGGAGTTTTCTGAATTGATGTTGAACAGAAATAACTTAAAACAGGAATCCTATCGACAGAGGTTTTAAAACATGCCACAGACAGTGAATTTCGCGAAACAAGAATGGCAACCATTTTGAAAATAGGCGAGCTTTTGAACCAAGAGTCATAGGAGTTTTTTGTATTGATGTTGAACAAAATTAACTTAAAATTGGAATCCTATCAACAGAGGGTTTAAGGTAAATGGTCCAAAAGTGGATTTTGCGAGACAGATGGACAAATCAATGTTAACTAAAATGGCTGAAAATAAATAAATGGATATAATTTTTCGCTGATTTTTTGTAACAAAATTATTTCATACATCTACTCTTTACATTGACATGGATTTTTACAATGTAGGACACTTGAAATTATTTGCAAAGCTAGGAAATGGGTCAAAAGTGAATTTCGCGAGACAAAAATGGCGGCCATTTTGAAAATAGGCGAGCTTTTGAACCAGGAGTCATAGGGGAGTTTTCTGAATTGATGTTGAACAGAAATAACTTAAAACAGGAATCCTATCGACAGAGGTTTTAAAACATGCCACAGAAAGTGGATTTCGCGAGTCAGATAGACAAATCAATGTTAACTAAAATGGCTGAAAATAAAAAAAATGGATACAATTTTTCGCTGATTTTTTGTAACAAAATTATTTCATATATCTACCCTTTACATTGACATGGATTTTTACAATGTAGGACAGCTGAAATTATTTGTAAAGCTAGGAAATGGGTCAAAAGTGAATTTCGCGAGACAAAAGTGACGGCCATTTTAAAAATAGCCGAGCTTTTGAACCAAGAGTCATAGGAGAGTTTTTTGTATTGATGTTGAACAATAATAACTTAAAATGGGAATCCTTTTGACAGAGGGTTTAAGGTTAATGGTCCAAAAGTGAATTTTGCGATACAAATGGACAAATCAATGTTAACTAAAATGGCTGAAAATAAATAAATGGATATAATTTTTCGCTGATTTTTCGTAACAAAATTATTTCATACATCTACTCTTTACTTTGCAATGGATTTCTACAATGTAGGACACTTGAAATTATTTGACAAGCTAGGAAATGGGTCAAAAGTGAATTTCGCGAGACAAAAATGGCGGCCATTTTGAAAATAGGCGAGCTTTTGAACCAGGAGTCATAGGGGAGTTTTCTGAATTCATGTTGAACAGAAATAACTTAAAACAGGAATCCTATCGACAGAGGTTTTAAAACGTGCCACTGTTATTGACAGAAAGTGGATTTCGCGAGTCAGATAGACAAATCAATGTTAACTAAAATGGCTGAAAATAAAAAAATGGATACAATTTTTCGCTGATTTTTTGTAACAAAATTATTTCATATATCTAATCTTTACATTGACATGGATTTTTACAATGTAGGACACCTGAAATTATTTGTAAAGCTAGGAAATGGGCCAAAAGTGAATTTCGCGAGACAAAAGTGACCGCCATTTTGAAAACAGGCGAGCTTTTGAACCAGGAGTCATAGGGGGGTTTTCTGTATTGATGTTGAACAGAAATAACTTAAAACAGGAATCCTATCGACAGAGGTTAGCTAGGAAATGGGGTAAAAGTGAATTTCGCGAGACAAAAGTGACGGCCATTTTGAAAATAGGCGAGCTTTTGAACCAGGAGTCATAGGGGGTTTTCTGTATTGATGTTGAACAGAAATAACTTAAAACAGGAATCCTATCGACAGAGGTTTTAAAACGTGCCACTATTGTTGACGGACAGACGGACGGATGGACGGACAGACGGACAAGTGAGTGATTGCAAAAGCTCACCATGTGAGCTAAAGACATAAATAAATGCCCAAACACCCACAACATTAGAGAATTTGAAAGAAAACAGCTTCATTTAGAAGGACTCTAACTGAAGTTGATGATGACAACTTCAGTTGGGTCATTCTAAGTGAAGCTGTTTTCTTTAAATTTCACCCATATGGCAGTTGATAGAGCATTTATCTGTGGTTGTTTACAATTGTAATTTTATAAGTTTGTATGGCGAAACTTTTGAAATCCAGATTCAACTTAGTTTAGCTGAAATCAGAGGTTTGTCGATAACAAAAGAATTTCGGCAACCATCTTGAATGACGCTCACTCACTGCAGTTAGAGTCATCCAGCTGTGGAACAGTGACTATGAACAGGCGCCAAATTAACCCATATAATAATTAGGATTCAATTTGCAGGAGGCAACTGATGGTGTTCCCATGTAACTGTAATAAGCTTGCTTTTTTTTATTGTGATTCAAATGCTGATATGAAATGTTAAAAAAACACATTTGGAACTGAACCATCACATTTTTGATTTGTGACCTGGATTGAATGAGCAATACTTCTTTTGGAGAAAAGTGTTTCCCAGCAGCTGATTCTGATTGTGTGGAATGTCCCAATCTTTTTAAGTTCATTAAATTACTTACCTATTAGCCTTTCCCTTCCATTTATGAGGAGGTGCTGAGTCGGGATTCAGTAAGATTGCTTTGTCACAATCTCTGATGGCTGCATTAGGCTTCTGGAGTCTAATAAACACGCTAAAAAAAGAATATTCAGGTTATCAATGTGGTAACCATCCTCCGATCACAGGGCTTCAAAATCCAGAATATATTCTTTCTTTTTACCCCCTGCGATAAGCAGTTAGCATTTCCCCAATTAAGAACTCGCAATCTGATTGGCTGTCGCAACATTGCGACAGAAATCATGTATAAGTCATTGCGCATAATTAGATAATGTGATTCAGTTTAATCGGGCGCTTCCAAATTGGTTATAGCAGGGGGAAGAAGGAGGTACGGATTCTGGATACCTGCTTAGGAGGATGTGTGGTAACACACATGCAGAATACTTGCATACATCACTTTATTTAATAAACTGTAAATAACAGGATGTTAATGAAACGATTTATGTAGTGCCTGGTCACCGCCTTGACTCAAAGAACTATGCACACCTAGTAGATCAATGATGACCATATAGCACTTTTTCAAAGAGCCATAAAAATTGTATATTATCAAAAAAATTTACCTTGCACGTTTAGCATAAAGCAGACCTGAGTGGGGATTCAACTTGATTGCTTCAGTAAATAAGCCAATAGCATCCTCAAGTCGCCCTGAAAATATGAAATAATAGGGATTTATTATAAGCCTCTTCAAATCTCCCTGGAGATATGCAATTGATTACATTTTTATTTCAAAAGTTTTCCTCCTTTTCAGAGCTTAAATGTATTATCTTATGTCACCATCTAAAAAGGTACATCATTAGTTTAATTTTGTCATCAGCATTTGATAAAGGCAAAGTCTGCAACAGATCTTTAATAAATACATGTACAACGCACATTGAGCCATAGGGAAAGGACCAACATTTTTTACTGAACCCAACAGCTTTTCTTGCAACCAGGTAAGTTGAAATCGAAGTACGGAATGAGAGCACAATGTTGTATGTAATAACACATTAAGATAAGCTACAGAAAATATAATATTTATAGGATATCCTATGATTTTGAGGAATATCATTTTTATCTACGAGGTGATATTGATATCTGCACGAGAGAGCGAAGCGAACGAGTGCATATATCAATATCACCGAGTAGATTAAAATGATATTCTGAAAAAAATCATAGGATGTTCTTATTATCCTACACTTACAAGGTGTGTACTGAATGTATGATATCATTGTAAAATTAATTTCATGCCTGATAGAGTCAATTTTGGCGGGAAATCAACAAGCGGAGTATATCGTCACAATATCCTCCGCATATTGGGTTTTCCGGAGTATATCGTCACGATATCCTCCGCCCGGAGTATATCGTAACGATATCCTCCGGATATTCATTTTGCCAATAAATATCAAATTTATTTTTTCATGTTATTATACATTTAGTACACTAAGTGTAGGATAATTTATATTATATTTTAACATGACTAACTTTAACATTATATTTTATATTATTTCAAATATTTTTTCATACACACCATCACTGACAGCTTCCATAGCTTCACCACGTTTAGCAGCAGATTGCTCCATCATCTCATCTGTAACCTCAAGGTTCTCATCGCCCATTTCCTGGTTAACATCAGTGTCTCCCTCTATAACTCCCTCATTGTCTATGTCAATGTCACTTTCCTCACTCTCAGGTTCTGGGGTAGGCTCTCGTTTCTATAACAAACAAATATCAAATGTTTCTATATCATTGTCACTTTCCTCACTCTCAGGTTCTGGGGTAGGCTCTCGTTTCTATAACAAACAAATATCAAATGTTTCTATATCATTGTCACTTTCCTCACTCTCAGGTTCTGGGGTAGGCTCTCGTTTCTATAACAAACAAATATCACATGTAGCACAAAATACTTGAAAATAGTAATCAAGTAATTTTCAATGTCTAAGAGACAGTAAGCAAATATTTTTGTGAATATGTTATCTCTCAAGCTAAGAAGCAAGTAGGCACAGCACCTAGTACAGTACTTGAAAATATGAAAAATAGATTTACACCCCTTGAAAATAGATCGGCACTTGAAAATGAGAAGAATCTTAAAAAATACCAATTATTGACAACTGTCAATTATTTTTTATATGTTACAATAATTAAAATTACATATTTTTACTTACTGGGGCAGGAGCTGGTTTTGGTTGCTCTTCTGTTGGAGGTGGAGCATCAAATGATGTGTTTGGGGCTGGCACCTCTGCACCAAGGCTAAAAATAACAAAAATAATGGAAGATAGAAAATATCAGCCATATTTGGCAAACCATCTAATAATGTGCTCTAACCTGTTTACGATTGAATTTTGAAAATATTTCTTCTAACATTTTACAATCTAGTCTTTGCTATCATGGCTATCACTTTAACTAAAACAAGTCCAAAGTATGACAAAGGTGAATTTTGTAAAATCATCTTAACATTAACATGCATGAAAATAACTGGTATTGGTACATGTGTTAATCCTGGAGAAATAAGAGATTTAAATATCCCCCATCTTTATGAAAATAACTGGTAAATGACATGAAAATGAGAAACAAAACATGGCAGTCATTTCTTCAAGATTTTTTCTTAACAAGGTACAGGTGCTATCCTAAAAATCCTGTACAACTTTTGGTCGAAATATCTCACAATTTCTCCCATTTGCAGGGTACAAACAGATTTTCAACAGGTTGGCATTTGTTTATAAGATTTAAAATAGGGTTCGACACCAGTTAATTACGTTGCTCCAAGTTACCTACATGTACATTTACTGTATTAATTATTGTAACATCTCTGAATCATTGATTCATTCTCATAAAACAAACACTAACCGAGGTAATTAATTATTTATTATTATGATTCTAGCTTTAAACATATTGATAACACTTTAATTGGAATACATTGTGAGCATTGGCCCAATACGCAAACCCAGATACTAGTAATCAATGCTTTTATTCAACTGATGAAAAATGCAAACATTTGATGTCAAGAGAAAAGGAGAGCTGGTTTATCAAACAGATGATGTACAGTTATTAAACTGAGAGTTTTCTTTATGAAACCATCACTCTCACGAAACACTGGATAACATCAAGCATCTCAATGGATCATTGGCAATAAGATAAGAATATTATCAATGTTGGAATCTCATGCAATTACTACTCCCCCCTATACACACAAACTCCCCCATACATGTATACACACAAACTCTCCTTATACACACAAACTCCCCCAATACACACACAAACTCTCCCCTACACAGCCAATATAATTCGGCACCGTTTCGGCATCAAGGAAATTCGGCGCTGTTCCGGCACCGTTTTGACACCGTTCCGGCACCGAAACCTTTGGACACTTAAATTTGCTACCGGACTAGTCAGTCCATTTGGTGCCGTTTTTTGGTACATACAATGTGCATGATGTCATACCTTTCTAAGCACACCTTATCCCCCTACCTCATATACAGTACACAACAAACTCTCCAGAATGTGAACATACAATGTGCATGATGTCATACCTTTCTAAGCACATCTTATCCCCCTACCTCATATACAGTACACAACAAACTCTCCAGAATGTGAACATACAATGTGCATGATGTCATACCTTTCTAAGCACATCTTATCCCCCTACCTCATATACAGCACACAACAAACTCTCCAGAATGTGAACATACAATGTGCATGATGTCATACCTTTCTAAGCACACCTTATCCCCCTACCTCATATACAGTACACAACAAACTCTCCAGAATGTGAACATACAATGTGCATGATGTCATACCTTTCTAAGCACACCTTATCCCCCTACCTCATATACAGTACACAACAAACTCTCCAGAATGTGAACATACAATGTGCATGATGTCATACCTTTCTAAGCACATCTTATCCCCCTACCTCATATACAGTACACAAAAACTCTCCAGAATGTGAACATACAATGTGCATGATGTCATACCTTTCTAAGCACACCTTATCCCCCTACCTCATATACAGCACACAACAAACTCTCCAGAATGTGAACATACAATGTGCATGATGTCATACCTTTCTAAGCACACCTTATCCCCCTACCTCATATACAGTACACAACAAACTCTCCAGAATGTTATTATACAATGTACATGATGTCATACATGTATGAGTATTTTGATTGGGAAATTTGAAATCTGTTTAAAATTCCCAAACTTCCGGATTTTGCACTTAAAGATGATGTCATGAAATTTGAATTCCTACAATTAAGTGATAGATAATAAGATGAAGTCGCTGCTTGCAGACTTTATCGCGGAATTCAGAATTTTATGCAGACTTTGGCCAAAATTTTTCTCATGCAGAAAACTAGGATGTGTGTTTAAAGGGTTCTTCTTGCATAGCTCAGTGAATCCTTTCAACAACGTCAATTGGGTCTTAACCCCCCCCCCCCCCCTACACAAAAACCCAGTGTATACCTCATACCTTTCTATCCATTCTTTGAAGAAGGCCAATTGTGGGAGATGTAAGATTGAAGGGTTCTTCTTGCATAGCTCAGTGAATCCTTTCAACAACGTCAATTGGGTCTTAACCCCCCCCCCCCCCCTACACAAAAACCCAGTGTATACCTCATACCTTTCTATCCATTCTTTGAAGAAGGCCAATTGTGGGAGATGTAAGATTGAAGGGTTCTTCTTGCATAGCTCAGTGAATCCTTTCAACAATGTCAACTGGGCCTTAACCCCCCCCCCCCTCCTACACAAAAACTCAGTGTATACCTCATACCTTTCTATCCATTCTTTGGAGAAGGCCAACTGTGAGAGATGTAAGATTGAAGGGTTCTTCTTGCATAGCTCAGTGAATCCTTTCAACAATGTCAATTGGGCCTTAACCCCCCTCCTACACAAAAACCAAGTGTACACCTCATACCTTTCTATCCATTCTTTGAAGAAGGCCAACTGTGGGAGATGTAAGATTGAAGGGTTCTTCTTGCATTGCTCAGTGAATCCTTTCAACAACCTCAATTGGGTCTTAACCCCCCCCCCCCCCCCCTACACAAAAACCCAGTGTTCACATCATACATTTCTATCCATTCTTTGAAGAAGGCCAACTGTGGGAGTTGAATATTGAAGGGTTCTTCTTGCATAGCTCAGTGAATCCTTTCAACAATGTCAACTGGGCCTTAATCCCTCCCCCTCCTACACAAAAACCCAGTGTATACCTCATACCTTTCTATCCATTCTTTGAAGAAGGCCAACTGTGGGAGACGTAAGATTGAAGGGTTCTTCTTGCATAGCTCAGTGAATCCTTTCAACAATGTCAACTGGGCCTTAACCCCTCCCCTCCTACACAAAAACCCAGTGTATACCTCATACCTTTCTATCCATTCTTTGAAGAAGGCCAACTGTGGGAGATGTAAGATTGAAGGGTTCTTCTTGCATAGCTCAGTGAATCCTTTCAACAATGTCAACTGGGCCTGGTCCATTGTGAAAATTTACCTAAAATACAATCTGTTGTTTTTAAATAATTAAATAAATATTAATTTTCCTTTTATACTGCAGTTACATAAACATGAATAATACTCTAGGCATACACTGTACTTATAATAATTTCATGACTTAAAAAATTCTATAATGGTAAAAATACTAGTAACACTATTTGCTTATGAGCAAACCTTTCTTCAATATGCTTTAATGATATAATAGTCATGTACGTAGAGTTAGAGCTGAGCTGTGTTAGTCGAGGTTAGACCTATTGTAAGCCTAGATCGTTGCAGTTAACTAGAAGTAAATGACAGTTTTTGAAAATTCGCAAAACATATAGCTGTTAATTCTAAAGGTTCTAACTTGAGAAATATACTAGCCGCAAAATTCCTGGGAAACTATTTCCCTCAATGTTTTTGTCCATTGCTGGTTGATAAAATACATGTACAGTAGTACAGGGAGGCTATATATTTTTACATTTCAGGTTCTAAAAGATCATTAATCAAAACAATCAATCTCACAAAATGGCTCAAGATGAAGCCAAACTTTTCAAATGAAGGGAATAGCATGGTCATTTGGTCAACAATTTTTTAAGAAATCACAAACTTTTTAAAAAAAATAAATTTTGCGAAAATTTCATGATTACATTCTGTTCCCTAAATGACAGCTCTCTAACCAGAGTTAAGAATATTGTTGTCATTCTGAACTACTGTAAATTGCTTTAATTAGATGGCTGTTGTCATGTCATTTGGCAGATTTGATTTGTCTCCGCTAATTTTTTAAAACTAAAATTCCTGGAGATTTTAATCCAATGCAATTTTCAAGTCATACCTTACACAATAAAATGTTAGTGAAAATCTTAGAAACATGGATTAAATATCAATTTTAAACCAATTCGGAAGCCAGGGGGGTTCACTGTATACAAAATTCTGTGGGGGTCCTAGGCTGAACCCTCAGATATCAATATGTTCCCAACTTCCCATACCAATCTGCCAAATTTCAATGTGTTCCCATATGTACCAACCCAAATGTCCAAATAAAAGACCAATCCATACCAAATGTCCAAATATAAGACCAAGGGCATTCAAAATATCTAAAGCCCTGGACAGATCTTTGAGGAAAATGATCCAAAACAACCTCAAGTTAAGGATATGTGTAACAACTAAGACCAATGCCATCCCACAAGTAAGAGGAAACATATTTTCCATGACCATTCTCATACTAGAAAGTGGAAAAATCCAACCATTGCCATACCTCAAAAGTCATAATTTGGGGGGCATTCTCATACCAGATCCTAAAATGTGGGTCCATTGCCATACCAAATGTCAAAAAAGGTACCCCATGTGCGCCGAGGATCCCCGTCAAGGTTATATACAGTGAACCCCTGGGGTTTGGAAGACCTACAGAGTCCCCGCTGGTTTAGATAAAACAGCCTGATACCAGAGATAAAACTGTGTTATCAGTGGAATGCTGTTAAGTGAGTAAATAATACAGTTGATGATGGTCAATCCGCCAAATTAAGCAGCCAAAATGTCAAAATCTGACAATTCCGCCAAATTAAATAGCGCCAAATTAAAGCAATTTACAGGATCATCAATTGTAATTACAGTCCTGTCTACCTGGGAACACCTAAAGTGAGTGACTTACAAATGTTGAACACCTACATTTAAGTTGTCGACACCTTGGTTCAAATTCTAATGCAATATATTCAAATTTTGGACACCTCGAATTTTTCTCGCTCTCATCACTTGCGTTCACGAATTCCGTCAATGGGAGTTTTGAGGAAATAAGAAGCAAATGCACGACACATATGCAATTCGCGTAAAAATTCCAGACCAAATGTGCAAAAATCAGAAAAATGTGTATTAGCATGACAGATGTCACACAAAAAAATGGCCGTGACTTCAATTTCTGTGTTGGTCGATAGCGCTTGCGGTAATATTTATTGTACAAAAATATCCGACTTGAATATGATGATTCAATAAATGTGTGACAAATATACAAATTGCAATGCAGTTGTTAGTATCGCACTTACGGAAAGTACTACAACGGACTTCAGAAACAATTGTGTCACTGCTTGAACGATAATTAATATTATCCTACACTTGGTGTACTAAACGTATAATAACATTAAAAAATAAATGTGATATTTATTGACAAAATGAATATCCGGAGGATATCGTAACGATATACTCCGGGCGGAGGATATCGTGACGATATACTCCGGAAAACCCAATATGCGGTGGATACTGTGACGATATACTCCGCTTGTTGATTTCCCGCAAAATTGACTCTATTTGGCATGGAATTCATTTTGCAATGATATTATACATTTAGTACACTCCTTGTAACTGTAGGATAATAAATTCTATGAAATAGAAAACTTTATGTGTCAAGAAGGTTGTCGCTCACTTACCGGTTAAGGAGGGGATAATGCAGATTAACCTAGCGGGTTGTAGATGTAACGGCTTAAGTGGAAATGAATTTCTAATCCAAATTTAAGTTTTTCAGAGCATCCCGGAAGAAGTGATGCATGATGGGAAGTCTAACTTCCTTTCATGCTTCTTCCATATAGGACTGATATCGCAAAGCGAATTTCGGAGGCGAAAAACGGAAAAGTTCAGAGGTAGTAAGTGAGCAGCACATCAAAAATAGGTATGTTAATTCTATCATGATTTAGTAAGGTGCTAGAAAATTTTAGTTTATGAAAACACTTCCAGGTTTAGAATTAATTGAGGTTTTAAATAATCTCACGTGGTCGGAACGATGGAAGAATCGCCATGGAAAAAATTTCAAATGAATAGTAAGCCAATAGCAAATTAGCTAGTTAATTTAGGACGATGAATCGTCATTGATTGCAGGGAAATTCAATCCAGATAAAGGAAAGTTGGTTTGATCTCTTGAATAAAAAAGGGAAAAACAATTAGCCGTACTATGACAAATTTACATAAATATATACAAGAGACCAAGAAAATTTAATTTCCTTCTATCTGCATGAGCAAATCAGCAAGCAAGCAAGCTAGCAATGATATATAAGCAAGCAAGCAAGCAAGTGGTCATGTGCCTCTAAAAAATTGTAGTTAAAAGAATTTAGTAGCATGTTACCTGTAGATTTAAGATCCCGAGTAACAATGAGGCGTAACAAAAAGGCAAGCATGCGGTAAGTTTACACCATTATGTTTTGTTTGTTTCAGTAACATGAGTAAACAACATGACATGAGGGCATGGATCGTAGGGAGCTCTCACATTGGTCATATAGAGAAGCATCTCAAGGGAAAACAAAATCCTTGGGGGTTTAATCCCCATGAGGGTTTTCAAGTGGACTTTCTTCCCATCAGTGGGGGGAAAACAAAGGGTATAATGAAAAAAGTTGTAGATTGGGGCCCGATGGCATATGATGTCTGCTTTATACAGGCGGGCGGTAACGATATAGCAGACAAAACCTTCTCTCAAAAAACTGATTTGAAAACGGTAGCACAAGTAGTAGCAGAAGATTTATGGACTTTAGCTTTAAAATGCAAAATTCATGTGAAACCAAATGGCTTAGTGATCATTGGCAAATTAATCCAGAGATGGATCACCCCCAGGCATTTAAAAAAGGGGATAAAATCTGAAGGGCATGCCAAGCGTCACAATCAGGTTACGCATATGGTGAACAAATTATTAAATCAAAGGTCAAAAGCACATCCCCCCATCATATTCTACAGGACCAGTGGAATAGAAATGGGCTTTAGGGACAAACTCAAAGATGGTACGCATTTTACCGATGCATTTATGCCCCATTACAGACAGGGGGTTAAGGACGCCCTATTCCTTGGCATAGGAAGGAAGAGTGAGTATTTCTTTATCCAAATAGTTGTTTAACATAGTTACGGCATGGTACTATAACTAAGGAAGCAAGGCTTAGTAAGTAGGCCAAGTAAAAATATTGCATGATACTAATGACACATACATCCAAGTAATTATTTAGCTAGCTAGTATCCAAGGACTATACTCTCATCTAAATATTCACAAAATTGATGAGTTAGTCAAACATGTACATTTATGTACATGTACATGGATGATAGGTGATACGATATGTTCATAAGAATACTTTTATCCAAAATGTATAATAAATATATAAGTTACATGAATTTAACAAGGATTGAAAGAATCGTCACACAAATTAATTAGGTAATGACAATTACCCATAAGCAAACCATAGAATAGGGAGTGACCATTGTTTTCTGTTTTTACGATAAATGGGGGGGGGTCATACATTAAGTTCAATATGGCACTTAGGTAATTGAATTGCAAGTACGCATTTCATTTGCCCAAAGGAGTCGCTCGGAGTATTTAAGTGCTATATTGTACTATCACATTTCAGAATATGGGAAAAGAAAAAACAACAAAACGAAGGCGGAAAGTGCCAGTCACTCAAAATAAAAAACTAAAAAAGAAGCAAAAAACAACGCATAGTTTGACCTCAGACAGCACGCTACCGTACCCGTTATCTCCTGAGAGGGACCCCAACGTAAATGTGTCCAGACATAACATTAGTAATGATACCTCTTCAGAAGAGGAAACAGGTTGGGACCCATTACAGTCACAACACACCCTCACACAACCGGGGCCCTCTTCCTCGGCTCAGGGGACACCGGGCGGGGCGCGGGCTTCGGGGAGTGGGGGTGTCCAAGTAGGAACTCAGTGGGGCAATCAAATCCCACAATACCATAATATGATGCAACAACCTATCCAACCACCTCTTAGAGGTTACGGAGGAACACAACCATATTGGTGGGAATGGCCGGGAATGGGAACAACCTTAACACCACCAGGCCAACATCAACCAGGAATGCAACAATTCAATGGGGCTCCTTTCCTACCATATCCTAATCAAGGACTCAATCCACAAACATTCAGACCTCATTATGTTCAGCCTCAGGGGATACCGGGGTGGCAAATGGGTCCACAGCATGATCAACTTCAAGGACAGGGGAACAATATGTTTCATAACCAGGCCCCCAGTTCAACCATGCCTAACATGCAAAGGGGTAATATTATGCCATCAATGCCCCTGCTAGACACTTCGTCAGCATTGTTACACACCATCCCTCAGGCTTTACGCCAAAAGATTTGGAACAACGAATTCGTTGAACTCTCAAAATTGTTAGAGGATGATGTTAGCGATGACGAGGTAGCTAGTGGGGTAACTGAAGTTGTTGTAAAAAATGGGAGACAGATATTTTTGCCCCAAAAGAAGGTTAAAAAATATTTGATATACCCTGAATGGCAAAGAGCCTTTCTCATTTTCATCAAGATCTACACCATTCAGTTCCCACTAGAGGCTGGAGACCTAGCCTCATATATGTCCCTGATTCATGGCCTAAAGTTGAAGAATCGAAACTGGGGGAGGTATGACCGCCTCTTTAGGAAGGCCAAGGTGAACAGGCCTTGTTCGTGGGGCATGATGGACCAACTCATATACTATGAATGCCTCAACCTTCCTAGGGGGGAGGTACAAAAGGAAGAAAAGCATCCCAAAAAGTCATGGGGGAATGATAAAGTTAAAAAACAAGAAAAAGAAACAGGGGGCGAGAAGGCAACTAAAACGGGAAAATCTGTCCCTTACATCCCGGGTGGGTTTTGCTGGAGGTACCACAAAGGGCAAGATTGTAATGGGGGAGATGAATGCAAAGGGAGTCATTTCTGCCCATCACATAAATCAGCCACGCATCCTGCCATCAATTGCCCGGAAGCCCTCAAAACTCCTTTTCGGTCAAAACCAAAGCAATAACAGTACAAATTCAAGTTTTGACAAGAATGCCATACCCATCGTAACGTCACCTTTTCAGTGGGAAGTAAATCAAAGTAAAGTCAATCCTAATCCAAATCCACAGACGAGTCATGAAAACAGTTTAGAAGACCCAACCATTATTACACCAGTAAAAATAGAGAAATTAGCAAGTTATTTGGAAGGTTACGATGAAGATTTAAAAAACCAGTTGATTGAGGGTTTCACTTATGGCTTTAGAATCCCATTCCAAGGACCAATTCACGAAACAGAACCAAAAAACCTTAAATCGGCTTATACCCAGGGGGTCGAAATGAGTGAAAAAATTGAAAAAGATTTAAAAGAAAGAAAAATTTTTGGTCCATTTTCAACTAAACCAAAAAACTTGATTATTTCACCTATTGGTCTGGTTCCAAAGAAAGTTCCGGGGAAGTTCAGAAAAATTCAACACTTGTCTGCCCCGAAGGGCTTTTCGATTAACGATGGAATTGACCCTAATTTGGCATCTGTTCACTATCATAAAATAAGTGATGCGGTGAATATTTTAAAATCATGCAAGTTTCCAATGTTTTTAGCCAAAACAGACATAAAATCAGCTTTTGACATTATTCCAATACATCCGGACGATCGTCATTTGCTAGGTTTTAAATTTGAGGAAAACTATTACTATGCCACTACTCTACCAATGGGCTTGTCCATTTCATGCAAGGTTTTTGAGATATTAAGCACAGCTATTAACTGGATTGCCATAAACAAATTGGGAGTGGGTCATATGCTTCATATTCTCGATGATTTTTTGTTCATTGAACGATCTTTCCCAGAAACAATGGCCAGTTTGGAAAAATTTCAAAAATTTTGTGACGAAACGGGTATACCCTTGGCCCCGGAAAAAACTGAAGGCCCAAGCCAGATTTTGTGTTTCGCCGGAATAGAGTTAGATAGCGTGCATAGAGAAATACGTTTGCCTCAAGAAAAGGTACTAAAAGCTAGGGAAATTATAAACATATATCACAATTCTAAGAAATGTACGAAACGAGAAATACTGAGTATTATAGGCTACCTCCAATTTTGTACATATATCATACCCTTTGGGAATACTTTTCTCCGCCGTCTCATCAGATTATCAATGCAGGCTAAGGAATTACATTGGCATATACGCCTCACTGCTGAGGCCAAACTGGATTTGTCGATTTGGAAATCTTTCATCGACAACTTTAATGGCAAGTCTTTTTTCATGGATGAGGAGTGGCAATTTAGGGAAGGAAATGAGCTAATAACAGACGCATCCCAAAACATTGGTTTTGGTGCTGTACTAGGGAACGAATGGGTGCAAGGCTTATGGCCCACTAGCTGGAAAGCTTTCAATATAACAATTTTGGAACTGTACCCCATTGTCCTAGCATTCTTTGTCTGGGAAAATAGATTTGCCAATAAAGCAATAACAATTAGATCTGATAACTCGGCGGTTTGTGCTATTTTGAACAAAGGGGTCTCAAAGGATAGAATTGTGATGGTCTTGTTGAGAAAACTAGTAATACAATGTTTGGAAAAGAATATTCTATTAAAAGCTGTACACATTCCGGGAATAGATAACGAAATCAGTGATAGCTTATCTCGGAATCTTTTCCAGAAATTTCGAAGATTAATACCAACGGCAGATCCCCAACCAAAAGTTATTCCGGACAATTTGAAGCCAGAGAATTGGACAATAAATTCAAGCACTTTGTGAACAATGCAAAAGCCAAAGGCACGCAAGAGCTTTATCGACGCGTGTGGAAAAAACTAGTACAATTTGGGGAAACTATGAATGTATCAATATATCCACTTTCTACAGGGAATTTAAAACTTTTTATTAGTTATCTACACACAAAAGGGTATGCCCCATCATCTATTAGAACCTTTATATCAGCAGTAGGATACTTTCATAAGGTGAATGGCTGCGAGGACCCATCCAGACATTTTGTTATTCAGGAGGGCTTGAAGGGACTCAATATTCTAAAAGGGGCAACGGATGGGCGCCAGCCAATTAACCAACAGCTTCTTCAAATGTTAATCGGCAAGTTAGCTGGGGTCAAGGTGGTTATTAAAGACCAACAATTATTGACGCTATTTCGAGCAATGTTCTGTCTGGCATTCTATGGAATGCTCAGAATCAGCGAAATGTGTGGATCGGGTCCTCATAATTTGACAATCAATAACATACAATCGCTAAGTTCAAAACATTTAGTTATCCGTTTTCAATCTTTTAAACATAGCCAGCGCCCATGCAATGTCAGGTTAGGTAAGGTTGGAGATGACAGCACCTGCCCTCTCAAAACATTACGTAAATACTTTAGCCAAAGAGGTTGGCAAGATGGACCTTTATTTGTTTACAGAGGGGATCCAATATCAAATCAAATGTTTAGGTCAGTTCTTCGAGAAACTCTTTCTCTTGCCGGAATACAACACAACGTAATTACTTCCCACAGCTTCAGAATTGGGGGGGCCACATTTTACAGCCAATTGGGCTTGACAGATATACAAATCATGAAAATGGGCAGGTGGAAGTCTTTTTCGGCATTTACAAAATATGTAAGGTGAACACTTTAACGCATAAACCTTGACCTAACCGGGGGTTGCAAAGGAAATAAATAATTTTTCTTTAGATTAATTGCATGTTGCACATGTTAAGAATGGTGTCAACCGGGGATCTGGAGGAGGAGGGCGGAGATACCCCCTATCTTCCAGGTCCACGGCGGATTCTAAAAGGTTAGATTTTAAGAAATATACATATGGAAACACTGTAATTTTCCGGACATTCATTGTGGGTTGGGGAAGAGGGAGGAGATACCCCCTATCTTCAATATCCATCAGTGAGTGTCCCTAGAGTTGTAGGTCAATAAATAAACATTCCTAAACACTAAAATGAGTTAGCTTACATAGTATACTGTTTTGTGGCGGCACTTTGCATCGCACAGAGGATGTGTGTCTGCCCGATGCAAAGTAGTGGCGTGAGTTGCCTTTCACAAAAAAGGGTTTATGGAACTTACAGGCATTCAGGTGGGAATAGATAGGGAACCTAGGGGAGTACATACATGGCTAATTGTGTGGCACACATGGCTAATCTTGTGGCAACACATGGCTAATATTGTGGCGACACATGGCTAATCATGTGGAGTACTAATATCAACAATAATAGCGGAGTCAAGAAACGCTAATCAGATAAGTATTCACTCACCCTGGGGAGAATTTTGGAGAGGCGGATTGTCCACACCGGGTAAGTAATGCATACGTAACAGTATGATAGGTGTGGGTGGCTTTGCCTTCAGGAAGTTAATTATTTCCTACCTGTTTGCTTAGGTTGTCTAGTAGTAGGTTAAGTGAGCGACTCCTTTATGGCACATTAGCAGTTATAAGACAACCTTTGGAAAACATAAATAAATTCTATGAAATAGAAAACTTTATGTGTCAAGAAGGTTGTCGCTCACTTACCGGTTAAGGAGGGGATAATGCAGATTAACCTAGCGGGTTGTAGATGTAACGGCTTAAGTGGAAATGAATTTCTAATCCAAATTTAAGTTTTTCAGAGCATCCCGGAAGAAGTGATGCATGATGGGAAGTCTAACTTCCTTTCATGCTTCTTCCATATAGGACTGATATCGCAAAGCGAATTTCGGAGGCGAAAAACGGAAAAGTTCAGAGGTAGTAAGTGAGCAGCACATCAAAAATAGGTATGTTAATTCTATCATGATTTAGTAAGGTGCTAGAAAATTTCCCACCACCACCCCTTCCACCGACCATTTCAAGAAGGGTGACCCTACGACATTTGCAGCGTGAGTTGCCTTTCACAAAAAAGGGTTTATGGAACTTACAGGCATTCAGGTGGGAATAGATAGGGAACCTAGGGGAGTACATACATGGCTAATTGTGTGGCACACATGGCTAATCTTGTGGCAACACATGGCTAATATTGTGGCGACACATGGCTAATCATGTGGAGTACTAATATCAACAATAATAGCGGAGTCAAGAAACGCTAATCAGATAAGTATTCACTCACCCTGGGGAGAATTTTGGAGAGGCGGATTGTCCACACCGGGTAAGTAATGCATACGTAACAGTATGATAGGTGTGGGTGGCTTTGCCTTCAGGAAGTTAATTATTTCCTACCTGTTTGCTTAGGTTGTCTAGTAGTAGGTTAAGTGAGCGACTCCTTTATGGCACATTAGCAGTTATAAGACAACCTTTGGAAAACATAAATAAGAACATCCTATGATTTTTTTCAGAATATCATTTTAATCTACTCGGTGATATTGATATATGCACTCGTTCGCTTCGCTCTCTCGTGCAGATATCAATATCACCTCGTAGATAAAAATGATATTCCTCAAAATCATAGGATATCCTATAATTATGTGATACTATAAAACAAAGCGGATAAACTAAATTGAACTAGTCTAAAAATATCAAAGACAATGACTGTGACTGTCACAATCGAATCACGTCAAATAGCAGACGATGCCTTCCATTTCAGATTCAATATCAACGATTTCTCATAACTTTGTGTTAAGTTCGATGACTCATAATGAGCTTAAATGAATATAGAATCATCAGAAACCTATACTGACCTTCAACTTGATTTCCTTTGTGAGATATAGCTCAAATTATGAGCAAAATTTTCAAATTTCACATGTGAAGTTTCTAGATTTTGGGAGAAGTTCAATGTGCGAACATTGCCGGTTTTTGGCGAAGTGGTATTTATTCAAATAATCCGGCTCGCTCTAAAAATTGCACATCTAATTATTGTTTATAATCAGGGGAGTATTCCTTGTGTAGTGAATCTATTCTAAATGAATGAAAATGATATATATTTGTAATTATTTGAATATTGGTTAATGTTGTAAGCAGCTTGGTCACATGATCTTCAAAATGGCTGGCATTCTGAAAAAATGTTTTCAGTCTCACTTTAAAGGTAAAGTGCTTTTTTGCCATTATGCATCTTTAAAATGAACTTTTGTGGTTTCAGTGGTATACCACTAGCTCTAAACTATATGTATTCGTTCATTATTTCATATGTGTAAGCATTTAGGTCGTTTCGCATTGTTTTCAAACTTTCCTAAATTTTTATTGTCTTTCAAAACTATACAACATGTACAGGACTACTCAAGGATTGGCTCCAGGGGGGGATTTCCCAAAGATGACCTTTCATATTGGCACGTTTGAAAAAAATTTATAAACGGGCCTCATTTGCCATTGGACTGAATCTCCCAATGTTCGCTGTAGTTTTATGAGTATTCTCTTCACATTTGGATCGAGTAACTTCAATAGTATTAAATTACCATAGGTTTAAAATGATGATATTGAACTGAGCTACTCACCTCTTCTGGATTGATTCCCAGGGACGCCAATCGATATTCTGTTCCATATATGGGCATCACATAGTCATGTTATGAATACAAAATTCAATCAAGAATATTGGTTATTCTCCTTGCAGTCATAGAAATATACTGGCAGGATTTGAAACTACCGGAAAATACCTAACATTTTGGTAAAACATTCCTATACCTCCACATGTTATTTTCTGGTACATGTACACTATAAAGTATCAAGGCATGTGTTAATTTCCTTGCTTTTTTCAGGAAAGTATCATTACATTGTCTTCTTTTAGTACATGTATATCTGGTAAGAGGTCAAAGGGAACTCCAAGAAATTCTGATATTTCACACTTGCATGTATTTTTCCATAGACTAAAATATAACACTACACATTGTTGCACTAATAGCGGAGAGTGAATGATCAATGAGTATTATCCATGAATGTCATAAGATGGCAAATTATCAACTTTTACATATTTATGTGTATTTTTATTTTCAATTTTTCAGATAAACTATGGATTATTCCTTACCTTAAAACTCAGGGTAACAAATTCTGTACTTGCTTGCCAGAGTATCAGAGATACTTTGGTCAACCCTCGGCACAAACTCATCCGCATATTATCAGCAAAGAAGAAGAAGTCACACCAGCAATTACGAAGGAAGAATATGCTCAACGAAGAAACACTCTCATGTCCAATTTATCAAAATATGGTATCAATAAGGATTCTAGCAATATTTTAATCATCCCATCTGCCGAGAAACAGTACATGACACATGATATACCATACCCATTTCGACAGAATACAGAGTTTTTGTACCTGTGTGGGTTTCAGGAACCAGATAGTGCTTTAGTTATATTCAACGAGGGTAAAACATCAAGTCATAAATCTGTTTTATTTGTGCCAAAACGTGATCCGAATTCAGAACTTTGGGATGGTCCTAGATCAGGAATAGATGGCGCTATAGCTCTTACAGGAATCGACGAAGCATATAATATGAGTGAACTGGAATTATTTCTCAACAAATACCTCACACACAGCAATAAGTTCACTCTTTGGTATGATACACAAAGGACGCCAGTGCCAAATGTACATAATAGCACAATATCAGAGTTTATTAAGCAGAAGAAACATTGCTCAATAGAAAATCCAAAAAGACTACTGCATATGCAAAGATTATTGAAATCTCCTGCTGAAATTGAATTGATGCGTCATACAACTGAAGTGGCATCGCAAGCTTTCATTGATGTTATGGCATTCTCACATCCTGGGGTTTGTAATCGTTTTCTTAGATCTTGTTTTATATGATTTATGGGGTTTGTATTGTATCAAATGTTTCTTGTTTAACTTTTTTTAATAAATGCAGTAAAACCTTTGGTACCTCTCAAAAGTTTTCAACTTGGGAGGTGTTTCAGAGGTACATTTAGAGGTACATTTAACATGAAGTAGGTTGGTCATGGGACTCTGAAAACTTCCAGAGGTGTTCTACTTTACAGGTTTCTCTGTACTATAAATTTATTTTTTGAATTTTTGACATTGTAGTATTCTCCCATTAATCATGTATTTTTTAGTCAATTATCATTCTCCTTTACTCTTTGATGTATAAGGGTCCCTCCTCAAACTTTGTAATAATGTCTTAGTTTTCAGAAACCAATTCATAAATTCGTAATAAAATGAAAATGAAGTCATTATTACCTGATGTTATTGCATCCCAATCGGTATGAATTTGATGCACGTGATTAAATTTGCATCTGTTGATCTGCCTCTTTGATTTGCCTCTGTTGATTTGCCTCAGCTGATTAAATTTGCCTCTGTTGATTTGCCTCTTCGATTTGCCTCAGCTGATTAAATTTGCCTGTATTGATTTGCCTCTTTGAATTGCCTCTATTGATTTGCCTCAGGCGATTAAATTTGCCTCTGTTGACTGCCTCTTTGATTTGCCTCTGTTGATTTGGCTCAGCTAATTAAATTTGGTTCTGTTGATTTGCCTCACCTAATAGATACATTCCTGAGATGAAATAGCATATAGTCAGGTACTTAAATCATGACGTTCCCCCTTCCCTCCCACTCCATTCATAACATGCTCTAAAATCCAATCAATGATATTCCCTTTGCTTTTAAATGACAATGCTATCCGTCTTAAAGCTCACAACTTACTCAATATACCATTTATAGTTGTCATTTTTTTTATTATATTTAGGTTAATGAGGCCCACCTTTATGCCAAGATGGAAGTGGAGTGCAGAATGAGAGGAGCGGATTTCCTTGCCTATCCCCCTGTAGTTGCAGGTACTGTAGTCTACATATGTGTATGCAGCTTACATATTACCTATAGTATTGCATGCATTGATATAGCTTTATGTGTATAGTTTGCCAATTTTGTCACTTCGGTAGCTGGAAGATAGGTTTAGCTTTTTGTTGTACATTGCAAAATTCAAGAAACTGCTTTAAATGTTCATGAAAATATCAATTTCTACTCACTTCATGAGATGTTTTGCACGGAAATCAGATAATCGTCTCTTGAATGTAAAACATTGTAAAATATAATCATAATAGTGAATTTTCTCTTTAGGTTAAATTTTGTTTCACCCAGTTTTAAATCCTCAGGCTCTGCCGCTGACCATTTATATACCATTTTAGGAGGAAATCGGGCCAACACCATCCATTACATAGCTAACAATCAGCTAATAGATGGCACAGAGATGGTATTGATGGATGCAGGTTGTGAGCTACATGGGTACACCAGTGACATCACTAGGACGTGGCCTGTTTCAGGTTAGATTGTGTAGTGGGCATGTGGATGGCTATAAGAAAGAGCACTTGCATGTGTACAGCAGCGTATGAACTGTAAAAGGGGATGTATGTTGTATGCATGTCTATCTTTCATCCTCTTACCTCTTATATTTTGGACACTTACGGGGTTTTCACTAGAATTTTCCAACAAAATGGGCATGAAGTAAAAGCAATGGGAAAAATTGTGGAAGTCATAATTTAAACATGAAAAAAGTTCCAATTCCATTTTTAGTTGAAAGTAATAAATTAGACAAAACCATAAAAGTAACCAGAGAAAATCTGGATTTTAATAATCTGAGTATTTACCCCCATAAAACGTCCCCTCTATTTAAATTGTATATGTCTAAATGATTTGCAAGCTTTAATACATTCTAGGTACATTTACTGATGCACAGAGAGAAGTTTACGAGGCTGTACTAGAAGTGCAGTTAGCATGTATTAAGCTATGTAAAGTGGGATGCAAGCTGGATGATATGTTTAGAGCCATGGTCCATATGATTGGCAAACAGCTAATAAGGTTGGGTATCGTTCCTGAATCCACAAGTGACTCTGAGATCTACAAGGTATTATATTTATCATCAATTTGTACCATTTCAAAGGGTAGCAAATGATAGAAGTAAATTGGAGAAATCTAGCGACATATTGCAGAGGCATATCTCGGGTAAAAATTGGGCAGACTTGAAAGTTGAAGCAAATTAGGTTAAAAATGGGGTACATTGTATATTTTTACCTTTAAACCTCATTTCCACAGTTTTAATTGAAAAATTGTCCATTAATTATCACATTTGACACAGTATCTAAAATGTTCTTACTTAAGGTGTATTAATTATTTAGTATTTTAATCGCATAGGAAACCTATTTTAACCACTAAAGTTTTAGTGCAATCTAAAAGATTCTTAAGACTGAGCTTTAGATATATTATGTTTTATCCTATGCCAAGTACAGTTTTAGGGAGATAAGTTGGTAAGATATATCCCGTATCCTGATTTTGAGGTTTCCATATCAAGAACCTCCATATCTCTCGCCATATCTCCCGCTTCGGTGCATATCTTCCCGCTTCCGGTGCATATCTTCCCGCTTCCGGTAATGCAATAAAATGACTTGATTTGTTTATTTTTACACCTTGTACTATTAAAATGGCCATATGCCCCTGAAAACTCTACTTGGTATAGGATAAAGCAGTTATGTACGGTCGGTTTGGATATGGGGTTCATCCCTCGTGAGATATGCACATCTACCTTCGGTCCCTACGGTCCCTCAGGTAGATATGCATATCTCCCTCTGGATAAACCCCATATCCAAAACCTCCCAGTACATAACCCTTATTTATTGTAAAGACGCACCTGTGAAAGTGTGCCGCTGATACAAAAGCGTAGTTCTGAATAAATAAATAAATAGGCAGTTGAAAAAATTATTTTTATTTCCATTTATTATCACAATTTTATCAGTTTTTAGTAACACTGACAAAAGGCAAAAAAAATAATTTCCAACATGCTCTATTCTCAACAACCACTTTAAAATATCATTGAAAGCCATTTTCATAATATTGACAGCTGATTAACTGAGCATTGTGGATTATAGTTTTCCTGTAATAATGAACACATGCAATGGAAGTCTTACTTTGACTGTAAGACAATTTGATGAATATTTAAGTATTTTTGCTAATATTATGGCTTGCAACTTTTGTGAATAGTCAGAATAAAGTATTTATGTTATTTTTATTTCAGTTTTTAATTTTTGGAATTCAAATATGTTTATCCTTAGACTCACTGTACTATATCTAGTATACCATTTTGTTCCAGTTGGCAAGGGATATTTGTCCCCACCACGTGAGTCATTACTTAGGAATGGATGTCCACGACACACCTTCAGTATCAAGGAGCCTGGCTATACAACCAGGGACTATAATCACTGTTGAACCAGGTAAGGGGACTATTACCACTGTTCAACCAGGTAAAGGGGACTGTTATCTCTTTGATCCAGGTAAGAGGACCATTATCAGTGTTCAACCAGGTAAAGGGGACTGTTATATCTTTGATCCATGTAAGGGGACTATTATCACTGTTGAACTAGGTAAGGGGACTGTTATCTCTTTGATCCATGTAAGGGGACCATTATCACTGTTGAACCAGGTAAGGGGACTGTTATCTCTTTGATCCAGGTAAGAGGACCATTATCAGTGTTCAACCAGGTAAAGGGGACTGTTATATCTTTGATCCATGTAAGGGGACTATTATCACTGTTGAACCAGGTAAGGGGACTGTTATCTCTTTGATCCAGGTAAGAGGACCATTATCAGTGTTCAACCAGGTAAAGGGGACTGTTATATCTTTGATCCATGTTAGATGACCATTATCAGTGTTCATCCAGGTAAAGGGGACTGTTATATCTTTGATCCAGGTAAGAGGACCATTATCAGTGTTCATCCAGGTAAAGGGGACTGTTATATCTTTGATCCAGGTAAGAGGACCATTATCAGTGTTCATCCAGGTAAAGGGGAACGTTATCTCTTTGATCCAGGTAAGAGGACCATTATCAGTGTTCAACCAGGTAAAGGGGACTGTTAAATCTTTGATCCAGGTAAGAGGACCATTATCTCTGTTGAACCAGGTAAGGGGACTGTTATATCTTTGAACCAGGTAAGGGGACTTTTATCTCTTTGATCCATGTAAGGGGACCATTATCACTGTTGAACCAGGTAAGGGGACTGTTATCTCTTTGATCCAGGTAAGAGGACCATTATCAGTGTTCAACCAGGTAAAGGGGACTGTTATATCTTTGATCCAGGTAAGAGGACCATTATCTCTGTTGAACCAGGTAAGGGGACTGTTATATCTTTGATCCATGTAAGGAGACTATTATCACTGTTCAACCAGGTAAAGGGGACTGTTATCTCTTTGATCCAGGTAAGAGGACCATTCTCAGTGTTCAACCAGGTAAAGGGGACTGTTATATCTTTGATCCATGTAAGGGGACCATTATCACTGTTGAACCAGGTAAGGGGACTGTTATCTCTTTGATCCATGTAAGGGGACCATTATCACTGTTGAACCAGGTAAGGGGACTGTTATCTCTTTGATCCATGTAAGGGGACCATTATCACTGTTGAACCAGGTAAGGGGACTGTTATCTCTTTGATCCAGGTAAGAGGACCATTATCAGTGTTCAACCAGGTAAAGGGGACTTTTATCTCTTTGATCCAGGTAAGAGGACCATTATCAGTGTTCAACCAGGTAAAGGGGACTGTTATCTCTTTGATCCAGGTAAGGGGACTGTTATCTCTTTGATCCAGGTAAGAGGACCATTATCAGTGTTCAACCAGGTAAAGGGGACTGTTATATCTTTGATCCATGTAAGGGGACTATTATCACTGTTGAACTAGGTAAGGGGACTGTTATCTCTTTGATCCATGTAAGGGGACCATTATCACTGTTGAACCAGGTAAGGGGACTGTTATCTCTTTGATCCAGGTAAGAGGACCATTATCAGTGTTCAACCAGGTAAAGGGGACTGTTATATCTTTGATCCAGGTAAGAGGACCATTATCACTGTTGAACCAGGTAAAGGGGACTGTTATCTCTTTGATCCAGGTAAGAGGACCATTATCAGTGTTCAACCAGGTAAAGGGGACTGTTATATCTTTGATCCATGTAAGGGGACTATTATCACTGTTGAACTAGGTAAGGGGACTGTTATCTCTTTGATCCATGTAAGGGGACCATTATCACTGTTGAACCAGGTAAGGGGACTGTTATCTCTTTGATCCAGGTAAGAGGACCATTATCAGTGTTCAACCAGGTAAAGGGGACTGTTATATCTTTGATCCATGTTAGATGACCATTATCAGTGTTCATCCAGGTAAAGGGGACTGTTATATCTTTGATCCAGGTAAGAGGACCATTATCAGTGTTCATCCAGGTAAGGGGACTGTTATATCTTTGATCCATGTTAGATGACCATTATCAGTGTTCATCCAGGTAAAGGGGACTGTTATATCTTTGATCCAGGTAAGAGGACCATTATCAGTGTTCAACCAGGTAAGGGGACTGTTATATCTTTGATCCATGTCAGGGGACCATTATCACTGTTGAACCAGGTAAGGGGACTGTTATATCTTTGATCCAGGTAAGAGGACCATTATCACTGTTGAACCAGGTAAAGGGGACTGTTATATCTTTGATCCAGGTAAGAGGACCATTATCAGTGTTCAACCAGGTAAGGGGACTGTTATATCTTTGATCCATGTCAGGGGACCATTATCACTGTTGAACCAGGTAAGGGGACTGTTATATCTTTGATCCAGGTAAGAGGACCATTATCACTGTTGAACCAGGTAAAGGGGACTGTTATATCTTTGATCCAGGTAAGAGGACCATTATCAGTGTTCAACCAGGTAAAGGGGACTGTTAAATCTTTGATCCAGGTAAGAGGACCATTATCAGTGTTCAACCAGGTAAGGGGACTGTTATATCTTTGATCCATGTAAGGGGACTATTATCACTGTTGAACCAGGTAAGGGGACTGTTATCTCTTTGATCCAGGTAAGAGGACCATTATCAGTGTTCAACCAGGTAAAGGGGACTGTTAAATCTTTGATCCAGGTAAGAGGACCATTATCAGTGTTCAACCAGGTAAGGGGACTGTTATATCTTTGATCCATGTTAGATGACCATTATCAGTGTTCATCCAGGTAAGGGGACTGTTATATCTTTGATCCATGTTAGATGACCATTATCAGTGTTCATCCAGGTAAGGGGACTGTTATATCTTTGATCCATGTTAGAGGACCATTATCAGTGTTCATCCAGGTAAAGGGGACTGTTATATCTTTGATCCAGGTAAGAGGACCATTATCAGTGTTCATCCAGGTAAAGGGGACTGTTATATCTTTGATCCAGGTAAGAGGACCATTATCAGTGTTCAACCAGGTAAAGGGGACTGTTAAATCTTTGATCCAGGTAAGAGGACCATTATCAGTGTTCAACCAGGTAAGGGGACTGTTATATCTTTGATCCATGTCAGGGGACCATTATCACTGTTGAACCAGGTAAGGGGACTGTTATCTCTTTGATCCAGGTAAGAGGACCATTATCTCTGTTGAACCAGATAAGGGGACTGTTATATCTTTGATCCAGGTAAGAGGACCATTCTCAGTGTTCAACCAGGTAAAGGGGACTGTTATATCTTTGATCCATGTAAGGGGACTATTATCTCTGTTGAACCAGGTAAGGGGACTGTTATCTCTTTGATCCAGGTAAGAGGACCATTCTCAGTGTTCAACCAGGTAAGGGGACTGTTATATCTTTGATCCATGTAAGGGGACTATTATCACTGTTGAACCAGGTAAGGGGACTGTTATCTCTTTGATCCAGGTAAGAGGACCATTATCAGTGTTCAACCAGGTAAAGGGGACTGTTATATCTTTGATCCATGTTAGAGGACCATTATCAGTGTTCATCCAGGTAAAGGGGACTGTTATATCTTTGATCCATGTAAGAGGACCATTCTCAGTGTTCAACCAGGTAAAGGGGACTGTTATATCTTTGAACCAGGTAAGGGGACTGTTATCTCTTTGAACCAGGTAAGAGGACCATTATCTCTGTTGAACCAGGTAAGGGGACTGTTATATCTTTGATCCATGTAAGGGGACCATTATCTCTGTTGAACCAGGTAAGGGGACTGTTATATCTTTGATCCATGTAAGGGGACCATTATCTCTGTTGAACCAGGTAAGGGGACTGTTATATCTTTGATCCAAAAGAGGACCATTATCTCTGTTGAACCAGGTAAGGGGACTGTTATCTCTTTGATCCAGGTAAGAGGACCATTATCTCTGTTGAACCAGGTAAAGGGGACTGTTATATCTTTGATCCATGTAAGGGGACCATTATCTCTGTTGAACCAGGTAAAGGGGACTGTTATATCTTTGATCCATGTAAGGGGACCATTATCTCTGTTGAACCAGGTAAGGGGACTGTTATCTCTTTGATCCAGGTAAGAGGACCATTATCAGTGTTCAACCAGGTAAAGGGGACTGTTATATCTTTGATCCATGTAAGGGGACTATTATCACTGTTGAACTAGGTAAGGGGACTGTTATCTCTTTGATCCATGTAAGGGGACCATTATCACTGTTGAACCAGGTAAGGGGACTGTTATCTCTTTGATCCAGGTAAGAGGACCATTATCAGTGTTCAACCAGGTAAAGGGGACTGTTATCTCTTTGATCCAGGTAAGAGGACCATTATCAGTGTTCAACCAGGTAAAGGGGACTGTTAAATCTTTGATCCATGTAAGGGGACCATTATCTCTGTTGAACCAGGTAAGGGGACTGTTATATCTTTGATCCAGGTAAGAGGACCATTATCAGTGTTCAACCAGGTAAAGGGGACTGTTATATCTTTGATCCATGTAAGGGGACTATTATCACTGTTGAACCAGGTAAGGGGACTGTTATCTCTTTGATCCATGTAAGAGGACCATTATCACTGTTGAACCAGGTAAGGGGACTGTTATCTCTTTGATCCATGTAAGAGGACCATTATCACTGTTGATCCAGTTAAGGGGACTATTATCACTATTAAACCAGGCGCAACTAGGTGATTGTTTTTTTGGTCAAATGATAAGCATATTGCATTTCTAATTGCAAATCAGACCGTATGAGGCAAGTCAATTGAATTCTCAAGTTTTACTTATACTTAGGCTTATTGTATTCCTTTTCAGGCATGTACTTCCCTAAGGACAACACAAAAATACCTGAACGATTCCGTGGAATTGGCATAAGAATAGAAGATGATGTTCTCATAACAGAAGAAGGTCCTGACGTCTTGACTCACAATTGTCCTAAAACTATAGGAGCCATAGAACATGTGATGAAATATCAGAAACGTGTGACGTGGAGTAAGGAGGGATATTAGCAGTAATGGGGGAAAACATGGAGCTGGTATATATGAAACATGTAGCAGGAATATGTGACATTGAGCAGGAATATGTGACATTGAGCAGGAAAATGTCACATGGAGCGGGAATATGTGACATGGAGCAGGAATATGTGACATTGAGCAGGAATATGTGACATGTAGCTAGCAGGAATATGTGACATGTAGCAGAAATATGGGACATTGAGCAGGAATATGTGACATTAAGCAGGAATATGTGACATGGAGTAGGAATATGTGACATTGAGCAGGAATATGTGACATGTAGCTAGCAGGAATATGTGACATGTAGCAGGAATATGTAACATGGAGCAGGAATATGTGACATGTAGCAGAAATATGTGACATGGAGCAGGAATATGTGACATGGAGCTTGTGTATATGTGACATTTACCAGGAATATGCGACCTTTGAGCAGTCCTGTGTGGTAGAGGCTGAAATATGGAATAAAGGCTTAAATGAGTCATGATGATTAAGAGTGATAATCGGGAAATAACAAATTTTTGGAAATGCGTTACTCACTCATGTATCTCCCCCTCAGGACCTAATAGAATAGCACTCCCCCTGTGGTTCATTCGACGTGCCTTACTAATAATATGAAAAAACATGAGATTAGACAATTATTATGACTATTTAATAATAAATATGAATACTGTTTTAATCCTTATAACATGTGTAAGATCTTGTTGACGCTATGTTTTACTTGCATTTGGGTAATTTGATTTTAGTTTGTTCAATGTATGTACCATACATTATTGATGATTATCTGCTGGTCTAATTTTGAAGGTTGATTGAAAAAGCCAAAATGACAAATTGTCGTATGATCTTCTAAATCGCTGATAAAAATGGAAATTACAAAAATTTAAATGTGCTCTTTAACAAATAGCATTGAACGGGTGATTCAATTTATGATTAGTAATCTGTTTGTTCAGAAATTTATTATTTATTTAGTATTCATTTACTTTTATAGGTGAATTGAATAAACTCCTTATAAATCAATAAAAATCAGTATCACCTATAAAAACTGAATGCAAAATTAGTAGGGAGTTTAACCTTGCATATAAAATCGAAACGCCAACCTATACGTATGACCAATAGCCCATACAAATGCATTGCTTACATTATTTTCCATTTGCGTTTAGGTTTTTAAAAATATTGCAAGCTTAAACTCCACAATATTATAATTTCCCGGGAGAATTACTTCAGAATGTACTGTTTGTGTTTATGTATAGAGAATGTACGGTACTTGTACGAATAAAACAATACTAATCGTATTTTAAACATGTTTTTCGTTATAATAAATAAGAAAGTACAAAAAATTGATTGATATTGAACGGCAATAAAAGAAATGTGTGAAAATACCATTTTTGAATGATAATGTGCGTGTCGCGTGGACCAGTGTAGATTGAGGTTATAGCAAATATAAATAACGTTCTAACATTTCCTCAAGGAAGAACATGAAGGGACCCCTGCCTGGTGAGATTCACTCTTTCGTCCTGTCCAATTTAGAATCCGGAATACTCTTCGCCTAGATTGGCAAAACAGCGTAGTTACGCGTCTGAATGTATCATTTCAGCGGTCTAGGCGAATTACACGGGTGATCTCCCTTTTGACATCTGCAATTATCCTGGGGTCACTCTCTAACGATATCTTTGGCTTATTCCCACAGGTAGAAATCAGGTAGGAGGAAGACATATGCAAGGTTGGCTAAATCGCAATAGTGACCAATGGGGCATGTTGTAAAACGCTATAACATTGTGATAAAGAGACATATAAAACATGTCTGATTGTGACTATCCGTTTAAAGTACTAAAGTACTAAAGTCACGACTTCTGCATCCTGTCAATACTTGCAATTTTGGTGACGTTTCGAAAAACATTTTGCAATACAATGGGAATTCAAGGGACATGGGGGACCTTGCCATGGGGTTTCAATCAAGAATATCTTAGCCACGTGGTTCCAAGAAACTGTTATTTTGTTACCGTGATTTTCAATTTTTACCGTTTCTATCTAGCTTAGTGTCACACTTCACATTGGTAAAAAAAATTTCCTCCCATTTGCTGATTCATTTCAATACTTGATTTTCTTCAATTCTAATCCAGGCCCAGCAAAACGTAAGTAAGCTAATCTAGTAACAGTCGCCAAACATGCAAGATTTTTGATAAAGTTGACCAATAAATCGATAAATTGCCCCAGGTAAATTGCACGCCCTCCAGAGGTTACTCCCATATACTATACCATAGTATTTGCTATATGGGACGTAAGCCTGCCGCTATTTAAGTGGATCGCATTTTGATTGAAAAAAAGATGTTGGTCCCATTTTAACGAAAATATCCGTTGAAGCTGGTCCACGTTTTAAAGTTTACTAAAAGTTTTTCAAATTCACAAATTGAATTCCTAACCTGGATGCGGCCCGAAGGATGCAAGCTCCCTTGAACAAAAAAATCTGTAGAACTAAATTGTGGGAAATATAGCATGTTTGATAATTTTGAAAAAGATAAAACAAACGTTTTTTGGGCCCTAAAATTTTGAGATCCCCCCCCCCCCCCCTGGGTCAACTAGTTGGATCCGCAAGTGACTCCACTTCTTAGTAGTGCAATATTAGCTCCAGAACTGTAGGTTCAAAACAAGGACAAGCAATGAAAATGTTTCTTCGACATGCATCATGCCAGGCTATAAATGCACCGAAGTTAGACGTTTTGGCGCCGTTTTCAGATTTTCTACCTCCTACTCGTTCTACTTGAAGAGGTACACAAGCACTCTTCAAAAAGAAAGTAACAAAATTATTTCATTTTCATGAGATTTTTCCTGATTTTTCAAGTTTTGTAGATAATATACAAATCTGAGAAAGCTTAATTTCATAGATATATGAGTAAAGGTTGGTGTGCTATGTTATACAGTATATTTTATGGGGAAAACTACCGAAATTAGTTTCGTATCGAGTATAAATGAAAATATGCTAAGCTTTTTATGATCGATTTTTCACTTTCTGTTTGTTTTATATTTACATGTAGTGGCACAGTCAGTGCCAGCTATCCTAGCCCGTGATAGAGTAAAATTCATAAGGTTTAATCCTGTAGCATGGGTCTTATCTTTTTTATATTTTGGTTTTGTAATGTTTGTTTTGTAATTTCAGCCTCCGTGTTAGAGGTCCATGTGGGAGTCATCAAGACCGTGCATGTACAAGTTGTATGTACAGAAAGAAGAAAGATTTATAGCTAGTTTAAGCACAGAGACACATTGCACAACTCATTCAAAGGGTTTTTGACATCATGGGTAGTTCTAGTAACACATACCAACTGACACGTTTAATTCAGGATGCTGTCATGAAACTTTGCACACGAAACATTTTATTCTCAAGATCTCTTGAGGTGGATGGCATCATTTGTATATCAGAAGGAGATGATAAACCAGAAGTTGTCGTGAAAATGCATCGCACAATCGTCAAACCGCCTGACACTCCTGATGCATTCTGTCAAATTCAAGAAGCAACAGCTACTCAGTATAGTCACAATGATGTCACGGCGCCATTAACAACACAAGGGAATGAATTTGCCTTTCAAAATAAAGAGACTGAAAACTTAGTATCTAATAGAAAAAGGAAACAGAAATGTGAAGGACTTCATAAGGTTAAAAGTAAGTCATATATGACCTGGAAAATTCTGCTCAGAACATTAAAATATTTTGTGCCCATTTTAATTAGGTGGTTACTTAATTAATTTGATCAACTTAAAAATTAAGGCTTGCTATTGGTTAATCGACGCTTTGCTATATCCATGTGCGTTACAAGAGAGTGTATATGTATTCTTCAAAACATGTGAATTATTTGATATGTTATTATTTAGAAATATTTATTTATACATGTACCTTTTTTACATTTTATAGATGAACACATGAATTACCCCTCCTGTGCCTATAATAAAAGAAAAAATGACAATATTGAGCTAACTAGTCCAGAAAAATGTCTAAGAATAAAAACTGAAAATCCTGTAGTCGAGACTGATGAAAGTATTGATGGAGGAACAGATGTGACAAGCAGCAACTCTAATTGGACACCAAGTAATGCGTCACATGATCAACTCGGATATGGGACAACCAATCACAGCGCCTCTAACATTAACATACGTAAGTACATGTATATACTTTCCTCTGAAATTGTGTGTTTACCTGTGTTCTTCATTCTATATCATGCAAGCAATACATCTCTCTCCAGAAAGTAATTTATATCAATGGGTCATCTCAATCACCAATACTGAATAAAGGTATCCTCTATAAAGGAGTTAATAAAATTGAGTATGAACTATCACAAATTCAATCTCAAAAATGTTAATATCCGCACTGTGGACACATGATACCCTCACTTCTTGTTTTTATATAACTCAGTCTGTGTATGATTTGTTAATAGGTTGTCCATGTTAATGATGTAATGGGCTATGTGTGTTTTTAAAGTATTTAAATATATTTTTTACTTTTTATATATAGATAAACCAGTGAATTATCCCACTTGTGTCTACAATAAAATAAAAAATGACAATGTTGAGCTTACTAGTCAAGAAAAATGTCAAAGCATAAAAACTGAGCACCCTGTAGGGGAGACTGATAGCATTGGTGGAGAAACAGATGTAATGAACAGCAGCTCTGATTGGACACCCAGTAATGTGTCACATGATCAAGTCAGATATGGGACAACTAATCACAGCACTGCTAACATAAACATAAGTAAGTGTACATTTACATTTAGTCAGAAATAACTAATTATTAATTCCTTCAGGGGTTTTAAAAATTTCCACTCTGGTTGACCAAAGTTAAGCTGAAAGCAATGGATCGCATAAGTTTTCTCTATGGGAAAATAACATCAGAAATACTGTTTATCACTATTAACTAAAATTAATTTACTTATTCCTTTTAAGGGGTTAACTGTGAGTCAAAACGCAACACATTGATGCAACAACAATTCAAAAAGCATGGATGGAAGGGGTTGAAAATCTGGACAACATTTCAGAAAAAAACATGTGGTTTGCATCTTCCCTGTCTCAAAGTCAAAATTATTTTATCATCTCTATGAGTGCTTTTCCTAGAGGTTGCCTTACATTATCCACCTGTTAAATCCTCAGGAAATAACCAACATCCAACATACGATCGTCAGAAATCTGTTGCGATACTTTCCCTCCTCCTTTCTGATGTTTATGAATTCTAAAAGTAAATCTGACAGTTTTGTGCTTTGTCATATAATTTTGGCATTGTTCCAATTGATGACATTATGAATTATTAAGATCTGAGACAATGAGACAACATTTTTCTTCATTTTTTAGCCCATATTTATTGAGCTATTGTTTCAACCAGGTTTATCTGCATTTTTCATCTGCAAGGAAATAAAATCTGAATGGGAGCCAATCTGCTAGATTCCCTATTCACCTAAATGTTAATTTTATCATAAACTCAACAAATTAATTAGATTGACTTATCCCGATTTGGTAAGGGAAGATCAAGGAATTATTCAAAGAATATAGTTGTAAAATTGTGATGTTTGATTTGTATGCATTTTAGATAAACTAGGCTAGTTAAACAGTTCCACATTTAATATATTGCAGCTCCTGATAAAGACCTTGTATGTAATATCTGCTACAAGACATTCGCAAATGCTGGGAATTTACGACGTCACATAAGAAGTGCACATTTGAACCAGTCCTTTCAATGCCTGAAGTGCAATAAGAGTTTCAATTACTCTAGCAATTTGAAACGTCACAGTAAAACTTGTCAAGGATTAAATTCAACCACAAGGAGTAAGGAACTTACAAACAAACAAGGTAGAAATACACAGTATGATGATAATACAAGGCAATATGATGATAACTACACTGAGAATGATGATAATACCAGACAGTATGATGATAACTATACACAAAATGATGACAATATCAGACAGTATGATGAAAACTACATACAGAATGATGATAACACCAAACATGATGATAACTCTACACAGAATGATGATAATACCAGACAGTATGATGATAACTACATACAGAATGATGATAACACCAGACAACATGATGATAACACCAGACAACGTGATGATAACTCTACACAGAATGATGATAATACCAGACAGTATGATGAAAATGATACGCAAAATGATGGTAACAAGACTTTGTATAATGATGATATCACTTATTATGATAATAATACAACTTAGTATGATGATAATTAATATAACTTAGTATGATGATACTACAACTAAGTATGATGATACTACAACTAAGTATGATGATAATACAACTAATTATGATGATAACACAACTTAGTATGATGATAATACAACTTAGTATGATGATAAAATCATATGTAAAGTAATTCTGTGATTACAAATGAGGACAGAACTCATACTATTACAAAATGAGGATACGCTTTGTAAAACCTGTTCAAAGGAACACCTCTGTATCACAGGCTGGTATCGAAAGATTTGTCCGCTGTGACTGAGCATGCTATTTTTCATAAAAACACTAAGAATGCTTCACGATTTATTTTTTAACTCATATGTTTCGTTATATCAAAGATAATTACTTACTCCATGCAATGGATATATCATTTGCGTGTAACCTTCACTTCTGTTTGAAGTCCAATAACGATAGGAGTAAAATCTATTGAAAACGGCGCCAGAGTATCAAACTCAAAATGTACCATTTCTTTTTTAACTTTTTAATGGCATGATATAGTGACACGATAATATTAACATATGTTTTCAGCATAACTCTGAATGTATTAATGAGATATTAATGTATTGGGTCTTTTTAATTGTTTTATAAAAAATTATATCAATATTTTTTGTCCGCTGTGACGGAGCATTTTCACAGTTCACATTTGCAACTGCTCCGTCACAGCGGACAAAAAAATTAAACATTATTTTTTATAAAAGAATTAAAAAGACCAAATACATCAACATCTCATTTATACCTTCATAGTTATGCTTAAACCATGTGTAAATATTATCGTGTCACTATATCGTGCCATTAGAAAGTTAAACAAGAAATGGTACATTTTGAAGTATGATACTCCGGCGCCTTTTTTAATAGCTTTTCTTCCCAGCGTAATTGGACTTCAAACAGAAGTGAAAGTTACGCGCAAATGATATATCCATTGCATGGAGTAAGTAATTTTGTATGGTATAACGAAACATATGAGTTAAAAAATAAATCGTGAAGTATTCTTAGTGTTTTTATGAAAAATAGCATGCTCCGTCACAGCGGACAAATATTTCCATACCAGCCTGTGTGTATAAGGAACAGTTTTCAAAATAATCAAAATGTTTTACTGTAAGTTAAATGTTAATGGAAACTCTCTGTATTAAGCACCATACTGAAGTTGTTGGGAAAATAAAAAAAAAACATATGTGTTCACAACAAGCATGTTTTGTTGATTATATCATAATACTGTTTTTAGATTGACTTAAGCCAATATCCATGTAACTTTAGACAGATATAAATTAGATAAGGATTAAATATTTATGATATGAACTCAATATCGTTTGAATCTGTTGTATAGAACCTTTGTAAGTAGAACACCCTTGGCTCTGCCAAAAAATGGTTCACGTGTGACGTGTTCCAATGGCAGAGGTTATTGTATTACAGGGATTTAAAGAAATACAAACACAAATTATACATTATTTGTCAGAAGCATATCCCATATGGGGTAGCATACCTGCCAACCTACAGTATTTTTACGCGAATCTACTGTAAAATTTTCGTTTTTTCCGTAAAAAAAGATAATTGAATGAAGTATACATGGAGAAAATTTGAACATCCTAGCTTCACTAATAAAAATTAGTGCCCTTTTGACCCCTCTTGGGCGTTCGTGTAACTTTATTTACCTAACCATCCTAAGCCACTGTACCCTCGATCTTTACAACAAACGTGGTCATCCAACTCCCGTCAACATCAGAGCTAAGTGTACACATATTAATAAATGCATAACATACAAATGAATTGAAACTTAGTGTATTCCCTTATTCTGCATATTGGACTATAGTTGTACAGAGTACGCTACATCATGTTTTGTTATATTCCAACAACAATAGATGGCTCTCGATGCAACTAATGTAACATGTTCTACCACTAGCTTTCAACTCTTTATTAATTGATATGGTGCATGTTGTATGACGTGTCTGTTTTTCTAGACGCCCATTTATTAAGATATTTTGTATGATTATCTGTCTTGGATTCTCCGTTCTCTTTTAAATAATGGCCGCGATTTTGTACAGGTCTGAACATGGAAAGTTTTATGATTATACATATGGTATCTCTTTAGTTTTAAAACAAAATCATCCTCGAAATGTATTTCGACGATATCTTTAATTCAAGTGGACGTTTTTGTTGGGTTAATTTCACAATGTGACTTGGCTACCCATATGACGTTATTCTTAAGATGTAAAACGTCCGTTCAAGAAACACGAACAGTCAAAACAAAAAGAGTGTTTGCCATGACCAATGTTGTTCTTGTTGCTCTTGTTGGTGTCATATTGAATTCCTTCTGCATGTGTGTAACTTTAGGCTGTATTTTTATTCTGGAAATAGAATATTTATCAATTCATTATCTTTGTAACAGCTGCAAAATACAAATCACGAGGCACGTGAATTATTGAATATCGTATATAATTGGTTATTGAGGAATGATGAGAGGAACCCCAAGGCAAGAAGTGTAAGAAACGCCAGTTGTCATGGTTCTCGTGTCAAATATATGAACGATAACCAAAGCTCTGTGAAAATGGTTCCTTTTAACGTAGATAATTGTTCACCACACGTTTATTTTTCAATAAGCATAACTCCTAGTCGCCAGTTTATCTTTGAAAGAATTGCCCGCCGCAGTGGTATGTGAAGACTAGCACTACCAGGGAGTATGGTGGAAATTTATCAGCTTTCCATTTCAGAACACATTTTTCTAAGAGCTCAAAAAACGACAAGAGGTTCTAGAACTTTTAATAAAACCCGACTTTGCCAAATCACAAAGGCCGGTGTAACAGATTTAAGTGTCCCACAGTGGTCAGTGTCCGTGGGACTTCCAGTTGGAGGACATTGAAAACCAGGTTTTATTTCCTATAATTACAAGGATAAAATGGGGAGACAGTTATAACTGGGGAGACTCTCAGATCTGTCACACCAGTAACAGATTGTAATGTCCCCCTTGTAGTTAGTAGGATCAAAGTTATAGTGTACTCGAAACCGATTATCGGCATCTCTCCCACTGTGGCGTAATGGTATAAGCGTTGGCATAATGTGTATTTATTAATTCTGATTTGTGTTTATTAGGTTCCAGGTTCGAATCTTTGGTAAATCATGTGTAAATATATTAACCGTCTACACCGTTTATATTGTTATCAAAGTTTTAAGTGTCCCCCTTGAAGTTTTGAATGTCCCCTTGGGGACACTAAAAACCAGCATCATTCGAAGCTAGTTTTTAGTTGCCCCCTTTATTTATGTCTCAACTAATAATGCGTTTTATCATTAATAAATCATCAAGCACTACTCTGTTACGTTAAATATAGACCAAATATAACACAATTCACAAAATGTAAGTATATTATTGCTTTTATTTGCATAGACATCAAGTGAGCCGACATTAACCTTAATGACTCTGCATCACTGTCCTCTACTACGTATGTATAATGAACATAGGTCACATTTCATCGCGTATATACTCCTAAATACAAGGGCCGTTCGAATATTTTTGATGATCTTAAAAAATGTTTGGTCAATTTGAAGCAAGTTGAAATTTAGTCTTGAAAAAATTCCAAATTTGACCTTTTTCAGTTTTTGAGGTCTAATATCTCAAAACTGGCTCACAATTTTAATGGATAGTCAATTGCTTATGTGTAGAACCTTTAGTGGAATATATATTCTGACTTTCATCAAAAAATATTAATTTGTAATCATCAGCTTTGAGAAACTAAGAAAACACAGTTTGTGATTTAGTTTGATGACCTTGACATTTGACCTTGCAAAGGAGTGGTATCGATATGATGAACTCTTTGAACACACATTTCTCTTCTGAAAATTTTACACATCGTCAATTTAATGGTCATCTTTTGGATGGTAACATTATAATTTGAATTATATATATAGACTTTTCTCTATATTGTTTAAGAAAACACAGCAGACACTTCTTTCGGTCTTGGTATCATATGTTCGGAATGAGAAATATCTATCCCAATCTCATTGGAACAAAACGACATAAACACAACGTGTTTAGGTCTCTCAATATTGCAATTGTACAAAGGTAAGTTTGGTTGATTTTAAATAAGTATCTTGTAAATGAAATGAAAGGTTTATCTTAATTTTTTTCTATTTTGGGGCTTTTGCTTTAAGTTTTTGGATACTTTTTGTTAAATCAACCAAAATTTTCTTTGTATAACTATAATATTGAGAGGTCTAAGAAAGTGTTGTATATGCTATTTTTTCCAACAAGGTTCGGAAAGACATTTTATTTCATTCTCAAGAATTGGTAAAAAGGAACAAAAAAATAATTACATCAAAAAACAAAAAATGTTAACAAAAACAGTTATATAAAATATATATACATAATTTTTGCATTTAATTGTTGCCAATCAGTCAACATTACATATAGGACAATTTGTAGGGAATGCTTGTCTAGTTACATTTTAATTCATCGCAAGAAATAATGAAATATGAAGACGAAATCTGAGAAACTTAAAAAAACTCTGATTTGACCTAGATTTTGGCCTTTGACCTTGACCTAGATAAAAATTCCTTTCCTGCCAAGTGCAGCTCAGGTCCTTAGTAGAAGCATATAAGAGTTTTCTCAGACCTAGCTAGAAGTAGGAGAAAAGTGGTTAGGAGGAATAAATAAAGAATATCTATAAAAACTAATAAGGTGGTATCCTTTGAAAATGAAAACAAAACTAAAGAGTCATTACCACTTGTAAGAGCAGACATGAAAAGTAATACCTACTCAGTCGGAATTCGATTCAGGAACCCTGACGACTTTGATTACAGTAATCAAACATTGGTGTTTGCCGAAAAGAATCCAATGCTGATATGAGGTAAACATTTCCCTTGTAGTGAAAAAGCATGATTAAACCCTATGCAACGTGCGCAAAGCAGGCATGTCTGAAATCCAGAGTTTCCAAAACGTGTAGTCTTACCTATTTAGGTCATCCAATGACATCGAAGCGCATTGAGACATAGTTTAACTCTATCTATGCAACGTACGATTCAGGCATGTCTCAAATTCACAGTTTCCAAAACGTGTAGTCTTACCTATTTAGGGCACCCAATGACATTGAACCGCATTGAGCCATGATTTAACTCGATGCGGCATGCAACGCAGGCGTGTCTCAAATTCACAGTTTCTAAAACTTGTAGTCTTATCTATTTAATTAGGGCACCCAATGTCATCGAACCGCATAGACATAATTTAACTCTTTGCGACGTGCGATGCAGGCATGTCTCAAATTCATAGTTTCCAGGATTCGAAGTCTGACCTTTTGAGGGCATCCAATAATATTCAACCACAAAGACACGATTTAACTCTATGCTACGTGCAATGCAGGCATGTCTCAAATTCATAGTTTCCAGGATTCGTGGTTTTACCTGCTATTTAGGGCATCCAATAAAACTCAACCGCAATCACATGATTCAGTAATGCCTGGGTCACATATGCTCCGATCCATCGGCCGGCGCCCGGCCGATTGAGTGTTTTGTTCAATATTCTATTCAATTTTGAACAAAATATTCAATCGGCCGGGCGCCGTAGTGAAAATCGGAGCAAATGTGACCAAGGCATAACTCTATGCTACGTGAAATGCAGGTATGTCCCAAATTCATAGTTTCCAGGATTCGTGGTCTTACCTATTTAGGGCATCTAATAAAACTCAACCGCAATTACATGATTTAACTCTATGCTACGTGCAATGCAGGCATGTCTCAAAGTCATAGTTTCCAGGATTCGTGGTCTTACCTATTTAGGGCATCCGATGACATCAAACCGCATTGAGATATAGGTACTGCAAGCTTGAGGATTGATGCGGACAAACCTCGCTAACACAGGTGGCTCAATCAAGTTTGTAACATGCGTGTTTGTATCTGTGTTCCCCGACAATATCTTATAGCAGAAACAAAAAAAACATATTTCAAGTTTGGGGATTGATGCAAACAAACCTCACTTACACAGGTGGTTCTATGACGTTTGTTACATGGCTGTTTTAATATGCGTTCCCCGACAATATCTTAAATCAGAAACAAAAAAACATATTCAAAGTTTGAGGATTGATGCGAACAAACCTCGCTAATACTGGTGGTTCTATGAAGTTTGTAACATGCGTGTTTGAATCTTTGTTCACTGGCAATATCTTGTCAGAAAAAATATGTGCTATTGTAAATGGGACATTCGACTCATTTTAGAATTTATAAACGAGATAAACAATGATGTCGCAAAATAACGTCAACATACATGTCTGCATGTACATATATACATTACTGGACAATCAATGGACTGAATTGAACACAATAATTTACAGTAAATACTTTGATATAAAAGGTGTCTCATAAGCCGGAGACGGCTAGGGCTATTGCCTTTCTTGTAAATGTATAATGTATTCACCATGTAGCCTGTGATACTATAATAAATATTTAACTTACTAACTATATATGTGGCGCATATTGTTTATAATGCATACATCGTTTCTATTAGATTATGTAAGTATTTGAAACATTTTGGAAAACGCCGACTATCAAACAGTTTTTAATTTTAAAAGGACGGGGGTATTAAGGTCCTTATTTAAGCCTCCGAAATATTTAGAATAATTTGAACGAATATTAAAGAATGGACTTTGTTTGATAATCAAAATTAAAAAATTAGGTAATTATGACCTTTATTTTACAAAAGAGAAAACCCAAGGAAAGCTATGGAGAATAAACAGTACAGTTTAGGGATCTTTTTGGATTTAAGTAAAGCCTTTGATACGGTTAACCATGATATTCTACTTACTAAATTGAAATTTTACGGCTTCCAGGGTAAATCCCTGGATTGGTTCAAAAGTTATCTTAGTAAGAGGAAGCAAACTACTTTTTTTGAACATGAATAATCGGGTATGAAAACAATACAATTTGGTGTCCCTCAGGGATCCATTTTAGGCCCCGTACTTTTCATCCTTTACATAAATGACCTAATCTCTACTAGCAATTTATTCAAATATGTAAATTTTGCTGATGATACAAATATTCTTTGCTCTGACAAAAATATTTATTCCTTAATTGATATAGTGAATAATGAATTAAAAACTGTAGATGATTGGTTCTGTGCTAATAAACTCTCATTGAACATTGATAAAAACAACTTTAGGGTCTTTACAACTTCCCAAAATATGGTTCCAGATAATATCTCAATCAAAATTAGAGACTCTTACATTACTCGTGTTTTTTCAACAAATTTCCTTGGCGTTATAATTGACCAAAATTTAAATTGGAAAGAACATATTCGAAAATTGCTCTAAAAATTTCAGAAACCATAGGTACTCTATTTTGAATAAAACACAAACTCAGTGTTAAATCATTATTGAATATCTATTACTCACTTATTTATTCACACTTACAATATTGCATCCCAGCTTGGGGTGGGACAGGAAAAACACATATTGATATCTTATTAAAGTTGCAATTGCAGAAACGATTTGCCCGGTTAGTTACTAATAGTGAATATAATAAAGCACCATCATCACCCTTATTTCAACAACTAAATATACTTAAAATAAATGATATTTATAAACTCAATGTTCTCATCTTTACTTACAAATGCATCAAACGTCCACACAATTTCCCGAATGACTTATTTTGCAATTATTTTCAAGCAAATCAGCAGGTACACGACCACAATACAAGACAGACTGATAATCTTCATATTTTCAAATTTAGAACCAACTATGGCAAACGAAGTATTAAAACTCAAGGGGGAATAATCTGGAATTCAACTCCAGATGTTATCAAAAATTCAAAAACCATTTTTATCTTTAAGCGAGCCTTTAAAAGACATGTAATTAGTCTCTATGATTAGTACCCTGTACAACAGATGCACCTTTTATCCATTTAGCTATTCTATATCATTAAAATGTTTTTATCATATTTTTTTTCATCATATTTATTTGTTTCCCAATTTGGCTTACATAATTTATATTTTGAGACACTTTGTAACATCAATAATAATTGTAACTAACAATATGCCATTTGTCAAATATTTTAGCTTGTGATAACACATACACCCATTAGGGTGTCATTATCACTGATATGTATAAATGTTTATGTGATTTTAATAAATAAATAAAAACAATAGGTCATTGTATTAGCATGTTTAAAATGACTTCTTTAAAGTGTGCGCCTGACCCGGCTACGTATAGCACAGAGTTTATACTGGCGGATTAGACTAGTTCATTTTTTATATGTGTGTGAAAGCTTTCTCTTATTTGCGTTTTTTTCGTTTAGTACGGTTTTGTTATAATTGCCGAGGTCATATAACCGGGATAAAACAATGATTATCGTTGACTGCCCACACACAAAACATACGTTGAGTGAACAGTGGTATTACAAACAACAGGCTTTAGAATACAAAGCGTAGTGTGATAATAAGCTGCACACTACCACTGCTGCATGTACATATTACTAATTTACTAGGGCTCCCAAAGAGTGGATAGAGAGGTTGTGTTTGTCACTTTTAAATTTTACATTTCAAAATTGTCATTTTACATGTCATAATTTGTTGGTTTCATTCGTTTAGCCAATCAAAACATTGTAAAACAATAAATTGTATGTTACGTACAATCAATTTTGTTCAGTTTTGATTAGTTGTCAGAATAAAGTTACGTTCATCTGAATCCATGTATCAAAACAAAAATCCTATTTTCACTTCAAAATACTTCAGTGAAATGAAGGCTCGGAATTGTCACATGCAATAACTTATTGTCGTATTCGTTATTTTATCTTCTCGATAGTAGCATTTAGTCGCACATTTGATGCCAGGTCACCTTGTCGCGTACCTCTTGGGGAACCCCACATTTATGTGTGTACTCATGGAAGTAAATTCCCCGGTGTAGCCGAGAGCCACAAACTTTTCAACGGGTTCGAAATGACCAATTTCTCTCATATATACTCTAAATATTTTATTATTTAGCACCTACAAAGTATTGCTAATAACCATATGTAATTTCAATAAGGAAACTTATCTGGCTACATATAAATTCAATATCAACACTAGCTGTTCTCTCAACACGTCCTGGCTTACCTTGTGGTGACAAACCCTGGATTTTCGCTATTTATAGTTTATCAACACCTGGACGCATGCGCATTTTATACTTTATCGGGCACTTTAAGTTAGAATCATATTCACAGCTAGTATCACACTGTAACTATTTACTGTCAAATTAATAATAGTTCCAAAGTCTCAAGGTTTTTAATTGTACTCTTTTACACCACAGTGAAGATAAACAAACCGCATAACTATCAATGTTTTAAGAAAAATATATAATAGAAATCATAGATGTGACAATTTTCAAATTTTATTCTTAACTTTTCTTCATTTTGTTGCCCTTACACAAACAGTGTAAATAAGCACATTTTCTCTCAAATTCTGAATAACCATGTTATCATTAGAGGCTTGCTTGATTTAGTGATATTTAATTTCATGGTTGGGCCGTCATGGCTACAGATTAAAATCTTGTCATGATTTTGCCCAGTTATTTTAAACCTAACTTGCATAATTATGTATAGCGTCTTGTTGCACTTATGATGTGCAAAATATTATCAGCAACATAGGCTTTCTTGTATTATCATCTTTATGCAACGAGAAAGTGCCTAACAGCAATTTGAGCGACTGAATTATAAATGTACATTGCGATGATGAGCATGTAAAGAAAAAAAACTTAATATTTGTCACACTCAATTCGTAGATTAAAATTATAATTTTAAATCGTCACATAAAACATATGAAAATATGTCAAGTCTCTACATGTTGATGCTTATTATCTTCATGAAATATGAGAAGAAAATGTCAATAGTGTTACTTGTTTGCTAATATATATATTTATGTGGTATATGAAAATATCTTCATAATAATCTTTCTAACTAGCAGAATTATTATATCCCAACTTTATGCTCAAACCCTTTTACAAATATCATAATCTTTTTACTCTCATCTTTTGGATGTTTGAAACAACAATTTATGTTGTTCAAATGGTTAATGATACATATTATTGTATCAGCCCAAAATCAGTCAACTTATCCTCTCCGTGTTAGAATCCAATAGCGTCCTATAGAGTGATGTTCAAGATGTATGAACATTCGGTTACATGCGCTACTTAAGTAAGAGTGTATATTTACGTTGTACGTAACTGATGTAAAAATATATTAACTATATGTTTAATATTTTAGGGACATTTAATGAGGTTTTGTATAAATATACTCATTGTGGTAAACATGTGTGATACATGTATATTGACCTTGAAGTAATAAAAGGAATTGCGACACAAGATTCAATTACCTGACCATAGTCTTGCAAATTATCTTCAACTTCACTATAGATGAACTTATATGATAGAACCCATGCGTAAGTAATAAAAGGAATTGCGACACAAGATTCAATTACCTGACCATAGTCTTGCAAATTATCTTCAACTTCACCATAGATGAACTTATATGATAGAACCCATGCGCCAAAGGCTTGGGATCCTTGAGTTACCACCTCGGATACAAACATAACTTGGCCAAGGTCTGCTTGTATCCACTGGTTCGTGTTCATATCTGCAAAAGCAACAGCCCAGCTCCTACTGGAAATATAACATATACTTTTCAATTGATTATGTACATATTTGCTAAACTGTTCTGACTCTATCAATATTTATTGATACACATCATACCTGCCAACCTAAGACTAACAATTTGCGGTAGTTTTTTTTTAATTGCGGTATTTTTGCGGTAGATTTTACATGAAAAAACGGTAATTTTTTACAGTAGTTTGTCATTTTTACGGAAAAACAAAAATTTTACGGTAGATTCCCGAAAAAATACGGTAGATTGGCAGGTATGCACATAGTATTCCAGGTCTGTATTTGTTAATGACGGTGCATGTTAATTTGAATATTAAGTTCAACGATAAACAATTATGTATCATTTTTAATTTTTGAATTATTGATATTGATGTCAATTATATATTAGCACTGTAATTCCGGAATTGTCACTTAATACACACAATAAACGTGATTCGAACATGACTGTATTCACGCCTTCTATAAACTGTGAACAAAGTCAATGCTTCAGCTGAGTTATATTCGAGATCAAATCCCCGGTTCTGTACGGAGTGTTTCGTTCAGTGTACTGAATTGTCAATTCGGGCTGTTCCGTTCTTTTCGCATCCCCCTCTCGTCTGCAATAAAAATCAATATGGAGGCCGGACAGAATTGTCCTGATCCTAAGTTTGCCGTGGGAGATTTCGTTACTTGTAATTTGAAACACCCTGATATTAGTTTAACAATTGAGAACAAACTTGTTTATATTACAAGCATCACCAATAGAACAGGAACAAATAGGTACTCCGTATTTATGATTGATTCACAATTGAGTATGGATTTCGCCACTTGGAATTTGGAATTAAGCCAGGAATTTAGTGATTTTTTCGACAATGCTGATGTTTTTGAGAAAACAGTTATCGATAATGATACATCTTGTCCAGCGGAAGTGAAAGTGAAACGCCATAGCGAAGTAGAATAAGCAGAAATCAAAAACTTACAAGACTGTAGAGAAGAGCCCTCCACAAAAGCAGCCACAAGATGGAGTGTGAATATTTTCAAAGGTAGGCTTACGCCGGCTAAGTTCGATTGCAAAATAAATTAAATAATCCCAAGTTATCAAGATCACTTAGTTTGTCTTTTTTTCTTTTTTTATCATTTAGGTTATTTTTGTTTTCTTAGGCTAGCCATGGACGTATATCATCGTAGTGTAGATCTACAATTTTTTTTTCATTTTCAGGTTGGCTGGCAGAAAATGAGGAAGCAGTAACATTTGAGGAAATGACACCTGATGAATTGAACACTAGATTAAAACGATTCTATGCTTCTGTGAGAACATCTAAAGGCGAAGTGTACAGTAAGTCAGGATTAGTCGCTATTCGTGCAGGACTGCAGCGACATCTGATTAACCATGACAAGAAAATAAACATAATTGTCGACAGGGACTTTCAGTCTGCCAATAATGTATTGAAAGGAATGTTGAAGAAAATAAGGCGTGATGGTCATGACAAAACTATGCATAAACCCGCCATTAATGATTCAGATATGATGAAACTGAACGATTATTTTGCCGATTGGAAAGTTAACTCGACAGTATTGGTGAGAAAAGTGTTCTTTGACATTTGTCTACATTTTGGTAGAAGGGGCAGAGAAGGTTTACGAAAACTCGATGTGAATTCGTTTGAAGTAAAAGTTGATGAAAATGGACAAAAATATGTTCAACAAACATTTAACGAATATGACAAAACCCATAAAGGATTAGATCCTAGAGAAACAAATAAAAGTCCTATCATGGCAGCAAGTGAGTGTGTGGAGTCATTTGAGTTCTACCTATCTAAAGTTAATGAGAAATGCAACAGCTTCTTCCAGACACCTGACACTGTGACCAAAGATAGGCCAAATGGATCATGGTACATGAACAGGTATGTAATAATGGATTTATTTTGGCAATGTGGATTTTTTTTATCATATGCAATAAATGAACAAATGTTTGCCAGGCACGTACACTCTATTTGATCATGACTACAGCCATTAAGTATTTTATCCCAAAATCCATATGAAAATTGTTTTGATAGAAAATTTCAATGCCAGTTCAAGAGACATTTGTATATTATTTCAGACCCCTTGGTCACAACAAGCTAGCCTCAATGATGGCGACTATATCAGAGGCTGCTTCTCTGTCACGCAAATATATAAACCATTGTATTCGAGCGACATGCGTCACTCTTCTGGATCGTGCGGGCGTAAAAGACCGTGACATTATGTTGGTAACTGGTCATAGAAATCCAAGCAGCCTTAAGCACTATGCACAGGCTCCTACTATAGAGAAGAAGACAGATCTGTCAAATGTGCTTCATTGTAGAAAAGCAATTGTACCACCTAATCAAGGAAATATGTCAGTGCCACTTACTAGTATTATACCAGGAGGAACTGTAGTAGCAAACAGCAGTGCTACAAGTAGTGCTACACACAACAATTTTCAAAATTGTCAGGTTTCATTAAGTTATTATAACTAAAACTGATAAACTGATGAACTGATAAACAATGATAAGGACCAAGAGACATAAGATTACTGTACATGAGTTTTAACTTAATTGTTTTTTTGTATTTATTACTTTATGGCTAATACAAGTTACAATGTTTACTAAAATGCCAGAAGTTTTGTTTACATGTTTGCTTTTTAAATGCCTCAATAGATGGCGAAAAGCAAAATTAATTCAAAGGTCATAGTATAGAGGGCGTAAGAACTTAGCAAAATGCAGTGATTACTCCGTTATATGGATATCCGCCGTGATCTTTTTGATTCTGGGCAATATAGAATTAATTTCAATAATTATCAGTGATAGTAGATATGCGTGAAACCAATAAATTAAGCCGAAATGTCAATAAAAAAACTTACGTCGGGGTCAAGAGGTAAGTAAACAAATTGGAACAGCCAAACGCCTAACCGGAAGTAGAAATGAAAAAATTGGAAATGAACAATGAAATTGAAGATTGTGCATTATTCTGGTGAGTTTTCATGTTCGAATCGTAATATAGACATCAGAGCAGGGTTTCTAGTTTCGAATAACACCCCGCTGGTCTCGGCACAAAAGCTTTCGAACCCCTCACTCCCTTCGGTCGTTCGGGGTACAGAAAACGTTTGTGCCGAGACCAGCGGGGTGTTATTCGAAACTAGAAACCCTGCTCTTTGGTCTATATTTCTTAATTATAATATGATACGTGACGTCACAAAAGTTAGAACAATTGATTTACTAGTCTACATTGACATGTTTCACCAATTAAAGTTATATCCCAATATTTGGTATACGTACCCTGTCAGGTCTAATCTAGCATTATGTGGGGCGTTAATTACAGAATACATCGACGTTGCAGTAAAATCCCCATCAGCAACATAATACATGTCTCCAGATATCAGCCTGTATTTGCAGGTGACTGCAATATAACAGCAATATATCAAGTATTGTGTATATAAGACTTAAAAAGTATATATGAGTATATAGCAGACATCAGGAACACATGTCAAATCACCGATTGATGAACTATATGTTTTATTGAACAAGTTATTGAAAAATGTTAAAAATTACACATTGTCAATTAAATGGTCATCTTTGAATAGTAACAGTTTCATATAAAAAATAACCATTTGTTTTTAGATTTTTTAAGTAATAATTTGTATTTTGTTATTGCCACCAGTTGAGGCACTTTGAGTGTTATGTAAAGTATTTCAGATTAATCGTTGACATCTGCTACCTCGGTGAGTTTTTTCTAGTTAATCCATTTCATAGCTAATGAAGGTGTTTTAGTGGTCAATATTCATAAATCAAACAGTCTTGCGGGATGTTTTGTTCTGAAAATCAATAAGACTGAAACCGGCAATTCGAAAAAACTGTAGAAAGTCGGGGTTACTTAAAATAAATCCGGAGAAAAATCAGGGTTTAAAATATAATGTGAGAATCATAGGCTTATGTATGAGTGCACATAAAATAAAACAGGGCTTCTTCAAATATGATTGTCTTGCACAATTGCATGCGTAATTACAACCGTACATATATATATAAAATACACCCAAAAGATATATCTCACCTTCATTGGAGGTAAACAAAATACATTCGGGCTGCGGGAAATATACTGAGGGAAAGATATAGGGGTTATGCACTGGGAGGTTTAGGATACAGGGAATATCCCGAGGGATATACAATATATCTTCCCGAGGGACCGAAGGGACCGAGGGAAGATGTATTGTATATCCCAAGGGATATTCCATGTATCCAAACCGACCGTGCATAACTGGTGTATCTCATACGTGAGTGGGTTTAGGGTAGATATAACCTTTTCCACCTTTTTCAAATGACAAGATATTTATATTTAACATTTTCGTAATATTCTTTTTGTTCAATACAATGAAATTGTAACATTTAAACTTAAAAAAAATTAAATTTTAAAATTAAAAAATTATAACTTTTGATATTTAAACTTTTTAAACTTTTGAAAAATTCCCGGGAGCGGGATGGATATATTATATCTGCCCGCATTTGGCCTGGAGCGGGACAAATACAATATATCCTGCCCGCTCCTCAGATATGATATATATTCCCGAGTGATATCTACCCCAAACCCACTTCAGTATGAGATACGAACATTTATCACATGGTTAGGTGTTTCTAAGCATTTTGATTGGTCAATTGTGACAACGTATATTCCGTATCACATGACACGTGACTAATTTTCATGTGATATGGTGGGCTGGCTGTATTACTAAGGAGTCAATAGTAACGATATGACGTCACTGGTTATATCACTTCGTAGCTAAAGAAAACAGTTTGAAAATAGTATGATGTCATATTGTACGAATACAACAGTATGACGTCATATTATTTCAATGCGAACTTTCAAAACACACAAAATTATAATAGTTACTGGGAGTACAGAGTACTGAACACGATCATAATGACCAAATCAAAATGCTTCAATTCAACATTCCAAGACATGTGATAAAATCGTCATCACACTTTTCAGCTTATGTGATACAGGAAATATTCCACTCGGGTAAGAATGTATCATCACTCAAGCTTCGCTTTCGTGGATGATACAATATTACCTTTCGTGGAATATTTCCTGTATCACATGCTGAAACGTGTGATAACTAATAGTATTCACCTCAATAGAATGGAATTTTTGATTTATTATATCATTTGAATGTTCTACAAATTAAGTGTATTTCTTTTAACCATTTGACCATTTTAACCATTACATAGATACAATACATGTGCTCATCAGAATAACCACTCTAACTACAGCCACTCTTAGATGCAAGATATTGCCATCTTTCATCCTCAAAAGTCACACGTGCAAGATGACTTGTGACATCACATCACTTGTTTATAAACATCAAGAACATGGCAACGGATGCACAATTGCTATGAGTACTCATGCTCATACTACAAATATAAGCTGTGACGTCATAACAATGAAGTTTTTTTGCAATGCGTATCCAAGTATTTTCTACAATATTGTTGTGACGTCATAACAAAAACATAACATCCGGGACTTTCTACCGTGGTATATACTTAGCAGTTATGTCCCTATCATTGAATAAATCCATAAGGTCTGTCATCAATATAGCCCGAGCTTGCGAGGGTTATATTACGACAGACCGAAATACTATGTAATACTATATGTAATACTCCGTGCTATAGGATATAGTTCTGAGTAAGGACATTAGCGGTTAGTGATTTGGTTTTCTGAATAAAAAGTCATTTTCTCCTTCCCTACCCCATTGGAGCGCCATCTGGCGTGGGGGTGTATAGAGATATTGTATATCGTATAAGAGGCTGAAAATTTATTGTATATTGTATAAGAGGGGGCAATATTAATCATATATTGTATAAGAGGTGTAAAAAATATGGTATAATAGAAAATATATGGTATATGGTATCTAGAATAAAAGAAGGCTAATTATGAAGAAATTGTCCCCTTAAGTTTCCCATTGTGCCAACTCTCTTACTGTAACCGTGTTGGAAAAACATGGAAAAGTAGTTTCTCTAATTGGTTCCACATTCCAGGTCAATCAATACTGTAAGTTTAGAGAAAATCCCTCTCAAACTAAGAGTTTTGTGCCCTTTTCATTCAAATTTTCACACGAGGTGTTAAATATAGTCTTAAATAAGAATCACGCCCGGTGATCAGAAGAAATGAATGGAGGGGGGAGTAGATCTAGCTGATTTTCGGTAGAAAATTCAACAAATCATGAAGATATATTTTTTCAAGAGAAAGTTTACAATTGAATGACTCAATGAATAGACGCAGTGGACGGGGGAATATGTAAGGTCTTCTTAGATTTTTTTTGAACTGTGGAGTTCTAAAATAAAAGATCTATTAAAAAAGTGCTGCGTCGCCAATGTGCATATGCCAATGTAATTGCTATACATCAACCAACAGGGGTCTACACGACCTGTAATAAATACTTGTAAAGTGAAGTGATTATCACAAAACTATTGTCATCATTGGTTTTGTAAAACACGTTACCATACATTATATAAAAAGTAATCGAAAATTATTAAAATTGAACGGAGGGGGGGGGAGTAATGTGTCTATATAAGTCATATGAAAACTTCCAATAACTCCATATGTCCCCATTTTTCACTTTTCAGAGTTGTAACATCAAGTTACTGGTGAGTTCCTTTTTCAAGTACACGAATTTGTGGAAATTTCTTCCACCTTAAAGACATATTAATTCCCCCCTCCATTCACTCCCCCCTCCGTTCAATTTTAATTATTTTCGATTATTTTTTATCTATCATTTGGAAAATTATTTTAAAAAACCGGCAATGAATTTTGTGATAAAAACGTCGTTTATATATTTATTACAGGTCGTGCAGACCATTGTTTGATTTATAGCAAAAACATTGGCATTTGCACGTTGGTGACTCAGCGCCTTTTTTAATAGATCTTTTATCTTAGAACTCCATCAGTTCAAAAAAATCCAAGAAGACCTAACATATTTCCTTGTGCACTGCACCTATTCATTTAGCCATTCAATTGTAAACTTTTTCTTGAAAAAATAAATCTTCAACATTTGTTGAATTTACCGAAAATCAGCTACTCCCCCCTCCGTTCATTTCATCAGATCACCGGGCGTGAGACTGCCAAATGTCATTGACTCATCTTAACTTTGATGAAAAATATGGTCACTGTGGCTACTCGTGTTTCGGGGTATGTGGGATAAATAATTAAAATATTTGAGTATAAAGTGTTCATACAGCGCATGTTTTAATACACGCATCACAATGCTAATATAGCATAATATAGCAAAAGGTGTTTATTTGGTCTTCAAACTGTCATAATGTTGGATTTCGGCTATTTATTGGGGATTTGAACAGGTGCATATGTAAGGCCAATGCATTAACTCCAGATCAAGCACTCATAGAGATTATAAAATAATTTGGACTTTGATACAGGGAAGGTTTTTCTGAAATGTTGTCCTGATTTTCAGCCTTTTCCACATATTTTTTTTCAATGTTTGATGCACCAATATGTTGCACTTTAAGACACAGCTTTGAGACACAGTTAACCTCTAAAATATGATTTATTTGGGATAAAGTGGAAAACAGTACATGTATTTCCCATGTTATTTTCCCATAGGGAAAACTCATGTTATCCATTGTTTTCAGCTTAATTTTGGTCATCCAAAATTGATATCTTTAAAACCCCTGCATGAATCATATTTTCATTTAAATATGTTAACCATGTCTCAAAACGCAACAGAGTGATCGATGCAACAAACATTGAAAAACAGGTGTGGAAAGGGCCGGTGTGAAAGAAATGATGGTCCCCCAGGGATTATGGTCCCCTTTCTTAACGGCCCTTACTGGCCCTGATTGCGTATAAGATAATGAGGGAAAGTGTTGTATTTAGGTCACCATATAAATCGATGGAGAGTAGGACCATAATTTGATAGGACCTCCTACCCTTTTACACCTGAAATCAGGACAACATTACAGAAAAACATGTTGATGGGGTGTTTGCACCTTCCCTTTCTTAAAGTCCAAATTATTTTATAATCCTGTAACCATGGGGCGAGGGACAACACATGGGAACACGAAAAATGATGTAAAACTATAAAACACTGATTTATTTCAAAATATATGCAAATGGAATAAAATATCTGGTTTAAAGTGACAATCTAGCTTAAAGTGAATAGCTAGCTTAAAGTGAATAGTTAGCTTAAAGTGAATAGCTAACTTAAAGTGAATACTACACTCAAAATACTAGCTCAAAATGAATATCGAGCTTAAATTGAATACTATCTAGCTTAAAATCTATCTGTCTAAATGACCAAAATCTATCTGCCTAAATGACCAGGCCACCCGCTAGGGCACCCACACTTGACCCTAAAATGTAAAGAAATATATTAAGGTACACGTACACCATATACATAAGGTATTCAATACAATGTAATAATCTACAGTTTTACGATAAAACCAGTTAGTGAGAGGGCTGTGGAATTAAAAAGGGCCCTTGTTATGTTTCCAAAATAAACCCTAACACAGTGCTTGATACACTTTGCAGATTATAGTTACCGTATCAAATATAATGAAATTAAATGGATTTAATAGGACATCACCGTGAAGGTTTACAATAATAAAAATATAAAAGTACCTAAATATATCTCAACAGGGTGGTGAGTATTAGCACTAGAAAGCCCACTGGTAGACCCGTGGCTATAAAATAAGTATGGCAAGATAAGTCATATTACCAAATAGTTGTCACAAATAACAATGTAGGGATACTATCTGTTTATTGACAAAGAATGTAACTTTATGAAATGTCTATGCACAAAAACCAAAACTGTCATGATTGTGCAAAATAGAAATACTCAAGTAAATATCTCAAAAAGTATTCAAAATACAAAAATAGTATTTACACTAGGTTGAAGCTAAAGTTATGTGGAATAAAGTAGTAATGACAAATATAATGTTGCAATATTCAAAAAGGGGACAAAAAGTGGATAAAATGATGAAATATTCTTACCAGGTCCTGGCTGTTTGAAAGTTGAGGCTAATACTGAAGAAAACATGTGAAGTGTGAATGAAAGTTAAGCTCCCAGCAGGGTTTGATTAGCCTATAGAAAACTGTAAAATGAAATATTTAGCCCTCCATAACAGGGTTATAAAAAATACAAAATCCGAATGTCACACACACGCGGACATTGTCATAATTTGTCCCAAATTATCCTTAACATTAGGCTTACCACAGGAATTTAAAAACTTAACTGAAAAACATTAAACTGTCACACACACGTGGGAAAATAACAATATGAAGTACCATTATAAAGGTTTATCCTCCCCTTAATAGCATCCACTACCTAAAATGGTAGTTTATAAAATTATAATCTCATATTACAAAGTAACTGAAAACACCAAACTTTTTATGTGATTTTAATTTTTTTTTTAAACACGAACTACTTTCAAAATATAAAATTCTCTTTCTTCTTCACTTGTACTTAAAATTATTACATTTAGATACACCCTAAAAAATATACCGCAAAATACACTGCAAAATCAGAGGGTTGCGATTTTTTGAATGCTGCGCAAAGGGTATCTATGTTTTCTTCCTTCATTATCATCTTCATCTTTGTCACCATTTTCATCTCTCATGTTTGGTGGCAATTCTTTAATGTCTTTCCTATTTACACATTTGGTAACGGATTCATCATCAGCTTGTTTTATTGTATAGACGTCATCTTTCTTTGATACTATTTCATAAATTTCTTCTTCATACGAGTCTTGTATTTTGTTCCTTCCACTTATTCGTTTCCTGTTTGATACTTTGCTTCCCACGTTTAGGTCATCTGTCCTTGATTTCTTATCATGAAGATCCTTTCTTCTATCAGCTTCTGTCTCTATTCTTTTTAAGGCTATTTGGTTCGCGTCTTGTAGCTTCTGTTTGTGTTGTTTAATCCAATCCTCATCTTCGTCCGTTTCTCCTTCACTGACATCAAGTTGAATGCAGATAGGTAGTCTTGGATGTCTCCCAAACATTAAGTAGAAGGGTGAGTACCCTGTAGTGCTATGTGGTGTGATGTTGTAGCAGTATGTGAGTTCTCGAATGTATTCTGGCCACTTCCTTTTCTTATCTTGTTCTAAAGTTGTAAGAAGTGAATGTAGTGTTCTATTGTAACGTTCACACTGTCCATTACCTTCTGGGTGGTAGGGAGTAGTCCTAGATTTCTTGATGTTGTATGTCTTACACAGACACTTGATTACATTGCTTTCAAAATTACGTCCTTGGTCACTGTGAAAACGTTTTGGTACACCATACACTTGTATAAAGGATTTCAGCAAGACTTTAGCCACTGTTTCTGCCTTTTGATCTTTTGTTGGCTCGGTTACCGTCAATTTGGTAAAAGCATCGGTGATGACTAAGACATTCTCCATGCCATTGGAAGCTTTCTCGAGTAACGTGAAGTCAAGAAACACTAGATCCAAAGGTCTTTTTGCTGTTAATCGTCCTAGAGGTGTCACGATCTTGTGGTATGGTAACTTACCAAAGACACATCTACTACAATTCTTGATCCAATCGATTACATCATTGTGGATTTCTGTCCAGTAGAATCTTTGTCGAATAAGTTTCTCAGTTCTCTCTATTCCTTGGTGTCCAGTATAATCATGTAGACTTTTCAGCACTTCTTCCCTTAGCACTTCTGGCACAACAGCTTGCATTATGGCTCTGTCATTATCATGCGATTTTCTGTAAAGTATGTTGTTGTATATTGTAAGATTCTTCAGCTGTAGCACAAGTTTTCTTTGACTCTTGGTTAACTTCTTTATAACTTTGTTTGTAGGTTTGTACTTTGTCTCTACCATTTCTGTGACTAGTGATATATCTTTGTCTTTCTCTTGTAGTTCTCTAAAACCTTCTTTTGTTATACTTGGTAGAAGTGTTGTTTCAGCTGGTGCGATTTCTGCTTCTATGGACATCACATTCGAACGAGTATGTTTCAGCTCACAAGATAGATCAGGGATTTGTGTTGTTTTTGTTAAATGTCCAATGACACTCATGGCGCTCACTTCAAATTGTTCTTCTTTATCGTCTTCTTCCTCATCTGAGCTATGTTCAAGTCTCGATAAGATGTCTGCTGCAACATTGGTTGAGCCTGGCTTGTATTTGATTTCGAAATTGAAAGAGGCAAGATCTGATACCCAGCGCTGTTCTACTGCAGGCAGTTTCTTTTTGTACATGATGTATGTCAGAGGATTGTTGTCTGTGAAAACAGTAAATGTAGTTCCAAGCAGGTAATCTCTGAACTTCTCTGTGATAGCCCACTTCAGTGCTAGTAGTTCAAGTTTCTTTGAAGAATAATTTTTCATGTTCTTTTCTGAACCTCTTAGGGATCTGCTTCCATAACTGATGACTCGGAGTTTACCATTCTGAAGTTGTTGCAATTCAGCGCCCAGTCCCGATGATGATGCGTCTGTTTCTAGGGTAAAGGGTTTAGAATAGTCGGCAAATGCGAGTACTGGAGCTGTGGATAACATCTTCTTCAATTCATCTTGAGTTTCCGAGCACTCATTTGTCCACAGTTTTTCTATGTTCTCTGTTTTCTTTTGTGTTCTCTTTGTTACTTTCTGAACTAAGTTATGGAGTGGTTGAGCTATGCTGGCATAACCTTTCACAAATCTTCTATGGTAACCAGCCATCCCTAGAAATTGTCGTAGATCTTTCAATGTTTTTGGTCGTTTCCAGTTAACAATCACCTTTATTTTCTCTGGGTCTGGTTCAATACCTTCTTTGGATATTCTGTAGCCTAGATATGTAACTTTCTTCTTGAAGAAGTCACATTTTCTTAGTTCAAGTTTCAGGTTGTAGTTTTGTAGGATTGAAAATACTTTCTCAAGTCTTTCGATCATTTCATCTACTGTAGAAGAGAAAACTAGGATGTCATCGAGGTAGACTAGTAGTGACTTGAACATCTCGTCTTTGAAGGCCATAGTCATTAACCGTTGATATGTCGCTGGTGCGTTACAGAGTCCAAATGGCATTCGAAGATATTCAAAAATTCCAAGAGGTGTTGTGAAGCTAGTTTTGTGTATGTCTTCCTCTGCAACTTTTATCTGGTGGTAAGCGCTCTGGAGGTCGAGGCTGGAGAACCACTCTGCGTTGATCAGTGCATCCATGCTCTCTTGAATCCTTGGAAGGGGAAAAACATCTTTCTTTGTATTGTTGTTCAGGTTTCTGTAGTCGACGCAAAGTCTTAAAGAATTATTTTTCTTCCTCACTATGACTATTGGACTGGCAAAGTTGCTCTCACTTGGTTGTATTATCTTCTTTTGGACTAAAGTGTCTATATGTTCTTTCAGTTCTTGGAATATGGCTGGCGGTATTCTTCGATATGGTTCATTTACAACAAATCCTTCAGGAGTTGGTATTTTATGGACTATTGCATCTGTGTATCCTAAGTCATTCTCATCGGATCCAAATATGTTGTGATATTTCTTGAAAAGTTCTGCTGTCTTGTTATACTCCACTTCATTTCCTGGGAAATCTTTCAAAATTTTTTCAATTTGATCATTTACATGTTGTGGTACTGTAGTTGTAGTCGGAGTAGATTGTGCATCTTCCATCTTGTTGTGTTCAATTGTATTTGTGAGTTCAACTGTACATGTATTCATACTACATGTGACCCTGCAGCAGCTAACTGAGGCTTGTTGAACTGTTCCAACAGGAGTTCTCACAGGCAGGAAAACACTAACTTCAGATGGATTCATTATCTTGATCATTGAACAGCCTGATTTTGCGTCAATGTAGCCTGAGATAAGTAGGACGTTCCCTGGAAGTGTAGATTCTAATGGTTCAACTATTCCTTGTCCTCGGAAACTTCCAGTGTAGACAGGTACGTTAAGTGTTGTAGATGGTGGAATAAGAGACTTTTCTTTCACTCTAATTAAGTGTGTTTTCTGGACTTCTTTGTCTATGTTGTCATCTGGTTCCAGATATTTCAATATGTTCATTCCTATCAAGATTTCTGGGTAGGCTCCTGACTCTGAGTGTACTAAGATTCCGCAGTCTTTTATTAAGACACCTTTGATTGTTATATCTTCAATTAATAGACCCTTATATGGTATCTTGAGATTGTTCGCAGCTTTGAGATCCAGCATTTGAAATTGTTGAAGTTCTTTGTTGAAGTGTTTCTCGTAGAATTCTAATGACATCAGGGTGACACTACTGCCGGAATCCATCACTCCAGTTGTTTGAATCTCTCCTATCTTTATATTCCATACTGGTGTTTTTCCAACAATCTTTTCCATGTTTGGATGAATAGTTGTATCTGCTGTTACATTTGTTATCACTTCGTTTGATGTGGCTTCTGTATTACTCTGGTTGTCTACGTTTTGGTTACTTTGATTGTTGTTGAATTGGTTGTATCCTCCTCTATTGTAGTTAAATCCTCTAGATCTGCCAGAACCCCTTCTGTTGTTGTACTGACCCCTGTTCTGTCCTCGACCAAATCCATTGTTGAAGTTATTCTGACCCCTAAAGTTGTGGTAGTTTCTTTGGTAGCCATTGTTGTTGAAATTGTTTGAGTTATTTTCAGAGTTGTCATTGTTATTTCGCTTAAGATGGTTGATCTCCTTCTCGATCTTTTCCTGTTTATCCAAAATCTTTTGTAGTGTAATTTGTAGTGATGAGTCATTGTCTCTTGAGCTAACTGCACTTGAAGAAACTTTCCGCTGCTCATTTTCATTCAACTCAAATTTGAAAGCAATTTCTCTCAGTTGGTGAAATGTGATGTTATTGTTCAAATCTGACATTCTCTGGAGTTCCCATCTCAGTTTAGGCTCATAGGCTCCTACTATCAGTTGTTCCTTAAGTAATTTATCTCCTTCTAGGTGTTCATGGCTTTGTTTTACGATGTCCATCAGCTTCATTAACGACTGTGTATACTGTGATATGGTTTCATTGTGGTTTTGTTTCCTCGTGTAGAACTCAGTCATTGATTTGTGTGGTGATTCTACGATACCAAACACTCTCTTCAATGTTCTGTAGATATCCTCAGGTGATGGGTTGTTTGATAAATATCTTATTTCACGCCGTGGATTTGGTCCTAAGTGGTAGATTATATAGTCAATCTTTTCATCATTCTTGTTGATACTCTTTGTGGCTATTTTTGCATCTTCACACCAGTCGTAGACATCTTCGTCAGTCTTTCCAAAGAACTTCTGAAGTTTAGGTTTGTTGTAAACAAGTTTCGTTTCAGTTGAGTTAACCTGACTTCTTTCCTGATGTTCCTTAGTCCTGGTATTAGGAACTGTTGTGTCAGGATTCATGTTATATTTTTTCTGCAGCGATGTAAGTTCCCGTTCAAGTTTAATCATTCTCAGCTTTTCTTGTACTTCAACTTTTTCGTCATTCTCTAGTTCCTTGGCTAAGTCATCAATCATCGCTTTCCTGATATCCTTTGGTTTGACATCCCCTGGGTTAGTCTCCTGTCCCAAGACAAATTTTTCATCCGGTGATTCAAGTGGCGGCACGTCTTTTTCAGCCATTGTTTTTTATATAAAATGAAAACGCGCACGCAGCGATATGATAAAATACTCTGATTTCGCGTTGTATGTACAAAACTTGCGGAAAATTACACGAAAATGTTTAAAATATATCACCAATAAAATACACCCTGTTGAGAATATGTATAATTGTCCGGGGTACTAGTCTAATATGACCTTATAAACTTGTAGTACTAGGACATGCACTATACTATGTCCAGTCTACTATTAATACACCAATAAAAATTCAGACAATATAAATGTCAAGGGCACTATGATATTTTAATTAAAATTGTTACGTTTGAACATAACTTGTGTATGGGCTACTATATAGAACATAAGGTTAAGTGGAGGTACCACATACTGATGTAAAGTTGTTAAACTTAAATTGGACACTTTTATGCACCAAATATCAAGATATACACACTTGAAATGTAGACAATAGATAATGACTGGTAAGTTGTGTGTTAAATGGAATACACAAAAAAAGTAATTAATAAAAAGTCAACATGTATATTCAGAAACCAATGTCCTGGATACTTTTTGGCAAGCTGGACTTTTATTGACTCACACCAAAATACTACTAGTGTCCTCATTGACCTTGCTAGAAATTTTGTTGCTCAGTTTTATGCATGGCTTCATAGTCCAAACTTTTATCAAAGTCCATGAAGTATAATCAGCTGATTCAAATGTAGCTATTCAAGCAATGTTCATTCATCAATGTTAATTAGCTAGGCAAAATTCAACTGTTGCCATTCAAACAATGTTCATTCAGGTGATGTGAGATTATTATATAGGACTGCAATTCAATGTTTATGTGACTCCCTTGCAAAATAATGCAGCATGGAATATTGCCAATGTCTATGTGAAAAATTGCAGTTTTATGCCAATCATAAATAGTTCAATCTCAAGTTGTGTTGATCTTTGACGCTTTTCCATATGTCTTTATCCGTACCACTTACTTGGTTTACCCGACTTCCATCAGTATTAGCTTATGTGGCCTGGTCATAAAAAAATATCTACCTATCCATAACACAGTAGCCTAACAATAGCCTAGCAATTGGGAAATGAATTTCTATATTACGTGTCGGTATTCAAAAACCAGAGAAATATCAATGTAACATCAGTGTATTGTAACACCCGCAGTACCAGTGTAACCATGGGGCGAGGGACAACACATGGGAACACGAAAAATGATGTAAAACTATAAAACACTGATTTATTTCAAAATATATGCAAATGGAATAAAATATCTGGTTTAAAGTGACAATCTAGCTTAAAGTGAATAGCTAGCTTAAAGTGAATAGTTAGCTTAAAGTGAATAGCTAACTTAAAGTGAATACTACACTCAAAATACTAGCTCAAAATGAATATCGAGCTTAAATTGAATACTATCTAGCTTAAAATCTATCTGTCTAAATGACCAAAATCTATCTGCCTAAATGACCAGGCCACCCGCTAGGGCACCCACACTTGACCCTAAAATGTAAAGAAATATATTAAGGTACACGTACACCATATACATAAGGTATTCAATACAATGTAATAATCTACAGTTTTACGATAAAACCAGTTAGTGAGAGGGCTGTGGAATTAAAAAGGGCCCTTGTTATGTTTCCAAAATAAACCCTAACACAGTGCTTGATACACTTTGCAGATTATAGTTACCGTATCAAATATAATGAAATTAAATGGATTTAATAGGACATCACCGTGAAGGTTTACAATAATAAAAATATAAAAGTACCTAAATATATCTCAACAGGGTGGTGAGTATTAGCACTAGAAAGCCCACTGGTAGACCCGTGGCTATAAAATAAGTATGGCAAGATAAGTCATATTACCAAATAGTTGTCACAAATAACAATGTAGGGATACTATCTGTTTATTGACAAAGAATGTAACTTTATGAAATGTCTATGCACAAAAACCAAAACTGTCATGATTGTGCAAAATAGAAATACTCAAGTAAATATCTCAAAAAGTATTCAAAATACAAAAATAGTATTTACACTAGGTTGAAGCTAAAGTTATGTGGAATAAAGTAGTAATGACAAATATAATGTTGCAATATTCAAAAAGGGGACAAAAAGTGGATAAAATGATGAAATATTCTTACCAGGTCCTGGCTGTTTGAAAGTTGAGGCTAATACTGAAGAAAACATGTGAAGTGTGAATGAAAGTTAAGCTCCCAGCAGGGTTTGATTAGCCTATAGAAAACTGTAAAATGAAATATTTAGCCCTCCATAACAGGGTTATAAAAAATACAAAATCCGAATGTCACAATCCGACTGCTTGTCCTGGAGTTAATGCATTGGCCTAACATATGCACCTGTTCAAATCCTCAGAAACTAGCCAAAATCGAATATATGACTGAAATCTGTTGCGATACCGTCCGTGGTCCTTTAAAAGAAAGTTATTTCTAGTACATATAGTAGTTTTCATTCTCATCAATACATCTTTGCCTTGAAATCATTCGTGAAACATGTGGTTTGACCTTTATGGAAATTTGCTTAATTTTGACACACCTTTGTTTAACTTATACTGTCTTTAAGGCTGCCTTATCTGAAACCCCGAAGTGTCTCTTGTTTCAAATGTTTAAACAATCAAGTCTCATCTTGCTTTTATTTCAAACTCTTGTTTCCAAGTTTGTGAAGTCCTTTATTTCTGAAACTGTTTTCAATACTTAATATTTTCAAGGTAACTGCTTTACAAAATTATTCTGCATTGTGAATCTTCATTAATATCTATCTGATACATATTTTCTTTAGCAAACTTTATTTTCCTAGAACACACGATGGATCTTTTATTCCACATTCTCAATTTTGCATCAATTATGTTTCAAGGATTTTTTTCCCTGGCTAACTATGAAGGATTCCATTGACATTAAAGTAAGTCATGGGAAAGGAGGTCATAAGAAAGAGGAACACTGAGTTCCACCCATTCCAATGATGCAGGTTTTGTGCAAATTTTGAATATCTTTATGGTACTTTTACAGGTAATGGGCTAATGGCTTTAGCAAATTGCAGAAATGTTAAAGTTAGTTTTTTGGTCAAAGTAGGTTGTGAAATCACTAAAGAGAAGTCATGAATCTTAAATCATAAATGTGTTTTAAATCAACTTGTTTACCTGAAAATAAAATGTGGTCCCAGCTTTTCTGAAGATGCGGATGTACCCGAATGGTGTCTTATTCATAATGTAATAAATGAAATCATTGTGGTATGTATGTGGAGTCTATTTGCCTTATAATAATACATTTACTTTAGTACATGGATTCTCTCCTAATATTATTTCCTTATAAATATCCAAACTTTAATCAAAAGCAGTTTCGAAATTATCGTAAATTGTATTTCACCTAAAATATTGTATATGGTATAAGAGCTGTGAAAAATATTGTATATGGTATAAAAGGGGTGAAAAAATATTGTATATGGTATAAGAGAGCTGAAAAATATTGTATATGCATTTCCAAGACCCTCTATACACCCCCCCCCCCTCTGGCGTTTGGGAAGTGAATCGGGACTAAATATCTATAGGGTAGGTCCTATTTATTTGAAAACATGTCAGAGTTCAGTAGGAAATCTCATTTTAAGCTGGCGGCGGAGTGATTTTGACCTTGGTGATTTTACCAGAATTCTCTGAGAAATCTGACGATAGAGGGGGTTAGTATCTTCAAGTTTATTTATTTCAAAAATTCGGTGGACAACCCATGGTAAGATTGTTATAGCAGGCTAGGCGAGTCTCTCCCGAACACTTTGGTATGTTGCACTAGGCTTGGATACTAATCGTTAATAAGATACAGGGTAAAATGTTATAATGGCCACCTATGGGAAACTCTACTGTGGTCTTCAACTATATACATCGTGGGATATACAGTTGAAAACGAGGCTGCGGCTGGAGATTGCAGGAATCAATGAAATACACCCTAATATTTTTAATCATGTGATCGGTTCTTATCCAATGAGAAAGAGAGAAACATTTCAATGATATAATAAAATATGATACTTTACTACAGTACTATGAAAGGTTACCGTCCGGGGAGACATTCTCTTATCTTGATAAATTATTATTTATAACACATTCGACATTATACCACATACAATATCTTTTTAATATCTTCTAACTTTGTCAATGTCCCATTAATTTATACTCCGCGTTCACCAACTCTCTTTTTAACCTTTTATATGTTTTACATTGTGTTATACTAAGAGATGAATTCGAAAAACCTAAACATACTTATGTAGAAAGGTCATTGGACATTATTATGATTCATAATTAATAATCAATAAAATTCTAATGTAGCTTATCACTTACCTGTGGTGGGATTTGTTGACTGTCCATCCTTGGTCGTTGTTGGATCCTTGGTCGTTGTTGGTTCCCGGGTCGTTGTCTGATCCTTGGTCGTTGTTTGATCCTGGGTCGTTGTTGGATCCTTGGTCGTTGTTTGATCCTTGGTCGTTGTTGGATCCTTGGTCGTTGTTTGATCCTTGGTCGTTGTTAGATCCTGAGTTGTTGTTGGATCATTGAACGCTGTAGGATCCTTGGTCATTGTTTGATCTTCTGTCGTTTTGAAATCCTTGGTGCATACGGATGGATCTACAACATTGAAATGTGCATTTGATTGCATTATTATATAAATGGTTATAGCCCCTAAAATATTTACGACTTATCTGGAAGGGCTGTCACAACAATTAGTCGCAATACAGGGTGATCACTAAGTTCTGGGAATTTATCTGTCATTTCATTATTTTTCAACCAATTCACTTGAAATTTTCAAGGTAAATGGGGAATGTAATTTTGGGTTGGATAAAACAGTCTCATAGTCATCTGATGTCACGATGAATAATTATTGTTACTATAGCAACATGACGAATGGCATAGCGGGTCAAGTAAAATAAAAATGAATTCAAATTTTGCTTGATCCAAAACTATGGTTAATAAATACCTATTTGGTGGACATATTTCTGTGATTTTTTATATTTTTCAAATACTTCTAACTTTAGTTTCTAAAGTAACATCTTTATTGTTATGTAAGAGTGTACTTTGCTCTATTTTCGTACCAATCGTCAGCATCTCAAAGTCACAATCATGACTAAAAATAGCGGGGAGTTATCCTCCATTATGACTATGCTCCTTCCCATTACTCAAGCTGCCCATACTACTCTTGAAGAATTAGGGTTCACACAAGTTATTACTGCCCCGTATTCACCAGACAATAATCAGCAGATGAAGCACTATTAGGCTTCACTACATTTTGGGTGCTAAAGCATTATATGAGAGGTCATAAGTTTGATTCCGATAAGGGACTGATTTCAACGGCTTTAGCAAATCTTCAAGGGATACCAAAGGGAGGACTGGAACACATCTTTATGGACTAAGTTTGTCAACAACGCATGTGCGTCCAGGCTAATGGAAACAATCATACATGAAATGATCCTCTCAGCAATGAAGAATACTTCTGAATAAATGACTTCAATAGTACTGTTCTGCCTCCAGTACAAGTAGTTTGACGCAACCATCTAGGCAAGATGAATATGTTTTGGCAGGAAATTTTCAAATTAACATCAGTCAAAATTTGCTGACCCGCGAAACACTTTTACTTTTTTTTGTAATTACAATAAAATAAATTGTAGATGTGATATGTATATGAAACATTGCTTGTCAATTCAGAATTATACAATGTACACTTGCTGAAAATTTCAACTCAAATGGTTGAAAATCTTGAAATGGCAGACCAATTCCCAGAACTTAATGATCACCCTGTAGTTATACACTGCATAAAGACGAGCAACATTAATCCCAGAACAGAGCTAAGAAGGCAATATAATTTGATGATATCCTTTTTGGACAACTAAGTCATTTTTCAGTAATGACATTACCTGTATGTACAATGTATACCGATATATATTAGAGGTGTAACTCCCGAGTCAGTAACTCGAGTACAGCTCGTCAGAGCTGCCTATACATTGCCTCGAGTTGTCCTCTAGAAACTCGCAATCTATTTCAACTCGCGAGCTAGCTATAACTCGAGTCAACTCGCGAGTTTTGCCTATCTTGTAAGCATGTAAAATGAATTCGGGTCCCAGAGATCGTGCAACATTACTTCATTACTGGAATAAATATACCAACGATCGCCATATTTAGCGCCCGTCAACTAAAAAACACTCTCAAAGCTTCACAAAGTTCAACAAATATCGTGGAATGACGAAATATCAGAAAAAGATCGACTATCGAAGGAACTCAAGCGGGCGATAATAGAGAAGTCACTAAAATTGAATAAAAATGGTCTCCTTATTCTCACGTCGTTTACACGACTTTTACATAAAAAAGATGATCTATCATTAAATTTAGATCATAACTCTTAACTTTAGATCGCTTTAGTATAAATAATGAAGATAATCCGGGAAAACCATTCATTAATTTGAGGGGCCCTTCTGGGTTTTCTAAAATATTGTTTGGTTAGATTCTAGCGATCTCTCGTCCTTACCGTATGCGGCGACGTCTATACCAGATCGTTTTTGATTGAAATATGAGATAACTGCAATGAATACCACACTTTCATATGGCCCCAACGTGTTAAACAGCTTTTAGATGTGACTAAACCAGAGAAACTTGCCGCTAGAAGCTACAGTAATTTTGTATACCCGGGTTTACAACATGTACTGGACGAAATGAATGAACTCGAGTTTAACTCGAGTTTTGGAAATATTTGGCAAGTTGAACTCGAGTTGGATTTTTCTCGCGAGTTACACCTCTAATATATATACAAATAGATTTATCAAACCACGGGATAGCATTCTGCATCCTCCATAGTCAGGTAAAATGCTGAGGTAGTCTAGTATAACATCATCATTCCCCAAACAAACATTGAACGAGGTGGAATAATCAAAGCAAGACATTTCATTGTCTTAGCGACCTTTTGAGATTTGTAATCGAAACTCATTTCATTTTAATCTAATGTTCTGAGCTGCTTAATTAAAAGCCCCTCTTCCCCAGATCACCTTTATATTAATGCCATAAAGTGCCATTTAACTGCGGCTCAAGCAAGAAAAATAACAGAGCCACAAAAAAACTTGCAACAGATAATAAAATGGAGAGGAGGTGTTGATTTCTAAAAACGCAAAGTATTCCAAATATTTCAGCAACAGTCTATATTTAAAAAAATAAAGATGCTATCTTTATATCCTTGGTTTTTTATTAGTGAGTAAATGAAACTTAAAAAACGTAACAACTTTGGAACATACGTTATTATGAGCTTTTTGAATGAAAATGTTACTAAATATAAAAGATACACATAACCATACAGTAGATTCAGAAAACGGTTTAAGGACACAATTGTGAGGTATACGTAGATGAAGACATAAAAACGAACTTATTATGAAATATTATCAAAATTGAACTTTAATTGGTGATGAAACAACTAGAAAAAAAACAATTCCGTCAGATTTAGAATAAAAGTATTTATTTAGTGATCAAGGCAAAATTTAGTCACCGAAATATCAAAAAGGTGATCATGTAATTAGTTTTAGCCAAAGTCCAAATTATATGACTGATAAAAATAACAAATAACCCACCTGGTTTCGGATAGTAATGGTCACTTAGAGTACTTTTAACCACTTCTAATTCGGCAACGCTCTCTCCATTCAACTCACATATTTTCATTTTGCTGCCCTCAACTCTTCGAAGATTGTACGATTTGCATATCTCGCCATTGGACAAACATTGTGTGGCGCAGGTAATTGGAGTGCTAGAGCTAATAGTTTTTGTTATGTTATCTGTCCTCTCGAAATTAGCAACTTTAATGTACATCTGTTGTTTTAATTTAGCTGCATTTCCAAAATACATAAAAATAGAGAACGATAGATTGAAAAGATACATGACGATCATCGTTTTGCATTTGTTCGTACGAGTCTCCCAATAGCATACAGTCGAATAAGGCTATTCATCGCTTGTACCTAGTTCCATCGGGTTGGCTTTGTCATTAATAACACCAGGAATAGGTTGTCAAGGGTCACCAACTAATACATGTCTCACATTGTGTTAATATATGGCATATGTCAATCAAGAGGCAGAATGCTGTTTATGGGATTGGGGCCGTGACCCCTTCTTATTAGATAAGCAACCAGTACGATCGACAATAGATTGATAGATATAATTCTATACCAAATAATGTGATAGTCGTTCTGTTTGAAGCTACATGTAAGACTTAGATATACCCTGTATCAAAAACCTCCGATTAAATAACCTCTATATATGACATGGGAGTCAAGAAACACCTTCTAAACCTTCTAAATCTAAAAGATTTTGCAAAGATTAGCGTTTTTCTACCCAATTTTACCATTCGGTTAAAACTTGCGTCATTCTCAAGAGACTTTCTTAACTTGATATTATACTTTGATTTCATTCAGTTATTCAACCGTACATGCTTAAAATCCATGTGCATGCTGATAAAACAAATTCATTTCTTCTTCAGCATGGCCATTAAATGGCTCAATAGGCCCACCTTCTGTTCGGATTATTCGCATAATACGCAAAAGTCATTGGCATAATTGATGGATCTCTGCTGAAGTACCATCCAACTCCTAATTATTCGTTCTTTCAGTTTGTCTACATCCCTGATAGGCTAGAGATCTGCATAGACCAACTGTTCTAAATGCACCCAAGTACATACATGTAATCAACAGGATAGACTCTATATATCAGTAAGCAAGAAGAGTGGTATTTGCAATAAAAGGTTACTCAAATCGATATGACATTTCTCTGAAAAGGTAGTGGCGTCACTCGGTGTTTCCAAGAAAGGAAAGACCGATCCTGTTTTGGTTGAACCAGGAGCAGAATACACTCTGAATATTACTGAAATGAGGTGTTGAAAAGGATTCCTCGAGGATATAAAATACATGTGAAAGAAAATTTCATTTTCTAATAGGACAGTGCCACATCACACAGGTTCAATGCTACCCTGGAGTTTTTGGAGATTCGAAATTTCACGATCTCTAGCCAAGACAAATAGCTTAATGGCAGTCCATATGCCAATAATGTTGATTACCACAGCTCCGGGTATCTAGAACAGTTGGTATTTAAAGATACCCAGCCTATCAGGGATGTAGAGGAACTAAAAGAAAGAATAACTAGCAGTTGAATGGTACTTTCGCACACATCCATCAATTATGCCATCAACCAATGGCTCCCGCGTCTTACGCGAATAGTCCAATCAGAGGGTGGGTCTATTGACTCGAGCCATATTTGGACAGACAGTAGAAGATATGAATTTGTTTTATAAGCATACACATGTATATTGAGCATGCATGGTTCAAAAACTGAATGAAAGCAATATAATATCAAATTATGAAAGTCTCGTGACAAAGATGCAATTTTTAACTGAACTGTAAAATTTAGAGAAATAGGCTATTGTTCGCAAAATCGATGAAAATTTAGGTGTTTTTGACCCCCATGCCACATAACTGGTTATATCTCTAGATAGAGTTGTTGACACTTGTTCTATTATACGAGGGTATATCATAAAGTTCTCATAATATCTCTCTAATTTTTTTTATTTTTCAATATATTCTGATGAATTTTTCACAGAATGTGAAGTATAGAATGCTGTATTAATCTGTCAATAAATATTTGGTATAACGGAAATATTATTTAAGAAATGGTTGCCATAGTAACCGGAAATCAAGGCACATAAATAAAAAATCAAATAAAAAGGCAAATAAAAAATCGGTCAAGAATAGCCCCAACTAACCATGTCTAAATGCATAATAAGTTTTCAAATAAGCTATGAAACACATTAAATTGTTAAATACCATATGTTCTTGACTGTTTTGAACAATTATAATGGTGATGTGAATTTTGTGATCTCATAATGGATGATTGTAATGCTTCATTAGAAGTGATGTTAGACACTACAACTGTTTTGTCAAATATTCTAAGGAAAGTCGATTTTCCCCCTTTAGTTCATCTTAAATATGTTTAGACTACAAATAAGGGGGTAATTTTGTTGATATCTTTGCAACATATTTGTTTTAGATCATCTTTAGTATAAGCAAAAGGATTTTTGAACTTATCTAGACTTTTTGTAGGTATGAATTTTATTTTTCTGATGATCTCTGCATCTATGTATGATCTTATTCAGTCATTTCTGATAATTAAGCTTTGATTCTCAGTCTGGTATCACATCTAATGAAGCATGTAAGCATCCCCTTTGACATCACACAATTCACATGATCAATTTATTTTATAGTAAAAGCATTTTAACAACATATTCAAGATAACATTTTAATGTGTTTGATAATTTATGAGCGTTTATCACTGGCGGTGGGCCCAGAAAAAAATGTTGGGCCAAAAAAGGCCTTAAGGCCCCAAAAAGTGGGCCTTTTTGGTCATAACTGGGCCTTTGAAGGCCTTATTTTTTAATTTCAGGCCAAATCTTGAAGAAAATGAGCCTCAAAATTTCAAAATTTGGGCCAACATTTGGGTTTTAGGGGCCCAAATTTTTTTTTCTCTGACCTGATATTTGGCCCCCCCCCCCCTTGTTGGTTCCCAGATCCGCCCCTGTTTATTATGTATATAAACATGGTTAATAAAGCTCATTTTCTCAACTATTTTTATTTGCCCCGGGTACCTTGATTTCCGGTTACTATGGCAACCATTACTTATCTAATATTTCTGTTATACCAAATATTTTTGATAGATTAATAGAGTGTTCTATACTGCAGATTTCATGAAAATTTCATTAGAATATATTGAAAAATAGAAAAGTTAGAGAGATATTATGAGAACTTTATGATTCCCTCGTATATCATTTTGTTGCAAATTAAATTATCTTTAAATGATATATTATTGTTGATGAGTTTGCTAAAAAATATTCATCAGGAATATTGGTTAGGGGGAGGGGGTTGGCCCACCCTGTAATATTAAGCAATTATACCTAACTGAAGTTTATGATGACACGTTTTGTCTCACAATAGTCATCTATTATTCATAGTAGCAAACATGCCAGTAATTAATAAGTGTATTAAATGTCACACAATTATAGTGTCAAACACCATTAATCTATTATCATATATGATGGGAACTCTAACGATATAACAAACTGAACAATCCATAGACAATGGGACATGTTATAAGCTAGTGTATAACTATTATTTATAACTAGATCATTTTCTTTCAGTTTAACGTAGTAACGTAGATTGATTTGCAGCTTTACATTCGTTGTGTGAATTGGCAATCAAAATTGATATAAAAAATAAAAGTAGTAGACTATAGTCATTTTATTTTAGTTCCGACATTTGCGGGTTTTTCTCGAGACAGTAGAGAGATTTCGCACATAAGTGAAAGTACACCTTATACGTATACTTTAAAGGGTCACGTCGAACTATTATATTTACAAAAACATTTTTAAATTGTACTTAATGGAACATAACTATTCCCGATATAGAAAAGCTCCATCAACTATCTAGAGACTGTGAATGCACGTGTAGATTATGCACATTATATTATAATTAAATGCTTGCTTCCGTGTCCTAGTAGTATACACGTAGATGATAAACGTTTACAGTTGGATCTCCGTATAAAGCTTTACCCACATTATCCAATCAAATACTTTAACCATCAATTTGAAACACCAATCAAACCAGTAGGTTCTAGCAATTCCTGGAAACGACCCATTCAGTAGCTCAACAAATGACATACAGGGTGTTTCATAACGAGCATCTCCAAAAAAGAAAAGGGATTGGTCTATAACATATGTACTATATATGAGCCTATTTTATTCTAGACAAACACATTTGGATCAAATAAACATGCTACAATTCAAGAAAGTACAAATGGCATCCCTTTGACCTTTATTTATTACAGTCCGAGAAGATCTTTCCTGACGAAAAGCCCACATTATGAAAAACCTTGTACGTTTACTTATAAGTATAAGTATACGCTATAAGTTGTATTTCACGTATGTGCGAAACCTCTCTATTAATAATGCCAAAAATTGTCTATTTGGCTACATTCTTTATCTTTTTTTATGTCACCGACAGAAGTGATGACAAATCGTTACACAAATAGTCTTTGTGGACGGTATTCGACGGTTGGTGTTCGGCTTTTGGCCTTTAAGATATGACATGTAGTGATATTTTGCATGTGAATGCCTTGTTAAAGACTATTTTTCTATGTGTGGAACGACTGAAGCACCGGACTCAATGTTCTGTGTACAAATCAGTCGTTAATAGTATAGTTTCCATATAGCTTTTGAAATCTCGCTAAATCTCGTTTTTCGTGGGATTTTAAGAGATTTGCATATTAGACCTCTATTGACTTACATTACCTTCTTTTAAATGGCATATTTGAATTCAGTGAAATGTTTTCTCCTATAATAGCTTTGATTTACACAGTTATGTAATTTGAATAATTTTCTATAACAATTAAAAAAAACTTGGGCCAAATGTCCATAGATGCAATGCTAAAATTCTTTAAATCCGTGGATTATTTGTATGTCAATCAACATTTGCATGTTTAATCACAACATGTACATGAACAGGGTCATCAAGTAGTATATCATTCAAGTTTTATACAGATTCAACAAACACACTCTGATAAATCATGAAATTAAGCCACTTTTCCAAGATTTTAGCATGTAAATGAATGGAGCTCTAGCCCAAGTTAAAAGCTGATTAAAAGATGGCAGCACGAGATTTCATTGATTTTTCTGCTATGTAGAAACTATCCTATTATGTCCTTGCCTTAAAACTCGACCTTTGGCCTTGGTTTATGGCAAGCTAAAATGAATTTATTTAATTTTTCTTTAAAAATGATTATGGTGCTTTAATCTGTTAACGACAGTTTTGCAGCTGGTAATAAACAGTATAATGTTCTTATTAACAATAGCATTTTGCAGTTACGACACAACATCTATACAAGGAAGCGATTAACCATATCTGAAAGCATTCCATCAGAATCAGATCATCAAATGGTACAGTTCAACTTCAAAAATTCACAAAATGAGCCATAAAATTATATCAATCATTTTGTACAAAACAGTAACATACAGGTAAACAGGTAAAATTCCTGTGCTTTTTTGAAAAATTAATAATTTGAGATATTTTATAACCTCTTGTAGCGATTGCTGCCAGGTGATATGTTCACGAATACTGTCTTAAAATCTCAAATCTAAAAGTACATTTTTTATGAGAACAATGAACGGTCTATTTTGTGATAAATGGAGATATTTGCGTCTTCAGTATGAAGAAGATTCCATACTCGGATATCACATTTTATTTACACCCTTTATTAGACTCCAGATGAAAATCTGGAGTCTATTGCTTTTGCCAGTTTTCTTTATTAGACTCCAGATGAAAATCTGGAGTCTATTGCTTTTGCCAGTTTTCTTTATTATTATTCCACGCAAGATTTCTCCGCACACACCGACATGTCAGCTAATTAGCATATACCATCAACCTTGACATGTTCCTGGGCTACAGGGAAATGCCTTCATTTTTTTAATTAGCCCCTCCCTAATTAGCCAAGGTCAAATCGCAAATTTTTACATTTTTGCACGTACAAGGAGTAACCATTTTTATTTTTTACCCAAAATTTGCATATGCCATCCCTCAGAATTGCCATTTCACATATATTCCGGGTTTTAAAATTGGGTGCCCCAAATTTGAAAAATGGGGCACCCCAGTGGGGCAAAATTTGAAAACTTTGTATCCGATCCCAATTCTGAGCAGATATAAAGAATAGAAGCCCCTGATTCCAAATATGCTTTCGGTTTTGGAATCCGACCTCTGAGTGACCTTGAAAAGGTCAACAAGTTCAAAAATCAAAATCGCTCAAATCGATTCCAAATTGGTACCATTGTATTACACTGTACTCGGATAGAGTAAATTAGGTCACCATTTTGACCTTGACCTTTGACATTGACCTTCAAATGACCTCAAAGTTGAAAACTAGGATTTTCATTCCAATTCTTTGCAAGTATGAAGTATGGATGTCCCTGATTCTAAATATGCTTGTGGTTTTGGAATTTGACCTCCGGGTGACCTTGAAAAGGTCAAAAAGGTTAAATTGCTAAAATTGCTCAAATTGATTCGAAATTGGTACCATTGTATTACACTGTACTAAACTAGAGTAAATTAGGTCAACATTTTGACCTTGACCTTTGACCTTCACCGTAAAATGACGTAAAACTTATTTCTTGTTTTACCTGTTCAAGGAGCCACTGTAGTTATTTTTTGCATGCCTTACTCTTCCCATTTAACATATCTCCAGGGTTTATAATTTGGGTGATTTTCATTCCAATTCTTTGCAAGTATGAAGTATGGATGTCCTTGATTCTAAATATGCTTGTGGTTTTGGAATTTGACCTCCGGGTTACCTTGAAAAGGTCAAAAAGGTTTTTAAATTGAGTGCCAAAATTTCAAAAATATGGCAAAATATGATATCAAATATGCTTTTGGTTTTGGAATTCGACCTCTGCGTGACCTTGAAAAAGGTCAATTGTGCACCGAATTTGCTGCTGCGGCGAGGAACGGCATTCTACGAAATCGCCCCCGTGGCGATTTTAAATGTCTAGTTATTATTCTTTCAGAATCTTCCTCCTTCCCAGATTTCTCACCAACTAAAAGAATTTACTTTAAGCTGCTTACATGATCAACTAGGGGCAGTACCTGGGATGATGGGAAATTAGGTCAAATTTTTATCTAGGTCAAGGGTCAAGAACTAGGTCAAATCAAGGTCAAATCAACATTCTGTCAATTATCTTCGTTGTTGTTTGTCGTAACTACTTCATCTTAGTTTCTACATGTAGCTTAGAAAAAAACAAATCGAGAGTGTGCCATCCGTTTTTTGATTACTCTTAGCGATTTTGAGATATGGCGTCCTGAAAGTAGGTCAAAACCAAAAAGTTCTCCAAATTTAACATATGAGCTATGAAAGAAGGGTAGGATTTTCTCAGGAATCCGAATCTGCAAACCAAATTTTGATCCGACTTCCCGTACGGAAGTTATGGCGTTTTGAAAGCTCAAAAATCGCTAAATTTGGTGCCCATGTTAAGTCAATGGGAAAAAAGATTTTTTTGAAGTGAAAAATACGAAATATAGACTGAGTTCAGCTAAATATAATGAAAGCTTTTAAAAGAAGGGGACCTCATAAGCCATCTAGCTTCAAAATTTGGACACCAAAATGCCTAGGTCAAAATCTAGGTCAAATTCAAAGTTTTTCCTTATTTTTGCGATTCTGACACAACAGATTAATTATATTCTTCGAAATTTTGTATACATGTAGCCAAGAGTCTGCTAATAGTGTTAGCCTTTTGCCGTCAGAAAGTATTTTGCCCCATTTTTGAGATATGGTGTCCGAAAAGTAGGTCAAATTAAAAAATTCTCAAAATTTGACGTTTGAGTTATGAATTAAGTATAGAATTTTCTCAGGAATCCGAATCTGCAAACCAAATTTCGATCCGACTTCCGGTTCGGAAGCTATGGCGTTTTGAAAGCTGAAAAATCGCTAAATTTGGTGCCCCATGTTATGTCAATGGGAAAAAATATTTTTTGAAGTGTAAAATACGAGATATAGACTAAGTACAGCTAAACATAATGGAAGCCCATAAAAGAAGGGGACCTCAAAACCTTCTAATCTTGAAAATTTGGACAACAAAATGCCTAGGTCAAAATCTAGGTCAAATTCAAAGCTTTTCCTTATTTTTGCGATTCTGACAGTACACTTTAATTATATTCTTCGAAATTGTGTATACATGTAGCCAAGAGTGTGCTAATAGTGTAAGCCTTTTGCCGTCAAAAAGTATTTTGACCCACTTTTGAGATATGGTGTCCCAAAAGTAGGTCAAAATAAAAAAATCTTCAAATGTAACGTATGAGTTATGAATAAGGGGTAGAATCTTATCAGGAATCCGAATCTGCAAATCAAATTTTGATTCGACCTCCTGTTCGGAAGTTATGGTGTTTTGAAAGCTCAAAAATCGCTAAATTTGCTGCCCCATGTTATGTCAATGGGAAAAAAGATTTTTTTTGAAGTGTAAAATACGAGATATAGACTGAGTACAGCTTAATATAATGAAAGCCTATTGAAGAAGGGGACCTCGAAGGCTACTTAGCTCCAAAATTTGGACACCAAAATGCCTAGGTCAAAATCTAGGTCAAATTTATAGTTTTCCCTTATTTTTGCGATTCTGACACTATATTTAAATGATTTGCTTTAAAATTTTGTATACAGGTAGCAAAGAGTATGCTAATAGTGTTAGCGTTTTGCCGTCAGAAAGTATTTTGACCCACTTTTGAGATATGGTGTCCGAAAAGTAGGCCAAAGTTAAAAGTTTTCCAAATTTAACGTATGAGTTACGAATTAAGGGTAGAATTTTCTCAGAAATCTAGATCTGCAAATTAAATTTCGATCCGACTACTTGTTCTGAAGTTATGGCGTTTTGAAATCTCAAAAATCGCTAAATTTGGTGCCCAATGTTAAATCAATGGGACCGAATAATTTTTTGAAGTATAAAAATACGAGATATAGAATGAGTACAGCTAAACATAAAGAAAGCCCATAGAAGAAGGGGACCTCAAAAGCTACTTTCCTTCAAAGTTTGGACACCAAAATACCTATTTCAAAATCTAGGTCAAATTCATAGTTTTTTTTATTTTGCGATTCTGACACTACACTTCAATGATATTCTCCAAAATTTTGTAAACTTGTAGCAAAGGGTGTGCTTATAATGTTAACATTTTGCCGTCAATAAGTTTTTGACCCACTTTTGAGATATGGTGTCCGAAATGTAGGTCAAAATAAAAAGTTCTCCAATTTTAAAGTATGAGTTATGAATTAGGGGTAGAATTTCCTCAGGAATCTGGATCTGAAATTAAAATTGCAATCCGACCCCCGGTTTAGATTCTACGTCATTTTGAAGTTTGAAATTCGCACTTGCCAGTATTCACGATGTAGATTGATCAAATATACTTTCAAAAATTCCTGCATACCCTACTTTACCTCTCTACCTACTCAGCTACTTATTTGACTACTTACTCAATTACTTAATTAGTTATTACTTCCTTAGCAACTTACTCAGCTACTAACTCAGGTACTTACTCAGCTACTTACTCAGCTACCTACTCAGCTTTTTACTCAGTTACTTACTCAGCTACTTACTCAACTACTACTAAGGTACTTACTCAGCTAATTACTCAGTTACTTACTCAGCTCTTTACTGATCTATCTAGGTCAAATAAATCTGGAGTCTTAAATTGAACTTGTTCAATTTCACAAATCTAGTTATATTTTCAAATCCATTTAGAAAATATACCGTACGCCTTAAGAAATGTAAAAGCTGATGAACCGTGGATCCGTTGTATTATATTGATTCACTAAAAGAGGGTTATAACTAATGAACCACCTGTCCGTTGTATTATATTGATTTACTAAAAGAGTGTTATAACTAATGAGCCACCTGTCCGTTGTACTATATTGATTCACCATGAAAGTGTCATAACTGATGAACTGTGGGTCCGTTGTATTATATTGATTTACTAAAAGAGTGTTATAACTAATGAACCACCTGTCCGTTGTAATATATTGATTCACCATGAACGTTTTACAACTAATGAACCACCTGTCCGTTGTATTATATTGATTTCCTAAAATAGTGTTATAACTAATGAACCACATGTCCGTTGTAATATATTGATTCACCATGAAAGTGTCATAACTAACGAACCACAGGTCCGTTGCACAATATTAATTCACTAAGAAAGTGTTATAACTGATGAACCGTGGTTCCGTTGTACTATATTGAATCAATATGAAAGTGCTACAACTGATGGATGATGAACCGTGGGTCCGTTGTACTATATTGATTCACCATGAAAGTGTCATAACTGATGAACCGTGGGTCCGTTGTACTATATTGATTCAATATGAAAGTGCTACAATTGATGGATGATGAACCGTGGGTCCGTTGTACTATATTGATTCACCATGAAAGTGTCATAACTGATGAATCACAGGTCCGTTGCACTATTAATTCACCATGAAAGTGTCATAACTGATGAACTGTGGGTCCGTTGTACTATATTGATTCACCATGAAAGTGTTATAACTGATGAACCGTGGGTCCGTTGTACTATATTAATTCACCATGAAAGTGTCATAACTGATGAATCACAGGTCCGTTGCACTATTAATTCACCATGAAAGTGTCATAACTGATGAACTGTGGGTCCGTTGTACTATATTGATACTAAAAGAGTGTTATAACTAATGAGCCACCTGTCCGTTGTACTATATTGATTCACCATGAAAGTGTCATAACTGATGAACTGTGGGTCCGTTGTGCTATATTGATTCACTATGAAAGTGTCATAACTGATAAATCACAGGTCCGTTGCACTATATTAATTCACCATGAAAGTGTCATAACTGATGAACTGTGGGTCTGTTGTACTATATTGATTCACCATGAAAGTGTCATAACTGATGAACTGTGGGTCCGTTGTACTATATTGATTCACTATGAAAGTGTCATAACTGATGAATCACAGGTCCGTTGCACTATTAATTCACCATGAAAGTGTCATAACTGATGAACTGTGGGTCCGTTGTACTATATTGATTCACCATGAAAGTGTCATAACTGATGAACTGTGGGTCTGTTGTACTATATTGATTCACCATGAAAGTGTCATAACTGATGAACCGTGGGTCCGTTGTACTATATTAATTCACCATGAAAGTGTCATAACTGATGAACCGTGGGTCCGTTGTACTATTTTGATTTACTAAAAGAGTGTTATAACTAATGAACCACCTGTCCGTTGTAATATATTTATTCACCATGAAAGTGTCATAACTAACGAACCACAGGTCCGTTGCACAATATTAATTCACTAAGAAAGTGTTATAACTGATGAACCGTGGGTCCGTTGTACTATATTGATTCAATATGAAAGTGCTACAACTGATGGACCATGAATCTGCTGCGCTATTATTGATTTACAAAGAAAGTGTTATACAAGTACAAGTACGTTGTTACGTTGTACGTTGTACAAGTGTTATAAAAGTACAACACGTTTTTGAGAGATAGATTCGATTCCGAACTCTTCTATAATGATCTGAAAATCATATCAAAACAAAATGGTACTGTGGTAAGAGCGTTTCTAAAATTGTGTCCTAAATAGACGGAGCGTTTCGAGGAAAACAAGCGATTTCTCGAGAACAAGTCATGGATTTGGATTGGGATTTTAGAAAATGAGAATATACAAGTTTGTGATCTACTACTTTGACAGAAAGGTTGACGTTTTCATATAAATCTAGTTTAATTCGTAATTTGTGGTCAATTCGTCAACTTCAGATTCGTTCGATCTACACACGGAGCTTTGATCAAGCAAATAACAGTTTACCACCAGAAATTGAATAAATAAGATCTTTGCTCAGGATATTGTTCATCGAATGGTACATAATATATCACCATAACGTATGATATGTAAGAGAAACGAGTGAAACAATACTAACGGTCATAGTGGGATCGTCATTAGCCGCCATTTTATTTTACTCCGCAGCGTTTCTGCGTGAATGAAATGCTCCGTCATGCATGTAAGAGCGTTTGGGTTGGACACCGTGTACCTGCTACTGGAAATATTGACGCACTTTTACAAATCAATCTATGAAGTCAATTACGAAATTACATGTCACAAGAGTTACATATTATAACAGTGAATAAAATTATGAAAAGATTAATTCGCATTACTTGAGAACATAAAGGTACTAATTATTTCAGGACGTGTGATTCATGTTTATTTTTCATATATGTATCAAATGAATTTCATTCTTAAAGTTACGGCGCTTATTTGTCGACTGTTACCAAGTTCATACTTTGCTGAATTGTGAACAATCATTTCGTCTTAATTTAAAGGTTGACATTAACTTTTCCGATTGGCTGAGAAACAGAAAATGATATATATTGGTGCTCTGCACAAGATTAACTGCAAAAACCAAAGCATTCATTTATTAGTGAAACATTGTAGTAGGAGTTTCTATATTGCATCGTATCAGTTCATAAAAGAATACACCTTGGAAATTCTGAACATATTATACTATACTTCCTTAATGGCAAGCTGAAGTCTGAAGCTACCAGAGCACTACTATATATCATTATTCTGTTTCAAAACAACTTGATTTTTTGAGGAATATCATTTTATCTACGACATCTATTGGGGGGGGGGGGGGGGTGTATATGGGGTGTTGGAAATCCATATACAATATTTTTCAGCTCTTTTATACCATATACAATATTTTTTCACCCCTTTTATACCATATACAATATTTTTCAAAGCTCTTATACCATATACGATATTTTACAAACGTTCAGGTGAAATACAATATACTGGGAGAACCAATGTACTACAGTAAATGTATTATCATATTGACTGCACATACAAACCACAAATGATTTCATTTATTGCAATATGAATAAGACAACATTCGGGTTCATCCGATTGTGTTCATAAATTCTGTGATCACATATAATTTACAGGTATTTATGGAATAACATTCATGACTTATTTAGTGATTTCACAACCTACTTAGACCATGGAATGGGTGGAACTCAGTGTTCGTGTACCTGTTTCTTATGACTTACTTTTCCATGAATTATATAAATGTCAATGGAATCTTTCACAGGGAAAAAATCCTTAAAACATAATTGATGCAAAATTGAGAATGTGGAATAAAAGATTCATCATGTGTTCTTTGAAAATAAAAGGAAGTAATGCGCTCGCCAAAATTAATTCATCTGATCTAATTTTCAAAATGAGTATACGGCTTTTATTACTACATCTTGTACACTTAACATTATCAGGAGATAGTGATCATTCACAATGAACAATAATTTTGTCACAGTCACCAGGGAAATAATATGTATTAAAAACAATTTCAGAAACAAAGGACTTCACAAACTTTCATGTATAGATAATTCAGTTTTGATTGGACTCAGTCTTTGAAGTAAAGGCAAAATGGGATTTGCTTGTTAAAGACAATGCACGATAATTTTGTAAAACAGTCACCTGGGAAATAATACGTATTAAAAACAATTTCGGAAACAAAGGACTTCACAAACTTTCATGTATAGATTATTTATTGGACTCAGTCTTTGAAGTAAAGGCAAAATGGGACTTGATTGTCAAAGACAATGCACAATAATTTTGATTGGGAAATAATAAGAATTGAAAACAATTTTGGAAACAAAGGACTTCACAAACTTTCATGTATAATTCATTCCTTTTTGATTGGACTCGAGTATTTGAAGTAAAAGCAAAATGAGACTTGATTGTTAAAGACAGTCGAAGTCAAACAAAAGTGTGCCAAAATTTAACGAAATTTCCATAAAGGTCAAACCACTTGTTTCACCAATGATTTCAAGGCAAAGAAGTATTGATGAAAATTAAAACTACTATATGTAACTAGAAGTAACTTTCTTTTAAAGGATCACGGACGGTTTCGAAAAAGATTTCACACAGTCATGTTGGATTTTTGGCTATTTTCTGTCCATTTGAATAGGTGCATATGTTAAGGCCAATGCATTTACTCCAGGACAAGCAGTCATAAAGATGATAAAATAATTTTGACTTTGAGACTGGGAAGGTGCAAACACCTCATCAACATGTTTTTTCTGTAATGATTTCACAGCTGTTTTTTCAATGTTTGATGCACAATATATTGCGTTTTGAGACACGGTTGACATCTTAAAAGGAAAATAGGATTCATTATTAAGCAGTGGTTTTAAAGATGAATGCTTGATCTCAAATTAATGCATTGGCCTAACATGTGCACCTGTTCAAATCCCCAATAAATAGCTGAAATCCAACATATGACAGTTTGCAATCTGTTGTAACACTTTCCGTGGTCCTTTCTATGATTACTATTATGACCAAATGAACACCTTTTGCTATTTTACCAAATTTAGTGATGCTTGCAAAAACACATACGCTGTTTTATCACTTTGTACTCAAATATTTTAATGATTTATCCCACTAACCAAGAAACACAAGTAGCCAAAGGACCATGTTTTTCATCAAAGTTGAGAAGAGTCAATGGCATTTGGCATTCTTATTCATTGAATTTAATGAAAGGGGCACAAAACTCTAAGTTTTAGAGTGATTTTCTCAAAACCTATTGATCTGGAATGTGGAACCAATTACTTAGATGTAATTAGGTAGTTTCCAGTTTCGCCACCAGGTACCCTGCGTGCAGAGTCTAGTTAAACTGAAGACGTAAATTTTTTCGAAACAAATGCGTGATATATACACATATTTTGTACAAAATGCGTGACATAAACGGCAATCGCGTGCAAAGACCGAACGGAATGCGTTCGCTTTTTTTCACTGTTCGGTATTTTACCGTATCGGCATTTCACAAAAAATGCCTTTTAAAAATATCGACAAAATGCGTGATTTGCGTGATATTTGATCATACAAGCTAAATTAATGCGTGATTTCTATTTTTCCAGCAAATGCGTGACAATCACGCCTAATGCGTGAGGGTTGACAGGGCAGTTGATAAACTCTTTTAAAAGCCCCATTCCCAGATGTTCTTTTACATGTAGATTCCAAATATGACATCAGTTTGACTGAATTTTTAATGATGTAAATCAAGATTATTTCTACTCACATCTAGTCTATTAGAGACGGATTTCTTTTCCATGTAAATTTAACACAGTTACAGTCAGAGAGTCAGCACAATGGGGAATTTCAGGGTACAAAAAGTATTCTTTAATTCTTTTTTAAACATATATTCAACCTGCTGGTGCCTTGAGATACCATATACCATATTTCCTCTTATACCATATACCATATTTTTTACACCTCTTATACCATAAACGATAAATTTTGCCCCCTATTATACAATATACAATAAATTTTCACCCTCTTATACGATATATATATCTATACACCCCCCCCCTCTATTTCGAGACTTGCCTGTACATTTGGCTATCCAATGGCCTTTTAGTAGCCTTTAGTCGCTCATATATACATGTTAGTAATAGAAACGCATGTAATCAAAAGGCAAAAAGGTCAAATGTCCTTTGCGACTCTTTTCGTCCTACTGTGACAAGAGATACTACCGTTCTTTTACCGCAAACAACACCGACATCACATCGTAATATAAAGGATTACTCATAAAATATAGGATACATATATCATAACATATAAGTAACATATACATTGTAATTTAATAATTGGTATTAATTTGCCAAATTGGAAGAAATAAAGAATCATATCATATCATATAGGTTGTTCTAACAAAAATGCAACCTGTAAATAAACTATGACGTTGATTCTTAAGGGAACCTCAGTCTGTGCATGTCTGGTTGGAAAGTCGGATGTATCCACGTTGAAATCAAACTAGTTTTTCGTCATTTCAAAAAATCCAGTTCTCAACACTCCTGCTTTAGACAGCAATCGAAGGACAGAATTATTTGTAATACTGAACCATGATTAAATTCACTTTGTCTATGTTGTGTCATTAGAAAACACTTTTAGAATAACCCATAAAAAGCAATTACGAGATTAGGATTCTATCATTATTGACACATCTATATAGAAATTGATGGTTGTATTTTAGCGTCACCCTGTATATACGATTACAGAATCATAATTGAAAATTCTTTATTCTAAATACATCTTGTTATTCAATAATGTATGTTCCGTTGTTGTTGTTGTTGATTATAATGTTGTTCTTGTCCCTGCCTTGAAGACGTCATTGTCGTAAAGCCATGTGTCGCACCATTTCTTAAAAACACACCCAATGTTATTGCGTAAGCGAAAGTTGTTGGAACAAGTGTCAGCATAAAACCGAACGATCTGTAAAGAGGCATCCATTTGTACCCAATCCAGAAAGATATTCGTCCAAGAACGAATAGAAATGTCATAACAGGAATTACCCATAAATCCTCCAGGTATGTCGCTAGAAATAACTGTGTAAGTATACTTAGTACTAACTGTTCAAGTGTATTCTGCAGATACCTGTTGTCTAGCTTGACATATTGTTCCCCCCTCTCGCTCAGGGGATTGATGGCGGTAGTGTTTGCTCTGGTTATCATGACAACGATTACCCCCGCGAGAAGCATTCCTACTGACAATACTTGACAACGCAAAGTGTACAGGATTCTCTCCCACATTGAGATGAAAACTATTGGTGGCATAAGCCAGCTTCCGAGGAAGAAAGTGCCAGCTATGAAGATAAGACCGGCGTATCTTCCCTTTCTGACGGTAGCTCGTTCCTCTGGTCGCGATTCTCCTGTTTCGCTATCACGTGCAGAACGCACGTTGCTCATGTCACGTGATTAGATTACCCAATCAAAAGTATCCTAGAGCTTAAAAAGAATGTGCTGAAGCTCGTGTATATTGCTTTGAGTTGTCACGTGATGGAAAACTGCAAGAATCACTGTACTCAGCCTTGGAGGTGGTCAACATTAGGTATTACTGTAAATACACACGTTTGGAAATTTTAATCTAAAACAAAACAATAAGTTATTCTCTGTCTTCATTTCACTGTTCGAATCGGAAATGCGTTAGTTATGCGTTGGTGAGGCAATAAGAGGAGGGAAAGCCCCAGAGTTTCAAGATGACAGACATAATTACCTCTCTTGCTTACCACCTTCGTTCGTTCGAATTTTCATCGGCTAGCTATCAAATACTACACTTCGATGGGATGTTATAATTGATATAGGCATATTCCGTACACCTTTCTTTAAATGATGTGAAATGAGAAGCTATGATATTGGTTAACACGCCAGAAATGAACATAATATTATTCGAAGCGTAATTCGAAAATTTTGAAACCGCCATTGATGACGTCATTTGTTTGTCGACTTTTGACCAATCAGCGACCGTGTCATCTCAATACAGATTTACATTATAAGCGTATGTCATCTTTGAACCCTGGTGTTTCTCCCCCTCTGTGAGGCAATGGAGACTTTAAGCAATGCATATAAAATCGAAACGTCAACCAGTTAGCATGAGGTTGCCCTATACGAATGCACGTAGTATTCTCACATAAATTATCGTTCAGTTATAGTATTTACTTAGTCCGTTGCATTGACTACACATACTCGTGTAATATGCCATTGATATTTGTATGGCAGTTTTTTATGATACATATTTAAAACAAGCTCGTTTCTTCGAGGGAAGAATATTTTCTTTATTTCAAGAGAAACCATTGAATAACGTTTTTATTCCATGATCACTCAGATGAAACGCTGCTAAACTTAAGTCAAATTCATTGGCCTGGCCGGAGAAAATTCAGACATATCAAACTTTCTCACTCCAAATGATTTTTTGATCGATGTATTTATTCTTATCTGCGTTTTTGTATTATACGGTACATTTAATCGTTCGACCTTTCTCTTCAATTTCATCAGCTGAAAGTGCAGAGTGTAGCGAAACGTCTCGACTTTCATCTGCTGCCATATTGGAATTTTACTAGCTCATGAAAACAATGTGTATGCTTTAAATTGTTTTATTTACAGATGCGGGGTTTCATCCTCAAATTATAAATTGTGGTATCATTCCTGATATTTAAAACAGATATTTGTAGCAAAATGCAAAGATTAGCACGCGTCAGCTTAAACTAATCGCCATCGAATATTTCAGTGACCGTCATATCGTGGATGGGATGGAAATCCCGGGCGTTTGGACACTGAACCGTATCCCAACGGTGACGTCATTTTTTAACTCTGTACCCGACGCTAAGTTGAGAGTGCGTGTAAATACAGGATATAATTAAGTCACATGGACCAATCAGATTGCAGGGAATTTCACCATCATGGAATAAAGTGCTGTATTGATTCATTGGCTTTGCGTTCACAGTTACGTTGTAAAAATATCGCTAGCTTAAACTCTCTTATGCCTCGTATTCCTAATCTCAAGCTTAGCTATATAGAGCGACCGTGCTCCTTTTGGATCTTACCAGCTATTCGATTAAAATAGGGTTTTCGGTAGGGATGGGACGGTTCGTTTCGGTTCGGTTCGGTTCGGTTTTTCGGATCATCAGCCGTCGGTTCGGTTTTTTCGGTTCGGTTCACTCATTTTAAGGATTTGTATTGATTGACATGATTAGTAGCTGCTTTGTCTCTGACTTCACTGCTGACTGTCACTTTCTTTTAATACAACCAATAAAATAACTAATTTATGCTTGTAGAAACCTTTATTCTGTGAGGAAGTCATGACTAGTCATGATTGTATAAGTTTAGTGAGTTTACACTTTCATGTTTTTCTTTAGAAAAACTAATATGTCCACTGCTTCTGGTTTCAATTGGGCCCTTTGGGCTGTTACAATGTCACCAGCCGTCGAGAAGACCCTTTCACTCGGGACCGATGTCGCCGGAATACCCAAAAGAACCCTGGCAACCTCAGCCAACCTGGGATATTGATACTCATTAACTTTCCACCATAGTAGTGGGTCTGCATCCATTGCTATAGCAGCAGCATTGCGGTATGAATCCACTTCTGTCTGGATAAGTTCTAGTGGTGATTTTCCTTGCACGACCTGCAACATAGGCAATAGAACATTCAACTTAAATAACTTGAAAAATATACCACAGTATTTAATAGTTAACTAAATATGTAAGCAGTAAGCACAAGTGCTTAAGGACAAACCAAATGACTACAAAACAATAAGAAAATGAAACATCTAAGAGCTCACTGTCAAATGGAAAGAAAACATAATATACAGTATAGTATATGCAATACCCTTTCAACGTATACATCTTGAAATATTGTTGCCATTGCCGACTTAGATTCTGCCTGATTTCTAGGTGATGATTCATCATACTGTTGTGCTGGAAGAACTGGTTGGGCAGGAGTTTGTATCTGTGGAACCAGCTGATCTTTATGAAAGTGTGGTAGCATGGGAAGACTAGCTACAGTTTGGTGAAGCTGAGGAGGAATGTCAAGTTGAGGTAGCTGTGGATGACCTTCTACAAGCTGGGGTAGTTGGGGAAGTGCAGGAACATCATTGACTGTTTGTTCCTTGGGTTCTTGTTTAACCTCCTGGAATGTTATTATGAATATTAATTAATAATAATTATACTAAGTTTATTTAAAAAAATATAAATCATATCATCTTGTTTTTTAAATTTGCTTTTTGAAAGATATACTCTACATGCATATCTTATTTTCTTGTATTAATGTACATGAACAAATTGTCATTTAAACTACCTTAATACTTTGCTGCAACTCAAGTGTTCTCTGCACCAACTTGTCAAAGATTTGGTCTCGCTTCACATCTGAGATTTGTGGTAATTGTTTGAAGCGTGGGTCAACAGCAGAACATTCCCACAAGAACTGGGAAACACTAGGATCAGTGTACCTGCGAATGAACAAGGAGAAAATTTACAAGATATTTGTAATGATACTACTCAAAGTTAAACTATGTTATCCTCATAGCAAAATGTGGTATACAAAAAATACTATAAATAAATATAATCTTGAATCCTATAACATCAATGAGTTAAACTATAATTTTAAAATGGAACTCTCCAAGAGAGACATCTACAACAGTAAAACATGTAATATTATTTTTACCTGAAATAAAATAATTTTAATAAAAAGGGATTAGTGTACCTCTTTAACAAGTCCTGAACTATTGCAGCTTTCACTGTGGCAACCAACTCAGAATCTGTCTGTGGACGAGGTTGCATAGCTGTCTTCAAAACTTCAACTGTAGGCAACATGATTGAGACTGTTGGATGTTGTTGATCACACAGCATATTTGTGATGGTCAACATTGGTTTGAGAACATCAACCAATACCTCACAGTTTGATATGTCATCCTCTGTAAGCGTCACCACATCTTTGACTCCTTTTCGGACATCTTTCAAGCTAAGTGTTGCTGCCACTGCTGTCTGCTGTTCAAGATAGCGGTCTAACATCTGATACGTACTATTCCAGCGTGTTTGAACATCTTGGATAAGTTTGTGGACTGGAACTTGCAGAAGTTTCTGCTGAGTGGTCAGCAAGTGGGAAGCAATTGCAGAATGGTTAAAGAACGACACTATTTTCCTCACCTTCGCTGTCAAAGCTGCCATAGCTACAAAACAAATGAAATGAACTGGATGACTTTGATTATTTTGTCGTTTACATGTTCCAAGTTTTACATGAATAAACAAGTTCTTAGTTCTTACATGTATTTTTTGATATTGTTATATGTATACATACAAATGCCAAACTGTATATTTTTTGATATTGTTATTTTTAAACATACAAATGCCAAGCTATATAATTTTATTGATTTATATTTTATTTTACTTTTACTTTAGACTTAGATATACATCATGTTTTACATACCTGGAGCTTTCATAGCCCGTTGAGAAGCAAGGTTCAGAGTATGCGCCAAACAGAAAATATGTGGAGTCATATTAGCTTCTCTACCTGCTACTCCCATGTTTGAGGCGTTGTCAGTTGTTATTGGAATTGTTAAAAGAGGTCTGGCCAATTTCCATTCATGTTTAGACTCGGTGAGGATACTTGCAACATTGACCCCAGTGTGGCTAACGGGTAGTTCTCGTGTTTGTAAGACATAGTTCTCGATTCCCCATGAGTTGTTAATAAAGTGGGCAGTTATAGTCATGAAGGAGTGTGTGGCCCTTGACGTCCACCCATCTGTTGTAAGAGCAATAGATCTTGCTAATGACAATGCTTTCTCAACTTGGCCTCTCGTCTCCTTGTATAAGTCAGGAATTATAGTGTCACTGTAGAATTTGCGGGTTCTGAGTTGATATCTTGGGTCCATAGTTTTCACAAGATTTTTGAAGCCAGGATTCTCAACCACACTATAAGGCCTCATGTCAGCAGCAATGAACTTCCCTATCGACTTGTCTATAAGGCTGCTTCTTGGACTCCCTGGTGGATAATAATCTTTCAGTGTCTGGGGCAATGTCCTCTGTTGTTTACTAGTGCTGGTACATGTAGGGGGGGCTGAAAGTGCCCTCTTTAACTTAGAAACAGGATTGGGCGGGGGAAACACAGGTAGGGGGTTACCTGGGTTAGGTTGGTTTTGTACCTGGGTTTGTCTTGATGACTCTAAACTCACGTTCTCGTGGTGTCTTTTCAAATGTTGGGACATCTGGGACGTATTTCCTGAAAAAGGAAGTCAAATATGTATGAACTATATTGATGAAACATATCACAGGCAACAAAGACAATGTTAAACGAGTCGGTAAAACATTTTTTGAAGAAGTACAATTGAAGTGAAAATGAATTCTGCTGTCGCGCTGAAAATGAAATTGAAAAAAGCTTTCGTTTACCTTTACTGTATGAGACTAATATTTTGCACAGTTTACATATTGTTTTATCAGTGAGCAACTTCCCATCGACTTCTGCGAACCCAAAGTACGTCCAAACGGCTGATTTTAGCTTTGTGGGGGCTGAAATAATCTTCATTTCTTTGGGGAATATGGGAATTTGAGACGCCATATTGGAATGTATTGTGAGTGCGCACAAAATAATACCCTATATCGAACCTGCGCAAATATAAATTTGCGCAAATCTTTGTATCAATTATGCCACGTTATAACAATATTTTTTATAGATGGAATTTTATGTTATAGTATTTCATGAACAATACATATTATTTAGAATACACGACTAAAGAATATAGTACCAGGGACCACATGATTGATTACTCGAGGATACGAATACGCGGATACGAAACGAATATAGTAAACGAGTGAGCTAGCAACAGACAAGACAGACAAGGTAGGGACTAGGTATATCAAAAATGTTGCTGTTAAACAGTGTTTTTAACTGTTTTATTGATACTTGACCAATGAAATATTAATCCGAAAACGATCCGAAAAGCTGATCCGAAAGTAGGGCCGTGATCCGAAAACCGATCCGAAGGGTATGAACCGCGGTTTTTCGGTATTTCGGTTATCCGTCCCACCCCTAGTTTTCGGTGCTTGCATACTCACCCAAGTTCCTTGTTTTGATGCTATGTGCGGTTATAATTTGCGTATTTTCAATTCATCTAAGTAAAAATATCAAAACCATTACCTTTTTACCGTCGATATAGACTCTGTTGAAAAACACCAGTCATTGTTTATTCAGATTTTTAAACTAGACTTCTACTCAAAAGTGGACTTTACTTTTCGTAATAGAGTCAAGTTGAGATATCGCGTATACAACATATATACTTTACTATACGGGGTTATCTGTCAAGGAGAAAGAACGAACAGTGAATTTTATATATTTAAGATTTGAATTTCTATATTGTAAAATAAGTAATACCCACCAGTGATAAGTTTTATATTAATGAAAGAATGGATTGACACTACCTGAGCGTTTTCATAATGTAAACAAATGACAATAATTTTGCTCTTTTCATTTCTGGTCATGAATATTTTCAAAATGTCCAGCAGTTCCTGACACTATTTTACAACAATCATTCAAATTCGTGTAGGTTATTTGCTCAATATTAATTACTCTGCATAAACCTAGCAAAAAACTACACAAACAAATAAGCAGATAAACAAACAAACAAACAAACAAAAACTTCATACAGGTAATTGATTAAGCAAATTTTAAGCAAGAATGACCGAGTCTTTTGGAGCATAGCAAAAACTTTATGATAACTGTTAAGTCAGGCCCCTGGCGTATCCAATATTTGGATATCGACAGGTCATTATTAAAAGTATATGGTTATATTGACAATATGAAACAAATTAATTAAGATTGTGTCCACGTGAGAAACTAAACACTTGCTAGTAAAATCAGCTGGTTGAAAAAAAACAAGGTTTGATATATGAACGGTTTTAATCATTGGACTTAGTGCGTTGCTTGTAAAATATATCACAAAAGATCGAACCTCCTTGAACCATTTTTTGTTTTTACACTTTTTGGGGTCCGGGATATATTTTGCAATAACTTTGCAACCAGAGAAACTTTTTTAATTCAGACTTCAGTTTTACATAGGTTTATCAATTAGCTTTCAGAATATGTATTCATTAGCTATCATAAGTATGGGTAAACCCAATCATAGCGTAACATTTCGTAGCATAACACTATTGTATTTATTGAATATGTTTCGGTGATAGTGATGTTCTCTGGCCTCAGCTGGTAGCACAAAAAGTCAACATACGATTTACACCTGTTTTGTTTACTAAAGGAATTGAATAAATTGAGGATAGGATGGAATTTTATGTTGACCGAATGATAATTTATTGCTGATATAATTATTGCAAACCCAAAAAACCATCTAAGGGTTAAACCAATCATAATCTAGGAGGACTTTCCGCGAGCCAGAATTTGTTCATAATCACAGTTGAATGCTATATGGAAATATATATTTACATTCCAGATGTAAAACGTTTGAGTATCTCGGATGTTTTGGGGTTTGGCTAGCCTCATTATTCTGTTTTATGTGTTTTATGACTTGTGTTTCATTTACGCAAAATCATAAAAGAGAATCAATTGTAAACCTATTTGTATTGATCTGCACGCAACAATTCCAAAGGGAAAGGACAAATACTTGGTAAGAAAACACCAAGAAAAAACATCTAACGGTACACCATTCACAAACCCCAACTATCACAAGCCATAATTTCACGTGAAAACAAAAAATATCTAATGAGACGATGCTATTAAAGTTCATAAATTTCTGACAAAATGAAAATAGCAATACAGTTGCAACATGTGTTATATCATTTTATTTTAAATTTATCTAATTTTGTTGATAAAACATTTATATCACAATATAAACCTTTTTGCACAACCTGTACATGTATCAGGATTCTTGGTAAAGCGTAAATCACAATTATTACCACCTTGCCGGGCCAGTTCTAGGGGTTTTAGTGCTAGTTTAGAAGGCATTCATTTACTATATATTCGTTTAGCAATATGTGACGTCATAGTGGCGGTCCATAATGGCAGTCAATAATGCAATTAATGACCGGCAATTTTCCCCGGGAAATTAGATATCGTTCAGTGCGAAAGATTTTCTTGCTGTTTCAGCCCTGGTCATTAAAGGTGGTAATAATACTAATAACGTCATTTCTGCTGGCAAAATAGTGAAATATTGGACCGAGGGCCAAAGGCCGAAGGCCCCCGGTCCAATATTTCACTATATTGTCCTTCGAAATGACGTTATTGTACTATTATTTCAATAGCGATTGATGGGTCATAATGTAAAGAATTAAATGGCAAGAACACAATGATTTTTGTCTCGTTATGTCTATTTTAAAAAGGTAACAATGTTATTGTACCTCATATTGTATTTAAGAAATATAGACCGAAGAGCAGGGCTACTAGTTTCGAATACACCCCGCAGGGTCTAGGCACAAACGTGTTCTGTAAAACGTGTTCGAAAGCTTTTGTGCCTAGACCTAAGGGGTGTACTCGAAACTAGTAGTCCTGCTCTGAGGTCTTTATTACGATTCGAACATGAAAACTCACCAGCATATTGCAAAAATGTCAATTTCGATGTTCATTTCCATTTTTTTCATTTCTACTTCCGGTTGAGCGTTTGGCAGTTCCAATTTGTTTACTTACCTCCTGACCCCAACTTAAGTTTTTTATTGACATTTCGGCCTATTTTATTGGTTTCACGCATATCTACTACATTGATAACAGTTGAGATTACAGTTTACAAATGCTCCGACAGAAAAGTTTGGCTCCGGACAATTTTTCCCTGCCATTTTGAATTTTGAAGACGAGGGGGGATGCGAAAAGAACGGAACGGCCTAAACTGACCAATGAGTGCACTGAACGAAACACTTAGTACAGAGCCGGGGAATTGAACTCGAATATAACCCAGCTGAAGCATTGACTTTGTGCACAGTTTATAGAAGGCATGAATACAGTCAATTGTATTTCAAGCAAATGTCTATTTTAAAAATGTAACAATGTTATTGTACCTCATATTGTATTTGTATTTCAAGCATATGTCTATTTTAAAAAGGTAACAACATTATTGTACCTCATATTGTATTTGTATTTCAAGCATAGAGTATATTTTGCTAATACTATACCCTATTCACTAAATATATTCTTGTTAATCGAATCCAGTTGCACAATTAACAATACGACAGCTAAACTATGAACTGATTTCCGAAGCTTTTAGGAAATTGTATAAATCATCATTACAGTATTGGCCACAAATCAGCAAATATGTACTGGAATTATATGCAATTTTGGAAACATTGTATGAATGAAAGCTGCATCATAAACGAAAATATTTTTTGAAATCCTGTGCAGAAAATATTTACAAAGCTATCATTCAGTACCAAAGACTAAATACAATGCACCGATATCATAAAACTATATATAGCAGTGTAAAGTAGTGTATCTCCTTAAAATAATTATCATATATGCAATAATCCTATCATTTGTAACGTTTCTGAAAGCTCTGCAATCAAATCATCTCCTTTGTCCAAAACCACAGAGTGAAAACTGTAATTTTATACATTTGCATTCAAAAATAAGTCTCTTTCCCCAAGGGCCATATTCAATTGCTTAAATGTTTTTTTCATTGCTCAAATTGCTAACAATGGTATAACATTTTGATTTGAATGTTATATGATCCACCACAGGTTCCCCCCAGTGTTCTCTTTCTCGTCATACCAGTCTCTTGGTTTCCCTTTAAATGTCAAACTCTTCTAATTTTGGAGTCCTTTATTTGTTCTTTTTATTTCGTGGAAACATAATTTTCTCAAGGTGCAACATTGGAATCTCAAATGTCAATGTAACCAGGATACTTGCAGCTATCGTTACACATAGGACTGCGCAAAACAGAAACACCTGAAATTGTAAATTTTTGAAATAGAGAGCGATATACTAAAAGAATACTAGAGGATATTGTTACACAGAGAATTGCACCACAAAACAGCAACACCTAAAATTGTATATTTATTTTTGGACTTAAGAGTGGCACACTATATGTATACTTGCAGCTATTGTTGCACATAGGATTGCGCAAAAAAAGAGAAACACCCGAAAGAATAAATTATTGAAATACTGAGTGATATGGTATAAGTTTACTTGAAGCTAATGTTAGGATTGCGCAAAACAGAAACACCCGAAAGTGTGATTAATTGCAATCGAGAGAGATACTATAATCTAAAGTCTTTAGTACACTATTAGTATTATATGTTATTAGTAACATTGCAAAACGAACAAGTGATTAAAAAATATATCTACCAATTCTGGAAATATCCTCATATACTGTAGCTGTCTCCTGTTGTAGTGATAATAGTACATGACCATTGGATGGATCAAGTATCCAGTGTACGTCAACTTAGAAAGAGGGATCCAAACTCGCCATGACATAAGCTCGTTTACCACTCCTGAAATACATGCAAGTCTTTAATTGGCTATAGCCAAAGGCCATTGGATATTACATGTTTCATAAGAAGAGTGTCAATTCAAAATAATGATCCAAACTCGTGACATGAACTCGTTCACGACTCCTAAAAACATGGCTCGTCTTTAATTGGCAATATACAATGATAATTGGAGGTTACAAGTAACAATTAATGTATCATTAAAATAAGCTGCAATATGATAAAATAACACTGAATGTATTGAATGATATTAGGAAATATACCATAGGAATTGCTAAAAATTACATTGCATGAAAAGTATTGCATAATAGAACATAATATTCTGAACCTCCTTAATGTTAGGTACATTTTGCTGAAGAAGTAGAAGAAACGTTTGTTGTGAAAATCTAGCCATCTAATTTTAATTTTAAACGAGTGGAAATTTGAGGTACATTTCATAATCTGATTCTGAGTCACCTAGAGTTTGTATAATGATTGAAGTCAAACCCTTGAGAGAGCCAAAGATGTACTATTCCTTCTATATAAATGAGATGAAAAACAAGAGCGGATATAGCCTACCTTAGATTAGCACGTGCAATGCGCACCTGTGAAGAGTGAGCGGAGCAAACGTTGCCCTTGAGCAATGCAAAGAGAATGGATGCCCGGGCTAGAGGGAAAGGTCACCGCAAAGAGAGTGACATTTGATCCCACTAAGTGGGACTTGAATGATTCCGTATCCAGACTGAATGATCTAAGATAATTTCACTTAAATTAATGCCCCCTAGGAAAAAATCATATCTTCTGCACATTTGCCTGGTAAAGTCAAGCTTGAAAGACAATACATCAGACTTATTTTTAAGAGCCGTACCTCCATATCCAGTGATACACGTCAAGCAAATCCAAGCAACCCCAAGGGCAAAGATATGTCTCTGGAAGGCAAGGTATGTAACAGCCACCGCTCCCTCAAATGGCGTGCCAAGTGGCCTAAAGTTCCCATAAATTGCAGCATGTATCAATCCCATCGCAACGACCCATCCTATTGCTTGCACCCACTAAAAGCGATTGAGAAATATAGACTATTAGATATATATATGGTGGCATTTCAAAAATAAATATTTATTGTATAAATGAAAACATGACATGTTATAAATCAGTGGATAGGGAATTAAATTATCTTTAATTTGTTATATTATAAGCTAAAATGTAATATTTTGTCTGTTGACCAGCGTCCATAATACAATAGACGTCACTTTCGTTTCAAAAGGACCTCGAGTTGTAAATGGATTGTGGAAGTTTTTCATGCAGTTTGATTATGCTTTCATCCAAAAAACGTCAATACACTTTTAAAAATGTTGACTGTAAGATTGCACCATTTAATACCCCCAAAAATATATCATATTCAAGGATTATCCATGGATTAACAGCAAGGTATTTTCATATTTCAAACTTCAGAGGATTAGGAATAATTGATCCTAACTGATTTTGAATAATAAAGATACTATTCTAACTAAGTTTTTTGTAGGCCAATAATTTCTCAAATTGTGAAACTGAACACATTTCTTTATCCCTAGAATTTTCTCTTTGAGGAATTTCCCATAGAAATCCAAGATACGGTTCCAAGCAGATTTTGATATAACAGGAAAGTCAATCTTTAAAACACAACTTATTGGGTTTCGATATTAACCGAAACAACTCTGACATCTCTCATAAAACTCACCCATTTCATATTTATTTTTGCTTTTGTTCTCCATATAAAGTATCCTAGCCATATACCAATGATATATGGCCCAATCCTCGTATATGGCTTTATGTAGTCCTGGACAAAGTCCCCTTTGCCCTGGGCATGTAGAACGCTGATTGCAATGATACTTCCGAGGAACGAAAGTCCAGTGAGGATATAGCCAACAACAGGTTTCCTAAGGGTTGAGAAAGAAATGATACAAAAATGTTAAATACATTGTATCTAAATGGAGTAGGGTTGTTTGTCCATGGGACATATGCATTACTAGATGAGAGTTAATGTTTCATTTAGGAGGATATATACAGGGCGTTTATAAAGTTCTTGCAAGTACTCTAAAACAATTTGTTTGTCAGTCAATCTAGCTGAGGTTTTTACTCAATATACCTCCATTATTCATGAATAAGTTCATGAAGAAATAAAGTTATGACTTCTATAGTAACACGAGTCGGGGGTAGCCGGAGCAGGCAAAAAAGGATCTTTTTTGTTTGAACGTTCACAAGTTAATGATACACCAGATATTGACTTATCCAATAACAATTTAAAATCAAAAAGTTTGAACATATACAAATAAGATTAAATTTTATATTCACGTGTCTTTGATAATTGAAATATTATGCAAGAAAGAACATGTGGATTATAATCGTGTGCAAAACATGCGTTATCCTTTGATTTGAAGTTGATATAATTGTACTCGACATTTATATGTTTTATTTAAACACACTTCACGAAATCAGCGGGTTTTTCATTTCCAAAACGATAAGAAGCACATTCTCATACCATCTTAGGTAGAATCATATTAAAGACAGAGCCTCCACTATAAAAGCAGCTTGACCAGTAAAAATGGAGTCATTCTGAATTTGAAAATATTAGGAATATAAAAAATTCTAATCAAGAGGAATAATTTTGATTTTCTGTTAGTTGTAGCCAACAGATCACCATAAAAATTGTCACAGATGTTTATGAATACATTCTCCTTGAAATCTATTAATCAATTCTTGCAATTATGCATTACTTTTTTAGAAATCCTAATTTGAAAATTTTTTTAATTAAGAGGAGTGGCCTAATTCAAATTTCAACCAATGACGTCAGGTATTCAGGGTCACATGATGTAAAGTTTGTTTGTAAATCTTTCAGAAGCACATGTTATAAGTACCATTTCAATAAAACATAATTCATACTACTGTTAATCATAAGAGATGTGTCATTTACTTACCTAACATATGGTATATTAAAAATATGACTCCAAAGACATTATAATTACAAAATCCAATGTATTTGCTTGATAAATGACTTCAAGGTAACTGGACATACAAATACACACCACAGCCTTTTGTACGAGTTGTGGACCACTAAGTCAAACACCCTGAAGTACTTTACGCAAACAATCAAATTAAGTCTTGCCTGAACCGGGGATCGAATCCGGAACCTAAATGCGTAAGAGGTACCTGTGCTGCCGCTTAGCTACACGGGTGGACTAAATAAGTGGGTTATTGTACACGGGTAGTACAATAAGTGGAAATTACATAATCATATCTAGAAGATAAGGAAACATTTTGACTACAGAGAGTCTTTCATGATCAACCGTATCATACACATCCCCTTTTCAGCCTAAATGTATACTCACTTGTACAAGGCAAATACGAATACAGGTGCGGCAATATAAAACTGCATGTCGTTAGCAAGGTACCACGCCCATCCCATGCACTGAAAATAGAAATGCGAAAAGGAATGAGTGCGGCAATATAGAACTGCATGTCGTTAGCAAGGTACAACGCCCACCATGCACTGAAAATAGAAATGCGAAAGGGATAAGAGTGCAGCAATATAGAACTGCATGTCGTTAGCAAAGTACCACGCCCATCCCATGTACTGAAAATAGAAATGCGAAAAGGAATGAGTACGGCAATATAGAACTGCATGTCGTTAGCAAGGTACAACGCCTACCATGTACTGAAAATAGAAATGGGAAAGGGATAAGAGTGCAGCAATATAGAACTGCATGTCGTTATCAAGATACCAAGGGAGATATTGTATTTGAGATCAAAAAGAATAGTCGTCACCCCCATAGATCTGATTCTGCATTTTATTAATATAATATTCAAATAGCTAATATTAAACCAGGTACATATACATTGTTATTATAGGCCTAAAGAAGTAACTATTTCTAAACTTACCAATGGGCCTGGTATATATAGATTGTTGATATATAGCAGATTAGTCCACCAGTGCATTCGGCATCCTTCAACTTCGTTCATGCGAAGGGGCCAAAGTGGGCCGTCGCCCGTATATTTGAAAAGGGTGGCCAAAAACATGATGAGTATCATATAAACTGGAGTTAACCTATAAATCAAAATGAAAACATCGATAATAAGAAGTAATTTTTCTTCTGTAATAAAACAAAAATTTAAGATTCACAATTAAAAGAACAAGAAAAATATTGTAGATAATGACTTAATGTGTAAAGAATCAATATATAGTTTTCTTTCTCCACCTTCGAGGAAACACACCAACAATTCAAGACAGCAAGACCAGGTAACATTCCATTCAAACAAAATACCATTGCAATGCATGTCGAAGAATTAAACAAAATGATAACCAATGCTCTTGACAACTAAAAGTTGGAGATACCAAAAACCTCTTCACATTAGTCATACTATTTAAAAAACAATGATGGCCATCAAGAAATAGCAATACCCGTTTCTTGTTTTACAACGACCTAATTATAAGAGTTTTATGTCATGGTCAGGAAAAATATGAGTCTACATCAGTCATACGGAAATCAAAGTAACTAAAAATCATAATAACAAGATATCAATATAAGAAAGGGCCAGTAATGCCATATTGATTCAGCCCTGACAATATGTAGCCATCAATAGTATTGCATTGTTGACGTAAAACCTTTTTTACTTTTTCTTTAATTCAGATGTTTTACTATTTACAATTTTGTCACATAAAAGTCGTTTGTGTTCAATACATTTATTACAAGACGTATTTTCACAATCTTTGAGGTTTTCATTCAGGTTTTGTAGTTTTTTGTATATTTACGTTCTCAGATATCCAAGTTCACATCAATAATTAAAGAATTAAAACTTATATAAATAAGTTATTATTAAATAAGTTAAATTGAAACATTTTTCAAAAAATATAGGAATAAATGAGCTGACTATACTACATACAGACGACAAAAAAGACAAAACGAGAAAGGATATTATTTTTCAAATAACCATATTCTACTTTCATCGCTCCAGTTCATAGTTTACATTCATATAGAATAAAACTCTACGACCGAGATACATTGTTCCTTTCTACTTGTGGTTTTTGGAATAGTCAGTCTAGTTTTCCACTTTATACCCTTATGTTTCCATACCTCCAAAACCTGTGGAAGAAGTACAATCCCATCTGCTTGAGCTGTAATCTCCCACCTTGTCTGTCCAGTGTCTTCAAGAAGGAAATGGCAACAAGGAAGCCACTGAAAATGTATTTAACCAACATTCAAAAGAAAAGTTTTCGCGATTATGTGTTTTATGTACATAAAAGTACAATTTACTTTCTAAAAATATCAACGGTTTCTTTGCCTAAATACTAGCCTCCTTTTTGTACCCCGGATGCCCCGAATCTGATAAATCCCAGAAACGAGTCCCCCTTTTGTATGTTTACGTTTGCAATGATTCGGGTAAAACTCAATGCATATCGGATGAATATATAAGAAAAAATCAGACTATATTTTGACCATTTTGCCCCATAACGTTTATTTTACAAGTACTTTTCACATGTTTAAATATTTTGGCCATAGCCATGGGCTTGCGAGAATTCAATACATACGAATTTAGCGAATTTATTTGATGATATTCAATGAAAGATAACTTAGCTATCGAACACAAACCTTCATAATGAATCGACTGCCAGCTTGATATTTTTGAGATCTCTGTTATGATATTTTTGAATAATACTATACCTTAAAAGGAAGAATGAATCGACTGCAAGCTGCATATTTGTGAGAGCTCTGTTATGGTATTTACCATAGTACTCAGGATACATCCAAAAATGGTAATTTTCTGTAAATAATTATTAAGCCTCTTGTATCGTCTAATCAGTGTGTCCTGTCAAATATGTATGTCTAGACTGGATAATATAGCATATATTTCATATTGGATTACTTTATGGTATTTTGAAATTGAAAAGCAGTAACAAATAGTAGAATGGGCTTTTCTAAATCATAATTGCAAAGGAGATAACATTAAGATAATTTAGTTTTTTTGTCCTTTGTATTCACCATAATATGCTTTCAGCTTTACATTTCGATTGTATGTTTGAATTAAATTATAAATCATATGTAACATTAAACTTGTCCAACTAAAATTATAAGCATACTAACCAAGAGATACCCCCATATCTCCCAAATAGATTCCCAATTGAAATGTATGTCCGAGTATGATATATGCCATACTCAGGAATCGTATACAATTTAGGGCGAGATACGAGCCTTTTGGAGCGTCAACACTCATCAGTTGCGGAAGATTGCTATACACTGAGAAGGCAAGAATGATTTGAATACCAACTCCTATAATTAAAAGAGAGGAGGATATACATGTTGACAAATCATATACAATTTAGTGCGAGATACGACCCTTTGGGAGCATGAACACTCATCAGTTGGGGAAGATTGCTATACACTGAGAAGGCAAGAATGATTTGAATACCAACTCCTATAATATAAAGAGAGTAGGATATACGACATGTTGACAAATCATATACAATTGAGGGCGAGATGAGCCTTTGGGAGCATCAACACTCATCAGTTGGGGAAGATTGCTGTACACTGAGAAGGCAAGAATGATTTGAATACCAACTCCTATAATATAAAGAAAGTAGGATATACGATTTGTTGACAAATCATATACAATTTAGGGCGAGATACGAGCCTTTGGGAGCATGAACACTCATCAGTTGGGGAAGATTGCTATACACTGAGAAGGCAAGAATGATTTGAATACCAACTCCTGTAATATAAAGAGAGTAGGATATACGACATGTTGACAAATCATATACAATTTAGGGCGAGATACGAGCCTTTGGGAGCATCAACACTCATCAGTTGGGGAAGATTGCTGTACACTGAGAAGGCAAGAATGATTCGAATACCAACTCCTATAATATAAAGAAAGTAGGATATACGATTTGTTGACAAATCATATACAATTTAGGGCGAGATACGAGCCTTTGGGAGCATGAACACTCATCAGTTGGGGAAGATTGCTATACACCGATAAGGCAAGAATGATTCGAATACCAACTCCTGTAATATAAATTTTGAATTATAATGTACATTTATGTGATATAGATATGGACTTTAATGGATTTGCTATCAAAGTCAACAAAGCAGAGATATTTTTCCATTTATTAAGTAACTTAGATTTAATAGTCTAAAATGATAATACTACGTTATTAAGAAAAGATCATTGGCGTTTTTTAGAAGTATTCATTATCAAGTCAAATTTTCTCTGAAACCTTCTAATTTTGTGCCCGTCAGCCTTTGATGATAAAATCTAGTAGATAGTTAGCATGGTCTGAGTTGGTCAATAAATTGAAAAATACCTATGTTATGGTATTCACCATAACATAGGTATTTTATTTTACCTGGGCTGTATGGTTTTGGTTTGTGACTTGGGAGTGGGACATTAGCAGTCACGATCTTAACATTCCCGTTGCTAATACCATTAGTTGCAGCATCCTCCTTTTTAGCACCAGGAGTCACGTTTTTAACACTTCCGTTGGTGACCCCGTTAGTTGAAGCATATTCCTTTCTCGCATCGTTTAGATGCAATGTAGTATAAACATGGTTCACTTCATCTAGAACCTTCTCTTGATTCAATGTAGTATAAGTATGGTTCGCTTCATTTGAAACCTTCTCTGTGTAATAAACACCGTTGGGTTGGTTTTTGGATGTAAAACTTGTCGCTTGAGTGCCATGTTCATCATATGCGTGATTGACTTTTGAGGTGGTTTCTTTGTATATTTCGGCCTCTTTCTCGTGTTGTTTTCGTTTAGGTGTAATGTAAAATATATCCATCGCCGTAGCTCCTAGCACAATTGCAACAAAAATGCTGATAATGCACCTGAAAATGTAAAAAAATTATTCATAGTTGATAAGTCAATGTTCCATGTATCACGCGACTGATTAAAATAGTCTTCGAGAACATGAATATGAACCCAGGTTCGGTAACGTCGGAGTTTATATCACGAAGATGGCCGAAGACGATTCAAGCAGCCAATCAAAAAGGGTTCGGGCTAAAGTAACTACCATGAACTATAATGAGAGTTTTAGTATTCTTATCCAATAAATGTCAGCTACTAATCAAAATACAATTATAAATTCAAACTATTGGAAGATGACTTAATAGCTGACTAAATATATATGAATCCACATATTACTCACAAGGCTACAATGGCCCCCGGGTCGTCTTTGATCAATCCTCTACCAGATGTGGGGTTTTCTACAGATATAACACCAAATGAAGTTTCGCCATCATTCAGCATTTGGTGTACATCAGACGCTTTGCAGCTATCAGGTGCGCATACCCCAAATGTAATGGTGAACTAAATAAAATGAAATATATGCATACATGTTCTATTCAGTAGAAAAGTGTTAAGTACTATGATTGTAACAACAAACTTTCACAAACCTCCCAATGTAAGCCATCTGACAAACTATTATTTATAAGTATACCCATACCCTTAGTAAGATATTTATCATGGAAATAACTCCGTTCAAAATTACGTGTCTCCATAATATAATTTACTGTGTAGAGGAAAATCCCAGATATTCCTCAAAAAAGCTTACCCCATCTAAGGCAAGTATGATAACTCGGTAGTACTGCGCCTTGAAGTTTGCATGGAGGCTAACATCTCTTATTGGTATTCTGTCGTCATTATATTCAGTATAGTTGAACACCTTGTTATCGACCTTTAAGGACATACATAGATCATAGTCTCCATTCCAGAACCCTTTGCCGCTTGCAATACCTGCTGGTGCCACCGCATCGGCATCAAGCACTGCAAAAAGGATGTCTTACAAACTAGAATTAAACACCTTGTTATCGACTTTCAGGGACAAATATAGGTCATGGTCTCCATTCCGAAACCCTTTGCCGCTTACTATACTCGCTGGTGCAACCGCATCGGCATCGAAAACTACAAAAATGTCCTAAAAGTAATGTTAAAAACCTTGCTCTCCACTTTCAGGGACATACAAAGGTCATAGTCTCCATTCCAGAACGACTTGCCGCTTGCAACACCCGCTGGTGTAACCGCATCGGCATCAAGCACTGCAAAAAGGATGTCTTACAAGTAGATTTAAACACTTTAATATCGACTTTCAGGGACAAACATAGGTCATAGTCTCCATTCCAAAACACTTTGCCACTTGCAATACCCGCTGGTGCAACCGCATCGGCATCGAGCACTACAAAAGGGATGTCTTACAAGTAGAATTAAACGCTTTATTATCGACTTTCAGGGACAAACATAGGTCATAGTCTCCATTCCAAAACCCCCTGCCACTTGCTATACCCGCTGGTGCAACCGCATCGGCATCAAACACTACAAAAAATCTCTTACAAGTAATGTTCAATACCTCGCTATCCACTTTCAGGGACATACAAAGGTCATAGTCTCCATTCAAAATCCCTTTGCCGCTTGCTATACCGGCTGGTGGAACCGCATCCGCATAGACCACTACAAAAAAGGATATCTCACAAGTAAAGTTAAACACCTTGTTATCCATTTTAGGGACATACAAAGGTCATAGTCTCCATTCCAGAACCCTTTGCCACTTGCAATACCCGCTGGTGCAACCGCATCGGCATCAAGCACTACAAAATAAATGTCTTACAAGTAAAGTTAAACACCTTGTTATCCACTTTTCAGGACATACAAAGGTCATAGTCTCCATTCCAAAACCCTTTGCCGCTTGCAATACCGGCATCAGGAACTGCATCGGCATCAGGAACAACAAAAAGATGTCTCATAAGTAAGGTCTCATCATTCATGGAAATGTCATTGTAATCACCCACTTGTCCTTAGTTTACAAATCATTCATTTTCCTATTTTGGATTTTTCCTTTGTTACATATTAGAAATATATAGTATAAAATTCATTTTTCAAATCTGAAAAAACCCTTCATCGATATACAAAAGGTTTTTGGTGTTTCATATGGCATGGCTAAATCATATTACAGAGAGACACAAAACTGCAGCCCTCTGATTTTGGAAAAGGTTTCTTGTTATAATAGAATGTATTTGAAAAAAAACGTTTGTGAAGTAAGATGCTATCCAGGGGCGGATCTGGGAACCAACAAGGGGGGGGGGGGCAAAATTTCAGGTCAGAGAAAAAAAGTTTGGGCCCCCAAAACGCAAAAGTGGGCCCAAATTTTGAAATTTTGAGGCCCATTTTCTTCAAAATTTGGCCTGAATTGAAAAAATAAGGCCTTAAAAGGCCCAGTAATGACCAAAAAGGCAGACTTTTTGGGGCCTTAAGGCCTTTTTCGGCCCAACATTTTTTTGCCCCCCCCCCCCCTAATCCGCCAGTGCTATCTACAGCTTGTACAGGGCACTAACGGTCTTGAGGTTTTGACAAAGAAAATGTTTTACATATAGGTTTGTCCAAGCCCAAATCATTCGAAATTCCAGTGAATACTATGCCAAATCGGTAATACTTTAACTAAAATGTTGGTATAGATTGAAGTTATTCTTCATTATGAGTGTATATCAGCGATCCAGAAATGACCCAAATATAGACAAATAAAAATAAATTTCTTCAATAAATTATATTTTGTTCAATCAAATGTAAAGACATGACTATAATGCTAATGATAAAACATATACATACTTAAGGTAATTTCTGGTGGCACCGACTGATTGGTCAATATCGGTACCAGAGGATTGTTAAGCACTGCCATATAGAACTGAAAATCCGACCAACATTTTGGTGTTATCGACGTTGTGTTCTTTAAAGTATTCCCGAGAAACAACGGACCCATTTCAGTTTTGAAAGTGGTGAGGATTTCTGAAAACCATATTGCCTTCTGCGCCTCTGTCGGGTAGAGACAAATCCCAAGAAGGCAGGTCAGTTTGATGAATATCCTTAGCGGGTCCATCGTAGCGTAGTTCTGCACCCGTCTTTATCTCGACGTTTGTTTATATAGGTGTACAATAATAAAACTTATAATGATCTAAAGTACATATAGATAGGTACGGTACCTCTGTGTATATCATCTAACCTGTCAATATCTAGGTTTTTATCTAACTGCCTGTAGAACATCGATGCTTAAAATATATGAATAAGCAAGGTCCATTTACCTATGCATATCATGTAATTAAAAAGAAAAACTCAAAATTAAGTAAGTAAGTAAAGGATTGCTCAAAAAGGTATAATTGACGTTAAAATGGCAGAATTTAAATTATAATATTGTAGCTCACTGAAAATACAAATATAAGGATCAAATATGGAATTAAGAGGAGTAATTAATTTAAGAGCAGGTTTATTTCAATATCATATATATTTTTGATTCATCATACTTCACCTTTATATTAACCAAGGGTCAAAAGGAACGTCATTGGGAGATAACAGCCATTCCCATGAGCTTGAATCAAATGTTTTTTATTAGAGTTTAATTTAACCTTTGAATTTTAATTTTTGTTTGTGATTCATGATCAGCATTATACACTCGACATATATGTCTGTCAAAATTAAGGTAATGCCCCGTGTAGACGTAAATAATGCCTGTGTAGACGTAAATAATGCCCCGTGTAGACGTAAATAATGCCTGTGTAGACGTACATTAACTCCTTTGAAGACGTAAAATACGCATGCGTATTACAGATGTAACTAAGGTCCACACAGGCGTCATTTTACGTCTTCACGGGCGTACTTACCGCCTTCATATGAGTGAACAACGCCCTCATTTGGTAACTTTACCAACCATTACTAATTTGGAGATCCCGTTTACATAGATGATAACCATAATTTAACGCACTTACAACTGAACATTGACGTCAATCCTTGCTGTTGCAACATCTATACATTCATGTTGTAGTAGAAGTGTTACGGAGCGTAATATTGTAATCGCAATCCAGGATATTTATCGTTTATAGTCGTCTCTATAAAGAACATTAAATCTTGGATTTCATGTTCCACCAAACATGCATCCTTACCTAACAAAACAATATGCATTGAACTTCTCCATTCGATCGCCCTTTGGTCAAGAACATAGTGGCTCGTAAATCTATGCTCGGTTTAATGGCTTCGAATGTCTTCATCATACAATAATTTTTCGAATATTTTGGAAATCAAATCAAAGACACTACTTGTATAACATATTATGATAGTAGCGATTCTTCTATTTATCTTTTGTTTTAAAAAGTCACTTAATTTATTCTCTGGTGACAAAATATAATGTTTAATATTAGGACAAACGGGTATTACCGGTTGGTTTTCTGACTTTGTTGGTTTTGATATATACGATATTCAATGGCAATTGATAGTATAGTTTGAAATGTATGTTTAGAATGTACTTTTGAAGTGATCTTTATCGAGTATTAATGGCATTGATGCTTTACTATTGACTTTTTATCTATAATATCATACTTCACTTTGAGTTAATATTAAAACAGTGTTTAGACTATATCGACTAGTCAACTTCCACTAACGCGAACATCAGTTTTGACCTCGCCAACTACGTTACTTGCACTCGAACCACAATTCTCACACCACGAACGTGAATTTTTTAGTCGCGCTCTATCATTTCCTCGCTTCTGAACATATTTCTGCACTCGCGAACAGTGATCCGTGCTCGCGAACCACACACCTAATCGTGATGTGAGAATCGTGGGTCGAGTGCAAGGAACGTAGTTCGCGAGGTCAGAACTGATATTTGCGTTGATGATAGTCTAGAAGGCCTGTCATATACATGTTCAGGTTCAAACCTCATGTATATCTAGCTCCGCAGGGCTGCAATGTAACCTAGCTGAACTGGAAAGAGTACATTGATACGCCAGATTGGTCCCAGATTTTGTCATATACTCTAACAAGTTTACACCTTCTTTATAACTAGCTCTGCAGCCTTGCAGTACCTAGCTCGGATTGAAGGGGTACCTGATCACTGGTATCCTAGGAGTGTGAAGGTAAGAATCCTGGTGAACATACCTAGCTTGGCATGGACCTGATGTTAGAAAGTATGCAATGGGATATTTTGTTACTAGTGTAAGTTTGATCTTATAAACATTGTCAGTAGGATTTTTTAACAATTTGTAACATTTAAGAAAATTGTTATGATGATTATAACTAACTCTTAAGGACAGTTGAGCAGCATGTGTGTGTGTGGGGGGGGGAATATATAAGCGCAGATGCCAAAGGGATAGAAATGTCAGTTGTGCTTCCTCTGGTGTGTTCGAGCGTTAACATCAGCTGCCTCTAGTCAGATCGACCGACAAAACAACCTTTTTTAGGTTGTCGAGTTGGCCGAGAGGGCTTGATCGCCGGCACGTTCGAGCTAGGCGATTTTGTGCCGTAACCACGAGGTTGCGAGTTCGAGACACGTGTGCTCCTTGTGTTTATTCAATCTTCCAATTAACTGATATACATGCGCTCTTAATTTTGCACAGTGCAGTAGCATTTATGGTGTAAACAATTCAGTTTACTTTTAATATATGTTCCGTCAAAATTATTTTTTAATGAACTACACAGGGGTCCAATTTAAGCAAAACTTCATTTTTATTTAGTTTGTTGGGCCTGCTTTCATTGATACCCCCTTCACAGAATACCAGGTGAACGAAGCCAGGGAGGGGTTTGAGGCACTGCTGGACAAACTTGAGGAAATATGGCTGAAGGAAAGTCCTTCTCTGGCCGGAAATGACATCACTATAGCTGATTTACAATGTATTACAGAACTTACTCAAGTAGGCTCGATTGGCTATGACATGGTAAATGGCAGACCTAAACTTGAAGCCTGGATGCAGCGAGTGGAGGACACTCTCAAACCATCTTTTGACGACATATGCAAAGTACCATTGACATTTTTCGAAAACGCATTCAAGAAATATAAAGAAGCAAAATAACTATAATGATCAGATGCAATACAATGCAAAATATAGTATCATTTATAACAACCGCGCCAAACAAAAATAGGCGAAGCAAACAAAACACAACGATTGTTAGGATTTTAATTGTTTAATTCTAGAATGTTATTGTCAGAGCAAGGTCACCACTTAGACAAGTGGGGAGATATCAGAATGTTATTACAAAGAAAGTATAAACGTAATGCATCAATAGTCCATTAATTCTCATATTCTTAACTATCGATTCCGTTATAGCATACTAACATCCTCTTTGGTTTTTAATGTATTAAAAATACCATAAAACAAACTACACAATATTCATAAAATAAACTGAACTAAGGTATCTTCGGTCTTCTTGCTAAAGCCTGTTTTAAGATTACAAATATCTCAATAACGAGATATTTTAAAAGTAACAGGATTGGTCATTGGCAATTTGTTAAATATGTATCAATTATCTTCAAAAATATGGGCCACATAAATGCACCAATTCTGTTACATTTTTATCACCCTGTAAAGCTCTCAAGAACTTATTTGACACCAGCTACCATAAAATATAACTTTAATCCGTTGATCGTATTTCGTGTTGGCAATTAAATTGCACGATTATCAAGAACAAAGGAAAATAAAGTTGGCATTATTTGGACCTACCCTGAACACAGAGCTATAAATCAGTAATAAAATTTACATAATTATAATTGGCAATACACTTATTTCTCGGAGTAAATAATTTACATTTACAAAATTATATACAATAATTGTATAAAAAAAACAATTCAATCCTATAGGATCCAACCTGAACATAAATATATCTCAAATCTATAATTCACTAATAAAGTCTTACTAATTATAGCATAGAGTTATAATTAGTTGTAACTATGTATCTTAGTAAATAATTTTGCATATATAAAAGTATAAACTCGTAGAAAAAATAGTCCAATCCTAATAAGAAGTACATTTTTTCTAGATTGGTAGATAACTTACATATGCAATATAATAAACACCACTCGTAGCAAAAATAATCCAATCCTTCTGATTGTTTCTAAATGTCTTGTTATCGAACATTTTCATAGAAACTACAAAGACAAAAGGTCAGATGGTGAATATGTCTTTTCACTATGCTCCTGAATAGGGAAAACACAAATTCTAATGCAATGCTTTATCCTATTTTGGATAATTTATGAAGACAACATGTCCTCGTTTCTAGCCAGTTGATCACATGCGTAAACGTTATATTTTCTCTTGTTGGTAATTCACAGTGTTTTTACTGTCTAGGTATACCCGTTCTACTTGTCTCCCCTTGTATATATCATTAAAATATCAATTTCTTCTCATTTGGTTTAGTTTATTTATTCATTTTGTTACGTGGAAATATAATTTTCTCAAGTTGTAACATTGGAATCTCAAATGTCAGTGTTACGAGGATACTCGCTGCTATTGTTAAACCGAGAAATGCACAAAATAGCATCGCCTGAAATTATAAATATTGATAAAAATGACAGCTTATATATCATACGGAGTATGTCAACAATTTCATATATTATTTCGATTTAACCTTTTTTGTAAATCCATGGATTTTGATAAAATATTCAGAGGATGAAGGAATCAATTTGTACAACCGTTACCGAAATTGGATTGATAAATCACCAGGAGTTTCTGAATATTTTCAGATTTTACTTTTCTCATTTAAGAGACAACTTTACAAATTGATCTCCAGCATTATTTCATATGTATCATTTAAAAAAGTCAAACGAATGTTTTGTCCAACCAGGTGTAAAAGGGTAGGTGGTCCTATCAAATTCTGGTCCTATTCTCTATTGATTTATAAGGTGACCCAATTACAATTATTTTCCTTATTATTTATACACAGTCAGGGGCAGTGAGGGCCGTAAGGAAAGGGGACCATAATCCCCAGGGGAAATTGGATGTGAGTTAGGACGGCGTTAACTAAATTGAAAATTAATTATTTAAATATTAAATATAAATACCGATTCTGGAAATATCCTCATGTACTGTAGCTGTCTCCTGTTGTAGTGATAATAGTACATGAACATTGGGTGGATCAGATAACCCGTGTACGTCAACCGAGAAAGGGGAATCCAGCCCCGCCATGCCATTAGCTTGTTCACCACTCCTGTTCATGAAATACACAGTAAAGGTCTTTAATTGGGAATATACAATGATCATTGGAATCATAAAAGAATCGTCTTGATAATAGTACATGATCATTTGATGGGTCAAATAACATGTCTTCGTCAACCCAGAAAGGGGATTCAACCCCCCCCCCCCCCCCATGCCATTAGCTTGTTCACCACTCCTGTTCATGAAATACACAGTAAAGGTCTTTAATTGGGAATATACAATGATCATTGGAATCATAAAAGAATCGTCTTGATAATAGTACATGATCATTTGATGGGTCAAATAACATGTCTCCGTCAACCCAGAAAGGGGAATCCAACCCCGCCATGACATTAGCTTGTCCGACACTTCTGAAAAACATAGTTAGTGGCAAGCAAGTTCTGAACGAAAAGGAACGGGAACCTCAAATTACAGTACTTTTATTAGATAGCAAATCAACAAAAAAAATTCAATAAATAAAACAATATAATATAAAACCAATGGTACATAAAAGAGCTTATCAATTATTTAATATTTTTAATTCTATTTTCGCGCTCTGTTACCGGGACCACTGGAACCTAATAGAACCTAATAGAAATGCACGTTTTTTCATTATGTCAAAATAAAAGAAGAATACTTAATTGTTTAAGAAAAATAAAAGAAACAGGTTTATCCTTTGAAATTGTTAGGATGGCACAGTAGTCACAACGCTAAAAGATCAACTTATGTAAGGTAAGATTAGGGTAATCCAGTCTAAACCTAAACTTATAGTAAGCTTATATAATTTGGAAGGATCTCTTGTGGTTAGGATGATGCAAAAAACACTACGATAAACAGCTAATTTATTATAAGGACCTAACCTCCATGTCCAGTAATGCACATTAAGCAAATCCAAGCAACACCCAGTGCAAATATATGTCTCTGGAACCCAAAGTATATTACTGCTAAGACACCGAAGAATGTCGTTCCAGGCGGTGTGTAGTTTCCATAAATTGCCGCATGTATTAATCCCATCGCAACGACCCATCCTATTGCTTGCACCCACTACAAATGATCGAATAATAATTATAAAAACTATAAAATATATATCTATGCAGTAGTGACTACATACACCTGTGAAAAATATACAGACGGAATGTAGTAGTACATGTTCAGATTCTTATTTTATCAACATTTTGTTGATTTTGACAGAGCTAAGTCTCGGTAGATCACCGAAGCACCGTAACCGAAGATGTCTATATCACGAGGATGGCCGAAGGTATTTAAAAATTCCTTGAAGCCTCTTCGTCAATCTTCGGATGCAGGCCCTGGCTCAAACGACTTGTTATTTGTGCTCTAATACGAGCGTAAAGTAATGTTTTATATTTTTTAAGGCAATCGGGAATGCGTCTATGATGGAGGAATTTTCATTTTTGTTCAAAAGGTAATGTCAAACTTGTATCATTAAGCCTCCTGCAATATTAAGCCTCATTAAGCTTCATGCAATATTAAGCCTCATTAAGCTTCATGCAATATTAAGCCTCATTAAGCTTCATGCAATATTAAGCCTCATTAAGCTTCATGCAATATCCAAAGCCCACTATTTAGTTGTATGCATTTGACAGATAATAAAAATGCACCTATCCTTAACATGTGACTGATTGCATGATTATAAAATGCTAGTTAACTTACCCATTTTATTTTGACAATTGCTTTTGTTCTCCATATTATATATCCTAGCAATAGGCCTACTATATATGCTCCGATCCTCGTATATGGCCGTATGTATTCAGTATAAAACCCCGAATAGTTCATGAAGTGAAGGGCCATTGTTGCAAGGATACTTCCAAAAAAGAAATATCCTGAGATGATGTAACCAACAACGGGTTTCCTAAGATGAATAAATAATGTTTAGATAACGATTATTCGAAATAAAACATGTGTACAAATTTGAAGGGCAATCCGTAACAACAGTATTTGTCTCAAAACTTCCAAATGCCCGCCAGAAAGCAAGATGTCCGCTTGCTCTGAAAAGTGTTGCCATGTGATAAGTGTAAACATCTGATATAATTCCGTTAAGTGGTTTTCATTGGATTGCTATGACAACTGAAATTTCCAAAATGGCCGGGAAAAAGCAAGATTGCCGCCTAAAAGGTATTCAGCTCTTGAAATTGTTCGGTGTACCATGCGTTAAAATTTGTAATAAAAAAGTAAGAAAATTAATTTGGTGGTTTTACTTGAAGTGCGAAGACAAGATTTATATAAAAACTTCAAATATTGCCACCAGAAAGCGAGATGGCCAGCAAAAAGTTAAGTTTTTTCCTGGCTTTTTCAGCTCTAGACCTTAAAATGCAACGTGTGAAAATAAAATGTAAAACATTTGATTACAAAAAATAGGAGACGCCGCTGCGCGCCCGCCCGCCAAGCTGATGACAATAGCGTTCCTTTTTAGGTACGATAAAAAGATAAATTATTACGGAAGTTAGTTCAGCATCTCTTTAACTATAGTGATCATTGAACTGATATATTTTCATTATTTATAGACAATCGACTCACTTGTACAAGGTAATTAGAAAGATAGGTGCAACGATGTAGAACTGCATGTCGTTGGCGAGGTACCATGACCATACCATGCACTGAAAATAGAAATGCAATTGATTTGCAGATTTGTTCTTTGATTTTTTTAAAGGATTTAAGCCCTTGACTCTATGCATTGTGGGCTTGTTCATTCCACGAAGGTGTTGTTTTCAGAACTTTGCACTAGTAAAAATGAAAGGTCGACACTTACATATGGGGATGTTACATACAAGTTGTTAATATAGAACAGGTTAGTCCACCAGTACAAGTGGCACCCCTCTGCATCAGTTATCAACTCTGGCCAAAGTGGCCCATCGCCCGTATATTTAAAAAGTGTGCCGTAGAACATGACTAGTATCATATAAACCGGAGTCAGTCTACGAATAAAATAACGACCAGTTTAACCTCAAATTGAAGTGCTTATGCCTCATTATAAAAATTGAATATTTTGTATTTGGTGACACCAATTTGAACGATTTTTGAGAATATAATGTTACTCCTCAACGGAATGAACTTACTATGTATAAACATACTTTGAGGAAGGCATTCATTACGCAGAGACGAACGAAAATTTGAAATCAATATTGCAAATGTGAACAAACACGTTTTTATACCTCCAAAACCTGTGGAATAAGTAGAGTCCCATCTGCTTTGGCCATCCTGGTTTTCCAACATGTCTGTCTAATGTCTTCAAGAATGAAATAGCAACAAGGAAGCCACTGAAAAATTATTCGACGAGCAGTGCAAAAACAAAGGTCTTCGTAGTGATTTCTGTGTCATTATTTAATTCATAGATCAAAAATGTGAAAAATAAGATTTTTGCATCAAATCCTAATTGATTCCGTAAAACCGTATCATTAACGAAGGTTCTAGGTTGAAACCACGTGCCCTTTATTTCGGAAAGAGTACTAGTTCTTATATCATATTATGTACTAGGATTGTCTACTATTATTAAATTATCTAAGCCCATGCCTCGATGCACAGCTGATTAAATCCACGTATGTGTTGTTCCCTTTAGGGACGTGGCAACATTTAATATTTAGTGATGTCAATGCTTTAAAACGATCCTGCATCTCAAAGCATAAAAGAGGTAATACATTAACATTATCAATAACGTGGACATCCAAATCCAAAGCATTTAAAGGCCCCATGTAAAGTTTAAACCACTTTGGCTTATATTGTAGTCTTGCCCAATGTTATTAAAGTGTGATATGTGAAACTTTTTTTTTTAATTTCAAAAAGTGGTTTTTGATAGACTTTTTGTTCCAAAATTTGTGAATTTATTTAAAACGAACTTTTAGAGGTCACTCATATCTTCTAATTAGCCACAATTCATACCAATGCATAGCATACATCCTCCCATGTTTTTGGCGAAAAAATTAAGAAAATCGGTTGATAAACAAGCGAGAAATGAACTTATCAGTGCATGAAAATGGTTCTGAGAAAAATGCATTTCAAAATTTTAGTTCTCATAGAATGATATCTAAAACATAATTTATTCTTCCTTTTAACCTGGTTAGACAATCAACATTGTTTTTTTATGAAAGTCTAGCATATTTAGAAAAGATTGACATCGAAAAAAAATTCAATTATTTTCAAAAAGTTTTTGTTACCTTAGTGACATCACTAATGTTTCAAAATATTTTTGATAAGCTAAAACATTGAAGTGGCCCATTAAATATGACATTTTATTATTGAAATAGTGTGTCTTTTATTTCAATCTTTGCATTGGTGTTAAAAATATAATCTTTTTTGAAATGCATTAAGAAATATTTGATGATTAAGAAATTTCAACTTTTTTTGAAAAATGGCGGGAAATTTGAATATTTGAGAAATGAAATGCTCACAACTTTTTAAAAAAAAAATTTTTTTGTTCAAAAATCTCTAAAATCACTTTTTAAGTCCTGACAAATAGTAAATGAATGATAAAAAAATATTTTCAAACTTTAGACGGGGACTTTAAATGACCTTACTTTGAATAATATTTTACCTTAAAACGAAGAATGAATCAACTGCTAGCTGCATATGTATGAGAGCTCTGTTACTGTATTGACCAAGGTACACAGGATATATCATTGAATAATACTATACCTTAAAACGAAGAATGTATTAACTGCTAGCTGCGTATGTATGAGAGCTCTGTTACTGTATTGACCAATATACACAGGATATATCATTGAATAATACTATACCTTAAAACGAAGAATGAATCAACTGCTAGCTGCATATGTATGAGAGCTCTGTTACTGTATTGACCAATATACACAGGATATATCATTGAATAATACTATACCTTAAAACGAAGAATGTATCAACTGCTAGCTGCGTATTTGTGAGAGCTCTGTTACTGTATTGACCAATATACACAGGATATATCATTGAATAATACTATACCTTAAAACGAAGAATGAATCAACTGCTAGCTGCGTATTTGTGAGAGCTCTGTTACTGTATTGACCAATATACACAGGATATATCATTGAATAATACTATACCTTAAAACGAAGAATGAATCAACTGCTAGCTGCATATGTATGAGAGCTCTGTTACTGTATTGACCCATATACACAGGATATATCATTGAATAATACTATACCTTAAAACGAAGAATGTATCAACTGCTAGCTGCGTATTTGTGAGAGCTCTGTTACTGTATTGACCAATATACACAGGATATATCATTGAATAATACTATACCTTAAAACGAAGAATGTATCAACTGCTAGCTGCGTATTTGTGAGAGCTCTGTTACTGTATTGACCAATATACACAGGATATATCATTGAATAATACTATACCTTAAAACGAAGAATGTATCAACTGCTAGCTGCGTATTTGTGAGAGCTCTGTTACTGTATTGACAAATATACACAGGATATATCATTGAATAATACTATACCTTAAAACGAAGAATGAATCAACTGCTAGCTGCATATGTATGAGAGCTCTGTTACTGTATTGACCAATATACACAGGATATATCATTGAATAATACTATACCTTAAAACGAAGAATGTATCAACTGCTAGCTGCGTATTTGTGAGAGCTCTGTTACTGTATTGACCAAGGTACACAGGATATATCATTGAATAATACTATACCTTAAAACGAAGAATGTATCAACTGCTAGCTGCGTATTTGTGAGAGCTCTGTTACTGTATTGACCAATATACACAGGATATATCATTGAATAATACTATACCTTAAAACGAAGAATGTATCAACTGCTAGCTGCGTATTTGTGAGAGCTCTGTTACTGTATTGACCAATATACACAGGATATATCATTGAATAATACTATACCTTAAAACGAAGAATGTATCAACTGCTAGCTGCGTATTTGTGAGAGCTCTGTTACTGTATTGACCAATATACACAGGATATATCATTGAATAATACTATACCTTAAAACGAAGAATGTATCAACTGCTAGCTGCGTATTTTTGAGAGCTCTGTTACTGTATTGACCAAGGTACACAGGATATTTCCAAAAATTCCAATTTGCTGCAAATATTATTTAAGTTAAAGTTTAATCTGTATTTGTTCTTTCATATATATATATATCCCACCTGCTATATTGAATTCAATTTGTTTTGTTTCTTAATTAAGTTTGAATCAAAAATATTGGTTCTCTAAGCAATATCGAAGTGTAGAAGTTGCTAATTAAACTCATACAATTGATGGAAAGCGTTTTGAGATATAAGAATTTCTAAAAAAGAAGTTCTGATGGTTTGTTTTTGAAATTTGCTTTTTTTTATTTTAATGACAAAATATTTTTTAAAAAATAGAAAAATTCAATTGTTAAAAATAATAATAATTTATTATAAGAAAACAATATAAAAGAAGATACTGTTTCTCTAATATGGATCAAATGTTGGCATATGACACGAGTGGGCTGATTGGTATACAAAGTATACTCACCAACAGTTATACCCGAATCACCAATATAGATTCCGAATTGATGTGTATGTCCGAGTAGGATGTATGCCATACTCAGGAATCGTATACCATTTAGGGCGAGATACGAGCCTTTGGGAGCATCAACACTCATCAGTTGCGGCAGATTGCTGTACACTGAGAAGGCAAGAATGATTCGAATACCAACTCCTATAATATAATTAAAGAGAGTAGGATATACGACATGTTGACAAATCATATACAATTTAGGGCGAGATACGAGCCTTTTGGAGCATGAACACTCATCAGTTGGGGAAGATTGCTGTTCACTGAGAAGGCAAGAATGATTCGAACACCAACTCCTGTAATATAAAGAGAGTAGGATATACGACATATTGACAAATCATATACAATTTAGGGCGAGATACGAGCCTTTGGGAGCATCAACACTCATCAGTTGGGGAAGATTGCTTTACACAGAGAAGGCAAGAATGATTCGAACACCAACTCCTGTAATATAAAGAGAGTAGGATATACGACATATTGACAAATCATATACAATTTAGGGCGAGATACGAGCCTTTGGGAGCATCAACACTCATCAGTTGGGGAAGATTGCTTTACACAGAGAAGGCAAGAATGATTCGAACACCAACTCCTGTAATATAAACCCACCATATGGTAGTTCTTTGTTCAAAATAATAAAAGAGCAGTTTACAAAATGTCTTCAAAACAACGGAAGGAAAATAGAGGGAAATACTTCATACATTTTGAAGTCGTATAGGATCATTCGTTACTCACTCGTGTCATCTCTTAAAGCTTCATACGTACCTTGGGAGATCCAAGAAATACCTAGCTTGTGCCTACGTTCATAAAGTGAATAAATGCACTTTGCCTCCACTATGATGACTGTGAGTTGGTCTATAGCAACTTCATTTAAACCATAGATCAAAACCATTTATACATATATGAATAGGGATACAAGGATACAACAACAGAATGGTAAAATTTGAAAAACTGCTACACGTTTCTAAGGTATCGTCCGTGACGCTTAGTAATTAATAAACAAACTCTATGTAGACGGTGAGCCTACAAGAAGAACTCGGTCTGAATAAATGGATGGTCGATGCAGCGGAGGAAATTTGTTTCACAAATTTGAAATATTCTATGAATTTAATTGTGTGGCCAATTGAATAGTGACACTGGAAGCATTGGTCATTAATATGAAGCATATCGGCTTAAATGTTTATTCCTGAATGTTAATTATACCTGGAGTGTATGCTTTCGGTTTATGACCTTTGGTGAGTGGTACATTATCATTATCGTTGGATTGGTCTTCCATAGTAAAACTTGACGCTTGGGTACCATGTTTATCATTTGAATCAACACATGCCAGATTGACCTCATCAGTGGTTGCTTCATACTTTGCTATCTTATCCTCATGTTCTTTTCTTTTTGGTGTGATGTAAAACATATCTATAGCAGAGGCTGCCAACACTATTGCCACAAACATACTTATAATACACCTGAAAACAAATTATATTCATAAAAATAAGCAGTCACAATTATTTAGGGATGTTCGTTGGAGATTCGAACATTTATAAATAGTAATCAGTATTTAAACTTTCCCATGTATAATTTTCTGAGATTCTAACTAGCAACAATGGCTATTAGAATGTTCTACAGTAGTGATCTACATTATATATGATATTCTACTATATTCACCTATAGTTTAATTTGTAATCTATGCTTGCTGTATATGTTGAGCTATTCTTTATTAGAGATCTTAGGTCAAGGTCACAATGACATTACACACTATATCTTGTAAACAAAACTGAACTGAATGACTCATTAACCCTTGACCTCCTAGAACATTCTAAAACTAGTAAACATTTGCTCAGATTTAATCGGGTGACTGGAGATGTCCAATCATAACTCAACAAGAAGTCTCAGTTCCAGAAGATTCTTTCTAGATGATTCTTTCACACTAAAAACAAAACTGCAAAGTGGACTCAGGAGCAGAAATTCAGTCATCATAACTAGACATCTCAAAGGAACTAAATAAAGTCGAACATCAAAATTGTTTAATAGGACACCTACTTCGGGAACATTTATAACACTACAAACATACAACCTGAGGACTTTATATGGACATTATACAGCACACACTCTATACGGATTATCATAAACATTTTTGTGTATTATCATAAACATTTGTGGATTATCATCAAACATTATTGGGTACGAACATTATAGGATTACGACGAACAATTTTTGATTATTACAAACATAGGAGAACTATAAACGATTATTGAAACGCTTCGTGATCTAGAATATTCTCAATGTTCATCAAGGATATTTATCGACATCCAGAGACAGGCATATCATTTATTGGACATGTATATTTACATCTGCATATCATAAGTATTGACTGTTATATATTATTGTTATCGCATTTAGTTTTCAAAAATATATTACTGTACATTGTTATATTTTAATTGTTGTTTTTACTTTCTGTTATTTTCGAACGTAACACATGTATGTTAGTTTGTTGTCCTGAACAAGAGGCCCCTTGTTATCGATATTTGACAAAAGTGGGTGTGGCACTTCCTCATTTTATCCCATGGCAAAGATTTAATTTTCACCAAAAATAGATTTGATCCTATGTTTTAAATGAACTAATGTGCCAGAATTCATTGGAATAGTATTTTATCATCTGATTTGGGTATATATAATTGATTCGAACATGACTGTATTCACACCTTCTCTAAACTCTGAACAAAGTCAACATTTCACCCAGGGAATATTCGTCAATAATGCCCCTGGTAATACGAGTAATGTGTGACGTCATTACGACGGGCCGTAGTAATGGCGGACGATTGAATTAATATTCGAACGATTTGGGTAATTTTTAATGTACGATCGTAACATAGACCTCAGAGCAGGGGAAATATTTTCGAATACGCCTAGCCCTGCGGGGTGTATTCGAAAATATTTCCCCTGCTCTTTGGTCTATATTTCTTAATTAACATAGACTTATTTTGATTGATTAATGCTAGATTAAAGGTTTAACCCTAAGATTGTACTAGATGAAGCTATAATTAAGAATAAGTAAGTGAAGCAGAATAGACACTTGTTCAAATGCTACTTACAATGCTACAATAGCCCCTGGGTCATTTTTTATCAACGTTCTACTTGATCTGGGATCTGTTACGGATATGACACTAAAAGACCGTTCGCCATCATTCAGCATTCTATGTACATCAGATGACTGACAGCTGTCAGGGGCGCACACCCCAAAGGTAATGTTAACCTGAAAAAATAAGGGTTATATACTGGGAGATTTTGGAACAGGGTTTATTCCAAGGAAAATATGTTTCCATTCATTTCACGAGGTATAAACCTTATATTCAAATCGACCGTATATACTATATATAACAGACGTAGGTGCATTCCAGCATATCTTCTAAAATTCAAAAACATACTAAAACGCGTTTTCTCAGTTTTTAAACCAATTTTTCCATGTTTTTAAGTTTGTGAGATTTTCACTTTCATATATTGCTTGGGCTGATCATTGATATCAAAATTTCAAATATACAACATTAGTTTGAAATATATCGTTTTTCAGGAGCGGGACCGGGATAAATCCAGCCTGTATCCATCCCGACCCTGGAACTTGGTTATTGCTCCCTAGTATATCCCCGCTCGTTATGTACCTAGAGCCTTAGTAAGTATGGAATAAAACCAATTTTTCAACAAGGCATTAACATGACAAAATGATACCACCCAGTTACTCACAAAATTATGAGTTCGATCTTAAGTCCAATTTGAATTTCTGAGAATTTGTAGATGCTTTTGAAAAGATATAAATCGGTCAATTTGAAGCAAGCTGAAAAAATACCTCTTTGAACATGAGAAGGTCATTGAAGGTGAAATCTCAAATCTATAGTCAGATTTGAACTTCTGAGAACTTGTAGATGATTTTGAAAAAAATTGGTCAATTTGAAGCAAGATGAAAAAAGACCTTTTTGACCTTGAGAAGGTCATTGAAGGTCAAATCTTCTTTGACCTTGACAATGTCATTGATTTTCAAATCTATAGTCGGAATTGTCAGATTTAAATTTCTGATAACTTGTAGATGATTTGAATTAAAGATCGGTTAATTTGAAGCAAGTTGAAAAAAAACTTTTTGACCTTTTTTTCATTGACGGTCAAATTTATTGACCTTGTCATTGAATGTCAAATATAAAGTCAGAATTGAAATTTTGAGAAAAAAAGTTGAAAATACCTTTTTACCTTATTTGACCTTGAGAAGGTCATTGAAGGTCAACTCTTAAATCTAAAGTCAGATTTGAACTTCTAATAATTTGTAGATGGTTTTAAAAAAGGATTGGTCAATTTGATGCAAGTTGAAAAAACTTTTTGACCTTTTTTTACCTTAAAAAGTCAATCTAAACAGTATTTGTTAAGATATTGGAAGTTTTAAGAATTTGTTACAGACGCCAACCGCCAACCACCAACAGTCAACCACCAACTTTTTGGTGGTGACATAAAAATCAGTGATCTATGCCAGATGTTTGGCTTTGATTGAGATACCAATAAAAAAATTAGAATACATGAAAATAGAATTTGGTCAGAGATTCTAGTCTAATTTGATAAAATTATAGACAACATAGTATGGAAATCTAGCAGGCATCCCTATCAAAAATTAGGAAATTTCACAATACCGTGATAAGTCTGGTGATAAGCCCCTGGGGGCCGTTCTTGGAAACGGTCTTAAACTTACGACCGGTCGTAATTCGGTCGTAAATATTTAAACTTACGACGGTCGTAAGTTACGATTGTACCAAGAACGCCCTCCTGTGTCCTCCCCCAACCACTACACACCAGCCCACGAGCTGGTGTTTATATTAAGGTAAGGATTGAAGTTCTGAGACTTATGTCGTAACTACAATTACTCTATCGAATCTTACCCCATCTAAACCAAGTATTTTTACTCGGAAGTACTGCGCCTTAAAGTTTGCTTGGAGGCTGATATCTTTTGTTTTCCGATCCTCATTTTCTTCAGTGTAGTAGAACCACTTGTTATTCACCCTGATGCTCATACACAGGTCATAGTCGCCTATCCAAAAAGTTTTACCGCTTCCTATACCAGCATTTGGTGTTCCATCAGCATCTAACACTAAAAGTAAAGAGGACGGGTATTTTAATATGTTTTCAAGTGCATGATAAAGGAGTAACTGTTTACTGTTTAGTGGAGCAGGCAATTTCTGTATACATTTCATGTTCTTGGGGAGTACGTCACCCCTCCCTGTTCTATTATATAGCCTATATAGAGAATAAGAGGGGGTGGCTTACTCCCCGAGGTGCATGTCATTTTGCATTTCGCATGATGTAGGCATGCATAACAATAATATAAAAGCAAATACGCACTACTATTGATTTCTGGTACTGCAAGGTTTTCCACTGCTGGTCCCGTTGGATTGTTAACCACTGCTGGTCCCGTTGGATTGTTCACCACTGCTGGTCCCGTTGGATTGTTAACCACTGCTGGTCCCGTTGGATTGTTAACCACTGCTGGTCCCGTTGGATTGTTAACCACTGCAAAATAGAACTGAAGATCCGATGAACATTTTGGTGTTATTGATGTGTTGTTCGTTAGACTACTCCCGAGAAACAATGGACCCGGGACAGATTTAAAAGCATCGATAATTTCCGTAAGCCAGAGTGACTTCTGTGCATCCGTCGAATAGAAACACATTCCAAGTAGGCAGGTCAATTTTATACTTAGCGTATTCATCGTAGTGTAGCTCTACACATGTCTAGAGCTAGGTGCTTGTATATATAGATTAATAGGTAGTTTAGAAAATACAACACAAAGAAAATGCATTTTCTTTGATTTTGGGGCTCCCAGAGGGTATAAACATTTTTCACCAAGTGCTTTTTTCATTTTGCAGGGGTGGCAGGATATACACATACCCTATCAATTTCCACATACTCAAATTGCCTTATTAAAGAAAACCTACTATTAAAAGTTTAGTGGTCAATAAATATCAGATCTGTTAATTCCAAAATCAGAAGCGAATTGAATAATATAGATTAGAATGCACAAATAAATTAGTGGCCAATGATTCAGGGGTTTCATCAGCAACAGGCAATTTTTACAAGTTGTTTTTTAAAAAATTGCCTGTTGTTTTCAATATAAAAAAAATCAAATTTTCTCTTAATTTTGAGAGTATGCAATGGCGTTTTTGCGTTTATGATGCTACGCTATTGGCTGCAGCGCCTTGTCATTTGCTAGCTTTGCCCCTACATAACCATATATGTGAGTCTACAGAATAGAAATAAGAGGATGGTTATTCAGTTGACTTTTGAAAAGGGTTAATTTTATTCTGTCTGTCTCAACAAAACAGGAATATCCCAGAATTCATACAGTCATACTTCTTTTATGTAAACTATATCTTTGATTGGCCAAGGGTTCATCTATACTCCTGGGAAATGACCTCTTCTGGACGTAAAGCGTGGGAACATCTGATTTGACCAGTTCCCAGTGTGTCACCTGTCATTTTTCTGGAATTATGTACACTTTCCTCCAAAAGATTGGAAACAATTGTAGTACAGTAAAACCTGTATATCTGAACACTTAGCTAATCCGAACACCTCCCAATTTGAACATTTTTTGGTCCCGTGTTTCCTCCCATTGACTCAAATGTTAAAAAAACTTGAAATGTGAACACCTCCCAATTTGAACAGTGAACAGTCATGTTTGAAAAGTTAACCTATCTAATCTAAACATTTTTCATATAATGTCACATGTTACATACAAAATTGATCAAATATTTGAAAAAACGTGAATGATCTCACTCTTGGTGATGCTTTCTAGGATGAATAAATTCATTTGAATCAGATTTTCACGTCACTGTTATGCCAAAAAGCTATGTACAGAACTATAAATATTTATTTAATTTGTTCCCATTTCTTCAAAATCCAAAATCTTGCAAATGCAAAACCTCAAAATGTGAATACCTCCTAATCCGAACGCTTTTAGCTGGTCCCTCGGATTAGATAGGTTTTATTGTAGGTACAATCCCCTCTAAAAGTTACTGAGATCACTGGCTGGGAATTGGTGTTTGCTTACACACAGGTGTTCAATAGAGTAGACTTGTGTGTTCATGGGGCACAGATCTTCACTAAAGAGGTGTTCATTATGACAGTTTTACTGTACTGAAATCAATCCTGGGAATTTACTATATACAAAATTGAAATGTGTGTATCATGCCACCCCTGCAAAATAATTGTCTCGCGCACTTGGTCTCTTGGATCCACTTGCAAAATATATATAATCATATTTAATATGAGGCCTAAAATTGTCTGCTAGTTGGCCAGAGACCAATATTCTAGCAGAATTTGAGAACAGAATCGATTTTTTCGTTCTGCGTAGGGCAAACAATGATTTGAAATCACTTTCAACCATTCTGTGAGTAGAAGAATGGTCATAAGAGGCCCGTGGAGGGTCATGAATGAAAGAGAGCCCTCTGAAATCCCGTCAAAATTGCAGGTTATTTCTTCATTTTTTGCTAAAATTACATGATTTTCAGGGCCCATATCTCAGTGAAATTGCTACAATGTAGCGATTTTTCATTTTAACAGGCTAGATACACGTGTCAGGTCCACAGAAACAGTAATCATGTGTGATTTTTAAATTGCTACATTGTAGCAATATGTATTTCAAAATACAGGTGTGAGGGAAACTGCAATTTAGTTAGATTTGGGCGAAAATGGCCAAATTTCAGTCAAAATCCTCGGGACACAGGGCCTTTGTCTTAGATTTAGTCAATGATGCAACTCTTAGTAGAAGGTGTGCCATATAGGGAATGAAAGCTGTTTGTCAGACGTATCATTTTCTTCAATAAACTCAGAGATAGTCAGGTTAGATTTGTGACGCCACAGTGGCAAAGTTAGACTAGCATATTTAGACGTATTTGGGGAAGGGCAAATTAACCCTTTCTAGCCTAAATGGATAAAATTTTCACATATTCAGCCAGTTCCGACGTTTTTATGCATTTTTGAACTAAAAATGATATTTTCTGCCAAAAAAAGTTGCAAGAGACGAAAATCAGTGTGATGTCATAAAACATTAAGGTATGAGGTTCCATATCCATCCGCCAAAAGGTATGACCCCTATATAGTCCATTTAAAAACTCGTGGTATTGTTCTAAATAACGCCATAGTTGGCTTCTAGGGTACCTAGTATGCCACTATTTGGTATCAAAATAAAGAGGAGGAGTTCAACTTTCATTTGAATTACGAAAATAGCGATGTAGGTCAAAAATAGTTCCGACGTGAGGTTGTTTACTACGCGTTTGCCCGTCGTATCAGAATTGAGGAAGTGGTAGCAAACGCGAGTCACAATAAATGGACGCTGATATCTCAAAAAGTAACCTGACTCCCTATAATTTGATGTAGATCAATCGAACCCCTATATGAACAGGTACATTTTGATATATAACACTATGGGGGGTAAGCGTTTTATAGTTGGTCACGAACGCCATATGTGCAAAGTATTGTTATGAATTTTCGAATTTGGTGTTGGATAACGGTACTCATACCTTAAAAAACACATGGCAGCCATCTTGAAAAATGGCGGCTTTTACACACGATTTTACAATTTTTGCTATAACTTGAAAAGTAGTGGAGCGATTTTGTTCATATTTGATATGAGACTAATTATTGGCATGGCACACTGTTTAATGACATTTTGGCTAGAAGGCGGCCATTTTGAAAATCGGCTATCGAGCAGAACTTCTACTCCCATAGGGTATATGTGTCTACATGCATAAACTACGAAAAAAGCACTCGGTGAAAAATGTGTATACCCTCTGGGAGCCCCAAAATAAAAGAAAATGCATTTTCTTGGTGTTGTATTTTCTAAACTACCGATTAATATCGACCAGAAAGCTTATAAAGACTATGCCTATTTACAAAGTACCTGTACATATAATGTCCTTGTGAATGTGTCCTTAAATCACAAAATTAAGTGAGAAAGAGGTTTGGACAAACATTTATAGATTTATGATTTCATGTTCAGTGACGAACGCAATAATTAAATCCAAGAGTAGTTCAAGGGGTATGCAGATATTATATAGACTAATTATAGACAGAAGGGTCGAAATTTAAGGGCGGGGATATTCCAACACCATCTATATGATTTACTGGTAGAACTCTCCTTATGTATGTATGTATAATTGATTTGCCTCTTAATGAAAAGGGAGTTACATTCACAATATTATATAAACTAATTAAAAGTAAAAGCATCATGCAAAGATTAATAAAGAATTGGTAATGTACAGTAATTAAACATTTTTAACAGCAGTTGTCTCTGCTTATGCATTATGTACACTTTCTGTGATATGGGTAATAGTTTCTCATTACCCTTTGCATTCGTTCGACTTCACTTCTTAAAAGAGAGCTCCGCCTTCAGTTTAACTAGACTCTGCACGCAGGGTAGTTTCCCATTGTCATAACATACCATACCTTAGAATAAAATTGTCATCTTGAACAGATTGGTCATTGCAATGTTAATCATGGGTTCCCTGACTCCAGAAAGAGCTGGACACTTTAATAAGAAACGTTTCACAGTCTAGAATAGTCTAGAATATTTTCAAATAAAAGCCTCTGGAAAGAGAGAGTTCTTACATTTTGGCGAGCATCCGTATCAAAATAATCCTTTATATCTTACAAACGATATGTGAGATTTGCCAAGGTGAACGAGGTGTCGAAAGGTACTAATTAGACGATTAATTAGTATAGCATTCCTCATTTCTTAACTAGTTCAATCAGTACAACCAGCGTCGATCACCACATAAATGCCAAAACAGCTATGGTCAATGTGTCAATTGTTTCATGCTGGACATGTGCCACTGTTTTGAAAAATCCATAGATTACAGTACTCAATCTGCTTTGATTGATTTTACTGAACTTGTAAACCAATAATTAGAACCACACTACAGCATTGCACCATTGTCTGCTCCTCAGATTCTCTCATAAGGGAGCTATTGTATTTATAAGTCTGTTATCACATAAGAGTACATGCTTATTTGATATACCAAATGATTATTTTACTATACTGTAAGTAACTCATAATCAAGTCACGTTGTATTATGTGTTGAATAAGGTAGTCTAGCTACAAGCCTCTGTGACCCCTCCCCCCCCCCTACTTGAGTGAACATCTTCTCACACAGAGCCTGTATCTAGACACACACCGGTGCAATTAAGAAGGTATATTTTGATGTACCGAGCTAAGAGGATACTTGGTCTTGATCATGACTTGTGTGCTAAGACTGTCCCAAAGACTTTTTGTAACATGCTTGATATTTAAAATTGATGGTACCAATGAAATTACAGTCAATAAATAAATGAGAATAATTATGAAATAGAAGATGAAGGTGAAAATCACATTAAAATATATGTCAAATGTACTACATACATGCATTCATACCAGACATACACTGCTCAATGGAATGCAAAGCTTATTGGTCAGTGTCAATGAGCCCAGTGTCTAGGATCAATTGTACTGCTTACTGGCAAATGTGATAACAGATTGATGCAGTTCAAATATTTTGCTAATTGTTAACATTAAATACTTTTTGAAACAACATTGTTAATGGTGATGCTTTCGGTGTAAGTGATAATTTGATTGAGAGGAGTATTTTAAAAATAATTTTGTATCAATAGATTTCCAGTATTTATGATCAATTTTTACAAATGTCATTGACCATGTATCTTTTTGAAATAGAGGATACATTAAAATAGTCATTGTAGATATCCGCTCATCCTCCTAAGCAGGTGTCCAGAATCCGTACCTCCTTCTTCCCCCTGCTATAACCAATTTGGACGCGCCCGATCACGTGATCTAATTATGTGCAATGACTTATACACGATTTCTGTCGCAGTGTTGCGACAGCCAATCAGATTGCGAGTTCTTGATCGGGGAAATGGCAACTGCTTATCGCAGGGGGTAAATAGAAATATTACAACCCCAATCCGCACTCTGAAATCACATGACTTCAACATGAAATTGTCGATTTGAGTCAAAACACTCTCGTATACGCAGAGCAGATTCAAATCTTAAAAAAGATCCCCGAAAAGTTCATACAAAATTTTAATCATGAAATTATAAGACTAGAACGGCACCGTACGGTACCGTATCTCCAATCGGTACCGTACGGTACCATATTAAAAAACGGTACCATACGGTACCGTCTGAGCAATATGGTACCATACGGTACCGTATTCTCACGGTACCGTACGGTACCATCTACACGGTACCGTACGGCACCGTGTTGACGGTACCGTACGGTATTGTTTGAGCTTACGGTACAGTACGGTACCATATTTCACGGTTCCGTACGGTACCGTTGGAGATTGGCTGTGTATGATCTGGATTTTGAGGCCCTGTGATCGGAGGATGATATCCGCTACATCACAGATAATTATATGGTGTTTTCATTAACTGATGTATGAACTGGAATATACATAAAAAGGGTATACACAGCAGGGCCGCAGCCCGCTTTCAACCAGCTGAGGGGGGGGGGCTGCGATCGTAGTGTTTTAAAAGTTGGTGCAACCTCTTTCAAAATTGAGCTAGAAACTTCAAAAAGCATTCTAAACCTCTCATCTATTTTTGGTTGTATTGTTTGGGTGGGGTTGAGATCGCACCAACCGCAACCCCCTGTTTTAACTCCTGCATTAATGTTAATTCAAATGCCTTTGAATTCGCAAGATAGAAACCACAAGGCAATACCTCAAACAGCTTCGAAAATCTCTCAAAATTGATAACAAATAGTTTTCGTCACTTTTTTATAATCAATCAGACTATATTTGTTAAAGTTAAATTTCAAAAAATATATTTCAATTTTTGAATTTCTCTTGTAAAAACGAATTTCACCCAAAACATATTTTGACACCTATTTCATCTTGGTAAATCTCAGTCTCAATAAAGGAACCCTTGATTAAACATGGTATTTTTTGAGTAAACTAGACTGTATTTCGTATTTCATATAAAAAAAAATTCTAAAAATGTTCTTATTAACATAAAATTATTTTGGCAAAACACAATTTTTACCCAAAACCTTACTTAGACACCTATTTCATCTTGGCAAATCTCAGTATCAACGAAGGGACCATTTACCTTTCAATTAAATACTATGGTTAAGCTGCTCATCAAAATATGTTAACGGTGTCATCATGTTTTGGACACACTCGTTTTAGTCGATATTGTATGCAAATCACAAAGAAAAAAACTATTAAGCTCCCAAAATCCCCCTAGTTGATTAAACATGGTATATTTTGACTTTGGAGAGAGTCAATTAGACTGTATTTTATATAACAAATTTTCAAAAATATTTTCATCAATTTAATTTTTTTTGCAAAAATACATTTTTTACCCAAAAACTCACTCTGACACCTATTTAATCTTGGCAAATCTAAGTATCAATAAAGAAACCCTTTACCTTTCATTTGACAACCATGGTTAAGGTGATTGTCAAAATGTAAGCTGTAATCTTATTTTCACACTCAATCGGCCAGGCGCTGGCCAATGGATCGGAGCATATGTGACCCAGGCATAAGGATAGTACACTCACCGTGCTTTACAATGCTCCTACCTCGATCACGCATGCTCGAACTTTTAGACTTACGAACTAAGTGCTTCTGCGTATAGTAAATCGACTACAATTAGGAAAGCTTAGAACGTGTCGAGTAAGACATTAGTCAATATTGTTATTCACTCAATTAAAATGGTAGATTGGTGAAGTACATGTTCAAAACTATATGTCTGTTCACAAAAACATATAAATATAACACGAAAAATGAGGCTTTTCTACGTTGGTCATTTACGTATCCCATTTTATCCTTCGATTTTAGCTCTAAAGGTATCACTATATGAACAAGCACAGTGTGTTGTGTATAATTTGACTTAAATTTGGTGAATGGATTTGTTTATTGTTTGACATAAATCGAGTTTCTCAAATGGTATGTTCAATTCATTTTACACTGTATGGAATGGTATTACAATAATTACAGTGTACATGTTTCGCACAACGTTTTAGCTACCCGTATCAAAATCCGTGAACGCATCGATGGAGTAAAGTGTACTCAATACGTTTGTCTTACCGATACGAACATACTAGAAAACGTATCTACATAGGCACAATGACACGCAGTATAAATAACAGTTATTTGGTTTTTTTGTTACATATCAATGGCAAAAGTAACATAAGAAGTAATAGAGAGATTTCGCACGGCGTGAAAGTACAACTTATAACGTATGCTTATACTTATAAGAAAACGTACAAGGTGTTTCATAATGTGGGCTTTTCGTCAGGAAAGATCTTCTCGGACTGTAATAAATAAAGGTCAAAGGGATGCCATTTGTACTTTCTTGAATTGTAGCATGTTTAGTTGATCCAAATGTGTTTGTCTAGAATAAAATAAGCTCATATATAGTACATATGTTATAGACCTATCTCTTCTCAAATTGACTTTTGGAGATGCTCGTTATGATAAACCTTGTGTGTCATTTGTCGAGCTACTGAATGGGTCGTTTCCAGGAGTTGCTAGAACCTACTGGTTTGATTGGTGTTTCAAATTGATGGTTAAAATATTTGATTGGATACTGTTCCTACTCAGCCAATTAATTTTAAAAAATGCTTGCGGTCAATTTTTCCACACACATGTAGGTAAAGCTTTATACGGAGATCCAACTGTATACGTTTATCTTCTACATATATATCCCGTTTTGTAAATTCACTGAACTAATACTGATCATGAAAACTTTGAAATAATCAACTTGTTTATGAAATGTCTCGCTTTAAAGCCCCCGATAAATCGGGCTACGTATACCGCCGTGTTTACATTAGGGGATTAGAAGAGTTTATTTTTACTTTAGGTATGTAAGCAATATCAATATTAGGCCTTCATGCATGTACTCGTGTGTACAATCAGCATGCCCTTCAATATTATATAAGCCAGGCTATTCAAGTACAACACAATGCACACTAGTATTTATGTGTGTACTACATTGGAATACAGTTCCCTGGGAAACAAAACACAAATACTTTTTATATGTTCAAAATGAGCAATTTGATTGATGCATACACTTAATACCTTCATATATAAACATCTACAAAGTATATCTAATTGTCATTTTCAATTCCAATGGTGAAACTTGCCTGGTTACGATTATACGGGAAATCAACACGGGACGATAGTTGTACATCTTCCTGGCTTACCTCTGAAGCCTGTACCCTGTAATCTCTTTATATAGGTTAGCGAGAGCGCTGCGCCTGCGCAGTTTTAAATTTTGGCGCACACTTTAAGACTCACTTTAAAGGATCGTGGGCTTTGTTTTCAGTTTTATGTTGCTTATACCTTCTACTAATAGAATAGAGGACAAAACCTTTCAGAAATTTTGCCATACGGTCTCAGTTCTAATAGATACGTTGCTATACTTGGAAATTCTGAACCAAAAATAAAATTGATGACGTCACAATTTATGCAAATTAGATAATTTGCATTATTGAATATCAGAAATTTATTGGAAATTTAATGAGGTTTAATTTGGTACCAATATCATCTCTATAGACCGAATGCCGCCATAAAAGTACTATGGGACATTAGTTGGCAATGTTAACAAATGAATTCATTAAATAGACACCCTAGGGATTACAAAAATGTATGTAACTTATTCACACCTTATGGGTGCACGGGAACCCCTCGTTCCTACTATACTATGCCTGTATTGGTTTTTGCCAACAACATACTACAAACTGCTATGGTTCATGACTCGTAAGAAAGGCTGTGGGATGTATGTGTATGCATTTGAATCAGAATTGGTCGACAAAATTAAAGAAAATGAAATGATGAATTTTTCATGTTTGTAGCCTGGCATGAGCCAGGCGAGGCAGCTGTGTCACATTTTACAGAACAATATTTATCTAAACTTTTTTTTCAAACTAATTATACATGGAGGCAATATAAATACTATTACATGATATAACACTATTAAATGGTTAGAATTGGGATACGGGTCAGGATTTTAAATCAAAGGTCAAGGTCAGGCGCATGACTCTTAATAACGCATTTTTTCGTAACAGTTTTATTAATGACAAGTCCTCGGCTGCAATAACGTATTTTAGTACAACGTTTACAAGTAAATCATTGCATGAGTACAATAATTAAGAGCTACACGTTTAGCAATGCCAGTGGGTTTAAAGAGACTCTATTGAGACTTCTCTGTGGCATTTTTTCTTTATTCCTTTTTGTTTTGACCATAACATTAACTAACTACTCAATATGCAACTTTTCACCACGTAGAATTTTAAAATATTGAGTTTGAAAATTCCATTTTTATAATGGAGCTCAATGGGAAAAACTACATAAGTTGAATTATTTTCAAACGTAGTGTAATTTTGGTACTGATTTGATTTTTCAATGAAAATCATTTCTATAGTGTATAGTCCGTTTTAGAGGTGTGAATTTTTAATCGATCATCGATTAATTGATCGACACAAGTTTAATCGATTAAGATTTTTAATACTCAATTAACTGATTCTCAAAAAGATAATCTTCAATATCCTGCTGTGAGTAACCTTACTTGATTTCACTGACTGATTGAGACCTAATTTGTCAGGATGACATGCCAAGCTTAAAACTCAAACTGCCAAACAAGCTTAGCCTAAGCCCGACGGTTACCTCTTTTTTGTGTTTCACTGATACATCTTATATTGATATACAGTATACGTACTCGTATATATTAAATAGAGGTATGCAATCAAATCAAACAAATGCATTTTTGCATACTACTAAAGAATTAGAAAATTGAAGGGAAATTATGTCAGATCTCCATCGTTTATGTTAGAATGATTAATCGATGATTAATCGATTAAAATATTTTGTTAATCGATTAAGTGATTTACCAACAGTGCACACCTCTAGTCAGTTTAAATAATACAATTGCTATATTTCTTTACTGAACAGTGCAATCATTTATTTATTTTTCAACAGTAATGCAAACTACATATTATACAGTTAGTAAAATATTAAAATAATTCTATTAAAATTAAAGCATTGAGATGATACTTAAATAATTACATATTATATTGATAGGCATATTATATTATAGGATTTAAGCCAATGACTCAATGCATTGTAGATGATTAAATTTAACATATGTCCTGATTCTAGACTATGAACGAGGGTGCATGGTAGTCCGAATTTTGCTGTAACTCGAAAAGTAGTCGAGCGATTTTGTTCATATTTGGTATATGAATACTATAAGCATGGCACACTGTCTAATGACTCTTCTGGTAGAAGGCGGCCATTTTGAAAAATGGCGGCCATTTTAACGTATTTTACTATAACACGAAAAGTAGTGGAGCGATTTTGTTCATATTTGGTATGTGAATACTATAAGCATGGCACACTGTCTAATGACACTTTTGGTAGAAGGCAGCCATTTTGAAAAATGGCCGTCATTTTAACGTATTTTACTATAAATCGAAAAGTAGTAGAGCGATTTTGTTCATATTTGATGCGTGAATACTATAAGCGTGGCACACTGTCTAATGACACTTTTGGTAGAAGTTGGCCATTTTGAAAAATGGCTGCCATTTTTGCTGTATACTTTGTTTGTAAAAATGCCAGCCATGGCTGTTCGATTGGATTTGCTACACTTTGGTGTTGCTGTTGTCTAGTTGAAGGATGGATGGACGGACAAATGGAGGGGTCTCTATAGCTTATCCCCTAATCTTCGTTGGATTGAACAATTGTGAATATGGTTTGTTGGACAAATAAAACTGATTGAATGTCTAAAAGCAAATAATGAAGTGGTAATTTATTTAAAATCATTAAAATCTCAAACATGCTTGCTGTGGTCTAGTCACTTAATTCCTAAATGTCACGTAATTAGTATCTATATACCTTATTAGATGCAGTGAAGGAGTTAAATCATTGGGATATGAATAAATCATGCAAAACATATTTTGTACATATTTCACATCATTTAGGGTTACCCAGTAGTTTACAAGCTGACCTTTGCAAAATATATTTCACTTACTATCCTCATTCGCTATCACGCTATCTAGTTTCTTTCCAAATTGGCCTGGATTGCCTGGTTTATTGGTTTTAGCGAACTGTCCATTTCGTCGAACCATCATTTTGCTAAGGTTGTTTGAGATAAATATACAATATTCAGTTACATATAACTGTACAGCAACTTTATGCAAGGGAAGGTAATACATAAAGTACATGAAGTATTGACCCACTTGTCTCAGTGAATCTTATAAATAGTGCATAAAGTTTTTTCTATGCAATCATTGGCTCACAGTTACTTATAGTGTGAGTTATTTTATTTCTATACAGTGTGGAATGTTTAATTTCAGTTTTCAAAACATTGTTGTTTATCTCGACGATTTCTGCCTAGTTTACCCTACATATAAGGAGTGTCAAGAAGCAAGGGACACATTGATTGGATTGATCAGGTCCCTTGGTCTGAGCATAAACTGGTCAAAAGTGGAAGGACCTACACAGGTTCTAACTTTCTTAGGCATAAACATTGATACTATAAAAATGCAACTGACATTGCCAGAGGAAAATCTAAATAGCTTGAAAGCATTACTCATCGAATTTTCAAGCAAAAAACGCGCCGCTAGATCCCAGCTTGAATCATTGGCTGGTAAACTTCATTGGGCAACCCAGGTCGTCAAAGGGGGTAGGCATTTCCTCCAACGGATCCTGGATACCATACGATCACTCAAACGCAGCAAACACAAATACATGCTAGGGACTCAATTCTATAAGGACATAGACTGGTGGATTAAGTACATAGACACATTCCATGGAAAATCTTTAATAATGGACAACAATCCAGTTGTGACTGTCGAGCTGGATGCTTGCAATACTGGAGCAGGATTATACTATGATGGAGATTGGGCATATATAAATTTCCATCGTGATACCCCTTCTCTTAAGGATTACCATATCAATTATAAGGAGATACTCTCTGCATACTTCTCTGTATTGAGATGGGGGCACACATGGTCAAATAAGAAGGTTCAACTTGCAACCGATTCTTCTGTTGCAATGGCAGTGATCAACTATGGGAGGTCTCGACATCCTGTTATTATGGATATACTAAGACATATGTTCTGGATATCAGTGACTTACAACTTTGATCTAAGAGCACACCATGTCAAGGGACTAAATAATGTGATGGCAGATACAATCTCCAGACTTCATGAACCCCATGCCCTCCTATCCTTGGAAGCCTTGTTATACCCTGGCCGCTTCCCTTATTCAGGAATGTCTGTTATGGACTTAATACCACACATGAGTTTTAATTCTCTGTTTTCCATTCTGCCGCAGGTCCGCAACTGGCTGAGCTGGAAGAAGAATTGGATAACACAATCGCTACGCTACGCATGAATTGCTACACCCCCTCTACCAGATCAACATATGCAGCCCAGCTCCAAAAATATCTTGTATTTTGTAACAATATGGGTTACAACCCAGTACCAGTTAATCAATTACACCTGGAACGCTATGTTGCTTCATTAGCTGGGGTCATTACTCCAGCATCAGTGAAACTGTATCTTAATGTTGTCAGGCTACTCCACTTGGAAAGTGGTTATGCAAACCCATTAAATAACAATTATAGGCTGGACACCATCATTTTGGGTCTCACAAAGACCCTAGGCAGGAAACCAATTAGGAAATCTGCTATTACTCCAACTCATTTGCTGGACATTAAGAAGCAACTAAATATGGATGATCCCCTTCATGTGGTTTTCTGGGGTGTCTGTTTAGTTGCTTTCTATGGCCTGTTTAGGAGATCTAATGTGTTGCCTTCAGAGTTTGACAATAGCAAACATTTGTGCAGGAGAGATGTAACATTTTTTCCCTGGGGGGTCTTACTTAATGTGAAATGGTCAAAGACTATTCAGTCTGGAGAGAGAATCTTGCAAGTGCCGCTTACTGAGATCAAAGGCCACCCCCTTTGCCCAGTATCTGCACTACTATCTGCCCTTGCTATTACTTTCCCCTCCAGCCCAGACTACCCCCTCTTACGTTGCCCAGAGGTAAACCTTTTCCCCCCTCCCTGTTCTCATCTCTCCTGGGCACATGCTTAGCTAAGGCAGGTTATGACCGTACTTGTTTTTCACCTCATTCCTTTAGGAGGGGAGGCGCATCTTGGGCTCTACAAAGAGGCCTTCCCCCTAATGTCATCCAGATTCTGGGTGACTGGAAGTCAGACGCATATAAGGTTTATCTTGAATTACCTGTAGCTTCAAAAGTAGAGATGGCAAAATCTTTTTCAACTAACCTACCTTCTACTACTTCTACTTAACATCAAGTTTGGGTTCGGAGGTCATAATATTATATGCTATTATGTAACTACTTTAATGCAATGTACTGTTATGTATTTTCTATTGTATTATTACGTAACATCTATTAATTAACGCATTATAATATTATGTAACTTCTATTGTAGTTTATTGTTTTAGTTTAGTTAGGTACAATAAACTATTTGACAAACTACTGTAGTTTTTTGCGTCTATTTTTCGTATTTGGCATTATTGGGAATTTAAGTTTAATTTCAGTTGAAATAGATTTAAATTATAGAGGTTGCCATCTGGTTCTGCAGTTCATGCAAAGGTCATGAACTTTTAATTATGTCTACATCATCTAATCACTTCAGCTACTGCAGCCAAGCACTAAACATGTACTATTTTTAGCTAATGCTCCCTCCCACCCTCCCCTTAATTGAATTAGGGTGTACTGGACTGGGAGGTCATAATATTATATGCTATTATGTAACTACTTTAATGCAATGTACTGTTATGTATTTTCTATTGTATTATTACGTAACATCTATTAATTAACGCATTATAATATTATGTAACTTCTATTGTAGTTTATTGTTTTAGTTTAGTTAGGTACAATAAACTATTTGACCAACTACTGTAGTTTTTTGCGTCTATTTTTCGTATTTGGCATTATTGGGAATTTAAAGAGTGTATAAACTTTTACAGTTTCAAGCAGGTTTTAGTGTTTTCTGACCAATGATATATTCAGACTTATTCATTTCACGAGTATGTAATACTGACCTACATATCTGTATAGCATATCTTTAACACTCAGTGCATACCTACAATGAAAATCGAAGGAGGGGTTGCCATAGTAACCGGGGGAGCGCGAGGAATTGGTAAATCGCTAGTGACGTCTCTACTCAAGCTTGGAGCAAAAGTAAGTTTTATCTACTGTCAATGTTCAAGTGATTTGTACATTCACAATATCGACCCAGTACAAACAATTACTTTTTAATTTGCTTTGATATAACTGTTGTTTTCTTGAAAATGAAAGGAAACCCCAACTTTTTTATCTCAATATACAAGGGTCATGTTTTCGGAGGTTTTTGATACCGAGTTTATCCAAAGGGAAATATGTGTATCTCTGAGAGTGGATTAATTTGAAATTGATATTAAAGTGTCTCACATATGCGATCAAAACTTGCAATGCAAACATGTTAGTCTACTTTACTGCCCCCCCCCCCCTCCTTGCTGTAACAAGGAACACAAAACACATTAAAACGTAAACATAAACCAATAAGTCACTTCACTATGAAAGTGAGGGGTGTTAGCAAATGTGTATTAGCGTCGATAAATTGCCTTTTCGTTCAATCATTCACTGTGTCAACTTACTAACCCTTGCATATCGTGCTCACTCAAGTATTGAATAATTTTTTTATAATCTTAATGTTTGTGGTTTATAAAAAAAATTGATATATTTTAGCCAGAAATACATTCATAAATATATTCATCCAAATAGCACTAGAATGCGGGAAGAAAGAGCAATAGTGACAAAATGCAGACAGAATTTTCCGTAAGGGTTTCAAACATTTCTGGACACAATCATGCATGTACTTAATGTGTACTGTTATTTTTAGTGCTGTATTTATAGATATAATTTCACGTATTAAAATCATATTTTCCAGCAATGACTTCAAATTTGGAACCACCCCCATACCACATTTTCTTCAATAACTCGAAACATGTATAAACACTTCCCATGTGCATGTAAATTCAGATTTCACGAACTCTTTCCCATTCGAGTACCTCATACACCCCTGCATGGATCTCGAGTTGGCTTCGCCTTTTATACGTGAGCCGATTCGCATCGCAAACGCTGATTGGATAAAGATTGCGCGAATCTTTAAGTATTTTGACATATTGTTATGGTCTTATGGTTTTTGTGACGGCGGTTGGTGGTTGGTAGTTGGCGGCTGGCGTCTGAAACAAATTCTTACAAAATCAAATAACTAAATAACTAATACTTTTTAGACTTCATTTGCTTCCAAAATCATTTAAACGATCTCAGAAGTTCAAATCCTACTTTGTATTTGAGATTTGACCTTCACTGACCTTCTCGAGGTAAAACATGTATTTTATCAACTACTTGCTTCAAATTGACCATTTTTCAAAATCATCTTTAAGTTTTCTTAAACATGTTCTTCAGGTTGGCTAATCAAATCACAAAATATTTTTTTCTTCTTTCCACAACCTTTATTTTACTATAACCAGGACGTTTCGAATCCTTTTAGACTTCGAAACGTCCTGGTTATAGTAAAATAAAGGTTGTGGAAAGAAGAAAAAAATATTTTGTCATCTTTAAGTTCTAAGCAGCTCAAATCTTACTTATTTTAAATTTGACCAGATATGTGATGACATTTTGTCATGTCAACGCCTTGTATAACAGGTTCAGGACCTCGCCAAAAAGGTTCATGGATATATGGCCTCCGGTTTTTAAAAATCATTTTTTACCCGAATTATTTGGATCAAAACGCGAATTGGAATTGCTTGAAAATCGCACCATCTCTATGTAGTCCAGGAAAATTCACCAAAAATACAGTGGGAATATTTGAGAGAACAGGAAAAATCCGCCCACGGCCAAGAAAACAAAACTGGACATAAATATTCTAAAATATTTCCACGGTTGAAACCAAGATTGGTATTGGATAAACATATTATCCTATAGTCGGTTCAGGATATTGGAATTATCCCTTGGCAAATATAATATATTTTCCTTCGGGACCTGCGGCCCTCGGGCAGATATATTATATTTGCCTCGGGATAATCCTAATATCCTGAACCTCATAAAGGATAATCTCTATAAACTCGGCCAAGTATTAATTATATAACAGTACAAGAGGGAGAAGGAATTCATCAGGTCCATAATTCTACACGTTCACGTGCAAGTTAAAAAACGAGTATCTTAAACGTATTTAGAACTACGCCTTTGTACCAGCGACACACTTTCACAGATGCGTCTTTACAATGAAACACAATAACGAAAATTGCAACTTTGGGATCTTGAAAAAAGTTGCAATATCCTTAGCTTCCATGTTAGAATAGGTTTCGACGTTCAACTAAAAACACTATATAAAATTACTATCTATACACCATCAATGCAAATATATGCTTTCTTCGAGAATACATAATGCGGGTCTGGGAATGCGGGGTATCACATTTATTGCAACACACCTTGCAACAATGTCTTATGAGGGTAATTTCTTATACTGAGAAGTTTTTCATCTTTTGAAATTAAATACTTGTAGCTACAAAAAGCGAATTTGTTTGAGCAGTCCTAGCTGACATATTATAAAGAAAACAATATTTACACCAGGGTATTAGACTGTCAATTTGGAATTTCGAAGCTTAGCCAAGCATCAGCTTTCTAGCAAAGATCATCAAAAAAAAGATTTTATCAAAGTCTTGATACAAACGGGTTGAGGTAAAAGGGTGTATACACTGGCAGGCGAAATGGTTGAAATGGAGGCGAAACGGCCGAATTGCGTGAAATGGTTGAAATGAAAATGATTAATGAACTTAAAGAAGGTCAGGCAAATTGATCGAAATGCTTGAAATGGCGAAACTACAATCGCAAGTAGCGAAACAGTAAATTGAAACGAAAAACGTGCGTGTTCGAATCAGATTGGCTTTTTCTTGAAGCTGGTGTTCCTCAAGGGTCTTTATTAGGCCCTTTAGTATTTCTTTTTTATATTAATGATATAGTAGCATCAATGGAAACAGATATTAACTTATTTGCAGATGATACATCTCTAATGGAGATTGTATCAGACCCATTAATTAGTACAAATAAGATACAACGGGATTTGGCACGCCTGGAAGCATGGTCCAAAACATGGAAAGTTACTTTTAACGCAAATAAAACAAAACTTTTGACTATAACCTTGATTCCATCAATAACTACCTGTTGTTTTCCATTTGAAAGGTAACTATCTATCCATTTCAAGAGTTGGCCAAAAATCCCATGCATTTGTAATTTGAAAATAAGACCACGATGCCAAACTTTATCGAGTGCTTTTGAGATATCTAGGAAGACAAAACAAATTTCTTTTTGATCATCTAAACCATTATAGATTTTGTTCACTAGGTTCACTAACTGATTCACAGCTGAGTCAAGTGGTTTGAAACCAGAGAAACCATGCAGTAATATTTCAATATTGACATATAAAGAATACTTATGCGAATTACAAAATATCTGTGATGAACTTTCTAGCAAGGGTACTGTTATACTCTGTGGTGACTTTAACTGCCATCTGTCCTCCAAATTAGGCCCAAGGCACATCGGTAAGATAAACGATCGAGGGAATTATGTTGAGCAATTTATAGAAAACTCAGGTTTTGTTTGTGTTAACATGCAGAGTCGAACCACAGGTCCTATTTATACATATTGTAGTAGTGACTATAGTCACAAGACATGTCTCGACTTCATCATGCTACCACAAACAAAGTATGACTTGGTTAAGAGTTGTGCAGTTATAGACGACCACGAACTCAACGTATCCAACCACAGCCCTATTTTTATGGAACTAAATGTAGCGCCGTTTGGCCACCTATTTAAGCTTTGCCCAATTCCTATAACCAAATGGAATTTGGCAACTGCAAATGATATTTCTAACTACCTTAATCTGGTAAGAGATGGTCTCAAACATATTGATATAAAATCAGCAACATGTGAAAACGATATCTCAACTCTCACTGATGAAATAGCTATGTGCTTGAGAACATCTGCTGATAGAACTATTCCTAAGACAACTTTTAAACACTTCCTGAATCCTTTTTGGAAATACGGTAACGTTAAAAACCTACACAAATCTATGAAAATCGCAAGGTCTATATGGGTTAATCAAGGCAAAACAAGAGACGCTACCAATATATTCTTTAGGAATTATAAAAATGCCAAAAGATTATTTAGGAGCGAGCTCAGGAAAGCCAAATTAAACTATGAACGGGAAAACTTTTCTAAAATTGAACAAGCTGCTGAGCTTGAAATTGGCGATTTTTATAAATATGTTAGGAACTCTAAGAGGCTCAAAAAAGAGACCCATGAATTGCTAATAAACAATGAAATCATTCGTGATCCTGATGCTGTGCGTGAAGCTTGGGCAAACTATTATGAGCAATTAGGAACACCTGCTGAGTTTCCTCACTTTAACAATACATTTCAACAAGAAATTGAACGTGAATTTGCTCAATGTCAAAAAGATTCATATCATAATAGGGAAAACGCTCTCTCTTCACCCATTACATCACAAGACGTATATGACGTCATATCTGGATTTGCATGTGGTAAAGCACCCGGTTATGACCTTGTGTGCAATGAGCATTTTAAGCACGGTGGTAGCTTACTTATCAGGGTAATTACTGACTTATTCAACAAGATGATCAATCTTGAGTGTATACCCCCCAACCACAAGATTGGCACTATCATATCATTGCACAAAGGTAAGAAAAAAGACAAACGCTCTCAATCTAACTACCGTGGTTTAACCCTAACAACGGTGATTAGTAAAATCTGGGACTATATCATACTTGATCGAAATAAGTTTATTCTCGACAAAATGAATACACCCCATAGCTTACAATTTGCTACAAGTAAAGGAGGTGGCAGCCAAATGGCTACTTACGTCTTAAAGGAAACTATTTTACATTTTAATGAACGAAACACCACCATATTCGCAGGGTTCCTAGATAATGTTCGGGCCTATGATTATCTCTGGAGAACAGGGCTTTTTGTGAAATTATTTCGATTAGGAATCAACTCAAAATCTTGGAGACTTATTGTCCAGAGTTATAGCAATACTACTGCAAGAGTTTTATATGATGGGAACTATTCTCGAGAATTCCTTGTCGATCAAGGATGTGGTCAAGGCCGAATTTGCTCATCGTGGTGGTTCATGATATTCATAGATGAGCTAATCTTAGAACTCTGCGAATCTCCATATGGTGCACGTTTAGCTAATGATCTTATTATACCTGCTGTTCTGGTAGCAGATGATACAACAGTATTGTCTAGTACTCCCAATGGGTTACAGCATCTATTAGATATTGTGTTTACCTATAGTTGTAAGTGGCGTCTAGTCTACCACTCTGGCTTACAAGAACCATGTAAAAGTGCCATTATAATCTTTGGAAAGAGTATTCTTACATCCGAAATACCATACTGGAACTTGGGTGGAGAACCTTTGCCAACCAAGTCACAAGTGACTTATGTTGGAAACACTTTAGACAAGAAATTAACCTCGAAACCTAATACAACAGATGCATGTATTAAGGCTAGGAAAATATTTAACTCTCTGTGTGGTATTGGAATGTATAAATACGGGCTTAACCCAATCACAAGTTCTAACATTTGGAAGCGTTTTATAATGCCTTCAGCAATCTAAGGTGCCGAGTTATGGTACGACATATCCAAAACAGAAATGAATGAAATGGAAATTGCTCAAAAATACGTTGTGAAGCGCTTTCAAGGTTTTGAAAAGAGAACACCTAGTGTAATGGCTATTAGCAGTATGGGAATATGGACAATAAGTTCCTTTATCAGTAAAATGAAATTCCTTTTTCTAGGGAGATTGTTAAGATCCAATAGTTAATTCAACACAAAAACAAATGTTTTTATGTAGGCTCAGTAGCTTAATATCTAGAGAATGCCAATTTAAAGTGAACAAAGGCTTTTTACAAGACCTTAAAAATCTAAACCTTCCTGCCTTGTTTGAAACAATTACAAACTACATTGACCATGGCATATACATTCAGAGCAAGGATATCTGGAAATTTGTTGTTATAGAAGAAATTCAAACTCAACAAAAACGTCAATGGGTACATGATTTAAGCCAAGATTCTAAATACCTCAGGTTTGCTAACACCCACGTAGACTATGAGCCAATTATTCATTGGAAACTTGGGATAATGGATCCCTCCAGATTATGGGAATATGCCCAATTATTATATCTCATTGTACTCTCTACTGAAGAAGAGCAGTATTGCCTAGCCTGTGCCAAAACAACAAACGACATTGTAAAACACTTCATTTTAGAATGTTCATCTCTAAGTGCAACAAGAGATATATTTTTTGAAAAGATTGTTAATCTTCTACCTGTTGAAGACTCAATTAACATCTTAAACTCTGACGATGATGTCTTAGTAGAATGTTTATTGGGTAGTCGCACAGATGTACTACAGAATTACGATTTTGCTGAATGGCAACAATTCATTAACCTTTGTTCCAATCAAATAAGCGCTATGCTTAAAGAATTCACGTCGTAAGCAAATATTACCTTGCCTTACTCATTTCGCCACATATTGTTATTTTGTATCTATTGTATCTAATGTATATACTGTAATTTAATAATTTGTCTTTTGTATTAATTTGCTCTCCAAATTGGAGGAAATAAAGAACCATACCATACCATGCCAATACCACATACGGATGGTACAAGTCCTAAAGCACATTATTTTAAAAGTTTATTTGAGACATTATTTGGACCATTTGTTTTAGATATATTGAGAGAAGAAAGGACTTTAAATACTTCAAGCTCTTCAAATTGAATTAGGTCAAGTCTTGCATGAGTAATATATGTCAAGTTTGGAAGAGGTTTAATGTCAGTAATTATAACATCATCATTTTCAATGAGAGGAAGTATACCTCTTGAAATTTTTGAGCCATATAAATTTTTCAAAATATTAAAGTATAATTTACGTGAGGTTTGATTGTCGGATAATTTTATTTTGAGTGAATCAGTATGGTCAATTTTACCTTTGATAATTGGATGTATTCCTCCAATTATAAGTAGAATTTGAATTGTAATATTAAGAGAGGCAAACATTGTAAGTTTACATGGTCGAGGTTGTGATGGTAGGTGGAAGTACTTGTTTATAAAAATATAAACTGCAGTTCTTGTTATTAAATACCAATATCCTATAGCTGCCCTGTATTGACATATGTCAATACTCATGGTGGTTTAAACAATAAAATTAAAGTAACAACCCTAGTGAGTGAGAGTGGGATAAGTGGGAACTTAAGGGAGAGACTAATGAGATGATAGATAACATTGTTGAGTGTAAAATTCTCAGTGCAGGAATTCATTGAACACACTCTGCTCGAAATGTGGAGATGAACATCATTAATATTTCACATGTAACTACATCAAATATGGTTGTCAGGTAAGCTTTCTTACCAACCGGAAAAATGAAAATAAGCTGTAAATTATATATTTATATTGCTGAAACAAAATAGATAAAAAGAATAATAAGCCACACGGTGAACAGAATCGCTAAACTTTCCATAGGAACATCTCTAAAATTTTAGGATGTCATCCAATCCTGGTAAAAGATATACTATGTGTAAAAATTTGAAAGATTGACTGTTTTGTTATTTCTAAAAAAATGTTTTAAAGTAATGTGGAATGGATGAAATGTTAGTTCAACCTACATATGAATAAGAAAAACTGAATCCCAAAGCACATTTGTACATATAAACATCGTTTTTACTGACCTTGGTTGTGTTTTGACTTCACAATTCAGCGTTTTTAACAGAAATAAATTTGCTCACACTTGCACATTGTTTGGGATTCCCTAGTCAAAGGTCATGTGACTAATAATCAGAACGAGGCTATGACCTGTGAGCTATTCCAATTGAGAGGTTAGGAGAATTTTTTCATATCACCCTATGCAGACAGAGCCTGTGGGAAATATTGGGTGCGGAGCAAATGAGCGGAGGGTGCGGAGCTAACGGTTATTTTTTAATTTAAATTTGGAATATTTCTGAAACTAAGCCGTTTTGGGACTTCAAATATACCAAGATATGTGTATTTGACACCAAATATCAATACAATTGTGAAAATAGTAGCGCAATTCATTCTATAGCGACGCAGTGAGCCTTAAACATTTCCCAGACCTATATATTTTGAAATTATCCTTTTAATACTGAGTCCCCAGCATTCATAAAAAATGGTGTTCAAGGTGCACTATCTATACAAATTATTTTTGCATCTTGGAAGCCAGGCAGTATCTGTGTGATTTTATAAAAATTCGGAAATGTTCTTTAGATATGAGCCCCTCTAAATATTGGGTGCGGAGCAGCTCCATAAACGTAGCTCCGCACCCAATATTTAGAGGGGCTCATATCTGAAGAACATTTCCGAATTTTTATAAAATCACACAGATACTGCCTGGCTTCCAAGATGCAAAAATAATTTGCATGGGTAGTGTATCTTGAACACCATTTTTTATGAATGCTGGGGACGCAGTATTAAAAGGATAGTCTCAAAATATATAGGTCTGGGAAATGTTTAAGGCATACTGCGTCGCTATAAAATGAATTGCACTACTATTTTCACAATTTTATTGATATTTGGTGTCAAATACACATATCTTGGTATATTTGAAGTCCCAAAACGGCTTAGTTTCAGAAATATCCCAATTTTAAATTCAAAAATGACCGTTAGCTCCGCACCCTCCGCTCATTTGCTCCGCACCCAATATTTCCCACAGGCTCTGTCTGCATAGGGTGCATATTCTAGGTTCCACTTATTTCTGACGGTTTTCTATACAATCACTGAATCTCTTTCTTGCAAAAGAATAACTATTATATCAGGAACACATAATTAATAAAACATTATGTAATCACTATGTACAGAACACGAAAATTACTCTTTTCAAAAGTAGGTCACATTTTCTCCCAAGTTTTATATGCAATATTGCTCTGAACGAAATGCAAGAAAATGTGTAAACAAACATACTTTTATTGACGTCATCAACTTGAGTGCAAAATTCGAAGTGGACGATGTGAAATCAAATTCAATGTACCCACTTCAATATGAGAAATCTCCGCTATCCTTGAGTAATATGAGCTGAAGTTACCCCAGTAGCAAGGTAAGACATTGCTCTTCGTGTGATATTGATATTCGTGCCATATCACTTTAATATAACATTGCTCTCAATGAGAAATTATTTTTTATTTTTTAAAACAAACCTTCACAGACACGATTTTAGGACGAAAAATCCAAAATGGCCGCCTTAACATTTACCAAGAATGCCGAAAAACTAATCAGTTCTAAAGTTTTATAGGAAAAAACATCCCTGAGAATTTCAAATGAATCCCTCAAACGGTTTGGCTAGAAACCTGTAGACAAGATTTTAGGACGGAAAATCCAAAATGGCCGTCTTAACATTTACCAAGAATGCCGAAAAACTAATCAGTTCTAAACTTTTATAGGAAAAAACATCCCTGAGAATTTCAAATGAATCCCTCAAACGGTTTGGCTAGAAACCTGTAGACAAGATTTTAGGACGGAAAATCCAAAATGGCCGTCTTAACATTTATTTAGAATGTCGAAAAACTAATCAGTTCTAAACTATCATAGGTAGAAACATCCCTGAGAATTTCAAATGAATCCCTCAAACGGTTTGGCTGGAAACCTGTAGACAAGCCTTGACAGACAAGATTTTAGGACGGAATATCCAAAATGGCCGCCTTAACATTTACCCACGGAAAATCCAAAATGGCCGCCTTAACATTTACCCAGAATGCCGAAAAACTAATCAGTTCTAAACTTTCATAGGTAGAAACATCCCTGAGCTTTTCAAATGAATCCCTCAAACGGTTTGGCTGGAAACCTGTAGACAAGATTATTCGTGACGCCCGCCCGCCCAACCGCCCGGCAAACTGATTACAATATAGCACCTTAGGGTGCGATAAAAACAGGCAAAATGATTAATGATTGCTCATGATGAAATAAGTCATATAATGTTGAATTAAACGCTGATGCGCTGTTACCCCAATTCATTCCTAACTCACACTGCAGCTTCTGAAAACAATATGCATGAATGGTGCAAGACCGGGTGGATCCGTAAGCGTCTTCTGCTGTTAACTCCCGCCCATTATGGAACCCATAATGAGACACCATGCATGTATAAAGAAACTTAGGGGTGGTCGAAATGAGATGGTAATTACTAATGGGGCAACCATGCAGCACTGCTTCGCAACCATATCCATCTGGAGCATCTCTCCGCTACTGTTGCAATCTGCATACTTGCTCGCTTCCGCTTGGTAGATGGCATTCCAAGGGACTTCAGCATCCAAGTCACTGACTTTCAAGCAAAACCCCTGCATCCTACTTCAATAGGGAAGCTGTGGGCTTTCCAGTCCTTCTGTCTTGCTTCTGTGATAATGTCATCATATTTTGTTTGTTTCAACTCATGGGAAACCTCAATTCTATCCTCCCATGGAACAGTCAGCTCGACCAAGATAACACACCTTTTGTCATTTGATCTAATGACAATGTCTGGTCTTAGTGTCGTAACAGCTATATCTTGTGGAAACACCAACTTCCTGTCCAAATCGACCATGATTTCCCAGTCTGTTGTTGTTTGGAGGATTCCTGGGAGCATGGTTGTTCTCTGCTGTTGGGGTGCTTTGCTCTGACCTTCTTTACAGAATGATATCCATGGTGTTGTATCTTTAGCTAGTGGGCAGGTTTTGGAAGCAATTATGATGTCAATTTGCCTGGCTACTTCTCTCAGAACTTGGTCGTGTCTCCAAGTATACCGATGCTCCCCTAGGGCTACTCTACAGGAGCTCAGTATATGCCTTAGAGAAGCTGGTTGGTCTTTACAAAGGGAGCAGGTTGGATCGTCCGTCAAGCCCCAGAGTGACAGATTAGTTGGTGTGGGAAGGGTGTTGCTTAAGGATTTAAGGAAGAAAGCAAGTGATGATTCAGCTGTCTGCATAAGATCACTCCCTGTCACCTTTCTGCTCTCTACAGATTCCCAACTCAGCCATGCACCCTGACTGCCCATTCCAGTTGCTTCCTCCTCAGTTTTCCTTATTTCACTCGTTACCATCTTCCTTTTTGCCTTTGGATCTGCCTTAGACCAAGGGACCCTGCCGTAACTCCCGAGCCCTTTCCGCCCCTCTGCAACAGTACCTACGATGTCACTCTGTCTCAGTCTGCTTTCAGCATTGCTGATAGCATCCTGAGCAGACCATTTCCTTCTTTCCGGAGGATTGGCTTCAGATGCCCTGGCTGTTGGATCTTTCGAGTCTCTGAGCAACATTGCTGTTCGAACTTTCGTTACTTCAACTATGGAAAAAGTAGCAAGTGCAGCTGGATATGAAGTGCTGTAGAGGTTGACAGAGCTGAAAGATTTAGGAACCCCTTACCATTTGCGAAGGAACTTGCCAGCTATCCTTTCCATGGCCTGCACCGAAGTTATGGAGAAGTCATACATGGTGAATGGCCAATTCAACCTAGGAATAATTCCATACTGGAAGCACCAGATCTTAAGCTTCCCAGGAAGTGGTGTCCTATCTACTGCTTTCATCCAGGTAGTTAGCTGATGAAGCTTATCTGCTGTGTGGGTCTTGTCATTGAGACTGTGGTCAAACCATTTTCCAAGGCATTTAATTGGATTCTCACTGATGGTCGGAATTGTCTCTCCTTGCATTGTAAACTTGTTGTTTGATATTACGCCCACTGGGCGAAGTGACCAAAAATAAACAATTTTAATCACAAATAATCAGTGAATAAATGATTATTATCTGGTTAAAACCTATCATCGAGACTATTATTGCTGGTTATCGCTGATTATCGAGACTTATTAACCAACAATAACCAGTGTTTTCACTGGTTATTACAATAATCAATTCTTATTAATGTGTAGCCAATGGCAAAAATTCCAACTGATTATTATGTCAAGTGATTATTCACCCAACTGGTTATCGCTTTGTTTTCATTAGCAATTAAAAGCCGTCTGCCATTTATGCGTCTAGCGCTTCCAATTATTATCCGTTTAATAAACAAACTATACCTTTGTCTAGCTAAAGAATATGAATTTTTGCGAAATTGAATTTTTTATTCAAACATCATTTTTTAATTCATTATCAACCAAACAAAAAATAAAAGAAACACATTTTTAGAATTTCATTTAATGTTAGATTTTATTTAGCTGTCCAACTTCCATTACCAGGATTCGAGATTTTTCATTAGCAATTATCATGCAGCAGATTTCTGCAATTTAAATCTAATTGAAAGCCCATGATATCACCAAGAAAATATTTTATCATCGTGTAGAAAGTCCAATCTAAAATCTGGTAAATGTGTTGCATTTATTGAAGCAATAACCTTGTGATAATACTGTAAAACTATCATTAAAATGTTTGATATGAAATTCGATTGTCAGGAATAAGAAATACACATCAATACTTTTACATAATATCCAGTGTATTGAAATAAGATGTTATAACAAAGGCAATTGAAAAACTTCAATCTCAGTGAAACTAGTAGCGAAACTCCCTAAATCTGTTAAAGGGTAGCCTTCATTCAAGCACTGAAATTTAAGGTTAAGAGGAAGAATTCAGTATCCCGTGTGTTCACTACCCCCCTCCCATCCCCAATTATTAACTATGCTCCAATGTGTTTTATTTCTGTGTTTAATAAGTGCAATCAATATGATAGTTCTATATTACTCATTATTACCGTAGAGCAAATGTGCGCAAGGTTAAATTTTAATCTTATTGAATTATGTTAGTTAGTTGCTTGGATAGTAGATTGTTTGTTTGCTTGTTTATTAGCACGATTGATTGCTTGATTGGCCGTTTACTTGCTAACATTCTTTCTTTGTTGCTTTGCTGCTTCCTTGGTTTCTTGCATTAGATTTTAATTAGCTACTTGCTTGGTTGGTATGTCGGTTGTTTGCTTGCTTTATTTGTAAGTTGCATGGTTTGCTTTTTTACTTCTTTAGTTTCCTGCTTGCTTGGATGGTCGTTTGCTTGGTTGCTTGGTTGGTTACTTGCGTGGTTGGTTGCTGAGTTATTTATTTTTAAACTTTCTAAATATCCATAGGCGTAGCCAAGGAGGAGGGGGGGTTGCGAAAACCAATAAAAATCAAACCCTGAGAAAGAGGACTCAAAGAGCTTTTAAATGCTTTTTATTTAAAGTTTGTAGCTCACTTTGGAAGGAACTTGCATCCGATTTTTGTAAAATTCAATATAAAAATCATATTTGGCTTGTTTATGTCATAATCGCACCCCCCTGTTTATGTCACAATCGCACCCCCCCCCCCCGACTGAAAACCGAAATATTTTTGGCAATCACACTCCCTCCTGACTGAAAGCTGACTACGCCCCTGATATCTGTTATTGGCCATCAATAAACTATATTTATATTGTGAGCATTTATGGGTTTTGATAACAATAGGCTTTATACATGTATAATTAATCAAATTTCATATTGTAACATGTTGGCTAAATCGTTTCAAGTGAAGAATTAAGAACTGTAATCGGGGTTTGCGTAGTTTGAGTCAGGGAACAAAATGTAATCAGACGGACGGATTAATTAATATTTGTTAAATGAGTATTATAGGTTATAGGCAGTATCATGGGAACCAAGTAATCGTGTATAGGATTATTTTTTGTTTACTTCAGAATTGACTTTGATTTGAATAATTTCAATCAAACGTGTGTTGATGCTCTGAGTTAATACTATTAATTGACAAAATGTTGCAATAGGGGGGGGGGGCATTATTGTCTTTATTACATTACTTTTGTACATTATTACATTTACAGTAAACGCGACCCGATCGGGGAGGGGATTCGGGTTGTGCACAGTGCACAATTTGTTATCTCTTTATGCATGTTTTATTGCCAAATTAATATAAAAACAAGCAGGAGAAACATAATTATTTATTTTGTATTTTGTTACCACACGTCAAAAGGCGCATTTGAAGTTCAGAAAATGTAAGAAGACTTGGCTAGACATTATGTACTTATATATTTATATGTTACGTATTTATTTTGTATTCAATTCGAATTCTGTTCACTCGCACTCCTTGAACCACCCCAACCCCTTGGCTACGGGTATAAGTACTTTCGGCACACGGAGAGAATAACATTAGACTTCTGCAATGCAACTACATGTAATAAGAGAGACCTAAAATGAAAATAATGTAATGTAAAAATATACAATATTGTAGTCCATCACAAAGTTCATTTATTTCATAAAAGCGTCAAGGGACAATGCCTCTAAACACTAAGATAAACAAATTAACTTCCGTAGAAACATCCTGTCGTGGAAAAAACAAATGGCTTTTCATAACGGATTAGAATAGCCAGTCTGTCTAATTGTATAATATATTAGATACATTTTAAATTCCTTTATACTTCTTATCACAGACAGGTTGATCATTTTATTTAGACAAGAGATTGTATTCCAGCAGTGTCATTTGTACTTAGCCCTTTGAAGTTTAATCAGTCAGGATAATCAGTTGGTCGGTTATTCAGTAAAGAAAAAAGTGATTATCGCAAGGCCATGCCTGTTGCCATTGTATCTAGCCTTTAAAAGTTATAATTAGGTCAGGATCAGACTGTGTCTGGTTATAAATGATTATTCTAAAAAATTAATCGCTGATTAATGGATGAGGCTTCTGGATTTCTTGGGTTTGAACGTTAATCTGCCCCTTGTAGCCAGTTGTTCAAGTCGAGACAGAATCCATCTCATCCCAATTCCCTTGCATGTCATTGCTGTTATGTCGTCCATGAAAGCTCTGCAAGGAGGGGGGGTGGCGTGTTCCATCAGATGCGAGTGGCCCCCTACATTCTTTTGCTGCATCAGTCAGTAGAATGTTCATGGCTGCTACAAAAAGAATCACTGATACTGAGCATCCAGCCATGATGCCTCTCTCTAGTCGCTGCCAGTCCGAAGTGATATGTCTTGTGGAAAAGCGCATGTACAGTTCTGGGAATTTATCTGTCATTTCATTATTTTTCAACCAATTTACTTGACATTTTTAAGGTAAATGGGGAATGTAATTTTAAGTTGGATAAAAGAGTCTCATAGTCATCTGATGTCACAATGGATAATTATTGTTACTATAGCAACATGACGAATGGCGTAGCGGGTCAAGTAAAATAAAAATGAATTCAAATTTTGCTTGATCCAAAACTATGGTTAATAAATACCTATTTGGTGGACATATTTCTGTGATTTTTTATATTTTTCAAATACTTCAAACTTTAGTTTCTAAATTAACATCTTTATTGTTATATAAGAGTGTACTTTGCTTTATTTTCGTACTATTCATCAGCATCTCAAAGTCACAATCATGACTAAAAATAGCGGGAAGTTATCTTCCATTATGACTATGCTCCTTCCCATTACTCAAGCTGCCCATACTACTCTTGAAGAATTAGGGTTCACACAAGTTATTACTGCCCCGTATTCACAAGACAATATTCACCAGATGAAGCACTAGTAGGCTTCACTACATTTTGGGTGCTAAAGCATTATATGAGAGGTCATAAGTTTGATTCCGATAAGGGACTGATTTCAACGGCTTGAGTAAATCTTCAAGAGATACCAAAGGGAGGACTGGAACACATCTTTATGGACTAAGTTTGTCAACAACGCATGTGCGTCCAGGCTAATGGAAACAATCATAAATGAAATGATCCTCTCAGCAATGAAGAATACTTCTGAATAAATGACTTCAAGAGTACTGTTCTGCCTCTAGTACAAGTAGTTTGAAGCAACCATCTAGGCAAGATGAATGTTTTGGCAGAAATTTTTCAAACTAACATCAGTCAAAATTTGCTGACCCACCAACCACTTTTACTTTTTTTGTAATTACAATAAAATAAATTGTAGATGTGATATGTGTATGAAACATTGCTTGTCAATTCAGAATTATACATTGTACACTTCCTGAAAATTTCAACTCAAATGGTTGAAAAATCTTGAAATGGCAGACCAATTCCCAGAACTTAATGATCACCCTGTATAGTCCGCCAAGATGTAATTTGACAAGTCCTATTACCTCAGGTGGCACATGGTAATGTTCCAGGGCAGTGTAGATAAGTTGATGAGGCACGCTTGGATAAGCTTTTGCGAGGTCAAGCCATACCACTGAAAGATCCTTCTTCTCCTTCTTGGCCTCCCCAATCAGTTTGGATATAGCTGCTGTATGTTCGACACACCCAGCAACGCCTGTTATTCCTCTTTTCTGGACAGAGGTGTCAACATACTTGTTTTCCATGAAAAAGGTTGTAAACCGTTTGGCAATCACAGCCCAAAATATCTTGCCTTCAACACTAAGTAGGGAGATTTCTCTAAATTGGTCAAGTGAGATGGAGTTCTCCTCCTTTGGGACAAAGCCAAGGAGCAGGGAGTTCTTTCTTAATCCAGAGGACTTGCATGAGTCTCCAAAGTCGTGTGGTCAATAGTGGACAGTTCTTATATATCTTGTAGGTAAGCCCACTTGGACCAGGTGCCGAGCCTGATCTGCCTTTTCTTATAACTTGTTGAACCTCAGACATCTGATTGGTGTTGTATCAAACTCATGTTCAGGCAATGGAGCAGGTGATAAATTGGGCTTCTCGGCCAATGGCTCTTTACGTCTTGGGTCAGTATGGGCAGCTTGCACACTTGTGTTCATTTCTTCCTTTGTACATTCCAGGTTTCCAGATTTCGGTTTCCCCAAAATATCACTTACGAATTGGAATGGACTCTTGAAAAACTTGCTCCTGGTTTTCCTCTTTTCAGACCTCTTTTTCTCAAGTTATCGGCCTTCCTGAGCAGTAACAGCCTACGTCTAAGAGATTCTCTCAACCGATGGAGTCCTTCTTTCTCTGAAACGTCAGCATTTAAGAAAGCTTTCCTCAAACCTCGCAAGTCTTTCCTGATGTTACCTATTTCTTTCTGCCTTCTGCTTGGCCCTTTCTCTTTCAGGATTCCATCCCCCTTCTCCTCAAGTCCAAACCTGTCCATACATACATCATACACAATAGATGTCATAGCTTCAACTTTCCTCTTAGCGTCCCCTTTCAAAGTATTATTGAGGATCTGCTGTAAGTCAGCATCCAAGTCTTTCCATTCAGAACTTGATGCTGCTGGTAGTTTCAGTTTTGGTTTCCTTTCAAAAACTGGTACTTTCACTGCTTCTTCCTGCTCTCTTGTGTTCACTTCCTCCTCTACGGAGACTACCTGGACATTGTGGTTGTTAACCGGGTCTGGGTTGTCCTGCGTCTTACGAGGGGTATTCACCTCTCTGCGTTGTGTTGGAGTTGATGAACACTTCGTTTTACCTTGATGTATTCTTACGCCATGCCAGTTTTTGAAGATTCTTCCGCAACTTTCACATGAATCTCGTCGTCCGTTGTCATTGCGTGGGTCCTTGTCCGTTGTGTTCTGCCTATTGGATGAGTCTTCCGCCCCCCCCCCCCTCTCGGGTCATCCTGAGTGTATTCTCTTGTTTGGTTGTCTGTAGCTGTAGAAGTGGGTGCTTCGGTCATCTGATCAAAGCATGGTTCTTAAGGGTGCTGGCCTTCAGAACCCCCAATGCTGTCTTTCCAAACTGTCACAGTTCTATTCTGTCGCCATAGGGACTTTCCCCTAGGTCACTGGATAATTCCAGAACTAATGTTGAATTAAACGCTGATGCGCTGTTACCCCAACTCATTCCTAACTCACACTGCAGCTTCTGAAAACAATATGCATGAATGGTGCAAGACCGGGTGGATCCGTAAGCGTCTTCTGCTGTTAACTCCCGCCCATTATGGAACCCATAATGAGACACCATGCATGTATAAAGAGAAGCTTAGGGGTGGTCGAAATGAGATGGTAATTACTAATGGGGCAACCATGCAGCACTGCTTCGCAACCATATCCATCTGGAGCATCTCTGTTGCAATCTGCATACTTGCTCGCTTCCGCTTGGTAGATGGCATTCCAAGGGGCTTCAGCATCCAAGTCACTGACTTTCCAGCAAAACCCCTGCATCCTACGTAATGTAAGTACTCAGATAATTGAGGGATTAATATGACTATAATATGTTTCTTGCTATTACTTATTTCACTATATGGTCCACTCAAAATCCTTGGTTCAAAAATTGTGAAAAGGAGTGTTGCAAACTATGTCGTGCGCAATAATATCTCATGTATGAGGGTCACACACTAATGCCTTGGTCACATTTGCTCCGATCTTCACTACGGCGCCCGGCCGATTGAGTATTTTGTTCAAAATTGAATACAATATTGAGCAAAACACTCAATCGGGCGGGCGCCGGCCGATGGATCGGAGCAAATTTGACCCAGGCATTACACAGCTGGTTAGAAATAGTAAGTAAGATACCTTGGTTTAATTGAATGGTTCATTAAGTATTTGAAAACACCCATCGAACTACAAACAAACACCTAAAAACTATTACAAAAAGCTGTGTGAAGTCATTCAGTGTATGGTGATGGTATGGTCATCTGATCTCCCCCCCCCCCCCCCTGTCCATTAGTGTTATGAAAAATACGTTGTACACATTAGGGATAATTATGCTGTTAAAAGAATACAAACACAACATTTTGCCTTTAATGACAGGTATGTAGTGTTGATGTAAACAGTGCGGATGGTGAAGAAACAGTTGAAGACCTGAAGCAAATTTACGGAGACCGTGTGATATTTCAAAAATGTGACATCACAAAGGAAAATGAAGTCAGAAGTAAGATATATTATTATCTTTTTGCACTATTTTATACACCATATACACCCAGCACATACATTATAAAGTAAATAAAGCTATACATCTACATTATTAAAGGATTTAAGCACTGGACTCAGTGCATTGCATACTTTTCCGGCGTCTTTACAGTATTAACATCTCCGATATCTTGTCCTGTAGCACATTCATCTTATCAGTAGAATGAAACTGATTCCATAGAAAATAAAACAAAAAATAAAATATGCATACGTTGGCTTTCTCCCTAACCTACACTTTTGGAATGAAATTTACTCAAAAATTGCCCTCAAGCACATAGAAACCTCTAGCGTTTCAATACGTTTTTGCGGGAAGTGAATTTTCACTTTTTGCTCCGTTTGTTGGATTTTTTACCATAAAAATAATGAAAATATCTACAGCATATGATTGGTTTGGTTAAATTTGGTAGTTTTGCCGGACAGTTTGATGAATTGCGCAGGTCGTAATTATGAACAACATAAAATGACAATGTTTGCATTAATGACCCCTATATAATTGTATATAAGCAATGCAAATCTTCCTTGTAGATGCACTAAAGGTTGCGAAAGACACATTTGGCGACGTCACAATTATGGTGAATAACGCGGGAATTATTGATGAAACTAATATATCTGGAACTATCTCAATCAACCTCGTAAGATGATAATAAAAGAATAATACTAGTAAACGTTTAGTGGAAACATAATATGAATATTTTTATATGAGAGAATAGGAAACTATGAGACACAGCCAGGCCTAGTTGAATTGTTTGCCCATAACCTGCATCAAAAAATGCAGTATTGTTGTCCGGTATATCGCCACAAAGAATGAACATACCATTCCAAAGTACTGACTTCCCTGATATAGAAAATATTTTTGATTTTTTGATTGCAACATGGGCATATGTCTCTAAAATTAGGTCACACAAGGTTGACTTCTAAAAACAACTTCTTGTACTGTATTTATATTTTTAAATATTTTACCACACAACTACATTTCAAGTATGGTATCAATTGATTTTGACGAAAATTTAGTACTTTTGAAGAATAATGAATTCTCAAAATGCCAAAAAGGTGGTTCCAAAAGAATGCAAACTTCTGCAAAAGTAAAAATCGGCATGGGGCACTGTTTCAGTGTCAATACTTTTTAAGTTAGTAACATTGTTTAATTCTTTACAAAAAGTAATTTGACATGTATAAAAGGTACTGGGTGACAAAAATGTTAATTAAATAAATATCTGATGGTTCAGGAATATGATGGTATCCTCATGTTAAATCAATAGTACATATTCCTATGTTAAGTCAATACATTAAATCCTCAGTTTCTAAGTAGACCCCCCTGTTACCGGGAAAATGTAACATAACTCAGTGTAGAGCATATATGTAGGAACACTATGCAGTAGTTGGATTTTGTCGCCGACACCCGGGCAAATCCTTATCTAGAGCTCCTAGAAAATCAGATAAGGGACTATGCTCATTTGCGTTGTTTTATTGTATAAAAAACATTCTTAACAATTTAGTTATACTTTCGACACATTAATCTCATGATTTGAAACATTCATAGGCCACAATATCTAATTTCTTGAAAAGGAGGCCCCGGTTAGATGTACAATGATTGCTCTTGAGTCCATGGGTCGCAACAATGGGGGAAACGGAGGTGTTGTGGTATATACCTCTTCAAAAGCCGGTAAGGGTTACTTCAGAAGTAAGTTACATTGCATATATCAAATAGTTCATAAAGAGGCACAGATGCGTTGTATTGATTGCTGTTCATGGCTCGCAAACACGAAGGGAAAATTGGTGCTATTCTCAAACGTAAAGTGGTCGAAAATTGGAAACTGCATATTCTTAAATACTGATTTTCACGTTTAGAATTAAAATAGTATATTCACACCGGAATAGCCTGACTACGGTAAAGTCAGATACCGTTGTCAAAAATGGCGGACATAACCATCGCTTCAACTGGTTGATCACTTGGTCCTCATTTCATGGGATTTCATCGTCGCTAATTCTGTGCATGCAGTAAGCTCTTGTTATAATGTATCATATGAAATCCCATTTTCGAACAAATTGGGTCGTGAATTGCCACAATATAGCGTCTTCGATATCTTCAATGACAACGGAATTTGAGTAATTTAGAAAGACAACGACATTTGGTAATTACAGTGTCCGTTGTCCCGTATCTCATTTTCGATGATAGAACATTATAAACTATACAATGAGTATTAAGACACTTTGATTGGCTGTTTTTCCGAAGGAATTTAGTCTAGGTATTAAACATACAATTCATGAAAATCTAATTGAAGCGACCTCTATGTCCGCCATTTGTGACAACGGTATCTGACTTTACCGTTGTCAGGCTAATCCAGGGTGATATTAAAACATTTTGATTATTGGAATTAATGTTCCAGGTATAATACCCATTGGTGGATTACCAGTGTATACAGCAGCGAAACACGGACTCGTTGGTTTCGTTCGTAGTATGGCTGTAAGTAGTGAAGTTCTGTTTATATCGATGTAATCAGTACAATCCGTAATTGAAATATTACTAAGTCTAACCCTTATGTCTGCAACCTTTTTTAATAACATTACAGGGTGAACTAATATCAAATGTTCAATAATCTTTATCATTGCAGTTCAATCCACAACATATTAAACATATTATTTAACATTATTTAATATAACTAGTTAACAGACTCAGATGCATAAACTATTTGAACTAGTTACATAACATTTAACCATTGTCCCATATAAGGTATTTGTAATACTCTACCCCATGTTTAATGCACAATAGCTGGTATTCAACTCGTTGTGTTCAACTCGTTGTTGAAACTGTTCTCTCGGGCCATCAGGTAACTTGTTTGAAGGGCCATCTGGACTACAGTCGAAAGTTGTTGCATTGTTTCATAATGTACCTCTTAGATGATCCGTCATCCTGTTGAAATCAGCGAAATCAAGGATTGCCTCAAATTTAGATTATGGAGCTTGGGGCAGCTTTGCTATCTAATTTAACAGATATTTGTGATAGTTTCCTGCACAATATAAGCTGTGTGACTGGGTGCATTATAAATAAAATAAGAATTTGTCTAAATAGATAAGTTTTATTAACTTAGCATAGAATAATACTCTTTGTTGATTTTCTAGCCTTCTGCTACCGCACTTACTAGCAGGATCCCTCAAATGTCTATTGTCAAATATCAATTTTCCATGAGTACATTTATCATTTAAATAGGCAACAGCAACGCCAAAGCATAGCAAATCCCATCGAACAGCCATATGGCTGGCATTTTTACAAACAAAGTATATAGCAAAAATAGCGGCCATTTTTCAAAATGGCAACCTTCTATCAAAAGTGTCATTAGACAGTGTACCATGCTTATAGTGTTCAAATACCAAATGCTCCATTACTTTTTGTGTTATAGTAAAATACATTAAAATGGCGGCAATTTTTCAAAATGGCCACCTTCTACAAAAAATGTTATTAGGCAGTGCGCCATGCTAATCACCAAAATCGCTTCAGTACTTTTCGAGTTATAGTAAAAAACGTTAAAATGGCGGCCATTATTCAAAATGGCCGCCTTCTACCAAAAGTTTCACTAGATAGTGGGTTTGCCATTCTTATAGTATTCACATACCAAATATGAACAAAATCGCTCCAGTACTTTTCGAGTTATAGTAAAATACGTAAAATAGCGAGTAAATGCCGCCATTTTTCAAGATGGCTGCCATGTGCTTCTTTAATACCTTCTAGCTTCATTAATGTCCTATATAATTGTTTTACATTTAAAACATATTGTTGAAAATCGGCTTTCGAGCAGAACTTCTACTCCCAAGGTATATGTGTACAAAATATGTACAAAATCGGGCCAACGGTATTTGAGTTATTGCCCGGACGGACGGACAGACGGACGGACGTACGAACGTACGGACGGACAGAGGCGTTCCCTATATCCCTCCGAACTTCATTCGATGGGATAACAAAAAACATATGGATCTTTCATTTGCACATATTTACAGATTTCTGTAATGGTAATTTGTGTGACATGTGCTACGACCTATAACAGAAGATGTTTTATGATACATAAAAATATACAATACGTAATTGTTTTCAACTTCAGTTGAGTCCAAGGATAAAAGATTGGGGTGTACGTTTCAATTGTGTTTGTCCAGCATTGGTAGATACAATAATGATAAGCACTGATCACATAAGAAAAATAATGCATCCTGGTGATTTCGAACCATTAGTGAAACTTATAGAAACAAAAAGAAAAATGGAAACGATTCTACAGTAAGATTATATTGTATACTAAAACTTCATGTATCATGCCATTTGTTTCAATTGCATTACTTCATATTTTAATTCACAAAATGCATCGATACATTTGATTTAATTTGTTGTGGCATTTAAGGACTATATTGAATGTTACACGAACTAAGTCATTATGTTTTTCATTATACAACAATACGACTTAGCCTTATGTTCTCAAGACCTTCCCAAATAGCTGATGCGATGATTAAAGGCCCACTCTGCGTATTTTCAATGTTTTTGGGCTAAATAAAGACTTTTATATGAATTCTATAGAATGTCCAATATATTGATAAGAACCCTATCTTTCATTTGGCACCAACAACAGCCCAAACGAACCACATCAAAGCTTACAATAATTAATCAAAAAATATTTTCGATCTGTCAAGCTTTATATATCAAATTTTTATCAATGCCATTGAAAGATGGAGAAACTGTTTGGACTACATGATACATTCATTTTTATAGAAGTGTCGCCATATTTTAAATCAAAAGTAATTATATTAAAACATGCACTTTGTTAAGCATGTGCATGCATGTCTAATGATCTCTGAAGTTCAAATGGTTTTTTCTTTGTGAGTTATATTTTTCTTGGTTCAATATTAAAGCAAATCAAACTTTGTGTCATATTTGAGCGAGTGTGTGAGTAATATGTTTCAATGATAATTTTTTTCTTCTTCTAAATTAAGTATAGTGTGGCTTTAAGTGGATGTAAGATGATGCGTTGAATGGCGTCGTTGAAAAATAACCTTTGTTAATCATTATATTGTTTATTTTATAACAATATGACATATACAGCGTGTCCCGAAAGTATGGTGCCCCCCCCCCCTAGGCAGACATATTCCAGTGTCGTCATAGTATGTGTCATATATCATTTTAAAGCTTGTCCTAAGTTACATCGATTTGCCAAGTATCATGGTTTAACTCCCAAATGGGAAAAAGTTACAGTCATTTTAAAAGTTAGTGTTTTGCCAAAATAAAGTTCAATTTAACACCACATTACTAGTCAATGTGTCCCCTTTGACCGTGTTAACAGCGGCAAGTATTTTCAGATATGACCTTAAAAGTCCTTCAAATAGGAGTGTGTAACTTTATAACCCTCTTAAAACCTGTTAAGGGGCTTTAGAAGAGTTTCCTTAGAGTTTCTACCCTCACCGTTCTCTTTTTCCAACTCAATATCCATCCAATCCGAAGAGAATTGCTGCTGTTAAGATGGCCCGAGAGGACACATTGACTAGTGATTTGGTGTAAAATTTAACTTAATTTTGACCAAACACTAAATTTTTAAATACCTGTAATTTTTCACATTTGAGAGTTGAACCATGATACTTGGTGAATCAATGTAACTTTGGATAAGCTTTAAAATGATATATGACACATACTATGACGACACAGGTATATGTCTGCCTAGGGGGGACCCCATAATTTCGGGACACCCTGTATATTATAATATTATTTTATATACAATGTGACATGCCATATATGTATTTTGGAGGCCACCTGAAGTAGCTGGTGCAATGATTAAGCTCATATTATTTTATATACAATATGACATGCCATATATGTATTTTGCAGGCCATCTGAAGTAGCTGGTGCAATGATTAAGCTCATATTATTTTATATACAATATGACATGCCATATATGTATTTTGCAGGCCATCTGAAGTAGCTGGTGTAATGTTTAAGCTCATATTATTTTATATACAATGTGACATGCCATATATGTATTTTACAGGCCATCTGAAGTAGCTGGTGTAATGTTTAAGCTCATATTATTTTATATACAATGTGACATGCCATATATGTATTTTGCAGGCCATCTGAAGTAGCTGGTGCAATGATTAAGCTCATATTATTTTATATACAATGTGACATGCCATATATGTATTTTGCAGGCCATCTGAAGTAGCTGGTGCAATGATTAAGCTCATATTATTTTATATACAATATGACATGCCATATATGTATTTTGCAGGCCATCTGAAGTAGCTGGTGTAATGTTTAAGCTCATATTATTTTATATACAATGTGACATGCCATATATGTATTTTGCAGGCCATCTGAAGTAGCTGGTGCAATGATTAAGCTCATATTATTTTATATACAATGTGACATGCCATACATGTATTTTGCAGGCCATCTGAAGTAGCTGGTGCAATGATTAAGCTCATATTATTTTATATACAATGTGACATGCCATATATGTATTTTTCAGGCCACCTGAAGTAGCTGATGCGATGATAAAGCTCATATTATTTTATATACAATGTGACATGCCATATATGTATTTTACAGGCCATCTGAAGTAGCTAGTGCAATGATTAAGCTCATATTATTTTATATACAATGTGACATGCCATATATGTGTGACAGGATGTTTTAGATTTTCAAACCCTACTGTGGAGAGTTATATTTTTATGTATTTCAATTATATTTTCAAACCCTGCTAGGAGAATAGCTTTGATTTACACACAGTGTGCACATGCAAGGGGATTAACCTTGATTGCATTTACTTTCCAAATCACCAGTGCTAGCTTTGATTTTGAACTGTAAAGACATGGTAAGAAATTTTCATATATTTTTGTCACTTTTTACCCTTTAGAATATGCCAACATTATGCCAATTGTATTCATTTTATTCTCCATAACTTTAGCTCCAATATGATGTAAATATTATTTTGTATTTCAAATACTTTTGAGTAATTTCTTTGTAAAACTTGAACAATGTGTTGGAACATTTGTCCATAAGGTGATGTTCATTTCATGCACCTGTGCGTTATTCATTTACAATTAAAACCACCATTTATGTCATTTCATATGACTTATCTTGGTACACACGTTTTACAGGAGACACTGTGTGCGTACTAAAGATGTATGGCTAGCACTCAGAGACTGTATAGCTTATTTTATAAGGTACATTCCACATTTTATTTTATATTGCTCAATTGTAAACCTTCATGGTACATTTTGCATAAAGTAACTGAATTATATTTATATTTGGTAATTTCAATAGAGAAATGTATGAAGTGCGTCAAGCACAGTATAAGGGTTTTCTTGGGAACAGAATAAGGGCCCTTTAAGTCCCATAGCCCTTAGTACTAAGAAGTTTATCATAAAACTGTATGTTTCATTATTGTATTTTACCTGCTTTACAAACAGCTATTTGTACATTACTTTTATTTGCAGCTCTGGGGTACAAACTAGGTGCACAGCCTTAAGCATTTGTGGTTTTGGTCTTAAGTGATTTAGGTAGCTTGAATACAAGATCAGTTAGTGATTTAGGTAGCTTGAGTACAAGATCAGTTAGTGATTTAGGTAGCTTGAGTATTAAGATCAGTTGAGAGATTTAGCTCATTTGTATAACATTTTGATCATTTGATTGATTATAGGGTTGAATACATTTTAAATACATTTTATATTCTTATTCTGTTAATTCGATTTGTAATGTAACCCACGTCCACTCCCCCATGGTTACATTTGGTACTGCGGGTGTTACACTTCATGTTAAGATTTTGTTAGGATAGTGTTATTGATAGGTAGAATTTTTTTGACCAAATCCACATATATGCTACTGATGGAAGTCGAGTAAATCAAGTAAGTGGTACGATACGATTGAGACATCCAATGGACACTGGTTCTACAAAGATGAACAACAAAAGTGTAAATGCAGTCCATTACCACATTGTGACAATAATTAACAACAATTCATAAGAACATTTGAATTTCAACAAGAACATTTGAATTTCAACAAGAACATTTGAATTTCAACTAGAATATTTGAATTTCAACAGGAACATACAGAAATACAACTGGAACAATCTATGTGAGAAATTCAATTAGTGACAAATGTAAACAAATGAAATCTCATATAAAACCATAAATCAGCTATTTATAGCTCAATATTTTGAATAGCCAGTCAATATCAGGTGACAATTAATAGTATTTTGTGAGTGAAAGCAAAAGTTGACTCACACAGTTCAATAAATACATGCAATTATGCATCAGGTCATGAACATGATTAAAATTTAGGGTCAGTATCCAGGACAAATAATTTGTTTAGTTCTCAAAGCAGATATTTTGCTTGTTGCCCAGCTCACATATTTGTTCTATACCCTTGTCAGTGTACATTTATATTTTTGATTAGTAGCCTGGACATATATTTTATATTTTGTCTACACTTTGTCTACATTTTGTTTCCACGGAACCTAAAGTAAACCAGGACATACATTTTATCTAGTACCAGGTTCATATGATTTGTCCAATAGTATTATAGTACACAGGACAATCATTTTGCTCTACTGCCAGCTGTTGCAGAATCTCATACTGCAGTAACACAAATGAAATGAATATACAAGATAGCAAAATAACACAGCAAAACACAAAGTCACCAAATCAAGAAACTGAATTGAATCTGAGTGAACCAAAGAAGAACAACCTTCCTGTCAACACAAAAGTGATGGAACAAATCGACAACATCATGAAAAACTTCCAAGGAACTGAAGAAGAATCTACAAAGGCGAAGGAAATGTTTCTAACATACCATGACATCTTTGGAACCGATGAAACCGATCTAGGATGTACTGACTTATTGCAGCACAGTATTCCAACACCTGACGGCCTAGTAATAAATGAACCGTACCGAAGAATACCACCTGCCATTTTCGAAGAAGTAAAGGAGCACATAGACAAACTGATAGAAAAGAAAGTCATTAGACCCAGCAACAGTTCTTTTGCCAGTCCAGTGGTGATCGTTAGGAAGAAGAATAAATCTATACGCCTATGTGTGGACTACAGACGCTTGAATCAACACACCACTAGAGATTCTTTTCCACTTCCAAGAATCCAAGAGAGCATGGATTCCCTTCTAAACTCGAAGATATTCAGCTGCATCGACCTCCAAAGTGCTTATTTGCAAGTGAAAGTCATCGATGAAGATATCCACAAGACTGCATTTACTACTCCTCTAGGACTATACGAATATATGAGAATGCCATTTGGACTATCTAATGCGCCTTCAACATACCAACGACTCATGACGATTGCATTTCGTGAAGAGCTTTTCAAAACTGTTCTCTGTTATTTAGATGATCTACTCGTATACTCCTCTTCAATCAGTGAAAACATTGACAGAATTGAAACAGTTTTCAAGATACTAAAGAAACACAATCTCAAATTGGAACTACGAAAATGCCATTTCTTCAAAACAGAAGTAATCTACTTGGGACACAAAGTTTCTGGAGAAGGAATTCAACCAGACCCATCCAAGATAGATCAGATAGTCAACTGGAAGGAACCAAAGACTTTAAAAGACTTGAGAAAATTCCTAGGAACTACAGGATATCATCGACGTTTCATCAAATCCTATGCTTCTGTAGCTCAACCCCTACATGATCTTGTGAAGAAGGTTCTCAACAAATCCAGCAAAAAGACAGCAAACATAGAGAAACTTTGGACTTCAGAATGTAAAGCTGCTATGGAGATGATCAAGGAAAGACTAACAACAGCACCATGTCTAGGTTTTGCAGATTATTCCAAACCATTTATACTCGAAACCGATGCTTCCAATACGGGCCTTGGAGCCGAACTTTTCCAACTTCAAGATGGCAGAATGAGAGTAATAGGTTATGGCAGTCGATCACTCCGAGGTGCAGAGAGAAATATGAAAAACTACTCATCCAAGAAACTAGAACTTCTCGCACTTAAATGGGCCATAACAGAGAAATTTCGAGACTTCTTACTAGGAACCAAGTTCACTGTATTCACAGACAATAATCCCTTAACGTACATCATGCACAAGAAGAGACTACCTGCTTTGGAACAGCGATGGATATCTGATCTGGCGAGTTTTGATTTCGACATCAAATACAAACCTGGTAAAACCAACACAGCTGCAGACTGCCTATCTAGACTAGAACATGACTCGGAAGAAGATGATAGAGAAGAAGATTTCGAAGTTAGTGCAATGCAGATACTTGCCAAACAGTGTGACATCACATACTTACCTGAGATGGAAGAAATAAAAGAAGCCAAACAAAAAGAAGTTGCAGCACTACAAATAGAAGCAGAAATATCACAAGATGTAGCATCTTCATTTCTACCAACAATAACGAAGGATGGTTACAGAGAATTACAGCAAAATGACAAGGATATCGCTCTCATAACTGAGATGGTAAAAGTTAACTACAAACCTACTTCAAAAGCAATGAAAAAACTCACAAAAAGCCAAAGAAAATTGGTTAAACAGTTGAAAAACCTTGTAATGATAGATGAAATTCTGTACAGAAAATCACACTTTAATGACACTTCTGTATTCCAAGCTGTTGTACCAGATGTTCTGAAGGAAGAAGTTCTTAAGTCACTACATGACTTCACAGGACACCAAGGAGTAGAACGAACAGAGAAGCTCATCAGACAAAGATTTTATTGGACAGAACTTCATCAAGATGTCACAGAATATATCACAACCTGTAGCAGATGTCTGTTCGGAAAGATGCCTTACCAGAAAGTTATTACACCTCTAGGCAGACTTACAGCAAATAGACCATTAGATCTTGTCTTCATTGACTTTACTCTTCTTGAAAAAGCCTCCAATGGAATGGAAAATGTACTTGTGATCACAGACGCATTCACAAAGTTCACAATCACAGAACCCACCAGAGATCAAAAAGCTGAGACTGTAGCTAAAGTACTAGTGAAGTCATTTATCCAGATATTTGGCATCCCACACAGAATACATAGCGACCAAGGAAGAAACTTCGAGAGTGAGGTCATCAAGTGTCTTTGTAAGATGTATAATATAGAAAAATCAAGAACAACGCCATACCACCCCTCAGGAAACGGCCAATGCGAAAGATTTAATAGGACGCTTCACAACCTTCTGATATCTCTTGAACAAGACAAGAAGAGAAGATGGCCTGATTATATCAAAGAACTGACCTACTGTTATAACACAACACCACACAGTTCTACGGGATACCATCCCTTCTTTCTGATGTTTGGTCGAGAACCGAGACTTCCCATATCCATTCAGCTAGGTGTTGACGATGTTGATACTTGTGACAAGGATAAAGAAAAAGAAGAACAGGTTCAGAAAGAGAACAAAAGTTGTATAGTAGAACATGAAAGAATATTGAAAGAAGCACACACAAAAGAAGTTCCACAGAAAGTAAGAGGAATAAAACAAAACAAACATGAAGATGTGCCTGAAACTGAGACTATCAGGAGATCAAAAAGATTAGCAGCTCAGAATGCCATGATGTAGACATGATGTCAGAAAAATTGAGATATATATTTTATCGCGTTTAGTGATTTGCGATAAGCGTTCTGTAATAAATGTTATTTTCTTAACTATTGTTCTATTTTAATAATTCAAATTACTGTTATATGTTACTGTTATTTATACTATAAAAGAAACACAATACATATATAAAAAGTTACTTTGTTAACAGAACATAATTTTATTGACTACCATTTTAAGGTAGTGGATGTTAATTAGGGGAGGATAATCCTTCATAATGGTATTTCATAATGTTATTTTCTATGTTCCACGTGTGTGTGACATTTTGTTGTTAGAATTTAATGTATTTTATAATTCCTGTGGTAGCAAGAGCAAGGATAATTTGGGACAAATTATGACGAGTCCGCGTGTGTGTGACAGGATGTTTTAGATTTTCAAACCCTACTGTGGAGAGTTATATTTTTATGTATTTCAATTATATTTTCAAACCCTGCTAGGAGAATAGCTTTGATTTACACACAGTGTGCACATGCAAGGGGATTAACCTTGATTGCATTTACTTTCCAAATCACCAGTGCTAGCCTTGATTTTGAACTGTAAAGACATGGTAAGAAATTTTCATATATTTTTGTCACTTTTTACCCTTTAGAATATGCCAACATTATGCCAATTGTATTCATTTTATTCTCCATAACTTTAGCTCCAATTTGATGTAAATATTATTTTGTATTTCAAATACTTTTGAGTAATTTCTTTGTAAAACTTGAACAATGTGTTGGAACATTTGTCCATAAGGTGATGTTCATTTCATGCACCTGTGCGTTATTCATTTACAATTAAAACCACCATTTATGTCATTTCATATGACTTATCTTGGTACACACGTTTTACAGGAGACACTGTGTGCGTACTAAAGATGTATGGCTAGCACTCAGAGACTGTATAGCTTATTTTATAAGGTACATTCCACATTTTATTTTATATTGCTCAATTGTAAACCTTCATGGTACATTTTGCATAAAGTAACTGAATTATATTTATATTTGGTAATTTCAATAGAGAAATGTATGTAGTGCGTCAAGCACAGTATAAGGGTTTTCTTGGGAACAGAATAAGGGCCCTTTAAGTCCCATAGCCCTTAGTACTAAGAAGTTTATCATAAAACTGTATGTTTCATTATTGTATTTTACCTGCTTTACAAACAGCTATTTGTACATTACTTTTATTTGCAGCTCTGGGGTACAAACTAGGTGCACAGCCTTAAGCATTTGTGGTTTTGGTCTTAAGTGATTTAGGTAGCTTGAATACAAGATCAGTTAGTGATTTAGGTAGCTTGAGTACAAGATCAGTTAGTGATTTAGGTAGCTTGAGTATTAAGATCAGTTGAGAGATTTAGCTCATTTGTATAACATTTTGATCATTTGATTGATTATAGGGTTGAATACATTTTAAATACATTTTATATTCTTATTCTGTTAATTCGATTTGTAATGTAACCAACGTCCACTCCCCCATATGTATTTTGAAGGCCACCTGAAGTAGCTGATGCGATGATTAAGCTCATATTATTTTATATACAATGTGACATGCCATATATGTATTTTACAGGCCATCTGAAGTAGCTGGTGCAATGATTAAGCTCATATTATTTTAAATACAATGTGACATGCCATATATGTATTTTACAGGCCATCTGAAGTAGCTGGTGCAATGATTAAGCTCATATTATTTTATATACAATGTGACATGCCATATATGTATTTTGAAGGCCACCTGAAGTAGCTGATGCGATGATTAAGCTCATATTATTTTATATACAATGTGACATGCCATATATGTATTTTACAGGCCATCTGAAGTAGCTGGTGCAATGATTAAGCTCATATTATTTTATATACAATGTGACATGCCATATATGTATTTTACAGGCCACCTGAAGTAGCTGGTGCAATGATTAAGCTCATATTATTTTATATACAATGTGACATGCCATATATGTATTTTGCAGGCCACCTGAAGTAGCTGATGCGATGATAAAGCTCATATTATTTTATATACAATGTGACATGCCATATATGTATTTTACAGGCCATCTGAAGTAGATGGTGCAATGATTAAGCTCATATTATTTTATATACAATGTGACATGCCATATATGTATTTTACAGGCCATCTGAAGTAGCTGGTGCAATGATTAAGCTCATATTATTTTATATACAATGTGACATGCCATATATGTATTTTGCAGGCCACCTGAAGTAGCTGATGCAATGAGTAAGCTCATATTATTTTATATACAATGTGACATGCCATATATGTATTTTGCAGGCCACCTGAAGTAGCTGATGCGATGATAAAGCTCATAGAAGATGACGAATTGAATGGAGTATCGTTGTTAGTTATGCCATGGTCACATAGGCTCCGATCCATCGGCCGGCGCCCGGCCGATTGAGTGTTTTGTTCACTATTGTATTCAATTTTGAACAAAATATTCAATCGGCCGGACGCCGTAGTGAAAATCGGAGCAAATGTGACCAAGGCATTACGAAGGGCAAAACAACAGTTGTTGATCCACCTGTGTTGGACTAATCTTGATTTATATTTTTACTCCAGTAAAAACACGAAAAATAAATGAAAAAATTGCAACACTTATTAAACCTTGTGCAACAAATGCATATTGATGAGTTTAAAGACATATCAAAAATCTAGAAAAATCTAAGTAGTGGAAGACATGTAAATATCACTATTTGTACCCCCTGGTCTTATTTTATGAGGGGGTACTGTGTTAAGCATTTATATCTTCTGTTGGGTGCCTCCAATCACATTCAAATTTTCAGGGATTATGCATCCATATATAGTTAGTTGTCATGAAAAGACTGATCTTGATTGGTCAATTGGTTACCATGGCAACATAACTTAATTGCAAAATATTGTAAATATTAAGGATAAATCTACAGTTTCCCTACAAACAGATCGTAGTTTGTCATTTTTAACTTTTCAAAAGGAACACAAACTTGAGCGTTATACATTTGAAGGAGTTTACAACAAGATAACATGATAAATAGGTTAATAGGATGACATATTTGGCTCATGTTTGATAACTACTGCTCAATTTACCACAAAGTGGGCGTGGCACTTTTTGTTATTACAATTCCAAATAATTTCATGTTGACAGAATCATATTTACAAGGGTCATTAATACATATGTAATTATCTGGAATGGTGAGTCCAAATATCTTTTGTAAATTGGTTGCCATAGTAACACAACATATTGTATGTGAATCGTGGGTAGAGGTCATTTCAGGCAATCCTTGTTAATCTTAATTTTTTATTACATTCATCCTTAAGAACTGTTTTAGTGTATGATCTTTTTTAACAAATACAGGTTTGGATAATATTGATATGCGTTTGCTATGGTAACACAACTAATAATGCTGTTTCTTGATATACTGCTCTGTTTGTTCGTCTGCCCGCCCATCTGTCTAAGCATTTCCTGACCTATTATATTTAATCACAGATTGGTGTTATATGTGACAAAATGGCGATTCTTGACATCTTAGACTCAAGAAGATGTACCAACTTAGACCCTGTACGCTGTATCAATTTTAGATTATGGATATTCTACCCATTGTAGACTTTGGAGGATGTACCCATTAAACACTAGAGTCTACAACCTCTAAGACTCTAGAGGCAGTACCATCTTATATCTATTTATTAATCACATATTGATGTTATATGTGGCGAAATTGTGATTCTTGACATCTTAGACTCTAGAAGATTTATCAACTTAGACTATATAGGCTGTATCAATCCTAGATTATGGATGCTGTACCCATTAAACACTAGAAGCTCTGGAGGCTATACCCATTGTAGACTCTTGGAGGCTGTACCCATTGTTAACTCTGCATCTGGAAGGTGTAAACATCTTCTCTCGAAGGCTGTTCCAAGAACTCATCAAAGGTTCTGGAGGCTATACCATTTTTTACTCTGGAGACTATACCCATTGAAGATTCTGGAGGCGATATCATCCTAGTCTCTAGGAGGCTGTACCCATTGCAGACTATGGAGGCTATACCATATAAGGCTCTTGGAGGCTATACCATCTCAGACTCTTGTAGGTTGTACTATCTTAGACTCTTGGAGGCTGTACATATCTTTGACTCTTGACTTTCATAGAAATCATAGACTATTGTGGCTGTACTATCTTTTGCCCTAGAGGCTGAATCCAAATTAAACTGGCCTAATTTGTGTAGTCATGTACTAGAAGTTGGATAATTTCATGGTGCTGAACTTATGGAAATTTACTAGGTTCTCGTAATAATTTAGCCTATGTAACATCACAGAGTGATACATGAATACTGTAAGTTTATAGTGGATACATTATATACAGTCTATACAAACTACAAAGCCTTTACTTCTGAGGATAAAACTTCTACATTTTAGGATACTGAAGTTTGACATTTTGTGTATAGGGATCGATCATTCTGCAATCATACCCAACATCAAACACTAAATATGTCAAAATTCTCAACGCCCGTACTCCGTGATAAAAGGAATCGTAGCAACTCTACTCCTAGCCCATCGTCAGCTAGACCTGATCCTAAGAAAAACAAGCCTGAAACACCTGAACATGAAACACTGGAATCTAAACTTATCACAATGGAAAGGGAGTTAAAACAACTTCGAACAGATCGTGAGAATGATGCGCTGAAGATTCTTGAACTCGAGATGGAAACATCATATCTACATGAAGTAATTGCAATTCAAGATGGTCGTTTAGCCAAATCAGAGACTCATATTGAAACCATTGTAGATGATATCAGCGATATCAGATGGAGAAGTATGAGACAAAATATAGTGATCAAAGGCCTACCATCAAACAATCATGAGGTAGCGATGGATGCGGCAGCTGAATTTATGATCAATGAAATGAAAGTTCCTCCTCGTCACATCCAATCTGATAAGACGCCCAATGGTAAAATCAAACTAGATGTTGCACACCGATTCGGAGGTGAATATAACGGATCTAGGCCAATGGTGGTTAAGTTTAAAGATCGATCCAGCAGAAATGACCTACTATCCTACGCAAAGAACTTGAAGGGCACACATTTCTCGGTACACGAACAACTGCCTTCAGACATGTCCAGCAGACGTAATGCACAGTATGTGGCTTTTAAAACTACTAAAGCAAGTGGCCATCAAGCCTCTTTGAATAAGGATGTTCTGACTGTAAATATAGTGAGAGTCGATCCCAAATTCAAGACTAACCCACTCCCATTAGATGCGAAACTATCCCCGGATATTTTGCGCGAGCCCTTGATAGAATCTGCAATTCACAATGATAAGGGATCGAGGATGAAAGCCCATGTGATGGTGGTGAAATCACAAAATGAAGCCAAGACTGCCCTAGCAAAGGTGTACCAAGATCGGAATAATGCTACAGCAGCTCACAACACTTATGCCTACATAACACAAGGTCGAGATGGAAAGGCTGCCACAGGATACGACGATGACAAGGACTATGGTTCAGGGAAAGATCTCCTTAAATCAATGACTGATCTTAACATTAAAAATTGCATCGCAATCATCAGCAAATGGTATGGACCACGTAATATCGGTAACAAGGCAAAGAATGACTTGATGCAAATTACTCTGAAGGAAGCCCTCAAAAATGCTGAACTGCCAGATGAGAATTGATTGAACCACTGATTACTTTCATTTAAGACCTATATTTACAATGACAGGTCCCCAAGACTACAGATGTAGTAAATAGTACACATTTTTGTTCACATTTTAATCTGCTTAGTACATTCAACATAAGGTAGACTGCTTACTGAGTTATTCGATTGTTCTTCTTTGCTCCAGATCAATCGTGAAAAATTGTTTTACGGTTTTAACACCTAGACTGCAGTAAACTCTAACTTATGAATACAACTCTCCATGACTGCATAATGCAATTACTATACACTATAGTGATTATTCAATATCACTGAACACTTGAATGAATATATTTAAATACTACTTAGTAACCATCATTTGCCTCAGACCATAAGTAAAGTGCTCTAATTCTCAACACCTACAAAACTCTCTAATTGAGGAGTTTGCAAACTTATTCTGAATGAAAAAACATCTCCATAGTGAATGTACATACTGGATTAGCATACCGTATCTACTTACTTGTAAAACTCCTTTTGAGGAGCACTCCATGGGTGACATCTATCTGTATACTGAGAGTTAGAATATTACTTTTTTCTGTACTTACATACCTACTTTGGCTGCTTCCTTAGTTGCTATAGTAATAGTCAATAACATTGTTCCTTTAGATATCTCCATTGTATGTTTTGTTTTTTGTTGTTTTTTAATCCAAAATGTGGGTTAAACATATAAGAGGTCCTTCAAGGTTATTGATCCATGATTCATACTGTACAATGACTTGAAATGGGAAAGGCACTTACTTGTCTTAGTGTACATATTACATATTTTACAGTTTCACCCTTACTTAATCAATGAGACTCAACCACTTTTATCTCTGTAACAGCATTCCATGTATATTAACCATATTGCATAAATGATTAACAAATGTATATACATGTCATACTTGTATATTATATTATTATTCACAACATGTCTCAATCTGAAAGTCGTAAAATTTGAGTTAGAAAGGTATAGAGTGTCTCTGGTGCATGTTTGTTCTTTACAATCACTTTATTCATTAAATCCCCATGATCCCTCATGTCTTTTGATAGATTCTCTTGTCTGTGTTCCCATTCCCAACTATTTTGAACCACCATGAGCATTGACATCACTCAATATAGGGCAACAATAGGGACATGGTACCTTATTACAAAAACATCAATATTTACTTTTAAAAACAAATATTTTAGAATTCCAAATCAGCCAAGGCCTTGTAAATTCATAGCAATTGCATATCTTAACATAGTTTTGCACATCTTGTTAATTATAGGTGGTATACACCCAAACCCAGGACCCATGAAGATTTTCCCAACCAATTTTTCTTTCTGTCATATCAACACCAGATCTCTAAAAAGCCACCACCAGAAAATTGATGAAATCACTTCTACTCTGTGTGTCAGCAAGCAGTGTGATGTCATTGCTCTCAGTGAAACATGGCTCAATGATAACGTTAAACCAGATGATGATGATATTTACATTCAAAATTATCAAAGACTTATTCGTAAAGATAGAAAAAATAAGCCAGGTGGTGGTGTAGCCTTTTATGTTAAAGAATCAATTCCAACTACCAGACTGTTTAATTGTGAACACAATGACCTAGAATTAATTTGGCTTAAACTCAAAATTGGACCTAAAACTGTGATCATAGGAACTTGTTATAGGCCACCTGGTATGAATGTTCAACAAGTTGACAACTTTATTGATAATTTGACCATTTCTCTTACATGTGTGCTCAACTTACAACCAGATTGTTTGATATTGTTAGGCGATTTTAATGATACATGTACTATATGGGACTCGACTCACAATGATAGCGAAGTGGGAAACAAGCTTGTCAATCTCATTCATGACTTTAACTTATTTCAGTTGATTACAAAACCTACGCGATGTGATGCTATTCTTGACCTACTGATTACAGACTCTCCTGCCTTTGTTTCACAAGAAGGGGTTGAGCCTCCACTAGCAAACCTAGATCACAGTTACATTCATGGGGAACTTAATCTTAAACATAATGCCGCAGTAAAATATCAACGTACCATTTTTGACTATAATAACACAGATTTTATTAACCTCAATGATCATCTATTAAGTGCACCATGGGAAATAATTTACTTCGAAAATGAACATACAAACATAGTTGTATCTAACTGGTATGAATTATTTTGGACGGTCGTTGATAGCTTCATAAATAAGAAAATAATAACTATTTCAAGTAAAGATAAACCTTGGGTAACTAAACAAATTAAACAACAAATTAACAAAAGGAACAAACTTCACTCAAAATGGAAAAAATCAAAAAATATTGCAGACTTTTACAATTTCAAGAGAAAGCGAACTGAAGTTAATTTCTTAATTACTCAGAGCAAAAAATATAGCATAGAAAACTTGAAACTAAAACTGGCAGATAAAACGACTACTTCTAAAATGTATTTTAAAATTTTGAAGATGATGTATGGTCCAAAAGTTTCACAAGGCATCCCCTCTCTAATTGAAAATAATGAAACTATTACTGATTCAAAAGAAAAGGCCAACCTATTAAACAACTTTTTTGCAGATCAAACAATTCTTCCTTCAAACCTAAATGACCCTTTACTTCCTAACATGATATATAAAACTGATTCACACCTTAGTTCTATACAATTTGAGGATTTTCAAGTTTATGATATATTGATCCATCTTAACATATCAAGGGCAAGTGGACCTGATAATGTTTCCAATCGGATTTTGAAAGAATGTGCCCTTGGATTATCACCTAGTCTTTGTGGTATCTTAAATAACTCTTTACAAACTGGTATATTTCCATCAGCATGGAAAGAGGCACATGTCTCACCTATTTTTAAAAAAGAAGACAGACAATCTAAATTAAACTATAGACCGATCTCTCTTTTGTCCTGTATATCTAAAGTCTTTGAACGTTTAGTATTCAATGTATTATATAACCTTTGTAAAATAAACAATATCTTAACTCCAAGAAATTCTGGTTTTAAACCAAACGACTCTGCAATAAATCAACTGATAAACTTAGTTAACAAAATTTACAAAGGCTTGGATGATCGAAATGAAATTATGATAATCTTTTTAGATATTTCCAAGGCATTTGATAGGGTCTGGCATACTGGTTTAATTTACAAGTTAGAATCATATGGAATTTCTGGTCAACTTCTAAAATGGTTGAAAAGCTATCTTTCCGACCGCAAACAGAGAGTTGTCATAAACGGTGTTCATTCTGACTGGCGCTACATTGAAGCAGGTGTCCCTCAAGGTTCAATACTCGGACCTCTCCTATTTCTGTTTTACATCAATGACATTGTTGAAAATAAAGATACCGTCATAAACCTTTTCGCTGATGATACATCTCTACTTGATGTGGTAAACGACCCAATACTTAGCTCAGTTAAAATGCAACATGATATAGACCAAATAGAACAATGGGCAGAAAGATGGAAAGTTACTTTTAATGCTGCCAAGTCAAAACTTCTGATAATCTCACTTAAACAAAATAAATTTAATTATCCTGATATAAAGTTGAACAACTCTGTAATTCAAACAGTTGATCACCACACCCATTTAGGACTTACCATACAATCAAATATGAGCTGGCATCTTCATATCAACAATATAACTAAGAAAGCAAATATGAGACTTGGCCTCCTCAAAAGGAGCTCATTTAAATACAACTTAAATCAAAATGAACTAGAAACATTATACTTTTCAATGGTTCGATCAGTACTTGAATATGGTGACGTCCTTTATAATAATTGCCATTTATTCCAAAGTAAATCATTAGAAAACATCCAAAGAGAAGCTGCTATATTATGTTCACATGCCTATAGACATACTAAATATAATGATATTTTGAATGAACTTGGCTGGGACTCACTCAAAACCAGAAGACAATTACATATTACCACCACTTTCCATAAAATGGTTTATCAAAATGCCCCGCTTTATTTGACTGACCTCTTAACCCCTCTCTCCCAAAAGCAGACCAGATATAGCTTAAGAAACACTATATGAAATAGAGAATATTGCTTTGTTATAAGCAGTGTCTATTTGTAAGAATCTCATGTAATGTGCAGTAATCAGCAAAAATACTCAGCACATATAAACAGAGACATTACAGAGACAATACTCGCTGCATATATGGAACACTCTGTATATTCAAGTATTGCTCCTCTTTATTTGTAGAACAGCACAAATAAGCACTGATTATACGTGGAGTTAAGAATACTCAAATGTATGCAAACGCAATACTCTGTAAGTGTGCAATATAGTCACACATTATAATTGCCTCTTTCTGACTATATTAAGCTATTTCTAAGTTGCTCTGCTCATTTTATAACTGAGCATACAAATAGATAACGGACTATTTGTGCGTATTTTTCTATTAAGCATGATAAAACAACACAACTAAAGAATGTAAGTACCGTAGTTCTTTATGAATATGACTTTATCTGTGTATAATAAGCGACTACAGGATGGATTTCGAAATAATCTATTTTTACTATAATTGTGATTTTTCGACACCTTTTAAGTCACACCGGAAAAGAGAGATCTTCCTTGTAGTTATCAATAAGTTGCTAATAAAGAATACTTGTGCAAACCAATGTTTTTAATGGAGATCGCCCCCCCCCCCCCCCGACGGAAAGCTGGCTACACCGCTGAACTTGTTATCTCTACTTTTAGAGTCAATGCAACCTAATTCTTCCTGAGAAGGTATTATAATTTAACAACCTGTTACCACCGTTCGTATTTAATCATGGATTATGCATAGGAATTCAATGGTTTACTTTTTCAAATCGCTGCTTTGTTTTCAATATAGTCACACATTATAATTGCCTCTTTCTAACTATATTAAGCTATTTCCATGATCAAAGCAAATGGTAGTCTAGACTCTTTTGGTCATGTTTTCGATTGCATTTAAAATCTGCACATCAATTCAGAACCATAAAATATAAATCACTGGAGCGACGTCCAACATCTTTTAATCCGTTAATAAGTGATTCTTGCTTTTGAATTAAAGCCCATGTTAAATTGAATTCCTCCCGGTAAAGCCGGTATTTAGAAAAAAATATGACAGGTAATGGAATCGAAAGAAGATTAAATCATTTTATAGTGTTTATGTTTCAATCAGCGTTGATTCCATTGTCTTATATAACTCATTTACAGGAGTTTTGTATTCCCGATGCACTTGGTCATAGTTCGCCCGGGATAGTTTGTTTATAATAAATTGATTTAAGTTTAAATAGAGAAAGATAGTATTCTAATTTGAATTTTAGGAACTGGGTTTCAAAAACCGGCTTTTTAACTTCAGTTTGAAACTGGCTTTTAATAACCCTGCTTTTTGAGAACTATAGATTGCAAATGCGGTTGCCTTCGTGTACTTTTCAATGTTTCGGTGCAGTTTTGTGAATCAAAATATCATTTTTTGATAACTTGATAGTATGAGAATGAAGAGACAAAACCTGATCAGAGATACCCTTGTTTCTATTTTGAATTGGACCTTGCTTTGTTTTCCATTCCCAAATACATTCACAAAACTTTAATCCCTAATTATTCAATTCTTGCAAATATTAATCCGTTTGTTATAGTTAAATGGATTAATTTCTATAGCCAGTTTTTCTAAATCCCCGTGCTACATTGTATAATTAAATTTCTTTTAAATTCAGAAATTAACCGATTATCTCTGAAGGAATGCAAAAGGGAGTTCAACATTTTAAGGATACAACTGAACAAGGTGGGCATGGATACCGGGAGGGGGGACTTTAGCTACATTATTATTAGATGTTTGGATTGTTCACTTCTAAGGATGTTATTTTAGCGAGTAATGCAATCAAACGGCTGGTGCACAATGGTGTTACCTATAATTAGTTGTGGGATGATTTTTAAATCCATGGGAAAGTAATATCTGAGATCAAGGCATTTGTTGAAATAAAATATTGAGAATTTTAATACCAATTATATTTTCAATAATTTCATTTAGCGTATTTGATGTGAGTTTATCTTCTGCTTCCTCTAGCATCTGGGTTCCTAGTAAATTATGATCCCGGGATTATGATGTAAAGTAAAAAAGGTTTTTGACTTGTAATACTAAATGTACGTGTACTTTGTCGAAATCTCTATCCCCGATTAAAGCTTTGATTATCGCAAAATAATAAACAATTGTATCAAAATATTGAAAACTCAGTATTACATGTCAAATGACAGCTCTTATTATGTGAAAATGTGAGTAAAATACACTACATCTTCAAATACATGTATGCAATCGCATTCAAACTTGATTTATTTAAATTGATTGAATGTCTAAAAAAGAGCTTTAATAATATGTTTTACTCAGATCATGGTGAATGGCTTTCGAAACATTTGATTGCAACCACTATTTCAGTTTGGAACAAAATACTCAATCGGCGGCCGATGAATCGTGGCAAATGTGACCCAGACATTAGCGAGGAAAATACTTTTGACCCAATAATCCCCTGCTGAATCCCCATATAGATAATATACACCAAGGCCTACACAAATATAAAATAAGGGTCCGAACAAATATTTTACAACTAGATAAGCCATATATCTGATTAAATTATGTCTATCAATCTCTTGATTGCAGATTATTAAAGAGATACAGTACATGTATTATGTCGGGAGGGGGTCAAGGATCTTGACGCAAGATTAATACAATTCTTATATCATCAGAATGTCATTCAGATTTACTATGAATAAGCTTGTTATTTGAATTAAAACTGAATACATCAAAAAGTGAATTATTAGTTTGTATTTTGAATGCTAAGAATGAAAAGGTGATTCTATACAAATCACAAATACCATTCAAAACAATTCCTGGTTTCAACTATCAAGGTGCTTCTCCAAACATCCGGCCACTATGTGCAATTGTGTCAGGTAATTAGTAATTGTTTATGTTTAGATTACTTATTAGAGATGTCAAATCATGGGTTCATCAAAACAGCATTATGACTGTTCAATAGCAGCAAAATGTCGCAGAATTTAGTATTTTATGTTTTAACAATTTATTTTGTTTTTGAATAACTAAAAATGAGGGGGTGGATATTGAGCAAGCTGCATGTCTCCGAGCTATGATGCACAAGTAATAATCGTACGTGACACACACACAGGTGGTTGACAGGGAAACATTAAGCTTGCCAAATGACCAATGTCTGTTGAGAAGTAAATAATCATAAAGCCATACTGTGAGAATGTCTTCACATTGGTGCAATCATGGGCTTTAACAGATGTTTATGCCCAATTCACAAAACAGCGTCTACCAGTCCTCCTAAATAAGCAAGAATATGTCAAATATACCGATCTTGACTCTATATATGCTAATGTAGTTAGTTTATATTCTTGTGCATGTCTCAATATACTCAAATGCTGCATATTACTTATCTCAAAATATGCAGAAATACTCATGAAAAGTGGCATATATGCAGATCATATGCAAATATAATCAGTTTTAATTTTTATATATACAGTATCTAGTATACTCAACTGCTTATATTTGTCTATCCCAAATAAGCAGGTATATGCAGTTTCAGCGCCGCATATAATCACAAGTAAACAGCAAATATGCAAAGTATGTCTGAATATAAGCAAATATACTCAGTGACAGTACCCGTATATGCAGTCAGTATTCTCCGTGGATGTTTGTTATATGCAGCTGCATATATGTGTGTTCCATATATGCAGTTATTGTCTGCGTTCTGTCAGTGATGATTACTGGTTATAACATGCAATTTGAAGCAAATAACCACTAGAATTGCTCGTTATTTGCAAGCAATATTCGTTATTTTATACAGTGAAACCAAAACTCTTTCAATATACCCTTCTGTAGACTTAACATTAATTACAAGTCGTTTCTTCCAAATGCCATTAGAATATGGAACAACCTGGAACAACATTTTAGGAACATTGGTTATCTCCCTCTATTTAAATATAAACTTAAACATTCTATTTGTAAAAGCAAAATTAAATTTTACTCATTAAAAGCCAGCAAATCTGCAATTAATCATGGGAGAATCCGAATGGGTCTCAGTGCCTTAAACCATCAACGTTTCTCTTACAACCTCATAGACTTCAAACACTGTGCTTGTGGTTTCGCACAAGAGACACCACTTCATTATTTTCTTGACTGTCCCCTCTATGTTGCCCAAAGAACTACTCTTCTCAGGGAATTAGGGAACATAGCCACAACCAATAGACATAATCTTCTCAATTGTATAATTCATGGAAACAAAGATTCTTCATTCATTGACAACTGCACTCTATTTAATCATGTCCAGACATTCATCAGAGACACTCAGAGATTTTTATAACCATATATAAAACTGTCTAACCTATTGCATGACATCTCAAAATTTTATATGTAGACCCCTAGGGGATATAATAGTGTAAACTGTAAACCCTAGGCTAAATAAAATGATTTAAAAAAAAAATTAAACTCTGAAGCTATGCCATATTGGTCTCTGGAGGTTGAATTCATATTATACTCTGGATGTTGCACCATATTAGACTCTGTAGGCTGTATCAATTTTAAATTATAGAGGCTTGGTCATCTTAGACTCTTGGAATTGAAGGTTGTAGCCATTATAGAAGTAGATGTACCCATTAAACTCCTGAGGCCATATTAGACTCTAATTGTTAATATTAGTAGTAGGCTATACCATTTTCAACTTTGGAGGCTGAACCATTTTAGGCTCTGAAGGCTGTACCATCTTAGATTCTGGAAACTGGTCCTATGTTATATCGAGAGGCTGTACCATCTAAGGGTTGGAGGCTGTACATGTTAGACTCTTGGAGGCTGTACTTATCATAGGCTCTGAATGCTATAGCAATCAAATGATCTGAAGGATCTACCATCTTGGACTCTGGAGACTGAACCCATGTTATATCTGGAAGCTGTACCATCTTAGACTCGTGGAAACTGTGCCTATCTTAGCCTCTGGATGCTATAGCAATCATAGCCTCTGAAGCTGTTCATCTTAGACTCTGGAGACTGATTCCATGTTATATCTGGAGCCTGTACCATCTTAGACTCATGGAGGCTGTACCATCTTAGACTCATGGAGGCTGTACCCATCCTAGGCTCTGAATGCTATAGCAATCATAGCCTCTGAAAGCTGTACCATCTTATACTCTGGAGACTGATCCCATGCTATATATGGAGGCTGTACCATCTAAGGGTCTGGAGGCTATACCATCTTAGACTTATGGAGGCTGTACTGATTCTAGGCTCTGACTACTATAGCAATCTTAGATTCTGAATGTTATATCATCTTGGACTCTGGATGCTGAATACATATACTACTTGAACTGTATCATATTAGATTCTTGAGACTGCACTAATTTTATACTCTTGAGGCTGTATCATCTATATACTCTGGAGGCTGAACCAACTTAGGCTCTTCTGAACTATTCTATATACTCGGGGTGGAAGGTGTGAGAATTGTGCAAAAAATGACTTTGTGAGCTGGATGGAGTTTCTCGGTATTTTTCATTCTATTAGGGTTTCCTGCATAAGGGATTTCGCCTGCGAAGCATATAACTCTTGCGAACATATCTAAATATTGGTCCGAGGAAGACATACCTTGAATTTTTTAGAAAAAAATTGGCTAAAAATGGAAACTACAAAAAGTCAAAATGTTCAACTCAAACAAAACTCTAGCTATTTAATATTAACACTATGTATTATTTAATGTTTTTCAGATGTTTAAGGACCTTCATTAGTGTACTAGTGTCTAGAAATAAGATAATTAAGGACAAAATTTGGCATTTTTGATCATTTTCACTTTCAGCAGTAACATATAGTTCCTTATATCTTGAGTTTAATGTTGACTGGTTGTTGCATTTTTGATTAAATCTGTGCTTGTACATATGTTCTTCCATTTAAGGTGTAGAAAATACTAATGAAGGTCTTGAAACATCTGAGAAACCTTACATAACACAAAATATTGATATAGAATAGCTACAACTTTGTTTGAGTTGAACATTTTGACTTCTTGTAGTTTCCATTTTTAGCCAATTTTTTCTAAAAAATCCAAGGTATGTCTTCTTCGGACCAGTATTTAGATATGTTCGCAAGAGTTATATGCTTCGCAGGCGAAATCCTTTATGCAGGACACCCTAATAGAATAAAAAATACACAGAAATTCCATCCAGCTCATAAAGTCATTTTTTCCTTAACGGAGCCTCTTAGAAAATTTTCCACCCCGAGTAATAGTCTCGGGTTCTACCATATTAGACTATTGGTTGACATGTTCCTGGTATTGAAGGACACCATATACGCTGGGGGTTGATTCATATTCTATGTTATAAGTTTTTTCAGAACATATTATGCACCACACTATTTGCGTTTATTATGCTCTGTGTTACTATGGCAACCCCTTGACCAATCATGTACAGACTCACCATATTAAAGAATAACATCCGTATCCATGAGCCCTATAAATATAACTGTGACTGATTTTGTAAAAATAACTGTTTTGGGACATTATCACTGAAAAGTGCCACGCCAACTTTTGAGTAGATAGAGAGGTTGTCACCTAATAGAATAGAGTTCAGGGTCAAAGATATCATATAATTTATCACATTTATCATGTTATCTTATTAAACACTCCTCAAATATGTTTTTATGGTAGTTTAATGTTCATTTTCAAATGATTTGAAGAGAAATGGCAACATCTGTTATTAAAAGAAGCTTCAGATTTACCTGAAATATTTAAGATTTTGAGCAATTAAATTGCGTTGCTATGGTAACCAATTGACTAATTAATTTCAAAATTGTCGTGACAACTCACTATATATAGGCGCCTAATCCCTGAAAATTTCATGGTGATTAGAGTTATGTAACAGAAATTATTAATGATTATCATATTACCCCCTCATAAAATTATCCCAAGGGGTATAGATGGTGATTTTAAGGCTTTCCACCACTTAGATTTTTCTAGATTTTTGATATGTTGTTTTACTTACCAATGGCTATTAATTACACTAGGTTTACTCTGTGTTGCAATTTTTTCATTTATTTGTGAAAATTTACAACGATTTTACTGGAGTATTTTAGTCTTTATAAAACCAGAAATTCCCTAAATACATGTGTTGTATTTATCAAGTATCACCTTTAACTCTTATAAACTTTTAATTCATTGAGTGCAACTTAAGGCGGACACAAAATTACATTTGGTAGCATAATAAAGCTGATATTAGAGAAAATATATAAAGTAATAAAGTTAAAAGTTGGTCATTTTGTGCAAAACGGTTCATTTCCATAATATCTTAGAGAACAGATACTATTTACACGATTTCAGGGATACAAATGAAAAGTTTAAAATGCATATGCATCGTGTAGCTAGGACGAAATATTCCCCTTCCTGTCTTTTGGACAGGCGAGATGACTACTGACTATCACAAGGTTCAGACCCTTTTCAACGAAAACTGCTGAAAAAATAAATTTCAATAGTAATAGTTATATTCAGTTAGGCTCAGGAAATGCGTCAACAGGCAAAATTCGTATGTTGTAGAGATGTTGAAATGTATCTAAACACCTCATGATAAATAAATACATAAATTTTTACTTTGTTATCTAAAATCAAACTTATATTCTTTACTTCTTATATTCACTGGCATGTAGCGGCCCTGATATCGATAAATTCTACACGCAATATAACCCGATTTTAGATGCTTGGTTAAAACTTTACACGAAAAAGCCTCGATATCCGGGCATTTACTCTTACACTGAACTGAAAATAGCATCGTCTAAACGTGTATGTCTTGGCTTCCGGGTAAGTTTATCAACATTTATACTCAATTGAAAGAGCAGTCGTGCTTATATCGTGTACCAGTTTGATTGTTTTATATGTGTGTGTATTTATAATATGATAGTCTAGTAATACCGTGTCGTTAGAACAAGTGCTAGATATCGAACTGATGACCTGAAATTAGATTATTGGACTGATCGCGCATCTGATATTAGATGATTAATTTGCATTGAATCTGATATTAACTTGCAACCCAATGCTACAGTAAATACCATGACTTTACATTAGAATGATAACACGGCCTCATATTCTAATTCATTATACGTCCATTGCAGGCCAAAAATGTTTCAATGGGGATATTGTAATGCACACGAGAATACATTCGATTCGTATATATTGACACCCCAGTTGTCCGAAACCCAGTTGTCCGAAACCCAGTTGTCCGAAACCCAATTCCCCGAAACCCAGTTGTCCGAAACCCATTACTCCGAAAAATAAAGTCATAATTTACCAGAGAAAGGGGGGGGGGCGTAGCTTACTTAAGCTTACGTCAGTTTCATGCCATGTATTTGGCCAAATTAATGACATGGACGCATTCTGATATTCATAGATCACTCTCTCTCACTTTGAATTGCATCCATTGCATGGCGTTACCAGAATGGCAGGAACGGGAGATTTATTTTACATTGTGATTCTAAAAAAGGTTATTAAAACACAATATATATTACGGAACAGTTTATCTTATCTTCTTCAATCTCTTTTATATAGGCAAAATAAAATGAAACATTTTGAAACAGATAAAATAAGGTATCGCATAGAACTTTAAGAATAAAACAGTATACAAATTACGTTGTCAAAATATTTCGTCGCATTTAATTTCTTAGTCTCAGTCTCTTATCAAATCGTAAAAGAATAAAACATTCTAAACTTAATCACTTGGGATTTATGTTTCGGCATTCGTTTCAGGCATTTGTTTTTTATGTTCTTCTCCTGAAATGTATTTGTTTGACAATAATCAGAGAAAGTGCGTATACGTATAAATATGCCACGCAAACAAACGGGTGTGACTTCAATTTCTTGTCTGTCTGAGGACGTATTGGGAACGAGGTAGAATTAAAGAATTCATATGAACAAATGTATTGGCTAAGTTAATTTCTGATGGATCTGGATAAAATATATTTCAAAACTTTGTCAACACTAGATAACTTCATTTAGGCAGATATAGTATCTTGATATATTTGGCTATCATGCGTTTAAAATACGTTCCTAAAACTATGAAGACGTTGGGTGAGAAATATTGCTTTTGTACGTTCGAAAAGTATTTGGTTGTATTTTGTAGTTCTCAAGTTACCCATGAACTTTCGTGGGCTAATTAACGTCTTGACTTAGCATATTTAGCCTAATTTTGCAATGATGTCAACGTGATTCAAATGTTATGCTGTCGTGATTCGCAGAGGTTGCGACAAGATTCGGTTTAAGAAATTGTATTTTTTGATAAGATCCCCTAATTTTCGGAGAACTTGGTTTCAGACAACTGGGTTTCGGAGAATTGAGTTTCGGACAACTGGGTTTCGGACAACTGGATTGACCCCTATGAGGGTTGATCATACATCAATTGATTATGGAGATTTTCCTGTACACTTTTCCCAAACATGTGGAATAGACTAGATGCGAGTAGAAATTATCTTGATTTATCCTATGCCAAGTAGGGTTTTAGGGAGATAAGTTGGTAAGATATATCCCGTATCCTGGTTTTGAGGTTTCCATATCAAGAACCTCCACATCTCCCGTCATATCTCCCGCTTCGGTGCATATCTTCCCGCTTCGGGGCGTATCTTCCCGCTTCCAAAAAGTGGAAATGCAATAAAATGACTTTGCATATGAATGATTTGTTTATTTTTTACACCTTGTACTACTGAAAACTCTACTTGGTATAGGATAAAGCAGTTATGTACGGTCGGTTTGGATATTGGGTTCATCCCTCGTGAGATATGCACATCTACTTTCTGTCCCTACGGTCCCTCAGGTAGATATGCATATCTCCCTCTGGAAAAACCCCGTATCCAAAACCTCCCAGTACATAACCCTTATCTATCCCATGGTTACAAGGATATAGATCGAATATCACGTGAAGATATAATTGATACGTGGATGAAGATATCATATTTTAGCAAACAATTCCCAAATCATCGAATATCACTTTTGAAACCATCGAATATCACTTTTTGAAAGGTGATATTCGATGGTTTCAAATTGATATTCGATGGTTTCAAAAGTGATATTCGATGGTTTTGATTTTTTCAATTTTTTTTATTAATTCAGCAAAACGATTGTTTATGAATACCTAGCAAGAGCTCAAAAAGTTCAATCATCTATTTATCTCAAAAAGACCTCAAAAATTGAGCTTGAATTAGAAATATGTCTTCTAAAATCTTCCTCGCCTGGACCTGATGGGATTCTACCATCACTTATTAAGTCTGTAAGACAGTTTTTAATTGATCCGCTCTTGTATATATTTAACTTATCTTTTAAATCTGGTATTTTCCCAGACCCCCTCAAATTGGCCAAAGTAACACCTGTATTTAAAAAAGGAGTCACTACAAATCCTTCGAACTATAGACCAATTTCAGTTTTATCGGTATTTTCTAAATTGTTAGAAAAGCTCATGCACGCCAAACTCACTGGTTTTTTAGAACGTTTTGAAATTATTTTTACTTATCAATTTGGATTTCAGAAATTCAACTCTACCTACATGGCCATTTTATATTTCATTGAACAAATTCGAAAATCAACTGATTTGGGGAAAACGAGCATTGGCATAACATTAGATTTTTCCAAGGCCTTTGACACTATTAATCATGACATTTTGATACAAAAACTTGAATATTATGGCATCAGAGGAATAGCTAAGTCCTGGTTTGAAAGTTATTTAAAAGACCGCAAACAATATGTCACCATTAACAATTATGAATCTAAACAATCATCTCTAAATTGTGGTGTTCCGCAGGGCTCGGTGCTTGGACCACTATTATTTATTCTTTACATAAATGATCTGCCTTTTGTTGACCCTAATCTAAAATTTATTATGTTTGCTGCATGTATATCCAAAATTATGGCATATTCTATACTTTCTATACTTTCGAACTGCTTTAATTTTTTTAAATGATACTTTTTTCAGTCCTAGACGATTTGACTCTCTAAAGTCTATACATGTCTATACTTTCTATACTGTCTATACTTTTGATTTTGGTGAATTCCCTATGTCTATACGTTCGATACTTTCGATACTTTCTATACTTTACATTTTGGTAAATTCCCTATGTCTATACTTTCGATACTTTCGATACTTTCTATACTTTACATTTTGGTGAAATCCCTATGTCTATTCTTTCTATACTTTCGATACTTTCTATACATTGTAAAACAATATGTGACGTCATAAGTTTCTTGGTCACTTTCGATTTGATTTGCCTTAATGTATTGTAAAACAACAATATGTGATAGAAAGTTTAGAAACTATAGGCATCTAATTTGTCAAAGACAGTTTTGTGAAAAGCAGATAGAAAGTATAGAAACTGTAGACATCTGAAGACAGTTATGGGGAAAAGCAGATCGAAAGTATAGAAAGTATAGAAACTATAGACATCTGATTTGCCGAAGACAGTTTGGGGGAAAAGCAGATAGAAAATATAGAAACTATAGACATCTAATTTGTCGAAGACAGTTATGGGGAAAAGCAGATCGAAAGTATAGAAAGTATAGAAACTATAGACATCAGATTTGTCGAAGACAGTTATGGGAAAAAGCAGATCGAAAGTATAGAAAGTATAGACATCTGATATGTCGAAGACAGTTCTGGGAAATAGCAGATAGAAAGTATAGAAACTATAGACATCTGATTTGTCTAAGACAGTTATAGGAAAAAGCAGATCGAAAGTATAGAAAGTATAGAAACTATAGACATCTGCTTTGTCAAAGGCAGTTAGTATGAATGGGCATTTCGAAAGTATAGAAACTATAGACATCTGATTTGTCGAAGACAGTTATGGGAAAAAGCAGATCGAAAGTATAGAAAGTATAGACATCTGATATGTCGAACACAGTTCTGGGAAAAAGCAGATCGAAAGTATAGAAACTATAGACATCTGATTTGCCGAAGACAGTTTTTGGGAAAAGCAGATAGAAAATATAGAAAATATAGAAACTATAGACATCTAATTTGTCGAAGACAGTTATTGGGAAAAGCAGATCGAAAGTATAGAAACTATAGACATCTGATTTGTCGAAGACAGTTATGGGAAGAAGCAGATCGAAAGTATAGAAAGTATAGAAAGTATAGACATCTGATATGTCGAATTTCTGGGAAATAGCAGATAGAAAGTATAGAAACTATAGACATCTGCTTTGTCAAATGCAGTTAGTATGAAAGGGCATTTCGAAAGTATAGAAACTATAGACATCTGATTTGTCAAAGGCAGTTGGTATGAAAAAGCAGTTCGAAAGTATAGAAAGTATAGAAACGTCGAAGGCAGATAGTATGAAAAATGAGATAGAAAGTATAGAAAGTATAGACAATGTATAGAAAGTATAGACATTGCCATAATTCTGGATATACCTCGTTTGCTGATGACACCAATCTTCTTGATAGTGATTATGATTTAAATGAACTAATGCAAACTTGAATTCAATAGATGACTGGATAAAAGCAAACAAACTTTCACTTAATATTGGCAAAACCAATGCTATTCTATTTGGACCCCAAAAAAATCAAACAAATCTGAATCTCAAAATACGCAATGAGAACATAAATTTCCGGGATAAAATTGACTTTCTTGGAATTATTATTGGTAAAAACTTGAAATTTAAAGAGCACATAAAATCTATTGAAACAAAGATTTCTCGCGTCATTGGTTCTCTTTATCACATTAAACATCTACTTCAAATAGACAGTTTCAAAACAATTTACTACTCATTGATACACTCTCAATTAAATTATTGCAACATAATCTGGGGTAACACATTTAAATCATTTTATGATCGTCTACATAAACTGCAGAAACAATTCTTAAGGCTAGCTTTAAATAAGGATAGACTTTCTCACTCCGCTCCCTTATTTGAAGATCTTAACATATTAAATATTTTTGATGTCAACAGATATTGTACTGGTCAGTTCATGTACAAAATCTTTAATAAGCACCCCAGTCTTCCAAAAAATCTATTTCAAGACTTGTTTGATATCAACATTAATATTCATCATCATTACACAAGACAATTGCATTATTTTCATATCCCTAAATGCTCTAAACTTTCCCTTCGCTATCTAGGTCCTAATCTTTGGAATGCTCTACCACATGATATTAAAAAATGCTCCACTCTAAATATTTTCAAATCTTCATATAAAAAACTACTCATCTATCGATAATGTATAATACCAATATCATACTATACTGTTGATTTTATACTGATACCTGATTTTTGTAACATTTTTACATTGTACATCCTTAGATTAATTGTTAATACCATTTTTATATACCTACATGTAACATAATATAAGTGTTTTCTTTTATATGTAGTCTAGATGTCATTTAAATGATTTCTGTTAGACCGCAACATATACCCACTAGGGTGTCTAGCGGCTTGTTTTTATAGTGTATATTATATAAGAAATATGAAATAAATTGAATTGAATTGAATTGAATTATATATTTATTATATATTTTTATTTTTTGGGATCCTGTTTTTACGGCGTTCGCATTAAATACAAACCACTCTGTTACGTCACGTATATGACGTTCGTTGAATTATCGCAATCAAAATGTCAGACGAAATGGAATTTCCATTGCAATTTATCTGACTATTCAATGTTCGCTGGATAATAATTCCCAATGGGATGAAACGGACAATCCTATAGTTTTTCAAAAATATCACTTATATCCACTCATGGATATCAGTATCTTCACTCATTCGCTGCGCTCACTCGCGAAGATATCAAAGCCATAGGATATTCCTATATTATTCCATAGTTAGCATGATATCCATAGGATAACATGTCAAAATAAAAACGGTATTTTTGAAATCAGTGGTAAAATATGATATTTTTGGCAAATTTTCACTTAACCATAGCATACGGTGTTTTAGCCATGACATGCGGCGCCGTATGCCATGGTTTATGGATTTTTGCTACTTCAGACTCAAAACGAGGCTAAGTGTCAATATCGCCGTATCGTTTGGAAAATTCGTTTTAGATCACTTAATTCCCAAAGATTCTGATGATGACTTTAACTATGGAATATAAAGAACATCCTATGATTTACTCGTGATATGATTTTAATCTCTCGCTACGCTCACTCGTGCAGATATCATATCCATTCGTGGATAAAAATCATATCACTCATAAATCATAGGATATCCTCTATTTAAGATGTGATATTCGATAGTTTAAAAGTGATATTCGATGGTTTGTAAATTGTTTGCTAAAATATGATATCTTGATCCACATATCAAATATATCATCATGTGATATTCGATCTATATCCTCCTTGCAACCATGGGATAAAGCTTTACGTCCCGCTCCAAGCGGGCAGATGTAGTATATCTGCCCGCTACGTCATAATCGCCGCTTGCATATTTGTTCATAATTTGTAACGTTCGCGGAATGACTGTAAACGGCAATGGAGAAAACACAGACAATCAGGGTCTGTTTGATAGTTAAAAAAGGGAAAGAGCATCCACTTTATCAATAAAAAATTCGAGAAAATAAATATGGGATTATTTGAGAGAACATGAAAATCCGCCCACGGCCAAGAAAACAAAACTGGACATGAATATTCTAAAATATTTCCACGATTTAACAATGTGAACCAGATGACCAAGATTGGTATGGGATAAACATATTATCCTATAGTCAGGATATTGGGATTATCCCTTGGCCAATATATAGGGGTTATGCAATTGGAGGTTTTGGATACAGGGAATATCCCGAGAGATATACAATATTTCTTCCCGAGGGACCAAGGGAAGACATACGTATTCCCGGGGAACCATAAATATTTTGTGTAGTGTGTGGACATTTTTCTTTTCATTTCTCTAAAATCAGATTATTCTCATAAAATTCATACAAAGTTGGGCCTAAGCCTCTATTTTCGTATTCTGCATGTTAAGATATTTATAATGTAAAACCTAAGAGATAAATTCAATGTCTTCAGTTGAGAATAAGTATAAGGTAAATGTGTGAATTCTGCTTGTTGTTGCACTATTTTTATAATAAACAAGGTTCGATACGCAACACTGAATAGACTGCAGTCATAGCTTAGTTGTAAAGAAAACAAAAGAAGTTGGGACGTGGTCATGCTTGAATACGATTTTAAATATATCGCCGTTTACATTTGTTGAAATCGGCCTGTATTAATTTCAACAGGTGATCGGTGTACAAGGGCATATATTTGAGTTATTGGTTTAACGATAAGTATGACCTATGAGTGGGTAACGTTTTACAAATGCATGAAACAAATACTCCAATGGCCTAATCTCAATTTTCCTGCATAAACTATTACATTGAAATGATGGTCATTTGCTCTCTAACTTCCGCACCGCATACGTAACTTCGTAACAATTCAATAAGCCAAGACAGGACCGCTATAATCGCTACATGCCAGTGTATATTGCACATTTGTAATTCACTGTTACTACTTCAGTGTCTCAACTCTAACTCCCAAGTCCATATAATGACCTTTGGTCATGCATAAATAAATGTTTCACTCAACACATGAATAGAAATTCAAACACTCAGAGTTCTTATGCAATTAAGTGAAGCATGGAACTCGAAGGGGTAACCATTACATCATCACATCTCCCCCCTTTCTTTTGACTTCTTAATTTAGCAACATCTTTCATTAAAACAGTCACACAAATCTATATAACTACTTGTAAAACTTAAAGTCAAATACTTATGATTAAAATCCATGTGTCACTTAAAATATATCACTCTAATGTAGTTTTGGTTCATCATACACTATAGATTAATTATCCATCTACAGTAGAAGGTTTGGATTAGGTAATCCTGTCTTGGTTAAAGAGTTGGCGATCCTTTCTTCTTTAGAAACGCCTATCTTTGTCTTGTGGTCGGATCGGTTGGTATCCATTCTTCAGATTCCATAATCCTATCTTTGTACTTAAGGTGACTGTTAACTTAATCGATTTTCAGAAAAATTGAAAATTTTACAATCTTGAAATTTTCAAACTCTTCCTGAGAAGTCGTTTTTATTATTTCACATATGCTTGTGCACTGTAATCATTACAAAGACATCAAAGAACAACAAAAAACTTTAGTTTGAGAAAAAAAGTGCCGTTTAAAGAATTTGAGAAGATTTTTTTCAAGGAGTAGCCCGTGAAAACCGCTGATTCAAAATATCTGAACATTTCAGAAAATATACTTCAAACATATATCAAAAACGAAGGAGCAACGGAAATTTGAAAAATTACCCGATAAAAAAATTGGGATCAAAATAAGGAAAAAAGTACACTTCTCAAATTGTTTTTTTCTATTTTTTTAATTTGTATGAGAGATTTCAAAATTCTAAAGCTCCTTCCATTTTGGGCTATATTAAAGGGATCTTTCAGAAAAATTAGAAAAAAATGTTCAGGGACCTTTTCCGTGCTACTCTTTTTGTCAATTTTTCTGTCACATTTTCAGAGGATTCAAATTCCCATTCCAAAATGTTTACTGTTTCTATTTGCATTACCACAGTGAGCCTGGTTATATAAATGATAAGTGGAACTAAAAAATTGAGAGAAAATCCAACTAAAAGACAGTTAATTTTGATGGTCAGATTATACTCAAATGCCATGTGCTTCCTGGTTTCGGTCATCTTGGATTTTTTGATTAAGTTATAAGTTACCTTAAATACTTGGTCTTATTCTTGTATATGTAGAAAATTCCTTTTTGTGACGTAGTAGCACAATACGATTGCCGAATCCTTGCGAGCAAACGTTGATCACTTTCTGGGATCAAAGTTATCTTCAACTTCAAATCCACCCTGAAGAATCATATGATGCCATAGTAAAACCTGTAGATAAAAGTGACGACTTAAAGTGACCATTACATCATCACTACTTAGTGAGAATGGTGCCACAATTGAAGCAAAACTCTTATTATTTTGGCAAACATGAAAATGTAAATTTTTATTTTCTGAAGCATATTGTAATTAAGAACAACATGGCCGTTTCTGAATTTCTCTGTGTTCCCGTTTATCCATATTTCGAAAGATGTATGTTATTTGTCATTTTTCATCATGAACCAACCACGAATGCATTTTTTTCTTGTTTACATTTAGAATAACATCACTATTTTTGAATATTGACAGATGAAACTGTACTTATTGTTTTGTAATATGGTGCTTATTGGATTTTCAAATTAAGACAATTATGACGTGCACGGACCTGGGGACAATTCGGGAAATACGGGGTAATCTCAGCTTTAAGCGTTAATATCTGCCTTATTTAAAAAGCTAACTATGTGCATTATATATCATTTTGAAGTATTTTTTATTCGCATTTCACTGAAATTGTTTTTCCATGGAAAGTGTGATAGGATCTACCATATTTTTGAAGTTAAATGTACTCCGACATCGTCAAATACGCTGTAAGGCGTAACATTTCACGCTTACACGGTTCGTTGAAATCGGGATAACTTTTGAAATACTGATTAGAATTTTACTCAAATTTCACATTTTATTCATTGAAACATGTGCTTTTATGACGTCACAATTGCCTAGCGGTTACAGTTCAAATCGTCTCATATGAACGCTTTTAAGATTTTCAAAAGCGTGTAAGGTTTTGAAGGCGAAGGAGACAAGCAATACGTTTACCTTTATTTAACCTTCTAATTTAGGTCTGATTTCAAAAAAAATTTAACTGCACAATACTGTCATGGCGAAATTTAAAAAACAATAACCGATTTCTTTATTTTTCAAATAATAAGAGAATAAGAGTTGCTTTTAGAGACTTGAAAAAATGTAACGCATCGATTTTTTACCACAAATCCCATACATATCAATTTTTACTAACGCCCCGAGTGGACTTCCTGACCGTTTTTCAAAAATCAAAAACATTTTAGAAATATTGTCCTCGAGATCTTGTTGCTCTGTTAATTTTACCAGGATTGAATAAGAATAAAGCATCTTATTTTTAGGTTGACTAAACTTGACAAAATGTAACGGTTGTCGTTTTTGACGTTATAATGCTGATTGCGCCATATACTGCCCATTGTATTGTTTTGGTATTTTGACGCCATAATGTTACTCTAATTGTCCCCAGTTTCGTGCGACGTGTAAATATTAAATAATAATTGTTTACATTAGCTTTATGTATTAAAAAAGGTTAACTGTTGCAAAATGATTAATGTTTAATTCTTAAAAATTAAACTTATTTGATTTATATTTAAATTATAAAACATGAGTAAATACTTTCCTTCAGATCTTTTAAATGTAGGTCATATCTAATTTCTCACCTTATGGGACTGGCTTATGTGCCTTCTCTTTGTTGACAATTGAGTAAATACTTTCCATCGGATCTCATGATGTAGTTCATGTCTAATTTCTCATTGTATGGTACTGGCCTATGTGCATTCTCGTTGTTGATAATTGAGTAAATACTTTCCCTCGGATCTTATAGATGTAGTTCATGTCTAATTTCTAACCTTATGGTACTGGCTTATGTGCCTTCTCTTTGTTGACGATTGAGTAAATACTTTCCATCGGATCTTATAAATGTAAGTCATTTCTAATTTCTCACCTTACGGCACTGGCCTATGTGCCTTCTCTTTGTTGACAATTGAGTAAATACTTTCCATCAGATCTTATAAATGTAAGTCATTTCTAATTTCTCACCTTACGGCACTGGCTTATGTGCCTTCTCTTTGTTGACAATTGAGTAAATACTTTCCTTCAGATCTTATAGATGTAGCTCATGTCTAATTTCTCACCTTACGGCACTGGCTTATGTGCCTTCTCTTTGTTGACAATTGAGTAAATACTTTCCATCGGATCTTATGATGTAGTTCATGTCTAATTTCTCATTGTATGGTACTGGCCTATGTGCCTTCTCTTTGTTGTCAATTGAGTAAATACTTTCCATCGGATCTTATGATGTAGTTCATGTCTAATTTCTCATTGTATGGTACTGGCCTATGTGCCTTCTCTTTGTTGTCAATTGAGTAAATACTTTCCATCGGATCTTATGATGTAGTTCATGTCTAATTTCTCATTGTATGGTACTGGCCTATGTGCCTTCTCTTTGTTGACAATTGAGTAAATACTTTCTATCGGATCTTATAGATGTAGTTCATGTCTAATTTCTCACCGTACGGCACTGGCCTATGTGCCTTCTCTTTGTTGACGATTGAGTAGATACTTTCCATCGGATCTTATGATGTAGTTCATGTCTAATTTCTCATTGTATGGTACTGGCCTATGTGCCTTCTCTTTGTTGACAATTGAGTAAATACTTTCCTTCAGATCTTATAAATGTGAGTCATTTCTAATTTCTCACCTTACGGCACTGGCCTATGTGCCTTCTCTTTGTTGACGATTGAGTAGATACTTTCCTTCAGATCTTATAGATGTAGTTCATGTCTAATTTCTCACCTTACGGCACTGGCCTATGTGCCTTCTCTTTGTTGACGATTGAGTAAATACTTTCCATCAGATCTTATAAATGTAAGTCATTTCTAATTTCTCACCTTACGGCACTGGCCTGTGTGCCTTCTCTTTGTTGACAATTGAGTAAATACTTTCCATCGGATCTTATGATGTAGTTCATGTCTAATTTCTCATTGTATGGTACTGGCCTATCTGCCTTCTCTTTGTTGACGATTGAGTAAATACTTTCCATCAGATCTTATAAATGTAAGTCATTTCTAATTTCTCACCTTACGGCACTGGCCTATGTGCCTTCTCTTTGTTGACAATTGAGTAGATACTTTCCTTCAGATCTTATAGATGTAGTTCATGTCTAATTTCTCATTGTATGGTACTGGCCTGTGTGCCTTCTCTTTGTTGACAATTGAGTAAATACTTTCCATCGGATCTTATGATGTAGTTCATGTCTAATTTCTCATTGTATGGTACTGGCCTATGTGCCTTCTCTTTGTTGACGATTGAGTAAATACTTTCCATCAGATCTTATAAATGTAAGTCATTTCTAATTTCTCACCTTACGGCACTGGCCTATGTGCCTTCTCTTTGTTGACAATTGAGTAGATACTTTCCTTCAGATCTTATAGATGTAGTTCATGTCTAATTTCTCACCTTACGGCACTGGCCTATGTGCCTTCTCTTTGTTGACAATTGAGTAAATACTTTCCTTCAGATCTTATAAATGTGAGTCATTTCTAATTTCTCACCTTACGGCACTGGCCTATGTGCCTTCTCTTTGTTGACGATTGAGTAAATACTTTCCATCGGATCTTATGATGTAGTTCATGTCTAATTTCTCACCTTACGGCACTGACCTATGTGCCTTCTCTTTGTTGACAATTGAGTAAATACTTTCCATCGGATCTTATAAATGTAAGTCATTTCTAATTTCTCACCTTACGGCACTGGCTTATGTGCCTTCTCTTTGTTGACAATTGAGTAAATGCTTTCCATCGGATCTTATAGATGTAGCTCATGTCTAATTTCTCACCTTACGGCACTGGCCTATGTGCCTTCTCTTTGTTGACAATTGAGTAAATACTTTCCATCAGATCTTATGATGTAGTTCATGTCTAATTTCTCACCTTACGGTACTGGCCTATGTGCCTTCTCTTTGTTGACAATTGAGTAAATACTTTCCGTCAGATCTTATAGATGTAGCTCATGTCTAATTTCTCATTGTATGGTACTGGCCTATTTGCCTTCTCTTTGTTGACAATTGAGTAAATACTTTCAATCGGATCTCATGATGTAGTTCATGTCTAATTTCTCACCTTACGGCACTGGCCTATGTGCCTTCTCTTTGTTGACGATTGAGTAAATACTTTCCATCAGATCTTATAAATGTAAGTCATTTCTAATTTCTCACCTTACGGCACTGGCTTATGTGCCTTCTCTTTGTTGACAATTGAGTAAATACTTTCCATCGGATCTTGTGATGTAGTTCATGTCTAATTTCTCATTGTATGGTACTGGCCTATGTGCTTTCTCTTTGTTGACAATTGAGTAAATACTTTCCATCAGATCTTATAAATGTAAGTCATTTCTAATTTCTCACCTTACGGCACTGGCTTATGTGCCTTCTCTTTGTTGACAATTGAGTAAATACTTTCCTTCAGATCTTATAGATGTAGTTCATGTCTAATTTCTCACCTTACGGCACTGGCCTATGTGCCTTCTCTTTGTTGACAATTGAGTAAATACTTTCCTTCAGATCTTATAGATGTAGTTCATGTCTAATTTCTCACCTTACGGCACTGGCCTATGTGCCTTCTCTTTGTTGACAATTGAGTAAATACTTTCCTTCAGATCTTATAGATGTAGCTCATGTCTAATTTCTCACCTTACGGCACTGGCTTATGTGCCTTCTCTTTGTTGACAATTGAGTAAATACTTTCCTTCAGATCTTATAGATGTAGTTCATGTCTAATTTCTCACCTTACGGCACTGGCCTATGTGCCTTCTCTTTGTTGACAATTGAGTAAATACTTTCCTTCAGATCTTATAGATGTAGTTCATGTCTAATTTCTCACCTTACGGCACTGGCCTATGTGCCTTCTCTTTGTTGACAATTGAGTAAATACTTTCCTTCAGATCTTATAGATGTAGTTCATGTCTAATTTCTCACCTTACGGCACTGGCCTATGTGCCTTCTCTTTGTTGACAATTGAGTAAATACTTTCCTTCAGATCTTATAGATGTAGTTCATGTCTAATTTCTCACCTTACGGCACTGGCCTATGTGCCTTCTCTTTGTTGACAATTGAGTAAATACTTTCCTTCAGATCTTATAGATGTAGCTCATGTCTAATTTCTCACCTTACGGCACTGGCCTATGTGCCTTCTCTTTGTTGACGATTGAGTAAATACTTTCCATCGGATCTTATGATGTAGTTCATGTCTAATTTCTCATTGTATGGTACTGGCCTATGTGCCTTCTCTTTGTTGGCAATTGAGTAAATACTTTCCTTCAGATCTTATAGATGTAGCTCATGTCTAATTTCTCACCTTACGGCACTGGCTTATGTGCCTTCTCTTTGTTGACAATTGAGTAAATACTTTCCTTCAGATCTTATAGATGTAGTTCATGTCTAATTTCTCACCTTACGGCACTGGCCTATGTGCCTTCTCTTTGTTGACAATTGAGTAAATACTTTCCTTCAGATCTTATAGATGTAGTTCATGTCTAATTTCTCACCTTAGGGCACTGGCCTGTGTGCCTTCTCTTTGTTGACAATTGAGTAAATACTTTCCATCGGATCTTATGATGTAGCTCATGTCTAATTTCTCATTGTATGGTACTGGCCTATGTGCCTTCTCTTTGTTGTCAATTGAGTAAATACTTTCCATCGGATCTTATGATGTAGTTCATGTCTAATTTCTCATTGTATGGTACTGGCCTATGTGCCTTCTCTTTGTTGACAATTGAGTAAATACTTTCCTTCAGATCTTATAGATGTAGTTCATGTCTAATTTCTCATTGTATGGTACTGGCCTATGTGCCTTCTCTTTGTTGACAATTGAGTAAATACTTTCCTTCAGATCTTATAGATGTAGCTCATGTCTAATTTCTCACCTTACGGCACTGGCTTATGTGCCTTCTCTTTGTTGACAATTGAGTAAATACTTTCCTTCAGATCTTATAGATGTAGTTCATGTCTAATTTCTCACCTTACGGCACTGGCTTATGTGCCTTCTCTTTGTTGACAATTGAGTAAATACTTTCCTTCAGATCTTATAGATGTAGTTCATGTCTAATTTCTCACCTTACGGCACTGGCCTATGTGCCTTCTCTTTGTTGACAATTGAGTAAATACTTTCCTTCAGATCTTATAGATGTAGTTCATGTCTAATTTCTCACCTTAGGGCACTGGCCTGTGTGCCTTCTCTTTGTTGACAATTGAGTAAATACTTTCCATCGGATCTTATGATGTAGCTCATGTCTAATTTCTCATTGTATGGTACTGGCCTATGTGCCTTCTCTTTGTTGTCAATTGAGTAAATACTTTCCATCGGATCTTATGATGTAGTTCATGTCTAATTTCTCATTGTATGGTACTGGCCTATGTGCCTTCTCTTTGTTGACAATTGAGTAAATACTTTCCATCGGATCTTATGATGTAGCTCATGTCTAATTTCTCATTGTATGGTACTGGCCTATGTGCCTTCTCTTTGTTGACAATTGAGTAAATACTTTCCATCGGATCTCATGATGTAGTTCATGTCTAATTTCTCACCTTACAGCACTGGCCTATGTGCCTTCTCTTTGTTGACAATTGAGTAAATACTTTCCATCGGATCTTATAAATGTAAGTCATTTCTAATTTCTCACCTTACGGCACTGGCCTATGTGCCTTCTCTTTGTTGACAATTGAGTAAATACTTTCCATCAGATCTTATGATGTAGTTCATGTCTAATTTCTCATTGTATGGTACTGGCCTATGTGCCTTCTCTTTGTTGACAATTGAGTAAATACTTTCCTTCAGATCTTATAAATGTAAGTCATTTCTAATTTCTCACTTTACGGCACTGGCCTGTGTGCCTTCTCTTTGTTGACAATTGAGTAGATACTTTCCTTCAGATCTTATAGATGTAGTTCATGTCTAATTTCTAACCTTATGGTACTGGCCTATGTGCCTTCTCTTTGTTGACAATTGAGTAAATACTTTCCTTCAGATCTTATAAATGTAAGTCATTTCTAATTTCTCACCTTACGGCACTGGCCTGTGTGCCTTCTCTTTGTTGACAATTGAGTAAATACTTTCCTTTAGATCTTATAAATGTAAGTCATTTCTAATTTCTCATTGTATGGTACTGGCCTATGTGCCTTCTCTTTGTTGACAATTGAGTAAATACTTTCCTTCAGATCTTATAAATGTAAGTCATTTCTAATTTCTCACCTTATGGTACTGGCTTATGTTCCTTCTCTTTGTTGACGATTGAGTAAATACTTTCCATCGGATCTTATGATGTAGTTCATGTCTAATTTCTCACCTTACGGCACTGGCCTATGTGCCTTCTCTTTGTTGACAATTGAGTAAATACTTTCCATCGGATCTTATGATGTAGTTCATGTCTAATTTCTCATTGTATGGTACTGGCCTATGTGCCTTCTCTTTGTTGTCAATTGAGTAAATACTTTCCTTCAGATCTTATAGATGTAGTTCATGTCTAATTTCTCACCTTACGGTACTGGCCTATGTGCCTTCTCTTTGTTGACAATTGAGTAAATACTTTCCATCGGATCTTATAAATGTAAGTCATTTCTAATTTCTCACCTTACGGCACTGGCTTATGTGCCTTCTCTTTGTTGACAATTGAGTAAATACTTTCCTTCAGATCTTATAGATGTAGCTCATGTCTAATTTCTCATTGTATGGTACTGGCCTATGTGCCTTCTCTTTGTTGACGATTGAGTAAATACTTTCCATCGGATCTTATAAATGTAAGTCATTTCTAATTTCTCACCTTACGGCACTGGCCTATGTGCCTTCTCTTTGTTGACAATTGAGTAAATACTTTCCATCGGATCTTATAAATGTAAGTCATTTCTAATTTCTCACCTTACGGTACTGGCCTATGCGCCTTCTCTTTGTTGACAATTGAGTAAATACTTTCCATCAGATCTTATAAATGTAAGTCATTTCTAATTTCTCACCTTACGGCACTGGCTTATGTGCCTTCTCTTTGTTGACAATTGAGTAAATACTTTCCTTCAGATCTTATAGATGTAGCTCATGTCTAATTTCTCATTGTATGGTACTGGCCTATGTGCCTTCTCTTTGTTGACGATTGAGTAAATACTTTCCATCGGATCTTATGATGTAGTTCATGTCTAATTTCTCATTGTATGGTACTGGCCTATGTGCCTTCTCTTTGTTGACAATTGAGTAAATACTTTCCATCGGATCTTATGATGTAGCTCATGTCTAATTTCTCATTGTATGGTACTGGCCTATGTGCCTTCTTTTTGTTGACAATTGAGTAAATACTTTCCATCGGATCTCATGATGTAGTTCATGTCTAATTTCTCACCTTACGGCACTGGCCTATGTGCCTTCTCTTTGTTGACGATTGAGTAAATACTTTCCATCAGATCTTATAAATGTAAGTCATTTCTAATTTCTCACCTTACGGCACTGGCCTATGTGCCTTCTCTTTGTTGACAATTGAGTAAATACTTTCCATCAGATCTTATGATGTAGTTCATGTCTAATTTCTCATTGTATGGTACTGGCCTATGTGCCTTCTCTTTGTTGACAATTGAGTAAATACTTTCCATCAGATCTTATAGATGAAGTTCATGTCTAATTTCTTAACTTAAGGTACTGACTGATGTGCCTTCTCAGAGAAGATTATTGAGTAAAGCCTAAAGGTCTCCTACAGATCTCACACATATATGTTTTTATTCTCCGATGTAAGAATTAAGGTGACCCTTTAGGTGCAGACTCACTTTAAACAATTTATCGCAATGAGGACATTCGAACTTCCCTTGTTTCATGATGGAGGTGCGGAGCTTGAAAGGTAATATCTCTATAACTGTTTGGCAGATCATATCGATATTTGAACAGCTGCGATTGATTCATCCCTGAAACTAAATGGAAAATATGTTAAAATCATAATTTGTCAAATTACAAAAGAAAAATAATACATAAATATGGGCATCAACATATTACGTGTTATTGGTTTCCACCATGTTTACTATATGAGACAATTTTGGTTTGGGCGAAATTCAGAGAAATACAATCTTCGAGATAACATATGTCATGTTATGGTCTTTCTTTTTAGTCATTTTATGCTTTTTCAATATTCGTTTTTTATTCACCTTACATGTCCTCTTTATCAGTCACTTAAATGCTCATAATTACCTGGGGTACCTATACCTCCTTCACGGAAATAAAGATATATCAAAAGTATAACATGTTTTGTTTTCAAATCTTCAGAGTTGATTGATAATTGAATGATGTATCACTGGTAAGAAAATCAAAGGTATTGTTTTATAAAAAGCATCCGTGTAAAAAGCGTCCATTACTTATTGATCACCTCTCGTACAGTAGTATATTTTTTTTAAATAATCATTTATTTCATATATATAATATATATAAAAAAACGCAACCCAAAGAAATTGCTATATCTTGAAAAATACTGGTTCAATTATGTTCATATTTTCAGGAAATAAAGAGGAGACTGTGTATGTATATCTCCTATAAATGGTTAGTTGTAAAATATGATGCCTTGGACACCTGCTCAAAAGACAGTTGTACGAGGAAAATACGAAAAATGCAAAAAAACAAACTTCCTAACCATAGTGTTTTGGCTCTTCAAATTTGGCACAAACCATTTGTTTTCACTGTATGGTAAATCTGTAGAGTGAAATCAAAATCACTTCAGGGACTTCACTGTCATGGTTGAAATGCTTTCAAATCGCAGTCAAACGACCTGGTTCAGAGAGACTTAAGACGGCATTTTGACCATGACTGTAAATTCCCTGGAGTGATTTTGATGAAACTCCACAAATTCACCAAACATTGAATGAGGATAATTTGTGCCAAATCTGATGGTTAGAAAGTTATTTGGTTTTATTGCTGTGGCAGTCACCTCTGACTGCGTTTTCATATTTTCGTATTACAACTGTCATTTGAGCAGGTGTCCAAGGCATCATGTTTTACAACTTACTGACAACAGGAGCTATACATACACAGTCTCTTCTTTCTTTTCCTGAAAAAATGAACATAATTGAATGAGTATTTTCCAAGATATAGTGATTTTCCATTCACGTTTTTCGTATTTTGCTAGTACAACTTTGTTATTAGCAAGTGTCCAAGACATAGAGGTTCTTATATGAGTACCTGTGCAAGATCGTCCATTCTTGATGAGCTTTGATAATTCTTCTTTATCGAGTCGCAGACGAGAAAAAGAAACATTATCAAAGCGAGTCAAGAATGGACGATATTGCACAGGTACGAGTACAAGAAAGTTTTTCTCATATGACTCTGTATTATGCCATATTTTCACCATTTTATCATAAAACTGAGTGAAAAATAGCTTCAAATTGATTGAACTTCATTTTTCAATTGTTATGACGCCATAACAATATTGAAGAAAATACATAGATACACGTGGCAACAAAGCTCCATTGTTATGACGTCACAGATTAGTTTTGTAGAATTAGCATGGATACTCAAAGCAACGATGTGTCCGTTGCCATGTTGTTGATGTTTATAGACCAGTGATGTCACAAGTAAATCTCATCTTGCACGTGGGACTTTTTAGGATGAAAGATGGCAATATCTTGCATGGGGTAAAGATGGCTGTATCTTTGTTAGTCATATGAGAAATCATGTTTTACAACTAACCATTTACAAGAGCTATACATACACAGTCTCTTCTTTCTTTCCTGAAAATATGAACATAATTGGATGAGTATTTCCCAAGATATAGCGATTTCTTTGGGTTGCGTTTTTTGAACACCCTGTACAATAATACAATAGTTAAGTTAAAGGGTAAGATAAGGTGATCATAATTAACTTTAGTTGGTTATGAATCATACTACTCACTGACGGATCTGGGGGCTGCACCCCCCCCCCTAAAAGAATTGGCCCAAGAAGCATTTTTGCTCATTACTGGGCCTTGAAAGGCCTTATTTTCTAATTCCAGGCCAAATTTTGAAGAAAATGGGCCTCAAAATTTCCCACTTTTGGGTTTCAGGGGCTCAACATTTTTTCTCTGCCTGAATTTGTCCCCCCCCCCCTGTTGGTTCCCAGATCTGCTCCTGCTACTCATAACAGATTTATTAACATCAATCCGAGCATTGTTGTGTAAGCTTAATGAACGTTTTAAAGTTACCAATTGAAATTGATACAATAAACAAAGTTATAAAATAGAGTTAACCTTTCAACATACGATTAGGAATACTGTAAGGCGTTTACAGTTACAGAATTAAACATTATTTGAAGTTACTTGCGTTTAATTGTCAGTACACCCCCACAGTGAAAATCGAGGTCAGAGTTGCCATAGTAACTTAGAAGAACTAGGGTATTGTTAAATCAAAAGTCACGTCTCTACTAAAATTTTGAGCTTAAGGAAATTCACAATTTCGACCAAGTGCTGATCTAGCTTTGTTTTTAACTTTGTTAATGAATGTTACACGGATGGGAATCTGTAGGTACCCCCCCCCCCCAGATGTTCCCACCTTACAAGTGAAAATAAACCTCAAACTTTCATCTCTGTTGTTTTGTCAATCTAACCATCCAAGTATTATACATAAAGAGAGCTCATGAGTTGGACAAGCATTAAGAAATAGTAAGAATAGGAAAAACGGATATGATTTGAAATTTTAGATCAAAGGTCAAGGTCCCAGTGAACGGGTAACTCTTTTGTTTTAAATTGATAACAGATGCATAAGTCACTGGATGCTATTTACACATGTAGTGTTAAGTATAACGTTTAGATGTAAACCATTGAATGAATACAATAACTACGTTGATAAATTATAGCTATACTTAAAATATAAGTTTATCAGTAATGTTAGGTGTTAAACAAATATGAAAATTAAACATTTTTTGAAATCACCTTTGTATTTAATAGTAAGTGCATACCGACAATGAAAATCGAGGGAAGCGTTGCCGTGGTAACCGGAGGAGCTCATGGAATAGGGAAATCGATAGTAACATCTCTACTCAAACTTGGAGCCAAAGTAAGTTCACTGTACTTTTGATGTTAGTTTGATATGCATTCTAGTAATAATTTCGAACTAGTATTAATTTAGGTTTCTAATAGTTTTTCTCAACTGACTGTTTCCAGTAGAATTTCTTGAAAATAAACAGAAATTCCACATTTATTTAAACCTAGATTAGTTAAGGAAATCTTAGTTTCAGAGGCAATCTGCCACCTAGCTGATGTTACATAGATGCAAATATATAATGTTTACATGGCTAGCAATGTCACAGAGATTATCTTCAACACTTCACATCTCACATAGATGGTGCTTACACTGATACCAATGCCAAATAGGTCATATAAACATGAATTTAACATATATACATATAGTATGGAGACCAAAGTCTAACGTTTGTTCTTTTAAATTGAATATATGCACGTGTCCCATTTACTGCCAACCCTGTACGAGGGTTGTCCCATAAGTTTTATTCTAATTCATAGAATAGTTGAGATACGATGAAAAAAACTTACCATCTTGTAACTTGGATATATTTCTACAATCTCAGTAAGTTTCATGGCATAATACGATCATTTGGCAATATTACCAATGATTTAAAATGGAATGTCTGGGGTATCCGGGCAGAAAACAGTGTAAAATTTGTATTTTTCTGCTCCTCTCTCAGAATATGTAGGACGAATCTAGGTGCTACATTTGACATCCCAAGGTCTTTCCTCATCGCCATGTTAGCAATACTCTTACTAATACATGACATCAAAGTCTTGGGCGATCTTCCTCAAAGTAGTTCTTCGTTCAGCCCTTATACTCTCTGCAATATGTGGTATGAGATCTTCACTGGATTTAAGCCTTAGACTTCTAGGAGCATCCTCCAGGCTGGTATCTCCAGTTTTTAACGTCTTCTACCACCTCCATATTGTAGATACATTCGGAGTATACTGTCTAGATGCTTTTTTCATGGTTGTTCTTGTTTGTGTAGGTGTATGCCCTAAGGAGGCGTGGTATCGCACGGCTGCACACGAAGATTTAACATCTGGTGACAAAATCCCTCCAATTTTGATTTTCAATATGCTGTGTCTCTGTACCAAACTTGACCAATTGTGCTAAATATAACATCTCAGAGGTATTTCACAAGGTTTTACTAAGAAGAGGGTGTTTTTGACAGGTGCTTCACAATTTAAGATGCATGCCATCCTTTAAAATCCTTAATACTCTCATGGTTCCATTTCACTATTTTACTATATTTCATGACTGCCTCGCCCCCCCCCCCCCGACTCCCCCGGTTACCATAGTAACCATAATATGTACTCTTAAATTTGTTATGAAACATACCAATTTTCTGCCAAATTCATTAAAATCTTTTTGAATTGGAATAAAAATGTCAAGACTTATGGGACAACCCTCGTATATGCTAGAAATATTTAGCAAAACACTGGAAACTGTTTTGATATGGTCAATATTAAGGAATAATGTAAAATAACACGCATAAAATGCCTGTCATTTTTCAAAATGGGCACTCACAAGCTAGCCAATTTATAAGAAAATGTAAAATGCTTCTTATAATTCACATTTAAAGGATTGGTATCGATATGGAGAACTGAATTTAACAATGTTTTTCTCTTAAACCAATCATTGAAAACATTCTGTAAAAAAAGAACACGATATCTTATGTAATGTTGGCTGATTGACAACAATTTAATGCGAAAATTATTTAGAAACATTTTTAAACTGTTTTTGTTATCGATTTTGTTTTTTCTGCTCCTTTCTACCAATTCTTTAGAATGAAATAAAATGTCTTTCCGAACCTTGTAGGAACAAAATAGCACATTCGATATGTTTTTAGACCTCTCAATATTATATTTATACAAAGGAATTTTTGGTTGATTTTAAAGAAGTATTCAAAAATTAAAACAAAATTCCCCCAAAATAGATAAAAATCAAGATGAACCTTTTATTTCATTTAACAAGATACTTTTTTAATATCAACCAAAATTTCCTTTGTTCAATTACAATATTGAGAGACCTAAACATGTTGTGTTTATGTCGTTTTGTTCCAATGAGGTTCGGAAAGATGTTTCATTTCACTCTGGAAACATGATACCAAGAACAAAACAAGTGTATATTTTTCAAATAATATTGTTACCATTCGAAAGATGACTATTAAATTGACGATGTGTTAAATAGATTTTTTATGACTGGTTTAAGAGAAACGTGTGTTCAAAATTTTCTCCATATCGATACCACTCCTTTCATCAGAATTTCATGTTAATACATTTTCTCAAGAATACAAACATTTAAATTATTTTTCAAAAAACTGATAGGTATGCAGTGTTGATGTAAACAATGTGGATGGTGAAAAAACAGTTGAAGATTTGAAGCAAATTCACGGAGACAGTGTGATATTTCAAAAATGTGACATCACAAAGGAAAATGAAGTCAGAAGTAAGATATATGTTTCACTTTTTTTGCACTATGTTTAATAGGGTGTTTCGTTTTTGGAATTTTTTTCTGATCAAGTTGCTATTCATACATTATGATCTATGGTTAGTAGGGACCGCACAAAAAATTTTCAGCCAAATCGGACATCGTATGCCTCACCCCCTCAAGCCATCTTTATTTGACACATTTAGCATGAATACATGAGATTCAATTATGGAACATGTACTAAATTGAAAACTGACATACGATAAAATAGGTGGAGTCCTATATTCTTGTAATAAATGAATTACAATGTCAAGTAACATTTGAAGATGTTTTGAATGCATTAATATATTTCTGTTGATACATGTTTCTAACTTTATGCTGCAAAAAGATTAAATTGATGACACCCACTTTCTTATATTTTCCAGGGGTGGGGCACTATAAAGTTATATCAAAAATATGAAATAGTCATTATAATTAGTTGTATTAAAATATCAGAAATAGAATAGAAATGATTTTAGAATACTTCTTTGAACAGTACAAGCTGTCATCATTTGCTTGATGCTACAATTATAAGATAGATGAGACCAAAAAGAGATGTGTAGTGGATCAAAATTGACACAAAAAGTTTGATATCTCTGGATTCAGTTGTCATAAAATGATGTATAATGGCTCTTTAGAAAGGCCTTCTTATGTATTTTATGTAAGAAGCCATAATACAACATTTTATGACAACTGAATCCAGAGATATCAAACTTTTTGTGTTAATTTTGATCCGCGACACACTTTTTTAGTCTCATTTATTTTATATTTGTAGCTTCAGGCAAAAGATGACATCTTTAACAGCTCAAACAAGTAATCTAAAGTCATCTGGTTGCTATTTGTGATATTCTAATGCAACTATTATAATGACTAAGTACTATTTCATATTTCTAATAACACTTTATAGTGCCCTACACCTGGAAAAATATAAGAAAGTGGGCATCATCAATTTTATCTTTTTGCAGCATAAAGTTAGAAACATGTATCAATAGAAAGCAAATCAATCATTCAAAACATCTTCAAATGTCACTTGAGATTGTAATTCATTTATTACTAGAGTATAGGACTCCACCTATTTTATATATCAGTTTTCAATTTAGTACATGTTTCATAATTGAATCTCATGTATTCGTGCTAAATGTGTCAAATAAAGATGGCTTGAGGGGTGAGGCAAACGATGTCCGATTTGGCTGAATTATTTTTCTGCAGTCCCTACTAACCATAGATCATAATGTATGAATAGCAACTTGATAAGAAAAAAAATTCCAAAAATGAAACACCCTATTAAACATAGTGCAAAAACATTACATTACATGTAGCATCGTCCTCTAGAACGTTGGGGACCAACACAGACAATCTAAAACATGAATCGACGTATATCTGCAAATATCTACACAAAATAACCTAAACAAATGACAACAATGACCGACGACATCGTCTTGAATTTTTCACTGCACTATACGATCGTATTAATAAGAACATACCTTTATTTTGATATATAATACGATTTGCAAAGCAAATCTTACCGACTGCTTCTTCTGGACTGCATTTTTAAAATTCTATTTCACCGGAAGTTGAAAGAACCAATTAGAAGCCCCAGTTTATGGTACGTAGTTCGTCCAGTGCAACTAACTACCACTCTGTTCCTGGGCCTGTTGATGATTCAGTGACATTGTTATTCTATTTAATTATCATTAAAGTAGGGGCGCCGTAAATGAATTGTGGGCATTAACCCTAGCTTATTCTTTGCAATAATTATATCAGAAATAATCATTCTATCAACATGAAATTCCATCTTATTCTCAATTAATCCAATTCCTTTCAGTTAAAACAAACCAGATATAAATCGCATTATGACTTTTTGTGCTACCTGAGGCCAAAGAACATCACTATCACTGAAACATTATCAATTAATACAGTGTTATATATAAATGGTACGAAATGTTACAAAGTGCTGAAACACCTGTCCCCTCATGATGAGGTTTACACATATTTCCATGCATTCATGATTAGTAATGCATACATATTCTGAAAGGTAATAGTAGTAATAGATTAACCTATGTAAAACATAAGTCAGAATGAAAAAAAGCTTCTCTGGTAGCAAAGTAATTGCAAAATATATCTTGGGATTTAGAGGGTGTAAAAAACAAAAAAAACATTTAAGAGTTGAATAAACTTATTTACAATCAAATATTCATTTAGTGCCCGGAATGAAAATTATAGGGGCCTAGTTTCATTTGTTTAGGGCCCAGAATGCAAACCAAGGGCCCAATTTTCGGGGCCCAATATTTTTCTGCCATTTTTTGGGCCCAACTTAGGGGAGGGGCAGGCAACTGTATCATAAAGTAGATAAAGCTTGACATCTGGTAAATCGTGTGACATATTGAATAACATAAATGTTCACTTTTTTGCTGCGTTTTTTGGGGTGTTTGGTAGTTTTTCCGGACAGTTTGATAAATTACGCATTAGTCATAATTATGTACAACATAAAAGGACAATGTTTCTGTTAACGATCCCTTTATATTTGTATATAAGCAATGCAAATCTTCTTTGTACATGTAGATGCACTAAAGGTTGCGAAAGACACACTTGGTGACGTCACGATAATGGTGAACAACGCAGGGATCATGGATGAATATAATATATCTGGCACTATTGCGATCAACCTAGTAAGTTATTCAAAGAATTATAAACTGTTAAAAACAATTGATTATCAATTAATTCTAGAACACAGCACAGACTTGCAAAAATAGGACTGTAGTAGCTTCATGTTGATTCTTAAAATACTCAAAACCGTTCGTGATAGCAGGGACTGAATAATTATTTAGAACCATTTACATTGTGTTGGAAAATAATAAACATTCATATAAGTGTCTAGAAATAATTTTTATAATAAAATTCGATGTTGGAATTGCAAAACACGTATCATTTTATTTTGTTTAGGAGGCCCCGATACGATGTACAATGAATGCACTGGAGTTCATGGGTCGCAACAATGGGGGAAACGGAGGGGTTGTAGTATTTACCTCTTCGGTAGCCGGTAAGCTTTGGTTCAGATTATACAAGGAGAATGATATCCCATATAGTGCAGTCAGTTAGGTCAATAAAACCATAAAATTGCACATGCTATATGTTTTGCCCCAAAGACATGTGAATTTTCAAATAGACGTCATTTTAATTACCTAATATTTGAAGCTCGAAATTTTTACAAATAAAGAATAAATATGCATACTATATGTAAAATGTTAAACCAAAACCATATTCTATTGTTGCCGGATTTTTTAGAGATATTCGTGGGAGGGGTATTTTGCAAAAAAAGAGAGTGAAAAGTAGAATTACCTCTTACGTAAAGCGAGACGCTGCTTGGTTAAAATTGGGGGGTGGAGAAGGTGGCGGAAATTTCAAAATTTGATTATGTGACTTTTGAAGAACCATATTTTTAAAGTTCAAAAGATATTTCGATGGGCCAATTTGCCCCAGGGGGCTGTTTTGCCCCATGTTCCCTTACTCCACTTGAAATAAAAGAAAAAAATGCCAATTACTTTGAAGATAGGCCATATTTTTATGACCAAACAAATTCTCTTTACGAGAAAAAGACAAAAGAAAGATGCAGAAATAGGGAATTTGCTAATAGCATCGGATGGACAGGGAGTAGACATAGTATTTGTTTATATGAAAGATCTAAAAATGATTTAAGGTCAGGGTGCACTTTGATGAAAAGACCACGTGCAGTATGGCAAGTGATTTAAGACGGTCATATCTTTCACCATAAGTACTTTCTGGGCATAAATACAGTGTTTTTATTAAAACAATATGTTTTCTTTCAATTGAAGTACCCATGATAGTAAAAATATCAATCAAACAATTATGAATAGGGACCCCATGTCAGCATTTTTTTCTAAATATTGAACCTATTTGCTCAAGAGGATCTTCTTTTTCTGATTTTTATTGCATGAAAACATTATTATCCTGGAAGTCCTGTTGTAGAGATGTTGAAAGGTATCTAAACACCTCATGATAATAAATAACTAAACTTTACTTTCTTGTCTAAAATCAAACTTATATATTTCTTAGTTTTTATTGCACATTTGTAATTCACTGTTACTACTTCAGTGTGTCAATTCTAACTTCCAAGTCCATATAATGACCTTTGGTCATGCATAAATAAATGTTTCACTCAACACATGAATAGAAATGCAAACACTCAGAGTTCTTATGCAATTAAGTGAAGCATGGAACTCGAAGGGGTGAACCATTACATCATCACATCTTTCCCCTTTCTTTTGACTGTTCTTAATTTAGCAACATCTTTCATTAAAACAGCCACACAAATATATAACTTCTTGTAAAACTTAGTCAAATACTTATGATTAAAATCCATATGTCACTTAAAATACATCACTTTAAATTAATGTAGTATTGGTTCATCATACACTATAGATTAATTATCCATCTACAGTAGATGTAAGGTTTGGATTAGGTAATCCTGTCTTGGTTTAAGAGTTGGCGATCCTTTCTTCTTTAGAAACGCCTATCTTTGTCTTGTGGTCAAATCGATTGGTATCCATTCTTCAGATTCCATGATCCTATCTTTGCACTTAAGGTGCTATGGAAGTTAACAGGAAATGACAAAACAGGAAGTGACAAAGCCATGCTGGATTTTGAAAATTTTTTGATCCAAGATAACAGAGTTCTGTTTGGACCTCCAGTCAGTTTAACTAGTTCCACATATCATTTACATGACCGGTGTAAAAGGGTAGGAGGTCCTATCAAATTATGGTCCTACTCTCCATTGATTTATATGGTGACCTAAATACAACTCTTTCCCTCATTATCTTATACGCAACCAGGGCCAGTAAGGGCCGTTAAGAAAGGGGACCATAATCCCTGGGGGACCATAATTTCTTTCTTTTGGAAACTGTTCAGCAGGGGTCTTTTAAATATTGATAAATTAACATGGGGCTCAATATATAAGGGTAATGTACTGGAAGGTTTTGGATAAGGGGTTTATCCAGAGGGAGATATGCATATCTACCCGAGGGACCGTAGGGACCGAAGGTAGATGTGCATAGCTCACGAGGGATGAACCCAATATGTAAACCGACCGTACATAACTGCTTTATCCTATACTACGTAGAGTGTTCGGAGGCATATGGCAATTCCAATAGTACAAGGTGTAAGAATAAACAAACCATTCATATGCAAAGTCATTTTATTGCATTTTCACTACTTACCGGAAGCGGGAAGATATGCACCGAAGCGGGAAGATATGTATCAAAGCGGGAGATATGGCGGGAGATATGGAGGTTCTGGATATGGAAACCTCAAAATTAGGATACGGGATATATCTTACCAACTTATCTCCCTAAAACTCTACTTGGCATAGGATAAAGGTTTTTATACAACTTCACGGCTAGATATATTAAAAATGAGAAATTTTTAGAAATGTGCCTGTTTGATTTTCCTTAAGTCAATATATTAGCTGTAGAAATCTACAATATTAGAAAATTCCATCGTAGACTTTTTGAGAATAAGGACAAGTTAATAAAGCCATATTGATAGCGGTTTATAATGGCAGCCAATGGAGATTTTCCAAAATTCAAACGCCAATATCTTTGGAACTAAGCAAAATAAAAAAAACTTCTTATTTTGAACATAATCATGTTAAACTGTTCTGCAGGAGATCTTTGAAGATTGATAAATTAACATGGAGCCCAATGTAAATGTGCAAAATTTTCAACTGGGGCCACTTTTCACCACCACTTCATTAGATGTCAAAAATATATGTATTAATGATACTTTTGTCAAATAATGGTGCTTTATATATAGCATGTGCAATTAAACAGCCAACTGACTGCACTAATAGTTCATATCAGGATGTCCAAATAGACTGCTTGATGATTTTTAGTAAGAACTTATGGGTCGCAGCAAGGGAGGGGAGACTGGCGCCAACGCATCATAGTATACCGACTTCGTCATCTGAAATACTAGTACTTGTGATTACGTTTACAATTTAACTAAAACCCGACTGACTAACTACTGAGAATAATATTCCAGGTATAACACCAGTTGTTGGAGTGCCAGCGTATAGTGCAGCGAAACATGGACTTGTTGGCTTCGTTCGTAGTATGGCGGTAAGTTGTAATTCTTGAATTATATACTTTTCTAGATTCAGGCTCCATGTACACTGTTCACATGCCAGTGTACATAGCAGTGAAACTCGCACTTGTTGGCTTTGTTTGTAGTATGGAGGAGAGTAGTAACAGTCAACATTGTTCTAAATGCATGCTCTGTGCGCTCTATGTACACTGCCATTACCAGTGTATGCAACAGCGAAACATGGACGTGTTGGTTTCGTTCTTACTATGGCCGTGAGACATAGCAGTCGAAAGTTTTTCTAAATCCATGCTGCATGTACACTGTCACCGCCAGTGTATGTAACAGCGAACATTGACTTGTTAGCTCTGTCCGTAGTTCGTATCATTAAAGATATTAATACAAGAACACAAATGTGTACAAAATGTCCCCACCAAGTGGTGATCCCGTGAAATGGTTATCCTGAAAATGAGTAGACAAGACTTTACCAACACAATTTGAGGACGGAAAATCCAAAGTGGCCACCTTAAAATTTACCCAGAATGCCAAAAATTTAGTCAGTTCTAGATTTTCATACTAAGAACCACCCCTGAAAATTTGAAATTGATCCGTCACACAGTTAACCAGAAAACATGTAAACAAGACTTTACAGACAAGATTTCAGGATGGAAAATCCAAAATGGCTGCCTTGACATTTACCCAGAATGTCAAAAAACTAATCTGTTTGTAGATTTTCATACTAAGAATCATCCCTGAAAATATGAAATTGATCTACCAAACGGTTCACCTGAAAACGGGTAGACAAGACTTTACAGACAAGATTTTAGGACAGAAAATCCAAAATGGCTGCCTTAACATTTACGCAGAATGCAAAAAAAGTAATCAGATGTAGATTTTCATACAAAGAATCATCCCTGAAAATTTGAAATTGATCTATCAAACCGTTCTCCTAAAAACGCGTAGACAAGACTTTACAGGCAAGATTTTAAGACGGAAAATCCAAAATGGCTGCCTTGACATTTACCCAGAATGCAAAAAAACTAATCAGTTCTAGATTTTCATACTAAGAATCATTCCTGAAAATTTGAAATTGATCTACGAAACAGTTCACCTGAAAACGAGTAGACAAGACTTTACAGACAAGATTTTAGGACGGAAAATCCAAAATGGCTGCCTTGACATTTACCCAGAATGCCAAAAAACTAATGAGATCTAGATTTTTATACTAAGAATCATCCCTGAAAATTTGAAATTGATCCACCAAACGGTTCACCTGAAAACGCGCAGACAAGACTTCACAGACAAGATTTTAGGACCAAAAAATCAAAAATGGCCGACAATAAAAAAGTCCTTATGAGTTTTTGCTGATTTCTTTTTACAAAATTATCACATATAACTACTGTTAACAATAAAGTAGGCTTTTACAGCAAAGTACATCTGAAATTATTTATAAAGCTACTAAATAGTTAAAGTATGAAAACTCAAAAACACCATTCAATATGATACAAAGTATTATCGCGCGCTAACTTTTCTTAAGACATTCAAAATGGCTGACATGACTGAGCTAGCAGGTCCAAAACCTAATCAGATCTAGAATGAAGTGAGCTGAACAAGATGTTAAAGTTTTAAAAGCAACTGTGAAGCAGTTTTTCTTAAAGTTTGCAGACAAGGATTTTAGCATTTGACTTCAAAATGGCCGACAGGAAGTAGGTATCGAGTTAATTTTTTTTCATCCACATCTGTATGCACTCATAAGTTATCCCTGAAAATTTGAAGGTGATATCTGTAGCGGTTTTGGAGAAAACTGCCGGACGTACGGACAGACAGACGGACAGACGGACAGACGGACAGACAGACGGACGCGCCTAGGCCGACAATATGGCCCCACTATGTGGTGGGGACATAAAAAATGACTCAGAATGTACCATGGTTTTCTGCATAACGGCATCGTGTTCCGTCAACTATATTTTCGATATAGGAGGGTTGTCCTAGAAGTAATGCACTATATGCTCTAATGTTCTTTATTATTAATCAATTCAGCTGAAATATTGTTTATATAACAATTGAAGTTTATGTTATACGAGGGGTGATCAATAAGTAATGGACGCTTTTTTACACAGATACCTTTTATAGACCAATCCCCTTGATTTTCCTACCAGTGATACATCATTCAATTATCTATCAATTCTGAAGATTTGAAGACAAAACATATAATACATATTGATATATCCTTATTTCTGTGAAGGAGGTACAGGTACCCCGGGACCGACATTTACGTCACATATTCAGTTTTTAGCCAGTTTGGTAAATTTCAGTTAGATTTGAACTTTTTATTTGCAACAAGTGTTGTGTTGTTTGAAATTTCTTGCTTACTGGTAACACATAAACAGAAAGTATTGTGATGTCAGAGTGTTGTATGGAAGGGGTTTGCAGGTCAATTTGAGAAAGCATTGTGGAAGAAAGGGGTGGTGAGAGAAGGGAACGCCCTACTCCATATGGAGAATGCACCTGCCCACAGATCTCAAAATGTTCAGAAAACAATATCCCTGGACCTCAAAATTGAGCCCTTGGCCAATGTACCATATTGTCCAGATCTGCTCACATGCGACTTGTTTATTTCTATACTACTTATTTCTATAGAGAAAGGACGCGGGTTTATCGACATTGATGAAATAAAACAACCCGTGCAACTGCGTCTTGCTACCATGCCAGAGAATGGATTCAGCCTTGTCTCACAATCTTGAGTTAAGAGGATGAGGAATTGTGTACATGTAGCACATGTTGGAACCTATTTAGAGGGCCCTGTGGAATGAATGTGGCATGAATACCACATAGTGATGATGATAAAATAATCTAAATCAACTATGGCAAAACAAAATGGGGTAATTCATGACCATAATGGTTTGTTTTGTTCAGCCTGTATTCAACTGCATTGCATGTTAAACAAGCTAAAACAGCTTCAGAATATGTGACGTAAATGTTGGTCCCGGGGTACCTGTACCTCCTTCACGAAGGGATTGGTCTACAGAAAGCATCTGTGTAAAAAGCGTCCATTACTTATTGATCACCCCTCGTATCCCGAAGTTTCAGCATAATACATAAATAGTTAGTCTTAAAATGGTTGATTTAGAAGGGCGGGGGTAGGTGTGGGAGGGGCAGGACAGGTACCACTTTTTCTAATCATGAAAAGCTCCAAAGAGTATGATCAAAATATTTGGGAAATCGTTAAATTTATTCAGCATGATGTTCGTCAAGTACAATTAATGACATTTAGCACTGTGATGTCATCAGTTCAATTATCAAAGTCAAATTCAGTCACAGTCAAAAATGGCTGCGTTTGGTGGCCTAATTTCATATTTCACAGCCACACAAACTTATGCTACCACCAAAAAAGTATAAAATGTGTACTTCTGAATCGGCCTTTGTCTATGTTAATATAGAAACGTGGGCCTTTCGTTCGTTCGTTTTTCGTTCGAGGGAGGTTGGTAGCGTTCCAAGCCTCAATAAGACTTGCTTGTAATAGACCCTCGCTTGTTTAACCTTTGCTATAAATTCCAAACACCTCAATGTAAATATCCTTTATCCTGTATAAAATAAGTAAATGTGTATAACAGTACAGTACAAATGTATATCTAATAAAAACAGGCATTGACACCTTAAAATCAAGAGTGCAACTGACTACAGACACTGGTCCTGCTCCTTGCTTGAGACCCTGGTCATATGACCCATTGGTCACTCTGATTGGTGAAAACCTAATGACACTATCACCCAAACAAGAATAAGGAGCACACACAAGCTGTCTGTAGTATTGAATGTTAAATATTATGAGAGATTTAAAGTTACTTATATTGAAAAGATCAAAATACAGGGTGATCACTAAGTTCTGGGGATTCACTTTACTTGAACTTTTCAAGGTAAATAGGGAATGTAATTTTGGGTTGGATCAAACAGTCTCATTGTCATCTGATGTCACAATGGATAATTATTGTTACTATAGCAACATGACAAATGGCGTAGTGGGTCAAGTAAAATAAAAATGAATTAAAATTTTGCTTGATCCAAAAGTATGGTTAATAAATACTTATTTGGTGGACATATTTCTGTGATTTTTCATATTTTCAAATATTTTCTAACTTCAGTTTCTAAAGTAACATCTGTATTGTTATATAAGAGTGTACTTTGCTCTATTTTCGTATCATTCATCAGCATCTCAAACTCACGATTACGACTTAAAATAGCGGGGAGTTTTCCATTATGCTCCTTCCCATTACTCAAGCTGCCCATACTACTCTTGAAGAATTAGGGTTCACACAAGTTGTTAGTGCCCCATATTCCCTAGACATTATTCACCAGATGAAGCATCATTGGGCTTCACTACATTTGGGTGCTAGAACATTATATGAGAGGTCATAAGTTTGATTCTGATAAGGGACTGATCTCAACGGCTTGGGCAAATCTTCAAGGGATATCAAAGGGAGGACTGGAACACATCTTTATGGACTAGGTTTGTCAACAACGCATGTGCGTTTAGACTAATGGAAACAATTATAAATGAAATGATCCTCTCAGCAATGAAGAATACTTCTGAATAAATGACTTCACCAGTACTGTTCTGCCTCTAGTACAAGTAGTTTGAAGCAACCATCTAGGCAAGATGAATATGTTTAAGCAGGAAATTTTCAAATTAACATCAGTCAAAATTTGCTGACCTGCAGACCACTTTTACTTTTTTTGTAATTACAATAAAATAAATTGTAGATGTGATATGTATATGGAACATTGCTTGTCAATTCAGAATTATACATTGTACACCTGCTGAAAATTTCAACTCAAATGGTTGAGAGATCTTGAAATGGCAGACCAATTCCCAGAACTTAATGATCACCCTGTATGTCCCTGTCTAAAATAAAAGTGAAAGAAAATTATATATTTTCTTCTTTAGTTGAGTCCAAGGATAAACGATTGGGGTGTACGTTTTAATTGTGTTTGTCCAACCGCGGTAGATACACCAATGTTGAGGACAGATTACTTACGAAGAGGGTTGCATCCTGATGATGTTGATTCAATAATGCAAATTATAGATCAGAACAGGAAAGCAAACACGATGCTACAGTAAGGCGTTACACTGCATACTCAAACTTTATTAAATGTAAAAATGATTTTTTTATACAAATTTAACAGACGTTGAGACTCTGAATATTAACCTCTACTCCATTTTACCTGAATTCTTTTGGTTTTAGTTGAGCTTGTATCAGCATTTTATTTTCCTCAGTCATTTCGCATGTATAGGGGTAGCCGATGTTCACTTGGTGTAATATAATATTTGGTTAGGATTATCAATGATCAGAAGGTTGGTTAGTGATATGTAATGTTACGTCGATTGTTTCACGTGTAGTTTAGAGTCACATTTGATTTGATTGCTTTATTGTTGCTATTGAAGAAATATATTGAATGTTATACGAACTTGATAATGACTTAGCCATACATGTTTTTGCAGGCCATCTGAAGTAGCTGATGCGATGATTAAGCTGATAGAAGATGACACATTGAATGGAGCGTCATTATTAGTTACGAAGGGCAAAACAATCTTAGTCGATCCACCAGCCTTGGACTTATAAAGTCTTGGTTATATAATGTATAATAAACTTAGTTTTGTCACAATATAATAGTATACATTGACAGTATATATGACAGTTACAGTGATTTTGTGAAACAACGTTTAGATAGGACCACGAACAGAAAATTGAATAAAGTTGCTTGTTACTTCACTATTTACATTGGTGTTTACAATCGAGTTGTGTGAGGCAGATCTGTGTATTGCAAGTCAAAAATTGGTTAAATAAAATTGTATTTAGAATCGGAATTAAAGTGTTCCGTCCATATAATATCAAATTGAAAATATTTACTGCCTTGTTCAAATAAAGTCTATTTCATTGCAATTAAAAATGAACTTAAGGTGAAGAAAAAAGTATTAAAGTGAAGAGCTCTGCTCTCTATCGTAATATAGATCGACATTCCTTTGTTTAGTATTTGAGAAAACAGAGAACAAATATTGTATGCGAACTTATGAATATTCTTATAAGCTCATTGTCTTCATAAAGTTCGGACTATATTTATTTAATATTATCAATATTTAATGCAAAATGATTAATAAAGATTGGACTATGCAATTGACCAATGTCTAATTTTTCAGTTTATGGTACTGCCTGATGTGTCTTCTCTTTGTTGACAATTGTGTAAAGCCTTTCCTACAGATCTCACAAGTATATGGCTTTTCTCCAGTGTGAGAATTAAGGTGATCTTTTAGGTGCAGGCCCGCTTTAAAAGATCTATCGCAATATGGACATTTGAATTTCCTCTGAGTTTCTTGATGGAGGTGTGGGCCTTGGAAGGTGATATCTCCATAACTGTTTGGCTGATCATGTAGATGTTTAAACAGCTGTGATTGACTCATCCCTGAAACAAAATAAAAAATATATTTTAAATTCTTATATGTATGTGATACATTCATATAACAAAATAAAATTAATATAAATGGGCATCAACATTTTCACTGGATTACATAATGGCACATCATATTTACTACTCGTATGAAACTTTTTTAGTTCGGGCAAAATTTAAAAATCTCATATTTCAGAAAAATGCAAATTTCAGGATTATATTACGACCTACATGTATGTCGAAATTTGTCATGGTGTTTCTTTTCAGTAATTTTATGATTTCCCAATATGAGTTTTTAATACCACTTCATACATGTCATATATACTCTTGTAGCAGGTTTTTTCCTCCGCTTGAATGCTCATAATATACCGTATGCAAGGTTAAGAAAATGTAAATAAGAACTCAGGGGCAAAGTGAAGTGATGACAAAGAAACCTACACAGAAAGTTGCACATTTTCTGGAAATTATGCAGCGGGCTTCAGGAATTTACTTCACTTTGAAGCGATACATAAAGTGCATACTATGATGACAAAGACTGCGTTGAGATGTAGACACACCCCTTAGATATATTCTCGGTGAACACCTGTGATGTTACTATTTATGTATATATTTTTTTCTTTTTCTGTGTTTTTTCTGTTTAAAACAAAGTACCAAATTTACATATCATAAAAATAGCAATCACAAAAATAAAGTACAGTTTAACAGTATCCGTTGAAAATCTTTGACTCGTGAGCTGTTCCTCTTACAATTCAAGGATTACTTTTACATTAAGTTAATCGGGAGAGGTAGATCTAAAAGTGGTCCACTTTGGAGGTATGTGTCCTGCTTTCAGAGGCATATCACTCAACAGGTTTTGCTGTAAGTATATTCAAAATATGAATTATCAAATTCCAGGTATATTAGTCTCAGGTTACAAAAATATAACAAAATTCCAACTAAAATACGTTTTTGTTTATTTATTATTGAATGCAGAATTAAGAACACAAATATGCGTGTACAACGATGATGCATTTTAATTACTCTAACTACAAGTTAATTTTACAAAAGTATAATAAGAAAAACAATTATTTACATTACTAATATCACATTAGATGGTGCTACTTCCTTGAGGATAGTAGCAAAATGACCTAAACTATAAACTTAAATCAATATTTCTGCCATTATATTATTAAATTAAATTTGACATAAATTATAAAATCGAGGTCTTTGATCCGATTCTAATATGATAAACATACAAGAAACACAACTATTTGCATATATGAATTTAAGCGGTCATACATACTCCAATATACAAGTAGAACAGAAAATAAATTGTTCTAGCTATTGTGACATCACGTATCATATTAAAATATAAATTATATCAGTTGTCTCTAGAAACGGGGACACTAGTCTATGGTAAAAATCACAAGTCTAGACTTACTCAAAAACAAACCATTTATTTTTCTATTGATTTCCATGTTAATTGACCCTTTATTTAAGGAGCACCTGCCAACTGGGAACAAGGAAGACGGGTTTGTGGTGAACTTTGAAAATTCATTTATTCACAAAGAGCATTGATAATTGTATCCTCTCCTACACTCTTTTGGTTATGCATTCTTTTCATAACAGATTTATGGGTCACTGGATGTTATTTAAATATGTAGTGTTAAGTAAAACGTTTAGAAGTAAACCATTTAATGAATACAATAACTACCTTGATAAATTATCGCTTTACTTCAAAAGTTAAGTTTATCAGTAATGTAAGGTTTATGAAAATTGCAAGTGTTTGAAAATTAAACATTTTTTTGAAATCATCTTTGTATTTAATAGTCAGTGCATACCGACAATGAAAATAGAGGGAAGCGTTGCCGTGGTAACCGGAGGAGCTCGTGGAATAGGGAAATCGATAGTGGCATCTCTACTCAAACTTGGAGCAAAAGTGAGTTCACGGTACTCTTGATGTTAGTTTGATATGTACTCTAATAATTTCGAACCAGTATTAATTAAGGTTTCTAATAGTTTTTCTCTACTTACTGCTTCCAGTAGAATTTCTTCAAAATAAACAGAAATCCCACATTTATTTTAACCTAGATCCTTTGTCATCATTACCATCTATGTAATATAATGTAAAGAAAGAGCTTGGTAGATGGACTAGTAGGTCTAGTAATCCTGAAAGAAAATTCACGTCTTCTGGAAGGATTTTCTATGGTTTTTGTACTTTTAACCCATGTATCAGATGTAACTAAGGAAATTTTAGTTTCAGAGGCAATCTGCCACCTAGCTGATGTTACATAGATGCAAATATATAATGTTAACATGGCTAGCAATGTCACAGAGGTTATGTTAACACGGATAACAATCTCACATAAATAAGTCATATAAACATGAATGTGACATATATAAATATAGTATGGGGACCAAAGTCTAACGTCTGTTCTTTTAAATAGAATATATGTGAGTGTCCCATTTTCTGCCAACCCTATACGAGGGTTGTCCCATAAGTCTTGAGAGTTTTATTCTAATTCATAGAATAGTTAATATACAATGATGAAAATTTCACATCTTGTAACTTGGATATATATCTCAGTAAGTTTCAAAGCATAATAAGATCTTTTGGTATATAACAGATGATTTAAAATGGAATGTCTGGGGTACCCAGGGCAGAAAACAGTGTAAAATTTGTACTTTTTCTGCTCCTCTGTCAGAACATGTAGGACGAATCTAGATGCTACCATTGACATCCCAAGGTCTTTCTTCATCGCCCTGTTAGCAGTACTCTTACAAATGTCAAAATCTAGGGCGATCTTCCAACAAGTAGTTCTCCTTTCAGCCCTTATACTCTCTGCAATATGTGTTATGAGATCTTCACTGGATTTTGGCCTCACACTTCTAGGAGCATCCTCCAGGCTGGTATAGTTTTTAACGTCTTCTACCACCTCCATATTGTAGGTGCATTCGGAGTATACTGTCTATATACTTTTGCCATGGCTGTCCTTGTTTGTGTAGGTCTATGCCCTAAGGAGGCATCTTATTGCACGGCTGCACACAAAGATTTAACACCTGGTGACAAAATCCCTGCCATTTTGATTTTCAATATGCTGTGTCTCTGTACCAAACTTGACCAATTGTGCTAGTTTATATAACATCTCAGAGGTATTTCACAAGATTTTACTAAGAAAAGAGCGTTTTTGTCAATCTTGACAGGTGCTTCACAATTTAAGATGCATACCATCCTTTAAAATCCTTAATACTCTCATGGTTCCATTTCACAATTTCACTATATTTCATTACTGCCCCCCCCCCCCCCTCCACTCCCCCGGTTATGATAGCAACCATAATATGTCAAGTTCTTAATTTTGTTATGAAACATACCAATTTTCAGCCAAATTCATTAAAATCTTTTTGATTAGAATAAAAATTCAAGACTTATGGGACAACCCTCGTATATGCTAGAAATATCTAGCAAAACACAGGAAACTGTTTTGATATGGTCAATATTAAGGAACAATATAAAATAACACGCATAGAATGCCTGTCATTTTTCAAAATGGGCACTCACAAGCTAGCCAATTTAAAAGAAAGTGTAAAATGCTTCTAATAATTCACATTTAAATTTCATCAAAATTTCATGTTAATACATTTTCTCAAGAATACAAACATTTAAATTATTTTTGAAAAAAAGGTATGCAGTGTTGATGTAAACAGTGCGGATGGTGAAGAAACAGTTGAAGATTTGAAGCAAATTTACGGAGACAGTGTGATATTTCAAAAATGTGACATCACAAAGGAAAATGAAGTCAGAAGTAAGATAAATGTTTCACTTTTTTGCACTGTGATTTAAAAACATCCATTACATATATTACAGTGGCGGATCCAGGAATCAACGGGGGGGGGGGGGGGGGTAAAAATAAAAAGTTCCGCCCAAAAATTGTTTGTGTCCTTTATTTAAGAATTTGGGCCCAAATTTTCAAAATATTATGGACCGACCAAGCATTTTTGGGCCCTAATTTTCTTAAAAGGCCAACATTACATGTTGCATCGTCCTCTAGAACGTCGGGGACCAACAAAATCTAAATATGAATCGACGTATATCTGCAAATATCTACACAAAATAACCAAAACAAATGGATGACAACATCGTCTAGAATGTTCCCCTGCACTATAGCCTAATTAATAGAAGCTTACCAGTTTATTTTGATATATAATACGATTTGCATAGCAAATAATAACTTGAACTTGTTCAGATCCTGGCTTGTGGGAAATCACAACAGTTAGTGCTCGATGGTGAATCAAGTTCAAAAACTCCAGTAAAATCAGGAGTTCCTCAAGGAACAGTTCTTGGACCACTCTGTTTCCTTGTTTATATTGCAACGACCCACCGTAGGCAGGCGTAAGGGGTTGGATAATTAAAGTGTGTTGGAGAAAGTTAATTGTCGGGAAATGATTTTATTACGCAAACCCTTACTTCTTACCTAATATTGCCACTTAGTGCTAACATTCACCATCTAATCTATCTATGGCCAAATTCCCGGGAATTTCGAGCGCATTTCGTTCAGTGTTACCCCCAACACTTGTAATACCCCAGAATGCTCCTTGTCAATTATTTCGCCATCTTGTTTTCACGAAAGACGTAGTTTTTTTGTTGAGAATAAATTGCAAAATTAGAGTTCATCATGGACTCAGATCTGAATAAAGATCATCAGAAAGGTTCATCAGCGATCGATGAATCTAAAGAATCTACAAAACAAGATGAATCAGGGAGAGATGAGAGCTCAACAGGCAACGTTTCAAGGGGTTATAGTCAGTCCCCAAAGAAACGTAAACAAGAAAAAAGAAGACAGAGTTCTTCACGTAGCTTATCTCCAAGCGCTTCAAAGGGTCGTCAGTCCCGTAAGAAGCATAAGGTAGCCCTTCATTCTTCTGAAAGGAGTGTTAAGTCTCCTATCAAAAAGAAATCTAAAAAATCTAGATCTAAAAAGAAAAAACAAAAAGTTCGTCATCATAGATCTAGATCTTCCAGTTCTTCTTCTGTGACGTCGTCATCTTTGTCACAGACTAGAAGACATGAACATAAACGTCGTAGACGTAGCCCTAGTCCCAATGGGTCCAGTTCTTCCTCTGTGTCTTCGTCTTCTTTGTCACCTAAGAGAAAGAATAAAAGAAAACGCCATAGACCTAGTCGTAGTTCTCATCGTCGTCGTCGAGATTACAGGCGTTATTCTTCTTCCTCATCTAGTTCATCAGACTCTTCAAGGTCAGATGATAGAAGAAGGTATTACAGACATCGTCGTAGACCCTCGGTTGATTCATTTAGTCCATCAGAGAGAGGTAGAAGGAGACATCGTTTGTCTAAGTCTCCTTCACGACATAGTCATAGGCGCCGTAACAGGTCTTTTTCAAGACCACGTCAGTTGGTTCGTAGGTCCATTTCTACTCAACGGCAACCTGGTATGTCACATAACATTAGTCATTTTCCTCGGCAATTGTCACCCACACAATCTCCTGTTAGATTTGACAGAAATGTTATGGAACGAACTAATTCTATAGTAAGTTCAGAGATGAGCAAATTCTGCTCACCTCCTCATGTCAACAGAACTTCTAGATTAGACAACGACTTTGACGAGGAAGATGATGATGTCATTGTGGATATGCCTTTAAGGGAAGAGTTTTCAAAGGCTATAAAGCAGGTACATGAAACTTTCCAAGACCTGATTGGAGACTTAACTCCATCAAGAGATAAGTCTCAATCAAAGTCTCTCGTTAGAGACAAAACTCCAATTTCCTCGTCTTCGTTGGAATTACCTTTTTGTCCAGGGGTGAAACACAACTTAGAAGTTAATGCAAAGTTGTTCACAGAATTACCTCAAAATGCCTTCAAAAAGGATTTTCACAATTTTGGTAATAAGCGTTTCAAGATCTCCAAAAAGCTTTATAAGGTAGTCCCTGAGACCAAGGCACAGGTCAAACCATGTGAGGTTGATGAGGATTTTTCAACCATTTTAGGTCCAAAGTTTCAATCAACAATCTTGTTGATAAAGATACAAAGTTACCAAATTCTGATACCAAGTTAGAACCACGTCCATTTATAAACTTGAAAAACGTATCAGAATGGGAACGTGTATCTAGAGAACAACTGTGTACAGCTTCTCACACAGAGTGGTTTGTTGGTTCTGTTCGACCTATTTTGGAAGAAATGTTGCAAGATGAATCTCTTGATAGTGCCAACAATGATAAAATTGATAAATGTCTAGCTTTAGTAAAAGCAACAGGGCATTGTATCGAAGATGGGTATAGACTAGGTTCCCACCTTCTTTCTCAGTTCGTTGGAGTACGTAGGCATTCTTTACTCAGTCTGAGAGCTGACAAAGAGACTCCTTTTTCGGAGATGAAGACAATGATGTGTCTTGAACCACATGCTGGTAAGCTTTTTCAGGGCAAAATTTCTGTTGTGAAAGATGCCCTGAGGGAAGCTAAGCAAGATAAAGCACAGAACCAGGTTCTAACCTTTACTGCCACAAATCAAGCCTCCGAGTCTTCTAATCCCAATCAGAAGAATACTAATTCTGGTAACCAGCCGTTTCGTGGTAAGGGAAGAGGCAGTAATAGAGGCAGGGGTAGAGGTTTCAAATCACAGTCCAACGATTTCCAAAAAGGAAATCGTGGGAAAGGACGTGGTAAACAACAGTGACTTGTTGAAGGTCGGAAACGTTTCCATTCTTCCTGTACAAGTGTTTGTAGGCCCAGTAGGGGCAAGACTACAAAGCTTTTGGCCAAATTGGAAGTCAATAGTAACAAATCATTTTGTACTCAATATTCTAAAGGAGGGCTACTTTCTTCCCTTCATAAAGACCCCAAGTCTTACAAGAGTTCCAATTTGGTCAGATTACACAAACAATGTAAAAAGGGAAGCTATTTCCGACCTAATATCAAGACTATTGGCCAAAAGAGCCATAGTACAGGTCACAGAGCTAGAGTCTCCTGGGTTTTACAGTCGGGTATTCATCGTACCAAAAAATCATCAAACAGATTGGAGACTGATAACAGACTTATCCATCTTGAACACTTACCTTCACGTCCCAAAGTTCAAGATGGATACTATCGAGGTCATAAAGAAACACATGAAACAAGGAATGTGGATGTGTTCCATCGACCTTGTAGATGCGTATTTGCATGAACCGATTGCAAAAACGCATCACAAATTTCTACGTTTTGCTGTAGAAAACACAGTTTACCAGTGGAGATGTCTCCCGTTCGGGGTATCAGTAGCTCCTTTTCTGTTTACTCAGATAGTTTCAGTGTTGAAAGTTCTTCTTCACAAGCAAAATATACTGATTTTTCAATATCTCGACGATTGGCTCGTTCTCGCAGAATCCAAGGAGATCTGCTCAAGCCACACACAGTTAGTTCTAGACCTACAAAGAAGTTAGGTTTTCTGGTAAACGAGAAGAAATCAAACTTAGTGCCAAGTCAAAATCTCGTTTATCTAGGACCAGGCTTCGATCTAAAACGAGGAGTTGTTCTTCCAACAATGAGTCGGAAAGACTTATTAAAACAGGAAATAGGGAATTTCCTGGCCAAACAGAAGCAAGAAGCTAAAGTTTGGCAAAGAATTCTAGGTCTTCTTGCTGCCACAGAGAGATCCGTTCCCCTGGGACGTCTCTTTATGAGAGAGATGCAATTCAATCTTCAGATTGGAATCAGTCTTGTCAGGATCAGTCAGTAGAGATCCAATGGTCTCAAAAGACACAACAAAATCTAATTTGGTGGACACAAGATCAGAATTTGGACAAGGGAACACCTTTAGAGTTGCTAGTTCCCCAGAGAAAACTGTTCACAGACAGTTCTCATTATGCATGGGGGGCTCACCTAGAAGGTCAAGAGACATCGGGGATATGGACAAAAGGAGATTTAGATCTCCATATCAATCTAAAAGAATTGATGGCTATTCAAAAGAGTCTGGTGTTTTTCCAGCATCTTTAGATAGGCAAGGTAGTACAAGTAGCATCAGACAGTGTGACAGCTGTAGCCTACTTAAAAAACCAGGGAGGAACCCACTCTTATCAGATGTTTCTAGATGCAAAGAATATTCTAATGTGGGCACACAAACATCAAATTCTTCTAATTGTCAGACATATCCCAGGTCATCTCAATGTAATTGCAGATTACCTATCGAGACAGCATCAGATAATTGCAACAGAATGGTCTCTGAATCATCAGGTCTTTCAGGATCTTTGCAAGATCAGGAATCGACCTCTCATAGATCTTTTTGCAACGAGACACAACAACAAGATCCCAACTTTTGTGTCCCCAGTCCCAGACCCATTAGCATGGGACGTGGATGCAATGTCCATAAATTGGACAGGCCTGTGGAGCTATGCATTTCCACCAACAGCTTTGTTAACAAGAGTCCTACAAAAGTCCCAGACTCACAAGGAAGTGCAAATAATTCTAATAGCACCTTGTTGGCCCAAGCAAAGTTGGTTTCCAATGTTACTGGATTGTCTGGTAGATCATCCGGTAAAACATCCAATGTTTCAGAATTTACTGAAACAACCTCACAGGATGATTTTCCACCAGAATGTTCAGGCTCTTCAGCTTCACGCCTGGAAAATATCCAGCAACGTCTCCGAGAGAAAGGCTTTTCGGAAGAAGTTGCAAAACGTATCTCGAAACCTCAGAGATCCTCTTCAGTTAGACTCTATGATTCAAAGTGGAAAGGATGGGTTGATTGGTGTAATACAAGGAAAATTAATCCACTCGAACCATCTGTGATTAAAATAGCTGACTTCTTCAATTGGTTATTTGAGTTCAAAGGTTTCCAACCGACTACCATTGCAGGATATAGAACTGCTTTTGCTAATACCTTTAAGCAATAAGATTGAGTAGACATTAGTGCTGATCCTATGTTAAAAAATCTCTTGTCTAATTTCAAACAAGAAAGACCAAGAAAGTAGTATACGGCGGGCCTTTCGACCCCCTACCGGCACCAGTACTTACACTTACACCGGAAGTTACACTTACACCGGAAGTGACATCATAGGTCACGTGTTGAAAGTGACGTCATAGGTCACGTGTTCCTTACACTTACACCTGGTGACATAACTGGCTCAAAGGTTACTGATAATTGATAAGAGAGTGGTTAAGTGATGATAAGCTATCTGTCTACTTCATGGATGTTTCATTGTTATAGGTCAAAGGTTGATAACAAACTGATAAAACAGTGAAAAAGATAACTGCACAACAATTTCGACCAATCACATGGCTGTAATATATCAATTTGACCAATTATATTTGACACATACTTCATAGGTTGTATAAGCTGTAGAACCATCATGCCACTTTATATCACTGGTCAAAGGTTACTGATAATTGGTGCAAGATCAAGGGTTTCTGATAACTGATAAGATATTCAAACAAACACTGTTAAGGTAGTTTCCACTTCCACCGGAAGTGACGTCATAGATCACGTGGTAAGATGATGCACCGGAAGTGGAAGTGACGTCATAGGTCACATGGTTACTGATATAAGGTATGAGGTTCCATATCCATCCGCCAAAAGGTATATTCCCTATATAGTCCATTTAAAAACTCGTGGTATTGTTCTAAATAACGCCATAGTTGGCTTCTAGGGTACCTAGTATGCCACTATTTGGTATCAAAATAAAGAGGAGGAGTTCAACTTTCATTTGAATTACGAAAATAGCGATGTAGGTCAAAAATAGTTCCGGCGTGAGCATGTTTACTACGCGTTTGCCCATCATATCAGAATTGAGGAAGTGGTAGCAAACGCGAGTCACAATAAATGGACGCTGATATCTCAAAAAGTAACCTGACTCCCTATAATTTGATGTAGATCAATCGAACCCCTATATGAACAGGTACATTTTGATATATAACACTATGGGGGGTAAGCGTTTTATAGTTGGTCACGAACGCCATATGTGCAAAGTATTGTTATGAATTTTCGAATTTGGTGTTGGATTACGGTACTCATACCTTAACTGGTCAAAGGTTTCTGATAATTGATAAGAGAGAGATAATAAACTGATAAGACCATGAAAAAGATAACTACCATGGTTTCTGATATAACTGGTCAAAGGTTACTGATAATTGATAAGAGAGAGCTCAATTGATAAGATAATCAAACATTCACTGTTAAGGTAACCTGGTGACTATGTGATAAGTTATCTTGTTTACTTCATGGATGATCGTCAAAGGTCACATATACGTCATAGGTCACATGTTCCATGTTCCACGGGAAGTGACGTCATAGGTCACGTGTTCGACTTCCACCGGAAGTGACGTCATAGGTCACATGTTTACATGGTGTACTGGGAGGGATAGAACTGGTGAAAGGTTACTGATAACTGATAAGAGAGAGCTCAATTGATAAGATAATCAAACAAACACTTTTAAGGTAACCCGGTGACTATGTGATAAACTATCTTGTCTACTTCATGGATGTTTCATGGTTATAGGTCAAAGTTTGATAACAAACTGATAAAACAGTAAAAAAGATAACTGCAGAAACATTTCAACCAATCAGGTTTTGACTTGCAGAATCATTTTAACCAATCAGGGCACAGTATGTTTGGATTATTTTAACCAATTATGTTTAGAGTTTCAGAATAATTTTAACCAATCGGGTTGCGGTATATTCTCATCCAATCAGATAAAAGAAAATCACTCAATAGAGGAGAATTTCTGCACAATTTAACAAGTTCAGACAGGTATTGAATATTTATAACCAAAAAGTCTCATCAGTTATTTTAGAATATATTTAAATTGTCAAGTTGATCAATTTGTGCTAATTTTTTCTCCAAACGATTCTTACTCCTGAGTCATTTTAGAATATTTTTCCAATCTTCACGCTTGAGTGACTTTCGCTTATTTCTTGAGTTTGAGGTATTTAATCACCAAATGGACACTGTATTCTTACTCCCGATACATTTAAGAACATTTTTACAATCTTCACGCTAGAGTGATTTCTGGAGTTTGAGGCATTCTTTCACCAAACGATCACTTGATTCTTACTCCTAAGTCATTTAAGAGACCGCCACCGCCACCGCCGTCGCCACCGCCGCCGCCGCCACCGCCACCACCACCGCCGCCACCACCGCCACCTCCACCACCACCGCCACCGCCGCCACCACCGCCGCCACCGCCGCCGCCACCACCACCGCCTATTAATCATTTGATATAAAAGTGAAAAGCAGACTTGATTCATTCATTCAGTGCAACCTCATCTACGTGGCAACATGGATTACATTTGCTCTGTGTGTTCTGGTACATTTGCCAGGAAGGATAGTCTTCTGAGACATATGAAAAACATGCACAAAAAAGATGAGACTAATTTTGATCTTGACTCACCTATACAGTTCAGGCATCCCTTTACTAAAATTGTCGCAGGTCCTACTGGATGTGGAAAGACAACCTATGTTGTCAACCTTATTGATAGAGCTGAACAATTTATCAAACCACGGCCACAAAGGATAGTATGGTTCTTCAAACAATGGCAGCCTTTGTATGCAGAAATAAAGAGAAAACAGCCTCATATCGAGTTTGTTATGGGTCTTTGCGATGACTTGATGAACCCCGATTACTTCGATGAGAATGTGACCAATTTGGTTGTGATAGATGACCTAATGGCTGACTTAAGCAAGGCAGTTACATTGCTATACACAGCTGGTTCTCATCACAAAAATATATCCATTATCACGCTACAACAAAATATTTTCCCACCCAATGGAGAAAGCAGGACAATGAGCTTAAACAGCCATTACTTGGTATTATTCAAGAACCCGAGGGATCAAAGACAGATAAGTGTTTTGGCATCTCAAATGTATCCTGGAAAGACATATACTTTGCTTGACATTTACAGACAAGCTACGGAAAATCCATTTGGTTACTTAGTGGTGGATCTGAAGCAAGAAACTGAAGATGGTTCGAGGCTGAAGCCTAATGCATTGCAGCAAGTTGCAGAAAGTGATCCATATACATCATTTCAACCTTTTTATAACACGGCAGGAAGGTCCACTGCTCAACAAAGGCAAGATATGACGGAATTCCGACCAAATACCATTGTTCAACCAAGTCAGATGGTGGCTACGTATCCAGGTCCAATGGATGATGTTACTCTAAGAAACCCCTCCATTTTGCATCTCCCCCATTGTAAAGACTGTGGCACAGTGTTGATTACCACAAAACATACAGACATACATCAAAAATATTGCCAATATGGAGATACTGATAAGAATAAACCCCATGCTGAAGATTTGAAGGAAAATTATACATTTTCTACTCTGAAGCAGAATGTGTTGGATGGATTGAAAAAAGAAGCTGACATTTTATATGAAAAATACACTAACAAGGGATTACCGGAGAAAGAAATCACTCAAAAGCTTAAAGCAAAACTTTATCCCAAAGCAAAATCTGAGTTTTTAAATGATTATGGTGAAATTCTGAGGTTATTCATTGAAGTCAAAGATGCTGATTTACATCGAGAAATTGTAGAAGAAATTGAATTCTTAGTTGATCAAGACATATCTCTGTCGAGAGCCATCAGAAAAACATTGGCCAAATATTCTTATATCGCTGATGAAATGTTTAACGATGAAGAGTCTATTGACGGAAGTGATTTCGAAGATGCAGATACATCTAGTGAGATGGAAGAAGAAGACGAACGTAGTTAGATTTCATGAATGAATGTTTGATGAGTATATAAAGGGAAACCTTGGACATAAGCATCAGATGTTTGATAGAAAAGGAAGAAGCAACAATGCCTAAGATAGTGCCTTATGTGGACAACCCAGAAGTGTGGAAGAAGTTTATACGGGCCCAAGTAGAAGGCCGAGTCATCGAACATGCTGGATATGGTAAACGAGGAAAACTCAAGTGGGTACCAGTGTCATCAGTCCGTGAACCGATTGTTCAACACGTCAGTCCCACTGAAGCTGTTTATCAGAGAGCCAAGGCAGAAATTGACAAGCAGCAGAAAGAAATGGGTGAACGGGATAGGCCACCCAAGAGAGTTTGCAGACAAATGAGTGACAATGATTCCTTTGACCACACCTCCAATGGAAATGTGATGAATAGACTTTTTAAAAAACCTAAGAAAAAGAGGGATGTTATGGTGTATTCTGGCCCTCCTGGAAAACGTCAACACAGACAGTAAATCCATCATCCACGGGACTATGAAATAATTTGTATAAATGAAAATATGTATATTAATAAACTACTATAGCACTAAATTTTTATTTGTTGTTGGGGTTGTTGTTGTCGTAGTTGTGGCACTGGGGCGGCGGCGGTGGTGGCGGCGGTGGTGGCGGCGGTGGTGGCGGCGGTGGTGGCGGCGGTGGCGGTGGTGGTGGAGGTGGCGGTGGTGGCGGCGGTGGTGGTGGCGGTGGCGGCGGCGGCGGTGGCGACGGCGGTGGCGGTGGCGGTCTCTTAAATGACTTAGGAGTAAGAATCAAGTGATCGTTTGGTGAAAGAATGCCTCAAACTCCAGAAATCACTCTAGCGTGAAGATTGTAAAAATGTTCTTAAATGTATCGGGAGTAAGAATACAGTGTCCATTTGGTGATTAAATACCTCAAACTCAAGAAATAAGCGAAAGTCACTCAAGCGTGAAGATTGGAAAAATATTCTAAAATGACTCAGGAGTAAGAATCGTTTGGAGAAAAAATTAGCACAAATTGATCAACTTGACAATTTAAATATATTCTAAAATAACTGATGAGACTTTTTGGTTATAAATATTCAATACCTGTCTGAACTTGTTAAATTGTGCAGAAATTCTCCTCTATTGAGTGATTTTCTTTTATCTGATTGGATGAGAATATACCGCAACCCGATTGGTTAAAATTATTCTGAAACTCTAAACATAATTGGTTAAAATAATCCAAACATACTGTGCCCTGATTGGTTAAAATGATTCTGCAAGTCAAAACCTGATTGGTTGAAATGTTTCTGCAGTTATCTTTTTTACTGTTTTATCAGTTTGTTATCAAACTTTGACCTATAACCATGAAACATCCATGAAGTAGACAAGATAGTTTATCACATAGTCACCGGGTTACCTTAAAAGTGTTTGTTTGATTATCTTATCAATTGAGCTCTCTCTTATCAGTTATCAGTAACCTTTCACCAGTTCTATCCCTCCCAGTACACCATGTAAACATGTGACCTATGACGTCACTTCCGGTGGAAGTCGAACACGTGACCTATGACGTCACTTCCCGTGGAACATGGAACATGTGACCTATGACGTATATGTGACCTTTGACGATCATCCATGAAGTAAACAAGATAACTTATCACATAGTCACCAGGTTACCTTAACAGTGAATGTTTGATTATCTTATCAATTGAGCTCTCTCTTATCAATTATCAGTAACCTTTGACCAGTTATATCAGAAACCATGGTAGTTATCTTTTTCATGGTCTTATCAGTTTATTATCTCTCTCTTATCAATTATCAGAAACCTTTGACCAGTTAAGGTATGAGTACCGTAATCCAACACCAAATTCGAAAATTCATAACAATACTTTGCACATATGGCGTTCGTGACCAACTATAAAACGCTTACCCCCCATAGTGTTATATATCAAAATGTACCTGTTCATATAGGGGTTCGATTGATCTACATCAAATTATAGGGAGTCAGGTTACTTTTTGAGATATCAGCGTCCATTTATTGTGACTCGCGTTTGCTACCACTTCCTCAATTCTGATATGATGGGCAAACGCGTAGTAAACATGCTCACGCCGGAACTATTTTTGACCTACATCGCTATTTTCGTAATTCAAATGAAAGTTGAACTCCTCCTCTTTATTTTGATACCAAATAGTGGCATACTAGGTACCCTAGAAGCCAACTATGGCGTTATTTAGAACAATACCACGAGTTTTTAAATGGACTATATAGGGAATATACCTTTTGGCGGATGGATATGGAACCTCATACCTTATATCAGTAACCATGTGACCTATGACGTCACTTCCACTTCCGGTGCATCATCTTACCACGTGATCTATGACGTCACTTCCGGTGGAAGTGGAAACTACCTTAACAGTGTTTGTTTGAATATCTTATCAGTTATCAGAAACCCTTGATCTTGCACCAATTATCAGTAACCTTTGACCAGTGATATAAAGTGGCATGATGGTTCTACAGCTTATACAACCTATGAAGTATGTGTCAAATATAATTGGTCAAATTGATATATTACAGCCATGTGATTGGTCGAAATTGTTGTGCAGTTATCTTTTTCACTGTTTTATCAGTTTGTTATCAACCTTTGACCTATAACAATGAAACATCCATGAAGTAGACAGATAGCTTATCATCACTTAACCACTCTCTTATCAATTATCAGTAACCTTTGAGCCAGTTATGTCACCAGGTGTAAGTGTAAGGAACACGTGACCTATGACGTCACTTCCAACACGTGACCTATGATGTCACTTCCGGTGTAAGTGTAACTTCCGGTGTAAGTGTAAGTACCGGTGCCGGTAGGGGGTCGAAAGGCCCGCCGTATACTACTCAAGAAATTTGTCTGAGTTTCCTCAGTGGGATTTGAACATGGTTCTTCAGGGACTTATGAGACCTCCCTTTGAACCAATTGAATTAGTAGACATTAAATTTGTCACTTGGAAGTCACTGTTTTTGTTAACACTTGCTTCTGCTGCCAGGAGAAGTGAGATTCATGCCTTAGCTGTTGATAAGGTTTCACATACTCTAGACTGGCAAAAAGTGTATTTGGGTTTCAGTAGTGATTTTGTTCCAAAGACCTTTCTGAGAACCAAGAATATCGATCTCCTGAAAGATATAGAGATCAGTGCATTGTTAAACCCTGATTGCGCGGATGAACGTCTTCTTTGCCCCGTCAGGGCTCTGAAAGTTTATATGAGAAGAACCAAAGCTATCCGTTCCTCTCAGAAGTTACTTTTCATTGCATACAAGAAGAACTTTCAGAGAGACATCCACGTAAATACTATCAGTTCTTGGCTTAAACAATGTATTGTGAGAGCGCTGAAAGCAGTACCAGAAGATGTAGCTAGATTGGGAAAGATCAACATACATCAATTGAGAGCAGTAGCTACTTCTGTGGCTTTTCATGCCCATGCTTCTGTGGAGGACATTTTAAATGCAGGCAGATGGTCCAGCTTTAACACCTTCACAAACTTTTATCTTAAGGACTATACAAGAAAGAATTCTATTATGTTATATTTCGAATAACACTAAGAGATATATTGGCTGACTTTGTCCAGTTTATTTCAATATGGCGTAAGCCCCGATCATGACGTAATACAAAATAATTATGGCTTGCCAGCCCAACAATACAATCAGACAATTACATGACATCTCCCTTTTTTCTTTTTGAAGTATTTTATGAGTCTATGTTTAAATTTTCAAAAGTGTCTACAATTTTGAGAGTCTTCATCTGTAGATATATATAGCAGGGTATAAAGTCAATATTCACTGCTTATGAGTCCATGTCTCGAACCTGTATTCACCCTGTGCACTTATCATGTTGAATACGGTAGTAGAAAATACTGTATGCTGATTTTGTTTTCTTATACACATCTCTAACAAAAGGTTGTCTTACATATAATCAATACAAATGTTTAAAATAAAACATGCATTATAAAACGTAATCCACACCAATCTGTGTTGTTTGAACATTTTATACAGATCATTATCTAAACAAACTGTTAACTATGTGTACATTATTATGAGCTTTAGTCATTTAATGTCTGAATGTACACTACTGTCTTTTGAATCTTGACAGTCTATATGCATGAAAAGTATTATTTCAAGTCACATAGTCTTTGAGCCATTTTGGCTGATTTACAATCCTCTTCGATTTCCTTAATGGAGAACTAGAACTTGGTTCAGTGTTAATAGAGCTATGAGAGACTGGTGTAGTATTACTAGTAAGTGGAACATTATTAGAATTTTGACCACCACCATCTATCCCCCCCTCCTTGGGATGTTTACTCGAGAAAAACACCATTGGTTTAAGCATTTTAGAACCCCGTTCAGGAGTAGGAGTAGGATCATGGCCTGTTGGCATCAAATGTCTACGATTTCTCCTGAACAAAGTTCCACTGTCACTTTTGATAATGTATGACCTAGGAGTGTGAGCTTGATTGAGAACCTTATATGGTTTACTCCATGCCTTTTCCTGATCAAGCTTCACTCTCACAGACTGTCCAGGGGACAGTTTCTCAAGTTTTCTTGCACCATGAGATCTGTTAAAATGTTTGGCATACAGTGATTTTGCTTTAGCATCATTGTTTTGAACTTCCTGTTTATCAGGCCAATTTGGGTTTAGATTCTCAGGCGAAACTGGCAGTTTAGTTCTGATTTGTCTACCATAGAGTAATTGACTTGGCGTTTTACCTGTAGAACTGACTGGAGTGGCCCGATAATTCATAAGGGAGCTTAAGGGGTCTTCTGATTTGAGAATACGTTTGGCAGTTTGGACGGCTCTTTCTGCGAGACCGTTACTTTGACTGTATCTGGGACTTGATGTTACATGTTTAAAATCAAACTCTTTTGCGAAATCTGCAAATTGTTTTGAGCTAAACTGTGGTCCATTATCTGATACTAACACTTCAGGGATACCATTCCTGGCAAATATCTTTTTGAGTTTGTTTATGATTTGAGTTGTTGTGACACTACCCCTAACATGAGCAATTTCTAGATAGCGAGAATAGTAATCAACTGTGACTAAATATTGCTTCTTGAAGCATTCACATAAATCAGTTGCTAATTGTTGCCAGGGGCGATCTGGTAATTTTGTTGGAATTAATGGTTCACTTCTCTGTTTAGGTTTCAAAATTTGGCAGTGCTTACATTTGGCCACCAATTCTTTGATTTGTGATGTAAGCCCTGGCCACCATACTGTCGCATTAGCGCGTTCACGGCATTTGTGAATTCCGAAGTGACCCTCGTGAATTTGATCAAGAATATTATTGCGACATGCAGCCGGTATAGTGATACGGTTACCATACATAAGTATGTCATTGACAACACTCAAGGATTCTCTACAATCATAGTATCGCTTGGCAACTTCTTTCACGTCTTTGTAATATTCCGGCCAACCATGAAGAACATAATTCATGACTGTTGAGATTTCGGGATCAATCTGTGACAAGTCACGAATATTCTCAAGACGCGACTTCGCGACTGGTAGGTTATCATATATGAAACTCTCATATTCCGTCACACTTTCTACAGTGTTTGATTCCATGCTACTAAGCGGTTTTCTAGACAATGTGTCTGCTATGACTAATGTCTTTCCGGGTCTGTATTCAGCGATACAATTAAACCTCATGAGACGAATTAGCATTCTCTGGCATCGCACCGGTGTTTGATCAAGATCCTTTTGATTTATAATTGGCACCAGAGGTTTGTGATCAGTCACATATACAAATGATTCTAGTCCGACCAAATACTGACTGAATTTTTCCATTGACCACACCCCTGCCAAAAGTTCCTTTTCAATTTGAGCATAGCGGCGTTCGGCATCAGTTAATGAACGAGAACAGTAATGAACAGGAAACCAATCTGTTCCATGCTGTTGCTCTAAGACACCGCCTAACCCGTAACAGCTACTGTCAGCACTAACACGCGATGGCTTATTGATGTCGTAGTATTTTAGAACAGGCTTACTACTTACCTTCTGTTTCACTGTTTCAAAGGCATCCATTTGTGCTTTTCCCCAAGTCCAAATTGTGTCTTTTCTCAAAAGTTCATTCAATGGGTGAAGCATTGTAGATAAGTTTGGTATAAACCTACCTATCCAATTTATCATGCCTAAGAATCGTCGTAATTCTTCAACATTTTCAGGAATTTCCATTTCCACTATCGCAGCGACTTTGGCTGGGTCTGGCGAGACTCCATTAGCGCTAATTTTATGCCCTAAAAATACGAGCTCAGGCTTCCGGTAATGACACTTCGCCTTGTTGAGAACTAGACCGGACTGTTTGATTTTCTGTAAGACTTGTTTGAGATTTTTATCATGATCTTCTACATTCTTACCATGAACGATAATATCATCCATGAATACTGCTACTCCAGGACAATTTTGCAAAATGCGCGACATTTCTCTTTGAAAGATTTCTGGAGCAAGCGATATGCCTTGTGGCATCTTCTTGTATACGTAACGACCGAAGGGTGTTATAAACGTTGTAAAACGCTGACTTACCTCGCTAAGTGGCACTTGATGAAAACCTCCTGTGGCGTCGAGGGTGGAAAAGACAGAACTTCCCGAAAGTTTCTGTAATATACAGTCAATGGTTGGTAGGACAAATCTCTCGCGCTTAACTGATTTATTAAGTTTTCTAAAGTCAACCGTCACGCGAATTTTTCCTGATTTTGAGACTACCGGGACCATGGGTGAACACCACTCAGTAGGCTCAGTTATCTTGGCAATAATACCATTGGATTCCATTGATTCGAGTTTTTCTTGTAATGGTTTCATTATAGGAAATGGAACGCGCCTCGGTACCACAACAGCATATGGTTCAGCATCTTGCTTCAACTCAATTTTGACAGGCTCACATTTCATTGTACCCACTTCCCCATACAATTCATTATCATTTATGGGGTCTTTTAAATGACCTGGCATTTCAGAAGTATTGTTACTAGGGGGCATTGGAATTTTATTTCTATGGTTACCAGGATCAGAACCAATTTTACCTGCCTCGCTCTGAGAGGTCTGAGTTACAACATGTACATTTTTAGTAACTAGATTCAACATTTTAGCAGATCTGCGACATAATAAGTTATCACACTTTGGCCCATTTAATACAAATATTCTCATTGAGAATTTGGTACCATCAAGATTGCTATTTGTTATAAAATAACCTCTTGTATCTATTACCCCACCTACTGACTTCAGTGGAGGACCATCATGCCTTTGTAACCTAGGTTTTGGTGTAAGGCATTCATATGCTTTGTTACTCATAACATTTACATCAGCGCCTGTGTCGATCTTGAAACTCATCAATTTACCACAAATGGGTAAGGTCACACGCCATGGTGGCTCTGTGTGCCTATCTACAATCAGTGACTTGGCAGAATCAACCAAATGCACAAGCTCACCTACATGAAACTCAGTAGTGTCAAGATCGGCTTCAGCACATTCATCATAACATTCATGTACAACTCTTTTATCAACAGATTTCTTATTTGATTTACACACACTTGAGAAATGATTTAATTTCTTGCAATTATGACAGGTTTTTCCTTTAGCAGGGCATTTATCATTTCTGTGAATGTAGCCACATCTGTCACACTTGTGTTTGTCTGCTTTGTGTTGTGCCTGGTCTTGTTTTCTGTAGTTTTGTCGTGTAGCTCTCTGTTGCGGGGGTCGCTTACGAACAAAATCAACGTTACTTGTATCAGTAGGTCTCCCTTCAGCTTGAGACTGTGATATTATAAGTTCATGACTACGAACTAGTTCAATAGTTTTCTCTAGAGTGAGATCACACGTCATGGCAAGTGTCTGGACTCGCTCTGACAAGTCTCTGTCTTTGATGGAAACGATGATCTTATCGCGAATCATTTCGTTTCTGTCAACGAATGAACAATGTTGACTCAGTTTATACAAATCTCGGATATATTCCTCCATTGTTTCTGACTCTCCCAGTTGTCTAAGGTTGAAGACCCTTCGTTCATGAATAATGTTTATCTTTGGCACAAAATAGTTATCAAATTTGCCCAAAACGGCATCAAAATTGTACCTGTTGTCTGGCGGATCAAGTATTTGGCCATCTTCAGCAACTGGTAAGGGCTCAAACGTAAACTGTTTGTATATGTCCTCTGCGGATTGGCCCATAATATATATAAGTTGACTGACTTGTGTAATATCATCCTCTTTGTTAAGTTTTGTAGCTAGCCTAAACCTCAGGAACCTTTCTCTCCAAGCAATCCACTCATTGGGTTTATCAAAGTTAAAAGGGTTTGGAGGCTGTATCTTGGCCATTATAATAATCCAAAGATGACAATATAATCACGATAGTTAATACACAAGAGTAGAAGTACAGTTCACAAGTTTAAATATCAGTTGGACTCAAATTCTTACTGTAGTACAGCAGCAATGACGCAATCCATGGCATTTGCATATCTCCGCGAAGCAATGGCGTAATCCGTGTCGTGTGCACGAAGCAATGATGTAATCCGTGTCGTGCGCAAAAATGTCATGCTCGAAATTTGCACAAAATTTCACCGGCAATCAAAGTTAAACACCAAAAATACCTCTAATCTGGTCACTTTCAGACAAGTTTTACATGTCCTACTTTTTCTCTGTGGTTTTATATCCCCGTAGGCTCGCATCCAACGTTTGACACCATGTTCTATTATGTTATATTTCGAATAACACTAAGAGATATATTGGCTGACTTTGTCCAGTTTATTTCAATATGGCGTAAGCCCCGATCATGACGTAATACAAAATAATTATGGCTTGCCAGCCCAACAATACAATCAGACAATTACATGACAGACAATTTACATTTTTTGGCCGCAAACGTCAGAATTTGAGTGACTAGTAATTTGGTTGAATTAATTCGCCATAGATAGACAGTCAAACTTTTATTATATAATACTGGTATATTGAGTTAACCATGTATGTATATCATGATATAGTTAATAAGTGTTTTGTTTTGTCATTGTTTAATTTGTATAATAAACGTGACATTTACCCCAGAACTTGTATTAGTTTACTTAGTTCTTTAGTCCCTTAATTAAGGAAAAGTATGTTAGTTATCCTTGAAGAAAGGGTTGATCTATTTGCGTTTTGTTGCAAATTTATTCCCGTGGCATTTCTGCTGATACCCACCGCCTTCTTGGCTGGGATTCAGCACTAAGTGGCAATATAAGGTAAGTAGTAAGGGTTTGCGTAATAAAATCTAAAAATTTAAAGTAATTTTAGTTTTTATTAGTAAACCATACTTACCTAATATGCCACTATTATAATCCCCCCCCTCCTCCGCTGAATCAGCAGTTTTCTGTTAAGATGTATAAGCGGAATAATTGACAAGGAGCATTCTGGGATATTACAAGTGTTGGGGGTAACACTGAACGAAATGCGCTCGAAATTCCCGGGAATTTGGCCATAGATAGATTAGATGGTGAATGTTAGCACTAAGTGGCATATTAGGTAAGTATGGTTTACTAATAAAAACTAAAATTACTTTAAATTTTTAGAATTTAGGAAGTAATTAAGGGAGTTTGACTCAAATATGATGGAATAAAACAACAAAATAAATATCTAAGGTTATATAAATCAAAGTCTTTTAATGCACACTAAAACTATTTAATACAAAGATGTGTTCACAAACGTACAATAAGACAATACCAGCCATTTAATACACATGTACTCTGAGACATATAAACAATAAGACAATGAATCAATGCAATATGAACAATCAATCAATTAATAACTCACCAATACGTCAGTGCACTAACGGGTTCAGTGTAATATATCCTATTTCTAAATGTACTCTATGTATCCTAAACTATCCTAACCTATGAGTCTGCTGATTAGCAAGAGAGAGGCGGAAACGCGAAAACCGGCGGGCGCAAGACTGACGTTTCTGAGGGTGGGGAAACTTATATACTTCCCCAGAGACAAAGCAAGGGGCAGGGATACTCCCAAAACAGAAATATCAGTCTTGCCCATTGGTCAATGACACGTGGCTAGCATGTCAAAATATTATTTATGACCTAAAGACTGACGGTGGTGTCCATAGCAATTAAGCATTACAAATTAAACATATATGATTGGTGTAAAATGGAAATATAAGTGTGCCACTGACTAAAAGCCACTGGCCTCTGTACGAATAAGAACTGGAACTAAATACACAATGGTGATTGGTTGACAATGGTACAATACTGTTTATAAAATATGAATGAGTAGAAGACTTGAAAATATTACATATAAGGACCCAAGTCCGTCACAATATCAATGATATGGGCAATAACCTATCATTCACAGCCAGTCTTAAGCTATTTGCAGGCGACAGCCTTTTATTCATGACAGTCAAAAGCAAGCAAGATATATTAACACTACAGGAGAATCTTTATAAACTGGTCTCCTTGGTATCAACATGGCAAACGAAATTCCATCCATCATAATTATCACAAAGGTAAATCCCCTATCCCAGATAGCACAACTCTGATGGGCCAACGTTGGCCCAACAATTACGTATCTGTTGGTCCAACGTTGGCTGACGTGGTTGGCCCACCGTCGCTATGTCCATTGGCCCAACGTTGGCCCATCGAAGGAAAATATGGTTGGTCCAACGTTGGCTGACGTGGTTGGGCCACCGTCGCTATTTCCATTGGCCCAACGTTGGCCCACCGAAAGAAAATATGGTTGGCCCAACGTTGGTCCATTGTTGGCCCGACATGATTTCAAGCTACGTTGGCCCATAGTTGGCCCACTGGTGGTAAGAAGACTGGTTAGCCCATCGTTGGCCCACCGTTGACACAAATTTACTTTTTTTGTACAGCCATTGTTGGCTCCCTGGTATTCAGGCCTCTTAGACTTCCAACAACGCGAACATCAGTTCTGATACCGCAAACTACGTTCCTTGCACTCGAACCACGAATCTTATATCGCGAACGTGAAATCTTATGTCGCGCACCACCATTTCCTTGTTCCCGAACATATTTCTTGTACCTCGCACAGAGATCCGTTACCGCGAACAATTTGTACATAATACATCCGGGTGTTTGGGATTCCAAGTTACATGTATATACCATGCAACGGAGTGAAACAAGGAAACGAAATTCAGTTTCTCCTCCGCTTTCGCCGGACTTTCGTTCCTATGAAAAGCATGCACTTGCATGTTAGATGTCCCATTCGTCACTGTATTTTGAAATGTAATCTTAAGATTTACATCCATGCCCCGAGTTGGCAGGGCTTTAAATGATGTGTAAAAGGAAAGCACTGCGTCCCACAGTCATTCATTTTTGGGATCAGAGAGTATCTGCGCACGGTGTGGTGAAATAGGAGATGTCATTTGTAAAAGCGATATTTTTTTCCTTTTTATGACCGCCATTTTTTCAGACAAGTTTCTAAAATTTTAAAGATTGTATCATTTAGAGCAATATATTGGGCACATTTCTGAAAAATTCAAAAGACTCTGTTCATGGACCTTTCCTATGCTCCTACTTAAAGCTATTTACAGTGACCTTTTCAGAGGACTGAAAAAGTTATTTCATCATGTCTAGAGTCATTCTGACCATGGTCAGTGTGATCCTGGCCACACTGCATCATGCGACCTTTAACTACAAGGTTTACTTTTATACAGTACACCTACATTGTAGTAATCAGTTATGGCTGTATTCTGTGTAGATGCACTGGCTCGCCCCTCCCTCTGAGATGGGCCCAGAAAAAAGGGTCCGACATTTTAGCGCTCCACATGTCTTGGGTCAGATATCGTCCTGGTTGCTGAAGTCAGGAATTTTTTGGGAACATGGGGCAAAACGGCCCTCATAATAGTTTGATCCGTGCAGAGGTTTTTCTAATCTGTCAATTATCGCGAACTTTCATGTTCCATCTTATGAAGGGATTATATTTCACATTTTCTGTAATTTTTCAGAGTGTTCGAAAATAATGTTGAGAGTAGGGCAAAATGGCCCATGGGTGGGGCAGAACAGCCCACAATGAAAGCTTCGGTTTTAAAACCAAGATTAATTAACTACAGGACTCGTCAACACACATTTATTTCAGACGGTCAAAGATTAGACAGATAAAGTATTCTTAGCCCTTACCCTAAAATTACGATTTAGTAGTCATTTGATATATGTTTTGAAACAAAAACCAAGTGTTAAAATCTTAATCAGGATGATAGATTGTTATTTTCCTGTATGTAAACAGTTAATCCCACAAGCCGTAATGGGGGAGGGGGCAACAGTTAAGTTAAGTTTTCATCTAAAACGTTGACAGGCAAAGGGTAGCATCTTCAAATTATCAGTAGCTGGAGCGACAGACATAGCACATCAAGTATTCTATAAAATCAGGCTAGGAATATTGTACATAGGGTAACTCATTTCTTTCACTGAAAATGTCAATGCGCGTGATTGCAAGGTAGTCCCAATATCTTGTGTTTCCTAGAGCTTGAAAATACTGTTACCGTCAATGATTTGATATTCATTCACATGTATGAAAAACTGGGAAAATATTTCTTCCGCATTCCACATGAAAACACCTCTTTGGAATTGCGTGGTTCGCGGTAACGGATCTTTGTGCGCGGTACAAGAAATATGTTCGGAAACAAGGAAATGGTGGTGCGCGACATAAGATTTCACGTTCGCGATATGAGATTCGTGGTTCGAGTGCAAGGAACGTAGTTCGCGGTATCAGAACTGATGTTCGCGTTGTTGGAAGTCTAGGAGGCCTGGTATTAGCAGCAGCCGACAACGGGCCGCAAACCAGCTACAATTGCCAACTGCAACCATGCCACCCAAGGGTCACCAGTTGTGACGTTGGACCGACATCTTTATGATATCTGGGCATTAAGTACTGTTACTGTAAATGTGTTCACATATACTATCCGTTCTACATCAATAAAATATGGTGGCTTATTTTTCCATACTAAATATATTTGGTAGCCTTATAAGTGGTTTCAACTGTATTACAAGGCGAAAATCCATATTTCTGAGGTAAACAACATTATCAGATAATTTTGAAAGAAAATATTTCATAAAATTTACCTTAATTTTTTTTAATGACTGCTGGTATGTTTTTCTTCTATTTTAGGCAAAGTATTTGCACTTATATCTGGATAGGTGGCTTCCTGGTATTAGCGGCAGCCAACGACGGGCCAACGTTGGCCCAACTGCAATTTGCCAACTGCAATTTTGCACTGATTTATCGATAGGTGGCTCCCTGGTATTAGCGGCAGCCAACGACGGGCCAATGTTGGCCCAACTACAATTTGCCAACTGCAATTTTGATCCTGCGGTATTAGCGACAGCCAACGACGGGCCAACGTTGGCCCAACTAGAATTTGCCAACTGCAATTTTGATCCTGCGGTATTAGCGGCAGCCAACGACGGGCCAACGTTGGCCCAATTACAACTTGCCAACTGCAATTTTGCACTGATTTATCGATAGGTGGCTCCCTGGTATTAGCGGCTGCCAACGACGGGCCAACGTTGGCCCAACTACAATTTGCAACGTAGTTCGCGGTATCAGAACTGATGTTCGCGTTGTTGGAAGTCTAGGAGGCCTGGTATTAGCAGCAGCCGACAACGGGCCGCAAACCAGCTACAATTGCCAACTGCAACCATGCCACCCAATAGAATTTGCCAACTGCAATTTTGATCCTGATATTAGCGGCAGCCAACGACGGGCCAACGTTGGCCCAATTACAACTTGCCAACTGCAATTTTGCACTGATTTATCGATAGGTGGCTCCCTGGTATTAGCGGCTGCCAACGACGGGCCAACGTTGGCCCAACTACAATTTGCCAACTGCAATTTTGATCCTGCGGGATTAGCGGCAGCCAACAACGGGCCAACGTTGGCCCAACTACAATTTGCCAACTGCGATCATGCCAACCAATGGCCACCAATAGCGACGTTGGCCCGACGTCTCTGTGCTATCTGGGATCATTCACAATTACACAATGCTAGTGGAAAACCTTAAGTCGGTAACACACATCCCATACCTAGGTATTTACATCACAAATAACTTACGCTAGACTACACATATTCAAACTATTGTATCAGAAGCCAATAAGGTGCTTGGATTTCTCAGGCACAACCTTCATCAATGACCTTAAAAGTGAAGGCTCGGGCGTATAACACCCCAGTCACATTTGTCGTACGGCGGCCGTAAGTCGATTTCAGATCAATTAAATCAGTGAATTTCTGCGGCGAGCCCGCCTTGCAGTCTCCGTGCGGCGTATCCAGTTTTTTACAGGCCGCAGGGAGGGCGTAGAAATAATAACTCTAACTTATAATATTTGTTCATTTCTGAAGTCCCCGTTGCTAGACCACAGAACAGTCCCACGGTGGCCGCACGTTGACTTGCGCATGCCGTAGTGTTTTGATGCGTCATATACATTTGGAAACAGTTTGCTGTCTTATGTTTGCTCTGAACACAGCGTAATAGGTATGCTGTTTGACGTATTACCATAGCAACCTATACTACAAAAGATTAAGTTACTAATGGTCAATGTAACATTCAGCACTTTCTATTTGATACTATAAACTAGCACTGTAAATGACATTTATGAATTGCACTTCTGTAAAAATAAACAGTAACGTTTATCGATAGAAATTCAAAATTCGCCATGCGGCTGCCGCAGGAAATGTTACTGTAAAAGTATCCGACTGCAGAAATTCCACGGAGAGCATAGAAATGTTACTGGCCGCAGAAATGACAGACCGCACGGTCATCGTAGGAAATGTGACTGGGATCGATGTTAGTTACTAGTTCGGCCTAATTTAGAGTATGCCAGTTCGGCATGGGATCCATACCGACAAAAAGATATTGATATGTTGGAACAGGTACAAAAAAGAGCAGCCAGGTTTGTAACCAAATGTCACTCAAGGGAACCAGGCTGCGTCACCAAAGCTCTTCAAGACCTACAGTGGGAGCCACTGAAGGAGCGTCGAGAGGCTGCTAGAGTTTTCCTTTTCTACAAAGGAAAGCAGAACCTAGCAGCCATCGACGTGCCTCCATACTTCCGCCAACAGATCAATGCCAACACTAGGTTTTATCATCCTCCTAAGTTCATACAACCATCAACTAGAACGGATGCATACAAATTTAGCTATTTCTTTAGGACAATAGCTAAATGGAACACTCTACCTGGTGACATCTTAGACTGTCACAGTCTAAGTAATTTTAAATCAACATACTATAGACTACTATATGCCTATGTCAATAACTGCAACTAAATAGGTGTGTTTTTAATATATGTTTATCGATAGAAATTCAAAATTCGCCATGCGGCTGCCGCAGGAAATGTTACTGTAAAAGTATCCGACTGCAGAAATTCCACGGAGAGCATAGAAATGTTACTGGCCGCAGAAATGACAGACCGCACGGTCATCGTAGGAAATGTGACTGGGATCGATGTTAGTTACTAGTTCGGCCTAATTTAGAGTATGCCAGTTCGGCATGGGATCCATACCGACAAAAAGATATTGATATGTTGGAACAGGTACAAAAAAGAGCAGCCAGGTTTGTAACCAAATGTCACTCAAGGGAACCAGGCTGCGTCACCAAAGCTCTTCAAGACCTACAGTGGGAGCCACTGAAGGAGCGTCGAGAGGCTGCTAGAGTTTTCCTTTTCTACAAAGGAAAGCAGAACCTAGCAGCCATCGACGTGCCTCCATACTTCCGCCAACAGATCAATGCCAACACTAGGTTTTATCATCCTCCTAAGTTCATACAACCATCAACTAGAACGGATGCATACAAATTTAGCTATTTCTTTAGGACAATAGCTAAATGGAACACTCTACCTGGTGACATCTTAGACTGTGACAGTCTAAGTAATTTTAAATCAACATACTATAGACTAGTATATGCCTATGTCAATAACTGCAACTAAATAGGTGTGTTTTTAATATAGATCTATGTTATAATGTAAAAAGTCCCCAGTGCACAGCAACAAGCCTGCACTACTAGTAAAGAGGGGTGGTGTCAACGCGGTAGCCTGACAGTCGCCCCAGGGTATTTCAACATAAAGGGACTTCCTAGGGGGTACAGGGGCCAACCAGGAAAGTTCCTTTCAATTTTAATGAGTTGTAAACCATAGATCTATTTCTAAATGTTAAGGTTTTAAATTATATTCTATTCAAATTCTATCACTGTTAAATTATATATCTGCTTTATATGGGCTTATTAGCCTTTTGATGTCAATTAGATTATTGACATCATAGGCATAGACAAATCTTACCGACTGCTTCTTATGGACTGCATTTTAAAAAATCTATCTGACCGGAAGTTGAAAGAACCAATGAGAATCCCCGGTTCATGGTACGTAGTTAGTCCAGTGCAACCAACTACCTTTCTGTTTCCGGTGTTGATGATTCAGTGACATTGTTATTCTATTTAACAATTAGTAGGGGCGACGTCAATTTGGGCATTGAATAAACTTATTAACAACCAAAAATCCATTTAGGGTCCGGAATCAAAACTTATAGGGGCCTGGTTTCATTTGTTCAGGGCCCAGAATGCAAACCAAGGACCCAACTTTTGTATTGCCATTTCTTGGGCCCCACGCTCCCCCCCCTGGACCCGCCACTGTATTATAAAGTAAATAAAGCTTGACATCTAGTAAACCGTGTGACATATTGAATAACATAAATGTTAACTATTTTAATGCGTTTGTCGGGTTTTTACCATAAAATAATATAAATATCTACAGCATAGATTGGTTTGGTTAAACTTGGTAGTTTTTTCCGGACAGTTTGATAAATTGCGCAAAAGTCATAATTATGTACAACATAAAATTACAATGTTTCCGTTAACGATCCCTTTATAATTGTATATAAGCAATGCAAATCTTCTTTGTAGATGCACTAAAGGTTGCGAAAGACACACTTGGTGACGTCACGATAATGGTGAACAACGCAGGAATCATGGATGAACATAATATATCTGGCACTATTGCAATCAACCTAGTAAGTTATTCAAAGAATTATAAACAGTTAAAAACAATTGATTATCAATTAATTCTAGAACACTGCACAGCCATGCAAAAATAGGGCTGTAGTAGCTTCATGTTGATTCTTAAAATACTCAAAACCGTTTATTGATCGCAGGACTAAATAATTATTAAGAACCATTTACATTGTGTTTGGAAATATAAACATTCATATATGTGTCTAGAAATCATTTGAAGAATAAAATTCGATGTTGATATTGCAAAATGTGTATCATTTTTTGTTTAGGAGGCCCAGATACGATGTACAATGATTGCACTGGAGTTCATGGGTCGCAACAATGGGGGAAACGGAGGTGTTGTGGTATTTACCTCTTCAGTAGCCGGTAAGCTTTGGTTCAGAAGTTACAAGGATCAAGATATCCCATAGTTGATATGGATGTCCAAATAGGCTGCTTGATGATTTCTAGTAAGAATTTATGGGTGGCAGCAATGGAGAGGAAACTGACGCCAAGGCGTCATCGTATACCGACTTCGTCATCTAAATACTAGAACTTGAGATCACATTTACAATTTAACTAAAACCCGACTGACTAACTACTGAGAATAATATTCCAGGTCTAACACCATTTGGGGGAGTGTCAGGGTATGTTACATCGAAACATGGACTTGTCGGCTTCGTTCGTAGTATGGCGGTAAGTTGTAATTCTTGAAGTATACACCTTTCTAAATGCAGGCTCCATGTAAACTGTCCACATGCCAGTGAAATTCAGACTCGTTGGCTTCGTTTATAGTATGGTGGAGAGTAGTGCATTTTCTAAATGCATGCCCTGTACGCTCTTTGTACACTGTCATTACCTACTTATACAGCAGCGACCATTGACTTGTTAGCTCCGTAGTTCGCATCATTAAAGATATTGATAAAAAAAATAACAAAGAATGTATGTCTTTTGCATAACAGCATCGTGTTCCCTCAACTATATATTTTCGATATATATGTTGATATTGTTTTTCTTTAGTTGAGTCCAAGGATTAACGATTGGGGTGTACGATTCAATTGTGTTTGTCCAACCCCGGTAGATACACCAATGATGAGCACAGATTACTTGCGTAAAGTATTGCATCCAGATGATTTTACTTCGTCCGTGGAAATTGTAGAACAGTTCAGGAAAACGAACACTATGCTACAGTAAGACAGTACTGCATACTTAAACTTTATTAAATGTAAAAATGATTTGTTATTCAATGTAATGGTGTTATGGTTCACCCCTTCGAGTTTAATGCATCACTTGATTGCATAAGAACTCAGTGTTTGAATATCCATTCATATATGTTGAGTGAAACTTGTTTTTATGCATGACCAAATGTAGATGACTTTGGAAGTTAGAGTTGAGACACTGAAGAAGTAACAGTGAAATGTGCAATAAGAACCAAATATATAAGCACTAGTGCCAAAGGGAAAGGACCAAAAGTTGTAATGGAACTTTGCAAGAAAAAGCAAACTCTAAGTGCATACCAGTTAGGAAAAAACAAACCCCATATAGCCCAAAACCATGATCTAACGTGAAAAGAAACAATGTCTAATACCCAAGAAATATAAGTTGATTTTAGAAAGAAAGTAAAGTTTTATGTATTTATTTATGCATGGGTCACTTTTGCTCCGATTCATCGGTCGGCTCCCACCCGATTGAGTATTTAGTTCAAAATTGTATACAGTTTGGACCAGAACACTCAATCGGCCGGGCGCCGGTCGATGAATCGGAGCAAATGTGACCCAGGCATTATCATGAGGTGATTAGATACCTTTCAACATCTCTACATTCACATATAATGTTGAGACTAAATATTAACCTCTACTCCATTTTCCCTGAACTCTTCTGGTTAATTTTTTAATTAAGAAACAAATAGATTAAAGTTTAATAAATCTATTGTAATCAAAATAATACTCAAAAATACTAGCACAAATAAAGAATATCAGTACAAATACAGTATTACAAAAACACACCAGAATACATTAAGTGGCTTACCCATTGTCACTGTCGTTTCCTTTGTTCAATGATATCCAACATGTTTTAGCTTATGTCTAAAAATGTGTAGAAACCAAGTGTTCCAGTCAAGGTCTGGTGTAAAAGTGTCTCTTGACCAAAGGAAACAGACAGTTTATATTCTAAAAGTTGCCAAATTACCATATTATTGTACCCCACCTGGCCCTGGGACCAGGCACTGAACAAAGGGATGATTCTTACAGCTAAGGGATTATCTAAGAAAGCCAGACTGTAACTAATTGTCTATTCAAAAAGTTTTAATAGAGTTCACTTGGTTCAGACTAAAGCTCTGCTATAGCAGCAGCATATAGACTGTACTGAATGAACAGGTCAAAGGGTCACAAAGTACAATGCAAAACTTTATGAAGGAAAAATGTGAAAGGAAAATGTAATTTTAAATATTAAAACATGGAAATAACATTGCTATAATTAAAACTAAATATAATACATTGATATTAAGAAGGATTTAACACGATGACAAGTGATCAGAAAACAAGGGTATACCACCTTTGATTACGGGTCATCACAATTCATAGAAAAAGAAAAAAAATGAAAAAACTGATTTGAAAAGTGATCTATTTTCCTTTTTATGACCATTTTTGTTTAAGACAATTTTCTAAAATTTCAAAGATTGTATCAGTTAGAGCATTATATTGGGCACATTTTCTGAAAAATTCTGAAAAATGTATAAATGTGGAAATAGTTAAATTGACTGGAGGTCAAACCAGAACTCTGTTATCTTTGTTCAAAAAATGTCTAAAAATGCAACCTTTTTTGTCACTTCCTGTTTCGTCATTTCCTGTTAACTTCCATGGCACCTTAATTGAGCGTGTAGGCTACTATAACACCATCATGAGAAATTTTTCTTTTTCTCAGTCATTTCGCATATATTGCCACTTGATGTAATATATACTATTTGGTTTGAATTATCAATGATCTAAAGGTTGGTTAGTGATATGTACTGTTACGTCGATTGTTTCACGTGTAGTCTAGAGTCACATTTGATTTGATTGCTTTATTGTTGCTATTGAAGAAATATATTGAATGTTATACGAACTTGATCAGCATCGTCATCATGATATTTATTGCTTAACAATATGACTTAGCCATACATGTTTTTGCAGGCCATCTGAAGTAGCTGATGCGATGATTAAGCTGATAGAAGATGACACATTGAATGGAGCGTCATTATTAGTTACGAAGGGCAAAACAATCTTAGTCGATCCACCAGCCTTGGACATATAAAGTCTTGGTTATATAATGTATAATAAACTTAGTTTTGTCACAATATAATAGTATACATTGACAGTATATATGACAGTTACAGTGATTTTGTGAAACAACGTTTAGATAGGACCACGAACAGAAAATTGAATAAAGTTGCTTGTTACTTCACTATTTACATTGCTGTTTACAATCGAGTTGTGTGAGGCAGATCTGTGTATTGCAAGTCAAAAATTGGTTAAATAAAATTGTATTTAGAATCGGTGTTCCGTCCATATAATATCAAATTGGAAATATTTACTGCCTTGTTCAAATAAAGTCCATTTCATTGCAATTAAAAATGAACTTAAGGTGAAGAAAAAATTATTAAAGTGAAGAGCTCTGCTCTCTATCGTAATATAGATCGACATTCCTTTGTTTAGTATTTGAGAAAACAGAGAACAAATATTGTATGCGAACTTATGAATATTCTTATAAGCTCATTGTCTTCATAAAGTTCGGACTATATTTATTTAATATTATCAATATTTAATGCAAAATGATTAATAAAGATTGGACTATGCAATTGACCAATGTCTAATTTTTCAGTTTATGGTACTGCCGGATGTGTCTTCTCTTTGTTGACAATTGTGTAAAGCCTTTCTTACAGATCTCACACGTATATGGTTTTTCTCCAGTGTGAGAATTAAGGTGATCTTTTAGGTGCAGACCCGCTTTAAAAGATCTATCGCAATGTGGACATTGAAACTTCCTGGTTTTGGTTTCTTGATGGAGGTGTGAAACTTGAAAGGTGATATCTCCATAACTGTTTGGCTGATCATGTAGATGTTTGAACAGCTGTGATTGGCTCATCCCTGAAACAAAATAAAAAATATATTTCAAATTCATATATTTATGTGATACATTCATATAACAAAAGAAAATTAATATATGTGGGCATCTACACGTTCAATGGATTACATAATGGCACATCATATTTACTACTCGTATGAAACTTTTTTAGTTTGGGCAAAATTTAAAAATCTCATATTTCAGAAAAATGCAAATTTCTGGATTATATTATGACCTACACGTATCAGTCGAAATTTGTCATGGTCTTTCTTTTCAGTAATTTTATGATTTCTCAATATGAGTTTTTAATACCACTTCATACATGTAATATATACTCTTGTAGCAGGTTTTTTCCTCCGCTTGAATGCTCATAATATATGCAAGGTTAAGAAAATGTAAATAAGAACTCAGGGGCAAAGTGAAGTGATGACAAAGAAACCTACACAGAAAGTTGCACATTTTCTGGAAATTATGCAGTGGGCTTCAGGAATTTACTTCACTTTGAAGCGATACATAAAGACATACATACATAAAGACTGCGTTGAGATGTAGACACACCCCTTAGATATATACTCGGTGAACACCTGTGATGTTACTATTTATGTATACACATATTTTTTTCTTTTTCTTTGTTTTTTCTGTTTAAAACAAAGTACCAAATCATAAAAATAGCAAGGATTACTTTTACATTAAGTTAATCGGGAGAGGTAGATCTAAAAGTGGTCCACTTTGGAGGTATGTGTCCTGCTTTCAGAGGCATATCACTCAACAGGTTTTGCTGTAAGTATATTCAAAATATGAATTATCAAATTCCAGGTATATTAGTCTCAGGTTACAAAAATATAACAAAATTCCAACTAAAATACTTTTTTGTCTATTTATTATTGAATGCAGAATTAAGAACACAAATATGCGTGTACAACGATGATGCATTTTAATTACTCTAACTACAAGTTAATTTTACAAAAGTATAATAAGAAAAACAATTATTTAAATTACTAATATCACATTAGATGGTGCTACTTCCTTGAGGATAGTAGCAAAATGACCTAAACTATAAACTTAAATCAATATTTCTGCCATTATATTATTGAATTAAATTTGACATAAATTATAAAATCGAGGTCTTTGATCCGATTCTAATATGATAAACATACAAGAAACACAACTATTTGCATATATGAATTTAAGCGGTCATACATACTCCAATATAGAACAGAAAATAAATTGTTCTAGCTATTGTGACATCACGTATCATATTAAAATATGAATTATATCAGTTGTCTCTAGAAACGGGGACACTAGTATATGGTAAAAATCACAAGTCTAGACTTACTCAAAAACAAACCATTTATTTTTCTATTGATTTCCATGTTAATTGACCCTTTATTTAAGGAGCACCTGCCATCTGGGAACAAGGAAGACGGGTTTGTGGTGAATTTTGAAAATTCACTTATTCACAAAGAGCATTGATAATTGTTTACAACTGACAGACTAAATTGTATCCTCTCCTACACTCTTTTGGTTATGCATTCTTTTCACAACCGATTTATGGGTCACTGGATGCTATTTAAATATGTAATGTTAAGTAAAACGTTTAGAAGTAAACCATTTAATGAATACAATAACTACCTTGATAAATTATCGCTTTACTTAAAAAGTTAAGTTTATCAGTAATGTAAGGTTTATGAAAATTGCAAGTGTTTGAAAATTAAACATTTTTTGAAATCATCTTCGTATTTAATGGTCAGTGCATACCGACAATGAAAATAGAGGGAAGCGTTGCCGTGGTAACCGGAGGAGCTCGTGGAATAGGGAAATCGATAGTAACATCTTTACTCAAACTTGGAGCAAAAGTAAGTTCACGGTACTCTTGATGTTAGTTTGATATGTACTCTGATAATTTCGAACCAGTATTAATTTAGGTTTCTAATAGTTTTTCTCTAAATGTATTCTAGACCGGTGTAAAAGATACTATGGTCCCCTGGGGATTATGGTCCCCTTTCTTAAAGGTCCCGATTGTGGATACGATAATAAGGGAAAGAGTTGTATTTAGGTCACCATATAAATCAATGGAAAGTAGGACCATAATTTGATAGGACCTCCTACCCTTTTACACCGGTCCATATGGATCACCAATATGACGTCACACATTTCTAAGGTCGATATAGTAAAATAAATGCCTTCTAAACTAGCACTAAAACCCCTAGAACTGACTCGACAAGGTGGTAATAATGCCACAAGTCATATAAACATAAATGTAACATATGTAAAATGGGTGTGGAAGGACCGTGGGTGGCAAATAAAATATAACAGAACCCTATGATTTAAAATGTCTAAAAGTCTATTTCAAAATATGATACATATATCTCTGCAACAATTGACTAACTACCTGACTTACTGGGCAACACCCAAACCCAAATGAGTGAGTGTGTTTCACCATAGAAGGAATATAAAAGAATATAATATAAGCAGAGTATGGACTACAATAAAACAGGTTTTAAACAAAAGGTGAAGTGAATAATATAAAGCACGTATATGTATGTATAAACAACGGGATTAACTGTTTGACATTGCCATAAAAGGTATTAAAAGGGACCCGTTAAAATGAGATGAAGGGATTGATCAACATAAAAGTATAATTGAAAATGACTGTGTTACATTCACACGGACAACGTCTGGATGCGTCCCGCATTAACCAACTCGGCCATAAATAGAAAACATAAAGGATACGTATCAAAAACGATAAATTTAAGTAATTTTAAAGTGTGTAATACATCTGTATAAAAATGAGCATATTCCTCCCCTAATAACATCAACGTTGGTCAACATTATAAAGCAAATTCGAACCCCAGTTAATACTGTACGCCCGGTATTATTCGCGAGCTTTAATTTCGCGAATTTTGCGAAAACACGGTTTCGCGGCTATTAAATTTCGCGAATTTCACAAGTTTGAAATTCATTATTCTCGGAATTCTCAAGCTAAATTACTAGTAGATGTACAGTAATTGCACTTACCTGATGTCATAGTTGGATCAGATTTACAATAACTGGGATCTTTATCATCGGCAAGCTGCATATAACAGGATCTTAAGAGGTTCTGGACAAATCATTTGATTCTGGACTTGTCATATTTTTTTTTCAACGAAATCACATCCAAGGGTTGAATTTTTATTAGCTATTTAGAGAGTGAGTCCTGCCTAGTATTAATTTTAATAAAAAAGTTAAAATAGAACCCTATTTGAGAGTCAATCTAATACTTACATTACATTGATAAATTAAGGCAAATCCTGAAATATTTTTAAAGTGCATTTTTTTATGAAATATTATCCAGCAAGTATTTAGATGAAACGGTCTTATTTAAATACAAATCATAACATGATGATATTTTTCATGAAACATTTTTCAATGAAATTCAATTGAAGGGTCAAGATAAAACGAGCTAATTTAGGTGAAAACCCTTACATGATGATGTGTTTTCATAACTTCTTTCATAAAATTCCATCAAGGGGTGAAGATAAAATGATCGAATTTAAGTGATTTAGGATCACGAGGATATGTTTTCTTTGATATTTTCTATGAAATCCCATCCAATGGTCAAGGTAAAATTTTGATTTTGATTTGGTATTAGGTCACGTGTTCGAAAGATCCATATAAGGCCCATAGAACCATATAGGAACGTCATTTTGAATGTCACGTGATAGACCCATATAAGGCTTTTAGAACCATGTATGGAAAGATGAGGGGAAGCCCCTGACACCTGTTTCACGATTTTATCCGAACGTTGTTCGGATCATTTCGGTTTTTATGCACTTCATTATTGTACCGAAGTTTGCCGATTCGATTCGTCGTATTTCGGAATCCTGGTGACAATTTTATACTCCATTGGAGTATTTTTGACCTACTTCTTATGACGGAAATTCCCGAACCTTGTTCGGATTAATCCGGATTTTCTGACCTACTTTATCTACCGAGATTTCACGAGTTAACATTCGTCTCATTCCGGAATCCTGGTGACAATTTTATACTCCATTGGAGTATTTTTGATCTACTTTTTCTGGATTTTGCCCTACTTATTATATCTTGACAACAAGCAAATCAAAAAGTCCGACATGAACGGGTCTCGATCAACTAACCTAGACAATGGAAGCCAGGCACGCTAACCATGAGGCCAACGAGCTACCGATATGAAAGAACAAAAGTATTATATATTTATACCGAGCGTCAATTCAAAATAGTCCCTGATCTGGACCCTCTGAAAAAAAGTTTTGTTGTCCGGTACTTTCCCACATAAAATGATTGTACCGTTTGAAAGAACAGACTTCCCTCTTAAAGAAAACACCTCTTCTATTGATGTAAACAGGGGCAAAAGGCACCAAAACGGGGTTAGACAAGGTGGCATTCTGAAGTCTCACTTTCTTGTCATCATGATTCCAGGTAAACCATCAGACGGATCTACTTCAAGTTTTCACACATGTTACATGGTAAGAAATTCTAGAACTGATTAACTTTGCAGCGGCCATCTTGCATTCTGGCGGCCATTTTGGAATTTTTTTCAGATAAATATTGTCATCGCGATTCCACAAAAAACACATAACAGATGTATTTCAAATGTTCACACATGTTACATGGTAAAAAGTCCTACACCTCATTATTTTTTCGGTGGCCATCTTGCATTCTGGCAGCCATCTTGGAAGTTTTAAGATAAATCTTTTCATCACGATTTCAGGAAATCCAAACGGATTTACTTCAAATTTCCACACATGTTACATGGTAAGAAAATATAGAGGTGAATAACTTTTCGGCAGCCATCTTGCATTCTTGCGGCCATCTTGGAAATTTTGGGATAAATCTTGTCATCGTGATTCCAGGAAAACAACCTAACAGATTAACTTCAAATTTTCACACATGTTACATGGTATGAAGTTCTAGAGCTGACTAACTTTTCGGTGGCCATGTTGCATTCCGTCGGCCATCTTGGAAGTTTTTAGATAAATCTTGTCCTCACGATTCCATGAAAACCACATAACAGTTTTACTTCAAATTTTCACACATGTTACATGGTAAGAAGTTATAGGGCTGATTAACTTTCCGATAGCCATCTTGCATTCTGGCGGCCATCTTGGAAGTTTGTAGATAAATATAAAATACAGTCAAAACATTTACCACCAACAAAGGATGCTCTCATTCTCCATATAAATAGAGCCAACTATCAGGCCTATATTTGGCGAAACGCAGGCAAATCAAGGATTGATTATCAATCCCCCACATTACATGGTTGGACATTCAAAGGGAATAAACTACAAATTAAGGGGATGGAAAACGGTCCTGCCCCACAAGAAATAATGGAGCTTGGTGCTTATAGTTGTAAAGGAGCGTGTGACTCAATGAGATGTAGTTGTAAGAAACATGTTCATGTAAGTGCCGCAAAGGTGTGTGTGAGAACTGTCCAACCCATCAGCAGGATGATGTTGATGAGAGCGACAATGAATTTGAACCAGTTGATGACACCATTACACCAAACGTTGAAGATCAAGAAGAACATGAATTACCTGAAAATCTCTTACCTGACAACTGGATGAACCAACTTGTCAAAGTTGATGCCATAATATGAATTATCTCACCCTGTATATACACTGGTGATCCGCTCGATTACAAGTACGATTTGTCCTTATTCCTTATTTCATGCGCTGTAGGCAGAATCCTCTCGACGTTTTTTCTCACAAACGTGAATCAGTATCATATGTCTTAGAAAATGTACATGTTTGCGAAAAATAGCTCAGAAGACGACAGAATCGTCGATTTAATTCCTAACTTAAGTTACATAAACTGATAAAGGTTTGGGTTAGTGCAGATCTGAACTGTTTTTTCAAAATACCGTTTATGTATTTAAGTGAGGAATTAAATGTACGATTATGTTGTCTTCTAAACTATTTGTTTGCAAATATGCACATTTTCTTAAACATATGATACTGATACACGTTTGTGAGAAAAAATGTCGTGGGAATTCTGCCTACAAAGTGTGAAAGGAAAAAGGAAAAATCATACCTTCGATGTTCCCACATTTTGTTACCGAAACAAACCGTTTAGGTAACCAGCATAATCGAGTGGATCACTATAATATACTTTAGTTGTCTTTAATAATGTTAAGGAGGATGAGTTGTAAGGCATACTATGTCATGTTAGATCATGATCTATACTATTTTTATTACAATTTACCAGTTACATTTTCTTCATGCTAGTTTCTGTTATAACTTTTGTTCCGTTTCCTATGGCATCCGTGCTTTAAACATTTACATTCACAATGGTCCCTTCCTGGTATATTTTTTTAGGTTTTATGACTGTTAAATTCTATAGTCTTGTTAAGACCACTTTATAAACAGGTTTATTATTACTTTTATGACTGTTAAATTATATAGTCTAGTTAACACCACTTTATAAACAGGTTTATTATTACTGGTGTAACTAACACAACAAAAAAATATAATTAATTTATTTGATTTTATATAACATGAAATTATTTTTTCTTTTTGATAAAACATTGCTTATTAGAAATATATTTAGTTGAAAACTTAGAGTAAACAATCAGTTCTTCTATCACAAAGTTTATCTTGGTTCAGTAGATTTTTCTATACATTATTTTTATGTCACTACCACTAGTGATTGGGTGACATATTGTAATAGCTTCGAACGTTTATCTTGACACTGTTCAGTAGTTAATGTGTACTGTATATTTAAAAACAAGGTGTGGTGACATTTTGCATGTTTCTGCATCGTCACTACTATTGAAAGCTTATGTTGATATTGTAGCAGTGTTTTTTAAGTTCTTTTTGTTGGTACAATTAGTTTCCAAACCCTATACTTATATCGATCTGACACACAGTTTTAATGCAGGTTTAAGTGATTTTTGTTGATTATTAAACGCAAAGAGCACATGTGTCTCGAACTCGCAACATTGTGGATACAGAGCCCATTCACATAGTTTAACATGCTGGTGCTCTGAACCAGCTCGTTAGTTAATATCTGACTAAGAGACAGCTTGCTTTCCCAATGAAGAAACGTTATCTGCAGCTTTTATGAGTACTATAGTATCTACAACTATTTTTGATCTCATGAGTATTGGATATCATTATTTTCAATTTTTCTTCAACATGTATTTTAATGACTTCAGTATGAATGGAATGTCCCTCGGAGTTGTGGTCGTTGATGAGGAATTGGTCATTGAACGGTGTAGATGCTGTTTATTCCCATATTAGATTATTGTCTTGGGATATTAAGGTTTGATTTTTGTTTGCCAGTTTTACACTTTACAGTTTGCTTTTCCTACTAGGTTGCTTTACACTTTTTTCCTTTCTCATTTGTCATTTTTGTTTATATTTAGTAAGGATATGATACGCAGGTCTCTCCTTCTGTGTGATTACCTGTCCAGAAGATAATTCAACTGCATTTACATTTTCGTTTAAAAGAGCTTTAATTCCGTTATATACTCAGATCAAGGCCAATTTAGCATACATTTCGCTCTCAAAAATCACTGTGCAATAATGGATTTCAAAGAAATGTTTGACGTTTTCAATAATCTTTTTTCTTTTTGATGAAATGTAGTTATTTATTCTAAAAATCAATCGATGTCATACACAAAATGCATTTAAGTGGTATAAAGTACAGAAGCAGAGTAAAAATATGTATTTTAGAATATCACCATGTGTTACCCCATTGTAGCGCCTCTTGCCCATGCTTCTATCAATATAAAACATGATATCATACACCAAATATGCATTTATGTCAAATTATGTGGTTTAAAATACAGAAAAATAGATAACATTCTCCTTAGAATACCACCTTGTGTAACCCCACTTTACTGCCTTTTGCCCCTGTTTATATCAATATAAAAGGTAGCATGTAACCTTCCTTGTAACATGTGTAAAAGTTTCAAGAAAATCAGTAAAGTGGTTTTCCTGGAATCACAATGACAAGATTTATCCAAAAAACGTCCAAGATGGCCGCCAGAATGCAAGATGGCCACCGAAAGGTTAATTAGCTCTAGAACTTCTTACCATGTAATATGTGTGAAAATTTGAAGTAAATCCGTTTGGTTTTCCTGAAATCGTGATGACAAAATTTATCTTTAAACTTCCAAGATGGCTGCCAGAATGCAAGATGGCCACCGAAAAAATAACGAGGTCTAGGACTTTTTACCATGTTACATGTGTGAACATTTGAAGTACATCTGTTATGCGTTTTTTGTGGAATCGCGATGACAATATTTATCTGAAAAAAATTCCAAGATGGCCGCCAGAATGCAAGATGGCCGCCGCAAAGTTAATCAGCTCTAGAACTTCTTACCATGTAACATGTGTGAAAATTTGAAGTAAATCCGTCTAATGGTTTACCTGGAATCGTGATGACAAGAAAGTGAGACTTCAGAATGCCACCTTGTCTAACCCCGTTTTGGTGCCTTTTGCCCCTGTTTACATCAATAGAAGAGGTGTTTTCTTTAAGAGGGAAGTCTGTTCTTTCAAACGGTACAATCATTTTATGTGGGAAAGTACCGGACAACAAAACCCCTTTTCAAGAGCCCTTTTGGAAATCAGATCGGGGACTAAAATGATCCTCACTTAAATACGACTCGTCAGTTGTATCCAGAATAGTAGAACGCCTATGGCGCTAGTGAATATCCAAGTCCCAGGTGAGTGGTTCGTATCCCTCCGTGATATACTATTTTTGTTTTATTAAATACGACAGAAAGGAGCAAGGTGTAGGTTGAAAACAAGACGTCAGTTTGTTTCAAAACAGTTTGGAAACATTAATCTCTGATAATTTAAGGTTTTCCACTCCTGAAGTGCCTCTAGATCTATGAAATTCATTAATCAAGACAGTGTAAAATTTTTAGATATATGTAATACGTTTTCATACTTTAGCCTGTGGAATCAACTAAATATTACATTTTGGATTTCATTGATATCCTGTCATAGTCCTAATTTTTTTTTGAAACATTATTTTTTCAACACTGATACAAATTTCCCTGACATTTCCCTGACATATCTACCGTTTCAAAATTCCCGGTCATCTTTGGCCCTTTTGACCTAATTTTAAAATTACCTGACATTTCCAGCACTTGGAAAATCAAGTCAATTTCCCTGACATTTCCAGGTGCGTACGAACCCTGGAAATATCCAAATGGCTCGCCCTATGAATCGCTAGCACAGATTGGATTGATTAGTGTTTCAAAATGGTGGACGAAGTGTTTGATTAGATAATTTACATATTAAGCTTCTGAAAGGGGCAACAAGGCCTGTACATAGAAAATTCGAATTTTTTTACATTTTCTGAATTTTTAGGGCAACATTTGGCTTAACATCTTTTTTTATACATTTTTTCTTAAAATGTATGGATAAACAATAAAATTTCAGTATTAAGCAGTGCAAATTCAGTTCAAAGCTACTATAAAGGGAGTCCAACTTATAGATTTTGAAAATCCGACTCGTTTAAAGAAGAATATCAGCAGCTTTAATCATACAAAATGGATGGAGGGGGGGGGGTAGGCGATTTCTGCAAGAAAACTCATCAAATTTGGAAGATTTATTTTTTCAAGATATTTACAACTGAATTGCCAAATGAATAGGCGCAGTGCATTGCAAAATATGTAAGGTCTTCTAGTATTTTTTTGACCTGATACGCTTCTAAGATATGAGATCTATTGTGATGATCCTCCCATACTTAGTACAATGTTATGTGTTTATTCTGAGGATTATCACTTTGTTTAAATTGCTCTTAACTTTATTTATCAATTATGTTTGTAGATACTTCATAATTCAGGAGTTTATTCAGAATTTTCTTATTTCACTACTTCCTTATTCAGCCTTTTGTTGATAGTCTCATATTAAAAAGTTTATATGTGAATTTCTTACACTAGGCACATTATGTCAACTTTATATCAAATGTTGGTTATGTTATTGTTTATTTTAGCAATATTTAATGTTTGTTATGTGTGATTGTTTATAGGGGGCCAAACTAAGCGATTACATTTTATTTTGAGACTATATAATTTTGGCACACATTTGCATGAATCATCAGTTCTTCAGTGGGACTTTGAATCACCGGCAAGTAACAGGAATTAACTTTCTCTCTGCATTTTGGAATTAATACACATACATATTGGATATATAACATCTTAATTAGATACACTAACCTAGGTGAACGGGTTGGTAAGGTAATGGAATTACTTTTACTCTAAAACAGAGAAACTGTTTATACTTTTTCCTTTTATTTCTAATTAAACCCTCATAAGCATTGAGTGAGCTACGTGTACATTCTTGTAAGAAGCATTTCTGATTCATTTGAAATTTACAGATTGACCTATATGTATATTTAAGATTCAATCGCCAACTTGGTATTTTTGGCTTTATCTTATATAATTTGAGGGTAATATCTGCTTGCCAGTGTTGATTATTTGAGTCACTAGAATATTCATACTTAAAATCTACATTTTGAACTGAAAACTTGAGAGAACTACCAGCTATTTATTTCACTTTTATATATATTGCAACTGCCTAATGTATTCCATATATCCCCAAGGTCGGGTTTGATTTGTCGTAATTAAGCTATGGCAATTTATTTGCTACTACGCTGTTAGTCTGCGTGGCTCTAGAAATAAGATACAACCCCCCCCCCCCCTAGCATGGTCTTGAAGAATTTGAACAAGCGTTGTATTAAACTGTACCAATAATATAGAACATTTCCCGAGACGAGTTGGTTTGGAGTTTTTCTAAGGCAATCATCAAATTTGCTGATACTCCGAGGGGTCTGTGATGCACCTGGTTAGTATCATCAGGCATGGACTAGTGACGATTTTTCAGTTGTCAAACAGCTTCACAGCAATAATCGACTTTTGAGCGCTCAATTGATTTCACTGGGCATATTTTATTTACTTTCCTTGAGATTGATTACATTTATATTGGAAATTCTTAGGGAATCTAGCAATTGTTGTATTTTTCACTCCATTATCTAATTATTCAAAACATCCCCCAGGCAGGGTTTGATTTTGGGTAAGCAAGGGCAATTAATTTGCTGATACCCTTATTCGTCCCAGGGAACTAAGCATAGCCAGTGTTGGTATTAATTTGCTAATATAAAGCCTCACAGCATTTTAAATCTTTGTGTGCCTTTGTAATTACTGTGAGAAGATCCTATTTGGAATTTTGCATAACTGTCATAAGTTTTTGTCCCATTTGCTACACAGTGACTATCCGACCACATTTATATTTTCATTACACTAATCAAACCCCTAGTCTTAGTTAGCTCCCATGTGGTCACTTTATCTGTATTACATGTAAACACCTTCTGAACATTTGATCATGATTACTATCCCGAACAGGAGATACATGCCTGTACTCATTGTATTGATGCGTATCTGGCTATTTTAGCCAGTACAGAACCTTTCTGAGAATTAATCTTTCATTGTTTTTATGATGACAATACAACCCCCTTTTGCCTGTATTGAACTAATTAGACAGGTCATTTTACCAAGTGAGGAAAACTGGCAGGCAGAATTAAGAGTATCAAGTTACGTTAATCGTTTGCATTGAATTTCCTAGATACACTGAATTTCATAAGTGTATTTGACTGAAAAGAACGTTACTTTCTGTTGTTTTGCATAACTGATGGTAAATCGTTGTAGAATTGTGTAACCAAACAAATGTATATATCTTGAAATAGAGTTGAATTATATTCATTTTATATAATTTCCCATTACATTCTCTGTTGTGTTGAATGATTGTGTAAAAGTGTGGATATAGATCAGTGTTTGAAAAGACCCCCATTCCCATATATTTTACAATCTATTATCAAGCTACACCATTAAAAATCCAGATACTTGATAGCTGGGTAACCCAGGACCACGCTACCCAACACCCTGGGTTGCCACAGATGGTGCCAGCGGCTGGGGTCTAGATACTTTACGTATTGACTCACGCATTGGATTACGTCATTATTTGATTTGATATAGATTGTTATTATAATGAAGTCTTTGATATATAAAACACTGTTTTATCAATTTATTTGAACATTCACACTACCGCACATCATGTCAGACACATCAGAACCTTTTTATGTAGCTAGACACGTGTCATTGCTTACACCCGAATCTGGAGAAAGTTGTTCATCCCGTCCAAAGTTGAAAATGAACAATGCTGAGGGGATAACATCGGCATTCAATGATTCTGAGATGATTTTAAGCCATCAGGAGTCCAGTGAGAAACCATTGGAATTGACAATGGATGATGCAATACCCTTTGAGAAAACTGCTACAAGCGTTTCGCCAATTAAAGCGAAGTCTCAATCCAAACCTTTGTTGTCACATCTGAAATTGACCAAAATGCCTAAAATCCAGGAAACTGTACCCGAATCACTCCATACAGTTGACCTGACATTGAAACCATTCATCAGATCTGTCAAATCAGAAACAGCAGATCATGATTTGAGTCCAACACAAATTTCTGGTAGTAAAATTAAAAACTCAGAAGTAGTATATAGTGAGCATTTCGATCCCCTTGATCCACATTCCACTGAGGTGGATCCCGGGAAGAGGAAACCATTAAAGGATATGCATGGTTGCAAACATGTAAATTTAGCTTTTGGGAAAACTATATCCTTGTATGGGGCAGTAAAAAGGCTTCTGTTCAACAACGGGTGTTAACCTGGGAAGCCTCCCCAGATGAAAAACCAGACAGTGGCTACCATTCACAAGAACTTGTAAGGCCAAATTATGAATTAGAATACAGGCCAAAGTCTACCGTGTCCCATTCATTAGTCATTGAAACTAACAAGATGAATAGTATGTTCTCTGATATCAGCCAGAGTGAACATTACAAATCCCATACTCCTCAATTACCAGATTTAGAACATTCTTACATGTGTACTGAATCCAATGTATCTGGTGAAACTCATCCCTTAGAAGGTGGTGGTTATTTCAGTGCTAGTGAGCCCGAACAGAACAAATCCAAAAGTCCTCAAGATACTTGGTATCATACAGAATGTCCAGACAAAGCCATGGGGATCTTTTCTGAAGGAATGAATCCCAAAGCAGTGGATAGAGGACGTCCAATGACCAGACAAACTAGAGCCCGTCCTCAGCTTTCCTTGTTCCCAGAGAGAGTATATTCAGGTCGTAACCCTGTGTCCCAGGAGGTTCAGTTATTGAACAACTCTCTTCTGGATGACCCATTTGTTGTTGATGCAGATGTTGACAGCTGTGACAGCTCTGACTATGCAACAGCTGGTGAATTATTAGAGCCTGGCAAGTGTAAAATGAAATCCAATTCTCTTCATTTCCCCAGGAAAGTGAAGCAATTTTCTGCTTTGCCTAGATTGCCAAGTTCAGACTCTTCTGATGAAGAGTTACTGACAAGATATGCCAATAATCCTGCCAAAACCAAATTGAGTCAGAGAGAAGTATATCCTTGTATCTCAGAGGCTGTAATTACTAAGTTAGTTCAGCAACAAATGATGATACTTGGTCAAAATCTGACAAAGGTTATAAAAAAGACCCTGAAAAAGAATTCCAATTCCAAGCCAAAGTCAAAGCGATATGTCTCATATTGCCAAATATGTGAAACAAGAAGACACTCCATCTTTGACTGTGACCAACGACACTCTATGGTTACTGGTGTCAGAGCTTGTTTTAAATGTGGAAATGACCATCGTATAACTGATTGTCCTTCTCTAAAAGTAGGACCAGATCAGGTTGAACACTAAATCATTATAGTGTTAGTGTGTGTCTAGAATCAGGCCAGAAAGATGCACCTCATTTACCATAAAGAATGGCCTTTAGAACCATGCTGCCTTAATTTTCCATGTTTCTGATGTTGATGTAAAACTATAATCCAATCAGAAGATTTATGCTTAGGTATGCATTACTTTGTTTAATGTTGAAAACACTTTATTTGATTTTCAACACATGTGTTTTATTTTATTCCCTTTTTGCTTGTGTCTTTGTCTGCCATGAATTGCGGGCTGTTTTGAACTTGATGTTGTTTAAAGCCCATGGCAGTGAACTAGGTGGTAATGCAAGAACCTCGACACATGTAAGGGAACTGTATTTATTTTTTATTATTAACCATTATTGTCATTGATTGCCATGCCAGAGCCTTACTTTACCCGAGCATTAGTGTTAATTGACAGCATTGGCCTGATCAACCAATGTTTGTACACATGTATACTGTTTGCTCTGGGAGGAACTAAGTAGTGAATAAAGTTCGTGAGGGCATGGTAATATGACAGTTGAACCCAGAAAACTGCTTTTCTTGAACTCCTGAGGTGGATTCATTTGCAGTGGATAACAGCTTTTGATTGACTGGGATTGAGTAACACCGTGGATAGGGCCCATCCATTGTCTTTGTTGAAGTGACATACCTGGTTTTCTGGCAGGTTGGTGATAGGTGTTTCTCATCTTGCCCACCCAGTCATGTTACCCATTTTGCCTTTTTTTGGTGTACTGCAGCGTCTCCAGGAATATGACACGGTGATGCTTTCACCCGACAGAATTCCACCCCAACTTCCTTTGTACTGAAAGGGCCATTGTGACTGAATTTGAATCATTCCCAGTACAAATGTTATGAGATATTATCTGAAAACTACCAATCCGAAGCTGATTGTGAAATGATAAATCTTGATCATACGTTTGATTGATTCAATCTCATTGTAAAACCCTTTATTTTGGCCAATGTATATCACATGTGTGATATTCAAAATTTAAATTTGTATTGTTTGAATAACAAGCCTTATTTCCAGGACTGCGATGATTTGTTTCCAGTCCCATATGAACAATAATGATGACCTTCCACCTAATGAACATTTGAACACGATGATGATACACTTTCTGGTTCAAGTTACGTTTACTTATTTGGTGTACCCATGAGGTGACATGGGGAACCAGTGACAATTGATAACCGGTAATGATTATGAACAAAGACAAAAACTGTATATTTATAAACTCATCTATATGATACATCCGCACTATGGGAAGCCACATGAGGAATATCACAATTACAACGTGTATTATGTACTGGAATTATATCTGAGAACCATGAAGCTGACAAGTGTAACATTAATACCTGATATGATTTTGTTAGTGCACCCCATGCAGATATGGGGAACCAATGACTCTTACAGCAAGCAGCCTATATTCTCAGCAAAATCATTGATGTCTTGCTTTGGGCACTTTGACTTTATATTGCAACACATGATATGGCATAGACAACCACAGACAATTGCCATACTATGAACAATACTTCATATGATATGATGTTTGTAACTCCAATGACTACAACGTATATAATGGAGAATAGACTCAAGGATTACTACTGCCAAAAACAATAATGATGAACTCTAGCAGCTTATGAACACTTATTGTTGTGTATAAATTGTATACAAGTTATCAAACTTTTGCATGTTTTAGTACCAATTGGTTGAAGGTGATTTTAGAAACATGTGTATTTGTATCTTTATATTTTCAGAGTTCGGGGTCGAACTGTTTTAAAAGGGGGAGCAGTGTGATGATCCTCCCATACTTAGTACAATGTTATGTGTTTATTCTGAGGATTATCACTTTGTTTAAATTGCTCTTATACTGGATGAGCTCAGACCAATTTTTAGCTTACGGTATTGCATTTTTCGAATTATGTTAATTATATGTAGTATATCATTTCTCATTGATTTTGAAAATAATAGGGTCTAGTTTTTCAGCCTCTTCGAATTATTGCCATTTATACCCCCTGGCTACTTTTATGAGGGGGTACTAGAATGAGCATTAATAATTTCTGTCATATCCCTCTAATCACATTTATATTTCTAGGGATCACGTATCTATGTATAACTAGCTGCCATGACAAATCTAATCATGATTGGTCAAGTGGTTGCCATGGCAACATAACTTAAGTGCGAAAAACTGTAAATATTTCAAATAAATCCATCAGATCCTTAAAAAGGTAAATGGCTGCTTATCTCTTCAGATTGGACCAACTGACATAAAGTTGACTTTAAAAACATATTTAAGGAGTTATCAATAGGACAACATAAAAAAAATGATAAGGTAAATGAAATCTATGACTCTAGTCCGTAGTCATATTTTATCACTACCATTCACAATACTCAAAAGTGGGCGTGGCACTTTCAGGTAACAATCCTAAGTAACTTCTGTTATGTACCTGCTATCACATTCATACTTTCAGGGAGTATGTATGTGTATGTAGTTAATTGGTACAGCAAGTTTGATCATGTTTGGTGAAATCGTTGCCATAGCAAAAAAAGTGCAAACATTTTGATAGATCCACCACCAATGATTTCATATTGCACAGTAAGTTTGAAAACATATTTAGGTCGTTGTTTATAAGTAAGAATGGTTGAAATCATCTGTAAGTCAATGTCACCATCTCAAGATTGATTTTTAATGTTAACAACTGTGTATAGTGGGCGTGGTACATTCAGGTAACAAAAACCAACCATCTTATTCAATAAGGCACTATCAGTATCAACTATATCAACACAGTTAACACGTGTACATATAAGATATTCCATTTAGGTAAGTTAGAACACAATTGATAAAATGATTGATTTTTCAAAAATTTATTGCTGTAATGATGTCAACATCCATAATCTAAGAATTCATGTTATTAACTAAATAAGATGTAAAAATAATTTATTTTTTGTATCAAATTTAGCAATTATGACTAACAAAATGTTAATAACGTTTCTTTTTCATATTGAACGTTTAAAAGTATTTATATACCTACTAATAAATGGAAAATGCTAATTATATTCACTAACATATTATGTAATACTGTGTTTCTTTATTGATGAATTTTTACATAGTTTTCCTTCTGTGCAAATTGTATAGAAGCACCCATAGGTGACATAACAGATTGAGGTTATTGCAGATCTTATTGAAGAGCTGAAAGGTGCAGGTTAGTGATTTTGATAGGTGCAGGTAAGTGATTAATTCAGGTAAGTGATTAAACAGACACCAAAGTCACCCTCCATACTATCTATTCTGCTGGACACTCTGATAAACCACTAGTTGTTCGTTCTGTTGATAGAGATGTTTTCCTACTCCTGATGAAATATTCGAGTCACATAAAACAGAAATTACTGATGGATGTTGGAACAAGTGACAAAAGGCGAATTCTAGATATACATGAAATTGCAGCATCCCTTTCATCTGACCTCTGTGAGGCCCTTCCAGGATTACATGCGTTTACTGGTTGTGACTCAACCAGTGCCTTTGTTCGCAAAGGCAAACTCCTACCGCTGCGCCTCATGAAAAGTGAGAAAGTATTCCTGCACCTGTTCATTTCTCTAGGAACAACTTTAGAGTTAACCAAAGAACAGATGGATAAGCTTGAACATTTCGTATCTTATATATGACAAAAAAAACTAAGCTAAGAAATATTAACAAGTTACATTGTTCTCTGTTCCAACAGCGGTACACCCCCAAATCAAATGTGACAATATCATATGAAGGGACAGACTTATCCCTTTTGCCACCATGCAAAGATTCCCTAATGCAACATGCATATCGTGCAAACTACCAAACCTACATATGGAAGAGTGCTCATATAGCAAAACCAGATATTGAAAATCCCAATGCTCATGGGTGGAAGGAGACCAACGAAGGGCTGCAACCTAGTTGGTCATCTCAGCCCATTATACCAAATGAGCTGATTGACATACTTGCTGATCAGATTGCTGCTGAAGCACTTGGTAAAGCAAATGAGAACATCAATGATGCTGATGAGTCCATCAATGCAGCTGATGTATTAAGTGAGTAAACTGATTTCTTTGCAGTCTATTAAATCAGTAGTTGCTTATGTTGAAGGCTTTGAGTACAGAAGTCTAAATAACTGACATATGATGAAACATGTCATTAAGTTACTCGTTCAGTTACCTTTAGATATTAATATGTAGTTAAGATAATTAGTTAAGGACATAATGTTGTAAATGTAGTATGTAGCATAGGCATTAGAACTGGATTTGGAAGAAAAGCAATGAACAATGCAAAAATCAATCCAAATGAACTATATATCTATAAATCAATACTTACAGTACACAATCCAAAAATAGTATATTAACAAAGCCATTCATTTATGTTACCATAGCAACCATTTACCATTAACTAATAATTCGAATCATGTTGTTTTATAGAAAACACAACTTTATTTTGATTGGTTTAAGAGATTAGTAGTAATTTACTTGTCATTTCGAAATAACTACATTTTTGCATATAAGTTGTGTTGCCATAGCAACCATTTTACCAAACATGATCAAACTTGCTGTATCAATAAACTATATACACATACATACTCCCTTAAAGTATGATTGTGATAGCAGGTACATAACAGAAGTTACTTAGGATTGTTACCTGAAAGTGCCATGCCCACTTTTAAGTATTGTGAATGGTAGTGACAAAATATGACTACGAACTAGAGTCGTAGATTTCATTTACCTTATCATTTTTATTATGTTGTCCTATTGATAACTCCTTAAATATGTTTTTAAAGTCAACTTTATGTCAGTTGGTCCAATCTGAAGAGATGAGCAGCCATTTACCTTTTAAAGATCTGATGGATTTATTTGAAATATTTACAGTTTTTCACACTTAAGTTATGTTGCCATGGCAACCACTTGACCAATCATGATTAGATTTGTCATGGCAGCTAGTTATACATAGATACATGATCCCTAGAAATATAAATGTGATTAGAGGGATATGACAGAAATTATTAATGCTTATTCTAGTACCCCCTCATAAAAGTAGCCAGGGGGGTATAAATGGCAATAATTCGAAGAGGCTGAAAAACTAGACCCTATTATTTTCAAAATCAATGAGAAATGATATACTACATATAATTAACATAATTCGAAAAATGCAATACCATAAGCCAAAATTTGGTCTGAGCTCATCCAGTATTAACTTTATTTATCAATTATGTTTGTAGATACTTCATAATTCAGGAGTTTATTCAGAATTTTCTTATTTCACTACTTCCTTATTCAGCCTTTTGTTGATAGTCTCATATTAAAAAGGTTATATGTGAATTTCTTACACTAGGCACATTATGTCAACTTTATATCAAATGTTGGTCATGTTATTGTTTATTTTGGCAATATTTAATGTTTGTTATGTGTGATTGTTTATAGGGGGCCAAACTAAGCGATTACATTTTATTTTGAGACTATATAATTTTGGCACACATTTGCATGAATCATCAGTTCTTCAGTGGGACTTTGAATCACCGGCAAGTAACAGGAATTAACTTTCTCTCTGCATTTTGGAATTAATACACATACATATTGGATATATAACATCTTAATTAGATACACTAACCTAGGTGAACGGGTTGGTAAGGTAATGGAATTACTTTTACTCTAAAACAGAGAAACTGTTTATACTTTTTCCTTGTTGGTGAATCTTCTGATTTCTCTCACTCATTTAGCTTCATTTACATTAGCATAAATTCATTTAAACCACGTTGAAGGTTATTATATCAGGTTCTAAAAGAATATTCAGGGCCATTTTGTATGATTACGACTTTGATTACAATCTGCCTGGTCACGCCTTGACTCAAACTGTGGCTGTACGTATTATAGCAGATTGATTTGAACTCTCAGAATTTTATTTCTAATTAAACCCTCATAAGCATTGAGTGAGCTACGTGTACATTCTTGTAAGAAGCATTTCTGATTCATTTGAAATTTACAGATTGACCTATATGTATATTTAAGATTCAATCGCCAACTTGGTATTTTTGGCTTTATCTTATATAATTTGAGGGTAATATCTGCTTACCAGTGTTGATTATTTGAGTCACTAGAATATTCATACTTAAAATCTACATTTTGAACTGAAAACTTGAGAGAACTACCAGCTATTTATTTCACTTTTATATATATTGCAACTGCCTAATGTATTCCATATATCCCCAAGGTCGGGTTTGATTTGTCGTAATTAAGCTATGGCAATTTATTTGCTACTACGCTGTTAGTCTGCGTGGCTCTAGAAATAAGATACACCCCCCCCCCTAGCATGGTCTTGAAGAATTTGAACAAGCGTTGTATATTAAACTGTACCAATAATATAGAACATTTCCCGAGACGAGTTGGTTTGGAGTTTTTCTAAGGCAATCATCAAATTTGCTGATACTCCGAGGGGTCTGTGATGCACCTGGTTAGTATCATCAGGCATGGACTAGTGACGATTTTTCAGTTGTCAAACAGCTTCACAGCATTGGAAATTCTTAGGGAATCTAGCAATTGTTGTATTTTTCACTCCATTATCTAATTATTCAAAACATCCCCCAGGCAGGGTTTGATTTTGGGTAAGCAAGGGCAATTAATTTGCTGATACCCTTATTCGTCCCAGGGAACTAAGCATAGCCAGTGTTGGTATTAATTTGCTAATATAAAGCCTCACAGCATTTTAAATCTTTGTGTGCCTTTGTAATTACTGTGAGAAGATCCTATTTGGAATTTTGCATAACTGTCATAAGTTTTTGTCCCATTTGCTACACAGTGACTATCCGACCACATTTATATTTTCATTACACTAATCAAACCCCTAGTCTTAGTCAGCTCCCATGTGGTCACTTTATCTGTATTACATGTAAACACCTTCTGAACATTTGATCATGATTACTATCCCGAACAGGAGATACATGCCTGTACTCATTGTATTGATGCGTATCTGGCTATTTTAGCCAGTACAGAACCTTTCTGAGAATTTATCTTTCATTGTTTTTATGATGACAATACAACCCCCTTTTGCCTGTATTGAACTAATTAGACAGGTCATTTTACCAAGTGGGGAAAACTGGCAGGCAGAATTAAGAGTATCAAGTTACGTTAATCGTTTGCATTGAATTTCCTAGATACACTGAATTTCATAAGTGTATTTGACTGAAAAGAACGTTACTTTCTGTTGTTTTGCATAACTGATGGTAAATCGTTGTAGAATTGTGTAACCAAACAAATGTATATATCTTGAAATAGAGTTGAATTATATTCATTTTATATAATTTCCCATTACATTCTCTGTTGTGTTGAATGATTGTGTAAAAGTGTGGATATAGATCAGTGTTTGAAAAGACCCCAATTCCCATATATTTTACAATCTATTATCAAGCTACACCATTAAAAATCCAGATACTTGATAGCTGGGTAACCCAGGACCACGCTACCCAACACCCTGGGTTGCCACACTATTATAAAAGGCGCATCATCATCATCATCATCATCATCATCAACGTGCAAAAGTCAATGTTTTTGCTATAAATCAGGCAACAATGGTCTACACGACCTGTAATAAATAGGTATGAGGGGCGTTATTATCACAACACTGACATTGCTCACTTTTTAAAGTTGTTTCAATGCGTTATATGTAAATGGGCGTGTGGAAGGCCCGTGGGTGGCAATAAAATAACTCGAACTTCAAATTAAAATATATATAAAATAGTATATTTCAAACTTCAATGTTCAAAATACAATGCTCTGTAATGTACAACATGAACTCTTACAACAACTACTGACAAGCCAACACCCAATGCAAACTCAGCTACATGTGAGTGAGAAAGACCATATAAGGGAACAATAGATATATAAAACTGACACAGTTTGCATAGTTGAATAACTGGTTTCAATAAAAGGTGAAAAGTGAACATGGTATTAAAAGAGTAAAACTGCAAACAACCTACTTAGGGACCTGTTATATTGAGATGAATAGGGATTGATTAATATGAACAGTAATAATATAAAATGTGAAAATGACCATGTTACATATACAAAAAATAACCCCATTGTTACAAAATCACAAAAAGTGAAATATCTATTCTTGTATTGCATTTTCGTTCACTGGACATATTTTAATTTGCATTGCTATTAGATACATTTTAAGGGTGATATGAAAATTGAACCACGAAAACAGATGTACTTTAAGTTAAAGGGAACTTTCTACCATACCCGCCATGCTATCTGACCCGAACGAGCCACCTTGTGGTGAGATTGGTAACTACCTGCTCGCATCTGCGTTATTACGCAGGGACATAAACGTATACACAAGGAAACTATAGGAGCTAACCTATTTTATCTCTGTATACATTTTAACTGTAATACATCGTTACAAAAAAATACAAAATACCTGTATATTGATTTTTTGACCTTGACCGATTCTTGATTTGAATCGAATTTGTCCAAAGGTCTTGAAACGTAAAATACCTAAATATTTATCTTTGACCTTGGGATGACCTTGTACAAAAACATTAATGTTGACCTCGGTTCATCTAATCATAATTCGCCAAGGGCCATAGTATCATCAAACGCCAAATACCTAGACATTGATCGTTTACCTTTGAATGAACTTAACTCTGACCTTCGGAGACCAACTTACTAAGGTTAAATGGTGTAGAAGGAGATGTCCCGACAGACAGACAAAATGACAGACAGACCAAACATGCTTTTATAGTAGGTCTCGACATCTCCTTTTGCCCTCATACTTGATGGGCCAGTGAGCGTTCTACTAAGGTCAGAGGTCAAAGTCATTCTAGGTTAAAAGCAGAATCAGATATATGGAGGTGACAAAATTACAAGCAACATGTACAATTGACGTACTTATCTATTCCTTACAATCTCAAATACAATATCTCACAAAATATTTACGATATGTTACAAATTGATGAAGTTATAATAGATTAAAAGTGCAAAATTGTAAATAATAAGTAACCATTCTTATAGAAGAAATATACAAAGTCATTGTTGTAAACTCTTGAGTTTTCCTGAAATAAAGTGTGCAGTTTTAGGATTTTTAGATAATAGACATGAAAAGGAATGACATAAGCCAGAAATATTCTAAAATTGAAACAATTTTTTTGTTAGACTGCTTGCTAGATCCGATTCTCTCTTTAAAATGTCAATATCTAAGTTTACGCGTTTTTATGTCACCACCAAAAGTGGTGACATATTGTTATGGTCTCCGTTTTTTTGCGACGGCGGTTGGTGGTTGGCGTCCGGCGTCCGGCGGTTGGTGGTTGGCGTCCGGCGTCTGTAACAATTTCTTACAACTTCCTATAACTTAACAAATACTGTTTAGACTGACTTCAATTTTTTTCTAAATCATCTACATGTTCTCAGAAGTTCAAATCTGACTTAAGATTTGACATTTGACCTTCAATGACCTTCTCAAGGTCAAAAAGGTCTTTTTTCAACTTGCTTCACATTGACTAATTTTTTTTTCAAAATCATCTACATGGTCTCAGAAATTCAAATCTGACTTTAGATTTGACTTTAGATTTGACATTTGACCTTCAAATCTGACTTTAGATTTGACATTTGACCTTCAATGACCTTCTCAAGGTCAAAAAAGGTCAAAAAGGTCTGTTTTCAACTTGCTTCAAATTGACTAAATTTTTTTTTCAAAATCATCTATGTGTTCTCAGAAATTCAAATCTGACTTTAGATTTGACTTAAGATTTGACATTTGACCTTCAATGACCTTCTCAAAGTCAAAAAAGGTCAAAAAGGTCTTTTTTCAACTTGCTTCAAATTGACTAAATTTTTTTCAAAATCATCTACATGTTCTCAGAAATTCAAATCTGACTTTAGATTTGACATTTGACCTTCAATGACCTTCTCAAGGTCAAAAAAGGTAAAAAAGGTCTGTTTTCAACTTGCTTCAAATTGACTAAAAAAAATTTTAAAAATCATCTACGTGTTCTCAGAAATTCAAATCTGACTTTAGATTTGACTTAAGATTTGACATTTGACCTTCAATGACCTTCTCAAAGTCAAAAAAGGTCAAAAAGGTATTTTTTCAACTTGCTTCTAATTGACTAATTTTTTTTTTCAAAATCATCTACATGTTCTCAGAAATTCAAATCTGACTTTAGATTTGACATTTGACCTTCAATGACCTTCTCAATGTCAAAAAAGGTCAAAAAGGTCTTTTTTCATCTTGCTTCAAATTGACTAAATTTTTTTTTCAAAATCATCTACATGTTCTCAGAAATTAAAATATGACTTTAGATTTGACTTTAGATTTGACATTTGACCTTCAATGTCCTTCTCAAGGTCAAAAAGGTCAAAAAGGTATTTTTTCAACTTGCTTCAAATTGACTAATTTTTTTTTCAAAATCATCTACATGTTCTCAGAAATTCAAATCTGACTTAAGATTTGACATTTGACCTTCAATGACCTTCTCAAGGTCAAAAAAGGTCAAAAAGGTCTGTTTTCAACTTGGTTCAAATTGACCAACTTTTTTTTTCAAAATCGTCTACATCTTTTCAGAAGTTCAAATTTGACGTTTACAAGTTCTCAGAAGCTCAAATCTGACTTTAGATTTGACCTTTGACCTTCAATGACCTTCTCAAGGTCAAAAAGGTCTTTTTTCAACTTGCTTCAATTTGACTAATTTTTTTCCAAAATCATCTACATGTTCTCAGAAGTTCAAATCTGACTTTAGATTTGACATTTGACCTTCAATGACCTTTTCAAGGTCAAAAAGGTCTTTTTTCAACTTGCTTCAAATTTACTTAATTTTTTTTCAAAATCATCTACATGTTCTCAGAAGTTCAAATCTGACTTTACATTTGACATTTGACCTTCAATGACCTTCTCAATGTCAAAAAAGTCAAAGAGGTATTTTTTCAACTTGCTTCAAATTGACGAATTTTTTTTTCAAAATCATCTACATGTTTTAAGAAGTTCAAATCAAACCTTCTTAAAGTCAAAAGGTATTTTCCAACTTGCTTTAAATTGACCAAATTGTTTTAGGTGGTGACATTTTGTCATGTTAATGCCTTGTTTACCCTTGGTCTGAGATTCGACCCTTGATGAGGCATGATTAGGTGACCTGAAGTCAAGGTCATTCCTATGTAAAATATCTATGTATTTGGTGATTTAAAGTCCTTTGGGCTGCTGTGACCCTTGGCAACCAACGATTAGGTGAACTGAGTTCAAGGCCAATGTAACTGGGTCAAGTTTGTTTCAAGATCAAAAATTAATATCTAAGTATTTGGCGTTGAAAGGACCTTGAGGGCTACAATGACCCTTGACGACACATGATTAGGTGACCTAAGGTCAAAGTCAATGTGTATTGGCCAACGTCATTTCAAGGTCACATCTAGGTACTAGTATCTGGCGTTTCACGAGGTTTCAACAAGTTCATCTCAATTCAAAAATCAGTCAAAGTCAAGTTATCAATACAGGTATTTTGCATTTTATGGAGGCTGCTGCTATATGGGGACCCTTCGTGATCCACTCGAACATGTAGATTTCTAGTATTTGTAAAGATGTATAAAAGTTAAAATGTATACTTTCCATGAGCTCCTATCGTTGGATTTAAATAAGTAGTATGATTTTAAAATTGGCTAGGTCGTGGTTAAGCAACAATAGTATGTTCGAAATACCGCTGTGTAATGCCTGGATCACATTTGCTGCGAGTATTTTGTTCAAAATTGAATACATTTCTGAACACAATACTCAATCGGCCGGGCGCCGTAGTGAAAATCGGAGCAAATGTGACCAAGACATAAAACAATTAAATAATACTGTATCAGTTTCACATTTACAGCGGTCAAAAGCATTTACAAAAAAAACGCTAGAGTTGGCAATCATATAAAATGAAACCAATCCCGCTGTGATTCATAGAAATAACTAATTTACTGCATTGAGTTCAATGTTATAACCATGTCGATTTACATGAGTGTCCGATTCATTGTACCAAATTTAAACCTTGACTGTTCTCCAGAAAGCAATAAGCTGACATATATCATATTGTAACAGTTTGGCCTTTTTTGTGGATATGTGGTAGTGTGGCTGATAAAAAGACCACTGTTTAGTAAATGGTGTTTACTTGTGGATTGCACGGCACACGTTAAATGTGCTTTGTCCCTAAAGAAATAAACAAAATATACAATTTTATATATATATAATATAAAACAATATATTGTGGCGTTTATAAGCCCAAATAAGATGTACATGCAATTTCAAATGTAATGTAAGAATATTACGGTGTTATTATTTCTCTCAAAACTCACAACTCAAAAGTCCATATGAGCTAATAGTAATTATCACTGATAAAATAATATCCAGAGTCCATATAAATTGAGACTGATGATCACTATATAACACTGTTGTATCCCGAATATGCAAAGTTCATGTAAATTGTACCACTTGTACGTCTTGTATTGTTATTGTATCTTGAACCTGGAATAGTAAGCTGAGAGTAACAAAGTCTTGTCTCCTAATTTTAGGAAGCAACTTTACACAAAATTCATAGTACTCATGCTGAAGCTTGGTGTGGATTTTAAAGCAGGGGTTGGCGTAGGGGGTATTGGAACTGCTGGAACAGGCGCTTCTTCGTCTTGAATCTTAATACACACCTGGGAGCATATGACTAACATCAAACATAAAAGTACAAATAAAATTCCACCCACGACCAAGATGATGAAGGGGATATCCAGTTCCATCCACTGTAAACTCAGCAACTGTCTTGTGTCTTGCTTCCAATGAAAATATGGATTCTCTTCACGTTGTTGTAGTATCCTCCACTGTGTTGTAGTATAATTCAACTTTGATTATGCAAAATAATCTAAGTCAAACTATCGGCTCTGTAAATGGCTATCTCTTGGATCCTCCTCACTGTGTTGTAGGATAATTCAACTTTAATTATATGAAACAATCAAAGTCAAACTATCGGCTCTGTAAATGGCTATCTCCTGGATCCTCGTCACTGTGTTGTAGTATAATTCAACTTTGATTATGCGAAATAATCTAAGTCAAATTATCGGCTCTGTAAATGGCTATCTCCTGGATCCTCGTCACTGTGTTGTAGTATAATTCAACTTTGATTATATTATAACCAAAGTCAAACTATCGGCTCTGTAAATGGCTATCTCTTGGATCCTCCTCACTGTGTTGTAGGATAATTCAACTTTAATTATATGAAACAATCAAAGTCAAACTATCGGCTCTGTAAATGGCTATCTCCTGGATCCTCGTCACTGTGTTGTAGTATAATTCAACTTTGATTATGCAAAATAATCCAAGTCAAACTATCGGCTCTGTAAATGGCTATCTCTTGGATCCTCCTCACTGTGTTGTAGGATAATTCAACTTTAATTATATTATAACCAAAGTCAAACTATCGCAATTGACAAAGTTTACGAACGTCTTATATGGCATCAACTGCTAAGTACACAAACTTCCTTCACAATTAAGTAATCAGCCTACCTAAAAATATAGCATGCGCACAACAGCATAGGCAAAAATATTACAAGTCAAAATATGTGCCCTTGAAAATAACTAATTCAGTTAATGTTGAGTTATACTGATATTGAAATATTCTAAGTTCAATATTTATTCTCCAAAAAAAAAAAAAAAGTCCAAAATAATGTTTCTCCAAATATTGACTAAGTTCAATAATTTCTATCTCAAAAATACGCAAAGTCCAATTTTCTTGAATAAATGTAGAAATATTCTAAGTTCGAATTATCATTCACATCAAACTGACAAAGAAAAATGATTTCTTCCTCAAAAATAACCCTCAAAAATAAGTCCCAGTTCACCAATCTGAGGCAGATGTATATTCAATCTTCTTTGTGTTGTGGTCTATTCTAACTTCAATGATAAGTCAATGATTCCCTGGAATCCGAATTCTCCTATATTGTCTTCTCTCTGTAGATGTATATCTTAACTTTAATGATGCGAAATCACCAAAGTAAAAATATCTCGCTGGTTAATCTGCTAAGTCCTGGAACGTCTCCTTTGTAGATGTATATTTTAACTTTAATGATGCGAAATCACCAAAGTAAAAATATCTCGCTGGATAATCTGCTAAGTCCAAGAAATTCCTCTCTGTAGATGTATATCTTAACTTTAATGATGCGAAATCACCAAAGTAAAAATATCTCGCTGGTTAATCTGCTAAGTCCTGGAACTTCTTCTCTGTAGATGTATATCTTAACTTTAATGATGCGAAATCACCAAAGTAAAAATATCTCGTTGAATAAACTGCTAAGTCCAAGAACTTCCTCTCTGTAGATGTATATCTTAACTTTAATGATGCGAAATCACCAAAGTAAAAATATCTCGCTGGATAATCTGCTAAGTCCTGGAACGTCTCCTCTGTAGATGTATATTTTAACTTTAATGATGCGAAATCGCCAAAGTAAAAATATCTCGTTGAATAAACTGCTAAGTCCAAGAAATTCCTCTCTGTAGATGTATATCTTAACTTTAATGATGCGAAATCACCAAAGTAAAAATATCTCGTTGAATAAACTGCTAAGTCCAAGAACTTCCTCTCTGTAGATGTATATCTTAACTTTAATGATGCGAAATCACCAAAGTAAAAATATCTCGCTGGATAATCTGCTAAGTCCTGGAACGTCTCCTCTGTAGATGTATATCTTAACTTTAATGATGCGAAATCACCAAAGTAAAAATATCTCGTTGAATAAACTGCTAAGTCCAAGAACTTCCTCTCTGTAGATGTATATCTTAACTTTAATGATGCGAAATCACCAAAGTAAAAATATCTCGTTGAATAAACTGCTAAGTCCAAGAACTTCCTCTCTGTAGATGTATATCTTAACTTTAATGATGCAAAATCACCAAAGTAAAAATATCTCGCTGGTTAATCTGCCAAGTCCTGGAACGTTTCCTCTGTAGATGTATATTTTAACTTTAATGATGCGAAATCACCAAAGTAAAAATATCTCGTTGAATAAACTGCTAAGTCCAAGAACTTCCTCTCGGTAGATGTATATCTTAACTTTAATGATGCGAAATCACCAAAGTAAAAATATCTCGCTGGATAATCTGCTAAGTCCTGGAACGTCTCCTCTGTAGATGTATATTTTAACTTTAATGATGCGAAATCACCAAAGTAAAAATATCTCGTTGAATAAACTGCTAAGTCCAAGAACTTCCTCTCTGTAGATGTATATCTTAACTTTAATGATGCGAAATCACCAAAGTAAAAATATCTCGCTGGTTAATCTGCTAAGTTCTGGAACGTCTCCTCTGTAGATGTATATTTTAACTTTAATGATGCGAAATCACCAAAGTAAAAATATCTCGTTGAATAAACTGCTAAGTCCAAGAACTTCCTCTCTGTAGATGTATATCTTAACTTTAATGATGCGAAATCACCAAAGTAAAAATATCTCGTTGAATAAACTGCTAAGTCCAAGAACTTCCTCTCTGTAGATGTATATCTTAACTTTAATGATGCGAAATCACCAAAGTAAAAATATCTCGCTGGATAATCTGCTAAGTCCTGGAACGTCTCCTCTGTAGATGTATATTTTAACTTTAATGATGCGAAATCACCAAAGTAAAAATATCTCGTTGAATAAACTGCTAAGTACAAGAACTTCCTTCACAAATAATCTAGCTACCTACAAATATAGCATGTACACAAAGGCATAGGTGAAATATATAAGTTCAAATATTTGCTCTCTAAATGCTATTGTTGAAATCTTTAAGTTCAATATGTCTTTCTCCAAAAATAAACAAAGTCGAAAAAATTACTCTCCAAATATCGACAAAGTCCGCGAATTCCTACTTCAAAAATCACCAAAGTCCAACTTCATGTATACATGAAATTGTGACTGGCAGAGCTCAGAGATGTGGTTTATACTTGATGCGCGCCGCCTCCGAACACAGTGTTGAATATTCCCGCTTAGGTCTCCTTTACACAGATAGATGCCAAGTTATCATCTATTAAAGCCGGGTGTATCAGTCTTCCTTTGTGGGTATCCTTCACTTCAGGTAGATGTCCAAGTTATCATCCACAGTAACGATGTGCAGCCTTGTATCCTATAGAAATATTCTAAGTCTCGACAATTTTCTTCTGAAAATTGACAAAGTCCAGAATATTTCTCCCTAAAAACGACTAAGTCCAACTTCACAATTGTGAAATTGAACGGAGCTCTGCTCTGCTTAAAATCTAGCTGTAATCTGCTGAGCGCTCTCAGCTCGCTGCTTATATACCCAGCAGCGGTGCGGCGATGACGTCATCCACTTGTTTACATCAAATTCCAACTTCATACGATTGCAAGCTAAATAACGCCAAAATTACTCCCAAACATGAAATATAAATGAATTTAAATTACAGAGACATGAAATATAACAACAATTATGCACAGAATGACATAATAAAGAAGCTTTAATGAGTTAAAGTTATCCTCATGGATTTAATTCCAAAATGGCCTAGCGCCGCAATTCTCAACTTGATCTCTATATATCTCGAAAAGTATACGCTAATTCTATTCCAAAGTTACTCAATCAAAACTTGAGATCGTTAGTTATACTAATCTATCAAAACTATATAGAAATAAAGGCAAACTAACCTGTATTGAAACGATATGAGTGGACGATTCAAAATGACGCACTAAAAACGTTGGTGGTGGTTACTGGATGTCAACTACCCAAACGTGAAACGAAAACACTAATTATATTGAAAATATACGAAATGACCGGAAGTAGCCAGTTAAACATGGTAAACAATTCACATACACAATTGTTAGACCAAGTAGGAATAAAAATAATTGCCCAAATATGTGTATAACTAGCAAGCTCAACTATAACCGGGGAGATTACTGATAAAGTGCTGAAAACCTCCAAATACTAAGACCATAAAATTTTTGAAAAAAAAATAATTTGTTACAATATTTTACATTTTAATACAACTGAAAAGATGATAAATGTTTTAATATAAAGTTGACGTAGTTATAAATGTTTTCAGCGTAAAATCAAAGCACAACCATATAAAAAAAATTACGCTGGGATTCCAACTGGATACAACTGACAAGTTGTATTTAAGGTGGCCTAAAGTGCTGCTTATTTTTTCGTGAAGCCACTCAGTAAAATTACGATGATATTCTTTCAGAATTGTTTATAATAACTATTTACAAAAACGTTCCCGAGACACAATCCATTTAGGTAGGGTTTGTTTTAAAGTCGAAAAGCCCCAATAAGACAATACAAACCCAGATTAAACCAAGAAGAATGCAGATTTCATGTAATGATTTACGTTCATGTAAACAAGTAAAGTACATATAATCCCCATATAAAACACTGGACTACGTGACATGTAAACACAGGTTCAAATTGAAATATAGAAAATTTTCAACATAGCATTTGCTTCCGTGTTCTGTATGCCCCTCTACCTGCTTAATAAGGCAATGTATCTTCAAATAAAACCTTAGCCAAGTAGATAAGGATCTCTGGAACAAAATTGTTTATAGTTTTCACGGCTTTGTATAAAAAACCTCCTACCTCATACCCACCTACCCACCTACGTGGAACATGATACAGTCATTGAAGGGTTCAATTTTAATAATTATTAAATCTCAAAATAGCTCAAAGTATTAACATTTCTACAATTCCGGCTTTGTTTTATGACTAGACAGATGCCAGATCCATAAATAAAGGCATGTGGATGCATTTTAATGTGTAATGACCCGAGGGCGCCCCGGGGGAATAAATAACTAACGACCGCGACCATAGGTCCAACAAGCCAGATAAAGAAATTGAAAGAAAGTGTGCTAAATTCGATGCTCCGAGTGGGAATTACCCAGCTGGGATGTAGTAGCAACTTGCTATCAAGGATCGTTACAAATGCTTCTATAATTCATCATAAACTAAGATTTAATAGACTAAGATCTTTAAAATTGAACCCTTCAAAGACTGTATTATGTCCCACGTACGTGGGTAAGTGGGTACGAGGTAGGAGGTTTTTTATACAAAGCCAGTTTTCACAAGCAATTTTATTCCCGGACGCCCAAACGTGTCAGGAACACATATATATTTGAATGATCTTGATTGGACATCAGGTTGCAGACAAATCGTATTTTTACTGAGTGGATTATTGAATTTCATAGATCTAGAGGCCCTTCAGGAGTGGAAAACCTTAAATTATCAGAGATTAATGTTTCCAAACTGTTTTGAAACAAACTAATGTCTTGTTTTCAACCTACACCTTGCTCCTTTCTGTCGTATTTAATAAAACAAAATAGTATATCACGGAGGGATACGAACCACTCACCTGGGACTTGGTTATTCACTAGCGCCATAGCCGTTCTGCTATTCTGGATACAACTGACGAGTCGTATTTAAGTGAGGATCATTTTGAATTGACGCTCGGTATAAATATATAATACTTTTGTTCTTTCATATCGGTAGCTCGTTGGCCTCATGGTTAGCGTGCCTGGCTTCCATTGTCTAGGTTAGTTGATCGAGACCCGTTCATGTCGAACTTTTTGATTTGCTTGTTGTCAAGATATAATAAGTAGGGCAAAATCCAGAAAAAGTAGATCAAAAGTATAAAATTGTCACCAGGATTCCGGAATGAGACGAATGTTAACTCGTGAAATCTCGGTAGATAAAGTAGGTCAGAAAATCCGGATTAATCCGAACAAGGTTCGGGAATTTCCGTCATAAGAAGTAGGTCAAAAATACTCCAATGGAGTATAAAATTGTCACCAGGATTCCGAAATACGACGAATCGAATCGGCAAACTTCGGTACAATAATGACGTGCATAAAAACGTGAAACAGGTGTCAGGGGCTTCCCCTCATCTTTCCATACATGGTTCTAAAAGCCTTATATGGATCTATCACGTGACATTCAAAATGACGTTCCTATATGGTTCTATGGGCCTTATATGGATCTTTCGAACACGTGACCTAATACCAAATCAAAATCAAAATTTTACCTTGACCATTGGATGGGATTCCATAGAAAATATCAAAGAAAACATATTCTCGTGATCCTTAAATCACTTAAATTCGATAATTTTATCTTCACCCCTTGATGGAATTTTATAAAAGAAGTTATGAAAACACATCATCATGTTAGGGTTTTCACCTAAATTAGCTCGTTTTATCTTGACCCTTCAATTGAATTTCATTGAAAAATGTTTCATGAAAAATATCATCATGTTATGATTTGTATTTAAATAAGACCGTTTCATCTAAATACTTGCTGGATAATATTTCATAAAAAAAATGCACTTTAAAAAATATTTCAGGATTTGCCTTAATTTATCAATGTAATGTAAGTATTAGATTGACTCTCAAATAGGGTTCTATTTTAACTTTTTTATTGAAATTAATACTAGGCAGGACTCACTCTCTAAATAGCTAATAAAAATTCAACCCTTGGATGTGATTTCGTTGAAAAAAAAATATGACAAGTCCAGAATCAAATGATTTGTCCAGAACCTCTTAAGATCCTGTTATATCAACTTCTATTATCGCATCGTTAATTTCGGTCTTATTTTAAAACGAAAAAGCAGTTTGAATTCGTATTTTGTATTACTAGTAGTTATTCGAATTTTGTACTCACAACATCAAGAATCGTGAGAGTATCAATGTTGCATTCTGGGAGCCATTCTGGAGTTGCACAGTACTACTATATCTAGTATCAGACTTGCCAACCTAAATATTGAAGTTACTCGCGTCGGCAATTTCGCGACGATAATTTTTCGCGATTTTAACACCATCGCGAAAAGCGCAAAAGTTAATCACACGCGATTAATACCGGGCGTACAGTACATGTAATGTGTGACGTCATAACGGTGGATCGTAGGAATGGCAGACCATGATGAGTATTCGAAACAATTTGGTGAGTTTTCATGTTCGAGTCGTAATATAGACCTCAGCGCAGGGGTAATATCATCAAATACACTCCTTGGGGCTAGGCACAAAATCTTTCGAACCCCTCAGTCCCTTCGGTCGTTCGGGGTACAGAAAACGTTTGTGCCTAGCCCTGCGGGGTGTATTCGTCGATATTACCCATGCCTTTCGGTCTATATTTCTTACGTATAACATAATTTTAAAGCATAAAATATTGACTAAAATTAAAAGCCATTGCAGTTCCAAAAAAACATATTGTAACGTTTTTCCCGGCAGTCAGGAATGCGGGGAAAATGCGGGGAAGATGGACCCTCCCGTGTGTTACTTAATTGCGGGATTATACGGAGCGGCGTTGACTCCGCTCGCTACAGTCGCCTGAGATGTTACTCCAAGGGAATGCAAGGGGAAAGAAAGTATTACGCAATCTGGGTTTGCACTACACAAGTTCCCTCTGGAACTCACTACAATACAACAATGAACATTCAAGTACAGAATAAAAGTAAAGTTATATATTTGCTCTTTATGAGCCAAACAATGGTTTAGAAACAATAGAAAATTATGTACAAAGTCGAGCTCAAACTACCCTAAACTATATAATCACTAATGCCTTAAGGCAGAAAAACATGTGATGTCACTTGAATGTCTTTAAGTTACTATAAGAAAGTAAGATCAAAAGAGGATATCACTTTGATAAGTTCCAGTAAAAGATAAAGGTTGATGTCACTTGAATGTCTCTAAAGTCGCCACATAAAATAATCATGAACTCATATTAAACAATCACTATAACATTAGATGTCTTTGTTTGTGTCTTCTTCAGCAATTGTGGGATGCACCTCTTGTCTTTGTATTCCGTTGTCTGTCCTGAAATAAAATGGCGCTCCTGGCCACGGGACCCCACTGTCTACTTATCAAGTTTATTAATGTACAACCTGGTACAAATATTCTTAAAATCCGGAATCCAAGTTGCAATCGGGTGCAACGATCCTACTCAATGGGTGCAAAAGCCCTTATATCTCTTGATCATAGGTGCAATGTTTCTGTGTGCCCCTGTTCCTAACCAGGGTGCAATTCCTCTATATGCCCTTGTTCCTTAATCAAGGTGCATCTTGCCCCTGTTCCTTAACCAGGGTGCAAGTCCTTTATGTGCCCTTGTTCCTTAACCAAGGTGCACCTTGCCCCTGTCCCTTAACCAGGGTGCAAGTCCTTTATATGCCCTTATTAAACTTTGCACCTATGTCCAGTTTGCAATTCCCTTATATGCCCTTGTTCCTAACCAAGGTGCATCTTGCCCCTGTTCCTTAACCAGAGTGCAAGTCCTCTATATTCCATTATCCAAGTTGCAATCAGGTGCAAACGTCCTTAAAGCCTTTATCCAAGTTATAATCACGTGCAAATGTCCTTAAAGCCTTTATCCAAGTTATAATCACGTGCAAATGTCCTTAAATTCTTTATCCAAGTTATAATCACGTGCAAATGTCCTTAAATCCTTTATCCAAGTTGCAATCAGGTGCAAATGTGCTTAAATCCTTAATCCGAGGTGCAACCGGGTGCAAATGTCCTTATGGGGTGCAACCTGGTGCAAATGTCCTTAAATCCTTAATCCGAGGTGCAATCGGGTGCAAATGTCCTTATGGGGTGCAACCCGGTGCAAATGTCCTTAAATCCTTAATCCGAGGTGCAACCGGGTGCAAATGTCCTTATGGAACAACCTGGTGCAAGTATCCTTAAATCCTGAATCCGAGGTGCAACCGGGTGCAAATGTCCTTATGGGTTGCAACCTGGTGCAAGTATCCTTAAATCCTTAATCCGAGGTGCAACCGGGTGCAAATGTCCTTATGGGGTGCAACCTGGTGCAAATGTCCTTTAATCCTTAATCCGAGGTGCAACCGGGTGCAAATGTCCTTATAGGGTGCAACCTGGTGCAAATGTCCTTAAATCCTTAATTTGAGGTGCAACCGGGTGCAAATGTCCTTATGGGGTGCAACCTGGTGCAAATGTCCTTTAATCCTTAATCCGAGGTGCAACCGGGTGCAAATGTCCTTATGAGGTGCAACCTGTTGCAAGTATCCTTAAATCCTTAATCCGAGGTGCAACCGGGTGCAAATGTCCTTATGGGGTGCAACCTGGTGCAAGTATCCTTAAATCCTTAATCCGAGGTGCAACCGGGTGCAAATGTCCTTATGGGGTGCAACCTGGTGCAAGTATCCTTAAATCCTTAATCCGAGGTGCAACCGGGTGCAAATGTCCTTATGGGGTGCAACCTGGTGCAAATATCCTTAATCATAGGTGCAATGTCTCTGTGTGCCCCTGTTCCTAACCAGGGTGCAATTCCTCTATATGCCCTTGTTCCTTAACCAAGGTGCATCTTGCCCCTGTTCCTTAACCAGGGTGCAAGTCCTTTAATATGCCCTTGTTCCTTAACCAAGGTGCACCTTGCCCCCGTCCCTTAACCAGGGTGCAAGTCCTTTATATCTCTTATTATACTTTGCACATATGTCCAGGTTGCAATCATGGGTACAAATGCCCCTTGCACCAATATGGGGTTGCAAGTTGGGTGCAACTCTCCAAAATATCCTTTACACCTAATTCAGATGGTTATTATGGATGCAAATATCCCTTGCACCGATATGGGGTTGCAAGTTGGGTGCAACTCTCCCAAATGACCTTCACACCTGGTGCAAATATTCTTTGCACCAATATGGGGTTGCAAATTGGTTGCAACTCTCCCAAGTCTCCTGGGGTTGCAAGATTGAGTGCAACTCTTCCAAAAGTCCTTCACACCTATTCCAGGTGGTTGATATGGGTGCAAATATCCCTTGCACCAATATGGGGTTGCAAATTGGGTTGCAACTCTCCCAAATGGTTGATATGGGTGCAAATATTCCTTGCACCGATATGGGGTATGCAAAGTTAATTGCAACTCTCCCAAATGTCCTTCCGTTGATTATCGTGGGTGCAAATATCCCTTGCACCGATATGGGGTTGCAAGTTAGGTGCAACTCTCCCAAATGTCCTGGGGTTGCAAGATTGAGTGCAACTCTCCCAAAAATTCCTTCACACCTATTCCAGGTGGTTGATATGGGTGCAAATATCCCTTGCACCGATATGGGGTTGCAAATTGGGTGCAACTCTCCAAAATGTCCTGGGGTTGCAAGTTAGGTGCAACTCTCCCAAATATCCTTCACACCTATTCAAGGTGGTTGTTATGGGTGCAAATATCCCTTGCACCTATATGGGGTTGCAAAGTTGGTTGCAACTCTCCCAAATAACAATATAATGTTGAGTAAAAATAATGAATAAAAATAAACACACAATCTCGGCAAATATAGTAATAGATACAATCCGATATGAATCTCTAAAACAATGTTTAAAATGTCCAGGCTAAAAATGGACAAACTGTGATGATATTTGATCGAAAATCCTTCGTCAATTACTCAACAAAATATTCTTACTTACGACCCCGTGGTTGTTCTAGTCTGTAAATCCGTTAATATTTTGTCGCACAACAACTTGACAAACTGGTCAAATTCCTTTTATATGCCCCGCGCGGACGTTTTGGACTGCATAAATCTGATTGGTTAACATCGCCAAAAAACTAGGTTAGTATGCCAATGAGTCTCCGCAATGGGCGATAATATGAAATTTCCGTGGATGATCATGTCACTAAAATGCTAAAAACGTGATCAATTAACTCGAAAATGATTAAAAATCAAAGTTCCTATGAAAGATTATACGCCAATAATTAATCCGCCACTCGCCTAAACTCACCAATTCCACTGAAATTCCTGTAAAATGGCTTCGTTTTCCGATTTCAAAAGAATAATTATGTTGACTTCCTTATTTCCGGAATTTCCTATAAAAACCGGTAATGGTGAAACGAAAACACTAAAATCAATAATCAATTTTCATCACAATATTAAGTAAAATCATTTAGGCTTAATTAACACCATGTGAGGCAAAATATAACACCATATAGGCTATTGTAACCATACTAGGCAAATATACACCATATAGGCTAATGAATAAACATCAATTTAAGACAAATACACCATGAAAATTGATTGCTGAATAGGTTTGATTGGCACATTGTTGTAAAAGGCTAGTCACTAACGATATACATCTGATGTCATGAAAGTCAATTGAAGATCAGTGAAGATAAAAGTTGTTCCAGATTATGATATTTTAGTAAATATGCATAAGTTGAAGAAGTTAATACACATATATCTTGTAGTTGTAGGTCATGGCATATCACATACTAGTATATAAATCAAACATCAAATTTGTGATGATTTGGTGTCTTTCCTTTCCGAAATAGATGTTTTCCTAATTGTTTCCATAAAGTTGAAGATTCAGTTGGTCCCACTCTAGTTAACATTTGATCCAATTTTTCTTGCTGCGTTTTTATCACTGTTTTGTAATTCAATTGTTTCTGATCGTTCCTTGAGTTGATTCTTATTATCAATGATCGTATTAGGATGTTTATCACAAGAAGCTGTCAATGAATATATTCTCACCTCAGAATCTGTCAGATCTGATTTCAGTTTAGAGATGGTTTTATCATCCCTAGTTGTTCGATCAGAATATTCCAATAAGTCCTTTGTAATTCTTGGATCTGTTTGTCTTGAGCTTTAATTACCGCTAAAATGTTAACGTTCTGTGATTGTAGGGTCTGGATGCGTTCTTTGTATATTCGATTGCCATTCTTCTGTCCATATAATTCACTCCCTTTGTACGTGTTTGTAGTTGTCAATGTTGTATTTATAAATATCAATGTTTACAGTTGTTGTTTCGCAATGTTTATTATGTTGCTTTGGTTGCTCATTTGATTTTAAAAGTTTTGCTTGTGGTGAAGCAGACTTGGTTTATTTTACAAAATGTTGCTGAATTGTTGGGCATTCCTGGTGATCTCTATCACGGTGTCCATATATTTTGCATTTTGAACAAAAATCCCTTAAAAGGTTCACACTGTCGTTTGGTGTTGTTTACAGATTTACAAAACCAACATCGTTTCACAAATGAGGTACATTTCGTTGCGACTTCCATTTTAGAAAGTATATTATTGTTTCAAACGAACAAGCTCTAATGTATGTCACTGTCGAATATCCCAAATGTTCAAGAATATTTTCCTACAGTCAAAACAGTAATGTTTGTGAGTACTTTGAATTTAAAAAATAAGCAATCAAATGACCATATTGAAACAGTTTATGTAAAAATAGAAACATTTATCTAAGTTTTGTATCTTTGTGTCTCTGTACCCAACTTGACCAATTGTGCTAGTTTATATAACATCTCAGAGCTATTTCACAAGATTTTACTAAGAAGAGAGTTTCTTTGTCAATCTTGACAGGTGCTTCAAAATTTAAGATGCATACCATCCTTTAAAATCATTAATACTCTCATGGTTCCATTCCACAATTTTACTATACTTCCTGACTGCCCCCCCCCGACTCCCCCGGTTACCATTGCAACTATGATATGTACTCAAAATCTTAATTTTGTTATGAAACATACCAATTTTCAGCCAAATTCATAAAAATCTTTTTGAATTAGAATAAAAATTGCAAGACTTATAGGACAACCTTCGTATATGCTAAAAATATATAGCAAAACACAGGAAACTGTTTTTATATGGTCAATATTAAGGAACAGTATAAAATAACACGCATAAAATGCTTGTCATTTTTCAAAATGGGCACTCACAAGCTAGCCAATTTATAAGAAAATGTAAAATGCTTCTAATATATCACATTTTAATTTCATCAAAATTTTATGTTAATATATTTTCTCAAGAATACAAACATTTAAATTATTTTTCAAAACTTGATAGGTATGCAGTGTTGATGTAAACAATGCGGATGGTGAAAAAACAGTTGAAGACTTGAAGCAAATTTACGGAGACAGTGTGATATTTCAAAAATGTGACATCACAAAGGAAAATGAAGTCAGAAGTAAGATAAATGTTTCACTTTTTTGCACTCTGATTAAAATTTTATACAACAAAAACATCCAATACATATATTACAGTGGCGGATCCAGGAATCAACGGGGGGGGGCAAAAATAAAAACTTCCGCCCAAAAATTTTTTGTGTCCTTTATTTAAGAATTTGGGTCCAAATTTTCAAAATATTATGGACCGACCAAACATTTTTGGGCCCTAATTTTCTTAATTTGGGCCTAAATCACAAAATTGAAGGCCAAACTTTTAACATTACATGTTGCATCGTCCTCTTGAACGTTGGGGACCAACAAAATCTAAATATAAATCGACGTTTATCTGCAAATATCTACACAAAATAACCAAAACAAATGGATGACAACATCTTCTAGAATATTCCCCTGCACTATAGCCTAATTAATAGAAGCTTACCAGATCCTGGCTAGTGGGAAATCACAACAGGTAGTGTTCGAAGGTGAATCAAGTTCAAAAACTCCAGTAAAATCAGGAGTTCCTCAAGGAACAGTTCTTGGACCACTGTATTTCCTTGATTATATCAATGATATTGGGCAATAACCTATCATTCACAGCCAGTCTTAAGCTATTTGCAGACGACAGCTTTTTATTCATGACAGTCAAAAGCAAGCAAGATATATAAACACTACAGGAGAATCTTTATAAACTGGTCTCCTGGGTATCAACATGGCAAACGAAATTCCATCCATCATAATTATCACAAAGGTAAATCCCCTATCATTCACAATTACACAATGCTAGTGCAAAACCTTAAGTCGGTAACACACATCCCATACCTAGGTATTTACATCACAAATAACTTACGCTAGACTACACATATTCAAACTATTGTATCAGAAGCCAATAAGGTGCTTGGATTTCTCAGGCACAACCTTCATCAATGCCCTTAAAAGTGAAGGCTCGGGCGTATAACACCCCAGTCACATTTGTCGTACGGCGGCCGTAAGTCGACTGCAGATCAATTAAATCAGTGAATTTCTGCGGCGAGCCCGCCTTGCAGTCTCCGTGCGGCGTATCCAGTTTTTTACAGGCCGCAGGGAGGGCGTAGAAATTATAACTCTAACTTATAATATTTGTTCATTTCTGAAGTCCCCGTTGCTAGACCACAGAACAGTCCCACGGTGGCCGCACGTTGACTTGCGCATGCCGTAGTGTTTTGATGCGTCATATACATTTGGAAACAGTTTGCTGTCTTATGTTTGCTCTGAACACAGCGTAATAGGTATGCTGTTTGACGTATTACCATAGCAACCTATACTACAAAAGATTAAGTTACTAATGGTCAATGTAACATTCAGCACTTTCTATTTGATACTATAAACTAGCACTGTAAATGACATTTATGAATTGCACTACTGTAAATACATTAAAAATAAACAGTAACGTTTATCGATAGAAATTCAAAATTCGCCATGCGGCTGCCGCAGGAAATGTTACTGTAAAAGTATCCGACTGCAGAAATTCCACGGAGAGCATAGAAATGTTACTGGCCGCAGAAATGACAGACCGCACGGTCATCGTAGGAAATGTGACTGGGATGTTAGTCACTAGTCCGGCCTAATTTAGAGTATGCCAGTTCGGCATGGGATCCATACCGACAAAAAGATATTGATATGTTGGAACAGGTACAAAAAAGAGCAGCCAGGTTTGTAACCAAATGTCACTCAAGGGAACCAGGCTGCGTCACCAAAGCTCTTCAAGACCTACAGTGGGAGCCACTGAAGGAGCGTCGAGAGGCTGCTAGAGTTTTCCTTTTCTACAAAGGAAAGCAGAACCTAGCAGCCATCGACGTGCCTCCATACTTCCGCCAACAGATCAATACCAACACTAGGTTTTATCATCCTCCTAAGTTCATACAACCATCAACTAGAACGGATGCATACAAATTTAGCTATTTCTTTAGGACAATAGCTAAATGGAACACTTTACCTGGTGACATCTTAGACTGTGACAGTCTAAGTAATTTTAAATCAACAGACTACTATATGCCTATGTCAATAACTGCAACTAAATAGGTGTGTTTTTAATATAGATCTATGTTTTAATGTAAAAAGTCCCCAGTGCACAGCAACAAGCCTGCACTACTGGTAAAGAGGGGTGGTGTCAACGCGGTAGCCTGACAGTCGCCCCAGGGTATTTCAACATAAAGGGACTTCCTAGGGGGGTACAGGGGCCAACCAGGAAAGTTCCTTTCAATTTTAATGAGTTGTAAACCATAGATCTATTTCTAAATGTTAAGGTTTTAAATTATATTCTATTCAAATTCTATCACTGTTAAATTATATATCTGCTTTATATGGGCTTATTAGCCTTTTGATGTCAATTAGATTATTGACATCATAGGCATAGACAAATCTTACCGACTGCTTCTTATGGACTGCATTTTAATAAATCTATCTGACCGGAAGTTGAAAGAACCAATGAGAAGCCCCGGTTCATGGTACGTAGTTAGTCCAGTGCAACCAACTACCTTTCTGTTTCCGGTGTTGGTGATTCAGTGACATTGTTATTCTATTTAACAATTAGTAGGGGCGACGTCAATTTGGGCATTGAATAAACTTATTAACAACCAAAAATCCATTTAGGGTCCGGAATCAAAACTTATAGGGGCCTGGTTTCATTTGTTCAGGGCCCAGAATGCAAACCAAGGACCCAACTTTTGTATTGCCATTTCTTGGGCCCCACGCTCCCCCCCCCCCCCTGGACCCGCCACTGTATTATAAAGTAAATAAAGCTTGACATCTAGTAAACCGTGTGACATATTGAATAACATAAATGTTAACTATTTTAATGCGTTTGTCGGGTTTTTACCATAAAATAATAAAAATATCTACAGCATACATTGGTTTGGTTAAACTTGGTAGTTTTTTCCGGACAGTTTGATAAATTGCGCAAAAGTCATAATTATGTACAACATAAAATTACAATGTTTCCGTTAACGATCCCTTTATAATTGTATATAAGCAATGCAAATCTTCTTTGTAGATGCACTAAAGGTTGCGAAAGACACACTTGGTGACGTCACGATAATGGTGAACAACGCAGGAATCATGGATGAACATAATATATCTGGCACTATTGCAATCAACCTAGTAAGTTATTCAAAGAATTATAAACAGTTAAAAACAATTGATTATCAATTAATTCTAGAACACTGCACAGCCATGCAAAAATAGGGCTGTAGTAGCTTCATGTTGATTCTTAAAATACTCAAAACCGTTTATTGATCGCAGGACTAAATAATTATTAAGAACCATTTACATTGTGTTTGGAAATATAAACATTCATATATGTGTCTAGAAATCATTTGAAGAATAAAATTCGATGTTGATATTGCAAAATGTGTATCATTTTTTGTTTAGGAGGCCCAGATACGATGTACAATGATTGCACTGGAGTTCATGGGTCGCAACAATGGGGGAAACGGAGGTGTTGTGGTATTTACCTCTTCAGTAGCCGGTAAGCTTTGGTTCAGAAGTTACAAGGATCAAGATATCCCATAGTTGATATTGATGTCCAAATAGGCTGCTTGATGATTTCTAGTAAGAATTTATAAGTGGCAGCAATGGAGAGGAAACTGACGCCAAGGCGTCATAGTATAGCGACTTCGTCATCTAAATACTAGAACTTGAGATCACATTTACAATTTAACTAAAACCCGACTGACTAACTACTGAGAATAATATTCCAGGTCTAACACCATTTGGGGGAGTGTCAGCGTATGTTACATCGAAACATGGACTTGTCGGCTTCGTTCGTAGTATGGCGGTAAGTTGTAATTCTTGAAGTACACACCTTTCTAAATGCAGGCTCCATGTAAACTGTCCACATGCCAGTGAAATTCAGACTCGTTGGCTTCGTTTATAGTATGGTGGAGAGTAGTGCATTTTCTAAATGCATGCCCTGTACGCTCTTTGTACACTGTCATTACCTACTTATACAGCAGCGACCATTGACTTGTTAGCTCCGTTCGTAGTTCGCATCATTAAAGATATTGATAAAAAAAAATAACAAAGAATGTATGTCTTTTGCATAACAGCATCGTGTTCCCTCAACTATATATTTTCGATATACATATGTTGATATTGTTTTTCTTTAGTTGAGTCCAAGGATTAACGATTGGGGTGTACGATTCAATTGTGTTTGTCCAACCCCGGTAGATACACCAATGATGAGCACAGATTACTTACGTAAAGTATTGCATCCAGATGATTTTACTTCGTCCGTGGAAATTGTAGAACAGTTCAGGAAAACGAACACTATGCTACAGTAAGACAGTACTGCATACTTAAACTTTATTAAATGTAAAAATGATTTGTTATTCAATGTAATGGTGTTATGGTTCACCCCTTCGAGTTTAATGCATCACTTAATTGCATAAGAACTCAGTGTTTGAATATCCATTCATATATGTTGAGTGAAACTTGTTTTTATGCATGACCAAAGGTGATTAGATGACTTTGGAAGTTAGAGTTGAGACACTGAAGAAGTAACAGTAAAATGTGCAATAACACACTACCCTACCACGTGACGACGTTTAAAAGGGAAACAGGGTACAGCTTAGTTGCAAATGGAGCACGTGGGTTTAATTCCATATTTCTGAACGTAAAATACATTTTAGATTTATTTCTAGTGTTCTACCAGACATAGAATTGATTCATCAAGCAGTGCGTAGAATATTGTTGGAAAAAACCACTATAGGCAAAGATAGATAATAGTGGGCGCAGTGAAGCAAAACACGAATGCAATACACGATACATTTCAGTAAATCTATCAACGTACAGGGAGCATGTACGTTTCCCTTCGAAAATGTTACATTGATATGTAACAAAAAACCCAGTTAACTGTTATTTAAACTGCGTGTCATCGTGTTATAGGTGGATACGTTTTCTAGTATGTTAGTCAACTGTATTTTTGTGAATTTGAATAAAACATTTTGAATGATCGGTTTTTGAGGACGGTAGTGAATTAGACCATTCAAGGGGTTCTATAGAAAGATTCTTCACATGTAGTTCAGGCAATTTTAATTTTTCTGAGTAGCAGATAGTCATTAATACTGAGAGCGGATAGTCATTTATCATTAACGTGTTAATATTTAATTTCGTTATTTTATTTCAATTTGATACCTTAGTAACACGTATAATCTAGCGTTTTTGTTAATTTAATGACTAAAATGCATACGACCTGAAAGGCCGTGTCTAAATCTACAAAATAATGTTTACTTTATTTGGATTAAATAACAATTGATGACACCTCAAAGCATCAACAGGCGGCCTTTTTAGCATTACTTTCACTGTTTGCAACGTAAATGTACATGAGGTCGGGACATAGTATGTCTGTATAATCAGCTTACTTTCTCGCTCCCTGTACTATTGAACAATTTACATTCCTTGTACCCTGTATTGATCAACTTTTGCAACTGTGTACCGTGTACTATGACATATCAAATATTTTAAAATATAAAACGATATTATTTACATTCTTTCTTCAACTATCATATACTAGTAACTTGGAACATGGACTTCACTATTGCACCACTGAAGTGTAGCGAATAGCAATATTGACTCACTCCGAGCACCAAACGTATTAACCTTTTGACTAAGCAGTCGATATACTCAAAAGCGACCTGGTTGAAAGCCAAAAGATTCGCGAATGCGCGATCGAGGTAGGGTAGTGTGAATAAAAACCAAATATATAAGCACTAGTGCCAAAGGGAAAGGACCAGAAGTTGTAATGGAACTTTGCAAGAAAAAGCAAACTCTAAGTGCATACCAGTTAGGAAAAAACAAACCCCATATAGCCCAAAACCATGATCTAACGTGAAAAGAAACAATGTCTAATACCCAAGAAATATAAGTTGATTTTAGAAAGAAAGTAAAGTTTTATGTATTTATTTATGCATGGGACACTTTTGCTCCGATTCATCAGTCGGCGCCCACCCGATTGAGTATTTAGTTCTAAATTGTATACAATTTGGACAAGAACACTCAATCGGCCGGGCGCCGACCGATGAATCGGAGCAAATGTGACCCAGGCATTATCATGAGGTGATTAGATACCTTTCAACATCTCTACATTCACATATAACAGATGTTGAGACTCTAAATATTAACCTCTACTCCATTTTCCCTGAACTCTTCTGGTTTTAAAGTGCTATGAAAGTTAACAGGAAATGACAAAACAGGAAGTGACAATTTTTTTGCATTTTCAGACATTTTTTGAACAAAGATAACAGAGTTCTGTTTTGACCTCCAGTCAATTCAACTTGTTTCAAATAACATTTACAGGTCCAGGGTCACAATGTTCATGGCCAGAATAACCCTAAACATGATGAAATAACTTTTTCAGCCCTATGAAAATGTGACTGAAAATAGCTAAAAATATGAGGTTGGAAAGGTCACAGGACAGAAAATGTGCCCAATATATTGCTCTAAATTATACAATCTTTGAAAATTTGATATCATTCTGAGAGGACCCTGGGGCAATAGTTAAATAATAACAATCAAATCACAGGGGAAATACGTTTAACTAAAAACAAAATCAGGGCCGTCAGTTAATGGGGGAAAAGTAAACAAATAACAATTGGTAGCGTGACAAGTAAATATGGGGGCAAATGAAATAGATACAATAACAATGAATGGTAGCGTGGAAATTTGGAAAGTAAATTGGAATAAGCGTAATTTAAATCAATGGTAGCGTGGAAGTTAAAATAGTTAAATTAAAGTGAATGTTCAATTTATATGAAAGGGCACTAAAGTGTATATTATGAAATAAATTAAGAAACAAATAGATTAAAGTTTAATAAATCTATTGTAATCAAAATAATACTCAAATATACTAGCACAAATAAAGAATATCAGTACAAATACAATATTACAAAAACACACCAGAATACATTAAGTGGCTTACCCATTGTCACTGTCGTTTCCTTTGTTCAATGATATCCAACATGTTTTAGCTTATGTCTAAAAATGTGTAGAAACCAAGTGTTCCAGTCAAGGTCTGGTGTAAAAGTGTCTCTTGACCAAAGGAAACAGACAGTTTATATTCTAAAAGTTGCCAAATTACCATATTATTGTACCCCACCTGGCCCTGGGACCAGGCACTGAACAAAGGGATGATTCTTACAGCTAAGGGATTATCTAAGAAAGCCAGACTGTAACTAATTGTCTATTCAAAAAGTTTGAATAGAGTTCACTTGGTTCAGACTAAAGCTCTGCTATAGCAGCAGCATATAGACTGTACTGAATGAACAGGTCAAAGGGTCACAAAGTACAATGCAAAACTTTATGAAGGAAAAATGTGAAACGAAAATGTAATTTTAAATATTAAAACATGGAAATAACATTGCTATAATTAAAACTAAATATAATACATTGATATTAAGAAGGATTTAACACGATGACAAGTGATCAGAAAACAAGGGTATACCACCTTTGATCACGGGTCATCACAATTCATAGAAAAAGAAAAAAATGAAAAAACTGATTTGAAAAGTGATCTATTTTCCTTTTTATGACCATTTTTGTTTAAGACAATTTTCTAAAATTTCAAAGATTGTATCAGTTAGAGCATTATATTGGGCACATTTTCTGAAAAATTCTGAAAAATGTATAAATGTGGAAATAGTTAAATTGACTGGAGGTCAAACCAGAACTCTGTTATCTTTGTTCAAAAAATGTCTAAAAATGCAACCTTTTTTGTCACTTCCTGTTTCGTCATTTCCTGTTAACTTCCATGGCACCTTAATTGAGCGTGTAGGCTACTATAACACCATCATGAGAAATTTTTCTTTTTCTCAGTCATTTCGCATATATTGCCAATGTTCACTTGATGTAATATACTATTTGGTTTGAATTATCAATGATCTAAAGGTTGGTTAGTGATATGTACTGTTACGTCGATTGTTTCCCGTGTAGTCTAGAGTCACATTTGATTTGATTGCTTTATTGTTGCTATTGAAGAAATATATTGAATGTTATACGAACTTGATCAGCATCGTCATCATGATATTTATTGCTTAACAATATGACTTAGCCATACATGTTTTTGCAGGCCATCTGAAGTAGCTGATGCGATGATTAAGCTGATAGAAGATGACACATTGAATGGAGCGTCATTATTAGTTACGAAGGGCAAAACAATCTTAGTCGATCCACCAGCCTTGGACATATAAAGTCTTGGTTATATAATGTATAATAAACTTAGTTTTGTCACAATATAATAGTATACAGTGACAGTATATATGACAGTTATAGTGATTTTGTGAAACAACGTTTAGATAGGACCACAAACAGAAAATTGAATAAAGTTGCTTGTTACTTCACTATTTACATTGCTGTTTACAATCGAGTTGTGTGAGGCAGATCTGTGTATTGCAAGTCAAAAATTGGTTAAATAAAATTGTATTTAGAATCGGAATTAAAGTGTTCCGTCCATATAATGTCAAATTGAAAATATTTACTGCCTTGTTCAAATAAAGTCCATTTCATTGCAATTAAAAATGAACTTAAGGTGAAGAAAAAATTATTAAAGTGAAGAGCTCTGCTCTCTATCGTAATATAGATCGGCATCCCTTTGTTTAGTATTTGAGAAAACAGAGAACAAATATTGTATGCGAACTTATGAATATTCTTATAAGCTCATTGTCTTCATAAAGTTCGGACTATATTTATTTAATATTATCAATATTTAATGCAAAATGATTAATAAAGATTGGACTATGCAATTGACCAATGTCTAATTTTTCAGTTTATGGTACTGCCGGATGTGTCTTCTCTTTGTTGACAATTGTGTAAAGCCTTTCCTACAGATCTCACACGTATATGGCTTTTCTCCAGTGTGAGAATTAAGGTGATCTTTTAGGTGCAGGCCCGCTTTAAAAGATCTATCGCAATGTGGACATTGAAACTTCCTGGTTTTGGTTTCTTGATGGAGGTGTGGGGCTTGGAAGGTGATATCTCCATAACTGTTTGGCTGATCATATCGATGTTTGAACAGCTGTGATTGGCTCATCCCTGAAACAAAATAAAAAAATATATTTTAAATTCATATATTCATGTGATACATTCATATAACAAAAGAAAATATATGTGGGCATCAACACTTTCAATGGATTACATAATGGCACATCATATTTACTACTCGTATGAAACTTTTTTAGTTCGGGCAAAATTTAAAAATCTCATATTTCAGAAAAATGCAAATTTCGGGATTATATTATGACCTACACGTATCAGTTGAAATTTGTCATGGTGTTTCTTTTCAGTAATTTTATGATTTCTCAATATGAGTTTTTAATACCACTTCATACATGTCATATATACTCTTGTAGCAGGTTTTTTCCTCCGCTTGAATGCTCATAATATACCGTATGCAAGGTTAAGAAAATGTAAATAAGAACTCAGGGGCAAAGTGAAGTGATGACAAAGAAACCTACACAGAAAGTTGCACTTTTCTGGAAATTATGCAGCGGGCTTCAGGAATTTACTTCACTTTGAAGCGATACATAAAGACATACATACATAAAGACTGCATTGAGATGTAGACACACCCCTTAGATATATTCTCGGTGAACACCTGTGATGTTACTATTTATGTATACACATATTTTTTTCTTTTTTTGTGTTTTTTTCTGTTTAAAAATTAGTTTCAAAGTACCAAATTTACATATCATAAAAAAGCAATCACAAACAAAAATAAAGTACAGTTTAACAGTTTATGTTGAACACCTTTGACTTGTGAGGTGTTCCTTTTACAATTCAAGGATTACTTTTGCAATACGTTAATCGGGAGAGGTAGATCTAAAAGTGGTCGACTCTGGAGGTACGTGTATGTGTCCTGCTTTCAGAGCTAAAGGCATATCACTCAACATGTTTGCTGTAAGTATATTCAAAATATGATTTATCTAATTACAGGTATATTAGTCTTAGGTTACAAAGATATAACAAAATTCCAACTAAAATACGTTTTTGTTTATTTATTATTGAATGCAGAATTAAGAACACAAATATGCTTGTATAACGATGATGCATTTTAATTACTCTAACTACAAGTTAATTTTACAAAAGTATAATAAGAAAACAAGTACTTACATTACTAATATCACATTAGATGGTGCTACTCTCTTAAGGATAGTAGCAAAATGACCTAAACTATAAATTTAAATCAATATTTCTGCCATTATATTATTAAATTAAATTTGACATAAATTATAAAATCGAGGTCTTTGATCCGATTCTAATATGATAAACAAACAAGAAACACAACTATTTGCATATATGAATTTAAGCGGTCATACATACTCCAATATAGAACAGAAAATAAATTGTTCTAGCTATTGTGACATCACGTATCATATTAAAATATGAATTATATCAGTTGTCTCTGGAAACGGGGATACTAGTATATGGTATAAATCACAAGTTTAGACTTACTCAAAAACAAACCAAATATTTTTCTATTTATGTCCATGTTAATTGACCCTTTATTTAAGGAGCACCTGCCATCTGGGAACAAGGAAGACGGGTTTGTGGTGAATTTTGAAAATTCACTTATTCACAAAGAGCATTGATAATTGTTTACAACTGACAGACTAAATTGTATCCTCTCCTACACTCTTTTGGTTATGCATTCTTTTCACAACCGATTTATGGGTCACTGGATGCTATTTAAATATGTAATGTTAAGTAAAACGTTTAGAAGTAAACCATTTAATGAATACAATAACTACCGTGATAAATTATCGCTTTACTTAAAAAGTTAAGTTTATCAGTAATGTAAGGTTTATGAAAATTGCAAGTGTTTGAAAATTAAACATTTTTTGAAATCATCTTCGTATTTAATGGTCAGTGCATACCGACAATGAAAATAGAGGGAAGCATTGCCGTGGTAACCGGAGGAGCTCGTGGAATAGGGAAATCGATAGTGACATCTCTACTCAAACTTGGAGCAAAAGTAAGTTCACGGTACTCTTGATGTTAGTTTGATATGTACTCTGATAATTTCGAACCAGTATTAATTTAGGTTTCTAATAGTTTTTCTCTAAACATATTCTAGACCGGTGTAAAAGAAACTATGGTCCCCTGGGGATTATGGTCCCCTTTCTTAAAGGCCCCGATTGTGGATACGATAATAAGGGAAAGAGTTGTATTTAGGTCACCATATAAATCAATGGAAAGTAGGACCATAATTTGATAGGACCTCCTACCCTTTTACACCGGTCCATATGGATCACCACTATGACGTCACACATTTCTAAGGTCGATATAGTAAAATAAATGCCTTCTAAACTAGCACTAAAACCCCTAGAACTGACCCGACAAGGTGGTAATAATGCCACAAGTCATATAAACATAAATGTAACATATGTAAGATGGGCGTGGAAGGACCGTGGGTGGCAAATAAAATATAACAGAAACCTATGATTTAAAATGTCTAAAAAGTCTATTTCAAAATCTGATACATATATCTCGTCAACAATTGACTAACTACCTGACTTACTGGGCAACACCCAAACTCAAATGAGTGAGTGTGTTTCACCATAGAAGGAATATAAAAGAATATAATATACGCAGAGTATGGACTACAATAAAACAGGTTTTAAACAAAAGGTGAAGTGATTAGAGAGGTTAAGCTACACGTATTTAACAAAACTTGAACGTGAACTTCAATGCGCGCGCAGATAAATGACGTCAGATTTGTTTATTTCCTGTGGGCCAGCGTGAAGTTTACAGGTTTTTACATGAGATTATCATATTCGTGCAATTTACAGACGCGTATTCAACAAAGCATGAACGTGTACTTCTATGCGCGCGCAGGAAAATGACGTCAGATTAGTCTACTTTCTTCAGGTAAGCGTGAAAGTTCCAGGTTTTTACGTGTAGATGAGTGATTACACGTCGCTCATTACGTGATTGATTTTAGCTATGTTCTAGGATGGCCCTGGAGCCCATGTTTGACACAGACAATCTTGCTTGTTATATTGGTAAACCCCAATCCTTAATTGGAAATAAGAATACATTAAAATTGGTAAATGACAACTTGAAATGTGATCGCTTGTTCATTCCGTACAATATAAATTGACAAGACCAATTTGATGCCCGGGGCTTAGTACAATATGTAAACTAAACGAAATGAAATGACAACCAGGGCAAGAAAGGATCTAGTGTGCTATGATCTCCCCATGAACAAAAATAAATTCATCTGATTTTTCAAAAAAATATACTGCTTTTATTATTTCATTTATATGTACACTAGAATTCAGCACTGTATTGATGAATGGGCCACTTATTAGGGCCAATATTCAATCATAAAGTGTACAGGGGTTGAGATGCCAAACCATGAAACCTTTTTGTGTCTTCCAAAATCCATTTGCATCCTACACATCCCTACATCTTATCCAAATATGTTATTTATTAATGAAACATAACAGTATAATCTTTGTATTTACAAAGTTGTATGGGATTTCGTAAGTGTAAAAGTTGCTTTTGAAGCATTTTTCTATAGCCATTTTGTAGGAAAAAAATGATGAAAAATGATGAAAAAATGTATTATCTTTTAATTTGAAGTTTGACATGAATCGCTTGCAAACTTTTTATTTGCACATCTGATGTGATATACCATTTGTGTCATATTGTGAAATTATTTAATTTGCAATTAATTCAGGTCATAGTGTATTTTTAGGAAAATCAAACCAATGGCCTCCATCGGAATCTGATGGTATCAACATGTTAAGTCAATAGAACACATCCAATGCCAAGTCAATATACCCTTGCAGAACTTAATGACCCCAATCTCAGCCAATGTGGGTCTAAACGCTTAAATATTTTTCAAAGTATTATGTGACATTGTATTCTTTATGATATACAGTTAAAAATGAATCATTTTGTTCATGGGGAAATCATAATGGAAAGTGCACTGGACCCTTCAATTGTGATTGAATATGAAATAAAAAAAATAAATAAATAAATGTTTTATTGCGACAAGATTCGAACCCAGGCCTAACGGACATACGTGAAGTGCTAGATTGCCGAAGTGCTATCCATTACACCATACGGACATGACCTTTAGACACAGTCGCCACATAAATATAGCTCCACGTCCACTGACATGGTTTCAGACGTGTGGCTTAACTGAAAAGTTTCTTTAACGTGTACTTGAGCGTGGACTTACGCGTTCAGGTTCACGGTTTGCATTTATACGTGTAGCTTAACCTCTCTAATAATATAAAGCACGTATATGTATGTATAAACAACGGGATTAACTGTTTGACATTGCCATAAAAGGTATTAAAAGGGACCCGTTAAAATGAGATGAAGGGATTGATCAACATAAAAATGACTGTGTTACATTCACCCGGACAACGTCTTGTTGCGTCCCGCATTAACCAACTCGGCCATAAATAGAAAACATAAAGGATACGTATCAAAAACGATTAATTTAACTTAAATTTTAAGTAATTTTAAATTGTGTAATACATCTGTATAAAAATGAGCATATTCCTCCCCTAATAACATCGACGATGGTCAACATTATAAAGCAAATTCGAACCCCAGTTAATACATGTAATGTGTGACGTCATAACGGTGGATCGTAGGAATGGCAGACCATGATGAGTATTCGAAACAATTTGGTGAGTTTTCATATTCGAGTCGTAATATAGACCTCAGCGCAGGGGTAATATCATCAAATACACTCCTTGGGGCTAGGCACAAAATCTTTCGAACCCCTCAGTCCCTTCGGTCGTTCGGGGTACAGAAAACGTTTGTGCCTAGCCCTGCGGGGTGTATTCGTCGATATTACCCATGCCTTTCGGTCTATATTTCTTACGTATAACATAATTCTAAAGCATAAAATATTGACTAAAATTAAAAGCCATTGCAGTTCCAAAAAAACGTATTAAGTAAAATCATTAAGGCTTAATTAACACCATGTGAGGCAAAATATAACACCATATAGGCTATTGTAACCATACTAGGCAAATATACACCATATAGGCTAATGAATAAACATCAATTTAAGACAAATACACCATGAAAATTGATTGCTGAATAGGTTTGATTGGCACATTGTTGTAAAAGGCTAGTCACTAACAATATATGTATATCTGATGTCATGAAAGTCAATTGAAGATCAGTGAAGATAAAAGTTGTTCCAGATTATGATATTTTAGTAAATATGCATAAGTTGAAGAAGTTAATACACATATATCTTGTAGTTGTAGGTCATGACATATCACATACTAGTATATAAATCAAACATCAAATTTGTGATGATTTGGTGTCTTTCCTTTCCGAAATAGATGTTTTCCTAATTGTTTCCATAAAGTTGAAGATTCAGTTGGTCCCACTCTAGTTAACATTTGATCCAATTTTTCTTGCTGCGTTTTTATCACTGTTTTGTAATTCAATTGTTTCTGATCGTTCCTTGAGTTGATTCTTATTATCAATGATCGTATTAGGATGTTTATCACAAGAAGCTGTCAATGAATATATTCTCACCTCAGAATCTGTCAGATCTGATTTCAGTTTAGAGATGGTTTTATCATCCCTAGTTGTTCGATCAGAATATTCCAATAAGTCCTTTGTAATTCTTGGATCTGTTTGTCTTGAGCTTTAATTACCGCTAAAATGTTAACGTTCTGTGATTGTAGGGTCTGGATGCGTTCTTTGTATATTCGATTGCCATTCTTCTGTCCATATAATTCACTCCCTTTGTGTTTGTAGTTGTCAATGTTGTATTTATAAATATCAATGTTTACAGTTGTTGTTTCGCAATGTTTATTATGTTGCTTTGGTTGCTCATTTGATTTTAAAAGTTTTGCTTGTGGTGAAGCAGACTTGGTTGATTTTACAAAATGTTGCTGAATTGTTGGGCATTCCTGGTGATCTCTATCACGGTGTCCATATATTTTGCATTTTGAACAAAAATCCCTTAAAAGGTTCACACTGTCGCTTGGTGTTGTTTACAGATTTACAAAACCAACATCGTTTCACAAATGAGGTACATTTCGTTGCGACTTCCATTTTAGAAAGTATATTATTGTTTCAAACGAACAATAATATAGCTGAGCTCTAATGTATGTCACTGTCGAATATCCCAAATGTTCAAGAATATTTTCCTACAGTCAAAACAGTAATGTTTGTGAGTACTTTGAATTTAAAAAATAAGCAATCAAATGACCATATTGAAACAGTTTATGTAAAAATAGAAACATTTATATTTATCCTAACTTTTGTATCTTTGTGTCTCTGTACCCAACTTGACCAATTGTGCTAGTTTATATAACATCTCAGAGCTATTTCACAAGATTTTACTAAGAAGAGAGTTTCTTTGTCAATCTTGACAGGTGCTTCAAAATTTAAGATGCATACCATCCTTTAAAATCATTAATACTCTCATGGTTCCATTCCACAATTTTACTATACTTCCTGACTGCCCCCCCCCCGACTCCCCCGGTTACCATTGCAACTATGATATGTACTCAAAATCTTAATTTTGTTATGAAACATACCAATTTTCAGCCAAATTCATAAAAATCTTTTTGAATTAGAATAAAAATTGCAAGACTTATAGGACAACCTTCGTATATGCTAAAAATATATAGCAAAACACAGGAAACTGTTTTTATATGGTCAATATTAAGGAACAGTATAAAATAACACGCATAAAATGCTTGTCATTTTTCAAAATGGGCACTCACAAGCTAGCCAATTTATAAGAAAATGTAAAATGCTTCTAATATATCACATTTTAATTTCATCAAAATTTTATGTTAATATATTTTCTCAAGAATACAAACATTTAAATTATTTTTCAAAACTTGATAGGTATGCAGTGTTGATGTAAACAATGCGGATGGTGAAAAAACAGTTGAAGACTTGAAGCAAATTTACGGAGACAGTGTGATATTTCAAAAATGTGACATCACAAAGGAAAATGAAGTCAGAAGTAAGATAAATGTTTCACTTTTTTTTGCACTCTGATTAAAATTTTATACAACAAAAACATCCAATACATATATTACAGTGGCGGATCCAGGAATCAACGGGGGGGGGGGGGGGCAAAAATAAAAACTTCCGCCCAAAAAATTTTTGTGTCCTTTATTTAAGAATTTGGGCCCAAATTTTCAAAATATTATGGACCGACCAAACATTTTTGGGCCCTAATTTTCTTAATTTGGGCCTAAATCACAAAATTGAAGGCCAAACTTTTAACATTACATGTTGCATCGTCCTCTTGAACGTTGGGGACCAACAAAATCTAAATCTAAATCGACGTTTATCTGCAAATATCTACACAAAATAACCAAAACAAATGGATGACAACATCGTCTAGAATGTTCCCCTGCACTATAGCCTAATTAATAGAAGCTTACCAGATCCTGGCTAGTGGGAAATCACAACAGGTAGTGTTGGAAGGTGAATCAAGTTCAAAAACTCCAGTAAAATCAGGAGTTCCTCAAGGAACAGTTCTTGGACCACTCTATTTCCTTGATTATATCAATGATATTGGGCAATAACCTATCATTCACAGCCAGTCTTAAGCTATTTGCAGACGACAGCTTTTTATTCATGACAGTCAAAAGCAAGCAAGATATATAAACACTACAGGAGAATCTTTATAAACTGGTCTCCTGGGTATCAACATGGCAAACGAAATTCCATCCATCATAATTATCACAAAGGTAAATCCCCTATCATTCACAATTACACAATGCTAGTGGAAAACCTTAAGTCGGTAACACACATCCCATACCTAGGTATTTACATCACAAATAACTTACGCTAGACTACACATATTCAAACTATTGTATCAGAAGCCAATAAGGTGCTTGGATTTCTCAGGCACAACCTTCATCAATGCCCTTAAAAGTGAAGGCTCGGGCGTATAACACCCCAGTCACATTTGTCGTACGGCGGCCGTAAGTCGACTGCAGATCAATTAAATCAGTGAATTTCTGCGGCGAGCCCGCCTTGCAGTCTCCGTGCGGCGTATCCAGTTTTTTACAGGCCGCAGGGAGGGCGTAGAAATTATAACTCTAACTTATAATATTTGTTCATTTCTGAAGTCCCCGTTGCTAGACCACAGAACAGTCCCACGGTGGCCGCACGTTGACTTGCGCATGCCGTAGTGTTTTGATGCGTCATATACATTTGGAAACAGTTTGCTGTCTTATGTTTGCTCTGAACACAGCGTAATAGGTATGCTGTTTGACGTATTACCATAGCAACCTATACTACAAAAGATTAAGTTACTAATGGTCAATGTAACATTCAGCACTTTCTATTTGATACTATAAACTAGCACTGTAAATGACATTTATGAATTGCACTACTGTAAATACATTAAAAATAAACAGTAACGTTTATCGATAGAAATTCAAAATTCGCCATGCGGCTGCCGCAGGAAATGTTACTGTAAAAGTATCCGACTGCAGAAATTCCACGGAGAGCATAGAAATGTTACTGGCCGCAGAAATGACAGACCGCACGGTCATCGTAGGAAATGTGACTGGGATGTTAGTCACTAGTCCGGCCTAATTTAGAGTATGCCAGTTCGGCATGGGATCCATACCGACAAAAAGATATTGATATGTTGGAACAGGTACAAAAAAGAGCAGCCAGGTTTGTAACCAAATGTCACTCAAGGGAACCAGGCTGCGTCACCAAAGCTCTTCAAGACCTACAGTGGGAGCCACTGAAGGAGCGTCGAGAGGCTGCTAGTGTTTTCCTTTTCTACAAAGGAAAGCAGAACCTAGCAGCCATCGACGTGCCTCCATACTTCCGCCAACAGATCAATACCAACACTAGGTTTTATCATCCTCCTAAGTTCATACAACCATCAACTAGAACGGATGCATACAAATTTAGCTATTTCTTTAGGACAATAGCTAAATGGAACACTCTACCTGGTGACATCTTAGACTGTGACAGTCTAAGTAATTTTAAATCAACATACTATAGACTACTATATGCCTATGTCAATAACTGCAACTAAATAGGTGTGTTTTTAATATAGATCTATGTTTTAATGTAAAAAGTTCCCAGTGCACAGCAACAAGCCTGCACTACTGGTAAAGAGGGGTGGTGTCAACGCGGTAGCCTGACAGTCGCCCCAGGGTATTTCAACATAAAGGGACTTCCTAGGGGGGTACAGGGGCCAACCAGGAAAGTTCCTTTCAATTTTAATGAGTTGTAAACCATAGATCTATTTCTAAATGTTAAGGTTTTAAATTATATTCTATTCAAATTCTATCACTGTTAAATTATATATCTGCTTTATATGGGCTTATTAGCCTTTTGATGTCAATTAGATTATTGACATCATAGGCATAGACAAATCTTACCGATTGCTTCTTATGGACTGCATTTTAAAAAATCTATCTGACCGGAAGTTGAAAGAACCAATGAGAATCCCCGGTTCATGGTACGTAGTTAGTCCAGTGCAACCAACTACCTTTCTGTTTCCGGTGTTGATGATTCAGTGACATTGTTATTCTATTTAACAATTAGTAGGGGCGACGTCAATTTGGGCATTGAATAAACTTATTAACAACCAAAAATCCATTTAGGGTCCGGAATCAAAACTTATAGGGGCCTGGTTTCATTTGTTCAGGGCCCAGAATGCAAACCAAGGACCCAACTTTTGTATTGCCATTTCTTGGGCCCCACGCTCCCCCCCCCCCTTGACCCGCCACTGTATTATAAAGTAAATAAAGCTTGACATCTAGTAAACCGTGTGACATATTGAATAACATAAATGTTAACTATTTTAATGCGTTTGTCGGGTTTTTACCATAAAATAATATAAATATCTACAGCATAGATTGGTTTGGTTAAACTTGGTAGTTTTTTCCGGACAGTTTGATAAATTGCGCAAAAGTCATAATTATGTACAACATAAAATTACAATGTTTCCGTTAACGATCCCTTTATAATTGTATATAAGCAATGCAAATCTTCTTTGTAGATGCACTAAAGGTTGCGAAAGACACACTTGGTGACGTCACGATAATGGTGAACAACGCAGGAATCATGGATGAACATAATATATCTTGCACTATTGCAATCAACCTAGTAAGTTATTCAAAGAATTATAAACAGTTAAAAACAATTGATTATCAATTAATTCTAGAACACTGCACAGCCATGCAAAAATAGGGCTGTAGTAGCTTCATGTTGATTCTTAAAATACTCAAAACCGTTTATTGATCGCAGGACTAAATAATTATTAAGAACCATTTACATTGTGTTTGGAAATATAAACATTCATATATGTGTCTAGAAATCATTTGAAGAATAAAATTCGATGTTGATATTGCAAAATGTGTATCATTTTTTGTTTAGGAGGCCCAGATACGATGTACAATGATTGCACTGGAGTTCATGGGTCGCAACAATGGGGGAAACGGAGGTGTTGTGGTATTTACCTCTTCAGTAGCCGGTAAGCTTTGGTTCAGAAGTTACAAGGATCAAGATATCCAATAGTTGATATTGATGTCCAAATGGGCTGCTTGATGATTTCTAGTAAGAATTTATGGGTCGCAGCAATGGAGAGGAAACTGGCGCCAATGCGTCATAGTATACCGACTTCGTCATCTAAATACTAGAACTTGAGATCACATTTACAATTTAACTAAAACCCGACTGACTAACTACTGAGAATAATATTCCAGGTCTAACACCATTTGGGGGAGTGTCAGCGTATGTTACATCGAAACATGGACTTGTCGGCTTCGTTCGTAGTATGGCGGTAAGTTGTAATTCTTGAAGTACACACCTTTCTAAATGCAGGCTCCATGTAAACTGTCCACATGCCAGTGAAATTCAGACTCGTTGGCTTCGTTTATAGTATGGTGGAGAGTAGTGCATTTTCTAAATGCATGCCCTGTACGCTCTTTGTACACTGTCATTACCTACTTATACAGCAGCGACCATTGACTTGTTAGCTCCGTTCGTAGTTCGCATCATTAAAGATATTGATAAAAAAAAATAACAAAGAATGTATGTCTTTTGCATAACAGCATCGTGTTCCCTCAACTATATATTTTCGATATACATATGTTGATATTGTTTTTCTTTAGTTGAGTCCAAGGATTAACGATTGGGGTGTACGATTCAATTGTGTTTGTCCAACCCCGGTAGATACACCAATGATGAGCACAGATTACTTACGTAAAGTATTGCATCCAGATGATTTTACTTCGTCCGTGGAAATTGTAGAACAGTTCAGGAAAACGAACACTATGCTACAGTAAGACAGTACTGCATACTTAAACTTTATTAAATGTAAAAATGATTTGTTATTCAATGTAATGGTGTTATGGTTCACCCCTTCGAGTTTAATGCATCACTTAATTGCATAAGAACTCAGTGTTTGAATATCCATTCATATATGTTGAGTGAAACTTGTTTTTATGCATGACCAAAGGTGATTAGATGACTTTGGAAGTTAGAGTTGAGACACTGAAGAAGTAACAGTAAAATGTGCAATAACACACTACCCTACCACGTGACGACGTTTAAAAGGGAAACAGGGTACAGCTTAGTTGCAAATGGAGCACGTGGGTTTAATTCCATATTTCTGAACGTAAAATACATTTTAGATTTATTTCTAGTGTTCTACCAGACATAGAATTGATTCATCAAGCAGTGCGTAGAATATTGTTGGAAAAAACCACTATAGGCAAAGATAGATAATAGTGGGCGCAGTGAAGCAAAACACGAATGCAATACACGATACATTTCAGTAAATCTATCAACGTACAGGGAGCATGTACGTTTCCCTTCGAAAATGTTACATTGATATGTAACAAAAAAACCAGTTAACTGTTATTTAAACTGCGTGTCATCGTGTTATAGGTGGATACGTTTTCTAGTATGTTAGTCAACTGTATTTTTGTGAATTTGAATAAAACATTTTGAATGATCGGTTTTTGAGGACGGTAGTGAATTAGACCATTCAAGGGGTTCTATAGAAAGATTCTTCACATGTAGTTCAGGCAATTTTAATTTTTCTGAGTAGCAGATAGTCATTAATACTGAGAGCGGATAGTCATTTATCATTAACGTGTTAATATTTAATTTCGTTATTTTATTTCAATTTGATACCTTAGTAACACGTATAATCTAGCGTTTTTGTTAATTTAATGACTAAAATGCATACGACCTGAAAGGCCGTGTCTAAATCTACAAAATAATGTTTACTTTATTTGGATTAAATAACAATTGATGACACCTCAAAGCATCAACAGGCGGCCTTTTTAGCATTACTTTCACTGTTTGCAACGTAAATGTACATGAGGTCGGGACATAGTATGTCTGTATAATCAGCTTACTTTCTCGCTCCCTGTACTATTGAACAATTTACATTCCTTGTACCCTGTATTGATCAACTTTTGCAACTGTGTACCGTGTACTATGACATATCAAATATTTTAAAATATAAAACGATATTATTTACATTCTTTCTTCAACTATCATATACTAGTAACTTGGAACATGGACTTCACTATTGCACCACTGAAGTGTAGCGAATAGCAATATTGACTCACTCCGAGCACCAAACGTATTAACCTTTTGACTAAGCAGTCGATATACTCAAAAGCGACCTGGTTGAAAGCCAAAAGATTCGCGAATGCGCGATCGAGGTAGGGTAGTGTGAATAAAAACCAAATATATAAGCACTAGTGCCAAAGGGAAAGGACCAGAAGTTGTAATGGAACTTTGCAAGAAAAAGCAAACTCTAAGTGCATACCAGTTAGGAAAAAACAAACCCCATATAGCCCAAAACCATGATCTAACATGAAAAGAAACAATGTCTAATACCCAAGAAATATAAGTTGATTTTAGAAAGAAAGTAAAGTTTTATGTATTTATTTATGCATGGGACACTTTTGCTCCGATTCATCAGTCGGCGCCCACCCGATTGAGTATTTAGTTCTAAATTGTATACAATTTGGACAAGAACACTCAATCGGCCGGGCGCCGACCGATGAATCGGAGCAAATGTGACCCAGGCATTATCATGAGGTGATTAGATACCTTTCAACATCTCTACATTCACATATAACAGATGTTGAGACTCTAAATATTAACCTCTACTCCATTTTCCCTGAACTCTTCTGGTTTTAAAGTGCTATGAAAGTTAACAGGAAATGACAAAACAGGAAGTGACAATTTTTTTGCATTTTCAGACATTTTTTGAACAAAGATAACAGAGTTCTGTTTTGACCTCCAGTCAATTCAACTTGTTTCAAATAACATTTACAGGTCCAGGGTCACAATGTTCATGGCCAGAATAACCCTAAACATGATGAAATAACTTTTTCAGCCCTATGAAAATGTGACTGAAAATAGCTAAAAATATGAGGTTGGAAAGGTCACAGGACAGAAAATGTGCCCAATATATTGCTCTAAATTATACAATCTTTGAAAATTTGATATCATTCTGAGAGGACCCTGGGGCAATAGTTAAATAATAACAATCAAATCACAGGGGAAATACGTTTAACTAAAAACAAAATCAGGGCCGTCAGTTAATGGGGGAAAAGTAAACAAATAACAATTGGTAGCGTGACAAGTAAATATGGGGGCAAATGAAATAGATACAATAACAATGAATGGTAGCGTGGAAATTTGGAAAGTAAATTGGAATAAGCGTAATTTAAATCAATGGTAGCGTGGAAGTTAAAATAGTTAAATTAAAGTGAATGTTCAATTTATATGAAAGGGCACTAAAGTGTATAATATGAAATAAATTAAGAAACAAATAGATTAAAGTTTAATAAATCTATTGTAATCAAAATAATACTCAAATATACTAGCACAAATAAAGAATATCAGTACAAATACAATATTACAAAAACACACCAGAATACATTAAGTGGCTTACCCATTGTCACTGTCGTTTCCTTTGTTCAATGATATCCAACATGTTTTAGCTTATGTCTAAAAATGTGTAGAAACCAAGTGTTCCAGTCAAGGTCTGGTGTAAAAGTGTCTCTTGACCAAAGGAAACAGACAGTTTATATTCTAAAAGTTGCCAAATTACCATATTATTGTACCCCACCTGGCCCTGGGACCAGGCACTGAACAAAGGGATGATTCTTACAGCTAAGGGATTATCTAAGAAAGCCAGACTGTAACTAATTGTCTATTCAAAAAGTTTGAATAGAGTTCACTTGGTTCAGACTAAAGCTCTGCTATAGCAGCAGCATATAGACTGTACTGAATGAACAGGTCAAAGGGTCACAAAGTACAATGCAAAACTTTATGAAGGAAAAATGTGAAACGAAAATGTAATTTTAAATATTAAAACATGGAAATAACATTGCTATAATTAAAACTAAATATAATACATTGATATTAAGAAGGATTTAACACGATGACAAGTGATCAGAAAACAAGGGTATACCACCTTTGATCACGGGTCATCACAATTCATAGAAAAAGAAAAAAATGAAAAAACTGATTTGAAAAGTGATCTATTTTCCTTTTTATGACCATTTTTGTTTAAGACAATTTTCTAAAATTTCAAAGATTGTATCAGTTAGAGCATTATATTGGGCACATTTTCTGAAAAATTCTGAAAAATGTATAAATGTGGAAATAGTTAAATTGACTGGAGGTCAAACCAGAACTCTGTTATCTTTGTTCAAAAAATGTCTAAAAATGCAACCTTTTTTGTCACTTCCTGTTTCGTCATTTCCTGTTAACTTCCATGGCACCTTAATTGAGCGTGTAGGCTACTATAACACCATCATGAGAAATTTTTCTTTTTCTCAGTCATTTCGCATATATTGCCAATGTTCACTTGATGTAATATACTATTTGGTTTGAATTATCAATGATCTAAAGGTTGGTTAGTGATATGTACTGTTACGTCGATTGTTTCCCGTGTAGTCTAGAGTCACATTTGATTTGATTGCTTTATTGTTGCTATTGAAGAAATATATTGAATGTTATACGAACTTGATCAGCATCGTCATCATGATATTTATTGCTTAACAATATGACTTAGCCATACATGTTTTTGCAGGCCATCTGAAGTAGCTGATGCGATGATTAAGCTGATAGAAGATGACACATTGAATGGAGCGTCATTATTAGTTACGAAGGGCAAAACAATCTTAGTCGATCCACCAGCCTTGGACATATAAAGTCTTGGTTATATAATGTATAATAAACTTAGTTTTGTCACAATATAATAGTATACAGTGACAGTATATATGACAGTTATAGTGATTTTGTGAAACAACGTTTAGATAGGACCACAAACAGAAAATTGAATAAAGTTGCTTGTTACTTCACTATTTACATTGCTGTTTACAATCGAGTTGTGTGAGGCAGATCTGTGTATTGCAAGTCAAAAATTGGTTAAATAAAATTGTATTTAGAATCGGAATTAAAGTGTTCCGTCCATATAATGTCAAATTGAAAATATTTACTGCCTTGTTCAAATAAAGTCCATTTCATTGCAATTAAAAATGAACTTAAGGTGAAGAAAAAATTATTAAAGTGAAGAGCTCTGCTCTCTATCGTAATATAGATCGACATCCCTTTGTTTAGTATTTGAGAAAACAGAGAACAAATATTGTATGCGAACTTATGAATATTCTTATAAGCTCATTGTCTTCATAAAGTTCGGACTATATTTATTTAATATTATCAATATTTAATGCAAAATGATTAATAAAGATTGGACTATGCAATTGACCAATGTCTAATTTTTCAGTTTATGGTACTGCCTGATGTGTCTTCTCTTTGTTGACAATTGTGTAAAGCCTTTCCTACAGATCTCACACGTATATGGTTTTTCTCCAGTGTGAGAATTAAGGTGATCTTTTAGGTGCAGGCCCGCTTTAAAAGATCTATCGCAATGTGGACATTGAAACTTCCTGGTTTTGGTTTCTTGATGGAGGTGTGGGCCTTGGAAGGTGATATCTCCATAACTGTTTGGCTGATCATGTAGATGTTTAAACAGCTGTGATTGGCTCATCCCTGAAACAAAATAAAATATATATTTTAAATTTATATTTATGTGATTCATTCATATAACAAAATAAAATTAATATAAGTGGGCATCAACATTTTCAATGGATTACATAATGGCACATTATATTTACTACTCGTATGAAACTTTTTTAGTTCGGGCAAAATTTAGAAATCTCATATCTCAGAAATATGCAAATTTCGGGATTATATTACGACCTACACGTATCAGTCGAAATTTGTCATGGTCTTTCTTTTCAGTAATTTTATGATTGTTCAATATGAGTTTTTAATACCACTTCATACATGTCATATATTCTCTTGTAGCAGCTTTCCTCCGTTTGAATGCTCATAATATACGCAAGGTTAAGAAAATGTAATTAAGAACTCAGGAGCAAAGTGAAGTGATAACAAAGAAACCCACAGAGAAAATTGCACATTTTCTAGAAATTATGCAGTGGGCTTCAGGAATTTACTTCACTTTGAAGCGATACTTCAAGTGCATACTATGATGACAAAGACTGCGTTGAGATGTAGACACACCCCTTAGATATATTCTCGTAATCACCTGTGATGTTACTATTTATGTCTACACATATTTTTTTCTTTTTTGTGTTTTTTTGTGTTTAAAAATTAGTTTCAAAGTACCAAATTTACATATCATAAAAAAAGCAATCACAAACAAAAATAAAGTACAGTTTAACAGTTTCTGTTGAACACCTTTGACTTGTGAGGTGTTCATTTTACAATTCAAGGATTACTTTTGCAATAAGTTAATCGGGAGAGGTAGATCTAAAAGTGGTCGACCCTGGAGGTACGTGTATGTGTCCTGCTTTCGGAGCTAGAGGCATATCACTCAACACGTTTTGCTGTAAGTATATTCAAAATATGATTTATCTAATTACAGGTATATTAGTCTCAGGTTACAAAGATATAACAAAATTCCAACTAAAATACGTTTTTGTTTATTTATTATTGAATGCAGAATTAAGAACACAAATATGCTTGTATAACGATGATGCATTTTAATTACTCCTTACTACAAGTTAATTTTACAAAAGTATAATAAGAAAACAAGTACTTACATTACTAATATCACATTAGATGGTGCTACACTCTTGAGGATAGTAGCAAAATGACCTAAACTATAAATTTAAATCAATATTTCTGCCATTATATTATTAAATTAAATTTGACATAAATTATAAAATCGAGGTATTTGATCCGATTCCAATATGATAAACAAACAAGAAACACAACTATTTGCATATATGAATTTAAGCGGTCATACATACTCCAATATAGAACAGAAAATAAATTGTTCTAGCTATTGTGACATCACGTATCATATTAAAATATGAATTATATCAGTTGTCTCTGGAAACGGGGATACTAGTATATGGTATAAATCACAAGTTTAGACTTACTCAAAAACAAACCAAATATTTTTCTATTTATTCTCATGTTAATTGACCCTTTATTTAAGGAGCACCTGCCATCTGGGAACAAGGAAGACGGGTTTGTGGTGAATTTTGAAAATTCACTTATTCACAAAGAGCATTGATAATTGTTTACAACTGACAGACTAAATTGTATCCTCTCCTACACTCTTTTGGTTATGCATTCTTTTCACAACAGATTTATGGGTCACTGGATGCTATTTAAATATGTAATGTTAAGTAAAACGTTTAGAAGTAAACCATTTAATGAATACAATAACTACCGTGATAAATTATCGCTTTACTTAAAAAGTTAAGTTTATCAGTAATGTAAGGTTTGTGAAAATTGCAAGTGTTTGAAAATTAAACATTTTTTGAAATCATCTTCGTATTTAATGGTCAGTGCATACCGACAATGAAAATAGAGGGAAGCATTGCCGTTGTAACCGGAGGAGCTCGTGGAATAGGGAAATCGATAGTAACATCTCTACTCAAACTTGGAGCCAAAGTAAGTTCACTGTACTTTTGATGTTAGTTTGATATGCATTCTAATAATTTCGAACCAGTATTAATTTAGGTTTCTAATAGTTTTTCTCTAAATATATTCTAGACCGGTGTAAAAGAAACTATGGTCCCCTGGGGATTATGGTCCCCTTTCTTAAAGGCCCCGATTGTGGTTACGATAATAAGGGAAAGAGTTGTATTTAGGTCACCATATAAATCAATGGAAAGTAGGACCATAATTTGATAGGACCTCCTACCCTTTTACACCTGTCCATATGGATCACCACTATGACGTCACACATTTCTAAGGTCGATATAGTAAAATAAATGCCTTCTAAACTAGCACTAAAACCCCTAGAACTGACCCGACAAGGTGGTAATAATGCCACAAGTCATATAAACATAAATGTAACATATGTAAGATGGACGTGGAAGGACCGTGGGTGGCAAATAAAATATAACAGAAACCTATGATTTAAAATGTCTAAAAAGTCTATTTCAAAATCTGATACATATATCTCTGCAACAATTGACTAACTACCTGACTTACTGGGCAACACCCAAACTCAAATGAGTGAGTGTGTTTCACCATAGAAGGAATATAAAAGAATATAATATAAGCAGAGTATGGACTACAATAAAACAGGTTTTAAACAAAAGGTGAAGTGAATAATATAAAGCACGTATATGTATGTATAAACAACGGGATTAACTGTTTGACATTGCCATAAAAGGTATTAAAAGGGACCCGTTAAAATGAGATGAAGGGATTGATCAACATAAAAGTATAATTGAAAATGACTGTGTTACATTCACACGGACAACGTCTGGTTGCGTCCCGCATTAACCAACTCGGCCATAAATAGAAAACATAAAGGATACGTATCAAAAACGATTAATTTAAGTAATTTTAAATTGTGTAATACATCTGTATAAAAATGAGCATATTCCTCCCCTAATAACATCGACGATGGTCAACATTATAAAGCAAATTCGAACCCCAGTTAATACTAGTACATGTAATGTGTGACGTCATAACGGTGGATCGTAGGAATGGCAGACCATGATGAGTATTCGAAACAATTTGGTGAGTTTTCATGTTCGAGTCGTAATATAGACCTCAGCGCAGGGGTAATATCATCAAATACACTCCTTGGGGCTAGGCACAAAATCTTTCGAACCCCTCAGTCCCTTCGATCGTTCGGGGTACAGAAAACGTTTGTGCCTAGCCCTGCGGGGTGTATTCGTCGATATTACCCATGCCTTTCGGGCTATATTTCTTACGTATAACATAATTCTAAAGCATAAAATATTGACTAAAATTAAAAGCCATTGCAGTTCCAAAAAAACATATTAAGTAAAATCATTTAGGCTTAATTAACACCATGTGAGGCAAAATATAACACCATATAGGCTGTTGTAACCATACTAGGCATATATACACCATATAGGCTAATGAATAAACATTAATTCAAGACAAATACACCATGAAAATTGATTGCTGAATAGGTTTGATTGGCACATTGTTGTAAAAGGCTAGTCACTAACGATATATGTATATCTGATGTCATGAAAGCCAATTGAAGATCAGTGAAGATAAAAGTTGTTCCAGATTATGATATTTTAGTAAATATGCATAAGTTGAAGAAGTTAATACACATATATCTTGTAGTTGTAGGTCATGGCATATCACATACTAGTATATAAATCAAACATCAAATTTGTGATGATTTGGTGTCTTTCCTTTCCGAAATAGATGTTTTCCTAATTGTTTCCATAAAGTTGAAGATTCAGTTGGTCCCACTCTAGTTAACATTTGATCCAATTTTTCTTGCTGCGTTTTTATCACTGTTTTGTAATTCAATTGTTTCTGATCGTTCCTTGAGTTGATTCTTATTATCAATGATCGTATTAGGATGTTTATCACAAGAAGCTGTCAATGAACATATTCTCACCTCAGAATCTGTCAGATCTGATTTCAAGACTTATAGGACAACCCTCGTATATGCTAAAAATATATAGCAAAACACAGGAAACTGTTTTTATATGGTCAATATTAAGGAACAGTATAAAATAACACGCATAAAATGCTTGTCATTTTTCAAAATGGGCACTCACAAGCTAGCCAATTTATAAGAAAATGTAAAATGCTTCTAATATATCACATTTTAATTTCATCAACATTTTATGTTAATATATTTTCTCAAGAATACAAACATTTAAATTATTTTTCAAAAACTGATAGGTATGCAGTGTTGATGTAAACAATGCGGATGGTGAAGAAACAGTTGAAGATTTGAAGCAAATTTACGGATACAGTGTGATATTTCAAAAATGTGACATCACAAAGGAAAATGAAGTCAGAAGTAAGATAAATCTTTCACTTTTTTGCACTTTGATTAAAAAACATCCATTAAATATATTACAGTGGCGGATCCAGGAATCAACGGGTGGGGGGGTAAAAATAAAAAGTTCCGCCCAAAAATTGTTTGTGTCCTTTATTTAAGAATTTGGGCCCAAATTTTCAAAATATTATGGACCGACCAAGCATTTTTGGGCCCTATTTTTATTAATTTGGGCCTAAATCACAAAACTGAAGGCCAACCTTTTAACATTACATGTTGAATCGTCCTCTAGAACGTCGGGGACCAACAAAATCTAAATATGAATCGACGTATATCTGCAAATATCTACACAAAATAACCAAAACAAATGGATGACAACATCGTCTAGAATGTTCCCCTGCACTATAGCCTAATTAATAGAAGCTTACCAGTTTATTTTGATATATAATACGATTTGCATAGCAAATAATAACTTGAACTTGTTCAGATCCTGGCTTGTGGGAAATCACAACAGTTAGTGCTCGATGGTGAATCAAGTTCAAAAACTCCAGTAAAATCAGGAGTTCCTCAAGGAACAGTTCTTGGACCACTCTGTTTCCTTGTTTATATCAATGATATGGGCAATAACCTATCATTCACAGCCAGTCTTAAGCTATTTGCAGACGACAGCCTTTTATTCATGACAGTCAAAAGCAAGCAAGATATATTAACACTACAGGAGAATCTTTATAAACTGGTCTCCTGGGCATCAACATGGCAAATGAAATTCCATCCATCAAAATGCTACGTGCTAATTATTCACAAAGGTAAATCCCCTATCATTCACAATTACACAATGCTAGTGCAAAACCTTAAGTCGGTAACACACATCCCATACCTAGGTAATTACATCACAAATAACTTACGCTAGACTACACATATTCAAACTATTGTATCAAAAGCCAATAAGGTGCTTGGATTTCTCAGGCACAACCTCCATCAATGCCCTTAAAAGTAAAGGCTCGAGCGTATAACACCCCAGTCACATTTGTCGTACGGCGGCCGTAAGTTGACTGCAGATCAATTAAATCAGTGAATTTCTGCGGCGAGCCCACCTTGCAGTCTCCGTGCGGCGTATCCAGTTTTTTACAGGCCGCAGGGAGGGCGTAGAAATTATAACTCTAACTTATAATATTTGTTCATTTCTGAAGTCCCCATTGCCAGACCACAGTCCCACGAATAGCGTAATAGGTATGCTGTTTGGCGTATTACCATAGCAACCTATACTACAAAAGATTAAGTTACTAATGGTCAATGTAACATTCAGCACTTTCTATGTGATACTTTATCCTAGCACTATAAATAACATTTATGGATTGCACTACTGTAAATATATCAAAAGTAAGCAATAACGTTTATCAATAGAAATTCAAAATTCGCCATGCGGCTGCCGCAGGAAATGTGACTGCAAAAGTATCCGACTGCAGAAATTCCACAGAGAGCATAGAAATGTTACTGACCGCAGAAATGACAGACCGCACGGTCATCGTAGGAAATGTGACTGGGATGTTAGTCACTAGTCCGGCCTAATTTAGAGTATGCCAGTTCGGCATGGGATCCATACCGACAAAAAGATATTGATATGTTGGAACAGGTACAAAAAAGAGCAGCCAGGTTTGTAACCAAATGTCACTCAAGGGAACCAGGCTGCGTCACCAAAGCTCTTCAAGACCTACAGTGGGAGCCACTGGAGGAGCGTCGAGAGGCTGCTAGAGTTTTCCTTTTCTACAAAGGAAAGCAGAACCTAGCAGCCATCGACGTGCCTCCATACTTCCGCCAACAGATCAATACCAACACTAGGTTTTATCATCCTCCTAAGTTCATACAACCATCAACTAGAACGGATGCATACAAATTTAGCTATTTCTTAAGGACAATAGCTAAATGGAACACTCTACCTGGTGACATCTTAGACTGTGACAGTCTAAGTAATTTTAAATCAACATACTATAGACTACTATATGCCTATGTCAATAACTGCAACTAAATAGGTGTGTTTTTAATATAGATCTATGTTTTAATGTAAAAAGTCCCCAGTGCACAGCAACAAGCCTGCACTACTGGTAAAGAGGGGTATTGTCAACGCGGTAGCCTGACAGTCGCCCCAGGGTATTTCAACATAAAGGGACTTCCTAGGGGGGTACAGGGGCCAACCAGGAAAGTTCCTTTCAATTTTAATGAGTTGTAAACCATAGATCTATTTCTAAATGTTAAGGTTTTAAATTATATTCTATTCAAATTCTATCACTGTTAAATTATATATCTGCTTTATATGGGCTTATTAGCCTTTTGATGTCAATTAGATTATTGACATCATAGGCATAGACAAATCTTACCGACTGCTTCTTATGGACTGCATTTTAAAAAATCTATCTGACCGGAAGTTGAAAGAACCAATGAGAATCCCCGGTTCATGGTACGTAGTTAGTCCAGTGCAACCAACTACCTTTCTGTTTCCGGTGTTGATGATTCAGTGACATTGTTATTCTATTTAACAATTAGTAGGGGCGACGTCAATTTGGGCATTGAATAAACTTATTAACAACCAAAAATCCATTTAGGGTCCGGAATCAAAACTTATAGGGGCCTGGTTTCATTTGTTCAGGGCCCAGAATGCAAACCAAGGACCCAACTTTTGTATTGCCATTTCTTGGGCCCCACGCTCCCCCCCCCCTGGACCCGCCACTGTATTATAAAGTAAATAAAGCTTGACATCTTGTAAACCGTGTGACATATTGAATAACATAAATGTTAACTATTTTAATGCGTTTGTCGGGTTTTTACCATAAAATAATATAAATATCTACAGCATAGATTGGTTTGGTTAAACTTGGTAGTTTTTTCCGGACAGTTTGATAAATTGCGCAAAAGTCATAATTATGTACAACATAAAATTACAATGTTTCCGTTGTAATGATATACATGTAATGTGTGAACAATCCCCGGGATTGTCATGATTGTCATTTGATAAACGTTTCGTCCAGTACATACATCCGGGTTATAGAGAGTGAGAATAAACGCCATTACAAATGAACCCAAGGTTTTATGTCTGATGGTTATTGAACCAAATGATCAGTTCGCATGGTGTCAGATTAATGGATTCAGTCGTCAGAGGATAGAACTATCTATCAAGATCTCGTAGGCTTTAGGATAAAAGCTGAAAAGCACTGACGGAGAAGAAATTAAGGACTCAAGTCTGAGAATTCACAGATATTCCAGCGGAAAATTCCCAAAAACTGTCGTACAACGTCACACGTGAACTTCTCGTGATAGAACTTCGCGGAGAGGAAGTGAACAGTGAATTTTATGCTTCGCGGATCACTGGATTTACATTTTGGAAACAGTTTACAATTTAGCGGTGATATATTGCATTGCAAGTAGACTATATGACTATACTACATTTATGTACAACTGTAGTGTTAATATTTCTAGTGATCATGGCTAAGTTTTCACCACCTTCAGAATTTAAGTTCGACAGACCAGCAGAATGGCCAGCTTGGAGAGATAGATTCATAACATTCCGCCAAGCTTCAAAACTCCACAAAGAGGATGAGGTAACACAAATTGCTCAATTATTATACACTATGGGGCCACAGGCAAATATTATTTACAAATCGTTTCAATTTGCTGAACCTGTAGAGCCTGTTGAGGGTGCGGAAGCAGCACAGCCTCAAGGTGATTTACGCACATATGATAATGTTTTGAAGCGATTTAATGACTACTTTATACCCAAGGTGAACGTGATACATGAACGCAAAACATTCGGATTGCGCTCTTGGGATAGGAATAATGAAAGCATTGAAACATTCATTGAGAGCTTGTATGAACTAAGCGAGCACTGTGAATATGAAAACAGAGATGAACAGATTAGGGATAGGATAATTCTGAATGTTGAAGATGAATTTCTCTCGGAGAAACTGCAGACATTGGCGATGGATAACCCCCTGACTCTCTCAAGAACAATTGAAATAGTTCGTTCTCATGAATTGATTAAGGGACAATCCAAGAAACCTACTCCTGAAAATAATGTAGACCGTCTCAGCTATGGCAGCCGTAGGAGCAGAGCTAAGCCAAGGTCCAATCAGAAACAGCCAACAAACAATGATGACAAATCAAGATCATCAAAGAAATGTTCCAGATGCGGCTACAATCATTATGATGGAAAATCTTGCCCAGCACAAGGCAAAATCTGTAATAAGTGCAAAAAGAAAAATCATTTTTCTTCAGTGTGTAAAAGCAAAAGCAGCCATGTTCAAGGTGTCAGTGTTGAAGCTTACGATGTAGATCAGTCTGAGCATGATGATTCTTCTGAATTTTTCATTGGAGAAATATCTGATAATTCACATATGCAAAGTCATGAGCCTCCTTGGCGTGTTCAACTTCCAATACATGATCGTAAGCTAAGCTTCAAGATCGACACCGGGGCTGATATAAATGTAATATCAAATGATTCATATGAGAGGCTGTCTCCAAGGCCAAAATTGACCAAGTTCAACGGCATAATAAAGACTGTGGGAGGTAGTGTGTCGTCAAAGGGATCCTTTATAGCTAAAAGCTCTTTGAATGGTAAAAGGTTCTCTATGAGGCTGTATGTGGTTGATCGAAAGTCAGATAATCTTTTGAGCAGAAATTCGTCAAAGAATTTGAATCTGATTCAGTTTAATGAAGCCCAAGGCAATATTGAACAAAGTCACACTCCCAGTAACACAGTGTCAAATCTCAATGTATCTGACAGAGCTCAACCAGGTACTATATCTAGTAACAATGTTACTCAAAGTATACATGATATTGATAAGGTTACTCAGGGTACACAAATGTCAGGTCACAATGATATTGATAAGATTATCCATGACCCAGATTTATATGGTGAGGTTGGTAATATGAAATGCCCCCCAGTGAAAATAAAAATCAAAGATGATGCTACCCCATATAGTATAAATGTGCCACGACGTGTACCATTTCCATTGATGAAAAAATTACGCGAAACTCTTGACTTAATGAAAAAACTTGAAATCATTGCCCCAGTGCGAGAACCAACAGAATGGTGTTCACCAATGGTTCCGGTACTTTCTAAGTCAGGTAAGCTCCGGATAACAGTCGACTATAGACGGCTAAATGAATCAATATGTCGCGAAAGATATATGCTACCTACAGTAGACACTATTCTGCAGAAGTTAACAGGTAGTAAAGTATTTACTTCATTAGACGCGACCAGCGGCTTCTATCAGATGCCCTTGTCTGAAGAGAGCCAATACTTGACAACTTTTATCACGCCATATGGTAGGTACGTTTTCAGAAAGCTACCTCAGGGAATTTCGATCGCTCCGGAAATTTTTCAGAGAGAGATGTCAAATATTCTGGATGGTATCCCAGGCGTTGCTGTTTTCATGGACGATATAATTGTCCACGGTGATTCTGAAAAATCGCACAATGAAAACCTTGAGAAAGTTTTAAAGAGACTAAATTCAAGAGGAGTCAAACTCAATAAGAACAAATGTAACTTCAAGAAAACGGAATTAGCTTTTCTAGGCTACCGCGTTTCAGATCGAGGCATCAAGCCCGATCCAGACAAAGTTGAAGCTATTTTGCAAATGGAAGCGCCTGCGAATGTCGAGCAATTGCGCCGGTTTTTAGGCATGGTGAACTGGCTTTGCCGCTTTGTACCAAACTTGTCAACCATTCTAAGTCCATTGAATATGCTTCTCCGGAAAGAGTCAGCCTGGACTTGGGATGAAGCTCAGATGAGTGCTTTCAACTTGATAAAGGAGAAAGTAAGTAGCTCACCAACTTTGAAATTTTACGATATCTCCAAAGAAACGAGAGTCTCTGCAGATTCTAGTTCCTTTGGACTCGGAGGTGTTTTGGAACAGAAACATAAAGATGAGTGGTTTCCTGTACATTATTGTTCCCGGACACTCAATAATGCAGAGAAACACTATGCCCAAATTGAAAAAGAATTATTGGCTAGTACGTGGGCCTGTGAAAAGTTTAGTCAGTATCTAGTCGGGTTAGAGTCATTTAGGCTAATAACTGATCATAAACCTCTAGTTCCCTTGATAAACCAAAAGAGTCTTGATCAAGCCCCCATTAGATGCCAGCGTTTACTCATTCGCTTGATGAGATTCAACTGCAAAGCTGAGTATAGACCAGGGAAGACTCTTATCATATCTGATACACTGTCCAGAGCCCCAGTAACATCCACCATAAATGAAACAGTGGATAGCGTAGCCCAACATGAAGATTTTGTCATTGAAAATTTGCCTGTTTCAAAGTCACGCTTAGACAAAATACGCGATGCTTCACAGGTAGATAAACAAATCTCAACAGTCATAGAATATGTTATTGAAGGTTGGCCAACATACTACAAAGATGTTGACAATGCAGCAAAGCAATTTTATGACTTAAAAGGAAGTCTCAGTGTTGTAAGTGGTATTTTAATGTATGAAAATCGTATCGTGATTCCGATGTCAATGAGAAATAGCATACTCGATACCATACATGAAGGTCATTTTGGTGTAGAGAAATGTCGCGAGCGAATACATCCGTATTTTGGCCCGGCATAACCAAACAGATCAAAGAATTAGTAGAAAATTGTTCTCACTGCCAAGAGAAGAAAGCTACAAATCGTTCTGAACCGATGATTAGTTCCATATTACCAGATAGACCTTGGCAGAAAATAGCGACAGACCTATTTGAAGCTGCAAAGAAGCATTATATGGTAGTCGTAGATTATTATTCTCGTTATTTAGAGATAGCACATCTTGCCCAAAATACCACCTGCGAGCAAGTTATAAAGAAATTGAAAGAAATCTTTTCCCGCAATGGAATACCCGAGGTAGTATATTCTGACAACGGTCCTCAATTCTCATCGAAGCTTTTCAAAGATTTTGCGCGAGAATATGATTTCCGTCATGTAACCTCGAGTCCTAGATATCCTCAGTCAAACGGTCTTGCGGAGAAATTTGTCCAAACAGCAAAGCGTATGTTATTAACGGAAGATCCGTTGTCAGCGATTATGAACTATCGTGCAACTCCTACTTCCATGACCGGATCAAGTCCTTCTCAATTATTGTTCGGTAGACAGATTAGAACAAAGTTGCCAACAAGTCCTGAAAACTTAAAGCCTAACTGGCCCAGTGAAAGTAAAACTAAGTCTAATGATTTGAATGCCAAAGTTAAACAGGAAAGGTATTTCAATAAATCCCATGGGGCCAGAAACCTCAGTAAGTTAGCACCAGGCCAGTCGGTGAGAGTTAAGCTTGATAATGATAAATCTTGGAGTGATCCTTATCTTGTTATGGGAAGTAGCGACTCTCCAAGATCATATCTTATCAGATCCAGAAAAGGGTCTATCTTCCGCAGGAATAGGAAGCATTTGTCCTCAACTAATGACAAACCTATGCCTGTAGAAAGACCTCTTTTGTATGTTCCAAGTGAAAATGTGAAACTAGTAGATAAACCCCAGTTGTCAGTTCCGTTGCCAGGGTTAATTAGTCCTCAACCCAGTACTGTAGAACAGATTCCTTCTCTGAGGAGATCTGCTAGGGTTACAAAGAAGCCAGAGAGGCTTATAACAACTATGTAGTGTTTTGATATTAGTGGATTACCATATTCATTGTAAAAGAGACAATGACTTTTTGTTCAGAGAAGTTATTACATGTAGTACCATATTCATGGTAAAGAATATAAGACATTATTTTGTGATGTGTTTGTTAAAATGTACTCTTGAGATACATATGATATTTTATTTGTTTGTTAACAGACTAAAAGGGGAGATGTAATGATATACATGTAATGTGTGAACAATCCCCGGGATTGTCATGATTGTCATTTGATAAACGTTTCGTCCAGTACATACATCCGGGTTATAGAGAGTGAGAATAAACGCCATTACAAATGAACCCAAGGTTTTATGTCTGATGGTTATTGAACCAAATGATCAGTTCGCATCCGTTAACGATCCCTTTATAATTGTATATAAGCAATGCAAATCTTCTTTGTAGATGCACTAAAGGTTGCGAAAGACACACTTGGTGACGTCACGATAATGGTGAACAACGCAGGAATCATGGATGAACATAATATATATGGCACTATTGCAATCAACCTAGTAAGTTATTCAAAGAATTATAAACAGTTAAAAACAATTGATTATCAATTAATTCTAGAACACTGCACAGCCATGCAAAAATAGGGCTGTAGTAGCTTCATGTTGATTCTTAAAATACTCAAAACCGTTTATTGATCGCAGGACTAAATAATTATTAAGAACCATTTACATTGTGTTTGGAAATATAAACATTCATATATGTGTCTAGAAATCATTTGAAGAATAAAATTCGATGTTGATATTGCAAAATGTGTATCCTTTTTTGTTTAGGAGGCCCAGATACGATGTACAATGATTGCACTGGAGTTCATGGGTCGCAACAATGGGGGAAACGGAGGTGTTGTGGTATTTACCTCTTCAGTAGCCGGTAAGCTTTGGTTCAGAAGTTACAAGGATCAAGATATCCCATAGTTGATATGGATGTCCAAATAGGCTGCTTGATGATTTCTAGTAAGAATTTATGGGTGGCAGCAATGGAGAGGAAACTGGCGCCAAGGCGTCATAGTATACCAACTTCGTCATCTAAATACTAGAGATCACATTTACAATTTAACTAAAACCCGACTGACTAACTACTGAGAATAATATTCCAGGTCTAACACCATTTGGGGGAGTGTCAGCGTATGTTACATCGAAACATGGACTTGTCGGCTTCGTTCGTAGTATGGCGGTAAGTTGTAATTCTTGAAGTACACACCTTTCTAAATGCAGGCTCCATGTAAAATGTCCACATGCCAGTGAAATTCAGATTCGTTGGCTTCGTTTATAGTATGGTGGAGAGTAGTGCATTTTCTAAATGCATGCCCTGTACGCTCTTTGTACACTGTCATTACCTACTTATACAGCAGCGACCATTGACTTGTTAGCTCCGTTCGTAGTTCGCATCATTAAAGATATTGATAAAAAAATAACAAAGAATGTATGTCTTTTGCATAACAGCATCGTGTTCCCTCAACTATATATTTTCGATATATATGTTGATATTGTTTTTCTTTAGTTGAGTCCAAGGATTAACGATTGGGGTGTACGATTCAATTGTGTTTGTCCAACCCCGGTAGATACACCAATGATAAGCACAGATTACTTACGTAAAGTATTGCATCCAGATGATTTTACTTCGTCCGTGGAAATTGTAGAACAGTTCAGGAAAACGAACACTATGCTACAGTAAGACAGTACTGCATACTTAAACTTTATTAAATGTAAAAATGATTTGTTATTCAATGTAATGGTGTTATGGTTCACCCCTTCGAGTTTAATGCATCACTTAATTGCATAAGAACTCAGTGTTTGAATATCCATTCATATATGTTGAGTGAAACTTGTTTTTATGCATGACCAAAGGTGATTAGATGACTTTGGAAGTTAGAGTTGAGACACTGAAGAAGTAACAGTGAAATGTGCAATAACACACTACCCTACCACGTGACGACGTTTAAAAGGGAAACAGGGTACAGCTTAGTTGCAAATGGAGCACGTGGGTTTAATTCCATATTTCTGAACGTAAAATACATTTTAGATTTATTTCTAGTGTTCTACCAGACATAGAATTGATTCATCAAGCAGTGCGTAGAATATTGTTGGAAAAAACCACTATAGGCAAAGATAGATAATAGTGGGCGCAGTGAAGCAAAACACGAATGCAATACACGATACATTTCAGTAAATCTATCAACGTACAGGGAGCATGTACGTTTCCCTTCGAAAATGTTACATTGATATGTAACAAAAAAAACAGTTAACTGTTATTTAAACTGCGTGTCATCGTGTTATAGGTGGATACGTTTTCTAGTATGTTAGTCAACTGTATTTTTGTGAATTTGAATAAAACATTTTGAATGATCGGTTTTTGAGGATGGTAGTGAATTAGACCATTCAAGGGGTTCTATAGAAAGATTCTTCACATGTAGTTCAGGCAATTTTAATTTTTCTGAGTAGCAGATAGTCATTAATACTGAGAGCGGATAGTCATTTATCATTAACGTGTTAATATTTAATTTCGTTATTTTATTTCAATTTGATACCTTAGTAACACGTATAATCTAGCGTTTTTGTTAATTTAATGACTAAAATGCATACGACCTGAAAGGCCGTGTCTAAATCTACAAAATAATGTTTACTTTATTTGGATTAAATAACAATTGATGACACCTCAAAGCATCAACAGGCGGCCTTTTTAGCATTACTTTCACTGTTTGCAACGTAAATGTACATGAGGTCGGGACATAGTATGTCTGTATAATCAGCTTACTTTCTCGCTCCCTGTACTATTGAACAATTTACATTCCTTGTACCCTGTATTGATCAACTTTTGCAACTGTGTACCGTGTACTTTGACATATCAAATATTTTAAAATATAAAACGATATTATTTACATTCTTTCTTCAACTATCATATAACTTGGAACATGGACTTCACTATTGCACCACTGAAGTGTAGCGAATAGCAATATTGACTCACTCCGAGCACCAAACGTATTAACCTTTTGACTAAGCAGTCGATATACTCAAAAGCGACCTGGTTGAAAGCCAAAAGATTCGCGAATGCGCGATCGAGGTAGGGTAGTGTGAATAAAAACCAAATATATAAGCACTAGTGCCAAAGGGAAAGGACCAGAAGTTGTAATGGAACTTTGCAAGAAAAAGCAAACTCTAAGTGCATACCAGTTAGGAAAAAACAAACCCCATAGGCCTATAGCCCAAAACCATGATCTAACGTGAAAAGAAACAATGTCTAATACCCAAGAAATATAAGTTGATTTTAGAAAGAAAGTAAAGTTTTATGTATTTATTTATGCATGGGACACTTTTGCTCCGATTCATCAGTCGGCGCCCACCCGATTGAGTATTTAGTTCTAAATTGTATACAATTTGGACAAGAACACTCAATCGGCCGGGCGCCGACCGATGAATCGGAGCAAATGTGACCCAGGCATTATCATGAGGTGATTAGATACCTTTCAACATATCTACATTCACATATAACAGATGTTGAGACTCTAAATATTAACCTCTACTCCATTTTCCCTGAACTCTTCTGGTTTTAAAGTGCTATGAAAGTTAACAGGAAATGACAAAACAGGAAGTGACATTTTTTTTGCATTTTCAGACATTTTTTGAACAAAGATAACAGAGTTCTGTTTTGACCTCCAGTCAATTCAACTTGTTTCAAATAACATTTACAGGTCCAGGGTCACAATGTTCATGGCCAGAATAACCCTAAACATGATGAAATAACTTTTTCAGCCCTATGAAAATGTGACTGAAAATAGCTAAAAATATGAGGTTGGAAAGGTCACAGGACAGAAAATGTGCCCAATATATTGCTCTAAATTATACAATCTTTGAAAATTTGATATCATTCTGAGAGGACCCTGGGGCAATAGTTAAATAATAACAATCAAATCACAGGGGAAATACGTTTAACTAAAAACAAAATCAGGGCCGTCAGTTAATGGGGGAAAAGTAAACAAATAACAATTGGTAGCGTGACAAGTAAATATGGGGGCAAATGAAATAGATACAACAACAATGAATGGTAGCGTGGAAATTTGGAAAGTAAATTGGAATAAGCGTAATTTAAATCAATGGTAGCGTGGAAGTTAAAATAGTTAAATTAAAGTGAATGTTCAATTTATATGAAAGGGCACTAAAGTGTATAATATGAAATAAATTAAGAAACAAATAGATTAAAGTTTAATAAATCTATTGTAATCAAAATAATACTCAAAAATACTAGCACAAATAAAGAATATCAGTACAAATACAATATTACAAAAACACACCAGAATACATTAAGTGGCTTACCCATTGTCACTGTCGTTTCCTTTGTTCAATGATATCCAACATGTTTTAGCTTATGTCTAAAAATGTGTAGAAACCAAGTGTTCCAGTCAAGGTCTGGTGTAAAAGTGTCTCTTGACCAAAGGAAACAGACAGTTTATATTCTAAAAGTTGCCAAATTACCATATTATTGTACCCCACCTGGCCCTGGGACCAGGCACTGAACAAAGGGATGATTCTTACAGCTAAGGGATTATCTAAGAAAGCCAGACTGTAACTAATTGTCTATTCAAAAAGTTTGAATAGAGTTCACTTGGTTCAGACTAAAGCTCTGCTATAGCAGCAGCATATAGACTGTACTGAATGAACAGGTCAAAGGGTCACAAAGTACAATGCAAAACTTTATGAAGGAAAAATGTGAAACGAAAATGTAATTTTAAATATTAAAACATGGAAATAACATTGCTATAATTAAAACTAAATATAATACATTGATATTAAGAAGGATTTAACACGATGACAAGTGATCAGAAAACAAGGGTATACCACCTTTGATCACGGGTCATCACAATTCATAGAAAAAGAAAAAAATGAAAAAACTGATTTGAAAAGTGATCTATTTTCCTTTTTATGACCATTTTTGTTTATGACAATTTTCTAAAATTTCAAAGATTGTATCAGTTAGAGCATTATATTGGGCACATTTTCTGAAAAATTCTGAAAAATGTATAAATGTGGAAATAGTTAAATTGACTGGAGGTCAAACCAGAACTCTGTTATCTTTGTTCAAAAAATGTCTAAAAATGCAACCTTTTTTGTCACTTCCTGTTTCGTCATTTCCTGTTAACTTCCATGGCACCTTAATTGAGCGTGTAGGCTACTTTAACACCATCATGAGAAATTTTTCTTTTTCTCAGTCATTTCGCATATATTGCCAATGTTCACTTGATGTAATATACTATTTGGTTTGAATTATCAATGATCTAAAGGTTGGTTAGTGATATGTACTGTTACGTCGATTGTTTCCCGTGTAGTCTAGAGTCACATTTGATTTGATTGCTTTATTGTTGCTATTGAAGAAATATATTGAATGTTATACGAACTTGATCAGCATCGTCATCATGATATTTATTGCTTAACAATATGACTTAGCCATACATGTTTTTGCAGGCCATCTGAAGTAGCTGATGCGATGATTAAGCTGATAGAAGATGACACATTGAATGGAGCGTCATTATTAGTTACGAAGGGCAAAACAATCTTAGTCGATCCACCAGCCTTGGACATATAAAGTCTTGGTTATATAATGTATAATAAACTTAGTTTTGTCACAATATAATAGTATACATTGACAGTATATATGACAGTTACAGTGATTTTGTGAAACAACGTTTAGATAGGACCACGAACAGAAAATTGAATAAAGTTGCTTGTTACTTCACTATTTACATTGCTGTTTACAATCGAGTTGTGTGAGGCAGATCTGTGTATTGCAAGTCAAAAATTGGTTAAATAAAATTGTATTTAGAATCGTGTTCCGTCCATATAACATCAAATTGAAAATATTTACTGCCTTGTTCAAATAAAGTCTATTTCATTGCAATTAAAAATGAACTTAAGGTGAAGAAAAAATTATTAAAGTGAAGAGCTCTGCTCTCTATCGTAATATAGATCGGCATCCCTTTGTTTAATATTTGAGAAAACAAAGAACAAATATTGTATTCGGAATTATGAATATTCTTAAACTCATTGTTTTCATAACTGTCAGACTATTTTTATTTATCAATATTTAATGCAGAATGATTAACTAAATAAAGATAATAAAGATTGGACTATGCAAAACGACAAATGTCTAGTTTTTCAGTTTATGGTACTGCCGGATGTGTCTTCTCTTTGTTGATAATTGTGTAAAGCCTTTCCTACAGATCTCACACGTATATGGTTTTTCTCCAGTGTGAGAATTAAGGTGATCTTTTAGGTGCAGACCCGCTTTAAAAGATCTATCGCAATGTGGACATTGAAACTTCCTGGTTTTGGTTTCTTGATGGAGGTGTGGGCCTTGGAAGGTGATATCTCCATAACTGTTTGGCTGATCATATCGATGTTTAAACAGCTGAGATTGGCTCATCCCTGAAACAAAATAAAAAATATATTTTAAATTCATATATTCATGTGATACATTCATATAACAAAATAAAATTAATATAAATGGGCATCAACATTTTCAATGGATTACATAATGGCACATCATATTTACTACTCGTATGAAACTTTTTTAGTTCGGGCAAAATTTAGAAATCTCGATCATATCTCAGAAAAATGCAAATTTCGGGATTATATTACGACCTACATGTATGTCGAAATTTGTTATGGTCTGTCTTTTCAGTAATTTTATGATTGTTCAATATGAGTTTTTAATACCACTTCATATATTCTCTTGTAGCAGCTTTCCTCCATTTGAATGCAAGGTTAAGAAAATGTAAAAGAACTCGGGAGCAAAGTGAACTGATGACAAAGAATACTACACAGAAAATTGCACATTTTCTGGAAATTATGCAGTGGGCTTCAGGAATTTACTTCACTTTGAAGCGATACTTCAAGTGCATACTTTGATGACAAAGACTGCGTTGAGGTGTAGACAAACCCCTTAGATATATTCTCGGTAATCACCTGTGATGTTACTATTTATGTATACACATATTTTTTTTCTTTTTTCTGTGTTTTTTCTGTTTAAAACTTAGTTTCAAAGTACCGGTACCGTCCCAACAGACCCCCTTTTCTGCCCCCATCAGAATCAAACTTATTTTGCATCTAGAGTATCCTCACAAATGTACTTCACAATAATATTTCAAAATCAGGTCAAATGATGAGCCAAAGAGGTCACTGGGTGCAAAAAGGTCAAGTTGGTAAAATCAGTCTCATGATCAAGTAATTTCCTTAAACATACCTAAATAAAATAAAACCATGAGTTAAACCTGACTCTACATTTATTTCCATGGGGAATAGGTAATATCTTAATAGCCTTTGACATGTTTGAGTAGTATTTGCACCATACTTAACACAAGGAAAATGTTTGAAAATGTTTTAGTCAAAATACATGTACTGGTATACTGTCGAAATATTGTATTGTAATATATTTGATATTAAAGAGAGAATCAGATATAGCGAGCAGGCTAAACAAAAAATTGTTTTCAATTTTAGAACATTTTTGGCTCATGTCATTCCTTGTCATGTCTATTTTCTAAAAATCACAAGAGCGCATATTTTATTCCAGGAAAACTAAAGATTTTTACAATAAAGTATTATTTTTCTATAAGAATGGTTACCATTCTTTTATTTGGGAGAATTTAAACATTTTCACTCATTTTTGCACTTTGAATCATTAATAACTTCACCAATTTATAACATATTGTGAATGTTTTGGGAGATATTGTATTTGATATTGTAAGGAATATATTGGTAGGTCAATTATACATGTTGCGTTTAATTTTGTCACCCCCTATAGATCAGACTCTGCCTTTAATATTCTAAAGCGTTGATACAACATATTAGTATTTATTGAATTTCTATGGGTACCAATAGGTACAGTTGCTGAAAGTTGAATGTACAGTTTCTAAGGGCTCGGGTCAAAATATCGATGTTTGTCAAAAAACGTAATTAATTTATTTAGGTCTTAACACCCCCCCCCCCCCTCTCCCCTTGTGACAAAACCAAAAATCTTGATAATTGAAATTCCCAGGAAAACGAAAATCGACGTCCGTCACCTAATGAAATCAGTGTTTGACCCCCTCCCCCTTATGAAATTAATTACGTTTTTCGATTGACATCGATATTTTGACCCATCCCTTACAGATATTTTAGTTATTTTAAAACTATTCCATGTCAGTATCACTATCCTCGGATAAAGGTAAGTCTTTGGCATCATGGAGTCACATAGGAAATCTTTTGAAAATTGATAGCCTTCATGTCTGGCAACTCCCAAATAGGTGGCATTGTATCCAAAATGGTGGCAGAAACGTTTTAGAAAAAATACCAAAGAAGTCCAAAAACTATATGAGCTATGTTCTCCACCACTTTTTTGCAACTGAAAAAGTTGCCTAATTCAATTTTGGATCTGCACAGCTAAAAATAAAAGTGGTGGAGAACACGGCTCACAGTGAATTTGTCCATTCAATGAACCATGGTTCATGTTCAATTGAGACGGTGGGGGTCTGGATTATAATCCCTTTATTATGCCACATATCATGCATCATCACACATAAATCTGCTGGATACATTACAGTAGGGATTACATTATGCATAATTCACTTGAATACTACTTGAAGATTGTTTTTAAGGCTTTATTTACTACATTTTCTAAAGAACACTAGATTTCACAAATAATCTGCCATGATGGGAGTGGTTACAGAAATGGGCCAGAAATCATATTTTTACAAAAATATTCACTATATTTTTCAAGAAAATGAAAATACACATATCAGTCAAGAATATTTTGAATTTACTTTTTCAAAAATCTATAATTGCGTTTTCATGAAATTTTCTAAGTCCTTAAACAAAGGAATCCCAATAAGACTGTACCTTTACATATCATAAAAAATAGCAATCACAAACGAAAATAGAGTACAGTTTAACAGTATCCGTTGAACACCTTTGACTTGTGAGGTGTTCCATTTACAATTCAAGGATTACGTTTACATTAAGTTAATCGGGAGAGGTAGATCTAAAAGTAGTCCACTTTGGAGGTATGTGTCCTGCTTTCAGAGGCATAACACTCAACAGGTTTTGCTGAAAGTATATTCAAAATATGATTTATCAAATTCCAGGTATATTAGTCTCAGGTTATAAAAATATAACAAAAATCCAGCTAAAATACTTTTTTGTTTATTTATCATTGAATACAGAATTAGGAACACAAATATGCCTGTACAACGATGATGAATTTTAATTACTCTAAACTACTCTTAACTACAAGTTTATTTTACAAAAGTATAATATGAAAAACAATTATTTACATTACTATTATCAGATTAGATGGTGCTACTTCCTTAAGGACTGTAGCAAAATGACATAAACTATAAACTTAAATCAATATGCCATCCTATTATTAAATTAAAGGAGCACGTAGGTTATTGCAAACAATTTCAAACAATTCTAACTTGAATTATGAATATTTTCTGATCATGAATCATTTTCTTTCAAGAACTATTTGATACATCAAAATAAAGAATAGTAATGCATTAAACATTGTAAAAAATGATTGCATTTTTGGTGAAAATGGGGTCAACATCTTTGAAAAAGTGTGTTGATGGGTTAATTGCTAGTTAAATATCTCCAAGTTAGTTTGAATTTATTATTACTGTGCATAATTTTCTTTGAGATAATGAATTGATCTAAAAGATAAACTTGTCTTCATTGTCAGAAAATAGTCATAATCCAAGATATAACTTCCTGAAATTGATTGCGATAACCCACGTGCTCCTTTGACATAAATCATAAAATCGAGGTCTTTGTTCCGATTCTAATATGATAAAAACATACAAGAAACACAACCATTTGCAATTATGAATTTAGGCTCCAATATAGAACAGAAAGTCAATTGTTCTAGCTATTGTGACATCATGTATCATATTAAAATTAAGGAATAAAGACCTCGATTCTATGATTTATGGCGCAATATATGACCGAAATTTTTATTCTGTTCATTGTTAAAAGACCGAAATCGCGTAGCGATTGAGGTCTTTGGCAATGGGCAGAATAAAACTTGAGGTCATATATTTGCCATAAATCATAGAATCAAGGTCTTTGTTACGATTCTAACATGATAAAACCTAAGTTTCTTCCGATTTGATTATTTTCAATCTGAAAAATTCTAATATTTTGGACATTCTATTTACCGGATTTCCTCCTAGCTAAAAGTTTGCAAAAATATCAATACTGAAACTGACGTCACATATTGACATCTGTCATGTCTATATTGTGACTGAATTGGTTCAGAGGGGGTGAGTATGCAATTGTAATAGTCATTACATTTTTTGGTCCATTGAAATTTACAGGTCATACATACCCCAATATAGACCAATAAATCAATTGTTCTTGTCATTGTGACATCACATGTCATGTTAGAATATGAATTATATCAGTTGTCCCTAGAAACTGGGATATATGGTATAAATCATAAGTCTAGACTTACTCACAGCTTGGGAATATCATTCTTCATTATACCACTGTCATATTCCTCATTATATCATATAATTTTAGGATGGTCACAACCAAAATAAATGGTACTTTATATCCACATTTAATAACTACAGGTGTATGTAGAGGAAGAAGATAATTACAGAAAATTAAAAAAGTATAGAAGTTTGATCTGGTCAATAAATTATTGGCACGGACAATTATAGTTGTCATACAAAGCCAGGATAATATCACACGTTTTTATGAAAAAACATCAAACATCAACAATAAAACAGCAAGTGCAATAAAAAAAAATTAGAACGAAGTTACATTTTAAAGCAAAGCCCATTGTCAATCATTGGTTGAGCTAAACAGATGACTTGGAACACTTACAAATGATACAATCTACTGATCCTCAATAAATACCTTTATGGTTGTGTCTTTTTCACTGTACTAATACGTATTCCATGTACTCTCTTTAAATGCATTTGCTTATGCATAGTCGAAGCAAATCTCTTGAGGCAGATCTCACATTTGTATGGTTTTGCCCCAGTATGCATGTTAATATGGGCGTCAAGGTGAGACTGCTGCCTGTACTTCTTGTCACATAAAAGACATGGATAACTGTAGTTATACTTCCAGACTTTTTTCGTCCTCCCTTCTGTTTGGTAATCTGATGCGTTGTTTTGCCTTCTTGATTTTTTGGCAGCTTTCTTTGGTCTACCTCGACCTCGTCGTTTCTTTCCTGCAAAAAATGAAGTTAAAGTACAATAGGGTTTCAAAAACACACAAAAGTACAACGATACTGTACTGTTCATACATTACCTACACAGTAAATAAAAGCCACTATATGCCAAGCCATTTGTGACAGCAATGGATCAATTAGGTTAACTTCTGGAAGCAATCTGTTCCATTATTACATTAGTTAAAATCAAAACCTAATACCTGAAAAGGACTCGATACAGCCAAACAAATATAGATGTGAAACACAAAATAATATCCTTATACAATTGCAAAAGAAAACTTAGAATAATTAGATTAATTGTATCTTTTTTGCTATACTAAATTTTCCACCCTAGTCAAAAGGCTAAGACAAAATCTAGTGGAATTTGGTTGAGAAGAAATTATCATGTCAATACATTTTTGTGGGGTTTCTTTTGTGTAGACATAGAGGAGAGTTATATAATTATTTGTAAATGGATGATCTTAAAGCCCCCGATAAATCGGGCTACGTATACCGCCGTGTTTACATTAGGGGATTAGAAGAGTTTATTTTTTACTTAGGTATGCAAGCAATATCAATATTAGGCCTTCATGCATGTACTCGTGTGTACAATTAGCATGCCCTTCAATATTATATAAGCCAGGCTATTCAAGTACAACATAATGTGCACTATTTATGTGTGTACTACATTGGAATACAATTCCCTGGGAAACAAAACACAAATACTTTTTATATGTTCAAAATGAGCCATTTGATTGATGCATACACTTAATACCTTCACATATAAACATCTACAAAGTATATCTAATAGTTATTTTCAATTCCAATGTTAAAACTTGCCTGGTTACGATTATACGGGAAATCAACACGGGACGATAGTTGTACACCTTCCTGGCTTACCTCTGAAGCCTGTACCCTGTAATCTCTTTATATAGGTTAGCGAGAGCGCTGCACCTGCGCAGTTTTAAATTTTAGCGCACACTTTAAGCTTACATTTTTCAAATTGAATTGAAACCAGGGCAGTGCCAGAACTGCCAGTTCAAGTAAAAATAAAACCACCCACTATATAAGTACGACAGAATTATTTATCAATGGCAAAACAATAAAATTGTACAGTATATTTCTTTATATTCGTGCAGTTACAACATCGATAGTCATTTCAATTCGATGTGAAGCCTATATGTTTTTACTCCTGTTTGAAACCCTGCAAAATGTATTGAAAAGGCGTTACGTGGAATGGATATCCAACTTGCTCAATTTTAATCGTAAGGCAAACCTTTAAATTGTGCATAACTAGTAAAAATTCAAGCTACCTTCAAGTGAAATAGGCCTCAACAAAACACTATATTATTTCTGAACTAAACATTTAAATGCTATTCTATGCTTTGTCTAAACATCAAATTAGTAAAATATGAAGAAATACATATAACTGCCTCATCTTAATTACATGTAACTAACGATAATAATAATTGTAGTTGATATTGGTTTTGTCAACCAAAAACGCTGGTACTAGTTAATATCCACATACAATAACACTGTTAGTTCTAGATACATCACTGTCCATGTCAATAAGACATAGCATAAGTATCACAATTTTTCATCAAAAAATTCAAAACGGTGGCCAAGTTATAAAATCGCATTACCATAACCACAAGAATGCAAGAAGACCATTGTCGCTTTCCACTGAGTCTAAAGAGGTAAGGAGCAACCGAAACACTTTGAAAAAGTACAATAAAAGTCCATAATGTGGCTACATTTTAAACCAATGCCTGTGCCTGTGCTAAATATTGGTACAATGACTTTGAACAATCACCCCATTATACAATCTGCTCAAACCCGATAAATACCTTTATGGTTGTGTCTTTTTCACTGTTCTCGTGTGCATTCCATGTACTCTCTTTAAATGTCTTTGCCTATCTATACACGAACAAAATCTTCTCAGCCATATCTCGCATTTGTATGGGTTTGCCCCAGTATGCATGTTAATATGGGCATCCAAACGAGGCTGCTGTCTGTACTTTTTGTCACATAAAACATGGCTACTGCCAGTACTATGGTAGCCAGTTCTGGGAATTTGGGAAACCTTTATTTTGTTGTTTATCACCTGTGACCTCACGAGGTGCAGACGATCAAAAACACACAACAGTACAAATGTTCCATGCAAACATTATTTATGAAGTAGTTAGTCACTAGAGAGTTTAAGATATATATATTTAAGATACATATTTTTCAGAACGTAACCGTGAAAGCAAAGCCAATGAATCAAAACAATATAGTAGATGGGTTAACTACATTTGGACTTCATTGTATGATGCAAATGTCCCATTTGGCATGGAAGTACCTTAGGGAAATAGAAATAAATTTATCCAAAGACACAAGCTAGATGGCGCTTTATATTGGAAATATACACATTTTTCAAAATGGCTGCCAAAAATACATCAGAGACAATATATTTGCTTCTGTGCATGCTACAATTATAAGATTGGTGTCAAAAAATACAGTGATGTAGTCGTAGAATCTATTTTATTAGATCTCGAGTCTTGAAAATTAAGATCTTCCACTTAATATTCAAAATATACGCGTTTTTCAAAATGACTGCCAGAAATATAACAAAGAAGATATCTTACCTTACGAATACTTACAATTAAGATATCTTACCTTACAAAATGCCCCCTTTGGCATGGAAATACCTTAGGGCAATAGAAACAAAGTTATTCAAAGACACAAGCTAGATGGCGCTTTATATTGGAAATATACACATTTTTCAAAATGGCTGCCAAAAATACATCAGAGACAATAGTTTTGCTTCTATGCATGCTACAATTATAAGATTGGTGTCAAAATATACATTAATGTAGTTGTAGAATCTATTTTAATTAGGTTCTGAGTCTTGTAAATTCAGCACTTGCACTTAATATTCAAAATATATATGAATTTTTCAAAATGGCTGCCAGGCTGTCAAAGTATACATTAATATTGGGTTGTAGAATCCATTTAAATAGGTCTTTCATAATAGGAATTTTCACTTTATTGGAAATTATGTGTTTCTAAAAATGGCCACAAGAAATATAACAATGATGATATCTTCACATCAGTACATGCTACACTGATACGATAGGTGTCAACATTTTATATTTATGGGGTAGGAGAATCAATTTCATTAGGTCTTGTGAGATTATAGTTTTCACTTTATATTGGGAATATATGCAGCTGAAAATATGACAAGGATTGTATCTTTGCTAACAAAGATTATACCTTTGCTAACAAAGATTGTATCTTTGCTAACAAAAATTGTATTTTTGCGAAAAGTTTCTTTGCTTCTGGGCATAATAATTCATAACATTGGCTTCAAAATCTATATTTTGGGGAATGTAAAATCTATTTAATTACTCAGATGCAAGTAGGTAGTTACCATTTTCCCCACCAGGTGGTTATTTCAGGTGAAATAACATTGCAGGGTATTACAAAGTTCCCTTAAACTTGAATATTCTTAATTTTCAGTGGTTCACATTTCATGTTATTCTTTTGTATCTGATAGTTGAACAAATTAAAATATCTCCAATAAAAGAAAATATTATCTGCACAACACAAGAAAGGATATTTCACTCTTTGTCTTTTACAACACGGGGACTATGGGGAATCTCCCTGACCTAAATGTCACATTTTCGAAGAAAATTCAATTTTAAAGTTGATGGACTCATTTCAAAACCACATTTTTCAATGTATCTTTTCATGATGATTCCAAATTCAACATCAATTTGACTGAATTTTGAATTTTTAATCACAAAAATAAAGATTGTTACTACTCGCATCTTGCTAATTGGATTATGAGCTTTAAACATTATCGTTTTCGCCTTTACACAGCAAATGTGTATTTATCTTACAATGTTCTTTTTACTCAAATTCACCAGAAAGACCAGAGTCTCTTTAATAACTTGCAATAAACATGCATCTGCAATGGTAGTGCAACTTTAGTTGTTGCAATGCAACATACATAAGAGAGAAATGTGATACTTGGATAGAAACCACGAAAGACCTTTAGTTAGAAAGGGCCAGAAACCTTTTGGCGAGAGAAAATCTTGAAGATCGGAATAGATATCAAGGGCTGCATATTATGACAGTATTGCAGAACCCTTTTCATCTCCTCTCACCAAATCATGGACGATGCCTCTGTTTACCGAGTCTTCCACTAATCCAACCAACAAACTTTTAAGCTTGTTGTTGATTGGCAACCATTTTGAAAAGGACATGTATATATAGACATACAGCACTGAATATTGTCATATTGAGAAAAATATTCTTATTTTCTCATTTGAACATTAAGAGATTAAGATTTTAAAATTTTAAACGGCAATATGTCTTTCACCATGAGTACTTTCTGGCCATAAATACAGTGTTTATTATTAAAATTAAAATATGAATCCAACTTTCTGGAAAATTATGGACTAGGATCCCACCTTGGCACTTTTTAAATGTTAAGCTTATTTTGTAAAAATATGATCTTGTTTTTCTCAATTAAAACATATCAAAAGTTTCTTCCCTTTATATCAACAATTACTTAAAAGGGGATGGCATTTGAAATGCGCTGAAGTTGAAGACCACATCTCTCATGCTATCCATTGTTTTCAGCATAGTTTCCGTCACCGCAAATTGATATTCAAAACTACACTTTCAAACTATTCTACTTTTGAAGAAGTTTATGAGCCCTTGTTAGATATAAGTTTTTGTAATATTTTCCACAGCCATTGAGAAAAAAGCATACATTTTCGATAAGATGTGAAAATGTTTGTTAACTAATAGACATAAAGTACAATATCAGAATTTCCGCTGAATTAAACATTTTGGTGACCATTTAGTCAATGCTAAAAATCATATTTAGACAATAAAATTTGAGATCTAACTTAATATAATGTAACCATACTTTGACGGCATATCTAGTAAGTAATAGCTAATCAACTACTTCTCTGGAGCATTTTGAATTTTCTGAGGCATTAATCATAAAATTAACACCATCTTCAATTTAACTGAGTATATATGGCCATACTTTGAAGGAATCTGAAAATAATTGCAAAGCATACATAAGACAGACAATGGACTGACAGACTGACGGACGGAGGGCTTTACTATATCCCCACTGAACTTTCTCCGTCGGGAAATAAAGACTATAAACCTTATCAAATGGATTCTACCACCCATTAGTGTATACTTGGACATCAATCTTACTATTGTAGCATGCATACAAGTGAAGATATCATCTTTTTTACATCTCTGGCAGCCATTTTGAAAAAGGCATAATTTTTTATATAAAGAATAAGTTCCTAATTTTCAAGACTCAAACCCATACTAAATTGATTCTTTACCCACAAAATGTATATTTAGGCACCAATCATACATTATAGTATGCATAGAAGAAAATATATTGTCTACGTTGTATTTTTGGCGGCCATTTTGAAAAATGTGAATATTTCCAATATAAAGCGCCATCTGACGTGTGTCTTTGGATAAATTTGTTTCTATGGTCCTAAGGTACTCTCATGTCAAAGGAAACGTTTGCATCATAGATTGAAGTCCAGACCCCCTAAAATGCAGTTAACCCATCTACTAATAATGTATATGACGTGCATACAAAACAAGCACTTCTTAGTCTACTTCAAATACCCGATCAGCTTCAGAGCTGTGTTTAGAACCGTGTAAAAGGGTAAGGGGTCCTATCAAATTATGGTCCTACTCTTCATTGATTTATATGGTGACCCCTTTCCCTTATTATCTTATACACAATCAGGTTCTTTCACTCCATTGGTGTCAACGGTAAACACTATACCCATGTCTATTGAATACTAAGCTGGCAATTTTGTTTTAATGTATAGTACAGGACCCCAAAAACCATATAAGGGTTAAGGAGAAAATACAAAGTGGCCAGTTGTATGTCATGTTATATATAAACATTAAGGTGGTGTCATCACAGAAATAAGAATCTTAAAAGGAAAAGAATCTTACCAGTATGTACTTCGGCAGTGGCTTGTAAGGACTTGTCTTATGCTTATAGATGTCTTCTGGGGTAAGGTAATTGGTTGTTTATTTTTTATTATAATATGATACGTGACGTCACAATAACTAGAACAATTGATTTACTGGTCTAAATTGGAGTATGTATGACCACTAAAATTCATAAATGCAAATATTTGTTTTTCTTGTGCGTTTATCATATTAGAATCGTAACAAAGACCTTGATTTTATGATAATGATTTATGATCTGGGCATCACTGTTTCTTTAACAGCGCTGTATGGTGCTGTTTTAGATCGGAAGTGTATCATATTGGGCAATTGAAGGCAATCAGAATTTTGTAGCACCATTCATATGCCTTATTGTTTTCCTGAAACAGATTGAATAGAGCATGGTTTTTCATGTATGGAGAAATAATGAATGTTCATTATTGGCTTGCTGCATTCTGATTGGTTGTGAAATTCAATAAGATCATGGATATGGTTGAATATTTATTTACAGTTATATTAGTCAAAATGTAATCAAAATGAAAAGTTTATTGATATCTGAATGAGAATCAACCAGCTCGATTGATTCTTACTATTTATTTTTCAACAAAGACAAATGTGGTTGGGCAATGATTCAGTAGAGTACATCCAGTTTATGACGGTTTCTTCTTAGAGAGTATACCATGTACTTTCTTTCGATGAATTTGCCTATCTGCAGTGGAACAAAAGGTTTTCAGACATATCTCACATTTGTATGGTCTGGCCCCAGTGTGCATGTTTATATGGGCATCAAGCCGGGACTGCTGTCTAAACTTCTTGTCACATAAAAGACAAGGAAAACTGAAGCTATATTTCTGTACTCTCTTTGTATTCTCTTTCCTTGATGCTTTGTCAGCTAGTCTTGGTCTGCCTCGTGGTTTCTTACCTGCAAGAATAGAGTTTACATTAAATAGGTGCAAATATTTCTTGTATTGACTCTAGAAGGGGATTGTGATCTCATTTCTTAATTTTTCACAAAGTTCTGTATTCGAATGAATACACTAAAATAGTATAGTAATAAAATAGTTTAAACATATAATAATATACTGCATATATTAATAAGCCTATATTTGTGAACTCATATTCATGACACCATTTTTTGGTAAAAGAAACATTCATAATTTCGATTGTTGTCCGTGAAATGAATATTTTTTGTAGGGATCCCTTGATATTTGGTCAGAGAGTTGATCATATATAGTTCATAAAGTTCATAAACAGACATAAGTTATATTATTTGTCGATGCTATTTGTTTGTACCATATAAAAGATAAGATAGCTCAAGATTAGCTCCATTTGGGTATATTCATAAGAGCACATAAAGGAACATCTCTTAAGAAAGATTTACACGGATTGTTCTAAGAAATGTTTTATTTAAAAAACTCCCAGATAGCACCTACAATTCACTATGTTAAACTATAGGTGGCAGCAAAAGATATTTATAAAACATTTGAAGCATAACCTGTTCCATGAAAATGTTTGTAAAAGACATGAACACATCGTTGAACATCAAGGATCCTATGTTGCCTGCCCGCTGTATAGTATGAAGCTCTTTTTGCCCGGAATAGTGTAAAAATGATCATGTGCTAAACCTTTCCAATAAACCCTGATCGATTTTTGAGAAACTATCATTTTGGTTCTCTCATCATTGCTAGTACCTATACATTATAGAGCATTCAGTCTCAAATGATGTTGGATCACAAATCCAGTATCAACGTCCATATGTGTGTCAAAGGGTCAACATCCATTTGCAGAGACGTCATGACACCATAGAACAGAATAATTTACAATGGTCATCAGGAGAAAACTACAAGCTGATCTCGATCTATATTTCTCAACCATCAAATTGATGATCAATTCAAAGAGTTACCACAAATCGAGCAAGTAGATCTGGACAGATTCTTTTCACTTGGAAGATGGGGAAATGCAATTGATAGATTGGCCCTAGAACAACAAAACAAACAACAAATACTGTATAAGTGGTAATTTTGCCTAATCATTTAATTTGCCTATTTCCTAATTTTTGCCAGGTTCGGAAAATTAAATGTCGGAAATATTGTCTTTATAATGTTATCCAATGGGAGGTTTCTTGTAATTAGGAAAATTAAAATTAGGAAAATGATGAAATTTGACCATTCGGAAAATTAACCACTCGGAATTAAATACCACTTATACAGTATATTAACACTAGTGCCGAAGGGAAATGACCAAAAGTTGTAATGGAACTTAGCAAGAAAAAGCAAACTTTAAGTGTTTACCAGTCAAGAAAAACAAACCCCATATAGCCCAAAACCATGATCTTACATGAAAGGAAATAATGTCTAATACCCACTTTCCCCCAACATTCAAGAACCAATTTCACAATCCAAGACCAGAAGACCAAGAATTTCTCAATTAATAATTTCTTGAACTAATCTTATTTTGTCTAGCTTTAAACTCCTATAATTGTGAAAAATGAAGAATAACATTGAACTGTCTTACACAAAATTGAGTTGAAGCAACATATGCAAACTATAAAATACTTTGAATATAAACATTTTATCATTGTCGCTTTAATTAATAATCATTATCTGAACATAATTGTAAATCAACTAAAGGGACATTAATGTTTGTTCCAATTACAGAGCTTCATTTTACATTAAGTCAATTGGTACCAGGACCCTGAAAAGTGTTCAGAAACTAGTTTCGTTTCACTTTTACTGTACTATACAATATCTCTTTTAAATGATCTACGATAAAGAATTTGGTGGATTGATTTTCAGAGTGTAAAAATAAACAGGACCACTACCTTTGCTATTGTTCAAACTGGTTTAAACCAGGTACCAGGTTTATAACCTAATAAAAAGGCTTATAAATTCTTAACACGTTATCCATGATAATTATGTACAGTAAGTCATAGAACAATTAGGACATTGATTTCTATATCTATGTTATCTATTTCACTACTAAGAAAAATGTTTGAATAAATACAAAAATCAAAAATATAATGTTCATGGTCTATACAATTTCTAACAACAATGTATTTTATCAGAACTGCCAAATATCCCTGTATAAGAATCATTGCATGGTGTGGGTTGTCTTAGAATTAGCAGCCATGTTGCAATGTTTCTGGTTAAAATTAGAATGCTATAAATTGCACATACAATAGAGATTTAATCAAAGCTACACCTAATGCTGGTTACAAAAAATGGTTGATATAGCAATACATTATACTAGATACAAGAAATTACTACTCACTACTACTAGTGCAATACCATCAATGCGCTCATTTAAAAACTAATATTGTGGTTCATTGAAATCACAGTTTGATTAATTCCTCAATTAACTCGATGTTTCACAAATCGTACAACCACTTTGCATGTAAACTAAATATGACCTTCATATTATATTCTCATCTTTGAAGTACACAACTTTATTGTGATATCGGCTTCAACAGCAGTGACAACAATTTTCTTTTAATATAATGGCATAAGGTTCATTTTCAGCATGCACATGGTAATTTCTTCTGGTTGCTTATAACAAAACACCCTGCTGTTTAAAAGAATTTGTTGAAAATACAATTGTGGTCAGAAATTCTAATTACATGTAGATCAAAGGAGGTGTTAAACACATACAACATGAATCCTGTCTTTTATTTAGAGCTTATTTATTTTCCTGGACTTGCTTGTTGCAACCCGATGAACATTCCGAAGATGCAAATTCAGACTGGATGACTGAGTAAATCCTTTCAAACAGAATGTGCACTTATATGGTCTATTGCCTGTATGAACATTCATGTGTACTTTCAAATGTGAGCTTGAGCCCATCTTCTTATGGCAGATTTCACATTCATAACCAAACTGACTTTTAGATTTTGCTATCCTGGTTTCATTGTTGCGGATTCGAGAATTATTCATTGTTTCTGCTGATGTTACACCAGAAGTCCATCTTCTTGTCAGCGCAGAGTAAGCTGGTTGAATCTTGCAAGTGCTGTCTCCAACGCTGCCTCCATCATATAGATATTCTGAAATCAGAGAAATGAATATTCAATTTTGTATTATAGCTGAAAGCTAGAGAATGTGATATATGCATTACACACCTAGCGAAGCATTTTTATGGAATTCAATGGGAAAGTTATATCAAAAGACAATGCCCATTTACATCCAACATTCCACACTTTCTTTAATAACCATGGCAATTTCATAACATCATGATTTATTTCCATAAAATTCCAACAAAATAATGGGATTGCAAGCACAAATCAGAACAACAGAAAATACACACATCTAACAAATGGTATACAAAAAGTGGCAGTATACATGCATATTTTGAAAAAGAAAAATTGCATAGAAAGTAAACAATGTACCTAGGCCTATGTATAACTGTATATGTTTTATTCTTGAAATATAGTTTAAAAAAGGTATACTAGAACTTGGGTATATTTAAAAAAAACTTCAGAATGGTATATGTGAAGGCAGAAAGTTACTAATATAGCCAAATATGATAAATATAAACACACAGGGTGTCCATAAAGTTTTTTATCACTTAATATCAACTTTGTATTGTATTTGTAAAGATACTTTATGGACACCCTGTATATATTCTTATCCTATTGATTAACTTAATGTACCTTCTAATCTTGTTTTCTACAATTGTTTCCTCTCTTTACTATGTCCACATTTAATTGATGCACTCTCCGCTGATGTAAATTCAAGCTTGAAGTTTGTGTGAATCCTTTTAGACACAGTGGGCATTTGAACGGTTTCTCACCAGTGTGAACATTTTTGTGATTATTTAGATGGGTGATCGAAATAAACTTTTTTCCGCAGATATCACATGACCACTTTGTTTTTCTCTGCTTAGCACTTTCATGTCTTTCATAAATACTTTCATATGGTTCCTTGTTGAATCTGATATTGGTGTTTGTAGAGTTTTGATATTCCCCTGACTCAACTTTAATATATCCAGATGTGTAGACTGCTGAAATCAAAAACATTGATGAAATTAAAATTCTTATTTGATATTGGTCTTCATTTTCAAGTATTAAAATGGATATAGAGTGCTGAAATCAAAAACAAATAAGAAACAAAAACTTTTTTATGATATTGGTATTTCCACTTTTTGATATTGGTCTGTCTTTCTTCTTAAGTCTTCAACGGTACTCCCTTGTCGCTATGCATCAGCATATAAAATATGAACCACATCCCTGGTTTTTGAGAAGTTGTCCAATGGGTAAAATATTAGGATGTTTACGAAAAATGGCTGCCTCAAACAAGCCTTAAAATGATGATATTTAATACAAATTAACAATGCCTAAAAACCAGCACCCCCTCCCCCTCAAAGATTGACCTGTCGAACATGGTATTTATCATATACACTCACTTAAAAGTCATGAGTGGACAAATCCTCACCAGCTAAAAGAAACAATGTCTAACATCTGTACTCCCCAAATAAAATAATGACCAGTTAAACATGTTATTCATATGTGATCGCTTTAAAGCCTAATATCCTCATAAACTAAAACATTTACGGCAAATATATGTTACAATAATGTTTATTAAAATAAAGAACTTGTATTTCAGACACTCAAAATGTCTGATAAACACAGAATCTTACATATCATAAATTGAAATAGTGTTAAAAACTCAAGCAAAACTAATAATTTAAAAAATGGATTATATTCATCAACAAATGAGGTATTCATATCAGGATAACTTGAAAGTGATTTATTTATATTAATCCTTATAAGGGAATATCATATTGTCAAATGTCTTGCAAGTCTTCATGCTCCTGAAGTGATCGTTTGTGTCCATGATCCCTATAAGCCCTGGCCATTTCAAGCATATCATCAAATGTTTTGCAAATCGTCATACACCTAAAGTGACCCCTGATGTATATCCATGACAATGGATTAAAACCATCCTTCATGATCCCTATCAAATCTTTTGCAAATCCTCATGCACCCTCAGTGACCTATGGTGTATATCCATGACAATTGATTCATAAAAGCATCTCTTTCATGTTCCTTAAAAGGGAATATCAAGCATATCATCAAATTTTTTGCACTTCTTCATGTGTCTGTCAAGTGATCCTTTATAGCCATATACCACGTGGCAAAAAGGACATTCAAATTTAATATGTTCATGTTTGGCCTGTATGTGTCTTCTCATATTATTCGGAAGAAACACTCCATCACAATGTCTACATTTGAGACTCTCTTTGTCCTTCTCCTCCGAATGCTTCATTAATATGTGTTGATGAAGACTTTCACTCGTTCTGTACTGTCTGGAACACTTGTCACACTCATATTCTTTATGCTGGAAGCAAATTTAGTGATTTAAATAATGACATTCATAATAGTCGATCTAATATATCTCACCTTATCCACATCTGAAATATTTCAATTCTATAACTGAAACTTTTCATATTTTTTCTACTCTCAAGTGGGTGCAATTAAATTCTAAATTGGGTGAAAATTTTGTTTGACATGTTGACTGGTTGCAATTCATTTGTAATTTAATCCATAGAGAGATCATTGGAGTGATCCTTTAAACTGGTCTTACATTTGTATGAGATGATTTATGAGCTACGTATCTTTCATGTCTCTGGAAAGCCTTTCCACAGCCATCAACTGTACATGTAAACTTTGCTTTCCCTCCGTGTTTGAGAACGATGTGATCGCATAGTCCACTCTTTGACAAGAATGGCTTACCACAAAATGAACACACTACAATAAGACAGCATAACTATTAGTCATTTACATGTAGGCAAAGTTTAGTGTTTTGTTTAAAATTATTGTGTAAAATATTGCATCTAAATTATGCCAATTTAACTAACATTAACCATATTGAAACAAAACATATGGAAACCTCCTTCAAAAGTTTGAAAGCACCAACTCTGAATCTAAATAAATATCTTTTTAGTTTTCAAGAGAACATAAATGAGTTAAATCTATTCAATCAAATATCATTAAGCCTCAACAACTATTCTTATGCTTTAGGGGTTAGGGTAAGGGGAATAAAAATCAACTTACAATTAGCATGTTTTTTGTGACCTGCTTTCGATTTAACCAGTGCTTTGGATAGAGTTGCTTTCGTAATGGAGTCCTTTGGCAAAAATCTGTGTTTTTCTGAAAATGTAATGAACAAATGCACATTTTCTTTTTGAGATTGTGATAAGGGGGAGTGGGTCTTAGACATTGTTTCTTTGTGTACTTAATCAGTATTCACCTGAAGATTTTTCAAAATAAAAGGAATGTTCCAATATTGAAATAACCGGAAGTCAGATTTCAATGCTGAATCCTGAGAAAATTTCCAAATATAGTAATACCTCACACATTGAATTGAGAGAAGTTGACTGCAAAAGCAAATACTTTCATTAAGTTGGCTTAAATATTCCTCTTCTGTTGCAGACTAGCAGCATCGTCTTCTTTCAATAGGCTCCCATTGCAGAGTAGAATGACTGCGCAAAGAGGTTTAATATGCGATTAGATAAATATTAAGGTAATTATACCACCATCTAAGGTAAACTGAGTCACCAATTCTACCAGTTCATTTATTGGAGAAATTGGAATATTTCTGTTATTTTGAACCAAAAAACTGTATACCAACCACAAAATTCAATGCAAAATGTTGACACATTTGAACTTTCCATTGATTCATTCAAACTTTCTGTTGCCTTATTTATGTTTTCTGTTGGCTTATTTGAATTTTCTCTAGGCTCATTTAAACTTTCTGCTTTTCCAGTATAATTCTCTCCTGTGTGTAATTCCTCTGCAGAGTTAAATCTCTCTGGCATGTACTCTCAAGCTGTGTTGAGCGAAGTTATTGTAATTGAAAATGTGTCTCGGCAAATCAAGCAGTTGAAAATCTCTTTAGGGACATCAACTGAATTTATCAGAAAACTTGTGTAAAAATATAAATACATGCAAAGTTCCTAAGCCAAAAGTTTCTCCAAAATAACTAAGAGAAAAGCCAAAATGATACAACAAACTGATACATAAACAACACCTTTTGAATACCGTAAAGTTCCAAAATTATCAGCTCCAGAAAGTGTCACTAAATTGGCTCTTTGACATGTCTACTTATATAACAAACATAACATGTTTGCATTCACACTTTTTAACTTCCAATAAAAATGATAAATTAAATATAGGATTATCTTTTCAATAAATCAATCACACAAAACACAATTAAAATAGAAAAAAAATAAAACTGAAGTGTGCTGTAACTGCATTGTAACTGCTTTCACATTTTTTTTCAAAATAAAAGTATATATAAGAAAAATATACTAAACAGAATACATTTCATGAATTTATTATTGAGAATACAATTTATTTCAAAACATATTATTTACAATGTAATGTTTAATGAGCACACAAATTGCCAATTGTCACCAGTCATCACAAACATGATATATTTAAAAGCAGAATCAGCAAGGGAGTTGACAAAATTGCAAGCAATATGTATACTTGATCTTTCATTGTGTTCCTTACAAGCTCAAATATGATATCTCCCAAAAGATCTGTGATATGTTATCAATTGGTGAAGTTATTTAACATTAATGGTGCAAAAATGGAGGGAAAATATTTAAATTCTCCAAAATATTAAGAATTGCAACCATTCTTATAGACAAATTATTGCGTTGTTGTAAAAATTCTTAGTTTCTTCAAATAAAGTATTATATACTCAGGGGCAATATTATAGGCCCAAAATATTTTTAAATTGAAACAATTTTCGTCAAGATGAAGCATCAAAGTCACCAAAGTAAATGCTAGATCTAATTCTGCCTTTAATACTTTTAATGGTCGTTTAATGTCGCATTTAAAATAAAGAACAAGAGATACATAAAGAGCCTAACAAGAAACTGAATATTCACTTGTGCTCTTTTCTCTTGTGTTTTGAAAGCATTCCTCTGTACGCAAATTTTTTACCACATACTTTGCAAGTATAGACAGGAATCTCTGGAGAATGTTTAAATTTTATGTGTTCTTTTAGGTACCGTTTCGACTTAAAAGCTTTTCCGCATTCATGGCATTTGGCATCCCTAGCTGTCTTTCCACACAAGTCTTTGTGTTCTCTAAGACTTCTAGCGTGGGCAAACTTCTTGGGGCACTTTGGACATTTAAATTTTAAATTCATATGCATCATCTGGTGATCTATAAAGACGTTTTTGTATGAGAAGCCCTTCCCACATATGTCACAGAAATGACTATAGTTGCCAGTGTGTTCAGCTTCGTGTCTCCTAAGTCCAAGTAATGTCTTGTAAGTCTTGCCACAAGTTGAGCACTGTATGCTTCCTGGAGTGTCTATACAACTGTGTTGGTCAAGTGCACTCTTTTGCCCAAAACTGAAATAAGCAAATCAAGATTATTCAAAAGTACAAAATAATTCGTATCAAATATTTCCACTCAAAAACTTAATGAGAGACAATGTATAATTAAACACATGTCCTTTCTAGAAGATAAATGTCATATCCTGATACTGAGATTTTGCCAGTTAAATTGAGTCCAACACTTAAGAAGATAGTCACTCATTCCAACTAAATTTAATTTTCCAATTCCTCATTCTATGAATATTAACAGAATAAATAAAACTGACACCATATGTCACTACAATTATCAAATTTTGACTAACCATTTTCCACAATTATGACACACATATCTTTTAGAGTGGGTATGTTTGTGTCTGTATGCTGTCCACATTTTCTCCGTTTTGAAGTTGCAGGCTGAGCATGCAAAAACCTGTTTATCGTTTGCCACAGATTTTATTATTTTTGGCAGAACATCATTGTCTGGTTTTTCCAACTCTATCGGTTGTTCAAGAACATTATGAGCTACTATGTTCTTTTGTTTGTCACTGTTAATAGACTTCAGCCAAACGCCATCAGGGTCATTACATGCACTCACAATATCTGGAATGATAAATATATGTTTAACTTCTGTCAAATTACCAAACAGAGCCTTCCTGTTGAAATAAGTTGCCAAATTCTGTTGATTTTGTATAGGAGTAAGTGGGGAAATCTACGAGCAAAGGTGGTTTTAAACAGATGTTTGATCCCTATCCCAGGAGTCCTATCCACTTTTCAATTTGGATTATTTTACACAGAATCACAATAAGGTTAGAGATACCCAATAAGTTGAATTGCTTTGTCACAAAGCTATTTAACCTGCTGTGTAGCAGAGTACCAATGACACACCAAAACAGTGTACTAGTATATTTTAAAATACTAATTCATCTTTATTAAAATGTTACACTGTTACATGAAATATGAAACTCAGCATATCCCAATTGAAAAAAGCCTATGGAAAATCATCTCCAATTATCACCTAACTTACTCTTGATAATGAGTTGAAAGTTAGGTGAATAAATTCACATGCAAATTATCTAACTAAACTAACGCTTAATTAACGCTTAATTTGCAACTTTATTAACGGTTAACTACCATCAATATGCAAATGAACTATATAGTGGTAGATTGTCACTGATTTACGTAAATAAGGTGAAAGTTAGTCGTAAGTTTGATACAAGTTAATCTCTACGTATCACCTAACTTAATATTGATAATTAGTTGAAAGTTAGGTTTCACATGCAAATAAGCTAACTATCACCTCTAATTAACAATTAACTTTCACCTTAATAAACCATTTATCATCACCATTATGCAAATGAGCTAAACAATGGTCCATTTTACTGGTTACCATAAATTAGGCGTTAAATGTGCTCCAACTTACACTTCATCTACGAAACAGTATAAAAAGCTGTTGTCATCATTGTTATACAGTCAGACAGTACATAGCTATTTATTTTCACATTTTCGCAACGAGGCATTTAAATGCAAGATGTCACCATTTGTTACATTGTGAGTCATTTGTTACAGACACCGAGGTACGAACACTTAACACTGTTTACTATTTTTCATTTGTTTTGAGACTAATAACAGGTGAGGAATTGGTGACATAATAAACAAAAACACATGGTTCCTACCAACACCATTGTCTAGTAAACACCCTTCCGAGCACTTACTGTATTAAATAACCTCTGTAAATAACCTCTGTTATGAACACTTACATTTCTGAGGCTCCATAGGTTTTCACTGTACAAAGGTTTTACTTAATGTATATTTTTAGTTATGTTGGCTAGAAGTAATAATATTGAGCTTAAAGGTGCATTATATTCCTGGACATTTCATGATGTTATTAGGCTTTAAAAAAGCAAGATTGTAATATAGCCGAATTGAACATCTACCACTGCCATCTATTTTTATGATATATCAAGCTCAAACACTTAATTTCACCGTCATGTATCAAATCACTTTATTCCATGTGCATACATAATAAGTGCTGTATACATTGTAAATAGCGTTTCAATTGTTTCAACTGTTTCAATCGTTTCAATCAGTTCAATCGTTTCAATGCTTGCATCATTTCCTCCGTTTCAATGCTTGCGTCATTTCAAGCATTTCAATCGTTTCAATCGATTCGCCTTTGAAATTAATTTAAAGTTTCGCTGTTTGCGCCTGTTTCGCCGTTTCAAGCATTTCAATCATACGACCAATTCATGGAGAAACGGGCGAAACGATTGAAAAGAAAAACGAACATGCACGTTTTTTGTTTCAAGCATTTCGCCGGGGCTTTTCAACCGTTTCAATCGATACGCCTTTGAAATGAAATTACTGTTTCGCTGCTTTCTTCTGTTTCGCCGTTTCAAGCATTTCAATCAATTCGCCTAAGCTTTTTCACATTCTCTTTCATTTCAACCATTTCAAGCATTTCGGCCTTTTCGCCCCCCGTTTCAAGCATTTCGCCTGCCAGTGTATACACCCCTATACATATACTGGTAAATGCAGTGATCTCCCAAGGATTTTTCTCAACCGGGTGCATAATTCTTAAAAAATTTGCCACACGTTGATTGCAGTAACTACCCAGGTAGCAAACTTTTACAAACTATTACATTCTAACTAATCACTGCAACACGTTAAAATATTGTTATCATGGAAACTGAATGTATCTATATGCTTCTGAATTTTAATCTGCTGGGTTGGCAGCCATACTTTCATTTTCTCATCTATTTTAATTGATTAAGTGAACTAAACATTGATTAAGGTTCCCATGAGGACTTTAAACTCTACTTTGATTAAGTCGTAGCCATAACTATAATCCATGACTATAAAAATGACGTTAGTCAGTATAGTCATTGATATAATATGTGAATTACCAAAATGTTATTCTCAGAAATGCCTCAAAAGCTACCAACATGTACAACTGGAAGTTCAGCTTTACTTCCAGTTAATTTCTGGGAAATTTTCAAGTGGGCCCTCAACTGTTTTCAATTGGGCGCAGAGCATTAATCGTGTGTGTTAACAAGTTCAACTGTGCATAGCTTCCAGTGCAAGGCCCTGAGGAGATCATAGATGTATAGTATATATATAATACAATATTGAACACCCAACTCCAAACACTATACAGCATTATCATATAATAAAGATGTATTTACAGAACAAGTTCAAACGTCGGACACTTAAATTGAAAATCCCTTCTATTATATGTCTCTAGAGCATCATCATATCGTAAAGATTTATGTACGGAACAAGTTCAAACGTCGAACACTATAGTTGAAAATCCCTTCTTACATAGAGTTCTGTCTCTAGAGCGTCTTAAAAATTTACTGTAGTCTTCTACTTAATATTAGTCTACCAATCCAATTTTTTTAATAATGTTCCTATTCGCTGCAACTTTTTCATTAAAGATTCTCGTAAAATTGTTGTAATGTAGTATTGTTTCTGTGTAGCCTGAAAATACAAAACCATGGAAATGAAACACCTACCAGATAAAGTCATGAACTTATAATATGTGAGAATTATTAAGAATTAAATAATAAGGCATTAACATGACAAAATGTCACCACTTGGAAATTGCAAAATTTGTCGTGTAGTGTAAGTGTAGTCATTAAGGGCAAAATAGAGATTGGTCAAATGAAACAGGCTTACAAATAATTCTAGTATATAAATCTTTCAAAGAACAACACAAAAATGATCAATTCAACAGCCCTGTTATGCTCTGGTCTGTTATTTCCACACACAATGGCTTCAGCCCTTATTAGTGTTATTAAGGCATGACAAAATGTCACCACTTGGTACCACAAGTTATGTTGAAGTAAGCACTCCTCTCAAAGCTATTCATTGCAAGTTGTAAAAATTTGTTACAGATGCCAATCACCAACCACAAAGAAACTTGGAGACTGCAACAATATGTCACCTGAGTAATAAGCATGTCATCTAAGTTGGTAACATAACGATAATATGGCCATTTTCAAAAAAACTAAAATTGAAGTTACCCTTGACTGCTAGTAGAATAGGTCCTTTCTTTTTGTCTTTGGTGTAGAATCCCAATCCACCTTTTCCACTCAACTCTTCTGGCTCAAACAACCCATCCAGAAGTGCCCTACAGATCTTACCTGGATCTGCAGGACACTCTTGTCTGGATTGCTTTTTCGTCTTTGATTGTATCAGAATTTGTGCAAGCCAAGCTTTAGGAACTGCTACATCCATATGTTGAACTAGTCTCATCCATTCTGGTTTTGGCAATTCATCTTTTGAGAGCTAAACAAAAAGTCATTTTAATTATTAAGTACCCGATAAAATGAATCCCAAGGTGTATGACATGTATTATATATGGCAAATTAGCTCAAATCTACCGACATAAACATTGAGTCAGTAAAGCACGTGACTTTCTCATTGGTACAAGGCGGTGATAAAAGAAATCAAAATAAGTAAAAGCGACCGACTTGGGCAAGGCTAGGGATGTCGCCAAATTCTGCTAATGGGACGGAGCAGATCAAATTATTAGACAAATTTCCTGCAAAAGCACAATGAAATTAGAATCGCATGTGCTGGTTTGATGTTATCCTCTAACAAGCAGCTTTTCATTTAAAAAAACATTTGTGTGAAAATATTGAAATATGCTCCGTCCCATTAGCAGAATTTGGAGTTGGCATCCCATGGTGATGATGATGGACGACACTTTCTCATGAATCTGCATGTGAATTATCAAAACCTACCATTACTGGATGGCACAGTGGAAGTGGACTCCTCGTCTTCGGTCTATATCTCCTCTCCCTTAATGTGTTCTCTCTTTCCGAAACCTCTATGAAACACAATAACAAGAAAATGTTATCATTTTCATAAATAATATAGCTTTTACATTTTATTTATCATGTACTTCTTGATAACCATTTAAATCATGTTTGAATAATTGCATGACAATTTCAACAGCAATTCAACAGTACTCAATATTTAAAGTTACTTTGGCTAAAAAATGAGATACATATATTCTTTTAAATAAAAATATCTTGAAATGAGGAGGGTTACTTTCTTTAACCTAATAACAAAAATGTGAGAAGGGAAGATCAAAATATTACAGTCTACTAGTATATACCATGTTTCTCACTGCCTGAATTAAAAAAAAACAGAACTGAATTTCAGATTTTCAAGGTTGAGAAGTATGGTATTACTTATGGTAGCTATGAATAAGATAAGAATTCTTGGTTACCTTCACTTGAACTGCCTGTTTGCTTTTGGCTTTGTCTTAGTATCTGATTCTCTCTGTCAAGAGAACTTATTCGGGCAAGTAAGCTCTGAACTGAAATAACATTGATTTTGAAATGCTAAGCAAATATAATGCTAATATAATCTCGAAATAAGAGACACACTTGAACGGATATATTGCTAGTCTATTTAAATGTCACCAACTCTGTAAAAAGCATGCAGAGAATGCATTCAAGAAAAGTATAGAGGGAAAAAACAAAGAGCAACCTAATAATAAAAAAAGCCAAAGCAGAGAAGTAGTACCAGGCCGTCCAACTGTCCCGCAATTTGCGTATTTGTCATGCATTTGCTGGAAAATATGAAGTCACGCCATTTTTTTGGGTGACAGAATATGTCACGAAAATACGCATTTTACCTGATTATTGTCCAGCCAAAATATTACTGTAGAAAAACTTCCAAAAAATGATCGCCGATACAGCACAAAACCGAACGCCGAAAAAAATGAACGCATTTCAAAACCGTATATGTCATGCATTTTCCTTGAAATTTTCCCTACATACCCCCCCCCCCCCCCCGTTGACTGAACGTGAGCGAAGCGAGAGCAAAGCGAGAGCGGAAATTTTGAGGTGTCTTAAGTTTGGTCATTTGCAATAAAATTTGAACCAAGATGCACAAAATGTGGCCAAGGTGTTCAGATTTGGACCAAGGTGTCCAAAATTTGAACAAAAAGATTCAACATTTGTAGGTCACTCATGTTAGGTGTCCCAAGTTGACAGGCATGTAGTACTGTTGAAACAGGTGATATACAAGATGCAAATAACAGTTATGGTTTTAAAGGACCATCATTCTTGATGTTTTGTTCACCATTTGACATAGTTCGTGGAACATCAATTGACTATATGCTTCAAGTACTCATGAACATCACCAGAAACTTTCTTAAACTTTGGTACACATCTGCCCATTCCTCAGAAGAGTACTCCCTCTATTCTTTGGCTAGTGTGGTCAGTGACCGTATTGAAAAAATCAAGCCTCCTAGCACAATCAGTCGAATGATTATTGTCCAGCCAAAATATTACTGTAGAAAAACTTCCAAAAATGATCGCCGATACAGCACAAAACCGAACGCCGAAAAAAACGAACGCATTTCAAAACCGTATATGTCATGCATTTTCCTTGAGATTTTCCCTACATACCCCCATCATTTAGGAGTGCTTGTGGAATTATTGTTGGTACAAGGCCTGGGGCTGGTAATTATATTAATTTCCACCAGAGGTTTGCTAATATGCCCATCTGGAAATTAATTTTGCATGGATATTTATTTGAAAATGTTTTCTCCAGTGTGCAATTTCTCACCAATATGTAACTTCTCGCCAGTGTCCAATTCCTCTCCAGTGTGTTATTTCTCTCCATTGTGAAATTTTCTCCCTGGTGTTTCATTCCCCATGAGTATATAACTTTTCATCAGTGTTTAATTTTGTGTGTAATTTACATCCAGTGTGTAACTCCTCACCGGTATATAAAGTATATACATTTTCTCCAGTGTGTATTTCCTCTCTAGGTTTTAATTCCTCTCTAGTGTGATATTTCCAATAAACATGATACATGTTAAGGATCATTTATTCATTCAATCAAATCACAATTAAACCAGACTTAACAGAAGATATTTTGTAGTTAAAATTAGAAATGAATTTATTTTTAAAAAAATTGACTGAGATGCTCACATTATATATAATAAGAGTACAGTTTTATGACATATGTTATTACAATTAATTAGAATAAAAGAAATTTATAATATAGAACCTATCAAAATAAATAATATTGTTCTACCGAAAAGGAATTTCACTTTTTAAATTTTATAACATGGGGACTATGGGGAATCCCCCCCCCACAACCTTCACAGTCACATTTCCAAAGAAAATTAAATTTTTCAAAGTTGATTTATGAAGCCACATTTCAATATATATAACTAACTATATATATATAACTTTCTTTTGGCTCAATTGAACTTTCTTCATATATCAATATCATATTTTTTAGGCATATGACCTTTTTAAATCATTTCATATTTGTGTGAAACATTGGATACATATTTCATACTTCACATTTTTTCTCCTGTGCGGACAGGCCTTTGATTTACACCATCTTTCTTATAATAATACATCTGTTGACACATATCACAACAATGATTTTTGGACAGGGTATCATTTAAAATTTCTGTTAGCTCATTTGAACTTTCATTGTTCTATTTAAGCTTTCAACTAGACAACAGCAACGACAAAGCGTAGCAAATCCCATTGAACAGCCATGGCTGGCATTTTTACAAATAAAGTATATAGTAAAAATGGCAGCCATTTTTCAAAATGACCACCTACCACAAGTGTCATTAAACAGTCTGCCATGCTTGTAGTATTCACATACCAAATATGAACAGAATCGCTCCACTACTTTTTGAGATATAGTAAAAGAGGATAAAATGGTGGCCATTGTAAAAAATGGTCGCCTTCTGTCAAAAGTGTTATGAGACAGTGTGCCATGATTATAGTATTCACATACCAAGTATGAACAAAATCGCTCCATTTTTTCCAGTTATAGTAAAATATGTTAAAATGGTGGCCATTTTGAAAAATGGCCACCTTCTACCAAAAGTGTCATTAGACAGTGTGCCATGCTTATAGTATTCAAATACCAAATATGAACAAAATTGCTACACTACTTTTCGAGTTATAGAAAAATACATTAAATGGCAGCCATTTTTCAAAATGGCCACCTTCTACAAAGGTATCATTAGAAAGTGTGCCATGCTTATAGTATTCACATACAAATTATGGACAATTATTTACATTTAAAACATATACAGGGTGGTCCAAAAAAAGTGAACCCCTGCAACGGCCCATATTTCCCTTATTACTGGCAGGAATTCTTTTTTATTTTCACATGTTGTAGAGAAAGGTCTAAAATTTATGTTGGTACCATACATTTTTTTAGTCTTGAAATTAGCGGAAATTATAAGCCCTAACCAAATATTACTGAAAATGGACAAAATGTGATTTTCAATATCCGTGATTCTTCAACCCTTCAACACCTTTCCCCTGAGTATTTTTTAAGCTGCAGTCTTAAAGTACTAATATTTTCTGACTTTGTTCAATTTTAAATGCTGCACATTATGGCTAAAAACTAGCATCCTACCTTTGTTAGTTGCAAAGTTATTGTGATCCAAAGAAATGTGCTTAGCTTCCACAGACGAAAACATTTTCCAGTGAAATCATGAACATACCCCTATATGATCTTGAAATGTCAATATCTTCATAAATCATGGACCAATTCTAATGAAATATGGCTCAAAACATTGAATATTGGATTTTCTTTTGATTTTTTAAAGATATTTGATGAAGGGCTTATCAGATTCCTGGTCACAGGGGGCAACTTCCTTCCATAAGAGGCCCCCTCTAACTGTTGGTGTAGGTAACATACCCCTGAACTGTTGATCAGTAAAAATGCTTCAAAACGATCAATGAAAGTGTGAAATGTGTTTTCTGCTTAATAGTGTCCCTCTTGTCATATGGTAGGGTTTTAAACTTGTATATCTCTAACTGAAAGCTGTTTAAGATCATCCAATGTGTTTCAACAATTTCCGTGAATCACATTTGTAAAATTTTGTACAATATCTAATTTTCAGGCATGTTTGTTAAACTCTTGTAATTTCTTGAATATTTAAGACTGAGAATAGATTATGGCATCAACTAAAATTTTAGACCTTTCTCTACAACATGTCATAATATGAGCCAATTCATGCATGTATTTAGAAAAGTATAGGCTGTTGCAGGGGTTCACTTTTTTTTGGACCACCCTGTAGCTATTACAGTTTTACATATTGTCCCTAAATAACTGTAAAAACGGCACTCAAATGGCTGCCATTTTTGAATGAGCGGCCATTTTGAAAATCGGCTTTAAAGCAGAACTTCTACCCACATAGGGTACAGTTTATGTTTACAAAATATGAACAAAATCGGGCCAACCGTATTTTAGTTATTGCCCGGACGGACATCTTGTAATATATAGATACACTGTCCCACATGTTTTGTTAAAGAGCAACTGAAGCATACAATCTTTCCACAAAGATAACAGACGGATGCATTCCCTATATCCCTTCCAAACTTGGTTCGATACCAAAATTTCTTTGCACTTTTTGTCGCCTTACTTGAATCTCTTTATATTTTTTGAATCTTTTAGTTGGCTAATTTGAACCTCCCCTTGGCTCTTTTAAACTGTCAATTGCATAATCAAAACTTTCAATTGACTCTGTTGAACTTTATATTTGCTCATTTGGACTTTCTGTTCCCTTAATTGATCTTCATTTATGTATTGTTTTTCAGGCTTAAATCTTATTGTATCATCCAATGTTTTTCTCATATACCATCGAAGGATACATTTTTGTGAGAAACACATCTCATATATTTCACCTGTGTGGAATCACATATGATATACAATTCACTTTTATTGTTTGTCATATATCACAATAATGCATTTTGAATTTGGTATGTTACTTGGTCTTCTCTCTAAGCTCAGCTCCTTGTTCTTTTGGAATTGATGGACTAGGCTTAAACCCATCCTGAATGACCTTATGTTTATTCCACATATGTTTTCGGAAGGAATTTGTTCTTGTAAAGCTTCTTTTACATAGCTCACAGAAAGGAGGTTGTATTCTCTTAGGTTTATAATCTTCTTGTATAATCTTATGTGTTTTTCTCATATGCAATCGAAGGGTGCATTTTTGTGAGAAACACTGCGCACATGTGTGACACTTAAAAGGTTTTTCTCCGGTATGGATTCGCATATGATTTACAATATCATGCTTATTGTAAAACATCTTTTGACATATATCACAACAATGATATTTGGGTCTGGTGTTAATAGATTTCTTGGTCTTCTCAATAATGTCAGCTCTATGTTCTCCAGTGTGTATTTTCTCTCCAGTGCTTAACTTCTTGCCAGTACATAATTTCACTCCAGTGTACAATTTCTCTTTAAAGTGTAACTTCTCCTCAGTGTATAAGTTCTCCCCAGTGTGTAATTTCTCCCCAGTGTGTAATTTCTCCCCAGTGTGTAATTTCTCTCCAGTGTGGAATTTCTCTCCAGTGTGGAATTTCTCCTCAGTTCTAAATCTCTCCTTGGCATGTACTCTCAAGCTGTGATCAGCGAAATTATTTGCAGTTAAAAACACGTCTCCACAAATCAAACAGTTGATCAAGCCATTGTAGACATCACCTGAAAATATCAGAATATTTTTATAAAAATATGAGTTCGTGTATGTAAGCTAAAAACCTCTTCAAAATATCTACTGTAGGTTTCATGTATATGAGTTAGAATGATACAGCAAACATCAACCAGGCATTAACATACAAAATGTAACCACCTGAAAACTTTTTTCAGATGACGAACTCTGAATGCCAAAAACCAACCACCGCAACAAAAAAGTTGGGAGACTATAACAATATGGGACGACTTGTTGTGGTGATATAATAAACTTTTATATTAACAATATCCTTGATTATATAGCCTATATTATCAGCATAAGAAGTTCTCATTAATTTAAGGAAAAGTAAATGGGAATGGTTCTGTCGAATTCAATTATACTTAAATGTACAGGTGCCGAGAGAGGCCTAAAAATGTATTTTAAAATATAAAGGTGAGACATCTACAAACTACTTGGAGTACTAGGTATCAACAATAAGGGACTTCCTAGGGGGGTACATGGGCCAACCAGGGAGTTTCCTTTCAATTGTAAAATGGGTTGTAAACCATAGATCTATTTTTTAAATGTTAGGTTTATATTGTATTCTATATAATCTCTATCACTGTTAAACTGTATATCTGCTTTAAATGGGCTTGTTGCTAAACACATAATCACAATCAGGTATAGTTCAATATAATCACAATCAACAGGTTTAATTGCTTTGTTATCTTTATTAAAATGTTACACTGTTGTTTACAATATGAAAACATTTTTAACTTTATATATATTACAAGTGATCTAAATCTAATATTATACTATATAGGTGACAAGTCTGTATATTTCCTTGGAGGAAATGTATCAATAATATAGTAAAATAATACATGCTTCTTTACAGTTATGATTTTAATATAATTGTTTTTAACTCTGTTCCCATTGCAGTGAAAAATGGGTATACATAGATATTGAATATACCATGTATCATTAGAACTTTTTATTAACCTTATTTGAATTTCTGTTGGCTTGTTTGAACTTTCTATTGACTTCTTTGAACTTTTTGTTAACTTAAAGAACTTTCTGTTGATGTTATTTGAACTTCCCATTGACAAATTAGAACTTTTTGTTACCTAATATTTGAACCTTCTGTTAACTTTTTAGTATATAAGCTTCAGGTTCACAACTTAAACTTACTGTTGGCTCATTTAAGCTCTGTAGACCATGGGCTTTAACCAGAAAGCCCATGTGTAGACTGACTTGAACTCTCAGTTGCTTTATTTGAACTCTCTGTCAGCTCATTTGAATTTTCTCTTGGATCATTTGAACTTTGAATTATTTATTAGCTGCATTACCTTTCAGTTGCCTCATTTGAACTTTCTTTGTGCATCAATTTGTTTTTCTTTGGATTATAACCTTCTTGTATCATCTTATGCTTGGATCAATTTAATGTTGGATTGCCTCGTTTGAACTTTCTGTTGGCTTATTGGGACTTTCAATTTTCTTATTTGAACTTTCTGATGACTTATTTGAACTTTCTTTTGCCTCACTTGAACTTTCTGTTACCTTATGTGAACTTCCTGTTGCCTTTGTTGAACTTTCTATTGCCTCATTTGAACTTTCTGTTACCTTATGTGAACTTCCTGTTGCCTTTGTTGAACTTTCTTTTGCCTCACTTGAACTCTCTGTTACCTTATGTGAACTTCCTGTTGCCTTTGTTGAACTTTCTATTGCCTCATTTGAACTTTCTGTTACCTTATGTGAACTTCCTGTTGCCTTTGTTGAACTTTCTTTTGCCTCACTTGAACTTTCTGTTACCTTATGTGAACTTCCTGTTGCCTTTGTTGAACTTTCTATTGCCTCATTTGAACTTTCTGTTACCTTATGTGAACTTCCTGTTGCCTTTGTTGAACTTTCTTTTGCCTCACTTGAACTCTCTGTTACCTTATGTGAACTTCCTGTTGCCTTTGTTGAACTTTCTTTTGCCTCACTTGAACTTTCTGTTACCTTATGTGAACTTCCTGTTGCCTTTGTTGAACTTTCTTTTGCCTCACTTGAACTTTCTGTTACCTTATGTGAACTTCCTGTTGCCTTTGTTGAACTTTCTATTGCCTCATTTGATCTTTCTGGTGAATCATTTGAACTTTTTGTTGCCTTGGGTAAACTTTCTATTGGCTCATTTGAACTTTCTCCATGTATCAGATTTTTTAGGCTCACTCGAGGCTTATAACCTTTTTGTATCATATTATGTGTTCTTCTCATATGTAATCGAAGGTTACTTTCCTGTGAGAAACGCCGTGCGCATATTTCACACATAAATGGTTTTTCCCCGGTATGGATTCGCATATGATTTACAACATCTTTCTTCCGGTAAAACATCTTTTGACAGATATCACAACAATGATTTTTGGGTTTGGTAGGCTTCTTACTCTTCTCCTTTTTACTAAAGAAGTGTTTCCTTCTAGGTTTATAGTCTTCTTGTATCATATTATGTGTCCTCCTCATATGACATCGAACTGCACTTTTTTGTGAAAAACACATCTTACATAACTCACACTTAAAAGGTTTTTCACCAGTGTGGGTTCGCATATGATTTATAACATCTTTCTTCTGGTAAAACATATTTTGACAGATATCACAACAATGATTTTTGGGTTTGGTAGGCTTCTTACTCTTCTTACTCTTCTCCTTTTTACTAAAGAAGTGTTTCCTTCTAGGTTTATAGTCTTCTTGTATCACCTTATGTGTATTCCTCATATGCCATCGAACGGTACCTTTTTGTGAGAAACACATCTCACATAATTCACATTTAAAAGGTTTTTCGCCTGTATGGATTCGCTTATGATTTTCAACACCTTTCTTTTCATGAAACATCTTCTGACATATATCACAACTATGCTTTTTTGGTTTGGTAGGATTGGTAGGATTCTTACTCTTCTCCTTTTTACTAATGAAGTATTTCCTTCTAGGTTTATAGTCTTCTTGTATCATATTATGTGTCCTCCTCATATGCCATCGAACTGTACATTTTTGTGAAAAACACATCTTACATATCTCACACTTAAAAGGTTTTTCACCAGTGTGGGTTCGCATATGATTTATAACAGCAATCTTACAATGAAACACTTTCTGACATATATCACAGCTATGCTTTTTGGAGTAGGTTTCATTTGAATTTTCTAATGGCTCATTTGAACATTCAATTGTCCTATTCAGTCTTTCTGTTGCCTTATTTGAACTTTCCATTGGTTTGTTTGAACCTTCTGTTGCCTTATTTGAACTTTCCATTGGTTTGTTAGAACCTTCTGTTGCCTTATTTGAACTTTCCATTAGTTTGTTAGAACCTTCTGTTGCCTTATTTGAACTTTCCATTGGTTTGTTAGAACCTTCTGTTGCCTTATTTGAACTTTCCATTGGTTTGTTTGAACCTTCTGTTGCCTTATTTGAGCTTTCCATTGGTTTGTTTGAACCTTCTGTTGCCTTATTTGAACTTTCCATTGGTTTGTTAGAACCTTCTGTTGCCTTATTTGAACTTTCCATTGGTTTGTTAGAACCTTCTGTTGCCTTATTTGAACTTTCCATTGGTTTGTTTGAACCTTCTGTTGCCTTATTTGAACTTTCCATTGGTTTGTTTGAACCTTCTGTTGCCTTATTTGAACTTTCCATTGGTTTGTTTGAACCTTCTGTTGCCTTATTTGAACTTTCCATTGGTTTGTTAGAACCTTCTGTTGCCTTATTTGAACTTTTCATTGGTTTGTTAGAACCTTCTGTTGCCTTATTTGAACTTTCCACTGGTTTGTTTGAACTTTCTGTTGCCTCATCTGAAATCTCTATTGGCTCATTTGATTTTTCTGTTGCCTTTTGGAAACTTTCTGTTGCCTCATTTGAACATTCTTCATGTATTGAGCTGTTTTTCTTAGGTTTATAATCTTCTTGTATCACCTTATGTGTATTCTTCGTATGCCATCGAACGGTACATTTTCGTGAGAAACTCATCTCACATAATTCACATTTAAAAGGTTTTTCGCCTGTATGGATTCGCATATGATTTATAACATCTTTCTTTTCATAAAACATCTTCTGACATATATCACAACAATGCTTTTTGGATTTGGTAGATTTCTTGGTCTTCTCTTTAACCTCAGCTGTGTGTTCTTTTTGAATTAGTGGACTAGGATTTAAGCCATCTTGAATATCTTTATGTTTACTCTCTTCAACAACCGCTCCACGTTTTTTTGGAATCAATATTTTATGTTTCTTCAACATATGATTCCGGAATGATTGTAAATGTGTAAAGCTTCTTTTACATTGCTCACAGAAAGGGAGTTGTATTCTCTTAGGTTTATAATCTTCTTGTATCACCTTATGTGTATTCCTCGTATGCCATCGAACAGTACTTTTTTGTGAGAAACTCATCTCACATAATTCACATTTAAAAGGTTTTTCGCCTGTATGGATTCGCATATGATTTATAACATCTTTCTTTTCATAAAACATCTTCTGACATATATCACAACAATGCTTTTTGGATTTGGTAGATTTCTTGGTCTTCTCTTTAACCTCAGCTGTGTGTTCTTTTTGAATTAGGATTTGACTAGGATTTAAGCCATCTTGAATATCTTTATGTTTACTCTCTTCAACAACCGCTCCACGTTTTTTTGGAATCAAAATTTTATGTTTCTTCAACATATGATTCCGGAATGATTGTAAATGTGTAAAGCTCCTTTTACATAGCTCACAGAAAGGAGGTTGTATTCTCTTAGGTTTATAATCTTCTTGTATCACCTTATGTGTATTCCTCGTATGCCATCGAACAGTACTTTTTTGTGAGAAACTCATCTCACATAATTCACATTTAAAAGGTTTTTCGCCTGTATGGATTCGCATATGATTTATAACATCTTTCTTTTCATAAAACATCTTCTGACATATATCACAACAATGCTTTTTGGATTTGGTAGATTTCTTGGTCTTCTCTTTAACCTCAGCTGTGTGTTCTTTTTGAATTAGTGGACTAGGATTTAAGCCATCTTGAATATCTTTATGTTTACTCTCTTCAACAACCGCTCCACGTTTTTTTGGAATCAAAATTTTATGTTTCTTCAACATATGATTCCGGAATGATTGTAAATGTGTAAAGCTCCTTTTACATAGCTCACAGAAAGGAGGTTGTATTCTCTTAGGTTTATAATCTTCTTGTATCATATTATGTTTTCTCCTCATATGCAATCGAAGGGTACATTTTTGTGAGAAACACATCTCACATATTTCACACTTAAAAGGTTTTTCGCCTGTATGAATTCGCATATGATTTATAACATCTTTTTTATCGTAAAACATCTTTTGACATATATCACAACAATGATTTTTGGGTCTTGTATTAATGCTTTTCTTGGTTTTCTCTTCATTAACTTCAACTTTATCTTCTTCTTGGATTAATGAATTAGGCTTTAAATCATCTTGAACAACCTTAAATTGTGTGTCACTATTATTAACTTGTGTGTCACTATCATTAACTTGTGTGTCACTATCATCAAATTGTGTTCCACTCTCAAAACTTGTTCCATGTGTCAATTTCATATGACGCTGAAGGTTGCTCAATTCAGCCCAATAGCTTTCCACACAAATGCTACACTTATATGGTTTTGAAATAATTCGTTCACTTCTATCAACAGTTTCACTAGTACTACTAATTAAAGTGTCTCCATTGTGCAATTTCCCACCAGTATATAATTTTTCTCCAGTGTGTAATTTCTCTCCAGTGTGCAATTCCTCACCAGTATATAACTTTTCTCCAGTGTGAAATTTCTCTTCAGTGTGCAATTCCTGACCAGTATATGAATTTTCTCCAGCGTGTAATTCCTCACCAGTGTGTAATTTCTCAACAGAATATAGCTTCTCCCCAGTGTGTAATACATCTCCAGTGGGTAATTTCTCTTGAAAGTGTAATTTCTCTCCAGTGTGTAATTCCTCACCATTGTATAATTTCTGCCAAGTCTGTAATTTCCCTTCAGCGTGTATGTCCTCTCCATTTCCAATGTTACATTTCTCCTCAGTGTTTAATCCCTCTTTGGCATGCGCTTTCAAGCAGTGCTCAGCAAAGGTGTTTGCAGTTGAAAACCTGTCTCCGCAAATCAAACAGTTGAAAAGTGCCCCGTGGACATCACCTGGAAATACCAGAATAATTTATATGAAAATATAAATATGCATAAAGTGACGCTAAAACCTATTCAAAATAACTGGGTGCTATAGATACAACAGACGTCAATAGATTCATAAATAAACAATAATTAAAGTTGATCTATACAATACACTAGACTCTAGAGGGGCAAAATAATCAGTTTCAGAAGTTGTCACAAAAATTGCTCTTTGACAAGTTTTATTCAATGTATGCATATTGTGCACTAAAATGTCTTTCTTGGGTTTTGAATCAAAATAAATAGAAATGATGATAATTCAAAAAATATATCTGCACTATCATAGAAAGTTAGGATTCATAGTTTGTGTACTTGTGCTTTTAAATTTCCAATAAAGGAGTATTCAATCACAGTTAATATAGACTTAACAGAAGATTGTATTACTAAGAATATGATATATTCCAAAACATATAAGGCCATAAGAAGTAGATTCTTTGTTTTGCGTCCCCTTGCTTGCACGATTTGGAGTAAATCAGCAAAAACAAACACATCCAAATAGCAATCACAAGGGTCTGAAAGTACCATCACATTTCGTTCAATCAGAATCAGACGAAATGGCGGATAATTTGATGTGCGTCAAAATTGACAGTGTTATAATTACTTAGGCATACATTGTGTATTTTCTTATTTCTACCCTTGAGTAATAGCTATGTTTAAATATATTGTATAAAATGGATAGATATGCGTTTGTAATCACTGCAAATTGGCATGTCATCCCTTTTTATGCCCATAAAATGTGTACATTTCTCAGCAAAGAAGTTGGTGTTTTTTCTTGAGTTTGTGTTTGTTTTCCTTGTACCCTTGCATGATTTGAATTTTGCCAGGACGCAAAACAAAGAATCTACTTCTTATGGCCTAATTGGCAAACATGCATCTGCCTTCAATACACTACATACAAAATTACAGGGTTACATAGGGAACTTGACATTTTATTCCAATTTAAAATCCAAAGTAAAACTAAAACACAAGAAAGAAATACACAATAAAACCTGTCTTTGTACCTGTTTTGCCTCTCTCTAGTGAACACCTGTGTTTAGTGAACACCACAAGACACATTTTACAATGACTCTGTAGGGAACACCTATATACAGTGACCAATTTTCACTCCATAAGTGTTCACTATATACAGGTTTTACTGTATGTTATATTATATTATGTTATAGAGTAAAAACAATAAGTCAACAGGAACTAACAGAACTTTAAAATGTAACTAAACATAGTAGCAGTTTCATATTTCAACTTATATGCAAATATTGCTACATGTCTTACACACCTACAATCTGCATGTTATCAGGTGTTTTTTCATAGATACCTTATATGCAAATATAGCTACATTGTCTTAAACAGCTACAAAACAATCTGCATGTTATTTGGTGTCTTTTCATAGATACCTTATACTGTTATATGCAAATATAGCTACATTGTCTTAAACAGCTACAAAACAATCTGCATGTTATCTGGTGTCTTTTCATAGATACCTTATATGCAAATATAGCTACATTGTCTTAAACAGCTACAAAACAATCTGCATGTTATCTGGTGTCTTTTCATAGATCCCTTATATTCAAATATTGCTACATGTCTTAAACAGCTACAATCTGCATGTTATCTGGTGTCTTTTCATAGATCCCTTATATGCAAATATTGCTACATGTCTTAACCAGCTACAATCTGCATGTTATCTGGTGTCTTTTCATAGATCCCTTATATTCAAATATTGCTACATGTCTTAAACAGCTACAATCTGCATGTTATCTGGTGTCTTTTCATAGATCCCTTATATGCAAATATTGATACATGTCTTAACCAGCTACAATCTACATGTTATCTGGTGTCTTTTCATAGATCCCTTATATGCAAATATTGCTACATGTCTTAACCAGCTACAATCACTCCCCCCAGTTTTCTGCAAGTTAAAATGCTCAATTCTGCAAGTGAAATTAGTGAATTCTGCAAGAAGAAAGGGCTAATTCTGCAGAAATTCCGCGGATATTAATGGTTTTCGAACCAGTAAACGGGAAAATATCGTGATAGTCAGGTAGTCGGTCATTACATACATGCTGCCATCTAACGGCAGAAATCAAACGATGGCGTTTAGAATTTTCACTTCGCATAATTTGGGTTATTTCTGCAAGGGATTTGACTGAAAACGTGTCAAATTGTTACAGGTAAGACTGACTTTTTAAACTTTTGGAAAATATATGGATTCTGCGGAAAATTCCGCGGAAATTGACCAAAATAGTTGATTCTGCAATTCCGCGGGCAGAGGCAAATTCCGTCCGCGCTCTGCAAACACGGAATCCTGGGGGCAGTGTACAATCTGCATGTTATCTGGTGTCTTTTCATAGATCCCTTATATGCCAATATTGCTACATGTCTTAACCAGCTACAATCTACATGTTATCTGGTGTCTTTTCATAGATCCCTTATATGCAAATATTGCATGGCATAAAGGGCAGGAATACTTAATTTTGCAATGGGCGGCTTGTTTATGCCTTTTAAGATTGGATTTCAACATGGTTTTGTTGCACACATTACACACTCCACGATAGTCATCTTCATACTCAGCAGGGGTATGTTTCACGGAAATGTGCTCCTTCAGTTGTCTCTTCTGAGAATATGATTTCTCGCAACTTTCACATTTGAATGCCTTTTCCTGCAATAAATGCATAAATGTTGTAAAATACTACATGTATACAAGTTAAACTTATCATTATTGCATCTTTGATGAGTATACTAAAATACCAGAATATTGCACAACACTTCAGTGGATCCTCAGACATTCTGATTCTTGGGAAATTGGAATATTCGATGTACAGAAGCGTTTGGTTCATTTTTCATAAACAGACTAACATTATTTGAGATATCCAGGTTTATCAAAGGGTTGAATTATTGAGACCAAGGAATCAATGTTAAATTGCAAAATACTTCATGAATATGATTGATGGTTTGAAAATCATTACTTTTATTGTTTTTATTTCAATAAATCATACCTCAACATGGGATAGTACATGCGCCCTATATTGCACAACACTTTGGTATCCCTTGCCGCAATGAGTGCATGTGTACTTTGGAACACCATGCTTCAACCTTGTATGATCATAAAGGCCAGACGCCCCTTTAAATTTGAGGCCGCAATGACTGCACACTGGAATTTCCAATAAAGGATTATTTATTCGATACAGGTAAATCAAATCACAATTACACGCTCGGTGATCGTACAAAAATGATGGAGGGGGGATTAGGCAATTTCTGCAAGAAAACTCAACAAATTTGGAAGATTTATTTTTTCAAGAGAAAATTTACAAGTGAATTGCCAAATGAATAGGCGCAGTGCATGGAAAAATATGTAAGGTCATCTAGTATTTTTTCTGAACCGATACCCTTCTAAGATATGAGATCTATTAAAAAAGGCGCATCATCACCAATGTGCAAAAGTCAATGTTTTTGCTATTAATCGGGCAACAATGGTCTACACGACCTGTAATAAATATCTTAGAAGGGTATATCGGTTCAAAAAAAATACTAGATGACCTAACACATTTTGCCATGCACTGCGCCTATTCATTTGACAATTCAGTTGTAAATTTTCTTTTGAAAAAATAAATCTTCCAAATTTGTTGAGTTTTCTTGCAGAAATCGCCTATTCCCCCTCCATCATTTTTGTACGATCACCGTGCGTGAATAAAACGTCCACAGATTTGGACCTGGACAAAGCTATTTATCAAGCTGTCACAGCTCAGCCGATCAGTTTCAATGTTAAATGGCTAAAAAATATAAATTTCAGTTATGCTACTGATCATATTTACAAAAAGAAATTGTCTTAAATCACAAAAACTAAACAATGTTTTCAGAATTTGATTTAGAATTTATAGTCATCATAGATTCATGAATCACTATAGTAACAAGGCACATGATTTATTGGAAAACCTTCAAAATAGCCGATATACTGATGGTGTGATAAAAATAGCTTGCAATTCATTATAACAATCTTGCATGGCAGATTACTTGAAATTTTTCTCAGTCTTTAGAATTGATTACAGAACATATGTATTATCAAGAACAGAATTTATTTCAAAACATACAACTGACATGCATGCAATTTACTTCAATACATTACATAAAAAAGTACAGGGTGACAAAAAGAAATTCACATTTTATTCCAATTTAAGAATCCAATTTAAAGTAAGAAAACAAAATACAATTAAACCTGTCTTAGTGAACACCTCTCTCTAGTGAACATCTGGGTTCAGTGAACACCACTTCAAGACATATTTTACATTGACTCATGTATAAATCCACTCTCTTTAATGAACACCTCCTTACATTGAACACTTTTTGTGGCTACATAGGTTTTCACTAAATGCTAGGTGTTTTACTGTATGTTATACCAGGAAAATAAAATTACTCTTCAGTAGCTGACAGAACTTTAAAATGTAACTGAACAAAGAAACTATATGAACACCTCTCTAATGCAAACATCTCTCAACTTGAACACTTTTCTCGATCAAAAATATATCGCACATGTTTATAATAAAACCTTGATAGCTGATCCTCTGCCAATCTGAACACAAGACATTCAGATAAGGCACGTTTTAACTGTGTTCGATTTTTCTGTATCTTGTATCTATAATTTCATAAAAGCTTTAAAATGATAGATAAACCGAGACATCGTATTATTTGATGGTAAATAAATCAAATTGCCTTAGGCAGAAGTTCAGTTGGAACAAGTAATAAACTAAAGTAGAACCTGTATGATCTAAACACCACTGATACCTGCCAAAGTGTTTGCATTAGCATCTGTTCATATTTGAGGTGTTCATATTTGAGGTGTTCAGATATACAAGTTTCACTGTAATGTAAAATAGCACACAAGTTTCTATACTTATGTAACATCATGTTTATTATGTAACATTGTTATCATAATGTAACATTGTTATCATTATGTTAAATCATATTATCATTATGTCACATTGTTATCATAATGTAACATTGTTATCATTATGTTACATTGTAATTTGGTAAGAGATGACCCAATTTGAGTTATTGTTCTGAGGAAATGTTCAGGCTTTGCATTTTTCTCTGTTTTGACAACGTTGTTCTTAATTTTTTTGCGTGTAACTGTGTCACAGTTTTTGATCAATGGAAACAGTCTCCAACTTGGGTGATAATGTTAAGGTTGACACTTTGTCTTCGATTTTCTTTTGATCTGAATGATATTTCCGCTTATGATTTGTCATTCCACTCTTTTGAGTAAAAGTTGAACTACAAACATCACATGTGAATGGTCTCTCTCCAGTATGGACGACCATATGTTTAATAAGAACAGATTTACATTCAAACCCTTTACTGCAAATTGCACAGAATATATTTTTCACCTTTTTCCTTTTTCGGGGGGCTCTTGTCATCGGTCTGTAAGCTTTGCGTGGTCGAAAATCAAGTTGTTTTACTTTATGGATCCTTCTCATATGTGCTCTTACAGCACTTTTCTGTGCAAAAGTCATGTCGCAAACACTGCATTTGAATGGTTTTTCTCCAGTATGGATCCTTATATGGATTATAAGATTGGCTTTTGAATGAAACTTTTTACCACATATTTCACAGTCAACATTTTTCACTTTGATTTTCTTAGGTCTCTTCAATAGATCCTTAGATTTATTTTGTTCATTCATTTGTTGTTCATAAACATTTTGTTCATGGATTTGTAGTTTATTTCTTTGTTCTTTACAAGTTTGTCCTTCATTCATTTGTAGTACACTTATTTGTTCTTTATGAGCCTGTAGAGCATGATCTTGTTGTTCATTTATCTGTCCTTCGTGTGTTTGTTCTTGATGGTTTGGTTTTTGTTCAGACTTGACTCTTTCCCCAGTGTGGACAGGCAAGTGATTTGAAAGTTCCCTTTTCCCATGAAACATTTCATGACATTTCGGACATTCAACCCTCGGCTGTCTGCTGGTCACTCTAATCCCATTGTATTTGTGAGGGCGAAAATCAGATTGTTTTATCAAATGTACATTTCTTGCATGTGCTCGCATTGCACATTTTTGAATGAAGGTTTTTTCACAAATGTCACACTTAAAAGGTCTCTCGCCAGTGTGATTTCTTATATGGCCCTTCAAATGGTAATCCGACTCAAACATTTTGTGACATGTTTCACATTCAAATTTTTTCTCTCGAGGCTTTTTCTCCTTAAGCTTTGTTTTCATTTGTACATATCCAGTGTCAGTTAATCTCAACATGTACTTTGCAAGTTGTGTCCCATGTGTCAGTCTCATATGACGATCGAGGTTGCTTTTTTCAGACCAATAGCTTTCCTTACAAAGTCCACACTTATATGGTTTTGAACTGATTTCCTTATGGTGAGAATCTTCTCTTGTGTGAGGATGAACATTTTCCTCTCCGGTGGATGGTGTTTTCTCTCCAGTGTGGAGTCTCTCCCTAGTATGTACTCTCATACAATGTTCTGTGAAGATGTTTGCAGATTGGAACATGGCTCCACAAAGCAGGCAGGTAAAAATACTTTGATAGTCACCATCTGAAAAACAGTAAATGCTCGATATTAACTCGATGCTATTTTAGGCGGTTAAAAAGACCTCATATTACAAAGCTTATAATATGCCAGTGAATTAGAAATCATTCTGAAACTTGCAATCTGCACCCTGTTAAAAAATATTTTTTTAAGAAAGAGTCAATCAAACCACACTACTTGTTAAAAATCATCTCAAATCACACCATTTGCGAAACCTTTGTTTTCAATGTTTATTCGTAATTAGTTTCAATCCGTTCATACTTTTGAAAGATATCCAATCATATGAAAACCCTGTCAAAGGGTGACCAAAACAAGCTGAAAATAATGGATAGTATAATTATTTTGTTATGGAAACCTTCGGGTATTTTTCCAATTCATCAGGGATGAAAAACAAATTTGTCCTCTAAAAGATGAATGATGTCTAAAAACAATATATAGCAAAGTACCAAGCATTTAAAAATAAGTCTGTAGCGTACACATCCCTCTACTCTGAAGGCACATACATAGAACATACAAGTCATATCTTTGAATTGAAACAATTCTTTTTTATTGCAATTAATTAATGTGATGCAAATAAAATAAATCATGGAACACATAAGTACTCTTTTATTACTATAATAACATTAATGAATGCAATATAACACAATTACTTGCAATATAATCATGATTAAATACAATATAGCATGTGTCATCTTATAATTCATAATGTCACTGACTCTTAACTTATGGGTAAATGTACATCATTCCTTAACATCATTATGTATGTCTTTGAGCCACTTATAAATATGTTCACCTAGCTCTGCTGTTCTGCAAAATCACGTTTTCCCATTTCTTAATAGCACCTGATTTAAAATTCCACTGCAGCTGCCGTGATACATTTTAACACATGCCTTGGAACTTAGATATTACTTAGTATCTAAAACAACAATGGAAAAAAGATATATCCTGTATTGCCAGAATACTATACTATCGTGGCAGTGTAAACATAAGGATATTAGCTTATGGAATTAGCCATCATGGTCATTCATGTGACTTTTTTTCATGTGCCTTTTCAAAGAAAATTTATTTGAAAAATGTTTATGACACAACATACATTTGACTTTCAAGTTTTTGTGTATATGCATATGCTTCTTTAAATATCGTTGGCATGGAAACGACTTCTGGCATATGCTGCATTTTATTTCAATTCTCTCATCTCTGCTTTTACATATATGTTCATGATTGTATTTAGCCGATAACAGTCCAAACTCCCTGTCGCAGTATTCGCATTTGTGAATCAAATTAACATGATGAGTCGACATATGATTTTTTAGTTCAGCAGATGTAGCAAACCACATATTTCACATGAGAATCGTAATTCATTGTTATCACGATGGGCTCTCTGGGTATGTCTATGAAGACCGCTATGAGATTTAAACTCCTTAGAACACTGATCACATATGAGAGTATGGCTTCCATGTTTGTACCTTGCATGTTCAGCTAGGTTATACTTTGTACTGTATGTCTTATTACATGAATTGCACTTAAAATGAGAGGAATCGTCATGCGTTCTGTTATGGCGAGACAAATTGTATTTCAATTGTGTTTCATAGTTGCAAAAGCTGCATTTGTATTTCTTAGTATTTTCATATGATGTACTTGTTGCCGGTGTATCCTTTGTAGAAATATTGAGGTAAGGATTACGATTTATATTTTCATCATTTATTCAAGGGTCATCACCAATAGAAATGTTGGAACAGGATTTTGATGCTGAAAATACAAAGAATTGAATTTCAAAGAAAAAACCATGAGAATGCTCTAGAAATTAGACTAGAAATTAAAATTGAAAATCTTGGGCTATTAGGCTTTGGTGAGCTGGACCTTAAAGAAATCATAATTGTTTCACATTTTGTCACTTGAAATCAAATCAAAACATTGCTCCTCATGTTTGTTGACGCTGACACCATATAAAGAATACATGTAGCATAATGGGGCATCAAAACACTATGAGGTTTGTAGAATCACTAGATTTGTCAAAGCTGCTCATTAAGGTTGAAAGTGGTCTTCTTTAAGTAGTAATTCACTCATACCTAGGCAAGGTATGTCTGAATCCAGCCAATCCAAACACAGTATTTCATATAACTGCAGTGCAACTAATCACTGCATTCAAGGTCACTTGTAAAACAGCTGTCAAGGTGAAAACTTGACTTCAGGTTGCAATTGATACTTTGCCAACTTGACGCTTGCAAGAAGTTTAATTGAAAATACGTTCTTTTAGTGATTTTGTATCTTTATTAGGTGATTTTGTAGAAAATATTTTGCAATGTATAAAAAGAATTAAAGCCCAAGACTGTGGCTGCTTCATTTCACTCAGGCGTTGTTTTCTAAACTTTGCATTCCCGCTTTGCGGTCATGCAAAGATTTGGAAACAACACCTTCGATGGAATATTTCAGCACACAATGCACTGAGTCCAGGGCTTAAATCCTTGAATAATAACATCTATATACTTTAATAAAATTTTTAACAAAAACAATCTACTTACCGGATTTTCTCGCATATACGCCCCCCTAAATTTAGGCCCATGGGCCAAAAATCGAATGTAGTACGCTTATACGCCCATGGGCCTATAAAAAATGATTATTTATTGATTTTTTCAATAAATTCAAGAGTATTTTGTCACTGGCAGATAGTTCTGTCGTTACTTTGTTTCAACATTAAGTTCAACGCTGTGCCGTAAGTGGCAGTGGTGGATCGTTCTGTTGTTACTTTGTTTCAACATTAAGTCCAAGGTTGTAGGTGACATTTCCTTTATAATTCTTACAAAACATGCGGTAGGACTACAACAGTATGCACGGTAGTCTTTGAGGAACCATTGTATTCATCAGCTCTTCTCACCTTTACGCCCACTGGGCCAAAAATCGAAAGTAGTACACTTATACGCCCATGGGCGAAAAATAAGAGGTAAAATAACAGACGAAATTACCCCTTCTTTCAGTTATACGCCCAGGGCTTATATGCGAGAAAATCCGGTAGTCTATTTTTATTTTATATACAAGGTAACTATGTGTAATTCATAAAATTGTTCTAAATCCAAAACCTTAAAGCACTTAAGTTATCTCAGCACAAAAAATCACGAGTTGACATTTTTGCATTATCCATATTTCATATCCAAAACATCACGCTAATCAGAAAACTTCGCAATGTGAACGCTTTTTCTTGGTCCAAATAGGGTGAAAACCTTAAAATGTGCCAAACTGCTAATCCAACCACTTTTGGCTGGTCCTATAGACATGATAGATGTTTGGATTACACAGGTTTTAACTATACTGAATTGTATTTCTCCAGTACACAATCAGGTCAACTTCAATTAAGATGTCTCGGAAGTTCTCGAAAGGTTCAACTTTCCATGTTTCTTTCTTTCATGTAGCCGCCTACTACTATTCTGAGTAAAGCACTTATCACACATGTTACATTTGAACGGGCGTTCCCTTGTATGAACCCTTATATGGTCTTTAAGGTGGGCTTTGCTTTTGAATAATTTCAAGCAAAGATCACATCGATGCTTCCGGTTCGCAGAATCAAATCTTGAGCCGGAATCAAATCTAGAGCTGGGTTTCACAGAGAACATTCCTGAAAAAAGAAAAACATTAAATTATATTTCATTTTATCGTTTCTTTGTTAAACTGGTACCATTTGTGCTATATGTTGAATTATGGGATCAGCTTCGCCAATGGATGTTGCTCCTATAACAAAGACTGAGGCCCTACATCATTTAAGACTGACAGAGTACTATGTCTTGTTGTTTGAGTAACAGGGGTTTCATTAGCAGCAGGCAACAGGCGATTTTCAACAGTTGTATTCACAAAATCGCCTGTTGTTTTAGGGACTTTTCCATGTTAAGTTCATGATTTCCATTAATTTTGCCTGTTGTGAGAAATGCTAGTGAATAAGTCATAACTGTTTTTGATTTGAGAAGTTTCAGGTTTTATTATTCTTCAACATATAGCATTGATCTCCACAGGATTTTTTCTCAAGTGGGTGCAAAATTCTCATTTTCACAATTCAGACCAAAATTGGTCAAAATATGCCAATTTTCATGATTCTTTACATTTTCATTTTCAAGTTGGTGCAAATGAATTTTCAGGTGGGTGCAAGCCAATTTTCTAAATTTCAGGTGGGTGCTGTGCCCACTTGCTTTAATGCTGGGGAGATCACTGCATAGTATAATATTGTAAAACCAGTGTATATTGAACATTTTTTCCCAAAAGTAAACCATTCAATGTTGGTAGGTGTTCACTAAAGACAGGGTAATTTATACAGAATTCAGTAAAGTATTTATGCGGATGAAGGGCATCTACTAGAGACAGTTGTTCATTAGACAGGTTTTATTGTAGTCTCCAGTATGAATGAAATGTACAATGCTCCTGTGGTCTTGGATTGTTATAATGGTTGTTGAATGGTGAGGGTATTACTATTAGAAATTGTTTCTGTTCATTTCACATTATAATTTGATATGTATGGGGTGGGGTGGGGGTCTACTTTTATAACTTGTTGCATTCTTAGATGTTTCATGTTTTACTCTGTTTTGTGAATGTTAAAGCCTTTCCTCATTGGCAGATATTTAAGATTCAAAAGCACAATTTAAAAACATTAATCATTTATGCGAAAAATCAGAACATAAATCTACAATAATTTTTGCCATTTTAAAAATGTTGAAATGTGGAAATTCCAAATTTAAAACAGAGCTCTATCAATAACAGTTTCACAGTTTTTAAAACAGCATAATTTCATATTGATCATTACCTGGACATTATAATGATGATACAAATCATCTAACACTTTATATGAATATTCACCATTTTGAAAATATATGTATATTCAAACAAATGTGCTAAAATATTTAATTTAATATATGTGTGCTATTCATCAAAGTTGAATTACAATTAATTCATTAATTTCAGCAACTGTTTCAGTGAACAATGCTTTGATATTCTTAAAGTCCTTTATAACAGAATTCATTTATTTCAAAGTTAAAATTAATGTTATAATGATCATCAATAGATGCTTATAATAATTAATGTCCAGTTTGAATTTATCTTATTTCTAAACTAGGAAATTTTTTGCCATAGTCCTCTTTCATACATGAAACTGTCCATAATTCATCAGGCATTCACATTTTCACCAGTATGTACTTTAAACAGCTCTCAACACAGTTTGCTTCTATTTTATCCATAAGATTTCACCAGTGTGTTCATTTGAGAAATCAATTTTGTTTATTTTCATTATTGAAAATTTTCCGCCAGTATGTATTTGCATACAAAACCATACCATGATGCACAACAACATAACTTAACATATATGCATGTATTTCCTAATAGATGTTATGCTTGTTCTTCTTGTGGATTTTCAATGATGAAGCACGATTCATACGAACATCACATATATTACACTTGTAAGGCTTTTCTCCAGTATGAATTCTCATGTGGTCTGTTAAATGATGTTTCCTTCGAAATCTCTTGTGGCAAAGGTCGCACATAAACGGTCTTGTCATCTTCAATTGGTAATCAGCTTCCTCATATGCATATATGTATGAACTTGGAGTTGGCCCTGGAAAACACAAGTACATGTTAGTGCTCTATTGTGAATGTATTGTTAGACTACTCATGGATGAAGTCATTTTGGGTTGAGAGATGTAAAAGTATTTGAATCAAAACTGTAATCATTATAAATCTGAGTACAACCTTGTATTAATGGTGTTCATAATTTGATTCATAATATTCTCCCCTGACCGATCATGTCAGTTGTTTTATCGATATGTACATGTACTTCATAAAAATAAACATAGACCTTAGCATCTTATTTATTTAGGTAAACATAATTTGATACTGTTCTAAAAATTGCCATATCGTGCATCCTTGTTGACTTCCATGTGCCACTTTTGTGCTCTAATTTAAGAGAAAACTCAATTCACGAATATGAGAATTTATCCACAGAATTTTATTTAATATAATTTTGCATATATACAGTAAAATCCTGATTTATTAGTGTTTCAGTTTTTTCACATGATGTTTACTGTTGCATCTGATAATTCTTCACATAACTGACAGCTGTCAATCAGACAGGATAAGATCAGTTTACCTCATCAAACCTTCAACTCAATATGACCAATCAGAATAAAACTGTTAAAGAAAGCACCTTAAAATGACTTCATAGTTCATACTAATGATCCTCTGACTGTGAGTGGAATGTCTTGCAAGTAGAACAATATTTTGAGCTCTCAAAAGTGGCCCACTTACAAAGGTTTTACAGCACTACTTTTGCTGGCTAGCTTCGGCAACGTCTTGATGATAAGCCATAATATGGATCTTCAAAGAAAAATTGTCTTCCGATTTATAGTCGCAAAAACTACATGTAAATTGCTTCGTCCTGTTAACATGAACAACGGCTATGTGATTCTTTAAAGTATGCACCCGTCCTGCCCGGTAGTCACAAAATTCGCAAGCAAATGGTTTTTCTCTTGTATGTGTCATTTTATGTTGTGTTAAGTGGTGCCGTAGTCTGAACTGCTTATAGCATAGATCACAACGGAATGGTTTATCAATATTTTTGTTGGTGATCCGTGTCATTTGAGCTGTTTGTATTTCACCTGAAAAACACAATAAGTGAAATGTTAGTATTTATGTCCTCAAGTTCATAATCTTTTTTGGTCAGCAAAATATTGAAGGATTTCTGAAAATCTTAGGTTGAAGATACATACATATGTATTATTGATGTAATAGTGAACAGATATTTAATTCTGTTTTTCTAAACCATCTAGTACAAGAAAAATAAGAATTACATTACATTTGCATAAGGCTTCTTCATCAATATGCACAAAAATGGCACTCTAAAAAATTCAGTATTCATTAATAATAGTCTTGAACCATTATTTCCCATTCCATTCTCTCTCAGAACTCAAAGATTTTAAATAGATCAATATTTGGGAGTATACTCATGAGCAGTAAAATGCCAATTTCATGAGTACATGAATACTCCATAGGACAGAAACAATATAATATTCTAAATATTCTCACCCTTTCACATATTTGTTTTATTTTTTATTTTTTTAAGAGACACATTCTGTGTCTCACTTCGAAATGTTGACATTCATAAGCCTTTGGGTTTATATATTAAAATTCAACAAATCCTAACAAGTAACTCCTAATTACCCTACTCCCTTGAATTCGTATTCAAAGGACAATTATCTCTCATGGTGTTCACTGTTTTGAGCATAAATGTTTTATGTGAAATTAACCAAATGTCTAATCCAAAACTACTGGAACCAGCCAAAAGTCAATAATTTTGGATAAAGAAAAGATGTTGAGAGGTTTTGGCGTTAGAGATATACAGATTTCACTGTATTGTTACAGCATTTGATGTGTTTAATATCAATTACCATATGATGTGCACTTTCTTCATGTCCTATATATTCTTCACATGTTATGATGTTTCTTCATGTGAGTCTTCAGGTTAAAGGCTTTTGTAGAGCGATAAGCACAAACAGTGCAACAAAATGGCTTCTCGCCAGTATGGATCCTTTCATGCTCCTTCAAATGATGGCCAAGTCGAAATCCTTTGAGGCAAACATTGCACCTAAATGGCCTCTCTATTGCCTCACGGTTTCTTTCTGGCGCCTCATATTTTCTGTACATAACCTCAGATTCAACTTGCGTGAAATGAACTGAAAAACACAAGCGAGGATTTATTTTTCAAGTTTTGGGTTAGAATTAAAGTCCTGGACTGTCACCTTTTTTGAGAAAACATGAATTGTTGGTGTCAGCGTATAATGAGGATTGAGGTCCAGGATTCATATTAAAGGAACTCTTATTAACTGAAACCAATTGTTGAAAGGAAACCAATAGTTTCAGTAATCACTGTTCCAGAGCTGGATGACTCTTAACTGCCGTTAGCGTCATTCAAGATGGTTGCCAAAATTCTTTCATTTTCGAGAAACCTTCAATTTCAGCTCAACTAAGCTGAATCTTGATTCCAAAAGTTTCACCATGCAGACTAATAAAACTATGATTGTAAAAAAACAAGCTAACTGATGAGGCTAACTGCAGTTAGAGAAATGAGAAATGTTTGTGTATTAAATACACATTTCACCATGCATACCATAAATTAAAGAAAACATACAAGTAATTTATATTCAAACGTATATTTAAGTGCTGGGGGACAGAATGATGATAAATATTTAGATCTTAAGCTATAAGAAGCATCAATAATAAACTATAAGAATCTATAGTAAATTAAAACTTCTCAAATGTACTTTTTTGAATTCTAATGTGTCTTGTATGACATTGCACAACACTGACATAGGTCTTTCTCCGGTAAGGATCCTATAAAATAGTTGATCAAACATTACTCAATCACATCTTCAAATTCCATTATTTTATTAAAAAATGGTTTGGTACCAGTATTTAGGTATTTTTAACTGGTTTAGCCTGTATTTATTACACATATAATATTGCTAAGTTCTTTCTCCAGTAAGGATCCTACTTTAATAGTTGATCAAACACAGCTCAAAGGCATCTTCAAATTTCATTATTCTATATAGAAAAATTTTGTTTTTATCTGGTTCAATTTATATTTACACATCATTGTTTATTACGTTCTCTGTCCAGTGAAGATCCTATTTTTGTAATTGATCATAGATAACTAAATAAATGACATCTTCAAATTCCATTCTACTATTCAAAAATGGTGTGCTTTTGTGTGACCTTAACTGGTAAGATCTTATTGCACTTAAAGCACACACATCAAAAATGGTGTGATTTTTTATGTGACTTTAACTGGTATCCCCTCATTGCACTAAAATCACACATGTCACATTTATAGGGTTTCTCTCCAGTATGAATCCTAGTATGTTCAGTTAAGTGATGTTTCAGGCGGAAACTCTTTAAGCAGATTTTACACTCAAATGGCTTATCCTTTTCAATATAACAAACGTAGCAATTTGGCTGAATGGATCCATTACCTGAAAAACAAGAGGTTGAAATATTAGCTTAGTCAACAATTGGCTCTGCAGTCTATAAGAGAGAACGTCCAGGAGTTAACAGACATAATTACATCTCATGTACCAAATACTATTCGATGTGATGTTTTAATTGATATAGGCATATTCCATACACTTTTCTTTATCTTGATGTGAAATAAGAAGCTATGATATTGGTTAACACAGCATGAATGAACATAATATAAATTGAAGAGTAATCAAAAATTTCGAGGCCACCATTTTGTTTGTCGATTTTTGACCAATCAGAGATGTATGTCATCTGAATCGACATTTATTAATATGATATGCCATCTTTGAACACATCCAATGAGTCTATCATAGTGTTCTTAAAACATGCTATTGTCATATTGACATGAATATATAGTTGGTGTTTATAAAGGCTGTGCATTTTACAGTAGATGGTGTTAGAATAGTGGTTGTACATCACTTGGTAAATATGGAGAGTAGTGCTTACTTCTTCCACTGCTAAAATGAATAGCAGGGTTATACGAATAGTATCTTAAAAGTCTCAAATGCAGAGAAGAGGTAAATTACTTTAATTCTGTCAGACTCTAACCCTTAATGCATTTAAATTGGTAATTACCTTACTCTTATTGACTTATTAGTGAGATGACAGCATTTCAATAATATGTTTTTTGTATTTATCTTATATTTCATTGATCAATATGCATCATATAATCAGTTGGATTACTCACAGAGTGGAACACAATTTTAAGGAACAAGAATGTGTTCCATTTTGCTGTCTTTGTAGGCAACTTTATATTTATTCCATGTGCTTTTTTGTAAATGTCATCACTATCTACTGTAAGTAACTTCATATTTATGCCTTGTGCTTTTTGTAAATGTCATCACCTTCTACTCTATGTAACTTCATATTTATGCCATGTGCTTTTTGTAAATGTCATCACTGTCTTCTATATGTAAATTCATATTTATGCCATGTGCTTTTTGTAAATGTCATCACCTTCTACTCTATGTAACTTCATATTTATGCCATGTGCTTTTTGTAAATGTCATCACTGTCTACTATATGTAAATTCATATTTATGCCATGTGCTTTTTTGTAAATGTCATCACTATCTACTGTAAGTAACTTCATATTCATGCCATGTGCTTTTTGTAAATGTCATCACTATCTACTGTATATAACTTCATATCTATGCCGTGTGCTTTTTGTAAATGTCTTTTATAGGATCGCAGCCATGTGAAAATACTTCCACAGCTACACTGATATTTTGAGGTACCATGTTTATATTGAACATGCTCTGCCAAACCATCTCTTCTTTTAAATTTCTTGTGGCATAATTCACAACGGAATTGGCCGTCCTTTGTTTTTCCAACACCAATGGCTGAGTTCATCACTGGAAAACATCAAATTGGTCAGTTATACCTCTTTTATACACTTGAAAATAACAAGACATCTCAGTTAGAGACCATCTACCTCTTTTATACACTGGAAAATAACAAGACATCCCATTTAGAGACCATCTACCTCATTTATATACTGGAAAATAACAAGTCATCCCATTTAGAGACCATCTACCTCATTTATACACTAGAAAATAACAAGACATCCCATTTAGAGACCATCTTCCTCTTTTATACACTGGAAAATAACAAGACATCAAATTTAGAGACCATCTACCTCTTCTACACACTGGAAAATAACAAGACATTCCATTTAGAGACCATCTACTCTTTTATACACTGGAAAATAACAAGACATCCCATTTAGAGACCATATACCTCATTTATACACTGGAAAATAACAAGTCATCCCATTAAGAGACCATTTACCTCATTTATATACTAGAAAATAACAAGACCTCTCATTTAGAGACCATCTTCCTCTTTTATACACTGGAAAATAACAAGACATCAAATTTAGAGACCATCTACCTCTCCTACACACTGGAAAATAACAAGACATTCCATTTAGAGACCATCTACTCTTTTATACACTGGAAAATAACAAGTCATCTCATTTAGAGACCATCTACCTCTTTTATACACTGGAAAATAACAAGACATTTCATTTAGAGACAGTCCACCTCTTTTATACACCAGAAAATAACAAGACATCCCATTTAGAGACCGTCTTCCTCTTTTATACACTGGAAAATAACAAGACATCTAGTTTAGAGACCATCTACCTCTTTTATACACTGGAAAATAACAAGATATCTCATTTAGACCATCTACCTCTTCCATACACTGGAAAATAACAAGATATCTCATTTAGAGACCATAACCTCTTTTATACACTGGAAAATAACAAGACATCCCATTTAGAGACCATCTACCCCTTTAATAAACTGGAAAATAAAAAGACATCTCATTTAGAGACCATCTACCTCTTTTATACATTGGAAAATAACAAGATATCTCATTTAGAGACCATCTACCTCTTTTATACATTGTAAAATAACAAGACATCTCATTTAGAGACCATCTACCTCTTTTATACATTGGAAAATAACAAGATATCTCATTTAGAGACCATCTACCTCTTTTATACATTGGAAAATAACAAGACATCCCATTTAGAGACCATCTACCCCTTTAATAAACTGGAAAATAAAAAGACATCTCATTTAGAGACCATCTACCTCTTTTATATCCTGGAAAATAACATTTAAGACATCTCATTTCACACTTTTTAAGTTACTTTTTAAAAGAAAACAGAGTAGACTGCGGATAGATGTGTAAGATATAATAAGTGATTTTATTTCACTAATCAAATCAAATCAGTATTTTAACCAAGTTGCTTTCATTTTAAGTTTATTAATCAGCAAATTAATCAAATACAATACAATACAAGTGATACAATCAACAGTGAAATCTGTATATTTGGTAGCCTTGAAAATATTTCATCAGTCCTTGCAGCAATCAAAAAGTCTCATTTCATAAACATTTCCAATGTAGGCTGTGAATGATATTTGTATTGCCTTTGAAACATTTCATCAGTCCTTCCAGCAATCAAATTATCTTATTTCATAAACATTTCCAATGTAGGCTGTGAATGATATTTGTATAGCCTTTGAAATATTTCATCAGTATTCCAATGTAGGCTGTGAATGATATTTGTATTGCCTTTGAAAATATTTCATCAGTCCTTGCAGCAATCAAATTATCTTATTTCATAAACATTTCCAATATAGGCTGTGAATGATATTTGTATAGCCTTTGAAATATTTCATCAGTCCTTGCAGCAATCAAATTATCTCATTTTATAAACATTTCCAATGTAGGCTGTGAATGATATTTGTATAGCCTTTGAAAGATTCCATCAGTCCTTGCAGCAATCAAATTATCTCATTTTATAAACATTTCCAATGTAGGCTGTGAATGATATTTGTATAGCCTTTGAAAGATTCCATCAGTCCTTGCAGCAATCAAATTATCTCATTTTATAAACATTTCCAATGTAGGCTGTGAATGATATTTGTATAGCCTTTGAAATATTTCATCAGTCCTTGCAGCAATCAAATTATCTCATTTTATAAACATTTCCAATGTAGGCTGTGAATGATATTTGTATAGCCTTTGAAATATTTCATAAGTCCTTGCAGCAATCAAATTATCTCATTTTATAAACATTTCAGCATCTTGCAATAGATTAGGAATGATATCTTTGTAGCCTTTAAATCTTATAATCAGGTTTTCTAACACAAACATTAACATTTTAGTATCCTCTGATGTAGGCTTTGGATGCTATATTTAGCCTTTAAAACAATTCATTAGTTTCCTTACAACGTAATCAAATCATTCCACTTGTCATGGCAGGTCAGGGTGACATCTGTGTTTATGGCGCCGATATGAACGTTCCCATGTAAACAACTTTCCACAACAGCGATATTCTTCTTTTCCATGAAAAAACTTAGTATGTTCCGCTAAGGAACCCTTTCCCTTATAAGTTTTGAAACAAAGGGGACAGCGTAAGGACTGGCCATCATTAGATTTGTTAATGCCCATTTGGTATGGATACAAGTCTGGAAAACAGCAAAACAATCCTTTTATTGATAACAACATCTCAACTTGGGCATAAACAAATCTTAATAATGTGATTCATAAATTATAAACTTGGCATCCAAATGTCTTAATCTTACATTATGAAATCTCAAATTGGCATTCTGGAGTTTTGCATCCGGAAATTTTAACTTGGCATTCTTGAATCTCAACTTTGCATTTCGATGTCTCAACTTGACTTTTTGGTGTCTTCCTTTGCATTCTGAAATCTAAAATTGGTGTGCTTTGATCTCAACTTGGCATCAATAAATCCTCAACTTGGTACACCATTGATGCTCAATAAATATATTCCCAACAACACTTATTAGACTATACACAAATGTACATCTATTCATAATCAACCTTGGTTCCATGGTAGAAAAGAGACAAGCCAAAACCTAAGTAATCAAGAGTAAATTCCTGCCATTTGAGGCAATCACTTGAGGAATTATCATATCATGAGCACATTTTAATGATTGATTCCTGCATGCACGTCCCACCACCTTGAAATATCATCAACAACCTTAATGTATGCATGGTGATCTCCTAATATGGTGATGTCCAAATATGGTGATCTCCAAATATGTCCTTGTCATGGTGATGTCCAAATATGTCCTCATCGCTATCCTTCAAACAAAGCCCTGTCTTCTGGAGAGAAAATGACAACAGCGGAGGAAAGTCTACCAAAGGGTACAACTTATCATTCTGAGATGTATAATACCATATTAATGTATATTTCAAAATGAGTCCCAGCCCTGGTACCTGCTAATAAAACTCCTAAATCCAATATAAAACAAACTGCAAAATAATGCACAGCTCTAAATAATTAGTCCATAGAGTGTCCAATCATTAAAACCTTAGATTGCCAAGAGCTGTGCACTAAAGTAAAATAAAAAAATCCTGAAATGAAATTCAGTTTGATGTTGTATTTTGGTTGATGGCAGCTTCTATGTACCTGGACACCTGATACTCTAACAATATGCCATAAGTTATAATGACAATGTCAAATTCAGAATTCCCATATGTGTATGTATTTTAAAACAGTAAAGCAAAGTAAATCATGCAAAACTGACAGTCTTACAACAATTCCTTCTCTTTATGTACATAATATGAAATCTTCTCTTCGCATCAACTTTTTTAGAATAAGATAGTTCAGATTCTCCCCTTAATTTTTTTTCTCAGGGAGCAAAACTTCATTATTCATACATAAATAACCATGATTTAAAACCCGGTCTGAATGCATGACCATGATTATCTACATTCCTGATGCAAATTTACTTTTAAATAGAGACAACTTTTATATTATATTGCTGGGAAGATCTAAATACTCAACTTAGTAGATTATTTTACAGAACTACATGCGTGAGGTGAAATATATGAAATACAATTTTTTTATATAGATAATTCATCTGTACTAAATGATTTTCAAAGATCATTTGATGCGTGTCTGATTTTTCTTCGAAATGAAATGGCAAAAAATTTCAAACTTAGTCTTAGTGCTTATAAAAAAACAAAACCTTAAAAGAACTTAAAGGGATACAGATAACTTAAAGTTAAAAGACTCAAACAATGGTCACAATTTACATTTTGTTTGCTCTTATTCCATCGAATCAAACAGTTCTATATCATATCAGGATAATCATCAAAGGTGATATGGCAAAAATTTTTTGTGAATTTTGACAATCTTAATCTTCAATAACTTCAAAATTTGATCAAAAATCTCATTTTTTACAGAATATTAAATCAGGAAAGGAATTGAAAGTAAGCAAAGGCAGTTTTCAAAATTTAATTATTTATGTCAAAAGTTTACACTCCATCCCTTTAAATTCTTTTAATAGCCCTTAAGATTTTCCACTTTTGATATATGCACTGATAATACCCTCTTATGTTGGAGGATTATGAGTAAACAAAAGCACAAGAGTTGTGTAATTCATATATTTCACCTATAAGACCTCATATTCATTGTTCAATTTCTTGAGCTATTTGAGTAACATGTTTGTGTCTTAAAATGCAGACCCCTCTTTGTTTGAGTCACGTTGATGAACTTTTTGAAGTTATGGCAATGTTCTCCGCAGGATTTTTTCTCAAGTGGGTGCAAAATTCTCATTTTCATTATTCAGACCAAAATTGGTCAAAAAATGCCAATTTTTCATGATTTTTCTCATTGTCAGCAGGTGCAAATGGATTTTCAGGCGGATGCAAGCCAGATTTTACAATCTCAGGTGGGTGCTGTGCCTACTTGCTTTGATGCTAGAGAGATCACTCTATGGTTATCTTGGTTTTGAATAAATGAGCAAAAATATATAGATAATTTGCCCCTTTCTGGTTTTACTACAGGTCAGCAACAAATCACTAGTATTGGTGCAAAAGTGGTTAAACTGCAGGAATTCGAAAAATGATTGTGGTAACTAACTGGCATGTCTTGAAGAGGGGTCTACATCTAATTGGATGAAGAAATGTGTGCTTAATGAAATGAATTGTGAATGACTATTATATTGTGCTGGTATTACAATTTAGGCAAATTTGTGTTGGTTAATTTCATTTATCGCAGTTTTAAAAATTGTCAATTTTCATGAGGTTAAGTTCTATTTGTAGGCTTTGTTCATGACTAAGTTTGAAAAAACAGTGATCTCCACAGGATTTTTTCTCAAATGGGCGCAAAATTCTCATTTTCACAATTCAGACCAAAATTGGTCAAATTTCATTATTTTTCTCATTTTCAATTGGGTGCAAATGGATTTTCAGGTGGGTGCAAACCTATTTTCAAAATCTCAGGTGGGTGCTACGCCCACTTGCTTTAATGCTTGGGAGATCACTGAAACATATTTGTCAAAATTTACTAGTCCACTGTCCAATAGGTACCTTATTTTAAGTTCATTTCCAGGAGTACCATTTGGCAATTACCCAAATGCGAGTAGGTAGTTTTTCAAAGTTGATAAACACTTTTTAAAACCACATTGCTAGATGTAATTTTACATGTAGATTTCAAATATGATATTACTTAGACTGAATTTTTAATGACGTAAATCAAGCTTATTTCTACTCGCATCTGGGTTATTGGTATTGAGCATAAACTGAATATGGTGAACTAATGTTTTCAACATTATAGATGTAAATCCCTGTAGAATTGTTTGCTATGCAGGAGAATTTAGATACCCATTTGGGGATTCAGGGTTGTTTTGACAACTGAAGGTCTGCATCTTAGATGTGTGTGCCTAATGGTGTTGGATGAGATGAGAAATTGAACAAAGAATTTCAGGTCTTCTATAACAAAGGAAAATCAACCCACCTGATTGGTCACCCATATCGCCACCTGCAACCTGCATAGCACCACCTGCATCATGCATTTGAGATTCATCACCGGTATCCGCACTTGCGTATGTATTATTCATTGAGTCCATATTATCAAATGTCCTTGTAGTATCATCCCCTTCAGCACCCATCCAACTAGCACCAGCTGTCTCAGTGTCCCCTTCACCGCCATCATCATCTTCTTCATCATTTAGTTCAATTGTAATAGCTTCCTCTTTAATGTTATATTTTGCTAGTTTGGCTGGAACTTCTTCATTTTGATCAAGATTGGAATCACTGTTTTTCCGTTTGGAATTTGGAGAGGTATCGGGTTCAGCTGAAATTATGAATTTATTTGTATTATGATAACAAAAAGGCGTAGTTACAGGATATCTAGAATGACTGGCAGTTTCTGTTTTGAGATTCTCCGTAAGACTTGCCTCTAAACCCGATCAGAAGTTTCCAATTTGAGTGACGCTGCATATATACTAATTCTAAAGTCTCAGGAGTAATTTTATGTATATGTTGAATATATGTAGGGTGATGAGAATTAGGAAATAATTTAAGAGTAAATTTAATTGAATATCAAGCTGTATTTTAAGAGTGACAGGCTCTGATAGAGCCATATGCCCTATTGGTCTAAGCCTATGCTCTATTGGTCACTGCATGTCACTTATAGTACTTAATCAGGGAAGGGGGTAAAACGTGAAGGCTGAATATCCAACTTGAAAAAACATTTTATCAGGGGTTAACTCTATCAGAAACATAATACATGAGTCAGTTCCACACTGTTCATTTATGTAAAAATATTTACCTTTTATATTTGTTACTGAGTAATCACTGTCAATATCTAGACCACCAGGTGTCTCTTGTGTTGCTGTTGGTTCTGGTGGTTCATGAACCTCATTAAATGTCCTTTTGGGTGGCTCATTCACAACAGTATGTTTAGATTTATATGGACCACGATGACCGGGTCTACTTTCAGATCTGCGAGGTGTTGAAGAGTCATAGCTATCAAATGAAGTGTTTCTAGGGGTATTTGTATTCGCAGTATTTTGCCAGTCAGCCTCAAGGGACGGGGACCATGATTCTACGGGTGTAGGGGCCACTTCGGGTTTCACTATAGTTCGATGCATTTTAACGACAATATCCCGTTGTTCTTCTCCACTGGATACACAAATGATCCCATCGATTTCCAGGGACTTTTGGAACATGATGTTTTGCGTACAGAGTTTCAGGACGGCATCTTGGATCATTTGGGTGATCATTGGATTATACGTCCCCATGGTAATAATAATGAGGTAAGTAAACTTCGTTCTGAAAAGCAAAGAAGCAGAATGAAAAAGGAACAAGATGGGATCGATTTCATGTAGGCAAAATGTATACCATGCCCACTATTTTGCAGGATTATTCTTCAGAATGTTTGAATAACTAGAATATTCAGTAGTTAACTTTTCAAAATTGCAAAAAAAAATTCAAGGTGCACTCTGGCATAGATCCCGGCCAGATTCTTTTGTAGTAGGATCAGTAGCTCAATAAATAGGCTTATCCTTCCAGATGAGACACCTAAGAAAATTTCAAATTTTAAATGACGATTGTGCAGCCATTTCTGAAAAATATGAGACAAATCATACATCATTCGAAGCGTCTTGTTATTCTTTACCTTTCTGATCATTAATGAACGGTATTCAATCAATCCTGCTATTTTTGGTAAAAATAGTGATATTTTATTTTCTGGCTCTTGTTTGTCCAAATCTGAATGGTGCTCCTGTGATTCCAGAAATGTGACGTCAGAATTACAATGATATTTGGACACACAAGAGCCTGGATCAAGTGAAAAATATTTGCCGTATTAAAATCTAAATTGCTGCGTCCATAGGTTATGTACTCGAACCATACATGTAGAAATAGAAAGATGAAGATCTCAGCTATAAAATAAGTGCAAAATCTGTCACGGGGAAGCACAGATCCGGAGCAAGATCCAGCCCCTATTGGTAGTAGGCTCAAAGGATAAATGGGAAGATAAGACGCAAGCCAAAAATGCTACATCAAAAAAATGACCACCCAAGAATATGACCCTCCTACTGACCTTTATTTTTTCCATCTGTCAGACATTGATTGATCAATATATTTACCCTGTAATCTCTTCTCATAAAAGTATTAGTTTGAATGGTTGCATGATATCAATTATTGACGCTGTAAATCAAACTTTCTAGGGACATTTCTTTCAAATTTTCAGAGCGTAAAGGTAATGGAGTGTTTCAGTAATTTCCTGCAATGTCGGATGTTGTTCGTCTCTCAAATTATGTCACATCGCAACAAACAACCAATGAAAGTAAAGATCGTATAGCCTAACAAACCGTTGTTATTGTTTCTACAGGATTTTAAAGATACGTCATGGGGTTTCTAGGTAATCTCTGATGTGACACGTCATCCGGAGTGGCGTCATATTCTCAGAAAAGACATTTGACATCGGGAATAAACATTTGAACAATGGAAATAGCCGAAGCACTCCATTCAATATACGCTTGCTTATTTTATGCTTTTATCAACAGACGCTTTCTGAATGTGTGGCTTTAGTGATTGGAGATGAAGCTAACAACAGTATGCATCCAAAAGCAAGGAAATATCAATTTTCCGAAGATATTGTGTCTTGTCCTTGAGTATATTTATTGAGCCTAGACACGCCTAACCATCGCGTAAGTAGGCGTCACCGTACAGCGTCAAAAAATACAGTAGTACAGTTTTACTGCAAAAACTATAATGGGGGTTTTAAAAAAATTAATAAGATGAAAATAAATACGATTTCGAGTGTAATAAAAACAGCATTCTCTTAGGAATGGTTTTAACTTTCTAATTATGATAAAAGTTTTTCGAGCACTGCTCGGATTTTTTCTGACTGGATCGGCCCACACAATCGACTCGAGAGAAAAATGTTGTTTTTTTCACTTTTCTTTTGGTTATTATTTTCCCTGTCATCTGAGAGTATGGATTATTTTTATGAGAATATGTATTTGTTATCTACACATTTTAGAACAGATGAATATTCGGCAAATAATCATTCAGTGTATTTATTTAAAAAAGATCAGATCTGTACAGTGACGCATCTGCTGTATGGTGACGATTCCTTAGATTTCATGAAGTGTAATATATGACCTCAGTATCAACTTAAGATTCCATAAGTTTTTGTGTGGAAATTCATATGCTGTATCCCATTCAACATTGAAAAAATCAATTCTTATGTCTGATAACAAGGATTAAATACTGAAACACATTCAACTCTAAGCTTACTGTTCGAACAAGAGGTAAAGAAGCGTCAGATCTACATTATCACTGGTAAGTATCAAGCGAAGGTTACAGCCGTCACCTTAGCATTTAAGATGGCGGACAGGAAGTATTAATTTCGATATTTTTAGTTTTCGTGGAATTGACTATTTGAAAGTTGACGCAATGCTTTGATATCATTTGAAATACAGACCAGGCTTTTCTCATATGACTAACAAAGATAGCCTACATAGCCATCTTTACCCCATGCAAGATATTGCATATTTCATCCTAAAAGTCACACGTGCAAGATGAGATTTACTTGTGACATCCCTTGTTTTAAAACAATAATAACATAGCAACAAATATACTGAGTTTTTGGTTTCATGATCCCTACCGTATCACACATTTCCAGTAACCTTCCATTAAGCGATGGAAGATATCGTTGAATTGTAGCGCCCATGCACTATATACGAACAAATGATCATACTCCAGAGTTTCCATTTCATATAAGCCAAGTCTCATTTAGTTCATCAAAGCATAACGCCAACTATAAAGAATTCGATGAAAACTAAGAATATCGAGATCGACACTTCCTGTCCGCCATCTTAAATGCAAAAGTGACTGCAGTAACTTTCACTGATCATTTTGACAACATGTATACGAGGGATACTTGATTGGATCAACATTTGAACTTACACACCAAAACTTATGCGATTTGAAGTAATAAATAATGAATTCTTTATATTACTTCTCACAAAGTATAATGAATCGTCAACAAACAGCTGATGCGTCACCGTACAAATTTGATATTTTTTAAATATACATAATGAATGGTTGTTTGTTGAATCTTCGCCCATTCTAAAATGTGTAGTCGACAAATACATATTCTCATAAAAATAATCCATACTCTCAGACGGCAGGGAAAATAAAAATAATAACCAAATAAAATGTGAAAAAACAACCTTTTTTCATTCTGGTCGATTATGTGGGCCGATTCACTCAGAAAAAATCCGAACAGTGCTCATAAAACATTTATCATAATTACAAAGTTAAACCATTCCTTAGAGAATGCTGTTTTTATTTCACATGAAATCGTATTAGTTTTCATCAAATTAATTTTTTTTAAACCCTTGTCATAGTTTTTGCTTCAAAGCAGTTACAGTACTGGTATATATTAATTGATTAGTCGTATTATTGGCATATTTTCTTGAATTTTAACATTTAATGTCCCAAACTCCCACAAACTGCAGAAAAGTATACACCATAAATCATATTTACCAAAATGAGTGTCTCCAAGGCTTCACACCAGCGTATGCATAGTTAATTTGTCACGAGTTTGAGCTGAAATTTCGCCAAAATGAAGTAGGCTCAGGGTAGTCGGGCCAGTCAGGCCAGGTTTGTTTATTGTGGTAAGCTTGTAAGTGCTCAGAAGCAAATAATTCATGTGCGCAAAATAATCAAATAATCTGATTGGTTAAAACTTTGCTGCACATCCGCACAATGTATGCCATATTTTTTCTAGTGATTTTGTTTCATTTCATGGAGTTTGTGTTTCAGTGTAACTTCCGCCAAAATGGCGGACAATGGACAGAATTAACAGGTAAAATCACTTTGAAATTTCAAGAGAACTTTTTACCTATAATAGCAAATCTTTTGTTTTATTTGTGCATTCTATCTATCAGATAAGAGTCTCAGGGGTATGTAGGCAAATTTATTTTGGTAGGAGCACTCTGTTTAGTTTGAAAACGCACCCTTGATTATTATATATCAGCACTGTAATTTGCGTCATCGTACAGAAAACTGTACTCTGCTATTTTTTGACGCTGTACGGTGACGCCTACCTACGCGATGGTTAGGCGTGCTAGACACCATCGAAGAAAAGGTAATCTGGCAGAGGTCCATGCAGGGAAGCCCGTACCATTTTGTATAAGGAACGTTTTGAAAGGTGGCAACTTTTTTTGAAATTTTCCAATTTAGTGACGCATCTTCTGAATTATTCTTTGAGCCTATGAGATCCTACTACAACACGATCTGGCCAACATCTAGGCACTCTGGCCGCAGGAAATATCTCGCCTTGCTTCTTGGGCTTCTTTTTCTTCTTGGGCTGTCGCCATTTTTTGATTGATTTTTCAAATTTTCAGAACAACATCGCGCTTGAATCATCAACAGGTCAAGACTTACATTTATAAACTAGTCCCGAATGATAAGTTGTCACTTTTCTACTTACTTATAACCTTACTGGCAATATGCATATGTTGATTTAACGAAAAACTCAAAAAACTTACCAAAATTTAAGACAAAGAAAATGCCGGTCAAATTTTGTTTCTCAATGTGCGCATGCGTGAGTTTCATTTCCGGTCTGAGAATTGGTAAATATTATTTTCTTGCTTTGTTTAGTACTTGTTTTTACAACTGACTGAGTTCACAACTGCTCATTGAAATGGCCAAAGGTTTTAGGATTAGTAACTACAGGCCTGTTAACCTGGAAACACCTCAAATGGCTGAATACTTAGGTCCAATATTATTTGAACACTTCCCTGGTTCAAAATGAATCAAATTGATTGCAGCTGAGATTGCATATCAGATATTGATAAATATATATGGATTTTGGGCATCTCAAATTTTTCACGCTCAGTTCGCTTGTGTTCACAAACTACGAATGTGTTACAAATACTCAATTTGCGTGAAAATTCCGAATGAACAGTGTTTGTTTTTATCGGCGTCCATTTTATGGCATTCAATTCATGCTCTTCCCCAGAAATATTTTAGCTTGACAATAATCAGAATAAATGCGTAATAGTATTTGCATGACATATTCTGTCATGCAAAAGACGGGATTGACTTCAATTTCTTCAGCAAATGCTTGACACGGACGTCAAGTAAGTTTCTGGCGAAAGCCGGAGCATAGATTATTTAGAGGACTGGAAACAAGAATGACCTACCTTTTTATTTCCCGAATCTCGCCTGAAATTAGCTCATCTTGGTGACTGTACCCTGTATATCTGCTTTAATAGAGTCTTTTTGTATCGCATCCGCCTCAATTTTAAAGTTTTATTGGTATTTTTAATATGATTTCACTGGATGTTTTGAGAAGAATATTGAGAAATCTTGTTCTCAGTTGGTACATATGATACACCGACATTAAAATTTCAACAGGATTCTCTCTGTGTTTTAGGGAAACCGTCAGAATACAAAACACACAACCTCTATGCCCTAAAGACGACCAGACTCCAGTATATAGCAATAACATTGACTCTTATCATCGCAACCCAGCATGGGATCGTCAAATCCTGTGAATATTGCTCAGATGATTCAAGATTCTGTTCTCCAACTTTGCACCCAGTATGCCTTGTTCAAAACATCATTGGATATAGATGGCATCGTATGTATTTCCCCGAGGGATGAAAAAAATCAGGATATTATCGTGAAAATGCACCGGACGATTATAAAACCAGGATCGGGACCTCAAGTTAAGCATGTTAAAAGAATCAATGACCAGCCCCAAATGATATTTCTGGCTCAAGCCAACACTGAACAATACAATTCTCACCAACCAGAGACACCGGTGGTGGTGCCAGGAACAATTGGAGTCCAAGTCAAAGATCTGAATCCAATAGGTAACTACATGTACTTGTTTACAACATCAGATTTTTGGGAATTTTTGCTCTGAGCCTTAAACATTGAAAATGAACAGGCCAAGAAAAATGCATACAGGGTGAAGCAAAAATGTCCTCGAATATTTTGAAATGCAGTTTATTTTTAAAAACAATCCGCAGCAAAATACAAAATGTGGAGATTTTTTGGGCCAACCTGTATATATGAAAAGCATCATACCAATCAGCTGAATCTACAGGGTGGTCCAAGTTAAGATCTGATCTAAATGACAGAGATGATATTTAGCTAGTTGGACAATGGTAAAAATTTAAAAGGATGGGAAAGTGAATGTTAAACGTCTAGAGCAATTTTCTCAAAAATCATACCCAGAGAGCTCAGTACATGTACATGTAGTTTTTAACCAATTAAGGGTAGAAAAATCCCAGATTTAATGTTTTCTAAGAAAGGATTGAGATATCTTATTGAAGATTTAAGATGCAGAAATATCAATTAGAATAAGTCAAAAAATTCAAAAAGGAGACTTAACTTTTTTTAATTAATGTCCAGTAATAACCTAAATACAGACATGGCCTGGAATGGTGACAGAAAATATTATACAATTTTTAATGGTATAATTCACTGATATTTGAAAAATTAACACTTCACATGTAAATATAATTACACTAGATATTCATCAACACATTTGGGATATTTTTGTGACATAATGTTTAATCAATTAATTTTTGTCTATTTATTCTAGATGCCACCTCCAAGAAGACCTGGAGAAACATTAAACGACATCTTACTGAAACAAGTCAAGAAACAGTTGAACAGAATCCAGATCAAACGGATGAACCACCATTTAAAAAGACTAAACAGGAAGAAACAATTATAAAGACTGAAATCGATGATGATGCTATTACACTAGACTTGGATATAGTTTGCCAACAAGGGTCAGAAGAATATGGCTCAAACAGTGTTAATGCGAATGAAGACGTTGGTTGTTATGACAGTTTTACTGGATATGATGTTGACGATGATGTCTATGATAATAGTACGGGGAATATTGCACAAGGTGCACATGAAGTTTCAAGACAAGAGCTACGGCATAATTGGAGAACAAAATGGGCAATCTCCGTTTTTGAAGGTAGCATCGTGTTTTTATTATCACAATTTGAAAAATTGCTTTGTTGTCATCTTAAAAGCTACTAGATCACCCTATGCAGACAGAGCCTGTGGGAAATATTGGGTGCGGCGCAAATGAGCGGAGGGTGCGGAGCTAACGGTCATTTTTGAATTTAAAATTGGGATATTTCTGAAACTAAGCCGTTTTGGGACTTCAAATATACCAAGATATGTGTATTTGACACCAAATATCAATAAAATTGTGAAAATAGTAGCGCAATTCATTCTATAGCGACGCAGTGTGCCTTAAACATTTCCCAAACCTATATATTTTGAGACTATCCTTTTAATACTGCGTCCCCAGCATTCATAAAAAATGGTGTTCGAGATACACTACCCATGCAAATTATTTTTGCATCTTGGAAGCCAGGCAGTATCTGTGTGATTTTATAAAAATTCGGAGGTACGTTTATGGAGCTCCTCCGCACCCAATATTTAGAGGGGGCTCTATCTGAAAAACATTTCCGAATTTTTATAAAATCACACAGATACTGCCTGGCTTCCAAGATGCAAAAATAATTTGTATAGATAGTGTACCTTGAACACCATTTTTTATGAATGCTGGGGACTCAGTATTAAAAGGATAATTTCAAAATATATAGGTCTGGGAAAGGTTTAAGGCGCACTGCGTCGCTATAGAATGAATTGCGCTACTTTTTTTACAATTGTATTGATATTTGGTGTCAAATACACATATCTTGGTATATTTGAAGTCCCAAAACGGCTTAATTTCAGAAATATCCCAAATTTAAATTCAAAAATGACCGTTAGCTCCGCACCCTCCGCTCATTTGCTCCGCACCCAATATTTCCCACAGGCTCTGTCTGCATAGGGTGTAGATGCACATGTGGGTGGCACATATACTTTTTCTTCAAAATTCTGTGAAAACGACTTATCTGTTCAACTCAAAATTTTACATTTGCAATAGAAAAAGGGTTTTTGGTGTGCTGGTTAAATTACAATTGGTGGCTGTTTTACTCTTCAAATTGTGATATTTATCACCATCTGTATTGTTCACATTATAATGCACCCAATATTGTTTCATTACCCTTTGGTTTCTGCACATTTTCACAGTTGACTTCTAACACCATGTACTTTTGAATTATCCTTTTTTAGCAATTTTTTCTTCATGTAACTATAGTATGTCTGTAGCCAGGCATGAAGAAGTTTTGTAGAAAGTATTGATTCACACTTCTTTATTTTTAATTGAAATCAAAATGAACTCTTTTTCTGAGTATTTGCCTCACCAAATTTAATATCCTGGCTATGATCCTAAACTATGTATACATGACTGTGATACACATAAATATACAGCACACGTCATAAAATATTAGATTGGACATTTACTTTCAGAATGGCTAAGGGAGACCAGGATGGAAAACACGTTCAAACATTTAGATGCGGAGTTAGTGAAAAGTGACGATTTCCCGTTGTTGCTACCATTGTTTTACAGTTCAGTGACTAAAAAAGATGGCGGACAGTATTCAATACAAAGTCTGATTAACCTCAGAGCTGCGCTACAATGTGCCATCGATAGTATGCAGGAAGATGTGGACATTGTGAAGGATAGGAAGTTTAGTGCTGCCAACAAGGCGCTAGAAGATGTTGTGAATTATCGAAGAAAGTATGACATTTCCAAACAACGGCCTAAAATTGAACTAGAGGATATACGAAAGTTATACAAAACAGTATTGTCAAATGACAACCCCCAACATTTGCAGAATAAAGTGTTCTTTGAATTAGTGCTTCATACTGGAATTAGGGGAAGGGATACATTAAGAGAGTTAACCAAGTCATCATTTAGGATAGATAAAAATGAAAATGGGGTTGAATATATAGAACTTGTCACCAACGAGCAAAACAAGTCAAATAGCGCAAATGACAAAAACAAAAAGATCATTCTCGCAACAGATGAACCAAACTGTCCCGTCAAATCGTTTAAGTTGTACTTGGAAAAACTACAGCCAGACTGTGATTATTTCTTTCCGGCACCATTGAAAGTACCTAACAGTAATAGAAACCAAAAGGTGTGGTTCACGAAGATACCACTTGGTGTGAACAGTCTGGGGAATTATATGAAGACTCTCAGCGAAACAAGCCAGTTGTCAAAGATGTATACAAACCATTGTATTATCGCCACGGCCGCTGCAGCTGCGACTCCAAGTGAAAGTTCTAGTACAGGAATTGGAAAATATTTTATCATGAATTGTCTCAGGGAACCAAGCATTAAATCTGAAATGCCTTGAACTTTTTCCAACTAAATTATGTGCCTGAAAATTATACAAAATTGCTTTAATTTGGCGGATCTGGCAAATTTTGAAAATTTGTACCAAATGTTATCAAAGTGTGATATTTGAAACTTTTTTTTTTTTCAAGAAGTGGTTTTTGAAGGACCTTTTATTCAAAAAATTGTGTATTTATTTAAACTAACTTTGAGAGGTCACACATATCTTTTAATAAGCAATATACAATTCAGACCAATCCATAGAATTCATCCTCGCATGTTTTTTGCCGAAAAAAATTAAGAAAATCGATTCATAAATAAGCGAGAAATGAACTCATCAGTGCATGAAAATGGTTAAGAGAAAAATGCATTTCAAAATTTTAGCTCTCATAGAAACCAATGGTACAATCATATCTAAAACATAATATATTCTTCCTTTTAACCAGGTTAGGCAATCAACATTGGTTTATTACTGAAGTTTAGCATATTTAGAAAAGATTTATACAGAAATCAATTTTTTCAAAGGTTTTTGCCACCCGAGTGAGTCATAATGACATCACTAATGTTAATATGCTAAAACATTGAAGTAGCTCATTAAATATGGCATTTTATTATTGAAATAGTGTGTCCTTTGTTCAATCTTTGCATTGGTGTTAAAAAGATTTTTTTTCTAATTGAAAGCCCATGGTATTAAGAAATATTTGATGATTAAAATTTTTTTAATATTTTCAAAATTTACATGGGGACTTTAACAGTATTTTATCAGTACAATGACATAATTGAAGTGGAGCATATCATATCTAGTTTCTCTTTGCTTATCTAAATAAAGGCGTTCTCTACATTCTCAATTATATAATTCTCAGAACCACACACTCCAAGAGTCTTCAGTTACAACAACACTTCCTGTGTGCTGTTAAATGCAGCCTTACTGATCGTTTTTTCGGTCACATTGGTTTTCCTTTGCTAGTGTTGACATTCTTTAAAGGAGAACAGGCATTGTCTAGACTCTTTCATAGTCGAGCTAAGCCCATATGACCCCCCCCCCCCCCTACACATCATACAGGTCTTGTAACCAGTGAGTACTTGTCACTTCAATGTGAGATTTGTGTTAAGTCATTTTCAATATGGCCGCTTAATTCAAAATGGCCGCCATTTTCGGAAAAATGTAATCTTTGATAACCCAAAATCTGCTATTTTATATTCACTAGCCAGAGAGTCATTGGAAAATGTATCATGCTCATCAGTATTCACATATCAAATATGTAAAAATCCTCATTTTCCAGATTCGGCAAATATCACAAAAGTTTAATATATTATGTCAGGGGGATTAAAAACAATGCCATAATTTAATCTTAGATATTCAAAGGATCACATTTCAATCAACACTATGTAAAAATCAAAATTGTTGGCGACATTGATAACGTCGAAATAAGCCGATGGACTTCATTTTCCAAAGCGAGAATGGTCCTTTGGCACCAGAATAACTTACTACAGGGCTGCAGTGTACGTCAAACCTGTCATGGCCACATTACTTCTAAAAGTTCGAGAAAATAACATTTCAGAGGTTTGCAGTTTCGCCTTAATAAATCGTGTTTTGATGGGAAATATCACCAGATTGATGTGCTAGGTACAAGCTTATTAGAGATTCTAAGTAAAACTGCCATTTTATAACATCTTTAAGTAGAGAGACCGGCTTACGGACAACTCATAGATCTCAACTCATCCCCTAGACAACTCACCCCTGGACAACTCATCCGCTAGACAACTCTTCCCCTGGACAACTCATCCCTGGCTAACTCATCCCCTAGACAACTCATCCGCTAGACAACTCTTCCCCTGGACAACTCATCCCTGGCTAACTCATCCCCTAGACAACTCATCCCCTGGATATTTCATCCCCTAGACAACTCAACCCCTTGACAACTCATCCCCCAGACAACTCATCCCCTTGATAACTCATCTTTTATCAAATGAAGCCAAAATAATTGTTTCTTGAAAATCTTTCGCTCTATAACAGTCGAACGATGCCATTTAAACTTTCATCTCTTGTCCTTATATTACATTACTTAATATGTCATGACAAAAAAAATAGAGTTTTCTTTCTGCATCACTTTGAAACATGAACTTCAGTAACTTCATCTATGAATGCTGTGAAAAAATAATCTTTGGATTAAAGAATATTTGAACTATGAACAACAAACATAGTATGACATCAAAGGAGCTTCTTCAATCAATGTTAATAAAATATATTGTAAATTAGAATTAAAATTAAAGGTAAATATTTACAAAACAAATTACAGATTTATTAGTTGATTATCTCCTTGACAATATCATATTTTTTCAACAATTTCCCAGATTTCCCCTTCAGAAATTCATTGTTCATCATTTGTACTCCACTCAATTATGCTTTTCCCAAAATCAGGTATTTTTGGTAACAAATCGTCCTTTTTTCTTTTCCTTATTTCACGATTTGTAGGCAGAATTCCCACTACATTTTTATCACAAACGTGTGTCAGTATTATCTGTTCAAGAAAAGTAACAGAAGACGGAACAGTTTAATCGTCAATTTAATACCTCATTATTGTTATGTAAATGGAAAGAGTTAAAAGTGCAGATCTTAATCGTTTTTTAAGTTCTGTTTACGTAACAAAAGTGAGGTATTAAATCGATGATTCTGTTGTCTTCTGAACTATTTGTTCACAAACATATACATTTTCTGAGACACATTTGTGATAAAAATGTTGTTGGAATTCTGCCTCCAACTGGTGAAATAAGGAAAAAAAATCGTATCTTCGAGGCTCTGACATTTTGTTACAGAAACGGATCATATATTTCGGTAACAAAATGTCGTGGCCTCGAAGGTACGATTATAATCAAGTGGAGTACCAGTTATCATGTAATATATGTTTTTGAAACTTAAAACTGATCATATTGATAACCAAAACATTTAAAAATCATTTGAATAATATATGAATTGATAATGTAACATTTAATTACTCAAACATGCCAGGATGAGGTGTCCAGGGGATGAGTTGTCTAGGTGATGAGTTGTCCAGGGGATGAATTGTCTAGGGGACGAGAGACCTTGTTGAAAAGGCGGGTTTAGTTCACGGAGACCTCACTAGTTTGTTTTGCAATTTCTCTGGTTGGATGTGGTTAGTCAACGTGCTTTGCAACCAGATCCGCAGATAGAAGTATTTTTAAGTACAGTACATAAAGTTCAGATTAAAGTGTCAACATTTAAAGGCGAAGTCCGACCCAGGGTGTGGTTAATCAGAAGTCTCCACCTGCGACACCATCCATGTAGAGTGTGTAACATTTGTTGTAAATTATCTGTTGAGCTTACAATAAGCACTATGTTATCAACATAAGGGAGAATGCCCATACGAGAATTGTCCAAAAAATTGAAATGACCGCGAGTTGTATGTAGAATGAATCGGGGGAGTTTTTCACGCATCACCAATACCATGGGCTCTACCTGATAGAGCCCATGCCAATACCCACCATAAAACGCTTTATTGACTATCACGATTACATCATAAAAAAAATCAACATTTCTTATTTCCTAAGATAGTCTATGGATAAACACCCAGGTATTGTTATTTTTCCAAACGTCAGGGGTACCGTGAAATATTGATAATCAACGCTTTTGAATATATAAATGCTGTTTTAAATAGGTTTCATGTCCGCCAATAATTTCCCAAGTTTTGTTATCCGGGCACTTTCCTTAATCTGTCTCAACCAATCGGATTGATTTTCACTGTTCATTGTTATTGTGCAATGTATATGGTGTATAGAGGGGTCAGTTTTCTCATACCTAGGTACATTTTTCTGTACCGTTTTGCGGTTATTTTTCTCTATGACATTGCAATCCGTTCACATGATTTGCTACAAGATTGGTTAACTCAAATGTATTTATACGAATTTTGCCAATGTGACGATATTCATGAAGATCGTCAACGTAACAAAAGCGAGGGACTAAATATGTGAATTGCGTCTTCGTTAATATACCAAACATAGAACCGCCTGCATATTCTCAAACTAGACTATCTTCCTTAACTCTTAGCCAAATTATTGTCCACAACTTGACTCATAAAAGGTATAGAATCGAGAAATAAAAATAGATTAACGAAAACGATGACCGGAAGTTCTTCCATCGTGTTACGCTGACGTATAGCGTAACTAGGTGAGTACCAGTGCCCTTGGTACATGTAGTTCAACATGCCCGTTTATTTCTTTAAAAAGCAAAACAAATGACGTCATTCAAAAGTCTGATCTGAACATTAATTATTGAAACCAATCCAATCTCAATCCAAATTGGTTTCATAACTTTGAAATTAAAAACGAATCGGATATCAAAATAAGTAAGAACTTTCTTCTCATTCCATATCGTATTAGCCTAAATAGGGTGTCATGATAAACCAAGCTCTTTTAGAGACTAAAATAGGAATCAACAGATGGCAGGCACAAACGTTATGAAAGTCTCATTGCTCAGCTCTGATATTGAATTTTTTGATGCATTTTTTTGAATTAATCAATTATCACATCATTTCACAATCTCTTTTATATTTGTATATCTTGCTAAAGATATCCTTGGGCAATTTTATGAAAACTTTTGATAAATTTGAGTCATTTATTGCTGAGAAATTGTTTACTAAAAGTGTGGCGCTATTTGGGGACACCCGATCATCCTCCGATCACAGGGCTTCAAAATCCAGAATATATTCTTTCTTTTACCCCCTGCGATAATTAGTTAGCATTTCTCCGATTAAGAATTCGCAATCTGATTGGCTGTCGCAACACGGGTGCTTCCAAATTGGTTATAGCAGGGGAAAGAAGGAGGCGCTTCCAAATTGGTTATAGCAGGGGAAAGAAGGAGGTACGGATCCTGGATACCCGCTTAGGAGGATGACACCCGATATACTAGATAATGTATAGTAAGACGGCGTTCAGATTATTAATTGCTTATATACGATAACAGAATCCATGATGTTTAAATGGTTATAAGAAGCAGCCGAGGAGGGAATCATAACTGCAAACTGGGTATGTTGAAACACAAATAAAATTAGAGCTGTCTTTTCATTTCTTATAATAAGATAGGGTAGTGTTTAAATTACTTAAATTGTTTAAATTGCTAATATAAAGATGACAAGGTCGATGAAACAGCAGATAATCGAATTACTCATTATATATATACATTATGTCATACAAATCAAATATGGAGGAAGTCCTGCATTACATTGACATGTGCTTTAAGAAAAGAAACCTATAACATCGCAACCATTACAACACAATATCTTTGTAGATTAATGTGACTGTATAAATGTAACTGTATAAATGTAGTTTGTATAATTGTAGTCTGGCCATGCCCTGATAACACAGTGGCTGTGCCTTAATAAACTCTAAATTCTATATCGGTATTTCAACTAAAATGAGAGAATGAAGCAAAACCTGCCTAGTGAACAGATGTATTTCTAAATCAGTCAATGTCTAAATCTCTAATTTTACAGAAGATAACATCAAATACTACTGGTACAGAAATTGTTTATAGCAAAACTCTTGCGACGCTCAACACATTGCTTATAGCAAAACTCTTGCGACGCTCAACACAATTGTAACGTACAATGGCATCTAATATAATGAAGGTATGGACATTTTGAATCGTATAAGAATCATGGCAAAAACAGTGAAACAAACCACTGAATCCTGGAAGCAGGATTCATATGCGCATATAAATCGAGGATTCATACACGATTTGCTGTTAAATTGTTTACAAATGAATCCTGCTTTCAGGAATCATGCAGGATTCAAAGAAGGTAGTTTATGACTGACCGAATCCTGTAGCAAGGCTTCACGTGTAAGATAGTTTAGTTTAGTTTTTAATTATCTATAGTGGGCTTGGGTTTATTAACCACTGTTAACAATAGGAAATACAAAATTAATACACGAAAATCAATATCACATGTTGTAAATGAATCATATCTATTCACGCCCGGTGATCGTACAAATGGGATCGATGGAGGGGGATAAGGCGGCGATTTCTACAAGAAAACTCAACAAAGGTCCATGTGTAGTACGGCAAGTGATTTTAGACAGTCATATCGTTCACCATGAGTACTTTCTGGCCATAAATACAATGGTTTTTATTAAAACAATATGTTTTCTTTCATGTGAAGTCTCCATGATAATAAAATATCAATCCAACTCTTTGAAAAATTAAAGATTAGGGCCCCACCTTGCACTTTTTAAAAACGTTATGCTCAGTTTCTAAAAAGAGGATCTTGTTTTCTCAATTTAAACATATCGAAAGTTTCTTCTACTCTACAGTAACCAAAACATGATTGTGGCACCTGTCATTAGAAGCAAAGGAAATCATAAAAACTTGTCAATGTTGCAACTTCTGGCTCAGATATGCTTATTTTTGACGTGCGGCCAGTCGCCGAGATGCCACTGGCATAAACATCAATATAGTCCATTTGTCACCCCTATACATACTATAGTGAACCTATGAATTGTTAAAAACACGATGTTTTATGGTTAATTTATAATAACAAGGGTTTTCTGAAGTGATTTAACTGGGTTGGACAAAAAGTTAGTTTGGGGAAAAAAGTATATCGGCTGATTAGGGAGGGGTGCATTGGCTTAACATGGCGTTGATTATTGACTTAGTTTCGGGATACCACCATGTACCTGGTATGTTACCATGGTGATAGCTACAAAAAATTTCCCCAATGTTAATTTTTTGGCAACCCAGCTAAATCACTCCAATAAACCCTAATAATAGTATTTGCACAGAAAAACATCATGTTTTTAAATATTCATACGTTAAGAAAATGACAAATGGACTAATACACTTTAAAACAATTTATTGACTATGGGATTGCACCATATACTCCCCAAAAATATTTCTCTGGGAATTATTTATAATCACGATCAACGCTTTGAATCTGATTTAGAAAAAAAGGAACGGCATAAAATTAGATTTTTCCAAGGCCCTTGACACAATTAATCATGACATTTTGAATGAATGGAATGTTGTAACTATAACAATGTGGAAATAATGGGATCACTTACTACTATACTTTACAGGTTATTAACAAAGGAGATCATAAATCACATCCACGGCTATTTTTAGCCATTTTCGCATCTTAATGTGCAATGTAATTTACAACATAATGAAAATATAACAGAATGATTCAAAGTATGTAACTGATATGTAGCTAAGAGTAAATTGCAACACAATTTCTAGTTTCTGAGAAATAAAATGTTATACTATCTATTGGTTGGCTTTATTTATCTTGAAATATTTTCCATAAATGAGTAAATATAGAGCACAAAAACGTGATTCGACATGTACCTATAGAAACATGATTGTGGCACCTGTCATTAGAAGCAAAGGAAATCATGAAAATTGGTCAATGCTGCAACTTCTGGCTCAGATATGCTTATTTTAAACGTGCGGCCAGTCGCGAGTTTACTGGCCGAGATGCACTAAAATGTTGTTTTTCTCAGCCAATACTCAACCAATGTCCAAAATGTTTTAACTTTGTGATAGCCAGGCCTATTATTATATCTAGGATGTTCGTTTTGCAAAATTGTTATTTGGTCAGTATACCAGGTCCTAGACTGTGTTTTGTCTCCCTCCCTTTATTTCTATTTTTCGATATTTTATTTCTTCAAACTGCATACTGGTATGACTCGTTTCTCAAAATCTCAAAGAAAATCTGAATTTATTGAAGCAGTCGATGATAAAAAGTCTTTAAACTTCTACAAAAAGTTGAAAGGAAGGGAGTTGTTTGTTAAATGAATTGGGGGAGTTTTTTCATGCATTTCGCTTATGTTTTTCATCAAAATAAAACAACAATACACTTTAAAACAATTTATTGACTTTGAGATTGCACCATATACTCCCCACAAATATTTCTCTGGGAATTATTTATAATCACGATCAACGCTTTGAATCTGATTTAGAAAAAAAGGAACGGCATAAAATTATATTTTCCAAGGCCTTTGACACAATTAATCATGACATTTTGATACATACACTTGAATATTATGGCATTAGAGGAATAGCTAAGTCCTGGTTTGAAAGCTTTTTAAAAAACGTAAACAATGTGTCACCATTAACAATAATGAATCTAGACAATCATCTCTAAATTGTGGTGTTCCGCAGGGCTCGGTACTTGGACAACTGTTATTTATTCTTTACATAAATGATCTGCCTATTGTTGCCCCTAATCTAAAATTTATCATGTTTGCTGATGACACCAATCTTCTTGATAGTGACTACAATTTAATTGAACTTATGACTAGAACTAATGCAAACTTGAATTCAATAGATGACTGGATAAAAGCAAACAAACTTTCACTTAATAATGGCAAAACCAATGCTATTCTATGTGGACCCAAAAGTCATCGAACAAATCTGAATCTTAAAATACGCAATGAGAAAGTAGATTTCCTTGAAAAAATTGACTTTCTTGGAATTATTATCGATAAAAACCTGAAATTTAAAGAGCATATCAAATCTGTTGAAACAAAGATTTCTCGCGTTATTGGTTCTCTTTATCACATTTAACATCTACTTCAAATAGACAGTTTCAAAACAATTTAATACTCATTGATACACTCTCAATTAAATTATTGCAACATAATCTGGGGTAACACATTTAAATCATTCTATGATTGTCTACATAAACTGCAGAAACAATTCTTAAGGCTAGCTTTAAATAAGGACAGACTTTCTCACTCCACTCCCTTATTTAAAGATCTTAAAATATATTAAATATTTTTGACATTAACAGATATTCTACTGGTCAGTTCATGTACAAAGTCTTGAATAAACACCCCAGTCTTCCAAAAAATCTATTTCAAGATTTGTTTGATATAAACATTAATGTTCATCATTATTACATAAGACAGTTGAATTATTTTCATACCCCTAAATGCTCATGTCAACCAAACTTTCCTTTATACAAATACGATATTGAGAGACCTAAACACAATTGTGTTTATGTCGTTTTGTTCCAATGAGGTTCGGAAAGATGTTTCATTAATTCATTCCGAAAATATGATTCCAAGAACAAAATAATTGTTTGATGTGTTTTCTAAAACAATACAGAGAAAATGATATATATATATATTTCAAATTATAATGTTACCATCCAAAGATGACCATTAAATTGATGATGTGTAAAATTTGAGGAATGTTTTGATGACTGGTTTAAGAGAAACGCGTGTTCAAAAAGTTCACCATATCAATACCACTCCTTTGCTTGAGTTTGAAAAACCTAAAATTGATTCTTTTTCAACGAATTCACGCGTGTATTTAAGCTAAGATTTAAAATCTGATTTACATTTGTATTATTTCAGGATGTCATGTTGAAAATGCTGGTGGCGTGTGCTCTCCTAAAAGCTGTATTTCCCTTGCAAAACAGCAACATTATAGACATGAGCGAGAACAACATTACTATAGTAAGAGATGGCATGTTCAGTAACCACACACATTTAGAATATTTGGACCTGAGCAAAAACAAAATATCTGAGATTTTATCCGAAGCATTTTCAGGTCTGGAATCATTAAAAACACTCAATTTGGAAGGAAACGATCTAAAAATCTTAAAAACAGGAATTTTCAGTAACCTGATATCCCTTTGGTACATTCACCTTCAGGAAAACGAAATATCAGGGATAGAAAGTAGTGCATTTTCAGGTTTACTGTCATTGCATGTTCTTAACCTTCAAAAAAACAAGATTTCGGTATTGAAAAATGGAAGATTCAAGAACCTTGCATCCTTAACAATTCTCAACCTTTACGACAATGGCATTTTAGAGATTGAACCTGAGGCTTTCTTTGGTTTGCAAGCATTAGAAATGCTCCAATTGCGAGGAAATAAACTCAAAATTTTGAAAAGTGGAATATTCAGTAACCTAAACTCCTTGAAACGTCTTATACTTAACAACAACGAGATTTCAGTCATAGAATCAGATGTATTTTCTGATTTGCAATCATTAGATAGATTGGTACTATTTTCTAATAAACTCACAAATGTGACACAGCGCGTGTTCGGTAATTTATCCTCTCTTTATAAAATCGACCTCTCACATAATAAAATATATATGATAGAACTTGGGTCTTTCTCTGATTTGAAATATTGTGACTCGTTATATTTGTCTCAGAATAAACTCACAAAACTTTATTCTGGTATGTTCAGCGGCATGTCCTTATTACGAAATTTGTTATTAACTTTCAATCAAATAACAGATGTTGAATCTGGCGCTTTTGTTGGACTAAAAAGTCTTGAATACCTCTTTCTAGATAGAAATAACTTGAGTAAAATACCAACTGATGTTTGCGAACATTTACCAAAATTAAATTATTTATCAATCATAAGTAACAACATGACGGGTGGCCCCTCTGAATACACAAGTAGTAATGAAATAAGGGAACTATGTTTAATCAGGAAACCTAAATCCCATCTTATGACGTCAACAATAAAACATACGCCTGTCAATACTGAAACGCCATTTGTCAACAAGGCTACAGTTTCACCCTCTCAAATAAGACAACCATTGATTTTTATGTGGATACTGTTAGCTAAGCTATTTACTTGAGTCGAGTGTCTCTGACCTAGGTTTTGGGCCGACGTAAAGATGTCAGCAGTGGTAGAAATTGCCATGCCCTCTTTGTTTGAAAACTATTTCTATCGCCCTGGCTTCAGCCTATGATGATTGTACGAGGCAGAAGTGGTAGAAACACACGTTGATTGCCATGCCCTCTTTATTTGAAAACTCCTGGCTTCAGCCTATGATGATTGTACGAGGCAGCAATGGTAGAAACACACGTTGATTGCCATGCCCTCTTTATTTGAAAACTATTTCTATCGCCCTGGCTTTAGCCTATGATGATTGTACGAGGCAGAAGTGGTAGAAACACACGTTGATTGCCATGCCCTCTTTATTTGAAAACTCCTGGCTTCAGCCTATGATGATTGTACGAGGCAGCAATGGTAGAAACACACGTTGATTGCCATGCCCTCTTTATTTGAAAACTATTTCAATCGCCCTGGCTTCAGCCTATGATGATTGTACGAGGCAGCAATGGTAGAAACACACGTTGATTGCCATGCCCTCTTTATTTGAAAACTCCTGGCTTCAGCCTATGATGATTGTACGAGGCAGAAGTGGTAGAAACACACGTTGATTGCCATGCCCTCTTTATTTGAAAACTATTTCTATCGCCCTGGCTTCAGCCTATGATGATTGTACGAGGCAGCAGTGGTTGAAACACACGTTGATTGCCATGCCCTCTTTATTTAAAAACTCCTGGCTTCAGCCTATGATGATTGTACGAGGCAGCAATGGTAGAAACACACGTTGATTGCCATGCCCTCTTTATTTGAAAACTATTTCTATCGCCCTGGCTTCAGCCTATGATGATTGTACGAGGCAGCAGTGGTTGAAACACACGTTGATTGCCATGCCCTCTTTATTTGAAAACTCCTGGCTTCAGCCTATGATGATTGTACGAGGCAGCAATGGTAGAAACACACGTTGATTGCCATGCCCTCTTTATTTGAAAACTATTTCTATCGCCCTGGCTTTAGCCTATTGAGATTGTATAACTAAAAGAATCGAAGCAGTCAAATATAAGGTATAATTGACAAAAAAGAGTACAAATTCTGATACAATGAAAGAATGACTGGAATGATAAGAGACTATATGTATATTACTGTAATAACTATATCTGAAAGAAAATTTACATGGTTCTTTGATTCATATTGGTCAAAAAGGATGTGTCGCATGAAGATATATCACATGGACTAATAAATGATTATAGAAGACATATATTATAGTTTTTGGTTTTAATGTGAGAAACTATAATAATATACAGACTGGCTTATAATAAAAATGTAACAAGTACAAAATGGTCAATATCTTTATAATTTTGGTATTAACCCTACAATATACTTAAGCACTCGATGAGCAAGCTCTCTCAGTTAATTATACACCAGCAGATTCCATATCCATGCATGGTTGGCTGCATAGGGCAGATTTTATTGACCTCACTTGCTCCAACTTCTCAGTGGTTAAACAGAACAAAGAAAAGGAGCACTCCTTTTTATTCACGGTTGAAGATTGACATTAAGTCTTACCGATCCATTCTGCAATTTTCCTATCTGTCTTCCACATAGTCACCGTGCCTATCCAATCAGACATGAGCTCCCCTCAACATATCTTTAAAAGCACGTCTGGTGAGCCCCCTGTCTTGTAGTGCCACAATGGCTAATAATTTTGGCTAAAGTTCATTCAGATCAGTTGGGTGTGTTCGAAAGAGCCTGTTCTTTAGGTGGCCCCACAAGAAGAAATCCAGGGAAGTTAAGTCGGGTGACCTATGGGGCCACTCAACTCAAAGTGTTCTGCTAAACCTCACATGCTGAAAATGACCATTCTGCTGGTGTTGGAATCTCATCTAGGAACGGCATGCCTTGATCACTGATCATATCGAGATTGCAGAATGAATCAACTGAATGTCAGTCCTCAACTGCGTATAAAATCAAATGTCAAATAAATGTTTCCTCTTTATTCTGTCCAACCCCTTAGAAGTTGGCGCAAGCCAATTGCATATGTCAATAAAAGCTGGCCTGTGCAACCGACCATGGAAGGTTTTTGAATATACAGGGTGTCAAAAAATAACGGCATCACTGAATACAAATTCTTTGACTTCTCCTAAATCTAAGAAATGGCATAATGGGTATAATGATGCCGTCCACGAAATCATAGAATATAATATGGTTCCTTCAAAATTATCGACATAATTGTGTTTTAAATGTTGGTTTTTCGATTTTGAATTTTGTTCTTGCTTTGAACAGCTACGCGTGGCTGCGCCGCGGCTCCTCTGTCCACCTTGTATAAGTGAGTTACGAAATCCTTCTTATTTAAGAAATATAGACCGAAAAGCAGGGGTTATATCGTCGAATACACCCCGCAGGGCTAGGCACAAACGTTTTCTGCATGGCCGTAGGGACCAGGGGTTCGATGGGTTCGAACGAACCCCCGGTCAGGGTTTCCCAAAAAATATTTGTTGAAAATTCATTGCAATAACCAGAAACATTCATTCAATTTATATGACCATATCAAAGTTACACTTCTCTCCAAAAGTTTGGCAACCTTAGGCACGGGATAGGAATGTCTAATTTTGGGTAGGCCCCGGATCATCATGACATTATGCAAAGAAATATCAATAATCTCGCACAACTTATTTTCTAACTTAAAAGCTGCTTCACCTCCGGTGAAATAAACCAACTGTCTTAATACTGATGAAACACATTTTCTTTCAATCTATGCGCCTTCGATTTGTTTTATTACAAACAAAAATTCTTGTCTGGAGCTGATAAGTCCCCAAGAGCAATTATTAAGTAATTTTGAAACATTTTGAAATGAGTTATTATATAAAGCATACATGTATTTCATTTATAAACGCAAGCATTTGATCGAATGGGTGTAGTATTTATTATCCATCACTTCGATTTCTTATATTTTTGAGAATAAAATTGTCCAAAAATGTAAAAATGCTATTTTCTGAAATTGAGATTTCTGTCTTTGCCATTATTTGAGGCATTTCTGTATTAGTCTTGCACACGTTTCAAATCGTGCGTCCAAAAAAGGATTTGACAGCATTCTTTAATAAAATAAAAAAGCTCTTTTCTCAAAACAAAGTCTATAATGATTCACAAATTCTTCTAAAATGTTTTCATTTCTCAAAACAATTCTCGTCATTATTAATAATAAAAAAAACGGCGAACATTGATTATAGGGAATGGAATGTTTTCAAAGTTATTAAAGAGAGAATCAGATCTAGCGAGCAGTATAACAAAACATTGTTTCAATCTTAGAATATTTCTGGCTTATGTCATTCCTTTTCATGTTTATTTTCTGAAAATCCCTATAGTTTCAGGAAAACTAAGAATTTTACAATAATGTATTATTTTCTATAAGAATGGTTACCATTCTTATTACTTGGGAGAATTAAAAAAAATTCACCAATTTTTGCACTTTGGATCCATTATAACTTCACTAATTTAAAAGATATCGTGAATCATTTGAGAGATATTGTATTTTAGGAATAGATTGGTAGGTGAATTGTTCATGTTACTTCGAAATTTGTCACCCCCATAGATCTGATGCTGCCTTTAAGTATAGATTACTTTTTATTTTCAATTCAAAGAAACAACAAATAGGTATTTTGAGCACTATGTAATCTTTGTTGCAAGGCATTGCAATTTAAAAAAGGTTACTTTTAGAGTCTACGGAGCGAAATGGATATCTTGAGTACCAACTGAGAGTATTCATGTAGTAAAAAAGACGTTTATATGTGCGCCATGATTAAATAAATAATACTCTTCGAAAATATTTGCTATTAAACATCTACTATTCAGTAACTAACTATAGGTGCATGAGGTCATTATGAACACTCCTCTATTATAAAATGAAATACCAAATAAAATTCTTTTGATTTGGAATTCTTTTCAAATCATCATCTTACCTCAGTTTTGTGGTGTGGGAATCTCATGTTTCAGAATTTGACATATTTAACTTTTTTTATTTATTTTTACAGGGTGGTCCAAAAAAATGGGACACTCGTATTTCAAAAATAAATATTGATTTTCTTGATGAAAACATGTCATATTATATACCAGTGGATAGGGAATTTACTTATCTTTAATTTGGTATATCATAAGTTCAAATTTATTATAATGTCTGTCAACCAGCGTCCGTTATATAAATGACGTCATTTTAGTTGGACCACCCTGTATTTATATAGTATTTAAATCTGTGGCCCGGTTAACCTGACATTGTGTGCCATTTTAACAGAAGTATTATGAATTGACATACATAGGTGTTACATAGTTGAAAGCATACAACCAAGTGAGGCTCGCACGACTAGTAGCATGTTTGTGGTGCTCCAAGGGTGTAATGGCTTAGCGGTTACAAAATGCTGTGTCTAAATTTTCAGCAAATGATTTAATATTGAACTCTGAAGTCTCGATGAATTAGGAATGCGGATTTCTTCCTCAAATATATCTCGTTATAAAAAAATACGTTCCTTAAAGATATGTTGGGATTTGCCCTTAAATGTATGTTAACTCTGGATTTGGATTTCATTTTACAAATGTTATATTAAAATGTATGATTTTGCTTTCAGATTTCAGGATATCTAGTAAAAGATTCATCGAAAACTATTTTAATATAGAAAATCAAATTGTCTAACTTTTTCAAATTCAATTGTATTTTGCGAAAACAAAATGCAGGTATCAGAAATGATGTCAATTAATTTTTTCCAGCCCTAATTTTAGATTACCTTTTTAATTACCAATACAAGAAAGCCCCTTGTGACTCTTGGTTCAAAAGTTCACCTATTTTCGAAATGGCCATCTTGTTGTCGAGGAAAATTCACCTTTTATGAATTTATTGTAGTGACTTTATGAGTAATTTCGAATGGCCTGCATTGCAATAACTCACGTCACTGTTATAACAGTAGTTTTATGAGATCATATTGTAAAAAATCCGCAAAAATTGTATCTGCGTTTTTATTGTCGGCCAAATTAGGATTTTGGATCCTAAAACCTCGCTTAAGAAGTCTTCTCTATAGATTTTAAGCCAGACCTCTGTTGATATTATTTTAGTTTTAGGTTACCCTTGACATATTGTATTGTTTTGTTTAATAGTATCCATCAATCCATCCATCCATCCAAACACCCACCCACCCATCAACCCATCCACCCACCCATGACACAATGAAAAGTAGTAGAATTTTCCGCTTTTTTATTGTTACAAAATTTATGGCGTCGTTCTGAATATGGTTCAGGGTTCACTACTACATCATATTTACATTTTGAGGAGGGAAGAAGAAAGCATTTAGACCTGACTTAGGTTAAAGAATAGAATTTTCTGTATGAAGTAAGAACATCCACTTACCAAATATTTATTTACCAAGTGTATACAATGGCATTGTTGCCACTATTCATGACTTTCGTTTTGGCAAGAGAACATGTACATACTGTATTTTCCTCTGTTTATTCATAGTAGGCTTCTAAAAGGTTTTTAAAAACTAGACGTCTGTGTTGATTTTGTTGCCTCGTTCATCAAAACAAGTATCCTGGTTTTTAACGAAACCACTCGTCATTTTGTTGACGTACTTTAATTAAATGAAGCCTGCACGATCATTAGACTCCAGATTTTTATCTGGAGTCTGTTGTTCTTTCTTTCTTTCTTTCTTTCTTTCTTTCTTTCTTTCTTTCTTTCTTCTTCTTCTTCTTCTTCTTCTTCTTCTTCTCTTTCTCCTTCTCCTTGTCTACCCTTTCAATGTCAAGGGTATTAGTAGAAATTTTGTCACTAAAAGTTATGGCGTTGTGAAATCTCAAAAATCGCTTTTAGTTCCCCATGTTAAATCGGACTGAATAATTTTTCGAAGTGTAAAATTACGAGATATAGACTAAGAACAGCTAAACAGAATGGAAGCCCATAAAAGAACGGGACCTCAAAATTTGGACACCAAAATGCCTAGGCCAAAATCTAGGTCAAATTCAATGCTTTTCCTTATATTTGCGATTCTGACACTACACTTTAATTATATTCTTCGAAAGTGTGTATACATGTAGTTAAGAGCTGTGCTAATAGTGTTAGCCTTTTGCCGTCAGAAAGTATTTTGACCCACTTTTGAGATATGGTGTCGGAAAAGTAGGTCAAAATAATAAGTTCTCCAAATTTAACGTATGAGTTATAAATGAATGAGAGAATTTTCTCAGAAATCCGAATCTGCAAACTAAAAATTATACAATGTAGCACGGGGACTATACAATCATTACATACATGTAAACTTACCTGGCAAAATAATTTTTTGCGGAAATTAGAACCACCGGGTGTAGAAATTAATCCATATAATAACTATAACAAACGGATCAATATTAATGAGTACTTAACTCATTTGCAAGAATTATATATAATAAGGGATTAAAGTTTTGTATATTGCTCTGGCATGTCAAAAGGTATTTTTTGTAAGTTTGCTCTACCATTCACAAAACTTATTAATTGATCTGTCAAATGAAACAGTTGCAATAAATGTGGCAGTTTCTTTATCTTTATTATCAAATCAACTGAGCATACCGAATCTTTCAAATTTCGTGAATATATTTGGAAATGAGAAACAAAACAAGACCCAATTTGAAATAGAAACAAGGCTATCTCTGATAAAATGCATAACAGAAAACATGTATTGTGAAATATATTGTTTTCACGTTTAACTCAGTAAAGTCACCTGAATAATGTATGTCCCCTAATATCTTATTACACGATTGAGAAGAGACTGGGGCAATTCATCATATTACAGGCTCGTTGCCAGCTTTCGCCTGGGGGAGGGGGGGGGGGCTCACGTACTTTCAAAAAAGTTCATATTAAACGCAATTGATATTTCATGCAAAGATCATGTAGAATATAGATCTTAGTGTCAAGGTTATCTCATTTGATTTCACAAAATGGCTAACCTTATAATCACTATTTGAACCAGGGGCAGAGTCAGTAATTGTTCAGGGGGTGGGATTTCTTGGGTTTGCATCAATGCAAACGAAGCGAGGCCCGGAACGACGTTTACCCCCGGAATTTCTGGATGTCAATGTCAATGTTTTTTTCATATTTTGCAAAATTGTTTTTTCTTTTTGAGAGGGTGGGGAATGCAAGCGCACATGTCACCCCCCCCCCGCCTTGGCTACTCCCATGCGAACCTACACTCAGACGTAAAAAGGTATGGGAATTATGTTATAATGATCATGACATTTATAATGAGACGAAATATAGCCTGTATAACTGTTGATTCCAGGGTTTTGTCTCTTCATTCTCATATTATCAAATTATCAAAAAATGATATTTTGATTCACAAAACTGCACCGAAACATAGAAAAGTACACGAAGGCAACCGCATTTACAATCTATAGTTCTGAAAAAGCAGGATAAAAAAGCCAGTTTCAAACTGAAGTTAAAAAGACGGCTTTTTGATACCCAGTTTGTAAAGTTCAAATAAGAATACTATCTTTATTTTCTATTTAAACTTAAATCAATTTATTATAAACAAACTATCCGGGCAAACAATGACCAAGCATCGGGAATAGAAAACTCATGTAAATGAGTTATATAACCTAAGACAATGAAATCAACACTGATGGAAACATAAACACTATGAAATCTTCTTTCGACTCCATTACCTATTATAATTTTTTTTAAATACCGACTTTACCGGGAGGACTTTAACATGGGCTTTAATTCAAAGGCAAGAATGTGTTTTGATAACTTATTAAGCGGATTAAAAGCTGTTGGACGTTGCTCCAGTGATTTATATTTTATGAATCTGAATTGATGCGTGGATTATAATTGAAATCGAAAACATGACCAAAAGAGTCTAGACTTCCATTTGCTTTGATCATGAGGAATTGAAACAATCAAAGCGGCGATTTGAAAAAGTAAAAAATTGAATTTCCATGCATAATCCAAGATTTAATACAAACGGTGTTAACAGGTTGTCAATGTTAAATAATAATACCTTCTCAGGAAGAATTAGGTTGCATTGACTCTTAAAGTAGAGATAACAAGTTCAGCGGTGCAGCCAGCTTTCCGTCGGGGGGGGGGGGCGATATCCATACAAAACACGTGTTTGCACAAGCTATTTTTATTAGCAACTTTTGATAACTACAAGGAAGATCTCTCTTTTCTGGCGCGACTGTAAAGGTGTCCAAAATCATAATTATAGTAAAAATAGATAATTTCAAAATCCATCTAGTTGCTTATTATACACAGGTAAAGTCATATTCATTAAGAACTACGGACGGTACTTACATTCTTTTGTTGTATTGTTTTATCATGCTTAAAAGAAAAATACGCACAAATAGTCTGTTTTTTATTTGTATGCTCAGTTATAAAATGAGCAGTGTAACTTAGAAATAGCTTAATATAGTCAGAAAGAAGCAATTATAATGTGTGACTATATTGCACACTTACAAAGTATTGCGTTTGCATATATTTGAGTATTCTTAACTTCACATATAATCAGTGCTTATTTGTGCTGTTCTACAAATAAAGAGGAGCAATACCTGAATATACAGAGTGTTCCATATACGCAGCGAGTATTGTTTCTGTAATGTCTCTGTTTATATGTGCTGAGTATTTTTGCTGATTACTGCTGATTACAAGAGATTCTTACAAATAGACACTTCTTATAACCAAGCAATATTCTCTATTTTATATAGTGATGGGCACCAAATTTAGCGATTTTTGAGCTTTCAAAACGCCATAACTTCCGAACCGGAAGTCTGATTCGAATTTGGTTTTCAGATTCGGAATCCTGAGAAAATTTCCTATAAGACTAAGATTTCATCTGGAGTCTAATAATAAGAATACTGGCAAAAACAATAGACTCCAGATTGACATCTGGAGTCTAATAATAATAAAGAATACTGGCAAAAACAATAGACTCCAGATTTTCAATCTGGAGTCTAATAATAACATATTCAGTAGCTATGACGAATGTTAAAATAGTATTTAACAAAATACACGTACGTGCTCTAGTAGTAAGAGATCCACTAGTGTTGCCGACATGTTTAGGATGAGAAAAGGTGAGTTTAAATTTTTTGCATTGCACTGCCTTTATAAAATGAATGAAATTGAGATGTATACAACTAAAATATGTCTCGATAATTCCTCGTAGAGTTTACATGGTTAAGTTCGGAGTTTTAACTTGTACGTACTAAATACTATAGATTGATCTATATCTAAAAAATAAAACTGTACTATACTGGTAAAGAATACTGAAAATTTGAATTCTATAGAATGTTAAATTACGTCATATCAACAAAACAAGAAAGCCTCTGTCACATTTGCTCTACGGCGGCCGTACGGTACGGCGGCCGTATGGTGATTCTAACTTCAAATGTTTACCCCAGTACATGTTCCCAATGGAATGACCTAATCTGTATGCCAAAATGTTCTAAATTGACATATCTACATACACAGTTTTTCATCACTGTGGGAAAACAGTTGTAATGGCTATTTTATAACCAATGTGCAAATGTATATAGTATCGCACATAGTCTTTTGATTTCTTATCTTTTATATATGTTTGACGGAGAGAAAAAAGTGAAATGGATATAATATAGTTGAGTGCTATAAATATATCACTACTGAATAGCAGAGTAGGAGCTCATTCATGTCAAAGTGTCAAACTTTGCAAAACCCATGCAAAAATATTCTGGTTAAAATCCATTCTTTCTAGTGATCCTGCACAAAATATTTTGAAGTATGTGAAATGATTTCAAACTAAAATGACTAATGACTCAATGAATTGTGGATGATTAATGCACTCATATCTTGTATCCTTGGGCTACTACTCTCATTTGAAGTCTTGATACAAGACATGCGTGCTTTAAATAATCCATAATTCATTGAGCCTGGGCTTAATTATATTAAACAATTAAACAGGTGTTTGAAACACAGACCTTGAAAGAAGAGGTCAAGGCAATGGCATTTGTTCGTCATGTTCAATGAATTTTAAAGACACCATAGAACATCGTAATTTATATGCCCTTCAACATTAGACTATAGAATAATTTTCTAAAAGGAAATTTCATCTAAATGTAACCTTGAAGTATCATCAGAATTCTCATTCTCAAGCCCTGAATGCAAAACGAATTGGGTTTTGGGAGATAGGGTGAGTGACTCATGGGGCAAAGAACAATGTATTTTATAAATATTAGATCAATGCGCAAAGCGTTTTTTAGTAAAGATATATAATGAAATTAAAGATAAGTTGTATGATTGATGGTTTTAAAATTTATTGTTTTATAATTTAAATGTTATACTATGTAATTTTATTATGTAATATGCCGCACTGGGACCTAAGGACCCATGTGCCACTGCTGTAAAAGTGTGTGCAAATAAATAAAAAAAATTAAAAATAATTACATGATTTTTGTTTTTCAGTAATACCAGCAATATGTTTTGTATTCCTTGTATGCATACTATGGTGGGTACCGAAATACAAGACAAATCGGAAAGATTCCTCTAATCGAGATGTTTTGCAGAACGTGGCCAATGCACGGGGGAACCATGTCAAATCAGGTTTAGTGGATACAAATCAGACAGATTCCTCTCTCCAAGATGCTTTGCGACACATTGCCAATGCAAAGGAAAACCTGGTTATATTAACTTTTGTGGATAAGGCATATTTCAAAATGTTTTGGAATATGAGACTGTCCCTCCAAAAAATAAACAAACATTTGACAGATATTATGTTACCTATATGCAAAGATGAGTTCAGTTTTCGGAAATTGAAATCTATGGATGTTCGATGCTATTTTGCTGGAACTAAATCAAATAAAACTGGACTGGCAAAATATGGTACAATGCAGTTTAACAAAGAGACGAATGAAAAAATACACTGGTTATTGCAATGTTTACAACTTGGGTATAATACACTATTAACTGACGGTGATATCGTTTACAAAAAGGATCCATTGCTGCATTTAAATTGTAACGACTGTGATATAATTATACAGGAAAATAGACCCAAGGGAGAAATCATTGAATACGTTCATGGGGAAGTAAATCCTGGTTTCATGTTTGTAAGAAACACGCATGCTGCCATCCGGGTCTTTGAACATGTAACGATTCTTGCAGCAGACGACCATTTCGCAGCAGACGACCAGGTGTATGTAAATCAGGCTTTAAAACCAATGCTTCAACGAAAAAACAATCATGCTCCTAAAATAAAAGTTTTGGACAGGACAAAATTCGTCACAGGACAGAATTTTGAAAAATATTGGAACCATCGCTCAGTCGTCATGATTCATAACAACTATATGATTGGACTAGATCCAAAGATAGAAAGATTCAAAAGACACGGAATGTGGTATGAGTAGTATGACGCGCGACTTTCAGATACCAAGCTATACCAAGCTACATGTATACCATTCACTTACTATCACCCTCAAACATTTTCACTGGGGAGTATCGTGATGCAACAACACCGTGTTGTTGCATCAAGATGGCCAGACTTCCGGTGATAGATTTTCGTACGATATGTTGTTTCCCCAATTTAAACCCATTTCTAGGACGAGTTTCTCAATAACCATACACGTGAAGTTAGCGCACGGTCTATATTTAAAGAAACTGTCATTAGTATACATGTAGCATCATCAAGAAGCAAGAAGTTCACGGTTTTAGTTCCTCACTATTGATGCAACAACACCAAACCGAAGATGCAACAACACTCCTCTAGATTTGAGCAATGATGCAACAACACCAATTAATAGTATTATTTCAGAAGACCATAAATCTCGGGAGGAACAGATTTTTAAATGCTACTATTGCAACACCGGGCCAGTACCAATTTGCGTTCTTCTCAGGCATTCAAAATACACGTCCTGTGGGCGAAGATTCTATATATGTATTTTCAAAAATTTATACTTTTAAATATCATAATGCACTGGAAGTTGTTTTATAACATAGTTCAATCGCCTTTAACATTGCAAGCTATAGTAACCCAATCTGTTTTCATAAACCCCTGTTCGATAGCTTGATGACCCTGATACCAGTTAGTATCATTCAAAATGGTGGACAAACATCTTTCGTTCTCGGTAAACACGACGAGCTATTGGAAATCTTGCAGGGCGCACATGTAGAAGTATTGTTCTCTTTGGATTCGTTCTCCCCGATTGAGTATAAAGGTAGGTAATAGGATTTAGGTCCCGAAAAGGTAAATTGATAGGGGTACAGTAATCCCAGATTCCCCCTGGGCCCTCGGGAAATATCATAATGTCTCCCGAAATAAAACCAATATTGAATCCCTCTCAGTAAATAACCTCTATATAATAGCATTGTATAACTGCAATATCATTAAACCAACACTTATCGGAAGTTATGGCGTTTTGAAAACTCAAAATCGCTAAATTTGGTGCACCATGTTAAAAGTCAATGGGAAAAATATGTTTTTTGAAGTATAAAATACGACATATATACATGTACGACCGAGTACAGCTTAATTTAATGAAAGCCTTTAAATGACGGGTTCCTCAAAAGCATTCTAGCTTCAAAATTTGGACACAAAAATGTCTTCAAAATCTAGGTCAAATTCGAAGTTTTCCTTATTTTTGTGATTCTGACACTACACTTCAATTATATTCTTCGATATTGTGTATACATGTAGCCAAGAGTGTACTAATAGTGTTAGCCTTTTGCCGTCAGAAAGTATTTTAACCCACTTTTGAGATATGGTGTCCAAAAAGTAGGTCAAAATAAAAAAATCTCCAAATTTAACGTTTGAGTTATGAATGAAGAATATAATTTTATCAGGAATCAGAATCTGCAAACCAAATTTCGATCCGACTTCCGGTTCGGAAGTTATGGCGTTTTGAAATTTCAATAAAAATCGATCTGATGGTATCCTGATAGAAAGTCAAGAGTAGCGAAGAAAATGTTGAAAAATCCATCCATCCTTCCATCCATCCTTCCTATCCTATCCTACTATTCTATCCTATCGTTCCTTCTTATTCTATCCTATCCTTCCTATCCCATCCCTTTTATCCCTATCCGTTCCTTCCTATCTATCCTTCATATCCTTTCCTTCCTATCTTATCCTCCGATGCTATTCTATCCTATCTTTCTTCTCTATTCTCTCCAGTCGTTCCATTCTATTCTGTCCTATCCCTCCTTCCTATTTCATCCATCCATCTTTTTCTGGATGACTCGGCTTAAAAAAGTCTAGATCTGGAGTCTGAAATTGAACTTGTTCAATTTCCAAAGTCTAGTTATATTAGTTCTTTGTAAACAAGTTCCATACTATACGGTAAATCAAGGGGATTTAATTTAGAAAATGAATAATCTTTATTTTTAGATACAATATCAATGAGGTTGGCTCCCGGGGATTCAATACTTAGCCTATGTATTTAGTTTACCTTGTATATCCTTTTAACTTTGATAAAGACAAATACAATAAGGAACCAAAGAAAATACATTTCATTCATGAATCACGCACTCACGCGTTTTATTCATGTCCCGACCAACACCTATAAACAGAACATAAAACAGTTTCTCTTGATATTCAATGATACATTATATTGGCGTTTTTGCATCAGCACATTGGTGTTGTTGCATCATCGATAATAAACAGAGTGGTGTTGTTGCATCAATAGTGAGGAATTAAAACCGCGAATTTCTCGCTTCTTGATGATGCTACATGCATACTAGTGAGAGTTTTTTAAAATATAGATCATGAGCTAACTGTACATCTATGATTATTGAGCAACTCGTCCTAGAAATGGGTTTAAATTGGGAAAACAAAATATCGTACGAAAATCTATCACCGGAAGTCTGGCCATCTTGATGCAACAACACGGTGTTGTTGCATCACGATACCCCCCAGTGATTTTCATATCTTAATTATCTACTAAAAATCATAAATCAGCATTATTGTAAGTTAATTTACGTTGAACCTGCTACTGATAATTAGGCCATAATTATCATTGATTTAATTAACGATTAACTTTAATTCCAGAGAGACAGAGGTCTGTCAGAACTCAAGACAATATTGACAGAGTCAACAGTCAACACATGTTGACTGTTTAATGTTTGAGGGTGATAGTAAGTGGTAAATTAAAACTTTTTTGTTCTGAAGTAGATTATTGGTTGATAGCATATAGGATGATTATAATGTTAATTAGTCGTAAATTAGGCCCATGATTTAAAAATACAAACCCCTTACATTTATTTTCAAGATGGAGGAAAAAGAAAACATGTGAGAGATATTTCTGTAACAACCCTCGTTGTTACTTTTATTATATATGGTCACTTTCTATTATTACAAATATTTTGTAAGGGTCAGTAATTGCATTTTAGATTATTTTGTAAGATTTATAAAGTTCACTTTAACTTTTCCAACTTTTGAATTTGGTGGCAAAACTATTTCCTTGCAGAATAGTTTGAAGACCCTGTAGATCCTATAGCTCTAAGGTCAAGGTCTTAGTCTGTTAGTAGCCAATTAGAATATTAGAATTTAGGGGTTGGTCAGAGAGGCTATTGGAGAGGTTAAGCTACCGTATAAAATCCAGAACGCAACTTAAACGTATCAATGTCCCCTATACAAATACATGTAGAGTTCACACATAAATAGCCGTTCAGCTCTAGTGTTTGTTTAGACTACACCATAGCTTGTAATGATTACATAGTATGCCATTGATGAAGTTCAATAGCTGGTTTTCTAATACATATTTTAAACGAGCTCGTTTCGTAAGATTATTGGAGTTAAATCATGCGTAACATACATCATCTTCTTCAGAAAGAATTATACTCTGCATCGAAATCAAAATTGCAAGGATAGTATTCAACAGACATGAGTATAACGATTCCCGTTGATAGCAACGTGAAATATGTAAATCTCCCGTTCTAAACACGCAACTTTGAAGTTGAACGGGTATCTGAAGTAGACTAAAGCGATACAATCCTATGTTGATTCAATGTACTTTGCGTTTACGTATACGTTTTGAAAAACCGTATTTGCTTAACCTCTCTATTATTATCAAGGGTCAGCGTAAAATCGTATCCTCAAGAATTAGTCCCGGGGACCTTTCAACACTATTATAACACTATCCTCAAGGATTATCCCCCTGAACTTTTAACACTGTCAATATGTCGGCTATCAATACTGTTAAAATACATTAAACATTCCAAAGTCTTGTATTTATCAATGATTAAATTAGTAGAGTGATCTTATGGAATTTATGAGCCCAGATCCAATCAAAAGCAAAATAACAAGCTTTAAAATTGCAAAACACAAATGTGATGTATTAATTTAATGCATAAGTGGTTTATTGAGTATATATAAACATATAATATGATAAATTTCTAGCATCTAGCATGTACTTTAGGTAATTATTACCTTCCCGGGATTTGGGCTTGAGAATACGATTTTACATTTACCATTAACAAGATGAAGAATTAAATTGAATTAATTGTGCGGTTAAATTGGCTAAAATGGTGGACTAATATAAAAAACGTATATATAAAACTATGGCTAGGAAACAATTGAAATATCAATATAATTCATAAAAGTTTATAAAATACAGGGCTTATAGGATATCCTGCATCCCTGTTTAACATTGGTTTATACTGCTTTATATAAACTGCCTCTTTAACTTTACGCTTGAGATTATTATTTTCTGTATCTATCACTGAGACATTTTGCCAGTCAATTGTATGATCATAATCAAGGGAATGTTCTTTTATTGCAGATAAGCAATATAAGCCCTGTATTTTATAAACTTCTATGAATTATATTGATATTTCAATTGTTTCCTAGCCATAGTTTTATATATAAAACATTGGTGTTTCTATGTGTAGTTTATTGTCATAGTTTGTTGTCATAGTTTTTTGTCATTGTTGATTGTCATTGTTTATAATTGTGTTGTTCATTGTCACCTGGGTATTGTATCGTTAAATTATTACGTCATAAATAATATAACTGTGTACTTCCATTTTGAATCTTGAAAAAGCTAGTTGGATTACTGGTGAAACGTCGAAAATAAAACATATTACTCTGAAGTAAATGAACTTTAGTTATTATTAATATATCACCAGAGTGATGAATCTACACAGAAATATGTCTGTTATAATTTTGTAGACCTTATTGTAAATATTCATCATTGTACATATTTCATATCATTTTAGTAGTTTTATAATACAGTTACATAATATATATAATCAAATCATATTCTTTTGTACTATCATTTATGGAGTAGGATAATTTGATAATCAGTAAGATTAAAATTCATAACAACCAACACACTCTCTAGTCAAGGCCATACGCTAACATAGTATTTTAACATCTCGTAATTGTATATTACGTCACGGCTAGGAGAGTGTGACCCCCAGTTGTTACATTTCTCTTATAAAATTGAAAATTACAACTTGAATGGTGTGTATACTACCATGAAAGGTCAACGTTATTATAAGGGTATGTAGAACATGAATACAATGTATGTTAAATCTTATTCACACTTCTGTCTGAAATGATTATGAATTTGAAAATCTTTTTGAATCAGATCATAAAATATTGATCCTAGAATACAATTTGGGTACTAACATGGGTTACTAGTACCTATATTTTACAAATAATCCAAATGGGCTCTTCTAAATAATGATTGTTAGATCAAAGACACATTTCAAAATATATTTTTGATTATCTGTTACCTGGTTACGGCCTTATTATGTAACATTATAGTCTAATGTTTGTGTTCTGATTAGTTGTTGATGGCTATAATGATGTTTATAAATGCTTTTCACGAATCTTAAAAATTTGCAAAATAGAATAGCTGTGAAATTTCATTAGTTCAAGTTCAAGTTTGATCCTAATTAAAATAACATTCAGTCACAAAATAGCTCAAGATGAAGCAAAAATCTTGGGTGAAGGGAAGCAAAAAAGAAGCGAGTCATTTTTGAGAAGTCACAAATCTGCAAAAACTTAATCTAAAGAAACTGAAACATTGACCGTTGTTTAGCTCATTTGCATAATGATGATAATTAAACGTTTATTAAGGTGAAAATTAATCGTTAATTAGAGGTGATAGTTAGTTCATTTGCATGTGAATTTTTACACCTAACTTTCAACTAATTATCAAACTTAAAACTAACTTTCACCTAATTTACGTAAATCAGTGACAATCGACCACTATATTGCTCATTTGCATATTGATGGTAGTTTACCGTTACTTAAGTTGCAAATTAAGCGTTAATTAAGGTGATAGCTAGCTCATTTGCATGTGAATTTTTTACACCTAACTTTCAACTAATTATCAATAGTTAGTTAGGTGATAATTGGAGATAATTTTCCATAGGCTTTTTTCAATTGGGTTACCATCACTTTTCTTCTTTGTTGGTGTTACAGTTCCTTCTGAATCAAACTTTGTGACTTGCAAGGGGCTCTTCTTGTTCTGTGATCTCTCCTATAGGCAGTTTGTGTCTTAAAAACTTGTAGATGATTTTGAAAAAAAAAGTACAGTTTGGAGCAAGATGAAAAAAGGCCTTTTTGACATATTTTGACCAAAAAGTCAGATTTGAACATGTAGATGATTTTGAAAACAATTGAAGTCAGTCTATACAGTATTTGTTAAATCATTGGAAGTTGTAAGAATTTGTTACAGGCGCCGACCGCCGATCGCCAACCACCATCCGACGTAAAAAACGGAGACCATAACAATATGTCACCACTTTTTGGTGGTGACATAAAAATGATGTTTGAAATTCTCTACCACTTCACCCAAGGATAAACAATGTATCATATGTGTTTCTGTGAGTTTTAGCTAAATGTTTCACCTTATAGATGATAAAGTGTCATAATATTCAACAAGTACACATGTATATCTATATTTGTGTAAGACATTTATTTCCATAAAAATATCTTCCACGTTACATTTTATGGAGTCACCCTGTACATTACACTACAAATGATAGTTGACTCAAAAACATTCTAGAAACAATCAATACAGGGTGTTCACAAGCACAAATTGAACAGACTGGACATTCATTGTTTCTTTCATACATAACTGAAATAGTGATTTAATACTGGTATGAAAGGAAGAAACACGCAGTCTGATAGGAAACAAAATATAGTCTCATTCAAAGCTCCATTATTCACAAATACCAAAGTGCTCACTGGTAATGTGAACATACAAAAGATAAATTCACTTTTTAATTGATGTTTCAATGATTGTAACTCGAAGTAAAGTTAAAAGTTGAAAATGTTGAATGGCGAATTGAAATAGATTTTAGTCTGTCCCATAGAGACTTATTCAGTTTCCTATGAGACATTGAACTTATGAAGCCCCCTTCCCCACCCACACCCGACTGTCCTTTAAACCACTTCTACTCAGACAGTTGGCTTATCATTAAAAGTGATACTTGTACACATGAGTACAACTGTCTCTTGTAGCATAATACAGGGCTAACAACTTGTATTTTTATTTTTTTACAAAGTCATAGTCTTTTAAAAATAGTTTAATGCAATAAGGAAACATGCATTATAAATGAATCCATTAAAGTATACATTTATTTAGAGTTTAAAACTTTCCCCACTTTCAGGTTATGTCTTCTTTTTAAAGTATGAAGAGCTCTCCAGTCAGAAGGTGAGAAAACTACTGATTGGAATTTCCTGAATATATTATAAAATGAATGTGCACTGAGCTGTAGAAACATGTATAGTCTTTCACAGTGCTGTGAAATCTCATATAAGGAACACTTCAAATGTTCACAGTACTGTGAATTCTCATATTTGAGACTTTTAGATAAGTTAACTTTTGCAGTACTTTGAAATCTCATACTAGAAGGTTTAGAGAATGGAACTGCCCAAATGTACTTATCCTGTGGTATTGTGGCCTTTGAAACTCATTAAAAGACAAATAAAATATACATGTTAATTTCATATTTTGCCATTCAACGTATACAACATCTTTTTCAATTCATTTCATTTTAATTCATTTTATCACCCTTTTTGTACTGGAGTTTTATTTCAATTTTTATGCGTCTCGAGAGATACTGTAGCCTTACCAAATTGTTTTGATGAGTTAGCTCACTATCTCTTTCGCTATTGTCTTACAGATTATTTCATTATTTTCATCATATGCTTCACAACAAGATACATGGAATAAAATATATTTCCAATTATAATTTCCACTTATCACATGAAAAATAATCCCATAAATGACCTTCAGTTTGGAGTATGAATTGTGACCTTTTAAAAGACAGAGCTGCATAAATTAATGTCTCAAGTCAATGATAAACCAATTAGGGACCAATTATAGGTAGGGAAACATCAATGTGTGATTTTTGAAAAGATTAACCTTGCAAATATGCCCCAGTTTAACCTTGCAAAATATACCCTAGTTTAAACCTGCAAATATACCCTAGTTTAACCTTGCAAATATGCACAATTTTAATCTTGCAAATATACCCCAGTTTAACCTTACAAATATACCAAAGTTTAACCTTGCAAAAAATATACCCTAGTTTAACCTTACAAATATACCAAAGTTTAACCTTGCAAAATATACCCTAGTTTAACCTTGCAAACATACCCTAGTTTAATCTTGCAAATATGCCCCAGTTAACCTTGCAAATATAGTATACCCCACTTTAACATTGCAAATATACCCCACTTTAACATTGCAAATATACCCCAATTTAACCTTGCTAATATACCCCAGTTTAACCTTGCAAATATACCCAAGTTTAATCTTGCAAATATACCCCAGTTTAACCTTACAAATATACCCAAGTTTAACCCTGCAAAAAATATACCCCAGTTTAACCTTGCAACTATGCCCCACTTAACCTTGCAAATATAACCCAGTTTCTTATGTTCACCAAAATGGGCCCGAATTTATTGGAAAGGTATATTGGCAATTATTATAAGGAATGCATTATTGAACATTCTGCTCAAAGAAAGTCCAGGGCTGGAAACGAATAGAATATTTTGGTAGAGTATGAGCGGAAATACACACTGAAAACTGCCACTTTATTCAAAATTAGGTAGGTGCTGTTTATATAAAGTACATCCTCACCTTACAACACGTTCATTCTGTTCCCATGACAACATGAAATATTGAATTGTTACAAATTGATATCTAACGTAACAATCTATTTTTCTAAAATCTGGGTCAACCACAGAAATATTTTACCCCCAAAGTCCATGAATTTAGTTGTGTTTCCTTTTATTTGCTTCTACTCAACGAAAATACTCTAAGCATTTCCACCACCTTGGAGTAAGCCAGGTGAAATATTATCAATCTTTCGTAAGCCATTGTAAAATTTGATTGGTTATAACAATGTAAATCTTGTTTCGCAGTGGATTAATTATGCGCATATTCATGAATGAAAATGATAGACGTAATGACTAAAATTAATAGAATGAGTTACAATTATTTGAGCATTGGTATGGTCTCTCACAATTATCAAAGTGAAAACCTTTTGAACTTCAGAAGTCTATTTAGATAAAAATCCCTTAAATGTAAGAATTTCTAGTTTAAATAAAGAATTCTTGACTCGTTAATATACTACTGATTTGACATACAAATATAATACTTTATAAGAAGTTATATTCAAAATCCCCCAAAAAGGTAAGTTTATAGTGAACTTTTACTCTAAAAGTTGTACCTCCCTGAAGAATTATTTCTTGAAATAACCCGTGGGGCATTAAAATAGCATCTAAAATGTCATGTTGCTTATCAATAAATTCTATGTACAATTTTCTTTTAGTTTTGCACTCATATTTACATCAAGCATCCTTTGGGATAATATACACATGTTACCATGGCAACATCTTACAATTACCATGTCTTTTATATAACAAACCCTTGCAAGGTGAGGCTAGCGATGAGGAAGTGAGGCAATGTCTTAGCCTCGGCAAAAGTGTACAGAAAGTGTTTTGAAACTTTTTCAAACTAAAACTATGAGGATTAGATAATGTGGCAGAGTAGATGTAGATGTTATCCTCTTTGGCCTGGCTCATGCACGCTTATCTGCTGTTTTACATTTTATATTCAATTTATTTCAAATTCTTCTCAAAACTCACAAGTGGAAGTCTTTTTCTCGAGATCCATCAGCTTTATGTAATAATAAAAAGTCCCAAAGTGGAACACTTCCATGTCCCATTTGGGCATTCCATGTTTTACTTAACTAGTTTTACTATCGTGTATAATAATCAGTGCGACAACATGATAATTGACAGATGCTTCAAGGAAACACCCAAAATACTTTTATCGTTTTGGTACATCAACCTTCAACTTGACATACACCGATACATGAGTCTCGTTGTACATGAGTCCCTGCTCAAGTCTCGGCACATGAGTCACTATTAAAGTCTCGTTGTACATGAGTCCCTGCTCAAGTCTCGGCACATGAGTCACTATTAAAGTCTCTTTGTACATGAGTCCCTGCTCAAGTCTCGGCACATGAGTCACTATTAAAGTCTCGTTGTACATGAGTCCCTGCTCAAGTCTCGGCACATGAGTCACTATTAAAGTCTCGTTGTACATGAGTCCCTGCTCAAGTCTCTGCACATGAGTCACTATTAAAGTCTCGTTGTACATGAGTCCCTGCTCAAGTCTCGGCACATGAGTCACTATTAAAGTCTCGTTGTACATGAGTCCCTGCTCAAGTCTCGGCACATGAGTCACTATTAAAGTCTCGTTGTACATGAGTCCCTGCTCAAGTCTCTGCACATGAGTCACTATTAAAGTCTCGTTGTACATGAGTCCCTGCTCAAGTCTCGGCACATGAGTCACTATTAAAGTCTCGTTGTACATGAGTCCCTGCTCAAGTCTCTGCACATGAGTCACTATTAAAGTCTCGTTGTACATGAGTCCCTGCTCAAGTCTCTGCACATGAGTCACTATTAAAGTCTCGTTGTACATGAGTCCCTGCTCAAGTCTCGGCACATGAGTCACTATTAAAGTCTCGTTGTACATGAGTCCCTGCTCAAGTCTCTGCACATGAGTCACTATTAAAGTCTCGTTGTACATGAGTCCCTGCTCAAGTCTCTGCACATAAGTCACTATTAGTCTCTTTGTACACGAGTCACTTCCCTCCAAATTAAGGCATTCAATATTTAATAATTTTGCATAATCACACACTTCTTACCATTTGCTTGTACATTCCCAAATTTTTGTCCCCCTTAATTTTTATGCAGGCCCTGAAATTCTGGATACATCTGTACTCTCTGTGGTGTTTATTTGTGTGTCCTATTTCTGACGTATCAAGGGCATATTGTAGTCTTTTAAAGGGCAGTTGTAGTCTTTGAAAGGGCATTTTGTAGTCTTTTAAAGGGCATTTGTAGTCTTTTAAAGGGCATTTTCTGACAGCACAAAAGTATTCCATGTATCTGATATACCACATATTGAGTGCTACTATGCTTCTTGAGTATGCCCTGAATTCCTCACGTATAAAAAGAGCCTTTATTTCTCTCCTGTCTTAAAATATAATTTATTCACTCCTGATTTTTCGCTAAGTTGTCCTTTCTTACAGACCTTAGTTCATCTTTAGTCATCGTATTTACATAGCAGGTCATATAACACGAGTCATACCAATGAAGATATGCGTCATTCCATTTTCAGACTTGTTTCTGAAGAATATGTTCATAGTAAAAATGGCATATTGCTCTGAAACGAGCAAAGGTTATGCAATGCCATAACTTCATATTGTCTGTAGAATATCTACAGGGAGACACCTGCAGAATTTCAAAATAACCTGCAGATTAAAAAAAAAACTGCAGAATTTCAAAATAACCTGCAGATTAAAAAAACTGCAGAATTTCAAAATAACCTGCAGAATTTCAACTGAAACTTGCAGAATTGCAACGGAAACTTGCAGAATTTCTACTGAAACTTGCAGAATTTCTACCGAAACTTGCAGAATTTCAACCGAAACTTGCAGAATTTCAACTGAAACCTGCAGAATTTCAACTGGAACTTGCAGAATTTCAACCGAAACCTGCAGAATTTCCAGTGACCCCTGCAGAGTGCTATGAGAAGTTGTTGGTATGACCAGGGGAGATGAGCTCGCTGAATGACATCTCAAAGCATCTTTTCAACTCGGCGTATGACACGACAATGACACTTTGCTCATCTCTAGACATCAGAGTCAGCTTTTCAGGAGAGCCAGAATCCAACTGAAATACATAAAAATATTGGACTTAACTTTCATATAAGCCTCTTTATATAGTAGTGCTTTAACCACTCATTCACATATTCTGTGATTCTGCCTTTGCAACTAGAAATTTGAACTGCCATCTTGTGATAGTTCATATGTAAGCACATATTTGGAGACAAATTACACTAGCGGACTATCTTATACATAGCTTTTTTTTACTATATCGTTCATTCATGTTTAAGCCCCATTACACATACAGTAGTCTCTTCATAAATGTAATGTTAACCCATCATACAATTAATGTTATATATACACAAGGCTCTCCATGGCATGGCATTGTTTATAAGTTGTTGGAAATTATAATGGCATTTGTTTACATATGTCTCAGGCTCTAATATTTTAAGCCACTTAAAATATTTGTTTGTATATTTGCATCTCCATACAACATAAGTTGTTTTATGTTTTTCACTTTAAGCCACATACAGACATTTTACCTTTATTTTAAATATACATTGTTAATTTTAGAAAAATGTTTTTCCATAACACCACAATTATTAAGAAAATTGTCAATAATCATGGTAATAATATTAGAATACATATCTGAGTATGTATTCTTCCCCAAATTCAGAATAAATGCTGTTAATCCAGTTTTCATTATTATTATCAGCTATTTTTGGCAGCTGAACCCATCTAAATATAAAGGTAAGACTATTTTCTTGAAATCCCTAATTTCAGCCTCTAAAGTGTGTGAAAATCACCATGTCTATCTTATACTGACCTTATTCATGCACTGAATTATGTGTGCCATGTCTATCCAAGGTGCACCATTTTCATCCACCTGGTGAAAGAGGAAATCCCTGAACAGCTTCAGCATATATCTGTCTCCCGTCTCCGACCAACCTGGATCCATGTTATACCTAAAAAGAAGACACAATTTAAATATCACTGAATCGACTGTGATTAATATCCACATGGTGAAGATTAAACAGAGGATGGTTGACTACAGCATACAGGAATAAACAAGAGATTAGTGCATTAAATCAACCACAATTACCCAGATGCGAGTAAGTAATTTTCAGTTTCACCACTAGGGGGCTCGTTACGGTCAAATAACATGAGTTATATAAGAAAGTTTCCTTAAACTTGAATATCATCAGTTTAAGTGGATCAATTTTCAGATATGATAATCCTCATTATACAAATGAAGACATGTCCAGTAAAAGAAAATATTATCTGCCCAACACAAGAAAAGATATTTCACTTTTTGTGATTTCATAACATGGGGTCTATGGGGAATCTCCCCGGACTAGAAGTCACATTTTCAAAGATTAAATTTTCAAAGTTGGTAAATACTTTTTTAAACCACATTTCTAGATTCAATTTTATGTACACAAACAAATTGGATACATTTGAAGACCAACCAATATAGACAAGTAGTGAACTGCCATACTGCTATACCATTCCTTAATGTCATTACAAAATATGTAAAATATTTCTCGTTTATACTTACTCTGGCCTTTCATTCATGACTCCCATCTTACAGACCAATCGGAAGAGCCGATCACTCTCTACCTGTTTAGCAACCTCATTCTCAAGCACATCGTTGCGTAATTGGGCAGCGTCAAGCTGCGTGTAGAAGCGTGCACCAATCATAGGCATGATGTCATTCACATTCTTATTGCGGTTCTGATTAGACAACAAATACCTGAAGGAATAAAGAACCACATTTAGTAGTGCCACATTTAGTAATGCCACATTTAGTAATGCCACATTTAGTAATGCCACATTTAGTAATGCCACATTTTGTAATGCCACATTTAGTAATGCCACATTTTGTAATGCCACATTTAGTAATGCAAGATAAATTGGACATCTGGATGTAAAAACATATGAAATGCATAGGAAATACTGAACTCTGACAAATAATATTTCTGAAAGTACCATTGTTAATGGTAATCATATTTTTTTGTAAAATTACCATTGTCTATGGTAATCATATTTTTATTATCAAAATCCCCTTGTCTGTGGTAATCACATTTTATAATCATAGAGGAGAATCAATAAAATTTATCATTTTAAATCGAGTCATTATTTAAGAACATCTGTGAAAAACTTGAAAAGGCCACAAAACTCTTAATTTAAGAGCCTTTCCAAGAACTTATGGATCGACCTGATACGTCCAAGAACTTATTGATCGACCTGATACGTCTGAGTACTTACAATATAAGATTCTTCAGATCAACGGAGTAGTTCCTTGCTACTAGGTTTATGGACGTTTGGATGTGTTCACGTTGTATTCCAATCACTGAGTTACACGCTAACGCCAGCACCACCTTTCCTAATGAGACCAGATCTTCTTGCTAGAAACAAAATCATTGTCTTTTACTTTTATGTATGTTCAAATAGGAATAATTCAATTTATAGATGGCTTTACTGAATGGGGAATCATGGGAAAAAGCACATGCATTCCATATAAGGAATTATGTGCTATGTCTGGATACAAATTCATCATCTATTATTATAATGTATGTTCAAATAGGAATCATTCAATTTATAGATGGCCTTACTGAATGGGGAATGATGGGAAAAGCACATGTATTCCATATAAGGAATTATGTGCTATGTCTGGATACAAAATCATCATCTATTATTATAATGTATGTTCAAATAGGAATCATTCAATTTATAGATGGCCTTACTCATGATGGGAAAAAGCAAATGTATTCCATATAATTATTGTAATTCGATTTGTAGAAGACCGTACTGAATGGGGTATCATGGGAAAAAGCACATGCATTCCATATAAGGAATTGAGTGCTATGTCTGGATACAAAATCATCATCTATTGTTGTAATGTATGTTTCAATGGGAATCATTTACTTTATAGATGGCTTTACTGAATGGGGAATCATGGAAAAAGCAAATGAATTCCATATAATTATTGTAATTCGATTTGTAGAAGACCTTACTGAATGGGCAATCATGGGAAAAAGCACATGCATTCCATATAAGGAATTATGTGCTATGTCTGGATACAAATTCATCATCCATTATTGTAATGTATGTTCAAATAGGAATCATTCAATTTAAAGATGGCTTTACTGAATGGGGAATCATGAGAAAAAGCACATGCATTCCATATAAGGAATTATGTGCTATGTCTGGATACAAATTCATGATCCATTATTGAAATGTATGTTTAATAGTATCATTTAATTTAAAGATGGCTTTACTGAATGGGGAATCATGAGAATCATCATCTACTGCATTTTACAATTATAAATATTTGCCAACAAAATGTTCAGACATACAACATACCTGACAGTGTGGCATAAGTGCGAGAGGGTTAGCTTGCGTGGCGTCAAAACTCAACACATCAAATATACCAACACAGTTCAAACGCAATCTGAAAAATGACAGAATTTAATTGTCAATTAAACTGATATAATCTGGCCTTATATACTTCATGTTAACAATTTAGATATTTGGACGACCTTTAATCATGCCTTTTACCAGTGCCATTGTTTCAAAGATATAGCTTCTAAATAATAAATAAATAGATTATACCTTGTCTTTCCTGTTAAAAGAATCTTGGTTGGGTCCATGACTCTACAAGCGAGGCCGTGAGCATGGATGGTTCTTAGGGCAGAGCTGAGCTGTACGACATATGACCAGATCGCACTCTCTGGGAGTAGGCCTGCATTCTGCCTGTTTACTCCTGGAATAAAAGTGCGGCATTTTGTAAATGAATTCTGTATTTTCTTTGAATTTTTTAATGGTTTAATTCATTTTCACTTACTGACTGAGTTGGATTCATAAAAAAGCTCAAAACTACTTATCAAAATATTTAGCAGGATGTTTACATAAAATGATCTTTTTCATCATTATATCTTAAATAATTTATTTTATTTCTTCATTTATAATCATTAACGTAAGAGATAAAAGTCCATGTGATTACATTAATTTGTATGAACACTTTTTCGTTTTATAGAAAGAGTATATTTATTTATGAATATTGCAAAGCAAATAATGACATTTTCAAGTTCAGTGTTAAAGAATACAATCTTGACATTGTTATACCACCTTTCCCGGCACTGAATGGCCTTGCAGCGCCACCTATATTGTAGGGGCTAGAGTAACCATTGAGATGTGGCTGCGGGTTGTTAAAGTGACGCATCATCAATGTCTCCCCTGCTGGGTGATAGTCAAATACAAATACCATGGCTGAAATACATGGGTGATAGTCAAATACAAATACCATGGCTGAAATACAAGGGTGATAGTCAAATACAACTACCATGGCTGAAATACAAGGGTGACAGTCAAATACAAATACCATGGCTGAAATACAAGGGTGATAGTCAAATACAAATACCATGGCTGAAATACAAGGATGACAGTCAAATACAAATACCATGGCTGAAATACAAGGGGGACAGTCAAATACAAATACCATGGCTGAAATACAAGGGTGATAGTCAAATACAAATACCATGGCTGAAATACAAGGGTGATAGTCAAATACAAATACCATGGCTGAAATACAAGGGTGATAGTCAAATACAAATACCATGGCTAAATTACAAGGGTGAATACCATGGTAGGAATACAAAGGTGATAGTCAAATATAAATACCATGGCTGAAATAAAAGGATGATAGTCAAGTACAAATACCCTGTCTGAAATACAAGGATGATAGTCAAGTACAAATACCATGTCTGAAATACAAGGTGATATTTCTAAAAATACAAATACCATGGCTGAAATACAAGGGTGATATATTTAAAAACACAAACAGGCACAGTACAGAGTGATATCTTAACAAATACAAAAACATGAAATGAAATAAAACATGAAAATAGTCAGATACAGTAGTCTTTATATCTTAAATTCTAGATACTATCTGAGTTTAAATTCGCAAACACCCACAAATCTTTGAAATTCCAATCAAGGTTTTTAAGGCTTTATGAACTGAAGAGATAATTTTTTAATATGACACAAGTCCAATATTTCTTCTCGTATTTAACTTTACTCCAGCTTATTTGCATATAAGATAAGCGTTGAAGATGAGACAAAAATTATCTGCAACTTACAATGATCTCCAAATGCCTTTGTCGTAAACACTTCTCTCAGCTGAACTATGTTTGAATGTTGGATCTTCTTCCATAGGTCTATCAGTTCCATACACTTTGTGTTCACCAGCCGAAAACCTGGAAATTTATCATGAGTCTTAATGTCACGTGAACAAGAATTGGGTGTAAACAATTATCAAGGATACGGACATTGGTACATATTTGCCAGAATATGTCCCAGAAATCTGTCGCAATTTAATTAATAGAACATGGTCAACCATTAACATTGTGGACTGTGTGTCTAAATTTGAACGTGAGTTCCTATGGGTACAAGCCAGACCTCATTCTATTGTGAGTATGCTCAACAGTATCACAGCCAAGGCAAGGAGCTATATGTATTCATGAACTTGGGGGCATGAGTGGATCCTAAAATGCTCGAGGTATGGTGAGCTTGGGCGACACCTGTTTTTGGAAAGTGTACCCCTATGAGTTTGGGAAGGCCATAGATTTAATGTATATCTATCTTCTTAATTATACATTGCTATTTAGTTTAAGAGATAAACAGAAAATAATTTGAACTAAAGCTTCTTATTATATTGTCATGTCAGTAGATTAAGAGATGTATGGGGAAAAAACTGAATATGACAAAAAACTAAAAATGCCTCTAACACTTAACTATAAGTAGGCTAAAATTGTCATAATTATTTGTTAAAATTCTGACTAATGAGTGGTCTTTATGTAACATTGTAATAATAAAATGGTGTATGTTTGATTACCGCAGCCACTAGATTTGTCCGCAAAAGCACCTCCTATACAGGTGTATATACATAACAAGTGAACAATGTATCTCCTATTACATAATAATTAAACAATTGCAAAACACGTGCTCAATTAGAAGTTCACACTTAGTCAGAATAATTATTATTCTAATATGATACATGACGTCTCACAAAAGCTAGAATAATTGATTAACTGGTCTATATTGTAGTATGTATGACCGCTAAAATTCATAAATGCAAATAGTAGTGTTTCTTGTCTGTTTATCATATTAGAATCTCGATTTTATGATTTATGTCAAATATATGACCTCAAATTTTATTCTGGCCATTTTCAAAGACCTCAATTGCTACGCACATGATTTTGGTCTTTTAACAATAGAAAATTTTTTTTGGTCATACTGTATATTACGCCATAAATCATAAAATCTTGGTCTTTATTCCTTAATTATATCATTGGTATAACAAAATGTGATAAAAATTCTGTGGAATCAGAATGTCCATTATAACCAGTGGATCAGATATTTCAATTATTAATCCATATGAAAATTTACCAAGATAATAACCACCACAGATGAACTCGTAAACCACAACAACTTAATTCAAACAGATAAGTGATTGACTGTAAAGATAAGATAAAAAAAGATAACAAGTATGGTGTGAGGAAATTCTGTTTCATCATATCAATATACACTGTGTAAAATAGTGTATGCAAAATGTGATTTACACATGGGAGACGCCCCAAAACTTGCTCAGAACTTCTGGGACAGCCCTTGTATCTATGGACTTGCACTTTATCTGGCGACCTTTGAATACATTTATCTCACACAAAAATGCTGGTAAACAAAATATAACCCAGATTACATCACATTTTTAAGATATCAACAAATATGAAAAGTCTATATAATATAACTCTGTTCATAACAAGTAATTGGCTAGAGAATGAATAAATATTTTTTAAATAGATCATAAGAGAGAAAATAATATTTTCTACTAATTACCATGAATTCTCCGCAAACAATACACGAGTCCATTCTTCATATTCGTAGCCTTGTAGCAAGTCGTGGGGTACCCAAATGTCGTAGACTTCTGCATTGGGTTCATAGGTGGCGCTTCTAGAGGAACGAGATCGTGGTAGGTGTCCACCTGTTGGGGGATGTCAGCACTAACCTCCGCATCCATGGTTTGGAGAATTAATGTGTGCTTGTTTAAAATATCCTGAAATAATTGCAAATATTATAATAATCATTTAAAATACACCTAAAATGCTTAATGTTATTTAAAATTTATAGATAGGCTAAGTTTCACATTTCAGAGGTTTTAAAATGTGAATGTGTATTATAACAACCCCAACGGAATATTGTCTCCTTTTTGACTAGTTTATCATCAATCAGCTGAGTAAAGGCCATTGAGGTAAATGTGTATGTTGGAATTTTTTATGCAGCCTTTGTGCAAAAATGATAGATGTAAGACCATGTTTGGAATTACTTATGTTAATCTGAAAATAGCACATGGTCATGAAAGTTCATCAAAATGGCTGAAAGTACGAGGGTTGTCCCAGAAGTAATACACTATATGCTCTAACTTTCTTTAGTATTCTTCAATTCTGCTGAAATTTTGTGTATATAACAATTGAAGTTTTATCTATTATATCCTTAAGTTTCAGCATCCAACATTAATATTAAGTCTTAATATGGTTGCTATAACAACATGGGGGTAGGGGTGGGCGGGGCAGGTACCAATTTTTCTAATTATGAAAAGATCTAAAGTGTTATTTTATTAATATTTCTTTCCTTTAAATGGTCAAAATGTTTGGGAAATTGTTAAATTTATTCAGCATGATGTTAACCAAGTACGAATAATGACATTTAGCACTGTGATGTCATAGTACCACATTTCAATAGTCACGAATTCAAATACAGTCACAGTCAAGAAATTGCAAAAATGGCTGCATTTCTCACCAGGAAACAGAAGGCCTTGCATTCAGTGGCCTAATTTCATACTTCACTCTGACTCACAGCCACGCAAAACAATGCTACCATGAAGAAAGTATATAAGGAGTATATACCAGATAGAACTACAATTAAGGGGTGGCAGAAGAGATTTAAAAGAGACAATTTGACCCTGTATGACAACTCCAAACATGGGAGGCAAAAACTCCACAAGTCACAGTGGAAGAAATTGCCGAGAGTGTTTGACCTGACAGGCATCAAAAGTACATAACATGCAAAGGGCCATATTTTGAGAAAATGTGAAATGGGACACTGTGCAATATACATCCATTAAATCTAGGATGTGCTCATAGTAATTTAGTATCTTAAAATGTATTTTTGAGCATACTTCTCATAGCTACATCAAATGGTATTTGTTGATTAATTATTTCAGATTTTCAATTTTTCATTCCTTCTGACGTGACTGTATAACCTGCCCCGCCCTACCAGAACTCACCAACTTGATTTTATTATAACATCAATATAGTTTTATCAGTCAACATGAAAATTTGTAGAATAATCAAAATGTCTCTAAGGAACATTTACTGAAAATTTCATGGAAAAATATCAATTATTGATAAAGTAAGAGCATATAGTGCATTACTTCTGGGACAACCCTCGTACACACTGATCTAAAGGGAGATATCAGTCCTAGGGAACCAATATTTCCAGATGCTAATATCTCTATCATTTTCCACTGTTTGCTCTTATGGTATATTTAACTCATTCAAATCAGCCCATTGTGTGGCATGGTTACTTGCTCAAACATTAACTCACCATTTTGATTTCATCAGGCATGGAGAAACTTGGTATATTGGACTTGAGTTTCATGTGTGCAACATGTGGTAGCGCACCGGGATACATGTTGTAGGGAACCTGCACTATGCCACTAGCCTGAAATACACAACAATACAATTATAATAATGTGGTAATGCACTGGTATGAATGTTGTTTGGAACCTGCACTACATTAAGGTTCATGAATATTCATAAATGAATTCTCCAGTACTAACATTTAAGTTCATGAAGATTCATGAATGAGTTCTCCAGTATTTACATTTAGGTTCATGAACATTCATGAATGCATTATCCAGTACTTACATTGAAGTTCATGAACATTCATGAATGAATCTCCCAGCATTTACATTTAGGTTCATGAATGAATTCTCCAGTACTAACATTTAGGTTCATGAACATTCATGAATGAATTCTCCAGTATTTAAATTTAGATTCATGAATATCATGAATGCATTATCCAGTACTTATATTGAGGTTCATGAACATTCATGAATGAATCCTCCAGTATTTACATTTAGGTTCATGAATGAATTTTTCGTTACTTACATTGAGGTTCATGAATATTCATGATTGATTTCTACAGATACTTACATTTACATTAAGGTTCACTAATATTCATGAATGAATTCTCCAGTACTTACATTTAGGTTCATGAACATTCATGAATGAATTCTCCAGTACTTACATTCAGGTTCATGAATATTCATGAATGAATTCTCCAGTATTTACATTTAGATTCATGAATATCATGAATGCATTATCCAGTACTTATATTGAGGTTCATGAACATTCATGAATGAATCCTCCAGTATTTACATTTAGGTTCATGAATGAATTCTTCGGTACTTACATTGAGGTTCATGAATATTCATGATTGATTTCTACAGATACTTACATTTACATTAAGGTTCTCTCATATTCATGAATGAATTCTCCAGTACTTACATTTAGGTTCATGAACATTCATGAATGAATGCTCCTGTACTTACATTCAGGTTCATGCTGCTGTTCTGCTGACTGGAAGCATTAGAATCACCCTCTGTGAAGAAGTATGTTGTACCACCAATGTTTTCCTGAAAAAAATATAAAGTTCATTAAGCACTGATTATATTATATTTCAAATTTTGCCTAATATTTCATGAAATTTTGACAATATATAAAACTAGAAACAGAGAGATAAATATGACACTTTTTACAACAAAATTCTAAATCGCCACAAAGTTGTTTACCCAGAAAGCCTAAAACCTCTGTAAAAGTTCAACAAATGAGCACTCAAAATTGATCATTTTACTAAAAATACTAAGAAACTGAAATCCATTGAAAAGATCTCAATCCTTACAGGCATTTGGCTAATGAAGGGAAGTTGGTTGTTCCATAAAAATATGCTGATAGTTGTTAGTGGGTACCTAAGAGAAGCAAATGAGTCCACATACATCATTAATTAATCTGGCAATCTCAACATTCTCAAAATCACGATTTTAATTTTTGCTAAAGTTTAAATCAGTGAGAAATTAAGTTTAAGTACACAACTGAACTTCCAGTTTAAAAAAATTTCATGAAGAGGTTTGCATCGTTCTGATGTATTCTGCAAGACACATTAATCTTCTTACCAGTTGTATTGGGGGTGCATTGGGTGGGGTAGGGGTAGATGTCTGGTTTGGCTGCGTTTGGAGTGGCTGCATTGGAGACTTATTGCGCCTCATCATCAGTGGCGACCCCTGGGGACTCATTCTTGGACTAGCACCAGGGCTCAGGCCTTAAATGAAGAAATACAAAAGTCAAACTCCATATTAATATACATGTATATTCAGGTAAGACTCAACCAAATGCTATTCAATGAAATTATATTAGAATCATGAAGGGCCCCACACTTATGTTTTGGGCATTCTTTCTTGAACGTTAAATGGAATCTTGATAAACTCAAATCCCCTTTAAGACAGATCTGTATATACAGAAATTATAATGGCTTCCGCACTGCAGTCTCATGTTATAATCAGGTACACAGCCAATATAATTCGACGCCGTTTCGGCATCGAAAAAATTCGGCACCGTTCGGGCACCGAAACCTTTCGACACCAACATTTGCTACCTGACTAGTCAGTCCATTCGGTGCCGAAACGTCACCGAAATTTGGCACCGAAACGGCGTCGAAAATCAGATTGCATTTTGGGGGTGTACACATTAAAATGTCTGTATATAATGAATTACCTTTAACGCTTGTTTTAACAGAATGCTTGGAAAAGTGAAAAATGTAAGTATCTACAATTAGTGAAATGTAAGAGAAAAAATATTAATAAATATATAAAGATATATTTACATGTACAAAAAAGTTCTTACCTTGTACACTGACTGGTGTTCTCGTCCCCAGTGAGGACATTCCAGATAGGTTATTGGGTAGATTGCCAGACAGGTTCCCTGCGAGATTGCTAAAGGAAGGGCTACTAGCGCTATGTGCAAGCCCACCCTGTCTGGGCACAAACTCGCTGGCAGCAGGACGTGGTACAAACTCGCTAGCACCAGGGTTACGACCCTAAAAGTAAAACATCACAATTAAAAATACTGTACATTGTATTGGTACATCGTATGAATTGACGAATGACAAACGCCTAGTGTTAATAAACAGATCTCAACTATGCACCTTATTCTTAGTGGTTCAATTTTCATATCACCCTTATGTATCACAAGTTATGCAAATTAAAATATACCCAGTAGCCTACAAGAAAAATATTTAACTTTTCGTGTGATTTTATAACATGGGGTCTATAGAATCTCCCAAAACTAGAAGTCACATTTTCAAAAAAAAATTTTCAAAGTTGATTATCAATTTTCAAAACCCTATTAATTTGTAGTTGTACATTTACATGTTGATTTCAAATATGACATCACTTTGCAGTGATCTCCAAAGGATGTTTTCTCAAGTGAACGCAAAGGTGGGTGCAAGCTTATTTTCAAAATCTCAGGTGGGTGCTGCACCCACTTGCATTATATTAATACTGTGAAGATCACTGCTTTGACTGAATTTTGAATATTTAATGATGTTAATCAAGATTATTTCTACTCGCATCTAGTCTATTTCAACAGCCCATGGTTTTTCTAATGCTTTGTAGGTCAATGTTAGTATTTACTTATATTTTGAACAATTACAAACCTTTGAGAGGGGATGCTGGGGTCTTCCTTGAAGACTCATATTTCCAAAACTGTTGACCATCATTCTATGTGGTCCTACTGGACCATTTGGTCCTTGTTGCTGGTCTCCCATAGTAATGGGACTTTGGCGTGTTGCTGGCTACAAAGAAGCACAAGAACACTATTAATGGTACTGCCCTGTCTTAACCCTAGCAGACAATAACACTAGTTAATTTTATTATGGTTTAGGCTTTCCATCTATTGATTTGCAAAATTATGATTTGCAATTCCCTTAAAATCAACATTTCCCCTAGAAGCTTACAAAATTAAATTTCTTCCTGCATAACTGTTGGACACAGTAAATGTTACCAGAGGAAAAAAACAAAATATAAATAAACAGAAATTAAATCCTTGATTACAGGGAGAAGTATATATGTTACCGGAGGAAAAGCTGCCTGGTACTCATGTATATCTTGACTGCGGCTAAATGTGGCTGAGAAGAACTGGTCACCATTGTTGGCCATCATGGCTGCAATGAAACATGGAACATTTAATAAGAAACCAAAAAGGATTATTATTAATAGCCATATGACTATGTTAGATATAGAGGGTGAATTCTGATAAATGAAATCAATAAATAAAAGTTAGTTGATTAACTTAATTCATGCTGATGGTCAATATATTTGTGATATTTCAAAATATTTAAAATAACGATAGTCTACTTACCCGGGATCTGTTCAAAGACATCATCAGTGTTGTTTGAGAAGCCTAGAACACAAAAGAAAGTAATATATAATCTTATAACAGGGGTCTAGAAAAGGCGAAATAAATATTAGCCAATGTGGCCAATCTTTTGAGAGATATTAGCCACTCAGAAAGTTATTAGCAACAATATTAATTTTCAAATGACATAAAAAGAGTATTTTACGGATCGTTACAGCTGTATTTCAAACAAATTTCACATGCCATGGTCTCTCTAACGCTTTTGTTTGTCAACCAAGGCTGACCCACCTTCTAATATGGTTGGAAAGACCTCAATGCTCCCGGCGAAATATTTGATTTCAGCAGGACAAACAATAACAATTAGATGGACCCCAAAAAATAATGTTGGACGGAAAAATAAAAAACTCCTGAGTCCCTTGGACGCACTTTATTTCCACAGCAATTTCTAAAAATCTTACCTTTCAATTTAGTTAAACATATCAAATGAAAGAATATAAATTGGCCTACCTTGTGAAGACAAAATCTAAGTATAATAGGCAGATGATCAGCAGTGTTTTAGAGAAACACTGAGATAATTATCTTACTGTAATTCGGCCACCATTTTGATTGACCTCTAAAACCAAAACTTCATTGCTTTGAGATTAATGGGTCAGTAGCAAAAAACCTTTATCACTGTCCTGCCAACTTTCAATGGATACTGTGAATTATTAACAATAAGTATTATACATAAACTTGATAACAAACTGTTTAATTAGGAAAAAAAATTCATTTTTATTTAGTTTCAGGCCTTTAATTTTTCGAACCCACTTTTTTTGGTTTGGACTCCATTTTTTTTTTACCGTGGGGTCCATTGGACCCACTTTTTGGTAACACTAAATAAAACACTGTATAAATATATTAAACTGAATAATAAGGCAGCATCTGGTTTGAAATCTGAAAGTTAGAATACAAGCAACTCCAAAAGGCACAATCGTAAAACTTATTCGCAACATGTGCATGGCTGCATGTATACATGTTGTCAGATCATTTTATCATTCGATCAATGTCATCGATCTTATCTCCTAACTGCAAGATTGCCCCAGATTTCTAAAACAAATAAAAAACATATGCCGATAAATATTCACCACTGGCATTGAAATCTGATTGAGACATGGCCAATGGCTAGCAAGCAAGTGTAAAAGTGATCAAGATGTCGGACAAAGAAAGATCTGAAGACCATAACATATATCAACATGGTACTCACCTTGCGACGGTTTTTCATGGTCCATTAGGATAAATCAGAACTAAAAATATGTTTTTACATTGACTTTATTCAGGAGTTTTTCTTTCAAATTTTTGTAAAAATTCACATCATTTTGACTCAATATTGCTGGATATAATCTGGAGATTCGTGTAATTTTATCGGATATGCAAGTCACATGGACTGTAGATTTTGAATTTCGCAGAGTTATAGATGCATCGGAAGCTAATTTCACGTCTAAATACCTAAAAGAACAGAAATATTTTCTGTTTTCAAAATTCTAGTTCATTTTCGACGATGCGCGCGCAATTTGTTGATGCATTGTGGGCCTGACCTACTTTCGGTTTCGTTAGGGTATCACGAAATGTACGGTGTATCTATCACGAAATATTGACTTTGGTAAACTTCATTTTAACTCAGATGTTTGCATAAAGGATATGCTTATATTGAATTAGAAAATGGCTGATGACATTTTCAAGTGGGAAATTTTTGACATTGAGCGATCAGTAAGGCAACAGATTCTTTGAGGGAATACTTCATGCCCCCCTTCATCATTCCGAGGCATGTAACAATGATACTTGATTGATCAAGTGATGTTACATTCTGGACTCCTGACATTGACAACATCCATGTATGCATATATCGTATATATGTTTAATTAAACCTCCTTCCAAATCACAGGCCCAGGAAGATTTAAATCCCCTCCCCCCGTCACTGTATAGCATGTAAAAAACCTACATAGTGAGTGGGAGGGCGATGAACTCTTGTTCCTTTGTCTGTGTTCCAAATACTCAATAAGGGCATTAATGGCCATTAATTAGTTGACTTTAATCAAGAATGACCTTATCACAAGTGACAATGACAACACAAACATCTATTATTCAATTCTTGAAAATATCCATGTTTGACATGGGTCACAGTAACCTCAATCACCTTTGACTAATTATACGAATCAAAGTTGACCTCTTAATCAAAATTGACATTAATCATAATCAAAGTTGACCTTCATCATTGTTGATCTCAATCAAAGTTGACCTTCATCATAGTTAATCTTAATCAAGGATGATCTTAATCGAAGTTGATCTTAATCAAAATTGACCTTATTCATAGTTGATCTTAGTCAAAGTTGACCTTCACATAGGTGATCTTAATCAAAAATCAAGTTGATCTTAATCAAAATTGACATTATTTATGGTTGATCTTAATCAAAGTTGACCTTTCCATAGTTGATCTTAATCAAAGTTGATCTCTACATAGTTGATCTAATCAAATTTGACCTTATTCACTTTAAAATCAAAGTTGACCTTAATAATATTTGACATAATCATGATTATATTTCCATTGACTCAACTCTGCTAATGCTATTGTTTTGGTTGATATGTAACACCTGTCACTATGGAAACCTCAAGAGTAAATAAAACAACACAAAAGTAAAGTATAATTAACACATAGATATAACATATATTTATTGTAAGAATAAATCTGCATTTGAGCAATGTATAACATTAATAATGTGCAAAATATTTTGTATAGTTTTTATGAAATTACTCTTCGTTCATATGATCATTGTTTACATTTTCCATTTTTATTAAAAAGAGCATCAGATATAGCAAGCAGCCTAACAAAAAATTGTTTCAAATATATATCTCAAATATTTTTGGGAGATATTGTATTTGAGATTGTAAGGAATAGATTGGTAGGTGTACAACGCTGCTTGAAATTTTGTCAACCCCATAGATCTGATTGTGCCTTTCACAATGAAAAACTTTCAATCTTATTATAAAAATACCGGAAAAAATAATTCTAGAACTTTGTGTATATATACAGAATAAAAAACATAGCTATACATATAATAGAATCACTGATGTTACATAATACTGCATCTTTAAAGCATAATAAACAGTAAAACCTGTATACATAATAATATATAATATGAACACCTCTCTGATCCGACCAACTCTCTATGTTAAAACTGTTTCTCAGTCCAATTTTTTAATCTGCAATAGACCATAATCACTCTACTATATCTAACCCCTAGAAATGCATAAGATACTCTGTTTGTCTAATTGTATTGTTTAGTGTATTTCTCCAAGTACCTTATCAAGATCTATCAGTCTTCCGATAAACCATTCATATGGAACAGACAAATAAAAACAAATAACAAAATCATTACTATTAAGCCAAATGGGTTGCTCATGAACACTGCAAGGTAAAGTAGAGTGATAATGAGAAACCTTGAGATGTGATCTCATACAAATCTGAACACTTTTGGTCAATCTCAGTTGTGTTCACATTAGACAGGTTTTACTGTACTTGACATTTGCATTAAAAACTTGTGTACAAAAAATAAGTCAAATTTTGACAGTCCCTATCTTACAAAATATGTCAAAATGGGATTATAATTCATGGTGTTTCAGATTGAGAGTCAAGCTGATACTTTTATTTTTCTCATTCATTTTAATCATAAATGTTGTACTAATTGTGAGAACATACTGATGGTCAAGGATATGAACATCGACCTAGCCAGGCATGGGCAGGCAAGGTAACTAGCTCACAAAAATTTTACATATATATTTTAATCTTTGGTAATTGAAATCTGTCGTGAAATTTAACCCGTGTGATAGTTTTTCTTATTTGCCTTGCCAAAATGTATAGCCTGGTTACGTCTGTAGAGACTGTCTAAAATCACTTTCCATATCATCCATGGTTCTTTTTATTCACTTAAATATTTTAAAAAGAAAAATATTTGCCTCTTCTGAACAACATTTCACAAAATCATTTAGTTCTACAAATAAACTATTTGTTAATTTTTACACCTTGGAATGATTTCATTTTTTAGAAACAATGATCCCGGGACAATGATATAATATTGATTAATAGGTAATTATTAATATACTATTCAACATAACTATGATTTTCCAGAAATTTTAACTAAATCAACCAGCTGACTCTCACTTGTACAAGTTGTCCATAAAGTCTCTTTACAATCACAATACAAATTTTCATTGAAATTGAAGTGATTCTATGGACACCCTGTATAGGTATGTATTGTTACACATAAATATGAAATACATACATCTAAAATTATGTGTAAAAATCACATTTTTTTCATTATTTGAAATTAAATGGCACTTATTTAACCCAATCACCATAGAGTTATAAAACAACATGGCTGGTACTTGTTTGGCACATACTGGTTAATACCAGACCAGTACTGGTACATTTTAATAATAATTACTGACACAATTTTGTACTTCTTTAGTTCAAAATAGCACATATTGTCACAACTTTGCATTTCTTATCCTAAATAGCCTAGTCTTCAATGTCACATCCTTTGTATTTTCTGAATTTCAGTGTAAGCTGATTTCAAAATTCTTAACCACTTACAAAGAAGTTACCGATTCTGGACACCAGATGTCATTGTCACAATTTTGAATTTAAATCTCTAAATACATTAGGCAGCAATGCTGTTTATTTCTAGTTCTAAATAGTGCTGATTGTGACAGTTTTTTCTCCCTTGTTATTCAATTTCACATTAAAATATTTCAACTGCTTATCTACAGCATACCAGAAGGTGAAGTTTTCTCCAGGTGTTCCGATAAGTTCAATTGATATGGTATAGTTACCACCAAATATGGCTACTATCCTCTGTCGGGAAATATGAACCCATTTTCCAAGTTCACCCAGAATGAGAATCTCCTTTTGCCTGCAATGGTGCAAGGAGTTTCAATTTAGCAGAGTTCACTGATTATTTTAGAAGGGTAGGTCACAGTGAGTTTAATATGGGTTCATAATATGGGTTCACACCATGCTATAAGCAGAATGGGAAGCTTTGATCTGCTACATATGTATCTTGATCCATCAAGGTATTTACTAAAGGAATACACTGGTTTATGTACACAGGTGACGGAAATATAAGTCTCTGGCTATTCCAGAGGCTGAATGGTACATACTCTGAAAGTTAACACATTTATAAGGTTGTCATTAGTCTGCTGCAAGCCCTTCCTGGGATGCGACATATATAAGGGGGGGGTTGACAACTTGACAGTCTTGAGGCAAGACTAGGCTATCATAAAATTATCCAGGATAGACAAATATCTGCACAAGTGTCTGTCCCTTCTCGGGTATAGTAACATTGAGGTAGTCCAGTTGTTGGTTTATGGCATACCAAAACCTCAATGTTTCCCCATAAACTCCCTTAATGGTAAGGGTCAAGCTGATGTTTCCACCATCAAGTGAAATAAGACGTTGAGATGAAATGTGAGTCCATTTTGTGATCTCGCCCAGAATGATAACCTCTTTGTTCCTGGAAGAAATTCAGTGAGGGATTCAAAATAAGCCACTTTACTTGAAATGAGGGATACCAATAAGCAAGTATTAAGAGATTAATGCAAGTGCAGTAAAACCTCTATAAGTGGAACACATTTGGTACCTCTAAAAAGTGTCCACTTGGGAGGTGTTCCACTTACAGAGGTTCATTTAACATTAATTAAGTCAATGGCTCAAGGGACTCTGAAAAATGTTCCACTTATGAAGGTATTCCACTTATAGGTTCACTTAACAGATTCTACTATTTATAAAAATAAGCAAGAAATCAAAGCTAACTCCTGCATTCAATTCAATGCTGCAAAAAGAAAATATGCCAATCAATTTCTGGATTCTATTGTTTCCCTGGATTCTCCAATATCTAAATCCATGTCTTTAATTTTGGCTAAAAAATCAAAAAGTTTTTTGTTAACTGCAAATTACACTTCTCATCTGAATTTTAAAATGAGCTGACATAAATTGAGCTCTCTAGTCTCTTATAAGAATTAATTTTGTAAATAATAGCTATGAATTAAAATCTAAAATAAATCTAAAGATTTGTTGTGACAGGCACCCTCAAGATTTTCAATATATAGATAGAAGTGTAACTTACTTATAATAAGAAAACTAGACAATCAAAACCACATCATCTTGGGGTGTTAAAGAGGAATGATCCAAGTAGCTACTCCACTATCTGTCACCATGACAATGCTTGATTTCACCACGCCATCTATTGCATAGTAGAGTGTCACCTTCTCCCCAGCGACACCTTTTATCTTTACATAAATCGTGACATTCATTTGGAGGATTGAAATGACACGTTGAGCAGACATGTGCACCCATTTGTCCAGCTCACCTAAAATGAGAACCTCTTGGTGCCTGTAAGTATAAAATATAGAATTAACCCTTGTCTAACTTGTGCCTGTAAATATAACATATAGAATTAACCCTTGCCTAACTGGTGCCTATAAATATAAGATGTATAATTAACCCTTGCCTAACTAAAATTTATGTTTTATGCCTGCAAGGGCCTCAATTGTCATAAATGATAAGTGAGTATCACAGCATATATACTTACATGTAGGACATGCCATGTGCATCAATGTTTGCATTACAGTTTTCAATTTCATTTCAAAATGAATTCTGTTTTTGTTAGAGGTTTACACATCTACAGTTACACAAGTTGGACAAGTGTTAAAATAGATGTGCTAGGACATATTTGTGAGAGAAAGCACATGGGAATACATATAACACATCAAGGCATGACAAACAGAATTAAGAACCAGAAGACATAATATTTTAAATTACATGTACATGTATATTATTCACTCATTTCACAAGCTACTAAATATATTAAAAAGATAATTTCACCATACTTAAATACATGTAGCTCAACTTATTTGTAAAATATTAAAAAAATTGATTCAAAATAATATTTTCAATAGAAAATTCTGTATCGTTCTAGTAGACTGTTTTTAATATAGGCCTAGGGTTAATAATTTTTACCAAAAATACTTTGTTGTTTCCAATAATTTTGCAATAGTTTTCATGTTTAAATTATAATTTCCAATAATTTTGCTTGTTGTTTTCATCCATTTTGCCTGTTGCCAAAACTAATAATGAACTTTTTGGACATAAAACATTAACGATACAGGATTCTTTATCCCTCAACAAAGAACGTACACTGACATCATGTATATTGCAGGTGTCACGTAATACAGGCAGAATGACATCTCTGTACAGCTTGGTGTCAGCTTGATAGGCGCATCATTCAGGTAGTCTGGGAGGATGTGAATATTTTCCTTGGATGGGGGTCCTGATAGATAGTAAACTCTGTACTTTTGCTGAAAACCAAAATAATCACGAGTTGATTTGTAATGTACAGTGAAACCTGTAAAGTGGAACACCTTTAGAAGTGGAACGCTATTCTGTTAGTGGAACACTTTTCAGAATTCCAAGACCAACTGATTCAATCAATGGTGTTATGGTAGGATGTGAATATTTTCTTTTGATGGAGGTCCTGATAGATAATAAACTCTGTACTTTTGCTGAAATCAAAATAATCACTAAATAATTTCTTTGTTTAGAAAACAGTTTACTTTTTGAGATGGCAAAATTATTATCTGGTCAAATTATCAAACTTTTTTTTTTATTATCAAACTTACAGACTGATACAGATACAATTTTTCATGAAAGCTCTGCAGTTAGGCATTTACTCAAGAAAACATTTTAGTTAGAGCACATTGTACATACAATCACTGTACATGATCATACAATTCTTTGTGTATGGGGTTTATGATGAATATTAAATTGTATATGAAATTCATTGTATATTAAATTCATTATACGGATTAATTGTGTATGAAAGTCATTGAACAAACAATCTGTAACAGTCTATGATATAAACTCCTTGTTCTATTCTAGTGGAGTTTGGTCTAATCTAGTCTAGTCTAGTTTAATCAGGGTAACCGTCTATGATATAAACTCCTTGTTCTATTCTAGTGGAGTTTGGTCTAATCTAGTCTAATCTAGTTTAATCAGGGTAACCGTCTATGATATAAACTCCTTGTTCTATTCTAGTGGAGTTTGGTCTAATCTAGTCTAATCTAGTTTAAGGATGCAGTACCAGGTCAGTGTAGAAAAAGTTCCAGACATTAGATTTTCCTCATATTTTTTACAATGTATCACTATGATGTTATCATCATCCAAGTGCAATACGAAGAGGATTGACCGTCTGGTAATTACAAAATAAAAACATTATTTTACCCACCCAAAATGAATCTTTTTACTTTTTTGAGTTTTCAATAGAGCTGGCACCTTTCGAACCCTGGTTTTCGTATCCACTAATTGCGACTCAAGAACAAGTTTTCCCATAATAGGGATAAAATATGCTTGATAAAATGTTTGCAATTTAATTCTTTTCTGGAAAAACCATTATCGAAATAAACTATAATTTTTGATTAAGACTAAATGCGAAAATTACGTTCTTGGGAGCTAGCTTTCTCAAACCGGAAGTCAAACCTGCGCAAACAGACGTGAAAACCGACCCGGTACTGCATCCTTAATCAGGGTAACAGTCTATGATATAAACTCCTTGGTCTATTCTAGTGGAGTTTGGTTTAATCTAGTCTAGTCTAATTTAATCAGGTACATGCTGTCTTTGTTGTACTTACAGGTGTTAAAAGATCCATTTGAGACAAAGGGACATCATAATTATTAGTCATGCTAGCTGCCAGGAGGATTCCAAACCTCCAAATGTCAGTCACTTCAGGATCTGGTCCTATACTGGTGTATGTAAACCACACCTCTCCCGCAGGCCCCTCCCCATCTTGGTAGGCTGACTACAAAATAACACAGATATACTGGTGAATGTAAACCACACCTCACCTGCAGGCCCCTCCCCATCTTGGGGCTTACTACAAAATAACACGGATATACTGGTGTATGTAAACCACACCTCCCCTGCAGGCCCCTCCCAATCTTGGTAGGCTGACTACAAAATAACACGGATATACTGGTGTACGTAAACCACACCTCCCCTGCAGGCCCCTCTCCATCTTGGAAGGCTGACAACAACAAAAAACAGTGACTCCGCCTCTTTACTACTGTAAGATCGGTCAATTGGAAAGTTTGATTTGAATCATCGTAACTATGAAATTAAAAAAACAACCAAAGATTTCCCAATGTTATGATCTTTTTCCATAATATACATAGAAGATAAAATTTGACAAACCTCTATTATTTGTGCATCAATAGCTGTGGCAGGTTTAGATGGTTTAAGTAAAAGACCCTCTGCATTACAGGACATCATAACAAGTGTTTTGTTTGTTCCACCAATCATATCTCCGACACCTACTGGGCCTGTACTTAGCGTAGACACCACAGCATTCAAGGCAGGATAAGGTTCTGTCTTTCCTAAATATAAATAAACAAGGTATTTACATGATAAAATGGCACCACCTTAATCATATAATAATAATAATAAGATTTTATTTCATATAAGCCCTCTGGCCCATTGTGTACATAGTATGTTTACAATAGTTTAATATTGGTTGCTTAAATAATTAATAGTGATAACTTCTTTAGGAGGATAGCATTTTTTGTTTTCATCAATATCTCATACACCAACTGGGCCTATACTTAGTGTAGACACCACAGCATTCAAGGCAGGATTCAGTTCTGTCTTTCCTAAATGAAAATAACAAGGCATTGCCATAACCTTGTTGCAAGACAAACGTAAGAATTTTTTATGAATGCTAATTAAGACAAATGCCAAAATGTGACTGTAACTATATATCATCACTTCTTGGTCATGGCTACAAAAACTTGGAGGTGAAGTAAAGTTTGTTCAAAGTATGCTTGGCCATTTAAGTGAAAGGATTATTATTTTCTCAATGATTACGTTTAATCAAGAAAGTTTGTGTACTTGGAACATGTTTCATTTCGATGTTCCATAAACAAAGGATCTTCAGCATGATGCCAATGGTTAATTGGAGGTGTTAATTTGAGGTGTTCCACTTACAGAGGTTCATCTTAAACATGGTTATTGTTGGGATAAGAGACTTAAAATCTGTACTACTTGACAATTTTTGTTATAGCCAGGTAATCGGTAATCTGAGAGCAACAAATTAATACCATAACATCTAATCCTACCATAGGGGTTCCCTGGTTGTTTTGTAGTAGACCAGAATGTGTCCTTATATGGTGCTAGTCCAAGAGCATATGCTAATATGGATGAGAAGCCAATCCTCCACTGTTCCCAGCCTGGGGAGTAATCCTCACTCACTCTCACCTAGAAACCAAACATATTATTTATATGTAAGGCCAATCAAAGGTAATTATACATTTAACATCATGGTAAGGAGCTACATATTAAGAAGTTCAAGAAGTTAATTATGTCTTTAATGTCTTGTTAAGGGGCCAAACACTCTCAAGATAAAAGCAACCATTTTTGTGACAGTAACGATTTTTGACACTTGATTAGATAAACTTGGTATCAATTCTAACAAGACACATGAACATTCACAAGACATTTACTGTATTATTCCAGGAATATAGGAAATGTAAATATTTAAATATAAATTCTTCAAAATCCATTTTGGGAACCATGGAAGGCATGACGTTGTAGAATATCAAAACATTTAGTAATTAACAACCTTAAAAACTCCTCTTACTGGTAACATTTATATCAACATGTACAGGGTGTCAAATAAGTCCCGTCCCCCCCTCTACAGCCAAAACCAAGATATTTGGTACCAAGTGTGATATATCATTGGAAAGGTCTTCCAAAGTTACGTTGATTGGCATATATCTGACACATGTCAATCAATCTCACAAATTTTTACATTGTGTCAATTGAGGTGACCATATGCCTAGAAACATGGCAATTTGGCATATTTGGCAGGATTTTAAGAATCGGGTATAAGAAAGGTCAAGGGACCAAAAGATGACTAAATATGTTTATGGCAATGAATTTAACCAATTTCTGGATAGGGTTAGATGTGTAGAAAATAGAGGGGCAAGGAAAGTGCTGAAAACCATTTTGTAACAAGTGGTATGCGAAAAAGATCAACTTTTTGACGTATTTCTGAGGTCATATCCTTGTCATTTTGACGCAAAAAAGCTACTTAAAGGAGGGCACGTAAACTATAAAAGACATCATAAAAATATAGGTAAATTTCATCCAAAATACTTGAGAGTTGGTGAGTTAACATAACTTTGGATGATCTTTCCAATGGTATATCACACTAGGTACCGTCTGTTAAGGCTTTAGCTGTAGTAGGGGGGACGGGACTTATTTGACACCCTGTATATTCAAAAGGTCAATGCCCAATTCAAATTATTAAGTTAATATATTTTTTGAAAACACCTCTTACCTGTTACACAGGATATAGACATAAACTTTGAAAGATTTATTTCTTTACAACTGTATTTTATGTCAACTGTATAATATGTCATTGCGATGAGATCAAAGAGTCAATAAAAGAAATCTGTATTTTTCCCATAAACTATCATTAAAATACAGAACCCGTAGGTTGGGCTATTTAACATGCTCTTTCTATTACTAACCTGAGTAACTGATGGAAGTGTTAGACTCTGTAGGCCATCTCTGAGTTCTGCCATACAATACTGTATTGTCATATTGTTACTATTACTAACCTGAGTAACTGCTGGAAGTGTTAGACTCTGTAGGCCATCTCTGAGTTCTGCCATACAATACTGTATTGTCATATTGTTACTATTACTAACCTGAGTAACTGCTGGAAGTGTTAGACTCTGTAGGCCATCTCTGACCTATGCCATACAATACTGTATTGTCATATTGTTACTATTACTAACCTGAGTAACAGCTGGAAGTGTTAGACTCTGTAGGCCATCTCTGACCTGTGCCATACAATACTGTATTGTCATATTGTTACTATTACTAACCTGAGTAACTGCTGGAAGTGTACATGTTAGACTCTATAGGCCATCTCTGACCTGTGCCATACAATACTGTATTGTCATATTGTTACTATTACTAACCTGAGTAACAACTGGAAGTGTTAGACTCTGGAGGCCATCTCTGACCTGTGCCATACAATACTGTATTGTCATATTGTTACTATTACTAACCTGAGTAACTGCTGGAAGTGTTAGACTCTGTAGGCCATCTCTGACCTGTGCCATACAATACTGTATTGTCATATTGTTCGCTGCAGCTCCACGTGCCATCTGAGTCAACCAACGTGACCCAAGGTCAAGGTCACTTATAGCACGCTCCATTCCACTGAACTCAACATTCAACCAATCCTGAAATTTGAAAATACATGTGTGTACCAAAAACTTGAATGCATATACATTATAGTTTTTATCGCACAAAATTTTATGAGTTATACACTGTAATGCCTGGGTCACATTTGCTCCGATTTTCACTATGGCGCTGGGCGATTGAGCATTTTGTTCAAAATTGAATACAATATTGAACAAAACACTCAATTGGCCAGACGCCTGCCAATGGATCAGAGCAAATGTGACCCAGGCATTAGTGTTCTTAAAACGTGTTTTACATTGTATGAGTTTCCCATTTTTTATTTTCTATTTTTTTTTATTTATTTATAACAGTAGATGTAACTTTAGGTAATTAAGGAAATACAAAAAGCATCTTCAAGTGCAAATCGCCATGTGGGCATTTCCCAGTAGATATCCAATCTAATTGTTTCAACTCAATTTTCATTGTTACTTGTGGTTGTATGAGGTTTTGAGTAGATAGCTTGGATGCTGCTTACTTGTTCATATGTAACTAGGCCCCATGTCTTGGAGTGGGCCAAGAGATCTATCCAAAACTGTTCATCATCTGGCATGGATTTGAACTTTTCTATGATAAAATTGTATTTCCCTCCATTGTCTTTGGCATACTTAACTTTGGAAGACCTACGAAATAAACACATAATATTGTTTTAACTCAAACATTAATGCTACTGTGATGTCATGTTACTATAACAACCATTGCATTTCTGGTCGCAGTTGGTCCTGTTACTTTTGGGGCACGCTGTACATGTAACTCAACTATTTTGTTTTCAATTTAATTCATTTGAAACATCTCAGATAGTCTAATTATTATTTTTTTGTAGAATACATAAAATTGAAAATCCAATAGCTTATATCTTAGATTCCATAAAATATCACTAAAATAAGAATGACAAATCAATCAAACTGAAATGAGGTAAAAATTGAAAAATACAACTGTTTAACACAAGCCAATATATTAGAGATTAATAATATATCATTGACTATACAACTACTTTTTTTGGCAATCAATCAATGATGTTACATAAGAAGGTTATCAGAAAAATACCTCACATGAAATATATTGTGGTTACTTGGTTCTACTATATACTGTACATACCACCATCTGTTATGTGCTATCACAGGTAGCTTGGTTTTATTGTAGATGTATCTGAAACATGAAGTGTGGATACAATATTATTAAGCCCATGGGTACTAATATGAACTTAGTATATTTTAAAAAGCTTTGGACATATCTAGGATATGTAAGAGGCCAAGAGGTTTGTACCAACAGAAATAGATAAGAAACCTGGTAGAACATTGAAGCCCCCAAAGAAATACGAAATAAGAAAGAAAATAAGAAAAAATAAGAAAATAAGAAAAAATAAGAAAATAAGAAAAAAAAGAAATTTGAGCTCAATTTTCTCATTTACAGCTATTGTTTTTATACATATTTGATGTACTTCCACAATTCATGAATGTTTAATTACATTTTATATAATTTTGATTTAAACCTTTTACCATTTTCCTTCAAATGATATATCAATTTAGTGCAAATAGCATATTTACATTTCATAAAGAAATCTCTGCAAAGTATCAAATACACAGGGAATTTTTTGTTAAAATATAATGATACATACTCTAATCCATTGGGGAATATTTGAGGCATGGCATCCCAGGAAATAGCACCATTTAGGGTCCCCTTTGGGTACCACCATGAATCATATTGCAGATACCTGGATTACAAGTGAATATATGAGAGTTATGCACTGGATGGCTTGGATATAGGATTGAAATTTTACTGGAGATTCCTGGTGAATATACATGTATGAGAATTATGTACTGGAAGGCTTGGATATAGGATTTATCCTTAAAGAAACATATATTCTGCTATTTCATCAGGATTTCGGGAGTGCCAAATGACTATTTAATCACAAACCCCTGGATAAGTGAATATATAAGGGTTCTGTACTACTGGAAGACTTGGATATGGTATTTATCCTAAGAGTTTTTTCTATATCTAACCTCGGATGGCCAACATTTTGAAATTGTATAAACAAGGCATCAAAATTAGGACAAAATGTCACCAGCTAAAAAGCATTTTAAACATACTATTACTTACCTATATGGGATTCCTAATTTATCCCCATAAGCCTTCGCATCCAAGATAGTTTCTTCATAAGTTCTGTTTGGTACAGTATTGTAGTAGTAGTAAGCACCTATCATGACAAAAAGACAAATTGTTATATTGTTACATGTAGTAAATTCATGAAATATGCAATTTCAATCCAAAACAATCTTTGGATCTCATATACATGTAGTACATCATGAAACCACAGGGTATGTAGTTTTATGTACAAAGTCACAAACTTAATTCTTTATATTCCAAATCTATCAAATGATGACACTTACCATTATCTGTCCAGTAGCCAAGATAATTAATAGTGATATCATTCTTCATGGCATTCAGGTTCCATTTACCATTATCTTAAACTTACCATTATCTGTCCAGTAGCCAAGATAGTTAATAGTGATGTCATTCTTCATAGCATTCAGGTTCCATTTACCATTATCTTCCACTTACCATTATCTGTCCAGTAGCCAAGATAATTAATAGTGATATCATTCTTCATGGCATTCAGGTTCCATTTACCATTATCTTCCACTTACCATTATCTGTCCAGTAGCCAAGATAGTTAATAGTGATGTCATTCTTCATGGCATTCAGGTTCCATTTACCATTATCTTCCACTTACCATTATCTGTCCAGTAGCCAAGATAATTAATAGTGATATCATTCTTCATGGCATTCAGGTTCCATTTACCATTATCTTCCACTTACCATTATCTGTCCAGTAGCCAAGATAGTTAATAGTGATATCATTCTTCATAGCATTCAGGTTCCATTTACCATTATCTTCCACTTACCATTATCTGTCCAGTAGCCAAGATAGTTAATAGTGATATCATTCTTCATGGCATTCAGGTTCCATTTACCATTATCTTCCACTTACCATTATCTGTCCAGTAGCCAAGATAGTTAATAGTGATATCATTCTTCATAGCATTCAGGTTCCATTTACCATTATCTTCCACTTACCATTATCTGTCCAGTAGCCAAGATAGTTAATAGTGATATCATTCTTCATGGCATTCAGGTTCCATTTACCATTTTCTTCAACTTACCATTATCTGTCCAATAGCCAAGATCGTTAATAGTGATATCATTCTTCATGACATTCAGGTTCCATTTACCATTATCTTCCACTTACCATTATCTGTCCAGTAGCCAAGATAGTTAATAGTGATATCATTCTTCATGGCATTCAGGTTCCATTTACCATTATCTTCCACTTACCATTATCTGTCCAGTAGCCAAGATAGTTAATAGTGATATCATTCTTCATGGCATTCAGGTTCCATTTACCATTATCTTCCACTTACCATTATCTGTCCAGTAGCCAAGATAGTTAATAGTGATGTCATTCTTCATGGCATTCAAGTTCCATTTACCATTATCTTCCACTTACCATTATGTATCTGTCCAGTAGCCAAGATGGTTAATAGTGATATCATTCTTCATGGCATTCAGGTTCCATTTACAATTATCTTCCACTTACCATTATCTGTCCAGTAGCCAAGATAGTTAATAGTGATGTCATTCTTCATGGCATTCAGGTTCCATTTACCATTATCTTCCACTTACCATTATCTGTCCAGTAGCCAAGATAGTTAATAGTGATGTCATTCTTCATGGCATTCAGGTTCCATTTACCATTATCTTCCACTTACCATTATCTGTCCAGTAGCCAAGATAGTTAATAGTGATGTCATTCTTCATGGCATTCAGGTTCAATTTACCATTATCTTCCACTTACCATTATCTGTCCAGTAGCCAAGATAGTTAATAGTGATGTCATTCTTCATAGCATTAAGGTTCCATTTACCATTCCACTGTCTCATCACCTTACCCCAACTCTCAACAGCCTGCAATAGACATGATACCATTAGATATAAATTGAATATCATAACATAGTCTGCAAGACACCACATCATCAGATATTGTATATCATAACATAGTCTGCAAAATAAATCACACCATCAAATGCTAATTTCATGTTATAGTATACACCATACCATAACTTATTGAATTGAACTTAAATGAATAACTGTATGTTTGCTACACCACTTTACCTTGTTGTAACCTTGGCTACCATAATGTAAAATTGTGCTGTATTTAAACCCTTTTGGGATCGTGTTGACCTTTCCCATAATGCCCCAGCTGACTGCTCCGCCAAACAACTTATCATGATAGTTGTTAGCTGCCATGAAATTGTCAAACGGGGAAATAAACAGAACGTTATTCTGTTTGTCGATGATACTTAAAGGACCTCCATCCAATCCATATTTAATGAAGGTTGTGTCATCTTTCCACCTAAAAATGAAATAAAGCAAATCACTTAACTTTAGACATTTATTATAGGAATTAACATGATATTTAGTGTGACCACCTACAAATGGTTATGAATGTTTATCAACAGTGCCATAACAATACTAGGCATTCACATGGAAAATGTCACTACCTGCCATTTGTTACAGATGCCAACCACTGAACACCAAATATTTAAACACAAACCACCACATGCCGAACACTGTCCAAAAAAAAGTTGGAGACTATAACAATATGATCTTTTCCATGTTTGATGGACGAGTGATTTTAAATTTCTCTATTTTTTTAAAAATGGTTTCATTTAAACTTGGGTGTGCAGTATTTTACAATTCCCATATCCCTAGAGGGTGTACATATTTAATTTCAAGTTAAATGATACTAGCGCTTTCTTGTGTCTTCTCATCCTCCTAAGCAGGTGTCCAGAATCCGTACCTCCTTCTTCCCCCTACTATAACCAATTTGAGTAAAAAGAAAGAATATATTCTGGATTTTGAAGCCCTGTGATCGGAGGATGGTGTCTTCTTGTCTCTGAAATGTTTCAACTGTTTAATACAGCATGTTGAAGACTTCCTACCTGCCAAATTGTTTCTGTATGTCCCCAATGAATATTCCACCATATGAAACATAGCCCCTGTTTAAGCCAAGCTCTTCTACCTTGAAGTTAGGGAATCCAAATATAACACCATGTTCCTTCCCAGTTGATGTGCCCCTAGCTCCCTCTGGGTACTCCTGCAACAAATAGTGTGTAGTGACATACAATTTATATCTGCACATCTGCTTTTCTTTAATCTGTTAACACCATGTAATCTTTTAAAATACCAAGCCTCTAAATGTCTCATTATTGAGGATTGTATTTTTACTGCAAATATATTTTGTTGTTGGTGTCAAATCACCTGTTGTTTTTTAGAATTTAATCATTTTTATCCTCACTCATTTCAATAAGCAATCTTCATGATATTTACCTTCTATACCTTCCCTCACTTTGATTTAAACAACCTATAATTGTACATGTATCATCTATTCTTAACAATGTATTTCACCTCAATTGTTAAACCAACACTTTTATCTTCACTCACCTGGATAAACACAACAGTTGAATTGAGCCAAAAGTCTCTGATAGTTGCTGACACTGTTACACCTCCTGCATTATATGTGTAAATATAATCCTGGTAAGGCCCTAACTTATCAAAACTCCCAGTGTCCTTGTGGAATGACACCAATTTCAGATTTGAGCCATCTTCGTATTTTGCACCATTTATTGTACAGAATGTTGGTGCATTCCTCAGCCAGGTTATGTTATTAACATGTATCTCATACTGGCCATTGTCATATGGTACAACTGAAAGTCCTGTATTGTAGTGCCCTGGTGTCTCTTGGTATTGGAGAGATATTATGATGATGGTAAGGACTGAAAACCAACCAAATTGAATTGTAATCGGACAAGCATCACATGAGAATAACTATGTTCAGTGAAGCAAGACAGAAAGACAAAAATTGAAATCAGAAAAATTCAACAAGCAATTTGAGATTTGAACCTGGGGCCTCACAATCTTTAGTCTCTCATATATTTGACCATCGATTTAAGGTACAGCTGGAAAGTAACATTTTGGTAAAAAATTGCTATACCTGCACATGTTATTTTCTGGTACAAAATAAAGTATGAAGGCATGTGTCAATTTCCTTGCTTTTTTCAGGAAAGTATCATTACATTGTCTTCTTTTAGAATATCTGGTAGGGGTTCAATGGGAACTCCAGGAAATTCTGATATTTCACACTTTCTATTTTTCCAAATTTTCTTTCAAAGTTTCCAGACAACACAGGAGCTACCATTGACCTGTTTCCAGATATTCTAAAAGTAAACAGTGTAATGATACTTTCCTGAAAAAAGCAAGGAAATACACACATGACTTCATACTCAATTTTGTACCAGAAAATAACATGTGCAGGTATAGCAATTTTTTACCAAAATGTTACTTTCCAGCTGAACCTTATTACAGAGTACACCATAACTTAGATTGAGTCAATGTTGCACATGTCTTTAGACTTATGACAGTACAAAGTTCGAAGTGCATAGAATAGCATGCCATAAATTTTAGACACCCGGTTAGTCGTAGGTCAAAGGTGCTAACTCAGCATCCCAAAATTGAAAATAAACACCTGGACAGTTTCGGGTCGAATTCCCAGTTAAAATTGATGCAACTTTGGACAATAAAATGACAAGCATTTATCTTATAAGTTGTGTAAAGTTTAACTAGTGTTAATTGATGGAAGAACTGTAATATTGTAAAAGAAAAACAAACAATATTTACCAAACTTTTTAAATTCGTCTGCCATTTTGAGCAATCACATGACAGTCACGTGATTCAATTAATATTACACATTCCAATATGTTGTTATCAATTTTATTTGTATGACACATCGAGGCCATGGTCAAACGTATCATACTATAGTATTTAGGTTAAGAGTATCGATTTATCAAATATGATGAATACCCATGGTCCAGATGCAAATTTTCATTTCGCATATTTATATTATAAATAAATTTTGGAATGTGTTCTCTCAAAAACATGGAAATTGAAACCAAAACTTGAAGTTTTGAAACTGTGCGTTAATGATTTATGTACAATGATCAGTACCCTGTGAAGGTTTTTTACCAAAGGTAAGTTGCATGTATTTTCCATTCAAATTTTCGCACATCTAAGGCTTTTGTTTCATTGAAATATTCAAAATTGGACAAAAATTCCCATAGGAGACAGGTTACCTGAAAAGGAAGATAGATGACATCTATTATAATACCTTGGTATTAATAATAGAAATCCTTTTCAGGTAACCTGTCTCCTATGAAAATTCCTCGATAAGCTGGATTTTATTTCTAAAGTCATGGCTAAAAAGAACCTGAGACCATGTTAGTCTCAGCTAGAACTGAGTCCGCCCCATTGATCCGATATCTAATGGCACAAAACCTAATGGACCATATCCCATTCGTCGGAATCCTTTTGGTCTGAATCCCAATCGTTCAAATCCAGGTCGTCCCATATGCAAAGCTTCATTTTCGTGTTTGCCGTAACCATGGGCTTTCAACTAGAAGGGTATGCAACTCTATGTAATAACATGAGACCTTCAAAATGAACAATGACATGCTTCCCTTTTATGGCAATATTTCAAAAAGTATTAGATAAATGTATATATTTTAGTATTATTTTGAATAAAAATCAATTTTTAATATGATTTAAGCATAAAATATATTCAATATCATATAAAAGTAAACAATAGAGACCAATAAGAATAAGAGTTACCAAGATGTTCTCTTTGAGTATTGCATTGTGGGTAATTATTCAAGAACACATTCCAATAAAAACATAATTTGTGGGAGAATGTTCACTTTCTGTATTGTCATAATTATGATGAATTCCAATTTTTATTAAATTATCAAGATGTATGTAGAAGATCATGTTTTTATTTTTGAATTATTTCTTTTAATCATCAATAAAAAGTACAAAATAAGATTTTCTTGGAATGTGTACATTCTCCAATTTTGAAAACCCATGGCAATGTTTATGTATGAAATATGGGAAGTTGCCTACCCTTCTAGTTGAAAGCCCATGCCGTAACCTGCACATAAAGAGAGAAATGACATTGGCATAAATTTGGTCAACAGAATTGAATGCAGGTCTTAGATGCGTTGAGCTAAAATGCTATGTATATAATTGTTTATAATGATATTTCCCTGTCGTCCTATACGGGCTTTCAATCTCTTTTGAATGGCCATGGTCCCTCGGAAAATATCATAGCGACAATTGTCTAGGTTTTGAAGAATGGGATTCGGACAATTGGGATCCGGACCATAGCGATTCGGATCAATGGGTTTCAGACAATTGGTGTTCCAATGGTCTGAACCAATACGTGTGCTCTCGATCTACTGAACTGAAAAAATATTTGTCACCCCTTTCCTATACCAGACTCAGAGGCTAAACCTACATCTTATCCCTACTTATTTTAGGCAGTTTTTTATTATTCATATTCGGTTGAGCACTTATTACTCTTTCATGGCCTGACTAGGTTGCTAGAATTTGAAAAATAAGAGTTAAAGCTTAATGATAGCGTGTCTTAATTTCAATTTTAACCCTACTAGTATCACCTTTGTTGCGTCAACCATTGAGCAATTAGTGCAATATGCAAGGGATTTCATGATGCTTTTTTCTATATGCCTCAGTAAAACATTGACGAAATTAAAAAGGCGTTCTTACGAAATTGCATCAATGAGATGAGATCTGATTTCGCGAAGTTTATACAAGATTACAAAAAATCCAAAACAAATGGCAGGTGGTGACATTTTACATATTAATACCTTGTCTGTAGTTGTAAAGACAAACTTACCTTGTATGATATTCAGCATGATATTCCTGTGACTATATAATATATATAAGTATAGTTTGCATTATTTGATTTAAGGGTCCTGTAATTACTCCACATCTTTAATTTTGCGGTTAAATTTTTGTTTTGTTTTATTTTTTAATCCAAGATGAATTATATGTCTTTAATTTTACGCTCTAAATGTTTTTTGCTGTTCTTTAAGCCAAGATGACTTATATTTCAGCAGGTGTTGACTTCAGTTTAGGCAGTTGCACTTAACTTTACTACAAACAACAATGGCTTCTCAGTGTTCCAATCCCCAGCTGCAGTCCATGATTCAAGATGCCATACTCAGACTATGCACACAAAACATATCATATGAAAACTGCCTGGAGATTGATGGAATAATATGTGTGTCTCATTCCCATAGCAACAATCATCCTGATTTGGTCATTCAAATGCACCGAACGATTCTCCGACCTGAAGGTTCAGGAACTTTATGGAATCGCACCTCTGCAAGTTTCAAAAGTGTTGACCATGTAATTCAAAATGCAGATCATGTTGTTGATATTAAGCATTCAAAGATACCTTTGAATGATGCAGACAATGAGGTTCCTATATCTGGTGATACCTTGCCCATGTCTTTGAATGATGCAGACGTTGAGGTTACAGCACCCAACTCTCAGTCTGATGTCGAAGGTGAGCTAATTAAAGACTAACATCCTACATGCTTTTATTTCATACTTTTAAATGAATATATCAGGTCATTTCATTGGCCTCATATCTCACCTATACACAAATGTAATAATTCAGTACCGGTATGTATATTCAATTTATCACAATTCTTTTGTAACCTTTAATTCTTTAATGTTACAAAGCATTTCCTCTTACAAGTGAGTACTAATAAAAGTAGAAGTAGAAACTTGACAAAATGTAAGCCATAACGCTCATAGCCTTGTGATCAGCAGTAGGGGTTGTTACTAAGCCCATAATAAGCAGCAGAAGTTATAAAATATTACAGAATGTCCTCTTTTTCAAATTATGTTGAATAATCTGCATTTAGTCTGAGTGGTTAATTTGCTGAGTGGTCAAATTTTATCATTTCCTAATGACAAGAAACTTCGCATCAGATAACGTTATGAAGATGATAATTCTGACATTTATTTTTCCGAACTTAGAGACAAAATTACCACTCATGCAGTATATCTTCTGTATTTTAATCTCCGTAATAAAATTAACCCTTTTGCCCATGTTTTAATTGTAGATGATGCCTTATCTCAAGTGGACACTGATCTCCATCAAACATCAAACTCAAAAAATATTTATGCAAGTGATGAAATGACATCATCAACCATACATTCAATCAAACAAGAACAAACAGAAATGAGAGATGACAACAGTTATGTGAAACAGGTCGATGAACATACTAAAGAAACCGAAGATGATGACAGTTTTGTGAAACAAGTCAGTGTACGTAATAAAAGGGTTAAGACTGAAAGGTTGAATGTTTCTGCGGAGTTGGCTGAGAGTGATGATGATAGTTGTGTGAAACGGGTCAAAGAACGCCCTAGAAGGATTAAATCTGGACGTTTGAATGTTTCTGCGAAGCTTGTTGAGAGTGATGATGGGGCAGAGGAGGGGAACATGGTGCTAAAACATGAAAGAGTAGATGCTGAATGTAACAGTGGTGAGTACATTTGTAACTAGACAAAGTGAGTCCAAGCCAAAGTCCATTCATTTAGAACTGTTTGTTTCTTTAGCAGCAAGGAAGTTTTTTTACATCATATCACCAAAGGGTATAATAGGCCAAGCTTAAAGGCCCCATCTAAAGTTTAAACCACTTTGGCTTATATTGTAGTCTTACCCAATGTTATCAAAGTGTGATATGTGAAACTTTTTTTTTAAATTTCAAAAAGTGGTTTTTGATAGACTTTTTGTTCCAAAATTTGTGAATTTATTTAAAACCAACTTTTAGAGGTCACTCATATCTTCTAATTAGCCACAATTTATACCAATGCATAGCATTCATCCTCCCATGATTTTTGCCGAAAAAATTAAGAAAATCGGTTCATAAATAAGCAAGAAATGAACTTATCAGTGCATGAAAATGGTTCTGAGAAAAATGCATTTCAAAATTTTAGTTCTCATAGAAACCAATGGTACAATGATATCTAAAACATAATTTATTCTTCCTTTTAACCTGGTAAGACAATCAACATTGGTTTTTATGAAAGTCTAACATATTTAGAAAAGATTGACATCAAAAAAAAAATTTCAATTTTTTTCAAAAAGTTTTTGGTACCTTAGTGACATCACTAATGTTTCAAAATATTTTTGATATGTTAAAACATTGAAGTGGCCCATTAAATATGGCATTTTATTATTGAAATAGTGTGTCCTTTGTTCAACCTTTGCATTGGTGTTAAATAGATAATCTTTTTTGAAATGCATTAAGAAATATTTGATGATTAAGAAATTTCAACTTTTTTTGAAAAATGGCGGGAAATTTGAATATTTGAGAAATGAAATGCTCACAACTTTTTTTTCCAAATTTTTTTTTTGTTCAAAAATCTCTAAAATCACTTTTTAAGTCCTGACAAATAGTAAATGAATGATAAAAAAATATTTTCAAACTTTAGACGGGGACTTTAAAGATAACAATATATTATATAACATGAGCTAATTACGGAACAACATTAAGTACATTGTTGCTTTCTGGGGGAGTCTGGCTAAGAATAAGAGTGTAGAGGTGTCAAGTCATTGGTTCAATGAGGGCAAAGAGAAGGGAGTTGAAGCAAGATGTCAGTTTCTTCCACAACTACAGTACTCAGGTTTCACTGTACAGAAAAATCACATTTCATCGAAAATCAATTATGTTTTGAAACTTAATATCAAATCATCTCTACCCTTCCGTTCCTTTAACCTCTTGAATCCCCGTCTCTAAACTAGCTTGAAACCAGAGAATTCTTCATTTTTACATGTTACATGTTGTTGTTTGTTACAGTATCCGATCCAGAATACTCCCCCTCAGGTCCTGAAAGCAAAGATTCTGAAAGCCTAGATTCTGAAGAATCAGAGTTAAAATCACCAAACAGGAAAAGAGGTAAGCTTATTAGTTGTAATGTATATTTACTAATCTAGCCATCTAACTTATATTGACTAGGTTCAAGACAACACCCTATGTAAATTGTGCAAATTAAAATTGATAGGGTCAACACTTCATACTTTTTAGAACTGTATTCCTGCATGTGAAACAAATTGCAATGTTGCTCCATTTTTGCTAAAATCGAAAACCAATACTAAAATTCTTTTGATCATCATAACCTCTAGATGAAATATATGTATTTAAAAAACGAAAATGTTTTGAGTGTTTGTCCAAAGAATGTGTTCTAAATTTCATGAAAAGTGTCAAAATAAGTGAAAATAGTTTTTTTGATTAGTTTGCGACAAAATTCCATTTGGGGTATTGTTCTACCTTTTCAGGGTTTAAACGTAGAAAACAAAAGGCCCATATACATGATATGAGGAGGAAAAAGTCCAAATTGTTTCACAGCACATCAAATGGTAAGTCTAGCTGTACTAATATTTTTATTCAGTATTTATACAACTCCCTAAGCCAGGAAAACCATTAAAACTTTGCTTGTTACTGAGTTGCCTTATATACAAATACAGATCTGTATGAATTCTCGGCTAGATAGAAGATATACAAGGGAGCATTTCAAATGATCAATATTGGAAAAAATAACTATTTGAACAGTTATGGGGATGGCGTCATAAGCATAAGCATGAACGATGCTTTTGTTTCCTGGCTTTTCAACCATTTCAATTGCTATATGTCTTGGAAAATGAAAATACATTTTCACTGCTTGTGCCTGTTTCCGCATTTTAATCAATTCACCTAAACTTTTCTCACTTTCATTTTCATTTCGACAATTTCCCCATTTCAAGCATTTCGCCTGCCAGTGTATATAGGGTTATAGAATGGGAAGACCTAAGTTCTTACAAGCATTTGTGAACCATTTTATACAATAATACATTTTATATTGTTCAATCCTTGTTTTATTATTGATAGTGAGTGACTCTGATGTCCAGGCTGAGGAAGGGAACGAAGGAGCTGTTGAAGACACACAAACAAAGAGTGTGAAAAGCCACAAGCGTAAAGAAGATCCCAAAAATAGCGAGAAGCAAAGGACCAACTTTAAGATAGACATTGAGATGATAGATAGTGACACTGAAGATTCTTCCGGGGATGAGTCATTAGACGATGAGGAAATAGTAAAGGATATTAAACAGCCTGCTATATACGTTCAAAAAGTGCTAAAAAATCATAAGACAAAACTAGGAAGAATCAAGAAAATGGACAGAGTCTACAATTTTAGGCATTATTGTAAGTTTTGCAAGAAAATGTTTATTAAATGGTCAACTCACCAAATTAACTCTCATCTAGCTATTCCAGAGATTAAGGAAATAGTTGCGACAGCTGATATGAAGGAGAGGGTGAAAAAGTTTGGAATAATGAGACGCGAGCACACCCATGTTCACAATCTCAAAGTGATTGAACGTGGCAAAGGACTCTTAATCATTGGTCGAAGGATTGGGGAAGGGACATTTGATTTAAAGCAGTATGGCCCATGCCCTTATTGCTTTGAATGGATGAGAAAGGTGCAAATCATACGCCATCTGGTGGGATGCCCCTTATATGAAAAAAATAGATGCTCTGAATCAGTAGCCTCACTACTAACCCAATCTGACATACTGATAGGAAATGTCACAAAGAGTGCATCGCGGAAGTTACAGAAGGAGGTATTTCCCACAATGCTCCTTGATGAAGCAGGACAGATAGCAAGAAAGGACCCTCTTATCATCTCTACTGGATATCTATGGTTCATGAAAAATCCCGGAAATCCAAAGAACCGACCAAAGATCACATCAGCATATATGAGACTAAATGCAAAGCTACTGATAAATCTAAGAAAGATTAAACCTCTAGAACCAGAGGCGTCTCTGTCTGATTATCTCAAACCAGAGCACTTTGAAACAGTTGTAGAAGCAGTGCTGATGGCCTCACAGTATGAACAAGATGTTGACGAATTTGTTATACCATCAACTGCGATAAAATTGGGGCATTCGATAAAAATGCTCGTAACAGCGTGCAAAGGGGAGGCAATACGTCAAAGAAACGAGGAAATCAAGGAAGAATGTATTAAATTTTTGGAAATGTTGAAGACTGAATGGGATACCAAAATGACAAGTTTGGCAAAGAAGATCTTGGAAGATCTTAAGGAAAATGAGCGGAAAGCCCTACCCCCACCAGATGATGTAAAGGGGATTGCTTTTTACATAGACAAGCAGTTGTCCATGCTAGAAGTGACACCATTCACATACAGACGGGCTATTCAACTCTGCCAGGCCAAACTTATCACATATAACAAACAGCTTTCTGGTGATATCCAGGCCATAAGGTAAGTGCTTTATAATGCCAAACTTATCACATATAACAAACAGCTCTCTGGTGATATCCAGGCCATAAGGTAAGTGATTTATTATGCCAAACTTATCACATATAACAATCAGCTCTCTGGTGATATCCAGGCCATAAGGTAAGTGCTTTATTATGCCAAACTTATTACATATAACAATCAGCTCTCTGGTGATATCCAGGCCATAAGGTAACTGATTTATTATGCCAAACTTATTACATATAACAATCAGCTCTCTGGTGATATCCAGGCCATAAGGTAACTGATTTATTATGCCAAACTTATTACATATAACAATCAGCTCTCTGGTGATATCAAGGCCATAAGGTAAGTGATTTATTATGCCAAACTTATCACATATAACAATCAGCTCTCTGGTGATATCCAGGCCATAAGGTAAGTGATTTATTATGCCAAACTTATCACATATAACAAACACTTCTCTGGTGATATCCAGGCCATAAGGTAAGTGGTTTATTATGCCAAACTTATCACATATAACAAACACTTCTCTGGTGATATCCAGGCCATAAGGTAAGTGCTTTATTATGCCAAACTTATCACATATAACAAACACTTCTCTGGTGATATCCAGGCCATAAGGTAAGTGCTATATTATGCCAAACTTATCACATATAACAATCAGCTCTCTGGTGATATCCAGGCCATAAGGTAAGTGCTATATTATGCCAAACTTATCACATATAACAATCAGCTCTCTGGTGATATCCAGGCCATAAGGTAACTGATTTATTATGCCAAACTTATTACATATAACAATCAGCTCTCTGGTGATATCAAGGCCATAAGGTAACTGATTTATTATGCCAAACTTATTACATATAACAATCAGCTCTCTGGTGATATCCAGGCCATAAGGTAAGTGCTATATTATGCCAAACTTATCACATATAACAATCAGCTCTCTGGTGATATCCAGGCCATAAGGTAACTGATTTATTATGCCAAACTTATTACATATAACAATCAGCTCTCTGGTGATATCCAGGCCATAAGGTAAGTGCTATATTATGCCAAACTTATCACATATAACAATCAGCTCTCTGGTGATATCCAGGCCATAAGGTAACTGATTTATTATGCCAAACTTATTACATATAACAATCAGCTCTCTGGTGATATCAAGGCCATAAGGTAAGTGCTATATTATGCCAAACTTATCACATATAACAATCAGCTCTCTGGTGATATCCAGGCCATAAGGTAACTGATTTATTATGCCAAACTTATTACATATAACAATCAGCTCTCTGGTGATATCAAGGCCATAAGGTAAGTGATTTATTATGCCAAACTTATCACATATAACAATCAGCTCTCTGGTGATATCCAGGCCATAAGGTAAGTGATTTATTATGCCAAACTTATCACATATAACAATCAGCTCTCTAGTGATATCCAGGCCATAAGGTAAGTGATTTATTATGCCAAACTTATCATATATAACAATCAGCTCTTTGGTGATAGCCAGGCAGTAATTTAAGTGCTTTATTATAAGATTGAAAAAGCAAAGACGCTCTACCATTATATTCTTTGGGTAAACATTTATGGATGTGGAAAATATGGTATGGTGAAAGATTTATCCATGGGAGTATTGTATAACCATAGTTAAAACTATTTGGCTTTGGCGTATAAATTAACACAGTGTTCTTGGTAAAAATATAGAAAGGGACAAGCTTCTATAGCTTTAAATGTTTTCAAAATATGTCAGATTAAAACAATATGAAATGAAATTCATGATTGATTTGTAGATTGGATATGTATTCCCAAAGGACAACAGGGACGAATGATGCACCAGCAACTAACACTGGAGAAGGAGAACTGACGTTACTTGAGGAGCACTTAATGAAAACTAGAGAGGTGATGGAGATCGACCCAAAAGTAAATATCATATTTTATTAATTTTGTTAGATACATTCATGATTTCTAGTATTAATGAATTTAATTTGGTTGTTTTGGTGTTGTATCTACATGGAGGGTTTTCGGCATAATCAGGGGCATTTTCAAGATTTGTAAGTACGTCTACAAAATATAGTCTCCACAGCTTGCACTTGAAGCCTAGTTTCTCCATTTCTTTCGCCAGAGTATATAGTCCTTCTTTCCTCTGAATCTCCCTTTCGCAATCCCTTGCCCATGCTCCCCCCCCTCCCCACTTTGGATGCCTATGCATAATCATTGTTTTGCAGTCTGAAAGGGGAGTCCCTGTCATAATTCCAAGAGTTGTCCAACGTAGTTTGGCTAAGCTGGCAGATTTAACAATGAGGAAGGAAGCTGGAGTGCACAGTGACAACCCTTATTTGTTTGGAGCACCAAGTTAGTGGATTATGTGTTTGCATTTTCTAGTATTTTCCAAAAAGTAATCAGGATTTTGTGCTTTGGGATTGTGATTGAACTTTTTGTGGATGGCGATCACCCGTTGGTGATTGTCATTCAGCCTCTGTAAAAATGACATGCGGTGACATTTTGCAAGTTAATGCTTTGTCCACTCTAGTTTGAACTATTCTTTCTTTCAGACAACAGACCAAGGGCTGTTATCCGAGGCTATGAGTGTATAAACCAAATGGCAAACGAAGCCAATGTACAATTTCCCCGCAGCATAACAAATGTCTGTTTGAGAAAGTACATCGCAACAGTCTCTCAGGTAAACAACATTGCTGTAAAATCATGGCACTTGTTTTTTCAATCCAACTACCTTTGATTCATTTTCAAATTCAGATTCAAAATATTTGTATATATCAGTCAATTTTGAGGAATTTTATTTTAGTTTTCAAAGGTGACAATGTGCAAAATTTTCCCCCCATTTTGAGATAATTCAGATAAAAAGATTTCATTTATACTTCTCAAATTTTGAAAGACGCACCAGATATACTGGCTTTTATATTGAGGGAACATAGGGAAAATTAACTTTCTAAGAGGATTGGCACTTATATTGAGGGAAAATTTTAAACAATAAAAAATCAAAATTGTTTTTATACAGGTATTGAGTCTTCCAAATGAGGAAATGAAGTGGCTCTACAACCAGCTAGTTAACATGGAGAATGTCTGCCATCTACACTATCATTCCACACCTGAAGCCATTGAACCCATAGAGATGGCCAAACTGTGTATTCTAATTGAAAAGAACCTGGTCAAGAAATATGTTGGCACGTCTTTGTCAGAAGTTGATATCAGTGGTAAGCAGTAAATTGCAAACACAGTAAAGATGTTAAATGGGATTTGCTGTGCATTAGCGTTGCTGTTATCTAGTTGCATTATCAATTTCAAACCACAATAGCCTTAATATGTTTGTATGTCTATATCCTATGGGATCGACCAGGCGTCCGTCCGTTGGTTCGTCCGTCCGTCATTATATATTAGGTTACACTCTTGCGTTTCAGATTATGAGCATGTAGAAATATTGTCTTTAACATTGTCTTTTTTTTGTCAAATTTGAACTCCCCCTTGAACTTAAACCCCCCACTCCTCTTTGAAAAACCTGCCTGTTGTAAATTACATGCTTGGGTTTTAGAATGTGTGTATGTAGAAACAATGATTGAAGAGCCTAACAACCTCAATGCTGAAAACACTGTAATGGATCTGGAAATGGAAGAAGTGAATCAGGAAGAAGAAGATAATAAAACATCTGATGACTCTGATGGGGAAGATACTGAAAAGCCTCTGAACACTACACAAGCAAGCAAGGATGTTGCTGACAGCAAGGGGAAGGCCATGTTCAACCAGTTTGATTTTGACGTAACTGAAAATCCAAAGTCAGGAAAGAAAGGTTGGTATATATCATTGGCGTTGGAAGGGGGAGGGCGCTGGGGGTGACCACCACCCCCCCCCCCAGTATCAGTATCTAGTCAGTATCTTGTCAGTATCTAGTCTAGCCTACATGATTCATCAAGCATATTATATTAAATTCTATACCATGTTTAGTTTCTCAGGAACCCATTCAGTATGTAAATTCTTTGAAGAATAAGTGCAAAATGTATATTTTAGTAAAAGTCCAAGGTTTTTTAGTCAAAGTCAAGTTAAGTTTTCTAAAAACACAATTTTTTTATTGGGAATGTTGTGCTGAGATATGTTCAGAATGCACCAGAGAGGGTCTTTTGAAAAAATTCTTGAGGCATGCCCCCTTATCCCCGTGCGGTGCGCTTCACGCACTACCCATCCATATCCAAAAGTCGCCCCTCCCCTTGGCAAATTCTTCTGACGCCCCTGTATATCACCGTACGACCGCTGTAGAGGGAGTGTGGCTGAGGTTTAAGTTTCATTTGTACAAAGTGTTTTTATTATTCTTTCAGCGACAAGAAAGAAATGGTCTAAAGAAGAAAATGAAGAAGTATCAAGACTGTTCAGCACATTTATCGAAAATAAACAATGTCCGTCAAAATGTGAAACTTTGAGACTTCTCAGGAAAACCAAGATTATTAAACGTGACTGGGAAACGGTGAAAAAGAAAGTCTGGAACATGTATATCAAGAAAGACAACAATAATGAATCTACACAGAATAATGAATTAACACAGAATAATGATTCTACACAGAATAATGACTCTACACAGAAAAATGAATCTACACAGAAAAATGATTCTACACAGAAACAATAATAAAATCTGTGAGATAAAATTATTAGTTTTAAAGTGCTCTCTCGGAGATTTTTTTGTGGAGGATTTTTGCTTTCCTTTTAAAACAACATTTTCAATTTTCTGTGCAATATCATTTTTATGTTTTAGAGGTGCCATGCCTCAGATTTCAATGTGTGAGATTGGTAGTGTTTTACTGTTTTATTGGCTGAAGCTGATGGACACATGCATTGTTATGAAACTGGAAAGCCATCTTTCTTTTTTACTGTTTTATTGGCTGAAGCTGATGGACACATGCATTGTTATGAAACTGGAAAGCCATCTTTCAGTTTACATTTAAACTTAAATTAAATGAATGTTAATCTAACACTAGGTTCTTAAACATAAGATTAGTGTTCCTTTTCTGAGGTGTTCCACTTCAAGAAGATCATTCTTAAATACTAGTAAGTGTTCTTGTTCCACTTTAAGAGGTTCATTCTTAAAGAAGTATTTTTTTTCTGAGGTGTTCCACTTAGATGGTCATTCTTAATTAAGTATTTCTTTTCTGAGGTGTTCAACTTTAAGAGGTTCATTCTTAATTAAGTATCCTCTGGTGTGTTCCACTTTAAGAGGTTCATTCTTAATAAGTATTGTCTGATGTGTTCAACTTTAAGAGGTTCATTCTTAATAAGTATTCTCTGATGTGTTCCACTTTAAAAGGTTCATTCTTAATAAGTATTCTCTGGTGTGTTCCACTTTAAGAGGTTCATTCTTAAATAAGTATCCTCTGGTGTGTTCCACTTTAAGAGGTTCATTCTTAATAAGTATTCTCTGGTGTGTTCCACTTTAAGAGGTTCATTCTTAATTAAGTATCCTCTGGTGTGTTCCACTTTAAGAGGTTCATTCTTAAATAAGTATCCTCTGGTGTGTTCCACTTAGATGGTCATTCTTAATTAAGTATTTCTTTTCTGGTGTGTTCCACTTTAAGAGGTTCATTCTTAATTAAGTATCCTCTGGTGTGTTCCACTTTAAGAGGTTCATTCTTAAATAAGTATCCTCTGGTGTGTTCCACTTAGATGGTCATTCTTAATTAAGTATTTCTTTTCTGGTGTGTTCCACTTTAAGAGGTTCATTCTTAATAAGTATTCTCTGATGTGTTCCACTTTAAAAGGTTCATTCTTAATAAGTATTCTCTGGTGTGTTCCACTTTAAGAGGTTCATTCTTAATTAAGTATCCTCTGGTGTGTTCCACTTTAAGAGGTTCATTCTTAAATAAGTATCCTCTGGTGTGTTCCACTTAGATGGTCATTCTTAATTAAGTATTTCTTTTCTGGTGTGTTCCACTTTAAGAGGTTCATTCTTAATTAAGTATCCTCTGGTGTGTTCCACTTTAAGAGGTTCATTCTTAAATAAGTATCCTCTGGTGTGTTCCACTTAGATGGTCATTCTTAATTAAGTATTTCTTTTCTGGTGTGTTCCACTTTAAGAGGTTCATTCTTAATTAAGTATCCTCTGGTCTGTTCCACTTTAAGAGGTTCATTCTTAAATAAGTATCCTCTGGTGTGTTCCACTTAGATGGTCATTCTTAATTAAGTATTTCTTTTCTGGTGTGTTCCACTTTAAGAGGTTCATTCTTAATTAAGTATCCTCTGGTCTGTTCCACTTTAAGAGGTTCATTCTTAAATAAGTATCCTCTGGTCTGTTCCACTTAGATGGTCATTCTTAATTAGGTATTTCTTTTCTGGTGTGTTCCACTTTAAGAGGTTCATTCTTAATTAAGTATCCTCTGGTGTGTTCCACTTTAAGAGGTTCATTCTTAAATAAGTATCCTCTGGTGTGTTCCACTTAGATGGTCATTCTTAATTAGGTATTTCTTTTCTGAGGTGTTCAACTTGTAAGAGGTTCATTCTTAAATAAATAAGTATTCCTTTTCTGACGTGTTCCACCTAAAGATGTTCATTCTTATTAAATAGTATTTCTTTTCTTACCCTACTATCACACCAAACTAGTTCTCACTACGTTCTCGAAAACGGGCTTAAACTGTGCACGAACTGATTTGACATACTAAGAACCCACTAAGAACCGTTTGGGATCTGTTTACAAACTTCATGAAACTACTAGAACGTGTAGGTCCTCCAGCACTTATAGCATGCTCAACATTTTCTGGTGATCATCAAAACGTTGCCGAATCGGTTTTAAACTGTGTGCGAACTGAATGAACGTAGCTACAACGTTCTACAGTCTGTTTACGAACGTCATGGACTTTCCCGGACGGGGTATGTGATTTAGAATTTTTATTCGATTCAAAATTCGATGGCGACCATACCGTTCTGTAATCAGGTCATAATGACCTTCTAGACTAAGGGACGGTTTATACTACGTTGCACACTGACGTGGTGGGACCTGAACGAACTGCGAACGTGATGGACGTATTGAAGACTGTTTATGAATGAAGTAGCTAATTATTTTTCAGACATATATCCCGACCGCAGCCAGATCGAGCCCGTTTAACGACATTTTCGTAGGACTGGCAAGAACGGGTAAGAACTAGTTTGGTATGATAGGGGAGTTAGGTGCTCCACTTTGACAGGTTTATTTTGCATTAAGTAATTGGTTAACATGACTGTGAAGTATTCCATACATGGAGGTTTTACACTTATAGATGTGTTCATCTTTACAGGTTTACTTTATATCAACAGATAACAATAGAGAGATTTCGCACATAAGTGAAAGTACAACTTATACGTATAGTTTAAAGGGTCATGTCGAACTATTATATTTACTAAAATCAATTTTAAATTGTACTTAATTGAACATAACTATTCCCTTTATAGAAAAGCTCCATCAGCTAGATACTATGAATGCACTGTCATCTGCACGTGTAGATTATGCACATTATAATTAAATGCTTGCTTCCGTGTCCTTGTAGTTGTAGTGTATTATAAACACGATCCTTTAAAGGGAGTCATGATTTTTTAAAGTGAGTCATTACATAAACAAGTTGATTATTTTAATGTTTTCATGATCAGTATAAGTTCAATGAACTTACAAAACGGTATATTTACGTAGATGATAACATATACAGTTGGATCTCCGTATAAAGATTTGCTTACATGTGTGTGGAACAATTGACCGCAAGCATTTTTTAAAATTAATTGGCTGAGTGGGAACAGTTTCCAATCAAATACTTTAACCATCAATTTGAAACACCAATCAAACCAGTAGGTTCTAGCAATTCATGGAAACGACCCATTCAGTAGCTCAACATATGACATTCAGGGTGTTTCATAACGAGCATCTCCAAAAAGTCAATTTGAGAAGAGATGGGTCTATAACATATGTACTATATATGAGCCTATTTTATTCTAGACAAACACATTTGGATCAACTAAACATGCTACAATTCAAGAAAGTACAAATGGCATCCCTTTGACCTGTATTTATTACAGTCCGAGAAGATCTTTCCTGACGAAAAGCTCACATTATGAAACACCTTGTACGTTTACCTATAAGTATAAGTATACGTTATAAGTTGTACTTTCACTAGGTGCGAAATCTCTCTATTATGTTACCAGCAAGTTCACATATTGTTTATATTCTCCAACTTTTTTGTGGATGGTCTCCTGTGGTTGATTGGTGTCTGTAACAAAAAGCAATAATTTGCATGTTAATGCCTTCTTTTTTAGTATGTCACCACCATAATGGCATGTGTGACTTGTAATAGTATCCAACTTTTTTGTGGATGGTGTTCGATGGTTGGTGTTTGGCAGTCAGTGTATGTAACAAATGGCAAGTGGTAACATTTTGCAGGTTAATGCCTAGTTACATAGTTACTTTGATACTCATAGAATATTCTACCAAAATCAAAAATGGTATTTTTGTTACCAATTGAAAAACATATTTGAGCAAGTGTCACTAACTGACTAAACTATCAAATATAACATATCAGTTTGTGGATATAATAATACCACTCATTAACCATAGGATATCTTCTATATCCACACTGAAGTATAACACCAACAGTAGACTTTAATATGTTTAAATAGGAAAGAAATCATGTCATTTTATTGGAAGTACTTAATAATACTGTATTATGTATTACTATTACTTAATAATACTGTATATTATGTATTACTATTATCACAGCAAATAAATAGATAAAATAACAAATCACATAATGTGTGGAATGTTTTACACTCATAACTACCTGATTAAACAAGATGATACCAAATGTGGATTACTCCTCCTCCCCTGTCCTTTTTTGCAATGCCAAAGAAACAATACTGTAAATTGCTTTGTCTTGGCCGTTTTAATTTGGCAGATGAATATAAACCACCAAATTAAGTCTAATTTAAAAAAAAAGAAATTTCTGGGGATTTTCGTCCAGTGCCTTTTTTCTTGACTGAATCATGGATAAAATGTCAATTTTAAACTATTTCTGAAGACCTACGGGGTCCCTACTGGTTAAGATAAAACAATCTGATACCAGGAGACATAAAGTTGTGTTTATCAGTGGTGAGCTGTGAAGTGAGTTATACCATTGATGATGATTAATCTGCCAAATTAAATAGCAGACAAAATTTCAATTTACCCAATCTGCAAAATTAAATAGTGCCAAATTGAAGCAATTTATAATATTGGCCAGATTTAAGATTCATGCTCACCTAAATTGTTCAAATGTAGGTAGCAGTACTCTGAAGAATAAAAAAAAAACTACTCCTGAGAAAGTTCACCCTATTTCATGAAAAATGCCATGCAAGTGCTCTCAGATCTTTGACTGTGAAAAACTCTTCTCCGCAGAAAAGATGCCCTTGCACAAAAATAGATAACTGATTGCTGAATTTAAAAACTTGACTTGTGAATTAAGGGGTCATTAACAGAACTTTCACAAAGTTACGAATTTGTGACTTCATGAAATTCGTAAATATTTAAAATGTTACAAATGACTTACGAATTCGTAAAGTAACGAATCGGCCATTAACAGAACACTTTCGTAAGTCATTCGTAACTTTTATCGTTCGTAAACGAGTTTCAAATTGTGATGTCATCTTAAATCATTATTTAGCACAAATAAAAATATGATGTTATTTATTATCATTGCGCGCTGTGATTAAACCTGTCTCCTTGATCTCAAAGATTCCCAGCTCAGGAACATATTTGCTAATTGTGTAAGAATTAGTGGAAATGTTAGCTTGAAACTTTGCATGCATATAAAAAAACTATTTACCTTACATAAGAAATGAATCAGAAATATGGGTCTGGGGTGCTATTAAAGTTACGAACGAAAGCATATGTGACGTCATTTACCAAATTTGTAAAATTAACAATTGACTTGCGAATTCGTAACTTTACGAAAGTTCTGTTAATGACCCCCTGGCTAATACTGTAAATTGTTTTAATTTGTGCTATTTAATTTGGTGGATTGGGCAAATTTGGAAATTTTGGTTGCCACTTTATTTGGCGGATTGACCCATCAGAAAAATATAGAGGGTTAGCTATGAAGTTTGTGGCCAGGTTACTCTTGGGTGACACAGGGAGGTTTTACCTTCATAAATGTATATGAGCTTCAAAGGTTACAAATCAAAATATTGAACAAATTCTCAATGAGACTTAACAGGTTATAAGATCCCAGGGATTTTTTCAAAAAATTGGTGGAGACATAATTTGGCATTTTTTATCAATCCGCCAAATTAAAACAGCCATCAAATGAAAGCAATTTACAGAACGCCAAGCTTCTTCTGTGCACTAAAAGATGAAAAGGTATATTCATCTTGAGATCATTTATTTCCAATGTATATAATAGCATCAATCACACTGTCTGTCGACCTGAGAGCCGATACAGCTTCGTTTCTGGTCACGTGTAACTGTTTCATAATAACATCAATGTCTCCTACACTAAGACCAGTTTCATCCTCAGCCTGTTCGCCAATAGCTTGGAAAACAGTCTTATTATGAGCAATATCTTTAATATTATCAACTGTAACCATTTTGCCTTTGTGGATTAACTTAATTTTGTCAATTGGTATTCTCAGTTCAGAACAGATTATTTTGTACAAGTCTTGGCCACTCAAATGGTTTTGAAGCATAATCGGATGTTTTGTCTTATTGTACCGTATTTGGATCGTAAATGTTTCTCGAATTTCATCAAGCTTTGGCGTATCAGATCGAATATTGTCTCCATCAATATATGTTTTCAAAATTTCTCCAGCCTTTTCGTCATCAGTGTCTGTGAGCTCTTTAGATTTTTCACGATTTTTTTTGAAAGCATCTTGAAAATTAATGTTACTTCCCCGAATCAATCCCTTGGGTTGATTCTTCACATTTTCTGTATGTGATAAGTCAGGCACATTTAGACTTGGTTTGCATTTATCGTTTGTTTCAGATACTCTAGCCTGTGTTTTAGATAGATTTGTTTGTTCATTCTGTATATCTATACGTCCGGGTGTAACATTAGTTTCAATCCCATGTATCATTACTTGATTATCTTGCTGGTTGTTTTGTTCTCCACCTATAACTTCTTCCGTATTTCCGTATTGTATTCCACTGTTTACTTGTTGTACTTCTTGGTTTACTTGTTGTACTTCTTGCTTTACTTGTTGTACTTCTTGGTTTACTTGTTGTATTCCATGGTTTACTTGTTGTACTTCTTGGTTTACTTGTTGTATTCCATTGTTTACTTGTTGTACTTCTTGGTTTACTTGTTGTATTCCATTGTTTACTTGTTGTTCTTCTTGGTTTACTTGTTGTATTCCATGGTTTACTTGTTGTACTTCTTGGTTTACTTGTTGTATTCCATGCTTTACTTGTTGTACTTCTTGGTTTACTTGTTGTATTCCATGGTTTACTTGTTGTACTTCTTGGTTTACTTGTTGTATTCCATTGTTTACTTGTTGTAGTTGCAGGTTTGAGTTACAAGTTACTTTGTGTCTTGCCCAATCAGTAATTTGACAATCTCGTCCACTGGAATCAGAAAAATGTCACCATATTACCATATCAATCATGTTCACATCTTATCGATGTGCCACACCCACCCTAAGGTGTGGAAGAGGAGAACTCCAGTGCACAGATCAATTCTAACATTCATCTCCTATCTTATGTCACAAAAGCATTGGAAACCTCAAATTGCACATGTATAAGTATTTTACTTTTGTCTGAATTCCATTTTATATTAAATAATCAACATGTATGCAAATAATCATGTTTTTATTTTTGAAATATTTCTCAAATCATACATGAAAAGTACAAAATAAGATTTTTCTTGGATGGAATGTGTACAGGAAGCATTTTTTCTCCCATTTTGAAAACCAAGGGCAATACTTGAAAAATAAACCCCACATTTATGGGGGTAGAGCTAATGAGGTGAGAATAGGGAAATAAAACAGGTAACTTTTTTTGCATTCCTGTTTCCGATCCTGGTAAAATTATATGGCAGTAAGTTTCGAAAGAAACATTGACTCATGGTTGACTCAAGTCCATGATTTGGACCAAGACGATCACGCTTATTGTGGGATGGTTGACAAACTATTAGACATCAGGTGTTGATACAAGCTCCAGAGAGGTATGGGACATGGATACCAATAACACCATTGATAAAACCATGGGCTTTCATATTGAAAGCCCATGATAAAACAAGTCACAGTGTACAGTGGGGAACATAAAGAATTACTATAGCTATGAAAATTACATGCTGTCGCACATGTAATAAATTCTTACCTCAGTGTATTCAGTGCTCTATTTTCTATGTCCTAGTAAGTCCAAATATAGTGGAATTTGTGTCCATAATGACAAATAAGAACTTAAAAAGTTGAAGTGGATATTCACATGTGGGTGGTGACAGTATTATTACAGTGGTGCAAAATTAAATAAAAAAAGTGCCTTAAAAAAATCAATACAATTCCTGAAACAACTTATATAGTATATTAACATAAAATCACATCAATGTACACTTAACTTGCTTTATGGTTTTATTTTCACATGTTCAATAGTATAAACAGAACAAGTGTTGTAAACATCTGCTAAACATAGGACATTACAAACAGTAACAGAGTAAAGTTGCACCATTACCGTTTCAAGCTCTCAGTAGTCAGATAAGCAGTCAGATAATCTCAAAGACTATAAAGCGTCCTGCCATGTATTCCATGACCAACAATTACAAAAATAATCATAAACATGTTTTATCACCTGTATTTAAAATATTTCCTCCCGGGAATTATTCATGGACTTGGAAGAGTACGATCGCACTGAACGAACTGTTGAAAAAGATTCATTTCCGGTCAAAATTAAGAATCAAAACAAAGATCGTTTCTAGTGTTTTTTTGCTTATATTTATTGATTGAAAGTAGATTAGAATCAAAAGAATAAACAAGGTAAGTATTCGGCATGAAAGTAGAATCGGGAATACTAATTTGACTACATATTTCAGCCTAAAAGAAGAAGAAAATATTTTTCGCTATATCTTGATGTCAGGGTAGACTCTAGTCTAAGTCTAATGCGTGGCGCTGTTAATTTATGGGTGGTGCGAGATAATTCAGGGTGGCGCAGCCAAAATTCGCGTAAGCGCCACGCATTTTCCAGTCAGGGAGAACACAGTACCGCTTGGGAGAGTTTGAGACACGAAACTTAGAATTTAGCTCATTGTGACAACTTTTGATGGTTGAGGTTTAGTTATGTCATAATGTCCTCCACATGCATAGGGGAAGTCGTCCTATCATCGCACGGGTACTCAGGGAAACTACTGACGATTTCAAATATGATAACTTCAACTTACTTTGAGAATATGAGATGAAAGATCAACCTTTCCTCTAAAATCTAAGTAGTGTTTGACATTTCTCAATCTCCGGACGCTAACACTTTAAGACCCCTTAAACTCGCATGTGCGGTGGTCCTAATTATCGCACAGTCGTCCTAATTATCGCACAGTTATGTTTCAGATGTCATTTCACGATACTGTATACATTTCTCTGTTTATAACAGATACATACATATGCTGTAATCATTTTTCTATCAGTTTTAGTGTAAAATATCAACAAAATATACATTATACACATACTTTTCTGTCTTTATTTGGAGGGGGTCAAAATTTGTCAGACGAATTTCACTTCTTGCGCAAAAGCATTTATGACAATGGCGGAAGTAAACAATTCTTAAAAAATGAAGAGATATTTCTAAATATATGAATAAATCGTGAAGATGGGGATTAATGGTGTTGAACTGTTTTTCGTAACACTGGTTTAAAAGATGGTGGGTGCATATTTTAGCTATTTAGGACAATCGTGCGATAATTAGGACCGTGCGATAATTAGGACCACTTCCCCTATGCATAACCTTCCACTCCCAGTGTACAGTTGGGGACATAAATAAATGACAGGTGGATTTGCTGAAGTGAGGATTTCCCATGTTAGAAATAAGAGAATTTACAAGAGGCCATACATCAGTGGATGAGATTATACAAAATGTAAAATATACAAATTTCAAGGGATATTTATCTAGACAATATTGGAAATTATGGGCTTTCAGACCACCATAATTAGGAAATGGTGATCGAAAATCGACCTGTCATTTATTTTTGTCCCCAACTGTATAAACATTCCCAATAAACAACATGGTGATGAGAGGGATATTATGACTGTTTTATAAAATTACAAACACAATGTGGTTAAATGAATTTATATTTACCAGTAATATACGAGCCTACAACGAGTGCAAATCTTCATAGCATTTTTGAATTTTTCACATTTCGCACAAACCGGAAGTGGCTCCATTCTTGGGAATCATTTTGTATACTAATGTAAAAATAATAATATAACAATACTTGAGTTTTCCTAAAGAAATATTATAAATAATTGATATATAATTTCAATCTGTTTCTATTGTTTATTTTACGATATAATTTTTTATCTATTACATGAGTTGCTGTGGCAAATAGGTATTTGACAAAAATTACAGAATGATCGATGTATATCGCGACTATGTAAACAAACGCCAGTAATATTTATAATATTTGGCATCTCATCAACAAGTTCTTTAGACTAAACATATCGTGTTCTTACGCTAATGTTTTATTGTTTTGAGACAAAATGTTCAATTAAATATAGCTTTCATACAAAAAGTACCTGACATTGAAGTATTTTTTGAACTGAGGTGTACTTACATAGTCAGAATCTTACAGGTGCTCTGAAAATGGCGGATGAAATTGAAACCGAATCTGCGTCTTTTTTGTCTACTTTTGCGTCGGAACTGTTTGGCAGCCCCCTTAATTTGTGCTTATTAGCAATATGCCTGTTTCTTCTATACAAGATATTCGCTGGCAGACGAAATGCGACTCAGTTCGAGCCAAGACCACCGGCTTTAGCAAAATTGAAAAAACAGGATTTTACACTCGAGCAACTGCGGGAATATGATGGGAAAGCCAAAGATGGACGCATATTGATGAGTGTAAATGGCAAAGTTTTCGATGTCACAAGAGGAAAAAGATTCTACGGTCCAGGTAATATTTTGAATGTGATATAAGATGACAGAGAGGTGAGAAGGCTAAGCTTGCTTAGACTACCTCTAATATGTAAGATAAGATAATATTTATTTTACGTTGGTTATAGTGTACAAGAAACATAAGCTCAAGCGCTATTCTCCGACTAGCAGAGATCACGATAATTGAAAAAACTTGTTAGCCATTGTGGCTAAATCTTCCAAAATATTTTTAGCCAACCAAAATATGAATTAGCAATTTTGAAAAACCGTAAAAAAGGGAATTCACAATAGAGGTGTCACGGTCCAAGAAAATTTCGGTACGGTACGGAACGGTACAAATGGTCTCAACACGTTACTTTCGGGACGGGACGGGACAGAACATTAAAAATGATGAAATGTCTGATGATGACAGTTTCACTTTCAGTTTCACTTTTCAAAATCATATTCAGGAATAAAAAAACATCCATTAAAATTGAATGTAAAGCATCTGCCGCGAATGTGATCGGCATTTCACATAGTCTGCACGGTGTAATATTACCAATTCGTTTACCTTAATTTCTTTCCTACATCCGGCATAATGCACTAGATTTGCGAACGACGATGAAGAAATTTACGAACAAGCATTACCATCTACCTGAAATCGCGAGTCCGTTAATAACACTTTTCAATGCAAAGAAGTGTAATCTAGGTACGAGGTAAGTGAAAATATTTCAGAACGAAATCGGAGGTGTTCCTCGCTATTTATACACGTTTTTATGCTTTTTAGTGAAGGAATCTATGTACCGATATTAACCCTTTCTGTCCCATGTCCCGAACTGAAGCATCTGGACCGAAATTCGGTCCAATATTGGGAAACCGTGACACCTCTAATTCGCCATAACTGCGAAATACCTTTACATATTTTTCGCCACCTCTTTCGAAAATTCGCAATTGGCGAATGGCGAACGTCTACCGTGATCTCTGCGACTAGGATGGTTCTACTTTGAATTTTGACATATGGGTAACTTTGTCATAGGGCAGTTTTGATATCTATGCAGTGCCATGTAAAATTTTAAAATGAATCGAAATCTCCAATGGGCGAGATCTAATCCAAAATGGCCGAACCTAGAAATTTAAATTATCGGCAAAAAGTGTCGGCTTTTGAAAATGATGTCTTGAAGTCACACCAGTTTTTCCCTACCTAAATTTTGGACCAAGGTGTTCACAATTTGAAGGAAGATGTTCAACATTCGTAAGTCACTCATTAGATGTTCCCAAGATGACAGGCCGGATGCCTGATAAATTACTCGAAATTACTAAGGCCTAGCATCATCACTGAAGCAGTAAGCGCTTAACCCACCTTGTCAAGGGATGTCATTGCCTTATTTGGTCGATGGGACGGAGCAGGTCGTTATTACAATTTCAAGATTTTCACCCAATATATTTTTTAACTAAAAAGCTACTTATTCACAAAGAAAATGAACCAGCACATGCAATGACAATGCCAAATGTGCTTCTGCACGAAATTCGTTGGAAGTCTTTTATGATCTTATTCAAAGTTACTAAAAAAGGCGCAAACATCCTTACAGATGTCGTAGACATCCCATGCTTGTAGTAGATAATTCAATTAAGATTATTTTGTGATTAAAGTGGCTTTAGATAACTTTCAGGAAACAATATTTCATTGCTGTCTTTCATTCAATGTAACAATAAAACATCCTAAAATGTTGCTCAAAAATTACAAAATCCTAAAATGTTACATAGAAAGTCATAAAAGTATAAATATTCCAAAATGTGGATAAATAAGGGTTATGTACTAGGAGGTTTTGAATATGTTTTTTTTTAATTTTTCAAAATTGTTTTTCCAAAACAGGAAGATGTGCCCTGGAGCGGGAGATATGGTGGGAGATATGGAGGTTCTGGAAATTGTAACCTCAAAATCAGGATACGGGATATATCTTACCAACTTATTTCCCTAAAACTCTACTTGGCATAACATATCTGTATACCATGATCCAATATTTAGCTTACATCTATTGTTGAATGTACCTTTTTCAACCTATAAAATGTCCTTTCTCGGAAATATTAATCAATATGCCATTTTCATTATACTATTACTATAGTAGCAATAGAAGATGAGTTGTTACCACTGAGTTGTTGCTTCCTTATTGGCTATTAGACTACAAACACAATGTCAATATGCCCTAGGCCCTCAAATATATCTATATCATAAATCTGGTTACGTTGTATTTCAGTCAAATGTTGCCCCCTTTGTCTTGCAATATTTTAATTTCTCATAGATTTTAATTATCTCTGAAAGTATTCAAATATTCAATTCAATTCTGTAGAATCATTCAATGAAGGGCATAAGAACTACATGAATCAAGAGTATTTAAGCGTTAAATAAACATTTTTTGGCATGTCTTGGGTCACAATGTTTTTAAAGTGCAGATGTACCTTGCTACTGTGCTGTAAGTACCTTGTATACACATACTATATTAGTATCAGAAATAGATATACAGTAAAACTTGTTATATCTGAGCACCTCTCAATGTGAACACTTTTAGTCTCATTTTTATGTCACTGAGCTATAAGTCTCCAGTTTTTTTGTGGATGGTGTTTGGCAGTCGGCATCTGTTATAAATGGTAGGTGGTGACATTTTGCATGTTAATCTGCCATAGATTGCAGTGCTCTTTCCACATTGAAATATCTGAGGAGCAACACCTCCATATAAGTCTCCAGCTTTTTTTGTGGATATTTTTCGGCATTCAGCGTCAGTAATAAATGGCAGGTAGTGACATTTTGCATGTTAACGCCTCTGCCATAGATTAACATTGATATGTGAACACCTGCCAAGTAAGTTTATTTTCTAAATCTCAATTGAATGATGGGATGATCTCTGTTGACGATACAAGAATTGCCTTTGATGAATAAATCATAAATGAGCTCACCATTTATAGATACATCATTAATCTATTCTTTTGACATAATGTAGCATATGCCTTCAATACCCTTGCATAAAACCATATTGTTCTACCAGTATATTGCATGATTTTATGGATGCCTTAATATAGATTCATTAATAATGTTAAAATGTGATTGTGATGGTGTTATGTAAACTTCTCAGTAAATAATGAAATTCATTTTTTCGACTGAGAAATTCCACTAAACAAAATGTTCAATCCAATTACACGAAATGAAATAATAAAGAGCGATTTGCATGATTTGAAAATATTCACGAGAAAATTAACATGAAATAAACATTCCAGAGAGAAATGTTTTGAAAGGAATTTTATGAAATGAAATATTCAAGATGAAATGAAGATAGAGTAAAATAGAGTAAAAAATCTGCGAGATTAGTAGCCTAATGAAGTAATGAAGAGAATATTATTTTCAAGCGTAGAACATTTTCTACTTAAAGATATATCCCATCAACCGATTATTACTTAGCTGAAAATAATTACATTGTGAAGTCGGCTGCAAGGTAAAACCCTTTGGAAAAGATAGACTTCATTTATACTCTTTGAATTAGATGTAATTCTTTAATTATACTAATACAGTCAAAGAAATCGGGATGAAAATCAGGGGTGCAAATTTCTGAAAAATCAGGAGAAAAATCTGGGTTACAAAAACTACATTGACAATTTGAAAAAAATTGGGAAAATTAATTGGTAGACAAATCCAGGCTTACAAAATTGATTTCATAAATAGGGGAGTTTGACAGGTGAGTATTAACTAATTAGAGCCTGCCATCCCTCTTATAAGGTAACCATGTTGCATTCTCAGGTTGACCAACTGAGACTAGTACTTTACTTGCCAGTGAACCCAGGGTAGTCTCTTAAATCCCAATATAATAATATAATATAATTTGCTGCATATTGAATCTAGATCTAATGATCAGCCTGAAAATGTTACTATAGAAACCTGGCCCCTATGTAAAGGCAAATGAAATCGTTAGCTCAATCAGCTGGAACCATTTGTGAAAATTTCATATTGTCAAGTTATAGGGGGTACTCTGATATGATATGATACTTAGATGAGGTAAGATAAAGCTGCTATATCAGTATATCAGTACATGTAGGAATGTTTTCCAAATGATGGAAAATTATAAAGTATTGAGGAAATAGCATGCCAACATGCTTTGTAGATACCTTAGTTTGATTAGTTCAAGTTTATTTGGCCAGATTCATTTTGGTTTGTAAACCCTCAGCTGAAACAAGAAGGGAAGTTTGAATTTTAACTTCGTTATTTCTATTGCATATATTGGATGAAGCCCAAATTACATATTTTGTAAATGCCTATCTTACACTAGTACAGTAATGTTACAGATTTGGGTTTTCAACTGGTCATCTTCCAATTCCCAGTTGTAATCCTATGCAATTAAACATAACTGCATTAACTACAACTTATAAATAAAGGTCCCTGTCCTCATGCAGTGAATTCTAAATAAACATACTCTCTGATATATTACACAACTCAATGTGTGACCTTTTGATGTCAAGACTGCCATTCAATTTATTGATGCCTATTTGATCCCATCACTCGGAAAGTGTTTGCCAGTGCAGTATAATTTTTACAGGATTGAATGAAGACTTGATGATTAAACATGTGGAGCCCCGTTTGATCAAGATCAAGTAAAGGTCATTGTTAAAAATTTGGCAATAGATTGAATAAGATATAAAGAATGTTTGAATTGTATTTTGCATACCCTGATTGACCTTAAAGAGTGTACATATTACAGTATAATATTATGGGAGACTAGTTTGAAGCATGGGCACTCTACTATACCTTGCATTAGGTGTTCATGAGCAACCCATTTGGCTTATTAGTAATGATTATGTATTTGTTTTTATTTGTCTGTTCCTTATGAATGGTTTATCAGATGATGTTAGATGTTAATAAGGTACTTTCAAAAATATACTAAACAATACAATTGGATAAAGAGTATCTTCTGCATTTCTAGGGGTTAGGTATAGGAGAGTGATGTGATGATAAGGACTCCAACAGTAAACCAACACTGTCATGCATTATTGTTTTTAGGGCTCAGCCAGTACATTCGGTTCTAAACTGTTTGGTTCAGTTTTTAACAGTACATTAATTCAGAAAAATATTGCCATATGCTGAAGTGAAGTATGGCATCCGATGGAGAAAAGAACTTGGCATTTTGTACATGTGAAGTTTTTGAAGTATGATATTTTCTCAAGCATTCATTATTCTCATATTCTGTTTGTGTGTTTCTAGGGGGTCCATACGGTGTGTTCGCTGGACGTGATGCTTCAAGGGGTCTTGCCACATTCTCTCTCAATGAGCAAACAATACAAGATGAGTATGATGATCTTAGTGATCTGAACAGCACACAGATGGAAAGTGTACGAGAATGGGAGGAACAGTTTATGGGTAAGTCATTGGTGTGTATGGGTAAGTCATTGGTGTGTATGGGCCAGTTATTGGAGTGTATGGGTAAGTTATTGGTGTGTATGAATAATTCATTTTAATGTATTGGTAAGTCATTGGTGTGTATTGGTAAGTTATTGGTGTGTATTAGTAAGTTATTGGTGTGTATGTGTTAGTTATTGGTGTGTATGGGCAGGTTATTGATGTGTTATGTGTTAGTTATTGTGTATTGGGAAGTCATTGGTGTGTATGGATAAATTATTGGTGTGAATGTGTTAGTTATTGGTGTGTACGGGCAAGTTATTGGTGTGTATATGTTAGTTATTGTGTTTGGGGAAGTCATTGTTGAGTAAGTGAGTAAGTTATTGGTGTTTGTGTGTTAGTTAATGGTGTTTATGAGTAACTTATTGGTGTGTATGTGTAAGTTATTGGTCTATATGGGTAAGTCATTGATGTGTATGGGGAAGTTATTGGAGTGTATGGAGAAGTCATTGGTATGTATGGAGAATTTTTTAGTACATATGGGTAGATCATTGGTTTGTATTGGTAAGTTATTGGTGTGTATGAAAAAGTCATTGGTATGTATGGGTAAGTTGGTATATACCGATAAGTAATTGGTTTGCATGGGTTAGTCATGGGTATGTATGGGTAAGTTATTGGTGTGTATGGGTAAGTAATTGGTGTCTATGAGGAAGCTTTTGGTATGTATGGGGAAGTTATTAGTGTATATAGGTAGGTCATTGGTTTGTATTGGTAAGTCATTGGTGTGTATGGGTAAGCTATTGGTATGTATGGGGAAGTTATTAGTGTATATTGGTGGGTCATTGGTTTGTATTGGTAAGTCATTGGTGTGTATGGGTAAGTTAGTATATATATGGATAGGTCATTGGTTTGTAAATTAGTAAGTCATTGGTGTGTATGGGGAAGCTATTGGTATGTATGGGGAAGTTAGTGTATATGGGTAGGTCATTGGTTTGTATTGGTAAGTCATGGGTGTGTATGTTTAGTAATTTGGGTTAATGGCTAAGTTCTTAGATGAGGAATTTTAATTAATGGTGAAGTTTATTTGAGTAAATTGAAGGGGTTTATAGGTAATTATGGGCACCCTTGCTTGTTTTTAGTCCTCTGAATAATGAACATCATGAATGATAGTATATGAGTCTTTGTATATATGTTGTAGCTAACTAATGTTTTGCCTTGAAAGTTATTTCTTTGTTATGATTTGCAAGTTCAGTAATTGCTCACACATCAGTCTCTCACCTGATACAATTATCAGTTATATGTCAGCTTGACCTGACAAACAACAGCTGAGCGACTATTACTAGTATTCAATGTTAAAGGGCCTTCTTCTGGGTACACATACTAGCTGTATTTCATTGTTAAAGGGCCTTATTCTGAGTACACCTAGCAGCTGTATTATTTAATGTTAAAGGGCCTTATTCTGAGTACATGGTTTACCAAGCCTTTTATACTGTATATTCGATTTAGTTGATGCATGGTTTTGGCAAAATATAAAAAAACACCAAGAATTCACATATTTTGTGAAAGTTTCCAAAAGATCTGTCCCGTGTATCAGGTCACTTACACTTTAGTTTTACAACTATGACATTTCAGTCCGACATTGTCCATTTTGCTGTTTTATTTTTCAGAGAAATATGACTATGTTGGAAAACTTCTTAGGCCTGGAGAAAGTCCAACTGACTACTCAGACAATGAAGAAGATTCATCGAAAGACGGAGAGAAGTCGAAAGATGATTGATACTGACCTTATAAGGAGATATTTACCAAATATGGATATATGTACCAGTGATGGTAGTATTTTTGCAGATGAATGATTTTAGCATTAGGCACAACAGATAATTGGAAAACCAGGGTTTGCAATAAAATTTGGAACTTAAAAGATGTGAAAAATACAGAATTAAAATTGACTTAAAATTTATGGATACTTGTCCATTAAGTATTTATTTCAGCCCAAAACAGTCGGTTTTGTGCTTTTTGAAACACAAAACCGGGCCGTTTAATACCCAAAAAAGGACATAGTGTGATATTATTCATGAAATATTTTCGAAAAATTTGGGTATAAGTAAGATATGACAAATATCCCATTCTTTTTTCTGAACAGAAATATTCCAAGAGATGGACAACGTATACTGAATATAGAATGGAATATTTGTTGTTTTATTCATTGTTGTGTTTCTAACTCACATATACACCAGGGGAGAATAACCCCTTTACCAATGAGAACGTGAGAAACATTCCAATGAAAATATTATAAAACACCATAACTACAAAAACATAAAACAAAACAAAGCAAAATTCTACACTAAACAGCCTGCTTCTGGAAGAAATAGACCAGAAAATACAAAGATTGCAAAGCCACAAAATAATTCTAGGGGAAGATTTCAATGTGCCACTTAATCACCACACTGACAAAAGTGGAGCACAGGACTAAATAAAAATCGTGTAAATTTCAAAAACCTTAGGGTAATTAAAGGTTACATTAGAAAACTGCCAAATCTACAGTCCTGCATTTTGTAGAAATAAAAAAATTATTTTTCGTCATGACTAGGGAACAATATTCCATTTGTACATATCTAGATGATGCTGGGACTGCTAGTCGTTCAAACTCAAGTTTGAAACTTGAAATATTATTTTTTTTAAAAATGACTGTATAAAGTAGAATGTTCCCCCATTGTACAGCACATTTAATGAGAAATACTGTATAAATTGACAAATGTTTTAATCGTGTATATATATAAAAGTTAACTGTCTCCGGACTGTAAAAATCTGTTCATTGTACAAAATAATGTTCTCCAAATTAGATGTATTAATTATACTATGATTAATTTTAACTGGTATTATAATTACAGTGAAAATTGTAAAGTGGAATACCATAGGTCATTTATGTGGAACACCTCAATAAGTGGAACACTCCAGGTAGCATTTTCCCAATCATAATTGAACACCTCTCAACACTTTTGAGGTCAAGAAGTTAGAACTTAGAAACACAGTTGCCTGACTGTCAATGGTAACCACTTGGCAAAGAACAAGGAAAAGCTAGTTGCCTATTGGGCAATGAACTAAATGCCAATATGTTAAATTGGGCAATCACTTTTCACTATTGGTAATGAATTAGGAAAAACAGGTTGCCTTTGGGCAGTGAACTAAATGCCAATGCATTTATTGTAATCATGCCTATCATGCCATGCCTTTGGGATCATTAACATTAGTTCAAAGTTGTTCCACTTGTGCAGGTGTTCTACCATACTCTAAAACAATTCTTGCCTAACATGTACTAGTATTCTATAAATAGCATAGCTTCAATGAAATGTATCGATGGTTAACAGTGGAGTGTCATAGTTAAAGGCAGTTCTTGTTACTGTATACCAAACTGTACTTAAAACTGTAACGTATCTTGTATTATATGTTAGGTACTATAGTACTAGTATACTGTAAATAAATGAATAGATTAAATCTAATGCATGCTGGGTAATGGAAGAACGGTATTTAGCGAAAAGGAGACTCCATTGTCTTAATTCAGATCACTAATTCTTTATTTTATTTTTTATTTTTTCTCTAAAATTTCTAAAAAATCTGCAATTGATGAATGAATTAATTGGATATACCGGATGAATCATTTTTGCTGTTTGTGAGAAAAACTCAATTACAGTGAAACCTGTATATCTGAACACCTCTCTAGTCCAAACACCTCTAAATGTGAATGCTTTTTGACAGTCCCATATTTTAATTTGCATACTGTTCATGGTCGATCATACAAATTATGTTCCCTATGCTTGCTTTACAAACTTATCTACATCGGCTGCTTTTATATGTTTACTTAAAATTCATATTGAATTCAGATTACTGTAAAATATATATTAATGGCACAGTGGCAGGCGAAATTGTAATTCATGATTTTGCAATTTCTTTTGGCATTTTGGACTTGCAATAATTCAGCTATTTCTATGCTTCTGAATGGTTTAATTCCTTATTTGTATATTTTTCGTGTTTTGGTTTTAAATCATGCAATGTGGAATTTCTGAATTTAGGGGGATTTTCTCTATGTTAAAACAATTATGATCAAGTACTACAATAGTAATATATTTTTCATTCAAGTATTTGATATCACCATTTGTGAGTGAAGCTACGTTTTAATTGTAAATGATTCTTGAAATGTGGTATTTTCAGTCACTTTAAATGATCTTGGTGCCAAAGTTGGGGAATTAAAGTTGACTATGTTTACTTATTTTAGAGATTATCAACAACTAAATTGAGAGAAGTAAAAATATTGAATAATGAGGTGTCAAGGGGAAATAATGAGGTGACAATGGGGTGACGAGAGGGAAAATGAGGTGACGAGGAGAAACAATGAGTGGGAAAATCAGATGACGAGAGGAAACAATGGGGTGATGAGGTGAAGAATGAGGTGACGAGGGACATGAGATGACGGATGGAAATAATGAGGTGACAAGGGGAATAATTGGGTGACAAGGGGCTTATTGATTGATTGCAATTGTATATAGAAGGTGCTAATGTAATGTGTAAATGTATCATGTAATGTATATAAAATGCCTTCATATTGATTTAATATGGTCCAAAAAAGCATTTAATGTAAGATTTGAACCAGTGTTTAGTTTGTTTTAGAGTGGCCTTTACTACTAGATTACCCATTGATTACTACTAGATTACCCAATGATTACTACTAGATTACCCATTGATTATTCGATTCATCAACAGTTTGTGTACATTAGAGAAACCAGTTTAATATGAACATAAATGAATGTCCAGTAGATGTGTTCACATTGTGATGTGTTCACATTGTGATGTGTTCACATTGTGAAGTGTTCACATTGTGATGTGTTCACATTGTGATGTGTTCACATTGTGAAGTGTTCACATTGTGATGTGTTCACATTGTGATGTGTTCACATTGTGATGTGTTCACATTGTGAAGTGTTCACATTGTGATGTGTTCACATTGTGATGTGTTCACATTGTGATGTGTTCACATTGTGATGTGTTCACATATTGAAGTGTTCACATTGTGATGTGTTCACATATATGTTCATATTAGATATGGAGTGACTGTAATCATAAAAACCAAGCAAAAACAATTGTTATTTAAATATCTTTCTGATGATTGATTAAAATTTCATATTACAGTGTACAACTGAATGAGCTAAAATGTTAAACTGCATGTCTAGAGATAGAGATAGACATCTACATATGAAGTGGCGTTTTCATTTTTTATGTGTTTCTCTTCCTGGTTGTACAATATTCGGGCAGATATGTAACTAACAATTCATATGATGCGTGACATTTTGTTTATTGTCCATAACAAAAAAATAATTCATATATTTACAAAATACGCAAATCTTTTTTTGTTCCAGTTGGTAATCCTTTAAGGCCCTGTGAAATGAGTTTGACATTTTGAAATCATTTCATGGTAGCTTTAACTTTAGAACATGTAGACTGTTAGATGTACCGTAACATTATTTTACTAAACTTTTGATTTGGAATAAAATATATATGTATATGAAGAAATGATAAACGAAATGTTTTGTGATTTCGTTCCGTAAACAGAATTGCCGCACAGGTGTCAGTGGATATATTTATCATGATATGGCGGAAAGTGCAAACAATGATTTTCACCATATTGCTAAAACTGCTTACTGTTTACAAAACTGTTTATTTACCAAGACTAAATTTATGTTATTTGATTAAAAAGATATGGAAATAGAGAAATTCTTAAAAATCTTAGGCCTTGACCCGTCCTACTACCGTAATCCCGTCCACACGGAATTCCCGTGGAAATAATTGGGATCCATGTGGGTTTCACAAGGATTCCACATGGATATGGATTGGCTGTGTGGTAGAAATTAAAGTGGTAACATAAGTATCTGTAAATAATGATTCACACTTTAGTCTTTGTAGTAATAAGGCCATGGACGGAGGCAGGCCAGGCATTGCCCATATCAAAATTTCTCAAAAACTATTTGAGCAGACATTATCAATATGTGCGAAAATTATATCGAATTTACAGTATTTTATTACCTCAACTCAAATTTTGCCTCGCCAATTATACTTTACCTCACCAAATCATTTAGATCCTTGCATATGATGACATGTTGTCATGCCAATGACATGTTGTCATGCCAATGCCTTGTTTTCAACATTGTACAGTAACATTTCATATTTCTCACATATTTAATGTGATATCCCTTATTTGACAATTTACCATGTCTACCTTCTGACCTTGTTTTGAACATCTACTGAGTAGGCTAACATTTCGATTTCATACTTCTCAATTTATTTATTTAACACATCTCATACCAAATTGTGCCTCATTTTGGACATCTTTTACTTTTTTTGAAACATTTCAACATGAGATCTCATATGTGTCACCTTATTGGTCTCAATTACGATTTTGCTGCACACAGCACATTGTAAATCTTTAGCTAGATGATGCTGGAGGCCTCGATTGCTTTGGAACAATTTATAGCAGTCCCGACATTGGTGTGATTTCTCCCCTGTGTGCGCAGCACCGTGATTGGTCGGATCATCACCCAGTTGATCGAGTCTACGGTTGCATACGTCGCAATATTTGTTATGTACCAACTGATTGTGGTATTCCAAACAACGTTTTGAAAACATGTTTTTATAGCATAACGAGCAAGTGTAGTTATCAGATACCTCAAAAGGTGGCGGGACTGCATCGATTGTATCATATAATTGATTTGCATTTTGTAACATCATGGATGTACTATGGGCTGTGATTGTTTGATCCTGGTAGGTAGCAGGCACTGTGATTGGCTGATCCTGGTAGGCAGCAGGAGTTGTGATTGGTTGATCCTGATAAGTTTGCCGTGTATGGGATGTCTGGTAAGATTTGGATATTGCAGGTGATGGCCATTGTTCCTGTATTGTAGCGTATATATCTCCAGTCGTACAGGCAGGGCCTATGAAATTAGACAAACCAATAAGAAAATGACATTGCAAGTTTCTATTTCGCAAAACATGCATTTCAGTAACAGTTCATTAGTTTTCATTTCTGGTAATGACCAAAAACTTTACTATACATATCCATTACACACAGAAAGTGTATTTCATTGCTGGATGGAAAGAAGTGAAACACCCTTGAACCAAGGATGTGCTGGGTGGATTGGTACCTTTTAACATGTGTACAAATGTGGAAAAAATCTGACAAGTGGGTTTCCTGATATCTAATGACTGGACTTATATAAATAACTTCTAAAATGGCGGCCAGGAATCAAATTTGAAAAAAACTGATGTGTGGTTTTCTTGAATAGCAATGGCAAAATGGAAAATGTCGCCACCTGCAATTTGTTACAGACACCCACCGCCGAACCCTGACCACTGAACCCTGACAGCCGAACACCATCCACAAAAAAGTTTGAGATAATATTTCACCACTTCTGTGGGTGACATAAAAACTGATCAACATAATAGCAATAAATAAAAATAAAAAACATGAACTCTAGGAACACATGTTCTCATTATTTCTTTTAATACTAATCAATCTACAAATTACATGCTCATAAAAGCAGCTACATTATATTTTATGACTAAACTGTAACAAACCTACATGTACATCATAGTTGTGGGCATTCAGATGTAAATGGACAATATATTGCAATTATTAACTAATTCATCACTATTTACTTTGTGGTAATTTATGAAATTAATTGTTGCTACCCTTTTAGTAAAAATCTACCAGATAGACAGGTAAGTCACAAAAGGCGACCTATACAAAAGTAAATAGCCCAGTCATTCAGCATTGGTTTTCAACTATACAGGGTGTCAAATAAGTCCCGTCCCCCCCCCCCTCTACAGCCAAAACCAAGATATATGGTACCAAGTGTGATATATCATTGGAAAGGTCTTCGAAAGTTATGTTGACTAGCATATATCCGACACATGTCAATCAATCTCACAAATTTTTACATTGTATCAATTGAGGTGACCATAGGCCCAGAAACATTGACATAATTTAAACCTCGTTAAATGTTCCTGCATTGGTCTTTTCCCAATGGCCACAATCTTATAACTATGCTGACCGAGTGATTAACAGTTGTTTCGGTTACCTGTTTTGGCTCACCCTGTACTGGTAGTAATTAGATACAGGGGCAACAAAGCATAATTATATGTTTAACTTTTTCAAAAGTTGAGTTTCATCTTTATTCTTTGAACATGGTTGATCTCACCTTTCCAAAGAGGACAAGAAATCAGGACAGGTTGATCAAAATGCAACTGGCCTTCGTGTCATATTAAAATTGAAAATATCAAAGGCCATGACACCTCATATACTGTAAAACCTGTCTAATCCGAATGTCAAAGGTGATCGGACTAGCAGGTGTTCACATTTCAAGTTTTTTTAACATGGCAGTCAATGGGCCATGAGAGAATTACATTTTGAGACCAAAAAATGTTCTCATCGAGAGGTGTTCAGATTAGAGAGGTGTTCAGATATACAGGTTTTACTATATTTGAGTGTCATTGAAATATTAACAGCATCTAAACTGTATTTTCTCGTCTTACTCAGAGTCATTGACTATACCTTTCCAATTTTTTGGCCCACTCTGTACTTGCACAATATGATTGAACTGTCCTATTGAACGTTATCATCTAATCAAATGTTAGGAAAATATATCAGAGCAAAGGTTCAACTCCAATGACACGATCTGCTAAAAATTAAAACTTTGCCAAGTGGTGCTGCTTCATATGTGATTGCTTCATGCTTCGTTGAATCTTCTTTTTACACACAACACACAATAAGTCTAGTTTGCCATGATGGAAATAGCCACTGTGTGAGTTGAATAGCTTATAACAATATTTGCACTGGTGTGGCTTCTCCCCTGTATGTTTAAGTCCATGCTCTTGAACGTTTGGCTCGTCATCGAGACGTAATTGGCATACATCGCAATATAGATTGTGAACCACTGATGTATGATATTCCAAGCAGCGATCATTTGGAAAATCTTTGAAACATTTATTGCACATAGATGTCTCTTGAATGTCGATGGGTTCGGGAATTTCGCGTATGGTCATATATCGTTGTTGCTCCAGTGCTTCGCCATACACACCAGTAGTACACATTGATGGGTCAGAATTTGTTCCTTGGAGTTCTAGTTTTGGTCCGCCTGGTTGCATGGACTGATGAGGCTGATTCCCCAGTGCATATTCTTGAGATCTCCCCAGTGTGGATTCAAAGTTCTCCCCAGATACAGGCTCATAGACGCACCCTACAGATATATAAAATCTAATAATGATATTTCTGTGAATTCTTAAGATTTCCCCAGTGTGGATTCAAAGTTCTCCCCAGATACAGGCTCATAGACGTACCGTACGGATATATAAAATCTAATGATATTTCTATGAATTCTTAAGATCTCATCGATATGGATTCAAAGTTTTCCCTAGTTACATTACAAATTGAAGAACGGGGAAATGGCTCATCTCAAGATCTCCAAAGTTTTGTAATAAATTCTACACATACTCCTGGACTAACCCAACTAATTAACAAATTGATGGAAGTGCTCATGTTGAAAAATAGTTCTCTAACATACTCAGGGCTGTCAACTTGGGACCACCTAATATGAGTGACTTCAAAATGTTGGACACCTAAGTCCAAATCTGAACACTTTTGTCCAAATTTTGAACACCTTTGGCCAACTTTTAAACACCTTTGGCCAAAGTTTGAGCACCTTTGCCAAACTTTGAACACCTCAAATTTTTCGCGATCGCTACGCTCGCGTTGTCGTCAACGGGGGGGGGGGGGGGGGGGGGGGGGGGGTTTGGTACGAAAAATTTCCAATGAACATGCGTGACACATACGGGATTCGTGTGACAAATCCGAACAAATTGCGTTCGTTTTTTTCCGGCGTTCGTATTTTTACCGTATCGTAAACATATTTCGAAAAAATTTCTACAGAAATATTTTTTGCGTGACATTTTCTGTCACGCAAAAAAAACTGGCGTGACTTCAAATTCTTCAGCAAATGCGTGACAAATACGCAAATTGCGGGACAGTTGACAGGCCTGCATACTGTACTCCCATTTAATTTCACGTGTTTTAATTTCGGGAATTTTGAGAAAACACAATTTCGCAGCTATTAAATCTCGCAGATTTCACAAGATCCTGTTATTATCTAAATCTTCAAGCTCTGTAAATAAGGTTACCTCATGTACAGTAAGTACACCTACCAAATGTCATATTTTGATAACATTTACAATTATTACTAGATCTTGGTCAATGGTATGCAGCACCTTTACCTCTATTACATCATCATTTTCAATTTATTTGATCTGATAAACCACTGTAACAGACATTGTTGCTTAGTATCCTATTTATCGCCTAATAACACTGGACAAATTTATTGACAATTTCGCGAAGATAAATTTTCGCGATTTTACTACAATCGCGAAAAACCCGAATCTAAATCGCACGCTAAAAATACTGGGAGTACAGTAATGATTTTAGCTGCATAACCCCTCCCTCTTTTTTCAAAATAGTTCAAACACATATCGTACTATTCAGAATTTATTATGCATACAAAATTATTCACAGAGTATTGGTCTTTGATACAAATCTTCTTTTCTGTAAATATCTAAACTAAAGGATTTCACATCAAGTACGTGGTATGACAAATTCAAAGAAATATCAAATCTGGCCAATAAAAGATTTTTAAAGGCCTCAATGAGTGCATGATTTCAAGCATGTACGTCTTGTATCAAGATTTTCAATGAAGGTGGTAGCCTGAATTGGCTGTAATTTGATATATCATCATTTACTATGGATGAAGTCTAAATATATATCTCTGTACAGTACTTGTACATGAAGTAAATTGCTGCACAAGTCCTAAAATTTCTAAACTGAGACAGATGGACTGATAGCAGGCTGTACTAACTCTAACATTACATTCATTGGTATAATGAACAATATGTAACACTTAGTAACTGTTTGGCTGCTATTTTCATATGATACTCAATATCTAAAAAACAAATATTGTCATTTTCCAAAATAAGTATCTTCCTATTATCAGGGGTTTTATCAGCAGCATTAATTTTGCCTATTATTTTCATTCATTTAGCCTGTTGTGAGAAATTCAAGTGAAAACCCTGATTATATCAATGGTTTCAAATGTAATTTCATGTGACGACTACGATCTCCTTTCTTGATACGTTTACTGCAAACTTGACACTGAAGCTGCTTGCTATTGTGATGGCTAAGCCCCATACCGGAGTTGAATAGTTTATAACACAAAGGACACTGAAATGGTTTGCTTCCTTTGTGCTTAAGCCCATGAGATTCAATGTTCTCTTCGCCTTCTACCCGAGCATTGCAAACATCACAGAAGAATCTGTGGACAACTTGGGTGTGATACTCCATACAGGCGAGAGTTGGGAATATCATTTTGCAGTCATGACATGGATAATCCTCTAAAACAACACTAGGTTCAGGCACTTCAGTGATATCATTATACAATATTACGTTTCCTTGAGGGGTGGCTACGGAAGCACCATTATCCCTTTCATTCTTATAGCTCTCAAATCCTGCGCTTTCAGTATCATGTACGATGGTATATACAGAGCCTTCTCCAGTTTGGATATTATAGTCTTGTGAGTGGTAACTTCCAGTATCAAAACCTTGTATGTTTATGTCCTTGTCCCCAGTGTGTAGGTTATGCAGGCTCCCTGATATTTCGCCAGTATGGAATTCTCTCCAGTTTCTGTCTTTATCACCAGTGTGAAACCCTGCATTGCAAAATATAAACTCCAATCAGTAACTCCATTGGTATATTTAATACACAGTTTAACTGCTGGTTTTCAATGTTTTCACTGTTAATGCTAACTTTAAATAAATAGATTTGATTGTTTAAAGTTTGAAATGCTTCTGATCATTATATTTTGAAGAGACAAGGCATTATGTTTGCTAGGGTAAATCAATTTTTATGTTTGGTCATATCAATAAATGTTCAAATAACAATTTGTTATTATTTGTCACTTCGCCTGATTATGTATTCTACTAGGCCTACATTGATCTTTGATCTCAAATGAATCCTTTCACAAACTATCCCCAAGAAATACTACAAAGAGTTTTCTTAAAAGTGTATTCACCAATATACAGGTTAAATTATGAATAGTATTGGCAAACATGTAGGGAGGCAGGGACCCTCTAAGGTGGGACCAAAAAATTTAGGTAAAAAATCTGCTCCTCCCCACAACAACAGGGTAATTTAGACAACCGGGTTATTAACATTTAGATCACCTTTTTTGGCTCACCCTGTACTAGAGCTATTACAAATGGATTAACTGAGGGCAGGGCTCTATTATGCCTAAAATGTCATACTAAGGTTCAATTGCTCATCCATGGCAGCCCCTTGTTATTTCCTATATCAAACCAAAATATCCCAATGCTTTGTCATAACTATATAAAATAATAAAAAAACACTGGTTGTTTTCCATGATACCTGTCAAACACACTTACAAGGCTAATTTAAATTTTAAATAACATAGTAAATTTTAATATCTCTAATGTCATTTAAGTACATAGAGAGGAGAGCCCCTCAATAAGCGCAATGCTTCTAGGAAATCCCCTTAAATAAATAAATTAAAAAACAAACATTTCATTTGTTGGTAAAATGAACAATATGTAATGATTGGAAACTTTTAGAAGCTTACATTTTGGTACGAAACTAAATATTCAACAATGAATACGGTCATTTTCCAAAATAGGTCTTCAAATGTAATTTCAGGTGACGACTACGTTCCCCTTTCTTGATGCGTTTATTGCAGACTTTGCACTGAATCAGCTTGCTGTTGTGGTGACCAAGTCCACTGAGGGAATTGAATAGTTTATAACACAATGGACACTGAAATGGTTTGCTCTCTTTGTGTTTAAGCCCATGAGATTCAATGTTCTCTTCACCTTCTACTCGAGCATTGCAAACATCACAGAAGAATCTGTGGACAACCTGGGTGTGATACTCCATACAGGCGAGAGTTGGGAATATCATTTTGCAGTCATGACATGGATAATCCTCTAAAACAACACTGGGCTCAGGCATTTCAGTGATATCATTATACAATTTTAAGTTTCCATGTGGAGTGGCTACGGAACCAACATTTTCCCCTTCTCTCTTTTGGCTCCCAAATTCTGTGCTTTCAGTATCATATGCCATGGCATATGTTGAGCCTTCTCCAGATTGCGAGTGGTAATTTCCAAAATCAAAACCCTGTATGTCTTCGTCTCCAGTTTGTAGGCTTTGCAGGTTCCCTGATATTTCACCAGTATGGAACTCTCTCCAATTTCTGTCTTTCTCGCCAGTGTGAAACCCTGCATTGCAAAATATAAACTCCGATCAGTAACTCCATTGTTATATTTAATACACAGTTCAACTGTTGGTTGTCAATGTTTTACTATTTGTGTTGATTCTAAATAAGAGATCTGATTGCTTTAAGATTGAACTGTTTTTGATCTTATTACTCGAATATTTGAAAAGATAGGGTAGTGTGTTTGTTAGGATAAATTGATTTTTATAAATAGGCATTTATTTTATCTATTTAATCTTATGTTTTATCAATAAATGTTCAAATAACAACTTCCCGAAAATCAATCTGAATTGCAAATTTCATTTAACTAGATTTTTTATTCTACCGGGCCAACATTTGGAGGGGGGGGGGGGCACTAAGGTGAGCCCAGAAAAAATTGGAGCCCAAAATCTGCTCCTTCCCACATAAACTTAGATAATTCAGATAACAAACTGATTAATTAACATCTGTTTGGGTTACCATTTTTGCCCCACCCTGTACTAAAGTGTTTACAAATCTCAGACAGATGATTGACAGCCGGCTGTAGTATATCCCTAACATTTCATTAATATCTGTTGGTATAATGAACAATATGTAATAATTGGCTTACATTTTGATGTGATACTTAAAATTAAAATAAGAATATTGTTTCTGTGTAAATTCATCACTCTGGTAATATATTAATAATAACTTAAGTTCATTTACTTCAGAGTAAAATGTTGAATGAATTGCAACCATTTTTAACCATTTTGAATATCTTGATTAACTCATTCGCTACGAATGACGTGATATGACGTCATAAAGCACATACGTTGACTACGAAGGACGTGATATCACGTCCAAGCACAAACCAAATGTTTATTTTGGAATCTTGTAATCATGACAACCTATAAAATGGGACTTAAAACCCTATTGATTCTGAAAAAGTATATCATATGCTTTAAAATGATATGCATATGTATGCCCATGTATATACTTTATATATTATCTCAGAGGTACCATATACAGTTTATGGCAATTTTCAAAAATTCTTCAGTATTTTAGTGCTTTTGCCCCAGTATTGAATGAGTTAAGCTAGTTGGATGATTAGCGAAACGTCGAAAATAAAACATTTTACTCTGAAGTAAAAGAATATTCTTATTTTCAAAAATAATTCTCTTTCAAATAGTCGGCTTCAAATGTATCCTCATGTGACGAGTACGATCTCCTTTCTTGATACGTCTATTGCAGACTTTACACTGAAGCAGTTTGCTATTATGGTGCCGAAGTCCCTTGCTTGAGTTGAACATTTTGTAACACAACGGACACTGAAACAATTTGCTATTTTTGTGTTTAAGCCCATGAGATTCAACATTCTCTTCGCCTTCGATTCTAGCATTGCAAACGTCACAGAAGAACTTGTGGACAACCTGGGTGTGATACTCCATACAGGCGAGAGTTGGAAATATCCTTTTGCAGTGATTACATGGGTAATCCTCTAATACAACACTAGACTCAGGCACCTCAGTTAGATTATTATACAATTTTAAATTTTTTAGAGGAATGGCTATGGAACCATCATTATCCTGTTCCCTCTTTTTTCTAGTAAATCCTGCGCTTTCAGTATCATATTCCATGGCATAAACCGAGCTTTTTCCAGTTTGGATCATATAGTCTTGCGGGTGACAACTTCCAGTATGAGAATCCTCTATAGCTTTATCTCCAGGGTGTAGACTATGCAGGTTCCCTGATATTTCACCAGTATGGAACTCTTTCCAGCTTTTGTCTTTCTCACCAGTGTGAAACCCTGCATTGCAAAATATAAACTCCACTCAGTAACTTTATTGTAAGATAACATACAGTCATAACTGACAGTTTTTAATGTTTTTACTGTTTCTGCTAAATGGTCGGGTCAGTATTTCAATGTCCGTCAAAAAAAGTAATTAATTACATTAAGGGCTAAGTAAGTAAAAGACTATTTTATAAGGCGACGGACATTGATTTTTAGATTCCTGCTGCGAGGTTGTACTTGTACACTACACTGCACGCATATCAACATTTGACTTGTTAACACCACATGCAGAATCGACATTTTGACTTTAGTTAGAAGGGGGATGGGAAAGACCTAACTAAATAAATTGCGTTTTGTTGATGGACATTGAAGTATTAACCCAGCCCCTTATTCTAAATAATTAATTTGAATGATTTATGGTTATAGGGGCAACAAGGACTGTAGAGAGAAAATCAGAAAAAATTCATTTTTTCTGAGCTATCAGGTCAATATTTGGCTTAACATCTTATTTAACATACTTATTTTCTTCAAATGTATGGATCACGTGGGATAAACTATCAATTCCAGCATTAAGAAGTGTAAATTCAGCTTCTATAAAGGGAGTCCCACTTATAGATTTTTAAGATTCACCAAGTTTCAAGAGGAATATCAGCTGAAAAAAATGTTCATCCAGGGGGTTTCTTTGGAGATAATAAAAATATATGTTAGTCTTGATGAAATATCCAAACTTAAATATGTTTTGACACTGGTCGATGGTCATTGCACTAATTGTTGTACCTTTAAATGGAGGAACCATTTAACAATAAATATTCAAAATTAGTTTCTCAAAGCTGATTTTTTTCAATAAAAATATACTTCAAATCAATTTATTTCATTTTACTACATAATTATCTAGAACAAGCAATACATACATGGTGGGACAAAAAATAGTACACTTTTATATTTAGAACTGTTAGTGAATTAAGGCACAAATTAATTTGGTGAATTGGTAAAAATTGGAAAATTGGAAAAGATTTAATTTGGTGAATTTAGTGGAGTAGCCTAAGAAAAAATATCTGAGAAATTGGCAAATTTGACTTAGCGAGCCAACAAATTTTTGCAATTTGCCAAAATAAGCTGACTGACAGTATGTTAGCTGACTTTTCTCTTAGAGGGAGAAGATAATACATACAATAGCAAATTGGGTTTATTAGAGGGAGAAGATAATACATACAATAGCAAATTGGGTTTATTAGAGGGAGAAGATAATACAAACAATAGCAAATTGGGTTTATTAGAGGGAGAAGATAATACATACAATAGCAGATTGGGTTTATTTGGCACTCATTAAAATGTTGATGAGTCATCAGTTCTGTGTGTGATCAATGAGTGATTTTATCGTATGATCTGTAAAATGAAGCCCTCTGATTGGTCACTTCTTGTGCTGCTCTCAATCTGTATTGCTACTGAGATTGTCCCCGTTGATCATCTCCATCGCAATACAGAAAATATTGCTACGGAAGGGACACTCTCAGTAGTAATACAGAGGAGCACACAATAAAAACGTTATAGAATGATTTGAAGTGGAATACAGGATATATTCTGTCTCCATATTATGTATTGGCACTCAACTTCGTCTCGTTCCAATACAAAATTTCTCGAACAGAATATATCCTGTATTGCACTTCAAATCATTCAATAACTTATATTTTTTACCAAAATAATAAAAAAATATATTCTTCATTTAGAGTGAAAGTGAAAATTTGAATTGTAGGAAAAACAATTTATTGTTAAGAAATATCACCTACTAAGGAAAAGAAATGTCTTTCATCTTTTGATAAATCATCAAGATAAAAATGGTAAATCTGGTAAATGAAGTTGTACACATGAGATATCTAGAAAATGTCTTTGCCATGGATCAACATAAAATCAAACGTCTGTGGGTTACTTTAACGTGATAACTCAAATATCAGTATCTGTCTATTTTTCAACTGCTATGGATGTATGGGTTGCTGCACGAGTATCTTGAAATTTAAATCACAAATAATTTTCTGTTTTTATATCCAAGGATTGATCATTTTTCTCTTGTTCAGTGGTAGATTTATCAACAGCCGATTCAAAGTCTTCATGTTCATTATCTGCATTACCAAGATTAGCATTATCTATAGTATTTGATTGGTCAATGTTTGTTGGCACTTGTCCAGAATTTGATTCGTCAAAAGTTGACTCTTCAATTATTGATTGGTCAATTTTTATCCTATCAGTATGTTGATCACTATCCATTACTAAGGTGTTTGGTGGGGTTTGGTTTATACCACTGTCATACATCGAAGGTAGGTTCGATACAGGTTTTAAATGTAATTTCTCATGTGATGTGAGATTGCCTCTTTGTGCGAAGCCTTTACTGCATATGCTACATTTAAATGGTTTCTCTCCAGTATGAGTCCGCATATGGCGCCTAAGAAATGCTGGCGCTCGGAATGACTTTAAGCAAAGTTCGCAGGTATGTGGCATTGGTTTTTCCCTTTTTCTTGGCTCACGAACATTCTGGAAGATGGCTTCATGATTTTCTTGACTGGTGGATCCAAGGAATGGGTCAGTTGGCATTCTCTGGCCATAGTCCGGCTGATACTCTTTATAATGGCTTATAACTTCTGGTAATGCACCATAAGTTTGTTCATTTTCTGAAAATGGATAAATTCAAATATCAATAAAGGATTCGTAATTTTTCACTTTCATAGAAGCATAAACGATCAAGATGCCAGATGTACCAATAATAACAATCATGTGTAAATGTTTATTTCAGATATAACATTTTGGAATCCTTCATTGATAGGTGATTTACCTCACTTGATTTACCTCTCTTGATTTACCTCTCTTGATTTGCCTCACTTGATTTACCTCTTTTGATTTACCACTTGTGGTTTACCTCTTTTAATTTACCACTTGTGATTTGCCTCACTTGATTTACCTCTTTTAATTTACCACTTGTGGTTTACCTCTCTTGATTTGCCTCACTTGATTTACCTCTTTTGATTAACCTCTTGTGGTTTACCTCTCTTGATTTGCCTCACTTGATTTACCTCTTTTAATTTACCATTGTGGTTTACCTCTCTTGATTTGCCTCAATTGATCTACCTCTTTTGATTTACCTCTCTTGATTTGCCTCACTTGATTTACCTCTTTTAATTTACCATTGTGGTTTACCTCTCTTGATTTGCCTCAATTGATCTACCTCTTTTGATTTACCTCTCTTGATTTGCCTTACTTGATTTACCTCTTTTGATTAACCTCTTGTGGTTTACCTATTCTAATCTACCTTTCTTGTTTTACTTCTCCTATCCTAGCTCTTGTCATCAAGTGAAACACTTGTTCAGAAAATGCAAAGAAATTCATTGAGAAGTTATTGGGATAGGTAGACCACATTAAAATTAGTAATACAGTTGTACCAAGAAAACATTGATAATAAAGTGGCCCGAAGACCCTGATAATGGTTGCCATAGTAACACAATATATATTTGGTGAGGATGATAACAAAATCAAAGTGGTCAAATTTTGATTTGGTCATTTTGTGTTTCTATAGCAATCTGTACTACCACAGAGTTATGGCACAACGGTTTGAAAAAATACATCAACTTACAAAGGAATGGGTGACATAAGGGTTTGGACACCCTGTATATAAAATTCCATATGAGACCACAGACTAATCATAATTCCAAAATCCATCAAAACTATCACTTCTTAGTTATAACAGTATTTGAGATCTACTACATGCATTACATTTCTGTGTAAGTTAAATTAACTATACTTAAGAATTAGGGGTCCCACGATACATTAACATTATTCATTGATTTTAGTATCTCAATTTGGTATACAACTTCAAATTTTTTTAAAACTATGATTCAATTTCATCGGATGCAATCGTGGAATATTTGATTGTATACAATCATGGAATGTTTCATTGTATACAATCATTGAATATTCATTGTTTATGATCATTGAATATTTCATTTTATGCCATAGTTATCGTGATATTCATAGGATATCATGTCCAAGTAAAAACAGTACTTTTGTAATCAATGATAAAATATGACATTTTGACAAATTTTATTTTAAAATATTTCACTCTACTGAGGTGAATACCTACATGCATCTTTCACAAGTGATATTCCACGAAGCCCAGAGGGCCAGATCAATTCAGTGTTTATCAATACAGATCAATTCAGTACTTTGATGTATTATTGTCAGAACAGATTAATTCAGTACTTCAACACTTCATGACCAAAACAGTACTTTATGTATTAGTATCAATTCAGAACTTCAATGTACCACAACCAAAACAGTACTTCGATGTATCATGATGTATCAGAGTACTTCATGATCAACACAGTGCTGCTTCAATGTATCATGATAATTTGATGTATTATGATCAAATCAGTACTTTGATTTATTATGATCAAATTAGTACTTTGATGTTTTATGATCAAATCAGTACTTCAATGTATCGTAGGACCAATATTATATGTCTTTCTGAGCTCACCTTGATTGCTTGGCTCCTCTATGATGTCAGAATCTTCTTCCACTTTGATCTTCTTGTCATACATTCCTCCCAGGCCACTCTGTTCTTCTAGTGCTAACTGACGTTTTCTTGAACTACCTGGAATAATTTTTATATACACGTTTACAGATATCTTATATATAATGCTGCTCCACCTAACTTTGTCATTGAAAATATGAATTGACTCTGTGTCCCTACCAATAAACCAATTCATATGAAACTCGTACAGTTTCAAGCAAACTAACTATCCTTTTCTGCGCTTGAAAACATCTTTATTAATTCTGTGGAATACATAAAGTTTCTTTTCATTTCACACAGACTTTGAATTGTAATATAATAGGATTTTATTTGTATTGATGCCTTTTTAGGGCAAAATGTACATCCAACAACATACAATTTGATAACAGTTAAAAAATAGCAATAAAGTAATGAAAATAGGATTACATTCTTCAAATGACATATAAAATGTTACTTTGATATAAGAATCCTGTCTCTACCAATCATAAGATAATTTATCATGTCAGCAGATTCTTTTAATATGTTCCCCTAACTCGTCAAAAGAAAAATTGTCTTTTGATGATCATTCATGTTTTTAAAATTCTCGAAATCGTTGTTCCCTCTTCAAAAGAGAAGACGCGAAAATCTTTCCTTATAAGGGCAAAATATTTCCCATGATGCAGTTCGCGGAGGAACAAATTTATACTTCCTTATTTTCCCTCATAGGCTTAACATGGGGATTTTCACACCTATTTTTCAAACGATATATTCGTTCATATTCCCGTACGAGAGTACAGAAAAAAGTATTAGAAACGATTGATCTCTCATTAATCTAACAGCTATTTTTTTCATTGTATTAATTCATAGCGTGGTGAAAACGATGATTGAAAAGTGAGAAAATATTCCGGAAGAGAAGGTCACGTGATCAGTAGACTAGTCACCATATTGGAAAAACCAATTCCATTCGACTTTCAATACTTTCATGCCAATCTTACCACACTTCAAACTGCGACATCGATGCAACAACTGAATAAAAGTATTCATCTTCAAATTACATTATAGAGTTATGTTGAAAACCCACAAACAACTGAGCAGTAGACCAAAGAAGACGCGTCGCTATTATCTAGGTCAATCTGTTCAGTGGTCCGAAAGCAAATCTATAGTACTCGTTTCCGAATTTTGTTGTTCATTGTACAATCTTTTATTGATTAAACTCGGTATACTGACTATTAAAGCAATGACAAAGAAGAATACTTACGATGGTGTCATTGTTTTATTTAGTGTGCGGGTATAAAAACAAAATTGAGTAATTAGTTTGATTTAGAACTTTCGTGTCACGCAAATAGCTATGCGAAATGCATAGTGGGAAAATATTTGACCAATCAAATTTTGTCCTTTTTGAGTGCTTTTTCAGTGCATATTTGCGAACGTTCTGATTCAAAGAGCGAACTGCGAAAAGGAGAATTGTAATTGTGATGAAACTTTATAGACACCCAGTATTTACCTGACTCTCCAGATGAATAACCGTCTCCATAGCTATCTGGGGCAGGCTCTTGATGTCTCTGTCTCGCAGGGCTCTGTCTGGGAGCTTTAGGGGTACTGGACTTTGATCTCTGGGGCATGAGTGTCCTTGACGGAGTAGATGACATGAGTGGAGCAGTCTGAGATTGGGTGCCACCATTATCTACAATGACAACAATGCGAAATCATCATAAATGTATATTAGGAAGTACAATTACAGCAATATACAATTCTTTGTCTGGAAAGGAATAAACTCTGTATAGTTATAGTACAGTTCAGTATATGCGATTTACTTATAAACATCTCTTAGTTTAACAATGTGATAAATTACCAAATGCACATGTAGAATATGCATAAATGTTACATCAACAAAAACAAAATTATTTTTAGAAGCAATTAGGACAGGTTGTGTGTATATATCAGGCCCGTAGCCAGGATTTGCCAAGGGGGGTTCAGTTTTCAAAAATTTCCAGGGGGGTTCACATTTGACAATTTTGGCCCAAATATGGCTAAAATCACTTGAGAAGTGCTCAAAATGGTGAAAAACTGCATGATTTTGAAAAAATTTTGGCTGGGGGGGGGGGTCCCCAAACTCTGCGAACCCCCCCCCCTGGCTATGGGCCTGTATATAATAAAATATGTGCACCTTCGTAAGATGCATTGAGACTACTATCTTGCCAGGATGTTGACGGATTATGCAATTGCTCTTCCTGGCTTGTGGGCTTCATTATCGTGCGATGCATTTTTACGACAAGCTCCTTGCTCTCGTCACCTGGGCTAATACATATGATGCCATCTATCTCCAGTGAGTGGTCAAATATCATATGTTGCGTACAGAGTTTAAGAACAGAGTCTTGGATCATCTGTGTTAATACAGCCTTCTGTATGCCCATTATAATAACTTGGTGATCTGAAATACAAGAATAAAAGACCTAAATATACTACAAAAAGATTCCCCATATGTGCCAAGGATTCCCATCCATCAATGTTCATTTACCAATGAGGAGTAAGTCACGGACTCCAAATAACCTTTATAAGGCATATGAGGCATTATTTTCTATGCTTTATACATTGTAAATGTGATTGGTTACTCACATTCATAACTTTTGACACACATTTGCTGAGGCAAATGGAGCCCCGCCCATTTTTTGCGTGACAAAATATGTCACGCTAAAAATGGGCGTGACTTCAATTTCAGCAAATGTGCAACAGAAAGAAAGAAATTTGAGCAGATGCGTGACATATACGCAATTTACGTGAAATTTCCGAGCGAACTGGGTTTGTTTTTTTCAGCGTTCATTATTTTGATGTTCTCCTGAAATATTTTTGCTCGATAATTACTCAGAAAAAATGGGAAAGATTATGTCACGCAAAAAACGGGTGTGACATCAATTTCTTCAGCAAATGTGTGACATGACAAATACTGAAATTGCGGAACAGTTGGATGGCATGTACTCTGAAAAGATTTCACTGATTTCACTGAGATATATGAGCTAACCAGATAAGCAAGGTTAGAAAAACTTAAAAACAAATGCATGGGTGATAATTATTGGTGAAATATCTGGATATTCGTCCGTTTACATATTTTTATGAGATGTAATAAATAACCACATTTTATTTGGCCGATTATATTTCATCGAACTAAATACAATTATTATTATTATGAGCATATACTTACCAAAATATAACTCAAATTTGTTGAAGTGTATTTCTTTGTGCAGGTGCTCGTGACACGCCAAATAATATTTTTTTGCAAAATACAGGGTGTCCCAAACCTCACAAAACAGTGGGATATTTCACTATTTCATTAACCACAAGTAGGAGTAAAACCCGGGAAGTAAAATAAAAATATTGGGCCCTTAAACCAAAAAGTGGGCCCATTTTTTGAAATTTTGAGGCCCATTTTCTTCAAAATTGGCCTAAAATTAAAAAATAAGGCCTTAGAAGGCCCATTTATGACCAAAGGCCCACTTTTTTTGGGCCTTTAAGCTCTTTTTGGCTCAAACATTTTTTTGGGCCCAACTTTTTTTTCTGGGCCCACCAAAGGGGGGGGGGCTGGGCCCCAGATCCACCAGTGTACTACCAAGCTACGGATACTGGGAAGTTCTCCATACATAAACTGAATACTCCAGGTTTAGCATCTTGAATCAGAAAAAAACTGGCTCAATCCTGAGATGTTGTTATTCACTGACATTACAACTGGCAATAAATTCATAATCTGTTCTATCGGAAGGTTTATACTTATATCCTGATCCCCTGTTATGTGTTTTGGATTTCTTAGTAATGGATTAAGATCAAATCTTGCGATTTAAAATCTGAAGTGGGAAAAATATTCAAAATAGCGGCATTTGAATTTGTAATTACTACATCCTTTAGATCGATAGGTGGAGCGAGTTTTAAAGGCAATATTTCCGATTTAGTTCATTAGTTGACCGATAAAGCCAGTTTGGGGTGAGAAGAAAATTATATTTTTCCTTGAAGTGTTATTTTCATGTTTTAGGCGTGCCATGACAATCATGTAAACAAAACAAGTCAAAAATATTTTTTTAATTTCCACTATTTTTTTATTTCAAACTTCTTTCCTCACTTGTAGTGTAACCTAAAGATAACATGGGGTTTCTACCAAGCCCATGGGCCATGGTACTTCACATGGATCAAACATGTTATATGTTTTTCCGGCACAATATTTTTCTAACATTGCTTTTTAAAAGTGACATAGTTTTGTCAACAGGCCCAACAACAGAATATAATTGACAAAAAGCCATCAGATATTTAGGATTATTTCTCCACTGTTGTATTCCCAGTTGTTCTGGGCCACCCTGTATAAATTGACTTTTAACCGATATGACACTTGAATTATAATGAAAATCAAAAAAACATCGTTTAAAATGTTTAAAATTATTTCCTTCTTCATTTACAAATCTTGAAATAATCTAAATTCTTCGTAAATTTGTATAAGTAATTTTAAGTTATAGTTTTCGTTTTGATAACCACGTCTTATTTTAGCCACTAATTAGGTCAAGTCACATGATCAGTTTTGTCATCGCCATTTTGATAATTTTCATAATTTGCGAATCGAGAACCCTCACGTTTTATTAAATATTTTACACATTTATATTGTATATACTGTACAGAAATCATGTCTGCGGAACAACCATTATATACACCATTCTTTGGAGTGATGGGGGCAACAGCCGCTATGGTATTTAGCTGTAAGTAGACTGATGAAGTCATTTTCTAAAATTTTCTGGGATTTTTTTTGCCAAATCAACTTGCCGGTGTTTTTTGTGTTTTTACATGTTCATTATGTGATCTAGATTTATATATATGCTGTCTTTGAGCAGCATCTTTCACCCACGTTGGACAATTATACGGACTGGCTGGGAACTAAACTTGTGAAAGCAAGAAATCAGTGTGAATGAATCTAAGGGGAGGGTCTCCAGGACAAGAGATGGACTATGAAACTTCTAACTCACTTCATGTTACAAAACCTACAATCCATGTTTGAAATCAGAAAATTACTTTTGATTTCAAAAAGCCTGTCTGGAGTTCTGTTATTTTACTAATGAGCTAACGCATGTAAGCAAAACGGATTAGACTATCGAAAGAAGTACAGGAAGTCAGGGACCACAGATAAAAATACATAGCTTGAGACAAGGGTGTGTTGACGTGAATACTTATCTCTAATATAGGTTATAAGGAAATGTCCGTATAGCAGATTGCTCAGACTACATACTACAAAAATGAGGATTTTAACTTCAATCTTATTTGACTATGACTCATCCAAACATGTACAGGTGATTCATTGTCTGATGGGAAATGTTTATTTTCTTTGATTGATGCAGTATTTAGAAAAAATATTAACAAGAAGTTTTTTCTGGTGAATGATATTGTGATATTCATGTATTCTCATATGTGTAGAGGAATTTTAAAAGTTAGAGAAATATTTAATGATAATATCGCAGGAAGAAAACTCATTTAGTGTTGTCCATGAACTTAACAGGGCTAATTATTAATTGGCAAATTGCTTGTAGTAGTGTTAATTGTGTCACCCCCCCCCAAAAAAAAACACTTTTTCCTACTGACCTTTATCAGTTCTAAAATAATCTGTGATTTCCAGAATTTTGAAGAAATTAAATTTAAAATAAATTAAATCTATTTTGGATTTTTACTTCGCATCTCTTGATTTTTGGACAAGATTGTTTACCATATATGTCCTTAAAATTTGATATTCTGATTTACTTATCATTCTTAGTTGTTTACACAGACATTGGGTAGAATGCAACTTATCAGAACTTTTAACTCACCAGTGCATGTATAAAGTTCAGTAGTACACTTATAACTGTTCCATTCATTTATCCTCTTATTTCTCTTGTTAACTAAATTCATAGCAATATGTTGAGGGTAGTTACATTTTATATCATATTTAAAGAATACTGTACTCCTGGTATTTTTCATGTGCGATGTAGTTTCCCACTTTTTGTGAATTGAGGGTGTGTGATGACATCTCATTTTTTTCTAAACTAATTGTTAAGAAAATTTAGTAATGTTTCTTTTTTGAAGATTTCAGAACCTTTTGGTTCTTGGACATGCTTGGTCCTTTTATAACTTAAGGTAAAAACAGTATGCAATGAAGCTTTTGATGATTTATCTTAAAAACATCCTACATATTTATTTAGATCTTGTTCAGAAAACCAGGATTCATTGATATGAACCTCCTAACCAGTTTGGCTGATATTCACAACCATCATGCAATGCTTAGGAAATAATCAATAACTTGATAATTCTGATTAGTTTTTTTTACCACTTGTTTAAGGTAGTCATTATTCACTTAGCTACACTGAAACCTGTATATCCAAACACCTCTCTAATCCGAACACCTCTTTCTTGATCACTCCATTATTAAAGCATCTAAGTGCCTGACTCTGAAAAAATCTGAAAATCACATGCTGCCCTACCCTGTTGAAATTTTGTCATTACCCTGCCTAAATACTGAAATATTGGGATATTTTTACCAAAACTGGTAAAATTTGAATATAACTAGAAGAAATTCTTGACAAATAGGAGAATTATGTAAAACGTAGATTATTCTTGAGTAAATCAAACTTGATTAAAACTCTAAATATGTTTACTGAAAGATATCAATATTAATTGTTCTCCAGATTCTCTTAGAATTATTGATTAGTTAGGTCTGGCAGTGTTACTTGTATGCTACACAATAAGGAAAGACTAATCAATCAATAATTAACACCAGTGCAGACTAAATGGGATTGCATATCTTTGAAACACTTTGAATATGAATCTTTACATATTCTTTTGAGACCTCAATTTCAAAACACACCCCATTTTGAGAAAATTTGACTTTTTATTCAATGAACCTTGATTTGCCCATAATTTCAGAAAAGTGGTCCAACTGTTCTCAAAACTTGCTGAAAGGGATTTCCAAAAATAAGCAATGTGTCCCCCCCCCCCTCCCTCACCTTTTCAACACAGATATGCCCCTGATATATATCAGTACATGGCCACATATACTAATTAAATTTACGGTAAAACCTGTTTGATCTGAACACAGCTTTGCATATGTTCACATTTCATTTTAACATGGTAGTCAATGGGAGATTAGAATTTTTGACTTGGAAAAAGTGTTTACATTAAGAGGTGTTCAGATCAGAGAGGTGTTCAGATATATTGGCATTGTTGACCTCTAAATTGTTAATATATTGCCAAAGCCTCAAGAGTCTGGACAAAATAGAATTCTCTGTTAAGGTGGAAGTTTTTATTTATTATTTATTTGCATAATTTTGTTTAACACTTTTTTAACATGCTAGGAAGGCCTAGGTGAGGATTCCATTATTGTCCCCTAAAGAGTGGATCAATGGTACTATCCAAGATTGTTCTATTTCTCATGAGACCTCAGCTATTCTTGTGTAGACATTATCTAAGATCAATATTACAAACCCTAAGCTGCCTTTACTCCTACTACAGCTCCTTTTACAGCTAAAACACCCTCCTATTTATAAAGTCAATATTGCATGACCTAGGCCTAGGGTATTCTACAGCCAGAAAATCAAAATATAATTTCTTTAAGAAAAATATGAATGCTTGTAGCGTAAACTATAATTCTAACACCGTACAAATCTTGATAAAGGATAAATATACTGTGCAAGGTATCTTGAATTATTGAAACAATACTACACAATTGTCATTATTTCCATTGTCTGCCTTTTTCCACATCTGTATTTGATTTACTTTACAGGATGTTATTACCATCAGTTTTTGAACAAAAAATTTCATTGCTTGGTTATATTTCTGTCCTTGTCTAAGGAAGTATTTCTTCTTATTAAAGGCAATCTACAGAGATATTGGACGTTGTATTGTGGGTGGATGTTAGATCAATACTTGCTCAAATATTATAATATCTGCTACTATATGTGTCTGTTAATACATGAGACTCTGCAGAATTCCTTCACATTGCACCATATGGCATAGCTAATCTTCAGAATTGAGTATTGAATCTTGAGTACTGAAATTTGAGTGTTTAAACTTGAGTGTTTTACTGATAGAAACAAAACAGGGGTTTTATTAGAATGATTGTCAGTTTGGAATCACTTAAAGTGTAAAAATCAAGTCAATGACATTGTCAGATTCAGTCTTGCCATTTCTCCCATTTTAAACCTTATATCATACATTTATACAATGTAGTATTTGTGTGTGTTACACTTTCAATATTGTAGATTGATCAATTGAGCCAATGTGTTAATGGTAAAATATTTATGAAATGCTAGTCATTTCCTTGAACAAAATCTTTGTTCAAAAGCTTAAAAGGCAAAAAGAAATTTAATTTATTTTGCATTTTATTTCTGTACAAGCAGAACAAGAAGAATATCTATAAAACTACATATCTTAGTAGAATTGTTCAAAATGTATGGACAATGTAAAATTACAAATAGTAGAACTTGTGTTTGCAGAATGATTTTCAGATTTTGTGTCTCCTCATTTAACAACTTAGCCTAGAGATGTACGCTATTTCCTTCCAGGCTCTGGCATGCATGAATAATTCAGCATTTCTTAAAACCAAATATTATTAATGTTTTGACTGAAAAATCAGAAGCACAGGATCAGATCATTCAGCATTACTCAAAGTTTACATTTCTTAATATGTTTTCTAATCCAAAGTTCTTCTTGTATTTTCCAGCCTTAGGTGCCGCCTATGGAACAGCTAAATCAGGAACTGGTATTGCCGCCATGGCTGTCATGCGTCCAGAGCTCATCATGAAGTCCGTCATCCCTGTTGTCATGGCTGGTATTATTGCCATATATGGGCTTGTCGTAGCAGCTTTAATCGCCAATGAAATAAAACCAGATTCATACACACTTTTCAAGTAAGTGAATATTTTTGAATTTGTGAATTACAAAAACCCAATACTAATGTCTGAAATTTAAAAAGGCGTGAAGTATATAGCCTACCCCAACCCATGACCCATTGTTGATATTTTCATATCTTTGTTGGAGGGAGAATGCGGGGAAGCAACATGGGGATCAGTATAAAACTAAAAAAATGAATTGAAAATACATTAAAACTTTTCTAATCCAAATGCCTCCGGGACTGGCCAATTTTACACTTCAATTAAGTGAGAAACCTGATTCTTACTTGTTGGAAACAAAATATAAATTTTCAACAATATCCATTGACTCAGATAGAACTAAAGAGCAGATTAACCTAATACATCACTTAATTGATGAAGTGTATCTGAAGAAAGCTTACAATGAAGAATTCAACATATTGGGAAACATAGAATGTAATACCATAGGGGGTAGTTACACGATGCCCATGTCAAGCAGCGTGCCTACTAGGCACGCAGTTTGAAACTCTGACAAACTGCGCGCATATTTCAAAATGTGAGACAGGGAGGACACGACTCCCAAAAAGAGCCAAAATACGAAAAATACAAGGTTGGTCTCGTTCTAAAGATAGTACCATTCTGTGAAGATGAACTTAATTTACTCAATGTTTTTCCCGATGTAAACCTAGTTATCTCAATATAAGGGTCTTAAGTAACTTCTGTGTTCAAAATTTACAGTGTAAAGTTATATCTATGTCTTTTTATCGTCATTTGCCGTTTATTCAGCCATTGTGTCTGTGTATGCTAGAATATATAGGATCACTCCATCTGATTAAATCAGCAAAGTTTGTGTTCAAAACGATAATACGCCATAAACGTGATTTAAACATTTTTCTTGTCAAACTGCGCGCCTATATTCACAGGTATTTCCCAAACTGCGTGCCTAATATTTCTAAACTGCTTACCTATCCAAGCTTGTTTTGTATTATTAGAAAACATAAGCGCCATACAAGGCACATATGTGTCTAATAGTAGAACCCCATAATTGAAACACTATGAGAGTCCATCCACCAAGATGGTGATCTGAAAATAAAAGTTTTTTTCGTTCCCAACTTAATTGTCACTTCTATTATACATTTTGACCTTTAATATGAAAATCTCATAAAATCTGACGATAAAGCAAAATTTCCAAAGCTACATGAAAAACACCTCCACGTGCCTCTGTAGAAATTCCAATGATAATATGTAGTTTTAATAGTGTATGTGCACAGTTTGTAATTTCTGGCTAAAATAGGCACGCAGTTTGTGATTTATTTCTTTTTAATCTCCTGATTATCTGTTTTTTCTCGAAATATTTTGAATTATACATGATAAATGTGTAAGGAATTAAATATAAAACGAGTCGAAAGTATTTGTCATTTATGTTTAAAGTGCTAGATCGATTTACGTATATACATTCCCGTTAAATCAGTGACGAAAATGTCATTAATCTGTTTATGTTTTAAAGCTTAGATTCATTTGCACATAGTTTTTGCTAGTACATGTATTTGCAAGATTCGTATATTCGCCACAGTATGAACGCGTTGAACAAGAAAACAATGCAGGATAAATGTCTTTAAATTACGTTTCAAAATACAGACTCCAACTTAAATGATGCAATGTTCTAAGGCACGCAGTTTGTGATCGAAACAAACTGCGCGCCTAAGCAGGCGCGCAGCTTGACATGGGCACCGTGAGTTATCTACCTAGTATTATCTAGCAAAGGGTGATGTGCCCTGTTGAACATTTGGAAATAGCATGCCACCGCATTGAAAACTGTTTGCACCCTAGTGTGGACTTTCACCAAAACAGGGATTAGGCACATGTCCAAAAAAACATCCTGGGGAGATCAGTGAATACATGTTAATTGGATGATCCGATATACATTTAAGTGGAAATAGTCTAGCAACAAGCCCTTGTAAGTTGTGTCCCCCTCCCACTACTAGCTACACCCCATCTCTAGAGAGACCCCTAGTAGAGGGGCTCACAAAAGCTTGTAGCTAGACTAAGTGGAAATGGCGTACATTTATTAATCATATTCTAACACCCATAATTCAAATGGGCTCAGCAGAGGTATCTTCATGTGAATGGGCTTTCACTTACAATAGGAAATGCAAACTAATATTCTTCAAGCGTTTCAATTGAATTGATTTCCTGGTGGAATTGCTGGCTGTCTTTGATATGGAGTCAAAATTGGAATTGCTAGTGATCTTTGATACAGTCGAGTTTACCTTTTTTATTTTCTGTTTTCAATGCACGTTTAAATTATGGAAATAAGAAACCCAGCTGATTGGTGTTTAGTGTAACTGTTGCCATGACAATGACATAGATGATATCATATAAACTGAGGTAGACTTTAACATTTTAATAGAATCATGCAAAAGTCTTTGTTTTTTAGGGTTGGGGGAATATTTCATAATTTTCATCCATATCAAGAATTAGTGCTAAATATTTTAAGATATAAAGTGAGGTAAAATAAAAAGGTGGGAATTAGAATGAGGTATAATCTAAGAGCCTCAATATACTGCAAGGTATGGTAGTCAATATTTACCCTCGATGAGGACCCTTTAGGACCACATGTAATTCGATCACTGAGGGTCAAATTCATTTTTTTATTATTTTTTCACAAATTCATTTTAGTCCAAGGGGCGATATGATATTTCCCAAAATATGTGTTGATTATGTATTTGTGTATATGTTTACCCATTTTCGGCATGTTTGAGGTACACGAACCAGGTTTTTAAATAGTTGTACATTCATCATATTCTATTAACCTTTGGATAATCCCAATATCCTGAACCTCATATAGGATAATCTCTAATATATGTGCTGGTATGGGAAAACAATAATTATGATGGAATTGTTCAATTATAGGGGTAATGTCAATTTATGGTTCATGCCATGAGATTAATTGAATTGATGTCAGTTATTTTACAATGTAGCATTGGGGTATTTTTCAAAATCATATCTTGTATTGATACGATCCATATTGTGTGTAGTGTTAAATATTGGTCTGTTCTGTGTCACTCATTTCTACACATGATCCATTTGTTAACTGCGATTCTCCTTGCTCAAATCAGATTTTTTTCAAATTTCATCCACAAATTTTCTTTTAATTCATCAGACAATTGTATAAAGATATAGCATCTTAGTCACATTTAAAGCTAACCACTGTTTATTTCTATTTACAGGAGCTTCGTACATCTGGGTGCTGGACTTAGTGTAGGTCTTAGTGGTCTTGCTGCAGGCTTTGCCATTGGAATAGTAGGTGATTCAGGAGTACGAGGTACAGCCCAACAACCCAGGCTATTCGTTGGAATGATTCTTATCCTCATTTTCGCTGAAGTATTGGGTCTATACGGACTTATTGTTGCCTTGATCCTGTCAACTAAATAATAAAACAGACTACAAAACACTTAGACTGTTATAGAGAATGTTATATAATTATGTAATTATTACAATTGTATTGTATAGAAGGGGTCTTAATTCTTTAAAAGCATCATGGGTAATTTTGTACTGATTCGAATTGAATGAACACATTCCGAAATGTAATTTCCAGAGACCTTTTAGATTTTGAGACTTTTATGAAGTAACTTGTGATGCTTATTTTGGATTAAGATTATTACAGTTGTAGCGAATTGTCTTGTGTGAAATTCTCTTCCATTAAAATGGACTGTGTAAAGTTGGAATTGGCAGACGGATACAATCTAAATGGTGGAATCATACGAAAAGAAATTGATAATAAAGAAAATGAATTCTAGAACAGTCTTGCCATATTTGGCATAATGATCACTGAATATACTGACAACAAACATACAGCATTCCATTTCTCGAATACTGAGGGAGGGGGGATTGAGGGAGGAAGGAAAGGTTAACTTATTGAACAAAAGGCTGTGCCATTTCTGTGTGTTTTACGATATGAGGTGATAAACTATGAAAGTAGCAAATTAGCAGTGACGAATAAACTGAAAATATTCAGTAATCAAGACCTATATTTTTGTCGTTGTTAAGTGGGCAAAGTGCAATAACATTTGATAACCTTATGCTCATAATTGAAATCAAAGGGAGAGCAATTTTTCTAAAAAAAATTGTTCCCAATTCTATCTCGTAAAAAATGTATGGTAAAATGCACAGGAATGTTCCAGTCTTTGTTTTGTAAAATGTTTAAGAAAGGCTGTGTGATAATGTCCATTATATGCATATAAAACTAGATAAATACCAATATTAGTTGATATTATATAGAAATTATTAGCCATGTGATAGTGTACACTTCCTCTTATCAAGTTTGAATTTTAGACATATCCATGATTATCTAAAGTGAAAACTGATACGTGGAAAGAAATTACAAAATGTAGAAAAATGTCTCAATTTTGACTGGATTTAGATTATGGTCACTAAAATTCACCATGCTACATAAAAATACATCGATATATTGTTGTTAAGATAGTCATAAGTATTATGTCATTGACCAGTAGAGTCATGAATTGACTGACGTGTTATGACTAGGACATGTAATGACTAAAAATGTAGAATGTAGAAGAACCGATGTTTAGTTCTGTAATTAGCTGTACAGTATAAATTCTTTATAAATTGTTATTTTTGTCTTAGCAAAAATGTAGATTTAACTCATTTCATTTCGCATCAAGAGCTTTGTATATAAATATAAAGTGGCAACTTTGTTTCATACGGCTTTATATCAGAAAATTGAACAATATAAAAATGCTCAGTTTTGTCGAACTCTTGATTTCTTAGATTACACCATGTTATATAGCAAATAACACAGATCCTTTGTTCTTTTCTGTATTTCCTAACTTAGTTTTGTTCTAACTTAACTTAGTTCTATTCTAACTTTAAGTAGAGCCATTCTGACATACAGTGCCATTCTAACCTATACAGTGGTATTCTGGTCTGTATAGTGCTACTTTTCTAACCTTTATAGTGCTATTCTAGCCTATATAGTGTAGCCTATGTAGTGCTCTCTCAGCCTGCATAGCGCTCTTCTTACCTGTAAAATATAGCCTGTATAGTGTTATTCTAGCCTATACAGTGCTCTCACTAACCTAAATAGTGTAGCCTATATAGTGCTATTTTGGGCTGTATAGTGCTGTTCTAGCCTATATAGTGCTATTTTGGGCTATATAGTGCTATTTTGGGCTATATAGTGCTGTTCTAGCCTATATAGTGCTATACCAAGTTGTATAATGCTGTACATCAGTATGCTCTTTATGTTGTATTTGTGCTGTAATAATGCGGAAATAAACTCTGTATTTGTACCAATGTTAAACAAATGCCTTTATTTTGTTTATTTTAGTGTATTTGTAATTAAATTATGTGATACAGTAACATTCATGTCCATATTTTAACAATTTGTTTAGAAAGTGTGAGTTTGTAGTTTCTTATTCCTTTAACTGGTCCATAACTTCTCTCAATCTGTCTCGAGAATTACTTGAATACCAGTGCACCAATTAACTTCCTAATATTGGTGTTAACAGTTAACACATGCCTTATTCTTTTCAAAATTGCCACCACTTCAACATGGCAGATATTATTTTTTCATGTCAAACATAAGTAATTGATATTATGAAAGGTAGAATTAAAAGGTATCTTGTTGATAGATATTCTGGGTTTTTAAGTCGAGTGTACAAATACTGAGAATGCAGGATTTCCAGTTAATTTTGAGATCTCAAAAACATGGCTTCATGCATCAGAAATTAATCGAATGTCAGCTGTCATTTGCAATTATCATCTCTCTAACTAGCCCCCCTCCCGATTGTTGATGATTGGACACCATCCATAACCTCTACATTTCAACACTACAACACAGTACAATACAATAGCCTATATCTATCTATAAGAGTAAAGGAGGTGGATCACATTTGATAAAGTATTCACACAGTAATCATAAAGTTTTCAAACTGAGACAATAGCCCTTATGAAGTACCATAATGTATTGTTACATATCAGAGGTACATGTTGTGACCTTGCCACTACCACTTTAGAGATAGCACATATCTGTTAACCATTTAAACGTGGCATAACTCAAAGCAGGTCATAGCCATCTTTTGCCAAGAGGTGGAGGTGGTTCCATTTTTTTTAAAATCTAGGGGTTTCCAAGTTGACAATTTTTGCTCAAAATCACTAAAAAGTGCTCAGAATGGTGAAAACTGCATGATTTTGAAAATTGAAAAATTTTGGGCCAGGAGTTCACTTGCTGCAGGAGGCCTGCAGGTCAGGTAGCTCTACCCTTTGAAGAAGTGATCAACCTGGTCTTGATGTACCCTGAATTTGCAATAAATCTCTCATCATATTATCATATTTGCTATATATGGGCATATAATCAAGCACCTCAGAGACCTCAAAAATACCCCCCCCCCCATTTCAACAATTGCAAAACATGATTTGTCAAGTTTCATGAAGTTCACTATATAACAAGATGAAATCTATTACAAAAGAAACTTTGAACACAATTGTAAAGGTCCTGGTCAATGTCATATGTTGAACCATTTCTCTCTTAGTATTACGGGAGTAGAGTGGGGGAGGGGGATTGATTAGTGTTGTCATCAAAGGGTTAAGAAATTCCCACATCTTTTAATTCTTTATCTTTTAAAACAATTATCAATGGGTCTAGTGAGGGCTAAAAAATGGATCAATTTTAGATCATTTCTAAAATCTATCCAAAGGCAATTTCTGTATTTTAAGGTCTTGGGACTTTTGAAATATGTGAACACTCAACATGAATTCTGGCATCTCTGTCAAAAACAAGAACTTTACAAGAACAATAATTTAGACTCAACTTTGAAGACTTTGTTGGATGGTTAAAGTGACATACGGTATCTGATTCTATCTACAAATCTACTAGTCTTCATCTTTAGTTTTCACATGGGACTATGTATTTCATTGTGTTTGGGTGAAGTTAACTAAAACAACATATGTCAAATGTGGCCAAGTCTATTCAGCATACTAGTATAGTGATATTCTTAAGCCTGTAGTATAAACGAATTGTTCCATGGTCCTGTGATTTTGGATTGTCATAATGATTCCTTTGAATCAATGGGGAATTTTAGATGCCTTTACCCATATCTATCATGTAACAATAACATAAATTGGATTTGTTTTTCATTTTATTTTTTATAATTCACAGTACTATTACATTCACAATGTACACTGTATCTACAAAATGATTGGTATAATGGCATAGATAAAATCCCAACTTCACTTTGACTAATATGGCCTTCGAGCACAACATATAATTCATAATTTTATAAAACTTGATACTTTTTATCTTTGAGTTTTCTACAACAATATGAATAGTAAACAGTTGGTGGTACATCAATCATTATAAGTCAAATATCCACTGTGTGTTTATTATAATTTGATTAATTGCAAACTTGCAGAGAGTCCATGTGTCAAACAACCCCATTTACTTTTTATTGAAGCATGCACAAATCTAAGAGACTAAGACTCAATGAGAGGGCTCACCAAGTGATCCAAAAACCAGTGATGGTTGAATACACTAGTATGACACTTTAAATATTGGATACAAGACTAAATATTGTAGTACAGTTACTGTAAAACTAGTCTCATTTAAACACTGCTGGGGCTTGCCAAAATTGGGTTCGCATTTCAAGGTACATGTAATTTATGGCAATTTAAAAAGTATGGGACAAGAAAACAGTTCATACTGAGAGGTGTTTAGTTTAGAGAGGAGTTCAGATATACAGGTTTAACTGTATTACACTGCATCTTTTCACATTCTGCTATAGTATTTCATATCAATGCTTTTCCAAGGCCTTAGAGAGAAGGTCATTCAAGCGTCCTACAATTGTTCTTGGGTCCATAATCAGCCCAGCAGATATCATAGCATTGTCGTAGATCTGGAAATAAATGGGAAAAACACTCAGAATTCATCATCTTAAAAGTCAAACAAACAAATTGTTTGAATTATAACGTTTTGCAATGAACACTGCATCTGACCAATTAAATAAATTACAGAGATCAACTGACCATGAGCATTATGGGAAGGCATAGCCTTGTGTGGAATTCCACCAATCAGATTGCTTTTAAAGCTATGAACATCTAAATGGAGATTGTTCATCTTATCCTTAATTTGGGGGACATTAAACTTATTGAGAAATCACTGTAAAATGCATCAATTAAACAAATCCTCGACAATTTATAAATTTTCATAGCCTTATAAGGAGGAAAACATGTACACGATACAAGAATATGTCACCTCAAATCATGAGTGAGATGTGTGATCAAATTGTAAGACTGATAAAGACTACTCGGCCTTTAACACAATTAATTTATGATCTTATGAAAAACAAGGAAATAAACAAATATTTTAATCTATGATATCAGAAAAAACTTAATTTGTTCAAAATCTGAAAATCGAAAATAGGGAAGTCAGAGAAAACAGAATGAATTTTGCCTTTATTATAAAACTATATATTTTACATATACATGTACAAGAGTGGAGATGAGAAAACATGATATTTTTGAACTGGGTTCAGATAAGTTAGATAAGGAATTAAGTTAAAACAATATATTTAAAGAGATAACAAAGAACAGAGATGAGTTAAATGGTAACCTTTTGAAATTTTTTTTTACCTGGGGTTCACAACTAAAGCAAAAGACATGTCATTGCCACAGTATTTCCCCAATTTGACATATTGGCATTCAGATTGCCCAATTTAAGCATCCAGTTTTTCCAAGTGCATTGCCCAATTTAAGCATCCAGTTTTTCAAGTCCATTGCCCAATTTAAGGAACCAGTTTTTCAAGTCCATTGCCCAATTTAAGCATCCAGTTTTTCAAGTCCATTGCCCAATTTAAGCCTCCAGTTTTTCAAGTCCATTGCCCAATTTAAGAAACCAGTTTTTCAAGTCCATTGCCCAATTTAAGCCTCCAGTTTTTCAAGTCCATTGCCCAATTTAAGAAACCAGTTTTTCAAATCCATTGCCAAATTTAAGAGACCAGTTTTTCAAGTCCATTGCCCAATTTAAGCACCAAGTTTTTCCAAGTCCATTGCCCAATTTAAGAAACCAGTTTTTCAAGTCCATTGCCCAATTTAAGCCTCCAGTTTTTCAAGTCCATTGCCCAATTTAAGGAACCAGTTTTTCAAATCCATTGCCAAATTTAAGAAACCAGTTTTTCAAGTCCATTGCCCAATTTAAGCACCAAGTTTTTCCAAGTCCATGGCCGTGAGTGAAAAGTGATTGCCATTGTCAGTCAGGCAAATGGGAGTGTCAAACCTGTTTTTGGCTCAAACCATTTCTTGTCATATCTTAGATCTTTTTAAATATTTAATTTGAAATTCTGATCATTGTTTTAAAAGACACCTTCCTAAATTTTGTAAATTTCCTTCTTTGTTGCCCCTTTAAGGTACTCTAGTGACACTGTGTCTTAAGGTCACATTCTTCTCATAAGTTCTCACACATTGTTTTATAAGTGTACAATTGTAATGCATTTAAAATAGCCTCACAGTGTCATGTAAAGTCTGTAATCAGGCACTTTTCTCATATCTTAATAAACATTTTAGTAAAACATATATTTTTCTACATAACGATTCATAATGGTTGTGTGAATAGATTTTGCTTCCAGAAGACACATTTTATTCTTACTTTAATTAGGTATTTCTTAAATAGAATATACTGGGGGATTAAATCCAAGTGCTTGAAGGAAGCCTAAAACACCACTCACCTGTTCTGCTACTAGTTTGGCCAACTGTGGATTGCTGTCTCTGATACTGTTAAGTTTCACAACAATTGGGTGACTGCAAAACATCAATTTTGTATTTTTCATTCATTTTATTGTTAAAACTTCAGGCAAATCATGCTAGTTTTCGGTGGCTAAGCTATTTACATTGTAAGCAGTTAATGAATCAGAATCACACATCCCTGCAGGGTGGAAAAAATTAAAATTAAAAGGGATCAATAGAGGGAAGACTTGTGTTGTGTCATTGTGTGATACATAAGGTTTCTATTGATGAAATTCTAAACATTAGATAAAGCCCTAGAAGGAAACAATACAAAAATACAGATATCACATATTTGTTTATTGTTTATATCATGTTATTACTTTTTTTGTTTACCACAAAAACTTGAATAAACCAAGTCATCTTAGATCATCATCTTTTCATGTTACTTTACAAGATGAAACTTAAATTCAAAGTAAATCAATCCTGGTAAGACTGAATTCTTAAATATGTCAAACATACGTATACATATATATAACAAATACAGACTTATATAAACAGTAAACCAATGACACTCATAGTTGTATTGCATTGAGATAAGTAGTGATTTGTTTCGAAAGAGTCATGTGAACAGATATGAAAAACACTTCAGATAACAATGGATCTTATCACTGCCAATAGGTGGCAGTGTTGTTTGGCATAAACAAATGGCAAACTCATGTGAAAAGAAAACACTAAATTAATTTGATTAATGATTAATCAATATTTACTGTAGCAGATAGAGTTAAAGTATTAACAGACTGCTAGTCCGTGTTATTGATATTCTATTTAAGAGCTTTTATGTGGATATTGGGAATCATTGATTTTTACGATGAAACACTGTATTGGTATGGGCTATGAATATAGAACCATCATAATGTACTAATGTAGCCGGGATGCTCATATAGATATATGTATTGATTGATTTTCAACATGCATTTGGGATATGGAAATTAAATACTAATGTGCTATCAATCGTCAGGTTTAGGGTAATTAAAATTGATTTAAGTGTCAGAACAAAGGATTTACTCCCTCCATATGTATCAAACGAGTAAGTTTTCCAAAATGTTTTGTTCAGGTTAACTTTAGGAACAAATCCCCAATTTCAGAAAATGAAATAAATAGATTTTACAGTTCATGTGAAAATTTACAGACTGCCACTTTAATACTATTTATGAAACCATCTTCTAAAATTGTCTTCAAATGAAAAATCTTAATATTAAACATAAGCACTTAAAATAATGCATTCTGTTTATATTGAACATATCAAGTTAACTAATTTTACACTAAAACAGCATACCAAATAAAACAATTTCATGCGGTTCAAAAATTTGTGAATTTGATTTTTTATAGATGACATATTTTTCTCAAGTTTTCTTCTTGTAAAGAGTAATCATACCTTGGGTTAATTTCCAATGTTGGGTTTAAAACTCGATATTTCTCCTCGTCACTTTTATCATGAAGCTGAGTACGCAAGAAGTGACGCATCATACCTAGTTCTTGTACCGTCACTATACAGGGGGTCGATGTCAAGGCATTGGTCACCTGGAATATTTAAAGAGCGGCAATCGTTAATTCAATATTTTGAATCATGAAACTTTCAACCTGTAAAATATATTTTTTATTTAAGTTCCAGCAAAATATCAATTTTTTCATTAAATCAACTAATCAACAGATCCTAATTTGGCAATCAGTACAAGTACAATAGATAAGGAGGATAATGTATCCCAGCATACCTTGACCTTGTTGACCCGTGTACCCAGTGTCAGCTTCAACCAAGCACCCAATGAGTCTGCATCAGTCTGGGATATTGAGCCCTCATCTGAAAAATAATTGTGTAATTCAGACAATAATATCAATAGTCCATGGAAGCTAATTGTTTAGAAATGTATTTTGGTAGTTAATTTCATGTAAATTATCATAAAGAAATTTGGAAACAAATGAAATAGGTTGCCACATCTGCATTATTATGTAGACAAGAATCCCAGAGAGACAGTAAAATCTGGTTCTATAGCTTTGTTTTCATATGAAGCATCATTTTCAACAGATTTTACCCATAATGCAATCTGGCAATTATATAAACAGACGACACCAGCTTAAACTTTGCTACATTAACTTAGTTTTTAGATGTAGCGTAATTTTCAACAGATCTTACCCATAATGCAATTCAGCAAGTTGCAGACGACACTTACCAGATTCATCAACTTTGGCATCTTCTTGTGCTTCTGCTACGACTTCATTCTCAACTGATCGGATATTTTTCTTGGCATACTGCGATAAATTCATAAGCACCATTTCATCGTAAGGCTCAAAACAGAACAAAACCTCAATGTCTTTCTTTTTCAGCGCTTCCATATATGGAGATGCCTCTGCCAGTGCTCGGCTAAAATATAAAGGTACGAAATCAATAGAAGGATACTGTAACAGATTCCAAATATCCACCCACATCCAATGGTTTTTTTTAAGAAATATAGACCAAAAAGCTGGGGTTATGCAATCTGGCAATTTTATAAGCAGATGACACTTACCAACTTAAAATCTGCTACATTAACTTAAGTTTTCAGATGGAGCGTAATTTTCAACAGATCTTACCCATAATGCAATTTAGCAAGTTGCAGACGACACTTACCAGATTCAATAGAATAAGGATACTGTAACAGATTCCAAATATCCACCCACATCCAATGTTTCTCTTTGAAATATAGACCCACTTCAATTCTTTCAAAAAAAGACCAAGTTCTACGGATTTTTCAGTTAAAAAGTGACCCACTTTAGGTGCAAGTCCCATGCAGCCAATAAATGGGAGTTAATAGCTTTAAGTATTTTCTTATGTAATTGTACCTTGGCGCATGGAGGTAGAAAATGTTCCTGCCTCCAGCCTCCATTCTCTCAATGTAGTCATCAAAGCTGGTACGTTCATTAGATGGCATCTTAGAAGACTCAAATCTCAATAGTTTGGCAATTTCCTCCTGTAAGAAAACATGTCTCAATATGAGTTTGAATGCAAGAAAAGTTTAAATCAAGAAATGGTTTCAACTCACTTATGAAAATCAATTCTATATAAAGTGACCACTAAGAAAGTCAACTCAATATGAAAATAAACTCAATATAGAACAGCCACTGAGACTATAAATTCAATATAAAGCGACCATTGATAATATCAACTCAATAACTTACTCTGGCTGATTGTTCAGGTTCAGACACAATCCCCTCTCTAAAGTAGAGACCATAGTCCTCATAGAACTCTAGGTAGCTGGCAGGATCCTTTTTACTTTTTTCCAGGAAGAAGCGAATAAGTCTGGATGTCAATACATTCCGTAACTTCCTGAAAGTGATTCATTTTTATTACATCTTATCTGGAATCTCAGCATTCTGATTGGTTGATGTAGTAACATGTGATCAAGAATACAACAATATATCACACATCCTTCAATTTTTGAATTTATACCTGCTTGTCAATTCTGATGCGATTAGGCGAAAATGCATTAATGTAATAAAACATAAAATAACACAAGGCAAACATGCAAAATGTCAACATCTGCCATTTGTAAAATTTGCCTCTAAAGAGCAATGGACACCACAAAGCATGAGTTTAACTTCTAAAGACCTTACCTAATAAGATAACTTTAAAAGGTCCTTAGCAAATAAGATAACTTATAAAGGTCTTCCCTAATAAGAACACTTTAAAAGGCCTTCCCTAATAAGAACATTTTAAAAGGCCTTACCTAATAAGAACATTTTAAAAGGCCTTACCTGATAAGAACACTTTAAACGGCCTTACCTAATAAGAACACATTAAAAGGCCTTACCTAATAAGATAACTTTAAAAGGCCTTACCTAATAAGATAACTTTTAAGGCCTTCCCTAATAAGAACACTTTAAAAGGCCTTCCCTAATAAGAACACTTTAAAAGATCTTACCTAATAAGATAACTTTAAAAGGCTTTACCTAATAAGAACACTTTATAAAAAGGCCATACCTAATAAGATAACTTTAAAAGGCCTTACCTCATAAGAACACTTTAAAAGGCCTTCCCTAATAAGATAACTTTAAAAGGCCTTACCTAATAAGAACACATTAAAAGACATTACCTAATAAGATAACTTCTAAAGGCCTTACCTAATAAGAACACTTTAAAAGGCCTTACCTAATAAGAACACTTTAAAAGGCCTTACCTAATAAGAACACTTTAAAAGGCCTTACCTAATAAGATGGCTGTCCTGTAGAAGTTCTCTACTCAAGTTCAATGGGATATCTTCACTGTCAACAACACCTGTAATTACAACAAAGAATCAAGCATTAGAGCACCTGAGAAAGATTTTCACTTGCCAAACCAAATGAGCCTCAAAAAGTTTCGTTTAACAGTACAGGGTGGGCCATATAAATGTTTCCAATCTGAGCTGGCAAAAAGATTATAAGGGTAACATTTTAGCCCAACCTGTACAATCCATCAGATTTAATTATTCAAAATACAGGAAATATTGATACAGAGTTAAATAAACACTTATAATTATGTGATAAAAATAGGATTTTCTTGCAATAACCAATCAAATACAGGGTGGGCATTAAGTCATATACAGGGTGACCACTTACCTTTGACAAACCTCAGCCATGCAGGTAGAATGCGACTTGATTTGTTCATAATCATAACTTTGCGAGAATACAGGGTGACTCCAGATTCTCTGTCCTGACTCATGTCAAACAAAGCTACAATGAAAAATGCACAATGTAAGGTCTTGGAATAAAACTGTACTGAAAGAAAGAGCATTAAATGTTCTATAGCAATTCAAATAACATTTTAAATTCCAAAAATGTTGCCAATCAGACTAAAACACATAAGTAATTTCAAAACACTAAAATTACTTGACATTAAAAATATTTGAAAAAATCATACTTTAACATAAACAATTCAATGTCCTTACTTGGTTTATACTGGGGCACATAAAAGAGGGCTCTGATGTTCAATGGGGCATCAGTTTTGTAATGTAACGTATATCGTGGCTTATCATAAGCATTTGAGATGAATCTGAAAAACTCTTCATGCATGTCTTCAGTGACATCTTTAGGTTCTAAAGTCCACAAGGCTTGGATAACATTTGCTTTCTTTCCATTTACGTAAATTGGAACTCCGACAAAATTGCTGTATTTCTTGATGATATCTGGAAGGTAAAAGAAACAACATTTGAAATATTATGATTGTGATGAAATGCCTATTTTAAATATGCATTGTCATTGAGTGGGGACATACCTCCTAACATATTTACACTGGGAGACAGACCCAATGGGGGAAGGGTTCAGTTTATTTAAATTATTCCAGGGGGTTTAAATTTTACAATTTTTGCAAAAGATCACTAGAAATGCTGGAAATGGTGAAAACTGCATGTTTTTGCAAATACACAGACGTATTGAGCTTAGGGAACTTTATACACGTTGCTTATATTGTATCGTTCACGCACGTCTGTCATGGTGAACGGAGTTGATTTGTGTTTGTGCTCATCCTCCATTTTTTCGTCTGCGCAGTGATGATGCGCAGACGTTTCCAAGGGTAATAGAAGTTGCAATTGTGACGTCAGCGGGCAATAGTTCAAATAAATATTCCCGCTGACGTCACATTTGAGGAAATATAACTTTCCAAGGGAAATAGTAAATCTATTTCGGAACACGTGACTAGGTATTGACCAATCATGATTAGTGTTACATATTGGGTATATAATAATATCACATATTTACATAACATATTCAGGAGACCCACTAGAACATGAAAGAACAGGAAAAATTATTGAAACTATATTGTTACCATGGAAACAGTGGCAAATTTTTTCAAAACCAATAGGCGATTTGGTAAAACCAACCAATGAAATGCCTGTTGCCTGCTGCTAAACAAAACCTCTGATTATCTATTGAAACTTCTGATCTAAGAAGTCAAATGTTGTACCTTTAATGACATCCTCCTTGGCAAAGTCGTAGCTGTCTCCTTTCAGATGTACCACGATCTTTGTTCCTCTTTGTACACCCTCTGCTTCTGATATCTCATATGTACCAGTCCTAAATACAAACAAGACATAAATGTATAGATATCACACTTTTTACTTAAAAATCCACCTAATCAGGTCTTGGCACAACAAATTCTCTTAGTTCAATAATTGAAATAGTTTTAAAAGAGAGTATCACATACCACATATCATGTACTATTACATTGTTTTGTAAAAGAGGGGGCGCAATTATTTTTGACACCCTGTATATTTAAGAATACCCTCTGATATGGTGCCGTTTGTTTCTCGTTATGCTGTATATTTTTACTTACCCATCAGATGTCCATTTATGGGCAGGTTCATTAGCATCATGTGACTGAGAGTACACATCGACCTTTTCCCCGACCATAAATGTTGAGTAAAAGCCGACTCCAAACTGACCAATCAGATTGCTGGAAACATCTGGTTTATCTTTCAATTCTTCAAGAAACTCCTGGAAAAATGAAACAGTTCCATGAAATATATAATGTCACCTGAAATGTCTGTAACTAAATTTTCTCATTAAAACATTTTGTTAGCTACTAACAAAACATTGAAATATTGTAACATTTGCTCACAAAACAATGTAATAGTGTACCTTTGATTACAAAACATTGAAATATTGTACCTTTGATTACAAAACATTGAAATATTGTACCTTTGATTACAAAACATTGAACCATTGTACCTTTGATTACAAAACATTGAAATATTGTACCTTTGATTACAAAACATTGAAATATTGTACCTTTGATTACAAAACATTGAAATATTGTACCTTTGATTACAAAACATTGAAATATTGTACCTTTGATTACAAAACATTGAAATATTGTACCTTTGATTACAAAACATTGAAATATTGTACCTTTGCTCTCAAAACATTGAAATATTGTACCTTTGATTACAAAACATTGAAATATTGTACCTTTGATTACAAAACATTGAACTATTGTACCTTTGATTACAAAACATTGAAATATTGTACCTTTGATTACAAAACATTGAAATATTGTACCTTTGATTACAAAACATTGAAATATTGTACCTTTGATTACAAAACATTGAACTATTGTACCTTTGATTACAAAACATTGAAATATTGTACCTTTGATTACAAAACATTGAAATATTGTACCTTTGATTACAAAACATTGAAATATTGTACCTTTGCTCTCAAAACATTGAAATATTGTACCTTTGCTCACAAAACATAGACATATTGTAATTTGCACAAAAAAGCATTGTAACATTGTACCTTTGATCCTGACTTGGCAATTATTCCAAGGTTTGCCAACATTTCTGTTTTGTTCATCCCTATGCCAGTATCCTGGAACACAAGACAAAAGAAGGAGATAGTACATAATCAGGGTGAAGAGTTTAAGGCTTTTTTTAAATAATAAACACTATTTCAGTTGTTGCTTAAAGACATGTTCGGATAATAATATTTAGGTATCTTACTTAAAATAAAAAGTTAAATTTAAATGGCCACTTCATTAAAATTCAATACTTTACCATGTTTCTCTTTCAAAAATGCTCAACGCGACACCTTTCTTTTCATGCGTGAATATCAAAAGTGAATTCTCAAATGCATTTTTTGATTATTTATGACATAACCATGTTCTTGTTATGTTTGTTTTAAAATCATATCATGTTTTTAAGATATTTTAAATTTAGACATATATCTCATAGTATGTCGAAAGTTAAAAAAAAAATTTTTAAATCTCAAACTTGCCCACACACCTGAATTGTAAAGGTTTTCTTGCTGTCATCAACTCCAATGTGAATCTCAAGTGGAACGTCCTTATCAGCTACATCTGGAGTCGTCATAGCCTGGTAGCGTAACTTCTCCAAGGCATCGCTACAGTTGGAGATCAGTTCTCTGATAAACACCTGGAGAATAAAGAACATGGAAATAAACACCTGGAGAGTAAAGAACATGGAAATAAACACCTGGAGAGTAAATAACATAGAAATAAACACCTGGAGAGTAAAGAACATGGAAATAATCACAGAGAGAGTAGATAAAATCATCTGGAAAATGAACATAAGACTTATAATCTTCCTACCTCAAACAGCACTATGCAGCGCTGTTAATGAAACAGTGCTGTGTAAAGTTGTAACCAAAAAGCACTGTACTATAATGTTTAAAACAACGGTGTAAAGCATCAACACTAAACAATGTGATGCACAAACTGCACTGTTCAGTACTCACCCTATGCAGACAGAGCCTGTGGGAAATATTGGGTGTGGCGCAAATGAGCGGAGGGTGCGGTACGTTTATGGAGCTCCTCCGCACCCAATATTTAGAGGGGGCTCATATTTGAAAAACATTTCCGAATTTTTATAAAATCACACAGATACTGCCTGGCTTCCAAGATGCAAAAATAATTTGTATAGATAGTGTACCTTGAACACCATTTTTTATGAATGCTGGGGACTCAGTATTAAAAGGATAATTTCAAAATATATAGGTCTGGGAAAGGTTTAAGGCACACTGCGTCGCTATAGAATGAATTGCGCTACTATTTTCACAATTGTATTGATATTTGGTGTCAAATACACATATCTTGGTATATTTGAAGTCCCAAAACGGCTTAGTTTAATTCAGAAATATCCCAAATTTAAATTCAAAAATGACCGTTAGCTCCGCACCCTCCGCTCATTTGCTCCGCACCCAATATTTCCCACAGGCTCTGTCTGCATAGGGTGGTACTGTTTATAGCAATGTATATTACAGTGCAGATGATGTTGCAAATTGGGGGTGTTACTGACCTCTTTCTCTGAGTAGAGCGACTTTGCTACAATGTCCAAGAGTTTCCTCGTCTCTGCTTGGAATTCTTGTTTCTCAGCAGCACCTGCAAGTAAAAGCAAGACATGCAGCGGCAAATATCATACTTTGAACGAGGAAAATGGCCACAAGTGTTTTACCCAGCATGCCCAAAACCAAATAAGACTTTGGCACAAGTCTGCTCTTGCATCAGCAAAAACTTCAAGTTGAAGAGATGAGTGGTTTTCCTGAACTGCAGTTGCCCTGACTATCTTGTTATTCAAGGTTAGTAAAGAGGAATCCTCAGTTAAAACAATGAACAACCTGCATTGTTCGAATTCATTACATAATTTTATGCTTGGATTGCGGGATCAATATTGTACCACCATTCCACAGTCAGACTGTACTCAAGCCAATTCAGAAAAATGTGATGATGGTAAAATAGTTGAATCCCAATAATGAATTAGAAACCAGGATTGTTGTCTAATTCTGAATTTGTATGATTCATCTGAATTTGTAGTTCATAAATATTGATGGATCTGACTGATAAATAATGAATGTTTTTTACATCAATCTATTTCCAACAGTGATGTATCACCAAATTATAACCCAATAAGCATAATATATACCCAAAATGTTACACAATATCAAAATCCACTAAACAAAATAACTCGTTGCAGATCTTACGTAATTACCTCTATAATATTCAACTTAGAAATCGCAAAATGTATTATGATTTACGATTTCATTTTCTCATATTACGTGTGTCCTATTTTAGATTACGTCAACTGCTCTGCTCTGTTAATTTACATAGCTCTAGAAAGTGTCGATTTATGTCCCTATTACCCTCAGTTCAGTAAAAGTGCACGGAGAAATATTGTTTACGACGTTAATTCTGACAAGGGAGATATTAACGATGATTGTGTCGCTAAATATGCACCAGTTCACTATCTCTCTCGATAATAATTTGTAGCGCTCATCATTACAAAGTCTATAAAATAAGGACTCACGATAAGATCAGTGGTAATAAAATGATCCACATTCTACAGTACGAGTCAAAAAGTTAGAAAATGTTTACAGAGTAAATATAATAGCTATTATAAGGGTCTTTCACTTTTCATTAACAGGGGCTTCCATAATATGGAAAATCTTGTGTATCACATACAGAAACATGATAAATAATGAAAAATAATCGACAAAATAATTTGTTTTACAGTGTTACCGTATGTGCTTTTGAAATTGAAATTCTCATTGTAACCCATTACAAAGAACACACATATATGAGAGAAGTCAAAAATCCCTGGGAATTTCATGTATAGGAATTTTTCTTGCCAAAAATGCCGTATTTGCAAGGAAAGTAACAGCCTATTTTTACAATAATGATATGTATTGTTATTGGAGAGAATACGGTAAAGATTGCTAAAATAAAGCAAGAATCGAACTATATTGACAAATTTGACAGTGATTGAAGAACTCCCCTACAGAGCTGGTAAAGGAATTGTTTTCTGCGATTATCTTCAATATTTCCACTTTAGACTGTTTCTTTTTTAATTTGATGACAGATCATAATTTTTCGTGTAAAACTCATGTAATAAAGTCGAGAAATCTTAGAAAGAAACAAGAAAGTTCACGACCTTGATGATCGCTAAATTAGTAAAAATTTCGAAATAAAACTCTGAAACGTGATAATTTCCTTCATTCATTATGGACTATTTTGAGATAATATTAGCTTAGTATGATGTGGGAAGCACCTACTGATAGATATTTATCAGGGGGATGCATCGATTTTCAAAATGTGTCAATGTAGTGCTCAAATGTTTTCTGCATTTTAGTGTAAGTACTCTTTTATCGCCCACTATATTTCTTAGGAAATTTAATTTTTCTGATATATTTGTTAATACTTGGTCTTTCTTGAACTCTGTAGAGCGGCTGGGCGCTTATTAGGGGTGGGCCCTTAATACAGTGATTACAGTAATTGTTGTATTTGGTGATCTAAAAATCTAAACATTTTGTTTTTAAAATGGTGGGTAATTTAAATATTTGAAAATCATTTTTTTCAAAAGATCTGTAAACAATTTCAAGTTGAAATATATGGATGTTGCGGTGGTTATGGAGAGGACTACCCCGTCTCGTATCCACCTGTATGTCTCTAGCAACACATGCGATTATAATGTACCACTCTCGAGAGTAACACTTGTCAGAGCTGCGTTAATATGGTATTTAACACAAATCCATTTGTTAACCTAGTTCAGAATAGTGACCCTGTTTTTCAAATGATGTTTACTATAATATCTGCTCATAAAAACAAAAGATAACAAAGATAGAATATTGATGTCCTGTTTGGACAAAATTGACCTCTAACTTCTTTACACAAAATGGAATTATCAATACTGTAGACGAATCTAGTAAAGGGGAGTAAATCAGGTCATCTATATTGCACATTCTTAGTTTCAAGGAAAAGTCAAATTATGTTGATTATTATGCAGGAGACCATTTTTGGTATGTTCAATGAACAATTAAAAATAGGACAGTTCCAAAAATGGACCCTAGCGTAACTACAAACTTGTACACATGTTGAAAGAAGTCTGGAGTAATTTACGGCATAATATTGCAACTGATGTTTCCAAGATAGCAATGCAATAGCATGTCTATGTACACTTTGCACCCATTCAGGAAATACAATTGATCAGAAAAATTAAACTTTTAGGGTTGATGTCCAATTATCAACACTGAGTTAGTTTCATTAGGGGGAGGGGGGAATGATTACTTCCTGAGTTGAGAGTGCTGATTTTGTATTTTTCTGAACAAGACACACATGATGAAAATCTCACTCTTTTTGGACACACAAACACAAAACACACACCCAGCAGCACAAGATGATGACAATATAGGACCAATAAAAATATGCCCACAAACCATAGAACAGTTATTTTAAAATGCTAGACTATGCAGGCCCGTAGCCAGGGGGGTTCGCAGGGTCCGGGTGAACCCCCCCTGGCCAAAATCTCTTTCAAAATCATGCAGTTTTTCACCATTTTGAGCACTTCTCAAGTGATTTTAGCCATATTTGGGCCAACATTGTCAAATGTGAACCCCCCCCTGGAAATTTTGGAAAACTGAACCCCCCTTGGCAAATCCTGGCTACGGGCCTGCTATAGAAGGCTATCTTAGAATCTCGAACAAACTGTATTTAATCACCCCAAGTCCCCATGGAAAAGTCCTTCAACTGAAAGGCACTATAACACAGACTGACACGCCATTAGAACTCTCAGATTGCTTTAATATCGTTCTTTAGTTAACGATTTTAATGGTGATGATCAGTATATGTTTTTAAGCTGACAGTAAACCGACAATCCCATTGTGAAATTGATTTGCTAATGTAGCTAAATAATTATACAAAATATCAATCACGAAGTCTAATAATAGAAGTAGATTTTACACTAATCATACTCTAAGCATAATAATTCGAACAATTTCTCACTAAATGGATAGAAAGTAATTCCGTGGATTGTTATGACACAATGCATTACCCAGTTTGTAAGTAGTTAGTTACAAGTTTCACCACCAGGTGGCTAACTAGGAAAGACATACATACACTGTATTTTTGTATGCCCATGTTGCATAATGTTTTAATGAGGTTTATCCCCAGGTATCACTAAAAAGAACATAAAGCCCTGCCATGCTCATTGCATGCTTATGTGATTTCAACAACAAAAAGCTCATTCAAGCGCACTTACTCAAATAATTCTTTTGAAAGACATCACGGTTTATTGCAATTGAACTCCGGAGGGGTCATTCATCAAGCTATCGCAAGCACGTTGCAAGCCTGCGATGTCGCAAGGGCCCTTTTTAGCGATTAGGTCCTATTCATCAATCTCGTGCGACTGTGATCAGTAGAAAATCCTGCGACGTCGCAGTGAAATACCCCTAAAATGGCCCAAATTTAAGCGACCAGTGGTACCCAGTCGCAGTGATTTGAGTTCAAGAAAAATGTCTTAAATTAATTGAATTTTTTTATGAAATAATATAGATATTCTAGGACGTACAGTTCGATATTCGATCCATGATATATTAAAATTGCACAACATATGCATTGTGTTTAACATGTTTGTCATGCTATCAAAAACAGCTAGTTTTCGGCTTGTATTTTTACATACTTCACCGTGCGACCAGTCGCAGTGATTGTGCATTACACGTGGTTTGAACCCATGTGGCTGGACCCACTCAGTATCCATATTGTCGAATTATAGAGCGCTTGGTATCAGCCATGTTCTATAGGCTACATGTACAAGGTCTTTTGGAAGCGTTTTCGTTTCCCCAAAAGAAAACATATATCTATATTTATTTTATGCACTACCTTAGCAACAATAGATAGATACTGTAGCTACAATGTACCAGAATAGTGTCATCTTCTTTAAGTGAAACTTACAGGTTTCGTTCTATCAAAATGTGTTCCATTAATACGGTCTCGACCAGGAAATATGTCACCTAGTGGCCTGTTCCATTAGTGTGCAAAGATCTATTATGAAAGCATACGGATAATAAATAATGGATCATAGCTTTAAGCAGAAAGCTTCCAAAACCCATTGGACATTATTCAATTATTCAATTTAACATAATAATCTCATGGAGAATTCCTATGCAATCTCTCTATTGTATACAGTAAGTGATCTCCACAGGATTTTTTCTTAAGTGGGTGCAAATTTCTCATTTCCAAAATTCAGACCAAAATTGGTCAAAATATTCCCTTTTTTCATGATTTTTCTCATTTTCAAACGGGTGCAAATGGATTCTCAGGTGGGTGCAAGTAGTATTTTCAAAATCTCAGGTGGGTGCTGCGCCCACTTGCTTTAATGCTGGGGAGATGACTAATACTATATAACCTAAATATTGAAATATTGTTACAATATATATTGTTAGTACCTCAGTGTAAATACTCGCATCTGATTGGTCAATTAGCGGTCAACATTTTTGCCTGTACCTCACTTGTGCATCATGGGATATCATATTATTGACCGCGTATGTTACTGTACTACACTTGTGAATTATGGGAAATATGACGTCACAATGTTTACATTACAAAAAACATGGTAGTCCGACATTTTGTACACGTTGATGAAAGTGATATTTTGACTTTTCTACACGACGAGTATAGCAACAATACAAATAGAAACGCAAAATTAACATTAATTTACTAGTGAGTACGCAGTTATGTGCCGAAAACAGAGAGTTTAGCTTCCACTGTCTTCAGATTTTCTTAAAAATTATTGCTGGCGTGGTTCGTAGAAAAGATTGTGAAATGAAGCCATGATTGATGACTGTCGTATATATGAGTATTATTAGTTTCTTCTGACTAACAAAACAATTGTAGACCTCTCCATTCGGTCAACCGTCAAAATCATATACCTCGACTGTAAACCTTGAAACACTGTTGACCTCGACCTTCGGTCTCTGTCAACAGTAGCTTCTCGGTTTACAGTCTCGGTATACAATTTTGCCGGTTGACCTCTGGAGAGGTCAACAATTGTATATTGTATAACCTAAATCTTGATTTATTATAACATTCATGTCCTAAATATCTGATACTTGGGTCACTGTGACATGTAACATTTCCATTAATTGGCTCGTGTGCCGGATGTTTTTCACAATTATATCAAAATATGATGAAAAATATCTATGGTATCAAAAACAAGTTGTCAAACCCTGGGAATCAGATCAGTTGAAGCATGAAATTATTTGTCACCCTTTCCAGTGATTTCATCACAACCACGCTTATGATGTTGATAAAACATCCTGGATAACAAATAAAATGCCCTTGATTACAAGTAAGAATGCCCTAGATTACTAGTAAGAATACTCTAGATTACAAGTAAGATTGCCCTAGATTACAAGTAAGAATGCCCTAGATAACAAGTAAAATGCCCTGGATTACAAGTAACAATGCCCTAGATTACAAGTAACAATGCAAATGATTACAAGTAAAAATCCCCTAGATTACAAGTAAGAATGCTAGATTACAAGTAAAATGCCCTAGATTACAAGTAAAATGCCCTAGAATGCCTAGATTACAAATAAAATGTGCTGGATTACCAATGATAGCCCTCTAAGCTTGAGCAATTGGGCTCTAAAAGGGGCCAACCATCCCAGAAATTGCAATAGTTTTTAAAATTAGGCTTACATTATTTATTGGTATCAGTAAAATATATACATTGGACAAATATGAAATTTCACCTCTATCTTATATCACGGCTATGCTGATTTGATCAGATTTATATAAAACCATTATAGAATTTTTAAGTTAATTTTTACCTTTTGCTCTCTCTGTGTTGGTTATAATGCTGTGGTATTCTTCAGGCTCACTAGGGGGAGCTTCTGTATCTGTGGTGCCATCTGTTGTAGACTCAGCAGCCAATAGGTGTCTCCACTGAGTAAAATGGCGCATTTGGGACCAGGATAGGTGGCCATTTTGTGTGGAATGGACAGGCACAACTGCAAAATAAGAAATTGTCCATTTATTAGCAAACTTTGAAATGCTCTGTGGTTTAGGCACTCATCATCTTTTTGAATGACTCTGCAACTATAGAAAGAATAAATTATTTACAAATACATGTACATGTATGTCATGTCCAGAAATATTATCGGGAAAATTAAAATTTTTAAAAAACAAACATGGCAGACAGTGTGAATTGAAAGAATAAGTCAATGCCAAAATAGCCCCCATGACGAAGTTCGATGCATTACTCTTATCCACATATAAAACAAAGCAACAAACTATTTCTGCTTTCCGTAGGAGTTTAGTAACAAGAGTGACGGATTCCCTGATGATTTATAATTCTTATTATAGAATCTTAACAGACGAGGACAAGCACCACAAAAACAAAGAGCAACTTAACCATGTAATCCCAGCTTATTCTCAAGTTTCTAAGCAAGACATAATGGCCGATAATGTCATATTTAGTCTGAAATTATGGCAATGTAGACCTTTAACGATAGCCTACTCTCTGAGAGTTCCTAGAATAACATCAATGTTAAAGTTTGGGCGTCTAAAATTCAACCGTTCTGTGTTTATTTTATAATTTGTTCTTTTGATTTTTAATGAGATCTGGCAATAGTTTTGAAAAAAGGATGTCTCCTCTTGTCTAATGTGAACACCAATTGGACCTGCAAAAAATATTCAGTTTATCAGGTATTCTCATTTCAAGGCTTTTAATATGTGAGTCAATGGCAGGTAACAAATTTGGGACTGAGAAAAAGTGTTCACATTGAGAGGTGTTCAGATTAGATGGGTGTTCATATATACAAGTTTGACTTCGTTCACTGATATCCTTTAGTGCGAGGGATTACAGGAAAACAAGAGAATATATTCTGCTTACAACACTTAGTATAGAACAGCTGTAGTGTAATTGTAACACTAGAGAAAATTAATAATACGTAGACTGAGAGCTATACCAGTTGATGTCTATTTAACAAATTGATATTCATACGTGTATCTCAGGATCCTTTACCAGAGCTGCACTTTCATATCTCACTCTTTAATTAAAGATGAATCTGATCTAAGCCTGCCAAAGCAACCAGAATATCAACATCAGATATCACTTTGAACACTAGATTTTCTGCCTTTAATTTCCTAAAATTTATTTCAGTCCAAAACTCCATATATTTGGGATTATTTGGATCTTAATACCATCAAAACTGCAAAATCGCATGTTGTAGTAAGAGGGGAATATTACTATATGATGATTCAGAGTGTTTCTATCAGATAGGGCCCTAACAATACTGAAAATCAAGGCCATCACATAACATTGCTTCATCACGGGTATTAACAAAACCTCATGATACTGTGAGCTAGCTCAGTGGTATCATGGCAAAGGCAAGGCGCTATATGTACAGTAAAACCCTATCTTAATGAACACCTCTATCTAATGAACACCTGTCTCTATTGGACACCCTTCATCCGCACATACTCTACTGACTTCTGTATAAATTACACTCTCTGTAGTGGATACCTACCAACACTGAATGTTTTTCTTGGCAAAAAAATGTTCAACACCGAGAAACTGATACAGTAAAACCTGTCAAGTGGAACGCCTCTGTAAGAAGAACACCTCAATAAGTTGAACACTTCCAAGTCCTATAACCAATTATGAAAATTTTAAATGAGCCTCTGAAAGTGGAATACCTCTATTGGGAAAACCTTTGTTTGGATTAGCAGGTATTAAAATTCCAAGTTTTTCTAAGTTTTTTAGTGAGAGACTAAAGACTACTATGGGAGATAATAAAACCGGGACAGAGAAAAAATGTTCACATTGAGAGGTGTTCAGATTAGAGGTGTTCAGGTGTTTGGATAAACAGGTTTCAGTGTATTTAAGGAATAAAGAAAAATAATAAAACCCTGATTTGGTCGTAAGTCACTGTTTATCAAAAATAGATGGTTTTCTCTGAATTGTCAGTTATGACTGTGCCAAAAGATAACCCTAGGGTTATCAATTCTTTCTTACATATAAGGCCGGCTTTATATAAAAAAGACAAATATGGTAGCACTGTTCGGAAATTCACATATTCAATCTTTCAAAATTGGATAATGGGATGATATCATTACTTATATTCAAAAGCACATTGTCATAAACCATCCTAATGAACATCTTACTATTTCTGTCTTTTCCTTCCACAAATCATTGCCGCTTCAGTAATTCTGCAATTTTTCGTTCATTTCTATGACACTATTGAGTAAGTAATAAAATTCACATCCCATTCATTTTTTCTGCTATTTCAAATTACAAGTTCACAAGGCTGGCGCAGAATAATCGGGAATAGCAACAATAAATTTGAAACAGTGAAACCTGTACATATGAAAAACTCTCTCAGCTGAACACCTCTCTTTTCTCAGTCCAAGTTTATTTATTCCTTATAGACTCTTGAATATCTCTCAAAATGAACTCTTACGGTCTCACTTTTCTAGTTTGCCTGCCATTGATTTCCATGTTAAAAAACCTAGATATGTGATCAACTGGACACTTTGTGCCAGTTTGAAAGACATTCAGGCGAGGCAGGTTTTACTGTACATTAACAGCTTCCCTGAGATATTCAACCTACAGTAAAATTTTAAATGTTTGGAACTAATTTGAATTTAAAAAATAAGCAATCAAATTAGTATAATGTAACAGTATGAAAAAATAGAAACTTGACTACTTGTCCTAACTTTTGTTATTTCAGATAGTTTTGTATAATGTGCAGCAATGGAAGCTGGCCAATCTGAGAGGAAAAAAACATGGAAAATTTGTCGAAGAGAGAGCCTTTTTTAAATCAAAAATCAGTTTTTCTACAAATAATGGTAATTAATTGGTTAAATCAGTTGCTGAGGTCTCAGGGATAAATCACCTAAAAAGCGAATTTTATAGTTATACACCAATATTTCAGGAAATTTACTCACTTTTATAAGTCCGAGAGGAAGTATACATGGAAACTTTCAATCTTGAGAGGAAATTGACATGGAAAAAAGCTCAAAGTGGGATCTTTGGCGCGGCACATAGGTATTAAGAGGTATATTGGAGTGAACCCCCCCGGGTTCAGTGATTATCTTTTCTTGAACTTTTCTTGAAAAACCACTCACCAGTCCTTCATATTACTAAAACCAAGCCTGTTTCAACATTTTCTGCCAAAACTATTAAGTGATTTTACGGGGAATCTCTGTCATTCTAAGTATGAGAAAATCGGCAAGTTGAAAAGGTCATCAGAATGGGCTGCTCTCTTATTGGCTTTTAATTACCAGGGAAATTTGTCATTTTAAAGATTGCTTCTCTATTGATTATCGTAAATGTGATTACAATTTGGTTCTTCAAGCCTAAGATCTATCACATGATATTCAAAATGGCAGAAAACGGTCAATTGGACTCCTATATGCTCCTATAAGTCTTATATGGATCTAGAACATGGATATCACATGACCAAATAGGAAAGCTGAATTTTTGAGGGAACTTTGGGAGATCTCCCCACCCCTCTGACATATTGGTAAGTACATGTAGATACACAATTAATATCATATCACTTCCATGTGTAACAACCATGGTTGTTACTTTTTGTGATTTATGCCTCATTGTGATTTATGCTTTATTTTAATTTGAAGAGACAACAGGTATTTTAAACTTTTCATTACTTTTGAACTTGGTGCTAAAAACTTATGCCTAGTTTAGATTAGCCAATCAGAGCACTTCTCATAAAAGCGTTTAGGCACATGTGGAGAATTTACAATAGACATTTATTTTATATCGTGCTGATTAAAACGTCTACAAATGTAGGACTTAAGGTCCTAAGTTAGGATAGGATATGATTATGATAACAGTAAATAGGCTAGGACAAGATAAATCAAGTTAAATAGGGAAATGAAGTTAGTTTTAAACAGAAATAGATGTCTAGATATTCCAGCTAGTTTTACAAACTTTGAGAATTTTCAAGAACGTCATTTTTAGTTGGGATTGATTCTAATCAGATCTGTTCAATATTATGTCTCATTTAATGCGCTGAATATTGTCACTTCAAGGTAGCATTCTAATATTGCAAGATATCAGTTGAGGGTAGATATGCACAGCCATGTACCTTTATTAGTTTGAACATTTGCCAAAATGTGGTATGTTAGTGTTTATGATGTAGTAGTTTATCTTCTATGGTCAGATAGGTAGTAAGATTGACAACTGTTTTATAAGGTATTAACAGTATCTTATTTGATAAACCATCTGAAAGACCTTAGCTTCATTGTAAAAACTGATTGTACATATTTCATACCTATAGTTGGTTACATAATATATATATTTTAATACAAATCATATTTTTTATATTATTATTGAGAGCTGTATGACAGTTAGCTGTCAGTAAAGAAAATATAAAAATATAATATCAACCAGCATAGTCCCTCGTCCAGGCAATACACTACCAAATAAGTTATTAATTTAACATCTCGTAATTTTATGTAACATCAAGGGTAGGCGATTGGGACCCCTGGTTGTTACACATATTTTTCTAATTCAAAGTGCTTGTAGGCGTTGACTAGTGGCTATATCTTATGCAAGGCCAGAATACACTTGAAAGAAGGTAAGCCTGAACCACCCTTGATATATGGGTTCCTAGAGTCGTGATTGATAAATCATAAAAAATGATCCAATTTATGATTTTTTGTGATACACCAATGACCTTGATACAGATCTCCTGGTGTTGAGGTCACAACTCACATTGTTATTTATGTTTTCACTTTTTAGGGACCTGAAGACCTCTTCTTCCTACTGTTGAACTTGCAATCAAATACCCTCAAGATGCATAGAGTAAGAGTTGCATAAGATATAAGAAAACAGATAAAAATATTTATTTTATAACACTACAGGAATGTTTTACAGTAAGGAGAAAGGGGAGTACATTAATGTTTACCTCTGGGTGAATATTGTGTTTCTCTCACATCATACAACAGTCGACAGGAGGAAAACGGCCTATGATTTGGCCGTAAGATACTTTTTCTGATAAATATTCGAGAAGCCGCATTTCTCATGGAGGCTGCCATCTTGAAAATGCCTCGTTTTCGCATTTTCAATCACAAGGTGCGCCCTCTTACGGTAGCTTACTGTTAAAGTCTGCGAGGGGTGCATGGATGACGCTGGCATTGTTCCAGAGACGAAAAGTAATGTTGTATGACCCAGTTAGTGGTTCAATTATCTATAGCTCCTGAAAAATATGATGCATCTCAGTTTTCTATCACAACCCACCTCGATATCATGATTTTACAACTTTGTATCGCTAAATCCCCAGGAATAGTCTAGACAAGGAAAACGGGTCAAAGACTCAAAGTACGAGAATAAAAGAATCGTGCATCGGTATGTACTTCTGAATTCAATAAACAAACAAATCATGTTTCACACGGAAATAATTGTACTTGGTAAGTTGCAATTTCGATGATACATGTAATAGCTACATATACGTTACTCATGCACTAGTCATTTCTACATCCGGAAATAGTAGGACATATGGACTCGTCCAATTAAACTCTATAAAAGTCAGTAGAACCTCCAAATTAAACGATAAATATAGCATATTTGTAGCACAAACAAATCAATTTAATACAATTGTGCAAATTAAGTTATACAAATGCAAAATATTCATTTTAAGGAAATTGCAATTACTGGAATCAATGTAATATCTCTTTCTCTTTTGAGCCAACACCCCTCTCGGGGAAATGAATTAATCCAATTTACAATCTGAGAGCTCGGGACGAGAGTTTCAAGATCATCGCTATTTCTAAACATTGATGGAAATTTGAGGTAAATAGACAATAGAGACATCTGAATTGATAGCAGTGACTTGAATTTATAGTGTAATACAAGAACAATTATCCTTGAACTTTCTTACGGACCAAGAAATCCAAAATCTTCAAAAAAGTTCACTCGGTGCAAAAATTGGCCATTGTTTTGAAAAAGCAAAAGTTTAAACTTTTCGACGATGAAATAGCACGTATTTTGGAACTACTGGACTACTCCGACCGCCAAAGTGCATCTGCAGGGTGAAATGGGGGATATCACCTCCCCCAATCGTGAGATAGAACGACTGAAGAGACGATTCGATTTATACAGAGGTTCTCACTTGGACAGGGCAAATCAGTATGAACCTGCAGCTGATAGACTAAATGAACACAATCGTCAAGAAACAAAGATCCTTCAACAAAAATATTTAGAGAGCAGAGCAAAGAAAGCCTCAAAGAGACAACCAAAGGACTCGAGCAATGGCTCAGATAGCAAAAGCTCCGTAGTGACAGTAAGTAGTCTTTCTCAATATGACAACAACAGTCGAAATTGAATATAGGTCAAGTGTAATTTGAATGATTAAATATTTTGTTAACACCTGTTAATGGGGATATTACCATGTTAACAGTAGTCTACCTAAAGTTTCAGGTTCAATACTATTTATTAAGTCTTGTGAAGTGTGATATACATAATGAAATGACAGACATAAGTACAAATGTTACTTCAAAGTTTACATGAATGTGTTTTATATAAAAATTGATTTATTAAAATGTCATCATTTGAAAAATTGTGACATCGGCAAAAAAGAACCAGCATCGTTGAATCAAGTTTGGATAATTCAAGTTCTTCCATCGATGTTTCGTTTTCTGTTGGAACAAATACCAGTTCTAAATTAATATGTCCAGTCCTTCTTATAAGTGATTTAAACTTATCTTTTGTGTCTAAATTTATATTTTTTCATATTTGATTGATACGAAAATTGAAAAATCATTACATCATCAAAAAGAACTGGACATCATTAAAGCAAGTCTAGATTATTCCGGTTGTCACAGGTTATCTGTTTTCCATATTAACTAGATATATCCAGTTCTTATAACTCATTTAACCTTTCTTTTATTTTATATTCTTACAGTAACAGTCATAACTTAGCCATAGTATTTCCCCATATTTTACTTTCAAATAATTTAGTTATTATCTGGTTAGTTATATAATTTCTTGTTTCGTAAATATAAGTATACAGTCCTATGTCAATGTACTCCTACATGTCCTAACTCTACATATATACAAATATAGATAGGTATTTCTTGACCAGTATGACTCAAATGGATGTTTTGGAGCTATTGATATGTACTGATGATTAAGCTATATTAATATAGATCTCAAAATTAACATCTAATAGAATGTAATCTGTACATGTATGTCTTTTCTATTTTGAAGTACTTTCAATTACTTTTAAATGAAGCCATTAATCAGCATTTACGTTAGGTGTATTTCCTGTGACGTTTACGATGTGTGTATACTTTGAGAGATAATTGTTCAAAATTGCCAAATGAGGAATATAATTTTTACTGACTGTATTATGTATAATATATACAAGTAATAAGTAGCCATAATTATATCTACCTTACAGCGAGATTGTGTAAGAGGTATTATTGATATCTGATGATAATTTAAAAATGAACAAAACATTGGTATTCTTGAAAAGTTAAATTCTTCAAAATTTTACCAGTTGTAAGTTAAGCGTTAAAGTGAAAAGAGACTATTTCCAAGAGATGCTTATTCCCTAGATCTTACCTATATATTCCATTCTGATTTATTCATCTTGCTATATGTTTGTGAGACTTCTCTCTTGTATACTAATATCAGTGATCTCCCCAGCATTAAAGCAAGTGGGCGCAGCATCTACCTGAGATTTAGAAAATAGGCTTGCACCAACCTGAAAATCCATTTACACCCACTTGAAAATGAGAAAAATCATTAAAAATTGGCATATTTTGACCAATTTTGGTCTGAATTGTGAAATAAGAATTTTGCACCCTCCTGAGAAAAAAATCCTGGGGAGATCACTGAATGTACATTAGTCAAACGTTATTTAGTTAGATTATAGTATATTATATGGTATACTGCGGATGTAGAGATGTCATTGTTTTGACATCAGAACAAGAGATTTGGAAGATGATGGTATCACAAGCAGCATATTTTTGCATTCTTAGAAAATATAAATGATAAGGAATGGTATGACACAAAATATTTTTAGTAAACACATTTTTGGGATTCTTCATTCCGATTCTGCCTTTCGCTCAATTATGAAATACAAATCTGAACCTGTAGATAAAATCAGATTGTATCTTTTATATTAAAATTAATATTTTAAAGAATTGTAGGAGAATATCAAAGAAATAATGTTTTACTACATGTAAATTGATTTCATTTCTTACTGTCCTGTAGCATGTATTTCTAAAAGTATATATCCACATAAAGAAAGATATCTTAGCAACTGCGTGGGAATTTCATCAATTTTGAAACTATTTTGTCTACAAAGATCGTCAAGTGGTGTTGACAATTGGCACAATATCAAGGCATGTAACGTTCACTATATATAGATGTATTTGTATACATATCTCGTACTTGAAACAAGATAAACTTACATGTATATCATACATTATGTGCTGTTTGAGAAGTGCTTATGTCACAAGAATCTACATATCGTTAGTAGTATTTTAAACAGAGTTAAAAGATGACTGCTCATATAGATCAAACTCAGATAATTGGTTCCCAATTCTTTAATTATAGATATATGCTCTTTCTTTATAAATTAATAATTAATAGAATCAACATGTTAGCCTTAAGACAATATATCCTGAATCCCAGTTACATTCCCATACACATTTTCTCTGACTGTTATTTCACAGTTTTGATGCTTATACGATCTCATTAGTCTCAATTATAGCTTTTACTGCAATTTTTGGTGATCTCCCTTGATTAAAAGAAAGTGGGCGTACCAACCACTTGGGCTTTTAAAAACAGACTTGCACCCACCTGAAAATCTATTTGCACCCACTAAATGAGAAAAACCATGAAAAATTGGAATATTTTTCCCAATTTCAGTCTGAATTCTCAGATAGCATACGGGGATCCAGGGTACACTCGTAAGATTGGTGTTAATGATCGTAGATTTAATAGATATAACATATGTTATAAATAAAATAGCTAGAAAAACAAAAATAGTACATGTAACTTAAAAAAAATGTGAGTTTATTACGTAAATGAATATAATATGATTTTTTATGATTCTTAATTTCTCTGCATTTACTTGTCTAAGGAACATCTTTCATGAATATTAATACCTATTTCACGAACATCTATTCTTTTCCATGCAGTATAACAAAGAGGCTGTCTATGAGAGGGATACAAAAACCAAGTATTAAATTAAACCAATGAATCCAGGAAGCCTCTGGTGACAGTTTCTATAATATGAGTCCCTAGTTACAGTTTCTATCTGAGTCTCTAGTTACAGTTTCTATATGAGTCCCTAGTTACAGTTTCTATAATATGAGTCTCTTTACAGTTTCTATATGAGTCCCTAGTTACAGTTTCTATAATATGAGTCTCTTCACAGTTTTTATATGAGTCCCTAGTTACAGTTTCTACGTGAGTCTCTAGTTACAGTTTCTATATGAGTCCCTAGTTACAGTTTCTACCTGAGTCTCTAGTTACAGTTATAGTTTGTATAATTACAGATGTACATATTATCTTGATATGAAATTTTAGCCATTGGGCATATATGTAAACATTTTTAAACAAAACAGTTATATCAGATGTTGTTATTATATTGCAGATAGCTTAAAGTAAATTTAATTAGATAATTTTTGTTTCACGACTACATAACCTGTTTGCACAAACTACTTTCAAACCTTAGCTCCACATGAGTTTTTTTTCTCAAGTGGGTGCAAAATTCTCATTTTCACAATTCAGACCAAAATTGGTCAATGCAAGCCCATTTTTCATGATTTTTCTCATTTTTAAGTGGGTGCAAATGGATTTTCAGGTGGGTGCAAGCATATTTCCAAATGTCAGGTGGGTGCTGCGCCCACTTGCTTTAATGCTTGGAGATCACTGGACTCTGTAAAACAAAATGCTCAATCCCCATGTATATCACTTATAATGATATGTCAACATACATAAAAACAGTCAGTCTGCTTTACTGTGCATTACCCTTTGGTGTACACCACTTACGTAAATAAATACACCTCTTCGGATTAAACTTGCTCAGTCATCAATGAGATTTTTCTTTTGCTTAGCCATGGCTATTTCAATACAAGTTAAACTTTGAATATTAGCATGTTTTTTGGTGTTCCCTGATTGGTTAAATATCAAATTTGACTAAACTAGAATGGTCAGTCGTAATAAGAGGTTAATACACTAGAAGTTGAGCCCAGGGTGCTGTGGTATATTGCTAGATCCTAACATGAAATACCTAACAATTTATCAAACTTATGTAACAATCGTTACTTGGATTAGTGTTAAATGGCATATGGTTACATCTAGTGTTAATTGATCTAAAACTGTGCACTGTACTGAACATCTTTAAATCGTGTTTTATTTGTTCGTCATTGGAGACAGTTTCCAAGTGAGTTTATTTGTTGGTAGGTAGCAAGTTGTAGTTTTGCCTGGGGATATACAATGATTTATTGTGAACCAAGTAAAACTGGGATAAATTGAAGATCAGATTTCAAACCTTTGTTTATGCAAATTCTCAGTTCATGAGTCCTACAGTTGATACATTTCCGACCTCACCATTTTTGCAACCAGAAAAACAAGTCACTTATCATTTTGAGTCATATTAGTCTAATCTTGCATCAATAGAGTCTAATTTTATATCATTATAATCTGTTTTTGCATTAATATAGTCTGATTTTGCATCAATATAGTTTCAGGAGTACAGTCTGATTCTTCAATAATATAGTCTGATTTTGTACAAATATTCATATAACCTGATTCTGGTTTAATAAGACGTCTCATTTTGTGTTATGTTGTTGTAGTTTAAATTGTAGTAAACATCTAATGATAGATATCTGAGCTTAGGGAAAAACAAGGTGAAGAGAATGGGAAGTGTTTTGAAAAGTAATTTAATTATAAGTTGTTGTTTTGAGTTCAAGCCATTGGCAATATAGTCCATTGATATGTCTACTGTGTCATTGTTGGTTTCCTTCATGATAGTGCAATTTCAACATGATTTCTACTTTAATGAGTTATACATGTAGACACCTGTACAAAAGTTGAAATCTTTGACGGTTGGTTGGTTGCTTGAATGCTTGTTTAGTTGCTTGGCCATGTACTAAGAAGCTACATCATATCCTGAAGGAGAGACTTCGCAACTGGAAGCAACCCCCTTGTCATTTACATAACCTCCCTTCCTGACCTCGTAAGAACATTATGCTTAACTAAGACTGTATATTAGCCCCCCCCCCTACCCCGCCTGCTTCTTATCTTTTCATTCTCTTTCATCCATTAATCATTTGGATTTAACACCTGACTATGAAAGTCTTCCTCTTGCAAATCAAACATTTTGAAAGTTTCATCATCATGATGTGGCATCTCGTTTCTCCTGAGCCATGAGAGTGAAACAGAAAGATGTGATGAGTATCAAATGAAGTTTCAAATTAATCAATTAAACATTTTCAAAGTTCTTAAATCAAACATCTGAAAGTTAAATACTTTTTAGTATCTTTTCACACTAACTTAAATATAGAACCTGTATCTGATATATTAGACATTGGAAAATCTGGTAATAGGTTTTTCAACAGAAGTAATCTCAAAACATATAAATTACATACATCATAATAAATAGCTAACTGTTTATGTTAACAATTATCCGTTTTTTTGTAAAGTGAACTCATTAATAATAGGAAACAATAGATGATATGTATAAACAAAATTTCTACTATCTTTTACGATATCAGCAATGCCTAGATTTTTTAAATGGTTCGTGAGTTCATGATTTCAAAACGGAAGTTTAGTTGATATTTTCCAGTGTCTCAAAATGAAACTATGAATGTGTTGAAAGTACATGTAAGTACTTTTTACTTTTATCAATCATTAATGATTTAACATGAACACTTGAACAACACACTTTTACAAGGTCGTTGTACTAGTTAAAGACTTCCTTATTGAGGGACAGACTGCTGACATGTGAATGTACATGATCTGATGAACGAGAAGGGGAATTTATATCTATAGAAGGAATCAAGTATATTTGTAACCCCCCTCCCCCTCTATTGTAACCCCCTTGTCTTATCCCTCTCCCTAACATGCTCATTTTGGCATGGTAGTGAAATAAGCCAAACCCTTGATACAAGACTATTTTAGCACATCTTGTTGTTCTCATCTGGTATCAAGTCAATTTGTAACCCCATGTGTAACCCCCCCCCCCAAATACATCTAGGCATGGTCGAGAAATAAGTCAAAGACCTGACACATTATACTACTTTAGCTCATCTTCCTTTACATATGTTAGTGCACACTTCTTACAGGCCCCTCTCACTTTTCTGCAGTATAACAAACCAACAACCAACCTCCTGCAACTTGTACATTGTAAACACTTGCTATACCAGTCAAATGATCTCATAGCAATGGAAGAAATGAGCTTTGTTCAATTCAATTCAATTCAGCTTTATTTTCTTATATATAGTATTATTTACAAGGTTTTTTCATGACACCCGCGTGGGTGTATACAGTATAAAGAATATGTTCTGTCCTCATTTGAAATAGTTGTGCACTCTTGAAAAATAAATTTGCACTCAAGTGAGATTCTGAAAATAGACATGCACTTACCTGAATGTTAATTTGCACCCATTTGACTCTTTTTTAAATGACAAAAATTAACACGCTTGGTCAGAATATGAAAATGATTATTTTGCACATACAGTAAATCTGTAACCTGGATCACATACATCTGAACACCTTATCTGAACACATCTCAAAGTGAACACTTTTTGATTATTTACTCTCATTGACTTACATGTTCATAAAACCTTGAAATGTGAACACCTGCTAATGCAAACACTTTAGGCCGGTCCCATAGGTGTTCAGATTCGACAGGTTTTACTGTATTTTTCATTTAATGGTGACCAACACATCAGGCAGGTGAACTGAATTGTGTACAGAAGTGAGCCAATTTTCTTACTCATTTGTTTAAATTGTAGTATCAGTTAAAATTGATGAGTGTGGTAGAAAACATTGGGGAGAAATATGTTTTGCTATGTGCTTATCTGGAATACATTAGGTAGGATCCAGTTCAAGTTAAATGTTTAAGGTTGGTCTACTAGCAGAGAGTTTTTAATAATGTTCTGTGATCTCCCCTGTATTAAGGCAAGCGGGCACTGCACCAACTTGAATTTTTGATAATAGGCTGCCTTGCACCCGCCTGAGAATCCAATTGCACCCAAATTGAAGATGTGAAAAATCCAGCGGAAAATACTGTTTTTGAGTTTATGATTACGTTTGATTAAAAAATAGGTACTAGTTTTCATGTTTCAATTGAAAAGATGAAATTATTTCAATTAAATGTTAAATGACATTTCTCCAAATTTGTTTTTCAAAATTCTTTTGTGAAAGTACAGAACTACCTTAAGTATAAGATCATTTCCTCATGAGAGTCCTTACAATCAAATACAAAAGAATTCAAACCGTACAAATAGAGTTTAATTACTTCAGTCTACAAGTCTATTTAGGAGTATTATATGGAGATTTATATGAGTGAATCGGATTTTATTGTCTATTTTGAAATGTTGAAAGCGTATATGACTCCCCCACCTGTCTCAATTTGTGTGGTATATGTGAGACAGTCTCCCCTCACAAGGTTTACCCTTTGTTTATATTGGCTCCCTCTTACTATTTCCTATAATTTAGAGTTTGCCAGCATCTCATAGTATGATATCATGCTCTTCTGACTTTGTCTATAGATAAAAGAAAGTTGTCACATTCAGACATTTTAAAGAGTAAACACAACATTGACATCTTATAAAGGGTTGTCCAAGGTTGTATCTATGTAACTTTTAACATGTTGACACAATCCCTATATTACTTTTAACATGTTGACACAATCCCTTCATTACTTTTAACATGTTGACACAGTCCCTTTAAACTAAGTGAAATTATGACTTCATATGATTCTATAGTCTCTATATAAAAAAAGAATAGATAGATATAAAGTGTATCCAAGTTTATACTTTACATGTTGACACAGTCCCTATAAACTAAGTGAAATGATATGCTTAGACACTTTACACCCAGCCAGATAGAGATAGGCATTTAGCACTAGTTAGTTGTGAGTAGATACACTCCCCTCCATAAGTTTGGCAACTGGGAGTCCATTTTGTGATCTCTCCACGAAGCCAGATTAAAAGAATCCATGAAATTCGCTCATGAAATATCCAAACTATTGTAATTAAAGAACATAATTAAGATTCTAACACCAACAGGCTTTTGATATGCTATTTAATGAAATCTTTGAGTTGCCAAACTTATGAAGGGGAGTGTATGCATCTGTAGTAATAGGCTATAGTGTAGCGTAGTACACAAAACAGGTCCACCACACTGATTTGTTGTTCTCTGATATCCTGATTTGATGTATACCTATACCAGGAATGCAAATAACTATAACAAGCTGGTTATATTAGCACTGTGAAGTACAGAATTGTGTAAGCTTTATTGTATAAGCTCACTATTACTTACAATAACTCTGATTGGAGTTTTAGAAAGGGAAATTTGCAACAGGGGGAATAGGCCATTGTTCCTTTGTTCCGATCTCTGTGTAGAACTGATATCATTTTTGCATGTGTCTTGTATCTGGGTTTCTATATTGTTTAATTCAGTCTGTGTTTAGCTACCCTTTTGAATAAACCAAATTCATTTGAGCTTATTGAGATGGTCAAAATCATCTGATTTAGTGGTTGAACTGATTTGGATTTAAAGGGGTTGTGTGTATAAGGGAACTGTGAATTTGGCATAATGTAGTCTTATCACAGAGAACTTTGATGACCTTTCTTCAGTTACTATGCATTCCACAGGAGGTCAACACCCATATAGCAGAAGCCTAATTTATGTGATCATGAGCACCAATTAAATGGTATATTTGTATAGATAATAACAAAGCATGCTGGGAATGATACTCCTTCATTGAATACAGAATAAGGATTCAGACAGAGAGGTTTCTAAAGTACATGTTGTGATTGTATCACCCTTTACAAATAGGTCAACTTTAGTTACACTCTTAAATAAGATATGATTCTTTGATCTCATCCATATTGAATAGATATCATTTAGTAGCTTTTATATGATCCTAGAAGGCCATTCTTTTGAGAGTATTAAGATGTTAACAAAACTTAACGAAACAACCATCTGAAATAAACGTGTGTGACCAACCAATAGGAAATCAGGGTAGAGTTCTATAAATACATCCTTTTCCACTTATCGCAGATTATTAATCTAAACTTAGCTATTTCACACTCTTTGGTTTAGTATTAAACAATTCAACAACATCTCTCTGACCATTTTTCTATTTTCAGTTGGAATTTGATGTCAGTGTTGTAATTTGATGTCAGTGTTTATCATTTTGAAGTACTATGAATTTTATTGTTTACCAATGTAAACTTGTTACTTGTCATGTAGACACCAATTATAAACATGTAAACAATCAACAAATGTGCAAAAACAAGCAATATACACATACAAGCAATTTATAAACATACAAACATGGATTGAACATAGAAACAATCAACTGGTATGGAGAAACACACATAAATAATTTATATACTGTAGAATTAACTTTTAAAATAGAAACATGTAAAAGACAATCAACATACAAACAAGCAAGTATCAAACATACAAACAACACCCCCACACATAGACAACCAATACATACAGACAAACAATAGAAAAAACTACACATCAGGGATTTCACTAGAGTTTCTCAAAACAGGTTAATAAATGAAAACAACAGGTAAAATTAATGGAAATCATGAATTTAACATGGAAAAGTTGAAAAGTCCCTAAAAACAATAGGCGATTTCGTGAAGACAACCAGTGAAAATCACCTATGGCCTGCTGCTAATTAAACCCCTGCACGTACACTTACACACTCGCATTAAAGTCTGATAAGCAAAAATATAAGTACATATAATAAACTAATGAAATACATGATGACATCCATGCCTGCTTGAATATATGCTAAATCATTAAACCTTATAACATCCACATAAATAACTATAATGTTCATTTCTATGTTACTACCCTTGTCAAGATTTTTTCTCAAATGAAAGTTACCCTCTTTGGATAAGAGATGATTCTTTGACCATTTGATATAGACTTACCCAATCAGAAGAGGTATCAAAATCCAAATGGCATTTACTTGAACTTCAAACTATAGTAAAACCTGTCTAATCCAAACACCTATGGGAATGGCCAAAAGTGTTTGGATTAGCAGGTGTTCACATTTCAAGGTTTATAAACATGTAAGTCAATGGGAGATCAAAAATTTGGGATCGAGAAAAAGTGTTCACATTGAGAGGTGTTCTTATCAGAGAAGATCATTGTTCAGATGACAATGAAAGGCAATCGAGACATTTTTAGTCATTAAGGTCTCGTCAGCGTCAAATCGAAATACCTTGATTTGTTTTAATCAGCTGCTAGTAATTACTACCATGCACCAGGGTACTAGATAATATGTCTAATATGACAATCACTTAACAACATGATTTGCCGCTTCGCTTCGATCCTTTTGTATATGAGTAGATTCACATAAGTGATATTTTTGTTTGTGTATTAATTTAATGATTATTTCTTCACTTTCTATTGTTGTCTGATGACTATCTACTTCACCGTGGCAACAGGTTGGTTGCCTTAGTGCGCCACATCAAAGCTATGTAGGTGTTTAATTGAACTGATCAAGTTATTTTATACCCTGTCCAATAATAAGAGTTCATATTTACTCTCTGGATTTGAGATAATTCTTGATTTCAACTTATGTTTTAATAAGCCAATTCCAAAAGGCTCTTACTTCTGTATTATATCTATTAGTAATAGACTGCCTTGACTATAGCGGACAATCACACCACACTGAACAGGTTGACTTGCTTTGGCCTTGCGGTAACCTCATAATCACCCTGAATCTAAGTGCCTGTTAATCACCATGCTCTGAGAACAACTAAATTTTGAAATTTTATACTGATGAGGTCTAAATGGCCCTTATTAGATAAGGCTAGATGACATTCATCTCAGACTACTTTTTAATGAAGTAAAGCAAGCTATTTTTAAAGAAGCAAAACAAACAGTTCTTTAAAGAAACAAAGCAAGCTATTTTTTAAAGAATCAAACAAGCTATTTTTAAATAAATCAAAACAAGCTGTTTTAAAATAAATCAAAACAAGCTATTTTAACGAAGCTAGACAAGTTATTTTTTAAAGAATCAAACAAGCTATTTTTAAAGCATCAAAGCAAGCAATTTTTTAAAGACGCAAAGCAAGCAATTTTTTAAAGATGCAGAGCAAGCTATTTGAAAGAATCAAAACAAGCAATTTTAAAGAATCAAACAAGCTATTTTTTAAAGAATCAAAACAAGCAATTTTTTAAAGACGCAAAGCAAGCAATTTTTTAAAGACGCAAAGCAAGCAATTTTTTAAAGATGCAGAGCAAGCTATTTGAAAGAATCAAAACAAGCTATTTTTAAACAATCAAACAAGCTATTTTAAAAAATAAATCAAAACAAGCTATTTTAAAGAATCAAACAAGCTATTTTTTAAAGAATCAAAGCAAACAATATTCATATTGGATTGTTTGGAAAGGGTGCCTCATTAAGGACTATGATCATCAAATAATACATGGACAGATTATGTGTATCATGTATCATGACATATGAGGGCAATGACATTTGCATTACTTCTCATCTCAATTTTCAATTTATTAGGATGGAGATAGAGTGGGCACATGGATGATTATGTTGTTGACTTAATTATTTTCTAGATGTGCTATGAATTCATTTTTATAAGTACCATTTGCATTGCTTCTTAAAAGAGAGCTTTGTATTCAATCTTTCAGTTTAAAATCAATCTCTGAACTCCCAAGCAAATTAGAGTTCACCGTCGAGATATGGATGACTTTCTGTATATGGTCATTTCCTCTGATGTCATCGTATTGTTAACGAGCGTGCATTTAGCATGTGTTCTTCCAGCTCGCTCTTCATGAGGGGACGGTACTTCACAAAATGTCTTGACTATATACAAACCCTTTGATTTGTGTAATCAAGTTGATTCAAAACTTTTTATATGAACAATAAAATTATTTACTCAACGAGCCAATCAGAATCCTTGACAGGTGCCATTGCTATTAATTACGTGAACATATTATTGTGGCATTGCAGTAATCTGATTGGAGGAAAGCTTAATAAATCTGAATTGTCGGACCAAGTCAGATGCTAGTATCCTGGCCTAGCAGATAAATCCAGGGTATTAAAATGCCTATTTGAAATTACATGTATGTTATCAGGCCAGTTGGTTATAACATTTATTTAAATTTTATCACTCTTTTGATACGCTCGTATATCTTCTTTTATTGACTCTGGGATGTCATGACATAACAAAATTCAGACATCAAAATTCATTTTATACACAACGCACACATTTTTCTCATAACGCGTCTCTTTTTGTATATAACGCTTCATTTTTCACAATATGTTGAGTGTGTTATTATTAAATATATAGGTGATTATATGATAGAATATTTGCATCACCCCTCATTCCATAACAGAGGTGTTATCAGGATAAACCCTATATCCAGGACCTCCCAGTGCATAACACTGATCTTACATTTTTGTTAAAAATTTGGAATTAAATCTATTTTTATGAAAATGATTCTGTAATACGAAGAAAATAGAACTTGTAAATAAAAGATCGAATTATGGAGTTCATTGAGCCGAAACCATAATTCGAAAATTCATTTAGACGTAGCGATGAACCTATTTAAGCTTCATAGGCTGATCATACGTGATTCCAATACTTTTGATGATGATCCAATGTATAGCGCTGCATCTTCAATACACTTGTAACATTCTACCAATAGCTCTCTCATTAACCCTTTACTCAATATACAACCAGATCCTCAACACTAAACAGGCGTATCCTCGCTACATATACACATTGTCAAAACTGGGGCCTGTTGAGAATAGGAATTTGGCTTAATGTGATGTTTATTTAAGACTTGATTTTATTTTTGATAAACAGCTTAGGAATATTTGTGATAATGTATGTGTCTCCGTCTGCAAGGGATAGCGTATAGTTTCTGTCGCAAAAATTGATTTTTGAGTCCGCTAATAATACTAAGCCTTGTGTATTAAATCTTTTCCATTGAGGTTGCTCAAGCAGCCTTATGGAAACAATAGAGTCTGTTATTTGAAATACGCAATAATATGGTAGCAATCTCTAAGCTAAGCAGCAAACATTAACTCAATACATTTAGACAAATTCTGAATTGTTAAAGCGTTTTATCGAGTATAAAACAAGTATACAGTGCCGGAATAAAACAAATATAATATGGTTGTATTGTCATTGTGTTGCGAATATGGTTCAATTTAGTTTAGATTTTAGTTTGATATTAAATGACATATCAGAGACATTTGTAGGATGCGTGTAGGCCTTATTAGGAATTGTTGCAAAATATAAGTGGTTTATTTTACCCTCTGCTAGAAGTTGATGTCAGCTATACTCTTAAATTCAGAGATGCATTTTTTGATCTTGTCTGTCAATTTAATCGGGAATTGTATATTGGGGACTAATAGTGAGGGTACCAGATTCTACATACATTATCTAATGTAGATCTGAACTTGGTCTAGAACTTCTACAAAAGTAGAATAGATTAAAAGTCTAGTTTTGAAGATATCAATTTTCAATTGACCATAATTATAAGAAGCTATGGTTTATTTAACATTTAAACTCCTAAAGCAGTTAAAGATGCATTTGAGATTAAGATCTTATCACTATCAAAACTATAAACCTATCTGCTATGAATACACAGTCAGAGGGTAATAATTTTAGAGAATGGGGATTTAGGGTAGGAGTTAACAATCACAAATGCAACATTTGAAATTCATAATCGAACAAAAATTAGGTGGTGACACAGCTAACATTATAGAATTATTACCACTCAATTTACCACCTACAAATATACATTTTTTTCATAAGTCATTTTACAAATATGTAGCGGGAATCCATTCAGAATATGATTGTCTATTACAAGAGAAATCAAAATATGTTATCCATCCCGCAAGCTAAAAGTATTCACATGTCTATAGCATGTAAATTAATTATTGGTACTCGAGGCATTTGTATTTGAAAAGGTACAATAAACCGTAGACATTGATTTCAGAACACTTTGACATAATGAAGGTTGTCTTATAAGTTTCTGTACTTTAGTACTCTTTATCTACATTGGTTAACCACACCGCCCTCTGACTTTTCAAGGGGATTTCAATAAGATCTTAATAATCAGGAATGGAACTTTAGTTGCATTTTATGCACTTCATGGGAATGTATATTAGCTACTCTTTACAGTGTTTTGATTTTCTGTCTACATATTCAAGTAAGATTACTTCAAAGAATCATCCATTAATTTGAGAGTGAATATGAAATTGAGCTATGAAAAGGGTTATAATTTGTGAACTTCTGATTACTCATTATGTCAGGTGAATATGAGAAGGCTCTGTATGAACATAAAGGAGCAAGAATTTCAGACAAGTGTAACTAGTGAATGTACATCATTTGTGGTCCACATTATTTACATGTATATAACAACATACCTTATATACCCCATATATCATATACCCAGTAGCTGCCTGTATGCCTCATAACCCATATATTTCATACCTCATATATCTCATACCCCATATTACCCATACCTATTTACCTCACGCATGTCTGGTCTTTTCACTGGTACCAGTCAGTTGCAAGTATTATATGAACATATTGCGAATATTATGGCTGTCTCTTACAAGTATTGCATATATCTCTTATATCCCATATTACCCATATCCCATGCCTCACCCACCTCTTGTAGTGTATAGCCTTCTGACTGCCACTTAGACTGTTGCATATATTTGCATATATCTTATATTCCATCTTCCCATATTCCATGCCCCACACACCTCATGTAATCCTTCTGATTGGCCCAAGCTAGTTGCAAGTATTATATAACATATTGCTGATATTATAGCTGTCTTTCATGAGTATTGTATATATCTCATATCCCATATTTCCATTTCCCATCTTCCCATATCCCATGCCCCACACACCTCTTGTAATCCTTCTGATTGGCCCTAGTCAGTTGCTAGTATTATATAACATATTGCTGATATTATAGCTGTCTTTCATGAGTATTGTATATATCTCATATCCCATTTTCCCATATCCCATATCCCATGCCCCACACACCTCATGTAATCCTTCTGATTGGCCCTAGTCAGTTGCAAGTATTATATAACATATTGCTGATATTATAGCTGTCTCTTACAAGTGTGATGTATTGGATTTCTCTATGTACCAACTTGATTTCCAATAACATGTACAATAATGTCCTTTTACTCTGAGTTCATTGAACGTCAAACGTCAAATAACATTGAATAGACTTTTGTGATTTCCAATAGGGGAAGTATTTGAACATATAACTGAGTGGGGCTATGTTGGATGATTCAATCTATTTTGGGAGATGTTGGAAATCTATTTAAAATAGTGCAGAGATTCTCAACTGGAGGGCATGTAATTTTCAGATTTTCAACTTGGGGGCATGTAATTTTAAGATTTTCAACTGGGGGCATGTAATTTTCAAATTTTCAACTGGAGGGCATTTAATTTTAAGATTTTCAACTAGGGGGCATGCAGTTTCCAAATTTTCAACTGGATGCTGCGTCTAGTTGCTATAATGCTAGGGACATCAATTGCACATATTAATATAGCCATTGAAAATTGATTTCTCTTGAACTCAATATCAATGAAAGACCTAAAAACAGTGATTGAGGAATACTAATGTCAAATCACAGGTTTATTAATCATTGCTTTAAACTTTCAATTGAAAGGGTAATGTTCTGCAGGTGTAGTGTATATTCATTGTCTGATCATTAAATAATACAGTAATACCTGTACAGGTGCAACACTCTTGCAGTTGTACCCATTGTACCCCCCCCCCACTCTGACTATGCCTATGCAGCCATATATCTGGTACCCTGCATTCCACAACCCTGTACCCCACATAGCAGCCTGTATGGTTTATACCCCATATACCAGGTGCTCCACTTAAAAGAGGTATTCAACTCATCAAGTTTAATTGTACTGTACAACAGCTAGTATATAGTACATTATACTGGTATTATAGCATCACTTTATGACCCTTTAATTATTAATCATAGGGCTTCACTATCAACTATTGATATACATAAATGATCTACCACAGCTCACCTTGCAGATTGATTACCTGCAATTGTATATTTGATTCGTAATTAAACATGATATTGTGTATCATTTAGTAAGCTATGTAGCCATTTTAGTAAGATTCTACAATATACCCTTTTAAAATAACCTTAAATACTCTTTTTGAATAACTGTAAAAATTCCTTGTTTAAGAGTTTTTTTGCATTTTCATCATATTATTACTAGCCTCTGTGTTTGATGGTACTAATTCTCCAGGATATGTTTTACTGTATAATAGTGCTAATTACTGGGCTTTAAGTGCTTAATTATTTATGATAATTAGTGTAAACACTGCCTTTGTAGATTTACGAGCAATTATAATCTTCAGAATATCACTGTACTAGTGCCTTGTGAAATATGGTCACTCATCAATTGCTTACCCTTTTTTGTATGTAATTTTTTGAGTCTGTAATGCCTTTGTCACATTTGCTTCGATTTTCACTACGGTGCCTGGCCGATTGAGTATTTTGTTCAAAATTGAATACAATATTGAGCAAAACACTCAATCAGCCGGGCGCCGGCCGATGAATCGGGGCAAATGTGACCCAGGCACTACTACTGCACTCCAAGTACTGTTAATTTATATACTGTCACATACTGATCCTGATATAACAAAGATATTACTGTTATCAAGAAAAATGCATATTACACCTGTATATAGCCACCACTTGTAGTGACCATTGTTCCATGTCAGTGGACTTTGTCTGTAACAATCGTTACTCTTTTGTAACTATCTAGAAGTGGTGACACTTTGTCATGTGAATACCTTATCCCTCTTACTTAAATGAATAAACACAAGGAGCACACACGTCTCGAACTCGCAACCTCATGGTTACAGCGCCCAATCGCCTTAACTTGCTGGCGCTCAAGCCCTCTCGGCCAAATGGTATAAATGGAACACCTTTTGTACCTCTAAAAAGTGTTCAACTGACAGGTTCATTTAACATTAGGTCATTGGGTCATGGGACTCCGAAGTGTTCTTCTTAAGGAGGTGTTCAACATACTAAGGTGTTCCTCTTGATACTGTCACTTGAATTGAATTGAATCTATTTGAATGAGCTATATAAGCTAGCAACCTCATTAAGGAACTCAATCTCCATGCAAAGATATTTGTCAGCCGACAGTAGACTGTTTATTGTGACCATTTCTCACCTCAATTTCCTCATCATAAACAGTGTCTAGCAAAACATCACATTACAGAATAACAGTCTGTCTTAATCATCAAATACATGCATTTCCTCATGGTGTGTATGAATTTAAAAAAAACAGGTTGATTAAAAAAAGATTAGTGCATGCTATGGTCAATGGACACAGTAGGGTAATTGGAGTAAGAAAAATGTGAACTTAGGAAAATATGAAAATGTGGAATGTGAACACATTTAAATAGGAACACATGTCAATGTGAACCTGTTACCATTTACACTCATTTGACTTGGCTTCTTAATAGATAGCTTCGTCAACTTTACAACTAACCTCTGTACTGGGGGTAAACATCTGTTAACATGAACACACTTAAATTAAATAGGAACACCTCTCAATGCGAACACCTTAAATCAAACATCTCTCACTGTGAATAAGTTTTGTCAATCCAGCTTCATTCAGATATATAGGTGTTAGTGTATTATATGCTGTAATTTGAGCATCTAGTATGAAATATACTACCCTGGCTCATCACCTGGTATTCTATCCTCTTACTTAAACTAACCATTTTAGCTTTAAGTTCTACTTATGAAAGAGAATACCAAATGACTTGAAATATATGTATTTTAGTTTTTATGGGAAACCAGGCTCTGATTTAGCCAACTAATTAAGAGTTTCTCAGTATTGTTAGAGTGTCAGAATATAATGAGTTTTGCAAAGGGTATCAGGAGTAGTACTCTAAGAGATGAGCATAAACCAATCGGCACTATCTGTGCCTGGGATAATGACCTATCAGTGATCCTATTTCTTGCTTTATAACCTCTCAAGTATGAGCCGTGTGAGAGATGTAAGCTGGGATTAGGCATAAAAGGATTAAAGGCACATATTGTTACTCTAATGGAATCTAATAGAGAAAACAGACATTGTTTGTATGTTCAGTAACCATAGTAAAGTGACTTTCGATGCTATGATGTAAATGTCCCCTTCTTTAGAAAACAAATGTTTTTATCCCCCTAATTTGGACATGGGCGACATAAAAGGATTAGAGTGGTTTTGTTACTTTAAAAACCATAGTGGGTTAAGTGACTTTTGATGCTATGATGTAAATGTCCCCTCCTTTGGAAAAAAAACATTTTTATCCCCCTAATTTGGACATGGGCGACATAGAAGAATTAGAGTTGTTCTGTTACTCTGATAGAGAAAACAGACATTTTTTGTTTGTAAAGAGTAACCATAGTGGGTAAAGTGATTTTCGATTGAATGTTATCATGTAAATGCACCTTCTCTAGCTCTGGAAACATTTTGTTTCTTTGCCCCTAAGGTATTCCCTATACCAAAGGGAACTTTTACAATGCATCATAAAGTGAAGACATCACATCACCCACCAAATGCAATTAACCCACCAAATGCACTTTACCCACCAAATGCACTTAACCCACCAAATGCACTTTACCCACCAAATGCACTTAACCCACCAAATGCACTTAATCCACCAAATGCACTTTACCCACCAAATGCACGTTACCCACCAAATGCACTTTACCCACCAAATGCACTTAACCCACCAAATGCACTTAACCCACCAAATGCACTTAACCCACCAAATGCACTTAACCCACCAAATGTACTTAACCCACCAAATGCACTTAACCCACCAAATGCACTTAACCCACCAAATGCACTCAACCCACCAAATGCACTTAACCCACCAAATGCACTTAACCCACCAAATGCGCTTAACCCACCAAATGCACTCAACCCACCAAATGCACTCAACCCACCAAATGCACTTTACCCACCAAATGCACTCAACCCACCAAATGCACTTAACCTACGAAATGCACTCAACCCACCAAATGCACTTAACCCACAAAATGTACTTAACCCACCAAATGCACTTAACCTACCAAATGCACTCAACCCACCAAATGCACTTAACCCACCAAATGCACTTAACCCTCCAAATGCACTTAACCCACCAATCCCACCTGTAGGTGTAAAGCACCAGATATACACTGAGGAATCCACGGATAAGGCCAGTTGTAATAGTAATAGGGCTTAGAAATCTCTAGTTTCCTAATACAATCTAGAGATTGCTGTTACACGTAGTTGGCTATTTATCCCACTGTCTAATACTCAATCTATTTATCAGTAAAGCTCAAGGGAAGGCGTTCCCCTAGAATGAAATATCTCGCAATTCTATCATTAAGATTCCCTCATAATTGGAATTTCCAGTATTGGTTTTAGAAAAGATTGCTTGCTAGTGATCTTACAAGAAGATAGCAACTCTGCAACTGTCTAAATTTTCATGAAAGTTACAATACTTAGTGAGGTACGAGTGCTCTGTAGTACAATATAAGTGAAGAGAACACACGTGGGAAACTTATAAGGAAATGGGTAAAATTATTATATCCTGTTGGGATCCCAAAAGACACAAATCATATTATTAAGTAAATTATGTACATCTTTGTAATTAGTTGATGGGCAATAGGTATAGCAAGGGCAAGGCCTAACATTTTTAATAAATTCTAAACAACACTAGTGAGTATATCACTGGAGAAGGTGAAACAATCCCACAATCCCTTGCATCAAACAATCCCACAATGCATTGGACCTTGATAAGTAGAACACTTTCCCAAGTCCTGTTACCATTAATGGGCATATGCTGCATTGCGAATTTTTTCCAGTTACCAAACTTATGACAGGGAGTGTATCATAAAGTATCTGTTTGCAGTATCCTTGGGATTGTTTATTACTAAATGGACTTTGTAGAAATTGATAACAAAAACATTATTTTATTGGTTAATGGTCACTGAACATGCAAAATGTGAAAATGAAAATAGAAAGACAATCATGTTATTGATTTCTAGTAATTCTGTTATCTTAGAGATAGCAGTTCTAGATCAAGTGATCTTTGTTTGAAAAAGTGTTGAATGATATACTTTAAACTGATCAATTGAAATGGCATCAATTATTAATGATAACTTAGTACAAAAGTTACCATTTTACACTTGAAGTGACCATTTTGCAAATGTAACCATATCAAAGAGTGACCATATTATCAAAGTGACCATAACATAATAAACATAAAAGTGACCATTTTACAAAAGTAACCATAGTACAAAAGTGACCATTTACATTATGCAGGGGCCAATTGCTTAAATGTTTGTGAGAACAGATCAAATTTGGAATTAAACAAACTTGTTAAATTAATTCTTTCTGTTCTGAAATACGTTCCTAAAAAAAAGCGAGATAAATACTGTTTTACTAAACCAGGATGTTATTTGGCAATATGCATATTTCCTAATTAACTGTTTCAATTCGGGGGGCCTTATCTATTAATAAGATTTTCTGAAGAGCATGTAGACCTTCCCAATCTCACTATGATTTCAACGACAAGATTGCTTAAAGCCGTGTTCTTCATACAAGGAATTCTAGCTCAGTTGTTTTCTTTAATTATGTCAAGGTTTGCGATGTTTGATGGTTGGTTTTTTACCAATCGCAAATATCTTTTTGATTAATAAGGAAGAAAAACAAAAGATCTAATATGTTTTGTTTAAGGTGATATAGTATGATTTCTGAGCCAGACTAGAGAGCTAGCTACAGGCTCAACAAAGTGCTTTAATAGTATTGTGTTAACGCACTCTGCTGCGTTTCTTTGAATAAGAGAGGTCAATAAATCTTTCTTCGTATCATAAGCTTTTTAATAATGAAACGTGAAAGATAAATGTGTTGTAATCTCCTCTTACCTTCAGAACACTTACCGCTTTGACAAACAATGGTTATTAGATCCAGTGATCTCCCATTGGATCAACCAGATCTCCCATTGGATCAACCAGATCTCCCATTGGATCAATCAGATCTCCCATTGGATCAATCATATCTCCCATTGGATCAACCAGATCTCCCATTGGATCAATTAGATCTCCTATTGGATCAACCAGATCTCCCATTGGATCAACCAGATCTCCCATTAGATCAACTAGATCTCCCATTGGATCAACCAGATCTCCTATTGGATCAACCAGATCTCCCTTTGGATCAATCAGATCTCCTATTGGATCAACCAGATCTCCCATTGGATCAACCAGATCTCCCATTGGATCAACCAGATCTCCCATTAGATCAACTAGATCTCCCATTGGATCAACCAGATCTCCCATTGGATCAACCAGATCTCCCATTGGATCAACTAGATCTCCCATTGGATCAACTAGATCTCCCATTGGATCAATCAGATCTCCCATTGGATCAACCAGATCTCCCATTGGATCAACCAGATCTCCCATTGGATCAACCAGATCTCCCATTAGATCAACTAGATCTCCCATTGGATCAACCAGATCTCCCATTGGATCAACCAGATCTCCCATTGGATCAACTAGATCTCCCATTGGATCAACTAGATCTCCCATTGGATCAATCAGATCTCCCATTGGATCAACCAGATCTCCCATTGGATCAACTAGATCTCCCATTGGATCAACTAGATCTCCCATTGGATCAACTAGATCTCCCATTGGATCAACCAGATCTCCTATTGGATCAACTAGATCTCCTATTGGATCAACTAGATCTCCCATTGGATCAACCGGGTGCCACACCCTGTTGAACATTCAAAATTAATTGTCACCCTGTTGAAATTTGTTTGCACCTATTTATCAAAAGTATGTAATATTGAGATATTTTGACTAAACAGGCCTGTTATATTTAGCACTGTTGAAAAAACAAGCAAAATTTGAATTTAATACCCCGTTGAAAAACAAACAAAATGAGGATGTAACAACATGTTGAGAAAACATAAAAAGGATTCAGCACCTTGTTGAAAAAACGAGCAAAATTTAGATTTAGCACCATGTTGACAAAGAAAAGGTACAATTAATGATAGTCCTTCAATCTATTCAGCACTTGCTTGCTTCAATGATGGGTTGATCACTTTCACCATATTTTGTGTCCTTTATAGACACCCCTGATATGTTGGTTGAATAGACTATTAAGACTGGTAAAGAGGAATCAATATGTACAATTGAAGATTGTGTCTAACAGGAGCCTCTGATCAATAACACTGAATAACATTAACAGTATTTATAATAGAGTTCACTGCACTCTTTCAATTCACAGGCAGATTTATGCAAACAATCACCAAAGTGTGTAGCCAAAAGCAGCAATTCATTTTTGTTCACTGAACAATACCAACAAATCAGATTCTCTGGTAGGAGTTTGATTGTCAGTTGGTTTTCTCCTGCAGGGGTATGACTATCAGCTAAGATTCTCCTGCAGGGGTATGACTCTCAGCCAAAGTTCTCCTGCAGGAATATGACTCTCAGCTAAGGTTCTCCTGCAGGGGTATGTATATCAGCTAAGGTTCTCCTGCAGGGGTATGACTATCCACTAGCATTCCCCTGCAGGGGTATGACTATCAGCCAAAGTTCTCCTGCAGAAGTTTTACTATCAGCTAAGGTTTTATCACAGGAGTATGACTCTTAACTAAGGTTCTCTTGCAGTAGTATGATAATCAGCTAGTAGTGCATTTTCATATAATAAAGAGTTAACCATCTTTCATTAGAATCAGAGTTGTAGTGTGTTAAATACTACCATGTTGAAGTACAGTTAGGTTAAAGAAGATATTATTCACAGGCATATGAAGTCGTTGTGACATTGTTGGAGTCAAATAATACATTTCAATATATCAACACATCTATTAAATGTTTGAAAATGTCATTAGATGTGTAATGTATCTGATTTGCTCGTCTATTGTTGTTTGACGGTTATTAGTGTTTAACTTTAATGTACTGTCAATTTGGTTATACCCTTTTGTTAAAAAGTTAAAGTAATAAACTTTATTTTATTCTATTTAAATTGGTGGGAAACTTCTTGACTGATCAATCAAAGCCTGACGATGCAAGTCAGGCTGATTTCTGTATCAATGTAGTTTTCTGTATATGTGTGGAAAGGTTGACGTCTATCTACTTTTGCTTGATTGTGTGGTTGGTAGGTTGGGGTAGGGGGGCCTTCGGTAAAAGTGACATGAGGAGATCACTGTTCAAGATTTCTTATATTTAGATTAGTGATAGCAAAATTGAGATTGTGAGTGTTCAGATTCTGTAAGAAGTTTGGATTATAAAGCTGTTTGGAAATACATGTTTTACTATATTATTAAACAATAATATGGCACGATGACATGACGTTTGACATTTCTATACTGTAGACTGGTACTCGGCTTAAAACACAAATTAAGAAGACAAGTTTTGAAATGTTTAATATAAAAACCAAACTTTGAAGTGATCAAATTTAGTCATTTAGTATATTGTCCTTACCAATGGGAGCAGGGTATATGAGAAAATTTCATAGAAAAGAATATTACTGAAAAGGATACATAATGTTCTTATAACATTGAATATGGTTACCTTAGGGAATAAAACCCCTTGTAATTTATAAGCTGATACCTTTTGTTATTTTAGTGTAGTTTTGTCACATTTGTTTTGCATTAGATCAGTTATGAAATAATAGCACTTTCGGTCAGTATGCTAAATTAATTCTACTTTTCGCGATAAACGGAAGTCGTGTTTTATGCGTTTGTAATCCACGGGGAGTTAGATATATGTAATCCTTGCAATATCATTTATGCGAGGCGCAAATGTGATGGATTAATAGTATAATGATAACTGAATGGTAATTGATTGTTTGTCAGAGGAAATCTGTTCTCAAAATTGCACTAATATAGAATTTTCCAGCGTATAAAATGGTCATGCATGCATGCAAAATTTATGTTTGCCTCAACTTTAGGAAAACATTTCTTTTACAGTATATTTGTCTTCATTTTCGGTTGAAATTTAAGTCTCGCAGTCGCACCAAGCATCTTGGAGAATGAATGTATCATATAGTCTCACTTCTGGATTTTTCCTTATTATATAAATGCATCTAATATAATTACTGAGATCCATACTTGCACACATTGTTGCAAAATCTATATCTTATAGGTGTTTTCCCCAAAAAATTGTTTGTTTATTTTATGTTCTCTCACTTATTTTGCCTACATAATGTTTATCATTTTTATGATTACAAAAAGTTGTTTTCAGTAGTTTTATCGTAAATATGTTGTTTTGTTCAAACATAGACTATTTTATTGTTTCATTGGCCAATTAGTAAATGTCCTAATTGCCATAGTAACAGTAATACAGCTGTCTAATACGCTTATGATTTATATATATAGTTATTATAACAGCTATATAATATAATTGATATATAGTTGACAGCTATTCAGAAATATATCTTAATAAATATAATACATAGATTCTTTGGTATTAATTTAATTATTTTATTTTATTTAATCTATTAAAGTGTAAGTGACATCTGGGAGTCTCATTTATTGCATCATGGTCTATGTTGAGCTCCTTTGTTTTTGAACAATTACTAGCAAGTACTATGAAACTGTTGCATCATGGTCTATGTTAAGCTCCCTTGTTGTACAAATACTAGCAAGTACTTATGAACTGTTGCATCATGGTCTATGTTGAGCTCCCTTGTTTTCATAAATACTAGCAAGTACTTATGAACTGTTGCATCATGGTCTATGTTGAGCTCCCTTGTTTTCATAAATACTAGCAAGTACTTATGAACTGTTGCATCATGGTCTATGTTGAGCTCCCTTGTTATCATAAATACCCGCATGTACTTATGAAACTGTTGCATCATGGTCTATGTTGAGCTCCCTTGTTATCATAAATACTAGCAAGTACTTATGAACTGTTGCATCATGGTCTATGTTGAGCTCCCTTGTTTTCATAAATACTAGCAAGTACTTATGAACTGTTGCATCATGGTCTATGTTGAGCTCCCTTGTTATCATAAATACCCGCATGTACTTATGAAACTGTTGCATCATGGTCTATGTTGAGCTCCCTTGTTATCATAAAGGTGGTCTATCCTTACCTCCTTAGCCATAGATCAGTTTAATGCCTGTAGTTGTCTAAGATTACCTCCTTATCTCTGACAAAAATGTGAGAAAATATAGTAGGTGACAAAAGATATCTCATATTCCAGTCTTGAATAATAAGGGAGTTGCAGTATAGCTGAATACAGCTTAATAAATAGATGTCAGCACTTGTTTTTATTTGCCTTGATTGGGTCAGACTGTCATAGGCTTCAATTGTAAAAATATAGAAACTTCTCAATTGTATAGTTTGTATTTAGGTTATAAACCTAAATTGCATCTTTTAAGCTGTCTCTGATTGAAGGCAGGTTATTCTACTAAGATTAGATGAGAGATTAGATTGAATTGTTATCTGACATAGGGAGGACTCATTGCTATATTGCAAAAACTGTAGATGCATCATTGATTTAATATAATTGTTAAATGTGAGCCTAAGAGGCTGAGATATGAGCTTAGGAGTGAGGTAGGACATAAATGGGTGAGTTGAGAGAAGATTGTGAACTTAGATGGTTAGGTATGAAGGGGTGAGGGGCTGAATAATGAACTGAGATGTGAGGGGTGATGATTAGATGAATTACCAAACAATTGTTTGTTTGGCAAATTAGTGTTTAAGCAAACAAATAAAAAACAAGCAAACTAATGATAGAATAGTAAATAGAAGAGTTTGAGGACTATAAAATGCTTCCTCAATTCTGTGAGTTACTTAATAAACAATATAAATCACCAATTTATGACAATATTATATGCCTAATAAGGTATATTGAAATCCTATGAAGTCTTGCATATAAGTCAAGAACCTTATACAAATCTGTAAATAATCTATTTGTGCACTATACTGAACCAAATACAATGGTTTTTCTGGCTCATATGTAGGACTAATTAATTAACCATGTGAAGACAGATCCACATAATGAGAATCTTGGTTCGGATTAGATTAGGTTTTATACTGTATATATTTGCTAATTTCCATGACTTTTAATATTTCCTTGTTTTTGTAAATAAAAATTGATGAAATTAAATCTATACCCTCTCTGTTGCAGCAGAAGCTGAAGAGGAAGTTGGATTCAAACAGTGGTATCGACCCAAACGGTCACGTCAACGATAATACAAATCCATATAACTTCGATGACCAAGCATCGCCGTCTCAGCCCAAGAAACCATACACGAGTAAAAATGGTGAAGCTCCACCTAGTGGGGGCATGGAGAATCAGATTTCGGTAAGGATCGTCCAGGAAATCAACCCGAGCACAGATCAAAAACAGACAATACAAACCGACGTCACGGTTAGTTCAACATTTAAGCAAGGAGAAAATACAAACTTTACGTCAAGTGGCACGACGAGTACCCAAGTTACGACAAACACTACGAGTGAATTTAAACAAGAAAATCTTGATGTTCCACAGGGACATGGTTCAACTTCATCCGATCTAGAAAAATTAGAGGATTTGGATGACATTGAAGACATTTTGAAATCATTGGAAAAAGGAGATGAAAGTTTAATTGACAATTTCATTGAAAATGATGATGATAAACACGCACTAGACGCTGTCTTTGCGGAAACTAATTCACCGATGTCATCACTTCCCAATGACATGAATGACTTGTTCGATAAACAACCCCCACCCCCTATGACAACCCAGCCTCAGAATGTTCCACCCCCTCCCTGTCCTCCTAATGGTGCAGGACCAGCTCCAGCCCCTGCCCCCGCGAGTTTCCCACGTCCCCAAAGTAATCCACCTATTGCCAATCAAACATATGCCTTGCAGGCAGGAGAGACACTTAAACGTATGGCCGCCCAGCATCAGACTGGCGGAGTCCCAGGGCAGCCTGACACATTCAGACCGCAACAAGGTGGGCCCCCTAGTGCTTCCATGGGGCAAGACCCATCTACACCATTCCAGCCCCCGCCCAGAGGTTACCCTCCTGGTCCTGGGTTCCAGCAACAAAACCTTACCCAGAATCCAACCAGTAATATGTACCCATACACCCACCAGACCAGGGCACAGGGGGTACCTACACCTTCCCAGCATCCTCATCAAGGGATTCCTGCGCCGGGGCAGTCTCCTCCACCTACTATGGGACCTCGTGGTAGTCACCCACACCCTAATTATCCTGGTGGTATGATACCGTCATATGGGGCTACAAAACCTCTCTCACATTTCCCAGATCCTATGGGGAACAATAACCCATCAGCTAACTCCCTGCAGCAGTTACAGAACCAGGTCAGAGCCCAGTTCACCCCTGGAGCCCAGGGGCCAGGTCACATGGGTCAGCAGATGCAAATCAACCAATCACAACAGATACAGATGAGTCAGCATGGCAACCAACACATGCAGGTTAACCAATCACAACAGATGCAGCTGAATAACCATAGCAACCAACAGATCTCAATGAATCAGCAACAGAGCTTTACTATGACTGGTGCAGCTAACCCAATGGGTGCCCCTGGCCCTAGACAACAGGGACCAACCAACACAAACTATGCTAGTGAACAAAATGCAAAACGCATGATGGCTGAAAAGTTGCGATTAGAAAGAGAGGCCAAAATGCGTGAGCATCAGCGAATGGAACAACAGCGTCACCATGCTGCTATGGAGCAGCACCGTCAGCAAGAAGCAGCGATGGAACAGCATCGTCAGCAGCAGCAGGCAGCGATGGAGCAGCAGCAACGTCAAATGCAGCAGCAGCAATATATGAATCGGCCACCCCCAGAGTATAAGGGGCCAATGGGCAGTCAGCAAGTACAAGGTCAGAGTAACCCGTTACAGACCATGCAGAAGATGGTAAGTGGGACCAGCCAGCCACCCCAGCCTCACCCAGGCATGATGCAGCCAAAGACAGAGCCACCGCATCCAACCATGATGCAGATCAAAACAGAGCCTCTTATCCCTGGGCCTGGGCAGCCACCAAATATGACTATTAAATCCGAGCCTCAGATGCAGATTCCTGGTGCCCCAGGGACAGTCAGAGGAGGTGCCCCAAGGACATACTCACCTATAACATGCCAGGGGTACCCCACCCCCAATCCATCATCATCCCTACCCAGTTATACAGTCAAGGCTGAACCGCGGTCCCAGCAGATGTATTCAACCAATCAAAATCCAATGATGTCCTCATTCCAAACACGGCCGCAGGGTCAAAACAATCCCATGTACACTAGTGCAATAATGCGCAACCAGAAACCCCCAAATGTAAACGTTGGCCCAGAGGGCTTGAATATATCGCAGCAGCGCCCTGGTGCTGATTGGTCGAGACAAATGTCCAATCCAGGTGCAGGATCTCAAATGAACATGCCAAATAATCTAGTTGCTAGAAGAGACAGTGCCAGTATGGCACAATACATGGCACAGCAACAGCAATCTCATAGGCAAGTCTCCGTGGCAACCAATGGACCCCTTGGACAAAATCAAATACAAATGCAGCAGCATTACTCTCAGCAACAGCAACAAATTAGTAGTGGCCATCCCATGCAAAACAGTGCCATGCTACAACAACAACAACAACAACAACAGCAACAACAACAAAGTATGCAAATGCATTTGCAACAACAACAACAGCAACACATGTCATCTATAAGCATTACCGAGTCACAATCAGTCTCCATGGCAACCACTCAGCAACAACAAGTGCAACAGCATTTACAGCAACGGTCTCAACAGCAACAGCAAGCACCCCCACCACAACAACATAATTCAACAAGTGGCAATGACTTTTCTCTAGATCAACTCTTGGACACTGCAAGTAGTAACAATGGTCTATTTGAAAACATACAACCGGATTTATTAGATGAAATATTTGGCAAATAGACAGTAAGAGTGAGGTTTTAAATATGGGGCTTTTAATCTAGAATATTCAAATGAATTCAAAGTAGCTGACATTTCTTTCACATTTAAATACTCATTAAAGGTTATAAATGTTGACTGGGTACATAATTCTTAGTTTCAAAATCTAAACCAAATTTGGTCAAAATCTGCCTATTTTCCATGATATTCTTATTTTTGAGTGGGTGCAAATAGATTCTCAATTTCTAGAATAAAATCCCCATATTTCTATTTATCATATAAACCTCGCCACAATATCTTAATGAGTTATTTATTATGTAAATTATAGTTGTTGAATTTATTTATTTCAAAAATGAGTGAAAATACGTATGTTTTGTAAGAGAATGAAAATTGATATTTAACTTAAACCTGCATATATACATTTGTATATTGCCTATATTTATTGTCGAAGTGTCATAATAAAATATGATTGAAGAATGTACACATATCCCATGAGTCAGTGTTCTGACAACTCTCATTTTTGAATCTGATTGGTTGATTCAGTCACATGATCAATAGGGTATGTGGGAAAGTGTTTCAAACATTGTCTTAACAGTCATAAACGCATACACCAATCTGATATTAGACTCTGAAAACATGAACTTCTATGTATATATAATACATGTAGCTAATTTTGTAAATGGAGTCTATAAGTGTCTGTAGTTAATTATTATTGTATTTTAGCATCTTTCATTTTAGATATGAAAAAACACAAACAGATACAAACAAATGTAAAAACTAGGGATTAGTAGTCATGTATAAACTATAGTCATATATTTTAGTAGTTTTAGAACCATTTAGAATTTTATACTATAATTGTATTTAAATATAATTTATCTAAGAATAGAGAAAATTAAATACTTGTCTCAAAGTGTTTTTTTTAAAGTTTAGTTTAGTTTAAGAAATGGCTCACACTTTAATTAAATCATTGATGATTTCTTGAAATGGTATGTTAAGACAGAAATCAACATGAAGAAGACACGCATTTCGTCATTACACAAATAGCCATCAGTTTCATTAGAATTTTTGGCAAAAAACATGTGCAAATTTCCTTAAAATAACAGTCAATTTCGGTGAGAACAGGGAGAGAAAATCGTTATGAAAACACCTGCTACAGAATTGGAAGTGTCCGCATTTCATTGTTTTCACTTCAGAGAGGTGTTCACTTTGTTGTTTGGTTTATATGCCATGCAATATGTATACTTCATTGTTTGGTTTATATGTCATGCAATATGTGTACTTTATTGTTTGGTTTATATGCCATGCAATACATGTACTTCATTGTTTGGTTTATATGCCATGCAATACATGTACTTCATTGTTTGGTTTATATGCCATGCAATACATGTACTTCATTGTTTGGTTTATATGCCATGCAATATGTATACTTCATTTTTTGGTTTATATGCCATGCAATATGTGTACTTCATTGTTTGGTTTATATGCCATGCAAGATGTGTACTTCATTGTTTGGTTAATATGCCATGCAAGATGTGTACATCATTGTTTGGTTTATGTGCCATGCAATACATGTACTTCATTGTTTGGTTTATATGCCATGCAATATGTGTACTTCATTGTTTGGTTTATATGCCATGCAATACATGTACTTTATTGTTTGGTTTATATGCCATGCAATATGTGTACTTCATTGTTTGGTTTTTATGCCATGCAATATGTGTACTTCATTGTTTGGTTAATATGTCATACAATACCCCATTACCGAGTTAATATGCCATGCAATACTGTAATGTCGGAGTTAAATGTAAAGCAAAACTATAATTAGGCTCCTATGTTTCTACATACTACTGTCTCACATAGGATAACATACACTACTTAAAACAATGTCTGATAAAATCAATTGACTTGACTGAATTTTGGAAAAATTTCATATCTTTATCAGGCTTGATGAAATAGTATTATGAATATCAAAAGAATTATTATCCATATTAGATCTGATAAAACACTATCACGAATATCAAAATGAAACCAGAAGCCAACATTGAATTAATGATTTGTGAAATCTCTTTATTTTATTTACAAGAATGGGACATTATTATTATGAACTTGTGTCCTATACTGCAATCAATATGCCTTCGATGAATACTCTTCATAAAATGTCACTGTGTTCTCGTTGCTTGCTTTGTAAAACACAAGAAAACAAAGGATTTTAAAGCTAACTAGTAATACTTCTTCAATGTACACAGTGTATTCTATATTTGACTTCTGGTGCTCAGATTTATGGCGCATGAAGTCGGCTTTTAAGGGTGAAATTGAGATGTATTTAATGATTTTTTGTAAGGGTCATTTCAATAGATACAATACTTACTGGAATCATTTCAAGAAAAAGTCTCCTCGGTTTATGACCCTTAGATGAAGTTTCATAAAATCATGATCTTTCTCCCAAACTGAAAACCAATGATATCTAAAAAAATGTACATTATTAATAGTAATGGAACAATAGATGGACCTGTCAAATGAGCGTGATCCATTGGGTAAATTCATAAAGAATGATCAAATTTGGATATCTATGATAAGATCATGGACCTCAGTTTGGGAGAATATACCGCTCATATCATAAGCTCAGTGATTGATTAAATGGATTTCCTTTTTATTAAGGAGAATATAAAATTTCTACTTATTCATTTGATAATAACAGTAGCTGAACTTGTAGATGAGTCTTTATGAACAAACTGATTAAATTTGGGAACATTTTGATTTGATTTAGACATAATTTGAGAGATATCCCATAATCCTTTGCAACTGAGCAGCAGACGTCTTCAATTCATTATAAATAAAAAACTGTATGTTTTATCTGACAGTGAAATCAAGAATGACCCAGGATTGCATTTTTAATTTAATTCATCAACTCTCTAAGACTCATTTACAAATGCAGGTTATAAATGTGAAACTGAGTCTCCCGATTATTATCTGTTTTCATAGCGAATATTATTCGCCTGTTAATAGTCTCTGTTTAAGACTATAGCATTAGAGGCCTGTAGATATTACAATTACGCCAAGCAATCAGTATTATTGTCCAATCAATATTGCTAGCTATCTTAAAGCGACATAATTACAAATTATGGTACATATCATTCGAGCTATAGATGTCACCGCTGTATGTGTTGTTCTATCTGGAATATAATTTATATGGATGTGTGAAAATGGCTGGATTCATTTAGTGCTGGATTGACTGCATTTTTTGTGAAAAAAACAAAGGAAATATTTGGTCAAACTAATGTCTAAAGTCAAATTTTTTAGCTCCTACGATGACATCAGTAGTCTGGACAGCTACGTGAGAATCATATTCCATCTTTGGCTATTCTTCATCAAAATCAACTGTGGCTCATTTTGAAGCTTAGAGAGGTACTAGATTTTGATAACGTTTTTTAAAATATTGGATATGGTTTGCTTTTATAAATTGAGTATTTGGTATTTATGTGTTTAAGTGTTAACATACAAAGGTCTAAATGTCAGGTCTTGTCAAATGTCAGGTCTGGTCAAATGTCAGGTCTGGTCAATGAGCAGGCTTTATGCCATTAAGTTATAGGTCAGAAGTGTCCAGATTTAAATATATGTATTCAGTCCAGGCCTATAGCCAGCTTTTGCCAAAGGGTTTAAGTTTACTAAAAAAAACTCCAGGGGAAGGGGATAACGTTTGACAATTTTTGCCCCAAATCTGAAAAACTGTATGACCCCCCCCCTGGCTACAGACCTGCAGTCTTATGTGTGATGTCAAAGTGACATCAATACATGGTTTTCACTAATCATAAGCAAGCATGTGAAACTAGGTCAATTGTATGCATTTATTTAAAAAAGACATTATGAACCTATATTATTTTTGTGAGTGCATAATTATTTCTAAAGCGTACACACTCAATTTGAGGAAATCGAATATGTTCAGTAAAAAATTCTTGGAGTAAGGGAAAGTTATTCTGATATGTGAATACTCTAGTTACACCTGTATATCCGAACACCTGTATATCCGAACACCTGGTTAATCCTAACACCTCTCAATCTGAACACTCAAGGGTGTTGGATTAGACAGGTTCTACTGTACTAGATAGTATCTACATTTTTTGAACATTTGAAATAGTGACCTGGTCAAAGTTCATTGAAATATTTTTGTTTGACTATGAGTATACATTTTGATACGATCCCTCTTTAAATAGTTTTAATTAATTAGGCAAGGTGAAAGATCTCAGGTTGATGAAAGAACAGGTGTTTCATTATTATGCTTGTAATGATTGTTATAATAATTTTTTAGATAGTGATCAATTTTGAATATGATATTTAGATTATACATGAAGTTAAAATACTGATCAATTTGAGAAATTAAATCAACATTTCTTCACCGTCAAACTTTTTTTTGAATTGAAATGTCATTTTTGAAAATATTTTTATTTCACTTAGAATCTATGCATATTGAATGTTCCACACGATGTTAACAATAGAACTGAACAACTCTTGTGTTAATATATGGCTCGACAAAGTATTTATCCACTAGAGGGTGGATATGTATCCAGTGCAGGGTGGATATCTCAAATTAACTAGTTTTAAACCAGCTACAGTATTTGACTCGTCATGTTGTCTCTCCTGATTTATTTTGCAAAATTAGTTTTAAACTTGTATGGTAATTGAATAGTAATTGTTTGCAAAATGGTATATGTTTACATTTTTACAACAGTATAATATGTTATTGTGAATTTCATCATATGTTATTGTGTATTTCATCATAATGGCCATTGTCATAGAGATGGCAGTAAGTTATTGAGACAGAACATTGTATATTTCCTATAATTATTATAATATATATTATAGTTTTGTAAATTTAAACTGTTTTATGTTAAGTTTCCATAGACTCGGGCGGGGGCGCGAGGGGGGAGAGATAGAGAAAGAGGGTGGGAGAGGGAGGTAGAGTTAGGATGGAAGCGGGAGAAAGAGAGAGGGTGGCAGAGAGAGAGTGGGAGTCTGGAAGGGAGAGAGGGAGCAAGCGAGAGATAGGGGGAGGGAGAGGGAGGAGTGAGGGAGGGACAAACTATACGTGTGGGGATCTTCCTGGGATCCTATTTCTAAACCTTCTTACACCCGGGATCGTACACCTTATTATTGTGATGGTATATCTTATACAAGTATATTACAAACGGTCTTGCTATCTCATAATCTAGATTCAGCTTTTAAAATGTTACAATTTTTTAACAATTGCATTTCTTCTAATTTCCCACATTTTACAATTGCACATCTAACACTTTTTTCCTTGAGCATATTTCTCAATTCTTGCCCTTGGTTATTATCTGTTAAAATAATTGAAAATAAAGGAGAAATTTGACCATAATTTCTGATGCCATTGACATTTATCTTGGCACTTTGACCCCGATTCATTCAGTTTATGTCAGGGAAAGGTGCTGAAATGTAAAATTAGTTACGAGGGTCGCGGGTTAATGTAGCTGTCCTGATAAATTCATCCGACTTCATATAAATACGTCACCAAAGATCCCCAAGCTTTTAAATGTAGCTCTCACAAAATAATTCAACAACCTAATGTATTATTCTATGTTTCGTTGTCTTTGTTTTATTGTACGGGTCATTATTTAAATGTTCGAATTTTTGTTACTTGGGGTTCATAGCCTACGCTGTATGATTTGAATATTTAACACAGTCAGTGGTTCAATTTGTATTTTATTTATTTCCATTGGCTTTCTTGATTTTATGAGAAACGTATTTTACTTGCCATTTTAGTCTAAATTGTGTATATGCGATCAATGTGTTTGGTATATGCTGGAGGTTATTGTATTCGAAATACCGAAATACCAATCAAGGTTCATATAGAAATGGCGCATCATTATAAATCATGGGCCTCTATTAGTTTCAGAAATATGTTATAGTATCAGCGTTTGCAAAGTGTTGCGGGAAGTGCAAGTAACATATACGTTCAATGCAGTTTACACGATATGTGTTTGTGCTATCCACGAGTTTCAGTCAATTTGATCACTCACATTCTTCTCGTTTAGTGCAGTGAGCTCTGCACGAAACAAACAAACAAATCCCCGGGTTTTGTAGCACCCTTTGTGTACTAGATATAAGATGACAGGGCCGTCAGATGGGGGGTGCGATGGGTGCGACCGCACCCCCCTTTGTCACCCCCCAAAATAAATTTGAAAAAAAAAATTTGAAAATTTTTTTTTTTGAAAAATATTTTTTTTTGTAATTTTTTTTTCATTGACTCATACACTTTGAAAGTACCCAGAAAGCACCAAATAGCATCTTAAAATTGTAAAACTTTCTAGGGGTATTAGCCACCCCTAACACCCCCCACAAAACAATGGAAAAGTTCTAAATTTATTTTAGTGTTTTGTCTCAGACACTTTTAAAGTGCCCAGACATCATCAAATAGCTCCTTGATATAATAAGTGTTTCTGGGGGACTTGCTCCCCCTCTTGCATCTTGCACTTGCATAGACCCCCCCCCCCTCTGGTGCCCCCCCCCCCTTGCCCCCCCCCAAAAAAAAAAATTGTGATTTTCTCAAATTCTTTAATTGACTCATACACTTTGAAAGTGCCCAGAAAGCACCAAATAGCGTTGTAAAATTGTAAAATTTTCTAGGGGGAGTGGGCCACCCCTCACACCCCAAACAAAACAATGGAAAAGTTCTGAATTTGTTTTATGTACTGTGTCAGACACTTTTAAATTGCCCAGACACTTTTAAATTGCCCCCCCCCCCCCTTAAGACCCCCCCCCCCCAAAATTGACTTTATTGACTAAAGTGCCCAGAAAGCACCAAATAGCATCTTAAAATTGTAAAATTTTCTTGGGAAATTGGCACTTTTAGGCACAGACACTTTTAAAGTGCCCAAACTTCATCGAATAGCACCTTGATATTGTAAATTTTGATATGGGGGACAAACACTTGCTCCCCCTCTGGCACCCCCCCCCCTTTGACACCCCCAAAATTTGAAAAAAATTGTGATTGTTTTTCACTGTTTTTATTGACTAATACACTTTAAAAGTGCCCAGAAGCACCAAATATCATATTTGAATTGTAAAATTTTCTAGGGGAGTTAGCCACCCCTCACATCTCCCACAAAACAAAAGAAAATATTCTGAATTTCATGTATTGTCTCAGACATTTTTTAAGTGCCCAGACATCATCAAATAGCCCCTTGATATGGTCAATGTTTCTGAGAGACAACCCCTTGCTCCCCTACTGGCACCACACCCCACTTCACCCTCTCATCCACTTTGACACCCCCAAAAGAATTTGAAAAAAATACACATTTTTCTTATTGACTCATAACGCACAGGCGTACCAGATGGTTGCAAATTCGCTCCAAATACAACCAAATTTCAAAATTTTCCTGGGAGAGAACCCCCAGACCCCCCTGAATGCTCGGTTTTTTATTCACTCAACTCTTATTCCCATGGTGGTGGCGTACTACTTGGAAACTTACACTTTGAAAGTGCCCAAAAAGCACAAAATAGCATCTCAAAACTGTAAAATTTTCTAGGGGGAGTGGACCACTCCTCACACCCCCCACAAAACAATTGGAACTGTTGGAAGTTGCATTTGTTATTTCCAAACCAATATAGGGAGTAACTGAGCCCCCCCCCCCCCTCTGACTTACGCGATTTGATTTACGCGGCAAAAAAATTGACAATTTTATATTCTCTTTAGTAAGCAAAAAACCGCACCCCCCTTGGAGAAAAGTGTCTTACTGGCCTGGATAAGATAAACTAGTACTTTATTGTTCCGTATCTCCTGGAGTATTGGTCAAATACAACAGTACTAAAGAAACGTGCATACATAAAACATAATGTACAATATGGGATAATAATTAGTATCTTGCCAAATTGCTGGCATCAATGTGATATAGAATTACGCTGCCTTCGGAGTGGAGATTGTACCGTTTGTAGTTTCCGTTATATTTTGGCCATGCCACGTGTAAGAAAAGCGAATTTTAGAGACAATAGATTGATATCTTGTTTTTCCTCACATCTTTCTGGCTTTCATTGCAGCAGTGGGATGTCACTGTTTATCAATGACGGGATATTCTGATCTTGTTTTTCCTCACATCTTTCTGGCTTTCATTGCAGCAGTGGGATGTCACTGTTTATCAATGACGGGATATTCTGATCTTGTTTTTCCTCACATCTTTCTGGCTTTCATTGCAGCAGTGGGATGTCACTGTTTATCAATGACATCTTTCTGGCTTTCATTGCAGCAGTGGGATGTCACTGTTTATCAATGACGGGATATTCTGATCTTGTTTTTCCTCACATCTCTCTGGCTTTCATTGCAGCAGTGGGATGTCACTGTTTATCAATGACATCTTTCTGGCTTTCATTGCAGCAGTGGGATGTCACTGTTTATCAATGACATCTTTCTGGCTTTCATTGCAGCAGTGGGATGTCACTGTTTATCAATGACATCTTTCTGGCTTTCATTGCAGCAGTGGGATGTCACTGTTTATCAATGACATCTTTCTGGCTTTCATTGCAGCAGTGGGATGTCACTGTTTATCAATGACGGGATATTCTGATCTTGTTTTTCCTCACATCTCTCTGGCTTTCATTGCAGCAGTGGGATGTCACTGTTTATCAATGACATCTTTCTGGCTTTCATTGCAGCAGTGGGATGTCACTGTTTATCAATGACATCTTTCTGGCTTTCATTGCAGCAGTGGGATGTCACTGTTTATCAATGACATCTTTCTGGCTTTCATTGCAGCAGTGGGATGTCACTGTTTATCAATGACATCTTTCTGGCTTTCATTGCAGCAGTGGGATGTCACTGTTTATCAATGACATCTTTCTGGCTTTCATTGCAGCAGTGGGATGTCACTGTTTATCAATGACATCTTTCTGGCTTTCATTGCAGCAGTGGGATGTCACTGTTTATCAATGACGGGATATTCTGATTTAGGGTTACGATTTTTGAACCGCTAAAGAAGATTGCCGAAGATCTTTCCCTAGCCCTATAAGGACTTTGATTGGTTACTTGAAGCAACTTCGGCCATCTCAGTGATATTTATTTATTTATTTTATTTGACAGACGCCTTAGAAACGGCGGCACACTTATCACATTTTAAAACATTTTAAAACAATAATACATACTAAAAACATTTATACAAGAACTCCTTAGATTTGAGGATAAAAACATGGAGCTTAATTCTCTTGGACATAGTTTGGACTCAATATCGAAAAAAAATCCTGATCTCTCTTTAATAAAGGCGGGGCTTTCTAGGAGTCTATGTGTGATATCATCTTTACATGGATGTGGATATACATGGATCCATATCCATATACATGGATATAAACATCTTCGGTTCTGATGCACCTTTGCTCTCCCATTCTGATTTAGCTGAGATTTTAGTCAACATTAATCAACAATCAATAGACGTGTATTTCATATATTTATTTGGATTCTACGCTTTTGTATCAGCGGCACAACAGATATGTGCGACCATTTGAACATTTATATATATAATATCCAATTATGAAAGTGTCATGACAATGTTGCAATTTTTAACTGAACAGTAAAATTTGGTAGAAATAGGCCATTGTTCGCAAAATCAAGGTGTTTTGACCCCCAATTCACATAATTGGTTATATCTCTAGATAGGGTTGTTGAATATTGTTAAATTATATATCATTTTATTGCAAATTAAATTATCTTTAAAATGATATTTCATTGTTGGCGTTTTTGTTAAAAAATAAATATTTATTAGGAATATTAGCTAGGGGGGGGGGGTGGGCCACCCTGTATTTGATGACATATTTGAATTCTGTGTGTAATTTTCTATCAAAACAACTTTGATCTGATATTCGATGATTAGGGGAAGTTTTGCTAAAATATGTCCACATATCAAATATATCTTCAAGTGATATTCGATATATGTGCATGCAACCATGCAGGGGGGGATCTGGGAATCAACAAGGGGGGGGGGGCAAATTTCAGGTATGAGAAAAAAACTTTTGGGCCCCTAAATTTTGAGACCAATTTCCTTCAAAACAAGGCCCTTTTTTCGGACCCAATTTTTTTATGGGCCCACCCAAAGGGGGGGCTGCCCCCCCCCCAGATCCGCCAGTGACCATGCGATAAAAGATATACACCCCACATTCGCCCATTATAGTATAATATATTATATTATAAATATATCGTGTTTTTCAGATAACTTAATAAGTGAGCCAAAATATAACGAAGATTGTTTGTACCGATTTTAATAAGATTAGGCTGTAGGATAACACTGCATGTACAGTATCTAGGTTAAGTGCCAAGATAAAACGCCAAATCAAATTGTCGACATAGTCCAGCTACTACAGTATGCCAAGTGAGCATGGCAAGTACCGAAAGTTCAACAGTTTAACATTTTCATTAAGGCAAGAACATAATAGCCCTTAACTCCTGAAAAGAACACTTTTAATCTTGTATATCTTAGTATCTCCACGAATTTAAACTGAACATCATTTGCGTCCTTTTTACTGATATTGATCTCTCATCGCGATAGCCGCGCCCCCTTTGTCTTTCTCCTTCCTCGCAAACGGCAGGTAAGAGGGGCTCTGGCATACCAGAATGTTGATCTCTAGTTAGTTGTAATACATTCCACATATTCATTGGCAGTGCTCGTCTTCAACATTACCACTGCGTAAGGCAGAACTTAGTCTCAGCTTCCATCGTAAGGTGGCGATTTCACCAAAAAATAATTAACGTGATTGGTTCTTGTTAATAAAAACGGCAACTTTTTTCTTCAAGAAGCCAAACAGTACACTTGCTTCAAGACTGGAATGTCTACTCTGACAACCAATTTTTGCTTTCTAGAAATCACTAAACTGAAAAGTTGACTTGCTTGACGTGCTTGGTCATTTTACTTCAAGACGAGATTAAGATGCCGGAATAATTCGAACGCTCATCATTTTGCATACTTTCTGGAGATGATCCAGAACTAAGCTGAAAAGTTGAATATATAGTGATTTATATCGCCATTCACTTACTACAACAACAATTGGTCACAGGGAGTGTACCAAATTAACCCTATCCACCAAAATAGTTCTCACGGTAACCGGACAACTCATCCCGTAGACAACTTATCCCTGGACAGCTTCGTGTGATAAAGAATGAGTTGTCTAGGGGATGAGTTGTCTAGGGGATGAGATGTCCAGGGGATGAGTTGTCCAGGGAATGATATGTCCAGGGGATGAGTTGTCTAGGGGATTAGTTGTCCAGGGATGAGTTGTCTAGGGGATCAGTAATCCGTTCTCACTACGTTCTCGAAAACGGGCTTCAACTGTGTTCAAACGGACTGGACATACTTAGAACCGTTTGGAGTCTATTTACAAACTTCACCGAACGTAGTCGAACGGGTAGGTCCTCTAGAACTTAGAACATGCTCAAAATGTTCTCGTGGTCTTCACGTTCTACAATTAGAACGAGTGACAACGTACTTACGACGAGCTGGACGTACTACGAACGGAACCATCGTACTTCAATCCTACTATAATAGGGACGTTTTACGAGTTGAACTGTCTGAGGACGTATTAAGAACGAGGTAGAACCAATTGCAAACGGGTTTAAACTGATTAAGAACGTATTTAAGACTGCTTATGAACGAGTTAGCAAAAATATAGCTATCACACCAAACAAGTTGCCACTGTGTTCTTAAAAACTGGTTTTAAACTGTGTGCGAACGGAATGAACGTAGCTGCAACTTTTTTAGGTCTATTTACGAACTTCATGAACGTACTCAGACGGGAAGGTGATTTTAGAACTTTGAATCGATTCAAAATTCGATGGCGACCATACCGTTCTGTAATAAGGTCATGATGAGCTTCTAGACTAAGGGACGCGTGATACGACGTTGCACACCGACCTGGTGCGACCTGAACGAACTGTGAATGAGATGGACGTTTTGAGGACTGTTTATGAACGAATTGGCTAATTATTTTATATTTCCCGACTACAGCCAGATTTAGCCCCTTTTACGACTTTTTCGTAGGACTGGAAAGAACGGTTGAGAACTAGTTTGGTGTGATAGGGGGTAAGCGCGACAGTTGAACGCACGGGGTAAGGTTCAACACGCGGGTGTTGCGATTTGAGCAAACTGATGTTTTCATCGTTCAGAAAGATCTGGTCTAGTTTTACGCTCGGGCAAATTTACCTGAGATACGGTTCAACACAAATTCACATTCTTTGTGTTGTACCTCACCGTATACCGTATACTACATTGGGAGTTTGTGTAGGTTGAACTATGAAATTCACTGTCAAGTTCACTGTCTAGGATGTTGTTACAGACATTTACATTAAAAATCTCTAGAAATTAGACCAGCTCTTTCTGAAAAGATGAATACATCAGTTTGCTTTTTCATCACCCTCATGTTGTACCTTACCACGCGCGTTTAACTGTCACGCTTAATTTGGTACACACCCTGTGTCAATCGCGCTCAATTGCAGGGAGTAGCCACCATGCTGGACTAAAATCACTGAACAGCGTGAAAAGAGATTAAATCGCATATGAACAGGTAGACAATAAAAACCAAAATCCAAATATCATGTCAGATTATCGTAAGACAATAACGAAGAAACTGTATTCATTTTACATGTAATTAGAGGAAGGAGATAAAAACAACCATATTTGGTTATAGGAAAACATTAACGAAGAAATAGTATTCATTTTATACGAAATCGGAGGAAGGAGATGTCGAAATAACCATATTTGGTTATTGAAAAACATTAACGAAGAAATAGTATTCATTTTATACAAAATCGGAGGAAGGAGAAAGACATTAACGAAGAAATAATTATTTATTTTATACGAAATCGGAGGAAGGAGATGTCGAAATAACCATATTTGGTTATTGAAAAACATTAACGAAGATATAGTATTCATTTTATACGAAATCGGAGGAAGGAGATGTCGAAATAACCATATTTGGTTATTGAAAAACATTAACAAAAAAAAGTATTCATTTTATACGAAATCGGAGGAAGGAGATGTCGAAATAACCACGTTTGGTTATGGAAAGACATTAACGAAGAAATAGTATTCATTTTAGACGAAATCGGAGGAAGGGGATGTCGAAATAACCACTTTTGGTTATGGAAAGACATTAACGAAGAAATAGTATTCATTTTATACGAAATCGGAAGAAGGAGATGTCGAAATAACCACGTTTGGTTATGGAAAAACATTAACGAAGAAATAGTATTCATTTTATACGAAATCGGAGGAAGGAGATGTCTAAATAACCACATTTGGTTATAGAAAAACATTAACGAAGAAAAAGTATTCATTTTATACGAAATCGGAAGAAGGAGATGTCGAAATAACCACATCTGGTTATGGAAAGACATTAACGAAGAAATAGTATTCATTTTATACGAAATCGGAAGAAGGAGATGTCGAAATAACCATATTTGGTTATTGAAAAACATTAACGAAGAAATAGTATTCATTTTATACGAAATCGGAGGAAGGAGATGTCGAAATAACAACATTTGGTTAAGGAAAGACATTAACGAAGAAATAGTATTCATTTTATACGAAATCGGAGGAAGGAGATGTCGAAATAACAACATTTGGTTAAGGAAAGACATTAACGAAGAAATAGTATTAATTTTATACGAAATCGGAAGAAGGAGATGTCGAAATAACCATATTTGGTTATTGAAAAACATTAACGAAGAAAAAGTATTCATTTTATACGAAATCGGAGGAAGGAGATGTCGAAATAACAACATTTGGTTAAGGAAAGACATTAACGAAGAAATAGTATTCATTTTATACGAAATCGGAGGAAGGAGATGTCGAAATAACAACATTTGGTTAAGGAAAGACATTAACGAAGAAATAGTATTCATTTTATACGAAATCGGAGGAAAGAGATGAAAACGTTCATCATTAACGAAAAAACTGTATTCAATGTATGTAGGATCGGAGAAGGAAAATAAAAAATTAAAAGTCGAAATAACCATATATCAGATTATTAAAAGACATTAACGAAGAATCAGAATTTAATATAGGATCATCAACAAAATATATTTCATTACATTCTTATCAGACTCTCGTGTCATGAAAGAACAAACGTGAACATGCAGAAATACATTTCCCTTTTTGTGGGAATACTTTGTACATTTTTGGGAGGAGTTTTGTATTGCTTCAACACGTATGCAGTCGCATTGAAAGCTACATTCAACTACACACAAATAGATTTAGAGCATATTTTTATAAGTGCCGATGTAGGCCAAAGTTTTATGCTCCCCGCCGGATTTGTATTTGATAAATTTGGACCTAGAGTTGTAAGTTTATTTGGTCTGATTTTCACTGGAGCTGGATTCGCACTACTTTGGATGGCAACAAAGTTTCAAACATTTTTCGCTACTAATGCCTGGCTGGGCTGTATAATATATTTTCTTACACTATTTGGAACAACATTTTCGTATATAGCAGCTATAAGTGTTAACTACAGAAATTTTGGAAAAAATTATAGAGGTGTAATACTAGGGATTCTCTCCGCTGTATTTGGGGTTGCTGCAGCAATATACAGCGCCATCTATCAAGGCTTTTTTGTTCAAGGTCACATAGAAGATGCCGAGAACCAAAAATATGGAGATTTTATGCTGTCCCTTGCTGTGCTTAATGTAATCATTAATTCCTTTGCGATAGGCCTACTTAAGGAAATTCCAAATGAGAAAATATGTGATGCAAATGAAAGTAGTGAATTGAACGATCTCTTCAAAACATGCAAAGAAAACAAAGTTGCTGATAACCAAAGTACTGTAGATGAAAGCGGAAATGAGAAAAAATCATTGATTTCAAATGACAACATTCCATTCCCGCCAAATCTGAATGCTTGGCAAACCTTAAAAACGGTGCAATTTTATTACCTTTTTACAATAACTTGTATTTTAGTGGGAACTGGTGCTACATATATCAACAATATCTCGACTGTCTTGAAATCCATTAATAGAGAAAATAATATTGCAGTTTTTACAATAACCCTCCCAATTTTTAATGCATTAGGTAGAATGAGCAGTCCTTTGGGATTCAATTATATTTGTATGAAATGGCCTAACATACCAATTTCGGCAAGTCTCTTACATTGTGTTATTTCAATGTTTATAGGTCTACTTGTTATGCCTTTTTCCTATCATGAATTTGTTGGCTTATTCATTAGCGCGCTTTTGATCAGCTTTGCGTTTGGGTCATTTTATGCACAAATTCAATGGGTCTTTATGGAATTATATGGTGTAAAATACATTGGACAAATCCTAGGTCTCGTATTTGCGGCACATGGCCTGGGTTTGTTTGGACTTCAACAATTGTTTGGCTTTAGTTACAAATTGAATAGCCTGGAAGGATCCAATGAGTGTTACGGTGAATCTTGTTCAAAGAGATTGGTTGTTTTACTTGCAATTTTATGCTTTTGTGCATTGTTTTTAAATATTTGTTTGATCAAAATAGAAAGAGATGGCCTGCTAAAGCGAAAAGAAAACGTTAAATAAAAATAGATTATTTACTAAGAGGGATTCGATATGGCTTTTATTCCGAGGGACAATATGATGTTTCTCAAGGGCCTCAAGGGCCCGGAGGACCAGAGGGAAATATCATATTGTCACGGATCTAAGCCAAAGAACAGATGTCTTGTTTCCAGACTTTGAATAAGTTCGGTAGCACGAATTTTAAAGTCTAGGAAATAAGTCACGAGTGGATAAATCACGTACATTTCATCGAGTCATGTGCTTAAATTATTTTCACATATTGAAAAGGATTTTGTAAGTATAACATTTTGCAAGAAAAACATTTGTGTCAATGGTCAAAACTAGGTCAACACTAACCATTTGACCTGCATAAGCACATGTCTTGCTATTCCTAATGATACCATTTGTAGGTTTTCACTGCCAACTTGAATTGAGAAATTTATGAAGGTACTTAATTTCACTGGATCTAAAAATAACCATGCTTGTTTGTAATTTCAAGAATGCAGATTATTTTAAACACTGTGTTTAGGTTTGCTGGACCTTGCATAACTAAGCATGAATTTGTCATAATTCGGATTATAATAAAAACTTTAGTACTTAAAAATAATATAGTTATTGTAAAATTATACAGGAGTTCTTTATGGAACTTAACACCGCAACGATTTATTTGACCGAAATGAACTTTAAAAAGTAGTTCAAACAAACACCCGTTACTTGACCAAGAATCGAGCCAAAATATATAAAGCAATTAGATGTAACCAGAGCAAATTGTTTTTAACTTGGGTAAAGCTAATGATATACTTGTTGTTGTTACAAGTTGCGAAAGTCAAAACTCGATCATCGTTGCCGCCAAACGCCAAAAATATCCTTTTGATTCTCACATTGCAAATACTCCGAACATTTGCCTCTGTTATTATAAGCTATGATTATAAGCTTTTTGGGCGGGCATTTTTAAATCAACGTGGCTTTCAGCCAATGTTGAAATTCTAAGGCATGTCTGGGACTCCATAATAACATATATACTTTATCGAACTCAGAATTCACATTGACATTAGTGTTGTACAATAAGGACCGACAAAAATGCTGTTACTTTTTAATATTTTTATAGATTTCTGATTTGTTTTTTACGGTACTTTGTCGAGCATTGTAACGATGTATTGTGAGAGTTATATAATGTACTCTAACATGAAGATGGTACTGGGCTGAACCTAATGTGCGTGTTTGTTAAATTCTGCAATTGTAATTTGCAATCTGCAATCTTGTATTTGTAATTCTGCAATCTTGTATTTGTATTTGTCAAGAATTAAATATCATATGAGTTTGACATCAGGAATTCAAATTCATGATTTTTTTTTATTGTTTATTGACATGAGTGGATTAAATAATCAAGGAAATCAATGATTTTTAAGTTAATAGTGTCAATATGTATGGTACAAAGTGTGATACATCATTGGAAAAATCGTCCAATGTTACGTTGATTGGAGTATATCTGATTTTTGTGAATCAATATCATAAATTACTACATTATATCCAACTAGATACTAAAATTTAGAGTGAACTAGATGCATGGGAATTTGGTATATTTCACGGATGTATTGTAAAGCAGACCCGATGATACCATGGGCTTGGCGGTAGGTTCGGCTCAACTCGGATCCTCGGAAACTCACTGTATCCGTGCATTTGGCAGATCAGAAAAGCCAAAGGGATCAACATATGTCTTTGAGAGTGAATTTAACCAATCTCTGAATGGGATCAGATGTGTAGAAATAGAGGGGCAAGGATAGTGGTCGAGACTTCTGTAACGAGTGGAATGCGAAACTTCTTGACGTATTGCTGAGGTCATATCCTTCTAGTGGTGGGTCAATGCAACTTTGCATGGTCTTTCCAATGGTATATCACTATAGGTACTATATATGAAGGTTTTCTCTTTAGCAAGGGGACGGGACTTATTTGGCACCCTCTGTCACATATATTACATACATTGTTATACAAACCTGTATTTGCCTGTACCTAAGTTCTGTATATAACATACAATAAACTATGCTCTTAGCTTTTAGCCAGATCCAGTTGTACTGTTAACACCCTCTATACGAACTCATTTATCTCCTCTTCCAACATTTTAGTCTAATTCATATACGGGAAAACGATGATCTTTTACAATCACCAAACGCGTTGTCCAACGGGAAACTATTTTCCAGAAACTCTTGAAGGGGGAATGTAAGAGAAAAGTTGCATAGGTATTGTCATGTGGTTGCTAGATAATAACATGTCATTATCCAGTCCATAACATTCCGTTTTGTTTTTTGTTTATTGTTATACTAGTTTAAAGCAAATAGGCCCTTAATACCTGGGGTAATCTTGTTACGTATCAAAGTAGGGAATATTTCATTGATTGGGTTACTATAGCAACGTATATCTCTGGTCTTCCACCCCTGTGGGACCCTCAACCACCAGCATTTGAAGTCATTCTAACATAGATTAAAATGGTATATGTGCCTATACTCTACACCTTTTTGCCATAAGCATGACAACTTTTCCCAAACCTGCTTGAAACAGTCTAAATAGAACTTGAGTAAATTCCATTCCCATCGTTTTTGGTGTTCGTATGCGGAAGTATACTTATGACGGCTTCGCACTGGGGACAGCATCTTTTCAAATCAACCGAGGTTGGGCCATGCAGCCGAAGGTAAGCCATACAACCGAAGGTAAGCCATACAACCGAATTTTGCCGATTCAATCTGACGGAGAATGCCGAGCCCCTATTTTTGACCAATTAGAGACGTCCTCTTCACATTCGTGGTTCCCTCGGCCAACTTCGTTTGCAAAGAAAAGCTTCGACAATCTTCGGCAATCTTCGGCAATCTCCGGCTTTTCTTGAGGTATTTTCGGTTAATTGGCAAAAGTCGACACCCCTTCGCACTGCGCTTCGGTTCGCATGTTAACCTTCCAAATCGCTGGATTTACAATTTACCCTATTCAAAAGGCCGCGTTTGTTTATATGTAACGAGGCCAATCCAGTTATGCCTTGGTCACATTTGCTCCGATTTTCACTACGGCGCCCGGCCGATTGAGTATTTTGTTCAAAATTGAATACATTATTGAGCAAAGCACTCAATCGGCCGGGCGCCGGCCGATGGATCCAGAAGCACTCGTTGCCATAAGTCGCGCCCTCAAAACCCGGGTTTGCCGTCATCCAAACCCGCCTTTGCAAAAAAACGAACGGTGCATTATTTGACTCGTTCGTGTTATTTACGATACTTTTCAAACCAGAATTTTCATTGTTTTTATTAGAAGGGTTCCTCGTAATTAACTCTTAACTATGGATATGTTGACTTAACTACAACGGACTTTTAACGAGATGTTTTGCGCATAGGGTTATAAAGTGTCTTGTATGATGCGCCCTCAACATCCGGGTTTGCCGTCATCCAAATCCGCCTTTGCAAAAATGTGAACGGTTCATAATTAGAGTCATTCGCGTTATTTTCGGGAGTTTAATTGCTTTTATTTGAAGATCCTTGTTATCAATTGTAATATTGTAAGATTTTGGCCCAGACTGACACAACAGAAATTGTCAACACTGGATGATGGTAATAGCTCGTAATTGTATTTAAATCAAATATTATCCATATTTATGAATAAAAATAGTATGTCAAGTTCCTCATCTCTACTGGTCAATTTTCCTTGCTTTAGTAGCCGTTGACCTGATACATTATCTTAGTCAAAATAGAGAACGAACGAATATAAGGGGTCTTCTAGCTTTGCACATTTTAGACCAATCATAATACATAACTTTTTCTAATATGTTTAACGTCTTGGTAGATAAAAAATAACACGTATAAAATTATAATAAAACGAACTTTTATATTTCGTGGCCTCATTAAACGCTTATTTCGTTTGGAATGGCCTTAAACCCTGGTCCGCGAAACACACATTTAAATAAGGGATTGGCGCACCCGGGTCTGACTGTAAACCTCCTGTTCACTGTCTCATGAATTATGAATGTAGTTTCGCACAGTTGTCAACGGAAACAAACAGTGAACCCTGGTTTCCCGAACCCGGGTTTCCAGGATTCGCCTTGCATGCCTTCGAATCTTTCTCGATGGATCGGAGCAAATGTGACCCAGGCATTACGCAGGGAACAACATTTTCAAGGATTTTTTACGAATATTCCTCTTTTGTTTGAACATCGTTCAAAATCAAAAGTTCGATATAGTCACACGCAAACTATTATATTGAAATTAAAACGTTAATAAAGAATTGGAATAGGTTTCTTCTTTCTCAAGCTTCCTTCGCCACATTCAGAGTTCCATGTTCCATCAGCGTTACAGCAAAGCGTCTCCAGGGCGTTTCCTGCCCCAGTGGGCACCCAATCATCGAACGTGCACCTAAAATGCAAAAGGAACATAGGCTATAAAGAGCGATTGGAAGAATCTTTATATAAAGATGGCAGCGTTGCAGCAAAGCGTCCCCAGGGCCTTTTCCTGCACCAGTGGACACCCAATCATCGAACGTACACCTTAAATGCAAAAGGAACACAGGCTTATAGGACACGCATGCACCCGATAAACTATGAAAATATGAATAGGGCTTAAAAGTATTATCAATTAAATATGTTAATCGCCAAAAATGGTTTAGACAAGAATGATATTGCCGACTATGGTGCACTCCCAATATATACACCCCCTTAATAAGTTTCGAAACATATGTTACCACATATGTTACACTCCCCACATATATACGTACTCTGGCATTCTGTTGAAAGCACCTACAAACTCCCCTGGGGGTAAGATAGGCAGATTGACACCATCCACCCCTGGATTGTCTCTGATCTGCTCACAAAACCTTTGACCCTTAGGAACGTTATCCTGAAATTAAGACGACCGGATGTACGATGAAATGAGGGTTATAAGAAGATGGTCATAATTGCAATATATATTTGCTGTTTTTTCCATGTCATGTTCATTTTCCAAGTCTAACATTCCTTTTTTATTTCAGGATAAAATTTTGCTTTTAAGCTAAATTGGAATTGTTGCATCTTATAATATTCAAATTACTAAAAACATCAACTAACATTGGGAAACATTTGCAAAGATTGGCAAAGATTGGCAAACATTGGTTTTTGAAGCTAATATAATTATGGTTAACGCTCTCCTTCCTTTTTACTTTCTGTTAGTGATGCTCATGTGAATTCTTTCGTGAGCAGCCACTTTTTGGCATGAAAACATTAAGCCTCTATCAAATTAGATTTTCAAATGTTTAGTTTGAAAATTCATCAATGGGTTCTGTAACCATCCTTAATAATCCTTATACTCAATCTCAACATAACGTGACTTGAGCTAGCGATAAAGAAAAAAAACATGGTAGATGGCTGAAACCTCTCACGGTGTTCTATGAGAATTCCAATCTCCAATTTTATTTATTTATAAGAACGATAAAAATCACTGTGACCATTCTCCGAACGCAGGGATCCAGACGTCATCTCTGTTCCGAATGAAGGAACCGAATGGATGATGTCTGTAGCCGTGCGTTCGGATGATGCCTAAAGAAGAGATTGCGAACTACGCAGACATAGCTTACATTCGGCAGAGGGTCAGCAAATGTACTATCCAATAGAATAGTTTCTGCTTCAAAACGGCAAGTTTCCTCGCACAAGACATCAACACTACAATCTTGATATGTATCAACAAATACTGTGTAAAGATTGGGTCCCTTATATTCAAAGAACCAATCATCCGTTGTGAGAAAAAGCGAACAGTCGCACCTGTAATACAGCATGGTTGCCATGGTTACAAACTGTTACTTTTGTTAAGTAATTCATGCCTCAGTCACAATGCTACAGCCGTACGACAGCCGTACGGCGCAGTTTGAATTTGTGGAAACAGAAAGTCTACCCCGGACAAATAAGGCCATTCTGTTACTCAGACCATCTCTGCAATGCACAGGAAATCGTTATAGAAAGGAAATCGTTCTAGAAAGGAAACTGAGAGAAGGCTGTGATATCTCACGATGATATAAGGCCTTTAATGGGATACAGCACACGTTTACCTTAAAGCGTCCTAAATACCTAGGGAGAGGCAACCATAAGGGGACCGTACGTTGACCATACGGGGACCGTACGTTGACCGTACGGGGAACCGTACAGAGTCTAATTTCAACAGCGACCGCAGTTATGAAAAAAGTCTCTGTTCAACAGCGACCGCAGTTATGAAAAAAGTCTCTGTGCTACAATAGAGGATTTGCAAAAAAGCTTTAGAAATCTCATTGAAATCTCATTTTAGCGAGATGACAGGAGAGCCATGGCGACCCCTGGCTACAGGCTGTAAAAAACTGGGATAAGCCTTATGTCGACAAGACGTTGTTGAATTTTCTGCGGCCGTAGGCTCGCAACAGAGCAAATGTGACTGAGGCATAAGAGTTGCTCTAACTAGAACGAGAGGAAACTTTCAAACATACAAATTAGTCCGTAGAACTCGTTCCCGGAAGATTATCAAGCACTTTTTAAAAATGGTGCTGAAAATAACCATTTCAGTATTTTTACATTTACTGGTTTTCCTACATTTATCTGTGTACCTAACCATGCTGTATGTACAGAATAAATAGACAATACGTCTTCGGAATCAGGGTTTTTATAAAAGATGGCAGCACAGATGGGCATTTGGCAACGTAACTGATTTTTCGAAATGCTCAGTGTGCCAGACAGGTCCAATCAAGAAGTGATAAGCAACGATGTATTTTCCTTACGTTTGGTAAAGGTGTACTCAGAGGTTCGTCGAGGATATCTTCCGAATCGAATCGGCAATTTTCGTCACAAATTTCCGCGTCAAAGGCACAATCTTCGTGAGTTGCATTCGAAACAAGATGGAGGATCGGGCCTTTATCTTCATCAAAGTAATCATCGGTGGCCAGTTTGATAGCACACGTGCAACTATATAGAATTTAAAAAAGTGGGTTAGCGTTTACGGTTTTGGGTCGAGGCACGGAAATTCAGTCATATATTTCTAGAAAAGTTTAATTTAATGTTGGTGCTAGTCTTTCAAATGTGTTATGATGGTTAGATAACCCCGGGATACTTCGAAACAACTATTACGTAGCCCTCTTGGATATTTTTGAGTTCCAATGCATGATCGGAACATACCTTGTGTGCTTGGATATACCATGGACGAGGGGTATCCCGGGGCGAACTATCTTCATATAAAGAGGTCAGTTTTACATGGCGAAAGTTTCATTCATGAATTCTGGGACATAATAATTTCGTCAAAAACAGTACTTATCAAAATATTCTCGGGCTCGGGGCTTAACGGACTTGTTTGGCAATTAAAAAAGGTTTGGCAATAAATTGCACAACTGCATGGTTTAGGTACACAGATCACAATAACTATTATTCAATCAATGGGCTAACGATTTTTGTTACGCAACCTGAGATAGCCGAAGATGTTTCAAACCTAACCCAAACCCACTGGGGGATCCGGGGGGGGGGGGGGCTGGATGCCAGTGGATGGACCCAGAAAAATATTTTTTGGGCTCAAAAATTGTAGGGCCTCAATTAGTGGTCCTATTACTTGACCTTTTTGGCCTTATTCTTTAGTATTCGGCCAAATTATCAAAAATGGGCCTTAAATCTCCAAAATCACTGTTCCACAACTAGTTACTTTGACGGAACGTCAATGTAACAAAATGGATGAACTTCCTGGATCCGCGTTTTTTGTTTCCTCGATTAAAACCTACTAATAAGTCAAGTTGCGAATTATCATTTGGCACAAAGTTAGACAATATAGTCTAGCCTTTAGAAATGCTCTCGGTTTTGAATTTGATTTATAAAGCTGTTATTGTCTTATTGATGTATTTAGACCATCGCTTTTGTTACATTGACGTAAGTCGTCAAAGTAACATACATTGGTAATATAATGGACTTTCGTCAATGTAACAAAAGCAAAGGACTAAATATATGAATTGCAACTTCATTAACAAAATAAATTACAAATCGAAGAAAAGCAAGACTATATTTTCTAGCTTTGCGCCAAATTATAATCTGCAACTTGACTTATAAGAAGCTTTAAATCGACAAAACAAAAAACTCGTAACCAGGAAGTTCCTCCATTTTGTTACACTGACGTTTCGTCAAAGTAACTAGTTGTGGAACAGTGAAAATATGGACCCAGTTTTTGTTTTTATGACTCGAAATGTGCTCCCCTTTTTAGCTTCTGTATCCACCAGTGAAACCCTAATCCTAACCATAACCCCTAAATCGAAAGAATTGGAAATTCGCTCGACTCGACCATCTCCAATATTGCGTAGCAACGATGCTCTCCCCATTCAATAGAAGCTTACGAAACACTTTGACCATCCACGGACACTGCGGCCAAAACGAGGGCGGCTATCAACAGCATTTCCCTATCTACTCTCCTATGACGGTCTATAATAAAAGCACTTGGTTAAGCCATATTTTCAATTGATGGATATCTGTTTAGAGGGATGGGGGGGGGGTGTCCAATTTACAGAAAATTCACAGAAAAATGGTTAAGCCATATTTTCAATTGATGGATATCTGTTTAGAGGGAAGGGGAGGGGTGTCCAAGAATTCACAGAGAAATTTGTATATCTGTCAAAATGAGCTCCTAGAAGCTCATCTTAACATAGAGATAGGATAGTCTATGAATACTGGATATTTTCTTTTCTTAGTATGAAAGTTCAACGTTTGCCAACCGGAAGTTGCACTTTGGACCACGTGAACTTTTTATGCTTTAAGCTATTTGAAGAAACAAATCTAGAAAAATAGTTGGCAAACAAAATTAAATTCAATAAAAACAACATGTAATAAGAACTTCAGGTGGCCCAGCTGGCGAGGGGGGGGGGGGGGGTTCAAGCTTCAGTTGAAGAAGTACTTTTACATTTAAAGTCATTAATTGCACATAATTTAATGATGTTAAATTGGGATAACAATGTACACATCTTTCATAATTATTTTGCAAATTTTAAGAATAGAAGCTACTATTAAGGTCAATGCTACTCGCAAACTATTCAATTCAATGGTCCTATTCAATCTGATAGTATTACAATATGGTCAATAAATGAAATAAAAACATTAAAAACTTACATTGAAGATGAATATGGTTGTCAGACAGCTTGTGAGCGAAAATACACTTCAAATAAGAGTGATATGGGAGAAAACATATGTTTCGAAGGTGAACCATTTCAAGGTGTTCTCAATGGTAAAACATACATCTTTATAAATAAATAGTTAATTATTAAATTGATAACTAATCAAATTTTATTTCATTCATTAATTCAATAGAGTGGTTATAAAGCCTTAGCGACCCAACCTCCTTTGTTTACATTCGCAAAACCGTTAAAAAACTAGAAACGTTTTCAAAACATTTTAAAAACTCAATAAATGGAACCGATTTCACTTGTCAGGTACGGGTATTTTAGTTCTACACGAACTGAGCACACTGACGGATCTGAGGGGCGGGCCTTGGGGCTGGGTCCAGAAAAAGTTGGGGCCAAAAAAAATTTGGGCGAAAAAGGCTTAAAGGCTCCAAAAAGTGGGCCTTTTTGGTCATTACTGCGCCTTTTAAGGCCTTATTTTTTAATTTCAGGCTAAATTTTGAAAAAATGGGCCCACTTTTGGGTTTTAATTTAACTAGCTGTGGAACACAATCTCCATTTCCGAGGAATAAGGTCATCATTTTTACCGAAATGATCATATATTCCGTGGTAATCAGTGCAACGGCTGTGATGTGGAACACTATCTCCATTTCCGAGGGGTAATTAAGGTCGCCATTTTTACTGAAATAATCGGTTATATTCCGTAGTAATGTAAACACCGAGAGTGTCACGGCTGTGATCATATGGAAGGAGTGTCCTACTCCATGCTTTCACTGCCAGACTTTTAAGATGACAAGTTGATACTTTTATTTGAAGAATTTCTGATATTAGGCCAGTGTTCCGTTGCTTTCAATTTCATCCTGACAACTACATGTACTACATTGAGAACAGGTTGATACTAGTATCTCCCAGCCTGTCTTATTTTGTTTCATTTCAATCATTCAATCAGTAACAGCTGCATGCAGCATTGATCCCTTTATAATCCTAAATATTTGTAAAAATCCACGTATTAGAATAGTTATACCGATTAAAAATTTATAAACCCCTTTTCGCCTCGGAAGTATTTTTTAATGAACATTGTCGTATGGATAATATACCACAGGGTCCTTTTAAACAGTACCTGTGATGCATAGTTTAAGCAACATCGGTCTCCCATCTTTTCACTTATTGAATGCGCTACGTATCATGTGTGTATTTTCATTTGAATCAATGTCAGACACATTCCGAAAGTAGAAACTAATGCCGCTTATTATGTGTGAAGAACATCTCACTTTAAAGTGTGCAACAACCAAGATGGGTAATGTATATCTGCGAAACATTTCCACATTGGATATCCCTTTACGTGGTGCATTCCTTCTTTTCATCCTCAGCTTCATCGTAGTTTACAATTCTTGCCTGGTGTAACCCTTTAGTTCGCCTCACTATTATCAAATAGACACTGAAATCGAAACAATTCAAGATGCATCAATGAAACCCAAGATGAACCGTCATTTTGGGTCTTCCTTTCCAAGCCATGAGAGTTACCTTTAAGGATCACAGAGCATTATTCACAGAGAGTACAATAAAACAATACGATCTAACAACTACCACAACTGCATATGTTTCTTCACATAAGGCTAAATGCTTTAACTGTAGTCATTAGGTCGATAGATGGCAGTAATGGTTGTCTATTTATGCTGTACAAAGCCATCTTTCTATTCACATACATTAGTATAGTAGGAACAAGGGGTTCCCATGCACCCATAAGGTGTGAATAAGTCACATACATTTTTGTAATCCCTAGGGTGTCTATTTAATGAATTCATTTGTTAACATTGCCAACTAATGTCCCATAGTACTTTTATGGCGGCATTCAGTTACCATGGTTACGCATCTTTAGACATCTTACCTTGGTATCTTAAATCATTTGTAGCTCTGTCATTATTTGGTCTATAGAAATGATATTGGTACCAAATTGAACCTCGTTAAATTTTCAATACATTTCTGATATTCAATTATGCAAATTATCTAATTTGCATAAATTATGACGTCATCAATCTATTTTTGGTTCAGAATTTCCAACTATAGCAACGTATCTATTAGAACTGAGGCCGTATGGCAAAATTTCTGAAAGGTTTTGTCCTTTATTCTATTAGAAGAAGGTATAAGCAACATAAAAGTGAAAACAGATTCAAAATTGAATCAGTATTACGAAAGTTATGTAACTTTCGAGGCAGCTATCGTGAATGTCATTATTTGACAATAATATACATACATCTTGAATCAATGTAGCTTCGCCATTATTTGGTCTATAGAGATGATATTGGTATCTAATTAAACCTTATTAAATTTACTATATGGTTACAATATTCAAGTATGCAAATTAGCTAATTTGCATTAATTGTGACGTCATCAATCCATTTTTGGTTCAGAATATCCTAGTATAGCAACATATCTATTAGAACTGAGGCCGTATGACAGAATGTGTGCATAGTTTTGTCCCTTATTTGATGAGTGGAAGATATAAGCAACATTAAAGAGACATCAAATCTTCAAAATTGGATCAGAATTAACAAAATTATCCAGCTTTGGAGGCAGCTACTGTGAACGTCATTGTTTGACAATTATATTTTTATTTTATTTATTTATTGACACAACCTAGTAACATATTACATTAAATACATACATGGTATCGTCATGCTATGAAAAGAAAATGAATGTACAGTTTATATAATGTAAAAATATATATATATAACTATCTATCATCTATTATCTATAATACTGGTTACATAGATCTTTTTCTGAGGCATACAGTTATGAAGTGTGAGATGTCGCTGAGGTTAGATTTGTAGTTCATTATGTGTAAAAATTTACTTTCATCAGTCATTTGTTTAAAGTTAGGAATGTTATTAGATATCTTATCAAAAAATGTTTGTCTTTCATGATTAAATTTTGCACATTTTAATATGAAATGTTCTTCATCTTCAATTAGATTTTCCTGATTGTTGCATTGTTTACAGTGTCTGTTTTTGAGTTTAATGTTTTTATGTCTACCAGCTTCAATTTCTAGTTTGTGATCACTCAGACGTAGTTTAGTAAATTGTGTTCGATTGGCCAGTCTTTTTTCATTAATAAGATATTCTTCAAAATTCAAGTCGTGTTTAAATCTAGTGTAGGTTCTCAGTTTACTGTTTTGGTTTTTACTCTGACCAGTCTGGGTTTTGATTTTCCATTGTGATTTAGTTAAGGCTGTAAGTTTATCTTTAACTTCTTTTATAAAATCATTTTTTGATTTTTGGGTTGTAAATATTATATTTTCTATATTGATGTTAATGCTAAGTAAGCTATTCTTAATAAAGGATAGCCATTTGCTGTATTTGAGGGATTTTATGTGGTTGAACACCTCAGAGGTTAGACTATTATAAAAAGAACATTAAATTAACAAAAAAGTAACAACCATAGTTGTTTCAATCTTATTGAGTAAAAATGTGCATGTATTGAACTGAACTAATAAGTATGTGGAAAGCTTACATGTATTTTGACTATCATTCACAGGGGTCAAAACGGTTATCTCGACCCTGTATATTAAAGATCCAATTTTATAATTTACCATGCACTTTCAATGATTCATATAAATAGTATACATATAGTCTGATTTTCATCATATTCTTCATATTCTTGATTCTTAAAGTATCTGAAGTATAAAGCATGATTAGAAGTGAAGATGATTCATCATATGGTTTATGTAATATTTCTAACATTTCAGATGCTATGGTAACATCACTTGATAATGAGGTTTTTACATTTCACGTTCTTAATGAGTTAGAAGAAAGTTATTCTCCCTTTGCTTTAGAGATAAATAGTCACATGAATTTGTTTAAAAAAATTATAACTTAATTTAACCCCCTCCTGACAGCCCCCATATTTGAAGATTTTGGTGAAACCTGGCAAAATACATTAATTATTAGGTTCCAGAAGCCCCTAGAAGCTATATGATGGCCCCCAGTGGCCCCAAGAATCTATACAGGGGCCCCAAGTGGCCCCCAGAAGGTATACGATGGCCCCCAGAAGCTATACAAGGGCCCACAGAAACTATACTGTGGTCTCCAGAAGCTATATGGTGGCCCTCAGAAGCTATATGATGGCCCCCAGAAGCTAATTAGTGGCCCCCAGGAGCTATATGATGGCACCAAGAAGCTAAACAGGGAACCCCAGTGGCCCCAAGAAGCTATACGATGGCCCCCAGAAGCTATACAGCAGCCCCCAGAAGCTACACGATGGCCCCCAGAATCTATATGATGGCCCCCAATGGCTCCCAGAAGCTATAGAGGGCCCCCAGTAGCCCCTAGAAGCTATACGGTGGCCCCCAAAGCTATATGGTGGCCCATTGGGGGACACTGTATAGCTTCTGGAGGCCATCGTATAGCTTAAGGGGGCTACAGTATAGTTTCTGCGGGCCCTTGCATAGCTTCTGGGGGCCATCTTATAGCTTCTGGGAGCCACTGGGGGCCCCTGTATAGCTTCTGGGGGCTACAGTACAGTTCCTGCAGGCCCTTGCATAGCTTCTGGGGGCCATCGTATAGCTTCTGGGAGCCACTGTGGGCCCCTGTATAGCTTCTGGGGGCTACTATATAGCTTTCGGGGCCACTGAGGGCCACCGTATAGCTTCTAGGGGCTACTGGGGGACCCTTTATAGCTTCTGGGAGCCATTGGGGGCCACCATATAGATTCTGGGGGCCATTGTGTAGCTTCTGGGAACCACCATGTAGCTCCTGAGGGTCACTATTTAGCTTCTGGGGGCCATCATATAGCCTATGAGGGCCACTGGGGGCCACCGTATAGCTTCTAGGGGCTACTGGGGGCCCTTCACATCTTCTGGGAGCCATTGGGGGCCATCATATAGATTCTTGGGGCCATCATGTAGCTTTTTGGGGCTCCTGTATAGCTTCTGGGGGCCATCGTTTAGCTTCTTGGGGCCACTGGGGTCCCCTGTATAGCTTCTGGGAGCCATCGTATAGCTCCTGGGGGCCACTAATTAGCTTCTTGAGGCCATCCTATAGCTTCCGAGGGCCACTGGGGGCCACCATATAGCTTCTGGAGACCATAGTATAGTTTCTGGGGGCCCTTGTATAGCTTCTGGGGGCCATAGTATAGCCTCTGGGGGCCCCCGTGTAGCTTTTGGGGGCCACTGGGGGCCCCTGTTTAGCTTCTGGGCGCCACCGTATAGCTCCTGGGGGCCACAGGGTTTCCTGTATAGCTTCTGGGAGCCACCGTATAGCTCCTGGGGGGCACTATTCAGCTTCTGGGGGCCAACATATAGCTTCTGGGGAGCACAGTATAGCTTCTTGGGGCTACTTGGGGCCCCTGTATAGATTCTTGGGGCCACTGGGGGCCATCATAAAGCTTCTGGGGGCTTCTGGAACCTAATAATTAATGTATTTTGCCAGGTTTCACCAAAATCTTCAAATATGGGGGCTGTCAGGGGGGGGGGGGTCAGGAGGGGGTTAAATTAAGTTATAATTTTTCTAAACAAATTCATGCGACTATTTATCTCTAAAGCAAAGGGAGAATAACTTCCTTTTAACTCATTAAGAACGTGAAATGTAAAAACCTCATTATCAAGTGATGTTACCATAGCATCTGAAATGTTAGAAATATTACATAAACCATATGATGAATCATCTTCACTTCTAATCATGCTATATACTTCAGATGCTTTAAGAATCAAGAATATGAAGAATATGATGAAAATCAGACTATATGTATACTATTTATATGAATAATTGAAAGTGCATGGTAAATTATAAGATTGGATCTTTAATATACAGGGTCGAGATAACCGTTTTGACCCCTGTGAATGATAGTCAAAATGCATGTAACCTTTCCACATACTTATTAGTTCAGTTCAATACATGTACGTTTTTACTCAATAAGATTGAAACAACGATGGTTGTTACTTTTTTTTGTTAATTTAATGTTCTTTTTATAATTGTCAAACAATGACGTTCACAGTAGCTGCCTCCAAAGCTGGATAATTTTGTTAATTCTGATCCAATTTTGAAGATTTGTTGTCTCTTTAATGTTGCTTATATCTTCCACTCATCAAGTAAGGGACAAAACTATGCACACATTCTGTCATACGGCCTCAGTTCTAATAGATATGTTGCTACACTACGATATTCTGAACAAAAAATGGATTGATGACGTCACAATTAATGCAAATTAGCTAATTTGCATAACTTAATATTGTAACCATATAGTAAGTTTAATAAGGTTTAATCAGATACCAATATCATCTCTATAGACCAAATAATGGCGAAGCTACATTGATTCAAGACTCCAAGGTAAGATGTATGTATATTATTGTCAAATAATGACATTCACGATAGCTGCCTCGAAAGTTACATAACTTTCGTAATACTGATTCAATTTTGAATCTGTTTTCACTTTTATGTTGCTTATACCTTCTTCTAATAGAATAAAGGACAAAACCGTTCAGAAATTTTGCCATACGGCCTCAGTTCTAATAGATACGTTGCTATAGTTGGAAATTCTGAACCAAAAATAGATTGATGACGTCATAATTTATGCAAATTAGATAATTTGCATAATTGAATATCAGAAATTTATTGGAAATTCAACGAGGTTTAATTTGGTACCAATATCATTTCTATAGACCAAATAATGACAGAGCTACAAATGATTTAAGATACCAAGGTAAGGTGTCTAAAGATGCGTAACCATGGTAACTGAATGCCGCCATAAAAGTACTATGGGACATTAGTTGGCAATGTTAACAAATGGATTCATTAAATAGACACCCTAGGGATTACAAAAATGTATGTAACTTATTCACACCTTATGGGTGCATGGGAACCCCTTGTTCCTACTATACTAGTATAGTAGGAACAAGGGGTTCCCATGCACCCATAAGGTGTGAATAAGTCACATACATTTTTGTAATCCCTAGGGTGTCTATTTAATGAATTCATTTGTTAACATTGCCAACTAATGTCCCATAGTACTTTTATGGCGGCATTCAGTTACCATGGTTACGCATCTTTAGACATCTTACCTTGGTATCTTAAATCATTTGTAGCTCTGTCATTATTTGGTCTATAGAAATGATATTGGTACCAAATTGAACCTCGTTAAATTTTCAATACATTTCTGATATTCAATTATGCAAATTATCTAATTTGCATAAATTATGACGTCATCAATCTATTTTTGGTTCAGAATTTCCAACTATAGCAACGTATCTATTAGAACTGAGGCCGTATGGCAAAATTTCTGAAAGGTTTTGTCCTTTATTCTATTAGAAGAAGGTATAAGCAACATAAAAGTGAAAACAGATTCAAAATTGAATCAGTATTACGAAAGTTATGTAACTTTCGAGGCAGCTATCGTGAATGTCATTATTTGACAATAATATACATACATCTTGAATCAATGTAGCTTCGCCATTATTTGGTCTATAGAGATGATATTGGTATCTAATTAAACCTTATTAAATTTACTATATGGTTACAATATTCAAGTATGCAAATTAGCTAATTTGCATTAATTGTGACGTCATCAATCCATTTTTGGTTCAGAATATCCTAGTATAGCAACATATCTATTAGAACTGAGGCCGTATGACAGAATGTGTGCATAGTTTTGTCCCTTATTTGATGAGTGGAAGATATAAGCAACATTAAAGAGACATCAAATCTTCAAAATTGGATCAGAATTAACAAAATTATCCAGCTTTGGAGGCAGCTACTGTGAACGTCATTGTTTGACAATTATATTTTTATTTTATTTATTTATTGACACAACCTAGTAACATATTACATTAAATACATACATGGTATCGTCATGCTATGAAAAGAAAATGAATGTACAGTTTATATAATGTAAAAATATATATATATAACTATCTATCATCTATTATCTATAATACTGGTTACATAGATCTTTTTCTGAGGCATACAGTTATGAAGTGTGAGATGTCGCTGAGGTTAGATTTGTAGTTCATTATGTGTAAAAATTTACTTTCATCAGTCATTTGTTTAAAGTTAGGAATGTTATTAGATATCTTATCAAAAAATGTTTGTCTTTCATGATTAAATTTTGCACATTTTAATATGAAATGTTCTTCATCTTCAATTAGATTTTCCTGATTGTTGCATTGTTTACAGTGTCTGTTTTTGAGTTTAATGTTTTTATGTCTACCAGCTTCAATTTCTAGTTTGTGATCACTCAGACGTAGTTTAGTAAATTGTGTTCGATTGGCCAGTCTTTTTTCATTAATAAGATATTCTTCAAAATTCAAGTCGTGTTTAAATCTAGTGTAGGTTCTCAGTTTACTGTTTTGGTTTTTACTCTGACCAGTCTGGGTTTTGATTTTCCATTGTGATTTAGTTAAGGCTGTAAGTTTATCTTTAACTTCTTTTATAAAATCATTTTTTGATTTTTGGGTTGTAAATATTATATTTTCTATATTGATGTTAATGCTAAGTAAGCTATTCTTAATAAAGGATAGCCATTTGCTGTATTTGAGGGATTTTATGTGGTTGAACACCTCAGAGGTTAGACTATTATAAAAAGAACATTAAATTAACAAAAAAGTAACAACCATAGTTGTTTCAATCTTATTGAGTAAAAATGTGCATGTATTGAACTGAACTAATAAGTATGTGGAAAGCTTACATGTATTTTGACTATCATTCACAGGGGTCAAAACGGTTATCTCGACCCTGTATATTAAAGATCCAATTTTATAATTTACCATGCACTTTCAATGATTCATATAAATAGTATACATATAGTCTGATTTTCATCATATTCTTCATATTCTTGATTCTTAAAGTATCTGAAGTATAAAGCATGATTAGAAGTGAAGATGATTCATCATATGGTTTATGTAATATTTCTAACATTTCAGATGCTATGGTAACATCACTTGATAATGAGGTTTTTACATTTCACGTTCTTAATGAGTTAGAAGAAAGTTATTCTCCCTTTGCTTTAGAGATAAATAGTCACATGAATTTGTTTAAAAAAATTATAACTTAATTTAACCCCCTCCTGACAGCCCCCATATTTGAAGATTTTGGTGAAACCTGGCAAAATACATTAATTATTAGGTTCCAGAAGCCCCTAGAAGCTATATGATGGCCCCCAGTGGCCCCAAGAATCTATACAGGGGCCCCAAGTGGCCCCCAGAAGGTATACGATGGCCCCCAGAAGCTATACAAGGGCCCACAGAAACTATACTGTGGTCTCCAGAAGCTATATGGTGGCCCTCAGAAGCTATATGATGGCCCCCAGAAGCTAATTAGTGGCCCCCAGGAGCTATATGATGGCACCAAGAAGCTAAACAGGGAACCCCAGTGGCCCCAAGAAGCTATACGATGGCCCCCAGAAGCTATACAGCAGCCCCCAGAAGCTACACGATGGCCCCCAGAATCTATATGATGGCCCCCAATGGCTCCCAGAAGCTATAGAGGGCCCCCAGTAGCCCCTAGAAGCTATACGGTGGCCCCCAAAGCTATATGGTGGCCCATTGGGGGACACTGTATAGCTTCTGGAGGCCATCGTATAGCTTAAGGGGGCTACAGTATAGTTTCTGCGGGCCCTTGCATAGCTTCTGGGGGCCATCTTATAGCTTCTGGGAGCCACTGGGGGCCCCTGTATAGCTTCTGGGGGCTACAGTACAGTTCCTGCAGGCCCTTGCATAGCTTCTGGGGGCCATCGTATAGCTTCTGGGAGCCACTGTGGGCCCCTGTATAGCTTCTGGGGGCTACTATATAGCTTTCGGGGCCACTGAGGGCCACCGTATAGCTTCTAGGGGCTACTGGGGGACCCTTTATAGCTTCTGGGAGCCATTGGGGGCCACCATATAGATTCTGGGGGCCATTGTGTAGCTTCTGGGAACCACCATGTAGCTCCTGAGGGTCACTATTTAGCTTCTGGGGGCCATCATATAGCCTATGAGGGCCACTGGGGGCCACCGTATAGCTTCTAGGGGCTACTGGGGGCCCTTCACATCTTCTGGGAGCCATTGGGGGCCATCATATAGATTCTTGGGGCCATCATGTAGCTTTTTGGGGCTCCTGTATAGCTTCTGGGGGCCATCGTTTAGCTTCTTGGGGCCACTGGGGTCCCCTGTATAGCTTCTGGGAGCCATCGTATAGCTCCTGGGGGCCACTAATTAGCTTCTTGAGGCCATCCTATAGCTTCCGAGGGCCACTGGGGGCCACCATATAGCTTCTGGAGACCATAGTATAGTTTCTGGGGGCCCTTGTATAGCTTCTGGGGGCCATAGTATAGCCTCTGGGGGCCCCCGTGTAGCTTTTGGGGGCCACTGGGGGCCCCTGTTTAGCTTCTGGGCGCCACCGTATAGCTCCTGGGGGCCACAGGGTTTCCTGTATAGCTTCTGGGAGCCACCGTATAGCTCCTGGGGGCCACTATTCAGCTTCTGGGGGCCAACATATAGCTTCTGGGGAGCACAGTATAGCTTCTTGGGGCTACTTGGGGCCCCTGTATAGATTCTTGGGGCCACTGGGGGCCATCATAAAGCTTCTGGGGGCTTCTGGAACCTAATAATTAATGTATTTTGCCAGGTTTCACCAAAATCTTCAAATATGGGGGCTGTCAGGGGGGGGGGTCAGGAGGGGGTTAAATTAAGTTATAATTTTTCTAAACAAATTCATGCGACTATTTATCTCTAAAGCAAAGGGAGAATAACTTCCTTTTAACTCATTAAGAACGTGAAATGTAAAAACCTCATTATCAAGTGATGTTACCATAGCATCTGAAATGTTAGAAATATTACATAAACCATATGATGAATCATCTTCACTTCTAATCATGCTATATACTTCAGATGCTTTAAGAATCAAGAATATGAAGAATATGATGAAAATCAGACTATATGTATACTATTTATATGAATAATTGAAAGTGCATGGTAAATTATAAGATTGGATCTTTAATATACAGGGTCGAGATAACCGTTTTGACCCCTGTGAATGATAGTCAAAATGCATGTAACCTTTCCACATACTTATTAGTTCAGTTCAATACATGTACGTTTTTACTCAATAAGATTGAAACAACGATGGTTGTTACTTTTTTTTGTTAATTTAATGTTCTTTTTATAATTGTCAAACAATGACGTTCACAGTAGCTGCCTCCAAAGCTGGATAATTTTGTTAATTCTGATCCAATTTTGAAGATTTGTTGTCTCTTTAATGTTGCTTATATCTTCCACTCATCAAGTAAGGGACAAAACTATGCACACATTCTGTCATACGGCCTCAGTTCTAATAGATATGTTGCTACACTACGATATTCTGAACAAAAAATGGATTGATGACGTCACAATTAATGCAAATTAGCTAATTTGCATAACTTAATATTGTAACCATATAGTAAGTTTAATAAGGTTTAATCAGATACCAATATCATCTCTATAGACCAAATAATGGCGAAGCTACATTGATTCAAGACTCCAAGGTAAGATGTATGTATATTATTGTCAAATAATGACATTCACGATAGCTGCCTCGAAAGTTACATAACTTTCGTAATACTGATTCAATTTTGAATCTGTTTTCACTTTTATGTTGCTTATACCTTCTTCTAATAGAATAAAGGACAAAACCGTTCAGAAATTTTGCCATACGGCCTCAGTTCTAATAGATACGTTGCTATAGTTGGAAATTCTGAACCAAAAATAGATTGATGACGTCATAATTTATGCAAATTAGATAATTTGCATAATTGAATATCAGAAATTTATTGGAAATTCAACGAGGTTTAATTTGGTACCAATATCATTTCTATAGACCAAATAATGACAGAGCTACAAATGATTTAAGATACCAAGGTAAGGTGTCTAAAGATGCGTAACCATGGTAACTGAATGCCGCCATAAAAGTACTATGGGACATTAGTTGGCAATGTTAACAAATGGATTCATTAAATAGACACCCTAGGGATTACAAAAATGTATGTAACTTATTCACACCTTATGGGTGCATGGGAACCCCTTGTTCCTACTATACTACATGTATTTGTATTATTTATGGCTATTGTTAGCAAAGGTTTTATGCCGACAGAAAGATGGCAGCAGTGGTAGAATTCTATTAACACATATTGACTGCCATGCCCTTTTTATTTAAAAATGATTTCTATCGTCCTTTAGCCTTTGCTGTTCCCTTGGACTTATGGCAACTCGTTAAAAACTATAAAAGCTGTTAGTTTTACATACGCTATTCTCACTTACATTATTAGTGCTAAACCGATCATATTGAGACCAGCCATTACCAGAAAGACGATACCGTTAAATGTTGGGAGCGTTGCCTTGTAAATTAGATTAAATAGAGAGTGCCCGATCGTACTAGACACTATCTCCGCACTTGCTATGGTCGCGAATACTGCACCTATAACAAGATTCATGTCAACACCATATTTTACAAATAATCCTAATAGGAGGGTTCTGGGGAATACACATAGCCCGCCGATGGGGACAATTGTTGAATAGTCTGCAACATTTGTAAATCTAGGAGAAGTTATGCTCCGATTCAGTTGAAGTTAAGGTTGAGTGAATCTTGATGATCATAAACAGACTTCTGGGCAAAAATCGGACAAGTATTACAACTATAATAAACATGCATTAAATGATAAAACCGGTCATCTGGGCAAAGTAGGGCATTTACCTATTTCACTTGGATGAACAATCTTTGAAACCTGCGCGCGCACCATTGCAGTAACCATCCCGCCACCTATACTTACGACTGGGATAAGAAATATCATTAACTGCGTTATACACATCGCTATATATGTGAAGCTCATTGTCGAAATAAAGCAACTGATCGCAATTAGTACAGCATCGGAGAACCATTTGGACAATAGCTTCACCAAGACTATGTTTGATATAGACATGGCAGCCTCTTTTGCCGCCGAATAATATCCTAGTAGGACAGGGTTGAAACATATAGGCGATTTCAACACCTTTAATGTAAAAACATCACTCCCTAACATCGATGTCACGTGTAGGAATATAACTAATAGAAGGATAACTAGTTTCGATTGTCTTTTATCGGACGTTTTCACGCGATACGGTTGGATGCTTTTAACCATGTGATCGCACGTTATTATCTTAACAGGTTGCTTCTTGACTGTTTCGGGGACAAAGAAACCAATGTAAATTATAGCAACAACATTAAGGATAGTCACAATCACGTAGGGATATAGAAATCCAGCAGATTTCACAAAATATCCCATGCCCAAGCTTCCAAGTGAGGTCACAATGGTCGCCGACGTTTCCATGGTAACCATTCTAAACGCACGGTTCTCATTGGTCGTGACGTCTGCAAGGTATGCGTACGATGTTGCGAAAATGAGGCCGAAACTGCCTGTAAATCCATCCAATGCATATCCAATAAACAGATATTCCAAATCTGCGTGTAAATAGATTACTATTGCGAAATTCAGATGTCGAAGCATGTTAAAAATTATTGGGATCATCAGTGCAGGCCAGCGACCGACTTTATCGCTCAAAGTGCCGAGAAACAGAGACATGAATAAGGCGGGTATATTTCTTGCGAGGTGTAAATATAAATCAAAGATGGCCACTTCATTCTGTATCGTCTGCTCGATTGCTGAGTTATTGTCCGACTGATTTCCAGTGATACTTTCACAAATATCAGTTTCATTCTTTCCCAAATAATCGAAATTGTATTTCTCACCTATCTTCTGGTAATAATACTGATTGTTAACGACAGCTAGAGGCACTGAAATAGAGTATAGAATCAAGACTGGCTCTATTATAATCAACCGTTTCGTATTTCGTGCCCAGCTGCACCATCCATTTGGAGCGCCATCAATCGGATCCTTTTTCAGCAACCTGCTTTTTTCATCCATTTTTGTTTTGTATAATGTGTTAACTACATGTTTATAAACATTGCTTTTGTTTCAAGGGCACAAAACATTGTTCATTATACAGGTACAACATGATCCAGGCTACCTGATAAAAAATATCATGTGATTCATTGTTAGTCATAGGTAAGTGCACTTAAACTACTCAAAACGCTATACGATTACAAGACCTTGAAAATCAAATCATAAAATACAATAGAGACGATCTGTCAGCGACTTGTTCATGTACCTGTACTGATAATGTAATATCTCAGTGGCGTAGCCAGCAATTATTGACCAGGGGTTCGATTTTTTATGTTATCCACAAATCTCCCCTTTTATCGGTGTACCTCACATAAAAGCATTTTTTGTATTTTTCATACATACAATTCATTTTATTTATTCACAGCTATGTCGAATTCTGAAACATGCAATACCCACACTTTTAGCTGATTTTTGAAAAGATTCCAAATCAAAAGATTTTTATTTGCTATTTCATTTTGTTATAGAGGAGTTCATAATGACCTCATGAACTTACAGTTACTTACTGAATACTAGTATATTCAATAGCAAATATTTTTGAAGAATGTAATATTTATTTAATCATGGCGCACAGTCACTGGTGATCCGCTGGATTACGCTGGTTATCGAAACGGTTCGTTCGTTCGTTCGTTCATATCATATTGTCCTTCGAAATGAAACCCATATTCAATCCCTCCTCGTAAATAACATCTATATATTACAAGGGTAAGATAATGATACTAGGGAAAATATCTTTTTTCAAGTTTATGTTTTATTTATTTCATAATGTTTTTCAAGAAATAATAAAGGGTCAACGCCGAAGCATTATTGGGCTTGTAGGTTACAATGGTAAATTACAATAGTAGGTTACAAGGTAATTATGATAGATATAAAACGATATATAATATATTTCATAAGTAAAAATCATGAAAACTCGGAGACAGGCCAGAGATAAATGTACATATTCAATAATATTGGACTATGTCTTGACTTCCTTGACAATAGAGTATACAAAATCAATTTCAATAGCCTTCTTATTTGTAATGGAGTCAAGAGAGGAATCAGCAAAAAGTAAAAAGTCTACCCCGTCTTCCTGTTTCCTATGATTACCATGATGATGGGAAATATCTTCAGTTGTCATTTATCGTTAACTACAAGCGAATTTACTTGACATTTGCTGTACACACACAGCAGAATAGTTTTCATCGGGTGCAACATATACATGGAAATTAAAGGGAAAAGAATCAATGATGTTAAAGACTAGCACTACCACAGACTTTTGCTGGCTTCCATTACTCTACAGGGCAAGGCATACTTTTGAGTTTGATCAAATCTCTGAGTATTTTTATCTTGGTAAGTCATTAACTAATGATTTACTTTCATACATTTTATAAGTCTTATATCAATAAACATATTCGAATTTGCATTTTGAATATTTATTAGTCAAAACTGGTATTTTAATGGAGAAACTTCTACTTTTAGTGTGGTACTTCTAGAGAAGCAAGAGCCTGTTGTGTTAATGCCACATATAATTAATTCATATTTAGTTAGATAATGTACAATCTAATTAAATGCAAATACTTAATATAATATATCCATGTACTATGTTAATGCCATCACCTTGCAGTTTCACTATACTTTTATATTATATTCTATTTTGGTGCTATGAGACAGCATTTATTTTACTTCACTTGAATAAACTATGCACGAACTACAATAATCGGCCTCATATAGCATATTGCCATAGTGACTGAGTACAGCATATTGTCAGTATATTGTGCATTAACAATGTATCAAGGTCATTGTCAACAATGTGCATTATTTACAGTGTACAAACGGTTGTGCATTGGTAACCATAGAAACAAAGGTGACATATTATTGTTGATCATGTTAATCTCAAACATAAGGTAAAGATTTAAACATGGATTGGATCGAGTGGTTTGGATTCATGTAAAAGGTGGATTGGATCGGGAATCTTCAAAATATGGATTTTCTTTTAAATCTTTTTTATTGATCTCCCTCTTAGAAGATTGGTGCTTTCCTCACTTCCATGATGTCAAATGATAGATGTAATATTAATTTGCTTGGATTGGCTTCATTTTTCAGTCCAAACAGAACATAGAAATGTTTTGGGAACATCCACACATCAATTTGAATGACAGTTTTTATCCACAGATCTATGTTTATTGTGTTTTGCAAAATTTACAAGGGAAAGCAAGCAAATACTTAAGAATGTCCATTACTTAGAGTATGTATTTGTCGTTACTTTGCTCTGATTACTCAGAGGAACCCAAGTTATCACAAAATACTTTAAAGGGAAATTGCTTAGAGGGAGATTAACAGAAAAAACCTAAAGAAATTCCCAATCCAATCCACTCTTTACAAGAATCCAAACCCTCTCAATACAATCCACCTTTTAATCTCTACCAAATATTAAGATCAACTTTGTTTCTATGGTTAACTATTGCAAATATATATTTCCCCTTTAAGTACAGGGTGTGTCATATGTATGCACCCCCTATAAACTCATACATGTAGCATTGCTACCCTGTCATGTTATATATCATTCTATTCCTTATGGGAAGTTACATAAGATTGTGAAGTTTCAGAATCAAGTTGTGTCGCCCCTGAAATAAGATACAAATGTATCAAATATATATGCGTACGGGTCATTTCAAGGGATTGCTGTATAGTTAGAATAATTGGATCAGAAATACAAGGGGACGTTTTCAAAGATTGTCGTTAAAACCGTTTTGGTATAATTTCCCCTATCATGCCCATTTTCTTAAACATTCGTTTTTTGAGAGAAAAATTATAGTTGACACCTCACGTAGCAAATACATACTCGTATATGAATTTCTGATGTTATTGACCACGTTGCCTCGATCTATACGTTACTTGACATCCATCGGCACTATATTCTCATTAACAAATGTATGTTAACAATAAAGCATACACAATGTCTTATCTTCCTGTTCTGCAACTGATATCAACTTATCCTACGTTAAACTTTTATCGCATATAAAATACAACAAATATATTTCGGAAAACCTAATTATCACAATAATGTTGTGCCTTTGCAAAACCTTTACTTTTTCTTTTTAAACTTCAATTTGCATTTAACTTTTGTGTACAGAGCTGGTGAAAGTAATAAAAAGATAAACAAGTCTGAAAACCATCAACTGATCAATAAAAAGTCCATCAAAGAGAATCTCGAGCAAGAATCCTTGATTCAAACTTTGGATGAAGGGACATATCCAGAGCTACTCTTTTCCCATCTCCTGGCCCTTTTTCTTTTTGGTTGTCTACGAAGCCCCTCTTTCACCATTTCCCAGCTGAAAGTTACAAAATTCTGAAATCTTCCAAATACACCCTGCTCCGAATTCTGCTTCGGTTTCATATCCATGATCTTTATTCTGTAGTCATTAAAAGGATCGGCTCCTTCATGTATCATCTTAACAAACACCTCTGTTCTGGTTCGGAGTTTCCTCAGCTCTTCAACTCGCTGTTTGTGTCCAGGCTTTCGCTCAGCCATCTCTGAATCGATAAGTGTATCAATGTAATCCAATGTTGACAGTGGGTTGGGCTTAAGAGCAATTTCATTGAGATGCTCAACTGTTTGGCGTACTTCCTCGGTAAGCATTAACGTACTCGTCTGGTGCGATTCGAAGTCTTCATGAAGTTTCTGAATCAGTCCCTCGGCTGTCATCTTATCCTGCATACCTTGTTGGTATCTGGCATACAGTTCAGCAGACGTCTTAGTTACTGCCCGACGTTTGATGACCATGATGAACGGCATATTTTTGTGACTTTGCCAGTGACACTTTTGAGGACAAATACGACACGTACCGGTACGTTTATCCATTGCCCAGCATCCTGCCTTATCGCTGTCGTCAGGTATATAACATCTTTCGTGACATGTTCGGTTACATGTTATACAATTTGTTGTATAATGGCCAGCTGGTATATCTCGCTTCTCAATCACGTCTTCTTCAACTGTGTACTCGAATTCTTTGTTTGCGTCTATCAATGCTTCGTAGCGCAGGACGACCTTCAATTCGTTTGTAAGATTCTCCAGCTTATTCAATCCCAGTTTGATGTCGTCTTGCATTTTGAACACGTATAATTCAAGCTGATGCCGTTCTTGCAGTACCTCCTTTGTCAATGTCAGACTTTTTGATTCGAATTTTCCAATTGCTTCAAAGAAGGTTTTAAAACTTTCCTCGCCCATTTCCCAAAACATCTTGTTGAACACTTCATTTCTTGAATGTTCTTCTTTCTCAGCAAATATAGCTGAGTTATTGAACTTAAAATAATCGCTATATTTGAATCCTGCTTCCTTTATTCCACTGAGTACAGGCGGTTTTTGAGCATCTGCAAATGTCAACAGCATCAAAATGTTATCCTCAATATCTCTTCCGAATAAGGAAAGGATCTTATCAAAGATATACCGTTGAGTTGGTGTAAGTCGTGGAAGTGAGGACTGAGTAACAAATCCAACTGCATCGATGTGGTCTATACCATTTGCGCCAGATGTTGTAAAGAATTCACGGATTTGTTCCGTTATTTGCTCATCTCGTTTGTATCCTCCAGTGTCCCCAAACCCAGGTGTGTCAATAATAGTCACGGTGAAGGGTACCTTTAGACCTGGTTCATGGTGGATTGTGTAAGAGGATATGGCTTTAGTTTGGCTTTCAGCTTGATTGTGGTTCAGTTGTTCAGGTATTAGTTTCAATCTTTCGCTGTCATTCCAATTCAAACCAAACATGTAGTTGACCATTCCATTTATCAATGTACTTTTGCCTGCTCCAGTAGCTCCTACAATCATAATGACACGTTCGATAGACGCCGGATTACGAACGCCATATTCAAATTTTTGAATCGTCCCATCTATCTTTTCATATGTCTTTTCAAGGACCATTTGACGTAAAGCTGGGTTACCATTTCTCTCAATCGTTGAAGACTCTATAGCCGATGCCTTGCAGACTTCCTCAACTGTAGCATCAATAACAAATTCGTCACTAATCTCGCTGTCATCACTCAACGCATCTTCCTCATATTTAGCAATTATGGCAAATACATATGGAATGTTTGGTTGCAGTTGAAGTTCGGTTTCAATCTGATGTGATGCATCTCTTGGAGGAGCAGGGATAACCACGCTATTCCAGAGATTGTCACTCAGTCTCTTTATTTTTATCTTGTATAATTTTACTTTATCGGGATTCTGGGTAGGCTCAATCCAGGCTATACCAGCCTTTAGAGGTGACTTTTGCCAGAGCCTTGGTTTTCCGGGTGTTGTTGAATACTGCATTCCTGTGCCATCTACAGTGCTAACACTCCTGGTTGGTTTAGTGCCAGCACGGCCCACAGCACACGACGAGATTTCAACTTTAATGTCACCAGTTTTTTTCGGGACTGGTGATGATTGGTCAACAGTTGGATTTATTTCTTCATCATCCGAGGAGGGTTCAATCTGTAAGGAGGTGGTTGCTTCGACATGTGATTTAATACAGATTGGCTTGGAAAAATCTTCTCCAACAGGATCATTTGTATTTTGTCCTACATCACCTCCAATCTTATCAACCTGATCACAATGCTCTGCTTGGACAGTAGAGTCATCGCCGTATGTAGGCTCCACTCCGTTTGATGATTTTTTCTGAGTAAAGTTTGTACTCCCACATGGATCTTTATCTTCAATACCATCCTCTATCTGTAGTTCATGTTTTAACAAGTTGTCCTCAGCACACACAGAGGTAACTGCGTCTGTTTCAATACCAAAGGCATGAGGCGATTTAACTGGATCACAATCAGACACGCCATCATTTTTGGGAAATTCATTTGTGTAGTTTTGATTTTCCACCAACTTTCTCTCGTCTTCTTCAACGCCAATTTCTTGGTCTTGGATATCATTTGCATCGACTGCTTCTCTAATCATTGTATCGGCATTTTCTCGTTCTTTGATATTATTTTTATCGCCTTCTGTTTCTTTACAATCGTCTTCTGACAATCCTTCACCTTTTTGAATCAATAATTTGGCACTTTCTTGATCTTGGATATAATTTTCACAGCCGCTTGTTTCCGTTTGCTTTTCATCCAACATTACTTCACCTTCTTTGATGACAAGTTCCTGTGTATTTTCGACCTGTATTGTTTCCTCGTCAAACACTTCTTCCACAGCGTCGCAGACTTCTGTAGATTCATTCTTTTCAGAATGATCAACAGGGTTGTTATCTTCCATTGTTTAGCCGTAGGGGAAGTATATGGCGAGATTATAAACCAATGTGACCAAACAAAACAAAACAAATGAAACACGTAAAATCTCTAATATAAAGGAAACCTTGAAATAGATTGAGGATTTCCAACAGAAACTGGACGATAAAGGTTTTGCAAGATCCTTAATAAGCTCAGAAACCTCTCGAAATGTTATAAGTTATAATTTAGGTATTTCAAAAAGCAATACTTTTACCACTTTTCAAATAACTGCTTTTATGTATAGTTTTCGTACCCTTTGCATTCGTTTGACTTCACTTCTTAAAAGAGAGCTTCGTCTTCACTCTTTCAAACTAAAATAAACCTGTGAACTCACCGCGCCAATCAGTGTTCGTCGGCAAAATTTGACCGACGTTCTATAAATGGTCATTCCTTCTGACGTCATCGTTGAGCCCGGAATTGACCAATGACGTGCGCATATTTAATTAGAACGCGTTTGGCGTATGTTTGTTCAAGCTCGCTGAATGGTGGAAGAAAGGTCAGCGCATAAGTCAGAAGTGATTTATTACCCAAACTGTCACCGGTACCCGTCGTGGGGGCGGGGCTTCTAAACTGTAATATGGTCTCTACTAGGCAGAGTGTAGTTTAACTAGACTCTGCACGCAGGGTATAGTTTTCGTAATGTAAATGGTTAATCCTCACAGGAAAGTTCAGTTCTGAATATCAGTCAGTCAAATCAATCCTGGAATACACACAACTTGGCGACGATTTATATCATGCAACTTTTCACTTTGTATTTAAACAGTACACAAGTACATGTCTATGTCTGATATCGCCCTGGTATCTTCTTAGTGTCACCAAAAACTGAAACAAAGAATATGATATGGTTTAAGTTGGCCTAAATGAGGAACTTCTGAGAGAAAAATGAGACAAAGCTCATTGAAATAATTTGACTTGACTTTGAATATATTAAAGAGCAGGGATCTCCCAAACATTCAGAAGTGTAAACGATTTTAAATTTGAAATGAATAAATTACTATTATATAAGTAAATTGTAAATGTTTTACATTAAAAAATAACCAATAAACCAGACTGACAGTCCAGCTATATCCACAATAATTATCGGTCCATCATCGTAAGCCCAGAGGGTGCTTACCCTGGACTCACCTGAAAATTGTGACATCAGGAATTGCGACAGGTTTTGTCTGTGTGTTTTCAGTTATCTACATGCGTGGCTCAGTTGCATCATGCAAAAACACAGGGCCGAGTTTTGCGTTACATGGATCTGCAAGTATAAATCACGTTTACCTTACATTCTTACCTGTTACCTGAATTTCTTGTCTTTACACCCCAGTCACATTTGTCGCACGGCGTCCGCAAGTCGACCGCAGGTCAATTAAATCGGTGAATTTCTGCGGCGAGCGTAGAAAAACTACGCTCGCCTTGCGGCCTCCGTACGGCGAATGCAGATTTTTACAGGCCACAGGGAAGGCGTAGAAATTATAACTCGGAGTTATAATATTTGTTCATTTCTGAGGTCCCCGAAGAAATCAACTGGCTCAACAAGATTGAATCATTATTTGTCAATGTTTCACGATCACTTTTCATTTGATATTACATCCTAGCACTATGAATAACATTTATAAATTGTCCCGATGTAAATAAAATGAAAAAAGTATTATTTATCAACAGAAATTTAAAATTCACCGTGCGGCTGCCGTGGGAAATGCGACTGCAAAAGTATGAGAGCGCAGAAATTCCACGGCGAGCGTAGAAATGTTACTGGCCGCAGAAATGATAGACCGCAAGGTCGCCGTAGGAAATGTGACTGGGGTGTTAGTTTATAAAACAGTTGGTTGATTTATGTCATTAGGAAGACTCTTCCCCAAAATCTGTGGAATCTCATTTATCATTTATAACTTGGATTCAATGTGCTCAAACATTTTATTGATCTCTCAGAATCATCTGAACGTTTAAGAACATCCAGGTAAAAGTTTCTTTGAATAACTTCCGTACTTACTTTATTCTACACACTCTCATACAATTAAATCTTTTTAAGGATCTTGAAATTTTAAAGATATATAACATTTTTGTAAAGTGCCAAAAAATCCAAAGTAAGCAATGATGTAAATAGTAAATCATGATACCATCGAGCAAACTCACGCAGTCGACAATAGAGTATTGGAAACAATATTTTCAATAAACATGTCAATTTGACCCTCAATCTTTTTATTGGAATATTAGATTCCACGAACTATAGAAATCGAAGAAAACATTTTATGCTAATGAATTCTGAGAAGTGAAACTCATTTTTTCTCCATAGTGACTTGGCCTCAGACTCACATGTTTTAATATTAAGTGTTCTTAGAAGTTGAGAACGGACATTTTTGTCGCTCATGTTAAAGTTTGCATCAATGTTTGCAGAACTTATTTATTTATAGCAACACCAAAATTTTTCGTGCATTCTACATAACAAAACTACTCATTAAGTACACATGCTTAATGCTACATACTGACTAATCTTTACATATCTTTATATAATATTAATCTTTACATATTTCCATTCACTCTTCAGTTAATAAAAAGGCAAGCATTTTAACACTTACCTAAAAACAATATCCTTTATATATCAGGTGTCCCAAAAAAAATGAGCCACTTTTTGACAAGTATTATCTCAGCAACTGATGATCCAAATTCACTGAAAATTTGTACAAAGTAGTCTAAGAGTATCTTTAGCAAGTTGTTAAAATATAAAAAAGATCAAGTAAATATTCTGTGAGTTCTAAGAAATTCAAAACAGCATGTCAAAAATTCCCATACCGGAGCTCTGATATGAGACTTCAAAAATGTTTCTACCAGCTATCGTCTTCGCACGCTCAGTCTTCATTGTGTTTGATGGGAGCCGAGTGATATCTGATTAATTCTTTTCATTCATCCCAAATATCCAAAATCCAATTCATTCTCAAATTCATTGGAGGTGATATTGTAAGAAAAAATGCGGAAAAGTATTTTTACTTGGAAATGGATTAATAAGTGAGTTTTACATTGATATTGGTTATTTTGACATACTGTCTTTAATTCTAAAATACACACATGCTATGAGACCAATCTCTTACATATTCATGGCACTAGCAGAGGATAACCTAAAGTGCCTAAGGTAAAGTTCTCGAAGAATTTGGCTCATCTATTGCTGAGAAATTACTTGTCAAATTGCTTCTCATTTTTTGGGTAGAAATGCTGTAAGGTTCACATTGCATTGCTCCGGTATGGGCTATTATGACATGCTATCTTGAATTTCTTAGTTCTCACATAATATTTACTTGATCTTTTTCATATTTTTATACCTTGCTACCAATACTCCTGGGCTACTTTTTACAAATTTTCAGTGAGTTTGGTTCATCAGTTGCTGAGATAATGCTTGTCAAAAAGTGGCTCAATTTTTTTGGGACACCTGATATATGTTGGGCGTTTTCCTCATTTGCATGTAAATGTATCCCCGGTTGATTTACCTAGCTACAAGTAAAAACAGACTTTTTGGTTTTGTAAAAATTATTTTTAGAACGAGTAGTTTTGTCAGAATCATACTAATTCTGCAATATTTCAACTTATGATGAAACTTGAAGAATCATGGCGAAGTAGTTTTAACTCTTGAGAATAATCAGGGGTTGTCCTGTATTCAAATATGCAAGATGCAATTTGAGTAATTTGCGGCATTTAATAACATGTACACCCGTTTCAATACATTCATCATATGATCCATTTTTTCAATTTATTTTAACTTAGACAATTGTGTTTTGTATAAAATCACATTAAGGCTAAAATAAGAAATAAAATCTTCAATATCAATTAAACTTTCAAATAATTACTTAATCAATACTTACTCATACATATGTACATTTGGCAGAACAATGGTATTTACCAAATTATCTGCATATAACTGCAATGATGTGTTATATTTTACATCCACCACGCCTCACTTTAATTTTTCTAATGGCCGCCTCTCTGACTGAGTTCTAAGAACTGATTAACATAATTTATAAGGACACCTCAGCTAAGAGGAGGGGAAACCCCAAAGCTCAGAGCTCGAGATGACCTCCACATTTTCTGAAAAACACACGTCGATTTGATGTTTTAATCGATGTACGCATAAAACTTACATCTTTTTTATCTTGACGTGGAATAACACAGGACCTGGTCCCCACATCCTTGCAGCAAGGGTATATAGTATTTTACATATCCTAAATTTAAGCATAAACGAAGTCCCTTAAAGACGGATATGTTCCCCACTACTGTAATAAAAGCATTGATTTAAAAGCATCTACTAACTCGGAATCCAACTGGGTGCAATGTGCGTGTATGGGCTTGTACATCAGTACCACATGCACTCATCCTTTAAATTTCCAATAAAGAATGATACAGGATCCTTTATTCCTTAAGAATTCAGTTAAACATGCATTATGCCATAGGTTTCTCCCCAAGACAATCAATGATGTCCTATTGTTATTGCTCATATAATATCTCACATATCATGGATATATCTTGAGAATAACTTTTGGATATATTTATTGCTGAAATATAGGAAATAATCAACAGAACAACTAAACTCCAGAATTTAACACAATCGATTCCCCGGCTAGCGAGGGGAATCACCATTGAGTCACACAAACGCCCACAAGCGCCTCGAACCAGGCAGCCAATCAGGTTTATGATTAACAAATTCAACGACCAATCAGATAACAGGAGGACTTTCCCGGTATATTCAAACTTCAGATTGAATTAATTTCTTCGAAAATAATTAGATCGGCCAGCAAAATTAACACTGAAAGAGGGGGATTTGAGACTTCTTCTTTGGTAAGTAGATGGGTATGTATGTGGTGAAACTCAATATGCAAAAATGTCCAGAGGGGTCTTGATTGTGCTACCCTATGGCATAGAGCCTCTTTAACAATCATAACATTCAATACGTTGCGTCAGATTGAGAAAAACAAAAACGTATTGCAACGGTTCAGTCAGTGTTCCTTCATTTCGTATACGAATTCTTGCTATTGGACGTACAAAAACATAATAATTGCCGTTCAGTCTTTTGCCCTTAGTGACATCATTGTGGTGTCATTAAGGGTGTAAAAAGTTTTTGAAAATACATAATACTGTACGAGCAATTCTGAAAGCATTATTACATAGTACAGGGCGTTCATATATACTCTAAACTTGTAATTTAGGATTTCAATGTATGAAGTAGAGGTATACTGAGTGAAAATGTCAGCCAGATTGACTCAGAAACAAAACTTTTAGAGTATATTTGCACGAACTTAATGAACGCCCTGTATTTTAAGAAGTGACATTAAGGGCATAAAAAAGTTTTTGAAAATACATAATACTGTACGAGCAATTCTGAAAGCATTATTACATAGTACAGGGCGTTCATATATACTCTAAACTTGTAATTTAGGATTTCAATGTATATAGTAGAGGTATACTGAGTGAAAATGTCAGCCAGATTGACTCAGAAACAAAATTTTTAGAGTATCTTTGCACGAACTTAATGAATGCCCTGTATTTGAATAAGTGACATAGCAATTCTGAAAGCATTATTACATAGCACAGGGCCTTCATATATACTCTAAACTTGTAATTTAGGATTTCAATGTATGAAGTAGAGGTATACTGAGTGAAAATGTCAGCAAGATTGACTCAGAAACAAAATTTTTAGAGTATCTTTGCACGAACTTAATGAACGCCCTGTATTTGAAGAAGTGACATTAAGGGCATAAAAAAGTTTTTGAAAATACATAATACCGTTACAGCAATTCTGAAAGCATTATTACATAGTACAGGGCGTTCATATATACTCTAAACTTGTAATTTAGGATTTCAATGTATGAAGTAGAGGTATACTGAGTGAAAATGTCAGCCAGATTGACTCAGAAACAAATTTTTTAGAGTATCTTTGCACAAACTTAATGAATGCCCTGTATTTGAAGAAGATACATTAAGGGCATAAAAAAGTTTTTGAAAATACATAATATTGTACGAGCAATTCTGAAAGCATTACTACATAGTACAGGGCGTTCGTATATACTCTAAACTTGTAATTTAGGATTTCAATGTATGAAGTAGAGGTAAACTGAGTGAAAATGTCAGCCAGATTGACTCAGAAACAAAATTTTTAGAGTATCTTTGCACGAACTTAATGAATGCCCTGTATTTGAAGAAGTGACATTAAGGGCATAAAAAAGTTTTTGAAAATACATAATACTGTACGAGCAATTCTGAAAGCATTATTACATAATACAGGGCGTTCATATATACTCTAAACTTGTAATTTAGGATTTCAATGTATGAAGTAGAGGTAAACTGAGTGAAAATGTCAGCCAGATTGACTCAGAAACAAAATTTTTAGAGTATCTTTGCACGAACTTAATGAACGCCCTGTATTTGAAGAAGTGACAATAAGGGCATAAAAAAAGTTTTTGAAAATACATAATACTGTACGAGCAATTCTGAAAGCATTATTACATGTTACAGTATTTTAAGAATAAAGTGAACCAAACAGGTGATGTCAAGTTTGCACTAACAGATAATTTAGATACGAGATAATTCAACTTATAGATAACTTTCCTTATACAACTAATTGAGCCAAAGTATCACAGGGTAAGTACCCACAGCATGTTACGTATTCTAGGTATTTTACATATTTTAAATCTAAAAATCAGTGTCGAGCGAATGGTTATAAAGAGGAAAGCTTGTTTGTAAGAATCTCGGAGGAGTATATCAATTTGAATTAATATCATGGCATATTCAATATAATTTCACCAATGATCATGTGATTAATTTCATGATCATATTGTAATACAAGCCATGACCATGGTTTATGAAAATTCCATTATTTTACAACATGTGTATTATCTAAAAAAACAATATTGTTATGACGAACTTCAGATCAGGTTTCAGATATTCTGGAAAAAGTCGATAGACGAATACTCTGCAAGATAATGAGAATCCATTGCGAGGAATCAATGATGTTTTGATAAAAATAAAATAGAAAGCTATGCTCTTGACATTCCAGATGCTACTTCTCACATGTACTTTGTTTGCCCTTTGTGGATGTCTGTCGAAGGTGGTTGGTGCCCCCGAGCCATGTTGCGTACCAGCACAATGGGAGGCAAACATGGATCAATTGATCGGTGAATCCCTGCCCCCACCCACCGGTGATCTGCAGATCACACAAGATGGCCATATTTGGTTTGATGCACCACATAACCGAGTCGCCTTAAAGATAATGCAGGAGGTAATTAGTCTGACGCATTAAAGGGGCAACAAGGAGTGTAGAGAGAAAATTCGAATTCTTTTTATTTTTTTCTGAGCTATCAGGTCAATATTTGGCTTAACATATTCTTTGACATAACTATTTTTTAAAAATGTATGGATAAACGCTCAATTTCAGCATTGAGAAGTGTAAATTCAGTTCAAAGCTTCTACAAAGGGAGTCCCACTTATAGATTTTTGAGATCCACCACGTTTCAAGAGGAATATCAGCTGAAATAATGTTCATCCAGGGGGTTTCTTTTTAAATACTAAAATTATATAGTTTAGTCTTGATGAAATATCCAAACTTAAATATATTTTGACACTGGTCAATGATCGTTGAATGGCCCCCCTGCACTAAGTGTTGCACCTTTAATTAACCGTAACATACTTTGTATTTTATTATTGAAACTAACGATTTCATGTAAAATAGGCATAAATATAGAGGAATGATTTGCGTACTGAAAACAAAAAAACACAGTAATAAGTATCGCACTTTTTCGGAAATTCAAAAATGACCACCGAGTAGTTTACCCCCGCACAGAAGAAACGCACACACGCAGTCACGCAGGTACGCAAACACAGTCGTATGTCCACCGGCTCAAGACGACACCAATATTTCCAAAGTGAGATAAAAAATATCCCTCACACTCAGAGTTCCAAATCAAAGTTTATAGTTAATAATTATTGTTCACCTAGGTCCGTGTCGCGGGACAAACTATCAAACAGGACGTGATAGTTTTACAGGATTACGATACAAAAACACAGACCACGATCCTACCAGCTCAAAAGAAGTGCACAACGAAACCAACCGCAACGGTCAAGATTCATCAATGCTTAAACGAAACAAATCCAACCTTCGTCAAGGCATTAAACCTTGGTGGATCACTTGATGCCTATATGTGGAAATCTAAAGTTGATAACGACCAACAACACTTGGAAGTTACCTTAACCATAAGTCAGGACTCATGCCTGCCTATAGCGAATGTGTATTCTGGTACTGTTGAATCTAAGGGCGAACAAATCCCTATCCAAGGCTCCATGTTGTACTTCGACATCACACCAGGTTTGAAGGACACTGGCATATTTAAAATTCCAAGTTATTGTACTGAATCTTCAAGTATTGGTAACGAAGATATAGCGTTTCAAGGAGAGCGATCACCAGGATTACTCTTTTAATGTAAAAGAAAATGTTTTCATAAAATCTAGGAAACATGATTATTTTAAAAAGTGCTTGTTGTGTTAAAGGGTGACGCATATCGTTTAGCAAATCGAACGCTCGTTTCTGGTGTTGCTCACCGTTTAGTATAAAAGGCCCGATCCCGGAATAATACTCAAGGGTTCACAGGTTCGAGGTCGTTGTGTCATCACCTCTAACTGTTATATAGCATAAGTATATTAAAGATCGTCACACATTTATAAAAGGGTGATTTTTATTTTGACAAATCAATTCCACATTTATGGGTGAAGTTTCAGGATCTTCTATTTGTGTATAATAAGGAAATATTGGCATCTAAATTTCCCCATAACGTAATAGCACACAGCTTGGCATATGAAATATCCTACAAATGAAACAAAGCAAGACAAACCGGTTTCTAATACAAGAATGTATATTGGCTGTTGTACATGTATTATTTGAACGCAATCACTCTTTGGATAAAGTTTTCAAAATCATTATAAACGGATTACTTTATCTCAAAGACAATTTCAATAAACTGGATTTTACAGAACTCCCCTTATTTCTTAAAAATGGACTGATCCAGTTGATTCGCATGGAGCCGCCATATTGTGTTTATACGGGATGCTAATCGGAACCCTTTAAGTAGTTAATCATGCAATGGAGGTTGAATATCAGGTTCACTGGTTCGTATCAAGCGAAGGTAATGTCTGTAAACTTCGCATCTAATATGGCAGACGGTAAATGTCGACTTCAATATTTTTTGTTTTCATCGAATTTAACCACTTTATAGTTGACGTAATGCTTTGCTATTTGAACTGTATCAGGCTTATATGACATGGAAACTCTAAAGTATGATCATTTGTTAATATATCATGCGTAGGTACCGCAGTTCACCAATATCTCTCACCGCTTAAGGGAAGGTAACTGGGAATTTGGTTTTGCATGATAAGATAACTGATATGCGGTGATGCGGTAGCGTTATGAGAGTTTATAATGGAGAGCTACAGTAACCGCGTATTGAAAACTAAAATGACCATTACGTATCAGACATTACCAGTTACCTTCCCTCAAGTGGTAGAAGATAACGTTGAACTGTGGGGGCCCACACACGATATATGAACAAATTATTACTCCATAGTTCCCATGTCATACAACCCTGATTGCGTGTAAATGTCAAAGCATAACGTCAACTATAAAGTAGTGTATCTCATACATGAGTGGGTTTGGGGTAGATATCACCCGGGAATATGTATCATATCTGAGGAGCGGGCAGGATATAGAGGTTATTTAAAGAGAGGTTTTTGATACAGGGTATATCTGAGGGAAATACAATATATCTACCTGAGTGACCCTAGGGACCGAGGGTTGATATATTGTATTTACCGAGGGATGTGTCCTGTATCAAAATTCGAGCATTTAATAACTGATTTATCCTGTTCTTAGTAGATTATGAGGATTGATTATGGAATAAATGTTATTGAACCCTCACGTAATAATTACAATAATGATAATTACCATCGAAACTTGAATATTTTATCTCAATTCAAAGTTCTTAACATTTATTGTTTTTAACAGTTTTTAACATTTAGCAGCATATGATATTAATATCAATTCAATAGAGCCCTGATTATACAGTGCCGGTGTTTCACGAAATATACTGATGAGCGAAAAAAGCACCGTACGAAATTCCTGATCGATACTGATACACCACGTTATGTTATTTCTAAGCCTATCAAGCTCGACCAGCTTTTGAAAAATGGTTGCACCTTGTTATAGTAAGAAAGGGCACCAATGGTATGAGCAAACCACTATAACAACCAACCACTTTTTCCTCTCTCTCGAACATATTTCTCTACTCGCGAACCATCGAGAAAAAGGAAGTTGTTCGCGACTAAAGAAGCGATATTCGCGTTGTGAGAATCGTGGTTCGGGTTGAAGGAAGTTAGTTCGCGTGGTCAGAACTGATGATCGCGTTTATAGAAGTAAAGGAGGCCTGAAACACTACAAAAACACAACTACAAGCACTCATGACACACATCAAATACATGAGTTAACCCATATTCTTTGTTATTTGCACGTTTAAGTTAAACACAACTCATTGCCATATCGACAACACTATCCAATTCCACTCGTTGACCCCCCATCACACAGGATTCCTTTTTTTGTTCCGCCTAATATCAAAATCCAGACACATCCTTCAACAGTCCATGAACCTGTAATATTTGATATGGTAGAAAATAAGGGGATAGGTCGAAATGCGTTCTCCATGAGTAGTATGCACTTTTTTCAAAAAGTTGAACCTATTTACTAAAAAAAATCTTCTTTTTGTGATTTTGATTGCATGAAAATATTATCCTAGAAGGGGTCTAAAACTTCTTTAAAAGTAGAATGGTATTGAAAGTCTAATTTTTGATGACCAAGTTATGCTGAAAACAATGGATAGAATGAGTTTTTCCCTATGGGAAAATAACATGGGGTTTGTGGTTTTAAACTTTATCACATATCAATCCCGACCCCATTTACAGAAGTTGTTAATATAGTTAAGAAGAAACTGTTTATATGTTTAAGTTGGGAAAAACAAGATCCTCTTTTTGGAAAATAAGCCTTACATTTTAAATATAACCAACGCGGGTCCCAATCCATACTTTTCCAGAGAGTTGGATTGATATTTTGCTATCATTGGGGTTTCATTTGAAAGAAAATTTATTATTACCACCTTGCAGGGCCTGTTCTAGGGGTTTTAGTACTAGTTGAGAAGGAATTTAAATTGCTATATTGACGTGAGCAATATTGTGTCGGGCGTTAATGACTTTAGTCGGGCAGTAATGACATTATCCGCCCGGCTATGTTTCCCAGGAAAAGTGATATCGTTCAGTGCGTAAGATTTTCTATTTCAAATTTGCTATTTCAGCCCTGGTCATTAACGGTGGTAATAGTAGTAATAACGTCATTTCTGCGGGCAAAATAGTGGAATATTGGACCTAGCTTGGGCCTGCGGCCCTTGGTCCAATATTTCACTATATTGCCCTTTGAAATTACGTTATTGTACTATTGTTTTTATTTATTAATAAATATCACTGTATTTATGGCCAGAAAGTACTCATGGTGAAAGATAGGACCGTCTAAAATAACTTGCCATACCCTACGTAGTCATTCCTGCATATATTCAATCTCCAACAACTTGCATATTTGATCAGTTATCTCAGTTGTTATTTCCTAGATATTATTTAGAATAAAATGAAGCCAGCGACGTAGTTTTTGACAAGGTTGTTTAATTACCCTTTTGATATTCTTTCACTCTCTAACTTGAACGTTTAAAATGTAACAAATGACAGATGGTGAAATGTTGCATGCCAATGCCTTGCATATAAGTTGATCCCAATTTCAAAATTCAGTTTAGCTTGATATCCAAGAACATCAAGAAAAAGCCGTTGCTAAAGCAACACTATTAGTTACCTTGTAATTGCATTTGTTTGCAGGTTTTCATCATTTGCTTCTTAAAACTGATTTTTTTATTGTAAACTCTCTGTATAAAAAAAGTGAAAATGATCATGATGATCATGTGGTTTATACAATGTTTATGACATTTTAGTTTGCAATGGCAACATAATTTCATTTTCTTTAATGAGTTATTATCGTGTGCCAAGTAACACAGCCCCCCAAGGTTAGATGATTTAGCAAAAGCTGGCATAAACATTCATACTATTGGTTCAAATTAAGAATGCATTTTGATTCAAAACCAATTAGTATTCAAAATACATCTACTAATGTTGCCTGATATATCAAGACGATTTGAATTATTCAACATTGAAGAGGGGGGGGGGGGATTAAAGGACGTTGAAATTCAAAAGAAATGATAAGCTTCTAGTTTTCTGTCAGACTGCTCTCTTTAAAAATGTCACGTCCACGTCGTCACGTTCTGCAATAAGAACAAGTGACAACGTACTAAGACGGACTCGACGTATTACGAACGGAACTGTAGTATTTCAATCCCGTTTTAGAACGAATTGAGTTTTCCGAGGACGTATTGTGAACTAATTGCAAACGGGTTTAAACTGATCAAGGACGTTTTAAAGTCTGTTTATGAACGAGTTAGCAGAAAATATAGCAGTCACACCAAACTAGTTGCCACTACGTTCTTAAACACGTTGCATAACTGGTTAAAAACTGAGTGCGAACGGAATGAATGTAGCTACTTCTTTCTAAGGTCTATTTTCGAATTTCAAGGGCTGACGGACGGGAATGTGAATAAGATTTTTAAATGATTTTAAAATTCGATGGCGAGAATACCGTTCTGTAATTAGATCGTGTGACAACAACGTACTTCAAACGAGCTGACCTACTAGACTAGGAACGTAAGTACCGTACTTCGCTCAAACTAGGGATGAGTAACGACGCTGTGCAGTAGGATATCAATTGCAAGGGTCAAGTTGTCAGCATCTCAACTTCAATCCGTGGCTGTTCCCGATGGCTGTTCTGGATTCTAATTTTCTCATAGTTTATATATTCAGATATTCTTTCAATTCGAGCCAATTCATTCTTAAAACAGATAGTAGATGGGTGAACTACATTTGGACTTCATTGTATGATGCAAATGTCCCATTTGGCGTGGAAGTACCTTAGGGCAATAGAAATAAATTTATCCAAAGACACAAGCTAGATGGCGCTTTATATTGGAAATATACACATTTTTCAAAATGGCCGCCAAAAATACATCAGAGACAATAGCTTTGCTTCTGTGCATGCTACAATTATAAGATTGGTGTCAAAAAATACAGTGATGTAGTCGTAGAATCTATTTCATTAGATCTTGAGTCTTGAAAATTAAAAAACTTGGACTTTATTTTCAAAATATACGCGTTTTCAAAATGACTGCCAGAAATATAACAAAGAAGATATCTTACCTTACGAATACTTACAAATTAAGATATCTTACATTACAAAATGTCCCCTCTGGCATGGAAATACCTTAGGGCAATAGAAACAAATTTATCCAAAGACACAAGCTAGATGGCACTTTGTATTGGAAATATACACATTTTTCAAAATGGCCGCCAAAAATACATCAGAGACAATAGCTTTGCTTCTTATCTATCCATGCTACAATTATAAGAGTGTTGTCAAACATACATTAATGTAGTTGTAGAATCTATTTAATTAGGTTTCGAATCTTGTAAATTCAGCACCTGCACTTTATATTCAAAATATATGCATTTTTCAAAATGGCTGCCAGAAATATAACAAAGATGGTATCTTCGCTTCAAAGATTGCTACAATGATAAGAGTGCAGGGTGTCAAAGTATATATTAATATTGGGTTGTAGAATCCATTTAAATAGGTCTTTCATAATACGAATTTTCACTTTATTGGAAATTATGTTTTTCTAAAAATGGCCACCAGAAATATAACAATGATGATATCTTCACATCAGTGCATGCTACACTGACACGATTGGTGTCAAAATATTATATTTATGGGGTAGGAGAATCAATTTCATTAGGTCTTGTGAGATTATAGTTTTCACTTTATATTTGAAATATATGCAGCTGAAAATATAACAAAGATTGTATCTTTGCTAACAAAGATTGTACCTTTGATAACAACGATTGTATCTTTGCTAACAAAAATTGTTTCTTTGCTAAAAGTTTCTTTGCTTCTTGGCATAATGTTTCATAAAATTGAGAATGTAAAATCTATTTAATTACTCAGATGCAAGTACATGTAGGTAGTTACCATTTTCCCCACCGGGCGGTTAATTCGGGTGAAATAACATTGCAGGGTATCACAAAGTTCCCTTAAACTTGAATATTCTTTATTTCTAGTGGTTCACATTTCATATTACCCTTTTGTATCTGATGGTTGTGCAAATTAAAATATCTCCAGTAAAAGAAAATATTATCTGCACAACTCAAGAAAAGATATTTCACTTTTTGTGTTTTACAACATGGGGACCATGGGGAATCTCCCTGACCTAAATGTCACATTTTCAAAGAAAATTCAATTTTAAAGTTGATGGACTCATTTCAAAACCACATTTCTTGATGTATTTTTTCATGACGATTCCAAATTCAACATCAGTTAAACTGGATTTTGAATTTTTAATGTCAAAAATAAAGATTGTTACTACTCACATCTAGCTAATTGGATCAAGAGCCTTAAAAATAATCGTTTTCGCCTTAACACAGCAAATGTGTATTTATTTTTCAATGATACTTTTACTCAAATTCACCAGAAAGACCAGAGTCTCTTAAGTAACTTGCAATAAACATGCATCTGCAATGGTAGTGCAACTTTAGTTGTTGCAATGCAACATACATAAGAGAGAAATGTGATAGAGAGAAACCACGCAGGAGAGACATACATATGCACCTATGGTTAGAAAGGGCCAGAAACCTTCTGGCGAGAGAAAATCTTGAAGATCGGAATAGATTTCAAGGGCTGCATATAATGACAGTATTGCAGAACCCTCTTCATCTCCTCTTTTTCTCAATTAAAACACATCAAAAGTTTCTTCAGTTTATATCAACAATTACTTAAAAGGGGACGGCATTTGAAATGCGCTGAAGTTGAAAACCACATCTCCCATGCTATCCATAGTTTTCAGCATAGTTTCCATCGCAAATTGATATTCAAAACTACACTTTCAAACTATTCTACTTTTGAAGAAGTTAAGAGCCCTTGTTAGATATAATTTGTTGTAATATTTCCCACAGCCATTGAGAAAAGGGCATACATTTTCAATAAAAAGTGAAAATGTTTATTAACTAATAGACATACAATTACAATATCAGAATTTCCGCTGATTTTAACATTTTAATGACCATTAAGTCAATGCTAAAAATCATATTTAGACGAAAAAATTGAGATTTCACTTAATATAGTGTAACCATACAATGACGACATATCTAGTAATTAATAGCTAATGAACTCCTTCTATGGGACATTTTGAATTTTATCAGGCATTAATCATAAAATTAACATCATCTTCAATTTGATTGAGTACATATGGCCATACTTTGAAGGAATCTGAAAATAATTGCAAAATCAGCCATACGACAGACGATGGACTGACAGACTGACGGACGGAGGGCTTTACTATATCCCCACTGAACTTTCTTCGTTGGGAAAATAATAAGACTATAAACCTTATCAAATGGATTCTACTACCCATTAATGTATACTTGGACATAAATCTTACTATTGTAGCATGCATACAAGTGAAGATATCATCTTTGCTACATCTCTGGCAGCCATTTTGAAAAAGGTATATTTTTTAATATAAAGAGGAAGTTTCTCATTTTCAAGACACAAACCAACACTAAATTGATTCTTCATCCACAAAATGTATATTTAGGCACCAATCGTATCATTATAGTATGCATAGAAGAAAATATGTTGTCTCCGTTGTATTTTTGGCGGCCATTTTGAAAAATGTGAATATGTCCAATATAAAGCGCCATCTGGCGTGTGTCTTTGGATAAATTTGTTTCTATGGTCCCAAGGTACTCTCATGCCAAAGGAAACGTTTGCATAATAGATTGAAGTCCAGACCCCCTAAAATGCAGTTAACCCATCTACTATCAGGCAAAAAGAGGCCAGTGATGTGAAAATAGTCAATAGCACGGTGTTATAGCATGACGGTTACGCCACCTCTGAAAACGAGGTTGGACAGCTACGTTCACTGATTTATCCAATAAAATGGCCGCGATGGAAGAGAAAACTAAGGTTGGCGCATTATTTTCTACTTCTGTGTATCAATGAAAGGATGAACGATTTATGTAAGAATCGCATTCGGTGATACTTTCAGTAATGTATATTTTGAACGTAGCCTTTGCAAATTGATGCCTGGGGATAACATGAAATAAGAGAAAAACTGTCGAGTTTGAAATTCAAAACAAGACAAAAATTTAGTAATTTGTTTATTTTTGTTTTTGTTGTTAGGGCATGGTCTACATTGCCTAAAAACCTTGTGGTATATAGATGTAACCTACATATGATCATACAAAGCCAATTGAGCATTGGAAACCAACTTATATGTTATATTCAAGCCATAATAATGTATTTTGAATTTGCAGTAGTTATAAGGAAATCTTATCTGTGAATATTGCCTAGAGGCGAGAAAGAAGACATGCTGCCTTTCCCATCCGTCATTTTTTGTTATCGTTACCGCAAAATTTTGCAAATCGCCTTGACGTAACCGTCATGCTATAACACCGTGAATAGGGGACCATAAGTTTACACATTCCATGTGTGCATTCATCAAAATAGTGCGATCTTAACCTCCCTAATAACTGAAACTGTTGACTCAACCAATAGAATCATTCTATGTTTGTTTATATTTGTTCACATTAATATGGAAGAAAATCGGACATTTTGCTAAAAAGATGTTATTGTAAATCTTAGAAATAATGATAAAGGTAGTATACACCACACACTCAATGGTATTGATTGTGGTTTTCAGAGACTCTCAATAGGGAATTTAAGCTTGCAATGTTTTTCACAACCTAAATGTGAATGTGAATTACCAATAACCATCTATGATTACTGTAATTAATACTCTATTTTAAACTACCTAGAATGCCTATGGCGATTGGTAGTAGATATTTTGAGTATTTTTTGATTATGAAGGAAATAAATAATATGTTAAAAAAAAGTGAATGGAAAATATTTAGCGATACATTTGTATGGGCGATTGGTCATAGGTTGGCGTTTCGATTTTATATGCAAGCTTAATCTCCCTAATGTTAACATTAAGGTAAGAGTGTATGTTACTCATAACATTTTCTTAGGATAACATTTCTTGAATTGATGAATATGCAAAAATTATTCTTAGCATATCATCCTTCATTTCATTATTTGAATAATCAATCTGGAGATAAACTCAAATAAGGAAGTGTGTTATAACACATCATCATATAGAAACATGTTCAATGTTTTTTCAGAAGCTGGATCAAAATATTTGTCTTACTAAAATTATTGGCAAAGGTATGATGTACTAAATTCTTGTACTGTATTTATGATTTTAATAGCACTGTACCTCGTGAATCATTACTGATAAACAAGATACAGAAAACCTGTTCAAAGTAAATGCTATAATAAGGCATCATAGAAATTATCATAAAGAGAGGTATTTAGAATTTCTTAGCAACTTACACACACACACAGGTTTAACTGCACTCAAACATTAAACAGTCAACTTGACAGGTATTCAGATTTTTTTGGGAAATGCTGCGGTTATGCTCCATTGATTAAACAGGGGATCAAACAGCAGGGGATCAAACAAGTCAAACCATTCATTTATGAAAACATTTTGAACTAACTTTATGGCACACTAATGACATCTTATATGAGTGTGCTGTACTAAAAGCACAGCCCCATTGGATCCCCTTATATTGGATTATCATAATCCTAATCCACGAGGAGTTCCTTATATATTTTAAGTGATGAAACATGTGTTCATATAAGTAATCTATAAATAAAAATATCTTGGCAGAAACGAATCAATATTCCTTCCAATCTATTTTGCTACATGTACACTGAATGTCAGCGTAACTGGGTGAAGACAATTGATACCGGTATATCAAATATATTTTAGACAACATGTTACTCTTCAATGTGCAAACATATGGTTTCATTTGAAATACAGAGTGCGGGATACGCGATGAAACATAGCACACATTGCAGTTTTGTTATATGAGGGTTATATTCAATACAGAGCAGTTTATCACCTGTTGAACATAGAACATAGAAATATACAAAAAGCGAATTTGTTTGAGCGGTCCTGGTCCGAGAAGCGATTCTACACTAGGTATTCTGATAAGAATTCCTTTAAACCGTCCGTGATATCGTTGATATATGGTACAGTTGAGAATGCATGCCTGATACTTCGACTTCAACATCATTACCATCAAAAATTATATTATGAAAATATTCGTTACAATCTCAGATTCACATTTATAATGCACCTTGTAGTCCATGGTATGAAATCTCTAGGACGTCTAATAAAGGAGCTGGTAGCACACTATAGCACCGCGATATTTGACCTAACATTAACATACCTGCATATGTTCCCTAATCATTTTCATTATGACCGTTTAATATACTTCCGGCTTTTAAGCTGAATTATGCTTGACATAAGCAGAGGTAAAAAAATTACCAAAAAATAAAATCCCAATTTTTCACAATTAGGAGTACACAATGTAACAGAAAATAATACAAAATGATTTTGAATATATGATTTAGGTTTCTAAGCTATAAACTTGGGGTTATTTCTATCAATACCTAAAATTATGTAATCAGATGAATCACTTTTATTTTAGAATGGCAAATGCTTAAATTATGGTAGTTTTCCACAAAATGGGTCTCAATACGTTTTGAGATGGACTTTTATTCAGAATGAACATTATCAATAAAGGAGGGCCTATTGCTCTTCCAGCTAAAATTCTATTTGTCGTAGTTAGATAAAGGTCAGTTGCTTATAAAACAACCACCAAGACTTGGTCGAATTCATGAATAATTGAGAAAAATCGTTACCATCATCTTCCTAAAATATGATTATATCCTGCGGTAAGGTAAAAGAAGGAACAACCATCAAAAAACGTGATGGTAGCCAGCTGTAACATCGAGGACGAACTGTAAGGCGTTGGATTGCAAATGACTCTTATTGATTATTAGACATGCCCTTGGATTAATGAACAACCAATACCTCTGTAACATTTAATTTAAACGTACCTATTTGTTATTGTATTATGTTTTATAAAACATGAACAATACAAGTAATTTGTTGTTTGACCCCTTGTGATTATGCGATTATGTGAAAAAATTCTGGTAATGAAATGATTTAAATGTTTCTTTGCCCCTTGTGATGAAAGACATTTTTCGACTCGAAAGCAGGATTTTTTCAGCAAATGGTATTCGGAAGTCAAGCCATGGACTATTACCTCTGCGCATCCTTTGAGACTAACGGTGAGTTTCAAATTCTGTTGAAAATGTATGAAACTTGACGTAAACTTAATATTCTTTTAATTTTTAGAAAAAAATCAAAACTGATCTCTTAATTACGCTTATCATGAATTTACACTTGTTATGTTCATAGAAATAGACAGTCGTTTTCTCTCTCGACAGTTTTAGAGTTTTGGTCCGTTTAAAAATCTGTAAAAAATGGGGGTACTTAAAAGCATCGGGAGGCATCATATATTTTAAATTAGACACGAGGAAGTCAATATTGAGCAAGTTATGGCTGTTTTAAATTCAAATAAAACCGTTAACCCGTACCGGTCCAGCTTTTGACCCGTACCTGTCAATTTTCGTTAGCTGCGTATACCAAGGGTGTTTCCGCGTCTAAATTCAACGAATAGGATAAAAGATCGCTGAGTCTTCATTCCAGAACTCACGTTTTTTGTTGATTCTCCGTCATAGTTAAGTCCATATGTCTAAAGTCCCCATATCTGTTCTCTTACTTAGAGACATTTCCCCTCCTAAATTGTCCTCAGTCAAATTACACCCTCTCGCCGATTTATATAGCCATTTCCCAGAACCCGGGAATCAGAATCGCTGATGTTTGCCATATTGAACATGTTGAAATATGCAACTGTACATATAATATCTGTAATGCTCTACATTGCCTGCTGCGCGTAATGGTCACGTGACTAGCGCGATACAGGAAAAATGGGGAATTTCGAAACAACAATTTTTGGGCACTTTTATTGCAAAGTTCAGGTATTTATAAGGTAGAGATTAAAAGGTGGATTGGATCGAGTGGATTGGATTCATGTAAAAGGTGGATTGGATCGGGAATCTTCAAAATATGGAATTTCTTATGAATAATTTTCTGTTGATCTCCCTCCAAGCAATTTCCCTCTACAGTATTACAGGTCCCTTTGAGAAATCAGAACAAAGCAACGAGAAATACATACTCCAATTAGTTTATGGATACTCTTAAGTATGTAACTGCTTTCCCTTGTAAATCAACTTTTGTAAGACATAATAAACATAGCGCTGTAGATAAAAGCTGTCATTCAAATTGGTGTGTGAATGTTCCCAAAACATTCTGGTATGTTCAGTTTGGATTAAAAACAGATGATATGGATCTTAAAACCAGTTTGTCTCATGATTATGAAATGTCTCAAATCGTGTATCAGAAAGTGGGTACCAGGTCATCCTTCTAGCCCACCCAAGCAAAATAAAATAAGCAACAATCAATAAGCAACAATCTTCCTAGAGGGAGATCAATAGAATTTTTTAAAGGAAAATCCATATTTTGAAGATACCCAATCCAATCCACCTTTTACATGAATCCAATCCATTCGATCCAATCCACCTTTTAATCTTTACCATTTATAAGTGTTTGTGGTATAAATTATAGTCCATAGACATAAATGAACATCCAAACTACATATTTTATTAAGTTTTGGAGCCTTTTTTTGCTCTTAAGTTAACTGGCACCGATATTGTATGTATACATGTACATAGTCTTACAGGGTAACCTATATCAGTCAATAAATATGAATCAAATACTGATAGATATTTGCCGTTATGTTATTTTCAAGAAGTCTGACTTGATTTCTTGTCGATTTTCAATTTGCCAAATATAGGGCAGGGGTAGGGCTCGACTGTAAGCAACAAGTCGGTTCTCTAATCATATTTCTTGTGTGAACATAGATAGAAAATATAATCCAGATCTCCATTAACATTGTTTTCTAGATCTTTAAAGATATTCCCCATGTTTACGTACATGTTAAAAAATTTTAAGATATAAATATCAGCTAGATTACTTCATTCACATCATTTGCTAAACCTCTAGTCTTACTAATCCTCTCTACGTACATGTTAGAATATTTTTTAAAATTAAGTACATCTAGATAATAGATATTCATATCATATGTCATCTTGCTTCATCAAGCTTCGGACCTATCCTAGAACGTAGTGATTGAGCGTGGGAACCGACGATGATCACATGTACGTACATACATACATGTAATGAAATTAGTTTATCCGCAATCCAGCTAGTTTGTCATCCAGTACATTTACGCATTTGCCGAAGGAATTGAAGGCACGCCAGTTTTGTTTTGTCTGCGAAAAATTTGAGGTGTCCAAAATTTGGTCATATGCAATAAGATTTGAACAAAGGTGTTCAAAATTTGGACCAAAAAAATTGTGTTCACAATTCGAAGTAAGATGTTCAACATTTGTAATTTTTCGACAACATACCAAGCCGCCAGAACATTCTTTTATTTACTTTTAAGCCAAATTATTATCCACAACTTGACTTATAAATAGGTTTAAATCGAGAAATAAAATATCTTAGCGAAAACGAATAAATATGTGAATTGCGTCTTCGACAACATACCAAACCGCCAGAACATTATTTTATTTACTTTTGTGCCAAATAAGGAGAGATTTCGCACATACGTAAAGTACAACTTATAACGTATACTTATACTTATAAGAAGACGTACAAGGTGTTTCATAATGTGGGTATTTCGTCAGGAAAGATCTTCTCGGACTGTAATAAATAAAGGTCAAAGGGATGCCATTTGTACGTTCTTGAATTGTAGCATGTTTAGTTGATCCAAATGTGTTTGTCTAGAATAAAATAGGCTCATATATAGTACATACATATAGACCCATCTCTTCTCAAATTGACTTTTTGGAGATGCTCGTTATGAAACACCCTGTATGTCATTTGTTGAGCTACTGAATGGGTCGTTTCCAGGAATTGCTAGAATCTACTGGTTTGATTGGTGTTTCAAATTGATGGTTAAAGTATTTGATTGGATACTGTTCCTACTCAGCCGATTAATTTAAAAAAATGCTTGCGGTCAATTGTTCCACACACATGTAGGTAAAGCGTTATACGTAGATCCAACTGTATACGTTTATCATCTACGTGTATATACAATTTTGTAAGTTCATTGAACTTATACTGATCGTGAAAACTTTGAAATAATCAACTTGTTTATGTAATGAATGACTCACTTGAAAGGATCATGACTCACTTTGAAGGATCGTGTTTAGAATATACTACAACTACTAGGACACGGAAGCAAGCATTTAATTATAATGTGCATAGTTTACACGTGCAGATGACAGTGCATTCACAGTCTCTGGTTGATGGAGCTTTTCTATAGTTATGTTCCATTAAGTACAATTTAAAATTGATTTTAGTAAATATAATAGTTCGACATGACCCTTTAAACTATACGTATACGTATAAGTTGTACTTTCACTTATGTGCGAAATCTCTCTATTATCCACAACCTGACTTATAAATAGGTTTAAATCGAGAGGAGGGAACCATTTTACACCGGGTGCGCCAATCCCTTATTTAAATGTGTGTTTCGCAGACCAGGGTTTAAGGCCATTCCAAACGAAATAACTGTTTAATGAGGCCATGAAATATAAAAGCTCGTTTTATTAGAACGTTATAGCCTAGGTGTTATTTTGTATCTACCAAGACGTTAAACACATTAGTCATGTATAATGATTGGTCTTAAATGTGCAAAGCTAGACGATCCCTTATACTCGTTCGTTCTCGATGTTAACTAAGATAATATATCAGAACAACGGCTACTAAGAAAAATAACACGAACGAGTCTAGTTATGAACCGTTCACATTTTTTCAAAGGCGGATTTGGATGATGACAAGCCCGGGTATTGAGCGCGCGACTTATGGAAACGAGTACTTCTTCAAACCTTGAGAAAATATGTCCAGTAATGCCTAATTTTCTAAAAATACATAACATTTTGTTGATTTAGAAGGAACAAAACTGCGTATTCTTCTGCAATACCATTACAACAAAGCAAAAAAAATAAAACAAACAAGAATTGTTGGATTGTTATAGGTGAATTAGATACTTTCAATAGCAATATTCCACTTAACCGAGCATATGGGGTTTATGTATCCCAGCTTATTAGATATAGCAGGGCGTGTTCAAATCAAGACACCATATTTTAGTGATCAAGCTGTCAAGGTTATACTTGTAAAAAACCTAAGAAAAACTTTCTGGGCTTTGCTGAAAAGTACAAGTCATTAATTTCGAAATTTCAAGTTTTACCACTTGAGATGCTGAATGATGTAGGAATGGTATAATAAATTGGCAATGAACTCACAATTTTTTCATCTGGCACGTTTTGAGGTGGATCCCGGATATGGCATTAATGGTTGAGAATTGGAACTCTGAAATCACTAACCTCGATTTGCTGTTATATTTTTGCAACGACCCAATTCCCTATAATGTACGCGAGCACCTACGATACATTACATGTACATGACCGCATCAACATATTCCGACTAGCCACAGTGTTCCAAGATTTAAAAGGAAAACAGAATAAAATATATCAACGTTGTACGTTTATTTTGTCAAATATTGTTGGCTTATAATAAGACGATAATGGCTTATTGGAATCGAAAAATGTCAGTTTTCTCTTCCCGAGTTATCACATTTGGACTTATCATCTGTATCATCTTTTTGCATCCAGTTTGACATCTGCAAAACAAAGAAAAGCAGTCTCTAACATTTGCACTAGTTCACCTCGTGCATTTAGTAGTTTAATAAAGGAAATAAATAATATTTTCCAGTGGCCTGTAACGAAAACCAATGTCCCTGTTAACAGTAGTTTGTGAGATAATTTCGTAAAAAGTCGGCAAAATGTAAATCAGTTTCCCTTTTTTGTTGGCCATTTATGGAATTTTCACCCGAAAATCTTGGTTATGAAGTGTTGTGTACAGGTTTCAGGACAAAACATCACACGGATTGTTCTGAATCTTTCATGGATGTTTTAGTGCATGGTATGAAAATCTTTAGACGCATAATTAGGGAGCAGGTAACACAATATTGTTCAGCTACATTTGACCTAATATTTACATACCTACGAGGATATATCATAAAGTTCTCATAATATTTCTCTATATATAGGATATATCATAAAGTTCTCATAATATTTCTCTATATAATCTATCAAAAAATATTTGGTATAACAGAAATATTATTTAAGAAACTGTTGCCATAGTAGCCGGAATTCGAGGTCCCCGGGGCAAATAAAAAAATCTGCTGTAAAGATAAGGGAAATGCTTTTTTAGAACATTTTTTAAGTAAATACCATTACTAAACTCAATGCTGTCATAACAAAATTGATAACTTGAGAACCTCCCAAGAAGAGGTTATGAAAATAATATTCAAACTTGATGCAAATAAAGCTTGTGACCCTGATGAGATCACAATAAAAATGTTACAATTGACTGTGCATACTATATCTCTACCACTTTCTAAGCTTATTAACAAACTTATTCTCAATGAAATTTAAACCTTCCCCGACATATGGAAAATGGGCAGTATCTGTCCAATGTTTAAAAATAAAGGCGATAAAACTGACATAGGGAATTATCGACCCATAACTCTTCTAAATATTTAAATATGTTATCAAAGGTCTTTGCACGTGTTGTGGCAACAAGACTAAATGCCCGCCTTAAAGCAAAATCTAATTTTTGAATTCCAATCTGCGTTACTTGAAGGGCATAACACTGAATTCCAGCGACTGGCAATAAATCACTTTCTTCATGCAAATATCAAAGATCATAAAGCAGTACGTGCAATATATTTAGACATTAGCTCTGCTTTTGATCGTGCTCCTCATAAGCTGATGCTTGCAAAATTGAAAGCATATGGCATTGAAAGCCAATTTTATCAAATTCTCAAATCATATTTGTCAGATCGTAAAGTCAACGTAAATGTATGTGGTCAATCATTGGATACTTCTTCTGCAAACTATATCAACTGCGGCATCCCTCAGGGATCTATCCTAGGTACTATTTTATTTTTGATTAATATAAATGACCCGATGATCTTTTGGGAAAGGCGTTTATCTACGCTGATGACACATCACTATATTATTCCTTTGATCCATCTAATCCTGCCATACATACAATCAATCATGATCTTAATATCATAACTAACTGGTCTCAAAAATGGAAACTAGATTTCAAGGCCAAAAAACAGAGGAAGTCATCTTTCAAAGCCAGTGCTGTGTATTTCCTACTCCGCCACCTTTAACCAAGCTTGGAAATGGGGAAATTAAAAGGAATACTTTTCATAAGCATCTAGGGTATACTCATTCATTAGGCCTTATTTTGATTATGCAGACATTCTTTATCATTCATCAACTCAAGCACTGATCAATATCCCTAGCAAGTTACATTCTCAAGCTGCATTATTTTGGTCTGGGTGTCTCCATGGCCCTGATACAGGTAAAGTTATGGGGGCCTTAAACTGGTGCACACTATTCCAAAGGAGGAAACAACACATTCTTAACTTTATGTACAAAGTAATCAGAAACCAGGTACCCTCTTATGTATCTTCAATATTTGAAGACTTCAAAAATCCAGCTACCAGAAGAACAAGCAATACAGAGGTATACCAAATTCCTATAAGGTCAACTGCCCAATTTATTAAATCCCCTATTCCTAATGCAATATCACTGTGGAACAAATTACCTAAACCTCTTTTAGAATATGCTTTAAAATTCTCCCTACCATCGTTCAAAAAAAAGAATGTAATAAACACGTTCTGCCCAAGTAGTGGAGTCAGATAAGTGTTCAATTGCACATGCTATATATATAGCATCATTTTTTTACATAAGTATTATTAATACATATATTTTTGATATCTAACGAAGTGGTGTTGAAAAGTGGCCCCATTTGATTATAACAGGCCTTGAAAATTTTGGACATTTACATTGAGCCCCATGTTAATTTATCAATCTTCAAAAGATCCCCTGCAGTACAGTTTTAGAGAAATAAAGCCCATATTCCCAGGAAGTTACAGTAGCATAATTATCTTCAAAATAAGTAGGGTTAAATTTTTTCTTTTACCTACTTCCAAAGATATTTGAGTTTGAATTTTGGAAATTCCCCATTGGCTGCCATTATAAATGGCTATCAATATGGCTTTACTTAAGTGTCCTTTTCTCAAAAATTCTACGGTGAAATTTTCTAATATTGCAGATTTCTATAGATAATATATTGATTTTAAAGAAATCAAACAGGTACATTTCTGAAAATTTCTTATTTTTTATATATTTAGCTGTTAAAAACTATAAAAACCTATATTGAGCCCCATGTTAATTTACCAATCTTCAAAAGACCCCATACAGGACAGTTTTAGAGTAATTATGCCAACTCCCTAATACGTTACAATAACATGATTATCTTCAAAATAAGAAGGGTTAAATTTTTTCTTTTACCTACTTCCAAAGATATTTGCGTTTGAATTTTGAAAATTCTCCATTGGCTGCCATTATAAACGGCCATCAATATGGCTTTACTAAATTGTCCTTTTCTCAAAATGTCCACGGTGAAATTTTCTAATATTGCAGATTCGTATAGTTAATATATTGATTTTAAAAAAATCAAACGGGTACATTTCTGAAAAGTTCTTATTTTTGATATATTTAGCCGTTAAAAACTATAAAAACCTATATTGAGCCCCATGATAATTTATCAATCTTCAAAAGGTCCCTTGCAGAACAGTTCAAAAGTGATAAGGGCCATACTCCTAGGATATAACAATAACACTATTATTTTCAAAATAAGAAATATATATATATATATATATATTATATTGATTTAAAAAAATCAAACGGGCACATTTCTGATAAATTCTTATTTTTAATATATTCAGCTGTTAAAAACTCCCCCTGTAGAGCAGTTCAAAAGTGATGGAGCCATATTCCAAGGATGTTGCAATAACATGACTTTATCCAAAACAACTAAGTTCCAAAGATATTGGCGTTGAAATATTGGAAATCCCCATTGGATGCCATTATAAACTGCTATCATTATGACTTTACTGAAGTCTCCTTTTCGCAAAACGTCCACTGTGGAATTTTTAATATTGTACATTTCTATAGTTAATATATTAATTTAAAAAAAATCAGACAGGCACATTTCTGAAAAATTCTTATTTTAAATATATCTAGCCGTTAAAAACTATAAAAAACATATTGGGCCCCATGTTAGATTATCAATCTTCAAAAGACCCCCTACAGAGCAGTTCAAAAGCGATGAAGCCCTTATTCCTAGGATGTTACAATAACACGATTATCTTCAAAATATGAAGGATTAAATCTTTTCTTTGACCTATTTCCAAAGATATTGACGTTTGCATTTTGGAAAAAAACCATTAGCTGCCATTGTAAACGGTATCAATTTGGCTTAAGTAAAGCGTCTTTTCTCAAAAAGTCCACTATGGAATTTTCTAATATTGTACATTTCTATTGTTTTTTTTAAAACGCAGGTAGATTTCTGAATTGTTTTACTTTCATTTATATAATTAGCTGTTATTAACTATAAAAACCTATATTATGCGCCATGTTAAATCAATCTTTAACTTAATGACTAAATATTTTAAAAATAAGAATTTTTTAGAAAAGTAGCTGTTTGATTTAAAAAAATATATATTAACTATAGATATCTACAATATAAGAAAATTCCACAGTGGATTCTTTGAGAAGACACTCTATTATAGTTAAACCATATTGATAGCGGTTTATAATGGCAACCAATAGGGATTTTCAAAAATTCAATCGAAAATATCTTTGGAACTAGAGTCCATTTCACTGTTTAATTGCGTCAAATCAAAATATCATTTTGCAATAATATAAGGAAAAATGTATTCCTATTGTATATGAATGACATGTGTATATCTTGGATTGCTTCTAGTTTGGCTCATGAAGTGTGTGGCCTCTTATATTTGGATGCTTCTCTGCCATGTTATTTTCAATAAGATTAACATGGCCGAAATTCTTCAAATTACAAGAGGGCACAGGCTTATTGCACAAAAAACTAAAAAATCTGAAATATACAAATGTCATTCATGTACATTATGAATATACTTTTCCATATATTATTGCACAATGGTCTCCCAATTTCTTATTTTTGGGGTTCTACTCACTGACGCAATAAAACAGTGAAATGGAGTCTAGGTAAAAGAAAAAAAATTAGCCCTTCCTTTTTTGAAGATAATCATGTTATTGTAACATAGTATGAGAATGGGCATTATTAGTCTAAAACTGTTCTGCACAGGGTCTTTGAAAGATTGATAAATTAACATTGGCTTCAATATAGGTTCTTTATTGTTTTTAAGGACACTTTAGTAAGGCCATATTGATAGCCTTTTATAATGGCAGCCAATGGGGAATTTCCAAAATTCAAATGTAAATATCTTTGGAAGTAGGTAAAAGAAAAGAATTTGCCCTTCTTATTTTGAAGATAATCATGTTATTGTAACATAGTAGGAGAATGGGCATTATTAGTCTAAAACTGTTCTGCACAGGGTCTTTGAAAGATTGATAAATTAACATGGGGCTCAATACAGGTCTTTTATAGTTTTTAACGGCTAAATATATAAAAAATAAGATATTTTCAGAAATGTATTAACTATAGGAATCTGTAATATTAGAAAATTTCACCGTGGAATTTTTGAGAAAAGGACACTTTAGTAAAGCCATATTGATAGCCATTTATAATGGCAGCCAATGGGGAATTTCTAAAACTCAAACGCAAATATCTTTGGAACTAGGTAAAAGAAAAAATTTAACCCTTCTTATTTTGAAGATAATCATGTTATTGTAACATCCTGGGAATATGGGCTTTATTTCTCTAAAACTGTACTGCAGGGGATCTTTTGAAGATTGATAAATTAACATGGGGCTCAATGTAAATGCCCAAAATTTTCAAGGCCAGTTATTATCAAATGGGGCCACTTTTCAACACCACTTCATTAGATATCAAAAATATATGTAGTAGTGATTCTTATGTCAGAAAATAGTGCTATATATATAGCATGTGCAATTCTAGGGTTTTATTGCCTTAATTGACTCCACTAAAGAGAATAAACGGTTCAACGTCCCTGATTGATTCAATAAGGTCTCGAGAAATCACTCTCAACAGAGCTCGTGTAGACTTATTTTTGAAAGCAAGACCTTTTGCACACCAATTTACTTTTATATACTCGGCTCATTGTTCTTGTGGAAAACCTGAAACACTAAAACATTTATTTTTCAAGTGTCCTTTATGCCAAATTAATAGGCATGCCCCGATGGAAGAGGTCAACAATAACTTTTATAATTAGATCAGCCAACTAACAAACATGGATGATAAACTTAATTTTCTCTTATATGGTGACGAGACATTATCCTTAGCATTACTAAGTAAACTTCTTATCATTGTCAGCAATTTTCTCCATGGCAATAAGACATAGGAAGGAGGTCTCACCTAAGCCCTGGAGAACTCATAATATATTTATTTTGTTTTTAACTCATCTACTTGGCACCAACCCCTCTGGTCCCTGGGATACCCTTCGTTGCACAGTCGTCCTCTAACAGCTAAATATTATTCTTAATTTTTCACATGTAAGTGATGGCCAACCTATAATGCCACTATAGCGATTGGTGGCCAATAATGTATTGACTTAACCTCAATAAAGTTTATACGATAAAAAAAGATTAATATAAATTATATGATAATTAGATAAATAAATAAAAATGTTCAATCGCAAGTTAGTAACATTTAATATAATGTTTTTAATCATGAAAATTGCACCATAAAATAAAATTCTGGTTTCAATTCTGGTTTCCGTTTCTTAATCCTAGCTACTACGTAACGGTTGTATGTTTTATCTATCTTGATCAAAAAGTACCTTTTCACATGTCTAACTTCAGTGTTGTCGTCATGTTCTGCAGATTCTGCCAATGGAGCAGATTGCGCCTCATAGATACTGCAAATTAGGAAAACTGCAATTCCAAGACAAATCACTGACCATGATTGCATCTGGAAAAATTAGCATGCCTTCATGTCATATTAGCCTCGATAACAACCCCAAGGCCGGTGTAAAAGGGTAGGTGGTCCTATCAAATTTTGGTCCTACTCTCTATTGATTTATATGGTGGCCTAATCACAATTATTTTCCTTATTATTTATACACAGTCAGGGCCGGTAAGGGCCGCAAGGAAAGGGGACCATAATCCCCAGGGGACCATAATTTCTTTTACACCGGTATTCTACGAACTCATACTTGGGCCAATTTATGATAATTTATATTTAAAAAAATACAAAATTCGAAAATTAAAATATTCATATGGCGATGTTTTTTTCTTGAATAACAAAGGGAACACATTATATTTTATAAATTCGTAGACGGCATCATTGGAACTAGATTGGCATCCCTCTCCTGAGCAATTTGAAAGAAATGAAAAATTAACATACTTTCGACGATCGTTTAATAAGTCTGGTTTAATTTCAAATAAGATATTATTTATCACATTTGTGAGTGTCAAAAAAACAATAAACATGTTTCCTTTGATATAAGTTTTGCATTGTAAACATGTAAGTAGAGCCAACGTTATTGTTTGTAATTATTAGCCTCAAATTATTTTGAACGATCCCTATGTCAAAATTGATAACTTAAGAAATGGGCAAGATTCATTCATACAATTTTACATGAACAGTTCTTCCCCGATGCCCTTACCATAGGACATTTTTTATGGCTTCATTTAATACGTTTTTTCCAGGAGAGGGCGTCTAATAATCATGAATCCTCCAATACATCTGTTTTGGAGGATACATTTATATTAAACTCCATCTGTCATTCCAAGAGTACCCATTTTACTATGACATGTCCTACTTTATAACATCATAGATTGTTAATAATGTTGAAAAGCACAATACTTATACATTTATTTGTTTCAGACAGGTTCTAATCATGTCTTGAATAAAAGTAAAAGATTGACAAATGATACAGTTGGTCATTTAGAGATATTAGGTTTGGTAATTACACTAGGCCTATTGTTATTAATTCTTCTGATGAAAGCACTGGGAGTGTATTTAGATCTAATCTAAGCTAATTCTCTCTACATAGTATTTCCCATGGTCTCCTTATAAAATCTACAGAGGGTACTCAATAACACATTTATATCACAGACTCTGAATAAGATAAAATGAAATTCAGGAATTAGATGTTATAATGAGATATATATAAATACACTTACTTTGCTATTCGGATGTTGAATCACTGAACAGTATATGAACTTCAATCGAATTTGCTTGTTCTAGAGTGTTCCTCTCGTCCCGATGGCAATCACTCTTTATAATGCGACTTATATATCTTTACCCCTATATGGATTTTTATTACCTGATCAATGCTTTCGATTATGATTGGTTGAATTTTCAACTTAAGTGCCATGTTGTTCTTTATGACATTGATCATGTGTGGGTCAGAATTCAAAAAACAAGAAAATGCAGCAAATCAGCTCTTCTTAAACTAGGCACCACATTTTTCATTTAAAGTAAGCGTTAAGAACATATTAAATACATCAGGGGAGCATGAGGTTTTAATTCTGTTGTAAAAATCAATTCTTTCACGTTGGTTGTGACTACTTGTAAAAAAGCTGTGTGTTAAATCATCAATTGGATGAAGGGAACAAAGTTTGCAAAAACCATCATCACATTTTCTTCTTTTGAGGTCAGTTCCAATACCTAAACACCCAGTTCTGGCTTTGAACTTCAATCTCTGTCCAACAAAATCATTACTTGAAGTAAAGTAATTCTCCAGAAATGGGGTTTGTTTGATTGATTCATAAAATTCTAGTGAAGATTTCGAGGAACATTCAGATAGAAAATTACTTTTGTGTTGTTGGGAGGATATGGTCAAAAAAGAATCATACCATTCATTGTCATCTCTAAACACAACATCATCAAGGCCATGTTCAATTAAAATGTCTTGTATGTTTTCAAAATATGGCCAACATGTTTTTACTCTTCCCTTGACATTTTCAAACAGTTTATCAAAAATTGCCTTATGTAGGCCGTTCCTCATGGAGAACTTAAGATATAGAAAATAATCAATTTGTCTTTTCTGAATAATGTTAATATTGCTTCTCCAGCCAAGGTCACCTAACATTACTGCTTTGGCAGGGTTACATTTAAGTTGAAAAATTGATTTCTAGAATACATCTTCCGTGATATTTTTGATAAAACTACCCTTTGCATTCGTTTGACTTCACTTCTTAAAAGAGAGCTTCGTCTTAGTGTAGTTTAACTAGACTCTGCACGCAGGGTATCGTAAAACAGGCATCTTAGCTGCAATTTTGAATAATAGCGTAATTCATAGCACAATATAAATTAACCCACCTCTGTTTAATTCAAATATGCATTACCCTTAAGAATCATATACTTAGACACCTTTTCATTCTTGATTCGAATTTTTATCTTGTCTTCATCTAAATTTGTGGATTAATAACAGTTTTTAGTATACAAATTGAACATACAAAATGTAGCGTATTGATTACACGTTACAGTGGCGAAGCCAGCTTTCAGTCGGGGGGAGGGGGGGGGGGGTGCGAGTGCGATCGTGGCATAAAAAATGTTTTTGAAGATTTGTTTTGAATTTTACAAAAATTGGTGCAACTTCGTTCAAAATCGAGCTAGAAGCCTCAAATAAAAAGCATTTTAAGACTTTTTTCTTCTATATAATGGTTCTATGGTTCTAATGGTTCATTGGTTATGTAGGGGGGGGGGGGTGCGATCGCACACATCGCATCCCCTTGGCTACGCCTATGCGCTATATTAATATAACAAGGTTATCATATCATGCCAATAGTTATATGGTTAACTAATATTAACACAAAATAATAATACACGATAATTAAAAAAATAAACCTCGGTATTCGGGCCTAAAATCCAAGGATACGTGTACCATTACTTAAGTGTAAGCTGCAATACCATATCGAATACCTGTACCATTACTCAATAATAACCACTAGTAAGACCATAATAACACGCTTAATAACTAGCTTATCGCAAGTTATTCCATACGATTTTTATCTTGTGTTAATTTTGAGTCGCAACATGTCAAGTGCAATAGTCATACAAAAGTGAGGTATTACATCGGTGATTCTGTCGTTTTCTGAACTATATATTCAAAAACGTTGACAAAACTGTTTTATATGTCTCTGATATGAAACAGATACACGTTTGTGATAAAAATGTCATAGTGATTCTGCCCTTAACTCCTGAAATAAGAAAAAATCGTAACTTCGAGTTCCCGACATTTTGTTACCGAAACGAACCCGTTTTGGTAAATAGTTCGAAGAGTGCAGAATCAGTGCAAATACAACCGAGTGCCATCTTTATTTTCTCAAGCAAAATTGGTTTGGAAAAATCGATCACGATTCTATCGTATAGTAAAAAAATAGTGACTGCCATCGAGGGGAAATAGTGTAAACTATTTTCCCCGAGGGAATGTCCTGTCCACTGACATGTTCCCGGGAAGGGGAAAATTTTTACACTATTTCCCGAAAATGTGGCAGTTGCTATTTGTTTTATTATATACAGTACATCATATGTACTCTGTAAACAAAAACAAAATGAGAATTCGAAGTCCTTCCAATTGAACATGTTATGCTTACAGGTTCTTATTGGCATTTGAAGGCATTTTGCCTTTAAACTCCTATAATCTCAGCTATCAGGGAAAATAAAACGTACTAATGACGACTGGTCACATGACCTAACTGGTGATTTGTACTTTTCATCTTCCTGGATAGCTGAGATTTAGGATTTTCTATGGAATTAGTTCATCTATTTCATACGATCATGTTACCATGAATAAGCCAATGAGCATCTAGAATACATATGAGGTATACAATAATATCCTGTTATTGCCACGACAATTGTTCCTGGTGGCACAATCATTCAATCACAATCAAGGACCAATAATGGTTTTCAGAGGCACAATCAATCAATGAAAAAGAAGCGACGTCCGTTATTACTTGAAGCATATAATAAAAAAATCGAATAATCAATACAGGTCATCATTCTTTTTTGAAGCACACATAGTCGTGAACAAGAAATACTCTACTGTGTATTGGTATACCAGTAACGCATAAGCAATGACTTCTTTCTTTTTTGTTATTCAATTAGACAAGCCCAATCTTTCTCTCTCAAGGCATAATCAATCAAGCACAATCGAAAAGTGTTGTTCTATCCCGAGCCACAATTAGTCTAGCACAATCAAGGTTTCTTTATTTCGTGCTGCGCAATCAATCAAGCACAATCAAGGGCGATGTGTGTTACTTGAAGCATGGGGACAAGCAGTTTTCATCGTGGCACAACCAGTCAAGGACAATGGTGAGCTATCATTCTTTGCTGTTGCACAATCTAGGACTGTCGTTCTTTCCTGTTGCACAAACAGTCTAGCACAATCAAGGACTATCGTTCATTCTCGATGCAAAGTTAAAGCTTTCAAAGTTATTTTCCTGATTCATTCCATTTAATCAACTTATAAGACCCTTGAACATGCAAGCTCATGATCAAAATCATATAACTAATTGACAAACAGAAATTAATACCAAAAGCCGTGCATTAAAAAGCAAATGTTATTGTTAAGCTTGAGGCATCGTCTCAAATGATTCAGAACAATTCATACCAAATTGCTCATATTTATTCACTTGGTGGTTAGTAAATTCTGATTTATAACTAAAAGGTATGTAATCCTGTATTTATATTTGAGAATAAGTCCAGGGATGGATCTGGGAACCAACAAGGGGGGGGGGGCAAACTTCTGGTCTGAGAAAAAAGGCTGCTTGCGCGGAAAAAACTTTTGGGCCCTAGAACCAAAAAGTGGGCCCAAATTCTGAAATTTTGAGGCCCATTTCTTCAAAATTTGGCCTTAATTTAAAAATAAGGCCTTGGAAGGCCCATTTATGACCAGAAAGGCCCACTTTTGGGGCCTTAAGGCCTTTTTTGGCTCAACATTTTTTGGCCCAATTTGTTTTTCTGGGCCCACCCAAGAGCCCCCCCCCCCAAGATCCGCCAGTGAAGTCTGTTTCAAGAAATATGGTAATGGAATTGACCATTGTTGGATTTAGTACCAATTTTTGAGATGTCCCCCGAAACATACTCCATTTAGCTGTTTGTAGCATATTTGAACAACTCATTTTCATTCATTAAGCGGTAGAAGACGATAAACACACGATATAGGAAAAAATAATACATCACGGAGTTACTATGTCATATAATCTTGATGTTGTTCAAAAATCAAAGCTGAATGTTAACTACAAAGTGATTTAATTCGATGAAAAACTAAAAAAATCGAAACCGACACTTTCTCTTCTCTTGATACTGACCAGTTGCGTTGACAGCTTAATGTAAATGTGACTGAGGCTTTAATCTTGTAGATGCTTTTCCAAAGTTCCCCATGTTCAGTAAACTGGTAATTAGGACGTGGCAATTTAGGGAACTGAAAAAGTTTTAGACAAATAACTCCCATTAAGATATACATCTGTGTTTTACATGTAAGAGCATGTTAGTCTGAGGTTGAAACGAATAGTTTCTTGATATAATATGTGATCATGATGTCGTCGAAGTATCGGGCACACACTTTTCAATTGTACATATATCAACGATATCATGGACGGCTTTAGGAACTCTTTTCAGAAAACCGTGCAAAATCGCTTCTCGGACTAGGACCGCTCTAACAAATTCGCTTTTTGTATATTTATGTTTCCAACAGATGATACATTCCTCCGTATTGAAAATAACCCTCATAATGACATAACTGCAATATGTGCTATATAACATCACGTATCCCACACTCTGTTTTCCAGATGAAACCATATATTTGCACATAAAAGAGGAACATATTGTCTTAAATATCTTTGATATGCCCGCATCGATAACTCGTCCTCACCTAGAAACGCCGACGTTACGTCAGTGTAACAAAATGGAAGAAATTCAGGGATTCGTTTTCGCTAAGATATGGATAATAATTTGGCTAGTAAATAAGAGAATGTGCAGGAGGTTTGTAACTGCTTATCCTCTTTAACCCTTGGTAAATGTACATACAATGCATAATTTATAAGTGTAAGTAGATGTAAATCGAGAAATTAAAATATCCCAGAAGTTCTTCCATTTTGCTACACTGACGTCACGTCAGCGTAACTAGGTGACGACCAGTGGGTATGGAGTCAAGCAGGTTTACATGATGCGTAGGTTAAAATACATGATTCATTGGACATAGCGCTGTGCCTTTTCATCCCTTTTTATTCCCTCTATAGGTCTGATTCTGTTTTAACACGGGTGTCCAACTAGAAACCGTTAATTTGAATTTAAGACCTACCACATATGTCACTGGTGATCCACTCGATTACACTGGTTCGTTTTGGTAACAAAATGTCGGAACGTCGAAGGTACGATTTTTCTTTTTTCCTTATTTCACGCGTTGTAGGCAGAATCACAAACGTTTATCAGTATCATATGTTTTAGAAAATGTTAATGTTTGCGAAAAAATAGCTCAGAAGACAACAGAATCGTCGATTTAATTCCTCACTTAAGTTACATAAACGATTTTGGTTGAAAGTGCAGATCTTGACTGTTTTTCGAAAGACCGTTTATGTAACTTAAGTGAAGAATCAAATTGACGATTCTGTTGTCTTCTGAACTATTTGTCCACACATATGTACATTTTCTTAAACATATGATACTGATTCACGTTTGTGTTACAAAATGTCGTGGGAATTCTGCCTACCACGTGTGAAATAAGGAAAAGGGAAAAATCGTACCTTCGACGTTCCGACATTTTGTTACCAAAACGAACCGTTTCGGTAACAAGCGTAATCGAGTGGATCACCAGTGTATGTGAAAATCAAGGATTGTGAGTCACACTGCACCGTTTCCTTTAAACGTGTTTCATTACATTTAACAAAAATGCCTTATTGTTGGGACACTAATCTTGTATATAGAGTCCATCTTATTAGCGGCATTTTGGGTCCCAAGCTGAGAATCGGCGCTATTGCCTGGGTCACATTTGCACCAATTCATCAATAAACATAATACTATATACATAGTTTAGCATAGTTGAGCATAGTTGGGATAATAATACTTTGTTTAAACGAACTAGAAAACGTTAACTAGGTCAATATAGTAGCCTGTACAGAAGATATGTTCGTCGTGAAGAGTTCATTATAAGTGAAATGAAGAAATAACAATTTACTGCATTTTTAGTTGATTTATTCTAACACAAACGTGATCAACGACATAAAAACGTGGCACGCAAGTTGAAAAATCAACCAATCATAATCGTATGCATTGATCAAGTAATAAAAATTCAGATAGGACTAACGGTATATAAGTCGCATTTTAAGAGCGATTGCCATCGGGACGAGAGGAACACAAAAGAACAGACGAATCTGATTGAAGTTCATATACGGTTCAGTGATTCGACATCCAACTAGCAAAGTAAGTGTATTTCTAGATATCCAATTAACTGGGAAAGTTAGAGCAAAACTGTATGGGTTTCATCGCATGTTAAGTCAACATTGATTATTTGTGAGTCAATCAAACAAAAAAGGGACTTCTGAATAGACCACAATGAAATCATATTTGTAAATGTTTATTACGAACTATGGTCACTCAGGAACCCACTCCGGTAAAATAGCGCCGAGGCAGAATATTTCAACACCACAGAAAAAATGTAATGTCATAAACATATCCTGCATAGATTTTGCTCGTCTGTAGATGGCACAGGGCACAATGCTCAATGGGCAGACCAAGTGGTCCGGAATCAGACTAAATGAAGATTTTGTTATGTCAGCACTGCCATTGTTTTTATGTGTTATATATTCTAATGTTTGAACAAAGAGTCCCTTTCTTCTTCCTTATGCTCTTTATACACTCAGAAATATAAATTACAATAGACCCAGTGTAAGCAACACACATCACATGTCTCTCTGACTGAGTGTATAATAGAGAAATATCGAAACTCATGTTTATTATTCCCGTAATTCGTATAACTTGTGTAGAGTTTAATCACCTCATGATTTATTGCGCAGCTCTAGCGCCCATTAGTGTGATATTCTTATGAGTAGACGACGGTTCATAAGAATTGATAAGAACTCTATATTTCCTCAAACCCATCAAGATTCATTAATCTAATTTCATGAACAACGGCTGTACTGCTACTGCATTTTCTCTGAATTCAAAATACGCCGTACGGCTGCCGTAGCAAATGTAACTGCTATGTACGGTTATATGGTTGTTATTCGAGTTGTATGTTATACGAAGCCATGCATCGTTTTCAGATGCAGTACCTGTCAGTGATTTATCTTGGATTTGCAGCTGTCCTCATTTGTAGCATCTATGAGGCACAATCTAATCCACTCGCTGAATATTCGATAAAGGCATACTTTTTTTCAGATGCAATCCCTGTCAGTGATTTATCTTGGAATTGCAGCTGTCCTCATTTGTAGCATCCATGAGGCACAATCTAATCCACTCGCTGAAGATTCAATAAACGCATAATTTTTTCAGATGCAATCCCTGTCAGTGATTAATCTTGGAATTGCAGCTGTCCTCATTTGTGCCATCTAAGAGACGCAATCTGCTCCACTCGCTGAATATTCGATAAAGGCATGATTCTTTTTCAGATGCAATCCCTGTCTGTGATTTATCTTGGAATTGCAGCTGTCCTCATTTGTAGCATCTATGAGGCACAATCTGCTCCACTCGCTGAAGTTGTTGAACATGATGACAACATTGCAGCTCAACCTGTGAAAAGGTACTTTTTGATCGAGATAAATACAATATATAAACAAGTACGCGGTAGCTAGGCATTTATCAAGAAACGGACATTGTTTTTTATACATATTGTTTTTTCCAGTTCAACAAGTTTACATAATTATTGTATTAATTTGTATGCACTGCACAAGATGCTAAAAACGAATTTATGTTGTGTGTAAGAAATTTGTTCAGTGTTGAAATCAATGAAAAAACTTGATTTACTGCTCAAAGGGTAATGCTTGTTTTAAGTCTTGCCTTTAATTTTCTAAAATAGTTCAGTCAAATCTCAAATTAATTTTTCAACAATTACTTATTTAATGCACTGCATGTTCTATGAAAGGTCTCACGATTTAACAAATCTTACTTCTGTATTATGAAACGTTACATTAATTGAACAAAGTATTCAGGACTATAAAATATCGTCATTTGCTTTTGAATTACTTAACATTCAATCCACTAACGTACAACTTGTCTATGCTAACTCAGAGTCGATATTTGTGTATCATCATACAGGGTTACCCCAACAACAGAGCCCTCTAAAAATGTTATAATTCTTTTAATTTATGTATGATCATTTTTTATTTTCCATGTACAGATACAATCTATGGATGACAATGTAACAACAAATTCGTAACACAATCTTAATATTCTTCTTGTTATTGTCAATTAAAAATGTGCCCACTTTTGAAAGAAAAGAACAATTCAAGATGTTTGTGTCAAGCAAAGGCTTCCTCATCCTTCGTTTAAACCAATCACATTCATTTGGCTTGGAGGTTAAGATCATTGATGATATAGAGAAATATTATGAGAACTTTATGATATATCCTCGTAGGTATGTAAATATTAGGTCAAATGTAGCTGAACAATATTGTGTTACCTGCTCCCTAATTATGCGTCTAAAGAATTTCATACCATGCACTAAAACATCCATAAAAGATTCAGAACAATCCGTGTGATGTTTTGTCCTGAAACCTGTACACAACGCTTCATAACCAAGATTTTCGGGTGAAAAATCCATAAATGGCCAACAAAAATGGGAAACTGATTTACATTTTGCCGACTTTTTACGAAATTATCTCACAAACTACTGTTAACAGGGACATTGGTTTTCGTTACAGGCCACTGGAAAATATTATTTATTTCCTTTATTAAACTACTCCATAACATGCACTACTAAAAAAAACTACTAAATGCACGAGGTGAACTAGTGCAAATGTTAGAGACTGCTTTTCTTTGTTTTGCAGATGTCAAACTGGATGCAAAAAGATGATACAGATGAAGTCCAACAGTGATAACTCGGGAAGAGAAAACTGACATTTTTCGATTCCAATAAGCCATTATCGTCTTATTATAAGCCAACAATATTTGACAAAATAAACGTACAACGTTGATATATTTTATTCTGTTTTCCTTTTAAATCTTGGAACACTGTGGCTAGTCGGAATATGTTGATGCGGTCATGTACATGTAATGTATCGTAGGTGCTCGCGTACATTATAGGGAATTGGGTCTTTGCAAAAATATAACAGCAAATCGAGGTTAGTGATTTCAGAGTTCCAATTCTCAACCATTAATGCCATATCCGGGATCCACCTCAAAACGTGCCAGATGAAAAAATTGTGAGTTCATTGCCAATTTATTATACCATTCCTACATCATTCAGCATCTCAAGTGTTAAAACTTGAAATTTCGAAATTAATGACTTGTACTTTTCAGCAAAGCCCAGAAAGTTTTTCTTAGTTTTTTTACAAGTATAACCTTGACAGCTTGATCACTAAAATATGGTGTCTTGATTTGAACACGCCCTGCTATATCTAATAAGCTGGGATACATAAACCCCATATGCTCGGTTAAGTGGAATATTGCTATTGAAAGTATCTAATTCACCTATAACAATCCAACAATTCTTGTTTGTTTTATTTTTTTGCTTTGTTGTAATGGTATTGCAGAAGAATACGCAGTTTTGTTCCTTCTAAATCAACAAAATGTAATGCATTTTTAGAAAATTAGGCATTACTGGACATATTTTCTCAAGGTTTGAAGAAATACTCGTTTCCATAAGTCGCGCGCTCAATACCCGGGCTTGTCATCATCCAAATCCGCCTTTGAAAAAATGTGAACGGTTCATAACTAGACTCGTTCGTGTTATTTTTCCTTAGTAGCAGTTGTTCTGATATATTATCTTAGTTAACATCGAGAACGAACGAGTATAAGGGATCGTCTAGCTTTGCACATTTAAGACCAATCATTATACATGACTAATGTGTTTAACGTCTTGGTAGATACAAAATAACACCTAGGCTATAACGTTCTAATAAAACGAGCTTTTATATTTCATGGCCTCATTAAACAATTATTTCGTTTGGAATGGCCTTAAACCCTGGTCTGCGAAACACACATTTAAATAAGGAATTGGCGCACCCGGTGTAAAATGGTTCCCTCCTCTCGATTTAAACCTATTTATAAGTCAGGTTGTGGATAATAGAGAGATTTCGCACACAAGTGAAAGTACAACTTATACGTATACGTATAGTTTAAAGGGTCATGTCAAACTATTATATTTACTAAAATCAATTTTAAATTGTACTTAATGGAACATAACTAAAGAAAAGCTCCATCAACCAGAGACTGTGAATGCACTGTCATCTGCACGTGTAAACTATGCACATTATAATTAAATGCTTGCTTCCGTGTCATAGTAGTTGTAGTATATTCTAAACACGATCCTTCAAAGTGAGTCATGATCCTTTCAAGTGAGTCATTACATAAACAAGTTGATTATTTCAAAGTTTTCACGATCAGTATAAGTTCAATGAACTTACAAAATTGTATATACACGTAGATGATAAACGTATACAGTTGGATCTACGTATAACGCTTTACCTACATGTGTGTGGAACAATTGACAGCAAGCATTTTTTAAAATTAATCGGCTGAGTAGGAACAGTATCCAATCAAATACTTTAACCATCAATTTGAAACACCAATCAAACCAGTAGATTCTAGCAATTCCTGGAAACGACCCATTCAGTAGCTCAACAAATGACATACAGGGTGTTTAATAACGAGCATCTCCAAAAAGTCAATTTGAGAAGAGATGGGTCTATATGTATGAACTATATATGAGCCTATTTTATTCTAGACATGCTACAATTCAAGAACGTACAAATGGCATCCCTTTGACCTTTACTTATTACAGTCCGAGAAGATCTTTCCTGACGAAATACCCACATTATGAAACACCTTGTTATGACGTGCACGGACCTGGGGACAATTCGGGAAATGCGGGCTTATCTCAGCTTTGAACGTTAATCTCTGCCTTATTTAAAAAGCCAACTATGTGTTTTACATATCATTTTGAAGTATTTTTTATTCGCATTTCAATGAAATTATTTTTCCTTCAAAATTCCAATGGGATCCAACACATTTTTAAAGTTAAATATACTCCGACATCGTCAAATACGCTGTAAGACGTAACACTTTACGCTTACAGGGCTCGTTGAAATTGAGATAACTTTTGAAATAATGATCAAAATCCCACTTAAATTTCACAATTTATTCAATGGAACATTTGCATTTATGACGTCACAATTGCTTAACGGCTACATTTCAAATTATCTTATACGAACGCTTTTAAAATTTTCAAAATTGTGTAAGGTCTTGAAGGCGAATGGGACGAGCAATAAGTTTACCTTCATTTAACCTTCTAATTTAGGTCTGATTTGAAAGAAAATTTAACTGCACAATATTGTCATGGCGAAATTTACAAAACAATAACCGGTTTGTTTATTTTGCAAATAATATCAAAATAAGAGCTGGTTTTCGAGACTTGAAAAAATGTGACGCATCGATTTTTTACCACAAATTCCATACATATCAATTTTTACTAACGCCCCAAGTGGATTTCTTGACCGTTTTTCAAAATTCAAAAACATTTTAGAAATATTGTCCTCGAGATCTCGCTACCCTGTAAATTTTGTAATGATTAGATAAGGATAAAGTATTTTATTTTTAGGTTGACTAAACTAAAAAATGTGACGCTTGACGTTTTTGACGTTGTAAGGCTGTTTGCGCCCTATGCTGCTCATTGTTTTGTCTTGGTTTTTGACGCCATAATGTTACGCTAATTGTCCCCAGTTTCGTGCGACGTGTATGTACGTCTTCTTATAAGTATAAGTATACGTTATAAGTTGTATTTTACGTATGTGCGAAATCTCTCCTTATTTGGCACAAAAGTAAATAAAATAATGTTCTGGCGGTTTGGTATGTTGTCGAAGACGCAATTCACATATTTATTCGTTTTCGCTAAGATATTTTATTTCTCGATTTAAACCTATTTATAAGTCAAGTTGTGGATAATAATTTGGCTCAAAAGTAAATAAAAGAATGTTCTGGCGGCTTGGTATGTTGTCGAAAAATTACAAATGTTGAACATCTTACTTCGAATTGTGAACACAATTTTTTTGGTCCAAATTTTGAACACCTTTGTTCAAATCTTATTGCATATGACCAAATTTTGGACACCTCAAATTTTTCGCAGACAAAACAAAACTGGCGTGCCTTCAATTCCTTCGGCAAATGCGTAAATGTACTGGATGACAAACTAGCTGGATTGCGGATAAACTAATTTCATTACATGTATGTATGTACGTACATGTGATCATCGTCGGTTCCCACGCTCAATCACTACGTTCTAGGATAGGTCCGAAGCTTGATGAAGCAAGATGACATATGATATGAATATCTATTATCTAGATGTACTTAATTTTAAAAAATATTCTAACATGTACGTAGAGAGGATTAGTAAGACTAGAGGTTTAGCAAATGATGTGAATGAAGTAATCTAGCTGATATTTATATCTTAAAATTTTTTAACATGTACGTAAACATGGGGAATATCTTTAAAGATCTAGAAAACAATGTTAATGGAGATCTGGATTATATTTTCTATTTTTGACATCTATGTTCACACAAGAAATATGATTAGAGAACCGACTTGTTGCTTACAGTCGAGCCCTACCCCTGCCCTATATTTGGCAAATTGAAAATCGACAAGAAATCAAGTCAGACTTCTTGAAAATAACATAACGGCAAATATCTATCAGTATTTGATTCATATTTATTGACTGATATAGGTTACCCTGTAAGACTATGTACATGTATACATACAATATCGGTGCCAGTTAAAGATGTTAACTTAAGAGCAAAAAAACTTAAACTTAAAAACTTAATAAAATATGTAGTTTGGATGTTCATTTATGTCTATGGACTATAATTTATACCACAAACACTTATAAATACCTGAACTTTGCAATAAAAGTGCCCAAAAATTGTTGTTTCGAAATTCCCCATTTTTCCTGTATCGCGCTAGTCACGTGACCATTACGCGCAGCAGGCAATGTAGAGCATTACAGATATTATATGTACAGTTGCATATTTCAACATGTTCAATATGGCAAACATCAGCGATTCTGATTCCCGGGTTCTGGGAAATAGCTATATAAATTGGCGAGAGGGTGTAATTTGACTGAGGACAATTTAGGAGGGGAAATGTCTCTAAGTAAGAGAACAGATATGGGGACTTTAGACATATGGACTTTACTATGACGGAGAATCAACAAAAAACGTGAGTTCTGGAATGAAGACTCAGCGATCTTTTATCCTATTCGTTGAATTTAGACGCGGAAACACCCTTGGTATACGCAGCTAACGAAAATTGACAGGTACGGGTCAAAAGCTGGACCGGTACGGGTTAACGGTTTTATTTGAATTTAAAACAGCCATAACTTGCTCAATATTGATCTTCGTGTCTAATTTGAAATATATGATGCCTCCCGTTGCTTTTAAGTACCCCAATTTTTTACAGATTTTTAAACGGACCAAAACTCTAAATGCGCATTTATGCTCTTTTCTCTCGAGAACGACTGTCTCGAGAGAAAACGACTGTCTATTTCTATGAACATAACAAGTGTAAATTCATGATAAGCGTAATTAAGAGATCATTTTTGATTTTTTTCTAAAAATTAAAAGAATATTAAGTTTACGTCAAGTTTCATACATTTTCAACAGAATTTGAAACTCACCGTTAGTCTCAAAGGATGCGCAGAGGTAATAGTCCATGGCTTGACTTCCGAAAACCATTTGCTGAAAAAATCCTGCTTTCGAGTCGAAAAATGTCTTTCATCACAAGGGGCAAAGAAACATTTAAACCATTTCATTACCAGAATTTTTTCACATAATCGCATAATCACAAGGGGTCAAACAACAAATTACTTGTATTGTTCATGTTTTATAAAACATAATACAATAACAAATAGGTACGTTTAAATTAAATGTTACAGAGGTATTGGTTGTTCATTAATCCAAGGGCATGTCTAATTATCAATAAGAGTCATTTGCAATCCAACGCCTTACAGTTCGTCCTCGATGTTACAGCTGGCTACCATCACGTTTTTTGATGGTTGTTCCTTCTTTTACCTTACCGCAGGATATAATCATATTTTAGGAAGATGATGGTAACGATTTTTCTCAATTATTCATGAATTCGACCAAGTCTTGGTGGTTGTTTTATAAGCAACTGACCTTTATCTAACTACGACAAATAGAATTTTAGCTGGAAGAGCAATAGGCCCTCCTACAAAAACACAGTTTTCAAGATCGAGCAATATGCATACATTGATTTGGAGCATAAGTTCGCACCATTTTAAAGATAGAAATATAATGTTACATCATGTACAATGCAATGTAAATATGTAATTATTTGTTTAGCAGTATACAGGTTTGGCCAAAACATAATAATCCTATTTATATCCATCAAAATGTTTCATCATATTTTTTTAGTATTGAACATCATATCCTTGTTTTTTAAAATGATTTTCGTTTCCTGATGTATTTAAGAAATTTAAAATAAATTATAAAAACGTAAAAGCTGTTTGTGTGCAATTTTTTCTAACTTGTGTTAACGCGTATATTCAGTTTTAACTCCCGTTTATGCCTGGGTCGATGCCCAATTCACAAAACAGCGTCTACCAGTCCTCCTAAATAAACAAAAATATGCACATCTTGTGCTGCAAATAATCTTAAAGGAATGCCAAATATACCGATCTTGACTCAATATATGCTAATGTAGTTAGTTTATATTCTCGTACATGTCTCAATATAATCACATGCTGCATATCACTTATCTCAAAATATGCAGGAATACTCATGAAAAATGGCATATATGCAGATCATATGCAAATATAACCAGTGTCATTTTCTATATATCTAGTATACTCAGCTGCTTATATTTGTCTATCCCAGATAAGCAGGTATATGCAGTTTCTGCGCTGCATATAATCACAAGTAAACAGCAAATATGCAAAGTATGTCTGAATATAAGCAAATATACTCAGTGACAGTACCCGTATATTCAGTCAGTATTCTCTGGGGTTGTTTGTTATATGCAGCTGCATTTATATATTTATTTATAGATTACTTATAAGTCAAGTTGTGAATACTAATTTGGCTCAAAATTGAGTAAGATAGTCTTAAGAATGTGCCGGAGGTTCTAGGTATGTTGTCGAAGACGCAATTTACATACATTGTAGCTAGTCCATCGCTTTTGAGACGTTGGCGTAAGATCGATGTCAAGTTGACGAATTTGTGATTTTGAACCATTTTAACATATATTGGGTAAGAATAGTCTAACTACATACCTTAAAGACACATTGTAACATACAGCCGACAAAATGGTTAAACATGTTCAGGCTGTAACGACCCTCACTCTGCGTGGTAAGCGCAAAAGGTAGTGGTAGCGTTAAAGGGTTTTTGAGTGAGTGGAAGAATCGTCACATTATTACCGGGTCCGTGTTGTGATTGTATACGCTCTCAAGGGTTTTACAGACATGATTGGTTGAATGGCAAAATGGCTGAATATGTCGCACTGCGACATAAAACATACACCTAACTGACAAAACAGATGATTTAGTTTAAATATAAATGAAAACATGATTATGGGTTTATTTACAAAGTGATTACAAAGTGAGTATAGTAATTGACAATTACACACATAGTGTGGAAATATATATATGAATAAAAGTTCTGATATTGTGATACCTGGATGATATATGGTGCAGCGTTACTCAATGGCAACGGGTACCCATATTCAAGGATTACGCACAAAGGTGGATCGTTATGCAACTAAGATTCCTGAAATGTGGTTACGATAATATACATAGTATTTCCTATCAAGTACAATACATACTCAAGTACGATTACATAATTACCAAGAAGCTGATACTGCAATTACACATTATTGAGCTCATATTCATAAATCTTACATTAAACATATAACATACAATACTTTCATCTGGGAGAGTGTGTGACACAACTGGTGACCAAATAAACATACATGGCAATATGTATTACCATGACTTTGCAACAACCTTTGACAATGAGAACAACAACAACTGGCACCTTGGAGTGTACGACATGACGCAAAGAGCCTAATTACAACCACTGACAAAATGTAAGACCGACTAGGAATATCAAAGTAACATTCAGATTCACAAGCTTGGGTGAAACATACCAAATAATGACTATAACTTGTAAAACATTTGATTCAACATACCAATTAGTGATAACAATGTATACATGACTGCTCATTATGTAACATGCTAGGAAAATTAATGTCACATAACATGTGGGTGCAATCACATGACATGGATATACATGTCACGTAACTAGTGGGCGCCTGCTATGAAACATGCCGACGCGTGCTACATGACATCTTGGTGCGATTACACATCATGTGGGTACATGCTATGTAACAAGTGGGTGCATGTTATGGAGTAAGTGATCAATCACGAACATGAGTGAAACTGTATACCAAAGTTGGTAGTAGTACATCACCAACTCATAATATTTCATGACACAACATAAGGGTGGGTGCAACAACTTGTATTCCCTTTGGTAATATTGGGTGCAACAAATTGTATCTCCCTAGGGTGGCTTTGGGGAAAGCCATACATGCATACAGTATATAAATTATAGTTCGACCTTAACGCAACGATACAATAAAACCGACACTCCAACCATCGATAAACAATAGAACTTGAACTCCATAAGCCGACTATATGCAAGCGAGAAATTACGTAACATACAGCTGCACAGGGTAGTTTGCAGTGTACCAAAACATGATCAATTTGGGTATTGATCATCAACAATGATGTAAACTGACATGATCAAACTGGGTATTGATCAACAACAATGAAGCAAACTGACATGATCAAACTGGGTATGTTGATCATCAATCATGTAAACCAAATATGGGTCAAATAATTCCAATGTGCTTTTGCATTAACAAGTCAAATCTAAATCTATATGTAATACTTGCCAATTTCGCCACACTCGATATATAGAGTGCTTACAGCTTGAAATGAGGTGTAGGGTGTCCATCCACATGAGGTGAATAGTATTCACGACAACTTCCAGCTCATCTTTATTACGATAGACCGGAAGTGAATGTTTGAGTCAATTAAATGGTGATAATGTTGTTTTAATGAAGCGGGGAAGTCAAAACAATACAAGTACAAATCATAGTAAGCATTTGAAGATCATTAAAAGGCATTTAAAATCAAATCCACGGCAAAATTTGAAATAATCAAAATGTTTCATACGGACTTCAGGGAAAACACTTCCGGTTTTATAATCCATGATTTTATCAGTCAAAAAAATATTTTTTTATGATTTTTTCGATATTTGCTGAAATATAGTATGCATATTTGTGTTGATTGTTAATTACAAAATAGGTAGGGTAAAGAATATGTCAACGTCGTTTGATCTTGTCCTAGAAGTCATATTTCAGAGAGTCCAAGAATTCAGCCCAAATTCAAAGAATTAAAGGATGTAAATTACTGCTTATATTCTTTAACCTGTGGTAAATGTACACACAATGCATACTTTATAAGTATAAGTAGGTGTAAATCGAGAAATAAAAATATCCCTGAAGATCTTCCATTTTGCTACACTGACGTCACCTAGGTGTAACTAGGTGACGACCAGTGGGTATGGAGTCAAGCAGTTTTACATGATGTGTAGGTTAAAATCCATGATGCATTGGACATAGCGTTATGCCTTAATTTTTTATAACTTTATATTCCCTCTGATTACGGGTGTCCAACTGACCGTTAATCTATATTTTACACCCCAACATGTTTGAAAATCAAGGAGTTACACTGCAAAGGTTTCTTCAAACTTGTTCCATTACGCTTAACAAAAAAATGCCTTTTTATTGCTACATTATTGCCGTAAAGAGTCCATCTTTTTAGCGTCGTTTAGGTCCCCAGCTGTGAGAATAAGCCCTATTGCCTGGGTCACATTTGCTCCGATTCATCAAATGATTAATTTTGACTTCATATTGGATGAAATCCATAACATACAGTTTCCGGTATGAATATCTTAATGTATATTAGTTCACGCGTCTGGGGAAAAGCCTGTATATTGTTTAGCATAGTAGAGCATAGTTTGTTAATAATACTTTGTTAAAACGAACTAGAAAACGTTAAACCGGTCAATATAATAGCCGCTTCGGATCATTAGTTCATAGCGAAAAGTTCATTATGGGTGCATTTAAGGAGAGCTGATTTGCTGCATTTTCTTGTTGATGAATTCTGACCCACAGGTAATCAACGACTTAAAGAACAACCTGGCACTCAAGTTGAAAATTCAACCAATCATAATCGAAAGCATTGAGTAATGAAAGTAACTAGACTTTGGAAATTGAACGAAGTTCAATTTCAGACTCCAGATCTAGACCTTTTTTAGCCGAGTCATCCAGAATAAGCCAAGTCATCCAGAATAAGCTGAGTCATCCAGAAAAAGATGGATGGATAAAATAGGAAGGTAGGATAGGATAGAATAGGAAGGAAGATATGGTAAGAAAGAGGGATAGGATAGAACAGATTAGGAAGAAAGGATATGATAGGAGAGGATAGGAACGAAACGGAAGGAAAAGATACGAAGGAAGGATAGATAGGAAGGATAGGATAGGATAAGATCAGATAGGAAGGATAGATGAATTTTTCAATATTTTCTTCTCTACTCTTGACTTTCTATCAGGATACCATCAGATCGATTTTCCGAAATTTCAAAACACCATAACTTCCGAACCGGAAGTCGGATCGAAATTTGATTTAAAGATTCGGATTCCTGACAAAATTCTACCCCTAATTCATAACTCATACGTTAAATTTGGCGAATTTTTATTTTGACCTACTTTTCGGACACGCTATAACTTCGGAACCGGAAGTCGGATCGAAATTTGGTTTGCAGATTCGGATTCCTGATAAAAATCTACCCCTAATTCATAACTCATACGTTAAATTTGGCGAATTTTTATTTTGACCTACTTTTTGGACACCCCATTACTTCGGAACCGAAGGTCGGATTGAAATTTGGTTTGCAGATTCGGATTCCTGAGGAAATTCTACACCTAATTCATAACTCAAACGTCAAATTTGGAGAACTTTTTATTTTGACCTACATTTCGGACACCATATCTCAAAAGTGGGTCAAAATACTTTCTGACGGCAAAAGGCTAACACTATAAGCACACTCTTGGCTACATGTATACAAATTTTCAGAGAATATAATTAATCTGTAGTGTCAGAATCGCAAAAATAAGGAAAAACTTTGAATTTGACCTAGATTTTGACCTAGGCATTTTGGTGTCCAAATTTTTATGAAAAGAAGGTTTTGAGGTCCCTTTCTTTTATGGGCTTCCATTATGTTTAGCTGTGCTTAGTCTGTATCTCGTATTTTACACTTCAAAAAAATATTTTTTCCCATTGAATTAACATGGGGCACCAAATTTAGCAATTTTTGAATTTTCAAAACGCCATAACTTCTGAACCGGAAGTCAGATCGAAATTTGGTTTTCAGATTCGGAATCCTGAGAAAATCTCCTATAAGACTGATATCCTGGACATTGGATTCGGAGAATTTTTTTTTGGACCTCGTTTTCGGACACTGATATCTCGAAATCGATTTGAGATACCAAAAAACTAAATCGACCCTAGATTTTCTACTTTTTTATGAGGAACACAATGAAAAAAACCCGGATCAAAAATATTGAAGGACGACCGAGAAAATCGAAAAAAGTGACAAAGTACTGGATTTGACCTAGTTCTTGACCTTTGACCTAGATAAAAATTTGACCCAATTTCCCACCAACTAGATACTAAACCTAAATGAACTGTATTATGGTATTTACTGGATACCTTATAGTTATTGAAAAAACTCAAAAAGAATAATAAGAATAAGAATAATAATAATAAGAATACTGGCAAAAACAATAGACTCCAGATTGACATCTGGAGTCTAATAAAAATTCATATAGGGGTAACGGTATATGAGTCGCATTTTAAGAGTGATTGCCATCGGGACGAGAGGAACACTAAAGGACAAGCAAATTCGAAATTTTTTTTCTTATTTTATTATTCCACGCAAGATTTCTCCGCACACACCGACATGTCAGCTAATTAGCATATACCATCAACCTTGACATGTTCCTGGGCTACAGGGAAATGCCTTCATTTTTTGAATTAGCCCCTCCCTAATTAGCCAAGGTCAAATTTTTACATTTTTGCACGTACAAGGAGTAACCATTTTTATTTTTTACCCAAAATTTGCATATGCCATCCCTCACAATTGCCATTTCACATATATTCCGGGTTTTAAAATTGGGTGCCCCAAGTTTGAAAAATGGGGCACCCCAGTGGGGCAAAATTTGAAAACTGTGTATCCGATCCCAATTCTGAGCAGATATAAAGAATAGAAGCCCCTGATTCCAAATATGCTTTCGGTTTTGGAATCCGACCTCTGAGTGACCTTGAAAAGGTCAACAAGTTCAAAAATCAAAATCGCTCAAATTGATTCCAAATTGGTACCATTGTATTACACTGTACTCGGATAGAGTAAATCAGGTCACCATTTTGACCTTGACCTTTGACATTGACCTTCAAATGAACTCAAAGTTGAAAACTAGGATTTTCATTCCAATTCTTTGCAAGTATGAAGTATGGATGTCCCTGATTCTAAATATGCTTGTGGTTTTGGAATGTGACCTCCGGGTGACCTTGAAAAGGTCAAAAAGGTTAAATTGCTAAAATTGATTCGAAATTGGTACCATTGTATTACACTGTACTAAACTAGAGTAAATTAGGTCAACATTTTGACCTTGACCTTTGACCTTCACCGTAAAATGACGTAAAACTTATTTCTTGTTTTACCTGTTCAAGGAGCCACTGTAGTTATTTTTTGCATGCCTTACTCTTCCCATTTAACATATCTCTAGGGTTTATAATTTGGGTGATTTTCATTCCAATTCTTTGCAAGTATGAAGTATGGATGTCCCTGATTCTAAATATGCTTTCGGTTTTGGAATTCGACCTCTGCGTGACCTTGAAAAAGGTCATTTGTGCACCGAATTTGCTGCTGCGGCGAGGAACGGCATTCTACGAAATCGCCCCCGTGGTGATTTTAAATGTCTAGTTATTACTGTAGAGCAAATGTGCGCAAGGTTAAATTTTTTCTTATTGAATTATGTTAATTAGTTGCTTGGATGGTAGATTGTTTGTTTGCTTGTTTATTAGCACGATTGATTGCTTGCATGGTTGGTTGGTTTGTCGGTTGTTTGCTTGCTTTATTTGTAAGTTGCATGGTTTGCTTTTTTTACTTGTTTAGTTTCCTGCTTGCCTGGATGGTCGTTTGCTTGGTTGCTTGGTTGGTTACTTGCGTGGTTGGTTGCTGAGTTATTTATTTGAAACTTTCTAAATATATATAGATGTAGCCAAGGAGGAGGGGGGGGGGGGTGCGGAAACCAATAAAAATAAAACCCTGAGAAAGAGGACTCAAAGAGCTTTTAAATGCTTTTTATTTGAAGCTTCTATCTCACTTTGGAAAGAACTTGCATCCAGTTTTTGTAAAAATCAATATAAAAATCATTTTTGGCTTGTTTATGTCATAATCGCACCCCCCCTGTTTATGTCACAATCGCACCCCCCCCGACTGAAAACCGAAATATTTTTGGCAATTGCACTCCCCCCTGACTGAAAGCTGGCTACGCCCCTGATATCTGTTATTGGCCATCAATAAACTTTATTCATATTGTGAGCATTTATGGGTTTTGATAACAATAGGCTTTATACATGTAAAATTAATCAAATTTCATATTGTATCATGTTGGTTAAATCATTTCAAGTGAAGAATTAAGAACTGTAATCTGGGTTTGCTTAGTTTGAGTCAGGGAACAAAATGTAATCAGACAGACGGATTAATTAATATTTGTTTTGATAAATGAGTATTATAGGTTATAGGCAGTATCATGGGAACCAAGTAATCGTGTATAGGATTATTTTTTGTTTACTTTAGAAATGATCTTAAACCATCTGTAGTTTTAAAAACGAGGATCAATAAATACATCTAATCAAGATCAAATATTAGAAATCTATTTTTGACTGGACAAATTCTTGTTCTCGAATGTCAAACAGAATCTTCATGTTCTTTATTCATTTGAAACTTTGATTTGAATTATTTCAATCAAACGTGTGTTGATGCTCCGACCTAATACTATTAATTGACAAAATGTTGCAATAGGGAGGGGGGGGAGCATTATTGTCTTTATCACATTACCTTTGTACATTATTACATACACAGTAAACGCGACCCTATCGGGGAGAGGATTCGGGTTGTGCACGGTGCATAATTTGCTATCTCTTTATGCATGTTTTATTGCCAAATTAATATAAAAACAAGCTAGAGAAACATAAGTATTTATCGTCAAAAGGTGCATTTGAAGTTTAGAAAATGTAAGAATACTTGGCTAGACATCATATACTTATATATTTATATGTTACGTATTTATTTTGTATTCAATTCGTATTCTGTTCACTCGCACTCCTTGAACCACCCCCACCCCTTAGCTACGGGTATAAGTACTTTCGGCACACGGAGAGAATAACATTAGACTTCTGCAATGCAACTAATAAGAGAGACCTAAAGTGAAAATAATGTAACAAGTGCTCTACTTTGGTGATAAAGATAACTGTTCCTGTAAAAATATACAATTGTAGTTCATCACAATGTTCATTCATTTCATAAAAGCGTCAAGGGACAATGCCTCTAAACACTAAGATAAACAAATTAACTTCCGTAGAAACATCCTGTAGTGAAAAAAACAAATGGCTTTTCATAACGGATTAGAATAGCCAGTCTGTCTAATTGTATAATATGTTAGATACATTTTAAATTCCTTTATACTTCTTATCACAGACAGGTTGGTCATCTTATTATTGTATTCCAGCAGTGTCATTTGTAATTGGCCCTTTGAAGTTTAATCAGTCTCGATAATCAGTTGGTCGGTTATTCAGTGAATAAAAGTGATTATCGCAAGGCCATGCCTGTTGCCATTGTATCTAGCCTTTAAAAGTTATAATTAGGTCAGGATCAGACTGTGTCTGGTTATTAATGATTATTCTAAAAAATTAAGCACTGATTATTATGTGTTAATTCCAACCTGTTTGTCCAGTGCATCCAAATTGACATCTGTAAAACAAACAAAAGCAGTTTCGAGCATTTGTAGCTTATTTATTTTTCATGTATTTATTTATTTATTGCTATATAAAGTATTTACATAAAAGCTACATGTTACACACAGAGACACAACAAGGCATATATCAGCATATAAGAAGAGCGAATAACAATTAGCAGGCAAAAAAGTAATAGTCCTAAAAGTAATACAGGTTAACATAAAACTATATATTTACATGAGGTGTAAAAGCGAAAAACAAATGATGTACAAGTTTACATATTGTGCCAGAAAAGTAGAAGAAAAAAACATTACACAAGGTTACATATATGATGATAAAATAGCATTGTTATATGTTGTTTTAAAAATGCAAAGAGATTCAGTATTTCTTATTACATTGTCAAGGTCATTACACAAGAGTGGTCCAAATTTTCTGATAGAAAAGCTATTGGCCTTATCAATATGATAATTACCTATTTGCCTGGAATCATGGTTATGAATAGTTTCATTTTTAGATATTTTTTATATTTAAGAGATTCTAATAATTTGGGGTCATTCCCGTGTAAACATTATTGGGGTCATGTATATTTAAAATGCCAAGATCCTTAAATAAATGTGCAGAATATTCCACCTGTTCCTTGCCAAAAACAAGGAGAATAAAGCTTTTTTTGTAAGGTATGAATTTTAGAGAGATTGCTTTTGTAGTTATTTCCCCAAATAAGATTACAGTAGTTCATATGTGAATGAATAAGAGAGTAGTAAAAATTGACGTTTGTGAGTTGTAAGTTGTAGACCCTGTGTAGAATACCAATACATTGAGAAATCTTAGTTTCAATATTTTTAATGTGAGTCTTAAAGGACAGTTTGTTGTCAACAGTTACACCTAGGAATGATACATTGTTAACAAGTGCAATGGGTTTTTGCCGAATTTTTATTGTAAGGTTAGTTTCTTTGTTTGGTCCGAATAGGATTGATTTGGTTTTATCAATATCTAAAGAACGTTTGTTCGCTTTACTCCAGTTGTCAATATTGTTTAATTCATTATTGGAGATAGTAAGTAGACTATCAATGGTTTTATAAGAGGCAAATAGGTTTGAATCATCAGCAAACATGATAAAATCAAAGAAATTAGAAGATTTGTACATGTCATTTTCACAAAGTATAAATCAGACAGGTCCAAATACGGATCCTTGAGGCACCCCATGTGATATTGACTCTTCTTAATCGGTAGTTTTGTGAGAATGATATTACATTGTAGTATGCATTCTTTTAAGTACTGCTTTTATATATACAGGGTGACCCGAAAAACAGAACCCTCTAAAAGTGTAATAACTTCTTAAATCCCCTGTTGCAATAGATGATAAAATACCGTTAGGTTTATTACTCACAATGGATTATTTGTGACATCATGGATGTTCTTTAAATTTTTGGAAAACCAATTTTGACACAAAATCATATCTTGAGATTTTAAAAGAAATCCAGAAGGAAATTCCAAAGAAGACATGAAATCAAAGTCTCAGTTAATATCTTAATTAAAAACATGAAGAATGGACAATTGTAATACAATCAGATGACTGAAGTTCCCGGCTTCTGGGGAAGAAAACCTTAAAACTGCATGGCATTCCATTGGATGAATGCATCGCTTGAAGCATTAGCATCAATGATCACTGATATGAAATCTGCTATCATTGACCTCAACTCGAATGTGAAGACCATACAAATGGATCTACACGCTATGACTGCCACTAATACAGACCTCGTGTCCCAGCTCGCTGCTAAAACAGCTGCATATAAGGAACTTGATGATGAGAATATTTATCTTCGAAAGCAACTGACAGCCATCAAGTCTAAATCAAATGACAATGACACAACCACTAATAATACCTTAGTAATTGGCAGCTCTATAGTGAGGTCCATTGACCCAAGTAAACTCATCAACACTGATGTGGACTGCATCAGCGGAGGGACTATTAAAGATGTCCACAAAAAGCTCACATCACTTGACAAATCTTACGACCGCCTAGTTCTCCAAGTTGGGAGCAATGACACTACGAAAAAGGATGCCACAGCTCAAAGTGTCATAAATGACTATGAGCTCCTACTCAAAGGAGCAAAACATGTTTGTGAAGACATTTGCGTCTCAAGTATATGCCCACGTACAGACAAGCCCCTATCTCAAGAGATGGCCGAGACGGTCAATGCTCAACTAGACCAACTCTGTCAGAAGGACCCTAACCTCACATTCAGCAATAATGACGTTACTTTCCGTCTTCAAAACAACTCCATCAATACTGGTTTCTTAGATTTTAAAGGCCTGCACTTAACTAAAAGTGGTACTAACAGTTTGGCCCAAAATATGAAACTCGTCCCCAAACCAGATCATAAAAGTGACATAACCAAAATGTTCAACCCTCGTAGGAACCCCAACCAGTCCATTCCCCAGCGTGATGCCACTCCAAGCTCTAAGAACGAAAACTGGCAGACTGTAAAATCTAGAAACTTTAGAAATCAACGCCCTAACCCCATGACACCAACAAATAATAAACCCAATGTACCCTCGAAACCGGCATGTTTCTTATGTGGGGAGACATCTCACCTGGCCAGCTCATGTTGGCACCCAAATGCAGTCAGATGTTACTCCTGCAATCAATTAGGGCACAAATCATCCCGATGCAACAATGGCTCTAGCCCAGCAGGGGATCGATAGGACACTGGCTACGTAAAAGCCATACCCCCGAAGTCTCATCACACTAAACATAAAACTCGTAGAGGACGCAGACAGAAACATTCCAAATGTGCCATTTGCATTGGTTATAATAATGTTCAAAGACTTGGTTTGGCCAAACAAGTTGAAATGAAGCATATGCTTGATTCCAACCATTTTGACATTTTTGCCATAGCTGAATCCTTTTTAAACGACTCTAGTTACCCTCTTTCTATTGTCCATGACTCTTTCTCTTGGCATGGTAAAAACCGTCATGCTAAAGGGGGTGGAGGCATCGGTTTCTTTGTCAAAAAGGATGTCACCATCCTAAATGATAATGTCCTCAATTCTAAGACTGACCCTTTTGAGAGATACTGGTTGAAGTTTAAAAAGGATGATATTGTATTTTATGCATGTATCGTTTATTTTCCATGTGATGGCAAAGACATGGACTTAAGTAAAAGTCTTTATGATGAGCTTCTGTGTAACACTAATTCTCTTGAAGACAATGCCAAATGTATCATCATAGGTGATTTTAATGGGAAAATTGAATCTTTCAGACATTTTGGTCAAAAAAGTCCTAATGGGGACTTGCTGGAGGACTTTTGTAATGTCTCTGACTTGCATATTTTAAACCTGTCAAAATCATGTGATGGCGTAACTACATGGTCTAGAAATGACCAGTCCTCTGTAATCGACTATGCCCTTGCTAACCAAAACTTTTTAACTATCTTTGATAAAATGGTGGTAGATGAAGACAAATTATTTTCAATAGGCAGTGACCACAACTCTATTATAGTTAATGTTTCATCCAAACAATCCAAACCTGACCCTGCTTTAAAACCAAAATGTACTACCTTTACTAAATGGGATATTAAAGACTCAACGAACTGGAAACACTTTGAACGTTGCATTAAAAATGAATTTATGGAATGGGACACCAGTCAATTTAATGATGTTGAAAGTATATGGTCCTCGTGGAAATCTAAAGTTATAAATGCTGGAACTAAGTCAGTAGGTGTAAAATCTGTTTCTAGTGATTGTCGAAGTTTTTGGGATGATGAAATCAAAGATCTTATATACAGTAGGAAAGAAGCCAATCGTTTTTATAGGTACTGGTCAAAGTCAAAATCTGCCAACCCCAATGTTCTACAGGAACTATGGGACACTTATATTGAAAGGAAAAAACAGGTTTCTCTGAAGATCAAAGAAAAATATGTTAAAAATCACATTAAAGTAATAACCTTAAATGCTAAAAACAAAACTGCATCATCCAGAAGCTTCTGGAGAACCCTAACCATGTTCAACAAACGAAGCAATTACCCTATTCAAATTAAAGACCCTGAAAATCCCGAGCTTATTATTACTGACCCCAAGAAAGTTCAAGAAACGTTATTGAATTACTGGAAAAATGTTGGCATTAATAATAAAAACCCTAAAACTAGCTCTGATGGTAATGCAGCAAAGGTTGCATCATTGGAAACTTTAAACGATATATCTGAAAATGCCCTCTCTAACATTCCCATTAATGTAGAAGACGTAAAATTACTTGTATCCAACTTGAAAAATGGTAAAGCCTCTGGCATCGATCAGATCCCAAATGAATTTTTAAAGAATTGTAAGAATTTTATTGCAGAACCTCTTTTCCATTTATTTTCATTCATAAAGCACCATGAAGCCATCCCAAATGAATGGAAGCAAGGCTTACTTAAACCACTTCACAAAGAAAATGATCCTGAAGTCATTGATAACTACAGAGGTATTACCATTACATCCAATATTTACAAACTCTTTTCCGGCCTTCTGGAATCAAAAATTATGAACTTCCTTCAACAAAATGGTCTTCTCGGAAACCTCCAAGGAGCCTTCCAGAAGGGTAAGAGACTTGAAAATCATGTATTCACTCTGAAAGGTCTATGTTCTCTTAGAAAATCGAAACGTCTTAAAACATATTTATCATTTATTGATATTTCAAAAGCTTTTGACGTGCTAGATAGAGACTTATTATTTATTAAACTATGGGAAAAGGGTATCCAGGGTAAATTATGGCGTGTCTTGAAAGAATTATATAATAATGTTCAAAATAAGGTAATTTTTGGACAAAATTCCACAGACTGGTTTGACTCTGAAACCGGAGTCAAGCAGGGCTGTATCCTCTCCCCAACCTTGTTCATAGTTGTCATGAGTGACCTAGAGGACTCCCTAAAATCGGTTGACACAGGGCTCCCTTTTGAGAACTTCAAAATCCCATGTTTGCTCTTTGCTGACGATATTGTCCTAACTGCTGAATCTGGTAAAGACCTTGAACTCCTTCTGAACGTTGTTAACAGATTTGGAATAAAGTGGGGCTTTAAGTTTAGCAAAAAGAAATCAAAGGTAATGGTCATTGGAAAAAAAGTTGATTCAACTAAACTGTGGAAATTTGGCGACCTAAAACTCTCTGAAGTTAATGTATATAAATACTTGGGAACCTTTTTCCACAGGAACTTAAAAGATTCTCATCACATTGATGTACATGTATCTAAGAAATCACGAATGTTAAATGGGTACCTATCATCAACTCTTACTAAACATTGCAATGTTAAGAGAGTAAATTTCGGAAAAACAATATATCACTCTATGATTGAGTCTGCAATTTTATCTGGATGTTCTATATGGACACTTACCAAAAGTAACATAGCTCTGATGAAGTCAATACAATACAGAGCAGCGCAAGCTGTTTTACAATTAAAGTGTAAACCCGCAAGACCAGCCCTATTGGGAGATCTCGGTTGGACTCCCATTGACTTCACAATTGAAAAACGACAAATTGCCTACTTTAAATACCTAAAGTTTGACCTAGCCCATTCATCCCTACCCCATAAGGTTTTAACTCATTTGATAAACCAACATAGTGAAGGTAATGAAGCCCCTTGGAAATATGTGTCTAACATAAAGTCTATTTTAATCAAGAGAGGCCTTGATGACGTTCTTTTTCGAGATGACTGTGAGTGGTACAATACCTATGAAGGCATTTGTAGACAGGAACGCACCACTAATTTTATTGATGACATTTCCCACTATAAATCCCTAAATACTTATTCCACCTTTAAGAACCATCCAAACCAAGAAAATTATCTAAAACAAGACTTTGATTTTTATGGTTCTAGACTCAAATTTCTTGCAAGAACCAACAATTTTTGCCTTGAATCCAATTACTCTGTATGGGGCAAAAGTGATGGCAAATGTAAACTTTGTAGTTTGAATGTACATGAAGACTTACAGCATAGGTTGCTGCTGTGTGAACATTTTAAAGAAGAACGTGAATCTTTTTTCCACACTGTTTGTAAGCAATGTCCCTCCGATTTATTTTCTGATTTCATTAAGGGCAATCTGACTGAAAAATTGACCTTTATTCTTGGTGATGAGACTTTTTCAAAATGGGGGCAAGACTATTTTAGATTATTTGATAGCATTGTAAAACGCTTTTTAACCCAAGTGTACAAGCCCAGAGATTTATGTCTTTGATTATTTTAGTATATGCAACATTGTTTTAAAGAAATTATACATGACTTTGTATTCTATTCATATTGTATAGTTGTATGTAGCCGCACTGGATAATAATCCATGTGCCACTGTTATAAAAGTGTTGGCAAATAAATAAATAAAAATAAAAAAGAATTCTCAAGAAATAACTAAGGCAGCTGAATGATCAGCCAAGAGGATTGTGATATCAAAGTCAAATATTTAATTCTGATAGCGAAGATGAAGAAAGGAGAACTGTTAAGCACCTGCGTAAACAAAATGATCAGTTTGCCTATCTAGGGAGTTTTTTAGAATTGGTTATGAGAACACCAGATAGCACTGTGTGTGAGTGCATTGAACGTAGTTCCAAAATGTCACTCACAAGGTGCAGTCATACCTAAAAATGGCTTGAATGTTGCTGGGACAATCCCTCATCAATGATCTTAACCTCTAAGCCAAATGAATGTGATTGGTTTAAACGAAGGATGAGGAAGCCTTTGCTTGACACAAAAATCTTGAATTGTTCTTTTCTTTCAAAAGTGGGCACATTTTTAATTGACAATAACAAGAAGAATATTAAGATTGTGTTACGAATTTGTTGTTACATTGTCATCCATAGATTGTTTCTGTACATGGAAAATAAAAAATGATCATACATGAATTAAAAGAATTATAACATTTTTAGAGGGCTCTGTTTTTGGGGTAACCCTGTATGATGATACACAAATATCGACTCTGAGTTAGCATAGACAAGTTGTACGTTAGTGGATTGAAGTAATTCAAAAGCAAATGACGATATTTTATAGTCCTGAATACTTTTTTCAATTAATGTAACGTTTCATAATACAGAAGTAAGATTTGTTAAATCGTGAGACCTTTCATAGAACATGCAGTGCATTAAATAAGTAATTGTTGAAAAATTAATTTGAGATTTGACTGAACTATTTTAGAAAATTAAAGGCAAGACTTAAAACAAGCATTAACCTTTGAGCAGTAAATCAAGTTTTTTCATTGATTTCAACACTGAACAAATTTCTTACACACAACATGAATTCATTTTTAGTACATTGTGCAGTGCATACATATTAATACAATTATTATGTAAACTTGTTGAACTGTAAAAACAATATGTATAAAAAACAATGTCCGTTTCTTGATAAATGCCTAGCTACCGCGTACTTGTTTATATATTGTATTTATCTCGATCAAGAAGTACCTTTTCACAGGTTGAGCTGCAATGTTGTCATCATGTTCAACAACTTCAGCGAGTGGAGCAGATTGTGCCTCATAGATGCTACAAATTAGGACAGCTGCAATTCCAAGATAAATCACAGACAGGGATTGCATCTGAAAAAGAATCATGCCTTTATTGAATATTCAACGAGTGGAGCAGATTGCGTCTCTTAGATGCCACAAATGAGGACAGCTGCAATTCCAAGATAAATCACTGACAGGGATTGCATCTGAAAAAAAGTATGCCTTTATCGAATATTCAGCGAGTGGATTAGATTGTGCCTCATAGATGCTACAAATGAGGACAGCTGCAAATCCAAGATAAATCACTGACAGGGATTGCATCTGAAAAAGAATCATGCCTTTATCGAATATTCAGCGAGTGGAGCAGATTGCGTCTCTTAGATGGCACAAATGAGGACAGCTGCAATTCCAAGATAAATCACAGACAGGGATTGCATCTGAAAAAGAATCATGCCTTTATCGAATATTCAGCGAGTGGAGCAGATTGCGTCTCTTAGATGGCACAAATGAGGACAGCTGCAATTCCAAGATAAATCACTGACAGGGACTGCATCTGAAAACGATGCACGACTTTGTATAACATACAACTCGAATAACAACCATATAACCGTACATAGCAGTTACATTTGGTAAGGCAGCCGTACGGCGTATTTTGAATTCAGAGAAAATGCAGTAGCAGTACAGCCGTTGTTCATGAAATTAGATTAATGAATCTTGATGGGTTTGAGGAAATATAGAGTTCTTATCAATTCTTATGAACCGTCGTCTACTCATAAGAATATCACACTAATGGGCGCTAGAGCTGCGCAATAAATCATGAGGTGATTAAACTCTACACAAGTTATACGAATTACGGGAATAATAAACATGAGTTTCGAAATTTCTCTATTATACACTCAGTCAGAGAGACATGTAATGTGTGTTGCTTACACTGGGTCTATTGTAATTTATATTTCTGAGTGTATAAAGAGCATAAGGAAGAAGAAAGGGACTCTTTGTTCAAACATTAGAATATATAACACATAAAAACAATGGCAGTGCTGACATAACAAAATCTTCATTTAGTCTGATTCCGGACCACTTGGTCTGCCAATTGAGCATTGTGCCCTGTGCCATCTACAGACGAGCAAAATCTATGCAGGATAGTATGTTTATGACATTACATTTTTTTCTGTGGCGTTGAAATATTCTGCCTCAGCGCTATTTTACCGGAGTGGGTTCCTGAGTGACCATAGTTCGTAATAAACATTTACAAATATGATTTCATTGTGGTCTATTCAGAAGTCCCTTTTTTGTTTGATTGACTCACAAATAATTAATGTTGACTTAACATGCGATGAAACCCATACAGTTTTGCTCTAACTTTCCCAGTTAATTGGATATCTAGAAATACACTTACTTTGCTAGTTGGATGTCGAATCACTGAACCGTATATGAACTTCAATCAGATTCGTCTGTTCTTTCGTGTTCCTCTCGTCCCGATGGCAATAAATCGTTTTTTCTTCATTTCACTTATAATGAACTCTTCACGACGAACATATCTTCTGTACAGGCTACTATATTGACCTAGTTAACGTTTTCTAGTTCGTTTAAACAAAGTATTATTATCCCAACTATGCTCAACTATGCTAAACTATGTATATAGTATTATGTTTATTGATGAATTGGTGCAAATGTGACCCAGGCAATAGCGCCGATTCTCAGCTTGGGACCCAAAATGCCGCTAATAAGATGGACTCTGTATACTAGATTAGTGTCCCAACAATAAGGCATTTTTGTTAAGTGTAATGGAACACGTTTAAAGGAAACAGTGCAGTGTGACTCACAATCCTTGATTTTCACATACACTGGTGATCCACTCGATTACGCTTGTTACCGAAACGGTTCGTTTTGGTAACAAAATGTCGGAACGTCGAAGGTACGATTTTTCCCTTTTCCCTTATTTCACACGTGGTAGGCAGAATTCCCACGACATTTTGTAACACAAACGTGTATCAGTATCATATGTTTAAGAAAATGTACATATGTGCGAACAAATAGTTCAGAAGACAACAGAATCGTCAATTTGATTCTTCACTTAAGTTACATAAACGGTCTTTCGAAAAACAGTCAAGATCTGCACTTTTAACCAAAACCGTTTATGTAACTTAAGTGAGGAATTAAATCGACGATTCTGTTGTCTTCTGAGCTATTTTTCGCAAACATTAACATTTTCTAAAACACATGATACTGATAAACGTTTGTGATTCTGCCTACAACGCGTGAAATAAGGAAAAAAGAAAAATCGTACCTTCGACGTTCCGACATTTTGTTACCAAAACGAACCAGTGTAATCGAGTGGATCACCAGTGACATATGTGGTAGGTCTAAAATTCAAATTAACGGTTTCTAGTTGGACACCCGTGTTAAAACAGAATCAGACCTATAGAGGGAATAAAAAGGGATGAAAATGAATCATGTATTTTAACCTACGCATCATGTAAACCTGCTTGACTCCATACCCACTGGTCGTCACCTAGTTACGCTGACGTGACGTCAGTGTAGCAAAATGGAAGAACTTCTGGGATATTTTAATTTCTCGATTTACATCTACTTACACTTATAAATTATGCATTGTATGTACATTTACCAAGGGTTAAAGAGGATAAGCAGTTACAAACCTCCTGCACATTCTCTTATTTACTAGCCAAATTATTATCCATATCTTAGCGAAAACGAATCCCTGAATTTCTTCCATTTTGTTACACTGACGTAACGTCGGCGTTTCTAGGTGAGGACGAGTGATCGATGCGGGTATATCAAAGATATTTAAGACAATATGTTCCTCTTTTATGTGCAAATATATGGTTTCATCTGGAAAACAGAGTGTGGGATACGTGATGTTATATAGCACATATTGCAGTTATGTCATTATGAGGGTTATTTTCAATACGGATGAATGTATCATCTGTTGAAAACAAAAATATACAAAAAGCGAATTTGTTTGAGCGGGCCTAGTCCGAGAAGAGATTTTACACGCGGTATTCTGAAAAGAGTTCCTAAAACCGTCCATGATATCGTTGATATATGTACAATTGAAACGTGTGTGCCCGATACTTGGACGACATTATGATCACATATTATTTGATGAAACTATTCATTACAATCTCAGATTAACATGTATTTAATATAGCTCTTTGTAAAACACAGATGCATATCTAAATGGGAGTTATCTGTCTTAAACAAATGCTAAACCTTTTCAGTTCCCTAAATGGCCAAGTCTTAATCACTAGTTAATCACTAAACATGGGGAACTTTAGAAAAGCATTTACAAGATTAAAGCCTGAGTCACATTTACATTAAGCTGTCAACGCAACTGGTCAGTATCAAGAGAAGAGAAAGTGTCGGTTTCAATATTTTTTAGTTTTCATCGAATTAAACCACTTTGTAGTTAACATTCAGATTTGATTTTTGAACAACATCAAGACTATATGACTCCGTAATATATTAATTTTTTCCTATATCGTGTGTTTATCGTCTTCTACCGCTAAATGAAAATGAGTCGTTCAAATATGCTACAAACGACTAAATGGACTATGTTTCCGGGGACATCTCAAAAATTGGTACTAAATCCCACAATGGTCAATTCCATTACCATTTTTCTTGAAACAGACTTCACTGGCGGATCTTGCCCCCCCCCCTCTTGGGTGGGCCCAGAAATAAATGGGCCCAAAATAATTTTGAGCCAAAAAAGGCCTTGATGCCCCAAAAAGTGGGCCTTTTTGGTCATAAATGGGCATTCCAAGGCCTTATTTTTTAAATTTAGGCCAAATTTTGAAGAAAATTGGCCTCAAAATTTCAAAATTTGGGCCCACTTTTTGGTTCTAGGGGCCCAGAAGTTTGCCCCCCCCTTGTTGGTTCCCAGATCCGCCCCTGGACTTATTACCAAATATAAATACAGGTTTACATACCTTTTAGTTATAAATCAGAATTTTATAACCACCAAGTGAAAAAATATGAGCAATTTGGTATGAATTGTTCTGAATCATTTGAGACGATGCCTCAAGCTTAACAATTACATTTGCTTTTTAATGCACGGCTTTTGGTATTAATTTCTGTTTGTCAATTAGTATATGATTTTGATCATGAGCTTGCGTGTGCAAGGGTCATATAAGTTGATTAAATGGAATGAATCAGGAAAATAACTTTGAAAGCTTTAACTTTGCATCGAGAATGAACGATAGTCCTTGATTGTGCTAGACTGTTTGTGCAACAGGAAAGAACGACAGTCCTAGATTGTGCAACAGCAAAGAATGATAGCTCACCATTGTCCTTGACTGGTTGTGCCACGATGAAAACCGCTTGTCCCCATGCTTCAAGTAACACACATCGCCCTTGATTGTGCTTGATTGATTGCGCAGCACGAAATAAAGAAACCTTGATTGTGCTAGACTAATTGTGGCTCGGGATAGAACAATTATATTTCGATTGTGCTTGATTGATTATGCCTTGAGAGAGAAAGATTGGGCTTGTCTAATTGAATAACAAAAAAGAAAGAAGTCATTGCTTATGCGTTACTGGTATACCAATACACAGTAGAGTATTTCTTGTTCACGACTATGTGTGCTTCAAAAAAGAATGATGACCTGTATTGATTATTCGATTTTTTTATTATATGCTTCAAGTAATAACGGACGTCGCTTCTTTTTCATTGATTGATTGTGCCTCTGAAAACCATTATTGGTCCTTGATTGTGATTGAATGATTGTGCCACCAGGAACAATTGTCGTGGCAATAACAGGATATTATTGTATACCTCATATGTATTCTAGATGCTCATTGGCTTATTCATGGTAACATGATCGTATGAAATAGATGAACTAATTCCATAGAAAATCCTAAATCTCAGCTATCCAGGAAGATGAAAAGTACAAATCACCAGTTAGGTCATGTGACCAGTCGTCATTAGTACGTTTTATTTTCCCTGATAGCTGAGATTATAGGAGTTTAAAGGCAAAATGCCTTTAAATGCCAATAAGAACCTGTAAAGTAACCAGCTCCGGTTACGTTCCTAAGTAATATTTTAAAACTTTTTTTTTAATTAAACAAATCAGAGTCGTGTGAATCAGAAATAACAGAATTATTCAAAAGTATAAGGACTATTCTGTACTTTTTTCAAAAGTCTATACTTAAATGTTGTGAAAAGTTATAATCGAAAAACCATCTTTCGGAGTAAAGTCCGTCTGCGCCGATTTCAATAACTTCATACTTGATCAGAACTGGGTTCCAACAGAATTCCTACAAACTCATGAATGAAATAGTTATTGCATGGAATACTTACTTTTGTCAAAATCAAAGTAGAACTCTAGTTAAAAAATATATTGTGCTGAAGTATTGCCATTTCTTAGTAAAATGTCGTTCTCCGGTACGTTGCCAAAATTATTCGATGGTACCCCGTGATACCGAGGTTTATATTTTTAATTATCGTGTATTAATATTTTGTGTTAATATTAGTTAACCATATAACTATTGGCATGATATGATAACCTTGTTATATTAATATAGCGCATAGGCGTAGCCAGGGGGATGCGATGTGTGCGATCGCACCCCTCCTCCATAACCAATGAACCATTAGAACCATAGAACCATTATATAGAAGAAAAAAGTCTTAAAATGCTTTTTATTTGAAGCTTCTAGCTCGATTTTGAACGAAGTTGCACCAATTTTTGTAAAATTCAAAACAAATCTTCAAAAACATTTTTTATGCCACGATCGCACCCCCCCCCTCCCCCCGACTGAAAGCTGGCTTCGCCACTGTAACGTGTAATCAATACGCTACATTTTGTATGTTCAATTTGTATACTAAAAACTGTTATTAATCCACAAATTTAGATGAAGACAAGATAAAAATTCGAATCAAGAATGAAAAGGTGTCTAAGTATATGATTCTTAAGGGTAATGCATATTTGAATTAAACAGAGGCGGGTTAATTTATATTGTGCTATGAATTACGCTATTATTCAAAATTGCAGCTAAGATGCCTGTTTTACGATACCCTGCGTGCAGAGTCTAGTTAAACTACACTAAGACGAAGCTCTCTTTTAAGAAGTGAAGTCAAACGAATGCAAAGGGTAGTTTTATGAAAAATATCACGGAAGATGTATTCTAGATATCAGTAGTATTCTCAGAAATGTATTATCCGAAACGGATAACATCTGGCCACTCAGACAAACAATCGCAGACATAGGCTAAGCTTGTTTATTTAACAGTTAGATTTGTTGACTTACCGATCCGTATTTCAATCTCCGGGAAGACGTTCTTTTCACTTTGTATTTGCGTGCAGTGTAATATAAGTTGATACTTTTGTTCAAAAATGTACTTTTAATGGCCATTTTATGCCTTTTATTTTCAAATTATGTTTTGTTTGGATGTCAGTGTGAAAAGTCAAGAAACGTCAACCCCGACTTTAAATTGTTTTAAAATGTTGGTTAATCACTTATGGCAAATCACAAGGTTGATGATGTCAACGGACCATGATCGTGGAAGGCTATCAATATCAGGTGTACATCGCATAGAAAATAAATATAGCTAATTTTTCGCACTGATATGATGATGACTATTCTGGCGAATCGGGTAGATATTTCTCAGTTTTTTCCGGTAATAAAACTATTCATTTCTATCAATTTTACAAACGGGGTCCTTTGAATGCTCATTAAAACTATAAAAGTATTTATTGGGCGTACATACTCGTTCTGTCATGTTACTTACATTTCATTTGCAAGTTGTCCACATATTAATCCGGCGTTTTGTTTAATCAAATTTCCCGCCACTTGAGGTTTCCGACTGTAAAACTTAATATTTAATACTAACCAATGCATCAGTTAATATTTTCAGAATACAAATTTTCCATTTTTATTTCTCTGATAGATAAAGTCTCATTTTGAATCTGTTCGTGTATTAAAGAGTATGCTTTTATAATGCCGTGGTCACATTTGCTCAGATTTTCAGCACCGGCGCCCGGCCGATGAGTATTTTGTTCAAAATTGTATTCAATTCAATTCTGAACAAAATACTCAATCGGCCGGGCGCCGTAATGAAAATCGGAACAAATGTTACCAAGTCATAACTGATGAAAAATCAAATGAGAACATGAACATGGATAATAGGGGAACTATTACGCTGCGTGCAGAGTCAAATCCAAGACCCTAACAACAAAGATACGATCTTAACTGACCCTAAAGCCATATCTAAGGCTCTACATTTGTATTGGGAAAGGGTGGGGCGTAATAATCGTAATCCAAAGTTTATCTCCAATAATCTATCAGATAAGATAGATTCTTTATTAAAGGAAACTAACTATGATAATAATGCCTTAAACAGCTTTTGCTTTACATATGCTGAACTTGTGCAATGTCTCAGAAAGCTTAATAATGACAAGAAGTGTGGTACGGATAATATACCTAATGAATTTCTTAAATACGGGGGAAATACAATGTTTTCTTCCCTTTTTGACCTTTTTAACAAAGTAAAATCCCTAGAAGTTATGCCTACAGAATGGAAAGAAGGATTACTTGTTCCTTTATTCAAACGAGGTTTGAACATTGACTTGAATAATTACAGAGGTCTCACCATGAATTCCAATGTTTATAAAATTTATACTAGTCTACTTGATAGTAAAATTAAACTTAACTCAGAGTCATGTGACCTTCTTGGTGATTCCCAGGGAGCTTTCAGGGAAAATCTTAGACTTGAAAACCACATTTTTTGCTCTAAAAGGTTTATGCTCACTTCGTAAATCCTCTAAGAAAAATACATTTTTATCATTTTTGGATATTACTAAGGCCTTTGATGTTATTGACTGCAATATGTTATTTGTGAAACTTTGGGAAATGGGCATTCAAGGAAAAATATGGCGGTTGCTCCATGAGGCTTACAGGGATGTTTATAATAAAGTTATTTTTGGTAATTTTACCTCTCCATGGTATTCTAGTACTTCTGGATTAAAGCAGGGCTGTTGTTTATCCCCATCCCTATTCTCACTAGTCATGACTGACTTAGTTGATAGACTGAATAAAGAAAACCTTGGTATTCCATTTAATAATATTAAAGTCCCAACATTACTTTTTGCTGATGACATTGTTCTTATGGCCGAAAGTGAGAGCCAACTGAATCATATGCTAAAAATTGCAGATCATTTTGGCTCTTGCTGGGGATTCAAATTCGACCCCAATAAATCTAAAGTAATGGTTATTGGCAAGCGAATAGATAAAAAATAAAACTTGGGTATTAGGTGACCTTGAAATCAAAGAAGTTGATACTAACAAATATCTTGGCATCCATCTAAATAGGCAATTAAGAGATGACTACCACGTGAATGTTGTTTTAAAAGAAAAGGATAAGAAGTTAAGAAATCTAGTTGCATCAACCCTAACTAAGCATATTAACTATAATAGAATATCATTTGGTAATACATTATACTACTCCCAGTACCTCCCTGCTTTGTTGCATGGATGTGATGTTCTAATTCTTGACAAGACCTCTGAAAAGACCCTTTCTTCAATGCAATATAAATTGGCCAAATCAATTTTTCAACTTAAATGTAACCCTGCCAAAGCAGTAATGTTAGGTGACCTTGGCTGGAGAAGCATTATTAACATTATTCAGAAAAGACAAATTGATTATTTTTTATATCTTAAGTTCTCCATGAGGAACGGCCTACATAAGGCAAATTTTGATAAACTGTTTGAAAATTTCAAGGGAAGAGTAAAAACATGTTGGCCATATTTTGAAAACATACAAGACATTTTAAATGAACATGGCCTTGATGATGTTGTGTTTAGAGATGACAATGAATGGTATGATTCTTTTTTGACCATATCCTCCCAACAACACAAAAGTAATTTTCTATCTGAATGTTCCTCGAAATCTTCACTAGAATTTTATGAATCAATCAAACAAACCCCATTTCTGGAGAATTACTTTACTTCAAGTAATGATTTTGTTGGACAGAGATTGAAGTTCAAAGCCAGAACTGGGTGTTTAGGTATTGGAACTGACCTCAAAAGAAGAAAATGTGATGATGGTTTTTGCAAACTTTGTTCCCTTCATCCAATTGATGATTTAACACACAGTTTTTTTACAAGTAGTCACAACCAACGTGAAAGAATTGATTTTTACAACAGAATTAAAACCTCATGCTCCCCTGACACAAGACAAAATCGTATGGAATAAATTGCAATAAGATGGTTATTGAGCTTGTTATTATGGTCTTACTAGTGGTTATTATTGAGTAATGGTACAGGTATCCGATATGGTATTGCAGCTTACACTTAAGTAATGGTACACGTATCCTTGGATTTTAGGCCCGAATACCGAGGTTTATTTTTTTGATTATCGTGTATTATTATTTTGTGTTAATATTAGTTAACCATCTAACTATTGGCTACCCTTTGCATTCGTTTGACTTCACTTCTTAAAATAGAGCTTCGTCTTCGTCTTGTAGTTTAACTACATGTAGACTCTGCACGCAGGGTAACTATTGGCATGATATTGATAACCTTGTTATATTAATATAGCGCATAGGCGTAGCCAGGGGGATGCGATGGGATGCGGTCGCACCCCCCCCCCCTCCATAACCAATGAAAATAGAACCATTAGATAGAAGAGAAAAGTCTTAAAATGCTTTTTTTGAAGCTTCTAGCTCGATTTTGAACGAAGTTGCACCAATTTTTGTAAAATTCAAAACAAATCTTCAAAAACATTTTTAATGCCACGATCGCACCCCTCCCCCCCCCCGACTGAAAGCTGGCTACGCCACTGTAACGTGTAATCAATACGCTACATTTTGTATGTTCAATTTGTATACTAAAACTGTTATTAATCCACAGATTTAGATGAAGACAAGATAAAAATCCGAATCAAGAATGAAAAGGTGTCTAAGTATATAAATCTTAAGGGTAATGCATATTTGAATTAAACAGAGGGGGGTTAATTTATATTGTACTTATGACGTGCACGGACCTGGGGACAATTCGGGAAATGCGGGCTTATCTCAGCTTTGAACGTTAATCTCTGCCTTATTTAAAAATCCAACTATGTGTTTTACATATCATTTTGAAGTATTTTTTATTCGCATTTCAATGAAATTATTTTTCCTTCGAAATTTTGATGGGATCCAACACATTTTTAAAGTTAAATATACTCCGACATCGTCAAATACGCTGTAAGACGTAACACTTTACGCTTACAGGGCTCGTTGAAATTGAGATAACTTTTGAAATAATGATCAAAATCCCACTTAAATTTCACAATTTATTCAATGGAACATTTGCATTTATGACGTCACAATTGCTTAACGGCTTCATTTCAAATTATCTTATACGAACGCTTTTAAAATTTTCAAAATTGTGTAAGGTTTTGAAGGCGAATGGGACGAGCAATAAGTTTACCTTCATTTAACCTTCTAATTTAGGTCTGATTTGAAAGAAAATTTAACTGCACAATATTGTCATGGCGAAATTTACAAAACAATAACCGGTTTGTTTATTTTGCAAATAATATCAAAATAAGAGCTGGTTTTCGAGACTTGAAAAAATGTGACGCATCGATTTTTTACCACAAATTCCATACATATCAATTTTTACTAACGCCCCAAGTGGATTTCTTGACCGTTTTTCAAAATTCAAAAACATTTTAGAAATATTGTCCTCGAGATCTTGCTACCCTGTAAATTTTGTAATGATTAGATAAGGATAAAGTATTTTATTTTTAGGTTGACTAAACTTGTAAAAAATGTGACGCTTGTCGTTTTTGACGTTGTAAGGCTGTTTGCGCCCTATACTGCTCATTGTTTTGTTTTGTTTTTTGACGCCATAATGTTACGCTAATTGTCCCCAGTTTCGTGCGACGTGTAACTATGAATTACGTTATTATTCAAAATTGCAGCTAAGATGCCTGTTTTATGATACCCTGCGTGCAGAGTCTAGTTAAACTACGTATACACTAAGACGAAGCTCTCTTTTAAGAAGTGAAGTCAAACGAATGCAAAGGGTAGTTTTATGAAAAATATCACGAAAGATGTATTCTAGATATCAGTAGTATTCTCAGAAATTTATTATCCGAAACGGATAACATCTGGCCACTCAGACAAACAATCGCAGACATAGGCTAAGCTTGTTTATTTAACAGTTAGATTTGTTGACTTACCGATCCGTATTTCAATCTCCGGGAAGACGTTCTTTTCACTTTGTATTTGCGTGCAGTGTAATATAAGTTGATACTTTTGTTCAAAAATGTACTTTTAATGGCCATTTTATGCCTTTTATTTTCAAATTATGTTTTGATGTAAGTGTGAAAAGTCAAGAAACGTCAACCCCGACTTTTAATTAAAAAATGTTGGTTAATCACTTATGGCAAATCACAAGGTTGATGATGTCAACGGACCATGATCGTGGAAGGCTATCAATATCAGGTGTATATCGGATAGAAAATAAATATAGCTAATTTTTCGCACTGATATGATGATGACTATTCTGGGGAATCGTGTAGATATTTCTCAGTTTTTTTTCGATAATAAAACTATTCATTTCTATCAATTTAACAAACAGGGTCCTTTGAATGCACATTAAAACTATAAAAGTATTTATTGGGCGTACATACTCGTTCTGTCATGTTACTTTCATTTCATTTGCAAGTTGTCCACATATTAATCCAGCGTTTTATCTAATCAAATTTCCCGCCCCTTGAGGTTTCCGACTGTAAAACTTAATATTTAATACTAACCAATGCATCAGTTAATATTTTCAGAATACAAATTTTCCATTTTTATTTCTCTGATAGATAAAGTCTCATTTCGAATCTGTTCGTGTATTAAAGAGTATGCTTTTATAATGCCGTGGTCACATTTGCTCAGATTTTCAGCACCGGCGCCCGGCCGATGAGTATTTTGTTCAAAATTGTATTCAATTCTGAACAAGATACTCAATCGGCCGGGCGCCGTAATGAAAATCGGAGCAAATGTTATCAAGTCATAACTGATGAAAAATCAAATGAGAACATGAACATGGATAATAGGGGCTCTATTACGCTGCGTGCAGAGTCTAATTATAAACTACGAGAAGACGAAACTCTCATTTAAGAAGTGAAGTCGAACAAATGCAAAGGGTAGGGTACTATAGAAGGGGATCATATAAAAGCACGATCTATTTTACAACGCCTTTAAGTTTTGTTGACCTTTGTGCATTTCAAAAATAAAATATCTTAATCTGATTTGTTCCACCTTTCTTTTCGCTCAGTTCTGCAATATTATGTCCATATGTTGTTTAGGATTATGTCATTTGCGAAATAGCTGTAAGACATTATGAAAATGAATATGGGAGATTCCACGATAATGTTGTTCACATGATTTTATACACATACCTGCACAACAATCGCAAACAGAAGTCTTAATATTGTCCAATAAGAAATAAGAATCTAACATTTAATGATAACAAAAGGATTAATTGCTTAGTTCTCTTTGTTTTAGTCTTTGTTTTCTTAAATGCGGAAGTGTACCAACATCACCTAGATTACATAAGAGATCATCTGACAGTCTAAAATTGCTTTTAATTGCAAGTTAATGCATTCCGACCAAAATTTGTATACCTGTAATTTTTTGGGGGGGGGGCGATGTTACATCACATAACTACAACGTTCATATAGAAATATACAATAAGCATGTCCGTATAAAAGCTAAAATTATAAAAACTCATTTCAAAGTCATTCTGTTCATGGAAGCGTCAAGTTATGAAAAACAATGCTAAACACTCAAACAAATCGACTTGATTACCTTTGAAAACTTCTTGAGAGGAAATGGACAAATGTATTTTTCTAACTCATTAGAGCGTCTGTCTGATTGAAATACTATTTTTTAAATACAAACATAAATGATTTAATCTTGGTCAGAAGTCTGAACATTGTCCAACAAAATAATAAGAATCTAACATTTAATGATTACAAAAGGATTAATTGCTATATAGTCTTTGTCTTAGTCTTTGTTTTTCTAACGGCGGAAGTGTACCAACATCACCTTGATTACAGAAGAGATCATCTAACAGTCTAAAATTGCTTTTAATTCCCGGGTTTTAATTACATTTTATGTATAGACTTTTTGCCTCTATTCTCATTTTTAAACCTGTTTCTGTTTGCTTATTTAACAATTGTGATAAATTATTCAGTTAGTGTCGAAATCAAAACAATTTTCTACTTTATAGTCCCCTCCTCTTGCACTGACTAAATATTAAAATAAGCCAGTCTGATTGCGAATTTACAAATCCTGTAAAAGTAGCTCCAAACCGCCTTTTAATCAGAGAAAACAATAAGTTAATTCATCTGATTGCGAAAATACGAATCAATCTGATTATCTGATCCCCATGCTATTTGATTCGTGCATTATCTACAAGTCAGTCGGGCAAGGGTGAAATTATTTCATTTGAAAACAGAAATAAATATCAGAACCCCTCTAGCATAACTATTCGGAAGAAATTCATAAAAAAAATAAGGTACACAACTGATGAAGGGTCGCACACAATGCACGCACCCCTGTCCTCATCCTCGGTGTTTGCCCACACACGACCACATTTGACAATTTTTCTAAAAGCGTTTTCCCCGGGAATATAGGTGTAGCGGTTGCCAGAAGTCGCACAGCTTGGGAGTCAGGGTATCCTGATCAATGCCTCAACGCCTGACGGGTCTGATATTTAGAGGGGGCGCAAGAATTATTAGGGGGCGGGGTAAACATGAAAGTTGCATAAATATCCATAGGCGTAGCCAGGAGGGGGGGGGGGGGGGGTGCGATGGGTGCGATAACAATAGGCTTTATATATGCTTTAATGTTTTATTTAGCATGATGCTTTTATGTAGGCTATTAATTACAGTTCTTTTTGCAATATAAAACTGGTATGTTTATGCAAATTCCGATTGGACTAATATAAAGGGATATTGTTTCATTATGTGGACTTGAGAAAGTCCGACATACTCATTGCTTTCAACCCAAAACTTAAAATAGGAAGTTATCAAGATTCCAAGAACACGATCGCTACTTAAACAATACGTTTGTAAAATCCCGGCGATCGAAATGCAATCAAACTTTCGCAATCAGGTGCCTAATTAGTCTTTTGATCTCTAAAGTTTTACGACTGAACGTTTCAATGAACTCGTGAGAAGCAAACGCAATCATCATATAAACATTTTTGAAAAGTCAGTCTCGGAAGAATTTTCCAAGCATTCCCTGCTTCAATGCGTTTTATTGCAAGGGCCGTTTAGCGCCGATAATATAATTCATTATAGGGCATTAGGGTTGTGCTTTATTTGTTTTATTTATATAATGTTATAAATGTGTACGACACTCTAATGAATTATTTTTAGGGTTACAATGCATATTTGACTTTTCCCTCTAAACGTTTAAAATTCATCTTTATACTTTTCTTAGTTTGCTTCAATAAAATTTAACATTGGATCCCAGACAGTTATCAAATTCTCAGACATTTGATTAATATAGATATTTGTACTTCCGTTGACCAGTGGTGCTGGTGTGACTGAGATTCGAATCTAATATGTTTCATTTTTATGTAAATTGAGAGGAATAAAATTTTATTTTAAGCGTTTTAACAATCTTAACGTTTGGCGTGCAGCTCAACTTAATACACAATCAAAGGTCAGATTACAGAAATAAGAACATGCCTTTTATTTGTTATTCAAGCTCCAGCAATATCCCCGTTATAAAACCAAAATAACTGCGGTTAGGTACCATATCTTGATTACAGTTAAGACAGGCCATCTCATTTTGGTATGCCAGAGCCACTCTTATCTGCCGATTGTGGAAGGATAAAGACAAAGGGGTTGCGGCTATCGCGATGAGGCCATCTTATTTCTAGGAATTATTTCTGCCTCTCATTCCTTAAACCGGCTTTGTTAAACAGTGCCAAAATATATAAGTCGGAGCCAAAAACAAGACTATTTTTATATTTAAATCCCCTCACCTTGTCAATGTCTATGCTATGCCTGCCTGCATCTGGTTTTCCCACCTTTGGGAGGGAGCCAATATACACATAGATTACTTACTGGCCATGGACGGGGGGGGGGGGGGGGCACAGAAACGAACATTCTGGGGTCATAAGGGATATTTGGGGAAGAGGGAGGGGTGGTGGTGAATAGTGAAGTCCGGGAGTGAAGTTAAGGGGTACTGAAATCTTTCTTTTGATATTTAGTGCTTGAATGGAGACTTGTTTCCACTCCCCGCATTCTAGTAGAATTTAAATATTTGATCCAAAGGAGTTGTTTTAAATCAAACTTGCATTCCGATTAATTAACACTCCAATGATTGTACCGCTTCACTATTGTCTAAGATAATTATAATGAATTCGCGGGACACTATAGTATATAGTATATTTAAACTTTAGTGGTTGGATGGAGACTTGTTTCCCCACCCGGTACACTAGTAAATTTGTAAATTTTAAATATTTGATTTAGGGAGTTATTTGCAATCCAACTCTGATGATGCAAGACTAGTCAACCAAGACTAAATTATGAACTTATTATCATTTAGACTATTGAGTTCATTAAATTATAATTCCATAGATATCATATTTAATCCTGTCAACACAATAATGGTATTAATTGGCATGATATGTAGTCAGAGACGGTTTAAAAAGTTGTTTAGATTAATGATAGTATTAGGAAAAATCCTTACTCAAAGTTTTTGTTCTCTCGCAATCCAGAGCAAACCACTCGCCGGGCAAGCATTCTTTAAAAACGTGAAGTTTTCACCATGTTGAACAGTTTTGAAAATTGTCCAATTTGAACCATCGCCTTGTATATTTCTGTAACTGCCCCCCCCCCTTGACACTCGAGTGTAAGAATCCTTTCCACACTGTCAATGGTTTTACAAAATAGTTCATGTCAGGAAGGGGGAGGGGTGAGTGTAGAGAACAATCACTGACTGCGATTTGTATGATTGAACATTATACACTTATCATAAATTCGTAAAGAATAGTTTTAAAATAAACAGCTTGTTTTATTTTATGATTGGAGTGATGTATGCATAGAAGAATGACACTGGTTTTGAAATATCTTAATTATCCCATTGAATGAAGCCATCCGTCCCTCTGTCCATTTTTAACTCATACTGGTGGACTGATTTGATTTAAAGGAGAAGTCTCGGTGTAGAACGTGTACACACTAATGGGAACGAATTTTACTCATTTCTATTTAGGATTCGTTCATATACTAGCGGGGCTTTAGAGCATTTACAAACGCACGAATTGTATTATTTTAAGGCAACTTTTATGACATATAATGTATTTAAAGCTGATTAATTTTTAGATTATATTTGGTTCAATTTTACAAATAATGAATAGTATTACAGTATATCGAAAAATATACAATGATTTACATTAAATTGCGCAGACTGCAAGCAATGTACATGGTTGGCGAATTTGCATGCGCGTTCTTGATAATAAGAATTAAAGGTTGAACTTAAAAATCAAACATTTTTCTTTTTTAACCATAATAAATCTTTAAATCAAGAAAATGAAAATAAGATTGATGATTGAACTTTTCATCGTCAACTGCGACTGTGTCGACGCATGTTTATTTACTTAGCTAATTAGATATGTAAAATTGTTAATGGCCGCAACGGATAATACGTACATGTAAGCTGTTCGGATAAGACATTTCTATATGATTAATAACAAATGTTATTCAGCAGAATGTTATTCAGCAGTAACAGATCTTATTAGTTATTATTCAATTTGGATAATACATCTATTATCTCGTCGTATTGATGTTTATTATATAGTGTTTCTCGTTGTGTGATGTATTTAATATGTTCTTAACGCTTCCTTTAAATGAAAAAATAAAGTGGTGCCTAGGAGATGTTGTTTTTAGTATTTGGGGCAAAGACCAAGGATTCTTGTTTGACAAGTGTGTCAAACAATTTTTAGTGACTATTATTACGATATTTTAAACTCATAACATATGTACAATTTAACATATTTATTTTATCTATCTATCCATCTTTATTGTATTGTATTTTATGAATATGTATTTGTTTTATGTACTGCCGCACTGGAATTTTCCATTGTGCCACTGATTAAAAAGTGTTTGGCAAATAAATAAATAAATAAAATAAAAAATCTGTAATAAACTATTTCAGCTGAATACAAAACCAAAAGTTTAGTTAAAAAATTAGTCACAATGTGGTCGAGTACATGTAATGTATCGTAGGAGCTCGCGTACATTATAGGCACTGGGGTTATTGCAAAAAAATAACAGCGAATCGAGGTTCGTGATCTCAGAGTTCCTACTTTACATTGATTCTTGAAATATTGCTATTCAATATAGTATGGCGATATATAGGAAAGTTTCAGCTACTACATTCCTGTAATAGAGAAGATATTTGAACAGCATTTCGTAAACGTAAACATATATGTATAAAACGGATGCCAATATGTATCACTTGGATTCAGAACGGTTACAGATGGATGCTATCAAAAATTATACCTTATCATGATGATTTATTTACAGCAGAACAGCTGGCCAGCTTTCCTGTGTATTCCTTGCTTGGATAAACATTCCTCATTCAGTGAAGCAATTTATAACACCATTCAAAGACACCCTTATGAAGAATTGAGAATTCAGAGACTAGATATAAATTCATCAACCCGAAAATGCTAGAAGAGAAAAACTACGGTTTATCCCTCATACTGTGAACTTGGAAAAATAGTCCATTAGGTGACGATGAAAATATTGAAATCAGGTACAACAATGGAGTGAATTCAGAGCAAAAGACTCATCAACCCACTGTTTTACCCAGAGATCAAGTTAGAGAGCTGGTAATGTGGGATTGATAAAATCCAGTCTCAAAGTCCATAGGCAATTCAAAGGGTCAACATCCGTTCGCAAAGCTGTCATCATAATCCATAAAACACAACAATTCACAATGGTCATCAGGAGAAAACAATGGCTGGTTTCAATCCCTATTTCTCAACCATTAATGCCATAGCCGGGATCCACCTCAAAAGGTGCAAGGTGAAAAAAGTGTGAGTTCATTGCCAATTTATTATACCATTCCTACATCCTTCAGCAAAGCCCAGAAAGTTTTTTTTAAAGTTCTTTACAAGTATAACCTTAACCTAACAGCTTGATCACTAAAATATAGTGTCTTGATTTGGAATTTAGATATTTTGAACACGCTATATCTAATGAGCTGGGATACATAAACCCCATATGCTGGGTTAAGTGGAATTTTGCTATTGAAAGTATCTAATTCACCTATAACAATACAACAATTCTTGTTTGTTTAAATTTTTGCTTTGTTGTAATGGTATTGCAGAATACGCAGTTTGTTCCTTCTAAATCAACAAAATGTCATGCATTTTTTAAAAATTGGGCATTACTGGACATATTTTCTCAACGTTTGAAGAAGTACTCGTTTCCATAAGTCGCACGCTCAATACCCGGGCTTGTCATCATCCAAATCCGCCTTTGCAAAAATGTGAACGGTTCATAATTAGAGTTGTTCGTGTTATTTTTCCTTCTTTTAGTAGCTGTTGTTCTGATATATTATTTTAATTAAAATAGAGAATGAACGAGTATAAGGGATCGTCTAGCTTTGCACATTTTACACCAATCATTATACATGACTTATGTGTTTAACGTCTTGGTAGATACAAAATAACACCTATAAAGTTCTAATAAAACGACCTTCTTATATTTCATGGCCTCATTAAACAGTTATTTCGTTTTGAATGGCCTTAAACCATGGGCTGCGAAACACACATTTGAATAAGGGATTGGCGCACCCGGTGTAAAATGGTCCCCTTTCCTTACGGCCCTTACTGGATCTGACTGTGTATAAATAATAAGGAAAATAATTGTAATTAGGTCACCATATTATCAATAGAGAGCAGGACCAAAATTTGATAGGACCACCAACCCTTTTACACCTGGTCTGCCTGTAAACCACCTGTTCACTTTCGTATACGTTATGGATGTAGTTTCACACAGTTGTCAACAGAAACAAACAGTGAACCTCGCTTTCGCAAAACCCGAGTTTCCAGGATTCGCCTCGCATGACTTCGACTTTTTCTCAAGGTTTGGGCCCTAATTTTCTTCCACGCAAGCGCGGAAATATATTGGCCCCCTTACTATTTTTTGGGCTCATCCTGGTATCTCGTTAATAACATCCTTGTAATTACAACGCGAAGTTAATTAAACGTGATGAAAGTTGTATGTGTGGATGGGGGGAGGTTTGACCCCCTTACCAAATGCTGGGGCATGTATACCTTTATACTCAACCAGCCAAGTATTAACAGTACAAAAGGGAGAACTAATCCATCAGGTCCATAATTCTACACGTTCAGGTACAAGTTCAAAAACGTGTATCCTTAACCTCCCTTTTATTTATTTAGAACGCTTTTGTACCAGTGGCAGACTTTCACAGGTGCTTCTTTGCAATGAAACACATTTACGAAAATTGCAACTTTAGGATCTTGAGAAACGTTGCTTTCTTCGAGAATAAAATACATACATCGAGAATAATACGGGCCCTGGAATACGGGGTGTAACATTCATTGCAACACACCTTACAACAATGTCTTATGAGGGTAATTTCTTATATTGAGAAGTGTATCATCTAGTGGAATTTAATACTTGCAGCTACAAAAAGCGAATTTGTTTAAGCAATCCTACCTTGACATATTATAAAGAAAACATATTTACACATGGTTTTCTTAGTAGACTGTTCAATTTGGAATTTCAAAGCTTAGCTTAACATCAGCTTTCTAACAAAGATCATCAAAAAAGGATTTTATCAAAATCTTCCATGCAAATGAAGGTGGGAATTCACATTAACAAATTAAGAAAAGAGCCACAATATGTTATCAAATGGTTAAATGCGCAAAATGCGCAGTAATGTTTTCCTTAATAATGTGTGAGGAGGCCTTTAAGCCAATTTTCAAGAACGTAGTGAGAACAAGTTTGGTGTTGAGGTGAGAGGGATATCTCCCACCTCGGTCACTCTCTTAAAAACAGGTGAAGGTAAAGGGGTGTATACACTGGCAGGCGAACTGGTTGGAATTGAGGCGAAACTGCCGAATTGCTTGAAATGGTTGAAATGAAAATGATTAATGAACTTAAAAGTAGGTCAGGCAAATTGATTGAAATGCTTGAAACGGCGAAACTACAATCGCAAGTAGCGAAACAGTAATTTGCAACGAAAAACGTGATTGTTCGTTTTTCTTTTCAATCGTTTTGCCCATTTGTCCATATATTTGTTGTGATTGAAAAGCTTGAAACGACGAAATTGTGAAAGCGGAAACATTTTGATTTCCTTTTCGACCCAATTTAAAGCCAGTCATCCATCTCGATAAGGCGTCTGAGCGCAAGTCAATAAAGACCACTGTAGCTTTAAAGGAGCAAGGTCTTGAGGTCTAAGACCATGCACAATACTCTTCTGATCATGCAATATCTAAGTTTTAATCAGCGCAGTAAGACCTTTAAAGATGACAATGACCTTCTCCAAGTTGTCCAAACGACGTTGCTATTCAGTCATATGTCTGAGTCATGGATACAGAGTTCTACTCTTGTACTGACCAAAGAAGAGTCTACGTTTCAAAGTAGAGGATACATTACAATATCAAATGATGTAAAGCAAATTTAATTCCCTACAGTTCTTGCATTTCAACTTTGACATGGGATATACAACACTTAAAAAGTCTCTGTCACTCTCTGGGTGTCATGTTGCCCCGGATATTGTGATATCATGTTACCATAGCAACCATAACTCTACCCGAATTACATAATTTTTGTCGAAACTTTGCAATTATAGTAATGATACATGAAAGTACATTATGTAAAATTTTGAAGACAAATGGTGCATATGTAATAATATACTAGCACCAGTCCTGTTACTTTTGGAACGCCCTGTATGTCACCATTTCTGACAATCTCTGGGGGTGGTAAAAAACTAAAGTAAATCTGATATACACATAATCACAAGTGAATCATCTATTAACCCACCACTCTCATTTTAATAATGTCAATTCTATAGTTTGATTTATATTAAGAGTTTTCAATACAACAGGTGCATTTGGATTTGTAAAATGCAACCTGTGTTATCTTATATAAGGTAAATGATGTTCTAGATAAGTTGCCCTAGTCAATCCACAGTTCCAGGTGTTATTTTGTGGAGCCCATGTCTTGCCACATCACACGTGGAAATGACTTTGACAAACCTGCAAAAAATAAAATCTTGGACATCTTTCTCTCGGTCCATGGACTCTAAAATAACAAGAATTTGCATTATCTGGAGCGTAAAATTGGTTATTTTGAATGCTGCCTGTTGTATTTTTTCATCTGCCTCATGTACACAAAGTTACTGAAACCACTGCTATCATGACCGTTATCGTATCACATTTTCAGTTACCTTCTCTACAGTGGTTGAAGATATCCTTAAACACAAGATATAGGAATTATTTAATATATTACAAAGTAACTATGTCATATAACCTTGATGCTGTTCAAAAATCAACTAGAAAGTGGTTCAATTCAATGAAAACTAAACAATATCAAAACCGACACTTTCTGTCTGCTCTCTTGAATGCAAAGTAACTATCAATACCTTCTCTTGATACTGACAAGTGGCGTTGACAGCTTTAATGTTAATGTGACTGAGGCTTTGATATTTGAAATTTCCAATGTTTAGTAAACTTGTGTTGAAGACTTGGCCCAAACAAATTCGCTTTTTGTATATTTTGTTTTCAACAGGTGATAAACTACTCTGTATTGAAAATAACCCTCACAATGACAAAAAGGTGTGCAATGTTGCATCCTGTATCCCACACTCTATATTCCAGATGAGACCATATGTTTGCACATTGAGGAGTAACGTATTGTCTTAAATATCCTTGATATACCTTTATCTTTCGTCCTCACCTAGTAAAGCTGACGTTACATAAGTGTAACAAAATGAAAGTAATTCGGGGATTCGTTTTCGCTAAGATATTTTATTTCTTGATTTAAACCTATTTATAAGTCAAGTTGTGTATAATAATTTGGCTCAAAAGTAAATAAAAGAATGTTCTGGCGGTTTGGTATGTTGTCGAAGACGCAATTCACACATTTAGTACATTGTTTTTTACACTCTATATTCCAGATGAGACCATATGTTTGCACTTTGAAAAGTAACGTATTGTCTTAGTATCCTTGATATACCATTATCTTTCGCCCTCACCTAGTAAAGCTGACGTTACATAAGTGTAACAAAATGGAAGCAATTCGGGGATTCGTTTTCGCTAAGATATTTTATTTCTCGATTTAAACCTATTTATAAGTCAAGTTGTGGATAATAATTTGGCTCAAAAGTAAATAAAAGAATGTTCTGGCGGTTTGGTATGTTGTCGAAGACGCAATTCACATATTTAGTACATTGTTTTTTATACGTTGACATAAGATCGATGTTAGGTTGACGAATTTGTGATTTTGAACCATTTGGGTAAGATTCATCTAAATACTTACCTTAGAGACACATAATAACATACAGCCGACAAAATGGTTAACAAAATGTTTCGGGCTTTAGAGTCGGTTTCATGGTTTACCTTCTATGATGATTCTATTTTCGATATGTATGCAGGTCCATTCAAAGTCGTCCATTGAACCTTGAAAATACATATTAAGACTGAAGATTGAAAAGTGTTCACGACAAGTTTCACCTAATCTTTATAACGATAGACCGGAAGTGAATGTTTGAGTCGAATAAATGGTGATAATGTTGTTTTAATGAAGAGGGGAAGTCAAAACATTACTAGTATAGATCATAGTAAGTATTTAGTAAGAGCAAGAGGTCAATATAGTGGCCGGTACAGACCATTAGTTCATAGCAAAAGGTTCATTATAATTGAATTTAAGAAGAGCTGATTTGCTGCATTTTCTTGTTTTTTGAATTCTGACCCACACATGATCAATGTCATAAAGAACAACATGGCACTTAAGTTGAAAATTCAACCAATCATAATCGAAAGCATTGATCAGGTAATAAAAATCCATATAGGGGTAAAGATATATAAGTCGCATTATAAAGAGTGATTGCCATCGGGACGAGAGGAACACTCTAGAACAAGCAAATTCGATTGAAGTTCATATACTGTTCAGTGATTCAACATCCGAATAGCAAAGTAAGTGTATTTATATATATCTCATTATAACATCCAATTCCTGAATTTCATTTTATCTTATTCAGAGTCTGTGATATAAATGTGTTATTGAGTACCCTCTGTAGATTTTATAAGGAGACCATGGGAAATACTATGTAGAGAGAATTAGCTTAGATTAGATCTAAATACACTCCCAGTGCTTTCATCAGAAGAATTAATAACAATAGGCCTAGTGTAATTACCAAACCTAATATCTCTAAATGACCAACTGTATCATTTGTCAATCTTTTACTTTTATTCAGGACATGATTAGAACCTGTCTGAAACAAATAAATGTATAAGTATTGTGCTTTTCAACATTATTAACAATCTATGATGTTATAAAGTAGGACATGTCATAGTAAAATGGGTACTCTTGGAATGACAGATGGAGTTTAATATAAATGTATCCTCCAAAACAGATGTATTGGAGGATTCATGATTATTAGACGCCCTCTCCTGGAAAAAACGTATTAAATGAAGCCATAAAAAATGTCCTATAGTAAGGGCATCGGGTAAGAACTGTTCATGTAAAATTGTATGAATGAATCTTGCCCATTTCTTAAGTTATCAATTTTGACATAGGGATCGTTCAAAATAATTTGAGGCTAATAATTACAAACAATAACGTTGGCTTTACTTACATTTTTACAATGCAAAACTTATATCAAAGGAAACATGTTTATTGTTTTTTTGACACTCACAAATGTGATAAATAATATCTTATTTGAAATTAAACCAGACTTATTAAACGATTGTCGAAAGTATGTTAATTTTTCATTTCTTTCAAATTGCTCAGGAGAGGGATGCCAATCTAGTTCCAATGATGCCGCCTACGAATTTATAAAATATAATGTGTTCCCTTTGTAATTCAAGAAAAAAACATCGCCATATGAATATTTTAATTTTCGAATTTTGTATTTTTTTAAATATAAATTATCATAAATTGGCCCAAGTATGAGTTCGTAGAATACCGGTGTAAAAGAAATTATGGTCCCCTGGGGATTATGGTCCCCTTTCCTTGCGGCCCTTACCGGCCCTGACTGTGTATAAATAATAAGGAAAATAATTGTGATTAGGCCACCATATAATTAAATCAATAGAGAGTAGGACCAAAATTTGATAGGACCACCTACCCCTTTACACCGGCCTTGGGGTTGTTATCGAGGCTAATATGACATGAAGGCATGCTAATTTTTCCAGATGCAATCATGGTCAGTGATTTGTCTTGGAATTGCAGTTTTCCTAATTTGCAGTATCTATGAGGCGCAATCTGCTCCATTGGCAGAATCTGCAGAACATGACGACAACACTGAAGTTAGACATGTGAAAAGGTACTTTTTGATCAAGATAGATAAAACATACAACCGTTACGTAGTAGCTAGGATTAAGAAACGGAAACCAGAATTGAAACCAGAATTTTATTTTATGGTGCAATTTTCATGATTAAAAACATTATATTAAATGTTACTAACTTGCGATTGAACATTTTTATTTATTTATCTAATTATCATATAATTTATATTAATCTTTTTTTATCGTATAAACTTTATTGAGGTAAAGTCAATACATTATTGGCCACCAATCGCTATAGTGGCATTATAGGTTGGCCATCACTTACATGTGAAAAATTAAGAATAATATTTAGCTGTTAGAGGACGACTGTGCAACGAAGGGTATCCCAGGGACCAGAGGGGTTGGTGCCAAGTAGATGAGTTAAAAACAAAATAAATATATTATGGGTTCTCCAGGGCTTAGGTGAGACCTCCTTCCTATGTCTTATTGCCATGGAGAAAATTGCTGACAATGATAAGAAGTTTACTTAGTAATGCTAAGGATAATGTCTCGTCACCATATAAGAGAAAATTAAGTTTATCATCCATGTTTGTTAGTTGGCTGATCTAATTATAAAAGTTATTGTTGACCTCTTCCATCAGGGCATGCCTATTAATTTGGCATAAAGGACACTTGAAAAATAAATGTTTTAGTGTTTCAGGTTTTCCACAAGAACAATGAGCCGAGTATATAAAAGTAAATTGGTGTGCAAAAGGTCTTGCTTTCAAAAATAAGTCTACACGAGCTCTGTTGAGAGTGATTTCTCGAGACCTTATTGAATCAATCAGGGACGTTGAACTGATTATTCTCTTTAGTGGAGTAAATTAAGGCAATAAAACCCTAGAATTGCACATGCTATATATATAGCACTATTTTCTGACATAAGAATCACAACTACATATATTTTTGATATCTAATGAAGTGGTGTTGAAAAGTGGCCCCATTTGATAATAACTGGCCTTGAAAATTTTGGGCATTTACATTGAGCCCCATGTTAATTTATCAATCTTCAAAAGATCCCCTGCAGTACAGTTTTAGAGAAATAAAGCCCATACACTTGGTAAAAAAGTAAAAATAATATAGAATAAAATGTTTAATATACTGCTAAATAAGTTGCATTAAGAGAGAATCGTAGAGAATATTTTTTCCTGTATAATAGGCAGTTATTTCTTTTATTATAACGGAAAAAAATATAATACGTATTTTTAAGAATTATTTTTGATTTAATAATATTATTCGTGTATTATTTAAAGGGAACAACATATAATGCCAAATAATATAGAATAATATTCCTGTCTGGAGCAAATAATATGTTGGCATTTGCAATCAAAAACCTATTATACGCGGATATTTTCGAGCCGTTAATCCCTAATTATGCAATTCCTATGAAATGAGTTTCATCCATACTGATAATTAATCTGTTTGTTAGGGTTAATGGATTAATCTATACAGCTCTTAATTCCACAAAAATAATTTGCAGATAAGTTTTTACATACATATTTGATTGTATAATGTCCCTCGTGTTATGATTAACATTGTGTTAAAATTTTGATTCAATCAATTAATTCATTGTAAAGTTAGTTTTTGATTTTTTAATTAATTTGTTTTCCTCACATTTTTAATCCATTGTTTCTCTGTCACAATAAGTTTATAGCAAACAACATATAAATCGATCCCCTCTTACACAGGTACAAACAACCACCTGTATTCACTTTGCAAACCGGAAAAACAGTCACGACAGGAAACTGCTCAATATTCAATAAACACATTACGCATTTTATACAGACCCGTAGCTGAGGACCCCCTCCCCGTGGCCAACAATTCTGTCAAAATCATGTAGTTTTTCACCATTCACATACATGTATTGACATTCCAGAGCAATATAATAAGTCAAACTTTAATCCCTAATTATTCAATTTCCATGATTTGAGTTTTGTTCACACTGATAAATAATCTGTTTGTTTGAGTTAATGGATTAATTTCCACAGCCAATGGTTCTAATTTCAACTGAAAAATAAATTGCAAATTAAGTTTTTCATATTTATTTGATTGTATAATGTCCCTTATGTTATGATTAACATTGTGTTAAAATTTGGATTTAATTGATTGACTCAACGGAAAGTTAATTTTTAATCAATGGGTTTCCTCACAGTTTTACTCTATTGGGTTTCCTCACAATTTAACTCAATTGTTTTTCTGTCAAATTAAGTTTACAACAAACAACACTTAAAGCCCCCTCTTACACAGACACAAATACCTTTAATCACTTCACAAACAACACAAAACATTTATGACATGAAGCTGCTATAAATCAATACATTACGAATTTGGTATAGGTCCATGGCCAGGGAGGGGGGGGGGGGGTTCAAGTAAATCCCCCCCCCCCTTGCCAAAAATCTTTCAAAATCGTACATTTTTTTTACCAATCTGAGCACTGTTAAATGATTTCGGGCCAAAATGATCAATTGTGACCTCTTGGTTTGTTTTGAAAATTGATCACCTGGGCTAAAACTTATTCCGAGCCTGTATTATATTGGATGTACATGTATTGCTCCGATTTTTTCTGGCGAATCGCTGATAATAAATAAGAAAGGTATATTAGGTTAACTGATACAAGTGGTGTTAAGCCATGCTAAACGAAAATTAAAACGTGTATTCTCTCACATTTCACAATTCATGCGTTTTCTGTTATCCATATATCTGAGATATAAACTGGGCATATAAACAACAGATTAGTCCATGATGTAAGACATTTGTTTCTACTACAATTGGAACATTTTAATTAAAGCTGGTTTTAATTAATTTTTTGTTTTCCATTTCCAAATGTATATTCGGTATGTTTAGTTGTTTGATAATGAAAATAAAGAAGCGGGCAAATTTTACATTTATTCCTAACGTTTCATCTGACATAGCGATGATTACGCTTTGAGCAAATTGGTGCATGGTAGAACAAACTGATGTAAATAACATGTTGACATACAGTACATGTATGTCAGAGCAATATGATAAGTAAAACTTTAATCCCCAATTATTCAATTTCTTTAATATGAGTTTTGTTAACACTGAAAGCTAGTCCGTTTGTTAGAGGCGATGGATTAATTTCCTACAGCCAACAGTTCTAAGTTCCACAAAAAAATAATTAAAAAACCAATCAATGGGTTTCCTCACATTTTTACTCCATTGTTTCTCTGCCATATAAAGTTAACAACAAACAACATTTAAGGGCCACTCTTACACAGGCACAAACAACCACCCGTATTCACTCTGCCAACCACAAAAATAGTCTTGACACAGAACTGCTCAAATTTTAGCTAAAAACATTACGCATTTTATACAGGCCCGTACCTAACGAGTAACGATCCCCTCCCCTTGGCCAACAATTCTTTCAAAATCATGAAGATTTTCACCATTCACTTACATGTACATGTATTGATGACAGAGCAATATAAGTAATACTTTAATCTCTAAGTTTTTTCAATTTCTATGAAATGAGTTTTGTTCACTGATAACTAATCCGATTGTTAGAGTTAATCCGTTTGTTAGAGTGAATGGATTAATATCTAGAGCCGATTGTTTTATTTTCCACAAAAATAATAATTTGCAAATTAAGTTTTTCATATTTGTTTTATTGTATAAAATCCCTCTTTCTATGATTAACATTGTGTTAAAATTTGGATTGAATCGATTAACTCATTGGAAAGTTAATTATTTGATTTTTAATTGATGACTTTTTCACATTTTTACTCCATTGTTAACATAAATTTAAAACAAGTTAAATTTCTTTCTTCTAAACATTTATTTGTAAATATTTTTCAAATAGAACAGTCAAAATAAAATATGTGTGACAGGTGTAAGTAATAGAGATGAGAAGGCCAGTAGAACAGTTAATCCTATTAACTGCCATGATGTGCATTCTTTGTTTTGTTTGGTTAAGTAATTAACCAGATGGATTGTACATCAAGTTGGACGAGAATAATCGAGTATAATATTTTTTAGAACCCAAATAATACAATATACAGGGTGTCAAATAAGTCCCGTCCCCCCTGCTACAGCTAAAGCCTTAACAGACAGTACCTAGTGTGATATACCATTGGAAAGATCATCCAAAGTTATGTTAACTCACCAACTCTCAAGTATTTTGGATCAAATTTACCTATATTTTTATGATGTCTTTTATAGTTTACGTGCCCTCCTTTAAGTAGCTTTTTTGCGTCAAAATGACAAGGATATGACCTCAGAAATACGTCAAAAAGTTGATCTTTTTCGCATTCCACTTGTTACAAAATGGTTTTCAGCACTTTCCTTGCCCCTCTATTTTCTACACATCTAACCCTATCCAGAAATTGGTTAAATTCATTGCCATAAACATATTTAGTCATCTTTTGGTCCCTTGACCTTTCTTATACCCGATTCTTAAAATCCTGCCAAATATGCCAAATTGCCATGTTTCTAGGCATATGGTCACCTCAATTGATACAATGTAAAAATTTGTGAGATTGATTGACATGCGTCAGATATATGCCAATCAACGTAACTTTGGAAGACCTTTCCAATGATATATCACACTTGGTACCAAATATCTTGGTTTTGGCTGTAGAGGGGGGGACGGGACTTATTTGACACCCTGTAATTTGATATATTCTGCTTAGATTGGAAAATACTAGAAAATAATATTTTTTAGAATAGAAAAAATCTAAATAGACTGCAATCATCAGTTTGGATTGATAAATATGACCAAATAATATTTTAGAAAGACAGAATAAATATAAATTGGCGCAAATAATTCTAAAAAAAGAATATTATACCGGGAATAAAACATTCTGCTACATTTCCTTATTGAGATAATCGGATTTGGTAAATGTTTATATGTACCAATAATATATTTGGATCTTACTTATTTCTAATTATATTATATTAATCCCTATATAATGTAGTATATTATGCTGATTATATTTTTTTCCTTCATAATATAATATAATAATTACAATACTGAATGGAAATACTGTATTATTACGCATCTTTTTACACAAATATCCGAAAATAAAACATCTTTTTATATATTATTTTATCGATTTCACCAAGTGATATTCCCAGGATGTTACAATAACATGATTATCTTCAAAATAAGAAGGGTTAAATTTTTTCTTTTACCTAGTTCCAAAGATATTTGCGTTTGAGTTTTAGAACTTCCCCATTGGCTGCCATTATAAATGGCTATCAATATGGCTTTACTAAAGTGTCCTTTTCTCAAAAATTCCACAGTGAAATTTTCTAATATTACAGATTCCTATAGTTAATATATTGATTTTAAAAAAATCAAACAGGTACATTTCTGAAAATATCTTATTTTTTATATATTTAGCTGTTAAAAACTATAAAAGACCTGTATTGAGCCGAATGTTAATTTATCAATCTTTCAAAGACCCTGTGCAGAACAGTTTTAGACTAATAATGCCCATTCTCCTACTATGTTACAATAACATGATTATCTTCAAAATAAGAAGGGCAAATTCTTTTCTTTTACCTACTTCCAAAGATATTTACATTTGAATTTTGGAAATTCCCCATTGGCTGCCATTATAAAAGGCTATAAATATGGCCTTACTAAAGTGTCCTTAAAAACAATAAAGAACCTATATTGAAGCCAATGTTAATTTATCAATCTTTCAAAGACCCTGTGCAGAACAGTTTTAGACTAATAATGCCCATTCTCATACTATGTTACAATAACATGATTATCTTCAAAAAAGGAAGGGCTAATTTTTTTTCTTTTACCTAGACTCCATTTCACTGTTTTATTGCGTCAGTGAGTAGAACCCCAAAAATAAGAAATTGGGAGACCATTGTGCAATAATATATGGAAAAGTATATTCATAATGTACATGAATGACATTTGTATATTTCAGATTTTTTAGTTTTTTGTGCAATAAGCCTGTGCCCTCTTGTAATTTGAAGAATTTCGGCCATGTTAATCTTAGTGAAAATAACATGGCAGAGAAGCATCCAAATATAAGAGGCCACACACTTTATGAGCCAAACTAGAAGCAATCCAAGATATACACATGTCATTCATATACAATAGGAATACATTTTTCCTTATATTATTGCAAAATGATATTTTGATTTCTTATTTTTTTTAGCTTTTACTGACGCAATTAAACAGTGAAATGGACTCTAGTTCCAAAGATATTTGCGATTGAATTTTTGAAAATCCCTATTGGTTGCCATTATAAACCGCTATCAATATGGTTTAACTATAATAGAGTGTCTTCTCAAAGAATCCACTGTGGAATTTTCTAATATTGTAGATATCTATAGTTAATATATTTTTTTTTAAATCAAACAGCTACTTTTCTAAAAAATTCTTATTTTTAGAATATTTAGTCATTAAGTTAAAGATTGATTTAACATGGCGCATAATATAGGTTTTTATAGTTAATAACAGCTAATTATATAAATGAAAGTAAAACAATTCAGAAATCTACCTGCGTTTTAAAGAAAACAATAGAAATGTACAATATTAGAAAATTCCATAGTGGACTTTTTGAGAAAAGACGCTTTACTTAAGCCAAATTGATACCGTTTATAATGGCAGCTAATGGGTTTTTTCCAAAATGCAAACGTCAATATCTTTGGAAATAGGTCAAAGAAAAAATTTAATCCTTCATATTTTGAAGATAATCGTGTTATTGTAACATCCTAGGAATAAGGGCTTCATCGCTTTTGAACTGCTCTGTTGGGGGTCTTTTGAAGATTGATAATCTAACATGGGGCCCAATATGTTTTTTGTAGTTTTTAACGGCTAGATATATTTAAAATAAGAATTTTTCAGAAATGTGCCTGTCTGATTTTTTTTAATTAATATATTAACTGTAGAAATGTACAATATTAAAAATTCCACAGTGGACGTTTTGCGAAAAGGAGACTTCAGTAAAGTCATAATGATAGCAGTTTATAATGGCATCCAATTGGGATTTCCAATATTTCAACGCCAATATCTTTGGAACTTAGTTGTTTTGGATAAAGTCATGTTATTGCAACATCCTTGGAATATGGCTCCATCACTTTTGAACTGCTCTACAGGGGGAGTTTTTAACAGCTGAATATATTAAAAATAAGAATTTATCAGAAATGTGCCCGTTTGATTTTTTTAAATCAATATAATATATATATATATATATTAACTCTACTATCGAAATATACGATACTAGAAAATTCCATGGTGGACTTTCTGAGAAATGGACACTTTAGTAAAGCTATTAATTGATATCCGTTTATAATGGCAGCCAATGGGGAATTTCGAAAATTCAAAAGCAAATATCTTTGGAACTAGGTAAAGAGAAGTCATATCTTTGGAACTAGGTAAAAGAAAAAATTTAACCCTTATTATTTTGAAGATAATCATGTTATTGTAACGTATTAGGAGAATTGGCATAATTACTCTAAAACTGTCCTGTATGGGGTCTTTTGAAGATTGGTAAATTAACATGGGGCTCAATATAGGTTTTTATAGTTTTTAACAGCTAAATATATAAAAAATAAGAAATTTTCAGAAATGTACCTGTTTGATTTCTTTAAAATCAATATATTATCTATAGAAATCTGCAATATTAGAAAATTTCACCGTAGAATTTTTGAGAAAAGGACACTTAAGTAAAGCCATATTGATAGACATTTATAATGGCAGCCAATGGGGAATTTCCAAAATTCAAACTCAAATATCTTTGGAACTAGGTAAAAGAAAAAATTTAACCCTACTTATTTTGAAGATAATTATGCTACTGTAACTTCCTGGGAATATGGGCTTTATTTCTCTAAAACTGTACTGCAGGGGATCTTTTGAAGATTGATAAATTAACATGGGGCTCAATGTAAATGTCCAAAATTTTCAAGGCCTGTTATAATCAAATGGGGCCACTTTTCAACACCACTTCGTTATATATCAAAAATATATGTGTTAATAATACTTATGTCAAAAAATGATGCTATATATATAGCATGTGCAATTGAACACTTATCTGACTCCACTACTTGGGCAGAACGTGTTTATTACATTCTTTTTTTTGAACGATGGTAGGGAGAATTTTAAAGCATATTCTAAAAGAGGTTTAGGTAATTTGTTCCACAGTGATATTGCATTAGGAATAGGGGATTTAATAAATTGGGCAGTTGACCTTATAGGAATTTGGTATACCTCTGTATTGCTTGTTCTTCTGGTAGCTGGATTTTTGAAGTCTTCAAATATTGAAGATACATAAGAGGGTACCTGGTTTCTGATTACTTTGTACATAAAGTTAAGAATGTGTTGTTTCCTCCTTTGGGATAGTGTGCACCAGTTTAAGGCCCCCATAACTTTACCTGTATCAGGGCCATGGAGACACCCAGACCAAAATAATGCAGCTTGAGAATGTAACTTGCTAGGGATATTGATCAGTGCTTGAGTTGATGAATGATAAAGAATGTCTGCATAATCAAAATAAGGCCTAATGAATGAGTATACCCTAGATGCTTATGAAAAGTATTCCTTTTAATTTCCTCATTTCCAAGCTTGGCTAAAGGTGGCGGAGTAGGAAATACACAGCGCTGGCTTTGAAAGATGACTTCCTCTGTTTTTTTGGCCTTGAAATCTAGTTTCCATTTTTGAGACCAGTTAGTTATGATATTAAGATCACGACTGATTGTATGTATGGCAGGATTAGATGGATCAAAGGAATAATATAGTGATGTGTCATCAGCGTAGATAAACGCCTTTCCCAAAAGATCATCGGGTCATTTATATAAATCAAAAATAAAATAGGACCTAGGATAGATCCCTGAGGGATGCCGCAGTTGATATAGTTTGCAGAAGAAGTATCCAATGATTGACCACATACATTTACGTTGACTTTACGATCTGATAAATATGATTTGAGAATTTGATAAAATTGGCTTTCAATGCCATATGCTTTCAATTTTGCAAGCATCAGCTTATGAGGAGCACGATCAAAAGCAGAGCTAATGTCTAAATATATTGCACGTACTGCTTTATGATCTTTGATATTTGCATGAAGAAAGTGATTTATTGCCAGTCGCTGGAATTCAGTGTTATGCCCTTCAAGAAACGCAGATTGGAATTCAAAAATTAGATTTTGCTTTAAGGCGGGCATTTAGTCTTGTTGCCACAACACGTGCAAAGACCTTTGATAAAATATTTAAATATTTAGAAGAGTTATGGGTCGATAATTCCCTATGTCAGTTTTATCGCCTTTATTTTTAAACATAGGACAGATACTGCCCATTTTCCATATGTCGGGGAAGGTTTAAATTTCATTGAGAATAAGTTTGTTAATAAGCTTAGAAAGTGGTAGAGATATAGTATGCACAGTCAATTGTAACATTTTTATTGTGATCTCATCAGGGTCACAAGCTTTATTTGCATCAAGTTTGAATATTATTTTCATAACCTCTTCTTGGGAGGTTCTCAAGTTATCAATTTTGTTATGACAGCATTGAGTTTAGTAATGGTATTTACTTAAAAAATGTTCTAAAAAAGCATTTCCCTTATCTTTACAGCAGATTTTTTTTATTTGCCCCGGGGACCTCGAATTCCGGCTACTATGGCAACAGTTTCTTAAATAATATTTCTGTTATACCAAATATTTTTTGATAGATTATATAGAGAAATATTATGAGAACTTTATGATATATCCTCGTAGGTATGTAAATATTAGGTCAAATGTAGCTGAACAATATTGTGTTACCTGCTCCCTAATTATGCGTCTAAAGATTTTCATACCATGCACTAAAACATCCATAAAAGATTCAGAACAATCCGTGTGATGTTTTTTCCTGAAACCTGTACACAACACTTCATAACCAAGATTTTCGGGTGAAAAATCCATAAATGGCCAACAAAAATGGGAAACTGATTTACATTTTGCCGACTTTTTACGAAATTATCTCACAAACTACTGTTAACAGGGACATTGGTTTTCGTTACAGGCCACTGGAAAATATTATTTATTTCCTTTATTAAACTACTCCATAACATGCACTACTAAAAAAACTACTAAATGCACGAGGTGAACTAGCGCAAATGTTAGAGACCGCTTTTCTTTGTTTTGCAGATGTCAAACTGGATGCAAAAAGATGATACAGATGAAGTCCAACAGTGATAACTCGGGAAGAGAAAACTGACATTTTTCGATTCCAATAAGCCATTATCGTCTTATTATAAGCCAACAATATTTGACAAAATAAATGTACAACGTTGATATATTTTATTCTGTTTTCCTTTTAAATCTTGGAACACTGTGGCTAGTCGGAATATGTTGATGCGGTCATGTACATGTAATGTATCGTAGGTGCTCGCGTACATTATAGGGAATTGGGTCTTTGCAAAAATATAACAGCAAATCGAGGTTAGTGATTTCAGAGTTCCAATTCTCAACCATTAATGCCATATCCGGGATCCACCTCAAAACGTGCCAGATGAAAAAATTGTGAGTTCATTGCCAATTTATTATACCATTCCTACATCATTCAGCATCTCAAGTGTTAAAACTTGAAATTTCGAAATTAATGACTTGTACTTTTCAGCAAAGCCCAGAAAGTTTTTCTTAGGTTTTTTACAAGTATAACCTTGACAGCTTGATCACTAAAATATGGTGTCTTGATTTGAACACGCCCTGCTATATCTAATAAGCTGGGATACATAAACCCCATATGCTCGGTTAAGTGGAATATTGCTATTGAAAGTATCTAATTCACCTATAACAATCCAACAATTCTTGTTTGTTTTATTTTTTTTGCTTTGTTGTAATGGTATTGCAGAAGAATACGCAGTTTTGTTCCTTCTAAATCAACAAAATGTAATGCATTTTTAGAAAATTAGGCATTACTGGACATATTTTCTCAAGGTTTGAAGAAATACTCGTTTCCATAAGTCGCGCGCTCAATACCCGGGCTTGTCATCATCCAAATCCGCCTTTGAAAAAATGTGAACGGTTCATAACTAGACTCGTTCGTGTTATTTTTCCTTAGTAGCCGTTGTTCTGATATATTATCTTAGTTAACATCGAGAACGAACGAGTATAAGGGATCGTCTAGCTTTGCACATTTAAGACCAATCATTATACATGACTAATGTGTTTAACGTCTTGGTAGATACAAAATAACACCTAGGCTATAACGTTCTAATAAAACGAGCTTTTATATTTCATGGCCTCATTAAACAGTTATTTCGTTTGGAATGGCCTTAAACCCTGGTCTGCGAAACACACATTTAAATAAGGAATTGGCGCACCCGGTGTAAAATGGTTCCCTCCTCTCGATTTAAACCTATTTATAAGTCAGGTTGTGGATAATAGAGAGATTTCGCACACAAGTGAAAGTACAACTTATACGTATACGTATAGTTTAAAGGGTCATGTCGAACTATTATATTTACTAAAATCAATTTTAAATTGTACTTAATTGAACATAACTATAGAAAAGCTCCATCAACCAGAGACTGTGAATGCACTGTCATCTGCACGTGTAAACTATGCACATTATAATTAAATGCTTGCTTCCGTGTCATAGTAGTTGTAGTATATTCTAAACACGATCCTTCAAAGTGAGTCATGATCCTTTCAAGTGAGTCATTACATAAACAAGTTGATTATTTCAAAGTTTTCACGATCAGTATAAGTTCAATGAACTTACAAAATTGTATATACACGTAGATGATAAACGTATACAGTTGGATCTACGTATAACGCTTTACCTACATGTGTGTGGAACAATTGACCGCAAGCATTTTTTAAAATTAATCGGCTGAGTAGGAACAGTATCCAATCAAATACTTTAACCATCAATTTGAAACACCAATCAAACCAGTAGATTCTAGCAATTCCTGGAAACGACCCATTCAGTAGCTCAACAAATGACATACAGGGTGTTTCATAACGAGCATCTCCAAAAAGTCAATTTGAGAAGAGATGGGTCTATATGTATGAACTATATATGAGCCTATTTTATTCTAGACAAACACATTTGGATCAACTAAACATGCTACAATTCAAGAACGTACAAATGGCATCCCTTTGACCTTTACTTATTACAGTCCGAGAAGATCTTTCCTGACGAAATACCCACATTATGAAACACCTTGTTATGACGTGCACGGACCTGGGGACAATTCGGGAAATGCGGGCTTATCTCAGCTTTGAACGTTAATCTCTGCCTTATTTAAAAAGCCAACTATGTGTTTTACATATCATTTTGAAGTATTTTTTATTCGCATTTCAATGAAATTATTTTTCCTTCAAAATTCCAATGGGATCCAACACATTTTTAAAGTTAAATATACTCCGACATCGTCAAATACGCTGTAAGACGTAACACTTTACGCTTACAGGGCTCGTTGAAATTGAGATAACTTTTGAAATAATGATCAAAATCCCACTTAAATTTCACAATTTATTCAATGGAACATTTGCATTTATGACGTCACAATTGCTTAACGGCTACATTTCAAATTATCTTATACGAACGCTTTTAAAATTTTCAAAATTGTGTAAGGTTTTGAGGGCAAATGGGACGAGCAATAAGTTTACCTTCATTTAACCTTCTAATTTAGGTCTGATTTGAAAGAAAATTTAACTGCACAATATTGTCATGGCGAAATTTACAAAACAATAACCGGTTTGTTTATTTTGCAAATAATATCAAAATAAGAGCTGGTTTTCGAGACTTGAAAAAATGTGACGCATCGATTTTTTACCACAAATTCCATACATATCAATTTTTACTAACGCCCCAAGTGGATTTCTTGACCGTTTTTCAAAATTCAAAAACATTTTAGAAATATTGTCCTCGAGATCTCGCTACCCTGTAAATTTTGTAATGATTAGATAAGGATAAAGTATTTTATTTTTAGGTTGACTAAACTTGTAAAAAATGCGACGCTTGACGTTTTTGACGTTGTAAGGCTGTTTGCGCCCTATGCTGCTCATTGTTTTGTCTTGGTTTTTGACGCCATAATGTTACGCTTATTGTCCCCAGTTTCGTGCGACGTGTATGTACGTCTTCTTATAAGTATAAGTATACGTTATAAGTTGTATTTTACGTATGTGCGAAATCTCTCCTTATTTGGCACAAAAGTAAATAAAATAATGTTCTGGCGGTTTGGTATGTTGTCGAAGACGCAATTCACATATTTATTCGTTTTCGCTAAGATATTTTATTTCTCGATTTAAACCTATTTATAAGTCAAGTTGTGGATAATAATTTGGCTCAAAAGTAAATAAAATAATGTTCTGGCGGCTTGGTATGTTGTCGAAAAATTACAAATGTTGAACATCTTACTTCGAATTGTGAACACAATTTTTTTGGTCCAAATTTTGAACACCTTTGTTCAAATCTTATTGCATATGACCAAATTTTGGACACCTCAAATTTTTCGCAGACAAAACAAAACTGGCGTGCCTTCAATTCCTTCGGCAAATGCGTAAATGTACTGGATGACAAACTAGCTGGATTGCGGATAAACTAATTTCATTACATGTATGTATGTACGTACATGTGATCATCGTCGGTTCCCACGCTCAATCACTACGTTCTAGGATAGGTCCGAAGCTTGATGAAGCAAGATGACATATGATATGAATATCTATTATCTAGATGTACTTAATTTTAAAAAATATTCTAACATGTACGTAGAGAGGATTAGTAAGACTAGAGGTTTAGCAAATGATGTGAATGAAGTAATCTAGCTGATATTTATATCTTAAAATTTTTTAACATGTACGTAAACATGGGGAATATCTTTAAAGATCTAGAAAACAATATTAATGGAGATCTGGATTATATTTTCTATTTTTGACATCTATGTTCACACAAGAAATATGATTAGAGAACCGACTTGTTGCTTACAGTCGAGCCCTACCCCTGCCCTATATTTGGCAAATTGAAAATCGACAAGAAATCAAGTCAGACTTCTTGAAAATAACATAACGGCAAATATCTATCAGTATTTGATTCATATTTATTGACTGATATAGGTTACCCTGTAAGACTATGTACATGTATACATACAATATCGGTGCTAGTTAAAGATGTTAACTTAAGAGCAAAAAAACTTAAACTTAAAAACTTAATAAAATATGTAGTTTGGATGTTCATTTATGTCTATGGACTATAATTTATACCACAAACACTTATAAATACCTGAACTTTGCAATAAAAGTGCCCAAAAATTGTTGTTTCGAAATTCCCCATTTTCCTGTATCGCGCTAGTCACGTGACCATTACGCGCAGCAGGCAATGTAGAGCATTACAGATATTATATGTACAGTTGCATATTTCAACATGTTCAATATGGCAAACATCAGCGATTCTGATTCCCGGGTTCTGGGAAATGGCTATATAAATCGGCGAGAGGGTGTAATTTGACTGAGGACAATTTAGGAGGGGAAATGTCTCTAAGTAAGAGAACAGATATGGGGACTTTAGACATATGGACTTTACTATGACGGAGAATCAACAAAAAACGTGAGTTCTGGAATGAAGACTCAGCGATCTTTTATCCTATTCGTTGAATTTAGACGCGGAAACACCCTTGGTATACGCAGCTAACGAAAATTGACAGGTACGGGTCAAAAGCTGGACCGGTACGGGTTAACGGTTTTATTTGAATTTAAAACAGCCATAACTTGCTCAATATTGACTTCCTCGTGTCTAATTTGAAATATATGATGCCTCCCGATGCTTTTAAGTACCCCAATTTTTTACAGATTTTTAAACGGACCAAAACTCTAAATGCGCATTTATGCTCTTTTCTCTCGAGAACGACTGTCTCGAGAGAAAACGACTGTCTATTTCTATGAACATAACAAGTGTAAATTCATGATAAGCGTAATTAAGAGATCATTTTTGATTTTTTTCTAAAAATTAAAAGAATATTAAGTTTACGTCAAGTTTCATACATTTTCAACAGAATTTGAAACTCACCGTTAGTCTCAAAGGATGCACAGAGGTAATAGTCCATGGCTTGACTTCCCAAAACCATTTGCTGAAAAAATCCTGCTTTCGAGTCGAAAAATGTCTTTCATCACAAGGGGCAAAGAAACATTTAAACCATTTCATTACCAGAATTTTTTCACATAATCGCATAATCACAAGGGGTCAAACAACAAATTACTTGTATTGTTCATGTTTTATAAAACATAATACAATAACAAATAGGTACGTTTAAATTAAATGTTACAGAGGTATTGGTTGTTCATTAATCCAAGGGCATGTCTAATTATCAATAAGAGTCATTTGCAATCCAACGCCTTACAGTTCGTCCTCGATGTTACAGCTGGCTACCATCACGTTTTGTGATGGTTGTTCCTTCTTTTACCTTACCGCAGGATATAATCATATTTTAGGAAGATGATGGTAACGATTTTTCTCAATTATTCATGAATTCGACCAAGTCTTGGTGGTTGTTTTATAAGCAACTGACCTTTATCTAACTACGACAAATAGAATTTTAGCTGGAAGAGCAATAGGCCCTCCTACAAAAACACAGTTTTCAAGATCGAGCAATATGCATACATTGATTTGGAGCATAAGTTCGCACCATTTTAAAGATAGAAATATAATGTTACATCATGTACAATGCAATGTAAATATGTAATTATTTGTTTAGCAGTATACAGGTTTGGCCAAAACATAATAATCCTATTTATATCCATCAAAATGTTTCATCATATTTTTTTAGTATTGAACATCATATCCTTGTTTTTTAAAATGATTTTCGTTTCCTGATGTATTTAAGAAATTTAAAATAAATTATAAAAACGTAAAAGCTGTTTGTGTGCAATTTTTTCTAACTTGTGTTAACGCGTATATTCAGTTTTAACTCCCGTTTATGCCTGGGTCGATGCCCAATTCACAAAACAGCGTCTACCAGTCCTCCTAAATAAGCAAAAATATGCACATCTTGTGCTGCAAATAATCTTAAAGGAATGCCAAATATACCGATCTTGACTCAATATATGCTAATGTAGTTAGTTTATATTCTCGTACATGTCTCAATATAATCACATGCTGCATATCACTTAACTCAAAATATGCAGGAATACTCATGAAAAATGGCATATATGCAGATCATATGCAAATATAACCAGTGTCATTTTCTATATATATCTAGTATACTCAGCTGCTTATATTTGTCTATCCCAAATAAGCAGGTATATGCAGTTTCTGCGCTGCATATAATCACAAGTAAACAGCAAATATGCAAAGTATGTCTGAATATAAGCAAATATACTCAGTGACAGTACCCGTATATTCAGTCAGTATTCTCTGGGGTTGTTTGTTATATGCAGCTGCATATATTTGTGTTCCATATATGCAGTTATTGTCTGCGTTCTGTCAGTGACGATTACTGTTTATAACATGCAATTCGAAGCAAATAAACACCAGAATTGCTCGTTATTTGCAAGCAATATTCGTTTTTTATACAGTGATTGATAATGTTCATTCTGAATAAAAGTCCATCTCAAAACGTATTGAGACCCATATTGTGGAAAAGTACCATAATTTAAGCATTTGCCATTCTAAAATAAAAGTGATTCATCTGATTACATAATTTTAGGTATTGATAGAAATAACCCCAAGTTTATAGCTTAGAAACCTAAATCATATATTCAAAATCATTTTGTATTATTTTCTGTTACATTGTGTACTCCTAATTGTGAAAAATTGGGATTTTATTTTTTGGTAATTTTTTGACCTCTGCTTATGTCAAGCATAATTCAGCTTAAAAGCCGGAAGTATATTAAACGGTCATAATGAAAATGATTAGGGAACATATGCAGGTATGTTAATGTTAGGTCAAATATCGCTGCGCTATAGTGTGCTACCAGCTCCTTTATTAGACGTCCTAGAGATTTCATACCATGGACTACAAGGTGCGTTATAAATGTGAATCTGAGATTGTAACGAATATTTTCATAATATAATTTTTGATGGTAATGATGTTGAAGTTGAAGTATCAGGCATGCATTCTCAACTGTACCATATATCAACGATATCACGGACGGTTGATAGGAATTCTTATCAGAATACCGTGTGTAGAATCGCTTCTCGGACCAGGACCGCTCAAACAAATTCGCTTTTTGTATATTTCTATGTTCTATGTTCAACAGGTGATAAACTGCTCTGTATTGAATATAACCCTCATATAACAAAACTGCAATGTGTGCTATGTTTCATCGCGTATCCCGCACTCTGTATTTCAAATGAAACCATATGTTTGCACATTGAAGAGTAACATGTTGTCTAAAATATATTTGATATACCGGTATCAATTGTCTTCACCCAGTTACGCTGACATTCAGTGTACATGTAGCAAAATAGATTGGAAGGAATATTGATTCGTTTCTGCCAAGATATTTTTATTTATAGATTACTTATAAGTCAAGTTGTGAATACTAATTTGGCTCAAAATTGAGTAAGATAGTCTTAAGAATGTGCCGGAGGTTCTAGGTATGTTGTCGAAGACGCAATTTACATACATTGTAGCTAGTCCATCGCTTTTGAGACGTTGGCGTAAGATCGATGTCAAGTTGACGAATTTGTGATTTTGAACCATTTTAACATATATTGGGTAAGAATCGTCTAACTACATACCTTAAAGACACATTGTAACATACAGCCGACAAAATGGTTAAACATGTTCAGGCTGTAACGACCCTCACTCTGCGTGGTAAGCGCAAAAGGTAGTGGTAGCGTTAAAGGGTTTTTGAGTGAGTGGAAGAATCGTCACATTATTACCGGGTCCGTGTTGTGATTGTATACGCTCTCAAGGGTTTTACAGACATGATTGGTTGAATGGCAAAATGGCTGAATATGTCGCACTGCGACATAAAACATACACCTAACTGACAAAACAGATGATTTAGTTTAAATATAAATGAAAACATGATTATGGGTTTATTTACAAAGTGATTACAAAGTGAGTATAGTAATTGACAATTACACACATAGTGTGGAAATATATATATGAATAAAAGTTCTGATATTGTGATACCTGGATGATATATGGTGCAGCGTTACTCAATGGCAACGGGTACCCATATTCAAGGATTACGCACAAAGGTGGATCGTTATGCAACTAAGATTCCTGAAATGTGGTTACGATAATATACATAGTATTTCCTATCAAGTACAATACATACTCGAGTACGATTACATAATTACCAAGAAGCTGATACTGCAATTACACATTATTGAGCTCATATTCATAAATCTTACATTAAACATATAACATACAATACTTTCATCTGGGAGAGTGTGTGACACAACTGGTGACCAAATAAACATACATGGCAATATGTATTACCATGACTTTGCAACAACCTTTGACAATGAGAACAACAACAACTGGCACCTTGGAGTGTACGACATGACGCAAAGAACCTAATTACAACCACTGACAAAATGTAAGACCGACTAGGAATATCAAAGTAACATTCAGATTCACAAGCTTGGGTGAAACATACCAAATAATGACTATAACTTGTAAAACATTTGATTCAACATACCAATTAGTGATAACAATGTATACATGACTGCTCATTATGTAACATGCTAGGAAAATTAATGTCACATAACATGTGGGTGCAATCACATGACATGGATATACATGTCACGTAACTAGTGGGCGCCTGCTATGAAACATGCCGACGCGTGCTACATGACATCTTGGTGCGATTACACATCATGTGGGTACATGCTATGTAACAAGTGGGTGCATGTTATGGAGTAAGTGATCAATCACGAACATGAGTGAAACTGTATACCCAAGTTGGTAGTAGTACATCACCAACTCATAATATTTCATGACACAACATAAGGGTGGGTGCAACAACTTGTATTCCCTTTGGTAATATTGGGTGCAACAAATTGTATCTCCCTAGGGTGGCTTTGGGGAAAGCCATACATGCATACAGTATATAAATTATAGTTCGACCTTAACGCAACGATACAATAAAACCGACACTCCAACCATCGATAAACAATAGAACTTGAACTCCATAAGCCGACTATATGCAAGCGAGAAATTACGTAACATACAGCTGCACAGGGTAGTTTGCAGTGTACCAAAACATGATCAATTTGGGTATTGATCATCAACAATGATGTAAACTGACATGATCAAACTGGGTATTGATCAACAACAATGAAGCAAACTGACATGATCAAACTGGGTATGTTGATCATCAATCATGTAAACCAAATATGGGTCAAATAATTCCAATGTGCTTTTGCATTAACAAGTCAAATCTAAATCTATATTTAATGCTTGCCAATTTCGCCACACTCGATATATAGAGTGCTTACAGCTTGAAATGAGGTGTAGGGTGTCCATCCACATGAGGTGAATAGTATTCACGACAACTTCCAGCTCATCTTTATTACGATAGACCGGAAGTGAATGTTTGAGTCAATTAAATGGTGATAATGTTGTTTTAATGAAGCGGGGAAGTCAAAACAATACAAGTACAAATCATAGTAAGCATTTGAAGATCATTAAAAAGCATTTAAAATCAAATCCACGGCAAAATTTGAAATAATCAAAATGTTTCATACGGACTTCAGGGAAAACACTTCCGGTTTTATAATCCATGATTTTATCAGTCAAAAAAATATTTTTTATGATTTTTTCGATATTTGCTGAAATATAGTATGCATATTTGTGTTGATTGTTAATTACAAAATAGGTAGGGTAAAGAATACGTCAACGTCGTTTGATCTTGTCCTAGAAGTCATATTTCAGAGAGTCCAAGAATTCAGCCCAAATTCAAAGAATTAAAGGATGTAAATTACTGCTTATATTCTTTAACCTGTGGTAAATGTACACACAATGCATACTTTATAAGTATAAGTAGGTGTAAATCGAGAAATAAAAATATCCCTGAAGATCTTCCATTTTGCTACACTGACGTCACCTAGGCGTAACTAGGTGACGACCAGTGGGTATGGAGTCAAGCAGTTTTACATGATGTGTAGGTTAAAATCCATGATGCATTGGACATAGCGTTATGCCTTAATTTTTTATAACTTTATATTCCCTCTGATTACGGGTGTCCAACTGACCGTTAATCTATATTTTACACCCCAACATGTTTGAAAATCAAGGAGTTACACTGCAAAGGTTTCTTCAAACTTGTTCCATTACGCTAAACAAAAAATGCCTTTTTATTGCTACATTATTGCCGTAAAGAGTCCATCTTTTTAGCGTCGTTTAGGTCCCCAGCTGTGAGAATAAGCCCTATTGCCTAGGTCACATTTGCTCCGATTCATCAAATGATTAATTTTGACTTCATATTGGATGAAATCCATAACATACAGTTTCCGGTATGAATATCTTAATGTATATTAGTTCACGCGTCTGGGGAAAAGCCTGTATATTGTTTAGCATAGTAGAGCATAGTTTGTTAATAATACTTTGTTAAAACAAACTAGAAAACGTTAAACCGGTCAATATAATAGCCGCTTCAGATCATTAGTTCATAGCGAAAAGTTCATTATGAGTGCATTTAAGGAGAGCTAATTTGCTGCATTTTCTTGTTGATGAATTCTGACCCACAGGTAATCAACGACTTAAAGAACAACCTGGCACTCAAGTTGAAAATTTAACCAATCATAATCGAAAGCATTGAGTAATGAAAGTTATAAAAATTCATATAGGGGTAACGGTATATGAGTCGCATTTTAAGAGTGATTGCCATCGGGACGAGAGGAACACTAAAGGACAAGCAAATTCGAAAAAATTTTTCTTATTTTATTATTCCATGCAAGATTTCTCCGCACACACCGACATGTCAGCTAATTAGCATATACCATCAACCTTGACATGTTCCTGGGCTACAGGGAAATGCCTTCATTTTTTGAATTAGCCCCTCCCTAATTAGCCAAGGTCAAATTTTTTCATTTTTGTAGTACAAGGAGTTACCATTTTTATTTTTTACCCAAAATTTGCATATGCCATCCCTCACAATTGCCATTTCACATATATTCCGGGTTTTAAAATTGGGTGCCCCAAATTTGAAAAATGGGGCACCCCAGTGGGGCAAAATTTGAAAACTGTGTATCCGATCCTAATTCTGAGCAGATATAAAGAATAGAAGCCCCTGATTCCAAATATGCTTTCGGTTTTGGAATCCGACCTCTGAGTGACCTTGAAAAGGTCAACAAGTTCAAAAATCAAAATCGCTCAAATTGATTTCAAATTGGTACCATTGTATTACACTGTACTCGGATAGAGTAAATTGGGTCACCATTTTGACCTTGACCTTTGACATTGACCTTCAAATGACCTCAAAGTTGAAAACTAGGATTTTCATTCCAATTCTTTGCAAGTATGAAGTATGGATGTCCCTGATTCTAAATATGCTTGTGGTTTTGGAATGTGACCTCCGGGTGACCTTGAAAAGGTCAAAAAGATTAAATTGCTAAAATTGCTCAAATTGATTCGAAATTGGTACCATTGTATTACACTGTACTAAACTAGAGTAAATTAGGTCAACATTTTGACCTTGACCTTTGACCTTCACCGTAAAATGACGTAAAACTTATTTCTTGTTTTACCTGTTCAAGGAGCCACTGTAGTTATTTTTTGCATGCCTTACTCTTCCCATTTAACATATCTCTAGGGTTTATAATTTGGGTGATTTTCATTCCACCGAATTTGCTGCTGCGGCGAGGAACGGCATTCTACGAAATCGCCCCCGTGGCGAATTTAAATGTCTAGTTATTACTGTAGAGCAAATGTGCGCAAGGTTAAATTTTTTCTTATTGAATTATGTTAATTAGTTGCTTGGATGGTAGATTGTTTGTTTGCTTGTTTATTAGCACGATTGATTGCTTGCATGGTTGGTTGGTTTGTCGGTTGTTTGCTTGCTTTATTTGTAAGTTGCATGGTTTGCTTTTTTTACTTGTTTAGTTTCCTGCTTGCCTGGATGGTCGTTTGCTTGGTTGCTTGGTTGGTTACTTGTGTGGTTGGTTGCTGAGTTATTCATTTGAAACTTTCTAAATATATATAGATGTAGCCAAGGAGGAGGGGGGGGGGTTGCGGAAACCAATAAAAATAAAACCCTGAGAAAGAGGGAGTAAATTAAAATTGAAATTTTAAATATTTTTTTCTTCAACAATATGCAAGTTGAGAAGTCGGTATTCCATATGTGTATTACCTGTATATAGAAGTATTACCATGAATTTTCCATGGCTCTTGGATAAAGCAATTAAGAAATATATACATTATTATAAAATATTTTGGCCATATGACAACATATTTTGGTGTATTTGGGAGGTAAATTGTCAATTGTTGGCACAAAAAAGCATTAAAAGTAGATTTAAATCCACTCTGAATCTTTCCCATGACCTAATACAACATAAAAACATGTAAAAACTATTCAACTATGGAGAAATTATTTTTCCCCTTACCCCTAGTCAAAATTGGGGTGGGGGTACCTAAGAAGTGAAATTTCATATTTGTCCACTACATATATTTTCCTATATTTTTAATATGTTGCTACATATATATCAATTCACCAATTAAACCATGTTTCAAAACTATTGCAATTTGTCAGATGTGAAATCACCAATTGACTGGCCTACATTGAATACAAACATACATAATGAGGGGTTGATAGATGGAAGCTGTAAACAGCGGCTATGTTAGAAATAAATATCAATCGAGTCAAAAGAATCAAAACTGTGTTTGATTATAATAATAAGAATCTGATAAACTGAGCGATATGTTTTGTCCAGTAATAAAGAGGACAAAAAAGAATACACAAGAGAAGGGGTGGGAGGGATGGCGAGGGTAGTGAGGAGAAAACAAAACAAATATCAAGTAAATTAATAGCTCTCCAAAAACAATTTTTTCAGTTCCTTTTTAAATATATAGATACTTTTTATTTCCTTGAGTCTTTCTGGTAGTTTGTTCCAAAGTTGTGGTATTGAAAAGGATAAAGATGATCTGCCATAATTAGTTCGAGTTTTGGGTTGGTCATAAGTCGTTCTATTTCTGGTATTATAGGGATTTCTTTCGTGCACCATTGTAAAAAGACGGGGGTATATACTCCTATAATTATCCAAGTCATTTTTCCATTTAAACATAAATATACATTTGACTTGCTTATTAATATCAAAGACATTGAGTAATTTTAACATTTCAAAAAGTGGGGTGGAATGAGCTCTATAGTCACTGTTTGTTGCAAGGCGTACAAACCTTTTTTGAGACAAATGGAGTGGGTTGATTGTTGTAGGATTTGCAGCCCCCCAAATAAGATTCCCATATAAGGTAGGAATAAATCAAAGAATAGTAAATACTCAAAAAACCTTGGATGTTAAGAATATGCTTTATCTTATACAAAATACCTATAGTCCTTGAGATTTTCATGTTAACTGAGGTGATATGTTCTTTCCAAGTCAAATGTTGGTCAATTATGATACCTAAAAAATTTATTTTTGATACTTGTTGGAGTTTGTTGTCACTAAGGTATATCTTAAAATTGCTAGAATCTAAGTGTTTTTGTCTTGAAGTAAAAATAATGTATTTGGTTTTTGAAATATTTAAAGAAAGTCTATTTGTCACCAACCATTCTTCTATATTTTTTAACTCTGTATTTAAAATATTATTGAGTTCATCTAGGTTTTTACCATTTATCAATATATTAGTGTCGTCGGCAAAAAGTACAAAAAATAACCTCGGAGATGATAAGTATATGTCATTTATATAAACAATAAAGAAAAGAGGGCCTAATATTGAGCCTTGGGGAATTCCACAACTAATGGTGCTTGGTTCCGAGATAACATCTTTGTATAAAGTACTTTGGGTTCTATTTTGAAAAAAGCTTTTTATCAAATCAAGTGAAGTACCACGAAAACCATAAAAATATAACTTTTGAAAGAGAATTTTGTGGTCAATAGTGTCAAATGCCTTGGAGAAATCCAAAAACAGGCGGCCAATTGAGTACTCACCTTGATCAATAGATTTCCTTATTTTTTCGACAAAATTAAGAACAGCCATAAAAGTTGACTTTTTTCTCTGAATCCAAATTGATTGGTATATAAAATTTCCATTTTGTCAATGAAGGTAGAGAATCTTCTATGCATCAATTTTTCAAGTATTTTAGAAAAAACAGGAAGGACAGAGATAGGGCGATAATTAGTAATCAGTTTTACACTTTCTTTTTTGTAGATAGGAATGACTTTGGCAACCTTAAGATGATCAGGAAAAACACCATTACTAAATGAGAGATTAAAAATATGCAAAAGTGGTTATAAAAGTGTATTACCACACTCCTTTATGACAAATGGCTTAAAATCATCAAGACCTACAGCTGAATTTTTCAGATTAAATATTTCAGTTTTAATTTCATCAATAGATACTGGATAAAGAAATAATGTTGATTCTGTTTGTCCCATGTTCTGCATAAAATCAAGAGGATTCTTTTTTGATTTGGGAATTTTGGAAGCAAGATTTTTACCTATGGTTGAGAAGAAATTGTTAAATTGATTTGCAATTTGTTGTTTATCATTAATTTCAATGTTATTATTGAGAAAAGATTCAGATATATTATTTGATTTATTTTTCCTTTGAAGTAATTCATTTAAAATTTGCCAGTTAGCTTTTATATTGCCTTGGGATTTTTGAAATCTGTTATTATAATACATTTTCTGAGAGTTTTTGATTATTCTTTTTAAGGTTTTTGCATATGTTTTGTAGTTAATTTTGTTTAGTTGGGAAGGATTTCTCAGAAGTTTTTTATATAATTTGCTTTTGTTTCTTATTGAAATAAGAATTGCAGATGTGATCCATGGTTTAATATTATTATTATAGATTCTTTTTGTGATAACTTTAAGAGGGAAGCATCTATTATAGTGTTGAGTTATTATTTCTTCAAATGTGTTATATGATGCATTTGTGTCATTATTTCTTGTGACATCATCCCAATTTTCGTTTAGAGTAGTTCATTAAATTGATGAATATTGGGCTCAGTATATTTTCGCTGTTGCACTTTAAGTGTTACTAGTTTTTATTCTATTGACATGTTTTTTACAAGAGGCAAAAACAGGAAAATGGTCTGAGATATCATTTAAGATTATACCACACGAGTCTGCCTTAGAGTCATTTGTAAAGATATTATCGATAAGTGTAGCAGAAGTCGATGTGACTCTGGTTGCTTTGTAAATCAGAGGAACTAGGTTAAATGAAGTCATAATATTATAAAAATTCTGTGTAGGAATATGTTGAGCTAATTTAAATAAGTCAATATTAAAGTCTCCAGCAACATAACAAAGTTTATTTTCTAAAGAGAGCTGAGAAAGATAAGTGTTGAGATCATTATTGAAGTCATCAACATCAACATTGGGTGGTTTATATATACAAGTGAATAAAACATTTTTGCTGTTTTCAACTACAATCTCAATAGTCATCACATCACAGATATCATTGTTAAATTTGAGATCGGTTCTTTCTATGGTAATCATAGAATCATGAACATATATGCCTACCCCTCCCCCTCTTGTGTTAGGTGATTTAAAATAGCCATTATAGTTCAAAAATTTAGAAAAGTAAGCTTCTTGGTCTTTATAGAGCCATGTTTCTGAAAGTGCTATTACGGAAATTGGCTTGTTGATAGCAGAGATCATGTTTGTTAATTTCCATTGGTTTGCTGATAAACTGCGAATATTGCTATGTATAAGAGATATATCTAATAAATTCTTGGCATTCATTGAATTATTCAGTTCAGTCAAAGTAAGATAATCACACTTTGACATCAAATCATTAGAAATATCATCATAACCTGGTGTATCCTCGTCATCGCCTCTAATCTCAAATGGATTAAAAAGTTTATTCTCAAATGTTATCATTATATTTCCATTGGGAACCAGCTCAATAAAATCATTGTGGTCTCTGACACCAAAAAATGGTAACTCAGTCCATGGATGTGACAAAAGGTGTATATCATCCTCTATCAAATGAAAAGGTGTGTGAATACATAGACAAGTCCCCACTGTACATGTAGATAGTCATGGTAATGACAAGGTAAATCAGTTTTTAAATCAAAGAAAGATGGCAGGTAGAGCAGGTGGTCACAACTCTCACTGCTTCTAAAAAGGGAATATGATGAGTATAAAAATAGTTGCCAGTGACACAAGAGCCAAAAAACAAACACAATACATTGTATTATAAAATTAAACAGGTAAGGTTCCTGAAGTATAAAGTCACCGAGTCATGATAGATAATGAATATATACTCAAACTTCGGAATGAACATTGAATAGAACACTCAGTTTTAATTCTATTAGCACATCAAACATTTAATACTGTCTAAGTATGGTCCTATGTTCAGTTGATAGAAGTAAGACCTCTCAAAAAACTATTTACAGAAATTTAAATCCAAGAAGCATGTTCAATACAATATTACATAACATTCAGGCAAATATATAAACTGAATAGTCAAGCTTATTTAATACAAATAAGTCCTAGCAAAAACTATATACAAACATTGAGATCTGTGAAATCATGGTCAAGATAATTCCCAAAACCTCAGAACATACATGTATGTACTATCACAAGTATTTGTGTACAGTACTCATTTTAAGTCAGAAGTGGCTTTAATTGACCAGGCTGTGAAATTTCTTTTATAGCACAAGAAACCAATTACATGCCAAAAGTAGCACTGCTTCAAATCTACTTGGCAGAGAAAAAATAATAATAATCTCACAGTTTCTGTATGTGAAGTAGGTTTCTTGATGCTACACACAAAAACTTAAAAACATGTAATATAATTGCATTTTTCAATGTGATGATTTTAGAAAGTAGAATGAAGAGCCAAAAGTGAAGCAAGTTCAGGACAAGAATAAAACCCATAATTTTTATTAATGCATCATTTAAAAGAAATGGGTGACCAACATACTAGGCTTTAGTTACCAACTAAATAATCAAATGGTCCATCAATAGCTCGATACAAAGCTAAGTCCAGTCATAATTATCTTCAAACATTAAACTTGTGAGTCCATGATATAACAGCATTGTAAGATCAATGAAATTACTATGAACCATGAGTGGTGTTTTTAAACACATTCCCTGTAATAAAAAATAATCAAGCAGAATACTCTTTGTAAAACAAAATAATTGGCTATGAATGCTAAATCGTGATGGTACTGGCTTAAAATTATAACAGATTAAGTAATTACATATCCACTCAAAACATGAAACGATTCCAATGCAATATTGATAGTACTAAGCAGCATACTGGATCTGCTTACAAAATAAAATAATTAACATCAATTTTGGAATTTTGATTGCAGGCTTTAAGCATAAAGGTTTATATCTGCTTTATGAAACTTGGTTTCAAAGTGTTAACACTTTGAGTAGGTTTTGCACTAGGACATCATTTATGCTTTGAGATAAAAATAAAAAATGAAAAAACATATTTAAAGTATATACATGTAGGCGTCCTGTTTTGCATAAGGCCTGAAGAGCACATATAAATAGTATCAAATCCTTTATCATGGAAATACCGACAAAATGAGAAATATGAAGAAAAATGTCTTTATAGACAGTTTATTACAGACCCATGTCTCCAAGTTCGAAACGCTTGATTGTCCCAGAATCCATTTTTGCCAGAATTTTTCCATTTGACGACCAGGCAGACTGCACACCTGTGCTTATCTTGGCCTGTTCAAGCAGTTGTCTATTTAGAGGGCTTAAGTCCTCAAATATAAGGATACGTTTGCCTTTCAGATCTTTCTTATTGCGCATAATAGCGTCCTTTGTCCCTCGAAATTTCAATCGAACAATTATATGTCGAGGCCTAACTGTTCTACCAGTAGATTTCTTTCCGACTCGGTGGGCCACCTCGATGGGCCACCTCGATGTCTTCCTCAGTTAGGGAGGGAAGGACTTGATGACGTCGTATGGCATTGGTGACAACTGCTGAACAATCTTCACCATCTTCTTCATCAATTCCTAGTACAGGAATGGTGTTTCGCCTTGAGTATTGGGCATTATGGTTGGAGGCTGCTCGTAGATCCTTCACCTCTACCTGAAGAGTAGCAACATCAGCCTTAAGCAGCTCATTTTCTGTTCCCAATGCTAACAATTTGGAGTTAATTGGAGCTAACGCTGATGTTATGAGCTGTCCCATGTTGGCCTGATTAGCCTTAAACATGTTATCAAAGTGGGATTGAAGGTTTAATAAGTCCCCAACATTTGAAGACCTCATTTCCTCCGTTAAGGCAGGAACCGGAGTTTGTACATATTGTGGATGCCTGGGGGTGAAGGGCGAATAGGATAGGGTGCATTGGGGAATGGCACAAAGGTGGGTGCATTGAAGCTGTATGCCCTGGATTGTTGAATTGGTGTTGTAGAATATGTTACGGAAGGCTGCGACTGTTGAGTAGTAGCCATAGTAGTTGCAACAGTACAAGTTGATGGGGTTGGGGAGTCTGGATCGAAAGCACTATACTGGCTATTCCAGGAAGTGTTCATTGTATGCTTATCATCTTCCATAATAAGGCTTGAGTGGTCATACAAGCTTGTGTAGATTCTTGTGTTTATAAACAACTGGATTAAAAGTCAATCCTGTGGTTACAGTTGTTAGCCAGTGGTTCAAGGTTGTGTATTATAACCTATGACTTTTGTAAATGTACAAAATGTCTGACCTAGATCTTTATGTTCAATAAATGTAGAAAACTTCCACATGGGTTTCCTCTGCAACTATACGATATCCATATGTGATAATCCAGGAAGATGAGCTCTATATGTTCATAAATAATCCTGTTGTTTTATATGCTGAATATACTCCTAGAAACCTAGCTATATACAAATAAGCAGGGGAGCAGAAAAACACCTGTTACTCCTCGGACTCCATCTATATTATACTTTTGAGAATGAAAGATGGCAATGTCTTGCATCTAAGAGTGGCTGTAGTTAGAGTGGTTATTCTGATGAGCATATGTATTGTTTCTATACATTAAATGGTTAAAATAAATACACTTAATTTGTAGAACATTCAAATGATATAATAAATCAAATATTCCATTCTATTTTCGGTGAAAACTTCGGGCTGCGGGAAATATACTGTGGGAAAGATGAACATGTATTATTTCCTAATTAAACAGTCTTCACCACAAACCACACAACATAATATCACATATATTATAGGATTAAATTCGAGCCAGCAGCCCGCGTTTATTGGAATAGCATTAAGTACATCTGATACAAAGAATGAGTGAAAAAAAAGAAAAAATGTAGCCAGGTCGCGATGCATCCAGGTACCTATGACGGCCACGATGCCAATGTCATAGCGGCCACGATGCCGATGGCATTAATGCCAGAAACCTCTTAGGTTCAAATATACCCAACATCCGTCCTCGGCTCCCAACCTCGCTGCTGATTTACGATGTTTAACTGCCTTCAAGGCATCAATAAGGCACCGTGTGCCTAATTGAAACATCTAAATCCAACAACCCATCCATATCTAATGATCAACTGTCATTAAAACCATTGTGGCTACACGTTTGTTAACACGTCAAAGATCTCAAATTAATTCACAAATTTCGGAATAAACCAATTCTAAATTGTGACTATCTGTCAACTTGCAATATAAAAAACTTGTATAAGGACCATACATGTATATAGTGCCTTCTAGCACTATGCAAAATCTGTGAGTAACATGCCTCACTATCTAATACAGTAATCATGCACTGTCATTAATACATAACAATAATCTAAATCACTGTCTACAGACTTGCACTGTAACCATAACATTGCCTTTTGGCAAAACACGTAACTCGGAAAGTTAATGAAACTTCCTTCCTTAATAGACTGTCGTAATATGCGACATTGTTGGTCACAAAAAACAAAAATTCCGTGATTATCACAAGAATACACGACCGGACTACAAAAATCATACGATCTTCTAAAACTATTGTGATGAACAATATAATGTCTGGAAAGCACCATGCTTTGCAAACCTTAATACAAACTTATCTCGTATTGCAACAAAAGCAAAAGAACAATTCTTCGAAACGTTGTAAATCTAAATACTATCTGTTTAATATAAAATGCAATTAGTTGACAAGCACTTCTCTTAATGTGTTTGTCACACTGATATAACACAACTACTGTAAATGTTGTAAAGGAACACAACTATCATCTTAAATTACCAAAATTGATGCCCTTCTGGAAATAGATATTACATATCTAAAAATATGAAGGACTTTCGGATATAATCATTAAAAGCAAAACTTTGTGCCTTCCTTGAAACAATATGACAGAAACGCACTTAAATACATACTTATTCACTTAGATTCAATGCGCTGTCAGTAAAAAGCCATGCCTTGAGTTTCAGATTTATATGCACATTACATACTTGCTTCTTAGAAACCTAATATCTAAATGTTTTAATTAACTTAATTAACATCCTATGCTATGCAATGCTTTGTAATAATTGCAGAAAAATATACTTCCCAAAATAGTAATTATTGGGAACAGGTTACATCAACGTCAGAACACGTATACTTCATTCAAAAACGTTGATTTGGTCAATAGCACTAAAGAAAGTGTTCGTTGACTTCAATATGAAAAACTTTAGTTTATCGACCTGACACCGTTAAAACCCAGATCAAAATCTTTGTGACTTTCGAAAGGGAAAAAGGTATGCCTCCTCGAACAATAAAACTAAATTTTCGAATCGGTTGTATGACAACTTACAACATTAACTAAAACTGTGTATAAACGCTTCGGTTGCTACTCGCAGAATAACACGATCCCATCGTGCATCCACTCACATAACCTACTCATGATCACATCATGTTAACCAATCAGTTGAAATCGCGTTCGATTTCACTAACGCTAAGACGTTATATCAACCGGAAATAAAATAATTCAACTCTAATTTCAAACGTGTTGAATTTTAATTTACCTCAATAGAATGGAATATTTGGTATATATGTAATATGTAATGTAATATGTATCAAAATATTTATTGGACGCCTCCGTATCATAGACATCACTGCAGTTTTCAACTGTGAGTCTGCAAAGGAAAATTGCATTGCAAATTATTTGACTTAGTTGTAGAATAAAGTTTGAACTGCTAAAGGATCATAAATTATCTGACTGTAATATATTTAATCCCTGCATTTTGAACAACATCTAGCATTTTTTGTATTATTGAAAGTCTAATAATATTGAAGAGATAGGTATCGATATGGTGAACTGAAAAATAAACAATGTTTTTCTCTTAAACCAATTATTGAAAACATTCTGTAAAAACACGGCCCTTTCTGTAATGTTGACTGATTGACAACAATTTAATGAGAAAATTATTCACAAATATTTAATATAACTGTTTTTGTTAAATATTTTTGTTTTCTATTGCAATTGTTTTTTTGTTCATTTCTTCTAATTCTTGAGAATGAAACAAAATGTCTTTCCAAACCTTGTTGGTACAAAATAGAATATACAACATTTTCTTAGACCTCTCAATATTACAGTTATACAACTGAAATTTTGGTTGATTTAACAAAAGTAATCAAAACATTAAAACAAAATCCTTCAAATAGATAAAAAATTAAGATAAACCTCTTAAAGATACTTTTTTTAAATCAACCAAACTTTCCTTTGTACAATTACGATATTGAGAGAGCACGTTGTGTTTATGTCATTTTGTTCCAATGAGGTTCGGATAGATGTTTCATTTCATTCCGAACATATGATACCAAGAACAAAAGAAATGTCTGATGTGTTTTCTAAAACAATCTAGAGAAAAGTATATATCTTTTTTTTAAATCATATTATCACCATTCAAAAGATGACCATTAAATTGACGATGTGTAAAATGTACAGAATTTTTCGATGAATGGTTTAAGAGACACGTGTGTTCAAAAAGTTCACCATATCGATACCACTCCTTTGAACAACTAATATGCAATAATTGATTCTTATAACGTACCTATGATGATGTATAGTACAAAGTGTACACAAGACAGCGGGCCAATATAAGTTTTGAAAAGCCCGCGCCCGCTAACTTTCTGATTGGTCAAGACGCTGACGTCATAACCAATCAATCGAAGATAAAACTGCGCGAGCAATTTTTCTAAACTCATTTTAATCATTTTCAAACCATTTGTTTGTCAATTCTATAAGAAAACGGTACTCTCTGACCAGTCTACATCATCATAGGTATGTTATAAATCGTTTATGTCACTATCGTGGCACATATGCCCTCGGTTCTCAGAGATCAATGTCCCTCAAAGGTAAAGAGGCTTTAACACGTAGTTCAATGGGGGAGTTAAGGTTGCCAAACTAATGGAGGGGAGTGTATGATTGTGTAGTTAGCTACTGTAATTTGTTTTATCATAAAACCTTTTGCGAGGGCACCGCAATAACAAATCGGGAGTTTTGAACGAAAATCGGGAAAACTATTTAAAAATCGGGAGTTTTTACTGAAAAATCGGGATGTCTCGTTAACAAATCGGGAATTTTGAACACAAAATCGGGATATTTTATGAAAAAAAATCGGGATAATTTCCGAAAAATTGGAATATTTTCTTATAATCTAGATACTTTACAAAAAATCGGGATATTTCTTAAAAGTCAGGATAAAAATCGGGATTTTTTTAAAATAAATCGGGATTAGCAATAAAAATCGGGATTAAAACCCGTTGAAATGAGAGCATGTTCCGTGAAGTTATAGAACGATCTGGAATATGATAATGTACACGCCAGGAACGATTCTTAAGGACGTTACATCCTTAGATTACCGTATTGTCATAAATATACCATCAATTAGAATGTGATGAAGATTGCAATCAAGGATAGTCGAACTGTTGCTATGATGTGTGTACATCAATTGCAACCATATACCATCACCGACCATTGTCATCTATTGTCATCACCGGTCGTCGTCGTCTCAACAGTTATCATCCTCTTTAATCAACGATCATCATCAACCTATCTTAAACATCTGTAACATTAATTCTCAAACTGAACTTTTTATTTTTACAATTTCTAATAATTCTAACATAAACTGAATACTGTAAGATCGAATTTTAATTGATTAGTTTCTAAAAACAAGACTGAATTAATTAATTAATATGATACTTTAATCTACAAAAAGCTTTCGTATTTTGTAATGTCATAGTAACTTTGTATAGTGATTAAATGTTAAAACCATCGAAAGCTGAGATATAAAAAAGTTCAATTCAAAGTATGATTCTCTATATCTCTTGGAAAGGAATTTTATCAAATCGAACGTTATTCGAGATAGATATAGAGAAGCCGCATATTCGTTTTTCTGTTCGTATGACGCTATTTTGCCGCCAGAACCTCGCGAATGATCCCGAGAATAATTCACGTGGCTATTTTTATAACCGCAACTCATTTAAACCAAAAGGGAACCGTCGCCCGATGATACCCAACCAATGGGTAGCATATTGTAGCATTCCGTTACCATGGTTACGCATCTTTAGACATCTTACCTTGGAATCTTAAATCGTTTGTAGCGTTGTCATTATTAGGTCTATATACTAGTAGAGGATTTTAGTATCAAATAAAACCTAATTAAATGTCCTAAATAGTAACGATATTTAATTGTGCAAATTAAATAATATGCTTAAATTGTGACAGCATCAATCAATTTTTAATTCAGAATTTTCAAGTATAGCAACGTGTCTATTAGAACTGAGGTCGAATGGCAGAATTTGTGCAAAGTTTTGTCCTCTAGTGTATGAGAATAAGGTATAAGCAACATAAAAATGAAAACAGATTCAAAATTGGATCAGCATTTTCAAAGTTATTAAACTTTCGAGGCAGCTACCGTGAATGTCATTATTTGAAAATTATATTCTGACATCTTACCATGGAAGTAGAATGTTTGTAGCTTTGTCATTATTTGATCTATAGAAATGCTATCGGTAACAAACTAATTTCCTGTTTGCCTTCATATTCAATTATGCAAATTAGCTAATTTACATTTATTGTGATGTCTTCGATCTATTTTTGTTCAGAACATCCCCGTTTAGCAACGTATCTATTAAAACTGAGGCCGAATCAAAGAATGTGTGCATAGTTTTGACCTTTATTTTATGAGTGGAAGATATAAGCAACATTCAAGAGATAACAGATTCAAAATTCAGAATCAGACTTAGCAGTTTTCAGCTTTTGAGGCAGCTACTGTAAACGTCATTGCTTGCCAATTATAAAAAATATAACAATAACGAAAAAGAAAAAACATAGTTGTTTCAATCATATTGAGTAAAAATGTAGATGTACATATTCTTTCTATTTTAATTGATCGTGAACTTCTAAGTATGTGGAAATGTTACATGTATTTTTACTATCATTCACGGGGGTCAAAATCGTGTGTTCTTGATCCTGTATTTTAAAATTCATTTCAATTTGCTATACACTGTCAATGAGTCATATAAATACATTGAAATGCTAACAATGCTTTTTTGACATATGTTGACTAATACACATATCAATATTTACAAGATTTATATGGAGCAGTATTCTTGATTTTATCCCACCCTAAGTGCTTTATATGATTGTATAATAGCATTGTATAACTGCAATATAAAACCAACACTCATCGTATACAACTCTTGAGAACGATACACAACTCCTGGATAGCGTATACAACTCCTGGACAGCGTATACAACATATAATGGTTGATTCTGATATCGTTATACTCTCGTGAGTATATGATATATTCATATACTCACTTGAGTATAAACACGATATACGGAATAAACCATTATATAACCTCACATTATCTGATTTCTAACTTTAAAAAGCTAAAACTAAATTTTGTTGATATTTGGACATAAGCTAAATAAACCTAATTACCATTTTTATATACAAAATACAGATGGAGTAAAGTGATGTGATCGAAGTGATGGAGTCACTTTGTTAGATATCAAAACTATATGTATTTTTATGTCAAAAAATGGTGCTTTTTATATAGCAAGTGCAATTGAACAGCTAACTGGCCCCACTATTATCAAAAGTGATACATTACACCTAATTTATCAGTCCCCAACGTTTGGCTTATATACACTCCCCTCCATAAGTTTGGCAACCTTAACTCCCCCATTGAACAACGTTGTAAAGCCTCTTTACGTTTGAATTTTTATTTACTTAACCGGCGATGAAATAATTTATAATATTCATGGAAGAGTGTAAGTGTGAAGGATATTAAAAAGACAAGATAACTCTTCCAAACGTGTGCTGAATGAGTAGCTACCTATTTTAGATCTTATCACGCCATGTTGTCAGTCTTTGAATATATTTTGTCAAGGTTTATTCACGTTCTACATGTGTTACATTTTTTCTGTTACATTGATAGATTACAAATACAAGATAAGCTTCCAAGTGGAGAATTGTATGTGTTGCTCGATCATGGTGTTATAGTATGACGTTTACATCACGGCGATTTGCAAAATTTTGCGGTAACTGTTGCGTTAATAACTATCACATAACATAACAAGATATATTAGGTTATAATCGTAATTATATATTCCGCTGATCTTTCCACATGCTCAAGATGGCTAACATAACCGGAAGACCCCGAAAGGGTACCGGAGATTACCGAACACAATATATAAGCACAATCATTATGGTTGAAGATCACAGTAGAAATTCCCATAGGTGGCCATTATAACATTTTACCCTATATCTTATTAAATATTAGTATCCAGGCCTAGTGTAACATACCACACTGTCCGGGAGAGACTTACCTAGCTTGCTGTAACAATATTACCATGGGTTGTCCACCGAATTTTTGAGATAAATTGATTTCAAGACACTAACCCCCTCTATAGTCAGGTTTTTCAGAAAAATTCTGGTAAAATCACCAAAGTCAAAATCACTCCGCCGCCAACTTAAAATGAGATTTCCCACTCAACTTTGACATGTTTTTAGATAAATGAGGACCTGCCTTATAAATATTGAGCCCCGATTCATTTACCAAACGCCAGATGGCGCTCTGATGGGGTAGGGAAGGAGAAAAATGACTTTTTATACATTAAACCAAATCACTAACGGTAACCGCTAGTATCCTTACTCAGGACTATATTCTATATGAATAACACAACAGTAACGAGAACAGAAAATGGCGGATGGTAATGTATAATGTGCAGCAAGGCTGCGGCCTTTTGTAATTTAGGGAATTTCAGCCATGTTAATTTTTCCGAAAATAACATGGCAGAGAAGTATCAAAATATAAGCGGACATAGATATGATAGCTTAACTACAAAACAAACTAAAATATACAAAAGTTAGAATAAATATAAATGTTTCTATTTTTACATAAACTGTTTCAATATGGTCATTTGATTGCTTATCTTTTAAATTCAAAGCAGTCACAAACATTTCTGTTTTAACTATAGGGCTCAGATTCCAGCTGTACTATAAGATAATGTTAGGCATAAATTCAGCCAGTGTGCAGCTGTACTATAATAGATTATTTGGTATAAGGTTCAGTGTGCAGCTGTACTATGAGGGACTGCTAAGCACACAGATCAGTGTGTATCTGGACTATAAGGGACTGCTTGGTATACTGTAAGTGGTAATTTATCCGAGTGGTTAATCTGCCAATTAACCAATACCGAATTTTAATTTTCCGACGCACCAAACCTATAATTAAAGGTCTGAAATTAACTGAATAAGATTCCCAATACTCAATTAAGTGATTCTCAAAATATCCCGCCGCGTGTAAGCTTATAATGTGACGTGATTGAACACCAAAAGTCAGGTTGACTCGCTGAGCTCAAATCTCAAATTGCCAAACAAACTAATTACCCTTAAGACAAAGGTATCTGAGTTTTTTTTATTTTACTGATCCGAAAACACCCCATTTGTTTATTCAATAGAATTATGCAACCAAGTCCAAGGTGAATATTGGTGTATTTGAATTTAATCCTCCCGATTTTATTCAGTAGAGAAACCGTCAAGAAATGGCGACGTCTCAAGGGAAAAACCTATTTACGTCGCCAATATTTACTTATTTATTGTCCATATTTGATTTATTGTGCGAACATATGTCGCAGTCTCTAGTTTACATTTTTGAAATATCAATTATCGTAAATTGCCCCCTATATCTTTTTGACCCATTTGCTGCCCATATAAAGAATGTGCTCCAAATGACTACCACCTCTCCTCTGACAGCTTGGTAAATGTCCCTATCTTTCGTATTATCTTTAGTTTGAGCTCTGCAGTGGTTCTAGGATTGTTGACATACACATTATCGTTCAGGATAAGAAACATGTGTTACAATAAAAACACATATGTTGTCAACAACATCAAAAAAAGTGTGCAAGTCTGTCTTCAGAAAAGTGGTAGAAATAGTGGGCAGGTCCTTAAAATGGCCAGCAAATAGAAGATACACATGCTACAGTCATGAAACTCTGTTAACTTTAAGGACATTGCACGAACTTTAATTCTATTAAACAAGATTCGTATTTTCTATTTGTTACAAAGATATGCATTGTAAGGTTGGTTGCATTTTTTATAAAACACCATGCTACGAAATGCTACAAAATGCTAAACACCTGACCCCCCGGGGATTGGGTCTACTCATATTTTCTTGCACCAAAGGTAAATAATTCATATACAGTATGTATCATTTTTATATACCCTCTCTAAAATCATATATGTAGCATTGTCATCCAATCATGTGAAATATAAGTTTGTTCCTCATAGAAAGTTTCACAAGGTAGCAAAGTTACAGAATCCATGGGTGTCCTTTGGAAACGATACAATGTATCAACGTACATGTATGTACAGATTTCGTGGTCATTTAGGGTGAATTTTGAGTCATTTTTAGTGCAATTTAAAGGACAAATTTATTTTCCGTATTGCACATTACTAGCAGATTGTCATCATGGCAGAGTTCGTTCTACATGTCTATGACAATAAGTCACAAGGTGTATAGTCAGGATTCGTGCACTGGCTTATACGGAGGCCATGAATCATGATAGCAACATTATCACTTTAAGGATGCAGTACCGGGTCTATTTTCACCTCTGTTTGCGCAGGTTTTACTTCCGGTTTGAGTGGAGCTAGCTCCAAAGAATGTCAGTTTCGCATTTTTAGATTGTCCCATAGTTAAGCTTCAAATGCTTTCAAAATATATAAAGAGAGCAATGTATACTTAATAAAATGATTTTTGTTTCTTCCTACGGTCATAATTGATGATCTTATAGCTAGGATTGTGCAAAAAACTTCTCTAAATTATAGCCAGTGGTTTTCATACAAGTATAGCTAAGACTGTTGTTAATTAACTCGCTATAGCTAATTTTGTTCCAGTCAGCACCATCTATCTATATTAAAAGTCTTATAACTAATTTTGGCTACTCACTAAATAACACAGGCACTGTCATGGTACTCTCATATATCGTGGACTACTCTCTCTAGTGAACACCTGTATCTAGTAAACACCTGTGTCTAAAGAACACCTGTATCTAGTGAACACCTGTGACTAGTGAACACCAATTCTTAGCACATTTCAACTTATTTCTAGTGAACACTTTTCTCTTGTGAACACATGTGTCTAGTAGTTGTGAACACCTGTGTCTCAAGAACACCTTTTTCTAGTGAACACCAATACTCAGCACATAATCCACTGACTGCAGTGCAGTTAAACCTGTATCTATTTGAGCATCTTTCTAATGTGAACACCAGTGTCAAGTGAACACCCGAGTTTGGTGAACACCAATTCTTAGCACATAATCCACTGACTGCAGTGCAATAAAACCTGTCTCTAGTGAGTACCTTTCTAATGTGAACACCTGTGTCTAGTGAACACAAAGCCAATAAATGGCAAAAAAGCATAATTTTTCATTTAGTCAAAAGTATATGTCTAACAAAAATAATGAGAAAATTAAAATGAATAAATTAATGATTTTGAAAATATTCCAGCATGGGGGGGGGGGGGGGGGTTCCGATAATCACCACCAAGCTACGCATCTGTGATGTTTTCTATAATACTTTTCTTTATTATTTACCATGTCACCACCCAATAGGTGACATATTTTGATCATCACGGATTTGAAATGGCGTTTCCATCTGCCTGTCGGTCTGACTAGGTTTTGGTATAACTCAGTTACCATGGCAACGGTACTCACATCTTTGAAAATGGTGCATGGTAACAAAAAAATAGGACAAGAAAAGACTTATTGTTAACTTTAATCTTGTGTAACAAATTATATTGATAAAATGTCCAAATTGGAGGATTTTCATATTAGGGTAGCAGATTATGTTACTTTCTGATAGATTTACATGTAAAAAGGAACATTTTGGGTGGGTAAAAGAAAATGTTATATCGAAATAACCAGACGGTCAATTCTCTTCATATTGCACTTGGATGATGATAATATCATAGTGATACATTGTAAAAAATATGAGCAAAATCTAATGTCTCAAATTTAAGTTACGCTGACCCGGTACTGCATCCTTAAATGGGTTACCGACAAAGTGAATAGCAAGTGGTCAATATCCACTATCAACCCATAATTTACAATTGTCAACAGGGGAAAACTATGATTAGTCTCTATGTTCCATTATGTCACACGTTTTTTTGAGAACCTGATCGTGAACGTGTACTATTTCCCTCGTTTTGGGATCACTGTCTCAATTCACTTTACAAGGTACCAAATAATAATTATTTACCGTATACTTTTATACCCAATTGTAAACGAAACTGAATGGGAGAACCTGAGACTAACAATGAGAACCAATTTATAGAGTACCATTATTCTACATAACCGTTTACGTAATTGTTTTTTCTAATTCAACAAATTCAGCAATTTCTTTGTATTAAAAATTAGACCCTCATAATGTCAGTGTTGCAAGATGTGCTGTGCATCCCGCGTTTTTTATAAGCGACGTATTTTACATGAGACATTACATTGTCTAAAAACATCCTTGATATATTAGTATAGAGCCTGGACGACGTTTTTCTTCTAAATATCATAAAAAATAACATTCACATTATGTTATCAAATGGTGAAAGATTAAATGTGTAAATTACCCTAAATGATATATTTGGATATCCATATTTTATAGAAAATGAAGGCATTTTTAAAGATGCTGTACACAATTATGTTGGTTGAATTCTTAAGAAATAATGACGACAGCAGAACAGTTATCAGTCGAGAACGTTGCCTGACGTGTGATATCAAAGTCAAATATTAGAAAATGAGTTGGGAGAAGAAAAAACTAGAATTCTTTAAACTTTCACTCATCTCCGGAGGTTTCTTAGAATAGCGTCTGAAAACACCTTAAAGCACTGTGTGAAATTGTATTAACTGAAGTTTCAAAATATCAGTTATAAGGTGCAGCCATGCATTAAGTTTGCTTGGACACATCCTCATGGAAACAAAATGGTTGAGAGTAATGCGATTTAAGATTATAATAAAAACCAATACAGGACAAAGGAACATATCCTGTATAAAGTATATAGCTCCCCGGTTCTGCTATACATAAAGTGAGAACGAATTAAGTATCAAGTCGAAATGAACGATACCATCATGTCGGTGAAACAAATAGCATGAACACACAGAGGGACTATGGAAACCCTTTTTTTATTTTCACAAGTAAAACTTTTCAACATAATTTCTTACGATGGATAACAGGGAGAGACAATTGCATTTTTTAGAGTCTTTTAAGATATGTCAAAATTCGAATAAAAATATTTATGGTTTATTGACCCCTTTTAATGAGAGGCATATTTCGACCCAAAAGCCCGAGGTTTTTGCAGCAAATGGCATTTTGACAGAATCAAGATATATGGACCTCCTTGATTCAAATGTTGCTGCACTATATCATGTTACAAATTCTTCATATTCCGTAGTTAAACCATGGATGATATGTTTTATCACCAGAAACTCACCAAAACGATTGGAGAACAACGAGAGTAACATCCCAGTCACATTTCCTACGGCGACCTTGCGGTCGCTGTGGATTTTCTGCTCTATCATACTTTTGCAGTCACATTTCCCACGGCAGCCGCACGGTGAATTTTAAATTTCTGCTGATAAATAATATTTTTATCATTTAATTTACATCGGGACAATTTAAAAATGTTATTCATAGTGCTAGGATGTAATATCAAATGAAAAGTGATCGTGAAACATTGACAAATAATGATTCAATCTTGTTTAGCCAGTTGATTTCTACAGTGACCTCAGAAATGTACAACTATTATAACTCCGAGTTATAATTTCTACGCCTTCCCTGCGGCCTGTAAAAATCTGCATTCGCCGTACGGAGGCCGCAAGGCGAGCGTAGTTTTTCTACGCTCGCCGCAGAAATTCACCGATTTAATTGATCTGCGGTCGACTTGCGGCCGCCGTGCGACAAATGTGACTGTCGTGTTAACAGCTACATTTAAACTTATCTGAAAATTCCTTTATAACTGTAAAGAAGGGCTAGTTTGTTTCTTGTTTGTTCTGAAACAAACGTAATCAATCTTATCATGAATAAAAAACGTGGCAATGATATTGAAAAATCGACCATCATATTCAAGTGAAATGATCAAGTGATAAAAATACATAATGATTGCTATGTTAACATGACATCACTATGCCAGAGGCAAAATACCATGCAGAAAGTTACAGAGTTTTGTACATCCCATATCAATATTGAAGTGCAACAACTGGTGGGTATTACATTTGCTATACATCATTTGATAGACCTACCGTATGTATCCTTCACTTTGAAAAAGTCTTATATTTTAAGGTATTACCGCACTGATTAGTATTCCATTCTCATAATAAGTAAAAATAGATATTGCTTGCTATCAAACGAGTATGGTGCATTGTCTTAGACATCAAAACCCAGTTCCTCTATAACTGCAGATGTCTGAAATGCTGACTTGCGGGCAGGCGCGTTATCAAGGTGGATGATTTGCTTCAAATTGCCTTTTTTCAAAACATCATCCGTACATATAGCTGTTTTCCAGGAAATTGCATTAATGTTATTATTTTTAATTCATACTTGAATCTGAGTTGTATAGCAGCACTATAACAACAAAGCACCTAATAAAACAAACTAGTAAGTTGTATTGTATTTGGTGAATTAGATACTTTCTTCAGTAATACAAAAATGTTAGATATAACATTTTCAAGATAAAGAAGCCACGGGTATTGTGATGTCATGTTATTATAGTAACTCGCAATTTATCTGTTTTTTTCTGAAACTTTTAAAAATATTAATTTCAAAACATACACTGCTTTAAAATCTCGTTGCTCTATCTACAATTTTTAATCTATGTTCTGCTACTAAGCATACTAGATAATTCATGTATTGGTAAACCTGAACTGCTTCTGAAGCATTGATCACAATAGGTTAAAGAAAACCACTTAACACAGTTACTCTATCAACAATTGTTTACATATATTGTATTTATTCGGACATTTTTTCCTTAATTGTAAAAAATGCATTTTTAAGCTAGTTGCTTGATTATCAAAAGTATATCTAGTGTCATGCTTCGGAAGAATTCATTAAAGGATTTTCGAACTAATTCACAAATTCAAACGTTAGAAAATTCAATTGTCAATTGTACACGGCCCCATGTAAGTCAACACAACTTTGCTGCACTGAATGACTCCTATTTCAGCCTATATATGTCAACGCACTTACTATTTTCCAAAGATTTATACAATTTATTCGACCACGGGTGTATTTGCCAATTATCGCACCTGTTCCTTTCACGGAGGCTGGGGGTTGTAATTCGAGGCGTATATTATATAAAGGTATGTTTTTTCCAGATGCAATCCCCGTCGGTGCTTTATCTTGGATTTGCAGTTGTCATCATTTGCAGCATCTACGAAGCGCGATCTGTTACACCCACTACGGTTATGATACACTTATTCACCAGGACAGATACAACATATCAATCCATTGTGTTCGTTAATAAACCCATATTTCATTTTTACCAAATGGTATCATATCCTGTCTTTTAAACTTGTATTGATTACAAGAACAAAACGAATGAATTGATAGGTGCAAACAAACCTTCTTTTTCATATTAATAATATTACACGTTGGATGAGCTCCTAATCCATTGTGGTGTCGCCTCGAGTAGCTATCCACGATACTATTCCGCGGCACTGGCCACCTTGTCGGCTATCTAACCGTATCCACGTATCCCTGAACGCAATACCATGGGAGGTTTGCTTTGCACTATTATTTCATTCCAATCATTCAAACTGCCCCTCAGGCAGCTTTGACATGTTTGCAGTCTTGCTAGTACTTTACGCTGTCACCTCTCTCGGGTGTGCATGTCTGAAATACCAGTATTTCAGGGCAGCTCTAAAGTTAACTTTTCTTCATATAAAATTAATGGAGACTGGATTTCCGTTTTACTTTAAGCCCCAAGTGCAAATAAATAATAAATATATGTTGTATTATATATTCTTACGTTATTCATGTATTACTGATTTGAGAGAAGCATAAACAGGATGAAATTTAAAGCATTCTAACACAATAGTAATATTAAATCACAGATAGATTTCGGGGGCAGATCCAGGATTTCAGGTTAAGGGGTGCGCCTTGATTTTTGAAGTCGGGGCCGATGACAGGACAAAGGAGGCCGGAGACCGACTAAAACGGGGTTCCCAGAGGGGGAAGGGAATCAATATATTAATTCTATCGAATGTTGGTCCATTTTCGTACAACTCTATGCAAGCCTGAGGCTCGAAAAACATGTTTCATTATAAAATAAAAGTAGCTCATTTACGAATTTATAATGATGCTAAAAAGTGACTTCTCAAAAACTACAGATAGTGCTGGGTGCATTTTGGTCGAATTTTCTTTCCAGAGACTGTTATGGTTATGCTTACTGTGAAACCCTCCCCACTGAGCAACAGAAGAGTCACTGTAGAGCAGAGTGTGATATCGACAGTGGTGTATAATAACAACATCAACATGAACCACATTTCTATCTTAATAGTACGATAACGTCATTTTGAAGGGCAATAATTAGAGGTTATGTCACTATCGTGGCATATATGCCCGAGGTCCCAGTGATATATGGCCCGACCTTGGGAGGGACATTGATCTCTGAGAACCGAGGGCATATGTGCCACAATAGTGACATAAACGATTTATAACATACCTATGATGATGTAGACTGGTCGGAGAGCACCGTTTTCTTATAGAATTGACAAACAAATGGTTTGAAAATGATTGAAATGAGTTTAGAAAAATTGCTCGCGCAGTTTTATCTTCGATTGATTGGTTATGACGTCAGCGCCTTGACCAATCAGAAAGTTAGCGGGCGCGGGCTTTTCAAAACTTATATTGGCCCGCTGTCTTGTGTACACTTTGCACTATACATCATCATAGGTATGTTATAAAGTGAAATATTGGACCGAGGGTCGAAGTCCCAAGGTCCAAAATTTCACTATATTGCCCGCAGAAATGACGTTATTAGTACTATTACCACCGTTAACGACCAGGACTGAAACAGAAAGAAAATCTTACGCACTGAACGATATACCCGGGGAAAATTGCCCGTCGTTAAATGCATTCTCGACCGGCCTAAAATGCTATATTGACCGCCACTATGACGTCAGATATTGCTCAGGTCGATATAGTAAAATGAACTCCTTCTTAACTAGCACTAAAACCCCTAAAACTGGCCCGACAAGGTGGTAATAATAGACTATATCCAATAGTGATGTTCGTAATTTCATGTATTGTATTGTATATTTATTGCCTCATTTATATGAGAGAATACATTTTAGTATACATATGGTTTACATATAAAATATAAAATACAAGGATAAGATTAAATTATGTGATAAAAAAGTAATTGTTTTGGAAAACATAAAAATAAAGTGATAGAGAAATTATGTGTCAAGCAGAGCCAACAGGTTGGCTCTGTGATTGTACATTTTGTGTACACATGATGATACAATTATTAACGTCTCACATGAAACATCTGAGAGACCTAAAACTTTCTTCATAATAACACCCATACTGTCACCACGACAGCCAAGGGCTTCAAATATGTTATGCCTATATGGTTCATACATAGGGCATCTTAATATAAAATGTTCAATTGTTTCAGTTTCACAGAGGTTACACAATATACATCGTTTTAAACCATTGAAGTTGTTCGTATTTAATACATGGGCGTTACATATCAATTGCATCATAGTTTTACACTGGCTTTGACATTTAGAATATTTCTGACAAATCGACCACCATATGCAAGGTTTTAAGTCTGTGACATAGTCACGTAGGTATAAAAGTTTGCCATAACATGAGCATTGCAAGAAAAATTGCTTGACCTCGACGGATCTTACAGCATTGACAATTCGCAGTCTCCATGACCTCTTCGACGGAAGATATCCAGAGTCCAGCGCATTTTTAACCAGATTTTCAATTCCTAGCATTTTGGTCTTAAGGAAAATGCGCCGGATAGGAGAGAAAATATCGTCATGGTTGTCATAAGTGACATGAAACATCTTTACTAACCGTGTTATAGTTATATCCCTGTAAATATTATTAAACCTAAGTAAACCCCAGAGATACATCATCTGCAACACTGTAATATAGCCGTCTATTGACAACCATCCAAACGGCATCGTTGCACTAGGATTGACTGAGGTTTTGGGGAAGAATTGGATACGTTTGCCAATCTCCCTATGAGTCAATTCAAGCTTTTCAACATCTGACGCTTGGTAATTTATAACTGGTGCCCCAAACAGCATGGTTGGAATGGAAAAGGCCCAGTACAGTTTTGATGCTGTTAAGGGTGACAAACCACCTGTTTTGTGCCCCAGTCCCAAAAGTGGGCAGAATTTTCGCTTACCACTAGTGCAGCGATCATTAACATATTGTGAGATATCATTTTTACTAGATATTGGAATACCAACATGAACAGTGAAATTGACCTTTGGAATTCTCGTGTCACCTATCTTGAGAACGACATGACCTTTAACACTTGAATCAGTGACCATATCATTAAATGTCAGAAAGTTACATTTCGCTGGATGGATTTCATATCGCCATCTTCTACTATGTTCAAAGGCAGTGTTTAACATAAGGTATATCCTTTTGATTTGTGGCAATAATGGTCATGTCATCCGCATAAGAAGGACATACACAATTTACATCATCAATGTGGCCACCTATATTCATTTCACATAGATCCTGAATAAGGCCAGCCATGTATAACTGATAAAATAGCATAGATAGGACACCCCCTTGGTGGACGCCCTGCATGACATTAAAAGGTTTAGAAAGTGTATTTGAACTTCCTACACGAACGGCACATTCATATTTATGGTAATTATCATAAAGCATACGCCACAGTTTGCCACGGATACCAAGTTTATGTAGTTTGACCATCAATCCATCTAACCAAACGGTGTCAAATGCTTTTCTAATATCTAATGTGGCTAATATTACATTTACATTTGTTTTTCGATACACTTTAAAACATATTATTGACTATAAGATTACACCATATAATCCTAAAAATAGTTCTTTTTTAGGATACTCCATGAAATAAGACCCAGGTATTGTTATTTTTCAAACCTTTCCTAAAATTAATGCCCCTCCCCCACAATATCAAGTATCAAAATCACAATCCATGACCATATCACAAAGTTTAACTAAAACATATAGTGTATTAAGATAAGATTAACAGTATATACCCCCTCCCCAACCATTCAAGTACCAATATCACAATCCTGGACCATATCGCCAGTTTGAACTAAAACATATAGTGTATTAGGATAAGATTAGTAGTATATACCCCCTCCCAGACCATTCAAGTACCAATATCACAATCCACACTGTTCCGCAACTAGTTTCTTTGACTTTTTATATTCTTTTGCAGATTATGATTTGACACAAAAGCTAGAAAATAAAATCTAGTTATAATAAGTTTCTTCGATTCGGAATTTGTTTTGTAAATGAAGATTCAATTCATACCAAATATTCCACACTCTTAAATGCAAGACATTGCCATCTTTCATTCTCAAAAGTATAATATAGATGGAGTCCGAGGAGTAACAGGTGTTTTTCTGCTCTCCTGCTTATTGGTATATAGCTAGGTTTCTAGGAGTATATGCAGCATATAAAACAACAGGATTATTTATGAACATATACAGCTCATCTTCCTGGATTATCACATATGAATATCGTATAGTTGCAGAGGAAACCCATGTGAAAGTTTTCTACATTTATTGAACATAAAGATCTAGGTCAGACATTTTGTACATTTACAAAAGTCATAGGTTATAATACACAACCTTGAACCACTGGCTAACAACTGTAACCACAGGATTGACTTTTAATCCAGTTGTTTATAAACACAAGAATCTACACAAGCTTGTATGACCACTCAAGCCTTATTATGGAAGATGATAAGCATACAATGAACACTTCCTGGAATAGCCAGTATAGTGCTTTCGATCCAGACTCCCCAACCCCATCAGCTTGTACTGTTGCAACTACTATGGCTACTACTCAACAGTCGCAGCCTTCCGTAACATATTCTACAACACCAATTCAACAATCCAGGGCATACAACTTCAATGCACCCACCTTTGTGCCATTCCCCAATGCACCCTATCCTATTCGCTCTTCACCCCCCAGGCATCCACAATATGTACAAACTCCGGTTCCTGCCTTAACGGAGGAAATGAGGTCTGCAAATGTTGGGGACTTATTAAACCTTCAATCCCACTTTGATAACATGTTTAAGGCTAATCAGGCCCACATGGGACAGCTCATAACATCAGCGTTAGCTCCAATTAACTCCAAATTGTTAGCATTGGAAACAGAAAATGAGCTGCTTAAGGCTGATGTTGCTACTCTTCAGGTAGAGGTGAAGGATCTACGAGCAGCCTCCAACCATAATGCCCAATACTCAAGGCGAAACACCATTCCTGTACTAGGAATTGATGAAGAAGATGGTGAAGATTGTTCAGCAGTTGTCACCAATGCCATACGACGTCATCAAGTCCTTCCCTCCCTAACTGAGGAAGACATCGAGGTGGCCCATCGAGGTGGCCCACCGAGTCGGAAAGAAATCAACTGGTAGAACAGTTAGGCCTCGACATATAATTGTTCGATTGAAATTTCGAGGGACAAAGGACGCTATTATGCGCAATAAGAAAGCTCTGAAAGGCAAACGTATCCTTATATTTGAGGACTTAAGCCCCCTAAATAGACAACTGCTTGAACAGGCCAAGATAAGCACAGGTGTGCAGTCTGCCTGGTCGTCAAATGGAAAAATTCTGGCAAAAATGGATTCTGGGACAATCAAGCGTTTCGAACTTGGAGACATGGGTCTGTAATAAACTGTCTATAAAGACATTTTTCTTCATATTTCTCATTTTGTCGGTATTTCCATGATAAAGGATTTGATACTATTTATATGTGCTCTTCAGGCCTTATGCAAAACAGGACGCCTACATGTATATACTTTAAATATTTTTTTTCATTTTTTATTTTTATCTCAAAGCATAAATGATGTCCTAGTGCAAAACCTACTCAAAGTGTTAACACTTTGAAACCAAGTTTCATAAAGCAGATATAAACCTTTATGCTTAAAGCCTGCAATCAAAATTCCAAAATTGATGTTAATTATTTTATTTTGTAAGCAGATCCAGTATGCTGCTAAGTGCTATCAATATTGCATTGGAATCGTTTCATGTTTTGAGTGGATATGTAATTACTTAATCTGTTATAATTTTAAGCCAGTACCATCACGATTTAGCATTCATAGCCAATTATTTTGTTTTACAAAGAGTATTCTGCTTGATTATTTTTTATTACAGGGAATGTGTTTAAAAACACCACTCATGGTTCATAGTAATTTCATTGATCTTACAATGCTGTTATATCATGGACTCACAAGTTTAATGTTTGAAGATAATTATGACTGGACTTAGCTTTGTATCGAGCTATTGATGGACCATTTGATTATTTAGTTGGTAACTAAAGCCTAGTATGTTGGTCACCCATTTCTTTTAAATGATGCATTAATAAAAATTATGGGTTTTATTCTTGTCCTGAACTGGCTTCACTTTTGGCTCTTCATTCTACTTTCTAAAATCATCCCATTGAAAAATGCAATTATATTACATGTTTTTAAGTTTTTGTGTGTAGCATCAAGAAACCTACTTCTCATACAGAAATTGTGAGATTATTATTATTTTTTCTCTGCCAAGTAGATTTGTAGCAGTGCTACTTTTGGCATGTAATTGGTTTCTTGTGCTATAAAAGAAATTTCACAGCCTGGTCAATTAAAGCCACTTCTGACTTAAAATGAGTCCTGTACACAAATACTTGTGATAGTTCATACATGTATGTTCTGAGGTTTTGGGAATTATCTTGACCATGATTTCACAGATCTCAATGTTTGTATATAGTTTTTGCTAGGACTTATTTGTATTAAATAAGCTTCTTGAATTTAAATTTCTGTAAATGGTTTTTTGAGAGGTCTTACTTCTATCAACTGAACATAGGACCATACTTAGACAGCATTAAATGTTTGATGTTCTAATAGAATTAAAACTGAGTGTTCTATTCAATGTTCAGTCCGAAGTTTGAGTATATATTCATTATCTATCATGACTCAGTGACTTTATACTTCAGGAACCTTACCTGTTTAATTTGATAATACAATGTATTGTGTTTGTTTTTTGGCTCTTGTGTCACTGGCAACTATTTTTATACTCATCATATTCCCTTTTTAGAAGCAGTGAGAATTGTGACCACCTGCTCTACCTGCCATCTTTCTTTGATTTAAAAACTGATTTACCTTGTCATTACCATGACTATCTACATGTACAGTGGGGACTTGTCTATGTATTCACACACCTTTTCATTTGATAGAGGATGATATACACCTTTTGTCATATCCATGGACTGAGTTACCATTTTTTGGTGTCAGAGACCACAATGATTTTATTGAGCTGGTTCCCAATGGAAATATAATGATAACATTTGAGAATAAACTTTTTAATCCAATTGAGATTAGAGGCGATGACGAGGATACACCAGGTTATGATGATATTTCTAATGATTTTATGTCAAAGTGTGATTATCTTACTTTGACTGAACTGAATAATTCAATGAATGCCAAGAATTTATTAGATATATCTCTTATACATAGCAATATTCGCAGTTTATCAGCAAACCAATGGAAATTAACAAACATGATCTCTGCTATCAACAAGCCAATTTCCGTAATAGCACTTTCAGAAACATGGCTCTATAAAGACCAAGAAGCTTACTTTTCTAAATTTTTGAACTATAATGGCTATTTTAAATCACGTAACACAAGAGGGGGAGGGGTAGGCATATATGTTCATGATTCTATGATTACCATAGAAAGAACCGATCTCAAATTTAACAATGATAACTGTGATGTGATGACTATTGAGATTGTAGTTGAAAACAGCAAAAATGTTTTATTCACTTGTATATATAAACCACCCAATGTTGATGTTGATGACTTCAATAATGATCTCAACACTTATCTTTCTCAGCTCTCTTTAGAAAATAAACTTTGTTATGTTGCTGGAGACTTTAATATTGACTTATTTAAATTAGCTCAACATATTCCTACACAGAATTTTTATAATATTATGACTTCATTTAACCTAGTTCCTCTGATTTACAAAGCAACCAGAGTCACATCGACTTCTGCTACACTTATCGATAATATCTTTACAAATGACTCTAAGGCAGACTCGTGTGGTATAATCTTTAATGATATCTCAGACCATTTTCCTGTTTTTGCCTCTTGTAAAAACATGTCAATAGAATAAAAACTATTAAAGTGCAACAGCGAAAAAATACTGAGCCCAATATTCATCTATTTAATGAACTACTTTTAAACGAAAATTGGGATGATGTCACAAGTAATAATGACACAAATGCATCATATATCACATTTGAAGAAATAATAACTCAACACTATAATAGATGCTTCCCTCTTAAAGTTATCACAAAAAGAATCTATAATAATAATATTAAACCATGGATCACATCTGCAATTCTTATTTCAATAAGAAACAAAAGCAAATTATATAAAAAAAACTTCTGAGAAATCCTTCCCAACTAAACAAAATTTACTACAAAACATATGCAAAAACCTTAAAAAGAATAATCAAAAACTCTCAGAAAATGTATTATAATAACAGATTTCAAAAATCCCAAGGCAATATAAAAGCTAACTGGCAAATTTTAAATGAATTACTTCAAAGGAAAAATAAATCAAATAATATATCTGAATCTTTTCTCAATAATAACATTGAAATTAATGATAAACAACAAATTGCAAATCAATTTAACAATTTCTTCTCAACCATAGGTGAAAATCTTGCTTCCAAAATTCCCAAATCAAAAAAGAATCCTCTTGACTTTATGCAGAACATGGGACAAACAGAATCAACATTATTTCTTAATCCAGTATCTATTGATGAAATTAAAACTGAAATATTTAATCTGAAAAATTCAGCTGCAGGTCTTGATGATTTTAAGCCATTTGTCATAAAGGAGTGTGGTAATACACTTTTACAACCACTTTTGCATATTTTTAATCTCTCATTTAGTAATGGTGTTTTTCCTGATCATCTTAAGGTTGCCAAAGTCATTCCTATCTACAAAAAAGAAAGTGTAAAACTGATTACTAATTATCGCCCTATCTCTGTCCTTCCTGTTTTTTCTAAAATACTTGAAAAATTGATGCATAGAAGATTCTCTACCTTCATTGACAAAATGGAAATTTTATATACCAATCAATTTGGATTCAGAGAAAAAAAGTCAACTTTTATGGCTGTTCTTAATTTTGTCGAAAAAATAAGGAAATCTATTGATCAAGGTGAGTACTCAATTGGCCTGTTTTTGGATTTCTCCAAGGCATTTGACACTATTGACCACAAAATTCTCTTTCAAAAGTTATATTTTTATGGTTTTCGTGGTACTTCACTTGATTTGATAAAAAGCTATTTTCAAAATAGAACCCAAAGTACTTTAAACAAAAATGTTATCTCGGAACCAAGCACCATTAGTTGTGGAATTCCCCAAGGCTCAATATTAGGCCCTCTTTTCTTTATTGTTTATATAAATGACATATACTTATCATCTCCGAGGTTATTTTTTGTACTTTTTGCCGACGACACTAATCTATTGATAAATGGTAAAAACCTAGATGAACTCAATAATATTTTAAATACAGAGTTAAAAAATATAGAAGAATGATTGGTGACAAATAGACTTTCTTTAAATATTTCAAAAACCAAATACATTATTTTTACTTCAAGACGAAAACACTTAAGATTCTAGCAATTTTAAGATATACCTTAGTGACAACAAACTCCAACAAGTATCAAAAATAATTTTTTAGGTATCATAATTGACCAACATTTGACTTGGAAAGAACATATCACCTCAGTTAACATGAAAATCTCAAGGACTATAGGTATTTTGTATAAGATAAAGCATATTCTTAACATCCAAGGTTTTTTGAGTATTTACTATTCTTTGATTTATTCCTACCTTATATACGGGAATCTTATTTGGGGGGCTGCAAATCCTACAACAATCAACCCACTCCATTTGTCTCAAAAAAGGTTTGTACGCCTTGCAACAAACAGTGACTATAGAGCTCATTCCACCCCACTTTTTGAAATGTTAAAATTACTCAATGTCTTTGATATTAATAAGCAAGTCAAATGTATATTTATGTTTAAATGGAAAAATGACTTGGATAATTATAGGAGTATATACCCCCGTATTTTTACAATGGTGCACGAAAGAAATCCCTATAATACCAGAAATAGAACGACTTATGACCAACCCAAAACTCGAACTAATTGTAACGGATTTGGGTCTTAGGATGTATAATTTCTCAGTTATCTCTGCATTTACATAAAGGCTGAAGGTCTTCATATAATGGTCAAACTTAATTGTCATTTGTCAACCAATCATGTATCAGTATCTAGACTTAGTTCTGGGTTTCATAGAGGCTGGTGATCTTTAGACAGTAGGCACACTTCCATTGTATCTTTCAAACAATCACTTTACAGTCTGGTCATCTTCAGTCCACTCAAGTTTTGGTGCAAGCAGTCTTTTACTATGGAATATTCTCAGTACCAACTGCATTCTAACATTTGCTTCAGTCACTTAACCAATCATCGGTCCATAATTTGTCATGGTCAGTTTTAGGGATGTCCATAGTCTTTTAGTACTCAAGTTAACCAATCAATGGCTTCCGTGTCTTGGTCCCCCCTGGTACATGCAGCACTTGGGGTCTCATGGGTATATAAGTAAATGTTCACCCTCATGACTTCAGTCTCGCTCCTGGCTCGCTTGGGTAAAGGTCTTCAGCTCTTGTACAGTCTTTATGGATATTTGGACTAGGAATCAATTAATGAATCAATAAAGGAGTTCAGTTTATCAATTAGTCGGATATATATTTGTCACCATCTTGGATATTTACTTAAGTTGCAGGCACTTGGTTGTTTTGGGGTGAGTTATCAATGCATTATTTACAGGTACTTTGAACACATGATTTCTTTGGCATTATTGTGTGAGATAATTGCAAGCTATCAGTCCAGGTATTGTACTTAGATTTAATTAGTATTGAGGTTACAGGAGTTGTACTTGTATGCATTTCCTATTATGATGTAACATGTTCATGTACCTTTTGACTTATAATTAAACAATATAGTAATGTTGATTATTGTTAACCTCAAACCGAAATGTTTTGTTTGACACTTATTATTAAATCAACCCCCACGAAACTGCACAACCCCCAACACAACACCTTGGGTCGTTACATAATTATGGCAGATCATCTTTATCCTTTTCAATACCACAACTTTGGAACAAACTACCAGAAAGACTCAAAGAAATAAAAAGTATCTATATATTTAAAAAGGAACTGAAAAAAATTGTTTTTGGAGAGCTATTAATTTACTTGATATTTGTTTTGTTTTCTCCTCACTACCCTCGCCATCCCTCCCACCCCTTCTCTTGTGTATTCTTTTTTGTCCTCTTTATTACTGGACAAAACATATCGCTCAGTTTATCAGATTCTTATTATTATAATCAAACACAGTTTTGATTCTTTTGACTCGATTGATATTTATTTCTGACATAGCCGCTGTTTACAGCTTCCATCTATCAACCCCTCATTATGTATGTTTGTATCCAATGGGTCTCTACTCAGATGTGACAAGCAAAACATGATCATTTGTATGGTTGAATGCAAAGACAAGTCCCCAACTGCACTTTAACAGGTATGACAACACACAACTTTTATTGTAAAAAATTTGCTGGGAATATACACTTTTTTAAGTGTCACCCACTCATGCTTTGTATAATTGTGTGAATTTAAAAAAGGAAATAAACATAAACATAAACATAAAAGTCACACGTGCAAGATGACTTGTGACATCACTGGTTTATAAACATCAAGAACATGACAACGGATGCACAATTGCTATGAGTATACATGCTCATACTACAAATATAAGCTGTGACGTCATAACAATGACGTTTTGTTGCCGTGCGTATCCAAGTATTTTCTACAATATTGTTGTGACGTCATAACAAAAACATAACATCCGGGACTTTCTACCGTGGTTTATACTTCGTGGTATATACATCGTGGTATATACAGTTGCAAACGAGGCTGCGACTGGAGACTGCAGGAAACGATGAAATACACCCTAATATTTTTACAAAGACCCCCCACGAAGTGCGGTTCTTTGTACCTTATTCCGGACATAAACCAGTGGATCGGTCACGTGACCTAAAGACCGCCTTTATTACCTTATATGGCAAATTGTCAAGGGAACTACTAAGTCGTCATATGACGCGATTACGGATCGATTGTGTTTCCAAGTAATGTCGTCATGTGACGTAGAACGCATTGTCCGCCATTGCTCTCAATTTTGTCTGAACGGGTAAGCGTATTTTAACATTTCTGTCATTTAAAGCCTGGTTTTCAGTATTTATAATCGAATTTCACTTCAACTTGATTGTAGAAATGAATAGAATTGTAACTTCTTATTTTACTGAATCATTATTCGAGCCAGAACATGAGAAGTGGCGCAAAATCAATTTATGAACTTGAAGAAATTTAGTTAGATCTAGCCTAGGCCTAGCTAACCAAACCCGTCTGGCCCAGTAATCTACTCCCGATTCTGAATTGTCGTAGATCAGATCTACGAGTACGGGAGTAGATAACTGGGCCAGACGGGTTTGGTTAGGGCCTAGCCTACTCATGGTTCAACGAGTTTTTCAGATGGTTCAAATAGTCAACACTGATATATTTAATGTTCTGTAAATGGTTAGTATGATGCTATGCTGGTCGCAAGGAGAGGTATCAAAAGTTCAATGTCTGATAGGAAGCTAAATTAATCTAGTTTTGAGTTTGACCCACTCCCCCAAAAAACGTGATCGCGGACTTTTCGCGTGTGGACTTTAGTGGATTTTGGATTTTCATTGGGATATTACCATAACGTACATGTATGTAGGCTACAATAACGAATTCTTAAAACATGTGACAACAACAGTAAACAGCATTTGCAGAAAACATCAAGTAAACTCTTTATTTAAAACCATTCAAAGGAATTCTGATCCGAGTCAAAATTGCACAAAAATGAAATAGCAAACTGAAATGGCTTTGACCCCCCCCCTTCTAGATTTATTTAGTTTTATAGGCTTATCCGTCGACATTGAACCTTAGATGCCTCCCGCCAGACTTATGTCACGAGACTGGCTATTACCATCTACATAAGAAGTGAACGATAGTTTTTTAAACTGGAAGGTCAAGGTCGGAACTCAAATGAATATAGACTGCCCCAATTCATTTCTTTTTCAGAACAAGAACGCCAACAACAACAAGATCCTATGCATACGACCACGCACACCAACAACAAGTGCAACAAAAAATAACGCAAACAATTATAAAAGTTATGTCAACAAAGACATATATTACAAATCAGGTGTGAAATCGGCAAAACTTGGGCTCAGTAGACAATAAAAAAGTTTACTGTAGAAGTGTACATGCTAAGGCAGTGTCAAGGTATGTATCAAATCAAGAGATCAAAAGACTAAAAGCTAATGTATATTTTGTAACAATAGAGAGGTAAAGCAATACCATTTTTATTACATGAACCACAAATGTAAATCTATACATTACCGTTTTCGTTCTGTGAACGTGCTACTTTAAAAACGGAGGAAACGTAATTTGTAGGTCTTAAACTTAAAACTGGTTTATTTCTTTTTGCTAGTGGTTTCTGTATTATTTTCTATTTATGACAAAGTAATAAGAGTGTTTCGACCCTTTCAAGCCGCGGTTTATGTTGCAAGAAGTACTAATACAATAATATTGTATTTAAAAAACTATTAGTATGAACTGTATGAATACATGAAATATCTTCATTCAAAGGTATAAATGTTGTACAAAGACAGACAGGAAATGTATTGACTAAGGCCACAGATATAAGATATGCTTTTATCTCATATTTCCAGGGCACGGTAATAATAACAAAGGTCAAGAAGGATGAGAACTTTCCACAGAGTCCAAATGATGTCACGACAAGATCCAATGAGTTTCAATCAGGGTCCAGATGTCATTCACTAGGGATTTAATTGGACTTTTCGAGATTTGTTGTAATTGGGCTATAAGACGCCACAATATACTGAAATATGTGCTTAAGTTACGTGATTGTTTTATGTCACCGTGTAGAGATGGTGACATAATGAAGTTTGTTAGAGTTTATTCGTATATATATTTAAACTTTTTCTTGGTAATGCAATACTGCATCAAAACACAAAAAAACAGATATAGAAATTGTGTTCACAGTTTGAAAATCTGATTTAAAACTCCTTGCAAAATGTAACATAACGACGTAAAAGAGCACGAAGCGCTATCTATATTGTTCTTGGTAAAAAAAGTCATTTACAAAAATTACAATAGAGTTCCTTACTTGTAAGTCACCCTACCCCATCCAGAACAGTATACCAATAGCCTAATAGTATAAGTGGCGCTACATACTTCTGTGACAATATAACCATTTACTTAACATGCTTAATAGATTCCACTAAAAGCAACATTTCACTATCACTCCATCTTTTCCCCCCCTTATACCTAACTTCGGGTCTTTGTAGTTTTTCAGTGATTTTTTCACTGGATTATCTTGTTAATCATGTGATCGGTTTTTATCCAATGAGAAAACGAGAAACATTTCAATGATATAATAAATTTCAATACATATATGTACGTTCAAATAGTATTCGCCTGCATTTTTCTTCATGAAACTTTCTCAACATAAAGAACATATATTTGACATTATTCTACTCAAATTTCTTCGATATCTAATTGAGTTAAAAAAAAGTTATGGTCACTATGGTAACCATTGTCATGGGTGTACGGGTTAAACTTTTAAAATCAAGTCAGAGCAAACTAAACGTAATTCGAAGATTCTTTGACACTACAGTCTAGATGTGTAGCCACAGACCCAGCCAAATCCTTATTAAACACACTCCAGTGATTTAAAACATTTCAAATCCTAATTACTCGATCTACATATTAAAATCTCCAAATGTAAGAAATGATTCTGAGGATCAAGAATGACATTAACATCGGCAATATCAATTTACTTGGTGGTGTTTCAGATGAGCCGTGTGCTGATGGTGTACGTACTGCTACTGAGCTAACTGTCGCTGTTGAACTTCTCTTGGTCATCGTCACAGTTGTCATCTCCGATTGTTTGATGACGGTGTACTCAATACCAGTTAGGATGGCGGAATTAGATATGTTGTGAGAAAGTATAAAATTGTTCAATTTCTCTTCCAATTGACCAATGTTGTACGTCATTGTTTCGTTGATTGTTTCCGAAACATTTGGTTTGTCTTGAAATAAAACATCGAACTTGTACGTGTTGGTCGCCCACGTGCCATTCATGTTGCTGATCATATGATCTAAAACAATGCGAAGTGGTGGAAAAACTTCGAATAGCATCTGTGAAGTGATGTAAGCGGAGATTACGTTTGAATCTATCCATTTTACTTTATAACTGATCGCTACTTTCACAACAATATCACGTATGATACATTTATCTCCAACGAGTATCAAATTGCCTAGACATCGATTCAATCGGCATCGATCCAGGTCCTCAGAACAAACAAGTTCAACTTCAGCAATCCTCGTATGTTTTTCATTCGGAACAGTTCTCACGTTTATAGAGTCTCCCGTGACGTCCATTAATATTTGAAATGATATTGTTTCTAAATTGTCAGGTAAAAACCACGTCTTGTCAGTGAATTCGATCAATCGACAAAACTCAGGGTTAGGTTTGTCTTCCGTCATTCGATATAAATGCGGATTACATTTCCAACAGTGAACATTGTGAAAAACATTGTTATCTTGAATTGGATCTAAACCATGATGATGACAAAATGAATCCAGACCTGTGCCTTTACAAAATTCACACTCGGAAATTGTGCCAATGCAAGGACACAATGACCCTCAAATGTTTTCGCGATCGTATGTGTCCGACAAGGGTTCCAAATAGTCGTATCTACACCCCCTACCAAGATATCTCAAATCCTGGATCAGTTCCATGATTCGAGGGATATTCAAGCTCCCGACATGTAAATTGTCTAAATTAATATAACCATTAATGCATTCGATTTTTGGTCTCCAAAACTTGGCTGCTTGAACGAAGTCACACTCGGCGCAATATTTGTTCTTGTAATGTATACCTTTAATGCCATCGTAGCAGGGAATATTTGAAAATGGCTCATCCTCATCGAAGCACTTTTTCTCCAATGCAGAACCCTTAAAGTCCGCGTGACAACTGGCTTTTAAGTACACCTTCACGACTCCTTGAACTCGCGTACATTGGTAGTCTGAGCGTTGCGTTTCATGAACAGAAAGAGGGGTGCAGCTTTCGTCATCGACAGCAATAAAGGTCTGGTTTGTCTCGATATCTCGTTCAGTATATGTAGCGTTACAACCGAGGCACTGTTGTCTATAATCTTTGCAACAGTCACCATAATGTGTACATAACCCATCACAGTGGCAGTAAAAGCTCGTCGCATTTTCCATTGTTACTATATCACCACATCGCCCTCGGCAAGATCTTTTTGTATCATTGCATGAAAAATCTAGTTTAACCAACTTACATATCTGTTGTTGAATTTCCCTTTTTTCTCTCAAAGCATAGCGACACACCTTCGATTTCTTATAACGCGAAAACGGCGTACTTCGCTCTCCTGTATTATTTCCTAAGCCCTTTGGATTGCCGTTTGTACGTTGGTTTGCACCATGTTGGTGGCCGTAGTTCTGATATTGTGTAAGAACAAATACAAAATTAGTTATCCTCAATACCAGGCTTATGTTGAAGACAAATCGAAACATCGTGTATCTTACCTTCTGCGCTACCAACAGAATAAATTTTAAGACTAGAATAACTGACGTTTGCACTTTGAGGGATCGTATAAAAATATGCTTTTCCTTTTGAGGCTTGGCCACTTTTAAACTGGAAATGTGGACGTTTTATCTATTTTTCTCATATGACTAACCAAGATACAGCCATCTTTACCCCATGCAAGATATTGCCATCTTTCATCCTAAAAAGTCACACGTGTAAGATGAGATTTACCTTTGACATCACTGGTCTATAAACATCAACAACGTAGCAACAAATACACCGTTGCTAAGAGTATACATGCTCATTTTACAAAACTAAGCTGTGACGTCATAACCATGGAGCTTTGTTGCCACGCGTATCTATGTATTTTCTATAATATTGTTATGACGTCATAACAATTGAAAGATGAAGTTCCATTAATCTGAAGCTTGTTTCTACCCAGTTTTGTCATGAAAACGTGAAAATAAAGCATAATACAGAGTCATATGAGAAAAACTTTCTTGTACTCGTACCTGTGCAAAATCGTCCATTCTTGACTCGCTTTGAAAATGTTTCTTTATCTCGTCTGCGACTGGATAAAGAAGAATTATCAAAGCTCATCAAGAAAGGACGATCTTGCACGGTCATTATTTACAAGTGGATCCAAGAGACCAAGTGGGCAAGTCCATTATTCTGCAGGGGTGGCAGGATATACATGTATCAATTTTCACATACTCACATACTCTCATAGGTCAAAACATTTCCCATGATGCAGTTCGCGGAGGAACAAATTCATACTTCCTTGTTTTCCCTCATAGGTTTAACATGGGGATTTTCACACCTATTTTTCAAACGATATATTCGTTCATATTCCCGTACGAGAGTACAGAAAAAATTATAAGAAATGATTGATCTCTTATTAATCTTAATATAACAGCTATTTCTTTCATTGTATCGATTCATAGCGTGGTGAAAACGACGATTGAAAAGTGAGAAATATTCCGGAAGAGAAGGTCACGTGATCAGTTGACTAGTCGCCATATTGGAAAAACAATTCCATTCGACTTTCAATACTTTCATGCCAATCTTACCGCACTACAAACTGCAACATCGATGCAACAACTGGATAAAAGTATTCATCTTCAAATTACATTATAGAGTTACGTTGAAAACCCACAAACAACTGAGCAGTAGATCAAAGAAGACGCGTCGCTATTATCTAGGTCAATCTGTTCAGTGGTCCGAAAGCAAATCTATAGTACTCGTTTCCAAATTTTGTTGTTCATTGTACAATCTTTTATTGATTAAACTCGGTATACTGACTATTAAAGCAACGACAAAAAAGAATACTTCCGATGGTGTCATTGTTTTATTTAGCGTGCGGGTGTAAAAACAAAATTGCGTTATTAGTTTGATTTAGAACTTTCGGGTCACGCAAATAGCTACGCGAAATGCATAGTGGGAAAATATCGACCAATCAAATTTTGTCCTTTTTGAGTGCTTTTTCAGAACATATTTGCGAACGTTCTGATTCAAAGAGCGAACCGCGAAAGGGAGAATTGGAACATGTTTGTACAACATGAACAAAGCATACAGGTGCATAGAAATATAAAAATACAATACGGTAATAAAATACAAGTAGGTACAGTACAGTTTTTTTTGTTAAAACGGTATCTCTAATTTGTTAAGAATAGAATTCCATTTTCGAATGAAGAGTGGCCTAGTCTGATTTTCTGTTGATATTCTTAATTCGTTTTTTATTTTGTTTCTTATGATAATTTTAAACCCATTTATGTTGATAATCGAGTTACCCACTTTAGAGGAGTGAATGTAATTTTTGGCGTAGAGTAGGCAATAGTTTAGTACAGATTTGCTGTCATTTTCTGGATTATTTGTGATGCCTAGTAGTATTTCCCTATTGTTTAAATGAATGTTATTGAAAAGAATTGACATGTCATTCCAGAAGTTCACTACTGTTGGGCAATCTATGTAAAAATGAAGAGTATCGTCAATTTGGCCAAGGTTACATTTATCGCATGAGATTGATGCAGATATTTTTTATTAAACAGAAATAGATTGCATGGCGTGAGGTTTAATAGGAGTTTATATTGAAAGCTTTGTATTTTTGGCTCACGGGCTACTTCGAAGGGTAATCTAAAAGTTGATTTCCATTCCTGTTCGGAGAGGTTGTAATTTTCGTTGAAATATCGTTTCCCAGTTGGTTCTTTAAAAAGGTATTTTATGATATACCAATATATTTGTTTTGTGGCGATGTGTTTTATATTTATCATAGATTTTTTTACTTGAATGTCATTTGCTCCTAGAATTTTAATATTTTCCTTTTCATTTCGCAAAAGCGTTTTCCAGTTTCTCGGGATTGCATGAATTATGCCATAATATGTTACGAAAGGTGTAGTGATATTGTACTTCTGAATGAAATATAAAATAAATGCAGCTTAGCAAGAACCTAAAAGAATGAAATGGGTTCAAACAAACGATATGTAACCCTTTGGTTGATACAAACATCTTGCATTTTCTTTTCTGTCAGAAGTGGGCATATGTTTAATTGGCCATAACAAGAACATCATGTTTTTCATTAAATTACATTTAATTAATTTCAATTTTTGTGTTATGGGAATCCCAATCTATAGGATACATTTTAAAATATGTATCGACTTGCATATCCACGAGGTGAACTCTGCATTTGGCATTATAGTTTTCATTCATCTTTTTATTCGAAACAAACAAAATTAATTGTTTAATAAGACGCCTTATGGAGATGGATGCGTGGCTTCAAATTGGGTATTTTCAAAAATATCAACTGTGATTTGTGCAGACTGTTATACAGAGTGATAATCCAGGAAATTGAATAAATATTTTTTAATGGATCATACTTGGATCTGACTTGTATAGCATATCATTACAGCAAAGCAACAAATAAAACAAACAGGAATTGTTGTATTGTCATAGGTGAAATAGATATATAAACTGTAAATTGCCTTTCTATCGTTTCAATCAGTTTAAGGATGAAGAAACAAATATTTTTTTCATCCTAGATCAGTTCAACCGTTTTAATGCATGCATCATTTCCTACGCTTCAATTCTTACATCATTTCGAGCATTTCAAACGTTCCAATCGATACGTCTTCGAAAAGGAAATCGAAAATTTTCCGCTTGCACCAGTTTCGCCTTTTCAAGCTTTTCAATCACAACCAATTTATGAACGAATGGGCAAAACGATTGAAAAGAAGAACGAACAAGCGTTTCTCGTTTCAAATTACTGTTTCACTACTTGCGATTGTAGTTTCGCCGTTTCAAGCATTTCAATCAATTTGCCTGACCTACTTTTAAGTTCATTAATAATTTTCATTTCAAGCAATTCGGCCGTTTCTCCTCCATTTCAACCATTTCGCCTGCCAGTGTATACACCCCTTTGCCTTCACCCGTTTGTAAGAGAAAGAGACCGAGATGGGAGATATCCCCTCCCCTCTACACCAAACTTCTTCTCACTGCGATCTCGAAAATTGGCTTAAAGGCCTCCTCACACATTATTAAGGAAAACATATATCTACACATTTTGCCCATTAAAACATTTGATAACATATTGGGGATATTTTCTTAATTTGTTAATGTGAATTCGCACCTTCATTTGCATGGACGAATTTGATAAAATTATTTTTTGATGATCTTTGTTAGAAAGCTGATGTTTGGCTAAGCTTTGAAATTCAACAGTCTACTAAGAATACCATGATGTAAATATGTTTTCTTTATAATATGTCGAGCTAGGACTGCTCAAACAAATTCGATTCACTTTTTGTAGCTACAAGTATTACATTTCAATAGATGATAAACTTCTCAATATAACAAATTACCCTCATAAGACATTGTTGTAAGGTGTGATGCAATGAATGAGACAACCCGCATTTCCGGGCCCGCATTATGTATTCTCGAAGAAAGCAACTTTTTTTCAAGATTATCATTCTGCATCGTAATTCTACTGTTGTATGTGATGTGGTGTTGAAATGTCAGCAGAAATACATATCCATACGATAATCGAGTGAATCAGATAACAGATTTTTCGAAAACCCGTCTCGTGCTAAGAGTGTAAAAACTTGTATTAACATGCTCAAAAGTGCCAATGTGCACATCAATGTCAAGCTAAATCAATGTTGTGTCTAAAACAGGTACCCGATCTACTCAAAACAGCTTGTCATCCACGTATACACGCTTAGCAAACACGGCGAAATGACCTGAATCTTTGAATTTCGTTCAATAGCTAGTAATGTTTGCTCCGGTCTTCGTCATAAGTGTTCATCAGACTTCACGCATGCGCAGGAGAAAAACCATCAACCAATAAGGTTTATAAATCAATTTTGCGCATGCGCCTTACAACGGTAAACAAATTCGTATTTATAAACGAACCAGTTTGAGATAACCCGATATCAGTCGGAGAAATCTGACGATCTACGAAACTCACTTCAAAAAATCAAATGCGGACTGACGGCGTATTCTACTATGTTTGGATCTAAGATTTTCAGTATAGATAAAGTCTTTTATGATCTTTCGAATGAGGTAAGTCTCTAGTTCGAAAGACAATCGTATCAACTTGAACAAAAGTTGAGTTTTGACGAAAAATTTTAACATGCGCAGAAGTCCCATTTTCGTTGTACCATATTGACTGAATAGATTTTGATGTAGCCAATGACGCCATTCATGAAATGTTCGTTATCGAATGTGCAAATACATTTTACAATATAAAAATATTTTTCAAATAGACACGCTTGGATTGTAATGTTAAAATGTATTTAGAGTCATTTAACTTGTTAATATTGATAACCCCTTTACTCTTCTGTAATATATGTCTGTAATGTGATATGCATGTATAAATTGTTTTTGCTCTCCAATAAAACGGAGGAAATAAAGAAACATAAACATTAACATTGTAAAGACGCACCTATGAAAGTCTGTCGCTGATACAAAGGCGTAGTTCTAAATAAATAAATAAAAGGGAGGTTAAGGATACACGTTTTTAAACTTGTTGTTTAGATTTGACAATTTTCAATTTTATTTGTCTTTTTCACTAATTTCAGCATTCTTTGGCCATATTCAGACTGTACATGTTATAGACTGTATATGATGATACAGTATACAATAGACAATACAATTCAATTACAACGATTGAATTATGACCCTAATAATTGTGGGCCATACATCAATATAGTGCTCAATATAGGTCAACAAGATACTAGCGTGCATATAAATGTAATAATAATTTAAAGCAGTATACCCATTTTGAAAAATCAGATGAACACATTTTTTCATGGGGAGATTGTAATGGAGAGCGCACTACAAACACGTGATCAACAACATACATAAAGACGTGGCATTTGAGTTCAAAAATCAACCAATCATAATTGAACATATTAATCAAATGATAAACTATATATATATATATTGGTAAATTTACATAATAATTTACACAACAAAGAGCGGTTGCCATCGGGACGAGAGGAACAATAAAGAACAAGCGAATTCGATTGCAGTTCATATACTTATCGGTGATTCGACATCTGAATAGCAAAGTAAAGGTAAGTTTATTCATGAATATATATCTCATTAAAGCATTAGAGCTCAAGGAAATATTACGATACCTCTTAGTTAAGCTATTTCCCCCCGTTCATTCACCATCCTTTTTGATACGTTTAAATGTTAAAACACATATTCGGATATACGTTTTCACCAGTTGAGCACCTGCACACAATACCGTTTTCTTATCATGAAGGATCTAACAGGGGCTTTAAAATTTGAAAATATTTCATATTGATATTTTTGAAGTTTATGACTGATGATCTGTTAATGAATAGGTTTGAATGTAATTAGCATGACCTATTTATTCTACTTTTTACATTGAAAATGAAACCGTCTATCCGTCTTTATGTTTTAGTTCATTTTTTTAAATAATTTATTTCACCTTCATTGCATATCTATGTTGTTCTTAAAGATTTGACAAGTAAACGAATACTATTTATTTGTAGTGTAATCCATGGTTTTTAATTATCTCTGTCATAGGTATTCCCCAGGGTTGCACTTATTGTCAAACTTATTTTGATTTATAATCTTGTTATCTTTTGAATCATGATCTTAAAACTTGAATATGTGAACATACATTAATGTACAGGCCCATCAGATGGGGGCGGCTGACGGACTTCACCCATTGGCACCCCCTTACTGAAATTGAAAGGGAAACTTTTAATTATTTTTTCTATTTGATTCAAACACTTTGGAAGTGGATAGAAATCACTGAATAGAATTGTCTCCCTTGTACCTCCTACCAGAAAAATTAAATAGTTTTAGATTTTCATTGTCTCAAATACAAAAAATGTCAAGAAATATAGCATCCCTCTTAAAATAATAGAAAAATACAAATTATTTTGTCTCTAACATTTAAAGTAAAATGCTCTGTTAAGTGCTATGATAAATACGATATAAATCCAATGTATGTAATTTTCGAAAAGTTGACTTAATTTGGGATATCATCATATCGTGATATCTGATGATATCCTCATGATTGGTCAATTTTTTTTTATTATTAAATTTATTTCAATAGAATACAAAAAATGTAAATACAAACATGTAAATTCTTAAATCGCCACAATGGCATTATATAAGAATAGGGGGCAGGTGGAAGTAGAAGTGGCAGAGCAGGCAGGGTCTTGGACTAGGGCAAGTGTGACGGGACTTGAGGATACTAGAGATGGATAAGAAGGAGGGAATTAGCTATTGTCTTTGATAAAATTAACAATGAGAAGTAGTATTTGGGAATTTGCATCTATGTTTAATTTGGGAATTCCTGTTTTCAAAATAGCTATGAAATCAGTTTGAGAGAGATTATGACTGAAGATGTTTGGTTCGAGATCAGTGAGTTTGTCCATGAATTGCTGTCTTTGTATAGTAAGTAAGTCACATTGAAAGAGAAAATGTTTCAGAGTTTGTGGTTTTCCACAAGTGCAATTAGGGCTGTCAATAGACTGAAAGTTGTGAGCGTAGAACTGGGCTTTAAAGTATAGGCCAGCTCTCACTTTATTGAGAACTATTTCTTGAACCCTTGTTAGATTAAGCTGGCTTGTTGACAAAATCGAGGGCGTTTTTTGGAAATGTACTCTTTGGTGTTTTTTAAAATTCGAAAGAGTATTCTTAGATTTAATAGCAGGTGGAAGATTGATCCAATTTGAAATTGCAGCTGGTATTGCTGAGGTGGAGAATCTATTTGAGCATCTAATGGGCATTTTAAATGCTTCATTATATCTTAATACTCTGTTAGCATGGTTTCTAAATTTGTCAAAAATATCAGTTACATAGGGAGGACTTGTACCATTTACAATTTTGAACATAAAGTTGTTAATCTGGATACTGCGTCTTGATTCAAGAGTTGGCCAATTGAGTAGGTTTAAAACCTTTTTTGAACTGCTCCCTTGGATACACCCAGAACAATAAAGTGCAGCTTTATAATAAAAACTGTCGAGTCGTTGTAATAGGAACTTTGAGGCTGTGCTGTACATGATAGCACCATAGTCAAAATGGGGTAAAATAAAGGACTTAAATATGGTTTCTAGATGCTTACTACCTAACTTATATTTAAGTTTCTTTAAAGGGTTCAACATTTTTCGTATTTTTGATATGATTTCTCCAATATGCTTGTCATATGATAAGCTTGGGTCAAAAGTAAATCCCAGATGTTTGTGCTCGTGATCTCTGGTAATTTCAACATTGTTTAACTTTGAAACAGAAACATTATCGACTTTAGATCTGGATGAGTGGAATATCATTTCAGAACTCTTTTCAGGTTTAAACTCCAATTTCCAGGTGTCAGACCATTTTTCAATTTTAATTAGGTTAGATCTGGCTATTGCATCTACTTCTTGTGGATGCTTAGGGTCAAAAGGATGATGTAGAGAAGTGTCATCCGCATAAATATAGCAATGCCCCTCCAGATTGTCTGGAAGGTCATTAATGTATAAGAGAAATAATATTGGCCCAAGTATTGAGCCCTGGGGGACACCACAATTGATAAAGTCATTTTCAGAATAATTTGAGAGTTCCCCAGATATCTGTACAGCAATTTTTCTGTTAGTAAGGTAAGATTTGATAATTTTTTGAATTTGCCCTTGGAAGCCATATGCTGAAAGTTTATGAAGTAGTAGCTTATGTGGTACTCTGTCAAATACAGCCGCTATATCTAGAAAAATTGTTTTGGAAGCTTTTCCTTGTTGAAATGTGCTCTGAAGAAAATGTTCAATCGATAAAAAGTGATGAATAGTACTATGACCTGGTAAGAATCCGGACTGATGTTTGAAAAGAAGATTATTGTCAATTAAATGCTTCCTGATTCGATCAGCTAAAACTTTTTCAAATACTTTAGAGATACAGCTTAAAAGAGTGATAGGTCTATAATTGTTGATGTTCGATTTGTCATTCTTCTTAAAAATTGGGCAAACATTTCCAATTTTCCAGATATCCGGGTAGGTACACTTTGATAAAAGTTTGTTGAATAAGTTGGCTAAAGGTTTTGAAATGGTATGGGCTGTCAAATTCAACATTTTGTTGGTGATGTTATCTGGGCCACATGCCTTTGAGGTGTCTAAGGACAAAATTATTTTCATTACCTCGAATTGATCGGTCTGGGCGGAAATGAGTAGAGAATTAGTCCTAATTGGGAAATGGGGCAATTGATCAAAAGTTGCATCAGTATGATTTTTTGAGGCAAAGAAACTCATAAATCGGTTAGCTATATCAAGGTTGTTAGATAAGTCGTGTCCAGAGACATCATCATAGATACTAGAAATATCATTTTTATGTAAATTGTTACCAAGGAATGATTTAATTAACCTCCAATAGTTTTTATCAGATTTATTGAGTTGGTCAATTGAGGAGATAGTTTTGAGTTCATGTGCCTCTTTGGCTTGTTCAATTAGTTGGGAAACTTTAGAAGCTTGTTGATTATAATTGAATTTGTTAACTTGATTAGGAGCTTTTGAAAATTTCTTATATAAAACTTTCTTTTTTGATATTTCACGTTTAAGATTATCATTGAACCATGGCTGGTCATTTGACCTTACAGTGATGATTTTATTTGGAATTTTGGATTTGTATATGTCCGAGAGTTTTTCAATAAAGTTAGAGGTAGCTAAGTCCAAGTCTATGTTTCTATCGATAATATCTGTCCATTCGGTATTTCTAATTGCATCATTCAAAGTTTCAAGATTAGCTTCATGGTATTTCCAAATGGTTTTTTTAATAGGCTTGGACTTAGTCACACCAACTTTAATTTGAGCTACAATTGTGCTGTGGTCGGTTTTTTCAATGGGATCAGTGACATCCCAGTTGTCAAAAATATCTGGAGAATCGGTCAAAATATGATCAATGCAGGATTTGGAGTGATCAGTTATTCTAGTTGGTTCACTAACAAGTTGTACAAAGTCTTGGTTATCTATGGTTTCTAAGAGTTTAGTTCCTGCTAAGTTTATGTCATCATTATCATACCAGATTGAATGTTTTGCATTCAGGTCACCCATCAGTATGACATGGTCAAAGGCCGGCTGAGATGTTACTATTTGATCAAGTTGAGTTTCCAATAATGAAAAATAATTTCTTGTTTCTGTTGCATTCTGACTGGGTGACCTGTAGCAAGTGCCAAATAAAATTCGTTTATGGTTCACAATAACAGTTACTAACAGGATGATTGGTCAATGGAGCCGCTATCAAAATAAAAACAAAAACATCTGGACTTTGAAGCTTCAGCTACTTTCCAAAACCAAGGAAAATATGTTTTATCATTGTTCACTAATAATTTATCATATTTTCACATTTTGAACTTTCATTTGATTATTTTTTTTAATTAGACCCCTGCTGAAATCTCAAATAAATAAAAATCTGTAATAATATGTGATCCTCAACAAATTAAGAAACACTCAATGATGATATTATAACATATATAAACTAATTTATTCCATAATACTACTGTTTTTCCTGGGAAATAAAATCATATTATCCCTCTTAAAATCATATATACTCGAAAAATCATATTGTCCCTGTAAAAAAATCATATATACTCGAAAAATCATATTGTCCCTGGAAAAAAATCATATATACTCAAAAAATCATATTGTCCCTATTTTTTCCAAAAAAGTTGTTTTTTCAAAAAAATCATTTTTTCCAATTTTTTTTCAGAAATGTTCAGATTTTTTTTTCAAAAAATTGCAATTTTTCAAAGATTTTCATTTATTTAAAAAAAATTCAATTTTGAATCATTTTTTCCCAAAATTTTCAATTTTTCAATATTCTTTCATATTTCCTTTTCCTTGAATTCTCAAAAATTAAATTATGGAATAAAAAGGTTATTTCATGCTTGATTTTCAATATGAATTTTATTCCAGGGTAATATGATATTGACCGAGAGAAATATGATATTGACCGAACGAGCGTTAGACTATAACAATTAACTTGAACAGAGTTCAATGAGTTTTACCACCCACTTTGAGTCTGGAGTCCATTTTGATATTATTTTACAGTTGAAATCAAAAAAATGTGCTTACTATTGTATGTATGTATGTATAATTTATTTACCTCTTAAATAAAAGAGAGTTACATTCATAGGCTTAACATATAATGGACTTTAAGTAAGATAATTAAAACATATTAAAAATTATGTGTTATATGATAAAGGATAATTAATCTCTACCCAAGAGTAATTGTCTATGCCTGTGCAACTCGTACACGTGCATCGCTATAAGTAGCAAGGTCTCCTTATCATCATTGTATACAATTCCTAAAATCACTTTAAGAGTAAAATCATCGTTCATTACATTTAGATTTCCCCTTGCTATATTGAGTAAGGGTTTTCTGACATTCGTAAAAGCTGGACAGGTAATCAGGAAATGCTGAACACTATCTCTTTCGTTAAGGTCACAAAAATTACAAAGGACGATTCTCGGTTTGGAGAACTAAGTTCATCAATCTAAATGAGCATTATCCCTGCTTCGGACATATTTGATTTTTTTACATAACATAGATTTGAATGTTTTCTTTTGAATAGTCATAATTTAATTTGGGTAATATTTCTAGATTTTTCGCAAAAAAATATTAGCGCAGTACACTGATGAACTTCTTTCCCCAAATCGAGACTTGTATTTTATTGAATCTGTCTAATTGAGCGTTATCCCTGCTTCAGAACTATTTGTTATTCTTACATCTTGTAGATTTAAATGTCCTCTTTTGAATATTCATAGTTTAATTTGGGTAATATTTCTATATTTTTCATTAAAAAAATCATTAGCCCAGGAGACTGTTCTCCAAACCGAGAATCGTCCTTTCTGATATAGGTGTGTCACCCTCACGTCGTCTACTATTTACATCATATGTCGAGGTTAACAGCTTAACCATCATTTTACAGAGGTACATGAGATTGGGGTTTTCTTTAGCAATCACCCACCATACATTGGGTTTTAAAGTAGACAGCGATCCTGTCACCACATTTAGATTTTTATACATTAAAGACGATAGTACAGTACAAAAATTGTGAAATCTCTTGACACGTCCGTACACTACAATTCTAAATTCTTGTTTGGATGGAATTTGAGCATTAAAAATCATGTCCTTGACATAGTCTGTGAGATTATAAAACAGAACCGTATCCCACATTTGAGCTAATGGAGACTTCCTACCCTGATATGTTGATTTTAAATACATCATTCGTATAAGTCTTTCTAAACAAATAACCTTATATATACAACTTACAGGCAACCTTAACAACATGTACAGAAACATTAATCTATCACAGTCAATTTTTGCTCTAACAGACATCCAACCAAGCAAACTTGTAGCAACAGGGTCCGGTGTATTCTTTGGCAGTGTCTGGATGCGTTTTCCGATCTCTTTGTGTAGTCCTTCCATGAGATTACTATCATTGTTTGTGTAAGGTATAACTGCGCACCCATACGTCAGAGTTGGGTAGGAGAAAGACCAATAAAGCTTCGATCCAAGCAGGGGGTGTATTCCACCACACCCATTGCCTAGGCCTAAGAGTGAACAAAATTTGCTCCTTGCACAGGATATTGCAGATTTTACATGTAAATTTGTACTACCTAGTGGTATTCCAACATGTTGAGCCGAGTTTACAATTTAAAGGGAACATTTACCAAGTTTGAAATCTTGGACAGCCATTTTTCTTGGGCCAAAATACACAATGACACATTTATCTGGGTGGGATTCAAATCTCCAGCGACGACTGAAGTAAGGTATTCATTTGATCATGCCCAGTGGTAATGATGGCAAGATCATCAGCATATGCCGGATAACCCACAGGGTGTTCCCCAATTTTCGCAACCATTTGACTGTCAACCAACTCGAGTAACAAGTCTGCCAAGAAAAACTGATACAAAATCATACTACAGTGGACATTGAAAGATTTTGGGTTTAAGATTCCACTAACAAAAACTTTACATTTGTATTTACAATAGGACTGGTACAAAATTCGCCACGCAAGACCATTTATACCGTTTTGATATAGCTTCCAGAATAGACCGTCAATCCAGGTACCGTCAAAAGCTTTCTTAATGTCCATTAACGCCAATATGACACCATCCTTAATATTATGGGCAATGGTTTCCTGTAGTAACAATGATGTTTGAAGAGATGAGCAATTTTCAATAGATGCCCCCTGGAGCTGGGGAATTTTGCTCCTAAGCCGAGGCAGCATTCTTAACAGAACAAGATTGTCAATTATAATTTCCTTAAAATGCTCATGAGTGTTATTCCCCGATGATGATCCTTGTTAAGACAGTCTTTATTCCCAGATTTTAGTAAGGGAATAGGAATACCAGTGCAAAAGTCTTCTGGGATGTACTCGCTGACTCGCATAGCATTAAAAAGTAAGGTTAATAACGAAGTCATACAATCACCACCGTATTTGATATGCTCAGCATTTAGCCCATCATGCCCGACTGCCTTGTTGTTATTAAGTTTCATTATACAATCCTTCACTTCTCTCACTGTGAACTTCGTGTCAAGAATACCATCATTGTTCAATAAAGATTCTGCATGCATGTTTTTCAAATCAGATACAACGATTTGCTCAAAATCTTGATCAAAAATATCCCTGTGATCATATGATGCTAGTTTGCTGAAGTATGATTGCCAATCATTATTTATATCAGTGGGATCAGTTAAAATATCACCAGAATCTGATCTGATAGACCCCGTTGACTTACTTGTACAATTTCTACTTTTATTCAAGAGGTACCAAAAAGTTCTTTGATCCATATCATTAGCATCATAAATATCATTAAGCTGTTTCTGTTCATAGTTAACACGTGACTGATTAAATGCAGCTCGGAAGCCTTTCTTCGCTTCCTTGTAAGCTTTCCTGATAGGATCAGAAGAATCCCTTGGTCTCCCTGCTTTAGTCCATTTGTGCCAGGCTGCTTTTTGTTTTTTCTTAAGAATAGACAGATCATTGTTCCAAAATGGCTTCTGATGCTTTATAAATTTTTTCAAAGGAATGGCATCATCAGCTCTGCATTTAACAATTTCAATCAAGCGTTCAATGAAAATATCGATGTCCTTAATCAAGTTTGCTATTGTCTGACATACTACTGATTAAAGGCTCCAAATCTGACTGCAAAGGGATTGTATATTTATCATTTACCTCATCACGAGACACCCTGTACCATGAGTAAACCTTCTTGACATATAGCGTTGAGCTTTTAACATGTTTAATAGATGGCAGGTCGAAAACACTTTTAATTGCTAAATGGCCATGAGTTGGCGTATACGCGCTACATAAAACCCTACAACTAATTACACTCTCCAACATGGATTCAGAAATAACAATATGGTCAATATACGATTTATACCCAGTGGCTGATTCATAAGTATAAATAGGCCCTTGTGTTTTGTTTTGCATATCGAGGGCAACTAATCCGTTACGTTGCATCATTTGGAACAATAGTTGACCGTTAAAACTATGAACACCAGTAGAACGCCGTGTACCATACAAATTGCCCAAATTGGCATTAAAATCGCCAGTAATTACTATTCTAGCATCTGTTTGACAACTAATTACACATTCTTCCAATGCATTGAGCACGTCTTCAAAATTTTCATTTTTACACCCAATCTGTGGCAAATATACAGAAAATATAAAAATTGGCACAGTTGCCTTAAAGAGTTTACGATAATTTTGCTTATATATTATTTCTAAAAGAAAAATTTAAACAAAAAAACTCTCCTGAAAATGACCCCTGCGTAATCCCAAATGAATAATAATGAACGGCAATGTTGAGCGATGCTCAACATGCTATACTATGTTCAGTGATATTATATCTACCAATCTACTAACGATCTGTCTAAAACAGTGGTGCTTCGGCGGAGGGAATGAACAATAACGTCAGACTGGCAAAACTGTATTTCATGGGTTTCATCTATTGTTAAAATTAATTGTTGTGAATCGAACGTAAAAAAGGGGCTTCAATAAAACGTTGTATGAAAAAAGCATATATTGCTCCAAAACTTGAATATGTAATAAGCATCGTTTGAACTTCACAAATGGTCAGAGAACAGAACAAATATGTATCTGAGAATATTATTCTGCCAACTGTTTTCAACAAGGTACTCGAATATCTTTGAACCTTTTTTAATCCATGAAGATGTATTTCTCCAATTTCATGAACAATTGATTGGCAGCAACCGCATGTTATTTTCTCTCCGAAAATTCGCTGTATTAGACCGTAGAAATAACAAATTTTTGATCTTGAATATTGGAATCGCACTTCTTTCTTTTACTCTCAGTTTGACGGTCAGGAAAGTGTATAAGTCAACCAACAATATCCACCTTTAAAAATCATGTCAAAAGAAACTTCTCAACCCAACCAAAGATATTTACAAATTGTCAAAATATTGATATTGATAGATTTTATGAAATTAGTTTGAACAGGCTTAGAGTAGGATTTCTTTTAAAATCACATAAATATGCTCATAACTTTCCTGGAATTTTGGATGACCTCTGTCAATGTGGAAAACCACAAACTACTGAACACTTTTTCCTTCACTGCAACCTACATATCAATGAAAGACTAACTCTACTTGCAAAACTTTCAGAGCTAAATGCAATTGAAATTTTTCTAGATTCAAATGTTCGAAACAAAATTGAATTTCTACTAAATGGAAATGACGAACTAAATATTGAAGAAAACCAAGCTGTGCTGCAGATTACTGCCAATTTTGTATTCAGCTGTAAATAACTATTTAATTTGTTTTCTGCTTATTGCCTAAACACCCCAGACAGAAAACCTGACACCACCCTTTAGTTTTTTTTGTTTTTTTATAATTTTACTATGTTTGTTAAATAAAAACTGCCACCAATGTTTTTCAACTTCGGCAGTCATTACATGTGTAATTTGTATGTACTAAAATTGAATAAAGAAGAATAAAAAAAAAAAAAAAAAGTGTATACATCTATTTGCGCATGTGCGGCCTTAAGAGAAAGCATGATTGTTCACGTGATTATTGCGACCATTTGAAAAGACATGCATACACTGATCGGCGTGATATAAATAAATTATGTTCATGATCACCAAATAGCATCTATAGTTTTTGGGATTTGAATTGTTACCGCAATACCCACGTTTTTCAGAACATACCGCTAAAACTCCCGTTTTTCAAAAATCTACCGTAGAAACTAGTTTTTTCAATAATCTACTGTAAAAACTCCCGGTTATTCAAAAAATTACCGCGAAAACTTTTTTTTAAACCTCCCGTTAAAATTTCCGCCTTTTTAAAAAAACTACCGCAAAAACTACCGGATTTTCAAAAAATTAAAAAAAAATCTCCCGCAAATTGTTCATTTTAGGTAAGCAGGTCTGGATAAAGGCATGCTTTTTTCAGATCCCTGCCAATGGTTTATTTTGAAATTGCAGTTGTCCTCATCTCATATGCAGCATCTATGAGACGCAATCTGCTCCACTCGTTGAATATTCGATAATGGCATGCTTCTTTTTCAGATGGAATCCCTGTCAGTGTTTTGTCTTGGAATTGCAGTTGTCCTCATTTGCAGCATCTATGAGACGCGATCTGCAAAGCAAGCAGAATATGTAGAACATGCAGGTGACGACAACATTGTGGAGCTGAACGTGAACGGGAAAAGGTACTTTTTGATTTCTTGATGAATACAATATATAACTAGATGATGGCAACTCCGCGGAGTAGCAAATCCCAACGAACAAAATATCAATTACCGAATTCCAATCAATTATACTCATTACTTTGGTTAAAATTGAAAAATTTAGATTTTAGAATTGCGAATTCCTGCAAAGCAGCCATTTTGAATTTTCTGAGGTACAAATCTGAAAAATAATACCATAATTGTGATCTACTCCAAAATTCCTTCAATTTGAGTATTATATAGCCATACGTTGAAGGGATCGAAAAATTATTGCGAAATCGTACATAAGACGGCCATTTTGAATTTTACGAGGCTTGAATCAGAAAAAAGATACAATATTTGCAATCTACTCTTAGTTGCCTTTCATTTGAGTATAATAAAGCTATACTTCAGAAAGATCTAAAATTTAGCGAAAATTTCTGTTTTCCTGACCCCCCATACACGGCCCCCGGGGGTCAGGATGAAAAACACTGAATATATGTGAAATAGATAGATGTTGCGAATATACTACCAAAATTTCAAACAATAATATTAATAATTACTTTGGTTTAGAATGAAAAAATCTTATGATTTTTGCGAAAAAGTCCAGTCATTTTTAAAGCGGCGGCCATCTTGAAAAAATCCATTTTGAATTTTCTGAGGTACAAATCTGAAAAATATTACCATAATTGTGATCTACTCCAAAATTCCTTCAATTTGAGTATTATATAGCCATACGTTGAAGGGATCGAAAAATTATTGCGAAATCGTACATAAGACGGCCATTTTGAATTTTACGAGGCTTGAATCAGAAAAAAGATACAATATTTGCAATCTACTCTTAGTTGCCTTTCATTTGAGTATAATAAAGCTATACTTCAGAAAGATCTAAAATTTAGCGAAAATTTCTGTTTTCCTGACCCCCCATACACGGCCCCCGGGGGTCAGGATGAAAAACACTGAATATATGTGAAATAGATAGATTTTGCGAATATACTACCAAAATTTCAAACAATAATATTAATAATTACTTTGGTTTAGAATGAAAAAATCTTATGATTTTTGCGAAAAAGTCCAGTCATTTTTAAAGCGGCGGCCATCTTGAAAAAATCCATTTTGAATTTTCTGAGGTACAAATCTGAAAAATATTACCATAATTGTGATCTACTCCAAAATTCCTTCAATTTGAGTATTATATAGCCATACTTTGAAGGGATCGAAAAATTATTGCGAAACCGTACATTAGACGGCCATTTTGAATTTTACGAGGCTAGAATCAGAAAAAAGATACAATATTTGCAATCGTCTCTTAATTGCCTTTCATTTGAGTATAATAAAGCTATACTTCAGAAAGATCTAAAAATTAGCGAACATTTCTGTTTCTTGACCCCCCATACACGGCCCCTGGGGGTCAGGATGAAAAACTCGGAATATATGTGAAATAGATAGATGTTGCGAATATACTACCAAAATTTCAAACAATAATATTGATTACTTTGGTTTAGAATGAAAAATTTATGATTTTTGCGAAAAAGTCCCGTCATTTTTAAAGCGGCGGCCATCTTGAATTTTTTTTTTGCGTAAAACTATTCATCAATATACATCTTTCCACCAAATATGAAGAAAATCCGTCAACTAATATTTGAGTTATCTTCCGGACGGACAGACGGACGGACGGACGGACGTCCGGACTGACGGACGGACGGAGGGCTTCACTATATCCCTACCGAACTTCGTTCGTTGGGATAATTAGATTCCTTACGGTAGCTAGGCGTTTCGTCAAGAAACAGGGATAGTTTGTTTAAAGATGGCAATGTTTAAAGATGGCAATGACCCTCTCCAAGTTGTCCAATCGACGCTGCAATTCACTCATACATTCGATACATGGATACAGAGTTCCACTCTTGTGCTGACCAAAAAAGAGTCTGCTTTTCGAAATAGAGGACACATTGCAACATCAAATGATGAAAGCAAATCTAATTCCCTCCAGTTGTTGCATTTCAACTTTGACATGACATGTACAAAACTTTAAAAGTTTCTGTAACTCTCTGCGTGTAATGTTGCCCCGGGTATTGTGATTTCATGTTACCATGGCAACCATAACTCTACTCGAGTTACATGATTTTTGTCGAAACTTTGCGATTTTAGTTACACTACATGTACACCCTATGCAGACAGAGCCTGTGGGAAATATTGGGTGCGGCGCAAATGAGCGGAGGGTGCGGAGCTAACGGTCATTTTTGAATCTAAAATTGGGATATTTCTGAAAATAAGCCGTTTTGGGACTTCAAATATACCAAGATATGTGTATTTGACACCAAATATCAATAAAATTGTGAAAATAGTAGTGCAATTCATTTTATAGCGACGCAGTATGCCTTAAACATTTCCCAGACCTATATATTTTGAGACTATCCTTTTAATACTGCGTCCCCAGCATTCATAAAAAATGGTGTTCAAGATACACTACCCATGCAAATTATTTTTGCATCTTGGAAGTCAGGCAGTATCTGTGTGATTTTATAAAAATTCGGAAATGTTCTTCAGATATGAGCCCCTCTAAATATTGGGTGCGGAGCTACGTTTATGGAGCTGCTCCGCACCCAATATTTAGAGGGGGCTCATATCTGAAAAAATTATCGAATTTTTATAAAATCACACAGATACTGCCTGGCTTCCAAGATGCAAAAATAATTTGTATAGATAGTGCACCTTTAACACCATTTTTTATGAATGCTGGGGACTCAGTATTAAAAGGATAATTTCAAAATATATAGGTCTGGGAAAGGTTTAAGGCACACTGCGTCGCTATAGAATGAATTGCGCTACTATTTTCACAATTGTATTGATATTTGGTGTCAAATACACATATCTTGGTATATTTGAAGTCCCAAAACGGCTTAGTTTCAGAAATATCCCAAATTTAAATTCAAAAATAACCGTTAGCTCCGCACCCTCCGCTCATTTGCTCCGCACCCAATATTTCCCACAGGCTCTGTCTGCATAGGGTGATGTAGGTACAGTAAAATCTTGGACATCTGTCTTTCGGTCCATGGACTCATAAAAAGTGTTTGTGAAACATTGACATAATTTTTTTTCTTTTCAATATAGTTTATTTCAGTTTCTAAAATGAGTACAGATACAGTAGTAGTAGTAAATCAATTACGATCTTATCATATTCCATTTGTTTTTAAAAAATACATTTTTACGTACATACATTTTGAATTTTAGAGTTTTAACAATTCCTTCAAAATTCCGTTTTATTCCATTATTTAATTCTTGAATGTATGCTTTATATATCACAAATGTTACAATACTAATAAAATAGTTCAAAAATGCAGTCTGGTTATCATTTCCATTATAGCCTATTATCAACTTTCTATATTTCTATTTGTTATCTTTAAACCTGATACATTAAAGATATATTCCAAACATTTTGGAAGAGTGTACATGCGAAAAGCAAATGTTTTAATGTACATACTTCTCCGCACAAACTGCAATTATATGTTTCACTTTTTCCATATAGATGTAAATCATTAAGACTGGGAAGGATGTTGTTTATAATTTTATAGCTGAAATTAGCTATCTTCTTTTCTTTACATTTTATCTTTGTAAAGAAAAAGTTTTGCCAATTTATTTCATCGTAGGTTTCATTATTTAAGAAGCAAAATTCACGTTCCCATTTTTTTCATGAACCATTTTTCAGATTGCTTATTTTTCAAAATTTCATAAAATAATTTTGATTTTTGATCTCTAATTTGGAATAAAACATTATTTGCTTTCAATCTGTATTTTGGGATGTTTGTGTATTTTGCTTTATTGACATCAATAAAACCTCTTGCAATATTCATACTCAGAAATCCAATTTTGTTTTTTCTGCAACTTTTGAAAAATGTGGTTGATATCATTAAATGTATCCTCTATTATTAAATCCTTTACATAGACAATACCACTTGCAATCCAATTTGTAAAATACGCTCGCTCGTGCAGATATCATATCCATTTGTGGATAAAATTCATATCACTCATAAATCATAGGATATCCTCTATATATCTCTATTTCGATAATATTGTAAATGATTTTGATGTATTATTGAAAATGAATAGTTTTGATTTGCAATACTTTCAGAAAATACCAATTTTTTATCAGCAAGTATTATGTGCTCATGCCAATTGTAAAGAAAAAAAATCTTGAAAATATGAAAACATGTGATATCCTGCAAGAGACAATATGGGGTAATAGTTTGCAGTTTACTGTAAACAAAAAACTGTATTTTACACGAGCGAGCTTAGCGAGAGAGTGCAGATATCAATATCCATGAGTGGATTAAAATCATATCACGAGTAAATAATTAAGTGTGCGCCAAAGTTTAAAACTGCGCAGGCGCACCGCTCTCGCTAAACTATATAAAGAAATTACCGGGTACACGATTCAGAGGTAAGCCAGGAAGGCGAACGATCTTCGTCTCGTGATGATTTCCCATATAATAGTAACCAGGGAAGTTTCACCATTGAAATTGAATATTACTGTTAGATATACTTTGTAGATGTTATTTATGAAGCTATTTAGTGTTTGCATCAATCAAATGGCTCATTTTGAACATATAAAAAGTATTTATGTTTTGTTTCCCAGGGAATTGTATTGTATGTAGTACACACATTAATAGTGTACATTATACAGTACTTGAATAGCCTGGTTTACATAATATTGAAGGGCATGCTGATTACATGCACACGAGTACATGAATGAAGGCCTAATATTGATATACGTAGCTTGCATACCTAAATAAAAAATAAACTCTTCTAATCCCCTAATGTAAACACGGCGGTATACGTAGCCCGATTTATCGGGGACTTTAAGTGATTTAAAACGAATTTTCCAAACCAGTTCCAAATAATCCGGCGATATTGACATTTAGCCTCGTTTTGAGTCTGAAGTAGCAAAAATCCATCATTCATAGCATACGGCGCCTTATGTCATGGCTAAAACACAGTATACTATGGTTAAGTGAAATTTTGTCAAAAATATCATATTTTACCACTGATTACAAAAATACCGTTTTTTTTTGACATGTTATCCTATGAATATCATGCTAACTATGGAATAAGGTATTTTATTCATCATTTGTTTTCTATCATATAACCTTGGAATCCAAGCAGCTTTTAGAGCATGCAATTGAGATTCGAAGTCTATCATGTTAAGTCTAACTTTTTCTAATGAATTTATAATAATAGTTCGCCTTATTTATCTTTTCCATCCCAAAGGAATTTATAAATTATTGTATTAACTCTTTTTACAATTTCATTATCATATTGAAGTATTGATGCTGCATAAATCAATTTCTCTTTTTCCAAGAATCTAATACTTTCTCTAATTTTGTTATTCTGTTCAGCCAATTTAGCTCATAACATTTGTCTTTATCATGTCTAATAAAAATGTCAAGAGTTTTTACCGGCTCATTGCTAAATTTTATATTTGCGAAGTTATTTTCATTCACTTTACTTCTCCCCAACCAAATTCCTTTAGTTTTGTCTATATTTAGTTCTAATCCAGAAACATAAGAGAATGATTGAATCGTTTGAATTGCTTGCAGTATCGAATCTTTGTCTTTTAAAAATAAATTAGCATCATCCGCATATTGAGAGAGTTTATATTCATTATTGTTTATGTCAATGCCTTTTATGTTAATATTCTGTTTTATTCTTAATGCAAGGATTGATAGTGCAAGGACCTCTGTGCACATAATAAATGCCAAAGCAGATACTGGGCAACCTTGCCGACAGGATCTTTGCATGCTTTTATTTTCAGAAAACCATCCATTTTGTTTTATAGTTACCATTGGTTTAATATAGAGTATTTTTATCCACTTAATAAACTGTTCAGGAAAATTGAATTTTCTGAATGTTTCAAAGATGAAATTCCACTTGATACTATCAAAAGATTTTTTTAAATCAATTAATAAAATAGCGCCCTCTTTTTCAAAATTTTCTGCATATTCATAAATATCAAGCGTAAGTCGACAACTATTACCAATAAAACGATTATTTATATAGGCAGTCTGCTGAGACCCAATTATTTTTGCAATTACTTTTTGCATTCGCTTTGCCAAAATAAAAGCTAGAATCTTGTAGTCTGCATTAGAGAGTGAGATAGGTCTAACAGTTTTCAAAAGTTCCCTATCTCCTTTTTTTAAAAAGCAAACTAATTATAATTTTTCTAAAAGATGGTGGCAGTATGCCAGTTTCATAGGATTCATTTATCACACTACCCTACCACGTGACCACGTTTAAAAGGGAAACAGGGTACAGCTAAGTTGCAAATGGAGGACGTGGGTTTAATTCCATATTTCTGAACGTAAAATACATTTTATATTTATTTCTAGTATTCTACCAGACATAGAATTGATTAATCAAGCAGTTTGTAGAATATTGTTGGCAAAAAACCACTATAGGCAAAGATAGATAATAATGGGCGCAGTGAAGCAAAACTCAATGCAATACACGATACATTTCAGTAAATCTATCAACGTACAGGGAGCATGTAAGTTTTTCTTCGAAAATGTTACATTGATATGTAACAAAAAAAACAGTTAACTGTTATTTAAACTGCGTGTCATCGTGTTATATGTGGATACGTTTTCCAGTATGTTATTCAACTGTATTTTTATGAATTAATTGTTTTTCTAAAATCTTAAGATGCAAAAAACGTCGTCCCAGAAATGTATCTTTACTTTGCCGTAAGGCATAACATGTTGTGAAACATTTTTCCTCTTGTCACAAAGAGGATAATGTTTGTTTTATGGTGTAAATTCTGTGTCAAAAGTTTACAGACATAATTTCGCTATTTAGGTGCACGAAAATGTACGATTTCGTGTGCTCTTTATTCCAGACGCTCTAAAAGCGAACGCTCTCCATTCCTGACGCTAATGTTCTATTCCAGACGCTATTTACCTATTCCCGACGCTATCTATTCTGGACGCTCTGAAACCGAACGCTATCTATTCAGGACGCTCCATTCTAGACGCCCACTATTAAACCGGACGCTATCGATTCCAGACGCTCTATTCCGGACGCTCCATTCTGGACGCTCACTATTAAACCGGACGCTATCGATTCCAGACGCTCTATTCCAGACGCTCCATTCTGGACGCTCTATTCTGGACGCTATTTAACCGGTCGCTTTCTGCAATCAGGACGCTCTATTCTGGACGCTATTTAACCCGACGCTTGTATTCAGGAAGCTCCATTCCGGACGCTCGATGACATTAACCTTTAAAGCTCTCCATTCTTATTCTTATTGATATACCATGAACGAATTGCATTAACACCGACCTCAACATATCACAAGGGCAATACAATATTAATCACGCGCTTCTATCATATCGTAGTAAAGTTTCGAACATTTTCAAAACATGGCGTATATAAGCAGTTTTGATATTAAGTTTACAAATTTAATTTATAGATCATGACGTACAGGTATTGCATTAACACCGTCCTCAACATCTCACATCAAGAGCAATAACGTATTTAACAAGCTCATCTAACATATCATATCGTTTGCTGCGGTAGACCTTCTGATTTGTTCTGTTTAGTAACATCACATAATTGGATTAGCTCAATATATGTAAACTAGGGGTGCTAGCATATATTTGAAAATGGCTATGGTAATCATCTCAGGAAATATATGCCATTTTCCTGGGGCTAGTTTACCCACAAACGATTTATTTTGAGCAATTTAGATGCATACTCAACTATTCGACAGATATGCTACTTTCAAATTAAGAACATATATAACCATACTTTTGCTAGCTAGAGTTTCGCATCTCAATGGCCGTATAAAATGATTGAGACCGTGAAATAAGTACTAGAAAGTTATATGTTATCTCAACCTTACTCACAATCCCTCGTGTTACAGGTTCATCGCAAGACTAAAACCCAACTAACCCAATTGAAATTACATTGAATCTACACGTCGATGGGATTATAAAACAAGTCGAACTCAGGAGGAGTGAGTAGCCCGCATAATTCTTTCATATTCTATCGTATTCAGGGATTCCCCATTACATCATCTCTTGCATCATCTCCAATCAAATTGCAGGATTCGATCACGTGAACAATCATGAGCACGTGCTCTCTCAGTGCTGCGCATGCGCAAATTTAAATTTGAAATCGTGGGAATGGCGTTTACATCAGTTCAACATCATCATTTCAAACCTTCGGTAATACTATTGAAGTTACTCGATCCATACTTGTAGAGAATAGTCATAAAACTACATTAAACATTTAGAGATCCATTTCAATGTCAAATTGAGGCCTGTTTATAAAATTTGTTTTCGAACGTGCTAATATGATAGGTCATCTTTGGGAAATCTCCCCCCCCCTGAGTCGAACTTAAAGAGTTTACATAATTTGTTGCGCGCGCATCGCACTTTACGTTCAGGTCAGGGGGGGAGATCTCCCGAAGTTCAGCCTTCGTATTCGATTCGGCTTACATGACCATATACTAGGAATCAAACTGACCGTTGTCCGCTATTTTGAATATCAAGTGATAGATCCATATAAGGCTTGTATGGCCATATAGGATGGCTAAGGGGAATCCCATTCTGATACTCATAGCATCTTTCTGTTTCACTTGAAATATCTCAGGGCTGAGAAGAAATGAGATGCCATCATGGGAGCTACTCACTTCTTCTGCGTTCAGGTTTAGCTTTTCGTCGACCAAAATGTGAATCTTATCCTCTCAACTGATGAAAATTAGGACTGCCGAGTCGTATCCATTGATCATGGGCATATTGTAGAATGAAAGCACTTTTTACCAATCTTAGTTATTATAACCCGGCCCATTTGTGAATTATAGCCTAGTTTTTGGGAGTGGTGACTTAGACAATGTCCTGAGACATCACCTGTAGTAAATACGCATATATGTCATGCTATCTGTATTAATGGTGAGAGGTCTCGTTCGGGGGGGGGGGGGGGGGGGGCTGGGAGACAAAGTCTGGTAGCTAAGCTTCTCCTAACCACCGTCAGTACTCATGTCACAGGTAGTGTATATTTGGTAGATCCTAGGGTAATGACATTGGTGTGTTATTCCCTGTCTTCATTGTAGAGAGAGGCCGGACATCCTGATCCATAGCGGATCTTCTCCCTTATATGTTGGTCATTATAAGGGCCCAAGATGTTTCGAATTCATGGGGGTATCCCATGAGTGTTCTTCCTCAGCGGCCGAAAGAATGTTATTTGTGATTTGATTGTGAATAATGGATGCTGTTTTAGATCTATCATTCAGTTGTAATTTCCCTATTTCCCTATTCGTTTTTGGCGGGGGGGGTGTTTAGGCGTATTGGGTTATTGCATAAGGGCGTGGTCAGTTTATTGTTAAAGTTTGGTTTGGTTTTTGGTTAAGCCATATGGTCATGTGTGTTATGTGTTGATATTGTGTGTATTTAAAGGGTTGTTGGCTTGTTCGTGTACCGTAGTATTTTGTGGCATTTTGCGGTATTTTCAATTTGTTGAGTTGGTGTGCGTTTGGCGGTGTCTATGGTAGGTCTAAGGTGGGTAAATTGCTTTTTGGTGGTTCAGGTGATTTGTTTAATGTTTCAGCTTTCCGTTGGTATATATATTATGTTGGTAGTATATCTTGTTGTTGAGATATTAACTTCAATGTACCGTTTAGTGGTCCGTATTTAAAATATTTCGATTTTCTTGTATTTGGTTTTTATCGAATGGGTGTAATGCGTATTGGTTAATTGTATTGGGGTATGGTCAGTTCAATGTTGAGATTTAATTTGGTTGTTTTGTTCATTGTTTTAGCTTCATGGTCAGGTATATTTTATGTTCATATTGTGTGTATGAGAAGAGTTGTTTACTTGTTCGTGTTTTTGGTGTTTTCCGCATTTTGCGGTATTTTCGATTTGTTTAGCTGGTGTGAGTTTGGTGGTGTCTAGGGTGGGTCTATGGTGGGTGAATTGTTTTTTTGTTGGTTCAAGTGGCTTGTTTAATACTTTAGCTTTCTGTTGGTGTGTGTATTATGTTGGTGGCATATCTTGTTGTTGAGATATTAACTTGAATGTAGGGTTTAATGGTCCGAATTTCAAATATTTTGATTTTCCCATATTTGTGTTTTATCGGGAGGGTGTATGCGTATTGGTTAATTGTGTCTGGGTGTGGTTGGTTTATTGTTTAAGTTTTAAGCCTAACTAATAAGATGTAACAAACTTCATCTGAACTGACTCACCACAACAGAAACTATAAAATATACAAAACAGGCAAGAAACACAAATTTCCGAGCAAACCATTCACTTTACAGGCATTCCCAAAAACCGGAAGCTTGTTCTCTAACGTCCGCGCAATATAATATAAAGAGGAGCGCCGAACTAAACTGCCACATTCTGAGATTTTGAGATTCAATGAACAACGAGAAACTATCTCTTCAGAACCAAAGAACAACGCAACGCTAACGCCCATCATACCATGTGTACTTCTTACACGAGATCTCACTGTGTATGAATAGGTACAGTACAGTGTACCAAACCTATTGCATATACTAATAATGTACACAAATACATTTATATTATTGACTCTACCAAGAATTAACGAATATACCTACACCATAATACCCCTACTTGTATCTAAACTCCACGATACACCAAAATACAATTCGGCATAACCTGCTACTTATTAATACATAACCTATCACAACCAACCATTACAACTAAGCACAACCCATAAGATCACCAACAACGCAACACGACCAGTGTCAGAAGAATGAGAACGCAACTTAACTCACAATTACCAAGAACACAACCCACTGTCAAATTAGCACAACACAATTTGGCAAAACCACACAACAAAACTAAACTATCAAAACACAATCAGGAACAACCAAACTAAAAATCCCAACACACACAACCAGCTTTCTTGAACTAGAGATTGCAACAATCACACAACACAGCCGAACACAACCTAATACCTCACCCGACTAGGCACAACCGACCACCTATCATAACATAATCGGGCACAACTCGCCACCACCCATCATTCAACGATCAGGCACAACCAACCACACAACACAATCCAACTACAATCCAACAACACAATACGGCACAACCCAAATACCTTATTTTAAAATCCGAAAACACAACCAATTGTCAAATATACGCAACACAATTTGGTACAACCAAATAATAAAACAACAAAACCAAAACACAACCCATTGTTGATGTAGCACAACACAATTTTACACAAAACAATCAAAACACAACCAAGCACAACCAAACTGGAATACCAAAACACCCAACCAACACTCTCTGAAAACAACACCAATCACGCAACACAATCGGACACAACCCGATACTTCATCCTACTGGGCACAACCCGCTACCCGACCAGCACAACACAATAAAGACTAGATGCGAGTAGGAAAAATCTTGATTTTTGTCAACGAAAATTCAAAACTCAGTCAATCTGATGTCATATTTGGAATCTACATAAAAAATACATCTAGAATTGGGTTTTGAAAAAAGTATATCAACTATAAAATGTAAATTTCTTGTGACTTCTAGGTCGGGAAGATTATCCATAGACCCCATGTTGTAAAATCACAAAAAGTGAAATATATTTTCTTGTGTTGGGCAGATAATATTTTCCTTTACTGGAAATATTTTAATTTGTATAAATATAACATACACAAGGGTAATATAGTTTTGTAAACCACTAAAATTGATGTAAATTCAAATTTAAGGGAACTTTGTAATACCCTGCCATGTTATTTCCCCCGAATCAGCCACCTGGTGGCGAAACTGGTAACTAGCTACTCGCTTCTGAGTAATTACAACATAACACAACCATTTTGAAATTGACATAACTTAATGAGACACAACTCGATACCAAACTTACACAACACATCCAGGCTCAACCAGACAAACAACCACCAAAACACAATCGACTATCAAACTAACACAATCGAGCAACCAAACAACAAACCAACACAACACAACATAGCCAACGAGACAAAACTCAAATTAACCCATTGTTGAATCATCACAACACAACCTGACACCAACCAAGTTAACGGAGTCAGTCACAACCCAATACTGAATCAATTAAAATACAATCAGGCACAATCTGCAAACACAACCCAAACCATGATACCAATTTACTACCCAACTAACTGTCTCCAACTGGAGACAATCCCAAAACAAAACCAAATCGGGGACAACCCATCCCCTCTCCCCCTCCCCCTCATTAGGCTGCTGATGAAGAACATATCATGGACCACCAACCATGAGTTCGAAACATCTTGGGCCCTTACTGTTACTCACAAGTAAGGGAGATGTCCAGTATGTATGTATATAAAAAAATTAATACATAAATCGAGACTGACTAAAACTAAAATCACCTTTATCCAAACAAAGGAAATCATAAAATATAAAATCAAAGATGAACAGAACATTGGATTGCAAATTCAAATGGTATGCAAGAAACCTTCAATACTTGGAGATCGTTTATTGAACATATTAAGCCAATAACTACGGTATGTATTATATTTAAGGTATGGAGTTATATATTATAAAACTGTGGTAATCTATATGTTTTTGAAGACCATTGTACATTATGCTGTAAACATTTGTAAACCATATTGTTAGGAAATCCTCATACATGGTGATGAGCTGTTAAAACAGTACCTATTTGTAAAATGTAAAAGAATTATGTGAACATGTGTGTATATCATGTGTGATGTATGTGTAAGATCCAATAAAAAAAGAAAAAAAAGATCGGTATGTCCGGCCTTTCTCTACAAAAAATGGCAATAGGAGTGACACTACCAATGTCACCATCCTAGGCTCAACTTAATATACTCTACCTGTCACATAATCATTGACGGTGGTTCGGGGAAGCTTAGACACTAGACTACAGGTATGTCTCCCAGGTCCCCTAAATGAGACCGCTCACCATTTGACACAGATTGCATGACTTAATGCGTGTTCACAACGGGTGATGTCTCAAGACAGGGTCTAAGTCATCACTCCCAAAACTAAACCGGAAATTGTGTCCACGGACAGACGGACAGACAGACGGACGAACGGACAAGCGAATGATTGCAATAGCTCACCATGTGAGCTAACAATATAGCGGCTCCAGGTGAGTCAACTGGACCAGTCCATTTTTAAGAAATAAGGGAAGTTTTGTAAATTCCAGTTTGTTGAAATTGTCTTGGAGATAAAGTAGTCCGTTATAATGATTCTGAAAACATTATTGAGAGAGTGGTTGTTCAAAGAATACATGTACAACGGCCAACATACATGTAAGTCCTTCTTAGAACTGCTTTGTTTCATTTGGAGAATATTTCATATGCCAAGCTGTATACTAATACGTTATGGGGGTATTTACTGGGAATTTGGATGTTAAGTTTTCCTCTCGTACACAAATGGAAGATCTCGAAACTTCACCCATAAATGTGAAATTGATTTGCCAAAATAAAAAAACTTTTATAGATGTGTGGTGAGCTATAATAAATTAACACACGATGCTGTTTCATAAAAGAGGAAAACAAGCAAATGAGACAAAGTTGCAGATATTTAGCTATTTGGAGAGACAATTTCATAATCCCCAATAATTTGCCAAAAGAAAACATTTCTTATTTCCCTGAGTGAAATTCTGATATGATCCCGTCTTATGTTTTAATTATTTACTTTTAATGAAATAGTTTGTATCTAGTTTATTATATTTAGGTAAAACGTACATGGACTGATTCATTTACCAAGTTTTTAGCAATCAGATACACTGTTTATTCCCGGGGTTTATTCTTAATAAGTTATCAAAACACGCCATTTGTTTATTTCCTGTAAGGATAAACCTCTCGTGCATTGAACTCGATTTGTTTATCTTAGTCATTGAGATTTCCGTTCCAGACCAGACGCTTTCATGAATTGAATAACTTTGAAATTAGATTTATCATGGGCTTTCAAAAGCTTTTGAAAGCCCATGGATTTATCTATAATTTTGTGGGGGTAGGTACCCTATTAAAAGTAAAGCCTACGTAGGGGGTTGATGAGGTATGTGCCATATTAAAAAGGAGCCTTAACATGAAGTTGATGAGTGAGTAGGTACCCTGTTAATACAAATGCATTTTTCATATCAACAAAAAGTCAACTCCAGGGGGGGGGGGGGGTTGCCCCTCTGATCTGATTTGTCAGGCCTATGTATTCCATTCAGACAGTTCCATCTCATATTCTCATGTTCGAAATCCCGGGTTCAGATTGTCTCTCCTACGTAAATGATCATTAAGATAGAAAATACCACACCAACGTCATTACACTATAGCTAGGATCTACCAAATATAGACTACCCGTCACATGATTACTAACGGTGGTTAGGGGAAGTTTGGCAACCTTACCCCCAAAACAAAAACAATATTATCTCTAGGGTATACGAACAATACTAGTATCTTACGCCTTATTTACTGACATATACTACTCTTGTCACATATTAGACATGCGATAGTTTAGGGAAACTAAGGCGACTAGATTATGTCTTCCAGGTCCCCATTCAGAGACCCCTCACCACTTGTTCACAGACTGCATGAACAATGCGTGTACACTTCGAACTCACCGAAAGCAACCTTACTACCAATCTTAAAAAAATATCGCCCCTTGTAACCAAACGAATTAACAAAGAGCGACATCTTTCTATAAAACCGACAACAATTCCGCAACACACGGAAAACAAGAATATCCATAAACGGGAAGACGGCACCCAAAATCAAGTTAATATCTTAACAACGAGACATGCCACCAACACAACACACACAGCAACACGAAGCCAAAACAAATCGTAAAACAACCAAACCATCGAAAAATAAATTAGCCCACCACATGCGTACTACACACACCACCAAACCAACACCACATACACAAACCAAAACACCACAAAACTCAGATCAAACCAAAAAAGGGTTATGCGCAAACAAGTTGATAACTCCCTCAACACACACACTATCAACACAAAAATACCTCACAATAGAGGCTTAAGAAAAACAATACAACCAAACCAAACTTAAACAATAAAACAACCACAGCCAGACACAATTAACCAATACGCATACACCCTTCCGATAAAACACAAACATGGGAAAATCAAAATATTTGAAATTCTGACTATTAAACCCTACATTCAAGTTAATATCTCAACAACAAGATATGCCACCAACATAATACACACACCAATAGAAAGCTAAAGTATTAAACAAGCCACTTGAACCAATAAAAAAACAATTCACCCACCATAGACCCACCCTAGACACCACCAAACCCACACCAGCTTAACAAATCGAAAATACCGCAAACGCGGAAAACACCAAAAACACGACCAAACACGAACAAGTTAACAACTATTCTCATACGCACAATATGAACATAAAATATACCTGACCATGAAGCTAAAACAATGAACAAAACAAACAAATTAAATCTCAACATTGAACTGACCATACCCTGATGCAATTAACCAATACGCATTACACCCATTCGATAAAAACTGAATATAGAAAATCGAAATATTTGAAAAGCGGACCATCATACCCCACACTCAAGTTAATATCTCAACAACAAGATATGCTAACAACATAATACATATACCAACTGAAAGCTAAAACATCAAGCAGATTTCCTGAACCACCAAAATGTAATTTACACACAATAGACCTACCCGAGACACAGTCAAACTCACACCAACTTAACAAATCGAAAATATCGCAAAATGCGGAAAAAGAAAAAATACAACCATACACGAACAAGTTAATGCCTCTTCGAACACACACGATATCAACACAAAAAACACATGACAATGAAGCGCAATGAACAAAACAACCGAACCAACACCGAACTGTCCATACCCCAATACAATTAATCAATACACCCATTTGATAAAAACCAAATACAATAAAATCGAAATATTTGAAATACGGACCACTAAACGGAACATTTAAGTTAATATCTCAACAACAAGATATACTACCAACATAATACATATACCTACCAGGAAAGCTGAAACATTAAACAAATCACCTGAACCACCAAAAACCCATTTATCCACCTTAGACCTGACGAATGCGAAACTAGCTTTTCGAGTTGGCAGTAACGTGAGATTTGTTCCATGAATAAATTACTAAAAAAGCAAAAGTATGTTTATTTATGTTCTTAATTTCAAAGTAGCATATCTGTCGAATAGTTGAGTATGCATTTAAATTGCTCAAAATAAATCGTTTGTGGGTAAACTAGCCCCAGGAAAATGGCATATATTTCCTAAGATTTTTTACCAATGATTGCCATAGCCATTTTAAAATATATGCTACCACCCCTAGCTTACATATATTGAGCTAATCCAATTATGTAATGTTACTAAACAAAACAAATCCGAAGGTCTACCGCAACAAATGATATGATATGTAAGATGTGCTCGTTAAATACTTCATTGCTCTTGATGTGAGATGTTGTAGACAGTGTTAATGCAATTTACGTTCATGATCTATAAATTAAATTCGTAAACTTAATATCAAAAGTGCTAATATACGCCCCATCTTTTGAAAATGTTCGAAACTTTACTACGATATGATAGAAGCGCGTGTTTAATATTGTATTGCCCTTGATGTGATATGTTGAGGTCGGGGTTAATGCAATACGTTCATAATATATCAATCAGAATAAGAGTGGAGAGCTTTTGGTTAATGTCATCGAGCGTCCAGAATGGAGCGTCTTGAATACAAGCGTCGGGTTAAATAGTAGCGTTCAGAATAGAGCGTCCTGATTGCAGAAACCGATCGGTTAAATAGCGTCCAGAATAGAGCGTCCTGATTGCTGAAAGCGACCGGTTAAATAGCGTCCAGAATAGAGCGTCCAGAATGGAGCGTCTGGAATAGAGCGTCTGGAATCGATAGCGTCCGGTTTAATAGCGTCCAGAATAGAGCGTCTGGAATAGAGCGTCTGGAATCGATAGCGTCCGGTTTAATAGTGAGCGTCCAGAATGGAGCGTCCTGAATAGATAGCGTTCGGTTTCAGAGCGTCCAGAATAGATAGCGTCGGGAATAGGTAAATAGCGTCTGGAATAGAACATTAGCGTCAGGAATGGAGAGCGTTCGCTTTTAGAGCGTCTGGAATAAAGAGCACACGAAATCGTACATTTTCGTGCACCTAAATTGCGAAATTATGTCTGTAAACTTTTGACACAGAATTTACACCATATTGTTTCGAGGTGTCTTGTGATGAGCGTTTAATGATTAAATGCAAAATCACTGGAGCAGATACCATCCAAAAACATCTGACATTCAACACGTCATATAAGACTACATCGATCTGGTATTAGTTTTTTTTACAATTATAGAGAAATACGATGTCATATCAGCGCTACAGCAAATCGTGAAGAACAAAATGCTCTCAAGTCGTGGCATGGTGGTATTTTGAACAAAATATTTCAAATGATCGTTTTTTGAGGACGGTAGTGAATTAGACCATTCAAGGATTATATAGAACGATTCTTTACATGTAGTTCAGGCAATTTTAATTATTCTGAATAGCGGATAGTCATTAATCCTGATAGCGGATAGTCATTTATCATTAACGTGTTCATATTTAATTTCGTTATTTAATTTTAAATTGATACCCTAGTAACACGTATAATCTAGCGTTCTTTAATGACTAAAATGCATACTAGTATACGACCTGAAAGCCCGTGTCTAAATCTACAAAATAATGTTTACTTTATTTGGATTAAATAACAATTGATGACACCTCAAAGCATCAACAGGCGGCCTTTTTAGCATTATTTTCACTGTTTGCAACGTAAATGTACATGAGATCGGGACATAGTATGTCTGTATAATCAGCTTACTTTCTCGCTCCCTGTACTATTGAGCAATTTACATTCCTTGAACCCTGTATTGATCAACTTATGCATCTGTGTACCGTGTACTATGACATATCAAATATTTTAAAATTTAAAACGATATTATTTACATTCTTTCTTCAACTATCATATAACTTGGAACATGGACTTCACTATTGCACCACTAAAGTTCAGCGAATAGCAATATTGACTCACTCCGAGCACCAAACGTATTAACCTTTTGACTAAGCAGTCGAAATACTCAAAAGCGACGTGGTTGAAAGCCCAAAAATTCGCGCATGCGCTATCGAGGTAGGGTAGTGTGATTTATAGCATTTATAACATACAAACTAACATCCTGCATTGACATAGTAATCTTTTGTAATATAGGTTGCTGCGGTATCAATGACCCTTCATCAAACAGTATAGGTATTGCATTGTATTCACAGCAAATGTATGACCAATAAATCTTTTAAAAACTGTTTCAAAAGGTACATTACCCATCAAAACCCTAGAACAGACGTACGGACACCGCAAGGCGAGCGTAGTTTTCCTACGCTAGCCGCAGAAATTCACCGATTTTTAATTGACCTGCGGTCGGCGTACGCCCGCCGTGCGACAAATGTGTCTGGGGCTTTAGCTAACATCGACCAATCACCTCTTATCCCTGTACAACATACTGTTCCATTTAGGCAACGCACAAAGAAATCATTTATTTGCAAATGTCGCCAAGCTCAAACGCAGATAAATGTGAATGAATTGTTCTAATTGATCGGAATACGGTTCTTAAACAAAAGAGTTTAGCTAAACCGAGGCCTTTATAAAAAAATTGCCTCTACCTCTTTAGAACCAATATTTCTTCATCACATATGAAAAGCAGTATATTAAAGAATGCACGTTCTAACAAAATTAAACTTTGTTTTGATTTCCAGAAGTAATAGTCACAATAGAAGAGGTGGCCTTGGTGGTAAGGGAACATGGGGCAAAGCGGCCCCAAAAAATTAATTTTAAGTTGTTCTGTACGGGGTATTTTCGTATCTGTCAATCATCGCGCACTTTGATGTTCCACTTTATTAATGGTTTGTGGTTTACATTTTTCGAGTGTTTTATACTTTACTAGGACTATCTTCTGTGATTTTTCAATGGTCAAAATATTGTCGTGAGTGGGGCAAAACGGCCCATGGGTGGGGCAAAACGGCCCACCCTCTGTTACATGGGTTTTGAAACCAAAATTAATCAATTACAAGACTCGTCCACAAACATCTTATCTCAGACGTTCAAACCTTTGACAGATAAAGTATTCTTAACCCCTACCATAATTCTAGTCATTCGATATGTGTCGGAAGGAAATTAGGCACAAGCCAGATGTTAAAATTGTTACATTTGAAAACCAATTGTTCTTGCACAATAAGGTTTTTGTATGTTATAACATGTGTGGGCCGTTTTGCCCCAAAGACATGTGAATTTTCAAACAGACGTCATTTTAATTTGCCTAATATTTGAAGCTCGAAATTTTTACAAATAAAGAATAAATGTGCACACTCTATGTAAAATGTTAAATCAAAACGATATTCTATTGTTGCCGGATTTTTTAGAGATTCTCGTGAGAGGGGTAATTTCCAAAAAAGAGGGTGAAAGTAGAATTACCTCTTACGTAAAGCGAGACGCTGCTTGGTTAAAAATGGACGCTCGAGAAGGTGGCAGATATTTCAAAATTCGATTTTGTGACTTTTGAAGAACCATCTTTTTATAGTTCAAAATATATTTCGATGGGCCACTTTGCCCCAGAGGGCCGTTTTGCCCCATGTTCCCCTAACGGTAACAGAGGTTCGTCGTCGCCATCTAAAAACGGAGGCATTTGGACAATACTATACAATACTATTGAACTACTAGTGGTTTAATCATAACTTGCATTGGATCGTTATATAAATAAAAGTTTATTTACAAGTATTTACCGCTGTGTTTCTTCCTCATTTATGACTCTATCTGTGAGAAGTTTTCCACATCCGGGGTTTTATGGATTTACACATCTCTATCAGAACGAAAGTCGCTAAATAAGATATCTCATTGTTCAATATTTGTGATTAATATGATTAAGTATTCACCAACCTCTGTTAAAAAAAACGGAGACCATAACAATTGCTGGAATTACACCACAAAATCCGCTAAAACGTTTTAGTGGAAGGCGCTTTATAAAATCGCCATTCTGATTACACCAACATTTCTAAAGCGTCTTAGGGATTATATCTTGGAATTACACCTGTTTTTTCTAAAACGCCTTTCGTGCACTTTTAATAACGATGTAGTTATGGATAATATCCAGCATACATGTATGTGTCCATCTCCTGTAAATGTATTCTTTTTGCATCTGAGACAAAACTGATCTTCCATAATTTGATTAAAAATGCATGACATTGCATAATTAGGTACGAAAAATTTCGAACGAAATGCGTGACATATACGTAATTCGCGTGAAAAGTCCGAACAAAATGCGTACATTTTTTTCCGGCGTTCGTATTTTTGCTGTGTAGACGATATTTTTTAGAAATTTTTCTACAGAAATACTTTTGCTTGACAATTACCAAGTAAAATGCGGATTTGCGTGACATTTTCTGTCACGCAAAAATAACTGGCGTGACTTCAAATTCTTCAGCAAATGCGTGACTAATACGCAAATTGCGGGACAGTTGACAGGCCTAATATTCTCTGAAGATAACACTTGATTTCGATGTGACCTGGCTACCATCATCCATTTTTCAATTTAGATAAAGCCATATAGCAGCGTGACCGGATGTCTCATCATGTATCAAATGTCTTTATTATTTTTGAAAATCAAGCATAAGCACATCTTGAAAAGATCTTGGCAAAACTCCATAGACGAGCGGCCAGACAGGCTTACTTCATGAGAGAAGTGCAGGAACGCACAAGCAGAATAAAAAATGGTTTGGTTGCTGGGGCTCTTTGGCTTGCTTGGAACGACCGGAAAAGAACGTTCGATATGGGAACGTGAAAGATCGAGGCACTTTTTTGATTTCATTGTAGAAAGGTAATCACAGACCTACACTTGATGAGGAAATTGAACTTTAATTCGAAATATTGAACAAATGAGTTAAGTGTACAATGAACGTACACGAACTGAATACATACTAAAGAACGTACTCATCATTATGCATACGAATGGACGTAAACGTACGAACGTCCTCATAAATGACCTATCAAATAAACCTTTGGACGTAAATCTAACTTCGAAATAATGAACGGACAGATGAATGACCAAATAATTACAATTTTACGAACAAACGAACGTATTAGAACAAACGTATAAGAAACCAAGGACGTCAATCTCGAGATTGACGTCCTTGAAGAAACCAAGTCAAGAAGGAACGTGTAAATGAAACAAATGCATCTTAATCATCGTTTAGATACCTCTTTAACGAAATAAATATACCACGTATACAGTGTACTATATCTTACGTTATTTAGCTTGCTATGTGACTTTTCAGGACCTGGGATAATGATGATTTCAGAAGAAGGGAGCAGGGAAAGTATCGCAACAGACTTTTGATAATTTTGACAGTTGATAATTTTTTGTGAGTAGTTTCTGGCTGTAAAAAGTAAATGCTTGGGAAAGGCGAATCTATAATCTTCAAGAAAAGTTCAAAGAATAGTTTCCAGATCAATTGGATTATCTTATAATCCATGTTTAATCCACCCATCAACGAGCTTTTTCAAAATACATTCGTCATTTTCACCATCGTCCCTCATTTTTTTTACAATTTTTCATGCAAAGTTACATTGTACTTGAACACATGTTTCATCAAGCAAAATATGTAAGGAACTCCATGAAGTTTGTTTTTGAGTTTTTTTTGAAAAAATGAACCTCTTAAAATGCATGTTTACAAAAATAATTTAGAAGTGATGTAAAAGATGGCAATGTTTTTCAATAATAACATGCATAGGTTGGTGAATTACTCATGTGTGTTGTGTTTTAATCCTGCATTCACTGACTGAGTTAGCCTATTGAAAAATCATAGAGATTAATAATACAAACAGTAATACTATGAATACTTCTACTTCAAGCTCAAATAGCGCTTTCAGGGTCCTGTGTTGAAATACTAGATCACCTTATGTGCATGAATTTTCAAGAGAAACCATCAGTGCAAGCAATTAAATGAAAGCATCATCCGAACATCACTTGAAAAGTACTAAAGTGGTGAAAAATTGCAGGATGTTGACAGAAAATGTGCCTAGGGGAGAGGGTCGTCTCTCAACTCCCCTCCTTCCCCTCCCTGGTCACGGGACTAATACAGTGATATGGCAAAGTCCAATTCATAGATTAAGTTTCCCTTGCAGTCTTGTTGGCATTTCTATTAGAGTTCATGTTTTGTTTATGTTAATGGGTGAGTGGAAGACCCTTGGGTGGGAATCAAATATAAAATGTTTTCTAAAATATATATTTGAAATACTTTGTGTATGTACAGTCAAAAACTCTAGGCAACATTAACTAGTAATGGGGCAACACCCCAACTAAATTGAGTGAATGTGTAAACCATATAAGGAACAAAAATCATTACATAAAACAAACTCAGCATGCAAACATGTAAAACTGGCATGGCAAAACAATAGATAGTGAAACTGAATAATAAAAGCACATACGACTAGAAAACAAGGGATTAAGGACCTGTTAAAATGTCATGAATGGGGATTGGTCAATATGAATAGTAGAAATATGAAAAATGTGAAAATTTTACATTTAGTATTGATCATGAACATTAGAGAGGTTAAGTTCACAGGCAGGTAGAGGGAGAGAGATAAAGGGAGCTGCTGCTCCCCCAAGAGATTCTTTCAAAATGATGCAGTTTCTCACCAATCTGAGCACTTCGCATGATTTTTTAGCCAAAACTTTCAAAAAGTTCATCCCTAGGCAAAAGCTTTGCCCTTGGTAAAACTACTCCTACCCCTTGGTAAAAGTTGGCTACAGACTGTGTAAAACACTTGTGTGAGAACTTGAACATGAACGAGTACTGTTATGACCCCCAGTATGTTGTCCATCTCTCAACTGGTTTAACTAGGGACCATTACATCAATTGGCATTATATCAATCAGGCAAAAAGAGGCCAGTGATGTGAAAATAGTCAATAGCACGGTGTTATAGCATGACGGTTACGCCACCTCTGAAAACGAGGTTGGACAGCTACGTTCACTGATTTATCCAATAAAATGGCCGCGATGGAAGAGAAAACTAAGGTTGGCGCATTATTTTCTACTTCTGTGTATCAATGAAAGAATGAACGATTTATGTAAGAATCGCATTCGGTGATACTTTCAGTAATGTATATTTTGAACGTAGCCTTTGCAAATTGATGCCTGGGGATAACATGAAATAAGAGAAAAACTGTCGAGTTTGAAATTCAAAACAAGACAAAAATTTAGTAATTTGTTTATTTTTGTTTTTGTTGTTAGGGCATGGTCTACATTGCCTAAAAACCTTGTGGTATATAGATGTAACCTACATACGATCATACAAAGCCAATTGAGCATTGGAAACCACCTAATATGTTATATTCAAGCCATAATAATGTATTTTGAATTTGCAGTAGTTATAAGGAAATCTTATCTGTGAATATTGCCTAGAGGCGAGAAAGAAGACATGCTGCCTTTCCAATCCGCCATTTTTCGTTATCGTTACCGCAAAATTTTGCAAATCGCCTTGACGTAACCGTCATGCTATAACACCGTGAATAGGGGACCATAAGTTTACACATTCCATGTGTGCATTCATCAAAATAGTGCGATCTTAACCTCCCTAATAACTGAAACTGTTGACTCAACCAATAGAATCATTCTATGTTTGTTTATATTTGTTCACATTAATATGGAAGAAAATCGGACATTTTGCTAAAAAGATGTTATTGTAAATCTTAGAAATAATGATAAAGGTAGTATACACCACACACTCAATGGTATTGATTGTGGTTTTCAGAGACTCTCAATAGGGAATTTAAGCTTGCAATGTTTTTCACAACCTAAATGTGAATGTGAATTACCAATAAACCATCTATGATTACTGTAATTAATACTCTATTTTAAACTACCTAGAATGCCTATGGCGATTGGTAGTAGATATTTTGAGTATTTTTTTATTATGAAGGAAATAAATAATATGTTAAAAAAAAGTGAATGGAAAATATTTTGCGATACATTTGTATGGGCGATTGGTCATAGGTTGGCGTTTCGATTTTATATGCAAGCTTAATCTCCCTAATGTTAACATTAAGGTAAGAGTGTATGTTACTCATAACATTTTCTTAGGATAACATTTCTTGAATTGATGAATATGCAAAAATTATTCTTAGCATATCATCCTTCATTTGAATAATCAATCTGGAGATAAACTCAAATAAGGAAGTGTGTTATAACACATCATCATATAGAAACATGTTCAATGTTTTTTCAGAAGCTGGATCAAAATATTTGTCTTACTAAAATTATTGGCAAAGGTATGATGTAGTAAATTCTTGTACTGTATTTATGATTTTAATAGCACTGTACCTCGTGAATCATTACTGATAAACAAGATACAGAAAACCTGTTCAAAGTAAATGCTATAATAAGGCATCATAGAAATTATCATAAAGAGAGGTATTTAGAATTTCTTAGCAACTTACACACACACACAGGTTTAACTGCACTCAAACATTAAACAGTCAACTTGACAGGTATTCAGAATTTTTTGGGAAATGCTGCGGTTATGCTCCATTGATTAAACAGGGGATCAAACAGCAGGGGATCAAACAAGTCCAACCATTCATTTATGAAAACATTTTGAACTAACTTTATGGCACACTAATGACATCTTATATGAGTGTGCTGTACTAAAAGCAAAGCCCCATTGGATCCCCTTATATTGGATTATCATAATCCTAATCCACGAGGAGTTCCTTATATATTTTAAGTGATGAAACATGTGTTCATATAAGTAATCTATAAATAAAAATATCTTGGCAGAAACGAATCAATATTCCTTCCAATCTATTTTGCTACATGTACACTGAATGTCAGCGTAACTGGGTGAAGACAATTGATACCGGTATATCAAATATATTTTAGACAACATGTTACTCTTCAATGTGCAAACATATGGTTTTATTTGAAATACAGAGTGCGGGATACGCGATGAAACATAGCACACATTGCAGTTTTGTTATATGAGGGTTATATTCAATACAGAGCAGTTTATCACCTGTTGAACATAGAACATAGAAATATACAAAAAGCGAATTTGTTTGAGCGGTCCTGGTCCGAGAAGCGATTCTACACACGGTATTCTGATAAGAATTCCTTTAAACCGTCCGTGATATCGTTGATATATGGTACAGTTGAGAATGCATGCCTGATACTTCGACTTCAACATCATTACCATCAAAAATTATATTATGAAAATATTCGTTACAATCTCAGATTCACATTTATAATGCACCTTGTAGTCCATGGTATGAAATCTCTAGGACGTCTAATAAAGGAGCTGGTAGCACACTATAGCACCGCGATATTTGACCTAACATTAACATACCTGCATATGTTCCCTAATCATTTTCATTATGACCGTTTAATATACTTCCAGCTTTTAAGCTGAATTATGCTTGACATAAGCATAGGTAAAAAAATTACCAAAAAATAAAATCCCAATTTTTGACAATTAGGAATACACAATGTAACAGAAAATAATACAAAATGATTTTGAATATATGATTTAGGTTTCTAAGCTATAAACTTGGGGTTATTTCTATCAATACCTAAAATTATGTAATCAGATGAATCACTTTTATTTTAGAATGGCAAATGCTTAAATTATGGTAGTTTTCCACAAAATGGGTCTCAATACGTTTTGAGATGGACTTTTATTCAGAATGAACATTATCAATAAAGGAGGGCCTATTGCTCTTCCAGCTAAAATTCTATTTGTCGTAGTTAGATAAAGGTCAGTTGCTTATAAAACAACCACCAAGACTTGGTCGAATTCATGAATAATTGAGAAAAATCGTTACCATCATCTTCCTAAAATATGATTATATCCTGCGGTAAGGTAAAAGAAGGAACAACCATCAAAAAACGTGATGGTAGCCAGCTGTAACATCGAGGACGAACTGTAAGGCGTTGGATTGCAAATGACTCTTATTGATTATTAGACATGCCCTTGGATTAATGAACAACCAATACCTCTGTAACATTTAATTTAAACGTACCTATTTGTTATTGTATTATGTTTTATAAAACATGAACAATACAAGTAATTTGTTGTTTGACCCCTTGTGATTATGCGATTATGTGAAAAAATTCTGGTAATGAAATGGTTTAAATGTTTCTTTGCCCCTTGTGATGAAAGACATTTTTCGCCTCGAAAGCAGGATTTTTTCAGCAAATGGTATTCGGAAGTCAAGCCATGGACTATTACCTCTGCGCATCCTTTGAGACTAACGGTGAGTTTCAAATTCTGTTGAAAATGTATGAAACTTGACGTAAACTTAATATTCTTTTAATTTTTAGAAAAAAATCAAAACTGATCTCTTAATTACGCTTATCATGAATTTACACTTGTTATGTTCATAGAAATAGACAGTCGTTTTCTCTCGAGGGTCGTTCTCGAGAGAAAAGAGCATAAATGCGCATTTAGAGTTTTGGTCCGTTTAAAAATCTTTAAAAAATGGGGGTACTTAAAAGCATCGGTAGGCATCATATATTTCAAATTAGACACGAGGAAGTCAATATTGAGCAAGTTATGGCTGTTTTAAATTCAAATAAAACCGTTAACCCGTACCGGTCGAGCTTTTGACCCGTACCTGTCAATTTTCGTTAGCTGCGTATACCAAGGGTGTTTCCGCGTCTAAATTCAACGAATAGGATAAAAGATCGCTGAGTCTTCATTCCAGAACTCATGTTTTTTGTTGATTCTTCGTCATAGTTAAGTCCATATGTCTAAAGTCCCCATATCTGTTCTCTTACTTAGAGACATTTCCCCTCCTAAATTGTCCTCAGTCAAATTACACCCTCTCGCCGATTTATATAGCCATTTCCCAGAACCCGGGAATCAGAATCGCTGATGTTTGCCATATTGAACATGTTGAAATATGCAACTGTACATATAATATCTGTAATGATCTACATTGCCTGCTGCGCGTAATGGTCACGTGACTAGCGCGATACAGGAAAAATGGGGAATTTCGAAACAACAATTTCTGGGCACTTTTATTGCAAAGTTCAGGTATTTATAAGTGTTTGTGGTATAAATTATAGTCCATAGACATAAATGAACATCCAAACTACATATTTTATTAAGTTTTGGAGCTTTTTTTTTGCTCTTAAGTTAACATCTTTAACTGGCACCGATATTGTATGTATACATGTACATAGTCTTACAGGGTAACCTATATCAGTCAATAAATATGAATCAAATACTGATAGATATTTGCCGTTATGTTATTTTCAAGAAGTCTGACTTGATTTCTTGTCGATTTTCAATTTGCCAAATATAGGGCAGGGGTAGGGCTCGACTGTAAGCAACAAGTCGGTTCTCTAATCATATTTCTTGTGTGAACATAGATGTCAAGAATAGAAAATATAATCCAGATCTCCATTAACATTGTTTTCTAGATCTTTAAAGATATTCCCCATGTTTACGTACATGTTAAAAAATTTTAAGATATTAATATCAGCTAGATTACTTCATTCACATCATTTGCTAATCCTCTCTACGTACATGTTAGAATATTTTTTAAAATTAAGTACATCTAGATAATAGATATTCATATCATATGTCATCTTGCTTCATCAAGCTTCGGACCTATCCTAGAACGTAGTGATTGAGCGTGGGAACCGACGATGATCACATGTACGTACATACATACATGTAATGAAATTAGTTTATCCGCAATCCAGCTAGTTTGTCATCCAGTACATTTACGCATTTGCCGAAGGAATTGAAGGCACGCCAGTTTTGTTTTGTCTGCGAAAAATTTGAGGTGTCCAAAATTTGGTCATATGCAATAAGATTTGAACAAAGGTGTTCAAAATTTGGACCAAAAAAATTGTGTTCACAATTCGAAGTAAGATGTTCAACATTTGTAATTTTTCGACAACATACCAAGCCGCCAGAACATTCTTTTATTTACTTTTGAGCCAAATTATTATCCACAACTTGACTTATAAATAGGTTTAAATCGAGAAATAAAATATCTTAGCGAAAACGAATAAATATGTGAATTGCGTCTTCGACAACATACCAAACCGCCAGAACATTATTTTATTTACTTTTGTGCCAAATAAGGAGAGATTTCGCACATACGTAAAATACAACTTATAACGTATACTTATACTTATAAGAAGACGTACAAGGTGTTTCATAATGTGGGTATTTCGTCAGGAAAGATCTTCTCGGACTGTAATAAGTAAAGGTCAAAGGGATGCCATTTGTACATTCTTGAATTGTAGCATGTTTAGTTGATCCAAATGTGTTTGTCTAGAATATAATAGGCTCATATATAGTTCATACATATAGACCCATCTCTTCTCAAATTGACTTTTTGGAGATGCTCGTTATGAAACACGCTGTATGTCATTTGTTGAGCTACTGAATGGGTCGTTTCCAGGAATTGCTAGAATCTACTGGTTTGATTGGTGTTTCAAATTGATGGTTAAAGTATTTGATTGGATACTGTTCCTACTCAGCCGATTAATTTTAAAAAATGCTTGCGGTCAATTGTTCCACACACATGTAGGTAAAGCGTTATACGTAGATCCAACTGTATACGTTTATCATCTACGTGTATATACAATTTTGTAAGTTCATTGAACTTATACTGATCGTGAAAACTTTGAAATAATCAACTTGTTTATGTAATGACTCACTTGAAAAGATCATGACTCACTTTGAAGGATCGTGTTTAGAATATACTACAACTACTATGACACGGAAGCAAGCATTTAATTATAATGTGCATAGTTTACACGTGCAGATGACAGTGCATTCACAGTCTCTGGTTGATGGAGCTTTTCTATAGTTATGTTCCATTAAGTACAATTTAAAATTGATTTTAGTAAATATAATAGTTCGACATGACCCTTTAAACTATACGTATACGTATAAGTTGTACTTTCACTTGTGTGCGAAATCTCTCTATTATCCACAACCTGACTTATAAATAGGTTTAAATCGAGAGGAGGGAACCATTTTACACCGGGTGCGCCAACTCCTTATTTAAATGTGTGTTTCGCAGACCAGGGTTTAAGGCCATTCCAAACGAAATAACTGTTTAATGAGGCCATGAAATATAAAAGCTCGTTTTATCAGAACGTTATAGCCTAGGTGTTATTTTGTATCTACCAAGACGTTAAACACATTAGTCATGTATAATGATTGGTCTTAAATGTGCAAAGCTAGACGATCCCTTATACTCGTTCGTTCTCGATGTTAACTAAGATAATATATTATATCAGAACAACGGCTACTAAGGAAAAATAACACGAACGAGTCTAGTTATGAACCGTTCACATTTTTTCAAAGGCGGATTTGGATGATGACAAGCCCGGGTATTGAGCGCGCGACTTATGGAAACGAGTACTTCTTCAAACCTTGAGAAAATATGTCCAGTAATGCCTAATTTTCTAAAAATGCATAACATTTTGTTGATTTAGAAGGAACAAAACTGCGTATTCTTCTGCAATACCATTACAACAAAGCAAAAAAAATAAAACAAACAAGAATTGTTGGATTGTTATAGGTGAATTAGATACTTTCAATAGCAATATTCCACTTAACCGAGCATATGGGGTTTATGTATCCCAGCTTATTAGATATAGCAGGGCGTGTTCAAATCAAGACACCATATTTTAGTGATCAAGCTGTCAAGGTTATACTTGTAAAAAACCTAAGAAAAACTTTCTGGGCTTTGCTGAAAAGTACAAGTCATTAATTTCGAAATTTCAAGTTTTAACACTTGAGATGCTGAATGATGTAGGAATGGTATAATAAATTGGCAATGAACTCACAATTTTTTCATCTGGCACGTTTTGAGGTGGATCCCGGATATGGCATTAATGGTTGAGAATTGGAACTCTGAAATCACTAACCTCGATTTGCTGTTATATTTTTGCAAAGACCCAATTCCCTATAATGTACGCGAGCACCTACGATACATTACATGTACATGACCGCATCAACATATTCCGACTAGCCACAGTGTTCCAAGATTTAAAAGGAAAACAGAATAAAATATATCAACGTTGTACGTTTATTTTGTCAAATATTGTTGGCTTATAATAAGACGACAATGGCTTATTGGAATCGAAAAATGTCAGTTTTCTCTTCCCGAGTTATCACTGTTGGACTTCATCTGTATCATCTTTTTGCATCCAGTTTGACATCTGCAAAACAAAGAAAAGCAGTCTCTAACATTTGCACTAGTTCACCTCGTGCATTTAGTAGTTTTTTTAGTAGTGCATGTTATGGAGTAGTTTAATAAAGGAAATAAATAATATTTTCCAGTGGCCTGTAACGAAAACCAATGTCCCTGTTAACAGTAGTTTGTGAGATAATTTCGTAAAAAGTCGGCAAAATGTAAATCAGTTTCCCATTTTTGTTGGCCATTTATGGATTTTTCACCCGAAAATCTTGGTTATGAAGTGTTGTGTACAGGTTTCAGGACAAAACATCACACGGATTGTTCTGAATCTTTTATGGATGTTTTAGTGCATGGTATGAAAATCTTTAGACGCATAATTAGGGAGCAGGTAACACAATATTGTTCAGCTACATTTGACCTAATATTTACATACCTACGAGGATATATCATAAAGTTCTCATAATATTTCTCTATATATAGGATATATCATAAAGTTCTCATAATATTTCTCTATATAATCTATCAAAAAATATTTGGTATAACAGAAATATTATTTAAGAAACTGTTGCCATAGTAGCCGGAATTCGAGGTCCCCGGGGCAAATAAAAAAAATCTGCTGTAAAGATAAGGGAAATGCTTTTTTAGAACATTTTTTAAGTAAATACCATTACTAAACTCAATGCTGTCATAACAAAATTGATAACTTGAGAACCTCCCAAGAAGAGGTTATGAAAATAATATTCAAACTTGATGCAAATAAAGCTTGTGACCCTGATGAGATCACAATAAAAATGTTACAATTGACTGTGCATACTATATCTCTACCACTTTCTAAGCTTATTAACAAACTTATTCTCAATGAAATTTAAACCTTCCCCGACATATGGAAAATGGGCAGTATCTGTCCTATGTTTAAAAATAAAGGCGATAAAACTGACATAGGGAATTATCGACCCATAACTCTTCTAAATATTTAAATATTTTATCAAAGGTATCTGCACGTGTTGTGGCAACAAGACTAAATGCCCGCCTTTAACCAAAATCTAATTTTTGAATTCCAATCTGCGTTTCTTGAAGGGCATAACACTGAATTCCAGCGACTGGCAATAAATCACTTTCTTCATGCAAATATCAAAGATCATAAAGCAGTACGTGCAATATATTTAGACATTAGCTCTGCTTTTGATCGTGCTCCTCATAAGCTGATGCTTGCAAAATTGAAAGCATACGGCATTGAAAGCCAATTTTATCAAATTCTCAAATCATATTTGTCAGATCGTAAAGTCAACGTAAATGTATGTGGTCAATCATTGGATACTTCTTCTGCAAACTATATCAACTGCGGCATCCCTCAGGGATCTATCCTAGGTACTATTTTATTTTTGATTTATATAAATGACCCGATGATCTTTTGGGAAAGGCATTTATCTACGCTGATGACACATCACTATATTATTCCTTTGATCCATCTAATCCTGCCATACATACAATCAATCATGATCTTAATATCATAACTAACTGGTCTCAAAAATGGAAACTAGATTTCAAGGCCAAAAAAACAGAGGAAGTCATCTTTCAAAGCCAGCGCTGTGTATTTCCTACTCCGCCACCTTTAGCCAAGCTTGGAAATGGGGAAATTAAAAGGAATACTTTTCATAAGCATCTAGGGTATACTCATTCATTAGGCCTTATTTTGATTATGCAGACATTCTTTATCATTCATCAACTCAAGCACTGATCAATATCCCTAGCAAGTTACATTCTCAAGCTGCATTATTTTGGTCTGGGTGTCTCCATGGCCCTGATACAGGTAAATTTATGGGGGCCTTAAACTGGTGCTAACTATCCCAAAGGAGGAAACAACACATTCTTAACTTTATGTACAAAGTAATCAGAAACCAGGTACCCTCTTATGTATCTTCAATATTTGAAGACTTTAAAAATCCAGCTACCAGAAGAACAAGCAATACAGAGGTATACCAAATTCCTATAAGGTCAACTGCCCAATTTATTAAATCCCCTATTCCTAATGCAATATCACTGTGGAACAAATTACCTAAACCTCTTTTAGAATATGCTTTAAAATTCTCCCTACCATCGTTCAAAAAAAAGAATGTAATAAACACGTTCTGCCCAAGTAGTGGAGTCAGATAAGTGTTCAATTGCACATGCTATATATATAGCATCATTTTTTGACATAAGTATTATTAATACATATATTTTTGATATCTAACGAAGTGGTGTTGAAAAGTGGCCCCATTTGATTATAACAGGCCTTGAAAATTTTGGACATTTACATTGAGCCCCATGTTAATTTATCAATCTTCAAAAGATCCCCTGCAGTACAGTTTTAGAGAAATAAAGCCCATATTCCCAGGAAGTTACAGTAGCATAATTATCTTCAAAATAAGTAGGGTTAAATTTTTTCTTTTACCTAGTTCCAAAGATATTTGAGTTTGAATTTTGGAAATTCCCCATTGGCTGCCATTATAAATGGTTATCAATATGGCTTTACTTAAGTGTCCTTTTCTCAAAAATTCTACGGTAAAATTTTCTAATATTGCAGATTTCTATAGATAATATATTGATTTTAAAGAAATCAAACAGGTACATTTCTGAAAATTTCTTATTTTTTATATATTTAGCTGTTAAAAACTATAAAAACCTATATCGAGCCCCATGTTAATTTACCAATCTTCAAAAGACCCCATACAGGACAGTTTTAGAGTAATTATGCCAATTCTCCTAATACGTTACAATAACATGATTATCTTCAAAATAAGAAGGGTTAAATTTTTTCTTTTACCTAGTTCCAAAGATATTTGCGTTTGAATTTTGAAAATTCTCCATTGGCTGCCATTATAAACGGCCATCAATATGGCTTTACTAAATTGTCCTTTTCTCAAAAAGTCCACTGTGAAATTTTCTAATATTGCAGATTCGTATAGTTAATATATTGATTTTAAAAAAATCAAACGGGTACATTTCTGAAAAGTTCTTATTTTTGATATATTTAGCCGTTAAAAACTATAAAAACCTATATTGAGCCCCATGATAATTTATCAATCTTCAAAAGGTCCCTTGCAGAACAGTTCAAAAGTGATAAGGGCCATACTCCTAGGATATAACAATAACACTATTATTTTCAAAATAAGAAATATATATATATATATATTATATTGATTTAAAAAAATCAAACGGGCACATTTCTGATAAATTCTTATTTTTAATATATTCAGCTGTTAAAAACTCCCCCTGTAGAGCAGTTCAAAAGTGATGGAGCCATATTCCAAGGATGTTGCAATAACATGACTTTATCCAAAACAACTAAGTTCCAAAGATATTGGCGTTGAAATATTGGAAATCCCCATTGGATGCCATTATAAACTGCTATCATTATGACTTTACTGAAGTCTCCTTTTCGCAAAACGTCCACTGTGGAATTTTTAATATTGTACATTTCTATAGTTAATATATTAATTTTAAAAAAATCAGACAGGCACATTTCTGAAAAATTCTTATTTTAAATATATCTAGCCGTTAAAAACTATAAAAAACATATTGGGCCCCATGTTAGATTATCAATCTTCAAAAGACCCCCTACAGAGCAGTTCAAAAGCGATGAAGCCCTTATTCCTAGGATGTTACAATAACACGATTAACTTCAAAATATGAAGGATTAAATTTTTTCTTTGACCTATTTCCAAAGATATTGACGTTTGCATTTTGGAAAAAACCCATTAGCTGCCATTATAAACGGTATCAATTTGGCTTAAGTAAAGCGTCTTTTCTCAAAAAGTCCACTATGGAATTTTCTAATATTGTACATTTCTATTGTTTTTTTTAAAACGCAGGTAGATTTCTGAATTGTTTTACTTTCATTTATATAATTAGCTGTTATTAACTATAAAAACCTATATTATGCGCCATGTTAAATCAATCTTTAACTTAATGACTAAATATTTTAAAAATAAGAATTTTTTAGAAAAGTAGCTGTTTGATTTAAAAAAATATATATTAACTATAGATATCTACAATATTAGAAAATTCCACAGTGGATTCTTTGAGAAGACACTCTATTATAGTTAAACCATATTGATAGCGGTTTATAATGGCAACCAATAGGGATTTTCAAAAATTCAATCGCAAATATCTTTGGAACTAGAGTCCATTTCACTGTTTAATTGCGTCAGTAAAAGCTAAAAAAAAAATAAGAAATCAAAATATCATTTTGCAATAATATAAGGAAAAATGTATTCCTATTGTATATGAATGACATGTGTATATCTTGGATTGCTTCTAGTTTGGCTCATGAAGTGTGTGGCCTCTTATATTTGGATGCTTCTCTGCCATGTTATTTTCAATAAGATTAACATGGCCGAAATTCTTCAAATTACAAGAGGGCACAGGCTTATTGCACAAAAAACTAAAAAATCTGAAATATACAAATGTCATTCATGTACATTATGAATATACTTTTCCATATATTATTGCACAATGGTCTCCCAATTTCTTATTTTTGGGGTTCTACTCACTGACGCAATAAAACAGTGAAATGGAGTCTAGGTAAAAGAAAAAAAATTAGCCCTTCCTTTTTTGAAGATAATCATGTTATTGTAACATAGTATGAGAATGGGCATTATTAGTCTAAAACTGTTCTGCACAGGGTCTTTGAAAGATTGATAAATTAACATTGGCTTCAATATAGGTTCTTTATTGTTTTTAAGGACACTTTAGTAAGGCCATATTGATAGCCTTTTATAATGGCAGCCAATGGGGAATTTCCAAAATTCAAATGTAAATATCTTTGGAAGTAGGTAAAAGAAAAGAATTTGCCCTTCTTATTTTGAAGATAATCATGTTATTGTAACATAGTAGGAGAATGGGCATTATTAGTCTAAAACTGTTCTGCACAGGGTCTTTGAAAGATTGATAAATTAACATGGGGCTCAATACAGGTCTTTTATAGTTTTTAACGGCTAAATATATAAAAAAAATAAGATATTTTCAGAAATGTACCTGTTTGATTTTTTTAAAATCAATATATTAACTATAGGAATCTGTAATATTAGAAAATTTCACCGTGGACTTTTTGAGAAAAGGACACTTTAGTAAAGCCATATTGATAGCCATTTATAATGGCAGCCAATGGGGAATTTCTAAAACTCAAACGCAAATATCTTTGGAACTAGGTAAAAGAAAAAATTTAACCCTACTTATTTTGAAGATAATCATGTTATTGTAACATCCTGGGAATATGGGCTTTATTTCTCTAAAACTGTACTGCAGGGGATCTTTTGAAGATTGATAAATGAACATGGGGCTCAATGTAAATGCCCAAAATTTTCAAGGCCAGTTATTATCAAATGGGGCCACTTTTCAACACCACTTCATTAGATATCAAAAATATATGTAGTAGTGATTCTTATGTCAGAAAATAGTGCTATATATATAGCATGTGCAATTCTAGGGTTTTATTGCCTTAATTGACTCCACTAAAGAGAATAATCAGTTCAACGTCCCTGATTGATTCAATAAGGTCTCGAGAAATCACTCTCAACAGAGCTCGTGTAGACTTATTTTTGAAAGCAAGACCTTTTGCACACCAATTTACTTTTATATACTCGGCTCATTGTTCTTGTGGAAAACCTGAAACACTAACACATTTATTTTTCAAGTGTCCTTTATGCCAAATTAATAGGCATGCCCTGATGGAAGAGGTCAACAATAACTTTTATAATTAGATCAGCCAACTAACAAACATGGATGATAAACTTAATTTTCTCTTATATGGTGACGAGACATTATCCTTAGCATTACTAAGTAAACTTCTTATCATTGTCAGCAATTTTCTCCATGGCAATAAGACATAGGAAGGAGGTCTCACCTAAGCCCTGGAGAACCCATAATATATTTATTTTGTTTTTAACTCATCTACTTGGCACCAACCCCTCTGGTCCCTGGGATACCCTTCGTTGCACAGTCGTCCTCTAACAGCTAAATATTATTCTTAATTTTTCACATGTAAGTGATGGCCAACCTATAATGCCACTATAGCGATTGGTGGCCAATAATGTATTGACTTTACCTCAATAAAGTTTATACGATAAAAAAAGATTAATATAAATTACATGATAATTAGATAAATAAATAAAAATGTTCAATCGCAAGTTAGTAACATTTAATATAATGTTTTTAATCATGAAAATTGCACCATAAAATAAAATTCTGGTTTCAATTCTGGTTTCCGTTTCTTAATCCTAGCTACTACGTAACGGTTGTATGTTTTATCTATCTTGATCAAAAAGTACCTTTTCACATGTCTAACTTCAGTGTTGTCGTCATGTTCTGCAGATTCTGCCAATGGAGCAGATTGCGCCTCATAGATACTGCAAATTAGGAAAACTGCAATTCCAAGACAAATCACTGACCATGATTGCATCTGGAAAAATTAGCATGCCTTCATGTCATATTAGCCTCGATAACAACCCCAAGGCCGGTGTAAAAGGGTAGGTGGTCCTATCAAATTTTGGTCCTACTCTCTATTGATTTATATGGTGGCCTAATCACAATTATTTTCCTTATTATTTATACACAGTCAGGGCCGGTAAGGGCCGCAAGGAAAGGGGACCATAATCCCCAGGGGACCATAATTTCTTTTACACCGGTATTCTACGAACTCATACTTGGGCCAATTTATGATAATTTATATTTAAAAAAATACAAAATTCGAAAATTGAAATATTCATATGGCGATGTTTTTTTCTTGAATTACAAAGGGAACACATTATATTTTATAAATTCGTAGGCGGCATCATTGGAACTAGATTGGCATTCCTCTCCTGAGCAATTTGAAAGAAATGAAAAATTAACATATTAATCGTTTAATAAGTCTGGTTTAATTTCAAATAAGATATTATTTATCACATTTGTGAGTGTCAAAAAAACAATAAACATGTTTCCTTTGATATAAGTTTTGCATTGTAAAAATGTAAGTAGAGCCAACGTTATTGTTTGTAATTATTAGCCTCAAATTATTTTGAACGATCCCTATGTCAAAATTGATAACTTAAGAAATGGGCAAGATTCATTCATACAATTTTACATGAACAGTTCTTCCCCGATGTCCTTACTATAGGACATTTTTTATGGCTTCATTTAATACGTTTTTTCCAGGAGAGGGCGTCTAATAATCATGAATCCTCCAATACATCTGTTTTGGAGGATACATTTATATTAAACTCCATCTGTCATTCCAAGAGTACCCATTTTACTATTACATGTCCTACTTTATAACATCATAGATTGTTAATAATGTTGAAAAGCACAATACTTATACATTTATTTGTTTCAGACAGGTTCTAATCATGTCTTGAATAAAAGTAAAAGATTGACAAATGATACAGTTGGTCATTTAGAGATATTAGGTTTGGTAATTACACTAGGCCTATTGTTATTAATTCTTCTGATGAAAGCACTGGGAGTGTATTTAGATCTAATCTAAGCTCATTCTCTCTACATAGTATTTCCCATGGTCTCCTTCTAAAATCTACAGAGGGTACTCAATAACACATTTATATCACAGACTCTGAATAAGATAAAATGAAATTCAGGAATTAGATGTTATAATGAGATATATATAAATACACTTACTTTGCTATTCGGATGTTGAATCACTGAACAGTATATGAACTTCAATCGAATTTGCTTGTTCTAGAGTGTTCCTCTCGTCCCGATGGCAATCACTCTTTATAATGCGACTTATATATCTTTACCCCTATATGGATTTTTATTACCTGATCAATGCTTTCGATTATGATTGGTTGAATTTTCAACTTAAGTGCCATGTTGTTCTTTATGACATTGATCATGTGTGGGTCAGAATTCAAAAAACAAGAAAATGCAGCAAATCAGCTCTTCTTAAACTAGGCACCACTTTAATTTTTCATTTAAAGGAAGCGTTAAGAACATATTAAATACATCAGGGGAGCATGAGGTTTTAATTCTGTTGTAAAAATCAATTCTTTCACGTTGGTTGTGACTACTTGTAAAAAAGCTGTGTGTTAAATCATCAATTGGATGAAGGGAACAAAGTTTGCAAAAACCATCATCACATTTTCTTCTTTTGAGGTCAGTTCCAATACCTAAACACCCAGTTCTGGCTTTGAACTTCAATCTCTGTCCAACAAAATCATTACTTGAAGTAAAGTAATTCTCCAGAAATGGGGTTTGTTTGATTGATTCATAAAATTCTAGTGAAGATTTCGAGGAACATTCAGATAGAAAATTACTTTTGTGTTGTTGGGAGGATAAGGTCAAAAAAGAATCATACCATTCATTGTCATCTCTAAACACAACATCATCAAGGCCATGTTCAATTAAAATGTCTTGTATGTTTTCAAAATATGGCCAACATGTTTTTACTCTTCCCTTGAAATTTTCAAACAGTTTATCAAAAATTGCCTTATGTAGGCCGTTCCTCATGGAGAACTTAAGATATAAAAAATAATCAATTTGTCTTTTCTGAATAATGTTAATATTGCTTCTCCAGCCAAGGTCACCTAACATTACTGCTTTGGCAGGGTTACATTTAAGTTGAAAAATTGATTTGGCCAATTTATATTGCATTGAAGAAAGGGTCTTTTCAGAGGTCTTGTCAAGAATTAGAACACCACATCCATGCAACAAAGCAGGGAGGTACTGGGAGTAGTATAATGTATTACCAAATGATATTCTATTATAGTTAATATGCTTAGTTAGGGTTGATGCAACTAGATTTCTTAACTTCTTATCCTTTTCTTTTAAAACAACATTCACGTGGTAGTCATCTCTTAATTGCCTATTTAGATGGATGCCAAGATATTTGTAAGTATCAACTTCTTTGATTTCAAGGTCACCTAATACCCAAGTTTTATTTTTTATCTATTCGCTTGCCAATAACCATTACTTTAGATTTATTGGGGTCGAATTTGAATCCCCAGCAAGAGCCAAAATGATCTGCAATTTTTAGCATATGATTCAGTTGGCTCTCACTTTCGGCCATAAGAACAATGTCATCAGCAAAAAGTAATGTTGGGACTTTAATGTTATTAAATGGAATACCAAGGTTTTCTTTATTCAGTCTATCAACTAAGTCAGTCATGACTAGTGAGAATAGGGATGGGGATAAACAACAGCCCTGCTTTAATCCAGAATTACTAGAATACCATGGAGAGGTAAAATTACCAAAAATAACTTTATTATAAACATCCCTGTAAGCCTCATGGAGCAACCGCCATATTTTTCCCTGAATGCCCATTTCCCAAAGTTTCACAAATAACATATTGCAGTCAACAACATCAAAGGCCTTAGAAATATCCAAAAATGATAAAAATGTATTTTTCTTAGAGGATTTACGAACTGAGCATAAACCTTTTAGAGCAAAAAATGTGGTTTTCAAGTCTAAGATTTTCCCTGAAAGCTCCCTGGGAATCACCAAGAAGGTCACATGACTCTGAGTTAAGTTTAATTTTACTATCAAGTAGACTAGTATAAATTTTATAAACATTGGAATTCATGGTGAGACCTCTGTAATTATTTAAGTCAATGTTTAAACCTCGTTTGAATAAAGGAACAAGTAATCCTTCTTTCCATTCTGTAGGCATAACTTCTAGGGATTTTACTTTGTTAAAAAGGTCAAAAAGGGAAGAAAACATTGTATTTCCCCCGTATTTAAGAAATTCATTAGGTATATTATCCGTACCACACTTCTTGCCATTATTAAGCTTTCTGAGACATTGCACAAGTTCAGCATATGTAAAGCAAAAGCTGTTTAAGGCATTATTATCATAGTTAGTTTCCTTTAATAAAGAATCTATCTTATCTGATAGATTATTGGAGATAAACTTTGGATTACGATTATTACGCCCCACCCTTTCCCAATACAAATGTAGAGCCTTAGATATGGCTTTAGGGTCAGTTAAGATCGTATCTTTGTTGTTAGGGTCTTGGATTTGACTCTGCACGCAGCGTAATAGTTCCCCTATTATCCATGTTCATGTTCTCATTTGATTTTTCATCAGTTATGACTTGGTAACATTTGTTCCGATTTTCATTACGGCGCCCGGCCGATTGAGTATTTTGTTCAGAATTGAATTGAATACAATTTTGAACAAAATACTCATCGGCCGGGCGCCGGTGCTGAAAATCTGAGCAAATGTGACCACGGCATTATAAAAGCATACTCTTTAATACACGAACAGATTCAAAATGAGACTTTATTTATCAGAGAAATAAAAATGGAAAATTTGTATTCTGAAAATATTAACTGATGCATTGGTTAGTATTAAATATTAAGTTTTACAGTCGGAAACCTCAAGTGGCGGGAAATTTGATTAAACAAAACGCCGGATTAATATGTGGACAACTTGCAAATGAAATGTAAGTAACATGACAGAACGAGTATGTACGCCCAATAAATACTTTTATAGTTTTAATGTGCATTCAAAGGACCCCGTTTGTAAAATTGATAGAAATGAATAGTTTTATTACCGGAAAAAACTGAGAAATATCTACCCGATTCGCCAGAATAGTCATCATCATATCAGTGCGAAAAATTAGCTATATTTATTTTCTATGCGATGTACACCTGATATTGATAGCCTTCCACGATCATGGTCCGTTGACATCATCAACCTTGTGATTTGCCATAAGTGATTAACCAACATTTTAAAACAATTTAAAGTCGGGGTTGACGTTTCTTGACTTTTCACACTGACATCCAAACAAAACATAATTTGAAAATAAAAGGCATAAAATGGCCATTAAAAGTACATTTTTGAACAAAAGTATCAACTTATATTACACTGCACGCAAATACAAAGTGAAAAGAACGTCTTCCCGGAGATTGAAATACGGATCGGTAAGTCAACAAATCTAACTGTTAAATAAACAAGCTTAGCCTATGTCTGCGATTGTTTGTCTGAGTGGCCAGATGTTATCCGTTTCGGATAATAAATTTCTGAGAATACTACTGATATCTAGAAAACATCTTCCGTGATATTTTTCATAAAACTACCCTTTGCATTCGTTTGACTTCACTTCTTAAAAGAGAGCTTCGTCTTAGTGTAGTTTAACTAGACTCTGCACGCAGGGTATCGTAAAACAGGCATCTTAGCTGCAATTTTGAATAATAGCGTAATTCATAGCACAATATAAATTAACCCACCTCTGTTTAATTCAAATATGCATTACCCTTAAGAATCATATACTTAGACACCTTTTCATTCTTGATTCGAATTTTTATCTTGTCTTCATCTAAATTTGTGGATTAATAACAGTTTTTAGTATACAAATTGAACATACAAAATGTAGCGTATTGATTACACGTTACAGTGGCGAAGCCAGCTTTCAGTCGGGGGGAGGGGGGGGGGGGTGCGAGTGCGATCGTGGCATAAAAAATGTTTTTGAAGATTTGTTTTGAATTTTACAAAAATTGGTGCAACTTCGTTCAAAATCGAGCTAGAAGCTTCAAATAAAAAGCATTTTAAGACTTTTTTCTTCTATATAATGGTTCTATGGTTCAAATGGTTCATTGGTTATGGAGGGGGGGGGGGTGCGATCACACACATCGCATCCCCCTGGCTACGCCTATGCGCTATATTAATATAACAAGGTTATCATATCATGCCAATAGTTATATGGTTAACTAATATTAACACAAAATAATAATACACAATAATTAAAAAAATAAACCTCGGTATTCGGGCCTAAAATCCAAGGATACGTGTACCATTACTTAAGTGTAAGCTGCAATACCATATCGAATACCTGTACCATTACTCAATAATAACCACTAGTAAGACCATAATAACACGCTTAATAACTAACTTATCGCAAGTTATTCCATACGATTTTGTCTTGTGTTAATTTTGAGTCGCAACATGTCAAGTGCAATAGTCATACAAAAGTGAGGTATTACATCAGTGATTCTGTCGTTTTCTGAACTATATATTCAAAAACGTTGACAAAACTGTTTTATATGTCTCTGATATGAAACAGACACACGTTTGTGATAAAAATGTCATAGTGATTCTGCCCTTAACTCCTGAAATAAGAAAAAATCGTAACTTCGAGTTCCCGACATTTTGTTACCGAAACGAACCCGTTTTGGTAAATAGTTCGAAGAGTGCAGAATCAGTGCAAATACAACCAAGTGCCATCTTTATTTTCTCAAGCAAAATTGGTTTGGAAAAATCGATCACGATTCTATCGTATAGTAAAAAAAATAGTGACTGCCATCGAGGGAAATAGTGTAAACTATTTTCCCCGAGGGAATGTCCTGTCCACTGACATGTTCCCGGGAAGGGGAAAATTTTTACACTATTTCCCGAAAATGTGGCAGTTGCTATTTGTTTTATTATATACAGTACATCATATGTACTCTGTAAACAAAAACAAAATGAGAATTCGAAGTCCTTCCAATTGAACATGTTATGCTTACAGGTTCTTATTGGCATTTAAAGGCATTTTGCCTTTAAACTCCTATAATCTCAGCTATCAGGGAAAATAAAACGTACTAATGACGACTGGTCACATGACCTAACTGGTGATTTGTACTTTTCATCTTCCTGGATAGCTGAGATTTAGGATTTTCTATGGAATTAGTTCATCTATTTCATACGATCATGTTACCATGAATAAGCCAATGAGCATCTAGAATACATATGAGGTATACAATAATATCCTGTTATTGCCACGACAATTGTTCCTGGTGGCACAATCATTCAATCACAATCAAGGACCAATAATGGTTTTCAGAGGCACAATCAATCAATGAAAAAGAAGCGACGTCCGTTATTACTTGAAGCATATAATCAAAAAATCGAATAATCAATACAGGTCATCATTCTTTTTTGAAGCACACATAGTCGTGAACAAGAAATACTCTACTGTGTATTGGTATACCAGTAACGCATAAGCAATGACTTCTTTCTTTTTTGTTATTCAATTAGACAAGCCCAATCTTTCTCTCTCAAGGCATAATCAATCAAGCACAATCGAAAAGTGTTGTTCTATCCCGAGCCACAATTAGTCTAGCACAATCAAGGTTTCTTTATTTCGTGCTGCGCAATCAATCAAGCACAATCAAGGGCGATGTGTGTTACTTGAAGCATGGGGACAAGCGGTTTTCATCGTGGCACAACCAGTCAAGGACAATGGTGAGCTATCATTCTTTGCTGTTGCACAATCTAGGACTGTCGTTCTTTCCTGTTGCACAAACAGTCTAGCACAATCAAGGACTATCGTTCATTCTCGATGCAAAGTTAAAGCTTTCAAAGTTATTTTCCTGATTCATTCCATTTAATCAACTTATAAGACCCTTGAACATGCAAGCTCATGATCAAAATCATATAACTAATTGACAAACAGAAATTAATACCAAAAGCCGTGCATTAAAAAGCAAATGTAATTGTTAAGCTTGAGGCATCGTCTCAAATGATTCAGAACAATTCATACCAAATTGCTCATATTTATTCACTTGGTGGTTAGTAAATTCTGATTTATAACTAAAAGGTATGTAATCCTGTATTTATATTTGAGAATAAGTCCAGGGATGGATCTGGGAACCAACAAGGGGGGGCAAACTTCTGGTCTGAGAAAAAAGGCCGCTTGCGCGAAAAAAACTTTTTGGCCCTAGAACCAAAAAGTGGGCCCAAATTCTGAAATTTTGAGGCCCATTTCTTCAAAATTTGGCCTTTATTTAAAAATAAGGCCTTGGAAGGCCCATTTATGACCAAAAAGGCCCACTTTTGGGGCCTTAAGGCCTTTTTTGGCTCAACATTTTTTGGCCCAATTTGTTTTTCTGGGCCCACCCAAGAGCCCCCCCCCCCCCCCCAAGATCCGCCAGTGAAGTCTGTTTCAAGAAATATGGTAATGGAATTGACCATTGTTGGATTTAGTACCCATTTTTGAGATGTCCCCCGAAACATACTCCATTTAGCTGTTTGTAGCATATTTGAACAACTCATTTTCATTCATTAAGCGGTAGAAGACGATAAACACACGATATAGGAAAAAATAATACATCACGGAGTTACTATGTCATATAATCTTGATGTTGTTCAAAAATCAAAGCTGAATGTTAACTACAAAGTGATTTAATTCGATGAAAAACTAAAAAAAATCGAAACCGACACTTTCTCTTCTCCTGATACTGACCAGTTGCGTTGACAGCTTAATGTAAATGTGACTGAGGCTTTAATCTTGTAGATGCTTTTCCAAAGTTCCCCATGTTCAGTAAACTGGTAATTAGGACGTGGCAATTTAGGGAACTGAAAAAGTTTTAGACAAATAACTCCCATTAAGATATACATCTGTGTTTTACATGTAAGAGCATGTTAGTCTGAGTTTGAAACGAATAGTTTCTTGATATAATATGTGATCATGATGTCGTCGAAGTATCGGGCACACACTTTTCAATTGTACATATATCAACGATATCATGGACGGCTTTATTTATGTTTCCAACAGATGATACATTCCTCCGTATTGAAAATAACCCTCATAATGACATAACTGCAATATGTGCTATATAACATCACGTATCCCACACTCTGTTTTCCAGATGAAACCATATATTTGCACATAAAAGAGGAACATATTGTCTTAAATATCTTTGATATACCCGCATCGATCACTCGTCCTCACCTAGAAACGCCGACGTTACGTCAGTGTAACAAAATGGAAGAAATTCAGGGATTCGTTTTCGCTAAGATATGGATAATAATTTGGCTAGTAAATAAGAGAATGTGCAGGAGGTTTGTAACTGCTTATCCTCTTTAACCCTTGGTAATTGTACATACAATGCATAATTTATAAGTGTAAGTAGATGTAAATCGAGAAATTAAAATATCCCAGAAGTTCTTCCATTTTGCTACACTGACGTCACGTCAGCGTAACTAGGTGACGACCAGTGGGTATGGAGTCAAGCAGGTTTACATGATGCGTAGGTTAAAATACATGATTCATTGGACATAGCGCTGTGCCTTTTCATCCCTTTTTATTCCCTCTATAGGTCTGATTCTGTTTTAACACGGGTGTCCAACTAGAAACCGTTAATTTGAATTTAAGACCTACCACATATGTCACTGGTGATCCACTCGATTACACTGGTTCGTTTTGGTAACAAAATGTCGGAACGTCGAAGGTACGATTTTTCTTTTTTCCTTATTTCAAGCGTTGTAGGCAGAATCACAAACGTTTATCAGTATCATATGTTTTAGAAAATGTTAATGTTTGCGAAAAAATAGCTCAGAAGAGAACAGAATCGTCGATTTAATTCCTCACTTAAGTTACATAAACGATTTTGGTTAAAAGTGCAGATCTTGACTGTTTTTCGAAAGACCGTTTATGTAACTTAAGTGAAGAATCAAATTGACGATTCTGTTGTCTTCTGAACTATTTGTCCGCACATATGTACATTTTCTTAAACATATGATACTGATACACGTTTGTGTTACAAAATGTCGTGGGAATTCTGCCTACCACGTGTGAAATAAGGAAAAGGGAAAAATCGTACCTTCGACGTTCCGACATTTTGTTACCAAAACGAACCGTTTCGGTAACAAGCGTAATCGAGTGGATCACCAGTGTATGTGAAAATCAAGGATTGTGAGTCACACTGCACCGTTTCCTTTAAACGTGTTCCATTACATTTAACAAAAATGCCTTATTGTTGGGACACTAATCTTGTATATAGAGTCCATCTTATTAGCGGCATTTTGGGTCCCAAGCTGAGAATCGGCGCTATTGCCTGGGTCACATTTGCACCAATTCATCAATAAACATAATACTATATACATAGTTTAGCATAGTTGAGCATAGTTGGGATAATAATACTTTGTTTAAACGAACTAGAAAACGTTAACTAGGTCAATATAGTAGCCTGTACAGAAAATATGTTCGTCGTGAAGAGTTCATTATAAGTGAAATGAAGAAATAACAATTTACTGCATTTTTAGTTGATTTATTCTAACACAAACGTGATCAACGACATAAAAACGTGGCACGCAAGTTGAAAAATCAACCAATCATAATCGTATGCATTGATCAAGTAATAAAAATTCAGATAGGACTAACGGTATATAAGTCGCATTTTAAGAGCGATTGCCATCGGGACGAGAGGAACACAAAAGAACAGACGAATCTGATTGAAGTTCATATACGGTTCAGTGATTCGACATCCAACTAGCATAGTAAGTGTATTTCTAGATATCCAATTAACTGGGAAAGTTAGAGCAAAACTGTATGGGTTTCATCGCATGTTAAGTCAACATTAATTATTTGTGAGTCAATCAAACAAAAAAGGGACTTCTGAATAGACCACAATGAAATCATATTTGTAAATGTTTATTACGAACTATGGTCACTCAGGAACCCACTCCGGTAAAATAGCGCCGAGGCAGAATATTTCAACGCCACAGAAAAAAATGTAATGTCATAAACATATCCTGCATAGATTTTGCTCGTCTGTAGATGGCACAGGGCACAATGCTCAATGGGCAGACCAAGTGGTCCGGAATCAGACTAAATGAAGATTTTGTTATGTCAGCACTGCCATTGTTTTTATGTGTTATATATTCTAATGTTTGAACAAAGAGTCCCTTTCTTCTTCCTTATGCTCTTTATACACTCAGAAATATAAATTACAATAGACCCAGTGTAAGCAACACACATCACATGTCTCTCTGACTGAGTGTATAATAGAGAAATATCGAAACTCATGTTTATTATTCGCGTAATTCGTATAACTTGTGTAGAGTTTAATCACCTCATGATTTATTGCGCAGCTCTAGCGCCCATTAGTGTGATATTCTTATGAGTAGACGACGGTTCATAAGAATTGATAAGAACTCTATATTTCCTCAAACCCATCAAGATTCATTAATCTAATTTCATGAACAACGGCTGTACTGTTACTGCATTTTCTCTGAATTCAAAATACGCCGTACGGCTGCCGTAGCAAATGTAACTGCTATGTACGGTTATATGGTTGTTATTCGAGTTGTATGTTATACGAAGCCATGCATCGTTTTCAGATGCAGTACCTGTCAGTGATTTATCTTGGATTTGCAGCTGTCCTCATTTGTAGCATCTATGAGGCACAATCTAATCCACTCGCTAAATATTCGATAAAGGCATACTTTTTTCAGATGCAATCCCTGTCAGTGATTTATCTTGGAATTGCAGCTGTCCTCATTTGTAGCATCCATGAGGCACACTCTAATCCACTCGCTGAAGATTCAATAAACGCATACTTTTTTCAGATGCAATCCCTGTCAGTGATTTATCTTGGAATTGCAGCTGTCCTCATTTGTGCCATCTAAGAGACGCAATCTGCTCCACTCGCTGAATATTCGAGAAAGGCATGATTCTTTTTCAGATGCAATCCCTGTCTGTGATTTATCTTGGAATTGCAGCTGTCCTCATTTGTAGCATCTATGAGGCACAATCTGCTCCACTCGCTGAAGTTGTTGAACATGATGACAACATTGCAGCTCAACCTGTGAAAAGGTACTTTTTGATCGAGATAAATACAATATATAAACAAGTACGCGGTAGCTAGGCATTTATCAAGAAACGGACATTGTTTTTTATACATATTGTTTTTTCCAGTTCAACAAGTTTACATAATTATTGTATTAATATGTATGCACTGCACAAGATGCTAAAAACGAATTTATGTTGTGTGTAAGAAATTTGTTCACTGTTGAAATCAATGAAAAAACTTGATTTACTGCTCAAAGGGTAATGCTTGTTTTAAGTCTTGCCTTTAATTTTCTAAAATAGTTCAGTCAAATCTCAAATTAATTTTTCAACAATTACTTATTTAATGCACTGCATGTTCTATGAAAGGTCTCACGATTTAACAAATCTTACTTCTGTATTATGAAACGTTACATTAACCCTTTCCCGACGTGAATATAAGAGGAAAATGTTGGCCCTGGTGACGGATAAGTAAGAGCAGTTTTTAGGGGAAAACTGAAAATTACCTATGCCCAGGGACCTATACCTTGAATTTTATCACTGAAATACATTTTCTAGTAAGGACTATCGTATTAGAACAACTTGTCAAAATTTGGTGTAAAAATACTGAATAGAACTGGAGATATTATCATTTCATCGATGTATATAAATAAAAATTATGGTGCCAAAAGGAGCCTATCGTCCTGAAAGGTATTACATAATAGGGCTCCATATGGAGCCCATCGTCGTGAAAGGGTTAATTGAACAAAGTATTCAGGACTATAAAATATCGTCATTTGCTTTTGAATTACTTAACATTCAATCCACTAACGTACAACTTGTCTATGCTAACTCAGAGTCGATATTTGTGTATCATCATACAGGGTTACCCCAACAACAGAGCCCTCTAAAAATGTTATAATTATTTTAATTTATGTATGATCATTTTTTATTTTCCATGTACAGATACAATCTATGGATGACAATGTAACAACAAATTCGTAACACAATCTTAATATACTTCTTGTTATTGTCAATTAAAAATGTGCCCACTTTTGAAAGAAAAGAACAATTCAAGATGTTTGTGTCAAGCAAAGGCTTCCTCATCCTTCGTTTAAACCAATCACATTCATTTGGCTTGGAGGTTAAGATCATTGATGATATAGAGAAATATTATGAGAACTTTATGATATATCCTCGTAGGTATGTAAATATTAGGTCAAATGTAGCTGAACAATATTGTGTTACCTGCTCCCTAATTATGCGTCTAAAGAATTTCATACCATGCACTAAAACATCCATAAAAGATTCAGAACAATCCGTGTGATGTTTTGTCCTGAAGCCTGTACACAACACTTCATAACCAAGATTTTCGGGTGAAAAATCCATAAATGGCCAACAAAAATGGGAAACTGATTTACATTTTGCCGACTTTTTACGAAATTATCTCACAAACTACTGTTAACAGGGACATTGGTTTTCGTTACAGGCCACTGGAAAATATTATTTATTTCCTTTATTAAACTACTCCATAACATGCACTACTAAAAAAACTACTAAATGCACGAGGTGAACTAGTGCAAATGTTAGAGACTGCTTTTCTTTGTTTTGCAGATGTCAAACTGGATGCAAAAAGATGATACAGATTAAGTCCAACAGTGATAACTCGGGAAGAGAAAACTGACATTTTTCGATTCCAATAAGCCATTATCGTCTTATTATAAGCCAACAATATTTGACAAAATAAACGTACAACGTTGATATATTTTATTCTGTTTTCCTTTTAAATCTTGGAACACTGTGGCTAGTCGGAATATGTTGATGCGGTCATGTACATGTAATGTATCGTAGGTGCTCGCGTACATTATAGGGAATTGGGTCTTTGCAAAAATATAACAGCAAATCGAGGTTAGTGATTTCAGAGTTCCAATTCTCAACCATTAATGCCATATCCGGGATCCACCTCAAAACGTGCCAGATGAAAAAATTGTGAGTTCATTGCCAATTTATTATACCATTCCTACATCATTCAGCATCTCAAGTGTTAAAACTTGAAATTTCGAAATTAATGACTTGTACTTTTCAGCAAAGCCCAGAAAGTTTTTCTTAGTTTTTTTACAAGTATAACCTTGACAGCTTGATCACTAAAATATGGTGTCTTGATTTGAACACGCCCTGCTATATCTAATAAGCTGGGATACATAAACCCCATATGCTCGGTTAAGTGGAATATTGCTATTGAAAGTATCTAATTCACCTATAACAATCCAACAATTCTTGTTTGTTTTATTTTTTTGCTTTGTTGTAATGGTATTGCAGAAGAATACGCAGTTTTGTTCCTTCTAAATCAACAAAATGTTATGCATTTTTAGAAAATTAGGCATTACTATACATATTTTCTCAAGGTTTGAAGAAGTACTCGTTTCCATAAGTCGCGCGCTCAATACCCGGGCTTGTCATCATCCAAATCCGCCTTTGAAAAAGTGTGAACGGTTCATATCTAGACTCGTTCGTGTTATTTTTCCTTAGTAGCCGTTGTTCTGATATATTATCTTAGTTAACATCGAGAACGAACGAGTATAAGGGATCGTCTAGCTTTGCACATTTAAGACCAATCATTATACATGACTAATGTGTTTAACGTCTTGGTAGATACAAAATAACACCTAGGCTATAACGTTCTAATAAAACGAGCTTTTATATTTCATGGCCTCATTAAACAGTTATTTCGTTTGGAATGGCCTAAAACCCTGGTCTGCGAAACACACATTTAAATAAGGAATTGGCGCACCCGGTGTAAAATGGTTCCCTCCTCTCGATTTAAACCTATTTATAAGTCAGGTTGTGGATAATAGAGAGATTTCGCACACAAGTGAAAGTACAACTTATACGTATACGTATAGTTTAAAGGGTCATGTCGAACTATTATATTTACTAAAATCAATTTTAAATTGTACTTAATGGAACATAACTATAGAAAAGCTCCATCAACCAGAGACTGTGAATGCACTGTCATCTGCACGTGTAAACTATGCACATTATAATTAAATGCTTGCTTCCGTGTCATAGTAGTTGTAGTATATTCTAAACACGATCCTTCAAAGTGAGTCATGATCCTTTCAAGTGAGTCATTACATAAACAAGTTGATTATTTCAAAGTTTTCACGATCAGTATAAGTTCAATGAACTTACAAAATTGTATATACACGTAGATGATAAACGTATACAGTTGGATCTACGTATAACGCTTTACCTACATGTGTGTGGAACAATTGACCGCAAGCATTTTTTAAAATTAATCGGCTGAGTAGGAACAGTATCCAATCAAATACTTTAACCATCAATTTGAAACACCAATCAAACCAGTAGATTCTAGCAATTCCTGGAAACGACCCATTCAGTAGCTCAACAAATGACATACAGGGTGTTTCATAACGAGCATCTCCAAAAAGTCAATTTGAGAAGAGATGGGTCTATATGTATGAACTATATATGAGCCTATTTTATTCTAGACAAACACATTTGGATCAACTAAACATGCTACAATTCAAGAACGTACAAATGGCATCCCTTTGACCTTTACTTATTACAGTCCGAGAAGATCTTTCCTGACGAAATACCCACATTATGAAACACCTTGTACGTCTTCTTTAAAAGTATAAGTATACGTTATAAGTTGTATTTTACGTATGTGCGAAATCTCTCCTTATTTGGCACAAAAGTAAATAAAATAATGTTCTGGCGGTTTGGTATGTTGTCGAAGACGCAATTCACATATTTATTCGTTTTCGCTAAGATATTTTATTTCTCGATTTAAACCTATTTATAAGTCAAGTTGTGGATAATAATTTGGCTCAAAAGTAAATAAAAGAATGTTCTGGCGGCTTGGTATGTTGTCGAAAAATTACAAATGTTGATCATCTTACTTCGAATTGTGAACACAATTTTTTTGGTCCAAATTTTGAACACCTTTGTTCAAATCTTATTGCATATGACCAAATTTTGGACACCTCAAATTTTTCGCAGACAAAACAAAACTGGCGTGCCTTCAATTCCTTCGGCAAATGCGTAAATGTACTGGATGACAAACTAGCTGGATTGCGGATAAACTAATTTCATTACATGTATGTATGTACGTACATGTGATCATCGTCGGTTCCCACGCTCAATCACTACGTTCTAGGATAGGTCCGAAGCTTGATGAAGCAAGATGACATATGATATGAATATCTATTATCTAGATGTACTTAATTTTAAAAAATATTCTAACATGTACGTAGAGAGGATTAGTAAGACTAGAGGTTTAGCAAATGATGTGAATGAAGTAATCTAGCTGATATTTATATCTTAATTTTTTTTAACATGTACGTAAACATGGGGAATATCTTTAAAGATCTAGAAAACAATGTTAATGGAGATCTGGATTATATTTTCTATTTTTGACATCTATGTTCACACAAGAAATATGATTAGAGAACCGACTTGTTGCTTACAGTCGAGCCCTACCCCTGCCCTATATTTGGCAAATTGAAAATCGACAAGAAATCAAGTCAGACTTCTTGAAAATAACATAACGGCAAATATCTATCAGTATTTGATTCATATTTATTGACTGATATAGGTTACCCTGTAAGACTATGTACATGTATACATACAATATCGGTGCCAGTTAAAGATGCTAACTTAAGAGCAAAAAAGGCTCCAAAACTTAATAAAATATGTAGTTTGGATGTTCATTTATGTCTATGGACTATAATTTATACCACAAACACTTATAAATACCTGAACTTTGCAATAAAAGTGCCCAAAAATTGTTGTTTCGAAATTCCCCATTTTTCCTGTATCGCGCTAGTCACGTGACCATTACGCGCAGCAGGCAATGTAGAGCATTACAGATATTATATGTACAGTTGCATATTTCAACATGTTCAATATGGCAAACATCAGCGATTCTGATTCCCGGGTTCTGGGAAATGGCTATATAAATCGGCGAGAGGGTGTAATTTGACTGAGGACAATTTAGGAGGGGAAATGTCTCTAAGTAAGAGAACAGATATGGGGACTTTAGACATATGGACTTTACTATGACGGAGAATCAACAAAAAACGTGAGTTCTGGAATGAAGACTCAGCGATCTTTTATCCTATTTGTTGAATTTAGACGCGGAAACACCCTTGGTATACGCAGCTAACGAAAATTGACAGGTACGGGTCAAAAGCTGGACCGGTACGGGTTAACGGTTTTATTTGAATTTAAAACAGCCATAACTTGCTCAATATTGACTTCCTCGTGTCTAATTTGAAATATATGATGCCTCCCGATGCTTTTAAGTACCCCAATTTTTTACAGATTTTTAAACGGACCAAAACTCTAAATGCGCATTTATGCTCTTTTCTCTCGGGAAAGACTGTCTCGAGAGAAAACGACTGTCTATTTCTATGAACATAACAAGTGTAAATTCATGATAAGCGTAATTAAGAGATCATTTTTGATTTTTTTCTAAAATTACACATAGGTAATGCCTAGGTCAAATAGCCGCCGTGCGCCAGCCGATGGGTAGTCATCGGCCGATTTCTAAATCGACCGGGCGCCGGTGACTTATCACCGATGTCTTGATCAAATCAGTCAAGATGGTACAACGAAAATTGGACTTCTGCGCATGTTAACATTTTTTGTCAAACTCAACTTTTGTTCAAATTGATACGATTGTCATTCGAACACCTACCTCATTCGAAATTCAATTCATGTATATGTTGCGGTTTAACAGAAATTCTTAAAATGACATCTAGACTACATATAAAAGAAATCACTTATATTATGTTACATGTAGGTATATAAAATGGTATTAACAATTACTTGAAGGATGTGAAAAAATCAGGTACCAGTATAAAATCAACAATACCGTTTAATATTGGTTCTATACATTATCGATAGATGAGTAGTTTTTTATATGAAGATTTGAAAATATTTAGAGTGGAGCATTTTTTAATATCATCTGGTAGAGCATTCCAAAGATTAGGACCTAGGTAGCGAAGGGAAAGTTCAGAGCATTTAGGGATATGAAAATAATGCAACTGTCTTGTGTTATGATGATGGACATTAATGTTGATATCAAACAAGTCTTGAAATATATTTTTGGAAGACTTGGGTGTTTATTAAAGATTTTGTACATGAACTGACCAGTACAGTATCTATTAACATCAAAAATATTTAATATTTTATGATCTTTAAATAGGGGAGCGGGGTGAGAAAGTCTATCCTTATTTAAAGCTAGCCTTAAGAATTGTTTCTGAAGTTTATGTAGACAATCATAAAATGATTTAAATGTGTTTCCCCAGATTACGTTGCAATAATCTAATTGAGAGTGTATCAATGAGTAGTAAACTGTTTTGAAACTGTCTATTGGAAGTAAATGTTTATTGTGATACAGAGAACCAATACCACGAAAAATCTTTGTTTCAACAGATTTTATGTGCTCTTTTTATCAATAATAATTCCAAGGAAGTCAATTTTTCCCGGAAATTTATGTTCTCATTGTGTATTTTAAGATTTAGATTTGTTTGATTTGTTTTGGGTCCAAATATAATAGCATTGGTTTTGCCAATATTAAGTGAAAGTTTGTTTGCTTTTATCCAGTCATCTATTGAATTCAAGTTTGCATTAGTTCTAGTCATAAGTTCATTTAAATTATAATCACTATCAAGAAGATGGGTGTCATCAGCAAACATAATAAATTTCAGATTAGGGGCAACAATAGGCAGATCATTTATGTAAAGAATAAATAATAGTGGTCCAAGTACAGAGCCCTGTGGAACACCACAATTTAGAGATGATTGTCTAGATTCATTATTGTTAATGGTGACATATTGTTTGCGATCTTTTAAATAACTTTCAAACCAGGACTTAGCTATTCCTCTGATGCCATAATATTCAAGTTTATGTATCAAGATGTCGTGATTAATTGTGTCAAAGGCCTTAGAAAAATCTAATGTTATGCTAATGCTTGTTTTTCCCAAATCAGCTGATTTTCAAAATTGTTCAATGAAATATAAAATGGCCATGTAGGTAGAAATGAATTTCTGAAATCCAAATTGATAAGTGAAAATAATTTCAAAACGTTCTAAAAAACAGTGAGTGTGGCGTGCATGAGCTTTTCCAACAATTTAGAAAATACTGATAAAACTGAAATTGGTCTATAGTTAGAAGGATTTGTAGTGACACCTTTTTTAAATATAGGTGTTACTTTGGCCAATTTGAGGGCATCTGGAAAAATACCAGATTTAAAAGATAAGTTAAATTTATACAAGAGTGGATCAATTAAAAACTGTCTTGCAAATTTAATAAGTGGTGGTAGAATCCCATCAGGTCCAGGAGAGGAAGATTTTAGAAGACACATTTCTAGGTCTTTTTGAGATGAATAGATGATTGAACCTTTTTAACTCTTGCTAGGTATTCATTTAAGCATTTTTTGGATTTTGGAATCTCCTTGGCTAGATTTTTACCAATATTGGTAAAAAATTATTAAATCCATTAGAAATAATTTCATGATCTGTTGTTTCCTTTCCATTTATAGTGAATTTAGATGGCAATGCAGCTCTTTTTTCCAAGTAGTTCATTAATGATAGACCAAGATTTTTTAATGTTACCACTTACTTCAGCAAACTTATTTTGATAATGTGTACGTTTTGAGTATTTGATTATGTGCTTAAGTTTATGGTTGAAGGACTTGTAAGCTTTCCTGTTTTGCAACAGGGATTTTTCAAATATTTGGTATACAGCTTATTTTTAGTTTTGGCAGAAGTTAAGATGCCAGAAGTCAACCAGGGTCTATTTGGATCATAATTAACCTTGATAAATTTGGATTTGAGTGGAAATGAAGAATCATATTGTTCCATTAACAAGTTAATGAAGATATTAAATGCTATGTCTACATCTTGACTTTTAACGGTTAATATGAAAACTAACATTATCCACCATCGTCCAAAGGATCACATGCGGTCCCAATTCGTGTTTCGATGTGGTGTCATTGAATATGCATCACAATACAAATATTTAGGACTTACCTCAAATGAGCACATGGATATGTCTAAATCGGTATCCATCCTTGCCAAATCAGCCACGCGTGCCCTAGGAGCAATTATGACAAAATTCCGTCTAAAAGGAGGAATGAACTACAATGTTTATACCCAGCTTTACGACTCTATGGTCGACCCAATTCTGTTGTACGCTGCCGGCACATGGAGTGCAAACGTCACCTCAGGAGCGCATGCAGTCAAGATACAAAACAAAGCAGAACATTTCTACATGGGAGTTGGTAAATGTGCACCGAACGATGCAACACGTGGAGACATGTGCTGGACTGACCCGAATGTGCGACAAAAAGTCGAAAAGGCCAGGCAGTGGTGTCGTTTTATAATTTATTTACGTCTCACGCTAAAAGTAGTAAAAATACATCTATATACTAAAAACAAAACATTAGCCCAGCCGGTATTCGGCTTATGAGAGACTGAAACATTAAATACTGATATCTAAAGTTGTAAAATCTAAAATTAATCAATAAAATATTTTTTGCGATTTAAAAGCATATTGTTTACAACCTTAGCTAATGTTCGTTTGTCATGAGAGTACAGTATTTACCCATACTAGATAGCTGATCAAAGTTAAGTATGTGTAATCTGGCTTTCTCAAATAGGTTAATTCTTAAAGTTTGATGAAGTAAACAGTCCACGAGAAAGTGTATCTCGTCCTCGACGATGCCACGCTCGCATATACATGTTCGTTGGTTAATGGGAACACCAGTGTATCTGCCAGTTTCAAGTCTCAGAGGCAGTGTACCCGTTCTGAGTTTAGCTAGATTTGAGCGTTCATATCTATTTAGGCTAATGCTAAGATAGTGTTTGGGTTCTGTTTTGTGTATCTTGTGGAGTCGATATGTCCTAAGTTTATTTCCTTTTTCTTGGTTCCTAGAATCGTTCCATATGGAGTTGTGCCAAGCTATATGCTGTTTTGAGATTAGGTCCAATTTATTCTTTTTAATTTCATGTTTTACTGATGGGATGTAGTCATCTGTTATGAAGTGGTTTGCCTTTTCACGTTGCAATTCTAGCTTAATCTTAGAGTCCCATGATCGTGGTTGTGTTAAAGACCAGTTGTGGATCCGTTTTGTGATTCTGTCGTTATTCATGTTTAAAACCTAAAAACTTTTATAGCAAGGGGTCCAGTCAACATTTGAGAGTTTTGCAAAAGTAGAGAACATACATTTCATTGATGTATGTAAATATAAAATTGTGCCAAAATGAGGACGAAACAGATTCAGTCAAAAATCTCCATTTTCGGGCACATGTAAATCAAATTCCTCACCCCGGGGACGACAATCTTCGTCAAATCCCTACCCCTGGGAGCAATAAACTTGGTGATATGGTCCTGGATTGTGATATTGGCACTTGGATGGTGAGGGAGGGGGGGGGTATGTACTGTTGATGTTATCTTGGTGAAAGTTAATAACTGAAACAATTCTGCTGTTTTACATTCCAGGAGTTGATTCTCACATAATTCTCAATTCTACAATAATTATATAGTACCCCGGACAGGTTGTATGATGCAGTCGTTTTTTTACTCTATATTTGCAATAGAACAACCATTCTTATTAAAATTTTCACATTTTATTCTAGAGACAATTTCCAACATGGAAAAAAAATATTTTAATGAAATTCCTAATTTTATGATTTTGATAGGCTTTTTTCAAAAATACTCCACTGTCAATAAAATACAGGTTTCGCTTGAACAATTAAACTTTTAACGTCATTTCAAAGATTGTCTAGTTATTGAAGAATTTTTTTTAGTATTAAGAATTTTTGGCAGCCTAAAGTCTTTCCAGATGTATTTGATGCCATATTAATTATGGCTGATTATTGTTATTCATTTTTGTCATATTCAATGGGGCTAATATTATTACAGTGCATTAGGCCAATGAAAAACTTGTCACTCTGGCTCACGTTTCCTCTGAAAACGCACCTTTTTCTCCACTGGGTTTTTCCGCCACCGTCACTCAGCATGCAAGCCCGTGGCACATAAATTGTACCATGCTTTTAAAATGTCAGGTCTCCCTGACAATTTCATGATAAAATTTGACACAGCTATATTAACATCTCTGAAGGATCTAATGCCAAGAATACTTGAAATTGGAGATTCGTAATGTTTTACTTCATTTTGGACAGTATTGAACAGTTCGATCGGGTTGAACTCATGTCCGTGGACAAGAAGATGGACCTCCTCTATCTAGGGAACGCTTCACAAAATGAGACCCAGAGCAACAAGTTTTTATTGGCCTAATGCACTGTAATAATATTGAGTATGACTCAAGTGAATAACAATAATCAGCCATAATTATTAATATGGCAACATATATATCTGGAAAGACTTTAGGTGGCCGAAAATTCAATGGCCAGACAATATTTGAAATGACGTTAAAAGTTCAATTGTTCAAGCAAAAACCTGTATTTTATTGACAGTGTAGTGTTTTTGAAAAAAGCCCATCAAAATCATAAAATTGGGAATTTCGTTAAAATATATTTTTGCCATGTTGGAAATTGTCTCTAGAATAAAATATGAAAATTTTAATAAGAATGGTTGTTTTATTGCAAATATAGAGTAAAAAAATGACTGCATCATACAACCTGTCCGGGGTACTACAATGTTTTTCATGAACTACAATTACATTATTAGCAGCTTTGTCCGCTCAGATTAAAACTAAATTGTTTTGAAACCTGTGGCTCATCTAAAACTTTGTCAGTATTTTCAGAATATGCCATTTATTAACAATATATTTAACTTTCAATACTCACTCATCTAATGAAACTTTATCTTTATGATTCTGTTTTACCAAATTTCTAACATGTTTCAACAGCTTCAAAATTTGTTTTTACTGTAACGCCATTAAATTGGATTCTGTTCACGAAAGTTTTCACATCAAATTACGAAGTTCTCTATTTTATATAAACTAAGTCTATTGAATAAGACTTGTGAAGTTCGACATGCCGTCAGTTATATTATTCAAAAACTATATTATATGTAAAATATTCATGTCAGCATAGTCGATCTGTTCTTCACACGGGTGACTTTGGTTGTTGTTATTGTATTCATAAAAGTCACTTTGAACAGTTCTTAAATTGGTTTCTCATAATAGGGGTCCCAAAGTAAAACAGACGTTGCACAGTAATTCCTCTCAAACTCAGTAGCGAGGGTTAACCATTCACTGGAGCAGTCTCTGAAAAAAGCAATTTCGAGCAAAATGTACCCACCACTATCGGTAGTTTTGTGAGAACTCACTTTTTGTACCGACATTTTAGAGAAACACTATATTGAATCCCTTATATCGATTTGAGATTTAATATAAATCATGTTCAATAACAAAATAGTAAACTTTCATAATACAGAAGCAAAATCTTTAAATCATGAGACATTAGAACATAATTATGAGCAAAAAATAAATTGAAAATGATTGTGAAGAATTGATAGCGAAAAGTGTGATTTATTCGACTTAACTAGCAATGCTTAATAATTTTTCATGAAACGTCCACAGTATAACACAAAATTGGTGTCTTAGCAGAATTTGGCCATCATCATGGAAAACTTGTAATTGTGTATAATAAAAATTGATGATGAGTTTAACAAAATATTTTCTTTGTTGGAATACTTTCAATTTCATCCTGTGAAAACAAGCCCTGTTACGGATCAAACGCATTGGATTTATATGTATATGTGTCTTGGTCATAATGTACCTTTTCACACGCTGAGCTGCAATGTTGTCATGTTCAGCAACTTCAGCGAATGGGACAGATCGGTTCTCATAGATGATCCAAATCAGGACAACTGAAATTCCAAGATGAAGCACTGACGGGGATTGCATCTGAAGAAGAAGCATCCCTCTAACTAATTTACGCCTTGGATTACCACCTTTCAGCCACCATAGATTTTCTAGTTTCATACTACAGCAGTCGCATTTGCTACGACAAGCGTACTGGATATTTTGCATCATTTGAGAGAGAAAATATGCATTTGAATCCCAATATAAATGCCTATATTCATATCTATATAGTAATGTTAAACAATATTTAGTTCTCGTCATCAAATATGTTCGAATATCAAAACCAATACCAATAAGATCTCATCTTTGGATTCATCAATCATCTCGAATCTCAATTTGAATCCCAATATGAATTTAAATATGGTTATTTACATAATGTTCCCAACCCATATTTTTCTTTGGTACTTTGACTTAACATGCGAATATAATCATATCAATAGAATAGAACCACAAGTCAAATCTCAATTCTGATTGCAGATATCGAAGGGGCGGGACACAACACTATCCCTTTGCACCACTTGAAATAACAGAGTACCTCCCTTTATACGTAGTTAATACCCCTCTGGTTGTTTTATGACACCCAATATTCTCTCTCGAATTTGTCAGTTTGAAAATATAATCTCTCATAACCCGATTTGAGCGTCCTGACAATAGTATGAAATTCACCAGATGACGTCCTGTTTGCTGAATTAAGGGAATTCTAACACTATTATAGGAGCTGCTGTTTGTGAGTGACTAGCTTTCTTTCATCACATAGATAAAGTATCAAGGTGCAAAGCGACTTCTTTGTTAGTAAAATGATAAAAATAAGATAAATGTTGTATGTGGATATATATCCATTTTGTAATAGATACGTTATGTCATAATAACCTGGTGGGGACCAGTGATACTGGGTAGAAAAGAAACGATTAGCTTCTAGCTTTCTTCCGAACTCATGGCGTGCCAAAAAAATTCGCAACTTTTATAGAAAGCTAGAAGAGTATCCTAGTTTTCTTAGAAAATGTGATTTTCTCTGATTTTATGTGATCATCAATAGCACATTTATTATTTCAACTATATACTGCTACAATCTTTGTTAAGTGGTGTATTGTGTGGTCATTCATGAGGACTAATGAATCAAGGGGTATTCTCCTCCAGATATTCCAAGGTGACTTTTTTCCTATGGCCGGAAGTCCTATCCTGCTGGAATAAGAAATCACCTGGGGCTGAAATAGCCATAATTCTTGATAGATGTCCCTTTTGAAGAATACTAGTCCTGATGATGAATGGCTACTCAATACACCAGGTGCCAACCTCTGTGACCATCACACAAGGTGGCACATGGAGCAGTGTGTTGCAGTTAATGGCTATACCCCACAAACTGTCGATCAACTAAAAGAAGTTCTACGGGATAAGTGGAGAAAACTACCACAAGAATTGCTGGATCGCAACTCGTTTCCATCTGATTTTGAAGGTGAAGGGCGAATGCATAGAACATTTGTTTAATAAATAATAAATTCAGTATAACATAATACTATTAGTGACTAGATACTGACATAAACCTGTACTTAACATTGGTTAAACAGTTATCAAAGAGTGTAGCAGATTTAGTAAACATAATGAATGTGTTATTGTTGATCACGTAAAATCATGGAAAGTCACATTTTCTAGGAAAAATGGTAAATCTCGGACACATAAACGACAAGGCATTAATATTCAAACATCCGACATAAAAAATTGAAGTCAATTTCAGCTTAAGTATTTGAATGGTAAAATATGCCTATCTTTAAGTTTCTGTAAAAAAAATTGATGTCAATACCATAATGTTATGATACTTTTCTAGTCTTCTAAAGAAGTTGCAAAATTATTTGGCACACGCCGTATTGTGGAAAGTGTACACACTGTTCAACTAGAAAAATACTAATTTTAAAACATTGTAAAAGGATAATACGCTGATTACGTAATTTGGGTATTTGAGGAAAATAATCTTAACACTTAGGATGAGTAATGTGAATCATGCTTAAATATATTTCCTTTTATACTCTATAGCAGTATGTACTTTAATGTAAAAAAAAATTGAAATCGTTTCCTTCCTATTATTTAATTCCGCTAATGACAGGCCTTTTAAGTGCACTCATACATAGGCATACACGTACTCACCACGGTCTTTTTGTGAGTTGTGAACCACTCAGTCAAACACCCTGACGTACTTCTCTGGCCTCGTGGGATTTATGGAGTCTCTGCTATGTTTGTCTTATGGCGATTTTTCAAAAATAACATGTCAGAGAAAAACTTCAATTTAATAGCCAAAATACAATCATTCTTGAATCAATGTATGATTTTTCATATCTTTCAAGTTTTTCACAAATAATTGATTTTGACTATATTTGAAACCTATAATATACAGTTTTCTCTAATCTTAGCAGTCTGACAGTGATGTACATAAATTATTGTGAGATATCTAGAAATACGCTTACTTTGCTATTCGGATGTCGGGCCACTGAAATCGAATTGCAGCAACGATCCCTTGTTCGTTATTGTTTCTCTCGTCACAATGGCAACTGCTTTTTATTATGCAACACAATACATTTACTCCTTCTATATTAGTCCATGGTATGACTTCTGAATATGAAAGATCCGTAGAACACTATAGCACTGCAACATCTGAAGCAATATTTATCAAGGTGTACATGTCTTGATTCTTTTAAAATACCATTTGCTGAAAAAGCTTTCGGGTCGAAAAATGTCTTTCATCACAAGGGGTCAAAAAACGTAAATATTTTGATTCGAACGTTTATACATTTTATAAGACACAGACCGTTATTCTAAGCATGCGAACAAAAAAAGATTATCATAATTTAAAAATATTCTATTTAATTTTACCGTAGATGTCGGTGTTTAATTAATGTAATTATGCAAGTGTGTTTTTCAGATCTTGTTTGATTTTTCAAATATGAGCCTAGCCGATTCAACAAAATTATGTGGACTATTTAGGTAATTTATGATTGGGAACATATTAGTTTTCTTACCATTTAAAACATTTTATTACCAGAATTTTCCATATAATCGCAAGAGGTCTAACAACAAATTATTGTTCATGTTTTATATGTAACATGGCCATTTTCATACTTTCATATTTCTCACTTTTCATATTGATCAATCCTATATATTTCACTTATTCTCATTTTAACAGGTCCCTAGCTTACTATTGTATCAGTGCCAAATGTTTTAATCCTGTTGTTTGCCAATACCTGCTATCTTTTGTTTCAAACCTGTTTTTATTGCTGTTCATGCTGTGTTCATTTTGTTTTGTGTTATATTCCTTATATGGAAAACATACTCACTCACTTGAGTTTGGGTGTTGGCCCAGCCTCAGTAGTTGCTTTGAGATTGTACAGAGAATACTGTGTTTGTTTATTTGAAATAGACTTTTTATACATTTTAACTTTGGCATTTTGTTATCTTTATTATCGCCACCCACGGCCTTAGCCCCGGACATTACATATAAAACATAATACAATAACAAATAGGTAATATTTATATCTCATTAAATGTTACAGAGGTATTGGAATGTTCATATATTCCAAATTCATGTCTAATAATCAATTAGAGTCATATGCAATCGAACGCCTCGAAATTCTTCTTCGACGTTACTTGTGGCTATCATCAAGTTTTCCGACGGCTGTTTGTTCTTTGACTTTTCCGCTGGATACAATCAAATTTTAGGAAGATAGTGACAACGATTTTTCTCATTTATTCATGAATTCGATCAAGTCTTGATGGTTGTTTTATAAGCAACTGTGCTATACCTAACTACGGGAAATGGAATTTTAGCTGTTGTCCCAATTAGTCAAGGTAGAGCAATATGCCCTCCTTTTCACCGCTGAATAAAAGTCCATATCTCAAAACGTATTGAGACCCCTTTTGTGAAAAACTAGCATAATTTAAACATTTGTCATTCCAATATAAAATTCATTCATTTGAAGCATATATCTTATCAATACCTGAGAAACAATACAAAACGTCGATACACTGATTACATATTTTTGGGTATTGATAAGAAAAATAACCTAAAAAATATAGCTTAGAAACCTAAATCATATATTTAAAATCATTTTGTATTATTTTCTGATGCATTGTGTACTCCAAATTGTGAAAAATTGGGATTTTATTTTTTGATGATTTTTTGACCTCTGTTAATGGCAGGCATAATTCAGCCTAAAAGCCGGAAGTATATTGAACGGTTATAATAAAAATTGTTAGGGGACATATGTAGGTATGTTAATGTAAGGTCAAATATCGCTGCGCTATAGTGTGCTACCAGCTCCTTTATTAGACGTCCTAGAGATTTCATAACATGGACTATACGTATGTTTATCACTTGAACAATGTTTTCCAATATGATGGTCGATTTTTCAACATAAGTGCCACGTTTTTTCGATGTATTACAAATATGGTTACGTGTGTTTCAGAATCAACAAGAAACTGTAACAACTGTGATCTTTATACAACTCTTTCCCTTATTTTCTTCTGACTAACAAAACAATTGTAGACCTCTCCATTCGGTCAACCGTCAAAATCATATACCTCGACTGTAAACCTTGAAACTACTGTTGACCTCGACCTTCGGTCTCTGTCAACAGTAGTTTCTCGGTTTACAGTCTCGGTATACAATTTTGCCGGTTAACTTCTGGAGAGGTCAACAATTGTATATTTTACCGCTTCACACTGAATTAATGCTTACAGTTCATTATGCACTAAGAAACTTACCGACATTAAGATAATTCATACCAATAAATTGCATTCTTTTTGTGCAGGTACAGCAACAAGCTAAAGTATCGATTTATCTATTAAAGTATCATTTTATTTTGCATGGTAAGTGGCATCAGTTGGAGCTCTATCATATAGAATACATGCGTATGCCCACGTTGTTTTCCCGAAGTATGATGTTAAATTATTTTGTTCATATTTTCGGAAATAAAATGGGAAATGTAGTATTCTTCCATTTGGTGGTATGTAAGTGAGAACGTAAAAAAAAAAGTCGGAACCCTGGAGCTTTTTCATTCTTCTCTCGTCAGGGAGGTATTTGGTGTCTATGGGAAGTACAACGTATTGTGCCGAGTGTGTGGTATACAGTGTTGTATATTTGATTGATTTAAGTGATTGTTCCCTTGTGTTAGCACAACCAATAATTGCTGTCAATAGGTGTCACTAGTATCAGCCTCGTTTTGAAAGATAGATTGCATACAGAATATGAAAGTTGTGTTCATTTCTTACTTTGGATATTAATAGACATTTGCATCTATAATTGACATATCCTACATACAGTATCGGAGTTTGAACTCGCTGTGAAACATAATCTCAATTTCTGTAAGACAAGGTCACAGTTTTTCATAAAATGATATGTTTGATTCCGTATTTATGTGAACAAAACAAATAATACGGAGTGATATAAACAACACCGTGTTTGCCTTTCATACCGACCCGTTCAATGTTATCAACCCTTAAATGATCAACCGCGCTTTCAAGGCGCGCTTTCCATACCTGTTTACATTTGTAATAAGCAGATATATGAAAAATCGCGGATTCCCCTATCCTAGCCTCGTTCTGAGATGTGACCTTGAACTTTATATTGAGGAAATAAAAATTGAAAATATTTCGAAATATATCGTTTTTTATCAATTATTTCAACAATTTTGCATAACAAAATGGCGTCTAATCGATGTCGACGAGTGTGTGTTGAAGAAGCTAATTGCATATTATAAGGGATGTGCCGGGTAAAAGTGATGATTCAGGCTTCAAAAGTAACAAGTAGTGGATGGGTTTCGAATTTATAGACCAATTTATGTAGCTGACATGCAATTTTGTGACACAGCAAAATCAGGTATATTTTTCGCTTTTCAATTCGATTTGATGAGCTACCATACCCATTCCAGCTGTCTAGTGTACGATTTTATGTCAAATTATTTAAAGAAAATCTGAAACTTTTTATTGGTTTTGGTCATTTAGGGGCGTGCACCCAATTCATAATTTTCAATACAATAAAATCTCAATAAATCGTCAACTATGTCTTCACACGTATCAAACAGCTGCAGCGACCAATCTATGTAAAACAAACAAAAGCAGTTTTGAGCAAAATACAATTAGTAGTTACACTGGTTCATTAATACTCGATCTCTAGCTATAGAAATATGTCACTGAGCACATCTAAAATTAATCCCAATTGGTTTGATAAGGGATTCTTAAACAGGATTCTTAAATCCCTTCGGTCGTTCGGTGTATAGAAAACGTTTGAGTCAAGACTTGTGGGGTGTATTCGAAACTAGTAGCCCTGCTCTGAGGTCTATATTAAGATTTGAACATGAAAACTCACCAGAATATTGCAAAATCGTCAATTTCGATGTTCATTTCCACTTTTTTCATTTCTACTTCCGGTTGAGCGTTTGGCTGTTCCAATTTGTTTACTTATTTCCTGACTCCGACTTTTTTATTGACATTTCGGCCTATTTGATTGGTTTCACGCTTATTTACTACATTGATAATGTAGTAGTATTCTGATAATGGCATGAAATTAAAAACATGGGACAAAAACGCTTGTTCTGGATAATTTCAATATGAAGTCAATCCTTGTTAATGTTGAAAAATTGATCAATCGGTCCTCCATCTTCTCTGAAGATGATGCACACTGACGATTTTTTCAGGAATTAATTGCGTAACAAATGTACTAAAGTACACTTTACGGAGTTTGGAGAAATAGACGCCAGAATCATAGTCATGATTACATTTGCTATCTACATATTTGCAATTCGCCTTATTAAAAGCTATCATGGAATCAAGCTCACGGTGTTATCAATGCAGCCAACAGAAGCCAGGACATGCCGGGGATATGAAATTAAGCATATATTCAAGTTATGAGCATTTATTTTGTTTATTATATCAAACTCAGAGGAATGTGACTTGTTTTTCTTATATCAAATGAATGTGACGCCATAACGTAAGGTCCCGGATACCACTCAATTTATCTGATCATAGGCGTAGCTTGGGGGGGGGGTCATGTTGGTGCTGAAGCACCCCGGGTAACGTACCCGCCCCTCATAACTTAAAAAAAATTATCCATTAGGTAGCATAAGATGGAAACTTAAACATGTTTCTATTTGATGTTTCTAGCTCAATTTTAAGAGAGTTGTGTTGGATTCGCCAGTGCTTGCAAACTACTATGAAAGTGTCACGATCGGCCTTGCAGATTAAATGTTGTTGTTCACCAACTCTTAATTGCTCGATTATCTGAATAAAAAAGTTCTACAGTCAAAATACATCAGGAACCGGAATTAAGAAGTAACTTTTTCATCCCAGTTTTCATTCTCGAAACGATGGGCAAATAGATAAATACGCTTTTCATGCTTTCGTTTGATTTGTATAATATATAGTAATTCAGGCAAGTTTTGACTATTGCGTTACATACTTCTATTTTAGTTTAATTCTGAAAATGAAATAAAAAATAAACACAAAAATACTGTAGTTATAGTTAAGTTTGTAATGTAAATGTAATGCTCAATGTAACAAAATGGATGAGCTTCCTGGATACGAGTATTTTGGTTTGTTGATTTAAACTTACGTTTAACACCACAGTCACATTTGTCGTACGGAGGCCGTGCGTCGACTGCAGATCAATTAAATCAGTGCATTTCTGCGGCGAGCGTAGAAAAACGACGCTCGCCTTGCGGTCTCCGTACGGCGTATCCAGTTTTTTTAGTTTTTTTACAGGCCGCAGGGTAGCCGTAGAAATTATAGCTCGGAGTTATAATATTTGTTCATTTCTGAGGTCCCCGTAGAAATTAACAGGATGTTGCCAGACCGCAGGAAGGTCCAACGGTGGCTGCACGTCGGGTTTTTTGTTGTGACTTGCGTCTGCTGTAGGGTTTGATGGGTAACGTACCTTTGGAAACAGTTTCTATGTCAGTTTCCGGTCATATATTTGCTGTAAACACAACGCAATACGTATACAATGTGATGTAACGTAGCTGATACAACAGCAACTTATATTTCACTTGCACTTTTTATTCGATACTATATCCTTATACTTAATACAACATTTATAAATTGTACTGATGATAAATAAAAAGAAGAATTAACGTTAAATCAACAGAAATTCGAAAAAATTCAAAAAGTTCGACAATATACTCTAGCTTTTAGAAATGCTCTCGGTTCGGAATTTATTTTTCAATTGGTAATGTAACGACCGTCCGTCGGGGAGCTATAGTGTACCGAGCCAGATACTAGACTCGAAAGAGAGTGTGCTAAATTCAATGCCCCGTACGGGAATCGAACCCAGGACCCAGACGCTCTACCCCCGAGCCATAAAGTCTAGCCACTGCTGAGACTGTAGTAGCCACTTGTTATCGAAGGTCATTACAGTAATATAATAGTACAATAACGTCATTTCTAAGGGCAATATAGTGAAATATTGGACCGAGGGCCGAAGGGCCCAAGGTCCAATATTTCACTTTATTATATCACTATCTAGCTAGCGACAGTATGATTGGTCAAAACCGGGTCACATGTCTTGGGATATCTGGCGATATTCAATGGCAATGCTAATCAGATAAGACAACCGTGTTTGTGGAATATCACTTGTGAAAGATGTACAGGTATTCACCTCAATAGTGTGAAATATTTGTTCAATATTGCTCGCAGAAATGACGTTATTAGTATTATTACCACCGTTAACGACCAGGACTGAAACAGCAAGAAAATCGTACGCATTGAACGATAGCTAATTTCCCGGGGAAAATTGCCGGTTCAGAATATATTCTAGACCGGTCCATATGGACCACCACTATGACGTCACACATTTCTCAGGTCGATATAGTAAAATGAACGCCTTCTAAACTAGCACTAAAACCTCTAGAACTGGCCCGGCAAGGTGGTAATAATAGACTTTCGTGAATGTAACAAAAGGCGGGGGCTAAATATATGGATTGAATCTTCATTTACAAAACAAATTCCGAATCGAAGAAACTTATTAAAACTAGATTTTATTTTTTCTAGCTTTGTGTCAAATCATAATCTGCCAAAGAATATAAAAAATGTCAAAGTAACTAGTTGCGAAACAGTGTGGATTGTGATATTGGTTCTTGAATGGTTTAGGAGGGGGTATATACTATTAATCTTATCCTAATACACTCGTGGCGATATGGTCCTCGATTGTGATATTGGTACTTGAATTGTGGGGGGGGGGCATTAATGTTAGAAAAGGTGGGGGAGGGAGTATATACTGGTAATCTTATCCTTATACCCTATATTTTTAGTTAAACTTGGTGATATGGTCATGGATTGTGATTTTGATACTTGACTGGTGGGGGAGGGGGTGTAACAACCCACCAAATTCTTATAACTTATAACATAATTTCTCTTATTATTTGGTGTGCTGTTACTGAATTTATCTCTATATTTAAAATAGTTCCAAGATTTGATCCAGTAATTAGCATTTATTATAAGCAATTTACTCTAATCACAGCTTCCTAAACATGTTTATTTATGTTAATCATATTTTGGTATCAGTTTTAGGTATGAAATACTTTTATTTGTTAAGTAAGTATAGTAATTCGGCGTAAGGTTTTCCTCAGTTGAGAAGTTTGGTTTGTGTTCTGTTTAGATTTCAACTGTAAGACTGCTAATGGATATATCTCCCGCGTTTCGATCGATTTTGCAGTATTCCGACTTTATTGGCGTTAGGTAAATATATATTTGTATTAATCAAATGATGATCTACACATCGATATATGTTTTATGACATTCTGTTACGAGATTTGACATGAAAGTTACATTGAAATGTATAAAATGCTCCTGCTCAAAAGTTGCCCAGGATCCTCTTTACATCTTACTCTAGTTCCAGGACCATGTATCCTATTAGAGAGATGTATCCCCCTTCCAAATGTACCCAACAGTCCAGCTTTCCCAGTCTCTGGAAATTCCGGCACTCATATTGCAAATTTCCAACCATGAAACTCGTGTTAGTCACTTGTTAGTCACTTGCTAGTCATTTGTTAGTTCGTGCTAGTCATTGTTAGTCCATGTTAGTCACTTTAAATACAGACACTTCTCCCAGAACACAGTTTGAATATTCATAACTAAGTGTTACTGTTGTCATTGTTATGTTTTATATCATAAAATATACACCTGTAAATATGTTTCTTTATTTAAAAACTTTTGTCGTGTTATATTTCTTAAGGTGATATTGTCCCCCCCCCCCTTTTTCATGAAACAATTCCAAGTATAATCAATATGTAGAGATTTTTACCAGAACGCCATCTTTCTTTCGAAATGAAAGTTTATTTCTTAAAATACTCATTGTAAAGACAGATGTTTGTACACTTCCCGTAATCAATAGGGATAAGCTCATAATTTTAACCAATAACATTTCCCTCTCTTTTAACCACGCTACCACAATGAGTTGAGGGGATGTTACAGAGGTATATACTTTTAATCTTATCTTAATACATTGAATGTTTTAGTTCAACCTGGCGATATGGTCCAGGATTGTGATATTGGTACTTGAATGGTTGGGGAGGGGGTTTATACGGTTAATCTTATCTTAATACACTGAATGTTTTAGTTCAACCTGGCGATATGGTCCAGGATTGTGATATTGATAATTGAATGGTTGGGGAGGGGGTATATACGGTTAATCTTATCTTCATACACTGAATGTTTTAGTTCAACATGGTGATATGGTCCTGGATTGTGATATTGACACTTGAATGGTTGGGGAGGGGGTATATACGGTTAATCTTATCTTAATACACTGAATATTTAAGTTCAACCTTGTGATGTGGTCCTGGATTGTGATATTGGTACTTGAATGGTTGGCGAGGGGTATATACGGTTATTCTTATCTTAATACACTGAATGTTTTAGTTCAACATTGTGATATGGTCCTGGATTGTGATGTTGACACTTGAATGGTTGGGGAGGGGGTATATACTACTAATCTTATCTTAAAACACTGGATGTTTTAGTTCAACCTGGTGATATGGTCCAGGATTGTGATATTGGAACTTGAATGGTTGGGGAGGGAGTATATACGGTTAATCTTATCTTCATACACTGAATGTTTTAGTTCAACATTGTGATATTGTCCTGGATTGTAATATTGATACTTGAATGGTTGGGGAGGGGGTATATACGGTTAATCTTATCTTAATACACTGGATGTTTTAGTTCAACCTGGTGATATGGTCCAGGATTGTGATATTGGTACTTGAATGGTTGGGGAGGGGTATATACGGTTATTCTTATCTTAATACACTGAAGGTTTTAGTTCAACATTGTGATATGGTCCTGGATTGTGATGTTGACACTTGAATGGTTGGGGAGGGGGTATATACGGTTAATCTTATCTTAATACACTGAATGTTTTAGTTCAACCTAGTGATATGGTCCAGGATTGTGATATTGGTACTTGAATGGTTGGGGAGGGGGTATATACGGTTAATCTTATCTTAATACACTGAATGTTTTAGTGTAACCTTGTGATATGGTCCAGGATTGTGATATTGGTACTTGAATGGTTGGGGAGGGGGTATATACGGTTAATCTTATCTTAATACACGGTATGTTTTAGTTCAACCTTGCGATATGGTCCAGGATTGTGATATTGGTACTCGAATGGTTGGGGAGGGGGTATATACGGTTAATCTTATCTTAATACACTGAATGTTTTAGTTCAACCTTGTGATATGGTCCAGGATTGTGATATTGGAACTTGAATGGTTGGGGAGGGGTATATACGGTTAATATTATCTTCATACACTGAATGTTTTAGTTCAACATTGTGATATGGTCCAGGATTGTGATATTGGTACTTGAATGGTTGGGGAGGGGGTATATACGGTTAATCTTATCTTAATACACTGAATGTTTTAGTTCAACCTGGCGATATGGTCCAGGATTGTGATATTGGTACTTGAATGGTTCGGGAGGGGGTATATTCGGTTAATCTTATCTTAATACACTGAATGTTTTAGTTCAACCTGGCGATATGGTCCAGGATTGTGATATTGACACTTGAATGTTGGTGAGGGGGTATATACGGTTAATCTTATCTTAATACACTGAATATTTTAGTTCAACCTTGTGATATGGTCCAGGATAGTGATATTGATACTTGAATGGTTGGGGAGGGGGTATATACGGTTAATCTTATCTTAATACACTGAATGTTTTAGTTCAACCTTGTGATATGGTCCAGGATTGTGATATTGATACTTGAATGGTTGGGGAGGTGTATATACTTTTAATCTTATCTTAATACATTGAATGTTTTAGTTCAACCTTGTGATATGGTCCTGGATTGTGATATTGATACTTGAATGGTTGGGGAGGTGTATATACTTTTAATCTTATCTTAATTCACTGAATGTTTTAGTTCAACCTTGTGATATGGTCCAGGATTGTGATATTGATACTTGAATGGTTGGGGAGGTGTATATACTTTTAATCTTATCTTAATACATTGAATGTTTTAGTTCAACCTTGTGATATGGTCCAGGATTGTGATATTGGTACTTGAATGGTTGGGGAGGGGGTATATACGGTTAATCTTATCTTAATTCACTGAATGTTTTAGTTCAACCTTGTGATATGGTCCAGGATTGTGATATTGGAACTTGAATGGTTGGGGAGGGGTATATACGGTTAATCTTATCTTCATACACTGAATGTTTTAGTTCAACATTGTGATATGGTCCTGGATTGTGATGTTGATACTTGAATGGTTGGGGAGGTGTATATACGGTTAATCCTATCTTAATTCACTGAATGTTTTAGTTCAACATTGTGATATGGTCCTGGATTGTGATATTGGTACTTGAATGGTTGGGGAGGTGTATATACGGTTAATCTTATTTTCATACACTGAATGTTTTAGTTCAACCTTGTGATATGGTCCAGGATTGTGATATTGGAACTTGAATGGTTGGGGAGGGGTATATACGGTTAATCTTATCTTCATACACTGAATGTTTTAGTTCAACCTTGTGATATGGTCCAGGATTGTGATATTGGAACTTGAAAGGTTGGGGAGGTGTATATACGGTTAATCTTATCTTAATACACTGAATGTTTTAGTTCAACCTTGTGATATGGTCCAGGATTGTGATATTGATACTTGAATTGTGGGGGGGGGGGGCATTAATGTTAGAAAACGTTTGAAAAATAACAATGCCTTGGTCTTAAATATATTTTAGGATTATATGGTGCAATCTTATAGTCAATAAAATGTTTTAAAGTGTATTGAAAAACACAAGCGAAATGCATGAAAAAGCTCCCAAGATTGACTCTACAATCAACTCGCGGTATTTTACGACGAATTCACATGAAATTACTAACTATTAACTATTGGATATAGTCTATTAAGATAGAAATGTGATGTTAGACATGCATACAGCTATATTCTTCAATAACTAAAATACATGTAAAATATTCATGCCAATCAGCTGTCATACGGGTTGACTTTGGTTGATGTTGTTATTGTATTCATCGAAGAATGACTCGTTCTTATATGTTATTCAAATACTGTCTTTTAATACTGGCATTACAATCTGCTCTACAGGAAACCCTCTCTTGCTCAGTGGGGAGGGTTTCACAGTAAGCATAACCAAAACAGTCTCTGAAAAAATAATTTCGAGCAAAATGCACTCAGCACTATCTGTAGTTTTATGAGAATTCACTTTTTAGCATCATTATAAATTCTTAAATGAGCTACTTTTATTTTATAATGAAACATGTATTTCGTATAATAATATATAATAAATATATATAATAATATATAAGAATAACGATATTTCAAATTGGCTTAACTTGTATAGGCAAGTTGTACGAAAATGGACCAACATTCGATAGAATTAATGTATCAATTCCCTTAAATCTATCTGAGATTTAATATTACTTTCGTGTTAGAATGCTTTAAATTTCATCATGTTTATTAACGAATGCAATGGATTGATATGTTGTATCTGTCCTGGTCAAATAGTACCTTTTAACAGGTTGAGCTCCAATGTTGTCATCGTGTATCATAACCGTAGTGGGTGTAACAGATCGCACTTCGTAGATGCTGCAAATGATGACAACTGCAAATCCAAGATAAGGCACCAACAGGGAGTGCATCTGGAAAAAAAATACCTTTATATAATATACGCCTCGAATTACAACCCCCAGCCTCCGTGAAAGGAACAGGTGCGATAATTGGCAAATACACCCGTGGTCGAATAAATTGTATAAATCTTTGGAAAATAGTAAGTGCGTGGACATATATAGGCTGAAATAGGAGTCATTCAGTGCAGCAAGGTTGTGTTGACTTACATGGGGCTGTGTACAATTGACAATTGAATTTTCTAACGTTTGAATTTGTGAATTAGTTCGAAAATCCTTTAATGAATTCTTCCGAAGCATGACACTAGATATACTTTTGATAATCAAGCAACTAGCTTAAAAATGCATTTTTTTACAATAAAGGAAAAAAGTTCCGAATAAATACAATATATGTAAACAATTGTTGATAGAGTAACTGTGTTAAGTGGTTTTCTTTAACCTATTGTGATCAATGCTTCAGAAGCAGTTCAAGTTTTACAATACATGAAGTATCTAGTATGCTTAGTAGCAGAACATAAATTAAAAATTGTAGATACAGCAACGAGATTTTAAAGCAGTGTATGTTTTGAAATTAATGTTTTTAAAAGTTTCAGAAAAAAGATAAATTGCGAGTTACTTTACTAACATGACATCACAATACCCGTGGCTTCTTTATCTTGAAAATGTTATATCTAATATTTTTGTATTACTGAAGAAAGTATCTAATTTACCAATTACAATACAACTTACTTGTTTGTTTTATCAGTTGCTTTGTTGTTATAGTGATGCTATACAACTCAGATTCAAGTATAAATTCAAAATAATAACATTAATGCAATTTCCTGGAAAACAACTATATGTACGGATGATGTTTTGAAAAAAGGCAATTTGAAGCAAATCATCCACCTTGATAACGCGCCTGCCCGCAAGTCAGCATTTCAGACATCTGCAGTTATAGAGGAACTGGGTTTTGATGTCTAAGACAATGCACCATACTCGTTTGATAGCAAGCAGTATCTATTTTTACTTATAATGAGAATGGAATACTAATGATTTTGAAAGAATTTTTGGCCAGGGGGGGGGGGGTTCGCCCGAACCCTCCGACCCCCCCCCCCTGGCTACGGGCCTGATACGGTAGGTCTATCAAATGATGTATAGCAAATGTAATACCCACCAGTTGTTGCACTTCAATATTGATATGGGATGTACAAAACTCTGTAACATTCTGCATGGAATTTTGCCTCTGGCATAGTGATGTCATGTTAACATAGCAATCATAACTTTTCCTTGAGTTTCACATTTTTGTCGAATCTTTGCAATTTAGTTACAATACATAAAAGTACACGATGTAAGATTTTGAAGACGATTGCTGCCGATTTAACGAAATACCAGCACCAGTCCTGTTACTTTTGGAACACTCTGTATACTAATAGCCAAAACACAATCATACTTGAATCAAAGTATGCTTTTTTCATATAAGGCTTTGTCTGTGGTCCCTAGTATGTTTTTAGTTTGTTTGACTCAAAAATAATTAATTTTGACAGTCTTTTTTGACAAATTTTAGCAGTCTGCCTTTATTGTGCATACATTGTTATGATAAATCTAGAAATACACTTACTTTGCTATTCAGATGTCGAATCACAATAATTGAACTGCAGACAAGTTGACTTATTCGCTATTGTTCCCCTCGTCACAATGGCAACTGTTCGTTTATTGTGCTACATTATTTACCCCTATTATATGTATTTTTATCACTTGATCATTTCACTTGAATATGATGGTCGATTTTTCAACTTCAGTGCCACGTTTTTTATTCATGATAAGATTGATTACGTTTGTTTCAGAACAAACAAGAAACAAACCAGCCCTTCTTTACAGTAATAAAGGAATTTTCAGATAAGTTTAAATTTAGCTGTTTACTCTCATTGTTCTCCAATCGTTTTGGTGAGTTTCTGGTGATAAAACATATTGTCCATGGTTTGACTACGGAATATAAAGAATTTGTAACATGATATAGTGCAGTAACATTTGAACCAATATTTAAGGAGGTCCTCATATCTCGATTCTGTCAAAATGCCGTTTGCTGTAAAAACCTCGGGCTTTTGGGTCGAAATATGCCTCTCATTAAAAGGGGTCAATAAACCGTAATTTTTTTCATTCGAATTTTGACATATCTTAAAAGACTCACAAATTCAATTGTCTCTCCCTGTTATCCATCGTAAGAAATTATGTTGAAAAGTTTTACTTGCAAAAATAAAAAAGAGGGTTTCCACAGTCCCTCTACGTGTTTATGCTATTTGCTTCACCGACATGCATGGATCGTTCATTTCGACTTGATACTTCGTTCTCACTTTATGTAAAGCATGAAACGGGAAGCTATATACTTTATGCAGGATATGTTCCTTTGTCTTGTATTGTTTTTTTCATTATAATCTTAAGTCACAATACTCTCAACCATTTTGTTTATACAATGGTATAGAGTTAAAGGTTCTCATTTTTTTCTTCTTCCAACTCATTTTCTAATATTTGACTTTGATATCACATGTCAGGCAACGATCTCGATTGATCATTCTGCTGTCGTCATTATTTCTTAAGAATTCAACCAACATAATTGTGTACAGCGTTTTTAAAATGCCTTTATTCTCTATAAAATATGGATATCTAAATATATATCATTTAGGGTACTTTACACATTTAATATTTCACCATTTGATAACATAATGCGGATCTTATTTTTATGATATTTACAAGTAAAACGTCCAGGCTCCATACTAATATATCAAGGATGTTTTAGACAATTAGTTACTGTCTCATGTAAAATATGTCGCTTATAAAAAATGCGGGATGCACAGCACATCTTGCAATACTGACATTATGAGGGTCTAATTTTTAATACAAAGAAATTGCTGATTTTGTTGAATTAGAAAAAACAATTACGTAAACGATTATGTAGAATAATGGTAATCTATAAATTGGTTCTCACTGTCAGTCTCAGGTTCCCCCATTTAGTTACGTTTACAATTGGGTATAAAAGTATACGGTAAATAATTATTATTTGGTACCTTGTAAAGTGAATTGAGACAGTAATCCCAAACGAGGGAAATAGTACACGTTCAGGTTCCCCAAAAACCGTGTGACATAATGGGGCATAGAGACTAACCATAGTTTCCCCGATAGTGGATATTGACCATCTGCTATTCACTTTGTCTGTAACCCATTTTAAGTGATAATGTTGCTACCATGATTCATGGCCTCCCTATAAGCCAGTGCACAAATCCTGACTATACATCTTGTGACTAATTGTCATAGACATGTAGAACGAACTCTGCCATGATGACAATCTGCTAATGAATTTGTCCTTTAAATTGCACTAAAAACGACTCAAAATTCCCCCTAAATGACCCCGAACCCTGTACATACTTTGATACATTGTATCGTTTCAAAAGGACACCCATGGATTCTGTAACTTTGCAACATTGTATTTCACATGATTGGATGACAATGCTACATATATGATTTTAGAGAGGGTATATAAAAATGATACATACTGTATATGAATTATTTACCTTTGGTGCAAGAAAATATGAGTAGACCCAATCCCTGGGGGGTCAGGTGTTTAGCATTTTGTAGCATTTCGTAGCATGGTGTTTTATAAAAAATGCAACCAACCTAACAATGCATATCTTTGTAACAAATAGAAAATGACGAATCTTGTTTAATAGAATTAAAGTTCGTGCAATGTCCTTAAAGTTAACAGAGTTTCATGACTGTAGCATGTGTATCTTCTATTTGCTGGCCATTTTAAGAACCTGCCCACTATTTCTACCACTTTTCTGAAGATAGACTTGCACACTTTTTTTGAAGTTGTTGACAACATATGTGTTTTTATTGTAACACATGTTTCTTATCCTGGACGATAATGTGTATGTCAACAATCCTAGAACCACTGCAGAGCTCAAACTAAAGATAATACGAAAGATAAGGACATTTACCAAGCTGTCAGAAGAGAGGTGGTAGTCATTTGGAGCACATTCTTTATATGGGCAGCACATGGGTCAAACATATATAGGGGGCAATTTACGATAATTGATATTTCAAAAATGTAAACTAGAGACTGCGACATATGTTCGCACAATAAATCAAATATGGACAATAAATAAGTAAATATTGGCGACGTACATAGGTTTTTCCCTTGAGACGTCGCCATTTCTTGTACCCTTTGCATTCGTTTGACTTCACTTCTTAAAAGAGAGCTCCGTCTTCACTCTTTCAAACTAAAATAAACCTGTGAACTCACCGCGCCAATCAGTGTTCGTCGGCCAAATTTGACCGACGTTCTATATATGGTCATTCCTTCTGACGTCATCGTTGAGCCCGGAATTGACCAATGACATGCGCATATTTAATTAGAACCCATTTGGCGTATGTTTCTTCAAGCTCGCTGATTGGAGGAAGAAAGGTCAGCGCGTAGGTCAAAAGTGATTTATTACCCAAACTGTCACCGGTACCCATCGTGGGGGCGGGGCTACTAAACTGTAATATGGTCTCTACTAGGCAGAGTGTAGTTTAACTAGACTCTGCACGCAGGGTACATTTCTTGACGGTTTCTCTACTGAATAAAATTGGGAGGATTAAATTCAAATACACCAATATTCACCTTGGACTTGGTTGCATAATTCTATTAAATAAACAAATGGGATGTTTTCGGATCAGTAAAATACAAAAAACAACTCAGATACCTTTGTCTTAGGGGTAATTAGTTTGTTTGGCAGTTTGAGATTTGAGCTCAGCGAGTCAACCTGACTTTGGGTGTTCAATCACGTCACGTAAGCTTACACGCGGCGGGAAATTTTGAGAATCACTTAATTGAGTATTGGGAATCTTATTCAGTTAATTTCAGACCTTTAATTATAGGTTTGGTGCGTCGGAAAATTATAATTCGGTATTGGTTAATTGTCAGATTAACCACTCGGATAAATTACCACTTATACAGTATACCAAGCAGTCCCTTATAGTCCAGCTACACACTGATCTGTTTGCTTAACAGTCCCTCATAGTACAGCTGCACACTGGACCTTATACCAAATAATCTATTATAGTACAGCTGCACATTGATTGAATTTATGCCTAACATTATATTATAGTACAGCTGGAATCTGAGCCCTATAGTTAAAACAGAAATGTTTGTGACTGCTTTGAATTTAAAAGATAAGCAATCAAATGACCATATTGAAACAGTTTATGTAAAAATAGAAACATTTATATTTATTCTAACTTTTGTATATTTTAGTTTGTTTTGTAGTTTAGCTATCATATCTGTGTCCTCTTATATTTTGATACTTCTCTGCCATGTTATTTTCGGAAAAATTAACATGGCTGAAATTCCCTAAATTACAAAAGGCCACAGCTTTGCTGCACATTATACATTACCATCCGCCATTTTCTGTTCTCGTTACCGCAAAATTTTGCAAATCGCCGTGACGTAAACGTCATACTATAACACCGTGATCTAGCAACACATACAATTCACCACTTGGAAGCTTATCTTGTATTTGTAATCTATCAATGTCACAGAAAAAATGTAACACATATAGAACGTGAATAAACCTTGACAAAATATATTCAAAGACTGTCAACATGGCGTGTTGAGATCTAAAATAGGTAGCTACTCATTCGAGAAAGAGTCGAAGGCAAATATACAAAGCCGGCTTTCAAAGCTGGCTTTTAAAGCTGGCTTCTACAGTACATCAGAAGCCGGCTTCTGGCGTCACCAAGAAGCCGGCTTTTAAAAACCGGCTTCGAATGACTTACAGAAGCCAGCTTCTGCAGTTACCAAGAAGCCAGTTTTAAAAGCCAGATTCTCTCTCTCAATCATTTTGTTGTGCATTATGCATCTTATTCTCGTATAATTAGCATGGAAATGAGAAAAAAATGAAAATAAGTAAAAATGTAACATATTGCAAGATTTTTTGCAAAAAATAATTTCAAACCAAAACTATGGGGGAAATTTAATTCTAACTAAAAATATCGATGAATTAAATCATGTTCGTTACAAACATCTAATTATCGTTCTAATTCATCGATATTTTTACTTAGAAATGAATTTTCTCTCATAGTTTTGGCTTGAAATGACTTTTTGCAAAAAATCTTGAAATAAGTTACAATTTTACGTATTTTTCAGTTTTTTCTCATTTTCATGCAAATTATACGAGAATAAGATGCATAATTCACATATTAATGATCGTGAGACAGTATCCCGTGATTCCCAGTTGCTAGAGTGTCCCTGCATAGCTTGTGTAAGATGGAGCGAGCTGATTTGTAAACTGGCTCCAAGTTGGAGCCAGTTTGAAAAATGAGCGGTGCGTCTTATTAAACGGAAATGCAATGCATAATCTATTCTGATTTAGTGAACGTGATCTAATTCATCGATATTTTTACTTAGAAATGAATTTTCTCTCATAGTTTCTCTCAAGTTGCTAGATTGCCCCTACATAGCTTGTGTAAGATGGAGCGAGCTGATTTGTAAACTGGCTCCAAGTTGGAGCCAGTTTTGAAAAATGAGCGGTGCGTTTTTATTTAACGGAAATGCAATGCATAATCTGTTCTGATTTAGTGAACGTGATCAAATTCATCGATATTTTTACTTAGAAATAAATTTTCTCTCATAGTTTTGGCTTGAAATGACTTTTTGCAAAAAATCTTGAAATAAGTTACAATTTTACGTATTTTTCAGGTTTTTCTCATTTTCATGCAAATTATACGAGAATAAGATGCATAATGCACATAGAAATGATCGTGAGACAGTATCTCGTGATTCCCAGTGGCTAGATTGTCCGTTAATAGCTTGTGTTTAATGGTGCGAGCTGATTTGAAATCTGGCTCCAAATTGGAGCCAGTTTTGAAAAATGAGCGATGCATTTTTATTAAACAGAAATACAATGCATAATATTTTTGGAATTGATGAACGTGATCAAATTCATCGATATCCATGCTTAGTATTCAATTTACCCGTATAGTTTTGCAAAAATATGACAATATAAACTATATTCAAAAGCCATCTTCTGCAGTACGTCAGTAAGTAAGAAGCCAGTTTTAAAAGCCGGCCTCTTGGTGACTCCAGAAGCCGGCTTCTGTTGTCCTTCAGAAGCCGGTTTTTAAAAGCCGGCTTCTTGTTGACTGTAGAAGCCGGCTTCTGTAGTACGTAAGAAGCCAGTTTGTAAAAGCCGGCTTCTTGGTGACTCCAGAAGCCGGCTTCAGTTGTCCTTCAGAAGCCGGTTTTTAAAAGCCGGCTTCTTGTTGACTGTAGAAGCCGGCTTCTGTAGTACGTAAGAAGCCAGTTTGTAAAAGCGGTTTTTGCCTTCGAGTACTTCCGACTCATTCAGCACACGTTTGGAAGAGTTATCTTGTCTTTTTAATATCCTTCACACTTACACTCTTCCATGAATATATACAGAATATCACATCATTTTGAGTGATATCATTTTTATCGCCCAGTTGATATCAAATATCAACACGAGTGAGCGAAGCGAATGAGTGTTGATATTTGATATCTACGAGGCGATAAAATGATATCACGAGAAATTATGTGATATTGGGTTTATCCCATGATTACAATCACCTTGTGATGTTCTGATCCAATTTCCAGGACATTGGCAGACAATATAAACTAGAAATCAGAATATCTGTACATGATCTAGTTCGTCATAAATACCATTTTTTAATCGTTAGTTAGCAGCCTTCTAATTAAATTATATACACAATCGTAATTCAATACATCAATGAAACTTACAGAGAATAAATTAACGGACCTATTTTCTCAAAAGAGAATCAATTATCTGACCTAATTTCCAACAATACTGTGGCGCGAAATGCAAATGTGATATCACACGGATATGCGTGAGATAAACGATATCACACGCATATGAGTTTGATAAACGATTTTCTGGAAAATATCACACGGATTTCAATGATATCAGAAATATCACTAGCTGTTATTGTACAGATAACACATTAATCGTGGGATAATATGAATTATTTCATCGCCGGTTAAGTAAATAAAAATTCAAACATAAAGAGGCTTTACAACGTAGTTCAATGGGGGAGTTAAGGTTGCCAAACTTATGGAGGGGGTGTATATAGACTATATCCTATTTAGTCTGAATTATATTCAGACTATAAGGCACCTATGTTAGAGTTTGGTAAAATGAAACATTTGTTTACATAGGAAGTGCTATTCAAAATGGCCGATTGGTAAAATTAATTTGCACATTTTCACTTCAACTAGCTTTATTTCCACTTGACAATATGCTGTGTTACTTTTAATTGCATTTAATTGTACCTTACTATTTAATTGAAATTTTGTAATGTTTATTTTATTGAAGAAATGGTTCCTCTAATTGATAATTTTGTGCAAAAAATTTCACTGCAATTTCCACAGGAAAGTAGTACATCATAACAGACTGACTTCTAGTCAGTCTGTTGGATACATACTAGGGGTGTATATAAGCCAAACGTTGGGGACTGATAAATTAGGTGTAATGTATCACTTTTGATAATAGTGGGGCCAGTAAGCTGTTCAATTGCACTTGCTATATATAAAGTACCATTTTTTGACATAATAATACATATAGTTTTGATATCTAACAAAGTGACTCCATCACTTCGATCACATCACTTTACGCCATCTGTATTTTGTATATAAAAATGGTAATTAGGTTTATTTAGCTTATGTTCAAATATCAACAAAATTTAGTTTTAGCTTTTTAAAGTTAGAAATCAGATAATTTGAGGTTATATAATGGTTTATTCCGTATTTCGTGTTTATACTCAAGTGAGTATATGATATATTCACGAGTGACTGAAGGGAACGAGTGAATATATCATATACTCACGAGAGTATATAGAGATTATCCTATATGAGGTTCAGGATATTGGGATTATCCCGAGGCTAATATAATATAATTGCCCGAGGGCCGCAGGTCCCGAGGGAAAATATATTATATTGGCCAAGGGATAATCCCAATATCCTGAACCGACTATAGGATAATATGTTTATCCCATACCAATCTTGGTCATCTGGTTCACATTGTTAAATCGTGGAAATATTTTAGAATTCATGTCCAGTTTTGTTTTCTTGGCCATGGGCGGATTTTCCTGTTCTCTCAAATATTCCCACATTTATTTTCTCGAATTTTTGATTGATTAAGTGGATGCTCCTTCCCTCTTTAAACCATCAAACAGATCCCAATTGTCTGTGTTTTCTCCATTGTCGTTTACAGTCATTACGCGAACGTTACAAATTATGAACAAATATGCGAGCGGCGATTATGACGTAGCGGACAGATATACTATATCTGCCCGCTCGGAGCGGGACGTAAAGGTATATCTGCCCGCTGATGAAAATATAAGATTTTACAAACCGGCTTTATGTACCTATAACACGTCCAAGTATGGGATAAAACGATGTATTTCATACTTGAGTGGGTTTGGGGTAGATATCACCCGGGAATATATATCATATCTGAGGAGCGGGCAGGATATATTGTATATGTCCCGCTCTAGGCCAAATGCGGGCAGATATAATATATCCATCCCGCTCCCGGGAATTTTTTCAAAAGTTTAAAAATTTAAATTTCAGAAGTTTAAAATTTTTCAAAAAGTTTAAAGGTTACAATTCTATTGTATTGAACTGAAGGAATATTATGAAAATGTTAAATATAAATTGTGCTTTTACAGTATAGGCCTATCTTGTCATTTGAAAAAGGTGGAAAAAGTTATATCTACCCCAAACCCACTCAAGTATGAGATACACCAGTTATGTACGGTCGGTTTTGGATACAGTGTTTATCCCGCGGGAAATATGTGTATCCCCCTTGGTCCCTGCGGTCCCTCGTGAGATACACATATTTCCCTTGGTATAAACCCTGTATCCAAAACCTCCCAGTACATAACCCTTATATACAGAATCAACCATTATATGTTGTTTACGCTGTCCAGGAGTTATATACGCTATCCAGGAGTTGTGTATCGTTCTCAAGAGTTGTATACGATGAGTGTTGGTTTTATATTGCAGTTATACAATGCTATTATACAATCATATAAAGCACTTAGGGTGGGATCAAATCAAGAATATACTGCTCTATATAAATCTTGTAAATATTGATATGTGTATTAGTCAACATATGTCAAAAAAGCATTGTTAGCATTTCAATGTATTTATAAGACACATTGACAGTGTATAGCAAATTGAAATGAATTTTAAAATACAGGATCAAGAACACACGATTTAGACCCCCGTGAATGATAGTAAAAATACATGTAACATTTCCACATACTTAGAAGTTCACGATCAATTTAATAGAAAGAATATGTACATCTACATTTTTACTCAATACGATTGAAACAACTATGTTTTTTCTTTTTCGTTATTGTTATATTTTTTATAATTGGCAAGCAATGACGTTCACAGTAGCTGCCTCAAAAGCTGAAAACTGCTAAGTCTGATTCTGAATTTTGAATCTGTTATCTCTTGAATGTTGCTTATATCTTCCACTCATAAAATAAAGGTCAAAACTATGTACACATTCTTTGATTCGGCCTCAGTTTTAATAGATACGTTGCTAAACTGGGATGTTCTGAACAAAAATAGATTGATGACGTCACAATTTATGCAAATTAGCTAATTTGCATAATTGAATATGAAGGCATACAGGCCGATAGCATTTCTATAGATCAAATAATGACAAAGCTACAAACATTCTACTTCCAGGGTAAGATGTCAGAATATAATTTTCAAATAACATTCACGGTAGCTGCCTCGAAAGTTTAATAATTGCTGATCCAATTCTGAATATGTTTTCATTTTTATGTTGCTTATACCTTATTCTCATACACTAGAGGACAAAACTTTGCAGAAATTCTGCCATTCGACCTCAGTTCTAATAGACACGTTGCTATACTTGAAAATTCTGAATTAAAAATTGATTGATGCTGTCACAATTTAAGCATATTATTTAATTTGCACAATTAAATATCGTTACTATTTAGGACATTTATATAATTAGGTTTTATTTGATACTAATATCCTCTACTATAGTATATAGACCTAATAATGACAACGCTACAAACGATTTAAGATTCCAAGGTAAGATGTCTAAAGATGCGTAACCATGGTAACGAAATGCTACAATATGCTACCCATTGGTTGGGTATCATCGGGCGACGGTTCCCTTTTAGTTTAAATGAGTTGCGGTTATAAAAATAGCCACGTGAATTATTCTCGGGATCATTCGCGAGGTTCTGGCGGCAAAATAGCGTCATACGAACAGAAAAACGAATATGCGGCTTCTCTATATCTATCTCGAATAACGTTCGATTGAATAAAATTCCTTTCCAAGAGATAAAGAGAATCATACTTTGAATTGAACTTTTTTATATCTCAGCTTTCGATGGTTTCAACATTTAATCACTATACAAAGTTACTATGACATTACAAAATACGAAAGCTATTTGTAGATTAAAGTCTCATATTAATTAATTAATTCAGTCTTGTTTTTAGAAATTAATTAATTAAAATTCGATCTTACAGTATTCAATTTATATTAAAATTATTAGAAATTGTAAAAATAAAAAGTTCAGTTTGAGAATTTTTTTTACAGATGTTTAAGATAGGTTGATGATGATCGTTGATTAAAGAGGATGATAACTGTTAAGACGACGACGACCGGTGATGACAATAGATGACAATGGTCGGTGATGGTATATGGTAGCAATTGATGTACACACATCATAGCAACAGGTCGTCTATCCTTGATTGCAATCTTCATCACATTCTAATTGATGGTATATTGATGATAAAACTTAATCTAAGGATGTAACGTCTTTAAGATTGGTTCCTGGCGTGTATATTATATTCTAGATCGTTCTACAGTGTGTCTCAAAAAATGTTACACTTACAAAAAGTTCAATATCTTTCATGATTTTGACTTTTCCCCTAAAATATACTTAGATACCATAAGACCAGTCTTTCTCGAATAAATTCACACCATCAGATTCAAAATCCGTCCAAGATTGGCTGCACAGGACATATTTTATAGACGCATGTGAAATCTGATTTGCGCCAACTTCTCAGTGGCTGGACATGTGGTGATCAATTCTTTTTGGTGTGAATGCTGTGGACAGTGATATCTTGATTTGATCAATGATCCAGTTCTTTCTTTCCTGGATAGAAATACAACATTTCATTGTCAGAGTGTTCAATTTTGTTATGATGGCAACAGGATGGTGCAAAGGCCTGTGGCAGATCTTTTGGTAGAACTCTTTGGAAATTAGAAGATAGGATTGAATTACCCAATGGATTGGCCCCCAGGGTCATCCCACTTTACACCCTTGAGTTTTTTAAGGGCCTCTGAAAGCAGTTTACAGCATTACAAACTGTCCTAAATGAACTTCTGCAAAAATAATTGATAGAATCAGAGTGATATTACAATTCATGCGCGCATGGGCAAGGGTACCTCAAGTTTAATTTGGAGAACATGTTGAGGGGACCACATGTTTATGTCTTATACCCAATGATCATATGTAAGACAAATAGGAAAATTACATAATGACTCGGTTTAAGGTCAAGCTTCTACTCAGAAGAAAGTTAAATATTAAAGAAACTGTTCCTCTTTTGTCATTTGGTCAATCCAATCACTTAGAAGTTGGCGCAAGTCAGATTTTACCATGGGACACTAAAAGCTGTCATGTGGAGCCAATCAATGACAGATTTTGAATTTGATGGTGTCAAATTATTCGAGAAAGATTTGTCTTTTGTTATCCAAAGTATATTTTAGGGTAAAGTCAAAATTATGAAAGATATTGAACTTTTTGTGAGTGTAACATTTTTTTTGAGACACTCTGTATAAGTTCACGGAAAATTGCTCTCATTTCAAAGGTTTTTACACTGTGTTTTAATCCCGATTTTTATTTGCTCATCCCCATTTATTTTTCAAAATCCCGATTTTTATCCCGACTTGAAAGAAATATCCCCATTTTTGTAAAATATCGAGATTTTAAGAAAATATTCAAATTTTTCGGAAATTATCCTGATTTTTTTCATAAAATATCCCGATTTTGTGTTCAAAACTCCTGATTTGTTAACGAGACATCCCGATTATCGCTTAGAGAAATAATAATATTATATTTTTATAATTTTATGTATGTACTGAAATTGTCTATATATAAAGGATCCAAGTAAACATATATATATATTACACTTACTCAATGATACTAATACTGCCTTGAGATTAACACCCGGGAGTATTTTTGATATTGAAAAAAAATCGTATTGTCCTGCCCTATCCAGCTCATGAAAATCGTTATCACCTCCCAATCCCGCTCATGATGAAATTGATATTCACTTCCCAGGCATTTTTTCTAAACAAAGCTTCCTAGCTACCAGGTTCAGTTTGGTCGATATAGCGTGTCATAATGGTGTTCTTATTTTATTGTATTGTATTGTATCCTTTATTACCACGTTATTTCTATGTGAGTACATTACAATTTTCAATATTTTTTTCCAAACATATTTACATAAACAGGTTGCGTTTTTTGTACATAAAATAAATTGCCTTGGCCTTTAAAATCATATTAAAAAGATCATCCTCTTTAAAAATCTGGAGTACTTTATCTTATGTAAAAGACGATATTTTCCAAACAGAATTGAAAATAGAGATTTTGAAACGTAGGGCGTATGAAGATTGTAAATCTATTAAACATTTTGGCAAACTGTAATTTCATCATCATGCTCTGACACGGACAGTCAACGTCATAGAAATCTGAAAAATATGCGAGTACCCTGCAATGACGGGTCCTCTGGAAATAGCATATTGGGCCTCGGAATAAAACCCGTATTTAATCCCAACTATAGTAAATAACCTCTATATGCATAATATATGTGAGTCTATTATCAGTGTGGATTTGTTACTTCGAAATAATTCTATATATCTATTTATATGTTCATTTGGACCCCTAGCGTATGTGCAACTCCAACCCATTATATCATTCTCAAAATTCGAGCATTATTAAAATGTTATCGCTAAATTAAACAAGGTTGATGAATCTGTATATTACAGAAGCATCCTATCAATCAATAATTGCATATTAGTTGTTCAAATTTCAATAAGATTAGACTTTCAAGAATACAAATATGCTAGATGTTGTTCAAAATGCAGGGATTAAATATATTACACAGTCGGACAATTTAAGATCTTTTAGCAGTTCAATCTTTATTCTACAACTAATGCCTTGGTCACATTTGCTCCGATTCATCGGCCGGCGCCCGGCCGATTGAGTATTCTCGTCAAAACTGTATACAATTTTGAACAAAATATTGAACAACATATATTTGACCTTCTATTCAAATTTTTTGATATTCAATTGAGTTTAAAAAAGTTATGGTCACTATGGTAACCATTGTCATGGGTGTACGGGGTAAACTTTTGAAGTCATAGCAAACTAAACATCGTTCGAAGATTCTTTAACACTACAGTCTAGATGTGTAGCCACAGACCTAGCCAAATCCGTATTAAACACACACTCCAGTGATTTAAAACATTTCAAATCCTAATTACTCGATCTAAATATTACAATCTCAAGACATATTCTTCCATATGTAAGAAACTATTCTGAGGATCAAGAATGACATTAACATCGGCAATATCAATTTGCTTGGTGCTGTTTCAGCTGAGCCGTGTGCTGATGGTGTACGCACTGTTACTGAGTTAACTGTCGCTGTTGAACTTCTCTTGGTCATCGTCACATTTGTCATCTCCGGTTGTTTGATGACGGTGTACTCAATACCAGTTAGGATGGCGGAATTAGATATATTATGCGAAAGTATAAAATTGTTCAATTTCTCTTCCAATTGACCAATGTTGTACGCCATTGTTTCGTTGATTGTTTCCAAAACATTTGGTTTGTCTGGAAATAAAACATCGAACTTGTACGTGTTGGTCTCCCACGTGCCATTCATGTTGCTGGTCATATGATCTAAAACAATGCGAAGTGGTGGAAAAACTTCGAATAGCATCTGTGAAGTGATGTAAGCGGAGATTACGTTTGAATCTATCCATTTTACTTTACAACTGATCGCTACTTTCACAATAATATCACGTATGATACATTTATCTCCAACTAGTATCAAATTGCCTAGACATCGATTCAATCGGCATCGATCCAGGTCCTCAGAACAAACAAGTTCAACTTCAGCAATCCTCGTATGTTTTTCATTCGGAACAGTTCTCACGTTTATAGAGTCTCCCGTGACGTCCATTAATATTTGAAATGATACTGTTTCTAAATTGTCGGGTAAAGACCACGTCCTGTCAGTGAATTCGATCAATCGACAAAACTCAGGGTTAGGTTTGTCTTCCGTCATTCGATATAAATGCGGATTACATTTCCAACAGTGAACATTGTGAAAAACATTGTTATCTTGAATTGGATCTAAACCATGATTATGACAAAATGAATCCAGACCTGTGCCTTTACAAAATTCACACTCGGAAATTGTGCCAATGCAAGGACGCAATGACCCTCGAATGTTTTCGCGATCGTATGTGTCCGACAAGGGTTCCAAATAGTCATAGTCGTATCTACACCCCCTACCAAGATATCTCAAATCCCGAATCAGTTCCATGATTCGAGGGATATTCAAGCTCCCGACATGTAAATTGTCCAAATTAATATTACCATTAATGCATTCGATTCTTGGTCTCCAAAACTTTGGTGCTTGAACGAAGTCACACTCGGCGCAATATTTGTTCTTGTAATGTATACCTTTAATGCCATCGTAGCAGGGAATATTTGAAAATGGCTCATCCTCACCGAAGCACTTTTTCTCCAATGCAGAACCCTTAAAGTCCGCGTGACAACTGGCTTTTAAGTACACCTTCACGACTCCTTGAACTCGCGTACATTGGTAGTCTGAGCGTTGCGTTTCATGAACAGAAAGAGAGGCGCAGCTTTCATCATCGACATCAATAAAGGTCTGGTTTGTCTCGATATCTCGTTCAGTATATGTAGCGTTACAACCGAGGCAATGTTGTCTATAATCTTTGCAACAGTCACCATAATGTGTACATAACCCATCACAGTGGCAGTAAAAGCTCGTCGCATTTTCCATTGTTACTCTATCACCACATCGCCCTCGGCAAGATCTTTTTGTATCATTGCATGAAAAATCTAGTTTAACTAACTTACATATTTGTTGTTGAATTTCCCTTTTTTCTCTCAAAGCATAGCGACACACCTTCGAATTCGTATAACGCGAAAACGGCGTATTTCGTTCTCCTGTATTATTTCTCGAGCCCTTTGGATTGCCGTTTGTACGTTGGTTTGCACCATGTTGGTGGCCGTAGTTCTGATATTGTGAAAGAACAAATAAAAAAATTATTATCCCCAATACCAGGCTTATGTTGAAGACAAATCGAAACATCGTGTATCTTACCTTCTGCGCTACCAACAGAATAAATATTAAGACTAGAAGAACTAACGTTTGCACTTTGAGGGATCGTATAAAAATATGCTTTCCCTTTTGAGGCTTGGCCACTTTTAAACTGGAAATGTGGACGTTTTATCTATTTTTCTCATATGACTAACCAAGATACAGTCATCTTTACCCCATGCAAGATATTGCCATCTTTCATCCTAAAAAGTCACACGTGTAAGATGAGATTTACTTGTGACATCACTGGTTTATAAACATTAACAACATAGCAACAAATACACCGTTGCTAAGATTATCCATGTTCATTTTACAAAACTAAGATGTGACGTCATAACGATGGAGCTTTGTTGCCACGCGTATCTATGTATTTTCTACAATATTGTTATGACGTCATAACAATTGAAAGATGAAGTTCCATTAATCTGAAGCTTGTTTCTACCCAGTTTTGTCATGAAAACGTGAAAATAAAGCATAATACAGAGTCATATGAGAAAAACTTTCTTGTACTCGTACCTGTGCAAAATCGTCCATTCTTGACTCGCTTTGAAAATGTTTCTTTATCTCGTCTGCGACTGGATAAAGAAGAATTATCAAAGCTCATCAAGAAAGGACGATCTTGCACAGGTACTCATATAAATATCTTTATATCTACTCCATGAAATCGGTAATGATAATAAATCTTAAAGAAATATCAGTAGAGCCTGCGTCGTGGTCATATTTACTCCGATTTTCAGTACCGGTGTGAAAGAAATTATGGGTCCCGGGGATTATACCCCCCCCCCCCCTTCTTAACGGCCCTTACTGGTCCTGATTGTGTATGGATAATAAGGGAAAGAGGTCACCACATAAATCAATGGAAAGTAGGACCATAATTTGATAGGACCTCCTACCCTCTTACACCGGCGCTTTGCTGATGAGTATTTTTTCCCAAATTGCTGTAAAGAAATACTCATACAGGATTGGCTAAAAAACAAAAATAACCGAATTTTCGACAAAACTTGAAACGTCTTCCTTATTGCTTATGGGTTCTTGAACAAACGCACTTTTAGTTTATTTGTGTAAACATATAGCTCTTACCGTTAGAAGGAAAGTTGTAGCTGGTCAAAGTTACTGAAATACCCAAATTGTCAGTATAGTTTTGACCCGAAACGATAAACCCCTTTGTTCTCATTCAATGAATTACTTCATTAACAATAAAAACAGGTCGATATGGTTATATACAGGGTGGGCCAAAAAAACAATACCCAACTTTAAATCAGAATGAAAATAGCTACGTTCAATATGATACATTGATTTATATATTATTTTAAAGGTAATTCATTTTCGAACAATTTTGTATATAACACTATGTCATGAAATCAATATTGAAGTTTTATTATGCTTATTTGGGAGACCGGGTCGGTATTTGAGGTATCCAGATTTTAGGGAGAAAATAGTAAATCTGCGGAATAATGTTACTTTTTTATTTATAGAATATCATTTTGTTAGGTGAGTACATGCTTGTATATTTGCATATTGTGTGACTAAACTTATTGTTAATGAATTTCAGTGTTGTTTATTATCAATAAGTACTCAAAGGGGGTATGTTAAAAGACATTAAACGTATATGTGACGAGGATATTATTTTCCATCAAGACATTGCCTCGTACCATAGATCAAAGGAGACATTGGCATTTCTTTGCAAACAAGGTGTCAATTTGATTGATCTCGATGCTTGGCCACCCAACAACCCCGATGCTAATGTGTTTGATTACCGTACATGGAGCCATCTCGCGGAAATGGTACAATCAAAACCATCCAATAAACAGCATTGATGAGCTGAAACAGAATCCTAAAGTACTGAAATGAATTGTAACAGAAATCTCTCAATAAGGCTATTGATAGATTGCGCTACCGCTTGAAGAAGTATAATAAAACTTTACTATTGATTTCATGACAGTGTTATATACCAAATTGTTTGAAATTGTATAACCTTTAAAATGATATGTAAGTCAAAGTGCCATATTGAATGTAACTATTTTTATTCAGATTTGAAGTTGGGTATTGTTTTTTTTGGCCCAACCTGTATATAAGCTCTAATCTAAGCTTTCCAATGATACATAATACTCTCTCCTATGACCATTCTAAACAGTTGGTGTATAGCCTAACCATTTAGGTGTTAATAAATAACGTTAAAATCGAATAAAAATGTTGTTCAAAGTATTATTTTCTACCAAGATTGGGTAAAAGCAAAATAATTTTGACACATCTTCATCCTGCAACCCGTTATATGGTTCAGACAGAACGCCTAATAGGTACACCAGTTATTAATAAGCACTGTATCGAGGGTTTTGATTTGAGGGGTGAGTTCAAAACTGGTATATTATTAATCATTTCAGCGCAGATTTAACTCACGAGCACTAGGCCTGTAACGCAGGGAGACATTCGCAGAGGACTGAACTTTTCTACAATAATATTTTCATTTTTCTTTGAACCTGAATATTTATTATTTGGGAGAATTTGAACATTTTGTATCAATTAAATTTTTGTTTTGAATATGGCATGTGTTAAAGCCAATTGGTTGGTAAATGCATACCTGCCAACCTAAGACCGAAAATTTGCGGTATTTTTTTGAATTGCGGTATTTTTGCGGTAGATTTTTCTCTAAATGCGGTAGTTTTTGCGGTGTTTTTTGCCAAAAATACGGTAATTTTATGGTAGATTGTGAAAAAAATCGGTAGATTTTGCGGGACATTTTTGAAAAACTGTACTTTTCGGAAGTTCTTGAAAAATGCGGTAGTCTTACGGTAGGTTTTGAAAAATGCAGTAGTTTTGTGGTAGATTTTTGAAAAACTGTAGTTTTGCAGTAGATTTTGTAAAATGCGGTAGTTTTCCAGTAGATTTTGAAAAAACACTGTCGTTTTTGCGGTGGATTTTTGAAAAATTGTAGTTTTGTAGAAGATTTTGAAAATGCGGTAGTTTAACGGTAGATTTTGAAAAAATGCGGAAGTTTTTTGAAAAATACTGGTAGTTTTACGGTAGATCAAAAAATACGGTAGTTTTTGCGGAACATTTTGAAAAAAAAAAGTTTTTCTAACACAGCATTCATATAACTCTTTCATAAACAGACTAACTATTTAAACGCTTCAGTGTTTTTATAACTACAGTGGTAGAACATGTGGTAGTTGAACACTGTGTTTTTTCATCACGATACTCCCTAGTGTGTTGACTGATTTCAAGCCAGTTTACTTTAAGTTAATTACTAAGTGCGCAATAACCACTGTCACAGACCTGCCGACACCCATTTATTTTCGGGTTGGTAGTGGAATATTACAAGGGCAATGCAGGAATTGGAAGACTTCAATTTTTCAAAATGTCCAAATAATAACGGTAGATTTTACGGTAGTTTGAACAAGAATACTGTTAATTTCAGCAGAAATACGGTAGATTTCCAAATACTTACGGTATATTTTACGGCCATTCTTATAGAAAAAATCAAAATCAGTCCAATAGACATTTCAACAGCTGCAACAGCTAAAATTGATTTTTTTACAACTCAGCTCTCCATGACAATCAACGTTTTATTGTAAATTATTTATTCGGAATAAATAGGTTGTATAATGACTCACTTGGTAGCAACTCCTGATTTTAAAGGACGGCGATACTTCTATGCAAACAACTGCGCAATATTTCATTGGCAAAAACTTGATATACAACAGACGATGTATGAAACTTGACAGATCGAAAATATATTTTTGATAAATTATTGTAAGCTTTGATGTGGCCCATTTTCAACTGTTTTTGGTGTCCAATACTAGATACATTACTTATCAATCCATTGGATACACTATGCAGTCACAAAGTAAATCTTTATTTTGACAAAGAATGTTGAAAATATGAATAGTAGGCCTTTATATAAAATAAAAATACAAAATTACAAATAATTAATTCTATCGGGTATAACTGTTCGACATCATTCAATTAACATTGGCTTGATATCCTTAGAGTATACATTCAGTATTCCGAATTTTAAAACATAGCATAACAAAGCCAGAAGATAAGAAACTAGAACATAACATGTTGTCATACGTTTAGCAAAATGATTGTGCTGGTCCTAGGAGTTTGATAGACAGTAGTTATAGTCAGTGGTTTCAGTAACATTGTGTACATGAGGCAGGTGAAAAATACAAGAGGCGACATTCAATACAACCAATTTTACGCTCCCGACAATGCAAATTCTTGTTATTTTAGAGTCCATGGACCGAAAGAAAGATGTCCAAGATTTTACTTTTTGCATGTCATTTCCACGTGTGATGTGGCAAGACATGGGCTCCACAAAATAACACCTGGAACTTTGGAATGACTAGGGCAACTTATATAGAATACCATTTACCTTTTATAAGATAACTTACCCTTACACAGGTTGCATTTCACAAATCTAAATGCACCTGTTGAAAGTCACTTTTGATATGAATCAAAATCTAATATTGTTATCATTAAATTGAGAGTGATGTATTAATAGATGATTCACTTGTGATAATGTGTATATCATATTTATTTTAGTGTTTTACCATCTCCAGACATTGCCAGAAATGGTGACATACAGGGCGTTCAAAAAGTAACAAACTGGTGCTGGTATTTTATTAAATATGCACCAATTGTCTTGAAAATTTTACATAATGTACTTTAATGTATTGTCACTGAAATTGCAAAGTTTCGACAAAAATTATGCAACTCGGGTAGAGTTATGGTTGCTATGGTAACATAATATCACAATACCAGGGGCAACATTACACGAAGAGAGTTACAGACTAGACTTTTAAAGTTTTGTACATCCCATGTCAAAGTTGAACTGCAACAACTAGAGGGAATTAAATTTGCTTTACATCATTTGATATTGTAATGTATCCTCTACTTTAAAAAGTAGACTCTTCTTTGGTCAGTACAAGAGTAGAACTCTGTATCCATGACTCAAACACATGAGTGAATCGCAGCGTCGATTAAACAACGTGAAGAAGGTCATTGCCATCTTTAAAGGTCTTACCGCGCTGATTAAAACTAAGATATTGCATGATCAGAACAGTATTATGCATGGTCTTAGTCCTCAAGACCTGGCTCCTTTAAAGCTACAATGGTCTTTAATGCTGACTTTCGGGCAGACGCCTTATTGAGATGGATGACTGGCTTATTCAAATTGGGTATTTTCAAAAACTCAACTGTGAATTGCGCAGATACAGAGTGACAATCCAGGAAATTGAATAAATATTATTTGATGGATCATACTTGAATCTGAGATGTATAGTAATACCATTACAACGAAGCAACAAATAAAACAAACAAGAATTGTTGTATTGTAATAGGTGAATTAGATATATACATGTGTGCACACTGTTAATTACGTTTCAATCGTTTCAATCAGGTTTAGGATGAAGAAATGAATATTTTCTTCATCTTAGATCAGTTCAACCGTTTTAATGCATGCATCATTTCCTACGCTTCAATGCTTACATCATTTCGAGCATTTCAAACGTTTTAATCGATACGCCTTCGAAAAAGAAATCGATTTTTTCCGCTTGCACCAGTTTCGCTGTTATCAATCACAACCAATCAATTTATGAACAAATGGGCAAAACGATTGAAAAGAAAAACGAACATGCACGTTTTTCGTTTCAAATTACTGTTTCGCTACTTGCGATTTTAGTTTCGCCGTTTCAAGCATTTCAATCAATTTGCCTGACCTACTTTTAAGTTCATTTATCATTTTCATTTCAACCATTTCAAGCTATCCGGCAGTTTCGCCTCCATTTCAACCATTTCGCCTGCCAGTGTATACACCCCTTTACCTTCACCCGTTTGTAAGAGAGAGACCGAGGTGTGAGATATCCCCCTCCCCTCTACACACATATCTACATATTTTGCGCATTTCACCATTTGATAACATAGTGTGGATCTTTTCTTAATTTGTGAATGTGAATTCGCACCTTCATTTGCATGGAAGACTTTAATAAATCCTTTTTTGATGATCTTTGTTAGAAAGCTGACGTTTGGCTAAGCTTCGAAATTCGAAATTCAACAGTCTACTAAGAATACCATCGTGTAAATATTTTTTCTTTATAATATGTCGAGCTAGGACTGCTCAAACAAATTCGCTTTTTGTAGCTACAGGTATTAAATTTCAATAGATGATAAACGTCTCAATATAACAAATTACCCTCATGAGACATTGTTGCAAGGTGTGTTGCAATGAATGTGACACCTCGCATTCCCGGGCCCACATTATGTGTTCTCGAAAAAAGCAACATTTTTCGAGATCCTAGAGTTGCAATTTTCGTTATTGCGTTTCATTGTTTGTCGCTGGTACAAAGGCGTAGTTCTAAATAAATAAATAAAAGGGACGTTAAGGATACACGTTTTTTAAACTCGTTAGAATTATGGACCTGATTGATAAGTTCTCCCTTTTGTACTGTTAATTCTTGGCCGTTTGAGTATTAAACAAATACTGGATGACCATGAATTAATTCGAGTAAAAGATAAAGCAATATTAGGTACCAATCAGGCACGAACTTTGACCTCGGACAATTTCTGACGTTTTCGTGACGTCAGGGTTGACTTCCGTGGATGACTAATACTCCGATAGATCGGTTGACTTCCGGATGACCTCAGGGTTGATTACCATGGATGAGATGCTCTGACTGACCTGTTGACATTGATGTGTGATTTTCTTTGACGAGACGCTCTGATTGGTCAGACACAAATGATACAGTTTAATAAAAGTAAAACGATTCTCGAACGTTTAGACGATTTCCGAACGTTTCTGTGACGCCAGAGTTCGGTGGATGACTGACATTTCGATTGGTCAGTTGACTTTTAAGACGCGTAAGACGAAGCATAACCGCAGCACGACCCCAGTACGACCTTTCAGACGATTCCCGAACGTTTTCGTGACGCCACAACTAACTTCATCATACGATATCCGAATGTTTTAGTGACGGCAGAGTTGACTTCCGTAGATGACTGATGCATGCTCTGATTGGTTGGTTGACTTCTGGAGTGAGGTCAGTGTGAATTTTTGGGGGATGAGACGCTCTGATTGGTCAAATACAAATGATACAGTTTCATAAAATTAAAACGTTTCTCATGGCACTGGCACCACCTTCATCCTAAGAATTCTTTAACGTCGAGATTGATGTCATAGTTAACTTCCGTAGATGAAATAAATAGATGTCAGTGTGATTAATTACAGAAAGTTAAAAATCCGATTTCTCAATATATATTTCTCGAACGTATTCTCCAACGCTGAGTGAAATTACGAGATTTCCTCCACCCCCATACTTCCGTAGCCCCGACAAACTATGGACTTTCCACTTTCCAAAATTAGACAACTGAACAAAGTCGTTTAAGCTAGACAATCGAAATTCTTTGTCATTTCTAAAGAAACAACAGTTTGCTTTTGATTTGATTTTGAATAGACAAATCGTTTGAAATACAAGAGGATGCAATATTGATGATTTGCGATCACCTGATGAATTTTACCTTGCAGTGACGTCACAATTAGGCCACATTGATGTTGCTGTTTAATTATCTTCTGTATTTCGTACTTAATTGATTATATATTTTCATGATCTACAAAGAAGCCCCTGGATGAACTTTATTTCAGCTGATATTCATCTTGAAACGTGATGGATCTTAACAATCTTTAAGTGGGACTCCCTTTATAGAAGGTTTGAACTGAACTTACACTTCTTAATGTTGAAATTGATAGTTTATCCATTTAAGAAAATAGCTATGTCAAAGAAGGTGTCAAGCCAAATATTGACCTCAGAAAAAATAAATCCTCGAATTTTCTCTCTACAGTCCTTGTTGCCCCTTTAACATGTTACCTAAGCGACAGAAGACAAGCAGTTACATGTAGTTTGTTCATTGTCTTTCTCTGTGGTATTTTCATAAAAATTGGATCAGTTTTGCCAAAATAGCATTATTTATGGCCTTCGTATTTTTCTAGTGTCATTTTCACTTGATTATCTTGTTATATGACGTCACACAAATAAGACGAAATACATGACAACAGTATCTATTATATGTGAAAAAATCACAAAATGAGAGCATTTTTATCAGAATATATGGATCGCCCCTTGTATATTTGTCTTTTTCACTAATTTCAGCAGTCTTGTGCCATATACAGACTGTACATGTTACAGACTGTATATTATGAAATACAAGAGACAATACAATTCAATCATAACTAGATTTGTGAAATTGAACAAGTTCAATTTAAGACTCCAGATTTATTTTACCTAGATAGATCAGTAAAGAGCTGAGTAAGTAACTGAGTAATTAGCTGAGTAAGTACCTTAGTAGTAGTTGAGTAAGTAGCTGAGTAAGTAACTGAGTAAAAAGCTGAGTAGGTAGCTGAGTAAGTAGCTGAGTAAGTACCTGAGTTAGTAGCTGAGTAAGTTGCTAAGTAAGTAATAACTAATTAAGTAATTGAGTAAGTAGTCAAATAAGTAGCTGAGTAGGTAGAGAGGTAAAGTAGGGTATGCAGGAATTTTTGAAAGTATATTTGATCAATCTGCATCGTGAATACTGGCAAGTGCGAATTTCAAACTTCAAAATGGCGTAGAATCTAAACCGGGGGTCGGATTGCAATTTTTGCTACAAGTATACAAAATTTCGGAGAATATCATTGAAGTGTAGTGTCAGAATCGCAAAATAAGAAAAAACTATGAATTTGACCTAGATTTTTTAAACTAGGTATTTTGGTGTCCAAACTTTGAAGGAAAGTAGCTTTTGAGGTCCCCTTCTTCTATGGGCTTTCATTATGTTTAGCTGTACTCATTCTATATCTCGTATTTTTACACTTCAAAAAATTATTCGGTCCCATTGATTTAACATGGGGCACCAAATTTAGCGATTTTTGAGATCTCAAAACGCCATAACTTCAGAACAAGTAGTCGGATCGAAATTTGGTTTGCAGATCTAGATTTCTGAGAAAATTCTACCCTTAATTCATAACTCATACGTTAATTTTGGAAAACTTTTTACTTTGGCCTACTTTTTGGACACCATATCTCAAAAGTGGGTCAAAATACTTTCTGACGGCAAAACGCTAACACTTTTAGCATACTCTTTGCTACCTGTATACAAAATTTTAAAGCAAATCATTTAAATATAGTGTCAGAATCGCAAAAATAAGGGAAAACTATAAATTTGACCTAGATTTTGACCTAGGCATTTTGGTGTCCAAATTTTGGAGCTAAGTAGCCTTAGAGGTCCCCTTCTTTAATAGGCTTTCATTAAATTAAGCTGTACTCAGTCTATATCTTGTATTTTACACTTCAAAAAAATCTTTTTTCCCATTGCCATAACATAGGCACCAAATTTAGCGATTTTTGAGCTATCAAAACGACATAAATTCCAAACCAAAAGCCGGATTAAAATTTAGTTTGCAGATTTGGATTCCTGAGAAAATTCTACCCTTAATTCATAACTCATACGTTAAATTTGGAGAACTTTTTAGTTTGACCTACTTTTCGGACACCATATCTCAAAAGTGGGTCAAAATACTTCCTGACGGCAAAAGGCTAACACTATAAGCACACTCTTGGCTACATGTACACAAATTTTCGAAGAATATAATTAATCTGTAGTGTCAGAATCGCAAAAATAAGGAAAAACTTTGAATTTGACCTAGATTTTGACCTAGGCATTTTGGTGTCCAAATTTTTATGAAAAGAAGGTCTTGTGGTCCCTTTCTTTTATGGGCTTCCATTATGTTTAGCTGTGCTTAGTCTATATCTCGTATTTTACACTTCAAAAAAATATTTTTTCCCATTGAATTAACATGGGGCACCAAATTTAGCGATTTTTGAATTTTCAAAACGCCATAACTTCTGAACCGGTAGTCAGATCGAAATTTGGTTTTCATATTCGGAATGCTGAGAAGATTTCCCATAAGAATGATATCCTTGACATTGGATTCGGTGAAATTTTTTTTGGACCTCGTTTTCGGACACTGATATCTCGAAATCGGTTTGAGATACCAAAAAACTAAATCGACCCTAGGTTTTCTACTTTTTTATGAGGAACACAATGAAAAAAAACAGGATCAAAAATATTGAAGGACGATCGAGATAATGGGAAAAAGTGACAAAGTACTGGATTTGACCTAGTTCTTGACCTTTGACCTAGATAAAAATTTGACCTCATTTCCCAGAAAGCCAGATACATTCCCTAGTTAATCATGTAAGCAGCTTAAAGTAAGCTCTTCTAGTTGGTGAGAAATCTGGGAAGGAGGAAGAAGAAGAAGAATAATAATAATAATAACTAGATTTGTGAAATTGAACAAGTTCAATTTAAGACTCCAGATTTATTTGACCTAGATAGATCAGTAAAGAGCTGAGTAAGTAACTGAGTAATTAGCTGAGTAAGTACCTTAGTAGTAGTTGAGTAAGTAGCTGAGTAAGTAACTGAGTAAAAAGCTGAGTAGGTAGCTGAGTAAGTAGCTGAGTAAGTACCTGAGTTAGTAGCTGAGTAAGTTGCAAAGGAAGTAATAACTAATTAAGTAATTGAGTAAGTAGTCAAATAAGTAGCTGAGTAGGTAGAGAGGTAAAGTAGGGTATGCAGGAATTTTTGAAAGTATATTTGATCAATCTGCATCGTGAATACTGGCAAGTGCGAATTTCAAACTTCAAAATGGCGTAGAATCTAAACCGGGGGTCGGATTGCAATTTTAATTTCAGATCCAGATTCCTGAGGAAATTCTACCCCTAATTCATAACTCATACTTTAAAATTGGAGAACTTTTTATTTTGACCTACATTTCGGACACCATATCTCAAAAGTGGGTCAAAAAACTTATTGACGGCAAAATGTTACCATTATTAGCACACTCTTTGCTACAAGTTTACAAAATTTCGGAGAATATCATTGAAGTGTAGTGTCAGAATCGCAAAATAAAAAAAACTATGAATTTGACCTAGATTTTGAACTAGGTATTTTGGTGTCCAAACTTTGAAGGAAAGTAGCTTTTGAGGTCCCCTTCTTCTATGGGCTTTCATTATGTTTAGCTGTACTCATTCTATATCTCGTATTTTTATACTTCAAAAAATTATTCGGTCCCATTGATTTAACATGGGGCACCAAATTTAGCGATTTTTGAGATTTTAAAACGCCATAACTTCAAAACAAGTAGTCGGATCGAAATTTGGTTTGCAGATCTAGATTTCTGAGAAAATTCCACCCTTTTTTTCATAACTCATACGTTAAATTTGGAAATTTTTTAACTTTGGCCTACTTATCGGACACCATATCTCAAAAGTTGGTCAAAATACTTTCTGACGGCAAAACGCTAACACTATTAGCACACTCTTTGCTACCTGTATACAACATTTTAAAGCAAATCATTAAAATATAGTGTCAGAATCGCAAAAATAAGGGAAAACTATAAATTTGACCTAGATTTTGACCTAGGCATTTTGGTGTCCAAATTTTGGAGCTAAGTAGCCTTCGAGGTCCCCTTCTTTAATAGGCTTTCATTATATTAAGCTATACTCAGTCTATAACTCATAATTTACACTTCAAAAAAATCTTTTTTCCCATTGACATAACATGGGGCAGCAAATTTAGCGATTTCTGAGCTTTCAAAACACCATAACTTCCGAACAGGAGGTCGAATCAAAATTTGATTTGCAGATTCGGATTCCTGATAAAATTCTACCCCTTATTCATAACTCGTACGTTACATTTGAAGATTTTTTATTTTGACCTACTTTCTACTATCTCAAAAGTGGGTCAAAATACTTTTTGACGGCAAAAGGCTAACACTATTAGCACACTCATGGCTACATGTATACACAATTTCGAAGAATATAATTAAAGTGTAGTGTCAGAATCGCAAAAATAAGGAAAAGCTTTGAATTTGACCTAGATTTTGACCTAGGCATTTTGTTGTCCAAATTTTCAAAATTAGAAGGTTTTGAGGTCCCCTTCTTTTATGGGCTTCCATTATGTTTAGCTGTACTTAGTCTATATCTCGTATTTTACACTTCAAAAAAATATTTTTTCCCATTGACATAACATGGGGCACCAAATTTAGCGATTTTTGAGCTTTCAAAACGCCATAACTTCCGAACCGGAAGTCGGATCGAAATTTGGTTTGCAGATTTGGATTCCAGAGAAAATTCTGTCTTTAATTCATAGCTCATACGTTAAATTTGGAAACTTTTTATTTTGACCTACTTTTCGGACACGCCATAACTTCCAAACCGGAAGTCAGATCGAAATTTGGTTTGCAGATTCGGATTCCTGAGAAAATTCTATACTTAATTCATAACTCAAACGTCAAATTTTGAGAATTTTTTATTTTGACCTACTTTTCGGACACCATATCTCAAAAATGGGGCAAAATACTTTCTGACGGCAAAGGCTAACACTATTAGCAGACTCTTAGCTACATGTATACAAAATTTCGAAGAATATAATTAATCTGTTGTGTCAGAATCGCAAAAATAAGGAAAAACTTTGAATTTGACCTAGATTTTGACCTAGGCATTTTGGTGTCCAAATTTTGAAGCTAGATGGCTTATGAGGTCCCCTTCTTTTAAAAGCTTTCATTATATTTAGCTGAACTCAGTCTATATTTCGTATTTTTCACTTCAAAAAAATCTTTTTTCCAATTGACTTAACATGGGCACCAAATTTAGCGATTTTTGAGCTTTCAAAACGCCATAACTTCCGAACAGGAAGTCCGATCAAAATTTGGTTTGCAGATTCGGATTCCTGAGAAAATTCTACCCTTATTTCATAGCTCATATGTTAAATTTGGAGAACTCTTTGGTTTTGACCTACTTTCAGGACGCCATATCTCAAAATTGGTACGAGTAATCAAAAATCTGTTGGCACACTCATGAAAGAGCTGTTTCTAAGCTACATCATGAAAAAAAGACAAAGTTGTTCCCATAAATAATGACGAAGATAATTGATAGAATGTTGAAAATGCAAGATTTGACCTAGTTCTTGACCTTTGACCTAGATAAAAATTTGACCTAATTTCCCATCATCCCAGATACATTCCCTAGTTGATCATGTAAGCAACTTAAAGTAAGCTCTTCTAGTTGGTGAGAAATCTGGGAAGGAGGAAGAATAATAATAAGAAGAAAACTGGCAAAAGCAATAGACTCCAGATTTTCATCTGGAGTCTAATAAAGAAAACTGGCAAAAGCAATAGACTCCAGATTTTCATCTGGAGTCTAATGATTGAATTACGACCCTAATAGTTGTGGCCCATACATCAATACAGTGCTCAATATAGGTCAACAAGATACTAGTGTGCATATAAACGTAATACTTATTCAAAGCAGTATACCCATTTTGAAAAATCAGATTAACACATTTTCACGGGGGGATTATAATCACTGGGGAGTATCGTGATGCAACAACACCGTGTTGTTGCATCAAGATGGCCAGACTTCCGGTGATAGATTTTCGTACGATATTTTGTTTCCCCAATTAAACCCCTTTCTAGGACGAGTTGCTCAATAACAATACACGTGCAGTTAGCACACGATCTATATTTAAAGAAACTGTCATTAGTATACATGTACCATCACCAAGAAGCAATTAGTTCACGGTTTTAGTTCCTCACTATTGATGCAACAACACCAGACCGAAGATGCAACAACACTCCTCTAGATTTGAGCAATGATGCAGCAACACCAATTAATAGTATCATTTCAGAAGACCATAAATCTCGAGAGGAACAGATTTTTAAATGCTACTATTGCAACACCGTTACCCATTACCCATATTTGCGTTCTTCTCAAGGCATTCAAAATACACGTCTGCGGGCGAAGATCCTTTATATGTATTTTCACAAATTTATACTTTTAAATATTATAATGTACTGGACGTTGTTCTATAACATAGTTAAATCGCCTTTAACATGGCAAACTTTAGTAACCCAATCTATTTTCATAAACCACTGTGTTCCATGGCTTGATGACCCTGACTCCAGTCAGTATCATTCAAAATGGTGGACAAACATCTTTCGTTCTCGGTAAACATGATGAGCTATTGGAAATTATCTATCATCCATCTGTGGAACAGTGATAAACTACCTGTAGCGTTATTGCTCTCTTTGGATTCCTTCTCTCCGACTGAGTAAAAAGGTAAACAAAAGTGATAAGATTTAGGGCCTAAAAAGGTAAATTTATAGGGGTACAGTTATCCCAGATATCCCGGGCCCTCGGGAAATATCATATTGTCTCTCGGAATAAAACCAATATTGAATCCCTCTCAGTAAATAACCTTTATATAATAGCATTGTATAACTGCAATATCATTAAACCAACACTCATCCTATACAACTCTTGAGAACGATGTACAACTCCTGGATAGCGTAAACTCCTGAGCAGCGTATACAACTCTTCAACTTGATATATGACATCATACTTTGGGTGGGATAACAAAGGATATACAATATACAATTGTAGACCTCTCTTGAGGTCAACTGGCAAAATTGTATACCGATACTGTAAACCTTGAAAGTTCGGAGGTCGAGGTCAACAGTACTCTCAGGGTTTACTGTTGAGGTATACACTTTGGCCAGTTGACCGAATAGAGAGGTTAACACTTGTTTGTTAGTCCGAAGAATATAATAATTTGAAGGATATAATACAATTGTAGACCTCTCTTAAGGTCAACTGGCAAAATTGTATACCGATACTGTAAACATTGAAAGTACTGTTGATCAAGACCAGAGGTCGAGGGCACTTTTGCCAGTTGACCGAAAAGAGAGGTTAATAATTGTTCTGCTAGTCCAAATAATATAATAATTGGACGAATATATAATCGAATATCACGTGAACATATTTGATAAGGAAAGGTATCATATTTTAGCAAAAAATCCCCAAACCGTCGAATGCTTGTAATTTTATACACAACTTATTTTTCAAAATTAAAAAAATTTCAACATTAAAAACAATTTTTCAAAAATAGGGGTCAACAGTACCTAATAGCGGTCAACAGTTTACAATTGTTGACCTCCCGAGAGGTCAACCGGCAAAATTGTATACCGAGACTGCAAACCGAAAAACTACTGTTGACAGAGACCGAAAGTCGAGGTCTAAAGTAGTTATATAGGTAGGTATATGATTTTGACGGTTGATCGAATGGAGAGGTCTACAATTGTTTTGTTAGTCCGAGTAAACTAATAATACACATATAGACGAAAATCATCAATCGGCATGGCTTCATTTCACAACCTTTTCTCCGAACCACGTTAGCAATAGCATAGAAAAAAATATGGAGACAGTGCAAGTAGCTTAACTCTGTATTTGGCACATCACGGCGTACTCGTTAGTGAATTAATGTTAATTTTAAGTTTCTATTTGTATTTTTGCTATACTTGTCGCCTAGTAAAGTCATTTTCATCAACGTTTACAAAATGCCCGTCTTCCATGGTTTTTTTTGTGACGTCATGAAACTTTTTTTTCAGAAGTAGCGGTCAACAGTACCTAGTAGCGGGCAACAGTACATAATTTTGACCGCTCCGCTCACCCAATCAGAATTGAGTATTTCAGTTCAGGTACTAACAATACATTTTGTTGCCCGCTCATCAACCAATCAGAATTGAGTATTTCAATTGTGGTACTAACAACACAAAATGACTGATATCTGTTGTCTTTCCAAAATTATATTAGTTATTTGTAAGCAATTTCCATACGGTAAATCAAGGGCATTTAATTTAGAAAATGTATAATCTTTATTTTTCAGATACAATATCAATGAGATTGCCTCCCGGGGATTTTGTACTTTATTTAGTTTGCCTTGTATATCCTTTTAACTTTGATATAGACAAAGAAACCAAACAAAATACGTTTCGTTCATGGACCACTGACCCACGCGTTTTATTCATGTCCCGACCTACACCAGTAAACAGAACATAAAACAGTTTCTCTTGTTGTTCAATGATACATTATATTGGCGTTTTTGCATCAGCACATTGGTGTTGTTGCATCATCGATAAGAAACAGAGTGGTGTTGTTGCATCAATAGTGAGGAGTTAAAACCACGAATTTATCGCTTCTTGATGATGCTACGTGTATACAAATGACAGTTTTTTAAAATATAGATCATGCGCTAACTGCATGTGTATGATTATTGAGCAACTCGTCCTAGAAATGGGTGTAAATTGGGAAAACAAAACATCGTACGAAAATCTTTCACCGGAAGTCTGGCCATCTTGATGCAACAACACGGTGTTGTTGCATCACGATACCCCCCAGTGATAATGAAGAGCGCACTACAGTCACGTAATCAACAACACACATAAAGACGTGGCATTTGAGTTGAAAAATCAACCAATCATAATAGAATATATTGATCAAAGGATAAACTATATATACACTGGTAAATTTATATAACAATTTACACAACAAAGAGCGGTTGCCATCGGGACGAGAGGAACAATAAAGAACAAGCGAATTCGATTGCAGTTCATATACTAATCGGTGATTCGACATCTAAATAGCAAAGTAAAGGTAAGTTTATTCATGAATATATATCTCATTAAAGCAATAAAGCTCAAGGAAATTTTAAGATACCCCTTAGTTAAGCTATTTCCCCCGTTGATTCACCACCCTTTTTGATACGTTTAAATGTTAAAACGCATATTCCGATATACGTTTTCAACTGTTGAGCACCTGTCAACATTACCGTTATCTTATTATGAAGGCTCTTACAGGGGTCTAAATTTTTTTTTAAATATTTAATATTGATATTTTTGAAGTTTATGACTGATGAGGTTGAAATGTTTTTGGAGTGTAATCCATGGTTTTTAATTATCTCTGTCGTAGGTATTCCCCAGGGTTGCACTTCAAACCTATTTTGATTCATAATCTTGTTATCTTTTGAATCATGATCTTAAAAGTTGAATATGTGAACATACATTAATGTACAGGCCCATCAGATGGGGGCGGCTGACGGACTTCATCCATTGGCACCCCCTCACTGAAATTGAAAGGGAAACTTTTGATTATTTTTTCTATTTGATTCAAACACTTTGGAAGTGGATAGAAATCATTGAATAGAATTGTCTCCCTTGTACCTCCTACCAGAAAAATTAAATAGTTTTAGATTTTCATTGTCTCAAACACAAAAAATGTCAAGAAATAGAGCATCCCTCTTAAAATAATAGAAAAATACAAATTATTTTGTCTCTAACATTTAAAGTAAAATGCTCTGTTAAGTGCTATGATAAATACGATATAAATCCAATGTATGTAATTTTCGAAAAGTTGACTTAATTTGGGATATCGTCATATCGTGATATCTGATGATATCCTCATGATTGGTCAATGGAGCCGCTCTCAAAATAAAAACAAAACATCTGGATTTTGAAGCTTCAGCTACTTTCCAAAACCAAGGAAAATATGTTTTATCATTGTTCACTAATAATTTATCATATTTTCACATTTTGAACTTTCATTTGATTATTTTTTTAATTAGACCCCTGCTGAAATCTCAAATAAATAAAAATCTGTAATAATATGTGATCCTCAACAAATTTAGAAACACTCAATGATGATATTATAACATATATAAACTAATTTATTCCATAATACTACTGTTTTTCCTGGGAAATAAAATCATATTATCCCTCTTAAAATCATATATACTCGAAAAATCATATTGTCCCTGTAAAAAAATCATATATACTCGAAAAATCATATTGTCCCTGGAAAAAAATCATATATATTCAAAAAATCATATTGTCCCTATTTTTTCCAAAAAAGTTGTTTTTTCAAAAAAAATCATTTTTTCCAATTTTTTTTCAGAAATTTTCAGAATTTTTTTTCAAAAAATTGCAATTTTTCAAAGATTTTCATTTATTTAAAAAAATTCAATTTTGAATCATTTTTTCCCAAAATTTTCAAATTTTCAATATTCTTTCATATTTCCTTTTCCTTGAATTCTCAAAAATTAAATTATGGAATAAAAAGGTTATTTCATGCTTGATTTTCAATTTACATAGTATGTTTTTCAGAACATACCGCTAAAACTCCCGTTTTTCAAAAATCTACCGTAGAAACTAGTTTTTTCAATAATCTACTGTAAAAACGCCCGGTTATTCAAAAATTTTCCGCGAAAACTTTTTTTTCAAAATCTACCGCAAAACTCCAGTTTTTTCAAATTCGATCGTAAAAACTACAGTTTTTTTAAATCTCCCGTTAAAAATTCCGCCTTTTTAAAAAAACTACCGCAAAAACTACCGGATTTTCAAAAAATTAAAAAAAAATCTCCCGCAAATTGTTCATTTTAGGTAAAGGTACGTTCACACCAACGGCGAATGCCACGCTTTAAATCGGCGAGCAAAGCGCCGTCATTTTTGTCATTTTTCTTCATACCAACGGCGCTTTGATGGCGCTTTAAAGCGGCTTGTAAAGCGGCACCAAAGCGTAACAAAGTTTGATTAAAGCGTCGGGGTCGTAATAGGTCGTAGAAAAGCTCAGAGTAAAACGGGATATTCGGCAAGAGCGCCAAAAAATTTTAAACTCTTAAAAAAATTTGGGCGCTCTGTTACGAATCGATTAAGCGCCGAGAGCGTATCAAAGCTTAACAAACCGTAACAAAGCTCAGAAAAACTTGTTCCAAAGCGTAGGAAAGCTTAACATAGCTCTAAAAGGTTCCTCACGCTTTGATCCCGCTTTGATCAGGCTTTGTTACGCTTGAAATCACGCTTTGAAAAGCTTTGATAAGCATTATTACGCTTTGATGCGATTATGACGCTTTAAATCAGGCTCTGATACGATTGCAAAACTCTGTTGTGCATTGTTACGCTCTGTTAAGCTCTGTCACGCATTGGAAAATGTCGAGATCGCCGATTCCATGCCGCTTTTGATCCAATGACTATATAAAGATGCAGTAGATCCATAAAACCATTGCATCTTTGACTCGAGAACACGATGGCAGAACAACGGGATCCAGAAATTCCAGATGGACCAGAGCATGACCTATCTGAAGAAGACATGACGTTTGTCGCACGGCGTGATATAGCGTGTGAAAACTTTCAAGCGTAACAAAGCCTAGCAAAGCGTTTCAATCCTTGATTAAAGCGTCTCAATTCGTTGGAAAGCTTGAGAGTCCCTCAGGAAAGTGTAACAAAGAGTGTCAGATATTGATGAAAGCGTCTGACCTCGTGTCAGATCTTCATGCCAGATCGTAGCAAATCTTGAGACATCTTAACGAAGCGTGTCAAGTGGTAACAGACCGTGAATAGACTGGGGTCCCCGCTTTGAACCAAGCTGTGTTAAGCTTTCCTACGCTTTGAGTCAAGCTTTGTTGAGCTTTGTTACGGTTTGTTAAGCTTTGATACGCTCTCGGCGCTTCAATCAATTCGTAACAGAGCGCCCAAAATTTTTAAACAGTTTAATATTTTTTGGCGCTCTTGCCGAATATCCCGCATTACTCCGAACTTTTCTACGACCTATTACGATCCCGACGCTTTAATCAAGCTTTGTTACGCTTTGGTGCCGCTTTACAATCCGCTTTAAAGCGCCATCAAAGCGCCGTTGGTGCGAACGCTTAAACAGTTTAATTTTTTTAGCGCTCTTGCCGAATATCCCGCTTTACTCCCGAGCTTTTCTACGACCTATTACGACCCCGACGCTTTAATTAAGCTTTGTTACGCTTTGGTGCCGCTTTACAAGCCGCTTTAAAGCGCCATCAAAGCGCCGTTGGTGTGAACGTACCATAAGCAGGTCTGGATAAAGGCATGCTTCTTTTTCAGATCCCTGCCAATGATTTATTTTGAAATTGCAGTTGTCCTCATCTCATATGCAGCATCTATGAGACGCAATCTGCTCCACTCGTTGAATATTCGATAATGGCATGCTTCTTTTTCAGATGGAATCCCTGTCAGTGTTTTGTTTTGGAAATGCAGTTGTCCTCATTTGCAGCATCTATGAGACGCGATCTGCAAAGCAAGCAGAATATGTAGAACATGCAGGTGACGACAACATTGTGGAGCTGAACGTGAACGGGAAAAGGTACTTTTTGATTTCTTGATGAATACAATATATAATTAGATTCCTTACGGTAGCTAGGCGTTTCGTCAGGAAACAGGGATAGTTTGTTTGTAATGTATATAATGTAGGCTATTCTCGTGAATGTTGAGAGATACACATGGAGTACTTTGTTTCTATCGATATTTTAATGTGGGATTCCAGATAAGTTTCTTCGCGGAAAGCACACAAGTGCCTGTCCGCAAGTCAGCATTAAAGACAACTGCAGCTATAGAGGAGCTAGGTCTTGAGGTCTAAGACCATGCACAATACTCTCTTATCATGCAATATCTAAGTTTTAATCAGCGCGGTAAGACCTTTAAAGATGACAATGACCTTCTCCAAGTTGTCCAATCGACGCTGCGATTCACTCATACATTTGAGACATGGATACAGAATTCTACTCTTTGGCTGACCAAAGAAGAGTCTGCTTTTCAAAATAGAGGATACATTGCAACATCAAATGATAAAAGCAAATCTAATTCCAACAGGATCTTAAGAGGTTCTGGACAAATCATTTGATTCTGGACTTGACATATTTTTTTTCCAACGAAATCACATCCAAGGGTTGAATTTTTATTGGATATTTAGAGAGCGAGTCCTGTATTGATTTCAATAAAAAGGTTAAAATAGAACGCTATTTGAGAGTTAATCTTATACTTTCATTACATTGATAAATTAAGGCAAATTCTGAAAAATTTTAAAGTGCATTTTTTATGAAATATTATCCAAGTATTTAGATGAAACGGTCTTATTTAAATACAAATCATTACATGATGATATTTTTTCATAAAATATTTCTTCAAGAAATTCAATTGAAGGCTCAAGATAAAACGAGCTAATTTAGGTGAAAACCCTTACATGATGATGTGTTTTCATGACTTCTTTCATAAAATTCCATCAAGGGGTGAAAATAAAATGATCGAATGTAAGTGATTTAAGGATCACGAGGATAGGTTTTCTTGGATATTTTCTATGAAATCCCATCCAGTGGTCAAGGTAAAATTTTTATTTGGTATATTTGGTCACGTGTTCGAACCCATAGAACCATATAGGAACGTCATTTTGAATGTTACGTGATAAATCCATATAAGGCTTTTAGAACAATGTGGGGAAAGATGAGGGGAAACCCCTGACACCTGTTCACGATTTTATCCGAACGTTCATCGGATCATTTCGGTTTTTATGCACTTCATTATTTTACCGAAGTTTGCCGATTCGATTCGTCGTATTTCGGAATATTGGGGACAATTTTATACTCCATTGGGAGTATTTTTAATCTACTTCTTATTACGAAGATTCCCGAACCTTGTTCGGATTAATCCGGATTTTCTGACCTACTTCATCTACCGAGATTTAACGAGTTTACATTCGGCTCATTTCGGAATCCTGGAGACAATTTTATACTCCATTGGAGTATTTTTGATCTACTTCTCTGGATTTTTGATCTACTTCTTATGACGAAGATTCCCGAATCAGTTCGGATAAATCCGGATTTTCTGACCTACTTTATCTACCGAGATTTAACGAGTTAACATTCGTCTCATTTCGGAATCCTGGTGACAATTTTATACTCCATTGGAGTATTTTTGATCTACTTTTTCTGGATTTTGCCCTACTTATCATAAGTTGACAGCAAGCAAATCAAAAAGTTCGCCATGAACGGGTTTCGATCGACTAACCTAGAGAGTGGAAGCTAAACACGCTAGCCATGAGGCTAACGTTCACCTGTGTGAGATGATAAAAGTATCATATATTTATACCGAGCGTCAATTTAGAATGATCTTCGCTTTTGACTCCACTTAGATACAACTCGTCAGTTGTATCCAGAATAGGTGAACGCCTATGGTGTTAGTGAATAACCAAATCCCAGGCGAGTGGTTCGTATCCCACCGTGATATGTTATTTTTGCTTTATTAATACGACAGAAAGGAGCAAGGTGTAGGTTTGAAAACAAGACGTACGTTTATTTCAATACAGTTTTAGAAACATTAACCTCTGATAATTGAAGGATTTCCACTTCTGAAGCGCGACTAGATCTAAGAAGTTCATTAATCAAGACAGTGTAAACCTTTTAGATATATGTTAGACAATGTACACGCCCCGTGTGGAATCAACTAAATGTTACATTTTGGATTTCATTGAGATCCTGTCATAGTCCTAAAATTTATTTTTCTGGAACATCATTTTTTCAACACTGATACAAATTTCCCTGACATTTCCATGACATGTCTACAGTTTCAAAATTCCCGGACTCTTTGGCCCTTTTTGACCTTATTTTAAAATTCTCTGACATTTCAGGCACTTGGAAAATTAAATCAAAACCCTGACATTTCCAGGTGTGTACGAACGCTGGAATTATTCTTAAAATATCCTTCAAACAAAAGGGGAAAATGCTATGCACAAATACTCTAATTTAGTTTGTATTGTAATGCGTTGTATTACATTGCATTGCATTGTATTGTGTATTTATTTGAGTGTCCGTTGACGGTAAAGAAGGCATTTAAAAGTTATTTGTGAAACTTAATAAACTTAATAAACAATACTTTAACAGTATTCTGTTATGGCAAAGTATATTTCATTTTTTCTCTTGTTCTCTACAATCTGCGTTGAGGACACTGAAGCATATGTCTGTATTTTGTTGGTGGGGAACAGCGTATCCTATCGTTCACGGAGCAAATTCAACTCTCGTTCACGAGTACCTTGTTTTTGGGCTCTTGTCCCAAAGATAACGATTGTATAAGGTTGCATAATCAGGATTATGAGCTTTCATGTTCTCATAGTTACATCTGTTGTAAAACGAATCTTGTCGCAACCTCTGCGAATCACGACAGCATAACATTTGAATCACGTTGACATCATTGCAAAATTAGGCTAAATATGCTAAGTCAAGACGTTAATTAGCCCACGAAAGTTCATGGGTAACTTGAGAACTACAAAATACAACCAAATACTTTTCGAACGTACAATAGCAATATTTCTCACCTAACGTCTTCATAGTTTTAGGAACGTATTTTAAACGCATGATAGCCAAATATATCAAGATACTATATCTGCCTAAATGAAGTTATCTAGTGTTTTCAAAGTTTTGAAATATATTATATCCAGATCCATCAGAAATTAACTTATCCATTTACATTACTTTACTAGTTCTAGTATCTTGCATGACTCGTTCATAAGAATTCTTTAATTCTACCTCGTTCCCAATACGTCCTCAGACAGACAAGAAATTGAAGTCACACCCGTTTGTTTGCGTGGCATATTTATACGTATACGCACTTTCTCTGATTATTGTCAAACAAATACATTTCAGGAGAAGAACATAAAAAACAAATGCCTGAAACGAATGCCGAAACATAAATCCCAAGTGATTAAGTATAGAATGTTTTATTCTTTTACGATTTGATAAGAGACCGAGACTAAGAAATTAAATGCGACGAAATATTTTGACAACGTAATTTGTATACTGTTCTATGCGATAAATTATTTTATCTGTTTCAAAATGTTTCATTTTATTTTGCCTATATAAAAGAGATTGAAGAAGATAAGATAAACTGTTCCGTAATATATATTGTGTTTTAATAACCTTTTTTTAGAATCACAATGTAAAATAAATCTCCCGTTCCTGCCATTCTGGTAACGCCATGCAATGGATGCAATTCAAAGTGAGAGAGAGATCTATGAATAACAGAATGCGTCCATGCCATTAATTTGGCCAAATACATGGCATGAAACTGACGTACCAATTCTTTTCCCAAATCGCCTGTTGTTTTTAGGGACTTTTCATATAATATTTGGTTGACTTCACGCATCAATTCTTAATGCCCGCTTTCTCTGGTAAATTATGACTTTATTTTTCTGAGTAATGGGTTTCGGACAACTGGGTTTCGGAGAACTGGGGTGTACCCGATTACGCTTTGCACGCCGCTTTAAAATCCCGATGTCTCCAGAGGTAGTTTAATCCGGTAGCCGACAGGCGTTTCTTGCATAATCGAATACAAGCTAACCTTATATTCGCGAATCAAGGAGGATTGGCTCCCAGAGTGCACCACCGATATTCTGTCCCATATATGGGTATGTCGTAATACAAAATTCGAATTCAAACAGCCGCCATTTTGTTCACTTCAACATTTAAATCGTGAATTTTGGTCTTATTTCCAAACGAAAAATTCCCAAACTCACAAGAAATGATCGAGATATTGGTTCGAATCTTTTGAACTGTTTATTTTGAATTTATAGTCGGTTTCAATTTCAGAAAATAACGACATTTCGACGTTTTCATTGTTGGAAAATATCGAGTTTCGATCCTGGGAGCCAATCCTCCTTGTTCGCGAATGCAACTAACGCCTTCCGGCTACCTGATTAACCCAGTATAATATGACCAAGTCATTTAAATATGAATGGAATAGTGGCAGGTACTATTCGTATATTGACATGAGTTTCCAGTAAAATAATAGGTTAATCCGGTAGCCGACAGGCGTTAGTTGCATTTGCGAATACAAGCTAAGACTATGATTTGGGAATGGAAGATTTCAGCTTCCGGATTAACCTACCATTCTATGGGCGACTCATTTAAATATGAAAAGAACCTGACAATATTCCATTGATATTTTAATGAATTGCCCATAAAATAGTAAAGTAGGTTTATCCGGTAGCCGACAGGCGTTAGCGGCATTCGCGAATACAAGCTCCTTTATTTCATAATTTGGGAAATATATATTTTCACAATATTGAAATAGATGGTGGTTCAAAGTGGAATACATATCATACAAGTGTCACAGATATTTTTAGTGCATATATGGTCTGTCTTTGCATGACTTTGTAGAACAAAACCCTGGGATCCACAGGGTAACAGTAAGTACATTTCGTTAGATCTTCCGAAGTTCATGCTTCAAAGTTGTCAAAGTTGTAAAAGGGTAATCCTTTTTTGAGTACGAAAGCGTACTTTTTGTTCAATAGCCTTTCCCAGCTGCTAATCTTTTGAGTGCATCGTGCATTCGACGAATTGTATTCACTTATTAACCAATCAGTGCCAGGAACAAAATGCACGCTTACTTTTTGGGCTAAGTTTAGTGTTTTATGAAGCATGCTACATACAAATGTTACGCTTTTGCTCATTTACTTTGAGAACTATCTATAGGTACACATTACCAATTGACTCCTAGATTTGAGTGAACAAGTACCTCGTATTTTTCATTTTTCGATATTTTGAGATTTGTTTGCTGATGAGTAACTTGATATTTTATGTCTAAATATATTAAAGTGGTTAATAGTAATAGTTTTATTGTACACCATAAACTGTTAACGTTTTAGAATTGGGACACAATATATGATTTGATAATAGAACAATACATGTATATGTCTTACTCTAAACTCGGTGGTTTGTTTGTTAGTATGTTTTCTTAACAGATCAATAACTGTTGTATTAATAAGGCGTTATACTATGAAAAAAAGATTGAACGATGTAGGCATAGGCAGAGGGAGTATCACACTACCCTACCACGTGAACACATTTAAAAAGAATACAGGGTACAGTTAAGTTGCAAATAGAGCGGGTATTCTTTGTCCTTTTCCATAGGACTTTTCTGTTGATAGTGCGTTGCAAACTGCTCGATGAATCTATACAATGTAAAATCTAGTATTCCTCCAGAACTATGGAAATAAACAAAGGTCCTCCATTTGCAACTTCACTGTAGCCTGTATTCCTTTTAAAGAAATACGGGCTACAGTATTGGGGTATAGTAGTTTGATTTTTCAATATATCACTAATCTAGCTTCTTTCCTTGAAAAAACATGAGTTTTGATGTACGTATATCAAACATGGGCCACTGCACTATATTGAACCAGGGTGCCGGTGTTACATAATGTGATTTTATGGGCCATCATACAACCACCTCTTGCCCACTTTATTCATGTTTTGGATTACAGTTTATACACAATGCATAAACAGCATGAAACAATCATTTCTACTTGTGGATTAGATTTGTATACATCTCTTTGTGAACTGAGTGTTATGTTCATTATGTGAAAATATCATGGACTTAAATTGTACTTATATTTATAACCTGACCACATTTGCATATGTTCAACAACTGACTGAGTGATCGAGTTCATCAAACAATGTTCGTAATAGAGGTCATGAACTTTGCTTTATTCATAATCCTATTTCTGCAACTGACTCATATTATGCATCTTATTATATAATATTATATGATTTATTTTGATTAGCAGTGTCTCATTAGCCATTGGTGGCTCGAGGCTTTTTTGGATGATTGTACAGATGTATATGTATGAAATTAAGCATGCGACACTTAAATAAAAAACAATACAATATTAAGCTTATAAACTTGCTGATCATATGATTTTAATATTTTAATACTACATGATACTCATATCAAAATACCAATGTATTTGTGAACAACTCTTACGTTTGATATTGTACGAATTTTCTGATTTGCTGTAGTAGTCGTAAATGCAACATATAACAATGTTATGTTACTTTGTGTCATATGAAAAATAAATTCGTACAAAGATGAGTTTTATTTCGTTTGTTATTCAATGTAGAATACACGTTGTACATTATTTCATGTATAGGATATTGACAATAATCAGACTATCGTATTACAATACAGAAGAATAAAAGAGATAATGATATATGCATTCTAATTTGAGATTGACATGCGTAAAGGTATCAATATTTTATCTAGTATTTCATTTTATCCCTCCCATCCCATCCCACCCGCTCATCAGCAATCCCCAGAAAATTCGTTCGGTGCTTTTAAATGTTAATAGTTCGGTTGAGTTTTAAAAATAAATCTTAAGCACTTTAAATCTAGATAAAATATTCATGATTTGATTGTGATTATCATTTCTAATTATTACATGACGGTTCCATTACATTCAATGCGTATCTAATCCTCATAGTTTATACTCGATTTTCGACAGGTAAAGGTAATATATCAACCCTCGGTCCCTACTATTTCTCGTGTAGATATATTGCATAACTTTCTCAGATATATCCTGTATATTAAATACATTAAATAACATTATATATGTTAGTCTCAGCCTAGACAGTATATATATCAATTTTATTGGATAATGCCATGGGCTTTCCCACGATAATGCGTAAATTCGAATGAACTTGAAATGAAATTCAACATCCAAAATGTGTTAATTTGATCATCCACCGTGTAACTAAAAGCATATTCATGGCCTATTTGCCTTAAAATACGATTGTGATTATGATTTCGAATTCTGTTCTCCATATGTAAAATCTAGAAACATAACAGAGTTAAGTTACACGAAATTCAGCCAACTTGAACATGAAGTCTTGTCAATTTACTTAATCGTTGATTGATTTCTAGGTTTATTAGAATTAAAAGAACGAACGTTTCATCAAACGAGTCCTATATTCAATATCTATTCGTTGGGCCCATTCTTTAAATGTAACTATATTCTTTTAACTTTAAAAGTATCTGTTTAGTGCTACTTTAACATATATTCATTATTTTTATCCGCACAACAGTATCAAACGTTAATGCACAACTAGCCATGCCAAGACATGGCCACTACCCTCGTCCAAAGTAAAATACAAGGTCCTCATTCTTTAATGATTATGTTTCAATTGATTTAGTTTAGTGATTTAAATGTAGGAAAATGAGTCGCTGTGATGTCATATCTGGCGCAGCAATTTCAGAGTCACTGCAAAAAATTGAAACATCAGTCGGATCATAAGACTAAATAAAAAGCTATTTAGGGATGAATAACATTCGGTGAAATCCGTGATATCGTTATATCATTCGTTAATTGTCAAAGCTGCGCCCATTTCTCGGTGCAGGCAGATATAAGGCGGCCAGACTGGGCATACACAAAATGTATTGTATGTGCTCCTTAGGTTGCACTCGGGTGCTATCAACATCGAACACACACACGTTTAAGATACACAGAGATAATTAAGGGATGAGTGACAAAGGGATGTTAAAAACAGGTGGCTATTGCAATTGATATTTTAATGTAACTTTAGTATGTAAGAATCTTTTCATCAATAAAAATAACATCTTAGATATTACAGCTACATGTACAATGTGAGTGTATTTAAAAATGTAGTACATAGCTAGTTCCATCTATAAAGATGTCTGATGACAAAAAGCTCAATTTTCCTTGATGTCGTGGTCAATGGGACTTTAACACGTGAACTAATGTTTTTTATTTTTTTGTTTTAAAGTCACTTATAGCAAACCTAATCTAACAATTATCTCACTATATGCTTATGACATATTCATGTATACGTTGTTTGTCTTTTTTTCAAATAAACCCACGGAAATATGCAATACACCAAGTTTAAAAAGTGGTACGAATCATAAAAGCGACGTTGGGTGTTTCACTAGTAATTTTTATATGAAAAATCTAGAAATATTACCCAAATTAAACTATGACTATTCAAAAGAAGACATTCAAATCTATATTATGTAAAAAAATCAAATTTGTCCGAAGCAGGGATAACGCTCAATTAGAGTGACGAACTTTGTTCTCCAAACCGAGAATGGTCTTTTATGAAAAAAGTTATGAAAACACATCACCAGATCATGTAAAGCTGTTTTACCTAAAAGATCGTTTTATCTTCACCCTTCGATTGGATTTCATGAAAAAATATTTTTATGAAAAAATAGGATTTGTAGGATATCGACGCTCTAACATGTAGTTTTAATCACACGCAGGTATCTGGTTTTATTGCGTGTAGAATGTATCGATATCAGGACCGCTACATGCCAGTGACCTTGCTCCTTTCTGTCGTATTAAAAAAGCAAAAATAACATATCACGGTGGGGTGCGAACCACTCGCCTGGGACTTGGTTATTCACTAGTACCATAGGCGTTCATCTATTCTGGATACAACTGACGAGTTGTATTTACGTGCAGTCAAAAGTGAAAATCATTTTGAATTGACGCTCGGTATAAATATATAATACTTTTATCCTTTCGTAGTGGTTGCACGTTAGCCTCATGGCTAACGTGCCTAGCTTCCATGCTCTAGGTTAGTCGATCGAGACCCGTTCATGGCGAATTTTTTGATTTGCTTGTTGTAAAGATATAATAAGTAGGGCAAAATCCAGAAAAAGTAGATCAAAAATACTCCAATGGAGTATAAAATTGTCACCAGGATTCCGAAATGAGACGAATGTAAACTCGTTAAATCTCGGTAGATGAAGTAGGTCAGAAAATCCGGATTAATCCGAACAAGGTTCGGAAATCTTCGTCATAAGAAGTAGATCAAAAATACTCCAATGGAGTATAAAATTGTCACCAGGATTCCGAAATGAGCCGAATGTAAACTCGTTAAATCTCGGTAGATGAAGTAGGTCAGAAAATCCGGATTAATCCGAACAAGGTTCGGGAATCTTCGTAATAAGAAGTAGATTAAAAATACTCCCAATGGAGTATAAAATTGTCCCGAATATTCCGAAATACGACGAATCGAATCGGCAAACTTCGGTAAAATAATGAAGTGCATAAAAACCGAAATGATCCGATGAACGTTCGGATAAAATCGTGAACAGGTGTCAGGGGTTTCCCCTCATCTTTCCCCACATTGTTCTAAAAGCCTTATATGGATTTATCACGTAACATTCAAAATGACGTTCCTATATGGTTCTATGGGTTCGAACACGTGACCAAATATACCAAATAAAAATTTTACCTTGACCACTGGATGGGATTTCATAGAAAATATCCAAGAAAACCTATCCTCGTGATCCTTAAATCACTTACATTCGATCATTTTATTTTCACCCCTTGATGGAATTTTATGAAAGAAGTCATGAAAACACATCATCATGTAAGGGTTTTCACCTAAATTAGCTCGTTTTATCTTGAGCCTTCAATTGAATTTCTTGAAGAAATATTTTATGAAAAAATATCATCATGTTATGATTTGTATTTAAATAAGACCGTTTCATCTAAATACTTGGATAATATTTCATAAAAAATGCACTTTAAAATTTTTCAGAATTTGCCTTAATTTATCAATGTAATGAAAGTATAAGATTAACTCTCAAATAGCGTTCTATTTTAACCTTTTTATTGAAATCAATACAGGACTCGCTCTCTAAATATCCAATAAAAATTCAACCCTTGGATGTGATTTCGTTGGAAAAAAAATATGTCAAGTCCAGAATCAAATGATTTGTCCAGAACCTCTTAAGATCCTGTTTTCCCTCCAGTTGTTGCATTTCAACTTTGACATGACATGTACAAAACTTTAAAAGTCTCTGTAACTCTCTGCGTGTAATGTTGCCCCGGGTATTGTGATATCATGTTACCATGGCAACCATAACTCTACTCGAGTTACATGATTTTTGTCGAAACTTTGCGATTTTAGTTACAATACATGAAGGTACAGTAAAATCTTGGACATCTGTCTTTCGGTCCATGGACTCATAAAAAGTGTTTGTGAAACATTGACATAATTTTTTTTCTTTTCAATATAGTTTATTTCAGTTTCTAAAGTAAGTACAGATACAGTAGTAGTAAATCAATTACGATCTTATCATATTCCATTTGTTTTTAAAAAATACATTTTTACGTACATACATTTCGAATTTTAGAGTTTTAACAATTCCTTCAAAATTCCGTTTTATTCCATTATTTAATTCTTGAATGTATGCTTTATATATCACAAATGTTACAATACTAATAAAATAGTTCAAAAATGCAGTCTGGTTATCATTTCCATTATAGCCTATTATCAACTTTCTATATTTCTATATGTTATCTTTAAACCTGATACATTAAAGATATATATTCCAAACATTTTGGGAGAGTGTACATGCGAAAAGCAAATGTTTTAATGTACATACTTCTCCGCACAAACTGCAATTATATGTTTCACTTTTTCCATATAGATGTAAATCATTAAGACTAGGAAGGATGTTGTTTATACTTTTATAGTTGAAATTAGCTATCTTCTTTTCTTTACATTTTATCTTTGTAAAGAAAAAGTTTTGCCAATTTATTTCATCGTAGGTTTCATTATTTAAGAAGCAAAATCCACGTTCCCATTTTTTTTCATGAACCATTTTTCAGATTGCTTATTTTTCAGAATTTCATAAAACAATTTTGATTTTTGATCTCTAATTTGGAATAAAACATTATTTGCTTTCAATCTGTATTTTGGGATGTGTGTGTATTTTGCTTTATTGACATCAATAAAACCTCTTGCAATATTCATACTCAGAAATCCAATTTTGTTTTTTCTGCAACTTTTGAAAATGTGGTTGATATCATTAAATGTATCCTCTATTATTAAATCTTTTACATAGACAAAACCACTTTCAATCCAATTTGTAAAATACGCTCGCTCGTGCAGATATCATATCCATTTGTGGATAAAAATCATATCACTCATAAATCATAGTTTATGATTCACAACAACACAGGAATTAAATTATATTACATTTATTTACTCAAGTTTGGCTTGGGGTTCCCTGAAAGAAAGTAATGTGATTATACATTAATAATATACAGTAGTTAGGGCAATCCACCTCACCAAGCTATCTATCTTGATTTCAAATTCATATATGTTCTTTTGATTGATTGATTAATTGATTGAGCGATTGATTGAATTTTTGGTTGATTGGATTACTTGATTGAGAACTTGTGTGATCCCGCGACGTGTCGCTTGATATGATGGACGAAGTCTTGGGTACAAGCTAGATTGGAGAATTGAAGCGACCAACTGCATATGTGTACTTGTGGTCGGGGAGTACAAGTATGCAAGTCTACCTCCAATAACACATTGAACGGAAGCCGATGATAATCACAAGATGCACAATCGGCAAACAAACATGTCTTGTACTGATCTAAACCTAAATATCGGCCAATAGGCCCATCTCTTAAGATAAATGGCGTTCAGAAAAATTGGTGTGTGGTGGGGTGGATGGCGGATAACTTGTTGAACAAGGTGACTTTGGGATGTTGCTATCGCAAAGCGCACCTTAAAATGAATCAAACAATGGTTAGTGTTACAATAACATAAGAATTAGCCAACCGGTTCGTTGCACATGATATATGCCTTGAGGGGTGGATACTGTTGTCAATCATAAACCCGACTTATACTTAAAATATAAGTCAAACATTTATGATTCACAACAACACAGGAATTAAATTATATTACATTTATTTACTCAAGTTTGGCTTGGGGTTCCCTGAAAGAAAGTAATGTGATTATACATTAATAATATACAGTAGTTAGGGCAATCCACCTCACCAAGCTATCTATCTTGATTTCAAATTCATATATGTTCTTTTGATTGATTGATTAATTGATTGAGCGATTGATTGAATTTTTGGTTGATTGGATTACTTGATTGAGAACTTGTGTGATCCCGCGACGTGTCGCTTGATATGATGGACGAAGTCTTGGGTACAAGCTAGATTGGAGAATTGAAGCGACCAACTGCATATGTGTACTTGTGGTCGGGGAGTACAAGTATGCAAGTCTACCTCCAATAACACATTGAACGGAAGCCGAAAGCACACGAAAGCTACATCGTTGGCAGCAAACGTGGGCTGCATCGTTGGCAGCCGAAGCCAAAGGCAAACGTGAGCTGCATCGTTGGCAGAGCTGCGCTGTGATCCCTGAATATTGGGAACGCACCAATGCATTGTTGGAACCCATGTACATCTTTGAATAGTGAAATGATGATAATCACAAGATGCACAATCGGCAAACAAACATGTCTTGTACTGATCTAAACCTAAATATCGGCCAATAGGCCTATCTCTTAAGATAAATGGCCAAACCATAGGCGTGACGGTAACAGCTTGGTGATAGAGGATCGCCTATGGGAACCCCAACAAAGAGAGGATATCCTCTATATATCTCTATTTCGATAATATTGTAAATGATTTTGATGTATTATTGAAAATGAATAGTTTTGATTTGCAATACTTTCAGAAAATACCAATTTTTTATCAGCAAGTATTATGTGCTCATGCCAAATGTAAAGAAAAATACGCTCGCTCGTGCAGATATCATATCCATTTGTGGATAAAAATCATATTACTCATAAATCATGGGATATCCTCTATATCTCTATTTCGATAATATTGTAAATGATTTTGATGAATTATTGAAAATGAATAGTTTTGATTTGCAATACTTTCAGAAAATACCAATTTTTTATCAACAAGTATTATGTGCTCATGCCAAATGTAAAGAAAAAAAAATCTTGAAAATATGAAAACATGTGATATCCTGCAAGAGACAATATGGGGTAATAGTTTGCAGTTTACTGTAAACAAAAAAACGCTGTATTTTACACGAGCGAGCTTAGCGAGAGAGTGCAGATATCAATATCCATGAGTGGATTAAAATCATATCACGAGTAAATAATTAAGTGATTTAAAACGAATTTTCCAAACCAGTTCCAAATAATCCGGCGATATTGACATTTAGCCTCGCTTTGAGTCTGAAGTAGCAAAAATCCATAATTCATAGCATACGGCGCCTTATGTCATGGCTAAAACACAGTATACTATGGTTAAGTGAAAATTTGTCAAAAATATCATATTTTACCACTGATTACAAAAATACCGTTTTTATTTTGACATGTTATCCTATGAATATCATGCTAACTATGGAATAAGGTATTTTATTCATCATTTGTTTTCTATCATATAACCTTGGAATCCAAGCAGCTTTTAGAGCATGCAATTGAGATTCGAAGTCTATCATGTTAAGTCCAACTTTTTCTAATGAATTTATAATAATAGTTCGCCTTATTTTATCTTTTCCATCCCAAAGGAATTTATAAATTATTGTATTAACTCTTTTTACAATTTCATTATCATATTGAAGTATTGATGCTGCATAAATCAATTTCTCTTTTTCCAAGAATCTAATACTTTCTCTAATTTTGTTATTCTGTTCAGCCAATTTAGCTCATAACATTTGTCTTTATCATGTCTAATAAAAATGTCAAGAGTTTTTACCGGCTCATTGCTAAATTTTATATTTGCGAAGTTATTTTCATTCACTTTACTTCTCCCCAACCAAATTCCTTCAGTTTTGTCTATATTAAGTTCTTATCCAGAAACATAAGAGAATGATTGAATCGTTTGAATTGCTTGCAGTATCGAATCTTTGTCTTTTAAAAATAAATTAGCATCATCCGCATATTGAGAGAGTTTATATTCATTATTGTTTATTTCAATGCCTTTTATGTTAATATTCTGTTTTATTCTTAGTGCAAGGATTGAAAGTGCAAGGACCTCTGTGCACATAATAAATGCCAAAGCAGATACTGGGCAACCTTGCCGACAGGATCTTTGCATGTTTTTATTTTCAGAAAACCATCCATTTTGTTTTATAGTTACCATTGGTTTAATATAGAGTATTTTTATCCACTTAATAAACTGTTCAGGAAAATTGAATTTTCTGAATGTTTCAAAGATGAAATTCCACTTGATACTATCAAAAGATTTTTTAAATCAATTAATAAAATAGCGCCCTCTTTTTCAAAATTTTCTGCATATATTCATAAATATCAAGCGTAAGTCGACAACTATTACCAATAAAACGATTATTTATATAGGTAGTCTGCTGAGACCCAATTATTTTTGCAATTACTTTTTGCATTCGCTTTGCCAAAATAAAAGCTAGTATCTTGTAGTCTGCATTAGAGAGTTTGATAGGTCTAAAAGTTTTCAAAAGTTCCCTATCTCCTTTTTTTAAAAAGCAAACTAATTATAATTTTTCTAAAAGATGGTGGCAGTATGCCAGTTTCATAGGATTCATTTATAGCATTTATAACATACAAACTAACATCCTGCATTGACATAGTAATCTTTTGTAATATAGGTTGCTGCGGTATCAATGACCCTAAATCAAACAATATACGTTTTGTATTGTATTCACAGCAAATATATGACCAAGAAATCTTTTAAAAACTGTTTCCAAAGGTACATTACCCATCAAAACCCTAGAACAGGCGTACGGACACCGCAAGGCGAGCGTAGGTTTCCTACGCTAGCCGCAGAAATTCACCGATTTAATTGACCTGCGGTCGACGTACGGCCGCCGTGCGACAAATGTGTCTGGGGCTTTAGCTAACATCGACCAATCACCTCTTATCCCTGTACGACATACTGTTCCATTTACGCAACGCACAAAGAATTCATTTATTTGCAAATGTCGCCAAGCTCAAACGCAAATTAATGTGAATGAATTGTTCTAATGGATTGGAATACGGTTCTTGAACAAAAGATTTTAGCTAAACCTAGGCCTTTATAAAAAAAAAGTTGCCTGTACCTCCTCTTTAGAACCAATATTTCTTCATCATCACATATGAAAACAGTATATTAAAGAATGCATGTTCTAACAAAATTAAACTTTGTTTTGATTTCCAGAAGTAATAACAATGGAAGCCACAGCCCTTTTAAAGGTGGTAAGATGACAGAGGTTCGTCGCCAACATCTTTAAACGGAGGCCTTTTTTGCCCCCTTAATAACTTGAACACACCGAGAAGACAATAATACTGAACTACTAGTGGTTTAATCATAACTTGCATTGGATCGTTATATTAATAAAAGTTTATTCACAAGTATTTACCGCTGTGTGTTGTGTTTCTTCCTCATTTATGACTCTATCCGTGAGAAGTTTTCCACATCCGGGCAAATTCGAAATGGGTCAAACTTTATGGATTTATACTATCAGAACGAAAGTCGCTAAATAAGACATCTCATTGTTCAATATTTGTGATTAATATGATTAAGTATGACCTAAATTCTATTCTAATGAACAGGCAAGAGTCTCCAATCCATATAAAGCATCGAAATCATAGATTAAACTGAAAATGACGCCATCGTTCCACTTCAACACTAGATTTCTCGGTTCAGAATAGGTTACGAACGCTGCCTTTTCAGTATAACAAAAGTTACGGGTTAGAATGAAAACGATTTATTATAATTCCAGAAAGTGATTTTTACCCATTTGAGTTGTGGACATTTTTCTTAAGGAATGGTCCGTTGGTGGCCATATTAAAAATTGTTTGACCTTAGATTTTGGTTATCCCTGTTTATCAGTGAATTTTTGCGCGTATTTATCTTATAAATTATCAAATCTGTATTTCTACATTCGTGCAATATCTAGAAGAATAAACATGTCATATATTTATATAGAACGTTCGATCTATTTTTCTTGAGAAATGTGATATGGTTAAAGTTCAAGAAATATTTTCAGGTAGAAAAGCCCTCGAAATTTAAAATTCATTTCTATTGTAATTTGACCTTAATAGGGGTCTTGATGATGGTACTGAAAATATAGCTGAGCAAAAAGAACAAAGGACAGAGGGTATTTACAAGGACAACAATCGGATAAAATCAACACGGTTTACAACATCAAATTTACAACATATAACAATACATATAACAATACATGCATACAGTAATAAAACAAGACGCAAACAATAAGAGATAAAATGGAAATTCTAATAACAATATCCAACCCCGGAGCGCCAGAGGGCCATGCCACACCCTAACTTCCGTTATCGTAACATACATCTAACATCAAGTATTTGATCCAAAACTACTTCTAGTGATAAAGACAAAGGCGTACCTAGTTGTACTATACCTAATGTACTTCCGTATATCAAACCTAGTACCAATATCCAATACTCAACAAAGCATGGTCCAAAATCCAAACCTCAAACAAGTAGCCTTTCCCAATGGCCATGATATCATGGCAGCCCATTACGCATACCTATATTTATAATGATGCAGCAGCAAACTGCAATAAACTATGCACCTACCCTATCTTTGAATGCTCCGAAATCACTCTGCTACGTTTTTAGTGAAGTAATTTGGTATTTCATGAGTAATTAGGAGATTTGTGTCAAAAATTTGGAACTTGACTAATTTTGAAAATTAAAATTTTCTTTATGCGCATGCGCGGGGTGCGCGTGTCAAACTTATCGCGTGTTTAACTAATCGAAATCATTATTTCAATACTAGTTTAATAACATAAACGGACAATTACATGAATATATATAAATTATATGAATATATATGAATATATGAAAATAATATGATATCTCGCTACACGTTTAGTAGCTTTAGCGAAATCTTATTATAATAATTTCGTTTCTTGGTGTTCATATAGATTTGCAGAACGACCAGACGAACTAAAATTTCTAAGTTGAAATTGCTTCGACATTATACTTATAGAACGAAGGATTTACGATAATTAAGAACTCAAGAATTACAATTTTAACTGTATAAATGAGACAGGAAAGAGGTGGGCTGGTCAAATAAAGGGTAGGTCTCCAACTAACATCATAATTTTAACATGCATGAGTACAGAATTCCGCGACAATCTATTCAATGGTATGCGAGATGTCCCTAGTAGGACTAGGGACATCTTGAAGTCTACAAACAAGAAGCCACAATCACATAGATTCATCGTATCCTGCCCTCTGGTCAACTGACGAACTCAACCTTGTACAACTCCTATATAGAATACAACTCAACCAAGACCAGTTTAACCAATACGAAATCTCTATTTCAAATATCGTCATATGACTTATAATAGTGTACTAGTTTTTAGCGACAGATATATATCTAAATTCTATAACTTGTTCCAATAACATGTTCTATAATGTTGTTCTATTTACACGACGTTAGCATCGCTTAGAAGTTAAAAACATGAAAAGCCTTATCAAGCAACCGTTACACAACTCCCCTCCTTCTGAGAAGGTGGCGTCCTCGCCAAAACTATAAATCATAATATAAAATATAACGGTTGCGTTAATTATCAAAACAATCAATTAACATTAAAATACACGGATCATCTACTGTACGCCCGATATTATTCGCGAGATTTAATTTCGCGAATTTTGCGAAAACACGATTTCGCGGCTATTAAATTTTGCGAATTTCTCAAGTTTGAAATTCATTACTATTCCAGGAATTCTCGAGCTACTCGTGTGTAAATTAAGTTGGATGTACAGCTTGGACTTCATGTTATTTTTAGCAATTTGAACTTCAGTTTCTATAATATCGTCGATGTCATTATTAAGCCTAGGCCCATTGGTAGTAGTTGGCCTGACTAGCCAACGTAAAATATATTGACATGTTGGTGGAAATCATCCAATTATCGCCCAATAACACTAGACGAAACGTTTTACACAAAACGAAATGCATCAGAGCCCCGGGCAAAAACAAATTCCCGGGGATTTAATTGGCAATTTCGCGACGATAATTTTTCGCGATTTTAACACCCTCGCGAAAAGCGCGAGACTAAATCGCACGCGAATAATACCGGGCGTACAGTAATCATTTAATCTCAATCTTTATTCCTAGTCTTTACCAATAATGTTTATATACAAATACAGTGTGTCATCGTCATTTTCTGTGACTCAAAATCCAAACCAAATAACTAGTGTTACAGACTCTGATTCCATGTTAATCAAAATAGTTAGTGTTACTGTTTATACTTCTGTTCATTATGTATTAGCATGTTGCTTTATTACGTTGATATGCTCAGTGAAACCCCATCTTAAGTTACCCTTCTCCTTACGAGAATCTAACTGGCATTCAGAACTCGATATCCCAATTTACTGTACTGCATGACACCTCCCCATAGCACAATGTGACGTGCTCAACCACTAAGTCATATTCCAATGCAGCAATGCCTGAACACTTCTGTTCAATATGATATGTTTTCAGTTGCGCACCTGAATACATAGGGGTTATGCACTGGGAGGTTTTGGATACAGGGAATATCCCGAGGGATATACAATATATCTTCCCGAGGGACCGAAAGGACCAAGGGAAGATATATTGTATATCCCAAGGGATATTTCCTGTATCCAAACCGACCGTGCATAACTGTTGTATTCCATACCTGATGAGGTTTGAAATAATAAGCCAAAATATGTTATCATTTTCAAAAAAATTCAAATTTTATCCAAATTTGTTTTCAATTTTTTTCAAAAATGATGGAAATTTGTTTTCAAAATTGTTTTCACATTTTTTTGCATAATTTTTTTTTCCAAATTTTTTTTCACATTTTTTACAAAAATTTTTTACATAATTTTTTTCCACAATTTTTTTTCAACTTTTTATTTTCAATTTTTTCCCGAATTAAAAAAAAATTTCAAATTTATATGTCCCGGAGCTCCGTTGGAGCGGGACATACGAAAAATATTTGCCCGGATATGGAATATATTCCCGGTTGATATGTCCCTGAAACCTCATCAGGTATGGAATACAATGTCACATCCCTACTATTTTCAGTTGAAGAAAACAAAGATGAAAAGTTTCATCTACAAATAATTGGTTTTACATGCACCCTTTTCGCATTCAGTCTTAATTCATTCACACATGGATAATTAGTCCATTTCATTCATTTGAATTTCCATCATTGTATCCACCACCACTGTAAATTCAACATTCTTAAATATTCTTGCTTTATATTTCGTGCATATAACCAATAATCAAGTTTCACTTTCGCAATAAAAATACCAGATATCTCCATGCAGACAAGTTTTACACTAAGGGCATAGCAAAGGAGACATTCGGTGAAGCATTACGAGAGTTCCAGCAATCTATGGTAATCATATTCGGGCAAGCAGTAACTTGCATGATCATAGATTCGCGGCCAAAACTATCAAACTTCTTACTCAAGTGCTTCTGCGTGACACAACTTGAACTATACTTCAAAGTGGTATATGCAACATAAGCAATTTGATTCGCAAAAACCATCCATATAGGCATCTCAAAATCACAATATCCAAATTCTCATATGTCATCTTCACATCGAATCCTTTAATTACATCTTATCTAATCCAATTTCCCTACCATCAAACGGAATCTATTCCTCATATATACCCGCGCATGTGCATGGAAAAAATTCAATTCAATTCAAACCATACGACATCCATGCAAAAATCAAGTTTAAAACAAACGCATGTTTTTATGTTTTTCATGTTTTACTTAAAAATTGTGTCCATCTGTAGCAGAGTAATGAATAAAAATCATGTCAATATGATACTACTCTCCATTGCCAGGACTTGCGAATGTAGTTTCGATGTAAAAATCTAGGTGATTAAAATCAAAATCTCGAGTTTGTTTTTGTATAATGTTTATGCATTCTCACGAACGGTTACCCGTACTTTGCACAACATCCATTATTCGAATATCATAAAACAAAAATTATATTATAATTACAGTGCGTATCAAAAACGCAACAGATTGTTATCTTGTAAAAGCACAAAACCAGTGATAACAGCATTGATTTCATTCAATGCACCATAAAGCCACGTGTCTCCTCTTTACAATGATATATCATTCATTGATATTTGGTCATGGTTGGGTGAGTAATCATTCCATTTGCAAAGTGGGCCAAAATTAGCTTCGGGCAAAGTTATAAACATTGCAAAAGTCAGTGTACGGAGCCCGATGCAATATTGGAAGAAAACATAAAACCAATGCTGACTGCATCCTTTGAATTCAATGTACCAAAAGCCAAATTACTTCTCTTTGTAATGGAATATCATTCATTCACAGGTAGTCATCTCTGGCCGAATAATCATTAATTTTGCAAAGTGGGGCACATTTCAGCTCGGACCCAAGTTTAAAACATTGCAAAAGTCAGTACAAGGGGCATAGGGGCTTTTGGAAGAAAGTGTGACAGGTATGGCAGAGACAGTAAAGTGTTCATACCCATCCTCTTGCAAGAAAACATCCTATACCCCTCCGAATTGCCACCACTTCCTTACACATAAAGATGCGCTCATATGTCCACGTCATGCATGGTTCAGCCCTGAATCATGTGTGGGTTACAGCAAAAAAGCAGCCCATTGGCAAATCTTTATCGAGGTTTTGCAATATCTGGTGGAGGAATTGTGGGCACAGATGTTCCTGAGATAGCTTCAAAAGAAAAAGTCACAACAATTCAAGTCAGGGGAACTTCCATTGGCACTGATTTTTCAATATCTAAAACTTGGTGCAGAGCCGATTTTGACCCACTGTGCAAATAGAAGGATTTCTCACCCAACCATTACCACATGTGAATGAATGACATATCATTACAAAGAGGAGAGACGTGGCTTTATTGTACCTTAAATGAAATTGATGTAGTCATCACTAGTTTTGTGATTTTACGAGATAACTACTTGTTGCGTTTTTTTTATACGCCCTGTATAACATGTACGTTCTATTTTGCTGACAAGTTTCCCATTCACAATCTAGTTTGTCAAATCACTCATATCAATTTTCCAATGATCCACACTAGTGAAAACAAACTTTTTCTACTGATTTTATCTCTAGTAGGTCTATTTCCACCAAACGTTTTATCAACGCATAAAATTACCAATAGGAATAGTTCAATATTCATTCGTATGTGTCTCAATGCTTGATTACTGGGTGCGTATAAAAATGATACACACTAATGATGTTGCTATTAGTTCAATAGCTGTGTTTATCCTACACACTGGTGTTAACTTTTCCTTGCGAAGTTAGCGTCGAGATTACAACGTAATCCAATTGTGGTGTTGTTAGTCTGAATTTGGTGAAAATAAACGATAATATTATCCAAATTGGAAAATTCAGACATAAAACCACATATTCCAACGCTACGCACTGGTTGCGATCGGGTAAGATTGGTAAGACTGATTGTATTACACTAAACAAACAATCACATGTAATGTTCACAAGAACGAGTCTTTATGACGCCAAGTTCCAACAATGATTTGCAATTTCCCACACTGGTGAGAATAAAATTCAACTATCGACCTAGGTATTTCCAACACTGCAGATCACTTCGCAGATCAATGTGCTTTTAAAAGCACCAATACATCTGTCTCAACCAACGATCGGACTGATGTTTGAGGTAAGACTTTGGTGCATATCTTAGCCATCGGACTTGGACGGTCTTGTGGACTGGTTGGTTGGAATAAATTGTCAGTCCTTGGTCAACATCATCGGAGATGTCCCATGGTCCGACGCTTAGGAAAAACACTGGTCTCAACTGTGTTTGCCTCTGCTCGAAAAATACAAAGGAAATATAGTGAATATGTCGAGTGTGGCTAGCACTCAACCTTTTGAAACATGTCCATACTATAATATCGCTAAAGCTGGGATTGATATGTTTACAAATTGTGCTGCCCTCGAATTTGGCCAGAAAGGAGTTCGTGTTAATTCCCTTAATCCTGGTTATGTTCCAACAAATGTATTTATAAGTTCTGGAATGGCATCCACAGACAAGGAGGCAGATCAATTTGGTAAACTTTTGCGTAGTAGTAATTTACAGAAGTATCTTCACGAACTAGCAAAAACTATTGTTTAAAATGTGTAAATAAAAATAATAGATTTCAGTTTTTATTTCTTATATATCCCATTGGATTACATGGGAATGACGATTTTCAAAAATTCATCAAATTTATCATCAATTTTCGACCTATTGTAATTGAGGGAAAAATTGAGAAAATTTGGAGGTATTGGAAATAAAGTCAAGTTACGTTTCCATCAATATTATAAGTTATTTCATCGCCGGTTAGTAAATAAAAATTCAAACGTAAAGAGGCTTTAACACGTAGTTCAATGGAGAAAAAAGGTTGCCAAACTTATGGAGGGGAGCGTAGCTTGAGCTAATAATGAACAACATTAAGTACATTGTGGCTATCTTGGGGAGGTCTGGATTTGAATCAGAATGAAGAGGTGTCAAGTCATTGGTTCAACGAGGCCTTCTTTTGTAAGGGTGAGAGGTTGTTACCTCCAAATTTCATAAAGTTGTGCTTTAAAAGTCAAATCTTCTTTGAAATCTAATAATTTGGATGATATTTGAATTTCAGTTGTAATATATTTGTTAAGTTATATGCACGCCCAGTGATCAGAAAAACGGGTTGGAGGGGGAGGGGAGGTAATTTCTTCTAGAAAATTCAACAAATCTGAAGATTTATTTTTTTCAAAAAAAGGTTTTCTATTGAATTGCTGAATGGATAGATGCACAGTATTGTTAAATATGTTAGGTCTTCTGGTATATTTTCTGAACCGGCATGCTTCTAAAATATGAGATCTACTAAAAAGGCGCAGAACCATCATACGTTCAAGTTAATGTTTCTGCCCCCCCCTCCTTCCATCAACGGGCGTAAATTGGGTCTAGGTACGTTTTTGTTCACAGGTACCGACTCTTCAACTTCAACTCAATTTGGTATTTCATTACGATTCATAACTACCATTAATAAAAATGATAACACAATTTGAGTCTCTCAAATCACCTATATGTTTTTTTTCTATCTTAGCCAAGGTGTTGAAGACAGTGACTCCTCTCAATAAAAATGGAACAGCCGAAGAATGGGCAAAGATGATAATGTTTCATGTTTCTGACGATACCTCCATGATGAATGGCCATTGCTTGGTCCAAGATGTGGGATTAAGACTGACAGGTCTAGACAAGAAAACATTGGAGCGTGCTGCACGACGAGTGCCATAATTTATAAATACACCGTGGAGTAAAGAAAACATTGGAGCTTGCTGCACGACGAGTGCCATAATTTATAAATACACTGTGAAGTAAAGAAAACATTGGAGCGTGCTGCACGACGAGTGCCATAATTTATAAATACACCGTGAAGTAAAGAAAACATTGGAGCGTGCTGCACGACGAGTGCCATAATTTATAAATACACCGTGGAGTAAAGAAAACATTGGAGCGTGCTGCACGACGAGTGCCATAATTTATAAATACACCGTGAAGTAAAGAAAACATTGGAGTGTGCTGCACGACGAGTGCCATAATTTATAAATACACCGTGGAGTAAATAAAACATTGGAGCTTGCTGCACGACGAGTGCCATAATTTATAAATACACCGTGGAGTAAATAAAACATTGGAGCTTGCTGCACGACGAGTGCCATAATTTATAAATACACCGTGGAGTAAAGAAAACATTGGAGCTTGCTGCACGACGAGTGCCATAATTTATAAATACACCGTGGAGTAAATAAAACATTGGAGCTTGCTGCACGACGAGTGCCATAATTTATAAATACACCGTGGAGTAAAGAAAACATTGGAGCTTGCTGCACGCGAGTGCCATAATTTATAAATACACCGTGGAGTAAATAAAACATTGGATCTTGCTGCACGACGAGTGCCATAATTTATAAATACACCGTGGAGTAAAGAAAACACTGGAGCGTGCTGCACGACGAGTGCCATAATTTATAAATACACCGTGGAGTAAAAAAAACATTGGAGCGTGCTGCACGACGAGTGCCATAATTTATAAATACACCGTGGAGTAAAGAAAACATTGGAGCGTGCTGCACGACGAGTGCCATAATTTATAAATACACCGTGGAGTAAAAAAAACATTGGAGTGTGCTGCACGACGAGTGCCATAATTTATGATTACACTGTGAAGTAAAGAAAACATTGGAGCTTGCTGCACGACGAGTGCCATAATTTATAAATACACTATGGAGTAAAGAAAACATTGGAGCGTGCTGCACGACGAGTGCCATAACTTATAAATACACCGTGGAGTAAAGAAAACATTGGAGCTTGCTGCACGACGAGTATCATAATTTATAAATACACCGTGGAGTAAGGAAAACATTGGAGCTTGCTGCACGCGAGTGCCATAATTTATAAATACACCGTGGAGTAAAGAAAACATTGGAGCTTGCTGCACGCGAGTGCCATAATTTATAAATACACCGTGGAGTAAAGAAAACATTGGAGCGTGCTGCACGACGAGTGCCATAATTTATAAATACACCGTAGAGTAAAGAAAACATTGGAGCTTGCTGCACAACGAGTGCCATAATTTATAAATACACTGCGGAGTAAAGAAAACATTGGAGCTTGCTGCACGACGAGTGCCATAATTTATAAATACACCGTGAAGTAAAGAAAACACTGGAGCTTGCTGCACGACGAGTGCCATAATTTATAAATACACTGCGAAGTAAAGAAAACATTGGAGTGTGCTGCACGACGAGTGCCATAAATTATAAATACACCGTGGAGTAAAGAAAACATTGGAGCTTGCTGCACGCGAGTGCCATAATTTATAAATACACCGTGGAGTAAAGAAAACATTGGAGCTTGCTGCGAGACGAGTGCCATAATTTATAAATAAATACACCGTGGAGTAAAGAAAACATTGGAGTGTGCTGCACGACGAGTGCCATAATTTATGATTACACTGTGAAGTAAAGAAAACATTGGAGCTTGCTGCACGACGAGTGCCATAATTTATAAATACACCGTGAAGTAAAGAAAACATTGGAGCTTGCTGCACGACGAGTGCCATAATTTATAAATACACCGTGGAGTAAAGAAAACATTGGAGCGTGCTGCACGCGAGTGCCATCATTTATAAATACACCGTGAAGTAAAGAAAACATTGGAGCGTGCTGCACGACGAGTGCCATAATTTATAAATACACCGTGGAGTAAAGAAAACATTGGAGCTTGCTGCACGACGAGTGCCATAATTTATAAATACACTGCGGAGTAAAGAAAACATTGGAGCGTGCTGCACGACGAGTGCCATAATTTATAAATACACCGTAGAGTAAAGAAAACATTGGAGCTTGCTGCACGACGAGTGCCATAATTTATAAATACACCGTGAAGTAAAGAAAACACTGGAGCTTGCTGCACGACGAGTGCCATAATTTATAAATACACTGCGAAGTAAAGAAAACATTGGAGTGTGCTGCAAGACGAGTGCCATAATTTATAAATACACCGTGAAGTAAAGAAAACACTGGAGCTTGCTGCACGACGAGTGCCATAATTTATAAATACACTGCGAAGTAAAGAAAACATTGGAGTGTGCTGCACGACGAGTGCCATAAATTATAAATACACCGTGGAGTAAAGAAAACATTGGAGCGTGCTGCACGACGAGTGCCATAATTTATGATTACACCGTGAAGTAAAGAAAACATTGGAGCTTGCTGCACGACTAGTGCCATAATTTATAAATACACCGTGAAGTAAAGAAAACATTGGAGCTTGCTGCACGACGAGTGCCATAACTTATAAATACACCGTGAAGTAAAGAAAACATTGGAGCTTGCTGCACGACGAGTGCCATCATTTATAAATACACCGTGAAGTAAAGAAAACATTGGAGCGTGCTGCACGACGAGTGCCATAATTTATAAATACACCGTGAAGTAAAGAAAACATTGGAGTTTGCTGCACGACGAGTGCCATAATTTATAAATACATCGTGAAGTAAAGAAAACATTGGAGCTGATTGAGTATTAATTATCTAATGATTGGTACAGACAGGATTCTTATATCCAAGAAACATTTTATATGTCATTTAAGAATGCTATACTATTGTCTTCACTTTATTGCTATTTTTACTGTTAATGAAAATTGTACGTTTGGCCCTAAAAGGACATCAGTACAAATAAATCCTATTTTTATATTATATTATATTATATTATATTATATACAGGGTGATCATAAAGTAAGATCAAAAGTGCTCTAACTTTTGTAAATAGTAATGAACCTGGCTCATTTTTCACAAAACATTGATCTACTAATTATACGTACTTAACATAAATTGTAATATGTTACATTTAATATTGTGCGTTCTATGGTAACCATAGCAACCCGTGTCGAAGGTACCGGGAGCAGTCATAAAAGAAGGAAAATATTGCGATGTTTTCTTTCTTAATGGTTTTATACTATGGGAATACAAACAAATTCTGTTACATTCAATCCATTTTTTTCATCATTATTTCCTCAAATGTTCATTCTAGATGTCCTTTATATTTGCTATAATGTTCAACACATTTTTAAGGACGTTCAATCAAGTTGGGAATCAAGTCCATGAAGGATGTGTTTGAAGCCATCTTCACCAATGACATGCACCCCGTCGAATACCACCTTTTTCAGATCCTCGTCTGTCATGGGAAATTCTCCCCATAGTTCATATTTTAAGTCCCCATAAAGTCTCTGTGAGCCATGTCTGGTGAGTAAGGGCCATACCCAGTTGTTCAAACCTTTAACTTTCCATTTACTTCCGTGTCAAACTTGCTGTATGGCCAGGTACATTATTCCAATGCAGGATGAAGTGATCTACAAACTTTGGTCTTTTCTTGAAGTGATCTACCAACTTTGGTCTTTTCTTGAAGTGATCTACCAACTTTGGTCTTTTCTTGAAGTGATCTACAAACTTTGGTCTTTTCTTGAAGTGATCTACCAACTTTGGTCTTTTCTTGAAGTGATCTACAAACTTTGGTCTTTTCTTGAAGTGATCTACCAACTTTGGTCTTTTCTTGAAGTGATCTACCAACTTTGGTCTTTTCTTGAAGTGATCTACCAACTTTGGTCTTTTCTTGAAGTGATCTACCAACTTTGGTCTTTTCTTGAAGTGATCTACCAACTTTGGTCTTTTCTTGAAGTGATCTACCAACTTTGGTCTTTTCTTGCGAGTGGCATTCAAACGTGTATTCATAGACTGGATTAAACGTCAAAAAAGTGTATTGAACATGATAGCAAAGGATGAGTCTGGGAATGAGTCTGGGTATCGATTTAGAAAATATTGAAAATTCTAATGTCTAAAAAACCAACTCAATCACACATATTATTAAACTTCAGTATCTTATCCTTGTTCTGAGATTACAAAATATCAATTTGTGTCACAATTGATGAAGAATATTGGCATCAAAGACAATGCATATCACTTTGCCAGAATAGTAAAAAACAATGGAAAATATTAAATGAATAATTTATACAAAAAGTTTGAAACATATCCTCCAAAACATTGCTTTCTTTCTTTGTATAGACATTGAATGGTATTTCTGGATAAGTGAATTGGTGTTTATCTGGGTAATCAAGGGATTATAGTCACTCAAATATAGTTACTGAGCATCCAGTTTTGACACTTCAATTGTGTTGGTGAAGTTACACATATTTCAGTCAAATTCATGCTGAGCACAACATTTTGGTTTCAATTTTATAATCTCAAAACATGACCCTGGTGATAAAGAGTCAGAATCAGTCAATAAACCTAAACCGGAAAACTGTGCTCATTGTGAAAATTAAAAGTGAAGCAACTTCTTTTCTGAAATTCCTTACATCAAACAGTCTATGGCATGGGCCATTTTCCACCTCATATTTAGGTCATAGCTTCCATGGGAGAAAAGGCCCAAATGACCTAATTCCATGACCTTAACTAAAATTGTAAAATGGCCCGACCTGATTCACTCAATTAAACAAAACATGATTATACAAATTGAGTGTAGATTACTCCTAGTACATGAATATTTCAATATTGTTGAATCTAGTTATACAGTAAAATTGCAATAGTTGTATATTCATACATATCATCTATCTCGGGTATCAATATTTTAAATGAAGGGCCTTCCTCATATAAAAACGAAGGTCATCCCAGACCCAAAGGATAGATTTAACTACATGTATGCATATGTATTGTTGTCATGCCTTTGTTATGGAAGAAATCCCAAGGAACCTATACACGCAACTTTCAAGCGTTTTTCTCTTACTAATCCCAGAATATCTGCACTTTTTCCATATTTGTCAAAAATAACAAAGGGCCAATAAATTGTCATTAACAACAATCTTTCCAAAATTATAACCATTTTAGGGGCAGAATAGAGAGATTTCGCACATAAGTGAAAGTACAACTTATACGTATACGTATAACTTAAAGGGTCTTGTCGAACTATTATATTTACTAAAATCAATTTTAAATTGTACTTAATGGAACATAACTATTCCCGATATAGAAAAGCTCCATCAACTGGAGACTGTGAATGCACTGTCATCTGCACGTGTAGATTATGCACATTATAATTAAATGCTTTCTTCCGTGTCATAGTAGTTATAGTGTATTATAAACACGATCCTTTAAAGTGAGTCATTATCCTTTAAAGTGAGTCATTACATAAACAAGCTGATTATTTCAAAGTTTTCATGATCAGTATAAGTTCAATGAACTTACAAACGGTATAAATACGTAGATGATAAACGTATACAGTTGGATCTCCGTATAAAGCTTTACCTACATGTGTGTGGAACAATTGACCGCAAGCATTTTAAAAAATTAATTGACTGAATAGGAACAATATCCAATCAAATACCTTAACCATCAATTTAAAACACCAATCAAACCAGTGGGTTCTAGCGATTCCTGGAAACGACCCATTCAGTAGCTCAACAAATGACATACAGGGTGTTTCATAACGAGCATCTCCAAAAAGTCAATTTGAGAAGAGATGGGTCTATAACATTATGTACTATATATGAGCCTATTTTATTCTAGACAAACATATTTGGACCAACTAAACATGCTACAATTCAAGAAAGTACAAATGGCATCCCTTTGACCTTTATTTATTACAGTCCGAGAAGATCTTTCCTGACGAAAAGCCCACATAATGAAACACCTTGTACGTTTACTTATAAGTATAAGACAGTATACGTTATAAGTTGTACTTTCACGATGTACGAAATTTCTCTAATGACAATCTCCTTTGCAGTATGATATAATAGAAATGTCATTCATTGAATTTAATAGAGATTTACTTGGAAATGATTCCATTTCTTCTGATAATGTGTACATATTTTCATCTTATCACTGTTAACAAGTCATTTCTTGCAAATATTATTCTATAAATCTGTTTATCTCTGTTTTTGTGATTATATTGAGGCAACAAATAAGCATCTATCGGGGTTTTTAGTTCTATGGAATCTAAACATTTGTACATTGCCTTTCTTTTTGAAGTACAGTAAAACCTGTCTAATCCGAACACCCATGGGACCAGCCAAAAGCGTTCAAATTGGCAGGTGTTCAAATTTCGAGGATATTGTTGGTCGGGGGGGGGGGGGATTTTCATTGTTCAGTCCACTATATTGAACACTTAATACTTAGTCAGAAAACAATACATGTTGTTGATGAGTTTATTATTGTTTCTTGGCACTTTTAGCATGAGCAATATTTTCAATTTTAAAGAATTTTTCATGAGTGCTCATTCGAGATGATGCATAATCTTTCAAAGTATCAAGGGCATTCAGGATGTCAGATGTGACTTTTTAGGAGGCATTTTAGTGATAGGATAGTACGAAGTTGAATTTTTTCTCTTTCTCATGATATAATCTTGTCTGCAAATGTGTCTGTGTTGTCTTTGTGATTATAAAACATTTACTGATTGAATCCTAGCTATCATAACAGACCCATGGGACATAAAACAGTTAAGACTTGTTCATAATCCAAATCAAAAACATCCAGTCAATTTAAAATAAGGATAAACCAATTATCTCCCAGATTCTCACCTTTCTCTTAATCCAAATCAAAAACATTCAGGTAATTTCTAATAATGATAAAACAATTATAATCTTGTTTGCAAATGTGTCTGTGTTGTCTTTGTGATTATAAAACATTTACTGATTGAATCCTAGCTATCATAACAGACCCATGGGATATAAAACAGTTAAGACTTGTTCATAATCCAAATCAAAAACATCCAGTTAATTTAAAATAAGGATAAACCAATTATCTTCTTGATTCACACCTTTCTCTTAATCCAAACATAAAACATTCAGTTCTTTTCTCATATGATAAACCAATTAACTCCCGTATTCACACATTTCCTGTTGTTTTCCACTATTAGGGATGTCATTGAGACTTAAATAAGTTACTTAGGACAATATTGGTTCTTTGATTACATTGCATATGTAAAGATAATAAGAACTATAACATTGACTCAATATGTGGCTATTATTGAAATGTCCAGACATTTGATTTCTGATAAAATGTTCAGATTAGACAGGTCAGTTTTTCAAATCTGGTTGTTCACTGTTCAGATTAGGAGGTGTTCAGATTTCAAGGTTTTTTAACATGGGAGTCAATGGGAGGAAAAAATGGGACCGAAAAAAAGTGTTCAAATTGGAAGGTGTTCGGATTAGCCAGGTGTTCAGATATACAGGTTTTACTGTATACATATAGTGCATCTACCATTGTGATGGGGTTGGAAGTCAAACAAATCTGTATTTCTTGTTGAATATGATTGTTTGCAGCCTTTTCTTGCTCATCACCGATCGACTTGTGCAAAGTAAATGAGAATGGATAAGTTGATTATTATCTGTTATGTTGATCGTACAGTATATAACACCAATAGATCCATTAAAAATCTTTCTATTTTAGTTTTAGTGACTATTGTTTTAGCACATACTCGGCTTATGTTTACTAATATATTATGATGTTGAATTTCAACACCTTCAATATAAAAGTCCATTGAGTAAATGAACTATGCATTCTGTATGTACAAGTATAATTATTTTTAGAAAAACAAAGCTTTAGAATACAAGCTATCAGAAGACAACATATTATTATTATTAGACAACGTTATTTTTGAAATAAAATCACATTGAATAATGGTGAAAGAAACAAGTCAATTGTAAATGAATAATAGAGGGATAAAAATAATAAACATAGCAGTTTCTACATATGAAATATGTCAAAACGTAATAATTCGTATTTACTGCTTTATTCAATTTCACACATATTGTCTTATCACAATTAAATTCAGCATATCCTCATATGTTCTTATAAAAATGATTAAATGCCAAAGCACTTTTATCAGATGGAAAAATAGTAGGAAAGGTGTGAGGTTAAAAATAGTTAATATCGTTCTATAGATCTTGTAAACTGTGTCACATTGTACTCTTGTAGTAGAATGCTATACCCCCCCCCCCCTTGTTTAACTAGAACTTGTGAACTGACATATCAGAACTGCAAATCTTTTAGTCTTATTTCAACAATTTTAATATTACAAAGTATGTGAACTGCTCAATATTAAATGCTAACATCTTCTGTACCACAAAGACACTATACTAGCAGATTAATGGCACTTGATTAAGTAATTTGTACATATCAATCTTTAATGGGGTTGGATTATGGCCCAGTAGGTCATGACCTAGTCTGGGTGAAAAAATGTTTTATCAAATATTGGAAATCACAAGGCCGTGATCACTTTGATTTTTTACCCTTTAAGCTTTTTGGTCACTCAAATGAATCAAATAAACTTGATGCCATGATATTAAATTACGTTATGATCCTATTTTTAAAAAAAATGGTTCATGAGAAATTGAGATAATTAAGAAAACTTCCCAAATTCTTCACATTGCTATTGCTCCATATTGATGTGGACGTCAAAAAAGAGACTGACACTGGTGTGTAGATATTCAAATGAGCTAGAGTATCATGCCATCTTTAATCCTTAATTTTGATTAATTACAGAGAAATATGCATGTAGGTTACTAGGTCGGGCCATTTTACAACTGACCCAAACAGCGGTGGAAAATGGCCCATGCCATAGACTGTCAAATGGCAGCCATCTTGTTTTTACCCCTTCAAATTAAACTGGCGAGAAATTCAAAAATTTGAAAAAAAATTTAATCCTTAAATGTATTTCAAAAATATGATTTTCTTCTCAATTCTTCATGGGTCTCAAGTTATTTCTTCTTTGTATGTCATACATGTTGCCATTGGTGTTTTTTTCTTTGATAATGACTAATTGTTTTTTGTTAGGATACTTATTCTGACTCTCAGCAGGGGGTTAATTATGCATCAAAACTCATGAAAAAGTAAATATCCTTATCAAATATAACTAGGACAGTAATAAAAACCATATTTCACATACATTTAACTGAGGGACCAAAAGGGCATATATCCGGACTCATCCTTTATAGAACACATAAAATGAACATCTGAGAAAATAATGATATAAAAGAATGCATTGAATCTAACAAAATATTGTGGTATTCCCAAAGTATAAAACCATTAAGAAAGAAAACATTACACCATTTTCTTTCTCTTTTGACTGCTCCGGAACTCTCCACATGGATTGCCAAGGTTACCATAGAACGCCCAATATTACATGTAACATGTTGACATTTATTCTATGTATGTATAATTAGTAGATCAACAGTTTGTGAGAAAATGAGCCAGATTCATTGATATTCACAAAAGTTAGAGCACTTTTGATCTTACTTTATGATCACCCTATACATATGGTGGAAACAATATAAGCTTACCCTTTAGTAATTTCTAGTTTGAAGTATATTCTATCTATCTATTTGGAGTAATTGATGAGAACAATACTAGTAATAATTACACGCACCCGGCCGATTGAGTATTTTGTTCAAAACTTAAATCCAATTTTGAACAAAATACTAGTACTCAAGTTTCAAGGCGCGCCATTCGATGTATCAGAGCAATACTTCAATGGTGGATATTGGGAAATAAAAGATGCATAAACACATTTGAACGCAACCATATAATAAATATAAATAACATGAGTATAAACCTTATTACATGTAATGCCTTGGTCACATTTGATCTACGGCAACCATACGGCGGCTGTAGCTTGCCAAAATCGACACTATGCAGCATAAAATATAGGAATGTAGGAAGTAAAATGAATTTCTACATCAATTTCGTGAAACTACGGCAGTCGTAGAGCAGATGTGAGCGAGGCTTAATTGACGGTTTCAGAAAGTTTGAATATTTAAGTTAACAGTACATTTATTTAAAAAGTCAACTTAAGACCAATCAGTCATCAACAAAGGAGATCTGTTAATTGTGTCTATAGTTAGTTTTGATAACTTTTTCGTAGTTCGTCTTTGGATCTGAAACTCTCTGGCTTTCCTAAAAATTCATGTTGTAGTGAAAAAATTATGACTCTAACACCCCATGCCCGGTGATTGGAACAAATGAACGGACGGGGCGAGTAACTGATTTTGCTAGAAAAATCAACATAACTGGGAGATTTATTTTTTGAGAGAAATTTTACAATTGAATCGCTTATTAAACAGGCACACAACTAGGGGAAATATGTAAAGTCTTAGTGGCGGATCGGGGGGGGGGGTCAACAATTTCGTAAGGCCTTTTTGGGCATAATTTGGCCTTTTTAGACTGTTTTTGGTCTGATATGAATGAATTTTTTTGATATATAGTTAAATATTATAAATCGATCGTATTACAAGTCAACAGTCCCTATACTACATGTGCCTAATAGTATATGGACAATGACAGTCATTTCTGTGCTTGTATGGTTCAGTGTAGTGTTCACGGTACCGTACTGTTTTAGTCTACAGTACCATAAGGTATCATATTGTATCGGTATCGTACAGTTTCACAAGGCATTAACATGACAAAATAACACCACCTTGCTGCTCATAATATTATTACTTCAATCTAAGTCAGATTTGAACTTCTGAGAATTTGTAGATGATTTGGAAAAAAAAATTGATCAATTTGAAGCAAGTTGAAAAAGACCCTTTTGACCTTGAGAAGTTCATTGATAGTCAAATCTCTTTTTCGACCTTGAGAATGTCATTTAAGGTCAAATTTATAGTCGAATTTGAACTTTTGAGAACTTCTAGATGATTTTGAAAAAAATTGGTCAAATTGAAGCAAGTTGAAAAAATACCTTTTTGACCTTGTTTTACCTTGAGAAGGTCAAATCTCAAATCTAAAGTCAGATTTGAACTTCTGATAAATTGTAGATGATTTAAAAAAAACATTTGGTCAATTTGAAGCAAGTTGAAAAAAGACCTTTTAACTTTTTTTTGATCACCAACCACCAACCTCTGTTAAAAAAACAAAAAACGGGGACCATAACAATATGTCACCACTTTTTGGTGGTAGACATTATAAAGCAGAGCAAAACCATACAGTACTGTTAGAGATCAATAGAAGATTTATAACTTTCCTTTTAATGGCACAAGCTATGTGTATTACAATGCAAGATTATATGTATTAGAAAAATCATTTTGGTTTATTCTGGATCATATACCTATTTAACAAATACATGACACATTTCACATGTGTGTTCACAACCTCATTTTGACTTCAGCAGACGATAATGCTTTCTCTAATACTTTAACTTTAGATTCAAGATCTGCTCTTTGCTCTGCCAAAGCTTTGCTTTTCACAAGAAAATGTCTGATAAATAGTCTCAAGCCCTCTCGTAACATATGCAAATTAGGTTGCGAGGCTATTCTTTTGAACGTGTATTCTATGACGTCATTGTCATAATTCAAAAGGAGGCTAGTACAGACCATCTTTATGAACTTCACCATGGCTTTCTGAAGTTCACCGAATTCGACCTCTTTAAAGATAGAAAGTGACACAGCTTTGGTTGCTAGGAGATGAGTCAAAATGGTGGACAAATTGTGAAGGTTCTGTTCAGACATGCCCGATATTGTCTGAAATCGATCCCACATATGGAACTGAAAAGTCATCATAAATCTGCGGTCATACTCGCACAATTTCTGCAAGAGGTACCCATAGTATGGATTGTATTTTTTTTCCTGACAACAACATTCTACAATGACGTGAATTATTTCACTTTCCTGTTGCTGTTTCAGTCCAAGACGTAACAACTTCTCGAAGGCATCAATGTAATCCTCACTTGTCATTATAATAGAGAAGATACCTTTGCGCACATCTGTATTCATGCGCAGTTTCCGCGCCAACTCTTGTATGTTATCGCTCATTTGACTACCAATAGGTGTCACTGAAGTTTCAGTTGATGTATCATGAGCTCGTCCCTCCCAGGCAGACCCCACAACCCACCACTTGCCCTTGTTTTCTGCACTGCGAAGATCTTCAAGTGAAATCCTCAAGGGATTACTCGAAGACCCCTTAGTATAATTGCGAAGTAACTTGCGTAAATGCTCCATATGGCTTGGATCATAATTAGGGATTTTTCTCATGTTGTTATTTTTAATTGCTTGGAGGGTCTCCAACATGAAACCAACTCTAGATCTATCCTGAAAATCATCCCGATTCACCTCGCTCACTTTGACTTGGATCTTTAACATGACCTCCTTCAACGCCATGGCATCGTCCTTCCTTAGGGTAAAGCCAACATGTTTCATCACCAGTAGTACCAATTCAATGTCTATCTCGTTGAATCTCTCAGTTAGGGTTCTTATGAGGTCATACACAAGGACATTGCCCACAAGTCCAAAGCTGTACATATGGCACAGGAGGATGACCATGTTATGTACCTCCTTTGTTGGGGATATCTGGGCATCTGATTTTAGGAATTGCTCATCTAGTTGTTTCACAAGACTTTGGAGCAGTAGAGCAGCAAGCTCATTTCCTAAAAAACACAATTTGCTTTAGAGTTTTCAGAATGAGGGTAAGATAGTCCCTTCATATGGAATTTATTGCACATAATTTTTATTCATATTACTAGAACGATTTTGCATATTTCTACAAATCATGAGACATACGTTTTCAGCTCTACAGTTTGTTGCCGTTTGACTTCCAAATGGACTACATACAATGACTATGAAGCTGATGAATATGGTTTTTATCCACAAGTAGATAATATTCAAATATTTCATTCTATAATCTTATTTGAATGGCTGAATGGCAAGGGAAATGTTCAATGAAAGTGGCACAGGTATTTCCTAATGAAAACACCATTAGTGTGCAAGTCCTGGAGAAAAGTGGAGTCGACACAAAAAAAAATTGAGTCAAAATCTTTTGATGTCTATTTTTCAAAAAACAAAACAAAAACAGTCTACAAATGCATTGATTTACACAAATATTCATGACACGTCATATTCTTCTCAAAATAAACAGCTCCGTTTATGCTCAGTATTCTGTTATATCTTATATTTCCTCTATGTGTTGGCAAACATTTAAATTAATCAAATTACAAGTATGTTTGCTATAGCAACTAATAAAAAAACAAAATTTAGCAACTCATTGCATCACAATGTGACTCTATTCCTATTTGCACCACTACCCATTTTTAATTACTTACCAACTGTAATGTGAAGGTAGGCTACAAGCATACACATTTCCATGGCAAGCCTCTCTGGGGTCAGACTGGGGCCAATACAGGCATCAAGTACAATCTCCAACAATGTTTCATTTATAGATGCCCTACTGTTGGCTCTATAGAGGCCCTCAATTTGGCCACCAATACCCTGCATGTTAGCTTCACTCAATCTGTTGACAAGACCTGCAATTGGAGAATGCTTTTATTACACACATCAAGTACAATCTCCAACTATGTTTCATTGATAGATGCCCTGCTATTGACTCTATAGGGGCCCTCAATCTAGCCACCAATACCCTGCATGTTAGCTTCACTCAATCTGTTGACAAGGCCTGCAATTGGAGAATGCATTTATTACACACATAAGTACAATCTCCAACTATGTTTCATTGATAGATGCCCTGCTGTTGGCTCTATAGAGGCCCTCAATTTGGCCACCAATACCCTGCATGTTAGCTTCACTCAATCTGTTGACAAGGCCTGCAATTGGAGAATGCTTTTATTACACACATAAAGAACAATCTCCAACTATGTTTCATTGATAGATGCCCTACTGTTGGCTCTATAGAGGCCCTCAATTTGGCCACCAATACCCTGCATGTTAGCTTCACTCAATTTGTTGACAAGGCCTGCAATTGGAGAATGCATTTATTACACACATAAGTACAATCTCCAACTATGTTTCATTGATAGATGCCCTGCTGTTGGCTCTATAGAGCCCCTCAATTTGGCCACCAATACCCTGCATGTTAGCTTCACTCAATCTGTTGACAAGGCCTGCAATTGGAGAATGCTTTTATTACACACATCAAGAACAATCTCCAACTATGTTTCATTGATAGATGCCCTGCTGTTGGCTCTATAGAGCCCCTCAATTTGGCCACCAATACCCTGCATGTTAGCTTCACTCAATCTGTTGACAAGGCCTGCAATTGGAGAATGCTTTTATTACACACATCAAGAACAATCTCCAACTATGTTTCATTGATAGATGCCCTGCTGTTGGCTCTATAGAGCCCCTCAATTTGGCCACCAATACCCTGCATGTTAGCTTCACTCAATTTGTTGACAAGGCCTGCAATTGGAGAATGCATTTATTACACACATCAAGTACAATCTCCAACTATGTTTCATTGATAGATGCCCTGCTATTGACTCTATAGGGGCCCTCAATCTAGCCACCAATACCCTGCATGTTAGCTTCACTCAATCTGTTGACAAGGCCTGCAATTGGAGAATGCTTTTATTACACACAACTATGTTTGATTGATATATATATACGCTGCTATTGGCACATCAGTTTCTCTCCTGAAAATGTACAATTATGGACATAAATTTAAAAGTTGTATTGTAAAATAATTGTATGTTTCATTGTTAATTTTGGGTGACTTGGTTCATCAAATACTTAATGGAAATTAATTTACAACAAACTAGGTTGGAAAATCTGAATTTTAAATTTGCTTAATTTTCAGCCTAAGTACAAATCAGATAGTATTCATTACAACTTTAAAAGGGGTGCTGCCTACAATTCCAACATTTAAAGGCCTCATATAAAGTTTAAACCACTTTGACTCATATTATAGTTCTACAGCCAATGTTATCAAAATGTGCTATGTGAAACTTTTCAATTTAATTTCAAAGGTTGATTTCGAAGGAATTACAAAAAGTATATTCTGTGTTTAAAACATTCAATCTTTTGAAGGTTTAAATCATGTTTAGAAAATATTTGTACAAGAAAAATGTTACAATTTTTGTACAACTATTTTGCCACCTGAGTGGCATCACAGCGTATCATGATGCTATCAAAATTATTAAAATGCTTTAAAATCATAGATTAGATGGTTGATATAAGATGAAGTTTGTCTGCTATTAAATGGAATAGACAAAAGGGTGACAATCTAAAAACATAAAGTTTTGTTTCTTGAATGACATGAAATTCAAATGTTTGAAAATTATAGGATGAATAATTCTTTTTTCAAAAGTTATATTTTTCAAAAGCAAGCTGGGAGTAAATATTTCAATTGCAAGTTCTTACCCTTCCCCAATTCAAAATGCACACTTTGCATTAATATTATTCTAGATTTTATCACCTTTAAGTTGCTTCTTGAGTCTAATGTTTGTTGCTTGGTTGTTGTCAGCCTCCAACTTGAGACGTTTTCCTGGGGGAACATAACTTCCAGCTATTGTAGTAGACCCTGTGACAAGATTGCCGTCCACATCCCGTAATCGACCATAAATGTCCTCCTTCATCACAGATGCTTTAGTTTTTGTTGGCTTCTTGTTAGGAATAGTTTGACTTGTGTCATTTTCTGGGTCATTGTCTGATGAATCATTTTCACTCATGTTTTCCTCAGAATCATTGTCTTTTTCACTTTCATCATTTTCATCTGAATTGGCATTACTTTCACTTTCATCATTATCACTTCTTGCATCTTCATTACTTTCACTTTCATTATTATCACTTTCATTGTCATCACTTTCATTCCTATCATCATCTGACTCACCCTCTGATTCCTGGAGTTTATTTTCAAGGTCAACATCCAGATCACTATCTATATCATCTGCATCTAACATAGCTGTCAGTTTTTCTGAGTCACAGGCATCTAAGATGAAATCAAGTCCATCATCTATAAAGGAAGCTGGTAGACCTTTTCCCTTTCTTTTATTTAACTTCATTTGTTTTTCTAACTGTTTAATCACCTTATCTTCTTGTTTATTGGCTTCAATCAGCCCTTGTTTTTTCAGCTCTTCAGCTTCTCTTGCTTCGGATTCCTTCTGTCGAATTTTTTTGGCTTTCTGTCGAGTGCGCTCCTTTTTGCGCTTTTCTCGCTTTTTCTCATTGATTTTTTCAAGCTCAATTGGGGAGATAATTTTATCATTGTGTAAAACTGGCATTGGTTCTCTATGCATGAATGCATTTTTCCGAGCTTTTTTCATTTTACGATCTTCTTTTCGCTGATCTTTTCTGGACTTTTTATTGACTGAGGCATCTTGAAATCGCGGATCCTCCTCTGTATTGGTAGACAATTGCTCAACACTTTGGCGAAATCTGGCCAATTTCTCCCCTCGTGATTTCCTAGCTTTCATCGTGAGTGTACTGCAATTAAATAATGAGACAACAGGAATGTAAGGTTATGTGAGGTTGACTTTTTCCAAAGCAGCAAAATACACAATAAATACAAAATAATTTTTTCTTAGAATGTCCACACGAAGCATTTTTGAAATTCCCAGACTGGTGAACTTGACTTAAAGTTGCTATCTCACGTTTCTTTTTGATGATTTGGACATTTTTTATTGTAGATGTTTTCAACATTTAGGTTGAGAAGATTACTTCAGATAGATTGCGGGAAATGCTTTCCTGGGTTGTCTGGACAACCAGTCACTCAAATGATGAATTTGTGTTGAAACTATAAAGTGTTTAGTCTTACCTTAGACCCGTCAAACGCTTGATAATTGATGTAATGTAATGAATTTGAACACATATCTAATATGATGCTCAAAGGCTACTTCTGGTTTATTTGGATATCTAAAAGTATGAGTGTCAAAACTAAATCATAATTATTTTTACACAGGCATACGTGTGCCGTTCTTCCCCGGTACTATTGAGATAATGACTTTTTTAAGTAACTTCCAATCCAAACAACACCGTCAATTGAATCTCTGTGTAATTAATACATTAATGATTTTGTTTTGATATATAGTTTTTCATTTAGACAACAGGAAATAACCTGGAAGTAACCTTCAGTGACCTCAGGGCGCCATATTTGGACATGTGTTCAGATTCATTACATTTCTCAGTTATCAAACATTTGCTGTGTCTAAGGTAAGATTGAATGCTTTCTATTTGGCGATCAAAGTATATTCTATGATGTGTGGGACTTTGGTTGAACAGACAGGCCATGACAGTGTTTCCCACAATCCAGCCATTCGAAGTCTCCTATCTCAATGTTAGAAAACATCTAAAGAAAATTCCAAATCATATAAAAGAAACGTGAAATAACAAAACTGGGACAAGTTTACTTGTCTACCCAGGTTATGCACTTCTCTTGAAAGTCTATGCAAATACCGAAAATAGTGTGACAGAAAAAAGTAACCCGGCTCATACTCAACAAGGACAGCAAGGAGCTGGGCAAGGAGTTCTTATAATACTCCTATTCACGATAAGAGTTCAGGTGGTAATTTACATAAATATCTCCCATGATGCATGGCTTTGGAAGGGACAAATTTTCATTGGCCCGCCGAACAAGTTTACTCTGAACGTTTCTCAGCTTCTGATCTTCCATCAGCCCTCAAGCATAGTTGTATGATCCAATCTATTCAATAATCAGAAAGATAATCGGAGATTAAAAGTAACATTATTTATATTTTTTTATCTTCGATGGCGTCTGAGCAATTTCTGGGATATCAGTGACGTCACTGGAATTGGACAGCATTTTCAACTACAGATTTCTTCGGATTTGGGGATTATAGTTCAAAAAGGTTTCCCATATATCTTAAGGACAGGGTGCATGTTGGGAAATTTTCTGCATTCCTCAATTGAGTCACATGTTATTTTTCAAACATGAATAACTCCTTCCCCACATTGTCTACATCTTCCAAGTTTGCACTAAGAGTGCACTTCTGTGTCTAGAAAAGCCTTGTGAGAAGGTTTGTTTTGTAAAATGTATAAAAAATGAGAAAATTCAGTGAAAAAAATTTCTGAAAATTTTCTGATTTTTTTCACTGAATTTTCTTGTTTTTTATACACTTTATCAAAACATTCTTCTCACAAGTCTTTTCTAGGCACATAAGTGCACTCTTTGTGCAAAACTGGAAGATATAGACAATGAAGGGAAGGAGTGATTCTTGTTTGAAAAATAACATGTGACTCAATTGAGGAATGCAGAAAATTTCCCAACATGCACCCTGACCTTAATTGCATACATACCTATCGTTTGTGCAAATGAAACTCTACATAAATGTTTAATAGAGTCGCAGTGCGGCATTGAAAATAGCACCCCTGTGTAATCAAATGGGAAAGAACCTGGATGTAGACGAAGTTGTACCATATGTGAGAGCTCTTCACATTTGCAGTGAGTGAAAATGTATGCCAATGCTTTTTTGACATGCTACTTTGGAAAAGAATGACGATTGAAACGCCATGTATTACAAATGGTACATGTCTTTCAAGAAAACGATCAGGAATCTTGAATAATGATAAGTTGATCGAAAGTAGAAACAGAAATTAAAGCCTGCCCCAATCGAATCTGCTCACTGCAAAAAAAATCAAAATGCCACAATGTAATGAATGTATTACCACGAATCGAAGATATACTATGCCAATAATAAAAATTTAGCATTGAAACACTGAAATATAATCCGTTACTTCATTTGGAGAGCAAGTAATTATGTTATATACTCACAATGAATATGTATCGACGAATCTGTAGAAAAGTCTAAGAAATCCGCACGCTACTTCCGCTATTAATTTACCTCTACAGCAGAAGAGCTCTCTAGCATTGCGCTAAAAATCCGAACGGCCGTTTTTTAAGATCGCATATTTTAGTAACATACTGTTTCCGTTCGTTTAAATCTGGAATCATATTCTCATTCAGTTTAATGAATCCACTTACACAAAGTCTAAACCTAACATGATAATCATAACCGTACAACTTTTGATGGGGGGGGGGACAAGCTGATCCTAGCCGTTCTTACCCGCGTTCTGGCGCCCTTCTGTCACGGGGCCGTATGATATCGACCAGGTGAGGTCAAGACCAAGGACCCAGGCCAAGGGGTGGTTCCAAAAATCCAGAGGGTACGTGCCAAAATCGTTGAATTCCGGGCCGGGCGCCGGGCCTTAGGGCCGAGAGGGACCACATCCAGTTAGACTAGGACAGGCTGAGTCAAGATTTTGCATTTGAAGCACACCGGGGTTTAAAAATGAACTCTTGATTTTAGCGGGCCTGATATTGACTTAAAATAATAATGTTTGTATTTTCACGAATCTTTTATTCGGATATGAAAAATGCTAGAATTTTATAGGCCTAATTCCACCATTCATGATGAACTTATGGTTAGCTAGTTCTCGAAAAAATGAAATAGCCAAGAACTATCTAAAAAATAAATCTGAAGAAAATGCGACTGTAATTTAATTGTAATAATATAAAACCCTCCAGAAAAAATAATCTTCTTTCAGAAAACTAAAATTTTGAATAATTGAAAAAAAATTAAAATAAGAATATCAAGAAAAAGATTTTCCCTGAGATCTATTTTTTCTTGCTATTAGCTAAGGCAAAATCGGCCCAAATTGTGATAGCTGGCGGGTCAACCGGTATATCACTAGTTCAACGTCGTTAAACTCAATAACGGCGTTCTTTATTATTAGGAATTTTCTTGGGGCCATTATTGAGTTTAACCTCCTTACTATTCTTTCCTTTGATGCAAGTTCTGAATCCATCGAAACCATTTTTCCGCGATAACGTGCAACTGATACTTGACAATAATATAAAAACACATAACATCAAGCGATTTAACACAATATTATTGTGTTAAATGTTCATTTATACGAGTAAAATGAGGCTACACTTACCAATCTCTAAAGTGACATTTCCGCATGTCCGTCATTGTGTCTGTTCGTCTGAGTGTCCCGGATCGTAAAATTAAACTACCAGCGAAACGAAATTGTTGTCAAATAGATTGATGATTATTATCGCGATTACTCGGGATAAAAAGATCAATTTTGAGGATAACAGGTATCTTTGATTAATTTATATAGCGCGTATATACACGCAAAATAGTTATTAATTGCAAACCAACTGTTCGTTAATGTAGTGCCGTGATGACGGTTAATTCCTGAAACGATTTGCAATTTCGATGTTACCGAAACTGACCGACATTTTCGTCATATTCCAAACCCAGGAGGAGTGAGTAGCTCCCATAATTCTTTCATATTCTATCGTATTCGGGGATTCCCCATTACATCATCTCTTGCATCATCTCCAATCAAATTGCAGGATTCGATCACGTGAACAATCATGAGCACATGCTCTCTCAGTGCTGCGCATGCGCAGAGTTAAATTTGAAGTGCTGGGAATGGCGTTAACATCAGTTCAACATCATCATTTCAAACTTACGGTAATACTATTGAAGTTACTCGATCCATACTTGTAGAGAATACTCATAAAACTACAGTGAACATTTGGAGATCCATTTCAATGGCAATTTGAGGCCTGTTTATAAAATTTGTTTTCGAACGTGCTAATATGATAGGGCATCTTTGGGAAATCTCCCCCCCCCCCCTGTTCCAAACCTGTCTCCAATATTTTCGTAATTATGCATCAACAGGGCCTAAGGGGGATACGGGACGGGGTGTATGTGTTTATAAGGTATGTATGCATGCTTGAATCACATTCTTTGTGTAATATTGCCATGTTTTCACGGTTCAATTAGTTCCGCTTGTCGAAACCTGCTGAACGATTAAATTAACGCATCAAAGGCAAAATGGTCATGGAGGTTAGACCTAGCCGGGCCATAACACATGTCAGATAAGAAACGAGGCCCGGGCTAGGTCTAATGTTGTTGGACTAGTATATCACCCGTCCGCGCCCACATACGTAAGTTAGGAGAAAAAGAGCCTCTATTAGCAGTGCTAAACCATCGTATCTCCGAATCTCAGTTTGTTACCGACCTTCATAGAGTACAATGTACCTCCTTTTAACAAATACATGGTCCTTTGATCATGACTTGAGATAAATCATTTTCACACGGGAAGGAAAGTTTGAAATATTCTGAGGGAATCAGTTTGAGTAACATTGCTATGGCGATCATCGGCATTATTGAAATAGAAATAGGCCTTTAAACTGGTGGCCTGTATAGGAGGGTTGGTCGTGATCGGGAGCTGCGGATGTTTTTATTGCAGAAATATGACCATTCTACCACCCAACATGAGAGTCCACTTAGTTAATTATCAATTTCTGATGTGAACGTTGCCATTTAATTTTTGAGGTTTACCCCCCCCCCCTCTGATAGATTATCATTGGCGGTACTATGAGGCATTATGAGTAATAGGCACGTTAAACGGTCTTCTGATTGAAAATGGAGGTTATGGAAATGCTTCATTAGACCCCAGAATTTTCTGAGAATTCTGACCTCTAGTTTGTCTGTACTAGCTTTATACAGTAGTACTATATTCAAGGTGGGCCGAACATATCATTGGTTTTCAAAATAATATTAAGCCCCTACTGTATCTAATTATCAAAACAACAATAACATATCATAATCTAATATCATATCTCAACAAAAACACAAATTAAGACACTACATTTTATTTCAGCTGCCGCGTCATTTTTACGACCAGTGTCTGGTGTAAAAGTGAAAATTGTCGTAATACTCTTCACAGTTCGGGGAAGGAGAGTCTCGATTTTTATAAGTATACAAGAATAATTCAAACGGGGACAATATATTCCTGTTGACAATAAAATCAGAATCCTGATGAAAAATAGACGTTAGTATAGCATACTGTAAGGGAGTGTGCTAAATCTAATGTCCCGTGCGGGAATCGAACCCAAGACCTTTCAGTTCAGAGTCTGCTCTACCATTTGGGCTATCAAAACTTAAGTCAACAGAGCTGAGCTGTAGTTGCAACTTGCTATGGCAATATAACACCTGTATCCATCAAGGTATTCAAATATATGCCCGGGGGAATACACTTGTTTACCAGGATGGTATTGTGTTTCAATCACTTAAAATGTCACATGACAAAGCATTTGGAGTTATCAAATCTATTTGAAACAATAAACTCCTCCTAATATAACCAAAATTGCCCATTGGAATGTTTTTGAGCATAGCACATGTCTATATGAGGTACTTGTAGCAGACGATGTCACAGTTGTACCCGCAGGTGTATTGGACACTGGCGTTGTTGTTGGGAAGACTGGTTCGTCAGGTATCGTACAGTTTATATCAACCCTGAAAAAATACAAATAAGATATTAAAAAACGGCATCATTGTTCAAAAAGAAACGCTGAAAACTGGTCACAAGCGATACAAGATAGATGATATCCTGCCGTCTGAGTGGGTATTCTTAATGAAAATATATAATAATATTTTCATTTAGTCATTCTAAATATCATATACCCTTAAGTTTATATTGCCCTTTATGAAAAAGGAGATACCATATAAAAACCGAAAACTGCACGAAGATGGCCGAAGATAGAAACCAATCAAACTCTTTGAAGGGTTAGAGTTAGGTTCGACCATCTCTGTCGTTGCCAAAACTCATTACCAGCTCACCTCGTTGCATTTGTCATGTCCCCAGTTCTCACAAAATACGGGAATGTTTTATAACCCGGACTGCATGCCGCTCCGTATTCTCCTTTGTTGTTTACCACTATCATCGCACCATTGAAGTCAGGGTAATGTTTTAGAATTCTTCTGATAGCGTCCTGTCCCGCTCTCTCAGGGCTCACCCCATGCCGCATCAACTCTACTGCATGGTAGCTAAAATAGAATGAATCGCAGTGTATAGTCCGTGCAAATATTAATTAGAAATTTTCCAGACGGAATCAGAATTTAATTTTAAATAACTCTTTACATGTAAATTAACGCACAAAATGTTTATTTTGCGAATTCAATTTTTGATTTGACATACAGTTGTATGGCCCTAATTGCATTTAGTATGTTCGTTAAATGGGCTTCTAAGAAGGTATAATGTAATAATTTCATCAAAAATTTGTTTTCATAGCACGATTCAGAATATTTTTGAAATTAAACGCTGTATATGTCCTTAAATGTGGTCACTCACCTTGGTAAAAAGCGCATCATAATGTCGCCGTTTCCCGTAGCAGCGGCACCACCCACTTCGTTATCCACATAGCCGCCCGCCCCTGGTATGGGAGAATCACCAACACGTCTATAACAACGTTAAATGTCAATATGTTAATATGTCAAATATATTCCCTGGGCTAACCTGTATGTTTCACTACTGTTATCCATCTTTGCACAAGGCTCAGGGGTCTATTTCTCCAAACTCCGTAAAGTTACGGACCCGTAGAGTTACGATTTCCGTAAAATTTAAAAAGTTACGAGAAAGATGCGGAGTTTCAAATTGCATTTCTCCAAACTCCGTATCGTAATCGTATCTTAGTCCGCAAAGTTACGGAGATATGACGTCATTGTGCATTGTAAAAGGCCCAAAATATTATTGTAATGATTCCAAATAAAATTCATAAATTATATTAAAAGAAGTTCCAAGATTGATGCTACAATTATTTCAACTTCAAACAGTTAATGTGAACCTTAAATATTTTATCAGCAGGTATTTAATTGTTTGTGTTATATTATTTCAACATTTGAATTACATCTTCCAAATAGAGTACAATAAATGAAGGTTTTGTTTTTAATTTTTTTCACTTCGATTACCCCAAAAGTTCGGTCTCTCAGCAGGGCGTTAAACTTACTATGAACTTTTCAAGGCCCCGTTCTTGAATCAGAGAAATTCCACTTACGACTGGACAGCTCTACACCCAAAATTTTGTATGGAGTTTGGTCGGATCTGTGAATAAGATATCTACTTCGACGTTTGACACTTGCAATAATGATTTAAAAACAATATTTTCATAAAAATCAAAATGGAGTTGCAACATCCAGCAGTTAGTGGAAACCTCTTCTTTGCGTTGTATATTATAGTATTTCTAGATCATTTAAAGATAATACATAGAAGATACGTTAGTTTTCCAGTGGTGTGTGGAATTAAACCTTTTTCAAGTCAGAACACAACTGTGCGTTATATTGATTGCTAGTCTGTGAACATATTCTGTCGTCCAATTTTGACGTTAAATCAAGTTTAATACATACAGATCCAATTTTTGACTAAATTTCAAACATCTTGAAGTTTGGATTTTATTCTGGTATGATTAAAGAATAATGAAAGAAAGAAAATGAAGTGCTGATATTAAAGAATAATGAAAGAAAGAAAATGAAGTGCTGATTATGCATCCAGCTATTCAATATTCACAAATATATGCGTTACCGTAATGCCGTCAATCTGGGAAAATATTTTGTCATCTGTCATTAAAATTAAATTCAATGCGTTCTGAGACCCCGAAAGATTTGGTTCAAGGAGAAACACTGTACCAATGGACATTATTTTGAGCATTTAAAGTAGGAATAGAAACATTTACCCCATACTATTTCATGGGATAAATGGGACTACATGACATTAAAACACTTGTTACTCTCCACAATGTTGAACTGAATTATATGCCACTATGACGTCAAATAATCTGCCCCGCCTACCCATTTTTCATGTTACTATAACAACCGCCATTTTCACGACCATTAGAATTAAAACTTAATTTTTGCAGGGTTGTTACACAGATACATTCTGCATCGTCTGTGAAATTTTCATGGAAAAATATAAAAAACTCTTAAAATGAGAGCAAAATTATGAGAACTTATTGAACGACCTGGTAATTGAGATTTTCGAGAAATGCAATCTCTCCGTAAGTTTGAGAAAGAACAATAAAATTACGAATCCGTAGTTTTACGGAGTTTGGAGAAATAGACCCCAGGGGCGGATCTGAAACCTGACCTGGGAGGGGGGGAGAGATTATGAACATTCAAGGACATTTTCTTATGCGCCACCCATCTCAGTTCAAGTAACTCTTTACAAGGCAAACTGTGGCCAAGGGAGGTTGATTGCTACAGTTGGACTTATGTACATGTAGCTTCTAAATATTGATCGCGAAAAAGCGTCTAAACCATCAACATGTAAAATCTTGGTGAGGTACATAATCATGTCAGACTGTGCCCATATGAGAGAGCTTACCCAGGAACTTTAAATCTAAGGCCATTTGTAGTGACTCCGACAGCGGCGTCCTTATTAGCGCCAATGGCTATGACACATATTGTGTCGTGGTCGCTTGGAGAGCCAGGTACGTCCCAAATTTTGGAAGCGTCCTCTCGCGTGTCTCGCTTGTTAAATGAAGTTCGTCTGTTGAAATCACTTGGTTGGTCTGCTGGGTAATAGGGTCCACACTTTCCGGCTGGTTTAACGTTCTGAAGGACAATCCCATGATTATGCTTTGAAGTAGCTATTTTGGAAATCTCAACGATATAACTCAGGGGAAAGTGACGAAACACCACCTTCCTAGACAATACTGTTTCATCTCACGTTTTCAATTGTGGTTTACGAGACCCTCTCTTATCTATCGCTTGCAAGGGAAAGTTTGGAAGGAAATATGGTAGAAATTACCACACATCTATAAGCACTAGATAGCTTAAAGAGAGTGCTGCATTTAATTAAAGTGGGGCATTATTATTTGCCCGCCCTGTACAACCCTTAATACGTTTGCTAACGGGAATCCCCCCTCTGGATCGCGCATAAATTCTAGATGTTTGGCGATCAAATAAAGAACAAAGAATATGTCATAAATTTTCCAACTTCTCGGTCTTAAAGAAATAGAATATAGATTCAAAAAGCAGGCTTTGACACAAATTTAGGACATTTTGTTGACAAACTTATGGAGGGGAGTGTACACGTATAGTTGTATACATATATCATGATGGAGGGGAGTGTACATACCTTTCTAAAGTTAGGTTGGCAATCGTTCTGCCTCCAAGTCCAATATGTATTATCTGAAGTATTACTTAAAGATGCGTTTGGCATGACCTCGAATCCCATCGATTTGGCGAATTCAGTTGCTGAAACAGAAATGAAACTGAAACTACGCGCATTCCTGCTGAAACTCCAACTTAAATTATGGCAACGGTGGGAGTTGTTGTTTTAATCAGATATATCAAGCCTGCAAATAATTGGGTGGCATTACTATCATAAAATAATGAAAATATAATTTTGATTGATACAATTTAAATCACGAATGAACATGTGACATATGAGTGAATAAAAATGGTAGCTTAAGCTTAAGAAAACCATAGGATATCAATTTTTATGGCTATATTTTATAATAAATTGTTTTTATATCCACCTGCATCACCGACAATAAGTGTATGAGATGTATGTTTCATCACTGCTCTAGCGACACCTATTGCATTTTGGACCCTCCTAAGTCCACCCACGGCGCCAACATCATGCGTCTTTCTAAAGTCAAAACAACAAGTAATGATATTGTATTGCATTGTACTGCATTGAGTTGTATTGTAGTGTTTTGTCTTTTATTGTATTACATTACATCGTATCGCATTGCATTGTTTAATTGTATTGTATTGCATTATATTGTACTGTATTGAATCGCACTGTATTGTATTATATTCCATTGTGTTGTATTGTATACAGTGTTTTGTATTTTATTAAATTGCATTACATTGTATCGCATTGTATTGTCTAATTGTATTGTATTACATTGAATTGTATAACATAATATTGTACTGTATCGAAGTGCATTGTATTTTATTATATTGCATTGTATTGTACTGTATTGTATTTTATTGTATTGTATTGTATTGTACTGTATTGTAATACATTGCATTGTATAGCACTAATTTGCATCGTATTGCATTGTATTTTAACATCGTACCCGTCCATGACTAGAGCATCAAGAGTGCTCTCTCCGCTTTCGTCAGGTTTGTAGCCATAGCCCACCCCACTGGAGCAAAAGTTGTCCTCACACCATTCGCAGCCTTTCTGGACTGCATCTAATGGCAGCTTCCCCGGAGTTTGTAACTCGTCCCAAGCTACAAATAGAGAGGTTAAGCTACACGTTTTTAAGGGCACTTGTATTTGTACGTTAACATGTAGTATGGTCCGTATTAAGGAATTTGTACTTATTTCTGTAATATTTACTTGTCAAACATATTATTATTTGCAAGTAATAAAACCTCTTAAATACCCAGGGCTACTAGATCTAGTTTTTGTGAATTTATTAAATCTCATATATTGTATATTTATGTAGCAAAAACGGCAAAAAAGATTTAATATTTTCGAAAGGCCATGTCAACCTGTCAGGGTATCAAAATGAATATTAGCATACAATCGTCACGTTATATACAGGTCTGACTATACGACTAAAATACAAAAAAACTCGTGCATTGTTTGACATATAAATGAGGATCTGTCACTGACTGAATTATGAACTAATGCCTTGGTCACATTTGCTCCGATTTTCACTACGGCGCCTGGCCGATTGAGTATCATATTCAAAACAAAATACAATTTTGAACAAAATATTCAATCTGCCGGGTGACGGCCGATGAATCGGAGCAAATGTGACCCAGGCATAACAAATACCTTGGTCACATTTGCTCCGATTTTCTCTGCGGCGCCCGACCGATTGAGTATTTTGTTCAAAATGCCAAAAGGGAAGGATGACCAAAATCTTTAAGAAACCAAACAAGAAAAGCAAACTGTAAGTGCCAATCTGTCATAAGAAAAGTAGACTCTAATATATCACAAAACCATGATCTGACGTGAAAAGAAACAATGTCTTAATATAACATCTACTCAATCTGCCGAGTGCAGGCCGATGATTCAGAGCAAATGTGACCCAGGCATAACTAACGATATACCACTTGCCTGTATTGGTCGGATTCAGGCCAAAGTACCATGTTGTAATGACTATAGGTAAACTATCGGCGTTTGCCACCCGAGGCGTCCACACGAATGCCAGTAGAACGTACACCAAATCCATCTGCAGCATCGCATTAAACATCCTGTCTTCAAAGTCAAGTTATTGTTTGTCACCAATCTTTTATCCCCGATGTTTACAGTGTTTAATATAATTAATTTTCTACCTGATGAATCTATTAATACAGTTAAGTCTTTAAATAGTTGATCCCAAGACGACCCTTTGCTTGATAAATCCAATTCTGATAACCCAAGATTAAAGAAATGTACAAATGTATAAGTGCAAATGAGAAATGCATGTATATGACAAGAGTGAAGTACTATACTGGTTTGTCTATCTACATATGAAGGTTAAAGGCATTGTTATTGCGCATGCATTATTCACTCAAATATACATTGCTTTCTAAACTACAGCTAAACTATTGATTACGTTTGGTGGCATGTGTAGCATCTGAGACTAGTATTAATAAGTACCGTATAGATAAATAAAAATGCCGTTTCGCTGTGGTTCAATTATCAGTTTTTTTTATTTTCATTGGGTCATTTTAATATTTCAGATAAATAATGATTTGGATAAACAGGTTCAAGTAATGATCAAAAGATAATGACCATGCTTGGGGACAATGTGGAATGGGGGCATGATACAAATTCTAGTCTTGACAAAATCGTCAAGCAGTTTTTAGTCAAAATGTTTAAACCAAGGTCTGTATGATTGTTTTTAGTAATTTCCTGTTAAATGTTTGCTATTGATGTAGACGCACCTAACATTAAGATGTTAGAGTGCTGCTGTTTTAAAAGCATATGTCTAAATAAAAATAAATATAAATAAATATTGATCAGGTTGTGTATGGAGTTTATTCCGAACAAAATGATACACATAAAAGTTGTATACGTGGTAATTTTTCCCAATCATTTAAATTACCCAATGCCTAATTTTTGCCAGGTTTCGGAAAATTGAAAGTCGGAAATATTATCTTCATAATGTTATCCAATGGGAGGTTTCTTGTCGGAAAATTGAAAGTCGGAAATATTATCTTCATAATGTTATCCAATGGGAGGTTTCTTGTCGGAAAATTGAAAGTCGGAAATATTATCTTCATAATGTTATCCAATGGGAGGTTTCTTGTCGGAAAATTGAAAGTCGGAAATATTATCTTCATAATGTTATCCATTTGGAGGTTTCTTGTCGGAAAATTAAAATTAGGAAAATGATAAGATTGGGCTCATCGACATCATACTGACCCTCTAGCTACATGTCATCCCTATACCCTAAAAATCATATTGTAATGTGGAATAAATATCATTGCCAAACCCTCAATCTGGCTGTAGTCGGGAAATATGTCTGAAATAATTAGCTTCTTCGTCCTTAAACAGTCTTCAATACGTCCATCTCGTTCGCAGTTCGTTCAGGTCGCACCACGTCGGTGTACAACGTCGTAGAACGCGTCCCTTAGTCTAGAAGGTCAACATGACCTGATTACAGAACGGCATGGTCGCCATCGAACTTTGAATCGATTCAAAATTCTAAAATCACATTCCCGTCTGAGAACGTTCATAAAGTTCGTAAATAGACCTTAGAAAGTTGCAGCTACGTTCATTCCATTCGCACACAGTTTCAAACCAGTTTTGAAGAACGCAGTGGCAACTTGTTTGGTGTGATTGCTATATTATTGCTAACTCGTTCATAAGCAGTGTTAAATACGTTCTTAATCAGTTTAAACCCGTTTGCAATTAGTTCTACCTCGTTCTCAACACGTCCTCAGACAGTTCAACTCGTTGTTAAAACGTCCCTAGTAGGATTGAAGTACGACGGTTCCGTTCGTAGTACGTCCAGCTCGTCGTTAGTACGTTGTCACTCGTTCTAATTGTAGAACGTGACGACCACGAGTACATTTTGAGCATTGTCTAAGTACTAGAGGACCTACCCGTTCGAGTACGTTCGATGAAGTTTGTAAATAGATCCCAAACGGTTCTTAGTAGGTCCAGTCCGTTCGTACACAGTTGAAGCCCGTTTTCGAGAACGTAGTGAGAACTAGTTTGGTGTGATAGTAGGGTTAACGATCGACACACCGATCAATCATTTGCAAACAAATATGAAAATAAATGCAGCCGTACTTGAATATACTTGAATTAAACAAGTACTACTTGAAATCGAAACATAACACTCATAACATAAGAAGCCAATATTGTTCATGAGTATTACAAAATGGTCACTTTGACATCGCTGACTATTCTTCTTAATCTGTTAATTTGGTGATAAAGATGTACATATTACTCTTCAGACATTTAGAAGAGTACGATCTGAACATGCCATGTTAAATCCCGTAGCCAGAGGGGGAGCTGGGGAAGCGAACTAGCCAGAAACTCTTTCAAAATCATGCAGTTTTTCACCATTCTGAGAATTTTTCGCATGATTTTTAGCCAAAATTGTGAAAAAGCTCCCCCCCCCCTTGAAAAAGTTCCCCCTCCTGGTAAAAGCTGGCAACGGGCAAGCATGGTACACCCTTATTCCAGAACCTAATTTTAGATTTCAACTTTGTTAAGAAAACGACATTCCTTTCAACTCCAAATCATGTGATATGCTTTAGAAATTATAAAATTTAAATGTAGAAACAACTCCATTCTAGAAATTTGGGCCAGGATTCTGATCCTTCCACATACTAGTAAACTGTACATTTTTTGTAACAAACTGACATAACTGGGCATTATTCTTTTTTACTTTGGAGCTTATTTTTAAGAAAATTGGCTTAACATTTTAGAAGTGTATCTTTTGGCCCCCTTCCCTCTTGATGTCAAAGGCCGCCCCAGTTACTCCTACGATGGTGTTATTTGGCTTGCCAACTGTCAAAGGCAAACCCTGAGCAAATCTATCCTTGAAGTCCTTGGTTCCAAGGTACTGGATCTTAAACGTTTTTTCACCCTAACAGCGAAGAAGCATGAGGCTGGGCTGAATTCCTCCATGTATTCTGATATCTTCTGAATTAGCGTGGCCCTTCTTCGTCTCTCTGAGCGAATCGCAGATGCCTTGAATACAAGTATTTGTATACTAGTACCAAACAAAATTTTCAAAAAGGCCTTAGTTAAGCTTTAATGTCCTGTTTAAGCACTTTTGGAACTAACTTACTCACGGAGGATAAGCAAAACGAGGGCGAAGCCACGGACTGCGACTCGCGTAACTTTACACCGCAGCCCAGCGCCAAAATGGAGGGACATCCGGCAGTGCCTTCTGCTTCTTACGACAAAATAGAGAAATCCAGGTATTTTAAATGCTATCGTAGTGTCTAATCGGTGACCAAAATATTACTCTGTATCTACTGTTGGTCTGTAGATAAGAAAATAAGCAGTTGTCCAGATCAAGCTAAAACAGTAGCAAAGTTCTGATTTTACCTGTAAAATATGTGCATATTATTTAATTTACTATCAGTTGAAAGGAGTTTTAACACGTTTCTGATATCTAAAGGTTAGTTGAGGCTCCGAGTATAATTCGTGAAAATGATTTGATAATAGAATGTGTTCATGAGGAGAAAATTAGATTCAAACTGCGCATTCATAGTGGACGCAGTCCAGTTAACAAAGCTATTTCAACATCGCAACACAGCCTCCATTGATATTCTAAGCAACGCAGTCCAGCCGCGAACACGAAATAAATAAGATAGTGTAAACTATATTCCTACGCTATTATTGTTTCAGGAAAAGATAGTCAGCATCCAGATTATCACTATACGTATCAAAGAGAAGGAAATCACACAATAAATCATCGTCTACAGTACCATCAAGTCATCCAGAATTCACTTCACCAAATACTGCAAATAGATCAACCTTCATCTCACCAATCAGAACAACAAATCCATCAACCCCATTCAATGTTAAAAATGCACCAAGGAAAAAGATTAAAATAAAAAATAGACCTAGGAAAAAACTTTTTTCAGCTGACATCTCTGATAATCTAAATGAAGCTGAAAATATGCTGCCAGATGTTTTACTGTTCTGTACAAAATATAATATCGAAGCAGAATTCCTCATGTTACTAGTACTAAATGTAATGGCAAATGACAAAATACCGGGTGGCAACATTGCTTTACATTTATTGTTTGATGTCGCCAAATGGTACGCTCAAAAGTCTACATGTGCTATGCAGTATAGTAACGAATCACTACTATTTTGGAAAGTGGGGTTAAAACTATTCCAAGGTAAATTTATCAGATTTATGAGGGGAAGCAAACTAGGTGGGTCAGCTAGATCCGATGAAACTAAGCAAGAAAGAGAATTAAATCCAGAAGACTCCACGATAAACTTTGCTGTGCCGAGTGATCATGTCCTGAGAAACTTCAGTGGTGTTGAATGTTCAATCCCTAAGGTGTTGAAGCCAGGTACTTTTACACTTGCTTATGTAACCCCCCCCCCCTATCACACCAAACTAGTCCTACGAAAACGTCGTAAAACGGGCTCAATCTGGCTGTGGCCGGGAAATATGTCTAAACTAATTAGCTACTTCGTTCATAAACAGTCTTGCTACCTTGCTAACAGTTCATTCGTTTAATTTGAAGGATTCTGCAGATTTTTTCTAAAACTGACTATGTTCCTAAATAAGATATTACTGAACTTTCAAGCCTATAATGAAATTGATTTATCTCAATCATTTATTTCAGGGACCACGCGTTTGATGCAACTAGCAGAGCAAAGAGAAAACAGCGTAAGTTCAAACCACAAGATGTCTCTAATCCCAGAGCGCCATCTAGAGGAGCATTGCCCATTAGGCAATTCCATAAAGTCGATGAGTCTAAAATTCTTCCAACGAAAAGACTTGGAATTGATTTGAAATAATACATACTATTATTAAAACGAACATGTGCTGGGCAACACAATGGAGTGGCTATTGTTAAGGTTTGATGCTGTGCCAAGTATCAGGGACATATTCCGATATATCGTGATTTGTTGTGATTGTTACTTAGTAGTCCTGTCCCTAGGCTCTCTGAGCTTACTCGGATTTAGAATAAAATAAATTTTGATATTCTTTTAGCAGATACCCATATGACCCATCAAATGACCTTCCAGGATCCCCTAAAAATTCAAATGCATATTTTTGGAAGTAGTCTCTACGGAAACAGCAAAAAAATAAATATAAAATTAGATTTGGCTGAAAAAATTATAATTAAAGAGTATCACCCTGCAACTTTGAAATTGCTAGATGGCGCCACTATAACCTGCCATAAAAACTGATTTTACCCAAACTTGGAAAAATAACTTACGGATTCCTACACTTCAGGGTATCTACTAAAAGAATATCAAAAGTTATTTCATTCTAAATCCGAGTAAGCTCAGAGAGCCTAGGGACAGGACTATAGTGGGGTGGTTACACATTGTAACGACATATACATAACAAACATTTATTTATTAAAAATTTTATAAACGTTTATTGGTTTAGAAATAATATGCATAAAATATGCAAAAAAAAGCATTTGCAATGACAAAATGGAATACTATCAAAAATACATGAACATACAACTTTAGGCCCCTGTAAACAACTAGCTTTTCTTGAGGTTAAGTTCCACGTTTAAATTAAAGTGAACCTGTTTGTTCAAGTTAAGTGTGATTATTATTAGGGGGCCCCAACGGGAAGCTTAAACTCTTTATATATTATATGCCGGTTTATATATTTGCATACCAAAAAACATACATGTATATATATTAAACATGTTAAACGTGGTCTAATACAAATTATTGTCAATTGACCATGGAAAAGTAACAATGTTCAATTACAAGACCTTTGATCTAAGTCATTATAAAAAAAGAATTATTTATCGAATAAATGCTTCTTGGACAAGATTACTATATGTAGTACATACTTATATTTGTATATGGTTCTCTTAAGACTAGATTACATAATCTTGCAAGAAAGAAAATAAGACATAGAGGGACTGGTCCGTATAAAAAGTAACCAAATAATGACCAGCGGACAGGCTGCTAATGCCTACACTGCTCAAGATACATGTTTTAAGGACGGAAAATCCAAAATGGCCGCTTTAACATTTACACAGACTGCCGAAAAACTAATCAGTTTTAAACTTTCATAGGTAAAAATATCCCTGAAAATTTCAAATGAATCCCTCAAACGGTTTAGCTGGAAACCGTAGAAAAGATTTATCGGGACGCCTGTCGGCCCGCCCAATCGCCCACCCGGCAAACTGATAACAATAAAGCACCCAAGGGTGCGATAAAAATGTGTATTGTATTACGTGAAGTCATATTGACTCAGATAATTGGAATATATTTGTCACCGTATAATACAATCGAATGTCAAATCGAAATGAAGTTCATTGTTACAGAAGTGGAAAATCTTAAAACAAACTATTGTCAGTTAATATTGTGTCAGGTCGATCGGAACATATTCGCTATTCAAAAGATAATGTAAACTAAAAATGAAACGACCAGCACGTGTTCACACAAAATGCAAATGTACAAAGTACAACTGAAGACGTAAACCTTTTAGGCTACTACTGACATTTTATTTTGCATGTTTCTTCATAATATGCATATGAAGGGATCCTCTATGCCCGAATGAAGTAGGACAAAATGAACACTGGTATCGTTCGGGATCATCGTGTGATCCCATGTGATCACTGAGATACCCTTTAGCTTTAAAGCATTTGCAACAGACACTACACTTGTATTTTTGTACTTTTAAGCCACATGTCTCCTGGTGTTGGTTGAGATTAGATTCAGTATAGAATTTCTTTTTACATCGTACGCAAGTATATTCTACCTCATGCGTATGACGATTAATGTGTCGCTGTAGTGTCGATTTGTGTGTGAACATTTGTCCACAGTGTGGACAGAGTGTTCCCTTGTCATACGCTGGATCGTGTGCAGTCCTGCTGTGGGCCATAAGGTTTTTTTTGTGCCTGTATTCCTTTGGACAGGATGAACATTTATATCGTGAATCCTGGAACAAAATGCATATAGTGATTCAAATAAAAATTAAATAAGGCATTAACATGACAAAATGTCACCACCTAAAAATTGGGTAAATCAAAGCAAGTTGAAAACGACCTTTTGACCTTGAGAAGGTCATTGAAGGTCAACTCTGAATCTGAATCTGATTTAGAAAAAAATTGAAGTCAGTATATACAGTATTTGTTAAGTTTTTGGAAGTTGTAAGAACTTGTTACAGACGCCGGACGCCAACCACCAACTGCCGGACGCCAACCGCCATCACAAAAAAGGGAGACCACTATACTATGTCACCAATTTTTGGTGGTGAAATAAAAATGAACGAATTCAGAGAAAATGTACATTTAGAAACTAGTGTTCATGTTCACCTTAACACTGAATACTACAATCTAACATTATTTAGTTTTTCGAAATACATGTAATATAAGCACATAGCATAAATAGTAAAGTAAATGTTACCTGTGTAGCTGAAGTGCTAGGTACAGGGGGTGTAGGCACTGCATGTGTAATACCCTGAGGTAATGCCTCTTGTTCTAAGCTTTGTATTGGCTGAGTATCTACTGGAACTACAGGCTGCCTAATATCCTAAAATACAAGGTCAAAAATATTAGTTTATTGCTCATTTATAGTTTATCACTTTATTTAGACTTTTTAGACATCAGTTTAACACAATCATGTGAACTGATATCAATAAGTCTGGGTAATACAGGCCATATTAACTTTCATCGTTACAAGTTGTATTCAGTTCAATTGATTAGAAAGAATAAAATGGCTTACATAATGAGACATAGTAGGTTGCATCTTTTTCAGAATTTCAGAATTCTAGTTTGACAGTACTTCCACATTAAAATTGATTAAATACATGTAATTAGGAATAGAATCTAAAATTAATCACCTGTGTTGTGAAGCTATTTGGAAGATGTGGTGGTACAGCAGGCTGGTGCGTACACTTGTCTAAATTATTGGCTGCAGATCGTGCCTCTGTTACCTTTTATAAATGAACAAACAAACAATTAATACTTATTCGATTTTTTAATGTATGAGTTCGATGATACACAGGGATAATTTATTTCATTTGAAACTGTACTACTCTTCGCACCGATTTATTTTAATGTGATTTATTACTAAGTCATTCATTTCTAAAAAGAATTAATTACCTCAAGCTGCAACCTCCTACCCAGCTTGGCACTGGAGCTTCTAGGTTCAGGTGAAGATGGTAGTGGCTTGAATAACGACTGCCACATTAGGTCCTAAAGTTAAAAGATAATATACAATTAAACTTTTCATAGAATCATTATATTGAGATGAATACACTTCAAAAAGTGATACCTAGTGGTATATCATCTTATGAAATTTTAATTTGTATTTTATACTCATAGAATGTACATGTTATGTCAAAATAAATACAGCATGTTCGTAACCAATCAAAAAAGATCATGTTTTTCCAATTTTTCAAAAAACGTAGTTTATGCCTTTTAACAATCAAAAGCGTCTGTTATGGAGCTTTGTTCTTATTGACTCAAGACGAAACTTCGATTATTAATAATTAAAAAATGATTGACATATCCTCATATTCACTCGTGGTATTGTACGTTCGCTCGTGCATGTATCATAATTCATTCCATAGAAGGGTGCCAAATAAGTCCCGCACCCCCCCCCTACACAAAAAATCACCAAGTGTGACATATCATTGGAAAGATCATTCAAAGTTACGTTGATTAACATATATCTATTACCTGAATCAATGTCCCAAATTGCTATATTGTATCGTTTAAGACCTAGAAATATGGCAATTCAATAGCGTATTTGGCAGAACAGTCGAGCGCAAGATGACAACGTAATATGTTTATTACAAACCAATTTGTGGATAGGATTAAATATATAGATAATTGGATAGTGGTGAGACTTTTTATAAGAAGTAGAAATGCGAAACAATTAACTTTTTGATGATGCAATAAAAGCTGTTGGGGAAGGGTACATTAACTAGTATTTAAGATATCAGGAAAATATCAAATAATTGGAGAGTTGGTGAGTTAATGTAATTTTGGATGATCTTTCCAACAGTCCATCAATATTGCTAGCTACCATAAATTCATGATTTCAGCTGTATTTGACAGCTTGTATATATTTGCAGAATGGATTGAGACACGATATAGGTCTATTAAAATAGCCCTTTATATTCAATTTTGTCCAAAGTTTCGGCCACACCTGTACACACATTGTGCTATCTACCTTTGGCTGTGATTACGTTCAGCTTCAGATATAAAGCAACACTGAGTCGCGGACTGCGTTGGGCAGATGGACGGACTGCGACTATTATAAATTCCAATTTTCTATGTAATTGTACATTTCCGCTTACCAAATATCACACGAAGATGTAATAGTAACAACAGAACATGAATAATTATATTAATTCGATGTCATTTCTGATTCCTTTGTTTAAATCGGTATATTAGGGACAAATATTGACAAAATTACATTTTTTGTGGCAGATTTCGAATTCATTTGTGTTCATGCTAAACTATTGGACAGCCGAGCACCAAGAATGCCATTGCAGGTGGAGTATTAATATGTTGATCACCGACTGGAACATACTAGCTATTGTGTAGAATATCCAAACCAATAATCTACCCCAAATCCTAACATGCCTTCCAAATTAAGTTTGGAATTACCGCCATTGTTCAGCTATAATGCGTTGTAACCTCGTTTTGAATTACACGAGTCGCAGTCCGTGGCTTCGCCCTCGTTTTGCTTATCCTCCGTGTTACTATTGAAAATGGATTCAAGCATTACTCACTAACACGAAAATACATGTTGAGATTCACTCAACTTAATATTGATTTAATCCTGCTACATTGAGGTTCAACAAGTAGATTCATGTTGGTGAGTATTGCTAGAATCCATTTTCAATAGTTAGAATAGGGGCTCTTAAACAGGACATTGGGCTTGCTTTTTTATAACTTTTGTTGGTACTATACGAGGGTTGTCCCAGAAGTAATGCACTATATCCTCTAACTTATTTTAATATTCTTCTATTCACCTAGAATTTTGTAGTTATTGCAATTGCAGTGTTATCTGTTAGATCCCGAAGTTTCAGCATCAAAGGTTAATGTTTGGTCTTAAAATGGTTGCCATAGCAAACCGGGGGTAGGGATGGGCGGGGCAGGTACCAATTTGTCTAATGAAAATCTGTGTGTTGTTCTATTTATATTTGTTTCTTTTAAATGATCAAAATGTTTGAGAAATTATTCACTTTATTCAGCACGATGTTCACTAAGCACAAATAATGCCATTTAGCATTGTGATGTCATTATGCCACAGTTCAATAGGGATGTTTCATATACATTACAGGGACTGAATTTAGATTTGTTTTCAGGGGTAGGCTATCTAAGTTTAAAGTTGATCAAAAGATGGCACTAGAGTATACTAAACTAGACTGAAAACTGAAAAGTGCAATCAGAGAAGCCAATTATGATTTTGAAAAGAACAGGCAGTTCACAAAGAGAAGTCAAAGTATCCATATGTAAATATTATGTGAAGATGTAAAATAATAAATAAGAACATAACGTTGTACAAATGAACCAAGAACCAAATAAGAGACTGAAATAAGCGACAACTATCAGACCTAGCGAGAGCATCAAAGGGGCCCCTCGTCATAACGTCCAGAACTCAAGATAGGTGCGACAAGGTAGTATAAAATAAGAAATAACAACATTACAGTCCCAGTCAAAAAATTGCAAAATGCCTGCAATTCTCAAACCTGATAGGGAGGCCTTGTTCACGGTGCCCCGATTTCATACTCCATTTGGACTCACAACCATAAATACTCATGCTACCATGATGAAATTATATAAGGAATATACACAAGATAGAACTACAATTCTTTATTCGTTTTGACGTGACAAAAAGAACTGCCCCACCCTACCAAAATAACAAGTATTGATGAAGGTAGAGCAAAAAGTGCATTACCTCTGGGACAACCCTCGTATATGTACATAAACATTTATAAAACTACGTCTTTCAAAGTTTAAATAGAAGTCAAACACTCATCTGGTTGATTATTATTTTCTGAAATATATGACCAAAAACGAGCTGTATTTGTTCATGGACTTTCAAGAGATTGAAAGCCCATGATTTGCCTAAGAACTGAATTTTGGCAAAGTTAGAGCCTACAGTCCATTACTTTCTGACCAGCCCTCGTACATATATAAAACTGCCTAAACATATTACTTTTAGTCACCTTAAAAGTTTAATATGAAAATAAGTCATGTAAAATGTTCCAATGCACCAGAAATGCTTTTAATTACCTTCTTGCTGTACCTTTTGGTAGATTCTTCATCATCTGTGGAACCATCTTTCCCTATAGCGTCTGTCTTTTCTTCAACATGGGTTGGCGTGGGAGCAGTTCGGAGTATTGGAGGCTTAGGTGGCTTAGGCCTATCTGTAATTGTTAAAATATGTAAAGGTATAAAAACTAAAAATATATGTTTTTGCCGTCCATACTTACATGATGCATCTTTATAGGATATTGTTATGTTTTTGAAGTAAAACTTGGTTAATGGGATTGGTCAATCGACCTTTATGTTACGCCTTTGCACATCCATTTAGATCCGCCCACCTTGCTTACCACACGTTCTAGTTTATGATTTCGATCTGCAAGTCAACACACAACATACAAGCATCTTAACTTTATACAAAACCGTTCATTTCAAGTTCTCTTCACTGTTTGGCGATTTTCACCCACCCACCTTCTCCCCCTTTTCTTAATATATTTTCTTATTTTTTCTTCGTTTTTCTAAACAGTTTCATTTTATTTTATTTATATTTTATTATGCTACACCATAAGCCTTATCCACGAGGGGCAAGAATTTCAACAGGCCTGCCACAAAATGGTGCTTTCTTGTTGTCTGCACAGCTCGTATGCCTGCCTGAAACACTGGTGCATGTTACAAACTTCACATGCCTGCCTGAAACACTGGTGCATGTTACAAATTTCACATGCCTGCCTGAAACACTGGTGCATGTTTTTGTTTTGTTTTTCATACTTCAAATGCCTGCCTTAAACACTGGTGCATATTACAAACTTCACATGCCTGCCGGAAACACTTGTGCATAAAATAAATCGGTGGCGGGGGCTGTCGAGTTGAGTCAATGGGTTTTATTAAAACGCAGCGTCTTAGACTGACCATCGTAACCCCGGGGATCGCGGTGTCTACATTCACACCCCTCCCGGCGATGGCCAGTCTAACAGACAAGCTTATGCCATCTAACCAACCGCACACGCCTTGTTCTGTTATTTTATTGGGAGAGGGACCCTGGACATTAACCTAATATTTTGAGCAATTTCATTTTTATCTACGAGGTGATATCTGCACGAGAGAGCAAAGCGAACGAGTGCATATATCTAATAAGACTGACAGACACTTCAACAAAAGCAATGTTTTTGGAAGATGCATCACCTAGTTCGGACAAATTGTCAACAAAAAAGACAGAGACTTCAACAAAAGCAACGCTTTCAGCAGACGCGTCACCCAGAACAGCACATACACGGACGGCAGATAATGATTTCGTGAAAAACTTTCTTTATATAGTGAATACTAATCAATTGCATACGGGACTATCTTGTACTAACGGACACTCTAGGAGATCCAGAGAATTTGGACGTGCTAGTTTTGAGTTATCAATCTTCATGTAAAGACATAAGCTTGGGCCATATAAAGTACATATTTGGTCCAAATACAACTTGGGGAGCGGGAAGAAACCTTGCTTGGACATATGCCCAGAAACATCTTGGAAAATATTTGTATTACGTTTTTCTCGATGAAGATATCATATTCAAACCGACACTATCAAGGATTTTGAGCAAAGATGCATTGAATAAACAGAACCTGAATACTTCCATATTGAGACAATTTGAATTATTTTTGCTTGAAACACAGCCTGCTGTTGGTGCACCTCTTCGATCAGTATATGACCCTTTGCTCATCTACGACTTCAACGAGTGTTGTCCGGGAGAGGATAATTATGACAAACAGTGGCATCTGCCAGAGCGAGTTCCAATGTTAAGATTCGATGAGTGTTTTGCAGCATTCCATAATAAAGCTATTGGGCATATAATGCCACTAGATTTACAATATGACGCACAAAGTTGGTGGGGAGCAGGAGAGTACCTGCATATGAAATCCTATTATTATTTCCACCGTCAACTTGCACGGTATACCCTCATGACTGTGCACAACCCCGAGCATAAAGAGTATCCCAGTGGATTTATTCCATATCCGGATATAATTAAAAACATCAGATCACATGTTTCAGAGTCTTATAGAAATGCAACAATATTCACGCAGGACATAAAAATTATGGCAGGTCAAGACTGGGGAAAACATATGTAACGACCCTCACCGCCCCTCTCTCCGCACGGCGGTGCAGAGCAAACAGAAGTGGTAGCGTGAATAAGGGGAAGGGCTAAGTGAGGTGAAAGAATCGTTAGCATTAAAATCCCGGGTTCGTGTTGTGCCTGTTAATACTCTCAAGGGTCCTCAGACATGACTTACAAAATGACAAAGGGACGGAATATGTCGCACTGCGACATAAAACATACACTTTAACTGACAAAACAGAAGAGTTAAATTAAATATATAACTAAAAGATTAAAGGTTTATTAACAACTGAACAACATGGTAATACAGTGAGGCACACAAAGTGTGCAAACAAAGCCACACATAGTGGAAAACATATATGAAAAAATACCTTTGATGTTGTGATACCTGAATGATATCCTGAATAATAGTAGTACAATGTTATTTACTTGAATGATAGACATATTATCCATCTACCTGAATAATATCCTGAATAATAGTAGTACATTGTTACTAAATAGCAATGAGTACATGCATTCAAACAACACTCACAAAGATGAATCTAAAGTAACTACTGAACTAATATCCTTGCTTCATGGTCACATAATATACAGCATTTAATATCACATTTAATACTGAAACATGTAACTTGTCTACTAAGACTCTTATGTTATAACTTTACATTAATTAGCTCATGTGCATGGAACTCACTTTAAATACACACAAGTAATTCTGTAACAATACCTTCACCTGGGAGAGTGTGTGACACAACCGGATAACTGGTTACTAAATAAACATAGGCATAACATTGCAATATGCATTACCACCATAACCTTTATGACCTATGAATAATAAATACACCTACAACTAGCTCTTGTGAGCTTGCGATATGACATAAAGTCAAACTTACAAGTTACCAACTAAACATTGGAATAAAATGGCAATATTGTATTACCATATCCTTACAATAACCAATGAATAATGAGTACACTTACAACTGGCTCCTATATGTGTAACACATGACACAAAGAACCTAATAATGACCACTGACAAAACACTAAGATCTGTGAGACCAACTATACAAATCACCATGGTATTACTATAAGTAATCACAAGTTATGATGACACAAGAGTTGAACATAATAGTAATCAACAACTTAATAACAATAACTTATACAACATATAGTGTTTGACACACCAAGTAGCAATACCAATATATATACATGAGTGCACATTAATCATTATGTAACATGTGGGTGCATGTTATACGCAACATGCCGGTGCATGTCAATGCCGATCAATGATGGATGGAATCGCATACAAAGTATACACAAGTTAATGTAATACAACACCACTCATAGGCTATACCAAGGTATAGCCTATAATATTCTATGCCACAGCATAGATGTGGGTACAACAACTTGTTTTCCCATTGATGACACAAGATGGAACAAATGGTATTTCCTAACTGCCTAACAGTGCTTTTGATAAAGCCATACATGCATAAAATGTATAAGCTATGGTACTAATATGACTTCACAACTTTACGACTAAACCGACACTTTGACAATAAATGAACAATTCAAGTCAAAGTAGATTTAAATAATGAACTAAGCTTCCATGAGTGTCTAAACTCAACACAATCATCCAGTGCTGTTGCCAAACAAGAACTTGAACTCCATAAACTGACTATATACATTACATAATGTATATAGCTGCGCAGGGTAGTTCCGCGGAACGCCCTCAATAGACGCAGTGTACCAAGACATGACCATATCTGACTGTCAACAAATACATTGCGTAAAGTACAACTGCACAGAGTAGAACCTCAGAACAGACTGAGTAATGCAGTGTACCAAAACCTGATAATACCTAAGACCTAACTATCACAAATAGCCGACATTGTGTAATGTACAACTGCGCAGAGTAGAACCTCAGAACTGCGGAACAGACTGAGTAACGCAGTGTAGCAAAACATGATAATACTTAACTATCGACAAATAGCCGACATTGCGTAATGTACAACTGCGCAGAGTAGAACCTCAGAACTGCGGAACAGACTGAGTAACGCAGTGTACCAAAACCTGATAATACTTAACTATCGACAAATAGCCGACATTGCGTAATGTACAACTGCGCAGAGTAGAACCTCAGAACTGCGGAACAGACTGAGTAACGCAGTGTACCAAAACATGATAATACTTAACTATCGACAAATAGCCGACATTGCGTAATGTACAACTGCGCAGAGTAGAACCTCAGAACTGCGGAACAGACTGAGTAACGCAGTGTACCAAAACATGATCATATGTAATAACTAATCCTTAGCAATGAATTAATCAAACATGATGGTCAATATGAGTATTGATCATAAACAATGCAAAACAACTCTCTCAAACAATTATGATATGCTTTTGCAAAGCAAATCTAGGTCAAATAATTCTGATGTGCCTTTGCACAAACCAATATTGAATATAGGTCAAATAGTTTCAGTGTGCTTTTGCACCAAACAATTCAAACTAAATACAATGTTATACTTGCCAATTTTGACACATTGATCCCTAGATCAATCCTGGTTCGAAATGAGGTGCAGGCTATCAATCCACATGAGGTACTTGCGGCACGATGTGTGTTTGAAGGTTGAGATCAAAACTTGCAAATATGGGAGGCTGATGACGCCATTTGCAAAAGCCACGGAAGACCCAACCTCAACTTCAAACCTGGTTTTAGAGACCAGCATCGTGAATGACATCTCGCCATTACCCCGTGCAGATGCACCACTTACTGCTGTAAGTAATGCGATAGCTCCGGCATCTCGATGGTCAACGATACCGACATTTGAAGTGGAAACAGCAGAGCAAATCACGGGTGATTTTCTCTCGCAAAAGTTTGATGGCTGCCTCCCCTCTGCGCATGTGCAGTGACGTCACAATGACGTCAGCCTAAAAATAGACTTATATAAATTTAGATTTATAGCCATAACTTCGCCAATACGGGACCATTTACCAAGTGTAAACTACCGTTTGAAAGCAAATATTACTTATTATGTGAATATCTTACTAGATTAGCGATAAAACATAGTTAACAGGGTGAATTTCCTAAGAAAAACAAATGACAAACTTTTATCGGCAATATGACCTTGACCCCGTGAACCGGAAGTGAAAGTAGAAATATTTGAAAATGTCCACCACTCGCCTACAAATCACTGAAATATGACACTTTAGTGGAAAGTATCAACCTAAACATACATGTAAGCATTTAAACAACATTAAGTGAAACCCAACAATGACGAGACATTGAACTGACACTACTTAATAGTGGCAAAGAATGGTGAGTAAAATTGTTGGGGTTGTCACACATATATATATCAACCCATTGAAACCAACTTTTGAATTAGCTCCTAAAAATGATAAAATAGCACCTTTTAAATATATTGACACCATGCGTAATTTCTAAAAACAAAGCATTTCTATAAAACGATTGAAGCTGATTTGAATCTCAATACCGTTAAGAGGGATTTGCAAAAAAATCTTCCCTCATTTAAAAGCACACGGGCGTTATTTCAATGATCACTGACGTAAATTCATGAATAATGAACGAATGCCTAAAGTATATTGTTTTGGTATTTTCCCTTTGTCTTCATGGAGAAACCATTTGATAAGATCACCTATTATATTCACCTTCAATCAGACGGAAGTTTGCATTCTCTACGTCGGCTATGTCTTTTTTCGAGCGCCCCTTTTTGGACTCGATTAACACATTTTTGCAACTTTTTATGCACTCACTGATTCGTTTTCGAGAAACATTAAGTTCTCTACTAGCTTTAACCTATATACATATGAAAAACTGGGCTGCAAACGGCAGACAGTTGCTAACTTTTCCTCGACTAATGGGACTAATTAGCCGGGCGTACAAACGTATACCCACTGGTCCACATTAGTTACTTTGATGGAACGTCAATTTTGCAAAATGGATGAACTTCCTTGATACGATTTCTTTATTTGGCACAAAGTTAGACAATATACATATAGCCTAGGTTTAAAAATGCATTCGGTTTGGAAATGATTTTTAAATGAAGCCGCAATTGATACATTTAGTTCCTCGATTTTTTACATTGACGCAAGTCCACGTCAAGGTAAAATTGGTAATATAATGATTTGAATACTCTAGTGGTTAGCAATATAATTAAAAAATATACATTCAAGATGTAAAATTTAATTTGAAATAAAAATGTTCAAATATGATATAATTGTGATATTTAGTGATTATGTTCACATGATAAAATTGTGATATTTAGTGATTATGTTCACATATGATATAATTGTGATATTTAGTGATTATGTTCACATATGATATAATTGTGATATTTAGTGATTATGTTCACATGTGATATAATTGTGATATTTAGTGATTATGTTCACATGATAAAATTGTGATATTTAGTGATTATGTTCACATATGATATAATTGTGATATTTAGTGATTATGTTCACATATGATATAATTGTGATATTTAGTGATTATGTTCACATGTGATATGATTGTGATATTTAGTGATTATGTTCACATGTGATATAATTGTGATATTTAGTGATTATATTCACATATAATATAATTGTGATATTTAGTGATTATGTTCACATGTGATATAATTGTGGTATTTAGTGATTATATTCACATATAATATAATTGTGATATTTAGTGATTATGTTCACATATGATATAATTGTGATATTAAGTGATTATACTGCACCGTTAGAGGCCCGTTAGATCGTGGTGTTTTTTGGTGAGCCATTAAATCACCTGGGTGTGTTAACCTTTACCACATACACTACACAAGCTTATAAACGTTATAGTCCTACTACATGTGTTATGCCTCAAGGATCATTTGTTCCTTTGATTTAGCATCAGATCGTGATGTCGTTTTTGGTGGAACTTTAAATTACCTGGGTGTGTTAACCTTTACCACATACACTACACAAGCTTGTAAACGTTATAGTCCTACTACATGTGTTATGCCTCAAGAATCATTTGTTCCTTTGACTTAGCATCAGATCGTGATGTCGTTTTTGGTGAAATTTTAAGTTTCCTGGGTGTGGAAACCCTTTACCACATACACTACACACATACGGCTTTGCCCCAGTGTGTATATTCATGTGGTATTTTAAGTTGCTGGTCTGTGGAAAAGTTTTTAAGCATGTCTTGCATTGGTATTTACGAGGGCCGTGGACGTTCTGACTACGGCTATTGTTTTGTGTATGTGCGTGGAGTTCTGTCGTTTGGACGGTGTTTATCGGAGGTACATTTGTCGGCCATCTATACTGCGATGCATTGTTCCCTAAAAAAACAATAATCAAATAGTGTTTTAATCAAGCGTTTACATAATACCCGGGGCCTTGTATGTGTACTGAACGAAATTATCGATGGCTCATTACACGAGTGTAAGCAGGTAAAGTCAAACGTTATGTAGGCAATCCCCGGGGATTGTTCCAAGTGAAAGTACTTCACTAAGCGCCATCTGTAGCTCGGCTATTGAGAGAGCGCATGCATATTGCATGGTCATACATCAGAGACATATAAAACAGAATTTTGTATGTCTAAATTAGCTAGTATTTCAATAAATAAATTTGAATTTGAGTATCTAATGGCCCAACCATTTTAATATCCATGAAATTGTGCAAATTTCCATTGCAAACGCTGATGCATACTTTAAGGTGTATTACAATATTTTTTGCTGCATGAACGTTTAAAATGGATGCAATTAAATCACAAAATAGACCAGTGCAAGTTATATCAAAGATACAACAAAAAACGTTAAAGCAAAATCCTCAAATGCTAATTTTACAAAAGAAATTTGTATTTATTTACATCATTCATAACAGTGTCTCTATCCACTCTGCCACAGCGAATTATTGAAATTAAATGACAACACATTTTCCCAAAGCCTAAATACTCCTAATCACGTTTATAATACATATATCTACCATTGTAGTCAGACATTTCATAAAATTGGTCATTTTTGAGTTAATAAAGATCATATTATAAGCAGAATATAAATTAAATAACACCGCCTCAACTTAGCTCAGATTTGAATTTAAAACAGTTGAAATATAAACGTTTACATTAAGCCAGTCAGTCTATTTTTATCCTATTAATACCGCAACCACCAGAGCAGAAATACCCAGTTCATGGATTTCGTCCATCCTTCAAGATCGGTCCTTCACTGCTTTCATAGCAGATCATGATGTTATGCAATGAATTACTCTTGGGCCAATGGATTTCGTCTTGTATTTGTATTACTAGAATCACTGGAGCGAGTGTGATACCATAACAGGCCTGACCTCCCATTGTTATGAGCGGATCATTGGCACTCCATACACAATTTTCACAGTTAATGGGTTCAGTAAACAGGTAAGGAAACCAGTGACCGTAACTGCTGTATACGTAGTAGTTTTGTTATGAATGTATACTAAACTGAAATTTCAGTTTTCAATAAGATGAGATCGCTCATCTGTGAACCTAAGTTAAATCAGTTTCTTGATGAGTTTCATTGACCATGATTTCGGTTTTCAGATTTTCCAGCAAGCTGGATTTGGTAATATTGCTTTATTTTTTCAAAAATCATTCCATTTTGATCGTAGAAATATAAGCTTTACAAAGACGATGGCTTGTTTTGAAATAAATCTATTACAAAAGATTAGTATTTGTACTCGATAGTTACATCATCTTTCATTACATTCTCTAGATTCTCCTATTGAAGTTCACAACGCAGGTCAGGTACAACTTGATTGGGACTAACTTTCCGATGGACTGATTTTGATATGATCACAATACGTTTGACCAAATCAAGACATTTGTACTTTTTTTTAACTGAAGAGCAATTATTGTGGCATTCTACGCTTGCAGCATAAAATTTACACAAGCTCCGTGCAGTTCTCGTTGAAAAAATACAAGTCAAAAGTTAGAGGTAACAAAAATAAAACTTTTAATACAAGTGCCGATCAAAAGGTTTCTTAGCGTTGGCTCTCAGGAGTTGGAAGCTCAAACTTTAACATGAGACAGGATAGTTAGTTTGTTTGAAACTGTAGGAGTTTCACATAAATTGGTTTATTGGTAGTGACACAGAGTCAATTCATATTTTCAATGACAAAGTTCGGTGGAGCAGCGTAATATGTATATGAAATATCTGCTGATTTGTGGTTCTGGAAAGGACGAGTGGCTTTAAGACCCTATATTAGCCCCCAAGATATTTAGAAAAATTGTAAAGAATATCAAAGAAGAGACTTTGTTTGATAACCAGATCCCAAAAATTAGGTCATTCTGACATTTATATTTAAAAATATAGGTCTAGGTCATTCTATTAACAGTATAAAATGACCTTTTCAAGGAAAAATCACTTTTTTCACATCAATATTGTCAATGTTTCTACTATTTATTATCAAAGTAATCATTATTTTCAGTCATTTAAGACTTTTTAATTGATCCTGTTGCTATTATCTTACATAATATTGACAGAGCATATTGGGCAACATTCGAAAACGTATAAAATATAACAAGTCAAAAATACAAACAAAATATTGAATATAGTGATCTTCTTTATACTTCATTTAGAACAATTGTCTACAAAAAAAACTATGTCAGAAAATAATATTGAGTTTTTTTAAATTTACATCACAATGAGAAAGAACAAGGGGCAACATTTAAAAACACATGAAGTAATTAACAAGTCAAAAATGCATATCAATCAATTATATATTGATCTGCTTCCTTGAGATCATTTGTACATATGCAGTTTGTGGCAGTAAAATACTGCATTTATTATTTCACATCACAGTGAGGAAGCACAAAGAGCAGCATTTGAAAACACATGGACTTTACATAACTGCTGATGAGCACATTCATGTGTTTGTTCATTATAATAAGAGATTCTCTGAGCTATCATCATCTTCTTCATTGACAACATTTCATACATATCTTCGTGCATTTCTTTTTGCTTTTATACCCCTTGTGCCTACAACCCTACTCCCAACAAGGCATGCACAACACCATCCAGTGATTGCATCAATACTATTACATACATCTGGATCTGTGTTATACTCCACCCATGTACATGGATAAAAAGATTTAGAGGAAACAAACCGATTACTGGACTTTTACACAAATTAGGCCATATGTATCTTTTTTAACAATCATACATATTTCTACAACATTAATATAAAATTGGTCATTTTTGAGTTACTAAAGATATTATAAGCTGAATATAAATTAAATAACACCGCCTCAACTTAGCTCAGATTTGACCCCCAATTCACCATATCTACAGTTACAATCTTATATAGCTCGTCCTGATATATCAAGTCCCGACCAATCAGAACACAGTATTTCAAATAATCTGCAATAATCAAGCATGGCTATTTTTAGACTCCGGTGACATTCATTATTATATCAATATGGCGCCCTGTTCATCATTCATAACTTTCTTTCTAAAACTCGAATATCTAGCTAGCACCTGAATGAATAGTACAGTCATTCATAAGGTGATAAAAATGTGTCTTGTCAAAACGGACTATCTGCCCTTTCGTTTGGTAAAATTGTTCTCTCATATGAGAAAAGGATTTAAGCACTAAACTCAATGATTTGTTTGCAAAATATATCACTCGTGGATTTAAAGCTCGAAATTTGGTTTTAGTTTAAAGGAAGGGACACTCATCTTGTGATATATTTTACTAAGTTAAGTGCTTAAAACGTCAAGTCAAGCATAAGTGCATCAGTTATTAGTCTCCATCGTGTTTCCATGGTAACGCTTGTTATGTTGTAGTAGGTTGCTAGGGTGAGGGAATCCTTTGTTACACACGCTGCACACGTAAGGCTTAAGTCCTGTGTGAGTGTTCATGTGATATTTCAGGCTGCTACTTTTCGTGTAGTATCGGAGACATATCTTACACTGGTACTTCGATGGTTGTTTACTGGGGCTCAACACATTCCCGGTAGGTAACTGCCAAACTCTCCCTGGAAAAATAAAATAATCCAATAAATGTCCCAAGTTATTTGATATGATTGCATTGAATTTAACTGCAAAATATGGCAATCAAAATCATGGTACCCGAGACCATGGGCTCTACACGTGTCAGTTATTCTCTTATCTCACAAGTACTTAATACTTATTTTGAGAAATTGTTTTTATTACAACTTTGTAATTTTTAAAACAATTCTTGGATTAAACCCTGGTGCATTTGGTTTACTAAAATTGATAGTCTTTATTTGAATTAAGAAGGGTCTGTTCTCTCAGGCTAGTTACACGGATGCCTCCTATTAGCTCAGAATATGGGGTGAACTCGGGGGTGAATTCCTTTAGCTTAACGGGGTGAAGGTGAGAGATGTCGGAATCATTGGTTTTAGGCCGATATAAAAATGGTATGGTCTCTCTTTAAGAATAATATACGGAGTGATCCAAAATTAGGTTTACGGTTACAGTTTACAAATTATTGAAAAACTGTAAACCTACTTCTTGACCGCCCTGTATAAACGGGTAGAATGAGCTGTCATCTTTAAGGATGTCAGATTGTCAATTGATGACCCTGTATATTATGCTAACCTGATATCCAATAACATGTGCATACCATTTTAAAATGGAATAAATACCCAAAATACATTGCATTGATACCATAAACAACTTTGGTTTTCCATCCATGCATGAAAGTTGTTCAGAGGAAAATGCATTTTAAAATTCTAGTTCTCATAAAAACCAATGGCACAGCCGGTAACATTTAAAACAAGGTATTCTTCTTTTGAACATTGGTTCATTTTGAAGGTGTAGCATATGTAGCAAGAAAAAATACAGATAGAAATAATATTTGATTTTTTTCAAATCATTTTTGCATTTTAGTGCAAAATATTTTTAATATGCTAAAACATTGAAGAGGCACATAAGCTATGACATTTTATTAATTTAGTCTTTGCATTTGTGTTAAAAAGTTGATATGTTTTGCACTGTAAAGTGGAAGATTTGACGATTAATAAATTTCAACTTTTATTTGAAAAATGGCGGGATATTTGAATCTTAGAAACAATAAAAATATGATATAACCTTTTTTTCAATAATTTTTTTTTAAACTCTGTAACATAGGTCATCAAAAATAGTAAATTAATGATAAAAACATATTTTAAAACTTTAGACTGGGCCTTCCACAGCTTTACAACTGCCAAAAATATTCCAAAAATGTACGTGTAAAACACGTCCTGTAAAAACCAAACTGTTATTTGTTGAAGTCGTTTTAAGAAATAATATATTAGATTCAGTTTGTCAATGTTGTTTTTCAGTCTCTGCAAGGTCCAAACCAACATCATCTCGTACAGTTCTTTTTCAAATATGATTTCTATATATTACAAAGCGTTGCGCTTTTAAATAACATGACACTCATTAGATATTAAAAATAGCTTTGGCTAGAGGTCGCATCTCGTTTATTAAGTATTAAGGCCAGGACCCATTGAATTACTTCAGATAATTTTCCAGTAGTGTAAATTTACGCATCATTTATGAACATCGGTAATAAGGTTTGCCTACAGATGCATGTCTGAGTTGATTTGGATTACTAGTACATAAAATCTGAGACTGAGACTTAATGATATGTTGAAAAAACTTTCGATTGATTGAATGCATTAATTTTCACCATTAAAACCTCTATGTGAGGAGCCTCGAAATGTGGCCTGAAAAGGTATGAACTAATGCATGGAACCTATCGAGCGTTAAACATGTTTAACCTGCAATGACGTTTAAGAAGGTGTTCACTGTATAGACGACGTAGCCAGCATGACTATCGTCTCTCCTAAACCCTACACACCTATTCACTCACTCATATTCTACTCGCATTCGAAAATAGCGTTTGATTTTCGTAACGCTTAAAGCTACACTCTGTAGTAATATGTAGAAATAATTTATATTCTAATTCGTTACACTCAAACGAATATAAATAAAACATATATTCTCTGCTTGTTTGTGTTTTTTCTCGTGTCTCTATCCGTATGGCGCATTAAAACCTTCAATTTATCGATGTTGTTTTTCAGTTTCGGCAAAGTCAAAACCACATCATCTTGTACAGTTAATTTTTAGATATGATATATATTTTCTGCTTGTTTGTGTTTTTTCTCGTGTCTCTTTAAACCATATGGCGCATTAAAACCTTCAATTTATCGATGTTGTTTTTCAGTTTCGGCAAAGTCAAAACCACATCATCTTGTACAGTTAATTTTTAGATATGATATATATTTTCTGCTTGTTTGTGTTTTTTCTCGTGTCTCTTTAAACCATATGGCGCATTAAAACCTTCATTGCAGACACTGCACCTGAATGGTTTCTCTCCAGAATGTATATTCATGTGATATCTCAGATGATTATTCTGTTTGAATCTCTTTAGACAAAGATTGCATTGAAATTTTCTCTCCGAGTACTCCATTTGTTTATTGCTTGTGTTGTTTAATGCTTGGCTCGGATTAACCTTCTGAACGTTCCATTGGGCCCAGTTCTGACCTGAAAAATCAGAATATAGTATTATAATAGGTTTGAACAACAATTTAGTATCAATGTTAATTGAGCATTAGAGTTTAAGACGTTTAAAATGTACAGTAAATTGATAGATTGTTAATATTGAAGCCAATATGATTTAACATATGTTTTTTTTCTAGGATTATAGCGCATACACATCTTGATTCACAAGGTTTACGTTGCTCCAACTTCACCATAAGAATGAATCCACATTTACCGAGTAAACAAAATGCGAAACATATTCTCAAAGTAAATATATCACGTCATAAAACATTTTTTGATTGAAGACATCGATTCAAATAATCGTTCAAAAGAAACCCCATTCAAGAACAATAAAATGAGAATTTATTTGTAGGACTGCTGATGAAACAAATATTTGGAATACTTTTGATTGGTTGCATGCTGATTTTCACGGGAATGACACACCACACAATAACAGGACAGAAAATAAGCTTTTGTGGCATCCAAGGTGTGTATTTGTATGGGCGTCAGATATGGCACATACATTATATACTATCACTTTATACAGTAGTTAGCACCAGTATCTAATGGTTTGATATGTTTTGGAAAGATGTTACTATAGTTAGTGTTTTTTTGAGTATATTGTTTTCTTCAGCACAATCTATCTTTACAGTGGTGGGGACCTTTTCACTCATTACAGGAAAGGATAGGAAGATCTGTCCACTATTTGGATCAAATTATTTTTTGAGGAAATAAAAAATAAACCATCACACGATTTTATAAATCAGATATTTCTTTAGACTCCATTAATTAAATGTCCTGCTTCACTTCTCCAATAACGCTAGGAGTTAAAGCTGTAACGACTCTGTAGGCAGGCGTTAGGATTAATTCAAGTGTGTCGGAGAAAGTTTATTATTGGGAAATAAATTTGGGAGGTTATAAGGGGAGTTTGACTCACATATAACTGTATAATGAAATAAAATACAATAAATGTATATGTTTCAAATCAAAGTTCTTTTTAATGAATCAATTAAATGATTACAGTCATGGATATATCTAACATGGTATCAGCATCAATCGATATCAGTCGTTACAACATTAAATCTAACGACCACCCGGTACGAATAATATTAACCGATGAGTCAATACAATAAGAACAATCAAATGACACAACAAAATACGAAATCATGGAATGTCTGATTTCAGAAAATTTAAAGTACCCAAACAGGTTCAAAGTGAAGTTGTATTTTTACTCAATATTTCTTATTGACATTAAAAAGATTGAACAATTTAACTTTTGAAGTCGGTCGTCCTCTAGAGAAGCAACACTGAGTTTAAATATAATTGGTGACTGGTTGACCATGACAGTAAAATTTGTAAAATTTGCATTAAAGACGTTGAGTCCATCATACTTGCTATTGAAAATGGTGCTATTTGTACCAAATCTAACATTCAGATACTTTCTTTAATTTTTCAATTGTACTGTCACACAGCAGGATCAAAATGCTCCATGACTTCACTCTGTTCGTGTTTCTTCTGATGTCTCTTTAAACCATATGGAGCATTGAAGCCCTCGTTGCAGACTTTACACCTGAATGGTTTTATCCCAGTGTGGATGTTCATGTGATTCTTGAGATGGTTGCTCTGTTTAAACCTCTTCAGACAGAGATCGCATTGGTATTTTCTCTTTGTTTTAATTTCTTTTTTGGCTATAGTTGGTGCCAGGTAAACTCCATGTGATATTTCCCTACTATTCCAACTGCGTTCTGGAAAGAGAACAGACAATTAGCTTAAATTTTGACAGTAAATATTAGTGCAAACATTTTTTCAATAGCAACCATGAAATTGAAGTCTGATAACTACAGCCTCTCATTGATAGCTTTAAGTCAATCATGACTTAAACTAAACTATAACTTTAACTCAAGTATAGCTTTAAGTCAACCAAAGCTTTAACTCAATTAGAACGTTCACTTAATTAAAGCTTTACCTAACTTACAGGTTTAACTACATTAATTCTTTAGCTCAGTCATAGCTCATCTCAATCATAGCTTTAACTTAACGATATTATTAACTAATTAATAGCTTTAACTCAACTACAGCTTTAACTCAATTATACCTTAAACTTAACTTTTGAAACTTGCCTCATATATTCGCTATACTGGCTACGGTCATGCTGTATTCAGGTGAAATTCAAAATATCAAGACTAATGTTTCTGTCAGTGCTGCAAACTACAGCCATGAATCTTTGTTTCTTTCATTTTACTAAATGTTACGGTAATTATGAATAGACAAAGTGTGTTATTATGAAATTCATGTTTATTTGATATTCTAGTTCTAAAAAATATTTACAGTAACAGCTACATTAACATGTCCTTTTTTAAATATACATAGGACAAGTCAATGGTTACCAACTTTTCGAATTGTTTGAAACATAAGGAACATCTTGTATCAGGGACTGTGTTCATCTAGAACAATTTGCAACAAAACTGATATCAATAATTATGAAAAAATCTGTACAATATGTGCATGTAAACGAATAATATCTATTGATAGATCAACATGTACAATGAGATATCTGAATATTCATTTAAAGTGTAGATTACTTAAAGATGCATCATGTACATTACAATTATAGTACATGTAGATTACTAAACAATATGTATAGGGAGATAACTTAACAATGTGTTGATGTAGATTACTGAACAGTGTGTACATGAAGATTACTGAGCCAATGTGTATGTATGTATTGCTGAATAATTTTGTCATGTAGATTACTGAACAATGTGTACATGAAGATTACTGAGCCAATGTGTATGTATGTATTGCTGAATAATTTTGTCATGTAGATTACTGAACAGTGTGTACATGAAGATTACTGAGCCAATGTGTATGTATGTATTGCTGAATAATTTTGTCATGTAGATTACTGAACAGTGTGTACATGAAGATTACTGAGCCAATGTGTATGTATGTATTACTGAATAATTTTGTCATGTAGATTACTGAGCAGTGTGTACATGAAGATTACTGAGCCAATGTGTATGTATGTATTACTGAATAATTTTGTCATGTAGATTACTGAACAGTGTGTACATGAAGATTACTGAGCCAATGTGTATGTATGTATTGCTGAATAATTTTGTCATGTAGATTACTGAACAATGTGTACATGAAGATTACTGAGCCAATGTGTATGTATGTATTACTGAATAATTTTGTCATGTACATTACTGAACAATGTATAATTGTAAATTACTGAACAATATGTACACATATAAATATAGACAAATGTATTGTGTGTTGAATATTGAATAATTTGTTCATTTATAGGATTGGGTATTAGTTGATTTCTACATAGAGTACAGTGAATGAGATCATTGAACATTGTTAATGTGGAAATGACAGAACATAGTACACTGTATTAGATTACTGAACATTGTTAATGAGGAAATGACAGAACATAGTACACTGTATGATACTACTGAACATTGTTAATGTGGAAATGATAGAACATAGTACACTCTGAGATTACTAAACATTGTTAATGTGTAAATGACAGAACATAGTTCACTATATGAGATTACTAAACAATGTTAATGTGGAAATGACAGAACATAGTACACTAGTATATAAGATTACTAAACAATGTTTATGTGGAAATGACAGAACATAGTACACTATATGAGATAACTAAACAATGTTAATGTGGAAATGACAGAACATACGAGGCCCGATCAGAAAGTAAGTAACCAACTGCCCTCATTTTTTCATACTTCAATCAATCCCATTGAAATTTTCACAGATGATGTAGAAAATATTAACCTATTAAAGAAGACCAAAGACAATGGGTTAGCGTCAATTCCATTGTTATGGCTGTTGCTATGGTGATGATTGTTTTGGGTAGACGGGGCACCCTTTTGTAAGCGGCTTTGGAAGATGGTTTGTAGAGTTTTTTACATGCTGTATTCCTCCAAATGACCTAACATCTTTTTATGCAAGACTGAATAATTTGTTTTATGTATTATCACAATGGTAACTATGCTCCAATGTCTCATTTATAAGTCATTGACACAAAGAAATCAAGGGCATATCTGTCATAATGATGATCATGATTCAGTCACAGTTTCAATCCAGTCAAATGTTGTTGAAGGGGGATTTTACTGACATGACGACAATGGTCTACCTCCACAGAGCCAACATTACTGAAGATACAGTAGATTAAGCCTATTCCATGGCCACACAACTACCCCAGGCTCACTATTCCCCAGACCTGGCCCCACGTGACTAAATTCTTTCCAAATGCAAGGATGTTGTTACGGAGAGTCCATTTGGGCAGCAATAAGGCAATCATTAAAGCTTTCAATGGCAGTTTGCAGTCATTGAATGGTGCCATGTTGCACTTCTTTAAGGACGGAGTGAAACATTGCCTCAACTGCATTGACTTTGGTGGCGATAGATTTGAAGGACTCTTTGTTAAAATGTAGTCTTACATTTGAATTTGATATATTTGGAGGTATTACAACATGTAGAAAAACTCTACAAATTATCTTCAAACGCCACTTTAAACAGGGTGCCCCGCCTACCCAAAACAATTGTCACCATAGCAACAGCAATAACAATGTAATTGACGCTAACCCATTGTCCTTGGTCTTCTTTAATAGGTTAATATTTTCTACATCATCTGTGAAAATTTCAATGTGATTGAATAAAGTATGGAGAAATAAGAGCAGTTGGTTACTTACTTTCTGATCGGGCCTCGTAGTACACTATATAAGATTACTAAACAATGTTAATGTGGAAATGACAGAACATAGATTACTAGACATTGTTAATGTGGAAATGACAGAACATGGTACACTCTATGATATTACTAAACATTGTTAATGTGGAAATGACAGAACATAGTACACTGTATGAGATTACTAAACATTGTTAATGTGGAAATGACAGAACATAGTACACTCTATGATACTACTGAACATTGTTAATGTGGAAATGATAGAACATAGTACACTCTATGATATTACTAAACATTGTTAATGTGGAAATGACAGAACATAGTACACTGTATGATACTACTGAACATTGTTAATGTGGAAACGACAGAACATAGTACACTCTATGATATTACTAACATTGTTAATGTGGAAATGACAGAACATAGTACACTGTATGAGATTACTAGACATTGTTAATGTGGAAATGACAGAACATAGTACACTGTATGAGATTACTAGACATTGTTAATGTGGAAATGACAGAACATAGTACACTGTATGAGATTACTAGACATTGTTAATGAGGAAATGACAGAACATAGTACACTCTGAGATTACTGAACATTGTTAATGTGTAAATGAGAGAACACAGTTCACTATATGAGATTACTAAACATTGTTAATGTGGAAATGACAGAACATAGTACACTATATACGATTACTAAACAATGTTTATGTGGAAATGACAGAACATAGTACACTATATGAGATTACTAAAGAATGTTAATGTGGAAATGACAGTACATAGTACACTCTATGAGATTACTAAACATTGTTAATGTGGAAATGACAGTACATAGTATACTATATGAGATTACTAAACAATGTTACTGTGGAAATGGCAGTACATAGTACACTCTATGAGATTACTAAACATTATTAATGTGGAAATGACAGAAAATAGTACACTGTAGTGGATTACTAAACAATGTTAATGTGTAAATGACAGAACACAGTACACTGTATGATATTACTAAACATTATTAATGTGGAAATAACAGAAAATAGTACACTGTAGTGGATTACTAAACAATGTTAATGTGTAAATGACAGAACAGTGTACCCTGTATGAGGATAACAATATTCAGATTATGGAACGGAATGTTGCTGTTTATGTAGAGCCAGCATATATGGATGGGCGAACCCTGTTTCACATATATCACATTTAAATGGTTTCTGTCCAGTGTGAATGTTCATGTGGACATTGAGACTTTGTCTTGTACTGTACATCTTCCTACACACTTCACATGCGTATGTCTTTGCTGTATGTCGTCTTGTGCGCTGTCTCGGTTTCAATTCAATATCTTCCTGGCGACCACTAAATTGAGACAGATCTACGCCTTCAAATACCATCCCTTGTGGTATACAGGTCATGTCATTTGCTTTGGGATATTTGTATGATGGTATGTTAATATATTGTAATTCCGTAACGCCTGGGACGTCTGTGATTGCTTGCATGTTGTGTGCACTTGCTTGTTCTGTTAATCCTTCTGGTAATTTATCTGGAAAAAATGAAAAATGCAAATTATTGTTTTTTCTTGATGTATTTATTCCATGAGGGAGCATGCATTATTTACATTCAGGGGAGAGAGAGCATGCATTATTTACATTCAGGGGAGAGAGCATGCATTATATTTACATAAGGAGATAACTGACAAAAGATGGTGACATTCTGCTGAGTAACAGATGAAATGAGTAACATGTTTTGGACCACAACCAAAGATGGCTGAAGATCCCTGAATCTTAAACCTAACCCTAAAGAAGAATCTGAATTTTGCCCGACCATCTTCAGTGTGCTGCATCAGTGCTCTTCAATATGGAATTGTCAGAATTTAGAAATTGTCTGTACATGTATTTTCTGACCAATTTATATGGATTGATTTCCCTACAATTATCACAAAGTATATAATGTAGAGATGTCCGCATTCTAAAAAAACTGTCAGAAATTGCTTGCATTATTTTGCAGGCTTCTTTGGATGATTTCAATAGTGAATAGTCTTGATTTTATAAATATTGAAGTGAAAGACAAACCAACATTATGAATTTCGTTAGATGAGGGTTATGGGATGGGAAGAGGGTAAACCATAACGAATTAAATCAATCCTATAAGAATATGGTTTGGGATATTTGGGTTTGTTTACTTTATGACTGGTGTCCTTTTTGATTTTTTCTTTTTTTTGCTGCGTTCTTTAACAATTTTTGGTCCTTATCCTTTGGCACTAAATATATTCAAAAACAAAAGCATTAGGATAGTAACCCAACTGAATCATACGACTCAAAAAATAAAGCAAATGGGTGCACCAACATGCAGCGCTTACCTGAAAATCAATTTGCTTTCACTTAAAAAAGAGAAAAATCATGAAAAACTGGCAATATTTTGACCAATTTTGATCAGAATCGCAAAAATGAGAAATTTGCACCCACTTGAGAAAAAACCTGTGGAGAACACTATGTAGATTGTAGATAGCAGTCAAACTGGCAATGCATCATTCTAAGTTTCGGATTCTCATATGTAATACATTGCAGAATACAACACAAATGTAAGAAGCATTCACAAGCAGTATCCTAATTTATTTTTGCTCACTGCCTTGTTAATTACATTTAAACATAATTTAATTTTCAGTTGCATGAAAAAGATTTAAAGAATAAATCGAAATATTGTAAAACTAAATCAATTTGTTATTGTAACATAAAAACAACTTTATTTAAACATCATGAAAGGAATTCAACTAGTTTCATAAAACAAATACTGGCAGAGATCATTCTAATAATCAGATACTAAAATTTCAAGGACAACAGTGTAACATTAAGTACTTAACACAGTATAAATATATGAACATTATCATATGTTCATTAAAATTAATCTATATTACTTTTACTCACTGCCTGGCTAATTATATTCAAACCATTTTGAGAGATATTCATGAACAGATTTAAATAGAATTATGAAAATAATATTGCAGTAAAATTATTTGCACTATACTGCAAATATCTTGCACAATAAACTGACTAAAACCAAATTTTCAATTCTCAAGTCATTCAATTAATGAGGATTTGTATCAAGTTTAAAATAAAAGATTGTGCCAAAAATAAATATAAAAATTAAAATGCATCAATTTTAAATGGAAATAAACTGTCAAAAATATATACTAAATTTACTACTAAATCTTCACTATTTAGTATAATGGCTATTTCTCACAATAAACTAATGCTAAAAAAACTGCTATCACAGCTAACTAATAACAAAGTCTACAATCAATGATCAAACTGTTTCTGGTGCCATCTATAGACAGTATGATGTGTAAAGTCTTCCCCACAGACATTACACTTATAAGGCTTCTCGCCTGTGTGAATGTTCATATGTCCTCTAAGATTGCGTTCAGATGCAAATGTCTTCAAACATATACTACATGTGGGTCTGCTTTGCATTGTTGGTCTTCTTTGCTCCTGTGGTTTATCAAAATGTGGGTTGACTTCTTGTGTATGGGCATATGGCAGACTTGGAACTGCTGGTTGGTTTGTTAGTAAGAACTGCAATTGGTCACCTGAAATAGTGAAATACAGATAAGAAATAAAGAGTGTATGCTTTATTGATTTGGGGTCAAAATGAAACTTATCATATTTCAAATTGAAGTTTTCTCTCCTCTCACTTAATCAATGAATAAAAAGTTGTAACTTGTAGATCTACTTGTAGTTTCATTTTTTATTTGTTCATAAAATCATTATTTGCTTCATCTTACAATCAAAACTTTAACAAAATGTCCTACATGAATAGGAGATAGTATACTCTCAAAATGGGGCAGATGCACTTATAAATGTGACCTTGGGTGCAGCACTCGGGATAAAATGTCCACCCATTAACTCTACCTCCAATTACAAATATCTCTAGAAACATTCTGTAGAGGAAAAAAACTTATACACTTAAACTGGTAAAGTTGAACACCTAGATGTAAGTGTAACACATCCATACAAGTTGAACATTTTTTACATTTCTGTTATCCAATAACTTATAATATTAACTTATAATATGTAAAATGAAACTATGTGAGTGAAAAATCACAGCCACACGTTTTCCTTGCCTTTAGGATGGCCTTTCAGTGTATCCAATTATGAGTAAAGCTTAATAAGAACCACTTAACAATACATTTACAGTGAATCCTGTATATCTGAACATATCCTTTATCATGCCACCTTTCAATACGAACTTTTCCGCAGTCCTAAAAACATAGTACTATGTTATCACCCATTGATTTAGATATTTTAGAAACCTTGATATACCAATCTGTGGCATTCAAATAAGCAGGTTTTACTGTATGCCTTGATTTCAGTGATTATAATTTCTCTGATGTCGTCTATGTACAGTATGATGTGTAAAGTCTTCCCCACAGACATTATACTTATAAGGCTTCAGTGATTATAGTTTTTTTGATGTCGTCTATATACAGTATGATGTGTAAAGTCCTGGCCACAAACATTACACTTATACGGTCTATCACCAGTGTGAATGTTCATATGGCTCTTTAGATTGCCCTTTGACGAGAATGTCTTCAAACAAATTCTACATGTAGGCCTTTGATCCTGTGACTTTTCAAAATGTGGGTTGACTTCCTGTGTATTGACATATGGCAGATTTGGAACTCTTAGTGGGTTGGTTAGAAAATTGTGCAGCTGGTCGTCTGAAATAGGGAAATACAGAAAGATGAGAAACATAAACAATGTATGATTTATGGATTTGGTGTCAGAATGTTACTTATTACATTTCAATCCTCTATTTTACTTGATCAATAAACAATAAATAAAAAAGCTGTAAGTTGTTATTTTTTGTTTTTTTATTTGATTTTTTAATGTTTTTTCCTTTTTAGTAATATACAATACAATATATAAATAGAGTTATAGTTTACAGAAATATTAGTATAAAAACAAAATACAAAACTTCTCAAAGTCTTGCTTTCAAATAACTTTATGTAAAATGAACCTCTATAAGCTTAACCCATCCATAAGTACTTCTCAAAGTTCTGTTATCAAATAACTTTATGTAAAATGAACCTCTATAAGTTTTACCCATCCATAAGTACTTCTCAAAGTTCTGTTATCAAATAACTTTATGTAAAATGAACCTCTATGAGTTTAACCCATCCATAAGTACTTCTCAAAGTTCTGTTATCAAATAACTTTATGTAACCCTACTATCACACCAAACTAGTTCTCACTACGTTCTCGAAAACGGGCTTCAACTGTGTACGAACGGACTGGACGTACTAAGAACCGTTTGGGATCTATTTACAAACTTCATCAAACGTACTCGAACGGGTAGGTCCTCTAGAACTTAGACAATGCTCAAAATGTTCTCGTGGTCGTCACGTTCTACAATTAGAACGAATGACAACGTACTAACGACGAGCTGGACGTACTACGAACGGAACCGTCGTACTTCAATCCTACTAGGGACGTTTTAACAACGAGTTGAACTGTCTGAGGACGTGTTGAGAACGAGGTAGAACTAATTGCAAACGTGTTTAAACTGATTAAGAACGTATTTAACACTGTTTATGAACGAGTTAGCAAAAATATAGCTATCACACCAAACAAGTTGCCACTGCGTTCTTCAAAACTGGTTCTAAACTATGTGTGAACGGAATGAACGTAGCTGCAACTTTCTAAGGTCTATTTACGAACTTTATGAACGTTCTTAGACGGGAATGTGATTTTAGAATTTTGAATCGATTCAAAATTCGATTGCGACCATACCGTTCTGTTATCAGGTCATGATGACCTTCTAGACTAAGGGACGCGTTCTACGGCGTTGCACACCGACGTGGTGCGACCTGAACGAACTGCGAACGAGATGGACGTATTGAAGACTGTTTAAGAACGAAGAAGCTAATTATTTCAGACATATTTCCCGACCACAGCCAGTTTGAGCCCGTTTTACGACGTTTTCGTAGGACTGGCAAGAACGGGTTAGAACGAGTTTGGTGTGATAGGGGGGTTAAATGGACCTCTATAAGCTTAACCTATCCTTAAGTACTTCTCAAAGTTCTGTTATCAAATAACTTTATGTAAAATGAACCTCTATAAGTTTAACCCATCCATAAGTACTTCTCAAAGTTCTTTTATCAAATAACTTTATGTAAAATGAACCTCTATAGGCTTAACCCATCCATAAGTACTTCTCAAAGTTCTGTTATCAAATAACTTTATGTAAAATGAACCTCTATTATATCCATAAGTACTTTTCAAAGTTCTGTTATCAAATAACTTTTATGTAAAATTAACCTCTATAAGCTTAACCCATCCATAAGTACTTCTCAAAGTTCTGTTATCAAATAACTTTATGTAAAATGAACCTCTATAAGCTTAACCCATCCATAAGTACTTCTCAAAGTTCTGTTATCAAATGACTTTATGTAAAATGAACCTCTATAAGTTTAACCCATCCATAAGTACTTCTCAAAGTTCTGTTATTAAATAACGTTATCAGTGGAACTCTATTTTGAGCTTCCAGTCAGGTGCTTCTCGTCTACAGGTTTTACTGTACTGATGGATGGGCTAGCTTTCAGTGTATCTGATTATGAGTAATTTAAGTTTAAGCAGAACCCCCTATCAACATATTTACGGTGAAACCTGTATACCTAACACCTCTCCAATCCAAACACCGCTCTATATGAACATGTTTCCTTGGTTCCATATTCCATTGACTCAGACTAAACATCTGCTAATCGAAATGCACTGTCTATGATTTCAGTGATTATGATTTTTCTATTGTCCTCTATATACATTATGATGTGTAAAGTCTTCCTCATAGACATTGCACTTATAAGGCTTCAGTGATTATAATTTTTCTGATGTGGTCTATATACTAATACAGTATGATGTGTAGTTTTCCTCAAAGACGTTACGCTTGTAAGGCTTCAGTGATTATAATTTTTCTGATGCCGTCTATATCCTAATACAGTATGATGTGTAGTTTTCCTCAAAAACATAACGCTTGTAAGGCTTCAGTGATTATAATTTTTCTGATTTTGTGTATATACTAGTAGAGTATGATGTAAAGTCTTACCCACAGACATTACGCTTGTAAGGCTTCAGTGATTATAATTTTTCTGATGCCGTCTATATACAGTGTGATGTATAAAGTCTTCCCCACAGACATTACATTTATAAGGTCTATCACCAGTGTGGATGTGCATGTGGCGCTTAAGATTGCCCCTTAACGAGAATGTCTTCAAACAAATACTACATGTAGGCTTTTGCTCTTGTGGTTTTTCAAAATTTGGGTTGACTTGGTGTGTATTGGCATATGGCAGATTAGGGACTGTGGGTGCATTTGTTAGGAAATTGCTCAGCTGGTCTGAAATAGAAAAATACAGAATATAAGTTGCATGATTAGTAATACAGACTGAGTGAAACACACAATGATAAGTATCACACTTCTTTTGATAAAAAATTCAAAATGGCCACCGAGTCATTTAGCATGCCCAAACCTTATCAGATCTTGGTACAAAAATCTACTATCATAGCTATTAAAATCAAAAAGGTACGCTGTTTTCCTTGCATTTCGAAGGCAAGATTTATGTGGCCCACTGCCCACACGCCAAGACAGACACATGCCCATCAGCACAAGAGTGTGACAATATAGCACTTTAGATAGGTGTTGTAAAACCTAGGCTAGGAAAAACAATGAGGCTCAGTTCTTTGATCTCTAATGTCCAAAGTGTTTTAAGATGAATGAGCATGAATGTAACCCTAAAACCATATACTTTTGATCATAGATCATTCTATAATTTACATTGTGCAGCACTTAATTAGTATAGTTGAACTTTCCCCAAAAATTAATAAAAGACCTGTTGACAAATTCACTTCATTCCTGACATCAACCGGTAAGGAAAAATCATGAAATTCAGAATTCAGTTTCTTTGAAAATATATTTTATTAAATTGCTACAGTTTGCAAAATGAAGGCTTCCTGATTTCCAGCTTATCCAGTAAACCCCTCCCCTTCCTCGATAAAATGAAGGCTGATTGAGGATAACAAACATGAGCTCAATTATACCACACCATAATTAAAGGCAATTTATTTCTTTATTATAAATTACAGTACAATCAACGGCTACTAATAATGAAGAACAAGCACAAAAGTATATATTCAAATATCTTTTTAAAAGTTTGTGCCAGGCTGACATGTTTCTATGCTTTATATAAGACCAAAACATATTTTCCAACATGCATGATGCCCTGTTACAAAAGATTCAATAACATAGAATCGACATAGAAATCACTTACTAGGTAGTTGTATACTGGCTATAGGTGGCTCCATGCTATAGCATAGGAACAATGATTTGACAAAAAGTATATGTTTCAGCCTCAGGAAAACGATTATCTTAATGTCTGATGTATAAATGTTTCAATGTTAATAAATTAATTTTTTAAAAAATGTCTGATTTAAAAGCATATCAGTTTTATCCCAAGTGTCTGTTCAAAGTTTGGAATATAATTGCATACATTGTGGTGGGCTATTTATGTATGGCCACTTTCAGGCAACTATGACATTACATTCATCTTGTGTATGAGTAACCTTGCTGAAAATCCTGTTGAATGTTAATTGGTGAGAACTTATCTTGATGAAATCTTGAATCATGTGTGTAATATTTTTAAGTATCTTTAAGGTAAAATGATCTGAGTACACACATAGATTATAGTTTGGAATATTTGGGGTTTGTCTTCCTAAGAAATGGTTATCTTAGCTGTTTCATTTCCTTCCTCTGTTTTGTTACATATTTTAGTTTTCCTTTGCGGCATGTACATCACACTACTATACCCCCATACTGTATCCTGTATTCCTTTAAAAGAAGTACAGGCTACAGGGAAGTTGCAAATGGAGGACGTTTGTTTATTTCCATAGTTCTGAATGTATACTAGATTTTACACATATTCTAAGTGTTCTACTATACATTGTATAGATTCATCGAGCAGTTTGCAATGTATTATTACCAGAAAAGCCCAATGGACAAAGATAGAGAATACCCACTCCATTTCCAACTTAACCGTACCCTGTATCATTTTTAAATGTGGTCACGTGGTAGGGTAGTGTGTACATACAAGAATATAAATGAATCCATTTATTGGTGTCATATTGAATTATTTATATGGGTGGTGTTTTTTCTTACATGCATTCAGGTGAAATGATGGGGATATGCCTTCTCACAAATGCCACACTTGTGACTTGTCACATGAAGTTGGTTCATCCTTTTCTTGGCTAATATTGTTACAGAGAAGGGTGTTTTTTTAATTTCAGATATGTAGGTACCACCTTGGGGCTGGGGATTATGAGTCATTTTGCACTATTTATCCGGATGGTATTTTCTCTTATGCATCTTTAGGCTGAAATGATGCGGATATGCTTTTTCACATATATTACACTTGTGAGGCTTCTCCCCTGTATGAATATTCATGTGAACTTTCAAATTCTTCTTATTCGTGAATGTCTTCAAGCATATTTTACACATTGGTCTTTGGGAATATATGTCTGTATTGGCAGCCATACTTGTACCAGATATAGCTGCATTGGCTACCATATTGTATTCATTCTCTGGGATTCCTGTTACATACTCCCAATGTGTCCGACCTGAAAAGTAAAATAGTAAACACTTTACAATTACAAAATAGAGACGAGAATTTTGATTTTATTGGAGAAACAAAATGAGCCTTGGAATATCTTTTGGGGACAAAATCAAAACATGTTTGTCTCATAAATGAAGTTAATGTTTATATATAAATACATTGGCAAAAATGACAGAAAAAATATTGTGTACTACAAAACTATTTCTATTCTACTGATACTAAAAGCTAAAATTCACGAATTCAACCACCTGTTGCCAGCTGCTGGTTTTACCTACCATTTCATGGACAACTCATTTGAATATGTATAGTACCTGCCACTATTTTATTCATATTTAAATGAGTTGGCCATAAAATTAGAAGGAAATCCGTCAGCTGGCAGTTGAATTTGCTAAGGTTCTGAGTTACCTAACATAAAAACATTTGTACAAATTGAATAATACTTTTATTTACAACAGCATATGAAGAGAAGAGCATATACAATCAGAACACTTACAATTAGACCCTATCTATTTAGGAATACAATACTAAATCCTTCCTTAATATGGATCGGTATAGTGACCATTAATTACTAGGAATACTAGAAATACTAACAATTTAACAGATTTAACTGTTCTAACCTTTAAACTGTAGAGCTCTAACATGTCTAAGAAATATACTATTCTGTAAAATTTAGTGAGGCGGTTTCTTCCATTCCACTAGATGGAAATCCTTGACCATTGAGTGGAATTGTCTACCACGAGGTGTGTGGTAATAAGATTTATGTTCCCTTATGTTGAGAAGATGAGGTCTTCATTATTCATGCTAAATGAGTGTTCAGAACTTCTTTGTTCTTCATTAGTTGAAACCTTATCATTATTATGTCTGTCCTTACAAAGTACCACACATTGACATTATCATTCACAGATGTAGTCTTTGAAGTTTTAAGTTATTTAAATTAATATTTTCCAAAATTATTTAAGTCTTAAAACTGCCATCATTTATTCTTATTGTGTCTGTTCTTCTTATGCAGTGTTAAACTGTAGTGGTGAGGAAATGCCTCCTCACAGGAATCACACTTGAACGGTTTTGCTCCCGTATGAATATTCATGTGGACCTTCAGGTTCTGATTGGTCTGGAATGTCCTTAGGCAGATTTGGCAACTTGGTCTTTTACCAGTTTGTTTCCTCTTTGTTGGGACATTCACAGGTGGAATGGTCTGACCATAAGATGGAATTGTCTGACCACTAGGTGGTATTCTTTGACCATTAGGCGACATGTTGCTGCTTCCTTGTGTTAACCATTCACTGTACATATACTCCGGTAAACCTAAAAATACATATTTATAAATAAGTACTCGATAATCCTTATGCCAAAAAGAGAATTATTATTGTTGAATATGTTAAATAAGAATGATCTGAATCGCACATTTTATTTATCTATATCTGAAATTACTCCACTTCAAATAATCTGCCATATTAAATAACATTAATTTTAAGTCTAACAATAATAATGTCTTGAATAGTTGAGAATAAGGAGGTATGCAAGTAAATCACAAATGACACAGTTTCATCAAAAATATAGGTAATTCAGTGTTTATCTTACCATTTATATTCAGAAATTTTGATATCTGAAAAAGGTCAGATGTAAATAAAATAATGTTAATATTTTCTTCAACCCTTTCCTGCCCAATCATGCTTGTTGTGTTAACTTGATATCCTTGTCTTGAATATCAATATTTTGGGTTTTTAATGCAATATATTTCAATGTTTTGCACTCATTTTGAGTGATAATGTATGTTTGATGTATTGATGATAAAAGTTTTACATCAATCAATTTTGAAATAAATAATATCAAGGATTAAGCCAGCATTCACCAATTCAATTGCTGACTGACCAAATCATTTTAATATGAATGGAATAGTGGTAGGCACTACTAATACATATATTAAATGTGCCCATAGAATAGTAGTTTAAACTGTCAGCCATCAGTTGAAATGATACTGAGTTTCATTTTTAAATACCCTGCAATTCCTTTTCATACATATCAACGGTATCTGTACACAACCTTTGACCGTAATCCATTGAAATCTGACAGAGTAATATTCTTGCATGTAAAAACATGGGAATTCAAGCAAACCCCCTCCCTGGAACCCTCCTCCCTTAGTCAAAAGTTATTTCAAAATTATGTACTTTTCACCATTGCAAGCACTTTTCCAGTGATTTTTTGAATTGTCAAATTCTCTAATTCTATAGACTCATATCGCCGACCACCTGACACCAAACACTATCAGCGAACACTGTCTACAAAAACATTGGGAATTACTACAATATGTCGCATCTTGTGGTATTGACATAAAAAACTAAACCATCCCCTTGGCAAAAGCTGGTTTTGTGCCTGTACCTTATACCTTTTATGATGTCATGTCCAAAGCCACCTTAAAAGATTTCCAAGATTGATCATATTTTCTTATGGGAAAATAAATGGCAAGACATCGGTATAATTCTAAATATCAAATTATATCAAATAACAGTTTTGTATATTCATTTTATATTCTGTGTAGTTTACATGATATTTCTGTGTACTTTGACTCATGGTAACAATTATGATAAGCTATTTAATTGATCAGTCTACAAGGTAAACTGCCACAGCTTCAAGGACTACATTAGCAAAAACATAATATGTCCAGAGATAAGAGATAACCATATGGTTGTTACTCAACATGGTGCTTTATCCTAATTTTACCAATTTTGGTCAAAATTTCTATAAATTTCTTCACTATGATGAAAATATGTTTTCCAACAACATGGCATGAAATTGTATCATTTTCAAAAGAGTGCACCATTTAGTTGCTTTAATGTTGGGTAGATCACTGATGCATCTTGGACCCTGAGTCCTCTTCAAATTCCCGAATGATGCTTAATCTTATGCTGAGTCAGACTATATGGATGTGAAAATCCTTGTTGACATAGTTCACATATATACGGCTTGTTCCCTGTGTGAATATTCTGGTGTCTTTCAAGTATTTGTTTCGTCGTAAATCTTCGCATACAAAGTGGACACTCGAAACGTCTGATTTTCGGTCTATTGCTGCTTTTCACTTCCCATTTTTGTTTTTTATTAAACGCTTCTGTACCCATGATAGAATATTCTCCCATTGATGTTTTAAATGACACGACTGGCAAGGCATCTGGTCCTGAAAAATAAATAATACAAATTAATTTATTGAGAAAGTATAAATACAAATTTTCTAATTTGTCATCATTAATTTACCACAACTTGTTTATTTAACTTGTTTATTTGGCACCTAGGATGATTTGTTAACTTAAGAAACAAAATATCACCAATTTCAAAACAGCAAGGAGAATTAACAGGTCTTAATGTAACAAATATGATACAACAGTGCTTATACTGTGACATGTCATTATCATTAGGGTAGCTAATCTAGAAGTGAGTAGCTAAGATTTTTTCGTCCAATTTTTTAGGCTTAAACTGCTCTATACTTAAACAAAATAATAAGTTCCGCCTTATCTGTTTTTTGATTTTTGCTATTCCCCTTTTTACATTGTAATTTTGATCAACTAATTAAAAACAATCCTTAGTGTATGGATGGAACTTTTCTTAATATTTCACATGATTTATGGTAACTGACTTTCTATACCCCTTGTCATCCTCGAAACACACAAGACTCAGGAACTAAGTCATAGAGATCTGCAAATGGAAGATGACCTTTTTACAATTGATAACCATCATCACCTTTTTGAAAGAAAATCACACTGCATATAGTCAGATCAGCTCATGTGTGACTTTATTCTATGTTTGTTGAGGTTACTGGGATGTGAGAATGCTCTATCACACATGTCACACTTGAACGGCTTCTCTCCAGTATGGGTTAACATATGATATTTCAAGTTCTGGCGAGACATGAATGTCCTAAGGCATAGCTGACATCTCTCCAGTGTGGATCCCTGCTTTTGTCTCTTTCTGTGTGTTGCACCCGAAACATTCTGCAGCAGGTGTTCCTGGTCTGAAGGCAACATCATTGGAATGGGGAACATGCCTGAAAATGAAAAGCAATCATTAATTATTATGAAAAAACAAAGGGCAACATATTAATACTTTGAAAACACAAACGGATCCTTAAAAACTAATATATGAAGAATAGAATGCAACTGCAAAATACTTATTACTTTAGGCCAAAAGATGTGATGCCTCAGTGTCTAGAAGTAGGTAACTTATTCTAATATAAGGGAAATTAGTGTAACCAACTGAATGACAGAGATTTATAAGACTAAACCTTCTCGACACACTGCATCAGGAATTATAGGCAATTAACAAAACTTAACATTGGCTTTTTATGAATGAATAAGCTCAAATAAATGTGCTCGATGGCACAATGACATTAAATGAATAACACTGACCCCTACTCAAGAAAATCAGCTCGGGCAAATGAACTTCTTAGGAAATTAAAAACTTACTTCACAATGTATACTTTCCTTATTGTCATTAACCCACATAGTGCTAAACATACTGAATTTATTATATTCTTATATATTTTCTTTTATATTCTATATTAAACAATTGTTAATCAATCATCAGGTTTCTCAAATGTATTTTTTATTATATAATTTATTTGAGTAATAATTTAGAATCTATAAGTAATTCATTGCAGCTATAAGTCACTATCATCGTTCTCCATAATTCCACACTACTGTATGCAGTTTTTCTCCTGAATGGTAAAAAATTATGATTTAGTCTCCACATATTCAGTCTAAATGACCAATGACCAGCCATTGATTTTGACTAGGTCAGCTTGTTGATCTCACTGGTGAACTATTGAGGCAGCTGTTGATTTCACTGGTGAGCTATGGAGGCAGCTGTTGATTTCACTGGTGAACTATGGAAGCAGATGTTGGTGTTGCTTGCCTGTTGAATAATGATTCACAATACAGTATGATGACTATGCCATGATATATGAAATAAGAAATACAACTCTTTTAATTAGTTTATCCAGTTAAGTAAGTGCTTTGAAAGGAGGAGGGAAGTTAGCGCAACAGATTTTGGACAGTCATATGTTTGATTTTAGCCATTTCCTGTGGATTTTAATAGGTGCATATGTTAGGCGAATGCATTACCTCCAGGAAAATCACTTCTAGAGATGATAAAATAATTTCGACTTTGAGACAGGGTAGATGCAAACAACCCACCCACATGTTTTTCTGAAATGTTTTCCTGATTTTCAACCCCTTCCATCCTTGTTTTTTTAATTTTTCTTGCATCAATATGTTGCGTTTTGACACACAGTTAATCCCTTAAAAGGAATAAATGATTCCTTTTAGATAAAGTGGAAAACAATATTTCCCATGTTATTTTCCCATAGGAAAAATCATTGCTTTCAGCTAAGTTTGGTCACCCATAATGGGTATCTTTAAAACCCCTAAAGGAATCACTTATTCCTTTAAAGTGGTTAACTATGTGTCAAAATGCAACATATTGATGCAAGAAAAATTAAAAAAGCAGGGATGGAAGGGGTCGAAAATTAGGAAAACATTTATAAAAAAACATGTGGGTGGGTTGTTTGCATTTACCCTGTCTCAAAGTCGAAATTATTTTATCATCTCTAGAAGTGATTTTCTTGGAGGTAATGCATTGGCCTAACATATGCAATTGTTTAAATCCTCAGAAAATGGCCAAAATCCAACATATGACTGTCCAAAATATGTTGCGCTAATTTCCCTCCTCCTTTGTGTTCTACTTTTAACAAAATAGTCTACTTTTACAAACTAGCCTACATGTTAAAAATGGTAGAAATTTAAACGCACATTTTATGAACATTCTTCATGTGGCCTCTCAGGTGTGCAGTCTGCCGGAACTTCTTTAAACACAGGCTACATTGGAATGGTTTCTCTCCAGTATGGATTCTCATATGTCTCTGCTTATCCTGGGTCCGCACAAATGTTTTACTACAGTAATCACATATTATCTCTCCAGTATGTGTCCTTGTTTCAGGGATAATTGTCTCTCCAGTGTATTTATTCTCAAAGGTGATCGAGTTTGCACCAGTGTGTATTGTTTGCCCTTGGAGGTATACAGGATCCATACTGGTGACTCCTGCAGAGCTGGATTGAGGCAAATAAGGGATGTATGGAATGTTAGGGAAAGTTTCATCTGAAAATAAAGATTAGAGATATTCCATTACTTCATTTTTCTGAGGGATGTTAATGATTAATGAATCTCACCTGAAAAAAATAGACTTATACTTAATACTCAATTTCACAGATTTTGGAGGTGTTTCTTGGAACATTTCAGTGTAGTTGTTTGCACTCGGAACTTGGCAAAATCCAGAATTTACTTAGTCAGAGGGTAGGGTGGGATGGCTCTTCAAGGGAATTCTGAATTTATTTAATCCAAGCAATAAAAATTCCAAAAGTAAGCATTTTACAGCTATTTGAATGAGGCATTAACATGCAAAATATCACCACCTACCAACAGCAACCACCAGATGATGAACAACTTCCACTGAACACCATCCACAAAAAAAGTTAGACTACAATATATCACCACTTGTGTTGGTGACATAAAAACAGGATGTCAGATTTCATAACCAATGCAACATTATTGGTATCTTTCTATGGCCAATTAGAATACAGCACATAATGTTTATGACCAATAAGAGTGCAGCACTTTATCTCTTAACCAATAAAAGTAAAGCACCTTTTATAGCCAATTAATATACAGCAAATTATGTTTTTGACCAATCAGAATGGAGCACTTAATCTCTTAACCAATGAAAGTAAAGCACCTTTTATAGCCAATTAGAATACAGCAAATTATGTTTTGACCAATAAGAGTGCAGCACTTTATCTCTTAACCAATGAAAGTAAAGCACCTTTTATAGCCAATTAGAATACAGCAAATTATGTTTTTGACCAATAAAAGTGCAGCACTTTATCTCTTAACCAATGAAAGTAAAGCACCTTTTATGGCCAATTAGAATACAGCAAATTGTGTTTTTGACCTATCAGAATGCAACACTTTATCTCTTTAACCAATTAAAATAAAGCACATATCTCTACAGCCAATAACACAACATCTCAAATTATTTATCTACGAGGCCCGATCAGAAAGTAAGTAACCAACTGCTCTTATTTCTTCATACTTTATTCAATCACATTGAAATTTTCACAGATGATGTAGAAAATATTAACCTATTAAACAAGACCAAGGACAATCGGTTAACGTCAATTCCATTGTTATTGCTGTTGCTATGGTGACAATTGTTTGGGTAGGTGGGGCACCCTGTTTTAAGTCGCGTTTGAAGATAATTTGAAGAGTTTTTCTACATGTTGTAATACCTCCAAATATATCAAATTCACATGTAAGATTACATTTTAACTCATATTCCTTCAAACTAAATCGCCACCAAGGTCAATGCAGTTGAGACAATGTTTCACCCTGTCCTTAAAGAAGTGCAACATGACACCATTCAATGACTGCAGAACTACCATTGAAAGCTTAAATGATGGCTTCATTGCTGTCCAAACGGACTCTCCGTAACAACATCTTTGCATCTGGAAAGAATTTAGTCACATGGGGCCAGGTCTGGGGAATAATGAGCCTGGGGTAGTTGTGTGACCATGGAAAAGGCTTAATCTACTGTATCTATCTTCAGTAATGTTGGCTCTGTGGAGGTGGACCATTGACGTCATGCCAGTAAAATTCCCCTCAGCAACATTTGACTGGATTGAAACTGCGACCGAATCATGACCATCATTGTGACAGATATACCCTTGATTTCTTTGTGTCAATGACTTATAAATGGGAAAATGGAGCGTAGTTATCATTGTGATAATACATAAAACAAATTATTTAGTCTTGTATAAAAAATTGTTAGGTCATTTGGAGGAATACAACATGTAAAAAACTCTACAAATCATCTTCCAAAGCTGCTTACAAAAGGGTGCCCCACCTACCCAAAACAATCATCACCATAGCAACATCTATAACAATGGCATTGACGCTAACCCATTTTCCTTGGTCTTGTTTAATAGTTTAATGTTTTCTACATCATCTATGAAAATTTCAATCTGATTGAATGAAGTATGAAAAAAATGAGAGCAGTTGGTTACTTACTTTCTGATCGGGCCTCGTATCATCATTCCTTTATGAATTTATTTACAAAGATAAAATGAATATAAAGTTTACAAACGAAATGTTCTTACATGCACTTTATTCTATGTTGTTAAGAATTACATACTGGTGTCAAGTTATCCTAATATTGTTAAGAATTACATACTGGTGTCTAGTTTTAACATCATCTTATTCCACAAGCATGATCTTATATGTGAGAATCAAATATACATACATGTACAGTAAGTTCTTTATTCAGATGAAATCTCCAACATTATCACTTATTCCAGTGAAGTGATTCATCAATTTATGAACATCCCTCTTAATCTAAGCATGAGTAAATAATTATTTCGAATACACAGTTTATAATGCCCTTGGTGTATTCTCCATCATTCTCACATTTTGCAATGGTGCAATTCACCAATTTTATGGACATCTCTCAAGTTCATAGAAAGATTTATTAACACTAACTAGTCAAAGATAATGATTGTCACTTTTTAACTTGGATGTTGCAGATTTTTATATTTCCATTTCAATTGATTACATCATTTGAACTAATACACAAATGGAAACTATCACAAATTTATTTAGCATAAAAATCTTATCAAGCACAAACACATTACAATAGAAAAAAAATCTTCATTGTATTAACAATATCAAATATAATGTTACTCATACAAATACAGTTTTTAATCGAACAAACACTAAGTAGATATCAGTCATTCTAAAGAAAACAAATGATCCAAATGTGGTTCTGGTCACCATTATCATGTAATAAGTATATGATGTCCATTTATTCAACAATCCAAAATGTAAATTTCCTTCAGTCATACATTCCTTAATTAAAGGGGTATTTCATAAGGGGCGCCACCTTTACAAGGCTGTAAAAAGATTTGCCCACCAGTGCCAAACCGGCACAGTTCTGACTTTGAATGTCAATTACATATAGATGAAGAAAATACAAAGACATAGTATACATCCTAGAAAGCAACCAGCTCCATCGATTCCGCAGGACTAACTGGCATTGTTGGTCATATTAGAGACATTAAAATGTGCCAAAACTTTGAAAGTCACTGCCTTCAATTTAAGTGGCCAGTAAATGAGTTTGTCTACAGGTACTGATCAGATCTAAGCTAATAAATTCATTGAGTGGCCATGAAATTGCAAGGATTGTAAAGAAAATCATTTATTAATGCCTTGGTCACATTTCTCAGATTTTCACTACGGCGCCCAGCCGATTGAATATTTTGTTCAAAATTGAATACAATATTGAGCAAAACACTCAATCGTCCAGGCGCTGGCCGATGGATCGGAGCAAATGTGACCAAGGCATTACAGTTCAAAAGATAACATATTATATTCAAGGTATGATAGATCAAGATGTCCTTCATGCTGCTTTATTTGCTTTTATTATGTGTACTAATGTGAACTTTGATTGATGACCGCCATCTAAAACGTTTTCCACACACAGGACATACATGGACCCTTCCAGCATGTTTCCCTTCGATATGCTCTGTTAAATACCTTTTTGAACTAAACGTTTTCTGACAGAAAGAGCATATGTGAGCAGTTTTTTTCTCTTCCCATAAATGTTTATCTTTGTGATAAGACAAAGCCTGTCGACTGTTAAACAAATCACCGCATGTTTTACACTTATGGACAGGTTCGTAGCCGTGCTTTGAGCGCTGGTGATTTTTCAATGTGGATCGTTGACCAAATCTCATAAAGCATTCTTTACATTCATGAGATTTGTTTTGCAGTCGGACCTGGAAATAATATAATACTTTTTATTTAAACATAGCTTAAACTATGTAGATCTTGAGTCTATAGTTTAAGATAAGTAGCTAGGAAGCATTTTTTTTAAATAATCTCAAGTGGGTTGAATTTAATTTAGTTTTTGGCCAAAAAATTCCTTGAACAGTGCTCAAAATTGTAAAAATGTTTAGACGGGTGGTCGAATCCTTGTAAACTCTCTCAGTTCCATGGTTTTACGTTACGATTCTGATTCTTGATTTGAAATCATGGTCTTAATACTTTTGGTGATGAAATTAACTGTAGGAGGCAGATATTACATTGGGACAGTTTTGAAATATTAAAATTACTTGAATTTTTTTAAAATTTACATTGAAAAACAATAAAAATAAAACATACGCGCTTTCCTGGATTTTTAGTGCCAGCCGATGCTCTAGTACTTTTGTCATCCGTTTCTTTTCTTGATACTGAAAGTAATCAATTTCAATTTCCTTATTTGTTTAATGTTGGAATCATGTCTATTAGGTTGCACTATATCAAAATATACACAGTATCAAGATATACTCAATATCAAGGCACATACACAATAAGGAACCCACAAAAGTAAACATAATATTAAGAGGGGGAGAGACCCCAGGGTTCAAAGATGACATACGCTTATAATGTAAATCTGTATTGAGATGACATTGTCGCTGATTGGTTTAGCGAGTCGATCGTTGATTGGTTTAAAACTAGGTCAATTTGAAAACTTTTAAAACCAAGATGGAGGGTACGTTTTCGACAAAAGGAGGTGCACGAAGGAGGAAATCGTATGTCATCAATTGAATCATGGGGTTTTCCCTCCTCTTCATAATATTGTTTAAAATACATTGTCCTAAATGTTGTGTATTGAACATACATGTAATATAAGCTTCCTGTATGCAGTAACCTGCTATAAAGTCACATTGGAAATTGAAATGCTTATAAGGAAAATTGCGAGCAAAGGGGCAAAACAAACTTGAACTCACAAAAAATGTTCTTTTTCTATTTTCCCAAAGCAGAAAATAACTCGCTTTAGTAAGCTGTCTCACTATGGGTGTGGATATGTATTTTAAAACTTGAAAATGAAAATGAAAAGCATAATTTATTTCAAATTTCTTACTTTACTTATTGTGTAGTAGATTTAAATGCCATGTATTAAGGGAGCCACTTTTGCATCTTAGTCTGGTAGTTCTGAAGTATGGGTCTGCATGGGAAATTTTATGAATTGACAGAACAAATTTGATAGTGAATTTATTTATATATCTATTATTATTATAATGGTATCATCAAATATTTTTTATTTCTATTGTCACTGTACATTGTCATTCTCACTTTTCCGATGGCGCAATTAACCAATTTTTGATATTATGAGTAAATAATTATTTCACATACACATTAGTTATATTACACTGGATGAAATCTCCAACATTCTGACTTTTTGTGATTTACCAATTTTATAAGCACTTCTCTCATGGGTGAGTAAATAATTATTTCAAATAAACTTTAGTTTTACAATACACATATTATGTATTCTCCAATATTAGTTTTACAATACACGTATTATGTATTTTCCAACATTTGTTTTACAATACACATATTATGTATTCTCCAACATTCTCACTTATTGCGATGGTGCAATTCACCAATTTTATGCACACCTCTTTTGTGTATGAGTAAATTATCATTTCTCGTAAACTTTTTCAGGCACAATTCACATTGAAATGGTTTGTCCCCACTGTGTATTCGCATATGGCGATTGTACTTAGACTGATGGATGAATCCCATTTGACAAATACTGCATAAAAACTTTGGTTGTCTATTGTCTTGTCCATCAGGTCTTAAATGGACTCCTTTATTGGGATAATTGAAGAAAGCCTGCCCTGAAAAATAGAGATGAGTACTATGAGTTTTCTTTGACCAAAGTGTACAAATAACTTATTAAGTGGCCTATTCTTATTGACATCTCTATTTTATACTCTACTCTACTACACAAAATGGGCTTAAAAATATGATGACAATATGAAAAATCAGCTAACGTCCCAGTCAGTCAGAATTTTTGTATGTGGTACCTACACATTAAGATACAATTCAACATACAAGCACAACATATGGCACTCCTAAGTGTACTTCAATTATAAAGGTTCTCAGCGCTTGCATTAGGTTAGAAAATTTGTGAGTCCCAAGGACGCAATTTTTTTTTAAAAAGTGTGTCCTTTGAAAAAAGTGTGTCCCCTATTTCTCCCTATTTTTCCCTATATCGAACTCTGTTTCCCATTCGGGAATGTATGTTCTAACCTTACTTGTCATATTTTCAGTTTTTGAGTGTGTCCTTTGAAAAAAAAGTGTGTCCCCTATTTCTCCCTATTTTTCCCTATATCAAACTCGGTTTCCCATTCGGGAATGTATGTTCTAACCTCACTTGTCATATTTTCAGTTTTTGATTTCTTGCCGCGAATTTAAAACGGAAGTAAACGTTAAGTACGGACTGAATAAATGCATGTTTGTTCATTCGACAATGAATACATTTTATTTCATGAATAACCTAATATTTGTTTCTGAATAGGAAAAACTGTGACGTGTCATAGTTTCAAATCTAAAAATAAACAAAGTCGAAAAAATTCGAGAGAATCATGATTATTTGTAAATATTCAACATGTTGAGCCTTATTTACGATTCAAATAAAGGTCAGAGATCATAATTATTTGTTTTTGTTAGGTATCATTGTAAACACATTGTAGTATTGACCTAAAAAAATTTGCATCCAAAAAACGGAAATATTTTCAATTTTTGCATCCTCCAAATTATTTTTGAGTCCTTAACATGTACGGGACGCCGTTAATGCAAGCCCTGGTCCTATTAACAATAAGTCAATAAGTAGCAGGACTTCTAAAAGCATTCCACTTATGGAGATGATGAACTTACAGAGGTGTTCCATTTATAGAGGCATTCCATTTACAAAGGTGTTTCACTTACAAAGATGTTTCACTTAAAGAGGTGGTTCAATTTATAGGTTTTACTATATACATTTTATTTTCTGCTATGTGTTTTCCAGTGAATCTCCAAATGGTCCCTTCTTTTAAATGACTTAAGACAAAGCTGACATTGGAATGACCTCTCTCCCGTATGTTTGGTCATGTGACGTTCATAGTGTGATCGATAATGGTAATCTCTGCAGCATATTCTGCAATAATATGGCGAGTCTCTAGGATCCTGAGGCGACTTTTGATTTTCCAGATGGGCATTACTAGGGCTATGATGCCGAAACTCTAAAAGTAAACAAAGATGCATGTCAATTATTGAAATCCTAGATGTTTTCCTGGAAGTTTTTTGAGTAGTGTAGTATTATAAAATCCTAGATGTTTTGTCAGGCATCCATAAGACATGTCGAGCAGTCGGCAGAATTTGTGTAACTTTGGAATTATTTCAAACATAATACAAATTTGGATAGTTATATTTATTGTTCAACAAGTCGCGACCAATATTTTTATGTATACGTTAACAAAGTCTAATACAATTTTAATAAAGTACCATGTGTCACTAACTTATATATATAGTAGATGTTAAAGAGGGGTATAAAGAGCTCTTATTTAATTAAAAAAAGTTTGCCGTAATTATGCTGTGATAATGATGGAAATATAATAGATAATTTTGGAAATAAATATTCTTTATGATTAAAAAAATTAAAAAGCTTGTTTTATAGTCTTTCATTTCTTCACTTGTCAACCTATGCTTGCATTTTGACAAACTCTATTTACCTAACTCTCCAAAATGATTATCTAACAATTGTTTGTTCATTCATTCTTTTCTTGGCTAAATAATATCAACCAGTCCATTAAGGCAAACTCTTGGTTTATTTTGGAAAATGACAATGTCTTTGTCTTTTCTTGGGCTATATAATCAATAACCTTAGTCCATTAAGGTACGTTCTGTGTTATCTTGTGAACCTTAAGCCTGTGTACTTTCAACTGCTGCGGTTGTCTAAATGATTTCAGACACAATTCACATTTATATGGTTTTTCTCCTGTATGGATCCGCATATGATATCTATAATTTGTAGAGTCTTTCAATCCTTTGTTGCAAATAGAGCAAATAAACTTTTCAGCTGCTTCTATTGAGGTATCCCCATATTGTTGGACATGTGGGTTAGAGTGAAGTTGATGTCCATGTGTCGGTGGCCTCGGGCTGTATGCATTCATAGGGTCTTTGACAGGAGTTGAATGTTGTCCATATGTATACAAATTGTCAATTCCTTGCTCCGAATACAAACCTGAAAATATTGTTATCATAAGTGAGTCAAATAATCACTGAATGGAACAGATGTATAAGCAGAACTTTTTCAGCATTTCTAGTAGTTAATGATCAACCTGTCCATTAGGTATACTAGGAGTACTCAGCGCATCAATATTAAATAGCAATATGTTTAATGTAGATCCAAAATGAAAGGCGGTCATTTTGTATTTAAAGGATATTGCAAAATTCAATCAAAAACTGGAGATCACTGATAGGTTGAGTACATATATTTGAGAAGGTAATGAAGTTACTGAAGACCATTTGAAAAAAATATGCATGTTTGAATCTTAATAATGGAAAGAATAGAGCAACCACTCAGTGGTGATCTGACTCAATATTGACAAAATCAGTGCTATTTTCCACTTCAATACCTCCAAGGAAATTGCTATCCAACAAAGCAGAAATGACAAAGTAGCTAAAACGTACAACAATATTTTTTGTCTATTGTTGTCAGTAAGTTGTCAATGACTAGGCATGTATGCATGAGCACATACAATGATTTAAAATACACATTATGGTGCAATTCACAATTTTTTTTCACCTCTCTTTTGAGTGAGTAAATAATTTCAAATACACATTAGTTTTATAATACACTTGATATTTCTCCAACTTTCTCACTTTTTTGCCATGGTGCAATTCATCAATTTTTTGATCACATCTCCAAGTCATTATTTCAACAAATGCACATTAATTTCATAACTCACTTTATGTATTCTCCAACATTCTCACTATTTGCAATGGTGCAATTCAACAATTTTTTTAATATCCCTCTTATGTGTGAGTGAATAATTATTTCAAATAAATTTGTTTTGTAAGATACTTGATTGACTTTGGAAAATGACAATGTTTTTGTCTTTTCTTGCCTAGAAATATCAACCAGTCCATTAAGGTACATTCTGTGTTATCTTGTGAACCTTGAGTCTGTGTACTTTTAAATGCTGTGGCTGTCTAAATGATTTAAGACACAATTCACATGTATATGGTTTTTCTCCTGTATGGATCCGCATATGATATCTATAATTTGTAGAGTCCCTCAACCCTTTGTTGCAAATAGAGCAAATAAACTTTTCAGCTGCTTCTATTAAGGTATCTCCATACCGTGGGGCATGTGGGTTAGAGTGAAGTTGTTGTTCCTGTGTTGGTAGTCTGGGTTTGTATGCATTTACATTGTCTTCGATGGGAGTTGAATGTTCTCTGAATGTATACAAATTGTCAATTCCTAGCTGGGAATGCAAACCTGAAAATATTGTTATCATATGTGAGTCAAATTAACACCGAATGGAAACAATACAACATGAACTGAAATTTCTCTGTCAGCTAACTGTCATCGTAACTGCTTTAAAACCCATACATTTTCAGTAGTATTAGTAATGGTAGTTAAATGGTCAATCTGTCCATTAAGGTGATCAGTGCTCTGTGAATGGCAAATTGCAAATTGTGTATTTTTGACCATTTTTCTTCCATGAAAACAATCTTCTACAATTTATCATTTTGCAGGACAATGAATAATATAGCTTATAGAGATTGTAATTTTAGAACCAGAATTTGCCACCTGATAAAATGTAAACTTATGTTGTTTAACTTTAGCTTGTTAAACAAAATAATAACTGTGTCAAGAATATGCTAAATTGATAATGTATACTGTATAAGTGTTTTCACTAATTTGATCCATTCTCCTATTTTTGATTTGATGCTAACATCAAATGCAAACATTTATGCAGTCCAGTAAAACCTGTCTTAGTGATCATCTCTTAATGAACGCCCGACTCTAGTGACAGTCTCTCCCTGACTGCACATACTCTACTGACTTCCGTATAGATTACCCTCAGTCTATGTAATGAAAACCTACCAACGATGAACGTTTTTTCTCGACAATTTTTTTTTCAGTGTACGAAGGTTTACTGCATATCAAAGAATTTCTTTATAAAATCAGACTGATAAGATATTTATTTTCAGTACCAACTTTATTGCAATTGAATCCCTTTGCCTTAATTTTATGCGAAAAGTTATGGCATTCATGTGCTGCTAGACAATACTTCTGAATACTTGTATATACTACTTATATATTAGCATGGTTCTTGAACGAACATACAAATCACAACTGATGTACATTACAAGTGACTATACATCGATATTTTTGTTTATCAGTGACTATTTTCTTTTGTTTTTTTGGATGTTTCTGCCATGTACCTTCTTTAAGTGTGATTTCATGTTACTTCTAACGCTAAAATTCCGCAGGCAAAGTTCACACTGGAAAGGCTTTTCTCCAGTATGAGTCCTCATATGATTTTTATAATTTGTTAAATATTTAAATCCTTTTTGACAGGGTTCACATATATATTTCAATTCTTCAGGTGTTACTTTTGGTGCACTTTTGAGTGTGTTTACGTTATATTTATTGGTTAAGTCTGTATCTGCTTTCGAACTGGCATCTCCATCCTTACGTGTTTCTAGCACGTTAGTGTCATCCAGGCTCCAGTGCTTGTTCCAATTTGCTGTCCCTGGAAAAAGTGCCAAACCATTTAGAATTATGGCTGCTTCCAATGTTACGTTTTTATGATGTGTTGTTGTCATAGTAACAAGCTCCCAATCTTAACAGTTTAACCTTTAGCAGACCACCGGCGGCCGCGTCCGCCCATTCAAAACTACCCCCAGAATCCACCGGCGGATCCGGACGACACAAATCTAACTTTTGAAAACTTTACTTTTTCCCGCCGTTCTTATGATCCAATTAGATTGCCCGATTTATTCAGTCCTTAGTAGGTGACTTCCTGTTGACCTAGAAATGGCGATGTTTCGAAAAATCTTTCTCAATTCAACAGTGTTTAAGTCGTTTTTAGTGAACAAATCGTACAAAATGACGGCCAAATACAATCACAACGAAAATGTGGAGGAAATGGATTGCGATTTCGAGCTCTTTAGGCTCTTGGAAGCCGATAATGGTCATCGAAAATAGAAACTAGAATATTTTCTGAACTGAAAAGAAGAACATTCGATCTCTGCAAATTCAGTTTTGGATTCTGACCAGACGTTGAATCTCCCGAGGGGCGAAACGGCGGATTCTGGAGGAGTATTCATGGTATATTCAAGCCCAGTCGTGTTTATGTACGAAAAAAATTCATGAGAACATTTTTCTCATGAGCCACGCTAGTGTATCTTCCCTTTGTGAAAATTTTATCCAGATTCATTCAGTAGTTATTGAGATATTAATTATTTAGTCCAGGCATATCATTTTTGAAAAATAAGTCAGATGCGTGGGATATATTTGCTGAAATAAGTCGGAGTGCAGAAGGTTAAATAAAGTGTAGTTGTCATAGTAACACAATGTATTAAATCATTGATCCACATCATAACCATGTCTTGTGTAATCTGAAAATGCCAAATAGTATTAATTGTTTAGCTATGTGGAATTTGAAAAGTGTGCTTTATATATTCCAAGCCTTTGCTTACTAAGCTAGCTACACCCCAGCACCTTTATAATGTTACATTAACACATTGCTAGGCTTGAAATATCAAATTCCAAATAATCAAATCACAATATTTCAAATAATTTGATTTCTTAAAATTACAACCAAGCACTATGGCTATTTACAGAATCATTGAATTATTGAATTGATCATCAATTCATGCTACCACACTCATTCAAAGGTCTGAAAACAAGACATAATTTGTTAAATCAACCTACGAGTCATTGAACCGCAGGCTTAAATCCTTAAGTATTAACACTGAAATGACACATCATATTTTTATTTTTTTATTTTTCAGGAAAGTATGCTAATTAATCACATTTAATAGCTTTCTATTAGTGACAACAATTCCATTAAGTTTCAATTTGTACAACTTATTCTATTTTCTCCCAGATTAACATTTTTCATTTCATCTTGCCATACAAGGAACTCGTGGGTAATGAATACTTCCACTTTAAAAGTAATTGATGACACACATAAATCAATTTGCATTGAGAGAAATGCTTTAATACTAACAGCATTCACATTTCTCATTCCAGAGGAATGCCCTTTGTTTCTAGATTTCAAATGTGTTTTTGGTCTAATCTATTATAAAAAAAATTCTGAACAATTTATTATAAAGCCATCAATTTGCCTCCAAATCATACCTAGATCTCGTAATTGCTGGAAATGAAAAGCATACCGTTAATTCTGTTTAATGTAGAGCTGTAACAAAATTCCATATTAACTAACTGCAACTTGGCTTATATTCTTGGCTAAAATATTCATAAAGAAAAGTGTAAACCTAGAGTCAGAGCACAATTCGTGTCAACTGAAATGTATGAGTATACATGACAGCATATGAAGGCATTAACACTGTCAATACACAGATGGAAACAAATCTTCAATGGTCTGTCTCAAATCAAAAAAGAAAACATTGACAAATTAGAAATATATACCGGTACATATAAACAGACTTGAGCATTGACCAAAACTTTTCTTTGAACAGTTAAAAATGTGCAGTGAAATAAATGATCCTCCATGTACTGCATTCATCAATGTACGAATCTTCCACATGTCCACCACAAGGTCACACGTTATCTCTTCGAGTTTCTTAAAGAGGGCTGCATCAAAACCCTTTGGATAAAAAATAACCAATCAGACCTGATGGTTCAAAAAGAACTCCCCGATTCATGTTCCAAGTGCTGTGTTTTCTGTCTTCATTTCATATTCAAACTTCTTCAAGCTGTGCTTGGGGCCATTGGAACTTATCATCAGCATCACACCTGTAAATCGGTTTTCCTCAGAGGTTGGAATTGCATTGCAGACCTCAGGGTGCGGAGTCAGTAATAACACGTAATAACACACTAATAAAGTGACTCCCACTGATTCTTATGAAACTTAAATTGGCCATGTTTTCTTCAATCAACCAAATTCATACAATTTCTATTAGTTCAACTTCGCTTCTTAAAAGACAGCTTCGGCTTCATCTTACTTTTTGCTAATCTCTACACTCAAGGTACCAAAGTGACTTATCAACTATAGTTTCACCGTAAAATGAATCCAAATCATCACTAACATCTTCATGCAAATAACAAATACAAATAGGGTATGGTTAATATTCTCTCAATTTATTTTACTTATTGCAATTCTTGCATTAAGGGGATGACTCAACCTTGAGGATGGCTAAACTGAATTTTTGTGCTGATCCCTAAAGCAAGTACAGTGAGACAAACTGCGAAATGTTAACCTTAAAGTCACTGTCTCGATCAATGATCTTGATCATTTATGATCTTGTGATCATTCTCTCATTAGCTAAATCTTATATGCAACTCCTCTAATTGTTCTTACTACTTTACATATATATAATATTAATTTTCATTAATTTCATTATTTAAGAAAATATTTACATTACAAAGGTATACAATGATATAAATCAAGTATGTCGCCATCTCTATCTCAGCTACTTGCATACAAAATTTTCCGAAAATATTGCAGTAAATCTTTTTCCAAATTTTCTTGATACCGAGTAAATTTTGGTTATTGTAAACTTTGTGGTAGAACTCCTCAAACTGGTTACAATAACGGATTGGTTTTGGTAACAATATGGTGCAGATTCGAAAGTTCAATTTTTACAATGATTTTACGAGATGGAGGCAGAATTTTCACGACCTTTTGGAACAGACATGTGTGAGCAAGAAAATCTAAGCCTCTGCAAGAAAAAAGTTCACAAGACGCTAAAATCATCAATATAATTCCCCACTTTTGTTCAGGGGTTTCACTAGAATTTCTCACAACAGGCTGAATAAAAAAAAACAATGTACAAAATTAATGAAAATCTTAAATTTAACATGAAAAAGTTGAAAAGTCGCTAAAAACAACAGGCAATTTTGTGAAAACATCTGGTGAAAATCGCCTGTTGCCTGCTGCTAATGAAACACCTGATGTTGAATAAACGGTTAACATTCACAGTTTTTATCTTTCCTGTTAACGTAATAATAGAGTGGAATTGTTTTGATCATTCCCGTGTTACATAAACTAATTCATTTGCTTACGCTTAATTGATCTGAAAAACATGATGCTGACAAATGTTTGTGTCAAAAAAGTTCTGAAAATTCTGCCTAAATCTCATGAAATCATGAAAAAAACATACTTTCAAGTCTTTGACATTTTGTTACCTAAGAAGATCTGTTTTTGTCACCGCAAGTTTGAAAGATTTCAAAACAGTGGTAAATTGATTTTCCATGTTTATGAGGAGAAATTTGAAAAAAGTTTTTTTGGCCCACCCTGTATTTCAAATCATCAGATCTATGCCTCATCAAATTCTAATGAGCCGATGACCCATAATCTGTTGGATTCCTGAATATATTGTGTGATTTCAATGGCTACATACTTGTTTTAATCATTGGTTGCCAACTCAACATGCCAATTACATGTGATTGTGTCTTTGTTGTTAATGTGTTGTGTTTTGGTAAAAGTGTTTATTTATCAGGTTTTTAATAATTTGTGGATTTGTAGAGTGTTGCATACTTCAAAATTTACTCAGTGAAGGCAAATGGCACAAAATAAATTTAAACTATTTTTTGTTTTACCGAAGAGGATCAAAATCAGAATTGGAATTTGAAGGTTGTTTTCACAAGTTATTGCTCTTCCAAAAAAAAGCAGAAATTTAATTGCTCAATGACCCTTTTAACATCCTTTGACATCATTATTTTGACATACAATAAGTAAATTTGATAAGGTGGGTTGGATAATTAACTGGACTGATCTATAATCATTGTTTGTGTCTAGAAGCTATGTGACAAAGTGTTTTGCACTGTGTAGACAGCTGAAGATGAACTTTGATACTGTAAAATGGTGGTGTATACAATGATGGTGTAAAGTGATGGCGTGTATACAATGATGGTGTATACAATGATGGTGTAAAATGATTGATGGTGTATACAACGGTGGTGTAAAATGATTGATGGTGTATACAATGATGGTGTATGTACAGTGGTGGTGTCATATACATGAATCTTGCATCAAAGCATTAATTTCTGAAATCCAGCCAGTCTGTTCAATTCCTCTCTGACAATCTTACTTAATTTATTCCCAATGATCCCATTCTCACAGGGAAATGATGTCATTCAATTGAAATTAAGATGAACCAGTATAGAATGGTACATGTAAAAATTCATAGATGAATAGACAGAGGATAGCATCCTCCGATCACAGGGCTTCAAAATCCAGGATATATTCTTTCTTTTTACCCCCTGCGATAAGCAGTTAGCATTTCCCCGATTAAGAACTCGCAATCTGATTGGCTGTCGCAACATTGCAACAGAAATCATGTATGATTAGATCGCATGGTTCAGTTAAATCGGGAGCTTCCAAATTGGTTATAGCAGGGGGAAGAAGGAGGAACAGATTCTGGACACCTGCTTAAGAGGATGGAGTATAGAGGAATTTATAGATTTAAACTTATCGTTATGCATTAAGTTGAATCTATACAGGTTTGGTTCATCTAAGAAAAGTTTACCGATTATTTCAGGGATATTTCCCCCTCTCATATATTCAAATGTTGCCCCTTTAGGTTGAGTGTTGATGAGTGAATCCTTGATGCAAGATAACTTGTAATAGTGTGCATATAATTTGACATATATCGAGTTGGCAAAAGTGAGGAAAATCATATTCACCTGTATTTGGATTTATTGTGTTATCAGCTGATGAATCTAAAGTGTTATCTCCCATCCAGCTAGCACCTGCGGTTGAGTCACCGTCATATCCACCTCCTTCTTCTTCCTCGTCATCATCATCTAGTTCTATAGTAATAGGTTCTTCTTGTTTAATGTTAACATTGTCCATATTTTGTTCAGTAGCACCTGTTGTTTGATCAAGTTTTTGTTGTTTATCCGATGATTGGTCGTGAGTGTCTTGCGGAGTGTCTTCAGATATGGATCGTTTGATGCCTTTTGGGGAGGAAGGTGGCTCCTCTGAAAAACATATCCGAATGAAGCACATTGAAAAGTAAATTTCAAAAGGTCAGTTTCTAGATTGAGCACTCATTACTCAACACTCTTACACAGCATTGTATTCTCTAAGGGCTGAGAAGTATGACAGTGTGTCAAGAATAACTTAATCGTCACTAAATGTAATTTCACTAAATTTATACTAAATAGGAATGAAATTGACGACTAACTAGACAAATATGAGTTTTCTTTCATAAACTTGTTGAATCAATTTCTATGAATATGTAATTGTTTGATTGTTAATGACCAAGAATTTATATTTTGTAAACTTCGCATCTAAATGAATTTCATCCTTTACCTTTTATTGTAAATTCATCAGAATCTCCCACTCTGCCTCCAGGTGTTTCTTGTGTAGCACTTGGAATTTGTGGGTTAATACTTGACATGGAAGAGTTAATAGAAGGTTGTGTAGGATAACCATATGAACTTGGAGGTGCTGTTACAGGAGTTCTGTTAATATTATTGTCTCTACTCATCGGTATCCGTTGCCTTTGAGGGGTACTGTGTTGATTTGGTCGATGATGACTGGGGTCTTGAAATTGCCTAGGTGTTCTTATAGTCTGGTTAAATCCAAAGTCTGAGATAGTGTCATGGTCCTGAGAGTATAATCCGGGGCTCTGTTGAGCTTGGTTTGGTTTCACAATTGTTCGATGCATCTTTACAACTATTTCCTTCGCTTCTTCCCCAGGGGAGACACATATTATCCCATCAATCTCGAGCGATTTACTAAATACAACATTCTGTGTGCAAAGTTTAAGAACTGCATCCTGGATGACTTTCGTCAGTAGTTCACTCGTAGTTTCCATTTTATCTGTCTATCAATCAATGTTATTTCTACCTGAAATATGAAGATACATTTCACAATTAATCACACAATTGATGAAATGTATAATATAACATTTGTTTATAGAAAATTTGACAAAACAAATAGGTACATTTATTGTGTGTCTCATACTGCACTGTTTTTCTTCAAAATTATTCCATTCAAAGCAAAACAAAATTGCCTTTCTGTTGGTGCATTGATTTATGGTAAAGAGAGAGATAGAAAGCTAAACCACAAAAGTACTTGATGAAAACTGCACTGCACTGTCATGGGCGTAGCGCTATTTTTCTAAGTAGTACGCCACAGCTGGAACAAGAGTTGAGCGAAGCAAAAAACGAGCGTTTAGGGGGGTCTAAGGGGTTCTCCCCCTAAAAAATGTTGGTATTTGGTTGTCTTTGGAGCGAATTTGCATCCATCTGGTACGCCTGTGCGTACCCAGCGTAACGGACTGTCTGCCTATGACTGTCTGAAGATTTGATTTTGAATCACAGGTGCACCATGGGAATAAGAGTATGTGGCCGTCCTGCAATGTATATAAGGGACCCACACTTTTATTACCCATGGTCCACGTGCAAGGCGAACAGATCTACAATTTTTGGCTTGCCTGACTTTACACAAAGAAACGCCATATCTCTAAAATCTGTCTAGACATTATGCAAAACATCCATGAATTTGAACTTTAAATGAAATATATTTAAAATCAGTTTTGGTATTATTTATCGGCAATCTTACCGTACAAACGCAATACAATGAGATGGCATTTCTTCCTTTCTTCTTCAATTGGTTGTGGCGTGTCATGAATTCAATTATAACGTTATTGCATTACTTATACGAACGATGTAAATAGTTAAAATCGAATTGTGTTCGTACTTTTCTACATCTACATCAATAATCTTCAAAGGGCCATTCTTATTTCTGAAAGTACCAGTACCTTATCAGTCAAAATGGAACACGAGTCATATTCTTTAGAATAAGATGGGCCGAATAATGGTATACAAGACAATAACAAAATGGAAGTGAATAAAAATTCAGTTTTCAGGGCAGTATTTTGATATTTCAAAAACAAGACTGCATAAAAAAGATGTGTTTTATTAATTGTTAATAAGTATTGCTCTGCACGGCCTACATATACACATGATTGCATAGACGAAAACATGAGTTTTTAGAAATTACTACTCAAATGTTATGAAGACCTAAACTTAGACCTCTGTTTTCTCAATATCAGCGAAAATGCGGAAATAATGGGACGACATTGTATGGTACACTCATGCTGATCTATCAATAGTTTATTTAGCATTTTATTCAATATTTAATATGAGAAATATCTCGGAAGTGGAACATTTTTGGGCGTAACTAAGAGCATATCGATTACAAGTCAGCCAAATAAAAATGTAAAATATACAAGTTGGGCCAAAAAGTTCATATTTTTTATTTCTATATAACATTTTTGAAAAAGCATGGATTTCAATAACATTTTGACAGGGTATGCACAAATAAATTGTTCTTGAAGTGGGATGAATAAATCTCTGGGGATGGGATTTTTTCGAGTAGTAATGTTAAACAGACACTCTGTTTGGAAAATTAAAGATTTCAGCAGAATGTTATTCGAAGCAACAATTTTATAAACTGGTATTAGACGTGCCTCAAATTAAAGTACCAGATTGACATATTAGTCAGTCTATCAGAAAAAACATATTGGATAGGGTCTTCAGTATATTCGTAATTTCCAGAAAAATGATTCAGAATCAAGAGAAAGCAGTGATTTGGGAAATTTGTCTTTACAACATCGATATGGTGCTTGATTGAGCCCAAATATTAAAGAACTTATTTCTTCATTGTCCTTTAAGACTCATATCAATACTAAATAATATGAATTACATCATACATAACATGTTTCTCTGGCTTGATGTATAAACTTGAAAGCCGATCTCGAAATGTATATGAGGCATGACTATTGTATAAAATGTTGCTTTGGATTTCATCATGAAATCTGTAATTTGTATATAGATCCCCTGTCTGTTTACCTTCATTTTTCCAAAAAAAACTTAAGATTTATTTATTCAAATTTTCGAACATTTGTGAACCAATCTCACTGAATTGATAATTATTGTCCGCATTTCGTTATTTTTTTAAAAAAATAATGAAAATGTACGTGATAATGAGTGTTATGTTCTTCATTGTCTTCTACCTAGTATGTTAAACCCCTCGTGGGTACGTAAAGAGCCTGGTTGAAGGCAGAAGGCGTCGATTAGTTGAAAAGCTGAAGGCGGTAATTAATTCTGCTATTAGACATTTTAATTCTTCAAAACAACTTGGTGCGACTTGGTGCAAAGAGCAATAACCAAAAGACTGTTTTGTTAAGACATATCTTAGATATTTTGTCACATCCACACCAGGAAGAAACAGGGGCCGATCATATTTCATAATGCCGCCAGCAAGGGATCTAGAGACGGTGGTGTGGCCACTCATACTTCTGAACATGGTAGCGGGCGTTATTCTGACCACACTCTTTATGAATGCGCTTCGGGGCGAAAAACAATGGCGGGGTTTACTTACTTATTAGCGCGGGAGGGTTCTGTTTGCTTTGCAGCAAAGTTGGCATGCATCTCGGGATGGTGGCCATTTTGAATGTTCCGTCATTTTTTGTAAACCATCTGTTCAAAATAATGGCTAAATCAAATATTATAGTCATGTTGGCAGAAAAAATAATCATGTAGGGAAGAATTATGAAATTAAACACTTAGGAACTTATGTCATTTCTTCAGCGTCTTTATTCGATTTTTTCGGTTTTATGTTTGATATTTATTTTTCGTTTAAATTTTCACTTTTCAATTCAAACTTTTGTTCAATCTTATGAATTCCATGTTTGATAAATTATAATTATTGTTTGATATCGCACTCTTCAATTCAAACTTTTAACGTTTTTGTACAATTCTTAGTAACGTTTATTTAAAAGTCTTCAATAATATTTGATATTTCAAAGTTACAATTACACGTCTCATCCATGTTTAAATCAATTTTAAAACTAGCTTATTTATATATTTCAAACTGTGAAAAAAGATTTGTAAACATCAATAACACAAAATCATGATGTTAAACACTGAAAAAGTCTTTCATTGCAGGATCAATGGTAGCTTCGGTGTTCAATTTTCAGCATTCAAAAAGATTGAAACTAAAATTCCAAAGTCTTATTTATTCAATTTTCGATTCAAAAGTTTAAACCAAGTTCGAACCAAAATGGTCTAATAGTGTTCGAACTAAGAAATCAACACACTTGTAAGATCATTTTTCTATTCAAACAGTTCTGCATTCTGGATTCTGTTAGAATAGAAAAATGAAAAGTTAAAATATGAAAAATCTACATAGGTTCGGGCTGCAGAATACCGTTTAAAGGAGAAAGAGTCGAAGGCATGCGAGGCGAATCCTGGAAACCCGGGTTTGGGAAACCAGGGTTCACTGTTTGTTTCCGTTGACAAGTGTGCGAAACTACATTCATAATTCATACGAGAGTGAACAGGAGGTTTACAGTCAGACCCGGGTGCGCCAATCCCTTATTTAAATGTTTGTTTAGCGGACCATGCTTTAAGGCCATTCCAAACGAAATAAGTATTTAATGATGCCACAAAATATAAAAGTTTGTTTTATTAGAAATTTTGTTTCGCGGACCATGCTTTAAGGCCATTCCAAACGAAATAAGTATTCAATAAGGCCACGAAATATAAAAGTTCGTTTTACTAGAATTTTATACGTGTTATTTTGTATCTACCAAGACGTTAAACATATTGGAAATAGTTACGTATTATGACTGGTCTAAAATGTGCAAAGCTAGAAGACCCCTTATACTCGTTCGTTCCCTATTTTGACTAAGATAATATATCAGTACAACGGCTACTAAAACAAGGAAAATTGGCCAGTAGAGATGACGAACTTGAAACAAATTAATTTTTATTCAAATATATGAATAATATTTGATTTAAATACAATTCCACGCTATTACCACCCTCCAGTGTTGCAATTTCTATTGTGTCTGTCTGGGATAAAATCTTACATATTACAATTGATAATGAGGAACCCTTCAAATAAAACCAATTAAATCCAGGTTTGAAAACTCGCGAAAATAACACGAACGAGTCTAATTATGAACCGTTCACATTTTTGCAAAGGCGGATTTGGATGACGTCAAACCCGGGTTTTGAGGGCGCTTATGGCAACGAGTACTTCTGGTCTAAAGGGTTCCGATAAGCTTCCCGTATAAAAAACAATATGGCGGCTCCAGGCGAGTCAACTGGATCAGTCCATATTTAAGAAATAAGGGGAGTTTTGTAAAAATCCAGTTAATTGAAATTGTCTTGGAGATGATCCGTTTATAATGATTCTGAAAACATTAATGAGAAAGTGACTGTTCACAGAATGCATGTACAACAGCCAATATAAATCTTTGTTTTAGAACTACTTTGTTTCATTTGGAGGATATTTCATATGCCAAGCTGCATGTGCACTAATTAACGTTATGGGGAATTTTAGATGTCAATTTTTCCTTATTATACACAAATAGAAGATCCCGAAAGTTCACCCATAAATGTGAAATTGATTTGTCAAAATAAAAATATCCCTTTATAAATGTGTGACGATCAATAATATACTAATGCTACATATAACAGTTAGAGGTGTTGACACAATGACCTCGAGCCTGTGAACCCTTGAGTATAATTCGGGATCGGGCCTTAACGGTGAGCAACGTCAGATACGAGCGTTCACTTTGCTAAACGATATGTGTCACCCTTTAAATACTTTATAAAATAAACACGTTTTTGTAAAAGAAAATCTATGTTATGCAATGAAATTTCATAATCTTTTGTAAGGAATACCTCCCAATACCCCGCAACATTTTTGGGTGCACCAAGGGCTTTCCGATTAAGTAAGTTTTGTCGTATTATAATGAGTATAGAGTTTTTGAATTGGCATTTTCAATCTGTGCTACATGTGAATCTTTAATAATCAATAATTTGAATAAAAATGATATGATATTAACTTTGAATCGTTCACTAATGTCTTGGTCACATTTGCCCCGATTTTCACTACGGCACCCGGGCGATTGAGTATTTTGTTCAAAATTGAATACAATATTGAAAAAACACTCAATCGACCGGGCGCCGACCGATGGATCGGAGCAAATGTGACCCAGGCATTTATCTGTGATTAGTGTCTGCGTTTTATTGTTTTTTGAACGAAAATAATAAATCAACGTGTTAATACGTGCTAATGTCCCCCTCATGTTATTGTCGTCAAACGTGGCCAGGCAATGCTGCTATGAAAAGAGCCAAGTTGAATGAAGATGTGATGTTGAAGGCGCTAATAAATCTTGTAATTAACCTCTTCAAAACAACGTGTCTTGGTGCAAAGAGCAATTACCGAGAGAAGGGGTAGTATTAGGAATATTTAAGACTGATATTAAGAGATGTTCTCACATTGGCGAAAACTTTTCGAGACAATAACAAATTGTATAACCAGCGGGTATTGGTGTTACTTAAGATCTGAACGTTAGAGATTACTGTCACTTGTTAGGCTAGTTCGTTCCTCGACACAACTATAAACACCCACCTCAAAATAACTAGGACTGATTTCATCATGCCAGCAAGAGATCTTGTGACATTGATGTCGCCGCTTATACTTCTTAACATGGTGGCGAGCGTTGTTTTAAACGCGCTCTTTGTGAGTGCAATTCGACGCGAGAGGCAACTACGGACTTTACTCGCCACACTCTTCTTGTCGAACATGATAGGCGTCGTCTTGATGTCCCTCGTCTCGCAACCAGTTGGTTTTGGACATACCAAAAATGTTGAAGAACATCGGCGTAAAGCTTTGATAACAGGTAAAAAAAAAATTGGAGGAAATTGTCAATCATTTGACGTGGTGTAACTAGGCCTACTAGATGCACCCAGTAAGCTAGAGCACCCACTTGCATTTAACAGATATACTTAGCAAAATATTATTTTAGTGAAAAAAACGATCCAATTTCGCACTACAACTGACTTACACTTTAATCAACTTGTGACAATGGATTGTCAATTATGCATATTTCCCTTTAGCGCCTTGTCTAGTTATTCAAAGATACTCTCTATTTCAGATTCGATGGAAATGTTCTTTGCTGTTGTCAACAGCACGTTGATGTGTTCAATTGCGGCTATGCGTATTAAAATAATCACAAGCAAATTCGCCGTTGGGACTTCTCCTATTGTCTCGAAGATATCTCTGGGTTGCGTGGCCTTCTCTATACTATATGGCGTGACATGTGCAATATGCTCTGTTTCTCCATCGATCTTTTCCAATCATCAGGGTTCCTCGAATAATTCCAAACTACCTAATTTGATCGATGATGAAGATCACGTTAGCGTTAGTGCGAAGGTTTATCGTAAAAACAAACTGATTACTGAGTTTTGTAGTGTTTCATTCGGTATTCTTGTACCGTCAATTATAACAGTGTTAGTATACGTGAATATAATATTGATAAGCAAAAGGCGCATTGCTGTAATGGAATACAGTTCTCCTGTTATTGAAAATGTAACTCTTTCAATAACTGGGAGACGGAACATAAACATTGCCCCATTAGAACTACCCGTGTCTTCGAACGCTTCAAACTATGATCGTTCCAGTTTCCAGAATAATCCAACAAATAACATACATCCTCACCAAGCTAAAAACGCCATCAACAATCTTGCTACCCCACATGTACATGAGCATGGTAGGCGGTTTGGCCTTGACATAGGCAAACTAAAAAGACTGTCCACGAAAAGGAAGAGTCGAGGCCGTGACTGCAATTTAGTACGCTCTGGCCAAATAAAATTGGATGGTCCAACAGTTTTATCGATACAAGGAGAAAGCACTCTTGCCAGATCGACGCTAAATGAAGAGCAATCTTTTCGGAGCAGATCTACAGTAACACGCTGCAAAAATAATCCAAGGTATCGTCACTATCGAAAAGCAGTGGAACGCAGCATTATCATTATTGTACATGTTTTTTTGTTCAATCTATTATACGTGGCGCTACGCATTGCTGGTGTGACGCAAAAAAGCGAGGTCTTGCGATGTTTTGCGACGTACATTTTTCTTGTTGGTATCACAATCATGCCAATAACATTTGGAATATTGGGTAAAGAACGTCGTGACATCATCAAAGAAACTGTGAAAAAAACTTCTGACAGATTATCTCGTTTCTTTGCAATTAGGAATCCCACTGTAATTCCCGAAACTATTACATATATAGCTACCCCTGGTTCTACTCCCGCCTTACTGCTGTCAACGATAGGGGAACAAGCTGTAGAAGAAGATCTAACAAGCAACGGTCCTATCACGTGTGAATCGCAAGCGAAAAGTGTCCGGACGCTCTCGGTCAATGAATTCAAAAAAACTTACAACACAAAAAGTTCAGCACTTGGTAGAATTTCTCAATCTGAGTTGATGAAGCGAAGATTTCGCTTCTTATTTTCAGATATTGGAACCACAGCTTCGTCTGACAATATTGTTGGGCATTCGAGTAGATCAATCGCCAGTACAATCCGATCAAGATCTAGGCAAGGCTCAATAGAGAGTAGATACCCGCATACTCCGGGCAGTAAATCAATCATGTCATGTCTCACCGTTACACCAAACATTTCGACGCCATCAAATGCTCTGTCACCAATGACGCCAACTTATGCTCTGTCACCTATGACGCCAACATATGTTTTGTCTCCTTTCAGAACAAGTCCAGGCCTGTCGTTTCTTGGAACAGAATATATCCCTCCAAATGCATGGTCAGAAAAGCATCTCCAGACATTCGTTTCAAATGTGAAAGGGTCACCTTCCTTCAATACATAAACGACTAGAGCCTGCACGTGGTCACAGATGTCCTTTTAAATTGGACTGTATTCTTTATTCACAAGTTTTCAGTTTCTCAAAGTTCACCTTGATATCTATAGTATTTAATTCAATTGCGCAAAGGAACCACAATGCTAATGACACTTTCATAGCAAAAAATGTTCACTTATCCCCAGTTTGAATATACAAGGCAAACAAATGAAACTCGAATTTATAAGTGGGATTTCTCTTGGAACAGTATTTGGACACCTTTGATTGATGTTACAACACCACGCAGTAGCACGAAAAAAGGTGTGTCAAAAGTTAAAATCACCTTTGAGGTCGAAGATGTTTGACTAAATGGTATCATATTTCTTTCCAGGAATGCCAAATTACATCGTTAAACACTGAGGACATCAATCTACCAAACGCATTAATTTGATTGACAATTTTGTACAAAGCGTTGTTGCTCAACCTCCAAAATCAAACAGCTGAGTTATAAACATACATGTACCAAAATATATTGTTTATTTATTGTGTTACCACCGTTTTCTGCTGTCATTGTATATATTACTTACAATCTCTTCGAAAGAGAGCTGGTCTTATTGTGCAAATTTTAAAGTTTAGAAATGTTTCATCTTAGGACCGCAATAAATGCAGTTGATACTTAATTTTATGTAGTAGATTGTCAACAAGGTGTCCGTCTGTTTTGCTTTAACTCAATACTTTTGCTCTGGGTAAATAATTAGAAATATAAAGAGCTCCCAAATAAAAATAAACAGTTCCTGAGTTGTTTTTGTACATTTTCATAATTTATTTCAATAATCTCAAATTGTTTTTATGAAGTATTTGTTTTTTGTATATTTAGTGAAATAAAAATAGTATATGTTTTTCATCGCACGATACTGGGGACAATGATCAAAACGAATATGGGTTTGAGAGACAAAACAAGTCTTCATGAAGTTGTAGACCGCAAACGGCCTTATATGTTAAACACTTTTTACTATCAACAAATAATCTCTCAAAAATTGATTTTCTTGAAATCTAATGCGTCGTTGTAAAATTGGTATATCGCATTTCAAATTTCTGAGAAAATGTGTGAAAAAGCGTGCATAAATACACCAAAATAATATGATTAAGATTTGACGAGCCTCTCTGATCTTTCTTCGCACTATGATTTTATTTTTTATACAAACAATTTACAAAATACAATCACCAAAAATGTTTAAAATAAGCGGCAATTTTATGATTGCATAAGATAATCCTTATTCGATACATAAGTTGACACCAAATTGGAAAATACCTCTTAGTTTTGTTATTGTCCCCATGTTCGTGTGCGTCATATACTTACATTTATCCCATACTTGAACGTGTTATAGGTACATAACCCTACTATCACACCAAATTAGTTTTCACTACGTTCTCGAAAACGGGCTTCAACCGTGTACGAACGGACTGGACGTACCTAGAACCGTTTGGGGTCTATTTATAAACTTCATCGAACGTACTCGAACGGGTAGGTCCCCTAGAACTTAGAACATGCTCAAAATGTTCTCGTGGTCGATACGTTCTACAATTAGAACGAGTGACAACGTACTAACGACGAGCTTGACGTACTACGAACCGAAACGTCGTACTTCAATCCTACTAGGGACGTTTTAACAACGAGTTGAACTGTCTGAGGACGTATTGAGAATGGGTTTAAACTGATTGAGAACGTATTTAAGACTGCTTGTGAACGAATTGGCAAAAATATAGCTATCACACCAAACAAGTTGCCACTGCGTTCTTCAAAATTGGTTTTAAACTGTGTGCGAACGGAATAAACGTAGCTGCAACTTTCTAAGGTCTACTTTCGAACTTCGTGAACGTTTTCAGACGGGAAGGTGATCTTAGAATTTTGAATCGATTCAAAATTCGATGGCGACCATACCGTTCTGTAATCAGGTCATGATGACCTTCTAGACTAAGGGACGCGTTATACGACGTTGCACACCGACGTGGTGCGACCTGAACGAGCTGCGAATGAGATGGACGTATTGAAGACTGTTTATGAACGAAGTAGCTAATTATTTTAAACATATTTCCCGGCCACAGCCAGATTGAGCCCGTTTTACGACTTTTTCGTAGGACTGGCAAGAACGAGTAAGAACTGGTTTGGTGTGATAGGGGGGTAAAGCCGGTTTGTAAAAACTTATATTTTCATCAGCGGGCAGATATAGCTTTACGTCCCGCTCTGAGCAGGCAGATATAGTAAATCTGCCCGCTACGTCATTATCGCCGCTCGCATATTTGTTCATAATTTGTACCGTTCGCGTAATGACTGTAAACGACAATGGAGAAAACACAGATAATCGGGATCTGTTTCATGGTTTAAAAAAGGGAAGGAGCATCCACTTAATCAATCAAAAATTCGAGAAAATAAATGTGGGAATATTTGAGGGAACAGGAAAATCCGCCCACGGCCAAGAAAACAAAACTGGACATGAATATTCTAAAATATTTCCACGATTGAACAATGTGTACCGGATGACCAAGATTGGTATGAGATAAACATATTATCCTATAGTCGGTTCAGGATATTGGGATTATCCCTTGGCCAATATAATATATTTTCCCTCGGGACCTGCGGCCCTCGGGCAAATATATTATATTAGCCTCGGGATAATCCCAATATCCTGAACCTCATATAGGATAATCTCTATATATCTAAAGGCAAAGTTTTTTATTTGTGTACTTACATTAAAAACACAACATCGCCAACATATACTTTTTGCCCTTGTACTATTGATTTCAAAGGAAGTATAAAAATCGACCATAAACAAGTCCTATTGGACGACTTTCTGAAAAAAGGGAAGATACAAATTGTATGGATGAGGCGAGTTTGATGAATCGATATCATTATTATACAGTGTGTCTCAAAAAAAATGTTACACTCACAAAAAGTTCAATATCTTTCATAATTTTTATTTTTCCCTAAAATATACTTTGGATACCAAAAGACAAATCTTTTTCGAATAATTTGACACCATCAAATTCAAAATCTGTCATTGATTGGCTCCATATGACAGCTTTTAGTGTCCAATGGTAAAATCTGACTTGCGCCAACTTCTAAGTGATTGGATGGACCAAATGACAAAAGAGTAACAGTTTCTTTAATATTTAACTTTCTTCTGAGTAGAAGCTTGACCTTAAACTGAGTCATTGTGTAATTTTCTTATTTGTCTTACATATGACAATTGAGTCTATCCACATAAACATGGGGTCCCCTCAACATGTTCTCCAAAGCAAATCTGAGGTACCCTTGCCCATGCACACATGGATTGCAATGTCACTCTGATTCTATCAATTATTTCTGCAGAAGTTCATTTAGGTCAGTTTGTGATGCCCTAAACCGCTTTCAGAGGCTCTTCAAAAACTCAAGGGTGTAAAGTGGGATGACCCTCCAATCCATTGGGTAATTCAATGCTATCTTCTGATTTCCAAAGAATTCTACCAAACGATCTGCCACAGGCCTTTGCACAATCCTGTTGCCATCGATCATACGTAACAAAATTGAACACTCTGACAATGAAATCTTGTATTTCTATCCAGGAAAGAAACAACTGGATCATTGATCATATCAAGATATTACTGTCCACAGCATTCACACCAAAAAAGAATTGATCACCACATGTCCAGCCACTGAGAAATTGGCGCAAATCAGATTTCACATGCGTCTATAAAATCTGTCCAGTGCAGTCAATCTTGGACGGATTTTGAATCTGATGGTGTGAATTTATTCGAGAAAGAATGGTCTTATTGTATCTAAGTATATTTTAGGGGAAACGTCGAAATCATGAAAGATATTGAACTTTTTGTAAGTGTAACATTTTTTTTGAGACACACTGTAGAGAAAAACATTAATTTATAGCAAAGACACTCTTAAACGGTTTTCAAAATGTATTATATGTCACCTGTTGTTTGTAACACACGCCAGGACGTCAAAGCAATGTAAACATGAAGATATCTTTTGAAAACTGTTTTAACAGAGTGTCTTTGCGTTTCTCTATAAATAAAGATATAGAGAAACACTAGAATTCAAAGAAAAGTCACTCTGTTGTAACAGCCTCAAAACATGGTTGGTAACGCATTACATTAAGCAAACTGAACACTTTGCTACGTTAACTCATGTTGGGTAGCGCATAACATTTAGCAAATTGAACACTTGTTATCTAAACGCATATTGGGTATCGCATAACGTTTAGGGAATTGAACACTTGTGACATTAACACGATCATGTTTGGTAAAGCATAACGTTTAGGGAATTGAACACTTGTAATATAAACACACGTTTGGTAAAGCATAACGTTTAGGGAATTGAACACTTGTAATATAAACACACGTTTGGTAAAGCATAACGTTTAGGGAATTGAACACTTGTAATATAAACACACGTTTGGTAACGCATAACATTAAGCTGACAGAACACTTGTTATCTTAACACATTTTGGGTAACGCATAACATTAAGCAATTTGAACACTTGTAATTTGAACAAATATTAGGTAACGTATAACACTTCGCAGATTGAATACCTGTAATCTTAACACATGTTTGGTAACGCATTACATTTAGCAAATCGAACACTTAAAATCTAAAATAAAATATTTCGTATCCTTATCAATATTGTGTACTAGTCTTATCTTAATATTGCAGCAGCAACATTTCCATCTGTTTAAACATTTTATTTGGTCGCGAGATAGGGAATATCTTTCAGAAACGACAGGTTATAGAATTGCACGTATTGACACAGAATATAGTGTAACGACCCTTGGGCACGCTCGTCGGGGAGCTGTAGTGTACCGAGCCAGATACTAGACTCGAAAGAGAATGTGCTAAACTCAATGCCCCATACGGGAATTCGAGTCAGACGCTCTACCCCTGAGCCATAAGGGCTAGCCACTACAGCTGAGACTGTAGTAGCGACTTGCTATCGAAGGTCATTACAATAGTAACACCCAGTTAGGTAACTTGTTTGTTAAGTTAAGAGCCTGCGAGAAAACAGACAATTAGTAAGCGAATGTTGTTAATTTTCATTGCGTATTACAAAGTACCCCACACACATTGCCCCGAACTTTGTTGCAAGAAAAATATTTTACTTGGTCGCGAGATAGGGAATATCTTTCAGAAACGATGGGTTATAGAATTGCACGTATTGACACAGGATATAGTAACACCCAGTTAGGTAACTTGTTTGTTAAGTTAAGAGCCTGCGAGAAAACAGACAATTAGCAAGCGAATGTTGTTAATTTTCATTGCGTATTACAAAGTACCCCACACACATTGCCCCTTACTGTGATGCAGGAAAAATATAAAAGAAGATTTTGCGAAATTTTTAACATAACATTTTGCATACTTATATAATATATTACATATTTGTTTACTTGTATATTTCACATATTTACTTACACTGTCTAATGTCTCGTAGTCTGCGAAGGTTTCTACCAATACGTCCCCAGTACATCGAGGATATATTAATTGTTATAAAAATATATATTGATTACATTTTGATAATAGTGCAGATGCTTCGAGATAAATCAGTTCATAGTATTCAATTATGTAAATATACATTGCATTCTATGTACATAATTGTCTCCAATTTCTACCAATCATACTCGCAGCGCGACTTATCTAGCTGATAAGACAGGTACAATCTACCGTTCTGGTTGTTTAAAAGTGAATTAGGGTTACTTGGGCTTTCCCCGACAATCACGGTCCCGCAGGACAAAAGTTCTACAAAGCTGGTGGGAGGACATCGCGCATGTTCTCAACTCTAGCACTGATTGTCAAACTCCTCAGTTAATTCTACTTAATTAATTAAAGCAACGCAATTGCGTCACAGCAGTGACTCCGAACGCTATCATTTTCAATGAAGATTCTTTGAGGCAAAGGAGAATAAAGTCAATTAATAGTTGATTGTATATATTTATGCTCGAAATTGAATATATTCACATTTTATTATATATAATTGATTGTTTTATTGTTAGACATAAATTGGCGATGTTCTGGAAACATCATGGGCGTATTTGCAGGTGAGGAAAATACGCTTTTCCGTCCAATGAACTCGTTAAACATGTTTTCGAACTGAACGTTTTTGTATATTTTGAAACTCATTAAAAGCAGAACTTAGTAAAGTTGAAAAGGTCATTGTTCTCCAACTTTGACGTCATAACAAATATATGGTTAACGCAATTGATCTATTATAAACTCCCAACCTTAGGACGTTTCTGTTAATGACCTATTGGAATGTTGTAGATGTTATACAGGGTGTCAAATAAGTCCCGTCCCCCCTTTACAGCCAAGACCAAGTTATATGGTACCAAATTATTACATTATATCAATCGAGGTGACCATAGGCCTAGAAACATGGCAATTTGGCATATTTGGCAGGATTTTAAGAATTGGGTATAAGAAAGGTCAAAGGACCTAAAGTTGACTACATATGTATATGGCAATGAATTCAACCAATTTCTGGATAGGGTTAGATGTGTAGAAAATAGAGGTGCATGGAAAAATGGTAAAAACCTTTTTGTTTCAAGTTGAATGCGAAAAAGTTTAACTTTTTGACATATTTCTGAGGTCAAATCATTCGCATTTTGACGCAATGAAAGCTGCTTAAGGAGGGTACGGTAACTATAAAGGACATAATGAAAATATAGGTGAATTTCATTTAAAATACTTGACAGTTGGTGAGTTAACATAACTTTGGGTGATCTCTCCAATGGTATATCACACTAGGTACCATCTATTAGGGTTTTAGCTGTAGCAGGGGGACGGGACTTATTTGACACCCTGTAGAAGACTATTTCATTTTTTTCAAATGTCTTACCTTATTTTGTCATTTTTTGGTACAATTGTCCTTGAGTGATTGGGTAAGAACGACAAGATCTGGAATTGCCTCGGCGAAGCTGTCATCCGTTTTCATGTTAATTTCTACGGTCGACCGACGGACAAGTTGCATTGAAGCGCACACATAAATCAGTTTGCCTTGGACTTATCTAAATCCAATGATTGAAATTGATTTTAAAAAAATATTCGAAAAAATTAAAACAAAATCCCCCCAAAATAGATAAAAATCAAGAAAAACCTTTTATTTTATTAACAAGATACTTTTTTAAAATCAACCAAAATTTCCTTTGTACAATTTCAATATTGAGAGACCTAAACATGTTATGTTTATGTCGTTTTGATCCACTAGGTTCGGAAAGATGTTTCATTTCACTCTGGAAACATGAAACAACTTTTTCTCTTGATAGTTGTGTGTGATAAATAGGATTACTATAAGTTAACAGGTAATAGTGTCTATATTGCATTGATTTATATAAACCATTGTATTAGTAGACAGTATGTTCATAAGTATCACATATCCACTACTGCAGCGTCCACGAACGTTGTCTTCCCTTTTAGAACCACGAGGGTTTTTCCATTCAATGCATCATCTTTTATTATCCTGACGTACGTTTCAGCCACCTCAGACGGACTTAAAAAACAAAAATACAAAACCCATGATTATCAACATTTACATCCCCCTCCATAAGTTTGGCATCTTTTTTCACACAATGAATATAAACTTAGTGAAGTTGAAAAGTACATCAATCTCTTATTATGGCGTAACTATATCTATGGTTACCGCAACTGGTTTACCGTGAATTTCCAACTTTGATGATAATTCTGCTAATAACCCACATTAATATTGTTAATCGTATGTGTCAAAGACATTGTTTATTGATTATGTTTTTCTGGGTATATCATAGGTTTGCACTTAAAGTTTGCTTTACAGTTTTTACAATTTTTGGTCCTTTCCTTTGGTACTTGAATTTAGTTACTTATTTATATTTAGTTTAAAATGTCTTACCTAATTTTGTCATTGTATGTATTCTTATTGTCCTGCATTACTTTGTCGAGAACGACAGGATCTGTAATTGCCCTAGCAAAGTTGTCTTCCGTTGTCATGCCAGTTTCCACCGATGACGGACAAACAGCATTGAAGCGTACACCCCAGTCATTTTGCCTGGGACTCATCTAAATCCAGAGATATATAGAATATCGTAACAGTAACATGATATAAAAAATTCATCAAATTAAATACAAGTAAACGTGTCCTTCAGTTATTACAATCAGTTCAATTATTAAATCACAAAGACAGTAGAATAAAAGGAGTCTCAAACATGATGCATTTCTCTAATATCTCAGGTTATACAACTACATATTAATTTTTGTTATATGAATTAATTTAAATGATAGTGCTAAGGGGAAACAGTCAAAGGGAAGAACAAAAATGAAACACTCATGTTTTGGACTTATTTTCCCAAGTAGTATGTTTTCAAAATTATAAGAAAACCATTTTTCTGAAGGATATAAATATCAATTTTGGATCACAGGTGTTTTTTACCACTCACCGCCATACTACGAACGAATCCGACTATCCCGTGTTTTGCTGCAGCATATACAGGGAACGTACCAATAGGAATAACACCTAAATGATTGATAAACTTTTTGTCAGTATGAATTTGATTTTTCTGATGATCTCTGCATCTTTTCATTATCTTACATCATTCATTTATGATCATTAAGCTTTGATTCTCAGAGTCTGGCCCTAATGAAGCATGTAAGCATCCCCAATGACATTACATGATTCACATGGTCAATTTATTTAAAGTAAAAGCGTTTAACAACATATCTAAGATAATATTTTAATGTGTGTGATAATTTATGACAGTTTATTACTAGTAGTATGTATGTAAATATGGTTTAACCATTTAATTAAAGGGAATGCGAAGTTTTGTCCCTTAAACTTGATAATAAGTTAGAATAAAGATACATCTTTCAATCTAACTTCATTTTATTGTTCTATCATTATCCCCTTAATTGTTATTGAGCCCCGGGTCTGCCCCGGGTTTTGCATGTGAAGGCCCAAATGCCCTAATACGTCACTTCCGCTGAATAGAAAAAAGTAGTATTCAAAAATAAATGTAGTCCCAACACAATTGTGATCATGCCGAGTCAGTAAGCTAGTATGTAGGCACAGTTGCCATCTTTTTGCAATGACAACATGCCATTTCTTCTGAAAATGCGTTTATTTGGGTTATCTGAAGGAAATTTTCGAGTCAAGTGGCGTATTAATTTTGCCTTCATTTTTGTGAATTTCAATTTGTGTCGGCAGAGAGAGGGGGTAGTGTCACAATTGACCAATTATTTCAAAAAGTAGATGTTTGGCCCCTATTGAGTTTAGTGTCAAAATGTAGCTTAGACATAGCTTTAGAACCTCAGATAGGCCAGTGAGGCCACATAAATCCATAACTCGAGATAAAAAGTCAGGCGTTTGCCCTTTTGCCCATTGACTAGTATGGTGACGTGAATTAGGGCAGTTTGGCCTATTAGTCCCATGTGAGAGTGACCAAAATTTTTTTAAAACTACTCAGAATCGCCAAGAATTGAAGTTTATTAGTATGAAACATATTCTGGACGGGGCAAAAAGGGGAATTTTCTTGAACAAATTTAAAGTTTTTGCTGAATAAGCAGTTTTCGCTTTTTAGCCCAAAAAACACAGATTTTGACGATATTTGGCCACAATTTCGTCCTTAATGACCCCAAGATGTCATATGTTGTCGTAAATGGGCAAGCCAATGAGTTCCTGTTCATAATAAAGATTGAATTTTCCATCTTATGGTTTTTAGTAAAGAATGAAGGTACATATCAGGGGTACAGTCAGAGATTGGTCAGTTAAGTGTCAATTTTTTATGTATTTGTCCACTCTGAATGACCAAATTCGAGCTAAAACTATCTCAAAAGTCCCAATTCTCCAGGCCAGAGTCAAATCTGATCAAATTTGTCATCATTTTTCAAATCAGGAGGTTGTTGAATGGAATAAAATATCAAAAAATGATGATTTTAGTAAAATTTTGCCTAAGTAGGCCAAATTTGCCCAATTTTCCTGGTTCACGGTTCAGTGATTTTGGCTAAGAATCGCAATATGCAATTAAATACTCAATTTCTTGACACGACATTGTAAAATGTCACCATCAGGTAGTAGATTACATGATGTAAATGGAAAACTAGTCAAATTTAAAGGAAAACCATTGGGTTCTTGGGAAAATGACCCCAGGGGTAATAAAGTAGCCATATTTTTCATAATTGCTGTCAGAATATTCTTGAACTGCACAAAAGTACTTGAAAAACTCTAGTAAATTGGAAAAACGCAATTTCAAGCAAGAAATCATCCAACCATGTTGCTATTAGGCCCAAATGCCCTAATACGTCACTTCCGCTGAATAGAAAAAAGTAGTATTCAAAAATAAATGTAGTCCCAACACAATTGTGATCATGCCGAGTCAGTAAGCTAGTATGTAGGCACAGTTGTCATCTTTTTGCAATGACAACATGCCATTTCTTCTGAAAATGCGTTTATTTGGGTTATCTGAAGGAAATTTTCGAGTCAAGTGGCGTATTAATTTTGCCTTCATTTTTGTGAATTTCAATTTGTGTCGGCAGAGAGAGGGGGTAGTGTCACAATTGACCAATTATTTCAAAAAGTAGATGTTTGGCCCCTATTGAGTTTAGTGTCAAAATGTAGCTTAGACATAGCTTTAGAACCTCAGATAGGCCAGTGAGGCCACATAAATCGATAACTCGAGATAAAAAGTCAGGCGTTTGCCCTTTTGCCCATTGACTAGTATGGTGACGTGAATTAGGGCAGTTTGGCCGAACTGGACCACGGAGCTGCCATTTCAACCGTAAAGTGGTTCTTTGCGACATTGTTATGACGTCATTGATGCCAGATTGATGCCTTGGCAGTCCCAAAGTTTTGTGGCGCCATTTTTTAATCAAAAATTAAATGCCGAGTCGTTGCCATTCCAAAACCAAATAAATCATTTTAAAGATTCTCGCAATCTTTATCCAATCAGCGTTTGCGAGTGTGTCGGCTCACGTATAAAAGGCGAATCCAACTCAAATCCATGCAGGGGTGTATGAGGTACTCGAATATGAAAGAGCTCGTGAAATCTGAATTTATATGCACATGGTCAATGTTTACACATGTTTGGAGTTATTGAAGAAAATGTGATATGGGTGTGGTTCCGGATTTGAAGTCATTGCTGGAAAATATGATTTTAATACGTGAAATTATATCTATAAATACAGCACTAAAAATAACAGTACACTATATACATGTATGATTGTGTCCAGAAATGTTTGAAACCCTTACGGAAAATTCTGTCTACATTTTGTCACCATTGCTCTTTCTTCCCGCATTCTAGTGCTGTTTGAATGAATATATTAATTAATGTATTTCTAACTAAAATATATCACTTTTTTTATAAACCAAAAACATTTAGATCATAAAAAATTATTCAATACTTGAGTGAGCACGATATGCAAGGGTTACTAAGTTGACACAGTAAATGACCACTGATATTGTGTTAGTCCATGCACACAGCGTATTCTGCTAAGGCCATAAGAAGTAGATCCTCTGTTTTGCGTCCCCTTGCTTGCACGATTTTGACTAAATCAGAAAAAACACATCCAAATAGCAATCACAAGGGTCTGAAAGTACCATCGCATTTCAGAATCAGATGAAATGGCGGATAATTTGATGTGCGTCAAAATTGACAGTGTTATAATTATTTTTTCAATTCAATTTCAAAATAATTTATTTCAGTTTTCATTACAAAAATTACAACATTATACAGGCTATGACACCCCAGGGGGTGTATGACTGCCCATAATTAAATTTACAATAAACATGATAAACTGTGAACATTTAATGTGGTACATAGGTCAATACAATAATATAATATAAATACAATATACAAATACAATAATATGAGACAATAAAGAAATGAAATAAATGTTTTGGTTACTCTGTACTCAGGAGGTCAATTTTCAAACGAGATATGAGTGAATTTAATGGTTTATTTCTAATATCTTCATTGAGGGAATTCCATATATATGAACCATGGACCTTAATAGAATTTTCACCAATTCTGGTTCTATGTTTAGGAATATCTAAGTTATGACCAAATCGAGTTATACGTTGATGTATGTTTTCTCTAGTTTTGAAATAGTGATCGTATAATTTTGAAGGGAACTGTACAGATTTGCTTATAACTTTTTTCATGAATGAAACAGTTTGGATTGTGTGAATATGATAAATATTAAGTATTTTAAGATCTTGAAAAATTGGGAATGTGTGAGCTAATCTATCTGAATTTGTTATTAATCTAACAAATTTCTTTTGCAATATCAGTAGTTTATTTAATAGATTCTTACAAGCATTTCCCCATAAAATATTACAGTAATTAAGATGAGAAAAAATCAGAGAGTTATATATTATCATCTTTGAATTTAAAGTATGAGCATAATTTGTTCGATATAACATTCCTATAACATTTGAAACTTTTCTATGAAGAGCATTGATATGGGGAGCCCAAGATAATTTTGAATCAATAATTACTCCCAGGAATCCTATCTCATCTACTTTTTCAAGGTTAGAATTTGCAATTATTATTTCATTGTTCACAGATATATTTCTTTTATTTCCAAAGACCATGTATTTTGTTTTCTTAACATTTAAAGTGAGTTTATTGGCCAACAACCAATCATTGATGTCACACAGTTCAGAATTTACAGTTGTGGTCAAATTATCAAGATTGGAATCACTACATAATATATTAGTGTCATCCGCATAAATCACCAGTTTGAGTTTTTCAGAAACTAGATAGAAATCATTTACAAATATGATAAATAGGAGGGGGCCTAGAACAGACCCTTGGGGTACTCCACAGTTAACGATTGCTTCTTCAGACAAATATTTCTCGGATAAACTTTTAGAGTATTCAGTTTTCATTTTTCGATTTGATAAATAAGATGAAAACCATTGAAGTGCAATTCCTCTTATACCATAATGTTCCATTTTTTTAAAGTAATATTGCATGATTAACAGTATCAAAAGCTTTTGATAGATCCAAATATATTCCGATACAATATTCTTTGTTATCTAATGAATGTCTGACATTTTCAATAAATTCTAGGAGTGCCATGTAAGTTGATCTATGTTTCCGAAAGCCGTACTGGTGTAAATACAATAATTCATATTTCTCTAAAAAAGTAGATACTTTGTCATGCATTATTTTTTCAAACATCTTAGCAAATACACTTAAAATAGATATTGGTCTATAGTTTGTGAATTTATCATGTTCCCCCTTTTTGAAAATTGGAATAACTTTAGCAAGTTTAAGTTCTTCAGGAAAAATACCTGTGGTCATAGAGAGGTTATAAATGAAAGTAAGAGGATCAGCTATATGATCATGTAATACTTTAACAACTTTTGGTTTAATATCATCAATGGCTGCGGCTGAGTCCTTTAAGTTCTTGATTTGATTTTGGACAGTATTAACATCAACAGGAAAGAAAATAGAATTAATATTACGTTCGATTTTATTAACATTATCAAGTGGGTCTTTATCCGAGTTAATTTCATTAGCTAGCTTTTCACCAATTGTGCTAAAAAATTTATCAAAATTGTCTGCTATGGATTTTCCATCATCAATTTTTCTTCCTTCATGGATAAAATTATCATTAAGGATCTTCTTAGGTTGTTTACGTTTCAAAATAGAGTTTATTACATCCCAGGTCTTTTTTATATTGCCATTGCTAATTTCAAATTTTTTCTTATAATGAAGCTTTTCTGCATTCCTGATAATATGATTAAGTCTATTTTTATAATTAGTGTAAGTGAGTCTATTTTCATCAGTTGGACATTTTTTAAACTTAATATATAGTTTATTTTTCCTCTTAGCTGAAGTAATAATACCCAGGGATATCCATGGTCTTTCTAAGTTACAATATACAATTGTTGACCTCTCCAGAGGTCAACCGGCAAAATTGTATACCGAGACTGTAAACCGAGAAACTACTGTTGACAGAGACCGAAGGTCGAGGTCAACAGTAGTTTCAAGGTTTACAGTCGAGGTATATGATTTTGACGGTTGACCGAATGGAGAGGTCTACAATTGTTTTGTTAGTCAGAAGAAACTAATAATACACATATAGACGACAATCATATGGCTTCATTTCACAATCCTTTCTCCGAACCACGCCAGTGATATTAGTTAAACTCTCTTGTTTTCGGCACATCACTGCAAACTCACTAGTAAAGAAATGTTAATTTTACGTTTCTATTTGTATTTTTGCTATACTTGTCGACTAGTAAAGTCAAAATATCACTTTCATCAACAACTGACTTTACTTTCTTCAGGTCCGTGCATCAACGTTTACAAAATGTCCGTCTACCATGTTTTTTCTGTAAACATTGTGACGTCATATTTCCCATAATTCACAAGTGTAGTACAGTAACATACGCGGTCAATAATATGATATCCCATGATGCACAAGTGAGGTACAGGCAAAAATGTTGACCGCTAATTGACCAATCAGATGCGAGTATTTACACTGAGGTACTAACAATAAGTTTTGACAGTTTTAGTTAATATTGGGAGACATCTATTGTACACCTCAGTAAATTTGTTAATAAATATTGAATATACTTCATTGACATTGTCCTGTTGTTTTAAATCAGTCCATTCCATGAGACATATTTCATCTTTAAATCTGGTTAAGTTCTTATCAGAATATGAACGATAACTTATTTGACATACATTGTGTTTTTTCTTATTTTTTACCCTTGAATAATAGCTATATTTTTATATATTGTATAAAATGTATAGATATGTGTTTGTAATCACTGCAAATTGGGATGTCATCCTTTTTTATGCCCCTAAAATGTATATATTTCTCAGCAAACAAGTTTGTTTTTTTTTCTTGAGTTTGTGTTTGTTTTCCTTGTACCCTTGCATGATTTGGATTTTGCCAGGACGCAAAACAAAGAATCTACTTCTTATGGCCTAATATACATTTGCTAACACCCCCACTTTCATAGTGAAGTGACTAATTGGTTTATGTTTACGTTTTAATGTGTTTTGGGTTCCTTGTTACAGCAAGGTGGGCCAGTAAAGTAGACTAACATGTTTGCATGGCAAATTTTGATCGAATAAGTGAGACACTTTAAAGGAACTAAAATAATACGTATATACCACCCATAATAAAGAACGATTTCAATAGAATATTAACGACGGCATTTTCGGAATTGCTTTTTACCTATCCAGACATGGAATGCAGGTTACATTTATTCGTTATTTACACTTGAAATAATCTGGGATTCGTGACTTTTTAACTTTCATTACGTCTAGCGCTAAATGCGAACACAGAATGCTTATTCTATCAGGCGAATGCAAATTATTTTAATAAAACATAATGCAATTAATTCAACCAACTCATCTTAAACTTCCAAGAATGCAATCCCGGTGATGATTTAATTTGCTAGTCTCATTACAAAAATACGTGTCCGTACTTTAATATTCATTGCATTTATGTTTATCTTTAACACAAGTATTTGCAGAAAAATTTAAAATTGAATTTTAGAAACGTATTCAATTACTATCATGCATTCTTAGCCTCACGTCACATTTTACGGGGACCGTAAGGTCTATCATTTCTGCGGTAAGTAAAATTTCTACAGTTGCCTAAGTATTTCTGCAGTCAGATAATTTAGCAGTCACATTTGCTAAGATAGCGGCGTATTTTGATTATGAGTAAAAACAACGATTCCCGTACGGCTGATAAATGATGACGCACGATCAGCATAGGGCGGCCCTACGATGTGCGTAGTTTTTCTTGAAGGCATCCACAAAGGGTTCTATGGTTCGGAAAGGTCAATTGTAACCTATGAAATCCAAGCGCAGCAGCAAGTCGACCGTGAACCCGACGCACGGCCGCCGTGGGACCTAAGGTTTGGCTGCTGCTTGTTGATATCTACGGTGACCACAGGAAAGAAAAAGTTATAACTCCGACTCTACGCCCTGTAAAACTTAATATGCCGTGTACGTAGACCGCAATGTGACCTTAAGGCGACAGTAGTTTTCGGTCGCATTGAGCAAATGTGACTAAAGCTTTTAAAGTTCCACTTAGTTTAGAGGAAACGATATGGAAAAACAAAAGGTTGTATGCCATGAACTGTACTTACCACGGATGTTATATAATTAAATTCGAGCTCGAAATCAGGAATTGTTTTTAACAAAAAATAAATATATATTAAAATAAATATTAAAAATATTGGCGTACTATCAATACGGCAATTGCCTTATCGTCTTTGAAATGAAATATCTAATCGACCCCATCGTCTCCCCGCATCACTGAATGTTAAACATTACGTATTATTCTTTGAAGTATGACAGTGGCATGTCCTTGTAAAGCTATTGCCAATCTTAATATTTAGGAGATTGACATTCACATAAGTATCATTTAGACGACGTCGATTTTTCGTTTTTTGTTTGCGTTTTTCATCAGAATTTAAATGATTAAACACTTTATGGAGTTACTGTTTCATTGGATTACTGCTTTTCGTTTTATTTCTTTCATTCTCCAATATCCACCTATTCATATTTGAATAGACTACTACAGATTAGATAAGAAAGCAATTGCAGCAGTTTGCCTATTTGCCGACGTATACCTTATCGTTATATAAAATAATTCTAGTGGATATTCTCAAGTGGAATATAATGCGATGACTTTTCAGTCAAAACCAATTAAATTCCGAATCGCACAGCCATTATCGCATAAGTTTAGTGATTTTTCTACCTAGCCTATAGGCCTACTATATCACATTGGAGAAAATAAATACAAACATTTGAAAAAAGACATTGCAACAATCCAATTTCTATGAAGAATATACTGAAACAACCTTTCCAAATATATAATATGATATGAACATGAACATGAACATGCGGCAACAATGTTAAGCGAACAGAAATAGTTATAAAATAGCAGTGAAATGTGTTCTATTTCTGCGATCCGAGTATGACGTGCGACACTTCCCAGGCATCAATTTTAAGGCATCAATGACGTCATTGATACATATGGCGGCATCCGCAGCGATCCAGATATGGGTACTTTGAACTTGAATTGTATATTAGTTCAAACACGATATGTCCAATGAGTAAGCTGAAGTGATAGATGATGGTTATAAGTAGTCATCGTATAAATTAGAACATGAGAACTTCGCATTCCCTTTAAATTAAGGTCTTTCTCTCAATAATTTTTCTGGCCACAGTCACGATTTTGGTCTTTTAACAATGAACAGAGAATAACATTTTCGGTCATATATTGCGCCATAAATCATAGAATCTCGGTCTTTATTCCTTAAGAAGAGACTATAATATTCAGGGTGTCCGAAACAATTTCCAACGAGAAAAACATGAAATAATTTTGTTAGTGGTGGAGTAATATTCTTGAAATATTTGAAAGTATTTTTATCGAATTGAATTGAATTGATTGACATTTTAATTTGGCTTGATACTGTTTTAACATATGAATGTACGTCTTTGTTGACATCGTATTTTTGTTTTTGGGCAGATATATTTACCGACTATTGAAGACGTGAATATTACAAGGCCTCCTCTCCCTCCATTATTGCAACCCATAAACTCCAAGGCGGTCATAGTACATCGGATCTGAGCCTCCTAGACATATAAGAACAATTCAAATCTGCTTGCAACAAGAATACAAGTAAGTAATAACCTGTTACCTTGGTGATCCGAAACTAAGACCGAAATTGCCAATTTTAATCCAATATTCTTATATTGTTAAGAATCTTGCAGCTTTGTTGAATTTTCTAGAAGCTGTCGTATCCTCCCTTTCTGAATTTTGTTTGATTTTCGACTGCGATAATTTTATTCCCCTTTTCAGAAGCAAATATAATGTGAAACTTACAAAATTGATTGCAACAAGCCGAGTCCAATTCTGCTCATCTAGAATACCTGCGTTGTTAACCATGATTGTGACGTCACCAAATCTGTTTTTTGTCACTTTAAAAACACCTGGAGAGTAGTTTACAGAGATAATTACACTAAACATCAGTTTTTGTTTTTAACCTGGAGAAGAACTACATAAACAAATTGTCCACTTTTCTTCTGCATCCTTCCAGGCAGGTGTCCAGATCCGTTCCTCATTCATTCTGGATTTTGAAGTCCTGTCGATCGGAGGATGTTGCCTCTGGTGTGTATAGGTTGGCACGCTGGACTTCTAATGCAAAGGTCCTGAACCCTTGGATTCTGTTAAAGCATGTCGCAAACAGAGCTGGATTATGTCAACTAGTACACCCCGGCAGGGAGGTGATTACTAGAGCGCTGCTGACTCGATAAAAGGCTGGTGCTGAACAAATCTGCCTACTGTCCTTGCCAGGATAAAGATACCAGGTACTGTCAGATTTACGGGGATCTGTTTGTTTTAAAAATGAGCAGATTCTAATATGCATTTAATCAAAGAAGAGTTTTTAGTCATGAATTGCTTGATTTTTTCATGAAATTCAATAATATAGAGCTTTCTATATAAGTTATTTTGAATACGTATATACGCAAATCTGTACTTTAAAAAGTCAGGTATAACACTGGTGAGAAACTTTTGAAATGAAGATTAGGTGCTTTCATCCTTCAAATCACATCATAGTATTCGGCAAGTATGTAAGTCGTGATTTCTGGTTTAAAAGTATGATTATAACAACAATAGAGCAACGAGGAAAATGTTCTAATGAAATCTATTTTCCCGGTTTCTTGGGAACCTTTCACCCTAGTTGTGTTTACCGTCGTCATTTAAAAGTTAAAGTTACAGTATAAGTTAAACATTTATATCCAAAGCTGTCTAATAAAGTTGTGCATACGTACTCCTAATGTCGTCCTCCTTTGTTACATCACATTGTTGAAATATAACACTATCCTCATAGACTTGTCCAAGTTCCTTTATTGTGTTTTCACCCTGTATACTATTAACATCAGCAATGCATACCTATATGGTCAAATCAAAAACAATACCAAATAGTCGATACTATTGAGTTGAAGATGTAATCACCGGAATTAGCATTTAATATTTAGTCTTTTATTTTATTATATCAATGGAATTTCTTTCACAAACACAGAATATACGAAACAAGCGTGCATCTTAAAAACATTTGAAAACATTTGATGAAGCTATGTTAAATAAGTATGTATCTCGATAGAGAAAAGGCAGGTTGCCCCCCCCTCTGTTGTGTTAATTCGTGGGACTGTCGTTGACAGGGAAATACATTGTCATCCGTTTCACCAATTGGTCGGATCTTATCCAATGCGAGAGCCTAACGATATACTAAATATGTATACTTTGCAAAATATTGAATTAAAGGAATGAATAAATGTACCTGAATAAATTAAAGTTCAAATCTTATACGGAACGTTATAAGAAAAGTAGGACTCGGTTATCATTAAATTTCCATTAAATCGATGAAAAGCTGGGCTTGTGTAGCTAAGTTACTTTGGTCAACTAAATTGAACAGTTGTTTCAGGACGTGCGTTTTTCAAATTATCGCCCTCTTGTTTATAAACGCTGGCATACCAAAGGGCTTTATAACTCCGACTTTATCGTGGTAGGCTTGTATAGACGGGTAACTTACTTTGGCTCCGAGTTTGAGTAAAGATATCGCCACTGCTTTACCTATGCCCTGGGCCCCTCCTGTTATTATGGCGACGCTTTCCTCAATTTTCATTGTTGTCATAAATTGCAAGCCCTTCTCCAACCATTGATTGTTACCACATTGGACTCTTGGTATCAGTTGGGTAATAAGTCAAACTATTTATCTCTGGTTATGTCATATCATATCATATAAACAAAGTTATCACATACTGTATAAGTGGTAATTTTGCCTAATCATTTAATTTGCCTATTTCCTAATTTTTGCCAGGTTCGGAAAATTAAATGTCGGAAATATTGTCTTGATAATGTTATCCAATGGGAGGTTTCTTGTCATTAGGAAAATTAAAATTAGGAAAATGATGAAATTTGACCATTCGGAAAATTAACCACTCGGATTAAATACCACTTATACAGTATTCTAACGATACGCAGTTGGCCAACTGTCTAAAGTGGCTGTGATTTTTACGAAGATCGTGAACAATCATCAACTATTATCAGTTTTGGTTCAAATTAAAGGATGGCTAAATTGAATATTTGCCGAAATGAATATTTACTCACAGGTATTGTAAAACTTTTAATGACGTGTACGATCCTCTTTGAAAATTGACTATACCGTATTTGTAATAAAGATACATGTAATTAGTCCTTGCCTACCCCGTATTCTCGTGCTGTACAGTTCGGGGTAGAGAAAATAAGATCTATGTGATACTTCGTTTTTTATTGGATATATTCTGATTCGATGTGTAAGGTAAGTACAAGATGTACATGAAACACGCGTGTTATCAAATAAATGACTGTGTTATAAATGAAGTATTTGTGTTTTTTACAAGTAGTTTGAAGAATGGGTAAAATAACGTGTATCCGGTAATTAAAAATTAGTAAAATCAGTTCTTGCACAAGAGGAAATAAAGTTAGAGAAAGTTTAGTATATGCTACACATTATCTCTCGCATCCTTTAACGCCATTATTTTCAGCTAATATATTAACCCCTTTACTTCCAACCTGTCTTAATCTGAGCCTGTCTCAACGGGTACGCGTGCGAAGTTTAATGACCCTAACATGTCAACTGCCTAAAGAAAATATACAAGTTCTTATATATAGATGTCACACGTTTAATCCATCGAATAAAATAAAAAAGTCTAGTTTGTAAAATATAAAAGTTGAATTTATTTGTGTTATAGTTTTACATACAGGTTTTATCAGACGGTAAAGAACTTTGATAAAAAGGACATACTTGTAATGCTAATTTTGCTCTTATTAATTATATGGTGCTTCGACCACAAAGGTTATTCATGGAGAAAACATGTATATATCTTAAAGCATGAGCGCATGTCTAATAAACAAATATTACCCGAGGGAAAAACCCGAGTGGATTATCAGAATAGATTATTTTATACGAATGAATGCTTTTTTGTTTTTTATTACACTGTTGAATCCCACACATTCATAATGAATCAATAATCCAAAGTTTAATTCATTTAAAAGTCAGGGACACCGAAGCTTATTTGGCAGCTCTTATAGACAATCAATTGGTAGTTGTACGTGTTGCGTGGGTCCTGTCGCTGTAGTTTCCAAGATACAAGAAACTCGTCTCTGCGATCACAATTCACGGGTGTCTGTCCAAGATTTGTAACGATTGTCCTTCAACAAGTCTCGCTGGTCCAACAACAATCCGACAATTTGTATGACGTGCTCTCTGAAATGATAAAAGTTGCTAGTCCTACTATTCCATAGTCTAAGAGAGAACATAACCTTCTAATTGTATCAAGGCATTTCGATATTAGACGAGGAAGGATTTGAAATAAGAGATTGTTTTAAAGGTTAAACCCATCCCCTCAAATCTATGTTTGCTGATAATCTTCGGGTTTTTGCTCGGAAATATGTCTCTCATTACAAAAGGTAAAAAACGTTAACATTTTCATTCGAATTTTTACACATTTTATAAGACCCAAAACGTTTATCTAAACATATTTACAATAAATTGGATTATCATTATATTGTTTAAATTATTGTTTCAATGTAATTACCAGTTGTTATAAGACAGTGTAATTACACAAATCTGCTTATTATTGTCTGTTTAATTTTTCAAATATTGGTCAAGCAGATTCAACAAAATTGTGTGAATCATTTTAAAAATCATAATTTCAAACATATGAGTTTTTTTTCTATTTGAAAGTTTTATCTATAGAATTTATCCTTATCATTGGTTGTGGGCTCTCGTGTTATTACGCAGAAATAAACAAGTATCAGTGTACTATAGCCACATAACATGATGGGGAGTGGGTGACATTGTTTCTCGTTAAACTAAGGTTTAGGATAGTTTTTTTTCTTAGGACTGATGTCCTCTAAGATTTGTTCACATTCTCGCTGTTCTCTGTAACAATTTTTGGCATTTTCCATGTGGCATTTAGTGCATAGGTTTATTCCTCATTGCACTCGTGATTTATATTAAATAGGAGTGATAAAGCGATGTAATTTGAAACATGCAAGGTAAAAATAAATAAAACTTATTGTATGCAATTATTGCACTTCATTTTCAGTTTCACAAAAAATCTAGTATATATCGCCTTTTCATCCCAATACAAAATGATTTGTTCTCGCTTGTTAAAACTTTAAATTCCTATATAAAGATTTAAAGTTTCGTATATATATTATACGCAAATCTGCGAATGTCCAGAATTTTCAATTCAGGATAAGTCCAGAGCCGGTGGATCAACAAAAGTTGTTTTGCCCTTGGTAACTGCCAACGACGCCCCATTCAACGTTTCATCTTCTATCAGCTTAATCATTGCATCAGCTACTTCGGATGGTCTGCAAAAAGACAAAAGGATGGCTTCATTACTTCATCAACTTAAAACCAAGTCATTATCAGAACGACCTGCAAGAATCAATCAGAAATCAAAGTAATCACAGGTAACCATTTATATACCGAACTCCCCTAATTTCTTTAAAATAGACTGATCCATTAGACTCGTCTGGAGCCATATTGTATTTATACGGGGAGGTATACGTAATGCAATAACCCTACTATCACACCAAACTAGTTCTCACTACGTTCTCGAAAACGGGCTTAAAGGGTTCCGATAAGCATCCCGTATAAAAACAATATGGCGGCTCCAGGCGAATCAACTGGATCAGTCCATTTTTAAGAAATAAGGGGAGTTCTGTAAAATCCAGTTTACTGAAATTGTCTTTGAGATAAAGTAATCCGTTTATAATGATTTTGAAAACGTTATCCAAAGAGTGATTGCGTTCAAAGAATACATGTACAACAGCCAATTTAAATCCTTGTATTAGAACTAGTCCGGAAGAAATATGGGGTATTTTGGGGATCAATCGTTTTCTTCGGATTACAATGTTTTCTAAACTTTTCAGCATGAATATAGGGTTGGGACCTCAAAACCACGGAATGCCGGAGCGGCACCCTTGGGCAACTCTCTACAGAGCATTTCTCATACCCCCCTAAGAAAATCTACAGGGGGTACTATAAGACGCCTTTATATCTCAGACACTAATAATGATATTGACTTGAAATTTTCAGGAAGTATTTTTGGTATGATGTTTGATCTGTATGACAAAGATTAAGAAAAAATATATATCCGTTGCTTTAGCAACAGTAATAGAACACTATTTCTTTCCTTAAAAATGCATTATTTTGTGTGGTTTCATAATTGTCTTCATATTCTTGATTCTTAAACTATCTGAAGCACAAAAATATGATTAAAAGTGAAGATAAAATAATTCATCATATCATTTGTGTAATATGTCTAACATTTCAGTTGCTATGGCAACATCACTTGATAATCAGGTTCTTACATTTAACTTTCTTTAATGAGTATAAAGGTGGTCCAAAATAACACTTTTGGAACATTATGTACCTTAAAGATGAAACCATGTTTCTTCTGAAGTAAATAGTCAAATAAAATTCTACAACTTTATCTTACTCCCTTACCAAAGCCCCCAAAGTTTGACAATTTGGGGAAAACAGGCAAAAAACATTCAATTTTCTAGGTTCAAATTCGTAATGCATTGGGATTCAACATCAATTAGTATCCAAAAAACATCTACTGACTTTGCTTGATATTACAATATGAAGATTTTAATTATTTGACACTCGAAAGTATTTATAATTTAGAACACTAGCCCATAAAATGTTAAAATATGGTTGAGGTCAATTTTATCATTTAGCAGCATTCATTAGACAAAAGATCAATGCATTTAAAACATATTCATAATGTAATTCATTCATTACCATAATCTAGCATATAGGAGACTGCACTTTTTTATATTTAAGTTTTATATCTAGTACATGAATCATAATGAAGTCTAATGTTATCATACCGTAGAGACGTTGGCATAGTCTAGACATTGGCATAATGTCTAATTATTACAACCATTAGTTTTTCTCATCTGAGCAATGAGACTATGATGGTTATCATGAATGAGTATAGTTCTATATAATATGTAAGTTTTATCTAGTATATGTATCATAATGACATTTAATGTTATCATACAGTAGAGAGGTTGGCATAGTTTAGTTATTGGCATAATGCCTAATTATTACAACCTTTGGTTTTTCTCATCTGAGCAATCAAACTTTGATGGTTATCATGAATGAGTACAATTCTGTATGTATATTTTATATAGATATACAGTACATGTATCATAATGAAATCTAATGTAATCTTACAATAGAGGTTGGCATAGTCTAGACATTGGCATAATGTATAAATATTATAAGCATTAATTTTCCTCATCCGAGCAATCAGACTCTGGTTGTTATCTTGCACAAGTACAATTCTATATGTAAGTTTAATATTTAGTACATGTATCATAATGACATCTAATGAAGTGTAACCATATAATAGGGAGGTTGGCTTAATCTGGACATTGGTATCGAGTCAACGCATATAAGCATATCATCTCATTAGTCAGGTGTTGGTGGTCATCATGCACAGTTGTATCCTGATGTGTTGGGTCAGTCATTTTGGCCGTCAATGTGCAAATCATGGCAAAAGTTTCTGTTATATAAAACACTTACAGGTAGTTCTCATCATCTGAACAAATAGTAGAGTCCTTGTAAAGTTATGAGGCGTCAGAGCCAGGTGTTTGAAAACTAGCTAAAAAGATTAATGTCAATCACTAAAGATGATGTCTTCAAATTTTCAAGACTCCTTACAGGCAGTTACAGCCAGGCTGTTCAGCTGGGTCATTCTCAACAAGCAAAAAGCTCTTAGTTCTCATCATGTGACTATATACGTAGAATCCTTATAAAACCATGAAGCATCAAAGCCAGGTGTTGGAAAGTAGCTAGCTAGTGTGAGTGAGTGTGCTCGTGTAAGGTGGCATCTTTGAATGAGTGAGTGTGCTCGTATATGGTGGCATCTTTGGCTGAGTGAGTGTGCTTGTGTAAGGTGGCATCTCTAGATGAGTGAGTGTGCTCGTGTGAGGTGGCATCTTTGGGTGAGTGAGTGTGCTTGTGTAAGGTGGCATCTTTGGGTGAGTGAGTGTGCTCGTATGAGGTGGCATCTTTGAATGACTGAGTATGCTCGTGTAAGGTGGCATCTTTAGGTGAGTGAGTGTGCTTGTATGAGGTGGCATCTTTGGGTGAGTGAGTGTGCTTGTGTAAGGTGGCATCTTTTGGTGAATGAGTGTGCTCGTGTAAGGTGGCATCTTTGGATGAGTGAGTGTGCTTGTGTAAGGTGGCATCTTTGGGTGAGTGAGTGTGCTCATGTAAGGTGGCATCTTTGGGTGAGTGAGTGTGCTCGTGTGAGGTGGCATCTTTGGGTGAGTGAGTGTGCTCATGTAAGGTGGCATCTTTGGGTGAGTGAGTGTGCTTGTGTGAGGTGGCATCTTTGGTATATTGCATGTTGAGTAAGTGGTTTCTGGAGTTAGTGGCAAGTTGACGATCTAACCACGAATGTTGAGAACCAAATGTTGGCGGCAACTGTTCACACGTCACACTTGCAGCTGTGAGCAATGGCAAACCTGGTCAGACTTAATGCATATTGCTGCTTGGTTGACCAATGGAAAGTCATCTTTAGTTGTTTTCAATAATAAACATTTTAGCTAGTTTTCAAAACCCTGGCTCTAAATTGTAAATGATTCTGCTGAATGGGTTGTAAAGGATTCCAATGTCTGGATTGTATGCAAACCTTGCTAGTCTCCACTGTATGATTGCATTGGATTTCAGACTTGTACTAAATACAAGATTAACATATAAAATATAGTGTCCTATAAACTTAACATTTGAAGATGTTTTAATGCCTTGGTTTGTATATATTTCTAACTTTAAATGCTGCGAAATGGTAAAATTGACCACACCCTCTTTTCAACATTTTTTATGGGATAGGATTCTAAAATGTTTCAAATAAAATACTTCCCATCATCTAATAATTACAATCTTCATATTGTTATATCAAACAAAGTCAGTAGATGTTCCTTGAATACTAATAAGTGTTGCATCCCAATGCATTTTTAATTTGAACCTAGAAAATAAAGTTTTTTTGCCAGTTTTCACCAATCATCACATTTTTGGGGCTGTGGGGAGGGGTTCTACAACTCAAAGTTATACATTTTTAACAAATTCAAGTGACTATTTACTTCTAAAAGAGCTTCTTTACCTAGAGAACATACCTTTAGAAAAAGTGTTATTTTGGACCACCTTTATACTCATTAAAGAAAGTGAAACGTAAGAACCTGATTGTCAAGTGATGTTGCCATAGCAACTGAATTGTTAGACATATTACAGAAATGATATGGTGAATTATTTTATCTTCACCTCTAATCATGCTATGTGCTTCAGATAGTTTACGATAGTTTAAGAATCAAGAATATGAAGAAAATGCTGAAAACCCACAAAATAATACATTTCTAAGGTAACTAATAGTGATCTATTACTGTTGCTATAGTAATGGATTAGGATTTTTTCTTGATTTTCACCATACAGATTAAGCATCATACTTAAACTAATTCCTGAAAATTTCAAGTCTATATCTTTATTAGTGTCTGATATATAAAGGTGTCTTATAGTACCCCCAGTAGATTTTCTTAGGGGGGTATAAGAAATGGTTTGTAGAGAGTTCCCCAAGGGTGCCGCTCCGGCATTCCGTGGTTTTGAGGTCCCAACCCTATATTCATGCTGAAAAGTTAAAAAAACATTGTAATCCGAAGAAAACGATTAGCTTTGAACTTTCTGCCAGAATAAACTGCTTTGTTTCATTTGTAGGATATTTCATATGCCAAGCTGTGTGCTATTACGTTATGGGGAAATTTAGATGCCAATTTTTCCTTATTATACACAAATAGAAGATCCTGAACCTTCACCCATAAATGTGGAATTGATTTGTCAAAATAAAAATCACCCTTTTATAAATGTGTGACGATCTATAAATACTTATGCTATATAACAGTTAGAGGTGTTGACACAACGATCTCGAACCTGTGAACCCTTGAGTATTCAAAACGTCAAAACGTTGCAGAATCCGTTTTAAACTGTGTGCGAATGGAATGAACGTAGCTACAACGTTCTACGGTCTGTCATGGACTTTCCCGGACGGGGTATGTGATTTAGAATTATGAATCGATTTAAAATTCGATGGCGACCATACCGTTCTGTAATCAGGTCATGATCACCTTCTAGACTAAAGGACGCGTTATACGACGTTGCACACCGACGTGGTGCGACCTGAACGAACTGTGAATGAGATGGACGTATTGAAGACTATGAACGAAGTAGCTAATTATTTTAGACATATTTCCCGACCACAGCCAGATTGAGTCCGTTTTACGACGTTTTCGTAGGACTTGCAAGAACGGGTAAGAACTAGTTTGGTGTTATAGGGGGGTTAAAAAGACAGATTTTCTAATTTGCAGTTTTGGTGCTTGTGTTTCAGAGCATGTCTGCACGGAAAATGAGATATCTTTTAATATCCAAGTTGTTAGTGTTATCAAGCATACCGATCTTTTTCCACATCACCCCTCCATCTACAAAAAAAAATCATGACAATTCCTTAATTATTAAATTATTCCAAAATTAGTTGGTGGTGTTTTTGTGTAACCCAGTATCATAATAGAATTATAAACAATAATATATGAAGAAACTTACTGTATGATCTTTTCAAAATGAATTGATGTCATTGCTCGTTCGAAATCAAGAGGATCGAGTGCTTCTCGGAAGTGGTTTATGCTTGCCATGTTGGTATCAACAAGACCTGGACAAACACAATTGAAGCGTACATCCCAATCGTTTATCCTTGGACTCAACTGAAGTAGAAAACACACTGTGAAATGATGAGTATTTTTACATCAATCTTTTTAAAAATTGATAAGTACAGATCCGAGGTGTTTGTAATTCGAAATTTGAAATACATGTCATTTCAAACAAAAATGGCATTTTGTTTCATTTTGTATTCAAATTACCAATTTTGCTAGATGGTGGCTTGCTATGATCATGCTTCATCATTTTAAGGGAGCGTGTGAATATCGACTGTTTCTACTTACCGCCATACTACGAACAAAGCCAACAAGTCCATGTTTTGCCGCAGCATATATAGGACAGACTGCTATGGGTATAAGACCTGAAATAATTGAATCAAGGTAGATCCTTATGTTGAGGAATGTTATTAATTTTTATGATTGTCATACCTGGTAATCAGAAAAAAGAATGGAGTTAGATTTATCGATTCCATGCTAGAAAATATTTATCGATTCCATGCTAGAAAATTCAACAAATCAGCAAGATTCATTTTTTCACGAAAACTAGAGGCTGACGTTAATACCAGTTCGGTACTGAATCGAGCATTTACTGATATGAAAATAACAAACCGGTTAACCGACGTTGACCCCAAGTAAATAAATTTAAAAAATGCATTTTTTATTTCACTCATTCAATTCACATTTTCATTGGTTGTCATGCTTTTATTCACGATCTACTCTATAAGTATTTACATGTCCATATTTGGTGGTTTAGGAAGTGCAGGTTAAGGTTAAGGTTCAGGTTCAGGCTTGATTAGGGTTGTAGATGATTTTGATGTGCTTTTTCTTCAAAGTCACATTCAAAAACCGAGAGAATAAGTACACCTAATTACCGGGAGTTTGGAGGAGGGTGTAGAACCATCTCCATATATCACATCGCATGTCGTCTGCTTACGATACGTTTGAAAAATGATTTGAAATTTGTTTACTTTTAATTTAAAAACAAAGATACATCTTGATACAAAAGATAAATAAATAAATAAATTTACTTGCATTTTTAAGGTTGTGCACGGTATGGTATATAAATATGTTAGGTCTTCTAGGATTTTTCTGAACCGATATGCTTTTAAATATGAGATCTATTTAAAAAGGGACAAGGCCACAAACGTGTACAAGTCAGCAAACAATGGTCTAAAACGATTCAGTAATAAATACTTGTAAGTGATTTGTAAGTGATGTTATCATAACTAAATCAATGATAGTGCTGACTTGATAAATAAGTTTCCAAACATAATATATAGAAAATAATCGAAAATAATTAAAATGGGACGGAGGGGGAGTGATTAGAAAGGGGGGGGGGGGTGGAGACTTAACTTGAAAGAAAACATATCGTTTTAATATAAACTACTGCATTTATGCCCAGAAAGTACTCATGGTGAAAGATATGACTGTCTTAAATCACTTGCCATACCGCACATGGACCTTTAGAGTTATAGGACTTAAAGTTAAGTACCATTTCTTATCATGTCTTATATACATATTGCTCCCCCTCCACCCCCCCCTCCTCCTCCTCTCTGTCCCATTTCTATAAGTTTCGATCTTTTTTGTTTAACTTTTTGAAACTTATTTTATAAAATCACCAATGGCATTAACTTAGTCATAAATGGATATCCTATATATCCCTATGGTTGCTGTTTTAGTCTTGAATTTAAATAATTTGACCTAAAGCATTTTTGTGTGGTCTCGCCTTAGCCTTGACAATATTACCACGCGTGTTCTAACGTATAAATTCACAGTAAAATCACTAAAACGACATATACTGTGATTCAAAACCTCAGGTTTTCAGTCAAACTGAACAAATGTTATACAAAGTGACCGCATGAACACATTTTAACCATTTTGATAAGCCTGTGATGCTTGAAAGTATACTTTGGCAATTTCAAATCAATAAGGAAATGCCTTCATTTGTGAAACCATTGGATATTGAACAAATATTTCACTCTATTGAGGTGAATACCTGTACATCTTTTACAAGTGATATTCACCTTGTGAAAGTGCTACAGGTATTCACCGAAAATAAAGTGAAATATTTGTTTTATTATATCACTGTCTAGCTAAACATCCCTAATATTATTAAGTCATTAAGTCTTCAAATATTTTAACGAATCTAATCGGTTCGTCTGCCATTTTGACTTACACTGAACTAAATTATTTACACTGAACGAAAACAAATTCTTTGAAACTTCCCGGGAGCATGGGATATTGAACAAATATTTCACTCTATTGAGGTGGCTACCTGTACATCTTTCACAAGTGATATTCCACGAAGCCTGAAGGGCAAGTGGAATATCACCTTGTGAAAGTGCTACAGGTATTCACCGAAAATAGAGTGAAATATTTGTTTTATTATATCACTGTCTATAGCTAAACATCCCTAATATTATTAAGTCATTAAGTCTTCAGATATTTTTACGAATCTACTCGGTTCGTCTGCCATTTTGACTTACACTGAACTAAATTATTTACACTGAACGAAAACAAATTCTTTGAAAATTCCCGGGAGCGTGGGATATCGCTATTCAAGACACTATAACTTTTTTATTTTCCAACCCATATACCCCAAATTTTGCAGTTATATATTGCCAGGGGTTCTAAGTAATAATATAATGTAACAAGCCCTTCAATTTGAATTATATTATAAAAGAGGAGGAGTTCAATTAGTCCGCCACCCTCTTTGATGATAGCTTTTAGTATTAGTTGCCTTGCTGATATAGCAGTATCGGTGATATATTAGCTAAGTTTCTTTCAACCTGTCTTAATGACCAGCTTTAGTTAGCTATTTTCTAGATTGGGTGCCTTCATACAATCTCCTGGAGACCTTCCCATACCCTATACCAACTGGGTATTGCATCAGGACTATTAGCTTGGTGGTCATCAGGCCGTATCAGTTCAGGAACATTTTGCAAATTATGTTTCTTTCTCATTGCACACCACATGTTTAAGTGAGACGCTGGTGACAAATTGTATTCAAGTAAAACTGTACAGTACATAACCCATGGCGTAGATAGCATTCTCAAGTTTCAGTTGGTATGCAAATTATAATTTTGTATCAAAGATTAAAAAAGCATTTTGAAGAAGAAGTGGCGTTTTTTAGCCCACCCTGTATATATTTAGTATTCATTGGACACATATCAATGTTTTATGGACTTGATTTTAATTGGCATCAACTCCGGACCATCATAACTTTTCCCATCTACACCAGTATCTCAATTTTCACGCCAAAATGTGTCATTTATTTAGTGCTTCAAAAAAACCTTGCAAATATCACTCCTAAAAGACATTAGGGTTAACCTAGTCGGATTACTTCTTACCGCCTAATGAAGAGGTAAACATAACGACACCTCCTTTTCCTCCATTGTTGCGACCCATGAACTCGAGAGCAATCATCGTACATTGTATCTGGGCCTCCTAAACAAAAAATGAGATATATTGTGCAATTTCAACAATAGTTCCACCTTTCCCCCATTGTTACGACCCATGAACTCGAGAGCAATCATCGAACATTGTATCTGGGCCTCCTAAACAAAACATGAGATATATTGTGCAATTTCAACAATAGTTCCACCTTTCCCCCATTGTTACGACCCATGAACTCGAGAGCAATCATCGTACATTGTATCTGGGCCTCCTAAACAAAAATGAGATATATTGTGCAATTTCAATATTGAATTCTACAAATGAAAAAATGTGTTTTCCCATTGAAGAGGTAAATACCACAACACCTCATTGCTCAAGAACACATTCATATATTAATTTAATGTTTTATTTAAGATTCGGCAACAAGCTAGTGCAACATCATTAGAAGTTTCAGATACAAAAGTATAAAATGTTTAAGCTCACTATTGTAAAATAACTAACCAGATTAATCGTTATAGTGCCAGATATATTATTTTCATCAAGTATTCCTGCGTTGTTTATGATGATGGTGACGTCACCATATGTATCTTTCGTAACTTTTAGTATATCTACAAGATAGAAAAAGATGTTCAAAGGAGGGGTATCGATATGGAGAAATGAATTCAACAATGTTTTTCTCTTAAACCAATCATTGAAAAAGTTCTGTAAAAAACACGGTATTTTATGTAATGTTGACAACAATTTAATGCGAAAATTGTTTAGAAATATTTTATATAACTGTTTTTGTTAACATTTTTTGTTTTTTCAGTGCAATTGTTTTCGCATGCTCCTTTCTATCAATTCTTGAGAATGAAATAAAATGTCTTTCCGAACCTTGCTGGAACAAAATAGCATATACTACATGTGTTTAGACCTCTCAATATTATAGTTACTACTATACAAAGGAATTTGGGTTGACTTAAAAAAAAAGGATTCAAAATATTAAAACAAAATCCCCCAAAATATATAAAAATCAAGATAAACCTTTTATTTCATTTACAATATACTTTTTTTAAATCAACCAAAGTTTCCTTTGTGCAATTACAATATTGAGAGACCTAAACATGTTGTGTTTATGTTGTTTTGTTCCAATGAGGTCCGGAAAGATGTTTCATTTCACTCTGGAAACACGATACCAAGAACAAAACAAGTGTTTGATGTGTTTTCTAAAACAATAAAGATGAAAGTATATATATATATTTTTCAAATTATTTTGTCTTCATTCAAAAGATGACCATTAAATTGACGATGTTTAAAATTTTTACAATTTTTATGACTGGTTTAAGAGAAACGTGTATTCAAAAAGTTCTCCATATCGATACCACTCCTTTAGTATCTAACTTGACTTTATTTTCAATTAAAATAAGGATCACTAACAGAAACATTATGCAATATATTCCTTTGTCTACCATTTTGTATTATTTTCTGAAATGACGTTAACATCTTCATTAAAAGATTCATCCCAAATTAAGTTAATGATATGCTATCAACGGTTTGCATTATTAACTGAATTGTTTGTCGGTCATTCTAACATGCACTAATATTAGATACAAGTAGATACAATGACTGATAACTAACCTCTTATCTCTTTTTCTTTTCTAATATCACATTTTTGAAATATCACTTTTCCCCCATACATTTGCTCCAATTCTCGAACTGTCTCTGGTCCTTGCTCATCGTCCACATCAACGAAACATACCTGGCATGAGTTATTATCGAGGTATTACAATTATTAATATGGTACTGAAATATGTACATACCTCTAGATCAAATTGACCTCGATTTGACCTTTGATGACCTTCTTTAAAAAGAGCTTTTGTGGAATTTTTTGAAACCTTTGTTAAATAAGGTTTATTATTGCAAAATGATTGAAATAATATAAGACAATTAATATGAAATCGCCTAGTAATCCCTCTGCGACTATTTGTTATCGAAATGTTGCAGACATTTGGGTAAAGTGAAACATAGTACGACAATATGATGTGTGAAATACACACACCTCAAAACACGTAGTCCAATTCACGTTTCTATATAATCTAGTCCTGCATATACATGTACACGTAATAGTTGCATTGATAAACGATCCAACAGAGAGGCAAATCAGTTAAATTAAAAAAGCACATGTCACGTGCAAATCAAGTGGGTACTTTGTCGAACTTGTAACTGTTTCAACCGCAGGAACCTCTAAAGTAAAATGAACTTACTTTGGCTCCAAGTTTAAGTAGAGACGTGACAATCGCTTTACCAATACCCCGAGCTCCTCCAGTTACCACTGCAACTCTTCCCTCAATTTTCATTATAGATATCCTTAGTAACACAGAACAGTATTGCTCAACTTATATTTAAGTTTAACTCTAGTTCATTACTGTCGTGAATTGTATTTAATACGGTTACGTTTAAAACGTTCAGCAAAAACAAATTGGTCGGGAGAAATATGTACGTTCAAGGACAACTACTACTAAGTGATCTAGTACACAGACCTCTCATTAATATGCGGTAACATATAATAACAAGTAGTAAGATTTAGCCAACTGAAGTTGGATACCTTTCATGTAAGTTTTTGATGATGATTATTCTTTAATTATCGTTGTGCTCTGTTGATCTCCATAGCAAAAATAACATGTGGCTCAATCATTTGTCAACCTCACACTTGAATATGCCCAGTCCGTTTGTACCATGTTGAACCTATCCATTTATCTTCCATCATACGCCTACTAAAAACCCTTTTTGGAAAGGAACAAATTAATAAAAATAATATCACCGAGATTATAAACTAAATTAGCCATTCTGTATTAATATGTGCTCTTGCATTGGATGTTTTTTATTGGAAAATATATTACGAATGGCACCGGGCTGCTCAGTTTGTGGACAACTAAAACACCGATCAAAATCCAGCAAGTTAAATCGATTCATTAATCGGTTTTAAAAAGAATTGAGAACTTTTTTTACGTTATGGCAAATGTCAATGTGCCCCGTATTCTCGTGCTGTACAGTTCGGGGTAGAGAAAATAAGATCTATGTGATACTTCGTTTTTTTTTATTAGATATATTCTGATTCGATGTGTAAGGTAAGTACAAGATGTACATGAAACACACGTGTTATCAAATAAATGACTGTGTTATAAATGAAGTATATGTGTTTTTATTACAAGTAGTTTGAAGAATGGGTAAAAGAACTTGTATCCGGTAATTAAAAATTAGTAAAATCAGTCCATGCACGAGAGGAATTAAAGTTTAGTTTATGCTCCACATTATCTCTCACATCCTTTAACGCCATTATTTTCAGAACACGCTAATATATTAGCCCCTTCACTTCCAACCTGTCTTAACCTGAGCCTGTCTCAACGGGTACGCGTGCGAAGTTTGATGACCCTAACATGTCAACTGCCTAAAGGAGATATACAAGTTCTTATATATAGATGTCACACGTTTAATCCATCGAATACGATACAAAAGTCTAGTTTGTAAAATATAAAAGTTGAATGTATTCGTGTTATAGTTTTACATACAGGTTTTATAAGACGGTAAAGAACTTTGAAAATAGGAAATACTTGTAATGCTAATTTTGCTCTTATTAATTATATGGTACTTCGACCACAAAGGTAATTTATAGAGAAAATGTGTATATATCTTAAAGCACGAGCGCATGTCTAATATACAAAAATATTACCCGAGGGAAAAGCCCGGGTGCATTATCAGAATAGATTATATTATATGAAAGAATGCTTTTTTGTAGAAAGATAAATGTTTCTTGATTACACTGTTGAATCTCACTCATTCATAATGAATCAATAATCCAAATGTTTAATTCATTTAAAAGTCAGGCACATCGAAGGCTATTTGGCAGCACTTATAGACCATCGATTGGTAGTTATACTTGTTGTGTGGGTCCTGTCGCTGTAGTCTCCGAGACACAATAAACTCGTCTCTGTGATCACAATTCATGTGGTGTCTGTCAAGGTTCTGTAACGATTGGCCTTCAACAAGTCTCGCTGGTCCAACATCAGTCCAACAATTTGTATGACGTGTTCTCTGAAATGATTAGGCTACCAGTCCTACTTTTCCATTGTCTAAAGAGAAAATGACCTTCTTATTGTATCAAGGCATTTCGATATTAGACGGAGAAGGATTTGAAATAAAAGCTTGTTTTAAAGGTTAAACCAATCCCTCAAATCTGCCGGCTGAAAGCAGGTACACCTATAGAGTAAGATATAAATATTCATCCCATACTTGGACGTGTTACAGGCACATACAGGGTGATCACTTAGTTCTGGGAATTGGTCTATCATTTCAATATGTTTCAACCAATTCAGTTGAAACTTCCAGCAAATATATATTTTATAATTCTGATTTGACAGACAAGATAAATGTTTCATGTACATATTACTTTAATATATATATATATATTTATTGTAATAATAAAAAAGGTAAAAGTGATCCGCAGGTCAGCAAATTTTGACTGCGTTAATTTGAAAATGTCCTGCTAAAACATATTCATATTGCCTTGATGGTTGGTTCAAACTTATTGTACTAGAGGCAGAACAGTACTCTTAAAATCATTTATTTAAGGAATAAATAATGATAGGCCATTCAATATGGTGAAATTCAGCACGAGTTGGACAGAATGTTGTACAAAGCACGAACCGAAGGTGAGATGCCCCAGATGTGCAGCTAAGATGTGACGTCACTCAAAACAATGCAAATTGCAGATTGAATAGAGCATGGTCGTGCATCTATGGAGAATTAGAGAACGTTCTATATTGGCTATGCTGCATTCTGATTGGTTGAGAAATTCGAATAGAGCACGGTCATGTTTGAATCAGAAGTATTCTTCATTGCTGGGAGGATCATTTGTAATGATTTCCATAGGCCTGGACCCACATGCATCGTTGTCAAACCTAGTCCAAAAGACGCTTTCCAGTCCTCCCTTTGGTATCCCTTGAACATTTTCTCAAACTGTTAAGATCAGTCCCTCATCGGAACCAAACTTATGATGATCTCTCATATGATGCTTCAACGGTCAAATTTAGTGACCCTAATGGTGGTTCAGCTGGTGAACATTATATTTTGATTATGGGGCATTAACAACTTGTGTGAACCCTAATTCTTCAAGAGTAGTATGGCCAATTTGAGGAGTGGGAAGAAGCATAGTCATAATGGAATATAACTCCCTGATTTTTTGAGTCATAATTGTGACTTTCATAGTCTGACCAATGATGAGAAAATTGAGCAAAGTACACTTTTATATCACAATAACGATGTTACTTTAGAAACTAAAGTTAGAAATATTTGAAAACATAAAATATAATTTGTAGTGTTGCTATAGTAACAATTATTATTCATTGTGACATCATATGAAAATGAGACTATTTTACCTAACCCACAATTACATTCTCCATTTACCCTGAAAATTTCAAGTAGATTGGTTGACAAATAATGAAATGACAATAGAATATAGAGTGGATGACATTGTTTCACGTTCGACTAAGGTTTAGAGTTGTTTTTTCTTAGGACTAATGTTCTTATTCTTGCTGTTCTCTATAACAATTTTTGGCATTTTCCATGTGGCATTAGTGCATAGGTTTATTCCTCATTGCACTCTTGATTTATCTTAAAATAGGAGCGATATAGCGATGCAATTTAAAGGAATATTCCTTGCCAGACCCTTTCTCTCTTGATATGGTAGCTATAATCATATAATCATATATATAGTTTCCATATTTAGCAAAACATGGGAAAATGTTTTAATATGGTCAATATTGATCATTTAAAAATCTAGTGCATATTTTCAGTGAGCTGCCATCTTTTAAGATTTCTTGCAGGAAGTGATGTCATCAACTCTCAACTTCTATAACCTTGCCCATAACAGTATAGGAAAGTAGCACAAAATCACTTCTAGACAAGTGATCATTACTTTCTGTGCAAAAATATTTTCAGGGCTTGTCAACTTAGAATAAAAGATGAAATTTTCAGAAGGATTAAATAAGATACAAAGTTGAAAAAGAATATTTAGCTGGTTTTGTAATTCTTAATAGCTCCTCAACTAATGCTATATGCGAAGTTGAGAGTCGATGACATCACTTCCTGTGTGGAATTTTAAAAGATGGCAGCTTACTGGAATTGAGCATCACATTTCCAAGTGATCAAATTTGACCATATCAAAACAATTTTGCGTGTTTTGCTAAACATGGCAAGCATATATATGGTTATAGCTACCATATGAGGAGAGAGATGGTTTGGCAAGGAATATTCCTTTAAACCATGCAAGGTAAAAATAAATATTATTGCACTTCATTTTCAGTTTTACAAAAAATCTATATACTATAAAACATTTATTATTATACATGCTAATATCACAACTAATGTAGGGCATAGCAGAATAAAGAGAGTCATTTCATTTACTAGATGTAATTAGACAGATTTGAATGGGCACATACATGTATGGAATTAAAATAGAAATAAAATAAAAAATGTCAGGGTTTTGTTTATTAATAGTATATCAGGCATTCGTAAGCAATACAATATAAAATCCACGTGGCACTAAAAGGTCATTAAAATCAGTTAAAATCCTTGTTAAAATTGTTAAAATCCTTGTTAAAAGACGAGAAAATCATCTATAGTGGTTGATCAAGGCCATCACTCACTGGCGGCTTCGATCGCGGCCATGATGTCAGATTTCCTCCAACCAGTCATAACCAGTTTCTTTTTTGAGTCCTGTTATGGCCTTGACCAACCACGATGCATGGATTGGCTTAACTGCTACTGCACCGAGGCTGATTTTCATTAAAGTGGGATCAACAGTGGGATCTTTCTTCAGGGCATCTGAAACTTTGTCGGAGTACGTTTCCAAAAACGTCCCAAGGCTGTAGGTCGCAAGTACATGAGCCTGGCACAGACTTAACTTTTATATTATTTTTTTCTAAGCCTCGCCTTCTTGCTTGTTAAAACTTTAAATTCCTATTAAAGATTTCGAGGTTTTGTATATTTTATATATTATACGCAAGTACGTATATAAAGCCAATCTGCGAGTGTCCAGATTTTTAAAATCAATTCAGGATAAGTCCAGAGCCGGTGGATCAACAAAGGTTGTTTTTCCCTTGGTAATTGCCAACGACGCCCCATTCAACGTTTCATCTTCTATCAGCTTAATCATTAATTAAGTAATTTGCAAACATTTTAAACAATATCTTACAATTAAAAATCCATATTGAGTTTTACAAATGGTAAAAATCGAAATGTCATATTAGCCTAAATAAAAAATAAATTGAGATTTTATGATTGTAAGGTACGACATATGACAATCACATATAATTTAGTGGAGTCAGAATGTGGGTTTCGGCGTGCGTTAAGAGGGATTTCATGGGACATAATTTTTCATGTTACTACGATGATTATACATATTTGTATGGATTATAAGATCTTGGTTTTTCAGCTTTTAGATTTTGTGGCCATTTTACCCCCCATGGGCTAAAATGTGGACCCATACTATAAAACTGGGCAAGAACTCATAAGATATTCAGTGGAATGTTTCCAAATTACTAAAATATATTGGTATAGGCTAACTGAATATATGATAAAAATGTCATGTCACGTGGTTAAGTGGTTGCCATGGAAACGGATAAAACATATTGGTCATTTTGTGCATATTTTGTCAAAATTGTGTTAGGAAGGGTTAAAATGTGAATATAACACTTCGATAATATATTAGCAACAATCTTATTTGAAGATCAGTCCATAGAATCTCAGGTTTTGGCCTTATATGAGTCCATGACTTATAACTGGGTCTATTTCACAGACTCCAACCCCCACATTAGATGGATGCTATAACTTTTGAAATAAGAGAGATACAGGTCTCATTTTTTCAGATCTACATACTGTAAATGGTTTGTTTTAAGTATTTTAATATACCTTTGATTGGTATGGGAAAAACATATTATCCTAAAGTTGGCCAATATTATATATTTTCCTTCGGGACCTGCAGCCCCGAAAATAATTGTTCTTGTCCTTGGGATAATCCCAAGAACCTGAACCTCATATATTCACTTAAGATGTCACAACACTTAATTCCCGATTTGTCAGCTTTGATGACTCGCTTATTGGGTAACTTTAAAAAACGACACATTTTACATTTTTGCAATTTTGTTTCAGAGCACCGCTACACGGAAACGAGATATATTTTAATAACCAAGTTCTTGATGCCATCAAGCATACATAGATATTATCCTATATGAGGTTCAGGGTATTGGAATTATCCCGAGGCCAATATAATATGTCTGCCCGAGGGCCGTAGGTCCTGAGGGTAGATATATTATATTGGCCAAGGGATAATCCCAATATCCTGAACCGATTATAGGATGATCTTTTTATCCCATACCAATCACATTGTTCAATTGGCCAGAAAGTTCAGAAACTTTGCAACCAACCGTGGAATTATTTGAAGATATTCATGTACAGTTTTGTATTCTTGTCAGTAGCCGGATTTTCCTGTTCAAATCTTTGATTATTAACGGGGCATACTGCTCCTTTCCTTTTTAAAGCATCAAACAGATCGCGATTGTCTGCGTTTTCCTCCATTGTCGTTTACAGTCATTACGTGAACGTTACAAATTATGAACAAATATGCGAGCGGCGATTATGACGTAGCGGGCAGATACACTATATCTGCCCGCTCGGAGCGGGATGTAAAGCTACATCTGCCCGCTGATGAAAATATAAGTTTTTACAAACTGGCTTTATGTACCCATAATACGTCCAAGTATGGGATAAATATCTTTTTCTCCATTGAACCCTCTATCATGAAGATTCTTTAATTATTGAATTATTCCAAAAAACAGGACCGTAAGAAAGTTAAATAATTCGGTCAATTTTGCATATTTTGCCTTGACATTTTAGATTAACCTAGTTCATTTAATGTGAATTTGGTTGTGGAAGTTTGATGATAGTCAATTGTGTCAAAAACGACAGTACTTTACAAAACAAGCTCAAAGTGGGCACTTCTCTCTATACACAAACGAATACCGTGAACCAAGTTGTTAATGACCCTAACCTATACACATCAATGTGGATGGTACATGTTGGGGTAGTTATTGCCCTCTTAAGATTGTTGGGGGCCTGTCAGGACACATTGGCTTTGAGAAATCCCCAAAGATAAAAAATCCGGGGGATTTAGATCCGGCGAATGAGCTGCCCATATGGTTTGCATTCTGCGACTGATGAGCTGACCAAAAGCATTGCCTTAACCATTTCAGCAAATATCATTTGCAGTGTAAGGATGGTATTTGCTTGTTGAAACCACTGCTATCTCCTTAGATGTACCTTCTGGTGCTGAATGACCTCCAAAACCTAGCAAGAACTTCGAACCAAAAAGGACTGATGATTCAATGTTTCATCATTGAATGGATGCTGTAACATTTCATCAGGAGGATGTAAGCCCCAGTTTCAATAACGCAGATGCGAGTAGAAATGTGGTTTTAAAAAGTGTTTATCAACTTTGAAAATTTAATTTCCTTTAAAATGTGACTTCTAGCTCGGGGAGATTCCCCATAGACCCCATGCTATAAAATCACAAAAAAATAAATATCTTTTCTTTTATTGGACAGATACTTTTTTTCTTTTACTTGATATATTCTAATTTGTAAAACTATCAGATACATAAGGGTCTTATAAAAATCGAACCATTAAAACTGATGAATATTCAAGTTAAGTGACCCGAATCAGCCACCTGGTGGTGAAATTGGTAACACCTACCCGCATCAGAGTAATTGTTCTTGGAATAAAGTTGTCCATTTAGAAAGATATGTGTGGAGAAAGATCATCAACGAAGATCATCATTTGTTCGCCGGATTGAACTGTGCAAAGAGAGGAGATGTGCACATTTGGGGCATGTTTTGTAAGGATCTGTAGCCTTTGACTAAACCAGCAGATTATCATCAAAATTCCACAACAAAATCCACATTGAATTAACTAAATAATTCTGAAATTTTAAGGCAGAATATGCAAAATTGACCGAGTTATTCAACTTTCTTACTGTCCTGTTTTTTGGACACCCTGTATAATCTATGAAGGAACTTACTGTATCATATTTTCCAAATGATTAGGTGTCACGGATCGTTCGAAATCAACAGGATCGATTGCTTTTCGCATGTGATTTATACTTGCCATGTTTGTATCGACGCGACCTGGACAAACACAGTTAAAGCGTACGCCCCAATCGTTTATCCTTGGACTCAACTGAAGTAGAAAACACACTGTGAAAGGATAACTAGTATTTTACACCAATCTTTTTAAAACTTGTATTTTCACTGTTCCACAGCTGGATGACTCTTACTGCAGTGGGTTGCCAAAATTCTTTCGTTTTCGATAAACATCCGATTTCAGGTTAACTAAGTTGAAACTTGATACCATAAGTTTCGCTATGCAAATTAATTAAACTACGAAAGTATTCGACCACAAATAAATGCCCAAAACACCCGCAATATTAGAGAATTTTAAGAAAACGGCTTCACGTTGAATGACTTTAATTGAAGTTGATGTTCTACGTCATCATTACGTCATCATCAACTTCAGTTAGAGTCATTGTAAGTGAAGCCATTGTTTTTTAAATTCTCCAATATCGCGGTTGTTTGAGCTTTTATTTGACATGGTTATTTACCATCGTAGCTTTATTAATTATCTAAACGCAGTTAGAGTCATCGAGCTGTGGAACGATGATCTTAGTGATAAGTACAGATCCGAGGTATAGGTAATTCCAAAGTTGAAAAACGTAAGTAGCGTTTCGGTTCAGATCATGCGATAGCCATTTTATTTTCAGGGAGTTGGAATATCAACTGTTTTACTTACCGCCATACTACGGACAAAGCCAACGAGTCCATGTTTTGCCGCTGCATATATAGGCATTATTCCATTGGGTTTTAGACCTGAAATGATTGAGTAAAGGTAGACCCGGATGTTGAGAAACGTTAATTTTTATGATTGGCATACCTGGTAATCGGAAACGAATGCTAACTCAACAAATCAGCAAGATTATTTTTTCACAATAGGAATCATTATACTCGTGCTTCCTGAAGAAAATTATGTATATCATAAAACTCCAAATATCTCCCGGAGCAACTTGTTTAAAATATGTACCATAGAAAACCAGCTATATAACTATAAATGGTATAGTACACGATGATATAGTCTAAGTAACGGACTAAAAAAACACTGTAACCGAACAATTGTTTTATGTGAAAAACGACATGCATTTTTATAGGGTGATCTATAGGTAAAAGTTTCCGTTTCGATTTCTCTTATGCATTGCTAAAAATCTCCAATGAAGAGGTGCGTGCATGAACATCTGCGAGGTTTCCTGGTTCCCTAACTGACATGCTTCTAAGGCGTGAGATCGCCATCGCATGATGGTGAGATCTATTAAAAAAGGCGCAATGTCACCAATAAACAAAAGTCATAAAATAGTCATTGGTGCCTCAATTTTCCTATAATAAAGTATTTTAGAAAGGTTAATATGCAATAAGATTTTCTACAGTATATGAAACATTAATAAGTTGATAGATATATATATAGAAATATTCGCGGATTCTAACTGCATGTCAATCTCGCTTTGAGTCAAGCAGCAAGTAGTTTTTAGTAGTTACGGTCCTAGTCAGACTACTCCTTACCGCCTAAGGAAGATGTAAATGCAACGACACCTCCTTTTCCCCCATTATTGCGACCCATAAACTCCAGGGCGATCATCGCACATTGTATCTGGGCTTCCTAAACAAAAATGAGATATATTTTGCAAGTTCAACAATAGTTCCACCTTTCCCCCATTGTTGCGACTCTTGAACTCCAGAGCAATCATCGTACATTGTATCTGGGCCTCCTAAGCAAAATGAGATATATTGTGCAATATTGAATTATACAAATGAAAAATGTGTATTCCCATTGAAGAGGTAAATACCACAACACCTCCCTTTCCCCCATTGTTGTGACCCATGAACTCTTTAGAGCAATTACCAGGATCTTAAGAGGTTCTGGACAAATCATTTGATTCTGGACTTGTCATATTTTTTTTTCAACGAAATCACATCCAAGGGTTGAATTTTTATTAGCTATTTAGAGAGTGAGTCCTGCCTAGTATTAATTTCAATAAAAAAGTTAAAATAGAACCCTATTTGAGAGTCAATCTAATACTTACATTACATTGATAAATTAAGGCAAATCCTGAAATATTTTTAAAGTGCATTTTTTATGAAATATTAACCAGCAAGTATTTAGATGAAACGTTCTTATTTAAATACAAATCATAACATGATGATATTTTTCATTAAACATTTTTCAATGAAATTCAATTGAAGGGTCAAGATAAAACGAGCTAATTTAGGTGAAAACCCTTACATGATGATGTGTTTTCATAACTTCTTTCATAAAATTCTATCAAGGGGTGAAGATAAAATTATCGAATTTAAGTGATTTAAGGATCACGAGAATATGTTTTCTTTGATATTTTCTATGAAATCCCATCCAATGGTCAAGGTAAAATTTTGATTTTGATTTGGTATTAGGTCACGTGTTCGAAAGATCCATATAAGGCCCATAGAACCATATAGGAACGTCATTTTGACTGTCATGTGATAGATCCATATAAGGCTTTTAGAACCATGTATGGAAAGATGAGGGGACACCTGTTTCACGATTTTAAGGTTTTTATGCACTTCATTATTGTACCGAAGTTTGCCGATTCGATTCGTCGTATTTCGGAATCCTGGTGACAATTTTATACTCCATTGGAGTATTTTTGACCTACTTCTTATGACGGAAATTCCCGAACCTTGTTCGGATTAATCCGGATTTTCTGACCTACTTTATCTACCGAGATTTCACGAGTTAACATTCGTCTCATTCCGGAATCCTGGTGACAATTTTATACTCCATTTGAGTATTTTTGATCTACTTTTTCTGGATTTTGCCCTACTTACTTTTTGCCCCAACCAGCACCTGTGACCACTAAACAAGTCCCTCGTACAAATCGAGCCTATCTTCATCAGGAACAACGTCAACCTGCAGGCCAGCAGGTCAGAAATACTACCCGCCCTACTCAGCCCATTCAATCTGCTTCACGAACACAGGACCCACCAGCGCCAATTATCACACCCCCAGTGCAAACAAATACACCAACTAGTAATAACCCAACTACTAGTACGAATGGGGCAACTACAAATTCCCACTCAAGGCCTAATATTCCCCAATAGGGAAACAGCCGGCTTCGTCCCCCTGAGAGTCTCAGTATAGCGACATGGAATACAAATTGATGGTCAAGCCATGATAATGATAATTCAAGTTTTAGGAAATATGTTTTAAATAGTGCAAATCTTAATTATGATATAATATGCATAAATGAATCGTTTTTACGATATAATGATGTGTTAAACATTGCATATAATAATATGGATGAATATGAATGGATAGGAAATAACCGATCAAATCCCCACCCCAATGCCAGACGAGGATCTGGTGGTGTCGGTATTTTATTACACAAGTCCCGTGTTTTGGATCACTTCACCTATGAAATCATTGATGAAAATACTGAAGATATTTTGTGGATAAAATTAAACCCCAAAACCCACTGTAGTGATCAAACCCCTATTTGTTTATGTACAGCATATCTCCCCCCAAAGGATTCGGCACGATCAAGCGACGCTGTGGAGTTCTACAACACATTATTACAACAGCTATACACACATCAAAACAACAACACCATTTGTATATGTGGAGACTTGAACTCCCGCTGTGGCGACACATTGGATTATATTGAAGGTGTTGATAACATCAGAACGCGTCTTGTCACTGATTTTACAAAAAACAGCTATGGTGACCAGCTAAGCGATTTTCTGACCACTGCTAACCTTTGTATGCTGAACGGACGATTCGGACCCAGTGAATTTACTTCAATCTCACACAAAGGGAAAGCGGTCGTGGATTACGTAATCGTCCCACATGAGCAGCTTGACTTATGGAGTGACTTCAGTGTACGTACGATGGCTCATATTCTCGATGAACACCCAGTATTAGCCACGTACCCACCAAACGTAAAGCCCGATCACTCTATACTCGAGTGCCGGCTACAACGTAATGAAGCCATCTCGGCCCCCTCCCACTCCCACTCCCCCTCCCCCAATGTCACACCCGACCAACTAATCACGCCCAGAACAACCAGATACAATCTACGTAAAATAGACGAATCGTTTATGGATAATGAACAAATACTGCCCAAGTTGAACGAGGCTATTAATGTCATTGAACAAAAACTCCAAGATTCTGAAACTTTAGATTCTGCGTATATTGAATTTGAAATGCTCGTCAAAACTGAAATGGACAATAAGCTCCCAAAGATAAAAACAAACCAGAGTAAAAGAACGAAACACATGGCAAAACCATACTGGTGCAATGAACTTCAAGAAAAATGGAACATTGTATCACAAAAAGAAAAGTTATGGCTTAAATGTAAACAACGTGGAACACGATTCGCACGACAACTAAAAACCGAGTACAACCAAGAACGTAAACTGTTCGACAAAATGTTACGAAAGCATAAAAGACGATATCAATTACGAGAGCAAGAACATTTACTGGAACTTTTTAGCAACAAATATGACCAACGATCGTTTTGGGAAGACTTTGGGAAAATTGGAATGTCAAATGATCGAACTACAAAAATACCTATGGAAGTTACAATGCCAGACGGAAATACAACAAACGACAAGAAAATAGTGTTAAATACATGGAAAAACGATTTTGAAAAAATGTATAATGATAACAATGACCCGAATTTTGATCAAAACCATCTTGATAACATTAAAACATTTATGGATTCTACCAATTCTGATGAGCCAAATGACCTTAATCCAGAACTTAACCGTGATATAACGCATGGAGAGGTAGCAAAAGCTGTATACGCTGCAAAAGTACGGAAAGCGGCAGGTTTTGACGGGATACCAGCTGAGACACTAAAAAACCGAACGTGTATTGATTTACTCTACAAAATAATCACCACAAGCTTCAATCTTGGTCGAGTTCCAAGTTCATGGAATAAAGGAATTATCAATCCCATCCACAAATCTGGTGACCAGAAAATCCCTATGAATTACAGAGGTATCTGCCTAATTTCGGTACCATGCAAAATATATTGCACCATCCTCAACACGAGACTGTTAAAGTGGCTTGAAGCGAACGGTAAACTGTCTGATCTTCAAAACGGATTCAGAACTGACCGCAACTGTATTGATCACATCTACTCCCTGACGTCAATCATTAGGAACCGCAAGAATGCTCGACAATCAACGTTTGTTGCGTACGTCGACGGGCGCCGTGCCTTCGATACTATCAACCGTCAATGCATGTATTACAAACTCATGATATTAGGCGTTAAAGGACGCATACTGCATGCTATACAGTCCCTATATGTTGATGTCCAATATGCAGTAAGGATTAATGGCACGCTGACTGAGTGGTTTAGCGTCGACACGGGTCTAAAACAGGGCTGTAAGTTGTCTACTTCGATTTTCGCCCTCTATATTAACGATCTTGCACGCGAGATAACAGCCTTGGAATGCGGGATACAGATTGGCGACACCAATGTTGGTATATTGTTATATGCTGATGACATAGCGTTGATTTCGGACACAGAGGACAACCTGCAACGAATGCTAGATACCCTACACACTTGGTGCACCAAATGGCGCATGACGGTAAATGCACTTAAGACAAAAATCATTCATCATAGGCCATTATCAACCCCAAGATCAAATCATCAATTTCATTGTGGACCTGTCAATTTGGATTATGCACAATCTTATAAATATCTTGGATTAACACTGAATGAACATTTAGACATGACTAAGACAGCAACTATTTTAGCACAGTCAGGATCCAGAGCACTAGGTGCAATCATGACAAAGTCCCGTGCCATGGGTGGCTTTAGCTACGAAGTCTACACGCATGTGTATAACTCGCTTGTAATACCAGTGATCACGTATGCTGCGGCTATCTGGGCAATTACCAAATCCGCAACAATGCCAGCCACCGTCGTGACCAATAAAGCAAGACGATTTTTCTTAGGAGTAGGCCAGCATGCTCCTAATGTAGCCACGGAAGGTGACATGGCCTGGACACCCATATCAGCGACGCTAAAAGTCGAAATGGCACGTACATGGTGTCGGCTACAAAATATGGACAACTCTAGAGTGATGAAGAAAATCCACCTATTCTCTTATCGTAAGCGAAGTTCATGGGAGGAAGCTACCCTGAATATGCTGCAATCTTATGGAGCGGAACATCTTTTTCATGTTGAAACAAGAAACATAAAAATACAATTGAAACAATTCAAAGAAATTCTCGTTGCAAAAGAACACGAGTCATGGTATACTGCATTGTGGAACGATAACCGTAACCCTGTAAATGGTAATAAGCTACGAGTATACCGGCTTCATTAAATCCATGCTTCACACCCAGAACACTATGTAACTATTTCCATGCATAAACACGAGCGCAGCAACTTAGCAAGATTACGCTCAGGAACTTTACCGCTGAAGGTTGAAACAGGCAGGTTTCAAGGTATTCCCCTTCAAGAAAGATTATGCATGTGTCAACAAGGGGTCGAAGATGAAATGCATATCCTCATTGACTGTGATCTTCATACTTGTGCACGAAGGGATTTTATTGAACTTTGCAAAAATGAAATAACTGACTTTAATACATTATCTAGTCCAGCTAAATACTGCTCAATTATGAACAATTCTATTTTACAAAGACCATTGGCAAAAACTATACATAAAATAATGTGCAATAGAAGAGAATATGATATTTAAAACTTTTACATCTGAGCATATTTTTGATATATTTTTACATTGCTTTCTTGAGTCTCTCATACGCCGAAGCCGGCGGGACTGTTAATTTTTGCTATTTTAGTATGTATATTGTTTACAGTGTGAGACTTTAATAAATATTTTACTAACTAACTAACTAACTAACTTATTATATCTTAACAACAAGCAAATCAAAAAGTTCCACATGAACGGGTCTCGATCAACTAACCTAGACAATGGAAGCCAGGCACGCTAACCATGAGGCCAACGAGCTACACCGATATGAAAGAACAAAAGTATTATATATTTATACCGAGCGTCAATTCAAAATGATCCTCACTTAAATACGACTCGTCAGTTGTATCCAGAATAGTAGAACGCCTATGGCGCTCAAGACGTTAGTTTGTTTCAAAACAGTTTGGAAACATTAATCTCTGATAATTTAAGGTTTTCCACTCCCGAAGGGCCTCTAGATCTATGAAATTCAATAATCCACTCAGTAAAAATACGATTTCTCTGCAACCTGATGTCCAATCAAGATCATTCAAATATATATGTGTTCCTGACACGTTTGGGCGTCCGGGAATAAAATTGCTTGTGAAAACTGGCTTTGTATAAAAAACCTCCTACCTCATACCCACCTACCCACGTACGTGGGACATAATACAGTCTTTGAAGGGTTCAATTTTAAAGATCTTAGTCTATTAAATCTTAGTTTATGATGAATTATAGAAGCATTTGTAACGATCCTTAATTGATAGCAAGTTGCTACTACATCCCAGCTGGGTTCGATTCCCACTCGGAGCATCGAATTTAGCACACTTTCTTTCAATTTCTTTATCTGGCTTGTTGGACCTATGGTTGCGGTCGTTTGTTATTTATTCCCCCGGGGCGCCCTCGGGTCATTACACATTAAAATGCATCCACATGCCTTTATTTATGGATCTGTCATCTGTCTAGTCATAAAACAAAGCCGGAATTGTACAAATGTTAATACTTTGAGCTATTTTGAGATTTAATAATCATTAAAATTGAACCCTTCAATGACTGTATCATGTTCCACGTAGGTGGGTAGGTGGGTATGAGATAAGAGTTTTTTTTATACAAAGCCGTGAAAACTATATACAAAAGTGTTCCAGAGACCCTTATCTACTTGGCTAAGGTTTTATTTGAAGATACATTGCCTTATTAAGCAGGTAGAGGGGCATACAGAACACGGAAGCAAATGCTATGTTGAAAATTTTCTATATTTCAATTTGAACCTGTGTTTACATGTCACGTAGGCCAGTGTTTTATATTGGGATTATATGTACTTTACTTGTTTACATGAACGTAAATCATTACATGAAATCTGCATTCTTCTGGGTTTAATCTGGGTTTGTATTGTCTTATTGGGGCTTTTCGACTTTAAAACAAACCCTACCTAAATGGATTGTGTCTCGGGAACGTTTTTGTAAATAGTTATTGTAAACAATTCTGAAAGAATATCACATATTTTTGTCTTCCCGATTTCAGTCATGAATTACGTCAATTTCTCGTGCAAACATTGGGTAGACGTTGTCATAACCGGATGCCCGAACGTGTCAGGAACATATAGATACTCGAATGATGTTGATTGAACATCAGGGTGCAGAGAAATCGTAATTTTACTGACTGGCTTCACGAAAAAATAAGCAGCACTTAATAGGCCACCTTAAATACAACTCATCAGTTGTATCCAGTTGGAATCCCAGCGTAATTTTTTTAATTATATGGTTGTGCTTTGATTTTACGCTGAAAATATTTATAACTACGTCAACTTTATATTAAAATTTATTATCTTTTCAGTTGTATTAAAATGTAAAATATGATATATGTCAGCTTATTGCTTTCTGGAGAACAGTCAAGGTTTAAATTTGGTACAATGAATCGGACACTCATGTAAATCGACATGGTTATAACATTGAACTCAATGCAGTAAATTAGTTATTTCTATGAATCACAGCGGGATTGGTTTCATTTTTTATGATTGCCAACTCTGGCGGTTTTTTTGTAAATGCTTTTGACCGCTGTAAATGTGAACCTGATACAGTATTATTCAATTGTTTTATGTCTTGGTCACATTTGCTCCGATTTTCACTTCGGCGCCCGGCCGATTGAGTATTGTGTTCAGAAATGTATTCAATTTTGAACAAAATACTCGCAGCAAATGTGATCCAGGCATTACACAGCGGTATTTCGAACATACTATTGTTGCTTAACCACGACCTAGCCAATTTTAAAACCATACTCCTTATTTAAATCCAACGATAGGAGCTCATGGAAAGTATACATTTTAACTTTTATACATCTTTACAAATACTAGAAATCTACATGTTCGAGTGGATCACGAAGGGTCCCCATATAGCAACAGCCTCCATAAAATGCAAAATACCTGTATTGATAACTTGACTTTGACTGATTTTTGAATTGAGATGAACTTGTTGAAACCTCGTGAAACGCCAGATACTAGTACCTAGATGTGACCTTGAAATAACGTTGGCCAATACACATTGACTTTGACCTTAGGTCACCTAATCATGTGTCGTCAAGGGTCATTGTAGCCCTCAAGGTCCTTTCAACGCCAAATACTTAGATATTAATTTTTGATCTTGAAACAAACTTGACCCAGTTACATTGGCCTTGAACTCAGTTCACCTAATCGTTGGTTGCCAAGGGTCACAGCAGCCCAAAGGACTTTAAATCACCAAATACATAGATATTGATATTTTACATAGGAATGACCTTGACTTCAGGTCACCTAATCATGCCTCATCAAGGGTCGAATCTCAGACCAAGGGTAAAAACCTAGATATTGACATTTTAAAGAGAGAATCGGATCTAGCAAGCAGTCTAACAAAAAAATGGTTTCAATTTTAGAATATTTCTGGCTTATGTCATTCCTTTTCATGTCTTTTATCTAAAAATCCCAAAACTGCACACTTTATTTCAGGAAAACTAAAGAGTTTACAACAATGACTTTTGTATATTTCTTCTATAAGAATGGTTACTTATTATTTACAATTTTGCACTTTTAATCTATTATAACTTCATCGATTTCTAACATATCGTAAATATTTTGTGAGATATTGTATTTGAGATTGTAAGGAATAGATAAGTACGTCAATTGTACATGTTGCTTGTAATTTTGTCACCTCCATATATCTGATTCTGCCTTTAACCTAGAATGACTTTGACCTCTGACCTTAGTAGAACGCTCACTGGCCCATCAAGTATGAGGGCAAAAGGAGATGTCGAGACCTACTATAAAAGCATGTTTGGTCTGTCTGTCATTTTGTCTGTCCGTCGGGACATCTCCTTCTACACCATTTAACCTTAGTAAGTTGGTCTCCGAAGGTCAGAGTTAAGTTCATTCAAAGGTAAACGATCAATGTCTAGGTATTTGGCGTTTGATGATACTATGGCCCTTGGCGAATTATGATTAGATGAACCGAGGTCAACATTAATGTTTCTTGTACAATGTCATCCCAAGGTCAAAGATAAATATTTAGGTATTTTACGTTTCAAGACCTTCGGACAAATTCGATTCAATTCAAGAATGGGTCAAGGTCAAAAAATCAATATACAGGTATTTTGTATTTTTTGTAACGATGTATTACAGTTAAAATGTATACAGAGATAAAATAGGTTAGCTCCTATAGTTTCCTTGTGTATACGTTTATGTCTCTGCGTAATAACGCAGATGCGAGCAGGTAGTTACCAATCTCACCACAAGGTGGCTCGTTCCGGTCAGATAGCATGGCGGGTATGGTAGAAAGTTCCCTTTCACTTAAAGTACATCTGTTTTCGTGGTTCAATTTTCATATCACCCTTAAAATGTATCTAATAGCAATGCAAATTAAAATATGTCCAGTGAGCGAAAATGCAATACAAGAATAGATATTTCACTTTTTGTGATTTTGTAACAATGGGGTTATTTTTTGTATATGTAACATGGTCATTTTCACATTTTATATTATTACTGTTCATATTAATCAATCCCTATTCATCTCAATATAACAGGTCCCTAAGTAGGTTGTTTGCAGTTTTACTCTTTTAATACCATGTTCACTTTTCACCTTTTATTGAAACCAGTTATTCAACTATGCAAACTGTGTCAGTTTTATATATATATTGTTCCCTTATGTGGTCTTTCTCACTCACATGTAGCTGAGTTTGCATTGGGTGTTGGCTTGTCAGTAGTTGTTGTAAGAGTTCATGTTGTACATTACAGAGCATTGTATTTTGAACATTGAAGTTTGAAATATACTATTTTATATATATTTTAATTTGAAGTTCGAGTTATTTTATTGCCACCCACGGGCCTTCCACACGCCCATTTACATATAACACATTGAAACAACTTTAAAAAGTGAGCAATGTCAGTGTTGTGATAATAACGCCCCTCATACCTATTTATTACAGGTCGTGTAGACCATTGTTGCCTGATTTATAGCAAAAACATTGACTTTTGCACGTTGATGATGATGATGATGATGCGCCTTTTATAATAGATCTCATATCTTAGAAGCGTATCAGTTCAAAAAAATACTAGAAGACCTTACATATTTTGCCATGCACTGCGCCTATTCATTTGGCAATTCAGTTGTTAATATCTTGAAAAAAATAAATCTTCCAAATTTGTTGAGTTTTCTTGCAGAAATCGCCTACCCCCCCCCCTCCATCCATTTTGTATGATTTAAGCTGCTGATATTCTTCTTTAAATGAGTCGGATTTTCAAAATATGTAAGTTGGAATCCCTTTATAGAAGCTTTGAACTGAATTTGAACTGCTTAATGCTGAAATTTTATTGTTTATCCATACATTTTAGGAAAAAATGTATAAAAAAAGATGTACAGGCCTTGTTGCCCCTTTCAGAAGCTTAATATGTAAATTATCTAATCAAACACTTCGTCCACCATTTTGAAACACTAATCAATCCAATCTGTGCTAGCGATTCATAGGGCGAGCCATTGGGATATTTCCAGGGTTCGTACACACCTGGAAATGTCAGGGAAATTGACTTGATTTTCCAAGTGCTGGAATGTCAGGTAATTTTAAAATTAGGTCAAAAGGGCCAAAGATGACCGGGAATTTTGAAACGGTAGATATGTCAGGGAAATGTCAGGGAAATTTGTATCTGTGTTGAAAAAATAATGTTTCAAAAAAAATTAGGACTATGACAGGATATCAATGAAATCCAAAATGTAATATTTAGTTGATTCCACAGGCTAAAGTATGAAAACGTATTACATATATCTAAAAATTTTACACTGTCTTGATTAATGAATTTCATAGATCTAGAGGCCCTTCAGGAGTAGAAAACCTTAAATTATCAGAGATTAATGTTTCCAAACTGTTTTGAAACAAACTAACGTCTTGTTTTCAACCTACACCTTGCTGCTTTCTGTCGTATTTAATAAAACAAAAATAGTATATCACGGAGGGATACGAACCACTCACCTGGGACTTGGTTATTCACTAGCGCCATAGGCGTTCTACTACTGACGAGTCGTATTTAAGTGAGGATCATTTTGAATTGACGCTCGGTATAAATATATAATACTTTTGCTCTTTCATATCGGTAGCTCGTTGGCCTTATGGTTAGCGTGCCTGGCTTCCATTGTCTAGGTTAGTTGATCGAGACCCGTTCATGTCGAACTTTTTGATTTGCTTGTTGTCAAGATATAATAAGTAGGGCAAAATCCAGAAAAAGTAGATCAAAAATACTCCAATGGAGTATAAAATTGTCACCAGGATTCCGGAATGAGACGAATGTTAACTCGTGAAATCTCGGTAGATAAAGTAGGTCAGAAAATCCGGATTAATCCGAACAAGGTTCGGGAATTTCCGTCATAAGAAGTAGGTCAAAAATACTCCAATGGAGTATAAAATTGTCACCAGGATTCCGAAATACGACGAATCGAATCGGCAAACTTCGGTACAATAATGAAGTGCATAAAAACCGAAATGATCCGAACAACGTTCGGATAAAATCGTGAAACAGGTGTCAGGGGCTTCCCCTCAACTTTCCATACATTGTTCTAAAAGCCTTATATGGATCTATCACGTGACATTCAAAATGACGTTCCTATATGGTTCTATTGGCCTTATATGGATCTTTCGAACACGTGACCTAAAACCAAATCAAAATCAAAATTTTACCTTGACCATTGGATGGGATTTCATAGAAAATATCAAAGAAAACATATCCTCGTGATCCTAAATCACTTAAATTCGATCATTTTATCTTCACCCCTTGATGGAATTTTATGAAAGAAGTTATGAAAACACATCATCATGTAAGGGTTTTCACCTAAATTAGCTCGTTTTATCTTGACCCTTCAATTGAATTTCATTGAAAAATGTTTCATGAAAAATATCATTATGTTATGATTTGTATTTAAATAAGATCGTTTCATCTAAACACTTGCTGGATAATATTTCATAAAAAAATGCACCTTAAAAATATTTCAGGATTTGCTTTAATTTATCAATGTAATGTAAGTATTAGATTGACTCTCAAATAGGGTTCTATTTTAACTTTTTTATTGAAATTAATACTAGGCAGGACTCACTCTCTAAATAGCTAATAAAAATTCAACCCTTGGATGTGATTTCGTTGAAAAAAAAATATGTCAAGTCCAGAATCAAATGATTTGTCCAGAACCTCTTAAGATCCTGTTAATTGTACATTGTATCTGGGCCTCCTAAACAAAAATGAGACATATTGTGCAATTTCAATATTGAATTCTACAAATGAAAAATGTGTATTCCCATTGAAGAGGTAAATATCACAACACCTCCCTTTCCCCCATTGTTGCGACAAATGAACTCTTTAGAGCAATCATTGTACATCTTATCTGGGCTTCCTTAACAAAATCGAAATATTCTGTGCAATTTTAGTTTAAAATTCAATGCATGGAATTCAAACATAGTAAATGGAAACATGCACAATGATACTAAACAGTGAAACAGTGAAACAGTGAACATCAATATTAATTTAATGTTTTATTTAAGATTCGACTACAAGCTAGTACAACATCATTAGAAGTTTCAGATACAAAATTCTTAAATATTTAAGCTCATTATTGTAAAATAACTTACTAGATTAATGGTTATAGTGGCAGATATATTATTTTCATCAAGTATCCCCGCGTTGTTTACAATGATATTGAGGTCACCATATGTTTCTTTCGTAACTTTTAGTATATCTACAAGATACAAAATGTTCAATTTTAGTATTTTACATGACTTTATTTACAATTAAAATGAGGATCACCAACAGAAACATCCTAAAATATTTTCCTTTGATTTACAATTTGTTATTATTTTTTGAAATGACATTGTATCTTTATAGAAAGCTTCACCCCACCCTGTAATAAATAAAATAAAATAAAGGATATGCTATCAATGGGTCACATTATTCATTGAACATTTCTTTATTTTGTTCATTTAACTTTCAACAAAATACAAGTAAATACAATGATTGATAACTAACCTCTGATATCCATTTCCTTTCTAATGTCACATTTTCGAAACATCACTTTTCCTCCATGAATTTGCTCTAATTCTCGAACTGTCTCTCGTCCTTGATCATCGTCAACATCAACGAAACATACCTGGTATGATTTATAATCGAGGCATCACTTGTATATCAAAGTAATATTACAGTTCATACAAAAGATTAACCCTAATGTATTAAGGGATGGGGTAGGGCGTTTCATTTTTCATGAATGTTTTTAGATCAAAATGGCCATTTAACATGGAATCACAAATGTTGCTAGTAGTCCATTAATTTTTTCAACAAAATCGGATAACATTAAGACTGGTACGTCTGCCACTGGATCACATTGTGGGTGACCCCTTTCCCAGATTGGTAAATTGGCAATATCTTTGCGATAAAAAGGGGTAGAACAGTCTTGTCTGCATCAATTGAAAGTGTTTTGATGTATTTCAAATAAGGGAAAATTGGTAAGCAAATGATAAACAACAAAGTGCGAAACAGTGTGTTCCATCAAAAAGTGGCCCACAATGAAATCCAATGTGACAGAAAGAATGGCAGATGGGCCAGTTTTAACGTTATCTGATTTTGTTTAAAACAAATCAGTGAACTACTAACACCAATTGTAGCCCCGTGTTCAATGGCCGTTGTGATCTGAGAACATTCCCGAAAAATGAAACACCCTGGGGGGGACAATTTCTATTTTTTTGCATTTTTGTGCCACCGTTATAGTTTAGTATGGACCTCTTTAGATGAGACCCTTTGGCGTTAAAATTAAGGTGATCTATGGTTAAAGGGCAAAGTTCAGATAAGATTTGATGCCAATAATAATGAAATTCATTGTTTCTAATACTGTATAAAGTGCAAACTGATGATTATTGCTCTGTTTGATCAATAGTAAATTAGTATATTGAATCATGTTTCCTTCCACAAAGCTTCATTTCATTAAAATTGAGCAACATATAACTCAAGCATTTTTCAAACATAAACATAGTTAATTACCAATTATATCGTGTTATTCTGTTCATGATTTTGATAAAAATCGTTTTCTATAAACTTTAGATATAGTTTTATTATTCCACCCTCCCCTTAATTTTATTTCTTAATCACTAATTGGTATTTTTGTACATCTTGAAAAATGAATGCTTAAGACAAAAACAAGTTGAACTGGAAATTGTTCATTATTCCATTTCGCGTTATATTGTTTTAAAGATAAATTCAGTACGTTTTTTCCTTTAATTGTTACCATAAAATTGACAATTTATCATAAAATGTAAGAAATTACATCCCCGTGGGTCGATTTGACCTTTGTTAACCTGATTATGAAAAAGAGTTTATGAAAAGCAATATCAACATGAATTATAAAAGACAATTGATATAAAAACGCCGAGTGGAGCTGGTTGCCCTAATATACCTCCCCCCTCTGCGACCTATAGACCTTTGTCCATAGACCGTAGTCTTATGCCCTTAAAACATATTTAAACTATAGTCCCTTATATACATGCAGGCCAAGCTATTTTGGCCTAAACGCATGTTCGGAAGTTATGTGCTAGAAGCAATTTAAAAGATTTAAAAAGTATCAAATTTCGGCTGGTTAGAATTCTTTAACACAGTGGCGTGACCTTACATGACCTTTAATGTTAATGCTGACAGCGTTCAATGAGGTTGATACGTTTAATATGGGAGCTATAGGATGCTTTAATCAACCACATAGGTTGACTTGATTTATTGCAATGATAAACCGATCCAACAGAGAGGGAAAACAAGATAAAGTAAAATATAAAACATATAACAAATCAACTCGATACTTGGTAGAAATTGTGACTATACAGTAACAGGAACTTACTTTGGCTCCAAGTTTGAGTAGAGACGTGACTATTGATTTACCAATACCCCGAGCTCCCCCAGTTACTACCGCAACTTGTCCCTCAATTTTCATTATCGATATCCTAAGTATACATAATATAGCATTGCTCAACTTATCTTTTAAAGATGCAGTATCGGATATATTTTCACCTCTGTTTGTACAGGTTTTACTTCCGGTTCGAGTACAGCTAGCTCCTCAGAACGTCAGTTTCGCAGTTTTTAGATCATAGTCGTCCAATAGTCCTGCTTCAAATACTTTCAAAATATATAAAGAGAGCAATGTATACTTACTAAAATTATTTTTGTTTCTTCCTACGGTCATAATTGATGATCTTATAACTAGAAATGTGCAAAAAATTCTAAATTAGAGCCAGTGGTTTTCATACAACCACAGCTAAAGCTGTTGCAATTAATTCGCTATAGCTAATTTTCTTCACAGTCAGCACCATCCATCTAATTTTGGGTAGTCATAATATAATAGCTCCGGTACGGTACTGTCATGGTATTATTTTATATTGTGAACTACTCTCTCTAGTGAACCTCTGTATCTAGTGAACACCTGTATCTAGAGAACACAGTATCTCGTGAACACCGGTGACTAGTGAACACCAATTCTTGGCACAGTATCTACTTATTGCAGTGCAGCAAAACCTTTATCTAGTGAACACCTTCTCTTGTAACACTTGTGTCTAAAGAAAACCTTTTTTCTAGTGAACACCGATTCTAAGCACATAATGCACTGACTGCAGTGCAGTAAAACTGGCCTGTATATAGTGAGCACCTTCTCGAAATTGAAGACCAGTGTCTAGTGAACACCTTGTGCCTGGTGAACACCAATTCTTAGCATATGGTCCACTAACTACAGTGCAGTAAAACTCATATCTAGTGAGCACCTTTATCCACTGACCACCACATCATCCACCGACTACAGTGCAATGAAACCTGTATCTAGTGAGCACCTTTCTTATGTGAACACCAGAATCTAGTGAACAACAATTCTTACCACACAATCCACTGACTGTAGTGCAATACAACCTGTATCTAGTGAGCACCTTTCTCATGTGAACACCAGGGTCTAGTGATATTGATTTTCGTGTATTAATTCTGTATTCCCTATTGTCAACAGTGGTTAATAAGCCCAAGGTGGGTTGGGTAAAATGTTAATTAATTGTTTTATATTTGTTAAATTGTGAGACTGACCATTATAAATAAATGAATTAACTAAAACTAAACTAAACTTAACTATAATTGTCATTTAGTATTGGTGAAGATTTCTAGACGACTCGTTATCGTGTCGTATGCAATTCTCAAATGTTGAAGTGTAGACAAACTTTTTATTATATTTACTGTATTGTACATGCTTAAACAACATTTGCTCTGAAATAAAATGTAAAGAAAAATCAAAAAAATCGTGACAGTGTTGATTTTTATGATTTTGATTATTCATTTGATTTTTCCCAATTGTTAAGGTTTGTAAGGTTTTCTAAATGATTTATTCTACTATTCCATGGCTTTAAATTAGCTTTTACAATGTCAATAATCAAATAAACACTAAGAGCCTAATATTTTTCCGTTAATACCAGCTAACTTAGTAATTGCGTTTTCAAGGCGTTTTCTTATGAATATGGCCTAAGCATTTTGTTTATTAACTGCTAGGTCACATGACATCAACATCTTCAAAAGCATTATATTGATCTATTATTGCCTAAGAGTTAAGATCTATCATTGCCTAAGTTTGGTAATCGTCTAATTGAGCTATTTTGATTTCTTTGTCACCAGGCAACAATTTGCCATTAGCATCCTCGTCTAATTCGAGATGCAAGTATTTCAGCACTTAAAATATGAAAAGTAAAGAGTACTACGGCCCTACCTTAACCAAGGAGTCCCTATGATATGGGGCTACAAAGTACCCCCCCCCCCCCCGGTGTAACTTTTTTGATTACATTTAAAGGAAGCAATCGTGTTGCTTGATTTTTATATAGCTTCTAGGGGTATGTAACATTTTAATGGAAAAATCATATATGGGGAATAACTAATTACATTACCATTTATTAATAGAAAATGTCAAGTTCATCATATATTTTTCTATGTTGTGCTATAACATGAAGTTCAGTATAATAATGCTGTAAAAAATAATAAATTAGTATTATTGAATATGATTAATGAGCATTTTACCTTATATTATGTTTGGTGTTAGGTTCTTAATTGTTAAAATACTAAGATACATCATTGTTGAATAAAAGAAACACGATTTCGGTGTTTTTGTTATACTCCGTCAATAATTAGCCAAAGACATAAACTATTTGGTGAAATACGAATCTTGAGACGTATAGCTCCTTTTTACAAGGAGGTTAACGAGCGTTCAAGGTCAAACTACCATTTGTAATTACACTACAACTTTGAATGTTAAAATACGTTTTAATCAATGTTTAAAGGATGGAAGGGACGTCGTACCATCAACACGTTATTAAAAGTAGGCCCCCAAAGTCCTTTTTAAGAACCCATATTCTTACTGTTGAAAATAGATTCTAGCAATGAAATCAAACAAGAATGTACTTGTTCAGACTCAATCAACTTGAGTTCTTCTGTGAAAATGAGGATTTCGGTGTATTGACTGACCACTTACCACAACATTTTCCGGTGATTAACATTTACATTAACTACGTTCTTAACACAAAGGCCTTTTTGAATTTTTTGGTTAGTACTAATGGCGTATTGGTAATTATTGAGTGGGAATAAATGTGTGTGGACAACGAAATGTTAACATAACCTCCCTAAGTTAAGTTGTAAACATTGATTTGATAAATAGAATAATACGTAGAAATCCAATAAACCAAAATAAGTAAAAACAGAGTCTTCAACACTTCGTAGAACAATCACTAACATTAATGTGATACTTTCGGTAAAACTACATATTTATATAATAGGAGGTTTAACGTTGCAAATAAAATCGAAAAAAACCAACTTGTACAATACATCGCTTAAACAACTTCCGTTCGCGTTTAAGTCGTGAAAAACAGTGCATGCTTAAGCTCCCTAAAAGTAAATAATATGGCTTCCTGTAATGGAAATCAATATAAAATGATTACACGTTTATTCAAACAAAAGAAGGGTAGGGTAGTCTGATAAAAACTACACGTTATGCAAATATTATAGAATTTGGTGGAAACCAACATCGATAACGATCCCCTATCTATGACGAATGGTATGTGACCACAGTTGGCATTTAATTGAATGTAAGGAAACCAACGGACCTAGAGGCATCGATTGCGTAAAAAGGTGAAGATAACGAACATGAAAAAAGGATGGTTTTTGATCCCCACACTGCATCTCCTATGCTGCAATATTGCGACCAGTTCTCGTGGAGTTTACAGGTTCTATAGAAATATGCAAGCTGGTCTCTCTAGCAGTGTTCATGCATCAAGCGTCGATGATTGTGCAGTTCTCTGTTCTGAACAAGGTAGTCAATGTACATGTTTTCATCATGATGCGACAAATGGATGCTATTTCCTGAACTCCATCCAGGAATTAATTCCAGCATCGGCATCGGGATATGACCTGTACTGTGAAAAAGGTAAGGGATACTCCGAAAGAATGGTAAGCTGTCACTCAGTTTGTTAGCCAAAAATATTAACCAATGGATAGTTTATCAATTACTCAAATTAGGGGAAACCCAAAAGCAGTGAAGATAATATAAATGTAAACATTATAAACCTCTTGAAAACGGTTAAAATAGTAAGCTATCATGTTTGAAGATATGAAAAGAAAACATACAGAAAAAAGTATTTTTGAAACCCGCTTTTTAAGAACACAAGTTAAGAACACTTTTTTAACGAAGTTACACAAAATGAGCATGTCTATGTTCATAAAAAAACTATAAAAGTACTTCATAGATCATCTCGTATGTTTTGTGATAACAAAGACAATTAAATTATCCATGCAATGAATATATCATTTTGCGAATGACTCTAAATTCTGTTTGAGGTCCAATAACACTAGGAGTAAAACCTATTGAAAACGGCGCCGGGTCAGTCATCATTCTCTAAAATGTCCCATTACTCTTTTATATTTATAACGGCATCATAAAGTGACATTATAATATTTATCTATGTTTTCAGTATAACTCTGAAGGTATTGATAAGATCTATTTGTATTGGCTTTTTTATAATAATTGTTTTTATAAAAATGAATTTTTTGTCCAGCTTCGGGGAGCATTTTCAAATGTGAAATACAAACTTGATTGATTGTCGAAATATTCTATCTTCTTCAGTATTCTGTATATTGTATTATTTGTTATAAAAGTGCCCATATACTACTATCTCACATTATTTTATGAACTGTAGAAAGACATCAAATAAAATGTTGCCTTTGATACTGAGCCATGTTGATAATTTTATGAACACGCATTTATATTGAGGTATTTGTCGACACAGTTTTCATGACAACCATAAATGACAGACTTATGTAACGTTGCCTCGGATGGATTCCATACTATTTCATTATGGTCTTGTGTAATAATTTTGAGAACTTGAAAATCCAGAATGTTATGATATGAATCGACGAAAAGGTTTGACTCATTGCGCTAAAATGACATATGTATGGTATATGTATGGTATGGTATAAACATAAGAAGACCAGTCCATTATAAGCTATACTTTCTTAATGATTTGGGAACATTTATTTCCAGATATACCTGTCACGATGTACCTTGGTTGCTATGGAGACACAGGGTTTGATAGAGATATGCCTGCTTCTGTGTCACCATCTAGTTTATTGACTCCACAAGTCTGTATTGCTGACTGTCGGAGTTTGGACAATGGTAACATATAGTTTAAATTACTCATACTTTAATCACATCATGGTAAAAGTGAATATATTAAAAACTTGATAAAACATGAATGTTAAATGTTCATTTATGTAAGTTCCTATAGGTCGTATTGTTGATATCTCATCATGCATTACACAAAAATACAATGATTGGTCAAAATGTTTCAAACAGTAACTAGATTTGAAGCACATATTATTTTCAGGGGTAATAAGCAAAATTAATATCCAGTATCCCAATTTGTGTATGTTTTGTTGATGGGCTAAAACGTGCAGCAATTACAAAAACGATGAATATGATGCTAGGCAAAAGACCACTGGAAGTCCAAAATCGTCAAATGGAGCCATAGTTTCGAAAGTGCTAACAGTGCAATATGCAACTTTGACCTACCCGGACCACTCTAATGTAAAACTAGAAAAATAGCAACTCCACAGAGTAGCTAATCAAGCCACAGCGGAGTAGCAAAATTAATCGAACAAACCATATGTTGATGTGATGCGATACCATGAGTATGGTTAATATTTCTTGAGAAGAGGACTCATGACCAGCATAAATCATAACCATATTTTGCGCCGAATCCTATAACTAGTAAAAATTACATTTTTCATGAGCAATGAAATACATTAATTGAGCAATTATCTTGGAAACAGAGTTATATTTCCCTAAAGCATTAGCATGTGGCATTTGAACCAAATCCATCAACTGATCTTTCAGTTATTAAAGATTACATTTTTACCGAAAAATGGCGCCCATTTTGACATTTTGAACCAACTGATATTAATTTTGCAAAAAATGGCGGCCATTTTATAATGGTTTGCAAAGAAGTTATTACCACATTGTAGTAGGACCATGCTAACAGTTTTGAGATCAAGCTCATTATTAACAATAGAAAGCAGATCTTAGAATGGAAATCAAAAGTTCAACATTTCTTTACAATTTCTCAGTGCTAAGAAATATAAAGGTTACGTTTTACTGATGTTGAGTTTTATTGAGATTGAGTTGACTAAGGGTTGAGTTGACTTGGGATTGAATTTTACTGGCGTTGAGTTTGACAGGTGTTGAGCTTGATTGGGCTTCAATTTACTGGGTTGAGCTTATTTGGGGTTAAGATGACAAAGAAGCACTCCGCTACATTATCTGACATTATGTTTGTTCCCCTGACACATGTTACTTTGTTTAGAAGCGAAAGACTAAGCGTAAGGTACTTTAAATATGGAAACATTTAATAAATAATACAAATTAATTCGATAGTATGGGTAATGATACGGAGAATCTCCACTCTAAATTTTATATTGTAGGTTACCTTTATGCCGGAGTGCAGAACGGAGGCCAATGCTTTTGCGGTACGACTTATGGGAAACATGGAACAGTTACGAACTGTAATAAGGCATGTCCAGGTGACAGCACAACGATGTGTGGAGGATTCGATGCCCAAAATATTTATGTAATCTTGGACCCTTGATTTTATCAATGACATAACAGTTTTTGGCAATTATATACACTTTTTAATATTTAATTACATGATTGAAGCGTTTTGGACCAATATTCATTAATGTAAGTATGGTAGCAATTTGATATTTATTTGTTATTGATAATGCAAACGGACACCAAACAAGTAGTATGCCAGTATTGTAATTTGCATGTTTTAAAGCATGTAAACGTGATTCCAACATCCCCTGCGTCTGATTTATTAACATGCATACATTTTCATGTCACCACCAAAAGCGGTTGGCGTTGGTTATTGGCGGTTGGTGTCTGTAACAAATTCTAAAAACTTCAGTTTTTTTTTAAAATCATTTACAAGTTTTCAGAAATTCAAATCGGACCTTTTATTTAAGATTTGACCTTCAGTTATCTTTTCAAGGTAAAAAGGTAAAAAAATGTATTTTTCAACTCATCTATTAGTTATCAGAAATTCAAATCAGACTTTAGAGTTGAGATTTGACCTTCATCGACCTTCTCAAGATCAAAAAAGTTCAAAAGGGTCTTTTTTCAACTAACTTCAAAATGACCAAATGTTTTTCTTCAAACTTATCTACAAGTTATCAGAGGTCAAAATCTGACTTTAGACTTAAGATTTGACTTTCATTATCCATCCCAAGGCCATTTTTTAACTTATTTTTTTAAATTGACCAGTCTTTTTTTAAAAAATCATCTACAAGTTCTCAGAAGTAGATCTTAGATTTGAGATTTCACCTTCAATGACCTTCAAAGGGTTAAAAACTACTTTGTCAGCTTGCTTCAAATTGATCATTTTTCAAAATCATCTACAATTTCCAATAATATTATATATATATAGATGTTGTTATGTATATGCCTTGTTTATTAAAGATACACTCCCATAAATAATGATCCTTATGTATTATTTCGCACATTTGTGTGGTGATGCAGTATTTAACCTTTAAACTTCTGAGACCAGTAACCAATCAGAATCATCCGGATTCAGGGGTTTCTTTTTCACAAACTAACAAGTCTCATTTACAGATATTACAACTAACAGCCTAATGCTTAGATATCATCGTGGTAAGCCCAGTCAATATGGTACAACGAAAATGGGACTTCTGCGCATGTTAAAATTTTTCGTCAAAACTCAACTTTTGTTCAAGTTGATACGATTGTCTTTCGAACTAGAGACTTACCCCATTCGAAAGATCATAAAAGACTTTATCTATACTGAAAATCTTAGATCCAAACATAGTAGAATACGCCGTCAGTCCGTATTTGATTTTTTGAAGTGAGTTTCGTAGATCGTCAGATTTCTCCGACTGATATCGGGTTATCTCAAACTGGTTCGTTTATAAATACGAATTTCTTTACCGTTGTAAGGCGCATGCGCAAAATTGATTTATAAACTTTATTGGTTGATGGTTTTTCTCCTGCGCATGCGTGAAGTCTGATGAACACTTATGACGAAGACCGGAGCAAACATTACTAGCTCTCGAACGAAATTCCAAGATTCAGGTCATTTCGCCGTGTTTGCTAAGCGTGTATACGTGAATGACAAGCTGTTTTGAGTAGATCGGGTACCTGTTTTAGACACAACATTGATTTAGCTTGACATTGATGTGCACATTGGCACTTTTGAGCATGTTAATACAAGTTTTTACACGCTTAGCACGAGACGGGTTTTCGAAAAATCTGTTATCTGATTCACTCGATTATCGTATGGATATGTATTTCTGCTGACATTTCAACACCACATCACATAGATCTACGATGCAGAATGATAATAAAACACAAAACAACTACTAAATTCCACTTGTTATTTCACAGGAGGTAAAAATGCACAGTGCCTAGATTCTTTGTAAGGGTCGTCAGACATCGGATTGGCCGCCATATTTGAAATGAAAATATCACTAAATAGAGGTCTGCGCATACCTCAACATTTCGACTGAGCCACGCCCTCTCAATGAGTATCAGAATGCCTAGATATGATACATTTAAGAAACAGATGAGCCTCGCCATAGGAAAACCAGTCTTATTACAAAAAATGAATGATGCTACAGAGCCAAAAATGTGCTCAAGATTCCAATCCATATTTTGATCTATATATGCAACGAAAAATTGTCAATACATAAGCCGTGGCCCTTTTGATGGGTGTCTTTGTGCTTTTTAGGATAAACAAATGATCGGAATATTGAAAAAATATGTGATAAGACCCCTCTTCCAGTGGCATGGCTCAGATTTTCATAGTTATTATGACTATGTATTTATATTACAGTACAAATATTTCCCCCATGTTCCCCAGCCACCACACTTGTCTCATAATCATGTTTTATTATACTTATGAACATATATGTGTGGCATTTTTTACCACAACCAATTATTATGTAACATTTTGTTGTCCAATAAAATTTGTAATAATTTAGTCCCCACATATGCCTTTCTTCTTCTTTTCTTAATATGGATATACCACAGATGAACTTAACAATCAAACATTAACATGCTTTGATATTCTAACCAATAAAAACTTCATGTTGCCAAGTTTATGGAGGAGAGTGTGTAATGTAGAAATAGTGACGATTTTGCCCATCCTCTATCCATGTAAGTTAATACCATTCTATTTGTGTCTGTAAAGATCAAGCTATTGAATATTGGCACTTCAACAAGAAATGTCCACCTTCACCTTTAAGAATGTAGGACAATAAAGACAAACGTATATTGAATATTGACTCTATATATCTTTCATAACAATCGTTGCATTGGTTGCATATTTTGTACATTGATCGCACATTGACATTGTATTAGACTGATATATCATTTGGGGTAATATCGATTGCAAACCAGAATATCATATTGACATGCTTGTAAACAATGTATCCATGTTTTTTATGTTGCTTTTAGCAGATAATCAATCCCCCGTGAAATTAAAGAAATATCTGCCCGACTTTTGTCGAAAAGTAATGCTGCCAGTAGTGACATAACGGGGTTTGTTTACATTTGATTGGTCAATATAAAACAACCCTACAACATACCCGCACGTACACTCCCCTTCAAATGTTTGGTAACCTTATTCCCTTCATTTAACTATACGTGTTAAAGCCTCTTTATGTTTGATTTTTTATTTACATAACCGGCGAGGAAAATACTTATAATATTGATGAAAATGTAACTTCATTTACAATGCCTCCGAATTTACAATTTTTTCCTCAATTACAATATGTCTAAAATTTATCATTTTAATGAATTGTTGTCATTATCATTCACAATTCCCTAAAATTGATCAGACGCCATTGAAAAAATATCAAGTCAGATATCGGTAAAACAGCCCTTGTTTACGCCAAAATACTAGTCAGTGGGCAAAGGGCGAACGCCACTTGACTCAAAATTATCTTTCAGATAACCCAATTAAACGCATTTTAATGATCAGAAGAAATGGCTTGTTATCATTGCAAAAAGATGACAACTGTACCTACATATTAGCTTACTGATTCGTCATGATCACGATTGTTTTGTGGACTACATTAATTTTTTAGAACTACTTTTTTCAGCGGAAGTGACGTATCAGGGCAGTTTGGCCATCATGCATCAATTTTGCCAGTCTGACAGACGTATCTCTTCAATATTCGGATGTTGAATCCTCTCTTTGCTGTAGGTAATCCTAAAGCTTATCAGGATGTTGATTTTTTCGAGTAATCGTCCGCCATGTTAATGCTATAAACAAATGAAATTAGCAAATCATGACCTTTGACCTTGCAATCTCAAGAAGTTTCGTTCAGAGCAATCGTGTTCGGCGGGCCAATGGAAAGTTGTCCCTTCCAAAGCGATGCACCATGGCAACTATTATGTAAATGACCACTGAATTCTTATCGCGAATGGGAATATTGCTATATAATTAATTACCAGGCAATAGAAGTGATTGGGTTTTCAATTATACCGGTGTGAAAGAAATTATGGTCCCCCAGGGATTATGGTCCCCTTTCTAAAGGCCCTTACTGGCCCTGATTGTGTATAAGATAATAAGGGATAGAGTTGTATTTAGGTCATCATATAAATCAATGGAGAGTAGGACCATACTTTGATAGGACCTCCTACCCTTTTACAACGACTGCACCGCCCTAGATCCTGGAAATTCCAATTAGAGAGCAAACACGTTCTTTCAATTTTACAGTTATATTTACGTAAACTCAATTTTTCTTTTTGAGTATTAACAGTCAAGGATCCAAAAGTAATATAATGTTGGAAATTCGGTCTAAAACATTTGTCATCAAGGGGGAAAATGTCACAAAACAAATCAATCAATGTTGCGCCTTTTTAATATAATATGTGATGGCGTATTCGTTCAAAAAGTCATAAAAACTAACATATTTTACCTTACCTTTAACAGCCTGTGCCTATTCATTTAACAATTCAGTAGTCAACGTCAGACTGAATAATGTGTCATTAATTTGAAGCATTATTTTATCACTAAAAATGCTTCATGGAATATCATCTAGAAGCCTGCATATTATTCAAATCATCCTTTTTAATTTACCTTTATTTTTTCAAAACCCCTAAACACTAATAATACCATTGAAAAAAGCAGTATATATAGGATTTCTACATCCCTTGTAATCCCTTGCTTAAGAAATATACATCCATGTTTTCATGTTTTTGAAATTTGGAATGCAAATATTCAGACTATAGCCCACATATGTAAAAATTGGGATTGAAAATTATTTGTTTACATAGGAAATGCCATTCAAAATGGCCGATTGGGTAAATTAATTTGCATATTTGTTACTTCCCCTAGCTTCATTTCCATTTGACAATATGCTGTGTTACTTTTCATGGCATTTAATTGTACCTTACTACTTAATTGAATTGTTAAAATGCTTATTTGGAAGTGAAGTTTCCTAAAATTGATAATTGTGTGCAGGAGATTTCCTCTTTTTCCCACAGGAGGGACATAATGATCAATAGACTGAATTCTCAGGAAATTCAGTCTATTGGATAGAGACTACTTTTAGATCACTATCAAAGCCTGTTAAATGTGTAAATAATTAATATCCAAACTATTGAAATTAATGAAATTCAGATTCAAACACTAACTTGCTTTGATATGCCACCAATGAAAACTTCCTGAAGCCAATTTTATGGAGGGGAGTGTATATGGTAGACATATGGACATTTTGTTCATCCTCTATAAATGTCAAGGCGAGTTAATACCATTCTATTTAAGTCTGTAAAGATCAAGCTATTGACTATTGGCACTTCAACGAAGTTGACTTTCTTAACCTTAAATAATGTATGACAACAAAGGCATAAACATATTAGGTGTATGCTTTACAATGAAAAATTCCTGTTAGCATTCTATTTGAGTCTGTAAAGATCAAGGTATTGACTATTGTGACTACCTTTATCTTAGATAATGTAAGACAACAAAGGCATTAACCGACCGCACCAACCGTTGCAATGATTCCACACGTACATTGACCGCATATTGGCAATGTATTAGGAATTTTAGAGGATATGTCGGAGGATATTGATTACAAACCAGAATATGATATTGACTTGTCTGTAAACAATGTATTCGTGTTTCTTTTCTTACCTTTAGCCAATAATAGATTCTCGATAAAATCCAAACAGCAAATTCCTGGATTTGATTTGTCAATATAAAACAGGCCTACAACATAGCCACACTTAACTTATGAACTAAAAACGTTACTATTACAATGTTGAGTTACATAATTCTGAATGGCGCTTGGGTCTGAAAGCACTATAATGTAAATGATGCTGTAGTTTGAGACCACCGTAATGTGGATGGTGCTATAGTCCCGAACTCCAAAATGTGTGGATGTGCACTAATGTTGATTGTGCTATAGTCCCGAACTCCAATAATGGGTGGATGTGCACAAATGTGGATTGTGCTATTGTCCCCAACTCCAATAATGTGTGGATGCGCAATAACGTGGATGGTGCTATTGTCCCGAACTCCAATAATGTGTGGATGCGCAATAACGTGGATGGTGCTATTGTCCCGAACTCCAATAATGTGTGAATGCGCAATAACGTGGATGGTGCTATTGTTCCGAACTCCAATAATGGGTGGATGTGCACAAATGTGGATTGTGCTATTGTCCCGAACTCCAATAATGTGTGGATGCGCAATAACGTGGATGGTGCTATTGTCCCGAACTCCAATAATGTGTGGATGCGCAATAACGTGGATGGTGCTATTGTCCCGAACTCCAATAATGTGTGGATGCGCAATAACGTGGATGGTGCTATTGTTCCGAACTCCAATAATGTGTGGATGCGCAATAACGTGGATGGTGCTATTGTTCCGAACTCCAATAATGTGTGGATGCGCAATAACGTGGATGGTGCTATTGTCCCGAACTCCAATAATGTGTGGATGCGCAATAACGTGGATGGTGCTATTGTCCCGAACTCCAATAATGTGTGGATGCGCAATAACGTGGATGGTGCTATTGTTCCGAACTCCAATAATGTGTGGATGCGCAATAACGTGGATGGTGCTATTGTTCCGAACTCCAATAATGTGTGGATGCGCAATAACGTGGATGGTGCTATTGTTCCGAACTCCAATAATGGGTGGATGTGCACAAATGTGGATTGTGCTATTGTCCCGAACTCCAATAATGTGTGGATGCGCAATAACGTGGATGGTGCTATTGTCCCGAACTCCAATAATGTGTGGATGCGCAATAACGTGGATGGTGCTATTGTCCCGAACTCCAATAATGTGTGGATGCGCAATAACGTGGATGGTGCTATTGTTCCGAACTCCAATAATGTGTGGATGCGCAATAACGTGGATGGTGCTATTGTTCCGAACTCCAATAATGTGTGGATGCGCAATAACGTGGATGGTGCTATTGTCCCGAACTCCAATAATGTGTGGATGCGCAATAACGTGGATGGTGCTATTGTCCCGAACTCCAATAATGTGTGGATGCGCAATAACGTGGATGGTGCTATTGTTCCGAACTCCAATAATGTGTGGATGCGCAATAACGTGGATGGTGCTATTGTTCCGAACTCCAATAATGTGTGGATGCGCAATAACGTGGATGGTGCTATTGTTCCGAACTCCAATAATGGGTGGATGTGCACAAATGTGGATTGTGCTATTGTCCCGAACTCCAATAATGTGTGGATGCGCAATAACGTGGATGGTGCTATTGTCCCGAACTCCAATAATGTGTGGATGCGCAATAACGTGGATGGTGCTATTGTCCCGAACTCCAATAATGTGTGGATGCGCAATAACGTGGATGGTGCTATTGTTCCGAACTCCAATAATGTGTGGATGCGCAATAACGTGGATGGTGCTATTGTTCCGAACTCCAATAATGTGTGGATGCGCAATAACGTGGATGGTGCTATTGTTCCGAACTCCAATATGTGTGGATGTGCCATGATGTGGATGGTGCTATCACAGTTTGATTACATAATGTAATGGAAGTGACGATTGCCATGAAGAAAATACGAAAATTACGTTAATGAATAAAAATGTATCCACATTTACAATTATGAATTATTCATATGTGTAATTTCGGACGATGTAAACTGGGGCAAAAAATCCAAGACTACAAGTTTAAATTGGATATTTACAAGGATTATTTGTCCACGTGGTTTTTTCGGACGTTGTAATCTGAGGAGGGGGGGGGGCGTGACTACTTGATTGGATATAAACAAGGACAATTTGTCCTTTTGTGTGTTTTAGGACGTTGTAACCTGGAGGAAAAGTCCCAAGGACTAAAGGATTGGTATTGATATGGAGAACTGAATTCAACAATGTTTTTCTCTTTAACCAATCATTGAAAACATTCTGTAAAAACACCGTATTTTATATAATGTCGACTGATTGACAACAATTTGATGCAAAAATGTTTGCTCCTTTCTACCAATTCTTGAGAATGAACTAAAATGTCTTTCCGAACAATGTTGGAACAAAATAGCATATACAACATGTTTTTAGACCTCTCAATATCATAGTTATACAAAGAAATTTCAGGTTGATTTTAAAAAAGTAATCATAAAATTAAAACAAAATCCCCCCAAAATAGATAAAAATCAAGATAAACCTTTACTAGTATTTTTTAGTATTTCATTAACAAGATACTTTTTTAAAATCAACCAATTTCCTTTCTACAATTACAATATTGAGAGACCTAAACATGTTGTGTTTATGTCGTTTTGTTCCAATGAAGTTCGGAAAGATGTTTCATTTCACTCTGGAAACATGATACCAAGAACAAAACAAGTGCTTGATGTGTTTTCTAAAACAATATAGATGAAAGTAAATATTTATTTTTCAAATTGTATTGTTACCATTCAAAAGATGACCATAAAATTGACGACGTGTTAAATCTTTAGTTTTTTGTATGACTGGTTTAAGAGAAACGTATGTTCAAAAGGTTCTCCATATCGATACCACTCCTTTGAGGACATATCACAGGAGGAAGTGTCCACATTGTGGCGTCGGACATTAGTATCTGGGTGCGATTGCCTTAAATCTTATAATGTGAAATAAATTAACATTACCTTACAGAATTTGTGGACTTAGCTTTTACTGTAGCACTTTTTCATTAAATGTTGCACCCGTTGGATACGATATACGAAGTATACGAGGTATTCATTGCTTGAATGAAATCACGGGTCATATACAGTGTTTACACCAACTCTTAACACATCTATGAACTTCTTTTATGAATTATGGCGACGGCTTTTGTGAATGGATGTTGACCCTTTGAAACGCCTATGGACTTAGAGACTGGATTTTATTTATCCCACATCATTTGAGACTGAATGCTCTATCTTGTATGAGTACTTGTATCTACAACTATTTTTGAGGATTCGAGTATTGGCTATCAATTTCAATTTTTTTCTTCAACGTGTATTGTAATGACTTCAGTATGAATGAAATGTCCCTTGGTCTTCTGGTCTTGGATTGTGATATTTGTTCTTAAATGGTGGGGTGAAAGGGGGTATTAGACATTGTTTATTTTCACGTTAGATCATGGTTTTGGGCTAGATGGGGTTTGTTTTTCTTGACTGGTATGCACTTAGAGTTTGCTTTTTCTTGCTAAGTTCCATTACAACTTTTGGTCCTTTCCCTTTGGCACAAGTGCTTAGATATTGGCTTCATGATTTTGAAAGATTTATTTTGGCCAGGGGGAGGTTCACTCGACCCAACCCCACCCCCCTTGGCTATGGCTTGCAGGATTCGTATATGCATATGAATCCTGCCTCCAGGATTCAGTTGTTTTATTAACTTTTTGGATGAGGATGTAATATATTTCAGATCATAGGCGTGGTCAGGCCCTTAATAACTTAAAAAACAAAGAAAGATTGACAAAGAAATGGATTATTTTCCATCCAAGTTATGATCACTCGAAACCAGGGGTGATAAATCTTTGACAAACACGTTTTGTGCTTTAATTTGATAATATATCGTGATCCTGCAAACATTTCAGATTTAGCAAAATTAATAGGCAGCGATATCCTTCTGCATAAGTGTAATTATTTCGACTAAGCTATCGCCAACACATAATTTGATATTAACTTTATTCTGAGAATGATATAAACCAAATACATAAAGTATTATTAAACATGTATATAAAATGATTGTAAAATTACAATACTAGTAGAAGTAAGCGTAACTTTAGCGCATAAGAACACGTGACCGGTCTAATTATATTGTTTGTTTTGTAAAGGGTGCAAAGAGATATCAAAAGTCTTGACACACCCTGTCCACGATAACTCTTTGCACTTCTTGGTACGTCTAGATATCTCTAGATACGCCGAGTTTATAGAGAAGCTTTGCACGTCTAGAAATTACTTTGAACATTTGACGCGGTGAATATAGCAGTTAATAATAAAACAAATATTTCATTCTATCCATAGTCTACTGGCCCATTGGGCTTCATAGAACATCACTTGTAAACTATGCACATGTATTCACTTCATTAGAATTGAATATTTGTATGTTGGTTTCTCCATACTTGAGAAGATATTTTCAAACTAGAGGTTCCTGCAAACTAAAGGTTCTTGTAAGTCTGAATTTGTCGCAGCTGTGAAACATGTACAGTCTTAATAAAAAAAGATTATACAAAACGAAGCAAATACTGGATGAGCGTGGTGTAAAAGTGGTTTTGAAAAATAGCAAATTTCTCTTTATGTAGGTAATTTGTGGTTTATGATTCTACATTGATTCTGAAAATATTGGTGTCTAGTTTTTTCAGCGTTTTGGAAATATTCAGATTTATACCCCCCTTGTTTGATTTTGAGAGGGGTACTAGGAAAGTCATGTAAAATTCCTACATTGTACAACCAATCATCTTGATATTTACAGGTAATCATCTACTTACCATGTCCTACAAGAGTCATAAGTTTCATCAAAGTAAATTAACTGGTTGCTATGGAAACGGAGATCATATGTCAAAAAGTACACATTAGGGCGTACTATGAAAGCTATATTCAGGGCGTATAAAAAAAAAACGCAACAAGAAGTTATCTCGTAAAATCAAAAAACTAGTGATGACTACATCAATTTCATTCAATGTACCATAAAGCCACATCTCTCCTCTTCGCAATGATATGTCATTCATTCACATGTGATAATAGCTGGGTGAGAAATCTTTCCATTTACACAGTGGGTCAAAATCGGCTCTGCACCAAGTTTTAGATATTGAAAAAATCAGTGCAAAGGCTAAGTGCCAATGGAAGTTCCTCTTACTTGAATTGTTGTGACTTTTTCTTTTGGAGGAGCATCTGTGGTCACAATTTCACCACCAGATATTGCAAAACCTTGAGAAAGAATTGCCCATGGGCTGCTTTTCTCTGCTTTAACCCACATATGACTCAGGGCTAAACCATGCATGACGTGGTCACATGAGCGCATCTTTGTGTGCAAGGAAGTGGTGGCAATTTGGAGTGGTATAGGATGTATTCTTGCAAGAGTATGAGTATGAACACTTTACTGTCTATGCCACACCTGTCACATTCGGTCCGAGCTGAATTTTGCCCCACTTTGCAAAATTAATGATTATTCGGCCAGAGATGACTCCCTGTGAACGAATGATATTCCATTGCAAAGAGGAATAATTTGGCTTTTTGGTACATTGAATGAGAAGGATGCAGTCAGCATTGGTTTTATGTTTTCTTCCAATATTGCATCGGCCTCCGTACACTGACTTTTACGATGTTTATAACTTGGCCCCAAGCTAATTTCGGCCCACTTTGCAAATGAAATGATTACTCGCCCAACCATGACCAAATATCAATGAATGATATATCATTGTAAAGAGGAGACACATGGCTTTATGGTGCATTGAATGAAATCAATGCTGTTATCACTGGTTTTGTGCTTTTCGAGATAACAATCTGTTTTTTGATACGCAATGTATAATTCCTTGAATATTAAAACAATCATTATGATATTTACAGACAATCTACTTATCATGTCCTACCATTATGACAAGTTTCATCAATGTGGGTCAAATGTGGGTAGAAATCTATTTGTTAAAAAAGTACACATTTCGTAAAATTTTAAGACACCCTAAGACATTGAAAATTGTCATCAAATTGGGAGGAATTAGCATGAATACATTTTAGAAAACCTATTTTGAGTATGTCTGATAATATTTAATCAATGGATATTTCATCTCGGCCATTTGATGCATTGTACTTGCTTATGATAATAAAACTATGCAGAATGCGGATGTCACATTATGCGTAGGGACATAGTAAATTATGAGCTGATCTCACTTAGTCATCTTTTATATCATTTGCCTCAAAATCCTCATTAATAGATCTTTCAATGTCTACTTCTGTCAAAGCATCCGTTGCAATCTTTATGTGACTATATGTCTATAAGATCATCAGGTGGAATGCGTCGGTCTGGCCAATTTTGCCCTATTTTGCCATCAACAAGTTGCCACGTCATTTGTAATAAACAAACTAAGAGATGTATATGTACAACTGGAAATGCTTATTAATGAATTCTGAAAACATCGAAAAGTTGAAAAAAACAGCAGACATAAAAAAAGTCAATGTATTACATGAGTGTAAAACATGTCCGTTGATGACCAGTGATGGCAATAAAACGTCCACTGTTGTGATTGATGAGATGTGATAAGTTTTATGAAATGGTTTCATGTTTATTTCTCCCAAAATGATGAACATATAATGTGCTTAATGTCAAAGGTTGCATGAGTCATGAGAATTTTATTAAAATGTGTACTCTTTTAACAATTTCTGTTACCGAAGCAACCAAATTACCAACATTGATGGCGCTTCTTATACTGGTAGGACATGTAGACGGATGATTACCCATAAATATCAAGATGATTGATTGAATATTTTAAGGAATTATACATGGCTTTCATAGTACCCCCTTAATGTGCACTTTTTAACAAATTATTTCTGTTACCATAGCAGCCAATTGACCAACATTGATGGCACTTGTTATACTGGTAGGACATGATAAGCAGATGATTACCCGAAAATATCAAGATGATTGATTAAATATTCTGCGAATTATACATAGTACCCCCTTAATGTGCACTTTTTAACAAATGATTTCTGTTACCATAGCAACCAATTGACCAACATTCATGGCACTTGCCATACTGGTAGGACATGATAAGCAGATGATTACCCATAAATATCAAGATGATTAATTGAATATTCTAGGAATTATACATAGTACCTCCTTAATGTGTATTTTTTAATAAATTATTTCTGTTACCGTAACTACCAATTGTTACACATTAATGAGACTTGTCATAGTCGTAGTGCATGATAAGTAGATGATTACCTGTAAATAGCAAGATGATTGGCTGTATATTCTAGGAATTTTAGATGGCTTTCAATGTACCCCCCTTAAAATCATACCAATGGGGTATAAATCTGAATACCATCGTAACCAGTAATCCAACACTGATGAAATTTTCCATGATAGTCAAATATAATAATGTGAAGGATGTCTGTAAATTTCAGGACAAATGGTTACTTATTTTCTTCAAAAAGTTGAACACAAATAAAGAATTCTTTGGAAAAGTGCCATGTCCCCTCTTTAAATTTACTTACATTGCCATATAATCATCAGCAATAGATATGACTGTGTGGATAAGATAAAGCAGCATTTGATTTAATATTATCAAACATACTCTGAATAAGTTTTCTAAAATGGTTTCATGGTGATTTCTCCCAATTTCATGAAAATACTATGTGTTTTGTCTCATGGGGTATCTTACATTTTGGCGAAAATGTGTACTTTTTTAACATATGATCTCCATTTCCATAGGAACCAGTTGATCAACTTTAATGAAAGTTGTCATAATGGTAGGACATGATAAGTACATGATTACCTGGAAAAATCACGATGATTGGCTCTATATTCTAGAAATTATATATTGCTTTCCTAGTGCCCCCCTTAAAATTACACCAGGGTGTATAAATCTGCATATTTCCAAAACGCTGAAAAACTAGACACCAATATTTTCAGAATCAATGTAGAATAATAAACCACAAATAACCTACATGAAGAGAAATTTGCTACTTTTCAAAACCACTTTTACACCACGCTCATCCAGTTAAAGAACAATGATTAATGTATATACGAAGAAATTGAAGTCCAAAGATTATTTGAAGTCATAATTTAGTACCAATGTCCTTAATCTAAGATCGACTGTTATTAAAGTGCCCGATAAACTATAAAATGCGCATGCGTCCAGGTGTTGATAAACTATAAATAGCGAAAATCCAGGGTTTGTCACCACAAGGTAAGCCAGGGCGTGTTGAGAGAACAGCTAGTGTTGATATTGAATTTATATGTAGCCAGATAAGTTTTCTTATTGAAATTACATATGGTTATTAGCAATACTTTGTATGTGCTAAATAATAAAATATTTAGAGTATATATGAGAGAAATTGGTCATTTCGAACCTGTTGAAAAGTTTGTGGCTCTCGGCTACACCGGGGAATTTACTTCCATGAGCAGATGAGTACACACATAAATGTGGGGTTCCTCAAGAGGTACGCGACAAGGTGACCTGGCATCAAATGCGCTACTAAATGCTACTATCGAGAAGATAAAATAACGAATACGACAATAAGTTATTGCATGTGACAATTCCGAGCCTTCATCTCACTGAAGTATTTTGAAGTGAAAATAGGATTTTTGTTTTGATACATGGATTCAGATGAACGTAACTTTATTCTGACAACTAATCAAAACTGAACAAAATTGATTGTACGTAACATACAATTTATTGTTTTAAAATGTTTTGATTGGCTAAACGAATGAAACCAACAAATCATGACATGTAAAATGACAATTTTGAAATGTAAAATTTAAAAGTGACAAACACAACCTCCCTATCCACTCTTTTGGAGCCCTAGTAAATTAGTAATATGTACATGCAGCAGTGGTAGTGTACAGCTTATTATCACACTCCGCTTTGTATTATAAAGCCTGTTGTTTGTAATAACACTGTTCACTCAAGGTATGTTTTGTGTGAGGGCAGTCAACGATAATCATTGTTTTATCCCGGTTATATGACCTCGACGATTATAACAAAACCGTACTAAACGAAAAAACGCAAATAAGAGAAAGCTTTCACACACATATAAAAAATGAACTAGTCTAATCCGCCAGTATAAACTCTGTGCGATACGTAGCCGGGTCAGGCGCACACTTTAAGATGACATATGTTATTTGCCCATAAGCATCTGTATTTCCGTGTTCTGTCACCTTGGCGTGTATTGGTATATCCTGTTCTTTGTTCATGATTGTCGATTATTTTAGATGACATATATGTCGTTTGCCCAAACACCTCCGCATATCTGTGTGCTGTCACCTTGACATTGGCTATTACATCCTGAAGAACTCCCATTTTTTCCATAACTTGTACCACAGAAACATTGGCCTCCATTCTGGACTCCAGCATATCGGTAGCCTGAAAGATTCAGAAATATAACACACATGCTGTAGTCCGGTTTTTAACGTTGTACTTCCCGTGATTCACCTTAATGGTTTTATATGTCTGATTAGAACAAATAAATTTGAGTGCTTTTGTAATTGTTGAAATCAGTATTCCCAATTAACCCTGAGTATAGATGATCGATTATTCAATTTTTGAATCATTATCAACATGCAAATGATTTATTTGGTCATTATGTAATTATTTTCACTCATTGATTACTTATAATCTACTCCAGTGCTAAAAAATTTCAACTAATTACATTATTACCTTCGTTAAGGTCTCGGCATGTTTCGATACATATTTGTGGAGTCAACGTAGAAATTGATCCTGCAAAATGAGGCAAATCTCTCTCGGTAGTATCTTTATAACATCCAAGGTGCAAAGAGATTTGTTTACCTGAAGAAGCAATTAGACATTATAGAAATAAATAAAAAGTTAAAACATAATTTTAAATGTATTTTTCTTTTATATTGTATTGTATTGTATTGTATTTGTATTATATTGTATTGTATTGCCTTGTATTGTATAATATTATAAGTATGAAGATGTGTATTATAAGTATAGAATGCATATTGAACGAAACATTTAATGTTACATTAAAGACGAAATTAGTGAAAAGTCATCACTATCTTTGTACAGAAAGCTCCTTGATAAAAAAAGGACGCCAACATTACCTTGAAAATGATTTTGAATTTCAAGGTGCGCGAATGAAACTCCTCGCAAGATGTGGTAGGTTCCAATAAAATGATGAAACCCATAAATGGAAAAACCACTCATCTAATAATCCACACTGTGATTTCTGTCCTTTGGATATTGAGACTATTGAACATAGATTACTGCATTGTAAACACTATGAAGAGCAAAGAAATGAATTTCATAAGAGCTTAAAGTCAATCATACCCTACCTCATACTAGATACCTATATCAAGACAAAATACTCGACAAAACTAACGTGGTTGTATTGTATTGTATTGTATTGTATTGTATTGTATATTCTTTATTTCCTCCATTAAATGAAGATTAAAAGTTCTTACTGGCACTCTACAAGTGTAGTTGAAATTATTTTAATCTTTTTAATCAATAATACAATGATTTTAATCAAGATTTTAGTCAACTTATTAATGCAATGTTTTAGATAAATCCAACTACTTTTTTATCTTCATGTAACTGTATCTCAAATGGACGCACCATTTTTTTTGTGCCGCTGTTGTAAAAGCGTAGTTTCCAAATAAATAAATAAAAATAAAATAAAAAAGTTAGTATAACGACTTATTCTACGAGAAATTGAATAAGAGGTTGTAGCAGACGAGAATCAAATGTAATATAAGAAATCAGAGAAGGCATTGACGCAACATTCAATTTGTCAACTCTCACCCTCATGATCACTCCTACTAAACACTCCGTGTTTCTTAAATCCACAATGCACACAACGCTTGTCCAATAATGTTCTTATGCGATTGGCAAGTCATTTGATGTGTTTTACGATTGATCAAAAATATATTTGGGACCATACGCATTCGAGTGTCAAAACACAGGATCGTCATTAGATTGATTTATTTAGATATATACGGGCATCAATTGTAGCTGTAAAGAGTTTGAGGCTTTTGAAATCTTGATTATTGAAAATGTTATTTCTTTCTCTCCAAAAAGAATACAGCGAAGAATACAGTAATCACCTATCTAAAAGTTGTGATGGAAATTGTGATGTTTTGACCGATCGCGACTTGCTTTTGGGTGGCTTTATTTACCAGTATGTGAGATAATCACATTAATAAATTCAGAATATCTCATCTATGACCATAATACTTCCCTTTCAATTCGGTATATTATAGGATGATAATAATTAAGAGTAAACGACTAAACACATAGTATTATGAAGAATGATAAATGCAATAGTTACGACTTTTTCAATAAGCTAGACTTATATAAAATATTTCAAAAATACGTATATCGTTCGTATTTTTGTTTGAAGCTAACGTACCTAAGCTGCAATACAGATCATATCCTGCATTTTCTGCAACTGTTAATACTCCATGGACAGTTAGATCTACGAGAGAACATCCATTGAACGAATTGTAATAAAAACAAGTACATTGGCTTCTCTGCATCAAGCAGTGAATTGCGCAAACCCCGATAGTTGGTGCAAATGTGTTTTCACCGAAATCAGCGTGCATATTTCCATGGTACTTGTAAATCCAACCAGAGCATATTATAATGCGCCAACATAGTACGTGAAGAGTTAAAAACAAAATCCAACTTTTGCTCATCGTTGCATTTCATAAACACCCGAAACTTCTACAGTTTTGTAAAACGAATGGCCTTATTCCTTCTACTATTTAGACAAATTATTTTTTATTCCCACACATCTATAGAAAAAGTGCTCTTCTTCACTTATGTAGCATATTTACTTGATAGTCACTTAATATTAAATTTTGTCAAAACATGGTAAATATTAGTGTTAATCTTTTTGCAATAAACGACTTATACAGAACTACTTGTAGTTTTTTGCGACATCTCTTAATCGAGTCAGCGTTTTGGATTGTAAGTATTAATTCTAAAGGAATGGTTAATTAAAGGTTCACAGTATTGACTTAATAATTACAGCCTATTACTTAGTGCATTAAGTTTGATATTTACTGTTTTTGTCAATTATTTATGATTACGCAGATTGTTTCCATACATTATTTCAATCATGTCGTTGTTTCCAAACATGTCAGGTGTATAATGACTTATTGATGTGTTGGTGGACTTTAATGAACCTACTGAACAATTCGACCCAGCTTATATAGTAGCTATATGTGTCTTATAAGGTAGTATCCGATGATCTGTTTAAATTTGCAAGTTTGACTGTTTAAGGAAGTAGAACATAACATGTAACATGCTTAATTGTTTCAATTTCATTTGGCCAATAGTTCATTCGCATCTAAAGTCCCCGATAAATTGGGCTACGTATACCGCCGTGTTTACATTAGGGGATTAGAAAAGTTTATTTTTTATTTAGGTATGCACGCTTTATCAATATTAGGCCTTCGTGCATGTACTCGTGTGTACAATCAGCATGCCCTTTAATATTATATAAGCCAGGCTATTCAAGTACAACATAATGTACACTATTTATGTGTGTACTACATGGGAATACAATTCCCTGGGAAACAAATCACAAATACTTTTTTATATGTTCAAAATGAGCCATTTGATTGATGCATACACTTAATAGTTTCATAAATAATATCTACAAAGTATATCTAATAGTAATTTTCAATTTAAATGGTGAAACTTGCCTGGTTACGATAATACGGGAAATCAACACGGGACGAAGATTGTTCACCTCCCTGGCTTACCTTTGAAGCCTGTACCTTGTCATCTCTTTATATAGGTTAGCGAGAGCGCTTCGCCTGCGCAGTTATAAACTTTAGCGCACACTTTAAGTCATATGAGATACATTTTCAGTTTACATTCATTGACATTTTTGTTCACATATTTGAATACAGGGCGTTTAATAAGTACTGATAAAAATACTGTCACTTACAGTAACTTGCTTCAATAGGAAGGTGGTAATGGGTTTAGCTAAATGTGGTATGTGGTGGATCAGGTCTGCACAAAATGACCAACTTAAACTGTGAATATATATCCTCAGTCAATTGCTTGCGCACCAACTTGTCACACATCAATGTCATGTTTAAATCATTATAAATAACATGGTGGATGTGACCAACAATTGATTCAGTCATGTCTTCATTTTTTTGATAGGAATCCATCCAATATTTATTTTATTACATCAAGCTGGGTAGGGGAAGTTACAATTTTCGGTTACCCATGTCTGGATTCATCTTCGACTTCGATATAGTGTCCTTCGCATAAGGTTCATAAATGTCATTTATTGAATCCTAATTTGATTTACATAGGAGAATATATAACTTCAAATTTGATGCTGAATATTGATATTCTGTTCAGCAGTCATGTTGTTGATGACATAATTGCTGCAGAGTTCGTGTGATGTGATTTCTCAATGACATCACCTGATCTTAAATTGCTCATTGGTGTAATTGTATCCTTAGTAATTGCTCCTTGATGTAATTTCCACATTACAATTTGCTCTTTGATATCATCAATGGGTGTTGGTAAAGTATTTTAGTACAAGTATTTATTTAAGAACTGCCACGATGGATTCAAAAATAAAATTACGTATGAAAATGTTCACATTTTCAGTCGGTTATTTTAATTTTTTCGTGCAGACCTGAATCACCACGAACCAACCTAGGCTCAACCCAGTACCACCTTCCTGTTTGAGTTTAATCTTGTAACTCTCGTAGTACATATGAGTACAATACTCAAAATGGACAGTAGAAAACCTAGTTAGAAATATGAAGAAATAAAAAAGGTACAGCATTTTTATCACTTAATTAATGCCCTGTATAGCATAATTGAAAACTATATACTAGAAATGTGACTTTACTACCCAGTTTATATACTCTTTGGATAGATCTAAGTAGACGAGTAAGTCCTCAGGACATGAATAACTAGACAAATTAGAAAACTGGTCTAGAGGACAGATGAAACCAGAAAACATAGTCCACTTGGACATTCATTACTAAAAAAATAAGAGTAATTTGTCTCGGGAGAAAATCACCCGGACATTATAGTCTCTTGGACATGCATGAATATTAAAAATCATTTAAGGAAAATGAAGACACAACTATATATATACATAATACATAATACATATAAACACACACAGATAAAATCATCAAGAAGAAACCACTATTCTAAAGGCATTTTTAATTCAGTAATATATCAAACAAGTATATGGTAAACAACTACTGTAAAACGACATCAATACAATTAATATTACATTACAGACATGTCCAAAATCTAGCCAGGTAATAAAGAAACGAATATGGAACCCAAGAACAAGACATTTCATAGTTGATGTTAGACCTCATTGCGCAGACAGTACAATGCGATTTCATCTTGGAACTTGGAAGTCGATAATGATGATTCAACAGTTTCTACAATATTTTTTGTAAAAAAAAGTTTCTACAATATGATGAGTTAGAATTCTTATAAAAGGCACATAGCTGCATATATTTGCACCTTGGGAAATTCCAATCGCGTCAGTTTGGACAAATAATGTCAACAGTAGCAGGATCATATAGACGTTTATAAGCTGTATTGACAAATTATCCATTGTGTTTGTTTTGTAATGGATTGTCTTTACATTGTAGAATATATCCGTCATTGATTCTGAACTTGAACTTCCACATTGATTTGTTTGTGAACAGGATGTCAAATGAAACATGTGTGTAGACAAAGTAATCGGATACCAATAATAACTTTGATCTTTTTTAAATATCGTACTGTGTTTCCGTCCAGTAGAACGATGTTGTAAAATCAGAAAAAAGTGAACAACCGTTACACTTCTTGTACTAGACAAATGCTGTCCTATTTTACTGGACATATTTTCACTTTCATAGCAAATAAGATAAATAGGGTAATATTGATCCATTGGAATGAATAAATAATCAAGTTTAAGGGAACTTTTTTCTATATCTCTCATTGTAAAGAACCTGAAAAGGAAACTAGTAACGTTATTTATATCCCCTGTGGAGATGAAAATATTGACTGCCCTATGGCCTGATAAAATAGTGAGGTTTATATTTTGTTAAAGAACGGATCACTGAACGTTTGCTAAGTGATTTTTGCGAATAATGATTAACACAAATCATACTGACACGAACCATAGGATATCCGATAATAATTAATAGAAAAAATGACGAAACTAAGTAACTGAGTGCTTTGGATTCACTATAACCAATTATACTATTGCGGAAATAAAACATGTGAAAATCAATACCAAGTTATTAGAAAGACTTTAAAAAGTATTTAAAGAGCATCGCAAACGATTTGAATTGTTGTGAAAATCAACTATGAAAACAATTTGGATTTGGGTTTCAACGTTTTGCATCATATGTTGGCGCATTATAACAGGTTCCAGTGAGATTTATAAGTACCATGGAAATATACACGCTGATCTCGGTGAAAACACATTTGCACCTACTATCGGGGTTTGCGCAATTTACTTTTTGATGCAGAGAAACCAAAGTACAAATACTTGTTTCCATTACAATTCGCTGAATGAATGCTATTTTCTTGATCCACCTGGAGGTCTAATGAGAGCAGCAGAAAATGCAGGATATGATCTCTATTGTACTCCAGGTAAGGTAAACGTTCGTTCAGAAATGAGTACAAATTTATAATGTACGAATGTCAAGCATTTTCCGTGTTTTTACAAAAACAAAATACTCAATGAAACAATTAAAAAACTCGTCAGATGAATATTGAACAGAGCTAAGGGCCATTTTTGAATACATGAACAATCACAAAATAAGACATTATTTTATTAGAATATATGGTTCGCCCTTTGTTACACTACAAAATTCGAAGCTTTAAATCCTGAGACGACATAGTAAATTGTATAACAACCGTTTTTTGTTCATGCAATGTCTAATTATTTTTTGATTGATAATCAGATATAAACATCGCCACATACTTGTACCTGGGATGTTATAAAGATAGTGGTGACAGAGATCTACCTCACCATGTAGGAACAACTGATTTGACTCCTGAAGTATGCATTGATACCTGTCGAAACTTAAACCAAGGTAATAATTGAAAGTGTAAACGATTACTGCAAAGATTAAGAACAAAACATTGCAATGTTGATGGAATAAAACATTTACATGTCAGATATTGCATCATAACGGTCGGATGAACAAATATATATTATCATGTACACCCAAATATAATAATATTATATTATGATAGTAAAACATGTTTCGGGATTTTTGTCGAAAGTAGGGTTAGAATTATTCCTACATTACAAAAAATCTCTTTTTATATCAAATCCTCTGAACCCAAAATACTTAAGATATTTTCAATATGCCGCCAATGGAATAGCAGCCATCAAGTCAGACAATGTCATACGATACTAAGTATGACGACACGTTTACTTAATAATATTCTAAAACAATATTCCAGGCTACCTTTATGCTGGAGTCCAGTCAACGACACAATGCTTTTGTGGGACAAGTTATGGGAAACATGGAACCTCTACAGGGTGTAACAGACAATGCCCAGGTGACAGCAGACAAATATGTGGAGGTACATGGGCAAATAACATATATGCCATCTGAAATAACAGAAACCATGGACTACGAACACGGGGCTTCTGTAGGATCAAAAAATACACAGAAATGCAGAGGTTCTTTGGAAAATAACTAGTTTTGAACTAATACTCAATATTTGACTAAAAACAATATTTTATAATCACACAAAATTCTAGATTGACAATCTTCGTTTAATTTTGTTTCAGTATATGTCATTGTTTAGTTGCCTTACAATTATGCGTAACGTGATAAACATGATATGAATATACAGGGTAATCCAGAACTAATGTCAAATATGTTGCCATTTTAGTTCTACTAACCCTACTATCACACCAAACTAGTTCTAACTACGTTCTCGAAAACGGGCTTCAACTGTGTACGAACGGACTGGACGTACTAAGAACCGTTTGGGATCTATTTACAAACTTCATCGAACGTACTCGAACGGGTAGGTCCTCTAGAACTTAGACAATGCTCAAAATGTTCTCGTGGTCGTCACGTTCTACAATTAGAACGAGTGACAACGTATTAACGACGAGCTGGACGTACTACGAACGGAACCGTCGTACTTCAATCCTACTAGGGACGTTTTAACAACGAGTTGAACTGTCTGAGGACGTGTTGAGAACGAGGTAGAACTCATTGCAAACGGGTTTAAACTGATTAAGAACATATTTAACTCTGCTTATGAACGAGTTAGCAAAAATATAGCTATCACACCAAACAAGTTGCCACTGCGTTCTTCAAAACTGGTTCTAAACTATGTGCGAACGGAATGAACGTAGCTGCAACTTTCTAAGGCCTATTTACGAACTTTATGAACGTTCTCAGACGGGAATGTGATTTTAGAATTTTGAATCGATTCAAAATTCGATTGCGACCATACCGTTCTGTTATCAGGTCATGATGACCTTCTAGACTAAGGGACGCGTTCTACGGCGTTGCACACCGACGTGGTGCGACCTGAACGAACTGCGAACGAGATGGACGTATTGAAGACTGTTCAAGAACGAAGAAGCTAATTATTTCAGACATATTTCCCGACCACAGCCAGATTGAGCCCGTTTTACGACGTTTTCGTAGGACTGGCAAGAACGGGTAAGAACGAGTTTGGTGTGATAGGGGGGTTAACCAATCTTCGTGAGATTTGGTACAGATGTTCCTCAAACCTTAGGCTGTGTTATAACCCCCATATCACACCAAACTAGTTCTCAACCATTCTTCCCCGTCCTATAAAAACGGGCTAAATCTGGTTGTGGTCGGGAAATGTGTCTAAAATAATTAACTTCTTAGTTCATAAACAGGATTCAATATTTCCATCTCATTCACATTTCGTTTAGGTCGCATTTTGTCAGTGTTCACACGTAACATATCTGATTGCACAACGTCTTTAACGCGTCCCCAGTAGAGTCCAAGTACGGACGGAACCGTCGTACTTCAATCCTACTAGGGACGTTTTTACAACGAGTTGAACTGTCTGAGGACGCATTGAGAACGAGGTAGAACTAATTGCAAACGGGTTTAAACTGGTTAAGACGTATTTATCAACGATTTAGCAAAACTATAGCTATCACACCAAGCAAGTTGCCACTGCGTTCTTCAAAACTGGTTTTCAACTGTGTGCGAACGGAATGAACGTAACTAAAACGTTCTACGGTCTGTTTCCGAACTTCATGGACTTTCCCGGACGGGGAAAGTGATTCAGAATTTTGAATCGATTCAAAATTCGATGGCGACCATACCGTTCTGTAATCAGGTCATGATGACCTTCTAGACTAAGGGACGCGTTATACGACGTTGTACACCGACGTGGTGCGACCTGAACGAACTGCGAATGAGATGGACGTATTAAAGACTGTTTATGAACGAAGTAGCTAATTATTTTAGACATGTTTCCCGACCACAGCCAGATTGAGCCCGTTTTACGACGTTTTTGTAGGACTGGCAAGAACGGGTAAGAACTAGTTTGGTGTGATAGGGGGGTCATATAGAGTCTACTGCGTGATCGATTAGTTTTATGGTTACCAATGTGACCAAACGTACTGTCACATTGGGTAAATATTTTGTTTTATTACAGGGTGGGCCAACAAAACCCAACCAAATTTTTATAACTAAGCCATCTCATATAGATTTAAGTCATAGTTGGTACAGTTGAACCTCGATTAATGTTCTATCTCTACTAAGTTTAATTGATCTATTTTCAATGGTAATGATTCTATGGCCATTTCATAAAACATGCTGAAAATGCCAACAACATACCAAAATCTCGTAATACGAACCCCCAGAGAGTTGAAAGAGATCTATGTTCGAGGTAAATGAAAGCCATAACGCAATGCATAGTACCCCGGACAGGTTGAATGATGCAGACGTGTTTTTACTCTATATATTTGCAACGGAACAAGCATCCTTTTTGAAATTTTTAAAATTTATTCTAAAGACAATTTCCAACATGGAAAACAAATATTTGAAATGATATTAAAAGTTCAATTGCTAAAACAAAAACCTGTACTTTATTGACAGTTGAGTGCTTTTGAAAAAGCCTATCAAAATCATAAAATTAGAAATTTCGTCAAGATATTTTTTCCATGTTAGAAATTGTCTCCAAAATAAAACATGGAAAGGTTGTTCAATTGCAAATATAGAGTGAAAACACGACTGCATCATTCATCCTGTGAGCGTGTAGTCAGAAAACTCACCCTATGCTTTTCAAGTCTCCAAGACAAGATCGGCATTTTGAGATGAGCATGTTTTTTTACGATGGGCATTTAAAAATGACAACTTTAAATGGATTGATGAAACGTTGTTGAATAAAAGAACAATGAACAAAGGTGTAAATGTGCCAAAAATAAATTGAAACCAATAATGGTTGACTGAGTTATCAAATAACGTTAACATTCTAGTCGACCAAAACGGAATGTTAACAATTCTTAAGTGAATGCTTTGTTCTACCTAATGACTAGAATTCATATTGCTGCTAAGTTGGTACGAATAATAAACGGTCGAACAATCGAAGTAATGTATTCAAAATTCTTAAAGTTCACGTGTGCACTATTGCGTACAGAAATACCGATAATGATTTTTCCAAATAGTGCTTCACACTAACCAATAATAATGACATTACAAACCAATCGATGAGCCCCATGATGATTATGATAAAAAATTAAAAAAGATATAATGAATAACGGAACTCTCCAGGTCTAGTATATTCGATATAAGAGAGTGGTAATAAAACACGTTAAACACTATTTTGATTCCACAAAAAATAATATAATAGCATTTATCCAGCGTAGGACATTTTTGAGCGTTTGTGAAAATCCACTATGAACACAACTTGGATATGGTTATCAACATTTCATGTGATATTATGTTGGCACATAATAGAAGGGTTCGGAGAGATTTACAAGTACCATGGAAATATGCACGCTGATCTCGGTGAAAACACATTTACACCTACTATCGGGGTTTGCGCAATTTACTTTTCGATGCGGGGAAACCAAAGTACAAATACTTGTTTCCATCACAATACGCTGAATGAATGCTATTTTCTGGATTCAACTGGAGGTCTAATGGGTGCACCAGAAAATGCAGGATATGATCTCTATTGTACTCCAGGTAAAGTAAAGAAATGAAACAAGTAAAAAACACATCAGATGTTTTTGAACAGACGTATCCCCAGCGTTTAAAAATCTTATCGCCATATCCTATATGTTAAAAAATGATAGTCATATATGAAAAATGAGAGCATTTATATCAAATATTCGGATCGTCGCATTCAATACCATATTTCACAAAAACGTAAAAATTCGTTAAACTATAGAATTCTAAATTGCAGTACAAATGTCTTTAATTCATAAGAATGCTCATTCCTTTTTAAACTGATATTCAGATGTGAAAATCTCTTTGCACCTGGGATGTTACAAGGATACTGGTACTCGAGATTTGCCCCATTACACAGCAACACCAACTCCTGTAACTCCAAAAGTATGCATCGATACTTGTTACAACCTCAACCAAGGTAATAATTAATTTTAGTTTGAAAGTGTTTACGAATATCGCATCAACGTGAAGAACGAAATGTTTCAATGTTTACACACTAGCTCAATTGCATGACTGTCCACAGTTAAATCGAAACGGTCTGATGGTCAATTATATACAGGGTGGTCCAAAACGTGAACCCTTGCAACAAGCTATATCTTCGTTATTATTTGTATTAATGGGCTGATATTCTTACATGTTTTAGAGGAAGGTCTAAAATTGTTATGGGTACCATAAAAGTCACTCAGTCATAAGTCACTACGCAGCGTCACCGACGTGCAAATGTTAATGTTTTTGCTATAAATCAAGCAGCAATGGTCTGCACGACCTGTAATAAATATATATAAGCGACGTTTTATCACAAAAATGTCATTGCCGTTTTTTGTTTTGTTTGCAAACGTTAGATAGAAATAATCGAAAATAATTAATTACAATTGAACGGAGGGGGTGAACGGACGGGGGAAGTAATATGTCTTTAGGTGGAAGAAATTTCTGCGAATTCGTGTATTTGAAAAAATGAACTCAGTAACTCAGTAACAACTTGATGTTACAACTCTGAAAAGTGAAAAATAGTGACAAATGGAGTTATTGGAAATAAAGCCAAGTTACATCTCCTATCATATTCTTATAGAAACATTACCCCCCCCCCCTTCCGTTCACCCCCCCCTCCGTTCAGTTTTGATAATTTTCGATTATTTTTCATATAACGTATGGTAACGTGTTTTACAAAACCAACGATGACAATAGTTTTGTGATTCATATTAATTGATTATGATGTTAACTTGGTTTAATGCGGATGATATCTCATGTATATATTACTAATCAAAGATAGTAAACGGCCAAAATGCAATTCGAAAACATATTTATCAAACTACCTATGTACCGAACTTATGGAGGGGAGTGTATTTTGAAATATGTTTTCATAAATCAGTAAATAAAGAACAAAAAATGATTCTATGTAACATTTATATATGTACCTATAAAGAGCCATGTTGCATCTAAAATTAGGAGCAAAGGAAAACATGAAAAGTGGTCAATGCTGCAACTTCTGGTTCAGATATCCTTATTTTCGACACACGCCCAGATCCAAGTTTTAATGGCTGAGATGCACAAACATTTTTATCTCACCCAATACTCAAAAAACGTTTAAGTTGGATTATAGCAAGTGTTATGTTTAGGATGTTTAGTTAGCAAAATTATTATTGAGTCAATATTTGAATATGTCCAAACGTTATTTTTCCTAATATGTATGACAGTTGGTTAATATCTGCTCTTTTATATATAATATATATGTGAGAATCCCAATGTTTTCGTCACCCTGTATTATGACATACAGACTAAAATTTTGAATTATATTTTAGGTTTCATCTATGCTAGTGTCCAGGCTGGAGGACAATGTTTTTGCGGAACAAGTTATGGTAGATATGGACCTTCCACTGGGTGCACAAGTCCCTGTGCGGGTGACAGCACACAGATATGTGGAGGCGGATGGGCAAATAACGTTTATGTCATCTAAATTCACACTTAATTTTGGACTAAGGACAGTTATAATTTCTTATAATTACATAAAACTCAAGATGCTGTCAATTTTAACTATAATTTGTTTCGTTTAGTACAATTATTTACCTGCCTTTAAAGTGTGTGAATCGGTGTTTTATGGTAATTGAAAATGTGATGAATGTGGTCAAAATGACACAAATATATGTCATATAGCGCAGGTGACTATACCATATCGACTGAACCCGGTGAAAACGCCTGTACAGATGACTATACCATATCCACTGACCCCGGTGAAAACTCTTCATGGAAGTAGTCTCTCAATTGCATTCATTGAACGAACAAAAATTGATAAGTTATCATATATGATAACTGAATCAACAACATAAATTAAATATAAAACTTATATCGTTGAATAACATACACCAGTATGTATCTGTCTTAATATTACGCTGATTATATTTTTTCCTTCATAAAATAATATAATAATTACAATACAGAATCGAAATACTATCTTATTAGTAATAACGCATCCTTTTTCATCCGAAAATAAAACATATTTTTATATATTATTTTATCGATTTCACCAAGTGCTTGTTTGAAGTTGTTTTATAGACGTGTTTCGTGGAGAAACAGACACTGCGATGGATACACATAGATAATAAGTGAATTTTAACAAAATAGGCAGTCTAACAGACAAAAACCAATAGAATCACGAGTTAAATGTATAATGGTGTTTGAAATAAGGATTAATACAGAACTTTTAGAAGCGCCATCCACCAATCAAACTAAATGTGCCATCCTATGCCAAGTAGATTTTTAGGGAGATAGGTTGGTAAGATATATTCTGTATCCTGATTTTGAGGTTTCCATATCCAGAATCTCCTTATCTTCCGCCATATCTACCGCTCCAGGGGGAATCTTCCCGCTTTGAAAAAAGTGAAAAAAATAAGAAAAAATATTTGGAGTTTTTAATCGGCCAAGTAAACAGTACAATACCCTGCGTGCAGAGTCTAGTTAAACTACATTCTGCCGAGCAGAGACCAAATTACAGTTTAGTAGCCCCGTCCCCACGACGGGTACCGGTGACAGTTTGGGTAATAAATCACTTTTGACCTACGCACTGACCTTTCTTCCACCAATCATCGAGCTTGAGCAAACATACGCCAAATGCGTTCTAATTAAACATGCGCATGCCATTGGTCAATTACGGGCTCAACGATGACGTCAGAAGGAATGACCATATATAGAACGTCGGTCAAATTTGGCCGACGAACACTGATTGGCGCGGTGAGTTAAAAGGTTTATTTTAGTTTGAAAGAGTGAAGACGAAGCTCTCTTTTAAGAAGTGAAGTCAAACGAATGCAAAGGGTAACAGTACAGTGAACAGGGGGATATAATTCTACACGTTCACGCCACAGCTTTAAAACAAACGTGTATCATAATCTCCCAAATTGGTGACAAGCGTGAACATTTAAGTATTGATTTGTCGGTAAACATAAAGTCCTATGAAAACGCATGCCTTTACGTCTCTATTGACAATGTAATCAATTACCAATGTTAAGGTCAGGTCTTTTTCTAAATCAAGGAGGTGTTTTTCGTTTCATCATATTCATAGAGTAAGGTATACGATCTCAAAATAACAATATAACAATTGATATATCCCAAAGAATTGCAAAAAGCAGAAAAACGTGAAACTGAATATTGTCTGTCCCACACCATTTACACATGGGTGCCTTATTTTGCATGCGTAATTATATCTACAACTATTTTCAAAGTTAAGAGTATTGGCTTATTAATTTATATTGAATCTTCAAAATGATTATATTGTATTCTGTATGAATGAAATGTCCATTGGTGTTATGATATTGGGTTGTGATAATATAACCTGAATGGTGGGGGTATACATTGTGTCTTTTCATGGTGGATTATGGTTTAGAATAGTTGGGGTTTATTTTCATGTGCGATGTACAATTTGATTCTATCTTTCATCATCCTTTGTAAACACGTTAATGGGTAAGAGAATATTTGGTTGATTGGAGATTGTTTCCGTGTTCACATAAATTGTCAATTACCACCCAACACGTTTTCATTATATTCATTTTATCACATTGATTGTAGTAGCATAACCAAAAGTTTAAAGAAATCTTTTTATCCGGATTGACGCTGTGTTGCTCGTGTCACAATTTACAGATAGGTCTGTCAAGATCACCATATATATCAAATACAATATTCTACGAATGATTAAAATATAACATGGTTATATCTTCTGTTTATATTCTTATTCCAACCTATATCTAACTACATGCTTCTATGTACAATTTCATTTCACTCATTTGTTTACTGACTTTTTGTTCTTTTTTGTCCTTAATAAAACTTCATACACAATCTCCGGGTCATTGTACTTGGCATTGATTAAATCGTTTGTTCTTGTCTTTCCTTTTAATTTAGAAAAAACAATTATTTCCCTTATATAATCAATCAACATTGACTTTGAACAAATATTTCCAATAGAGAAAATCGATACATATTCTTTAACGGTTTTGTGAGTTATTGTTATATATACAATAATATGATATATTGAAAAATACGATGCATTTGGAATGGCAAACTGAGTAAGTGGGCGTAATGTATTAACACTTGGCATTAGCAACCACATATTCAATCATAATAAAAAATGATTCCATACAACAGCACCTAAATATGTGATTAACTTTTTTTTGTCAAGAAACAGTTTGTAAAAAATGAAATCGAATTTTGTATTGACAAATAATCAATCGAACTCCAGGCTTAAATCAATCGTTAATGTCGCCTTTTATACTTGCGGGCAGGGGGACCCCTCCGGATTTTCTTTTATTTCAAAAATTGCTTGAAATCAAACCTGGATATTTTCATATCTAAATACACACTGTTCTAGTTTTTACCTTTTTTTAAATAGAGACTTGTGTTATGGTGATCTTCAAAAAGCCATATTACAAAATTTCACACATACGATACTTTGACCTACTTTTTGAGGTTTTAATTACCTCGCTCAAGAGTTTGAATGACCTATAATAGGGTACCTTAGTTTTTATACCCATTCAACTTCAGGGGCTCATGTGACCCATCTACCCGTTAGTTTTATAAAGCTAAATTTTGTTATCTGCTTTTGTTATTGATTTTATATTATTTAGATCGTAAATGAAAAACATTTTCAAAACATAATTATCATACTCATGAATTTTGACATAAGTAATACTGACATCTTTGATGATGAAATCAACAGGATGAAGAGTAATCACTTTTTAATAGGGCATTATCATTCAATAAATATCAATGTCAACAATGGTTGCCTCAACCACAACATCTGAATCACAGTCAATGGGGCTCAAACATCATTAGCATCAAGTGTAACCATTCATCATGTGCGATTGAAGACTGGTATGCCCAAATTAATGCTCGTGTAGAACATTCCCAACTGACATGTTCTTGTTTAGGCCCGATGAGTCACAATAACACGTATGCCTGGACTTTTGCTTTTGCAAGATATTTGTATGCCTTAGAAAACCGGAAGGATATTGCTTTTCGATACATTTGATTGATTGCAGTTATCTACTTGGGATCAACTAAATGAAGACATTTACTTTCGTTCCAACATGTCAGGACTTCCGGAAGTGTAATTTGGTAAGATATCTCGTGTTCTTGATTTAACCGCCATTTATCTTACAATTTCTTGCTAAATACTTATCACGAATTTATGTTGTGGATTCTAGTATCAAAATGCGATTTCACCTCAAAAGTACAAACTGCAATTCTCTTGATATTTACAATCCAATTCCCTCGCTAAGGTAACAAAGACAATTTCTCAGAAACACGAAGTGATTACTTTTTTCAGGGGGAATTTCTGGTCATTTTATGGGCAATCTAAAGGAAACAATTAGTTTCCGTATTGCATATTTCTAGCAGTTGTCATCATGGAAGAGTTCAGTCCACATGTCTGTGACAGTTATTCACAAGGATACAGAATTCGTGCAGTGGCTTATAGGGACACCGGGGACCATGGTACCACCTTTATCACTAAAGATGGGAAACAGAGAAAGTAAACAGATCGTCGGACTGGGTCCAATAATGCTTACAAAAATGCTTATAAATTACCCCGTACCCGAAAACGTTGATACATTGTCTCTTTTTCAGGGACATACCTTGATTTTGAAACTTTTCGATATTATGTAACTTTTCATAACGAACTAAATGACATATAACCTGATAGGGGGGCAATCCTGCATGTATACGTTTAGAGGGGGTACATATATATGTAACACCCTGTATATACAGTTGAAATGAATATCTTCGTTGCAAGATAGATATGTCCTCGTATCATTTCTACATAATGGAAAATTGTAATCCGTTCCGAAGCGATGGAACTAATTCGTAAATGTGGAAATGATGAATTTTATGATTAAAAAAATACCGGAAATACGGCCATGTTGAAACGAAGTTAAACTGTTTTCATTTCAAGTTGGTCCACATTGTATTTGTGATTTCATAATTATAGGGGTGTGTAAGCGACTTCGATTTTTTGAACAACTACAATATCAAAGAAAACTATAATTGTTACACAATCACTGTTTAACATGGTTTGGATATTACTTCTCATTTTTGCGCGAACGGCGAGTAGTATTGGTGAAATTTATACTTACCGTGGACAGATCACAATAGATCTCATCGGTTACACATTTGCGTCGACTGTAGAAATGTGTGCAATCCACTGTTCGATGCAGGGCAGCCAATGTACCTGTTTTCATTACAATTCGTTAAATGAATGTTATCTACTAAATACTGCTGGGAGACTAACACAGTCTCAGGGAAGTACAGGACATGCTCTATACTGTAGTTCAGGTAAGGGTTATAATTATGCCAAACAGGGATGCACTCTTGTAACATTTAGCAATTGAACTTTTATTTTTACATTGTTGTTGCGATGGAAATAATGAAGTCATGGCTAAAACAAACAAACTCTTGCATTAGTATACAGAAATGCATGTATATTAGAAACGCATCCCAGTTTCATATCACCTTAAAGAGGTTTATCTTTTATTTGATATGTTATATCATTCCATTTTATTTTTTATAATCTTTTATTTTTTTGATTATATACTTTAAGGAATTTGATATTGATTGAATATGATACGACTACAGTGTATCATGAAAATAACATCATGATTGATCGGCATTTGAATCTACTGTTCAGCAGATGTATTTTTAACGTTTTTATGTTTCCAACGATTTCTTTCATGAAAAAAAACTGACCAGACGATATTGTTTTTAGTATATGGGCCAAGTCTTTACATGTATAATTTTCATGATACAAGTATGTATATACATCTATATTAAACAAATACTGGATGACCATGAGGACGTGGATATGCCAGAATACCTATCCGAGGAAAAAATACCAGGCGAAACAAAGTCCCTTGAGAAATACTTTTAAAGAATGGGTCTACTAAAACAGAAGCCGAGCCTAGTATTTCTTTTTTTCTTTTTGGAGGATAGGTATTCTGGCATACTGGATGGTTGGATCTTGCTGCCAGGTATGGCAATAGACGGGAGACCCTGCAGCTCTTAACCAATCAGATTTGAGAATTTTAATGAGGTGCATTATGGATAATCTTACCTATCTTCGTCGTAGTTTTATGTCTTCAATGTAATCCAATGTTCTGCTGCACCAGACTCCTCCATTGTGCCCCTGTTTTAAAAGTGTTTGGCAAATAAATGAAATTTAAAAAAAATCAAACATGTGGAGGGGGCGTATATTAACACAATCCATGTATTTATTCCTTCAAAGTTTGAGTAGCCTTTGAAATTACCTCTCCAGACGTACAAATCAGTGAATACCTCGGGTGTTTTGAAGACTTGTATGGGAACAGAGATCTACCCCAATCGACATCAACAGTGGGTACCGTCATTCCCCAGTCCTGCATAGACGCCTGCCGAAATCTTGAACAAGGTACTAACAATTTTATGCGTACAAAAGGGCAATGCATCATTATAACGAAATGGCAGCTTGTTTAAATAATTCCACTAAATATCAATGCAGTGGCTCTTTGTAGGGTCAAGGTCACCGTCATTATTTGGCCCGGGCTTGATTCCAGGATCAGACATGGCGTTTCACCGAAGGATCAATAAACTGAGGCTTTACGCACAAAAGTGCGGATTTAACAGTTTAATAAAGCAAGCAATGTTGGGTATTCAATGCGCGCATGGTATCTCAACCGATGTTTTACTGTATAGCTTGATTCCAGGATCAGACATGACGTTTCACTGAATGATCAATAAATTGAGGCTTTAGGCACAAAAGTGCGGATTTAACAGTTTAATAAAGTAAGCCATGTTGGGTATTCAATGCGCGCATGGTATCCCAACCGATGTTTTTCTGTATAGCACCGTCCGCATAGCATCCTTTTTGTAGATTATACTGCATAGTATGTAAACTGTCATTTATAAAGACACAAACGTAATGCAAACATACATACTTACATTACAGATTACCATGTACTTGTTAATTTGTAGGGTACCTTTATGCTGGACTCCAAAATGGCGGAGGCTGTTTTTGCGGTACAAGTTACGGGAAACACGGACCTTCCACAAGATGTGACAAGGCCTGCCCTGGTGACAGCACACAGATATGCGGAGGTTACGACGCAAACAATATATATGTAATTTGAAATAAATTATTTGGGACTATTATCAATTTTAAAAATACTCTGCATAATTCAATGACAAGCTTTTTTTATTCAAAAAATATGAATTTGAAGGACTTTTCGTGCCAAAAATGTGAGTTTATTTTGAATAAAATGTTATATGTCACATTGGTCAATTAGGAGATTGTTAGATGTGTCACGGGTTAGTTTTGGTTCGGCTCGGGACAGAAAAAGTGTGCGGGACGAGTAATTTCGCTTAGGATCAGAAGTAAACGGAACAATGAATTTTAGCTCACTAAAATCGTTCGAGAAAAACCGTTCGTAATCTATACGTATACAAGAAATATAAAAGTTAGAAGTGATTTTTTGACGGAAATTGAATATAAAGCATCTTACAATAACTAACGATGTTCCGACCCGACTCAAAATCGGTATTAGATATCCGGGACCATACCTGAGCCTTTCGATCCGATATTCTAGTCGATTATCGTTCGGTATAACACCTCTAGTGTTGTTTTCACTAGATTTATTGTACAATATGCTACCTTATTTGTATGATGTATTCATTTTATGAACCAAATAAAGCGATCATATATCAAAATTATGTCTGCTGTTAATGTAATTTCGTAAAACACAAATGCAAAGGATGTTTTTTTACGATACAGCATATCACCTGATTGTTACTTTTAAATTCACAATTGCTAAAATCAAGGCAAAATGTAAATACACTGATTGCGTATTACTGGTATTTTTGAATACGATAACCTTGAAATTATATATAGCTGATAACGTAAAATATATATTAAAAAATAATTGATTTGTTGATTTGATTCTTCAAATACAAATAGAAATGACCTCCAAAGGACCACGAGTTGTTTGTAGAATGAATCTGGGGAGCTTTTTCGTGCATTTTGCTTGTGTTTTTCATCTAAAAAACTTTAAAACATTTATTTACTATAAAATTGCACCATATAATACCAAAAATATTTCTCATTTTCAAGGATTCTCTTTTGATTAAACCAGGTATTGTTAATTTTCAAACTCAGGGGGCTGGGGGTCATTATTAGGGTCGCTTTGAATGATATTAATGCTGTTTTAAATAGGTTTCATGTTTGCCAATAAATTCTCAAATTGTGTAAATGGTACCACTTCCTTAATCCCAAGAATTTTCTCTTTGAGGAATTTCCCTATAGTAATCCAATGGTATAGTTTCAAGCAGATTTTGAGAAAACGGAAAAGTTAATTATTAATTATTAATACACACCTCATTGGCTTGTGATCTAAACCAAAACAACCCAATAAGATGTGTATTAATGATTAATATACTTTTCTCTATGCTCTAACATACGAAGACGACCCATTTTCGTAGTGTTATATTGACTGTGATGTTAAAACGGTAAAAATAATGAAGAACAATCACTTTTTTATATTGCATAATCATTCAACCAAAACTAATTTCAACTACGGTTTATTCAGTTATTACAGGGTGTTCCAAAAAGTGAACTGTTGCAACGTGCTGTATTCCCCTTATTACCTACAAGAATCCTTTCATATTTTCACATGTCGTAGAAGAAGGTCTAAACTTTTTTTGGTACTATACATTTTTCGTAGTCTTGAAATTTGCAGATTTATAAGCCCCAACCAACCACCACTGAAAATCGATAAAATGTGAACTTCAACATTTGCGATTCTTCAACCCTTCAACAATCTTCATGTAGAGTTTTTTTAGCCGCAGTCTAAAAAACCTAATGTTTTTTGACTTTGTTTGGTTTTGAATCAGGAACATTATGGTGTAAAAATACCATCCTGCCTCAAGACTGAGAATAAATTATGGCATCAACAAAAATGTTGGACTTTTTTTCCGCAGGATCTGATACATTTAGCCAATTCCTGCATGTATTAAGTAAAATATAGCCTGTTGGATGGATTCACTTTTTTGGACCACCCTGTAGATGTTAAGTATAATCAATAGGATTGAACATTCTGTAAATAATGTATGATTAAGGGCGAGGACTTTCTCAAACATTAACGAAACATTAATTGGAAACTATTACACTCAGATAATTGCTCGTAAAATGAAATGCTTATCATCAAAACATGTCAATTTATTTTTAAGTATTGATCGAAATTCGCACTGGCACATTCAAGTTTAGACCCTACTAGTAAAACGTATACAATTTACCATTGCGATACGGATGAAGATTATACCAGGGGATTTTGCATCACAAATTCAAACAACATATTGGTTTTCGAAACAGATGAAATAGAGGGTTAATTGACGTGATTTCATTACGTAGGGATGAGTAAGCGACTTTAAAAGCGACTTGGGACAACGACAATATCGATGAAAACTATCACGTTAATGTCATCCCTGACACCAAGTATGAAAACAGGTTGGATTTTACTCTTGATATTTTGGCGAACTCCAACTAGTATTGGGGAAATCTACAATTATCATGATAACATCATAATTGATCTAATCAGTGCCACATTTGCGCAGAGTATCCAAATGTGTGCAATCCATTGCGCGATGAAGAGCAACCAATGTACCTGTTTCCATTACAATTCGTTAAATGAATGTTATCTACTAAATACAGCTGGGAGACTACCACAGTCTCGAGGAAGTACAGGACATGCTCTATACTGTAGTTCAGGTGAGGTTACCGTTGTGCCAAACAGGGATACATTCTTGTAGCATTTAAGACTTTAAATTTGTAAATCTAAAAATTGATGTTATCATTGAAATCATAAAGAAATAGCTTAATCGAAACAATACTAATATGTGAATATACATCAAAGCGCCATCAAAGTGCCGTTGGTGTGAATCAAGCTTAAACGGTATGCGTGCGTCACCCTTTGTGAACTCATGAAGTTATTATGCTCATTGAAAGACATCCAAGTTTATATATATACAATATAACAAGTTCTTTTAAAGGATAGGTATCGATATGGTGTACTGAATTCAACAATGTTTTTCTTTTAAACAAATTATTGCAAACATTCTGTAAAAACATGTCCTTTTGACTGATTGACCACAATTAAATGCGAAAATTATTTATAATATATATTTTGTATTACTGTTTGTGTTAACATTTTTCGTTTTTTAATGCAATTGTATTTTGTTCCTTTCTACCAATTCTGAGAATGAAAAATGTATTTTCGAACCTTGTTGGATCAAAATAGCATATATACAACCTTTTCTTAGACCTCTCAGTATTATAGATATACAACTGAAATTTTGGTTGGTTTAACAAAAAATATTCAAACAATTAAAAAAAGATAAAAGTTTAGATGCAACCTTTTATTCCATTAACAAGATACCTTTTATAAATCAACCAAACTTTCCTGTGTGCAATTACAATATTGAGAGACCTTAACACGTTGTGTTTATTTCGTTTTGTTCAAATGAGGGTCGGAGAGATGTTTCATTTCATTCCGGGCATACGGTGCCAAGAACAAAAGAAGTGTCTGATGTGATTTCTAGAACAATATAGAAAAAGTAAAGGACGATTCTCGGTTTGGAGAACGAAGTTCATCAATCTAAATGAGCATTATCCCTGCTTTGGACAAATTTGATTTTTTTATATTATATAGATTTGAATGTCCTCTTTTGAATAGTCTAATTTTTTAATTTGGGTAATATTTCTAGATTTTTCGCAAACGAATATTAGCGCAGTACACTGATGAACTTCTTTCCCCAAATCGAGACTTGTATTTTATTGAATCAGTCTAATTGAGCGTTATCCCTGCTTCAGACCAATTTGTTATTTTTGCATCTTGTAGATTTAAATGTCCTCTTTTTAATATTCATAGTTTAATTTTGGTAATATTTCTATATTTTGAAAAAAAGTATTAGCCCAGGAGACTGTTCTCCAAACCGAGAATCGTCTTTTTTTCATTTCCGAAGCCTGTCAATGTCAGAATCTAAATTTCGAAATGTTTTGATAGAATGGAATGTCGAATGTATGTAATTGAATACAAAAGTGTAAAAAATCGAATAAAGCTGCAGAAAAAGTCCATAAACATTAGCATACTTTAAATGAGAATTCAATGCTTCCAACTGCCAACATTCATTGGATTTTGAAATAATATCCAGATGCTAGTATCGGCGGCGCCTACCTTGGGTGTTTTGCAGACGTTTATTGGGACAGGGATCTACATAAATTGACAGCGACAGTGGGTGCCTTGACTCCACAAGCTTGCATAGACGCCTGCCGAAACCTTGACCAAGGTATCGATACTTATTTAGAAAGTCAGGAGCATTTGATTTTTATATTTGTAGCTCAACGTTCCGTTATGATAATACAAACACAAAATGATCGGAATGTCAAATGGTATTGCTGTTTTGCTCTGTGAACGTTGGGAGGGGTTTTATTTGACAGTGTCTCTTTTGATAGAATCATATTTTTGTCTTAATGACGCGTTGCTTTCTTAGATTGACTTATTTCTAGCTTGTTATAAACTTGTTTGTAGGATACCTTTATGCTGGACTCCAGAATGGTGGAGGATGTCATTGCGGTACAAATTATGGAAAATACGGACCTTCCACAAGCTGTGACAAGGCCTGCCCTGGTGATAGCACGCAAATATGCGGAGGTTACAACGCAAACAACATATATGCCGTTTAAGTTAAATCACTTGGGACTATTATCAATTTTTATAAAGACTTTTCAATGGAAATGGATATTTTCTATGACAAGATTTTCAATCTTGAACGTTTGCTTTTGAAATACTTTTTTCAAGTGATTTGTGAGTTTATTTCAAAGTGTTAATTGTCGCACTGAAAATGTCAGCTTCTCTTATTTGACTGGTCGAAAATAATGGTGACAATCGAAACGTGACTTCTGGGAAGACAATAAAGATATTCTTTGGGTGAATTATATGATAATTTTATGAATGAATAAACGCACGGAGCACACCGCGTCTCGAACTCGCAACCTCGTGGTTACGGCGCCCAATCGCCTAGCCTGAACAAATATTCAAAACCTCTGAAATGAGAGCATATTTCCGCGAACGTATTGGATGACCTGGAATCTTTCAAAATTCAATTTATTCTTAATAACTATATATTATATGTTTTTTTTAATCCTAGAGACATATCAATAACCTCTTGAAGGATTTATACTTTTTAAATAAATATTTTTTAGGCTTAAAAAAATGTTAACTTCAAAAACGTTTCGCCGCTTTCACGACATAAAGTAACCTATTGATATCACAGATATTCATTACACAAATTCATTTAATTTATTGTACACCTTGTCATGTATTTCACTGATAAATACAGGGAGTTAAGAAATACAAAACGAGATACTTTTGGGCGGAAGTTAACTCATCTTTATTGACAGGCGCATGCGCAACATTCCACATGCAATAGTGAAAGTGAAACTAGAACAGGTAGCATAAAACCTTTACAGTCCTCCATACTAAATATAAAGTTATACTTTAAACAAGTTTACTTATACATACAACCTTTAAGAAAATAAAGTTTTGAATCATTCCAATGATTTGCAATATTTTAAACATGTGTTTTTCTTTTGCTCTCTGTAACTTTAAAGTCCTTAAAGATTATTTAAAGTTAAACAAATCTTTATACTATACTAGTTTTCGCTAATATTCTCAAGAGTTCCTATAATTATAAACAAAGCTTATATAATGTCCATACATGTCGTTAACATGCAAACATGTATCAAGATAATTCTGATTTCCTATAATACACCATACACTAGAAATCAGAAAACAGTTTAGTCAGTTTTTGTTAAATATCAGTTAGAACTCTAGGTTTTCTGATGCGTAGAGGATATTTCCTTTCAACTGGTTTGGGTGATGAAATATCTAGCTTGCGTGGTGTAGACATGTTGGTATTCTGGGATTGAGCTGGTTTTGCTTTAGTAGAAATCCTTGGACTATCATGGGATTTCACTGGTGTAGATACTGGGTTCCTTGGAATATCTGACATTGAAACACTGGGTGGAAATGCTAATGTAGGGATTTCCACAGGGGTGCATGGGGCTTCATATTCTGTGGGCTTGGGTTTATCAGAATATTGCCCTCCATGTAGCAGTTGATTAGCATGACGCCTCCATGTCATACCAGGGGCTACTTCAATAACATGATTACGGGGACCCTCTGTTTCAATAACACGTCCAGGAAGCCATTTCTGTTTCCCTCTGTAGTCACGTGCAAGAACGTTATCACCCACATTAAAGCCAAGCCGTGGAATTGAGGGTTTTTGGGCTACTTGTTCACTCTGAGCCTTGACAACCCTTTCTTTCAGATTAGGGCGCGCAATATCCAATCTGGTTCTCAAAGATCTGCCAAACATCAAAGTTGCAGGTGATTGACCTGTAGTGGCATGTGGTGCATTTCTATAGGCTAACAAGAAACGCGCCAACTTTTGGGATAATGTGCCAGGTTCATCTGCCATGGCTTTTAGGGCTTTCTTTACAGTCTGAACAACCCTCTCTGCTTGACCATTACTAGATGGGTTATTTGGAGCACTGTAGCGGTGTTTAATACCATTCTCCCTTACAAAGTTATTATATTCTTCTGAAGTGAATGATGCTGCATTATCAGAAACACTTTGTTGAGGCAAACCAAAGCGTGCATATGTATTACGTAACATATGAATGGTATGTGCAGAAGTAGATGTTTTGCAAGGTATCACTTCAGGCCACTTAGAGTGTGAGTCCACTATGATGAAGAACATTGAATTTTGAAATGGCCCTGCATAGTCAAAGTGTACTCGTTGCCAGGGTTTCTCAGGCCACTCCCAGGGATGCAAAGGGGCTTTATGTGGAGCATTTGCCACTTGTATACATCCATTACATGTTTTAGCTACAGTCTCAATACAACAGTCTATATTTGGCCAGTATACGTACGATCTAGCCATCATTTTCATTTTAACAATGCCTAAATGTCCTGTATGTAGCTCCTCCATAATCCGGTTTTGAAGTTTAGTTGGTATTACTACACGAATTCCCCACATAATGCACTGAGATTGAACAGTGAGTTCATCTCGCTTATGAAAGAACATATTTAACTCACTGTTATCATTATCTTTAGTATAAGTGTTCCATCCATGTTGAATGTATCCTAATACTTGGGATAATATGGGGTCACGTGCTGTTTCCTTTGCGATAGTCTCACTAGAAACAGGGAGGGTATCCAATTGAGTGATATTGAATACTGAGGCAGAACATTTTGGTAATTGCTCATTGGGTAATGGTAATCTGGATAGCCAATCTGCATTACCATGATCCTTTGTATTGCGATATGTTATTTTGTAATCAAATCCCATTAGGAATATTGCCCATCGCTGGATACGGGCGGCTGCTAGGGCTGGGATTTCCTTGTTGGGGTGAAATATATATGTCAATGGCTTACAATCGGTCATCAGTTCAAAAGAACGCCCATATAAAAATTGGTAGAATCGCTTTATTCCCCATACGATACTCAAGGCTTCGCGTTCTATCTGGGCATAGTTCTGCTCTTCTTTAGTCAATGATCGAGATACATGCCATATGGGTCGTTCGGTACCATCGTCCATTATATGTGAGAGAACTGCTCCGATACCCTTAGGGCTGGCATCTGAAGCAAACACAACTGGCTTGTTCGGATCATAATACGTCAAACATTCATCTCGTGACAGTGCGGCTTTTACTTTGTCTAAAGCCTTCTGACAGTTTACAGTCCATTTGAATTCAATGTCTTTCTGTAACAATGCATTTAACGGGTGAAGCACGCTGCTCACATTGGGCACAAACTTTGCGTAATAGTTAATGCCGCCTAGTAATGATCTCAGCTCGGAGACGTTCTTCGGAGCTGGAGCATTCAATATCGCCTCGACTCTCTTCGGATTCTTATGCAGTCCGTCACTGTCGATAATGTGGCCCAAATATTCCACTGATTCGGCGAAGAATACACATTTGGTACGATTTACCCGTATTCCGGATTCCTCTAGGCGCTGCAGAACTGCTTCTTAGTTTTCTAAATGTTCGTTATCATTCTTTCCCGTTATCAAAATGTCATCGAGATAGCACTGTGTTCCTTTGAGACCTTTTAACATCTGATCCATCGCTCGCTGGAAAATTCTCGGAGCAACAGCCGATCCGTAATTGAGACGATTATACTGGAACAGTCCCTTATGCGTATTTATAACCATGTACTGTTTTGACGTCTCATCTAATTCAATCTGCATATACGCATGCGATAAATCAATCTTGGAGAATCGAGTACCACCAGCTAATGATGCATAGATATCTTGAATAGTAGGCATTGGATATTTGTCACTCATATCCAAACACTTATTCAATGTCACTTTAAAGTCAGCACATATACGCACGGTATTGTCCTTCTTTGGTATGGGCACTATCGGTGTGGCCCATGCTGATTTGGTTATTGGGCTTATAATCCCTTGCTTTTGCATACGTTCCAATTCCGTTTCCACTTTGGGTTTGAGACTATATGCTAAATTTCTATGTTTGAGAGATATAGGTGTGGATCCGGATTCAACACGGATATGAGCTTTCACACCTTTCATACATCCTAATTCATCCTTGAATAGATTATCATGTGTTTTGAGGAGGGTTTTTAATGTGGGGGACTCAGTATGGGGAGTATGGGTAGATACACTGGGCTTTGGGGCTTTATCGGGGATTTCTGCATTAGATGCACTGAGAATTTTCACTTGATTTTCCCATTTATCCTTTCCAATAAGCTTTTCCATCCAATCTCTCCCAAATAAGGCGGGTGCCTTATGATTTACAATATACAGGGGAAGACTCGCTGACTTGCCATTATATGTTACATCCATATTGGCGATTCCTATGGTGTCAAGCGGTTCCGCTGTGTAGGTAACCAATGATTTTTTTGTTGGTTTTGGGGTAACACTTGGAAATAACTGCTGAAATTGATCATTAGACATGACAGTACGACCACTGCCTGTATCTAATTCCATTTTGACACATTTTTGTGATATTAGGGGATTTATCACTATGGGGGCCACAGATTGATCTCCAACTGAGTGTATTCCTATATAACATACTCCATAATCATCCTCATCTGATTCCGATTCGCTCTCCTCCGCTTTATCGCGTAGATTCTTCACCGCCTTTTCATGTCACTTTCCGCTGTGGCTTTTCTTCTTGCTTCCCATACAAGCTCTCGCTAAGTGCCCACTTTTTTTACATTTATGGCACGTCGCGGTTTTGTAGTAGCATTCCTCCGGGGAATGTTTACGTCCATTACAGCGGAAGCATTTCTTTGTAACCGGTTTTTTATCTGTGATTGGCTCAACTTTGTGTACACTAATTGACGGATTTGTCTCTTTTGTGTCACGAAATTCTGCAATATCCTTTTTGGCTGCTTCTAGGCCTATAGCCAATTCAACTGCACGCTTAAATGTTAAATCTTTTTCAGTAAGTAACTTATTTTGTGTGGATCTCTCACTTATGCCGCATACAAAACGATCACGAAGCGCTTCTTCAAGAAAAGTTCCAAACTTAGCTCTATCTGCCAAATGTTTGATTGCTGCAACGTAATCCATTATTGATTCGCCCGAGCCCTGATCCCGTTTGTGAAATCGGAATCGCTGTGTTATCAACAGTGGTCTTGGATTATAATGTCCTTCCAGTCCATTTTTTATTTCCTCCCAAGACAAATCCTTGGGAAGCTTGGGGTATGCGATGGCTTTGATAACATCATAAGCTTTTGGGCCAATTTTTGTTAAGGCTGTGGCAATTTTCTTACCAACTTCAATATCAGCTGCCACAAAGAACAGTTCAAGACGTTCAGCATAAGTAGTCCAGTTCGTGTTTTCATCGAAGTGTTCTATATTCGTAGATATACGATCCATTGCTGATGTAGTGTTTATAAGTTCATATATAATAGTTCAAGATCCAACACACTGGATTTGACACTTCGAAAAATAAAAATGTCAAAAATATTTTACGAACTTTTCATATCCAAATTCAAACGTGTTATAGTGTCCTAATCACGATTTCCGGTACCATTGAGGTTGGTTATATTCATATGATGAAGTAAATATCATTAATTCACCGTCCTCGTCGCCATTTGTCATGTATTTCACTGATAAATACAGGGAGTTAAGAAATACAAAACGAGATACTTTTGGGCGGAAGTTAACTCATCTTTATTGACAGGCGCATGCGCAACATTCCACATGCAATAGTGAAAGTGAAACTAGAACAGGTAGCATAAAACCTTTACACACCTTAAGATATTTGATGCCAAAATGGCTTCCATCTAACATTTTGAAATGTCAACGTATAAATATCAGACCGAATCCACGGTGTATAAGCCAAACGCTCCTACATGCACGACGGGGCGTTTCATTACTGAAATTAAACAAAGAAACGCTCCGGAGTAAGAAAACTGGCTGGCGGGAATGATGATCCGTCTGACGATTTCCCCAATAATGGGAATAAAAGGTATGAGTTCCATATTTCGAGTATACCATTCGATGGGTGTGATATTCATGTTGTACTTGGCTGGCTGTTGACGTTTGAAGCAATTAGGAAGAGCTGTATGAAGCAGTATAGTTATCAAAATTCAAAAACGTATTTGTCATTCTACCGGTCAAAACACTTTTTGTCGATACATGTGATTAGTTGAGCCAAGATAAGAGAACCAACGTATATGTTAGTCAAATTCCAATGCTTCAACGCACCATACATCATCGTAATAGTGATTTGATGACCGAAAATCCAGTCTGAAAAATGATGACATTCTCATATTCAAGAAACGCTCCGATCTGGTTAACACAGTGAACTGGAAACGCTCCGGTAGTCTAGATCAGTTTAGGAAATATATAGCTTGCCTTTCCTTTTCAGGAAGAGAAAGAAAAGATCTATTATACTCCTTGGCATCAAAAGAAGAAAGATTAATTCACATATAAATTTTAGTTTTTTTCTATAGTTTTATGATTTAGCACACATGTAGGCATGACATCATATAATGTAGGCTTAAATCAGCTAGTTGCACGTTTAGCACCACCAGGTTCAGATGTTTCAATTTGCCTAACAAGTACAACACGTTTTTGAGAGATAGATTCAATTCGGAACTCTTCTCTAATAATCTGAAAATGATATCAAAACAAAATGGTAAGAGCGTTTCTAAAATTGTGTTCTAAATCGACGGAGCGTTTTGAGGAAAACAAGCGATTTTTCGAGAACAAGTAATGGATTTGGACTGGGATTTTAGGAAATGAGAATATACGAGTTTGTGATCTACTACTTTAACAGAAAGATTAACGTTTTCATAGAAATACTAGTTTAATTCGTAATTTGTGGTCAAATCGTCATCTTCAGATTCGTTCGATCTACACTACGGAGCTTTGATCAAGCAAATAACAGTTTACCACCAGAAGTTGAATAAATAAGATCTTTGCTCACGGTATTTTTCATCGAATGGTACATAATATTTCACCATAACATATGATATGTAAGAGAAACGAGAGAAACAATACTTACGGTCATTGTGGAATCTTCATTAGCCGCCATTTTATTTCGCTACGGAGCGTTTCCGCGTAAATGAAACGCTCCGTCGTGCATGTAGGAGCGTTTGGGTTATACACCCTGGAATCATGAAATACCTTTTAAATTGTTTCCGGATTTTTCAAGAAGGATTTGAATTGTGTCCAAATAGTATTTATATTAAATATCTTAATATACAAAGGTAACAATAGACATTACGGTGCAGGGTGTACTTAGATTGTGGAATTACAGGAAAGCATGCATAACTTAACTCTGCCATTGATCGAGCACATTACATTATCAAACATACAGATCTTATCAAAATAAAACAATTAATTAGATGGACTAACAGGATATTCTTGATTCACAATTTGTAATTAAGAGTTCGATCCCTAGAAAGTTAATTAAAATTAGTTATGTTAAAGATTATGGTCCTTATAATTTACTTAATTTGAATCGATTTTTAAGTAATTGCAAAATTAGGCAATCACTCTTCAAAGAAGATTACAACAGATGATACAATTATTCCTGTGTTTAATCTGTGTTTACCAGACGTGTTTGGAATTCTGTCTAAACCAGTTGATCGATATGTAATTGTTTTGTTTCACTCCCGGTCCTGTTTAAAGAGTAAATGTTTCATATTGTCACAGGCTGGTATCGAAAGATTTGTCCGCTGTGACGGAGCATGCTATTTTTTCATAAAAACACTAAGAATGCTTCACGATTTATTTTTTAACTCATATGTTTCGTTATATCAAAGATAATTACTTACTCCGTGCAATGGATATATCATTTGCATGTAACCTTCACTTCTGTTTGAAGTCCAATAACGCTAGGAGTAAAATCTATTGAAAACGGCGCCAGAGTATCAAACTCTAAAATGTACCTTTTTTAACTTTTAAATGGCATGTTATAGTGACACGATAATATTAACATATGTTTTCAGCATAAATCTGAATGTTTTAATGAGATATTAATGCATTGGGTCTTTTTAATTATTTTATAAAAAATAATATTAATATTTTTGTCCGCTGTGACGGAGCATTTTCACAGTTCACATTTGCAACTGCTCTGTCACAGCGGACAAAAAAATTAAACATTATTTTTTATAAAAGAATTTAAAAGAACAAATACATCAACATCTCATTTATACCTTCATAGTTATGCTGAAACCACGTGTAAATATTATCGTGTCGCTATATCGTGCCATTAGAAAGTTAAACAAGAAATGGTACATTTTGAAGTATGATACTCCGGCGCCATTTTCAATAACTTTTCTTCCCAGCGTAGTTAGACTTCAAACAGAAATGAAAGTTACCTGCAAATGACATATCCATTGCATGGAGTAAGTAATTGTGTATGGTATAACGAAACATATGAGTTAAAAAATAAATCGTGAAGTATTCTTAGTGTTTTTATGAAAAATAGCATGCTCCGTCACAGCGGAGAAATATTTCGATACCAGCCTTTGATTGTTAGAAGCCATATTTTCAAAATCAATTCCACTCTATATCGACGTTGCGCTACATTAAATCGTCGCGTTTTATGTAACTCTATTAAAACTATAATGCAGTCTATGTATGTATTCCTGTGCTGTAGTCCATATGTTGTAGTCCAGTTGTTATAATCCATGTCTGGTAGTCCATAGGTTGTATGGTAGTCCAAGTGTGGTAGTTCATGTTTGTAAGTCCATGTGATGTAGTCTATGTGTGGAAGTCTAGGTCCATGTGTGTGGCAATCAATATGTGGTAGTCCATATGTGGTTGTCCTCGTGTTGTAGTCCAAATGTTGAAGTTCATGTGTTGTAGTCCATATCTGGTAGTCCTCGTGTTGTAGTCCAAATGTTGAAGTTCATGTGCTGTAGTCCATATCTGGTAGTCCTCGTGTTGTAGTCCAAATGTTGAAGTTCATGTGTTGTAGTCCATATCTGGTAGTCCTTGTGTTGTAGTCCAAATGTTGAAGTTCATGTGTTGTAGTCCATATCTGGTAGTCCTTGTGTTGTAGTCCAAATGTTGAAGTTCATGTGTTGTAGTCCATATCTGGTAGTCCTTGTGTTGTAGTCCAAATGTTGAAGTTCATGTGCTGTAGTCCATATCTGGTAGTCCTTGTGTTGTAGTCCAAATGTTGAAGTTCATGTGTTGTAGTCCATATCTGGTAGTCCTTGTGTTGTAGTCCAAATGTTTAAGTTCATGTGCTGTAGTCCATATCTGGTAGTCCTTGTGTTGTAGTCCAAATGTTGAAGTTCATGTGTTGTAGTCCATATCTGGTAGTCCTTGTGTTGTAGTCCAAATGTTGAAGTTCATGTGTTGTAGTCCATATCTGGTAGTCCTTGTGTTGTAGTCCAAATGTTGAAGTTCATGTGTTGTAGTCCATATCTGGTAGTCCTCGTGTTGTAGTCCAAATGTTGAAGTCCATGTGTTGTAGTCCATTTGCGGTTGCAGACTAGGCCCACTAGGCCAATCGAGAACATTATTTTGCTCGGTTTTGCTCCTCATATGCCAGAAACGGTCGGAACCAATGTTCTTGTTCTAAAAAGCATAATGAGAATATATACCAACGCACACAGTAATCTGATGTAAACTAACGTGCTCTAGAATTTTTGTTGACCAGATCTTGAGGTCGAAAAAATTTAAACCACTTTATTTAAACAATGCAACATAACAATTTTCACATTCTTCGAATTCTTATTCAAAGTGACCGATTCCCAAATATTTCAATAAAAAGGTCTCTAGATTACAACATGCACGATTGTATCAGTGTCAAACGTTAAACCTATGTGATTGCAATGCCTACTAATACCTGTCACCATCTTTTGTTTTTCGTGTTACATGGTTCAACAGCAGAAGATTTTACGAACAGAAAAACAGGAGCATCTGCTTAAAAATGAATGAACATTTAAATTACATTTAAGACCCTTATGAAGCGAAATTTATTGCCGGTTCTTGATGTTGTTCTCCTAAAAAATTAACGATTATAAAATAGGTGTGTTGAAGCTGCTAAAAATAGAGTCCTATTGCAATGTTATTTTTAAGATTCTAAACACCTTTTATATAAACGTATTGACCCAACTCATCCAAAAGTTAAATGCATCTTTTTATGGGACCTTTCTTCATTTTCTACTTCAATCGCTCAAAACAAATTAAAAGAGGAAATATTGTGACTCTGATAAAATGATTTTGTTAGTCTTAATGTGTAAATGGTAATCCCAATAGAGCTTTCTTCTCTAATGATCGACATGATAAGAACTTTTCTTTCAAGTTTTGAGTGATCATATTTTTGTAACGCTTGGGAAGACAGTTACACGACAAAATTTAGGAATTGCCAATGGGGGCAGATAATGCTCCTCTTTTAGTAGACGTTTTTCTATTCTCTTACAAATATACTTTTTTTACAAAGGATGCTGAGAGATAAAACTTAATTTTATTTGTTATCCGATAAGACATATGGGAAAACCTTAAAGTAAAGATTCTGTAAATAATGTATACCCTGGAGAGTTGGATATAAAAAAGTATATAACTAGTAATTACTATCTATCCCAGCTTATTATCCCAATGGTAGGGGTGTAATGAAACACTACGCCCGTCCGTAAGTCCGTCTGTCAATTTTCATATTTGGTGAAAGATGAATAGTTTTACGCAAACTTTTTTCAAGATAGCAGCCGCTTTACAATTGGTTGGAATATATTTTCGCAAAAAAATAATTTTTTTCAATTAAAATAAAAGTAGTAAAAATATTATCGTTGGGATGTAGTTTACTGTCAGCATCAATCTAATTTACATATATTCCATGTTTTTACATTTTCTGAAGTATAGCTTTACTATACTCAAAACATGGGTAATTCAGAATAGATTGCAAATAGTGTATTGTTGTTCTGACTCAGGCTTCATAAAATTAAAAGTGGCCGCCTAATGTGGGATTTGGATATCATTTCGGATCTCATCAAATTATGGCTATATTATATTCAAATCGAAGGAATTTCAGAATAGATCACAATTATTGTATTTTTCTGATTCTTGCTTCAGATTTTCAAAATGGCTGCCTGGAGCAGGAATTTCGTAATGTTCGTTTGGGATTTGCTACTCCATGGAGTTGCCGATTTCTAGTTAGACATAACATGCCAATGTCATGCAATAAAGCAATACTTTCTAGGCTTTATTGCAAAAAGTAAATCACTAGTTCTAAAGTTTAATTAAACTTGACCCACATGCTCAGGGATGTGTGAATTTTTAAAAGTCATTCTATTTCATAATTCAATTTCTGCGGAACCAGAAAGCGTATTCTTTCAGCAATGTGACGTCACAAAAGATGATGACGTCAGGAGTATGTTATTCTTCCTTAAGCCTATGAAATTCATAGGTCAGCATTTAACTTGATCCTTGGAGCTATTTGATATATTTGATATATATATTTGTTACAGTAACCTGGTGCTACTGTTAACATTATGGGTAAAATATTTTAGTGAATAATTTTGTACAAATTCCTTCATTATTGGTTAGTAACCTTCGGCTAGAAAATCGTTCAACATAAGTGTTATACTGTAATTTAGTAGATCTAATAAATACAAACAAATTGTAGTACAAGCATGCAAAATGTTCTAGGGTATTCATAAATCAAGTCTCACTTGACATTTGATAAGACGGTATACTCGTGCCAAATGATAGGGTGAATAAACAAAACAAGGTCTACAAACACTCTATTCCAAAATAGTGTAAACCCCATTCCCAGTTTAATCATTTTTACACATTGCTTTGAATATAACATTTAAAATTCTCAAAGAACTTTTTCAAGAGAAGGTTTCCTGACATTGCCTTATGATTTTCCTCGGCTACTGTCGCATTTAGACGGAATACATGTATGTGGAAGTGGGACAGTTGAGTTGTTAAATGACCTTTGGATAAGCAATTTAATCAATGCATTGGGTATTAAAAGTACAGTTTATCAGATCAGGGTATGAAAGGATACTTATCTTTGTATTAAGATCTTAACTACTGGAAAATGTATTAAAAAACTAAGCATATAGATACTTTTACTAATTAACCAAAGGTCGGTTGGTGTTACCAAAAGTTTGAGAGGAGTGTTTGAGTCTACATACATTTTACTAATTTAAACAAGGTCAATTGTGTGTCACCGTGCAATGAAAATTGAAGGAAGTGTTGTCATTGTTACTGGAGGAGCCCAAGGGATTGGGAAAGCAATATCCAAGTCTTTACTGACGCTAGGAGCCAAAGTAAGTTCATAATGTATGTGTGAATGACTTGAATGACTAAACATGAATTTAAAAACATGAACTTCTAATCACTTAGTTAGAAGTACATGACTTTTAGTGTTAGCATTCCTAGTGCCTTGTGATTTAAAGATTTAAGGCCATGGACTTGAAATGCAAAATCATATGTTTCCGATAATTAGGCCTCGTGTGTCAACTGTGTCTGCTCGTTGCTAGTGCACTACATGACTTCGATTGCAATAAACCGTGCAAGATAATTCACTCTACTATACCTAACCCCTAGAAATGCATAAGATACTCTGATCTGTTTGTCTAATTGTATTGTTTAGTATATTTTTGAAAGTACCTTATTAACATGTAACAGTCATCCGATAAACCATTCATAAGGAAACAGACACATAAAAACAAATAACATAATCATTACTAATAAGCCAAAGGGTTGCTTATGAACACCAAATGCAGGGTATAGTAGGGTGATTATTATGTCAGTGAAGGTGCGCTTGGATAAGGTATTTTTGTTAAAATCTCATGAGCATGTAATTTGCACTGCATAGGAATTATTGTTCTTCAAGTGATACCTGGAGAGAAAGCTCATTAAAATAAAACGCAATTCACAAGCAACGCGGGCATACATAAATACAGCATCATACGTAATATTTCACATTGTGTTAACGTATGTTCGTATTACTACATCAGGTGTGCATTGCTGATGTGAACAATGTAGAAGGCGATAAAACAGTTAAAGAACTTGTGGATGCGTATGGAAACAGCGTCATCTTTCAGCAATGTGACGTCACAAAAGATGATGACGTCAGAAGTATGTTATTCTTCCTTACACTGCCTAACTTATTGATTAAACAGAGTGTCTCGAAAGTATGGGATCGCCATATGCAGACATGTACCAATGTTTCCATAGTATGTGTCATATATCATTTTAAGGCTTGTCTAAAGTTACATTACAGGGTGGGCCAATAAAGATTAAAACATTTTCTATTCATTCAATTTTTTTATTATTGCATTTCATTCCAGAAATATTCAGATAATGGTAAAATGATTATTTGTGAACATGATAAAGATAAATATGTAATGTAGAACTATTTTTGGCTCATCGTGGTCATGATCTGTATACTTTGTGCGTCATGAGAAATTTTCAAATTTTCTCTGTTTGAGACATCGTTGCTGAAAGTTCAGTCTAATACCATTCAATATATGCCCAAATCAATGTAACTTTTGATATGCTTTAAAATGATATATGACACATACTATGGCGCCTTTGGTATATGTCTGCCTAGGGGGATGGGGTTCCCATACTTCCGGGACACCCTTCACACGGTAAAAAACATGTGCATTTTCTTAGAAATATGAAACTCAGTACGTTTGTGATAAAAATATCGTTCGATTATACTAGATACGAGTAGAAATAAGCTTGACCAGCGTAATTGAGTAGATCAGCAGTCAATTATGATTTTGCATGTTATTAGAAATGGGATCATTCTATCTGAAGCAGTATTTGAATCGGTAATGTTTAAAGTTGTAATATTTGAAATTTAAGTTTTACGGTAATGTAAGTTATGTCACATGTATTTATTGGTTCAGATATGCATATTATAATCTAATCGGAGAGACACATATTGCATCACGATATACATGGTTCTTTACACTAGCAATTTATATATACGATTTAAGTTAAAAGCAGTAAGAAAGGTGCGATTAATAAAACTGATTCAACATTAACAGAATCTGAACTGAAATACAAAATAACGGGAAAATTGAAATGGTGAACACATTTTTTCTTAAATGTTATTTATTAGATTATTTAGGACAACAGCGTGGTGGTTCCTGCATCTCTATTCAAAATAGTTTTCAAAATATACGCATCATTAAAATATATAACAGAACGAAAAATATGGCGTACCCGGTAAGTATACTGTTCTGTCAATATGCAGATATAGTTTGTATTACTTCACCACTGTATGAAAATCCCCAATATTCTTACTTAAATCATATTGTCACATACTAACAAGATAATGGCAAAGACGTGTTAATCATTTGTTTGAGTTGTCTGCATCTTACCATGCTTTTTACCTTATTATAGATGCATTTAAGGCCACAACAGACACGTTTGGTGACGTCACAATTACGGTAAACAACGCTGGCATTTTAGATGAGATAAACTTTTCTCGGACGATTGCAGTTGACCTAGTAAGTCACACAACATAATATTTCTGTTGGGGATTACAAGATACGAGGGTATATCATAAAGTTCTCATAATATCTCTCTCATTTCTTTTTTTTTCAATATATTCTGATGAATTTTTCACAGAATGTGTAGTATGGAATGCTGTATTAATCTATCAAAAAATATTTGGTATAACAAAAATATTATTTAAGAAATGGTTGCCATAGTAACCGGAAATCAAGGCACCTGGGGCAAATAAAAAAACGTACAGGAATAGCCCCAACTAACCATGTTAAAATGCATGATAAGTTATCAAATAAGCTATGAAACACATCAAATTGTTAAATACCATTTGTTCTTGACTGTTTTAAGCGATTATAATGGTCGTGTGAATTATGTGACCTCATAATGGATGATTGTAAGTAATGCTTCATTAGAAGTGATGTTAGACACTGCAACTGTTTTGTCAGATATTCCAAGGAAAGTCTATTTTCCACTTTAGTTCATCTTAAATAAATAATAGACCACTATATGGCGTAATTATGTTGACATCTTTGCACCATATTTGTTTTAGATCATCTTTAGTATAAGCAAAGGATTGTTCGAACTAAATTAAACGTTTTATCAGTGTGAATATTATTTTTCTGATGATCCCTGCATATATGCATTATCTAACTCAGTCATTTCTGATCATTAAGCTTTGATTCTCAGAGTCTGGTATCACATCTAATGAGGCATGTAAGCATCCTCTATGACACCATACAATCCACGTGATCAATTTATTTTATAGTAAAGGCATTTAACAACACATTCAAGTTAACATTTTAATATGTTTGGTAATTTATGAGAGTTTATTATGTATGTAAACAAGGTTAATTAAGCTCATTCTCTCAATTAATTTTATTTGCCACGGGTGCCTTGATTTCCACTTACTATGACAACCATTACTTATTTAATATATCTGTTATACTATATTTTTTGATAGATTAATACAGTGTTCTATACTGCAGATTCTATGAAAATGTCATTAGAATATATTGAAAAATAAAAAAAACTAGAAAGATATTATGAGAACTTTATGATATACCCTCGTAAATGTTTATTTTGAATATGTAATTGTTATTTGTAAGTTTGACTTAATCTTACGTAATATCAGTTGAATGAACCCGTACTTAAAATTGATGTTTACATGGGTAAACCTTGTTTACTACACTTTAGTAAACCATATTCAACCATTAGGACGTATTCCAAACTGTACTCCCGGTAATTTTCGCATGCTACTATATTTCAATAGTTCTAATGTGTAGAATATAATTATCACTTCCCTTGGAATTTAAATAACAAATCTGCGATAACTAATAGCTGCAAAATTTTGAAAAATTGAAATTTAGCAAATGTAGCTGCAACATTGCAAAATTGAATACAATAGCAACAAACATTCTTTTGAGTACACTATGAATGTTAAATGAGCAGAAGTGAGATTTAATTTTTTCCCGTGAGTTTAAGTAATATTATAAAATTATTATGATTTTTGGATGATTTAATGCACTCGGACATTAAATGTACCATGAGCTCTACTACTAAATTTCCCATAGATTTATTGAGTCACGCGTTCGTTCGTTCTTTGCGAAAATGTTTTTGATATTTCCACACTTTTCTTGGTAAGGAGGCCCAGATACGATGCACGATGATTGCACTGGAATTCATGGGTCGCAACAATGGTGGGAAAGGTGGAACTATTGTGTTCAATGCGTCTGCTGCTGGTAAGTTGACGGAGATTCCAAATTATCTTCAGATTATGGGGAGCTATTGTATATAAAAATGTTACTCTTGGAGTATTTTCAATAACGATTGGCATCCTGTTTATAATAGAGAGTGCATTTAATAGCTCATAATTTGGGCTATATTTATAACTACATATACCTTTTAAATCGATATTAAATCTGATTTAAAATTTTGCTTTGTTTAAAATAAGGTGATTATAATAATTAGGCCAGAAAATCTGGTAAACAATAGAAATGTTACAGCTATACACACATTATTTGTCTTTGATGTTTTATATTATAGGTATTGTACCAATAGGTGTCATGCCAGTGTACGCAGCAGTAAAACATGGACTCGTAGGCTTCGTTCGTAGTATGGCGGTAAGTGACATAAGCGAACTAATAGTTAAGGTTGAAGTGGCTCTTGTAAAGCCCTTTTACATCATATATGACTGGACAACCATGTACAATAAGTTCGAAAAATATGAATCGACCTCAAGGACAGAAAATAAATGTACTCAACTCTATGCGGGCAAAGGGGTCTGGTCTGATAAGCTGGTTCTATTTTCTTTCGTTTATATAATAAATAGATCATAAATTATTGAATACACAAGCCTTGTTGTAGGGTAACTATTGACTGAGATACAATGATTCGATATATTGCTTTTCACAACTGTCTGCGACACGACTTTTGATCCAAATACTTGGAATAAAAACAGATTTTTGGATACTGGTGGTCTTCATTGAACGTTTTGACATGTCCTGAACACATCTGCCAGATGTCTGCAAAACAATATTTATTAGTTTTGTAGAAAATTGTTTCATGTATCCCCCGTCCACCAAGATATTTCCACTTCAAAACTTTTTTTAGTCATTTCCCCATCTAAATATGCATGTAATTTACAAACTAGCAAATATTTATACAGGGTGTTTTATATTTATACACCCGCTCAAAAATCATATATGTAGCATTGCCACCCTATCATTTTACACAAAGTTTTGTTCATCGTAGACAGTTACATGTGATTCTACACACAGAATTAGTTGAACCACTATTCAAAATCTATTTTATCTTAAGTGCAAAAGACGGATTAGATGTATACAAATACATGCATAATTTAATATATATAAAGAAAAGTGACAGCTCTGTTTCAAATACACGTGTACGTATAAAAATATAATTAATGTTCAAGATAAGTCCAAGGATAGAGGATTGGGGTGTGAGATTCAACGCAGTGTGTCCCATAAGTGTAGATACAAACCTCTCTCGCGAGGAAAACTTACGTAAAGTAGTGGGAGACCCAGTTGTTCTTGACCAACTTTTGAAAGGAATGAAAACGGCACACAGTGTTATCCTCAAGTAAGTTTTCAATCATTTGAACGATAAAGAAATCATCGACATGGTATTTATATGGACCCAGATTTACATCCACCGAATATTAAGATGTACTGTACTATATATTTGTCTTTTTGGTTTATGTGGGTTTCTTAGGGAGTAGTTTTTATTGTTACACATTTTTTGTTTATTTTTTCTAATTAGCTAAAAATAGAATAGTACATCTGATCAATACCATTGTGATTACTTTGGTTGCTTACCTTCATGTACCACTACCAATAACTATCTTACCATTTTCTTGATCTCACCTTAGTTGGGGGATAATTCATGGGTGGTAAATGGGGGAGGGATGGCGGGCGAGATTCACTCAGATAATAACCTGCTTTTTCCTTGTATCAAGAAATGAATGGAAAATGGCGTTCTTCTGCGCATGTGCGTTGACCTACATTCAACTCTGTTTTCTAGTAACCGATTTGTTTACATCAAATTCTGACTATCGTAACAACAATTAACTACTTCCATAAAACACACATAAAACCAATTAATTTTCAATTAATTGACATATATGTGTGTCGTTGTTTTCAGGCCATCTGATGTCGCTGAGTCGGTGGTTAAACTAATAGAAGATGATTCGTTAAATGGCAAATCTCTTGTTGTTCTTGAGGGCAAAACAATATTTGTAGATCCGCCAGTGTTGGACTTACAATGATTTTGAACAAATCAAAGTGTTCTTTGAATGTGTAAATTGAAAAAAGGAACTACAATAAAAATGAAGAATTGTGAAAAATAAGATTGAAGGGCTTACCCTAGTAAGACACAACGTCTGAGTCGCGTTTAAAGTATAACTCAAAAATGTCTCACGGCGAAAAAAACTTCCCATTGTAAAAAGAGCATGAGTTGTTTGGATAATGAATCGGCGAAGCTGTCAACGTGTATGTGCCTTATAAAATAATAAATCTTTGAGAAGAATTGTGGTCATTATATTGAGTTGCCGAATTGAATTTTTTTCTCGAATAGAGATCCTACACACATAGTCCAGTCTAATTTGAACAAAATTCATCTAATATTTGAGTAATCGCGTACACGGGTGGACAAAAAATCAGTTTACATAAATAGTGACATATATTCGGCCTCATTTAGTCGGAATTTTGGAAAGGCGCGCCCTTTATATTGGCCACAAAAATCGATTCACATAATCATTTTAACAGAGTGTACTTATAGAATTTAACTAAGGCATTTTCAAAGATAGTAGGTATCGTAAATTCAATTGAAATCAACAGAACGCGTGACGCAACATGGTCGATCCAACCTTTTTTATCTTTAACCCTAATGTCGATTTTTTTTAAGAGTACTTTTGCGCTAAGGATGAACAGGTATTCACCTCAAAATTATGAAATATTTGTTTTATTACTCACTATTATGTTCACCACTCTCTTTTTGGAACGTCTTACAAGAACAATACTATTTAGAACTCATCAGATTTTATGTAGAACATTACCAACATTGAATTTAACTCAACCTGTCGGTATTTCTCAGTAGACACTCGAGGACAAGGTTATGTGATTTAGTAGAGCACCATATTAAAAATCTCGCAAATTCTCGTTTTCGTGAGAATTTCAGAGATGTGCATACCACTTACTAGAGCATTCATATATAAAAAGTTTTAATAAGATGAGAGAGGTTATATAGCTTTGTAATCTTGTTTATTCTCGTTTTTTCATGAGACTTTTGGAGATTTGCATACTTAATCTATAGTAAATTGCATTTCCTTCCTTTTTATAGGAGTAATGAATTCAGTGAACAACTTTATACAATACAAACTTTGATTGATACAATTTTGTCATGTAAATAATCGTCCGGTACTTTTTCAGCTTTTTTCAAAACCGTTGACCAAATCTCTATTGATGCAATGTTAACAAAATGTTAAACCTTGATTTATTCGTAAAGAAACTATATGGTTAATCATAATTGTTTACATGTACATGGTCATCCCATAGTATGTCAATTGTGTTTAAGACAGATTCAGCCAGATAAATTATAAAATGTAACTATTGCCTGCGTAAATTACACAGTATCATATATTATATTCCTGTCCTCACTCGGATTTTCATTGAACCGTTAGTCTGGTATTTTTCGTCAAAGTATATACGAAAAAAGTGTGATTCATGATAATCAAGGTCACATATTTGTCATGTTTCTTTAAAGAATATTGTCGATTTTAGCGAAAACAGGGTAGACTTTTCTAGAGATTTCAGCAAAACGTTAGATTTTACGGCCATTTCCATTAAAAAATTTAAATTGCGGGAGATTTTAGTAGAAATACTAGCCGGAAGTTTACTGAAGTTTTAACCGGAGTATAGTGTACGGTTGTTTGCTTTTTACGGAAGAGCAAAAATTGGCAAGTCTTGTTGAATGTTCAGAACATTGTGTTCGAAGTTAGAAATATACTTTTTTATGAGATATTTATAATTACTTTCTTGGTTATGTGTTCACCAACCTCGGCTCTTCAACGCCCATCGTTATGTAAAACGTTGGCAGGAAAGCGGCTCACAATACATATTATATTTTGAGTTGAATATATCTGTAACTCAATACTAACAACTGTCATACAAGCAGGCGAAGGTCAAATCGACCTTCTGACAAAATATATTCAAAGTACAATCAACTTGAAGATTGTAAAATATTATGTAAGATGATATATAAACAGCTCCGAAACTAGATATAGTAATTGACCCTCCCCTTGAAAAGATTGAAACTCCAAACTCTTTTTTTATCTCACCACCTTGAACAAGTAAAATATTGTAATAGTTCCTGAATATTTGAACAGGTGAATATGTTAGGCCAATGCATTACCTCCAGGAAAAGCACTCATAGAGATGATAAAATATTTTCGACTTTGAGACAGGGACGATGCAAACAACCCACTCAAATGGTTTTCTGAAATGTTGTCCTTTCAGACCCTTCCATCCCTGGTTTTTCAATTTTTGTTGCATCGATATGTCGCGTTTTTGACACAAAGTTAACCCCTTAAATGATTCAGTAATTCATTCGGGAGTTTTAAAGATACCCATGATGGGAGACCAAAATTATGCTGAAAGCAATGGATCGCATGAGTTTTCCCTACGGGAAAATAACATGGAAACTATTTCTATGTAAGTTCATCTCTCTGGTTAAAGATCTAATAGCAAAGGTTTTGCAAAAATAAATCAATGCAGTGTAAAACAAATGTATGTATAATGAAGAAATAAATATTTAATGAAAAAAATAGATATGTGTTTGTAATATTGGTATTAACTTAAGATTAAAAAGTGTCACTATCTCTTTCATTTTTCAACAAATATAGGCTCACGTGACATATGACGCGGGGCAGTCAATTTTGATCTATCGTAGACCATATCAGTATCAAACTGCCGATATTTCAACCTCGTCTTGCGAGGCCATTTTTATTTGAAACATCTTGAATTTGGTGTCAAAATAAAGCTGGTCACGCCCACTTTCAGAGTTATCAATGAATCATTTACTACGACTACTATATTCATTTAGGAGGCGTGTAAAGTTAACCAATCAGAAAGACAATTGCTCCATATATGACAGTTCATTAACATATTCAGTGTTTACTATTGTTTTTCGCGTCATGACAACACGAGTAGTAACCAATCAAAATGCCGTATTTTATCACGTGAGTTCAGAGTGACATGCACGACATGTAAGTTTAGTCTAAGCTGATCGCGATGTTGAACAATTTCTTCTCGGAATTTGTCCAGAGAAATCAGCGATTCTAAATTAAGGTAGGATCTCCCATTTCTTCCTGTACAAGTTTTAACTTATCTCTATCGAATCCTATAGTTTTGGATGAAGATATGAAGCATACGTTTAAAAACGAAGCGATTAATTTGACGATCTGATTTTGCAATTTGCAATGGCCAATTTACTGCAAGTCTGCGTGTATTTGACAAGAGATAGCGCCAAGTCTTGTATCCGAATGCTTGTTAAGCCACTCAAAAACAAGATCCATATTTTCTAAATTTGATAACTTTGCAGAGAGCCCGTTTTCATGACCTGTTTTCCGCGTCTAAATTCAAACTGAGATCGCTGGGATTCTCAGTCAATGGCAACGGGTCTTCATTCCAGAACGCACATTTTTTTAGTTGATTCTCCGTCATAGTACTTGTCTAAAGTCCATATCTGCTCTTTTACTGGCATACTTGGACATATTTCCCCTCCTTAAATTGTCCTCCTTAAATAACACCCTCTCGCCGATTTATATATAGCCATTTCCCAGAACCCGGGAGTCAGAATCGCTGATGTTTGCCATATTGAACATGTTGAAATATGTACTGTAATATCTGTAATACTAGGCATTGAATTGCCTGCTACGCGTAAGGGTCACGTGACTAGCGCGATACAGGAAAAATGGGGAATTTCGAAACAACAATTTTTGGGCACTTTTATTGCAAATTTCAGGTATTTATAAGTGTTTGTGGTATAAAATATAATCCACAGACATAAATAAACATCCAAACTACATATTTTATTACGTTTTGGAGCCTTTTTTGCTTTTAAAATGACATCTTTAATATATCAGAAACAAGTCAAATTCTTTACTTCAGAGAATATTTTTATCATTGATAATGAGAGTCATGATCTTAAACGTAGGGTTAAGGAAGCAATTCATATTAAAACAATGCAACCTAAAATGAACAGAGATAATGGGTATCAGTTGGACAATTTGTATCATAAAATATTGTAAATTAAGAATGGTATAGCAAAGTATGCAATAGTAATATTTGAGTTTAATTGTTACCATAACGATGATATATTTATCTTAAGGTTATTATTAGGTCATTCGTTTTTTCGTATCTATGTTTTTTTGTTGTTGTTATTTTTTAGGTTACTAGGTCATTTGTTACATAATTAAATTTTCCATTGTCTGTTTATGACGTCACATAAATGTATACATGCTGTTATATTTTGAAAAAGACTAAGGGATATTAGAATTAGTAAAGAATTTGACTTGTTTCTGATGGAAACTATTGTTTTTCACTTTATCTTAAAGGAATTACTGATTCCTTTAAAGGGGTTAACTGTGTGTAAAAACGGAACATATTGAAGCAACAATAATTGAAAATGCAGGGGTTGAAGGGATTGAAAATCGAGACCGTATTTCAGAAAAACATGTAGGTGGGCTGTTTGCATCCTCCCTGTCTCAAACTCGAAATTATTTTATCAACTCTTTGAGTTCCTTTCATTGATGTGATGCATTGGTCTAACATATCACGGTGTATAACCCAAACGCTCCTACATGCATGACGGAGCGTTTCATTTACGCGGAAACGCTCCGGAGCAAATGTAAATGGCGGCTCATGAAGATTCCACTATGACCGTAAGTATTGTTTCTCTCGTTTCTCTTACATATCATATGTTATGGTGAAATATTATGTACCATTCGATGAACAATACCGTGATCAAAGATCTTATTTATTCAACTTCTGGTGGTAAACTGTTATTTGCTTGATCAAAGCTCCGTAGTGTAGATCGAACGAATCTGAAGATGACGATTTGACCACAAATTACGAATTAAACTTGTATTTCTATGAAAACGTTAATCTTTCTGTTAAAGTAGTAGATCACAAACTCGTATATTCTCATTTCCTAAAACCCCAGTCCAAATCCATTACTTGTTCTCGAGAAATCGCTTGTTTTCCTCGAAACGCTCCGTCGATTTAGAACACAATTTTAGAAACGCTCATACCATTTTGTTTTGATATCATTTTCAGATTATTAGAGAAAAGTTCCGAATCAAATCTATCTCTCAAAAACGTGTTGTACTTGTTAGGCAAATTGAAACATATTAACCTGGAACTAGCTGATTTAAGCCTATATTAGAATATGAGAATGTCATAATATTTAAGACTGGATTTTCTGTCAACAAATTACTATTACGATAATGTATGGTGCGTTGAAGCATTGGAATTTGACTAAAATATACGTTGATGCTCTAATCTTGGCTCAACTAATCACATGTATCGACAAAAGGGGTTTTGACCGGTAGAATGACAAATGCGTTTTTGAATTTTGATAACTATACTGCTCCGTACAGCTCTTCCTAATTGCTTCAAACGTCAACAGCCAGCCAAGTACAACATGAATATCACACCCATCGAATGGTATGCTCGAAATATGTAACTCATACCTCTTATTCCCATTATTGGGGAAATCGTCAGACGGCTCATCGTTCCCGCCAGCCAGCTTTCCTACTCCGGAGCGTTTCTTTGTTTAATTTCAGTAATGAAACGCTCCGTCGTGCATGTAGGAGCGTTTGGGTTATACACCGTGCATATGCACCTATTTAAATCCCAAGAAAATAGCCGAAATCCAACATATATGACAGTCCGAAATATGTTGCGATACTTTCCGTCCTTCTTTGACGTTGATATGTAGGTTTTTAGCATATCGGGCTCAGAATATGATACTTCCCATTGTCTAATTATTTTGACGACTAATTAATTAATTAAACAGAGATAGCATAACTATTCACATTATCATATATTTTAAATGAAGAAACTTCAAAAACTTAACATAAATTGACTTAGAATTGCTAACAAAAAACGAGTCAGTGTTACCATTCTTTGGAGGGGAGTGTCTGTCTTTGAAATAGCATACTTTTTATCACTTCGAATTGGACCAACTGTGTCTCATCAAGTTTCGACTATGAAAATTGCCATTGTAACTGGAGGAGCCCAGGGGATTGGAAAAGCAATATCCAAGTATTTACTGATGCTAGGAGCCAAAGTAAGTTCATGCGAAACATACATGTTTTATTTACTAATGATCTGCAAACCTTTTTATAACGCTAAGACGCCATCATGATAAACCATGACATCTCATTTCTTCTCAGCCCTGAGATGCCATGATATAATGAGCTTGATTTGGCAATCCAGGAGAGCCCAAAATTGGGGATTTTGAGATCTTTCATTCCAGCTCATATTTCATTGGGGTCATTAAACCTGTGTACATGTGCCTGTGCTAATATATGCTGTTACATGCAATGCCTATTATGTAATGTATTGACATTAGGTAAATGATTACATGATAACTATCACACTTATTTACAGTTATAACTCTTCCCATCTGATGTGCTCAGATCACAGAATATGCCTCATAATATCAGAGCATGTTTCAGGTGAAACAGAAAGATGCTATGAGTATCAGAATGCTAAGACGCAGGGGGCGGGACTATTTCAACCCCTTTGTCTTATTTATTCTTATATTTCATGGTTTTCGAAACATTTCAACAAAATAATGATTGGGGAACGTAAAAGAATATATATTTTATAAGTTGTGTGAAAATTGAGTACATCTGTGATGAAAACGGGGACTATCTTCTCCAAATGTTGGTAATTTTTTCATCTGCTCGCCGCAGTGTCTATTCCGAGACACTGCGTGGGAAATTGTTTGGAAACAGCTTTGTTATCTCGCTAATTCTCGAATTTCGTGAGATTTGCATATCACATTGTGTATTAGTATTCCATGTTACTCAAAGTGCTAGCATTAAATTTAATCATTGACTTCTAGGTTCACGTCTTGGTTAACATTCCTGAAGCTGTAAATGCAATATTAGCCATTTTAATATTTTGATGCATTATATACGGAGTGACAATGTCCGCGTAGGAGACATTGCAGTTAGCCACAAAATGTTCAATATTTGTATTACAACACCAGGTGTGCATTGCTGATGTGAACAAATTACAAGGCGAAAAAACAGTTAAAGAACTTGTGGATGCGTATGGGAACAACGCCAACTTTCAGCAATGTGACATAACAAGTAATGATGAGGTTAAAAGTAAGTTATTCTTCCTACAGTTATTAGGAAAACAAACCCAACTTTCAAAAACTATATTTTAACGTGAAATGAACAATGCCTAACTCCAATGCCTGCAGGGGGGTCAATCAAACCCCCACCCTCTCTCGAGTTTTTGCAATTATTTTGCGTCTCCCTTATTTTATTAGCTTGAACCACAGTTATACGACACTATTTGGCGTAAAACCAAGGTGATTGGAGGTAGAGGGCTAAAGTTATGATAGTTGGAACTTGATGCCTTTAAAATTGAAATTCATAAAATATTGATCGTTACTTTGTTTCTAATGCTCTAGAAAATACAAAAATAGGAGTATTGCTTTGCTTAAAATATAATAATTTAGCATATTGAATCATCTTTCCAATATGATTTATTTCATATAAAACCACACTAATGTAGCAACAATGACCTGTGTTTTATTTTTAAAAATATCCAGCTATAGCAAAGAGGAGTGCATTCTTTTTATATTGCTTTTTAAGAATGTACACTTGGCATAAGCTATTCAAAACCAGTGTGGCACAAACTATGATTGACCGGATCATGCAGTGTCCTAAAGCTTTACTAATTATAACTTATTCACTCTTTCAATAGTTGAATAGTAAACACAAAATAAACTATGTTAAAACTTTACCTGCCCTGTTAAATGTAGTGCACTGAAGCTTAACTAATTACATCCACTCACTTCTCAATACACTTACCTCATAGTTAATACAAAATAAATCAATATTTCCTAAAATTGAATCATGGACCATTTACCTTTGATAACAGTCAGTATCCATTGTATGGTTTAAGTCGCCCCTTCGCCATTTTTTCTAATCCCGAAGACTCATTGTTTATCTATTACACAATCAAGCCACTGACACTAGTTATTGGTCCATTGACAAATGTTTGTTTTTGTATTTGTATCCGTTGTTACAATATATATACGTTTGTCGATTGGGCACTTTATTTGAAATGTTATATAATAGAAACTTATAACTAAAGAACCTTATAACTAATGAATAATGAAACAGTAATGACGCTATATGACTCTACATTTCTAATAGGCAAAATTATAGGGGGAATCGAATGGGTAAAACATTTTTTTTCAGTAAGATAAGTATTTTAACAAGCGTCTAAAAGGGCATTCGAAAGCACTTTTATAATTTATGGTCTCAGTCTAGCTCATTACTGATCCCATTCGTCCCAAGTAAGATCCCTGACGTTTGTTTTCCATGCATTGTATTCACAGTTGCAGTTGTCTTAGTGTCTGATAACTTTTACGTATTCAGTATTCTTGAAGATTCATGTATGTTTTTGTGTAGTTTATAATTCGTTTATTAGATTTAATGAAGGCTACAACAGAAACGTTTGGTGACGTCACAATCATGGTGAACAACGCTGGCATTATGGATGAGATTAACATTTCCCGAGTTATTGCGGTCAACCTGGTAGGTTATACAACATAATTTTTCGATGAATATCTAAGCAAAAGTCTCAAATGGAAGGAACAAAATGCTTAAAACTTTTTAGGTTTTAATTTCTGACGTTTCTGTTTTTACTCAACCTCCATCCATCTTTGAAAATAATCCAGTTACACACTGAATTACTCCATGAATCATACAAACTTTAATGTACTCTGAGAACTCTGCAATTACATCTGTAATCGAGTCATATGTTAATATAATATGAATAAATAACTGTTCCTTTGAAAACTTAAATGTTAATTGATATTGCAACACTATCCTTGGTAAGAAGGCCCAGATACAATGTACGATGATTGCACTGGAGTTCATGGGTCGCAACAATGGGGGAAAGGTGGAACTATTGTTAAAATAGCAAAATATATCTCATTTTTGTTTAGGAGGCCCAGCTACAATGTACGATGATTGCACTGGAGTTCATGGGTCTCAACAACGGCGGCAAAGGTGGAACGATTATATTTACTTCGTCAGTTGTTGGTGAGTCAATATTAATATCATAAACGAGTCAAATTATTTTTAATGAAGCAGGTCAACATAGAGCAAGCTATTGGAACGAAGTATAGCAATTTGATTTATAAATAAGTTCATTATAAACGATGCTATATTTTGATTTAATATTTTGACACTTCCTGCACTATGTAGGTTGTTGTAAGATGTAAGATATTTCCTCTGCCATCTGCTGAATTATTTAGTTCCTTCTAAATTTTTCCGCCTAACTGTGCTGCCGTGGGTCATTACCACTGATCGAGTAGATCACGTTCCAAGCCTTTGGAAATGTCATTCAGATGACATTTTGTTGTCCAAAAGACCAAGAAGACTCGGGAAGATAAGTGACTCAGTATCCTAATAGCATTAATCAAACAGGGAGTATTACATTCACATGTGAGACTGTAGTTGAAGGAAAAGTGACATTTTTGAATGTTTTCTAACATTTTTGAATGCTTTCTAAGACGATGTACGGCATATACTTTTGAAGCAACAGTTTATAGGAAATCAGCACACACAGCACAATATCATGTTAGATAGAAACAATGACATTACCAACAACCGATCAGACAAAATTAAGGAACCGGTGTAAAAGGGTATGAGGTCCTATTAAATTATTGTCCTACTTTCCATTGATTTATATGGTGACCTAAATACTCTTTCCTCCCCAGGGGACCATAATTTCTTTCACACCGGAACATTGTAAAGGATGCACTGACTGAGTTTTGTTATTTAGAGGCTTAATTGTCTATTTTTTTACAGTTATTGTGACGTCGTAAAATTCGTATCTATCAAGTGGCCAATCACAGTTACGCCCACCTCTGCTCTGTCTCTGCAAAGTGAATAGATTTGATGAGCATTACGTATACTATTTTTTCTTCAATGTGTTTTTAGGTCTTGTACAAACAGGTGTTATGGTAATGTACTCAGCCGCGAAGCATGGACTCATAAGGTTTGTTCGTAGCATAGCGGTAAGACGAGTGCATAATATTAAATACTTAACCATCTCTAGTAAAGGATCACATGGTAGATAGATGTTCATCATTTTGTTTCAGTAAGTAGCTACATTGATGACCAAATTTGAGAAGTCGGGTTTTTGGCTTTTTCGATTTTTTTACATGTAATGTCCCAAAACTCTCCCAAGCTGAAGAGAGATATACACTGAACATTATATTTAACAAAATAAAATTTCTCAAATCCTTCATACTAGCGTTTACATGATGTATTACTTACGAGTTTGAGTTCTAATTTTGATAAAATGAAGTAGGGGCAATCTCAGCCAGCCAGGTTTGTTGATTTTTATGGTAAGTGGTGAATTATTCCCGTTTGCGAAATATCAAATAATCTGATTGGTTTAAACTACACTCACGCACGCGCACACGTCCCATTTTTCTCGACCTTTTTCAGTTTCATTAAATTTCGCGAAACGAAAACAGGTCCAATAAAATAGCGGACTAAATGAAGAATTTAGAGTAATATCGAGATCTTATAAAATGTTTTGCGAATAACTTTTGTTACTTTTAGGCGTTCTATCATGAGACAAGAGTCTAAGGCGCCTATAGGCTAGTACGTTTTGGAGATAACGCGGCATTCAGTTTGAAACCCCAACGCTTTTTTATTACTGTACAAACTGTAAAAAATGTTCACACCTAATATGGGCAGGAATTAAATTCACTGGTTTAAATTTTCAATTTTTTTATTCAGCAGTAATATTACATACATTTAATACAATATTCTTTCAACTTGATATCCTTTTGGATTATAATTCCATTTCAATTCAATTATTTCTATCATAAGAAAAAAAAGCATAATAACTGCAAGCATTCATAAATGAAAACTGTTTATACACTCCCCTCCATAAGTTTGGCAACCTTTGCTCCCCTTTGAACTACGTGTTGAAGCCTCTTTACATTTGAATTTTTATTTACTTAACCTGCGGTGTAAATAATTCAACTATTAATGGAAACGTATAATTTGACTTTATTTCCAATACCTCCAATGTTTTTCAATATTTTCCTCAATTGCAATAGGTCGAACATTTATGATTTTGATGAATTTTTGAAAATCGTCATTCCCATGTAAACCAATGGGAAATGGTGGGTTCGGGGCAATTCAGAATTAAGGATATCTATTCAGTAAAAGATTCAGCAAAAAAATATTTGTATATAGAAAATTGAATTGTCTAACTTTTTCGTACACTAAGTGTTCAGTTTACTTGATGAATACTAAAGTAAAAGAGCTTCAAAGTCATTTTTGAAAATCATTTTTCGCCTCCTGTGTTATTTCAATGGGAGAGTTTTTTGAAAACAATTTTGACTTTCAAGACCTATAACTTTTTTGAACCTGAAGAAAAGTATCAATTTCTTAAATAAAGTTAGCAAATTCAATAACGCAGTAGGTACAGTTACCAGTTTCAACACCAGGTGGCTCGCTCGGGTCAGATAGCGTGGCGGGTAAAGTAGAAAGTTCCCTTTAACTTAAATTGCATAGGTTTTAGTAGTTCAATTTTCATATAGCCCTTATGTATCGAATAATTATGCAAATTTAAGTATGTCCAGTAAAATAAAATGTTAGATGTCCAACACAAGAAAAGATATTTCACTTTTTGTGATTTTGTAATATGAGGTCTATAGGCAATCAACCCGAATTTTCAAAAAATATTAAATTCTCAAAGTTGATAAACAATTTTCGAAACCATATTTTTAGATGAATTTTTACATGAAGATTTCAAATATTACATCACTTTGACTGAATTTTGAATATTTAATGACGCATCTAGTCTATTGCCTATCCAACTTGTATTTTTTGCAAGGATTCAGATGGATGGATCTTCTGTCATATGACTTGCGGCAAACCTATCATTTCCCATTGGTTAACAAGGGAATGTCGATTTTCAAAAATTCATCAATTTTATCATCAATTTTCGACCTATTGTAATTGAGGAAAATAATTGAGAAAATTTGGAGGTATTGGAAATAAAGTCAAATTACGTTTCCATCAATAGTATAAGTATTTTCATCGCAGGTTAAGTAAATAAAAATTCAAAGGTAAAGAGGCTTGAACACGTAGTCCAATGGGGGAGCAAAGGTTGCCAAACTTATGGAGGGGAGTGTACATTACAGTACTGTAATAAATATTTCGAATTCACACTGATAAAGAATGTTGATTGACCTTAAAGATGGGTCATAGTACCCACCCGAGAGTCTTTTAGAGGATAAGTGTACATAGGCAATGGTTGAACTTAAAATACATATATTTCAGTTAAGTCCCAGGGTAGAGGACTGGGGAGTACGATTCAACGCTGTGTGTCCCATAAAAGTAGAAACAGACTTATCCCGCGACGAGGCCATGTGTAAAGCAGTAGGAGATCCGGTTGTTCGTGACCAACTTCTTAAAGAATTACAAACAACATTCAGTGTTGACCTCAAGTAAGTTGTCAAATCATTTCATTTGAACGAACGATAGCGTTATAGCGATTATTGTAAATCCACCCGTGCTAGACTTACAATGATTTCGAACAAATCAAAGTTTTCTTCAAATAAGCCAATTGAAAAAAATCATATAATTAAAAAGGATTACAATAAAAACGAAAAATGAAAAATTTGATAAAAAGGTTTCCCTCGTCATACAACAAGTATAATCGCGTGTAAAGTATAACTGAAAACACCCTTTCCCCTTTCTAGTCGGACAAATAATAGCAACTAGAGTATATCCTGTAAAAACTTCATGAAAAAATACTGTAAATTTGAAATCGGGAAAAAGGGTAGTGACTTGTTTGACGCTTTAAAGAAGGGAAGGGGCAGTGTGTCCTGTTAACAATCAAAGATTCGAAAAGGAAAATCCGACTACGGACAAAAATACAAAACTGGACATGAATATTCTAAAATAATTCCACGGTTGGTTGCAAAGTTCCTGAACTGTGGCTAATTGAACAATGTGAACCAAATGACAAAGATTGGTATGGGATAAACAGATCATCATATAGTCGGCTCGGGATATTTGGATTATTTCTTGGCCAATATAATATATCTACCCTCTCGGGCAAATATATTTTATTCTTGATTGGCCTCGGAATAATCCCAATATCCTGAACCTCATATAGGATAATCTCTATGTATGTAAAACCTTGTCATGTACTATACATAATAATTTTAAAGAAAAATCATATCCTACACAAGAATGCTTCGATTTCGATTGAAAACCTTTTGTTTTCTTGTGGAGTAAGAGGCAAAAACTGACCCCAGGTTTTTTGCATTTAAAGACATGTATCTACAGGGTGTGCCAAAAAAATTTGCAACTTTTTTAAAAGGCGCACCCTGTACTATATAGAATGTTGGTTCCAAATCAGCAACTATATCTTGCAATTGATGTATCAGTTTTTCTGAGCATTTAATAATACAAATAAATAAAGAAATACAATATGGAAAGTTACTAAAACGATGATTTTACATCTTGCTCATTCTATCATGTTCAATTATCCAATTATGATTTTGCATGATATATCAGTAACATTATTTGACATTCATTTTCCTTTGCGTTTATTTATATTGTATGGTTCAAATATCTAATGTACATGGTGATTCTAATACATTAATACTATTAATATACGCAGCTGTTTCTCACAATTGCAATTTATAGTTTTCAATGACAAGAATTTATCGAAACTCTACTAAAATGATAACGTAACTTAACTATTTAAAACACACCCTGTAATGTCCGATTGCAATTTCTCTATCAAATCAAAATTATCAAATCAATAAAAAAATAATTTTCTGATTGGAGGATTTCTTCCTTCCAGACATATCTCCCTTCCTTTATAATTGTGATGATTGTAAGGTGAAGTATCCGGAAAATTGATATGATTGAAACCCCGTGTTAAGTTAGCGGCGACAAAGATTGAATATGGATTGAAAAACATCAGACGCAGACTACAAACAAATACAATTCATGCTTACAATCTAAGAATTGTCCAAATGTCTATCTTCTTGCTGACTCAGCTGAAAGAGTCCGTAATCTGAAGTCTTCAATTGTTGCTATTGCATAAAAAGTAATTAAACAATTAAATAATCAATTTCAAATTTCACTCAAAATATTGATTTTGCCTTGCAACTACCTAAACAAGATATCAATCGAATTACTGAACTTACAAAAAAACAAGGGATGGGGAAATGAGAGGTTTCGATATGGTGAACTGAATTCTGTAAAAACACGGTCCTTTATGTAATGTTGACCGATGAGAAATGCGAAAATTATTTATATATATTTTATATAACTGTTTTGTTATCATTTTTGTTTTTCAGTGCACTTGTTTTTTGTTCCTTTCTATCGATTCTTGAGAATGAAATGTCTTTCCGAACCTTGTTCGAACAAAAAAGCAACATTTTCTTAGACCGTTCAATATTATAGTTATACAAAGGAACCCCCCAAAATAAGTAAAATAAGTAAAACCTTTTATTTCATTAACAATGTACTTTTTTAAAATCTCCCAAACGTTCCTTTGTACAATCACAATATTGAGAGCCCTAAACACATTATGTTTATGTCGTTTTGTTCCAATGCACAGTATTGTAAATGCTAGCATATCGGGCCACTTAAATGTCAGCCGTCATTAATCACTCCAGCTATAGCGTTGTGTGTAGAATATTATCATTATATTAAAATATTATGTTAAAATATTTAATTACAGTGTCACTAGTTTTAAAAGTATATATACAATGTCAAATACAAAGTAAACTAAAACACTACCAGCCGGTGTCGACTAATGAGGCACTTAGGTCCTTCTACAATCTGGAACAATGTCCATTAAATAAATATACTGTTCTATAATATACAATTGTTGCACTGTTCAAATAATATCAGCATGTTTTTAGAGTAAGCATTTTAAGTTGACTAGAATAAATATATGTTGATCAGTTGTTTTGATCATTTCAGAAGTTCAGAAGTTAGTTTATAGAACAGCGTGATCAATGTTGGTTCATTTCACTGAAGTGGTTATTCTTTAAGCTGCTTCACAACTGAGCAAATCATTTAGGATTGAATTATTTACACAAAGATGGTCACACTTTAGAGCAAAAATATTAAAAGGTTTGACAGTGAAATAAAACTTTGTCAAATAGTAAATTTAAGAAAAATTAATTTGTCACATGTTCATCCGAAAATAAAGTTCGGTTAAGTTGAATTGACGGAGATACAGATGTTTGAAAACACGATGGTATATATATTTTAATTGCAAAGATATAATGTGATCAATATATGTTAGTAAGTTCAATTTCATCACTTAATGAAAATATCGGAGGTTTTAGGAAGGTAAAGCAACCTTCACATACCTTAACCAAAAGTTTCCTCTGCTAATTTTATAAGATGAGAGTGTCATGAACAATATCTGCAATTTTCATTATTTTTCATAGTCTAATTTTTAAAAAAAACATCAATAAAAACATGACTTACAATAAGAAATGAAAGAAATTTGCATTGGAGAGCATTTACCCATTATCACTTGTCATCTAAATGAGCTTAGAAAATGTAATTGTACTAAATATTAATACCGAGATGTGGGAACTTAATTGTCTTTTTATCTATGTAACTTTTAATGTCATTATACTCTTAATTGAGAATATATGAGGAAAAAACTTGATGGTTTAATGTTAAAGCTGAGTTTCAGCAGTTAAGATTTTACTGCTATGAGAGCCAAGTAAACATTAATGTTAAGCCGCGCAATGCAGGCAATTAATCATCTTACCCCCCTATCACACCAAACTAGTTCTTACCCGTTCTTGCCAGTCCTACGAAAACGTCGTAAAACGGGCTCAATCTGGCTGTGGTCTGGAAATATGTCTGAAATAATTAGCTTCTTCGTCCTTAAACAGTCTTCAATACGTCCATCTCGTTCGCAGTTCGTTCAGGTCCCACCACGTCGGTGTGCAACGTCGTAGAACGCGTCCCTTAGTCTAGAAGGTCAACATGACCTGATTACAGAACGGCATGGTCGCCATCGAACTTTGAATGATTCAAAATTCTAAAATCACATTCCCGTCGGAGAACGTTCATAAAGTTCGTAAATATACCTTAGGAAGTTGCTACGTTCATTCCATTCGCACACAGTTTCAAACCAGTTTTGAAGAACGCAGTGGCAACTTGTTTGGTGTGATAGCTATATTTTTGCTAACTCGTTCTTAAGCAGTGTTAAATACGTTCTTAATCAGTTTAAACCCGTTTGTAATTAGTTCTACCTCGTTCTCAACACGTCCTCAGACAGTTCAACTCGTTGTTAAAACGTCCCTAGTAAGATTGAAGTACGACGGTTCCGTTCGTAGTACGTCCAGCTCGTCGTTAGTACGTTGTCACTCGTTCTAATTGTATAACGTGACGACCCCGAGTACATTTTGAGCATTGTCTAAGTTCTAGAGGACCTACCCGTTCGAGTACGTTCGATGAAGTTTGTAAATAGATCCCAAACGGTTCTTAGTACGTCCAGTCCGTTCGTACACAGTTAAAGCCCGTTTTCGAGAACGTAGTGAGAACTAGTTTGGTGTGATAGTAGGGTTAGCTCTAGCATAGCCTGACATTAATCTGGACAAGGAAAACAGGACTGTGAATGAGGTTAGGATAGATGTTTAATTTCATTCCGAACATATGATACCAGAAACAAAAGAAGTTCCACATGAAAACTATAGCTCAAAAATGCCTCATGTACACTATTATAAATATTTCATATTAATTCATATTTCAACACAAGTATGTAATGGTTATTACATAAATAGCATTGCTTCACCATTATTAATTTGAATAAACGTTATCCATTCATGTAGCAATAGGTAATTTTAAGCTTAAAATTGGATGCGAAGCCGGGTGTTTGAAGTGCGATGCATGTTTACTATGTTACAGTGACCTCTAAATGGGTGTCACGTGAAAATGTTGTAAATTTATAATCTGAATCAGTAAACATCATCCGCTTAACGTAATCAAGGTGATCTTTTGATGGTTCGTCTTAAGTAGCTTTTTAGCGTCTGATAACCAGGCGTCTGAGGAACACATACCAGTACCTACTTCTCAACATTATGGTGAGGTTGCGCCTGACACCTCTCCTTTTTAAAATAATATTGGCAGCGTTTGAATTGGCTTGTGACGCAAAACTTACGTCAAATAGCACTGCACTCGTTGAAAATGGCACAACACGGCCTGTTAATGGTAATGCACGTATTGCTGATGATAGAACCACACCAAGTTATTTAAGTAATCGACCCAATGAAACTGATGACCGTGATTCTATACTTGTGGGAAATCTTATAAGCCATTCGAAGGATTATGCATATATTGATGACATTTGTGAATATGCCCAAAGAGCAATTCTAGATGTAAATGATGCTAAGGAACTTTTTCCGTTGTTTAAGCTAAAACTGGATCCATGTTTGCCGGTAAGTAGGCGGGCTTCACTGAATTTCAACTCATTAATACAAAAATATTGAATATTTGGTCAAAATACATTTTTTATTACACTCATACAAACATTATCAAAAATAATTAATACTTACCATATTGACCAAATGGGTTTTTTCTATTACATATTTGATGCATTTTACCGAAAGCTAATTTGCTATCTACCAAATGCAATAAAGTAATATTCGATATCTTTCGTTGTCGTTCGATATTTTGTCACGTGACCTCGAGTTTTCAGAAATGGCCGCGCAGCTATTCCTTATCCCTAATATATATCACGTGACTGGAAGTCTCGTAAAGTATCGAAAATAACGAAATTTATCGAATGTGACATATGGTATGTACGATGTTCTTATTATCCTACACTTACAAGGAGTGTACTAAATGCATAATATCATTGCAAAATGAATTCCATGCCAAATAGAGTCAATTTGGCGGGAAATCAAGAAGCGGAGTATATCGTCATAATATCCTCCGCATATTGGGGTTTCTGGAGTATATCGTCACGATATCCTCCGCCCGGAGTATATCGTTATGATATCCTCCGGATATTCATTTTGCCAATTAATATCAAATTTATTTTTTAATGTTATTATACATATACCCTAAAGTGTAGGATAATATTCGATATCTTTCGTTGTCGTTCGATATTTTGTCAAGTGACCTCGATTTTTCCAAAATGGCCGCGCAGCTATTCCTTATCCCTAATATATATCACGTGACTGGACGTCTCGTAAAGTATCGAAAAATAACGAAATTTATCGAATGTGACATATGGTATGTACCGAACATGAATAATCTAAATACCAAATTGATTCGCTACATCGCACAAATACATGACATAAATATCAAATGCAAATACCAACACAAAGAACAGGTGTAATTATTTACACCCCAGTCACATTTGTCGTACGGAGGCCGTGCGTCGACCGCAGATCAAATAAATCAGTGAATTTCTGCGGCGAGCGTAGGAAAACTATGCTCGCCTTGCGGCCTCCGTTCGGCGTATCCAGTTTTTTTACAGGCCGCAGGTTCGCCGTAGAAATTATAACTCGGAGTTATAATATTTGTTCATTTCTGAGGTCCCCATAGAAATCAACTGGCTCAACAAGATTGAATCATTATTTGGTAACAATGTCCGTACAATCTTTTTGGACCTTGCATCAGCATTTGATGTTGTCCCTCAGCATCTTTTACTTCATAAAATAACAGCGTATGGTATAAAAGATGACTTACTCTTGCTTTTAAAGTCCTATCTTTCTGGTAGACAGGTTAAAGTCAAGATAAATGAAAAACTTTCAAATTTGTCTGAACCAAACTTTCTAAATGCAGGTGTACCCCAGGGTAGCATCTTAGGGCCTTTGATGTTTCTTATCTATATAAATGATCTACCAACTAATTTAAAATCCAAAACGTTTATCTATGCAGATGATACTTCAATTTTTAGCCCCTATCCAAAAGATCAGCCACAAAATTGTCTTGATTTACAACAAGATCTTAACAAAATATATAACTGGGCCCAAACATGGCAAATGAACTTTAAAGCCTCAAAATCGGTTGACTTGACTTTCACTTCACCAACAACTGTTATTCAAAATGAACCAATTTTATTTTTAGGAACTAACCCAATAGATAAACAAAATACCCATAAGCACTTGGGTATCATTTTAGATCAAAAACTAACCTTTAAAGAGCATATTAACGAATTAATAAAACAGTCTCAAGCTTTGCTAAACCCTTTTAAAAGGTTGACTCATGTTTTAAGATTAAACACTTAGAAACCATTTATAATGCCTTCATTTTGAGTCGAATTGACTATGGTGATATCTTATATTCTAGTGCTCCTGAATTATCTTTGATAAAGTTAAACAGACTTCAATATAATGCAGCTTGTTTGATAACTGGCGCTTTGCATGGCTCTAGCACTGAGAAGGTGTTAGATATTTTAAATTGGACAAAGTTACCAGATAGAAGAAAATCTCATTAATGTACTTTTCTTTTCAAAAGCAGACATAATTTAATAGCACCATATGTAAGTCAAGTTTTCAATGGTTGCAGAAATATTCCAACTCGAACTCTAAGATTTTTCAGAGAATACAATATTCCTTTAGATATAAGTAAAAGGTTTGAGAAATCTACTTTCTATGCAGCAATTGAAACTTGGAATACTTTACCTGATGATATAAGAAATTGTGAGCGAATTTCAATTTTTAAACGTAGGATCAAGGCACATTATGAAAATTCCAATGGTACTAATTTCATAACTTATAGTAATGTCAAAAGAAAAAATGAAGTCTCATATGCATTTAATAGACTCAGAGTAGATCTTTATTTGAAAAGCCAGCTTTTTGCACATACTTTTAACAATGTACCTTCACCAGAATGTGCCTGTGGTCATCGCTCTGAAACACCAAAACACTTTTTTCTACAGTGCCCTCTATACATACATACATGAACCCAAGATGTCAACTCCTTAGAGATCTTCACATGGCGGATTGCTTAAGTGCATTTTTAGATTGTAATTCTTCTGATAAAATAGACATGCTTTTATTTGGTCACCCTGATTTTGATCATAATACTAATATTTTAATAATCAAAGCAAGTGTGTCATTTTTGCAATCCACCAAAGACCTACTGGACCCGTAACCAAACTCTACACATTAAGCACACAACTTGACCATTTTAAATAAAATAATGAATCTTTCTTTCTAAAGTAAAAATTATGAATGTAACTACATTAAGGTTTTCAGTTTGACAATAATGTTACCCGTAACCTTGTCAAACGTTATTATTGTATTATTGTATGTATAGTATATATTTGAAATAAATGATTATTAAAAAAAATTATTTATCAATGTTTCACGATCACTTTTCATTTGATATGACATCCTCGCACTATGAACAACATTTATAAATTGTCCCGATGTAAATAAAATGAAAAAAGTATTATTTATCAACAGAAATTTGAAATGAAATTTGGGAAATGTGACTGCAAAAGTATGAGAGCGCAGAAATTCCACGGCGAGCGTTGGAATGTTACTGGCCGCAGAAATGATAGACCGCAAGGTCGCCGTAGGAAATGTGACTGGGGTGTTAGCGAATATAAATTGTATAGAGTGTTATTATATTCGATGAAATAAAAGACTTTCAAAAGATTGTGTAAAGGTTTGATAAATTGTTTGTTTTATTTGGTATGGATGGAATATTAAATGTACCGAATAAAGAAGCAGTTTAAACACCATATCAGTGGAGCACTTATATTTTAACCCTAATGTGTACAGGGGGGTCGGATTTTTGCCGGTACACCTCTGCCAAGAAAAACTTTTATAATCGTAGTACCTATAGCTACAGATAACAATATAGCCATATATTTATTTGTTTTGCTATTTTTACTAATTTTTCCCTCTTGATATGCATATAATTTACAAACTAAATATATATGCATCAGAATATAACACAACTATTTGAAGTATAGAATAAACAAGTAGGTAAGAGCTGTAAATGGTATTTGACGTCCTAGTTTTTGAGAAAAAAAATTCCGTCATCGTGGGTGGCTTTATTTATTTTAAAATAGTTTTCATAAATCAGTAAATATAGAGCCAAACATGTGATTCTTTGTAATATTTTGATAATGTACAAGTAGAAACCTATTGCATCTATTATAATTAGAAGCAAAATAAACCATGAGAATATGTCAATGCTGCAACTCCTGGCTGAAAAAAAACTTATTTTCAACTCGTGACATTTTGTTTTCGCCAGCCGATATGCACTAAAAACAAATTTTCTCAGCTAAAAGTTAAATAAAATGCAAACGGTTTACACTATATTATAGCCAGGGTTATATCCTAAGAGATTATTTTAACCAAAATAATACATAATTAGTATCTCAGGTCCTGGGCTGTGATTTGTTTCCCATCCCCCATTTTCCGATATTTCGTCAAATTCTCGACCAAATTACCTATCTCTGGATCAAGGAAAGGTATCTATCTATACTTTTGACCTAATTTTCCATACTTTTTGAGATTTTAATTACCTCCTCGAGAGTTATGAATGGCCTGAAATGTGGTACCTTACTTTGTCTGTACCTCTTCCACTTTGAAACGTCACGGAGGGTCGTCTATTAGTGTTATGAAAAATATGTTGTACACATTAGGGTTAAAACATTCAATTTTATAGGAATTCGATATAGCCACTGCGAACAGCAAACTTTGGGACTATATCTACAGAGGTCGTGATACTTCCATCCTATTGAGCTATTGGGCAGGAAGAGAGACAGATGTCCCGATATGCACTAAATGGGGATGCATAGTGGTAAGTTATGTTTATTAAAATAATTAACATGAGAACTGGTATCCGTTACAAGAAAATAACAGTAAGATACTGTTGTGCTTTTTTCGAGTTATTATGGCCAAACCATGTTGCATGATTAAAGAATTCTGATAAATTGGATCGTAATATTGACCTAAAGGCTCCCTCACATATGAGCGAACCCCCCTAAACGTCAAATTGCGTATGATGGCCAATAGAATATGACTCGAATTCGTTCCCATTAGTACGTGTGGCAGTACGTCGAGCATGGTTGTTGGTGTTCGTTTGGATGCGTTTGTAAGCGTTTACAATCCGTTGCAATTTGTCTTATTCGTCGGTAATTTTTTTTTAAAATATGCGGCGCAAATAAAACGAGGAGGGAAAGTATCGCAACAGACTTTGGAAAGTCATATGTTGGTTTTTCCCTCCTCCTTTGATGGCATATTTGAATTTTCCTTCAAAATAACTTTGAATGGTGAATGGTTGGGGAAAGGGGGTATTAGACATTCTTTCTTTTCACGTTAGATCATGGTTTTGGGATATATGGGGTTTGTTTTTCTTGACTGGTATGCAATTAGAGTTTGCTTTTTCTTGCTAAGTTCCATTACAACTTTTGGTCCTCTCCCTTTTTTGCACATGTGCTTAAATATTCGATTTGCATAGTTATAACTTATTTACCTTTATTCATATAAGGAGAGGAGGAGACTCGGTCAAATAAAATAATTCTTTGATAAAATGGAAGTTATAAATCGCCTGAGACTGAAATATTCATAGGTTTCAGCCATAACTGAATGTCCGCTAATTAATCAGAAGCCGGTTTTGGTTTAAAGTTCTTTTATAGATTTAGGTTTGCGCAAAGCTTCGTTCAGACTCGGTGGCATACGCACCATTGCACTTCAGTTCGCAGCCATGTTTGCGTTGTTAATCGCTGACAGAATGATAAACGTTTTTTGCGAGACCCAACGCATTTTAGCGAATAAAAGTAGCAAGTCGTCACACTTCGTAAAACAAACATTTCCAACAAATAGTTAAAACATTACCATTTATTATGTTTTGAAATCATGTAGCAGATTTTGTAACAGTTTCGCTCAAGATTCGTCAGAATTGACAAAGGAGTGGTATCGATATGGTGAACTTTTTGAACACGCGTTTTTTTTAAACCAGTCATCAAAACATTCTGGAAATTTTACACATCGTCAATTTTAATGGTCATCTTTTTGATGGTAACATTACAATTTGAAATATATATGGATATATATATTCTTTTCTCTATAGAGTTACAAAAAAACAGCAGATACTTCTAAATTTGTTCTTGGTATCATATGTTCGAAATGAAATGCAAAAACTATCCGAACCTTGTTGGAATAAAACGACATTAACACAACGTGTTTAGGTCACTCAATATTGTAATTGTATGAAGAAAAGTTTGGTTGATTTTAAAAAAGTATCGTGTTAATGAAAGAAAAGGTTATCTTATTTTTTTATCTATTTTGGGAGTTTTGTTTAAGTTTTTGCATACTCTTTGTTAAATCAACCAAAATTTCCTTTGTATAACTATAGTATTGAGAGGTCTAAGAACGTGTTGTATATGATATTTGTTTAAACAATGTTCGGAAAGATATTTTATTTCATTCTTAAGAATTGTTACCAATCAGTCAATATTACATAAAGGACCGTGTTTTCTTACAGAATGTTTTCAATAACTGGTTTAAAAGAAAAACATTGTTGAATTCAGTTCACCATATCGATACCTATCCTTTAGCTCATGCTTCACGCTGCGTCTGGTGAATTCGTTCATATGTTAGGGGGTCTTAATTAGAATTCCGGTTTGCATCTTGCATCTCTATGCCTATTACTATGAGCAAAACAAATTTTGTAAATTAGAACCCTGCTGAAATCTCAAATGAAATGTGCTAACTATCAAAGAGTTTATGATATTTTTGCTTATTTATTATATATCTGAAAGTAAACTTTAAATACAAAAAAACTTTCTTGAAAAATGACATCAAGGTGGGGAAGTTATTAAAAGGTTGCCAATTCCTTTAGTACAAAATGGCATCTGTATGCTCAATTTCTATGAACAGAGCGCTAAGCTTTAAATCGATGTCCAGAATAGACTTTTCTTTTTGATCGAAATATGGCATATGTATGCTCAAAACCATACCAGCTTGAATATTTATCTTCGGAGTAGATTGTCTCTTCAATTTGAAGAATGGCCTCTGTATTCTCAATACAATGAACAGATCATATTAGCTTAAAATTTATTTCCAGAATAGCGTGTCTATTTATTCGAAGTACGAGAGGGAACCTTATAAGTACTACGTCAAAAATGTTGCTGGAAACAATGAATGTTCATATGTTTTTAATAAGCTGATACAGTTCTTTAAGTGGAAGAAAGTAGGACTGATTAGATATGAAAGTAATTTGATGGCTGAGGTAAGTTGTGAATAACGGAATTATACTTTGACTACCATTTTGATTCGAAAATCAAGCCAATCTGTGCTAGCGATTCCCGGAGCGAGTACTCTCTCTCCAGTATTTGCACAGGGAGTTTCATATGTCCATCTTCAAAGTCAGTCAGAGATGAGATAGACTTATGATGTATATGTCATATAGAAATTTCCATATCATTTTAAACCAAAATATCTCAGACATGTGGTGATAAATACAGTTTAAAAGTAAGATATGGTTTGCATTTTAACCTTATATTACATGCAACATTTTGAGATTTTTTTAATAGCCTTCGTTAAGTAACATCTTGTATTTTTATTTAATAGTACAAGTTTACGTTCACAATGAGCACATAACTTAAATCAAAAGTCCCCTAATGTCTGATATAATGTTATTTGGTACATCTTTTGAAAATCCATATAATTTGGCAATGCCGCATTGAAATCCATTTAAACTCTAAAGATTGTGATTTTGTATTAGTGGCAATGATGGGTTTTCTTTTTGATTTACTCTGATCTATTTAAAGGCTGTTTTTTGTTGTACTTGAAGATAGTAAAGATCAGTCTGCTCCTATGATTGTAAATAAGGATTTTTATTGCTTTTGTTTTTCAAAGTTAGGTTTTGGTCTGTGGTCACACTGAAAGGATTTGAATATAATTTGTGAGATACATTTACCCTGTTGGCTTATGTTTACGTTTCTTTATTTCCACTTTAAAGATGAGTACATTAGTTATTTCAAATTTAAAAATTACAACATGTATATGCAGAATAAAAAATAAATATGAAAATATAACATATAAAATAGGCCCTTGACATCGTTATAAAATGCGTATCCACAACGCAAAAAACATGAGCAAGTGCATAGAGTAGGATATCTGGATAATGCTATGAATGAACACTGGAACTGCATCCCAAAGCAAAGCTCTTGAATTAAGCATATTGCATATGAAAAACATCATTTGGATGTACACACAATAATTTAGGAGATCTGCCTTACCATGTAATATTTCCATCTTCTCTTGCACACTATGATCATGAAATACTACCTTATGAGAAGACATACACCCACTAGGATGGCATTATCACCGATATGTATATATGTTTTTATGATTTTAACAAATAAATTAAACAAAATATTTTGAAAATCGAATTGAACTTTTGATTTCGCTGTTTTTGTATAATTTAATTCAATGAACATAACACGTGACTGTCGCTAGTTGACCTGACCTGGACTTGTCAAATCGTAAAAGATCAAATCGACATAGATTTATACTAAAACGTTTAAAAATATTTTACTTTAATTTTATTTTTCATTTTACTTATTGTGCAATCTGATATGATCCAAAAAGCAATTAAAAATCAATAATAGAATATTGTTTGATGAAAAAACGGGACATATATTCTATCCTTTTTTATTTTTAGCCAGTTCAGGTGTTCATGGACGAACTTAAAAGAGGAAATGCAACTATTGATGCTGATGTACTGTTAACATCTGATAAAGCATCGCCTGATGTCATTTGGGAACCACTACAGGTGAAAAAATTAGTTTACCTCAAATTATCTATTCAAGATCTATGTGATAATCTTCCCAAAGTCAGATTTTAAGTGATAACTTTTCTCATTGTCGTAATTGTCTAGATGCATAATTGAATCAGATAGATGAAAGGGATAAGACGTTGGTACATTATTCCAAATTATATTATCATTGGGTTAGTCATTTATGTATATTGATAATGAAATTGGACCAACATTGATCCCTGAGAAACACCACGGTTGATGTGAGTCTGTGTAGATATATTAGGCAACTGTCCACCTACATATACTTTTCTAATATACAAATATGATCTTATATTTTGATATAATATTCTTCCAATAACGCAGATATGGTGTCGTAATATCCAATAATAACATGATTTATATTTAATTTCTGGTTTATAAAATAACTAGTGATTTCTTTTCATTATTTTGTAGGATATTCGGATTTTCGTATCTTTCACAATTGGTTTCGATGACTTTGGTCGACTTCTATGCAAGGTATTTTATAAGTTATTGGTTCCGAGAGTTTCGTTTACTAACGGTAAATACCACTTCCGGGTAGGTGTTTTTAAATACTTTAAAAATGATGGCGTGCCAACTACAATGGTGTGTATAGTAGTTTTAAGTACATGTACTGTGGCCATTTGAGGTATGTATTTAAAGCTGAGGACAAGCACTTTCTAAATAATAGAAAATAATCGCAAGAAAATACTCCCGCTAACTGGAACTACTATATCCGTTAATTGTCATCGGTCAAGCAGGAATTTTACCTTAAAATGAGTCCCTACGTCGGCGTCGTGGTTTTTAAAAGTCGAGACGCAAATCCTATGTTAAGTATAATGTTAAGATAAAGGTTATGTATAAATGCAAAAAAATAGTCATTATATGGGCTAATTCGTTCATAAATGACGATGTGTACCCCAGAACTTGGATTTTGTGAATTTTTTCAATACCTTTAGAAATCTTCTATGGCCTCTGTATATTTTGCACAATATCACGTTGTGTATATGTAAATCGTTCATAAATATAGGGTGTCCTGAAAGTGTCCCGAAGGCATGGGACCCCCAACTCACAAATCTAAAAAAAATTACAGGCATTTCAAAACTTAATGTACGGCCAAAATAAAGGTTCAGTTTATTATCTTGTAAATAATTCTGACCTGAATGTGATCGAAACTATGAATGTTATTATCAAGGAAAGTATGGATATTGAGTTGGAAAAGAAGATGGTGGGGCCAACTACCTCAAGAAAACTCTTCAAAAATGATTTACAAAGGTTTTATGAGGGTCAAAAAGAAGAAAGTATTGCTGCTTCAACATGGCCAATGGGAAACACACCGACTATTAATTTGTTGTAAAACTGAACTTTAATTTTGGCCAAAACTAAATTTTAATATGTCCGTAACCTTTTCCCATTTGTGAGTTGAACCATGACACTTGGCAAATCAATGTAACTTTGGATAAACATTGAAGTGATAAATGACACATATTTTGGAAAATTGGTATGGCATATTTTGCATCACGTAGCACATACGATACGATGGACAGTATCACTACGGAGTCAATAGAAACGATATGATGTCACTGGTTATACAGTGGGTCCAAAAAACGCAACAAAAAATATTGTAAAATCAAAAAAACAGTGATGATTACATCAATTTCATTTAGTTTATCATGAAGCCACGTGTCTCCCCTTTCCAATGATATGTCATTTGTTAACCTCTGATCATGGACCACTGAAAAGTAATTGTTTTTTCGTACATGGGTGTAGGCTTTTGTGCCAAGTTATGAAATATCAATCAACTGATCCGTATTGTGCAATCGGGTAAATCATTATTAAGTAATTGATAGTGCGGATTAATTTCTTGTCACATAATTTACATAACACAAGTTTCTGATTTAGATTTACTAAGGAAAAAGAAAAATGGAAAAAAAATTCACCTTCAAGTGTTCATCAGTATCCTTGTTGGCTTAGTTCACGAAACATATGGAAAAAAGAGGCACAAACAGTCGTTGCCTGTCATCTTATGAAAGAATACTCATGAAAGATTACGTTCCATGCCCCTTCACACGACCCCTATTTCTCTACACACAGAGACTTGGCTGTGAGTTCATGTCGCACACCTCTTTGAATCATCTTGGGTTCTGGCAGAGAGCAGTAACCTCACGTGTGACTCTGTTAACTGTTGCAATGTCTAAAACTCCAGAGCAGATTTTGGCCAGTTGTGCAAAAGGAATGATTATTCAGTAGTCTGTGGTCGCACACTGTGTATATGGATAATTGAGCCAGGCCACTGGAAAAGGGGTCTTATCACAGATTTTTTCAATATTATTCTTTGTGTTTATCTTAAAAAGCACAACGAGACAATGCATATTTTCAATGATTGAATTAGGTGGAGCAGCGTTTTTTTATAAAAAAAATGTGCTAAGCTGTGGTTTTGGAAATTTCTAACACTAAGTAGTGTCATCTGTCAACAGACTGTAGTTTAATCATGTTTAATTAGTTTTTCTGCTAATATTCATTCTCATTTAAAATATTCAACCACAGTTGCAATGCACTTCCTATATTTGTCCACTCGATCCAAAAACACATGTTTAAGGCCTTCGTATGAGAGGTTTGAAATGATGTCGGTAAATTTTCAAAACCACAACTCAGCAGATATTTTATATATAACGCTGCTCCACTTAACTTTGTCATTGAAAATATGAATTGACTCTTTGAGCTTCCAACTTCTCTTATTATCAGCGCTTGTATATAGTTAAACTCATGATCTAGTCAAACGGCATACCTGGTAGTAAATATCCGACCCATGGTTTTCATAAAAGAAACGACAATATTTTTAGCTCAAAACTGCCACGTGTCCGCCATTTCGTGATTCCATCATGTCTAATATCATTTCTATATGAAATCACACCAATAAGACGAAATACATGACAACAGTATCCGTAAACAAAATTCCTGTATTCTGATATTGTTGCTATTGACTCCATTGTGATACAATCAACCGTATCACATGAAAATGAGTCACGTGCCATATGTACATATATCATCATCACAATTGACCAATCAAACTGCCTAGAACCTGTTGGTATTACATACCTTCATCCGCATGGCTACTTTGTATCAATGAAAGTCGAATTTGATCGAAATGAAACATGACGTCGTGATATTGTTATATTTATTAAAGAATCTAATATCATATCGAGGTAAGGAGGCTACATCGGGATAGTCGGGCAATATCGCTAACTTTCCTATTGGCTTCCATACAAATACTTCGCTAGGTATGTAATACTCAAACATTATATGTATTTTGTTAGCTATATAACCTTGGATATTATGGCAAGCACTATGTACTGCTTGCTGTCTACATGACCGATAAGTATAAAGAAGAATGGGATGCCATTGATGAATCTCAAGAATTTTACGGATGTTCCAAGGCCAACCTGATGAAAGTCCTCGAAGGAACCTTGGGTTGCTCTCAAATTGTAACATATATTTTGGGAATGTATAATAATCATACCCATTTCTCAACTAAAAAGGTACAAACTCCATCATTTTCAAATCAAATCTGTCTTTATGTCTGACTGTATTGCTCAGTAAGTTAAATAATAATTATACCATAATTAGATTCATGACATTATAAACAGTTTTGTCAGGGAGAATAGGTTATTAGTACAATAAATATATAGGCAAGGTCAACTCTGGTAAGATTGACCGGTCCCCAATCAGAGACCACGTGACCAGTGACGTCACACACAGCAGGTAACAAGTTGTAGGTCAGTTGCCAAAAGAGCTACATAGAAGCAGGACGAAAAACCGACAAACCCTCCCATTAACCAACATGAAGAAGGTAAAGTCAATATCACTTATCATTCAAAACCAATAAATGTTAAAAATGGGTATTTTTCGTGTTATTGAAAATAGCTAAAACTAAAATGATTTTTTCTAATTGTTTTATGTATTTTAAAACAATATGCCTTTATCTTTATTCGGTCAGCATACGTATTGATCAGTCCGGTTGTAAATAACTTTGAAAATTCGCTAATAAGTTGTGAATTTCGTGAATTTGCTGATGTAACAGGACAACACGCCCGTGAAAACATGTCATATCTCAGTTATAAATGGTCGCATCTTTTCATTTTGGTTCTTTTTGCATAGAAGACATTCAGTCAGAGTGGGATGACAGCAGTGTATTTGCTTCTCACCCACTACCGATTATAATATACCCATTATAGTAAGTGTACAATTTATTCTGTGAAAAACGTCACGGTCGTTAAAACAGGCCCAGACGGCAGTAGGGAAACTCGAGATAAATTAATTATCCGTAGTTATAAAGTCCTTAGTTCAGTTTATCAGACCAAAGTGTTACAAATCGTGATACTAGTTGTGATTGAATTATAATGAACATGATCTGAAAATTTCTGAAAAATCACCGTTTTGCTTGTGAAAAACGACCGTGATGTTACTCATATATTGACAGTAGTCTTGTTGGAAATGGGGCAATTTTCAAGAAAACAATATGACCACTCCATCATAACATAAAATGATTTTCGAAATAACAAGCATTACCTCATCTATGAACTGATATTGTGCGAAACTGTGACAATCGTCACGCGTGAAAAACGTCACGGTTATAGCATTGAACTCAAAGCAGTAATTAGCCATTTTTATAAATCCCAGATGAATTGATTTAATCTTATATTATGACCCATATTCTTAAAACACATGTTTAAAAGTTATTCAGTGATTACGCATAAAGATCAATTTATAGGCAAGGAAACAATAACACCTAACGAATTTGCCCTTTTGTAAATGCGCTTTTTACATTTTATACGTCTTTACAATAATACGTAACATGCAAGCAAATGACAAGTTATTTGGGAATTCCATTAGCATAATTTTTTGGAAAAGTCATAACAAAAAATGTTATATGAAGACCATTAAATCCCAAAATAGTTGACCCTCAGTAAATAACATTTCGTTCAGTGTATTCCCGGGGATCGCTGAATTCAATCATAAAGTCACTTAATGTTTGCATTCTGTTTTCTTTTCAATGATTGCAATTATTATTAATGGAGAACAGCATAAACCAAAAACTCTAGTTAAGTAATTTGAACGATTACAGCTTTTCAACGATGTTTTCGTGTTATGATTAATTTTTATCTATTTCAATTCCATTTTCACGATCTGTATATGATCTGTAATATTCAAAATGCCTTTGCGAAACGCAATTCGTTGAAAAAGAGATAGAGAAAAGCAAAAACTAAGCAATCCTCGAGAATATTAAAGAAAATGTAAGGCAAGCAATGCAAAAAGCACTCCTCTTTGAAATATAATCCCAACCGACTAGCAAAAAGAAATCAGCACAAAATGCACGCTTCGAGAATGGAGGCAACAAAGCGAGATTAATTCTTTCAATGTTCTCTTTCTCTAAAACAAAACCGGGATAACCCATTGCACTGAATATTAAACTTCCAGAACTTCAAAGAAAAAATAAAAATCACAGGAAAGAATTGAGTTTATGCTGAGAGTTTTGTTATGTGATATCAGAAACCGTTGAAAAGGTATCGAGTCTGACAAAAAAATTCGTTCTAGGACTAGTGACTTAACTCAGCTCGAATGAAGCAAAACATAACGATAAGAACGTTTTCAGTGGCCATGAAAAATGACCTTGTGATGAGATCGGGGCATCGATGAAGCACTCCGCAGACCAAAAGAAAATTTCATATTCACAGTGCAGATGATTTTTATGCTTTGGCTACGTCAGACTTAAATACGTCAGCAATATCATTCTTATATCTTTCAAATGATAACTAGAGGCTGACGGTAATTCCGGTTATACGGTTTCGGTACGGAATTGAGCATTTACCGGTATTGAAATTATTAACCGGTTAACCGACGATAATCCCCGGGGAAATAAAAGACACGTCTTTTTTTAATTATTTCGTTTAATTTCCACTTTCACGATGCGTACATTTACATAGACATTTAGATGTCCATGTTTGGCAGTTCAGGTGTGATTTCCATGTTTGGCAGTTCAGGTGTGATGTCCATGTTTGGCAGTTCGGCTGTAGTAGCTTCATGCTCAGGCTCAGATTTGGTTGTAGTTGTATGTTTGGCAGTTCCGGTGTAGCAGTAGTGTCAACGTCAGATCCAGAAATTGAATTATGTTTGTAATAGTCATTTACGAACAACAAATGTTTTTACGAACAAAGGAGTGGTATCGATATGGAGAACTTTTTGAACACACGTTTCTCTTAAACCAGTCATAAGAAAAATCTAAAAATTTAACACATCATCAATTTAATGGTCATCTTTTGAATGGTAACAAAATAATTTGAAATATATATATATACTTACATCTATATTATTTTAGAAAACACATCAACCAACATTGTTTTGTTCTTGGTATCATGTTTCCAGAGTGAAATGAAACATATTTCCGAACCTCATTGGAACAAAACGACATAAACATAACATGTATTAATATTGTAATTGTACAAAGGAAATTTTGGTTGATTTAAAAAAAGTATATTGTTAATGAATAAAATAAAAGGTTTATCTTGATTTTTATCTATTTTGGGGGGATTTTGTTTTAATTTTTTGAATACTTTAAAAATTCCTTTGCACTGGCGGATTAGGGGGGGGGGCTTGGGGCCCGCCCCCCCCCCCCCTCGGGTGGGCCCAGAAAAAAAAATTGGGCCCAAAAAAATTTTGGGCCAAAAAAGGCCTTCATGCCCCTAAAAGTGGGCCTTTTGGTCATTACTGGGCCTTTTAAGGCCTCATTTTTTAATTTCAGGCCAAATTTTGAAGAAAATGGGCCTCAAAATTTCAAAATTTGGGCCCACTTTTGGGTTTTAGGGGCCCAAAATTTTTTTCTCTGACCTAAAATTTGGGCCCCCCCCCCCTTGTTGGTTCCCAGATCCGCCCCTGCTTTGTATCTATATAATAGGATTTTATTAGTACTGATGCCCTTTTAGGGTCAAACGTACATCCGATATACAATTTTCAATAACAGTAAATAAAGCAATAAAGTATAGAACATAGGATTACATTCTTCAAATGACATATAAAATGTTACTTTGATATAAGAATCCTGTCTCTACCAATCATTAGATACTTTATCATGTCAGCAGATTCTTTCAATATGATCCCGTCACTCGTCAATAGAAAAATTGTCTTTTGGTGGTCAGAGCAAAAAACTGCACTAAAAAAACAAAAAATGTTAACAAAAACAGTTATATAAAATATTTCTAAATAATTTTCGCATTAAATTGTAGTCAATCAGTCAACATTACAAAAAATGCCGTGTTTTTTACAGAATGTTTTCAATGATTGGTTTAAGAGAAAAACATTGTTGAATTCAGTTCTCCATATCGATACCTCTCCTCTACAAACAACAAGGCATTGACAACCTCAGGTTGAAGTCGTGCCCGTTTGGAAGTGATGGTGTTGCCAGCTGCACTGAATCTATTTTACCTACCCCACCCCCATGTATACTGCACGTCGCTTGCTATCGATACAGTTGAGAAATGGTTTGAAATGTGTAAAACATTTAACATAAAACTAAATATACATCTTGATTCGTAAGGTAGTTACATACTATTTCGTGAAGTTCATCAGTATGGGTTCAAATCGGTCTCGCACTATGTATGCATATAGACTTGAGAAGCTACGGAGAGAGTTAGGAACAAAGTGGGGGTGGCAGCGCATTGGCATTTTATCTTACATATCTTTACCGGTATTTCGGTAACGGTACGGTTATTAGCGTGACGGTTACCGGTACTGGTTTTCAGTACCGTTGCGACCTCTAATGATAACGTACAATCAAGTAGAGTTACCATTAATTTTAAATGAAAAAGTTTCTCTTTAAATTTGAAATCTTTAAAAGGGACTTTTCTGATGCATGATTGAATGCCTTTAATGTCATTTGGTATGAACATGTACATGGTTGCCCTGCTGTTTGTGGTGCATGCAGGAAAGACTTCACTACGTCACCCTGCAGTTGGTCTAAAAAGTAAACACCCATAGTAAAAGTTTCTCAAATTGTAAAAAAACAAATCAAAGTGTCTTACCTCATACACTAAAAGAGATTAAAAGGGAACTAGGGTGATTAGGTGCTTGACGACATGGCATTTGCACCATATCGATGTAAAGTGTAAAAGCGCTGGTTTTTTGAATCAGTGAAAAGTTTTGGTGAAGTTGATTTAAAAAGATAAATAGCTTAATGTGGTGTGCACATAGTTATTGAAAATAAAAAAGAAGTGTTCAGTACATATAAACTATGATTGCATGAGTTCACATATGTAACATGTACGTAACTGCTTTTTCCTTGGAGAAGGTGAAACACGGCACGATTCTACTATTCATGCTTTATGTCGAGTTTTGACGGAAAATTAAACATAAAGGTGATAATATAAGACAAAAATACAAACTTGTTTCTCAATTCACCTAGCTATAGTCATCAAAAATGACCATTCTTTAAATACGACTTCTCCTAAGTGAACATATAACTCATTGTCACTTGTTTTCAATTTTCTTGTGAAAAACGACACGCGGAAAAATGGTGAACCAGCCAAATGATCATTGCTCCCAAAATAATTTTTTTGTCATTTTCTATACGTCTAAAGCATCATTTTTCATGACCGAATCGATTCATGTTCAAATAGGATCGACCCCTTTCAATTTTACTCAAATTAAAAACACAACGTATGAAAAAATCGAGAAAAATGATGGATTCGGATGTTTCATGTTGACAAGTGATGCACATCAAAAGGAAAATACTTGAAGTCCAAATTCATTTATGATTTTAAAGGACAGGAGAGTAGTATGAGGAAAGTCCTTGGTTTTTTGAAAATGTTGCATTCTAATGTGAATATCTTGGCATATTAATCACGGACTGAAACTGTGAAAATCGTCACGTTTGAGACGGCCCTAATTTTAATTTGAAATTCCACCTTATGTTCCGTGGAGTTTACTTCAATGCTTTGGGTAACGTGTGTATAAATGTATATAGATACCTACTACATGTCTATTTGAAAAAATCATTTTAATGCTTTTTTGAATTTTTAACAAAATTTGTTTCACACTTAAGCTGTTTTCAGTGTTATAAGAGTTAAGAAAAGGAAATCAAGTGAAATTGTCTGTGCTATAGTTTGCTCCCAAAAAATGGATAAAACACAATAATTGGAAAGAGTTGATACATGTTATTCGACAGAGATCTACATGAATATACAGAGGTCACAAACACGAAGTTCGAGGAAAAAACTCTGAATAATTAAAGAGAATTTAGTACACATTTCTCAGGACATATTGTAAAATATAAGAACAAATAACGATTATACTAACAAGCACATGGATTAATTAGCCCATGTTAGTAACTAAATACTAGCATATAAAGGACAACCTTACAGTAAGCCTATGATTGACTCAAGCTACGTATACAAACACATTATCAGGTGTGTAATGCACAGGCGTACACGTTCCAACCATGAGCAGAGGTAAATTAATGGTAGCAAACGTAAGCGCTCTAAGCTGAAAAGCTGGAAGAAAACTTGGTCATTAACTCCATTATCTTGGGATGACGAAAGTACCACATCTACTCCTGCAGCCAAGCATCATCGTATATCCGAAAGCCTTACAACACCAGGAATCTCAACTGATTACAACGACCAATTGAAGGATAATCAAACATCCTGCAAAAGTCCTGACATTAACACTCCTGATGCTACACATTCCCTACTCCCAAATACCCTTAATTTCTCAAATCCAGACTCCAGCCCCATTGCTGACTTTCTCCCAGATCTAAAAAACGACTAACTTAAAAGTATAAAACATGAACTGATTGAGTCAGTTAAAACAGAATTAGTAGCCTGTGTAAATGATAAATTAATACAATCTACATATTAAGGAGAACTAACAGGATTTGTTTATCATGAACCCCTTACATCTACTCAGGCCCTTACTAAGGATTGAATTGCTGAGAAGTGAAATTCATTGTCTCAACAGTATATCAATGATGCTATTGACCAGCTTAGGCCAACATTTAGGGCTACAATTGATCAAAATGGTGGACATATTGAACGTCTTTTTATGTAAATAAAGTTGTCAATAAATATTCGTTTTTGCAAGTTTTGGAAAACCCGTTTTGAAATGAAAATGACATCATTTATATTATGGACGCTGGTTGACAGACATTATAATACATTTGAACTTATGATATACCAAATTGAAGATGAATGAATTCCCTATCCATTGGTATATAATTTGACATGTTTTCATCAAGAAAATCAATATCTATTTTTGAAATACGAGTGTCCCATTTTTTTGGACCATCCTGTATAGTAAAACTAACATTGTAAATCTCAATGGTAAAACAACAAACTGGTTCCCCTCTACAGCTGGATTAAAACAAGGAGATAAGCTTTCTTCTTGTTTGTGTAATATCTTCCTAAATTACTTGGCAAAGACAATTACCTCTAGTCATATTGTCGCCAAATATGGTGATGAACTTATAAACGTTTTATTATACGCAGATGACATTGCCCTGATTTGTGAAAGCGATGTTCAAAAGCTGCTCGATATCGATAAAACGTGGTGCAATCAGTGGAGAATGTCTATTAATATGGGAAAACTAAAATTGTACATTTCAGAAGGAAAACCATGCCTAAAACGAACAATAATTTTGTCTTCAATGATTCTGACATCGGAATTGTGTCAAGCTACAAATATCTGGGCTGCTTCTTCAATGAAACATTAGACTATACATTTACAGCAGAACATCTGAGCTCAGCAGCAAGCAGGGGACTTGGTGGTCTTATTTCTAAATTCAGATCACATGAAGGACTATCATTCCAGACATAAACTGCATGACACATGTGTATAACCTATTAAGAACTATAGTGCTGGTATTTTGGGAGCGAAACTTTATCAAAAATGTGACAATATTCACCAACGTGCCATACGTGCATTTATGGGCGTTCATAGATATGCTTTAATTCCTGCTCTATATAGCGATTCTTGCTGGCCTACTCCGAAAGACACTAGAACACTAGATATTGTACGTTTATGGAATAGATTCACATTCATGGAAAATAATAGACTCACCAAAAAAATTTAATATTGACTATAATCAACCTAATGGATGGTGTTCAGATATAAAATCAATTTTCAATGAGTTAGGGATGAATGATCATTCGAACATGACTGTATTCATGCCTTCTATAAACTGTGAACAAAGTCAATGCTGCAGCTGGGTTATATTCGAGATCAATTCCCAGGCTCTGTACTAAGTGTTTCGTTCATTGCACTCATTGGTCAGTTTAGACCGTTCCGTTCTTTTCGCATCCCCCTCTCGTCTGCAAAACTCAAGAGCAGGGAGAAATTGTTGGAGCATTTGTAAACGTTAATTTCAAGCATCCCGACGATCAGTGTAGTAGATATGCGTGAAACCAATAAAATAGGCCCAAATGTCAATAAAAAAACTTAAGTCGGGGTCAGGTGGTAGGTAAACAAATTGGAACAGCCATACGCTCAACCGGAAGTAGAAATGAAAAAACTGGAAATGGACATCGAAATTGACAATTTTGCAATATTCTGGTGAGTTTCCATGTTCGAATCGTAATATAGACCTCAGAGCAGGGTTTCGGTCGTTCGGGGTACAGAAAATGTTTGTGCCTAGACCTGCAGGGTGTATTCGAAACTAGTAGCCCTGCTCTTCGGTCTATTTTTCATTGAATCACAACCCAAATTGAGGACTTACATAACTTTTAAACATGACTTTCCAATAGAACGATATTTACTAACATCATCATTGATATCTAAATAAAAAGATATATTAAATGTCTTGGAAAGTATTTGCAAAAAATATTTTGTATAAGGAAAAGCGTTTTATTCAAAAATCAAAATCAATAATAATGTTGAACTGAATTGCACTTATTTTATATTTTTATTGTAAGAAATGTAACTAATGTAAAATGTGTCTCATAAGCCCAGGTAGGGCTGGCTATTTTAGATAGGTGACAATTAAATAAATGAATGAATGAATAAATAAATAAATAAATAACTAGATAAATAAATAAATAGATAAATAAACTAGGGTAAGTGAGATACAATAACAGATGCATCACACATCTTCATTAATCTAAAATGATTAATCACTCATCATTATAGCTAATTAAAGGAGATATATATACAATATAAGAATACTAATCCTTTAATTGAGCTAATTAACTATATATTTGTTGTGCTAATTAGGCTCCCAAAAGGTTCAACTGTTGAAATCAGAATAAAGATACTTACAAAACAACTGATGATTATTTGCAGTTAAATTGAGTATTTACTGATACAGTTTGCCATATATGTTTCAATATTTTTATGCAAAATTCGTGTAATTATTTAATGTATTACACAATTTTTAGACATATGATGATATGAAATCGAATGTTAAGCCAATTGAAAGAATGGGACTTCGCTTTTATGAGCCATTGATATACGACAATGTTTGGGCGATAGCTTTGGCGATTAATGCGACCATTCAGGAACACGGAATCGAAAACGTCAAAAATTATAAACACAGTGATAACAAAACGAAGCCATTACTCGATTCGCTGTTTAAGAATCTTCTACGTGTAGAATTCCAAGGAATATCGGTAAGTTTTATAATGAATACCTTAAATGAATAAATTTATATCACACGTGGGGGTGAACGGTCGCATCTCTTAGTCTGTGATTAATTTACTTTCCATATGGCTTCATCGCCCTCACTAAATTATAGCATAAACGTTTTTAAGTAAACAACTCTAATTTATGGCGTACCAGGTTCTATATCAAACAAGTCTTTAATACATGTGTATGTGTTTGCTATATAGGGCCGATACTATTATAAATATACGACTAACTGGACTGGTGTGAGGCAGTTTGACAGTTATATTGGACTTTTCGATTGTAAGTCTTTGTTGATGTTTGGTTGAATCTCACACGCTATTTTTTTAATTTCCACGCCGCTTGAAACAAATGACAATAAATGCATTGTGATATTTCCTCGTGTTGTTTGATGCTGTAATTTGATTTGATCATGGACGTGATGTATCAATATTTGTTTTTCAGCACTAGGGGGATTGTCAAATATTGGCCATTTTGACAAAAAGACTAGAAAGCTGGTCATAACTCAGCCAGATGACGTCATATGGAAATCAAAGGGTATCGATCACTTTTCATTTACTAATTTACCTTTAAAATCTCTTCCGAACATTCAAACTCAGTCTTAATTATCAATAATATTTTAGGAGGATCAACCCCACCTGACAAGGAAACAAAACAATTCGAACGTAAACGCATCAACAAGACTGCCTTGATCGTACTATCGGTATTTGCCGCCATTGGGATAACATTAGCAATGACATACATAGTTTTTGCAATTGTTCATCGAAAGCACGTGTTAGTATACGTTTCATCTCCATTTTAACAAATATAGTATTCAATAAAGTGAGCTATAGAATGCATGGCACTACGGACTTGCTTTCACCCACATTCGAGAGGATATCTATCATACAATATACAACTTATGTCACTGATTACCTATTTCTAGAATGATTAAAGACGAATGGCCTATAATGACCTGTATCATCATCGTTGGATGTATTCTTCTTGATGGTTATGTCTTAATTCACTTAGCAGACATTCATACTGGTGTACAACCAGAGTCGTCTCTTGGAGATTTGTGTAAGGTATGTGTATATAATGTGTACATTATTTGAGGTACGTATGCCTACTTAAAGGGTGACGCGTGTCGTTTAGCAAATCGAACGCTCGTTTATGGTGTTTCTCACCGTTTCGTATAAACACTGCTACCCACCTAGTTACACAGACGTATCGTCAGTGTATCATGGCGGAACTACTTCCGGGACTAGGTTTCGGTAAGATTATTTTATTTCCCGATTTAGTGTAATATTGGCAATATTAATGCCGATCGTCAGTGTAACAAAAGCGAGGGACTAAATATGTGAAATGTGTCTTCGTTAACATACCAAACCTAAAACCATCGACACATTCTCAAACTAGACTATCTCCCATAACTTAGAGCCAAATTATAATCCACATCGTGACTTATAAGTAGATGTAAATCGAGAAATAAAAATATCTTACCAAATTCAAATCCCGGAAGTAGTTCAATCATGATAAACTGACGATACGTCTGTGTAACTAGGTGGGTAGCAGTGATAAAAGGCGCGATCTCGGAATGATACTAAATTGTTCACAGGTTGAAGTCAGGTCAGGTCAGGTAACGCCTTGGTCACATGTGCTCCGATCCATCGGCCGACGACCACCCGATCGAGTGTTTTGTTCAATATTGTATTCAATTTTGAACAAAAAATCAATCGGCCGGGCGCCGTATTGAAAATCGGAGTAAATGTGACCCAAGGCATTAAACGACTCTGTCTGTTTATGTAGGAATAGTAAAGTAAAGATCTTCATACATTTATTAAAGGGAGATTTTCGTTTTGACAAATCAATTTCTCATTTCATGGGTGGAATTTCAAAATCTTCTATTTGTGTTTAATAGGACAAATTGACATCTAGATTTACCAATCACGTATTAGCACATAGCATGGTCTTATGAAATGATCCTGTAGATGAAACAATGTAGTTTGGATTAGAATAAGGATTTAAATGGGCTAATGCGCATATAGCCCTGCCCAAGTTGGTATATTTTGTACAATCTAAGGCATCATCGCTAATATTATGATTATAATTCCTGCGCTGTCGGATCGAGTATTTCGTTACAATACATTCTGTAATTAAATGTACTTTGGAATGTAAGTAGGCATTAACATAAATTAAATCATGCGATTTTATTTTGATTTAAAACTGAATTCGCGATAAAAATGCACGAAGTCCTAGCCCATAGTCGTCGATCTGAATCGCTAATTGATCGGAATCTCAGCCTAGATCGTAGCTATCATGATTGATCATTTCAGTAAACTTTTCAACATTTCTTGTTAAAATCTTCTCACCTCCGGGTATCCGATCGATGCTCCCGCATTCACTAAACTTTGATATTTATCTCGTAAAATATTTGTATTTTTATAATAAATTGTGCAAGAACTGCTCGTGAAAAGTGTATCTATTTTGACTGTGCATAATAATTGGTCAAATTTACCGACATAAGCATCAGGTCAGTAAAGCACTTGGCTTTATCATTGGTAGAAGGCGGTCATAATAGAAATCTAGATAAGTAAAAGAGACCGACTTGGGCAGGCTAATGCGCATGCATCCTTTGGATAATTCACACTCCCGATGTTTACAAAATTATTGTAAACTGATTATTTAATCTTCAAGACGATTTCAATAAACTGGAATTATCAAAACTCCCCTTCTTAAAATTAGAACGATCCGGAAGACTCGTCTAGAGCCACCATATTGTTTCAACTGATATTGACTTTCTTAGAAGTTTAGCTGCTATTTTATTATTAAAGGCAACGACGGGGCTTCTCATATTTGGATTCACATTCTTTTATGGTGGAATAGCTGTAAAGTTATGGGGTGTATATATGATTTTCGGCCGACGTAAAACAGTAAGTTTCAATAAGCAATTTTAAGGTAAATAACATACTCGTTATTTTTCCATAGTAAGATGTTCAAAATTAGAAACCAAAAGGCCACGGAAGATTGTGCAACAGATTTTTGACAGTTCATAACTTTTTGCAAGTAGTTTCTTGCTGTTTTGTTAACCCTCTCTGCAGGGTGTTTCATATGTTTATCTCCAAAGTCATTTCGAGGTAAGATAGACGTATATTTTATGTCATATAGGAATTAATATATTTCATTTTAAACCAAGAGATCTCAGACATGTGATGATAAATACAGTTTAAAAGTTACAAATGGTTTTCATTTGAACGTTATATTACATCCAACATTTTGAGATTTTTATCCAATAGACTCCCTGTACTATGGAACAATTTACATTCCTTGCACCCTACATTGATCAACTCTTGAAACTTTGTACCCTGCACCATGCCATATGAAATATTTTGAAATTTAAAACGATATTAGGCCTATTTATATTTTTCCTTCAACCATCATATAACTTTGAACATTGACTTCACTATTTCACCATTGAAGTTCAGCGAATAACAATTGACCCACTCCGAGCACCAAACGTATTAACCTGTTGACTAAGAAGTAGATATATCGATATATTCGACAATTCTGGAACTAAATCATTTTCATAGTATAGCGCCATAACTGCTTCATTATTCGTTTGGAATAAATTCCCTAATACGAATATCAATGTAACATTTACAAATAAAATTCCCAAATTACAAATACAAATATGACGTATCAAATAAACAATTAGATACTAAATTCGGGTGCATTTTATGTTTGTAAGGACTAGAAATATTTGTAACTAACAATTTATTATTCGCCAACTACAGCTTACAATTCGTAAATTTCCCCAAAATTGCCTGTTATTTTATCGAAGAGGTGTATTTTTACCAATAATAACCTTGCATATTACCCATGAATTATTGCTGAAAGCAAAGGAGTATTCGTACATTATCGAATGATAAAATGACATTTTACGAATATAAATGTGAGTTTACGAATACAAATGTGAATTAACGAATATAAACTGCAAGTCTCGAGGCAAAGATCACGTGACATGACATGTGTAGGGGAGGGGGCGATGACTTTGACCATGGGTTGACCATGTCTCGTTGAGAATGATCACGTGATCTTAATAAACCAATGAAAAACAAATATAAAAGTGCAATTTACGAATACAAATGACAATATTTACGAACAATAAATGTGCACTTTTACGAAAACATATTACCTTGTTACGAAAATAAATTCGACAATTAAAAAATAAAAATGCCAAGACTAGTACTTATTCATTGATAAATTCGACATTCAGTTCTTACATATCAAATTAATATATTTGCAGAAACAATGATAAAGGTACAAAATGAACTCATTTTATTTGTATACGGATAAACAATGTGTCACTAACAAATGTATTTCAGTATAAAACACATACATATACGTTTTAACGAAAAAAATAGATTAACGAACAGAAAAGGCAAACAATGAATGAAAATACTCAAGTTACGAACATAAATGTGCATTTAACAAGTACAGAAGTTCAATTTACGAATACAAGTAGTAAAATACGAATAATGAAGCAGAAAACATTCCATATACATTTTGTATCATACATTTTAGAGGTTCAAAAAAATAAAATTAAAATCCCTTTATTGAAACCTTTATATATTATAAGTGATAAAACGTATGTTCAAGTACATTCTAACTTTGCATGAATGGTGAAAAAAAAAGCTCGTTGATGGGTGATTAAACACGACTTATGAGATAAACTAATCGATGCTGATAGCATTCTTTGAGCTTTTCTTGAAGATTATACATTGGACTTTCGCATGCATTTATTTTTTACAGCCAGCAACTACTCGCAAAAATATAATCAACTGTCAAAATATGTTGCACAATCTCCCATCGTCCTTTGTATGTATTTTAGAAAGTAATGAAGGAAGGATGGTTGATTTTTTTGTTTTCACTGCTCATTGCTGTTGATGTTATAACAATTGCTGTTTGGTTTACCGTTGATCCTTTGCATGCAAGGACAATAGAGTTGGCATCTTCGGTAGGTAGAACTTTTACATTGAATCAAATATCAACAAAATTTAGAAACACGCTAGCAGTTGCAATATCATATCATTTATATATTTAAGGATGGTACACATTTCTCTAATTTCTCTATATATATTCTCTATATATAAGATAATAGAGGTTCTTGTATGAGTACCTTTGCAAGATCGTCCAATCTTAATGAGGGGGAAGTTAGACATTGTTTCTTTTCACGTTAGACCATGGTTTTGGGATATATAGGGTCTACTTTTCTTAGGACAGATTTACACTTACAGTTTGCTTTTCTTGTTGGTTTTTAGTCACCGTTCCCTTTGGCATTTGTGCTTATATATTTTGATAAATCTTCTTTAACGAGTTAAAGACGCGATAAAGAAACATTGTCAAGGCGAGTCAAGAATGGAAGATATTGCACAGGTACGAGTACAATAAAGATTTGGAGCTTTACAATGGAGCGTTCATGTCATGTGTAACCATGTACGAATGTTCTACAATACTATGACGTCACAACAATTGGAACGTGAAGTTCAATTAATTTGAAGCTATTTTTCAATTTTATCATAAAAATGTGAAAATATAGCTTCATACAGAAACATATGAGAAAAACTTTCTTGTGCCCATACCTGTGCAATATTGTCCATTCTTGACTTGCATGCTTTGATAATATTTCTTTATCTTGTCTTCGACTCGATAAAGAAGAATTATCAAAGCTCATCAAGAATGAACGATCTTGCACATTCTTTGCAATACAATATATAGAGGTTCTTGTATGAGCACCTGTGCAAGATTCACAAGATGGTTAACCTGAAATGATCGTCGAGCTTTTCGTCGTTAAACCTTTAAATCAAATGGTTAACCTGAATTGCAACCAAACCTTTTTCAAAGTTCATAATCTCTCTGAATGTTTAACATTCGATACTAATACCTACTTTCATTGATGATAAGCCCCTTTAACATATTATTTGAGTCTAGCTAAAATCACTTCGAACATGTACAAAATATATCTTTGGGTGTCCATAAAAACTATGTAGAGAGATTTTATGGTCACCGTGTATTTCTTAGCTGGTTTAAATTACTATATTTCATCAGCTTGACGATGAGACATATGTCAGAACAATAACGGTAATGATTGGATGTGAATCGGTGTACAAAACGTACTTTCTGATCGCCATACTGTGCTACAAAGCAATTGTATTGTTGTTGGGTGGATTCATAGTATGGCCAGCATTGTAAGTTAACAGTTATACATGTTTGCAATCTTTAAAAACATTCACAACAAATTAGGCGTTGTAAATAAATCTAGCATTAATAAGAAGCTAATAAAATATTTCTTTAATATATTTTAGTTTACTTTTAAATGGTAGGTTGTAGAGATTTCGCACCTAAGTGAAAGTACAACCTATACGTATACTTTAAAGGGTCTTGTCGAACTATCATAAATATGTTTATTAAATAAATTTGAAATTGGGCCAAATGGAGCATCACAATTTCCAATATAGTAAAGCTCCATCAACTAGCGACTGAATGTAATGTCATCTGGACCTGTAAATGATGCACATTATAACTAAACGCTTGCTTACGTGTCAGATCTAGGTTTTGAAGGTATAAAGGGTATACATCCGTATGAAGGACGAATATATAGTTGGATCTCCGTAAAGCTTTACATACATGTGTGAAACACCAATCAGACCAGATGGTTTTAGCAATTCCTGGAACGACCCATTCATAGGTCAACAAATTACAAACAGGGTGTTTCATAACGAGTATCTCCAAAACGTAATTTGAGAAAAGACAGGTCTATAAGCTATGTACCATCTATAAGTCTATTTTATTCGAGACAAACACATTTGGATCAACTAAACATGCTACAAATCAAGAAACTACGAATGGTATGTTTTTGATCTTTATTTATACAGTCCGAGAATATATTTCTTGACGAATAGCCCACATTATGAAACACCTTGTCTCTTTACTTACAAGTATAAGTATACGTTATAAGTTGTACTTTCTTGTATGTGCCTAATCTCACTATTTACTAAATTGATTTACTGTCATGATACACTTTAATAGAACAATTTCTGACAAAACTTTAACAATATTCTGTATCAAAGTCTAATTTCAGGTTTATGTCTATGAGAAAAGGATTTTTTCACTTCTCTGGTTTTGCCATATCTGTGTTCACGAGTACGTTGGTCAGCATTGTACTAGTTATTGTTTCGTTCCTGATCCCAAGAGAGCCAAATGCTTTGTTCATCATCACTGGGTGTTTGATAGTTTTCACAACGATTTTGACTGTATTACTTATATTTATCCCAAAGGTAATACTTTTAGACGTTTCCTCAATATATTATTTTCTATTTTTTTCAATTTTTTTTAGTTAATCCACACAATCGAATCCTATATTCTATTTACATCTCATAAAAAATTATAAACTTTGAGAAATGTATGATATTAATAAAATGAATGATGTTACTCAATTTAAATGTACACATATTTTAACTTGATAAATATTTCAATAAAATGAATGGTGTAACCCTATTCACATATCGGCATATGCTTCAAATATTTTACTTGATAATATTTAATTATTCCAGGCTATCATTATAGCACGTGGGGGTGATCCACTTTACCAGAAGTTGTTTTCCCCTATAAGTGCAGCGTTTGGTTTCTTGGAAACTATAGCCGGAGAAGGCCAGATGCCGGGATTGGGTGCTGTTAAGTCGTACAGAATGCCTGGAGTTGCTCTTGCTGTCGGTAGGATTGAACCGGGGGGACAAACATCTGTATTGTGCAATGCGTATCATCACCATGGCAAGACAGACAATGCTGGAATCAAATCTTCTAATGGGCCAATTGATACCTACTATGAATCCAAGAATGGATCTTTGAATATGAAATGAATTTAAAGCATCTGTTACTTTTTCAATAAAAGTTCGTGTCAATTTTGTCTGATTCCTAGTGTTAACGAATTGGGAGGCTCTTAACCATAAAAGCAAAAACTTACAATTGGATGCGTTGGGAGTACATAAACTGATAAATTACACTGAGCAGTGACAGTTGATATAGGTAAAGGAAAATTATTAGTTGATGCTAAAACAATGTACGGAATTGCTTAATTTTAATTATTTTTGGCTAAATACCACTGTACATGTTCAAGTTTTATATTCTGTGAGCATACATTAAATATGCTTGAGAATATTGTTCTGCATGGTATCTGAGCTATATGAAAAGCGATTACCTGTAAATAAGTCCTATAAATATATGGGTTATATTGTATTCATTAATATATACAATTAAAATATGTATGCAAAATGTTCGTCAACATGAATGATCATTATAAGACATTTTTTCTTTTGACGAGTGAGGGGATCATATTAAAAGAAACAGCTGACGTTGTACATATTCTAATGATTGGTATAGAGATAGGATTCTTATTTCAAAAAAGAGTATATATGTAATTTGAAGAACATAGTCTTATTTTCTTTATTTTTCTTTTAAATATTTTTATTGTATTTTTTAATTGTTGGATGTACGTATGGATCTATTAGAGCATCAGTTCAAATAAATCCTATTATATAAATAGCTAAAATTATTCGTAAATAAGTAAAAATGAAATTGAATTCATACACATGATGTTGGGTTGATGATACTAGGGAAATGCAATCCATTTGTAGTATACTCTGAAAAACCTTCATATCCATCGGTATGCATTGCATTTCCATTAAGTCTTTTGCTATGTGAAGCTCGTTTTAAACTGTTACTGCCATGCGAAATGTCTGCTTTATATCCATTGTTGCCCTTATTTGTATGATTTATTGAATACATATTTTCATTTTTCCGACTACTCTTGGTCCAACAGTTTGATATAACTGGTTTATTGCTAGATTCTTGTATCGCTGGTGTGTATATCCTAACTAAAGGTTCCCTTGCACTTTGAGAAAGTCTTTCCGTTGTATTTGCATAGTTTGTACATTTTTCTCCTTTTAAGATATCTGCATCAGATTCGCCTCTGTCAATGTCTATGTGCATGTCAGTTGGATTATTGCCTTTGTAGATATTGTAATGGTTAAACGTTGTTGTGTAACCAGTATCGCACTTTGCTTTAACTTGATGGCTACAGCTACCTTTTATTTCAGGTCGTTTATTCGTATTATTGTCATTATGACCAGTTGCGTTTCTTGGTTTATCTGTTTGTGGTCTCATCTTCGCCTGTAAATCAAAAGGTACAATGTAAACACACAGTTTGGGTATTGTTCTTTCCATAAGACTGTGAACAATTTTCTGTAACTTGTCAACTCAACTTCAAATCAACTCAAACACAAATTCACTCTTGTGTTGGATAATTCGCTGTTTTTGAAAGTTATGCAACGTGTGTGTGCTAATGAACACTTATCTTAAATTATAACATCATGGAACCTGCCTTCAAATTGATATATTCAATCATTCATTAAATATATAATAAAGAAGTTGTTTTTATGTTAAAATAACAAATTGATTCAGTTTTGCAATATTTCGTTTTATTCATTAAATCTTTTTACAAGCACCTGAAGATTGGTCCAATGATTATGCCATCATAGACTAAAACAATAGTACAAATAGACCATTATGTAATATAGGTAACACAAATAGTTATATTGTTTTAGTATATGATGTCAAAAGTATAGGAACAATTTTCAGTTGCTTAAAAAAGATTAAAAGAATAAATCGAAATATTGCAAAACTAAATCAATTTGTTAAATAAATATATAATGAATAGAAAATTGTAAACTTTTTGCATGCGTGTGTAGCTGTCAAACCTATATATTATCTTATTCAAAAATTCTGCAGATTCATATATTATTAAATGCCTTGTAGTAATAGTGAGAAAATAACATCTAGATATGCAAAGTTACATAATTTGCAAAAGGCTTGAGGTAAGCAACTACGTACGGCTGACAGCGTGAACGATCCGAGACGAAGATAGACTTTGGACCATGTCAACGTTCTCTGGCGGTCAGACACTTTCTCCAGTTTAAGAATAGCACCCGTTGTATTCTTGTCATATTTGCGGAAATCTTCTAATCTGGAAAAATACAAGAATACTAGTTATAACTGGTCTTGTGCCAATGTAGTATGGATCGTCAATTGTCACTGCTATATTTGAAAGAAATTATATATCACATGAGGATTTTTTCGAATTGATGAGTGTGTATATTTTTATCAATTTGATTTACAACTTACCGTTGTTTATGGCAAAGTTTGTTTTCAGAAATATCCTCCATTCTGAACGTGATTTTAAGCCATTAGGTAAGTTTATAGTAAGGTTCGAAGTCAGTTGTCGGGTGGAAGTGTGTGTTCTTGTGATCTGGTCAAATCTCTAGGATGCAGTTATTAATTGCTAAACCGTCAGTTCACATTGTTCCAAGTAGACCCTCTGTTTGTGTTGTAGGGTGTCATACGATTACTCCCTTATCGTGAGTTTATATTTTCTCCATATCGTTAGTAGTTACGTTTATGGTTGCAATTGCAGGCACTGTACGTGAAGCTGATTGTGATTCCTGTTTAAGTTATGTTTTATGCATTCTACATAAATAATCATATATCCTATACATCAGTCTGTGTAATTGTCAACACAACTACGACCATTGGTATATAATATAGCATATCAAGTAGTGGAACAAAACTCAGTATGGCTGTGCTTATCAACAGCTCGTTCAATTATATAAGTTCCTTTATCATAGTATTAAGTCAACCCAGCTTAATCCAATACAGTGAATGAAAAAGTGCCTTGAGCTGTCATTTACAACAAATGGTCTATAATCCAAAAGGATAATGCAAACGCGAAATATATCCAATTATGGATTATATGATATAGGTTTTCCTCATGGGTTGACAACTGACTCCACAATAAAGAGGTCATTAACTTTTTCGTATGGATTTAACTTATCCAAACTATGCTATAATCGTATGTATGACTTTGGTAATACGATTATGTGTAATACAAAACCAAACAGTTACATTTAATTAACTAAAAAATAATATGATTGGTGTACTTAAATGTTTTATTTTTCTTGCTGGTTTATGTAACAACTGTTGGTCCTTACTCTTCGGCACTTGTGCATAGTTTACTAGATATTTGCCTTCGGTTCGGGTTGGGATGTAGCATGGTTCAATTCAGCATGTTACATTGGTCTGCTTAGAGGCATGCTTCTCCGTGGCATTTTTTTCTTTATTCCTTTTTGTTTTATATTTTTAACACCATAACATTAACTTATACTCAATATGCATCTTTTCACCACGTAGAATTTGAGAATATTAAGTTTTTTGTAATGGAGCTCAGTTGGAAGAATAACATAATTTGTATTATTTTCAAACGTTAGAAACGTCAATACGTCAGAAACTGTATTATTGCGGCGATTACTTGACAATAGTTGTGAACCTATTCCACTTATGGATGACGCACAACTAAATGTACTTTTAAAGTTGCTTGTTTTATTATACGCAGATGATACAAGGGAAAGATCAATACCCGGTGATTTCAGCGGGAAGTGGCGTTTCGTTCAGTGGATGAGCTGCGCGCGCACGCATAAATGTGATTATCAATATTATTTAGGGGAGGGATATTCAAGCTTATTTTCGTCATAGGCGCGACCCAGGGCTGTTGTCTTAAGGACATTTCGTTGAAAATTAGCCATTCGGCTGATAATTTGTAAGAGTTTGCGATCTTATAATGTATAACTGTTATTCAGACACATATTTTGACACGATTCTGTTGGAATTAAGCTTTGAACCGAGAGATATTCACGATTGATATGCACATTTTTGATTGTGCCATTGCTTTTCCATTGCACAATCCATATATTGATAGAAGTAACAATAATGCAGATTGTTTTACCTTCAATACACGGCGGATTCACTACATATCGGTCTATTAAATACCATTTTGTGCCCTAAATAGTTTTATATTTCCATCACGGCCTCTGGAGCCTGGGTGTGTTTGTCTCAAGTTATGTGTATGCGTGTGAATTGGTGGGGCTGGTAGGGCCACCAATCCCCTGGCCCCGCCCATCCTTTATTCTACTTCCCACTTATTATAATTTATGCTGTAACATTTAGACTTCGCTGGAAAACAATAGGAATTATTTTTCTTGCCAATCAATCGTGAATCACAATCAAAATTTCAGAAAGTATCAATCAGGCAATCGTCCAAAATCCAAATCAAGTTATAACATTATATGATATTCAGCAAGAAGTCCGGTAGAAATATAGAATATTAAAACATCAAAGCTGAAAGTTAAAAGCTAATCTGTCAATTTTCTGTCTGCAAAAGAACGTTTACATTTGACACAATAAAAGACCGAGGCTTTGAAATCTAGGATTCCCCAGGAAAATATGACGTCATACTCATTAGCATAAGGATTTCCCTAGTGGTCTGGGTCGAGCATCGTCCGAAAACACAATCCGATAAATACATGCTAATTTCTAAGGAGATGGGAAGTGTATGGCGTGTTTATCGATTTTGTTTAACGATTTAATCAATTATCAAATTGTTTAAGTGGATAAAGTGGTCACACTTGCTTCAATTCATAGCGTAATCGACGGATGGAAACTGCACCGAATTCCCGATATCCTACCCCGTATTATGTAGGCTATAACCACAGTGACCTGCAGATGGCGCTATCACAAACAAGTACTGCACGAACCGATAAATTCCCGGGTATTGTAACGCCCTTGGATGATACTGTGATATTTGCTAATTCTATGACCAATTTGCAAAAGGCCTTTTCTGAATTATCACGATATTGTAAAAAATGGAAAATCCACATCAACTTAGATAAAACCAAGGTTATGGTTTTAGTAATAGTAAAACAGGTAGAAAAGGTATTCAAAATGTAGTTTTGGATGGAATTAAACTGGAAAATGTGTCTGTTTTTAAATATCTTGGAGTTATCATTGATCAAAAGGGTGGATTCTATCAAAATATTAAAAATGTATATAGCCAGGCAGAAAAGGCCATGTTTGCTATACTTAGCCAGGGTAATAGATATTCGTTACCAATTAAGACACAATTACATCTTTTTGATACGCTTGTTGCCCCCATTTTGTTATATGGGGCTGAGGTATGGGGCTTTATCAACAATACAAAAATAGAAAAATTACCATTAAAGTTTTTAAAGTATATCCTTAAAGTCAAAGCATCAACACCAACCTTTATGGTTTATGGTGAGTTAGGGAGAATGCCATTAAGGGTAAAATTTGATTTATGTATATTAAAATATTGGTATAGATTAAGCTCTAACAATGAAAAAACGCTCTCAGCAAAGATGTACAAAATATATAGAAGTTATTTTGATAAAAATCTTGTGAAGTCTGACTGGCTGAATTATGTCAAGAAGTCATTAGATAATCTTGGTATGACAAACATTTGGTTAAATCCTAGTAGTTCGCATTTTTCAAAATTTGTTAAAATGGTGAAATTAAGGCTAGAAGACCAGTTCAGGCAATCATGGGAAAATGATGTAAGTAATAGTAACATAGGTTTTAATTATAGAATTTTTAAAACAGAATTCAAGTTTGAAGACTACTTATTTTCACTGCCTCAAAAATATAGAGTCATTTTATCAAAATACAGAATGTCCAACACAAAATTACCTATTGAGAGGGGTAGGTATAGAAATGTAGAAAGAAATAGAAGATTTTGTGAACTATGTAATAACAATTCATTAGGGGATGAATTTCATTTTATATTAGAATGTAAGTCTGTTAAAAGCATTAGAAAACAATACTTACCCCAATATTTTTGTAAAAACATTAGTACTTTTAAATATGCCAAGCTGTTACAATCTGATAGTAAAGTATTGTTAGCATTATGTAAGTTTCTAAATGAGGCTGGGAAGCAATTGTAAATATGTTTGTTATGAAATACTTAATTGTTAAATACTTATTTACTGTATGTACTTTTGCCTAATTCCCCTAATTTGGGTGATGGTATAATAAATAAAATTGAATTGAATTGAAACGAGCGATTTAGATTAGGGCTCACGCAACTGAATTCGCATTTATTTTCCATGAGGATGATCGACTCTCCAAATAGTCTCTCCTCTGAATATGGAAACGGAAACAATCATGCACTTTATCCTTTAGCTGTCCATCACTCTACGCTCAACGAAACGATCTGCTAGACACACTTCATGAAATATGCTTAGACAAACCCTTAATTAGACTGACAACAAATTGTGAAAAAGTCAACATTATTCTCAATGGGAGTGCTTTTCTTTCTGATGAGAAAAACAAATTATTCTCTCTTTACCAGTGATGACATTACTATCATCGTATGGAAAACATTTTGTATACGCTATGATAACTATTTATGTCACCCAATAAACACTGTTCCACAGCTGGATGACTCTAACTCCCGGGCTTTAACTACAGCTAGGTTCATTCAAGATGGTTGTCGAATCTTTTCCGTTTTCGATAAACCACCGATTTCAGCTTACTAAGTTGAATCTGGATTCCAAATATTTTGCCGTGCAAATTAATAAAGCTACGATGGTAAGTAACCACAAATGAATGCTCAAACATCCGCGATATAAGAGAATTTTCAAGAAAATGGCTTCACTTACGTTTTCTTTAAAATTCTCAAATATTGCGGGTGTTTTGGCATTCATTTGTGGTTGAATACAATCGTAGTTTTATTAATTTGCGTGGCGACATTTTTGGAATCAAGATTCAATTTAGTTTAGCGGAAATCGGAGGTTTGTCGAAAACGAAACAATCTCGGCAACCATCTTGAATGAAGCTAACTGCAGTTAGAGTCATCCAGCTGTGGAACAGTGATAAATATAGTATTACAACAAACATCTTGATAATTATATGATTAAATTCAGCGAGTCTAAATGAAAATATGAAAATGAATTCACTTTGTCTTAAATTGATACATTAATGTCGTGTAATTAAGTTGGGAAGTCTTTTGTGAAATCCCGGTTTATGATCAAGTAAACTGATGACTAAACCTAAGATACCCGTATCATATCAGTAAATTAAAAATTGTTTAAATAACATTATAAGATACCTAACTTATTTTTAAAATACATTAAATATATATTTGAAATACATGTGTTACATTCTGTGTCATTTGTTTCCTTTTTCTTGTCAATGATTAAGCAGAACAAGCATGCAGTGCAACCATTGTACTCAAGTGGCTCAATAATTTTAACCAATAATTTTACAATAATTAAGTAAATGTTATATCATGAGACATTGTCAAAATTTCATCCAGTATAACGTTTCTGAGATATCTTAATGCTTCACGTAGTTGTGTGAACATTAAGAGTGTCTTGAGATGACGAAACACTTATGAAATATTTTGTCAATAAGAACATTGTAATTATCAATGACAATTATATTCCCTTTTTTAGACCAAGAACTCAAAGTATCCTAGCTGAGATGTCAACCTCACCTGAAGAGATTTTACATCTAATTAATGATATTGATGTCACTAAAGCACATGGTCCTGATGAGATATCCAATAAAATGCTCAAATTATGTGCACATTCTATAGCAGATCCACTTTCATTACTATTTAACAGAATTTTTCAAGACAACATTTTTCCTGACATTTGGAAAGAGGGTACAATAGTTCCAATATTTAAAAAGGGAGACAGAGCACTAGTTACTAATTACAGACCAGTTACTCTTCTAAGTTCAATCTCTAAAATCTTGGAATCTATAATTCATAAAAGACTATATTCTCACCTCGTGCAACATGATCTTATTTATAGGCTTCAGAGTGGGTTCTTACCCAAACATAGTACTGTCAATCAGCTTATTAATATAGTTCATGATATTCATGAACACATTGATGATAACAAGAATGTAAGATCAGTATTTTTGGATTTAACATCAGCTTTTGATTTAGTTCCACATAAACTATTAATTTCAAAACTTAAGGGATACGGTTGTAATGATAAATTTATCAATTTAATGTCCTCATACTTAGATAACAGAAGAGTAAGAGTCCGCGTGAATGGCACCCTTTCAAAATGGTCTTCAAATAATATTAACAATCAAAATGAACCTAATGAGCAGTCTGTGAACTATACCATCAATGCTGGAGTGCCACAAGGGTCTGTCCTTGGACCGTTACTATTTCTAATTTATATAAATGATTTGCCAGATGAATTACTATCAAAATCGTTCATTTTTGCCGATGATACTTCCATTTATTGCCCATATGACAAAAATACAGTGTTTTTCAATATTCATCAACCAATTCAAAGTGATTTGGACAAGCTTGCTCTCTGGGCTGCCACCTGGAAGATGCAATTCAAAGCTCAAAAAAGCGCCGACATCATTTTCTCTAGAAGAAATATTCCTTTTGACCCACCACCATTGAGATTAGGTGCAGATGTTATTCCCAGTTGTGAGAATCACAAACATCTAGGGCTTAATCTTGACAAACACCTTAGCTTCAATTACCATATTGATCAGATTATAAAAAGAGTTACCTCACTCCTAAGACCAATGAAAAAATTGAGCAAACTTTTAAATAGTATGCACTTAGAGATAATATATAATACGTATATCATGCCACATTTTGATTATTGCGATGTAATTTACAATAAGGCTTCAAATTTGAAACTACAAGCTCTTGACAGACTCCACTACCGAGCAGCCTGTTTGGTATCTGGTTCTATTCATGGATCCAATACTATTAAAGTCTTAAATTCTTTGAATTGGAAATCCTTATCCGTTAGAAGAATCGAGCACCTAAAAATGTTTGTTTTTAAATGCAGATATAATATCAACCCCCCGTTTATTTGTGATTTACTTCGTAAATATGAGCATATACCTGCCCGTAATTTAAGAGATCAAAGAGATTATTCTCTTCCAACTCGACTGAGCATGTCTTCTAAAAGAAGTACCATATTTCAGGCTATAACATTGTGGAATGATTTGCCACCTGATACTAGAAGGGGTCAACCTATTTCTAGTTTTAAAAGATTAGTGCGAGAGTACAAGAGCCCTGTCTCTTTAATCCCAACTACTAAATTAAATGTGACCTTACCCAGACATCTCGAAATAAAACTTAATAGACTAAGATCTGGCCTCTTATTAAAATCACACCTTTATGCTCACAACTTCAAAGACATTACTGATCCTTTGTGCCATTGTGGTGTACCAATGACAACCATGCATTTTCTTTTAAAATGCCCACTGCTACAGAATGAAAGAAACAACCTCATTGCAGGCCTTCGTACTTACAATTTAAGTGACTTGTTCAATAACTACAACTTGAATGACAAATTACAATTTTTACTGTTTGGAAGCACTAACCTGGATGCTACTATGAATGAAGCTTTAATTCATATTGTTAGCTATTATATACATACAAGCCTTGTTTTATTATCTATCTAGTAGTAATTTGACAAGTCCTTTTTTCTGCAATGACCGAATTATTTTTCAAGTTCCGTTAACATCCTGGCCCATGGGATAACCTTCAGGTATTTTGAAATAACCTTAACAAATTTATCTTATTTCATTATCTAATATCTACATGTATATATAATATATATATTAAATTGCCGCTAATGTTGCAAAACCTTGGCAATTAGAATTTGTAATTGAATGTAAATGTTTATATTAGAAATAAATTGATAACATGAAAGATGACGAAACACGACGTTTCCTACAAAATATCATACACTTGCTAGGTCAAAGGTGAATAGACAGTACATTATCATAAGTTATAATTAGTAACTATATACCTGACCGGAATCCAATGAACGTCGATTCACTGGACAGAGTTGTTTAAAATACTACACACCCGGCATACTGTATATAATTTCATTTTCACCTCTTTCTAATGAAGAATGCTCTTGCAATGAACACAGAGGCTGCTACCACACAAGCAAACCCAAATATGACACCAAGAGATATTCCAACAGCCCCATTGGTTTGGGCAAATGCTCCGCTAGACTTGAGCGCTGTGTCGCATGATTCACCAGTTATACCTGTTAACAAATGTATCATTGTATTATTCAATAAAGAAAACGTTTTTGACCAGAGGCACTGGAGTAACGAGAATTTGGGAATCCCCATAAACTGCCCCCTCTAAATTCGTTTAAATTTCAACGTTTATTGCGATGTTTCATTTACATGGACTCGATTTGTCGGTATTATTATTAAGACATTTTTACCACTAGGACAAATGCATCGGAACCCATCCAAGAGGTCTACACAAGTGCCATTGTACTGACAAGGTTGTGATTTGCATTCATCTATATCTGTAGCACAATTTTGCCCTGTGGTACCATTAGCACATTCACAGTGATAACCATTGAGCTCATCAATACACGTTGAATTGTATTCACACGGTTGGCTCATACATTCATCAACATTCGCCTCACATGTGACCCCAGTTGTCCCAGGGATGCAATGACATTCGAAGTGATTCACTTTGTCTTCACATGGACTGTTAAACTGACATGGTTGACTACTACATTCGTCTATATCAGTGTCGCAATCCAAGCCAGAATAACCTGGTAAACAGGTGCATTGATACCCATTCAGCATATCTGAGCATGTTCCCTTGTGGCAAGGAGAGCTTAAGCAGTCATCGATGTCTTGTTCACATTGAGAGCCATTATAACCGGCTACACACAAACAAGTGTATCCATTAAGCCCATCGATACACGTTGATCCATGTTGACAAGGATTGCTCGAACATTCATCAACTTCCGTCTCGCATATTTGTCCAGTGAATCCACTGAAACATGTGCAGTTGTACCCATTAATCAAATCAACACATGTTCCATTTTGACATGGTGAACTTAGGCATTCATTGATGTTATTCTGACAAAGTATTTCATTGTAACCTGGCGCACAAATACATTCAAATCTATTGAGATGATCCAAGCAGGTGGCGCCATTTTGACATGGAACACTTGCGCACTCATCAACGTCCAACTCACAATGAACTCCACCAAAACCAAGTGCGCATGTGCAACTGTAACCATTTACGTGATCGACGCATGTTCCATTTTGACAAGGAGAGCTTGCGCACTCATCGATGTTAACTTCACAAAGATGTCCTTTGTAACCAGGGACGCACGCACATTCATAGCCGTTGAATTTATCTCGACATGTAGAGCCATGTTGACACGGTTGACTTGCACACTCATCAATATCAGTTTCACAGTTCATGCCAGTAGCGCCATCTACACATGAGCATGTATAAGAGTTGACTTGGTCAGTACAGGATGATTTGTAGAAACATGGGGCACTTGCACATTCATCTATGTCTAGCTCGCAGTGAGTCCCCGTGTATCTAGTGAGAAAGTAAGAATACAAAAATTAGTACTACATTGAAGGCACTTAAAGTTTGTTATATTAAAGGTTTGTATCGACTCTGGAAATAACACTGTATCATTATTAAGCTCTTGATCAAGTTGTCTATTCGAAATTACGCCTCAGATAATATGCTGCATTTGGTGGACAAAAATGATGCTTACCCTGGTACGCATGTGCACGTATATGCATCAACAAGATCGTTACATTGTCCTCCATTATTACAGGGAGAGCTGGTGCATTTTCCTGGACACCCAAATAGCCCCCAACGTAGGGCGATCTTATTAGACCAAGTAATTGGCCTAAGTATAACTTCCATAGCAATTAATGGGGTTTCTAGGTGGTTCCACGTAATTGTCATTCCGTTCGTATTTCCGTTAAACACCTGAAATGAAAGTGTAAAGAAGAAAATATTAGTTTTTCAGGTATCACACATGATTACAGTTATGTCAAAGAGAAATAACATCCCAAAAGGCTGTGCGACTCATATTCAATGAAATATGACACACCAAAAATCATTCAAAAATATAGGAACAAATATAAGAACGTGCATATACCTAAACTATTCCATCTGTAACTGGCATCTAAATAAACCAACACGCATCTTCCTATACTGTTCATATAGAACAAAGTGGAGATTTCATCCGGAAGAATGCCAGTATATTAATATGTGAATACTGTTAGTATACCTTATCTTGTCCTTGTACTGCGTATGTCTGTACAGAGCCATCGATCATTTTGTATTGAAGCTTGAATTGCGAGACCCAATCTGAAGACTTGCGTTGCCCCTGGGTAGCCAATGACATCACTTTGTAGGGACTGATCAAAGTAACCTAAAATAGACAATCATACGTTGTTCCTTATTTTTGTTATTGATATAGACTATAACGGATTTTGATTTGGAGAATTATTGCTGGATTTAGTAGGCGAGTTACCCGAAAACGCATCACCTTAACCAACTACTATATCTAATATTATCATTGTGATACTACATGTACTTATAATTTTTAACACAAGTTCAATATTTTTTACTGTTTTAATTTCAAAATATTGAATTTCCAAGCGCAATAGTTACACCTACCATTATCCATTGGTTTATATCATTTATAGCTGGTGACCATGACAACAAAGTGTACAGTCGACATGCTTTGTTATCACGTAATGCATCAACGTTACTCGAAGTTGTGATTTTGGCATCTACAGCATCCATTATGAGATCACGGGAACATTCTGACAACTCTAGAATTATGGTTTTGCACATTATACCATTTTAAAATCAATATTTATTCTAAATACATTTGAGAATTGACACAAAATTTTCTTGAAAATGTGAATGTTTTGTTGTTACGTTAAAATGCTCGCTTCATATACGAGAAAATACGTACGTCCTATTCGCTTACAAACATATGCAAATATAGTACTACACGAACAATCATTCCAGTGTCCATCTGTGTTATATATTTCTCCACAATCCTCTTGCCCACCAGAATCATTTGGTTCTCCCGGATTCCAGTAACTATATAAACAAAAAAATATTTGTAAGTCAATTTGATTCTCAATGATTTGGTAATAGATGAGCAACCAATAAAATTAAGCGCCAAAAATTAGCTGCCATTTTGACAACAATTTTCGGCGTCGTACTGGCATAAATGTTTACATTTAGTAATCCCCTTCCAGATTGTAATCAAATAAATAAAAATTAGGATCAACGTGGTACAAAATTTCTCGACAAAATTTGCTTCACTAGTTTTTGCGAAAGGTTAACAAAAACAGCTCGAATTGCACTCGAATTGATTTATTTTATAAAACATACCGACATCCAGCCCGACGCCCGTGTATTATACCCTTTGAATATTCTCATAATTACGATTATCTTATCTGTTTATCAATTTTAAGCTTAATCGTTATATTTTTAATACACACAATCATTCAATAAATTAATTTAAAAAATACGTTTATTTTGTGAGACGTCTCTGGGATTTTACACATACAACACACATTCACACTATCATTATGAGCAATCTAGAATTGGAGTTCTATAGATCGCTACCTTATCGAATTATCCCATGTAGTCCCATCAGTCCATTCCCAGACTCCTTCTAGTTGTATGTCGTTCATACCTATCCACATACGTTGCCCTTTGCTTATAACTGTATTGCTCAGGAAATCCTGAATAAAAATAGAAAAATATTAATTACGGTTGACGTTTTCAGCATCTATACTTGGTTGTTGGTATAATAGGTGTTTGCTATAGCAATCGAATATTATGAGGTACATAGTATTCCATATATATGAACAACAATGCACAAGACAGAATTCATCAAGGCCCACACCAACTAACGTTTATTTTTCCATTTTACGTACCCTCTCTGAGTCAGTGCTCCCACTCAGCAGTTCTGTTTATGTTTAAATGTACATACCATCTCTGAGACATAGTTAACACTGACAAATTCTGTAACTACCCTCCCCGGGTCAATGTAGGAACCCTCTCTAAAGCAGTGCTCACGCAAGGTAATTTTCTCTGTTCTTTTTATACACTTTGCTTCACTCCCCAATACAGTCTTTGCACTGGCTACTTCTCTCTGTACTTTTGTAATACCCTCTCCAGGCCAGTATTTCTGTATTAAATTGTACTTACCCTCTCCGAGTTAGTACTTGCACTGGCCAATTCACCCTGCCATGACTGGCATTTCATCCGAGCGTCATTGTAATTCAACGTATAGGCGCTAAAGTAATAACAGTTGTCTCCGAATTGCACCCATCCGTTCAGGCAATTAGAGTTAACTATCAACATAAATGAAATAGTTTTTAAAACGTACGCTTGTTTTAGTATAGTTATAAAATTTTGAAATAATTGTGACATTGCTTCATGACCAGTGTTTTTTAATTCCTTTTTCAGGAGGTTCATCTGATGTTCATGAAGTTCTTTGCTCTCAAAATATTGCCTATTGCAATTTCTAATCATGAATCTCAAATATTAAGAAAACATACCAAAAACGTTGTAAAAAGTTTTAAAATAATACTATACATTTAAATTAAATTGAGTAACGTAAATGTAACATAAATCAAGTTCAAGTAGAATGTGAATTGTCTCAATAATTTACTTAATGTTTTCCATGTAGACGTGTTACCCGCTCGACCTTAATTCCTATTTCAAAGTGTTTAGTATGTACCTTGTTCATAGCATATTAACAAAATCGTGATCCTAAAGATTAGAAACCAAACATTTCCCATATTTCTGTTGTAGAATCCTATATACTAATTACTTCCCGTACAATTAATCCTAACAACGAGGTTATTGTCAACAAGCCAGGAACATTATGATCATGGGGCCAAGTTATAGGGATTATAAACTCAGAGATGGACTGCTTTCCTAAGATCCTCTCAAGAATCGACCAGGGTTTCCTATTCGGGCATAGTTTCTTCTAAGTGCGACCATAAATTAAGGCAAATCAAACAATGAGATGCTCGAGTATGATTATATTTTGCTATGCATAATGTAGAGATAGGTGGAACTTTAAGTGTTTGGAGGGCATGTCTCATATCAAGTCATGATTGACCTTCAGATAAAAATAGTAACACCGTGGTGCCTGGATTTTAAATTGACATTAGGGACATGGTCCGCTTGTCCTCTTTTCAAAATGAAGCTTGTATAGCTAGACAAATTCTTGAGATACTTTACTCAGGAACAGGTCGGATACTTCTAGACCATCAAAGACGGCGTATTTTAAATTAAAGTTTGTTCGTTGTTCAAAAGTACCGACTATTATAATGATTAAATGATCTAGTTGAGTGACTATGAGCGTAAAATGAAAATATGGTACGCACATGTGCCAAAGGGAAGGGACAAAAAACTGTCACAGAACACAACAAGATTCAAGAGGTGCTTTACTTATCTCTTTATTTGTATTAAACTTAATTTTAGGTAACCTACACCTTAGTTAGGATGTTAAGTATCCAAGAGTCTAAAAGTAACTGCCTGGGATTACACGTTGTGTCCTTTTCCCTCCTTCTTGCCAATGATCAAGGATGCAGTGCAATTGTACTCGAGTGGTTGCCAATAATTTTACAATTAATTAGGTGAATGTTATATCATGAGACATTGTTAAAATCAGTGTGTTGTATCGAAAATCAAAATAATGTATATGAAGTCATATTTGCAGTTATCGTACAAGTGAGAGTTACATTCTTGTTCCATCTCTGGATGCTAAATTGTGAGGTGTCATTTTTTGAATTTTATTGAATTTGATTATGTGAATCTAATATCCTGGGACCTTGGCAGAATCGGTGTGTTGTATTTAAAATAAAAATGCCTATGTTATCGCTGGAGGCCAAACCCTAAGGTTTTAATTTATCGAATCTACAGTATACTGTCACGCAGTTGTCTCATGTCTCCACATTTAATGTATCTTGAGATGACGAAACACGACGTTTTCTGCAAAAAAGCATGCAAGGCACGAGTCAGTTTATTGGAGAATAGACTATACATTGTCATAAGTGCAAAATGATCATTAATAACAATATACCTGGACCGGAAAACTATAAATATTGATCCACTAGACAGAGTTGTTCAAAATAGTACACACCCGGCATACTGTATATAATTTCATTTTCACCTCTTTCTAATAAAGAATGCTCTTGCAATGAACACTGTAGCTGCTACCACACAAGCAAACCCAAATATGACACCTAGAGATATTCCAACAGCCCCATTGGTTTGGGTAGATGCGCCGCTAGAATGGAGCGCTGTGTTGCAGGATTCACCAGTTATACCTGTTAACAAATATACTAATGTAATAATGAATAAAGACAAACGTTTTTGACTAGAGGCACTGGAGTAACGAAAATGAGGAATCCCCATAAAGATCCTCCCCCCTATAAATTAGTTGGAATGTCAACGTTTATTGCGATGTTTCATTTACATGGACTCGATTTGTCGGTATTATTTTCAAGGACATTCTTACCACTAGGACAGATGCATCGGAACCCATCCAAGAGGTCTACACAAGTACCATTGTACTGACAAGGTTGTGACTGGCATTCATCTATATCTGTGGCACAATTTGGCCCTGTGGTACCATTAGCACATTCACAGTGATAACCATTGAGCTCATCAATACACGTTGAATTGTATTCACACGGTTGGCTCATGCATTCATCCACATCCGCCTCACATGTGACCCCAGTTGTCCCAGGGATGCAATGACATTCGAACCAATTCACTTTGTCTTCACATGGGCTGTTGAACTGACATGGTTGACTACTACATTCGTCTATATCATTTTCGCAATCAAAGCCAGAATAACCTGGTAAACAGGTGCATTGATACCCATTCAGCATATCTGAGCATGTTCCACTGTAGCAAGGGGAGCTTAAGCAGTCATCGATGTCTTGTTCACATTGAGAGCCATTATAACCGGCTACACACAAACAAGTGTATCCATTGAGCCCATCGATACACGTTGATCCATGTTGACATGGGTTGCTCGAACATTCATCAACTTCCGTCTCGCATATTTGACCAGTGAATCCACTGAAACATGTGCAGTTGTACCCATTAATAAAATCAAGACACGTTCCATTTTGACATGGTGAACTTAGGCATTCATTGATGTTATTCTGACAAAGTATTCCATTGTAGCCCGGTGCACAGATACATCCAAATCTATTTAGGTGATTCAAGCATGTAGCGCCGTGTTGACATGGTTGACTTGCACACTCATCAATATCAGTTTCACAGTTCATGCCAGTAGCGCCATCTACACATGAGCACGTATAAGAGTTGATTTGGTCAGTGCATGTTGATTTGAAGAAACATGGCGCACTTGCACATTCATCTATGTCTAGCTCGCAGTGAGTTCCAGTGTATCTAGTGTAAAATTGAGAATGCAAATATTAATATTACATCGGAGGTCCCTCAACTGTGTTTCATTACAAGCTCCTTCGACTTTGGAAATTAAACACTTTGTAATATGCTAAACACTGCAATCCACGTCTTGAGCGCAAAAAAAGTATATTCATAATGTCTGATTGCTTTGTCAATACTCATTTTAGATTACGTGCCTCAAAGAGTGTGATTGCATTTGTTCGATCAAAATAGTTATTACCCTGGTGCGCATGTGCAAGAATATGCATCAACAAGGTCGTTACACTGTCCTCCATTATTGCAGGGAGAGCTGGCGCATTTTCCTGGACATCCAAATAGCCCCCAACGTAGGGCGATCCTATTAGCCCAAGTAGTTGGCCTTAGTATAACTTCCACAGCAATAAATGGGGTTTCAAGGTGGTTCCACATTACTGTCATTCCGTTTGTGTTTCCCTTAAACACCTAAAGTGTGAGAGTTAAGAAAAAACTATGCCTGTTTCAGCTATCACAGATTATCACCAGTTATCTCAGTAATAAAAGCGATTGTAAAACGTGCCTCTGATATTCTGTGATCTACTGAAAGTGCATCATTTCGTGGACAAAGCACCATAACGTCACAGAAAATACAGGGTGGTCCAAAAAAGTGAACCCCTGCAACTGGCCATATTAACCTTATTAATTCTTTTTTATTTTCGCATGTTGTAGAGGAAGGTCTAATATTTATGTTGGTACCATACATTTTTCTTAGTCTTGAAATTTGCAGAAATTATAAGCCCTAACCAAACATTACTGAAAATGGACAAGTTGTGATTTTCAATATCCGCGATTCTTCAACCCTTTAACACCTTTCCCTGAGAATCTTTTAAGCTTCAGTCTTAAAGAACTAATATTTTCTGACTTTGTTAAATTTCAAATCCTGCACATTATGGCTTAAAACTAGCATCGCACATTTGTTAGTTGCAAAGTTATTGTGATCCAAAGAGATGTGCTAAGCTTCCACAGACGAAAACATTTTCCAGTGAAATCATGAACATACCCCTATATGATCTTGGAATGTCAATAACTTCATAAATCATGGACCAATTCTAATGATACGAGGGGTGATCCAAAAGTGTCCTAACCACTAGACGATCACGGCTGTTCTGGCAGGCAAACTTCAATAGGTACTTGCAATTTTAATGCTGTATGATCCAATGCCTTGAGGATTGCATCATTTCACGGAGACACAAACACTGAAATTAAAACGTTGGCCATGTAGGGTATATAATATATATATAATATAATATATAATATGCACCGAGACACAAAAACTGAAATTAAAATGTTGGCCATGCCGTGACCAGGATTCGAACCTGGGTTACTACGGCCACAACGTAGGGTCCTAACCACTAGACGATCACGGCTGTTCTGGCAGGCAAACTTCAATAGGTACTTGCAATTTTAATGCTGTATGATCCAATGCCTTGAGGGATGCATAATTTCACAGAGACACAAAAACTGAAATTAAAACGTTGGCCATGTAGGGTATATAATATATATATAATATAATATATAATATGCACCGAGACACAAAAACTGAAATTAAAATGTTGGCCATGCCGTGACCAGGATTCGAACCTGGGTTACTACGGCCACAACGTAGGGTCATAACCACTAGAAGATCACGGCTGTTCTGGCAGGCAAACTTCAATAGGTACTGACAATTTTAATGCTGTATGATCCAATGCCTTGAGGGATGCATAATTTCACGGAGACACAAAAACTGAAATTAAAACGTTGGCCATGTAGGGTATATAATATATATATAATATAATATATAATATGCACCGAGACACAAAAACTGAAATTAAAATGTTGGCCATGCCGTGACCAGGATTCGAACCTGGGTTACTACGGCCACAACGTAGGGTCCTAACCACTAGACGATCACGGCTGTTCTGGCAGGCAAACTTCAGTAGGTACCGACAATTTTAATGCTGTATGATCCAATGCCTTAAGGGATGCATAATTTCACGGAGACACAAAAACTGAAATTAAAATGTTGGCAATGCCGTGACCAGGATTCGAACCTGGGTTACTACGGCCACAACGTAGGGTCCTAACCACTAGACGATCACGGCTGTTCTGGCAGGCAAACTTCAATGGGTACTTGCAATTTTAATGCTGTATGATCCAATGCCTTGAGGGATGCATAATTTCACGGAGACACAAAAACTGAAATTAAAACGTTGGCCATGTAGGGTATATAATATATATATATATAATATATACTATGCACCGAGACACAAAAACTGAAATTAAAATGTTGGCCATGCCGTGACCAGGATTCGAACCTGGGTTACTACGGCCACAACGTAGGGTCCTAACCACTAGACGATCACGGCTGTTCTGGCAGGCAAACTTCAATAGGTACTTGCAATTTTAATAATGTATGATCCAATGCCTTGAGGGATGCATAATTTCACGGAGACACAAAAACTGAAATTAAAACGTTGGCCATGTAGGGTATATGATATATATATAATATAATATATAATATGCACCGAGACACAAAAACCGAAATTAAAATGTTGGCCATGCCGTGACCAGGATTCGAACCTGGGTTACTACGGCCACAACGTAGGGTCCTAACCACTAGACGATCACGGCTGTTCTGGCAGGCAAACTTCAATAGGTACTTGCAATTTTAATGCTGTATGATCCAATGCCTTGAGGGATGCATAATTTCACGGAGACACAAAAACAGAAATTAAAACGTTGGCCATGTAGGGTATATAATATATATATAATATAATATATAATATGCACCGAGACACAAAAACTGAAATTAAAATGTTGGCCATGCCGTGACCAGGATTCGAACCTGGGTTACTACGGCCACAACGTAGGGTCCTAACCACTAGACGATCACGGCTGTTCTGGCAGGCAAACTTCAATAGGTACTTGCAATTTTAATGCTGTATGATCCAATGCCTTGAGGGATGAATAATATCAGCCGAGACACAAAAACTGAAATTGAAATGTTGCCCATGCCGTGACCAGGATTCGAACCTGGCCAGCTTGAATCCGAGATTGCATTTTAAATGTTTTTAAACGTTACGTACAGGATGGACCAAAAAAACAATGCCCACGTTTAAGGATGAATATCATATTATGATATAACGTTAAACCATGCTATGTATTGTATATCATTTTAAAGATAAATCATAAGAGGCTAACATTGACACCAGATTTGTCGTGAGCGACCAAAACATTATTCACTTTGGATTTCCACATTGTGGAAAATGGAGGGAAATTTGAACTTTTGTACCTTCAAAAGAGGTACATTTATACAAGTATAGTGCAATTCAGCAACTTATATATTTTTTATTGAATATCAATTGTGTATTGATCTTAAATAAATTTATGATGATTCAGTCAAGCATATTGAATGCAGCTGTGACAGCAATATGGAGGGATATTTGGGAATATCATTTTTGATTTTTACGGCTCTCTTGGTGTCAATTTTAGTTTCTAACTCCACGAGAAAACAAGGGTTTTTCAATTTGATGGTTCATTTTGTTAGGAAATTATTTATCTTAAAAATGATATATAATACATGGCATGGTTTAACATATATCATATGAATCATTCATCGTTAAACTTGGGTATTGTTTTTTGGCCAATCCTGTATATATAAAGGATTCGAGGGAATAAAATCATTGAGAGTGCAACATGTACTCCACGATCAGTTTGCATTTAAAAGAAATATAGAATATTTGTTTTAACCCATGGATATTTATTTCAATCGATACATGTATTATAAACCAATAGGTCAAAACAATTACGTGTACGTTTTTTTACGTGTAAGTATCATTGTATAGTACATATTTATTTTGATCACATGGTACTGAATCGGCCACACGATTTCTAACAATGATATGGTAAAATTCATTATATACAATGGAGTGATAATATTTCCCCACTGATTCCTAATTTTCAAAGTTATTTTAATTTTTTTTAACAATCCGGACGGTGAATTTTCATAAACATTATTTTAAACACTTTTGTATTCTCATAGAATCATCACAATTTTCAAGAAAATCTAAATTGTGCAATTTTTTAAAATAACAAAAAATCCCATTGAGTACAATGTTAAATTAAAACATTTTTCAGAACTAACTAAACGGTTAATCTTTCTAATCTTCAAATATTTTGATAAACATCGGTACATCTTTCACCTTGATTTTTTCAAGAAAATCTGAATTCTAGAAAAAGTCGGTCGACATTAAAATGCCTTAAGGGATAAAACCTATATGATTACAATCGGAAAACTAACCGATCATCCCTAAAACATCATTGCATTTTACGATAATCATTTGGTCTAGTAATCAACTTATATATTATATATATCTGATGAAAAGATGTTATTGAAATAATTCAAGGGGCAGAACTAAAATTGTCATTCTACACTATTTTAAGTCACAACCTTCTAGAGTGGCATTTGACTTTCACTCAATTAAACATCCGATTTACTGAGAAAGTCGGAACTTAAAGCCTGGCTAAAAATACCCGTCGTGATCTGCAAAGTCAAGATGATGCGGAAGTAAATCTCAGAATTGCAATAATTTTATTAAAGAATTTAATTCCATTCCACACATTATCATTGAAAATATATGATTTGACCAGATTAGTTTTAAATTGAAGTATCAAACATGTATTTATAATTTATTTACAAGGACTTAATGTCTGTTCATAATAATACTAGTTGTAATAAGAGACTGGGAAAGCTGGAATTCTGCAAGTTTGAAAAAGTCCGGACTTTGGACCAATTCAATTATCTTCATTTGCAGAGACACAGGGACAATTTATATATCAGCCTGAAAAGATGTCAGACCCTTTTCTCAGAATCTGGGATGTAAACATTTCAAGTAGCCTTGGAACTATTACCTTCAAAAATCCATATAAATAGGCACTGCCATTAGATGGACCAGTGACATAGTTTAGTACTGCAGTAGAAGGTGCATCAACACGTTTGAAACCACGCGGCAAGAGGACAAGATTTGTATCAACAATTTCAGCAGATTGTTTTTGGTAAGTTCCTAAATCGTTAATTTTCATTTCGGCTAACTATTGAGAATTGCAGTTCTCATTTTTGAGAGTTGGGATTATTTCTATTATACAATTAGCTTGAGCAATACAAATGAAACTTTTAAAATAATTTTAATTGCCTTCATCTAAGATTCTGAGGTCGTTATTTAACCTTATGTTACTTAGCATTTTCAAATCTACTAAAAATTGGGAACATACCATATAAGGCCTTTAATTGTATGATTTGTTACAGAGACACCAATTGCAATGAATCCAACTGTGTTGTTAGCAGCTGCTTTTTTGATAACCTTATATGGGCATTCAGAAGCTGGCGTAATAAAAGGCGATGACGTCAACTCAAGCATATCTAAGAGAGCAAAACGTTCAGTTTTAAGCATTGTAAGTTGCACTCCTTTGAAATGCTTCCATTGTTAAAATTGATCATGTATTAGTACTTTTTCCAATGTGATTTGAGCAGATTTGATAATATTTTGATAATAAATGGATTGTATATGATGAACAAAAGTGTCTGAAAAATATGTATTTTAAAAGAGTGTCGTAACAATTATGACCTGAGTTTTTTCAAATAACTTTTTGAATGAAAACGTAGGCTAATGTAGGCCTGCTCAATTCAGAAATATATTGCAGCGTTTCAAATAAATGTGATCAGTGGTTCAGAGATTGTGTACATGGCATAACAAAATATTGCTTACTGGTCAGAAACTTACAATACAAAATTTTAATGTTTTTGATTGAGACGTTATCCATATTTTTTCAACTAATTATAATCAGCGACGAAAATGAGACGTGGTTGGCGTTATTCATAGACCAATATTATAAGATACAAGTTCAACTTTATATTAAGGTATATACTAGTATCTTCCTAAAGGTGACCTGCTTTCACCCGGCTGATCTGAAGGGAGGGGTTTACCTTTTTTAAACAGCCTTTTCCTTCCTCTTCTATTATTATATAGGTTATTCTCCATCTTAGACTATGGGATAGTAAAACTGGCTACTTTTATCGTTTCAGAGAGCACATCATACAAATTGTCGGACTGTTGTTGGACCAGCGAGACTTGCTGAAGGACAATCGTTACAGAACCTGGACAGACACCACGTGAATTGTGATGGCACAGACGAGTTTCTTGTATCTTGGAGACTACAGAGACAGGACCCAAACAAGTACAACTACCAGTCGATGGTCTATAAGTGTTGCCAAATAAGCTTCGATGTCCCTAACTTTTAAATGAATTAAACATTTGGATTGTTGTCTAATAATGAATTCAACAGTGTAATAAAAAAACATTTATGATTCTACAAAAAAGCATTCATTCATATAGTATTCATATACGTTGGCCATGTAGGGTATATAATATATATAATATAATATATAATATGCACCGAGACACAAAAACTGAAATTAAAATGTTGGCCATGCCGTGACCAGGATTCGAACCTGGGTTACTACGGCCACAACGTAGGGTCCTAACCACTAGACGATCACGGCTGTTCTGGCAGGCAAACTTCAATAGGTCCTTGCAATTTTAATGCTGTATGATCCAATGCCTTGAGGGATGCATAATTTCACGGAGACACAAAAACTGAAATTAAAACGTTGGCCATGTAGGGTATATAATATATATATAATATAATATATAATATGCACCGAGACACAAAAACTGAAATTAAAATGTTGGCCATGCCGTGACCAGGATTCGAACCTGGGTTACTACGGCCACAACGTAGGGTCCTAACCACTAGACGATCACGGCTGTTCTGGCAGGCAAACTTCAATAGATACTTGCAATTTTAATGCTGTATGATCCAATGCCTTGAGGGATGAATAATATCAGCCGAGACACAAAAACTGAAATTGAAATGTTGCCCATGCCGTGACCAGGATTCGAACCTGGCCAGCTTGAATCCGAGATTGCATTTTAAATGTTTTTAAACGTTACATACAGGATGGACCAAAAAAACAATGCCCACGTTTAAGGATGAATATCATATAATGATATAACGTTAAACCATGCTATGTATTGTATATAATTTTAAAGATAAATCATAAGAGGCCAATATTGACACCAGATTTGTCGTGAGCGACCAAAAAATTATTCACTTTGGATTTCCAAATTGTGGAAAATGGAGGGAAATTTGAACTTTTGTACCTTCAAAAGAGGTACATTTATACAAGTATAGTGCAATTCAGCAACTTATTTATTTTTTATTGAATACCAATTGTGTATTGCTCTTAAATAAATTTATGATGATTCAGTCAAGCATATTTAATGCAGCTGTGACAGCAATATGGAGGGATATTTGGAAATATCATTTTTGATTTTTGGTCGCTCACGGCTCTCTTGGTGTCAATTTTAGTCTCCAACTCCACGAGAAAACAAGTGTTTTTCAATTTGATGGTGTCATTTTGTTAGGAAATTATTTATCTTAAAAATGATATATAATCACAGGCTGGTATTGAAAAAATTGTCCGCTGTGACGGAGCGTGCTATTTTGCATAGAAACACTAGGAAATCCACACAATTTATTTTTTACTCATATGTTTTGCTATATCAAAGAAAATTAATCCATACAATGAATATATCAGTTGCGGGTAACTTTAACTTCTGTTTGAAGTCCAACAACGCTAAGAGTAAAAGCTATTGAAAACGGCGTCGGAGTATCATACTCCAAAATGTACCATTTCTTTTATTTCTTTTTAATGGTACAATATAGCGACACGATAATATTTACATATGTTTTCAGCATAACTCTGAAGGTATTAATGAGATCTTTATGTATTGGGTATTTTTAATTTTTTTATAAAAAATAATGTTTAAATTTTTTGTCCGCTGTGACGGAGCAGTTTCAAATCTGATATACGTTAATAACTACACGTTAGAGGAGGGAGCGTGTCAAATCTCTTTCGTAAAGTATTCTAAAAAATAAAACGGAATAAAAGTACACAATTCAAATTCTGAGATCATAATACGACCACTCTTTAAGCTTCTTTTCTCAGTTTGTACTAACTGTAATCCAAGTTATAGGGTATTTGCCTTTCGTTGTGCCTACTGTGGATCCATCACCTGACAATGGTCATTCTTTATGATAACTTATATGCAGTAATATTATGTGGTGAAAAGGTTATACATCTGTCGGAATGCAGGATGTCTGTGCGCTATTTACACTACACGTGACATTCCAAGACGTCTTGGCGAAAACGTATTAATTAGAAATATTATGTTGAGTTTACACCATGTTGATTCATGTGGATAACAGTACAAACATCCGAAAAATGCTAAGAGTGGTCGTTTTTATATCTCAGATTTACATTACCCCAGATCTCCCAGAGGCTACTTGTCATAATTTAGGAAAGTGATTTGTGACGTTCTCTCTTCTTAGGGTACTTTTAAAAAGTATAATTTGAATCGTAAATGCTTAACGTAGTTCACAGTTAAAACTGCTCCGTCACAGCGGACAAAAAATGTAAACACTATTTTTTATGATAAATATTAAAAATACCCAATACATCAAGATACCATTAATACCTTCAGAGTTATGCTGAAAACATATGTAAATATTATCGTGTCACCATATTGTACAATTAAAAAGAAATAAAGGAAATGGTACATTTTGGAGTATGATACCCCGGCGCCGTTTCCAATAGCTTTTACTCTCAGCGTTTTTGGACTTCAAACAAAAGTTGAAGTTACCCGCAAATGATATACCCATTGCATGGAGTAAGAAACTTTCTTTGGTATAGCGAAACATATGAGTAAAAAATAAATTGTTTGGGTTTCTTAGTGTTTCTATGCAAAATAGCACGCTCCGTCACAGCGGACAGATTTTTCGATACCAGCCTGTGATAATACATGGCATGGTCTAACATATATCATATGAATCATTCATCGTTAAACTTGGGTATTGGTTTTTTGGCCAACCCTGTATAAAGGCCTCGAGGGAATAAAATCATTGAGAGTGCAACATGTACTCCACGATCAGTTTGCATTTAAAAGAAATATAGAATATTTGTTTTAACCCATGGACATTTATTTCAATCAATGAATGTATTATAAACCAATAGGTTAACACAATTACGTTATTTTACGTGTAAGTATCATTGTATAATACACATTTATTTTGATCACATTGTACTGAATCGGCCAATCAAATCACACGATTTCGAGCAATGATATGGTAAAATTCATTATATACAATAGAATGATAATATTTCCCCACTGATTCCTTATATTAAAAGTTATTTTAATTCTTTTCACATTCCTGACGGTGAATTTTCATATATTTTATTAAACACTTTTTTATTCTCATAGAATAATCACAATTTTCAAGAAAATCCAAATTGTGCAATTTTTTAAAATAACAAAGAATTTCCCATTGAGAGCAATGTTAAATCAAAACATTTTTCAGAAATAACTAAACGGTTAATCTATCTAATTTTCAAATATTTTGATAAACATCAGTACATTTTTCTCCTTGATTTTTTCAAGAAAATCTGAATTGTAGAAAAAGTCGGTCAACATTAAAATGCCTTTAGGGATAAATAATATCACCGATACACAAAAACTGACATTAAAATGTTGACCATGCCGTGACCAGGATCGGAACCTGTGTTACCATGGATGGCCACAGCGTGGGGTTCTCAATACGGAACTGTACATAATGACCTTCGATAGCAAGTCGCTACTACAGTCTCAGCTTCAGTGGCTAGCCCTTATGGCTCAGGGGTAGAGCGTCTGGCTCTGAAAGCGAAAGGTCCTGGGATTACAATCTGATTCAAATTCAAATATGATTTGAAGTACCTAAAACATCATTGCATTTAACGATAATCATTTGGTCTAGTAATCAATTTATATATCAGCTGAAAAGATCTTATTGAAATAATTCAAGGGGCAGAACTAAATTGTCATTCTATTTGAAGTCACAACCTTCTAGAATGGCATTTGACTTTCACTCAACATCCGATTTACTGAGAAAGTCGGAACTTAAAGCCTGGCTAAAAATACCCGTGATCTGCAAAGCCCAGATGGTGCGGAAGTAAATCTAATGCAATAATTTTATTAAAGAACTTAATTCCATTCCACAAATTATCATTGAAAGTATATAATTTGACCAGATTAGTTTTAAATTGAAGTATCAAACATGTATTTATAATTTATTTACAAGGACTTAATGTCTGTACATAATAATACTAGTTGTAATAAGAGACTGGGAAAGCTGGAATTCTGCAAGTTTGAAAAAGTCCGGACTTTGGACCAATTCAATTATCTTCATTTGCAGAGACACAGGGACAATTTATATATCAGCCTGAAAAGATGTCAGACCCTTTTCTCAGAATCTGGGATGTAAACATTTCAAGTAGCCTTGGAACTATTACCTTCAAAAATCCATATAAATAGGCACTGCCATTGGGTGGACCAGTGACATAGTCTAGTACTGCAGTAGAAGGTGCATCAACACGTTTGAAACCACGCGGCAAGAGGACAAGATTTGTATCAACAATTTCAGCAGATTGTTTTTGGTAAGTTCCTAAATCGTTAATTTTCATTTCGGCTAACTATTGAGAATTGCAGTTCTCATTTTTGAGAGTTTGGGATTATTTCTATTATACAATTAGCTTGAGCAATACAAATGAAACTTTTTAAATAATTTTAATTGCCTTCATCTAAGATTTTGAGGTTATTATTTAACCTTATCTTAGCATTTTCAAATCTACTAAGAATTGGGAAGATAGCATATAAGGCCTTTAATTGTATAATTTGTTACAGAGACACCAATTGCAATGAATCCAACTGTGTTGTTAGCAGCTGCTTTTTTGATATCCATATATGGGCATTCAGAAGCTGGCGTAATAAAAGGCGATGACGTCAACTCAAGCATATCTGAGAGAGCAAAACGTTCAGTTTTAAGCATTGTAAGTTGCACTCATTTGAAATGCTTCCATTGTTTAAATTGATCATGTATCATTGATCACAAAAGTGTCTGAAAAATATGTAGTTTAAAAGAGTGTCGTAACAATTATGACCTGAATTTTTTCAAATAACTTTTTGAATGAAAACGTAGGCTAATGTAGGCCTGCTCAATTCAGAAATATATTGCAGCGTTTCAAATAAATGTGATCAGTGGTTCAGAGATTGTGTACAAGGGATGTTTCAGCTATTCGGAATCTGAAAGTGAGCTTTACAGGGAAAGTGAAAGTCAGATTTCAGGGGTCATGTCATAAGTTCAGTTGCATTAAACGTTTATTATAACTGATAAATCAATAGTTTCAAAGCTAAAAACATCAATGTGCTTTTTAGAGAATATAGCAACATTAAAATAATTTCAAGATGCTTTTATTTGCTATTCGCTGTGGATTACATTTATTAGAAATATAACGCAAAGTATATTCTCTTGTACTGAATATTACATGTATTGATAGAACAATTGATTGAGCAGTTTAAGTAGTCTCAAAGAGATTAACCCTCCTTTTACTAAGACCGTCACACAATTCTGTGAGCTTTGCCAGATGTTGTCGTGGGTGGCGAAAAAGTGTACCTATAACCTTAAAAACCTTGATGTGACCAATCACATTCTCTACATAACTCCGCCTACTCCCAATTTTTCTGTTTAGCCGCTTACATTTTTTACGTAAATTTAGGGGTTTTCTGCGTATTTCAGAACTTTTATACTTCCTAAGGAGTGAATATCGACATGGATATATTTTATCAGCTAAAAGTCTACAGTCTTCAGGGAATACTAAAGGTCTCCCGGGCCCAATATTTGCCATATAGCCAAATGTTTGTGCATCATTCATATGACCCAAAAAGCCACTATGGACATAACGAAGGTCATTGTTATTATCTACTATTACTTGGGTATGCATACAATGGTATCCTCTATTTCCAGAGTAAAAAGTGCTTGGGGTTCATTTTCTGGCCTGTTAATTTCATGGGATGTTCCATCAATAGAGCCAATTGCAAATGGGAGATCATTCCAATTATTCCTCATTGCATTTCATTCTTCAAGAGATGGCCAGCTTACATTAGATGCATAAAGTTCCCATAATATTGGCCAAACGTCACTAATGACTCGTGAGACAGTCGTAATGCTAACATCGAACATCAGGGAGAGTAGAGGATAACAAGGGTACGATCTCAGCCAAATCAATGTGAGGAGTAGTCTATTGTGAGGTGACATGTTATGTTGCATACCAAAAGTTCTAGGCAGAAAATTACCAACCATCTCATGAAACATATTGACTGTTTCATCAACAGTTCAAAAAACTCATATGGGTGTTTTTCAAATAATCCAAGGACATCTTGTCCTTGCCAATTGTTATCTGCGCCCAATCTGTTACGAAAATTTAACAACGGATCTGGAGGATGCGCCAATAAAAACAATAGGGTTGGAATTATCTCACTTTGAAGGCCTTCTGGTGGTGGTGCAGCTAGAAACAAAAGCAATGCAACTAATGCATGCTTCTCTCTTAGGCTCAAAGTGCGCATTCTACTGAAAATACCATCATAAAAGTACTTCACTATTTTTTACATTCTCCCTGAACAAATTGCCTTAACAACTCAGGATCTATTTCAAAAGCTTCAATGGGTATACAGTCATGAGAGTAGACTATATATAGTATTTGTATGTATACAATACATTCATTGAAGTATTTAATACTATTCATATAAATCAAACACGTATTGCCTTCTTCATTGATATTCACTCTTCACAGGAATTGACTGTAAAATGACAGAACAGAAAGGTATTGTAACAGTTAGGCCTTTTTGTGGATATTGTGGTAGTGTGGACTATAAAAAGACCACTGTTTAGTAAATGGTGTTTACTTGTGGATTGCACGGCACACGTTAAATGTGCTTTGTCCCTAAAGAAATAAACAAAATATACAATTTTATATATATAATATAAAACAATATATTGTGGCGTTTATAAGCCCAAATAAGATGTACATGCAATTTCAAATGTAATGTAAGAATATTACGGTGTTATTATTTCTCTCAAAACTCACAACTCAAAAGTCCATATGAGTTAATAATAATTATCACTGATAAAATAATATCCAGAGTCCATATAAATTGAAACTGATGATCACTATATAACACTATTGTATCCCGAATATGCAAAGTTCATGTAAATTGTACCACTTGTACGTCTTGTATTGTTATTGTATCTTGAACCTGGAATAGTAAACTGAGAGTAACAAAGTCTTGTCTCCTAATTTTGGAAGCAACTTTACACAAAATTCATAGTACTCATGCTGAAGCTTGGTGTGGATTTTAAAGCAGGGGTTGGCGTAGGGGGTATTGGAACTGCTGGAACAGGCGCTTCTTCGTCTTGAATCTTAATACACACCTGGGAGCATATGACTAACATCAAACATAAAAGTACAAATAAAATTCCTCCCACGACCAAGATGATGAAGGGGATATCCAGTTCCATCCACTGTAAACTCAGCAACCGTCTTGTGTCTTGCTTCCAATGAAAATACTGATTCTCTTCACGTTGTTGTAGTATCCTCCACTGTGTTGTAGTATAATTCAACTTTGATTATGCGAAATAATCTAAGTCAAACTATCGGCTCTGTAAATGGCTATCTCTTGGACCCTCCTCACTGTGTTGTAGGATAATTCAACTTTAATTATATGAAATAATCAAAGTCAAACTATCGGCTCTGTAAATGGCTATCTCCTGGATCCTCGTCACTGTGTTGTAGTATAATTCAACTTTGATTATGCGAAATAATCTAAGTCAAACTATCGGCTCTGTAAATGGCTATCTCTTGGATCCTCCTCACTGTGTTGTAGGATAATTCAACTTTAATTATATGAAATAATCAAAGTCAAACTATCGGCTCTGTAAATGGCTATCTCCTGGATCCTCCTCACTGTGTTGTAGGATAATTCAACTTTAATTATATGAAATAATCAAAGTCAAACTATCGGCTCTGTAAATGGCTATCTCTTGGATCCTCCTCACTGTGTTGTAGGATAATTCAACTTTAATTATATGAAATAATCAAAGTCAAACTATCGGCTCTGTAAATGGCTATCTCCTGGATCCTCGTCACTGTGTTGTAGTATAATTCAACTTTGATTATGCGAAATAATCTAAGTCAACTATCGGCTCTGTAAATGGCTATCTCCTGGATCCTTCTCACTGTGTTGTAGTATAATTCAACTTTGATTATGCAAAATAATCAAAGTCAAACTATCGGCTCTGTAAATGGCTATCTCATGGATCCTCCTCACTGTGTTGTAGTATAATTCAACTTTGATTATGCGAAATAATCTAAGTCAAACTATCGGCTCTGTAAATGGCTATCTCTTGGATCCTCCTCACTGTGTTGTAGGATAATTCAACTTTAATTATATGAAATAATCAAAGTCAAACTATCGGCTCTGTAAATGGCTATCTCCTGGATCCTCCTCACTGTGTTGTAGGATAATTCAACTTTAATTATATGAAATAATCAAAGTCAAACTATCGGCTCTGTAAATGGCTATCTCTTGGATCCTCCTCACTGTGTTGTAGGATAATTCAACTTTAATTATATGAAATAATCAAAGTCAAACTATCGGCTCTGTAAATGGCTATCTCTTGGATCCTCCTCACTGTGTTGTAGGATAATTCAACTTTAATTATATGAAATAATCAAAGTCAAACTATCGGCTCTGTAAATGGCTATCTCCTGGATCCTCGTCACTGTGTTGTAGTATAATTCAACTTTGATTATGCGAAATAATCAAAGTCAACTATCGGCTCTGTAAATGGCTATCTCCTGGATCCTCCTCACTGTGTTGTAGGATAATTCAACTTTAATTATATGAAATAATCAAAGTCAAACTATCGGCTCTGTAAATGGCTATCTCCTGGATCCTCCTCAATGTGTTGTAGGATAATTCAACTTTAATTATATGAAATAATCAAAGTCAAACTATCGGCTCTGTAAATGGTTATCTCCTGGATCCTTCTCACTGTGTTGTAGTATAATTCAACTTTGATTATGCAAAATAATCAAAGTCAAACTATCGGCTCTGTAAATGGCTATCTCCTGGATCCTCCTCACTGTGTTGTAGGATAATTCAACTTTAATTATATGAAATAATCAAAGTCAAACTATCGGCTCTGTAAATGGCTATCTCCTGGATCCTCCTCAATGTGTTGTAGGATAATTCAACTTTAATTATATGAAATAATCAAAGTCAAACTATCGGCTCTGTAAATGGTTATCTCTTGGATCCTCCTCACTGTGTTGTAGGATAATTCAACTTTAATTATATGAAATAATCAAAGTCAAACTATCGGCTCTGTAAATGGCTATCTCTTGGACCCTCCTCACTGTGTTGTAGGATAATTCAACTTTAATTATATGAAATAATCAAAGTCAAACTATCGGCTCTGTAAATGGTTATCTCTTGGATCCTCCTCACTGTGTTGTAGGATAATTCAACTTTAATTATATGAAATAATCAAAGTCAAACTATCGGCTCTGTAAATGGCTATCTCTTGGACCCTCCTCACTGTGTTGTAGGATAATTCAACTTTAATTATATGAAATAATCAAAGTCAAACTATCGGCTCTGTAAATGGCTATCTCTTGGATCCTCCTCACTGTGTTGTAGGATAATTCAACTTTAATTATATGAAATAATCAAAGTCAAACTATCGGCTCTGTAAATGGCTATCTCTTGGATCCTCCTCACTGTGTTGTAGTATAATTCAACTTTGATTATGCGAAATAATCTAAGTCAACTATCGGCTCTGTAAATGGCTATCTCCTGGATCCTTCTCACTGTGTTGTAGTATAATTCAACTTTGATTATGCAAAATAATCAAAGTCAAACTATCGGCTCTGTAAATGGCTATCTCCTGGATCCTCCTCACTGTGTTGTAGGATAATTCAACTTTAATTATATGAAATAATCAAAGTCAAACTATCGGCTCTGTAAATGGCTATCTCCTGGATCCTCCTCAATGTGTTGTAGGATAATTCAACTTTAATTATATGAAATAATCAAAGTCAAACTATCGGCTCTGTAAATGGTTATCTCTTGGATCCTCCTCACTGTGTTGTAGGATAATTCAACTTTAATTATATGAAATAATCAAAGTCAAACTATCGGCTCTGTAAATGGCTATCTCTTGGACCCTCCTCACTGTGTTGTAGGATAATTCAACTTTAATTATATGAAATAATCAAAGTCAAACTATCGGCTCTGTAAATGGCTATCTCTTGGATCCTCCTCACTGTGTTGTAGGATAATTCAACTTTAATTATATGAAATAATCAAAGTCAAACTATCGGCTCTGTAAATGGCTATCTCCTGGATCCTTCTCACTGTGTTGTAGTATAATTCAACTTTGATTATGCAAAATAATCAAAGTCAAACTATCGGCTCTGTAAATGGCTATCTCTTGGATCCTCCTCACTGTGTTGTAGGATAATTCAACTTTAATTATATGAAATAATCAAAGTCAAACTATCGGCTCTGTAAATGGCTATCTCCTGGATCCTCGTCACTGTGTTGTAGTATAATTCAACTTTGATTATGCAAAATAATCAAAGTCAAACTATCGGCTCTGTAAATGGCTATCTCCTGGATCCTCCTCAATGTGTTGTAGGATAATTCAACTTTAATTATATGAAATAATCAAAGTCAAACTATCGGCTCTGTAAATGGCTATCTCTTGGATCCTCCTCACTGTGTTGTAGGATAATTCAACTTTAATTATATGAAATAATCAAAGTCAAACTATCGCAATTGACAAAGTTTACGAACGTCTTATATGGCATCAACTGCTAAGTACACAAACTTCCTTCACAATTAAGTAATCAGCCTACCTAAAAATATAGCATGCGCACAACAGCATAGGCAAAAATATTACAAGTCAAAATATGTGCCTTTGAAAATAACTAAGTTCAGTTAATGTTGAGTTATACTGATATTGAAATATTCTAAGTTCAATATTTATTCTCCAAAAAAAAACAAAGTCCAAAATAATGTTTCTCCAAATATTGACTAAGTTCAATAATTTCTATCTCAAAAATACGCAAAGTCCAATTTCATGTGTTCATGAAATTGAACTGATAGAGCTCAGAAATCTAGTATAGGCTTGATGCTGCCTCCAAACACGGTACTGAATATTCCCTCTTGAGGTATCCTCTACACAAATACACGGGTAGATGGCCAAGTTATCATCTACAGAATCACGGTGTAGCAGTCTTCCCTCTCAGGTATACTTCATCACAAGTAGATGTCCAAGTTATCATCCACTGAACTGAAGTGCAGCTATGTATCTCCTATCTGCCTCGGGAAATATTCAAAGTCCCAACAACTTTCTACTGAAAATTGTTAAAGTCCAAAAATATTTCCTTGAAAAATGACTAAGTCCAACTTCACATAAAAATATAAAATTGAACGGAGCTCTGTCCCGAACGAAAGCTAGCTGTAATCTGCTGAGCGCTCTCAGCTCGCTGCTTATATACCGTGCAGCGGTGCGGCGATGACGTCATCCACTTGTTTACATCAAATTCCAACTTCATACGATTGCAAGCTAAATAACGCCAAAATTACTCCCAAACATGAAATATAAATGAATTTAAATTACAGAGACATGAAATATAGCAACAATTATGCACAGAATGACATAATAAAGAAGCTTTAATGAGTTAAAGTTATCCTCATGAATTTAATTCCAAAATGGCCTAGCGCCGCAATTCTCAACTTGATCTCTATATATCTCGAAAAGTATACGCTAATTCTATTCCAAAGTTACTCAATCAAAACTTGAGATCGTTAGTTATACTAATCTATCAAAACTATAGAAATAAAGGCAAACTAACCTGTATTGGAACGATATGAGGGGACGATTCAAAATGCCGCACTAAAAACGTTGGTGGTGGTTACTGGATTTCAACTACCCAAACGTGAAACGAAAACACTAATTATATTGAAAATATACGAAATGACCGGAAGTAGCCAGTTAAACATGGTAAACAATTCACATACACAATTGTTAGACCAAGTAGGAATAAAAATAATTGCCCAAATATGTGTATAACTAGCAAGCTCAACTATAACCGGGGAGATTGCTGATAAAGTGCTGAAAACCTCCAAATACTAAGACCATAAAATTTTGGAAAAAAAATAATTTGTTACACTCCTCCCATCCAATGATTTTGGTGTTTACAACACCAAGTCCAAAGCACACAAAAAATAACAAATTATTTTAAGAAAATATACTATATTACGACTGGTGAGGTAGTTTCTCAGGCTTAATCATTATAAAAAATAAAAAATAAACTTCTCTTAAATTACTGTTCATAGAAAATATAAGTATATATATATATATCATCTTTATAAAGTCTCTGGAATAAGTTCAGTAACTTGTGATACTCTCGTGGTAAACTGTCCCTTAACTATGTCTCTAATACTGCTGACACAGCAACTACTTGTCTCTACATAATATACTTCTAAGAAACGTACTATATTCTATGATAATCACTTAGTCTATCTCAAAATTACACATCACCTATTTCATGTTGATCACGAATATCTTTCGAAGTTATTTACTTTGTCTTTCACATATCACCTATCCTGGATCGTAGGTTTTATCGTAAATGTCTTTCCATGTTAATCACATAGTCTCTCACGTATTACATATTCCATATAATCCGTATGTTACTCATTAATGTCTTTCAGTGTTTATCACAGTCAATCACATATCATATACTATCTTTAATCCGTGTGTTGTTTATTGATATATAACCATGTTAATTACGCAGTCTTTCATATATCACATCCTTTATAATCCTTATGTTGTTCATAAATATCTTTCTATGTTAATTACAGTGTTTCACATATCTTTTTAATAACTAAGACAGTCTTGTGTTTTGTATTAATTACTGCTATCCTTATCAAATCACACTGCTATGTTCCAGATAATTTCTTAACATCTTTATGTCTTTATATCCTTAATAATCCATAAACTAAACTCCGATATAACAAAAGTAATCAGTCATACTTTAATGTCCTCTCCATCATATTTCTAGGTTTTTCAATCAATTGGTAATGTCCTTATCTATATTTCCAACAAAACGAACCCAACTCTTGTAACAACTAATACTGTAAAGGTTAACACTTAAATTTTCAGACTGGCATACCTAGTGACCAGAGTTTCATCCTCGAGGACGCTTCCATCTCTGGTGTAGTAACGGAATCTTATCTCCATCTTGATAGGGTTGTTTACTGTGCCCTTCTTATAAGGCTCATACTCCTCTGTTTCGACGTCCTCCTCCTCTAACCTTTCTAATACTACTTTGGCTGTTTTGGTTATTTTCTTACTCTCATCCTCATCTGAACTGGTCTCAATAATGGCAACACTTTTTGGCTCTTTCTTTGACTTTTTTCTCGGGGCACTCTTTGGCTTGGGTTTCGGGGATTTTCCCTTATCTTTATTCAGAACATACTCCTTTCCTTCCCCAATTGGTATAACAATTCTACTGTCCCCCTGACTATCGACCTTCTTGGTCCCAGTATGTTTTCCCTCTTTCTCTTTAGGTTCTATTACCCTCTTCCCCCATACTATGGGTGACTTACTGGCCGCCGTTGTCACAGTGTTTGAAGCCATGGTGGTAGTCGTAGAGGGTAATGCAAGGGGATCCTTAGTAACACTCTGGGAACTCACAGAACTTGTTTTGGAGGTGACTACTGAAGTCTTGGGTACAGTGGTGCAAGGAACACTCGTGGGAGTAGGGCGTGTCCCAAGGGAAGTTACAGGGGCCTTAGAAGTGACAGGGGTTGCTTCAGGTGACATTGCATGATTCTTAGAGACAATAGGGGCTGTGGCAATTACCTCAGGGGCGCTCATTAGAGATGTAGGTGGGGCCCCTAGACTAGCAGAGGGTGGAGGGAATTGAGGTCTCTTGACATCAGAAGCGGATTGCCATGTTTGTAACAACCCACTAAGCTGCTCCATGAGATTAAATCCTGTGGGTTCCTGGACTGTTGCTATGCGTTCAACTGGGAGGGAGTCTTTACTAGAGGACCTCGAAGGCCTATCCCATCGGGCGAACTTATCCACCTTACCACTATCACTACTATTCACTCTACGCTCCTTACTGTCTCTATCTTTACGATCATTGCTTCTGTCTCTATGGTAATCCCTACTATCTCTATCTTCTCTACTGTCTCTATCTCTACTACGGCCCCTACGATCATTGTATCCATACCGGAACCTATCACCACGGTCACCGAATCTTGGTCTTGGCCAATGGGACATCTTGTCTTCGACCCTGGAAGCACATAAAACAGTATTTAACTCATAATCACACAAGCGTTTTGGGGGTTTCCGGACCCTCCTTCCCAACCCTTTTGATTGGCCCATAGAATCTGTACCACCCTGTTCACCCTCAATCACTCTCTTATTTTTAGACTTACTACACCCTTTTTCCTGTGTTTCACTATCTGCATCAAGTATCACTCCTTTTTCCCTCATTTGGACTTCTCCTTGGTCGCTAGGCTCACATTTTTCATCTCTCGGCTCAGTTTCATATAACTCCACATCCATCGGGTCTGTTTTCACCTCTATATTCATTTTGGTCTCGGGTGGGGTCGGATCATCATCATGGAGTATTTTGTCCTCAGTTTCATCACTGTCCACTCTCATCTTTTCTCTCTGTTTCATCTCGGACGAATCCAAAGTCATTGGGTCAGATGGAATCTCCTCCAACTTCAGTTTGGTCTCATCCGAAGGTATTTTCCAGTCTTCTGGAAGTTGGCTCTCGTATGGTTTGAGTTGATCAAAATGGACCACTTTGGGTGTCCGCTTTCCCCACTCACAGATGCGATAGGTGACATCAGACATCTTCTGCAAAACCTGAAATGGACCTAACCAACGACATTGCAATTTAGGAGAAATACCTCTTTTCTTGTTATTGTTTAAGTACCATACTGCATCACCAGGATTATATCCTTTACCAACCACACGTCGATCATAAACATCTCGTTGACGGATTGCTGACTTTTTTAACACCCTGCTTGCCCTTTCATGAGCATCTTTCAGGCCTTGTCGAAGTTCAATCACATAGTCTGTCTTCATTTCTTCACATTGTGGATCCTCTATCATCCAAGATACTGGAACAGATAATTCCCGCCCAAACATCATCATAGCTGGCGTTTCCCCGGTAGCATCATGTGTAGATGAGCGATACGCCATGAGAGCAAATGGAATCTGTACATCCCAGTCAGACTGATGGACCTCGGGTTGCAACAACTTAGCAATAGTGTCAAGTAAGGTCCTGTTATATCTTTCGACCATCCCGTCACTCTGTGGGTGGAAGGGGGTGGTTCGGGTCTTGTGTATCCCCATCAATTTGCAGACTTCTTGAAAAACATGAGATTCGAAGTTCCGACCCTGGTCGGAGTGCAAGTCTGCGGGAACTCCGAATCTACACACAACTTCTGTAACCAGCTTGTCTGCCACTGTGATGGCTTCTTGGTTAGGAAGGGCAAAGGCTTCTACCCACTTGGAAAAATAGTCAGCACACACCATGATCACCTTGTTCCCTCTAGACGTCTCGGGAAATGGTCCTAATATGTCCACTGCGTACCTCTCCATGGGACTACTTACCCCTTGTATCTGCAATGGAGCTCTTCTGGCTCGCAGAGGTTTTCTTCTCTTTCCACACGTGTGACAGGTTCGCACAACCCCTCTGACATCAACCCTCTGTTCGAACCAATAAAATCTCTGCCTACTTTTCAAAAAGGTCCTACGGATTCCAAAATGCCCCGCTACCTTGTTAGTATGACACATTTCTAGAACAACCAGCTTCATCGGGGATGGTACAACAATTTGCAAATGACCATGCTCTCCACTTGCATCCTCCCATCTTTTACAAAGTACATCCTTGTGAATTTCTAGCTGGTTCCAAAGGTGCCAATAATGTTTGGTTGCTGGTGAGTTAAAACTGATTTTATCCCAAATAGGCCTAGTGTTAGAGGAACGCAACGCCTCTAATATGGGCTGTATCTCAGGGTCCTGTTCCTGTGCCTCTGCAATCTTTTCCAACGTCCAAGTTGGTTCAATAGCAACCATAGCAACTTGTAATTGAGACACATCTTCTTGTTGAGCTACCTCATCACAGTGAGAACACTGTGTACAGGGTCTCCGAGACATAACATCAGCGTTGGCATGTCGTGGTCCAGGTCTGTACTCCAATTGAAAGTTGTATTCTTGAAGCACCTCTAACCATCGAGCCAATTGTCCCTCTGGGTTCTTAAAATTCGTCAACCATCTCAAGGATCCATGGTCTGAGCGAATGGTGAATCGTACACCATATAGATATTGACGAAAATACTTCGCGAAGTGCACCACAGCCAAGAGTTCCTTCCTGGTTACACAGTAGTTTAACTCTGGTCCATTTAGTCGGTGACTGGCATAGTATATAACTCTTTCTTCGTTGTCTTGTATCTGGGATAAAACAGCGCCAACAGCTTCATGACTGGCATCTGTGTCCAATATGTAGGGACAATCATCCCTTGGAAAAGCCAAAATCGGTGCTGTAGTTAACCTTTCCTTTAAAGTAATGAAGGCTTCTTCAGCTTCAGAGTTCCACATAAACCTCTGGTTCTTCCGTGTTAACTTGTGCAAAGGTCCTGCTATTTCAGCAAAGTTTTTAATGTGTCTCCTGTAATATGATGCTCCTCCCACAAACTGCCGGACCTGCTTGACAGTCTTTGGAGTGGGATATTGTAGCATAGCTTCCACTTTCTTGGGATCGGGTGCAATGCCCTCCCCTGAAACTACATGCCCTAAGTAGTTTACCTGTGTCTGAAGTAGAGTACACTTCTTTGGTTTCAATTTCAATCCAGCTCTACGTAATCGCCCAAATACCCCTTCTAAACGTTTTAGAGCTTGTTCAAATGTAGGGGAGAAAGAAATGACGTCATCCAAGTAAACTAAGGACCCTTCCTTGTTCAATCCGCTAAGGACTTCTTCCATCAGTCTACAAAAAGTAGAGGGTGCGTTTGCCAAGCCAAATGGCATTACAGCCCATTGGAACAGTCCCCCTCTCACAGTAAATGCAGATTTTTCCTGTGCTTCTTTGTCAAGTAATATTTGCCAGTAACCACTGGCTAAATCCAGGGTGCTGAAATACTTGGATCCATTCATCATGTCTAACGTTTCGTCAATCCGTTGGATAGGAAAAGCATCTTTCTTGGTAACGCTATTGAGCTTCCTATAATCCACACAGAATCTCCAAGACCCGTCCTTTTTCTTTACTAATACAATGGGCGATGCCCATGGACTCTGTGATGGCTTAATTATACCTCGTCGCAACATGTCTTCAATGAGCTCATTCACTTCATCTTGTCGACTTCTGGGCAACATTCGGTATCTTTGTCGAATAGGAGTAGTATCCCCTGTATCAATGTTGTGTTCTACTAATGTAGTCCTCCCCAAATCATCATCACTTTGGGCAAAGATATCCTTATTTCCTCTTAGTAGCTTCTGCAATTGATCTCTCTGGGTCTGATTAAGTCCACAAGAACTCCGTTCAAACAAGTCCTGCATAAACTCTGGTAATGGCAAAAGTGAATCCTCAGTCCCTTCTGAACCTGTAAGCGGGCAAATTATTTCTTCAGTGACTTTATCGAGATCTACTTGATAGGTGTCCTCATCTACAGAGGTAATGACTCCTAATACAGCCCCTTCGGGAATGGATATTTCAAAGTCATTGTGATTCCTTACTTCCATATAACTACTTTGACTTGTATCAGCTAAGGTTGTCACAATTTCGAGCTCTTCTAAATCTTCGGCATCTAAATAAGGTTCAATAATACCCATCCCAGTGAGTGGCTCCTTCCATTGAACTTCAATAAATTGACCAGAAAAGGCAGGTAAGATCACTTCATGGGCAGCATTATAACATAACGAAGATTGTCGTGGATCAAACATTTGCCTTAAATCTGATAATATATCATCCTCCAACTCTAAACTTTCTGGTGTATTAGGAGGCGTTTCTGGAATGATGATTGGAGTAGCTGGAGGGCTATCAGGAAATCGCATTCCTTGTTCAGGTGATGGAGTTTCAGGTACAAGTATATTTTCCAACTGTTCCCTGGCATCTTCAAAATCCTGAGAATCCTCAGAGTCCTCCATACTCTCCTCGGGAATAGATGAAGGGCTATCAGGGAACTGGATCCTGGCTACAGGTGGGGTTTGTGTGGTACCTTTAAATGTTGCTCTCTCTTTACAACTGGATCCACTATCAACTGATTCCACTTGTTTTCCACAAGCCTCAGAGATAAAATCATCTGCTTTTAGATCAGAGCTGTAACTCTTATCCAGTTTGGCCATTGACCCCACACTGCAACTTCGAGAATTGTCTGTTTCCCTCGAATTCAACTTCATTTCAGCATCCTCATAACTGTCTGTTGAAATATTGGGTTTGTCCTTGGTCCCAAAGCTAACTGTGCATCGGTGGTAGTCCACTATCGCGCCTGATGCAGAAAGATAGTCACTTCCCAAAATTCCTTCGAAGTCAATTGGGGCTACTACAATCTCCAACTCCTCTTCATGTCCATCGATACTCACCTTACCGAATATGGCTCCTAAAGTGGCCAATGGTTCCCCATCAGCCTGCAGCATAATATGAGTAGCTGGTATAAGTTTAGGACGATAGCGAGGGTTCATCCTTCTGTAAACTTCACTGTTTACAATGGTGCGTGCAGCACCAGAGTCCAACAAAAAGGCTACCTCTGCACCACAAACATCACCATGAGCGATAACTTTACGGACATCTTTTGGGGACTCATTCTTTGAAACATCTCTCCCAAAATGAGAGAGGAATTTAACTGGAGCGGCTTGGCGTGACTCAGCTTGTGCTTCTTTAGCTCGCTCCTCCATTCGCTTCCTGCTATAACACTCTGCAATAACATGACCTGGTTTATGGCAGAAAAAGCACTCCAATTTTCTGTATCGACTTCCCTTTATTTCGGAATTGGTCTTCGGATTATCACCATCAGACTGGATTTTCGTCTCAATCAGCTGAATCCTCTTCTCCAGATTTTTGCGGTCTTGTTCAGTATTTTTGCGATCTTTTTCCAGGTTTTTTCGATCTTCCTCTTGCTTGTTGCCTAATTCCTCTAACAGCCTAGTGAGTTTCTTCAAATCATCATCCTTGTCTTCTAAAGCATTAACACGGCTATATCTGGACTTTTGTCCTTTCCTCATTCTTTCCGATTCCACATAAGATTCTTCTCTTAGGGCAATTTCAATTGCCTTGTCTAACGTTGTGCATTCTTTATTATGTATTGCTCGGCGTATATCATCCTCCGCTATCGCCTGCTCAAAACTACGCCTTGCTAATCTATCCTGGGCTGACCTACTCATCTCAGGATATGCCAATGCTGTAAGTCGCCTGATATCCTGTCCTAAAGTCTGTAAAGATTCTTTGGGCTTCCTCATTCGCCCAATTAGTTCGGCCTCATATACCTCTGCTTTTCCTCCAGGCCCATATCTTTTCTCCAAGGCTAAAACTAACTTGTCATATGTGTATTCAGCTTCCATCACTGCGTGAAAAATGGAATTTCTAGACTAAGCACGTCTAGAAACTAAGTCTAAGCACGCCAGGTGCTTAGGCGTGACTAGTTTTGACACGTCTAGGTACGCGATGAAACCAACTCTAGACATCTCTAGGCACGTCTAAGCACACGCAGTGCAAAGACGTGCTTAGAGTGTGACAAAAAGTCTTGGCACGCCTTGAGACTAATGATTGAAATCTAGAATAAAGTAATTATCGAATCAGATGAATGTATATTGTTATAAGCAATTATGATCAACATTCATAATTTAGACATATTTTCACTGAAATATACTGATTTCTTTTTACCTTTTATCTATTTTATTTATTATTTTGTAAAACAAACTGTTCACGTATACCATGACGTTTTACATATATGATTGAATAATAAATCACGTACTGTTTAAAGGTTGTAAAATACCAAACAAGCTGTACTGATAACTAGTAAAAATATTTTTTCCCGGGCATCTATCAAGTTGTTACATCAAGCCCCGGGTATCAAGCAAGATACAAGAATAGTATTATTATTGTGCGTCTGACCAAATGGATGAAAAAACTATGTGTTCATATTGTGTATGCAATGTATCATTACTAATTGATATAAGGCAGGGGCGAAGCCAGCTTTCATTCAGGATGGGGGTGCGATCGCCAAAAGCTTTTCGGTTTTCAGTCACGGGGTTGCGATTGTTGCATAAACAAGCCATGAAAATAAGATTTATTTTGAATTTTACAAAAATTTCTTCAAAATTGAGCTTTTTCTTTCTCGTGGTTTTATTTTTATTGCACCCCCCTCGCTTCGCCTATGGACGCAATTAGCATATTCATTTAAGTTGCCTCTCCCCGTAGATACGCGGAGTTTCTAGACCATCCTACGTCTAGAAATTGCAAGAAATTCCACATTTGATGCAGTGATCATACTAGTACTTGCGAATCATATTGAAATTAATCTTATTTTAAGCAAACAAGAATTAAAATACAGTGTACGTTACTCTAAAAACAAAAACTCCTTTGCACAATTACAGAACGATGATTCAAAATAGTTTTTTGAAACCCTTTTTAGAGTACTTCTCTCCTATAGTGCAGGAAATAATTGTTTGGACGGTGGTCAATATTACATACACCCCCCCCCACATAAAATTAGTAACAGGATCCCCTTTTCGGCCACCTATCTAATCAAAGCCTGATTATGATTGGCGATTTAGATAAATTCGTCAAATGTCACAAATAACTGAACTACTAGATCTAGCATTGCAATTGAGGAAAGAATTAGATTTAAATATTGATATGCTCGAAATGAAAACACACGATTGCCAATCTAATGGAAGGGGTACGTAATGAAGACGCGATATTGTGTTTACCGTCCATCGTCCATCGCTCGAAAAGAAAATCGCATTGTCCTGACCAATCCATCTCACAAAAATCGCATTCACCTCAAAACAAAAATTGAATTCGTCTCCCATTTGAAAATTAAGAGATTTTGAAACGAAAAGAGTATGAAGCTCTGTTTGAGCCTATTAAACACAGGCGAATGGTAATTTCATCATCATGCTCTGACACAGTAAAGTCATAGACATCTGAGCAACAAGTGATTTTGTTTGGTCGCTGTTATATTGTTTTGTTGATTTTTTTTGATGCTGGTGTGTTTATATTATTCAATAAAATTTTATATTTCAAAATGTCATTAGTTAAGTCATTCGGATATTTTGTAGACTTATGATATAAGACTTCTGGTTTTGTTTCATCAAACAAAGTTTAGATATGGACTTCGAACTTCAGATTTCATTGAAGAGAGTTAGGAATATCATGATCGGAATTGAATATAGCCTATGGCTTTATACCCTGTGACAACATGATATTAACCTCTGGCTCTCTAAGCCCTCGAAAAATGTATCGTGTCCCTTTGGAAGGGTTGGTGCACGTCACCCCCCCCCCCCCGCGGCCAAAAAGTCTAGATCTTTCAAAAGCGTGCAGCTTTCACCATTGTGAGCACTTTTCAAATACACCATTGACCATTCCAATGACTTAGCATCGGGATACCATCATGTATTTCACCAGTCCATGTTATGTCGATGCACCATTGAAGACTCCTCATTTTCCCAGAAGAACTCATGTTGATCGAATCCCAAAAGGTACAATCATGCCAGCTTTCAGTCGGGGGGGGGGGGGGGTGATGCCAAAACGAATTTCGGTTATCAGTCAGGGTTGTACCATTGTGGCTAATACAGGCCAATAAATTTATTTTGAATTTTACAAATATTGATGCAACTTCTTTCAAAATTGAGCTAGAGGCTCAAAATAAAAAGCATTTTACCCTTTTCTTCTTCTATCTCATGGTTCTATTTTTTTTATTGGTTATCGCACCCATCGTACCCCCCCCCCCACTTGGTAACGCCTATTGTTTTTTAAACAGGACATTAACACGCGGGAAGTCTCGGGAAGATATATTGTATTAATATCCCTCAGAATATTCCCTATATATGTCCAAAACATTCCAGTGCATAACCCCTATGTATTAACTTTATCATTTGAGAGGAGTTAAGCTACACGTTTTAGAGACAAAGTGCACGTGAATATTATGACCCCTCCACATTGGTTTCTCCAGGGCCCCTAATAATTCAATATCCCTTAAACCCCGGGCCTTAAACATTTATCACAGAGTCCTAACTACGACCGTTAGTTTGAATTTCAAACCTACCATGTGTTTAAAAATCAAGGATTATGAGTCTCATAATGTACCGTTTTTGTTCCATTAAAAGCAAAACAAAAATGCCTCTCTGTCGGTGCATTGCTGTCGGGGCCGGTCCCAAGCTGTGTGAAGCGCTTCTCACAGCTGGGGACCCAAACGCCGCTAAAAGGAGGGACTCTCAGTCTGTATAACAGTATAATGTAACCATCAGAAAAATTTGTTTTCTTTTAATGGAACAAATTTGAAGAAAAACGGTGCAGTATATTGATTCACAATCCTTGATTTCCAAACAGGTGTAGGTATAAAATTCAAATTAACGGTCGGAGTTGGCACCTTGTGTTTATACTTACTAGTAATCGGACAAATAATACTACGAAAGGCAGAACTTATTCCAAGAGGACCAAAATTCTGCACGTTCACGAACAAGCTCCTTCATAACCCCCCTATCATGAAAAATGGCATCTATTGCAGTTTTGAATTAAAATTTGAACCAAAAATTGAATTAAATTTTTGGCGGTCTCATAAAACCGGCAGCATATTCATTTATTGACATCCCATACAAGGGGGGTGGTCAGAGTTGTTATGTGGTTACTGGGCATCCGCCACGATCAGAACCATGTAAGGAATAGTAAGGGGAAGCCCATGATACCAAGTAATATCAAATAATTATAGGAGCTTCTAACTTCTTCCGCATCCCCACCCTTGGTATACGCAGCTGACAAAATGGATCGGTACGGGTCAAAAGCTGGACCGGTACGGGTTAACGGTTTTATTTGAATTTAAAACAGCTATAACTTGCTCAATATTGACTTCTTCGTATCTAAGTTGAAATATATGATCCCTCCGAATGATTTTAAGTACCCCCAAAGTTCACCCATACAGGTCCAGCTTTTGACCCATACCGGTCCATTTCGTCAGCTGCGTATACCAAGGGTGGGAATGCGGAAGAAGTTAGAAGCTCCTTTAATTATTTGATATTACTTGGTATCATGGGCTTCCCCTTACTATTCCTTACATGGTTCTGATCGTGGCGGATGCCGAGTAACCACATATAACTCTGACCCCCCCCCCCCTTGTATGGGATGTCAATAAATGAATATGCTGCCGGTTTTATGAGACCGCCAAAAATTTAATTCAATTTTTTGTTCAAATTTTAATTCACCTGCAATGCCGGACAGCCCTACAAGCTATTTCAAAACATTTATTGTCATTAAACGTAGACATGTATGTGCCATACATGAAACATCTACAAAATAGCAAACTATTCTTTAACATACTACTTTAAGATGACAAAAACAAATGTCACGTGAGTTGTATTCTGCCTTAGCTTGCAAAATTGTTTAATATGAATTAAATATGTTAGACTCGCGCACCCATCCTTCGTAAAATTCGATTTACTCGCGCACACGTCATTTTGCGAGACACAAAAGTGCGAATTTCTCTTTAACCGGGACACGCTTGGATGAGATATTTGGTGAATTAGATCGTCTTTAGACATTGATGGTACGGGACAAGTTTCACAGAGATACAAAATCTTAAAACATGTAAAAAGTGTGATTACAAACCTCAAGCGAAAGAAAATGCGAATCACTCGCGCACACGTCATCCATGAAGTCACGTGACAGACTATACCCAGGGTGAAAGGGTAGCGTAGACCAAATCATCTCCTTAAAGTTTTCTATTATAAGCATATAGACCAAAACTGCGCTCAAAACTTAACAATTATATATAGTCAAAATGACCATTAAAAACTCTAATGATTACACAAGTGGCCATAAGTACGCCTCAAAAACTAAAAAAAATTGCAATTTAAGGGCCCCCCTTTAAGTTTCAATAGATAATGTAGCTTGATCATTTGATTTCAAAATACTAGTCCATGTCCGTGCGATTAGTGTCAATTCATATAGTTTTGATTACAATCAGAATTCTCAATTTTGAGAATTCACTTTAAAGTCACTTTCAAGTCACTTTTCCTTTAATCTATCTGTAATCACTAATTAACTAGATCAATACATACTCGATTTCCTCTGCCCACCAACAACACTGTTATGTAAGGGCGGAAATAAATCAGTGTAATCTTGTAATCGGGCATTTGAAAATGACCCCTAAATTTCATCCATGTCCATGGTAAGAGCCAAGGGTAGATGTTGGGGGGGGGGGGGGGTATGCTGGAACTCTTACATATGACTGGCCAAAATTTCAATCACATGCAGTTTTCATCATTTTTGGACACTTTCAAAGAGCTCTTTGAATCTCAGGGCCGTTATATGGGGGAGGGGGTGTTCAGATATCACTATATCTAGGATGTTGATCTGACATTATTTATGCCGGGATACCTTCTTGCCTTTTCCAAGTCGGTATTTTTTACTTATCTGCCCGCTTATCTGATCTTGAATAATAGAAATCAAGATAGGAAAAAGATACCGACTTGGGCAAGGCTACCCCATCCACCCTATTCTAATCTTTCTGGAAACTACTCCCAATGTGGTGCGATCCCATTCTGATACTCATAGGATCTCTCTGTTTCACCTGAAACATCATCTCAGGACTGAGAAGAAATGCGATGTCATGATGTGCGATCGTGGCATAACTTATTAAGTGAGCCCAAAAAATGTTAAGATTTATTTTGAATTTTACAAAAATTGATGCATCTTTCAAAATTCTTCAAAAATGAGATTGAAACTTCAAATAAAAAAATTGAAAGCTCTTTTCTTCTATGTAATGGTTATGTTTTATAAGCTTTTTTTTGGGGGGGGGGGTGCCTTCGCACTCATCGTAACTCCCCCCCCCCCCCCTCTGCCGGCCAGAGAGAGAGAGTCCAGAGATAGTTTGCAAAGCGTGCTCACGGCTTTCCATGGAAAACATCACCAGTTGCAACTAGTGTCTTTTTTTCTTTTTAATTTTTTTTCTTTTTAAAGTTGCAACTAGTCTCTACAACTGTCACTGACTGAAGATTACAGACACAGACACAGTTACATGTACATTATCTCAAGGTGAATACAGAATATGCCCTTTTTGGAATGTTCAATGTTCAGGATTCACGATGGTCAGAACGAGATTGTATTTTTGATAATACAAATGTATTACCTTTAAGCAGGTTTCAACGGATTTTGATACACATTTTTTGCCGTGCGTCCTATTATGATTACAATCAGCAGTTTCCTAGATAAACATGACAACCGGGAGATAGTCTTCGGGCTGACATCTCGAAGCTGTTGTTTATGACTTCAATACGGTATATCAATATTGATTTCCTCGCAAAGTATTCAAACAACAATTCGTCTTTTGATAGAATTTTACACTTCGCTTACGTCATTTTAATTCATTCAAAATAATAGTTCACAAATGAATTCAGCTGTGGGGAACAGCAAAAGTACAGCTTGAGAGGGAGGGGGAATGTATGTACCCGGCAAATATAAGGGCTTTAACATGGGATTTAGGGGTATGTTAGGGTATGTTACCTTCAAAAGTAGGATTTTAACGAGGGTCAAGGCCTTAGGGGGTAGGCCCCGGTGTAGACACCCTGTAAAATGGGTATTTAACAGGGGTTGAGGATTGATTGAAGATATCCTGGAAAAGCTTGGCTTTAACATGGGTTAGGATGTTAGTTAAAGTAGGGGCTTAATGTGGTCTTAAAAAGCTCCAACGTTCCTCTTAGGGTGGTTAGTCACAATTTTTCTCTAAAACTCATTTGTATTGTTGTAGCCAGAATGTTTCGGGTCAAGAGACCAACTACGAAAGAAAGTTATCAAAAGGATTAATGCAAATGCCTTTTATATGATCAAAATGTCAACTACATGTACGGGGGAGTTTCCTGCCCCTGCGATTTTATTTGTCCATTTAGAATAAGATAAACCATGTAACCAGGTCCACGTATTCCATTCTGACAGAATTTCAGATTCAATTTCAAATTAAGTTTATTATGTTCGAAATCCCGAATGTCCCCGGGAGAATCTCTTTTCGAAATTATAATGTCAGATAGATACAAAATAATATTGATATAACTTAATACACTTAGTTTGGCCCCCGTTTTAATTAGACGGATTGACGGAGTCAGAAAATCCGCCAAATTAAAATCAGTCAGATTTCTGTGTGGAATTTTTGTCAAATGCACTTTAGAAATTAATCTTCTGGGGCCCCTTTTCCTGTCAACTGAGCATGTCATCAACATGTCATACATTATCCCAAAAGAAATACAGAAAATATCTTAGTAAATACCCGTCCTAATGACATAAACCATGGGCTTTCAAGAGAATCTTTTGATAGTCCATGCATAAACATAGACAAAAATTAAACTTCAGTCCTGATTTCGCCAAATTAAATAGCCGGCAATATTGAAATTGAGCAAATTCGTCAAATTAAGTAGCGTCAAAATAAGTGTATCTAAAGTATCTGTAAGGGGGGGGGGGGGTGGCTTAAGTCATAAAGATTACCGAGAGATACAAATCGGAGAAATATATGAGATGATGAATATGTATTGTATGTTTTCCAGTTGAATTATGTTATTTGTTATTGGTCCTAATATGATTAGGGACCACCAATATGTATGAGACAGTTTTGAAGTTCAAAAAACTGGTAAAATTGGTTAAAGTAAATTGTATATGATAATCAGAGCCGGGATTCAGAGATACAACTAAAATAACGAGGAATTAAAAATAGCCTATAGACCAATGTAAACTGCAATCGTGGACTCTCTTGAAAGCCCATGCTATAATCAAGGTAATTTTGGGATATCCCGTCTTTGAAGAAGCAAAAACGCAATCAAACAGTTAATTAGTTATTGTGTGATCTAGATTACAGATCAAAGAAATCAATTTCAAGATCATTATTACTATGTATTTAGTTCGTTGTATTTTTGAAAAGGGGTACAAGAAAACTATGTATTAATATATCAAGGGCAGGGTGCTACTGAATCTGATAGTTAAAGCTGGGAAAATGCTTTCCCCCATTTTGCAAATATTGTGTGATGCCAATGAACCCTGAAATTTGTTTTTGTTTTCGAGAGCAATCAACAAATATGTTTATGAAAATCTTGCGAGTCCAGACATATGATTCTCATTCTGTCTCAGCTTAGTGTTGTGACGTCTGTGTCTCCCTCATTTTTACTCTATATTCAGTTTCTTTTTAAACCAAATTTACAAATATCCGTTCATATATATAAATCAGTAGTTGTTTATGACAAGATTATGTTTATAGATTATCAAAAATTAAGGAAGCGTATTCTGTAATTTCAATATATACAATTTCAATATATGTTAGCCCCCCTCCCCTTCGCCGACAGTAATGTATTGTTTAAAATAATACTGCATCCACCGGCCAATTATTCTTTCACCATTTTGAGCAGTTTTCGTGTGATTTTGAACAAATATCAAATGTGACCCCACCCCTGGAATAAGTTAGCCCCCCCCTCGCCGACAGAGATGTCTAGTTTAAAATAATACTGTATCCCCTGGCCAATAATTCTCTCACCTTTTTGAGCAGTTTTCGTGTTATTTTTGAGCAAATATCAAATGTGACCTCACCCCTGGAATAATTCAAAAGTCATCCCCTAATTAGCAAATGCTGGATTCGGCCCTGGTACTTGTCAATGCGAAATAATGGGCGTTGATTAGTGGAAATACCCATTTAAACAGACCTTCTTAATTTATAACAAGTTTACAATTAAGAAGCCATGTTGCGATGTACTTTTCGTGACTCAAGTCGGATATAAAGTGAAAACATACTCTTTTTGATTTGATATCCCGTATTTAGCTAAAGCAAAACATGAAATATTAACACGTGCGTTAAATTATGATTTAAATGTTTCCATATATAGCGCAAAATCTCACATGGCAATTTAATAACGACTAATTTCGTCTTGTGTCTAACCACGGCGTGCTTAGAGATTTCTAGACTCTAGTCACGCTCTGTCCACGCCAGCTCTAAGCACGTCTAAGCACGCCTAGAAATCTCTAGATACACGGAGTTCCTAGACCGACTAAGCACGTCTAGAAATTACTAGAAATTCCACATTTGATGCAGTGCATTTCCAACACAATCTGTTGGGCGGTACCTCGTAGACTGGTAGCTAAGTATTCATTTTTCTCTTCTGAGGTCCAGCTGTTAGCTTTAGCACATATCTCAAAGTGAGCTCGGTACTCTTGCCAAGGAGTTGTTCCATTGTAAGTCTCAGGCTTGATCCGGTTCTTAGACTTGGATATCTGGCCAACCAATTTCATAAGGTCCATGGAATCACCAGGTAAATTATTATCAATCTCAGTTTTCCTCTCCCTAGTAGAATCATCTCTTGAAGAATGCGTTTCAAATCTACCTTCAACTTGACGTATCCAGTTATCACTCCCATATTCATGCTCCATCCGTTGACCTCCCATCCTGTGCATAGACTGGCCTCCTGAAGCACAAACGTCCTCTTGCTTACAGGCAGGATCTCGCTGGTCTCTACCAGTTGATTTCTGTGTAGGAGTGACATGAATTCTGTCTTGTCTTTCCAGTTTCCATGGTTTCATTCTTGATGGAGCAGGAGGTTCAGGTGTAAAACAATCTGTGTTCTGCGGACAGTGCCTCATGGGTAAAGGAGGTGACCGTTGTGCTCCCCTTCGAGCTCCACTCGGAGTTGCATACAAATCATTATCAATAGAATTCCCTGCATACAAAACACCATTGGACTTGGTCTCTGAACTAACTGCCGCTGTAGTACTCTGTATATGCTGCAGGATTGCCTGCAACTGATGATCTTGTTTCTCCTCTCTTTCCTGTTGTCTTTCTTCGCTTATTTGTCGTTTTTCTTCTCTTATTTGTTGTTGCCACAACGAGAAACACTATATAATAAACATCAATACGACGAGATAAAAGATTAATTATCCAAATTGAATAATAACTAATAAGATCAGTTACTGTTGAATAACATTCTGCCAGGGATTTGTTATTAATCATATAGAAATGTCTTATCCGAACAGCTTACATGTACGTATTATCCGTTGCGGCCATTAACAATTTTACATATCTAATTAGCTAAGTAAATAAACATGCGTCGACACAGTCGCAGTTGACTATGAAAAGTTCAATCATCAATCTTATTTTTATTTTCTTGATTTAAAGATTTATTATGTTTAAAAAAGAAAATATTTGATGTTTAAATTCAACCTTTAATTCTTATTATCAAGAACGCGCATGCAAATTCGCCAACCATGTACATTGTTTGCAGTCTGCGCAATTTAATGTAAATCATTGTATATTTTTCGATATACTGTAATACTATTCATTATTTGTAAAATTGAACCGAATATAATCTAAAATTAATCAGCTTTAAATACATTATATGTCATAAAAGTTGCCTTAAAACAATACAATTCGTGCGTTTGTAAATGTTCTAAAGCCCCGCTAGTATATGAACGAATCCTAAATAAAAATGAGTAAAATTCGTTCCCATTAGTGTGTACACGTTCTACACCGAGACTTCTCCTTTAAATCAAATCAGTCCACTAGTATGAGTTAAGAATGGACAGAGGGACGGATGGCTTCGTTCAATGGGATAATTAAGATATTTCAAAACCAGTGTCATTCTTCTATGCATACATCACTCCAATCATAACATAAAACAAGCTGTTTATTTTAAATCTATTCTTTACGAATTTATGATAAGTGTATAATGTTCAATCATACAAATCGCCGTCTGCGATTGTTCTCCACACTCCCCCCTCCCCCTTCCTGACATGAACTATTTTGTAAAACCATAGACAGTGTGCAGGCCCGTAGCCAGGGGGGGTTCGCAGGGTTCGGGCGACCCCCCCCCTGGCCAAAAATTCTTTCAAAATCATGCAGTTTTTCACCATTTTGAGCACTTTTCAAGTGATTTAAGCCATATTTGGGCCAAAATTGTCAAATGTAAACCCCCCTGGACATTTTTGAAAACTGAACCCCCCCCCCCCTTGGCAAATCCTGGCTACGGGCCTGGTGTCGAAAGGATTCTTACACTCGAGTGTCAAGGGGGGGGGGGCAGTTACAGAAATATACAAGGCGATGGTTCAAATTGGACAATTTTCAAAACTGCTCAACACGTGAAAACTTCACGTGTTTAAAGAATGCTTGCCCGGCGAGTGGTTTGCTCTGGATTGCGAGAGAACAAAAACTTTGAGTTAGGATTTTTCCTAATACTATCATTAATCTAAACAACTTTTTAAACCGTCTCTGACTACATATCATGCCAATTAATACCATTGTGTTGACAGGATTAAATATGATATCTATGGAATTATAATTTAATGAACTCAATAGTCTAAATGATAATAAGTTCATAATTTAGTCTTGGCTGACTAGCCTTGCATCATCAGATTTGGATTGCAAATACCTCCCTAAATCAAATATTTAAAATTTACAAATTTACTAGTGTACGGGGTGGGGAAACAAGTCTCCATCCAACCACTAAACTTTAAAAGGAAGACTATAGTGTCCCGTGAATTCATTATAATTATCTTAGACAATAGTGAAGCGGTACAATCATTGGAGTGTTAATTAATTGGAATGCAAGTTTGATTTAAAATAACTCCTTTGGATCAAATATTTAAATTCTACTAGAATGCGGGGAGTGGAAACAAGTCTCCATTCAAGCACTAAATATCAAAAGAAAGATTTCAGTACCCCTTAACTTCTCATCCGGACTTCTCTATTCACCACCACCCCTCCCCCTTCCCCAAGTATCCCTTATGACCCCAGAATGTTCGTTTCTGTGCCCCCCTCCCTGTCCATGGCCAGTAAGTAATCTATGTGTATATTGGCTCCCTCCCAAAGGTGGGAAAACCAGATGCAGGCATAGACATTGACAAGGTGAGGGGATTTAAATATAAAAATAGTCTTGTTTTTGGCTCCGATAGCCGCGACCCCTTTGTCTTTATCCTTCCACAATCGGCAGATAAGAGTGGCTCTGGCATATACCAGAATGAGATGGCCTGTCTTTACTGTAATCAAGATATGGTACCTAACCGCAGTTATTTTGGTTTTATAGCGGGGATATTGCTCGAGCTTGAATAACAAATAAAAGGCATGTTCTTATTTCTGTATTCTCACCTTTGATTGTGTATTAAGTTGAGCTGCACGCCAAACGTTAAGATTGTTAAAACGCTTAAAATAAAACTTTATTCCTCTCAATTTACATAAAAATGAAACAGATTAGATTCGAATCTCAGTCACACCAGCACCACTGGTCAAAGGAAGTACAAATATCTATATTAATCAAATGTCTGAGAATTTGATAACTGTCTGGGATCCAATGTTAATTTTATTGAAGCAAACTAAGAAAAGTATAAAGATGAATTTTAAACGTTTAGAGGGAAAAGTCAAATATGCATTGTAACCCTAAAAATAATTCATTAAAGTGTCGTACACATTTTATAACATTTATATAAATAAAACAAATAAAGCACAACCCTAATGCCCTATAATGAATTCATATCGGCGCTAAACGGCCCTTGCAATAAAAACGCATCGAAGCAGGGAATGCTTGGAAAATTATTCCGAGACTGACTTTTGTTATTTCAAAATTGAAATATGCCTAATTCCTATGAACACGCGATCTTTTTCCCTGGGTTTTACTCTATTTTAGATTTACTAGAAAAATGTTTAAATGATGATTGCGTTTGCTTCTCACGAGTTCATTGAAACGTTCAGTCGTAAAACTTTAGAGATCAAAAGACTAATTAGGCACCTGATTGCGAACGTTTGATTGCATTTCGATCGCCGGGATTTTACAAACGTATTGTTGTTTAAGTAGCGATCGTGTTCTTGGGATCTTGATAACTTCCTTTTTTAAGTTTTGGGTTGAAAGCAATGAGTATGTCGGACTTTCTCAAGTCCACATAATGAAACAATATCCCTTTATATTAGTCCAATCGGAATTTGCATCAACATACCAGTTTTATATTGCAAAAAGAACTGTAATTAATAGCCTACATAAAAGCATCATGATAAATAAAACATTAAAGCATATATAAAGCCTATTGTTATCGCACCCATCGCACCCCCCCCCCCCTGGCTACGCCTATGGATATTTTGGCAACTTTCACGTTTACCCCGCCCCCTAATAATTCTTGCGCCCCCTCTAAATATCAGACCCGTCAGGCGTTGAGGCATGGATCAGGATACCCTGACTCCCAAGCTGTGCGACTTCTGGCAACCGCTACACCTATATTCCCGGGGAAAACGCTTTTAGAAAAATTGTCAAATATGGTCGTGTGTGGGCAAACACGGAGGAGGAGGAGAGGGGTGCGTGCATTGTGTGCGACCCTTCATCAGCTGTGTACCTTATTTTTTGTATGAATTTCTTCCGAATAGTTATGCTAGAGGGGTTCTGATATTTATTTCTGTTTTCAAATGAAATAATTTCACCCTTGCCCGACTGACTTTTAGATAATGCACGAATCAAATAGCATGGGGATCAGATAATCAGATTGATTCGTATTTTCGCAATCAGATGAATTAACTTATTGTTTTCTCTGATTAAAAGGCGGTTTGAAGCTACTTTTACTGGATTTGTAAATTCGCAATCAGACTGGCTTATTTTAATATTTAGTCGGTGCAAGAGAAGGGGACTATAATGTAGAAAATTGTTTTGATTTCGACACTAACTGAATAATTTATCACAATTGTTAAATAAGCAAACAGAAACAGGTTTAAAAATGAGAATAGAGGCAAAAAAGTCTATACATAAAATGTAATTAAAACCCGGGAATTAAAAGCAATTTTAGACTGTTAGATGATCTCTTCTGTAATCAAGGTGATGTTGGTACACTTCCGCCGTTAGAAAAACAAAGACTAAGACAAAGACTATATAGCAATTAATCCTTTTGTAATCATTAAATGTTAGATTCTTATTATTTTGTTGGACAGTGTTCAGACTTCTGACCAAGATTAAATCATTTATGTTTGTATTTAAAAAATAGTATTTCAATCAGACAGACGCTCTAATGAGTTAGAAAAATACATTTGTCCATTTCCTCTCAAGAAGTTTTCAAAGGTAATCAAGTCGATTTGTCGAGTCGAGTGTTTAGCATTGTTTTTCATAACTTGACGCTTCCATGAACAGAATGACTTTGAAATGAATTTTTATAATTTTAGCTTTTATACGGACATGCTTATTGTATATTTCTATATGAACGTTGTAGTTATGTGATGTAACATCGCCCCCCCCCCAAATTACAGGTATACAAATTTTGGTCGGAATGCATTAACTTGCAATTAAAAGCAATTTAAAAATGAGAATAGAGGCAAAAAGGTCTATACGTAAAATGTAATTAAAACCCGGGAATTAAAAGCAATTTTAGACTGTTAGATGATCTCTTATGTAATCTAGGTGATGTTGGTACACCTCCGCATTTAAGAAAACAAAGACTAAAACAAAACTAAGCAATTAATCCTTTTGTTATCATTAAATGTTAGATTCTTATTTTTTATTGGACAATATTAAGACTTCTGTCTCCGATTGTTATGCAGGTATGTGTATAAAATCATGTGAACAACATTATCGTGGAAACTCCCATATTCATTCTCATAATGTCTTACAGCTAATTCGCAAATGACATAATCCTAAACAACATATGGACATAATATTGCAGAACTGAGCGAAAAGAAAGGTGGAACAAAGCAGATTAAGATATTTTATTTTTGAAATGCACAAAGGGCAACAGTTGAAGAACAAAACTTAAAGGCGTTGTGAAATAGATCGTGCTTTAATATGATCCCCTTCTATAGTACCCTACCCTTTGCATTTGTTCGACTTCACTTCTTAAATGAGATTTCGTCTTCTCGCAGTTTATAATTAGACTCTGCACGCAGCGTAATAGTGCCCCTATTATCCATGTTCATGTTCTCATTTGATTTTTCATCAGTTATGACTTGGTAACATTTGCTCCGATTTTCATTACGGCGCCCGGCCGATTGAGTATCTTGTTCAGAATTGAATACAATTTTGAACAAAATACTCATCGGCCGGGCGCCGGTGCTGAAAATCTGAGCAAATGTGACCACGGCATTATAAAAGCATACTCTTTAATACACGAACAGATTCAAAATGAGACTTTTTCTATCAGAGAAATAAAAATGGAAAATTTGTATTCTGAAAATATTAACTGATGCATTGGTTAGTATTAAATATTAAGTTTTACAGTCGGAAACCTCAAGGGGCGGGACATTTGATTAAACAAAACGCCGGATTAATATGTGGACAACTTGCAAATGAAATGTAAGTAACATGACAGAACGAGTATGTACGCCCAATAAATACTTTTATAGTTTTAATGTGCATTCAAAGGACCCCGTTTGTAAAATTGATAGAAATGAATACTTTTATTATCGGAAAAAACTGAGAAATTTCTACCCGATTCGCCAGAATAGTCATCATCATATCAGTCACGCGAAAAATTAGCTATATTTATTTTCTATGCGATATACATGTATACACCTGATATTGATAGCCTTCCACGATCATGGTCCGTTGACATCATCAACCTTGTGATTTGCCATAAGTGATTAACCAACATGTTTTAATTAAAAGTCGGGGTTTACGTTTCTTGACTTTTCACACTGACATCAAAACAAAACATAATTTGAAAATAAAAGGCATAAAATGGCCATTAAAAGTACATTTTTGAACAAAAGTATCAACTTATATTACACTGCACGCAAATACAAAGTGAAAAGAACGTCTTCCCGGAGATTGAAATACGGATCGGTAAGTCAACAAATCTAACTGTTAAATAAACAAGCTTAGCCTATGTCTGCGATTGTTTGTCCGAGTGGCCAGATGTTATCCGTTTCGGATAATAAATTTCTGAGAATACTACTGATATCTAGAATACATCTTCCGTGATATTTTTCATAAAACTACCCTTTGCATTCGTTTGACTTCACTTCTTAAAAGAGAGCTTCGTCTTAGTGTAGTTTAACTAGACTCTGCACGCAGGGTATCATGAAACAGGCATCTTAGCTGCAATTTTGAATAATAGCGTAATTCATTGCACAATATAAATCAACCCGCCTCTGTTTAATTCAAATATGCATTACCCTTAAGATTTATATACTTAGCTACCTTTTCATTCTTGATTCGAATTTTTATCTTGTCTTCATCTAAATTTGTGGATTAATAACAGTTTTTAGTATACAAATTGAACATACAAAATGTAGCGTATTGATTACACGTTACAGTGGCGTAGCCAGCTTTCAGTCGGGGGGGGGGGGGGGGGGGTTGCTATCGTGGCATAAAAAATGTTTTTGAAGATTTGTTTTGAATTTTACAAAAATTGGTGCAACTTCGTTCAAAATCGAGCCAGAAGCTTCAAATAAAAAGCATTTTAAGAATTTTTTCTTCTATCTAATGGTTCTTTTTTCATTGGTTATGGAGGGGGGGGGGGGGTGCGATCGCACACATCGCATCCCCCTGGCTACGCCTATGCGCTATATTAATATAACAAGGTTATCATAGCATGCCAATAGTTAGATGCCATGGTTAACTAATATTAACACAAAATAATAATACACGATAATTAGAAAAATAAACCTCGGTATTCGGGCCTAAAATCCAAGGATACGTGTACCATTACTTAAGTGTAAGCTGCAATACCATATCGGATACCTGTACCATTACTCAATAATAACCACTAGTAAGACCATGATAACAAGCTTAATAACCATCTTATTGCAATTTATTCCATACGATTTTGTCTTGTGTGCTCTTCTCTAATTTGTTGCATATGTCTGTTCTCTTCCATTTGCTTTGCTATTAGAGTCATACTATGAGTCTGTATTTGTTGGGTCTCTTTAATATCATCCAACTGTTTCTGTTGCGCCTCTGTAACATTCCCAAAAACAGACATTTGATCTCGCAGCTGACCTTCCACCATAGTTAACTCTTGTTTCACTATATCCTCTGTCTGGCTCTTTGTCAAAGGCCGATTAATAACAGTAGAGGTTATTGGAAAATGTCTGGCAGTATTCCTTTTATCCAATCCCAGGGGGTTTGCTGGAGTCTCTAGATTAGTCAATCCTCCTCCAGACCAATACCCTGTAGTTACATTGCTGGGTAAAACTCTTTTCTCAGTATCCACCTTTGGATCCTTTGATCTAGCGCCTGCACCAAGAGGGACCTCCTTTGATGCATCGGAAAATGTGGCGCCATCTTTGTCCAATGGCTGAGTTATATCATTAGCTCCCGGATTATTTATTTCCATTGGATTTGTCTTCATGAATACAGTAGTCTCCCCTTCAATCTCTATATCCTCATCATCCATTGGATAGGGAAGATTGGACTCTAGATCCATCCTAAATCAGTATAAGGCACCTCGGGCTTATATCTTCAGACACAATTAATCCCACCACTGCCACCAGTGTAACAGTTAGGCCTTTTTGTGGATATTGTGGTAGTGTGGACTATAAAAAGACCACTGTTTAGTAAATGGTGTTTACTTGTGGATTGCACGGCACACGTTAAATGTGCTTTGTCCCTAAAGAAATAAACAAAATATACAATTTTATATATATAATATAAAACAATATATTGTGGCGTTTATAAGCCCAAATAAGATGTACATGCAATTTCAAATGTAATGTAAGAATATTACGGTGTTATTATTTCTCTCAAAACTCACAACTCAAAAGTCCATATGAGTTAATAATAATTATCACTGATAAAATAATATCCAGAGTCCATATAAATTGAAACTGATGATCACTATATAACACTATTGTATCCCGAATATGCAAAGTTCATGTAAATTGTACCACTTGTACGTCTTGTATTGTTATTGTATCTTGAACCTGGAATAGTAAACTGAGAGTAACAAAGTCTTGTCTCCTAATTTTGGAAGCAACTTTACACAAAATTCATAGTACTCATGCTGAAGCTTGGTGTGGATTTTAAAGCAGGGGTTGGCGTAGGGGGTATTGGAACTGCTGGAACAGGCGCTTCTTCGTCTTGAATCTTAATACACACCTGGGAGCATATGACTAACATCAAACATAAAAGTACAAATAAAATTCCTCCCACGACCAAGATGATGAAGGGGATATCCAGTTCCATCCACTGTAAACTCAGCAACCGTCTTGTGTCTTGCTTCCAATGAAAATACTGATTCTCTTCACGTTGTTGTAGTATCCTCCACTGTGTTGTAGTATAATTCAACTTTGATTATGCGAAATAATCTAAGTCAAACTATCGGCTCTGTAAATGGCTATCTCTTGGACCCTCCTCACTGTGTTGTAGGATAATTCAACTTTAATTATATGAAATAATCAAAGTCAAACTATCGGCTCTGTAAATGGCTATCTCCTGGATCCTCGTCACTGTGTTGTAGTATAATTCAACTTTGATTATGCGAAATAATCTAAGTCAAACTATCGGCTCTGTAAATGGCTATCTCTTGGATCCTCCTCACTGTGTTGTAGGATAATTCAACTTTAATTATATGAAATAATCAAAGTCAAACTATCGGCTCTGTAAATGGCTATCTCCTGGATCCTCCTCACTGTGTTGTAGGATAATTCAACTTTAATTATATGAAATAATCAAATTCAAACTATCGGCTCTGTAAATGGCTATCTCTTGGATCCTCCTCACTGTGTTGTAGGATAATTCAACTTTAATTATATGAAATAATCAAAGTCAAACTATCGGCTCTGTAAATGGCTATCTCCTGGATCCTCGTCACTGTGTTGTAGTATAATTCAACTTTGATTATGCGAAATAATCTAAGTCAACTATCGGCTCTGTAAATGGCTATCTCCTGGATCCTTCTCACTGTGTTGTAGTATAATTCAACTTTGATTATGCAAAATAATCAAAGTCAAACTATCGGCTCTGTAAATGGCTATCTCATGGATCCTCCTCACTGTGTTGTAGTATAATTCAACTTTGATTATGCGAAATAATCTAAGTCAAACTATCGGCTCTGTAAATGGCTATCTCTTGGATCCTCCTCACTGTGTTGTAGGATAATTCAACTTTAATTATATGAAATAATCAAAGTCAAACTATCGGCTCTGTAAATGGCTATCTCCTGGATCCTCCTCACTGTGTTGTAGGATAATTCAACTTTAATTATATGAAATAATCAAAGTCAAACTATCGGCTCTGTAAATGGCTATCTCTTGGATCCTCCTCACTGTGTTGTAGGATAATTCAACTTTAATTATATGAAATAATCAAAGTCAAACTATCGGCTCTGTAAATGGCTATCTCTTGGATCCTCCTCACTGTGTTGTAGGATAATTCAACTTTAATTATATGAAATAATCAAAGTCAAACTATCGGCTCTGTAAATGGCTATCTCCTGGATCCTCGTCACTGTGTTGTAGTATAATTCAACTTTGATTATGCGAAATAATCAAAGTCAACTATCGGCTCTGTAAATGGCTATCTCCTGGATCCTCCTCACTGTGTTGTAGGATAATTCAACTTTAATTATATGAAATAATCAAAGTCAAACTATCGGCTCTGTAAATGGCTATCTCCTGGATCCTCCTCAATGTGTTGTAGGATAATTCAACTTTAATTATATGAAATAATCAAAGTCAAACTATCGGCTCTGTAAATGGTTATCTCCTGGATCCTTCTCACTGTGTTGTAGTATAATTCAACTTTGATTATGCAAAATAATCAAAGTCAAACTATCGGCTCTGTAAATGGCTATCTCCTGGATCCTCCTCACTGTGTTGTAGGATAATTCAACTTTAATTATATGAAATAATCAAAGTCAAACTATCGGCTCTGTAAATGGCTATCTCCTGGATCCTCCTCAATGTGTTGTAGGATAATTCAACTTTAATTATATGAAATAATCAAAGTCAAACTATCGGCTCTGTAAATGGTTATCTCTTGGATCCTCCTCACTGTGTTGTAGGATAATTCAACTTTAATTATATGAAATAATCAAAGTCAAACTATCGGCTCTGTAAATGGCTATCTCTTGGACCCTCCTCACTGTGTTGTAGGATAATTCAACTTTAATTATATGAAATAATCAAAGTCAAACTATCGGCTCTGTAAATGGTTATCTCTTGGATCCTCCTCACTGTGTTGTAGGATAATTCAACTTTAATTATATGAAATAATCAAAGTCAAACTATCGGCTCTGTAAATGGCTATCTCTTGGACCCTCCTCACTGTGTTGTAGGATAATTCAACTTTAATTATATGAAATAATCAAAGTCAAACTATCGGCTCTGTAAATGGCTATCTCTTGGATCCTCCTCACTGTGTTGTAGGATAATTCAACTTTAATTATATGAAATAATCAAAGTCAAACTATCGGCTCTGTAAATGGCTATCTCTTGGATCCTCCTCACTGTGTTGTAGTATAATTCAACTTTGATTATGCGAAATAATCTAAGTCAACTATCGGCTCTGTAAATGGCTATCTCCTGGATCCTTCTCACTGTGTTGTAGTATAATTCAACTTTGATTATGCAAAATAATCAAAGTCAAACTATCGGCTCTGTAAATGGCTATCTCCTGGATCCTCCTCACTGTGTTGTAGGATAATTCAACTTTAATTATATGAAATAATCAAAGTCAAACTATCGGCTCTGTAAATGGCTATCTCCTGGATCCTCCTCAATGTGTTGTAGGATAATTCAACTTTAATTATATGAAATATTCAAAGTCAAACTATCGGCTCTGTAAATGGCTATCTCCTGGATCCTCCTCACTGTGTTGTAGTATAATTCAACTTTGATTATGCGTCTTGTGTCTTGCTTCCAATGAAAATACTGATTCTCTTCACTTTGTTGTAGTATCCTCCACTGTGTTGTAGTATAATTCAACTTTGATTATGCGAAATAATCTAAGTCAAACTATCGGCTCTGTAAATGGCTATCTCTTGGACCCTCCTCACTGTGTTGTAGGATAATTCAACTTTAATTATATGAAATAATCAAAGTCAAACTATCGGCTCTGTAAATGGCTATCTCCTGGATCCTCGTCACTGTGTTGTAGTATAATTCAACTTTGATTATGCGAAATAATCTAAGTCAAACTATCGGCTCTGTAAATGGCTATCTCTTGGATCCTCCTCACTGTGTTGTAGGATAATTCAACTTTAATTATATGAAATAATCAAAGTCAAACTATCGGCTCTGTAAATGGCTATCTCCTGGATCCTCCTCACTGTGTTGTAGGATAATTCAACTTTAATTATATGAAATAATCAAAGTCAAACTATCGGCTCTGTAAATGGCTATCTCTTGGATCCTCCTCACTGTGTTGTAGGATAATTCAACTTTAATTATATGAAATAATCAAAGTCAAACTATCGGCTCTGTAAATGGCTATCTCCTGGATCCTCGTCACTGTGTTGTAGTATAATTCAACTTTGATTATGCGAAATAATCTAAGTCAACTATCGGCTCTGTAAATGGCTATCTCCTGGATCCTTCTCACTGTGTTGTAGTATAATTCAACTTTGATTATGCAAAATAATCAAAGTCAAACTATCGGCTCTGTAAATGGCTATCTCCTGGATCCTCCTCACTGTGTTGTAGTATAATTCAACTTTGATTATGCGAAATAATCTAAGTCAAACTATCGGCTCTGTAAATGGCTATCTCTTGGATCCTCCTCACTGTGTTGTAGGATAATTCAACTTTAATTATATGAAATATTCAAAGTCAAACTATCGGCTCTGTAAATGGCTATCTCCTGGATCCTCCTCACTGTGTTGTAGGATAATTCAACTTTAATTATATGAAATAATCAAAGTCAAACTATCGGCTCTGTAAATGGCTATCTCTTGGATCCTCCTCACTGTGTTGTAGGATAATTCAACTTTAATTATATGAAATAATCAAAGTCAAACTATCGGCTCTGTAAATGGCTATCTCTTGGATCCTCCTCACTGTGTTGTAGGATAATTCAACTTTAATTATATGAAATAATCAAAGTCAAACTATCGGCTCTGTAAATGGCTATCTCCTGGATCCTCGTCACTGTGTTGTAGTATAATTCAACTTTGATTATGCGAAATAATCAAAGTCAACTATCGGCTCTGTAAATGGCTATCTCCTGGATCCTCCTCACTGTGTTGTAGGATAATTCAACTTTAATTATATGAAATAATCAAAGTCAAACTATCGGCTCTGTAAATGGCTATCTCCTGGATCCTCCTCAATGTGTTGTAGGATAATTCAACTTTAATTATATGAAATAATCAAAGTCAAACTATCGGCTCTGTAAATGGTTATCTCCTGGATCCTTCTCACTGTGTTGTAGTATAATTCAACTTTGATTATGCAAAATAATCAAAGTCAAACTATCGGCTCTGTAAATGGCTATCTCCTGGATCCTCCTCACTGTGTTGTAGGATAATTCAACTTTAATTATATGAAATAATCAAAGTCAAACTATCGGCTCTGTAAATGGCTATCTCCTGGATCCTCCTCAATGTGTTGTAGGATAATTCAACTTTAATTATATGAAATAATCAAAGTCAAACTATCGGCTCTGTAAATGGTTATCTCTTGGATCCTCCTCACTGTGTTGTAGGATAATTCAACTTTAATTATATGAAATAATCAAAGTCAAACTATCGGCTCTGTAAATGGCTATCTCTTGGACCCTCCTCACTGTGTTGTAGGATAATTCAACTTTAATTATATGAAATAATCAAAGTCAAACTATCGGCTCTGTAAATGGTTATCTCTTGGATCCTCCTCACTGTGTTGTAGGATAATTCAACTTTAATTATATGAAATAATCAAAGTCAAACTATCGGCTCTGTAAATGGCTATCTCTTGGACCCTCCTCACTGTGTTGTAGGATAATTCAACTTTAATTATATGAAATAATCAAAGTCAAACTATCGGCTCTGTAAATGGCTATCTCTTGGATCCTCCTCACTGTGTTGTAGGATAATTCAACTTTAATTATATGAAATAATCAAAGTCAAACTATCGGCTCTGTAAATGGCTATCTCTTGGATCCTCCTCACTGTGTTGTAGTATAATTCAACTTTGATTATGCGAAATAATCTAAGTCAACTATCGGCTCTGTAAATGGCTATCTCCTGGATCCTTCTCACTGTGTTGTAGTATAATTCAACTTTGATTATGCAAAATAATCAAAGTCAAACTATCGGCTCTGTAAATGGCTATCTCCTGGATCCTCCTCACTGTGTTGTAGGATAATTCAACTTTAATTATATGAAATAATCAAAGTCAAACTATTGGCTCTGTAAATGGCTATCTCCTGGATCCTCCTCAATGTGTTGTAGGATAATTCAACTTTAATTATATGAAATAATCAAAGTCAAACTATCGGCTCTGTAAATGGTTATCTCTTGGATCCTCCTCACTGTGTTGTAGGATAATTCAACTTTAATTATATGAAATAATCAAAGTCAAACTATCGGCTCTGTAAATGGCTATCTCTTGGACCCTCCTCACTGTGTTGTAGGATAATTCAACTTTAATTATATGAAATAATCAAAGTCAAACTATCGGCTCTGTAAATGGCTATCTCTTGGATCCTCCTCACTGTGTTGTAGGATAATTCAACTTTAATTATATGAAATAATCAAAGTCAAACTATCGGCTCTGTAAATGGCTATCTCCTGGATCCTTCTCACTGTGTTGTAGTATAATTCAACTTTGATTATGCAAAATAATCAAAGTCAAACTATCGGCTCTGTAAATGGCTATCTCTTGGATCCTCCTCACTGTGTTGTAGGATAATTCAACTTTAATTATATGAAATAATCAAAGTCAAACTATCGGCTCTGTAAATGGCTATCTCCTGGATCCTCGTCACTGTGTTGTAGTATAATTCAACTTTGATTATGCAAAATAATCAAAGTCAAACTATCGGCTCTGTAAATGGCTATCTCCTGGATCCTCCTCAATGTGTTGTAGGATAATTCAACTTTAATTATATGAAATAATCAAAGTCAAACTATCGGCTCTGTAAATGGCTATCTCTTGGATCCTCCTCACTGTGTTGTAGGATAATTCAACTTTAATTATATGAAATAATCAAAGTCAAACTATCGCAATTGACAAAGTTTACGAACGTCTTATATGGCATCAACTGCTAAGTACACAAACTTCCTTCACAATTAAGTAATCAGCCTACCTAAAAATATAGCATGCGCACAACAGCATAGGCAAAAATATTACAAGTCAAAATATGTGCCTTTGAAAATAACTAAGTTCAGTTAATGTTGAGTTATACTGATATTGAAATATTCTAAGTTCAATATTTATTCTCCAAAAAAAAACAAAGTCCAAAATAATGTTTCTCCAAATATTGACTAAGTTCAATAATTTCTATCTCAAAAATACGCAAAGTCCAATTTCATGTGTTCATGAAATTGAACTGACAGAGCTCAGAAATCTAGTATAGGCTTGATGCTGCCTCCAAACACGGTACTGAATATTCCCTCTTGAGGTATCCTCTACACAAATACACGGGTAGATGGCCAAGTTATCATCTACAGAATCACGGTGTAGCAGTCTTCCCTCTCAGGTATCCTTCATCACAAGTAGATGTCCAAGTTATCATCCACTGAACTGAAGTGCAGCTATGTATCTCCTATCTGCCTCGGGAAATATTCAAAGTCCCAACAACTTTCTACTGAAAATTGTTAAAGTCCAAAAATATTTCCTTGAAAAATGACTAAGTCCAACTTCACATAAAAATATAAAATTGAACGGAGCTCTGTCCCGAACGAAAGCTAGCTGTAATCTGCTGAGCGCTCTCAGCTCGCTGCTTATATACCGTGCAGCGGTGCGGCGATGACGTCATCCACTTGTTTACATCAAATTCCAACTTCATACGATTGCAAGCTAAATAACGCCAAAATTACTCCCAAACATGAAATATAAATGAATTTAAATTACAGAGACATGAAATATAGCAACAATTATGCACAGAATGACATAATAAAGAAGCTTTAATGAGTTAAAGTTATCCTCATGAATTTCAAATCAAGAAATGCGTATACCGCTACCAGTATAACTATACTGCATGTTAAATCCCTATCTAGGCCCATTAAGCTGTCAACGCAAACATTAATGTGGTTTCATATTCCAGCAAACTGTAGAAGTTGCTTCTCAAAGCAGAATTAGGGTTTTGCTAAAATGTTACTGTACACAGAGAAATATACTTCATTTCCCATCATTTTTGTTTTTGAGATAATAATGTTATTTATCTTATTTGACTTAATTTGTTGACAAATATAAATAAATAGAATGTGTACTGTGTAATGTGTAATGTAATCATTGTTAGATTATTTAAAAGGGTGAGATTTCGTTGATTTATTTCTGAAACATTACTATACGCTAATACAAAGAGTTTACAGTAATAGAAGAAACCAAACTGCTTTTAAGAGAATACATTACCCTTTACATTCTAAATGTAGCAAACTTTATCATTAATATTATTTATCGAATCCATCTGGTCTTGGATCTATCAATGATTTTCAATGTAGTGTACTGTGGAAGAATGCTGCTATCTCAAATATTTTCAACATTTTTTAATCTATTTTGAGTGACAAATATTTCAGTAGATTGATTTAGAAGAGGTTGATTAGATGATACAAGATAGTAAACTTTGCAAACTCTTTTTGTGAATTTATATCCTTTCGGTTGTAATTTTTGATATTTTACAAATACTGCACATATGGTTTGAGTGCACAGTAGGGTCAGCATTATAGTACCCCACACAAGTTTTTGATAATAACTTTAACCCGTGATTTGACCATTCTACCAAAATTGCTATATTGTTTCAATGAATATGATGTTAAAACTGTAGTGCATTTATGATTCAACCATGACAACACCTGGGCAACTAGATATCAAGCGCAAGTATATTCCCAAAATAAAGCTTTGTCGATGGACCGTTCTTATAGACAGACTACCGATAGACTATTCAGAAATACCATAAAGATCTATTTTAAACAGAGTGTTATTGTTCAAATAAGTGATAAGTAAATAAAATTGTTTAAATCAATTTTGATTTTATGACGTCAAATTGGTTAAAAGCATTAATGACACCATTGGTTCAGTTGCGTGGGTTTCTATTGTTATTGCTATTGAAGTAAAATGAAAACAAAAATTTCCTATGTTGGAAATTGCCTCTAGTTTATCTGTGTGCTAAATTTAATAACACATAGTTTAGGGTAGAATGTTAAAATCACTGGTCAAAGTTATTATCAAAAACTCGTGCGGGGTACTAGTGACTAGAAATTGAGCATTCTACACAGCTTTACATTTAATTAACATAAGACTTTTCAATGTTTTGACCATTAGACATTTTAACAGTTAAGTACTCATGTTTATGCCTTATCAATATTAAGTAGTTACACTCTTCCAAGACTCCTACTGCAGACGTATCAGATGACAAACAAACTGGAAATACTATACGGCTAGTGTAGCGGTATACGCTGCCATAGGAGATTTCTTGATTTGAATTCCAAAATGGCCTAGCGCCGCAATTCTCAACTTGATCTCTATATATCTCGAAAAGTATACGCTAATTCTATTCCAAAGTTACTCAATCAAAACTTGAGATCGTTAGTTATACTAATCTATCAAAACTATATAGAAATAAAGGCAAACTAACCTGTATTGGAACGATATGAGGGGACGATTCAAAATGCCGCACTAAAAACGTTGGTGGTGGTTACTGGATTTCAACTACCCAAACGTGAAACGAAAACACTAATTATATTGAAAATATACGAAATGACCGGAAGTAGCCAGTTAAACATGGTAAACAATTCACATACACAATTGTTAGACCAAGTAGGAATAAAAATAATTGCCCAAATATGTGTATAACTAGCAAGCTCAACTATAACCGGGGAGATTGCTGATAAAGTGCTGAAAACCTCCAAATACTAAGACCATAAAATTTTGGAAAAAAAATAATTTGTTACAGTATGTATTCATTATTGTTTATAATTCTCTTGATAATAATTGAGTCTAGATAAATAAATATGTATTTGTTTACCTGATTATTGAGAGTAACTAGTGGAGTGTACAAACGGATAAAATTCTGAAATAAATTTTGGAAATAAATTGTTGTTTCTTTCTAAACCCTTATGACATGACCCCTGAAATCCGACTTTCACTTTCCCTGTAAAGCTCACTTTCAGATTCCGAATAGCTGAAACATCCCTATTTGGCATAACAAAATATTGCTTACTGGTCAGAAACTTACAATACACAATTTCAATGTTTTTGTTTGAGACGTTATCAATATTTTTCAACCTCAGTTTCAACTAATTATAATCAGCGACGAAAATGAGACGTGGTTGGCGTTATTCATAGACCAATATTATAAGATACAAGTTCAACGTTCAACTTTATATTAAGATATACATTTTCCTAAATGTGACCTGCTTTCAGTCGGCTGATCTGAAGGGAGGGGTTAACCTTTTCCTTCCTCTTCTAATATCATATAGGTTATTCTCCCTCTTAGACTATGGGATAGTAAGACTGGCTACTTTTATCATTTCAGAGAGCACATCATACAAATTGTCGGACTGTTGTTGGACCAGCGAGACTTGTTGAAGGTCAATCGTTACAGAACTTGGACAGACACCACGTGAATTGTGATGGCACAGACGAGTTTCTTGTATCTTGGAGACTACAGAGACAGGACCCAAACACGTACAACTACCAATCGATAGTCTATAAGTGCTGCCAAATAAGCTTCGATGTCCCTGACTTTTAAATGAATTAAACATTTGGATTGTTGTCTAATAATGAATTCAACAGTATAATAAAAAAACATTTATGATTCTACAAAAAAGCATTCATTCATATAGTATGAATTTAATATATTCTGATAATGCACCCGGGCTTCTCCCTCGGGAAATATTTGTACATTAGACATGCTCGTGCTTGAAGAAATATACATATTTTCTCTATAAATAACCTCTATGGTCGGAGCACCATTTGACGATATAATAGCAAAATGAGCATTACAAGTATGTCCAATTTATCAACGTTTTTTTATCGTCTTATAAAACTAAACTTTTTATTTTATTCGATGGATTAAACGTGTGACATCTATATATAAGAACTTGTATATCTCCTTTAGGCATTTAACCTGTTAGGGTCATCAAACTTCTCACAGGTACCCGTCCCCGCGACAGGCTCAGGTTAAGACAGGTTGGAAGTGAAGGGGATGATGGGGGGTTAACATGTTCTGAAAATATCGGCGTAAAAGGGTGCGACAGATAAAGTGTCACATATACTAGACTTTATTTCCTCTTGTACATGGACTGATTTTACTATTCTTAATTACTGGATACAAGTGATTTTACTCATTCGTCAAACTTCTTGTAATAAAAACACACATTTTTCATTTTATAACACATTTATTTGATAACTCTGGTGTTGTATGTACATAATTACCATACACAAATAAATCAGATATATTCAATAAAAACAAGGTATCTAATCGATATTTGACAACTACTCTCCCCTCAATAAGTTCGTTATGATTTCCAAATATATGGAGGGGAGTGTGTTAACCTAATTATAACCCGTTTCTGCAGTTTCTTTTAATAAAAATGTGTTTTAATTGTGAAAAATAAATATATTATATTGATAATTGAAATGAATATCATAAAATAAAATGTTATGCAGAAACATTGGCATTTTAATGTAGTAGGTGCAAAAACTTATTTTTTAATGCTACTTTTAATTCTTATTTGTTCAACTAGATATTACATGTATATCATATCATCGAGAAAATCAAAATACAGATTATAAAACAAGGACGGTCATTATCATAATTGTTAATAGTTATATGCGATTGTCTATGATGTTATTTTTCTTCAATGTAAAAATTGTAGAGAAAAAATCCAACTACACAGAACATGTTCATCATACACTTACAATTATCATACAATTATTTCATTTCTATATTCATCTCTGTGAGATATTTACAAAACTCTCCAGAGAAAATGTGAAGCTAAAATAATTTAATCCACAACTTGGAAGTGAAAAATGCTGTTATAGACTGGACAAACATATTAAATGTAAACTCATGCAAAGTCAACGTACAGTAAGAATATAAAGCTTTAAAAGAGGCTGAGCCAGACATGAGGCAAGCGAGGCATTTGCCTCACCTTAATTTTGCAGAAAACATGTTTTTTTCTTTGAAATAAGGTCCAATGAAAGTACAGTAAAACCTGCTTATAGTGAACACCTCCACCTCCATCTATCTGCATCATAATCTTGCAGCGCTGTTTTGAACAGCGATGGACAGTACTGTTTGGGAAAACAGCACTGTACAGTAGTTTGAGATTTGCTGTGTATGGATACACAAAAAAGTGTTCACTGAAGGTAGGTGTACACTTCAGAGAGTGGATTTTATACAGGACTTAATGTAAGTTGTGTCTTGAAGTGGTATTCCCTTTAGAAATGTGTTCACAAGAGAGAGGTGTTCACCTTGACAGGTTTTATTGTATTTTATCCCTTTAACTCTAATTTACCTCGCAAATTGAAGATTCACGCTACCCCTCACTTACAATGAGATCTAGAAATAATCATAAAACTACATAAATGTTTGCTTTGTCTGTGAAGACTGTATTTACACTATAAATCATTGTAAGGACTTGTATTCACACACAATTGTAAATCAGATTAATGCTGTACATTTACAGGTTATATACATTTGTTTTATCACATTCACAACCATGCTGAAAACAATTCATGTTCACATATATGCAAATACAAGCTATGTTGTAATAGGTTCATAGCTTAATTGTATGTAAGTTTGTGTCTGAAAGTGAGTTGGCTACAGAACTTTACACCGACAGGTTTTTACTATACAAAAAATTAACTAAATTCTTAGGAGTACACAGGGAGATATGCCGAGTACTAAAATAGTACTCATGGCATTTTAACGCTAACTGAGTACTCATTTCAGTAAATATTAGTACTAAGATTGATTTTTCAGCACTAAATGAGTATGAATATCATGAATTAGTGCTAAATTAGCACTCGTGACATGAGTGCTCATGAGTGCACTTTTGCCAGAGTGCTAATTCAGTACTAATTTTGTACTAATCGAGTAATCAGCATATCTCCCTGTTCATAGGACTAATTGCGAACCATGACTCATCAATTCATTTTTAAGATTTTGAAGACAGCATATGGCGAATGAGTGGTTTCATTTTTTCATCTATATTATTGTGCTGACTTCAGCTGACTTCTCAATAGATGGCATTGTATCTGGTTTAGTCTACTGTTTCACCAGTAGATGGCATCATTGTGTCTCCCGTGTGTTCAACTTTTGTTTCATTATTCCTTTTGTTATGTCAGGTGTTTTAGATTCTGATGAAGAGATTACTCAATAGAGGGCAGCATCATATTTGCTTAATATATGCGCATAATTATTAATGAAGAGCTTAAAAGGTTGAATATCTTTAACAGTGTGCCAATGTCTCACAGGGCAATGAAGTGTTGAACTTACAAAGGTGTTGGACTTATAGAGATGTTCCAATTATCAGGTTTCACTGTCACTCATCACTCCAACTTGTGTATTCTCTCACATATTCTTTTATATTATTATTATTATATAAATGTTTTTACACTATTCACACCTCAGTCTCACTTTTGCTAGTAGAGTCACCTGCACCATCTGCTAATGCTTGCTCAGCTTCTGGAATGAATAAAACAAACATGTGTGAATATTTTTGCTTGATTAATAGCAAATTAAAATTTACAAATTCAATGAAACTTTATGATCGACATAATTCATAACAATGTAGTCATATATAAGCATCATCATTCATTTTTAAAAGAGTGGTAGTAATTTGAACTGTAACACTAAAGTCTGTATATCAATTTTACACAATCTCAGTCAAGGACTAAACAAGGCATTAACATGCAAAATATCACAACCTGCTATTTGTTACAACAGCAGAATGCTGTTACAGATGCCGAACACTGGTACTTATGCCAAACAATGTTATAGACAACGAACACCAAACACCGGCCATAGACTAGTTGGAGACTGAACAATATGTCATGATTTCTATATGTAAAACAGTAATGATAAATTATCAAATAAAATACACAGTGTACTATTTATTTGCTTCAAGACCATTTGTGAAAGAACAGAATTAAATTGATGACTGATACCCAGATTGATTTTCTTGATTTAAATTATTCAATTAACTAATTAATTATACAATATTATATTAAAGTGCCTTCATACTGTATCCAATGTGTTACGATTTATTTGAATAGTATTTATGTTAATATCTTATCAGTAATTCCCTAGAACGTTTTGTGTAGAGCTTAGATTTGCTCTGCCTCAGAAATTTCAATGTTGGGAGAGCATTGTATACACATATATATTACGCTTATACAGTGTGTCCCAAAAAAAAGGAAACCAGCAATAGATTGCTTATATCTCAAATATAAATAATAATAGGAAAATTTCACAGCTACCATCTAATAGGTTATGATGTCCCTTTTCTTATGATACCAAAGGTGTTTATTTTTCTTCACGGATGACTGAGTTCTAAGAGATATAAGTGACCATGTCAGAAATTGGTTTGTGCCACTTTTTCTGTCATGAATGGCTGAACAATGAGGGATTAAAATGGCTATGCCAGGATGGTTATTTGGGGGTATTTCTTCAAGGATAAAGTCTACACAACATCACCAAGAGACGTTGATGATCTAAGGGCCAGGATTGTCACAGCAGTGGAGGATCTAAGGGGACAGAGAGACATCATCAGGGATGCAGTATGTGCGATGAGATCAAGGGCAGACATTTGCATTGAAAGGAATGGGGGTCATGTTGAAGGACACTGGGGTTAAAACAACTTTGAATGGACATTGGGATTTAAAAGGGGAATCAAATATGATATGTGTAATTTTAATTGGAATTAATGAGTAAAAGAGTGATATCCTGATGTTTGTTGTTACTTATCACTTTGTTATGATGGTGAAATTGACTTGGCTGAAAGTGGTACAAACTCATTTCTGACATGGTCACTTAAATCCCTTATAACTCAGTCATCCGTGAAGGAAAATAGACAACTTTGGTATCAATCTATCAGATGGTAGCTGTGAAATTTTCCTATCATTATTCATATTTGAGGAATAAGCAATCTATTGCTGGTTTCCTTTTTTTTGGGACACCCTGTATACTAATATATGTGCAATTAAATGTTAATATATTAATAAAACGTATACATGTATGTCCTTATTCCTAACCTAACATAAGAGAGAGCGTATTCCTCTACTCACGAAATATCGCCAATTTCTTTTAGCCCTGCCTAACAAAATAAACTGCGAGTCTACCATAAAATAAATCAAAAACTGAGAATCTAATCAATTTTTGGGAAGAGGAGTGTTGTTATAGCAATTTTATAAACATTGTGCATGTGTAATTAGGTAACCATGGTTATAACACGTAACATAACAAGTCACATATTAGAGTATAGGATTAATGAATAGTAGGTCATGCCTGGGTCACATTTGCTCCAATTCACTGCCCAACGCCCAATCAGTTATGAACAAAATAGTCCATCGGCCGGGCGCCGGGTAATGAGTCTGAGCAAAGGTGACTCAGGCATTGAATAAGTAATTGGTTGCGCCATCTTTTATTACAGTGACCTCCCCAACATTAGTGCATCACCCTGTTCTTAATCTGAAAATAACATGCCACTCTGTCGAAAAGTTTGTTTGCACCCTTCCAAACTCTTGAGATATTGAGAAATTTTGACCAAAAATAGATAAAATTAAGACATCAAGACCAAGCTGAAAGAATTCTGGGGGATCACTGAAATTGATAATACCATACACTAAATTAGTACCTTGTTTAACATTATTTAGTTCTGCAGTGAATTGTGGGTTTCCAGTACCTCCTGTGGCAGAACCTTCAGTGATAGTGATTGGTTCTTCAATCACTTCCTCTTTAACTAATTCAGCCTCACTAACTACAAGTTAGTAGTACATAATCGTTAACTAATTGTAAAAACATATACAGTTTAAAAAGAGTGTTCAAAAACTTCAAAAAGGGGCCAATTTGTTTGAATATTTTTTAACTGAGAATTTTCTCAAGTAAAGTAGAACAGGGCATTTAACTGCATAAGGTCACCACCTGCCATTTCTTACAGACAACAGACACCAACTGTCATCTCTTCTGGTGGTATTGCTTGATTTTATACCAAAGAATTGATATTCATAACTTTTTGAACACCCCTTACAGTACAGACATATAGTGTTAGTAGTCTAAGTCAAGACATTCTGTTTCACTAAGCAACATAGCAAATAGTACAACTTGGCATTATGTGAATACAAATCAGCAATATGTGAATACAAATAAGCAATATGTGAATACAAATAAGCAATATGTGAATACAAATCAGTAAAATGTGAAAACAAAACTACAAAATGTGAATACAAAACTACAAAATGTGAATACAAATCAGCAAAATATGATTACAAATCAGCAAAATGTGATTACAAATCAGTACAATTAGTATTTGCAACAAATAAAAGATATAAAAACTGCTCAAAATCAACTAAATTAGAAAAGTAAGATGGATTATTAGTCAGCTTCTCAAAATATTCTTAAGTCCAGCCTACCTACAGTTGGGAACAAAAATAAATGACAGGTCGATTTTCTATCACCATTTCTTAATCATGGTCGTCTGAAAGCCCATAATTTCCAATATTGTCTAGATACATATCCCTTAAAATTTGTATATTTTACATTTTGTATAATCTCATCCACTGATGTATGGCCTCTTGAAAATTCTCTTAATTTTAACATGGGAAATCCTCACTTCAGCAAATCCACCTGTCATTTATTTATGTTCCAAACTGTAATACATAAAATCAACAATGAAATACCCCATGATGCTCTCCAATTATCACATGATACTTCTTAACCAATCAGATTAATTTATTCAGCATCAATTATCTCACCTGGTTCCTTGATGGCTTGTGGGTCTCCAGCTAGCTCTAGGCCAGGCTCCATGGTTGTGAGAATAATCTGCGCAGGGTTTGGGTTCTCTGAATCTTCCTCCGCCATTTTGTTTTCTATCTTAATCTGGAAAAGATGGCACTGATGTAAACATGCACATGATCTACATACTCTAATGAATGAAAAGATGACACGGGGGAGCAAATGCATAACTGATAATCTCTTCAAATGAGCATTCCAGCAAAACTATTCTACTAAATATTTTATATTTCAAGGGACATAATGTATTATAAATGAGACAAAAGGGACAAGGGACATAATGTATTATAAATGACACAACAATGCTACATTCTACTCTATTTCAAAGATCTCATTTGGTTGTAGAAACATCATTTTTGAATGTCAAATCTCACTGTTCTGCATGCATCTTTAACTATATTTGAGAGTGAATGTTTAGCAATAAAGAGGATAGTCTTACTTGATCTACGTTCAGTGCAACAGGAATGTCATCAACAGTGATTTCATTTTCAACCTGAAAATGAAAAATTAGAAAACTTTTGAAAAAATGCATTAACTAATTTATCAATTGATTTTAGTATTAATCATGCAATTTTATTGACTCTGCCAACTCAACTTCATACAAACTGTTTTCCTTTGATATAGTTCTCATCTATGAAAGATAAACGTAATGACAAATTTTAAAGGTTATTACCTTTCCATTAACTTGAGGTTGCTCTGAGGGCTCCTTAGCAGCAACATCATCTTTGGTTGATCCTTCATCATTCTCTGGCTGTCTTGATACAGCTGTCGAGGGGTCCTCGGCACTCATTTCATTTTCCTCTTCATCTTCTTCCTCATCACTTCCAATGCTGGAAATTTTTTTAATTTTTCTGAATTTTTATTTTTATTTGACACGGCCTCTACAAAGAGAGGATTGGTTCTATGTGTTTATTTTGTAAGTTTATTTAATTTTTTCCACAAACTTCAGATTTTTAATTTTGGTGTTTTTAGTATTGTTTCACTTCTACACAAGGCATTAACACCACCTGCCATTTGTTACAAACTCTGACTGCCGAACGCTGTTACAGACACCAAACACCAACTGACAAATAACAGACACCAAACACCAACTGACAAACAACAGACACCAAACACCAACTGACAAACAACAGCCACAAATGTGTTCCATAATTCTGAAATTTAATATTTTTTATTACTGATAACCTAAAATACATTGATTAAAGTATGCTTACCTAGTGAAGGGCTTTGTCTCACTGACTGCTAGTTCAATTCTTCTGTTCTGTCCCTGACTATAGTGGCTGTCATTGATGTCCACCTTGTTGGCCATTTCATCATCTCTGGCCTGCAATAAAATATAGATCGATGTATTGAGTTCACAATTCAAATAATACATGGTGTCAGCACTTGACTTGATCCTTGAAAACTAAAAGAAAAATCTCAAACCCATTCCTTGAAAATTCATGTTTATAATTCATCATTCTAGATATATTTTCCAATAATTCATTTCCTTATCTCAGATCTCAGATTCTCATCATCAACAGCTTGTCCAATTCAGGTATACAAGATATATATACATCAATGCTCCCACCAGCATTAAAGCAAGTGGACGCAGCACCCACCTGAGATTTTAAAAACAGGCTTGCACCCACCTGAGATTTCATTCGTGCCCATTTGAAAATGAGAAAAATCATGTAAAATGGACATATTTTGATCAATTTTGGACTGAACTGTAAGAATGAGAACTTTGTACCCGCTTGAGAAAAATCCTGGGGAGAAAACTGCACATATAATTTTGCATACAAACCTTGCCAAGCTCTTCTTCTTCAGTAAGAGAAGCTTTTATAGTTGGTTCTCTCGTCTCATCATCTTCACTCTCAGACTCTTCACTTTCACTACTTTGAGTTGTCTCCTCTTCACCTTGAGTTGTCTCCTCTTCACCTTGAGTAGTTTCTTCATCGCCTTGAGTAGTGTCTCCTTGAGTATCACCAGTGGCAGCAGTCTCAGTTGATGTCTGGGATTCCTTTGAATAATTTGAAATATTTTGTAAATTATGAAGTACAACAGAAAGAGCAAACATGATGTTGATGGTAGAGTTATGTAGAAGTAATAATGAAAATCTTTATGAGAGTGTAATTTCACTTCAAAAGCCAAAGTGTGTAAAGTAACATGCGTAACCAAATGCGGCAATTAGATTTAAAAATGTATGAAAAATAGTTGTAATATGGACCCTGGAAACAATTTAGAGGGGGATAGTAATCTCGGTTGGTCATGATCACTCTACTATACCTTGCATTTGGTGTAACCCATTTGGTAATGATTGTGTATTTGTTTTGATTTGTTTGTTCCTTATCAATGGTTTATCGGTTGAATGTTAGATGTTACTAAGGCACTTTCAAAAATATACTAAACAATACAATAAGACAAACAAAGTATCTTATGCATTTCTAGGTGTCCGGTATAGTAGAGTGATGGTAAAGAACACTTTCAGCAATATTTCTCTTTCAATGAATCAAAGGAGGTGATGTCCCAGCAACCATGTATTTGTCACATGACCAAGATTAACCAATCACATTTCAGGATAATGTTCTTTAAAAGCACTTACCTTGCTCCAATCTCTCAGCTTCTTCTTCACCTGTTTTCCAGGTTCATCTAAGTCTTGCATGAGCCGGAAGAAAGCCAGTTCATTAAAGAGAATCTCTGACATTTCTACGAGCAGATCTTCACCACATTCTCGCATCCTAAAAAAACAAGACGCACAGGGATAAATATTACACTTTTTATTGAAAATTTCAAAAAGCAAGTGAATACAGCATGCCCAAGTCCTAATCAGATCTTAGCACTTTTTTTATTTATTTTTTAATAATAAATACTCTTTATTTCTTAAAATCATAAATAAATTAAAATTATTAATCAAGGCGTAATCGCCCAGAAAGGGCATTTTTACTGCCGCTTTAAGTGAATTTAAATTACAATATAATTACATCTTAGCAATCTACTCTTGCATCAATTAATACGAGGGGATGATCAATAAGTAATGGACGCTTTATTACTTATTGATCACCCCTCGTATAGGTCACTAAGCAGAAAGCACATGGCCATTTGAAACAATATTGTACAAGGTACAACTATTACACACTAGATAGGATAAATGGAAAAGAGACATGTTTGAGGAAATTACTCCTTATACAAACAATAATACTCACTTTCTTCCTTCAAACTTGGCAAGTGAATCTTGCAATATCGAGCCAAGCTGCTTATGGAAGAATCTTACAAATTCTTGTTCGTCATTCTTCTGTTTCGTCAACTGTAGAACCATACGTTTGATATAGCTGAGAAGTTGAGATGAACACACATTGTCCATCTGTTCTTTGAGAATTGGAATCACCTCAGTCATAATGGCCTTGATCTGATGGTCCAACTGTTGGGTGTCAATGCGTGGATACTGGAATATGAGAAGTAAGAATTTGGGTTGTAATAACTCCAGGAATTATATTACACAGCCAATATAATTCGGCGCAGTTTCGGCATCAAAAAAATTTGGCGCTGTTCCCGCACCGTTCCGGCACCGAAACCTTTTGACACAAAAATTTGTTACCGGACTAGTCAGTCCATTTGGTGCCGAAACGGCACCGAAATTTGGTACCAAAACGGCGTCAAAAATCAGATTGCATTTTGGGGGTGCATTTGGGGGTAGCAGACAATAGAAAATTTAAATTGATTTTTAATGAGAAGTTTTATGACCACTATTAATCCATAAATGTTGGGCTGCCCCCCCCCCAAGAAATTTTTGGATATATTTTTTCGTAGTTTATCTTTTGATCTGAAATTATCTGGCAGATCTGCCCCCTAACCCTTGGTGTAATTCTCGTTAGCCTTACCATTTAAGGGTTAATCCCAACCCCCAACACCCCCAAGGAAGCACAATATAGCAGTTTCAAAAATGAAACAATAAAAAATACTCACAGCCATATCAGATACAGAGCTCTCACTTCCCTGGTCCTGTGCTGAACTACTTGCTACAGAAATGGACTCTTTCTTCTCCCTAGCGTTGGCTGGACTTGCTGACTGGTCCTTCTGCCTCTCATACTCCCTCATCCTCGACAAAGCCTAGAATTTAACAAAACCTAATTTTAACATGAATTCTCCTTGTCTGAAATCTTGATTTCACACCCTTAAACACACACATATTTTCTTGATACAGCTTCTCAAAAAACTACCTCGAACTTAAAAAAATGAGTTGATTACTTGTAAATTTACTTGTGGCATAATGTAGTCACTAAATGAAATTTCACGATATCCCTATTCTAAAAAAAAAGGTTTACCTTGTCTAGGTGTATGACAGTGTCTCCCAGATCCTGACTGAAGCCACCAGACTCCCAATATCCTGTGGAGGGGGGAGTAGACAGGGAGCTTGTAGTTTCTACATTCTCTGCATAATCAAACTTGTCACTCCTCACTGAACCCTGTTGTGAGGCTGACTGCTCACTCTTGGAGACATTCCCAGCATTCAAAGTGTACAGCATACGAGCCTGAAAATAACAAGACACGCATTGATATATATTGCACTTTGAAACCCTGTTGTGAGGCTGACTGCTCACTCTTGGAGACATTCCCAGCATTCAAAGTGTACAGCATACGATCCTGAAAATAACAAAACATGCATTGATATATATTGCACTTTAAAACCCTATTGTGAGGCTGACTGCTCACTCTTGGAGACATTCCCAGCATTCAAAGTGTACAGCATACGAGCCTGAAAATAACAAGACACGCATTGATATATATTGCGCTTTGAAACCCTGTTGTGAGGCTAACTGCTCACTCTTGGAGACATTTCCAGCATTCAAAGTGTACAGCATACGAGCCTGAAAATAACAAAACATGCATTGATATATATTGCACTTTAAAACCCTGTTGTGAGGCTAACTGCTCACTCTTGGAGACATTTCCAGCATTCAAAGTGTACAGCATACGAGACTGAAAATAACAAGACATGCATTGATATATATTGCACTTTGAAACCCTGTTGTGAGGCTAACTGCTCACTCTTGGAGACATCCCTAGCGTTCAAAGTGTACAGCATACGAGCCTGAAAATGACACGCATTGATAAAATATTGCACTTTGAAATTCAAAATGGCCACCACTTAATTAACCAGCATGCCCAAGACCTAATCAGATGTTGGCACAAGTCTGGTCTTGTATCTTCAAGCTTCTCCGAGAGTATCTTTGTTCCTAAGATTTTGTTCTAGTTTAGCATGTTTCAATTTTAGAACTTTGTATTTTTTTAGTGCACCATTTTCATACTTTCATTATTCTTGGAATAACATTTTAGGATTCACATTAAACTATAAGTGGAGTTCAGTGTTTTGAATCAATAGGAGGTGCCACACCTCAGAGATATTTCACTTCAAGATTACAATTTCATTTGGCCATAAGAGTCAATCTGTACCATACCCTGACTTCCTCTTCATCTGTGGTGACGAGACTTTCACTTGGGGTCATATCTCCATTTGTCTCACGTCTGTTGCTAGTTACTAGCCACCTTGGGGGAGGCTACAAATACATACATAAGGGTTATGTACTGGGAGGTTTTGGATATGGGGTTTATCCAGAGGGAGATATACATATCTTGGGGGAGGCTACAAATAAATACATTGTAATACATACATTATAATACATATACATTACAATGTTGATACAATACATGGATTAGGTGTAACATTACACAATTGCAACAGCTGTAAATTGTAACAAAATTGTAACAATTGTTACAGACACAAACTACTGGTCCCACTTGTCATGAAATATATTTGTAATAACAATGTGTCACAACATCTAGGTGTTGATCCTGTAACTATTTTGAAAATTCAAGAATTGATACTGGAGTCATTTAAATGGAATCGAACCCAGTAAACGGGGATATACTGCTTATTTAGTTTGGTGTGTCTATATTTAGTTTGGTGTGTCTATCAGATAGATACAAAGCTAGTATTATCAATGGCAATCGGTTAAATTTGATTTTTATTTAATACTACGAGGGTTGTCCCAGAAGTAATGCACTATATGCTCTAACTTTATCAATAATTGATATTTTCCCATGAAATTTTCAGTAAATGTTCCTGAGAGACATTTTGATTATTCTAAAAAATTTCATGTTGACTGGTAAAACTATATTGATGTTATAATAAGATCAAGTTGGTGAGTTTGGGTAGGGCGGGGCAGGTTATACAGTCACGTCAAAAGGAATGAAAAATTGAAAATATGAAATAATTAATCAGCATATACCATTTAGTGTAGCTATAAAATGTATGCTCAAAAATACATTTTAAGATACTCAATTATCATGTGCACATCCTAGATTTGATGGATGTATATTGCACAGTGTCCCATTTCACATTTTCTCAAAATATTGCTCTTTGCATGTTATGCACTTTTGATGCCTGTCAGATCAAACACTCTCGGCAATTTCTTCCACTGTGACTTGTGGAGTTTTTGCCTCCCATGTTTGGAGTTGTCATACAGGGTCAAATCGTCTCTTTTAAATCTCTTCTGCCACCCCATACTTATAGTTCTATCTGGTATATACTCCTTATATACTTTCTTCATGGTAGCATTGTTATGCTTGGCTGTGAGTCCAAGTGAAGTATGAAATTAGGCCACAAAATGCAAGGCCTTCTGTTATCAGGTGAGAATTGCTGCCATTTTTGCAATTTCTTGACTGTGACTGTACTTGAATTCGTGACTATTGAAATGTGGTATTATGCCATCACAGTGCTAAATGTCATTATTCGTACTTGGTTAACATCATACTGAATAAATTTAACAATTTCCCAAACATTTTGACCATTTAAAGGAAAGAAATATTAATAAAATAACAATTTAGATCCTTTTATAATTAGAAAAATTGGTACCTGCCCCGCCCACCCCTACCCCCATGTTGTTATAGCAACCATATTAAGACTAAATATTAATGTTGGATGCTGAAACTTCAGGATATAATAGATAAAACTTCAATTGTTGTATACACACAATTTCAGCTGAATTGAAGAATATTAAAGAAAGTTAGACCATATAGTGCATTACTTCTGGGACAACCCTCGTAATATGTAAAACCAAAACCACTGCAAAACCATTTTAAATAATATCGAAATGTTTCAATGTCCCTTTTGAGACCACCACAACAAAATAAGAAGAAAAAATTCAAAATCAAGATGTGAGTAAAAAGTTCATTCAAATAATAGAAAGAGACATTAGACACATTCATTAGTTTTACTACATACCACCGTAAAATCAGTCAGGTGGAACACCTTTGTAAGTGGAAAACTTCACAAGTGGAATAGACCATGACCAATAGTGGCATCATGTTGTGCACACAAGTGCAAGACAATCTTGTGGTGCCACAGGCATTCCACACACACACAGGCTTTATTGTTAGTACCTCAATTGAAATACTCAATTCTGATTGGTTGATGAGTGGTCAACAATATGTATTGTTAGTACCTCAGTGTAAATACTCGCATCTGATTGGTCAATTAGCAGTCAACATTTTTGCCTGTACCCCACCTGTGCATCATGGGATATCATATTATTGACCGCGTATGTTACTGTACTACACTTGTGAACTATGGGAAATATGACGTCATAATATTTACAGAAAAAAACATGGGAGACGGACATTTTGTAAACGTTGATGAAAGTGATATTTTGACTTTGCTAGGCGACAAGTATTGCAAAAATACAAATAGAAACGTAAAATTAACATCAATTGACTAGTGAGTACGCAGTGATGTGCCGAAAACAGAGAGTTTTAGAGCTACCGCTGTCTTCAGATTTTCTTACAAAATTATTGCTGGCGTGGTTCGGAGAAAAGATTGTGAAATGAAGCCATGATTGATGACCGTCGTCTATATGTGTATTATTAGTTTCTTCTGACTAACAAAACAATTGTAGACCTCTCCATTCGGTCAACCGTCAAAATCATATACCTCGACTGTACACCTTGAAACTACTGTTGACCTCGACCTTCGGTCTCTGTCTACAGCAGTTTCTCTGTTTACAGTCTCGGTATACAATTTTGCCGGTTGACCTCTGAAGAGGTCAACAATTGTATACTGTTGACCGCCACTAGGTACTGTAGACTGCTACTTTTGAAAAAAATGTTTTTTAATAAAAATAAGTTATATCCTTCCAATTATCATATTCTTTGGACTAACAAAACAATTGTTAACCTCTCTATTCAACCAACTGGCAAAAGTGTACACCTCAACAGTAAACCTTAACTGAGTACTGATGACCTCAACCTCCAGTCTCGGTCAACAGTACTCTCAAGGTTTACAGTATCAGTACACAATTTTGCCAGTTGACCTAAAGAGAGGTCTACAATTGTTTACTGTAATCTGATCTGATGTCAGTTTTTATCACAAACAAAGAGAACCTATTCCCAGTGTTCACACATTTGTTAATGGTTAAAGCCACCAAGATTTTCACAGTCAGATCTTACTGTTTCAGGAGCGAATAGAGATCCATATGTTGCATTTAGGCTAGAGCTCCATGTTGTATTTAAGGTGGAATTGAATGTTGTATTCCAGGGGTCAGTGTCATTTCCAATCTCACTCCCTACCACCTATTAGACACAAAGTTACAGAGGTAATCTTCAACTTCAAGAATTACTTTGAAATATTATATTCGCTTGAGCTAAGTATTTCCTATTTCACTCCCTTCCTATGTGGCACAAAGTTACAGAGGCAATCTTCAAATTCAAGAATTACTATGGAATAATATATACACTTGAGCTTTTAGTATTTCCAATTTTACTCCTTACCACCTATTAGACACAAAGTTACTGAGGTAATCTTCAACTTCAAGAATTACTTTGAAATATTAAATACGCTTGAGCGAAGTATTTCCTATTCCACTCCCTTCCTATGTGGCACAAAGTTACAGAGGTAATCTTCAAATTCAAGAATTACTTTGAAATATTATATACGCTTGAGCTAAGTATTTCCAATTTCACTCCCTTCCTATGTGGCACAAAGTTACAGAGGTAATCTTCAAATTCAAGAATTACTTTGAAATATTATATACGCTTGAGCTTTAAGTATTTCCAATGTCACTCCCTACCACCTATTAGACACAAAGTTACAGAGGTAATCTTCAAACTCAAGAATTACTTTGAAATATTATATACGCTTGAGCTAAGTATTTCCAATTTCACTCCCTTCCTATGTGGCACAAAGTTACAGAGGTAATCTTCAAATTCAAGAATTACTTTGAAATATTAAATACGCTTGAGCGAAGTATTTCCTATTCCACTCCCTTCCTATGTGGCACAAAGTTACAGAGGTAATCTTCAAATTCAAGAATTACTTTGAAATATTATATACGCTTGAGCTTTAAGTATTTCCAATGTCACTCCCTACCACCTATTAGACACAAAGTTACAGAGGTAATCTTCAAACTCAAGAATTACTTTGAAATATTTTATACGCTTGAGCTTTAAGTATTTCCAATTTTACTCCCTACCAATTATTGGGCACAAAGTTACAGAGGCAATCTTCAACTTCAAGAATAACCTTGAAATATCGTATACACTTTAGTTTTAAGTATTTCCAATTTTACTCTACCAATTACTGGGCACAAAGTTACAGAGGTAATCTTCAAATTCAAGAATTACACGTTTGAGTATTAAATATCAGACAAGCATGTCCTATGTCACTCCCTACCACACAGTATGCACAAAGTTGCATCTTCAAGGATTGCTTGAATTCCTTTGAAATGTGATATAGTTTATGAATATGTATTCCTAAATCATTTTTACGATTGTGTTATCCTTCTAAGTTGTGTCTCACCTGGTCATCCTAAATGTGTCATTTTAACCTCTTTATTAATACAATCCGACTTCAATCAAATGAAAGATGCTTTGATGAACAGGCAATTGATCTGCATAGATTTAAATATTTCAGTTGGAGACAAAAAATATTAATAAGTTTTGATGTTATGCATCAAGAACGATGTCCTCAGTGAAAAAATTAGAGTGTAAATTTTGTTTTTCATTATGATCAACTATAATTGTTATCATCATTGGACAGAGATGCATAACATCATGCATTATATATGATACAACGCACTTAATACACCACATTTCCATTTAAACTACAGAATACTTACAGCTTGTACAGACCCAGCAACACTTTCTTCCGTTAAAAACCGAGTCACCAAATCTTGGACTGCATACAGTGCCCTCTGGCGTAGATAATCAGAGTTGAGAAGTTGAAGTTCACGGAAAAGTTCAATCAAGAAATGTGGGCGTGATTCGTTTTGTGAAATTAGAGTCGCAACCTCGGAATAAATAGTCTCCCTCAGAGCTTCAAATAATGAGAAGTCACTCTGAGCTGACTCTGATTCCCTGCAAATAGAAAGAATCAACTCATCAGGTTTTATAAACCTTCTATACTTTACTTACAATTTTCATATTATACAATGTCATGTCACTGTCATCCAAAATCGATTGACTTACACATATCCAGAGTATGGTGAACCTTTATATATTTATACTGTTTATAATATATTTGCTGAGTCCAATTATACTAGGTAGCATTAATTGCACTTTTTGTGATATATTTAATATATTATGTATTCATATCTCAAACGTTGATAGATTGTGAAATATCTTAATATATTCCAATTCTCTACCTTATGCTGAACAGTGTGTTTGTGTACATATTACCATAACTGAGAACCAGCATGTCATATCCTTAGTATAAAATTAGCAATTGATTCAAATATTTTTCAGACAATAGGGGTATTACACAACTGCAATACAATTACTGAATTATTCACCATTTCCCATGTTAATCAAATATTACCTTATGTCCAATAATTTAAAGTTATCCAAATACTACATGTGACTTTGAAATCTGATGTATTTTTCAGGTTGATCAAGTATCTAATAACGCAGATGCGAGTAGGTAGTTACCAGTTTCACCACCAGGTGGCTCGTTCGGGTCAGATAGCATGGCGAGTATAGGAGAAAGTTCCCTTTAACTTAAATTACATCTGTTTTAGTGGTTCAATTTTCATATAACCCTTATGTATCTAAAAGTTATGCAAATTAAAATATGTCCAGTAAACGAAAATGTTATCTGTCCAATACAAGAAAAAATATTTCACTTTTTGTGATTTTGTAACATGGGCTCTATGGGGAATCAACCCGAACAAGAAGTCACATTTTCAAAAAAAAACAAAATTTCAAAGTTGATAAACAACTTTCGAAACCATATTTTTAGATGTACTTTTACATGTAGATTTCAAATATGACATCACTTTGACTGAATTTTGAATATTTAATGACGTAAATCAAGATTATTTCTACTCGCATCTAGTCTATTTTTCAATCATATCTTTGTTTCATTATTGCATATCAAATTGTATAAATCAACATATGTGTTAAAATCTTACAGTTCACTAGTTGACTTGACTCCAGTATTCTGTCCTGTTGGAAAGCCTCCCTTGGCTCTGGCAGCCATTTTCTTTGCTGCTGCCATGGCGGCAAGATCATCAGCCATGCTTGAGAGAGCGCTTGACTGACTGACCATACTGGCCATGCTGGCATTGTCCATGAAAGCAGTTCCACTGATCCCCGCACTCAGACCTGGCCTATACATATCATCAGGTATCTGTGGCCGTGATCTTGTTTTCCTTGAGTCAATGGCCGAGCCATAGCCCTGTCCTACAGCTAAAATAAACAGGTATACATGTATTGAGGTGTTCGTGATGTAGTTCCTGTATTAGAAAACAGTATGAAGTTGGTGTACTTAATGTTGTTACAATATTAGTTAGATGTACTCCATGTTGTTCCGGTATGAGGTAAGTGTACTTGGTGTAATCTCATTTGTACTCCATGTTGTTCCGGTATGAGGTAAGTGTACTTGGTGTAATCTCAGCTTTAGGTCAAGTGTACTTAATAAAGCTGCATTTAGAGGTAAGGTTATTTGAAGTCTTGGGTACTGTATAGGTAAGTGTAATTGGTGTATTCTCAGTTAAAGTTAAGTGTAATTGGTGTATTTCAGTTTAAATTAAGTGTAATTGGTGTATTTCAGTTAAAGTTAAGTGTACTTGGTGAAGTTGCAGTAAGATGTTAATCTGTTTGATGTAGTTACTGAATGTGGAAGATATGTAGCATGTATATATAGCATAACATAAGTGTACTTGATGCTGTTACAGGATTAGATAAATGTACTCCATGTAATTACCATTTATGGTAGATGTACTCTGTGTAATTACAGTTTATTGTCGATGTACTCCATGTAATTACAGCTTACTGTAGATGTACTCAATGTCATTACAGTTTATTGTGGATGTACTCCATGGAATTACAGTTTATTATAGATGTACTCCATGTAGTTACAGCTTATTGTTGATGTACTTACCACTAGAAGCATCTGATCTTGCTGAGCCTGATACATCTCCTGTTGCCAATTTTTTGGTTCTAAAATAAAAGTAATCAAAAAATGAACCTTCAATCACACATGTAAAATAATGTCCTGATAAGTTTATCCAAACTTAAATCCTGTAACAGAATAAAGCAAGTGCGACTTGGGGGATTCTTTTAAGAATGTTAATTATTTTTTACAAATGAACAGCATTTTTGAGAGCATCTTACTTTCTTGGCCTTGATTTAAATATTTCCTCGAGGTCTAACTTGGGTACAAGACGTTCCGTTGAACGAACACTCAATTGTTGAGGGAGTTCTTCATATTGGCTGCTACTTTCGGTATAAAGAGGAGATCTTAAATAAAACAAATTACATATATTACTTAGGAGTTAGGAGGAATTAATTTTTTAATTTTACAAATTAACACAGGCCTCCATTTACATGAAATTTTGTTCATATAAGAAATATTTCATCACATAGAATCAGCAGCATTCTTCTGTAAGTGCAGGTATCCAAACATAACGCAATACATATTCAAAATAAATCCCACCTATTGAGCTTAGCTTGGAATGCATAGTTAGGCTGATTCATTGGCCGCTGTGTTGGTGAAGGTCTCTCAGTGGGCTGTCTCTTGGTTGGGCCTGTGGTGGGAGACTGATCTTTATAATTTCCCCAGGAGAAATCTGTCTGTATACCAGCTGACCTACGTCCATCAGTATAACCTGGGCTGCCTGTGTTACAAGTAAAAGATGGCACTTTATGAGAAAACAGGTAAAATTTATAATAGCACGGGAGGGTTCCGTTTCCATAGTTTAGTTTTTCAGAAAGCACCAAATTTGGTATGCATGCTCAGAATTGTTGTCTTAACAAAACCTGGATAGGGGTCAAGCGAAATTATAATATTTTTTTCTATGTTGTACAATGTATTTGTTCGCTTTTGGTCTATGTTTACATGCAGTATTCAATACTTCAGAGAGGACTTCTAAGGCATATAATAAACAAAGGAGTAAGAATTAAATGTAAATTAATGGTACTGAAGAAACTACAGAAAAATGTCACCCCTTACTTGCAATAACAAGTGTAGCTAATTATTACAGACAATGATTCCAAACATTTTAACAGATAAAATTGCCTTTAACAATAGATCTCAATTTCTTGGTGGTAACATAAAAACATTCCTTCATTAAGCTACATTCACACCAACGGCGCTTTGATGGCGCTTTGATGCGACATGCAAAGCCGCTTTGCGCTGCATTAAAGCGCCATCAAAGCGTCATTGGTGTGAACTTAGCTTTAACTCTTTTTTTGTGGTAACACCTATCATTTAACTTACCCGTCTGAAAGCCATAAGGGAACTGAGGGTTGAAGTTAAAGCCACCAGATGCAGATGAGGGCCTTAGATATGGCCCGACAGGTGATGGGGCCCCATAGGGCATGCCATAGGGCATTGGCGAAGGGCCATATCGGTGCATATAAGCTGCAGAGTCAGGTCTGGACATACCAGACTCGGGTCTTCTATATCTTGAGTCAGGTCTGTCGCCCCCTGCTCCTTCCTCATCAGCTTCTTCCCTGCCTAAAAATATATTTCATCAGCGGTTCAATCCCTAACCTCCGATCACAGGGCTTCAAAATCCAGAATATATTCTTTCTTTTTACCCCCTGGGATAAGCAGTTAGCATTTCTTTTTACCCCCTACGATAAGCAGTTAGCATTTCCCCGATTTAGAACTCGTAAATCTGATTGGCTGTCACAAAACTGCGACAGAAATCATGTAGAAGTCATTGCGCATAATAAGATCACATGATTCAGTTTAATCTGGCATTTCCAAATTGGTTATAGCAAGGGGGAAGAAGGAGGTACGGATTCTGGACACCTGCTTAGGAAGATGTTCAATCCCTGACTGAAGTGGATTGTCTTTTTCACACCTTCCATCAACACTGATTTTCCTTTTGCTTTTTCATTAAGTTTGACCCAAAATTTTAGCCATCTGCCAAAAAGTGCTTAATCCTAATTGTACCCATTTTAGTCAAACTATGATGCACTACATGCATTCATACAAAAATGACCTTGGGAACGTTATTTGAGTTTTAAGTGCAACTGATATGAGGTAAAAAAAAGCCATTCATATCGAGCCACAGTCATATTAATTCTTAGACTGAGTACATTGAGTTAACTGTCAACATACCTAAAACACTGTATAGCTGGTATTGTAAAGCCTGCATTTCTGCCTGTTGTGAATGTAACTGGCTATACACCTGGTTGAGGCTCAGTAGCATTTGTTGCTGGCCAAGTTGAGCCTGGTAGGTACTGGCAAGATCAGACACCATGCCTTGATGTACACTTGTGTCTGAAATATAATATTAAAGTTGAGCAAGGAATTGTTTTTTTTAAGTTACTGAGATATTCATAAGGAAGAACTATCGAATCTTTGCTAAGTTTGACCCTGTTATAGCTTACCACATTTTACTTACGTAAACTGAGAAACTTTTATAGCTTACCACATTTTACTTACATAAACTGAGAAACTTTTTCCACACGTGATTACAAAACTACCCAAGCTCAAAGGGGGTTCAATGAGGGGTATTTATGTACTCCCATATAGAATATATTTCAGATGCTTACCTGAAGTCCCTCCTTGTAGGACTCTATTCAGTTGCTATACTATATAATAGGTATATATTTCAAAGGCTTACCTGAAGTCCCTCCTTGTAAGCCTCTATTCAGTTGTTCCTGTTCCTTGATGAGTGACTGACAAAGTGCATTTACTCCATATACAGGTATATATTTCAGACACATACCTGGAGTCCCTCCTTGTAGGACTCTATTCAGTTGCTCTTGTTCCTTGATGAGTGACTGACAAAGTGCATTTACTCCATATACAGGTATATATTTCGGACACATACCTGAAGTCCCTCCTTGTAGGACTCTATTCAGTTGCTCTTGTTCCTTGATGAGTGACTGACAAAGTGCATTTACTCCATATACAGGTATATATTTCAGACACATACCTGAAGTCCCTCCTTGTAGGACTCTATTCAGTTGCTCTTGTTCCTTGATGAGTGACTGACAAAGTGCATTTACTCCATATACAGGTATATATTTCAGACACATACCTGAAGTCCCTCCTTGTAGGACTCTATTCAGTTGCTCTTGTTCCTTGATGAGTGACTGACAAAGTGCATTTACTCCATATACAGGTATATATTTCAGACACATACCTGAAGTCCCTCCTTGTAGGACTCTATTCAGTTGCTCTTGTTCCTTGATGAGTGACTGACAAAGTGCATTTACTCCATATACAGGTATATATTTCAGACACATACCTGAAGTCCCTCCTTGTAGGACTCTATTCAGTTGCTCTTGTTCCTTGATGAGTGACTGACAAAGTGCATTTACTCCATATACAGGTATATATTTCAGACACATACCTGAAGTCCCTCCTTGTAGGACTCTATTCAGTTGCTCTTGTTCTTTGATGAGTGACTGACAAAGTGCATTTACTCCAGCCAACTGGTGCTGCAGCTCCTCAACACCAGGCTAGTGTAATAAAAATGAATGAATTTGATGTAAATGTACGGTATACAACTGCAGACCTCTCTTGAGGTCAACTGGCAAAATTGTATACTGATACTGTAAACCTTGAAAGTACTGTTGACCGAGACTGGAGAATCGAGTATTTCAACTGAGGTACTAACAAGAAAAACTGTCAAATGGAAAACATAAGTTCATGGGTTGTATCAAACAATTTCCAAAGTTTCCAAAGTGTTTTTTTTTAGCACCTCCCCTGTGTTTCCAAGGGATAAAATACAAAATTTTGAAAATTAGAAATCTGTGATTAGCCTAGATTGATAATGCTGATACACACTAATATTTCATCAACTATATTTTTTTTAAAAGTAGTACTTATGTTTTATATTTCTATGTTTACGTTTTTTGTTTATTTTTGGGGTTTTATATTATGCAAATTGAATGAAATTGAATTGGACAAGTAAAAGGTTATCCTGTACTCCTGTAAAGGGAATAATCGTCTCTAATGAAATATAAGTCCTGGTCTCCTGAACTGACGCAACAGTTAAATGTAAATTTTTAGCTAATATGTTTATTAGTTGATTCTTATGAGGATTAAATAGTCCTATAAGGGGACAAAAAGAAATTGAATCATAATTTCTGTCACAAACTATATTGTACCTGGCCTCTCGATCCTAGCTGGTTCCTGGTAAAGCCTGGCAGACTGTTCATCCTTGGATCTGAAACAAGGAGAATATAGTATATTTTGTGTAAAACAAAATTAATTTGTTATTTGCATTGCATTTAGATTCAGATTCATTAAGACAAATATAGTTTCAGGAGGGGAATGGATGGATTCAGGAAGGAAGCAAATTATTCAGAATCATACCTTGTGTGTCATTTGGGGTGGAGGCAAATTACTTATAAACATACCTTGTGGGTCAATTGTAGGTCTAGACTGTCCAGGGGGTGATCTCTCTTCTACTACAGGGATAGGAAGGTGCATGGCACGTAGGTGTTGTCTATAATCTTCTCCTATGATATAAGTGCCATTGTCAGACTCAGCAGCTTCTTCCTCTTCTTCTACCTGTACTATACCATCACTAGGGTAGCCTAGAAATTGAAATCATCACTTTTATATTGAGTGATATAGTGCAATAATGCTCAAAACACACTAAGTACATTTCATTGTAACATCTGGTATAACATATTACTTTCTCAAAATACTATGTTTAACTATTGAAAGTGTTATGATAAGAAAAAAGTATAAAAAACAAAACTGAGGTTAGTCCATCAGCTGAGAAATGTTAATTGGATTTAAAGTAACAATTAAATGTTATCGTATTTTTCTACAAAAATCTAGGCACATTTTTATGATGGTAAGTTAAGTTGAAAAATTAATTTTCAGAGATGTAAGATTAGAAGGTGAATGGTTTTGTATTTTCTGTGGTTGGAAAGATTACCTTGTACTTGACCTTTTTTACATTTAAGCATATTTGTTCAATTGTTCAACGAATTTTCCCGAATGTTTTCCAACTATTATAATCAATTTCACAATCTTACTTGCAAGTCAAACATTTCCCTACCTACTCAGTTATAATTGATTACAAGTTATATGCATTATCCACTAAACATCTAAGGTTACTGCAATGCCCCAATTTCATCAGATAATTAGATGATTCTGTGATCTCTCAAGCAATAATGCAATTCAGGAAAAAATTGTTGCATCAAGGGACAATACATGTACTTACCATCATCTTCCTCATCCTCCTCTAGCTCTCCTCCATCCCCACTTGCATTCTCATCCTCATCTATCTCCTCCAAGTCTTGAACAGTAGATCCTCCCCATGTGGCCATTGTCATATCTCCACTAACCACACTCATGCTATAAATATGAGTATTATATAATATGTAAGTTAGCCTAGTATCTTCAAATTCTGATAATATGTTGACCAAAAACTTTTGAGAAAGATATGTTGATGGATTATGAGAGAAGACTAACAGACATTTCCACAGGATATTAGCAATAAGTTAATCTTATTTTCATTTCAAAGCTGTGCTTGTCTACTACTGACAACCAAAAGCATTAATAATCCGCCCAACATAATAACATTTTGTTTGTGTACCAAGACAGTTTGGCTTATTGGAAAAGTCTATTGCTTTAAGAGATTTGCATTTTTCCTTACCCCAGTGGATCAGACTTATTTGAGAAAGAGATGTTATCACTTTGGTTGTCCTGGTTTCTTCCATAGGCTCTTCTAGGCTGATCTTTGCGCATCATATCTTCAAGCTCCTGCTTCTTCTGACGCAGCTCCTCTCGTAACATACGCTGACGACGCATTTTCTCCCAGAGTTCATCATTACTAGCAACTGGAGATGAAGTTTTATGAATAAGTTGACATATGGCATATGAGAGTAAGCATAACTTAGTTGTTTAATTGAGTCTTAAGCTATGATAAAATTGGGATTATCAATACTTTGGAAAATATCAAGCTGATAATTGATTTTTTGAAAATAAAATTGCACAAAAAATGAACTCAAGAAACGTACTGCTCATTTGAGAAAGGTACTAAGACTTCAGAAATGTACTTCTGACTTAAGAAATGTACTTCTGAATTAAGAAATGTACTTCTGACTTAAGAAATGTACTTCTGACTAATTCACGGGAATCCTACCTTCAGCTGGTGGTTCTTGGAATGTAACATAGGGGGCTTCTTGACGACGTGTCCTAACGGCAGGAGTTGACACAACCTCTTTCGTGGCGGCCTCTGCTTCACGCATACGTGGGCTCTGAAGTAAAATAAAACATTTGTTCTGGTTATTGTTTTGAAATACGGAATGTAAAAGAAGGCTTGCATCTTGTCGGATTTTCAGTTATTTAATGTGAATATTCATGAAAAATGGGAATATTTGTGTAAATGAGAATTTTCCAATCTTGAAGCAAAATATGTTGAAGGACACCACAGCTTTACTATATATGTATTTTTGTAGTATATAGTAAGTTGAGTCTACTATAGGTTTATTATTGTATACAGTACACAGTATTAACTAATATATCATTGAGATGACATCAGAGAGTTAATAAAAGTTATACACTAGTTAAAAAACTCAAGTTGAGTTAATCATTTACTATTTAATGCCAACTTGGTGATTGGTGGCTGACTTTTTGTTAACTTTACTTACTATTGGGAACTGCTCATGTAGCTTCTGGAGTTGCTCTTGTATAGCTAGGAGTTTCTGTCTCTCCTGCATAAGTTCTCCCAACTCTGCTCTTTGCTCCTGCACTTTAGTCTCATAGAAGGCTTCCCTAGAAAAAAAACAACAGTAAAACTTGGTCAAGTGAGCACCTCTGTATAATAAAACCCCTCCATAAGTGTAACAATTTCTAAAGTTATGTTGCCCTTTTAAATGAAACTATTTTGTAAGAAAATGTGTATAGAAATAGAAATGTAGAAAACCTCTGTTTGTAGAACACCTCTATAAGCGGAATAGTTTTCAACATTTTTTTACCCCTAAAAATAATCCATTTTAAGTCCAAAATAAAGAGTGAAACGCATTTTCCCTTCTACCACTGATTTTCTTATTACTGATATTTTCCAGAAAAGCTAAAATTCCAAAAACAATAAAGAACCCAAAGTTAGCAAGAACAAGAATTAAAAATGACTTAAATATTTCAGACTTCATACCTTTGTTGCTCAGATAAGACAGTAGGGCCATCATTTTGTGTCGTTGTGGTTGCCTGAGAGGTGGTGTCTCCATCTATACTGGCAGCTAGCTCTGCAAGGTCATCGGGCAGAACTCTAGCTGCATCAGGGGATTGCTGTACCATGGCAACAAGCTGCTGAAGTCTTGCTAGCTTCTCTTTAGCTGCATTCAATTTTCTGGAATGTAAAATCATAATCTAAATATCAACTTAAAAATAATCCAAAAATCAAGAGTGGTGAAATTTTGAACTATTATTCACAAAATTGTTTCAAATAACCCAAACGGGTACAATTTTGAAAAATTGGTGAAAAAACGTAGAGCTGTATTTTGAATGTAATTAAATGAAATATAGAGATTATTTCATATATTTTTTGAGGTGACGTACCTGACTTTATCTTGTATCTCGGGGTCGTCTTCATATCCTCCATACATGCTACTTTGCTGAGATGCTGTCTCAGTTGCGTCAACTTGTGACGTCTCATCTTCTGTGGCCTGCTGGGAAGTGTCAAGTTCTTCGTCTTGTAGCAGTCGACGTTCTCTGTTCTTCAACTCTCTGGAATATTTTGTTCATTTTATTATAGTGAACTTGCTAATGAACCTAAATCATTCGTCTTATCAGCTTTTTTCAATTTTATGTCATGACCATTTATTTCTTCAAAGTCACCTAATATTAATAGCAAAAGTACAAGTTAATATGCAATACAGGGGCCACCTATTTCTGGACAATGTGATCCAACAAAACCAATCACAAGTTTCCACTTAAAGAAAGTAAAGTGACTTTAACTAAGTCAAGTTTCTAACTTACACAATATCTTTTTCACTTTTCTTTGGTTACTAATAAAGAGTCTATTGAATTTGACAATTCTGTACATATCTGACTAATTTCCATAAAAATCTGTTTGAGTTTGAAATAATTTCTTAACAATCAAAGTGTTACAAAACTGTAACAATTGATTACGGATGGCAACCATTTGACCTTTTGCGATCAGAATTCAAGTGTTTTGTTTGTGGAAACTGTTGTCATGTATTTTGTCTTATTGGTGTGACGTCATATAAAACTGATATTAGACATGATGGAGAGAGGAAATGGCGGACACATGGCAGTTTTGAGTTGAAAATATAATCGTGTCTTTTATGAAAGCAATGGGTCGGATATTTACCAGGTATGCCGATTTGACTAGATCATGAGTTTATCTTTATATGTGTGAAGTTTCGTTGAAACTCATACTAAACATCGATGCCTATAAGCGCCCCCCATTTTTATCAAAATCGGGGGGCGCTTAACCGCTATTTAAATCAAGTAGGATCTTAGACTTGACATGTGCTTAGAATGAATGTTGATCTAGTCAAATCGAACACTTTTGTGAAAAATAAATCAATAAAGCAAAAAATATAGAAGATAATCTCTCAACAACATCTAAAGCTGAGTGGCCTAATTTTGACGTCATTACAAGATAGAATCCATCCGGTGATCGCAAATCATCAATTCCAACATTTCCACTATTCTTTTTAGTGGGAACATAAAAATTATAAAATACCTGAGACTTCTCATGAGCTCAGGGTCCTCATAGTCACTGAATGCCAGCATACTGGATTGGTCAGGGGCTTCCGAATCATCCTCGTGTATGAACTCTGACCCCTGCTGGTAGTACTGTACAAGGTCCTTTAGTTGAGTTAACCTGCCCCTCACATCATGCAGTTTCCTAGGGTTGAACATGGTCGAATAAGGTTGAACAAGGTTGAATAAGGTTGAATAATGATGGATACGGTTGAACAAGGGTGAACAAAGTTGAACAAGGTTGAACAAGGGTGAATAAGGCTGAACAATGATGAATAAGGTTGAACAAGGGTGAATAAAGTTGAACAAGGTTGAATAAGGTTGAACAAGGTTGAATAAGGTTGAACAAGGTTGAATAAGGTTGAACAAGGTTGGATAAGGTTGAACAAGGGTGAATAAAGTTGCACAAGGTTGAATAAGGTTGAACAAGGGTGAATAAGGCTGCACAAAGTTGAACAATTTTACTTTGTTAATTCTACTAACTACGCCTTTGGTCACATACTTGTTAATTCTGACTCCATATGAATTTTGTCTAATATTCTTTGCAGGGGAATAAATGTTGAACAAACCCAGAGTAGATTGTATGATTTATTCTAGACAGTGTGCTAATGACCTCAAGTATAACTTCTCTTATTTAGTACCGAATAAGGTAATTTAGTTGTGTCAGCCTATCCCTCACATCTTGCAACTTTAATTGAACATGTACTTGAGGAAAAAAATAAATTGTGAAATATCCATTTACAATACATTACTTGAAACACACTCTGTTACAGACAAATTTCACAATGCATTCACAATTTTTTGCCACTCACTTGAGTTTTTTCCTGGCATCTAACATCTCTAGCATTTGTTGTGCATCAGTTGCCGTGGCGTTGGCAGAAGCTGTAGCTTGCAGGGAGTCTTGGATATGTACAACTGATGAAGTATTACTTTGTGTGTCTACTTCTAAAAATTAATCATATTCATTCATTTATCAAATTCACACATCCTAGGCATATTGATAAGAAAATTGCAATGAAAATCTACATCATTTCTAGTTTTTCCTCTCAAGTAATCCCTCTGAAAATTGCAAGTTTATCCTTCTTCTTCAAGTAAATAGCTCAGAAGGATGAAATGGAACATGGATGTCCTTCCGGGACAAGAGGTATTGCTCACCTTCATTGGTGGTAAACAAAATACAATACAATTAGACCTTTAGAAAAGCCAACATAAACGAGAACAGGCAAAATTATTGGAAATTATAATTTCAATATGAAAACAATTGCAAAATTCATATGAAACAGCAGGTGATTATGAAAAAACATGGGTAAAAATCGCATGTTGCCTGATATGCTAAAGAAACACATGCTCATCAAATCTTATCAAATTATTTACCATTATTCAATGCAGGCCTCTGTCCAGCACGCATGCCTTGTAGCTCCATCAACAAGCTGTCCATACGAGACTTTTTATCCTGAAGGTCCTTCAACTTGTGTTTCAGCTCTCTCCGGTTGAGTGACGTCACAGACATTGTATCTGTGTTGTTGCCGTCAGTCTCTGATTGGCTAGTCTGTTGTATGGAATCACTATCATACAAGTTCTTGAGATAATTGAGTCTAGATCGAAGTTCTTTGAGTTCAGATGGGACGAGTGTACCATCTTCGATTTGTTGTTCTGTGTCGTCAGTCTCGGACTGTGTAGCTGTAGTGTTTGTAGCTGTTGTGTCGAGATCCACAGCATCAGAGTGAGGAACACCATTAGATGCACCTACTGCCCTCAATGTAGCTTCATCTAGAAATCATAATATAACTAGAAAATGGAAACTCCATGGTGCGATACAATTGCAATCTAATCGAAAATACCTTCAATTCGAGTATAATAAAGCTATACATCAGAGAGATTTAAAATTAACAGAAAAATTATGTTTTTCCCAAACCCCCATATACGAGGGGTGATCCAAAAGTCTTGGACGCCCTGCTCTATTTTTGTTGGTTTTTGATAAAATTACTTTAAACTTTCTAATAATAAAGACCAACAACCTAACTACTTTGTGTATTAATTTCATGGAGAAATGATATATTTTGTATAGTTTTCTAGATAGTTTTTAATACAGGGACCCTGCCACCCGGAACGCTATTCGCACATGGCAACTTTCACCCTTAAATGTTACCGCCATTTCACTTGTTTCGCATGTCTTGACCACTATATTTCTTTAAAGTTTAAATGTTAAACAATGTTACTTTACTTCATTTGTTACTAGGCAACCAATTAATTGTGTTTTAATTATAATGTCACATGTGACAATGGCCGCACATGTCAAATTCTAAAAAAATGCCATCAGACAAGCAACCCTCATTCTGGTATCATTTTTGCTGCAAAATGGCTGCTGAAATGCAGAACATGAAAGAAATCAAAGTGGAACAAAGAATACTACAAGATATTTTCACTATTATTGACCTTGAGCAGCTTATTAGCTACCATATGCACAATACAGTCTATCTATGGCTCCATGTGATTTTCTTCCTTTTCTCCAAGTTGAAAGAATGGTTGAAAGAAAATGTTTTTTACTTATTGAATGAGGTTTAGAGTAGCACTCCAGCAGCATTTGTATCACATAAGCAATGACGGTTTCATAAATGTCTTCCATTCATTGGTAAAGTGGTATGAAAAATGTGTTCATATTCGTGGAAAATATGTTGAAAAGTAGGTCTTAATATGTGAAGATGATGATGGCAGATAACACTCAGATTGAAAATCGAAGATTCTCTCATATCATGGCTGGTGTTAGGTTGTGCACCTGCACCTAAAGTATAAGCCATATTATAACAGTTGTGACGTGATTTGCTATATTTAAATATCGTTCCGGGTGGCAGCGACCCGGTATTAAAAGATATGTAGAAAAGTAGCTAAAATATAGTCTTTTATGTTGAAACTTATACATAAAGTTGTTAAGATGTTCATCTTTATTATCTGAAAGTTTCACGTAATTACATTAAAAAATAGCAAAGTTAGAGCGGGACGTCCAAGACTTTTGGATCACCCCTCGTACTATTCCTGGAGGCTGAAAAACAGTTTTAAGTTTAGTTTAAAATAGTTTATGTAAGTGTCACTGATCTTATAAATATGTACAATATAGAATACAAAAAACCAAAGAATATATGTAAATTAATGGATATACTGTATACATTACCTGCATCTGTATCCTTCAGTGTTCTTAGTTTGCTGTCTGCTTCTTTCTGAAGCTTCATCAATGCCGACTGACGGTCTTGCAGAGAACGCAACTGAAATAAATAAATACATAGAATTAACATTTTACTGTATTCTATCCATCTAATAGTTGTGATCAATAATCAAACATACCCATATTTTTATACTGTAACTTGGGATGGACAATAACCCGAGGAGTCGATTCCCTGCAAGTTGGGCCTCAACTCCCCAGTTGAAGAGTCAACTCAGTTTTGGGTTGAACAAGAACAACTTCTGGTTATAAAAGCTGCACTTTGAACTTGCTGCGTGCAATTTTGTCATCCTCTATACCTCTCATTCTTAATTTAAATTAAGAAACCTGTACAGCCAAACATCTCTCAACTTGAGCATTTCTATTCAAATTTTGAATCCATATATTTCATTATAAAACCCCTAAAACTTCTATCAATATGCAGTGATCTCCACGGGACTTTTTCCCAAGTGGGTGCAAAATTCTCAATTCCACAATTTTGACCGATTTTGGTCAAAATATTCCCATATTTCCATGATTTTTCTTATTTTCAAATGGGTGCAAATGGATTCTCAGGTGGCTGCACGCCTATTATCAAAATCTCAGGTGGGCACTGCCCCCACTTGCTTTAATCTGGGGAGATCACTGATATGAAAACTTTTGACCAGTCCCTGTGGCGTTTGGATAACACAGGTTTTATTGTATATGTAGCCAAGGTGTTTGAAAAAGAATCATAAATACCTGTTCTTGTTGCTCCAACATCTTCCTTAACAGTTCATTTTGATACCACAGTGATTCAAGCTCATCGTTCTTGGGGCCAGCAGCTCCAACTTCAGACTAGAATATTACATAAGTCAAAACAAATAAGATAAATTACACTTGGATTAAAAGGCATATGGGGTCCATTTGTGAGATTTAGCCACCTATCTTGGACTACATTGTTCATTTACTAGTAAAGGTTAAAAAATAATAGTCAAACAAATAAGATAAATTACACTTGGATTACAAGGCATATGGGGTCCTTTTGTGTGATTTAGCGCCACCTATCTTGGACTACATTGTTCATTTATTAGTAAGGGTTAAAAACGGTTGAATTACAGGTGTATTATAAGGCAGGGTTCTCACTAGGCTTTAGACACTGGAGATTCTCCGGAGTCTAATGTCTTTAGTCCCTCTTGCTCCAGAGTCTAATAGCTTTTCCGGAGTCTAAAGTGTTTTTTCCGGAGTCTAATTTTGCATTTTTGTCACATTGTTTGTGGTAAAACTCTTGAGAAAATACACAAAACTTGATACAAACAAGGAATAGGAAGTCAGAAACCTTTTAGAAAAGTATATCATGATTAAAAAAGGGAGATGATCTTGTCGTATTTTGAAAAGTACACTAAAAGTGTCTTTCTAAGACTTAGAAGGAGAAATGTGAGATTTCGAGCCATATGTCTCAAGAAAATGCTCTTACCTTTCTAGTAGGATGAGTTCAGGTGCCAAAAACAGCTCATCAAAGGATATATATCATTTTCTAATTGAAAATTTTTGTTGAGCCCTGCATTTTTAACACTGTTTTGACAGGAAGTCATACCCAAAATGAAAACTGAATAAAACAACATTCATCCTAAATGTAGATCAAAATACATACTCAGACATGCAAAATGATATTATTAGTAGTAATGCTGATCATTTTTAAGAAATCTAAGCATGTAAATAAGACTTTTTTCGTCCATGATTATATAGATAAAGAATTTCTTCCTTCAGGAAGCATTGGCAGTTTGGTGTAGTGGTTAGAGCTTTGGGCTCAAACAGAGTTTTATTCCATAAGATCTGGGTTCAAATCCCTCCGGTGGAATATGTTTTTATTCTTTATTTTTGTTTTTTTTTCATTTTGATCCACAATATTTTTAAAATAAATTTTTATATATGGCACTTAAACCATATTTAGTATTTCCAAGGGTTTTAATTTTTAGATGAAATCATAGAAAGTTACTTAAAGAGGATATCTCTGATCTCACATGGGGAAGGAGAAGTCGCGATACTGCGAAAAAATCCAGGGTCTAAAAATTTCCTGGTGAGAACCCTATAAGGGATATGTGTGGTACCACTTGTCAAGGTGACATCACAAGTGCATAATAAGGAATACATTTTTCTCCCAGAGGGCACAGATGATAATGATTTGCCATTAAAGTCGATAATGAGAATACACTGTCAATTGTATAACTTGAATGAAAACAATGGGTCAGGGGATCATGTCCAGAAAACAATTCTTACTACATGAACTTGTAAATACTAATTAAATATAATGTGTTCCAGATTAAGAGGAAAATGTGCTAAATTCAAATCTGACTTTTTGGTCTATATATGCAAGGAAAAATTGTTAGAACATAAGCCATGGCTCATTTGAAAGGTCTCTTTGTGCTTTTTAAGAGAAAAAAATATCAAAATATTGAAAAAATCTGTGATAAGACCCCTTTTCCTGTGGCCTGGCTAATATAATATTGTACCATTACCATTGAGAATTTAACTAATGTGACATCATTATTACATACAAAGGTCACCATTTAGCTGTTAAAAGGCTGAATGAAGCTAAAAAATGGAGTCAGACAAACACATTTGTTTAGTAGGTACAAACAACAGGCTTGGTATATAAAAAAATATAAACGTTAAATGATGAAAACTAGCAAATACATTTAAGCTAAATATGAGTGCCCAGACATACATAAAGAACTGTGCTTTTCTATTTCAAATGCAATTAAAAACATAAGTCACAAATAAATTGTTTTTTATAAATATGTACACTACAATCTTATCAGACAAGAGACACAAATCACAAGCAACTGAAAAAATCCATTTGCTCCATTTTATTCACAAAGCTTTACACTGACATATTTCAACTATGAATATGACCTCATAACTGAAAGTTAAAATAGTTATCAAGAAGCGCTCAGTTTACTTTTAATATTAACAACACAAAGTGCTCACATGTGGGCAAAACAAATGAATTTCAAAAATATGAGAACATTTTCTAACACCTGGAATCATTGAGAAATTCGCAAAACAAGCAATTTTGGTAAAACAACCTTACTTGTTGCTAGTGTAAGATTCTAAATCTTTTAAGAAAAAGAACACTGTGCTACAGCAAAAGTGTGACAAACATGTGATTTCTATTTGATTTTTCATCTCAATAAGCATTAAAACTATAATAGTAAATTACAATGTAGTTTAAGAAAGCAGACAAATATTGTGCAAAAGTGTGCAGAGCAAAACACAAAACCATAAGTGATAAAAATGTTCTGAAAGTCTCAAAGGACAAGGGCCATGTCATAACAGCTAAAGGGTGACCATATAATACAATTGACCATACAATTTCTAGCAAAGGAGGTTTTTCCCAATGGTCTTAGCTTGTGTCATGTGACCCATGACAGCCAATCAGAGGTGATGAATCTCTGTATATCACTTAACATTTATGACTTATGCCTGAGTCACATTTACTCCGTTTTGTCAGCCGGCACCAGGCCAAATGAGTATTTTGTTCTAAACTGAATACAATTTTGAATTAAATACTCAATTAAGGCTTGGCGCCAGCCAATGGATTGGAGCAATTGTGACCAAGGCATAAGCATCATGCACAATGAATTATTACAAAAAGCGATACGAAAGATAGCATGCAGGTATTAATACTTTGTGAACACAAATAAAAAAATTACAAATAAAAAATTTGAGTAAGATATGAATGATGAATATATGCTTTGAAGCAATCTAGACCCCTTAGTTCTATGACATGACCCCCGGCCCTGTGAAGACTTCCCATAGTACCTCTGTGGAAGTCGTAGATTCTTTGTAATCATTATCAAATAAATGCACCCAATTTTGATTTGAATCCGGGACGAGGGTCGATTCTAAATCGAGTGTTGAGGAATTCTGGGTACTCTGAGATCTTGCACTCAGTAAAGGATCTTCGGCGTCTGAATATTTTCCGAGACAACTTTCAATTTTAGGACGTGTGTTTGCATTTAGAGAGCGATCCTAAGAAAAGAAGTTTAGGTCCATGTTTAACATATTCTAAATACAAGTTTTAGTCAGAATTTAGATGAAATATTTGCTACAGTACCCAGATATAGACTTGCGCTGAAATGACTAAAGATGGAGATATTTTAAAACTAAATACCTATGACTTAAAGCCTTGGAACTAACATACTAACATGCATTTTTGTTAAATACAGAATCTTGACATTTATTTTATAAAATGCCAAATCCATCAGGAGAATCAATATCTTATGGCATATGAAAAATAATTTTCTTCATTTCATATCCATTGGATTGTTTCATTTATAATATTACACTGAAATGCCACAATGTCACATTCTAATGTCATTATTACATTCAAATTAGGGCCGGAACCAACTATGAATTTCGGAGTCGACTAGTTGAGGTGTCTTAGTTGAGTCGTCATCGATTAGTTGCCCTCTGGCTTCGGAAAAAATAAAAATAAAATATTTCCTTTATCTGTCATCAGTTTTTGCCGCATTTACAGATTTGTTTCTCCTAGTACTCTGTTTCTTGTATAAACAATGTATCAAATATAATAAATCGATCGTTTTTAAAGTTTATATTGTGTATTTGTGTTGTTTTATGCAATAATTCAACTAGAATTTATCATTATTGTAAATAAACGTCTTCTTCTATTTACTTCCGCTGACCTTGACCGTTACCGGAACTACTTAGTTTGAATTCGCGCAATATTTAAATAAAATGTCAAACTCAAAAGGGAAGTCTCCCATATGTGAATACTTTACCCTAACGGTCACGGGTGATCATTGCGATTTGCGATGGCACATATACCCATATTGCATGATAGCACATTATAAAAATGATAAATGTGTGGGACTATATTCTTGCCAATTAAAAATGAAGTGCTTCGGCGGCCTTTAATGGATCGCTAAAAGTAAACTTTTTAAAAGTTAAATAACTTCAATTAGTATCGAATAAAGAAGTGAATCTGTTTATAGCATATGTTTGAAGTGTTTTGAAGAGTAGAAACATGCATTTTGGGCTGGATAAGTAAGGAAAATACATAACAACATCACAAAAATGAGGTGAGTGAACGTTCATTTATGAACTTTTCTTCACAATTTTTCCCGGGGATATGTCTTCGACGATCGATTTTTCCAAATCAAAGTCGACTATCAGCCCAACTTTCTTCGTATCCAACTAGTTAGACTAATCGTTCCGGCCCTAATTCAAATGTCTTAACATTACATTCAACTGTCATATCATTAAACTCAGCTGTCATATAAACCATATTTAAATTAAACAAGATCAAAATGTCAATGCTATAAACTGTTTTTTTCTGAATTAAACTCAGTTGTCATATAAACCATATTTAAATTAAACAAGATCAAAATGTCAATGCTATAAACTGTTTTTTTCTGAATTAAACTCAGTTGTCATATAAACCATATTTAAATTAAACAAGATAAAAATGTCAATGCTATAAACTGATTTTTCCTGAATATGAATGAGAAATTGTTTGTGAACTAAACATGTTATATAAAGCACTAGAACTTGAGAGCATATCTAAAATTAAGTGTCAGTTAATGTTCATACTTACAGTCGTACACTCTGAGACATCTGACTGCATGTCCATGTCTATTGAAGTACTGTCGGCAGCTGAGATCTTTGAATGGCCTGACCCACCAGAATTATGGTCCACTACGAGAAGGGTCTCATCACGGTGTGCCTAGAATAAAATCTCACATTAAAAACTCAAAATACTTGACCCACCATAATTATGGTCCACTATTAGAAGGGTTTCATCACGGTGTGCCTTGAATAAAATCTCATATTAACAACTCAAATATTTGTCATTTGATTGTCTTTACAGAGATAAACTGTTTTGAAAATATGTGACTTGAACTGAATAACGAATATTCATATTCTATATGCTTTCAGAAGATAGGCGGATTTCATTTATCCAGGAATCATTAAAAGATGGAAAAGTTAAATTTTTGGACAGACAAAAGGTAGGTCTAGTTGGCGATTCGAATGTTAACCATGTGAACAAAAAAGAACTTAGTGACTAAATACTTATCAGGTCAACTTTAATTTCACTAACCACAAATTTTGATAATCTTTGAAAAGTTATGAGAAGAAATCGCACAAATGCAGAATTTTGTTACATCAAAGAAGCTATATTGGCCTGTCTGGTGATATTTGATTGTACTTTTTCAAAATAACCAATAAGTTAATCCTATTTTTGCCTGGACAGCTTGCCACAGTGACATTATCAATCTAGCCAATATATCATAAGTTTCTCTGATTTATCAAAAGGTGAAAGGTTTACTGAAAAGGTTTATTAATGTATAATCTTACCAATATTCTCTGCAGTAGGTTCATGTAGCCTTTCTCTTGTTCTTTCAAGTGCTGTACGAGTCTCTCAAGTTTTTCTACCTGTTCTCGGTGGGCCTAGAATACAGGGATATACCGATTAGTGCTCGCAACTTGACAGGAAATTATAAACAGGAGGCAAAAAGCAATTTTGTGTTGTTATTCTAAACAAAATCTGCCTGCCATAATTTAGCATTGAGCCTTTTAAGCTTATGATTGTAAGTTGAAATAATTCAGAAAATGATTCCAAATGCGCAAAACTTAAAACTTTTAGTCCTTTGAATTACTTAAACATCTTGGAACAAATTACAGATTATGTCAAATACAAGTACAAATGTTATAAGGGCCACCTTGAGATTTTTAAGACAAGGGCCCCTTGAGATTTTAAAGACAAGGGCCCTTGAGATTTTTAAGACAACATTTCACCCATGAAATAGCCCAACTGCACCCATGTTAAAAATAAGAAGGTTGTTTGAATTTTGGTAATGATTTTGAAAATCAAAATTTTGTAGAGATAATTTGAGGAAAAATATTTTTGGGAAAATATTGCAGTATGATAATGTAGAGTGTAACTTACTGGTTCAGTTGATGCCTTCAATGTTCCACCCATAGCAGCAGCTTGTTTTATATAGTCTCTGATCTGCATCAATCTACCAACAATCTGGTTACTGTCCGGCTGAAATAGCATGGAATTCCTAATCAGAGGTTGTATGAGCTACAAGCAATGTTCTCTGCTCGTTTTTACAACAATTGACTGTTATTTTGATGAAATTTTTATGAAACTGCAACATAAGCAAATTATTTTATGTACAGTATGTACAATCTGATTTAGAAACCCACATTCTCTTTTGAAATCATCATTGAATAAGCTGGTAGCCATTGCAAATTACCGAAAATAACTTATTTTTAATTTCTTGTACATGTATGGTATATATTCTTTAGTCTGGACCAATATAATCAAAAATCGTAATTAGAGGTATATTCAAAGTTTACTTACTGGTTCAACATCAGATATTTCAGAATCAGAAGCAATCCAATTATCAACAAAATGCCCATTGATGTCATTCTGATTCAATCTCATTGTAAACCTTTCGTTATTCTTCTCTCCATCTGATTCGCTTACACCCTCGGACTCACTAAATGACAATGCCTGGCGGAGATTTTCGATAGCTTCCCGGTGCGCCTTGGGAGTTACAGCAGTCATTTTAGTTCTTGGAAAAGTTGAAGGGGTTCGATGCTTTCTGTTGTCACTTGTTGGTGTTGATTCAACTGATAGTGACTGTTCTCTCTCTGTATTTCCTATCCCTACTTTAACCTTGGTTTTGCTGGGATCAAAAGTCTGACTTGGTCTCCAGTTCGAAAAATCCTAGAAAACAAGATATGCTCTATGATTTGCTTATCTAAAGAATAATTACTGCAGTCAAATGTACAGTTAAGCTGTGGCCTCTTGTAATTCAGAGAAACTCCCAGATTACTACACACTGAACTAGTAACTGAATATATACAAATGATTTGTATCCAAAATATGAATATATTTTATTGTACTGTGGTCGCTTATTTTTTAGATTTGTATCCAAAATATAAATATATTTTATTGTACTGTGGTCGCTTTTTAGGTTTGATGGACATGCAATCCAACTGACTCAACCTGTACTGTACAAAATGAAAAAGTTACCCAATTATTTGGCCTATTGTCCTGGTGTGCACTTCCTGCATTACTTGAGTGACCCTCACTGTCTGTTCTGTTACGCAGTCGTTGCAGAAACTTTGGTCTTGGTTCAGACATCACGATACGTTCATTTCCAGCCATTGAAACAACACTATATAAAATAAATTGTTAGAAAACATATTTAGATTGTCACATCAATAATATAGCTTCTCGCGAACAGTTGTAAGCTGGATTTCATTTGAACATGTCTAGCAACGATAATTGATTACAGTGGCAACGAAAACTGAAAAACCTGAAAAAATTGCAAATTTACGACTGCATGTCTTTATCGTTTAAAATGTTAAAGAGGGTAAACCTTACAACAGTTCATGCAGAGACTTACCTTGATTCGATTGCACTCCGTAAACACGTTGAACTAGGTCAAATGGAGCTGCAATATGCAATTTCCTAAAGCAATTTCAAAATTTGGCTGCAAATCCCCTACGCCATTTTGGATTTGCTCATTAATATATCGATGCTGAGAAAAATAGTGCGCCGAAGAAAAGCAGAAATATACAGCACAAGCTGCCTCTGAGAATGGAAAGAAAACAAAGATGAATATTTTAAGTCATATCAATTTACTTATTTCATAAAATAATATATATATTGAAGTCGAATATATCACAATATATATATTACTATTTCCTAAGCGACGACATATATCAGGTGCTTTGAGTAATAAGGTCACGCGCCAAAATTGCTATTGTTTCGTATAGTGTAAGTAATTCAAATATTGTTCCCGGGAAATCACTTGATAGAAAGATGGCAGTACTGAACAAGCTTGTCAGTAGTTTGAATGCCCATTGATTCATGCTGCATCAAGTAAGTTCAGATTGCAGAAGTACCCCGTGAGATATACTCACGACTATACATATTTGTTGACTAAGATTGAAGTAAGGCAGGTAGGCCTATTAGCCTAAAATTGGATTTCTCTCATGAAAGAAGGATAGGACCTCATCCTGGAAAGTGTTCATCGATCATTCATATTTTCAAATTATACTGTACTTGTTTTCCTACATCCAACCTACCGGGAAAAACTCATATCATTAGTGTTTCACATTTCCTATAAACAACTATTACGCCATTATGTAAAATTGTTCAAATTGCATGACTTTCGTAATTGCAACAATAGCACAATATATTTTGTAATTATATAATAAGAAATCATATTCTACAAGTAGTCATCTATTACACACAGTACAGTTCAATAACTAGGTTGGAAATACTAGGAACACAATAGTCCAAAGGTTTCCTTCCCAGCATGGGGTGTTTTTTTGTTTTTTTCTTACAAAAGCGCCGGTCGTTTTGACTCGGAACAACTTTGCAACTGTTTCCATGGTAAATTTTAATTTTCAATAATTTTGCCATGTGTTTTATTTGTTTTGCCTGTTGTTTTCTTTTCTTTTGCCTGATGTTTTCCGATTTGGTGTGCCTGTTGTTTTCATTTGTCTTCCATGTCGTTTTCATTTGTTTTGCCTGTTGTTTTCTTTTGTTTTGCCTGTTGTTTTCATCTGTTTGGCCTGTTGTTTTCATTTGGTTTGCCTGTTGTTTTCATTTGATTTGTCTGTTGTTTTCATTTGGTTTGCCTGTTGTTTTCTTTTGTTTTGTCTGTTGTTTTCTTTTGTTTTGTCTGTTGTTTTCATTTGGTTCGCCTGTTGTTTTTATTTGCTTTGCCTGTTGTTTTCATTTGTCTTAATTTTTGCCTGTTATTTTCATTTGGTTTGCCTGTTGTTTTCATTTGGTATGCTTGTTGATTTCATTTGTCTTGCCTGTTGTTTTCATTTGGTTTGCCTGTTGTTTTCATTTGTCTTGTCTGTTGTTTTCATTTGGTTTGCCTGTTGTTTTCATTTGTCTTTTCTGTTGTTTTCATTTGGTCTGCCTATTGTTTTCATTCACTCTGCCGGATGTTTTCATTTGTTCATGTTTTCATTTGTTTTGCCTGTTGTTTCCTTTTGCATTGGCGGTTTTTTCATTTGGTTTGCTTGGTGTTTTCATTTGTTTTGCCTGTTGTTTTCATTCATTTTGCCTGTTGTTTTTATTATTTTGTTTTGTCTATTTTCATTTGGTTTGCCTGTTGTTTTCATTTGGTTTGCCTGTCGTTTTCATTTGTTTTGCCTGTTGTTTTTTTGTTCATGTTTTCATTTGCTTTGCCTGTGTTTTTGTTTTCATTTGTTTGGCCTGTTGTTTTTCATTCGTTTTGCCTGTTGCATATTTTCAGATATTCTTATAATACCCCTGCACCAGTAGCAAGGGCCGATAGCTCTTACCCTCACCTTTTAACCCAACCCAGTAACCCTTTGGTAATGATATGTTATTGAATATATTTTGATGATACATAATTGAAAATGATATGTAATTAATTTGCTCAATCAATGGACATGGACTCAATGTCTCAATAGACATGGCCTCTTCATGGATTCTACAGTTAACATGACTTTCAGAATATCGATTCTTTGTTGTTTGGAAGTTCGCATGTCTTATGAAGTAAATTCACAAGAGTTAGGACAAGAAATAAATCAATGCATTGCAATCATCCCGGACGTACTGCACGAAACGACAAATCCCCGGGTATTGTAACGCCGGGCCCTTGGTTAGGAGACATGGCTGCTGTCAAATGTTGTAAATTTACCTTCAGAGCAGTTAATTGTTAATCTTTGTGCTATAATAACTTTTAATAAAAGTTAGAAATAATGTTTTTTCTTATTCTTACAAAAATCGATGTTTTAAAATAAAAGCATGCTTTGCTGAAGTGAATCTCTTCTGATAAAGTTGTTAAATAAGATAACTTTTTAACAAGACCACTCAAAGGGACAACAAGGCCTGTAGAGAGAAAATTTTAACATTTTTACTTTTTCTGAGCTATCGGGGCATCATTTGGCTTAACATCTTCTTTGACATACATATTTTCTTAAAATGTATGGATAAACTATCAATTTCTGCATCAAGCTGTGTAAATTCAGTTCAACGCTTCTATAGAGGGAGTCCCACTTATAGATTTTTAAGATCAACCATGTTTTAAGAGGAATATCAGCCGAAATAATGTTCATTCAGGGGGTTTCTTTGTAGATAATAAAAATATATGTTAGTCTTAATGAAATATCCAAACTCAAATATACTCTCCCCTCCATAAGTTTGGCAACCCTTTTTCCCCATTGAACTACGTGTTAAAGCCTCTTTACGTTTGAATTTGTATTTACTTAACCGGCGATGAAATAACTTATAATATTGATGGAAACGTAACTTGACTTTATTTCCAATACCTCCAAATTTTCTCAATTTTTTTCCTCAATTACAATAGGTCGAAAATTGATGATAAATTTGATGATTTTTTGAAAATCGTCATTCCCATGTAATCCAATGGGAAATGGAGGGTTCGGGGCAAATCAGAAATTAGGATATCTTTTCAGTAAAAGATGCAGCAAAAAATATTTTTATATAGAAAATTGAATTGTCTAACTTTTTTGAACACTAAGTGTTTAGTTTATTTGATGAATATTAAAGTTGCAGCACTTCAAAGTCATTTTTGAAAATAATTTTTCGCCTCCTGTGTTATTTCAATGGGAGAGGTTTTTTGAAAAACAATTTTGACTTTCAAGCCTTATAACTTTGTTGAACCTGAAGAAACATATCAATTTTTTGTTAAATAAAGTTAGCAAATTCAATTGCCTGCCTAACTCGTAAATTTTTGCAAGGACTCGGAGAGATGGATATTCTGTCATATGATTTGCGGCAAACCTATCATTTCCCATTGGTTAACATGGGAATGTCGATTTTCAAAAATTCATCAAATTTATCATCAATTTTCGACCTATTGTAATTGAGGAAAAAATTTGAGAAAATTTGGAGGTATTGGAATTAAAGTCTAATTACGTTTCCATCAAATTATAAGTATTTTCATTGCAGGTTAAGTAAATAAAAATTCAAAGGTAAAGAGGCTTTAACACGTAGTTCAATGGGGGAAAAAGGTTGCCAAACTTATGGAGGGGAGTGTATTTTGACACTGGTCCATGATCTGCACTAATTGTTGCACCTTTAAGCAAGTCAGATCCTTATTGAAAATCCAACCTTTCAAACAGTATTTTGTTACCTTTGAACAAAAGCAAATTGCGTCATTTATATTACAAAAAGAAACGCCCTTTGAAGTCGCTCGAATATTGTTTCGATGTATTATCATCACTTACATGGCAAATATCAATTGAATCGAAATGTACACCCCCTCGATAAGTTTATCAACAGGAAGACCCCTTCTTGATCGCGTGTTTACGTTTACTATTTTATTAAAATATCGAAGTAAAGATTCAAATACTAGAGAGGTTTCGCAAAAAGAGTTATAGCTAAAACATATCTTTAACTGCATCTCGTTTTAATTGAACTGCTGTGTAAATACGGTACGGAATTTAGATATTTGAGCTAAAAACGTTGTGCGAAACCTATCTAATGGCTTTGGCGCGCTATTAATTGAAGACCTCCAGTTGTGAAACTTATGGCGGGGGTTCTATGTAAGTAATCTACGGAAAGCGAAAGGGGATATACCGCAGAATTTAAAATTCAATGGAGTTTTAACATGGGAGTGATATCACACACCGCGGCCCAGTCAGATATATTTCTGCGCACTTTATTTATTTAATTCACTTTGCACAACGCGCCCCTGTAATTCATTCAGTGCGCAATTAAAAATTGTTTATGAGTGATATCGCACACCGCGGCCCAGTAAGATCGATTTCTGCGCACTTTATTTATTAACATACTCAAAATATCGCGCTGAAGCTTGTATATGCTGGCGCATTGTAATTATAGTTTTCTGTTAATAAATGCCCAACAAGAAAGGGTAGCACAACGAATTCAACTTTTTTCGAAAGACTGCAGACTTGACCTGCGAAATTGTAATTTTGGATCACAGTGATGCCTCTAGAGAGGATATCTATGAGAATTACAGAATATAGTGCGCAGAATTATAAAGTCAAACTGACCTCAAAATGGTAGTACACAGTGTACACTGCCATCTTTCAATAAAGTAACTACAGACCTTCGTATACAAAATACCAGAATGATTGATGTAATACCTGTATACCATTTCTTCTGGGAGAAGGAAAGTTCCTATATGTATTCCATGGCCGTAGCCAGGGGGCCTCACCCCCCTCCCCCTTGCCAAATATTCGTTCAAAATCATGCAGTTTTTCACCATTCTTAGCACTTTTCGCATGATTTTTTTGCCATAACTGTCAAAAAGCTCCCCCCTCTTGGCAAAATCTCCCCCTTGGTAAAACCACTCCCCCAGGTTAATCCAGGATACGGGTCTGTATTCTTAGACGAGATTGTTCAAGAACATAAGGTAGACATAAGTGCCACCTGTTAAAAGCTAGGAGATCTTTTCTAAGTTATTAAGTCATCAATCAGCAGACTGGTAATTGTATCCCCCACCCACTTCAAACTCGATAGACTAACATACTATTACAATTTTATCTGTGTTTATTTGACTGTAGAAGGTGTACATTCATAGCATTGAATTGCATTTCATTGCATTGTATTGTATTGTATAGCACATCATTGTATTTATTGTACTGCATTTTATTGTATTGCACTGCATTGTATTGCACTGCATTGTATTCAATTGCATTATATTGTACTGTATTGCACTGTATTATATTATATTGCACTGCATTGTACTTTATTGCACTGCATTGTATTGGACTGCAGTGTACTACATTGTATTGCGCTGCATTGTATTGTATTGCACTGCATTATAATGTATTGCACTGTACCACATTGTGTTGCACTGCATTGTATTACACTGCATTGTTTTGAATTGCACTGCAATATATTGCACTGCACCATATTGTATTGCATTGCATTGCAGTGCACTGCATTGTATTATATTGCACTGTATTGTATTGCACAGTATTGTATTGCATTGTCTTGAATTACACTGCATTTTATTACACTGCATTGTATTTTATTGCACTGCATTGTATTGTACTGCAGTGTACTGTATTCTATTGCACAGCATTGTTTTGTATTGCACTGTATTGTATTGCATTGTATTGAATTGCACTGTATTGTATTTTATTCCACTGCTTTGCACTACATTGTATTGCACTTTATTGAACTGCGATGTATTGTATTGCACTGTATTGTATTGCACTGCACTGAACTGCGATGTATTGTATTACACTGTATTGTATTGCACTGCACTGTATTGAACTGCGATGTATTGTATTGCACTGCATTGTATTGCACTGTACCACATTGTATTGTACTGCATTGTATTGAAATGAATTACATTGTAACTGTATTGTATTTTATTGCACTGCATTGCACTACATTGTATTGCACTGTATTGAACTGCGATGTATTGTATTGCACTGCATTGTATTGCACTGTACCACATTGTGTTGCACTGTATTGTATTACACTGCATTGCTTTGTATTGCACAGTATTGTATTGCATTGTCTTGATTTACACTGCATTTTATTACACTGCATTGTATTTTATTGCAGTGTAATGTATTGTATTGCACAACATTGTATTGTATTGCACTGTGTTGTATTGCATTGTATTGAATTGCACTGTATTGTATTTTATTGCACTGCATTGCACTACATTGTATTGCACTGTATTGAACTGTGATGTATTGCACTGCATTGTATTGCACTGTACCACATTGTATTGCACTGCATTGTATTGAAATGAACTACATTGTATTGCACTGCACGGCATTGTTTTGCACTGTATTGCATTGCACTGCATTGTATTGCATTATATTGCACTGTATTGTATTGCATCGTATTGCACTGCATTTTATTGTATTATATTACACTACATTGTATTGTATCATATTGCACTGCATTTTTTGCATCATATAACACTGCTTTGTATTGCATCATATTACACTACATTGTATTGCATCATATTGCACTGCATTGTATTGCATCATATTGCTCTGCATTGTATTGCATCATATTGCACCGCATTGTATTACATCATATTGCACCACATTGTATTGCATCATATTGCACTGCATTGTATAACATCATATTGCACTGCATTGTATTGCATCATATTCCGTATTTACCATTTCGTTACAGTTTTATTACATAAAATGTTATTTATAAGATTATAATTTTCAAACATTGAAAATATTTTATACAATATCAATTAAAAGATGTGAAATGGCCCAAAATAATATATTTTCAATGGAACCCTTTGCAAGGGTCACTTCAACATAACGCCATGTGTAATCTGTATGCATAAGCTACGCCCTCTTTTAATGAACATTATCTTTGAAACCATATTAGAATCGAATCTGATAAAAGTGCGCATCATGGTCCTGGATGTGCTGCGCGGTAGAATCGGGAAATTTCAAAGTTCTCCTCGTTAGAGCCATCAATATTATCCAAAATTGTCATTTCGCTGGTTCACTCCGCAGTCTTTCGAAAAAAATCAAATTCGTGGTGCCACGAATTTTTATTCGTTATTTATTCACAGATAATCATTTTTTCATCGCGCACTGAATGCCGGAATTTCTGCGCACTTTATTTTAATCAACTTTGCACAACGCGGCCCTTGTAATTCATTCAGTGCGCGATGAAATCTATCTGACTGGGCCGCGGTGTGTGATATCACTCCCATGTTAAAACTCCATTCGATTTTGAATTATGCGCATGTCCCCTATAGCTTTCCGTAGTAATCGATACTGCTACGTAAGTAATCGATACTGTTACGTTATGGTATCATATGGTGATTTATATGTGATTTATATGCACGGTAAATCCTAAAGTGCCATATCATATTTAATTAATAGAGAACTACACATATTTGTTAATTAATGAACAAATACAGCATAATCACATCAAATAATTACAGATCTTTGATTGCATTTACATCCAATGTAATTGATTCCTAAGGTGATTAAAATTTCCATACATGAGCTTGGCTGGAGGTATTTACAATTACTCTAAAATTATTCGTTTTGTGTACTTTTCAGTTCAGGAATGAAAAAGTTCAATTAATTGTCGTTTTAGATGGGTTTCTTCCAATGCAAATACAGGTGTTGTTCCATTATAATTCAATTGATTCGATCTCGCCCAACAAAAATGTGAAGGATTTTAGCCCAAAACTCAATGAAATGTAGGATAACACAATGTAGGTGTTGTTTCCAGACTTTAAACGAGCGCGGCAGCATGAATGCAATTGCAAAGTCTAGGAGACAGCGCATGAGTGGCCCGGATTAAATCATCAACAATTCATCGAGTCATGTGCTTAATTCTTTTCACTAATTGCAAACGATTTCATAAAATATCATTTAAAAGAATAATTTTTGCAGTGCAATGCAACTTTATGCAAGGGTAACATTTGACCTGCATAAGTACCTGTTTTACTAGATAGTTATTTCCTATGAACATGATGATATTATACTAGCTACTTTATTATACTACTACGATTTTAACTAATTTCTAAATAACAGATATATTGGAATGGGTCTGTGGTTGATTATGCAAGGGGCGATCCATATATTCTGATAAAAATGCTCTCATACTGTATGGATCGCCCCTTGTATAACGAATCGGAAATACTTCGTTCTGCTTGGCTGGATCTTGCCACGCATTGATAAGTGAAGCTATATGGGAATATACATTTTATTAGGCTTTGCTGTACATAAATACATTAGTTGGATGGGATGCAATAAATTAAACCAAGTAATCATATAATGGTACTTGATTCTCGTTTTATATGTCTCTGATTAAGTGATGAATAGATAATTTATCAAACAAAAATGCCATCAAATTAAAGGTATTGCATGTAAATTAATTTGAGTCGCTGAAATAGTGTTATATAAAAGAAATGTTGTTCGACAATAATAATTATGTTAAAATGAAACATACTTTTATCAGAATTTGACAGAATGAAATTCGGAGCTCATATTGTTCAAATGGCGGGAAATTCAAATATGTGAAAGTCAGAGTCTAACATGTACATTTTTTGAAATATATCAAAAACAACTTTTAAATAATAAATAAATGACTAGACAAGAATATTATAAGTTATTGAATGATTTGAAGTGCAATACATATATATACATGTTTATCCTATGCCAAGTAGAGTTTTAAGGAGATAAGTTGGTAAGATATATCCCGTATCCTGATTTTGAGGTTTCCATATCCTGAACCTCCATATCTCCCGCCATATCTCCCGCTCCAGGGCATATCTTCCCGCTTGGAAAAAAAATTTGAAAAAATAAGATTTTTTTTTAAAAATGTGAAATTTTGAAAAAAAGAAAAAATTGAAAAAAGAAAAAAATAGATTTTTTTCAAAAAATTAGAAAAATGTGAAAAAATTGAAAAAATAAAAAAAAAATGAAAAAAATTGAAAGAAAATTAGAAAACTCTACTTGGTATAGGATAAAGCAGTTACACTCCCCTCCATAAGTTTGGCAACCTTTTTTCCCCCATTGAACTACGTGTTAAAGCCTCTTTACCTTTGAATTTTTATTTACTTAACCTGCGATGAAAATACTTATACTATTAATGGAAACGTAATTTGACTTTAATTTCAATACCTCCAAAGTTTATCAATTTTTTCCCTCAATTACATTAAGTCGAAAATCGATGATAAATTTGATGAATTTTGAAAATCGACATTCCCATGTTAACCAATGGGAAATGGTAGGTTTGCCGCAAGTCATATGACAGAATATCCATCCATCCGAGTCCTTGCAAAAAATACGAGTTAGGCAGGCAATTGAATTTGCTAACTTTATTTAACAAAAAAATGATATGTTTCTTCAGGTTCAACAAAGTTGTAAGGCTTTAAAGTCAAAATTGTTTTTCAAAAAACCTCTCCCATTGAAATAACACAGGAGGCGAAAAATTATTTTCTAAAATGACTTTGAAGCGCTGTAACTTTAATATTCATCAAATAAACTAAACACTTAGTGTTCATAAAAGTTAGACAATTCAGTTTTCTATATAAAATTTTTTTTTGCTGAATCTTTTACTAAAAAGATATCCTGATTTCTGATTTGCCCCGAACCCTCCATTTCCCATTGGATTACATGGGAATGACGATTTTCAAGAATTCATCAAATTTATCATCAATTTTTGACCTATTGTAATTGAGGAAAAAAATTGAGAAAATTTAGAGGTATTGGAAATAAAGTCAAGTTACGTTTTCATCAATATGATAAGTTGTTTCATCGCCGGTTAAGTAAAAATTCAAACGTAAAGAGGCTTTAACACGTAGTTCAATGGGGAAAAAAGGTTGCCAAACTTATGGAGGGGAGTGTATGTACGGTCGGTTTGGATATTTGGTTCATCCCTCGTGAGATATGCACATCTACCTTCGGTCCCTACGGTCCCTCAGGTAGATATGCATATCTCCCTCTGGATAAACCCCATATCCAAAACCTCCCAGTACATAACCCTTATATATTCTGCTCGAGAAATTCTGTATTGGTACGAGACGAAGTAGAGTGCCAATACAGAATATCGAGACAGAATATATCCTGTATTGCACTTCAAATCATTCAATAACGATTTTATCGTGTGATCCTCCGTATTGTTACTGAGATTGTCCCATCAGTAAAAATATTTTCTGTATTGCGACGGAGATGATCAACAGGGACAATCTCAGTAGCAATACAGATTGGTCCAGCACAAGAACCGACCAATCAGAGGGCTTCATTTTACAGATCATACGATAAACAAGTTTACATAGGGCCTTTAAATGGATCTGATAAATGCAATATAAACAATGCAATAATGTAATAAACTCCACGCTAAGTCAATCAGAACGTGTCAAGGTATAAAGTTCATTAATGGGGATATCTCTAAAATGATGTTGACTTTGTTTCAGCCAGGGGATTAAAACAATAGATTGCAATTCAGCTTCTATTTACATGGCGGCTTAGCGTAATGTAACAGCTTAATGAAACAAATTAAGCAAGTGTGAGCGCAATTTAATCACGGAATTGACTTTTTCAGTCAATTATAACCGTCAAAATAATTAATCAGTTAACGATTTATTATTCAGCTACCCAGAGTAAGAAGGATTCTTAGTAACAGAGCGAACCCAAACCAAGCAGTATTAATTGATGAACGGACCAATGGTATCACACACATTTATATTTTTCTAACAACTGAACCATCATTAGGATTTGATGTATTGGATAAAATGAAGTGTGGAGAATTTTTAACAAAATGTCAACAAGGATCATGTATACACAATGTTTAATTGGTGACGTACCAATGTTACTACCTACTTTGATTCTGTTAGAAATAGGTGAGTTAAATTCAGATAATGTCTAGTTTTATTTTGGCCAATTTGACTACTTTTAAAGATCGTTACATCACTTAAAATTAATGCTATTTGGTAATAACTATTGATTGAAATTATAATTCCCGAAGGTGGACTATTTTATTTATTTTTTTGCTTTCTGTTGTTTATATTATTTCGTTATACTCCAAATGTGAAAATCTTCTAAAAGATGTCTTTGAATATAGTAATAAGTAAGTTGATGTTTTTTGTTAGTATGAGTACGTAAGTGGAAAGCTAAAATACATTGAAAAGCAGAGAAAACAAGACATTGCCACTGATTTGAACTATTTTTAAATACTAATCATAGAATACAATATAATATATTATAATATAATATAACATAATATAATATAATATTTATGATATAATATATGATATGATATAATATGATATGATGTAATATAATGCACCTAGAACCTCAGTAGGTATGGAATATATCTGTTATGTACGGTCGGTTTAGGGTACAGACCTCATACCTCCCTGCGGTCCCTCGGGAGATACACATTCCTTGGGATAAACCCTGTATCCAAAACCTCCCAGTACACAATCCTTATACTGTCATGTAAAATAATTGGTTGAAATAAAATATGCCAATACTATGTTATTGTTGCTTATTTGTTAAGATACCTATCAAATTGCATGCCATGTCACATGTCACACTTAAGCAAATTCCAAGAAAGAAAAGACTTCCGAAACAGTATCCGAAATTTAATAAGACATTTAATACTGTACGCAACGGTTCCTAATGTCTCCAAAATAAATCACCAAATGGGTGATTTCTATTTAGAAGACTTTTTTAGCACGTGATACGTCTTGTATATGCCACTGTGGTGTCTTGGATTGTGACATGTTGCATGTTTTGTATATATTTTTATAATATATAAATAAATAAATAAAATAAATAAATAAAATGAATATATGCCTAATCCTTTCCACAGGATAACACATAGTAATTTGTAAGTGATAAATATAGGGGTGCTTCTACTATTTTACCCCTTGCACTCGTTCGACTTTGCTTCTCATCTTTTTATAACTAGACTCTGCGTGCAAGGTAACTATACATGATACGACGTCAGATATTGTTAGTACCTCAATGTAAATACTCGCATCTGATTGGTCAATTAGCGGTCAACATTTTTGCCTGTACCTCACCTGTGCATCATGGGATATCATATTATCAACCGCTTATGTTACTGTACTACACTTGTGAATTATGGGAAATATGACGTCATAATGTTTACAGAAAAAACATGGTAGACGGACATTTCGTAACGTTGATGAAAGTTATATTTTGACTTTGCTAGACGACAAGTATAGCAAAAATACAAAAAGAAACGAAAAATTAGCATTAATTTACAAGTGAGTATGCAGCTATGTGCCAAAAACAAAGAGTTTAGCTACCACTGTCTCAAGATTTTCTTAAAAAATTATTGCTGGCGTGGTTCGGAGAAAAGATTGTGAAATGAAGATATGATTGATGACTGTCGTCTATATGTGTATTATTAGTTTTTTCTGACTAACAAAACAATTGTAGACCTCTCCATTCGGTCAACCGTCAAAACCATATACCTCGACTGTAAACCTTGAAACTACTGTTGACCTCGACCTTCGGTCTCTGTCAACAGTAGTTTCTCGGTTTACAGTCTCGGTATACAATTTTGCCGGTTGACCTCTGGAGAGGTCAACAATTGTATACTGTACATCGCGGCATTTTACTGCATTTTTAATGCGTACTTACTTTTAAAACCGCAATATCTCGACAGCAAAATCATGTTTTTCTACAATTTTTCGTCATCAGTTGAACACGTATGTCAATGAAATATTTTGCTTATCAGAATTCCAAATAACTGATTTGGGACTTTTTAAATGAGAATCACGCAAGCCGTATTATGCGACTTTCTATGCTAAAACCGGGTGTCGACTGTAACATTTTGAAGAAAAGTGATTTTAATTTTAAACGAAAAATGAAGATAACTTTTTCATTTCCCAACGGATCTTTCTCAAATTTTCACAATATTTAAATTCACCATTTTGGAAAAGACAAACAGATTCTGTGTGATGACGTCATAATATAAAAATGCTAACTTAACGCTTATATTTATGCAAAAAAGTGTCGACAGGCAGAATTTCGTACCAACAGGATATATATTTTGATCAATTAAACATTAAATCGTTTGAAAGGTGAATTATTCTTTTTTGATTCCTGAAAGGCATATCATATTCTATATTTTTTATCAAAAAACTATATCATTTCGATTAAAATTCAGTCTGTAAGGAGTATAAATTGAAAGAATTATGAAGTGAAGCCATGTGAAAAATTCACAAAATTACGTTTCATTTTTTGAGTTCAAATATTTAATTTGAACCATTATATATTGAAATAGACATCGTTTTATCACCGCAACCCCAAGTGAAGCCTTAACAAAATAAGACGTTACGCCGTTAGCGTATTATATGTTCTCCTTTATTATTCATTGCTTTAAATAAATAAAACTAAATATTCGAGTTAAAATAAATTACAAAAAATGCATTTAACAATGCTTAATATCTTCCCGTCTGTGTTTATCAGTTGAATATGACAAGGGGCATTGTGAAAGAGTTTAGAAAGACGGTGCGACAACGAGAGCGCAGGGCCGAAAAGCGCGACAAAGAAGAAAACGGGTAGGGTTTGAAATGTCTACTTTCTGGTGATTCTAATTCTGTATATCGTGACACAACCTTTTTGAATATAGAATTGTATTGAAGCGCACATTAATCTGAACAAAACTTGAAGTTTTTAAGAAGATTCCACGAATATTAAAACGTTTGCAATTACTTGGAGGAGCATTGCGCATATTTATCGCGTAAATCTTTGCATTTTGTCGGTAAAATGAACAATTACACTGTTACGCCGTGATGTACAGTATCTGACGTCGTATCACATGGGAACATCAAAAAATCTACAAATTATCATTTCTATTCAAGTTGGTCACGAACAATGTGAAAAATATGATTTACTGACCATAGTCGCGCACCACCATTTCCACGCTCCCGAACATATTTCTCAACTCGCGAACAGAGATTCGTGTTCGCGAAGGGAACGTAGTTCGCGAGCTAAGAACTGATGTTCGCGTTGTTAGAAGTCTAGGAAGCCTGTGCTTGTATTGTTATGTTTTGCGTACACTTTCCAGGTTCACTTCTTGCCTGCCCATCTGTGTGGATATCGGATGGAGATAACTGCTACTACAGTTCAACTGTGTTAGTAACACATTCTGAAGCACAAACAGCCTGTAGCGGCACAGGATCCACTTTAATGGTCATTGAAAATGCGGCTGAAAATAGTCAGGCATCAACACTGTAAGTAATCAAATTGATTCTGGGTTTTTACCTGGGCATGACACTCAGAAACAACTTGTATCTATTGTAAATATGATTACTTCAAATTTTGACCATAATATTTCTACTAGAGGGATCTTTCTTGATATTGAGGGTGCGTTTGACGGCGTCCCCCACTACTTACTTCTCCATAAGCTAAAATCATACGGTATCTGTGAGAACATTATTAATCTGATAGGGTCCTACCTTAATAACAGAAAATTAAAAGTTAGGGTGAATGGTACAACTTCAATAAATTCAGATACTTTATATGACAATATTGATGGGACAATGGAAGGGATTCTAGGTACAGGAGGAATGGATTTAGGGGGGTTTGACAAAGGAGTAATAAATTGTGGGGTTCCTCAAGGGTCAAAATTAGGTCTTCTGTTTTTCTTACTTTATATCAATGACCTAGCCGATGCAGTTTTAAATAGCACTTTGTACCTTTATGCCGATGATAGCTCAATTTTTCTTCCTGTCAAAAAGGAGGACTCAGTTCATGAAACTTATCTAAAACTCCAAAGCGATGTTAATAGAATAGAGATCTGGTCAAAGACTTGGAAATTAAAATTTAAGACAAGTAAAAGTAAGGAAGTGTTTTTCCAGTCCAAAACTAGAACTCCAATGGCTCAAATTCCTATTGTGTTAAATGGTGACTCTATCCCTTTCACCAATAGTCACAAACATCTTGGACTTATTTTAGACAAGGCTTTAAACTTTGAAGAACACATTAACAGTATAATTGTTAAATGTAACAGGATGTTGAACCCACTTATGGCACTAAAACATAACTTAAGATCACAACATCTAGAGAAGATTTATATGGCATTTATACTACCTCACTTAGAATATGGGAATATCATTTTTGATTGTGCAAACTTAAATTTACTTCCTAAATTGGATAGTATTCAGTATAGGGCAGCATTGATTGTCAGTGCATGTACCCAAGGTACAAATGCAACCAAAGTCACCTCATGCTTAGGTTGGAGGTCCCTAGGGGCCAGGAGGGATGAAAAGAAACTATTGTTTACTTATGACGTCATAAATAACAACAAAATGCCTTCCTATGTAAACCAGGCCTTTTCTTTATATAGAAATCATAATGTAATGAATAATGGAAATCGGTTACGCAGAGTCAGATCTTTCAGAATACCAGCTCACTGTAAGGCCAAGATCAGAAAGGGTACAGTGATATCTTGTATAACAGCATGGGAGAAACTGCCTGGTGATTTGAAAGCTATCCAATCTAGAAATTGTTTTAAGTTTAACCTGAGGAAACATATTCAAAATTCTAAAATAAAGCTACCTACTCCAAAATTGCATCTTGATAGGAAGACAGAATCAACTTTGAATAAGACTCGATGTGACTTTATTTTTAGGCAGCATTTATTCACACATAATTTTAGAAACATTGATATTCCAAGTTGTAATTGTGGCTTTAGATCACAGTCTACAATGCACCTATTATTACACTGCCCTCTATTCATTGTTCAGCGAAACTTGTTTTTGGAAGAACTTGGGGAACTGCCATCCTTTGATTTAACCGTGTTTGGTCAACTCAGACAGCAAGACAGGGTAAATTATTTGTTATACGGTGATTGCTCATTATCGTATCTGACAAATCAGAAAATTGTTGAAATGACTGCAGGTTTTCTGCAGTTAATTGTTACTATTTTAAATGAGTAAGTTTTTATTTTTATATACTGTTCTGCATAACCGAGTTGATCCATAAATCTCATTGCAACTTCACTTTACATTATATAAATTCTTGACTACCAGGGCCAATAATGCATTGCTTCGGCCCTTGCTGTGTTTGTAATTTGTTTTGTTTAAATGATAATAAAAAACTTTAAACCTAAAATCAAATTGATTTCACTTTAAAGGTCCCATATTAAGTTTAACCATATTTGGCTGATATTGTAGTCTTGCCTAATAATCAAAAAATGCTATATGTATTTTTTTTAATTTTCAAAAAAATGTTTTGAATGACTTTTGTTCGAAAAATCGCGCATTTATTTAAAACTTAATTTTAGAGCTCACGTAAATCTTTTAATAAGTATTATTTCTCTCCAATACATGGCAGTAATCCTCGTGTAACTTTTGTCGCATAAATGAACCTATCAATGCATGGAAGTGGTTCAGAGAAAAATACATTTTAAAATTCTCATTCAATACAATTGAAATCAATGGTAAAGCAATATTTAAAACATCATATATTCTTGTTTGCAACCTATTAACACAAACAACATTGGGTTATTTTAAAAGTTTAACATATTAAAGAAAAAGCTGACATTGATAAAATTATTGGGATTTTTTTTTCAAAATGTTTGCACCATAAATGACATCACAATGATGTCACTTAGGGTGCAACATTTTTTAATATGTTAAAACATTTAAGAGGCACATTGAAAATGACATTTTACTATTGAAATAGATATATTTTGTTCAATCTTGACAGAAGGTGTTAAAAAGATAATGTGTTTCGATTGTATAATGGAATATTCGAAAATGTCAACTTTTATTTAAAAAACATTAATATAGGCAGTGGCGGTTTTTTTTTTTTTTTTAATTAATTTATTAACATTGAAACAACATTTATACAATTTTTACATAATATACAATGGTTACATTGGTACTTATACATGCAGTGGCGGTTATGGGGCTCGAATAATCAACCCAAAACTTTAAGTGCCTTAAATCTGCTTCCCCCTCGGACAATGTTATATTGATCAGAAAAAAGAATCTGGCCATGTTCATATTTTTTTCGTTAAAGACCCTGTGTAAAGCTTGAAATTAATTTTAATCATTCATATATTTCTTTTCATCATTAAAATGACTGGAAAAAATTGTTCATCTTATAATTTTCCTATAACTGAATTTCCCACCATTCTATAAACAAAAGTCTAGATTTTTAGATCATCAAATAAAAAAATTTAAAACTATAAAATAAATTATTTTTATATTTTGCTTTGAATAGATAATATAATAGGCCTACTCTTTCAACCATTCAGTCTATGATTTAATGATTGTATAAACGTTTATAAAAAAATGTGTGATGTCACGATGATACACTGTGACGTCACTTAGGTGGCAAAGTGTATTTTTTAATCGTCAATTTATTTTCTCATAGATATTTCCTAAATATGCTGGACTTTAAAAAAATGTTTTGGCCTATCTAGGTTGAAAATAGGTTTTTATGAAGTTTTAGTTTCGTACCATTGTGTTCAAGGAGAATTACACATTTCTGCGTGTATTCTTGCTTATTTTCCAACCATTTTTTATATTTTTTTTCAGCAGAAAATAGGTTAGGATATGTGTTATGTATTGGTGTTAATACATTTTAAATAAATCCACATTTTTGAAAGAAAAAATCAACTTTTTGAAATTAAATTGAAAAGTTTCACACAGCACATTTTGATAATATTGCCTAGGACTACAAAGTTGTTCTTTATATGGGGCCTTTAATATTGTGCTCAATCTTTGTGACATATAGATGTGAGTTATACTATATATTACTAAAATGGAGAATTATTCATTATATTGAAAATCAATCAATTATAAATTATTATATAATTATTAAAACTTCTTTCACATGCCAGATTATAACTGGATAAATAATCCAATGAAATAATAATATGTTTGATTTGCTATGCATCTCTTAGGTAACGTTAATGAAAATTGACTAACACATTAATCGCTTCTATTAGCTATTTATAATAAACAAATTCTAACTATGTCTTCTGATGGAGAATTCGATCCCAAAAATGGTTATCATTTAATTCAACTTACGCAAGCACTTAGCAGTGTTTATCTTACAATGAATAATACATAGCATCATCTTGATATATAACTAAATGTAAAACGTGGTTACATCTTACATAACATTAATGAATATGTACTAACGGATTAAAAGCTTCTATTTATAGTAATCAAATTCTTGATTTGTCTACTGACGAGGGAATTTGATCTCAGAATGGTGTTTATCCATTATTTCAACTAAAGTATAAAGCTCTCACCAATGTTTGAGAATGAATAATTTATGTCATCGTATTGATATATGTTTTAAAATAACAGTAAACATGAAAAGGGGAAATCTCTGGAACACTTCCATTAGTGGACCATTTTTCAATTACAAACCTGTAAATTGAAACATTTTTTTCATTCAGAGACACACTGTACTCACTTATAAACGACGTTTTATAAGCGATTCTTCATTATGAATTGATAGAACTGCGCAACAAATGCTGACGTAATACACATACCTTATAAGTTATAAACACATGGGATTTACACGTGTGCTTTGCAAAATCTCTCTTTTATTGAGCTGTTTGTTTCATGTCATTTTATTGCTAATAAGGTTGACTATTCAAAAGTGTATCGCATGCTAGACCTTCTTGTAAAATGAAAGGGAGTGGGTTGAAAGAGTTGTAAATATAATAGATGTTGATCTTATGATTTAACAACACAGGAAATGTACCGATAGTCCATAATGTTCTTTGCCCTAGTTGCAGCTTTAAAGTACAAATTATTCGATTTCTTTGTGTCAGTGTGTTATTCTTCTATTTGTGTATGAAAACCATACAAAGGCAATAACTAAAGTGTCTTCTATGGATTAATAGCCATATAAATATGATGTACTCTAATTGGAAGAACTTTTCACTTCCTTGTTGATCGGTTCAATACATTTTACTGCCCATCGTAATCCATGACGTACGTAGTCAATTAAGACACTTAAAACTTCGAATTACACACAGAGTCGGACTTCGATGAAGACAAAGGAAACTGGTGTGAAAGAAATTATGGTTCCCCGGGGATTATGGTCCCCCTTCTTAACGGCCCTTACTGGCCTTGATTGTGTATAGGTGTCTTCCCATTTCGCCCCTTCCCACTTTGCCCCTTCCCATTTGGCCCCTCATTTATTCCCATTTGGCCCCTTCCCATTTCGCCCCTACCCATTTTGCCTCTTCCCATTTTGCCCCTTTCCCATTTCGCCCCTCTTTCATTTCGTCCCCGTCCCATTATGCCCCCTTCCTATTTCGCCCCTCATTCCCCCTTCGCCCCTTCCCATTTCGCCCCTTCCCAATTGGCCCCTTCCCATTTCGCCCCTCATTAATTTCCATTTCGCCCTTCCCGATTGGCCCCTTTCCCATTTCGCCCCTCGTTCATTCCCATTTCGCCACTTTCCATTTCGCCCCTTCCCATTTCGCCCCTACCAAAATGGAAAAGGGGCGAGATGGGAAGGGGCCAGTTGGGAAGGGGCGAATTGGGAATAAATGAGGGGCGAAATGGGAAGGGGGGAGATGGGAAGGGGCGAAATGGGAAAGGGGTGAAATGGGAAGGGGCGACATGAGAAGGGGCGAAATGGGAAGGAGCGATAAGGGAAAGATGCGATATGGGAAGGGGGCAACACGGAAAAGGGGTGAAATGGCAAAGGGGCAAAATGGGAAAGGGGCCAAATGGGAAAGGGGCCAATTGGGAAGGGGCGAAATGGGAATAAATGAGGGGCAAAATGGAAAGGGGCGAAATGGCAAGGGGCGAAATGGGAATAAACCATCGCATGGTTTTATTCTTATGGGTTATGGGGGGGGGGTGCACCCCCATACCGGACATCCCACCCATACACTAACTTTTGAAATGCCTGTTTACTTTTTACCATTTGCGAGTTGAACTATGATACTTGGCAGATCAATGTAACTTTAGTTAAGCTTTAAAATGATATATGACACATAATATGGGGACATTGGTATATGTCTGCCTGGGGGGGGGGCATACACTCGGGACACCCTGTATTCATCGAAATATCTTTAAAGTGAAGTTCAAATAGGGCATCACTTATAAGATGCTGAATAAGATGAAATACCAAGGTATTAAGACATTATTTTACAAAAATACCTCTGCAATAACAAAATAGAATTAGGGAGCAGTATCGTGGAAAATCATTCCAATGTTAATCCTGATAATTTATTTTGTAACAATAGTTTTGTATTTGTTAATATTATAGACTAGGTTTTTTCGCCATTTTCGAGTTTTTACTTAACATTATGTTTATCCAACATTTAATTTCTCCAAAATTTCGCCATGGCTCTGGGAGGACGTAAAGTTATATATTTAACAAACCTGTTTTAAACCAGAACAACGGCAACGCCAAAGCGTAGCGAATCCCATCGAACAGAAATGGCTGGCATTTTTACAAACGAAGCACAAATATCATAAAACAACACGCCAGAAAGGCCACCATTTGCAAAATGGTTGCTCACTAGCCTAGTTGTCATCAGAAGAAATAATATGCTTTTAAGTAGCCACCTCTAAAATTTTTGAAAAATCGCACACGTACTTGTAAAATAACACACATAAAAATGGTGGCCTTTTCGTGTTATTGTAAAATACATTAAAATGCCGCCTTCTACCAAAAGTGTCTTTAGACAGTGTGCAATGCTTATAGTATTCACATACCAAATATGAACAAAATCGCTCCACTATTTTTTGAGTTATAGCAAAAATCGTAAAATGACGAGTAAAGGCCGCCATTTTTCAAGATGGCTGCCATGTGCTTCTTTAATATCTACATTTGTAGCATTATTAATGTCCTTTATAATTTTTTTACATTTAAAACATATTGCTATTGCAGTTTTACATATTGCACCTAAATTACTGTAAAATCGTCACTAAAATGGCCGCCATTTTGAAATGAGCGGCCATTTTGAAAATCGGCTTTCGAGCAGAACTGCTACCCCCATAGAGTATATGTGTACAAAATATGAACAAAATCGGGCCAACGGTATTTGAGTTATTGCCCGGACGGACGTACGTACGTACGGACGTACGGACGAACGGAGGCGTTCCCTATATCCCTCCGAACTTCGTTCGATGGGATAAAAACTATATCTAGTAGTTCAAGCACGGCTGAGTATGTGACGCATAAAAATTGATTTATTGAAATTTCAGAGGGGGTGAAAGTAGTATGTGGATCGGCCTTGAGATGGTTTCACACAAAAATTGGATATGGGTTGATGGGACACCAGTCAGTTTTGAGGAATGGAAATCTAATGGAGAAAAAAATGGACAAAGGGGTGGCTGTGTCTTTATACAACCAGATGGAAAGTGGGTCCAGTCCTCAAGCTGTGACACGCCAATGAAATTTATTTGCCTTCGAGATGTCAGTGAGTGCACAATGATTTAATTTATTTGCCTTCGAGATGTCAGTGAGTGCACGATGATTTAATTTATTTGCCTTCGAGATGTCAGTGAGTGCACGATGATTTAATTTATTTGCCTTCGAGATGTCAGTGAGTGCACAATGATTTAATTTATTTGCCTTCGAGATGTCTGTGAGTGCACAATGATTTGATTTTATGATGAGAAGTGCTCAATCGTACAATGGTAATGCCGTGGTCACATTTCATGATTTGCTCCAATTTTCAGCATCGGCGCCCGGCCGATGAACAAAATACTCAATCAGCCGGGAGTTGAGTAAAAATCTGAGAAAATGTGACCACGGCATTAGGAATCGACATTGGATTTTTATAATCAAGCCCAGTATAAAATAATCAGATTTCTTCTTTTACGTTCACTTATGTAGCATTTGTGAATTCAACTATCGGCTGACGGCTGATCTTTTTTCTTACTTTTTATGGCTTACTCATTTAGATATATATGAAATAGTGGCAGGTACTCTTCATATTTAAATGAGTTGGCCATGATATGGTAGGTTAATCCGTCAGCCGCCAATTGAATTCGTGAATGCGACCTAAAATGATTGTGTCTCACAGTAAATAAACGTATGTACTGTTTCTAGATACCCATGTGATGATTATCTTAGTTTGTTGGGAGACATCATATATTATTCTATTTATATATTGTTTCTAGATACCCCCTGTACTGATGGAGTGTGTGACCCAGCCAGTATTCTCTATCCATTGAGTGAGACTACAACACAACATGTGACAACTCAAAGTACGTATATGCCAATAATGTATTGTAAATCAGTAAAGGAAAGCTATTATGGTATGAACTTTAAATTCATCAACGGCATTCCCGAAATGAATAGCGCAAGTTTTCCCAAATGGAAAAATAACGTGAAATATGTTGATTTAACCACATCTCATATCTATTACGCGGTAAACACGATACAAAAATATGTCATATTCCGCAACGAATATGGCATATTCACTTGCAGTGTATGCCAGATTCACCTGCGGTATATGGCATACACACTAACCAATGAGAACGTGATACGGAAGTACGCAATTGTCAATTGCATCGATTGAACGAACAAGTGAAATTTTATTAATTATGATAATGATTACTGAATCAACAGTACTGTGTATCGAATATATTAACTTGGCAGAAGTATCAGTCACCAAGCTCACGTAATAAACTTACTCAATCAATCCAGGATTCATATATTAGTACTCGACGCACTAACTATATTTGTAATCCAGCGTAGTTTTACATTTAGAGTCGACTCTCGCAACCAATCAAATCAAAGCTTTCTGTATCACGTTTTCACCTGCGGTATATGTCATATTCACCTGCGGTGTATGGCAAATTCCGCAAGTGAGTATGACATATTCCGCAGGTGAGTATCGGGTATTCACTGAAATCAATGTATCGCATATTCACTGCGGAATATCGCATACTCACTTGCGGAATATGCCATATACCGCAGGTGAGTATGGCATATTCACCAGTATCACAAATACCGCGCAACCATGAATGTTTGCCATAAACCGCGTAACAATATCAACGCTATTCCTATTGAAATGATTAATCGCACAATCAGGGCCAGTAAGGGCCTTTAAAAGGGGGACTATAATCCCTGGGGGACCATAATTTCTTTCACACAGGTGTAAAAGGGTAGGAGGTCCTATCAATTTATGGTCCTTCTCTCCATTGATTTATATGACCTCAATACAACTCTTTCCCTCATTATCTTATACGCAATCAGGGCCAGTAAGGGCCGATTAGAAAGGGGACCATAATCCCCAGGGGACTATAATTTCTTTCACACCGGCACACTGCAGAATAAACATTTGGTATGATAAAATAGGGAAAGAAAGGCCCTCCTTTCAGTGAATGTATATGTTGTAGTTTGCAAGTAAATGTTCATTTATTGCATTGAATTATGAGTAATTTAGTGATTTAATTTAATTTGTGAATTGATCATGATCAAATATGTTTTATTCGTTGCTCATGGGACTTGTTATTCTTTTATATTCTGTTAAGTTTGACTGACTTTCTTTAATATAACGACATTTTTCAGGAACTACAACATATATGACTACAGAACCAGCTCAAACAACAACACATTCAACTAAACAGCCAACGACTCAAGCAACAGCACAACCAACAACACAACCGACAACACAATCAACAACACAGCCAACGACAAAAATAACTACACAATCAACAACACAAACAACAATGCAACCGACAGAATTATCAACACAACCAACAACACAACCGATGCCACAACCAACATCACAGAGAGTGACACAACCAACAACACAAACGACAACACAACCAACAGCACAACCAACAATAGAAACAGCAATACAACCAACAACACAAATGACAACACAGTCAACGACAAAAATAACTACAGAAGCAACAACACATTCACTAACACAATCAATATCTCAAACTACATCTCATCTTATAACGACAACAACAGAAAAAACGTCACAACCATCCGAACTGACTTCACAGATGATATCATTACTTAACAGTACTTTCACAGGTGAGATTTCAATTTCATCCCCAGGTTCTGTTTTACAACACGATGCTAAACCATTTTTACAGGGTGTACAATAAATTTGTTCTCCCCTTAAATTCAAAAGCATAAACTTGTGTGCATAAAAGTCTAGTTAAGCTAGTCATCTGAAACCTCTTGTGGAGTTCCTCAATGAAGCCTAGTTTTAATGTGTTAAAGAACAATTAAGATACTTTGCAGACAAAAAAAGTTATGTAAAATTATGTGAATGTAAAGCTAAGGGGACATATTTATTTGACACCCTATACGTATAACATGTATTCCTGTGAAGTAGTTCTTAAAAAAGTGGTAGAGATAACACGGGGCCGGAGCTTCTAATTGTTGCGAGTTGGAAAATAATGTAACACCGTTAAAATAACGGTCACGGTCAAACCACAATTGTGACAACTATATCTCACCTGTAATACAATTAAAACAATTACAATATTAATGCGTTATTGAATTGCCGACGGCGATACATGGTGCATTGCGTAATGCCTGGGTCATATTTGCTCCGATCCATCAACCGGCGCCCGGCCGATTTAGTGTTTTGTTCAATATTGTATTCAATTTTGAACAAAATACTAAATCGGCGGGGCGCCGAAGTGAAAATTGGGGCAAATGTGACCAAGGCATAAACGATAATGAGATTTCTCCCCAGGAATCAAGAAAAAGAACAAAAAGCCCCGTAGCGCAAATTACACGGTCGCATGTTTTCAACAACAAAAAACTCATCCGAGTGCACTAATGCCTTGGTCACATTTGCTACGATTTTCACTACGGCTCTCGGCCGATTGAGTATTTTGTTCATGTATGTATTCAATTTTGAGCTTTTGTTGAAAACGTGTGAGCATGTAATTTGCAACGCATGGGCTCATTGTTATTTTCGTAATACCTAGGGGGAATAAATCATCATATATTATGCAATTCACTCGCCCGCAGGCAGTTCAAAAACGCTCCCTATATTCCTTGGTCACATTTGCTCCGATTTTCATTACGGCGCCCGGCCGATTGAGTATTTTGTTCAAAATTGAATACAATGTTGAGCAAAACATTCAATCGGCAACGTCGGCCGATGGATCGGAGCAAGTGTGACCCCGGCAATACCTGGCCATCATGCCTGGGTCATATTTTGCTCCGATCCATCGGCTGGCGCCCGGCCGATTGAGTGTTTTGTTCAACATTGTTTTCGATTTTGAACAAAATACTCGATCGGCCGGGCGCCGTCGTGAAAATCGGAGCAAATGTGACCAAGGGATTAGTTGGATAAATAAAGCCTTGTATGATATATTATACAAATGGAAGAAAACAAACAGTTCGGGTTTTGAAGATAAATAATAATGAGCAAGACTGTTTTCTTATGGAGCATATGTTATTGATAATCCGATAATTCCACTTATCTCCTTTAGTACTAAGTTGAAACGGTAGCCTTTTATTTGTTATCTGGTGCTGTGGAGATTCTCTTTCAAAACAGGATTTGTAATTATATGCTGTCTAAGGTGATGCATCTCCTCCAGTTCGATAGGAAGGGATAATTATATATTTATCATCCAACCATGCTGTTTCTGATTGTCGGGAGTCCTGTTGCTTTCAACATGTGGTCATTATTTTACTGAAACTCATTATATTTCCCCTTACAATTTATGATAGATCGGGGACATATCTTGAAATAAGTACACCATAGTTAAGTTTTTGTTATCTTCTATAGAATACTGCTTTACCACTCTTCTACAGACTATCCCGTCAAAAATATAGTGTTTCACTAGTGGGATCGATGTTATTCTAATAGATAAGTACGTGTAGGTATTAGATACGATTGATGGATTCCGAAACAACGGGAGCGAATCTAGAGTTGTCACTCAAGTGTGTTAGTCCTACTGGTCACTTTACCGATGAATTAATGATCTGTTTCCTTTGGGCTATAATATATTGTTATCATTATCGATGATGTTTTTCTGCCACTAGTCTCTTGGTGATCAAGTTAGAAATCGACTCTTATGGAAATGGCGGGAAATTAAAATATTGAATATTATATATAAGACAACCTTTTTCGAAAATCATATTTTTCTAAAACATGTCGTAAAAAGGAATATTCTTATGTTACACCAAATTATATTCAAATGACTATGAAGTACTTTAAACTTTGTATTGGAGTTGCGGTGTGAATTGCGTAATTTGTCAATGATTTGTATCCCCGGGTATCACTAAAAAGAACAATAAGCCCTGCAGAGCAAATTACACGCTCATGCAACAAAAGTAGCTCATCCAAGCACTTACACTCACATGATTCTTTTGAAAGGCATCAAGGTTATATTTTGCAATGAAACTCATGTGGTGCACTAGCAACGAGACGACGCGGTTGGTACACGTGGTTAGCTGGGAAGTTTGACACATCGTAATTAGCTGTGTAATTTGTGTGTGCTTGGATGAACTGTTTTGTTTGAAATGTGTGACCATGTAATTTGTACCGCAGTGGCTTATTGTTTTTTTCTGATACCTAGAGGGAAAACTTAGCCCTAAGCTTATACTAATCAGTCACGTTGAAGGATCCTGTTTATACATGTAATAAAGTCAAAACAGTAATGTTTGTGACTACTTTGAATTTAAAAAATAAGCAATCAAATGACCATATTGAAACGGTTTATGTAAAAATAGAAAAATTTATATTTATCCTAACTTTTGTATATTTTAGTTTGTTTTGTAGTTTAGCTATCATATCTGTGTCCTCTTATATTTTGATACTTCTCTGCCATATTATTTTCGGAAAAATTAACATGGTTGAAACTCCCTAAATTACATAAGGCCACAGCTTTGCTGCACATTATACATTACTATCTGAAATAAACAAAAGTTAGGATCAATATAAATGTTTCTATTTTTACATAAACCGTTTCAATATGGTCATTTGATTGCTTATTTTTTAAATTCAAAGTAGTCACAAACATTACTGTTTTGACTATACACTACTCGTAAACGTGAGTAAGCTTTTAATTATAATGTGCATAATTAACACTTGCAGATGACTTTGGATTCACAGTCTCTTGTTGATGGAGCATCACTATATCGGGAATATTTATTCTCCATTGGGCTCAATTGAAATTGATTTTAGTAAATATGATAGTTCGACAAGACCCTTTAAAGTATACGTATAAGTTGTACTTTCACTTTTGTGCGAAATCTCTCTATTGTCATTTTGATTAATACCCGTAGCTAATAAGTACATAAAAACTAACTGAAACATTCATGAAAAAACTGATTAATCCATTAAGGCCATCTTCTGCCTTTGAGTGACGGAGATAGTGATAAAGGAAAGGTTAAGCCTAATCCATAGTCAATACAAATGTAATGATATTGTGTATTGTAAAGGATATTTGTATATATTCTGCTTATTTTTAGTGCCAGCACGTTGGGAAGAACGTTTTAAGAAATAATTATCATATAAAGGGATCCACGTGTTTCCTATACAATCTTGAGCCCGAGCCATAAAAATAAAAATAAATTGCAAAATTGGACACGTTCAATTTAAGACTCCAAATTTGAGGATTCTTAAGCTGTGTCATCCAGGAGATAGACATAAAGACAATTCTCAGGTTGTAAGCTTTCATGGATTTTATTTTTATTGAGTCTGATGTCTGATGTCTTTCAATTATTGGCATTGATTTAACATGGGGATGTCATCATATCTTTTAAAAGCCACAGAATCTAAACCATGAGTCTGATTTCAATTTTGATTGCAGATTTGACAATTTCTTATGATTTTGAAACTTCAAACATTGAATTTGGAGAACTCTCCTTTGGTCTACTTTTTGAACACTGATATTTCAAAACTGGGTCAAAATACCTTCTGACGGCATAAGATGAACACTATAAGCATCCACTTGGTTATCTCTATTAGTGCAGGCTACCTGTGAGCCAAATATCAACTTGACCCCCGCACCCAGTATAACAAGTCGTCATGGGTATCAAATTGTTCGTCTTGCTGAGTACATTACAAAAACCAATTTTGACAGATTGAAATATGGGTCAGATTCGATAAATATGACATAATGTTATGTAATCTATTATTATGACATAGCATTTTTTGTAAAGCATTTTTAAAGGAAATAATGAAAAGAAATCATGAGCTAAACAAATATTAATTGTGTATATACTTTAAAATAAATTTTGATAATTATCAAAAATACTTTGGACTTAGAATTATGTAATTATTACATAATTTCCATTGTTGTATGAGTAAAATTACAATTTGAATTGTTTTCATTTTTAAGATAACAGAATTTTTGTTCTAAATGATATAAACGTCATGTGCTAAACCAATTCAAGCAATAATATCTTATTATGAGTACAAACCTTTATAAAAAGACTTAATCTCATTGTAAACAATATACAGGGTGTTCCAAAAGTAACAGGACTGGTGCTGGCATTTTGTTGAATATGCACCAATCGTCTTCAAAATTTGACATAATGTACTTTCATGTATTGTTACTAAAACTTTAAAGTTTCGACAAAAAATATGGAACTGGGGTAGAGTTATAGTTGCTATGGTAACATGACATCACAATACCCGGGGCAACATTCCACGCAGAAAGTTACAGAGACTTCAAGCATTTTGCACATCCCATATCAAAGTTAGAATCCAACAACTGGTGGGAATTGCATTTGCTAAATACATCATTTGATATTCCTATGTATCCTCTACTTTGAAAAGTAGGGTCCTCTTTGGTCAGTCCAAGAGAAGCATTCAGTATCCATGACTCAAACACATGAGTGAACCCATTTGATGACATGTCACGCAGGGTCGATTGGACAACTTGGAGAAGGCCATTCTCATCTTCAAAGGTCTTACCTCGCTGATTAGCATTCCATTCTCCATATAAAAGTAAAAATTAGATATTGCATAATCAGAAGAGTATGGTGCATGGTCTTAGACCTCAAGACCTAGCTCCGCTATAGCTGCAGCGGTCTTTAATGCTGACTTGCGGGCAGACGCCTTATCAAGATGGATGACTGGCTTCAAATTGGATATTTTCACAAACTCAACAGTGAATTGTGCAGGCTGTTATACATAATGATATTTCAGGAAATTGAATAAATATTATTACAATGTAATAATACTTGAATCTGAGTTGTACAACAACACCATAACTATAAAGCAACTAACAAAACAAACAAGAAATGTTGTATTGTAATAGGTGAATTAGATACTTTCTTCAGTAATATAAAAATGTTAGATATTACATTTTCATGAAAAAGTTGCCCCGGGTATTGTGATGTCACGTTACTATAGTAACCATAACTTTACCCGCATTTTATCATTTTTTCTGAAACTTTACAATTTTAGTTGCACTACTTCAAAGTACAATTTGTGAAAATTTGAACACACTCGCTACAGAATTGACAAAATGCCAGCACCAGTCCTGTTACCTTTGGAACACCCTGTATGCCATGCATATGTAGCAGCAAATAACAGTACTTGAACGGTGTATTAAGACACAATGATAATATCATTAAATATTTAATCAGATATACTTATCCAAATATTCATGCATATAAAAATCAGGTAACTGTTATGATCATTTTAAACATGATAAATATCAATTTTTACATATAAGGGCTTACATCTTTCAATAGAATCATTATATAATATGATGATATGATTATTTCAAACATCTTTATTCTAAACATCTGGATATGGTTTTTCCTCAACCATTATAATGTGTTTTGGCAAATACCCACCTCACGGGAACAGATAGACATGCGCAACAATCCTGCAAGTAGGCATCTACAAGCCTGATTAGTGTGAAATCCATCTTTAAAATAGATTTGGGTAAGATGCCTTAATTCAATGGGAACGGATGCTCTCAAAATCATCTTAGGAACCAGACTTCCATCAATAAAGTAGCATTCGTTGCCTTCTGGTTTCCAAAGTTTGGGCTTTGCTGTGTGAGCACTTTGTCCAGATTTGACATTGGAGATGTGCTGGTAGAAGATGTTGTTTAAAGCATCTTTTGTTAGTAGCATTGCAGAAGCAGGCTTGTCAGTTGTGGATGCCAAAATAAAGCATAGGTCATCCAATGTCATCGTCTTCTTGTCATCTACATGGCTCTCACATTGTAGATGCTCATCTGATCCAAGCTTGCATAAATTGCCGAGGTGCTCAATGTTCTTGATTAATTTTGTGTAATATATCCCCAATTTTAGCAAATGAACAGGTAGTGTCACATCCTATAAGGGCGTGAGCTGCTGATAATGATTTGCAAAACTTTTCACCAAGTTTTCTCATATTCTGTGAATTGATGATGCGCCGCTTTGACCCATGGCCACCGTGCATGAATATCTCATGTGACGATGTAAAGAACTGTGTGGTAGTAGTACAAAAACATGACCAACGCATCAGCATCACTGCATCGAACTATTTCTCTTATTCTTACTTAGCTGTCTTTGACCTTTGTATTGCATGGTAATTCATTAGAGTATCTGCCTCATCAAGACATGCTTCCATGTATACTCTCTTACTCTGCACTCTAAGATCCAGTTGTTGTTATGGTCATTAGCCTTCACCCTTTTTTGAAAACGTCCAGCTAAGATGATTGATTCGTCACTTTTTTCAAATTAGCAAGATTTGCCTTATTTTACCATTCCTAAGACACCATCTATAATTTAGACCTACAAGACTACATATCTTGCGCACATCATCTTCATCCTTTTCGACTCGCTTTGGTTGGCATTCTTCATGAGGTTTTTGTGTTGAATGTACAGATTTCTAACAGATTCTGCATAGTCGCTGGCGATGTGACAATGTGACTTTACCACCTCCCTGATAGACCTGGTTTTCTTACAGATTTTAACAAAAATCTTCTGCAGACTTAAACATCAGCCAGAAACATGCTTCACTTGCCATCTCGATTCACTATACAGTTTAACAATCCTGGACGTGGCTAATAATGCTAAAAGCACAGCCACTCACACTGTATTTTTGTATTGTATTCTTTGTACAAATGAATAACTTAATAAAAAAAACAAAAAAAAACAATCCTGGAAATAAGGCTAGGGTTGCTGTCAAGTGCATATTTCCAACTCATTGTCATATTCTATACACGAGATGGTTCTTTTGTGCTTTGTTGTACAGGGTGGTCAAAAAATGGAAACCTTGCATTTTCCTCATATCTTTGTCATTTTAAAATATTACTCTCTCATATTTCACACATTTGTACATCATTCACTATCATACAACAGCACTTTAAACAACATGCTTCAGGTTTGGGCATTATCACGCTGTTGTCAAACCTGCACAGTTGTCAATGATCCAAATACATTCTTCAGCAGATATGGCCTGAATGACACTAATGATCTTATTTTTGAGGTCTGCAATTGTCCTGAGGTCATTCTCATACACTTTATCGTTGCCGTTTCCCCACAAGTAGAGACATTTTGGACTACATGTGCAGGTTTGCTGACAGCACAATAGTGGCCACTGGGGCATGTTCTTTAAAGTGCTGTAACATTGTGACTATCAATCTGATGGTCATGAAATATAGTGGGCTGGTAGGAAATTGAATTATGTACAAATGTGTAAAATATCAGTTCTTAAAATGACAAAGATATGAGAAAAATGGTGTAAGTTTTTTTTACCATCCTGTAAATGGCCTTCTTTCGGCCTTCTGATTGTCTCATATGCCTCACAAGTCTCCACATCAGGTCAGATTTGATTATACTGTGGTATGAACTGGACTTTGTTTGGTTTTCATAGTTACATATATCTGTGTCTTCCAGAGAAGTCTTGTTTTTTCTGTTCTGCTCCTTGTTATCATTATTATTTTCTGATCGTTTATACAAGACCATGGCCATAGGATGTGTTGATCCCTTCCCATCAATAGTGTATTCGATTTGATCAAAGTTATGGATTGCAGCATCCACTAATAAAACCAGCATTTCCATCATCGGCAGGTTTCTCAATACCACTGAGATTTTTTGTATTTTTACACAAATGGTGGACATTTTAAATTGAGCAGTCATATTGATAATTCCTTCTCCAGCAGAGGTCCTACATCCATAAGGCATAAGCCTATAAAATTTGAATCAAATATGTCAATCGGTATTTAAGTAATCACCCAAACATACTTACGGACAGACGGGTGGCTTTTCTATATCCCTCCAGCTTTGTTTGGTGGGATAACAAAGTATTAAATAAACTAGCTACACATAACCTTTTGTTGAATGTATTCAGCAAGACCATCCTATCTAGATGGCCATAAGTTCTGCATAGTGACTCTGATAAAACAGTTACTGTATGGCAAACAGAAACTGAAAATCTATAAGTCTGTATATATTACATAATATTATATCCTCATATTAATTATGTTATTGTGGAAATAAAATTGTGCTATCACATCCTTTTTATTCATTTTTTGTATTTGGTGAAGTTTAACCAGTTTATTGCATTAAAGCGTGTCTTGCAACGTCTAATTTCAAATTTTTTAACATTATTACATAATAATTACATAATTATGATTAATATTGATTTTAAATTTCTTAAAATTTTGTCATCAATTTTTTCTGAAAGCATTACCACCATTATCTGTTGTTATACTTTGATAAAAACCTAACCATAGCTGTTTTAAACCTTGAAAATATAAAAACATAGAAAACAATAAATTATGTAACATTACGCTAATTATCTGGAATCTGACCCATATTTGAAAATGTCAAAATTGGTTTCTGAAAACTTCACATCATACCGAACAAAATGGTACCACATACGTCTTGTTATACCCGGTGCGGGGGTATGTCATAGAAAGAGGCCTCACTGGAATGTCCCTAGCCTATACTATATGTCGAACTTCAAAGCACGCATGTTATTGGTTTATACGCGCAATCCAACCAATACTTGTTTAGATTTTACAATCACGTGAAACCAGCATGAGACAAGAACCAATCACGTCAGTTGTTTATTACGAAGTTGCCATGCTTAAGATAAACGATCTGCCCTCCGCAGTGATATGTTGAAGACTAGCGCTACATGGCCGCTCGGAGTATTTATCAACTTATCAGGATTGCAAAATAAGGAAAAACACAGATTTAACCTAGATTTTGACCTTGGCATTTGACTGTCCACATTTTGGATTAAGTTAGCTTAGAGAGACTCCTCAGTTGTAGGCTATCATTAGTCAGATTTCTATTCTATTCTGATTGCAGATTCGAAATCTTGAGAAAGTTTCCTAGTATTTTGATACCTCGCACGTTGAACTTCAATAACTATTTTGTTGACGTTCAAAATAAGGAAACCTTATATTTCAAAATCGGTTGATGTAATAAAAAGAACAGATGACACAAAGTCTGCTTAGAAACTACATTATGGAAAAAGATAAAGAAATGAGGATAAATAACAAAAAAGATAATTGACAGAATGCCGACCTAAATGAAAATTTGACCTATTTTTCCATCTTTGAATATTATAATGATTAAACTCGGATGAAGTATATTCCTTAAATGCCACATTTATGTCATAAATAAACCTTTTGTGTCAACATCACTTGGGTCAACATGAACTCTATATGATATTTCATTGATGTTCAGACGCCCGAATCATTATATTGATATAAAAATAAATATAAACCATGGTTGTATTGAAATGTTGTACTTAACCAATACATATCTGATCCATGGATTGTTTTAATCCCCATTTCTCAAACCATACTCCTTGGCAGTGCTAGTGTTTGAACTGCCCGCGATGCTAATGAATTGCTTAATGCTTAATAAGTTTTCCACTAGGTATCACGAAAAGAATTATAAGCTAATGATGTGCAAATTACATGGTCACACATTTTCAACAAAAACAGTTCATCCAAGCGCACTTTTTGTGTCAATTTTGTCGACAAATCGCGATCTGTCTGCACCGCGTGTTGCTAGTGCACCACAAGAGTTCGATTTCAAAACATCAAGCAGATGCGGGTCACTGGGACTTGTAGCGAGACTAAACTATTATTATCAACAAAACCTTAAACTCAAGATTTCTTCTAATATTTTATGATTGTCTGATAGTTAAGGTGACATCTGATCATGCAAATGTACTCATTAAACTAGCTTTTAACTTTAAGTCTTTTTTCACAATTACAATGCTGTCAATTTGCCATTAGTTAATTTACTCTAATGTATCTTGATGACATTATATCTAGCACAAAGTTACAAGGGGTTTGCATTGTTCATTGTAGGAGATCACAACCTTCTATGGCATCTATCTTATTCTCGTAGTATACGATATTGTAAGCTTGAGAACAGAAAGGTATGATAATAATCAGAATATGCCTTGCTTGATAGATGAACCCTTGTAACGTGCTACAAGTTGTAGTCGAATAGGTTAAGCCCAAGTCACATTTGCTCCACGGCGTTCGTACAGCGGCAACATCGATAGAGAAAATCTACATCGTATATTTCATGCTGCATATTACTCTCGATTTTCAGAAGCTACGGCCGCCGTGCACTTGTCGTATATCAAATTTGAACGAGGCATTATTAAATGTATATTGTAGGGAAGGGGCAATGTGGGGGGAATGGGGGGGGAACAATGTTCTATTGTTGGATGAATGATAATAATTCTCTCCCGGACTGATTGCAGCTAATCTGATTTTTTGAGTCGAATCTTATCGATAAATTCAATGAGCATTGTTTATTTTCGAAACATCAAAAAGATGAAATTCAAGTAAGGAGCATCAAATATGTTTTTTGATTCTTAGTTCCGTTTCTTCCTCTGAAGAGTATTTGTATCACGAATCCATATATTGGATCATTTCTAGTCATTTCTTTGTGGATATAGCAATCGGCATGTACCTTCAAAGTCGTCTAAAACGAAGAAGAATCAAAATCGGCTTGTATACATAAGATAATGGGGTCATGCCAAACATAAATTGTATAAAGCAATATTCCTCACAGACAAGGGAGGATTGAATGAACTAGGTACGAGAGTACAAATATAGGTAATCAAAACGTTCAAAAATCCTTTAGTTAACCTTTAATGTCCTATTCTTACTATGAAAACTCTACTGATGCTATTCCTCAAATGGATGCCATTGTATAGTTTCTAAATAGCTGAATAACGCTGACATAATATATGTCACCCTTGTTTGTCTTTGATTTTCTTGGGCCAGACCTCCATTCACTTCAATGTTAGAAACCTGCAATAGTCACATGATTTCATGATTTATCAAAAAATGTTGGTTGAATCTGTCTCGAAAGACATACTATTGGATGGCTCAGTCGATGTACATATTGTGATTAAACATGAAACTGTTGGTTGTCATACAAATAAACCAAGGTTTTAATAATTTTTAGCACTGCACCAATGGAGATTTGGCTCGAGTTTTTTAAAATGTCATGGCAAATGATTTAAATGACAAAACAGTGTAAATCAAAGCTAAAAATAAGAAAAAATAAATAAAGAAAAGTAAGTCATTAGAGGTAAAAAGTGCAAATCTCTTAAAATCTCATGAAAACGACAATAAGTGAGATTTCAAAGCTATTTAAAAAACTCCTCTATTATTCAAGACAGCTCAGTTACCTCAGTTACAAGCTTGACAAATTTTCAATGTCTTTTCTGGGTTGTATAAGGGACTGAAAATGTCAAAATATGTTTCTTTAGTTTTTTTCATTTTCCATGGATTGTCGCTTTGGTGCATATTTAACATTAAAGTATCTTCCGGGCTCAGCACCCGCTTGCTTTAAGTTTAGGGAGATTGCTGGTTAACTATCGTACGAAGTCTCAATTTTATTTTAATGTTTATTTCCATAATTCCTTCAGAGCAAAACTCATCTAGTACGCAACCACTGAGCGATGAGCGATGTCCTCTGCATCTTTTTGCCGTGGTTTTGTGTTCCACACCACTTAAGACCGAATGACCCTTATTATATCAATACTAGCATCTATAGCTATATTCAATGCCAAGTGTATGGAAATCTTTGTTAGTTTGTTTCTTCAACATGCATTGCTATGGCTTCAGTAGGATTGCAATTCCCACTGTCTCGGCGTTCCGCCTACTGAAACAAAGGCGTCAATACCTGGAAAATTATCGGTTGTTGTAGTACACGTCTATAGTAATGCATGAAACACGAAGAGCCGGGTATTAACGTTTTGCTTTATTGAGATTGGTTCCTGAATGATAGGGAAGAGAATGTAAGATATCGCGTCATTGTACTTGGACTCGTAGTTTGGGGTATTGGGGTTTGTGTTTTCATTGAATGATTGTAATCTTCAGTGTTGTGTTATGATTACATAGTCGACTCACTTGTGCTTTTTGATAACAAACACACATTCAGTAAAATACTTTTTGAATATTTTGAATCACAATTTTCCATTCCGTGTTCATTAAAATGGAAATTTTATTTTTAAAGTACTGTCAACATATTCGCGAGATTTATGGTTAAGAATACACGTAGTGTGGGATATTAAAGTAGAAAAGCCAACTAACCTAACTGATCTCGTTTCCAGATAGTACCCAAGCTCAAAAGGAAACTACTATATCATCGGTGAAAACGACTTCTATGAACACAGCGTCTACATTGGGTTCAGAGATGACTGGCTCCACATCGGAGATGAATATAACTTTAGCACCTTCCATTGCAACAGTGGAACAAAACTATGCCACAAAACCAATTGCCATATACCTCATAACAACGAAAGGACAAACTGAAGCGTATAAGAGAGCTAAGAGAATTGAATACGAACCCGTAGAAGCAACTGCTGCTGTAACTATAGGCTCAATTGGACTAATTATCGTGTTGATAGCTCTCATTGCAGTATTTATAGGAGACCTGGGAGCGTTTTATCAAAATTTTAAAACAATGCAGCGTAATTTATTTGGGTTAAAGCAAGAGTATCAACTTCAAAATGTGTCACATGCTTCTTTGACAACGCTTAATTAATGTTATCATGTGCATTGCATCAACAGAATTCTTATTCACCCAGATGTAAACATACATGGCCATTAATCTAAAAGAGAAGGCGCGGGTTGCCACTTTTTGTCTGGTGAAATAGATTCCAGAACATCCGGGAAGTTTCATAGGGCACCAGAAAAAATCATGAACTGTTTACTTATGTACAGTTTATCTGAAACACTACTTTTTACAACGTAAACCGCGAACGGGAAGGCGCACGCAGGTTTTTCCAAGGATGTGACGTCATATTGTTCTACTTATTTCCCGGTTTACGTACATCCAAACGTGAAAAATCAAAGTCTAGGTAGGTCGTTCCGTAAAGGATTTTTAGTACGATACCAAGTTCGATCGAGATAAATATGATATAGGTCAAATGCATGAATGTGTTTGACACAAATCTGTGGACATATCGAGATCATTTATGTCCAATCTAATCAATTATAACTTGAATATTGAGGCACCCATTTCATATGTAAAATCTGATGAGATTACATACATGGCAATTCCCACATCTCAAATTATCTTAATTCTACTGTACATATTGTGTTCAACAATCAAATAAAGCAGCATGGAGACAACATGTACATGGAAGGCGACATTGAAGATTGAACTAGTATTAACATGTTGTATTTTGTAAGATCCAAGATGTCATAAAACACTGCCAGGCTGTGAAACATCTCCTCTGTTAAACACTTTCATCAATTTGTCGATAAAGTAATATTTTTTATATATTTTTAAAGTAGAAAATAAAACGAAAGGCCGCTAAGAAAAGGGTAAAAAACAGTTTGAGGTTTACGTTTACGTTACGTCTAAAGTGCTCAGCTTAAAAGCACTTTTGTTCATGGTACGTAAACGAGAACGTAAAGGTTTACGTTTGCGGTTCACATCATAAAATATCGTTTTGCTTAACCTCTCTAATAGAATGGAATAGTCGGGACATTTCTATTATAATTGATATGTCTTGGCAAGTTAGCATATCACCTTTGGTTTTAAAGTCGTATGGATGCCCACCCCTTTCTCCCACTTTATATGGATTGGACTTGCATCTTCCAAGAACAGACTAAATAGATAATTAAAGTGTTCATATATATTTTTGTTGACAAAAGTACACCTATATTTGTTAATTCATAAGTAATGAGCGTACAAATGTGATATAAATTCTGAATATTAAATTATAAAACGTAATGATAATTATATTTTTAAACTCTGTATTCTGTGCGTTTAATGGCCAGATGGCGCTATGTCATGATAACTATCTGTAACAGGCTAGATGCGCACATGGAAGAAATGTGCTTATTTCAAGGCCCCGAGTGAAAATCGAAGCTTAAGCCATTCAGATATTTAGCCTGCTCTGACAGAAACTGTCGCATGCAAACCGCAGTATGCACTATAGTTTTTGTTATGTGAGCCTCACTGAGAATGATTTTTGAATATGAAAAAAGATTATTGTAAAAACAAAGAACACGACAAGCAATTAAACAGTATCCACTATGTTCTCTTATTTCAATTAAACATATACAATCGTACTTCTTATTTAAAGAACAAATTTTATTGACATTTCACTGCAGCATATCCGTCGCCATTGCAGTTGTTGAAGTCATAATCAAGATAGTCACGTGATCCAAAAGTGCGCCTCTGATCATCAAATCTTCTCCAGTTGGAACAGAAAATATCGTCATATGTCAAACTGACGGTGAAATCAACTTTATATTGACACTGCCCCAAATGTCTTTCATCTCCGTTGCATTCAACTTCAGTTATCCATGCATTTTCGGCATCACCAGGTATTGCATATCCTGTAGCGTTTTTGTATTCCATTCCAAGTTGTTTACACACAACTCTAGCCTCTTTATCTCCCCAGTTTGTTGCACATATTTTACGTGTGTCTTCATTCACTTTCATGTTCAGGCGTTGTTGGGCATCTATATGCACAGGAATTGGCGTACAAAACAAACTCGCTCTTTTGTTTCCGGGGCATGTCACATTTTTACCATACTTGAAGGCACATTCTGCTAGATTGAGTTCGCTTCCTTTACATTTCACGTCACTTATTTTGATGTCGCCACCACCCTCGATGCATTCATCATATAGACCAAATATGTTCAGTGCGGCATTGGCAGGATCAAAGCCTAGATAGAATTGGTATGGACAATTTGAATATGGACAATGGACAATTTGAATATTCATATGAATCTAAAGTAGAAATACCCAGTGAGAATACCTCTTTAAGCGGAACACATTTGTAAGTATGTTATTGGGCCTTAATAACTGGAACACCTTCAGAAAATGATAACTATTTTGTGGCTCGACATTCAAAAACACTTTTTGTTCGATGCATGTTATGGCTAAAGATATGGTAGACGGGAAAATACTTAAACGGATTTCTGACGATGAAAAAGTTTCAACATATTGAAAATGGCTCCTTGAGAATGTACACAAAAGGAACAAGGTTTTGTCGATTAAATGGAGCAGACTGGGAACGATTTAGACTTAAAACGTGCAAAATGTAAACATTATTCAAAATGGAACAAAAAAATCTAAATCACTGAGAATGTTAAACTCGACAGTGAGATAATACGACATACATGTATTCATTCTCTTTTAGGTGATTACCCGCGCCATGTCCACATGATGATTAATATTCCACTACCCATGCGGGTTTCGTGGAAAATCACTTGTGAACAATGTAAAGATATTCAACTTAATAGAATGACAGAATGAGTGTACTAGTATTTGTTCAAATTGTAGGTAGATTTTACCTGCTTGCCTGCATACCACTTTGGCTTCTTCGATTCCAAAATCATTTCCACATACAGTTGAAAAACCAAGAAACGTGTAGAAATATCTAGCGGTTTCCTAAAATTAATATAGGTGAAGGTCAATAACGAGATATAGTATTTTGAATTCGACATAAGTTGGGTTGCTGGGATTGGATCATTTTTAGCCTTGTTATAAATACTCTTCTTTTTTGTTCACTATTCGTTTTTTCATTGTTGTGGATTTGCCCATTTGCGCGATACATCAATACTGGCCCATTTAGAATAATGACTGCTTTTGAGCAAAAGGTGGCATTTTTTAACCGAAAAGCGCTTCGTAGATATTTTCTACAAATGAACATTTACAGATATATTTGGACTTTAAGAATCTACCTGCACTTTCAGAAACCACGTTGACACTCTCGTATGTCTTAATGATAAATTGGAAAACGAATTACTGAGTGATATTAAGAAATGCTTGCCAGAGGGACTTTCCGCTTTAAGTGAAATTAGAGGGATATTGGGTCTAGTAAGTCATGACCGAGGATTCAAATCTATAAAACACACATTTCTTTACATAAAATATTATAGGAATATCCTATGGTTTTGAAAAAATATCATTTATATCCATGAGTGGATATTGATATCTTCATGAGTGAGCGCAGCGAATGAGTGAAGATATTTGTATCCATGAGTGGATATAATTGATATTTTTGAAAAACCATGGGATTGTCCGTTTATCCCATGGGAAATTATCATCAGCGAAAAAAGTTTAAAAATATAATTTGAGAAAAAATTTGAAAATATAATTGAAAAAATTGAAATTTTGAAATTTTTTAAAAATATTTTTGAAAATAATTAAAAAATGTATATAGAATTTTTTTTTGAAAAAAATTCGAAACCATCGAATATCACTTTTAAAACCATCGAATATCACTTTTCAAACCATCGAATATCACTTTTTAAGACGTGATATTCGATAGTTTAAAAGTGATATTCGATGGTTTGTGAATTTTATACTAAAATATGATATCTTGATCCACATATCAAATATATCTTCATGTGATATTCGATCTATATCCTTGCAACCATGGGATAAATATATTTATCTCATGGTTACAAGGATAAAGATCGAATATCAGGTGAAGATATATTTGATATATGGATCAAGATATCATATTTTAGCAAAAATCCCCAAACCATCGAATATCACTTCTCAAACCATCGAATATCACTTCTCAAAGTGATATTCGATGGTTTCAAAAGTGATATTCGATGGTTTCAAAAGTGATATTCGATGGTTTCAAAAGTGATATTCGATGGTTTAGATTTTATCAATATTTTTTTGTCAATTTTTTTTCAAGATTTTCTTTAAACATTTTTTTAGATTTTTTCCTTCAAATTTTTTTGTTTTTGCAAAACATTTTTTCGTCTTTTTTAAAACATTTTTTAACACTTTTTTTTGCTGGGTTAATAAATTCCCATGGGATAAACGGACAATCCTATTGTTTTTCAAAAAATATCAATAATATCCACTCAATGATATCAATATCTTCACCTATTCGCTGCGCTCACTCGTAAATATATCAATATCCACTCATGGATATAAATGATATTTTTTCAAAATCATAGGATATTCCTATATTATCCATGCAAATGCCAACCCAATTTTGTAAATTCTAAAAGTAATGTACAACAACCCTAGCTAGATGTGAAGTTAGAAAAGGAGGAAAATCTGGATAGATCAAACACTTACAACATTATAACATTTTTGATGAAGTTGATGTACTTTGAATTTTGCAAGGAGTTTCTTTAAAACACTTCAAAGACTTTACATTGAATGTAGAAATCATCAAGTCAACGTTATATTTATCTAAATACGGTGCTTGTGGCAGCAATATCTGCAACATGTTGCAAAAATATATGTACAACCCTGTGCACTTTTTTATTTATTGCAATTGTTATGCTGCTTAACCTGAAATAAATTTTTATTACAAAGATACCGACCCACTTCTCCTTTGCATTTCCTTCAGGCTCTTCACAGAATCTTACAAGTCCATGTCCCCATTGGTAACCTCCCAAAGAAAGACATTTCACAAACTCATGGATTTCTGAAGTAATCGAATGGACAAGCAACTAACTCATTTTGCAACAACATTACATCAAAAAAATAAATCAACTCAAATGCATTTAAATTTGATATATTATATTTGTGTTTCGATTTGGACAAATTTTGTCGTTTTCATGTCATCAACTATACGTGGTGGCATTTTACACAACAGGGGGAGAACCCCCAGGGTTCAAAAATGACGTACGTCTATAATGTAAATCTGTATTGAGATGCCATACCGTCCTGATTGGTCCAAATCGGCGGAATCAACATTTGCGTATGTATGACTGATGTGATCAATATGCTTAAATCGATTAAAACATCTCAATGACGTGTTATATTCGAAACCTGACTGATGAGACACAAACGAAGGTGGTACGCAAGAGACGTTATATGGCTGTCATCACCAAAGATTTGGGGGTTTCCCTCCTCTTATTTTACACTTACTAGGTTCCTCCTCGAAGCAGAACACACTAACATGACGACAATGTTCCACTTCTCGCTTGGTACAAAGTTGTATAGTTGGATATATCCATTCATTATTTTGGCAATCCAATGCGACAGATTTTCTCGCGCTTCCCTGCCCAAATTGATTGTAAGGAACAGCGAATGCATGTCTCCCCAAGCCACTGTTTTCACATGTTAAATAGGCAAAACGACGGTCCATAACGTCATTTATAAGTCCCGTCGGACAAAGGTTTGCCCATTCCCCTTCGTGAAAAACTTCAGGTCTCCCAGAGAATGAATTTCCACCAGAAAGTCGAGTTTTTATGCCATTTTTCGTACATGATATAGTTACAAAATTGTTAGGTGAACAGCCCTGGTTGCCTTTATCCCACCGTTCTATGTTGCATTGAGAGAGACTCGCTTCGTTCCCATTACATTGAATTCTGCTTGATGCAACACCTTTTGTATTCATCAAAGGTTCCACATAAAATTCTCCTTCCCCATACGTCGCAAGTCCAGATTTGATTGTTACTGCATCATCAGGGTTGAAGCCCAGCTCCCCACACACAACTCTCGATTCCGTATCACCCCATTGTTCATCACACACATACTTAAAGGCCGACCTTCCCATACAACGTTATTTTTTAACATATATAACTATCATATTAATTTGCCACTAAGAAGAATATTAATGCTTTATTATATACTTAACATACTTTTAAAGTTTTTTCTGCAAAAATATCGAAGTACGGCCATTAGATTGAGTAAAAGGTATGATGTAGGATTAGAATCACAGACGTTGGAATTTGTTCATTATTGTATATTCTCTCTTTATAGCTCTTGTTGTGATAGGTTCCACGGAGCAACCAACGATTGCCTTCTAACGACACGTGATGGTTTAAGTGTGCTATACTAGAGCCCAAAAAAGTTCTAAAATCATTATCCTATTTAAGTAACCATATTCAGAGTATTGGGAATTTATTTTAGCAATGCTATCCCACATGAATCTAGTTGTTAAGACTCGATCAAGTTGAGTTCTTCAGATCACTCGCAAACGGCAGAAAAGATAGGGTCGTGTAAACCAGAATGGTATTGACTTAACATGTAATATACACCATTGAGTTATGACTTAGCATCGGGATATCATCATGCATGTCACCATATGATCCTCATTATCTCAGGAAAACTCAAGTTTATCGAGTCTCTACAAGTAGATTCATGTGGGATAGTATTGGTAGGATCCATTTTACAAAGTAAGAATATGGGTTCTTAAACAGGACATTAAAGCTTAACTAAGGCTTTTTGAAATTTCTGTAAGCTGTATACCTCTTTTTATGTGCTTGCGTGTAAATCTGCTTGACTCTTAACATACCAAACTCTATGGACTCTGTTATATCTCCATAATCATCATCTACCCATTCATTTCTCCGGATCAATTGTACTCTAAGTTCTGCATCTATGAACAAAATGAAAATGTCTAGAGGGGTGTTTTCATTTCAAACCACATTGTAATTACCATCACTTAAAATTATGGTACCATGTCGAAACAAGTGGCTAAACAAGCTACACTGTTAAAACCTAGCATTTAGTTTGTATCAGAGACTAACCCTATATAGTCATGGGCGTAGCGCTATTCTTCAAAGAAAACATGCGTTTGGTCCCGAGCGAGCTCATTCGAGCCTCGAGAATTACGAGTCATTACGGGCAAAGAGGAGCACGACCCCGGCTTGTACGATGCTCGTAATTGTTGTTTTCAATGCCCGTACAATGCCCGTACGAGCTTGTACGAGGCCCGTTATCGGACTTTTTTACAGCACAAAAAGGTGTTGTCCCATTGGTGTACGGCTAACTTAACGAGGCCCATACGAGGTTGTTCAGGGCCCGTAAACGAAGAAATTGTTGCTTATCGGATCAGTCTGAAATTCTTATTTTCATTTTCCCCTTAGAGTAAGACTTTTTTAAAATTGAATGAATTGAATACCTTTTACTAGTGTTCCAGGACATTCTTCTATTTCTTCAAGGGTACAATCCCCTGTGGTACTTTGAGAACCTCGAAATAGGCAGGTTTTCAAACGCATTCTTGTGTTGCCCTTCGAGCGACATGTTTCACTCCAGTCACCCCATTCTGTAAAGAATAATTGTTTTGTAACAACAAAAACAACAACAACACTTTTGATACTTAAGAATATCAAAGTTGACAAATTTAACTTTTTAAAACTAATTATGCTTTGTCATCGATTTTCAAGTATGAGGAGTTAAAACCACTTTGTAGTTTTATCAAATATTATCGGATGTAATATGTGAACCTTTTTGCATTTGAAAACTATAATTTAATGATATTTTGTTTTGAAAATAAGATTTTGCTAGCAATAATTGAAATCAATAGGTAAAACACATTCAAACAAATTTTGTGTTGGAGTATATTGCTTAAAATGGAGAAATTGAATCACAAACCCAGATACCTGGTCGAGAGAAAAATGAATTTCATAATGACAATGGCAATGCTTTATAATGTAATGATTACATAGCAGATGAAGTTTTACTTGATTCATCATGCAAAGTGAATAAAATAATGCTCTACGATGTAGTTGTGTATTTTATGATCTAAAATCTAAACATTTACCCAAAAATGGTAAGAATTCAAATACCTTTATAAAAAGACCAGCCATTTTTTCTCATGCCATTTTTGGGGAAATGGATTAATAATTTTTGGACTCATGTCAAGTTATGATTTGAAACGATATTCTGAAACTCCACTCGAGCATTTTAACAGATACAATTTTGGATACTTAAACCACGCATGGTTCAGCGTTGAATCAAATCAAAGAGTTCTGAAAGCCAAACGTTCGTAATGGAGGGTACATAGTACATACTGTCTAAAACCTTGACTACAGAATATAATTAGGATACTACAAACCAGCTATTTTATCTGAAATCCATGTTAACATGTGTGAAACGCTAGTGTGTCCAGTTTTTCCTTTGCTAGTCTTTTCGCAGTTTCTCAAATCGATCCAGCTCATTATACCAATCACAGTTGCTGGATCTGCTTCTTTACTTTTACATACCACTGGCCCTCCACTATCAACCTAGGACAGAATGTGAACGTGTGATAGCTGTAACAATATTAATGTTTCCGTTTCACATGTAAACCACATAGTTTGAAATACAGATATAACCCCATGTGCTACTTCCGTAATCTATGAGTCTGTTTTAATAATTTGTAACAATAGCAAACAGGTTAAGTAGACAGCATTGCAGGTACCATTGTAAATCGTGATGAACCGAGGGTCACTTAGTAACAAGCATAGCGTAACAATCCAGATCAAACGTGAAATAAAGTGCGGTAAATTCAACGCTCCATGTAGGAATCGAACCCAGGACCTTATTGAAAGTCTGACACTCCACCACATGAGCTATAAAATTTTAGCTTTATTACTACAGCTCGGCAACGACTTACTTGACATAACGTCCCAGTACCTTGATTAGTTTCAGTGATAGCAACAGTCTGGTTAAAGGTGAGTTTTTTGCCATACTCATCAACAGAAACAACATTTAAAGATCTCAATTCAGAAGAACTTGATGATGCTATTAAAATAGAAAATTAATAGTTAACAAGGATTTGAGTTAAGCTCAGTGAATCTTAAACGACATTGGACAAGTCACGATATTTTGAAGCTATAATTCTTACTTTCATGACAAATTAAAATTGCATAGACGTAGATATAAGTTGAGTAATATTGCATATATGCGTAAAGCCTCTGTCACATTTGCTCTTAGACAGGCGTACGGCGGTTATAGCTTCACAAATTCGATACAGTATAGAAAATCTAAATCATACTGCTTATCCTTATATTTTATGTTGCATATTTCTCTCGATTTTGGAAAGCTACAGCCGTCGTACGGTTGCCGTAGATCAAATGTGACTGAGGCATAAAATACATTATTTACAAGTCCACGGTGTAATGGTAAACAAAATATAACAAACGCATTTACGCGCAATACGTACACATGGAGTACCGCCCAAAGTCCGCCATTTCACAATACCATCTCTTCAATTTATTATGTTTCACACATTGTCGTTCTGTAGAATCTCTACATACACTTATCGGGAGATTGCTCGGGCGTGCAGTCGGCTTTGTGAAGTCCAATGGGGCGTCGAGCTTGATCAAAGCTATATCATTTTTCAATGGACGACCTAAGGAATCCTTGGTGTAATTCTTATGGATTACAACATTTGCAATTCCCCTTGTTTGCCCGTCTTTCTGCTTGTCTCGACCTTCAGGTAAACCAGTGGTCACGGTCCAATGTTTAAGCTCACATTTCGAATACCTTCATATCAATGCAATAAAAAGCAAAAAATGATAATAAGATATGGAATGAATGAGGAAGGATGTGTGTGAAATGGAGTGAATGTATAAAAAATATATATGTAAGAATATATTACAGAAGTCATATATGATGATAATAATAAAAAATAACAATAAAAAAAAAATAATAAAAAGCAAAAAGAATGAAGGGATTGCAAGAAAATATTTTTGTTTAGTAATCGTGTGCTCTCAAAGGATTGTGATTGGGGCAAAACTAAAGTAAATACTCCAACTTACAAAAACTCTTGGTCAGCGGAACAACAATATCCCTTATAGCAAACACAATTAGCAGCTGTCAGTAACCACGTATCAGACAGAATAACACCACTGCAAAAATGACCATCACTATCACCATCAAAATAGCGAACGCTCTTTGAGATAGAAATCATGTAAGCGTAAGCCTCAACGTTCGAAATGGGGGTGCCACCAGTAGATTGGCTGTTGTTAGAATTTAAACATTCACACTTTCCTATTTCAATCGGCTGTTTTCCGTAACATTTGTCGCTGGGCTGTGCGACTTCACTATCATCCATACACAATTTACGACGTTCCCTCGATGAGCAGCCTGCCATGATACCGGGACAGCCACTCCATGGACTCCACATGGCCCAAGATAATATACCATCTGGTAGGTAAAAAGTAAAAAATCAGCATTAAACATAATTTCAGTGCATTGTCATTATTACGTAAATTATATAATTATGTAGATGTCCAATTTTTACAATTTAAACTCAATACTCATCAGTCTTTACAATCAGGGGAATTTACTAAAAAGTATACCTGGAATACGAAGGTTGCTCAGATTTTCTTCCACAAATACATATTTGTTGCTTAAGGCATCCGTGCGATCAGCTAGAACTGTTTTTAACAAATAATCATCGCTGTATTTATGCAATGCCGTTTTAAGTTCCGTCACTAGATTGATCTGTTGACGAATCGTGTTTCGTTTATAGCCCTTCACTACAGCGAGGCTTAATTTGATAATATTATTTTTGTCTTTTTTATTATCTACAGACGAAAGAAAAAGTGACACAGAATCACGTCCAGTTTTGAATCCAAGTCCTGTGGATACCTCTCCAACAGCACTCAATACTCGGTTAATCGCTTCTCTTGATTTACTCATTTCTAACCTATCCTTTGATAATATATTTGCTTTAATGTATTCCTCTATACGTTTTGAACCAAGCTTTAGTTGTCGATACAGGTTGACGACAGTCAGTTCTTGCATCAAGTCATTTGTCGATTTATATCTTATAACGGCAATTTGTTTGAGATCATCGACGTCTCCTTTGCTCTGAGCCAATCCAGCATGGACACACACCAGAAAGAAGCAGATGGCGTATGTTGTACTTGTCATAGCTTAAAGGCAGAATCAGATCTATAGGGGTGAAACAAATTACAAGCAACATGTACAATTGACCTACCAATCTGTTCCTTACATTCTCAAATACAATATCTCCCAAAAGATTCACGATATGTTATAAATTGGTGAAGTTATAATAGATTCAAAGTGCAAAAATGGGTGAAAAATGTCTTTAGAATTCTCCCAAATAATAATGATGGCAACCATTCTTATAGAAAATTAATACATTATTGTAAAAATCTTTACTCTTCCTGAAATAAAGTGTGCACTTTGGGGATTTTTAGAAAATAGACATGAAAAGGAATGACATTAGCCAGAAATATTTTAAAATTGAAACAATTTTTTGTTAGACTGCTCGCTAGATCTGATTCTGATTTATAATCTAAAATAACAGTTAATTATTAACTATGAAATCATAATAAAATGCAGTGTTTAATATGAATACCTAAAATAACGCCTAGATATTTATTTTTTAATTTATTTAGTCATGTAAAATATACTTACATGTACTTTGAATGAAAGCCATGCTCACATCGAATAGTAATGAAATACGAGATTGAATATGAGTCTACATGAAAGCCTGACCGTAATTCGTAGTTCTTAGCACACATGTAAAGTTTATTGCTATATATCATAAATTACAAAATAAACAGCGTATCAAATACACGTGTATAGATAACAATAAGCACTTCATTATCATTATTGGTTTGCTTTTTGATTATGTACACTACCTCAAAAAGTTTGGAATTTTCTCTCATTGATCTGCATGTTAATTGGAGCTTGTGTTTTGTCCAATTGCATAAAAAGGCTTACTTTATCACTGATTTTATGAATTGACCCTATTTCCATCTCTTCAGAAGTTCCCCTCATTGATTTTTCCGCGTTTACAAAGTGTTATGTCCCACATTCGATATAGGTCTGGAGCTCGCTGAATAGGATGGTTTGACGCAAACAGCAAATCAAAATTATGTTAATTTGATTAAAAAATAAAGAAAATTGTTTTATTTAGGGAATGGAACTTCCTAAAAGTTTGTACAGTTTAATGCAGTTAGGTTTATTTAAAATCATTTCGCTACCAAAAGTATTTCAATGAAATGAGTTTTTTGAAAAAATAAATCATTCCAATAATTTTTTGCCTCTGATAAAAATAAGAAATAAGAAAGTCATCAATGCCCGACATATTGTGAGGAAGGAAAAATCATGAATAAAAAATCCAAAGATGATAAAATGATGCCGATGATGATCATTTATATGATAACTTCTTAAATAAGTCAATTTTCATTGATCCTTAAATAGAAATTCTAACGCTAGTACCAGTTAATGTATAGGAAAAAGGTTTCCAAACTCTTAGAGGGAATGTAGATTTTATTTATTTTTATTTTTTCTCACATTATATCCATTAATTCTATTATTTTTAAATAATTAATCAATATAATGTATTAACAAAATGTTTACTCATTAATCATTATATACTAGTAAAATGGAATAAATCTAATTAAAATGAAGTGTTTTAATAATGCTATGACAACGCTACATTTACATTCGGATACATACATTTTTGTCTATCAATAATTCATTCAATTATTTGAATATCAATATACAGCTAGCTGTGTCAATAAGTAATGCATGGAATCAATTCGAAAATGACAATTATAAAAGTATGATATTTACACAGCAAGTCCATTGACCCTTCTGTATGTATGCGTTGTCATCGAAAGATTTGTCCAGCGTGGAGAGCATCCTCTTTTTCATTTAAACATACTAAAAAATCACAAATTATTTTTTAACTCATATGTTTCGTTATAACAAAGAAAATTACCTTCTCCAAGTAATGGGTTTATCCTTTGCGTGTAAACTTCGACTTATGAAACTAGCTTCTTTCACATCGCATTACCCTAAATAGTAATGCAGGCAATGTATCTTTTATAATATTTGTTTTTTATAACACCAACGGGCAGGGCAGGGGGACGTTTCAAGAGTTGAAGTGGTACAGTAACGAATAAAGGTACTATATTATAGGTCATTCAAACACTCGGTGGAGGTGTATTATAATATTCCATAATTAGGTCAAATGAGGTCAAAAGTAGATCGAACTAAAATAGGGGGGGGGGGGGGGGTTGTATCTCAGTCAATAAAAGTCCGATTACCTTGTAATATGGCTTATCTTGTTTGATAGTGTATCCAGTGTACTACATGGTATTTATTGAAATAAGAAAATATATAGAGCCAGCTTATATTTCTATTCAAAAATATCTAAATCTTTTGTATTTCACGAGATTATTACATGATACAATACACTCTAAAACGTTTCTAGGGTATAGTGGTGCAATGCACTATGCTTTACACTTCAAAAATGGATAATACAACCCTTTTACCCTACTACAACCCCAACTACTTTATGTTGTATCACAAAAATGGGCAATTCAACCCCCTCCCAATTCATGTATTTGAATCTAGTTGTGTTTATATTAGCATATTCCTATTTTATATACAGTAAATACTTTATTAAATTATGATTTACTTAGTTTAATAATTAATTAACTTATTTACTAATCATTAATTAATTTAATAATTTCTGATCTTTAACGTCTGGAACTTGAGAGAGAGAACTGTCTAATATTACAAACCAAACATGTTTTTCGAATGCCTCCTTTACTCTAACCTCAAATCCCGCAGTTGTTTATGAGTATCAAGGTTGTTATCTTCAAGAATGGAATTCACATTTGTTTAATTGTTGTGTCGGTGACAATGACTAAACTACATTCCTTACCAGCTACGTAACACTCACTGGTAACACTCACTGGTGCTGCATTATCCGAGCGAGGACCTGTTTCAGTAACAAAATGTCGGAACCTCAAACTTTCGATTTTTCTTTTTCCTTATTTCACGAGTTGTAGGTAGATTTTCCACGGCATCTGTGTCACAGTGTGTAAGTTTCATATGTTTTAGAAAATCTAAACGTTTTGGAAAAAAATTCATAAGACGATAGACCTGCACTTTTAACCCATTCCGTTTACACAATGATAGTAAAAATTATATCAAGGATAATGTCTTCTTCTGAACTGTTCGCAAACGCGTTAATCTAATCTTAGACTTGTGCTACCAACACACGTTTATTATAAAAATTCATGGGAAATTCTGCCTATATAGATATGTCTTGAAATAGAGAAAAAGAAAACTCGCACCTTCGAGGTTCCGACATTTTGTAAGAAAAACGGATCCATTTCGGCAACAAGTTTTAAGATTGCAGTACATTTTACACTGTGATATCCACCAATAGGTCAGAGTAAAGCTGACTACTTTTTAATTGAGCTGTGTGAAGTACACACTCAGTACATGATCATTTATATTCATTTTCACAACTGATAATGTCTAAAATAATATCCTATATAACCCTTTTACTATTAAAACTCTGTTTATTAAAGTACATAGCGAGGAGAACGAAATATGGACTAAAACTAAATTAGGTTAAACTCATTTTAGATTGGCAGTTACAGACTTTAAAAGCAAACACTTTTGTAATATATTTTCATATTTTTGGTCATAGTGTTACCAGCATAGTTGCGTATATAGAATGACGATGACACGGGATGTAATATATAGGATTAGTGTGTTACTAATATGCTGTGTTGGTAAGTAGTATTATTTTGTTTTATATCCATTAATGGATTAATTTCAACCTGGCTCAACATCGAGTGACAACTATTACTTAGGCTAGTAATAATTAAACACATATACCGTTATATTAAACGATCTTAACTTCATAATCTGACATGGTGATCTAGCTTCGATCACATGTCATCTCTATGTTACAGCGATCTGATGTCATACCATTTCTGGCTATTATAGTCATCAACAATTTTTCTGTAATTAAAATACGATAATCTGTCATGTGACATTAGTAAAGACAATTGTTCATTATTCTTTGACGTTGTGACACTGGCATTTCCATGCAATTTTTCATTTAGAGTTGGCACGTGGCCTTGAGTATTGTACCAGTTACTGCGATCGGCGTGGGACTTGGCAGTCGGGGTTTGTATGTGGTATGTTCATCAGACCACCAGTTGTACTCAATTGCACACATATTGTCTTTTCATTTAGAGTTGGCACGTGGCCTTGAGTATTGTACCAGTTACTGCGATCGGCGTGGGACATGGCAGTCGGGGTTTGTATGTGGTATGTTCATCAGACCACCAGTTGCACCCAAAGGAACAGTTGCATTCAAAGGAACAAACACTACACTCTACTGTTGTGGATCCAAGACTTTTAGGTACCTCATATTTTTGTTGAATAATACCGTTATCTATTCAAAATTAAAGGGACTATTTTATATGAGATCGAGATTTTCCTTGATCATTTATTCTAATTCTACATACTTGGAATAGCAATAACGTGATTGTGTCAAAAATATATATTGAAAGTTCAAATGAAAATGTGCACAATATATATTCCGAGGTTTTAATTAGCAATCTTTAAGAGGCCATTTCCTCTCATTATGTTTGCTATTCTTGTATTTTAAGATTCTGCTGCAACGACCCAGATTCGAGTATTGCCGGCCTCTATCCCGAGCGCTACCACTGCGTAAGGAACATGTCTAATAGGTAAAACCATGTTATATGATTACCATAAGTAAAACATATGAACGTAAAGATAAATTTTTTTAGCCATTCTCATGGGTAAAATTGTGTTATATTATCAAAGGTTAACATGTTATGATAATCATAGATAAAACATGTTATGGTTCTCAAGGGTAAAATATGTTGATGTGTTAAGATTATTGTAGGTAAAATATGTTTAAATCCTCACAGATAAAACTTTTTATGATAATCATAGGTAAAATAAATGTTATTGTTCTCACAGGTAAAATATGTTATAATAGTATAGTTTCCATATAGCTTTTGAAATCTCACTAAATCTCGTTTTTCGTGAGATTTTAAGAGACTTGAATATTAGACCTCTAATGACTTACATTACCTTCTTTTAAATGGCATATTTTAATTCAGTGAAATGTTTTCTCCTATAATAGCTTTGATTTACACAGTTATGTAATTTGAATAATTTTCTATGACAATTTAAAAAAACTTGGGACCAATGTCCATAGATGCAATGCTAAAATTCTTTAAAACCGTGGATTATTTGTATGTCAATCAACATTTGCATGTTTAATCACAACAACTACATAAACAGGGTCATCATGTGGTATATCATTCAAGTTTTAAACAGATTAAACAAACAAACTTTGATAAATCATGAAATTAAGCCACTTTTTCAAGATTTTAGCATGTAAGTGAATGGAACTCTAGCCCAAGTAAAAAGCTGAATAACAGATGGCAGCACTAGATTTCATTGATTTTTCTGCTATTTAGAAACTATCCTATTCCCTACGGCGACGCTTAAATCAATCTGTCGTCGAGTGAATCTCAAAACTGGAATTTCACTGGCGTCTGCTGGTAGGGATACTAGCATGCATAGAAGACATGCAGCAAAACATGATTAATAAATACTGAATAAAAATAATAGTTCACGTTTTCAAGAGATGCGGTGTTTGAAACCTTGTTAAACATTTACTCCAGATATCTACGACCCTTGAAGTGAGATTGATCGGTAACTAGAAAATTATACTAGAATCGTAAGAAGCGTTTTTGTTTATCGCATTAATAGCATTTAAAAATCAATTTTAAGTTCTTATTTGCAGATTTTCAACGTACCTTTGATAGTGATTAAAATTGAAACATATTTTAAACTTTCAATTTCAAATTAAAAACGTTATGTCGCCTTGCTTTGCGCTGATTTTCTGATCATTTGTGGTACCGCATGCTTTTGAAACGTGTTTAACAGTTGACGATAGAGAAGTAATATACTTGTAGTGAACAAAGGTGATTAGTTTGAGTAAAATAGCTTTACAAATAATGTTATGATACATCAATGGTCACATTTTACACCTCATCGTGAGGATCGTATTACATGAACATGAACATCCCATCATGTTCATGAACATGAACATCACATCCCTTCGAAATGTTGGTGAGCGGATATCATTAATTGATAGAGCTTTAAAATCGAATTATTCAATTTTTAATCATCCCTTTTCCTAAATTTCAAAAGGTCAGTGATGGCAACACCGATGAATTTGTTAAATAACCATTCATACGCAAGCTTGATAATTTGTATGATGGCGGCTTTCGGTTTGTTACGCATTTGTTTTGTCAAATGCAAGTGTCAATGTATTGTCTTTCTTGTTCGTTTTGCTTTACAGACTTTTGAGTTCATTGTTCTGTTCATGTATTACAGATGGAGAATCGTCCTTGGTGTCTTCACGGCAGTTATAATTCTCCTGACATGTGGCATGTGTTGTTTCTTTGGATGTTCCAAGACACAGTTTAGCGCCACTAGATCAAGAACAATGCCACACTGTACAAGACATGATACAAACAATATTTCAACATCGAATCGTCTTGCCAACGGTGGATTTGCAGGTATGCTTTCAGTAGAAAAAAGCGTTTGGGCCTTTCTTTGGTCATTTCTCTGTTGTTTAATGACAATATCAATACTAAGATAATAACTCTTAGACTTTTATTGTACTGTTTGATGTTAATTGCTATTGTTATATTTTAGCCTGTCTCCTTTGGCACGATTTGATAATTTTTGATATTTATTTTAGTTGAAACAACATATACTTTATGTTGAAAGCTTGTAGGCCCTGTGCCCTGCTTCTTATCGTGTTTTACAGTTTAGCTGTTACACTTTTTTAACACTGCTTTTAAAGAATGGTAGAATGTCACAGTATGATATTTATTAGATAGTTGTTAATAAACTCGTTGAGAATATATTTGGCTATTGTTAACTGATTTTACATGCTTGTGTTTTTTCTAGAACACGAAGAAATTATTCTTTCGGCCGGACCTGTTCCAGACTTTAACTATCCAATCTATCAACCCCCGGCGTACCATGAGATAGCTTTAGATCCCCCTCCGTTCACAGAACAATCACCAACCACTCAGATAACACCTTACTCTACCTCAACTACGGTTCGTGTATCTCAAAATGCTGGTGTAAGTGGGTTGGTTGTTGCTCTGGATACTATTCCAAATGATAGTATCGTTAATACACCTGCTAATGAGAATCAGACAACTACACAAACGATCGAGCGAGTCACCACTGTATCGTCGACAACTACATCATTGATTCCTAACACAAACGGTGCTGTAAATAGAGGAGTTGATCCAGAACAGACAAACTATGCTAACGCATGCGCACTTCCACTTCCTGTCATGGCGAATGAAACAGAAAATGTTTCTACGAGACCAACTGCAAGTGCAAATGCTTTAATGTCGGAAGTTGCATCAGTTTCGAACACCAAACAGCAATCTAACGACATTTCTTCTAACTTACTACAGGATTCGTCGACAGTGAAAAATAGCACAAACATGGTAAATCAAGCAAGAACAACCACTGTTGTCAATCATAAAGACAATACCAATCATTCATCGTCCCTGTCTCAAACTGTCGAGGAATCAAACAATCATGTTAAACCCCATTCAGATCGAAAAACTGTTACATTTGACAATGCAGCATTTCAATTTGACAAATAGAGGAACACACCTTAAATGTAAAAGTTACTAAAAAAGAATTATATGTTTCATATGTGTTTGAGACTATTTTGCGAGTGAAGGATAGTACGATGATATAGTCATAAATAGCCAATATTTGTTAACGCCTCAAGGCATCACATCACAAACCTCAAAAGAGAAATAAAGTGGGAAGTTGAAGAAATCCACGATCCAAAACAGTTTTTACTCACTTTCTAGCTAAAATCTAAAATCGTAGTGATTAATGTAATAAATATATTCTAGTGGTTTATGAATGTAAACCCTGCATTTTCCTCATATCTTTGTCACTGTGCGAAAATACTCCCTGATATTTGACACATGTGTACATTATTCGATTTCCTACCGACCTTCCATAATTGATTACCATCAGACTGATATTCACAATGTAACAGCACTTTGCTTTGCAACAACATGCAACAACACGCCTCTCGTTTGGCCATCATCGCGCTGTAGGCAAACCTGCCCAGTTGTCAATGAACCGAATGCATTCCTCTGCAGATATGGTCTGACTGACACGAATGATCTTACTTTTGATGTCTTCAATTGTCCTGAGGTCAATCGAATACAATCTAGCTTTGCCATATCCCCACAGGTATTGACATTTTAGACGAAGTGTGCAGCTTTGCCTACAGCGCAATATTGACTACTGGAACATGTTCGTTAAAGTGCTGTAACATTGTGACAGAAAAATAGATCTGGTTCTCAAAATAGAGAAGATCTATCTTATGTTCTGTTCCTATCATATATAAAAATTGAAGTATGACGTATGTATTTGAACCATATTATGTGTCAAAGTGATAATATTTTAACACTAATACTAATTTCATGAATTTATTTTTTATCTTATTACATAACCAACATGTCAACAATTGTGAAAAGTCCCCTTAAAATCATATGTCCTACTATAGATTACGACAGGGGTTATATTGTCGGAATAAAATCAATTACAAATTACTGAGATTCGAGACTATGGTACATAAGGAGGTGGTTTTTCTGTAGTGTAAGGCGGGGGCATAATTGGCTCGGATGCATAAGGTCCAGGCGGAGTAATATTAACGTTGTCGTAACTTGGCGGAGATTGAGGTTCCGGCGGATCTCCATCTGGAACAGTGCTGGATATAGTTCCGACAGTTCGACTGTTCGATGACGTAGCTGGAAAATTATAGTAGGTATTAATTTTACTATCAGTATCACATGTAGGTGAAATAGAAAAATATCATTACATGTTAAGTATCAAAATTCGGATCTCTAGTTACGTGCACATTCCCAACGCCCTCAAAAGACATGTGTTATGATCTTTGTACCAATTATATATGCCATGTATTTCATTCTTATTTGTAAATTAGGGTAGGACAATGATATACTTGCAATATCCTTTAACACTTGATAAAATAATGATACGAGCAAATACAATTAAATACAGTACAATACAATACAATACAATGCAATGCAATACAATGCAATACAATACAATACAATACAATATAATAGAATACTATACTTTAAGGCAACTCGATATAATGCAATACCCAGACCCACATCCTCTAGAAATATATTAAGCTAGAATAGCGCGCCTATAGAACTTACAATTATTGTTTGTACAATGAAATACAGTACAATATAATACAATACAATATAATATTAATGCGATACACAGACCCACATCCCCTAGAAATATTAGCAAGAATAGCACGCCTTTAGAACTTACAATTATTGTTTGTAGACCGCGAGGGCCTTTGGCGGTTGCATCCCTTGAGCTTGAATCCGTCTTTGCAGCACTGGTAGCAATAGATGCATAGTGAAAGCAGCAATGTGAAGCCACCAAGTACAATCCCAGAGTAAAGAATACTGCTCCAACTGTAACATTAAACGGTGACATTAAATATGTCACCATGGGGAATAAGTATAGTACTAAGATTTATCACATGGTTAGGAGTTTCTAAGCATTTTGATTGGTCATTTGTGATAAATGATAGCATTAGATATGCATTCAGAAAAATAACATTCAAGGAACAGACATCACACTAAAAAATCCAACGTACTATGGAATGGTAAAAGAAACGGGGAAACGTACTGTGTGACAATTAAAAAGTGACAATAGGGAGTTTGAGCTTGCTATGTTTTTCACAACCTTAACGTGAATGGAAAATATTTAAGCGATGCATTTGTATGGGCGATTGGTTATACGTATAGCGTGGCGTTTCGATACTGCACGGAATACTAAACCACTAGACCTCCCAATCATATCTATGACTCCTCTAATTGTATTACATGGAACTAATCATATCTGGGAAATAGAATAAAACAGCGAAGGCAAAGTTAAATTCTAATCGTCTTCCTATGAAACATATTGTTTTCTCTCACACCGCAGAAATGATAGAATCAGCCAATCATATATTAATTGTAAATCATCTAAGATTTCTAGGATTTCACACACAAACAAATAAAACGTAATCGAAGGAGTTAACCGTAACAATAAACAAACAAAATACTAACTAGCTATTCAAAATATCTGCACTCCTACAGTTGTGTCCCTGTTTGTATTTGTTAACGACGCTACTGTTACTATTTGAACAGCATTTGAGGGAGAATCGTCCTGAGGGAGTCGTGTCCTCGCAGCAGTAACCTTTCATGCAGTAAACGGCTTCATGCCATGACCCATCAACACAAAATGCTGGGCACACCTCGCCAACAGGCTTGGTTTCTGAAGCGAAAGAGTAGTTATATCATATTCTAGATGTACAGTAAATCTGCGCAGGGGTATTCTTCTATAATCAGTGTTCTTCCAAAAGTTGAACACTTCTCAAATTCCCATTTCTTTAACTTAATCGTATCAACACCAGGCTCTACTAGCCTGCCATCTTTTTATCCATAAATAGCAAATGGTTAATAACGACCAATTAGATATTAGCCCTCCGAACAAAGTTCGAGAGGCATATAGAGAAGCCGTCCGTCCTTCGACCAGTTTGTCAATCCGTCCGCCCATCCGTTTGTCCGTTCGTCCGTCTGTCTGGATGGTAACTCAAATACCTGTCGACGGATTTGATTCAAATTGTGTAGGCTTAATGCTTATCGGTGTAGGTAAGAGCGAGAATGATTTTTATATGGCTGTCCATTTTTTGTAAAAATGATCTGCTTCTCCATGGAGTTGCTGTTTTTTAGTTCTAGTTTATATATCAACATACCTCTTCTCTTGCGACTCAGTTTTATTTTGTTCCTTCCATTTTCCCTACAATTGTGCCCATCCCTGTAAGAGGAGTCTATTCTGTCAAATCTATTTTCACAACATTTAAGGCCCTCAAATCCGCCAGCGGATCGTTGTATGCAACAATAAGGGGGAGAAATGCAGGTGACCTCCTCAACGAAGTTGCCTGTATTGTCACAATAGCTAGGGCAATAGTCAGAGAGTCTCTTGTCTCTGATGCCGTATTTTAATGTGGATGCTCCTGTAATGAAGTAAGACACAGGTACAGTGTGTGCAATATAGGTCAATGCAATGAGAACTTCATAGCGTCGGTATAAAAAAATAGGAGCCAATTTAACAAGTCATTTCTCAGCTAATAGTTGGTACTAATCTCTGATGCCGTATTGTAATGTAGATGCTCCTGTAATGAAGTAAGACACAGATACAGTGTGTGCAATATAGGTCAATGCAATGAGAACTTCATAGCGTCGGTATAAAAAATAACAGGAGCCAATTTTTTAATAAAACAAGTAATTTCTCAGCTAATAGTTGGTACAAACACTGTAGAGGTCTCATCACAGAGCTCCGGTATTTCCTAGTTCTACTCACAGAATATTTACCCTTTTTATCTTTCTTTATATTATGTTTTTCAAACTTTCCAATGATACTTTTTGGCTACTTTGTACACATTTTCAGTGATTTTGGTTCATCAGTTGCTGAGAAAATATTTGTAAAAATATCTTTCATTTTTTATGGGACACCCGATATAATGGCATGGTTCAACATGTATCGCACGATATTTATTTTTAAACTTTAGTATTGTTTTTGCCCACCTTGTAATTAGATCTAGTTGCGTCAAGTCTAGCAATCTCCATTTCAACGATCGACTACCTGGCTTAAAACCAATTTTCGAACTAAGTGGTTGGAGTGCCTAAACATGAATTTTTCATTGGCATTGGTTTTTAATTTGATAATTGATAAGTTCATATCTTCAGATCCGTATTAGGAATGACCTACAAAAGGTCTACAAATTAGATTTTCTTAAAATAATCTAGGTGAAATATATGAAAATTAGAAAGATCGGCTCGTTTGGTTATTTAAATTTTTTTTAATTTAACATTGCTTTCAATGGAAAAAATCTTTTTTTATTCCAAAAAATGCTAAATTCACATTTTCTTTAAAGAATTGTGAATATTTAAGGAAATACAAAATTATTTATGGCGATATTCATGAAAATTCACCATCCGGATCTTGAGAAAAATAACGTTGAATATTATGAATCAGTGGGAAACGATTATTAACCCATTGTATATGGTGACTCGTATTGCCAAAATGGACTGGACATTGAAGTTCAGAAGAGACAATGCAGCGTTGAATTCAAAGTCAGAACTAAATCTTTAGATATCGATAGAAGAAAAAAAGGACACGTGATATTTTGTGCTAACCCTTTCCATGCGTCCAATCAATGATTAAACCGACATATTTTACATGAACCTGTAATCATGACTTAACATGTTTTACGACAGTATAAAATCATATATGCACCTTTTAAACACTATATCTAGACGAAACTTAATAGTTTGCCTTTGTATTTTTAGCATCTGGGGCAAAGACAGTTTAAGTCACCATTTATATACCGATGTTTTCGATTCACATTGCACTCTGTATTCATCTGCATATACATGCACATATTTTGCTTACGCTACAATCTGGTATTTCTACATTGGTTTTTTTTCCATCATGCCACAAAACATTATTAACAGGAACTCTAGACAAATGAAATAACACAATATGTAAATTGAATTATAAAAATGAACTTAATTGTTTGAATATTACAATTAACAAGATTCCAACCCACCTGTTGTTTGTATCGACACATATGCTATCATTAAACATCCTAAAACCCGTACTATCTCATTGATAGACATGGCATAATGTCTAAAAGTCCTAAATTAACAAATCTCGATGATCTAATTCTAATTCATTATAAATTGATTGTTTTACTAGTATATAAGCAGGTAATCTTGAGCATGCGAGCAATTGTGTTGATAGTGTGGGAGACTAGGTGCAAGGTACGGGATTGATAACTCAAATCGTACTTCTCTTAATCATTAACTAAAACATAACAAATCGCATGGGTTAGGCCCTTAAACGTTAGTTTGTAATGTATTTCAAAGATTCATGAATAAAGTTACATTATATTTACTGTGTGAAAAAGGGGCTAGTTCAGTCACCTGACTTGAATCATACTCTAAATTTCAAAATTGTAAGGATTCCTATAGACTTTTAATTACAAAACCCTCACAAGTACAAATAGAAGACTTGACAAGGACAATTTGTGTGTAAGACTTATTGGCCGCTAAACTGACACATAACTTGTAATTGCCCTATTTGTTTTGAAAATATGCTTTGGTTTTTTTAATGTAAGTACGGTGGGATCAGTCGAGGGTGGCTGTTTGGGGATTCTTGGCGGTAGTGTAGGGTGAAGCAATCTTTGTTAAATGCTGATCCGTGAGTGTTGCCGTGAGCTTGACACTCGTACGTTATCTAAAGAAATAATGAGCGGTTTGCTAATTCATAATTATAAAGTTCAGTTCAGCCCTTGTTAATCATTAATACTATTTCACAACTTAGTGGTTTTCTCGATCTAAACACATCAAAACGTAAAAGGGAGAGCGCCGAGGCACCGTAACTGAAGATGTTTATATCACGAAGATGACCGAAGATGTTTTAATCATGAAAATGGCCGAAGATGTTTATATTATTGAGACGGCCGAGGTCATTCAAGGAACGAATCAAATTCATTGAAGGGTTGTAGCTTTTGTTGAGGTCAAAAAGGCCAAAAGAGTATTTTTTCAACTTGATTCCAATTGACCAATTTTTTTTTCAAAATAATCTAAAAATTCTCAAAAAATAAAATATGACTATAACTTTGATCTTTAATGACATGTCAAGGTCAAAAAGGGTTTGATCTTCAAAAAGGAAAATTGAAATTTTTTCACAAAATGTGAAAAATTCACATTGACCTCGATTGAACCTATATTGTCATGCAGACGATGTTAGCTTTTTGATTTTGACTTTTTAAACGTTGGTCGCATTGCGTCCTTTTTAATAGATCTAATATAATATGATTTTAGAAGTGTATCGGTTCAAAAAAATCTTAGAAGACCTCACACATTTTGCTACACCGTGCGCATATTCATTTAGCAATGCACTAGCAAACATTTTCTCCCAGATTTGATGAAGTTTCAACCAGAAATTGCCTGTTCCTTCCATTCGTTTCTCCCGATCATCGGTCGTGGTAATTACGAGCATTTGTTTGCAGAATCAAAGAATCAAACAAAAGTTGAGTGAAATAAATGGAAATATGGTCTCAAATGACTTTATAGGTCACTTTGAATCTTAAAAATACCGATGGGGGCTTTTAATCACCCATTACATGAGTGTCAAATTGCGTTTTTCTCCCAGTGTATTATATTTATTGTTAATGGACCAATATGTTTAAGTATGATCGGGCATCAATTAACCCGCCGTGTCATTGTGGATCTTAAATATACTAAACTATAAGCGCATTCCTTGGCTAGATCAGATGTCTCATATAATCAAACATTTAATGGTGAAATAGCACGATCTATTAACATGGTCTACAGACAATACATTTTCCCAAATAAGTCCATTCTTCAATTTAAGCAGTGCATGTCGCGGAATGAATTATTATCTGAGAATTTAATATATTCATACCAGGATATTGTTTCATCAAGAAAATACCTTATTTCCTAATTAAACAGTCTTCACCACAAACCACACAACATAATATCACATATATTATAGGATTAAATTTGAGCCAGCAAACATAAACTAAAACTGTGACTGTATAAACGCTTTGGTTGCTACTCGCAGAATAACACGATGAATCCCATCGTGCATCTACTCACATAACCTACTCATGATCACATCATGTCATCCAATCAGTTGAAATCGCGTTCGATTTCAGTAACGTTACGACATTATATCAACCGGAAATAAAATGATTCAACTCTAATTTCAAACGTGTTGAATTTTAAAGAAAAAATCAAGTGTTCGATATTTTTTCTATAACAATATAGATGAAAGTATACATATATGTTTCAAATTATATTGTTACCATTCAAAAGATGACCATTAAATGACGATGTGTTAAATCTTTTGATTTTTTATGACTGGTTTTAAGAGAAACGTGTGTTCGAAAAGTTCTCCATATCGATACCACTCCGATAAATCGATAAACTTGTACACAGTGTGCACAGTGTACTTCCATTTTGAATATAATCTTGATAAAGCTAGTTGACTAGCAAAACGTCGAAAATAAACCATTACACTCTGAAGTAAATTAAATTGAGTTATTTAATATATAAGCAGAGTCATGAATATAATCTACACAGAAAAAAGAAACCATGTTATTTTGACCAGACAAATAGTGTTTAAGTTGGCAGTATCGCCATTTGCAAACAAAAATAGAATTGACCTAATGCTAATTTGTTGCGAATTCAACTGCCGGCTGACTGCTGACAGATTAAACTACTATTTCATGACCAAATCATTTCAATATGAATGGTATAGTATATGCCACCAATTCCATTGGCATTTAAATGAAATTGCAACTGTCAACTGGTACTTTAAAGCAAATGCTACAAACCGTTTTTCTTACCAATCTCACAATAAATTCGTTTGACACTTTTGTTTCCGACGTATTCTGCGCTCCGACCATTAACAAATCGAAACACAAATGAAGAGAGTACACACTGGAGGAATTACATAACCATATAACCATATACATCTTACCAGCTGGCATCATTAAAGTGGCAGACCTTTCCTCATTGTGAGATCCACATGTACTATGTCTTGGATTTAGATAAAATGGAGACAAATGAGAATGTCCCTAATCGCTACATCATACAAGAACAAAGAACGACATATAATACTATTGATAACCTCCTTTTGCAATAAGCAATTATGAAAAACATGATTATGATTTAGAGATTCTTTTAGAACATGAGAAAGGATTATGCTTAGATTATGCAGATGTTCTCTGATCGATCAAATACTAAGCTTAATGAAAGGATGAAAAACACTGATGTGAAGTATCAAGATCATCACAGGTATCTGCCACTTACAACTTGTACCCACATATGCTTAAATGTGTAAGAAACCGGTATATGTATATATTTGAATCATATTGATTTGGGCGTCGTGAACCTATGTTCACGGGGGATAAGCAAAACGAGGGCGAAGCCACGGACTGCGACTCGCGTAACTTTACACCGCAGCCCAGCGCCAAAATGGAGGGACATCCGGCAGTGCCTTCTGCTTCTTCCGACAAAATAGAGAAATCCAGGTATTTTAAATGCTATCGTAGTGTCTAATCGGTGACCAAAATATTACTCTGTATCTACTGTTGGTCTGTAGATAAGAAAATAAGCAGTTGTCCAGATCAAGCTAAAACAGTAGCCAAGTTCTGATTTTACCTGTAAAATATGTGCATATTATTTAATTTACTATACATTTGAAAGGAGTTTTAACACGTTTCTGATATCTAAAGGTTAGTTAAGGCTCCGAGTATAATTCGTGAAAATGATTTGATAATAGAATGTGTTCATGAGGAGAAAATTAGATTCAAACTGCGCATTCATAGTGGACGCAGTCCAGTAAACAAAGCTATTTCAACAACGCAACACAGCCTCCATTGATATTCTAAGCAACGCAATCACCGCGAACACGAAATAAATAAGATAGTGTAAACTATACTCCTACGCTATTATTGTTTCAGGAAAAGAAAGTCAGCATCCAGATTATCATTCAAAGTTACGTTGATAACATATATCTATTACCTGAATCAATGTCCCAAATTGCTATATTGTATCGTTTAAGACCTAGAAATATGGCAATTCAATAGCGTATTTGGCAGAACAGTCGAGCGCAAGATGACAACTTAATATGTTTATTACAAACCAATTTGTGGATAGGGTTAAATATATAGATAATTGGATAGTGGTGAGACTTTTTATAAGAAGTAGAAATGCGAAACAATTAACTTTTTGATGATGCAATAAAAGCTGTTGGGGAAGGGTATATTAACTAGTATTTAAGATATCAGGAAAATATCAAATAATTGGAGAGTTGGTGAGTTAATGTAATTTTGGATGATCTTTCCAACAGTCCATCAATATTGCTAGCTACCATAAATTCATGATTTCAGCTGTATTTGACAGCTTGTATATATTTGCAGAATGGATTGAGACACGATGTAGGTCTATTGAAATAGCCCTTTATATTCAATTTGTCCAAAGTTGCTCCATTTCGGCCACACCTGTACACACACTGTGCTATCTACCTTTGGCTGTGATTGCGTTCAGCTTCAGATATAAAGCAACATTGAGTCGCGGACTGCGTTGGGCAGATGGATGGACTGCGACTATTATAAATTCCAATTTTCTATGTAATTGTACGTTTTCCGCTTACCAAATATCACACGAAGATGTAATTGTAACAACAGAACATGAATAATTATATTAATTCGATGTCATTTCTGATTCCTTTGTTTAAATCGGTATATTAGGGACAAATATTGACAAAATTACATTTTTTGTGGCAGATTTCGAATTCATTTGTGTTCATGCTAAACTATTGGACAGCCGAGCACCAAGAATGCCATTGCAGGTGGAGTATGAATATGTTGATCACCGACTGGAACATACTAGCTATTGTGTAGAATATCCAAACCAATAATCTACCCCAAATCCTAACATGCCTTCCAAATTAAGTTTGGACTTACCGCCATTGTTCAGCTATAATGCGTTGTAACCTCGTTTTGAATTACGCGAGTCGCAGTCCGTGGCTTCGCCCTCGTTTTGCTTATCCCCCGTGTATGTTGCAATCCGCATATGATCAGATGGGTCAGAAACAAGTATACATACGAAATATGTTGATTGGACGTCATGAGCCTGTGTTGTCATGCACATATGATCAAATGGGTCAGAAACGGGTATACATACGAAATATGTTGATTGCACGTCATGAGCCTGTGTTGTCATGCACATATGATCAAATGGGTCAGAAACGGGTATACATACGAAATATGTTGAGTGGACGTCATGAGCCCGTGTTGTCATGCACATATGATCAAATGGGTCAGAAACGGGTATACATACGAAATATGTTGAGTGGACGTCATGAGCCCGTGTTGTCATGCACATATGATCAAATGGGTCAGAAACGGGTATACATACGAAATATGTTGAGTGGACGTCATGAGCCCGTGTTGTCATGCACATATGATCAAATGGGTCAGAAACGGGTATACATACGAAATATGTTGATTGGACGTCATGAGCCTATGTTGCCATCCACATATGCTCAAATGTGTCAGAAACAATGAGGCATTTGGATTATGTTGATTTGACAGCATGATTCTTACAAAAATAATGATATTACAGACCTAAATGAAAATAGGTACTATACTAAACGTATTACCCTATAGTAAATATATACCCCTTAATAAATGAAGGAGCGAGAGTTCATCAAATTGTACAGTTTCATAAAGTTAATCCTGACAGAACCCTTATTCTTACAACTTAAACTAATGCCTTTTTGAAAGGACCATTTGAGGTATTGCAAGTGATTTCGAAGGTCATATCTTTCACCACGAGTACTTTCTGGCCATACATATAGTGGGTTTTATTAAAACATTATGTTATCTTCAAATGAAGTCCCTATGATAGTAAAATATTAATACAACTCTCTCAAAACCATGGATTAGGACACAACCTAGTCACTTTTTTAAATATATAAGCACTAGTGCCAAAGGGAAAGGACAAAAAGTTGTAATGGAACTTAGCAAGAAAAAGCAAACTCTAAGTGCATACCAGTCAAGAAAAACAAACCCCATATAGCCCAAAACCATGATCTAACGTGAAAAGAAACAATGTCTAATACCCCCTTTCCCCCACCATTCAAGAATCAATATCACAATCCAAGACCAGAAGACCAAGGGACATTTCCTCCATACTGAAGTCATTACAATACATGTTGAAGAAAAAATTAGAAATTCATAGCCAATTGATAGCCAATACTCATAACCTCAAAAATTGTTGTAGATAAAAGTACTCATCCAAGATAGAGCATTCAGTCTCAAATGATGTGGGATAGATAAAGAATGTTAAGCTTATTTCCTAAAACGGTTTTCTCAATTTAAATATGTCAAACGTTTCTTCTTCACTATTATAACAATTCCTGGAGGGGGGATGGTATTTGGAATGTTTAAAACCACACATCCCTCATAAACTCATGCTATTCATTGTGTTCAGCATAATTTTTGTCATCGAAATTTGATGTCTTCAAAACTATTCTACTTTTGAACAGGTTTTAGACCCATTGTTGAATAAGTTTTCAAGCAATAAAAATCTGAAAAAGAAGATCCTCTTTTGAGTAAATAGGTACAACATTTTGACATAGGGTCCCTATTCATAGTTTTTCGAGTTGCTCAATTGATATTTATCGAGTTTATCATCAGTGTATAACCAGAAGGTAATCATGGTGAAAGATATGAGTAGTATTATCCGTAGGAATGAGGCCCGGGAAAGTCAGGCAAATGGGAAAGTCAGGCAAATGGGACCAATCTGAAGCAATCAGGGCCAATCTGAGCCAATCAGGGTCAATCTGGGACATTCTGGGACAATCTGACGCAATCATGGGCACTCAGGGACAATCAGGGAGCGATACGGGAGCCGGCGACCAATAGGCTGGCTCGAACCGATAACGTTTACTGTCGTCAAAAGTAGTTTGTTGTAGTTCTATTATTAATTGTCAATCATGGTAATTATTAATTCTGAATCCCAGACTTATATTTAATGATGATATATATTTTTGAAATCTGTACTATGCGTCTGAGGTGTTGAACCTAAGACGCATAGCAGAGAACTAAAGTAGAATATATTTAGACACACTTTTAGCCACTAAAGCAATGACGTAAGCAGACAGCATGTACATACATGGAAATACAAGTGCTATAAAGTGCTACACTCACCCCCCTCAAAGACAAACTAAATCCCACATATAACAATACATAGAACATTTATCCATGAAAATTAAAAAAAACAATGGCTTTCGCCGAAAAGATAGGTAATATACATGTACTTAATTTAATAAAACTTAATTATTTGAACACAGATAATATGATCTTATTTATCTGGGCATACTGTTTTAATCATAATTTTATATTTTTATAACACATGAGTCATAATAGTGGCGTGTCACATCAATACCACACATAAACAGCCATACTAGTAATATATTTGGAAAATCCCTTCCTTCCACTAAACATAACTCTTACAATGACACAAGCCTCAAAACCTACAACAGTTCAAGGCTCCAAAATGTAACGCTAGTTCATCATAAATTACCAAAATAATGTAACTTTAGTTCATCATAACTTACTAAAATACCAATTAACCTACTTCCTGCCTAGTTCAAAGAAGCATTTTCTTCACTTACTTAATTTCAACAACTTCATTTCTATTATTTTCTGCCTACTCATAATCACTTATATTACATTACTTCTTTCAGTTTCGATTAAATTTTGATATCAGTTGTGTTTGAATCTCAATTGTTTTAATGAACTAGACAACAGCAACGCTAAAAGCGTAGCAAATCCTATCGAACTAACATAACTGCAATTTTTACAAAGTCAAAATTCAAAGTTCACCATTATACCATTCAAAAATGGTCACTCACTTTTCAAAATGGCCGCCTTCTAGCCAAAGTGTTATAAAACAATACTTGTAGCCAAGATAAAGAAAGGTTTTAAAGAAAATATTGTTTCTACTCTAAGATAAACATAACATTTTTACTTCAAATTTGGTCAAATGATCCCTTGACCAAGTGATCAGTTTAGTCAAGAAAGTCATTGAATTTTATATAGTCAAGTCTAGAGCCCCACAAATGAGTGCACTACGCACCTTATATTATATACGCACTAATATCATATCTCATTCATTGCCATGGTCTTACATACTAGCCCAGGTAAAGGGTAGCACATGACGTCGTGGACTTACTTCCAGCCAGTTCATCATGGCCCCAAGGGTCAGCCAGCCCCTACCATTCCGGACTTTACCTGGCTATATGATTAAAATTGTTTCGTTCTCCCTTATCTGTTTACTTTCTCCCCCACCATCATCAAGCATTCGAGTTCATTCCTCAACAAATATTTCACACACCCATAAATATTATAAAGCTCTAGATCCAAATATATCATTCTAGAAAAATTCTGTAATGTGGACACGCTAACTCGTCAGCTAAGTGCTCCAATTAAAATGATTCCTCTAAAATGCTTTGCCAAAAAGTCATATATTATCGTAAAATAACTAGACAGGAATTCCCAAAATCTTTCAATTTCAGTTATGAGAGAGTCTTGTAAGGCCTTGACTAGGCTTTTAGACTTTAGTCCAGGTCAAAAATAAGAATAAGTTACAGTTGTTTAAAAATGAACCATATGTTCTGTATCCAGGTAAAGATAATTTCCAACATTGTTAACCTTTAACAAATAGCTAGCCAACATCATTTAGCACTGTTCAAAGACTGTAAAAATATGTAATAAATAACACGAGTTTGTTTTGAGTATTCGACCTTTAGCTGAAACTTATATCATATTGGAATCTGAATCACTCCGCAGATCACACTTGTAATACAATATATCATTTGACTCTGTAGCATTGTCCTTGACATGGAACTCGTTTGTCACATCAAGGTCAAGAGAGATGGCCAGCCTAGCTCCATCCGCCTTTCTTACGAAATGGATACTACAAGTCTCGTTATCATTTGTATCATTACAAGTGACATATTCATCATCATCGGAATTGTCACTAATTGAATTATCATTGCACATGACATATTCATCATCTACATCATCACTAATTAAATCATCAACGCAGTAATCTTCAAACATTTTATCATACTCATCATTATCAAGTTCACTGTCATATGAGCATAAAGTACACTCATCAAAGCAAGATTCAATACCCACAGTTTCACTGTGCAGTAACATACAATTTATTGACTTAATATCAATTATCAGCTCATTTAACTGTTCAATATCATTTTTCAATTTAATGTCATATTCAAAAGTCACGGACTCATAAATATATATTGACGCATCAACATCAGTTACTTCATTGTCATCTAATTCGCGCATTGACTCTGCATTTTCAAATTCAATATTCGAAGATTCAGTTTCGCATATACTAAAACTTCTACAACAACTAACAAAATATTTCCTTATTAAGAGAAGACTCTTCTTAGAAAGCCTTTAAATTGATTGATTTCTAAGTATAAATCTGTAAGGCAATTAAAACAAATTACTTAAAATGACTGAATTACAAATAAAATTATATGCACAATTTTCATTTAATATTATGGAAAACTAGCTATACATTTCCTGCTTGCAAATATTGATGCCATTTGATCATGAACTTTTGAATCCATCCCCTGACATCCAAGAAAAGTGATAATCAAATGCATTGCAATTTAACAACATGTGTAATTCAAAGTAATTTAGATATTAAAAAATGACCCACACTGATCAAAATTAATCAAAGAAATACATGTGTATCTCCTTCTACTGGAATATATTTGAAGATTATTCATACCCTTCACTTGTACGGCCAAAGATTTCGACTTTAAGGCTTTAGACTAAGTTATAGCTCTTAAAGATATCTGAGAAATGCCAACATAGCTAACCTTTAACGAATAGCTAACCATCCAGGCTGCAACAGAACTAAATATAAGTCAGTCTTCAAGTATGCCAAAGTATAGGCAATAATCTCTTGCTGTAAGCTCAAATGATAGAAACAAGCACTATTAAAAGACTAAAAATAAGAAAAAATGTAATAAATAACTCCCTCAACTATCTGTTTTCCCACATTATACAGGGAAGAACATTAACAATCTCAGGTTTTCACACCCACTTCAAAGCATTCCAAGCTGTTTGCGGCATTTATGGCCTTTAGCGTAGAATACCAAAACTGTTATTCACACTTGTCTGGATATATTTGTGTCTAGCAACAAGCCCTTGTTTGATTGGATTATTCAACTTATTATTAAATCTTGCAAATACTAGCTATAATACTTCGGTAACAACTAGCAAAATATCATTATAACGTTATCATTATAACGAATTATCTCCGAATAGCTTGCAATAGATCTCAATGTTTCAAATATCCAAAAGAAAATAGGAGCATTTATGGTCAAACACGCCAATGAACATGTAAAAAGTGTTCAGCTCATGGGGCTATTTCTGGTCCAATAAAGTATAATATCTCTGACATGTTTCATTGGCAATTCACCAAACCAAAGCGATATGTAGAACTTTGAAAGAGTCATGATTGATTAATTTCTAAAACAGCATTAATAGACATAAATCTGTAAAGCAATTAAAAAAACTACAATAACTTCAAATGACTGAATTTCATTGACCTTTACATATATATTACCATTGTATCAAAAAATGCCGACCTAACATATCCAAATATGTAATCAGCAGAGTAACCAACAAAACAATTAATATAACATCTGCAATCTGAACCTGCTCTGGGCATTATTGAAAAACCAAAGAACTGATTGTCTTTGAAAATAACTGCAACTGCGCAAAAGTGTATCCTCCCCTCACACAACAAATTTGGCAACCAGACCCATAGAAAAATTAATGCATTATATCATTGTGACGCCATCTCTTTGTGCTTTAAATGTTTACATATATGCATAAAACCATAAATTGAATGATTGATTGAAAAAAAACATTATGCAAATTTCAAAACCAAAATTGATGTATGCCCAGACAAAATCAAAAATCATATTACCCGCCATATCAGCAAATGTCTTAAGGGTTGATGTCTTAATGCAAATGTCTCTCAGGATGGTGCTTCACTTCACTCTTGTGGTAGTCAGCTGTGATGGGGCCGAAGGCGTCTTGGAATAAATCATAGGCCTCAGGGTCACACGCGTGAATACCAGTTCCGCCATATCAACAAATGTCTTAAGGGGTGATGTCTTAATGCAAATGTCTCTCAGTATGGTGCTTCACTTCACTCTTGTGGTAGTCAGCGATGATGGGGTCGAAGGCGTCTTGGGATACATCGTAGGTCTCGAGGGTCACCGGCGTGAATACCAGTCCTTAGAATCAAGGTTCTCCACTCCTGATCTTATACAATCAGCAAGTGTTCCGTTCAATTTTGTCTCTGAGTTCTTGTATTTGTCCCACACCGCTGGGGAGATATAGCAGCTGCTCTTTAAATGAGACGTGTAGTCCTTAGCAGCGCTCAGCTTAAAAGAGACGTGTAGTCCTTGGTAGCGTTCAGCTTGTCCCATAATTGATCAGCATGATACAGCCATAATTGTTGATAAAAGAATACAAATATCCTGTATATGAAAAGTGAAGCAGACGATTCCAGCTTGTAATAATTATCGTTAATACAGCAAACTGTATGATAAACAGTAAATCCAAGGTTCTATCCCAGAAGGGTGTTCCAGTGTCGTCAAAAGTAGTTTGTTGTAGTTCTATTATTAATTGTCAATCATGGTAATTATTAATTCTGAATCCCAGACTTATATTTAATGATGATATATATTTTTGAAATCTGTACTATGCGTCTGAGGTGTTGAACCTAAGACGCATAGCAGAGAACTAAAGTAGAATATATTTAGACACACTTTTAGCCACTAAAGCAATGACGTAAGCAGACAGCATGTACATACATGGAAATACAAGTGCTATAAAGTGCTACATTTACTTCGTTTAAAGATAACAAATTCCACCATCTGAAGATAACAAATTCCACCATCTGAAGATAACAAATTCCACCATCTGAAGATAACAAATTCCACCATCTGAAGATAACAAATTTCACCATTTATGATTTTTTCAACATTTTAAAGATAAGGTGATATACTATATAATGGCTGAGTTTTAGACAGGTCTGCCTAATCACGTCATCTGCAGCAGAAAAAAATAGGTAAGTTGAACTTTTTAAAAAAACAACTTAAGGTGCTATTCTAGGCCCGCATTAAGGGATATGAAAATTGGATGGGAAGCTGAGGAGCTAAGACATCCGCCCTACTGAGCTATGTAGAGCCATTGATGAATACGACTGTTAACCACCCGCTTATATACTGATTAGGAGCTACTTGGGCTGGAGAATATGTCACTGATTAAGGAGACTGAAATGCGATCGAGTCTCGAAACACGAGTCCAAAAATGTTTTTAACCCAAAATCAGAAGGACCGAAAATTAAAATCCGTTCGTCCGTTTAACATGGCAAATCCCATTGGCGCTGGGAAACGTCAGAAATTAGGGGGACCAAAAATATGTTACGGTCGAATTAGGGTACTCAAAAGCTATTTCAGACCAGCATTTAGAGATCGAAAAGCATGTGTGTGAGAAGTCTCCACGTCTATGGCATACAGATGAACTTAGTTGTTTAAAGGAGCCGAGCTCCTTTAAACAACTCGCGTACCGTACAGAATCCGAGCTGTATACTAGAGTATGCCCCCAGTAAGCAGCAGCATGATCGGGGAGAAACAAAATGACACAAAAAACGTAGGCATTGATGTATATGTTCATTTTATTTTAGCCAGAAACATTCTAAGTACAGTCAATACAGCTTTAATTCGTCTCTTCGCCCTCCGTCTTTTATCCCTCAAGCTGACAGCTCTGTTTGCCATGAATTCCAACGTTTCTCTATATGGGAGGAGTTTTCTTCGCTCCTCTTGGGACAGAGTCACGTTTTGAAGAAGGATGTTGAGTATCACTTCAGAGATGACTTTAACTTGAGCCAATGTCATGGTTTTCAGCAGCACGCGTCTCTGTTTTGTAGTAGCTTCAGCTAGATATGTCAAAAATGGAACTTGCTTTCCAATTGCATTCATGTCACAAGGAGACCCACGAAGAAATAGCGTTTTTCTTTGCTTCAGTTGTATCTATCAATTTTTCGGCTGCTCTTTTGCATGTTTTATGAGCTGGAATACCGGGAGGAACGAGGTTGATTTTTCTAGCTCCCTTTTCAATGGCAGGAACTCCTCTCTCCTGATCCCTATCAGATATGTTTTCACCAGCTGGAGTGTTTGTTCTAGGAGTTACGTTAATAGGCCCAGCTCCGTTCTGCTTTTCAATGATGCGTGGTTCTTTCTGCTTTGGTGATGACTGATCTAGTAAACGTTGATATCGTTCGTAAGCAATCAATACACTTCTCCCGCTCATGTTCGACTGAATCCTATCCTGAACTCCCTCTCTATTTATAGCTGCGGATATATTATTGTATCCTGATTAGGAAAAATGCGAGTTCTGACTCTGGTGACGTCATCACTATGAGGAAAGAGATCCAAAAATAGGTAGCCGTATGGAGCAGAGGTGGCATCGTGGTATGACTCCATCAACTGTCTCCACTTTGTAGGACTGAGCTGTCTGGCTAACGTCATGATCTGAGTCTTGTCCCTCAAAGCTTTAAACAAGACTAAATACTGCGTATTGAGCGCTATGGTTCGAGTACCTTTGTAAAAGGCCTGTTGACTTATAAACAGCACATTCAAGCATCTATGGTGACAGCCTTGAGTAAACATGAGTTCCATCTCCTTGTTGTTAGCTACCTGATGAAGCAGGTCGTCCAGAACTATCACCGTACTCCTCCTATCTTTAGTCAGCTCATCTATCATTTCCCGACTAGGTAGGCCCTGGTGCAATTGAACATTTTTCAACTCCATTTCCATTTGATCGAAAAGCGGTTGATGAATGCCGTAGCAATACAGAACAGCTTGTGGTCCGGGAGGTTCGTACATGCCAGATAGGTTTTTCAACAGTTTATAAACGAAATGAGTCTTCCCGCTATTACTGCTACCAATGATCGAGCAACTCGTGCCATTTCGAAGTTTAATGAGGCTCTCCATCTGCCACCAGTCCATGATTGGTAATGTTATGAAAATGGGAAGGCTCCTTCATTTATATATCTCGTACATCCTTCGCTGGAATCCACGTGTCAAACTTGGAGGGCCAACCCTGCCAGTGGACTAGGGCTTCCTTTCCCCTCCCTCTCTTTCTATACTTTAACACAGATTCGATTCTATGCTGGGCTGGTTCCTCAGAAATTTTCTGCATTTCATCGGCGTAGAATAGTCCCTTGATTATTTCTCCTTGTAGATCTTCCAGGTAATATGTGGGAGGATCGGTAGCATTCCTACTCTTGATTCTAAAGTATTCCGTGGACCATTTCTGCTGATAGCCTCGATCGAAAATTCCCTTTGTAAAAGCCAGTCTCACCAAATCACCAATGTCGAAGCGATAATTGACAGCTTCATCTCTTTTAGGCTTACTCATGAAAAGGGTCTCGAAAACCTGCAGTTCGTTATCATCATCAACATCCGCAGGAGCCATTTTGATGCTTCTATGGAATGAGTGATTGTAGCTATCCACTATAGATTGGAGTTCATCGATATAACGATTCGTGGCGTTATGGAACATATATCGGTAAATTTTATGCTTCAATGAACGAATAACTCTCTCCGCAAGGTGACTCTTCACGGTCCCTTGCGTCAGGAAGTGCCACACCCCTACACTTTTGAAATAGGCTTGAATCTTTTTGGATCGATACTCAATTCCTTTATCGCTATGCAACCTACTAGGTTTGTCAGTGGCAAATATCTTCTTGAAGGCCTCGATCATATCTTCGCTATTTTTGCTTTTGATTGGGTGCACCCACAGGTACCTGCTTAGACTGTCAATCATGATGAGAAGATATTTGAAACTGTCATTTTCCTCCGCATATTTATCCATCATGGCTAAATCTGTATCAGCTTGTTCTAGCATATGTCTCACCACTAGTTTTCTACGTTTAAATCTAGTCTTGACTCCCCTGTATAGACTGTAGGTTTCTTGTTGACTCAACCAGTCCCTGACATCAGCCTGCTTGATTCCCCGACCCTTAACCTCTCGCCAGAGTTGTTTAAAACCGCTGTAAGACCCCGGTCTACTGGGATCGAAATATATTGTTTTAAGCAGCTTAGACTGCAGCTTGCTCAACGTCATGATAGCGAATGAATAAAACACAATGTAGGCTACTCATTTTATTTATTTATTTCATATAGTGATAATAGATATTGAATGGTTTCAACGACCTCCTGTTCATTTTTATACAGTACATTATTCACGATATAGTCCATGGAATAACCTCGGCATCTCAACATCAGGAACATAGTGCAAAAGTGTCCACAGCTGGAACTGTTTAGATTTTGCACGCGTATGGCATTATACTGCTGTTCATTCGTGTACGCGGTGAATCCATAGACATCTGGCGCATTGCCCAACGGATCAAAAAACTCCAGTTGTTTATGTCCAGCGTAATAACAGGTCCAATGTTCTCCAGGGTGCCAACTCTCCTTGGTGTTGAGGACGTAACACTTTCCCTCTTTTAGACGATTCAGCATATGATCCTTAGCATAGACCCCCTTGAACGATGACTCAGTGTCAGGATGCGTATCCAATATGAGACTTATCTGCTCAGAGTCCATGGTCACTCCAGAATTATATTTCTCGATAAGTCTATTTGAAATTTATCGGGGAAGGTTGCCAGCATCATCAAGTTTATTGGTTCCGCCAATGGTTCAGTAAACTGCGCACTCACTTTGACACTGCCTTTCTTGACTAAAGGAAAAGAGAATGTTTCGCTGGTTTTATCTTGAGCTTGGATATTGTACTTGAAAATGGCGTAACCGAAAGGGAATGACATCTTGTCAATTATCAAACCCTCATCATCGTGGAGGTCTGAGAATAAACGATCATATTCGTTGGCGTATTGATTTTCATAGGGAGCATCCCCAAACACTGGTCTCAGAGCTCGTCCCGGGACACTGGTACCGTCTATGGCGACTTCTAAAAAGTTTACTTTGAAGTGATGATAATTGAATGGGTTTAGGTTGTAAGCCCCACTGGTAGCCTTCGATTTGGTGAAAAAAATCAACAGCCTGGATGGTACATTCCCTTGGAAGCAATCGTGTATGCTATAAGAAGTCAGCCCCTGGGGAACTATCCATGAACGTATCTGATTATGTTCATAAGGGTATACAGCGTTGCGTTCTTTCAATTCCATGTTATACGATGTGAGAATACCAGGAGACACAGTTATCATAGGAACAAGGAGATGAGCATCAAGCAACTGAACTCTATAGTCTGCATCTGGCTCATTCGAAATGAGGTTGAAGGCATCTTCGCTGGGTGTCAGTTTCACATTGATCGGTACGCCATTTAAGATATAGCGATCCATTTGAAACAGGTCGTGTAAAATAGGACCTTGCAGCTCCACCTCTCTAGATACCATCGTGAGTGTAGCTCTCCTCTTTAACCCTGTGTTGTTCCCAGATATGGTATTGCTATCATCTATGAAAGCTGAATTCTGAATAGTCCCTTCGTCCTTGTAGAAAAATTCGTTTTGCAATCTCGAGTTATGAGCCGCTGGTGACTGTGTCAGAAGTCTGTTTAGATGAGCCTTATAGGGGTAATAATTGCTGGAGGAGCTAACCACTTGGTGCTGCAGCATGACTTCTACTCGCTGCCATAAGGCATGCATCCATCCAGTTACTGGTGCTACGTTTGATAGAGAGGGAGATATATCCAAATTCGATCCATCACTCTTGGTGATCTTCAATTTTAAAAAGAGCTTGACGTCCTTCAGATTGATGAACTGAGAAGAGTTGTTTGGGATAACAAACTCCACTGGCGTTCCACGTGACAAGGGGTTCACAGGGCGAATTTCCACGAAGTTGACTGTTGTCACACTGCTTTGAGTGCTGGGTGTCTCGAACAAGTTGAGGCTACCATCCAAAATGTCTCCACTAGAGCCATCTATTTTGAATGCCATATTTTATACTCCTCAGTTGTCCTCGTGCGTTTACTCTTGGGTGCTTTGTTAACTACTGGATCACTAGCCTGTCGTTTTCCCTTATATATCGATCTTTGACGTTCTATTTCCGCCTGTGCTCTTTCCACTACAGCCTCAGTTGGAGATATAACAGTGACTGGTTTCTTAATGATGTCAACAGAAATCCACCTATTTCTGTGTTTTCCACGTCCAATTTGAGTGATGATTCCCACCTCTCTATCAGATTTCAACAATTGCTGCCACTTGTTGGTGTTTAGCCTTGCCCTTGCCTCTCTTTTACTATCTTGATTTCTATTATGACCGCCTTGTACCAAAGAGAAAGCCACGTGCTTTACCGACAGTTTGTTTATGTCGGTGATTTTGACCAATAGCACGCGATCTTTCAATGTCTAAATTTAGGTTACAAACACACGAGGTAATACAGTTGTTGATTTTGCTCCAATCAGCAATTTAGTATTGGAACCTTTGATAGTGGCATTGTGGGAAGTCCTACCTCGCTTTACTTTCATCAGCTAGCAAAACTGAAAATGACCCTCGCAAAATCGATAAACGTTTTATTTGCTAAATATAATTGAAAGTAATTTGAATGTAGTGAACCGATTTTATATCAGAAAGTTGATGACTGATCAGTTCACATATTTAGGTTAGGTAACTTATAGTTATGCTGTGAAAAGGATAATGAAAAGTTATTATGGTTCTGGTGAATGCGTTTTATTTGTAAGGGAGATGCCTGGATTTGCAGACTGCAGGCATGCCGCAAATAACTTCACAACCGCATGGCGAACACGTGGATTTATTTATTGATTTTTGTGTATGACTACCGCTATTGGCTAATGCTATAGGGCACGCGTAATAGTTGGTGCATAATTTATCATAATAACAGTGGAGATGTATCGGATTACACAAGGCGGTAATAATTCAAGATCAGATAAAGTAAAAAATACCGACTTGGGGCAAGGCTAGTTGGTGTTATCTATATAAGGTACTAGCTTAGGCATTCTTCTAAATCACTCTTTTTAAGTGTATTGTACAAGTCAGTCTCTGGTTGTTAAATGAGACAGATTGGTTGTCACTTCCTCTTATATAGAAATGAATTCTATCAAATTGATTGAATTTCACGGAGGTGTAGAGCACTGGATTGAAGTATCGCCAACCCTCTGCTGCCTCTATCCTCCTTAAGATGGACTGTTTTCTTCCATTGACCAAGCTTTCATCCATCAAATCGCAGAACACATCCAGGTAGGCTACACTTGGTTGGTCTACCAATGCAGGAAGTCCTATTTGCAAGAGTCCTATTTTCCAATATCCTTCTAGGTTTAAATAACTAGGTAATTTCACTGTAAAATGCTCACTGGTGTTAAATGGGAAATATTCTCGGGAATCCCTACTGTCCACGTGTAAATAATGGTCCGTATCCATCCTATGGTTCAATGTAAATGAGTGCTATTTGGACGAAGTGTCTCGTTTTATGCTACTAAAGTCCCCCCCACTAGTTTTTACGTTCACTATATTACTTAAATCAATGTTACTGTTTTCTTCATAGGAATATTCTCAGATAATTGTTTTGGTTACCATTTTATAACTCACCCTGTATGTTACTAATCCGTTAGATGATGTTGTGTCACCCTGTATATAAGAAAATGATTTCAGAGAACATTACAATTAAAGGGGTCATAAAGACTTGAGACGAGTTGGGACTGCTACAATTTTACTTACTTTGATTTATTTCATTAAGCAGTAACTCGAGAAATAATGTTTCAATTTGATTGTTTTGGACCTTAAAGTTTCAAAGACCTTTGACAATTACAATTTAAAGCTAAAAGGAAACCCTAACCTGCTTTTTGAAACTGTATTACCACTTTAATTATTCATATTCTATAAGCGCGGTTAAAAGTGAGCACGGGTATGTGTTATCTCAAGAGGGTCAACTGATATACAGTCGAGAATATACAGTCGATATATAGCTAGTATGAGTAATTGATATCAAAGTCCAAGGCAAACTGTTGCTAAAAGCGTTTACACTCTTGAGAAGTGACTAAAAGAAACCATTTTATGAATTATATATCATGACAATGTACACATATAATGGCTATGGATTTTCAAGAAGTGGGAGTTATGGCAGTTGACTACTATGGGAACACATTCAAGGAGGTGAGAGTTGTTTTTTGAATTGTGGGAACATACTCTTGAAAATCAGATCAGTACATTTTAGCAGAAACGCGGAAAACACGAGCTAAATTATATGTTTCAGAAGTCTCGCTGCTGACTGAAGGGATCTCACAGAGCAGACGAACATGGCACTGTCAACTCAACTTAGAATGTTTCTTGATCGAAATACAGGTCTGAATTAGCTTTGAGAATTCTAATTAAAGTGTGACATATCTTTGGTCCTCTAATTTCAGATGCTTTCGAGTTTCAATGGGGATTCCTTTGTTCAACAGACACATGGGTTTTAATTTTGGGCCACCTAATTCAGTTTAAAAATATTTTTGAGGCTATTATTTCGAGACTCATTTGCATTCCAGTCTCCTAATTTAGGTGAAAAACTATTTTTGGTCCTCTAATTTCTGATATTTCTGAATTTCAATGGGATTCCCCAGGTTATACAGACGTACGGATTTTAAATTTCGGTCTCCTAAATATCGGTCAAGAATATTTTTAGGCTGGTATTTCATGACTCGTTTGCATTCCAGTCTCCTAATTTAGGTGAAGAAGTAGTTTTGGTCCTCTAATTTCTGATATTTTTGAGTTTTAATGGGATTTCCCATGTTAAACGTATGGATTTTATTTTTGTGGTCTCCTAGGTAATAAACTATTTTGAGGCTGGTATTTCGAGACTCGTTTGCATTCAAGTCTCCTAATGTAGGTGAAAAATATTTTTAGCCTGATATTTAGAGACCATAGTTTATGTTCCATGCGAAATAGAGGCAAGGCGTGTTTATTCCTACTCAAAATAAATTGATCTTCTTTGCAGGTACATGGTTATGGGACTATAAAGACTAAACCTAGCAGAGGCATACCTAGAGGAAGCATCTTTACAAAGTAAACTACCAAATATATCGGATTATAATGACTGTTTACTGCTATCTTGTAGCGTGCCAACAGATGTGTCAGCTTGAAGGATAAACGATCGGGACTAAAGATACGAATAAAGACCTCATTGACTGTATAAAGAATGTTTCTGGATCTAGATTAGTAAAAACAAGTCTGAAATTGCATTTGAGAATCGACTTAACTGTTTTTCTGTTGCAGATGACGTGATTAGGCGAGTTAGACCTGTCAACCCATAATATAGTATATCGCCTTATCTATAAAATGTTGAAAAACCGAGGACTTTGGATCCATTTTATCTCTAATGATGAAAAATGTTATCTTAAAATGGAGGAATTTGCTATCTTTAAAACTGGCTAAATAAAGTGTGTCATTTTGTTTCTCCCCGATCATGCTGCTGCTTACTGGGGGCATACTCTAGTATACAGCTCGGATTCTGTACGGTACGCGAGTTGTTTAAAGGAGCTCGGCTCCTTTAAACAACTAAGTTCATCTGTATGCCATAGACGTGGAGACTTCTCACACACATGCTTTTCGATCTCTAAATGCTGGTCTGAAATAGCTTTTGAGTACCCTAATTCGACCGTAACATATTTTTGGTCCCCCTAATTTCTGACGTTTCCCAGCGCCAATGGGATTTGCCATGTTAAACGGACGAACGGATTTTAATTTTCGGTCCTTCTAATTTTGGGTTAAAAACATTTTTGGACTCGTGTTTCGAGACTCGATCGCATTTCAGTCTCCTTAATCAGTGACATATTCTCCAGCCCAAGTAGCTCCTAATCAGTATATAAGCGGGTGGTTAACAGTCGTATTCATCAATGGCTCTACATAGCTCAGTAGGGCGGATGTCTTAGCTCCTCAGCTTCCCATCCAATTTTCATATCCCTTAATGCGGGCCTAGAATAGCACCTTAAGTTGTTTTTTTAAAAAGTTCAACTTACCTATTTTTTTCTGCTGCAGATGACGTGATTAGGCAGACCTGTCTAAAACTCAGCCATTATATAGTATATCACCTTATCTTTAAAATGTTGAAAAAATCATAAATGGTGAAATTTGTTATCTTCAGATGGTGGAATTTGTTATCTTCAGATGGTGGAATTTGTTATCTTCAGATGGTGGAATTTGTTATCTTCAGATGGTGGAATTTGTTATCTTTAAACGAAGTAAACGTTATCGGTTCGAGCCAGCCTATTGGTCGCCGGCTCCCGTATCGCTCCCTGATTGTCCCTGAGTGCCCATGATTGCGTCAGATTGTCCCAGAATGTCCCAGATTGACCCTGATTGGCTCAGATTGGCCCTGATTGCTTCAGATTGGTCCCATTTGCCTGACTTTCCCATTTGCCTGACTTTCCCGGGCCTCATTCCTACGGATAATACTACTGATATGACTGTTTAAAATCACATGGACCTTTGCGGCTAGCTCTAAAAAGTAAGTGTTAACTAGACTGAGCTAGATATGTCCATTTGTGCTAAGAGCATCGGATGAAAGAACGGTTGACGAAGTTCCAACATAACTTGCAACCGATTTACTGCTTGCAGAGAGGTCCTGGTTAATGCACATCGCAGCATTACCTTTCCGATTCGGTCCACTATTTTTGTTGTCCGCGTTAGTGTTGCCAGAACAGGGGCATATGATTTCGACAAAGGCGTTGCGATATCTGGGGTTTGTAGCTGAGTACAAGACAATGTTGATGGCGCTGTTAAAAGCAATACAAAAGTTAGCGAAGCCGTCGAACACCTGGTAATCGATCCCTTTGCTGTAATAGACGGGAATGGTCATGATGGTGCGAACGATATAACGAACACTCGTTGGGATACTGCACAAAAGGTATACGAAAACTATAGAGGTCAACATGGCCGTGATGCGCGTCTCTTGACTGCCACGTTCCTGGTTTGTTCTCATCACATCGTCCTTCCTCTTGCACTTAAGCTCTACCCCGATGCGGATAATGACACAAAAGGAAATGAACCAAGGTATATAGGAACAGAAGGCAATCTGGACGTTGTTGGTGATGATGTCATATAGCGGCCAACGAAGAATGCCTTTTACGAACACTGCACGTGTGGAATTACCATCAAGAATGTAATCGACGCTGTAGTTAAGGTAGTTCTCGGTGAAGACAACGATAGAAATCAACCAAATAACCGCGGTGATTATACGGGTACGTTTGTTCGAGCACAACTCATTGCATTTCAACGGCATACAGACGGCAATGTAGCGGTGAATGCTGATCGCCGTCGTGGTCCAATTTCCAGCGGAGATGAACATGTAGCTGATCGTGAATAGGACGTAATATATGTAAACCTGCCACTCAAAGGAAATCGGCTTATTGAAGAACATGGAATTTTCAATGTTCCATATATTAAAGGGTAAACCGATGATTAAGTTCCCTATGTCTGCAACAGCTAGCGAAAGAAGCAAAATGTTATGACTGCTTGACGTTTGAAAAGCAGGCTTACTAAGAATGAGCATGTTGAAAATGTTACCAATGATACCGAAAATACGCACCAATGTTTGGACCAGAAAATTGAAATAGAAGTTGAAATTAACATATAAAGTCATGTCGTCCAGTTCTACATCCTCCTCTTGTTTTCTGGTTGTTACATTTGTAAAGCTGGATGTATGGAGGCTACCATGAGTGACATTAGGGAGTGGCGTCGCGCTTGGTGTAGGAACTCCAGTCTCTTCTTTGTTCGTTAACACCATTGTTCGAGGATCGACACCAGTTGTTGGACTATCATCTTCAACGGGAGTTGTGGTCGGATCTAAAAGCAAAAATTGAGACTCATGATATATTGTGTTGTCATATTTATGTATGTAACACTATGTACTTCACCTTTACTCTACTGAGAAAATTATTATCGTACAGTGAGACAATATTGAAGAAATTCCAAAAGCTTGGAATCATTGGATTAAAAAGAGTTATGAATATTTCCTCTGATTCTATTTCAAGAGAAAGTAGGCTTAAAGAAGCGACGACATTTCCCAGAACTCTTTCAATAATACTAATGACCACAACCAAGTGATGACCTATTATAAAACGCTTGTTATAAAACACAATAGCTGCCACTTGTGAAATATTAGAAATTGGACTCTATTGTTCAGTGGAATCAACAAGAAAACAACCAATCTTGCTTTGTACATTAAAGCAATAATAAACTGTTTGTAGGATGTTAAAACTTGTTATATGTAGGTGTCCATCGATTCCTCAATATGCATTTATAATTACAAAATAAGGTATTATTATTACCAAAGGCTAGCATAATGAACACTTATTACCTCAAATAAGTGATGACCAATTTGTAAAAAAATGAACACAATAGCTGCGATGAGTAAAATATTAAAAATGAGACTCCATTGTTTAGTGGAATATAATACACGGACAGGAAAGACAGGAAAACAATCGATCTTGCTTTGTACAATAAACCATTAATCAACTATTTATGAGAAGTTAAAACTGGTTATGTATGTCTATTGTTTTTTATATGAGGATACTTTATAATCAAAGCATTAAGTTGTATTTTATTTCATCATTATCTTTGTAAAATGATATCTAATATCCTACTCACTGACAAGAGGGGCATTAGATTTGCCGGGGTTTGCGTCAGTTGCGTTGGCACTTATTGAATTAAACCGACTTTTCAATTTTTCCTGAATTGTATTTAAAATGAAAGAGCGTGATGGTCTTTAAAATAAGACCATATATGGTTATATTTGATTAATCGTCATTACTTCACTCTGGTAGTTGGTAGCTTAACATCCCGAGCTATAAAATTTTCACGGGTTTCCCAAGAATCGCTTTTAAAGTACTTAAACCTCAAATGGGGTAGATAAACCTTCAGATGCTCTTAATAAATACAAGTAAACAAACTTCAGGAGTCTGTTTAAAATATACATATTCCAAAATGATACTAATATTCGAAGCAACAATTTTACACTCATATTGTTCATGCCACAATTTAGAGTACCATCTTGACATATTATTCACTCTGTCAGAAAAACACACGAGACAGGGTTTTCAGTATATTGCAAAAATTATTTTCAGACATATAAATGGAATATAATTTGCATCACAAGGCGTTAAAAAAGATGAAGAAACACTGATAAAGCATCAAGATTCTGCCTGTACATGAAAAAAAAAACTCCAAGATTTTATTTCTTATTTGTGGAAAGGAAGGTCAGTATTGTACTTGATTGAGCTCACATATAAAATAACAAAATTCTTGAGAAATGTTAAAAAGAAACAATAACTGCGAATTAGCAACTTGATCTGGTTAATACCATTACCATAACTACTGTATTTTCCTTTTTTATAAATACTGAAAATAATAGTTATGTTTTCCTCCAAGTGATCCCGGGATTATGAAATTATCAATCCGACTTTGACTTTGATCCGGGTAAGCCCACTCTATGTTAAGGATGACACAAACATACCACCCACAAATTTTGCGTCACGCTGTAGCTCAATTGGACGTTTCTGCTTTGTTTGCTGTATTTCTATTTTCACTTTTTTCGTACAACTCGGACAGTAATTTAAGTCATGTTAAAGATAAATGCTTGTTTACTTCCACCCCTGGATTATTTTCTGTGTCAGGGCTGGTGAGGAATTTCCCAAAGTAATCCAATGGTATAGTTCCAAGCAGATTTTGAGATAACAGGAAAGTTTATCATTAATACACGCCTTATTGGGTTGTTTTGGTTTACATCATAAGCCAAAGAGGTATGTATTAATGATTAACTTTCCTGTTATCCCAAATTCTTGGGATTAAGGAAGGGGTGGGTACCATTTACACAATTTGAGATACTATTTGCATACATGAAACCTGTTTAAAACAGCTCAATATTATTCAAAAACGATCGTTATAATGATTCCCAGCCCTCTGAAGTCTGAAAATTAACAATACCTGGATGTTAATCCATAGATAATCCTTTAAAATGAGAAATATTTTTAGGATTATATGGTACAATCGTATAGTCATTAAAAAGTTTTAAAGTGTATTGACGTTTTTTAGATGAAAAAAACAAGCGAAATGCATGAAAAAGCTTCCCAGATTCATTCTACAAACAACTCGCGGTCCTTTAAATATTATAAAATATGAGGTTAAGAATCTTTCGAGTTAATATTGGCAAAGTGACGATTTAAGAAATCGCATATCCAAAAGTAAATCAGTGGCAAGTCCAAAAACATACCTGTAAAATTACCCAATACGGAATTCCAACCAAGAAGCAAAACGGCAAGCGTCACAGCTACGCATTTTTCAAGCTGCATGTTTCTGACATCGAATTACAAAGAAATACGTTTCACTGGTTGTTCCCAATATCGCCCGTGTCGTTCTATCTATGGTGTTGTGTGTATGTCACACCTTTATAAACGATTATACACAATAGACCTATTTACACTCCCCTCCATACGTTTGGCAACCTTAGCTCCCCCATTGAACTACGTGTTAAAGCCTCTTTACGTTTGAATTTTTATTTACTAAACCTGCGATGAAAATACTTATAATATTAATGGAAACGTAATGTGAGCCGAGGCCGAGGTCGGGCGGTTGAGCAGTTTTCTCCTGACTTTTGGAAAAAATGTCCAATGTAAGAGATAAGTATTTATACATGTATATAATATCACTAACTATCCAATATTTAAAGAAAACTGGTTTGCCTTTTAAGAGAAATTGTTTGTTATTCCATATGGTTTGTTTGATTAATTCATGGTGTCACGGCCCTTGGGCAGATATATTATATTGGCCTCGGGATAATCCCAATATCCTGAACCGATAATCTCTATGTATTCAATGACAGAAGTGTAGTAATTCTCGAAGTTCATGAGGTATATTGGATATTTTAGGTTTTGTCCCAAATGTCTCATATTGTTTTACAATGGTTGAAAAGATGGCGTATGTTTGGCAATCAAAATTGAATGAAACGTGTAATGAAAACAACGACATCTTTCATTGACATTGCTAAAAACTTGACAATAAACATTGACGGATTGAAAATATTGTTTTGATAATTCATTGCAAACTATGAGAGATGTGGTCAGTTTGAGCTGTTTTTTTGTGTCCAAGTACTTATCAATCCATTTGAAATACAATAAATATCAGGAGCAAGTCTTCATTTTGGCAAAGAATGTTCTAAATACGCATCGAGTCCCTTTAATATCTTTTTCTTGTCTTTGAAATCAATGATATCTTTGAATGTTTGGAAACTTTCAACATTCTTTTAGATTTTTCGACAATGTGCAACTCTTATTGTTAGTACCTCAGTTGAAATACTCGATTTTGATTGGTCAACGAGCGGTGAATAATTTCAACTGTACACCGCGCAATGCATTGCCGGTGAATAATATTCCCAGCATTCTACTAAAATGACGTCATTATCAGACGATAAAATGGCCGCCGCTAGCACTAGCCGTTTCAAAATTGTTGAAGATGAGGATATTATTAGTCTCTTAGAGAGTAAAGACAGTCAAAATACGAAGAAAAATCTAAAACGTTGTACAAAGCTTTTAGTGGACTTCGCCCAGGAGAGTAATTTGACTCCATTGAGTGAACTTACTGCCGTGGCAGATAGACCGTCTCGAGGGTCTGGATCCAACTTCAAGTCAACTTCAAGGGTCAGAAAAATCTAACATATTCTTCGGACTAACAAAACAATTATAGACCTCTCCATTCGGTTTACTGTCAAAATTATATCCCTCGGCTGTAAACCTCGACCTACGGTCTCGGTTTACAGTCTCGGGATATAGTTTGACAGTAAACCTCTGGAGAGGTCAATAATTGTATACAATACGCATAAAAGCCTTTTCTTATTTTCATCAGGGGTAACCAACTTTATCCTACGGTCCCGCAGGTAGATATGCATATCTCCCTCTGGATGAGCCCCACGTCCAAAACCTCCCGAAAACGATGAATTACATATTTTTATATTTGAACGTTCGTCGAACAGAGGCGTAAACGCTCTCAATTCAAAAAACATACATCTAATATTTCAAGTATTAATCATTAGATCTCAATAAAAATTACCATGTTGTCGCTTTTGCTTATATATTATTTCAGTGAACTACTTTGTATTATCTTAGTGAGAGTTAGTAAAAAATGTTCTAAATTCAAGTAAAAGTTCATCTGTGTCATATTTATGTGAAAATCACAATGTCTCAATAAAAAAAACTAACATAATTAGCACCATATCTCTATGGATAAATTCAATTTATCAAACACAAAGACATTTCCTTTAAGACCAGTTCAATGTAATTGCTGTAATATATTGTATATTGCTGTAAAATACTGTAAATTTAATTCAATGACTTCACGGATATTCTAATTGTCTCAAAAACTGAATTCATTGATAACAAAAAATGTGTAAAATAAATAAATTTTATTTGAAAGGTTTGGTAAAACGATCTACAGATATTTAATAATAAATACAGTCAAAGATTATGTTTTTATATTAGTTTAGTTTTATTTTTCAATAAATTATGGTAAAGGTAGACGTGGCAATCGCATTGAGCATCCTTAAGGTATGCCTATCGTTCGGGTATATTTCGTGTTACTATGTACATGTACATGTTGAATGTCTAAATCAATTATACACTGCCTTCCTTAAACATGTTATCTCTTCATTTCACGGTACACTTACATTACTCATTTTTATTGCACTTTTTAATATTCAGTAGGTCCAATTGACTGCAGGATTTTTTCCAATGGGGTAAGTGTAAAGCTAAACAAATATAGCTTGCACTTGGTTTTCCTTCTTCCGACTCCCCCCTTTCTCAGCATCATGTACAAAATCCCAGGGGATTGCCTCAAGGGGATGGGAGGGGGGTCGCACTCCTCCTTGAATACCATGTAAGTACCACTGAATTCATAATCACTGTGTTAAAATATACAATTTTCATACGGAAACAGAGTAACATCGAGGAGTCAATATAATTGATCACTTAAATTGTTTACGTGAAATTAAAAACGTGATGGGTAAAAATGAGTGAAATTGTTTAAGGAGTCCATACGTTTAATTCTGTGTATACTCCGAGAGTAACAACCGTAGATGCACTTTTTCAGTTTCCTCGATGACCATAAAACTCTTTTGAATGATACCTTTTAACCGGAGGTAAAATGATGAGTAAGAACATCAGAATGATGATATGAACAATTGAGTAAAGTAAGTCTCCAAAATGTGAAAATCTAAAAACAAATCCTGCGCTAGAGGCTGATGAAAATTTCAAATTAAAAAATACTTAAAAGGTGCTAAAGGCCTATATGAAAATGTTACTCTACGTTCCAACTCTTTGATATGAACATACCTTTGACAACATAGAGCGGAATGACATTTTTCATCAACATTCTAATGAAAAATGTACATTTATCAATTGAAGCGATCAATTGCCAACAATCATGAGCCCTTTTATCATAGCATCCGTAAAACGCTCTTGGTCATTTGCCTCGTTTTCGTCCATTTTTAAAACTGTTACTAATTTTTGAATCATTCTACCAAGGTTAAGCTGACGCTGTAACTGTTTCCAACATGATCGGATTTTTACTGCCAATGGACTGTTTTTCGAACTCCCCAAAAGTAAATGTTTTCTAGACGTTTCAGGATTTAGAATTTTGTAATCCAAAAATCCATTTCCATCGTCCCGTTGTGGATAGATGGCGTAGAAATCAGCATTTATGTCGTCGGGGGGATTCCCCAAAGCGTAATATCCTAAAGGAATTGGCCCTTTAATGTTCTCTTCAAATCCATCCTCAGTTGGTATAGTATCACACCAAATGTTCTTTGCAAGTTCCCTCTCAAAGGCAGGGCTGGAAATAAACATGATTATCGTATGTCAATTCATACACGATTGGTGTGTCCAATCAATTTCAGTGTGTTACTCATAAACTATTGGTGTGTCGATTCATACATTATTAGTGTGTCAATTTATACATGTTGATGTGTAAATTCATTCAAAACTGATGTTACATAAGTTGCGTTTACATCAGTAATCACAAAATACATCAATTATTTCAATATTTACCCCCTGCAGACAATGCAATGATCCACCCTATAGAAAGTACACGTCGACCAGTCCTCGTGGCCTATAATGTGTTTGTTGATGGTTTTATTGCAGCTCCTGAAAATGAAATTGATAAATTATCGTCAAAACATGTTGTCAAAACTGTATCGTTCCGTGTCGTATTGTAGCGTATTGTAATGACTGCACAGTACTGTATTGGACTGTATTGTTGTGTATCGTATTGAAACGTACCCTACCATACCATACTGCATTGTATTGTGCTGTAGTATAACTGTACTGTACCGTGCCATACCATATCGTATTGTTAGCACCTCGGTGTAAATACTCGCATCTGATTGGTCAATTAGCGGTTGACCTCTGGAGAGGTCAACAATTGTATACTGTACTGCACTGTTCTGTACCGTACCATACTGTTCTAAATTGTAATGCATTGTATTGCATATTGTATTGTACTGTACTGTATTATATCTTATGTAGAACAGTGCAGTGTAGTACAGTATAGTGTAATGCACCATAATGTACCACATTGTTGTGAACTGTAGGGCACCGTGATATTTGCTACATGTTATATCATGTTATGTAGTGTATTATATTTATATAAATCCCTTTTGTATAAGGTAAAACGACTATCCATATAAAATTGTACATATTAGAGGAATATTTAATTTCATAATTAAGTGTTGAGTGCAAAACTGTTTTTTCCAAAGAAATGAAAATATTTTTGAGTAGTAATTTTATCAAACATTAACAAATATACCGATTAAGAAATGGGTTATCTGCAGGTTTTAGCTATGCATCTATAAATTGCATTCTTCATGGTAATGGTTATCGTTTAGCGTAGGGGTTGGGTGAGGGGAAGACAAATTAGCGTAAGGGTTATATCTGGTAATCCTTTGTTGCAGTAAAAGGAGTATTACCCTTGGAACAGTTCGTTCAAGCAAACATGGGTGAGTGAAGTTGTGTGTAGGATGATCAAGAGTATACTATTGGGTAACTGTAGCTTGACATGTGAGGGGATAAAAGTGAAGATTAACTAACTACTGTATATTCTATGAATTTAGAAATTTCGTTTATTAATAACAGAATACTATCCCCGAGAATCCCCGAGAATTCATACTGGTTTGTCTTCATAACATTGTTAGATGAACATGTACGAGGAAACTCGTACTATCGGTTTGCGAACACTCTATATTTAGTCTTTGATCTTTTGCAACATATATCAACATATATCAGAATGTAAACTACTTATTAACACGAACGATCTCACGGTATTTTGGATGTTTATTAAAGGCAGAATCAGAATATGGGGGTGACAAAATTACAAGGAACATGTTCAATTGACCTACCAACCTGTTCCTTACAATCTAAAATACAATATCCCCCAAAATATCTTTGATATATAATAAATTGGTGAAGTTATAATGGATTCAAGGTGCAAAAATGGGTGAAAAATGTTTAAATTCTCCCAAATACAGGGTGTCCAAAAAAAAACAGGACCGTAAGAAAGTAATTTTGCATATTTTGCCTTGAAATTTCAGAATTATTTAGTTCATTCAATGTGAATTTAGTTGTAAAAGTTTGATAATAATCTACCAATTAAGTCAAAAACTACAGCTCCTTACAAAACATGCCCCAAATGTGCACCTCTCCACTCTATGCACAATTCAATCCGGCGAACAAAGTTGTTGATGATCCTCCAACACACATATCTTTCTGAATGGACAAGTTTGTTCCAAAAACAATGGCTACTGGGGCTTACATCCTCCTGATGAAATCCATTGCATTCTGAACAATGTATAGGTCAGGGTGATTAACAACTTTGTTCGAAGGATTCGTTTGTGCATAGAGAGAAGTGCCCACTTTGAGCATGTTTTGTAAAGTACTGTAGTTTTTGACACAATAAACAGATTATCATCAAACATTCAGAACAAAATTCACATTGAATGAACTAAATAATTCTAAAATTTCAAGGCAAAATATGCAAAATTGACCGAGTTATTCAACTTTCTTACGGTCCTGTTTTTTTGGACACCCTGTAATAAGAATGGTAACCATTCTTATAGAAAAATAACACATTATTGTAAAAATCTTTAGTTTTCCTGAAATAAAGTGTCTACTTTGGGGATATTTAGAAAATAGACACGAAAAGGAATGACATAAGCCATAAATATTTTAAAATTGAATCAATTTTTGTTAGGCTGCTCGCTATCTCTGATTCTCTCTTTAAAGTGTTGTTGGTGAAATGATTAAAGACGAGCTAACCTGTCAGCATATTTGAATTGTATTCTAAGATGTTTTCTCATGGCATTCTGTATCACGTGTTAAGGATACTCGGCAATATATTTGAAAAAACCAAAGCCATGCATATTCCTCAATTCTAATAAATGTGGAATATTCGATTTGATATGTCGACTTTTATTTCAAATACAAGCGTTCACGCTTAAATTGCCGAGTATATGTCAACTAATTAGAATTGCTCTATCCAAGTAACATTTCGATTCGCAAAATTATAAAGTTGCTCAAAATAGCGCTAAATATATTGTATATTACTTGTATTTATCTCACATGTTGATACTATCGTATTATGTGGTGACATATACACTTTGTCAACTCCACGTGGTATATGAATGTGTTATCAAACTCTCGATTTTTTGTTGTTCTTTCACATATTTCTACTGACCCTGAAAACTTGTTTAAACAGCATATAGATTTTACGACCGTTTAATAGTACAATCCATTTTAGAGCTGCGTGTGATAGCATCTGTTCTTAACACATGAATACATGGCGTTTTGAAGCACAAGAAAAACTCCAAAAACGTCAAAGTGCAGATATACTAAGCTTGTCCCTTGTCAGGTTTTACCAAAGCGGGAGCTTTTGCCAACAGATGGGGGGGGGAGCTTTTTATCCCTTTGCCAAAAATGCATGCGAAAAGTGCTTAGAATGGTGAGAAACTGCACGATTTTGAAATAATTTCTTGCCAGGGGAGGGGGAAGGCTTACACTCCCCCAACTCCCCTGGCTACGGGGCTACTAAGTTTAATCTGATTTCCAAAGCAGATGATAATGGTAACTCTACAATAATGCACACAGGTGAGCTATGTGTTACGGTGGAAAAGGTACAAGCATATACAAGGCGTTCATTAACTGCAAAGATACTCTAAAAGTTTTGTTTCTGAGTCAATCTGGCTGAAATTTTCACTCAGTATACCTGCAGCGACTTTTTGGAACGTTTCCTCATTTTTGCTAAATAAATAGATTAAGTCATTAGAAGCCAGTCTTCACGGATTTCTTTGGGACCAGCGGGTATAAAAACAGGGGAAAAACTCGTTTAACTCCCAATAAATGCAAATATCATTACCGCAACCCGATATCACAAGTCCATAGCTGGGCATTTGGAGACCAAATCGAATCATACTAGAAATATCAAAATAAACAACGCAATATAAATATTGAACGCCAAAATAAACAATTTTTGAATGAAGTACATTGGTTAGACTCCTCTGAATATCAGATTTAGACTTAAAGATAATCTTGTTTTTTCAACATTGAACACAAGCTCGCGTAAATGAATACTTTTCATGATTAAGCAAGGATGAAAGGTAAAAAGAAATGTTTGTTTGGCGTGTATAAACAATATCAAGTGAGATGTAGTATCATTTCTAGAGATTAAGCATATAAAATTTACTGGATTTTGGTAAAAAAACAACGTGCCTGGAATTCCATTTACAACCAAACACAAATGGTTACGAAATAAATTTTGTTAGGTTTATAAAATGTAGCTGACCCAACTCCCTCTTACGTCCACGCTCATCTTTTGTACAAACCAATATATAGACGATGGGGTCAAAATTTACCGAACATATATGGGTTTTGCATATTTTTAATTTAAGAAAAAAGTAAAAATTTAAAAGATCCAAACACCCCTTTCACTTACCCATCTATTCCAGCAACGATCAAGTACAAGGTAAGAATGGCAGATCCTATTGAGAGTTTACCCACCATCATATAGACGATTTGGTCAAAATTTAACGAACATTAATGGATTTTGCCTTTTTTATTATAAAATAAAAAGTAAAAACTTAAACGATCCTAACCCTCCTTTCACTTACCCATCTATTCCAGCAACGATCAAGTACAAGGTAAGAATGGCAGATCCTATTGGGAGTTTACTTAACATCGTTGTGAGTCTTTGACAATTCGGATGATGGAATCAAATTTTTTTAATGCATAAAATTCCCTCAGTTGTGCATCATCTTCTCTTAAAGTATTGATTTTAGTTATTCCTAAGATACTTTATGGTTTAGAATTATCATTTCCTTTTACATAATGTTGCGTTTTTGTCGATCCATTATATATGATAACCTTGTATATTTGTGAGTCGCCCGACCTCTTGTCGGAATGTTAATAGTGTTCATACATGTAAGATCAGCACGGAAACAAATAATCATATTTCAAGTTTTGTTAGATCATGACATTTGAATGCAACGCATCTCATCTAATATAAATAGTCACCGGGGCATATAATGTTACTGTCGCCCTCCCGTTTACTCGGAGGAATGCCTCGTTATGTCCCATGGGTAAATTTTTATAGCTGTTAAAATTCTAAATTAGAGAGAACATGTGTCAAAATAGCAATCAACTATACTCAATGCAGACTCTTACTCAGTGCGTATACTCATTTAGTAGGTAAATATGTTGTTAAAGCTTAAGATATACTTTTAACATTGTTTGCTAATCGGTGAAGCATTTTAACTTTTTGATATTTTAAACGCAGGTTAAGCTTATACACCTGTATACAACTTGGACAAATGCCATCACTTTCATTCATTAACTGATATATATTTTACAGTTTGTGAAACCTGTAACTGCGAAATATTCCAAAGTGCATGTTTAATGCACAGTGCGTAACATCCCTGCATAATTGGAACACTCGTATGCTTTCATGTTTTCTTCATAAATAGTCATGTGTCAAAGAAAAAAATAAATACGTCGTATTCTTTTTTACTTTCAATTTATTCTCGACATATTCGTTTTTATTTAGTTTTTATTCCAAAATATCGTTTGGACAAACACATTAACACAGAGGGTAGGGCATATGGAATTGAAATATAGTACTACAAATAGTACTACAAGCTTCGTAATACTATGCAAACATTGTATTTTATACAAAATACTAAATTTTATGGCTGCGTGGAATAGGTGGAAATATTCAGCAAATGTTTTATTCTATGGAAGGCAATACCTGTTAATTTCTAAATGGTATTGCAGCATGTTTTGCCCGCAGCCTATGGGAAGAGGGCAATACATTCCAGCAAAAAATAATTGAAAGTGCAACAGCTATTGCCCGAACATAGAATGTAATATTTGTTTTATTATATAATTGCTAGGCATTCTTTACGATCACTTTGCATTTCAAAGAAATATTAAATATTTGCTTTAAACAGCGAACGTTAATTTAAGTAAATAGAAACATTAATAAATCAACAAAATTAAGTATGAATATGAATTGTATAGTCAGTTGTATGAAAAACGACAATCCGGATACTTGATACTTATTCAATGCTGTATACTTTGAAGGCTAGTGTGGTTTAATAAGGTGTACACAATATAACAACAGAATTTCGCTCTTTTTAATGGCATTTAGTGTTCTAAGTCTTGGTACTACATGTAGTTAAACGTGTGTGCAATTTATCGGAAATGGTTCATAGAATGTATAGTAAAACTATATCTCACCACATTATCCATGTTGCACATTGAATATTTTCGTTCTGCAATGTTAATTTCATTTAAACCTTTTTAAATTACCATGTAGTCACTACCATCTATTTAGTAGTATCAAATCACAGTTTGATTTAATATTTAGAATTGCCATCTATTTAGTAGGATCAAATCACAGTTTGATTTAATATTTAGAATTGCCATCTATTTTGTAGGATCAAATCACAGTTTGATTAATCAGCATTGCCAACTATTTAGTAGGATCAAATCACAGTTTGATTATTCAGCATTGCCAACTATTTAGTAGGATCAAAACACAGTTTGATTATTCAGCATTGCCATATATTTTGTAGGATCAAAACACAGTTTGATTATTCAGCATTGCCAACTATTTAGTAGGATCAAAACACAGTTTGATTATTCAGCATTGCCATATATTTTGTAGGATCAAATCACAGTTTGATTATTCAGCATTGCCATATATTTTGTAGGATCAAATCACAGTTTGATTATTCAGCATTGCCATATATTTTGTAGGATCAAATCACAGTTTGATTATTCAGCATTGCCATCTATTTAGTAGGATCAAAACACAGTTTGATTATTCAGCATTGCCAACTATTTAGTAGGATCAAAACACAGTTTGATTATTCAGCATTGCCATATATTTTGTAGGATCAAATCACAGTTTGATTATTCAGCATTGCCATATATTTTGTAGGATCAAATCACAGTTTGATTATTCAGCATTGCCATATATTTTGTAGGATCAAATCACAGTTTGATTATTCAGCATTGCCATATATTTTGTAGGATCAAATCACAGTTTGATTATTCAGCATTGTCATCTATTTAGTAGGAACAAATCACAGTTTGATTATTCAGCATCGCCATCTATTTTATAGCTAAATGTTTTTACAATACAATAGAATAAATAAGCTTCAAATGTGATTTTTTAACTTCGTTGAAATATAGGCTTTGATGAAGTAGTGGTTTTTCATGTGATTATTTGTGTTGTGCATGATGTATTCATAGATAAAAGTTTGAGGAGACATAGTGAAATATCACCGAGCGCGAAATTTCAGTTATTGTATTTTGTTAGGATTACACAACTTATCAATAATGTATTTCAAAATTAAAGAGTTACAATATTTATTACTATAACTAATTTAAGTAGTTTTTGTTCGACTTGATAACCATATAACGTCGTAACACGACTGAATTATACAGCGTTTCATTTTATTTTAGAATTGAAACATTGCCATTTATCGTGATTGAATATGTTCTTGTGAATACATGACCATATAAGTCAATATTAGTTTAACCCTCAGTTGCAAACATGATTACGAAATGAACTGAAAGAAACAAGTTTTTTAATGGCGTTATTTGTACCTGCTGTTTATGATTAAATTACATTTTCGGATTTCAAGAGTAATTCGTCAGAGTTATTGCATGTTTGTGTCGGCACAATGTTTTGGACACCCTCTTGAAAAGCACTCGAACGGGGATTCCAATTACTTCAAACTGTTCCATTGAGTATAACTTAGTTGATTAAAGAAATTATGTATTGTACATATCTAATTCAAAAAATGATTAATAATATTTAAACAAAACATGGAATTATGAATATCATTTATTGCATATAAATCTTCTGTCGTCATGGAAAACCATGTATAAAACCAGTGCCACTATATACTGACCGAGGATGTACGTATATTACAGGTGTATCTTTCATAACACAGAAAGTAGATTTACGTATATTACAGGTGTATCTTTCATAACACAGAAAGTAGATTTTAATTAATACAGCTGAAAGAGAGAATCAGATATAGCAGGCAGGCTAAACAAAAAATTGTATCAATTTTAGAATATTTTTGGCTCGTGTCATTCCTTGTCATGTCTATTTTCTAAAAATCACACAAGTACATACTTCATTCAAGGAAAAGTAAAGAATTTTACAATAATGTATTATTTTTCTATAAGAATGGTTACCATTCTTATTATTTGGGAGAATTTCCACATTTTCCACCCATTTTTTGCACTTTGAATCCTTAATAACTTCACCAATTTATAACATATTGTGAATCTTTTGGGAGATATTGTATTTGATATTGTAAGGAATAGATTGATAGGTCAATCATAAAAGTTGCTTGTAATTTTGTCACCCCCTAAAGAACTGATTCTGCCTTTAAAGTAGTAGAGTTAGGTATCATAACGACCGTTTATGCAATGTCTAAGGCAACATGCCTTCTTCCATCACGTCACCAGAACCGCTTTCGATGGGCCCTTCTCCGCTTGTGGGTTCTTCTGGTTTAACATCTGGTTTTTCAATTTCAGCATCGCCAGATTCAACAGAATCTTCGCGAGATTCGCTGCTGTCGGATGAAGATTCGCTGCTGTGGCGTTTGTGTCCGCGAGGACGTGGATGATACCCTCGTCGGTATGGACGTGAATCTCCATTCGAGGCTGAACTATCGGTGTCGGTACGATGACCGGGACGATGCTGGTGTGATGTTTGGTATGTGCTATCTGTCTCAATACGATCGTCCCCTCGGACCCTATCCTTGTATTTGCGTCCGGGATTTCTAGATTTCGTGTCGCTATCGGGTCGTTCTGGACGTTCCATATCTTTGCCCGGCATCCTACCATTCGATGGAGTTTTTTGTCGGCCACCTATCTCTTGTTTGTTGTATTTAAAGAGTCGACCACGCCCACGTGCTTGCGTGACGGCGATACAAGTCGCAATCAATATAATTACCGCAATTCGCATCTTGATGGGTTCTGCAAAAGCAAAATAAAAATGTTTCTAAGTGACTGAATATCAAATTGTAACGTGGTGCTGATGTTATATTGTGTTAATGTTGGTTACATAAGTTTCATTAAACCATGCTTTCCTTAGGAAATAAACAGGGAAAATAATCGACATTCAAAAAATCCCGTATTGGATCCCGCACCAGCCAAAATCCCGTATCAGATCCCATTAGAAATATCCCCGGGGATTTAGCTAGATGTTAATATTTTTAGTTTTATTTTAAAACTTGTTAATAAAAGTAAAAATAAATTGTATTTTTATGCCCCTATTCTTTGGATGATGACAAATAAAAACAATATGAAAAATGAATAAGGTTTAAAAGATTATTATGGAATAAATAGGTTATTGATGGTCGTGATGGAATATGATTATTTCCTCGAGAAAATATGATATTGGCCTCGAAAAAGTTTTCATTGACACTGTGGCTGTTGCCCTTAGTCAATTTGATCTTTTTTGGTTAATATAATATTTTATCTCGGAATAAAACTCACATTCCACCCCTCCCATTAAAAACCTCTATTTATTCCAAAATACTACTGTCCGTTTTCTTCAGGGAAATATGAAGGAATAACGTACCTTTTTTAATTCAGACAGTCCTTTACTGTTCACAACGTATTTCCGTCCCTTAAGGTCTCAGATGATTGAAGTTTCGTCTGGCGTTTGCCTTTTTATAAAGATGATCTGACCAAGACGTCTTCGAAACTTCTTTATATATCAATATTCGGTCGTGACAGCAATCGATCATTACACCCAAATAACAAGGTCTGATTCAGACCCGCGTGAGCGATGCCGCGTCCATTTAAACAAAGGACACGTGTTAATAATCATTGATATACACATACATACGTCACGTCTTTTCTATAATAAACACTACTTTTTTATAATATTTGTTATTGCTTAGCAACAAGAGCTGAGGTAAGTTATATCTGAGCTTATTTTAAAAAACATGTATTTTGAAAGTAATATTTGTTTTAAAGAACATTATCTTTATCGGAGGGAAATATAAAATCAATATTTAATTTATAAGGGTCCGTCAAAACTGTTGAGAATCGTTGGTAACTTAGGTCACCTTAAACATACTTGTTAGTGCATCTTGAAATGTGTACATATGAGAATGTCACGACATCAGGCTAAATGTAGTGACATTTGTAACGTCACGTTACAAAAGTGTTAAACATTCAATTTTTGTCAAATATGTACATGTAGCGACTGTGCTGAGTACCAAAAACTATATCACTCATATTCCCAACTCTTTCATTGGTCTATACATTACGCGTGATATAAAGATAAGAAGACGTATTCAACAGCCATGCCCGTGACGTCGGAAAAGGCGAATTCACGCGGCGTCCAGTTTTAATTTGAAAGTGATACGAAAAATTGATAATTTTTGTTCTTATGAGGCATTCCAAACAGTTAGAGAGTGGTGAATACAACAGTGAATAATAAAATAAATAAAATAAATGTTTCATACTATTTTTGGTGAATACCTGTTGCACCTTCAATGATTCTGCAAGGTGTATTCCCGGGCCCTTTTGGCTTCGGTGAATTGCTAGAATCATTGAAAGATAAACAGGTATTCACCTCACGAGTATGAAATATTTGTATATTATTAAAACACAAAGAGAAAGGGAACATTTAAAACACATCTCATAAAGCAGTCCTAAGCAACTCAACAATAGAGATGTTTTGATATAAGTTTGTAATCGTATGCTTGTAAATTGAAATACGGGCATAATCTGTTTATTGGATTACATGTTCAAATGTAATTGCAAAGGTCCATAGACAGTTGCCTGAATGACGTATTGAAAACCCACTTGAAACCCCGACTATCTCTACTAATATAGATGGCACTTTTGACAATCAGTGTAAGATTTTGCTAATTAAACCAAGGGCTTATTTAATACCCGGGGCTTAGTTGTGTACCAAACGAAACGAGAAACGACACGACATCCGGGGCTTTGTTTGGTCTTCATTAGACAATGGGGTTATTGGCTAATTCAAATCGGATGCGGTAAAAAACCGAACCATATTATATTACGTTCGCCCTTGATTAAACACAGCGCTAGCGCCATATCAGTAATTACTAAATGTTTTCCTGGCCGATTTTTTGTCAATTGAAGCTATTCGACATCTTAAATTCAAGCTATTAAGATTCACGAAAATCAAACTGCTTAACGAATATGGATATACAATATAAAATCCATTTGATAAAACCACGTCTATTTAGAATAATATACTATACTTGTAAAATTGGTCTCCAAATTCAATGTTATACATTTAGTTTCACACATTTGGGTTTGAATATTCTTTGATATTTTACAAACTCTGGATAATCCAGTGATAAATAATATTTAAAAGTTTACGTTAGACATTGCAAGGAGGATCACATGTACAAAATGACTAAATGTAGCTAAATGTAGGTCATTGCTTTGACTTATGTATTTTTATTTGCATCAATCGCGATGCCTAGCGTTGAATCTGTTCACTTTATAAAGTTTATATTCTTCATATTCTGAAAAGACATTGGCATATATACACGGGGTACCATCGAATAATTTTGGCAACGTACCGGAGAACGACATTTTACTAAGAAATGGCAATAATTTAGCACAATATATTTTTTAACTAGAGTTCTACTTTGATTTTGACAAAAGTAAGTATTCCATGCAATGGCTATTTCATTCATGAGTTTGTAGGAATTCTGTTGGAACCCAGTTCTGATCAAGTACGAAGTTATTGAAATCGGCGCAGTCGGACTTTACTCCGAAAGATGGTTTTTCGATTATAACTTTTTACAACATTTTAGTATAGACTTTTGAAAAAAGTACAGAATAGTCCTTATACTATTGAATAATTCTGTTATTTCTGATTCACACGACTCTGATTTGTTTAATTAAAAGAAAAGTTTTAAAAATATTACTTAGGAACGTAACCGGAGCTGGGAACGTAACCGGAGCAGATCAGTTGAATTATATAATTTAAAAGGATAGAATATATGATTTAAAGCATATATATTATTTACAAACACATATGAATGTTAAAATGAGCATTTATTACCCTTCACTTACAGGAAAACCAATGCATCGAAACAAAGATGGATAGCAACTGGTTTTGCATAAAACAATAAACGGGCACTCACTCAAACATCTTACGTTTATATGGAGGGGGGGGGGTTAGGTGAAGAATTTCAGAAAGCATATGTTGATTCGATTTGGTCGAGCACATGACACGTGCTTAACACACATACGCTATACACAGTTCGTTGTATCCTAACTTTTTTAATAATCTAGCATTTAAATGCTTTTATTTCCCCCGAAAAAGAGAAGCTGTCTTAGAAGTATAATACATTTATGTATAAACAGTATACGAAATTAGTATAACAGAGTGGGCTCTAATAGTTCGCTGAACAAATACAATGGGTGAAATCAAATGGAATTATTTGCTTACTACATTTAATCACTTCATTCTCCATACAATGATTGTTCTATGTTTGATAGCCTTTCTAAGGTAAGTGCACTTATGCATGGTAAATACCAAATTTAATTTTTAACAATGGATAAATTTTTTTCTTTAAATAAAATGTAATAAATACGCATTCGAACAATCCCGTATGTTTTTAAATTAGTATATGTGCTTTAAATCATATATTTTATTTTTTTTGATTAAATAATTCAACTGATCTGCTCCGGTTACGTTCCCAGCTCCGGTTACGTTCCTAAGTAATATTTTTAAAACTTTTTTTTAATTAAACAAATCAGAGTCGTGTGAATCAGAAATAACAGAATTATTCAAAAGTATAAGGACTATTCTGTACTTTTTTCAAAAGTCTATACTTAAATGTTGTGAAAAGTTATAATCGAAAAACAATCTTTCGGAGTAAAGTCCGTCTGCGCCGATTTCAATAACTTCGTACTTGATCAGAACTGTGTTCCAACAGAATTCCTACAAACTCATGAATGAAATAGTCATTGCATGGAATACTTACTTTTGTCAAAATCAAAGTAGAACTCTAGTTAAAAAATATATTGTGCTAAATTATTGCCATTTCTTAGTAAAATGTCGTTCTCCGGTACGTTGCCAAAATTATTCGATGGTACCCCGTGATATAGGATAATTATTTTTTGTGATGTAATCATCAGCTCAGAGAGACAAAATCTGAAATAGCAGTCTAACATCATCATTGATAATTGATAGAACTATATTCGGGGAAAGTTTGTCATCCTAGCTTTACTTACAGTATAAAGATTTTACAAGGTCTGAAGAGAGAAAATTCCAACTTTTTCTGACCTATCAGGGCAACCTTTGGCTTAACATCTTCTATGTGTGATGTCTGAGACTAAATGTATGACAAGGTATGTAGAGAGAAAATTCCCAATTTTCATTTCAAATATTTCAGACTCATGAGTTCATAATACACAGTAGTTCAATGTCAATGAAACACAATAGAACAAATGGCAAGGTCTCGGGAAACCAAAAAAAGTCGAATTACATCATTCTTCGTCCTCGCCTTTATTATCAGATTTTCTCATGGCAGGTTATGAAAATAGAAATTCAGATATACAGGGTGTCCCAGAAGTAATGATAATTATGCTCTTAAATTTTTATTTGACAAGGAAATTCATACAAATTAAAGTTTAAGATATAAGCTTCACTTTGCTATATTACATTTATGAATTTATACAAAAATATTCCATGTATAGTTGCCATAGCAACATGTATGCGCGTTCTGCGGAGCAGTTTCCGTATATTATAAATGTTCAAACTTAGTTTAGAAAAGCAGTTATTCTGTGATAATGTTTCAAGCTTTTAAATCATCGTTATGGTAATTGTATACAGTTGCATGATGTCATAGTGGTTTAATATTATGTAATTTATCTCATTGTGACAGGATTATCACTTTAATCTGATATTATGACATCACATGATGATGTCATATAGGGTTTCACAAAAGGAAAACTCTTAGGAACACAACCTAGGAATTTCCAGGGAGGTGTACATTATGCCACCAATGTTGAGCAAAGATGAAAAATTAGAGCAGAGAGCAGTCATAAAATTCCTTCAGAAGACAGGGGGTAAACCCAGTGACACTATAAAGGAGTTTAAACAAGCATATGGTGAGAGAAGACTGTCCAACCCCACTGTGTATAGGTGGCATAAACACGAGAGCGAGGCACAATTGCGCCACTCGGTTCAGTTGGCTCTGCAGGATATGTCCAACAGTGGTTTTGATCATGTCTTCCAATCCTGGCTGGAAAGGCACAGACAAATTGTCTCCAGCAAAGGACAGTATGTGGATAAGTGAATCAACAATGTACAATGCTCTTAAGGAATATCAGGAATGAAGTAGGAGCATTACAGTAGTAATGTGAACAGCAGGGAAACATATGAACATGAAATGTTTTTCAAAAATGTATGAAAAACACACAGCTGCTCCGCAGAACGCGCGTACATGTTGCTATGGCAACTATACATTGAATATATTTGTGTAAAGTAATAAATGTAATATAGTAAAATGAAGCTAACATCTTGATCTTTAATTTGTGTGAATTTCATATTGTTTCCATTTCAAATAAAAATTTTAGAGCATAATTATCATTACTTCTGGGACACCCTGTAGAGAGGCTTTAACACGTAAGCCTATTTGAAAAACTTATGGAGGGGAGTATGTACAATTGTATAAGTATATAAAGTATTATATGTTTAGTTTTAGTTTAGTTGAAATAAAAAATGTGTTTCATTTTCAACCTTGTTTTCATCATATAAGATGAGTATATATGATTATTCCATGATGGTGAAATTCCCTGCAATCTGATTGGTGCACGTGACTTAAATATATTCTTTATTTACACGCACATTCCACTAAGCGTTGGATACAGAGTGAAAAAGATGCTAATATTTGCATTTTGCTAGAAATATCTGATATAGGAAATGATACGGTGATCATCACAATTTATAATTTTAGGATAAAAAACACACATCTGTGAATATAAAAAGATCAATATGAAGCATGCACATTGTTTTCATGAACTAGTAAAAAATTTTAAAATCCAATATGGCAGACGAAAGTCGAAAAAAACGTTTCGCTACACTACACTTCCAGCTGATGAAATTGAAGAAAAAAGAAAAAAAATCAAATGTCTCGTATAATACAATACAAAGCAAACAACAAGGCCATAAAGATTTTGAAGGAATATCGATGTAAAATATCTCTGAGGTGAGAAGGTTGATCTGTTTCAGTCCGGCCCCAAGCCAAGGGACTTGATTTAGGCAAGTTTTATATGGATAATCATGGAATAAAAACGGTATTCAATGATTTCTCGTGAAATACAGAAAATATTCTTCCCTTGAACGTCTGTATTTCACTCTGCTAGCGCATAGTATACCTTGTGATCAATAAATAAGGTAAAAGTATCTGGCATTTTGTAAATATTGGTCCAAACATCCTGAAATTTGGTCAGAATATACCTTGCAAATTTCTAAATTAAAACAAATAAATATATAACTTCTTCCATCTGATTGATTAATATTATAGTTACTATGGCAACTGGAGTCGGGGCTACCCGGGGCAATTTCATTGCGTCCAATTTGAACAAAAAATGATAAAAAGCACATCTTTTTCAAACTGAAAAGAAATAAATGTGGGTACCAGCATTAATTGTTTTAATACTTTGTTTACATTGTTACATATTTTCTTGCAAATTTGATGTTTGATGTCATGGAAAAGATTAATATATAAAAGATTAATATATGATGTGATCATAGAAAGTCTATGACACAGGTCAATGATGAAAAACAATACCCTATGCTATACGGTACAAACCATTGAAGCACTGGGTTTCACACTGTTAGGTCATGTACTATACTCTCCTGACTTGTCCCCTTATGATTTTACCGTCATGATGAGCTGAAGACTGAGTTGAGAGAGTTTCTCTTGAGATGACTTGAAGTCAGCTGTCTTGAAAATCTGCAGGCTATGGGAAAATGGGTTTCAAAAGGTGTTCAAAGACTGGAGTAGAAGACATGAACTATATGTTAAAAACAAAGGACATTAAGTAGCAGTTATGGTGTATGAAATAAGAATATGATATGCCATTTTAATTGTGATTTGAAATATATTATTAAAGTTTTTCGACTGAAAATTTAGTTTTTTGATAGTTGCCCCGGCTCTTCATGCTTTCTGTTGCTATGGCAACGATAACTTCAACCAATCGCATCACTTTGATCTGTAACTTGATATATCAATTTAATAATGTTTGAACATTATTCTGTGCAAATTTTATGAGGATTGGGTAAAATCTGAAGAAATGCCAGATACTTTTACCTTATTTATTGATCACCCTGTATGTCAGTTTGAGTTCTGAGGTTAGATGAAATATTTGTCACCTCTCCATCTCAATGAACCTTCTTTGTGAAACATTTCAAAAATAAAATAGATTTCCATGTCATTTAAAATTGGTCGTGCTCATTAAGTGTCAGTAAATCTTTTATGAATTTTTCATCTGGGTTCGTATTTTTTAAGTGCTTGCTTTTATTGTTGATATGTATCAGTTAAGGAAAAAAATGCTGGTATAGAAAATTAAATTGACAAGAAATCTTCCAGACGACGTTTATTGTATTTTACTTACATCTTATATTGTTTATAAGGTATCCTTATAGTATATGTAGTTCTCCTTATATTATATATAAGTTCTCCTTATAGTGTAAATAAGTTCTGGAGTATACGTTTACATTTTATATGATTCATTATATCACATTCATTACATATAACTTTAGCCTTATCACGAGGAGAAATTATATTGTTTTCACCTCTCAAACGGGTTCGTCTGTAGCTTATACCCTGGTGGATGTATTCCCTAAGCCAAAAAATCTTTAAAATATACAGGGTGGTCCAAAAAAAGTGAACCCCTGCAACAGGCTACATTTTTCTTAATACATGCATGAATTGGCTCATATTATCACATGTTGTAGAGAAAGGTCTAATATTTTGGTTGATGCCATAATTTATTCTCAGTCTTAAATTTTGAAGAAATTACAAGCGTTTAACAAACATGCCTGGAAATTAGATATTGCACAAAATTTTACAAATGTGATTCACGGAAATTGTTGAAACACATTGGATGATCTTAAACAGCTTTCAGTTAGAGATACAAGTTTAAAACCCTACCATATGACAAAAGGGACACTATTCAAGCAGAAAACGTATTTCACACTTTCATTGATCATTTTGAAGCATTTTTAACTGTTCAACAGTTCAGGGGTATGTTACCTACACCAACAGTTAGAGGGTTGCCCCTTGTGACCAGGAATCTGATAACCCCTTCATCAAATATCTTTAAAAAATCAAAAGAAAATCCAATATTCAATGTTTTGAGCCATATATCATTAGAATTGGTCCATGATTTATGAAGATATTGACATTTCAAGATCATATAGGGGTATGCTCATGATTTCACTGGAAAATGTTTTCGTCTGTGGAAGCTTAGCACATCTCTTTGGATCACAATAACTTTGCAACTAACAAATGTAGGATGCTAGTTTTAAGCCATAATGTGCAGGATTTAAAATTGAACAAAGTCAGAAAATATAAGTTATTTAAGACTGCAGCTTAAAAAATTCTCAGGGGAAATGTGTTTAAGGGTTGAAGAATCGCGGATATTGAAAATCACAATTTGTCCATTTTCAGTAATGTTTGGTTAGGGCTTATAATTTCTGCAAATTTCAAGACTAAGAAAAATGTATGGTACCAACATAAATTTTAGACCTTCCTCAACAACATGTGAAAATAAAAAAGAATTCCTGCTAGTAATAAGGGAAATATGGCCATTTGCAGGGGTTCACTTTTTTTGGACCACCCTGTACTTTATTCAAAAGAATGTCAACGTGCATTGAAATAATGCAAGGACATAAACGCAAAAACATGATTAGATACAACGCTTCATATTTATTGTATATATGTCACATAGTCAAGGAATTGTGCTTAACATATTGAAATCACATTCAGACTAGGTACCTCATTGGTTTAATAGTTGTTTGATTGTCTGATCAAAATTCAATTGATGATTGTCCAATATTTGTAAGTCTCTTATCCAACGATTTTATCGTAGCATTAGCAATTCAATTGTATTATTACGAGAAACGTTGACAATCAGGTTAATTCTAACCACGTTGTAGTTCTGGTCGGTTCTCACCACCGAGACGTTCTTGTCGGCTTCTACCATCAGGACGTTCTGGTCGGCTCTCACCATCGGGACGTTCTGGTCGGCTCTCGCCATCGGGACGTTCTGGTCGGCTCTCGCTAGCGGGACGTTCTGGTCGGTTCTCACCATCAGGACGTTCTGGTCGTCTCTCACCGTTGGGACGTTCTGGTCGGTTCATTCTAGTTGAACGTTCTGGTCGGCTCTCACCATCAGGACGTTCTGGTCGGCTCTCACCATCAGGACGTTCTGGTCGGCTCTCACCATCAGGGCGTTCTGGTCGGCTCTCACCATCGGGACGATCTGGTCGTCTCTCACCGTTGGGACGTTCTGGTTGGCTCTCACCCTCAGGACGTTCTGGTCGGCTCTCACCCTCAGGACGTTCTGGTCGTCTCTCACCGTTTGGACGTTCTGGTCGGCTCTCACCATCAGGACGTTCTGGTCGGCTCTCACCGTTGGGACGTTCTGGTCGGCTCTCGCCATCGGGACGTTCTGGTCGGCTCTCACCATCGGGACGTTCTGGTCGGCTCTCACCGTCGGGACGTTCTGGTCGGCTCTCACCGTCAGGACGTTCTGGTCGGTTCTCACCATCAGGACGTTCTGGTCGGTCCCGTCGGCCATAATTCCATGCTTGTGTGGTTGCGATAGTCGCAATCAGTAGAATAATGGCAATTCTCATCTTGGGATTACCTGCAAAGATATAATTTTGGGGTAATATTATTGTGTATCGTTTAGTTTAAGTTTGCACATTTGTCTTTGTCATTACTGTATTTTTTTCTTTTTTATAAATGGCTACTTTAACGACCTTGAAATACAGAGATTTTACTTAAAATATTTACGAATGGTGAGTTGAGAGCAACATATGGAATTTTTCTGCATCTTTATTCGATTTTCACACTTTTGTATTTGATTACAACCATTCGATATTCCACTCTATTAAAATAATTCGAAACATGTAATAAATTTGTTTGTTTTTACACATTTATATTTGATTTATTTACCTATATATGCGGTAAATGCACTTGTATATGCGGTTTATGTTACTCAGTGTTTGGTAAAATATCACATATTTAAGTCCATATACACACACGAACAAAGACGTTTGACACATATATTTAGAACACGCATCAAATACAAATACACTTTAGAACCAAACAATGTTCATTTACCGAACAATCATAGAGTACAAAATAGCACGGACATATAGTGACTTACCACACATGATTAATGACATGTACTTTCGCATAAAATTATGTGGGGTAAGTCACGTGACTTACCCCACATAAATGAGTACACATGCTGCATGTAGCATAAAACCATTCGGTAAATCACGTGACCAGTGACGTAGAAATTATTTCAAAATGGATGAAACAAGCGAGGAAAAAGAATTTGAATACGATTCATATTCACAAGAGAAGTTATTAGATCATTACAACAGGCATGATGCTACAAGCGATCCCTTCTTAATAGAAGATACGTTTTCGCGATTGGAGAATCACACCAGAGCTCTTTGAATACATAGATGGCGCAAGTCACATGGTTGAAGTCACGTGACTTACCCCACATCAAAACAGTGAAAATTGGTTTATATAAAAGCATTCGGTAAGTCACGTGACTTACCCCACAAATGGATGTTTACCCAATACGAATGGTACTTGGCATCGCACATATTTAAAATACTTATCAAATTTATATTTGATCGGGTCGAATACAGTTTTGAAGCATTTTACATATTTGTTGCGTAAGGCAGTCAATTATATGTGGGATAGTAGGTACCATTTGTTGTAACTGGTTTTGTTTATGTTCGGTTTAACTTACTCCGTGGGGTAAAAACCGAAGATATTAATATTACGAATATTGATGCAATAAATACACTATAGCAACATTGGAGTTTTCAAACAATTCACCAGTCTCAATACAACTCAAATGAATGTAGGTCAACAAAGGTCAAATAGAGATCTACGCAACATAAGGGGTGTACATTTGTGACATTTTGTGATAAATTGATGTTCCTTGAAACTGAAGATTGGTTTAGTGCCGAAGTGCGACAGTTTCTTGATAGTAAGTTATGATTCCAAAAATGAAAATCCATACTAAAGCTTTTCTATAACTAAACGCATTCACTTCCAAAGATTTGAATCAATTGAAAGCACAATTGAATAATCCTCAATTTCCAGTCTTGATTTTGTCGTTACCATTTATATTTCGACATAAATTACAAATGCCAATCAATGAACCAGTTGGGCAATAGATAAATGCTAAACTTGGTAGAGTTCAAACATTTTGCCTAGTGATTTAAAAAATCGAATAAGTGAAATCGAAAAGTTGGATGAGACTATCATTGCTACCGTAACTACCGTAAATCACTTTGCTTTAACGCCAACAAGTTCCATCTATAATTGGCTTAAGCCCAATGTCTACAACATTTTTTATAACACTGACTCGCGAGGGGGATCATTTGAACTCCCACACCCTCTGTTATTTTTTAATATTTGTTTGATTTCAATAATATTGGCATTGCTGTAAACCTTATTTAATTACCTCTTCCGAAAGGATTGGTTTTTCAGAAAAAGTAGGTCAACACAGGTTAAATAGAGATCAATTTGAGTTTGGGATGAAAATTTTTAACATTTGTGAATTTTTTATTTTTCTTTGCACAATAAATGTTTTTTATATATATTTCCTAAAATAATCATATATTATCTTTTAATTAAACTAAAAATCAAAGTTAACGTTTTTCTACAACTAAACGTATATGTACTCTCGAATATAGTTACAGGTATCGCAAAACCCCATTGAAATCAATAGAATGCGTAATTGAATAATCGACGATTTGAAGTTCAACTTGTCTTTAATATTCAAAGTACGTAGTTGTACTACTAATTACAATCGCTGATTTATTGTAAAAAATAGATAAATGCTTGGCTGGGTATTCAAACGTAGTTTCGGTCCATAATTTCGCCTAGAAATTACATTGTAACGGAATTGAATTACAAATGAAGAGATTGAAAAATTGAGGGGAGAATAAAAAATGACAAATAAAATCCAGAGAAACAAGGTATCTATGAAACGTTTATGAATTTCATTTTTTTATTTTCATGAACTTTTGGCCATCGCATTTTTGCCCCTATCCCCAATTAACATGCGTTTTACGTAAAAGGTGTCTTACATCTGTGGGTCAAAAATAACGGAGGCACTAAAAAACTTGCAAAAATTACTATCTAAAAAAACGAGACACTATGGTAAAGCTAGAAAAATTACAAACTTGCACAGGCCCCCTACATGCACAAGGGATGACAAATCATAATATATAATAAAAATATAATAATAAAACACAAAATTAAATATCAATGCAAAGTCCGAAACTTCACTTTCATTTGTTAGCTTTACTTCCTGAAAGGATCTTACCGTTAGCTAAATTCAAATAACACGTAGCGAGTTTCTCTTCCTTTGCGGTCGTTGTTGGCCGATATTTCTGGCAGGTTGCGAATCTCTTCCAGATCTGAAGTGACCAAGACATCTCGTGGACATCTTTATATGCTGATATTTGTGTCGTGATCTGTTTCAAACTTGACAATATGACAGCCTCTGATTCAGCCCCATATGACGGAATTGTGTAAATAATTTGATTGGAACAATAAATTAACTTAAAACATTAAACGTTACTCGTGTAAGATATAAAGAAAACAATTCCTCGTATCATCTCATTATGGTTGTAATTATTTATATATCATGGTCTTACATGACTTTACAATTAAGTGTACGAGTCATGGTGTTTTGCATTATTTCTGTAAAAGAAACTATTATTCCGTATATACACTGACATTAATTCTCATAACATTTTACTCGCAGGTATACACAAACGCTATTATTTTGAGGGTATATATATATACTTCAAACGATTGTTGGTTATCTTGGTAACATAAAACATACGAGGAGTGACCCAAAAGTCTTGAACGCACCGCTCTTACTTAAATTAAATTGCATGAAACTTTCAAATAATCAAGATCAATATTTAAATAATTGTTCATAAGTTTCTCAAAACATATTTTTGGTACTTTTCAAGATTTTATTCTAATATGAGGGCCCAGCCAGCTGTATTTAAAACATAATAATAATCATCATAATATAATTAATATTTAATACATTCACATATTTACTTTTCAGCATACTTTCCGAGAATTTGAACACATTTTTCGTGTTACCAATGAATGAAAGACATTCATGAAACCACCCTTGCTCTTGGACTGCCACTTTAACCTCAATGTGTATATCCATGCTTTTAACTTGGGGAAAAGGAAAAAAAATCACATGGGGCCATATCTGAACTATATGGTGCATATGATAACTGCTCAAGTAGCGAATCAAAATTGAAAGAAGCATAGTGGTAAAGATTAGCGACACCATTTGAACGTTGTTATGTGCAAATACAGTTCTGGATGCAGGGTCATATATTAAAAAATATCTAGAAAAATACATATTAGGATAAATTATTTCTACGTGAAATTAATACACATCACAAATATCATGTCTAAAAGCTAAAAATAGTTGATTCTATCATGATTCTTGACACAACACCTATTACGTCATATCTAACATCAATCAGGGATATTTAAGCTTGAATTGGAAATATAGAATGTTACTCGACTTTTGATGATTTTGAAGTAATTTGACACCACCTTCTCTTGTGCCTCAGTGACATTTTGTTGTTTCTCAAAACACACTCCCTCAAAATCATAGAATAGGGTGACGGACAGGAACAGTTCAGAATTTCAGTCACAAAAATAACTTGAACTTCCTCCGAGTGTAATCCTGAGCATATCACTTCTGCAAATGATACAATATTGTATATTCAGCACTCTGGGACCATGCCCATTGGATACTTTATTCACTTAAAAGTAATTTGTTTCTGCTTCAATGCATTTTTTGTTGTTTAACCAATCATTTTTGGAAAACAATGCAAAACCTATTTTGTTCAATCTTATCTTGTTTCAATCTGGCCGCCCCTTTTCACACCAACAGTTGACATTCAAATACGAATATCACAAAAGATTGCAAAAGCAAAAATGCGGAAAATGTTTGATTTTCCCAAATAATAAATGTAAATACATTTATAGAAAAGTGATTCATTAATGTAAAAAATTTTCATGAAATAAAGCTTGCACTTTGGAGATTCGAATTTTAGGGTTTCTCACAAGATAAGATTCTACTTTTATTCGTCGTATATGACAAGCCTAACCTCTTGAATTTTTACACTAACACATTTATAGCAAAAACATGTCAAAATGTGAATGAATATGTGAATATCGTGACTCAAAGAGGTAAAGTGGGTGCAAAGTAGAAAGTAAAAATAAAATACTAGAAGTGCTGGTCTGACCATCGGTGTATTCAATTTAAGTGAATTTAATACAAGTCTGTGACAGAAAACAGTGGAGAGATGTCATCAGATTCAATCCAGATATTGAACAAATATTTCACTCTATTGAGGTGAATACCTGTACATCTTTCACAAGTGATATTCCACGAAGCCCGAAGGGCAAGTGGAATATCACCTTGTGAAAGTGCTACAGGTATTCACCGAAAATAGAGTGAAATATTTGTTTTATTATATCACTGTCTAGCTAAACATCCCTAATATTATTAAGTCATAGGTTAACATTGAAATACATTGAATCTACTCGGTTCGTCTGCCATTTTGACTTACAGTGAACTAAATTATTTATACTGAACGAAAACAAATTCTTTGAAAATTCCCGGGAGCGTGGGATATCGCTAGATATCTCACGGTTGTCTTATCTGATTAGCATTGCCATTGAATATCGCCAGATATCCCACGACATGTGACCCGGTTTTGACCAATCATACTGTCGCTAGCTAGATAGTGATATAATAATAGCATTTATTTTTGAGAAATATTCTTCGGAAATATTTATAGCATTTGTTGCATAATGTAAAATGCCTGCGTAAATGAATAGTCATACATATTAATACTAATGCAAGCGGGGGGTCAAATAGCCGTACATAGAAAATAAGCATATCTGAGGCAGAAGTTGCAGCATTGACCAATTTTCATGATTTCTTTTGCTTCTTACTATAGATGCCATATGGTACTGTATGTAAAATATTACATAGAATCGCATTGGCGGTCTATATTTACTGATTAAACAGGCAATGCGCTTATTTTTGAAGGAAAAGGACAACATATTATTTGAGACATGTCACTCACACAGTCAGTCAAATATGATAAAAACTTTAATTTGGGTCAATACTGAAGTGAAAAAAATTCTCTCATAAAAAACAGCATTTGAAGCGCAGAGATCAATAAAGAAGTGAATTACCACTTTTCACAAAGTGTGTGTTTTTAAATAACTCTTGGATTAAAATATGGCGTATGGTTGAAAATCTTGATAGATCAAAAATATTTTTTCATGATCTGGTGTCTACTCTGATGTGGTCTGTTTGAGCTGTTTTGGTGTCAAATGAAAGATCAGGTACTTATCAATCCATTGGAAATACCATGAAGATCAAAAGTGAGACTTCATTTGTACGCACTTTGTCTCTTTAATGGAAAATATTTCAAAATAGATAAGGCCAACCAAAATAGCAGAACATTTGTTTTCTAAAAACTAGCAACTGTATTGCAATTTACTCTGAGCCACTTAATTTGTTTGTTATATTTTTCAAATCATTTTATAAAATTTGATGCACATTTATTCACTATTTTGTAAATTACATGCCTGTTTGAAACTGCATTCACTATACTCGAGTTCAATGGTCAATATTCAAACGAAAGTCAATAGGACCAGCTTATATTTTTATTCTATAAAAACAGAGATGATGTGATTTTCAACCAATTTCTAATATTTCTTACCAACAGTGAGTTCCCACACTATACTCCCCCCGATCACCTCAATTTTCGGGATTAACCGATTCCATTGAGAATTTGTATCAAGTTGAACCGAAGGGTATTTGCAGCAAGTCGTATACATCATACATTTATGCCAGGTATCATGTCAATCAATAAAAGTCAAATCGAGGTCAAGGTGAGCTATGGGTTGTTATTCACACATGGCTAGACGAGGTGTGTCTGATTCCAGGCAATCCGAACACAGTATTTCATATAACAGCAGTGCATGCTTTGCCAACTTGACCCTCGCAAAAGATTTCATTGAAAATAAGTTCTTTTCTTGATTTTGTATCTTTTAAGTGACATGGCAAATCATATTTTGCAATGGAAAAGAATTTAAGCCCAAGACGCAGTGCATTGTCGAATGACCATTCCTTCCAGGCGTTGTTTTCTAAAATTAACGGTCGATGCTGCGCATCCCATGAAAAATGTGGAAACAACGCCTTCAAGGAATGGTCTCTTCAATGAATGAGTCCAGGGCTTAAATCCTTAAATCATTTGAAGGTGTGTTCTAGAAGATATTTCAACGAGAATTATATTTAAACTTAGTTCAATTTGAGAATTTTGCTTTTTGTTTGATTTGAAAGCATACACGACATCGATTGACTATGTCGAACTTTCCATTATAACTTAACACTGTTACACGTTTGGGTTTTTGCAGTTTGAGGGAAAGAAGGAGGGAAAGTATCGCAACAGATTTTGGACAGTCATATGTTGGATTTTGGCTATTTTCTGACGATTTAAGCAGGTGCATATTATATTAGGCCAATGCATTATCTCCAGGAAAAGCACTCATAGGATAGAATAATTTCGATTTTGAAACAGGTGAGATGCAAACAACCCACCAACATGTTATTTCTGAAATGTTGTCCTGATTTTCAACCCCTTCCACCCCCTCTTTTTCAATTTTTTGCATCAATATGTTGCGTTTTAAAACAGTTAACCCCTTTAAAGGAATAAGTGATTCCTCTTCGATAAAGTGGAAAACAATATTCCTCATGTTATTTTCCCATAGCGAAAACTCATGCGATCCATTGCTTTCAGCTAATTTTGGTCAACCATAATGGATATCTTTAATACCCCTGGAGGAATTACTTATTCCTTTAAAGAGTTTAATTGTGTGCCAAAACGCAACATATTGATGCAACAAAAAATGGAAAAGCAGGGGTGGAAGGGGTTGAAATATCAGGACAACATTTCAGAAAAAACATGTTGGTCGGTTGTTTGCATCTTCCCTGTCTCAAAGTCAAAATTATTTTATCATCTCTATGAGTGCTTTTCCTGGAGATAATGCATTGGCCTAACATGAAAATTACCTAAATCAAACATATGACTGTCTGAAATCTGTTGCGATACTTTCCCTCCTCCTTTACCAACTTCAGAGTTGTGACTTATCAACATGAGGAATTTTAGGAGGAAGTGGCTATGAGAGTTAAACAATGTACACTCCCCTCAATAAGTTTGGCAACCTTTTTTCCCCCATTGAACTACGTGTTAAAGCCTCTTTACCTTTGAATTTTTATTTACTTAACCTGCGATGAAAATACTTATACTATTGGTGGAAACGTAATTTGACTTCAATTCCAATACCTCCTTTTCTCAATTTTTTGCCTCAATTACAATAGGTCGAAAATTGATGATAAATTTGATGAATTTTTGAAAATCGACATTCTCATGTTAACCAATGGGAAATGCTAGGTTTGCCACAAGTCATATGACAGAATATCCATCTATCCGAGTCCTTGCAAAAAATACGAGTTAGGCAGGCAATTGAATTTGCTAACTTTATTTAACAAAAAATTGATCTGTTTCTTCAGGTTCAACAAAATTATAGGGCTTTCAAGTCAAAATTATTTTTAAAAAACCTCTGCCATTGAAATAACACAGGAGGCGAAAAATTATTTTCAAAATGACTTTGAAGCGCTGTAACTTTAATATTCATCAAATAAACTAAACACTTAGTGTACAAAAAAGTTAAACAATTCAATTTTTTATATAAAAATATTTTTTTGGTGAATCTTTTACTGGAAAGATATCCTGATTTCTGATTTGCCCCGAACCCTCCATTTCCCATTGGATTACATGGGAATGACGATTTTCAAAAATTCATCAAATTTATCACCAATTTTCGACCTATTGTAATTGAGGAAAAAAAATTGAGAAAATTTGGAAGTATTGGAAATAAAGTCAAGTTACGTTTCCATCAATATTATAAGTTATTTCATTGCCGGTTAAGTAAATAAAAATTCAAAGGTAAAGAGGCTTTAACACGCAGTTCAATGGGGGAAAAAGGTTGCCAAACTTATGGAGGGGAGTGTAGATTTAAATTAGTTCGGTTCTGTTCATCCTGTTTTGTTAAGATGTTCTATTTACAGATTAGGAACCCACAGAGGTATCACGTGGATACAAAGAACGAATAGATTTTTTCTGCCCATGCTCATTAAAACTGGCCATGGAAGTGTTATTTGAGTGACTGTATAAAAAGAAAGTCATCTTTAATTTTTATATGATTTGCAGCGTATTTGGTTAAGTGTTTGATTTTAATGTCGACGTGTACCAGCTGGGGAATCACAATTTGATCAGTTAATTGATTAAGGCATAAGCTAACGGAAAAGTACACGATGAATAAATCTTTCGAATTACATTCGAAAGAAATGTATTGTATTCAACAGGTATCAACGTTCATTGTATTTAACAGGTGTCACTATTCTGTACGTTAAGATCAAACAATTATATAACTCAAAAAGTATATATCATATAACATATTTATTGCATTTTCATGGCACCTAGTCAGCGAGACCCTGTCTGAACGACACCAATTATAAATACTGGGTTTACATTAAAAATTAAATAACATCTGGACTAGTTGAGCAAATGTCTTTCTAATGTTTGTTTGATTGTCCAGCAATCAAGTATTCAAAGATAATTGTCCAACAGTCTAATTTCTCTAATAATACAATTATCTATGTCTATGGCAAGAAACCCTGCTCCTCACCATCACCAGAACCACCCTCGATGGGCTTTTCAGGGTTGTCGCCATCGATTGGTACTTCTGGTTCAATTTCTGGTTTTTCAATGTCAGTTCCACTAGATTCAACATCATCTTCTTGGGATTCACTGCTTTGAGATTCGCTACTATGACGTTTAGGCCCACGGCGACGTGGATGATGTGGGCGCCGACCCTCGTGTGAGCTGGAACCACTATCGCTGTGGTTATGATGAGGTTTATGGGGATGCTCGTGTGATGTTTCGTTATGATGTGGTCTTGTACCATTATGGTGTGGCCCATCGGTGTGGTTGCCATGGCGATGTTTTGGTGGAAATCTGGGATGGGGACGTCCGACTAAACCATACTTAATACGGTCGTCGTCTCCTACTTCAGTGTCTGGTGTTCTAGAATTCAGCGAGTCACCGCGTGGACGGTCTGGTCGGTTTTCCCCACTTGGACGTTCTGGTGTGTTCTCATCTGTGCTATCGGGTTTGTTGGGCTCTGGCTTATTGTTGTCATGTCGGCCACGATTACATGCTTGTGTGGCTGCGATGCAAGTCGCAATCAGTATGATTACGGCAATTCGCATATTGACGTCTGCAAAGATATAAGAATCATATTATTAATATTGTGCAATGAACATTGTTATTGTGTATACTTTCATTTTGTTTTGCACGAGCTTTTGTCTCAAATGAACATTTGGATCTTTTAATGAACGGCTACTTCTAATGATGTTGAAATATATACAAAATGTTGACTCCAAATATTTAAAAGGGAAGGGATTGACTTGACCGAAAACGAGCAACATATGGAATTTTTATTCAATTTATCAGTCCCAATATACATTTTTAATATGACACCAAGAGTACATGAAAGTTATGAGTTTAGTTAGAAAGCCACATTTTAGTTTTATGTTGTACACATTTTCAGAGGGTCCATGTACATTTAGTCCAAGTAAATAACTTCACTTAACATAACTTATAAAATATAAAACATAATATCAAATACGCCTGTTTCATTTGATAGATCCCCTAGCGAATGTTAGTACTAAAGTACTTAAGATACAGCTACTTACTTTTAGGTTAATTCAAATAATATGCAGCGAGTGTTTCTTCCTTTGATGTATCTGATGATTGAAGTCTTCAGAGGTTTGTACGTTTCCCTTCCAGATCTGAACTGACCAAGACATCTTAGAAACATCATTATATACTGATACCTGCGTCGTGATCTGATTCAAACTTGACCAAATAACAGCCTCTGATTCAGCCCCATATGTTCAGAATCGTGTACAAATGTATATGAACCGACCCTTGTTTAATACCACGGTATGAAGACAACAATTCCGCGTCTCATCACTATATATATGGAATAATCTAGTACATATTATTCTGCATGTGGACAATTATGTGTACACGTCGTGGTGTTTTTAAATTATTTTTATAAAATAAACTATTATTCCAGATAAACACATTTATTTATAAAACATTTAAACGCAGGTAAACACAAAAGCCAATATTTAAAGTGTTTAAACTTCTTACTATTATCGACGACCTTGCTCACATAAAACAGTTAATATAGGCCGTATATGGTATGCTTGACCTTTTGCCCTTCAAAAAGTTACCATATATGGCAAGTGCACGTCAAAATGAGAATATGGGAACATCGTGACAACGGGACTGAATCAAAGGGATAGTTTACTTCAACTAGGTGCGTTGCTACAAATACCTTAACATATTTTCGAGAAAATAGTGACATACCTTCACCATGGTGTAAGAACTCGTATAGAAAATCAAATGATTTCGCCGTGTGCATACGTTATCGTTAAGATTAAAATTTCACTGAACACACAAAATCCCAATCAATTATCTAATAAGCACAGAGATACCTTTCAAATGGGCCATGTCTTATATTATATCCTAACAATTATTCGTTGCAGATATAACCAAAAAATTAGCACATTTTCTTCTTAATCTTGGGAACATTTTAATTTCTGTAATAAGCCCGGTTTTCCTATGTTTAATCTTAGATTTATTTTTCTGCACACACATTACGCGCAAGTAACGTTTTCCTCTAACCTTTATATTCATAGGGCGATAATTAATTTTGATGATATTTAGGAAATGGAAAAGAGCAAGGGTACTGTTTCTCATGTAGTTAAATGATTCTTGGATTTATATGTATACTCAACTTTTTGTATGCTATGTTACTTTTTCTTACAAAAAAATGAAACTCAATTTTTGACCATCTGTACTTTTTATCAAAACATTTCTTTAGTGCTGAGTTCGTACTTTATGCCCCTTGGGTCTAACACCTTTTGCAATCCGAGGTTATCGCATGTACTGAGGCCTTTTGCGGGAAATAACTTACTTCCAAAAGTACGATATTAAATTCGATAAATAAAGAAACATGTTTGCACAGTTTAAAAACGTGGTTAATATAAAACATTGATGTTATGCGCATGCTATTATACACAGAAAATACAAAATTGCGTAGATTACTGGAACTAATTATGATATTTTTAGTTGTATGGTTATATTGTTCTGTGTCAGATACTCAACAACATGTTTAAATTTTAATCTTGTAAAATCGAGGTCATATATCCATTGGCAATAAATATTTACTTTTATGAATTCTCATTTTCATTTACTAAGCTCTAGGATTGCAGTTGATTCATAAATCGAATGTTCGCGCTAAAGAGCGTGTAATTGTATTCTTAAGATCAATACATGCATGTTGTGGAGACCTATGCTATTCAAACATTTTGTCAAGTTAAGTTTAAGGCTGTTAGTGATGACGTCAATTCAGCTTAGTCGTGAAAACTAAATCTTAACGTACACAAACAGATTGAATAAAACACGTTTGGAGATCTAAATTTAGATCACGAATCATACTTTAATCTTCTTTGTGTCAATTTTGTTATAAAATGGATATGTTTTTCGAGAAAACCATCTTATCTAACTCCACCACCAGTAAAGTAGAAGCGAAGAGTTTCTTCACAGTTGGACCACCTAGAATAGGGAAGTTTCTACAGACAGTCGGGCTTGCAGATCAAGACTTCTCCTGTGTGACATCTCTACTGGGACCTCAACATCCAAAACACCATTGCAATCGAGAAACTGCTGAATAACATTATAAGAATAAAGGTTAGTACGTGCTACATGTAGTTATCACCCTCCTTTGAACGTGGCAGTTGAGGTTAGGAATAAGCTATAAAATAAGTTCCGAAATATGCTTTGTTATTTTCAACATTAAAACAACATTTAAAAGGATAAAACTATACTGCATATACACGAATCTAGTAGACTAGCACAACATTTACGAAAATAACCTATTTTCATGAATAAAAAGTCTGACTTTCTGCAAAAGCATTGGTGAACTTTCCGACTTAATCATTCTACTCTCATTATCATCATAATTAAAGAATTGCTGGACTTGTTGCACCTTGTATTTGAAGCAAGTTTTGATTTGATGAAAAATGTATTCAAACAATGTCGACAGAACATGCGCTTCGATCGTAAATGACTGTTTGCTTCTTTACCTTTCAGAAAAAATATTGTCATCAAGATGAAGTGTTCTTCCTACATCTGTGTTGTTATGGTAACCCTCGTGGTGTTTGGACTGAACGAGGCCGCTCCACAAGGTAGACGCGTCTCTCAACTCAGCGCAGCGAGTCAAACTGAAAATGCCAAATCTGTCGAAAGTGAGGATTCTGTTGAAAGTGTCGAATCAGTTGAGAATGCCGAATCTGTGGAAAGTGCCGAATCTGCAGAAAGTGCCGAATCTGTCGAAAGTGCCGAATCTGGATCCGGTGACTCTATGAACGAAGAACCCCAAGTTGACAATTTGCAAAGAAAAAAACGTCAAGCTACATCCAGTGACAGTGAAAGTTCTGGATCTATTGAAAGTGCCGAATCTGCAGAAAGTGCCGAATCTGTCGAAAGTGCCGAATCTGGATCCGGTGACCCTGTGAACGAAGAACCCCAAGTTGACAATTTGCAAAGAAGAAAACGTCAAGCTTCATCCAGTGACAATGAAAGTTCTGAATCTATTGAGAGTGCCGAATCTCCAGAAAGTGCCGAATCTGTCGAAAGTGCCGAATCTGGATCCGGTGACCCTGTGAACGAAGAACCCCAAGTTGACAATTTGCAAAGAAAAAAACGTCAAGCTACATCCAGTGACAGTGAAAGTTCCGGATCTATTGAAAGTGCCGAATCTGCAGAAAGTGCCGAATCTGTCGAAAGTGCCGAATCTGGATCCGGTGACTCTATGAATGAAGAACCCCAAAGTGACAATTTGCAAAGAAAAAAACGTCAAGCTACATCCAGTGACAGTGAAAGTTCCGGATCTATTGAAAGTGCCGAATCTGCAGAAAGTGCCGAATCTGTCGAAAGTGCCGAATCTGGATCCGGTGACTCTATGAACGAAGAACCCCAAAGTGACAATTTGCAAAGAAAAAAACGCCAGGCTACACCCAGTGACAGTGAAAGTTCTGAATCAGTCGAAAGTACTGAATCAGTAGAAAGTGCCGAATCCGTCGAAAGTGCCGAAACTGCTGAGAGCAGCGAATCTGGATCGGGTGACGTCACTGAAGGTTCATAAGATACCATCGAATCTCAATTAATATAGACTGAGTTAGTGTCTCCAAAAGAAAACATTTAACGACCATACTCACTTTTATATGATCTGAACATAATCTAAATGCGTTCATGATGTTAACTTTGAATGAGGTGAAAGCCATTGCTCATATTTACGCTATAATTATTTTTAAGAGGAATTAGTCAGGGTAATTAAGGTTTAATTATATGTTTATTTCAACAAACCATGTTTACGATGTTTAATTGTAATTTGTTATTTACATTTTTGCAGGAGAATAATTAGTGTTTACACGCATTTTTGGATACTGTGCAATAAATATTTAAAATCTCACGTACATATTATGTTGTCAATATCCCTAAATCTCAGACAGACATGCACTTACACGAGAGCATCTTCATACCTAGAAAAATGGTTTAGTTTCGTGTACAATTTTCTGAATCTGTTCCAAAACCGTCTTAACTCGATTCGATAAATGATAAAAATTTAATGAAAAAAACATATTATATGGGGACATAAGAGTAAAATTTATTTTTCATATGAAATAAATTGTGGTTAACCATTCTTAACACAGCTGCCTTTTGCAGCATTGCTACCATTTGGCACTTGATCATTGATGTGACGTTAAACATCCATCCCTACTTTTTTCATGTTTAATTGCAAATCATTTGTTTGATTGAGGGCCTGTATTTATATACGACTTATATCTAAGCATCATCATTTGTTTGATTTAGGGACCCTTTATTTATATACGACTTATATCTAAGCATCATCATTTATTTAATTGAGGGCCTGTATTTCTATACGACTTATATCTAAGCATCATCATTTGTTTGATTGAGGGACCTTGTATTTATATACGACTTATATCTAAGCATCATCATTTATTTGATTGCTTGCACGTTAAATTCTATTTGATCCTGCTTTGCTATATTGAGGCATTTTCGAATGTATTAATCAGGGTAATTAGAGCTTATTGATGTTTTATTTCATCAACTTTGTTTACAATGTTATTTACATTTTGCTTGTTTGTTATTTTCGCATATAAACATTTTTGGATACTGTGCAATACATTTTTTAAATCACATATGTACACACTATGTTTGTCAAAATCAATATTCCAATATAGCCACTCACATGGTTCGATCCCTAGAAAAAACTGTATCATCACGTGTACATTTTTCAAACACTTCTGAAGTCGATTAAGAGAAATAGTGAATATCCAACCGATGTTAGAGAGACACCCCCCCCCCTTATTCCTACCTTATAAGCCTTACTATGTTAAGATATGAATGTATTTAAACCTTAACCGGACAATTAATACTCCTAATGCGCTATTCACTACGTAGAATTTCTTCACGATATGAGATTTGAGTAACAACGTGCCTCTCAAAGATGCAAAAATCAGACCCCATTTGGTCATACCAAATCCATTTTAATTCAATTCTGTTTCTAATAAGGATACAAGTAATCTAAAGAGGTAACACTTGGTACCCTGATGAATAGACATACGGATATCACAAAGCATCAAACCTATTAAACACGTCAATCTGTTAAGGTACCTTGGCAAATAGACATACGGATATCACAAAAGCATCAAATCCATTAAACATGTTAATCTGTTAAGGTACCCTGACAAATAGACATGCGGATATCACAAACGTATCAAACCCATTAAACATGTTAATCTGTTAAGGTACCCTGACAAATAGACATGCGGATATCACAAAAGCATCAAACCCATTAAACATGTTAATCTGTTAAGGTACCCTGAAGAACAGACATATGGATATCACAAAAGCATCAAACCCATTCAACATGTTAATCTGTTAAGGTACCTTGACGAATAGACATGCAGATATCACAAAAACATCCAATCCACTAAACATGTTAATCTGCTAAGGTAGCCTGACGAATAGACATACGGATATCACAAAAGCATCAAACCCATTAAACATGTTAATCTGTTAATTTTCTATGACATCTGATTACTACACGAGTGATATTAAATATTTAGGTTAGGTTGTTACATAAAACAATTAATGAAGAAATTCCATATTATATGAAGATAAGATATGTGTCTCATTGGATTCATAATCAATATCAAGTATATGTTAAAATATAAATTTCCGTTTGAAAGAGAAATGTGTGTGTGGTTAACCATTCTAAATACAGCTGCTTTAAATATCAACGCTATTCCCGTTTGACATTTGATCATTAATGAGACATTAAACATCAACACTAATATTTTATTTCTAGACATGTTTTATTGGTTGATTACTGGAACCTGTATTTAAATATGACTGGTACACGCCTAACCATCGTCATCGTTCAGCGTCAAAAAATAGCGGAGTGGGGTTTTCTGTACGGTGACGAAAATTGACTGCTTTGAAGCAAAAAATACGCAGGGGTTTTAAAAAATAATTTGATGAAAGCAAATACGATTTCATATGAAATAAAAACAGCATTCTCTTATAAACGGTTTTAGCTGTATTATTATGATAAACGTTTTACGAGTACTGTTCGGATTTTTCTGAGTGAATCGGCTCACATACTCGACCAAAGTGAAAAAGGTTGTTTTTTCAAATTTCGTTTGAATATTATTTTTCCTGCCGTCTGAGAGTATGGAATATTTTTATGATAATATGTATTTATTAACTACACTTTTTAGAACGAGCGAAGATTCAGCATATAACCATTCATTGTGTATATTTATAAAATATCAGATTTGTACGATGACGCATCAGCTGTACGGTGACGATTCATTACAATTTGTGAGAAGTAATGTAAAGAACTCATTATTTACTTCAAATCGCATAAACTTTGGTGTGGAAGTTCAAATTTTGATCCAATCAAGTATCCCTCGTATAAATGTTGTCAAACTGATCAGTATCAAGCAAAAGTTACTGCAGTCACCTTTGCATTTAAGATGCGGACAGAAAGCGTCGATTTCGATATTTAGATTATGCTTTGGTGAACTAAATGAGGCTAAGCTTATATGAAATGGAAACTCTGGAGTATGATCATTTGTTCATAATTATATAGTGCATGGACGCCATAGTTCAACGATATCTTCCACCGCTTGATGGAAGGTTACTGGAAATGTATGATACGGTAAGGATCAATTGAAACCAAAAAAACTCAGTATAGTTGTTCATATGTTATTGATGTTTTTAAACAAGTGATGACGTGTGACTTTTAAAGGATGGCAGATGCAAAATCTAACATGGGGTAAAGATGGCTGTAGGCTATCTTTGTTAATCATATATGAAAAGCCTGGTTTAGTTCAAATGACATCAACGCATTATGTCAACTTTCAAATAGTGAATTCCACGATACCTAAAAATATTGAAATTAATACTTCCTTTCCGCCATCTTAAATGCAAATGTGACGGCCGTATCGCTTGATACTTCCCTTAAGCCATGTTCACACCAACGGTGTATGCCACGCTTTAAATTGGCTAACAAAGCGCCGTCATTTTTGTCATTTTTGTTCATACCAACGGTGCTTTGATGGCGCTTTAAAGCGGCTTGTAAAGCGGCACCAAAGCGTAACAAAGCTTGATTAAAGTGGCGGGGTCGTAATAGGTCGTAGAAAAGCTCGGAGTAAATCGGGATATTCGGCAAGAGCGCCAAAAAATTTAGAACTGTTTAAAAATTTTGGGCGCTCTGTTACGAATTGATTAAAGCGCCGAGAGCGTATCAAAGCTTAACAAACCGTAACAAAGCTCAGAGAAGCTTGACCCATGTCTCATAGCTACTATATAGAAAGCATATTACTATTAAATTGCAAAATCTGTATACAAAATTTTCAAATCTGTACGCTAAAATAATGAAACATTTTTTAAACATACCCATTATATATTAATTAGCTGTTCAATCATATAAATTTAGGTTAAAATTTGGCAAGGAAAATATTATAATGTTACACTGAGTAATACACAAAATGAAAGGCGAAACCGCATGATGAGATAAGGTCAGATTTAGCTGATGAACATGCCAATATTGTGTTTAATTTTGCCAATAGTTGAATACTGAACTGAATACTGCCAATAGCTTAAAGGGATCAGATCGTCCGAAGCCCCAACATTGGTAAGTCGATAGAAATGCTTGTTTTACATAATATAACACGAGATTACCAGAGGGGTTACTCTAATTGTGCTTTTGGACGACCTGATCCTTTTAATGACTATTGTCAATAGTATAATGAATACTGGCAATGGTTTAATGAATACTGGCCTAAGTTATTGAATACTGCCAATATTATCATGAATACTAACAATTAGTTCATTGAATACTGGCAATAGTTTATTGAATACTGCCAATATTATAATGAATGCTGGCAATCGTTTATTGAATTCTGGCAATAGTTCAATGAATACTGGCAATAGTTTATTGAATACTGCCAATAGTTCATTGAATACTGCCAATATGCCAATAGGTTAAGGAATACTGGCAATAGTTTATTGAATACTGCCAATAGTTTAATGAATACTGGCAATAGTATTTGAACATTGCCAGAAGTGCCACTTTTATGAACACTTATAGTAGTTTGATGAACACTAGATATGGTACTTTTAATCGTGTAAATAATGTAAATGACAGAGAACATAAATTATCGTATGCCATTGAGTGGAAAACTAGTCTGGTATTGCATTCCTAAATCCATACTGGAGGAAGAAACATATCATAGTAAACTAAATTTAGTAATTTACTGTAATAAACATGCAAGTATGTTTGCAGAAAAAATATCCTAATATGCTGTTGTTGAATAGAGGTAGATTCAAATCATTACTTAAAGATAATTTTAATTCAGGTAAAATTATAATTTTTTGGAACGATACTAATTCAGGATGGTTGCAGCCATTTATATTTCAATGTGAAATAGTTGTAGTTTACAATGGTTGCAGATTACAATGATTGTATAGAAGCGGTTGCGCAGTCGTTGAAAAAGAGTTGACTTCGCTTGGTTGAACGCAATGGTTGAACAATGATTGCTTATCATTGTACAATTGTTTTTCCTTTGATCTTAGTAGTTGAAACAATCAGTATTCACGATTAAAATTCGGACGTTAAAGGTTGAGTTTTTATAAGGTTTACCAAAATAATGTACATGTAGATCTGACACTTCTTTACCTCTTGTTCGAACAGTGAGCTTAGAGTTGAATGTATTTCAGTATTTAATCCATGTTATCAGAATTGAATGGAAACATAAGAATTTATCTTTTTGTATACAACATTTGAATTTCCACACAAAAACTTACGGAATTCTAAGACAAAGTTAATATTGAGCTCATATATTACACTCCATAAATTCTAAGGAATCGCCATTGTATAGAGGATGCGTCATCGTACAGATCTGATTTTTTTTAAATATATACGGTGAATGAGTATTTCCCGAATCTTCATCTCTTCTAAAATGTGTAGATAACAAATACATATTCTCATGAAAATAATCCATACTCTCAGACTGCAGGGAAAATAATAACCAAACAAAAAATGAAAAAACAACATACTATTTTTCTCTCGAGTCGATTATGTGGGCCGATCCAATTCAAAAAATCCGACCGGTGCTCGAAAAACGTTTATCATAATTAAAAAGTTAAAACCATTTCTGAGAGAATGATGTTTTTATTACACTCGAAATCGTATTTATTTTCATCTAATTATTTTTTTAAAACCCTCAATGTATTTTTTGCTTCAACTCAGTTAATGTTCGTCACCGTACAAAAAACTATAGTACTTTATTTTTTGACGCTGTACGGCGACGCCTGCTTACGCGATGGATAGGCGTGTGATACCTCAGCACCACTATTTATTTAATTGTCTGTACGTTTAGTTGCATTTGAACCAGGTAGGTTTTATCAGGTAAGTACTTTTTTAAGCATTAAAATCGTGTTCTACTCTAATTCGACACTAAACAATTATATATAAAGATATTTGCAATTCAAACATTGATATATACGTATATTTAACATGTCATATATGGTAAATTTCTGACAACCCTTAATTAACAAGAGGTGAATTTTGAATTTCGAATTTCACGTTTTGGTAGGTTGATCATGTTCACGGACTAAAACTGTTGTTGGGAGTTATCAATTAATTGATATTTATTGGATATACATATAATCACTATTATTAAATACAATATGATAGATTGATTCTACCTTTTGTTTTACGCTTAGTAATCTTCGCGAACCCTGGACGTGTAAAGCTATTCTGGCCGCAAAAAATGTGGCTTGTCTTTGCTTTGATCTATACCATATGGCAATTCGTCATTGTTGCTAATGGAAACGATGGTATATGTATGAAAGGGAACATCATGACAAATATGAAGCGGATGCACGGGAAAATTGTTTCCCTCGAAGGTAACCTTCAATACACACTTATTCATAAATATTTATTCATCATATTTGTATTTTCACCAAATTTTTCAAACAATTTTTTCTTAGTATTGTCAGGAAAATTAAACAAATGCCTATTGTAAAAATCTGATGGTTTTCTGACAGAACGTAAATGAGGAAACATTGCAGAAGGAATGACATTAGCGTAAATTGATAATTTTTGTAATCTGTCATTAAACTATTTTCAGAGAAATTGTTGTTGCTCGGTGGATGATACGCACCATTACTTGAGTTGAAATTACTCCGGCAAAATCCATTGACATTTGCGGAATATTCTGCTACTTGAGAGTAAGTAAGAATAACTGGAATATCGCTCTTACATGGGCACTTTAGAGCAATAATTTTTAGATCAAAAGTGTGGTAAAAAGCTGTTCTGATTTTTTTGACTCGTACCAAATCGTATCGTAATCAAAAATATAAAAATATATATAGGGAATATTTGGTACAAGTCAAAAAAATCAGAACAGCTTTTTACCATACTTTTGATCTAAAAATTATTGCTCTAAAGTGCCCATGTAAGAGCGATATTCCAGTTATTCTTACTTACTCTCAAGTAGCAGAATATTCCGCAAATGTCAATGGAATTTTGCCGGAGTAATTTCAACTCAAGTAATGGTGCGTATCATCCACCGAGCAACAACAATTTCTCTGAAAATAGTTTAATGACAGATTACAAAAATTATCAATTTACGCTAATGTCATTCCTTCTGCAATGTTTCCTCATTTACGTTCTGTCAGAAAACCATCAGATTTGAAAGTGATCTGTAAAATGAATTCATCTCTAACAAATCAAGAATCACATTGCAAAATACAAATAAATACAGATTTTAAACATGTTATACGTAATAATATGACATTAATTGAGAAGCCGAGCAGATTACTGAAACATTAATTTATTTTGAAGACGTAATTGTGGACGTAAAATCTACGTTGGACAACTTGGAAGCGACAGTTAAACAATTGAACAGTTCAATTGAACTTGTCAGTCATCGTCTTAGTACAGTCGGTACGAAGGATGCAGTTAAAGCCCCGAAGTATCAAACGACTGGTATGTCGTGTTCAATTGTTATTCTCCGTCATGGAAACTCAGTCTGGCCCGGGCGGAGGTTGTCACATAATATATCTTTCGAATTTTGGCTTAGGTTTGAGTCATATTGTGTCAGTTTTGAAAAAAAAAGCTGAGGTCAGTTCAGCTATATTATCCAAGGGAGACATGTCTAGCTTCTCTTAGAGATAACTACATATGGTTTAGTTTATGGAAATAATTTTTTTTTCTTTTTTGGAAATTGAATTGATACACTTTGAAGGGCATGTATTGTATGGTATGAGATACTGTATTCTCAGCAATGATGCCTCAAGCAAAGAAAATGTGGAAATTTTTCATGACGCACGCAGAATACAGATCATGACCTTGACAAGCCAAAAATAATCATACATATTACATATTTTTATCTTTAACATTTTCACAAATATTCATTTTACCCTTATCTGAATTTTTGTGGATTGAACTGCAAAAAGTAAAAACAATTGAATAAATAGAAAAATGTTCCAATTTTTATTGTCCCATCCTGTATAATATGAATAATCGGGTTGCCTAAATTCTAAACCTGATTCGTTGTGTTTACAAAAGATGGCTATATTTATCGGAATGGCCTACTCGAATTCGTACTACATAGTGCAAGATTGGTAAGAAGGCTGAAATGTTTACAGTAAAACGCTAAAAGCTATAGAAAATGACCACTAAAAATTCAAGATGGCTGTCAAACGTTAACCATTAAATTCGTTGTTATTGAAGCATGTTTATCTTATTTTAGTAATCTGTGAAGATCGAGATATTTATATTTTTTGCTTGGGATCCAGCAAAATAGAAATACTTACAGGCAATTATGGAAGGAGCGACAAGGATATTTGCAGAACACCAAGGTAGGTTTAATGCTTAGTTGTAATACGATTTACCATAGTCACAACGGAAAAACCTGACAACAGTAAAGTCAGATACCGTTGTCACAAATGGCGGACATAACCGTCGCTTCAACTGTTTAATCACTTGGTTCTCATTTCATGGGATTTTATCGTCACTAATTCTGTGCATGTATTAAGCTCTTGTGATGATGTTCCATATGCAATCCCAATTTCGATCAAATTGGGTCGTGAATCGCGACAATATAACGTTGGGTTCGCGATAACGATTTAGAACACGACGACCATAATTTATTCATCATATTGCAGTCAGTCCATTTCCCGACAGCTGTGCAGTGCTGTGAAGCTACAAGTCTCGAACCCTAATGGATCAACCAGCAACATTTCCATTTGAATTACAATTTTATTTCTCTAGAAACACTAACGAGAGCGCTTACCAGCTTTGCAGCTTTAATTCTACAATTAAAACTACTACTTATCTCAAGACAAACTGCGATGGAAAGATTTCCTGCCAAATTGACACTAGTATGATTTTAGAACATGAAGAAAAATCTTGCACAGGGATTAACAAATACCTACAATTTCAATGGACGTGTCTTGCTCCTGAGAGCTTTACAGGTCTGTTCTCTGTTCTCGAGCAAAATAAAAGTCATTAAAATGGAGAGTAATTTTGTAGTATACGGTTATTCTGAGTTAAATAGTTGTAGGTTAGCAAAGGATTTCGTGAAAAAAATCACGCGAAAGCTCGAAATTGAAATTATATTTTTCTGTATTCGAAAAATGAAGAATTGTCACTTGGGACATTTATGGTTGAAATATTTTCAAGAAATCAACCAGGAAACTGTTATGATAGGAACCTGTATCTCATTCTTGTTAACTTGATACACTGTTGATATACCTGCTTTCAAAGATAGTGTACATGGAATAACAATCATTGCTGAAAATGGCATAACCTGGGATGGTGCTAAACGTGAATGTGAGAGAGAAGGAGTCGGGTTGTACATTGATGATAGCGCCGGAAAGCAAGCTGAACTTGACAGAGCCCTAAAGTCTCAAGGTAGGGTATGAATTACATAGTTACCCCTTTGAACGATTGTATATAGAGCGTAACCCCGATCTACTGAAATGGCTTTTAAACCAGTGCATATGATTAGGTTGGATGAGGGATCGAATATGACATTGAGATAATGTGGGCACTGATTTAAGGTAAATTATACGCGCAACTTTATGGGGAATACTGGTTATGGATAGGTGGTTATATACCCGATCCCTCACAAAGCCATACTAATTGGAGATGGGAGAACGCACCGCGGATGATAGGCACTTTCAGACCTTGGAAATCAGGTAAATTAGTCCATACTGCCATTTTTGGCTCACACAGTGAGCCTATGGGATCGACCAGGCATCCGTCCGTCCGTTGGTCCGTCCGTCCGTCAACATTGGCCGCACAAATTAAAACTGCTATTCGGATTGAGTTATATCCACATTCATTTTTGCATATCCATAATACCTATTTGACCTATCATCACCATTTCCCAAGTTCGCTTGGTTTCCGAGAAATTGCTGATATTGACGTCAAAAAGTCAAATTTTCTGTAAATACTAGACACTTTGTTGAAGTAGAACTTTCAAATAACTTGTAGTAGTTGCTGTATATGCAACTTATGTCCTCTGAAGATTTCAAAGCTCTTGGAATTACAGTTCTTGATGTTTACTCTATAAAATTTGACAAAAAGTAGGACTTCGTCATTTTCAGGAAACTTTCTCATGTATAAAGTCAATGGCAGGTTTTGTGATTGACAAGTTTCTCAAAGTTTGCCTTATACTTGATCATTTCTTGCAATGAATTACATCATTACTAGATTTAAGCATTCCCTACATATTGCTCACTATATGTCAGCATCAAATTTTTACCGTTTTTGAGATATTTGATGTCAAAAACAGTAAAAATAGGTTATTTTTCAAGTTGCTTCAATTTGACCAAATTGTTTTTGAAAATCATCTACAAGTTGCCAGGAGTTCAAATCTGACATTAGTTTTAGGATTTGACCTTTACTTGACCTTCAGTGACCTTCGAAAGGTAAAGAAAGTTGATTTTTCAAATTGATTTTTGGATGTAAATTTTGGTCAGCTTAATCACAAAATACCTTACTGAGCTCTGAATAAGTAAAAATTTTAAGGTCAAAGGTCATCAAACTAGGTCACACAACTGTGCTATCTAAGTTTCTCAAAGTTCGAGACTACAAATCCAAATCAATATTTTTGTTTGAAAGTCAGGATATACATCCCTCTGAAGGTTCCACACTGAGTGAGCACAGAACCGTGGGTCCTTTATTTGATTTATCATTGTTGGACATTGATGTTGTTTTCGTCAAAATAGCGTGATGACGAAAACAATTCAAAGAAACTGATTTCATTGGTGCAGACAAAACTGCCTTTGCAATAAATCATTCCTTATTACATTATTTATGTAGAGTAATCATTTTCTATGTTTTAACACGTTTATGTCTTTACCCATGTTGCACATATAATATCAAACTGTCTACAACTATTTTCTTATATTTCTTGAGGACCAACGTTCCGACAAGGTGACTCCAACTACAACTGCATTTACCTAGACAAAAATGGATTGAATTGGAATAAGATGCTTTGTGAAAATACAACGGAAGGCAGCATATGTGAAATAAAGAGAGAGAGTATAATCTATATCTAAAATATGTACTATACTTATACATGTGCATCTGTTTGACCTCTATGGCAACAAACAATTTGGAAAGGATTGGTATCGATATGGTGAACTGAATTCAACAATGTTTTTCTCTTGAACCAATTATTGAAAACATTCTGTAAAAAACACGATCCTTTGTGTAATTTTGACCGATTGACAACAATTTAATGCGAAAATAATTTAAACATATTTTATATAACTGTTTTTGTTAAAAAATTTTGCTTTTTAGTGCAATTATTTTTGGTCATTTTAACCAATTCTTGAGAATGAAATAAAATATCTTTCTGAAGATTGTTGGAACAAAATAGCATACAACATTTTCTTAGACCTCTCAATATTATAGTGAAGGAAATTTTGGTTGATTTAACAAAAAGTATTCAAAAAATTAAAACAAAAACCCCCAAAATAGATAAAAAATAAGATAAACCTGATAAAATCAACCAAACTTTCCTTTGAACAATTGCAATATTGAGAGACCTAAACACGTTGTGTTTATGTCATTTTGTTCCAATGAGGTTCGGATAGATGTCTAATTTCATTCCGAACATATGATACCAAGAACAAAAGAAGTGTCTGATGTGTTTTCCAAAACAATATAGGGAAAAGTGTATATATTTATTTCAAATCATATTGTAACCATTCAAATGATGACCATTAAATTGACGATGCGTAAAATTTTCAGATTTTTTTATGACTGGTTTAAGAGAAACGGGTGTTCAAATAGTTCACCATATCGATACCAATCCTTTCAGAAGGGTGCCCAGTACAAAATATAAACAATCTTAAACACTAAAATAAAATGATGTTTCATGATATCATCTTACATATTATTCATGTGCTACAATTAAACTTTTAAATGAAAGGTGGAGCGTGCCCTTCAAACTACGAGAACCTTGGGAGTTTCTGCTACCGCTTCATAACGAGATCAATGACGTGGCGAAAGGCAAAGTCGAGCTGTGAAATGGATGGTGCCGATTTATATAGTGATGAAACTATCGAGAAACACAATGCAGTGCAAACGTTTATATCAAAAATGAATCCAGATGCATCCGGAAAGAGATGGTGGACCGCGGGTCATATGTTATCAACTACAGAGGGATCTCATTTACAATGGGCATGGGCGACCTCACGTGCAATCGGATCATTCAGAGGCTGGTCAGCAGGTACTTTTTAACTAATTTATATTGATTGAAACCAGCCATAGTTTTCTCCTGATGACCATTTAATGTATAGTGTTTTTTGGATTCTGACGACGGCTCTGTGAATGTATGTTGACCCTTTTAATTGCCTAAGGACTTCGAGACTGGATTAGTCTATCCCAAATAGTTTATGAGTACTAGTATCTATAACTATTTTTGTTGTCATGCGTGTGAGTATTGGCTACCAATGTCTTCTTCAACATGTATTGCAATGACTTCAGTATGAATTGATTGAAATGCCCCTTGGTGTTCTGTTCCTAGATGGTGATATTGGCTCTCGATTGAAGGGAGAAGGGGTTGTTAGACAGTATTTCCTTTCAGGTTAGATCATGGTTTCGGGATATTAAGGATCTGTTTTTCTTATGACACTTAAAGTTTGCTTTTCTTGTTAGGTTTCTTTACAGTTTTTGGTCCATTTCTTTAAAAGGCACTTGTGCTTAGATAGTTATATAGAGTCGAAATAAAATTGGCAATTAATTTATATACACGGTCCCGTTTATATCGTTCCGTATTTCCGTATTTTCCGTATGCTCTAGAGAATTGATTCTACTTTATATAGACACGAAACACATCTCTGTCAATAGAATAATAAAAAAGCCTTAGGGTCCCAACCTCCTTTCTTTACATTCACAAAAAATGACAAAAGTTGTCATAACTTTTTAAATCTAAAACTCTTGAAACCGATTTCACTTGCCAGCGACGGATACTTTAATTCTTCACGAACCGAGCATGTCAATTTGATTCGTAATATCGAGTGTACTATCCTTACTCGGTTTGTTTATTTCGCGGTATGAGGAAAGTAGTTATATTAAAAACATATTTAGGGACTTCAATGGTATACTACAGTACCATCTTTGGATAGAATACTCTAATTTGCAGGCATGCAATGCCAAGAATAACTGGGAAACATGTGATCATAACAGACCTTGGTTGTGGTGTATTGGTCAATGTACATAAATATGATGACGTTTTGGTACTCCAATTATGTAAAAGAACAGAACTTTTGATTTTCGAGAGATATTTTTGTTGAAATTTTGTTGACATGATTGCTGTATTTCTCTGAAATTCTTTAATAATCGATTGGCTGCGATTTGAGAAATTCTAATTCGAACTTTGTCAATTTCACTTGCATCTCAATGGTACAAAAAGTAAGGAGAGTTCTACCATCTCCAAATAAACGATTTCAACATTGTAAAAAATTGATGCTTGTCCACGTGTTAATAAGGAATGGGTATACTGTATCCAAGTGTTAATACGGAATGGGTGTTAAATCGGATATATTCCCGGGGAAATCACAGTTTCCAATTGATGTTCTAAGAATGTATTACAAGACATGTTTAAAGAGTAAACTGTATGGAGGGCATAGAGAAATTGCTAAAACGATTCAAGGGGTTGTAATCCCGCTTGCACAGCTACACTAGAGTGGCACTCAACATCATGTAGGATCTTCTTAGTAAAGTGATGCTACTTTGGCAACTGTGTTAGCACTTCCTATCTCAAATGTATATAAGAAACTGGTTAGATGAACCTTTGCAACACATTATAACCTTCATAAACTGTCCCCAATTGGAGATTATCTTCAAATAGCTCGATCAGTTGGACTTCTTGGTGATGTATAAGAAAAACTTAATAATGTAACTATTCCAAAATTGCAATAGAAAAGACGAGTAAACGTTGAGCATGAGCGAGAATTAAGCAAGTGGAGAGTTCAATGTATTTTGTATGAAAGCTTGTCTTTATTCAGGTTTAAAAAGAGATGTGTGGTGCACCCTAGCAAAGTGTGGTCCCACGCTACTAGAGATTTTACATTTTGGCATGCCATATCCTGATACCATGGTGAACTAAGGTGGACTAAGGTCATGTGATCTATATCCAATCGGGATGTATTTCTGCCACATAGTGATATCATAGTGATCTAAAGCTAAACCAAGCCGCGTAGGAAGGGTTTATTCTCATCACTTAGAAGGGGTGCTCTCCTCTGATTGACTATGGTTGACATGCATGTTTGTGAACTTAGTACAATACTGAATTCCTAACAAAACAAAAACTTACATACAATCATATACTTGTATAGTGAATACCATGGCCCATTTTCATTATTGTATTCTCCATGAATGACAAATGAATTTTTCATCACCAAAACCAAATGGATCAAACCGTGAAAAGTATAATGAGAATGGTGTCAAATCAATTGCATCAACCAGCCACAACCTCTGATAGCACGAATCACACAACACGATATTGCATAACCCGACACCTAACGCAATTTGGCATAACCTGCCATCCGGCCATCATAAAATCATATGAAACAATTTAGATAACTGGAAGGATAATGCTTCCTGGGCTATTTTTGTCATTCTGTTATTAATTTTGTCAAGACCAAAGGCTTTAATGCGATCAAGGGACTGGATTATTTGAAGAATTTCATCCGAATTGGTAGATAAATGGTCAATTGATGTTCCAGTTCTATTTGGAAAATGTGGAAGTGCATCGTTATCCACTTGGTTTAATTATGATATTTTGAAGAAAAAAGTTAAGGAAACACTCAGCTTTTTCACCCTTAGTTGTAGCTATGTGATCTGAAAAATTGCACTTCAAACTAGGGAGTTAATCATGAAAAGTTCTGGATAGAAAAGAATTGACTATGTTCCAGTATTGTTTTCCTTTACAGGTTGATTCATTAATCTGTTTTACAATATTTTCCTGGTAATTTAATTTTGCCTCTTTTATTAAGAATTTGACCTTTTCAGCTTGAGCAGTGTAGTTGTCAAAAATAGCATATTGATTGTTAGCTTAAAACTTCTTCTTGCACACATCGCATTCTCTCTACTTATTTACATGACTACCTCTCTTCTCATGCTGCCACTTAGATGGTTTTCTTGCGAATGTTTTGGTACATCATTCAAATGAAGTTATAATTGAAACTTAAATGCCCATGCTATTGAAACCCAGATTCAAGGTACTATGTTTCATACCCCGGGTTAAAACATACTAATATTGTATAACACTACTAATTATCTTAATTGCTTCATTTCATACACCAGTGCACCGTTTCGTTCATTGACTCTACTTATTGAGTCGACCAATTCCTTATTAACACATATTTTTTTAAGTTTTTTAAAATGTTGAAATCGTTTATTTAGAGATTTCACTAACCAAATTGACATGCTCGGTTCGTGAAAGACTAAAGTATCGGTCGCTGGCAAGTGAAATCGGTTTCAAGAGGTTTAGATTTAAAAAGTTATGATAACTTTTGTCACTTTTCACGTTTTTGTAAATGTAAACAAAGGAGGTTGGGACCCTAACGAGATGTGTTTGGTGTCTATAGAAAGTAGAATCAATTCCCTAGAGCATGTGTTATACAGTATCGCCGTGCCAACTTGCTGTGAAACATAATCTCAATTTCTGTAGTACAAGGTCACCATTTTTCATGAAATGGTATGAACAATTCAGATATAATGTAGACAAAAAATCAATGCAATATTATGTTGATGCTAGAGTCAAGGAGGGGAGAACATATTTATTTGACACCCTGTATAACTCTCAAATAGGACTTTATTTAATTTTTATCAAAATGTGTAATACTTAGGCAGGATTCGCACTCTAACTAGCTAATAAAATGTCAACCCTAAGGTGGGGCTTTCGTTAAAAAATGTCAAGTCCAGAATCAAATAATTTGTCCAGAACCTTTTAAGATCCTCTTTTGTGCTAATACTTATATACAGGGTGACAAAAAAACTGGAACCCATAAATCATCAAATTTCTCGGTAAGTATTATACCTACATTCTTCATTTCTTCAGGGTAGAAACTAGACTGAATTCATAACAAAATGACACCATAATGAGTACTTTAGCTTAGATATTAATCATGCCATGGACGACAGAAGAAAAGATTTATATTGTGAGAAAGTATATCAAGAGAAAATCCTATAGAGACATAAACTGCCAATCACAGGGCAATGAGAGCCTCTTGCAAGTCACAGATCTTTAGGCTTGTACAGAAGTTTGATTCAGAAGGAACTGCAAAACCAACAAAGAAGAAAAATGATGGTAAACCAACCTATTCGGGGAGACAGAGGTCTGTCAAAACTCAAGACAACTCAACAGTCAACACAGAACGTTACATCCCTAACGTTCGAAAGTTTTGGAGAGCGATGGGTAGACGACGTAAGAGAAGGGACCAGCAATGGTTCCAACAAGATGGTGCCACACCCCACACCTCAAATGGGTTTATTCGATGGCTTCAGGCTCACTTTGGTGATCGATTAATCAGTCGCCGTACCCGCAACATCTGGGCCCCCCACTCCCCTGATTTGAACCCCCCCCCCAGATTTTTATCTGTGGGTGTATCTTAAGGAAAATGTGTATACAGATAGTCCACTGACCATTGATGACCTCAAACTCAACATTGGAAGGGTAATTAGAGAGATAGACAGAGATGAATGCAGTCGGGTCATTGACAATTTTGCAAGAAGAATCCAGCTCTGCATCCAACGTCGTGGTGCACATTCGAAGCACATTATCTAAACGTGCCTCATTTGGAGACTAATGCTCAAATGTTAACATCTTGTCATACATTCAGTTGACAATACATGTACTAAATAACTAAGCTCAATATGCATGATTGACGAAGTTATTAAGACTTAAGTGGGTTCCTGTTTTTTGTCACCCTGTACATCAATTTTCTATATTCCATTCACAACGATCATCTTTTTATTGAAGGTCAACCCGACTATCTAGGTCAAGAGAATTGCATGGTGGTATGGACTCGTGATAAATGGCCCGGGTGGAATAACTTCAACTGCAATCTACAAACAATCTCCGAATCTGATGTCAAGATGGGGTTTATTTGTGAAATACATTTCTGATATGTCAGAATTGCATGAAACTAGTATATATTAACAGAATATAAACATACGTATTTGCCAAACATAATATAGGAAGGTTCTTGTAAATACTTTTGGTAAGCATAGTTGTCACAAAGGGGAAGAACCAGACACGTATTAAGAGTTTTAGTTTACACCTTGTCACATTTTAATTGATACCCACACCCTAGAATAACATCCATTTCGCATATGACCAGTAACCAACTAGGCAATTAAACGGGACGGACATTGTATGTTAATGCATGTACTACCATTCTTGCAAATATGTTATTACAGAGCCCAAGCCCTCAACCTTAAAAACAGCAAGAAATGGCCAAACATTAAAAGTACAACCATTATATCTAAGAAGCCCAAATGTCACAAATAATAATCAAAAATGAAATGTTTTATAATATGTCTCTGATCCAGCACACACGCAAAATCTAAGGGTCTACTCGGAACTTAACTCGTTTCTCAATACCCTTAATGTGGAATGAACTATGGCCTTTGAAAGGTAAATGTATACTCTCAAAATTGTACAATATATGTATGATGACTTACGATAATAGTTATAATACTTCTACAACAAACTAGTGTATGCACTTTCGTTCATGACGTAATTTATTCCCTATTCCTTCTGTAATCAATGTATTTTTAATATTATATTACGCCCTAAACAGTAGTGATCATTCTTGAACAAAATAAAATAACACATTTGATAGTAATACGATTTTTTGTACACGGTATAATACTTTGATACGGTTTGTACCACTCTAGGTATATAATTTGATAAAATATTTCGTGTTTTGAGTTGATTTGGAAATTATGCAGTAATAATGAAAATATGAAACACGGCATGACCTGTCTTCGTGACATTTACATTTCTCTTTGCAATAAGCCATCTTGTTACATTTCAACATTTTTTATAACAATACATACATGTACTGCCAATAAAGACAATACCAATATCAAATTGTAACTAGTTTGTTACCAGCATTCTGTATCAATATACCACAAAATACTTATTGCAAAGTCTCCCTGATAAGTGGTTGGTCCATGAATTACAACTACGTGTATATAATATATGTCAAAATACAAGATCATAGTTAACCAGTCAATACCATGTCATGTTGTAATAATATTATGATCCTTATTTATATAAATATTTAATACATGTATTTTAAAATCCACACTGAACTTAGTCAATGATAAGAAAAATATAACTAAAAAATAGATATAATATACTTGTAGTAATATAATGTAGTATTTATAATGTCGTTGTACTAATTATCATAAAATGGTGTATCCTTTTGGAAACAAGCAAAAAATACTTTATATTGCAATTTATTTTCTCATTCGTCTTTGTAAACATATGACTTTTTATTATTTATATTATTATTTTACATTATTTATTATTTATTTGTACATATATATAGTATTAATCACTCTTGAATACATATAAACTCTTTCTTGTGCATGATATTATCGTTCAATAACAAGTCGTTGGAGGTATATTACACTCTTGGTAACATTCCCGTGTTCTGAATGTAATTTCTAAGAAGATTTGAAAATCATGCAGTAGTTTGCATAAAATGAAAAACTGCTAACTGCACGAAATGCAAAACTCCGAAAAACGTCAAACCAGCGAATGTACAATCACAGCATCAATGACAGAAATAACCCTACATAGATGCTACAACCAGGTACTGTTTTTATATCTGTAGGTATCAACTTGATAAATACATGTTAAATATAACGCAGCTTATCTAATTGATACTACTGAAATTGAAGTTATCACAACTTGTGCTTATCACAACTTTTGTTATCACAAAATGCGCTACTTAACTTGCCTTTGTTTCTCCTAGTTACATTTTCAAATACATTTGCAATACGACATCTTTTGACTTTTGTCATGACAATATATTTTACTGCCAATATAGACAGTATCAAATTGTACCTTATTTGTGAAATACCTTCATTTTCAATAGATTACTTACCCTACTATCACACCAAACTAGTTCTCACTACGTTCTCGAAAACGGGCTTCAACTGTGTACGAACGGACTGGACCTACTAAGAACCGTTTGGGATCTATTTACAAACTTCATCGAACGTACTCGAACGGGTAGGTCCTCTAGAACTTAGACAATGCTCAAAATGTACTCGTGGTCGTCACGTTCTACAATTAGAACGAGTGACAACGTACTAACGACGAGCTGGACGTACTACGAACGGAACCGTCGTACTTCAATCCTACTAGGGACGTTTTAACAACGAGTTGAACTGTCTGAGGACGTGTTGAGAACGAGGAAGAACTAATTGCAAACGGGTTTAAACTGATTAAGAACGTATTTAACACTGCTTATGAACGAGCTAGCAAAAATATAGCTATCACACCAAACAAGTTGCCACTGCGTTCTTCAAAACTGGTTTGAAACTGTGTGCGAATGGAATGAACTTAGCTGCAACTTTCTAAGGTCTATTTACGAACTTTATGAACGTTCTCAGACGGGAATGTGATTTTAGAATTTTGAATCGATTCAAAGTTCGATGGCGACCATGCCGTTCTGTAATCAGGTCATATTGACCTTCTAGACTAAGGGACGCGTTCTACGACGTTGTACACCGACGTGGTGCGACCTGAACGAACTGCGAACGAGATGGACGTATTGAAGACTGTTTAAGGACGAAGAAGCTAATTATTTCAGACATATTTCCCGACCACAGCCAGATTGAGTCCGTTTTACGACGTTTTTGTAGGACTGGCAAGAACGGGTAAGAACTAGTTTGGTGTGATAGGGGGGTTAGCATGTAACAATGTTTCCTAATGGACGGTTTGTCCAGTCAATCCAGTCAATGATAAGAAAAATGTAATACAATTAAAAGCGTATTACATATTTTTAGCTGCACTAATTACCTAATAAAATGTAGTATCCTTTTTGCAAAAAAAAGTAAAATATGGATTGCAAAAGAATCGTCGTCCTACGCTTATGACATGATCATTTTACATATATCCACGATCATCTATACAATAACAGAGTGGCCGAAGAATATTTCTTATTTCATTAATTAATATCAGAATGGGAAACATCTTTGGCTCACTGTGTATATTGCGATTACATATACAAATAAATAAATAAATATATATATATCATATATATCAAAGTATTGATTGTATATAATATACCAATTGGCAGATATGAAAAATTGACCAGGAGTGTTAAATTCTTAATTGAACGGCTGACAAAGCGTTCCAAAGCAACCATACCCAGAGCTAATATTTCATTCACTTCAACTGCTTTGATTGAGTGATATATCATTTTATTAATAACTGAAGTATCTATCCAACGATATATCATATATGAGCAGTACAATATATTAGCTATAAAGGTGTGCTCGTTTTCATTCAAACACTTTGTATATTTATAAACTCATATGAACATTAATTTATGTAAGGTTATAATCTAAAATATAAAGTTTAAATTGTCTCATATATTATACATATACACTCCCCTCCATAAGTTTGGCAACCTTATAACTTTGCTGATCGTGAGGAAAGGTATCAATTTTTTGTTACCTAATAATTGCCTACCTAACTTGTATTTTTTGCGAGGACCCGGGGTGATGGATATTCTGTCATATGACTTGCGGCAAACCTACCATTTCCATTGGTTAACATGGGAATGTAGATTTTCAAAAATTCATCAAAAGACCATGTGCAGTATGGCAAGTGATTTTAGACGGTCATATCTTTCACCATGAGTACATTCTGGGCATAAATACAGTGGTTTTTATTAAACCCTTATCATCAATGTTCGACCTATTGTGATTGAGGAAAAAAATAGAAAATTTGGAGGTATTGGAAATAAAGTCAAATTACGTTTCAATCAATAGTGTAAGTATTTTCTTCTCAGGTTAAGTAAATAAAAGTTCAAAATTAAAAAGGCTTTAACACGTAGTTCAATGGGGGAGCTAAGGTTGCCAAAACTTATGGAGGGGAGAGTATATCCATTAACTATGTGTACAGTAGCTACATTGTATTACTAAAAATTACCTAATAATGCATTATGTACAAGGCATAACTACCAGTGTGGTGGCTCAGATATTTATATAAGAATAAACAAAAATTCCACAATATATAATGAAAATACAAGGAATCCTACATTTGTGATCTTGTTTAACTTCCATAAACTAATACATATCCTTTAGTACTTTAAAGAGACAACATAGAACATAGTAAACCAGGAAGACATCCGAGAAATTACCAAAGCTTTGTTGATCATTTAGCAATAAATCTTTCATAATGGATTTCGTTAATAAGCTAACATTTGCAACAACATTCGTATCAAAACAGATATCTGGAATGTCTTTCGAATATTAAATTTGAGATCGATCTAATAAACACAATGACATGCTTATCTAGAATATAGCTACCAACATTTTTTTCACTTTACTTATGATGCTACCATTTTAACTTACCATGAACTGGTATTCATTGGATAAAATACAAACTAATGTTGTATCACATATTGCTCTTAATATTGCAATTAATTGCAAGTACAATTTATGTTGTTGCATCCGCCAACTCATCAATGTCGTCAACACCAATAGTTGTATATTGTGTAGACAACGGCGAGTACGATGATGCAGACAAGAGACTTCCACACCTTAAAATTGAAAAGTTAGTTTTGAAAATCAATTTGAATCAAATCTCTGTTATCCTAGCTATCAATTTCCCCACTATAATTAGATAGAAATATTGGTTAGGTACAAAGGGGGATGCAATGTTGGTTATGTGTCTATTCTTTTGTTGTTTGGTTTATTCAAGAAATGGTTAACACATATTAATGTTATACATGTTTTAATTTGATTTAAATGATTTAAAGATCAATTTTTAGAAAGTTGACGCCTTATGATGTTCTCCATATTTAGATATTTGAAATGATACTACATTATATAGTTCCTACATTCCCACATCTTAATCTTAACATGTACTTATAAGTTAAACTGTTTAAAAGGTGTCCATACGTTATTAACACTATGTGTATGTTAAAGTATAAAGATATGGAGGTTCTTTAAGATAAGTTGACAGTCTTCTGCTTACAACTACATTACCTTTTTTCTTTCGGCTGTATATCGTCCACTGTACTTTCGTACTCTTGGTGTCACACGCCTGCCAAATTTTCTTCCCATTGTCTCCAGTCTCTATAAGTAGAGGTCATAAAATTAAAATCTTCTTATGCTTGAGCAGTATAGATAGTCACCCAGTCTCATTTTCTAAGTATACCGCCCACATATCATTGTAAAGAAATGGGTAACATTAAGAACTGTTATCATTACAATACAAACTTTGGACAAGAGGATGTGACTTTTAAATTAACATAAAAGTCACATTTTTATATTACAGAAAACTAATAATGACTTAATCATTCTTACTTGTTCGTCCCTCTCTCCGATTCTTTGCCTATTATACTTGTCATGCGCTTTCTCCAATTTTCTGCCAAGGTGTTTCTCCCTCTTCAATCCTTCTTCTTTCTGTCTATAACTCTCTTCTTTCTCTGTCCTTAGCTTGGCGTTAGTCCGCTTGAGTTCACGAATCTGTCCATGATACAGTGGAATCAATTGTTTTTCCTGAGCTTCACGCTGGTTCCACTGGTGGATTCTCCTCTCTAAGCTTTGTTCCCTTCGTTTCAAGACAGACTCTGCGCTCTGAAATTATTGGAACGGGTTGGATGTACAGATACGAAATCAAATACTTGGTCATATGGGAAAATGGGAAATACATACTTTCACAAAATATGTTCAATCTGAAATACACGTACATATGTTCGAAGTAGGAATACGTGTGCCAAACGTTAATACAGTATACTAACCTGTATGTCTATTACTCTATTGTTCTCGACTAATATACGAGTGAAGGCAGCGCTTTCATTATATAATGTTTCGATTTCTTCACGCGATAAGCCCAAATCGTTTTTGCATTTCATTAGCTCAGAATCCAGATTATAAATAGTTGACCTAAGTTCTTTGTTCTCTTTTACTGTTCGTTCGAAGTTCACAACGTATTGATCTCTTGAGCATACTGCTTTTTCGTATAACTCTTTTACTTTCTCTAGATTATTTTCATTTTTCTTAGTTTCCATAAGTAGTTTGTGTGCGTTTTCTTCATATGATTCAACCTGTCGTTCAAGTCCTGAGTTCTTATCTACTTCAAATTGAAGTTTTCCCGATATGTCTATCATTCTCTTTTTAATCTCAGATATTTCGCCTCTGGATTCATTGAGCATAACTTTTAGCTCAGATATGGTTGTTTCTAACTCATAATTCTTTTCAACATAGTTATTATTTTCTTCCTTCAAATCTTTTAAGTTCATATCTCTAACTTGGATTTTATTTTCGTAAGCCACGCGCAAATCAATTTCACTTTCACATCGTATTCGTGTGGTGCCATTTTGATATTCAAGGGTTTCCAACCGTGCTCGTATGCTCTTCAATTCATTTCTTGTGCGGTCGAGCTCCAATTGTAAATGTTGCTCCTTGGTAAGAGAAGATCGGTTTTGTGCATTAAGTTGACGGTCTGCACCAGCCAGACTTGGCCCGATCCCGGTGTCCAGAGAAGCCATGGTCACAGTTGCTGTAATCAGACAGAAATATAAATTGGTCACTTTCGTAAAATAGAACTCATGATATCTAAACAGTTCCTGTGTAACCTAAGCATGTATGTCGCCAACGACACAATTGTCAACCCCACCCATGCCTGATGTACTGTTATGTCCTTCGTCCCATAAGTGCAATAATATGATCGGGAATTATCCAAATAAATGAATTAAGATAGAATTAAAGCATTCCCCTTATCTAGTTCCACGCTTACTTCAGGGTAGGAGAAGAGTTCGACTACTTATTCCCCAACTCAATATTGAAGTATATGCAAAACATAACACAATATGATGAGCCTGCGCTGCCAAGGAGGGGACGGACAGAGCAGTTTACGATAATTTTGTCCATGAATCATTATAGTACACCAGGCTGTACAGAGCCCTGGAAAGTAAGTTGATTAAAAAATCAATCTCCGGCGTTCCAGTACAAAGTTAAACAAGACCTATCCTTACATTTGGCATTTTTCTATGCAAAAGTACACAAGATCTAATTAATAATAATGCCTGGGTATTGGGAATTTCCAGTGTAACAGATCAGGCATGCCTTTATTCCAAGCTAGCATGAGTGATCTTTATAGTGTACCTATCCGTTGTGAGTTTGTGTAAACACAGTGGTAAATCACGTGATATCAACAATCACGAGACAAAAGGTTATTAAGTGCATATATTCGTACAATTTCCAAAGCATTCATTGCATTAGTTACATTAACAGACATGCCGAAGAAAAACATATACGAGTAGTACACAATAGCAGCATACTGCTTTCTATGCCATTGTAATTAACATCTAGCTTATAAGATTTGGTGGCTAGTATTGATTCGTTTTATGAATGAATTTCAATAATGGCAGCCTGCCAGACAGTCGATGAGTTGAAACGTACATGCAGTCTGGCTTGAATTACCTGTTTTTATAAGACATCCACTGCTTATCTCCGCCCAAATGATGCTACGATATCATTCAAATAGATTTCCTGTTTCCTTTCGAGTGATTTCAGTCAAGAATAGCGTGGAGTCCAGACTTTAATGTACCAGACATACCGATGTCTGGACGGCCATGTTTGTTTTGCTTTGTAATGGGGGATTCCCCTTATTTAAATGATCTCGAAATCTATTGGTTTATGAATGCCACGTAATCGGTGCACTGACATTGATTGTGGCGCCGGCTGCCTAGTTCTTTGTATTGATATTAGAATATATGGCATTGCTATACATTCCTATGGTTGATATGATCATACTATAGTACATATCAGGGGCGGATCTGGGAATCAACAAGGAGGGGGGCCAAAATTTCAAGTCAGAGAAAAAAACGCCCCTAAAACCCAAAGTGGGCCCAAATTTTGAGGCCCATTTTCTTCAAAATTTGGCCTAAAATTAAAAAATAAGGCCTTACAAGGCCCAGTAATGACCAGAAAGGCCCACTTTTTGGGGCATGAAGGCCTTATTTGGCCCAAATTTTATTTTTGGGCCCCCAGCCCCCACCCCCCCCCCCCCCCCCCCTAATCCGCCAGTGCATATGCTGGTTGCAATCTGAACGGCATTCATTTGATTGAAACAATTAACAGTTTTTGCCCTAAACACTAATTTTACCCATAGCGCCGGAATTTCGCCCGGTCAGTTTCGGCGTTGGTGCATTGGTGCTCTTCCATAATTAAATTGATAAGCTACGGTTTTAAAACATATGTTGAATCTATTCAAAATAAGGTATGATTTCGCAATCAGGAAATGATATATGATCTCTAAGACCAGTTCGGACTTCGCATGAACCGAATTATTTAACAGTAAGCAATATATATGCTTGTTAAAAATTGGAATCTCCTATTTATTCAATACTTGTTCATGCATGTGTACTCACCTGTTTCCCGGTAGTTGATCCGCGTGATATATTGCTTTGGAGTCTTCAGTAGTTGTCAAGCATGCCAGCATTTAGGGGAATCCCAAATCAGGAACGATTTAGCTGCCATCTATTATCAAACCAAACATGTTTAACTGTTTAATGCTTTGCTCAGTGTGATCTAATAGTATTGCCATCTATTGACGAACGTATAGTTTATATCGTCGTTTCACTTGCCTCAGAGTGATCTGATATTATCGCCATCTATTAACAAACATAAATTCAAGTTATATGTTACATTTGGTATAGAATAGATATGAGGAGTGATCTGAAGACGATTAGACAAATATTGAAAAACAACTTTGCTTCCGAATACTCCAGGGATTTGAAGGATATTTAGACGTATGTATCTGACCTTATTCTGTTTAAATCACATGACAATCAATATAAAGTATTGACAAAAGTTATGGTTACTATGGTAACCATTGTCATGGGTATGGAGAGCAACATTAAGGGTTTACATGATGAATTATTGTTATACAACAAATAAAAACTTTTTGATGAGTGAAAATGAATACAGGCCACAGGGTGACAAAAAATGACATCCACCTTATGTTGCATAACTTCTTTGTCTATTAATATATATTTGGCACATTTAAAGTAGACATAGTGTAATTTAGCAACTTGAGAAATTTCAAATGTGCAGCTCAAGTGGGTCACATTTTATGAGCGTCACAACATTTGCTCTAAATGTCGTCCATTATTTTGCAGACACACGTGGATTCTTCACAAAACCCAGCTTTTGTAACATAACTTTGTGAATACTAATTATTTTGGCTTGTACTTTCAGGGAAATGAAGTCTATTCAATTGAACACAAAATAATGTAGTTGTCATTGAAAAAATCTTTATAACTTATTACCAAAATTATGTTACACAAGGTTGGTGTATTTTTGTGTAAGATCCAGTTGTGCCAGCAAAAGAATAGACGACACCTTTTGAAACGCTCGTAAATGTGCATCTAGGTAAGCTAGTCATCTGACACTTTTTGTGGAGTTGCAAAATGGAGTGTAATTTTAGTGCATGGAAACACAAGTCAGAATATTTGCAGACAAAAAAGTTATAAAACATTATGCGGGTGGGTGTCATTTTTTGTGTCACGGAGTATGTCAAATGTTGAAGTTGCTTGTCACTTTTTATTATGTATTCACTAACAAAAACTCACGAAACCACAACTGTACATCTGAGAGGAATATCCGACCAGAATCTGGATCAGCTGGTGTCTGCAGTGAACACTTCCCAGGGCCTCCTTCAAGCGATGCCTACTTTAAGCACCTCATGAAGGCAGATCTGCAACCAGGTTCACTTTTCAAAAAATTCCAAGGAGGTTCACTTACAACTTTGGCCAAAAATCACTTGAACAATTATCAGAATGATGAACAACTGCATGATTTTGAAAGAACATTTGGCAAGGGCGTCGGAGGCCAGAGGATTATCCCCGAGTTCAAATCCCCGAGCCTCCCCCCCCTCCCCCCTCCTAAGACTACGGGCATGTCTTATGAAGATGGTTCAGGAAGTGAGTCCAAAAAGGATAATTTGTAACTGCACATCAGACTAATCTAATATCAAATATATCGTCTCTCTTAAGTTACGTTGACCTATTTGATCTTGAAAAAATCCGAATAAAATGTGTAAAACATAATATTTTAAGATTTCATCGTATCTTCTTATCTTGTCATGTTTACATTTCGTTTTGGATTCCGGCTTTTTATTTACTCGAGTCTGTGTGGTTTGCTTGCTTTCAGCGGTATGTTAGAACCAATTAGTTTTTGATTTATTATATCTGTTGCCCTGTAAAAAGAAAAGGGAATTTAATAGAAAATAACAAACTGAACAAAAAGTATAACGATATCAGATTATGATTTTCTACACTACAGCCTGTAGTGACAAAGGGGGGTGCGGTCGCACCCATCGCACCCCCCCCCCCACATCTGACGGCCCTGACAGGTTAAGTTATAATTTGTTATTTTATGCCCAATTATTCTAATCTGATGATTAATCAGAATATAAGAATCTTATTTTAAATGAGAATTCTTCTCTTAAAAGAGCGTCGTGAATATTACTTAAATATGGTATTTGTTTGTTAAATATGTAGTATTTTTTGTTAAATATATGGTATTTTTAGTTAAATATATGGTATTGGTATACGGACCCTATAAAACATTCTAAAGTGAGTAAGCAGCCAACTTTTGCACATTGATTATTGACGGTTTTTTCGTTGCTCTATGTATTAAGAAGTAAAGAAAAGTTTTCGCTTGTTATCTACATTGAATACACTGGCAATCGTTCCACCTGGTACGAATCTGCAAATCTACAGAATTCCGTTGTGTATCATAATAAACAAACAAAGTTTTAATGAAGTTGTAGGCTGGCAGCAAACTTTTTTCTTTATTTTGACTTAGTATATTCTAAAAAGAAAAGTCGTGGAAACGACTATTCTTGCTCTACTGAAAATGTGTTACTAGGTTAACTACACAATGCTTTATACCCTGCGTGCAGAGTCTAGTTAAACTACAAAGTGAAGTCAAACGAATGCAAAGGGTAAATGCTATACATGTTCTGCCATTAGTACATTTTGACTTTAATTAGCTCTACAGCTTTTAATTCTTGGCTCGGTTTCAAATCTAAAAAATCTGGGGAAAGGGGGGGGGGGGCGGTCGCTCGTCGCAGAAGTTCATTGATTTAATTGATCTGCGGTCGACGCACGGCCGTCGTACAACAATTGTGACTGGGGTGTTACATACAGTATCCAGACAACATGTAAACTAGTATGTTACGTAACGATATAGAACGAGGGACGTTTTACAAGGAAACTTTGACCGATTAAGAATTAACGATTCCATTGGCGTTCGATCAATACATCACCGGGCATTGACCCACTTTGCCAAAACAGCAGGCCCTTTAAGCATGTTTGCTTTAAAAAGAGTTAAGACGCTTAACTTATAAATCTATCAAGTATATCAATAACAAGGTCTTATATGGGAAATAAATACTTGTTTAGTGTAGCTCTTACGATTCAGTACAGGGTGTTCGAATTGTTGGAGTCGAGTAAAAAGCTATATTAACGAATATGAGTGCAGATATCGCATACTCTTGTTACTATTCATACGTGTACCTATCGTATCATTAGATAGACTTTGCAACTAACGTATAAGGGAGTTTAAGCTTGCATATAAAATCGAAATGCCAACTTATCTATGACCAATCGCATACAAATGCATCGTTAAGATATTTCCGTTCGCGTTTAGGTTGTGAAAAACATTGCAAGCTTAAACTCCTTTTTTTACGTGTAGACGATTTATAAGAATATCATACTTATGGACGTCTTGAGCTGCGTAATCAAACGCTCCATTCGTTATGAGTTACATAAGGGAATGATAAACATGTCATAAAATCGTAAAATCAAGATTGAGACATATAAATAACTGAGTTAATCGGAGATTATTTATAGAACTGTGCTCGATGAAGTTGTGTATTTGAAAAAGGTGATTCGATTGCGGGACACCATTTTAATGTGAAGATTCTGTAATTTGAGTTTGATTCTTATTGTTATACTCATTCAGACGTGTATTTAAACGGAGTTTTTTCACAAACATACTTCAAACTATGTTCCACGCTATATTTTAAAATGAACGTTTTAATTAACATCATTCAAATAATCAAACACTTCTAGCTATTATATTTTAACTTAAATCCACTTTAACTTTTTGCTAACTGTACATTATCATACAATTTTTATTTTTATTTCCATCATTTTGGGACACCCTGTACTTATTGTATTTACCACTCGTTTCATTTAGAATAAGCTGAGTTAAGAAAGAGAGAACGTCTGGTCTGCAATGAGGCCAATCTGAAAGGTCGAAAACATGTTTTTATGAAAAACGGGAGTGATAAACAAAATTGCAATAATAATGAGTATATAAAAGGATTTACCTGAACCTATTTGGATCAAATGATGAAATAAAAGAATTATTAATAATCTGAAATCAGATTTTCATTATTGTGGTTCAATTGAGCCAGACGCTTCGGAATCTGCGTTGGCACAAATTGAAAAGAGTTAACAAACACATCACAAAACGATTTACCCTGGGTAGTTGTGCATTGTACATCGAGCAGAATTGCAGAATTTGCGTCGGCACTCGCTGGCAATTGTACAATACAGGATTTTAACGAACCTGTTGATTAAAGAGATCCGCGGGATGGTATTATTCTAGGAGGAAGCATAGCTGAGAGCGGTAGCATTTTATTATCGATGCAGGTAAGAGTAAGTTAAATACAGATTAGAGTTATTAAAGTAGTTAATAAAGGTAAAGATGAGTGATGCTTCGCAGCGTATAATCACAAATAAGTGACAGATTGCGTATGAATACACTGTAGCTCATATGAATGGAAAAAACAACTTATTTTGAATTTATTAATGAAAGAGCTTTTAGAGAAGTTTTTTTTAAATCTAGTTTTTATGGAGATAAAACTGACCGTTATCAAGGAATAGGATGTATGCTCCATCCCGGTGTAATAGTAAATATTGATCTAGCATTTATTATCCGGATTTTACGTTTACGTTAACGTCCTAGTTCTTTAATAAACGTTATTTTTCTCCATTAACCATTAGACATTTCACATATCAGAATGTATCAGATGTATATCAATATAGAACAATGTAAAACTTGGCAAAATGTTAAAAAGCCCTGGTAGCCAAATGCAACGGTTTGGTCCGCAACCGCATATGGCCGAATACTTCAACTCCAACATTATCCCCAAACCCTTGCCCTATCCCTTCACTCCAGTCCTAAAGCTTAGGAAAAATCGAAATTTCGCTCGGACGTCTCCGTTTGCGTAGCAAAGATGTAGCTGGAGATTGCCGAAGATTTTCTTTCCAAACGAAGTTGGCCGAGGGTACCACGAATGTGAAGAGGACGTCTCTAATTGGTCAAAAAGAGAGGCTGGGCATTCTCCGTCAGATTGAATCGGCGAAATTCGGTTGTATGGCGTACCTTCGTATGGCTTACCTTCGGCTGCATGGCCCAACCTCGATTGAATGGAAAATATGCTGTCCCCTTCTTGTAGCCAAGCCGTTGAGTCTACTATATACGTTATCAAAATAAACGTAAAGTTACTTTTTCCACTCAATGAAATTAACCGATGCTTCGAATGAATCCATTGTTCCATTTATATGAGCAACGGTGTATACTTAACTAAGAAATATCTTGTAATACATTTACTGATACATCATTAATGCGAAACCTCTCAAGGTAGGCTCAAATTAACTATCATAGCTTAAGTGAAGAAAATACTCTGGGGGTAATATGAGAATACTACATGTAAGCAATACTATCAATCGCGGAAACGGAAGGCATACGTACAGCACAATATCATAAAATGGTAAGTACTGCCAAATTCATTCCAGATTGAATCTATGTTATGTGCCATCTAGTACTAGAATTTGATTTACCTAGATCTACGTCAACATTCTCGTTTAGATTTCAAAGCTCCCTCTTCTTTCCGTGATTTGGCCAAGCAGAGCTTTATTCTTACATGGAGACCGATTCTTGAAATTTGAGCGTTTGAAGCTTGTTTCCTTTTTTCATTTGGACTAATTTTGGCTTGGTGTTTAGGACGTTCCTTCATTGGGGAATGGTGGTATATATAATTGCACATTAACCTATTTATAGGAAGGTTTATTAACCATTCACGAGAGAGGCAAACCTATTATAACGACTCTCAGTAAAGAACAAAGAGGCGTGACGATACTCATTTCTGAGTGTTATACCTATTGTGTCGATGGCATTCTCCCCAGGACTCGTTAATGCACTGTAGCTATGATGAATGTACCTGCTGATCTCATTTTAAGATTGAACTGAAAAAATAAAATAAAAATGGTATTCGATTTTATTCAAATATCTACAATTTAGGCTCACGGAAATTTTTTATCTAAGCCAATGGATATATAACATTTTAGACGACATACCGTCACGACATACAGTATCGTCACAGCAATTATCATATATTAATAAACCACTGTGATATTCCTATCTCTCTGATTGGTTCATGTCATACACGTGACTAAAAATAAAAAGCGATATTCAACGGAATGCGTGCCTTCCGTTGAATATCAAATGATATTCACCAGTTACGACTTAGTCCAGTGCAACTTTTATTTTATATGTCCCCGGGAGTATATTGCTATGATTTATATAATTAGACATCAAAATTTTGATGTTCCATTAATGTCAGTACGAAATATAACAGTGTATAATAAAACAAATATTTATTTCTATTTCCGGTGAATACCTGTGACACTTTCACAAGATGATATTCCAATAGCACGAAAATATCTTAAATTGAAGCTTGTGTATCTCTGTATCAGGGAAAGATAATAATTAATCGTGCAAAAAATGTGTGACATAAACAACAAAAAATGTACGAGGTTTTACAAATGAAAGGAAACCACAACATGAAATTATTTAAAACGTGCAATTCTCAGTATTGGAAATAATGACATCCTTATTTGACATTACAGTACTGCTAGTCTAGTTTAATCAAAACTACTCCCCAATGAGACCCTCAGTATTGTGATGGAACATGGCGTATTGACCTTAAATGACAGCTTCAATCACATTGAACGTAAGGGCGACACGATAACACGCCGTATAACGCAAGTGGATCTCATTTGCAAAGCTGAGATAATGGTAAAAGTAACAGTATTTACTGCAAATCCGCCTTACTTAATTAATGATTCGCACGATAATACCGAACGACTGACAAATTGGTTTCGAACTTTCGATTCAATTTATTTCCGCGAAGATAAAAGATGTACACACATTACTTCTACTTTAAGCTTTCTTTCAAGAAGCAAGATTTATCGGGAAAAGATAAAAAAAAGTGTTTCTGACTGTGTGATGAAAGGAAGAAACAATAACAGAACTGCAGAACGTATTATATTTCTGGTACTGACAGGGTTAGTCAGAGCAAATTGAAACGGTGAATTTCAGAATTTCGACAATAATTAATGACGAACTTATCGTGAAGCAGATGAGAGAAGCACAAAATAAGAATGCAAAATGAAGTAGTGAAAAGTAGTCTGAATTGAGTCGGTGAAACAGTATCTTTCCTAATTGATATTATTTAGATGGTACATGGGTGCAATTGATTGATCCCAAATAAACCAATTTATTGTAAAGTACTCAGTGTATATCAAAACTAGCGTAGCCAATATGAGGCAAAAGAGGAAACTGTCTCACCAAAATGTTGTAGTAAAATATTTTTCAGACTGAAACTGTGAACATTTTGCGATATAGTAGTATAATACTCCATTTAGTTTAAGTTTTGCCTCGCCTATTCAAGTTTTACCTCGCCTATTCAAGTTTTACCTCGCATATATAAGTTTTACCTTGCATATATAAGTTTTACCTCGCATATATAAGTTTTGGGTCGCATATTTAAGTTTTGTCAAGCATATTTAAGTTTAACCTCGCATATTTAAGTTTTGCCTCGCCTATTTAAGTTTTACCTCGCATATTTAAGTTTTGCCTCGCCTATTTAAGTTTTACCTCTTCTATTTAAGAATGTCTCGCCTATTTACGTTTTGCTTCGTATATTTGAGTCATGTCTCGCCTATTTAAGTTTTGCCTCGCCTATTTAAGTTATGTCTCGCCTATTTAAGTTTTGCCTCGCCTATTTAAGTTTTGTCTCGCCTATTTAAGTTTAGTCTCGCTTAATTGAGTTTTGCTTCGTATGTTTAAGTTTTGCCTCGCCTATTTAAGTTTTGCCTCGCTTAAATGAGTTTTGCCTCGCCTGTTTATGAATCCTGTCTTTGCTCATACACCTGCTCTATCTTGTTTAAGTAATATCTACAAACCATGTAGGAGTCCGTGATTATATGTACGTTGCCCGGTATTATACTCATAAATCACGTATTAATATCAATTATCATTTCATGAAACAGATAACGATCGTTGATTAATGGCAAGTGAATGTTGTAACTTGCTGTTGAATAACTAATATTGTGCTCAGTAGCTACTGGTTTCAACAACTGGTTAGCCTGGCAGATGTATACATGTTAACTTCAGTATTTTTCCAGTGTAATATAGATTATAGTTCCAATGGTTTTTTCGTCCCCTTCTTTGAGGACCTTACTGGCTCTACAAGAATGCAAGGGTTTTAATTATAGATCAAGGAAAATGACAATATAAGCTAGGACCGACATACATGTCGCAAGTAATAACCCATATTACGATATTCGACATGCTACCTGCCTATCGGTAACATCGGAATACCAATAGGCGTATTTTATTGGAGAACGAGTTGAAGGGCGAATCACTGTTTCCGCAAAAGTAAGCTAAGCAGAACCATATGCATTAGTCTTTTAATAATGACGTACAATTTGTTTTTTCCAGAACGCTTACAATCAACGCTGATTTCTGCGCCTTGCCTGGCACTCAATGATGAAGAATCTGGACAAACAGAGAGAAAATACAACAGAAACTAAGATATCAGAAACTCGATCGGGAAAAATCGACACGGTTATATCCGAAGACCGAATCGGGAATTACTTCTATCGTGTTTTAAATACGCAACCGACAGGCTTGAAGAAATCCGTGATGGAAAATCGTGATATGGAGAAACAGTTAATGGAGAGTATTGACCAATTGGATACCGAACGCAGTCGAATTATGATGAAGTTTGATAAGGAGCGAGAGGCGATTCGCGCAAGGTTGAAGGACATGGCCATTGGATCAAATAGCAAACGTAATGACAGTATGAGCGCACCTACAGCGGCAGATAAACCTGATGGATATGAAGATACTTCAATTGAGGATATTAACATCCTATCGTTGAAAGATACCAAGGATGACACGCGGTTATCAGCTCTTAGACAAAAACTTAAAAGTAAGCAGGCGAAGTCACTGGAAAACCTCTACGTACAGAGAGAGGACTCTGGTATTGCTCCACTAATTTTAAACAGGCATAAAAGTCTAGAAAGTTTAATGTCAAGTACATCACATGATAAACTACCATTCCAGAGAGGAAACCAGATTCCATTAAAGTTTTCTCCCAGGAATAGACAGACTCAAAAAGGAGGAAAACTACCTCCAATTATGAAAATGAATCTTCGGGGAAGCTTCGACCAATTGGATTCCATTATTGAATCGGATGATGAGATAGACGTTCCGCGTCGGAGGGCCATCAGTTTTGGTGCGGTCGAGGGCGGAATTAAGCGACCACGACGCCGTCTTATCATTCCTGATATTATAGTACAGGACTTCGAGGCTCTCGCTCCAGATGACGAAAAATCAAGAAGTTTGGACGACGTTCAAATCTTACCCAAAACCAATATTCACAGAATGGGTACGAATAAAATCAATATGACATCTTCGACTTGGCAAAATGAAAAAGACGACAATGCAACAAGTACCACCTCGCCGACGTTCAATAGAAACAGTTCAACTCCCACTCTGCCTCCAATTAATGCGAATTCTGCTATGGCTGAAAATGAATCGAAACGTTCACATAACACGCAGTTTTCAAATGATGATACAATAAAAATGCCACCCTGAGGAAATCCAGCAATATATCAGGCGTTTGTCTACTTAAAATTGCTCCCTTGTGAATCCTCAGACAAAGGCGACGATTACCCTTTACACGTGGGAGAATAACTTCATATCCACGGATTGTGAGTTATTGCTCAGTCGAGAGACATTCTTCAAACAGTACATGATATGTTGCTTTGTGAAGATATGATGTTATGCCAGCTGAACGGAAATGGATAACGATTTATGGACCGTGATCGAAGATGGCCGAAGATTAAATCTAACCCTTCAAGGAATTTGATTGGTTAGGGTTAGATATTCGGCCTTCTCCGTAATATAAACATCTTCGATTGCGGTCAATCTGTGCTCTCCCGAGAACAAATTATCGAATCTATTATTTTTCCTTCCTCTGTGTATCACAGTCTTAAATAACACATGCATTGAGAATTAGTAGGCCTAATACGGAAAGATAGAGATGTTATACGATCACTCAGAGGCATATAAATTTTCTATAAGTCTGGGTCACCGTCCCATATTAACCTATCAAGAGGGGATTAATTACTCCAATGGATTTATAACCCACTTCTCACAATCGGGGTTTTGTGTTAAAGTGTGCGCCAAAGTTTAAAACTGCGAAGGCGCACCGCTCTCGCTAAACTATATAAAGAGATTACCAGGTACACGATTCAGAGGTAAGCCAGGAAGGCGAACGATCTTCGTCTCGTGATGATTTCCAATATAATCGCAACCAGGGAAGTTTCACCATTGAAATTGAAAATTACTATTAGATATACTTTGTAGATGTTATTTATGAAGCTATTTAGTGTTTGCATCAATCAAATGGCTCATTTTGAACATATAAAAAGTATTTGTGATTTGTTTCCCAGGGAATTGTATTGTATATGTAGTACACACATAAATAGTGTACATTATACAGTACTTGAATAGCCTGGTTTACATAATATTGAAGGGCATGCTGATTACATGCACACGAGTACATGAATGAAGGCCTAATATTGATATACGTAGCTTGCATACCTAAATAAAAAATAAACTCTTATAATCCCCTAATGTAAACACGGCGGTATACGTAGCCCGATTTATCGGGGACTTTAACCCGACAGCCATCATGATCATGAGAAATCCGGAGAAATCATGGCCTTCTATTAGTTTTTCTCTAGATTTCTAGTTGATGGCAGAAAGATGTGATGATTATCAGAATGTACAGCCACGGTGGACCACGGATCTGATATTCCGAAATTAATCGGAGGTATTAATTATGTAACACGTACAAAATGCAAATATTCAAACATTAAATGCATTCGCACAATATCCATTGCTTGACTTTTAGGGGATTGTACATTGCGTGTACTTCGATTCTTTGAATGCCATCACTTCTGAGGGATGCTAATCTCAATCATTAGAAATAACATGTTAAAAGTATGGGCTTTTTCTTGTTATCGACTACCCTAGGTTGGACCTTGCTAAATACAATCACCATTAGCTCATTGGACTCGGCTATTTTATGGGCTATAAATGACACTAGTAGACGCTTAACAAGCTCTAAATCAAGTCGTATCAAATGCATTCAATCTACAAGTATGCTTAGAATGCTAAGTCAATGGGTTAATTGTTAATATCAGAATCTAAAAAAAAGCAATGTATAAAAGAGAGCCGATAATTCGTTTGATGATTAGTGTTTTTACGCTGTCATGGTACCGGCAGAACGCAACATTCTTTTGCTTAACGATATATTTACAATTAATGTACAGTATGTTGCTATGCCTCTGAGAGAATATCCAAGGAGGTTATTTATTCAGTATTTGACGATGCTTTATTTGTTATACTCATTTTATGACTTATCTAGAGAATGGTTGGAACCCCCAGATGGAACCCGATCAACTCTACTTTTTGTTAAGTACTGAACGAAATGTACAATCTTGCAATATTACCACCCTCTGGACCAGAGACATCAACACAGATCTCTGTTATCTTGGTTCAAAAAATGTTTGAAATCTAGCATGGTTTTGTCACTTCCTGTTTTGTCATTTCCTGATAAGTACCACGGCACCTTAAAGTGCAACTTTGTTAATTTCAATTAGTACCATCCATTACGTTCATTTATCATGTTGAAAACTTTTCTACCGATTTTGGGTCAACGTTGTCGAATGTGACCCCCGCCTCTAAGTGAATCTTTTTGTGAAGAGTGAACCCCCTCCTCTTGGTAAAAGCTGGCCACGGGCCCGGGAGTGACAATTCTTTCAAACATAGCTTATTTCTCAGTTCATTTTCATAATTTCTCGTTGAAAAACAGAAAGATTTGAGGAGTATCAGGATGTGGCTTTATGGTGATCAATATTGTTTATCTCAGACAGGAAGCAGTTCTATTTTACTGTAATTGCTCCATGCAATTGCATGGCTGTCAATCAAATTAGCTATGTTTCCTGTCCTGTTAACGCCCATACAACCTCTAATCAGTTAGACTAATATAAGGTAGGGTCGTTGACTTTCGTAAAATGCATTTATTCACACTGTTATCGAGGCCCGCAAGCCCTATATTAGCTAAAATAACGTAATGTCGTGTCGTTGACTTTCGTAAACTGCATTTTTACAATATTTTTCGAATATATTACCCTGCGCGCAGAGTATAGTTATAAACTACGACGAAGCTCTCGTGAAGTCAAACGATACTTGGTGATCAAAGATATGCACATTTTGTCACCTCGTTACATGTGGGTTTAAAATGCTTTTTTACTTATTGCAAAATAACTGTCTCCGTAGTCCGGGTTCGGGAATATCAACCCGATTCCCTTTCGATGAATAACGGGTGTTTGCGTCGCTAGAGTCTTGTAATAAAAATTTGTTATAAAAAGCATTTTAAAGCTCTTTTGTTTGGCGATCGCACCCATCACACCCCGCCCCATGGATACGCCCATGTCAGAGATGCAAAAGAAAGCACAATATATTACAATTTGGACATCAAAAATACCACATTTTAAACAGAATAACACATGTAACCTGTAAAGTAAAATTCTTGTTAATTTACAGCTCAAAACTTTCAAATTTTCCTCTACGCATACTTCGCATTAATGTGCCATATGCCACGTTCAACACGTGCCCTACAAGCAGAATCAAATACATATCAAATCAAATCACAATTACTTCCGCAAATGTGGATATGAAATGTCCATAAAAAGTCTGGCATCAAATTAGCTAAGTACTGCTTTGTTCTAAATGTTGAATTCTACAGATGAGATCTGACATTTAATTACCCTTAACAAACACATATTTACAATACCCATCACTACTCTGGATATAACAAACGATTTAGCAGTTTCGATGCTGCTAATATAGAGCTTTCGATATAAGTTTTCAGTCCAAACTTAAACTGCAACTTTGACTTTTAAATGAGGTTAACACCACTGTTTCTCAAAGAAACCAGGAAAGTTCATTTGATTAGAAACATTTTCCATGTTTCCTAATCGGGGAAATTGATTTGTGAATATCCCATGGCCAGCAATGGCAAGATTATTTTCTAAGTTTTGAAACTGGAACCCATGAACTACATGTGCCAAATACTCTGTTGTGATTTGAGGGATGAAAGCACCCTCTCTTCGTTTCCAGAGTTCCTCCCAGTGTTTTACCTGACTTGTACAAGTACAAGTTTGCGTAAACGTATTCCAAATAACTTATATATCTCTAACCAAAGCTCTCTAGTAACATATACACCGTGGAATAGCCTGACAACGGTAAAGTCAGATACCGTTGTCGTCACAAATGGCGGACATAACCGTCGCTTCAATTAGATTTCCATGAACTGTATGTTTAATAGAGCACCTAGACTAAATTCCTTTGGGACAACAATCAATCAAAGTGTCTTAATATTCATTGTACAGTTAATATGTTCTACCATCGAAATAAAGTCTTTAATTTAACCGATCAAAATGAGATACGGGACAACGGACACTGTAATTAGTAATTACCATATGCCGTTGTCTTTCTAAATCACTCAAATTCAGATTCCGTTGTCATTGACGATATCGAAAACGGTATATTGTGGCGATTCACGACCCAATTTGATCGAAATTGGGATTTCATATGAAACATCATCACAAGAGCTTAATACATGCATAGAATATGTGACGATAAAATCCAATGAAATGAGGACCAAGTGATTAAACAGTTGAAGCGATGGTTATGTCCGCCATTTGTGACAACGGTATCTGACTTTACCGCCGTCAGGCCATTCCAGTGTGATCTTATAACCTAAAGAAATATATGTAACGAGTATGAATCGAAGTTACGTATATAAGTATATGACAGCGTTCCGGTAATCAAGTTTTGTTATAAAGAGTGGAGTGAACGTTTTCTTTCTAGAATCTTCAACAGGGTAATATTGAATTAATAAAAGCTGCAATGAGCACCATGCGTTATTAACTCAATCCACCAAAGTGATTTACTCAAATGAGTAGTAAGTAATTTATTATGTCACCCTATACAAATAGTTGCCTTTACATCCAGGAAAACATATTTCGTTAGCAGCGATATAGGTTTGATTTTGCATTGTCGAAAAAGACCCCTTGCTTATATTCAAATTGAGTTCAACTAGCGTAGGGCTCTAGCACTTCTGATGGGGTACTTTATTGACAAGAGATTATAAGATTGGTCTTGCTTCGATGTAAAAAAAAAAAAAAATGAGAGTACACGTATTTGTAATTTTGCTCGCGCTTTTCGCGTTTTAAAAGCAACGATATTGTTTCAATTGTGTGTGATGTCATTTTTTTTTTTTTAAGTTATAACTCCGAGATTAGTCAAAACCGCGTCGTTCTCGTCTATGTAAAAATGGAAATCTCACAATACAACACGTTCTCGTACAAATTTCCTTGTCGAGCTTAACCAACCATCCTATTATTTTATATTAATACGAATAAACGCAAATGTAATCAATGTCAATGTTAACTGTAACTGGTAGCGGAAACAAGATCAATATTATTCATACAGAAGTATATCATCAAACGAACAGTGCTCATTTTATAAACATTCATTTATTTCTAGTAAATTATTAGCTATAAGGTGCCGTCTAGTCTCATAAGTTCTAAACCACATTCTTCATTGATTGATTTTATGAAGTGGTTGGGGACTACTGGTTAATGTTTTTGTTCATTTTAAAGCGGATACAATATGGAGTGGACAGGCAAAAGGCTGGATGCGAGATTTAGGCGGATCATTTAGCCCTTATATGTATACTACTGGGAGGTATTGTGATACAAAGACACCGTGTCTTCGTAACACGATGTCCTGTTTTCAGTTCAAGTGACAGATTTTCGTACGATATTTTTTCTTCAATTTAAACCCATTTTTGGATGAGTTTCTCAATGTCTGTAGACGTTGCAGTTCGTGCATAATCTCTATTTATGTTTTAAGAAAACCTTATTAGTATTCTCAGTTTTAGTCAGAGTTCTCGTTCCTCGCTTTTGATACAAAGACAACACTCTTTGTTTCATCAATGACACTGAGGTAAGCTAAAAAACCTTGTAGCTAATAATTTTCTAGAAATAAATGAATGTTTAGTTGCAATATTTTTTTTCAGAAATGGCATAAGGAAAACATTCGAAATTCTTAATTGACATATTGCTTCGGAGTTTCAACTTTCCATATTCTACGCTGCCACTATAATTTGTTCACCATAACTGTCAAATTTTATCACAAGAACTAAGTTACGATATTCTGAGGAAACAGTTTTACATTTTGATTTAACGTTGACAGTACGCTTTCCTAAGCTTGGAAGTGGTATATTTCATTGAAATAAAATCCTGAGAAAAGCATTTGCCCAAAATAAATGCATTACCTAATTAAGATAAAAGAGACATTTCGTGCGGTTTTATCCCAAAAGTAAACCAGTTATATTATTCTGTTATCTGATTAGTCACTTATTTCTATGTTTTATTTCTTTTTTATTGCTTTAAATCAAGTCAGCCACTTCGGAATATTGTAATAAATCAATGATTTATGTAACAGTAAACAAACATAATTATTTCTAGATCTGATTAAAACTGTTTATTTCTAGATTTTCTCATTTAAATCGCGTTGGATATACATTTATCGAATATCAGAAAGACATACATTACATCAACATTCTGGAGTTAAATCCAGTTCTAAGACACAGTCTGATATACACATAACTTTTAAAACTAAGGTGATGCATAGTTTTTCTATTTTCCCTGATGGGACGTGCGCAAAAATATATGGATATTAGTATTTATTTTTATTATAGGGATGATGTCAAAACATCAACAGTTGAGACAATCAAAAGGTTAATTTCGTAAAACGTGTGGTAAATTATGATTTTATTTCGAATGTTAATTTTAAAAAAAAAACAAGTGACAATCAAATTAGCATTGGGAGAATTAAGGGGTTTAATCCAACAATTATCAACGTTTTCACATAATCCCAAACATTTGGACATAATTCCGAATATTGTGATTCCAAAATTATTGTAATCCCAAAACAGTTGGACATAATCCAAAAACATTTGGATATGATCACAAACATTCGGATATTTTCCCAAACATTTGGATATAACCCCAAACAGTTGGATATCATCCCAAACATTTGGCAGTGATCCCAAACATTTGGACATTATCCGGAACATTTGGACATAATCGCGAACATTTGGACATGATCCCGAACATTTGGACATAATCCCAAACATTTGAACATAATCCCGAACATTTGGATATAACCCCAAACATTTGGCCATAATCCCAAACATTTCGACATAATCCCAAATATTCGGATATTATCCCAAACATTTGGATATAACCCCAAACAATTGGACATAATCCCAAACATTTGGATATAATCCCAAACATTTGGATATAATCCTTAACATTTGGCCATGATCCCAAACATTTCTGTGTCCTGTTAACAGACTAAATATTTCCACAGTTCCACGACTTCCTCTTGTAAATCAGAGATGAAGACTGATCAGCAATTTCCAATATTTCAATCTATTTGCAAAGACATTATCAAATATTTGCCTAGTAAGATTAATGAGGGAACAGGTCTTCGTAGAAATCATAATAAGCTATGTTGATTTTTCTCTCTCGTTCCAATACATCAAACAGAACATTCCCGTCCTTGAGTTTGACAGAATCAACTTCCTTATTGTACAAAGTGTTAACGTCTGTTTTATTAATCATTTATCTAAAAAAACATGTAAAAGATGACGAAACAAATCATTCACTTGCAAAATGTCAGCACCTACCATTGTTACAGAAGCCGATCGCCAAACAACATCAACAAAAAGTTGGAACAATATGTCACCACTGAACAATATGTTACAACTTGTGGTGGTGACATAAGAACACAAAACACAAGCAACAAGTGAAGAATTGCTAATCTTTTGGAGGGGAGAGTAATTCTCCATACAAAAAGGACGTGTGTGACTTATTAACTCCACTAAATTACATTATTGCCTTGGCCATTGTCTGGACATAACTTGGAAGTGGAAAAAATATATGAATGACGTCATACATGTATGTTGTTACATTTTTTTTAAATATTGAAAAAGACTCGAGGATACAAGTCGAAAGCCTTGATCTACTTAAAAATTCTCTGAAGAAATGAATAAAGTTGTTTTAGTATATAGGCTATATGAATGCAGTTTTTGGTTCATGGAAAACGTATCAATTACAGTTAAATTACAGTGTATTGCTTAGTTGAATATTTAGTGGTCTTTCTTGTGAAAATCACAGGATGATCCACTTTATTAAACATTATATGCAACCTTATTCAAATCTGATTGCACCCAAATTGAAAAGTCAGGTTCTCCACCCTGTGATAAAAACTGAGATCAGCTATTTTCATCTATAGGCCCGTAGTACCCCCTGGCCAAAAATTCTTTCAAAATCATGTTTTCAACATTCAGAGTGATTTTGGTCCAAAATTGTCAAATGGGCCTAATTTACTAATTATTGTTTAATTCAACTTTGTTGTTTTAGATGGGCTACTAGGCAACCAGGAATCAACAGTGCTGTCACCTATTGAGCGTTTACGATATCTCCCAGTATCATACCCGCCATTTTGTCTGTACTGAACACTATTGTACATGCTGTCTTTATGGGCTTGCGCCGATTTGTTATTCTCTGTTGTTGGTTTATCAATTGCAAATAGCGGGTAATCCTTCAATGTTATAGTTTCTGTTGACAGCTGTATTCCAGTAAACGTCTGTCTCTGATTAGAATCAGGTTTATCATTACCATTTGATAAGGCCTTACTAGAATTTCCAAATATACTTGAAAACTCACCATGAGTAGTAGAGGGTTTTACTAAGGCAAGTCCCTTTCCTGAATATGTGTATGGGTTTTTAATAGGATCGCTGCCACTGGAGGATGTTCCTTCTTGGAGATTGAGTTTACTCCCCGTTGGGATATCCCTTGATAGACTATTCGATTGGTCCTGAGAGGTCTTGGAGGAATTTGATGAGTTCTCTCTTTTCTCCACATTTCTTTGTGCAGCGTTGAAAAGTTTCATGCAGTCTGTGAGTTCAGGTGTGATCGTGATGTCTAAATCATTCAGTTCATTTTGTGCAGCTGTGGTTGTATCAAGGGTGACATCTATTGAGTCATCCACTCTATGATTATGAGTGTCAATCACTGAATATTCACTTTTAAGAGCAGTTACCCTGGGAACAGGTTTAGATTTAATGTCACTCCCGCTGGGTTTATTAAACTTAAGAATGTTGCTTTTGTGTTGCGTATCGGAGAATATCCCGGTGTTTTGAGATTTCAACTCAAATGAAGAGGATCGGTAGAATTTTTTTGGAAGAGAAGGAGATTTTTCAGGCGTTGATTCCACTGAATTGCTACCATGTCTATTCAAGGATAGCTTTGCGAGTTTAGTGGATGGAGTAACAGGGCTTGGCTGCTCAAACTCAAATGATGAGTTTTTCCCCTTTGGGCTGCTTTGATTTTTGAGTTTATAGCTATTGGAAGCAGTGTCATGTTGATTTGGACGTGTGTTAAGTGTACTTGATAATGCTTTCGATGTAATCCCCGGTTTTATTGCGTCTGTTTTGGATCTGAAATAAGAATCATCCAAAGAGTCGTCTGCTGAGTCCCCAACCTCAAATGCATTATGGGAGTTTCCTATTGCATTGTGGGTTGATGGTTGCCCATAGAAACGCCTAGTAGTAGTTGGGCTCTTAGCATTGCCTGTATCATTAGAGAACAAGTTCCTTCTAGCCGAGGAAGAATTAGGACTTAATTTCCCATCATCCACTGTACCACTTTTAAAGTTTGCGATATCAAATTTGGGTAAACCTAGCTGAGAGATTGATTCTTCACTTTTTGAAAAATTTTCACTGACTGTCTTCTTGCTACCATCATTGTTGAATATTGAATAATCCGAAGGCTGATTTTTATCAGTTTCATTATGTTTCCTTGATTCTAGCTGTTTCTCAAGGTCAGCAATGTAGTTATCACTGCGCTCCAAGGCTTTCTGAAGTTGCCTTATCTCTCTTTCATACTTCTCACACTTGGACTCTAGAGCTGCAACTGTGTATCTACCAAATCTGAAAATATATATATCAAGTTGAAAATACTTTTGATGTTTTATGTAAACATTTTGTTATGAAGGGCATCATAATAAAGTTGGGCTATTTCTGCAATCAGTGCAGTAAAAAGAAATAATGACATGAAAAAAAGAAAATAGAAGGTGTTTTACTTTTAAAGTGAAGTAACATGCCAATACAATCATTTGGATTACAATACAATCATTTGGATACTCCATTAATTCAATTAATAACTGGTATTTACATTATTTTACACACCGTTATGTTTAAACAACTGACAGATGAGCTTTAATTTGATATATTCCCAAATATAGGAATAGTGGCATATTTTATTTTGTCTGTTTTTGAATCAGCAAATCAATTCACTGACCAACTAAAAACAAATATCTGAATATAGTAACTCGAAATTCAGAGAGTTTAGAATTCAAATACAGTTAAATGAATCTAATCCAAATGTAACTGGAAGATTGTATCACATTGAGCAAGGCATTAACATGCAAAATTTCACCACCTGCTATTTGTAACAGACACCAACCGCCGAACACCAAACGGAAAACACCAACCACTGAACACCATCCACAACACAGTTGGTGACAATAACAATATGTCACCACTTGTGGTGGTGACATAACAAGGCATAAACATGTAAAATGTCACCACCTGCAATTTGTTACAGACACTGACCACCAAACACCAACCACAACTGCTTCTGGTGTTGACAGGAAAATGGGACCAAAATGTGATCAAAATGAGAAGTGTTCAGATAGGAGGGGCATTTGGATACAGGTTTAATTGTACACATGACTTAGCTTTTTTACCTCTGTGGTGACCTAGTTGCCAGTTCTACCTTCATACGTTGAGTCTCTCTTGTTTGGTTACTCAGGTCATCTTCTAGTCTGGAATTGATCTGGAATACAATAGAAATACGGATGAATACATTTTGAATGCATTTTGCGACAGGATTTAAATTAGTAAGATTACCTGGATTACCCCAAGACATGATGATGCAACTTGAGCAGCCAATAAGAATGAATATCTTCCATTTGGTAGATTTACATGCCATGATGACAAGTCTGAATATTCTGAAGATATGATATTTTGACAACAAAAAAGCTGATTTCTACAAAATGAAGCAAAAGTAGATAATGACACCAAATGGTGTAGATTATTATAAAATAGATATGAGTCTTACTGCAGACGATGGGCAATTTCAATTTGTCAGAAAATATTGATGGATTGATGGATGTACAAGTCGGTAACTAAATAGTCACTCATATTGAAAGCCAAAATTGAACATAATTATCAAGTATATGTATTTTGTAAAAAAAGCAGTTGTTGGCTTACCTTTTTTAGTTTTTCTATATCTTCTTTCACTTTTTCATATTGCATTGTTGCATCCTTCAATTTGTTTGTTATGACAACCATCATATCAATACCTTGTCCTTGACCTGATCTCCCACATTCACACTTTGACCTTTCACCCTGTTGGTCAGTATCCCCATTGACCTCTGGTTCATGGATCTGATTGGCTGATTCAAGCTGTAGTTTGAGAGCTTCATTCTCAACAGTTGTGGTTTGTACTTGTTTTTCCAGACGCTGAATTTCCTCCTGAATTAATTGAAAAATACTGATGTTAACTAGTGAGCTTTGATTAACATGATTAAATCAAGCCGATATTACAGATATTATTGAACTAGACTAGTTTGTGACACTGAACAAAAATTCTGTCAAAATGTACTTTACAGTAAGAACTTTAAATATGCAAGTTTTCATTCACCAAGGAATGTTTTAAAATTATAATTTTAGAATTAAAATAGGGTCAAAGCATCATTAACTATTTGATGGTATTCAATTCAAGAACCCCAAGTCATGAATTTGCTCCATTTTTGACCAGTAACTAGTAGTTCTAATAACTCACCTCAAGGTCGTTATATATGATATCTAGCCTTGCCTTCCTCAGCTGTGGAGTTGACAATAACCTATCACTACCTCCCCCTGCTGGTTGATCACTATGTCCCCCTGTAAAACATACAAAGCAATTCAAAGATCTAGTTTGACAATAACCTATCACTACCTCCCCCTGCTGGTTGATCACTATGTCCCCCTGTAAAACATACCAAGCAATTCAAAGATCTAGTTTGACAATAACCTATCACTACCTCCCCCTGCTGGTTGATCACTATGTCCCCCTGTATAACATACAAAGCAATTCAAAGATCTTGTTTGACAATAACCTATCACTACCTCCCCCTGCTGGTTGATCACTATGTCCCCCTGTAAAACATACAAAGCAATTCAAAGATCTAGTTTGACAATAACCTATCACTACCTCCCCCTGCTGGTTGATCACTATGTCCCCCTGTAAAACATACAAAGCAATTCAAAGATCTAGTTTGACAATAACCTATCACTACCTCCCCCTGCTGGTTGATCACTATGTCCCCCTGTGAAACATACAAAGCAATTCAAAGATCTAGTTTGACAATAACCTATCACTACCTCCCCCTGCTGGTTGATCACTATTTCCCCCTGTAAAACATACAAAGCAATTCAAAGATCTAGTTTGACAATAACCTATCACTACCTCCCCCTGCTGGTTGATCACTATGTCCCCCTGTATAACATAAAAAGCAATTCAAAGATCTAGTTTGACAATAACCTATCACTACCTCCCCCTGCTGGTTGATCACTATGTCCCCCTGTAAAACATACAAAGCAATTCAAAGATCTAGTTTGACAATAACCTATCACTACCTCCCCCTGCTGGTTGATCACTATGTCCCCCTGTAAAACATACAAAGCAATTCAAAGATCTAGTTTGACAATAACCTATCACTACCTCCCCCTGCAGGTTGATCACTATGTCCCCCTGTAAAACATACAAAGCAATTCAAAGATCTAGTTTGACAATAACCTATCACTACCTCCCCCTGCTGGTTGATCACTATGTCCCCCTGTATAACATACAAAGCAATTCAAAGATTCAGTTTGACAATAACCTATCACTACCTCCCCCTACTGGTTGATCACTATGTCCCCCTGTAAAATATACAAAGCAATTCAAAGATCTAGTCTGACAATAACCTATCACTACCTCCCCCTGCTGGTTGATCACTATGTCCCCCTGTAAAATATACAAAGCAATTCAAAGATCTAGTTTGACAATAACCTATCACTACCTCCTCCTGCTGGTTGATCACTATGTCCCCCTGTATAACATACAAAACAATTCAAAGATCTAGTTTGACAATAACCTATCACTACCTCCCCCTGCTGGTTGATCACTATGTCCCCCTGTAAAACATACAAAGCAATTCAAAGATCTAGTTTGACAATAACCTATCACTACCTCCCCCTGCTGGTTGATCACTATGTCCCCCTGTATAACATACAAAGCAATTCAAAGATTCAGTTTGACAATAACCTATCACAACCTCCCCCTACTGGTTGATCACTATGTCCCCCTGTAAAATATACAAAGCAATTCAAAGATCTAGTTTGATATTAAACCTCAGATCGAAAAATTACTCCAAGTTGTGATCAGTATCTTCTATCTATTGACCATTTTTTTGAAGATTGGGCAAATACTACCTTTTTTCCATATTTTGGGAAATTTTCCAGTTTGGAAAGACCAATACAGCATATTTATCAACATTGATGGGTCAAATTGGGTAAAAACAATCACTGTTAGAATTGTTTGAAAGCTCATGTGACTCCCCAAAAAGGTGAAATAGATGTTATATACAGAGAGGGGGACGAGGCTGGCCAAAAGCATGTGTATCCAGTCTCAGGTTCACAAAAAGATGGCCTTAAAGTCAACCTGTGAAATAATCCGATCCAAAAAGAGTGTGAACATAATATGAACTACATTACTACCATCTTTAAATCACCTTAAAAGTAAAACCCATGAAAAAATGGTTGTAATGTCATACTTTTGCTCTCTCTATTATCATGAACTTATAACATCACTCCTTGAACACGGTGTGCATTAAGTACTTACCTAAAATAGGTTTGCAAGGGTTTTCTGTTGTAATAGGAACCCTACAGGAAGGACATTGTTGGTTCCTCTGTAACCAAACATCCATGCAACCACTGCAGAAAACATGTCGATTGGGACAGACAGTTGGGTCTTTCACCTGAAAGCAGAGATTTTGTAAATTTGGACTAATGCTTGCCAAGAAGATTCAAAAACCTCTAGCAGCTCTTATTCATAATATGTATTCAAAAAGGCAATTTGACTATGTGGCAGATTATAGGATTATAGGAGTTACATTTGTGAAGTCCAGACTTGGTTAAAACTGATACTTTTTAGAATTAAAGATATAACTGGGCAGCAGGTGTGTGTCCCCAATCTGTTATAGTCATTTTCCAGCACTTGACTACAAAATTTATTGTATCAATACAGTTTATTTATGCATGCATATTCATTTATTGTGATAATGGCCATTAGTAGAAAATATTTGTCAAAGTATTTAAAGATGGCAGCACTTGAATACTACTCTATCTAAGATTGCTCTATTAAGTCAACTTTTACTCTAGTCAATATTCAATTACAATTAGATATACATTTAATGGTGTCTCTTAACCTTTAGCGTGCTGCCGGCGGACTCGTCCGCCGAGACTAAAATGTCTCTCACAACTGCCGGCGGACCCGTACGCCCGATTTCAAACGTTCAAAAACTTTACTTTTTTGCGCCATTCGTATTGTCCAATTAGATTGCCCGATTTATTCAGTGCTTAACATGACTTCCTGTTGACCTAGAAATGGCGATATTTCGAAAAATAATTCTCAATTCAACAATTTAAACAGTGTTTTAGTCGTTTTTAGTGAACGAATCGTACAAAATGGTGGACAAATACGATCACAACGAAAATGTGGAGGAAATGGATTACGATTTCGAGCTCTTTAGGCTCTTGGAAGCCGATAACGGTCATCGAAAATAGAAACTAGAATATTTTCTGAATTGAAAAATTGAACATTCGATCGCTGCAAATTCAGATTTGGATTCTGACCAGACGAAGAGCGGCGGATTCCGGAGGAGTATTCATGGTATATTTATGCCCAGTCGTGTTAATGTACGAAAAAATTCATGAGAACATTTTTTTCATGAGCCAGGCCACTGTATCTTCCCTTTGTGAAAATTTTATCCAGATTCATTCAGTAGTTATTGAGATATTAATTATTTAGTCCAGGTATATCATTTTTTGCACTCTTTGAAAAATAAGCCAGTTGCGTGGGATATATTTGCTGAAATAAGGCAGCATGGTAAAGGTTAAGCCGATGCCGGCTGGTGGGTTTTTTAAAAAAAGTATTTATTATATGATATTGAATGTAGTTTTTAAACCTGTGACACAGAAATAAAATATTTTAAAACTTTAAACTTAACTATTTTATGTGAAATTGGTCAAAACATTATTCAAGGAGATTTACAGGTGTATTTCAAATATAAGTTATTTGAAAGTAATTTTGAAAGTTTTATGTACATGTACTCGATTTTAGGACCATCTATACAAGAAGTAAAAACAAACATTTTTCATCCAAAATCTAGACGTATTTTCCATTACGATATTCAATTAATTTACCATTTTTTGTGTTTGAAAGACTCACCAAAAAGGACTTCAGATGTTTAAAATATGGCAGATCCGCTTCAAACATAAATATTTAAAAAAAAATACTGACTCATTATTATATTTTTATAAAAGTCCTCAATATAGCTTAAAATGAAGCCAAAGTTAGCTAAAATAATGCAATGTCGTAAAATGGTGTGATACACATTCCAAGTCATCTGTGACGTCAGGCATGTATTGCCCAATCAACTACAAAGAAATAATCTAGTCCTCACTGATTGGTTTAAAGTTTCTTTGATCGTTTGTGACGTCATTGGCATGATACCCAACCAACAACAAAACAAACAAGCATATACTTTCGTTCAATGCCTTGCTCTTTGGGTTTTGATAAACAGTGAATCAGTCATCATAAAACAATGATTGGTATAATGAACCCATGGAATCAGGGCCTTGGGTAGGCAAGTTTTTGAATTGGATATCTCGACTACGAGGAGTTTGCTGCATTTTCTTGTCGCTCAACTCAAGCTCTACCGAAGTGAGACTACATTCAGTTTCTCTGGAATCTGAGTGCAATATGAGCATAACCGAAGTGAGACTACATCTTGTTTCATCAACTCAATACACAATAATTCTAATTGATAGTGGATATTTTGAAATACTCTGCAATTCGAGAAAGCTACACTTTTTTGGGTTTTCGAGAGAAGTTATGCCATAACTTTCTTACTGTGCATGTTAGTGTAGAATATTTTGGACTGTGAAACTAACACGGCAAAGTAGTTTCAAGAGAAGAATGCTGAATGGGCTTTCAATTCAAGAGATTGAAGGCTCATAAGACTTATCCGTTCCCGGACTATAGTCCTGCACTGAGCGCATTCATTTGCCTGTACGATTACAACTTGGGAGAATTATCTACGCCCCTTACACTTAAGATACCTACCTCAATGCATTATAGAACTCAAGATGTAACTTCTAATATATTGGAACCGCCGATTGTCTGGGTATATCGGCAGAACGGGAACATTCCTCTTTTTCATCGAGAGAGATTCCATCACTTTTCAAAATGGCGGTTGGATTTAAAAGGGGAATCCCCCGTTTGGCTGTCCCGGATGTAGCCCGGAAGTACCAATATGGAGGAATTTGACGGTTGAAATAAGTTAAATGTTCCACGCAAATATTGCGATCAAAAACGAAAATGTCTTCGTTCTGCCGATAAACCCAGACAATTGTGGATTCAACTACACGAAAAGAATGCTAAATTACCAAGGAATCTATTGAAGTAGGTATCAGAAGTGTAAGATGAGTAAAAAATTCTCCCATGTTGTAATCGCACAGGCAAAAGATTGAGATGTTCACAGGACCATAGTCCGGGAACGGGATAACATAAGACCAATACAAGACTGTATAGACAGACATTTAGCCAGCCAGATGTACCAGTAACTTACATGTAGCTTACTCGAGTCTCTAGCCAATTCTTGGCTAGAAGTGTTTCCATCTGGAACACCGTGAACTATTGTAAAATCTTAAGCCAGCGTTCAATGAATTTATGTAATATTCTAAAAATCATTCTGTTAAATATTTCATGAATTGAAATGATAACGGCTTATCTTGTTGATGAGATATTGAACGTTTTCATTTAAAATAGACGTCGTCTCGTTCTCCATTTTGAAAGCATGACTTTTTTCCGCTATAGCGATTTAGTCAAGATGGCCGCTTGTTGTAAAAATTTCCTTCCGTTTTATTTTGTGAATAAATATCCTGTGAAGTAGACCAATTTATGAAATAGGACTAAGTGTATAGATCAATGAGGGTGAGTTTATTATGTTTACATCAATAAAAATAAGTCGGCTCGGCAATTTAAGGCAAATTCAAAACAACAAAGAGTGTCTTATTTATATTGTATGGCCACACTCAGTGGCCATAGAATATGGTAACATGTAGGCCTACAATCAAATTTTTTATTCTGTCAATCAGTTCATATGGTTAGAATAAGGAAAGAATGTGATGTAACCACGTGTCTACTTACCGGCTTGTTCTATGTCATCCATCGGACTAGGTTACATCATGGAACGCAGCCGAACAGGACGCTGAAGGCAACAGCATATCTATCTTGATCTTAGCCGAATTTTTGGAAATTTAGATCGTCCATTTTGCAAGCTCACGTGACTGACACGTGATACATGTCTGATCACGTGACTAGTTACTGTATCGATCATGTGACTTAATCACGTGTCAATGACGTGTCACCCAATCATGTCTTCAAGGAAATCGGAAGTAAATATTTTGGAAAATGTTTTCCGAGCATTTGCTACTGATTATAGAAGGCCCAATCACGCAACGAACGAAACTGCTAAATTATTTCGTGCCTAACATGCGCAGTACGCAATGAAAGAAACTGCTAAATTGTATTTTTAGAGCTGTTTATTGATCTATTGATTCATAAAGACCTGTAATGATGCATTCAAATAAGACCGCCTCCTAAATGAAAACAGTACACATAAGGTGGTGAAAAAACAACGAACTAAAGTTGAAAGATCGCAACGTTCGCTACTTTGTTCAATTCCGGAAATCTCCAAGGGGCTGCAAATGGGAAATTATTTAGATTTAGATTTTATAACCTCAGAATACTGGCTTCATTGTCGTGTTTGGCTGCGTTCCACGATGTAACCTAGTCCGATGGATGACATAGAACAAGCTAGTAAGTAGACATGTGGTTACATCACATTCTTTCCTTATTCTAACCATATGAACTGATTGACAGAATAAAAAATTTGACTGTAGCCTACCATACAGTTGGGGACATAAATAAATGACAGGTGGATTTGCTGAAGTGAGGATTTCCCATGTTAAAAATAAGAGAATTTACAAGAGGCCATAAATCAGTGGATGAGATTATACAAAATGTAAAATATACAAATTTTAAGGGATATGTATCTAGACAATATTGGAAATTATGGGCTTTCAGACCACCATAATTAGGAAATGGTGATCGAAAATCGACCTGTCATTTATTTTTGTCCCCAACTGTAGCTGATTCTTCCAGAATTTGAAGTTCATGTTATAAAGGTACATAGAGATTGAATTTGAACTACATAACAACTGATGGTCTTTAAATACAAAGGAAGATCTATGAAATTACAAGCATGATATTTACCTTCCCAAGACATATCTGGCATGATATCGGCAAAGTGAAAGCCAAAGTTGATCTCAGTTGTTTTGTTTTATCCGCCATTGTAGTTCCCGACCTTTCGATAAGTTCATCCGCAGACTTTAACATTCCTCATTTATTAGCTATTTCACACGTATTTGCCAATAATGAAACTATTTCCCCGATTCAGAATGATTTGTTTTATTTGAAATTGCATAAAACATCTTCCTGTTAGTGAAAAAATTGTGATCTATATTCGTGTATCTGCGGATGTGCACACAAGATGTGGCGGGTGTTCCTAGGCACTTCCGGTTACCAAATTTCAAAAATGATTTGAAAAGTTTGCCAATCGTATTACGTGTGATAGTTGGGGAACAAACCAGCATGACTATTCTAGCCAAAATCAAAAGGAACTGGTTCCTCATTGGCATCGTTTTGGTTATCACTTTGGCCAAGTTGGACCCGGATATTGGAATAAAAGGAGGTGAGAATGAATCATTGATTGACAATTTCATTGATCTGCACTGTGTACAGCTACATGTACAGTGTGTACAGTACAGTACAAAGATATTTTCTCTTTATCTGAATTTAAATATAGTGAATATGTTATTTTATACCACTCTAAGTCCGATTACAGTTGTATTACATGTGTCTATAACAACGATATACAGTGGAGAGTGGTATATCGTCATCGTATACAACTCCTCCGTATACACTCCAGCGTATATCACTGTAGAAGTGCATTCTGAGAACTAATAAATATTGACCGAAGAACGAGGTGAATGTTTTGTTACATATGATTTCCTAGAATCAAGTGACGTCATAAATGGTTCCCACATGATTTGCTAGAATCAAGTGACGTCATAAATGGATCGAGATCAAAATCGGCAATACTGAGTTGGCTATGGGATATTTTTATGGTTTTTATTATAATGTTATGATTGTGTTTGAATCAACTGTAATTGAACTTAGAGTGGCATACATGTAATAAGATTATATAATGGTTCATATCGTGCATTTTATACTCTCGTGAGAATATAATATATTCACTCGTTCGCTACGCTCATATAACCTCTAATATAGTCTCTAGGCAAATGGTAGTTTAAATGCAGACTCTGCGAGGTGTAGGGTATTCTGAATTTTCTCCATTTGCTGGTGCTGACCATGGTCTCACCTTTAGATGAAATTGTTTTGCTTAATCAAGATAAAGTTTAACAAGTTAGATATTTTCCAATATGATAGACAAATTGATTGTAATTCCCGACTAAATAGTGCACTATCTCAGTTATGATATTCATTTCAATTCTGATTCAATTTACTCTTAGGTATATTTAGCCAGTATTTACCGAGGGATGGATGAGGTACTTTTTTTTCCCTGGCTGAAGATTCATTTTATAATGAAGGGGGGGGGGGTCGAGGCAAAGAGGGAGGTTGCACGGTACAAATATTTTTAGAATAATATATAAGATAAGATTATCAAATTAATATCATTAGTATTAATTTTAGTTAAGATTAGTCATCATGACTAGAGGTTTTTTAGAGTTCAGTACAAAAACAACATTCCTTATGCGGTGATCTCTAGCCAATTTATTGTAAGGGTAAGAGGAAGGGTCGCTTAGATTGAAATCATACAATTAACAATTTGAGGTGATTTCAAATTTTCCGAAACCATGCACAATTGAACCTGAGGGTATTCAGGACTTCTTTCTTAGCTTGTTTGAAATTATTGTTAAACCATCCAAATACGTTAGTAGATCTTGATTCGTGCAACTTGCTATCTAATTTATTAAACGACTGAATACAAATACATGTACATGTATGCATCTTAAATGTTAAAACATTTTAAACATTACTATTGATACTTTAAATGGTGCTGACTATCAACAAAACACGCAAATCAATAGACTGACCTTCTTTACTGAAATTCAACACATGGAACTGAAAGGCAAAAATGATGTATATGAAACATGCATATACAAATGTTCCCCACATTTGTTTAAATGAAACAGCTTCAGAATAATCAATAGACAATCATGCCATTTTAAATGATTGCTTTATAGTTGTAAATTCTGTCATTCTCATTTGTCAAATTGAGTACATTTGGCAATTTTGTAGTATTTAACCTCTTGACTAGCTGGAATGACGAGATTTCTCGTCACCTCAGAAATGACCTTGAAATCCAAAGTGACGAGAAAATCCGTCACAAAATTATTCACTGAAATTGGTCTTATTTGAACAACTTTCATCCAATTTTCACAAAAATTGTTTTAAAACATGTAGAAATGAGCTCTGTCATTTAATTATACTAAGTTGAGCATGAAAAGTAGTATAGGTATGTAGTAAAATTTAAAAAGGTGGCAAAAATGAAAAAGTCTCTGGTTTCGACCGATTTTACAGCCTGGGATTCAAGAGGTTAATAACTTACCATATTGAGAATCATTAGTAATGTATACAGTGAGCTCCTTGAGAGGTGATACAGTTACATAGGTACATTTTGTACATTTTACTTTCAAGTTAACAGAATTGCAAAAACGTTCTGTTTATTTGGAGCTATTCCACTAGACAGTATTTCAGGGCCTCTAATACCAGAAATTACAGTGAAATTTATTGTGTTCTATTTATGTGGAGGCATTCCACTTTAAATGTTTTACTTACTGTATAATGTTTGATTTCAGGGCCTTTAAGACCAGAGATTACAGTGAAATTCATTGTGGTCTATTTATGTGGAGGCATTCCACATTAAATGTTTTACTTACTGTATAATGTTTGATTTCAGGGCCTTTAAAACCAGACATTACAGTGAAATTCAATGTGGTCTATTTATGTGGAGGCATTCCACTTTAAATATTTTACTCTACTGTATAATGTTTGATTTCAGGGCCTTTAAGACCAGAGATTACAGTGAAATTCATTGTGGTCTATTTATGTGGAGGGCTGGAGGCATTCCACTTTTTAAATGTTTTACTTACTGTATAATGTTTGATTTCAGGGCCTTTAAGATCAGAGGTTACAGTGAAATTCATTGTGGTCTATTTATATGGAGGCATTCCACTTTAAATGTTTTACTTACTATATAATGTTTTATTTCAGGGCCTTTAAGACCAGAGATTACAGTAAAATTCATTGCAGTATCTGTGATATTCTTCAACAGTGGATTGTCCCTGAAAACAGAGGTACAGTAAAACCTGTCTAAGTGGAACATCATTAGTACCCCTTAAAGGTGTTCCACTTGGGAGGTGTTCCACTTAGAGGAGGCATCAAAAGTTTGATGTCTGATCGGAAACTAGATAAATCTGGTTTCGATTTCCGGTTTGAGAATTTGAAAAATTATTTCTTATACGAATCTAGTTATTCCTATCATAATTTGCAGCTTTTAACACCTGTTGATAGAATGAGTCATTGGAATGATCTTGACAAAGAAAGCTCCAGGTAAATCTTTTTTTAAACCATTCCAAGGCATTCTGGGTCAAAATTGCAAAAAATTGAAATGTTGAAATTTGTTGGATAGCAAACTGAAATGGCTTTGAACCCTCTCCCCCTAACTAAATGTATTTCGTTTTTGATCTGACAACGAACTTTTGATGCCTCCCATTACAGAGATTCATTTAACATTTCTTTAAACTTTAAGTCAGTTGGTCTTGGAACTCTGAAAAGTGTTCTAATAACAAAGGTGTTCCACTTTACTGGTTTCATTGCAATATATATAATAGGATTCTATTAGTACTAATGCCCTTTTAGGGCCAGACATACATCCGATATACAATTTTCAATAACAGTCAAGGACTGACTGTTTTTTTCAATTGTAAATTATTATGTGGTCAAGAAAAGAGTTAATTGAAATAAGAGAAGTGGTAATTATGTTAGCAGAACAGGTAATTTTACTTAGTTATGAGGTAATTTTATTAAGAACGGGAAATTCAGTACTAAAACAGGTAATTGTACTAAAAATAGAGATACTTGTCCTTGAGGCAACTTTAGATAATTGAAGTGGACAGAACCTGTATTGTAGAGGGCCCCATCCTTAAGAATTTCTGGGTCTTAATTTGGGGATTTCAAATGTACTGTACCTTATTTTGACCTTATTTTCAAAAATTGGTTTCATTTCATTTTCATTCATCAATCTCCAAGGGTCCTCCTTTGAAATGTTCTTATGACATTTAAAGGAACTTATTCTCTAAACAAAGACAATTAAGCTCAAAAACAATAATTGCCTAAATCTGTTGAGAATACCATACATGTACTTGGAATTCTTCTGAAATCTAACTGAAATGAAAAAGTAGTTTGCTTGTGCTATCATAATAGGGAGTCTATATAATAGCATCAGTGCATGCACAGCTTGAGATATTAACCCATTTAAATGTACTGTAGACAACTAATTATAAAGTGATGCAGGGGACAGCAGAAATTAATGGATAGTCATTTACATGAATTCTTGCCTGCATTGAGTTCAGACACTCTAACGATGCCTTAATGAATCATTAAATGATTTTACAAATTATAATGTCTCCACCAGAAGTGGTGACGTGTTGTTATAGTCTCCAACTTTTATGTGAACAGTATTCGGTGGTTGGCATTTGGTTGTTTGGCGATCAGCATTTGTAACAAATGGCAGGTGGAGAGATTTTGCATGTTAATGCCTTATTGATCTTAGAAGTATTTCAGTAAATTGCCTTGTTAGGGCATTTAATTATTATCTGTCCTTTTTGAATGATGTTTACATGTGAGTTTAATTTTGTTTTTATTTAGTTAAGTGCTGTTTTACAAGTGAGACTGCATTGCTTGTTTTCAGGACCTGGCAAGTGCTCTAATGCAAGTGAGACTGCACTGTTTTGTTTTCAGGAACTGGCATGTGCTCTATTACAAGTGAGACTGCATTGCTTGTTTTCAGGACCTGGCAAGTGCTCTAATGCAAGTGAGACTGCACTGTTTTGTTTTCAGGAACTGGCATGTGCTCTATTACAAGTAAGACTGCATTGTTTTGTTTTCAGGAACTGGCAAGTGCTCTATTACAAGTAAGACTGCACTGTTTTGTTTTCAGGAACAGGCAAGTGCTCTAATGCAAGTAAGACTGCACTGTTTTGTTTTCAGGAACTGGCAAGTGCTCTATTACAAGTAAGACTGCACTGTTTTGTTTTCAGGAACTGGCAAGTGCTCTAATGCAAGTAAGACTGCATTGTTTTGTTTTCAGGAACTGGCAAGTGCTCTATTACAAGTAAGACTGCACTGTTTTGTTTTCAGGAACAGGCAAGTGCTCTAATGCAAGTAAGACTGCACTGTTTTGTTTTCAGGAACTGGCAAGTGCTCTATTACAAGTAAGACTGCACTGTTTTGTTTTCAGGAACTGGCAAGTGCTCTAATGCAAGTAAGACTGCATTGTTTTGTTTTCAGGAACTGGCAAGTGCTCTATTACAAGTGAGACTGCATTGCTTGTTTTCAGGAACTGGCAAGTGCTCTATTACAATTAAGGCTGCATTGTTTTGTTTTCAGGAACTGGCAAGTGCTCTATTACAATTAAGGCTGCATTGTTTTGTTTTCAGGAACTGGCAAGTGCTCTATTACAAGTAAGACTGATTTGTTTTGTTTTCAGGAACTGGTAAGTGCTCTATTACAAGTAAGACTGGACTGTTTTGTTTTCAGGAACTGGCAAGTGGTCTATTACAATTAAGACTGCATTGTTTTGTTTTCAGGAACTGGCAAGTGCTCTATTACAAGTAAGACTGCACTGTTTTGTTTTCAGGAACTGGCAAGTGATCTATTACAAGTAAGACTGCACTGTTTTGTTTTCAGGAACTGGCAAGTGGTCTATTACAAGTAAGACTGCATTGTTTTGTTTTCAGGAACTGGCAAGTGCTCTATTACAAGTAAGACTGCATTGTTTTGTCCAAGGCTTCACCCTCATGCTGGTTCCATGTCTGGTGCAACTCCTCGTTAATATTCTGGAATACTCATCTATCAGCCCATGGCTACTCAAGGGGTGCGTATTGTTTGTTTACTCTCATAATGTCTACCTTCCATTGAGAAAGCTTGCAAAATAAATATTTCTAGAAAACAATTTCTTTAATGTGACAGTTAGTACTATATACTTTTGCTCCAATATGTCTAGTATTGGCCTATGTTCCATGTATTTAGGTGTCCATTTTAAAACTCATGAAGATGATGATAGACAGGCCTGTTACATTAGCTAGCATATAGTTTGCTATGTTTTCAATAAATCATGCAATGACACTAAGGCCATAGATTGACGAAGAAAATCATTCACAATTAAAGTAGTGACTTTTCTCCAACTTACTTGTGGATGGTGTTAAGTGGTCCACAGTTGGTTACCAGCAGTGATCTCCCTAAGATTTTTCAAATGGGTGAAAAATTCTCATTTTTACAATTCACACTAAAATTTGTCAAAATATGCAGTTCTCATGATTTTTTCTCATTTTCAAGTGGGTGCAAATTAATTTTCAGGTGGGTACAATCCTGTTTTTAAAACTTCAGGTGGGTGCTGTGTCCACTTGCTTCAATGCTGGGGAGATCACTGACCTGTGTTCAGAGTTTGGTATCTGTAAGAGATAGCAGTAGGTGACATTTTACATCTTAGTGCATTGTTTTTTTTGCATTACAGTCTGTTGGTTGTAGGGTGTATGCCACCCCCTGTGTCTTCTGCAGTTATACTCACAAAGGCAGTAGGAGGTAATGAGGCTGCTGCCATTTTCAACTCTGCTTTTGGCAGTTTTCTGGTGAGTTGTAGTCACTTTAAGGAAGGGCATATAGAAGGGATAGGAAGTGTAAATTGTGGGAATAATTTTTTCAGAAAGGTTGCCAATGTTTTCTCTTCCAATCCTGCATGTGATTTTATGTCACCACCCTGGACATATTGTTATAGTTTCTTTATGGACAGCGGTTGGAGTTTGGGGGTCAGCCTCAATATCTGTCACAAATGGCAGGTAGTCAAATTTTGCGTGTAAAAAAAGGTGAAATAATAGACTGAAAATCGATGTTTATCGATAAAATAAAAGTTTGGGAATTGTTCAACTTTTTAGAAAATGTTCATCAAAGTTACAGTAGTTATGATTTAAGAATAACTTATAAATATGAATTTCATTGTAGGGTATTGTGATAACCCCTGTTCTACTGCTGTTATTTGTAAGTATACAAACTTTATGTAATACTTTTTCAATGTGCTACATGTATACTGTTATTGTTGTTTTGTGCTGCTGGCCAGGCTGGCTAGAGGGCACCTTGGTGGATGCCACATACAGTACATGTTAATCTTGTCATCAACGTTCTTAGAAAATGGCTTACATGTACATGTTCAACTTGGAATTTTAAGACATGTATTAGGAGACAATCTGATTGGTAAATTTGATGTCTTTTTTTAAAATAAAAAAATAAGATATTTACCACCTGGTGTCTCACTTTTATAGAGGTAATTACTTTCAGCGACATGAGTGGTCTATTTGTTTAAGGATTTAAGCCCTGGACCAAGTGCAATGTGGAATGATCATTCATTGAAGGTGTTGCTTTCCAAATTTGCACGAGATGCGCAGCATAAAATGTTAATTTTAGGAAACAACGCCTGAAATCAGACACACCTCGCCTAGCTATGTGTTAATCAGTGAAGTGTTCATTAATCTGCTATTTACAGTTGCTGGCAATATATAAAACCAATATAATCACAATAGTGCAAGTAAATATATAAAGATGGCATAATTGTAGGTATTCTCTGCTCAATGTATTAATATAGTTTGTGAAAACACAGAATGAAATCTGGTTCAATCAAATCATATTTTTTTATTAGATATCAGGCCCGTAGCCAGAATTTTCCAAGGGGGGGTTCGTTTTTCTAAAAAATTCTAGGGGGGGTTCACTTTGGCAAATATGGCCAAAAATCACTCAAAAAGTAGTCAGAATGGTGACAAACTGCATGATTTTGAAAGAAATTTTGGCCAGGGGGGGGGGGGGGTTCGCCCGAACCCCCCGAACCTCCCCTGGCTACGGGCCTGGATATGTACAGTATACTGTAAGCTTTACTAACGAGTTGTCAGTAGCAACTCAAGGAAACTAACTCAAGGAAAATACATGTACATAAAATAAACCTTTCACACTGGATGTAGATCTAGTCTATTTTATTGAACCATCATTATCTTATTCCTTTAATGCAAGTTAATTTAAGATCATTTTTCATGGACATTGAACTTTAGAGGAGATCAAAAGCAATTTAGATGACTTCATATTCAGATCTCAATACTTAGAGCTCATTTTAGACCAGTGTGCACTTTGGAGATCTTTAGGAAATAGACATGACAAGGAATGACAATGAGCCAAAACATTCTAAAAATGGAGGAATTTTTTGTGGGCTCCTCACCAGATCTGAATATCTCTCTTTAATTTAAGATAATTTGTCATGGACATTGAACTTTAGAGTAGATCAAAAGCAATTTAGATGACTTCATATTCAGATCTCACATGGCCATGAATGTTCTCATTATCCTGAAGAGATAATTAAAGAGATTTATCACTTCCTCAATAGTCCACTTAGAGCATTGAGCGTTAAAGAGATGATATATTGAAGATGATTATGAATTAGCGGGTCGCATGAATCCAAGTTTCTTTTGATTACAAGCGCTATACTAGGAATTTACGTGACCCTTACTTGTTCATTGTTTAAAGGACTCAAAGGATTTTAGTTATTATACTATATCATTATGTTTGAGATGGCCATCTCCCAAGAGGCTGTCATAAAAAATCATGGCCTTCTGTTAGCTTCTCCATAGAATGCCATGAAATACTTAGAGCTAACCTTAGACTTGGCCCCATACAGTTTTCTTCATAATGTCGATGGAATGGGGTGATATTTTGCCAGTAAACTACCAAATGCAGAGCGGTGATTTCCTATTTATTGTATCATTGTATTTGTTAAAAAGATTAAGAGTTGAGTTACTATGGTAATTTGTCATATCTTTCAGTTGGGTTCTTCATCTTCCGTCCCATTTATGTCCATATTTGGTCAGCTCTCCATGACAGTGGTTGTTCCGCTTGTGATTGGTCAGATTGTGCGGGGCTTTGCTAAAGAACGCATCACAAGAGCGAACATTCCCTTTGGGTCAATAAGCAGGTGAGTTCAGATGTTCGTTATAATTAACTTCAGCTATTAAATTAAGAAATATAGAAGAGCAGGGGTAATATTGTTGAATACATCCCATCAGGTGTGTTCGGCGATATTACACTTGCTCTGAGGTCTATATTATGATTCGAACATGAAAACTCACCAAAATATTTTGAATATTCATTATAGTCTGCCCGCCGTTATGACGTCACACATTACATGTATAACCTGGGGTGTTGTTCGCGAATATACCCTGGGTGAAATGTTGTCTTTGTTTACAGTTTATAGAAGGCGTGAATACAGTCATGTTTTGAATGTTGTCTTTAGACCTGTTTTTGCAGGCAAAACGCTTAAAACAGGGGCGAAATTTGCCAACTGGTTGATGGGTGAAATTGGCACAATTGTTGAAATGGCTGAAATGGAAGTGAAAGTGAACATAGCTTTGGTTGAAACAATTGAAATGCAATTTACAGTATACAGGACTTTAAGTCTTTGACCTTATCTCAATTCAATCAATTGAGTAGAAAACATGATGCACAAAGGAGAGTCCTCTTAGAAAAAATGAAAGAAATATTTGGACCCAATTTTCTAATCAATGAAACAAATTTTAAAGTGTTATTTTCTATGCAAAATGTTACTATTCAAAGACATATTGGCAAATATGTTTACCACTCTTTTCAAAATTTAGAGTAAACAACAATTATAATTGTGCTACAATAATACATTCTTTATATTTTATGCATCAAGTTTTACAAAGAGTCTGTAAACTCATGCAAATGATTTTATGTTATGCCATGGTCACATTTGCTCCGATTTTTACAACGGCTCCCGGCCGATTGAGTATTTTGTCCAAAATTGTATTCAATGTTGAACAAAATACTCATCGGCCGGGCGCTGGTGCTGAAAATCGGAGCAAATGTGACCACGGCATTACATGTATATAGTGCAGTTATAAATGTAGTCTAACATTTAGTTAATAGTGTAGTATTGTCTTGAGTCAAGACAGGCTAGTTTGTATATACACCAATGTGTCATGTTTTGATACAATTGTCAATAAAAGAAATATATAATCAAGCTTTATGACTAGACTCTGTAGAAAATGATGACAAACACTGTAATAATAGACATTTTTTACCTGAGCAATTTGAAATGCATTTTAATGGTCTGTACATTTGAGATTCTATTACAAGCACTGATCTTCAATTTGTTTTTATAATTATTGATTGGGTGAAAATTGTTTAATTTGAATGTTATTTTTGTAATATAATATAATATTGTTGGAAATTAGGTCAGATAATTTATTCTCTTTTGAGAAAATAGATCCGTTAATTTATTCTTTTTAAGTTTCATTGGTGTATTGAATTACGATTGTATATATAATTTGATTAGAACGCTGCTAACTAACGATTAAAAATGGTATTTATGACGAACTATATCATGTACAGAAAGTAGTGCATATTTTGTTCAATTGGTATTCTAATTTCTAGTTTATTTTGTCTGCCAATGTCCTGGAAATTGGATCAGAACATCACAAGGTGGTTGTAATCATGGGATAAACCCAATATCACATAATTTCTCGTGGTATAATTTTATCGGCTCGTAGATATCAAATATCAACACTCATTCGCTTCGCTCACTCGTGTTGATATTTGATATCAACTCGGCGATAAAAATGATATCACTCAAAATGATGTGATATTCTGTATTTATTACGTATTATTGTATATTAACACATAATCAATAACAGGTGCATTACAATAATTATATCATAACTTGGGATTAATATCCATGTGTTTTACATTTTCAGTACATGCTGTTCATATATGCAATTTTAGCACATGCTGGTGATACATGTTATTTTCGTGATTTTCAGTGCATGCTTGTGACTTTCCATATTTTTGTGTTTTTTTAGCCCAAGGGAGGCTTTATTTCCACATATTTGTATTTTTCAGTGCATGGTGTTATTTTCCATATTTTTGTGTTTTTTAGTGCACAAGGGTAATATTCATTTTCAAAATATTTGTCCTTTCAGTGCATGGGGATCATTTTCTTTTATTTGTGTTTTTCAGTGCATGGGCATCTTCGCACACTCGGTCTTCACTGCGTTCACCGATGGGAGCCGAGTGAACGAAGATGGTGCATGGGGGTAATTTTCCACATATTGTGTTTTTCAGTGCAAGAAAGTCATTTTCCATTTATTTGTATTTTACAGTGCACAATGGTCATTTTCGATTTATTTGTATTTTCAGTGCTTGAAAAATAAATTCCATATTTTTTGTTTTTCAGTGCAATATTACTGGTGATAATTTACACAACATTCTGTGATACATTCTCAAATAAAGATGCAGCTATAGACACCTTCAGTCTACTCTCAACAGTTTTAATAGGTAACTCTTCCTTAGATTTTGAGAGAGGGGAAACCCTGAAATTATCAAGAATAGTTCCTTCGATAATGAATTATAGTTATTCTCATACTAACTATATTCATAACCATGTGGTAGATGGAAATTAGATTCGATATGTAGATCGATACGTAGGTGCTTGAGTCACATGTTAAATGATCTGGAGGTGGTTCAGTCACGTTTTAATAGATCAACAAGTGCTTTAGTCATATCTTAATTGTTTTTCAAGTTTAAACCAACTGAGACAATGAAATAAAATCTTGTTTCAAGAAATTTTAATAACGTTTAATAATGATCCACAATTCTACCACCTGACTCCTTATTTTGTTGACTACAAGAAAAAAATTGTTTTATTTGTTTTGCTGATATCATTCATTTTTATGTCAAAGTTTCTAATTCATTCCAAGAAAACTAAAATATTTTGTTATTTTTCTACAAATCGGGAAATTAGCATTTCTGATTTTTGAGAATTTACAGATTTTTATATCATTCAAAATTAGAAAATATCACAGATTTTTAGTATGGGGAAATATATTTGAGATTCAGACAAATACCTTGGTGAGTCACGAAGTCCCTGGATCTAGCAATTTTATCAGAATATTCACGTAGCTATAATCATTCTCACATGTCTCAATGATTTATCTGCAGATTCCTGATAGAATCAGGTGTTCAAATTGCGGACAAATTAAGTATTTGATTTTTGATTTTCAGTATTTATGGTGCAAGTTGTCTTACTTAGCCTGACATTTTACGTGTCTAGTCGTCCTTGGATGTCATTCCAACCAGCAGATACCGTGGCTATAATGTTCTGTGCCACTCACAAGTCACTTACATTAGGTATGTATCATATACATACTACGCTCCACCATGGCATCTTACCCCATCGCACCACAAAGGACGATTCTCGGTTTGGAGAACGAAGTTCATCAATCTAAATGAGCATTATCCCTGCTTCGGACAAATTTGATTTTTTTACATAATATAGATTTGAATGTCTTCTTTTGAATAGCCATAATTTAATTTGGGTAATATTTCTAGATTTTTTGCAAAAAAATATTAGCGCAGTACACTGATGAACTTCTTTCCCCAAATTGAGACTTGTATTTTATTGAATCGGTCTAATTGAGCGTTATCCCTGCTTCAGACCAATTCGTTATTTTTACATCTTGTAGATTTAAATGTCCTCTTTTGAATATTCATAGTTTAATTTGGGTAATATTTCTATATTTTTCATGAAAAAAATTATTAGCCAGGAGACTGTTCTCCAAACCGAGAATCGTCCTTTCATCAAATTTAATCTAAAAAATGTTTTAAATGTGTAGAAATGATCTCTGTCAACTAATTTCACTAAAATGAAAAAACAGATTTTAGAGCCTAGGATTCAAGAAATTAATAATGGTGTCCTGAATGATCTTTAATTGTTTTCCAGGCATTCCTATGTTAAAGATTGTCTTCATGGGCCATGCCCACTTATCTCTCATCTCAGTGCCTCTTCTTATATACCACCCAACGCAGATCCTGCTAGGAGGTTGTCTCGTGCCTGTTGTTAAAAACTGGATGCTCAATGCGCAAAAACAGAGGTATGTGAAAGTGTACAAGTGAGGAATTTTCCAATTAGCATCCTCCAATCACAGGGCTTCAAAATCCAGAATACATTCTTTCTTTTTACCCCCTGCGATAAGCAGTTAGAATTTCCCCGATTAAGAACTCGCAATCTGATTGGCTGTCGCAACACTGTGACAGAAATCATGTATTGCGCATAATTAGATCACCCGATTCAGTTTAATCAGGCGCTTCCAAATTGGCTATAGCAGGGGGAAGAAGGAGGTAAGCTTACGAATTCTGGATACCTGCTTCGGAGGATGTGGATTAGGTATATGTATTTTTGAAAGGACTTTTAAACCAAATTGGATATTACTCAATAATATTATTGATACATGTTGGCATGATTGACAAATGTTGACCCCATCGACAAATGTTGACATCTTAAATAAATGTTGACATCTTAAATAAATGTTGACATCTTGAATAAATGTTGACATCTTATATATATATATAACTTTTATTGACATATTGTATCATTACATGATTACATTAGTCACAACTACTCACTAAGACTAACTAAAACTACTTCTACATTTACAAAGTAATGTACAAAAATTCCATATGCATATTGAAAGCATACAAGAGAGGCAGAATATTTTTAAGTGTGATGTACAAAATATGCTGACTATTCTAAATTGTTAAATGAGTGATATATAAATTTACCAAGATGTCGTTGTATGATGGTATTATCACTTGAAATTATATTTGTAAATAAATTATCACTATTTAAATCAAATTTTGGTAATGTTTCAGAAATTTTGCTGAAAAATATTTGCCTGTGTTGAGAATGCTTTGTACAATTTATGATAAAGTGAAATTCATCTTCTACACATTTACATATATTACATAATCTTTCATTTACAGGTTTGGATTTTGGCTTTGTGTGTCTTCCTGTTTCTATTTTTAACTGATGTGAACTCAACCTAAATCTACTTATTGCTAATCTATATTTTTTATTGTCTAACTTTGTATATGGTTCTAATGCAAAATCTTTCTTAAACAGCTTATATGTTCTTAATTTGGGATATATCAAAATGTCCCTTTTCCAATTTTCTACAAACATATTCTTTAATTTCTTGTCAACCAAATTTACTAAGTGGTCTGTAATTTGACTTTGGTCATCCCAATACTCTGTTAGTTCACATTTATGAAGAATATCATAAACCTTTCCAGACCAAGATTTAAACCCTAATTCATGTTTTTCTTGTCCATATAAGTAAGCCTGGTTTAAAATATTAGAATTTGGTAGTTTAATCAGTCTTAACCAGTATTTCACAATTGATAATTCAATTCTGATAGATAAAGGAAATTTACCAAGGTCACCGTACACTGCGGGATTAGCTATTTGAGTTTTGACACCTAAAATAGATTTTAAAAAGGACAAATGTATTGTTTCAATCGCTTTCATCTGCTTCTTGTCATACCAAATTTCACAGCCATAACATAGTATTGGACTGACTAATGAATCAAAAAGGTGAAGAGCAACATCAGGTGGCACGTCATTGAATTTCTTATACTGCTGTTTGATTTTGAATATTGCCTTTCGTGATTGTTCTTTGAGATAACTTGTGTTGATATCAAATTTATTATTATCAGTAAGAATTACTCCTAGATATTTATATTTATTTACACGTTCAATTTCTTGATCATTAAAAGTGAAAGGGGCAGAAACTTTAGAGTTAAAAATGAGTACCTTTGTTTTTAAGGTATTAACTATAAGTCTATTAATTTTACAGAAAGAGAAGAGTGAATCTAATAATAACTGAAGTCCATCATGTGATTCGGAAATGAGTACTAGATCATCTGCCCATAGAAGATGGTTGAACCTGACATCTTTTACGATAACGCCACATCTTAGTGGTAATACTTCATTTAAGTCATCCATGAAGTGATTGAACAAAAATGTACTTAAAACACTTCCTTGCAAAACTCCTATTTCAGTGTCAAAAGTTTGGGTGATTCCGTTTACTAATTTAAGGCATGACTTAGATTTAGAGTACATATTCTCTATAATCCTGTACATTTTAGTATGTGGGTGAATTCCAGCTTTACACAGCTTGTATAACAATACTGAGCGATCTATATAATCAAAAGCCTTCTTAAAATCAATCATGCATGTATATAATGGTTTCTTATGCTGATTGAATTTGTTAATTAATGTTTGCAAAATAAAAATATTATCAGTTGTACGTCTCTTTTCTTTGTAAGCACCCTGAAGTGGGTCTGGTGAATTTTGTACTCCAGCATTAAAGACTAGACGATTTTGAATAACGGAGTCAAATAAGTTCCCTATACAGGCCAGTACATTAATGCCTCTATAATTATCAGCTTGAAAACGGCTGCCTTGTTTATAAAGTGCACTGAGCATACCAATACTCCAGTCACTTGGATATTCTCCCTTTTCGAAAATAGCATTAAAAAGTGCTGTAAAGTCAGAAACAAGGGTTTCACAATTTTTTAAAATATTGGATGGAATACCATCAATACCCGCTGATTTGTTTGCATTTACTCTTTTCAAAGCACATTGAACTTCGGCTTGAGTAATTCTCATGTTGATGGTATCATTGCAAAGTTGTAATTTTTTATCTTCAGGATTAATTTGATATTTTGTAACAAAATGATTCATTTCCTCAAGTGCATTATCATCAAAATAATCTATGTTTGGAGGTTTAGATAGACTTTTGAAAAAGTTGAATAGATCTTTAGATGGGACTGGCATCTCATTAATTTTATTTCCTGGCATTGCATTTATCAGTTTCCAGAAATCTGTAGAATATCTGCATTTATTCTGAATTAAACTATTGAGCATTCCTGCTTTAAACTTTCTCTTTTCTCGTTGTTTAGTATGATTATATTGTTTTATTAAACTATTTATAATATCATCGTCAAATTTGAGTTTTATTGCCTCATGGACTTGTTTCTTTAAGGATTTACATTCATCATTGAACCATGAATTTATCGGAAAGGTATGCCTTTTTGTGGTTTTTAATTTTTTAAATTGGAAAGTGTCATGAGATGCATAATGAATTACATTTAGGAGCTTATTTACTAATTCGTCAGATCCTATATCATTACATCCAAGTTCAGTGTAAAATGATGTTAAAAGGTCATTACTTATATTATCAGATAACTTATGTTTAAATTCATTTTTCTTTAGAGGATCCCATTTGTATGATTTATATGTTTTAATGTTCAGAGATTCTGATTGAAAATTTGATGATTTTCTTTGATTTTCAGTTTCACTTTTTAATGATATAGAAAAATGTAATGGTGCATGGTCAGACTCAACACGCCTATCATGAACTTTAAAATCAGTGAATAAGGAAATAGTATTTGATTGAGCTGCAACATAATCAATAACTGATTTTCCGAAGTTGGGGTCTTTGTTAGATTTGTGCGTAACATTGCGATAACATGTAAATTTCCCTAAGTTTTTATCTTGATAAAGGCGACCATTAAGTATCTTCATATTAGCAGTTTTGCATAGTGATAAAAATTCTCTTCCATGAGTTTGAGAGACTGCCTTTGCATTTTTGTCCATAGAAGTTCGATTACTAACTAAGACCTCGTTTATATCTAGCAAATTATGAACAGTGTCACTATTTTCATATACTGGTATTGGTATATCACCATTACTGCCAGGTATATTAATGTTAAAATCAGGTAACTGAGCAGTTCTAGCATTCATGTCTCCACATATAATAGTTTTTCCTAATGTTTGATAATAAGCTAAAGATTTTTCTAAAATGTCAATATTACTACAACCAGTTACAAATTCATATGAAGAACCTTTAAATGGTAAATATACAAAGCATAAATATAAATCTTCTGTAATATTGAAATGATTGGAATTGAATTTTAACCACACAAAAAAGTCATGCGACTGTGAAAGAATTTCAATACAATTTTTACTATATACATCACTAATCAGTACTGCCAGTCCTCCTGAGTAATGGCCATTAGTCATGCTTTTTGATTTTCTAGCAAGATTGTAACAAGTGTAGTTTTCAAAAGAAATTTCAGACTCTGGTGAAAGCCATGTCTCACACAATAATATGATTTGAAAGTCATTGAAAAACTTTTGTATATCTCTTCCATCATGAAGTTTATCAGAAATTTTATTGATGTTCCAAAGTAAAACTGAAAAGTGTTCATTTAGAGACTGAGTTTTCTCATTTGAAATCCTACATTCATTTGATACAGAGTTATCTTGAATATTTCCGGAAAACATTAAGTGTGTTTCAATATTATCAGAAATACTCCCATTAGAGTCTACCTGTATTGTTGAATTACTATTATTTACAATATGTACATCTCCTATACTCTTTCTGACACTTGTGCTACATACTTGTAATGGTATATTGTCAGCTATTGTATGTGCATCACACTCATTGTTCAAAACTTGGCTTGGTGGTAGGGCTTTTGAGGGTTTACAGCCTGGGCATAGGTCTTAGGACAGTTTCCATTCATGATGGAAAGCATGGTATCTACAAGTCTGTTGCGACCGATTGAGTTGAAGTGCAGTCTATCCTAAGATATAAATGTTGACATCTTGAATAAATGTTGAAATCTTTAATTTTTCAACAATTTTCAATTAAATATCCAATTAGTGTTTAACATGCTGTTGTTCTTGCACTTGAGTGGCTTGATTGTTTAAATTGCTTAACAAATTGCCTTAATGAATTGCTTTTAATCATTTCAAATTGCTTAACGAATTGCTTTTAATCATTTCAAATTGCTTAATGCATCGCTTTTAATATCTGGTATTAATATGGAATGGATTTCATGAGTGCAGACAAAATTCATGTTGTGAATTGTGATCTTAGTCTTTGTTGTGTTTGAGTAATAAATACAATACGAAACCTACATTGTTAACTTTGTCTATATATCTTTTATTACTTGGATTTATCAATATTATGAAAATATCAAAAAACATTCTTCAATATCCAAAAGAAGAAGATATTCAAATATGTATGTAAAAGTTCCAAAGGGGAAGGACCAATAATTGTAAAGGAGCCCAGTGAGAAAAAGAAAACAAACACCATGGCAACTATTCCAAACCATAATTCAGTGTGAAAAGGAACCATTCAAAATCTATTATCACAATCCAGTACCATAACACCAAGGGACATTTCACTCATACAGAATATTGAAGAATGTGTCTTAACCTCTTGACTACCAAGAGTGACGAGATAATCTGTAAAAATAATAATTTTAAAATGTGTAGAAATGATCTCTGCAGACTAATTTTACTAAATTAAGCATCACCTGTTGTATTTGTATGTATTAAGATGTCAAAAGTTGGCAAAAATGAAAAATTCTCTGGTTTGACACTGATTCTAGAGCCTGGGATTCAGGAGGTTAATATTTTCATAATATTGACAAATCCAAGTTGTTAAAGGGATATTGACAACAACAAGTTATTTATAAAGCTGTGGTGCTCTGGGTACTTGCGCTATTTGATAGGCAAATTAAGAGTAGTACAACTAAGTAGGTTTCTTGTTGGCTATATAATATGATGACGTAAATTTATTATAAATTACATAACGTTTTATAACAATATTTTTTGCCGATAGCTTATTGAATTCCTTTTTCATAATATATTTTGCTTCATTCTTGGGAAGATTGTTCAGGATCTGTAAAAATAATTAAAGGCCCCGTGTAATGTTTGAAATTACCAGTTACATAATACTTGCAACAATTTAAAAATGTTTAAGACAATTTTTGAAAAATGTGACTTTCAAAAATTGTTTTCTTTGTGTTATGTTTTTTGCAGAAAAAATTAAGAAAATCGTTTCATAAATAAGCGAGAAATGAACTCATCAATGCATAAAAATGGTTCAGAGAAAAGTGCATTTTTTATTTCTCATAGAAACCAATGGTATAATGAATAATATCTAAAACATAATAAATTATTTTTTAACCTGGTAAGACAATCAACATTGGCTTATTTTTGATGTTTAGCATATTTAGAAAATATTTCCATAGAAATATTTTTTGAAATTCTTTTCAAAAAGTTTTTTGCCACCTGAGTGAGTCATAATGACATCACTTAGATTTCAAATAGTTTTTATATGCTAAAACATTGAAGTGGCACATTAAATATGGCATTTTATCATTAATATAGTGTGTCCTTTGTTCAATCTTTGCACTGGTGTTAAAATGATCATTTTTGGAATGTATGGAGGAATATTTGATGATTAAAAAAGTTAAACGAATGATAAAAACATATTTTCAAACTCTACACAGGAACTTTAAAAAAATCGTTATTCTGATAATAAACCATTCTCTATTAAATTCAAATCTAACAAACAAGATTCGTTTCTATTTATCTTATTTGAAATATACATAAATGAGTGGATGATGATATAAATTCCACCTCAACGGACCAATACCAATTTTTCTATTTTTAAGCCGGGGGGGGGGGGGTGCAATTAGGTTAATATAATTCTGTATTCAAAATAGAAAGCTAAATACCTGAATTATATTAACCTGTTTTTTAAGTCTGGTCCATCTAAACTTATCAATAAATCGCTTGCCTGGGTTATTAGTGCCATAAGCCACTAATGACCTTTCCACACCTTCAGAATTTTCTATTTACGATCATCAGGAGGTTCTTGCGGAATAACAAAATCATTATCTCTTGGCCTTGAGGAGCTTAGATGAGTAAGTCATCAGATTAATTAAGTTCCAAAGATGTTTTTGTGACATATACTCCCTCGTGGCCATATGAAGCATCCTAGGGAGATCGGAAATGTAGCATTTGCATAATTATTTCAGAACAATCTCACATCTGACTAGATTTGACGATCTCAAGTCTGACTAGATTTGACGTCAGCTCTCATAATTTAATTAATTTCATAGACATTATTCCTATTTTTATTTATCTTGACATGATTTGTATTTTGATGCCGTGAAGCATGACTTTGGATGATGATGAGAATATGATTATTCTCAGTAGTAAGTAACATGGACAAAAGGTGGCTCTGATCTGGTGTTACTATGGGGACAGAGGTGATGTTTTTGTGTATTTGTTTGCATATTCTGTCTTTTTAAAACCCCAGGGCTGATTAATATGAATGGTACTTAATCGGAAACACTACTACATATGTTTGGTATTAAAGGCTCTATGTAAACTATTTTCAATTAAAATCCTACTAATCTGTCATGTGATCGGTGACAAAGGGCATCATTCCAATATCAAATAGATGTTGGTGTTTAACCCTTCGTTGATACCCTTATTAATATTGAAATGTTTGGTATTATAGAGCCCTCATTTTAGTCAATGCTGAAGGTGCTAACATATTCCAAAAATAACCGTCATCAGGCACGTAGCCAACTTTCCCTAAGAGGGTGTTCAGTTTTAGAAAATTGCAGCGGGTCCAAATTTAAAAGTATTGGCTCAAAACCATTTAAAAAGTGCTCGAAATTGTGAAAATTACATGGTTTCGATTTTTGGCTGAGGAGGGGCTATGGGCATGTTCATGTACTAAACATATCACCACGACGAGTTAAACTCATTGTTACCCATACTCAGACATAAAGTGTTTCTTAAGGTCTTATTGCAAAATGTCTGGTATTATACCCAAACAACTGCTATTAAATTAAAGGAGCTCATTTTAATATCACACAATGGCTATTAAACTTATTGTACTCTATACTAATAAACTCACCGTGTGCACTTGTAGATAGGATGGCATGAATGTATTAAATTATGTATTTTGTGTACATGAAAAATACCTTGATGTATCAAATTAAAGGTACTAATTTAGTGTCCTTGTAGATAGATTGGCCTATCTGTATTAAAGGCGCATCTTTTGTGAGTTTGTGCATGCAGATTGGTTCACCTTTCCATATTTTCCAGGTAGTCTATTATGATTCCGAGATCAATAAAGCATTGGAATCTAAGTTCTTTGAATAAGTTAAATACAGTACATATTCTATACAGGTTGTTCATAAAGAATCTTCATACTTTACACAGACTTTGCATCGTAATAGACCTTCCCAATAAATCCTGACCCCTATTTGTGAACCAAGGAAACTAGGGTATATTGGCTAGATTTATGCTGCAATACTTTACAGGCAGCAATGTTTGTAAACAAAATTGAAAGAAGTTTTTGAAAATTAGCAATATTTTAATCCTATTTCTGCATGCACTTAAATTGTAAGAATGACATCAAAGCCAATAGATGGCATGATTTACTGGATTGGTCTATTGTAAAGAGACTCTTTGGACACCTGTACTTTTCACCAGTGCAAATATGTGTTTAATAGATAATAGATTAAGCCCCAAAAACCTCTTGGAAAATTTCAATATATGGTCATTTATTCTATATAAGGTCATTTATTCTATATAAGGTCATTTATTATAAGGTCATTTATTCTATATAATGTCATTTATTCTATATAAGGTATAAGGTCATTTATTCTATATAAGGTCATTTATTCTATATAAGGTCATTTATAGTACCAAACGGATTGTTTTAATGCAGGTAAGTGGAAAGGTTTGTATATTCAAGACCAATTCAAATTTTTGTTTTTGCGAATATTTTATTTAGTGTTATTATGCGTAGGGTGACGCGTTTTGGGTATTTACGTTATTGAAAAACAAGCAATATCAGGAGATGCAATACACATCAGTACAATGTAGCTACACATCTGGCGATGCCATGTGACTGATTTTCTTAATTTTAACATTGTTAAAATGCCTGTTTGTGACGCCAATTCTCACATTTGAGAATTCTCACTCCCTCATTTAAGCGTTTGAGTTAATAAAAAAGATATATCGCAGCACTAAGATCGAAAAAACATCGATTTTGGTATCGTGTGTAATAAATTGATATGTTTATAAGAATGTTTTACACTCAAATAAATATGAATTTATCTACATGTACGTATTTTCAGTTTCAATTATTTCTGTGTCCATTATACAATACTCGTATGCTATCACGTTGCAAGACATGAACCCATTTGTGCATTGTGCTACAATTAAAATGCTCAATAAACATCTAAAAACACTCTGGTTGATTGTTGATATAGGTAGGCGGCGTTTCTTACCTATTCTGTTTATTACTTATTGTACTTTCTTTGCAATCATTCATTAACTGAATCGATTTAGGTTACGTCTTCATGACCTAGTGCCTCATACGAGGGCCGACGAACACTGATTGGCGCGGTGAGTTCACAGGTCTATTTTAGTTTGAAAGAGTGAAGACGAAGCTCTCTTTTAAGAAGTAAAGTCAAACGAATGCAAAGGGTACTAATCGGTACACAATGATGTAATATTGTTATACTTTTACCATCGCAGATTGTTGAAATATTAGGGTCTTTCGAAAAGTTTTGCACAAAGGCTTCTGAAGAGAAAAGATTTTATTATTTTTACATGATTTTTTTTGCAGATATAGTATCACCCATCTTACAAGCATATATGACATTTCAGGACCATTAACAATGCACTTTCTGAGAAACATTGATTTTAAAATTTCAACAAATGGGTCCATGGTCCATATGCCGTCATTAAATTGAATCCAGAGCCCTGATAGGCTGAAATTGTTTGGTCAATCTTTGTTCTATCAGCTGTTAGTCAGTTTATGTTAAAACTTGTCTATATTTAATCAAAATATTAAGTACTTAACATGTAGTCTTCCTTTGCAAAATGCATTATTTTGTGGCATTCTATCCAGTCCCTGAAAACATGTCTGCACTCTCCTACCAATCGGATGTCAAGCATTCTCATAACTACAGCCTACCCCTATACATTTTCGGAATACTTATCAATGTATATTCGAATTATCATAATATGTCTTAATGCATAAATGAATATAATTTGTGTAATACTACTTCCCATTCTTTATCATGTATTCTATCAATGTTTTCACCTTCAACTTAATTATTTTGAGTCATATTCTCCAATATTTCAAAAATTCACATGAGAACTTTGAAAATGTCATAAAATCAGGCGATTTGTTCAAGATTTTTGAAGGGTATGTTTTCTTTCATTCTTTGGCTAACAATATGAGAAATATTGACATAAGATTCACCGTTGCCATCGGAACAATACTAGATATTGTTTGAATATAAGTTGACAGTTTATGTAAGTTAATTTTGGCATGTCTAGTGATATTGTTCTTTGTACACTACTTGTTTTGTGTTTTGAAAAGTGATATGGACCATAACGTCATCGCCTAGGTTACCATAGCAACCGTAAAATGTTAACTAGTAGACATATATACATGAAACCTTGGCAGTGTAAGGGAATAATATGGGGGCACTTACCTACTTACAATGAACAAGACTGGTTCATTATTTGTATAATTATACATATTTGTGCAAAACCTTTTGAACGAACCTTGTACAAATTGGTAAGAAATGTATGTTTTTCTCTGGATCTGAAAAATCTATCTCTGAATGCATCATGGCTTTAATAGCCAATGAGTGGATTGAACAAACATACCTTGCTATATTTATGAAGCAAGATATCTTGTTCTGGCGCTTCAAGGTCAATCTGCAAAACACCCCCTGTCCTTTGAGATGATCCATGATTTTGATCTTAATGTTGATAATTAGCAAACTAGCTTTCATCAGGAGTGTCAATACACACAAGTCCCTACAGATCTGGCGGTGACATGTGACTGATTTTATTAATTTGGACATTGTTGAAATATGCGTTATTGATGCCTTTCACAATTGAAATAATGAAATCGAAATGTTGTTCATTTTGGCATGAATTAAAAGGGTGATACACTTATTACCATTCTAATTCATCATGTTTCCTGTATACATATATCTGTGTTGAATATAATCAATTATTTATGAAGTATGTATTAAATGGGTCTAGTTTAACCAGCGACATATAAACCATCTGTTTTAATATATCTCTGGTTTGACCAATATGGGAGCAGTAACAATAAATAAATCCATGAACTTGGAAGAAACCCCATGACAAGTTTTGACAAATGTTATCAAAGTATAGTCAATTAATGAATTCCATGTATGCTATGTATTTTCTTGTGTTCTTTTATCACACTTTGTAGGATAGTACTTAAATATTTTGTCAAACTTTTTGATATTTTGTGAAAAGCAATATTCCAGCTTTTGTCAACTAAAACTATTATTATATGGATTAATTTGAAAACAGTCCATGAAGACATACTTTCAACCAATCTACATTTAAAAAAGTTTTGCATTTGCACACATGATGTAAAGGATAGGTATCGATATGGTGGACTAAATTCAACAATGTTTTTCTCTTAAACAAATTATTGAAAACATTCTGTAAAACACACGGTCCTTTTTGTAATGTTGACTGATTGGCAACAATTTAATGCAAAAAGTATTTATATATATATTATATAAATGTTTTTGTTGACGTTTTTGTTTTTTAGTGCAATTGTTTTTTGTTCATTTATACCAATTCTTGAGAATGAAATAAAATGTCTTTTCCGAACCTTGTTGGAACAAAATAGCATATACAACATTTTCTTAGACCTCTCGGTAGTATAGTTATACAAAGGAAATTTTGGTTGATTTAAGAAAAATTATGCAAAAACTTAAAACAACGTCCCCCCCAAAAAAAAAGATACGATACCAAGAACGAAAGAAGTGTCTGATGTGTTTTCCAAAACAATATAGAGAAAAGTTTGTATTTTTATAATTTATATTATAATGTTACCATCCAAAAGATGACCATCAAATTGACGATGTGTAAAATTTTCAGAATGTTTTGATGAGTGGTTTAAGAGAAACGCATGTTCAAAAAGTTCACCATATCGATACCACTCCTTTAATTGCTAAATTGATATTTTAAATATCTGTTACTAAACCATACTATACCGTTTACATCATGCCATTTCCGGAGCCATGTTGAATAGATATTGGTCGTAATTTTACTCGAGATAATGCTGTTCATTGCATGCATTTAGGAAGCGATTCAAAACGACGAAGTTGTGCAATGTCATTGAACTCTCCGAATATATCGTTAAAAGCATAATTGATTTAAATAATGTATGTATCTCATACGTACGTTTGCAGATTATCTTTTGGCATTTATTGTTTCACTCTAAGGATCAGTTGAACAATTTCCTGTCGTCATACATGTCATATTTCGGTATTTCTTTATACTTATTAAATTAACACGCCAGTGTGGGTGTATCGTTATGTTTGATATTAGACATTTCTGTTTCCTCAAGACTGTATCTTGGTTCAGGGTGATTTGTAGTATCGTTATGTTCGATATTTATATTAGACATGTTTCTTTCCTCATGACTGTATTTTGGGTCAGGGTGATTTGTGTTTCATTTCAAATTTCTCGTTATACGACCTGGAATCAATGACTGAATGAGTTGAAGCGAAACTTTTATCGATATTTGATAAAAACTCCCATTGAAATAACATGGGGGTTGGAGAAATAAGCAAATAAAGTGACTTTCCGCACCAAGCTGCAATACACGATTAGCTCTGTTATTCTTACTGTTCTTTTTGGAGGCATGACTTTTTTACATTGTACTTATTTTCTATTAACGTGAGCAGTTAGACTTGGGAATGTGTACCATTATATCTCCAGTCTAGTATTATTCACATCAGTGTCTAGTGCAATGAATGGATTGTATTTGTCTAATAGCGATTCTGTGTCTCTCCCCATGCTCTAAATGTGCATTTCCATGTGTAGTATGTCAAGTGATTTTAGACAATTATAATTGCTTAGAACAGCATGTAATTGATATCTCACGTTGACGCTAAAAGAATGTATCAAACATGTGTCAATTATACAAAAATTAGATAAGCAGTATATTAGCTAATCATTTCCAAATATGTGAACAAGTGGGACAAAGGTTCATTTGCAGTAAGGCAACTGAATTTAAACGGTCATATCTTTCACCATAAGTACTTTCTGGGCATAGATATATTGGTTTCTATTAAAACAATATGTTTTCTTTAAAGTGAAGTCCCCATGATAGTGAAATATCAATCCAACTCTCTGAAAAATTATGGCTTAGGACCCCACCTTGTCACTTTTTTAAAAATGTAAGGCTTATTTTCTAAAAAGAGGATCTTATTTTTCTCAATTAAAATATATCAAAAGTTTCTTCTACACTATATTAATAACGTCTGAAAGGGGGTGTGTATTGAAATGCGATAAAGTTAAACAACACATTTCCCATGTTATTTTCCCATAATGAAAACTCGTGCTATCCATTGTTTTCAGCATGATTTTGGTCATCGGAAATTGATATCTTCAAAACTAGACTTTCAATGCCATTCTACTTTTGAAGATGTTTTAGACCCCTTGTTGAATAATATTTTCATGCAATAAAAATCTTTTGAGCAAATAAGTTCAACATTTTTAAGAAATTGTTGACGTGGGGTCCCTATTTATAATTTTTCGAATTGTTTGATTGATATTTTTTTCATCATGGGAACTTCAATTGAAAGAAAACATATTGTTTTAATAAAAACCACTGTATTTATGCCCAGGAAGTACTCAATGTGAAAGATATGACCGTTTAAATTCACGTGCCATACTGCACATGGACCGTTGTCCCACTTGTTAACATATTTGGAAATGATTAGCGTATATACTGCTTATCTAATTTTTGTATAATTGTCACATGTTTGATACATTTTTTAAGCGTCAACGTGAGATATCAATTACATGCTGTTCAAAGCAATTACAATATATCAATTAACACGAAGACAACACCTCCCAATGACAAAGGCAGCTGTAAATTCATTACCCTTGTTGTGCTTATTAAAGCATATTTAGACTGGAAAGTAAAATATATGTACTTACTCATTCCGTGACATAATTTATATGTAGCTCTTCTAAATCAATGACCGAGTTTAATCTATCATCAAGATGAACAATATCACAAAGCTTGAAACAATTAAGGATTCTTAATATTTTATACGTTGTGATAAAGATCAATGGCAATTTATCACTGGCTCATATTTCAAGACATCGGAAACATCTAACCTAGAGCTAATTAAAAAGAAAATAAATTATACGGCACGTGTTATTCTAGTTTTTTAATAGGGTGCTCCAAAAAGGGAAACCTTCCAACGAGCTACATGCATATCTCAATTATAACTTGCATCGATGTGGACTAATATTCTCACGTGTTTAAGTTGAAAGCCTAGCGTTTTTTGGGTCAGTCATGAAGGTCATTCAGTCTTAAATCTTGCAGAGGTTACACGACATCATTTATAATCAACAGACATGCCTGATTATATAATTGATAATGTGCTCGATCCATTCTCTAGGGATATTTTATATTTCAGGCATTTTTCTTTTTCAGCAGTGAACAACATCAATATTAACTTATATTGAAAAAACATTCATATTTTCGTGTTTTTGTGCAATTAACTAATGGCCTCTTATACCAGAATTTTAAATTGAGTTATGAACATGATTCAAATATTCAAAAATACCTTGTTACGGGCGTTTTGAACGCAGTGTTATACTTCATGAAGTAACATGTTAAATTAGGTCAAGTCACATGTATTTTCATGTGCTGGCGGCTGGTTTCATCCGAGAAGCAACAATTACAAGGTTCTAAATTGCCCATTATTATCCCTTGATGCTTCCCGTTTATATCTATTATATTCTCGCGACGCCGGTCTCCTCTTAGCTTGATAGATGATTCTAGTTATTACCTATTTAATATAATTTCACCTTCATGGTTTTTCAGCACTCTTTTCATCATATTTACAGTTATTCAGTGATGGTGGTGTCTTTGATTAATAACTGAGACAATGATAATGCATGTCTATATTACCTAATATGAATACATATACATATACATATTGCACATTTTTGAATATTTACTACTTTAAACGTAGCTATATGAATGTCTATGTGAATATAAATACATAATTGGTACATACTTGTAAACCATTGTTACATAAACCATTTTGAATACTGCTTTAGTAGGAGTAGTATATGTGATAATAGTGATATACTTAAGGAAATGGAAAGAATTGCATAGTCCTTTTTTGAATAATTATTTCCCGAATATTGCCTGCGTTTATATGTATACTCAATCGGTGCATAAACCATTTCGAACATTTTTGCTTGGGTATTGCCTGCGTTTATATGTATACTCAATCCAGCCTGCTCAATCGGTGCATAAACCATTTTGAACATTTACTGTTTGAATATTGCCTGCGTTTACATGTATACTCAATCGGTGCATAGACCATTTTGAACATTTACTGTTTGAATATTGCCTGCGTTTATATGTATACTCAATCGGTACATAGACCATTTTGAACATCTACTGTTTGAATATATATTGCCTGCGTTTATATGTATACTCAATCGGTGCATAGACCATTTTGAACATCTACTGTTTGAATATTGCCTGCGTTTATATGTATACTCAATCGGTGCATAGACCATTTTGAACATCTACTGTTTGAATATTGCCTGCGTTTTTATGTATACTCAATCGGTGCATAGACCATTTTGAACATTTACTGTTTGAATATTGCCTGCGTTTATATGTATGCTCAATCGGTGCATAGACCATTTTGAACATCTACTGTTTGAATATATATTGCCTGCGTTTATATGTATACTCAATCGGTGCATAAACCATTTTGAACATTTTTGCTTGAGTATTGCCTTGGGGTCGACTTGACTAAGGGTTGAGTTGACTTGGGGTCGACTTGACTGAGGGTTGACTTGACTTGGGTTGAGTTGACTTGGGGTTGAGTTGACCAGGAAGCTTTCATAACGAGCATCTCCAAAAAGTCAATTTGAGAAGAGATGGGTCTATAACATATGTACTAATGCGCGTATTTTATTCTAGACAAACACATTTGGATCAACTAAACATGCTACAATTCAAGAAAGTACAAATGGCATCCCTTTGACCTTTATTTATTACAGTCCGAGAAGATCTTTCTTGACGAAAAGCCCACATTGTGAAACACCTTGTACGTTTACTTATAAGTATAAGTATACGTTATAAGTTGTACTTTCACGTATGTGCGAAATCTCTCTACTGTTTGAATATTGCCTGTATTTATGTGTTTACTGAATCAGTGAATAAACCATTATCCATCCATTATCCATAGCAGAAGTGAATCATGGGAAGCAGTTTAGTTTGCCTTTAAGAATTTCACGCTCATTGGTTAATGGAAGTTGTACGACATGCATGCTTTTTGTATTTTGTACTAACTCCTCAAGCGGTAACATATTGTTTTAGTCTCCACTTTTTATGAACAGGGGTGTTAATCGGCGTCTGTAACATTGTGTCTGAAACATTGGTGTCTGTAAGAAATAACAGATGCTGACATTGCCATTTGATGTCTTATATAGTAAATTGATAATGAATTTACGTCTCATTGTTTAAGTTAATGACCTTTTATGATTTTCAAAATAATCTGGTAACAAAAGGATCTTTAACTTAAATCAATGAAAATCTTTCCACCTTTTAAACATTCCTTGTTAATTGTTTACAGGTCAAACAGATCAACAAGACAGCATATCACAATATGAGGATGAACAACTTACTCTTGGTAAACTGGATGAGCAGGCTACTTTTTGGGCTAGCAACTCTCAGGTTCATAGGATAACACATAGTGCAAAGTAGGATGGGGATCTAGGGACAATCAATCATACACATCGAACATCCCACGCCAGACATATATCTTTAATGGATATTTGGAGTTATTCAGTGTAAAAGTATTATGTGGCATGTGTTTTGTAAGTGAAAAAAGGTTATTATGGTTATTATGATCTAGGATCACATCATAGAGTTATTGCAATCTACTTCTTACATGACTACTTAAGAAATGAAGAGACTTTGACAGAACAAATATGTAGTCATGGTGATATTTGTTATAATGACAACGAACATGCAATATTCAATGTAATGTTAATAATCTGAGAGTCGCACGTTTATATGTATAACATAGCAGACGCGAATCATGGGAAGTATAGTTTAGTGTGTCTCTAGATACTCCATTCTCATTGGTTAATGAAGGGTGTACGATATATACCGGGTATATAGTATTTTTAAAAAACAACTTTATATACTTAAATAAAACTTACATTTTATGTAACATATGATGTTTTGGGCTAATGTGCTGATGCACAGCTCTTGTTAGGTGTATGTTGTGTTCTCAGGGTTAAAAGGTCAAGAGGAGTGAATTATTAAAACGTTTTTTTCTTATTTATCTTGACCGTATACCTCTACAATTGGGAAATCGGGATTGGAATATATAATTGCTGAAACAAGTAAATTACTTCATAAACAGTTTTGGGGGCAGCCTTGTATACGTATTATAAAAAATAATAAATGAATATAAATGGACATTGCACATGTGTTTTCTGTATTGTAATTGATTCATTTTGGAGTTGGATTCATTTTGCATGAGGGTAGGCGATATATCCTACGTTGAGATTGTCACCTTGCAAACGATTTATTTAAACCTTATGATAAATCGCGCCATTTTTGTTTTATTAATGAACGGACTTTGAAGCTCTGATTTGTTCAGGTGTGTGTAAAATGAAAAACGTTATCATTATGCATAAAATAAATGATAATGTTTGGCTCTGAATCATATAACAGTGGCATCAAAATCAACAGGCATGGCTGGATAATCTAAAGTTCGATAGATAGACAGACAGACAGACAGACAGACAGACAGACAGACAGACAGACAGACAGATAGGCAGACAGACAGACAGACAGACAGACAGATAGACAGACAGACAGACAGACAGTTAGATAGACAGACATACAGACAGACAGACAGATAGACAGACAGATAGACAGACAGATAGACAGACAGATAGACAGACAGATAGACAGACAGATAGACAGACAGACAGACAGACAGACAGACAGACAGACAGACAGACAGACAGACAGACAGACAGACAGACAGACAGACAGACAGACAGACAGACAGACAGACAGACAGACAGACAGACAGACAGACAGACAGACAGACAGACAGACAGACAGACAGACAGACAGACAGACAGACAGACAGACAGACAGACAGACAGACAGACAGACAGACAGACAGACAGACAGACAGACAGACAGACAGACAGACAGACAGACAGACAGACAGACAGACAGACAGACAGACAGACAGACAGACAGACAGACAGACAGACAGACAGACAGACAGACAGACAGACAGACAGACAGACAGACAGACAGACAGACAGACAGACAGACAGACAGACAGACAGACAGACAGACAGACAGACAGACAGACAGACAGACAGACAGACAGACAGACAGACAGACAGACAGACAGACAGACAGACAGACAGACAGACAGACAGACAGACAGACAGACAGACAGACAGACAGACAGACAGACAGACAGACAGACAGACAGACAGACAGACAGACAGACAGACAGACAGACAGACAGACAGACAGACAGACAGACAGACAGACAGACAGACAGACAGACAGACAGACAGACAGACAGACAGACAGACAGACAGACAGACAGACAGACAGACAGACAGACAGACAGACGAGTAAGGATTGGTGGGATGTGTATATGAGAGCTAGGATCAGGATGTGTTTCATTAGCACGGCAAATGTGTTAACCATTTGATCTAATAATGTATACTAACAATAATAATAGTAATTTATTGGTCTCTTGAAAACAATTTATTTTCATCGAGATGAATCCAATAAAGAAACGATTTAAAACTGATTCAATAGTAAAACGAAAAAGTAATATGATATAGCAAATATGTAGTATACTTTACATCATCAATCCAAGTCTATAATAACTAGAATAAAATGCTTTGACAACAATTTTACTTACAAGGTCGTTGATAATGTCGTGAACATTTCAATATAATTGAAATAACTGTTCAATGTTCTTTTTTTTATTAACCCTAAAACGGTTAGGTTATCGAGAATTACACTAACGGTTAGGGGTGGGGGCAGATCTGCAAAGTAAAAAAAACATTGATTTTGGTATTTAATAAATGCCTGATAAACATATATAAAGTGCTAATAAATTAACCGCAACAAACATATCTATTTTGTTACCATTTGTTATGCAACAAGCAAGTAACTTACAGCTAAATGAGCATATGAATCATAAATGAATTTTACGTAGCACTACGTATTTTTAGTTTCAATTATTTTTGTCTCTATTAGACAAATACTCGTATTTACACTGTCACGTTGCAAGACATGATACCCATTGTGTGAACAATAAGAAAATCTAATAAACATTTAAAACACACTTGTTGATTAAGACAGGTAGGCTGTGTTCCTTATGTATTTTGTTCTTTACAGTACTGGGCTTTCAATAGCAGGGGGCGAGGGCCTAAAATCGCCGTTTGTTTTCGATAATTCGCCGTTTGTCAGAAGCCAAATATTGTCTAAGTTTGGGGGAAACTAAAAGTCTTCTATAGACTATCCTTTATTTGATTTAGCGATCTTATTTTTCACTTCCTTGTTTATGATTTGTACCTTATTTTCCATGGGGCATGCAAATAAATGTATGATTAATACATGTACAACTATGTTCAACCAGTCACAATACATCTTTCAATGGGTGTAAAATTGTATTAATCAGTTAAAGGTCCAATAAAAACTTTGGCTTATCAAATATTATCAAAGTGTGAAATGTGAAACTTTTTATTGATTTCAAAAATGTTTTTTGAAGGACCGTTTGTTCAAAATATCGTGAATTTATTAAAATCTAACTTTTAGAGGTTACACTAACACATAATCCACACCAATGCATAGCATTCATCCTCATTTGTTTTTTGCCGACAAAATTAAGAAAATTGGTTGATAAATAAGCGAGCAATAAACTCATTCATGGATGAAAGTGGTTCAGGACAAATGCATTTCGAAATTTTAGTACCCACAGAAACCAATGGTGATAATTATAAAAACATAATATATTCATCCTTTTAACCTGGTTAGACAGTCAACATTGGTTTATTTCTTAGTTTAGCATAGAAAAAGATAGACATGGAGAAATGTTGCCACCTAAATGATGTCACGATGAGGTCACTTAGGTTGCAAAATATTTTCAATATGCTAAAACATTGAATTGGCACATCAGATATGACATTCTATTATTGAAATAGTGGGTCCTTTGTTCAATCTTTATATTGTTGTTAAAAAGATAATATGTTCTTGCACTGTATAGTGAAATATTTGATGATTAAAAAAGGTCAACTTTATTTGAAAAATTGCGGGAAATTCGGAATTTAAGAAATGAAAAGCTGACAACTTTCATTTCAAATTTTTTTTACAAAAATCTCTTAAATCATTTTTTAAGTAATGATAAATAGTAAATATATGAAAAAAGATGTTTTCAAACTCTACATGGGGATTGTAAAGTTAGCAGATACCTTAAGTTTCGATGCAAGTTATATATGTTCACAGGATGCATTCTATAGCAGATGCATTTGAATTTGTAAACTGCACCCTATGTAAGGGGAAGTTATTTCAAAAAAGGTAAATGACATTCCATATAAGTTGCCATAGTCATTCCACAGTTCAAGGTGTCATTTGTGTAGCCCATGTCTTTTGGTCAATCCAATTGACCCAATATCACACGGGGAAATGACTTTGACAAACCTGCAAAAAGTAAAATCCTGGACATCTTCTAAATCACCTCTTATTAGGATTCAAAGTTCAAAACTTTGATTGACTGTACAATGATATTGTATTTCAGATACATTGTCTTTGAAATATAATGTACATCAGAATTTTATATCATTTTTGGCAAAGCCTGTCCATGCCCTTGTTCATTTGTCCACTTTCTGTCCATGGACAAGTATTTGCATTTCCGGGAGTGTAAAATTGGTTGTTTTGAATGGCGCCTCTTGTTTTTTTCATCTGCCCCTTGTGCAGAAAGTTACTGAAACCACTGCAGTAGCTCTCTCCCTCTTCACAATCGTTCATTAACTGAATCGGTGTAGGGTATATTTCTATGATCTAGTAACACAAAAATATATCACACTTACTTGTAAACAATGATATATACTGTATAAAATAATATATATCGGGTGTCCTAAAAAACGTCACACTTTTTGACAAGTATTCCCAGCAAGTAATGTCTCAAATCTTTTGAAAATTCTTATAAAGTAGCCTAAGGGTAAGAGTAACAAGTTGTGACAATATGAAAAAAATCGGTGACATATTCTTTGGGAATTGACTAATTCAAAAATGCATGTAACAAATCCAATATCAAAGCCGCGCAATCAAACTTCCATAGGGTTTGTACCTGTTATCGGGTAATAGAATCTGTCAATCAGTTTTAGTTTAAAAAACAGCTTGTCTGTGTGTCAGGTTTATTGATTTGTTTCACTGTTCTCTGATTGCAAAATATGTTCTGTCCAAGATTTCAGTTTTGAGGGATAAACAAATGCATTTAGTGAGAAGTGATAGGGCTACCATTGAGAACAGATTTAAAGTGAAAGGCTTGGTTGGAAGATCAACCATCAAAGGCTTGAGTTAAAATCATGTTACTCACTGTAAATTGACTTTTAAACAGAGATGCACTGCATACAACATGCATTAAAGGATTGGATAATTATGTCATGGGAGGCGATATTGATGAAAAATGCACAAGAGCATTTCTGCTTGAAGGTTCTTTTAGACTGAAATAAATGGCTTTCCATCGATTTTGGATTTGTTGACATGCATTTTTGAATTTGTCAATTCTCACCTAATATGTCACCGATCTTTTACATATTGTTACAACCTGATAATTTTACCTTTAGGCTACTTTATAGACATTTGAGAAAATACTTGTCAAAAGTGTGACGTTTTTACAAAGACCCCCCACGAAGTGGGATTCTTTTTACAAAGACCCCCCACGAAGTGGGATTCTTTTTACAAAGACCCCCCACGAAGTGGGATTCTTTGTACCTTATTCCGGGCAATCGCCAGTGGATCGGTCACGTGACCTAAAGACCGCCTTTATTACCTTATATGGCAAATTGTCAAGGGAACTACCAAGTCGTCATACGACGCGATTACGGATCGATCGTGTTTCCAAGTAATATCGTCATGTGACGTAGAACGCATTGTCCGCCATTGCTCTCAATTTTGTCTGAACGGGTAAGCGTATTCTAACATTTCTGTAAATTCAAAGTTTGATTTGTGTATTTATAATCGCATTTCACTCCAACTTGATTATAGAAATGAGTAGAATTGTAACTTCTTATTGTACTGAATCATTATTCGGGCCAGAAGTGGTGTAAAATCAATTTATGAACTTGAAGAAATTTAGATTTTGTTTCTCATGGTCCAACGAGTTTTCCAGATGCTTCACATAGTCACGATCTGATCTATTTCTAATGTTCTGTAAATGACTGTTATGATGCTGGTCACAAGGAGAGGCATCAGAAGTTCAATGTCTGATAGGAAACTAAATAAATCTTTTGAGTTTGACCCCCCTCCCCCGAAAAACATGATCATCGCGGACTTTTCGCGTGTGGACTTAGCCTAGGACTTTCGTGGATTTGGGATTTTCATTGCCTACCATAAATTATGTAGACTTAAAACATGTGACAGTAGGCACGACATTAGCAGAAAACATCAGGTAAACTCTTTATTTTAAAACCATTCCAAGGAATTCTGATCCGAGTCGAAATTGCACAAAAATTGAAATGTTAAATTTTGTCTGATAGAAAACTGAAATGGCTTTGAGCCCCTCCCCCACCCTTCTAGATTTATTTAGTTTTCTAGTCTTATCCGCCTCGACAATGTACCTTAGATGCCTCCCGCGGGACTTATGTCACGAGACTGGCTATTAACCATGATACGAACGATCGTTTTTAAACTGGAAGGTCAAGCGGAACTCAGATGAATATAGACTGCCCCACTTTTATTCTTTTTCAGACAACAACAACACCAACAACAAGTGAAACAACAATTAATGCAAACAATTATAAAGGATTATGTCAACAAAGACGTACATTATAAGTCAGGTGTGAAATCGGCAACAACTACAGTATATGAACTCAGTGCTACTTTAGAAACGGAGGAAACGTAATTTGTAAGTCTTTAACTTAAAACTGATTTATTTCTTTTTGCTAGACTAGGGGTCTCTTTGTTTTATTTTCTATTTATGAAAAATTAATGAGAGTGTTTCGACCCTTCCCATTCGCGGTTTATGTCGCAAGACATGCAAGAAGTACTGTTCTAATAATCTTATGATTACATCTGTAGTTTATAATGTGACGTTATTTTAAATCGTATATTTTAGTGTCCAAATATTGAATAGGCTTCTGAACACTAGCCTATTACTGCAATGAGCTTGACAATTGCCTCATACAATAATATAGGATTTAAAAAACTATTCGTATAAATACATGAATTTTATACGTCTCTGTTCAAATGTATAAATGGTGTACATGTTGTACAAACACAAGTAGGAAATGTATTGACTAAGGCCGCACATATATGATATGCTTTTATCTCATATTTCCAGGGCATGGTAATAACACAGGTCAAGAAGGATGACGTACATTAGAACAATCCACAGAGTCCAAATGACATCACGACAAGATCCAATGAGTGTCCAGATGTCATTTACTGGGGATTTAATTGGACTTTTTGAGATTTGATGTATATTTTTGGGCTATAAGACGCCACAATATACTGATATATGTGCTAAAGTTACATGATTGTTTTATGTCACCGTGTAGAGATGGTGACATAATGAAGTTTGTTAAAATTGACGTATATTTAAACTTCCTCTTGGTAATGCAGTACAGCATCAACATAACGTTAAAGAGCACGAAGCGCTATCCATATTGTTTTTGGTGAAAAGTCATTTACAAAAATAACAATAGAGTTCCTTACTTGGGACCTAAGTAACCCGACCCCATCCAGAACAGTATAACAGTAGCCTATAGTACAAGTGGCGCTACGTGCTTCTGTGACAATATAACCATTTACTTAGTTAAATCAACATTTCGCTATCACTCCATCTTTTCCGCCCCTTATACCCTAACTTCGGGTCTTTGTAGTTTTTCAGTGATTTTTTCACTGGATTTTCTTGTTGGGACACTCGATATACTAGAATAGTATAAAGTATATCGTTTCACTTTTACCATCACCTGATTTGTAATACTTAATATTGGCGGGAAATCAAAACGTGGGTGCAAAGCCGTATCTCTCTCCTGATCTGGCAAATACATTTCTGAATACTAATGAGTTTTTTTATAGCCAATAAGTCGATCGAACGAACTATTTCGGCTATTTTTACATGGTAAATACAGAATTATTGATTTGGCGTTTCAAGGTCATTCTATAAAACGCCCTTAGTCCACATTACGTGGACTGAAATTGTAGTTGATATCAATTATTAGAATGATCATACCCTCTTTGATTTTAACTCGGCTTATTTTGAATCCTCTCTATCGCTTACTTCACCAAAATAGTAAGTTAATTTACTTAAATAGATTGCATTGCACAGTAGGCTAGTAATCATTTTTTTGCTAATGTTTTTTCCAAAATGCAGTATATTCGACTCCATTAAAAAGGGAAGATATTTTAGTTGCCTTGTATTTAGAACAGTAATATTAAAAATATGACATAGCTCAATTCATATATTTTCAATAATATGTATTAATATGTTTAATATTGAGGAGTTGAGTACCACTAAAAGGATCCATATTATTTAGGTGCTGCTGTGGTAACTTAGTATCCTTTCAGCGATGTTTATTCCCAGAAAGCGTAGGATTACAAATAGATATGATGATTTCGTTACGTCTGAAATACGTCATTCTGTATTAGCTTCCCGTGACTTCTGTTTGTATGATTTCCCGTGACATTTTAATTTCAGCGTATCTACTCTAATAATGATCAACCTCATCAAACTTACCCTTCACGCAGAGTCTAGTTTTAAACTACTACTGAAGACGAAGCTCTCTTTTAAGAAGTAAAGTCGAACGAATGCAAAGTGTACATCAAACAGTAGATACCTATAGTCATTTGCAATTGATACTTATTGTAGCTTATGTTTCGTTCCAGCGATCACCTGTACAATTACTGTCATCATTTAATGGTTCTTCTTTGTACTTAGTTTAATTAATATGCTATTGCGAGTGTATCATTATGTTGGATATAACATGTTTGTTTCGTCATGGCTCGTCCTGTTCTTGTATTTTTGTGTTTTGTTGTTCGCTTGTTAAGTCTTCGCCCTTTTACACTTGTGCTTACATAAAAAAAATCCCCGAGCTTTGTGTGAATAATGCAATTTTGAAACCTCGGTGAATTTAGACAACTTTTCTGAAAGAGAAAATGTGATCAGTTTTAGAATTTGAGTTTGTCTATTTCTTGGTTAATTGTTGCATTTCTCGCAGGCAAATATCTCCCGAACTAAAGCTAAGTTCACACCAATAGCGCTTTGATGGCGCTTTAAAGCGGCGTGCAAAGCCGCTTTGCACGGCGCTTTATAGCGCCATCAAGGCGCCGTTGGTTTGAACTTAGCTTTAGTGATTCGCAAAAATTATTTCTACAGTTGTTACTTCATTCATTTCCAATTTTTTTAACCCCCAAGACTCATTGGTTATGCCTAGCTCACATTTGCTCCGATTCATCGGCCGGCGCCCGGTTAAATATTTTGTTCAAAATTTGAGCAAATGTTACGTAATCATTATTGTTACATAATGTGAGTATTGGCTCATTATTCTTCACTTGTCTAAAGCTAAGTTCACATCAACGGCTTTGCGGCAACGGCAAAGCGGCTTTGCACGTCGCATTAAAGCGCCATCAAAGCGCCGTTGGTGTGAACTTAGCAACTTAGCTTTACTGTTTAACGTGATTGGACAGTCACTCTTATTTTCTGGCAACTCATATTTCACAAACATCTCTCTTTGAATAATGATTTCAATCACTGCTTATCAATTTACCTTCACCTATTAAAAGTAGAGATATTTTGATGCAGATAATTTTTACACTTCAAAACTTGGTAAAACCATCTTTGATTATATTCAGTTCAATATTTCAAAGTCAAGGTAATCTGCATAAAGCTACGGCGTGCGAAGCTTTGCACGTCGCATTAAAGCGCCATCAAAGCGCCGTTGGTGTGAACGTAGCTTTCGGTATTCACACATAGCTAGGCAAGGTGTGTTCGATTCAAGCCGATTCAAAAGCAGTATTTCGTATAACCGCGCTTTATTACTATATAATATAACAAATAACTCTCCCAAGGTCATTCGTTGAATGGTTTTCAAAGTAACTACTTGACTTTTCGGATTGAAAATTATACTTTGCCAATTTGACCCTAAAGGTTTCACTGGAAATATGTTATTTTGCTGATTTTTTTCTTCAGGTGATTTCGTGAAAAATATTTTGCAATGTTTTAAAAGAAGATGTTTGAAGCCCAAAACTTGATACATTGTGGCTGGTTCATTCCACTGCGCATCTCGTGCAAATGTTGAAATAACAGATTTTTAGGACTGATTCAGTCCAAATTGCAGTACAGGCCTTAAATCCTGAAAGATTAGACTTAAACGAAATAACATAATTGGATAAAATCACATGTCCGTTTGTGTGATTTTAACTACAAGAATAACCGCAGATGCTGACGGTTGGTTTCAGCTCAAAAGCAATCATTACAAAATTCTTAATAACCCATTATTATCAATAAAGGTTTCCCCTTTATATATGTTATATTCTCCCGCCTCTGGTCTCCTCCTCATAGTTAGATAGATGTTGTTTCCTGTTTGATATTACAAGGAACAGTCAAACTTACCCGAGGTCTCTCATCCTCTTCATCATATTTACTGTTACTTAATGATGGTTAGGATCGTTGGATAATAACTTGTGTTATACAAATGACAATGTACGCAGTATGTCAATATTACATACTTTTTCTATTCTCGTATGAGTATAAATTTTTACAAAGGACAATGAAAGATAAAAGTAAATTTCATATTGCAAAGTTATTTAATAAGACAGATCGATATATTGATGACTTGTTGAGTTTAGACCCAAAATTTAAAGACTTTGTAGGTGAGATATATCCTACTGAGCTAGAATTGAAAAAGACTAATGAATCTGATATGAGTGCACCTTATCTTGATCTTCTTATAAACATTGAACCAGACAACAGTATATATTGTAGATTATATGACAAAAGAGATGATTTTAATTTTGACATTGTTAATTTTCCACATTTGGATAGCAATATTCCACTTAACCCAGCATATGGGGTTTATGTATCCCAGCTAAATATTAGATATAGCAGGGCGTGTTCAAAATATCTAGATTTCAAATCAAGACACCATATTTTAGTGATCAAGCTGTTAGGTCAAGGTTATACGTGTAAAAAACTTAAGAAATACTTTCTGGGCTTTGCTGAAAAGTAAAAGTCGTGAATTTCGAAATTTCAAGTTTTACCACTTGAGATGCTGAAGGATGTAGGAATGGTATGATAAATTGGCAATGAGCTCACAATTTTTTCACTTGGCACCTTTTGAGGTGGATCCCGGCTATGGCATTAATGGTTGAGAAATAGGGATCGAAACCAGCCATAGATTTCTCCTGATGACCATTGTGCATTGTTGTGTTTTATGGATTATGATGACGGCTTTGCGAACGGATGTTCACCCTTTGAATTGACTATGGACTTCGAGACTGGATATTATCTATCCCGCATTATTTGAGACTAGTATCTACAACTATTTTTGATGTTATGAGTATTGGCTATCAGTTTTTCCAATTTTTCTTCAACATGTATTGTAATGACTTCAGTATGAATGAAATGTCCCTTGGTGTTCTGGTCCTGAATTGTGATATTGGTTCTCGATTGGAGGGGGAGGGGATGTTAGATATTGTTTCTTTTCACGTTAGATCATGGTTTTCGGATATATAGGGTCTACTTTTCTTATGACAGATTTACACTTACAGTTTGCTTTTCTTGTTGGGTTTCTTTAAAGTTTTTAGTCTTAGTTTTATTTCGATGACAGCCTGTATCCTAACTGCTACATTGTTCATCACATTTGATAATAATTCCAGTTGAATGTTTTGGATTTCTCTTTGGATGTTGCCCTTAAGTTATTCTCGGTCTTTTTGCTTAATGAGCATTAAACACTCCTTCAAATAGCCACAGAGAAAGATGTTTGAGGATGACTATATTTTCCAAAAAAAAACAAAAAACGGAAGCCGCTTTGCATGCCTCTTTAAAGCGCCATCAAAGCACCGTTGGTGTGAACTTAGCTTTACGATGATGTGTTGATGCAAAAATTAAATATGGATTTTGAACTAATATTTTTATGAAGAAAGTCATGTATATCATGGGATGAAAAGCTTATTTACTTGTTGGGATTAAACATGGAATCGTGACAATATGATATTTTTCTTTGGGTCTTAAGGCCCTTGGGAAACATAATATTGTCCCTTGTAATGAAACCATATTGAATCCCTCCCAGTAAAGCTAAGTTCACACCAACGGCGCTTTGATGGCGCTTTAAAGCGGCATGCAAAGCGGCCTCTATATATCTCCTACTTTAGTATTACCTATATGCATGTCTATGTGAATATGCAAACACAATTTGTACATGCTGGCGCTTTTAAGCGGCGTGCAAAGTCGCTTTGCACACCGCTTTTAAGCGCTATCAAAGCGCCGTTGGTGTGAACTTAGCTTTTATGAAAACAATAAATGACAAGTGATAATTGGGCCACAATTTCTATAGATTTAATACAGTACACAATTAATTCTAATTTCAGTTTTCAGCAGAGTCGTTGATCATTAGGTGTAAATATAAGGTGAACAATAGAGGAAAAGATTAGTTTTCTTTGGATGATTCCAGATTATTAGATTGGTCGTCGAAAGTGACCGTTTTCTACAAAAGCGAATAGTCCGCCGTTTGAAAATGAGTGTTCCGTACAAATTGCCTTTTAACATTAATCTAGCACTTAAACCCCTAACACTAGCCCGGCAAGGTGGTCATAATCATGTATCATTCTATATTGGAAATATAAAAGCATTCGTGTTTGTACTAACCCATACACATAATGCACGAAGGCGAAGCCTGAATGAATTATCAGAATGGGTTAGTACACACACGAATGCTTTTATACTTCCAATATGATTCTTTATTGCTATTCAAACATGACTCTGGTCAATGATAAAGTAGAACAGTTCACCATTTACATATCCAATATGTTGTCTTTGAAGAAATTAAATCTAATATGTTTTTGGATAAGTTTATTATTTAGAAATACTAAATAGGGGTGTTGGGTTACACTTGATATTCCTTCGAAAACTATTGAGAAGGTTTTGTTTGTCAAAATATTATTGGAAATGAAATAATTAATCTGATGCAGAGAATGAAAACCTAGTTGGAAAATAATAGACTAGATGCGAGTAGAAATAATCTTGATTTACGTCATTAAATATTCAAAATTCAGTCAAAGTGATGTCATATTTGAAATCTACATGTAAAAGTACATCTAAAAATATGGTTTCGAAAGTTGTTTATCAACTTTGACATTTTGTTTTTCTTAAAAATGTGACTTCTTGTTCGGGTTAATTCCCCATAGAGCCCATGTTACAAAATCACAAAAAGTGAAATATTTTTTCTTGTATTGGACAGATAACATTTTCTTTTACTGGACATATTTTAATTTGCATAACTATTAGATACATAAGGGTTATATGAAAATTTAACCACTAAAACAGATGTAATTTAAGTTAAAGGGAACTTTCTCCTATACTCGCCATGCTATCTGACCCGAACGAGCCACCTGGTGGTGAAACTGGTAACTACCTACTCGCATCTGCGTCATTGCATTGACTAAAATGAACGCACGGGTGATATGCTGTTACCCCCTTTTAAATAATAGTACTGCTCAGACTGTGCATTTATCAAAAATTAAATGCACAGCAAATCCTTTTCATGCATATATCAATAAATTAACACACTGAAATGCTTTATACTGATTGGCTGAGACACACTTGGCATGTTTGAATTTTCATTAATGAACGGACTTTGAATATCTAGTTTATTCAAGTGTATTTGAAACAAAATATTGCAATTTCTTTTTGTGCGTTGTCAAACTAAAATGATGTTTGAATCTTAACCAAATTACAACGACTCGATCTAACGCAACAGGCTCGATTGAAAAATTTAAATAAGTCAGGATCATATAATGGTTGATTCTGTATATCTTTATACTCTCGTGAGTATATGATATATTGACTCGTTCCCTCCAGTCACTCGTGAATATATCATATTCTCTCTTGAGTATAAACACGATATACGGAATCAACCATTATATAACCTCATATTATACTATCCTTGATTGTACTTATCGTTTTGTGTGACCACTAATTGCTATAATTGTAAACATGTACTAAACATATTTGTATTATGATCCCTTGGGAGACAAAGTAGTTCTGAATAACTGTGACTCTCTAGGTCAAATAAAATGATTTATAATCCACACATAGCTAGGCAAGGTGTGTCCGATTCCAGCCAATCCGAACAAAGTATTCACATAATGAACAGTGTGTGAAATATCAATAACACACGCAAGGTCACTATAGTTAAACAGTTATCAAGGTGATGAATGGACTTTTCACATTGGACTTGATGACTTGCCAACTTGACCATTGCAAAATATTTCCATCAAAAGTGTTATTTTAGTGATTTCGTTCCTTTTAGATGATTTTATAGAAAAAATTGCAATGTGTGAAAATAATTTAAGCCCAAGACTCAATGCATTGTAGCTGCTTCATTCCACTCGGGTGTTGTTGCCTAAGCTTTGCATTCCCGCTGCGCGGTCATGCAAAGGGTTGGAAACAACACCTTCATGGTATGATTCAGCAAACAATACACTATAAAGTTCAGGGATTAAATCCTTTAATACTATCCTACAAAATAGATACATAACCATTATGTAACGTTATTTTTGCAATAACCTTAACTTTCATCTATTTATATGGAACGGGCCTTTCTAAAATTGTCATCAATTATATAATTTTCACCATGGTCATGTGTCGTTAAGTATCATACTAAATACTACGAGATATATTTGCGTCTAAGATAGAGACACCGTTATAGAGTTAATTTGATTCATAAATAATGATCGAGTAAATTGTTATCCTGGTTGTCACAGAAGCAAGCATGTTCTTCATCTGGAACTCTTTTAAAATTCTATTTTATATGAGTAGTTTATCAATTTAAGACCCCTAAATTTACCCCACGGCTGGTCTAGTAATAGCTCGGAGGAGCAACGTCTCATATTCTCCTTCCAAAGGTCCATGCGCACTATGGCAAGTGATTTTAGACAGCCCTATCTTTCACCATACACTCCCCTCCATAGGTTTGGCAACCTTGGCTCCCCCATTGAACTACGTGTTAAAGCCCCTTTACGTTTGAATTTTTATTTACTTAACCGTCGATGAAATATTTATAATATTAATGGAAACGTATAACTTGACTTTATTTCCAGTACCTCCAAATGTTCTCAATTTTTTCCCTCAATTACAATAGGTCGGAAATTGATGATAAAATTGAAGAATTTAAAAAAATCGTCATTCCCATGTAATCCAATGGGAAATGGTAGGTATGCCGCAAGTCATATGGCAGAGTATCCATCCATCCGAGTCCTTGCAAAAATACGAGTTAGGCAGGCAATTGAATTTGCTAACTTCATTCAACAAAAATTGATATGTTTCTTCAGGTTCAAAAAAAGTTATAGGGCTTTAAAGTCAATTATTTTTTTCAAAAAAAACCTCTCATTGAAATAACACAGGAGTCGAAAAATTATTTTAAAAAATGACTTTGAAGCGCTGTAACTTTAGTATTCATCAAATAAACTAAACACCTAGTGTGAAAAAAGTTAGACAATTCAATTTTCTATATAAAAATATATTTTGCTGAATCTTTTACTGAAAAGATATCATGATTTCTGCTTTGCTCCGTGTCTTCCATTTCCCATTGGATTACATGGGAATGACGATATTTAAAAATTCGTCAAATTTGTCATCAATTTTCGACCTATTGTTATGGAGGAAAAAATTGAGAACATTTGGAGGTTTTAACACGTAGTTCAATGGGGGAGCTAAGGTTGCCAAACTTATGGACGGGAGTGTAAGTCTTTTCTGGATATAAATACAGTGGTTTTTATTAAAACAATATGTTTTCTTTTAAAGTGAAGTACCCATGGTAGTAAAATATCAATCCAACTCTCTGACAAATTGTGGATTGGTATCCAACCTTGTCACTTTTAAAAAAAATGTAAGGCTTATTTTCTAAAAAAGAGGATCTTGTTTTTCCCAATTTATATACATCAAAAGTTTCTTCTACACTATATTAATAACTTTTCGATGCTATTTCTCGATGCTATTTTACGAGTACATTTCAACTATGATATCACTTTGACTAAATTTTCAATTTTATGATTACGACTCGTATATCTTATATATCGGTTACTGTTTTATGGAAATTCGAACTATTTTAAAGTATTTTAATAAGTAGCGTGTATCAACCCAGTTCTGCGTCAGATGCCAAATTACCGCATTTACTATTTACATTCAGTAATTGTTTGTAGTATCTACTGTGCAATATTTATTTATTCATTAGCACTTTCAGATGAAAATCGAATAGGCCTCTGGTGTTGATGAATTTGGCTATGACATTGCTCATACAAGTTCATTGTATCAAGCTGTGTCGAACGTTTGATGACGTTTTGTTTTTGCATACTTTTTGTAAAATCAACCAAAATTTTCTTTGTATAACTGTAATATTGAGAGGTCTAAGAAAATGTTGTATATGTTATTTTGTTCCAACAAGGTTCGCAAAGACATTTTATTTCAATCTCAAGAATTGGTAGAAAGGAACAAGAAACAATTGCACTAAAAAACAAAAAAATGTTAACAAAAACAGTTATATAAATATATATCAATAATTTTTGCATTAAATTGTTGTCAATCAGTCACCATTACATAAAGGACCGTGTTTTTACAGAATGTTTTCAATGATTGGTTTAAGAGAAAAACATTATTGAATTCAGTTCACCATATCGATACCTATCCTTTATCGACATCGTTTGAAACCTCTCACATGAAGGCCTTAAACATGTGTTTTTGGATCGAGTGGACAGATTTAGGAAGTGCATTGCAACTGGGGTTGAATATTTTGAGTGAGAATGAATATTTAGAAAAACTAATTAAACATGATTAAACTACAGTCTGTTGATAGATGACACTACTTAAAGGGACCCAACACCTTACAAAACTTCTTAACGGAGAGGAATAAGGGAAAATGCTTGCCGGATTCTGAATCTGTGTATTTTTTAATGATTTTTCACCGTCTTAGAATTTCAATTTTTTTCTTTTGAAAAAATGAGATTTGCGTTGTTTTCCAATTAGAAAAATGAGTAAACATGTATAGCTCGAAATCTAACGGTGAGATTTTGTTTTAAAAAATCATGGATATCAAGGCTAAATATAGCTATACAATAAACATAAAAAAGCAATGCTTGGACTCTTCATATTCACACAAAAAATTAATTAGTAAATGAGGTTTGATATTTGTGAGAATAAGTTGTACGAGTCGCAATGCTCTACAAACACCAGACTACAGGGTGGGTTAGGATCAATGACACACATAAAAATTAATTTAAAAATATTTCATGATAATTATCTCAAACAAAAGCAGATAGCGAAGGATACATATCATTACACTCAATAAATAGTTATCACTTTTGACTATATATACATATCTCATGGGAATGTATTTCCATCTGCTCAAGATATCATATTTTAGCTTCGAAAATCACAATCGTTGGATAATACATTTGTCTCAGAATGATAGGCCACCCTGTAGCAATGTAGCTTTCACTTGAAGTGTACCCTTGAGAATAATGAACTTACTTTCAAATTGGTCTTGCTTTTGTGGTGTATGTGGCTTTTTAGCAAATCTGCCACGCTCATTTCTTTCCAGAACCATCTTGTTCACATGTAACACTAGGCTATACGCGCATGTATAGACAGATGACATAGATATACATATAAATTATATATTGCACCTGTATTTACTTACATGGGAATATTCCCTTTGGAAAAATGCAAATGCATGAACATATATTTTCATCTTATATATGACTTCAAGCTAACATATTATTTCATATTTATATTTTCATAGTTAGTCTAACATAAATAATAGATCCATGAGAACAATTTCTTTGTTTTCTTAAAAATTGATGGGTTTACTGTGAACTCAATAAATTACAATTTGCAAGGGGTAAGTTAGTATACTGTATGACCTTAGTTGCAAAGTACTGTTTATATATGCAGCTCAATAGCATAAAATATGTTGAATGAAGCATATGGTATGGATTAGTCGTGTGACACACAAACTGACCAATACATGAGGGTATTAGCTACTTTTCACAGAAACCAAAGGAGGACAGTGCTTTTATTTCAACTGGGAGCTTACCTCCCCACGACTGATCATGTGACCATGGTGGTGGGTCCCTTTAATGTTAGAAATTTCCAAAACTTCAGCTTAGCACATTTTTTTTTATAAAAAACGCTGCTCTAGTCTTGCTCAAAGACTGTATTCACCCCCGTCACCTTCACTTTCTTTACCTGGCAATAGAGAGAAGGATATAGGGGGGGGGGGGGGTACAGGGTATTTTAAGCAAGACTAACGCTGCGCCACCTAATTCAATCATTGAAAATATGTATTGACTCTGTGTCACTACCAATGAGCCAATTTAAATGAAACTCAGACAGCCTCAAGCAAGCTTACTACCCTGTCTCATGTAAATGGCATCCAACTCCTCTTCTAGAGCCAACGGTACAATCGACCGTCTTATATTGAATTTCATATTTCAAACATTATATTTATCGTTAAGGCATTTATGATTGACCTTTTTGGTTTAAATCTGCTTACCTAAGTCTGTATTTGTCTTATCATAGCCAGCAAAATTAATGTTAAATGTCATTTCTGAATGTTTTTTAAAGTTTTACAACTGATTACTTTTTTATCTTTTGCTTTTGCGATCGCACCAATCCGACCCCCCTCCGGTTACGCCCATGACATGAACTCTTACAATGGTTTAAGGACACCATTAAAGACTAATTTACGGCTACGGATTGTGTAATAATTAGTGATGCAATTATTCCATATTAGGATAGAAAGCGGACTTGACGTAGCCTATTCATATACCTGCTACAGCAGCTATATAAGAGACTGAAGAGAGAATAGCCTTGTTCAGTATTAGCTATTGCAGTCGAGCGATTGTGTGGTTATTGTTATTGATAACATGATTGATAGTGACGGTCATAATATGCCACTTGAGCAAAACAACACTGTAAATGCTGCTGCGTCTCTTTTAGCCGAATCGACAAATTTTGACCCGATTGGGCACACATTAATTGGAATATATCTAACAGTAATGGCAGTATTAGGGGTTACTGGAAATACGTTAGTTTTAGTGACATTCTGGCGAAAACGGGAGCTTCTTTCGCCGACGTATGCTATCGTATTAGCACTAACAATTTGCGATCTTATCATGTCTGTAGCAGGTACACCATTTTCAGCAGCTTCTAGTCTCGCTCAAGGATGGCTGTTTGGGTCTATTGGATGCAAATGGGAAGCGTTTATAACTTTCTTTTTAGGTTTAGCTGGACTTTACCTGCTTGCTGCGATCTCAGTTGATCGTTATATTATCATACTGAAGCCATGCTCAATCAACTGTGTAAGTAAATGCACACTTTTATTGTTAATTCAGTTAAAACATCAAATAATAAAAGTCTAATTTGTAAAAAAATTCAAAAAATACACATCAGGCACACTTGATCTACAGTAACCGTACGGCGGCCGTAGCTTCCCAAAATCGAAAGAATAAATATACAGCGTGAAATATAGGGATAAGCACGAAAGCAGATGTGAGGCTAAAGGCTTAATTTTTTTCTCAGAACCTGGCCCATAGTTAGCTTTCGCCGCTTTCTAATCCAGATGGGTTAGAATTTGTCACTGTTGGCCAAAAATCACATATGTTTGCTTTGTTTGAAAAAATATTTCTCTAGGGAGGGGGAGAGGGTTCTTCTTTTGATCGATCTTGCCTATCTAGGATCGTCACGCTTACAATGTAAATGAAACACCTATAGAACCAGTTAATAGCAATACCCGTGTTATAAGTCACCACATTAATAATGGTTTCCCAACTAATTAAATAAGAATTCATTCATAGAATTGTAGGTTAATTCGTCAGCCGACAGTTCGTGATTGCTACCTCAATCGAAGGTACTCTAATATCGGCAATAAGATGGAACAAAGCAAGTCAATTTTCAATTATGTATTTTGATATTAGTATACATATAATATTGCTTTGTTGTTTTACATATAAGTGGTAACAGGATTATGATGATACCTCTTTCCAAATTCTACACATTTTTTCTAATTCTCCCCTTCCCCCAATTTTTTCAATTTCACTAATTTGACTTACAGTATATTTCGTTGCTTTGTGGTTGCTCGGTTAAACCACGGACCGAAATAGGTTTGAATAATAACAAGTCAAAGTTTCCCCATTACTAAAATGTTGATTGGTATATGCAGCATTTCTTGCAATATGAATTTCAGAATACCAAAACAAGTTGAACTTGAAATTGTTGATTATCCAATTATGCGTTCGATTGATATCAATGGGTTTTTCGCAATAGCTGCTATCTTTGATAGTGTATAACTTCAGTTCTTGAAAACCTTAACCTTGACTTTTGTCTAATCTGGAAGATTATAGATCATTTTTTAGGATATTTAACAGTTTTGGCATAAAAACATTTTTTAGAATGAAAATTAGCAACCCCCCCCCCCCTTTGAAAGTGCGACTTAGTATTATAAAAAAAGGTTGCAGATATTTCGATTAAAACTCATTAAAATGAAGAAGAGAATGACCTGTCTTTAGGTTAACTATTAATTGAAAAACATGCGTAGTTCTATGAATAAATTACACATGCACATTTACAAGCACTGAGTAAATCAATTACTACGTAATGTAGTTACAATCGTGAAATGTCATCTTTTGTCTACAGCCCTGTGTTAAGTGTATAAAGCGATCTAGTAATGAATAACAGGAAAATGAATAATGATCATAATTAAATTATATACAATACTATACAATCGTATCGGGTCGTTGTTCGGAAAAGTCCTTTAGGGAGCATCTCAAAAGTTCAATGCAGCACTACTTACGGTTGATGAACAGCAATTAGAGAGTTTAAGCTTGCAATGTTTCTTACAACGTAACCGTGAACGGAAAGCGCTTGGAACAATATAGAAATAAGTCGAACACACATAGTTTTCATGCGCTTTATTCTACTTTAGATACCCGTTCAGCTTCAGAGTTTCTTGTTTAGACAAGGGCGTTACAATACCCGGGAATTTATCGGTTCGTGCAGTACTTGTTTGTGATAGCGCCCTCTGTAGGTCACTGTGCTTATAGCCTACAGATTATATTGGATAATCACATTTATGCGTGCGCGCGCAGCTCATCCACTGAACGAAACGCCACTTCCCGCTGAAATCACCGGGTATTGATCTTTCCCTTGGTTTAGAACGGGAAATTAGAAACTCCACGTTGGTGTCAACAGGAATCATTATACTCGTGTTTGTTGAGTACCATGCTGGTAATTTTGATTTCGATACACAGTAGAATTATTTCTTGAGAAAAAGATGCATGCCACGCATGTTTTAGCATGTAATATGTGAAACGTATTGAAACATGTTAAAAATGGTCTTAAGGTAGAATCACTCAATTCATATACTAGTACTTGTTCCTCAGCCACTATATGTATGTCGAAGTATTAATGGTTCTCATTTCTTTTCTCGTTGCTTTTAAGTCTATCAGCATAATACTATAGTAAATATGCAAAAAGGGCAAATTTTAAGACACACCAAAGCCTGATACATTTAAAAATGATTTAATTTAATTGTATATTGTTGACTGTTTCCTTAAAGGGTCACTGTGCATAGTTTTGAAAAAAGGATCGAATAATCATTAAAACACGTTACCCACACACTCAATCAGATAGGATAAAACGTTTGATTTGCATTAATATATAAGCAAAAACATCACATTGAAAACGGCATTTAAAGTTTAGGGATCGTTACTAAGTGTATGTTTTAAATATATCTTGATTGAAAAGATGGCGACACCTCTTTCAAAAATGAATAAGTCATGACCTAAAAAGATTTTCGCCATTGTTCATTAAAATTCCTAAAAAACTGATATAAAATTATAAATCTCTGATATTGGGCTGTTTCGGTGTCCAATGCTACACGCACAGAGTCCCTTTAATTCTTTTTCATTGATATCAATTGCACTCGCAATAAAGAAAAGAGATAACAAAATGCTTGAAGAGATATTTCCAAAAGCAAAACAATGTTTCCATTAGAGGTTTATCTTAATGTTTGATAAAATATATCTTATCCACTGTACTATCTTGAGCTCTTTGGCCTGCAGTTACTAGGCAACCGTCTGGAACCTAAGATGTACAACAGACCATCTGACCACGTGCTTGAGATCTTGAAAGTTAGATACCAAATAGAAAAAAACAAGAACTACTTATACTGTATTTATTCAGCCTCGTATACATCTATACATATACTTATGAATCATTACATCTACTACAGTTTCAATATATAAGACATTGATAAGTTTATTTTTATTATTGACTGTATTACTAGCAACTTTCTTTTTATATTTATCTCCGTTTTCACTTCCATTAAATTAATATTTATTAACATGCCAGTTCAAAATCGTGTAAACCCTTTAGTCAGCTTGACACATTGACCTATTTTCATTATTCCTCATAAAATATTACTACGCCCCTGCAGCACATTATTTGTCGGTTTTCAGTCAGGGGGATGCGATTGTGGCGTAAACAAGCCAAAAATAAGATTTATTTTACAAAAATTTATGCAAAATCGATCGCACACATCGCACTCCCCCCGGCTTTTCATGTATACATTTAATCGTCAGATCGGGCCATCCGTATTGTCCATTCATTTTTGCAACTGAAAAAGGCCAATCGAAGTTTGGAGCAAACTATCTTAAAGTCACCCCCACGTTGTATGTCTAAATGCCTCACAATTCCTTTGTTATTGATTAGGCTTGTATGCGTAAATACCACGTCCGGCTGTCGGCTACCGGATTTACTTAGTATTTTATGACCAAGACATTAAGATATGAATAGAATAGTGGTGGGTACTATTCATATATTAATGGATTGCCCATAAAATAGTAGTTTAATCCGGTAGCCGTCAGCTGTTAGTTGCATTCCTGAATACAATCACGGACTCAGAACTAAATTGTTGAAATGGTAGAATGAATGTCACTACAAGGGGAGACCGGTTTGAAATATTAACATTGGTTCAGGTGGAATAGTCGAATATAAATTGCTATTTACACTTGCATTTCTATAAACTTCGATCCATCTAACAAACGAGCTTAGATGAATCGAATGGGGTTAATCTAAGATTAAAAATAATGCCATTTGACATGGAAGAATTGACATTCATATTTTCTCTTTTCAGTTGACATACAGAGGAGCGTATCTTATGATAGCGTTCTGTGTCGTCATTTCACTGTTATTCTCACTAATGCCCCTGACCGGTTGGAATTCGTATACGCTAGAGGCAGCAAACACTTCGTGCAGTGTAAACTGGAAGGGAAGAACCCCGGGAGATACTTCTTTTATTATCACGATATTTCTGGCTTGCTTTGTGCTTCCCGTTGCTGTCATGGTTTGTTGCTACACATTTCTTTTTATTAAAGTAAGTATAAGAGGGGGAGATAAGTCACAGTTAATAGTAAACCTTGTCTTGTATCTGTTTCGTTTGATGTATACAATGGAGAGGTTAAGCTTTGCATATATAATCGAAACTGAACCTGTACGTATCACTCGACCATATACAAATTCATGTAGCCTTCTCATATAAATAGCCGTTCAAATCCAGTGTTTGTTTAGACTACACCATAGCGTGTAATGATTCTATAGTATGTCATTGATGCGGTTTTATAGCTGGTTTTCTAATACATATTTTAAACGAGCTCGTTTCGTAAGATTTTTGGCGCTAAATCATGCATGACATACATCATCGTGTTCAGCAAGAATTCAACTGTGCATCGAAATCAAAATTGACAGCATAGTGTTCAATAGACACGAGTAAAATGGTTCCCGTTGACCCAACGTCAAATTTCAAATTATCCCGTTCTAAACCCGAAACTCTGATGCTGAAAGAGTATCTGAAGTAGACTAAGCGCGCATTAAACTACGAGCGCTCGATACATTCCTTTGTTAATGTTTGTACTTTGCGTTCACGGTTACGTTGTGAAAAACATCGTTAGCTTAACCTCTCCAATATCTGAATACTAGTGATAAATCGTTGTGATATCCTTTACACTTTAACTTGTCATTATGTTGATTTCAAATAACAAGTCGTAACGTACCAATTAATTACTTTAATTAGAATTTTTGAAAATCTTAAATCGTCCATTTGTTTTTCTTAGCGATATGATCAATAAACATTTTGAAACTTTGCTTCACTAAGCAAAGAGCTTGTCTTTTGGCTTGAAAATGGGCACTTTGAGAGGTAACAAATCGCTTTTAAAACGAACAAATAGGAACAAATATTTGATTGCTCGGCCCGGAAACCAATGGGGTTTTCTCATTTGAATAATCACGTGAGCCATACACTATTATGGGGGATTTCCGAAGCAGGGTGACACGCATTAGCAGAAAACAGAATCGCCACTTGAATTACATTTCCCTGTTTATTCTGTCCGTATCAACCCTTTTTTACATGTCATATATTTAAGTTAATCAATTATGTAGCTCATGATGTGAACAAATTCCAATGCTATAGTATACAAATAGTGACTGCCATTGAGGGAGATAGTGCAAAATATTTTCCTCAAGGGAATATCCTGTCCACTGACATGTTCCCGAGGCTGCAGGCCCAGGGAACAAGTCAGTTGACAGGATATTCTCGAGAGGAAAATTTTTACACTATTTCCTGAAAATGTGGCAGTCACTATTTGTTTTATTATATACCTGATAAGTAATCTGTAAACAATAACAAAATGAGAAGTCTTTTCATTTCAATATCAAATGTTCACAGGTTCTTATTGGCATTTAAAGGCATTTTACCTTTCAACTCCTATAATCTCAGATTTGGGGGAAGATAAAACGTACTATTGACTGGTCACATGACCTAACTGGTGATTAGTACAATTCATCTTCCCTGAAAGCAGGGATTTATGACTTTCCAGGGAATTAGTTCATATATTCCATGTCATGTGACCATGAATAAGCTAATGAGCATCTAGAATACATTTGAGGTATATAATAAAGTAAAATAACCGCAAAACGGTACAGAAAAGGGTACCAAGGTCTGAGAAAACTGACCCCTCAATACACCATTGTCCAATGAAGACCAAACAAAGTCCCGGATGTCGTGCCGTTTCTCGTTTCGTTTGGTACACAACAAGTGTATTAAATAAGCCCTTGTCTCAATGAGTAAAATTATGTTACTGGTATATCACACTTAGCGCATGCGCGAGATAATTGACTTTCCTCCAAGGCCCTTTTGAGTAAATCGACTGCAACTTTGAAAGCTTAGAACGTCTCGAGTTATGAATTTATTGATATTGTTATTCCCTCATCAGGTCCAATGGTAAATTAGTGAAGTACATGATAAAAACTATATACCTGTACAAGGAAACACATAAATAATATCATACTGTATGTCTAAATACAGGGCACAACATTTGAAAGTATCTACATATGACACAACACACAGTGGAAATAACAGTTAACTTTTTTTTGTTGCATATCAATGTCAAAAGAAGTAACATATATTCAAAGTGAAATTATACGCGCCCTGTACAGAGGATTTAAGCTAAGTTCACACCAACGGCGCTTTGATGGCGCTTTAGTGAGTCTATTTTATGTCCGGAGAAAGATGTAGGAATATAATTATGTAGAATGCATGTACGTTCAGAAATATGGAAATAAACCCACGTCCTCCATGTATCTTGTACCTCTTTTAAAAGTCGTCACGTGGCAGGGTACATTCTAAATTGTTATTGGTTAGGATAAGGGTTCTTAAACAGGAAGTGTTAGTGTTATATCTAGCCTCGTCCTTCTTTAAAATGTGTTTGACTCTCAAATGTGATAAGAAATAGTGCTTTGATGATATCGGCGTCTTCTGGATTTACAATATTGCATTATATTATATTATATTGTTGATATATTATATACTGACCTATATACTATTTTTCTGACAAGACACACAGTTACATGTAGTTAACTATATTACTTGTATTTTTTTTCATTCCAAGGTTCGTGAAGTTACCCAAATTCTAGCAAATGGACCGGGATCGAACAGGAAGGTGACAAATCACAAAAATGCAATGGAGATGAAACTGGCTTGGATGATAGGAGTTATGCTTGGTAATGACCTTTCTGTTGATAAGCAATGTAGAATGATGGGAGGTTAAGGCACACGTTTTAAGATAACGTGTATAGTGTGAACGTGTAGAATTATGTTCTTGGCCTTTTTACCCATTCGGATAACAGAAAAATTGCAATAACGATTGGAAATGCATGAGGGGAGGGATATTACACTATCTAGTGTAAACGTCCTCTTAAAACGTGTACCTTAACCTTCAAAAACGTGTACTTCTAGCTATGTTATTAGGGAAAGTAGTCCCTTGAGACTCAGTACTTTATAGTAAATTGAATTCTTATGTTAGTGCACTCTATCACTTTTTGCATGATTGATTCTTCAGTCCTCTAATTCACATCATTACCATGATCGACAAGTATCTGCTCTCAAACGTTCCTCAACCAATCTCAAATTATCGCAATCAAGAAAAATAACCCTTAACAACTACGCAATACACAAATTAATCAGATTAGCCTATATAGGTATCGAAAGGATACAAATCATTCAAAAGCAGATTATTCAAAGGAGAAAGCCTCATTTTGGAACAATCAATGTCAGTCTAGTCAATCAAATAAATTGATCATGGTCAGTAATCTCCTTTCGAACTCATGCAGACTAATAATAATAGTCAGAAAATAAACTTGGGAAAAGTGGATTGCTTTATATCTCAATATACAATATGCTAGTAAATAATGTTTATTTAAGTCGTTAAATATTCAAAATTTTGTCGAAGTGATATAACATTTGAAATCTACATGTAAAAGTACATCAAGAAATGTGGTTTCAAATTGTTTGTCAACCTTTTTTGAAATGTGACTTCTAGTTCGGCGAGGTTCCCATAGACCCCGTGTTATAAAATCACAAAAAGTGAAATATCTTTCTTTGTATTTGACAGATATTGCCAGCTCATATTTTCTTTTACCGGACATATTTTGATTTGCATAACTATTAAATGGAAAGAAATTATGATCCCCCAGGGATAATGGTCCCCCTTCTCAACGCCCCTTACTGGCCCTGATTGTGTATTAGATAATAAGGGAAAGAGGTCACTATATAAATCAATGGACAGTAGGACCATCATTTGATAGGACCTCCTGCCCTTTTACACCGTTCAAAGGTAGCACTGGCACTACACTCTTCAAACTAGTAACCGAAACAAAATGTCGGAACCTCAAAGGTACGATTTTTCTTTTTTCCTTATTTAACTAACAAATAGTTCAGAAGACAACAAAGCCGTCGAAACTGCTTTGTAGAATATTGCAATACACTGTTAATAATTCATTACATCCTTAAAGCTTACTCAAGTCTAAACAGGAGCCAGAAGTTTTACAAGCTGTTGTCTTCACACAGTTTTTATAGTTAGGTGATTTGTGTCTTAGCCAAAAAACTCAGTTTTCTAGAAGTCTAATGTTTTCTAGTGTAATGATTTGAAGCCAGTTTTGAAACATGAGTGTAATAGGTACTTACGATGCAAAATCAGTTCATCATCAGTTCAAGATTTATTGGACGATATCCTCTTTATTGATGTTGATCGTAAAACCGCAGTTCACAGCTATAATAGTTTTGATCAAAAATGAGGTTTTGAATAAAAAATCTCTAGATTGTAGCTAGTTGTTCAGTATCGACTTTTTTATACGGAAAATCCGAGAATGACGTGAATAACGCACACCTAAAATGATTGTTTTTATACAATCGTTCCAAGTGCGTATGAAAATGATGCCCGGCTGGCTTGAGGTATATATGCATCCGTCAAGTTAGTTGACCCGCGGCTCCAACTTGGAACAGACGAAAAATAGGCAGGGGGTCCTATTAATTTATGGTCCTACTCTCCATTGATTAATATGGTGGCCTCTTACCTTTAATATCTTATACACAATTAGGGCCAGTAAGGGCATTTAGAAAGGGGGACCATAATCCCCAGGTGAGCATAATTTCTTTCACACCGGGAATACGATGAATATTCAGCTCAGAAAAGATTAAAATGATGTGTCTTTATATTTATCGTCAGAATATCATGGTATTCGCATCTAAAAAGGTAGCCTAACCTTCAAGGATTTACTCTGTCTTAAACAAATAATTAGCGAACTAGAAACAAATTAATTTATCATAAGGGATTAATATGACTTTCCAACAGAGACAGGCCTTTAAAATCCGGTCAATGAAGCTTACATGACTTCGCAAAGTCGGCTTCTAAAGTTTTTAATTTTAATTAAATGATTAATTCGTAGAAGCCGACTTTGCATGGCTTCTCAAAGCCGGCTTTTAAGGTACTATAGAAGCCAGCTTTCTACATTTGCCGATCCTTTCTTATTCAATGTGTTCCCAATACTGGTAGTAGTATATATGTATAAAAATAATAATACCTTATGTATCGTTCGTTGTGTTCTCATGCGGACGATTTCAGAAGCATGCTCTAAGTTTCGTTTCGGTTTCCTATTTACCAGGCTTCATTATTCCTAAAAGGATTCTGAAAGCCTCCTCGCTTATAGACGAATTCATTAAACGCAGCCTTTGGAACTACCCCATTGAAACAATGAAAATTCATTAACTCCCTAAAGGCAAGTAGATCCTAATAAATCATTCTCAAATTCGTATGGGTCATTGAACTTTTCCTATCATCACCTTACCAATTTTCAAAATTGTCCCTGTGGTTAAGATATCTCCAGCTTTTTCTTTGATTGCCCCCTTTATATTGCCCAACGTATCACCCTAATGGGGGACATCGGGATCACTGGCCATCGGAACTTTTCCAAACATTTGAAACTCCGTAATACATGGCAGTGATGACACATCTTTTGATGATTATTTAATCACTCGAGGGCAGAAGGTGATTGAACACACTCAGATATTCATCTGACACACTTAAATCATATCTGACATATTCGATATTAGTTACATATTCATTACGGCCCGCCGTATACTACTGCCTGTCGTTATGATGTCACATATTACTCATATTACCAGGTGTTGTATCGACGAATAGATACCGGGTGGAATGTTAAATTTGTTCACAGTTTAAAAAAGGTGTGAATATACGCAGTTATGTTCGATTTTATACTGTAGAACCCTAGATAGAGTGTTATAATATTATGCTGTTAATTTCTAGGTAACATTAAAATGATTAAAAATGTGTCAATTCTGGCGATTATGAACGCTGACATACGAAACGAAACGCAACTCTGCGCATCCTTTCGAAGTTGTCCGTTGCTTTCCAAAATTATACTTCCACATTCGAACAACCAAACGATGCACAATGTACATTTCATTATGGTAGCGAATTTTACTCATGTCCTATTCGCCGGTATTTAATCACTATACATACGATTCTCCATTTCAGGTGCCTATCTTGTATCATGGACGCCATACGCCATTGTGTCTTTATGGGCAGCAATAGGTGATCCAGATAGCATTCCAGTATTAGCCGCGTTGCTACCAGCGGTGCTTGCTAAGTCAGCGACAGTTTGGAACCCCATTATATACGTTGGAATGAACAAGAAATTCCGACAAGCTCTTGGGAATGTTTTACCCTGTATGTGCCTCACTCAGGTCATAGCCCCTGTAGTTTCAGCGCCAAGTGAAGATGCTAATAAGACTATTGTTGGAGAGTTAAAACGGACTAGTAAAATAAGCGGTGCCATCACAACAAAAACGCCTATTCTCAAAACGCCAAAAGCTCAACAAAAATAGCTAATACACAGAAAATAATGAGAATGCGCTTTAAAATATATACATCGGTAGACTATATTACGACCAATAACTTCATTCCATTTTCAGGACTGTAAAATGGAGTGGGTTTTAAAACACGTGTTTGCAATAATTTCTAGTTTATCAAAACCGATGTAAATTGAATAGGCTACGAGATTGGTTTTAAAATCCAATGTGTAAATGCCAAAGGAAAATGTAACATCAGATCAAACAAAAATAGGTGAACAGGACATTATTCCTCGTATTTGATACTGTTTAACCTCCTCAAAGATTATCTTGCTATTTTGCTCAAAATGTTTCTTGTCTAGAATCTAGTATAGTTAAGATAATTGATATATTTTAAGCCTAGCGAGAGTGCAATTGAGGATGTGACTAGAGAACACAGAACAGTATTGCCAGGACGTGGCAAATCACAATTAACATTTATCGAGTGTCGTGCTTCGACATTCTTGCAGGAAAAAAATTAAAAACGGCCGCCATTTTGTAGAGTAGTTGCCAATTTTCCAAATGTTCAGTGTTATTGCTTGCGAGTATTCAGAGTAAACATTTTAATGAAATTTTTTTTTTTTTTTTTTTTTCCAAAATAATAGAAAGTACAATTTTCCCCAAAGAATGGATAGTGGGGTTACAAATAAAGGTTTGCCTAAGACTGCGGCATGAACACCTCATTCTTTTAATTTTTGTATATATGATTTAATATTTTTAATTTCATAGGCTGACTTTTCATAAATACATAGGTGTGCGATTGAATAATATAATGTGTTCCTCCATAATCTTGGACTATTTTTTTCTTTGCTAATGAGCCATGATTTATAGCTGTTATATGCAAATGTTGATATTATTAGATCAATGACATTTTCATGACTTCTTTTAAAAATAATATTATTGCCAATAACAATATTTTTCCATGAAATTTTAATTTTTAATTTTGAGGAAATATAGATCCACAAGTCTTTTATTTGATCGCACTCTATAATAATGTGTTTTAAATTATTTTCAACCTTACAAAAATTGCAAATTTTTGAATCTGCCTTTTTCCACTTAAAAAGATCTATGGAAGATGGAAGAACATTATGAAATAATTTGAAGTTAAAGTAAGCTACTTTTTTTATCAACAATTGCTATAATCTTGTTATTAAAATACATTTTCCAATTTATGTGAAATTTAAAATCAATCTTCCATTTATCTTTAGTGTACATTCTTTCTTTATTATGATATTCAAGGATATTATAGAAAAACTTAGATTTTTGATCTTTGAAGAATACTTTTTTATCATTTGTGTAAAAAAATTTCCTTTCATAATGTTTACAAACTTAGCAATTTTAGGTTTCATTATTTTTTCGAAAGGTTGCAGTATTTTCCTGGCTAAAGATATTTCTGAAATCCAGTTTCTCTTGTCTTTTAATTTTCCTAAAATATGTTCCTCTTTAAGTAAATTGCCATTCACATCTATAATATCCTTTACATAAAGAATATCACTTTTAATCCAAGGTTTAAAAAACAGACACTCTCCATTATTTTTCTTAAACAAATAGTTTCCAAAAATTGATTCTTGACAGAGTTTGTCATGATTTATAGCTACAGTATTCCCTCTGTCTTTACATTTATTGAAACCTAATAATATTTCTTGATAAAATTTAGGGATACTTAATAAAAGTGGCATTTCTTTAGCAGAATTAAAATTCATTCTAAGGAGTATTTCATTATTCGATGTTATTTTATTAAAATTCCACAGAGGTAAAATATTCCACTGATTTTTTTCACCAGGATGGAAAATTCTATCTATCCAAGATGCTTTTAAAGCACTGAATTGATTTTCGATATTAATCATATTTACACCTCCTTCTGTAATATCTTTATATAGTATATTTCTTTTAATCCGGTCTTTGCCATTCCAAATAAAATTAAATAGTATTGTATTTATTTTTAAAATCATATCTTTTGGAATTGGAAGAATAGATGCACTATAAATAAGTTTTGGGAGTGCAAGTGACTTTATTATTAATGTTTTTCCAAAAATGGTTAAATCTCTTCTTTTCCATTTTTCTAAATAAGTTTGCATACCTTCAATTTTTTCATCCCAATTTTTCATCTTACATTGATTGTTGTCATATCCAATATAAATGCCAAGATATTTTATGGGTTCAGATTTGAACTGTATATTTTGAAATTTGCCATTTTTATCACTCCATTTACCAAGCCCTATTGCCTCAGTTTTTTCTAAATTTAGCTTCATTCCAGAGACAGTGCAAAACATATTTATTTTCTTTATGGCATTCTTTATGGAATGCTCATCTGCAAGGAAAAGTGTGCAATCATCTGCATATAATGCTGTTTTAATTTCAAATTGGTCCTCATTTAATTTGATATTAATTCCACGGATGTTTTCACTTTGTTTAATACTTAAATTTAACATTTCCATTGATATGATGAAAAGTAGGGCAGACAATGGACAACCTTGCTTAATTCCCCTGCTCATGTGTACTTCTTCAGTTAACCACCCATTATGTTTAATGACAATTGAGGGATTTGAGTATATCATTTTTACCCATCTTATGAAGTCATTCCCAAAGTTAAGTTTTTTAAGTGTTAATAGCACAAAATTCCACTCTATTGAATCAAAAGCTTTCTCAAAATCAGTTAGTACTATAGCGCCATCTTTATTTGTGATCTTACAATATTCTAAAACATCTATTGCTAGTCTACAGTTATTTCCTATGAATCTTTTTTTAATATATGCACTTTGTTCTTTACCTATAATTTTACCTATCACTTTATGGAGTCTGTTTGATAAAATAAATGCTAAAACTTTATAATCCGTATTTGTGAGGCTAATTGGCCTATAATTTTTTAAAAGGTTAGAGTCCCCTTTTTTATAAAGTAATGCTATGATTGCCTTTCTGTAAGAGGGTGGTAGCTCACCATAAACAAAACATTCATTAAGTGAACCTAAAATTAAATTAGAAATATCATCCCAAAATTCTTTGTAAAAGTTAGAGGTTAGGCCATCTATTCCTGGAGATTTGTCCAACTTCAGTTGGCATTTTACTGAATTCAATTCACTTATGTTTATTTCTCCATCACAAAGTGCTTTTTCATTTAATGTAAGAATATGTGGTACCTCAAGAGAATTTAAATAATTATTAATATCATTATCACAAATGTTTTTAGAAGCATATAGGCTTGAATAAAATTTGCACAGTTCCTTCATTATATCAGAATCACTAGTAACAGTGCCAGTCTCTGTCTTGACCTCAGTTATAACATTGTTTCTTTGCTTTGTTTTCTCAAGTCCGAGGAAATATTTGGTGTTTTTTTCATTTTTTTCAATTAAGTCTAATTTTGCCCTTAATTTTGCACCTTGGGCTTGTTCTTCCAAATCCTTTTTAACTTGTGATTGTAATTTTATAATTTCACTTTTCTGAGATTCATTTGGTGTAACTAGCCTTTCTAGACAAATAAATTTATTTTCATTTTCTATCCTTTTACATGCTTTTATTTTTGATCTTTCAATTGAGTATCTTATTGAAAATTCTTTTACTTTCACTTTTACAAGTTCCCATTGCATTCTTTTAGATTTTATTTCTGAGTTTCTTAATTCAGTTATTATCTTTTTAATCCCTATCTTGTATTCATGTTCTTTTATTATTTCTAAATTCAATTTCCAATAACCAGGCCCTTTTTTATTCCTAATTTTGCAAACTTGAATAAGTAATGCTCTATGGTCTGAAAGTGGACAATACATATTTTTTATGCTTAAATCATAATCAGTTTCCTCCGATATTAGACAATAGTCAATCCTACTTTTTTGTGTGGCTTTTTTATTAGACCATGTAAAACCTGCATCTAACCCTGTATCATTTAAATCAAAATAATTGATTAGTTTTTTAAGACTGTTTCTACTCTTATCTTTATTAATGGTCTTAAGAGTAGGATATCTATCATTGACATGTAAAATGCAATTTAGATCTCCAGCAATTATAAGATTTGAGAAATTTAAACAATGTTGTTCAATCCATCTTGGAATGCTGTTTAAAAAGGTTTTTCTGAGAGTTTCATTTACAGGTGCATATAGGTTTACTAAGCAGAATATTTCATTATTGATTTTTACATTTGTTAATAATTTCCTTCCACAATCATCATTGTAAAAATTTATAATTTCACTGTCTAAAGTGCTGTCAATGAAAATAGAAACCCCTCTGCTATGTGAGGAATCAGTAATACTATGAGCACTTTTACCTACCCATTCTTTTTCCAAAATAGTTTTAAGCTTTTTTGTACAGTACGTTTCCTGAACAAATATTATTTTTGCATTTTGATTTTTAACAAACTTATAAAATTGAGACCTTTTATTTTTGTCATTAATACCTCTAATATTTAGAGATAGTAACTTAAAAGATGTTTCATTATGATTATTCATTAGTAATATTAATTATATTTGCATGTTTTTATTTTTTATATATTTATATATATTATATTTTAAGCTAATACTATAATCAATACTAACATTTATAGTTAATATATCATATTTGATGCTAATATTATAATCCATACTAACATCCATAACAAGTCCATAAAACGTTATCAGGTTCATTATTCATAGTTTACAGTCGCTTATAATTTATCACTATGATGCAATGTGTTGCAACCAACAGCCATTACATTATCATCATCGTTATCATCATCAGTGTGATAGTTTTCACTATCACTAGATTGATTTTCATGTTCATTGATTTTTTGATGTTTTTTTACAGCGTTTCTCTTTGGAGTGGCCTTAAATTCCCTTGGAGAACTGCTGGCTTTCCGCTTTTTATCTGCTTCTGACTTTTGGGGGACTTTTGGTGTAGAAAGGCTAGGTACTGTTGGGGAAGTTAACTTACATGTAGATGTAAATAAGACTGGTGATGTTGGTGTACATGGGATTTGTCCATCTGAGGGGATAGGATTTTGTAGTAAATGGGTTGATAAGGGAGTGGGAGAAGATTGAAGAATAAAAATGAAAAAAATTTTAATGAAATAATATTTCCGCAAAATCGCTCTGTTTAGCAAAAACATTGAAATAACAAACATAAGAAGGGCCGCCATTTTTTCAAAATGACTTACTCATGGCCAGAAAAAGTGAGTAGCTTCAATTATTCTTTGGTATTTTTTGGTCTTACAAGCCTTGTATGGTTCTATCACATGGCATTCAACATGGCGGATAACACTAAGTTGGATTCCTATATGGTCCTATAAGCCTAATATGAATCTATTAAATGGATGATTACCGTGAGAACAGATACCAACACAAAACCTTTTGAAAATGGCCAAATTGGGATATGTCTTATGCTTCCGATTCTGCTATTTAAATAAGTATGGAATCTCAACAAAATCACTCCACTTTTTAAGCAAAGACGTAAAATAACACTCACGGAATGGTCATCTTCTAGCAGTGCATTAAATAGCTAAACTATGCTTCTTAGCATTTACATATCAAATATAAAATAACGGCCATCATTTTCAAGATGGCCTTGAGTTAAAAAATATTTTAAGGTTATAAGTCGTCCGTTGCTTTCCAAAAATATACTTCCACATTCGAACAACCAAACGATGCACAATGTACATTTTATTATGGTAGCGAATTTTACTCATGTACTATTCGCCGGTCGTTAATCACTATACAGACGATTTTCTATTTCAGGTGCCTTCCTTTTATCATGGACACCATACGCCATTGTGTCTCTATGGCGTATAGCTTTTTTATTTCATCGTGAAGCCACTCAGTAAAATTACGATTTCTCTGCAACCTGATGTCCAATCAAGATCATTCAAGTATCTATGTGTTCCCGACACGTTTGGGCGTTCGGGAATAACAACGTCTATCCGATTTTGCTTCCCGATTTCAGTCATGAATTAAGTCAATTTTGCGTGCAAACATTGGGTGGATGTTTTCATTACCGGATGCATAAACGTGTCAGGAACACATACACTCCCCTCCATAAGTTTGGCAACCTTTTTTCTCCATTGAACTACGTGTTAAAGCCTCTTTACGTTTGAATTTTTATTAACTTAACCGTCGATGAAATAACTTATAATATTGATGGAAACGTAACTTGACTTTATTTCCAATACCTCCAAATTTTCTCAATTTTTTCCTCAATTACAATAGGTCGAAAATTGATGATTAATTTGATGAATTTTTGAAAATCGTCATTCCCATGTAATCCAATGGGAAATGGAGGGTTCGGGGCAAATCAGAAATCAGGATATCTTTTCAGTAAAAGATTCAGCAAAAAAAATTTCTATATAGAAAATTGAATTGTCTAACTTTTTTGAACACTAGGTGTTTAGTTTATTTGATGAATATTAAAGTTACAGCGCTTCAAAGTCATTTTTGAAAAGAATTTTTCTCCTCCTGTGTTATTTCAATGGGAGAGGTTTTTTGAAAAACAATTTTGACTTTAAAGCCCTATAACTTTGTTGAACCTGAAGAAACATAACAATTTTTCGTTAAATAAAGTTAGCAAATTCAATTACCTGGCAGTGCCTAACTCGTATTTTTGCAAGGACTCGGATGGATGGATATTCTGTCATATGACTTGCGGCAAACGTACCATTTCCTATTGGTTAACATGGGAATGTCGATTTTCAAAAATTCATCAAATTCATCATCAATTTTCGACCTACTGTAGTTGAGGAAAAAAATTGAGAAAATTTGGAGGTATTGGAATTAAAGTCAAATTACGTTTCCATCAATAGTATAAGTATTTTCATCGCAGGTTAAGTAAATAAAAATTCAAAGGTAAAGAGGCTTTAACACGTAGTTCAATGGGGGAAAAAGGTTGCCAAACTTATGGAGGGGAGTGTAGATACTCGAATGATGTTGAATGGACATCAGGGTGCAGAGAAATCGTAATTTTACTGAGTGGCTTCACGAAAGAATAAGCAGCACGTTAGGCCACCTTAAATACTGTGAAATCGACATCATTTTGAAATCAGCGCCCATTTCTGTTCGTGTAGAACACTGATGTCCGTACATGGGGCAATATACATTCATAATTGCAACAAACTGTATTTCAGTGCCAAGACGTACGTACCGAGAGACGGACGGAGGACTTCTTTATATCCACAGACTTTGCTGGACGTGATCATAAGACCCCAGCTCTCTCGTTTCAGTTATTATATATATGGATCTGGTTGAACCGTATCTGTTCTCTTCCCCGTATAATACAGGGCCAGAGTATAGCCTAGTGAGACGAGGGGGTTCGGAAGGTTCCTGCGAACCCCACTCCTCAAATGTTGCCTAAACAATTACAAACCCACCCTTTCCGGCAATTATGCGAACTCCCCAAAAGTTATTTTTTCAGTCTCTCAGTAAAATTATTTTATGATATAACTATTCAAGATGAAATAAAGTAATTTTGTTTAAAAAAATTGATTATTTTCTGTTACCATGCTCACGATTGTCAAAGTAAAGGCATTATTTTGATCTTATTGATACATAAAGAGGGCGGAACTACATGTATAATACACCATCTTTGAGACACCTTGGCCTAATAAGACTTCATACTATAAGAAGCGATGATTTTATTCATTTGACGAACAAATAGGGCATACATATAGGTATTTCAAATGATCACCCCTTTGAAAATGATTTTTTTAGTTTAAACAAAGATGGAACTTGTATGTACTTTATTGTAGGAGATCTATCCTAATAATCCCATACTCGCCACCCCCCCCCCCCTCTTGGTGTGAAAATTAATGCAGGAAAAAGTAACTCACGTAGAAAAAGCAATACAATTTCCACAGATCATAAGAGGCGTTTTACCAATACGTTTTGAAAAAACTTTTGAATGGATAGATGGCGTGGACATACAAGCAAAATTCTCAACTTATTGGTGGTATCAAAACTTTTATTGTTACATTTATCAATCCGACGTATACACTCTACTATACCTAACCCCTAGAAATGCATAAGACATTTTGTTTGTCTAACTGTATTGTTTAGTATATTTTTGAAAGTACTTTATTAACATCTAACAGTCATCCAATAAACCATTCATAAGCAGCAGACACATAAAACAAATAACATAATCATTACTGATAAGCCAAATGGGTTGCTCATGAACACCAAATGCAAGGCCGTATAGTAGAGTGGTATAACAGGCATTTACGTACATGCAAAATGTAACCATATGTATTTAAAATATAACTTTTTTGGTTTTCCGGAGTATATCGGGGCAATATCCTCTGGTTATTCATTTTGCCATTTTGGATATCAAATTTTTCTTTTTTATGCTATTATACATTAAGTACACTAAGTGTAGGATAATATACTTTAAACAAATGCAATAACTCTGTCTAAACAATGATCATAATCAAATATATATTTATATTTATATATGTACACAATATAATACATGGTATAGTGTGCTCAGATGTACACATCTAACGTTATGGTTTGTTGAGCAAAATCGCAATTACTCTGCTAAAAATATTTTCAAGTACATAAATTGTACATATTATAAGATGGTTGATATGATTACTATTACTCAATAGTAAACGCAGGTCATAGTGCAGAATGATAGATTTTCTATTCCAAGCTCTCTTCTTTATGAGAGAAGTCATGAGCAGCTGGACAACGTGGAATCACAACATTTGAGTTTGAAAATCACCGATGCACCCGAACCGAAGATTTCATGAACGTCATGGTCTATGGAACAATCGGATACTTTTGTTGCTCTCGGAAGCTGAAGTTGGCTACACTGTAGTAGATAAATTTCTTGGTGTGGCGGCTGTTTGATGCGAGGTGGTGTTATTTTTCTTATTCTCTACATTATGTTTTCCAGGGACCAATACATCCTATAAAATATTTGAAGATTTAACAATGATGTGCTGTTTTGTTAGACAAGGGGCATAGTTAAAAATCATCTTCAAAACATCTTCAATTTTTTAGTTGACACCAAATTTTCATTTGCCGATTAATCTCTAATTGCTCTTACTGTATGATCCAAATCGAATTTTCACATGATTTGTGTGTTTTACCTTACATCATTTGTGAAAAATAAAATCTTATTTTGACAAAATGATAATACAAACATTACCTATGATGTATTATATCTGGGGTTCTGAACAACGTAGGCCCACCAATATCCAATGTTGAAAATAAGGAAGGCAAGAGGGAAGAGTATCCTCGCAATCATATCAACAATAGCAGCTTTGTTGTTCCGGCTTATTCCACAGCATCTTTTCTTATCGTCGATATCAGGAATAGGTGTATCTGTATGTATTCCTGCTACTAATGAGTTAAGAGTTGAGTTATTATTGGTCCTCTTTTTGAGTTCACTTTGTTTGCCGTTTGTTGTGACCTTATTAGGGTTCAGAGCACTCGGTTGCCTAGCAACAAACGAATCCGGGTTGATTATTACCTCGGACATGTTTGCTTTTTTCTTTTCGTTGCGCTCCTCATCTTCCTCTTCGTCCTCTGCATACGGCGTCATAAATTCCTGTAAGAAAGGTTCAATGAAAGTATCTGAATGTTGCTCTTTTGGTGATTCGTGATGCAGGTACTTTGCCTGCCTTATACCTTTCTTCACCTATTTGTGATAAGAGAGAGCCCTGATGGTCTGCAGCTGAAGATGGCCAAGTGAAATTCCCATTCTTCATTAGGGTTAAGCCTTGGGTTAGGGTTAGTGTTGGGTTTAGGGTAAGGGTTGATGCATCTTCGCAGTGTTCAGCTGCGGACCACAAATCGTTACTCTGTGCGATAAAACATTTTGATTTAGAGATATGCGCAGGCAGACAGTAAAAGGACAAAGTGGAACGCTGTTAGTTACAGCATGGGTGTTTAACTAGAGGGTAGGCAACTTCCCATATTTCAAACATAAGCATTGCCTTTGGGTTTTCAAAATTGGAGAATGTACACATTCCAAGAAAATCTTATTTTGTCCTTTTTATGGATGATTTAAAGAAATAACTCAAAAATAAAAACATGATTATCTGCATACATGTTGATAATTTAATAAAAATGGAATTCATCATAATTATGACAATACAAAAAGTGAACAATTTTCCACAAATTATGGTTTTATTGGAATGTGTTCTTGAATAATTACCCACAATGCAATACTCCCAGAGAACACCTTGATACTTCTTATTCTTATTGGTCTTTTTTGTTTACACTTACATGAGATTGAATATATTTTATGCTTTAATCATATTAAGAATTGATTTTTATTCAAAATAATACGAAAACATATACATTTATCTAATACTTATTCTACCATAAAATAGAAGCAAGGTATTGCTCATTTTTAAGGTCTCATGTTATAACACAGAGTTGCATACCCTTCTAATTAAAAGCCCATGGTTTCAGGTAACAAAAGCATGCAATAATACAGTTTACAGATAGATAATGATAGCTTGATATTCATTTATTACAGTACGTGCTTAAAGCAAATTGATAATGGAAAAATAAAGAGAATTGTGTGTTTGTTGTTTTTCGTTAGTTTTGCGCCACCTACCGAATCATTTTCGTCTCTTCGATAGGGCATCATTTCGTTGCCGATACGCTGGTACTTCGAGACCTACAGTTAATAAGTAAGTTCATTACCTCGGGAAGTTGTAATTGATGGCGGGAGAACAGTTCTAGCAACTAATAAGCTGATAAGGCTTATTTCTAATGGAGATAAAGCGACATCTTTAGAATGTTAAGCTATTTATTTTTTATGAAACTGTATGTCAATGTGTAACATCATAAACCCGATGGATTACTAAAGGATTCTCAATTTGTTTTTTCTAAATCGGTCAGCAAAATATAATGGGGGGGGGGGCAAATCAATCAAAACACAGGGCATTAAAATGCAAAATGTCACCATCTGCTATTTGTTACAAACGCTAAATGACGAACTCGTCCTGTTAACCCTTTTATTTATTGATTTATATCTTCTCTAGATATCTGAACAGGTACCCGTATGCTTATGCAGACCCAACTTTTAACCGATTGGGAATTTTAGCTGTAGTGTTAGGTTTAACACTGGGTAATGATGTTTTCACGCTTAAGGGGCTCCAAATACTTGCACACGTTTTAATATCCAAGCTCAATGCCTATATTTTTTGGTAATGCATACAATGATGGGCAAAATATAATTTCCTTATAGTTTATTGAATCATGTTATTGAGACATTAAATATCTTACAACAGCAATTCAATCCAGGAACTTTTGAATCGAATCACAAAACGTGTTATTTACTCATATATACTCATTGATGAATATTATATAACGGATCAAAACATATATCAGTGCATTCATGTTTCAGTGTAACACTTGTTAGCAAGAAGAGAAGATCACAATTGATAAAATACAGACACCAAATTCTAGAAGTGCAATTAAATGTATAAATCACTTTCTTGTCATAGAAAGAGATCCAATAAATCCCACCACCTCAGGACTAACCGTCGACAACCTGATAATATATACGGGTGTACACTTTTAAAAGAAAATAAACTTTTAGCACCCTTATTATGTTAATAGATTCTCAATTTTTTCAAGGTATTCCACCCACATAATTGGCCAGCTGGAAAATGTTGGCTATATTCGCATGGGTAGAGATGGAATTACCGAGAAAAAGTAGTGCTCTGCTTAAGAATCTGTAATCGTAATTAGAGAGTTAAAAGTCTTGCCAAGAGCATGTACATGGAATTAAACGTGAAATACTTCATCATATTCCTTAGATAAATCTTTTGAAACCTATGTCACAGTTTTACCTTCAAACATGAAAACGTACAGCTAAAGTGTACACCCCTATATTTTGTCACTGTGCGTTGTCGATGGTTAGGCGTGCACCTGTTAGTTATGAAGTGAGCCGTGTACACTTAATTATTTAAATAAGAGTAGCTTAATAATCATTTCCGACATCTGACAATTACTTTTATAAATATTGTCGCCTGAAAGTTTGAAACATTAGAGCCGACCGTCATCAGTTCCGTGAAAGGGTTAAGATTCGTTTAAAAGTTACATAGTGTTAAATGAAAAATACTTGATCATAAGCGCATCGAATATCAACAAACCTTTCTTGAGAGAACATTCACAAGGGCGTATTCTAGTAACCCGCCAACAACAAAAACAAGACATGTCGCCATCCACACATCGATTGCCTTGACGTATGACACTCTTGGAAGCTGACCGAGGACCCCGGACGATTGGGTTGTGATCGTGAGAACTATAAAATGAGCATATAATATAGGAGTGGCAATGTGGGATTATTTGCATTTTTATTTTAGTTAATAAATGGAAACATATCTGAACTAAAACTAAATGAACCTCAAGAGGGCTGCCACATAGTCATATGCTTTTGGCTTACTTTAGCAGAAAATAGATGTCGTAACGTTGATCAATGCGTTCAATCAAACGTTCTGTTTCGACCTGTATATATTAAAAGACAAGGTTCACGTTGTCATGTTGACTATAATATTAAGCCCACATTAAGTCAACGTCAAAAAGTTATACCAGTAAGGTCAGAAGAGTTAGTCGGCAAAAATATCTCAATATCTTTTTTTGTTCACATTCACGGCCTAGACAGACATCTCGTGATCGTGTAGGTATTGTACTTCCATGAAGAATTATTCACAAAATCGTTTTTGTTGTCAACAAGGAAAATTAAGAATATTAACGTAGTAATGCCAATGTTTAGCTTCCTGTCTTCTAGGATTTATTTGTAACGTGAAACGTATTCGGATCTCTTTTCCGGAAAGTGTCTACCAGTTCATTGATAAAAGATTTCCGGAGGACATTGAATTATAAAAGGATGTGACGTACATGGACATGCAATTACGAGGAAGGCAATTTCCCTCAAGGGGATTTGTCCTTGACCTATATTACGCATTCGGTCGGTTGATCGGTTTTAAAATATTTTTTGAACAATTTCTAAATTAGTAGCATATTTCACAAGATAAACAATTTTGTATTGTAAGGCGATTGATAAGTTTTACAAACCTGTTAGGAGAGAAAGAGTCACCCTGGCGGGCACCGCTTTATTGTCAATCCAAAATGCGACCCACGAAAGTATGACCACAAGTATACTAGGGATGTACGTCTGAGTTAAGTAGAATCCAATGGCTCGCTCCAAATAAAGCATGCCATATATACAAGTAAACGAACCTGAAAGAAGCTTGTCAAACTGAATAGATATACCAAGACCAGATAGTGTCTGAAATGTAAAAAACTTTTTTTTAAACTCAATCCGAAATTTCACAATTTTTAGGTTGAGAAGTATGCAACCTCCTTCCCCAAGAAACAAAAATTAAAATGTTGACTAGCGTATCCATCCACTTGAACAAAAAATCATCACATCACATTACAAAATTAACGTTCATTATTCCACTTTTGTTGACTTTTGGTCAATAAGTCATACCTGTACTATAAACAGCAGTACAATCTCCCTTGGAAAAACCACTAACCGAGAATTCTGGCAGGCTAATTGTAGGAGCGACTTCAACTCCATCGGTACCTGGGGTCCAAATTAAGATTATATCTCTCGTAGTATAGCCATCTGTAGAATGAAAACGGAATTACCACATGATTTTCAGTTTAGGTATAGATTTCATAGCATTTTATTATTGTAGAGTAAGAGTTTTTTGATGATACATTTGTTAACAACTAAAACAGTTGACTCACCTACCCAGATTACCAATACTTAAAAATTACTTGCAAAATATCCACGAATTGCATTTTCATTGTGAAGTTATTGAAGATTAAATTGCAAAATTAAATTTCCAAAAGTAAGTAGAAAGCTATAACTAAAAAGAATAGTAAAACCAAAGAAAACGAAATTCTTTCTCAAACTTTAGGGTAAGCATACGCCTGGAATTACCCGAAATTGAGACAGTTTTTGAAAGGTTACTCCTGCATTTTTCATTAGTATCACAACAACTTGCAAAGAGTGTCGAGTGCAAATGTTTTGTAATGTTCCATAATGTTGTATCACAATAAAACTCAACTAACTGAGCGACGAGATAGTTTTATAAAACAAAGTACTGTATCTATCAACATGGTTCTCCTTGCGATCCCGGGCTTGTGATATCATAAATATCAAGTTTTAGGGTAGAGTGATAGTATAAACACTATAGACTATAATGGCTATAAACTGCCAAGAAGTTCTGCCAATAACTTATCTGAGTGATGAGCTAGTTTTATATAACAAAGTATCTGTCAACATGGCTCTCCTTTCGATAACATAAATATCAAGTTTTAGGGTAGAATGATAGTTTAAACTCTATAAACTATAGCTATAAACTGACAATAAGTTCTGCCAATAACTTATCTGAGTGATTAGCTAGTTTTATATAACAAAGTATTTATCAACATGGCTCTCCTTTCGATATCATAAATATCAACTTGTAATCGATTTATTCAAAACAAACAAAGTGCTATTTAGCCCCCTGCTTTTCACAGTAATTAATTAGGTTTTCATCAAAGATCAACTCATCGATTGAATGTTCCCTTGCAAACAACAAGGATAAGTTTCCTTAATTGTATATTATGTAGTAATTTGTTTATATTAGAACATATAGGTAATTGGAATTTGAATGTGCTAAAATATAAAATATTATTTTGCTATAATAAATAGATTTTATTCTTCGTGATATATTCAAAACTCTTAAGAATCACAAGATATGTTGAAACTGAGAGAAAAAACAAAAACGTGTGCAAAATAAACATTTACAACGAAACAAATGAGTGTATCACTCCGAGTATTCAGACTGGCTAACTCGTATATTTTTCTCAACAAGATACTTTATCCATTTCCGATGCGCATTAATTAGACTATGGATAACCGATTTCGATAAATGGGAATTTATCCTTGAGTAGGATTGAATAATCAGTACTCCAAGGGACATGAATTGTGTGGCCGCGCGTTGATCAAAAAGTGGGTCAATATTATTTGTTTGCAACATTATCACTAATTGTTTATATTTCTTAGTTTGGAGGTCGTATCGAATTTTATTTAATTGGACATGTTCGTTTCCACAACAAACTGGGCACTAAAGAATACATCGTTAAGACTGCGTTCTAGAACTGACTGCGGTGCTAGTGAATAGCATAATACTTAAGTATAAGTTTTCCCCTAGGTATTACGAAGAAGAACAATACGCCCCTGATGTGCAAATAACATGATCATACGTTTTCAACAAAAACAGTTTATCCAAGCAAACTTACACCGCTAATTACGATATGTGTAAATCTTGTCATCCAATCGCGTGTGTCAACCGCGCCGGCTTGTCGCTAGTCCACCACAGAGTTCGATTGCAATAAACCGTGTTGTCTTTCAAAATAATTATGTGAGTGTAAATGCGCTTTGATGAACCATTTTTGTTGAAAACACATGAACATGTAATGAGCAATGCAGGGCTTATTGTTCTTTTTATGATACCTGGGGAGAAAACGCATCAAAATACTTCTTAACTTACTAGCACCGCGGGCAAACAAAATTACAGTCTTTATTATTTCGTTTACATGTTCTTTTGTTTAAGAAACTTTGCAGTTTATAATTTATGAGTTGGCTATATCATGTTTTATGATTATTGAGCAGCTGTGTATCGTGGATAATTGTGTATGTGAAAAGTAGCATACATGGTGGGATGGTCTTCTGATAATTGGAGTTTTCTACGAGAATCTTATTTGCCATAGCAACAGGGCACGGTACGGCCATCTGAATCAAATAGTACATTGGTACATAATGTAGCCGACATGAAAATTACAGACTGAGAACAATGGTCTAAGACTGTTTTAGCCGACATGGTCGACTAAAACAGTCTTAGACCATTGTTTTCAGTCTGTAATTTGTCCATGAAATGGAAGGGTATATGCCATTTTGAGTATCACGCCGAAAATGGTAAAGGTCATTGCTAGCTAAAAACTAAAGTATGTTTAGATTTGAAGGATGATTTATGACCAATAAGAGCTGAAATATGGTTTATGGGCAATAAGAATGGCGACCATTTTGAATTGCCAAAACTTGTTTACATAAAGGCCAACCTATGAAATAAGGTACCTGTGTAATTTCGAGTACATTGCCGAACAATTTTGGAGCAATGACCAAAAAAAGCTAAATAACATAAAATAAAGTATTTGCACAAGTTTAGTTGATTGATTGAGCTATATTAAAAATATGACCAAAATAGCTGAATATGATTTTACGGCATTAAATGATGCGGTCATTTTGAACACAAGTCATCTTTAATATTAAAATAATTAACAAAACAACTCAAAACTAATATGGTACCAATAGCGATTATAGTTCTGTCTTTGATTTAATTACAAAGTGGCTCGATAGACGGACGGACAAACAGACATACAGATCGGACATACGGGCGAGTGATTTATAGAAGCTCAACATTTGAAACATTAAAACAACATAACAACATATAGGGCAGTATTTTATTTGAATGCATTGCAGTCATATTTTGATACCAATATGGAAATTTGTCAAAAGCATTTCGAATGAACAATTTTATCATTGATCACTTTTGATTTTACAAGACACAATTAAGCGATTGTGTCAGATTATCATTACATCACAAACTATGTTTACCAAAATATGAAATGTATCAATAAAATACAATGTCCTTTGCGTCCACATATTCTAAAACCGTTAGAGATATTGTATACTTACAACTTTCAAGCGTTATAGCACAAGACTGATTATCAACAGGAAAATATTGCAGGTCCATCGGACAGCCCAATTTGAGAGACAGTCTAAAAATAAAATATTGGGAATAACAATATATCTATCCACAAAAAATCGAGTATGAAAATGCAAAAAAAGCAATAAGAAAGTGCCAGGCATAGCAAAGATAGGATCAGACTAAAATAAAGATTACCATGCACGACAATACGATAGTCTACAATAAAGTCTTCAATCTACAGTCTACAATTAAGGAAAATTGGATATTTGTTTTATAAGCAGCCTTATAACAGACACCATTAATGAAAATGGGATGAATTGAATAACCCCGTGACAGAAGAAATTGTAAAATAATAAAAGTATATGAGCATTCTTATACAAACAATGAACATAGGGTACCTGATTTATAACCCTCTTCATGTGATCAATATCTGGTAAATACCTGTGGATGTTTACCTTAGTATGTTTATTGAGCACCGCATTGTTACTAGTGAACTGTTATTGTTTCCCTTTTATTGATGTTCGATGTCATGTCAATACTTATCTTTTGATTTATTCCGTGACATTATGCCATGGGATTAGTTGTCTTGAATTTTCTTAAAATTATCTGGCAAAAGGAGGGAAATCAATGCTTACTGTAATGTTCATTGGAAAACATTTGGTCAATTATGGTCAAATGGTTATTGGTCAATAATGAAAGGGATAGTTGAATAGTGTGTTCATGATGTATGGTTTGGAATTATAGGTAGCAGTCGGGAGCTTCGCTATCTGACTGAAATTTTATTTCGTCATACAATGTGCACCTTTCACCGCTTATTAGGAGGCCCCCCGGCAGGGGCCTCCTATCAATTTTGTAGATATTATTCTTTATTAGGAGGCCCCATCGGGGGGCCTCCTATCAATTTTGTAGATATTATTCTTTATTATTATTCTTTATTAGGAGGCCCTCCTGAAAGGGCCTCCTATAGCTTTTGTAGCTTTTCTTTATTCTTATTCTTATTATTATTCTTTCAAAGCAGTTTTCTCCTACTTTCAACTAGCTTTCAACTTTCTACTATATGCTCCTACTAGATACCTGGTTTCATCTTGATGGGAAAATATTTCATATCTAGGTCAATGTCAAAGGTCAAAATCTAGGTCAAATCTAAGCTTTTTTTCAAGTTTCTCAAGTTTGTCATTATACTTCATTATTTCTTGCGATGAATTAAACTGAAACTACATTTAAGTATTCTCTACAAATTGTTCACTATATGTCAGCATTAAATTTTTACCGTTTTTGAGATATTTGACGTCAAAAAACAGTCAAAAGAGGTCATTTTTCAACTTGCTTCAATCTGACCAAATTTTTTTTTAAAAATCATCTACAAGTTCCCAGGAGTCCAAATCTGACTTCAAATTTGACCTTTGACCTTTAGTTGACCTTCAGTGACCTTCGAAAGGTCAGAAAAGTTGATTTTTCAAATTGAGTCTTTGGATTCAAATTTAGGTCAGTCTAATTACAAAAAGCCTACTGAGGTCTAAAAAAGTAAAAATTTCAAGGTCAAAGGTTAAGGTCATTAAAGTAGGTCACAAACTGTGCTATCTAAGTTTCTCATGGTTCAAGACTACAAATCAATATTTTTAATTGAAAGTCAAGATATACATTTCTCTAAGGGTTCTACACATATTAGTCATTGACTATTTATTAAAATTTTGTCCCAGTTTTGATATATAAGAGCTCAAAAACTGAAAAAGGTCAATTTTTCAAAGTTTATAAGGTCAAACTTTAACTTGCTTCAAATTCACCAAACTTTTTTTTAAAAATCATCTACAACTTCTCAGGAGTTCATATTTAACCTCGGATTTGACATTTGACCTTTAGTTGACCTTCAGTGACCTTCGAAAGATCAGAAAAGTTGATTTTTCAAATTGAGTGTTTGGATTCATATTTCAGTATTTAGGGTTAGCCTAATCATAAAAGACCTACTGAGCTCTAAAACAGTAAAATTTTCAAGGTCAAGGGTCACGGTTATCAAATTAGGTCAAAGGTCAAAATCTAGGTCAAATCTAAATTTTTTTCAAGTTTCTCAACTTTGTCCTTATACTTCATTATTTCTTGCGATGAATTAAACTGAAACTACATTTTAGTATTCTCTACAAATTGTTCACTATATGTCAGCATTAAATTTTTACTGTTTTTGAGATATTTGACGTAAAAAAAACGGTCAAAAAAGGTCATTTTTCATCTTGCTTCAATCTGACCAAATTTTTTTTTATAACTCATCTACAAGTTCCCAGGAGTCCAAATCTGACCTCAGATTTGACCTTTGAACTTTAATTGACCTTGAATGACCTTCGAAAGGTAAGAAAAGTTGATTTTTCAAATTGAGTCTTTGGATTCAAATTTAGGTCAGCTTAATTACAAAAGTCCTACTGAGGTCTAAAAAAGTAAAACTTTTCAAAGTCAAAGGTCAAGATCATGAAATTAGGTCACAAACTGTGCTATCTAAGTTTCGCAAAGTTCGACTACAAACCAATATTTTTAATCCGGAGTCGAAATATACACCTTCCTCTAAGGGTTGTACACATATTAGCAATTGACTATCTAATAGAATTTTGTCCCAGTTTGAGATATAAGAGTTCAAAAGTTGAAAAAAGGTCAATTTTCAAGGTCAAATTTAAACTCGCTTCAAATTGACAAAATCTTTTTTTGAAAATCATCTACAAGTTCTCAGGAGTTCACATCTGACCTCAGATTTGATATTTGTCCTTTAGTTGACCTTCAAATTGTCAAAAATGCCTAAGAGGGCCTCCCTGAGATTGCTTGCAATCTTCAAAAGTCTAGTTTATTCTTCCTCCCTCTTTTTCTCCTACTTCCGACTAACTTTCAACTAGCTACTACATAGTCCTACTAGGGACCTTAGCTGAACTTGGTGGGAAAGACCTTTATATCTAGGTCAAGGTCAAAGGTCAAAATCTAGGTCAAATCTAAGCTTTTTTTAAGTTTCTCAGATTTCGTCCTCATACTTCATTATTTCTTGCGATGAATTAAAATGTAACTAGATATAAGCATTCTCTACAAATTGCTCACTATATGTACGCGTTAATTTTTTACCGTTTTTGAGATATTTGACGGCAAAAATCGGCAAAAATCGGTCATTTTTCAACTTGCTTCAAATGAACCAGGATTTTTTTTAAAAATCATCTACAAGATCTCAGGAACTCAAATATGTCCTTACTTTTGACCTCCGACCTTTGGTTGACCTTCGGTGACCTTCGAAAGGTAAAAAAAGTTGTTTTTTCAAATTGATTTTCTGGATTCAAATTTAGGTATATTTGATCACAAAGGACCCACTGAGGTCTAAAAATGTAAAATTTGCAAGGTCAAAGGTCAAGGTCATCAAACTAAATCACAAACTGTGTTTTCTAAGTTTCTCAAAATTGGAGACTACAAATCAATATTTTTTCATGAAAGTCAGGATAAATATTCCTCTATAGGTTCTACACATATTAGCAATTGACTATTTATTAAAATTGTGTACCAGTTTTGAGATATTGGAACTCAAAAACTGAAAAAAGGTCAAATTTCGAAACTTTTCAAGACTAAATTTCAACTTGCTTCAAATTGACCAATTTTTTTTTTAAAACTCATCTACAAGTTCTCAGGATTCCAAATCTAACCTTACTTTTGACCTTTGACCTTTGGTTGACCTTCAGTGACCTCCGAAAGGTCAAAAAGTTGATTTTTCAAATCGATTTTCTGGATTCAAATTTAGGTATATTTATTCACAAAAGACCTTCTGAGGTCTAAAAAAGTAAAATTTGCAAGGTCAAAGGTCAAGGTCATCAAACGAAATCACAAACTGTGTTTTCTAAGTTTCTCAAAATTGGAGACTACAAATCAATATTTTTAAATGAAAGTCAGAATATATATTCCTCTACTAAAGGTTCTACACATATTAGCAATTGATTATCTATTAAAATTTGGCTCCAGTTTTGAGATATTATAGCTCAAAAACTGAAAAAAGGTCAAATTTCGGAATTTTTCAAGGTCAAATTTCAACTTGCATTTATTCGACCAAACCTTTTTTAAAAATCATCTACAAGTTGTCTGGAGTTCATATATGACCTTGTATTAGAGATTTGACCTTTGGCTGGCCTTTGAATGTTCAGAAACGAATATAGGGCCTCCGTAAGATTGCTTGCAATCTTAGATCGTTATTATTTATTCTTCCTCCCTCTTTTTCTCCTACTTCCAACTACCTTTTAACTAGGTACTACATAGTCCTACTAGGGACCTGGGCTGAACTTGGCGGGAAAGGAATTTTTATCTAGGTCAAGGTCAAAGGTCAAAATCTAGGTCATCAAACTAAATCACAAACTGTGTTTTCTAAGTTTCTCAAAATTGGAGACTACAAATCAATATTTTTTCATGAAAGTCAGGATATATATTCCTCTATAGGTTCTACACATATTAACAATTGACTATTTATTAAAATTGTGTACCAGTTTTGAGATATTGGAACTCAAAAACTGAAAAAAGGTCAAATTTTGAAAATTTTCAAGACTAAATTTCAACTTGCTTCAAATTGACCAAATTTTGTTTCAAAACTCATCTACAAGTTCTCAGGATTTCAAATCTGACCTTACTTTTGACCTTTGACCTTTTATTGACCTTCAGTGACCTCCAAAAGGTCAAAAAAGTTGATTTTTCAAATCGATTTTCTGGATTCAAATTTAGCTATATTTATTCACAAAAGACCTTCTGAGGTCTAAAAAAGTAAAATTTGCAAGGTCAAAGGTCAAGGTCATCAAACTAAATCACAAACTGTGTTTTCTAAGTTTCTCAAAATTGGAGACTACAAATCAATATTTTTTCATGAAAGTCAGGATATATATTCCTCTATAGGTTCTACACATATTAACAATTGACTATTTATTAAAATTGTGTACCAGTTTTGAGATATTGGAACTCAAAAACTGAAAAAAGGTCAAATTTTGAAACTTTTCAAGACTAAATTTCAACTTGCTTCAAATTGACCAAATTTTGTTTCAAAACTCATCTACAAGTTCTCAGGATTTCAAATCTGACCTTACTTTTGACCTTTGACCTTTTATTGACCTTCAGTGACCTCCAAAAGGTCAAAAAAGTTGATTTTTCAAATCGATTTTCTAGATTCAAATTTAGCTATATTTATTCACAAAAGACCTTCTGAGGTCTAAAAAAGTAAAATTTGCAAGGTCAAAGGTCAAGGTCATCAAACTAAATCACAAACTGTGTTTTCTAAGTTTCTCAAAATTGGAGACTACAAATCAATTTTTTTTACTGAAAGTCAGAATATATATTCCTCTAAAGGTTCTACACATATTAGCAATTGATTATCTATTAAAATTTGGCTCCAGTTTTGAGATATTATAGCTCAAAAACTGAAAAAAGGTCAAATTTCAGAATTTTTCAAGGTCAAATTTCAACTTGCATTAATTCGACAAAATCTTTTTTAAAAATCATCTACAAGTTGTCTGGAGTTTATATATGATCTTAAATTTGATATTTAACCTTTAGTTGACCTTCTAATTGGCAATGCCTACAGGGCCTCCGTAAGATTGCTTGCAATCTTCTAGTTATAATTAAAGCCCGCCATCTCGAAGGGTGTCTTGTACAAAATCGTCAGTCTCCGTTCCCTCTCAAAATGTATTGTTTGAAGGACAATGTAAGTTACTGAACAGAAGTACAATACAGATATGGCATTCTCCCATGTACCGGTATTCAGAAACCACATACAAACTCCGCACTACCATATTCCTCCTGTACAAGAGAGGTAGATAGGGGGAGGGGGGGGGGGTTGGAGGGTCATAGAGATTAAACGCCAGAAGAACAAAGCAATACATTTTAAGAAACAAATTAGCTGACCTCTGACTGTAAAGAATTTTTCCATCTGGCCATATCCTTAGAAGCCTATTTGGGGTTGTGATATCATGGAATTTGGCTTCTTTCTCATTGGATACGAATGTGTCTGGGACCCATATCCTTTCGACCTGATTGTAGTTGAGCGTAAGTGAATGGTTGAAGCGTGTGAAGCTCAACCTGGGGTCTGTCCAACGCTGCCGGAAGTACGTATTCACTGAGTAGTCCTATAAAGGAGTAAAATCCGGATGACATGATTATACAGTGTCGATTGAAAATGCTCCGATATCTTATCAAGCTGTTTTTGACCGTAAATGGTTGTCCTCTTGGGCGGTTCGTTTGGGAGCTTTGTATTAATGGTACTGAACTGCAGTTAAGGGCACTGAGGTTAGATGTTAAGTCGCAAGTACTAGTATTATTGCTATTAATATGATGTACATTATACACATAAAAATAGTATCATTGCTTTATAGACCTTGAGTTTATCTCACAATGGTAAATATATCATACGGGTATTGTGAATTTTAAGGAGATTTTCGTGATTATCAAATAAAGTATTGAATTATATGGAATTATATCAACATATATATTTGTTATTTATAATATAGAGAACGAGAAACTAGTGAACAAGGAGATGAACCTTAAGTTGGATGTCGGATGTAAAATATACTGACCATTTGTAATTCATTAATTGAGCTTATTGAATTGATTCTGATGTCAACCGTGACAGTCACCGGTTTATCTGAAAAATACAAATCAGTACATGTATACCCGCATCAAAGAGATGAGTCCGAATCGATCCATGGACTTACGGCCAAATCAGTCCCGACACCCCTTGAAAATTCGCCCCTTTAGTCCTTTTGGACAACTCAGGTCATTGCCAACTAAGTCCTAATACCCCTGGACAACTCAGTTCATATACAGCTCAGTCCCAATACCCCCTGGACAACTCAATTCATTGTCACCTCCGTGCCGATACCCCCATTGTACAACTACATTGTTGGATAACTCAATCCCAATACCCCCTGGACAACTCAATTCATTGTCACCTCTGTGCCGATACCCCCATGCACAACTACATTTTTGAATAATTCAATCCCAATACCCCCATGCACAACTCAATTCATTGTCACCGCTGTGCCGATACCCCCATGCACAACTACATTTTTGGATAACTCAATCTCAATACCCCCTGGACAACTCATTTCATTGTCACCTCTGTGCCAATACCCCCATGCACAACTACATTTTTGGATAACTCAATCTCAATACCTCCCTGGACAATTCAATTCATACACAGCTCAGTCCCAATACCCCCATGCACAACTCAATTTATTGACAACTCAATCCCTATACTCCTAGACAATATAGTTTATCGACAACTCAGTTCCTGACTCTCGTATACACCCCTGGACCATTCAATTTACTGACAACTCAACATATGGGCAATAATGATATCTAAACTCTGAGATACAACAAATATGAACCTGAATTAAATGTTTTAATTCTTAGATGCAGTTAAAAAATTATTTTCCTGTAACACATAACCTTAGCATACTATGGTAAAGAATAGTTGTCCGGGGGTTGTGTATGTGTTGAGTTGCACACGGGATGAGCAGTATATGTGTTGAGTTGCACATGGGATGAGCAGTCTATGTGTTAAGTTGCGCATGGGATAACCAGTCTATGTGTTGAGTTGCACATGGGAGTAGTCTATGGATTTGGTTACCGAGAGGAAAATCAGTATGTGATTGAGGTGTCCAGGGGTAGAGCAGTCCTTGGGTTGGGTTACCCAAAGGATGAACAGTCTAGGATTGTGCTATCTAGGAATTTAGCAGTCTAGCTAGCTTTGGATTGGGTTACCCTGGGGATAAAGAGTCTGGAATTTAATTGTTGTCATCGGACTGAAATTGATCTACGTTGGTTTTTATTATTATAGACAATATAAATGCGTTTTAATTGACAGATAGAGTGGCTTGTATTTCCTGTTATAACCCATGAATTGTGTGGTATCTAGGTGACGTAAGTATTCAGTATCACGCACGAAGAAATACAATTATTCCAACCAGATCAAGTTTGCGCAAAGTAGATGTTCTGTTTTTCAAAAACAATACAGCAGATATCAAATTTGTTTTAATAATTGGGAATGTATTGATTGCATGCGCCATAAGTTCATACCTGTCATAATTCACGAAACTATATCAAACTATTAGTAAATTAAAAATGTCCCTTTGATATTTAGTAGTATAGTTGGACAATCTGACATTCAGATTGAACCGTTCAGGGACTGAAGCTTTCCAAAATCGAGAGAAAACCACAGCATAATATATATATAGGGATAAGCAGTACGATGTAGACTTTTTTTTATCAATTTTGTGAAGCTACGGCCACCGTATCGCCGCCGTAGGGCAAATGCGACTAAGTCTTAAGTTAACTAGTGATTTTTGCTTACTGTCGTCAGCGAAGGGTCTGACTCGCCCATCATAGCCATTTGATAGCAAATCGTCCAAGAAGTCCTGAACTGACTGTTGTCCTCCCCTGACAGGTTGTGTGAAGGCGGGGTCCGTTGTTGCATCCGTGCCCCGTGGCCTACAATACATAATACAACAACATTAGAGAAGTTACGTGATATACCTGTGGGATAACTTGGACGTAACCATTTAAAAATGAACCTTTCGGGGCCCCGGGGATCAAACACAACTACTTATACTTTCATAATTTTCCCATTTTCGAAAAAATCTCTTCGAGGGGATCATGATTCAACAGGCCATAGAGTCATCGTAGAAATTAAAACTTTTTCGTTTCGGCCGTAGAATTGTTATATCGTAGAAATAAAATACCGTAAGGCCGCCATAGCAAATGCGACTGAGGTTTTGGCCATAAAATAATCAATCATGAATATTCTGCTCGCTTTGACAATTTAGGACAGATTCTTACAGGTATTGTGTGCTTTACAAAGTTCAGAAGTTATTTGCTAATCTGAAAAGCTATTTAATTTTATCAAAAAGTAAAATCCTTCTGAACTTTTTGTACTAACTATGGATTTCATTACAATTCAAAAAATGTTTTACCAATAACTTTGTACAAACGTATATGTTTAGCTCAATACTACAATGTAAATAGTTTTATAGATAACATGTTAAATTTTATTGAATCACATGAGTGTTTCTATTTATACTTTCCAACACAGTAACTAGGGATCCAATCAACATTATCGTAGGAACACAAAACTGTACAGATTTAAACTGAATGTGTCCAATTGTTATGAATATTCACCTTGTGGATTTATTCCCAAGGCTGTGTTTCCGATACTTTTTTTGTTTTTTTTGCTCACTATTCTATTGTATTGTAATATAAATCATAAATTGTAATTCATACAAGTCTTATGATGAAATCGATTTTTTGGTGGATTTCAACTAACTGCTAAATTAATTTCAATTATGTCTGTTATGTATATTCCATTCCAAATGCGTTCTTTGTTCCTTCTATTTATATCACGTTTTGAAGCCTTTTCGTTCTTAGCGATGTTCATTATTTAACACAGTTATTATAAACACAAAACAAATTTATTGGTATTCAATGTGAATTTAATGTTATCGGAGAGGGGTGCTTATTGGCGAAATTCTTGATCAACCATTTCGCTACAACCCCCCTATTATCTTCATGTTGCCCTTACCGCATCTAGATGACCCACTATGGATTGATATATTTTTTGCTCAAATATGTTAATTTTGAATGGGTTCAATTGAATGTTTTACCTTAAATGACCCCTAGTTAGTGAATATAGACAGGTATTCTTCAAGTCCACACCATGCACTTTAGTTTAAATTGCTTTTTTACAATAAACATTGTTAAACACTTTTTATTTATTTCTTCAATTGGATAACAAGCTATTGAAGTAACCTTTAATTGGCCAATTGACGAAACAGAATTTGAGGCTTTGACTAATTCAAGTTCTATTTTGCATAGAGCAGTGTAACTCATAGAAACCGACAAACACGATATCTCCAAGTATTATCCTTAAGTTTTATGATTATGAAAACGTTGCATAAAGCAGTATAACTCATAGAAACTGACAAACACGATATCTCTAAGTATTATCCTTAAGTTTTATGATCATGAAAACGCATAGAAATAAGGATAACGTGTTTTTATACGCAACCATAGATGGCCGAACATACGTCAACCCTCGGAATTACTCTCTCTCTCTTATAAATAAACAAAAGATAATGAAATCATCGCCCCTATGAAATGCAAGACGTCAAATGATCATTGTCAGCTGCTGAGACAGACTTAATAAAATTCAATTATATGTTGTGTAACGCAATCATATAAATGATATTTGGAGAACGCAAAGGGTAACCAACTAATGAAAATGAATATAAAGGATGTCCATAAAGACTGAGACAGACTAATGGTATAAAATTCAATTATATATTGTGTAACACAATCATATAACTGATAAATGAAGAAAGCAAAGGGTAACTAACCAGATGCAAATAAAAATGAATATACAGGGTGTCCATAAAGACTGAGACAGACTAATAAAATAAAATTCAATTATATATTGTGTAACGCAATCACATAAATGATATTTGGAGAAAGCAAAGGGTAACTAACCAGATGCAAATAAATATGAATATACAGGGCGTCCATAAAGACTGAGACAGAATAATGGTATAAAATTCAATTATATATTGTGTAACACAATCATATAACTGATAAATGGAGAAAGCAAAGGGTAACTAACCAGATGCAAATTAAAATGAATATACAGGGTGTCCATAAAGACTGAGACAGACTAATGGTATAACATTTAATTATATATTGTGTAACACCATCAAATAACTGATATTTGGAGAACGCAAGGGTAACTAGCCAGATGCAAATAAAAATGGATAAACAGGGCGTCCATAAAGACTGAGACAGACTTATGGTATAAAAGTCAATTATATAATGTGTAACACCATCATATAAATGATACTTGGAGAACGCAAGGGTAACTAGCCAGATGCAAATAAAAATGGATAAACAGGGCGTCCATAAAGACTGAGACAGACTTATGGTATAAAAGTCAATTATATAATGTGTAACACCATCATATAAATGATACTTGGAGAACGCAAGGGTTACTAACCAGATGCAAATAAATATGAATATTCAGAGTGTCCATAAAGACTGAGACAGACTTATGGTATAAAAGTCAATTATATATTGTGTAACACCATCATATAAATGATACTTGGAGAACGCAAGGGTAACTAACCAGTTGCAAATAAAAATGGATAAACAGGGCGTCCATAAAGACTGAGACAGACTTATGGTATAAAATTCAATTATATATTGTGTAACACCATCATATAAATGATACTTGGAGAACGCAAGGGTAACTAGCCAGATGCAAATAAAAATGAATATACAGGGCGTCCATAAAGATTGAGACAGACTAATGGTATAAAATTCAATTATACATTGTGTAACGCAATCATATAACTGATACTTGGAGAAAGCAAAGGGTAACTAACCAGATGCAAATAAATATGAATATACAGGGTGTCCATAACGACTGAGACAGACTCATGGTATAACATTTAATTATATATTGTGTAACACCATCAAATAACTGATATTTGGAGAATGCAAACGGTAACTAACCAGATGCAAATAAAAATGAATATACAGGGTGTTCATAAAGACTGAGACAGACTAGTGGTATGAAATTCAATTATATATTGTGTAACGCAATCATATAACTGATACTTGGAGAAAACAAAGGGTAACTAACCAGATGCAAATGAAAATGAATATACAGGGTGTCCATTAAGACTGAGACAGACTAATGGTATAAAATTCAATTATATATTGTGTAACACAATCATATAAATGATACTTGGTGAACGCAAGTGTAACTAACCAGATGCAAATTAAAATGAATATACAGGGTGTTCATAAAGACTGAGACAGACTAATAATATAAAATTCAATAATATATTGTGTAACACTATCATATAACTGATACTTGGAGAGAGCAAAGGGTAACTAACCAGATGCAAATTAAAATGAATAAACAGGGCGTCCATAAAGACTGTTTACCATTACAATACAAAGTCTGTGTAAAGTGTAAAGATATTTTATGGACAGTCATACTCAGTATGAAAGCTTAATTAATATATTGTATGTTGTTGAAAACAATGCAGAATGCCTCCTATGCTTTGAAGGAATAATCAGCACAGATAGTACCATTGTACTTGGTTATATCCTTTAATCGACACATAGCTGATACCCTTTTTCACAACAGTTCATAAAAAGAAATCATCTTTTGTAAAATATTGAATGGTTTAATAACTATAATTTTAAGGAGGAAGTCTTGTATCAATTGCGCATTCAGTTTGCGCATGTAAAATCTCGTTCTCGCAAAAGTTCTCGCAGTGGACGAGTTTTAGCGATACTAGACTACTACCTTTAAACAAAGTTATTCATTGATTTATGTTTTCTTTGTATTTTGCTCTATTGAATGAATGCACTGGGTAATGGATGCCTTTACGGTTCCTTGCGTTCATTTTCGATTGGATATAAAAACACATGATGATGTATACTTCTACTATTCTAATACTAATAATCTGTTTATTTAAGCTTAATCGATTTATGGAACGCTATTGAAGCATTTCCATTACATGTAAATTCACACCTTTGATAGGGTTCGACATAATGGCTTTTAACGTACGTTGTCGTTTTGATCAGAAGTAAAATGACTGAGAAAACTATTAGCAGATTGGATTTTTATTAAATTGTATATGCGCCGTCGATGCAGCGGGTTGGTTTACATAAAAGCATAAGTACAATGCAATCCAATATATGATCAATCTGTGTGTCAACTTCTCATTTTCTAATATTGAATGATGAGGCAAGACAACGGGACACCGATTTAATTTTTGTACCGCCACCACAAGTGGTGATTTGTTGCTAAGGTCTCCAACGTTTTTGGACGGTGTGCAAAGGCTGGCATTCATGAACGCGTTGGTTCGATGGTTCGTGTCGTGCGGGGATTGTCTGTAGCACATGACGGGTGGTGACAATTCGCATGCATCTAACGCATCTAATAATACATCTTGAATCTCTAATTAATTTTAAATTTCAGCCTGTTTGAGGAGGCAACCCTAGTCCATTTGAAGTGATCCATGTCGTCAGTCTAAGGCTTTTTTATGGTTTAGGTGGTTTTTGCTTGTTTGAGTCAATATAAGTAAGTGTTAATTCTGACTTATCTGCTTATAATATGATTGTAATTGTGTCTCATAAGCCTTTGGAGGCTGGCCGTATAATTACGGGTGACACTGTAATAAATAAATAAATATATGCGTTTGAGGCAATGTTCACAAGTTTAACGCAACATTTGCATGTTTGAGGCAATATTTGCATGTCTGAGGCAATATTTGCATTTCTGAGTCAATAGTTGCATGTTTGAGGCAATATTTGCATGTTTGAGGCAATATTTGCATGTTTGGGGCAATATTTGCATGTTTGAGGCAATATTTGCATTTCTGAGTCAATAGTTGCATGTTTGAGGCAATATTTGCATGTTTGAGGCAATATTTGCATGTTTGAGGCAATAGTTGCATGTTTGAGGCAATATTTGCATTTTGGGGCAATTTTTGTCTCTTGGTTACGTAAATTTAAAGTCAGTGTATATCCACATTTTTCTTTCTAGCAATTTTTACACTAGTACACACTAATTTATTGATAGACGGTACGTATGCAATCTACTTGTAGAATTGATAAACCCCAGCTCTAGTGTTCTACTTGATCTTTAATAATCCTATTTTCTAAATATAAAGGGGATAAGTTCAATGTACGCTGTCACTAAAGTGTCCATGGGGCTTGGAACTGCAATGTATAATTTATTGCTTCTTTGCCCTGGGATTTCATAAATCTGCGAATAATTACTTCTCATTATTATCGAATAAAATCAGAAGATCATTTCGCTATAATTCTAACGCTGTTAAATTGCTTTTATCGCAGATATACACGGTGTAATCTATGGAGATTGCGCAAATGGCAAACGGGACTTGGGAGATATTAAACGAAATAGTATCACATTGGTTACGATTACCCCGAAGCTGCCCAAAAACCTATTTTATAACCAAAAGCATTCCAAAATATCTTATTTTGATATTGCATTGAGAGTATCAATATCACTTGACATTAAATCTCTTGAAGATTGTGAGTAAGTCGATCTGTAATATTACGTTCTGGACAACTTCTGGGAATCACTGTAAGTCGAAATACACGTTCGTTGAGATTACATCAACGATATTTCATATCATATTTTACATTCTGAGAGGGGGGAATTATACTAGATTTTTACCAGTGCCAAATTAAATGTTAATGAAAATAATTATGCAATAAAGAAATAGCCTAAGAAATTCTCCCTAATTAGTATAATAATGCACATGAGAATTTAATGATATATATCCGCAGTCTTTACGTATCATTATAAAATCATCCGTTACATTTTATACCCGCTGATATAATATTCGCATTATTATAGATCTGGAGTCCATGGCTTTTCGATTAGACCTGGCATATCCATACATGTAGGCCATTTTCTCTATTTTGAATTTGCCTTCAAAAGTACCATGAAAAAATAAATGGAAACGAGGGTCAAAAGTTCGTTCTGATTGCATCCTTAAGCAATTCGTCTATTGCAATCAACTAAGACGATCAATCACTATGATCACGCAATACACCGTTATCATGCAACTTCAATTAAGAAGAGTACCACACCCGGGGTCACATAGCCCTCGACGTTCTAAGAAAACCTATTTATCTTGTATTAATTTGCATGTTTGATCAATAGGACACTGACGAATGAAATAGAATCAAAGGTGTAAGTCCTTGTTTTAATTCAGTATACTCGACTTATGGTACATCAGTCCATGATCTTTAACCGGCGAGCAATTCTTATCACTCGTGGGTATTGAAATATGAGGTAAATCGGTACTATTTGGAAAAAAGAACATTTTCTTTAGTCTTATGTACATGTATGATGGAAAAATTATCTCCGAGAGACATATAACATCCTCTGCTTTCCGAGTTAATAATTTGGATAATCAGATATTGCGAGTGCGCACGCACCTCGTACACTAAACGAAACGCATAGTTCCGCACTTGGACCCGCAATTGTATAGTTTCCATATTGCTTTTGAAATCTCGCTAAATCTCGTTTTTCGTGAGATTTTAAGAGACTTACATATTATACCTCTAATGACTTACATTACCTTCTTTTAAATGGCATATTTGAATTCAGTGAAATGTTTTATCCTATAATATATTTGATGTACACAGTTTTGTAATTTGAATAATTTTCTATGACAATTAAAAAAAACTTGGGCCAAATATCGATAAATGCAATGCTAAAATTCTTTAAAACCTTGGATTATTTGTTTGTCAATCAACATTTGCATGTTTAATCACAACATGTACATAAACAGGGTCATCATGCGGTATGTCATTCAAGTTTTATACAGATTCAACAAACACACTTTGATAAATCATGATATTAAGCCACTTTTCCAAGTGAATGGAACTCCCAAAGTAAAAGCTGAATAAAAGATGGCAGCACTAGATTTCATTGATTTTTCTGCTATTTAGAAACTATCCTTTTGAATTATATCTTGGTCGGATTCTGCCAAATCCTCACGTGAATTCCAAAAGACACTGGGCATTCAATCTAAAAGGTAGTTTTACTGGGGTTGAGTTTTACAGGGTTGAGTTGACTTGGGGTTGAGTTTACTGGGGTTGACTTGACTTGGGGTTGAGTTGACTTGGGGTTGAGTTTTACTGGGTTGAGTTGACTTGGGGTTGAGATGACCAGGAAGCTTATGTAAGGCCCAATAACTATGGTTCACAATGAAAACGACTACAATAAAATGGATATAATCCTCGATTAACTGTACTGATTGTTCTGGAGAAAAAGGCTTATAATGTGAAAGAAATGATGGTCCCCTAGGGATTATGGTCCCTTTCTTAACGACCCTTACTGGCCCTGATTGTGTATAGGGTAATAAGGGAAAGAGTTGTATTTAGGTCACCATATAAATCAATGGAGAGTAGGACCATAATTTGATAGGACCTCCTACCCTTTTACACCTGTATAATGTTTAAAGATAATTGCCCGTGTAGTTTACGTAATGTGTCTTAAATTCAATTCATTTATAACCATCTATCCCTATTAGGTGTCTAGTTATTGATATTGTTCGTGTCCTACCAAATCAATTACAGGAAGTTAACAAGTTGGCCATTAGTGCATAATAACTTGTTGAAGAGGTTTTCTATATGAAGTATGTTACTTAAGTTTCGTTTAATAATGAATATTTTTCGAGATTGCCTTCTCCCGCAAGCTTCAAAACCATCGGTCTTTGTCACCGATGTGGTTAGGCACCTTTGCAAAATATCAATATGAAATACTAACTGTGTTTTTATAGCTCGGGGATGTAAATGCCGACATCGGTATTATAAATGAGGTATGTAAATGTCCAAATTACTTTCTGCCGACATTGATTATATAAATAAGACAGTACAAGATTACAAGATGTTTTTTAACTTGCCGCGATACAACGCTCATTAACAGTATTAAATAAGATACAAGTATTTATCAATTCGCAATAATGTGTCATTTAGATATACGATATTTATTAAACATAATATTTTTTTTTTTTTTTTTTATTAAATTAATCATTTGTACAAAGAATACATACAATAATACAATGTAAGTGGCTGTGCTTTTAGCATTATTAGCCACGTTCTACAATTACAATATACAATGTATTCAATCAATAATATTTGATTAAAATAAATGAGATACAATAAGATACAAGAACACAAATGTGTACAAAATGTCCCCACCAAGTGGTGATCCCGTGAAATGGTTATCCTGAAAATGAGTAGACAAGACTTTACCAACACAATTTGAGGACGGAAAATCCAAAGTGGCCACCTTAAAATTTACCCAGAATGCCAAAAATTTAGTCAGTTCTAGATTTTCATACTAAGAACCACCCCTGAAAATTTGAAATTGATCCGTCACACAGTTAACCAGAAAACATGTAAACAAGACTTTACAGACAAGATTTCAGGATGGAAAATCCAAAATGGCTGCCTTGACATTTACCCAGAATGTCAAAAAACTAATCTGTTTGTAGATTTTCAAACTAAGAATCATCCCTGAAAATATGAAATTGATCTACCAAACGGTTCACCTGAAAACGGGTAGACAAGACTTTACAGACAAGATTTTAGGACAGAAAATCCAAAATGGCTGCCTTAACATTTACGCAGAATGCAAAAAAAGTAATCAGATGTAGATTTTCATACAAAGAATCATCCCTGAAAATTTGAAATTGATCTATCAAACCGTTCTCCTAAAAACGCGTAGACAAGACTTTACAGGCAAGATTTTAAGACGGAAAATCCAAAATGGCTGCCTTGACATTTACCCAGAATGCAAAAAAACTAATCAGTTCTAGATTTTCATACTAAGAATCATTCCTGAAAATTTGAAATTGATCTACGAAACGGTTCACCTGAAAACGAGTAGACAAGACTTTACAGACAAGATTTTAGGACGGAAAATCCAAAATGGCTGCCTTGACATTTACCCAGAATGCCAAAAAACTAATGAGATCTAGATTTTTATACTAAGAATCATCCCTGAAAATTTGAAATTGATCCACCAAACGGTTCACCTGAAAACGCGCAGACAAGACTTCACAGACAAGATTTTAGGACCGAAAAATCCAAAATGGCAGACAATAAAAAAGTCCTTATGAGTTTTTGCTGATTTCTTTTTACAAAATTATCACATATAACTACTGTTAACAATAAAGTAGGCTTTTACAGCAAAGTACATCTGAAATTATTTATAAAGCTACTAAATATTTAAAGTATGAAAACTCAAAAACACCATTCAATATGATACAAAGTATTATCGCGCGCTAACTTTTCTTAAGACATTCAAAATGGCTGACATGACTGAGCTAGCAGGTCCAAAACCTAATCAGATCTAGAATGAAGTGAGCTGAACAAGATGTTAAAGTTTTAAAAGCAACTGTGAAGCAGTTTTTCTTAAAGTTTGCAGACAAGGATTTTAGCATTTGACTTCAAAATGGCCGACAGGAAGTAGGTATCGAGTTAATTTTTTTTATCCACATCTGTATGCACTCATAAGTTATCCCTGAAAATTTGAAGGTGATATCTGTAGCGGTTTTGGAGAAAACTGCCGGACGTACGGACAGACAGACGGACAGACAGACGGACAGACAGACGGACAGACAGACGGACGCGCCTAGGCCGACAATATGGCCCCACACTATGTGGTGGGGACATAAAAAGTTGTTTTGTGGAGGATTTCAGACATTTACACATCGCTCGAAGAAAATGGCACTGCACTTTAAAACAATCAGATTCTCAGCTCTACTTAATGTTTTATCACCATTGAGGATCAGAGAAAGTTTATCACGTTGTGTCTTATATTTACGGGAGTATTGTATATTCATATTTTTTAGTTGGTTTTCTAATTCAGTCCAGAATGTTAATCTCAAGTTACATCGAAAAATCACATGGCTGGTTGTTTCACTGTTAATACCACATGAGCAGATGGGGGAATTTACATTGGTAAAGTTATGCGAGTAAAGGTGAGCCTTGAAAATGAAATCACATCGTACTCTGTTAAATATAATTTCTTGGTTTCTTGAGATGGACAGTTCTGATGAGTTAATGACAGTTTCGTTAAAAATATTTCTTTTAAGGCTTGATTTAAATATGCTTAAGCTAGATGAGTTCTTTATATCAGATGGCAGTAGATTCCATTCTGATATTGTTTTTGAGATACAAGATCTTTCATAAAATTTGGATTTAACTGGTAAAATATAGTCAAGTTGGTGTCTTAGTACATGTGTTTGATTTCTTTTTAGTGGTTCAAATATCTCAGTAACATAAGAAGGCAGCAAATTGTTGTGAGCTCTATACATAAAGGTAGCTCTATGATATTGACGTCTATTTGAGAGTGTGGGCCAATTTAAAGTATTCAACACTTTTGTGGTTGATGTTCCATGCATGGCACCTGAACAAATAAGTGCAGCTTTATAGTAAAGGCGGTCTAAAAGTTGTAGTTTTGTCAAATTTGCACATCCGTAAAGAATATCACAATAATCAAAGAGTGGCAAAATAAAAGACTTAAAAATTGTTTCAAGGTGTTTTCCACTTATTTTCTTACTGAAGACTTTTAACGGATTTATGAGTTTATCTATTCTTGCTACAAGTTCAGTAATGTGATAGTCAAAAGTGAGATTTTTGTCCAAAATCAACCCCAAGTGCTTGTGATTGTTTACTCTTGGTAACTTGTAATTACCAAGGGAAAGATCTGGGGTCAAAATTTCGCGCTTTCTTGGATTAAAAAAAGTCATATCTTTACTTTTACTAGCTTTGAAGTTTAATTTCCATGTATTTGACCATAAGAGAATTTTATTTAGATCTTCTTGTAATTCATTATTCTTAGCAGCTGCTGTTTCAGCTGTGAAGGATTGGTAAAGTGACGTGTCGTCTGCATATATAAAACATTTGGTATTTAAGTTATCAGGTAGATCATTGATATAAATCAAGAACAGGAGGGGGCCTAATATGGAGCCTTGAGGTACTCCTGCGTTTATATGGTTCATCTCAGATAGTTCAGACTCATGGCCATCCAATACAACTTTTACTTGTCTATTTGATAGGTAAGATTTCATTAATTCTATGATGTTATGACCAAAACCATACATTTTCAGTTTTTTTAATAGTAGCCCATGGGGCATTGAATCAAAGGCGGCCGAAATGTCAAGATAAATCCCCCTTACATTGGCCCCATTTTCAATTTCATTAGTTATGACATCAATTATACTTAAAAGCTGTGCCTGGGTGCTGTGACCTGGCAAAAAGCCACTTTGGAGGTTATAAAATAAATTGTTCACAATGAGATGGTCAAAAAGTCTTTTGAAGATTACGCGTTCTGCAACTTTAGATATACAGCTCAGAAGAGTGATAGGTCTATAATTTTTTACATCTGTTTTGTCTTTACTTTTGTGAATTGCTACAACGTGGCCTATCTTCCAAGAATGGGGGTATTTATTAAGAATGAACATTTTGTTTAATAATTTTGATAATATGGGTGAAAGTGATGGTGCTGCCATTTTAAGCATTCTATTGCTTAACATGTCAGGGCCAGTAGCTTTATTTGTATCTAACCCAAGTAAAATGCTATAAACCTCTCTATCATTAGTAGAGAGTAGGTCAAAAGATTGATCAGTTCTTGGAATAAAAGTTTCATTTCCTTCTTGATAGTTTATATGATATTTGTCAATGAAATGAGACAGTAGCAAGTTTGCTTTGTCATGGCTATCAGTGTAACTGTTACCTCTAGCATCACAAAGAAGTGGTATTTTACTATTTTTACATTTTCCCAAAAGCCTACTTACAATTGACCAGTATCCTTTGCTTCCATATCTCTGATTACTTAATTTATAGTACAACCTTGATTCCATTGCCTCTTTGGCCTCACGAATAGCATCATTAACAAGATTACATTGATCAGTATATTTTTTAAGGTATTTGTCATCATGTGTTTTCCTGTACTTACGATGTAATTTATTTCTTTTATTTATTAAGGTTTTGATATCGCTTGTAAACCATGGCTTATCCGTAGGTTTAATTTCAATGTCAGAGTTTGGAATAAGATCTGTAAAAATTGCAAGTAACCCTCTAGAAAAATTGCTTACTATGTCATCTAAGTCATTACTACTATCTATCAAATGATCAAAGTCTGCTGCTCGAACTGAATTATTAATTATACTTATATCTGCTTGGTCATATTTCCAAATTTTTCTTGAATAGGGACGGTTTTTAAGAGTTTTAAGAAAACACTCCGTGTTTATTGAGCAATGGTCAGTGTTTCCAATCGGAGGAGAGACATAGGCATTTGTTATAATATCAGGGCTATTTGAAATGAGAAGATCGATACATGATCTACTAGTATTTGTTATTCGCGTAGGTTCATCTATAAGCTGAAAAAGTCCAAGTTCTTCAATGTGTTCAAATAATTTTTTTCCTGTGAAATTTTCATTGTCTGAGGCCCACCATTGTTTACTCCTTGCATTAAAATCTCCATTAATAAAAATAGCTTCTGGGTTAGAGTCAAGTGCCATATTGCATGAGTTTGAGAACCTAGTGCAGAATTCATTTGCCTCATTTTGAGTTTGCGATGGTGACCTATAATAAATTGCATATAGATATGACTTGTGGTTAATGCTCAATTCAATCCATAAGGAGTCACCCTGATCATTCATAAGGTCATTTCTAATTTTAAAAGGGATATCATCTTTAACATATATCAATAGGCCTCGATTTTTATTCGAGTATACATGACAATGACCATCTATAGAATAATCAGAAGAAACTGTCAAATCAGTTAGATTTCCAACCTCACAAAGTCCAATAATGTCATTTCCATTGATCTGTATTCTATCTTTAAGTGCTTCAAATCTGGCATTTACATTTGCACTTATACTGTTTATATTTGAGAATAAAATCTTTGTGAGCTTAAAATGATTTGTAGGTCCTGGATTCTGATGAACATCATTACTCAGTAAAAGAATAGCTTGAACAGTATTAGGAATATAACATAAAATAGCACAGAATGGAATGATCAATAAAACTATACTAGCAAACATCTTCATTATGTAAAATGTACCAAAATGTTTGTGATTGCTATGAATATAGACAATTGTGCCCATGAAAGTTAAACCATGGATGACAACTAACAATGTACTAATGCATCCAAATAAAATCTTACAAGAATTCAAAGTGATTTGCCTGCTTGAATCTGCTCTGTAGAGCTCAAAACCACATATCAATGTAAGGCAAATGTACAATGGAATCCAAGAAAATGAGTTAAAATAGTCGAGTATGCAACTGCTGCCATTTTTGACTTTTCTGTTATTAACTGATATAAAACACTTTCTACTGTTGTGTATTCCAACACTCATCCTCCAGGCAGTGACACTAATGCCCATTTTAATATTAATTCATAGATGCAATATAAGAAAAGAAACCGTACTATTTACAGATAAATTATCTGATGTGTCATGTCTGGTGAACACTTGCTATATGAAATACTGTTCCCTTGATTCCTTATAGTAGCTTATTGAATATGTAATAAAGTAGCTAAATACAGTGATAAGAAAGTAAGGGTTTCACACCAATTAGTTGAAGAGTTTCTCCACAAAACAACCTTTATTTTAAAATATTTAGTTAAAATTGATTAAAGTCAAGATATAAAACAAATCTAGAAAAGTACAGTTATAGTACTTGACTTTTACTGTAAGTGTTTGGCTCTGAAAACGGCAAACTCAATGTTCTATCTGTTCAAAGGCAAAAACTTTTGAAAATATGTACAGGGTAACTCATTTCAGGTGAGCAGTGTTTCAGTAAAGTGAAATGCACCTATTAGCGCTAGCGCTACTGATTGGCGCAATGTAAGGTCATGACCTTGGATCTATGCCAAAACAGTGTTTACATTGAGAGTGATATATACCCGCACATAAGTTTCACTGTAACATAAATGTATGGTTTGTTCCAAGTATATATCTTCTCAGATCCCAATGTGGAAAAAAGATAAATTCTGCACTTATATTTTAATACTATCGAAGTGTAATTAAAACCATTATGATATCATCATATTGATATCATCATATTGATATATAACTGTTTCTAAAGAGAGGAACTGAAGTGTACAGTGACCATTTATCACGTTTTTATCCCTATTCAACACGTAGAAACACAGTATAGAAGCATTGATTAGTCGAACACACTACCAGATCTCAATGCATCAACTGGTCTTGAATATAAAGGGCATTAGTAAAAAGTGTTGAGAAAATTCATTGGCACCGACATGTAAGCGTATCATGGCTAGCCTGTGGTCTGATCAGCTGTGTTACTTGTCATTCTAAATAAGAAGCCCAGAAGAGTAGTCATGTAGTTTCAGTGACAGTTTCCTGATCGATAATTTCGTATAGAACTTCAAATAGTAATGTACAGTACATACATGTACTACATAGAGCTTGCCATGAAACGATTTACCATGTATAAATGTTTATATATACATAAATACCTTAGTACTGTGGGGCGCCTGGGGTATATAGTCACCTTCATCTTGTGAGACAACAACTAACTGTACAAATGTTTAGGTTCGTGTGCCGTACAGGTCATTTTGACTTGCGCGCATGCGCAATGTGAATGGTAAACAAAAACAAATGTATTTCAGTACAGCCCGAGTGGAAATAAACTGCACAAAAGAATCTGTTTTACGATTCGTGTTTTGTTGTGATTCAAAATACCCCAGTTGCTACAGTCGTATTTGTTTTGTATATGACATATAAATGTAACATTTGATCCATCTAAAAGAGGAGTTTACACATTTTTACCTGGAGAATCATTGTAAATAACCTGGGAACAGTAGACCATTTTATTCCAAGGAATAACTTGAGGATTTTAGTTAAAGTCAGTTTATTTTTCGGCTGATCCAGATATTGAACTCGTTAGTTGATCAGAAAAGTCTGTCCTTTGGTAATTATTAGAACAGTTTGTAGTTAGCGAAGATTGTTTACTGCCGAGAAAGCACAATGTACAAATAATAGTCACCTACATAGTAATAATATAGTAACGCTTCTGACAGCCTGTAATGTTCGGGACCGCAAGACGGCATGTTTTTGTGCATGGGTAGGCCTAGTTCTTATTACATGAGTTTATCTATTTGGTATCATCTAAATACATGCACGGTAAATGACCGAATAACTCTGCACTGTGCTTGCATAATATCTCGTCCAAGAAATGAAAAATATCGCAGCACACATCTTTTGCTGACTACTACGGCCTGAGAACTGATAGCATTACGCCCTAGAGCAACCCCACTCTACTGAATCTGTCCCCCGATATTTTTTTTTGGGGGGGGGTATTTCTATCCGTTAGCAAAAGTGTGACTATGGCATTTATATGTCTGTTTACAATAAAGCAATTCATGTGGAAATATCAGAGTTATTGAATCATTACTTATCACCCCCTTTTTACATTAAAAGCTAATGGGGAGAATGGGGCTAAAGTTTGTTAATGGAAATGAAGTCACGCTACACTCGCCTAACTGTGATTTCCATCCCTATGAGACTCGGAAATCCAGAAATAAAGTAATTGAAAATCATATTTCTTGTATGTTGTTTTCAGTGATTTGTGTTAATAGTACCGTGTGTGCTAATGTAGTAAGGTAATTGGCATACACAACCCCACTTATGGACTACATAGTACACGCAGCGACACTTTAAAATGTTTTATTGACTTCGGCTCCTCCCCGCCCGCAAGAAAATCAAGTACGAATTAACAATTTTATTATCAGTAGCCCTTTCTATGAAAGTCATGTCATATGAGGTATATTCAGATCATGCAAAGATATGAGGGTTATGTACGAGGAGGTTTTGCATATGGGGTTTATCCAGAGGGAGATACTTGAGGGACTCGTATTTACAATGATCTTTGCAGAGATAATTGTTTCAGTTACGATGTCGTTGTAAAAAATCCTCCAAGGAAATTTGAAGTTGATGTTGTTTTCAAATAATGTGTTTAACCTAAAGTACACTTAACGTAAGATGTTTTCAATCTAAAGTATATTTGTCAGTCAGTGATTATGTACCAGGCCCGTAGCCAGAATTTGCCAAGGGGGGGGGGGTTCAATTTTCAAAAATTTCCAGGGGGGGTTCACATTTGACAATATTGGCCCAAATTAGGCTAAAATCACTAGAGAAGTGCTCAAAATGGTCAAAAACTGCATGATTTTGAAAGAATTTTTGGCCAGGGGGGGGGGGGTTCGCCCGAACCCTGCGAACCCACCCTGGCTACGGGCCTGTGTACATTTATCTTTTTGATTGTTTGAAATACATAATAATGACATAGTAGGCCTACATATTAGAAGATTCGAAGAAAATACTTTTGAGACCCCTTGTAATTTTCATTGTAAGAATACAGTCGGGTTCTCTGTTTGTATTCACCAATGTTCTTGCAAGTTCAATATCTGGGGTGGTTTGATGTAAACAGCTTTTAAACCGTATTTGCAATTTAATACAAGATAAATTTTGAAAAAAGCACTTTGCATAATATAATGTTTGCCTTCAAAGAGCACATGAGGGTAGCCAGGAGGGGGCAAGTGGGGATGCGATGCGTACTTTTTGAGGCGCTATCAGTGATGCAAACCCTAAAAATCACACCACCCCTAGACAATTGCTGGCTACGCCCCTGGAGCATGTTTATTACAGATTCTTATTGAAGGTAAAAATATGTAAAAATACTCACGCGTCTGTTGTAACTGCTATTACTTGCAATATCACTGCCAGTGAAACTGCAAATTCGAGTGCGAGGGCCTCCAATTGCATCTTGTGTCTCCCTCCTCTACCCGAGATGTAATCCACTCTCACACGGTTCCCACGAGATTAAACCTTATGACGAATTTGGCCTATTTTTCCCGAGGCGTAAACATTCTTGAATAGTGTACCCTCTAAAAAGTTAAGAATCAATGACAATGTTTACATGCCTTGTGACAACCAGGACACAACCCCTATGGGGTATTGAAACCCCGTAGTTTACACTCATATATTGATATGGACTATACACAATTTTCTATTTATTTATATATCTCGTAGAATATCCTATTAGAGGTGTAACACTTTTGCGTTCAATAATACTTAAATCTGGTCTCATTCGATTATAATCTTCAATATGCTAATATGCTACAACTATTGTATACAAGCGTGTAGAAAATTATATTCTACGGGTATCTAATGTGTACACCTGTCATGGTGTATATTGGAAGGTACAACCTTTACGGTATAATTGATTACGGGATACATCCAGTAAGACGTAAAAAGGATAATACAATACAAATGAACTAAATTACAGGAATAGTATATCGACAGATATATAATTACAAATAGTTTCACTTGTGAATAATTAGCTTTTCTTATGTTTATGTGTTTATTGATAGTAGTTACAGAAACGAGAGTTCTGACGCACCTTTAACATTGAGTCCTATGGGGAGGGACACGATTTTTCATAGTACCCTCCCTAACATGGGCTCCAATGGGGAGGGACATCTGTGAGCCTCCCTGAGCTCGGGAGGCACATACGGGGACCCCACCCCTCCCCCTCGGCGTGGTGGCGTGTACATATTTCGGGAATCTCGGGCCCTAAGAGTAACGGACGCCCTACCCCACGACTATACGTTCCGGAAGTTAGCCATTTTGACAGGAAGTCAGCCATTTTGACCGGAAGTCAGCCCGGAAGTCAGCCATTTAACCGGAAGTCGGCCATTTTGAAGCTTTCTAGCAGGAAGTCAGCCATTTTGCATCTGTCTGGGCAAGAGGGTGACATCATAGCGGAAGTGAGGCATCTTTTAGTCGGCCTGGGTAGGTTTTAAAACGGAAGTTAGCCATCTTTTCCCTACCTCCTCCCACTTCCTCCTTACCTCCTCCTTACCTCCCCCCGCCTCCTCCCTACCTCATCATTACCTCCTCCCTATATCCTCCTTACCTCTTCCCACCTCTTCCTTACCTTCTCCCACCTCCTCTCTACCTCCTCCCGCTTCCTCCTTACCTCCTCCCACCTCCTCCCTACCTCATCATTACCTCCTCCTTACCTCCTCAAACCTCTTCCTTACCTCCTCCCACCTCCTCCCTACCTCCTCCTTACCTCATACCTCCTCCTACTTCCACCCAACCTCCTCCTGTCTCTTCTCCATCTTCCAAACCTCCTCCCCTCCCTTTACTTTAATATTCAATAGTTTATAATGTCATAAATGCCTGTTTATGTTTACAATTGATCTTAATTGACACATTTTGAACCAATCACAATACTGCACATTAGAATATTCTTATATATTTTAAGTTGTCCATGTTTTGAGTCATTTTACTGATAGATCTTGAACAGACAACATGTCTTTCAATTGTTCTGAGTGTAGTGTGAATTTTACGAGAGGTGATAACCTATCAAGGCATATGAATAAGTTTCATGGAGAAAAAATGCATCAGTCTGATGTTATGCTGAAACATCCGTTTACTATGATAGCAGGTATAGGCATGGACATGTTGAAATTAAAAGTCTGATAGGTTTCTAAATATAGAAAGAGAGCATGTCAATTTATTAAAAAAAAAATTTTTTGTTGTATTTTCAGCCGGACCAACATCGTCGGGGAAGACCTGGCTTATGAAGCACTTGATCAAAAATGTTGAACGGTATATATCCCCAATTCCTAGAAGAATCATCTGGTGTTATGGTCAATGGCAGCCTGCCTACGAAGAGCTAAGAAAATACCCACATTTGGAATTTGTGAAGGGAATACCAGAGGATATTGATGATTCAAGATACCTTGACACTTCAGTTCCTACTTTGATACTTCTCGATGATCTTATGAATGAGGCAACAAATGATCAACGGATATGTGATCTCTATAGCAAAGGCAGTCACCATCGAAATCTGTCTGTGATATGCCTACTCCAGAATATGTATCATCAAGGAAAAATGAATAGATCGATGAGCTTAAACTCTCACTATATGATACTGTTTAATAACCCGAGAGATCGCCAACAGGTGGCATTCTTATCGAGGCAGATGTACCCCGGAAATGGAAACAAGTTGGTCAGAGCATATACCAACGCAACTAGTCGACCCTATGGTTACCTGCTTCTTGATCTGAAGCAAGAAACTTCGGAGCACAGCAGATTGAAACCAAATGCCTTTACTAAAAGTGAAGTTGAATTTGAAAGTCATCACGATTCCCGCAACTTCAAGGAACCAATGAATGATTCAAAACACTTACTTGAAAGACAGGGTATTTCAGAAGTTGACTATCCGACGACAACATTTATAAATAGTAGTGATGTTAAGAACTACCCTTACATGGAACGTGAATTTCGAGAAGACAGCATGGTATCCTGTGATGACTGTGGTTTAGTATTTGATAGCATTCACGACTTACAGAGGCATATAAAAAAGTGGTGTCAAGATCAGGGACCACTACCCAAGAGGATGAGGACCCAATCTACCCAAAATATTGAGGAGAAGATTCCTCAAGACAAAGACAATGACGTTGATGACGATGATGGTGATTTGAAAGCAAATGAAACATTTGCATTCTTAAAGAAGTGGTCTATAAGACAGAATGAGGAAGACCACCGACGTAAAGTGGATGAGTATATGGATAGAGGGATGGATAAGACAGAGGCTGTAGAAAAGGCAGATAATAAACTATTGTCAAAGAATAAGGAAGAATTTATGAAAGGATATAAACAATTCGTCAAGCTAACGGTTGATGTAAAAGACAATGCGTTACACAGAAATATAATTGATTCAATAAATAATATGATGAGGAGGGGTGTCTCTGTGAACTTAGCCATTAGGAAGACACTTTTAAAAAACAAACACAAGTTTGATGAGGTCTTTATAGAGGATACAGACCAGGAAAGTAGCTCCGAGGAAGAACAGAGTGAATCCGAAAACGAGGCTGTTGAATCAAGCACTGAGTGATAAATATTAGCAATTTAAAGAGAGATCGTCATTAAGGAGTCAGATTCCGACAGTGTAAGATGGCATATCAAGACTATTTAAAGAAATTATACTTTGACAGTCGAAATTCTGGAGCCTTTGCTGGACCAGACAAACTCTATAGAGCTGTACTAAATGATGGGAAATACCAGCTGTCCCGTTATCAGATAAAGAAATGGCTGGACAATCAAGAAGCTTATGGCCTACAGAGACCTTATAAGAAACGATTCGCTCGTAACAAAGTATATGTCTCGCATATTGACGAACAATGGGATGCAGATCTTATGGATGTCTCTAATATATCATCGCAGAATGACGGGATAAAGTATATCCTGGTTGCGATTGACATTATGTCTCGCTTTGCCTGGGTTAGACCGCTACACTCCAAAACTGGAAAGGCAGTGGCGGAGGCTTTCGATGATATATTGAAAGAAGGTCGACAACCAGATGTCACTAGGACGGACAAAGGTCAAGAATTCCGCGCTAAGGTTGTACAAACATTGTTGAATAGATGGGGAGTCCGCCATTTTGTTACGGGTAATACCCCCAAGGCCAACTATGCAGAAAGATTGATAAAGACGTTAAAGACTAAAATAATGAGGTATATCACGTACAAACAGAACCATAGATTTATAGACAATTTACAAAACTTTGTGAAGAGTTATAACGCCACTTGGCATAGGGGTATAAAAATGGCTCCTAAAAATGTATCTAAAGACGATGAATTGGTTATTTGGTGGCGGATGTATTATCCTAAATCAACTATCGTTAAAACCAAATCTAATCACATCTTTAAATTCCCCATTGGAGCTCTGGTAAGAATTACCCAGTCGAGACATGTTTTTAGTAGAGAATACGACCAACATTGGACAGGGGAAATTTTTAAAGTAACGAAACGTTTTATTAGGCAGGGCCTCCCATTATATCGTTTAAATGATTTTCAAAATGAAGACATTAAGGGTACTTTTTACCAATCGGAGCTTCAAAGAGTACAAGCGAATGAAGATGATATTTGGAAAGTAGAAAAAATCTTGAAAACACGAACTAGACGAGGGCAACGGGAACATTTAGTGCGTTGGCAATATTGGCCAAAAAAGTTTGATTCGTGGGTTAAAGATTCCGATTTAATACCTTTGTAATTTGTGTATGATTCAATGAAGAATTTTGAATGTTATAATGTAAATATGTATTATAGTTGATGTATTTTGAAAAGAAGTGTGTTGACGAATTAGCAAATAAATATTTATCCCAACCAAATGTAACATCCATTAAACGGTATGATCTTAAATCGATGAAGGACGTTACACTAATTAAAGTTGATGGATGGTTGATTGATAATCGATAATCGAGCTAGGTCCGCACTTTAAAGTACAGTCCAGAGTAATTTGTTTCGTAAACTGACAGCTGGATGACCTTAAAACGATAAGACCTCGCGAGTACGAAACGCCTGGTTGATAGGTAATCGATAATCCGCCTGGGCCGCACTTTATAAATAAGGCAGTGACATTTACGACGCGTACTGGTTTATCGATTTATTGTTTTTGGCGGGAATTCGAATAGTATCCTTACAGTAAACGTACAAACGTGGGGTAGGGCGTCCGTTACCTTAGGGCCCGAGATTCCCGAAATATGTACACGCCACCACGCCGAGGGGGGAGGGGTGGGGTCCCCGTATGTGCCTCCCGAGCTCAGGGAGGCTCACAGATGTCCCTCCCCATTGGAGCCCATGTTAGGGAGGGTACTATGAAAAATCGTGTCCCTCCCCATAGGACTCAATGTTAAAGGTGCGTCAGAACTCTCGTTTCTGTAACTACTATTGATTATAGTTACAGTTGCATTTTTCATTGTACAATCTTGTCATGTACTGTAACTTGAGTAAGTTACATACACTGGTCGATCAAAAAGTTTTTGTAATTTCGCTTGTTTTATGTTGCAATTGTGAATGAATTTCTAATCGTATGCCTCAATTGGTTGTAATTATATCTGTACTTTAACCGACCGTAGAATTCAGTCACGAATTTAGGTTGCTAACAATGACTTTCCGTGTTTCGTGTAGCTTCAGAAATCTCAGACCATGCTATTGTTAATACGTTCGACTAATTCTCTATTGGTAATTTTATCCTTATAATTCCTTAAGAAACTCATATATGTATGATCACATTAATTTTCGAATAGTTTGCCTTTCGTTTCAATACTTTATATTTGGAGTTTTAATAATCCTCAGAAACGTACACATATATGTCAACATTTTCTATTTGGGATTGTTAAGCCCCTATATGTTGTACTTATATTGAAGTTGTCTTTCGAAACATACCTATATAATAACTTTATTTTTGTTTGTGACCATTAATCCCCTAGATTAACATACCTCGTGGGTATGTGGACAGTAACGCAATATTCATTTTGTACTGTGATATTCATAATATACTCACCTAGATATACGTAGTCACTTAGTTGAATGCGTTCGTATGAATTTTATAATCCCAATGTTATACAGTGCTCCTTGTTGTTATTTTACTCCAGATTCCGACAATATAAACAACGACATTATTTGTCCCAGTTTCAAAAGCTATATTCATGTTTTGGTGTTTGCTCAAAATGATTTTGAATTAAATCTATATTTTGAGTGTAAACTAAGGATCGCCAATATGCGGAGAATTGATCCATTGTTGTGTTGTTGTCGTGAATCTGTTGTATAGTGTGTATAGACTATTTACAAAATGAGTATGTTTTCTGTAAAAAGTCGATCACAATTGAAGGCGTCAAACATACCCCAGATGAATACTCTAAGATTCATATAAGAAACAGTTCGTTAAGTACTAGTAATGATATGTTCGTAGTTTCACTGTGTATCGACAAATCCCCGTATGGACAACACTAGAATTAGGTTTATGAACACATTTGACAATTCTGATCGCTGAAAAAATGTCGATACCTTTGCATGTTAGCACAGTTTTCTTAATCCGGGTAAAGAAGATAAACATTATTTTTGTCGTTCAAATATCGGAAAATCGAGGAATAAACCGAACTTAACCTGACAATAAACCTAGAAAGCGTATATGTCAATTAGAAGATGTTTCTTGACTTGTAAAGCTTTTTTTAATAAGCACAGGTCAATTGGTAGTCAATTCCGGGGGAAAGTTATATTAGTTACGTGTGTTCATGTGACAAGTATAACATTTATCCACGAACATTGTAAAATAGTGCCATACACATTCTTTTCTTGATATCAATAAGTTTAGTATCAATCTACATCTCCGATCGCTGATAATTGAAGATACCTCTACGGGCTAGCCCAGTTTTCTTGATCTGTTTAAGGAAGATTAATATTGTTATCGATGTATCGAGAATCGAGAAATAAACGAAAAAATGCAAAAATAAGCGTGCATGTCAAAAATAAGATGAGTTAGTTAATAGAACAAATGAGTTGTAATTCATCAATTGCAAGTCTGTTCATTGCAATTGATAGCATTACTTAAGACCAACTTAGTAAACATAAGAAATCTGTTCAATATTATCAAATGATGTTTGTTCCACACTCATTCATCTTTCCAATGGTACATACATTCACTGGGCGTAAATAGCCTAATGTATGCATCGGTCTTTAGTTTTCTCACTTTGTATGTTCGTAAAAGCAGAGAGATATAAAACTACTACATCCTAAACATATGTAAGGGCAATTGCCACGGGGACTAACACATTTAAAATATTGCACTTGGCCTTTGTTTTACAGTACTATTCAGTTATATGCATTTAAGTTCAGAATGATCAAACCACAGATATTTTGTTTAATTGTTCTTACAGGATTCATTTATGTTTTACTAATCTGTTTCTTTATGACCTTATTCGGCCATGAGGAAATACAAATACAATTTATTCCAAGATTTATACCACCGGATTACGCAGGAGTCAAGTCAACAAGGATATATACATCGACAAAAACTGAAACTGATGCTGTTGATGACGTAAGCAAAAACAGCGATTCAGTTGTGGATATCATTACTACAGCTATAAACCTAAATACTTCAGCTGTGACTCTTGCCACTGCAGCTGTGAATATCAACACTTCAGTTGCGAATCTTAAAATTGCAGTAAAGACAACTATTCGTGATAAAACAGACGCGAGACTGGTTGAAAAACTATTGAAAACAGACGAGACTGAAGTGATTAAAATATTACTCTGGAATGTTACTGACTGTGATACTCACAAGTGTATTGTTCCACTTGGATCTGCACCTTTCGAAGATTGCGAAATACCACATTGCGAATTAACAACAGACCATTCGCAAATAGAAAACGTTCAGAATGTAATGTTTCACACATGTGAGAAGAAAAGTTTAGTCGGTGAGTGCGGGCTCCCAAAATACAGATCGCCCAAGCAGAAGTGGATATTTTGGTGTCGAGAGCCACCTAGTAGCGGCCAACAGTATAGACACAGGGCATTAACTAATGCATTTAATTTTACTATAACAACTAGGTTAGACTCTGATTTCCATGCCTACCATGGTGTATTTAAAGTAAGTAAACCAACAAGGCGACTTGTGATTTCTTGTTCTTTTTGTTCAAATGTAATACATCAATACAGTATTTCTCTTGAAGGAGGTTGAAAAAGACTTAACTCTTTTTCTGTTAGTTTTAATCTTCATGTCGCCGATCCCTTAATAATCCCAAATTGTGGCAAGAGAGAAAAAATTAATATTTTATGATCAAAGAAATATTGACGTTTTTACATTTTCAAGATGCAAAAAAATGTTAAGAGTTGTTGAGTTCTCTTTTTTAAATTTTTCTAATATAAAATGATGAGAGGAAAGATGTTCTAAATTGGTGTAATTTTCTGAAACATTCTCCCAGGGTCTTTCTTTCTCCTTATAATTAACAGATATATACAGAATAATATAACTAACATAAATAGCTGATGATACGTGTAAATGTGAACAACAAATTTTAGATGGTGCCTATAATATCAAAAATTGTCTCGAGAAACTGTCACGATATCAAAGAACTGGGAAATGATCCTCAAGGTAGTTTCAAAGACAGATAATCCATATAGGCATTCATATAAAGTTTTCGTTCAACCTATCGCAGTCTTCATCTATTTCATATTAGGTTAATCCGAATCCTCCAAAAACCCTTCCAGACTACGCAAAAGGCAAAACCAAGATGGCGGCATGGATTGTCTCACACTGTAAAACTCAAAGCAGACGGGAGTTATATGTGCAGCGATTGCAAAAGTATATGCCAGTAGACATATATGGTAAATGTGGTCGTCTGGAGTGTCCTAGTGGAAGTCTCGATGAAAAGTTTGAATGTTTTGGTTATATAGGTATGTTCTAATACGCATTATTTTGTTTGTATGCCTATTTGTTTGATTGTTTGTTTTTGTTTGTTAGTTAGAATGGTATTTTCCATGTTGATATAAGAAAACTCTGGTTAACCAGGAACTCATGTAATACACATATTTTATTTTTTATTGATATCGCCCTTTACAGGAAAGTCTTCAAAATATCCACACGAAGACTGCATATACTTGTACTTTTTGGCTGAAAAACCTACCAATTTAGCGCGGCTCTGAACTCTTACAAGTAACATATAAATTCAACTTTTGATGGGATATTAGATTTTAAAAAAACAGTAGAAATATGCGATGCTTAAGGATTTTTGAATAACTTTGTATCATTCTCAAATATAGTGTTATTACTTATGGTGACATTATATTGATTAATAAGGACAGAGCAATAAACATTCATGTGATATGACGAAAATGTTTTTCAGGCGCAACCTACAAGTTCTACATTGCATTCGAGAACTCTGATTGTAGGGATTACGTCACTGAAAAAGTATGGCGGAACGCAATTATGATGGACACATTGCCAGTAGTGCGTGGATTTTATAACAACTTCGAGACAATACTACCACCAGGCTCCTACATTCACACTAACGATTTTCCGAATCCTAAAGCACTTGCCGATTATCTGATATACCTAGACAAAAATGATACAGCATACAATGAATACTTCAAATGGAAGCTAACATATATGCATGACACATCACGACATCTATTATGCGATTTATGCAAAACTTTACACGAAACTAAAGCATATGTAAAATCGTATAAAAACATTTGGGATTATTATTCATTTGAAAACAATTGCGTTAATTATTTTGATATTCCAATTGAGAATTTTGACAAATAAATTAGACTTTGATATAAAACGATGATATCTAGATAAGGAAAGGTAGATATCGTAGGTGAGTTTGGTTCATTACAGGCTTCTAAATGTGAGGAGGGTTACTCTTCTGTAGACAGAGCAGTTATTTACGTTCAAGGTTGGTTGCACTATTTACAATCTAGATTTATTATGAAGACAAGAGTCGAATAATGGAAACACTTAAGTATTACAAAACTCCAAACAAGAATACGCTTATAATAAGATGCGAATGTTATATTTTTTAATTGTTCACTTGGATGTTTGAAATTTGTAGATATTGCTTAACTGTTTATTTTTTCGGTCTTACATCCACCATGTCCATCGGAGGAACAATATACACTAGAAAACTATCTTCCTTGGAAGGTTATGCAACATGCCCCAGAATGCAATATCCAAGGCCATTATAAATTAGAGCCCATTCAAATTACGTGGAAACAAACACTTTCAAACAAAGGGGCTTCGTTCAAAACATCTGGAAAGTCCTTGAAAAATATCTCCAAGAATTCCTATCAAATTACCTCGACAATTGATATTTCCCACCAACTAGTCTGTGGAATAAAATCTGCAAACAACAAGTCAAACAGACGCAACTCGACTCCGATGACAGAGCAGTAAAAATAAATGCAATAATCCCCACAAAGCAACTAAGGGAGCATCAGTAATACCTTGGTCACATTTGCTCCGATTTTCACTACGGTGCCCGGCCGATTGGGTATTTTGTTCAAAATTGAATACAATATTGAATAAAACATTCAATCAGTCGGGCGCCTGCCGATGGATCGGAGCATATGTGACCAAGGCATTATGGGAGACAGCACAAACATATCCCACCATACTGAGACATTCTTTAACTGTCGCGAAAGTTATAGCAATGCCATTAGAAAACAGAGATTCCCTGTGTGAGAAATGTGGAGTACTACATACTGACACTCTAACACATATTGTTCAAGAGTGTTCCGACTTTAACTCTCAGAGAGATGAAATCATAAGGTCCATAACAAAAAAAAACAAGAAACAGCACTGGGGCTACTACCTAACATCAGTGCTATGATCTGCGGACCATCTGACTTCAATAAATATAACACGACAATAGTTGTTATGTATATAAAGTTATTAACCAATTGATAAGGGAAAGTAACATATCTCTTGTGCCTCCATTTCCCAAGACACTCTAACACATATTGTTCAAGAGTGTTCCGACTTTAACTCTCAGAGAGATGAAATCATAAGGACCATATACAAAAAAACAAGAAACAGAACTGGGACTACTACCTAACATCAGTGCTATGATCTGCGGACCATCAGGCCTCAATAAAGATAACACGACAATAGTTGTTATGAATATAAAGTTATTAACCAATTGATAAGGGAAAGTAACATATCTCTTGTGCCTCCATTTCCCAAAACATGAACAGAATATTAAGTCTGTTCTCAACGATACGTCGTTGATTTTTGTAATAATATTTTTCAAACTTTTATACTTTCATGCTGTTAGAAAGCTGAATTTTACTTGTTATATAAACTATAATATGAAATCCACTTTGATGTGGGAATAATAGAGATGCATACATACATTAATGTAGTATTCGCGAATTAAACTGCTAACTATGGTTGGCCTATTAGTATAAAAAATGCATGCGTTGTTTACGGGTGTGTACAGGCGTTAATTACGCTCGTGAAGAAGTAAATTCTACGGGCGTTCAGAATACATTTACAGGCGTGAACTTACGGCGTTAAAATTATTAATTACGGGCGTTAAGACTGTTATTTTACACGCGTTGAGAAACATCTTCACGCCCGTCGAGTTCATTTTAGCGCCGTGAATTATGAACCAATCAGCATCTTGCTTACATGATGAACTCCAAGATCCTTGTGCAAGTTAATAACATACTCATGATTGTGCCAGGAACAACTGTTGTAATTGGAGGCATATGAAATATTATTTCTTTTCTGGGTATCTCGGTGCACTATTTGTGCAAATGTGAAAGATTTACATCGTATATTAAATGAGTTATGTATTCCTGGAAATAACATGTGACATATAAAGACGGCTGCATAAAGATTCCAAAAAGTACACATCTCCCTAACACCAAATTTGAACATATGTTGGCTAGGTATACTACAGTAGGTATATAGGCTCATTTGACATTTTCAGTACATTTTCAAAGAATGCCAGATCTGCAGGATATAGTCTAGAGTCAATTTGCAGTTGATCAGATACTATAATTCTAGTATCTGGACACATCCTTTAGAGGGATACATTAGCGATCTGACTGTATAATGAGACTGTAAGCTGCAATGCGTGTGAGCTTAATAAGTCCCTACCTAGCCTACCTCTGAAGCCGACGCCTAGATTGGAGAATTATCCAAAAATCATCGTATTTAGAAACCAAACATGTATACCTTCTCAAAATACTCTGCAATTCTGTCGTTTCTACAATGGGTATTGATAACTGCCAACACAGTACATGTCTCTTCAATTTGCCTTTTAATATAATTTGCTCTAAAAAATGAATACTTCTTTGGTTAAATTTATCTAGTTCAATCTTGAACGAATATTTAAGGACCTCAATGCAATACACTAAAATGTAAGCAGGCTAGCTTCTGATTGTTGTTTACTAGCGCAAGTATCTCGGAGTTGCTCTTTTAGCAAGGATGCATTAAATCATCATGTAAGTAAGGTTCTGATTGGTTCATAATTTACGGCGCTAAAAATAAACTCCACGGGCGTGAAGATGTTTCTCAGCGCGTGTAAAATAACAGTCTTAACGCCCGTAATTAATAATTTTAACGCCGTAAGTTCACGCCTGTAAATGTATTCTGAACGCCCGTAGAATTTACTTCTTCACGGGCGTAATTTACGCCTACACAGGCGTAATTTTTCGTCAACACGGGCGTAATTTTACATCTACACGAGCGTAATTAACGCCTACACACCCGTAAACAACGCATGCATTCTTTATACTAATAGGCCAACCATAGTTAACCGACAGCCGACGTGAGTCTACGTTTTATAGCTAACACATTTGAATCTGAATGGAACAGTGGAAAGTACTATTTATATTTAGATGATTTGATAATCAAATACTAGGCTAATCAATCAGCCGGCAGTTGAATTTACAGATGCTACATAAGCTGTAAATAAGAATAAGCAAATAAGGATCTGTAATATGAATTAGGTCAATTTCCGTATCATTGACTTACATTTGTTCGATCCTAATAACTATCTAAAGGTCAAGTGGATGGATTTTTTTCTATTGTTTACAAGAGTGTCTTTGAAACGTTATATTAGTATCTTCCAGAACATGACTTTGTTTTCCATAAATAGCTTTGGATATCCAAATTAATTACTTGACAGATTTTTATACACTTTCTAGCAATTTCAATAATAATCTTTAACAAGGCATCTTAAAACTACAAACTGTAACCACCGAGTTGCTCAAATCTGGAAACTCAAATCAGATTTGAACTTCTGAGACCCCGTAGATGCTTTTGAATAAACAAAGTGGTCACTTTGAAGCATGATGAAAAATACCAGTTGACCCTTTTTGACCTTAAGACAATTATTGAAGGTCAAATCTCAAATTTCAAGTCAGATTTGAGCATCTGAGAACTTGTAGGTGGTTTTAAACAAAGGTTTGGTCAAATTGAAGCAAGTTGAAGAATACTTTTTGGCATTTTTTTACCGTATGAATGTCATTGAAGGTCAAACCTAAAATCTAAAGTCAGATTTGAACTTCTGATCATGAGAACTTGTAGATGATTTAGAAAAACTTGAAGTCAGTCTAAACAGTATTTGTTAATTAAGTTATTGGAAGTCCTAAGAATTTGTTATAGACGCCAACCACAAACCGCCACCCGCCGACCGCAAACCACCACCCCGCCGACCATCGTCACAAAAAACGTAGACCATCACCACTGTCTGGTTTCATGAATACAGTTTTAATTTATGTAACCAACATATTAATTTAGAAATATTTTGTTACTTGTGAACTTGAGATATTTGATTTTCGAGAAACGAGCTATTGAAAACGTAAGATAGGAAACCATACTGTATTTTTGATTATTGTTTTATATTCCCGTTTATTTACCATATCAAGGACTGTGTATATTTTTCTATAATTAATATGAAGCCATTCTAAATCAAGAGGTCCAAAGTTCCCTAGATACTTAGATATATCACGATAAACAGAAGCTTTTTCTTGCGCAGTCAACTTCTAGAAACAAATAAAAAAGATATTCGATACAAATAGGTCACAAATAGTGAAGACTATGGCATCATTTGTAATCGTAGTGTTATTTTTGACAATATATGGGATTTTTAGAAGCTCACTGTCACAACAGACGATGCCTACAGGTAAGGCAGGAACACTGAAATATTTATATTTAAATATCGAAATGATATTATAAGTAAATAAAAATAAATTAACTAAAGACTGTGAAAGGGTATCTACAGGGTGGTCCCAAAAATGGGACACTCGTATTTCAAAAATAAATATTGATTTTCTTGATGAAAACATGTCATATTATATACCAGTGGATATGGAATTTACTTATCTCAAATTTGGTATATCAAGTTCAAATGTATTATAATGTCTGTCAACCAGCGTCCATTATATAAATGACGTTATTTTCATTTCAAAACGGGTTTTCCAAAACTTGCAAAAGCAAGTTTTATTGTCAACTTTATTTACACAAACAGACGTTTAATATGTCCACCATTTTCATCAATTGTGTACCCCTCAATTTTGACCTAAACTGGTCAATAGCATCATTGATATGCTGTTAAGACAATGAATTTCACTTTTTATTAATTCAATTCTGTCTTCAAGAGACTGGATAGATGTAAAGGATTCATGGTACACCAATTCTGTTAGTTCTCCTCATACGTAGTAGTCGCAGACGTTGTGTGGTCGTTTGATCTGGCGGAGACAGTGATTAGGGGGATGAATCTAGGCACATTTTCCTTTAAACATTTGACACTCTTGTGAGATCTATTGCTTGAAGCCCTATCTTGTTGGAAAATGTAATGATTCGAGAATGAGCTCATATCAGGATGGTCTAAAAACAACATAATTGGATCATGCGATGTCAACGTCTGCGACTACCACGTATTGGGAGAACTAACAGAATTGGTTTACCATGAACCCATTACATCTACTCAGTCCCTTATTAAGGATAGACTTGTTGAGAAGTGGAATTCATTGTCTCAACAGAATATCAATGATGTTTTTGACCATTTAAGGCCAAAATTGAGGGCTATAATTGATGAAAATGGTGGACATATTGAACATCTGTTTGTGTAAATAAGTTGACAAAAACTTGTTTTTTGCAAGTTTTGGAAAACCTATTTTGAAACTAAAATGACGTCATTTATATAATGGACGCTGGTTAACAGACATTATAATAAATTTGAACTTATGATATACCAAAATAAAGATAAGTATATTCCCTATCCACTGGTATATAATATGACATGTTTTCATCAAGAAAATCAATATTTATTTTTGAAATATGAGTGTCCCATTTTTTGGACCACCCTGTACTGTTAAAGTCCCCGTCTAAAGTTTGAAAATATTTTTTTATCATTCATTTACTATTTGTCAGGACTTAAAAAGTGATTTTAGAGATTTTTGAACAAAAAAAAAAATTTGGAAAAAAAAGTTGTGAGCATTTCATTTCTCAAATATTCAAATTTCCCGCCATTTTTCAAAAAAAGTTGAAATTTCTTAATCATCAAATATTTCTTAATGCATTTCAAAAAAGATTATCTTTTTAACACCAATGCAAAGGTTGAACAAAGGACACACTATTTCAATAATAAAATGCCATATTTAATGGGCCACTTCAATGTTTTAACATATCAAAAATATTTTGAAACATTAGTGATGTCACTTTGAAAAAAACTGAAATTTTTTTTTCGATGTCAATCTTTTCTAAATATGTTAGACTTTCATAAAAACCAATGTTGATTGTCTTACCAGGTTAAAAGGAAGAATAAATTATGTTTTAGATATCATTGTACCATTGGTTTCTATGAGAACTAAAATTTTGAAATGCATTTTTCTCAGAACCATTTTCATGCACTGATAAGTTCATTTCTCGCTTATTTATGAACCGATTTTCTTAATTTTTTCGGCAAAAAAACATGGAAGGATGAATGCTATGCATTGGTATGAATTGTGGCTAATTAGAAGATATGAGTGACCTCTAAAAGTTGGTTTTAAATAAATTCACAAATTTTGGAACAAAAAGTCTATCAAAAACCACTTTTTGAAATTTAAAAAAAAAGTTTCACATATCACACTTTGATAACATTGGGTAAGACTACAATATAAGCCAAAGTGGTTTAAACTTTAGATGGGGCCTTTAAGGTATTTTGCATGCCAAAATGGAGGTGGACTCAATTACGCAGGTAAGTTTCTTTATGGAATTCATATAGCAGAGGGTGAGGTATCAAGGGGTCTCACTGACATTTGACCTCTAGAATGGACTAATACTTCTCTCCGCAGAATATAATTGCTATTTAATTTTAATGTGAGAAGTTAAACTAAGTTGGTAAGATATATCCCATATCCTGATTTTGAGGTTTCCATATCCAGAACCTCCATATCTCCCACCATATCTCCCGCTTAAGGGCATATCTTCCCGCTTTGAAAGAGGTTGAAAAAAATTTAAAAAATGAAAAAAATGAAAAAAGGTTGAAATAAAGATTAGAAAATAAATTTAGGAAACTCCACTGGGTAAAGAATTAAGGAGTTATGTACGGTCGGTTTGGATATGAGGTTCATCCCTCGTGAGAGATGGTCATCTTCCTTCGGTCCCTACGGTCCTTTAGGTAGATATACATATTTCCCTCTGGATAAACCTCATATCCGTGACCTCCCAGTACACAATCCTTATTTATTGCAGGTATGCAGACCCAGTGTATGCTTTATCCAGATATGCTTACAACACTAATGACAATGGTCAATCAAAATAAACAGAAACTTGCAGAACTTGAAGGAGAAATAGAAGCATGTAAAAATAAAGCAAAAAGTAAGTATATTTGCATAAATGGACGCTACCGCTCAAGATTTCGGCAGAATGGGAAGCCCCAATTTGACAATTAATGTTAGTTAGAAGTACGATTTATAGGGATCGCTAGCTCACTCGCATTCATTTACATCGACTGGTTTCATACTTAAACGAGAACTCATATCGTTCTCCTTGTTATCCTTCGGAGTCGCTTACGTGATGTAACTACTATTTAGTGAATCAATGGTCATGTCCGTAGCAAACTTTTTCTAGAGGAATGGGGGAGCTCTGCCGCCAAAATTTTCCCGAAAATCTAGAGGGGAGGCGGGAAACAAATTCCAGGCCCATATTTTGAAAAATAATGGATTGGAGGTCATGTTGCTTACTTGCTATATTGTATACTATTAGCCTTGTACGTTGTGAATTCAAATCACCAGTATCTTTTTTGTTTTTTGTGGAAATAACAGTACCTATTCTTACTGAACTCACATGTTGGGTGTATACATCTGGTGGGCGGGGCAAGGGAACCAGCGTAATCGAGTGGATCTCCAGTGCTTGCGTAGACGCATGAACTCGGCAAGTACAACTGACCAAAATGTGTCAAGCCTGGAACAATTGGCTTTCTCTCTTTAAAGCCCATGCTGGAACCTAAATAGCCGTCGAAAAGTTCCTCAGCCTATAATCTAAAAATTACACATGAAACAGTGTAGCAAGATATATCTACATTGTTCTGGTTAAACAATGTTTACAATTACGAAATTAGTGGAAATTGTTTGCAGATTTTCATGACATTGTTATTGTAACATTTGAAACCAAGTAGGACCTAGATATAGGGTGAACATATTAATACCCCAACAAAATGCAATTGTTATTTTGCTTGCTAGTATATCCTATAATAGTAAAACACACCTAAATCCATTTGCAAAATTGAAAAATGAAAAAAGTCAAATTATTTATCAAATGCTCGCATATTTTCATATTGTATTTATCTGTTAGTAATGTTATGTAAGGATTTCAATGAAGGTCTACATGTACTTGACCCGAACACAATATTTGTTTTGTATTTTAATTGTATACGTAATTGTCCTTTCTAAATTAAATTTCTTCTATATCAGTTGAACAAAATATTATGCACGCCAAGTTGCAAATATAAACCTTCTTTTCGACCTTTGACATTTTAAGAAATCAAAGTCCGGAGGTCTACGTCGCAGTCAAATGATGATGAATACAATATTGGATAAAAATATAGTTTAGGGATACGTTTAGCAAAGCATTTGTTAAAACCTTGAAGTTGATAAAGAATGTATCTTATACGTTTTAGTTTGCTATGGTGAACAACTTATTTCTGGGAGTCAGTATAGGATTCCCGATTCATCTTTGAGAGTTTCATCCATATGGGATAACAATCATGGCCCACATAGAGCCAGACTTGGAACGCCAAGAAGGTATGGAAATTAAGACCCGGAGATGCAATGTCATTTTTGTTATTGGAATGCAAGTAGTATGTATACTATTACCCCTAATGCCAGCGGGGGAGCTGGGTTCGAATTTCCTCCACCGGATTTTCTCCCGGTACTTCTCTTCCCCTTACATAACTTTGGCATGCACTTGACCTCATTTGAACTACTTTTTGAGATTTTGATATATTGATTTTTGGTTTAAATGATTGCATTTATGAGAAAAACCGGTTCTGTTTTTAAAGAGCAACGGTTCCAAAAGGGTGATATTATTAGAAAGCGAATGCAACGCGAAAGTGACAAATACATTCTATTTTCAGCCAATTATTCAATATTGTTTTAACTCATCCATGGCCATAATGATACTACTCACATTAATCATAGAAACAAATGAAATAAATTGAAACTAATCCGTTAAAATCCTCCATGTTTTTCAAGTTGTCTTGCATCACTCTCTAATATTAATACTGACCTAATAATGACCGATTCATTGTAATTCCTGAAATTTACCATTTTAGTGGTGCGTCACGTGGAGCATGGAGTGCACGCTCAAATAACCATGACCAATGGATTCAGGCTGACCTTGGTGAGGTTATGATTGTCAACGGTGTCATCACCCAGGGCAGAAATGATGTAGCTCAGTGGGTTTCATCTTATAAACTATTTTACAGCAGAAACGGATTAAACATGACTGAACATTATCTGGTGAATATATTTAATTTTTTAAGTGAGTTAAGATAGCATCGCGAATTCATCTCCCGACTGACAACTGGTGGTTTACTATTTTATGGCCATCTCATTTAAATAAAAATTGTACTTGCCGCTATTCCAGTCCAGTCATATTTGAATTAAATGGTCATTAAATCGTTGGATAAGCCGTCAGCCGACAGCTTAATTTGTGAATGCGACCTTAGTTTTATCTGTTTATTAACAACACAAGGAAACTAATTAAAATTAATAAGAAAGAATTGTGTTTATTTCCATGCTACCCTTGCATTGTCTTATATATATATATTTTTTTTTTTTTTTAACTTTTAACATATGTACAAATACATGAATAATACAGTTCAATTATAAAACAAATTGATCTAAAAATAGTATGAAATGCTTAGCGAAGAATGAAGCATGATTACAATTTGAATGTTCATATACATTAGCGAAAAATACAATGTTGCAAGCTATTTTTGACTTAAAGTTCAGATTTATAAAGAGATCGGCCTTTTCCGAGAAAGCTATCCAGTTTGAATAAACAGTGTAGGCAACAATAGTCAATAATAAGTCTCTGAACATTGAGATCTTGTTTTCATGGATTTTTATATTGCCAAGTACAATGTCCTGCCATCTGATATTAAGTTTTAGTATTTTTTCAATTTTCTCCCATATTGGTTTTATTAATTCACAGTCAAATAGTAAATGTTTTATATCTTGCGTCTCTCTACATTTCATACAATTCCTATTTACACCTACATGCCAATTAGAAACCATTTTGCCACAAGCAATGGTATTATGCAGAAGTTTAAAGTTAAATTGAGCAAGAATTTTATATTACGAAATTTTATTTGTCTCAAAAATTAATATGCACAGATATAGCAATTTGTTCAATATGTTTCCATGAAGTTTAACATATACATTAATTGGTCTGTAACATTTTTATCAAAACGTGTACGGACTAAATCGAAGATGGAATCAAAAAGACTGATATACATTCACCTGCTGTGTGAGATATACTGTAACCCATTCACACACGTTATTATTCTAATTATAGATTCATCAAATGATTCTATGGTGCACAAAAAGCCTGATTCTGCATTTTTATTACTTGCTTTTTACTTCATTGTATTACCCCTTTGTAGTTGCTGACAGGGAATACGGACAGTAATACACCCGTTGTACATATGTTTGAGCCTGTTAATGCACGATTTGTACGGATAAACCCTAGATCGTGGAACGCTCATATCTCAATGCGCTTTGATGTCATCGGGTGTCCGTCATAGGTAATTGAATACTTATAAGGGAAGTAAAGCTACATGTTTTAATAGAGCTTGTACGTGAACGTGTACTATGGAGAAGTGAGGTCTTTTGGAGATGAGTTCTCCCCTTGGTAATTACTTGTCCAACTATGTATAAACGTATATGGAAAATATAGTTGTACTTAGGTCAGTGGAAAAATCAATTGAGAGAAGAACGTAAGCCCTGAGGGTCAAAATATTAAACGTTCACGTACACATTTCTTAAAGACCTAGAGCTAAACCTTCCCATTGATGTCAGCATTTCGACGTCACTGTTATGTTGATAGACCAAGGGCTTATTTAATACCCGGGGCTTAGTTTTGAACCAAACGAAACAGAATTTTGAATTGGCTAATTCAAATCGGATGCGGTAAAAACCGAACGCCAATTTGCTAACGTTCCGGGTATACGTTCGCCCTTGGATAGACTCAGTGTTATAGCATAGAATATGTAATAAATACATCGCATCGTATTAACGTAAACAGTAAAGTACAAAATAAAATACTTTTTACAAGTTATATGTTGTATTATTTATTTTCAGTTTGCGTACTTTTCACTGGTCATAAAAGTATAAGGTAAACCGAATAATTTGGCGACAAGATGCACACTGGACAAATCCGTATAGCAATTGGATGGTTTGCACTTAAAAGCGGATATATACCGTAATTGCTTGTCCAAATTAGGATTTGTGTTCACTGGGGACATTTTACAATGTAAATAGATACGCTTTTGGATGACATGTGGACAGTGTTGCCAAGTACTCAAAGTCATTGCATTGATATTACTTTTCTCTGGGTCTGACCCAAAGGCCATTACCGTCAGCATGGTTTTGTCTGATGAATGACTTTCAGTATACTGTAAAAGCCCACATTTTCTAGATGAAATCAATGTTAGAACCAATTTTATATCAACGGTGCCTTTAATTTTACGGTCTAGCCTCTTCTGCGAAAATGGTGAAAATTAGGGCAACTTTAAAACTGTAGGTGGACAAATCATTTTGCGATTTATGTTTTCTCTTCTAAAGATAGAAAGCCACGTGTTGTCGTGGTTTGAATTGGCTTGGAAAAAAATGGTTTGATAGGGACCTTTTACGAGTGCCGTTTTGCAGATATTTTTTGGCTATTCATTCCTGTCATTAGCTACATAATGGATTAAATTAAGTGTACGATGCATAAATAAGGGTAAATACGAACAGAATAAACAGGGAAATGTCCATGAAGTGCCGATTGTGTTTTTCGCTTATCTGTGTCACACTGCTCTATGGCGTGATATAAGGTCACGTGATGAGTAAAAATCCCTATCTGTTTCTCGGAAGGACAGTCAAAAACTTCAACCCTAGTAGGATTGAAGTACGTCAGTTCCGTTCGTAGTACGTTCAGCTCATCTTAAGTACGTTGTCACTCGTTCTGATTGCAGAATGTGGTGACCAGGCACCAGAAAATTTTAAGAATTCTGGCCGACCGACTCTTCCGAGTACGTTCAATGTAGTTTGTAAAAGACCCAAAACGATTCTATGTACGTCCAATACATTCGTATACAGTCAAAAACACTTAATAACCAGTTGTCACTTTTAAACGGTGGAATATTTCAAGTGGGGGTTCTAACAGGACCCCGGGGACAGGACTTACTACGAACGGAACTGTCGTACTTCAATCCTACTAGGGATTATTGGAAACGATATAGAATTAATTGCCAACGGGTTCAAACTGATTAAGGACGTAATTGAACTGATTGGCTACGTTGTATAGATGTGATAAAGACTGCCTATGAAATAGTTAGCAAAATAGCTATCACACTCAACCAATTGTCAGTTTTAAAAGTTCGAATATTTCTCAAAAGTACTTATTTCCAGTGGGAGTTCTAACAAATCATCAAAAAGCTCAGCCAAGATGTAACGCCGGTAAGGTCTCAAGTAAGGGATTTGTTCGTCTTGGAGTGTGATATGTGAAAAATTGGTTGAAAATGTTGTTTTCATTTTGTATTTAATACAATGTTTTCTAAGAAACGAAAACTGAATTTCGCAGAACTCAGGCTAGTATAACAAAGTTACATAAAATAACAAATCATGAAGTGGGGGAATAACCCCGGTCTTCAGAGATGACATATTCAAAAGTAAATCTGTATTGAGATGACATCGTCGCTAATTAGTCGAATCGACAGACATATGACGTCATTTAATGGCGGTTTCAAAAATTTCAAAACGGGACAGCATCTTTTCCAATCATTCGAGGTTGGGCCATGCAGCCGAAGGTAAGCCTTACAACCGAATTTTGCCGATTCAATCTGACGGAGAATGCCGAGCCTCTATTTTTGACCAATAAGAGACGTCCTCTTCACATCCGTGGTACCCTCGGCCAACTTCGTTTGCAAATAAAAGCTTCGGCAATCTTCGGCAATCTCGGGCTTTTCTTGAGGTATCTTCGGTTGATTGCCTAAAGTCGACACGCCTTTCAAAACACGCTTCGAATGATAATATGTTGATTTCTGACATATTAACCAATCATAGCTCCTTATTTTACATCGATATAAAGAAAGATGTGAGGAATATAACATTAGTGAAAAACATCACAGCGACGAATGGTATTCGAAAACTAGCCAGAGAAAATTCGAACAAACGAAGTTGGTAACCCTACTATCACACCAAACTAGTTTTCACTACGTTCTCGATAACGGGCTTCAACAGTGTACGAACGGACTTGACGTACTAAGAAACGTTTGGGGTCTATTTACAACCTTCATCAAACGTACTCGAATGGGTAGGTCCTCTAGAACTTAGAACATGCTCAAAATGTTCCCGTGGTCGATACGTTCTACAATTAGAACGAGTGACAACGTACTAACGACAAGCTGGACGTACTACGAACGGAACCGTCGTACTTCAATCCTACTAGGGATGTTTTAACAACGACTTGAACTGTCTGAGGACGTATTGAGAACGAGGTAGAACTAATTGTAAACGGGTTTAAACTGATTAAGAACGTATTTAAGACTGCTTATGAACGAATTAGCAAAAATATAGCTATATCACACCAAACAAGTTGCCACTGCGTTCTTCAAAACTAGTGTGCGAACGGAATGAACGTAGCTGCAACTTTCTAAGGTCTATTTACGAACTTCATGGACTTTCCCGGACGGGGAATGTTATTTAGAATTTTGAATCGATTCAAAATTCTATGGCGACCATACCGTTCTGTAATCAGGTGACCTTCTAGACTAAGGGACGCGTTATACGACGTTGCACACCGACGTGGTGCTACCTGAACGAACTGCGAATGAGATGGACGTATTGAAGACAGTTATGGACGAAGTAGCTAATTATTTTAGACATATTTCCCGAACACAGCCAGATTGAGCCGGTTTTACGACGTTTTTTAGGACTGGCAAGAACGGGTAAGAACTAGTTTGGTGTGATAGGGGGGGGGGTAAGCAATAGACGTTATTATGTCTGCCATCTCCAAAGTTCTTGGGGTTTCCCTCCTCTTAAATTATGTTTTGATTTTCAATGTTTATGTATCGCGCATAGCAACCATAATATTGAAAAGAAAGTAAATTGTCTGAGTGACTTATCGAGATAAGGGCAACTTATTCAAAAGTCGCAGAGCGTTTAATGTTGACTCATATAACAACAGATTTCAAAACAACAACTATTATTAGAACTTCTTGGATGTTCATGCCCATGTTAATATAAACCGGTATGTCGCGCTAAAAGCGACATTCCCGTTTGACGCTCATTCAAGCCACGTTAGCACGACGTTGATGATATTGGAGAGAGAAAAGCCGATTCTCGTGATTTCGGTAAATCGAACAGGAGAGAAACGATCACATCGAGCTTGTATTCGGTACAAGCTTTACTTCAGCAAGAAAAACCTCAAAGTCTGCGTAAGGTAAGTATAAATGATAAACTTAAGAATGTGAATTTTGTTTTCATAAAGAGCTGATGGATAATGAATAAATAGATAAATCTACAAACAAATGAGAATGTTACTGTATTAAGTGGTAATTTTGCCTAATCATTTAATTTGCCTATTGCCTGATATTTGCCAGGTTCTGAAAATAAATGTCGGAAATATTATATAATTCATAATGTTATCAAATTGGAAGTTTCTTGCCATTAGGAAAATTGAAATTAGGAAAATTATAACATTTGACCACTCGGCAAATTAACCACTTTGATTAGATTATACTTTATACATAAATGAAACACTCGTTTTAATTGTCTTTATCAGCTGAAAAATGGAGCACTTATCACTTCATCGGGGAAACTAGAAAAGTAATGTCTATTTTTCGAAATAACACTGTTAATGTGCCGCTAAAGCTTCCTGGTCAACTCAACCCCAAGTCAACTCAACCCAAGTCAACTCAACCCTTAGTCAAGTCGACCCCAAGTCAAGTCGACCATTAGTCAAGTCGACCCCAAGTCATCTCGACCCTTAGTCAACTCGACCCCAAGTCATCTCAACCCTTGGTCAACTCAACCCTTAGTCAAGTCGACCCAAATGATTTTAATTGTTTTAAGTAGATTAAAATACAATATAATCCCATTGTTTGTGCAGTTTGATTTGAAATCAAACTTCAAAGAAAAAAACATTTCTGCCACCTATAGATCAAAACGAAGATTTGAAATGGATCATAAAATCCCAATCTGATTGTTTATGACACCTGACATATGAGTAAGATAATGGAAATTGTAAAATCATAAATCCCATTGTTTGTTCAGTCTTGTTTTAAAATCTAGATTAAAAAAAATAAACATTTCTATCGCCTATAGATCAGAAGGAAGATTTGAACTATATCATATTGTTTCTTGTTTATTATTATTATCAAAATATAAAATCATTCAATACAAAGTAATGGATGGATGTTGGCACAATGCACATGTTGCATAAGTTACCTGTTGTCAAAAATACTGTTGCAACAATTTCGGTATAACAGAAAAGTGTATAGATAATTTTTTTATTTCAGAGAGATAAAACAAGCTCAAATATGAAGGGGTGAAATATATGTATAGCATCGTGAATAGCCCTATTAAGATTAATCAAATATTATTTTGGTAAATAAATGTCATATTTATAAAAATTATAACTGTGTTAAGCACTTCAATAGTTGATAATTTTATTTTGGAAAATTAGCATTTTAGTCCCTCATTCTTTCAAAATTCATCAATATAATACCATGAAAATAGTATATCTATTTGTTTTTTATGGTGGGGTCGAGTTGACTAAGGGTTGAGATGACCAAGGGTTGAGATGACTTGGGGTCGAGTTGACTAAGGGTCGAGATGACTTGGGGTCGACTTGACTAAGGGTCGACTTGTCTTGGGGTCGACTTGACTAAGGGTCGAGTTGACTTTGGTTGAGTTGACTTGGGGTTGAGTTGACCAGTTACCCCGCTAAATATCCCCGAGAGCAATACACCCCTTTTTTAAATGTACTGATTGATGTTAAACATATTTTAGAGGAATACGAGGGTTGCTAAATTAGCGGTTCAACTACAGGACGACCTCCAGATGCGTTCATTCCCGTATTGGGCCTCGGTTTGCTGATTGACATTGGCCACGACAGTGATCCGGGTTTACTACTTACCATACAGGTAAATATCATCTAAACAGGGTCCAGGGTTCTCTAAACTGATCTATATTTGTCAGTGCAGCAATACATTTTACTGACAACGACAGGCGACAGATCAGAAACAATGAATCCTATTTGCGCTCTTCATTTCTTATAGTATCTCGCTCACACTTTTCAACCCGATATTGACAATTTGTTTGATCACGACCTTTTTATTTTCTAGCATACGTCATTAGATAATTCCCTTGAGACTTTTGACATATTTCTTTGAGAAGTCCGCCTTCTTTGACTCCCTTTACTTAAATGGTAACACATGGATGACAAAAATGCCATCCACAAACCGTTGAAGACACTTTCAGCACATTTAAACTCAACTTCATCCGTCAGAAGTTTCAGATGTCTAGCTTAACAGGATGAAGTGGTGTTACAAGATGTGCTCTAAATCAAATTCGTCCACACCTGAGGGTATACGGGCAACTTATTGTTGACCCTAACACATTCCTCCACAGAAATAACTCTGATCGTTGTGGTGATCTCGCTTTTCAGATCTTCTATTATTTGTGAGTTAATTTCGCACACATGATATTTCAAGTACTCTAAGAGATAATGATCTGGAGGGTGCACCTCAGGCTAACTTTGGCTATAGAATCAAGGCATGCCTGTGAAAGAATGTACGACAACTAGAAAATATCTTGTAACACTAACAGAATGCATCTAGTTGAGCTAGTCATTTTAACTTCTTGTGGCGTTGCTCTAAGAATACTGGTACTGCACTATTCAAACTAGCTTAGCATCGATTTCGGTAACAAAATGGCGGAACCTCGAAGATTTTTTCATCCCATAAAATATTTCAAGCGAAATCAATTGGCTTTTCAGAATCATATGATTGTTATACATATACGTAGCGAAAAGATTGGGATGAACTATGCTTTATCTGGAGAAATCAGGGAAAAGGAAAAATCTTATCGAACTTTCAAACCGGAACTGCAGCCATCTCGCAACCGAAGCGGATCTATTTCGGAAACAACGTAATCGAGTGCAGTACCAGTTGTGAAATCTAGTTTAAATGTGCTAAAGGACAAGTCAGAATTCATCCAGACAAAGTTATGCAGCATTTTATAGATGGTATGTTGGGTCACTCTGTAGTTTAATAAGATACGCTTTAAAATCTTTTTTATCAAACCTCTGTATTAAAAGGTTTGAAATATAAACATAAGATTGTAGTTAAAGTGGTACTATTTCGTTTATCAGAGATAGTTAACCTATATTTTCAGGACACTTGTTCTGTATGTATGATGACAACTCGATCGCCCGAATACTATGTATAAATGCCGAAGACTCAAGTACCACCAAAACCTAACTACTAAGACTTGAACATTTTAAAATATCGTAAGAACTATGAGAAAAACATTGGAGTTAAATGTTAGACAATATTTCATTGGAATTTACATATTTTAGTGTCACAGTGTTTATATAGATTGTCTATAATATTTGACTTGCTTTGAAAGTAAGTGTGGTTCTAAGTGTTGTACTTACGATAATCATTCCGCCATCATCAAGATTATAACCATAACACACTTTTAACTCTGCCTTGCCTCTAGCAAAACGTTTTAACAAATCATGAATTTTTTGGGAAAAATTAAGAAAACCTTTAGTCGTACTGGTACTCATTTCGCTCCGAAAGAGAGTTACTATGGATGTCTTTCTAAACATAACATTGAACAAAAGTTGATTCCTGTGAAAGAAAGTAAACCATTAATAGGTCAACTCCAGATGAGAGAGATATCAGTACCTGGAAACGTTAAAAGATACGAGTATGGGACTGTTTGCGAAGAGAAGCACATGGTCATTATGTTTGTAGGTGGGACAGGTTCCGGAAAAAGCACGATGATCAACAGTTTTGCGAATTATTTGTTTGGTATCGAGTGGGGAGATCCTTATAGAATCAGAGTAGTGGATGAAAACATAGATGCCAACCAAGCAGAAAGTGTAACACAAAATGTATCGACCTACACCTTTTACAAAGAACGTCGGTCCGACGGATGTACTTTAACAATTATTGACACTCCAGGATTCGCAGATACAAGCGGCAAAGATGACCATATAGCCAATCAAATTGGTGAACTTTTCACGCAGTTAGGGGAACATGGAATAAATTCCATTAATGCGGTTGGATTCGTTGTAGAAGCTAGTCGGGCTCGGCTAACGATCTTGCAACGCTATATTTATGAAAAGGTCTTATCCCCGTTTGGTAAAGATATAAAAGAAAACATCGCTGTTTTGACAACATTTGCGGATGATGGTGAGCCAATAGTACTAGATGCTCTTCGACAAAGTGGTTTAGAATACAAAGATTATTACAAGTTTAACAACGGCGCCACCTTTGCAGAATACAAAGGTGGTAAGAGTGATGATTTCAACAAGAAGATCTGGTCTATGATGATAGAGAGCTTCGACAAAGTTGTACGAGATTTGCAGTTTTACCATCCAAAAAGTCTTACATTATCAAAAGCTGTCTTAAAAGAGAGAGACCAACTTAAACTACAGCTAATTCAAATCAAGGATGACGTCACATTTTCACTCAATCAAGTTAGGAAACTCAATATGATAAAACAGTCCATTGAGCAGTACAAAGTTGAAATAGAAGAAAACAAAGAATTCATAATCGAAGTAGAAGAGCCATGTTGGGAAAAGGAGCCTTCAAACTGGAGCAATAACTGCATAATATGTAAGCGTACGTGCCATAAAAGTTGTTGGGCTTTTAACGTGTTATTAAGCACATGTGAAGCCTTCAACTCTTTTGGTCATTGCACAGTTTGCCCGGGGCATTGTTCCCCAGCTGATCATATTGGCGAATACATGAGATGGAATGAGAAAACTAAAAAGGTCATGACAACTCATAAAGAAATGAGGAAACGATATATGGAAAATGTGGAAGCCAAATCTGGATATGAAGATATGCATACAAATCTGGAAAATGAAGTAAAACAACACAACGAAGGGATAAGCAACCAAGTTCAGAGATTGACAAAAGTGATCAATCGTTTGAAGGAAATAGCCCTGAAACCTGGATCAAAATCAGCAGTGGACTACATAGACGACCTTATCAAAGAGGAGGCGGAGTCGCACACACATGGATTCGATGAGAGAATTCAAGCACTCGAGGAAATTAAAAAACGTATCAATTAGGAACTATTTTAGGATACAAATAGCTGAGCTTATATAATCGATATAGCTTGACAGATAGAAGTGTGTTTGTAAATCACGTTGGGCATGAGGATGAATCTACATTTCATTGACAATATAATTCGGAGGTTGCCTATGTAAATATTATTTTATATGTATTTTATACGTATATAGTGAGCTGTTAGACCTATATCTGTAATATATCCAAATGACAATACGATTTCTATTCAGGCTAAACTGGATGATACGATATATGATATGATCAGTGTATATGTACATGTACTTTTTTAAACTAAAATGACCATTTAAATAGTTGACATTTCAATTCAAATCAAGATCTCGATGCTACGATTCATGGTATTGATAGGTTATATCGGACAGGGGTTCACCAGTTACTATTGTTAGTACCTCAGTTGAAATACTAGATTTTGATTGGTCAACGAGCGGTGAATAATTTTAACTGTACACCGCGCAATGCATTGCCGGTGAATAATATTCCCAGCATTCCACTAAAATGACGTCATTATCAGACGATAAAATGGCCGCCGCTAGCACTAGCCGTTTCGGGTCAAGATTGCAGTAAAAAAAACCCATTGACGACCATTATAACGTTTCATTTCATAATATATTCATGGGCACAGATCTAGCTCAGCGAAACAGTGCCCAGTGTTCATTGGAGTCTTGTCTAGCTTGCCGTTACAAAATAAGCATACGGTGACCACACCGTTTTTGAGATAACTGAATCTGGAGAGAGCTACCACCGTAAAGCTACCTGTTTCAGAAAATTATTCTGCTCTACATAGTCTCAAAAATCACTCCGCCATCTATAAAAATTCTGTTTCTAACCAAACTTGTAAATGTTTCCTGATAGATTAGTACTTACCCTATCGAAAATAAACCTTGATTCATTTATCAAACACTAGATGGCGCTGCGACGAGACAGAAAAGGAGAAAAGCATTTTTATACAGAAAACCAAATAACCAACGGTAACCGCTAGTATCCCTACTCCGGACTATATTCTTCAAAAATGTTGAAGATGAGGATATTATTAGTCTCTTAGAGAGTAAAGACAGTCAAAATACGAAGAAAAATCTAAAACTTTGTACAAAGCTTTTAGTGGACTTCGCCCAGGAGAGTAATTTGACTTACTGCCGTGAACTTACTGCCGATATACTGAATTACAACATGAACGTCTCGAGGGTCTGGATCCAACTTCAAGTCAACTTCAAGGGTCAGAAAAATCTAAGATATTCTTCGGACTAACAAAACAATTATAGACCTCTCCATTCGGTTTACTGTCAAATTTATATCCCTCGACTGTAAACCTCGACCTATGGTCTCGGTTTACAGTCTCGGGATATAATTTTGACAGTAAACCTCTGGAGAGGTCAATAATTGTATAATGTAAGCTATTGATTCTTCGAAAATTCTCAAAAATGTATCAAATTGAAGATGATATACTATAAACGTTTCGATTTACGTATTTTAAGTTATATTATATGCTAAACTATGAATTCAAAATAGTCATATATCTATTAATGAACTTAGTAATGTACGAGCACTAATAAAATATGCAACTGTATTTTATATTTCTGTTTATGTTATATTCAGAATGTGCCAGTTTACACCCCAGTCACATTTGTCGCACGGAGGCCGTGCGTCGACCGCAGATCAATCAAATCAGTGAATTTCTGCGGCAAGCGTAGGAAAACTACGCTCGCCTTTTGGCCTCCGCACGGCGTATCCAGTTTTTTACAGGTTGCAGGGTCGCCGTCGAAATTATAACTCGGAGTTATAATATTGGTTCATTTCTGAGGTCCCCGTAGAAATCAACTGGCTCAACAAGATTGAATCATTATTTGTCAATGTTTCACGATCACTTTTCATTTGATATTACATCCTAGCACTATGGATAACATTTATAAATTGTCCTGATGTAAATAAAATGAAAAAAAGAATTATTTATCAACAGAAATTTAAAATTCACCGTGCGGCTGCCGTGGGAAATGTGACTGCAAAAGTATGAGAGCGCAGAACTTCTACGACGAGCGTAGAAAAGCTACTGGCCGCAGAAATGATAGACCGCACGGCGGCCGTGGGAAATGTGACTGAGGTGTTAGGTCTTGGTGTTTCCATTTTAAAATAATTTCAATTGAAATATATTTTATTTTCAAGTTTAAAAACACGAGCCAGTAAAAAGAAATAAAAAAATCCAAGGGATATTCTCATGAATATTAGTCATAAGCGAAGCTGTATATCATCCTCTCCAAGTATGCCAAATTTCAGCCTACTAAACCGAGGGGAGGGGTCAACCTTTAAACAAGCCTCTAATTTCAATTTCTTTCTCGCCCAAAAGGCGTTGAGGTCACTGGTCAGAAGAAGGAGAAAGTAGCGACTGTGACCTCGACATTCTAAATTGCGGATGGCAAGTGTAAATTTCACTAGTTTTTCATCGCATTAAACTAGATTTTGCCATGGACATCAAACTTTTGAACTCTAAAAAGTTTGTTTGACATAGACAATCCGCGATCCGATAATAGTTCATGTCATCGTGCCCTTGTTTGGTATAATATATTGGTTTGAAGTGGCGTCAACGCACAATATATGAAACAATTTATCACGTTGAGAGTTACACAAAATCATTTTACACTATTCAAACTGTTGTCAATAGCTCTATGGTAACATTGACGTCAGTTCATCAATAAAGTAATTTTGTCCTTACGCAATTCTTCACCCTTTCCCCAAAGAACGTTTCAACAAATAAATTAAAAAAGTATCACGGTGGCTCAGAATGTCAAACATTCTTCACGCATTACCCTCGTTTTCGAATGCACCATGCTAGAGTTGTAATTAGACTAGAATCCAATGTCGAACACTTGTTTCGGAATTTTTATTTTCATTTATTTATCATTATCATTTACATTTGAAGTCAAACGTAGTGATACACAATCATATCTTACGACTCGAACTTTTTCTTTAAGAACTTCAAAACTGCACAAGGATGATTATGAAAACAATTATATAAATCAAACAATTTGTTGAGCACAACTTGAAAGAATATTTAGATGTGTAGCTGAATGATTTAAATGTTAACTAACCAGGGTTTGTTGATAGATATTACGACAGTGCTTCGAATCCAATATGGCGTCACTACCTAGTAAAGTTATAGGTGGCGCAAAATCTGAGCTCTAAGACGTCTTAAATGTGATGGACAATGTAGCAGTAAGGATGCAAGCTGTCATCTTAATATGAAGAAGTTAAATTGAACATGTGTTATAAAAAGGGTTCCATCATTAAGATGCAAGACTGGACTATGAAATTAGTATTGGTGAAAAAACTAAATCCAAATGACCATGGAAAAGATCTCGAAATAACGATTGGTTTATCTTTGCTGTTGATATACTTTTGGATACATTTTGAGACCCCCTTTTTTACATGAACATATATATATCAAAGGGTTTTCTTTCGCTTTACATTCTTTCAACTTAAATCGAAATCAGGGTAAACATCGTTTCCACGACGAGAATAGGCTTGATTGATAAACTCACTTCTTAAATAACAAAGAGTAGATCAAGTTGACGTTAAAAGAAGTAGCAATTTGTATTGAGTTTAACCATTGGGATTATGCTTAAACTGAAATTCGAACATGCCTGTATTTACGCCTTATATAAACTGTAAACAAAGTCAACATTTCACCCGGGGTATATTCGCGAACATTGTCCCTGGCAATACGTGTAATGTGTGACGTTCGGTCGTTCAGGGTACAGAAAACGTTTTTGCCTAGCCCTGTGGGGTGTATTAAGCGAATAGAATGAAATATTTGTTTTATTATACCATTGCTAGCTACAATCAATAAATTTCAAAGAAATAAATAATATTTGTTTTAGGGGCGGGGTCAAAATATCAATGTTCATATGGAGACGAAAGTAATTTCGTTTGGACAACAACCCCCCACCCCCCCCCCCCCTCTAGACGAAAGCTTAGGTCACTTCAAAAAAACATTGATTAATAATCGTATCCTATTTGCCGGGTTATTATTACGGTGAATTAACACACGTTCGCAATTTAACTGCATTGAACTCTTCAAAAGGAGGGAGGGAAAAGTACAGAATTTATTTGAAAAATCGTGATCGAATTATCGTCTTTATCTACCGATATTTTGGACCTATCACACAAAAAAGCTCACGAACTATTGAAAACAAGCCTTTTTATCAGAACATAGCGCCAGGAAAAGTGGGTAAGTCCAATTATTTTTTGTATATCAGATCCGAATTATCGATGTTTTTTTGGTCAACGAAAGTGCCCAAAAACCCCCTCCCCCCTCGCGAAAGTACTTTCGTCTCCATATGAACATCGATATTTTGACCCCGCCCCTTAACCTTAGAACATTTACTTTTAATCACTGTCACTCTTGTAATATTCCCCATCCTTCGTTCGCAGTTCAAGAAAAAAATCCTCTGAAATTCAATCCAGAAATATTTTATCAATAGATTTAACGTCTATTTCGATATCTTTTTCGTCCACATAACACTTGAAAATGTTCCAAGACTTTTCCGTTGATTTAATGGTGTTTTTAGAATGCAAATCCCTCAAGATGTCGTTCTTTTCATCGGAATTCAGACTTTCAAATCTTTTTCCGTCGCCATTTTAATGCACGTCACAACTGTACTGGACGAAACGGGACTATTCAGAATTCCCGGGCGGGCAATACGCCGGGCATTACGTCTTTTATAATTCAAAAATTAAGGGAGCTGTAAAATATGCTTTGGTATTTTTGATCACATGGTACTGAATCAGCCAATCAAAGGACACAAATTCTAGCAATAATATAACAATCGACAATATTACCCCTGCTCTTCGGTCAGTATTTCCTAATTATGCATGTTTTTCTTCAATATGGGGTTTGGTAAAAGGAATATAGACCAGCCGTCTATTTGTGTGTCTGTGAATTCTAATTGAGAGCTACGTGTCGTCACAAGTCTAAAAGCCCTACACCAACCAAAGTAGCACACTATAGCGAAGCAATATTTGACCTAATACAGGATGTGCCAAAAAGACTGCAACTTTTTAACAGGCTAGGAAAGTATCAGAACAATAAGGAATTGACGTAAACATTTATTCACAGAAACTTAAGGAGAGGTATATTTTACCATTCAAATATTTAAGCTCATACTGACTTCAATTTCTTTGTCAGCGTTTTGAGTATCAATGGTGAATTGTTCATTTGTCCGAGATTTCAAGTTTTTCTAGAAATTGCGACCTACGATTTTATGTTATCAACAATAAATCGTTTATTATCCTTTTTAAATCTGCTACATTTTTTGTTAACTGTTTAATCAATGTCTAGTACAGGTTTATATCAGTATCTAGTCACTATGGTATCATGTTATATTGAATTTATAATTATTTATAAGATAAATGTTCTTCACTATCGCTCCCAGCCATCAGACAAAAGTCGCTTTGGAATATCTGGAGGAAAATACTCCTCAATTCATTAGTCCTGATTAATGGCCGCCCCTTTGACTATCATACATGGGGAAAGAATTGCTGGATCCCGCCATTGACCAGTTCAGCCCTTGTCTCCGTGTGATAGTGGAGATTAAAGGCGGATGCATAGAACATTTGTTTGATAAATGATTAATAGATCCAATAGACAAACGACCATAGTGATTAGAAACTATATTTTTAATGTCAATACCTAAATGTTATGCTACAATCCAATCCTTTTAAAAAGTTGCAATTTTTTGGCACACTCTGTACTTACAGCCTTCACCAGTGTTATATCCCATGGCACTTGGTTTGTTTCCATTAATTACTACGGAATATACCTGATTATTTCAGTAAAAAAGATGACCCTCCCCTTCGGAAAAGGAGATAACAACAACAGCATTCTTTGCAATAAACTTTATTATTCACATAGTTTCCATGGTTCCTTGTCATTATGTTATCATCAATCGCATTTCTCAAAATGACCTATCCCATGGGACTTGGTTTGTTTACATTAATTACTACAGAATATAACTGATTATTTCAGTAAAAAGGATGACTCTCCCCTTCGGAAAAGGAGATAACAACAAAAGCACTCTTTGCAATAAACTTTATCATTTACATAGTTTCCATGATTCCTTGTCATTATGTTATTTATCAATCGCCTTTTCCCCTAACTGAGATCCATAGCATTATATAATGGATAGATTGAGTAATAGCACGCATTTGAAAGAACTTGAACGTAAACGTGTAATATTACGCAAGAATTATTGCCGTCTACCTCTCAAATGGTTTAAATGGGAGCCATATTACAATTATTTCCTCATACCTCCATACTCATCGGGAAAATAAAGGCGAATGCGGTGAAACTAGTCTGTTGGTGACTCTGATTTTACCCGTTTCACGTACACGTCCTTCAAAATAGCGCTGCCTTAACCTGCCTATTACACCTATTTAAAATCACACATCGACCACCAGCCAGTGTGAACTATGTTCTATCTTGCTTGAGGATAAAACTAAATACTGCTACTGAATAATAGCGTCCAGCTGTTCGTCGTATATGGTTTAGGGAACATGGGGCAAAATGGCCCTCAAAATTAAATGTTAAGTGGTTCCGCACAGGGTATTTTTTTATCTGTCAATCATCGCGCACTTTGATGTTCCATTTTATTATCAATGGGTTGTGGTATGCATTCTTCGAGTATTTTATACTTGTCTAAGACTATCATCTGGGATTTTTCAGTGGTCAAAATAATATTGAGAGTGGGGCATAGGGGCTCATGGGTCGGGAAAAACGACCCACCGTCTATTACACGGGCTTTAAAACCAAGACAAATCAATTACAGGACTCGTCCACAAACATCTTATCTCAGACGTTCAAACATTAGACAGTTGAAGTATGCATAACCCCTACCATAATTCTAGTCAGTTAATATGTGTCGGAAGGAAATGAGGTACAAACCAAATGTAAAAATCGTTATATTTCAAAATCAAAGGATAAATATGCATACTCTATGTGAAATCTTTGTGTATAAACATCAAGTGCTTTGCTACATCTATAGGACTGTTCGTGAGCTGATGAAGTGGGATGGAGCTTTAGATAGTATAAGCTTGGCTGTCTCTGTCGTCAGGCTTGTGACTGACCTTTGGCTGGTTTAAGATCTTTGATGGTACCAACACTCCCATTCCAGGGACTGAAGCTTTGGGACATTTCATTTGGTGGTTGAAGAATGATGGAAGCTTCTTCGTTTTATTGGTGGGTCCATTTGTCACGTCTTCGTATCCAGAGCCACCTGGAGCACGATTCTGAAACTGCTCCAATTTCTCTCATTGCTCGTCTAAGTTAGCTAGAATGTACCCCAATGTCTTTGAACAATGAACGTAGAGACAAAGCTGGGAAGCCCCTGCACCCTATTCTACAATTCTCTATCGTTGCCGGTTTTTGAGATTTTCGTGGGAGGGGTAATTTGCAAAAAAGAGAGTGAAAAGTAAAATTGCCTCTTGCGTAGGGCGAGACGCTGCTAGGTTAGAAAGGGGTGATCGAGACGTTGGCGGAAATGTCAAGATCGAGCCATCTTTATATAGTTCAAAGGCTATTTTGATGGGCCAATTTGCCCAACATGGGCTGAATTCCCCATGTTCCTTTGTATATTATAACTGCGGTTATATGGGCTCAACTGAGACATTATGCAACTATCAATATGAATATATCAATTTTATCATTGTGTTAAAAAATTTAAAATTCAGTTAGACTGAACAATAATATCGTATGGCGCGGGCATCCTTGTGAGTCCAGTAACTGCCCCTACGTCACGACAATTGCCCTCGCTGGCGTCCTTGAAAGAGAACTTCTGAAGAAGACGGGTGAAGAAGATAAAGAGCTCCATTCTTGCCAGTGATTCACCTAAACACACACGTTTGCCTGAAATGGTAAGTTATAAAACATGTTAAATGTGAATGAAATTGTGAACAATTATGAATATTTTAGGGTGGTTATGTGTCAAGTCGTTATTCAACTGTTATTTGAGTTTGTTTTTAAGTGACCAAGTACAATACTTTAATACCGTATAGTATTCTTAAGAATAAAATTTAAGGTTCCCCTATTTCCCATGAAATAGCCGCTCGTAAAATGACTATTTTGTTATTGTCAAAAGCTATAACTGACTCAGAGTTCATCGGCAATACATGGTACGCCTATAAAGAAGCAGATATTGTTCACATCCTTAAAGCCCTTTCAACTACTATTTTAGCAAAAACTTTCCATCAATTTTTCCATATAAATGGAAAAATAGATGGCATCATGGGTATTGTTAGGGCTAAATAACATGGAAACTTGATACCAAGAGTCACAAAACTTACCTATTCCAAACGGGATGTTCATGTCCTTCTTAAAATATTTTTCGTCCTTGAGAAATCTACTTGGGTCAAAAGTGTCAGGGTTTGACCAATCTTTTGGGTTCATATTCGATGCATATAGATTAGGGATAACCATTGCGCCTATAGAATAAAAGTTAAACGTTTGACGTTAGGTTCCCGTTATTAGGGAGGTTAAGATTAGCGTAAATTGCCCATTACCTATACCTATACGTAGTTTGTTATTGCACTAACCGGTATTTTACCTAAGTTACAGGGTTTGCGATACGTAATTACTTATAAATGGCCGAAGATAGGTAATTCGAAAACGTATGTTTTTATCCAACAAATTATGTCATTTGTAGATCAAATATCATTCATTAAACTTTAAAATAGAGACAACAAACATTCATCATTCGATATGCATAGAAATTAAATGGTCGAACACAGCCATTGATGCGATAAACGATGCCATGAGATTATGCATAAAATTGTTTAATTTACATATTGTTCAGCAATTTTGCTTATACTGTAAATGTATGAAATTAGTCATATTCTCGTGGTTTTAATTGTTTAATTTTACTATTTTGTCACTCTTATTGCCGGATCATGCTAGAAATTCAACAGTTCGCCTTAGGTCACTACCCAATTAACAACACCCCCCTCCCCCATTAAAGTAGCTACACCACGCCCTCTGAACTGCATAACCATTCTTGGTGGTGACATATTCTGGCAAATACCATACAGGCCACCGTACGGTATACTTAGGATGTCATTTTTATCATAAATTGTTGCATACGATTTCGTAGCCTTTTACGTTAATCTTAAACTCATTTTACAAAGCGAATTACCTATACGTATCCGTAACAAACATACGGATAGGGATAGGTATACGTATTTTTATACGCTAATCTTAACCTCCCTATTGCCAATTATAAAGATTTTGTTTTTATGTTTTGTATAGCACCCATTCTTCCATTCACCAGTATAAGCAGAACTCAATGATTTTGTAATGATATCAAGGACAAAGAACAAATGCATGAATAAAATCCACGATATATAACCTTATTTATGCTTCACTTAATATACACACCGCTTGGATGAGGCATAATGGTAAACTGCAAGATAAATATATTCGAACTAAATATGGCTAAAATGATCACCTTTTGGAAGATGATATCCTCTGAGTTGAGTATCCTCTAATAAAGTGTGTGGAACAGACAACGGAGCGACATTACCCAAACGCTGTACCTCAGCAATAGTTGCCTCTGTATACGGGAGAATGCTCTTATGTTTCATGCACGGCATTTGATCAGCGCCAATATTTTCCAAGATTTCTTCACGAACCTGTAATAAAATAAGTGTATTTTAATTCAAATAATTTAATTATCGTCTGGGTTCAACTGATTACGTTATAAATCCGAGCAAAACAGACTGGCAATGTTTGTCATAGCCTGATGTATTTGTGTCCATCGACGGCTGTTGCCGTATCAAAATGACAGACAATAATATACTATTTTGATTTTATGTTCAAAATATCTTCTCTGTTGAGTCTACGTGCTAGCCCCGTCGTTTAAAAACGTCCCTCATTGTGTGTGTAAATGCCAGAACCATAAGAAAGCTGTCTACAATTACGGTATAGCTACTTAAACAACATGATGATATGGCTGATTCTTGATAACCACTCAAAACTCAGAAATTGCACCTATGCTGATGGTAGTAATTTTAAACGTGTTAATCGCATACATAATGTTACATAAGCATCTAAACAGAATTAAACTGGATACACTTTTTAGTTTAAAAGATATTCGATGTTATTCGTGGGCCGAGACCCAATCTATTGACGTCTTCACTATTTGTTAACTCGAAGTATTACCCTAGTTTGTATATCGGGGTATTGAATCATATACAGCACTGCCCAGCGCAAGGTGGTTGTTGTCGTCTCAGTCCCTGCCAAAAACAATTCCGTTGTAGCTGCCATAAGAACATTTTCTGAAACATATTCCCTCAAATTTAGAATCTACACAAAAAAAATTTTGCTACGTAAAGGCAAACATGAGACATATATTTCGAGAATATACATGCGAAACTCCATCCTCTAGGTATCTAAATATGTCGATAAGAAGTGCTACTACAGTATATTACATTGCTTCAAAGCCAAGCAGTTAAACCTGAAATATAAGAAATATAAATAATATTGTGCAATGATATATAGAAAAATATATCCATATTGCACACGAATGACATTTGTATATGTTGGATTGCTTGTACATTGGCTCATAAAGTCTGTAACCTCTTATATTTTGATGCTTCGTCCCTACCATGTTAATTCTCAAAAAATAACATGGCAGAGAGACCTCAAATTACAAGAGGGCACAGGCTTATCGCACTAAACACTAAATAATCTGAAATATACAAATGTCATTCGTGTGCAATATGAATATATTTTTCTATATATTATGGCACAATGGTCTATAGACTTTTTATATTTTAGGTTCAACTGCCTGCCTTTGAAGCAGTGTAACAGACTGTAACATGTACTGTTATCAAGTAATATGAATAATTATTGTTTCCAAATAATGCAGATGCGAGTAGGTAGTTACCAGTTTCACCACCAGGTGGCTCGTTCGGGTCAGATAGCATGGCGGATATAGCAGAAAGTTCCCTTTAACTTCAATTACATCTGTTTTAGTGGTTCAATTTTCATATAACCCTTATGTATCTAATCGTTATGCAAATCAAAATATGTCCAGTGAATGAAAATGTTATCTGACCGATACGAGAAGAGATTTTACTTTTTGTGATTTTGTAACATGGGCCCTATGGAGAATCAACCCGAACTAGAAGTCACATTTTCAAAAATAATTAAATTTTCAAACTTGATAAACAATTTTCGAAACAATATTTCTAGATGTACTTTTACATGTAGATTTCAAATATAACATCGTTTTGAGTGAATTTTTGATATATAATGGCGTAAATTAAGTTTTTTTTCTACTCGCATCTAGTCTATTGTACCTGTGTCATCATCTGGAGCGCGTTTTCTACTTTGTGAAATGTATTGATAAACAAAATCATCTTCCTCAATCGCGTTGTCATTTGCCGCATTGAGATGTCTTTTAACATGTCCCCCTGCAAAATCTTGAGTTACCTGTAATAGAAAACATACATTGGAGTCACATTGGGTTACCATAGTTATTATCATAAAATTGAAACGTCTGCTATTTGATTAGTGGAGATGAGCCCTGTAGTACTGAAATAGCGATAACTTATTTCAACCGCTTATTAGGGCAACAGAGAATATACTTGATAATATAAATACGATGTCTATTTTTGCAAGTCGTAACTATTTTCTAAAAAATAAGTAAATTTACTACTACAGTGATACTTGGATTGATATGTACAGGGTGGTCCAAAAAAATGGGACACTCGTATTTCAAAAATAAATATTGATTTTCTTGATGAAAACATGTCATATTATATACCAGTGGATAGGGAATTTACTTATCTTTAATTTGGTATATCATAAGTTCAAATTTATTATAATTTCTGTCAACCAGCGTCCGTTATATAAATGACGTCATTTTAGTTTCAAAACGGGTTTTCCAAAACTTGCAAAAAACAAGTTTTTTGTCAACTTTATTTACACAAACAGACGTTCGATATGTCCACCCTTTTGATCAATTATAGCCCTCAATTTTGGCCTAAACTGGTCAAAAACATCATTGATATTCTGTTGAGACAATGAATTCCACTTCTCAACAAGTCTATCTTTAATAAGGGACAGAGTAGATGTAAGGGGTTCATGGTAAACCAATTCTGTAGGGTCCCCAATATGTGGAAGTCGCAGACGTTGACATCGCATTATCCAATTATGTTGTTTTTAGACCATCCTGATATGAGCTCATTCTCGAATCATTACATTTTCCAACAAGATGGGCCTCCAAGCATTAGATCTCACAAGAGTGTCAAATGTTTAAAGGAAAATGTTCCTAGATTCATCCCCCCAATCGGTGCCTCCCTCAGACCCGATCACACGATCACCAAACGTCTGCGACTACCACGTATGGGGAGAACTAACAGAACTCGTGTACCATGAATCCTTTACATCTATTCAGTCTCATGAGGACAGAATTGAATTAATGAGAAGTGAAATTATTTGTCTTAACAGCATATCAATGATGCTATTGGCCAGTTTAGGCCAAAATTGAGGGGTACAATTGATCAAAATGGTGGACATATTGAACGTCTTTTTATGTAAATAAAGTTGACCATAAAACTTGTTTTTGCAAGTTTTGGAAACCCCGTTTTGAAATGAAAATGACGTCATTTATATTATGGACGCTGGTTGACAGACATTATAATTAATTTGAACTTATGTTATACCAAATTAAAGATCAGTAAATTCCCTATCCACTGGTATATAATATGACATGTTTTCATCAAGAAAATCAATATTTATTTTTGAAATACGAGTGTCCCATTTTTTCGGACCACCCTGTATATATTGATGAAATTTACTTGACCTTAAATGATGATTTTACAGCTTCCTTCACATTAAACAAATCCCCGGGAATCCATTGTAAAAATGGAAAGTTCAGTGTAATTGAATCAGCTCCACCCCGTGCAAGAATGTTATTACACTCTGCCAGGAACTTCTGGAACATCACATCGCTGTATTCGTGCCTTTGTCCAAATACGATAGATGAGATTACATTAGAGACAGCGTTATTGATATTTGGGCCTATATCAAACGATTTTCCCAGCGACTGATGGATGGCTGCTTCTAAATGAATCATCTCCTCTTGGATCTTCTCTTCAACTAATGGCTTACCCATTCCAAGATCTCTGAAGGTGGATAAGGCCAGCCGCCGACGTTGCTTCCATTTCTCGCCTTGGCTACTGACGATACCTTGAAAAACATTATTTTATAACGGTTGTACATATGGTGGTTTGAATCAAAAATGTGGGTTAAACCATCGAAACGGATTATAATGGTTTCTAGACAACTCATCCCAAGACAAGTCATCCCTAAGATAACTCATCCCAAGACAAGTCATCCCCAAGACAACTCATCCCAAGACATCTCATCCCAAGACATCTCATCCCAAGACAACTCATTCCAAGACATCTCATCCCAAGACATCTCATCCCAAGACAACTCATCCCACTTGTATAATTGATAAATTATTTTGTCCTCTATATTATATATATCCCTTTTTCATTTTTATGATTACAAAGTGAATTTTGATTACACACTCAAATTTTAATACTGATTTTTAGCATTTTGAAATGGCACTTGAAAGTTATGTTTTACTTGTAAGTACTGCCGCTACTTTGATGAATTCTGGGTTATTCTAAATATATTTGAGAATATAGGATTGAACATAAAAGTCATAGACATTATTTCCAAAATTAATCATCATAAATCTGAAAGTTTGAAATTGGCAATCTTATTTAGGATTAAGCCAAAATATTTTAACAACAAATACTGAATTAATCTGAGAGAATTATTCTGATAGCACCTTGGATAATACATTCTAACTGACGAGTTAATCCTACACCTTTGATGATCTTTGATTTAATATCAAAGTATATATTAAATTTGAACATGTTTATCTTTATCCCAATCAGTCAACAAAAATTAACTAAAAATAGGCTAACTAACTACAAAATACAAAAATATTAAGTAAATATTGTCAGTTTTAAAATACAGCATGAAAAATGTATTAATAAAAAACAAAGATATTCCACGACCATTGTGCTAACTGCTAAAATCTCTAAATATTTTTCATTCTTTCAAAATGAAAATTAATTGTATAAAAGTATGTTTTATTTCAAGTTGAGAAGAGTTGTCTTGGGGATGAGTTGTCTTGGGATGAGATGTCTTGGGATGAGATGTCTTGGGATGAGTTGTCTTGGGATGAGATGTCTTGGGATGAGATGTCTTGGGATGAGTTGTCTTGGGATGAGATGTCTTAGGGATGACTTGCCTTAGGGATGACTTGTCTTGGGATGAGTTGTCTTAGGAATGAGTTGTCCTGTTACCATTATAATCCTTGACAGAATGTCACGTTTAAATTGTATCGCATACACAAATATCACTTGGGGAGAAATTGTGGGTAGAATTGCTAAAATTGCAAAAAACGTCATCATCAAAATGCGGGAAAACATGTTACAAACGCCGACGACGAAAGCCGACATCGGCGACACCGAACGCAGGTAAAAAAACTAAGCTAAGACGATATGTTACCGCTTTTTGAATGTTACAAGAAAACATATAGAGGTACAAAGATTGGAATGTTTATAGAGACTTTTCTGCCTGAAATCGTTTAAATTTAATTTAATTTTTTGCGCTCATCCATTACGGTTATATATCATGTTATTATAAAAGATGTACAGGTAGTTGGACGATCTCGTTTGAAAAAAATTAAATTCATGTACTTTAAAAACTAGTTTACCCGTTCGTGTTATGAACAATGCGTTACCTGGGTTTTATCTAAAAAATGTTTCAAGTTAAATAAATATGAATGAATAAAGTAAAATTAGTTATTGAGAAAAGGCAGTGTAGCATATGTGATTTACAGGTTCATATTTTTAGCTTGGTATACCCGTTGAGAAATATTCTTAAAGTGTTGAAGACTTCAAAATAGAAAAATCGTTAATTGATGGTTTAAACCATGATATAAATGCAATCGTTATGATATGAATATCATAATGTACAAAGCGAGCTGACTTTCCTACAGTTTAAACCCCACTAAAGTAGTAACAAAATAAAATGAGCTGCACATAGTCTATTTTAAAGAATGTACGAATGTTTCAAAAACAAAGTACATCTTTCTGTTGAAAATGTGTGACCTCGCAATTTGCACCGCATGGCTAATTGTTCTTTTCGTAATTTCCGGAAATATAACTTATTTGATATTACATAATCCACTTGCTCCGCGGTCACACAAAATACAACCACCGTACCAGGCAATGGCAGGCATGTTACATACGGTGCACTGGAGCTGAACTAACTCACACAAAATACAACCACCGTACCAGGCAATGGTAGGCATGTTACATACGGTGCACTGGAGCTGAACTAACTCACACAAAATACAACCACCGTACCAGGCAATAGTAGGCATGTTACATACAGTGCATTGGAGCTGAACTATTAATACAACCACTGTACCAGGCAATGGCAGGCATGTTACATACGGTGCACTGGAGCTGAACTAACTCACACAAAATACAACCACCGTACCAGGCAATGGTAGGCATGTTACATACGGTGCACTGGAGCTGAACTAACTCACACAAAATACAACCACCGTACCAGGCAATGGTAGGCATGTTACATACAGTGCACTGGAGCTGAACTTATTCACACAAAATACAACCACCGTACCAGGCAATGGTAGGCATGTTACATACGGTGCACTGGAGCTGAACTAACTCACACAAAATACAACCACCGTACCAGGCAATGGTAGGCATGTTACATACAGTGCACTGGAGCTGAACTCATTCACACAAAATACAACCACCGTACCAGGCAATGGTAGGCATGTTACATACGGTGCACTGGAGCTGAACTAACTCACACAAAATACGAGGGGTGATCCAAAAGTCTTGGACGCCCCGCTCTAACTTTGCTATTTTCTAATATAATTGCACGATAATTGCACGATAATAAAGATCAACATCTTAACAACTTTGTGTATAAGTTTCAACAGAAAATAATATATTTTAGCTTTTTGGTAAAGATTTTTTAACACTGGGTCCCTGCCACCCGGAACGGTATTTAAATATAGCAAATCACGTCACAACTGTTATAATATGGCAAATACTTTAGGTGCGGGTGCACAACCTAACACCAGTCATGATATGAGAGAATTTTCGATTTTCAATCTGAGTGTCAACTGCCATCATCATCTTCACATATTAAGATCCACTTTTCAACATTTTTTCCACGAATTTGAACCCATCTTTCATACCGCTTTAATTTACCAATGAATGGAAGACATTTATGAAACCGCCATTCCTTATGTGATACAAATGCTGCTGGAGTGCCACTCTAAACCTCATCTAATGAGTAAAAAAACATTTTCTTTCAACCCTTCTTTCAACTTCGAGAAAAGGAAAAAAATCACACGGAGCCATATCTAGACTGTATTGTGCATATGGTAGCTGCTAAAGGTCAATAATAGTGAAAATATATTGTAGTATTCTTTGTTCCACTTTGATTTCTTTCATGATCTGCATTTCAGTAGCCATTTTGGAGCAAAAATGATACCAGAATGAGGGTTGCTTGTCTGATGTCACTTTCTTAGAACTTGACATATATGATCATTGTCATATGTGACATTATAATGAAAACACAATTAATTGGTTGCCTAGTAAGAAAGGAAGTAAACTAACATGGTTTAACATTCACAATTCAAAGAAAGACAGTGGTCAAGACTTGCGAAACAAGTCAAATGTCGGCAACATTTAAGGCTGAAAGTTGTCATGTGTGAATACCGTTCCGGGTGGCAGGGTCCCCATCTTAAAAACTGTCTAGAAAACTACATAAACATTATCATTTCTCCATGAAATTTATACACAAAGTAGTTAGGTTGTTGGTCTTTATTATTGGAAAGTTTAAAGTGATTTTATCAAAAACCAACAAAATTAGAGCAGGGCATCCAAGACTTTTGGATCACCCCTCGTACAACCACCGTACCAGGCAATGGTAGGCATGTTACATACAGTGCACTGGAGCTGAACTCATTCACACAAAATACAACCACCGTATCAGGCAATGGTAGGCATGTTACATACGGTGCACTGGAGCTGAACTAACTCACACAAAATACAACCACCGTACCAGGCAATGGTAGGCATGTTACATACAGTGCACTGGAGCTGAACTAATTCACACAAAATACAACCACCGTACCAGGCAATGGCAGGCATGTTACATACGGTGCACTGGAGCTGAACTAACTCACACAAAATACAACCACCGTACCAGGCAATGGTAGGCATGTTACATACGGTGCACTGGAGCTGAACTAACTCACACAAAATACAACCACCGTACCAGGCAATGGTGGGCATGTTACATACAGTGCACTGGAGCTGAACTAACTCACACAAAATACAACCACCGTACCAGGCAATGGCAGGCATGTTACATGCAGTGCACTGGAGCTGAACTAACTCACACAAAATACACCCACCGTACCAGCCAATGGCAGGCATGTTACATGCAGTGCACTGGAGCTGAACTAACTCACACAAAATACACCCACCGTACCAGCCAATGGCAGGCATGTTACATACAGTGCACCAGCCAATGGCAGGCATGTTACATACAGTGCACTGGAGCTGAACTAACTCACACAAAATACACACATCGTACCAGCCAATGGCAGGCATGTAACATACAGTGCAATGGAGCTGAACTAACTCACTATCTTACATTAATCAACTCACAATACCTCCAGTTGAATAGTCAATACTAGAGGTGTCAAGTATTAACCGGTTAACCGGTTAACCGCCGATAATGCCTTGACCGGTCTGTGTTTTTATGGGCGGTTAGTTGACCGTGTATAATTCTGTTATTTCCCGCGCTTATTTTGCATGCTAATCCGTTTGGTTTTATGGTGTCAGTTTCACGTAAGCTACTCATACATGTCATAAGTCCTATAACTCCTTACAAACATCCAATCAGCAACTTTAATCCCTGCCACATTGCTTTCCCGCGCTTACTTTGCATTTTAATCTGTTTGTTTTTCAAGCGTCAGTTTCATGTGAGCTACTCATACATGTGATAAGTCCGATAATTCCTTACAAACATTCAATCAGCAACTTTAATGCCTGCCACATTGCTTTCCCGCGCTTACTTACATAGAATAGAGTAAAGCTTGACGCACGTAAAAATAAACGCCGATATATCATTTTTCCAATTTTTTTCAACTTTCAAGGTCGAAGATGAAGATTTCATTTGAAATTATCAGTTCAAATTTCCCGCCGGTTAACCGACTTTAACCGGTAAAAACCCCCGGTTAACCGGTTAATGCTCAAACGGTTAATTGACACCACTAGTCAATACAGAGGAGATTTAATTTTCCAGATTAGATCATGGACCATATACCTTTCAAAAGGGTCAGTGCGGGGTTTCAATTAGATAAACAATTCGACATGGGTCTTGGGAAAATGATAGCCTCGGGCCTATCGGCTCCTGGCTGTCATCTGGCCTAATACCATAGACGAATTTGTATTCATTACCTAATGTTATTGTAAATACGTATTGCGTAATCATCAAATGGATTCCAGCGGATATTCTCAACATATCTCCCAATTTCTCCTTTCACATATTTTCCGGCTAATGAAATATTTTGGGGCTTCTACTAATCAACCCGAAAACCCTCTATATTTCCAAATTAGAATATGTTCAATCTTAACCAAAGAAAATTTTGAATAATTAGAAAAACTAAGTACAATTAATAATCCGTATTACTACTGACAGGTCGCATCAAGTTACACCATTGCAATGGCATGTTCAGATGTATTTGAAACTACTGACCTCAGCTTGGACCCTGCTATTTTTAAGCAGTGCTCGACACTAGTGTGATTACTTTTTGACAGGGTTCTGATTTCTAAAGTTATCATGTTATCCCTTCTCTTGTTCTAAAGGAGGCCAACAAGGGTGTACTTGAGACCTAAGTAGCTTTGCCAGAGAAAAAAATACACTCAAGGTTTATATATTAAAGATAAGTAAGTACTATTGAAGTTGTTAATCCATTTGTGAACCAACCCCAATGTTTTCATTGTTAAATACTGTTTGTACCGATTAAGCCTGTGACTAGAAACGGTGTATATTTATGTAAATACACGCAGAGTCTACTTAGTGCTTTTGCCATGATAAGATTTAACTCTTCAAATTATGTTTATTATCGGAATGCAATGCTTCAGATGCAAACATTGAAATCACGCCTATGGTTGTACATTTTCTTGTTTCAATACTAATAATGCCCCAGTCACATTTTGTTCTACAAAATCTCCCAAAATTGAGAGACATGCAGCATAAAATATAGTACATAGGGATAAGCAGAGCAGTACAATGTCGATTTTCTATATATCGATTTTGTAAAGCTACGGCCACACGGAACGCTCGCCGTAGGGCAAACGCGACTGAGGCTAACTTACCGTACTTGGTCCAGCCCAACATGTCTCCTATGAAGGTCGTTACCCTCCCAGAATACACATCTTGGTGAAGTAATTCTTTCATTGCCTCATAACTATTCAGAACAATAGTAGTTCTACCCATTAACTGTACAGAAATTATGTCAGTGTTGTAACCGTGTTTCTCAGCCCATTCAGCAAGAATCTTCGCCGGGTCTTTTCCCAACATAAACGGTATACTTCCTATGATAGGCAGCCTAGGCGGCCCTGGGGGTAGATTTAGTCCAGTTATGTAGTGTCTTAAAAACAGAAGAAACACAGCTAACAAGACAAGACAAGTTATAGTATTTAATCCAAAAATGTCCATCGTGGTTTCAACAGCCATAACTCATAACAATATGTTGATCGAATTATATCTGTTGCAGTTTAATTTTTGAATTATGAGACGTCCTTCTATAGCAGCTCAGGAAAAAGTGACATATCCTAAGACCATGTTGTTCAAGTGTACAGCATTATTGAACTGAGTTGTTATCGGTCGATAAATGGTCTGCTTTACTTCAGCGCACTTTCGTGTGTAAGCCTATTTGTAACATGATAGTTGTAAACACTACTCTCAGTAAATCACCCATTCTCAATAAGAATGCAAAATAGGTGACCCAGGGCTCAATCTCAGCATGTACATTACCAACATCACTTTTTGTTGTATATATAAATAGTATATATGACCCTCTACCTAGCACGTTTGTAATATATGATTTCTCAGTTACACATATTTTATTATATGTACTAGAATAGGGCTATTCATCAGTTACGTGACTGTCGCCATATCAAAAATCAGGATTGTATGGTGCCATTAGAGAATTTTTCATGCATAACATCCCATATAAAGTGGTGTATTATACACAAGACGATCCCAGCTTCTGGTTAAATGACAGAAACTATCATTTTGACATTTTTACCATGTTGAAACTGTTCCTTGACCAATGTCGCCAGACTTTTTTATATCAACCCCCCTGTGCTATAAATCAAATAAAAACTGGTGAAAAAATAATGTTTCATATGTGCCATATACGTATCTGGATTCCAATTTGAATACTTAATAGAAAGTCGTAAAAGTTGATATTTGAACATTGAGATTTTGGGGCCAGAAAATTATAATTCCCGTTTTTCATGAAGTTATAGATAAGAAAATCATTTACGTGATCATACTTTTCACAGGCAATAAGTGTCTGAGCAAATTAATGTTATATCACCTTATTGTATGGTAGGAGTGATCCTTGTTGATCAGTATTTTAAATTAAATTGACATTGTTTGAATATAATACAGCCAGCAAAAGTGTATTTGCATCATTTACGACACCATCATTTACGATACCTAGTAGTACGAAAATAACGGTTACCATACTCCTAGCTCTGAATAAAGTTTATAAAGCGGGAAATTTGAGTATTCATATTCATTTGAATCTGAATAAAGAAACACTACCACCTTTGTAGAGTAAATCAACACAATTTAAGGTATATATCACACCTAATATAGTATCTCTCTTGTAAAACGAAGATGTAGTGTTAATTTGATGTTATCTATGGCATAAAGACAGTCAGTATAAATGTGAAAATGAATATAAAAACACTTTTCTATCATTCAATTTGAATTGAAGCTATAGTCTTGCGTTTTCTATGTCATAAATTACGTTACCATAGGTAACGTAATTGATAAATTCTATTGCACACATTTTCTGTCGTCAAATCTTTACAGGTATGTTCATTTATCAACTTGTATACTTTTCGTAGATGGGAAAGCATCCTGCTGAAATTCAAAAAGACTATAGTGAAAGGAAAAATCACCAAAAAGAGCGTGCTCGGGTTCATAAATGCATTGTCTCAATAGCTGAGTGCACTATCTGAAAAAGATAAAGACCATAAAAGAAAAAATTATGTCATTGCGCCCGAGACATGTTATGTTAGTCTCAGATAGCGTAATAATACAGGAGACAAATCAAAAAGAAGAGAGACTGTTAGCAATGACCTAAGTAATGCCGATAACAATGATTGTGGCCGTGTTTATGGCAGTGGTACAAGTAACACAAAATTAATAGTTCATATAAATTTTGCCTGGAATTTTGCAAGAGGACATGCATGGCTTTTTTAAAAAAACGGATAAGTAGAACTTGGGGACGTACGCACCCATAAAAAACAAAGCTCCCTGAACATAGATAAACATGGAAAAAACAATCACAAATCATTCCAAAGGATCTTACAGAAGCAGAGAAAATAGAACCAAGGGTCCAAGCACGCCAAAACACCAAAGAGTGCAGGGGAAAAGTGATGCGATGCAAACTTTAACATAGTGATATCCCTAGAGTTGAGGAGAAGATTAGTACGAGGAAAACACGTAGTTGAAGAGTTGAAGCAGACGCAACATGACTGGCGGGGAAATGCCTGAAAGAGTCTTCAAGTCTAGTTGATATAATATGACTAAAGGCGATGGAAGGTGATACAAGCTTAAGGGCCTTGCTTGGCTGGACAAAAATGTCTACCAAAAGCAAGGGAATATAAATTTGTTGAAGCAAATAAACAGTGTTAAAAGCGCCCCTCACAAAAGTGAAACAAACCAGGAATGACATACAAGAAGAGACAACATAGCTATCCAAGAGTATTCTGACGAGTGTGTAGTAGAGGAGTCAATTCCAACAGGGAAGGTTAAAGGGCTATTTAAACTCTAGATCTGTGTCCTGAGATTCAAACTCGTTTTCTATTGGATTTATATGTCCAAGCTAGGATTAAGTAACGTTTTCAGGAGTTCATATGTACCTATGATATTAGAGGGAGACACTGAATGTTGTTACTTTTTGACGATAATCACAAATTATATAGTATAGTTTTGATCTTGCGATTGTTAGTTTTGTAATCACTTACGTTACAAAGGATTTAGCATTACAATTGTGTGAAGAATGACTAAGTCCCTTTAATCCTGTATATATTCATTCCAACATATAGCGTATGTGACAATATATTAATTCATTACGTGTTTTGTGCATAAATAATGTTTGTGTTAGCTTTAATGTTTCTATTGCAAAAGTTAGTTAATTTCTCCATCATTTACGTTACTTGATGGTCCACTGAACTATGTTTGTTTTAAATGTTACTATTGGTTAAAATGCAGTGTAAACATGATAAAAGAAGCACCAGTTGATGGTTTAACCATGATCACATATGATATGACTCATTCTACGATGTTACTATTTTTGGATCATATACGTTACCAAGGGTGTAACGATATACAAATTTCAAATAAATTTTGTATGGCATAGCAAACACCAAGATATGGCTATCAATTGGTTCTGAACACTATTTCTAATCAGAAAAGAAAGATAAATTTAATGTTAACAGACTGATTTTCTATAAAATTGGAATGACATGTAGCACTTAGGTTTTGTTTCTGAAAAGGAATAATAAGTCACATGTAACTGTTGACTTCAATGTGAATTCTTTCCATTCATGTCTCTTCAAAATGCCTGATGTATGATTTAGTATTAAGACAAAATATATCCTTATTGTTAGGAACAAAAACAGACATGAGAATAATATGTTGAATGAAAATATAGGTCTCTTGCTACGACAACCCTCTATAACGTAAATGACAGAGACCTACTTTTTTAAATAAACACTAGATAAGCTTCAACATGTGACTTTTCCATGAAGGGGTATGAGATTGATGAAGATATTTTGACTTTAGATACTTAACATATATTCAAATAAAAATACATCAACTTTAAACCATTCAAAGCTACTTTAATTTTCGTCAGATTCATACCTGGAATTTGCATTCTTATTGAGAATGGATGAAATACGCTGCATTTATGCTGTCAGTTTGACATATGCTGATTGTACAAAATTACAGATATCACACTATTCCTAAAATAATGGCTACATGTCACAAAAATGATAAAAAAGGTCCTGCTGGGTTCGCCATTTGTGACATGTAAAACCATGGGCTTTCAATTAGAGTTGTTGAAAGCCCATGGTAAAACCAAATAAATAAGTATCTTATAAATAATTCTAAAATGCACCTTGATGCAAATATGTTTTTATTTATTTATATATTTATACAAAGAATACATTAAACAAGTACACATGTGCGTGTGGCTGGGCACCAGCATTATCAGCCACGTTATATGATAAAACTCAATTAACAGTATTCAATCAGACATTAAAATAGGGGCTGTATTTGTTGAGGGTTACAGTGGTGGGGGTGACCTGGACATTTAACATCGTTCAAAAAGAGGGCACTACATTTGAGGATATTAAGTTTACATCTTTAGGTAGTCTTTTATCACCATTGAGGATAAGGGAGAGTTTGTCTCGTCGTGATCTATATTTAGGAGAATATTCTATGTTCATATTCATTTTCAAATTCTGTCCAAAATGTTGATCTTAGATTACAGTGAAAATTACGTGATTGGTTGTTTCACCATCCATTCCACACTCACCCCGGAAGTGACAACGGTATCTGACTTTACCGTAGTCAGGCTAATCCGGTGTGACACTGGCAGATGGGGGAGTTTACATTAGTGAAATTATGAGCGTAGATGTGAGCCTTAAAAATGAGATCACAGCGCACTCTGAAAATTATTTCTTGTTTTCTTGAAACGGAGAATTTCTTATTTCAGGTGAAAGCTTATTCCATTCAGTAAGTGTTTTTGATATGCAAGATCTATTAGAAAATGAGGATTTATTTGGATTTGTGGAGCTCAGTTGATTTCTTAGACCATAAGCATGATTTATTTTGAGAGGCTCAAATATGTTAAGAACATAGGGCAGCATATTATTATGTGCCCTATACATGAAAGTACTTCTGTGATATTGACGCCTCTTAGTTAGTGTTGGCCAATTTAAATTATTCAACACTTTAATTGTCGAAGTCTTATGTAGAGTGCCTGAACAAATGCAAGCGGCTTTATAGTAAAGTCGGTCCGATAACTGCAATTTTTTTGTGTTTGTACACCCATATAAAATATCACCATTGTCAAAAAGTGGCAGGATAAAAGATTTCAAGATTGTTTCGAGATGTTTTCCATTTATTTTCTGATATAGCGGTTTTAGTGGATTTAAGACAAACTCCGTGAAACGAAACAAAATTACTAGAAAAAACATGGTACACATCATTTGCGCACATGAATCATTTGCTTCTGCATGCGCGGCACTTACCGTTAACAGCAAACCACAAGAAACAAACCTGGCGGAGATCAACCTTTCTTCATTTTAGCGAAATTTCAGCTCTTAAAATGTTAAAATTCAAGAAAATATGCCAACTTTACGACATGAATTTATTTGTTTCAGCACTGTACAATAAGGTAAGCCAAACAATAACATATTTTAGGCCGTATGTCTCACCTTAATTTAATAAGAATCAATAGATAATTAGCTAATTAAGTTAATACAGGAATGTTTGTAAGTAATTAATGAAACATATCTCTTTAATTGGGCTAATTAAATTATCATTTAATTGTACTAATTAGGCAAACTGTAAGAATCTGACTATATTTGACTGTACAAAAATGTTGACTGGCTTGCTTCCAAAGCATTTAAAGGCTAATGTTCTTAAACCATTAAAGGGTGGTGTTCATTGGGCCATATAAAGAATCAGCTGTGTTAATATGGTGGTGTATTTCAAATTTGTAATATAGATCTAAGTAACATCCAAGTTGTCACCCGGCGGCCGTAACCCTGACCGCAGATCAATTAAATCAGTGAATCTATGGCTGCCGTAGGAAACTGCAAAAGTATCAGACCGCGGAAGTTATAAGACGAGCGTAGAAATGTTACTGAATGACAAAAGAAATAATAGACCGTACTGTCTCCGTAACAAAAAACTGATAACAATCTCGCTGTCTATAGATTTTTATTGGGTCCCTTTTGCACTGTTGAATCCGTCTTGAGCTAGAGCAACGATTACTCCCATCACTTTCTCCCATGATGTCTTTTGGAACGGCGTAATGGTCGCACTCATCCTCTCAAAGAGAAAGGCAAGAAAGGCTTCTCTGAGATTCTGAAATAAAGGTCAAATCTTGATATAAAAGTGTTTAAGTTTGTAAAATGAATTGGTTTAGCTGAAGTTATTTTAGATATCTTTATGAAGTGAATAATGAATGTTCACATTTTCACCTCAAATGCCCCTGCAGTAATGCCCCTGGGCGCGTGGTCCGAACCAACACCTTTTATGATCCCAACGAGCTCCGAAACATTGTACAAATTCTCCACCATGTCGTTGATCTTATTAAAAACTTTACCAGCATGTATTTTGAAAAATGCATGTTCCTCAAGGTCGTCCAATTCCACATCTTTGAAGGGAAAATATCCTTGCATTTCCGGAAACATTTCGAAGAACCTAAATTAAAGGCAGAATCAGATCTAAAGGGATTAAAAAAGCAAGCAATATGTACTTTACTATCGATGGAACAATGTGTTCTTTACAAGATCAAATATAATATCTCCCAAAAGATTCGTGAAATGTTTTCAATTGGCGTAGCTATTTAAGATTCAAAGTGCAAAAATAAGGGAAAATATTTATTAATTAGTTCTCTCAAATAGAGAGAATGGTAACCACTCTCATAGACAAATGATTACATTATTGTAAAATTTTTTAGTTTTCCACAAAGAATATACTTGGGATGTTTTTAGAAAATAAACATGACAAGGAATGAATTGAGCCAAACATATTACAAAATTGAAACACTTTTCGTCGAGATGATCATGAGGCACCAAAGTAACGAACATAATTGCTAGGTCTGATCTTACAAAGGGACAATAGAGGTCCATGCAATGGAATCTGAAGGGCAACTACGTTCAATGCCCTTCGCGGTCCTTTCTAATCTTGATCCTCAAATCAGTGGTATCATATCAAATTCTCACTTTTTAAAAAAGAGGAACCCATTTTTTGCCTTTTCTTGCATTACCACAGCCCAAGTGTCTCTGATTGCATTTTTCTCCCGTGGGGTGAGTCCAGTCCCGGGTTCGACCGTGTCCATGTAGTCTTCTGAAACAAATGTATAACATATTATTAAGATATTATCGCCCATAAGGTGATTCCTCATGAAAAAATCCATGACAATGCGATATTTGGTAATAATTCAAATAAGTGATTTATTTTGCAAACATTAATGTTTATTTCTTAGTTCTTTTAGAGACTAAACCCTGTGTGGATACCAAACATCGATATAGCCCTATTTGACCACCGTGCATGAAAATATTTAAATCCCGAATCCCTTAATCTCAAAATGTTGTAGCCCAGAATGTAAAGCAACGGATCAGTGGATGTAACAAAATGGCGGCAAAAGTAAGCCAATGATTCCATTACAACATTCATCGAAATAACAAAAGGTTGAGCCACTTAACTCCAAATTAAAATTCAAGTTCTTATCCGAATACAACAAAAAGTATTACGTACTTCTCTGGTACGTCCTACTTAGAAGACTGTTTTTACTTTTGATGTTGACAGCAATTGATAACTTTTAAACTTTACAATCTATTAAATCATGTATTCACAAATAAACCGTCACGATGCATCATAAACGTTTATATAAACGCATATACACAAGTTTTTTCCTAATATTACATTTGTTTAACACTCGTCTATAAAACAGATCTTTTCAAGTTCATTTTCGTTATAAGGTTATCTTTTCTTGACCAATTAGAAATGGATTTTTTTATGATGGCACTTTTGTGGTTTAAAGTCTCTCTCCGTTGGTATCAACTTGGTCAACATGCTAAGTGAGCCGATGAACATTCTGCAAAGGTCAGAAGTCAAGGTCATTCAAAGGTTAAAAGGAAACTATCTAGATCTACGGCTTTTTGAAACCCTTGGTCTCTGATGAGACGCATATACACTGTTTTTTTCCTAATATTACATTTGTTTAACACCCGTCTATAAAACAGATCTTTTCAAGTTCATTTTCGTTATAAGGTTATATTTTCGTGACCAATTAGAAATGGATTTTTTATGATGGCACTTTTGTGGTTTTAAGTCTCTCCGTTGATATCAACTTGGTCAACATGCTAAGTGGACCGATGAACATTCTGCAAAGGTCAGAAGTCAAGGTCATTCAAAGGTTAAAAGGAAACTATCTAGATATTCGGCTTTTTGAAACCCTTGGTCTCTGATGAGACCTTTGACAAACTTTACATATTGATGGTGCTACTCATATACATGTATGGTTCATGTATAGTGTTCACATGTATCTTATATGACTCAACATTAAGCTATACCATATATATACAAGGGGCGATCTATATATTCTGATAAAAAATGCTCTCATTTCATATCGGCATACAAATCGGTGTCTCGTAGAATACTAGATTGCTTCGCCATCTAAATGTGAAATAATAGTTTAAAATAACGCTGCAGTTTATGACTCAACAAGAGTAGATCCCTTCAAAGTACAGGTAGTACGTCAGGAAATCGATGCGTTCTTGCGCATTCCTGCAGCTGTACTGACATAACGGCGCTTCGTAGTATTTTTCGTCCCTTGAAATGGAACCATTGCTTCGCATGGTCGGTACCATAAAGAACTATGTACAATTATACAGATAACCTCCTTAAACGAAGGGAATGACGTCCCTCTATTCTTGCGCATACGCGATATATTTTATGAAAAAGACGAAAAAAATATTTTGCTGGAATAAATAATTCTAGGCATTATAAGATAATAATTGGAGTTTTTCATCTGATAAGTTTTGTAACGTTTATGGTTTAAAAATATTTTTGTGAATTTTAATAAACGTTTTTCTTTTTTCTTCTTTTTTCTTAACATTTTTGGCAAATCCAATAAACAGTTTCACGATGTTTTTTACATTATTTTGTTATTTTATTTATTTTGTTGTGTTATCCCAAAAATGGTAGAGGTCAATGCCTTATAGATGCATTGCCTAAGAAGGAGGTTTTATCAAGTGCGAACGTAATACCCGGAACGTTCGTTTTTTACCGCATTCGATCTGAATCGTCGTTCGGTTGTTTACCGCATCCGATCTGATTATATGGTTTCATGTCATGTATGCGTTTAACCAAGGGAAAGATCAATACCCGGTGATTTCAGCGGGAAGTGGCGTTTCGTTCATTGGATGAGCTGCGCGCGCACGCATAAATGTGATTATCCAATATAATTAGGGGAGGGCTATTTGAAGTAGTTTTTGGTCTCAGGCGCGACCCAGGGCTGTTGTCTTAAGGACATTTCGTTGAAAATGAGCCATTCGGCTGATAATTGGTAAGAGTTTGCGATCTTATAATGTATAATTGTTACTCAGACACATATTTTGACACGATTCTGTTGGAAATAAGCTTTGAACCGAGAGATATTCACGATTGATATGCACATTTTTGATTGTGCCATTGCTTTTCTATTGCACAACCCATGTATTGATAGAAGAAACATTAATAATACAGATTGGTTTACCTTCAATACATGGCAGACACTACATATCGGTCTATTAATACCAGTTTGTGCCTTAAATAGTTTTATATTTCCATCCACGGCCTGGAGCCTGGGTGTGTTTGTCTCTTATGTGTATGCTTGTGCATGGACTTCTAATCACTAGCAGAATTTAACATGATGCAAACTCGACATTATAACTCATGCTGTAACATTTTGACTTCGCTGGATAACAATAGGAATTATTTTTCTTGCCAATCAATCATGAATCACAATCAAAATTTCAGAATGATCAATCAGGCAATGATCCAAATCAAGTTATAACATTATATGATATTCAGCAAGAAGTCCGGTAGAAATACAGAACATTTAAACATCAAAACTGAAAGTTAAAAGCTAATCTGTCAATTTTCTGTCTGCAAAAGAGCGTCCCAAGAGCGTTTACATTTGACACAATAACAGACTGAGGCCTTGAAATCTAGGATTCCCCAGGAAAATATGACGTCATACTAATTAGCATAAGGATTTCCCTATTGGGGTGGGTCGAGCCTTGTTCGAAAACACAATCCATAAATACATGCTAATTTCTAAGGAGATAGGAAGTGTATAACGTGTTTATCGATTTTGTTTAAAGATTTAATCAATTATCAAATTGTTTAAGTGGATAAAGTGGTCACACTTGCTTCAATTCATAGCGAAATCGACGGATAGAAACTGACCGAATTCCCGATATCCTACCCCGTATTACTGTAGGCTATAAGCACAGTGACCTACAGAGGGCGCTATCACAAACAAGTACTGGACGAACCGATAAATTCCCGGGTATTGTAACGCCCTTGGTTTAACCATAGCATATAACAATATTTTATTCTGGCAAAGCACACTAACCAAGTTAATTAATAAATCACTTAGTTTGTTTTTCTTATCTAAGCGAACGAGAGTGAGATTATTAAACGATTTTCTTATTGAATTAACATTACGATACGATGAAGATAATAGTATACTGATAAGTATTCTGTAAATGTTAACGTTAAAGAAATAAAGCAAACTAGGTTAATTGCCGGATAGTTAGGCAGAGAAAAAAATACTCGACTGATTAAGCATGATGAAAAATATTTTGCGTAAGGCATGCCGAGATTAAAATTATTGGATCTATAGATTTGACCGATTGCAATCCGGTCCATCAATATATCGGGAAAAAAGTATGGTCTTGACAAGGGATAAGTTACATTGGATAATTGTTTTCAGAAAAAATATATCGAATAATGGGACATTCTTGGTTCTGTTCCACTCGCTAGTTATACACTCCCCTCCATAAGTTTGGCAACTGAAAGTTCCCCTTTAATCACATATCAGAGCCTGTTTATATTTGACAGTTTAAAGAAATTCATCAAAGTCGTAAATGCTTAAACTAAACATTATTGTAATTAAGGAAAAAATAATGATTCAAAACCAGCAGGCTTTGGTATGGTATCTCATGAAAACACCCGATTGCCAAACTTATGGAGGGGGTGTAACCACTGGTATCTGTTAGCGCTAAGTGCGTTTCAGGTTTACTATCTTGCCGCTCACTTAGGTGCAGTATTAACTTTGCTTTTATTAGGTGGTAAACGATATGGGGCATATTTCCTATTTACCACACAGATTAAAGCCTCCGAAAATCCCCATAATCCCTGGGACATCTAAATCTACCTTTTAAATTAGTGTTTAACAAAAACGAAAAATGAGGGAAATTAAAGTGATAGCGTATATTTAAATTTCATTGACGCAAATGAGTATATCTACATTTATCCTATGCCAAGTAGAGTTTTAGGGAGATAAGTTGGTAAGATATATCCCGTATCTTGATTTTGAGGTTTCCATATCCTGAACCTCCATATCTCCTGCCATATCTCCCTCGTGAGATATGCACATCTACCTTCGGTCCCTATGGTCCCTCAGGTAGATATGCATATCTCCCTCTGGATAAACCCCATATCCAAAACCTCCCAGTACATAACCCTTATGTATCCTCTTTATTAGCTTTGTTTCGCGTAGTCAAAAGGGGGTTATTTACTGCTAGCAATTTAGCAGTAGCGGATCCAAAAGCTAACAAGTGGTGGGGGGGGGGGGCATATTTCAAATCAGAGAAAAAATTCCTCGGAAAAAAGTTATCGGCCCCTAAATCCCAAAAATCTAGAAAATATAAGGCCAGAAAAGGCCAATTAATGCCCAAAAAGGCTCACTAATTGAAGCCTTACACCATTTTTTGGCCCAAACATATTTTTTATGTGCCCACCCGGTGGTTTTGGGAGTATGCGCCAGTGCTTAGCATCAAAGTCGGTTCTTCTATATATCGTTCTATTGTATAATATAGTACTATTTGTAGGATATCCTATGATTTGGAGGAATATCATTTTTATCTACGAGGTGACATTGATATATTTTGATATCTGCAATTTATTATTAACATCGTATATGACATCGTTCAAGTAAGTATGTGAAACGAGTTTAAATTGTCTCACGTAGGAATCAGATTCTCATCCATATACCCCTCTCCCTCCTCCTGCTCCCGAATTTGTGTTCCACGGTCTCATTTATCTCTGGGAGAGAAAAAGACCAGGTTTGGTGAAAATGGAATCAGAATCAGAATACTACTCCCCTATTCAAAGTATCAAAAATAATTTAGTCTAAACATGAACGGGATTTTGGACGATATTCAATTGGTTGCCATAATTTTGGTTTAGAGGGTATCGTTTTTCCACTAAGATGACAGGTCAACCATATTTCAAGGGATAAGTCTAAAACAGCCAGTATCACTATATAACGACATTTATACGGTTCAACATTCATGTCGATTCGTTAGACAAACCCTCATATGTAATCGAGGAAAGATGTCTTTAGAGCGACCCTCCTGGGGATAACTGATTAATGACATCTTCATGGCGAACTGTCAGTTCTTTTTCTCGAGTTCACTATCGGTTACATTAATATGAAAGTTCATGACATTTACTGTGGAGTTTAGTTAGGAGTTTAATAATCTCAAAATATGATATGCGGTTTATCCTATTTTCAATAGAACTTTCCACGTATTAAATTTGTGTATATTTATTGCGATGATGCAATTACAATATCGACTTAACCCCAGGTACAATTATAGGTTGTGAATGATTAAGCACGATAGTCTTATTTTTTAGATTTTCGAATTAGGGCGAGAGCATCTGGACACGAGGTCATATCTACCGGATTTAATACATGTTATACAGTATGTAGTTCTGCCATTTATATATAATTTATCATGTTTTGTGTTATCGTCATATATATCATAATGTTTGTCAGAAATTGCTATATTTTTCACATTGCGATTCATGCTATATATTCTGTAGAACGCATTCAATCATTCATCATCATTCATCTTTTAATTTGACTGACGAATGACATTAGTCCTGACTTCATTACAATCTAGAAGTCATTTACATTTCACATTGTTGCACTCATAATCATCGTTTGCATTGACGAGTTCGGTTCACTGACAGTTTTACGTCTTCGGCAAATAGCCGTCCTTATTAAGTACGCATTTTTACGTTACGCCTACTTCATCATAATCCATTGCTCGAATAAACATATTATTACAGAAGTTGGCAGGGTCGGACAAATCCAATCTTCTTTTAGGTGAGATCGGGTTAAAGGTAAAATCCATAATATGATCATGAATCATAGAGAGAAGCTGAAAAATGTGGTAGTGATACAAGGGGCGATCCATATATTCTGATAAAAATGCTCTCATTTTGCTATTTTTCACATATCCCTCTCATTGTTTCAGAACTTGAAGATTATGTAATTACACATACAATGCTAAAATATTATAGCGATATCTTAAATTATTTTTGAGATAAGGTTGCCATGGTAACCTGTATTTAGGGTAGGCAGGTCGGTTAAATTATAACGTATAAAATAGATAAATTTGTTAATTTAATTATTCCTCGGTACCTATTTCAAGCAGATCAAACGCATATCCAGGTCATTGCCAACTATTCGTTGAACTGCTCCATACCCCTGTTGCCCTTGTTTGCTATTTCCACAGTGGGATAGTTCTTTTTTCATAAATTGCATTTCAAATTATCGTCGTGAGATCGTAAATTATCTCAGTCCGCAAGCTCTTCTTGCAACCAGATTGGGAATGATATTCAACAGTGACTAGCCTTCCTCAAATGTACACTACTACCTAGAGATCATTAGAGCAGATATAACACCTTGTCCATACACTATACGAGTCCATGTATGGCTCTGGCAGTGTCCTCTTACTTATTTTTGATAGTACATAAAATCTAACGGTACTCCTAATGTATCTGTTAATGTCACACTCTGCAACCGCCCCCGGGCAACCGCCGCACCATCCCGGCTCATCTGATCTGTCATTTTGATATTTGGTGTGTCTCATGACATGTAATTCCATGTTTAGTTCCATAATTAGTTGTTGTGATGTTATAGTGATCACAATAAAAACATTTGTTTAGCAACAAAAAACGAGAAACAATACCAAACTTTTCTGAAAATATGGGAGGAATATGTGAAAAATAGCAAAATTAGAGCATTTTTATCAGAATATATGGATCGCCCCTTGTATATTCAATTATCCAATCTACGGAATATGTTTTCTACCAACTAGCCCATATGTAATGGAAGTCAAAAATTGATATAGATCTTTTCTTAATATACATCTATTCAAATGGTTAACTATTTTAGCTCACAGGGGAGATATTTACTTCGTAGGCTATTTCACCCGAAATTCTCGGATATCCACATCAGCGATTTTACAAATTAAAGGTGATTTTACAATAATCAATGTTGACAATTTCTGTGTTTTAAACCGATTTGCCAAGTTAAAGCATGATTGGCAGGAATTTCCAGGATTATGAGCAAAGTTGTAAATTTGGGGATTTTACCTGAAAAAAGTTGTGTAACTAAGCGTGTCATAAATCAAGTTTACAAAATCAATTCTAAATAATATTTGAATATTTTGAATATGAGAAATTAAAGTTAAACAAGCCTAAAAACATCAAAAGATAAAAGTTGGTTTACCAAAGTGAGAGTCTTTGATTTTTGATAGAAGATATGACAAGTAACCATTAACTCCCATAAATACAATCCCCTCCATGAGTTTGGCAAATGAAAGTTCCCAATTGAATCATTAAAACTATTGTAATTAAAAAAAAGATTCATACACTGGCAGACTTTGCAAATTTGATCTGCTTTTCAATAAAAACAACTTCCGGTTGCCATCGTTACCAATATGCATATCGTCTGTAATAACAGATAATGTTCGCCATCTTATTTCTAATTAATATCACTGTGAAAGGAAATTAATTTGAGGAAAATGCAGAGAGCGTAAAAGTATCAACTACTCATGTCAGTCGTCACATAATTAAACTGATGTAGTATATCCTGCTGCAGAATAAAAGTAGTTATAGATCGTCTGCGCCCTTGTATTATTCGACATTTCTATTTGTATGGTCGACATGGTCGATGCCAATTTAATACTACAAGTATAAAGACTATGAATGTCATACAGATGCGCGAGTTGAGGCAAGTTATGCCAGAAGCTGTATACCGAGATTGTGTGAGTTGAGGCAGGTATGATATCAAAAGGCTCATACTGAGACTGTTTGAGTTGAGGCAAGTTATATCAGAAGGCTCATTCCGAGATTATGTGACTTGAGTTATTTCAAAAGGCTCCTACTGAAATTGTGTGAGTTGAGGCAAGTTATATCAAAAACGACCCGTTATGAGTTTGTTAAAGTTGAGGCAAATGTTATGTCTTAATGTTCATACTGAGCTTGCATAGATCGAGGCAATTATGTTATATCGAAATCCTCAGGAGCCTCGATAAACAAAATGTCAGAAGACTCACTTTATTATGCAAGACAAGCCAGTTAAGTTAAGTAAACCGTCTCTGATGAAAAACAAACTTTAATGATATCCTGTTTAAGTTGTTTTGACATACCAAGTTCTATGAAAATCTGGCTCTGATTGATCCACTGCGCATCTTTAATCGAAGTCGATTGGGTAGCATGACATCTAGGTATCGTTGTTTTTATAATCTTGATTATAATTTCATTTGGACTGTATTCGCTAGTTATATTAATAGAGGCGTAATTATATCAATACTGTCAAAATAAGTAACGGTTTACGCAGAGGCTAAATTATGCTCTCTGATTGGTCATAGTAAAACTCAGAAGTGGTGACGTAATACATATTAAAGATGGCAGAATGAATATCACCCACGGTTGCATTAGATTAGACGATTGTAATAGAGTTTGATTCTCTGATCAATACAATGTAGATATTCTAACCTAATAACATGTTTACGTAAATGTTGGTGTTGTCCTTAACGTAAACATAAAAAATACAATATAGGGGATGCAAAAGATATGGCTCAACGCATGGCTTCGTGTTTTATGCAGAATTTTCGAACGTAGTCCCTTATCTCCCAAATATAAATGGGGATGTCCATTGTTCGCATTTATATATAAAAATGAACAAATGATTGCTAAAGTCTTCAGTTTGTAAAAATAAGTTAGGTTAACTAAATATGAACTTTTTGATTTTTTATATTATTGAAATAGAGGTTTTGTTCGCATCATCTAATTTTGCTTCTGACTCTCTTTCTGTAGCACTAACTATTCTTTCTTTGGGTGGCTATCTCGACCGGGAAATTTTTACAAATGAATATTTAATTTTAAGTAAAAGCACCATTGATGTGGGACAATCACACTACCAGATCCCCGATTCTGTCGTCTGTATTTCTTTTAAAAATGGATACAAGCTACAGTGAGATTACAATCTGTAATCTTTGCATCGTATGATCATTTGTTCATATACCATGCGTATAGGCACCACAATTCTCCCACCGGTTTTAAAGGGACGGTAACTGTGATTTTGGTATAAACTGATGATAAGATAACTGATGTGCGGTGATGTGGTAACGTTATGCGAGTTTATAATGGAGAGTTAAGATGTCCAATTACCGCGTATTGAAAACTAACATAACCGTTGCCGTATCATACATTTCCCGTTACCTTGCCTAAGCCGTGGACGATATCGTTGAACTATGGCGCCTACACACGATATATGGACAAATGATAATATTCCAGAGTACCCATAGCCTGATTTGGTTCAAATATCAAAGCATAAAGTCAACCATAAAGTAGTTTAATTCGATGAAAACTGAACATTTCGAAATCGACAATTACCGCCTGCCATCTTAGATGCGAAGGTTACGGCCGTTACCTTCGTTTGGTACTGACCAGTGTAAGAAGGACAGCTCCATTTGACAGTGCTCGACATATGTGATGAGCTTCACGGCCGTGCTTAAATAACCTATACATATGTGTAAACAGCCTCAATCAAGTCACGGATGTCATTTGTCAGAGGATTCTCATATTGCGCTTTCATACAATACAATTTTATTTAATCTTTCTTAACATCAATCAAGCTAACAAACCCGAATCAGATGAAATGATACCTAAAAGACTAAATCACAAAGTGTATATCGACAAAAATGACTGTTCATCGAGTTGAATTGATTCAAAATCTGCATGCGTATCTGAAAGAGCAACTGTCCAGTTTGCAAATCGATGTATCCGGTCTATTGCCTTTCTGGATCCATGACATGAGATGGAATTGACAGCAAAAATATTGCCAGGCATGCCGGACATATCTGGTTTGTATTAGAACTGCTGCTACAGGTGCACCTTGACCCGATTGAACATGTATTTTTCTGCGGATAACATTGGGATTGAAACGTGCCACATTCCGGCTCGAATCGATCTCGCATTAGCAGTAACAACCAGAGAGAGTTATATTGATTAAAGCTTGGTATAAATACCAACTCTCGTTTCTAGGTTTCTACATTACAGTGGTCTTCTGTTTTATGCCATACATTAACCGGGAGACCACATTATTCCCGATGATCATAGACTTTGGAGGTAATTTGAAAGGCGTACATCTCTACATACAAATCAAACACATCGTTATAGCTCGAATTCTGAGCCACGAATCGGAGGCATATATCCTTAGCATATTACGTCTTTAATTGTAGGTAAGTAATTTATATAGTAATATTATAATAGCGCCTCAATTATATCTATAAGTTATTTATATATATAATATATTTCAATTCGTCATTTTCACAGATGATAGTGGTATATTTATTGTTATCATGGAAGGTGGAGATAACCCAAATATCATTTCCCTTAACCACATATGCTGAATTCCAGATACAGACAATTATTGGTCTAGTTAAGTAACGTATATATCTACCAATATATCGTTAATGCAAGCATAGATCGGCATTGGTGAATAACAGCGCAGCGTTTATTCCGCTTTGTATTTAAGGTGCTAAGTAGCATTCGCGAATGCAACTGCTAGCTGACGATTTGACCGTTATGTTATAGGCAACTAATTTACTATTCATTTGCTACTATTCATATACATACAGGGTGGGCCAAAAACGTCCATATTTTTGTTTTTTCTACAACATTTCTAATATTACAGAAAAATATTTAAATCATACATCATTGGAAAGACAATTCAATTTCCAACAAAATGATATATAATTTATTTCACATAGATAAGTGTTTGTTGTAAAATGACGTTTCGATTGTTGATTTTTGTATCAAATGAAAGCAAATTAATTAACAAATACAATATTATTCAGTTATTTTACCATTTTGATGGGTATTAGTACTAGTATAGCCTAAGTAACGCGGATAAATTTGCAGCAAATAGTTGAATATTAACTCATTTCAAGAAATGTTTGAGAAAATGCCTATTATAGGCTAAAAATATCATGAAATGATCAATGATGATGTTGTACATATATAACTTAACTTAACTGACATTCTGAATGGCAGACAATGCAATAATAGGCACCAGAAGAGGAAATTATGGATATGTATTCCGTATCAAGGGTTATGGCAAAATTTCACTTCAGTTTCTTTGCAAAACATGTTTGAAGCAAATGTCAATTTATCTAGCAATCTTACTTGCCACAAACTAACAATGCATTGAAATAGGTTCCATGATTATTTTAGAGCTATACAATGATTTACAAACAATAAAACTCAACTCCAATACCTTTTCGCCATATGTTAAAGCCTAAAATTGATGATAAGCATTGCAATATTATTTATTAAGCTCAAAACAAATAGCGAAATGTTGTTTTCGACTGTTACTACCCCATGGTACGAAAAAGACCATGGAGTCACCAATAGGCATTTATATTTTATGAATCATACATCACATTGTTAAACATTGAATTATCTTTCAAATGATATATCATTTATGGATATTTCTAACATATCAGCGAAGATATTACAAAAATAAAAATATGGACGTTTTATTGGCCCATCCTGTATTTACCTGAGTTGGCGATATAAAATAGAAATCAAATCGTCAGCTGGCAGTTGAATTCGCACCAAGGTAACGACTATATACACATATAATAATTGACTCATGGAAACATGCTCTTTATATATCATACAACAAACCCGGATCAGGTTGATACTTTTTTGAGGATATAAGATGTTGCCAGGAACGTTGAGTACTCTTGGCAGAGTGTATGTCGTATCACTACTATATTCTGGGCGTCAGTGTTTATAATTACTTTGAAATATGATGTGATCATTTTTTGAGGATATAAGATGTTGCCTTGAACATTGTATACTCTTGCCAAAGTGTATGTCGTATCACCACTACATTCTGGGCGTCAGTGTTTATAATTACTTGAAATATGATGTGATAATTTTTTGAGGATATAAGATGTTGCATTGGACATTGTATACTCTTGCCAAAGTGTATGTCGTTTCACTACTATATTCTGGGCGTCAGTGTTTATAATTACTTTGAAATATGATGTGATAATTGAATATCTCTATGTCAAATAATTGAACTTTCCTAGAAAGCAATATCGTATAATTTTGATTATCTTATCTCCATGCGGTATATCATCGCTATGCCAATGAGATATTGCGGCTATTCACTCAACCAGACACTGTTATTGGAAAAACATATAGTTTTCCATACCGAGTAAATTGCGAAAGTTTGATTAACTATGTATTATAGCCATGTGGCACTTTTAACTACGAGCCCCTGTATTTAAGATGCACATGTACGGTGACGTATATTATACATATGAACGGTGGCATATATTACACATATGTACGATACGGTATACTATACATATGTGCGGTCATATACAGGGTGTCCCGAAAGTATGCCCCCCCCCTAGGCAGGCATATTCCAGTGTCCTCATAGTATGTGGCATATATCATTTTAAAGCTTATCCAAAGTTACATTGATTTGCCAAGTATCATGGTTTAACTCCCAAATGGGAAAAAGTTACAGTCATTTTAAAAGTTAGTGTTTTGTCAAAATAAAGTTCAATTTTACACCACATTACTAGTCAATGTGTCCCCCCTTGGCCATGTTAACAGCAGCAATTATTTTCAGATGTGACCTTAAAAGCCCTTCAAATAGGGGTGTGGGATTTTATAACCCTCTTAAAACCTGTTAAGGGACTTTAGAAGAGTTTCCTTAGAGTTTCTACCCTTACCGTTCTCTTTTTCCAACTCAATATCCCTCCGACCCGAAAAGAATTGCTGCTGTTAAGATGGCCCAGGAGGACACATTGACTAGTGATTTGGTGTAAAATTGAACTTAATTTTGACCAAACATTAACTTTTCAAATGCCTGTAATTTTTTCACATTTGAGAGTTGAACCATGATACTTGACGAATCAATGTAACTTTGGATAAGCTTTCAAATGATATATAACACATACTATGACGACACTGGTATATGTCTGCCTAGGGGGGGGGGCATACTTTCGGGACACCCTGTATATTATACCAGTACGTTACACTTTAAAAGCAAGCTCGATTATTTGGTTTTGGAAATGCCTTGCGATATTCTATTTAAAAGGCTTTAATTTTGGTATCAGTTTGGCAAATATGTCACCCAACGTGACGTATTTTTTGCATCTTAAACTGTTATGCGTGATATACGAGGGTCGTCCCAGAAGTATTGCACTACGAGCTCAAACTTTATCAATACTTGATATTTTTCCATGAAATTTGCTATAAATATTCCTAAGAGATATTTTAATTGATTATTCTACAAAGTTTCATGCCAATTGATAAAACTATGGTGATATTATAATAAAATCAGGTTGAAGAGTTGGGGTAGGGTGAGGGGTTATTTGTCAAGTCAAAATAAATAAAAATTGAAAATATGAAATAATTCATCAACAAATACCATTTCGAGTAGCTATAAAAAGTATACTTAATATATTTTAAAATGCTAAAAAAAGTACAAAGATTCTTATAATACTTATCATAAATTGACATTTTTCCAAATTTACTATTTAGCGGCATAATACATTTAAGGCTAGGCTTGTTCGAATTCTAAAGCCACGTTGTGCAAGAGCTTGGGAGCAATAAACCCTCGGATATATATCAACTAACCATGACGTTAGCTATCAACAACAAAGCAAATTGAGAGAATACAAAATCCAATACATATATTAACACCCCTATGCTATACAAATATAAAAAATCCAATATATGGTTGCCTAGTTTTATGAGAGTCGTGCATGGAAGACGCGATTAAGGGTTTGGTTTTATGATACGTATATTAACACCCCTATTCTATACAAATATAAAAAATCCAATATATGATTGCCTAGTTTTATGAGAGTCGTGCATGGAAGACGTGATTAAGGGTTTGGTTTTATGATACGTATATTAACACCCCTATTCTATACAAATATAAAAAATCCAATATATGATTGCCTAGTTTTATGAGAGTCGTGCATGGAAGACGCGATTAAGGGTTTGGTTTTATGAACTGGTTGTGAATCGTGATCTACGCTAACATTAAATGGATTGATTTTGTATTAAAGATAGAGCGTCTTACTTAGATAGTTCTATTGCAATCGCATATGTGCTACCATGCTTGGTTTTACCAAGATGATTTCTATATACCTCATTCAGTAAAACATAATTATGGTGGTCATTTTTAATTAAAGTGTAATTTAAACACAAGGAGGCCAATTTTTTATAACATACTAGCCGTTTGATAGTTTTACAGTCAGGAATTACTGAAAATGGCATAAAGTAAAAAATGCCATTTTCTTTAGAATATTGCTAAGAATGCTGAACCAAAAAGCACATTTTATTGTTCAAAATGATCACTATGTTATGTTATCAAATGTTTTTTTACTAAGGTGAAGATAAAGTTCACTGAGATACGTGAAAGACTGAAACTTCAAAACTCTTCTTGACGAGCAATTTATTTTATTAAATGTTTTTGATGAAATATCTCCCTTATAAATTCTCTGAAGGATAATAAAAACTGACGTTTCATAAAAAAATTCACCGCTTTCATGCGGTCATAGCACAATTTAACATAACACATGCCCACGTGATCACATGACACACAAACAAATTGACGACCTCGATCTGATACGCACTGATCATTCAATAAAGCATTTTCGAACTAATTCGCAAGTTCAAAAGTTAGAAAATACATTTCAAAACACTCAAACTCGCTAATTATTTATGTTTTTCTGTATATCAGTCGTGTTTTTAAATATTTCAAAAACATTTTCATAGACCTTTCCTTGTGTATTCTTTTTCTCTGTTTTGCCATATTCTCAGAGGGCCGAAATTCCTTTTTCAAAATATTATTGCTTCTGTTTATATTACTATATAGCGAGCTTGGTTGTATAGCTTATATGTAAAACTTATAAAATTGAACTAAAGTCAAACAGACAAAGATTTTGATACAAAAAATATACTTAAAAATATTGTTTTGGCCATCTTGAAAATATTTCCTTTGGCTGAAAGTCGGTGTTTTAAGCGCAATCATAAGAACAGCTAAGGTAGATTAGTTTTCGTTTGCTTTTTTATGTTATTTCGTTTCTTGCTATGGTTCTCTGCATATCAGCCGATTCCATCACTTGTTTTGTTTCGCCTTCTGACATGTTCAGATAATCAGACACTACCCTATTGGATCTAATTTCATTTGTACGCCTTGTACATTCTGTTTAGGTTTAACCGACACGAATCGACGGAAACTGTTTCGGATTTCCGTATGGTAATTTTAATTGCCACGTATCGAACTTGTCTATCTAGATTAGTGACTTGATTCGGCGAGGGTCTATCTTATTACTCTGAGGTGATAGATCTTCGTTCTGTAATTTCTGATACACCTGCTTCGGATACAAATGTCACTGTCAGTAGTCAACTTTACTAAGTGTAATAAGATTTGTCAGTTTTCAACAATGATCTACCGGATTACGTTTGCAATAAGAAAACAATGAGAAGAAAATGCATGTGGAAAAATGTAACATGCAGGTTATGATTAAGATACACTGCCTCCTGACGGCTGATGGATTAACATAATATTATATTGCCAACTCAGTTAAATATAATAGTATCTGACACTACATTTATTACGTTCGTATATAAATGGGTTAGCCATAAAAGTAGGTTTACCGTCAACTGGCCGTTGAATTCACGAATGGTACCTAATCTTAAACCTGCGAGTTAATTGAATTACTTTGTAAAAATTAGTGAAGTGTGACAGTGCTTAAGTGGTCAAACGTCAATACTAATCAGGCAGGATTCCTATCAGAGATAGCAACCATTGAGAATGTACCCTTTGACCAAAAGCATTTGAATTTTATCCTCTGAATGAAAACAAAACTATGTACGTTTAGCACGTTTAGGCTAGGCGATTGGGGCCGTAACCACGAGGTTGCGAGTTCGAGACGCGTGTGCTCCTTGCGTTTATTCATTTTATAAGTGCAAAGTCGGGTTACTTCATTTAAGGATATAGTGACGGTTAAATTGATAAGAACTCTTACTTATTCATCATCTAAGAATCATTATATCTTAAAGATTGTTGCGGCATGACCATATTATGATTAAGACCCTTCCATGGATGAATAAGTCAAAGCGTATCGTAAGACGACTAAATGACATCGTTCATTGTTGTCTGATAAATCATTGTTAGGCTATCCCAAAAGTGATATTTTTCCTATTGTTTAGTGGGATAATTTATCGGACACGCATGACCCAGCATACAAATTATCTCATTGTCTCGTTTTTAACTTGCCCGTCCTTTGTATTATTCGTCCTTGTATATCACTGTATATCACTGCGTGTCTGGGTCTGCCCGGGATTGTTTAACAATAGGATTTGCATGTGGTGTTTTGTTTCAAGGTCGATCGATTTCTTGGGGACCTCATCTAGGCATTTGTTTTTGGTTTGCTCGAAGAGAACCGGACGTATTTTACTTCTTAGTCAATATAAGATCAAGCAAAGCTTTGTTATACGATTTTCTGTTGAGTAAAATTATAAAAAATATAATGTATGAAGATTGCACTAACCCGCAAGAAAAATTTGGAAAAGCGACGAGTTAGAGGCGTGTGAAAAATGATTGGAGACCATAGACACATTTTCAAGACATGAACTAAAAGAAAGTACAATAGAACCCTTCACATGCATCAGGAAATTAACAATCTAGATACACAAAAATACAACTTTGCATTGATTTTTATACAATAAAGTTCGTTGTTCTACCTTCCTTTTCTTTTCTTCCTATACACTAATGACAAAACGTCAATCAAGCACTAAAACAATTGCTATAAGTATATACATCTTTATTACAATTTAACTTTATGCTTTTGGATTACAGTCATTTTTGATCTCAAATTATAAATTAAAGATAAGAAATTATATTCTACAATATCAAATGCATAAAATGATTAAAAATAGAATATAAAAATGATATGAGTTCGACAAGGCGATGTCTGTCATGACCGCGTCAAGGTCACGCTGACATCGTGCATTATTGAACGTAGCGTTGCCAGGGTACAACGGAAACAACTAGCCAATGCGAAAACTGATACAGTTGATAGAGCTCGAATAAATCTTTAGATTAATCAATAACCGACATCAAACGATAGTTGAAAGGCAACATATCGGCATCAATAATATCAGATTCAAAACCGTACAACAATTAAATCACGTCAACATACATTTTCTTTGATTTTTATCATTTCACAATTGAAGCATGGGAAAAATCTAGATTCACAACCCGTGAAGATTAGTTTCGTTCATCTTTATTTTAGCAAGCTCAATTTTAAAGATATGTAGTAGACAATTCATGATCTGATGCAATCTACAATGTTCCTAATGTATAATGCAATGTACTTGATGGATTATGCAATTGTTTTTAATACAATGCATTTGATGTATTATTCAGTGCACCTAATGTATTATGCAATACACAGTATGTAAATACAATGCATCTGATGTATACTACAATGACCTTAATGTTTAATCCAATGCACTTCATGTATAATACAATGCATTTGGTGTATACTTCAATGCATTTGATGTATAATGCAATGTAGTTGATGCATAATGCAATGCATTTGTTATAAAAACAATGACCTTGATGTAGACTTTAATGCACTTGATGTAAAATACAATTGCATTCGATGTATACTATGATGACCTACAGTACAAAGCATTTGATGTATAATTCAATGACCTCGATGTACATCTTGCAGGGATGAAACTATCTTAGATACAGTACGTCTAATGGCACGCCTTACACCATGCCATGTCGTCGGCATGCCGCCCGAATTTCGTGGTCAACTCGAACGCTTTTCGTGGTCACCGCGGGCGCGTCACGAGTGCGCTTCAAGCTCATCGCGGGGTGATTTCATATGTACAGCGGAGTTGGTTTATTCGCGTAGCTTTCGCTCACCATTCGTTGCACGGACGCCACATTATAATTTCATGTAGTTAAGTGTATTAGATTCCATTTACTTACCCGATGGGCGAATGGTAAATCAGGTTTAAAACCATTATTATCTTTCAACGTTAAATTACACGATCTTTCATTCCCAGAGGATATTTAGCTCTCTTCTTCATCCCGATAAACATCTGATGAATGTAGATGTTTGCTCCCCATGTACATCACATTATATTATACAATTTATAAGACTCTAAATGAGTCGCTTTAGACGAAAACAAATAATTTAACAAAGTGTTTTTCAAAATGCTTTTTGAATCATCTGTTCCCATTTAACCACAGTACAGTATAAATGCACATATATTTATTGGATCCTGAATTTAATCAATGCGATGAATTTACATGAAATTAACAGATACTGCATGCGAACAATAACAACTATTTACCAATGAAATTGTTTTCATCAAAAAAGGCCACGCGTTAGCGTATCTACATCGTGAATTCTGAAAATTTCGTCCTAAAATGACAAATTAAACTCTTGCGCCAGGCTGGTTTTCGGGAGTGGTGACTTAGACAATGGCTTGAGACATCACCCGCACATGTCATGCAGTCTGTGTTAATGGTGAGAGGTCTCGGTCGAGGGGTCTGGGAGACAAGGTCTAGTAGCTAAGCTTCCCCAAACCACCGTCAGTATTTATGTGACAGGTAGATTGGTTGATCCTAGGGTTATGACATCTGTGTGTCATTTCCTGCAGACTTCATTAATGTAGAGATAGGCCGGACATCCCGATCATTCAGTTGTGTTAGAGATAATTTTTGGTAAAGAAAAGTTGTGGTTTTGGTTTTGTGTTTAAGTTTCATGTATGGTGGTGTATCTTTTATGTTGATGGTAGATATATTGGAAGAGTTGTAAATTCGTTCGTCTTTAGTAGCATTTGGATGTGTGTAGTGTGAGTTTGTGGTGGGTTCCCCGTTTGTTAAAGGTTTGGGTGTTTAGTCTGGTGTTTGAGCTACGTGTTGGTCTGTGTGTAGTGGTGGTAGTATATCTTATTGTTAAGATAATAACTTGACTAGGGGATCTATTTCGACGTGCTGGGTTGTATTTTGGCTTTATCGAAGTTTTGCATTATTTTGGTTCGTAAATTTCGTGTATGTTTGGCGGCGTTTGTGGTATCTATGTGGTGGCTAAGTTGTTTTTCAATGGTTTGGGTGTGTAGTGTCATGTCTGAGGTTCATTTTGGTGTGTGTGTTATGGTAGTAGCATCTCTTGTTGTTGAGATATTAATTTGGTTTTGGAGGCTGTCTTCCCGTGATTTCATTATGTTTTGATTATCCTGTGTTTGTGGTTTGTCGGGATCGTGTAGCGTATTGATTAATTGCATCAAGTTGCGGTCAGTTTGTTTCTTTTAATTTGTTTTGTTTGTTTGGTTTGTTGTTTACCCTTTATGGCGAGGTGTTTTTATTTTGATACGATGTGTGCGTTGGGGGAGTTGTTAGCTTGTTCGCGATTGGTTGTATTTTGGTTTTATCGGAGTTTTGTGGTATTTTGGGTTGTAAATTTCGTGTTTGTTTTGTGGCGTTTTTTGGTACCGGATTTTCTCGCATATACGCCCCCCTAAATTAGTAAGTTGTTTTTTAACGGTTTGGGTGTGTAGTGTCATGTCTAAACTTTATTTCGGTGTGTTTGTTATGATAGTAGCATCTCTTGTTGTTGAGATATTAACTTGAATTTGGAGGCTGTCTTCTTGTGATTTCATTATGTTTTGATTATCCTGTTTGTGTTTTGTCGGGATGGTGTATGCGTTTTGGTTAATTGTATCACGATATGGTCGGTTTGTTTGCTAAAATTTGTTTCGTTTGTTTTGTTTGTTGAAATGTGTTTTATATGATGTACGGTACGGGTAATGTGTTAGATAGTTTGTTGTATATGTTTGTGTTTTATTTCCATTGTTCTTTAAGAATGGGTTGTTTATTCTAAATAGGGTTCCCGATTGGGGAAACCTGGTTTGGTTGGTCGTTTGTGAGTAAATGCGTTGTTTTTAAAGTATGAATCGGAGTGAGTGTTTATCTCCAAAGGTTTATAAAGTGTATATATTTTTGTATTGCCGGGTCGGCAGAAAAAGATTGTTGAATATATATTCGGCACGCTGATAAGAAATGTTTGGAACACCGAGTGTGGTGAGATGGTATAGTCCTTCTACTACAAAAAATGTGTCCGATCGTTTGTGAAATGAAATATACTTGGTAGTTGTCCATAAGCTGGGCAATGGGACATAGCCCGACGGTTTTTGTACTCAGGTTATTCACTTATTATGGGTTTATCCTTATGGCTAATGGAGACAGCCGTAATAACATAGTTTTCGGGAGTGGTGACTTAGACAATAGAGAATTTTCGTTATAAGTTGTTTCAAAAACTTATACGTATACTTATAGTTTAAAGGGTCTTGTCGAACTAAAATCAATTCAAATTGATTTTCATAATCTGTTCCAAGTGGGGCATAACTATTCCCGATATAGTCAAGCTCCATCATCAACTAGGGACTGCGAATACAATGTCCTTTGCTAGTGTCAATTATGAACACGATAAACTAAACGCTAGTTGACGGGTCCTTGTAGTGTACGATAAACAAGACCCTTTAAAGTGAATCACTACACGAACGAGTGGAGTCGTTCATTTCAAAGTTCTCATGAAATTATAAGGTCAATTTTTAAGTTTTTACGTATAAAATGACCTTTATACGCAGATTATAAACTTACAGAGTTGGATCTCCGCATAGTATATGTGTGGACCTAATGATCAGAATGGCTTATTAAAATTAATCGGCTGAATAGGCATAGTATCCAATCAAACAGCTCGACTCATTTATTAGCTGAACTAATTCTCCCTTCGTTATTTCTACAAGGTGATTCAAAACGATCATCTACAAAAAATATATTTGAGAGTAGATAAATCTGTAAAACCCGTGTGCTATATCAGCCTATTTGATTCTAGAAAACACATATGACACAACTTAACATGCTTTACATCAAGGGGGTACGGATGGTTAGTTCAACAAGTTAAACCCAATACCACGGCTTTCATTTATTAATCTGAATGTTCTTGTTGCCGTGATTGGGTTTAACTTCCATGCTATGCTTTCACTTGTTGCAAATTCTCACAATCAGTTATTAATTAAACGCGCATGAAATTACATGCGCTGCCATAGACCACCATTGAATATTTTGCATCAAAGGCTGAATAGGCACGGAAGTTAAACCTAGGGCGGGCCACAAGATATGTCAGATAGGAAATAAGGCCCAGACTAGGTTTAACTTGTTGAACTAACGGATGGTATGCCATTGGTTCTTTTTATTACCGTCCTAGGAGATATTTCCCGACGAATTAGGAAATTATGAAACACCTTGTTTATTGGGTTTATAAGTATAAGTATACGTGTAAGTTTTTAAAAAACTTATAACGAAAATTCTCTAATGTCTTGAGACATCACCCGTATAAACACGCACATGTCATGCAATCTGTGTTAATAGTGAGAGGTCTCGGTCGGAAGGCCTGGATACAAGGTCTAGTAGCTTAGCTTCCCCAAACCACAATCAGTACTTATGTGACAGGTAGAGTATATTTGGTTGATCCTAGGGCTATGGCATTAGTGTGTCATTTCCTATCGTCATTTATGTAGAGAAGGGCACAACACAATTTTGCACAAATCAACACAAAACACAATCAGACAGAACCAAATGGAATACCAAAACACCCAACCAACACTCTCTGAAAACAACACCAATCACACAACACAGTCTATCTCAACCAGATACCTCATCCTACCGGGCACAACCCGCTACTCGACCAGCACAACACAATCACAACATAACACAGCCAATTTGAAATTTACATAGCTTAATGAGACACAACCCGATACCAAACTTACACAGCCCAACCAGGCTCAACCATACAAGCAACCACCAAAACACAATCGACTAACAAACTAACTCAATCGAGCACAACCAATAAACAAAGCAACAAAACAATGCCAACGAGACGACCACCTCTCTGGAAACAACACCAATCACACAACGCAATCTGACACAACTAGATACCTCATCCTACTGGGCACAACCCGCTACTCGACCAGCACAACACAATCACAACATAACACAACCTATTTGAAGTTTACATAACTTAATGAGACACAACCTGATAACAAACTAACACAGCCCAACTAGGCGCAACCATACAAACAACCACCAAAACACAATCGACTATCGAACTAACACAATCAAGCACAACCAAACAACAAACCAGCACAACAAAGCCAACGAGACGACCACTCTCTGGAAACAACACCAATCACACAACGCAATCTGACACAACCAGAAACCTCATCCTACTGGACACAACCCGCTACTCGACCAGCACAACATAATCACAACATAACACAACTACTTTGAAATTAACATGACTTAATGAGAAACAACTACCAAACTTACACAACACAACCAGGCTCAACCAGACAAACAAGAACTAAAACACAATCGACTATCAAATTAACACACATCACCAATCACACAACACAATCTGACATAATCAGAAACCTCATCCTACTGGGCACAACCCGCTACTCGACCAGCACAACACGTTTAGGTTGTGAAAAACATTTCAAGCTTAAACTACCTAATACCAGTTTCCTGGTACCAACGCAGGAAAAAGTTAATCTGTCTTGAGAATTGTACCTTGTCCTCATCTTGTAGAATTTGTTTTATTTGTACTTGATTGTACCCTCTCCCATAAATGTTAAGAATACGTTGGCGAACAGGAGTGGGTATTCGATGCAGACGTACTGTAATGTAGTGTTCTGCTCTACTCTCACAAAATGATGAATGATGCCTGGCATAGGACATTTATATATACTAGAGAGGAGTTGACAACTGACATATCACTGACATGTCAGCCTGGATTTCAAAACTGAAAACTGAATTTTTTGGCGATCGGACCCCCCCCCCCCTCTTGACCGAAAGCTGGCTACGCCCTTGCTTGTGTCAGCATGTTTGTGAACTAATTCTGTTATTAAAACATAAGAGCGTACAGAGACATTGCATGTGTTTATCTGGCCAGTAATTGCAGCAGGTGCATATACAGGCCTACAATATCTAATTTTATTTTAATAACATTTACAAAAATCATATTGAAAAAGAAAAGAAAGATTTATCAACGCATTTATTAACGCAATTTTGATTTACACACCCCCACAACATGGAATAATCATTAACTTTTGCATTGATTTCGGGAAAGTATTGAGATTTGTAGTAATTCATGACATTCTATTCCCAGATAGTTTAACAAAATACTTGAAAGAGCTCAACAGGACATGGCGGATGCTTTACAGGGTAACCAGTTCGCCATGCACATCCCGGGATGCACATACAGTAGCGTTGTATGATACTGTACAAGTTCTGTAAAGTAACCTACAATATGTACAGTGTACCTTTGTCCAGCGGATAATGCATTGATTTCGGAAAAGTATTGAGATTTGTAGTAATTCACGACATTCAGTTCCTGGGTAGTTTAACAAAATACTCAACAGAACATGGCGGATGCTTTACAGGGGAACCAGTTCGCCATGCCCATCCCGGGATGCACATACAGTAGTTGTATGATATTGTATGTACTTGTAAATTCTGTAAAGTAGCCTACAATATGTATATGATATTTTATATTTTTGCAATGATTTCGGGAAAGTATACTCCCAGGTCCGTAGCCAAGGGGTGCCCAAACCCCCGCTGGCCAAAATTTATTTCAAAATCATGAAGTTTTTCCTATTTTTGAGTGATTTTGGCCAAATTTGCTAAAGTGAACCCCCCCCCCCCTAGAATTTTTTGGTAAAGTCACCCCCACCTCTTGGAAAATTCTGGCTACTCCTAATACTGAAAAACAAGATAAAACAAGATGCTTGCTTTGTGTACTGAGCTTCATTGCCAAGACTGACTTCAGGGGAAAACCAATAAAAAACGGTGAAAGAAATGCTAACGAACTTCTTGAATAGATGAATTTACGTTTAACGAAAATGAACCAATGTTATTTGCAGAAATTGCTCGAATTAAATTCAATTAATAATAAGATCAAGCAGTACAGATCGCAGGAATATCATCATGGTATGAATCTCTGAATACATGTTCGTCTTAATATCGTCCTTAGAGCAAATGTTGACAAGTCTGCAAATCCAGGTATCTCCCTTACAAATAAACTGCATTCACCAAAAACATAATTACTTTTCATTATCTTTTTACAGCATATCTTAACTATAAGTGTTTATATGTGAACTGAACAGTCATCAACTCCCTGATATTAAATTAAATTGGTTTAACTTATTCAAATTACTTTCGATTATATTTAGAAATAAAACGTTTATCGATTTTGCGAGGGTCGTTTTAAATTTTCCTAGATGAAAGTGAAGTGAGGTAGGACATCCCACAATGATATTATCAAAGGTTCAAATGCTAACTTGCTGATTGGAGTAAAATCAACAAGAGCATTATCCCATGCGTTTATAATCTAAATATAGACATTGAGCGCGCTATTGGTCAAAATTACCGACATAAACATTCAGGTCAGTAAAGCATGTGGCTTTCTCTTGAAATATGAAATAATTCGACTTCGGAAAAGTATTGAGATTTGTAGTAATTTATGACCAAATAGGCCTATATAAAATAACTCAATTGAACATGGCCGATGCTTACAAGGGAACCAGTTCGCCATGCACCTACAATGGCGTTGTATGATACACTACTAATGTATTGACAAGTACATAGTATTTTATATTTTTGCATTGGTTTTTGAAAAGTATTGAGATTTTTAGTAATTCATGACAATCAGTCCCCGGGCAGTTTTACAAAATAAATATGCCTACATGAAATAACTCAATTGAACGGGGCGGACGCTTGATACATATATTTCGGGGAAGTATTGAGATTTGTAGTAATTCAATCATGACATTCAGTTTTCGTGCAATTTCACAAATAAATCAATGAAATAACTCAATTGAACAGGGCGGGTGCTTACAGGGGAAACAGTTCGCCATGCACATACAGTGGCGCTGTATGTTACACTGTATTGAAAAGTACATAATGTTATATATTTTTGCATTGGTTTCGGAAAAGTATTGAGATTAGTAATTCATGACATTCAGTTCCCGGGCAGTTTCACAAAATAAATAGGCCTATATGAAATAACTCAATTCAGGAACAGGGCGGATGCTTACAGGGGAACCAGTTCGCCATGCACATACAGGGGCGTTGTATGATACACTGTATTGAGGAAAAGTGTTGAGACTGTTGTAATTCATGACATTCAATTCCCAGGCAGTTTTACAAATAAATCTATGAAATAACTCAATTGAACAGGGTGGACGCTTGATACATCGATTTCGGGGAAGTATTGAGATTTGTAGTAATTCATGACATTCAGTTCCCGGGCAATTTCACAAATAAATCACTGAAATAATTCAATTGAACAGAGCGGATGCTTACAGGGGAACCAGTTCGCCATTGCACATACAGTGGCGTTGTATGATACACTGTATTGACAAGTACATTTTTTTCATTGGTTTTTGAGACTGTAGAAATTCATGACATTTAATTCCAATGACAGTTTTACCACGGGCTTTCAATTAGAAATAGATTTATGAAATAACTCAATTGAACAGGTTGGACGCTTGATACATTGATTTCGGGGAGGTATTGAGATTTGAAGTAATTCATGACATTCAGTTCCCGGGCAATTTCTCAAATAAATCTATGAAATAACTCAATTGAATAGGGCGGATACTTACAGGGGAACCAGTTCGCCATGCACATACATTGGCATTGTATGATACACTCGTCTGTATTGACAAGTACATAATATTTTTTTATTTTTGCATTGGTTTCGGAAAAGTATTGAGACTGTAGTAATTCACGACATTCAATGCATTCCCAGCCCAGGATTCCCAGGCAGTTTTACAAATAAATCTATAAAATAACTCAAGACGTTTTTACAGATTTAAATGAAATTAATAACAGTTAACTGTCTGTCGAATTTAAAGGTTCACTTATGTTTGCAAGCAACGCATTGTGTAATGCAATGATACATTTCGATATATTTTCAGGTAAACAGAAATATACGAAAATATGATTTTTTTCACTTCAACCATTATGTTTAGAATATACCAAAGTACCTGTGTCATACTATAAATTGCATTAAACGTTAAAACAATGTACAGTATTTGAAACCAAGGCCTCTGGTTTCAAGTCATGATATTTCATTTTAGACATGTTTGAGTATTTTTAACGTTTAAAACAAACCATTATTATTATGGAGCTATCACACTTATGACATATGGGCTCATCGTTCGACAACATGTGAATACTTTGCTGGGGCAGACAGCGGGACACGGCGTGTATACACGATGGGCAAAACAAATAGTTTAACAGCAAAATATATCCAGTCACACCAAACTAAAAAATAATTAATTAAAAAATGTATGCCCGAAATAACCACTCAGTGGCGAAAGGTGAGCCCATAGTGGCGAAAGGTGAGCCCATATAGCGAATGTGACACTCTGACAGCTATTTTAATTTTTGTTATTGTTATTGATTTTAAAATATATACCCGTCTCACATTAATTGAGCCTGCATGCCCCATCATATATAATTTTAAGCAACTACAATATTTAATCCCGGCCCATGGTTAGAACATTTGATGTCTCAGTCACCGTTTGATATCTCATCTGCTAAATAATATTATATTCTTTTTACAGGTGACGGACATGTGAATTTTGGGGTTATACATGGACACATGCGAGGAAGGCACGACGTAAAGAAGGGCGGGGGTCTTTACTCAAGGAAAGGTGTAAAACGCATCATGTGATTCAGCAGGAACAGTTCAGAAATAATTCAGAACTACGGTTGCATTCATGAATTCAGTTGCCGGCTGGTGGTTTAACCTACTTTTATCAGTGGTAAACTGAATTACTTATAATGGCAGGTACTACTCATGAGTTAAATGAGGAGTTGAATTCACCGGCTGGTTGCCAGCTGGTGGTTTAACCTAGTTTTAAGCCATTTTAAACATAAATGAAGGAATAGTGACGTCACTATTCATATTTAAATGAGTTGGACATGAAATAGCCTAATTGGTGAATCTGTCAGCCGTCAGTTGAATTGGTGAATGCTACCTCGACGCCCAACAATGCGTCTATACCCGGGTGTTTATACTTCATGTTATGCATGGAGTTTCTTGTTTTATTGTTAACACTTAAAGTTAATAATTAAGGGTTTAATTTATCTTCCAGGTATTCATAAATAGTTGACGTTGGTCTGTTGACGGTGATGATGACAATTTTGATGACGAGCTCTAGATTCATTTCGAATAATTAATCTTTAGATAGGCATTTTGCGTACTTTTTTTAAGTTTATACATTTTTAATTTATTAGAGCTAGCATTCTGATTTATCAGAGCCATGCACTAGAATGCTTGAAAGAGAGAGTCTCCATATTCCAAAAACGGTAAAGGTTGTTGATTCCACGATGTAAAGCTAGCTTTAGATTTCCTTTGCTTGGTTTTATAAGAAGGTTAAGTTACACGTTTTTAAGAACTTGTACCCGAGCGTGTACATTTCGTTCCCGGGGGATACTGTTCCACTCTCATATTCACCTGGGACTGTTTTCCGTATGTCTTTATACTCAATCGACCAAGTAAACAGTTCAAATGGGAGAAATAGTTATCTAAAGAACCACGTGTGTCTTAACCCTATTATCACCTTAGCAGACGGGGACAAACTCTTGCAAAAATACATATAGATTATTAAAGCACGATTATAGATATTTAGTTAAGCTAATTACTTTCTGTGCTTCTTTAATCAATGACGTTTTCAACGGTTTATTGTGTTGCTTTGTTGTTAAAATATATTTTTGATATTTGACCTATAGTTGCTTTTCAAAATGCTTGTTTTCATTTCTTGTGACAGTTATTTTTTCATACCTGTGTGCATGGCTTATATACCTGCATGTAGCATGGTGATTGACCAGGAATAATCTGACCGGGATAGACGTCCATGATTATAACAGAGGCGTATTAAGTCAAATGAAAAATTATCAATATACCTCTGATTATTATGAGACTGGATATTGGATATAAGACTCCTCGTATATCCATGGGAGGATGAAAGTGTTATTATGCCACCACTAGAATTATATATATAGTCTCCGACTTTTTGTGGACGGTGCTCGATTGTTTGTGTTCGGAGTTCGGTGGTTGGTATTTTAAAAGCTGGTCTGCAACGGTCATTATTCATGATTCCCACAATTTGACATCTTTGATCAGTAACTATACAAAACAAATACTAATTAATTGTCTGGAACACGGCGATCTCTTTCCGGCACAAACAGGATATTTTGATTTCTTAAAATTGTTTGATAAACAAATATAATCTTTTTTCTTCATCGGCTGCAAATATGCATTTAGGAGGGTGGAGGGCTATTACCATGGGGAGTAACTTTTGACAGTTTTGACAATCATGCGAAAAGTAATCAGAATGGTGAAAAAATGCATGATTTGAAAGGAATATAGGCCGAGGGGGGGGGGGGGGGCAAACGCTCCCAAAGTTTTTGCAAGTTTCTTCAAATTGACCAAAAAATCTACAAGTTCTCAGAAGGAGATCAAACTTTTTTAACTTGCTCCAAATTGATCAGGGAAAATTTAAATTATCAGTTCCAACTGGACATTGTACATGTACATGTACGATGCATTCCACTCTCTGACCAGATAATGATTCAATTTCTCAATTTTCAAATTAAAAATAGGAAAAGCTTGCATCATATTGATCCTCAGACGCTCTTCCCGCCAGCAAAAAGTCGTGAGTTATTTTAATACACTGGAGGGGCGTAGGCAGCTTTCAGTCAGTCAGGTTACCCAGGGGGGGGGGGGCGATCTTGGCATAAGCAAGGCAAAAACAAATTTTTCGAAGATTAGTTTTGAGTTTTACAAAAAATGATGCAACTGCCTTCAAAATTGAGCTAGACGCCTTCAATAAAGAGCATTTTAAAGCTATTTTCTTTTTCTACCCAATGGTTCTATTTTCATTGGTTATCGGGGTCGCACCCGTCCCCATGGTTACGCCTTTGTATAGTACTGAACACAATAAAGTGCAGGAATGGATCTTAGAATACAGTTGCATTTTAAATAATAAGAATAAGAAAATTGAAGATAATTAGTTACGATGGTCTCGGCCTACATTAAAGGCGTAATATGATATCAATTTGAAATTAAAAACAGTATAATGCCTCCACCTGTTTAATTTTCTGGGGATACAATGCAATGGGGAAATGAAGTTAATTTCGTCATAGCTTGATTGAACTTTATCAGAAATCTCGAAACTTGATTACACTTGCTTTCAAAATATTTGCTCTTTCCAAATATCATGGAGTTGATTGCAATTATGTTCGATGAAAAATCAAACTGCTATCAAAAGGCTTATTATTATATGGGTTAAAAGTTTTTTAGGATTATCAATACCATGCAAGTTTCCTTGGTTCCCATGATACTACAAGATGACACTACAAGTATAACCTATAATAATCATTAATCAAAGTACTATTGATCTGCCTGTGTGATAACATTTTGTTTCAGATGCCGAACGCCGAACACCAACCGCCAAACATCGTTCACAAAAAAAGTTGGAGACAAATGTCTCTACTTGTGGTGGTGACATAGATATAAGACCCCAAACCCGCATCCCAAACGGTTCCTAGATCTATAATGGAGATAAAACCTTAGTTGAATATTCAAATTGAACCAGTAAAACAGATGTAAATTAAGTTCCCTTCTTGAAGTTTCACAAGATCATGAAGCCTGAACAGTTGAGTTCACTCTTTATCAAAAGTCATGGATGATTGCTGTTGGATAGGAATGAAATGAATAAAAAACTAGCCTATTGAATGTCTGTGCGAATGGTATGAAATAATTTAGATTTCTCAAAGTTGCTTTTCCACTTACTTAGTAACTCACTTTAATCCATAATCACATATCAATACAGGCTCATTTCCTCTGGCCACCATACCATTGCAATGTAATGACGGGAAATGGTCGCTGGATTAAGTAATCAAACGTCTCAATTAGTTGAGCGTTTGTTTTTGTTGAATGTTACTAGAAAACAAGGCGTAATTCTGATTTTGATATTATTGCAATGCACATAAAGCACATAAAGCATAGTTCTATGCATGTGAGGAATCTACATGCATAGTTCATTTGATAGAGGGAAGGGGTGGCGTAAACAATTTCTGACTGCCAAGTACCCCTCTAGAAGCCCATTATACCAAACCCTCCACTCACGCACACACGCAGTCCATGTTGGGTATGAGAATAGAAACGGATCAGGCCCAAGGGGGGGGGGGGTAAAACCACACACCTTTGAAGAAAAGTTTCTGACGGGGCTGAGCCCCCCCCCCCCTCGGCAAAGGCAGATTATGAATAATGTAGCCAGTCCATGATAGTTTCTCGGAGATATCTTTGAAGAATTCCCAATGCAACTTATCAAGACAGATAACAATGTTAAATGTAGATGGCAAAATAAACGCGTAAAATAAACTCATCATGCATGTGACTTGTCAAATAAGAAATAAAAACAAAGAAACAAACATAAAAACCTATGCTCATTAATTAAGGGGAAAATCAGATTTAGTAAGCAAACTCCGAGACTTAACAAGAATTTTTGAATATTTTTTGCTTATATCATTCCGATCCTTGTCATAGTTGTCAAATAAAAAATCCCCTTGGCAAGAAGGCCGCAGCTTATACTTTAAAGAAAGTAGTCGGTCCATGATAGTGTCTGGGAGTTGTCTCTGAAGAATTCTCAACATATCAAGATACGGCTGATAATATAAAATGTAGATGGCAAAATAAAACGGCATGCCCCTCTAAACATATGCTCATTAATTAATATGGTTACAAGCAAAAAAGGATATAAAAAGGATATATAAAAGGATTTAAATGGTTGCAACGCATTATCTATTTTAACAGAAATCAAGATAGTAACTCATGCAACCAAACGGAAAATGGTTTAGAAAATAAATCAATGAGATCAACGTTATACAATGATGGAAACAAATCAGATAGTAAAAAATCTTATTCTAATTTAATTCCTAAATCAAGTCTCAACCCTCCAGACACTGGTGACATTTGAACGCATTTTATCTAATTTAAATTAGAACTTAAATTAGATTTTATGTAATTTAAACAATCAAATCAAATCAAAAGTAAAACATGCAAACAGGTATAACTGCTTATTTGATCTAATATCCGAGGAAATGTACGTCCGGGGTGTGTGACGCTTATTTACAGTCCTACATCGCCGCTGAACACCCTGAAAAGAAATCTGCTTATGATAAGTTATTCTTTTTATACCATGGTCAGAGCAATATCTCAGTATTCAATAGCAAGTGATAAATCATATATTTAGGATATGGATGATATTGGGATTAGAGGGATGATATGGATATCGACCCGGGTATTATTAAAGAAATTCACTTTTTCAAAAACAAAAATTTTAATTTTTTCAAACATTTTCTCTCATTCAAAAGAGGATTTTAGATATATTTTGCTCTTGATCATGGTATAAGGTCGTTATTCACCTGTCGGGATGATATTGAGAATATCCCTCGGATGATATCAATATTTCCCTCTGTCACTGCGTTCCCTCGGGATATATTCATATCATGTGATATTCCCCATATGAAATCCCTCCTGGTGATTAACTTCTTTGTATATACTTTCAACTAATTTAACAATGAAACAGAAACACAATGCATGCCAAACATTATCTATTGTTATATTATAGTTATTTCATAGTTTGCACTTGTATTCAGCAACTGTGTTTCTCAAACCAAATATGGGATAAACCTTTTTAGGGTTATCACGTCAGACTTAACACGTCGCTTGAGGCAAGATGCATAAACTATATAATTCCACGGCTATAACTTGAAGAACGCCATTGTTGTGTCTGTACCCCTTTAGGATGGGCCGTATATTGTTCTTGTGTGTATCCTACCCACGGGAACCTACAAAACAGAAAAATATATAATTACATTATCAAAAGGGGAAGTCCCGTCTATATAAATCCCTAGATTGAAGTCGTTGAAACATTCCCATATTTGCAACAAAAGAATGATAAACCAAAGTCAGTTAGTAGTAGTTGTACCATATGCATGAATTGTAGCTTTTGGGAAAGATGATAAAACGCTAAATATAATTTAAATACTTGGTGAAGTCAGGCATTCATGATCTAACAAGAAATTTAGGGAAGGCGTTGATTATAATTAAACGTAAAAGCAAAAGTTGACCATTGCATATCGGTGGTTATCATGGCAAATGAATGTTCATTCGAAGACTTCATATTGCAAATTTGACCCAAAATCACACGAAAAATGGTCAGAATTATGAAAAACTTTTGGCCAGGGGGGGGGGTTGCCAAAAATAAGTGAAACTTTGAGAACCCACGGGAGTACATGTAATTACTCACTGTAGAAGTTAAATGCACGCGAGGAAATGTTTGTTTTATTTGTGATACTCCCTAGATTTGCTTGTTGTGAATCAATAGAGTAAGAACGATACGTTTTGGATGTAAATAATATTAAAAGTTAATGAATGATTTGAAGTGCAATACAGGATATATTCTGCTCGAGAAATTCCGTATTGGAACGAGACGAAGTCGAGTGCCAATACAGAATATCGAGACAGAATATCATAATGTAGTTATTAAATTCACACGTTTGGTGTATTTGCTATTGCCGAAATTATGTACTGTTGTACATAATTAAATTACATAAATACATAATGTACGTAATTATGTCTGTTGCAATTTCACAATTTCAAGCTGTAATCGGCCCTTGTGCCCGGGAGTAGAAATAAACTATATCTATGACAACATATGTCATCTCACTAAATTTAAACCCCTTATTTATGGAAAATACTTTACATTGTTCTTACTATGGATGTTATATAGGATTTAATTCGAATTTGAAATCTGGAATTTTTAGTACTTTAAAAAGATGAATTAAATATGGATATTCTTTGTACAGTTTGTGCATTTACAGGATGTTGTGTACGTAGAAACAGAGAGGCTAGCTACATGTACACGTATTTTAGAGAACTTGTACGTGAACATATAATAAATATGAACCCCTGGGTTTCCTGTCCCTCCCTCAATTTATTTTTTTTACCATCGGGAAGCTATCGTTCCGAGCTAAACCATGGTGTTATTTATTAAGAATTCCGACGACAAGTTGCAGAATTATAGACCGATTAATGCAGTTTCTCAAATGGCTTGTTTAGAGCCAGAAAAGTGGATTCAGACTGTAACATGGTTGCTATATTGCTCTGGGTTTCGTCAGAGCCGACCGGCCGTGTATGATGTAGTATTGAAGGCCGGAGTGCAACTAGAGCACGGGTATTTAAAATGTATTCCCGTCCCCCCAAAAAGGTTAATTCATCAAAACTACTCCGGGACTGTACATACGCGCACGAAACTACTGTAAGAAGAATAGGCGTAACATTCCTGTCGACTTATTAATAAACGTAATTTTAAAAAAAATTAAATCACCGAAAAGCGTATACAACTGCTTCAAATGTTTGTACATGTGTGCCACTGGACCAATGTGAAATGGAATGATCCGTAATCACTTTAATTGTATTCTTTTTCAAAACAGATTAGACGAATCAAATATTCATTGAAACTGAGAAAAACGCAACACTAAAATCTTGTCTGAAAGTTGAGTTAATATAATCTCTACTACATATGTAAATGAAAAATAATGTAGGTTTAGTTTAATTAATATGCGTATACAATCGTTGAGCGAAGGCAACACTGGCGTTAAGCTATGTAAGCACGAACGGTTCGCAGGTTAAGTCCTGTCGCAAAGCAAGGTAAACGCGAGGTAGTCACACACGCGAAGCGACCGCGCCGCTCAAGTAAAACAAGAGTATCGCACTCGCACGGCAAAGGAGTGTACGGCGGACGGCAAAGTGACACTTTCGTTAATAGATGGACTGTAGTATTAGTTAACGAGTTAGTGTCAGTTATGAACTCAATTTAACTACTCCCTTGGTATTTTTTTGCATCGGAAAAAGTAAAAAAAACGGGTTATCAATCTACTTGCCAACTGTCAGATACCGATTTATACGTTTACGGCGTCAATTCCATGATTGTACGCAGAAATGAATTACGCTTGGTTAATATCTCAAAGACATCAAAAAGCCCACTCTAAATCTGATTGGCTGTCTATTAAGTTCAAGTCACGTGACGTTGCCCGGGGTCACGCGACGGGAATAATCTTTCGAAACTGACATGCAGAGTAAATTACGTCCGATTCTAACAGTTGGTTGTTTTGTTGATTTTCTCAACTTATCGGCACTACTGTGCCCGAAAGTTTATCCAGGTATGTGAGGTAGTATACTTCGTATTTTCACATTAAAATATCTAGAACAAACAATAAATAATTGAAATTTGAAACGTTAATGCACCCGGTATAGCTGGTGTCAGATGTATCATCCGATTCAAGTATTCAAGTAGTTGAAAGTCCTGTTTGAGGTTGTGGAATACGAGGGACATTTGAAAAGTTCGTTTCTTTTTGCTCTCAAAAATACCAGGAATTATTAGAACAAGACACAATTTGCGAACTTTTCAAATGCCCCTCGTATGATTTGTGTTTTCATATAAAGAATCTGTGATGAATCTTTGAAATCTTGTCTACATGTATAATGCACCTGATGTATTGTCAGCTGTTTTATATCGGGTTCGAGAGTTCCGGATCATTACCCGAAGCGGGAGATATCGGCAGTTTATTTTTACCTATCCTCGACAGATGTACAGTAGCTCATTGATGAAAGCCACTGAAACAAGCCAATATATCTCTCAATTGTGCACCTTGTCATTAGTTCGGTTTCACTTTCTCAAAAGATTCATCAACTGTTATTCATTTGTCCTATTCATTATGTACCAATTACAACAAATTTGCATTTATTTTTGCATCTTCAATCTTTAGAGAGCTCAATTATTTCCGGATAGTAAGACAGGGATTAGATTGCGCTTTTTCAAGATATCACTTATCAAATTTACTCTCTCTAGACCTTGATGCACCAAAATTAGCTGATATTTGTTAATGAAAAATTCTCAATTAGTTCATGTAGCCCGATGAACATGCTAAGCGTATATATCTAGGTAATGGAAATAGCATGCAGATGTCAATTTTAGAAAATTTAAAATGATATATTCCCACATGTTTTAAATTTAAATTTTCAATGTTTCTTTTCTTTGTCGAAGTAAAGTTTGCCTAGCATTCACTTAGTGTAGCATATATCCCAAACATTGATATACATCTTCAAATAACTCTTGATACTACTTTCTGATTTTCTATAGGCTCTATTCTACCCAATGGCATTTTCCGAAAATGACATGTACAAATGGCAATCCTAGCTACGTGGACTTTTCCGACGAGCTAACAAAATTAAAGACGTGGCCATGAGATAAGTACACGTCTAGAATCTTACAGAATACGGATTTTATCCGTTTCTTTCTGCCTTGAAAGGAATTGCGCCAGATTCCTCCAATAACTTTATTTACACTTTAATTTGAAAACATTGTAATAACACAAAGATACACAGAACATCAATTTACGTTTAGATAGAAACAATATCGGCGGAGTTAGAGTGTACATAAAACTTGGCTTTGCTTACCTCGGGATTAGAAAAGTTGATACATAATCCGGAAGTAAATCAATTGAACGATCCACTTGGGCATTTGATCGTAAATCAAATTGAATGCAAAAACGTTTCAGACAACATATTAACTACAAGGATATAGCCAGCATCTGAAAAAGGCGAAGCAAATGTTAACAGACGAGGTAATTTCAATATAAAGAGAATATAAAGAAACTACTAGATACTCACACAGTTTCAATAAAAAGTCTGAATAATACTACTTTGCAAATGCACTGGCTAGGAACATGTTCGAATTCTCTCATGATATATATAAGGGGCTTTCGCAAGCTTTTGAAAAGAGGGACCCCGATGAATCGGAATGCATGATGCACATACCTCGCTTCGCTCATATAAACCTATATACTGTATCATACAAATTATAGTCAAGTCCCTGGAAACACATGGAGTTAGTTATAGATTGGAACTTCCGACTGCTTATAAAGATATCTGCAGCAATTCTACTATAAACACTGCAGGCGTAAGTCTATTCTTCAAAAGCATTGATTACTTCATTCCCTTTAACCCAAGGCCAAATACGCTCATCCACGCGTATAATGTTTCGCTATATTGTGTGTCAAACTGATCTTTAAAACCGTTCAATGAATACTTTTAATAACGTATTAGCTTACATTAACGAAATTTTCCACAAGGTTTCGATTGTTCCTACCCCACCTTGATAAATCCGCCCGATTTAACGACTGCTGTGAAAATAAACCCCAGCTGAGTTCACTCTCAATATCGCTCCTCCTGACAGTTGCCCGCAGAGTTTTGTGAGACGCCACAAAACCAATAGCGCAATCAACGATGCGATATTTATTCAGTCCGTATAGACTATTTTAAACATTTTGTCACGTGACTAAGCAGAGCGTTCTGATTGGGTCCGTGGACACGGGGTCTCTAAACCAAGTGGAAAGCGACGATGGCTCTCCACTTCATTTTTGTGAGGCGTGGAGGATGAAAATAGTACAGGGTACCTTTTCAAAATTGTCCCTCCATAAATATAAACATCTAGTTACACAATTAAATCATTTTGGCAATGCTATACATCACAGCCTTTGGGGGTCACAGCCTTTTATTATTTTCTAATTGGTCATTTTGAAACAGAAACTGGCGATCGATATTAGAATGACGATAGATAGCGCTTTGCAATGTTTTTTCCTTATAAGGAAAAACAGAAACAGTAATGGATTATTTTATTGTGGATATATTTGTCGTTTGAAAGGGAAATTGAATAGTGTGAATCAGAAGTCAATGATATTTTCTATTTCGCATTAGTTTTCCATCTAATTCTAAGGCACACAGCGTGTTTTATCTATGTTACATCTACTATCGTCTCGGGCGATCCCCGTCTTAAAACAAGAAATATATGTAATTTTCCAATGTAATGTGACTGTGAAATTATTTAATTCTAAGATATAGTAAAATAAGCTCAAAATAATTGTGTGATGAAACAGATATCAAATAAGCTCAATAAACAAGACATAGCGGCAAACTAATGCGTATGAATCATTCTGAGAAAATACGAATTTGATGATAGGATATTTGAGAAAAACAAGAGGCAGATGATCAAAATAGGAATATCATGTTGCATAGAAACAAACCCGCACAAACTATTGATACACATGCACACAATGATTTAATTTATCACACTTTGGACCACGGGGGTATATCGTTTATTCAATATTTTTCCCCATTTTACAACTAGGTCACATTTGCGCCAGCTGCCGGCTACTAAGTGAGAGACGATCGATTTCCTCTTGTCCCGAGCGCCGATAACCATGAATGTCTTGAATTCGCCGTGAGAATGGTCACATTAAGAACGGGCACCGTGCGGCACCCGCATACAATTTGCCGGATTAAATCGGACGGGTATGTTATCAAAAACAATTAAGGTACAAGTTACTTTACACATTTCATAAGTTCAGTCGGTATGATTGAATCAGGCAACTAGACTCTCTCCCTATACCAAATGTAGATACCAGGGCTTGTAGCAAGATACTCCCGAGAAAATCTGAAATAAGGTTTTTAGGCCTCGTGATATTATGTTACGTTCATTTATATTGCATAGCAGATATATTTCATCGTCTGTAACGAACTCATTACCTACTTGATGTATGGCGTAATGAAATCGCAAAGCCATGAAGAACCGCCTGCTCTATCATCGTGTAATCCTGCGGGAATACCGCACTCAATAGCAAGCTTTTCACTGTGGTTCGAGTTCGGTTCAGTATTACTCTGTGTGCATTAAATTATAGTTGTGAATATTGGTTGTTGGTGTCCATGCTGCAGATTTAGCTTTTAGATACACCCCCTCCATAGATTTGGTAATTTTGGGTAACTGACAGACCTCCGATTGCGAAACTTTTTTGAGGGAGTGTATCTCTTTTTTGTAGAGCTTTGTGATATACTCTTTCGTCTTTCCCTATTTTGACTTCAATAATCATTCATTGTCGATTATTTTCTGTCTAGAAACATTGTCTTTCGCGTATACATTTCCCAGTTTATAATCACAAGAGGCAACACTTTAAAACAAAACATACGCAAAATGTATAAAGTGAATTCCGAATTTATAATTTTTTAACCACGAGAAGCGATACTTTCTCAACCTACTTTATTTTGTGATGAATAAAACGTACACGTCTGAATACATTTATGGAATGATCTATTAGCGTTAGTGAAAAGAAATCTGAATTTGCTGGCTGATTACGGGAATAACATACCAGAATAATATTAACGGATAGGAACGCTGTGGCATTGTTCACTTGATTAAGGTTGGACGGGTTTTATGTGTATTGTGGATGTAAATTACTCGTTACCACGTATTTACAAAATTATTCAGCTGTTTTGTCGTTAATTTCAATGTTCTGTCCACGATTGGATTCGTGTAAATCAAATACACGACATAAGGTCACGACTATACACAATGTAAAACATGGCGCCTATTTTACCCTTCTTCGCATCGATTTTTCTCCGAATTTAAGATTTTATTTTCTTTAATTTCCACATTTATATTTGTATATATAAGTAAACGGATGAATAAATAAGACTGGTCGCATATACCCGGGTTTCCGTAGCTTTCTAATGTTGACTGTTGCATCATTTGTTAATAAAATAAAAAATTATGAGCCACATACTTGTATGTGTACGAACGAAGTCAAATTTCGCGCAAGAATAATTTTTGAAAAGAACGTCACATGCAGTTTGATCAAATGCTTGACATTTTTATTTCAATCATGAAATATTGATCCTAATATCACATAAGTCCTCATGATATAATTTCATCGTTTTATCGATTCGTAGCTCCTTGATTAAAATAAAAGCAGTCAAACTTATCTGATTTTCTATTCGTATCATACCACGAATAATAGATACTAGCTAAAATCATTTTGGTACTTGTTTATTGCAGAATGGTCCCATTAATCGAAAATGACATACCAGTATCCAAATGGGTATAATTACTGTACTATTTTAGTATTCTGAATGAACTTGAGAGGGATAATGGTATTAAGTTAGTATTGACGTCAGATCGTTGGATTTATTTATAGCTCTTGTAGTGTTCTTGACTTATTTCATGTTTTCTAGCAACTTATTCTTTAGTCTGACGATGGGAGGCATGCTGAATAATTCATGCTTTTTCAATTACCGTTGTCCCTGCATGCATCAGATATTAGTGTAAACATGTTTCTGTATTCTGTAAACACGCATTGTTTTTCTGTTTGATACACTTGTAAACATGCACTATTACATGTTAGCCTGACGTACAGGTCGTTATTCATGTTGGCCTCTGGATGAGATACATCCATTTGAAAATTAATATCAGTACCAGAAACAAGGTATTGATTCATCATATACAAAAGGCTGGTCTATAGCTTTCCAAATACCTTGCAAAACAGGATTTCATAATTTGCCTAAACGGTAAGTTATTTGATAAATTTAAAGGCGTTTCTAAGATACTTTTTTATGAACGCATGTACGTGAAGCGAAACGTGTCTTCTGAACATAAAGGTGTTGTCCGAAGATTCTAACAAAATTAAGTTGATATATTTTTTTATTCGTCCATAAATGAGTGGCGCCTTCAAAATCAACATTTACTTTAATTCAGCCATTTTGAAAATGTTAATCGTTTTCGGATAAGGAATCCGTTTGGAAATGAAATCGATGCAAAATTTCAGGTTTAAAATCGTTTCCTTCGTATGACTGATATAACATGTCCATGTGAAGAGACTCTTTAACGAGAAATTCAACGGGGGTCGTGAATTCAAAATTACTGAAGCACATCCTGTTGCATGGCAATGAATTCTGAATTAACAAATGCAAGCATCGAGATAATTCAGTAGTTGCTAATAGTGCTCCGGCTTAAAACTTCTTTGAGGCTTTCACGTATGTTGATCAGATTGTCTCATTGTGGAATGCCATTTACCAATTTGATTTAGTGGTGAAAACGTATCACGGTTTTCTCGTAGACAACATTATGGTTTATGAACCGACATGAGCGAAAGAACTGTTCCGAGAGTGGGGATCGAACCTATAACTTGTACCAATCTCCACATATTCCATTTACAAAGTATCAGTTATGGTATTTTATTTGTAACTACACTCTCTTCCAAATAGTTGACAACCAAAACCGACTCGTATTTGATATCGTGTTGAATCGTGTTATGTTTATATGCGTCTGAAGTCACTGAATCTGGGAAATATTTGGCCTGATGATTTTATGTCACCACCACATGTAGTGACATATTGTTATGGTCTCATATCTTCTTGTAACGACATTAGGAATTCGGCGACAATTTGCAATGTGGTGACATTTTGTCACGTTATAATATTGTAATGCCCTGTTTGATAATTGCCAAGAATAAACACGGTTAACAACATAATCGTAACTGTTTTGCTAATGGTACATCTAACTATTGAGTTATTTCACTAAGCGTATTTCCCTTCATCAGTTATAAATCACATTTTAATAGTTTTTCAGACTCGATCGGCTATAAATGGTAATACATGGGAAATGATATTACATAACCTCACATAGACTATCATTAAAACCACATCGATCAAGTACTAGCACAATCAAGCTATTTTTCAAGCTTTTATGATACATTTAATGTAACTTTATCTTTTACGGTCTTAAGAATGTTTATTACAATGTAATTCCAAGACAAGGCGCTATGAAAAAGAGACGTAATATGTGGCACGCAATGTAGCCATTTCGGAAATCGTATGATAGTGCCAACAAAAGTTATCAAAAGCAAGCTAAAAGTCCTGTTTATTAGCCCCTATTCTTTTCACTGAACATAGATTCCAGCGATTCATCGAGCCCAAATTCGAAAATCAGTACATATGGGCATTTAAGAACACTTGTTGCCAGAAGCTGTCACATTGTGACATACTAAATAGCCAGGTGAAATGAATATGAAGTTTTGACGCTAATAAAACTTGCATGACCCTAATAAGGAGCTTTATGGTATTACGTTGGAGTTTCAGCATGTTTCCAATGACAGATGTTTCACAGGAAGTAAACGCATTCGCACAATCCACTGAACGATAGATCTCATAAGTTAGTCTTTTGAGACTCCGTTACGGATATTAAACCAACTTTTTTATTTTAAAAGGCAGGAATATAACACTTACGCAGTCGAAAGTACAATTTGAGAATCTGAAATCGTGATCGCCAATGTAACAATCAGATTATATTGATTATCGGGAATATCAGTGTTTGGTAATCTACACTGCTAAGGGGGAATACAACCAAATGCTAAAACAAGCATTTCCCATATGATTAGTCTTTTAGAGAAATCAAGACTGTGGCCACATTTGCTCTCATGCCATCATACCCAAGTATGTCCTCTGTCAGCAGGCCCCAAGGATCGGTCCGCTGGTCATTGACAGGTTACTTTTGTTACGGACCAGTTGATTTTTTCGAGAGGTATAGGAACAAAACATTGCAGCTGGCCCGTAATGCTATTTTGACCAGCAGGTTTCAGATCCTTAGGGCCTTCAATGTCTGTCAGTGAAAAAGTTTGACTAAAACGTTCTGCGAAAATCAAAATATTTCATCTGTTTACGTCCTCTATGCAAACATGTCAAATGATGTCATTCTGATTTTGACAAATGGAGGGGTTCAAGAAGGTCAACGTCTTCAAAGAGAGTGAACCTTTTTCATATCAAATCATATGAGAGTGTGTAACATCTCCGTTTATCACAATCTTCGTTTGTCACATCTCCGTGTGTTACATCTCCGGAGCGGTTCGTTGGTTGCACTCTTGCCTCCTTCTCTGCAAATCTCCCTCTGTGCAATGCACTTTCAAGACAATATTTCTTGCATATTGTCACTGAACTACCTCAAAATCCCTCGAGGAAAACACTTGCAAGAGTAACGTTAACGTACTGAACAGCATTTTGATTAATTTAGATTTTTGAAAAATTACCGGCTTTTAAAAATGATCACAAATTTTCGAAATCCCCCCTCCCACTATTAGTCTATATCTTAAGAATAACCAGTTTGGTCCGCGACTTTGCTTTTCTTGGTTATTCTTTTTTTTATCAACAACTCAATTAGATAATTCTGATTACGTATTCATGTGACACTAATTACCAACGCTGTCGTAATGTGTTCACATAATCCCTGGGTTAATATCCCTAGAATAGAGTATAATACGTAGGATAAAATGTTCTAGTATGAAGAAGATGTACACCGATATTTTAATCACAAGAGTTAAATTACTAAAAAATGAATATATAACGTCTAACTGATTTTTGCGAAAGTAACAAAACGTGCAATAACACGATCAAAAAAGTGTTCACACGATTTTTATGGATGGGACTACTTTATTTTGTGGGACTATTTGTTTTAACCGGAAGAATTTCCTCAATAAAACCTCGCTATAATTACATAAAGATGCTGCTATGGGTGCTTATTCCCAGTTCATTTCCTATGGCGTTGTTGAATGTATTAATAATTTTATACAACATCCGCCCGTCAAGGTGCAATTTACATTCTAAATTACTAACCTACGGCAATCGCATTGTGATTCGCCTCCCTCCCTTTATCCCAGAGGGTCGTAGATTTGCTACTCCCTTACTATGCTTTACAAATAATTTCGAAGTGTTACAAATTGATTCACTTTACCATCAAACTTTTTAACCAATTTGGGAGCTTTATGAAAAAGGAAAACTTTTGAAACTGTATGAGGGAGAGTCGTATCAAAATATATCACAAGCAATGTATTATATAGTATTACTAAATGTAAATATAATGTAATTGATTTGTGGGAAAGACAAATTGTTGGCTTAAGCACAATAACTCTAACTTTAATCTTAAATCTATACAGTTTTACTGCATACATCTTTAATAACATTTTGAGTTATCCATGCCCTTCTTTATATAATGCTTGAGAGGGTGTATTCCAAGGGATAGCAAAGGTTATGGATCCCACAAGCTGCAATAAAATGTTTTAAGTCGTTTCTTTAAAATGTTAAATAACTGTCAAACACTCATGAAGGCAAGGCATGTTGTAACACTAATTAGTCAATTAATTTGTCTAGATTGAAAGTAATTAATTTTGAATAAATATCTTAAGATCCTCCGATTTTGGAGAGTTTTGAAACCTCCAATTTCTGAGAGGTCTGTACCTCCGATTTAGGAGAGGTTCGAACATCTTTTGTGATGTATTTTCGTGATGTCACGGTAAGGTGCCGGTTTATTATGAATATGCATTATTGACACAATTTCCAAGATGGCGTTTTTACATTTTACTATCATAACTGTCATTTAATGTTTGAAGTTGGTGATAATATCGATTTTGGTTTAAAAAAATGTACGAGACGTACACAATTTTCTATTTTAATTTTAGTGAAAAATGACGAGATAAATCATTGTAATTGTCAGCAATTGGTGTAAATGACATTTGCAGTATTCATAATATGTGCTTTTCAAAAAGTAGTCTGGCCTTGAATATCTAAGCTTATTAGTCCATGGTATGACTTCCAAATACGAAGGATCCGTAGCACACTATTAGTGCAGCAACATTTGAAGCAATATTATGAAGGTGTACATGTCTTGATTCTGAAGTATACTTAAGGAGGTACATATTTCTTGATTTTTTGAAATACCATTTGCAGAAAAAACTTTGGGTTTTCGGGTTGAAAAATGTCTTTCATCCCAAGGGGACAAAAAATGTAAATATTTTGATTCGAAGTTTTATACATTTTTCAAGACACAGGCCGTTATTCTAAGTATAGGGACAATAAAAAGATTATCATAATGTAAACAATTACTATAATTTTACTATAAATATCGGTTTTTAATTAGTGCAATTACACAAGTGTGCTTTTCAGATTTTGTTTGATTTTTCAAATACGAGCTACGCAGATTCAACAAATGATTGCGAATATATTAGTTTTCTTACAATTTAAAACATTTTACCAGAATCTATCCGTATTATCGCAAAGAGTCAAACAATAAATTATTGTTCATGTTTTATAAAACATAAGACAATAACAAATAGGTATTAAGCTTTATATCTAATTCAATGTTACAGATTTATTGGAATGTTCATATATTCCAAGGACATGTCTAGTAATCTATAACAGCCATATGCGATCGAACGCCTTACAATTCTACCTCGACGTACTACCGGCTATCATCAGATTTTCTGATGGTTATATATTCTTTGACCTTACTGCTGGATATCATCAGATTTTAGGAATACAATGATAACTATCTGGCTGGAGTTGCAAGTAGTCAAGGAAGAACAATAGGCTCTCCTTTATTGACACTGTTCAACGCGGAATAACAGCCCATATATCAAAACATATTAAGACTCATTTTGTGAAAAACTAGCAAAACTTAAGCATTTATCATTCTAATATAAAAGTAATTCGATCATTTGTACCATTTATCTCATTAATGTCTGAGAAACAATACAAAACGACAATGCACTGATTACATACTTTTTGGTATTGATGAGAAAAATAACATCAATCCCAAGCTTAGAATCCTAATTCATATATTCAAAATCAGTTTATAATTATTTTCTGTCGCATTGTGTACTCCAAATTGTGAAAAGAGGGATTTGAGGTTTTGTTAATTTTTTGACCTTTGCTTATGACAGTCATAATTCAGCATTAAAGCTGGACGTACATTAAACGATTATAATCAAAATTATTAGGAACATAGTATAGGTATGTTATATTAAGTTAAATATCGCTGCGCTATATTTTGCTACCAGCTCCTTTATTAGACCTCCTAGAGATTCATACCATGGACTATATCTATAAGTGGATAATAAGAAAATGCTACGTTACGTCACAACATTATGCTGCTCAACTTTATTGGTATTTTGATCATGATGGCTTTGACTTTTTATCAAGTAGAGTATAAAGTGGTTATACTTACAATGATGGAATATTTTATTTTTCTGTCAACTATGGTATGTTATATTTGCGACAGTCAATTTCACAATGGGTTTGTGCGTCAAAGCATCGGGTCATTCGTGTATTCAATTCATATATCTAATAATGACACCTATCATTGATTTCTATTCTTCGTAAGAATTCATATACCATATATTCATATATGTTGGTATTTCTATTATATGTTCTCAGTCATACTCTTAAAGCCCGTAATTTCGACGAGACATATGGATTTTTGTGATGTTTATTCATGTATGGTCATGTTAGGGTGTTAGAAACGGTTTCCCGTGAGGGGGATGTAGCTCGGGATATTGGTGTTTTTGTCCTTGAGTATATCCTGTAACTATATATATATATACCGTCGTAATTTACGCATGTAATCGAATGGAAGACAGATCCAAGACCCCTCCTGGAATAAATCCTTTGTTCTTTTATATACACTCATACATAGTCCCGCAAGTACACATTACGGCCTTTGTACAAGTTGTGGACCACTTAGTCAAACACCCTGAAGGACCCTTACGAAAACAAGCAAATTAGGTCTTGCCTGAACCGTGGATTGAATCTGAGACCTTTTGCGTAATTGGTACACCCGCTAACGCTGAGCTATACGTACAATTTCATATCAACCAACAACTTGACAAATCAACAACAATAACAAATCAACAACAATAATGAATCAATAACAAAAACAAATCAACAACAATAACAAATCAACAACAATAATGAATCAATAACAAAAACAAATCAACAACAATAACAAATCAACAACAGCAATAATAAATCAACAATAATAACAAATCAACAACAATAATAAATCAACAACAGTAACAAATCAACAACAATAACAATTCAACAATAACAGCAATAATGAATCCGATGTGTGGACTTGTCGAGGCAGTTAGACATACTACACAAGCGACATTGCAAGGTTAAAGTAGGTATGTGCTTTTCAATAACGAAAAAAACATATTTCACTTGCAACAATACATTGACATAAAACCTTTCATTTGTTACTCCGCGTAAGATAAATATAGTGTTATTTTGCATGCAACATAGAAGTACCCTGTCTCGTTTTTTCGTAATATACAATCGTATTGCATTTATACATTTACCGTTGTGGTCTCTGTATCCACCGAACGTATCGTTATATAAAATTGTGAAGGACATGCTTATTGGCCAGTGCAATGGTGAATCCAGAACCTAATAAGTAGAAGGGGCACATTTCAACTACGAAGACAACTACGAAGACCCCTAAAGCCAAATGTTGGGCAAAATTTGAAAATTGAAGGGTCATTTGGGTAATTTGGCCTATACTTGAAAAACAATGCCCAGAATGGCCTAGTAATGTCCAAAAAGCCAACTGATTGAGGTCACACAAACTTTTTGGGGCCCAACGATTTCTCTGGGCCCAACCTAAGGGGCATGCCCCCCCCAGTCTGATCCGCGAAAGCAATGTGCCATAATTAGTAAATATCTACAGAATTTTCTCTGATACTTTACCATACAATATTATAATGGGAAAGAAAGATGGTCTAACGTGTATGTCTGCACCATTTTGAATAACTTCACATTGGACCAGACTTGCATTCCAATAAAATTCACACAAAAAGTACGATTCACTTAGCTATGAATTGAGCAGTTTAATATATTTTGTTTGGGAGTTTACGACACATAGTATGTGAAATTCTTAATGTGGTAAAATGCGCGCTTACACAACGTATCCAACGGACCAAGTGGTAAAACTAGAATTTCTTTTAAATATCTCATTACCCGCATCTGTTTAACTTAATACGTATACCCTATTTTCAATATAAACGTGTTATTCTATTTAAACACACACTGCTGTAACTTCGAAGCTTTCAATACTCCGTTCGGATGAAAATCCCGTCGTTCGGATACAATAAGGCAATAAGGATTACTACAATGATGAATTTATTTGAAACAATGACGTATACAGTACGGTGGAATGCACTGATAGCATGATTTATTACGTTGGGTAATAAATTGAATAAGCTGATTAGAATGGCAGAATACAGTAAGCTGACATCACCTTGATATCTTCGAAATATCTCAAATTGATTTATTGTTGGATTGATCCTTAATCTAAGTCATCCTCCTCGTAAGTTGTTCGGGCACATGTACATGTGTGTTTACATTTCTACACTTTACGTTGTTTAGGGTTTGTTCTGCATCTATTTTCCTTGCACGTAATAATTCTATACCACCATGGAATGGATCCATGCATCGGAAAAAGTGTTGAGGTTATAGATACCATGCCTCTTTGTAATATGTTTGAGTGGCGTGTCTTCTTAACGTATTGAGTTAGTTTAATACATTTGCTATGTTCGGTCGCAGTGATCTCCTTATTTGGCATGCCAGTGATCGGCGTTTTCATCAATAATGTGATGGATCACAGACTGCTCTATTTGTGATTTATACAGACTAGAAACAGTTTTATCTAAGGACAAATAAACTACATGTTGCACATGCGATGCTATTTGTATTAATTTGATAAATTCGATATTTTGCTCTCTGATCTACGTCCATTAACCCCCCGTCCGTTCTCTGACTTAACTTTCGTCATAGTTTTGCTTTCTCCTTTTCACAATTTGGAGAACATAATTGCTGAAATTGTCACGTTCGTAATTTCATCAATCGTTCGTGTTTTTAGCACATCATTCCTGGCACGTATTATTCGAATGTATTATTCAACTACATACTTTATTGTCATTGAGCTTTTGAATCGAAGTGACACATTTACATATGGAGATAAACACTATTAGCTACTCTATTGTCATATGTTATTTGATGCTACTGTGTGACAAATCTGTTTATTCGAGTTTCTAGCAAAAACCTCGTAATGTTATTTAAAAGTCAATAATCATATCGGCCATTCTGACTAATTTATTTGTTATTTTGCGTTATTTTAAAGTGATATTATAGCGAATAAAACTAGAAAATACAAAAGAGAGAATAAATCCCAATATGTCAGCCATCTTGGAATGTAATAGGGTGATATGACTTAGACTATTTGATTGGCCATTTTACGTTACAGTGTTCGTTAGATTGTCAAAGCCAGAAAGCAGATGAGAGGGAATATATTCCATGATGTCGGCCATTTTTGGGGAATATAAGGCGAAGTGCAATGACATTAGCCATTTCTTTTGTGAATACCCCAAAATTCAAAAATTAAAATTTGACATTATAGGAGACAGAATGTATTGTGGGTCAAGGTAAAATTATCTAGCTGCTTGTAACATTGTCTATTTACTTTTCATCTATTCAACCTTCAAATGTTAGTACTGATGTTCTCAAAATGTTAAAGAACGATCACGATAACCCATTGATTCCCCTATCGTATCGTAAAATAAAGCTAAATATACCAGACATGACTCGCAATTACTTTCTTACAGGATATAGAAAATCCACAGTTGGGATTTTAGATCTTAACCAAGGGTTACTTGAGTTACATATTGAGTAAGGATAGCTTGAGCCGGAGCTTGAGCTTAATTGTAGGCAATGGTTCCCTGAGTTATATTTTAAACAAGGGTCGCTCACTGATCTCAATATTTACAGTGATATCATACGAACTGGCATGTTATTGACTTTACTTTGAGATCCTGGTTCGCTTTTTGCAAGATATGGCTTTTGTTAGATTGCTAAAGCATAACTGACTCTTTACTCCAGGTTTTAATAAAATAAATCATTGCGATTATGTTTATTCAGTTTATGTATTAACCATTATTTAAAATCATCGACTACGTTAACGTTAGTTCGTGCGGATGTCGTTAGTCAATGGATTTAACCTCTTTGCTACCGGAGATATGCGTTTTCTTTGACAGTGTCATAATACTATTAAACCAGTTTATTCATTCAGTTATATGAAAAACCTCGATGGACTAATATCTGACAGTGTTGCCTCTTGACAAAATCCATGTACACAACATGTGATAGGTCAACTAGTTATAATAAGTTAAAACCCAATTTGTGCAAAGTATGTTAATATTGCCAAAGTTGCAAATGCACGGGGGTAAAGCAGACCCGATGATGCAATGAGCTTGCTCGGCGGTATCATGACTGTGTAACGGGTCTTAATGTATAAGTGTGCTCGGCGGTAGGTTCAAACAACGCGGATCCTCAAAGCATGTGCTCATGGTATATTCGTGTTTTAACACCCGTGAATTGGAGCTAATATGTTGGAATGTTTGCTCCTTGTCTGGAGGCATTGTGTGTTGCTCTTGGGATTGAAGAAGTTAATAAAAATACTCCCCGTTTATCATTATAAATCGGAACACCAGGCACCGCCAGCATGTGATGCTTATTCACAAATTCTTTAATTATTTTGTGGCATATTGCTTCCCCAATACTGTACTGCCCGTCGTGTTCAATTCATCTATCTTTCTTTGCGTTTTCCTATTTGTTCAGCAGTTATGTTTTTCAACAGTTGAATAACAATGTTTTTGACTTCTGACCAGTCCGAAAACGGTATATCAACAAACAATCAACCTTGATTGTGTTTGAATAACAAACAAAACAAGTCCATTTCCTGCTACAAAAACATATACCGCTGGTTGTTTTATTTTCTGCTTTCAGATTTTGTATTATTTGTAGAAATCTTCACAATTTATGCTTAACAGAATTTTTACGTTTATACATTCGTTTTCTGTAAATTGATCGTAAATAGCTAACAAACTAATAAGATACCACGTTTTGAGAAAATATGAGGCAATAATGACTAATTCCTTAGTATTTCAACCGTAAATATTAAAAATGCATTTGGGGGTCTCATCTTTGAGAAATGACGCATTTTGGGCAATGGCCATCAATTTTAAAACAATGGGGCAACATATCCTGAAGTTACCAAAAAGTTCACTAAAAGCCCATTTTCTCATCCAATTGTGTAGTGGTTGCACTTTCAAAGGTAAACGAGTCGAATTGTCAAATATTGAATCCAGACCTGGGAGTAGTCCCGTTTAGGTTCGTAATTGTCGCAGAAGAGAATTCCTGACCTCACACACTAGAAAAGAATCACATAATCGGCAGAAAAATCAAATAAATAACAGTGTTCCACTTCCCAATAAAACCCTATGTAACTTAGATTCAGAATAATCAATCGCAACTTGAATGTAAGTGATAGCCAAGTAGACATCAACTTCAAAATCAACTTAAGACGTGTTTCCATGGCAACCAAAAGCTATGGTGATACAGTTTCAAAATACGTCTTTCGTTATAATGAAGATCACTATCCGTATCGTATCATTAATTATTGAGCGGGGTCATATAGAAACATAAATGGTATTGATTAACAGCGAAACTCTTCAAGTGTCTCTTGTTTCGGAAAAACTAAGTCTGAAAAGTGTTTGATAAAGGATCCATTTTAGATTAGGAAACTACCAGATGGTTGAGGGATAAAGAAACATATTAAACGTTTCTCTATCAATGAGCTAAACGGCTGATTCCTATATGTTCATTTAGCTGATATAAAATGTATTTGTTTTTTTCTGATCCAAAAGTAATACAAGGCCACTGTTCGGTAAGACATCAATTTCCATATAAAGCTTGGTTCGTCCCGATTGTTAAAGGCCCCATATAAAGTTTAAACCACTTTGGCTTATATTGTAGTCTTACCCAATGTTATCAAAGTGTGATATGTGAAACTTTTTTTTTAAATTTCAAAAAGTGGTTTTTGATAGACTTTTTGTTCCAAAATTTGTGAATTTATTTAAAACCAACTTTTAGAGGTCACTCATATCTTCTAATTAGCCACAATTCATACCAATGTATAGCATTCATCCTCCCATGTTTTTTGCCGGAAAAATTAAGAAAATCGGTTCATAAATAAGCGAGAAATGAACTTATCAGTGCATGAAAATTGTTCTGAGAAAAATGCATTTCAAAATGTTAGTTCTCATTGAAACCAATGGTACAATGCTATCTAAAACATAATTTATTCTTCCTTTTAACCTGGTTAGACAATCAACATTGGTTTTTTATGAAAGTCTAACATATTTAGGAAAGATTGACATCGAAAAGAAAATTTCAATTTTTTTTAAAAAGTTTTTGGTACCTTAGTGACATCACTAATGTTTCAAAATATTTTTGATATGCTAAAACATTGAAGTGGCCCATTAAATATGGCATTTTATCATTGAAATAGTGTGTCCTTTGTTCAATCTTTGCACTGGTGTTAAAAATATAATCTTTTTTAAAATGCATTAAGAAATATTTGATGATTAAGAAATTTCAACTTTTTTGGAAAAATGGTGGGAAATTTGAATATTTGAGAAATGAAATGCTCACAACTTTTTTTTCAAAAATATTTTTTTGTTCAAAAAACTCTAAAATCACTTTTTAAGTGCTGACAAATAGTAAATGAATGATAAAAAAATATTTTCAAACTTTAGACGGGGACTTTAACGAAGTCAAATGGTATTGACAAAGCGTCTGTAAAATATTGTTTTTCCTCCTGTATCGTTACCTATAATCTAGTATCTGGACAATATTAGTTAATTACTAATTTGCTAATGTTCTTCAAAAAATCATGATAAAGTCCATTATTTATTACACCTAGACAAAAAAAATCCGATACGGTTTAATTAATCATTTCCATTATTTTACGAAGTGTTTTGTGTAGACCTTCTGTACATTGTCCCTTTCATATAACCAGTGGCGACATACCGATTGGGAAAGTTGTTGTTCCCATAGTAACAGGTTACCCCTTTCAACGGGATGTTCCCATAGTAACTATTCCAAATAGTGTAGTAAGCTAAATATACCGTAAGCTTCAACTATTTTTTAAGTTTGCATTTTAGTTTATTGTTTTATGTTTTCTACCCGTGATACTATTAAATCTTTTTCATGAATCTTGTTTAAATGTTTTATATTTTCCACCCGAGGTAACATTTGTAATTATTTTTCGAGATTAGATTCGTATTTGCATCAAGGGTGCCATTGGCAATATGATCTGTTTTCTGTATATTCTCTCCGGGGGGTTAATAGGATCAGCCCAATGAATAAAAAATATTGAATATATAATTGAATATAAAATGGTAATTTTATGATTTACAATTACACATCTTTTGAATCATAAGAAAAACCTAATTTATAGATTCTTACAATTGACAATTTGATCAAAGAATGATTTATTATTTTGGTTTACATTTGCATAGTGTCTATATGTCCGATTTCTACGGATTTGATTTCCAAACAAGATCAGGCGTTGATGAATGGGTTCAGTACAACTTGATTGAAAGAGTCATCGAGCTCTCATCTGTACTTCTTAACATTAATTGGTGAACGTAATATCACATTATATAATACATTCTTGGGCAAAGATGATAATAAATTATGAATGCTAGAAGAATGGTGAACAAACATCATTTCTTTGTTCTTCAGTTCATCGCTTGGGATCCTGGGGATTGTTGTTTCCTTAAAATCCAGATGTAAATGTCCAATTTTTATTTAGTGTCCAAAATCATTCATGCTTGTTTGTTATTGCCCTTATGCTACTCCAATATTCAAAATGCATGTAATTTTCTCTAGCTATTTTCACCAATACTTCAAATTCTGCTAAACATCTAAATTCGAAATGACAAATACGATTTTTATTCAATAAAAAGCAAAATGATTGCGACGTGATAATATTATTTATTTATTAATCATCTGCATTAATATCTAAAGATTATTTATTGAAATATGGTGGATTATTTAATGAAGACTAGAAAAATAACGATCCTAGCTCCCCCACTATTGACAGTCTTTATCATGTTTGTAAGAACATCATTATGTTAAAATGCACAATTTAGGCCATGGTATCAAATGTTCCCGTTATTGAACGTATAATCGACCAATAATGTGGCGTTCGATTTGCAGGGACACGTGTATAAAAAGGAAGTAATTGTAGATGATAAATCATATATCCAAACTGATAGGACTTGATATATGATTTATATCATACCAAAAAGCTAGGACATAAAACCAAACTATTTAACTATTTTACTCTCACTTCTAAAAACATTTCTAAAATACTACAAACTGTTTACAAACAAGGGCTCGAGAAAGTTGTGGCCCTTTTGAAATTGTAGCAAACCATGTCTCATCGCTGCTTTTATAAATACAATTACATCTAGCGTTTTATTTCGTCATCTTAATGACCGATCAATTTGCAATATCCATGACATTTTGAGATATTGATTGTTAAAATAGAATTTAAAATCAGCAGCCCGATCCGGATCTACGTAATTGAGAACCAAGGGAATAACAGAGAAAACTCAATAGCTATGTTGAAGTGAAACACTTAACTATGATATACGATATAATCAAAAGTAAAGTATTTGTCTTTAGGGAAATTAGATTTAGGACACGTCCAGTGTATTCCAGTAAGTGTAATCGCTATGTTAGAACATACAGGGTGGCACAAAATGCAATCCACTTTTGTGACTTTATCAAAAATTATACACGGTCTAAATTTGGTGCCACCCGTATTGTGCACCGATAGAAGCAGTATCACGGTGTCTATCCAGGCCCCGCTGACATCGCGAGCAACGAACTCATGCTAGAAGCGGGGCCTTGAGAGATATGATAAATTGAAACATAAGCATTTCTATGACACTTAAGTAAGATAAACTCAATACAACTTTATTTTATAGTACAATGGCTATTTAGCAGAGAAACAGTGTTCTTCAAGTATAACTATATTTTAACGTATTTCTCAAGGCCTTGCTTCTCACACGAGCTCATTGCTCGCGATGTTAGCGGGAACTTGCCTGTGATATTTATAAGGGGCCTGGAAAGTAACCGTGAGTATATAAAGTACTGTAATTATTGGTATTTTCAGCGTCAGACTGCGCCCGATTTATGCCGTGGTCACATTTCCTCCCATTTTTACTACGGCGTCCGGCCGATTAGGTATTTTGTTCTGATTTAAATACGGAGGCGACGAACTCTCTTGAGAAATGCTCTGTTTGTCGTGATTGGAGAGGCATTTTTGAGTATGGTGAACATAATTTTCAATTTTCAAGGGCATCACCCTGGCAAACTGTATTAAACCAACTGCTCAAGGTAGGCCGCAAAACAAAATTAGGTTAATGTTAAATCAATGGTTATACAAATCTAAGCTATTTTATGAAACTAATATTTAAAGAGTTTTATCATGCGAATCTACCTCAAGATATATGCATCATTTGTTCTTCTTGTTCTCATAATGACATCCGACTCTTTGTGCAAATTACATTATTTTTCAGTTATCTCTCCACTGTTTCTTGATTATTGGACTCGGTTATTTTCAGTATAATACAATAGAACCATTGCTTAGGAAAGAATAATCTCGCAATGCTTTGTCCCCTGTGTTGTTGTAAATAGTGAAGTTATCGACCTGGTATTTAACTTACTAGATAAGGTGTCCGGGCCGTAGCTTCTATTCGCTTTTTGTCTGTGTCTGTGTGTCTCTTTGTGTATTGTGTGGAGTGTATAGTAAATACTGTTCACTCCGTTGATATGTTAAATTAAACGTTGATGTTTCCGATAGAGAAGAATAGTTTAATCGTTATTCAATTTACTTAAATCATTTCAAAACAGACTTGCTTATATACTTTGGTCACATTTGCCCCGATTCATCACCTGTCATCCAGCCGATTGAGGCTTTTGTTCAAAATTGAAGGTCAAATTTCAAATTTGATATCGGATGTGAACTCCTGAGAACTTGTGCATCATTTTAGAAAAAGGTTTGGTCAATGTTAAGTAAGTTGAAATAAGTTTTGAACAAAATACTGCAATCGGCCGAGCGCCGGCCGATGAATCGGGGCAAATGTGACCTAGGCATTACTGACCTAGACAGCATGCAGAAAACGTTTCAAAACGTTGTTTCCATTAACGCACCTCAACCTCAATTAATTGGAGTGTTGACTCGATTTACAAACACTCTTAAAGCTTATTATTATGAATTATGAAAAGCGATGTAATTATTTTTTGTTACGCTATTGTGACTTCATGGGAGATGTTATTCTACCGCTAGTTGACTTTGATAAAAATTTTGTCTGTTAAAGGACTGCAAGGGGTTAATTTGAAACATATAGTACTCAGATAATTGCTGTATTTGAAGTATTAACTCAATGTCATTTATGTACGAGGGGTGATCAATAAGTAAAAAGTGCAACTTACGTTTGAGACTACCTATGACGTCATAATAGTTACTTAGCCGGGGTCCTAAATAGGCAAGGCAAATTTTACAAAGGTGAGGTAAGTAAGCTTGTTATCTTCTCGAAGTGCTTTTCAAATATCTGAATTAATTCCATCCTTCGGGATAAACTTTGTATCCAAATCTCCTAGAACAAAATCCCGTTTTAAACGCAAATGTGCCAGGAAGGCTATAAAGTAATACGAGTAAATTACACTGTCATTCTTCAGAATCAACTTTAGCTTGATGACCTTGTTACCTTGATAGTTGTCATCGTCCTTAAAGACGTATATTTATATAATCGTTACCTAATTCGGCGTATTTGGCATATTCATGAGGGTCAGTATCAAAACTAACTAGGACAATGTTCTTCTTTATGATAAAGATGAACTTCTGAAATTGGCAAACTTTAAACTATTATTCAGTAGAAAAGGGGTCATCGGGTTGCCAGATTTATGGAGATTACGCTGTAATTTTCTTGCATCAGACAAATAATAATTATATGTTGATGTTGGAATTGTTCATCACGTTTGCTTGATGATGATGTCGAATGGAAGTGAAATTGCTCAAGGAGTTTAATGGCCTAATGTAATATGACGTGCAAACTGTAAAGTTGCAAGCTCAATGCCTGGGTAAAGAAGACATTACAACTCGGCAATAATTCATTTTTGTTAACCGTTGTGCTTAGCTTGCCAGTATATAGCAATCTTGGTGCTTTCTTTCTCTCACACCTTCCCATTTCACCAGATTCTCAAATGTTGTGTTATCCATCGCTCACCTTCACTTTATCTCAACGAACTTAACTCGTCGGTTTTCTTCGAGTCACACTCGGTCTGGCTTCGGCAATACAGCTTTCTTTTCAAGTAATTGCTTCGTTCTACCATGAAATATTTTGATATTTGACATTGATACTACCAATTGACAATTACTGGCTTATCTGTTTGGATGGAATTCTATAAAGAAAGGAAATTGAAGATTGTGCTTAATCCGCAATTTAAAAAGTCGTCCCTCATAAGTAGCAACTTGTGTCCTTTTGGAAAATGTCAACCACTCTCAAAGATTGTTGTTGTTATTATTTGTGAAAATAAATAAATTGACTATGAAAGAAGAAGAATTGCTAGTGAATAGAGTGTGATGTTTTGTTTGAGCAAGATAACCCACCGATCATTTGGATTTGTTAAGAACACGTCCCTACTTATGTACCTTATGAGGTTTTTTTCATCCCAATTGGACTAAAATTCTATTTTCTTTACCCTCTTTTAAAATTGCTCCACTTCGATCATAAACATTGTTTTATATCTTAACTGTAATTGTTATCGTAATTGGAAAGTTTGAACATTACAACTTCAAAATATACCTTTTTGTATATTTATAACTGACAACGAGCCGGGGGGAAATTACGTTGAAATCTCGCTTTCAAAAAGGATGATTATTTTCTGATCTATCTTTCCTAGTTTTCCCAGATGTTATTACTTCGTTTACACGCCCTGGGGTGCGTTATATTTCGGTATCTGAGGAACTCTGTTCAGTATATTTTCCAAGATAGTATATTAACAAGAATACTGACTCCGGTTTTGAGAAATAACGTTTAGCTATATTATTTTCACAATAGACAATGGGAAAATCGATTTGTATTTGCATTATTTACCTTCTGAACAACAGTTTTTTCTTTACTTTTAAACATAAAATATTTCTATGTTGTTATCCATATAACATTTATGTCAGGACATTTTTATATATCGAGCCTTGGTTAATCAAACTCTTAAGTTAAACCTTATTTTTATGATATACGACCTTTCCTCCATTCTAATTCGGCCTAACACGAGTAATGAACTTCACTACTAATTGAATGATATCAAGCCTTGTTTAATTAGATTAGATTTCAACCTTCTCTTTTCATGATGCAACGTTGCCTCCATCCTAAGTCGGCCTAATACGAGTAATGAACTTCACTACTAATTGAATGATATCAAGCCTTGTTTAATTAGATTAGATTTCAACCTTCTCTTTTCATGATGCAACATAGCCTTCATTCTAAGTCGGCCTAACATGAGTAGTGAGCTTCATTACTAATTGAATAATATCAAGCCTTGTTTAATTAGATTAGATTTCAACCTTCTCTTTTCATGATGCAACATAGCCTTCATTCTAAGTCGGCCTTACACTAGTAATGAACTTCACTACTAATTGAATGATATCAAGCCTTGTTTAATTATACTAGAATACAACCTTCTCTTTTCATGATGCAACATAGCCTTCATTCTAAGTCGGCCTAACACGAGTAGTGAGCTTCATTACTAATTGAATAATATCAAGCCTTGCTTAATTAGATTAGATTTCAACCTTCTCTTTTCATGATGCAACATAGCCTTCATTCTAAGTCGGCCTAACACGAGTAATGAACTTCACTACTAATTGAATGATATCAAGCCTTGTTTAATTAGATTAGATTTCAACCTTCTCTTTTCATGATGCAACATTGCCTTCATTCTAATTCGGTCTAACACGAGTAGTGAGCTTCACTACTAATTGAATGATATCAAGCCTTGTTTAATTAGATTAGATTTCAACCTTCTCTTTTCATGATGCAACATAGCCTTCATTCTAAGTCGGCCTAACATGAGTAGTGAGCTTCATTACTAATTGAATGATATCAAGCCTTGTTTGATTAGATTAGATTTCAACCGTCTATTTTCATTTATGATATGCAACATAGCCTTCATTCTAAGTCGACCTAACACGAGTAGTGAACTTCATTACTAATTGAATGATATCAAGCCTTGGTTATTGATATTAGATTTTAACCTTCTCTTTTCATGATGCAACATATCCTTCATTCTAAGTCGGCTTAACACGAGTAGTGGGCTTCATTACTAATTGAATGATGTGAAGCCTTGTTTAATTAGATTAGATTTCAACCTTCTCTTTTCATTGTGCAACATATCCTTCATTCCAAGTCGGCTTAACACGAGTAGTGGGCTTCATTACTAATTGAATGATATCAAGCCTTGGTTATTGGTTATTATTATTTCAACCTTCTCCTTTCATGATATGCAGCAACATACATGTAGCCCTCATTCTTAGTAGGCCGAAGACATGCGACAAGTAGAGCGTTTTACTACCAATTGCATCATATCTAGCCTTGCTTAATTATTTTCGATTTCAACATTTCTTTCATGATCTGCGAAACAACCTCCATTCTTAGAAGGCCTAACACCTGTAACCAGTAGAGCGTTTCACTACCAATTGCATCACACCAAGCCTTGCTTAATTACATTCGATTTCAACATTTCTTTCCATGATCTGCAACACAACCTCCATTCTTAGTAGGCCTAACACATTTGACAAGGACAAATTGCCACTAAAGAATCAGAGGATCCAATCTAACATAATGAATGCGTTACAACGTGTAATCTAATTGTAAAATATCGTAATCCAATCTGCTTGATTAATAAGCACACCCTGACTCAAGGCTTTTCAAATGCATATTTCAACTAACGATGCTCGATTACACTTTTGCGAACCCAATTTCATCTTTGATAATACAGGGTTTCCCGAAAGTATTATATGGAGTCCTATTTTTAAATAACTTTATTAGTAATAGGGAGATAATCTTAATTTGGAAATAGCAATGTACAGTATTTCCATACTATACGCTGTGAACGACTTTGGGATTTGGAGAAATTATTTTTCCGCTGACACACGTACTCATACCAAGGTCCTCACATTTCGAGTTATAAAGTTCATATGTCCCAGTACCAAATAAGCAAGTCATTTCCTGGTTGCTTTGGAAGTCAATTTCCTCTAAGATTATTCAAATAGCAATAAAGTTCTGTTGCACAGTATTACATTTATAATTTTTGTTCTGTGACTGCTAAACGTATATCTACAACAAAACTCGTACGATCTCGCGTATGTTTTGGAATTCTTCCTGTTTTAGATTAGATTTTGTTTGACACGTGTCAGGTTTGGGTTTGAATTTCTCTAAGCCAGAAAATTAGGCAGTTCTCACGATGTTTATTTAAATTGAAGATGTCAAGAAATACATGGAAATGGATTGCATATTTGTTCAACTAAAACTTTTTCCTGACAGTTAACGCAATGGGTCACTTTCTGCATGCACCGATGATCACGTGCCCATGATCACGTGGTTGCATGCGTTGTGTGTGAACATAATTATCTATATATACAGGGTGATCATTAGGTCTCTACACTTTACAAAGACTGTGTTTGTAAATGTAAAGATATTAAACGGGAACCCTGTATAATCAAATAACAAGTTGGTTGTATAGAACTGATGTGCATTGCATTACGATTCAAGGAAACAAATCGAAGTCTTGCAAGGCTCGTTTAGAATAATGACCTAAACTAGCGATTTACAACCATTTTAGTGACGTCACAACCGGAAATATGAACACGCAATAAGTTGCAAGGGCGGATCATCTTAAAAAGCATAACGCAACCTTTTTAATATTGACCAAAATACTTTTTGAAACGGATAGAAATATATTTTCAAACACAACTGAGGAAGCGTCTTTCCAAAAAATAATTAATGGCGTTTATTTTATCACTCTGAAAATTGGTTTATTCGTTCTTAAAGTGTTAATGATGTCTAACTAGAAAAAACACCACCGTCGTCTGTAATCTGAATACCATTTTTACTCATGGTCATGGATCGATCAGATTTTCATATTTTATTCAGAAACGATGTAGAAGTATATTACTCATCAATTGCACTATTAGACTCAAGTACCGGACATTGAAAACGCTTGATTGATCATAATTCATATAGGGTTTTATTGAATTTAACTCGAGGTACTTGGGAGATCTGCGTCACTTTGACATGGTGCATTTCAAGACGAAAATTGCTCCTTAATATATTGTAAATCCCCGAGGTCTATTTTACTTCCCAGGATCGTAGACGACTTGCGTTATTAAGAAATAGAGCTTTCTTGGCGATAAGGGGCTGGATCAAAAAGTATATCGAAGTTTTTCTCGATCTACGTGAAAAGGACAAGGCGTTTTGACCTTTTGGAGATTACATGTTCTTTTGATAAGCGATTTGAAAAAATCATGTATGATGCTGACACACGTACATTCATGGATTGCTTGGTTGGTCATCAAATATAATTATTCTGTATACTCCTTTAATTTTTACCTCCAGGGAGTCAAAACATGAACTTCCGTTAGAAATTCCTACACCCATCGGAGTAACCATGGAAAGAATGACGTCATGGTGAACTATGGATTTTAGATTTCTTAACTTAAGTTTTTGAAAATAGCCTTGGTTAACTTGCAGTGTATCTAAGGCATCGATTGGAACTTATAGGCAGTGTTTGGCTTTTTGATACTGTCCAATTGCAGAACCTAATTGCAAAACGTATGTTGCGCATAATTTAGGAAATATATATTAAATAACCTAGACTACTTACCCACCTCCCCTTTAATAAACTCGCAAATTATCTATATAATCCCGGAACATCGAGTTTTATGTGATTTCAAAGACTGGGAGACAACCACTTTATATTTTTCGACCACAGCTCCCATGTGTGTTTGCTTTTTATAACGCAAACACGACACTAAGTGACAAATCTCATTCGCAAATTCTCACCGGACAACTATATTCAAGCAATTATCGTATAAGATTAAAGTAACTCATACTTTCAACTCATGTAGATAAACAACTTCTCAGTTCAGTAAGGAGGATGGGAAGCCAGAGTTCCAACTCGATACTCTTTAATCTCCAAGCAATGCTATATTGCCGATCATGTCTGTATATTTTTACAGCTGCAGGGAGAATGAACAGTATTCTCCAACAAAGCTGGCGTCATTATTCTCTGATATTTACCTTGCTCACAATCAGCACAATTAGCATTCAAAATATTAAAACTAATGGCCATTAATTAAGCCACTGACGATTTTGATCATTTCTTAAGTGTTTTGAATTTTTATTTGGTAATAAGACCAAAACTTGCGATTCAATTTTTGAAGTGAGAAATACGACTCCAGGTTTGACGCTAGCTTTGTTTAGGGAGTATCGATGTTGCATTCTGGCTTCCAATCCTCCTTGAAGTTCGGCATTAATGGAGACCGAATGGGAAATCGGGAATTGGTATAGATCAGTCTTGCTTGATTTATCGGGTGGTTTATGTGATTTTATCAATTTTACTTGATAGTAAAGTGAATAGCGCCGGTTAACATTAAGCGAATCAAATACTTATTTGCGCCGTTCCGAACCAGCAACGGTACATCGTTTAGGGGTATAAAAAGAGCATATAATTTCGCTTGTAAACCTACTAATTTAATGGGGTCGATTTATTACGAGCCTAACGCAACATATTGGCTGTCGTTATATGGATTTGGAGTTTACAGAATTAGATTTTGTAGGACATCGTCGGATTAGTTGTTGATGTTTTCATTGTCTTACTAAGTAACAATATTCATTCTTTATATCAGAATTGCAAATGCATTAGATTATCGCATAAACATCATATTCAGCCTGACATAGAATCTTTGTGTAGACCTTATTTTGGTTGGTCTTATGAATTCTATGCCCATTTTCTGCTATCTGGAAACTAACATAAATGAAGGTGTGAATTTAATTGCTTATTATCATTATTGCTTCCTCTCTCTCTATTATTTTCAAACACTAACTTCCACGCTCTTTTACTTTACGACCCAGACATATGCGTTTCTCAAGACAAGGCGAGACAAGACAAGAGTCGTGGGAATCACAAGTACCGATTATATCTCGCAACCGACTGGAGAAAAGTCGCGCAATTTTCGCATCTGGGAACAAACATGACGTAAAAGAGGGGCAAGTGTAACGACTTACGATTATTTTATGTATTTCCAGGTCATTGTGTAAGTAAACTCCGAGCAACAGTGGGACTGAGCACAGCAGTTGTTTATGGTTCGCCGTATCGATCTCCAGGTACATTGCCAAGCCATAAAACAGTTATAAACCGTGGCACAGTATCTCATAAATTCAGCATAGAGGTTTTACAGAATATTAATTAGTATAAACTTCATTAGGAGACTATACTAGAGACTTCGTTACTAACTCGAGTGATACTTCATATCATCAACACGGTATATTACGACAAGAAATTAATGCGAGCTCAAATATAATATACCACTTTGGATATTAAGCAATGGCAGATGGAAGTAACGGTGATTCGTTTCCTGAAATAGTTGAATTAAACGTTGGAGGAGTATTTTATACGACATCATTATCTACGCTTATAAAGGAGGATAATTCACTTCTGGGACAAATATTTACAGGAAAAGCTAAAAACTATCTTGCGAAAGACTCCAAAGGAAAATATTTTATTGACAGAGATGGTGTGTTGTTTAGATATATTCTGGATTATTTGCGCAATCAAAAACTAGTTCTCCCGGAAAATTTTCACGAAAAAGACCGATTAAAATCCGAAGCGGAACATTTCTTATTGCCGGGAATGGTTAAATGTATCACGTCGCAACCAGCAACGAATAATAAAACCCCAAATGGCCCCATTGTGAATAGTGTCTCCAATTCCAAATCGACGACTGATCCATCATCAAAAGCAGGAGTTATCACGCTTGGATATAGAGGCACGTTTGCCTTTGGTCGAGATGGCCTTGCAGATGTGAAATTCCGGAAATTGACCCGTATTCTGGTTTCTGGCAAAGTCTCGTTATGTCGAGAAGTGTTTGGCGAGAGTTTAAACGAGAGTAGAGATCCAGATCGAGGCAGCATTGATAGGTACACATCCCGGTTTTTCCTGAAGCACACCTTCATGGAGCAAGCTTTTGACCTGTTGTTTGAGAATGGTTATGAATTAAAAGGATGCTGCGGAACCGGGACAAACGGTGCCGGTGAGCTAAAACCCGGCATGGATTCAGAAGAAAATAGATGGCAACATTACAATGAATTTATTTTTTACAGACATTGAGATATATCAAGAAATACAGTGTATATATAAATTAAGGGGATTCAGACATACTGTAGGTTGTACATTGTATTAAGCATTACCATCACAATTACGCATGCGCTTTTAGCTATAGAGATAATCGTTAATTTTACTAACGAATACCACTGTATGATCGTGATGACTACACGTAATCGAGGGGATAATATTGTGAATGCTCAAGTTAAGTTGCATCATACGTTGGATACAGTAATGTAAACATGTCACGTCGAACTAGAGGTTGTCTTGATATTTGAGAACACCGTATCTAAATAGACATTTGGGAGACTGTATTAAAACTATTCATAGTGAATATTTGTAAATAGACATCATCTACAATACATAGTAGCATTAGCACTGTAGGTATTACCACTTACTGTTCAAACGAAAACCTAATGGAATAATTCCGATGTTGAATCTTCTGTGGAGGGGATTCTTGCCATATAGAAGGATACGAACAGTAATACAAACCCTGTGATATATAGCCATATACCATCTAACCATGAAATACGCTTATATGGATGAAAGGATAGTTTCGATATCGAAAGCGAAAGTTTCGTTTAGTAAATTAAGTTAATTATATACGACTGGAAATAAACACACGCATGACTTAGATAATAATATAGAAATACAGTCTTGATTATTTATGAAATACGATAAGCATGTGATATGTCGATCACTGAGAAATGCAAGAGAAAACTGTCGACATAACGGAAGGAAAAACATAAAAATTATCATGACGATTGCCAACATATTGCCTGAAAACAACCGTGCCATCTATCTAATAATTATTAGTTAACTAATATTTTTAAGCAGCATTTGAACCAAAAGTTTAACGGAACTTGGCTGTTACTGCAGTTATTCTACTAATACCTACCCTTGGGTCCATTAAATGAATTTATTTCGATGTTGCTGGAATCTTAATAAGCTCAATAGTGGATTTATAAGGCAATGTAATGGACGTTCTTTAGAATGAACGTCAGATATGACATTGGTTTTACCATAGGGCGGTACAATAACCGGGAATGTTTCGTTCAGTACATTTCTATAATAGTGCGCCCTCTTTAGTGATACACAGCCACATAGAGTGGTTGTTTTCAGAATAACACGTTCTGATTGGATAGCACGACTAGAAAAGTAGATAGATGTCTCTTTTGAGATGAGATATCGGACGTTTGCAGAGGTTATAAATCAGCGTTTATTTGAGTATATCAGCGTATAATCGATCAATCAACAGTTACGAGGTGTCTCTCTCGATTGGATATGCTGTCAAGATAATTGAATGCTTAGTTGTGAAATCTAAAGCAAGGTTGCTTGATTTCGCCGACACATTTTAGTACTGTTAGTGCGCGATATAATTATTAGAGAGGTACATCCAAAAATGATGATTCGGTAGGGTTGTGCAATATGTTTCCGGATTATAAATAAAAAATAACATAGTCTGAATAACGAAGTTATTGCGAATCTCCCAGTTGATAGTAGAGTGTTGATTCTTGGTTGTATTTTATGTGTCGGTGTGCGAGAAATCATACAATATACTTGAGCATTCAACTTTTTAGAACCCAGCATGAAAACAGGTTTATTATGATGTGCGAAAAGTCCAATCCAAATGAAGCCATTAAGTTTGATGCAAGTAGAAACAATCTCGATACTCACAATTAACCCTAATATCAACCCGATCTCCTCGATTTTTCCATAGTCCTTTTTACAAGTTGTAGTGTCCTTGTTATTTTGAGCCAAGATATAAGACACTTTTTGGCGTAAAAACCAAGGTGAGTGGGGCTAGAGGGGCAAGGTGATGATAGTTGGAACTCGATGCCAATAAAATCGTAATTCATCAATATTGATTATTTCCTTGTTTCTAATACTCTAGAAAATAGTTGATTTTTGTCCTGTTTGATAGATTACCATTGAACAGATTGAATTAACTTTCCAATATGTTTTATTTAATAAGAATCTAGCCACTTTTGACCATTTTACCAATCTTTAAAGATAAAATAAATGAATCGTCAAGTATTCACGAAACACGTTTTCTTCACGAATCTGAGAGACATTTTTTCAAAAGCTGCCTATGAGTACAATTGTTTTTTTGCATATTTCTGAATGTTTATGTACACTGTGGTAACACGCATTATAATGTTCACTTCTTCAGGATTTTAGACATAATTCTTCCCCTTCTCCAAATTTTCACTAATTTCAATTTTAATTTTACTAATTTGATGTTTATTCCATTGGTTGCAGATGGATTGTAAAACAATGGACCAAAATGATATTGAAACAATACCAAGTCAAGCATTATTATTTATTCTTACTAAATCACTGATTGGCATTTGTTGTATATCTTGAAATATGAATGCTAAAGGCAAAGCAAGTTGAACGTGAAATTGTTGATAATGTTTATTGTTTAAGGTACCGTACGGCAGCATTTAGGCCCGTAAGAAATTTATTTTGAAAAGAAACTGAGATTTTATCTCAAATGTAAAAATGTACAACCCTTGGGTCACGTTAATCTCGGTTTGACCTTTTTTACCAATTTTTCAAAGAATGCAATACTTTTCTGAAGAGTTTGATTGAATAAGGTTTACAACAATACCAACATTATTGAAAATCATTCGCAAAGGGGAGGGGATCCAAATGCCCTTCCCCCTGCGACTTAATGTTTTTGAAGGTTTTCAGATGTAGCGTGAAGACTTCAGGTTTGATTATTTAAATGAAAAATATACAGGGTGGTCAAAAAAAATGGAAACCCTGTCGCCATTTTCCTCATATCTTTGTCATTTTGAGAAATTACTCCCTGATATTTAGCACATTTGTACATCATTCAATTTCCTACCGGCCTACCACATTTTATGAGCATCGAATTGATAGTCAGAATGTTACAGCACTTTAAACAACATGCTCCATTGGCCAATATGCACTTTCGGCAAACCTGCACCTATCATCCAAAATGTGTATAAATGGATATAAATAACTTGGAAGAATCAAATAACATTTCAACAAGCCCAGAGTGTAGAATAGGCTACTACTGCCATGGTATATCTATTTTAGTGCTAAATTCACTTTTCTTCAAAACTAAGGTAATTGAATTGAAAAATGTCACCAACGTCCCAAAATAAAACTCACACGTACAGTACTCAGTGATGAATGAAGCTTTCTAATGAGAAGTTAGGGCTGTCAATTTAATGCTGTCAGAGGAGTGTAAGATCCATGACAGTGTTGTTATATTTTATAACTGAATTCCCGGGCTGCAAATGGAATAGAAGAACTGTAAAACGGTTTACATATACTATTAATAAAGTAAAGTGTACATATAGTCATATATGAAAGTCTTGTATTGTTTAGCTACACGTGCCATTTTGTGAAATAGTATCCGTCAGGTCAATTGTATGTTACTGCTCAGAATAAATGTGAAATCTAAAAAATAAAAAACGCGTTAAATGGTAATACTCTGATAAAAAATGTGCCCTTTCCTTCCTCCTGCCGGAGTGCACTTAACGTCGACAGGACGTAATTAGCAACTGTCGTTGTACTGGCAGTTGAATTTGATGAGAAATGGTATGGTTTTATACACTCGTGGGAAAAAAGATGACGAATACTAGAAATTGTTTCATGAAGATAATGATGATGCTAAATTTAATGGAGCGATGATCCAATATTTAAAGTACACACTGTACGGCCCACGAGTAACTTTCATGTAAGACCATGCTTCAGCGCACCTATAAAATTGGCGCGCTGCATGGAGACACTGTCTGCGTTCAAACTCTCTCAGCGACTCAATGCGACGCTGTTTACGACTCAGAGCATAGATACTCGTGCTATGTTATAAATAGCATCACGCTACGGCCCATCTATGCCTGTCCCGTGTTACTATTAATAGACCAATACGCGATAACGTTTAATTTAGTTCATTTATGTAGACTTTCATTTGCAGAAACGATAGGTATACCTATCGTTTGTGCAAATAAAAGTCTACATAAATGAACTATATGTAATTAAGATATATAACAATATGGCACAACTTTATCGTTGTGACAGTTAACACGATAAAATGTCCAAATAATATATTAAAAAGTGAGGTACTGTACTTGTTTGATTTCCATGTTGAATACATAGGTGAAAATCTCACTATCTCTGAAAGTGAATACCAATTGTATATATGTAGTTGTAATGAAACATTGATCTTGAAATGTAAAATTTGTTAAACAACATTCAGCTAGCTTTCGCGAATTCAGTCGCCGGTTGTTGGCGGACGGATTAATCGTTATTTAAGGGCAAACTCATTTAATATGAATATGAATAGTAGCAGGTATCTAAATGAGTTAGCCATAACAATAGCGATTCCGAATTAATAGGTCAAAAACGTATTTGTTTTAATGCGTATTTCCAAATGAATGTAATTACAGTACATGAGGCCATTGTATTTGCTTCTTGGATGTTAAAACCTTTTCAAAGAAAATGCAGTACATGTGATGTTACATAGTACACGTCGCACGAAAGTGGGGACAACTAACGGTGACAAAATTGTGTAGTTAATTTTTTTCAAATCAGACCTATATTAAAAGGTTAAATAAAGGTTAACTTATTGCTCGTCCCCTTCGCCTTCAATACCTTATACTTATTTTCGAAAATGTTAAAAGCGTATCATATACGGCAAGTTGAACTGAAACCGTCCGTTAAGCAATTGTGACGTTATCAAACCATATGTTCCATTTAATAAAATGTGAAATTTTAGTGAGATTCTGGTCATTATTTCAAAAGTTATCCCAATTTTAACGAACCGTGTAAGCGTAAAGTGTTTATGACATTAGCTAAATTTAATTAAACAATGTTCACCTTCATGTTTTACCCTAGGTATAGTGTAAAAATGCAAATCTCTGGCTGAATAAGATGATTAAAGTCACACATAGACATTTTACCTATATTTTAAAACCCCCAAAAAAGTAATAAATATGACACTGTGCTATAAAAAATGAGATAGAGAAAATATTGTGGCTCAGAAATAAAGAAAAAAAAGAAAACATGATGTGCTATGGCCGGGATTCGAACCTGCAAAATCAAGACTGATTCCCTAACCGCTCTGCCACAGCCTAAGCTATGGAGCATTTTTAGTATTCATTTTTAATTTCAGAAAAATGTTTTTCCTCTACACCACAATTATTAAATAGTAGTCAATAATCATGGTAATTATATTACAATACATATCTGAGTAAATATTCTAAGCCAAATTCAGAATTAATGCTGTTAATCCAGTTTTCATTTTGAGAATCTATTTCCTGTCATGATTGTCAAAAAAACATGGCTTCCAAAACAAAATTCTTGCTTCCAATTTTCAAAATGATATATTCATGGATCAGCTAATTTTGGCACCTGAAGCCATCCTAATAGAAAGGTAAGACTATTTACTTGAAAAGTATTTCTTGAAATCCCCAATTTCGGCCTCTGAAGTGTAAGAAAGCCACTTTAACTTGATTGTTTTAACTAAGACAAACTGAATGAGAAACGTTTTATTTTATTGGAAATTAATATATTTATAGACATGTGTGACTCAACATAATTCGAAACAGCGTTCAGGTTGATAGCCTTGCTTAGCTCTGCACTATCTTTTATTTATCTTGATTTTCAATTATATTGAAAAAATAAAAAATAAAAAGAGTTGGACTTGGGCAAGGCTATCAGGTTGGCAAGTTCTAGATATGTGATGCAAGACAAGACATGCACGAATACTTAATTCAAAAGTGCGCAGACAAAATAATGTTCATTCTTCTACAGAAAACTGCATTGGATTCAACAAATCTAAATAATGTTAACATTCCTATTTGCTTCTGAAAGAATATTAGCCTGGTCCTCCCTTTTGGTGTTTGGAATGTATGCCTATGTATGGATAAGTACGAAAGGGAAAGAAATAAAACTTGTTACAAAACACAACAAGAACAATAAAACATATAAAATATGCAACATTCATAAAGATAACTTTTTCTGGAAATGACGATACTTGATGGCCTTCTTCCTACAAGTTGATATGATGAATCATTTGTATCTTCAACATTATGCATTTGAAAGACTAATAAACAGCCTCGTTCTTTAAATAAATCAGTAATCGGGATAAGCGAAAACAAATTTGCAACTAACGAAACAGTAGAACATAGGCACCTAGATATACAGAATATATAGACAAACAAATTAGAACTAACCAAATATTTCAAAAAGGCCTTAGTAAGCTTAAATGTCCTGTTTAAGAACCCCCACTATTTAAAATGGATTCCACCAATACTATCCCATGCGACTGTCCTTATTAAGACTCCATTAACGTTAGTTCTTCTGAGGATTTTGTATCTATCGTGTTGAACAGTATTGCTAGAATCCATTTTCAATAGTAAGAAACTGGGTTATTAAACAAGACATTGGGCTTGCCTTTAGAACTTTTTGTTGGCTTTAAATTATCTCTGTTGCAAGATACATAATAAATTTATTGAAATTTTGTAATATCATAACTCAAACAATTTGTTTGTTATAAACACTTTTGAACGAGATACAATTTTTCATTTTTCAATTTTATTTATTATACCATCACCCAAATAAAGGGTATTAGGCAAAAGTACATACAGTAAATAAGTATATAACAATTAAGTATTTCATAACAAACATATTTACAATTGCTTCCCAGCCTCATTTAGAAACTTACATAAAGCTAACTATACTTTACTATCAGATTGTAACAGCTTGGCATATTTAAAAGTACTATTGTTTTGACAAAAATATTGGGGTAAATATTGTTTTCTAATGCTTTTAACAGACTTACATTCTTATATAAAATGAAATTCATCTCCTAATGAATTGTTATTACATAGTTCACAAAATCTCCTATTTCTTTCTACATTTCTTTACCTACCCCTCTCAATAGGTAATTTTGTGTTGTACATTGTGTGTTTTGATAAAATGACTCTATATTTTGAGGCAGTGAAAATAATCAGTCTTCAAACTTGAATTCTGTTTTAAAAGTTCTATAATTAAAACCTATGTTACTATTACTAACGTCATTTTCCCATGATTGCCTGAACTGGTCTTCTAGCCTTAATTTTACCGTTTTAACAAATTTTGAAAAACGCGAACTACCAGGATTTAACCAAATGTTTGTCATACCAAGATTAATCAATGACTTCTTAACATAATTCAGCCAGTCAGACTTCACTCGATTTTTTATCAAAATAACTTCTATATATTTTGTACATCTCTGCTGAGAGCGTTTTTTCATTGTTAGAGCTTAATCTATAAAAAATATTTTAATATATATAAATCAAATTTTACCCTAAATTGCATTCTCCCTAACTCACCATAAACCATAAAATGTGGTGTTGATGCTTTGACTTTAAGGATATACTTTAAAAACTTTAAATGTAATTTTTCTATTTTTGTATTGTTGATAAAGCCCCATACCTCAGCCCCATAAAACAACATATGTAGAATATGTATATACGTACATATTATCCCAACTATTATTTATGTACATAAGTATCGTATTATAAAAAATATACTTCGAAACTCCATCGTCCAATTTTGTTCGCCAGAATCAGTCTTATAAAGTAATAAGAGAGGATCATTTAATAATTTTTCATAGTCTAAATAATTTATTTCACCAATGAATTTACAGTGCTCGCTGTCACCCTATTTTATTATTTATAAAAACAAAGAGTTCATCGACAGTTTCAATAATAAATGATATCTGGTGATGTCATGCGTCATAGCAAATTCGTTGAAAGTGTTTTGCATCAATCAAGCTTGGGCAGGCGCATGCGGTGAACATGGACCTCCAGTTAATTGTAAGTATTGCATCTTTATTTTTCATACTATTCTACAGGTAATTTTATGCCATGGTGGTGTGGTGAATTGGATAATCGTTCGATGACAGTTTTTGTTGATTGAATGGAGGCAACTGGGAATTCGAACGATACACTTACAATATGTGAAAAAAACATGAACTGATCACAGAATGATAGCAATTGTTGTGAAGTAAGAAATCAAGACAGGGGATCACTGAAGATTCGATCATGCATGATTTCATATATAACGATTTCAACAGACAATGACAGACAATGATATAATAAAACAAATTTTTCACTCTACCTTCAGTGATTACCTTGGACACATTCAAAAGATGATATTCCATTCGCCCCCGGGCTTCGTGAGAAATAATTTGTGAAAGATACGACACGGGTATTCCTCTCAATAGAGTGAACTACCTGTTCAATAATATTGCATAGTTTTTATTTCATTTTAACAAAATTGACATGAGATATTGAGATATTGTAGCTCGAATGTTTTTAGAATGGTGTATGTATTTTAATCTTTTAAGAAAATTATAGCGACATCATTTCAAAAACCGATGATTTTTTAAATTGCTAGTTAGACCTCTGTATAAGTCTATGTAAAGTCCTCCACACAATTATTTTACTTATGAATATAATTAAATAGAACATAATTATATAGATGCTATTCAAATATATATATCGGTTCTTGAATGATGGGGGAAAGGGGGTATTAGATATTGCTTCTTTTCACGTTAAATAATGGTTTTGGGAGATATGGGGTTTGTTTTTCTTGACTGGTGGTATGCACTTAGAGTTTTCGTTTTCTTGCTAACCCCCCTATCACACCAAACTCTAGTTCTTACCCGTTCTTGCCAGTCCTACGAAAATGTTGTAAAACGGGCTCAATCTGGCTGTGGTCGGGAAATATGTCTGAAATAATTAGCTTCTTCGTTCTTAAACAATCTTCAATACGTCCATCTCGTTCGCAGTTCGTTCAGGTCGCACCACGTCGGTGTGCAACGTCGTAGAACGCGTCCCTTAGTCCAGAAGGTCAACATGACCTGATTACAGAACGGTGTGGTCGCCATCGAATTTTGAATCGATTCAAAATTCTAAAATCACATTCCCGTCTGAGAACGTTCATAAAGTTCGTAAATAGACCTTAGACAGTAGCAGCTACGTTCATTCCGCTCGCACACAGTTTAAAACCAGTTTTGAAGAACGCAGTGGCAACTTGTTTGGTGTGATAGCTATATTTTTGCTACCTCGTTCATAAGCAGTGTAAAATACGTTCTTAATCAGTTTAAACCCGTTTGCAATTAGTTCTACCTCGTTCTCAACACGTCCTCAGACAGTTCAACTCGTTGTTAAAACGTCCCTAGTAGGATTGAAGTACGACGGTTCCGTTCGTTGTACGTCCAGCTCGTCGTTAGTACGTTGTCACTCGTTCTAATTGTAGAACGTGACGACCAAGAGAACATTTTGAGCATGTTCTAAGTTCTAGAGGACCTATCCGTTAGAGTACGTTCGATGAAGTTTGTAAATAGATCCCAAACGGTTCTTAGTATGTCCAGTCCGTTCGTACACAGTTGAAGCCCGTTTTCGAGAACGTAGTGAGAACTAGTTTGGTGTGATAGTAGGGTAAGTTCAATTACAACTTTTAGGTCCTTTCACCTTGGCACTTGTGCTTAGATATTTAGATGATATATAAATGCTGCACTACAATACCACTTTATATGCTCCACTGATCTGAAAGTGTTTTATCACATCAGAAGTATATTTTATTATTCAGTTCATTTGTTTGTGTTTTGACAACTATTTTGTACGTCATTGACATTGCTTAGAACAATAGATCTGGACGCAGAACAAAAAACGGATTCATGAATAATTCCCTCACATATACCTAATAACTAAAAAAACACTAAACAATAACAAAAAACAAAAAATAACAAATATTGGTCTCTTGGTTGCTGAATGCGAATGTAGTTAAGTTTATTTATTATTTATCAGTAGTGATACGTTAACAAAAATCAATGGAATAAAATACAAAACAAAGTTAGAGAAATTACAACCCAACCCAAATCGGCTTATCAAACATCTTAGTAGAATGAAATATGCAATGACATGAGAAATCTTTGTGCACATTAATTTTTATCTCTACTACTCTCTACGTTATCTACTGCCATCTTTCCCCTGGGAATTATGGTTCCCTTTCTTTTAGGCCCTTACTGGCCCTGATTGTGTATAAGATAATAAGGTAAAGAGTTGTATTTAGGTCACCATATAAATCAATGGAGAGTGAGACCCTAATTTGATAGGACCTCCTAGCCTTTTACACCTGTATCTTTCTAGTTTTAACGGATTAAGCAATGCATGATTTAATAGCAATGTGAAAAAGAAAATTATACCTTATATTATAGGGTTTCAGGAAATCAACAGTGCTGTGTATGTACTCATGAATATTAATTGTATATGTTTAGATCTCACAACAACAGGTAATTGAATTTAGTACATCCAGTCGTTGCCGACTTATGAGAGACAACATCAAACATTAACATTGAAAATTCGATCATACAGGGTGTCAAATAAGTCCCGTCCTCCCTGCTACAGCAAAAACCTTAATAGATGGTACCTAGTGTGATACACCATTGGAAAGATCATCCAAAGTTATGTTAACTCACCAACTCTCAAGTATTTTGGATGAAATTTACCTATATTTCGATGATGTCCTTTATAGTTAATGTGCCCTCCTTTAAGCAGCTTTTATCGTCAAAATGACAAGGATATGACCTCAGAAAAACGTCAAAAAGTTTATCTTTTTCGCATTCCACTTGTTATACAAAAAGATTTTCACCACTTTCCTTGCACTTTTATTTTCTACACAGCTAACCCTATCCAGCAATTGGTTAAATGCATTGCCATATACATATTTAGTCATCTTTTGGTCCTTTGACTGTTCTTATACCCGATTCTTAAAATCCTGCCAAATACGCCAAATTGCCATGTTTCTATAGGCCTATGGTCACCTCAATTGATACAATGTAAAATTTTGTGAGATTGGTTGACATGTGTCAGATATATTCTAATCAACGTAACTTTGGAAGACCTTTCCAATGATATATCACACTTGGTACCAAATATCTTGGTTTTGGCTGTAGAGGGGGGACGGGACTTATTTGACACCCTGTATATGCCAGCTTTAATGTTTACTCATTGACGTTTCAGGGTTGGGTGTCTGTCGCCCTGATATTGTGTACGTTAGCCACGCTCACTGAGTCATCAGGTACATATAAAAAATTCCAGCCGTGTAGCAACCGACGGCACTTGTCTCTAACAGACTGAATGATTTGTCAATCTGCTGTTACAATAGTTCGGAGTATTACTAAAATCAGAGAAATGTAAAATTGTTCAAAAGTAATTTTTATGATATGGCGAAATTCATGTATTTTCAAAAGTAATTATATGATTGATATGGCAAAAATTCATGCATTTATCAAAAGTAATTATATAATTGATATGGCGAAATTCAATCATTTTTAAAAGTAACTAAATCATTGATATGGCGAAATGCATGCATTTTTCAAAAGTAATTATATGATTGATATGGCGAAATTCAATCATTTTCAAAAGTAACTAAATCATTGATATGGCGAAATTCATGCATTTTCAAAAGTAATTATATCATTGATACGGCGAAATTCAGGCACTTTTAAAAGTTGAATTATATCAAAGTAAAACATTAATATTTTTGCCCACTTTTTTTACATTAATATGTATATGTTTGGTTTTAAGTAATAGGTACATCGGTGGCAATCCGTGCGAAAAACCTTCCGAAATATGCATTATATGCCAGAGAAAATATGCAGGTGTGGTCCGACCCGCCAACAAATAATGAACTTGTGTTGTGGACCATTAAATCACCAGGTAACACCCTCGTAGCTGATACTGTATCTCTTGAGTACAAGGCCAGGCCTGGATATTTCCTACGAAGCTTCAACGGGTACCTTAGCATAGAGAATGAGTCGGCTGGAGCAGTTGACTGGGCACACGCCTCGACTTTCAGGCTGCTAAAAGACGAATATTTCCCGGGGACATATGCAATTGAATCAGCAGCGAATGCAAAACATGTGCGTCATGTAGGTGGTCGAGGAATGACATGGGTTGTTGAAAATACAGATGTTTTCAAAAACGAAGCAAGCTTCTTTCTCGGTAAGACATGCTATATTATTTAGTTCTAAACAAGAATTTCAAAAAGGACTTATTTTTAAGTTGGCCTTTCAAAGAACCTCTATTCTAACTATTAAAAATAACTATTAAAAATTGATTCTAGCAATACTCACGTACATAAATCCACTTGTTGAAATTCGATCATCTTGATTTCTTCTGAGAAAATGAGGAATTCAAAAAGGATGCATTGATTTAATATGGGGACATACACCATTGTCAAATGACTTAGTAACGGGATAACATCATTTATGCCACCATGTTATGTCAATGCACCCTTGCTGAAATTCTATATTTTCTTAATGCACAATGACATATTGGTGAACATGAAAACACCTACTTAACTTAAACTGTATTATCAAATACACAATGATATCGGTGAAGATAGTGTAAAGTGCACAAAATTAAACTGTATTATCAAATGCACAATGACATATTAGTGAACATTGGTGAACATGGCGTAAAATACAAATAATTGAACTGGATTATAAAATGCACAATGACATATGGATGAACATAGCTTGATTTAGCTGTATTACCAAATGCGCAATGACATATTGACACAATGACATATTACTGTACAATGTCATATTGGTGAACATAGCAAAAAATACACATAATCGAACTGTATTATAAAATGCACAATGCCATACAGTGGGTAGTGAACGAGAAAAATGACTTTTTATACGGAAAACCAAATCACCGCTAGTATCCTTACGAAGGACTATATCCTTCTGATCTTTGACCATATGAAAAGGACGAGTCTCGGTTTGGAGAACAGTATCCTAGGCTTATACTCTTTTTCATGAAAAATATATAAATATCACTCAAATTGAATTATGAATATCCAAAAGAAAACATTTAAATCTTCAAGATGTACTGTAGAGTATCAAAATTGTCAAAAGCAGGCGTAATGTGCAGTTACATTAGATTACAGTTAGATTCAATAAAAGACAAGTCTCGTTTTAGAGAGACAAATGTCCATCGGTGTACTGCGCTAATCATTTCATGAAAAATAAAGAAATACCACCAAAATTAAATTATGGATATTCAAAAGAGGATATTTAAATCTTCAATATGTAAAAATATCAAAATTCTTCAAACTTGGCGTAACGATGAACTTCGTTCTCCAAACAGAGACTAGTCGTTTCTATTCAGTAACCGGTAACCAAATGTAACCCCATTCATGCAATGGAATTGCAGTGAGGAGTGCTCTCAAATTTATGCAATATCCATTTGATAAATTGTAATTGGTCAACACATTTTGATTTAAGATTACCCCATACATGAGAAGTTGGGGTTGCGATGTAAGTTGGCTTTTAAATTGCTACATATTTCATTTGCTAAATGTTATTAGGTAAAAATATTACGATTTTAGTACCCGAAAGTTACCCCATTCATGCAATGGGGGGTTCAGTGCAAGATTTGGGCATCAATATAGCTGGGACAGATCTGATGATATTTACAACACTAAATATCGAAGCCCATGGCGAGATTCTCGAATGGCAATACTATGCTGAAAACACCAATCCGTTTTGGGCAGGTATATGGAGACCTTTGGTTGACGGTGGATACGAACTAGTCGGAAAGAATGAGATTGTTCCCGCTGGGACTGGTGAGTGCAACATCATAGTTTATCATTATGGTGAATATTTGTTTTTGATAAGCTGCCTCGTCCGGCATTCTGAACGTTTTCCGTACTATTTAAACGTTGCTTCTGTTTGGCAGTTATCTCTTTCCAAGAGGAGGGATAACCCCATGATTCAATTGATGACATACAATTTCCTCCTTCGCGCACCTCCTTTCCCGAAAGTACGTATATTTGTTTACCCTCCATCTTGGTCTTCAAAGTTTTCAAATTGACCTAGTTTTAAAACAATCAATGATCGACTCGCTAAACCAATCAGCGACGATGTCATCTCAATACAGATTTACATTATAAGCGTATGTCATCTTTAAACCCTAGGTTTCTCCCCCTCTTTCTCTTACCTAGGATACTAGATAAATCTCGTGTGCACATGTTATAAAATATTCACTAAATGATGTCCCAAAAACAGAAAAAATCATTTTGCTCATATTATTAAATCATTGCGTCTATGGAGTAAAAGCTTATCTGAGAAAGGTAAAACAAAATTGGTAAACGTTTAATTTAGGTAATACCGCAGATTATAATGTGCAATCGCTACCATGTTAATTATATTCTTCAAATTGTAAAAAGTGATAATTTAGTTGGTTCTGGATTGGAGGGGAGGATCTTAGACATTATTTATTTTCACGTTAGGTCATACTTTTTGGATATAATATAGGGTATGTTTTTCTCATGACAGGTTTAGACTTAATAAAGTTTGATTTTCTTGCTAGATTTCTTCACAGTTGTTGGTCCTTTTCATTGGCATTTGTGCTTAGATATCGATTTCATCGTGTTCGAGTCATATATGCTATAAAAGTACATCTGTCGCAGGGGCGGATCTGGGAACCAACAAGGTGGGGGGGCCAAAGTTCTTGTCTGAGAAAAAAATGTCTGCGCTTGCGCGGAAAATTTATTTAGGCCCCTAAAACCAAAATGTGGGCCCAAATTTTGAAATTTTGAGGCTCATTTTCTTCAAAATTTGGCCTAAAATGAAAAAATAAGGCCTTAGAAGGCCCATTTATGACCAAAAAGGCCCACTTTTTGGGGCCACAAGGCCTTTTTTTGCTCAAAAATTTTTTTGGGCCCAATTTTTTTTTTCTGGGCCCACCCGAGGGGGGGGGGGCCCGGGCCCCTGGGCCCCCCCCCCATATCCGCCAGTGTGTCGTTTTATCAAAATCTCCTAAAATTTAGTTCAACATGATTTTGATTGAGATGGAATGTGCTTAATATTTTATTAGGCCAATTTTGGTTATGGGAAATTCTTATTAATCACCATTTGAAACAATTATATTTCTTAAAGGGTGAAAAGTATAATATCAATGTCCTCATCGTCATAATACTTGTACCAGCATAGTGAACTACTTCTAAGGCGAGTTTGATGAAAACCACAAAGGTATCCTTAACATGATAGAGAATTATTAAACTGCGGTTGGGGTTGAGCTAAGCATATACCAATTTTGCATACATAGGGGTAGCGATCGCAACCCCCCCCCTTATAAACAATAAATATAAAACCATGAAAAGAGGAAGAAAAGAGCTTTAAAATGCTTTTTATTTGAACCTTCTAGCTCAATTTTGAAGTAAGCTGCACCAATATTTGTAAAATTCAAAATAAATCTTATTTTTTGGGTTGTTTATGCTACAATCGCATCGCCCCACCTGACTGGAAACCAGTTTTTTGGCGATCAAACCCCCCTGACTGAAAGCTGGATACGCCTATGCATGGATTCAATGATTTGCTTATTCAAGCAAGATAAGAAAATGCGTTTTTAAGAACACCATAATCAACTCCTCTAGCTACAATTCTTAACATTTAAAAATTCTAAAGGACTAACATATCACAAATGAGAACCCCATGTAATGATACTTACTCTTTGATGAAACAGCTTTGTTATTAACTCAGCAAAGCTACATGCACGAGAGACTTCTCTCTTTTGTGCATACATGTATATGAACATATTCTACACAAGTGATATAAGATATTATACTCAACTGTACGAATTATATGTGCTCGTGTGTGTTATTTAGGTTACCAGTCTTACAAGGTTCCCTTCGGCCAAACAATTAGCGTCAGACCTGGGGATGTAACAGGAAGACATACGGCAGGTCAAACTAATCTTGCATACGCAAGTTCGGAAAGTGAATATATAACAAAAAATATACAGGACAATTCTCTGCCAATTGGGAAAATTATAACTGGGACTAAGCAATGTTGTCGGATGCTTCCTCTAATGGCACTTAGCCAACCAGGTATTAATGTTTGTCTGTTTGTTTTATGTAAACAATATCAAAATAACTACTTTGATAGATAGTTTAATTATTTTGAGGAAAATAAATATTTTCATGAAATGGAACTGTTTAAATGGAAATACTATTCTTAGACAATACCGATTGGATTGTCAATTAAAATTCAACTTTAGTCTGGCATTGGGCATGTCGAAACTCGCAATTCGAACCCAGTGCAAATTCAGTGGATACGGTTCAGAATGGATTGAATTGATAGATTTCACGGTTCAGAATGGATTGAATTGATAGATTTCACGCCCAACCATCGATAACGTACAGTGACAAAAAATAACGTCGTACACATTTTATGTACGTTGTCAATGTAATAACTGATTTGAAGCAAAAGCTATGATGTAGGTTTGATGTACGTTTTAAAAGATTAATCTGAGGAATACGTAAAGGATTTCACGTTTAATAACATGTGTATTATCTTTAAGATACGTTTAACTTAATAATTACGTTAAAAGAATCTAAAGCAGAGCTCGATTTTTTTCATGATGAATCTACCCATATAATTGATTGGTATAAAAATGTTGTTTTTTCATATTTTCTTTGACCATTTGCTACCCTGTCTTCTAAGAGTGTCGAATAGTTTTATGAGAATATGTTTCTCTAAACTACACAATTTAGGAGGGGTGATGACTTAATAAATATTCAATATAAGGTATAATTAAGAAAGTCAGAAATACACGTTGACTACTTCACTGTACGTTGTCCGTGTAATTGGAATTATTACCACCTTGCCGGGCCAGTTCTAGGGATTTTAGTGCTAGTTTAGAAGGCGTTCATTTTACTATATCGACCTGAGAAATGTGTGACGTCATAGTGGCGGTCCATATGGAGTCTAGAATCTAGAATATATTCTGGACCGGCAATTTTTTTCCCCGGGAAATTAGATGTCGTTCAGTGCGTAAGATTTTCTTGCTATTTCAGCCCTGGTCGTTAACGGTGGTAATAATACTAATAACGTCATTTCTGCGAGCAATATAGTGAAATATTGGACCTTGGGCCTTCGGCCCTCGGTCCAACATTTCACTATATTGCCCTTAGAAATGACGTTATTGTACTATTCATGAGATGTTAAAAAAATTCAATATTTTTATTTCAAAATCCATTTTTGGGTTTTTAATGAGTAACAAGTGATGTTAAACGATTGTAGTATCCTTTGTACATTTGATGTTGAAGATAAGGTAAATGTGATTTTATACGTTTTCTTGAGTACTAATTATTTTATGAAAGTGATGATGTTGTGATATTTGACCATGCTTCCTCTAATGGCACTTAGCCAACCAGGTATTAATGTTTGTCTGTTTGTTTTATGTAAACAATATCAAAATAACTACTTTGATAGATAGTTTAATTATTTTGAGGAAAATAAATATTTTCATGAAATGGAACTGTTTAAATGGAAATACTATTCTTAGACAATACCGATTGGATTGTCAATTAAAATTCAACTTTAGTCTGGCATTGGGCATGTCGAAACTCGCAATTCGAACCCAGTGCAAATTCAGTGGATACGGTTCAGAATGGATTGAATTGATAGATTTCACGGTTCAGAATGGATTGAATTGATAGATTTCACGCCCAACCATCGATAACGTACAGTGACAAAAAATAACGTCGTACACATTTTATGTACGTTGTCAATGTAATAACTGATTTGAAGCAAAAGCTATGATGTAGGTTTGATGTACGTTTTAAAAGATTAATCTGAGGAATACGTAAAGGATTTCACGTTTAATAACATGTGTATTATCTTTAAGATACGTTTAACTTAATAATTACGTTAAAAGAATCTAAAGCAGAGCTCGATTTTTTTCATGATGAATCTACCCATATAATTGATTGGTATAAAAATGTTGTTTTTTCATATTTTCTTTGACCATTTGCTACCCTGTCTTCTAAGAGTGTCGAATAGTTTTATGAGAATATGTTTCTCTAAACTACACAATTTAGGAGGGGTGATGACTTAATAAATATTCAATATAAGGTATAATTAAGAAAGTCAGAAATACACGTTGACTACTTCACTGTACGTTGTCCGTGTAATTGGAATTATTACCACCTTGCCGGGCCAGTTCTAGGGATTTTAGTGCTAGTTTAGAAGGCGTTCATTTTACTATATCGACCTGAGAAATGTGTGACGTCATAGTGGCGGTCCATATGGAGTCTAGAATCTAGAATATATTCTGGACCGGCAATTTTTTTCCCCGGGAAATTAGATGTCGTTCAGTGCGTAAGATTTTCTTGCTATTTCAGCCCTGGTCGTTAACGGTGGTAATAATACTAATAACGTCATTTCTGCGAGCAATATAGTGAAATATTGGACCTTGGGCCTTCGGCCCTCGGTCCAACATTTCACTATATTGCCCTTAGAAATGACGTTATTGTACTATTCATGAGATGTTAAAAAAATTCAATATTTTTATTTCAAAATCCATTTTTGGGTTTTTAATGAGTAACAAGTGATGTTAAACGATTGTAGTATCCTTTGTACATTTGATGTTGAAGATAAGGTAAATGTGATTTTATACGTTTTCTTGAGTACTAATTATTTTATGAAAGTGATGATGTTGTGATATTTGACCATAGGTTGATTATTCGGCGTCTGTTCGTTACGTTTTGTTAAATTACACTTTTATGAATCCAGTTTATGCTATATCTTGAAAGTGCAATTAATGGTTCAATCAAGTTGAAGTAATACTGTAATTGTTAAGTTTCAATTTTGAATACATCGCCCCCCCCCCCCGAAGTAAGTGTTATAAAAATACCTTTCCTGCAGAGTTATCTGTGAATTAAGATCTGTAAATTCAAAAGGACAACGTATACTCGAGTTGACAATGTACATTTCTGGTTTCTAAAATTATAGCCAAAACGTAAACATTTATTAAATCAATCTTTATCAGACCTAGATTGTGTAGTTTAGAGAAACATGTTCTTATAAAAACAGTCGATACTCTCAGGGGCAGGGGAAAAACTACACTATTATTTTTTACTTGTCAATATGGTTTTAATAAAAACAACTCTGTTCATTTATATGAAGCATTCCCTAATGAAAACCTTGCCTGCATTGTAAAAAGAATTGTAATTGATTAACGAAAAGCTCGTTTATCTGTTCAACTAGACATTATATCACATGTAACCTTCGACAACGTACTGTGACAGATAAATCTGAGGAATACACAAAGAAGTTCATGTTTAATTTTGTGTATATTCGCTTGGGAAGACTTTGAGCTTTCTGATTATGTTAAAAGATTTTCGAGCAGTGCTCGATTTTTAGGCGTGTATACATAGCACAGCTGAATCCTATATCTGAATACTTTTCTAGCTGCTCCCATTGTCTACAACACCAAGCATGGTGACGGACCTCTCATGGAAAGGAAGACATACATAATAACAGATGGTCAATTGGACACATGTGTTGATATCAAGACGGGAATCACTCTCAAATTTGACGAAGATAATTCTGGTTATTCCGAATACAATATCGTTGTATACACGCGAGGTTTTAGAGATTGCGTTTCGAACACCAGTCATGTGTACCAAGAGACAACGATCACTGGCGACTTCATTGGCTCATACAAAACTTGCGATTTTCTGGACTCTAAATCTTTAGAAACGTCAAGTGGTTATGTGACAGGATGTATGTGGAGCTGTGGATGCGAAGCAAATGTTTGCAGCAAAGGCTACGTCTCAATTTTTGCCAAGACAACGCTGTGTGAGGTATACATCAAATATCAAAATCTATAGGTTACAACAAAGGATATTTAGCAATGGTTGCCAAGACAACACTGTGTTAAGTATACATCAAATATTACAATCCAATAGTTACAACATATGATATTTAGGAATTGTTGCCAAAACAACACTGTGTGAAGTATACATCAAATATTACAGTCCAATGGTTACAACATATGATTAATAGCAATTGTTGCCAAAACAACACTGTGTGAAGTATACATCAAATATTACAATCCAATGGTTACAACATATGATATTTAGCAATTGTTGCCAAAACAACACTGTGTGAGGTATACATAAAATATTAAAATCCTATGGTTACAACAAAGGATATTTAGCGATCGTTGCCTAGGCAACACTTTGTGAGGTACACTGTATACTTAGTATATGTAGGGACTTGTTTATCCAAGTATGTGGTGAACTCTTTGAATAATGTATGACATATATGAAACAATGATGCGAATTTTCACGGATTGCCACAACACTCATGTAAAAAAATGATGGTCCATGTTATGATATGTCCTTGGTGGTATGTATAAAGTTAAGTCAGTTAATCATTTTCTAATGACATGCATGAAATGGCATGAGTGAAAAGCACGCCAGGCTGATAGCGGAGAAATATAAACGAACTAGACATTTTATTTGCCTATCCAGGCATAGAGGTTTCACATTATGACACCATTAACATTGGTCAAACAATAGAAAACATGATGGTAATCTGGAATAATGAACTTACAAATAAAAGCTTATTAAAAAACAGCGCCATCTAACAATGTACATTCAGCAATTCCTCTGCACATTTATTTGCGTCGGTAACATCACTGTTTTAACTACATTTTCATGTAAATATGTTTGTAAAATACTACTCTGTTCAACTAGTACAGGCGAATAAAGTAATAATGATAAAGATAGACTGTGTGTTAGTATAATCTAGTGTAAAGTATTTCAATTCATTTAGTACTTACTTTTCTGTATATTATCTAATTTGATGGATTTCTGCTTGACTATCCCACAAATTAGACGATCGATTCCGGCCAGATTGGCCTTGGTAGTGTCAAAACTCAAAATAATTACTCAGATAAGAAATTCAATTAGAGAATGCGAACAATTCCCTACAGAACGTTTCTTAATAAAGTGGTACGGCGCATGCGCAGGCGCTTTAACATGTGATGAATCTCATAGGCTAAATGACAATAGTTATTAAAGCTGACATTTAACATGTGCTTTTACTACGCCAGATACTATAGAATCCTATGGTTTTAAAAACATATAATTTATATCCATGAGTGGATATTGATATCTTCATGAGTGAGCTCAGCGAATGAGTGAAGATATTGATATCAATGAGTCTATATAATTGATATTTCTAAAAAAACATAGGGGTCTCCGTTTATCCCATGGGAAATCATCAAAAGCGAAAAAAATGAAAAGCAATTTTTGAAAAAAAAATGAAAAAAATTGAAAAAATATATTGAAAAATGATTTTTAAAAATGACTTAACTTTTTTTGGGAAAATGGAAACCATCGAATATCACTTTTAAAACCATCAAATTTCACTTTTGAAGCCATCGAATATCACTTTTTAAGAAGTGATATTCGAAAGATTAAAAGTGATATTCGATGGAATGAGAATTTTTTGCTAAATTATGATCCACATATCAAATATACCTTAATGTGGTATACGATATATATCCATGAAACCATGGGATAATCCACATTATTATATCACTATCTAGCTAGCGACAGTATGATTGGTCAAAACCGGGTCACATGTCGTGGGATATCTGGCGATATTCAATGGCAATGCTAATCAGATAAGACAACCGTGAGATATCTAGCGATATCCCACGCTCCCGGGAATTTTCAAAGAATTTGTTTTCGTTCAGTGTAAATAATTTAGTTCAGTGTAAGTCAAAATTGCAGACGAACCGAGTAGATTCAATGTATTTCAATGTTAGCCTATGTCTTAATAATATTAGGGATGTTTAGCTAGACAGTGATATAATAAAACAAATATTTCACTCTATTTTCGGTGAATACCTGTAGCACTTTCGCGAGGTGATGTTCCACTTGCCCTCCGGGCTTCGTGGAATATCACTTGTGAAAGATGTACAGGTATTCACCTCAATAGAGTGAAATATTTGTTCAATATTATATCAATGTCATATTCCCCACTATGTGCGTGATTGGTACATATCCTTCCCATGACTAAAAATAACAAGCGATATCCAACGGCACTTAGATGAACATAATAGTTACAAAAGATCAAGACAGTTTCCCTAAGATGGCAAAAACACTAGTACAAGTATATCTTACATGTTCAGGTAAAATTGCTGAAAAATCTCCAAAGGTAATTTAACGAAAATATGTAAATGATAATTGATGATATTAAATCTCCAAACAAAGGTAAATAACTATCCAGGCTTAGTTGATCGTTTTATATATCCAGTTTTTTTAATATCTAGGGTAGGATAAAGGGTATCTAGGCAAATATAGGGATCATAACCAGTGTCCCGAATAATTTAGCAATTAAATGACCCTTTTTAGCTCCCCCATTGAAGTACGTGTTAACGCCTCTTTACGTTTGAATTTTTGAGGTATTGGTGGCAAACCTACCATTTCCCATTGGATTACATTGGAATGACGATTTTCAAAAATTCATCAAATTTATCATCAATTTTCGACTTATTGTAATTGAGGAAAAAATTGAGAAAATGTGGAGGTATTGGAAATAAAGCAAGTTACGTTTCCATCAATATTATAAGTTATTTCATCGCCGATTCAGTAAATAAAAATTCAAAGATAAAGAGGCTTTAACACGTAGTTCAATGGGGGAGTAAGTTTGCCAAACTTATGGAGGGGAGTACATGTTTGGACTTTTGGGGTTACTTATGTTCATGATAAAGTTTTCGTTTCCTCCTTATCTCGTTTCTCAATCGGTTTCCCCATTGTATTATTAATCACCTTTCTGAAGATGAGGTATATCTCTTGCACCAAGGGATATTCAATAATGAACACAGGTACTATGAAATAATCTTCATAATTTTTTTAGTCATTTATAATTTCACGTTTTGCAGAGCAAGTTTCCAAACTTTGGGATTCAAAAACAATAATTTAAAAGCTAAATGTGTACATAACATATACGCCTTGATATGATATAGTAATTAATATGTATGGGGGAAATTAGATTATTTTTAATTTGAACTTCAGCATTATTAACTTAATGGTGAGGAGTGTTCCAATAACAATTTTTAAATACGCCAGGAGCTGTTTCATGTTAGTTCAGCGTGCATATGTGTGATAACAATATCCTATATTACATAATATTAAATGTTATTAATTTTATAGGAACTTTTATTTGTATAAAACAACATCATTATTGATTCGGACAGTCACACATTAGGAACATGAGTTGGATTTTAGGATTTTCGATCATCTCTCTGAGTCTGATATCAGTCGGTAAGACATAAGTTTAATTTTATTTTAATGTTTTTTCATTACTCATTAAACAACAATTCTAACATATTATCTAATCTCTATTATCTAATCTCTTATGTAGCACTCTGCTGATCTTCCTTACCACGAGATTTGATAACGATCGTTCACAAAACGTTAGGAATATATTTCTAAGTTCATATTTGTTTATAATCTACATTTAAGTACAGTCAAACAATGTTGAAAAGAGGCTTTAGGACACCTTATTATATCTTATCGTATTTGAATTTAATCAATTATTTCCATGGCAAAATGTAGAATCCTTCAAGACATCCATTCAAGATTTCTTCTTCAAATTTGCACCATTTACTTCTTATACTGATGTTCAGGTATAAAATAATGTTCAAAATATCATGGATCATATTTCAAAAAATTGTTTCATTTCAGTGGGGGCACAATGTTACGATTGTAACTATTTACCCGGAACAAATGGTGGATTCCCTGCATGTGGGCTTGCAACGGCTGCAGACACCGCTCTCGTATCACAAGTTACGTGCTCATCAAATAGATGTTTCATTCGTCAGGATTCTAATGGATGTAAGTTTTGAATTATCATTGCGCCATATCTATGAGTAAAAACCTTTTATTAATTGTCTTGATCAAATCACCTGATTTATGTTGATTTAAATACATTTTATCTCATAGAATTTTATATGTGTTGTTTAAGAATTCGCTAAGGATAACTATGCTATTTATAATTTTTATTTGTTTCGAATAAAAATATCGTTTTTCCCGAGCCGCATATTGTAAATACAATAAAGTAGAATCTGCATGAGTGCATGTTTTCTTCAATATTTGTAGTTATATACCGCGGTTGTGGCGACGTTTCGCATCTTCCATTTGGTGCAAACACCGCGCTCCAATGTGCCACCCAGGCCGGTTCTGTGTGGTATTTCTGCACAGGGGCACTTTGTAACTCTGGCCAGTTCACTACAGTTTGCCCAACTTCTTCGACCATATCGGCCCCAGCTACTGTTGCACCAACTACAGTTGTTCCTGTAACCGTTGCGACAACTGTCGCCACATCCGGTGAGTGGGAAATAATCCTTTGTGTTCTACAGATACCAGCCAAATTGCTCATAGTAGTGCTAGCATATTAACAACCTTTTATCAGTTGAGTTGCGTTAACTACAAATCACTTAACCAGAATATGAGTGTTTTTAGAATTTCAAACACTGCAAAGGACATTTTTATTGGTAATGTACACAGAGCATTGCATTCTATTATGATCGATCTGTGTTGAAAATGTGACTTTCACCTGAAGAAACTAGTATGTCAAAGTGTATTATGTGTAAATCTTTTATTTTCAGTGAATTGCTACGACTGCACATTCCATCCATACAGCTACAGCGGGTACGTGCATCATCAGACTCCTTCTGCGTGCGCAGCTCCTAGCACTGTCAATGGCGTTGCTCAGACGCCCTGCTCCGAAGGACGTTGTTTCGTTCGTCGTGACGCAAACGGGGGTACGACATTTTTCCTAGTCCCATAAAACTATCGATCTAACAGTTTTCAATAAATCTCGTATCATCAAATGGGACAAGATTTAATGACTTTCAGAATGTCAATGCAATCGGTTGCAAATAAAAAAAGAAAAATTCGAAAATTAGCATGAAAGTTGTTACAATTATAGATTTATGTGCATAGAGTGCCTCAGACTTTATCTAAACGATTTATTGCAGATATTTACCGTGGATGTGGCAATGTCGCCAACCTTCCATTCGGGGCAAACGTCAACCTACAATGCGCCACACAAGCGGGGTCAGTTTGGTATTTCTGTTCCAGCAACCTCTGCAACAGTGTTAGTCTCTCCTCAGTTTGTCCCACCACCAGTCATGTGAGTCACACGCATCACAGTCATCATCATGGACATAGCCACGGACACAACAGCCATGTCCACTCGCACCATGCCCATGCGCCTAGTTACCCGACGCACCAACATTCACACGCAACATACAACAACCATCATCACCATCAACATGCGCACGCACACAGCAATACGCATGCGCATGGAACCTACAACAACCATCATCACCATCAACATGCGCACGCACACAGCAATACGCATGCGCATGGAACATTCAACAACCACTATCACCATTCACATTCCCATAGTAACGTAGTACACGCTCCAGCACCTGCACACACAAGCAATACTGGTATAATATACGTCAACGGAGGGACTTACCCGAACCTTGCCAATTACGTCGGACTTCCAACACATGGACAGTCATTCGTCGGCCATGGGAGTCAAGCAAGCCATTCGCATTCTATCCCGAGCAGCAATGGAATCGTTCATGTGCCCGCTGGTCAAACATACCCCAATCTCGCCAATTACGTCGCCGCCCCTGCCCACAACCAACCAGTTTTTGGACATGGGAAGAAATAAGACTCTATCACGGCAACATTTTTAATGTTTCATGGTGGAAGGACTGCTTTTCAAATCATGATCATGTCCCGAGTCAATTCCTCACGACATGATAAATTAGAAAACCAAATACCATAAATATTTGCCTGAGAGTAAATAAGTGTGACATTACGTGAATCTTGATTCATAATTTTTTGACTTGAGGAATGACGGTCCATCACAAAACCATACTTTATAATACAGTATTGATTTTTTATCTATATATTGTAGACTATATAAAAAATTAAATATATCCATGATATACATTATTATTTTTTATTAGAAACAGTATTATATGCTGTTATATGCTTCGCAGCCATACAAAGATTATAAAACAACACCTTACCCCCCCCCCTATCACACCAAACTAATCCGCAACCGTTCTTTCCAGTCATAGTCCTACGAAAAAGTCGTAAAACGGGCTAAATCTGGCTGTGGTAGGGAAACATGTCTAAAATAATTAGCTACTTCGTTCATTAACAGTCTTCAATACGTCCATCTCATTTGCAGTTCGTTCAGATCGCACCACGTCGGTATGCAGACGTATTGCAATCGATATCCGATTGCACGACGTTGTAATACATGTCCCTACTAGGGAGAACATTTTAAGCATGTTCTAAGTTCTAGAGGACCTACCCGTTCGAGTACGTCCGATGAAGTTTGTAAATAGAACCCAAATGGTTCTAAGTACGTCCAGTCCGTTCGTACACAGTTGAAGCCCGTTTTCGAGAACGTAGTCAGGACTAGTTCGGTGTGATAGTATAGGGCTACCCTACTATCACACCAAACTAGTTCTCACTACGTTCTCGAAAACGGGCTTAAACTGTGCACGAACGGATTTGACGTACTAAGAACCCACTAAGAACCGTTTGGGATCTGTTTACAAACTTCATGAAACTACTAGAACGAGTAGGTCCTCCAGCACTTAGAGCATGCTCGACATTTTCTGGTGATCATCAAAACGTTGCCGAATCGGTTTTAAACTGTGTGCGAACTGAATGAATGTAGCTACATTGTACAACGTTCTACGGTCTGTTTACGAACTTCATGAACTTTCCCGGACGGGGTATGTGATTTAGAATTTTGAATTGATTCAAAATTCGATGGCAACCATACCGTTCTGTAATCAGGTCATGATTACCTTCTAGACTAAGGGACGGTTTATACTACGTTGCACACCGACGTGGTGCGACCTGAACGAACTTCGAACGTGATGGACGTATTGAAGACTGTTTATGAACGAAGTAGCTAATTATTTTAGACATATATCCCGACCGCAGCCAGATCGAGCCCGTTCTACGACATTTTCGTAGGACTGGCAAGAACGGGTAAGAACTAGTTTGGTGTGATAGGGGGGTTAGAGACAGTGTAGGCCGGTCCTTTGGGGACTATGAGGCTACTTTTGATATGGACCAGTTGATTTTTATAGGAAAAAAACATTGCAACTGGTCAATAATGCCATTTTGACTAGGAGGTTTCAGATCCTTTGGACCTACACTGATTAAAGATATGATTCCGCACTCTATGCATTGTGTGTGGGTATTAAATCCCTTATCACGTTGCAATTTGCATCATCGTAAACAGTACTAAACGCCTTCTGACGTTTGAGCTCATTCACAGGTAATACATAAATATATAAGAGACGGACAAGTAAAACCAGAATGAACAATTTTGATCAGATTAGAAATATGCATCAACAATCTACACTTATCATTCAATTATCTTATGACGACGACACGTCATCTGACTTGAAGTTAGTCGGATAAGGAGTGAAGTTTTTCGCTAAATTTTAACATAATCCAATGCTGTGTTTTGTTTACTTAGCCTAATTACAATGCACTTTCGAAGAAATTGTTCTAAACACTGTAACAAGAATAATTGTATATATTCTAATCAAATGAAAATCTCTGTTCCTCTCAAACAAATAGTTTCTGCTGACTTGAAAGTATATATGTACGTTAAATAATGCTAATAAATGACATATACTGAGTTAGTTATGCATTTATTATGGCAAAATATCTGAAGAACAGAAACAGCGATCAGTTATGTCTAAAACAATTGTTTTCATATAATATTAGATTCTTAGTTTTTACCTTATTTGATACACAGGCTCAGAATCAGTAATGAATATCTAATAAAAATGTGTTCATTGTTATTTTACACCTTGTCATTGAATTTTTCTTTTTTCACCTTCTAAAGGATTTTATTTGAACCCCAAGTACCTTATTTGACACATATGCTCAGAATCATTTATGAATATCTAATAAAAATGTGTTCATTGTTATTTTACACCTTGTCATTGAATTTTTCTTTTTTCACCTTCTAAAGGATTTTGTTTGAACCCCAAGTACCTTATTTGACACATATGCTCAGAATCATTTATGAATATCTGATAAAAATGTGTTATTTTACACCTTGGATTTTCATTTTTTCACCTTCTAAAATATTTTGTTTGAACCCCAAGCACATATTTTTTAATATCTCTGTAATTACCTTTCATAAGATATATGCATTATTTATCTTGGATGCAATAATTTATGAGTAAACTTAATCACACGGGATCAGAAGCCTTATTCATGAAGCGTACGTATGGCCACGAACCTGACGTAACGGATGCGTGACCGCCTTTTTTGTATTCATGAAGGCTACGTAAGCTCGCGCACTCGTATGACGTCATACGATCACTTTACGATGTTCGTAAAATTAACCATAATTTACGCGTCACCTCCAGACCATGCTCAACCAGTGCGTATAAACGTACCATTTTTAACTCAAAAGTTTACCAATAAAACTTTATATTTTCAAATGTTTTAATATATAGGCATTTAGAAAGTATGTAGACGATCACGATCCAATTTAGTTTATTCGTTTTTGAAGAATTTAAAGCATCGTGGATTAAATGATAAGTCACTGATTTTCTATTTTCATATGCTATCAATTTGGATAAATTAGTTACGATCTGTGCGTATGGGCATCGCATTGCGCTTCTTCGTTGATAAATAATCCGTTCAAATTTGACCTTGACGTCATAATAATAGGTCATCCATGAACGGATTAAAAGAAGTGAAATGGCATTGCTGCTGTTGCAAAATGATGTTGTTCGGAGAAAGACGAAACATGATAGGATCTTTCATGGCAGATTTGACGAAGTTATAAGACGGTATCGACTCCTAATGGATGACCTTATTCCCAGATGTAGGGCTGGGGCAGTTGGTCATTTGCAAATGTACATGTATGTGAAATTTCTAACCAAATAAATGATAATTAAGTGATTTCTACAACAATATTGATTGAACCTCTGTTTACTATGTTACAATTGCAAAAATGTCGACTTAATATCAAAATGAATTTTTAAGAACTTCATATTCTAACTCAGAAATGTGTGGACATTGGCCAGAAAAGTGTAAATTCACAATGTCACACTGACATTTACAGGTGCCCATGTGGCTAACATGTGTTTTAAACATGATACGATCGGTTCGTGTTCGTATTTTGGCGCGCATAGTTTTGTGAATAAGACAGTATCGTATCGCAAACGTATGCGTTACGACAGGTTTGCGGGTTCGTATTTGTTTACGCCATACGTATTTACTACGATGGCTTCATGAATAAGGCCTCAGGTGTCTTAGCATTATGAGCATTTCTTGACATTATCTGTTTTGTTATATTATTTGTTATAGTGAAGTTCTCTGACCTCGAGAAGCACAAAAAGTTTTTGCAATTTACATCTGGTTTACTTTATCAGAGAGGAGATGGATTGATTGGGAATGTGTAATTTCATTTAGATTAAATGATTATCTCTCATATAATTATTGCAAAGAATGTGCTCTGAGGACCAAAATATATTTAAGGGTTTAAAGCTGTTATATTACCTTTTTTTGAATAGTAAGTAAACAATAGCGCTTTTCGCACCATATCGTACATACATCAATTAATCCTGTAACAAATGTTGATGATCACTTTATCCTACCACGCACGTGGCTGCGTTTAAAGTGATTCATGCTGCAGGGAAGTCTAGTTGCAAATAGAGGGGGTATACTGTATCGTTGTCATTCAGTTTATAGGGCTTTTCTAGTAAAAATAAAGTGCGAACCTCTGCATAAATCTCTACAATATATAGTAGAACACTGGGAAGATATGTAAAACCGAGTTTACATTCTGAAATATGGAAATAAACAAACGACTTCCATTTGCAACGTCACCGTATACTATATCTCTAGATCTTTTAAACGTCGTCATGTGATGGGGTATAGTGATGATGTTGCATTTTATTAAAAACTGCTGTTGCATTGCCAACAAAGGCGTTCAAGATTAAAGTCCTGATTCAATTTAGTGCATGTTATAATCTGTTAACTCATTGTCAAAACCCAGTGTTAGAACATGACGTAAAGCGATGCTATTGTTTTCATGTACACACTGATATCAGCTCGACATTCCTACACAATAGTTGAAATTATCTTCAATCGTCTGAATACAAGCAAAGTTAAACAGGCTGTTGATGACACATACTGTTTACTAAAGATCTATTCAGGTTTTCGTTATTTAGGTTTTTCAAATATTCACAGACGTACTTGTTAGTAAAGGGTTTAAGCTAACGATGTTTTTTCACAACGCAACCGTGAACGCAAACTCAATGAATTAATACAGTAATTTATATAGCGCGCATGCAATACAAGCGCTACTTAGTCTATACCAGATACCTGATCTGTTTCAGATATGTGTTTAGTACAGGAGATTTGCAATTTCACGTTGGTGACAACGTGAATCATTATACTCATGACTTTAAATACTATGCTGGCAATTTTGATTTCGATGCATAGTATAATTTATTTCTGAAGAAAATGATGTATGTCATACATGTTTAAGCTTCGAATATTTTACGAAACGAGCATGTTTTAAATATGTATCGTAGACAACTAGCTGTATAACTATCAATGGCATAGTGCACGATGATGTGTAGTATAAGTAACGGACTATTAAACACATGTGACCGAACGATTGTTTTATGTGAGAAAACTGCATGCATTTATATAGGGCGATTTATACGTACAGGTTTCCCGTTCGATTTTTTGTGCATTGCTTAAAGTCTCAAATGTTTTTCACAACGCAAACGTGATTGTTTAGCCTGCATTAAAAACAAGCGCTCACTTATATGCTTCAGATACCCGTTCAGCGAGTTTCGTGTTTAGACCGCGAAATTCCACGTTGTCTCAACGGAAATCATTATACTCATGTCTATTGCCATAATAGGCTGGTAACTTTGATTTCGATACAAAGTAGAGTTATTTCTGAAAAGATGACGTATGTCGTTCATCTTTTAACTCCGACTATCTTACTAAAGGAGCTTGATTAAAATATGTATCAGAAAACCAGCTAAAGGCCTTCTAACATAGCATGAACGAATCCACCAAAATGCAGCCTGACGCATGGGGTCAGTTCTGACGAATCTAGAGCGAAAATGTTACAAAATCTGTTACATAATTGCAAAACATGGCGAATGGTAATGTTAGATAACTATTTGTTGCAAATGTTTTATGAAGTGTGACAAATGGCGACTTTTATTCGCTAAAATGCGTTGGGTCTAGCAAAAATCATTGATCTCCCTGTCATCGAATAACAACGCAAACAGGCGAACGTAAGTGCAATTCTGCTTGTGCTAACGAATATGAACGAAGCTTTGCGTAAAGCTTAATCTATAAAAATCAAAATTTCAAATCGGACGTTCAGTTATGTCTTGAAACCTTCTCTGTGAGCAATCATAGTCACATACTGCAGCCTCGGGCGCTCTGTATCTTCCATTTTGACAAAGGAATGTTTTATTTTATCCTATGGATACGAAATATTTATGGGAATGTAATGACCTGACCTAGTTTTATCACTGAAAGGGCCGATGTCAAATCACTACATTAAAATTAGATGGGACTCTGGGTTTAACTACAAGTTAATTTATTGTGTATTCAGTTGGTTGAATTTGGCTAAAAGAGGGCAGCACTATAATATGTTAGGTATTTATGAATAATTGAATATTCACCAGCAATGGACTATCTCTTCAATGACAGTACCTTACTATGTCACACTGGTAATAAGTGAATTACTCTCAAGCAGTGGACTGCATTGATTAAAAGACTAATATATTCCAAACAGGCAGTAGGCTGCACTGTTCCAAATAATGACAGCACTTAACTGATATGTCACTCTAGTGACATAATATGATAGCACACTCTCCTCAGCAAATAACTGTACAAAAAACAAGCATTTTAAGGTTATCTATATAAAAACAGGAATAATTTTATTGCTCTCTTGTACAAAAAGTTATATGTAATATCAAAAGTGTATATCTCTTAAAAACCTTTATTTATTAAAGGGAATGACTAAAAAGTACTTTGATTGATGCCCTCTGCAATACTGAAATACTATTTCACTGAACGCGATATTCCACTATTTACTTAATCATGTGAGAAATAAATGATGTATCTCCACCATGATATCAAAACGCGTTCCAATATTATGCTAAAACTCGATTTCAATAACTGGCTTTTTTATTATGCAAAAATGACTAAAACTATTATCTTGAGATTTCACCCATTGCCTTGAGACAGTTTAGCTGTACTCTATAAGCAATGCTAAAACCTAAAGACTGACTAGTAATCCTCTATAAAAAGTTCTCAACAATGAACTGGTTTATCCAACTAAGGTGACTACAAAAATATATAGAGCAGATACAATCATAGCACTAGACTCAGATGATTGGAATGTCAAAACATATATACAGTGATCACGAATTTAACTGAAGTTGGCAAAAATAAGCATTTGGCTTGATATTTACACTAACTAAATTCTACTCTGTCTGAATGATAAATATAGAAAGTATTGAAATATTGTCCCTTAGACCTTAAGCACAATGGTCCAAAAAGTCAATACTCTAGATATTGAAATTGAGCAAATACCCTCACTTAGAGATGTGTCCACAGGGTGAGTGCATGGATAAACTAAAATCAATTTCAATCATAAAAAACTACTAATGTTTAGACTGTGCCTGATATATTAGTTCAACTTGGTGCTTAAAATAACAGATATGCAATATATCTTGCAAATCTGGTTACTAGAGAGAAATCTGAGATTCTGAGAAATTGGCAAAAAGTGATCAACTCACTTTCAGAATGCTAAAAAAATGTCAATTGAAAACTCAACTAAACTGACAAAATCATTCGCCTTATTATCGTAGCATATGTTATTTGTAAAAATAAAGTATGGATGGCAAGAGAATACACTGATATTAGGCGATTTGGGGATAGAAAATATTGAGAAAATTCCCAGAATTTTCAATATGGCCGATCTCACTGCGAGAAATACTCAAAGTTTTAGCCTCAAAAATCACGATAAATATTGAATAAAAGTGTGCGGCTTTCACACAAATGTTACTTTATTGCACAAAATGCATGATTTTGTAAAAATACTTGATGGCAAGAGAAAGAGTGAAACAACTCTGCGCAAAAATTATAACAATTCTCCGAACAAAGGAAAAAAGATGGCGGAAATTGCACAAAGTTTTCAAATCACTCAAAACTGAAAAAATATCAAACTAGGGAATGCGTCGTTTTCACAGAATGTAATCTATGATATAAATGCAAAAATAATCATAAATTTAACCTCAGATGCCTCAATAGTGATGAGAAACCAAAGTTCAAAAATGATCACCTTTACAAATTTTGACTGACGCAGCAAAGTTGCGCAACAAATATTCAATAAATTTTGGCTTCGGCCTAAAAAGCAGTAAAAAATAAGCGATTAGAAACTTACCCCCGATTTCTGAGTCTGATTATTCATACTATCCCGATTCGCAAGTTTAAGTTTCGAAAGAGCCAGCAAAGTCCGAGACTGGTCAGTGTGCTGACGCAGTCAGTGATCCCGAAAGTATGACTAGAAAATGCTGAGTTCGTTCCTCGCTCTACTGAGACAATTGATTTTACGTAAGCTGACTTTTGATTGGTTAAAAGTAAGGCGAGCCCTGATTGGCTAAAAAATGTCGTAAACCATAACGTAAGTGAGTTAGCTAAACCCGGAAATAGAATTAAATCTCAGAAAAATAAAATATGATTCCAAGTTGAATAAATATCAGTTAATACAGTCATAAAATATAAATATAACATATTTACAGTACAAAAATACTTCCCTTATAGTGCATCCTTTAGTCAGTCTCTCTCACTTCGCCTGCATCGTAAATAAAACTGATCTTCCAAAGTGAAAAATAAAAAACAATCTCAAGTCTGTCTAATGCATGAAGATCAGCAGTAAAGTAAGGTAAGGCAATCTGACATCCACCAAATCAATTATGATAAATTACTAAAAATGCTGAAAAATATGATAGAAACAAAAAATTGATTGTGGCGGTTGTCACACTACCCCCCTTCTTGAAAAAAATGTCCTTCCATGGACATGTAAAAATATGCATACACTACTTCAAAGTGAGTGAGACTGACTAATTCAAAACATATATACATTTTTTCTTACTTATGCTTCATGAACAAACAGTCATTATTTCATCACAGTCAATCTATATATATTGTCCTGATGAGGGCAGGATATAACAATTTCTTGTAAAATGTCCCTACAATGGCACTGTTTGGTGATTGTCTCAGGTTGTTTCTGGGTTGGTGATTGTTCTTTGTTGGTAGATTTAGTAGTTAAGTCCAGCCCACTGTCCAATTTGATATACTTTACAGGCTGATGGGCAGGAGCTGGTCCTGGTCTTTTTGTAGTGGTTTTCTGAGATCGCTTGGCAGTAATTTTTTGAGACGATGATTGAGCTGACGTTTTAGCAACGGTTGTTGCCTTAGGAGCTGATTTCACAGACTTACATTTGGATTTCAATATATCATGAGAAGACTTCTTTGAAATTTTGTTGGTATTTGTTTGTCTTTCTTTCAACACGACCTTACGAGTGTCTCTAACAGGGATGGAAGAAGCTATGGGTTTATCTTTTCCAACTATTTTCTCAAAAGTGTCTATGAATGTATTCAGGCTAACTTCAGTGTTGGCTGATTTAGGTGGTATTTTGGGCTTACCACATTGCTTAGAAATGTTATCTGATGTTTCTTCAGGAATATTTGACTTGTTTGTACTGGTACTGTTGCTGATTTCATCAAAGCTTACATTTGCTAAGGGATCATACACTATTGTCTCATTGTCTGACTCCGCATTATCAAAAATGTCCTTGGGGCACACTGAGGGCAGGTCTTTGGGGTCAAACGGTTGCAATCTGGTCAACGCCACCTCGGGTTGGAATAGCTGGCTGTTGGCTACCATGCGAGCCTTGCATGTTGTTCGATGACGCTGCATCTTGATAGGATTGCCCTTGATTATTTTTACACGGCAATCTCCCACATTGCAGGTGTCGAATGTGTGGAACATTTCCAAGTGTCGACCTAGAAGGCTTTGTGACGGAAATATCGCTTTACACTTTACCCCGTGTCGCTTTCTCTGATCACAAGGGAACTGGAAGCAAAAGAAATAATTAAAATTCTACTTCATAATCCTTTAACCAGGCAGGTTTTTTTCTGGGCCTGGCCAAAGGTCTCTCAGCAGGCTGAGAGAGAACATCAGTCGACTGATATTCTAGAGCTTCATCTAATGATGGCACCTCAGTAGGCTGAGATGAAAAATCAGTGTGCTGATTTTCATTTGAAGATTTTTGAAAACCAGGATTTTCAGAATCACTTAATTTTTTTACATTTGACTCAGGATTTGGAACTATCCCTTGAAATTTTTTGAGTCTGTTTTCATGTACAATTTTGGCCTTGTTATTTGTCATAATTTTGAAGGTATTATCGGAAAGTTTTTCTGATACTTCATACGGGCCAGTCCATGGATTGAGGAACTTGGGTGAATGCCCAGGCTTTACAACAGGGACATGTAACAGCACTTTATCACCAACCTGAATTCGTTGCCCAGTTGACTTTACATCATAGAGTCTCTTTTGATTTTCGGAATTGATTTTGATATTTGAACGAGCAGATTCAAAAGTTAGCAAAAGTTGGTCTCTTAATTTTTCACAATAATGGGTGTAAGACATGTTTTCTTGTGAATCGTCAGGAGGAGGACCAAAAACTAGTTCCGAAATGAGGCGTGGATGTCGTCCGAACATTAGAAAGGCTGGAGAAAATCCGGTTGTCTCATGTTTAGCGCTACGATAAGCTGCGGCGATAAAAGGAAGGTGTTCGTCCCAATCGCGGTGATCGCTAGCCACAACTTTAGCCAACATGGATTCGATAGTTCGGTTCGATCTTTCCACCATCCCGTCCGATTGGGGGTGGTACGAGGTAGTTCTTGTTTTAATAATATCAAGCATGGAACACAATTCTTGGAAGAGCAAACTTTCAAATTGCCGACCTTGGTCCGAGTGTAAGATTAACGGTGCACCATAACGGCTGACAAATTCATTCAAAAATGCGGACGCAACTGTGCTGGCCTCTTGATTTTGCATGGCGACAATTTCGAGAAATTTGGTGAAATAATCCTCGATAATGAGAACATATTTGTTGCCAAACATAGTTTCCGGCAAGGGTCCGAGAATATCGAGTGCAACGCGTTCTAACGGTGCCCCCACGTTATAGTTTTTCATCGGTGCCCGCAGCTTTTTACAAGGAGATTTGCGTCTTTGGCATTCAAGACATTTGGCCACCCACCTAGTAATGTCGGCTTTGTAACCCAACCAGTAGAATTTGTTTCTCACTCTATGAATAGTTTTTCCAACACCTAAATGACCAGTATCTTTTGCATTATGATTTCCCTTTAGAACATGTTCAATCAAAGATTTTGGTACCACAAGTTGCCAAATAACATCTTTCCCGCTTAGCCATTTTCTCTCAAGATAACCGTCATGTAAACGCAATCGATCCCATTGAGACCACATGCGTTTCAGTTCTGGTGATCTGTGAGAGACTTCAGCCCAAGGAGGACGATGGGCACTTTCCATCCATTTAACCATTGGAGCTAAAAGAGGATCTAGATTGATTGCTTTATCATATTCAGATTTGGTAACGCCTTCTAACCAGTTACAACTAGTGATAGGAGCTTCTGACAAAGGAACCTTTTTCTCAGTCTGCTGAGAAATGACCCTAACTGATAACTGAGGAGCCAATGTTATAACCAGCCTTACTTTTGATTCAAGTTGATCAAGATCAGTTTTCTCAGAAACAGTCGTGACAGTTTCTGAAGTTTCTACATTTGAAACTTTGACCTTGTCTGAAATGACCCTACCCAGAGATTCCTGTCTGTTACAATGTGAGCAATCCACACAAGGACGTCTCGATAAAGCATCTGCATTTCGATGCTGCGTACCCGGCCTGAATTGAATGGTAAAGTTGTATGTGCCTAGAACTTGAAGCCAACGGGCCAATTGACCTTCGGGTTCTCGAAATCTCATAAGCCATGACAAGGCCCCGTGATCTGTTCGAATTTTAAATTCACTGCCATACAAGAAATGATGGTAGTGCTTGACAGAACGTACGATTGCCAAAAGCTCCCGCCTAGTCACGCAATATTGCCTTTCGGCTCGGTTGAGAGAACCAGAAAAGAAATCAATTGGCCGCTCTACGCCATCTTGAATTTGAGATAGGACTCCGCCAATTCCACAGGAACTAGCATCACAATCAAGAATGAACGGGAGAGACATGTCCGGAAAAGCGAGAATTTCAGTTTCGCGAAAATGTTGTTTTAGCGTTTCGAAAGTTTCCTGACACACTTCCGTCCATTCAAACTTTGAATTTTTCTCTGTAAGGCGATTTAGGGGACGAGCTTCAGTTGAAAGACCTTTGACAAACTTCCGGTAATAATTGCAAAGACCGAGGAAAGCCTGAACATCTCTAACTTTTCTTGGTGTCGGCCATTTTTGAATCAACTCGATCTTAGCTGGATTTGGACGGACTCCGTCCTTCGATATTACATGACCAAGGAATTCAACACTTTCTTGAAAAAGATTGCACTTTTTAGGCGATAATTTCAACCCGGCAGATCTTAAGCGGTCGAAAACATCAGACAACCGTTGAAGTTGCGTATCTATGTCAGAACTGAACACGATGATGTCGTCGAGATAGACGAGACATGTTTCATATCTAAGACCGGCCAAAATACATTCCATAAGCCGTTCAAAGGTCGCGGGGGCGTTACAAAGCCCGAACGGCATGACATTAAATTCGTATAAACCCTGGTGTGTTGTAAAGGCGGTTTTCTCGGAATCTTCAGGATCCATTTCGACTTGCCAATATCCCGACGCGAGATCTAATGTAGAGAACAATTTTGAGCCTGCAAGCGAGTCGATTGTGTCATCTATTCGCGGAAGTGGATATGCGTCTTTATAGGTTAGCTCGTTGACACGACGGAAATCAATACAGTAACGGATAGTATTGTCTTTTTTTGGCACAAGTACCACAGGAGATGCCCATGGACTTGTCGAAGGTTTAATAATTCCGAGTTCCAGCATGTCTTGAACGGCTTTAGTACTTTGTTCTTTTTTCGCAGGCGGAACACGCCGCGGTGATTGTTTCACTGGTGCATGAGACCCAGTGTTGATTTTATGTTTGATAATATTTGTTTTTCCAAGATCGAGTTTGGATTTCGCAAATAATTCTTGATTTTTCACGAGAAAGTCTGTCACTTTCTTCGCATCATCCTAGTTCAAATTTACCGTACTTCTGTGGCACAAGTCTTTTAAATGTTCCGGTATTGTGCATTCATTTTTTAACTCGGTTGATTTATTTTCCCATTTGTTTTTTACTAAGACCGGCTCGCTTGCCAAATGATTGATTGAAGGAGCGGAATTTATTGTTTCTGTCTCGATAACAGGGCTAAGTGTCGGTTCCTGTGGTGCTCGGTGAACCACGATCCCCGCATCCAAAATTTGACCATTAGCTATCTGGCTGTCTTTATGAAGAAGCACTGGTTCTGGACTGAGATTGGTGACCAAAACAGGAATGTTTTCATTTGATGGATCAACTATTGCGCGCACAATTAAAACATTTTGTTTGGCAACCTTACCACTCATTTCTATGATCATGTCAGTATCGTCACTATCAAACTGAACTGGAGCCTTACCCCTTACCAGCATTTCTGAATATGGAGGCACGGAAACAGTTTCAGTCATGGAGATGTGATACACTGTAGGAAGTCTACTTTCAAGAGTACAAAGAAAGGCTTTATTCTGAATGAACAAAGTCTTTGCTAATATGTCTAGGACAGCAGAATTCAGGACCATAAAGTCGTAACCAAGAACTAAGTCACAATTTAGATCTGCAATGAGCAAGTGTTGCATGACCTTGACACCTTGTCCTAAATTGAGCAAAACAGACATTTGACCAAGGGATTTGACAGAATGTCCATTCGCTACGATAACGCTGGGCCCAGCGGTTTTTGATAAAGCTATGGTTTTATTCAAAGACTCCAATCTCTTCGCAAATTTTGGGCTCACCACACTTATAGAAGTCAGATCGCTTTTTTCGACAATCGGCTACTCGATGTCCGTGTTTCCCACAATACCAACAAGTGTTAAAATCGCGAAGCTCTTTCAAGTCCGCTTGCATTTTTTCAAGTTCTTGTGCCAAATGTTGATAATCATCAGACTTGTGGTTACCCGGCTTTGCGGAGTTTTCATTAGTTGCCACTCGAACGACAGGATTGATCTTTTTAGCGCGATTGGAATGAAAGGAATCATATTTCAATGCTATCTGCAAAGCTTCATTTAATGAGCGAGGTTCACCATGTTTAACGACCCACTCAAAATTAATATCATTCAGAGCCTTGCGGAAAGCATCAATTGCCATGACTTCTTTAATATCGGCACTAGCATCCGGATATGCTTTTTGGACCAATTGTCTAATTTCATGCGCAAGTTCGGCAACACTTTCATTAGGTTGACGGAGACGATCTTTCAATTTGTCACGGAAATTTCCGGCTTGATGTGGCGGATCAAATCTCATATTCAGAGCATAAATGATATCATCATAATTGTCTCGTTCAACATCATCAAGATCCGACAAAATAGAAAGAGCTTTGCCACGCAATACACCAATAAGTTGAACCGCTTTGGTGGATGGCGACCATCTATTGATACTAGAGATCATTTCAAATTGTCTCCGATAATCTGGCCAATTTTGCGTGCCGTCAAAATGCTGAAGTTTTGGCGCATTTGGTTTTGTAACTCCGGCCGGAGGTGAAACTGGTGTAGAAGTGGAAAGCGGAACGGTTTCCCTTGGGCTTTGAATTTTAATGCTTGGAGTAGTTGCTACAGAATGCACAAGATTTGTTCTCGCTTTTGACACGACATTTGTATTGGGGGTCGTTGATAAGGGAGGAGCTTGTACGTCATAAATGCTCACACTAGGTGGAGCAATATTTGAATCAGTGACGCGCATGTTCATAGGAACATTTTGAACATTGAAAGGTGGCGCTGAACCAGAATAGTTTGGAAATGGCATAGATGGAGGAAATCCACCCATGGCATGAGCAAACCCAGGATGCAATGAAGGAGGAAATCGCGGTCTATACATTGAATGAGGATCATGATAACCATACATTTGAGGTCCGTACATATCGGCATAGTCCCAAGGAGGGGCATATGATCCGGTAGAAAAACGTGAAGGAGCAAATTGCTGATGTTCAAATGACTGAGGTGGTTGATTTAGTCTAATCTGAGGGTCACGTTGATCATATTGAGCATGAGGTGGTACATATATGCGACCTTGACGCCTAAGACGGGGACGCGATGGAGTGACCTCTTCAGTTTGTATGGGATCAGGAAACTGATTTCCGAAATATTGATCATTTCTTGGTATCGGGAGATTTGATTTGAATTGTTCAAAAGGTGATTCCCTTTTAGATTCTCCGAAAGTCAATTTGGTTCGAACGTCATCAAATTTTGCATTCTTTGGACGCGCGCCACTGATTGTTTCATACGATGTAGTTGGTTCAGACCATTTAATTGTATCAGGCAATGAAATGGCTGGATTGAGAATTGGATGTGGATCTGACGAAACCTGCGTATCAATCATTGTATTCACACCGCTGTCTTTGGCGATAGCGCCGGTTGTTTGACTAGCAGGAATGTCCATTGACACGTCATCGTCAGTTATATGAACTTTTTTGACAGTCTCCTCACCTGATGCAGGAGGAGACTGGATACTCCCGGAATCACCGACTGGGCTATTCTCCGGACTTGTACTTCGCGACGCCATTTTTACAATATTTTGGATTATGTAAAATGCTTGTTTTATGTTCACTAAAATATGACACAATAAGAGATCCCACCACTGCCACCAAATTGTAATGACCTGACCTAGTTTTATCACTGAAAGGGCCGATGTCAAATCACTACATTAAAAATAGATGGGACTCTGGGTTTAACTACAAGTTAATTTATTGTGTATTCAGTTGGTTGAATTTGGCTAAAAGAGGGCAGCACTATAATATGTTAGGTATTTATGAATAATTGAATATTCACCAGCAATGGACAGTACCTTACTATGTCACACTGGTAATAAGTGAATTACTCTCAAGCAGTGGACTGCATTGATTAAAAGACTAATATATTCCAAACAGGCAGTAGGCTGCACTGTTCCAAATAATGACAGCACTTAACTGATATGTCACTCTAGTGACATAATATGATAGCACACTCTCCTCAGCAAATAACTGTACAAAAAACAAGCATTTTAAGGTTATCTATATAAAAACAGGAATAATTTTATTGCTCTCTTGTACAAAAAGTTATATGTAATATCAAAAGTGTATATCTCTTAAAAACCTTTATTTATTAAAGGGAATGACTAAAAAGTACTTTGATTGATGCCCTCTGCAATACTGAAATACTATTTCACTGAACGCGATATTCCACTATTTACTTAATCATGTGAGAAATAAATGATGTATCTCCACCATGATATCAAAACGCGTTCCAATATTATGCTAAAACTCGATTTCAATAACTGGCTTTTTTATTATGCAAAAATGACTAAAACTATTATCTTGAGATTTCACCCATTGCCTTGAGACAGTTTAGCTGTACTCTATAAGCAATGCTAAAACCTAAAGACTGACTAGTAATCCTCTATAAAAAGTTCTCAACAATGAACTGGTTTATCCAACTAAGGTGACTACAAAAATATATAGAGCAGATACAATCATAGCACTAGACTCAGATGATTGGAATGTCAAAACATATATACAGTGATCACGAATTTAACTGAAGTTGGCAAAAATAAGCATTTGGCTTGATATTTACACTAACTAAATTCTACTCTGTCTGAATGATAAATATAGAAAGTATTGAAATATTGTCCCTTAGACCTTAAGCACAATGGTCCAAAAAGTCAATACTCTAGATATTGAAATTGAGCAAATACCCTCACTTAGAGATGTGTCCACAGGGTGAGTGCATGGATAAACTAAAATCAATTTCAATCATAAAAAACTACTAATGTTTAGACTGTGCCTGATATATTAGTTCAACTTGGTGCTTAAAATAACAGATATGCAATATATCTTGCAAATCTGGTTACTAGAGAGAAATCTGAGATTCTGAGAAATTGGCAAAAAGTGATCAACTCACTTTCAGAATGCTAAAAAAATGTCAATTGAAAACTCAACTAAACTGACAAAATCATTCGCCTTATTATCGTAGCATATGTTATTTGTAAAAATAAAGTATGGATGGCAAGAGAATACACTGATATTAGGCGATTTGGGGATAGAAAATATTGAGAAAATTCCCAGAATTTTCAATATGGCCGATCTCACTGCGAGAAATACTCAAAGTTTTAGCCTCAAAAATCACGATAAATATTGAATAAAAGTGTGCGGCTTTCACACAAATGTTACTTTATTGCACAAAATGCATGATTTTGTAAAAATACTTGATGGCAAGAGAAAGAGTGAAACAACTCTGCGCAAAAATTATAACAATTCTCCGAACAAAGGAAAAAAGATGGCGGAAATTGCACAAAGTTTTCAAATCACTCAAAACTGAAAAAATATCAAACTAGGGAATGCGTCGTTTTCACAGAATGTAATCTATGATATAAATGCAAAAATAATCATAAATTTAACCTCAGATGCCTCAATAGTGATGAGAAACCAAAGTTCAAAAATGATCACCTTTACAAATTTTGACTGACGCAGCAAAGTTGCGCAACAAATATTCAATAAATTTTGGCTTCGGCCTAAAAAGCAGTAAAAAATAAGCGATTAGAAACTTACCCCCGATTTCTGAGTCTGATTATTCATACTATCCCGATTCGCAAGTTTAAGTTTCGAAAGAGCCAGCAAAGTCCGAGACTGGTCAGTGTGCTGACGCAGTCAGTGATCCCGAAAGTATGACTAGAAAATGCTGAGTTCGTTCCTCGCTCTACTGAGACAATTGATTTTACGTAAGCTGACTTTTGATTGGTTAAAAGTAAGGCGAGCCCTGATTGGCTAAAAAATGTCGTAAACCATAACGTAAGTGAGTTAGCTAAACCCGGAAATAGAATTAAATCTCAGAAAAATAAAATATGATTCCAAGTTGAATAAATATCAGTTAATACAGTCATAAAATATAAATATAACATATTTACAGTACAAAAATACTTCCCTTATAGTGCATCCTTTAGTCAGTCTCTCTCACTTCGCCTGCATCGTAAATAAAACTGATCTTCCAAAGTGAAAAATAAAAAACAATCTCAAGTCTGTCTAATGCATGAAGATCAGCAGTAAAGTAAGGTAAGGCAATCTGACATCCACCAAATCAATTATGATAAATTACTAAAAATGCTGAAAAATATGATAGAAACAAAAAATTGATTGTGGCGGTTGTCACAGGAATAACGACACAAGATAATTTTGGTATGCGCAACTAAAATCGTATCCGGCTGATATGACATGATATTCATCGTATCCGACGGATACTAATTTTTCATTAGTTTTGAATTTAGCGCCGAAAATTGTTTGACAAATAGCAGCCTTGTCTAATTGAGCTCAAGAATATAGTTCCAAACAGTATGTGCTCATTAAAATGATTTAAATGTTTCAATGCAATCACTTTATTCGGTTCAGGACCCGAACACAATCGAAACCTAGAATTGAATTGATTTCTAAACCAAGGTGAAAAATTGAATGTGATGGCCATTTTTCCGAAGGATTTGGATAATTACAATTATCTGCAACCATAGGATTAATAAGATTTCCTATGATTTTCTCGGGTTATTATTTTTATCCACTCATGGATATCGCCCATCTCCACTCATTCGCTGCGCTCACTTGTGGATATGGGCTATCCATTCATGGATAAAATGATATCCCTCAAAGATCATAGGATATCCTCTATTGATTCGGTCTCATCCTATGCTGTATAAAGGTAAATAACTATATATGGGAGAGATCCTGGGTGTCAAGTGTCGGTGGAATGGTTGGATTACTAGGAAGGTACGTACTGAACGAACTGTTTTTGTAAACCATGCATGGACTGGCCCTCTGAACGAAATGTCGCCGACAATGTTGAAAAACGTAGGCAGTAATATTGTATTTTGCATTTTATATATTATATATGGAATAAATGAGAAATGAAAAAAAACTGTCTGGAGAAAACATACTAACACTAATTTTATGGATTGCTCTATTCATGCTCTAAGTGGAAAAAATAAGCTGATATGGATACATCCATTCATACATTCATATTTTGAAAAAAACTGGTCAATGTTTGCCGCGCAAATAAATGGCAGTTATGGGTCGAATTGGGGGAAGTACCCCCTAGGCTAGACCCACTCAACCTATTTAAAGTACTTTAATTGGTTTTATATTTTGTATGAGCCCTTTTGAAAAAATTAAAATAGGAGGAGCTTGTGCTTGAAGGGCCCTCAGCATGAACTTTTACCGTGTTCAAGATAATGTTTAGTGATTTCTGGATACTTTCAAGTGTTTGAATCAATAGAATAATTTTTTTTAAAAAGTGTCTGAAACAATGAATATAATCCATGTAAATTCAGATTTATTTCAATTGTTTGTTTTTTTTTGGGGGGGGTGTGAAGAGAGGCCCACTCAATTTGGAAAATTTAACAAATCTAAGATTATATTTGCTGATTTCTGGGCATTTTCAAAGTGTATGAAATTGAAAAAAATTCAAAATATTTTTGGTGGGTGCCAGAAGGGGTGTGCTGAAGAGGGAGCAAGAGCTTGTCCCGCTAAAAACATTGGCCATTTCAACTTGCTATTTTATGGTGTCGGGGCACTTTTCAGATTTTATTTTTAATAGTGTTTTGGGGGTGTAAGGGGAACGGCTGACGGATGACTCCTCCCCTAGACAACTCATCCCAAAAACAACTCATTCCCGAGACAGCTCATCCCCTGGACAACTCATCTCCTGGACAACTCATCCTTAATGACATGCTGACGCTAAATCTTTGTATTTAAGAATATTTGAGCTATGAACAACGAACATAGTATGACATCAAAGGAGCATCTTCAATTAATGTTAATATGATATTGAAATTGTATAATAAAAGTAAAATTAAAAGCTAATATTTACAAAAAAATGACAGATATATTGGTTGATAATCTCCTTCACAATATCATTGTTTTTTCACTATTTTCTATATTTCCCCTCCATGTAATATATGTTTATGAACCTCAAAACTGATCATATTTATAACCAAGACATTTCAAAATCATTTCAATATCAACTATAAATATCTTTAATTGAATGAACTTCACAAAAAGAAATTCTTGTGGAAACACGGTAGGGATTGTCATCACGTGACCTTCGCAACTGATGGTGTCTGAACAAGGCGTAAGATTTTCTCGATTAAGCAAGAAAAACGAATAATTTTCATATTTATACTTTGTTAAATGCTTCAAATCCCGCCCCACTTGTGCATACTATCTCAGTCTTTCAAATGAACCTAAATTTACAAGCAGAGGACGCATATTTTTTGAGATGTCACTGTTTTTTATTTCGAAAAATGATGGTGTCTGAACAACTCTTAAATTCTGCATGATGGTGTCTGTACAAATTTTAAAATACACTACTTGGAAAGTAGTCCTCGTGTTTTCGTGTGTTTTTTAAATACATCTGCTTCTTTCCAATGTGTTAAACCGAAATCAACCTAGAATTGTGATGGGTGCCTGTTATCACTGCCATCCATTGGTTGAATTTCCAACATTCACTGAACGATTTGCAAATCAAGTGTGGGACAATCATCCATCAGAGGAATTTAGATACATCGTGTATTGTCACCAGGAACTGGGCGATTAAGTTATTTGATCAGACGTTATTTATCCAATATTACAAAAGATTACTTGATGTACTTGAATAAAACAATATAAAATGAATTCATCAATCGATTTAGACTGCCCAGGGATGGTATTATTCAGCATCTTCGCACGCTTGGTCTTCATTGCGTTCCGACGGGAGCCGAGTGAACGAAGATGATTATTCAGTAAAGCCAGTCACCTTTTGAGAGGCCAGAGAAATCTGACCAATCAAACTACAGGATTTCTTCGTGATGTCATTGTCCTGATTAAAGTCAATTGCTCTGCAAAATTATGTAACATTAATAGGGTCTGGCTTCTGCATTGTATAATAACTTATTAAATATAGGCTTTGTATAAAAAAAACTTGTACCTTATGCCCACGTACCCACGTACGTGAGTCGTGATACAGTCTTTGAAGGGTTCAATTTTAAAAGCTTTAAAAGATTATCCGATCAATTTTTTAAAAATAGCGCCATTCAAAGGCTCGTCCAAAAGGGAAAATCTACGTTAAATTAGGTTTTAATATGTCGGGGATTTGCTAAATGGAATTCTGTGCTTCATTTTGTTTAATCACAGCAAGGGGAACGATGATTTTAGTCTCGGGGATCGTAAATTCATCCCAACACGCGAAAGTGTAATTGTTTGCTCAATTGTGGATGGTTATTCCGAATTGGATGACGGGGAGAGTAGTACACCCATAAAGACAAGGTTGTAATGCAACCTAAATGTGGCAATATAGTCACACCTTAAAGACGACTTCCTGGAAGTCCCCGGCGAATGAAAAACTTGACAATTTTAGTGAATATTGCTTTTAGTGAATATTGCTTCTAGTGAACGAGCATTAATAGATAAAGGATCCGTCATACTAAGTATATAAAACTGCCCCCAGGTCATTCATGACCATTATGACATATAATATGGTATTTAGTAGGGCGTTAATTATGGCATAGTGTTCAGGTGCATCCTAAGTGTTATTGAGGTCATAGTGACCTTGTACAGGTCAAGTCAGTGCATATCTGATAATAAAAGATTCTTGGGTGCATCATCGTTTGCAAAATGTTATGATAAAGAATGTTGCAAAGGACAATTTTGACCTTAACCTTTGATTTTCATTTCATTTTTTTGTTTTATTATTTTATTGGGTTCCATTGACTTAGCATATGGATATCAGCATGTATCGACTTGATGATATCCTGATGTTAAGTCAATTATTCTTTCAAATGAGCTTGGTATAATGCTCCTTCTTAACCTTGGGACAGCCTTATCTTGACATTCTAGGCAGGTTACCAATTTCCCTTGAGTTATTATTCAATTGTATAGTTATACACTCTTAAAAATTATTACTTGGATTTCCTTATATTGAGAAATTGTACTACTCATTTTAAGTCAAAAATTACTTAAATAATCTTGAACTACTGAATAATTTTAAAGTAATCTTTAAGTAATTCATTTATGGTGAATTTACCAATGCAAGGAGAGAAATTGAAATACTTACTGTAAAGTCGTGACCATTTAAAAAGAGAATGAACCGTTTAGTCCCTTTTTGTAAACCCCAAAACGTAAAAACAGCAGTGCATTTCATGTATTTCAACCGTCAATGTTTTATTATCATATTAGATTTACAATATTTATACAAAGTATATGAATATTTCATCAAACCAGATAAAGGTAAAATCATTTTATCAATACATATTCATGTTAATGTCTAGTAAAATTGTGTTTCTTCTTATCGTATAGAATTTTCTAAGTAACTTCAAACTATATTTTCAAATACACTATCCTCAGATAGAAATTTCTATACAAAAGACTCCGTTGACTTTTCGTATAGAAATTTCTATGCGGATGGGGCTGGAAATATTGATGAACATTTGGTTATCGGTATAGAAATTTCTCTACCGATTAAGCAGAAGATTTAAAACTGAATACCTCTATAGAAATTTCTATGTGAAGGCCGTCGGAAAATACTAATTCTGTTACCAGAAAAACATTTCTCCCCGTATAGAAATTTCTATGCCTTTCTAATTAAAACAAGTGTTCGTATAGAAACTTCTATGCAGGTGTAAATATAAATTTTGGTTGCCGGTATAGAAATTTCTATAGGGAAAAGATCGATAAATAAAAATGCTGTATAGAAATTTCTATGCGGCGCAGAAAAATAATTTTGCTTGATGGCCAGTATAGAAAGTTCTATATGGTCAAAAAATGCATGTATAGATATAAAAATCCTGTATAGAAATTTCTATGCGGGTGTAGTACATTTTAATTCACTTATTCATTTAAATATATGATAAAATGTGGTATCAACCACACATGCACAAAAACGTATGCAAGATGTTTACTTCATAATTTTCCTCACAATGTTTTTTGTTCACGGTGACGGCTCCTGGTGAACAATATGGACGTTGGAATGTGTGCTCTTTTCGGCTATGCCAGAGTAACTGTCTATCAGTAATCTTTAATATTCATTATGAACCGCCATTACTACGTCCCGCCGTTATGACGTTACACATTGCACGTATTACCATGGATTTTGTTCGCCAATATACCCCGGGGGAAATGTTGACTTTGTTTACAGTTTATAGAAGGCGTGAATACAGTCATGTTCGAATGAATTATATAACCACGCACCCTCTGCATATATCTTTACATAATTGATGGCAGCTTCTTGTTAGAAAGAGATCTGAGTTTTAAATGACTCTGCCTGTTTACAGCACACAATAGGTATCAGGTATGAAGTACAAGACTTGTAGGATAAATCCAGTGGTTACTCGAGTCTCTTGCCAATTCTTGGAATGTCATGGAATAGGGCAACACAATAGTTCACTTAATTATTCACACAGTCAGATAAATATTGTCGGCCCTGTTTACCTGTCTATATTACGCAACGGTTGGTCTACTCAAGTGGCGAATGAGGCTGCAATGACTCCATCTCTTTTTATCTCTTTTCTGCCTGGAAGCAAAGTCAATTCTTCTCTAGTAGAATTACATAGCTAAAAGCCTTAAGATAGGCAATAAGGTCACTTTCATCATTCAGACATTATTAAAGTCGATAATGTTTCTGTTTCAAAGTTAAACAATATTGAAATTACCAGAGATCACGAGCACAAACATCTGGGATTTACTTTTGACCCAAGCTTATCATATGACAAGCATATTGGAGAAATCACATCAAAAATACGAAAAATGTTGAACCCTTTAAAGAAACTTAAATATAAGTTAGGTAGTAAGCATCTAGAAAACATATTTAAGTCCTTTATTTTACCCCATTTTGACTATGGTGCTATCATGTACAGCACAGCCTCAAAGTTCCTATTACAACGACTCGACAGTCTTTATTATAAAGCTGCACTTTATTGTTCTGGGTGTATCCAAGGGAGCAGTTCAAAAAAGGTTTTAAACCTACTCAATTGGCCAACTCTTGAATCAAGACGCAGTATCCAGATTAACAACTTTATGTTCAAAATTGTAAATGGTACAAGTCCTCCCTATGTAACTGATATTTTTGACAAATTTAGAAACCATGCAAACAGAGTATTGAGATATAATGAAGCATTTAAAATGCCCATTAGATGCTCAAATAGATTCTCCACCTCAGCAATACCAGCTGCAATTTCAAATTGGATCAATCTTCCACCTGCTATTAAATCTAAGAATACTCTTTCGAATTTTAAAAAACACCAAAGAGTACATTTCCAAAAAACGCCCTCGATTTTGTCAACAAGCCAGCTTAATCTAACAAGGGTTCAAGAAATAGTTCTCAATAAAGTGAGAGCTGACCTATACTTCAAAGCCCAGTTCTACGCTCACAACTTTCAGTCTATTGACAGCCCTAATTGCACTTGTGGAAAACCACAAACTCTGAAACATTTTCTCTTTCAATGTGACTTACTTACTATACAAAGACAGTAATTCATGGACAAACTCACTGATCTCGAACCAAACATCTTCAGTCATAATCTCTCTCAAACTGATTTCATAGCTATTTTGAAAACAGGAATTCCCAAATTAAACATAGATGCAAATTCCCAAATACTACTTCTCATTGTTAATTTTATCAAAGACAATAGCTAATTCCCTCCTTCTTATCCATCTCTAGTATCCTCAAGTCCCGTCACACCTGCCCTAGTCCAAGACCCTGCCTGCTCTGCCACTTCTACTTCCACCTGCCCCCTATTCTTATATAATGCCATTGTGGCGATTTAAGAATTTACATGTCTGTATTTACATTTTTTGTATTCTATTGAAATAAATTTAATAATAATAAAAAAAGACATTATTAAAAGGTGGACAAACAGACAAAGCGAATGGCATTCTCTAAATCAAAAATCATTCGATTGGGGTAGGAAAAGCGAATAAGTTTCTTTCAATCGAGCATCATTTGGTACCAATATGGTTCCATTAGCCCATCCATAAAGTATCAAGCTTGGTCTTAAAAATTCTTTAAATACATGATTGATGTTAATACTTTTGTATTTGTTTGAACCATGGGCTTTCAACTAATTGAAAGCCCATGTTTGAACATAACCCACTGCTTGCGTATGCGACACATTAATTTTGCTTTTTTATCAAAAGATAAATTCTCAATAAAATGATATAGGCTTAGTTTTTGTATTTTGTATTTTGATGAAAGTCCTAAAATGTGGTCTCGTACTCTCATACTTGGTTATACCATATAGAGTAGGTAGTATTCGATACGGTATTTAGTTCTGGAGATGATACCAAGCGTTCAAAACATGTGTGGTCATATGAAAGATATGCATCTAATATGAATGAATTTTCCCTTCTTGATAAATCTTGAACGAGTTCTGTGAACCAACCACAACATTCATTTATTAAATCATATATTGCATTTGAGGTTCATCCTACAATGAAATTATTTTGTTGAAATTATTTTGATTCTTTTATTTCCTTTTTCTTTTCACCATAATTTGATTATCAATGTTAAATGTATTTGTAAGGGCTGACTCTTAAGACAAATCTATAAATAAGTATATCGCATGTGATGACACCATTGAACTTGTTAATCATACAATCTACATACTGTGTAATATTTGGAAAATTACCACACTTGAGGATTGATTTAACACAATAAATTTATAATTTCTGAATTGAAGTATTCATTTTAATCATGGAAACCTTTCTCCATGAGAAAGCTTTATATTTATCTACTATGAAAACTGTACATACAAAATATTAACAAAACATGACAAATTAGATGATATACTTTAAAATGACAATTTCACTAATCTACCATTCTATTTTACTATTATCTTACTGGTTTCATTTTTTCTAATAGTGTCAATCTTTAGTTTCATCCTTTTGTGTCAAAAAATATATTTGAATTCAAAATCGTTTCTGCTCATAGGCAATTCAAGGGTCAACATCATTCGCAAAGCCGTCGCTGATTGTAATGTTGTATTTTTAAATGTATGTGTCTCTTTTTCTGAACCACTTTCCTGCGTTTGTGAGTTCATTTCTCTTTCGTTCCCCAAACAATTGTTATAATTTTCCAACATAAAATAGATCAGTATACATGTATATATATATATATGCTTGCAATCGATGGGATTTATATTATCACTGCTTATTTAATGTGTTTGACAACTGACAACAAAATCATTCAAAATTAGTTGAGAATGTTTCGAACAAAAAGTCCCTTCAGAAGAAGTTTTCCATATCAAATATTGATATCATTGTGTACGACTAGCTTTATCTGGGTCTTTAAAATCCTATTAACATATGGAGTGGGATTACAAGATATAGCATTTCAAACTGTGAAATTAACACCACCTCGTGACTGTCTCAGATGTATCAATGCAAATTGCTTATGTTATCCGCTTGTACTTATGACATATCACATCAGGTTCAAATTCAAAAATTGGTGTACGAGGATTGATCCAAAAGGTCTCCACCGTTTGCTCTAAAATCTTTATCTTTGACGAATAATATACATATTTTGCCTTAATCGCCCCCTGTATTGTAGCTTCATTTTGTGTATAGATAAACCATGAATTCAAAATTCAACATATGCATCTAGTTACCATAGCAATACAACAGCAAGGTATATGGAGCTTGAATGAATTAAACCGTATTGGTAATTTCAGCAACTGAAGCGCTATTTCATTTTCAGAAAACTATGTTACTGATCAAATGTATTGCTTATTTTACGCATAATGAAACTACTACATATGGGGTGGATGAGATAAGATATGAAAAATACTCTTAAAGTATTAAGATTTTTAGAGCACACGATGCAAAACTTTTGGATCGACCCTTGTAAGCTATATTTTCTGAAGAAGCAACTTTAGGCATATGTGAAGGAGATACACGCGTGAACGGTTTTATAATTATTCAATTCCACTGAGGTACCCATTCATCTTTAAATTATTATTGTATGATGTTATTCCCAGATGCCACACGTGTGAATTAGGAATACGCCTTCTTATTTTTAGCTCAAGTTAGAATGGGAATATCACAATAATATTATTCCTAAAGATATGTGCAACTATTTAAATAAGTTTAACTTACAAGTATATCTTCCACCAGAACCAATTCATCATATTGTTAGCAAAACAACGAACTTGCTTCTTGTATAACTCTTCAAATAACTTGCCAACGTGCTTCAAAATACACGCTGTACTGGATCGCTACATACGTGGCTAGAAAACAAAAATATACATTATGTATCAGTCCCAAACGTACATGCATAGCATAAGGTATCCTTAATGTGTTTATGGTGTGTCTTATTTGATCAATTTCGACATCACAATTATACTTAAATCGTACCTTTAAGTTTCGCGTTTCCTTCTAAACGTTTTCTTTGTATGTTCTCGTGATTCCCAATCGAGTAAATATGATCTCCTCCCTTGCGTATACGGTAGCATTTTACCACTTTGAAACGATGAATCAGGTCTCAGGTATATAATGCTCACTATATTATAAGTCTGGTTCAAATTTTGAGAGTGTTGGCATGTTTAGTTGATTTAACAATGTTTAATAACTTCATTTAAGAGGTAACCGTGAACTCCAATAAAAAAATATTCATCAGTCATATTTCTATCTCCAAACATGATGAAAGAATTGCCTTTGACAAATTAAAAAATTGAAAATTTGAAAAATTTGCCTGTTGTGTTATCTGATTTTATCGGAAATAAATTGGCTGGATCGAATTGAGATATCAGGCCCATAGCTTCGGTCATACATCCTTTCAAAATCATGCAGTACCCCCTGTTCTGCATCATGATAATCCATGACATATCATTTCTTCTCAGCCCTGAGATGCCATGATATAATGAGCTTGATTTGGCGATCCATGAGAGCCCAAAATTGAGGATTTTTAAGATCTTTCATCCCAGCTCATATTTCATTTAATTGGGGTCATTAAACTTGTGTACACGTGCCTATGCTACTATCTGCTGTTAAATACAATGCTTATTATGTATTGTATTGACATTAGGTAAATGATTACATGATAACTATCATACTTATTGACAGTTATAACTCTTCCCATCTGATGTGCTCAGATCACAGAATATGCCTCATAATATCAGAGCATGTTTCAGGTGAAACAGAAAGATGCTATGAGTATCAGAATGCCTGTTCTGAGCACTTGTGAATGTTACATGTGAAGCGATCTGGAACCCTTTCCTTGATGTCTGATTTAAATCTGTAGAAGTGTATATTGTGCCAATGCGCTTCTCTATTTATTTCAATTGACCTCACCACTTTAATCCACAAGATAAAACATGTACTCGTATATAAGTTGCTCAGTTTTTGTCGTGACTGTATCACGCGGTCTATCTTCGACCGTTAATTTGAAAATCAAGGATTGCGAGTCTTATACTGCACCGTTTTTCTTCAAACCTTTACCATTAAAAGCAGAACAAAATTGCCTTTCTGTCGGTGCATTACTTTATTGTAAAGAGTCCCTCGTTCTAGCAGCGTTTTGGTCCCCAGCTGTTAGAAGGTCTTCTTACAACTGGGGACCAATTTTTAAACATCCGGTAGGTCAAAAATTCAAATTAACGGTCGAAGTTAGGATCGCGTGTGTATCTTATTTGATCATTGAGATATTCTGTTTGATTTTAATGGATTAAGAATGACAAGTGTATTCAGGTAGATTTCATAACAAAAGATACATTTACGCATTGCAACACCATGTACGGTTTAACTATTGCGTATACCTAATATTTTAAGTCCTCTATAATATGTAGTTTATTTTTAGTTTTGAGATCATCGTTACAATATTCTTGCCATTGTTATTAAACTATTTTCTATATGCTGTACCACTGCCAATCAACATTGGACTGACGAATACTATTGTGAGTAATGATATAAAGTTTCCAGCTGTTTATAATATAATGTTTTTGTATAAAAGAGTATTGGACACAGGCACGAAAACACGAGTTTATTGAGGGGGAAGCCAGCTTTTGGCAATGTGATGGGGTTTGCTCTACTTTGATAAAAATCGTACGAAAAAGTCTAGACCCCTATACTCCAAATGTTTAGTTGCTTGAAAATTAAGAGGCCGATTAATGACAAAGCAGGCCATTATTAGCCCAAATGGCCCACTTATCGTGACCCTTAAAATATTTTAGGCCTGCACTTTTTTATCATCCTTTATTGACTTGTTGAGGTATTGATCCGAGAAGGATGACTCTTGACTAAATTATCTTTTTTTACCCTGACATACAGACATATGAATGATCTTACCGTGGCATATACACAAGGTTTTAATGTAAAGGTCTCAGGGGCTTACAATGCATGTGTATGAAGTCAACTGATAAAACCATTGAATCTCCCAAATTACATTAAATCATGCCTTAGTACATTTATACATTTAATACATTTCTAGGTTGAGTGAATCCGGAAAGATAAAGGGAGGAGCTCCTTATACATAAATCATACAATATTGAAATGTGCTTTTCTATCTTGTGGGCTATTGTGTCAATTTCAATCTGAAGAGATGCGTAACATTGTATGTTAACAAACCGCAAGCCTGAGTTTACCAAACAGACTCCTACTTGACCAGTTGACCGATCATTGTAATTTGTAATACTGTGTATAACGTCCACAGGTCAGCAGTTCGCCGCCCCAGAATTATAACCTTCTATGTACGCATTTTCATATTTTGAGAAAAAGGCATTTGAAGTTTGAGATTAAATTCCCGTTCTCCTTTTGAAGTTTGACATTTCATATTTAATATGTATCTATACTAATGTATTCTTGTTTTTATGCTAGAGTATCATGATTCTAGCTTTGTCGGAAACCCTATTTTTAAAAAATTCTGTTTGGAGATAGACCTTTAAATTTCTCAGTTCGATGCTATTGCATTGCAGTGTGGACATAGACTTGGTACTGTGGACATAGAACATTTTTATACAATGATCAATTACAGTTGCAATGAACATTAAATGTTAATTGTATCATCGATTTGAATGTGAATGAGGTGAATTATTTATAGGATATTAACGCAGATGCGAGTAGGTAGTTACCAGTTTCACCACCAGGTGGCTCGTTCGGGTCAGATAGCATGGCGGGTATAGTAGAAAGTTCCCTTTAACTTAAATAACATCTGTTTTAGTGGTTCAATTTTCATATAACCCTTATGTATCTAATAGTTATGCAAATTAAAATATGTCCAGTAAATGAAAATGTTATCTGACCAATACAAGAAAAGATATTTCACTTTTTGTGATTTTGTAACATGGGCTCTATGGAGAATCAACCCAAACTAGAAGTCACACTTTCAAAAATAATTAAATTTTTAAACTTGATAAACAATTTTCGAAACCATATTTCTAGATGTATTTTTACATGTAGATTTCAAATATAACATCGCTTTGACTGAATTTTGAATATTAAATGGCGTAAATCAAGATTTTTTCTACTCGCATCTAGTCTATTATGATATCATATACTGCGTTTTCATTTTGATATATATGAGGAGACATAAGGGATATGGATTGTACTTAATGCTTTACATCAAGAATCAATTACTTCATGTAGTAAGCATGATTGACTTTGGATTTTGATTGTTATGTCACAGAAGATAAAAATCAATTAAAACAATAATGCTGTTTTTTATTTTTAAACATTTAAGTATACTTAAACACTTATTATATGAACAAACACTGATCATATAAAACAAACACCTGATAGTTTTCATCAAATCATGATGAGGAGAAAAATGAAACACCGTTCTTTTAAGTAAATCATTCAGACTTTGTGTCTTTTTAGAATTACTGTTCTTCTCATCAACATTTAACTAATTATTTCTCTTGTCTGCTTTTCTTTGCAGATGTATCACATACTACTATCTTTTTCATATACACTGTACTTTATATCTTTTCATTATTACTAAAACCAACTGATAGTTTTCTTCAAATCATGATAAGGTATACAATGAAACAATGTTCATCTAAGTAAATCATTCAGACTTTGTGTCTTTTTATAATTACTGTTCTTCTCATCAACATTTAACTAATTATTATTTCACTTGTCTGCCTTTCTTTGCAGATGTATCACATACTAGTATATTTACTGTACTTTATATCTTTTCATTATTACTAAAACCAACTGATAGTTTTCTTCAAATCATGATTAAGGTATATGAATTAATGAAACAATATTCTACGAAGTAAGTTATTCAGTCAGTGTTTCTTTTTATATTTACTTCTCTTCTTCTCAGTATTTCTTTTTATTACTTATTTTCTCTTGTCCTCTTTTCTTCCTTTCTTTGCAGTTATATCACATATAAGTCATTCAGTCTCTATGTTTGTTTTTATTAGTTTTCTTGTCTTTTCTGCCTTTCTTTGCAGCTGTATCACATATCTTTTTCATATAATCTCTATCACTTGATGGCATGAATTTGAACATTTTCTTCAAATCTTTACACTTCTCACTCTTCACACGTGGACTTGTACATGGCTTTAATTTAGGAAGCCTGACATTTACATATTTTGTAGGTGTATTTAACTTCTTCCTAGATTTGACTGCAAACCTTACGTCCACATCTATATATTCAGAGTTGATGTCAAAAGATTTCTTGTATGTAACTGTATTTGGTGCTTCTGTTGTGTATATTATTTCTTTAACTTGTGTATAGGGTATCTGAGAGAAGTTGAATTTTTTACTAGCAGTTTTATAGTCCATAATGTCATTGCGTGACATTTCACAAACACTGTAAGGTGTCTTTCCTGCATTTCGTATTATTTCATATAATGTTTGGGGACTGTAAAACTCTCTTGGCCTTATCTCTCGTTCGATTACACTATGCATTGAGTCAACCTCCTGTATGGATGAATGATTGGGTGCTCCAAATTTCTGACAGATTTCAAGTGAAATATCCCTGATATTTTCCCTACGCAGAAACTCCATTATGGCCATACTCACAATAGAGTTTTTATTTTGACCTACGCAACTATCTGACCATAGAATGATTTTTTTGATGTTGTTATACTGTTGAATGACATGAGTTAGAACATGAACTACACAACTTGCAATCTCATTACTTCCTCTTGATGCAACAGATTCGTCCCACACACAACATATACCTTTTGATATTTTGTTCACATTAATGTTAAAAGTAGTATTGAAAACTGATAGCTTTCGTAGATAATAAAAGGTACTGATTTCCGCTTTCGGACATAAAAGTACATTCTCTAGGTCAAAACATATATGTGCTTCCGATGCACATCTTTTTTCTCTGTCCCCTTTTCTTTCTGCATGACTCAAGTCTCTATCAGCTTTGTGTGTCTCATATTTTGCTCCAAACTCCTCATCTACACAGTTCATTTTTTCCTTTACATTATACTCCTCACACATACTGCACCTATCTTTCTTAGGGGCAATGAAACCCAAATTGAATTCCTCAACAAAGATTTGTCTATAAAGGTGAAATTTTACTTTTGTTGCACCACTGTCAATGTAAAGTCTGTGCATTTTTGCAATATTCAATGTTCCCTCTAGATATTGCCTTTTAGTATCACCTCTACGGTAGTGGGATTCAATAATGGGAAAGGATTTAATATGTTCTCTAACCTCATTCTTTATCTCCTCTGAAATGAACTTTTTCCTATGCTTTCCATGCCTGCGTGGACTAGGAACTCCATTTATTGCATTCTCATGCATACGAGACACTCTTGTTTGTGAAATAGCTAATGTTGACAAATAAAATTCTTTACAGACCCTCATATTCATACCATTTACAATTACAAAATAAGACACACTGTACTTTCTTCTAGACTGTGATGATTTGGTTCTTGACCTTGCCTTTTCAACTCGTTTCGTTGTTTTATTTATGAAATGATCTTTTTCCAAATCACTCAATTTCCAAAATGATTCATGTATTCCTTGCCGTTGTTTATCACTAACATTCAGACTACATTTGAATTTACAAAGGCCTTTACAGTCCTTTCTAGAGGTCATTACTTTAGCAGGACTGAAGTTTCCCTTAGAGTCATAGTTATCCATCCCAGATTGTCTCGTCTTTTCCTAATGTTGCATTTCCATGCTTTTTCATTTCTTTCTCGTTTTCTTGTTTTACTGTGCTCTGTTTTGTTGTTACTTTTAGTATCCATATTTTGATTTATTGCATTTATGATGACATTGTTATTTGCATCCATGCTTTCTTGGTGTATAATCTGTACATCTATGCTATTTGTGTCCATGTTTTGTATATTCTGAACATCTATTGAGTTATTTGTGTCCATGTTTTCTTGCATATTCTGTACAGCTATCATGATATTATTTGTGTCTATGCTGCCTCGTGTATTGTCTTCAAAGGCTTTGTTATATGTGGTCAAGTTATCTTGTAAATTATCCACATCTGTTACGTCCATGTTTTCTTGTGTATTTTCTGCATCCATGATGATATATAATATTCTTGCTAAAACAGCTTCCACAAAATGTGTTGCATCCTGGAATCAGATCATAATTCATTTAACAATTTATGTTCAGAATAATGTTTACAAATAAATGAAGAAACAATCTCTGTGCATGAAAACATTCTCATAAAACTCTTAATTCTAATATAGTTTGTTATCTATCACAGGATACAAATAATCATGTAAACACTACTGTGAAATAATTCATCATTCTTTATTTTCTATTCTTGACATTTGGCTATTATATTATTATTAAACCCTTAATTGCTTATCCATATCTCTATCTATAAATACCAAAATGAAAACATGAAAGTCAAGTTTTTGTGAAACTATTGAAGACAAACATATTGAACCCAATAATTAACATACAGGTATTTTCCTGATTAGGTATAGCCACCTTAAGGATAACTAATATTAAAGTTATTACCTATGTTTAAATTCCTCGTTGAAAGTATCGACTTTCAAAGTTGGAAATAGAGACAGTCCAAAAAAATGGAGTTTCAGCACTACTTGTGTCATAAGCTGTATTTCCAAATATGTGAACTGTATACCTTGACAATCTATGGCAAATAGATATTCAAATGGCGAAGTACCAAGTGTGTCCAAAAGGGGTCTTGCAGTTATCCCTGTGTGCTCTATGTACACTTGTTCTAACAGTTTACAGTGTTTAATTGCACTGATATCTGCTGGTACTAGGTTATTGCAATGCGCAACAGATATTATCTCAAGATTTGGTAGATGTCTCAGGAACATTAATGTCGATATTGGAGTGAAATCAAGACACAGCCATGTAATGTTTCTCCCATAGAGTAATGTGTTCATTAAGCAAAAATCAAAATCACTATCTGTTCCTATAAATTCTGTTGTTGTTCCCCCTATACTAAAATCAGTGAATTCATGTGCCTTGTCTCTGAGATTTTCAAAATCGTCCTCACAAAGGATTATGTTCCTCAAGCATACAACCTCCCACTTTATAATCTTGGTAATTTCTTTGAGTCTGCGATGTACTTTAGAAACTTGCACCAAATCTTGGACATTAAGAAAGTTAAAAACTTTGAGTAGTATTTCACTCGGAAGGGACAGTAGCATCCTGAAAATATGAAATTTAGCCATCAAAATTGAAAGTAGAACAGTAGAAGTAAAGCAAAAGTCAAAAATATTTTAAGTATCATCTTAGAATAATGAGATTCTATCTCCAGCATGGTTTTGTTTCAAAAGGAAACCTTGTTGTTTACAAACAGAGATTATTGGCCATTATAATTTTAGAATGATGTTGATAATGCTGTCTGATAGCAGGCATGGTAACTGAAGTGAAACATCCATGAGTAATCTTCAAATGAAGCATAAAAATTAAAAACTTACTTCTTTCAATATCATAAACCACCATCCATCTTTTTCTGATCACATGATCAATATGCCAACCTCCAATTGGTCAACAGATAGAATGTTATAACACTTTACAAGTCAATTGAAAAGTGGAATTAGCACATTTTATCATTGGAAATAACCGTTTTGGAGTGAAATGGGACAACATAACATTATTTACCAGAAAGATACACCCCAATATTATCATATTCTGCAAAAATCTCAATTTTTTTAACTTTGGCACATAGAAGGTTATAATTCTGGGGCGGCGAGTTAGTTCAAGTTTATATCCTGAATATGCAGTAATTATAACCAACTTGGAATTTAAGAACAACAAACGTTATGTACTATCAAAGCATTTTAATCGTTGCACAATAAGCGATTTGCATAAAATGGCGTAAGAATTCAAAATACCAGTGCCCATTACGAGTTGTCATTTAGAGTCAAATGCGAATGTGAAACGAAAGGTGAGATATATCACTGCGATTAATCATGTTAATTGTCGGTTGCTGTGTGGGGGATTGACTGGTCGACCGGTGTAAACTCAAACCATGATCATACGAGGTAGGTTTTTAATAAAAACACATTATACAATAATAAGCTGGGTTATGATATACATGTATTTTATAACAGATTTTATAAAAATGTATTTTAAAACGAAACAGTACATCATTCTGTCCTCGCAATGGAAATCCTGAACTTTTTATACATTATTTTATAGCTTTCATTCATTAATGTTTCAGTCAAAAGATATCTTCGATGAAAACACAAACGCTCATCTTGGAATATCTAAATACCACGCCAGAGGGTACACACATGGTACTCTCGATTACATATCAAGAAGACAAATATTGTTTGATTATTGGGCGAGGAATATGACACAACAGAGGAAAATGAAAACTTCCTTCTAACACTTATAACAGACTACGATACCTGGAATTGTTCAGATCATATGGCGATTGCATTCTGATACTCATAGCATCTTTCGGTTTCACCTTTCTCAGGGCTGAGAAGAAATGAGATGCCATGGTTTATCATCATGATGGGCGCTTGTGGAACGTTTATATCTTTTATCTTTTTTTATATCCATGTACAGAATACGAGGGTTGTCCCATAAGTCCTGAAATGTTTGCTCTAACATCTTAAAATGATATACAGAGAACTATTTTGGACGACGTTCGAAGGACGAGAAAATGGATGATACAAAAGCTCAAAAAGTAAACTAGTAAACTAAAATCTAAAAGTAAGATCATGACATCTCTAATGGCAATAGTAAAACTAAAATAGAGCGTGTAGGCCATGCAAGTCATCTCGCAACATTTAAATTGGAATCAGGTGTAGATTGAGTACGGGAAGTAAGGCCATATTTGCTTTTAACCACAATATGTAAATTAAAAATGATCTTGATTGTTTTATTGCGGTACGATGACAACTTGAAATGTTTGTAAATTAATTTGATACACAATATTGCCCAAAGGGATAGGAATTTGACGAGGAAGCTCGTCCCCGCGCCCGGCCGATTGAGTAGTTTGTTAAAAAATGATTACACTTATACCAGACTACGGTACCTGTAATTGTTCAGATCATATGCTGATATATGGCGATTGTGGAAAGTTTATATCTACATGTACAGTATACGCGAGTTGTCCCATAAGATCAACATACTCATCGTATAGTAATGGAAATCGAAGCAAATGTGACCCATATTATCTCTCAACATTAATGAGTATAGTCTCTGGCAAACTTTTGAAATGTAATTAGAATCAAGTTGATTTTATCATTACGTTTGCATTGTTGTACGAAATGACAGGATGATCATACGATATCACCGAAAGCAGTACGTACGATAATCCTACGGTGACCGTACGGGCGCCGACAGGGTAGGGTCCGATGAGTTTAATGGAGAGTTGTTTGTAATAGAATGTAATGCAGTTATATGAAATACTGTGTTTTGATTGGCTAGACTAAGTTTGTCAAATTACACTATGCCTACACTACCCTCCATTAGTTTGGAATTCACACATAGCTAGACAAGGTGTGTCCGATTTCAGCCAATCCGAACACAGTATTTCACATAACGCATTGTGCGTGAAATAACCAATAACGCATCCAAGGTCATTCCTTAGGTGGTTGCAAAGGTGACAAGTTCACTCAACAGATAAAAATTGGTGGTTTGCCAACTTGACCCTTGCAAAAAGTTTCATTTAAAATATGTCATTTTAGTGATTTCGTATCTTTTAGGTGACATGGTAAAACTATTTTGCAATGTGTGAAAAGAATTTAAGCCCGAGACTCGATGCATTTTGTAATTACCAACATCTTCAAAGAATGATCATTCTACATTGCACTCAGTCAAGGGCTTAAATCCTTAAACCTTTTCCCCATGTGCCAGAGCCACTCAATGTTTTATTTTTAATTTTCATAACTTTCAGCGACAAAAAACCATGTAAATCAATAATTTTTCTGGCTGTGATGTAATTTGACTGCATTGGCTATACCTCCAAATATTTTCAAATACTATTTCAAATACTATTACAATAGGCCGAAAATTTAAGACTAATTACAAACATTCTTTATATAATTATTCGATTTTAATTTTTGGAATTTATCCATATAGCAATTTCTATACGGACAAACTTAATTTTTGAGCACCAAAGGTTTTCGACTACACCCGCATAGAAATCTCTATATAGGCATTCAATTTATATTTTTGACCATATAGAAATTTCTATACAGCAGGCAATCTAGGAAAATAATTTTTCTGGGCCACATAGAAATTTCTATACAGCGTTTCGATTTTGATTTTTCTACTCTATCCTTATAGAAATTTCTATACCAGCAAACATAATTTAAATATGCACCCATATATATAGAAATTTCTATGAAGCGTTTCAATTTTTATTTTTGACTTTATCAATATAGAAATTTCTATACGAGGAGAAATGTTTTACCAGTAACATAATTATTATTTTCCGACGGCCTTCACATAGAAATTTCTATACCGATAACCAATTAAAATGACAAAAATTGATATTTCCAGAGTCATCTGCATAGAAATTTCTATACGGAAAGACAATGGAATATTTTGTATAGAAATTTCTATCTGAGAATAGTTTATTTGTAAGTCTAGTTAGAAGCTACATAGAAAATTCTATACGATAAGAAGAAACACAATTTTACTAGACATCAACATGAATATGTATTGATAAAATGATTTTACCTTTATCTGGTTTGATGAAATATTCATATACTTTGTATAAATATTGTAAATCTAATATGATAATAAAACATTGACGGTTGAAATTCATGAAATTCACTGCTGTTTTTACGTTTTTGGGTTTTCAAAAAGGGACTAAACGGTTCATTCTCTTTTTAAATGGTCACGACTTTGTAGTAATTGTAATACTCATTTACACAATTAAGCAATTAAAAAACTCAAAATGACAATATAAGTTAAACCTAAGTAAAATGAAGTAAAACTAAGTATTTAACTTTAAGTAATTTTTATACTTGGGACATACTCATTGTAATTCATTTTTAAGAGTGTACGAGGGTTGTCCCAGAAGTAATGCACTATATGTTCTTACTTTATCAATAATTGATATTTTTTCATGAAATTTTCAGTAAATGTTCCTCAGAGACACTTTGATTAATCTACAAATTTTCATATTGACTGATAAAACTATATTGATGTTATCATAAAATCAAGTTGGTGAGTTTTGGTAGGGCGGGGCAGGTTATGCAGTCACGTCAAAATGAATAAAAAATTAAAAATATGAAATAATTGATCAACAAATACCATTTTGTGTAGCTATAAGAAGTATGCTCAAAAATACATTTTAAGATACTAAATTACTATGAGCACATCCTAGATTTAATGGATGTATATTGCACAGTGTCCCATTTCACATTTTCTTAAAATATTGCCCTTTGCATGTTATGAACTTTTGATGCCTGTCAGGAAAAAACACTTGGCAATTTCTTCCACTGTGACTTGTGGAGTTTTTGCCTCCCATGTTTGGAGTTGTCATCCAGGGTCCAGTCATCTCTTTTAAATCTCTTCTGCCGCCTCATAAGTGTAGTTCTATCTGGTATATACTCCTTTTATACTTTCTTCATGGTAGCATCAGTTATGCGTGGCTGTGAGTCCAAGTGAAGTATGAAATTAGGCCACCAAACGCAAGGCCTTCTGTTATCAGGTAAGAATTGCAGCCATTTTGCAATTTCTTGACTGCGACTATATTTGACTTTGTGACTATTGAACTGTGGTATTATGACATGACAGTGCTAAATGTCATTATTTGTACTTGGCCAACATCATGCTGAATAAATTTAACAATTTCCGAAACATTTTGATCATTTAAAAGAAAGAAATATTAATAAAATAACACTTTGGATCTTTTCATAATTAGATAAATTGGTACCTGCCCCGCCAACCCCTACCCCCATGTTGCTATAGCAACCATATTAAGACTTAATATTAATATTTGATGCTGAAACTTCAGGATATAATAGATAAAACTTCAATTGTTATATACACAAACTTTCAGCTGAATTAAAGAATATTCAATAAAGTTATAGCATATAGTGCATTACTTCTGGGACGACCCTCGTATTCTTAATCCACTTTGTACATTTGTAGCACGAGTAAAGTCAACATCCAAAATGGTACAAAATATTTCGAAGAAAATGCTCGACGTACAAGTATACACATATGACTGTTTAAATAAAGGAACCATAAAAACTAAACTAGCTTGAAAAGTCCGAACGGAATGCGTTCGCCTTTTTTCGACGTGCACTAATGCATTTACAATTCAGCATAGACGAAGATTGAATGATCTTATATTTAAAAAATTGAACCCTTCAAAGACTGTATCATGCCCCACGTACGTGGGTCGGGTCGTGGGAACGAGGTACTAGGTTTTTATACAAAGCCTTGAATATACGAGAGTACAGGAATGCATAGTATATAATAAACAATTACACATGAAAACATGGAGACTGGTATTCATGTCGTGTATTCAAAAATTTGTACAGACACCATCATACAGAATTTTAGAGTTGTTCAGACACCATCATTTTTCGAAACGAAAAACAGTCATATCTCAAATAATATACGTTCTGTGCTTGTCAATTTAAGTTCATTTGAAAGACTGAGATAGTATACATAAGTGGGGAGAAATTTGACGCTGTTAACAAAATATAAATATGAAAAATATTCATTTATCTGGCTTAATCGAGAAAATCGTACAGCTTGTTCAGACACCATCAATTACGAAGGTCACGTGATGACAATCCCCACCGTGGGAAAGAGCATTGCAATATTATTCATTGCATATGCAATAGGAATTGATTGAAATCCATTTGTTAAACCGTGTATTGGTAGCTGTAAATATCGGGTGGATAAAAAAAACGTCCCGAACTTTGAGAGTTAATATCTCAGAAACTATAAATAGTATATAAGTGAAACTTTCAGTCTCATAACTTCATTCTATTGCCTCTAAGACCTAAAAGTTTCAATGCAATACCTAAGTATTAAGAGCAAAACATTAAAAATAAAAAGTATGGTCCATAAATGAAATACCGGGCTATAAAGTTATGACGTCTTACCTTGAACGTTAAAATAAATGATCAATGGGGCCCCCATCCTCACTACACACTGCTCGAAGCCTTTTCTTCCAGAAATTCCAGAGCAATACATGCTCCCTTCCATCCCTTTTCAATGAAACATGCCTCAATTATTGACTTATCAGTCTTGCTGAACACCATGATGGCAACTTGACAGTAATCTTCGGAAGACTAGTGAATGTGATATGAATAACTTTTAGCAAAGACTACAATGTAGCAACGTTGCACTTTTTGACCTGATCTGCAGTACAGTATTGCAAAACAGTACACCAATGGACTTTCAGGAATGCATATTTTGACTGGGCAATGTCTACAATGTAGCTAAACAACATATAACTGTTTTTTTCTATTCCAAGAAGACACATTTACAACTCAACAGCTGGTTGACAAGTGTCAGATGAAGGTTCCCGGGTAAGACGTCATAACTTTATAGCCCGGTATTTCATTTTTTGACCATACTTTTTATTTTTAACGTTATGTTCGTAATACTAAAGGTACTAAAGGTATTGAAACGTTCAGGTCTTAAAAGCAATAGGATGAAGTTATAATACTGAAAGTTTCACTTATATACTATTTTTAGTTTCTGAGATATTAAATCTCAAAGTTCGGGACGTTTTTTTTATCCACCCGATATTAACCCAATAATCATATTTGGTTTTACAGCATTACATTCTGGTATAAAAGTTCTAATCCCCGAGAACTGCAATATTTGCTGTTTTGTAACTTTCAATAGCGTTTCAGCTCGATTGATTCCGGGCTCAATTGCAAATGATATTATAATCTTCGCAAAATTACTGAGAATAGCCCCAATCACGCAATAATTGGCTCAACATAAAAGCGAATAACTCGTTTTTGAAAGCCAGTGTTTCATTTTTATTTACAAAATCGTTTTTCGCGGCAAATTGTTTCAACCACACACGTCATATCACGTGACGCAACATTTCTGCTCTGAATATGAAATCAGTTTTGCCGCGAAAACAGACACGTACTGCCTTTATATCCCCGATATCATGATAAATGCTCTTTTGGAATTGTTGATGGTTCACCATCGTAAAGTGTGGCCTTCATACGGTAAAATAGCATAAATATATCTAAATCGAGTAAAATGGTTTGAGTACAAAGTGTTTAGAACGTTGCAATTTCACGTTAGCGTCAACAGTATAATCCTTTCTGAAGAAAGTTATGTGTGCCATACATGTTTTTGGCTCCAAATACCTTACGAAACGAGCTTGTTTAAAGTATGTATCATAGAAAATCAGCTATATAACTATAAATGGCATAACATCACAATGACACCCGTTAATACGATGACAACCAGTGATAAATGTGTGGATGACTATTTTAACAAATCGATACAAATTAGGGTATAAAATCAGTGAAACTCGCCTACGTTTACCAGTACTGCGACGCCACATTAGTTGTACAATACGCTATAATACAGTTTGGAGAAATTAAAAGCAACCTAAACAACCTAAAGAGTCACAAGTATGGCGAGATTGATGATTGCTGAGGCTTTAATAATTTGGTTAAATTATTTTCAGCTTGTATGTAAGTACATTTCAAGTTTTCCTGATGTGATTTTGTAAATTTGGCGTAGATTGAAAAAAAGTATTAGTTCATTTCAAACTTTTCGGCTAAATCCTCTAGCTTTTTGATGTTATGAGTATTGGTTATCCATTTTTCTTAACATGTATTGTAATGACATCAGTATGAATGAAATGTCCCTTGGTGTTCTGGTCCTGGATTGTGATATTGGTTCTCGATTCGAGGGGAGGGGGATGTTAGACATTGTTTCTTTTCACGTTGGATAATGGTTTTGGAATATATAGTGTCTACTTTTCTTATGACAGATTTACACTTACAGTTTGCTTTTCTTGTTGGGTTTCTTTAAAGTTTTTAGTCACCATTCCTTTTGGCTTTTGCGCTTATATATTCGCTTCATCAAAATTGTTATGTAATATGTACATGTATGTAATGATCATGATCTTTGATTCTCCATAGGCACATACAACTTTTGTATCTAAAGATAGATGTCGTACTTGTAGTAGGTTTGAGTTAATGGCAAATATTAGAATATACATGTGGATTTCCAAAACTCGATTTGTTAGTTTTCATATCAATAACAAAATGTTTTTTGCAGCATCGACGTCTCGTTCCATCACGCTTATTGACAACATTGGGACAGAAGTTGATGTACTTGACGCCATTCCAGCCAAGTTTGGAGAGCTATTTGGACAAGACGTTACTGTAAGAAAATAAATATTTTTATTGAGAATAGTTTTCAGACAGGCATCATGATGTATATGTCCAAATTGTTAACACTAATATGATTTATTAAAATTCTTCGAGCTCTGAATTTTCACCAAAAAGAAGTTTTCAAGCTGATCATTCCTCTTTTAAAGCTACCGCTTAGTAGCTTATGCAATTTAATGTGCCATTGCCAAGAAAATTGTAAAAAATGAAATTAGTAATCAGGGGGCCATTAAAATATAGAACTATATCTATTCTCCCTTTGTGAAAGTCGACAATTTTTAATATTAGATTGATTTCAGTTCCAGGGCACTCTCGTCGTCACTGACACTGCAGAGGCATGCTATCCTCTCAACAACCCTTGTGACATCGTTGGTAAAATTGCCGTTGTCAAGCGGGGCACTTGTAATTTCATTTATAAGGTGAGGTATCAATGTTGTTATAATGGAGGTGGATCTGGGAATGAATAGTGTGAATTTATGACAGTTCTACAATTTTGAATGACCTTACCTCGACTTAAATTATTTGGTGTAGTGACAAGAGGCTTTGATGGAATCCATGAACGTTATTATCTTCTGCAAAAACGGATACAAAGTCGAAAAAATGCAAGGCGCTCGATAACACATGCTTCTTACTACAATACTAGATATGTCTTTTGAAACATTTCAATTAACATCTGTAATATTTAATTAGAGATACATTGTATATCTTATTTTATTTGAGGCATGTGCAGTTTCACTTCTAAGGTGAGTAATACCTCATTTGATCAACGACAACCTTAACGATTTTATGAAGTTCGGTCGCCGTAATATGTTGCCGTAGACCAAATGTGATCTAATGTGAAATGTGTTTCATAAAATACAATTTCAGCGATTTTTGACCTTTGATGTTCACACAGCAGTAAGTTAAAAATCATGTACCTTTTGGTGTTTTTTTACAAATTGTCATTATTTATTGTTGTCTAGTAAATAATGTATAAATACAAACCATTTGAATCATAGGGCAATATTGGCAAAAAACAAATTCTATTTTGGTAGGTTCTATGTAGGTTAGTAATGGCTAAACTTTAAGTGTAATTGTGTAATATATGACTATTGATTCAATTTCAGACATAACAAAACACATCATATTGTTGGTAGTTGGTAGTAATCTATGGAAAAAGAGTTATCTGAAATATTCTCCGTATTCCACAGATATCACCTTTTTCCACGCATTTGCAAAATAGCATACCTATGTTTATATGTTACGTAACAGATTTGAGCTCAACTATGGGAAAATAATGAAATATAGGTAAATAACTAAATTACCACTCCAAAACATCAAATATAAGGGTTTAAGAAAGAATATCGAATATGATATTCAAAAGGTAGAAACTCATGTCTCACATTACCCAAACCCAAGATATATCAGGATCGTCACAATGTTATATCAATTAAAAAGGATTTAAAAATAAATGGATAAAAGCAATACTAACCTACAATGAATGTACTTGTTTAGATTTGATCAACTTGAGTTATTTTGATAAATTGACGATTTATGCAAGGGTGCAAAACAAGCAAATTGTCAAAACCGGCCTCGCTGATTGGTTTAATTTTAAGTTTCTTTGCATCGGATGTGACGTCATAAACGCGGTCTAACCAACGACAAAACAAACAAGCATTATATGTTTTATTCAGTGCCCTGCTCTTTTTTATTTTTTTGTTTTTTTAGCAAACAAACAAATCATCTAGATCGTATATGTGCTTTCATTTATGGTCTAAGTCTTATAAAATGAATTAAACTCGAATGGTTTTTATTTTTTCTATCCTTTGTGAGTGATGATGTGTTTTGATTCGAAAGCCAGACGTTTTTTCAAGTAAACAATATTTTTAAAAAAATCACGATATATGTACCTCCTTAATTATTGGTTTATATATTATTTCGCTAAATAGTGTGCCACCTGTTCTTCATACTTCGGAGTCATACATTCAGCTATTGCTTAATAATGATGAGATATACAGGGCGTATAAAAAACGCAATAAGCAGTTAAATCACAAAACTAGTGATGCCTACATCAATTAGATTATCCCACCGAACGAAGTTCGAGAGGGATATAGGGAAGCCGTCCGTCCGTCCGTTCGGCCGTCATTCCGTCCGTCCGTCTGTTTGTCCGGGCGATAACTCAAATACCATTTCACGGATTTGATTCAAATTTTATAGGCTTATGCCTTATGAGGGTAGGACCTCTGCTCGAGAAGGAATTTTCAATATGGCTGCTCAATTCAAAAAAGCCGCTATTTTTCGTAAAAAATGTAATCGTTGATAACTCAAATACAAGTTGACAGATTTGGTTCAAATTTTATATGCTGATGCCTAGGGACAAAGGAAATTTGCACAAAAATAAATTTCCAAGATGGCCGCTTAATTTTAAAATGGCGGCCATTTTTCGTAAAAATATGTAATCTTTGATAACCCAAGTACCAGTGAACGGATTTGGTTCAAATTTCATATGATGATGCTTAGGGACACAGTTGCTATGTTAAAAAAAAATTTTCAAGATGGCCACTTAATTTCAAAATGGCGGCAATTTTTCGTATAAAACGTAATCTTTGATAACTCAAATACCAGTGAACAGATTTGGTTGAAATTTTATATGCTGATGCCTAGGGACAAAGTAGTTTCGCACAAAAATAGATTTTCAAGATGGCCGCTTAATTTAAAAATGGCGGCCATTTTTCGGAATTATGTGATCTTTGATAACTCAAATACCAGTGAACGGATTTGGGTCAAATTTTATATGATGATGCTCAGGGACACAGTAGCTATGTTCGACAAAACATTTTCAAGATGGCTGCTTAATTTTAAAATGGCGGCAATCTTTCGTAAAAAACGTAATCTTTGATAACTCAAATACCAGTGAACAGATTTGGTTGAAATATTATATGATTATGCCTATGGACACAGTAGCTCTGTTCAAGAAATAATTTTTAAGATGGCGGCTGAATTTTAAGATGGCGGCCCACATTCGTAAAAAACGTAATATTTGATAACTCAGAGACCAGTGAACGGATTTGGTTCAAATTTTATATGATGATGCCTAGTTCACAATGGTATAAATTAACTTTGTGCCAAATTTCATGCTTCTATCACAAAGTTCACAAACATTTCGACATTTACACTAGCTATAATAAGCATTATATGTTTTTTTCGGTGGAATTTTTGAGAAATAAGAACCATCAGCTGTAGAAATTAATCCTAACAAACGGATTAATTAGTGTGAAGGAAACTCATTTCATAGGAATGGAAATGCCGACATATTATTTGCTCCTGACTTGGATATTATTCTATATTATATGGCATTATATGTTGTTCCCTTCAAATAATACACGATTTTTTTAAATAGTTATTATATCTTATTCCCCTATAATACAGGAAATAACTGGCTACCATACAGGAAAAAATATTATCTACGATTCCCTCTTATTGCAACTATATTAAACATTTTATTCTATATTATTTTTACTTCAATACCAAGTGAATTGAAAAATGTAACTTTCCACAGACTTAATGAAATGAATCCAAAATTTAACACTGTGTTAATTATAATTCGACTGTCATTGTCCAATTTAGTAAAAGTAAAAAGCTTAATTTATAAATGACTTTTTGATGGAAATTAGAACCCTCAGTTATAGAAATGACCAGATTAATCTGAACAAGCGAATTAATTAGCATTGAAAACAAAATACATTCAATGCTGGACTTTGCTTTTAATCTGTTAAAACAACAAACTCGGGAACTGAAGCTATTACGTAATATCGCGTATAAGACGCGTATAGTTTGTTTTTAGGTAGAATAAGAGAAGAATAAGTCAAGTATAGTTTGATATAGTCTGTTTTTATTTAATATAATTTGTTTTTCACCGCATATAGTAGGTTTGATTCCTACTTTGAGGCGTATAAGTCGAAAATAGTTCAGTAAAGATATACACTCTGCAATGATATATGCAACTTATTTTAGTTTATATGAGCGTACCGGAGAGTATATCAGGACTTATATTAAAGTGTTCCGTTTTTAGGAATATGGGAGAAACTATTCTCGCCCATATTTTAGGTGGAATTCAAACTATATGGGGGTTATTCTAAAAAATAGTTTGCTATAGTACAAACTATATTTGGCTTTTTTTCACAGTGTTTGCTACTCCGTGGAGTTGCTGTTTATCTAGTTCAATGTACCATAAAGCCTCGTCCCTCCTCTTTGCAATGATATGTCATTCATTCACATGTGCTCATGCTTGGGGGAGAAATCTCTCATTTTCACAGTTGGTCGAAATCGGCTCTGGACCAAGTTTCAGATATTGCAAAAATCAGAGAAAGGGCTGAGTGCCAATGGAAGTTCATCTGGCTTGTATTGTTGTAACATTTTATTTTGGAGCTATCTCAGGAGCATCTGTGGTCACCATTCCTCCACCAGATATTGCAAAACTTGGAGAAAGAAATGCCAATGGGTTGCTTTTCTCCGCATTAACCAACATATGATTTAGAGCTAAGCCGTGAATGGCATGGATAGATGAGGGTATCTTTGTGTGCTAAGAAGTGGTGGCAATTTGGAGGGGTGTAGGATGTATTCTTACAAGAGTATGAGTATAAACACTTTACAGACTATGTCACACCTGCCACACCTTCTTCCAATACCCCCTATGCCCCATACACTAGCTTTTGCAATGTTAAAAACTTGGGCCCGAGCTGAATTTTGCCCCATTTTGCGAAATAATGATTATTCGGCCAGCCATGGCTCCCTGTGAATGAAGACATTCCATTGCAAAGAGGAGTAATTTGGCTTTTTGGTACATTGAATGAAAAGGATGCAGTCATCATTGGTTTTATGTTTTCTTCCAATGCCGTACATTGACTTTCGCGATGTTTATAAATTGGTCCCAAGCTAATGTTGACCCACTTTGCAAAAATTATGATTACTCGCCCAACCATGACCCAATATCAACGAATGATATACCATTGGAAAGAGGAGACACGTGGCTTTATGGTACATTTAATGAAATCAATGCTGTTATCACTGGTTTTGCTTTTCCTAGATATGTTGCGTTTTTTATACGCATTGGACAGATCGATTCCATTCGTTTTTCCAGGCCTACAATGCTGAACGTGCGGGTGCTATTGGAGTTATCGTGATGAGTAAGTTTATTAGAAAGATGCCATTTTGTCGTTCATTTAGTTTCCTTGATTTTCCCGAAAACTTAGCTACAATATTTTTATAGAAAAAAGCAAATATGGTAGACACAGCAAACATTTCTCAATGTTGAATTAATGAAAAATCAACATTAATTCAACATTGATTGTTTCAAGCATTGATAAACCAATACTTGCCCTTTGTTTAGTTCAGTGTTAAATCAAGCTTGTTTCAGGCTTGGGGAAAGGAGGAGGGAAAGTATTGCAACAGATTCCGGACAGGCATATGTTGGATGTTGGCTATTTTCTGTGAATTTAAACTGGTGCATATGTAAGGTCAATGCATTACCTCCAGGAAAAGCACTCATAACGATGATAAGATAATTTCGACTTTGAGACAGGGAAGATGCAAACAACCCACCCACGTGTTTTTTCTGAAATATTGACCTGATTTCCAACCCTACTTTTTAATTTCCGTTGCATCAATATGTTGCGTTTTGACACACAGTTAACCCCTTTAAAGGAATAAATATGCATAAGAGTAAGAATAAGTACCTGTTTACAATGTTTATTATATTTTATTTTTGTTTTTATAATAAAAATTGTCTACATGCACGTCATTGAATAGTTTTTGACGGCCATTTTGAATATTTTCGCAAGGTTTTGCCTTCAAAAGTAATAAATACATCAATATACCATGGTTTATTTTGTACAATATAAACAAAATTCTATTATGATACGTGACGTCACACTGGCTAGAACAATTGATTTGTTGGTCTATATTGGAGTATGTATGACCACTAAAATTCTTAAATGCAAATAGTTGTGTTTCTTGTCTGTTTATCATATTAGAATCGTAACAAAGACCTCGATTTTATGATTTGTGTCAAATATATGACCTCAAATCTTATTCTGGCCATTGCCAAAGACCTCAATCGCTACGTGATTTCGGTCTTTTAACAATTAACAGAATAAAATTTTCGGTCATATATTACGCCATAAATCATAAAATCTCGGTCTTTATTCCTTAAATAATGTATACTAATGCTTTAATTCCCCCAAAAATATCTGAACAAAAAATTAAAAAATCAAAATTGCAACCAGTCTGTCAATTCATGTTGCGACTCATTTTGTGTGAATATCACATTAATGTTTATGTTTCTCTTGTTCTTAACATCTGATATTTGTTTCTTCAGTCTTTGACATAAGATATCTCAGCTAATATAACCAAACGATAACCTAGCATTTCCCATAGTTACCTATTTATGTTAAATGGACGTATTTCCGTCAACATTGGTCAATGGCCAGCTCTCACTTATTCGTAGTCTGGCTACAAGTCTTTCTGACCCCCTCCCCACTAGAATATCAGTGGGAAAAGAAAGGGGGGTTGGTAACATGCTTGTATATGACCAGAATACTTCTCAAGCTCCTTCTCTATCCAATATATGAAAGGTGATAGACAGTACTCACTTATTCCAAAAGGTTTCCCCATATCATTGTTTTAATTCAAGAAGGAATTATATAGAAAATAACTGTAAGCATACACAGACAGTAAAGCTACCTACAGACGTGCCTGAATCAAAAAAGAAAATCGTCCATGCGCGGAATCGAAAGAACAGAGAGAAAAGTTATCAGTCGTGTAACACAAATCATTACGACGATATGGAATTAAATCTTACCTGGATTAAGTGACGGAATGCAATACGTGGTATCATGAATCCATAGAGTTAAGTTCATAAAAACTACATGTACAGGGTGGTCCAAAAAAATGGGACACTTATATTTCGAAAGTAGATATTGATTTTCTTGATGAAAACATGACATATTATATACCAGTGGATAGGGAATTTACTTATCTTTAATTTGGTATACCATGAGTTCAAATTTATTATAATGTCTGTCAACCAGCGTCCATAATATAAATGACGTCATTTTCGTTTCAAAACAGGTTTTCCAAAACTTGTAAAAAGTTTTTTGTCAACTTGATTAACATAAACAGACGCTCAATATGCCCACCATTTTGATCAATTATAGCCCATGATTTTGGCCTAAACTGGTCAAATGCGTCATTGACATGCTGTTGAGACAATGAATTCGACTTTTCAATAATTCTGTCCTTAAGGGACTGAGTAGATGTAAGGGGTTCATGGTAAACCAATTCTGTTAGTTCTCCAAATACGCGGTATACGTCGCAGACATTGACATCGGATGATCCAGTTATGTTGTTTTTGGACCATCCTGATATGAGCTCATTTGATCAAAATGGTGGACATATTGAACATCCGTTTATGTAAATAAATTTAACAATAAAACTTGTTTTTTGCTACTTTTGGAAAACCTGTTTTGAAACAAAAATGACGTCATTTATATTATGGACGCTGGTTGACAGACATTAAAATAAATTTGAACTTATGATATATCAAATTAAAGATGAGTAAATTCCCTATCCACTGGTATATAATATGACATGTTCTCATCAAAAAAATCAATATCTATTTTCGAAATACGAGTGTCCCATTTTTTTGGACCACCCTGTATATGACTGGCTCGTATGACTGTCCCACTGCTGAGTTATGTAATAGATTACTATATAGACGATATGATATTTTGTCATAAAAACAATGTAAAGTTAAGATCAGATACAAAATCAGTTCAATTATCCCATAAGGTCCCCCGGGGATTATGGTCCCCTTTCTCAACGGCCCTTAATGGCCCTGATTGTGTATAAGATAATAAGGGAAAGAGTTGTATTTAGGTCACCATATAAATCAATGGAGAGTAGGACCATAATTTGATTGGACCTCCTACCCTTTTACACTGGCCGGAAGAACCAAATTTTGTAATACATCAACTTTCTCATCCCCGATGATTTTGTTCATTACGATCTATAAAATGAACGAAAATAGAAACATGCACACCCTTCCTCTAGAACTGGTATTCACGCGTGTGACCCTGAGGCCTATGATTTATCCCAAGACGCCTTCGACCCCATCATCTCTGACTACCACAAGAGTGAAGTGAAACCCATCCTGAGAGACATTTGCATTAAGACATCAGCCCTAAGACATTTGCTGATATGGCGGGTAATATGGTTTTTGATTTTGTCTGGGCATACATCAATTTTGGCTTTGAAATTTGCATAATGTTTTATTTTCAATATGTTTTTTTTAATCAATCATTCAATTTATATATATAAACTTTGAAGCACAAAGAAATGGCGTCACGATGATATAATGCATTAATTTTTTTCTATGGGACTGGTTGCCACATTTGTTGTGTGAGGGGAGGATACACTTTTGCGCTGTTGCAGTTATTTTCAAAGACAATCAGTTCTTTGGTTTTTCAATAATGCCCAGAGCAGGTTCAGATTGCAGATGTCATATTAATTGTTTTGTTGGTTACTCTGTTGATTACATATTTGGATATGTTAGGTCAGCACTTTTTTGATACAATGGTAATATATATGTAAAGGTCAATGAAATTCAGTCATTTGAAGTTATTGTAGTTTTTTATTGCTTTACAGATTTATGTCTATTAATGTCGTTTTAGAAATTAATCAATCATGACTCTTTCAAAGTTCTACATATCGCTTTGGTTTGGTGAATTGCCAATGAAACATGTCAGAGATATTATACTTTATTGGACCAGAAATAGCCCCATGAGCTGAACACTTTTTACATGTTCATGGGCGTGTTTGACCATAAATGCTCCTATTTTCTTTTGGATATTTGAAACATTGAGATCTATTGCAAGCTATTCGGAAAGGTCTACTCGTTATAATGATAACGTTATAATGATATTTTGCTAGTTGTCACCGAAGTATTATAGCTAGTATTTGCAAGATTTAATAATAAGTTGAATAATCCAAACAAACAAGGGCTTGTTGCTAGACACAAATTCTTCCAGACAAGTGTGAATAACAGTTTTGGTATTCTACGCTAAAGGCTATAAATGCCGCAAACAGCTATAATGGAATGCAGTTAACTTTGAAGTGGTGTGAAAACTTGAGATGGTTCTTCTCTGCATAATGGGAAAACAGATAGTTGAGAGAGTTATTTATTACTTGTTTTCTTATTTTTAGTCTTTTAATAGTGCTCGTTTCTATCATTTGAGCTTACAGCAAGAGATTATTGCCTATACTTTGGCATACTTGAAGACTGACTTATATTTAGTTCTGTTGCAGCCTGAATGGTTAGCTATTCGTTAAAGGTTAGCTATGTTGGCATTTCTCAGATATCTTTAGAGAGCTATAAATTATCTTTATTTTGACTTGAACTTAAGTCTAAAGCCTTAAATTCGAAATCTTTGGCCGTGCAAGTGAAGGGTATTAAAAATCTTCAAATATATTTCAGTATAAGGAAATACACATGTATTTCTTTAATTAATTTTGATCAGTGTGGGTCTTATACATTTTTTAATATCTAAATTACTTTGAATTGCACAAATAATGTTGTTAAATTGCAATGCATTTGATTATCACTTTTCTTGGATGATATTGGGGATGGATTCAAAAGTTCATGATCAAATGGCATCAATATTTGCAAAATAAAGGCAGGAAATGTATAGCTAGTTTTCCATAAATAAGAGTGTAGATCTCTATTTTATTTTCATATTAAATGAAAATTGTGCATATAATTTTATTTGTAATTCAGTCATTTTAAGTAATTTGTTTTAATTGCTTTACAGATTTATACTTAGAAATCAATCAATTTAAAGGCTTTCAAAGAAAAGTCTTCTCTTCATAAGGAAATATTTTGTTAGTTGCTGTAGTAGTACAGTTACCCTTTGCATTCGTTTGACTTCACTTCTTAAAAGAGAGCTTCGTCTGTAGTTTAACTAGACTCTGCACGCAGGGTAAAGTACAGTATTAGTATATGCAAAACTGTATCTTTGAATATTGAATTTGAAAATGCAGAGTCAATGCGCGAATTAGAATCTGTGAATGACAATGAAGTAACTGATGTTGATGCGTCAATATACATTTATGAGTCCGTGACTTTAGAATATGACATTAAATTGAAAAATGATATTGAACAGTTAAATGAGCTGATAATTGATATTGAGTCAATAAATTGTATGTTACTGCACAGTGAAACTGTGGGTATTGAATCTTGCTTTGATGAGTGTACTTTATGCTCATATGACAGTGAACTTGATAATGATGAGTATGATAAAATGTTTGAAGATTACTGCGTTGATGATTTAATTAGTGATGATGCAGATGATGAATATGTCATGTGCAATGATAATTCAATTAGTGACAATTCCGATGATGATGAATATGTCACTTGTAATGATACAAATGATGACGAGACTTGTAGTATCCATTGCGTAAGAAAGGCGGATGGAGCTAGGCTGGCCACCTCTCTTGACCTTGATGTGACAAACGAGTTCCATGTCAAGGACAATGCTACAGAGTCAAATGATATTTTGTATCACAAGTGTGATCTGCGAGTGATTCAGATTCCAATATGATATAAGTTTCAGCTAAAGGTCGAATACTCAAAACAAACTCGTGTTATTTATTACATATTTTTACAGTCTTTGAACAGTGCTAAATGATGTTGTAGCTATTTGTTAAAGGTTAACAATGTTGGAAAATTATCTTTACATGGATACAGAACATATGGTTCATTTTTAAACAACTATAACTTATTCTTATTTTTGACCTGGACTAAAGTCTAAAAGCCTAGTCAAGGCCTTACAAAGACTCTCTCATAACTAAAATTGAAAGATTTTGGGAACCCCTGTCTACATATGACTTTTTGGCAAAACATTTTTAGAGGAATCATTTTAATTGGAGCACCTAGCTGACGAGTTAGCGTGTCCACATTACAGAATTTTTCTAAAATGATATATTTGGGTCTAGAGCTTTATAATATTTATGGGTGTGTGAAATATTTGTTGAGGAATGAACTTGAATGCTTGATGATGGTGGGGGAGAAAGTAAACAGATAAGGGAGAACGAAACAATTTTAATTATATAGCCAGGTAAAGTCCGGAATGGTAGGGGCTGGCTGACCCTTGGGGCCATGATGATCTGGCCGGAAGTAAGTCCATGACGTCATGTGCTACCCTTTACCTGGGCTAGTATGTAAGACCATGGCAATAAATGAGATATGATATTAGTGCGTATATGATATAAGGTGCGTAGTGCACTCATTTGTGAGGCTCTAGACTTGACTATATAAAATTCAATGACTTTCTTGACTAAACTGATCACTTGGTCAAGGGATCATTTGACATCCTTTGAAGTAAAAATGTTATGTTTATCTGAGAGTAGGAACAATATTTTCTTTAAAACTTTTCTTTATTTTGGCTACAAGTATTGTTTTACAACACTTTGGCTAGAAGGCGGCCATTTTGAAAAGTGAGTGACCATTTTTGAATGGTATAATGGTGAACTTTGAATTTTGATTTTGTAAAAATTGCGGTCATGTTAGTTCGATAGGATTTGCTACGCTTTTAGCGTTGCTGTTGTCTAGTTCATTAAAACAATTGAGATACAAACACAACTGATATTAAAATTTAATCGAAACTGAAAGAAGTAATGTAATATAAGTGATTATGAGTAGGCAGAAAATAATAGAAATGAAGTTGTTGAAATTAAGTTAGTGAAGAAAATGCTTCTTTGAACTAGGCAGGAAGTAGGTTAATTGGTATTTTAGTAAGTTATGATGAACTAAAGTTACATTATTTTGGTAATTTATGATGAACTAGCGTTACATTTTGGAACCTTGAACTGTTGTAGGTTTTGAGGCTTGTGTCATTGTAAGAGTTATGTTTAGTGGAAGGAAGGGATTTTCCAAATATATTACTAGTAGTGGCTGTTTATGTGTGGTATTGATGTGACACGCCACTATTATGACTCATGTGTTATAAAAATATAAAATTATGATTAAAACAGTATGCCCAGATAAATAAGATCATATTATCTGTGTTCAAATAATTAAGTTTTATTAAATTAAGTTTTCGGCGAAAGCCATTGTTTTTTTAATTTTCATGGATAAATGTTCTATGTATTGTTATATGTGGGATTCTGTTTGTCTTTGAGGGGGGTGAGTGTAGCACTTTATAGCACTTGTATTTCCATGTATGTACATGCTGTCTGCTTACGTCATTGCTTTAGTGGCTAAAAGTGTGTCTAAATATATTCTACTTTAGTTCTCTGCTATGTGTCTGAGGTTCAACACCTTAGACGCATAGTAGAGATTTCACAAATATATATTATCATTAAATATAAATCTGGGATTCAGAATTAATAATTACCATGATTGACAATTAATTATACAACTTATAAACCAGACTACTTTTGACGACAATGCATTAATATACAGGGTGTTCCGAAAGAATGCCCCCCCCCCCCCTAGGCGGACATATACCGATGTCTTCATGGTATGTTTCATATATCATTTTAAAGCTTATCTAAACTTACGTTGATTTGCCAAATATCATGGTTCATCTCAAAAATGGTAAAAAGTTACAGGCATTTCAAAACTTAGTGTTTGGCCAAAAATAGAGTTCATTTCAGTATCCTGGAAACAGCCCTAACCTTTATGTGACCGAACATATGGGTGCTAATGTCAACAAAAGGATGGACATTAAATCCTAAAAAGAGGAAGTTGAGGGTAGATACTCTTCTAGAATGCCTTAAAAAGGTTTTATGAGGATAACAAAATGCCAAATCCCGATTTGAAGCACGTTTAAGGTCATATATGGAAAGCATTGCTGCCGTTAACATGGCTTAGGGAGACACAATGACTATAATTTTGGTTTAAAACTGACTTTAATTTTTGCCAAACACTAAATTTTAAAATGCCTGTAACTTTTTCCCATTTGTGAGTTGAACCATGATACTTGGCAGATCAATGTGACTTTGGATGATGTTTAAAATGATATATGACACATACTATGGAGACATTGGTATATGTCTGCCTTGGGGGCCCATACTTTCGGGACACCTTGTATACGAGAGGACATGATTCTATAATTGGGATGTTAATTTTATCATAAACTGTAGCATACGGTTCCGTAGCCTTTTACGTTAATCTTAAACTCATTTTGCAATACGCATATACCTATACGTATCCGTAACAAACATACGGATAGGGATAGGTACACGTATATTTTTACGCTAATATTAACCTCCCTTTTACCTACTATCATACGTATAATTCTTTTTATCAGGTTTTGGTAAAAATATAATTGTATCACTTTTTCACTCTACCTCATTCTGAATTTCTCATGTTTTGGCATCTTGACTGTGAAATGTCATCATTCAAACAGTTCCAAATCAGTTCATTGAGATTGACAAACATGCAAAAGTCAAAACTGAGAGTTTTTTTTTGTGAAAATCACACGAGTTAGAACTGTCTTCTCACTTGACACATGTTCCTATTATTCATTACAAACCAGTTCGTTAAAAACCAGTTTGTTAAACAAGTAAAAACCAGTTTCTTAAGTAAATTGATAAACTAATCTTATTCATACTTACAAGATAAAACTGCAAAGAATATAGTCCTGTGAAAGGAAACTAGCGGTTTCCGTTAGTGATTTTGTTTTCTGTATAAAAAAAGTCATTTTTCTCCTTCCCTACTGTGTCAGAGCGCCATCTGGCGTTTGGTTAGTGAACCGGGGCTCACTTTTTATAGGGTAGGACCTAATTTATCTGAAAACATGTCAAAGTCGATGAAGAAATCTCAGTTTAAGTTGGCGGCGGAGTGATTATGACCTTGGTGATTTTACCAGAATTTTCTGTGAAGTCGTGCGATAGAGGGGGTTATCTCATCTTTCCGAACCTCATTGGAACTAAGGACATTAACACAACATGTTTAGGTCTCTCAATATTGTAATTGTACACGGGACATTTTGGTTGATTTAAAAAAAGTATCTTGTTAATGAAATAACAGGTTTATCTTGATTTTTATCTATTTTTGGGGGATTTTGTTTTAATTTTTGAATACTTTTTTAAAATCAACCAAAAGTTCCTTTGTATAACTATAATATTGAGAGGTCTAAAAACATGTTGTATATGCTATTTTGTTCCAACAAGGTTCGGAAAGACATTTTATTTTATTCTCAAGAATTGGTAGAAAGGAGCAAAAACAATTGCACTAAAAAACAAAAAATGTTAACAAAAACAGTTACTAGTATATAAAATATTTCTAAATAATTTTCGCATTTAATAGCTGTGGTCAATCAGTCAACATTACATAAAATACCGTGTTTTTTGACAGAATGTTTTCAATGATTGGTTTAAGAGAAAATATTGTTGAATTCAGTTGTCCATATCGATACCACTCCTTTATCTCAAAAACTCGTGTAAGGTTTCTTATAGCAAACTACACTCTACTATACTTTGCATTTGGTGTTCATGAGCAACCCATTTGGCTCATTAGTAATAATTATGTAATTTGTTTTAATTTGTCTGTTCCTTATTAATATTTATCGGTTGAAATTTAGATGTTAATAAGGTTCTTTCAAAAATATACTAAACAATGCAATTAAACAAAAAGAGTATCTTATGCATTTCTAGGGGTTGGGTATAGTAGAGTGAACTAGGTTAGTCTCTCCGAACACTGTGGTGTGTTGCACTAGGCCTAGATACCAGCCGTAATAAGATATAGGGTAACACGGTATCGTTTATATTGTTCCGTATAAGTGGTTTTATTTAATATACATAATAAATCATATCATTTTATGAAAAACTTGGACCTTGTTCTACAGAAATTGAGATTATGTTTCACAGCAAGTTCGCACGGCAATACTGTATAGCACATGCTCAAGGGAATTGAATCTACTTTCTATAGACACCAAATACATCTCTGTCGATAGAATAATAAAAAAGCCTTGGGATCCCAACCTCCTTTGTTTACATTCGCAAAAACATAAAAATATGACAAAAGTTATCATAACTTTTTAAAACTAAAACTATTGAAACCGATTTCACTTGCTAGCGACTGATACTTAAGTCCCCTTGAACCCATCGCGCGAGCATGTCAAATTGGTTATTTCTATATCTAAATAAACGAGTTTATCATTTTAAAAAAGTCGATGCTGGGCAACGTGGTTATACGGAATGGGTGTAAAATGGTATGGATATTGCATATAAGTTACGATGTTATGCCCTTGATATTGTGTTATAAAGAAGTCAAAAGTCACTAACTATAACCTTCAATAAGAATGTTTTTTACGAAAATGGCATATGAAAATAAAATTCATCAAGATGGAGTTAGATATTCTGACAATTTTGCACCAGCAGTTAGGTCAGCTGCACTCATTAGCCCGTTGACAGTAATCTTTAAAGAAGATGGATTACTATACATAACTTTTTTGGACATGGAAATTGGATATTGAATATAAACTGTTTCTCATTTATATAAACTGAGTGTTTAAAACGCTTGTAAGCTGCTCGTTAAGAATATTAACCTTATATAAACAATTGCCACATGTGATGATAATGTAAAATGTAGGATGACGCACATTCATACTTACCGTGAGCTGATACACTAAATGAGAGAGCTATGATGCCAGATATTATATTCATAGATGTCTCGTGTCCCAATTGTAGATGTCCCATACTCCAGAGAAGTAATCGTAATGCCAGGTAGTGCATTCGTAGATGCCCCGTACCTGGGAGAAGTAATATTTATGCCAGGTAGTGCATTCGTAGATGTCCTGTGCCCAAGAGAAGTAATCGTAATGCCAGGTAGTGCATTCGTAGATCCTCGTACCCCAGATAAGTAATTGTAATGCCAGGTAACTGCATTCGTAGATGTCCCATGCCCCAGAGAAATAAACTGTTGTACCATGATTTATTCTGTAATCACGCCCGGTGATCGTGAATATGGGACGGAGGGGGGAGCAGGCAATTTCTGCTAGGAAATTCAACAAATCTGGAAGATTTATTTTTTCAAGAAAAAGTTTACTATTGAATTGCTAAATGGATAGGCGCACGGTATGGTAGAATATGTCAGGTTTTCTGGGATTTTTTCTGAAACGATACGCATCTAAGGTGTGAGATCTATTAAAAAGGGCGCAAGGCCATCAACAGGCACAAATCAACGTTTTTGCTATAAATCAAGCAACAATGGTCTGGACGACCTGTAATAAATACTTGTAAGTGATGTTATCATAACTAAATTAATGTCATTGCTGAATTTATAAAATAAGTTTCCATATGTGAAATAAAAAATAATCGAAAATAATGAATTTGGGACGGAGGGGGGAGGGGACGGAGGGGGGAGGGGACGGAGGGGGGAGCAATATGTATATAAGACATGATTAGAGATGTTTCGCGACTTTAAGTCCTTTTACTCCAAATGTCCCCATTTTTCAGTCTCCAGGGGTATATCATCCAGTTTCTTGCTAAGTTAATGAGTTCATTTTTCAAATACAAGAATTCGTGTGAAGTTGTTTCACTTTATAGAATTATTACTCCCCCCCTCCGTCCCCTCCCCCCCCCCCTCCGTCCCATTTTAATTATTTTCGATTATTTTTTATTTTACGTATGGAAGCTTATTTTATAAATTCAGCAATGACATTAATTTAGTTATGATAACATCACTTACAAGTATTTATTACAGGTCGTGTAGTCCATTGTTGCTTGATTTATAGCAAAAACGTTGATTTGTGCCTGTTGATGGCCTTGCGCCTTTTTTAATAGATCTCATACCTTAGATGCGTATCGTTTCAGAAAAAATCCCAGAAAACCTAACATATTCTACCATACCGTGCGCCTATCCATTTAGCAATTCAATAGTAAACTTTTTCTTGAAAAAATAAATCTTCCAGATTTGTTGAATTTCCTAGCAGAAATTGCCTGCTCCCCCCCCCCTCCGTCCCATATTCACGATCACCGGGCGTGGTAATAATGTAAACAAAACCACTAATACGGAACGATATATACGATACCGTGGTAAAATGTCGTCTGAGGTCTCGAACAAAAGACTGATGCAGCGAGACAGATTTCAAAATTTGAATTGTGTTACTTTTCAACTCCCTGTATGGGTCATAGAGTGCATGACGTCATAATAATGATTAAATCAACTTTTGTTGAATCATTCTTGAAAAAATCAGCCTTGGATCAAGCTTGAAAAAATCAACATTGAATCATGCTTGATATCCTAGTAAACTTAAACTAAGCTTGAAAATCTCAACCTTGATTCAATGTTGATTTTTAGGCTTGATTCAAGGTTGAAAATATCAATGTTGAATACGCTTGATTTTAAGATTGATTCAGGATTGAGATTACTTAATGATGAATCATGTTTGATATCAAGCTTGAATTCACCCCGATTAGCCATCAACATTGATCCAATCTTGAGAAATGTTTGCTTTGTACACCAGGTTCATATAACCGTAAAGTACGATTGAGATTTAATTTATTGTTCTTATATCGGATGGACATAATGGCCTAGTCACATAGCCCGGCCGATGAGGTTACGATGAGCCAGCGATGCAATTTTCACCGAAATCGGCCGAACACCGGCCGGACACCGGCCGGACATCCGTGGCGTTTGTTGCTTACAACCGCATCGGTGGTAGCTCGGTGAAATTTTAACTTCGGAGTTAAATTTCACCAGGCTCTCACCGAGCTCCCTCATCATGTCATCGCAGCCCCATCGTAACCACATCGGAAAACACGTCGGCCGGTGCACGGCCGAGTATCGGCCGGTGTCCCGTGCATCTGAGACAACCAGAGGACGAGTTTTTTTAACGGACAGCGGCCGATGTGGGACAGAGCATCGGCCGGTCACTGTTCAAAGCCCGTTAACAACCCGGCCGGCGATCGCACGGTGTCCTGTTACCTGCTCGGGTACCGGCCGTATTCCTTCCGATGTCAGGCCGACCTCCGGCCGGTAGTTGCTGCCACATCAGCAGAAAAAAACTACCATTTTGAGACAGACTCCGTACGGTCACCGGCCGGTGTTCGGTCGGTCGCCTGAAGATGTCCAGACGGAGTCCGTTCACGTCACCGAGCTCTGCTTCCGATGAGGAGAGCTCGGTGGCACCAAAAAAATCCACCGAGCTCTACCGATGCCGGACATCGACCGGGCTATGTGACTAGGCCATTAGAATAAGCCATACGTCGATACTACTGTAAGAGCTTAATCCGATTGATGTCATTGCAGTTGCATTGCAGTGATATCTGAATGCTTTGTGTTGGTGAAATCATTGATATTTCTAATTATTTTTACTGTTCTTATTTTATTGTTAGATAGCCCAGGCAGAAATGCATTAATAATGAAAGGTCAGTCTTGTCCTCCTGAATCTGACGTCACAATTCCAGCAGTTTTTCTCGACCACAGTGAAGTAGCGACTTTAATAAATCATATGACAGCGTATCCTGATCTTATTGGCAGAATTGCATCTAGAGGTCAGTGTAAAGATATCACGGAGAAAGTTATCATGTGATGTTCATATATATAATCATGTAATGCTAAAGCTTTAGTATCACTTCAAAAGTGACGTCACTAATGTCACAACCTCGATTTAGATTCAGTAAATGACTGATCAAGAAGAAAGGGTTTCTGTTTATGCTCTCTTACAACTCGGTGTTTATTGTCTCCTTACAGTGACCCTTTTCTTTTTGCGTTAACAGGGTGTAAGTACTCTATTTCTTGACTGAGACAGTAAAACAATCAAGTCCCATACTCATTATTTCAAATTTCTGAGTCCCATACAACTTAGGACTACATATAGTGCTGATACATATTAATTGATAAGTCGTATAATTGGCATATTTTCTTGAATTTTAACATTTAATGTCCCAAACTCTCACAAACTGCAGAAAACTATACACCATAAATCATTTTTACCAAAATGAGTGTCTCCAAGGCTTCACACTAGCGTATGCATAATGCATTTGTCACGAGTTTGAGCTGAAATTTCGCCAAAATGAAGTAGGCTCAGAGTTGTCTCTGCCAGGTTTGTTTATTGTGGTAAGCTTGTAAGTGCTCAGAAGTAAATAATTCATGTGCGCAAAATAATCGAATAATCTGGTTGGTTTAAACTTTGAAAAACTTTGCTGCACATGCGCACAATGTGTCCCATGTTTTTTCTAGTGATTTCGTTTCGTTTCATGGAGTTTGCGTTTCGATGTAACTTCCGCAAAAATGGCGGACCACTGACAGAATTAACAGGTAAAACCACTTCAAAATTTCAAGAGAATTTTTACCTATAATAGCAAACCTGTTGTCTTATTTGTGCATTCTATCCATCAGATAAGAGTCTCAGGGGTAGGCCTATGTAGGCAAATTCATTTTAGTAGGAGCACTCTGTTTAGTTTGAAAACGCACCATCTATTATTATATATCAGCACTGAATGTTTTCTTTCTTAGCTTGTATTCGCAAATGCGGCTAACAGATTAACCCATAAATTTTCAAGAATTAACTCGTCATTTTGAAGTGGTAATTATAAACAACCTGTCAGTCGACGAACAGTGATCAGTGATCACATGACTTTTATGTCAATGAAAGGATCGATTATAATAAAGCCACTGGGTCGAAATGGCCAACAGAACATGAGTCATTGTTGAATGATGGTAAATAGGCAGATTAACCAAATATTTAGGTCAGCGACCGGGTTTGAAGCGAGAGGTGGTAGCTTACTGGAAGCATTGCAGTTACTATTCATATTTAAATGAGTTTGCCATCAAACTGCAATCAACCCGATAGCTGGTAGCCGTTATTTGTATGTGTTCGTGAATACAAGTCTTTCGAACAAAGTCAAGTTTTTTAGCGAAACGCTTTATCATTTTGAGATATCTATTTTTCTGGTCAGTCAGGTATACTGGTCCCTTACAGATTCCCTTGGAACACGATATAGAAGCAAAAGCATATTCTTCTTGTTTACTCACTGACATATGCAAATTAACGATTTATGTTATTAATAATGTTCTCCTCTAGTTGTGATCCCATGACAAGTAGACAGTAACTTGGTCATTGTTTAATGTCCGACCTATGTTTTTATGATGTTTAAACATAAGTCGACACTAGTGTTTGAGATTACAATCTCAAATGACAGTGTGCCAACTCGTGATTTTTCAAGACATTGCCCTTTTATCGTCACGGTTTGCCAAAAAACTGTGTATTCATATCAATGACATTATCATATTTTTAATATTTGAGATATGAGCTTAAACTCTATCCAATATATCAAACTACCCGCTATTATTTTAATTGCACAAGACGAAATCTCTATACACGAGAAGCACTTTTGTTACACCCTAAAGGGGGATTCTTTAAAACTCGTTCGAATTTTTATGCATTCCTATTGCTTTATACAAGCCTCATCTTAAAGCATAGACAAATCCGATACCATAATTATGAATCAAAATGAATCATTCCCCAGTTAAGATAAAACTACGATGTAAACATAAAACGATGTGACTTAAATATCACGTCTTAACCATCATATTAAGCCTTCGAAAATTGAGATTGAAGTTACACTGGTTGGAGATTACCGAAAACGTCAATCACATTAAAATATGTGAATGACATCAAGTATTAAAGGAAGAATCGGATCTAAAAATCACTTTGTTGCTTCATCTTGACAAAAATTCTTTCAATTTTAGAATATTTTGGGCTCACATCTTTCTTGTCATGTCTATTTTCTAAAAGATACCCCAAGTATATGCTTTATCTGAGGAAAACTTAAGATTTTTACAATAATGCAATCATTTGTATTTAAAAATGGTTACCATTCTTTTTATGTGGGGGAATTTAAATATTTTTCCCCAATTTTTGCACTTTGGATCTTAATAACTGCACTTATATCGAGGATCTTTTGGGTGATATGATGCTTCAGCGTGTAAGGAATACATTTGTAGATCAATTGTACATATTGCTAGTAAATGTTTCACTCCCTAATGTCCCTATTTAGATCTGACTCTGCCTTTAACAATTCACTTTTCGTTCATTTCGAACAAGGCAATGTCCTAAGATCCAGCAGTATGTATGTAATAAGAAAAAATCCATCTGGCAATATTCAAAAACAGTAAGTTCATTTTAAATGTAATCAAGAAAATGGCATTCATGCATGGTGGTTCATGATAAAAATAGACAAATAATATATATCATTCGAAGAAGGGTTATACACACGCCCGGCGATCGGAAGAAATAAACGGAGGGGATTAGCAGATGTTCGCTAGAAAATTCAACAAATCTGGAACAGTTATCTTTCAAAATAAAGTTTACAATTGAATTGCTAAATAAATAGGCGCACGACAATGAGAAATATGTTAGATCTTGTAGGATTTTTTTGAACCGATAGGCTTCTAAGATATGAGAACTATTTAAAAAGGCGCAGCGTCACCGACGTGCAAATGTCAATATTTTTGTTATAAATCAAGCAGCAAGGGTCTACACGATTCTCACACACATCGTCATTAACCACCCCCCACCCTAATATCGTTTATCGACAACTGTTGATATTTGGACACCATCCCTTATGTATATGTACAAATATATATTTCTTAAGGTAATGCGGTAGGAGCGAGCTGCACGGGACAAGGACCTTCTAGCTGTAGAGGATATCCTGTAGCAGTGACAGGCTGTCCCTCTAATTTATGTACCTGTAATGGCCCATGGTTTGTCCCTGCGTCAAATGGCTGTGAGAGAGGTATCTACATAGATTGAATAATCATTTTTATTGCGATATTATTATTTGGAAATCATTTCTAAACTGCATGGATATTGATATACTTTGCATTTTAGATACGTCCGTTTCCTTGTCTACGTTTTTTAATTACCCCTCTTGCTCGACCGTTCCGGTAGGTGGAACATGTGGTCCTGCAGCCCAGATTTGTGTCGGGTTCCCGAGTTCCCAATGCATTAACGGAATATGTTCAGGCGGTAGGTAACCTTATATATTATTTAAGGAATAAATACCGGGATTTTATGATTCATGGCGTATTCGAACAAGACTATGTTCACACCTTCTATAAACTGTAAACAAAGTCAACATTTCACCCGGATATATTCGTGAACAATACCCCTGGTACTACGTGTAACGTGTGACGTCTTAACGGCGGGTCGTAGTCATGGCGGACCAAAATCAATATTCGAAACATTTTGGTGGGTTTTCATGACTGAATCGTAATATAAACCTCGGAGCAGGTGTAATATTGTCGATATCATCCCAATAGGGCTAGGCACAAAAGCTATCGAACAGAAAACGTTGGTGCCTAGTCCTAAAGGGTGTATTCGACAGTATTACCCCTGCTCTTTGGTCTATAATTCTTAATTATAATATGATACGTGACGTCACAATAGCTAGAACAATTGATTTACTGGTCTTTATTGGAGTATGTACGGCCGCTAAAATCCATGAATGCAAATGGTTGTGTTTCTTGTCTGTTTATCATATTAGAATCGTAACAAAAAATTCGATTTTATGATTTATGTCACATAAATGACCTCAAATTTTATTCTGGCCATTGTTGCGCGATTTCGGTCATTTAACAATCAACAGGATAAAATTCTCGGTCATATATTAAGCCAAAAATCATGAATTATCCGTCTTTACCTGTATTCCATCATGATCTCTAGAGCTCCATATAAAAAAATAAGCCATCTAATGATGTTATTGTTGAAATTAAACTTTTTTAAAGGTTCAAACATGAAGTTCCTTAAAATAGAATTAATCCTTGCCCTTTGTCGTTATTCTTAAAATAATCGAAAGTATATACATTACTAAGCGGCAACTATTGCCAATGTAATTAACTTTTTATATGCAGTTTGGTGTAAACGAATAAGTTTCCCAACTAATAACTGGAGTCTGTCTAGAAGTACAACTGCTACTATTTTATGATCAGTAGTTGATAAACGTATTGTAGGCTAGGCAAATAGACGTTTAACATTAAACAAAATTGCTACAGTTTTTAAATTAGGCTTATATTGTATATTGATACCAGTTGAAAAACTTATCAAAAATGTAGACAAATGTATGCAGTGGACAAATATGAAATTTCACATCCTAGATACACCCCACAATACCATCCTATGGGGTTGTAAATAATTCTTTATTCCAAAATGGAATGCTCATGTCAACTAAACAAGTAATGTCATGATAGTTTATTGAAATTAAAACATCTAAGAAATAGTTAACACTCTATTTGAGTGTAATAATTGGCATGTTGTAGCCTCAAATATCTGAAAATAGGCCATCAAATAGCTCCATTTTAAATGATTTTGTAAACGTTGTTCTCTACTGGTGGCAATTTTTATTATTGAACGTGTCAACTCGTGTTTTTCACAATATTTAGCCTTTTATCATGATAGATCGCCAAATCTGCATGTTCCTCTCAATGAGGGGATATGTTTTTAAAGGATTTGTATCGATATGGAGAACTGTATTCAACAAAAAAAATCTCTTAAACCAATCACTGAATGCAGTCTGTAAAAACACGGTATTTTATGTAATGTTGACTAATTGACAACAATTTAATGCGAAAATTATTTAGAAATATTTTATATAGCTGTTTTTGTTAACATTTCTTTGTTCTTAGTGCAATTGTTTTTGCTCCGTTTTACCAATTCTTGAGAATGAAATAAAATGTCTTTCCGAACCTTGTTGGAACAAAATAGCATATACAACATGTTTTGGACCTCTCAATAGTATAGTTATACAAAGGATTTTTCAAAAATTAAAACAAAATCCCCCCAAAATAGATAAAAATCAAGATAAATCTTTTATTTCATCAACAAGATTCTTTTTTAAAATCAACCAAAATTTCCTTTGTACAATTGCAATATTGAGCGACCTAAACATGTTTTGTTTATGTCGTTTTGTTCCAATGAGGTTCGGAAAGATGTTTCATTTCACTCTGGAAACATGATACCAAGAAGAAAACAAGTGTTTGATGTGTTTTCTAAAACAAAGGAGATGAAAGTGTATATTTATTTTTCAAATTATATTATTACCATTCAAAAGATGACCATTAAATGGACGATGTTTTACATTTTTAGTTTTTTATGACTGGTTTAAGAGAAATGTGTGTTCAAAAAGTTCTCCATTTGTGATACTCCCTAGAACTGCTTGTTGTGACTTGGACAAAACATATTCGTGTTGGATGTAAATAATATTATAATATATATTTCTATTCACAAGTTGGGTCTATAAAACTGTGGGTGGAGGTGGGGTGAGGAATGGGTGGAAATTGTTATCGTCCACAGTATGAGTAATTAAATTAATAATATATAAATGTCCATATGTATTGCGTATCGATAAATTATATATATCGAGATATAATAAACTAAAATAATGCAATGGGCTTGTGTGAAAACATGTGTTCTACACAAGCAGCAATTTAACACTGAGATGTATTCCCAGAGAAAGGGCGTGCTCGTCTTCTCTGAAAGTGTCAATCAAAATAATATATTCATATCAGTTGCACAAGGGGTCGGCCCACAAAACTTCTTATCTGGTATAAGAGATAATATCGATCGCATGCACAAGACGAAATTTCCACTCCCAGGATGCACTTTGGTAACACTTTGAAGGAGGATTCTTGAAAAATTGTTCGAATTTTCACCAAAGGTTCATGCAATTTTATTGCTTTGTTCAAGCCTCAACTAAAACCATACTCAAATCCGATATCATAATTGTAAATTAGAATAAACATTAATCCCACCAGGTTATATGATACACCGCTTCGAGTATTTGATGATTTTATTGCAACTGAGGATATTCGGCATGTATTCGACAGTTAATGTACATATATGATGTATGCATCAACGCGTGACTTAAATATCAATTCGTGACCATCATATTTGGCTTTCAATAATGAAGTTATTAAGTAACAGTGGTCGGAGATTACTTAAAACGTTTATCACATCCAAATATCCGAATGACGTCAAGTATCAACAATACACTTTTCGTGCATCTCGAGCAAGGCACTGTTCTGTGATCCAGTAATGTGTATACCGATAGAAAAAATCCACAAATATCAACAATTTTTATCGAGTAGGAGATTACATTCGAAATCACAACTTTCAAAATATTTGTTTCAACCAAGAATTGAAAGATCTTGAAACATGTTGTTAGTTTTTCAAACTGCGCATTCTTATTTACGTTCTTTGACAAGGATAAATCCGTTTGAAAACATGGATTTTCTTGATTATTCTTCCAAACTACCCTTGAAATATAAGTATGTAGGATAATACAGTTTAAATCGACACACATTTATTTGCTCCATATAATGAAAAAAATAAATGCAGTTCCATCTGTCAATATTCGAAGCAGAAAGTTAATTTTATATGTAAACAAGAAAAAAATAATTTATGGTTGGTTCATGGTGAGAAATGACAAATAACATACATCTTCTGAAGTAGGGGTATACAGGGACATAGTGGAAATTAAGAAATTTAGGCCGTATCCCCAAGATTGCTTCACCAATATGTAACAGAACCTTTAAATTATCATTTACACGTTTGCTGATAGGTATATTGAAAATAATTAACCAGAGGTTTACTTCAATTGTGGCACGATTCTTAGTAAATATAGATGAACATACGAAGTTCGAATGTTGACTTTATTACTGGGGTTTCTCATAGTAGCACCCATGCTACCATGATTTGGCTGTGTCACTTACTTGCGTTCGTTCCATTCCCAAGGTTCAAATTCATATGTTCATTGCATTCTTATTCAATCACATACTTTTCGTATCTCCTTCATGGCAATCGTCAATTCCATTACATTATGGAATCTAACTGTTCGAGCACCATCCACATTATGGCGCTTCAAACAGGTGTGCCATCCACATTATGGCGCAATCGCTCAAGCACCATCCACATTATGGCGCTTTCAGACTCGAGCACCATCCACATTATGGCGCTCCCAGACTAGCACCATTCACATTATGGTGCATTCCGAACCAAGCACCATCCACATTAAGGGGCTTACAGACCTAAGCACCATCCACATTATGGCGCTTTCAGACTAACGCCGCACCATCCACATTATGGTGCTTTGAAATATAGCACCATCCACATTATGGGGCTACTGATTTTCATTTGCCTTGAAGGAGAATTCAACTTTCATTCACAAGTGTCACAGTCAATTCATGAGGTTCCCAGATGACAACATGTTTGTATATATTTATATTAAATGATAAATATTCATTATAACATTATACAAATATTTAATTCTATTGAGGTGAATACCTGTGCATCTTTCACAAGTGATATTCCACGAAGCCCGAAGGGCTAGTGGAATATCATCTTGTGAAAGTGTCACAGGTATTCACCGAAAATAGAATTCAATATTTGTTTTATTATATCACTGTCATAACATCTTCTATAATTAAAGTGTTCTCCCTCAATTGATCGTGCCTCTAAATAAAACTGGTTCGAATTGGTTCACAGGTATTCACCGAAAATAGAATTAAATATTTGTTTTATTATATCACTGTCATAACATCTTCTATAAATCAATCACATCGTCTTTGCTAGATATCCAATCTTGAAAGATCTTCACTGATCTTTTTGTTGCTTTTATTGTGTTATCTGAATGAATATTCCCGTGGATTCTATCAATTTCTTCAGCAGAAATATTTGGAAATCTTTGTTTACCGTCTGCCATTTGGGTTATTATGGGGTATTTAAAATGAAAATTACACTGGACTAAGTCAACACCGGGGATGTATAAGTCATGACCGTTGAATATCATTTGATATTCACCGGAAGTCACGTGACTTCCGTTGAATATCGCTACTTATTTGTTAGTCACGTGTAGGACATGGACCAATAAGAGAGTGAGGAATATGACAGTGATATAATAAATACATATATTTGTTTGTTTCCTATAAATACTGGACTTGACTGGTAATTTAAATGATTTGGACGTTTAAGGGCCGCTCGATTAAGAACCACTTTAACTTAATTTCGTCTTACCCCGCTTTTAATTCCGTATTTACATTAAGGAGTATGCTACAATATCGAGTGTGATTTCGTCTGGTCTTGCCATCAGTCATATATCCCTACACAGTCACCCGTTTGTCTACCAACAAGGGATTCACGTGGATGTTGCGAGGGCTGCGCCGGGGGTGAGTAAAACACGAAAACTCAACAGGTTTCATTAGATAACCGATGGTGAGAATGAATAATTCAAATGATATACGAAATACTACAAAACAACGTGATTAAATTTATAAACACTAATGTAAAGCAAGAATCATGTCAAAAAAAGGCAATCAGAATAGGGAATTAATAATTGTAAAAAAATGTAAGATAGTTTTTCCAATTATTTTGAATTAAAATTGTTATTATATATAATATATATAGGTCTTATTGATGCTAGTGCCAGTTTTGTTGCCACACATGATGATGCGAGAACCATTCTGAATAGAATTTCAACATTTACTCTTACGGAACAAGGATTAATCAACAGCTTGTTTGCTAGTCCTCTCAATTCTAACGCTAATGCAAATCTACTCTCAAACATGGTGGTTTTATTCGACAACTTTGATTATGGTGGAGATCCTTGTACATTTGGAAGAGGTGCTGCACCTGGGGTATGGGATATTCATAATACGGCTGTTGCATTATTGGCTTTACTCGATGATCCTGCTCGCCCTCCATTGCATGATCCAGAAGACAGTAAAAGAATAGATGAATACAGGAAGAAAATGCTGTGGATCAACAATTGCATGTTTCCGAGAGGTAAAGTATTTTCTAGCTCATATTAAACGCCCCTGTGTCATTGTATTGCAAACGCACCTTTTTTCAGTTCCAACTTTAACATCTGTTGCCATGAAATGGTAGGTTCATTGTGCATAACATATGCTTATCTTTCAATTTATTAAATAGTTCTTGAGCTAAAAGGCTTAGAGTGCTTCAAAGATGATGACTGCAATGACGGTGTCTGCAAGGATGATTGTTCAGCTTGTGTACAATGTAGAACTAATAATGACTGCACCGACCCGACTAAGCCAAACTGTAGACAAAACGGAGCGGGTATAATGATATGCGGGGACCCTCATATCTCTCAGACTATTAAGGGTACCGATCACAGACGACTTTGCTATGACTTTTTTGGGAAACCTGGATCAGAGTACCTCTTCCTTAGAGATCATGATATTGGTAAAAATACTATATATTCTGTAAAGATAATGCATCTTTATTATGTTGTAATTCTCGTCCCATAGTTAAATGTTATAATAGATCTCGAAGAAAGTACATAACTCTCATGAGTTAACAAAAGTTTTAAAACGTACTACAGCCAAATAACTTTCAAATTATAAAGAACATTTTCCCATAAAGATTTTGACATGTGTACACGATTCTACGTTTTTTTCTAAAATATCATATAATAAGAATGGCATGTATAATACAATTATTGGGAGGCCCTCAACAAAGGGCCTCTTATAGCTTTTGTAACTTTTCTTTATTTATTATTTATTTATTATTATTATTTCCAAGCATTTTTCTCCTACTTCCAATTAGCTTTTTACTATCTACTATATGCTCCTACTAGGAAACTGGGCTGGGATAGGTGGGAATTTTTTATCTATGTCAAGGTCTAAGTTCAAAATCTAGGTCAAATCTAGGTTGTTTAAGTTTCTCAAGTCTGTCCTTATACTTCATTATTTGATGCGATGAATTAAACTATAACTAGAGTTAAATATTCTTTACAAATTGTACCTATATACCTGCATTAAATTTTTACCGTTTTTGAGATATTTGATGTCAAAAAACAGTCCAAATAGGTCATTTTTTCATCTTGCTTCAATTTGACCAAACTATTTTTTAATCATCTTTAAGTTTCCAGGAGTCCAAATCTGACCTCAGATTTGGCATTTGACATTTACTTGACCTTCAAAGAAAGGTCAGAAAAGTTGAACATTTTCTAAGTTCAAAATTGAGTTTTTGGATTCATGGTTATCGCAAACAATTTCAAACGATTCTAACTTGAATTATGAATATTTTCTGATCATGAACATGGGTGTATATTTTAGATCCATTTATTATCTTCAAGAAAAGTATATATATAATGATAATTTAGTTAATCAGACCTAAGTGATATTGAAGGGGCAATAGACCAATCAACATACTTTTTCAAAAATGTTGACCTAATTTTCACCAAAAATGCAACCTATTATTATATTGTTGAATGCATAATTAGAATGTGCTTTGAGACATGTTCGATTTCCTAAAAGGAAATTTTATTGCTCCAGGGACTTTAAAGATATTAAATTTGGATGGCCAAAATGAACTGAAATTGATGGATAGCATGAGATTTTTCAATGGAGAAATAACATGGGGAACACTTATCTTAATGCAATTAAGTTGTTTCAAGAACTATTTGATACATCAAAATAAAGAATAGTAATGCATTAAACATTGTAAAAGATGATTGCATTTTTGGTGAAAATGGGGTCAACATATTTTAAAAGTGTGTTGATGAGTTAATTGCTAGTTAAATATCTCCGAGTTTGTTTGAATTATTAATACTGTGCATAATTTTATTTGAGATAATGAATTATTCTAAAAGATAAACTTGTCTTCATTGTCAGAAAATAGTCATAATCCAAGATATAACCTTCTGAAATTGTTTGCGATAACCCACGTGGTCATTTAGGCCAGCCTAATTAGAAATGACCTACTGAGGTCTAAAAAGGTAAAATTTGCAATGTCAATGTCATCAAATCAGGCCACAAACTATGCTATCTAAGTTTCTCAAAGTTATATTACAAATCAATATTTTTGCTTGAAAGTCAGTATATATATTCCTCCAAGGGTTCTTCAAATATAAGCAATTGACTATCTATTAAAAAGTTGTCCCATTTCTGGAATATAAGAGCTCAAACCTAAAGAGTCAGTTTTTCAAATTTTTCAAGGTCAAATTTTAACTTGCTTCAAATTGACCCACGTTTTTTTAAAGCATCTACACGTTCTCAAGAGTTCACTTCTGACCTTAGATTTGATTTTTTAGTTCACCTTCAAAGATCAGAAAAGTTGATTTTTCAAATTGAGTTTTTGGATTCAAATTTAGGGCAGCCTAATTAGAAAATACCTATACTGAGGTGTTAAAGTAAAATGTTCAAGGTCAAAGGTCAAGGTCATCAAATTAAGTCACAAACTGTACTATCAAAGTTTCTCGATACAACAAATCAATATTTTTGTTTGAAAGTCAGTATATCTGTTTCTCTAAGGGTTCTACACATATTAGCAATTGACTATCTATTTAAATTGTGTCCCATTTTTGAGATATAAGAGTTTAAAACTGGAAAAGGTCAATATTTGAAATTTTTAAAGGTTAAATTGAAAGTTGCTTTAAATTGACCCAACTTTTTTTTTAAATCATCTAGTTCTCAGGCATCAGACCTCAGTCCTCTGATCAGATTTGACATTTGACGTTTAGTTGACCATCATATTATCCAAAATGCCACGAGAGCCTCCGTGTAAAAGTCTAGTTATCTTTTTGAACCATGACACAGTCTGGAAAAAATAATAAGCATGATAAGCGTGAACTATTATTCCAAGACTTGCATAATATTATATAATATTATATATATAGTATGTTATATTATGTAATGACTTGATTAATTATATAAATAAATTTATTGAACGAACTTGTTGGTTTTGTCGAGTTATGCAACACAGCGTTGGCAACCACATGCGTGTGATAATAACATTAAGTTTTTAACTTTTATATATACTGTTCTGTTTTAGTGCAACATTAGTGCTCCGACTACAACTTTCTTATAACTATTTTGGAGGTCAACGATGGATATTGGGCTTTTGGATTTTTGATCAGCATAACCATATAATATAGTTAAAATGTAATCTCATTTCGACTTATTTCAGATATCAAATCTACTTTCGTAGAAGATGAGGCCGTTGAAAATGGTTTCCTCGTTGAATACGTCGGTAATATTGCTGTGGCCAGAAAGGGTGTCTTAGTGTCGATTTCTCCTGATAAAGTGGTTGTAGAAACATCTGAAGAACAAACTAATTACAGCTGGAAAGAACAAATTGTTGAACTTGATGATGCATGGATGACAGTCAAAAGAAAGCAAATACAAATTTCCTTCAATAATGCGACGACGACACTCGTAGTCACACGTAAAGGACGTGCGAAGAGCTCGCCATTTCTTAACTTTGGTGTTACAGAAAAGACGGGTCTATCAAGAGACGCCGGTGGAATAATGGGTATGTTCAAATGAAGTCATTGATCGTCCGTCGTGGATAACCCTTTAATGACTACAAAGACCTTTATTTCAAATTATTTAGGATAGACTCCAATGATTCCCCAGTCACTTTTCATCTACAATCTACGGCAATCGTACGATGACCATGGTTTTCCAAAATCGAAAGAAATATGTACAATTTAAAAGGATCAGGACGATGTCGATTTACAATATCGATTTTCTGAAGCTACGACCGCCGTAGAGCAAATGTGACACAGCTGGCTTAAGTGTTCATGACATCATTTATTGATTCTTCATTATTTCTATTTTGATTTACATCGACATGAATTTTCTAGGATGGATTGGTAACGAAGCTATTTTTAATGATGACGGCTCCGATTCTGGCCAAGTAACGTTTGGCAACATCACGATCCCTGTGCACGACAGCAGAGATGGCTGCCTGAGAATTGATGAAGAATATTTGAACAAATTCAGCTCTATTCTCCAGATGTTCGAAATAGAATAATGTGGACAGTAATAATCAAACAATAATGTAGCTGTTCCTTTTTGAGGAAACTGTCTTCAATGTACTATGTATATGATGACAGTATTGATTTCATCAAAAGGAAAGCTTACGTGCATTACAAAATGTTTCCTGTTTAATATGGATTTAATTTAAGGAGTTTTGAACAGTTGATTTTCTAAAATTTTAAGTTATGACATCGATTTTCAAAAATGTTAAAATTGGGGTATACGAAATAAAATCATGTTGCATCTCATTTTGTTTAGTTAGTTTTTTTGTCACAAATTAATCTTTATTTCGTTTTTAAGTCAACAAAAGTGGTGACATATTGTTAAAGCCTCCTACTTGTGTAAACAGTGTTCGGTTGTTGGTGTTCGGAATCCGTTTGTATCGTTAATTAGGCAGGCAACAGCATCAGCAAAATTAATGTGAGATATCAATGCAGACATGTTTCCATTTAAATCAAAGAACCATTATTGTGACATCATGACTCATTCTTTGCCTAGCCTCATATGCCCAACTTCTGCTACTTAGCCTATTGCTAGATCTTGACTACATATAGAAGACCACGAATAACTATTGTTTAAAACGAATATATATTAACATCAATCATTTTATTCTACAAAATATAATAACAAGTTAAATATAAAAGGGTTTCCACTCACCGTTTGTACATATTGTAACAAACCTTGTCAACACATGGTTTATATGTTATTTGTATGAATAAACAGAATATATGTCATTATGACATTAGTTTTCACACTAGTTTCCCCTGATTTCGAAATGCTGATGAATCCCTTCAATTCGTAACTGGATTGAATGAGCTAATTCGCTCTTATATAAAATTTAATCAAATAATGAACCAAGTTTACAATCGTACATTTGTCGTATGGCGACATTTTAATAATTTAGTTTACCCCGTGGATTTCAGGCCGTGTATGACTTTCATTCAACCACAGGACTTGACTTTTTCTTAATTCTAACATGTACATAACGCCAGACTCATTTATTTCAGATGACGTTAAGATCACGTCGTGATCATTATAAACATGATTGAATATTGAGTTTTGAACACAGGCATGAAAAGTGTACTTTTTGATTTTACATAAGCGTGCGCTCCGTTACCCTCACTGGTGATCGCAGCAGGGATAAAGGTATCAAGTTCAAGGTTTTTGATCTTGGGCCCTTGCAGAGTGGAACTTCAATATTACAATAACACCGACTGCTACACAAAGTGCACATAATGCCCCGACTGTACCGAGTACAATGAACATAATCTGTGGACTACCAGGAGCCGAACCTAAAACATAAATTAAACGTTTCGTTATTATGTTTTATTTAATGGCCGATGTTGTATTGTTTTCGGTAATTTCCGTAGTCATGGCTTATTTGAAATGGACATTGGAATTTCGAAAGTTTAAGATAATCGCTTTCAAGCATGATCAAGAACAAAATATTGCATAATACAGTAAAGGAATGATGGAGAGTATCGCCCCACATTTTCATAAAATTGAACGTATCTGCATACCATTTCCGTCATTCTGACCATTCGCTCCTGTTGCACCATTGGCTGATATATCTGCCACAAACTTCAAGACCGTCTCAACGGAATACGTCGCTTCTCGCTTGTGGAGAGATCTACGCCTTCTAGAAATATCGGTCGGGCAGTTTTTCTGTAATACCAATCGAAATACATCGTATCGTTATGAGAAAAACCCCTCCATATCAAATTATAGTTCTGGAAAATCATCTTTATATACACATATCACAAAACAGCGAACTCCCGTGCAGTGATATATCACTGCGGCGGGCAGGTATCTCACCGTAAGCATGGTAACTTCGTAATAAACAACTGACGTGATTGGTTCTAGTCCCATGCTCGGGTCGCGTGATTGTAAAATTTAAACAATTTCATTGGTTGAATTGCGCGTATTAACTAATAAACAACACGTGTGGTAAACTATTATCAACAAAACTTTTACTCAGAATGCATTGGAGTTCGACAAAACAGTTCAAAACACATGACAATAGGGCTTTTAATTTATTCTGTAGTAATTACAATTACGTATTCGTTGCAGAATAAATTAGTTTTTCTACTGCACCATCGGCCATCGAGTTAGCATAAATTATTTGCTCCCCTCAATATTTTGGCGACCGGAAGTCCACTATTTTGATCACCTCTCAGAGCCTATTTATGTTTGCTGTGTTTGACGATTTAGATAAATAATAACGTTATAAATGTCCAAACTATTGTGAATAAATTAAGGGACACAATTTCAGTTTTAAGTTTCAAACATTGATATGAGCATATTTTATATGAGCATAAGTCAGACGATGAGACAGAAGGATATACTGACTCCAATATATCCAAAACTAATTATAAATTATCAACACAATTAGTTATAATTGGTTTAAAACTAGGTCAATTTGAGAACTTTGAAAACCAAGATGGAGGGTATACATACTTCCGGGAAAGGAGGTGCGAAGGGGGGAATCGTATGTCATCAATTGAATCATGGGGTTTTCCCTCCTCTTCCCTACCTATATCAACATTTGGTCATTAATGAACGAAGAAATTCATATTCTAAGAACATAGCAGTATATTCCCTTCCCAGGACTCCCCTCCATAAGTTTGGCAACCCTTACTTCCAAATTGGATTACGTGCTAAAGCTCATACATGTTTGCATTTTTATTTGCACAGTCTATAAATAAAAAACTAATTTTAGGGCTGGAAATATAAACTGACATCATTTCGAATACCTCCAATTTTTATCAATTGTTTTCAACAAAAATACAATAGGTCGGAAATTGATGACAAATGTGATGATTTTTTGAAAATTGTCATTCCCATGTAAACTAATGGGAAACATTGGGTTCTGGGTAAATCAGATTTCCAGATATCTATTCAGTAAAAGCATAGGTGTATAAAATGTGAGCAATATCACTCTAATGGTATTTTGCCTGGATGGATGGACATGGATGACATTGCCATGCTCAATTGGCCTTAGAACATATCAATCATTCAAACCTACTGACACTGACACCTCAATTATGATAGTTTAGATACAATTATTTGTAAGCACAGCTGTACCGTTGTGATTTTATCCTCTATATACTTGCTCAATGTGAAAATTACAAGTACATACTATTTTTTATGATATTTCTAACATCAAAATGCAAAACCCCATTTGAGAGATCTTTATGGAGAAGATAATAAATGCAATCAACAGCTTTTTTTCAGTGAATGTTAATAAAATTACTAATTACCTGTTTGCTTGTGTGAAGCAAACAACTAATATTACCTTCTTCAACAGGGCCACGATATGTCAGCTCAATGACCTCCTCATCCCGTCTATTACCAATGTGGTTATATACCTCTTCTGTAGATTGCTCATCTTGCACTGTGTCAATACTGGAACTGAAAGAACATTACCCATGTATGTAACATCACATACTGCAGTTGATAATGTATGAGATGCTATCCTCTATATGAACGTATTGGTGATAATATTCATTTTTCAGACATATTAGGATGTACTGTACAGGGTGACCCAAAAAATGCAACCCTCCATTTCTTCAATATTTTTCTGAAATGGAGGTTAATTGCTCTGAAATTTGGCACACAAGGACTTTATTCAATGTGAGATCCTCTGGCAAAGGTTCAATAATCATATATTATATTGATAGAGCTATGGTCGTTCCAAAATATGCTCCAAATGTCGTCCATTTCCAATGTTAGGTTTTCAGATGAATCACATTCCCTTCTTTCTGAACATGTAAACTCAAGAAATAATGTGTTCTGGGATCACAAATTCCAGATGGAGTGCTTCAAAGGCCCCTTCATTATGTTAAATGCACAGCTTGGGCTGCCAATTTCCAAACATGAAATCATCAGCCCCTTTTGGTTTGAGGTTGATAATGCCAACACTGTTACTGTTAACACACAGCGCAATATTTGCGTTCCCAGGAAGTTCTAGGCAGTTCTAGAGTGTCATAGGGGCTTCAATAGACAAGAACAGTGGTTCTAGAAGGATGGAGCTTCTCCTCACACTTCTAATGATAGCATAGCCTGGCTCACTAGTCATTTCTATGAGAAGATGATCTCTCCGAGGACGGAGAACCCATGGTCATTCCACAGTCTTGATCTCAATGCCCCTGACTTCTATATATGGGGTTATTTAAAGGATAATGTGTATGAAAACAACCCTACCGCAATTGCAGAACTCCAATAAGCAATGGCTGAAAATTTTTGAGCCATACCCATAGGGAAGAATGCATTCGTGTTATGAACAGTTTTCCTTGAACACTGCAAGTTTGTTTTCAGCGAAATTGACGACATCTGGAGCATATTTTGAAACAACCATAACTCTATCAATATAAGACTATGATTATTAAAACTTTGCCAGAGGATCCCACATTGAATGAAGTCCTTGTGTGCCAAATCTCGGAGTAATTTATCTCCATTCAAGAAAAATATTGAAGAAATGGAGGGTTGCATTTTTTTGGGGTCACCCTGTATAACCGTGACAATTCAGGATTAACTACATAACCTCTGACAAATAAGGATGAGCTCCATACATGTACTATATTACAATGAGCTCCGAACCATGCCTGAGATCTACATATTAGGATAAGCTTCATACCTGTGGAATGACCTAATTCCAAACAACTAGGTACATGTATTTCTAAACAAGTGAATACATTTGTATCAATACTGGTGAAAATGTCCTACTCCACGCAATGGGATTATCGTTTACGGGTAACCTTAATCTTTGTCAAACCTCTTTTCCATGTGGGTGGGGTAGGTGTGAATATTTTCGAAACAAATGCGTGATTTATACACATATTTTGTACTAAATGCGTGACATAAACGGCAACCGCGTGCAAAGACCGAACGGAATGCGTTCGCTTTTTTCGCAAAAAAACGATTTTTAAAATTTCAACTAAATGCGTGATATTTGATCATAGAAATGCGTGATTTGCGTGGTATTTGATCATACACGCTAAATTGATGCGTGATTTCTATTTTTCCAGCAAATGCGTGACAATCACGCCTAATACGTGAGGGTTGACAGGGCAGACTCTGACCATCCTCTTCTCAGCACTTCTTGCTGTATTTTAATCATTGTTTAATCCTCTATTTCAATCTTCAATTTAATTTGGCTTCTGCACCACACTTCCATCCTCTTTCAATGAGGCGTTGAGTTGTGTACACCTCATTTTCCTTCATGCACTCTTTTTCAATTTTAGAGGCCTTAATTAGACATTTCATATCGCTTGCACTGAATTTAATGTTTCCTATTGGTAAAGCTGTGCCCGCGAGCTTGTCTGCAATTTCATTGTAGGTGATATCACTTTGGCCCGGGATGTAATGTGATGCTTGTGTAATGACCCCGATAGTAATTTGAGATGAAGTTGAGATGGTAGCAAGCAAGAATATCAGAGTCTTACAGATAAAAGAGAAAACTTGAAATATTGAATCTCTTACTATGGATATAATTAATGTACAGTACTTGGGTTCATAATATTTTATTGAAGATTACTATAATGTGTGTGGATTGGTTAGAGTCTCCTATAGAGGGTGTATGTCGCAACTCTGCGACATAAAACGTACCACTAATTAAACAGACAATGTGATGTAATTTTAAAATATAAACATAAAAAACTACTCTATTGCTTTCTTTTACAAAAATAAGTGTTTGGTATCAAAAGTTGTAAATTACTTTTATTTACATTATTATGCAATTGAACTTTAAAGACTAGGCTGTATGATGATCACTGTATATTTACACAATTATATTATGCACCTGAAGTTTTGACTATGAATTACTCTACACTAAATGCTGTATTACCCTGACTAAGTTGACACGACCTGTTTGTATTTACACTACAATTACCTGATATGTACACTTGATTAGGAAATTATATACCAGACGTATGGTATGAAGCACCAATTGGTTTGAGCTTAAGTGATTATATGCAAATGTATATGTTGTTTAAGTTTCCAAACTGTTCTACTGCCTTAATAATCTAATGTAGTACATATGTTGTCCAATACAATATATCTAACACAAGAAATTATTCGCGAAGGCACAAAGTGAAAAATATCACCCTGAGATTCTGTTAAACTGAGATTCGAAGCAGTATCAAATTATGTTAATATCAAAATATCATCTAAAAGTAGCTTATTACATGTGAAAACTACACTGCTGAATGCAGTTTATTCCCAACATGAAATATCAACTGAGCTACAGTAACACAAAGTGAAATAGTATCACCTTGGAAATATAAATATAAAACTCAATGTCTGAAAATAATATGTACAATAAGCACTAGAGATATTTCAATGTACCAGACTGTCAGTTACATATGCCAGACATAAAGCATGAAACAGTATGCCTATCACATGTCAACTAAATAACTACAATAAAAACAGTCAAATACACAATCGAAATACAGTATCTCTTCCAAACTCACAATATTAGTCAAATAAAGTATCGCAACAAAAGGAACTACTCAAAATGAAATTATGGCAAGCTGTTGGCAATTTAACCTGTACGACAAAGTGTCGAACAGATAAAATCCAAAATAAGATCAAAATGTGTTTTATAACACTATGACTTGATTATTCTTATGTAAAGGTGTGAATCTATATCACACTAGTATAAGCTAGCTCAAATATTACTCAAATATATAAAACTATCAAAAATGTGAGTTTATGAAATCATGTGCTCAATAAGAATTCTATGAAAAATGACAAAGATACAGCTTCGAAAAAGTAACTTCAAAAATGCAAAACAGACTCAAGATCAATTTAATAAGCAAAATACCAATGCAACTCTCGACACTGAGATGAATTAAGGCATCAAAATTTGGAATGTGCATGAGATGCAAAAATGGCCGCCCGAAATTCAACAAGTGTGAATCGGCCGTTTCCAAGAACTGATATCTCACTTCAAATAGTGTAATTAAATTGGCTGAATGCCTACGATCCCTGGGTCTGGTGTTAGTTCGACAATAAAGTAAAACTATATCTTACACCGGGAAAGTAATCGGGAAGCATACAACCAAATGTTAAGAGCATACCTATCTGTCCTGTGTTGTTTACGAATGTTGACGAAGATGTAATTTGAATATGAGAGAGAAGGCCTCTGATTGGCTGAAAATATAACGTGACTTTGAAACTGTCGATTTACAGCAAAAGTACGTAACATTACTTGAATAACAACTTACCATATTGATCTTTAAATCAATATTGATCATAGCATGTTGCATTTACATCGAAAAAACTATGCAAAAGTGGTGAAATACGATTAATTAAATAAAATGAATCGTAATCCAAAACGAATAATTTCGGGAAGAAATAAAATCTCCAAATAAAGTTAAATTTCACATCCTTTACAGAAATTTACTCAGTCACCACTTGTGGCGGAAGCAAGGTAAGACAATGTGACACCGTCTAGCGTACTAAGAACAAAATGACACTATCAAGAACTATTGCTAGACGGTCGTCACACCTGCTTTAATTCTGTCCAAAATATTGTGCAATGTGTCTCCTACATTAATAGGTTTTACTACTACCATTAATATTATTGGACAGAAGTGGAGGTTACCCTCAAATGAGAAACCCATTGGTTGGAGTAGAAAGTTTTAATTTGCTATACCGAAATATATATTTCAAAAAATTATTTGTGAAGTTCTCTTAAGTGTTTTTATTAAAAATAGCATGCTCCCTCATGGCAGACAAATATTTCAATGACAACCAGTGGAAATATTAACTAGGAATGTAAAAGTGAACTTACTCATTAATTTGAAATAGTCTACATTGAGGGAGTGGATGAGTGGATAAAGTACTGGGAGTGGCAGCAACAGGCCTGGGAGTGGCAGCAACAGGTCTGGGAGTGGCAGAAACACGTCTTTGAGACGGATGTGACTAATAGTTCAGGCAGGTCAGCATCTCCCTCATGAGGCAGCTAAAAACATATTGATATAAAACTAGTCATATGTGTACTGGGCTTGCATGGCATTATTTGGACAATTGAAGTGTATGCCATTTTGAAATATTGAAACATGTTTGGATGAAACCTTTGTACTGGGACTTCATAGGTAGCTATTCTATTGATAATCAACTGATATATCTTTAACTATCTCATTGAACATGATATCACTTCTTGTTTGTTGGAAACCCAAAACTGCACCAGCAATTAGACAAGGAGAGTCTTCATATAGCAGAATCTATGCCAAGTCATTTGAATTTATAAATACTAGTATGCAATGTTAATTTACCTGTATTTGAAAATTATTTTATGAGTCAAAGTATAAGATTTACAATTCTATAGCAATTTTTGACATTTATTGTTTCACTACTGAACTATTTTTTATGAATAACTTTTTACCTCTGCCAAACAGTATACAGAGCCTTGTGAAGACAGACTAGCAATGCTTTCTCCATCCCATTTGAAGTTTGCAGCAACGTGTTGCCTCGTAATGGTCCTATTCACACTTTTCACATACTGAAAAGGTACTACATCCTTCCCTGCAGACGACATAATACCCTGAATCTAGAAGAATAACAGAGCAACGGTTAAAATCACTGGGTTATGTTTGCTGAAATAAGCACTCCATGAGTTTACATAGTTAATTTTTTTAAAAATTAATAAAAAATTAACTTGTCCTTTTGAAAGATTTGAACATGATCACCAAAAGCAGTTTTATTTATCATTAAACTCTGGATGAAATATATAGGTCAACTTTTGTTTTTCCAATATTTTGTTATTAACGTCTGTCAATGATCTGTACTTCTATATGTCTGTCCGCCCATGTTTGTCTTACTTTCTAACCTTTAAACTGACTGACTAAGCTTTAAGCTAAAAATTGACTAAGCTTCAAAAAGTCTATCAGGAATCTTGCGTTGAACTTAATTTATTTTAATATCTCTAAAATATACTTATGTTCAAATCTGAAAATCAGTTCTTTCATTTCAAAGCACTCATGCAGAAATGGTAAACCTAATGCTGAGATTAACTTGAAGAGCTTTTCCCAATATAACTGAATGATAGGCAGAATTGGGATTCGTAATTATCCCTTGAGTCAACTTAATTAATCTGTTGGGATAAATTAACCATAGAGTTCCTTAGGGGGTACACAATACACACTACTACACAGTACTCCCCCAGTGTAAAATTGTTTGATAACTTTTGAAGTAAGCAATTGTTTTGACTGATTTTTTCATGTAGCTGCTCCTGGGGATATCGTAAAAATTTAGTGCAAACATTATATATTTCATAAATGATACATTGTATGTTTAACATGGATCGTATACACACCACAACCCCACGGGGTGTATTTTTCTTGTCATTGTGAACTGTTATGTTGAGAACAATATATATATAGGGGCCTACTAATTACCGTTTTATTCATTAGCAAAGTACATGTGAAGTACCCAGTATATTTTCCTATGTTGCACTAATACATAAAGTACAGTATACAGTGCTGTAATTAATAATTCTTATTAAATATAATTAATTAATTAATTAATATATCATCCGCTCATCAGCAATCCCCGGGAATTTCTTTCGGTGCTTTTTTGAATTCCCTGGATATACTTTGGCTCTATTTGATAAATATTAATTTCATACACTTTAAAATGTTAAAAGCTGTTGAGTTTTAAAAAAACAAAAATCTTGGAGGACTTTAAATAAAATATTCATGTTTTGATTGAAATTATCGTTTGAATTACTACATTAGGGTTCCCTAACATTCAATGAATATTTAATTATCATAATCTACTAAGTATAGGATAAATCAGTTATTAAATGCTCGATTTTTGATACAGGTTATATCCCTCGGTAAATACCCTATTACCGGTACCGGTATATTTCCCCCAGATATACCCTGTATCAAAAATCTCCCATTAAATAACCTCTATATATAAGTTATCATTGGAAAGATAACAAGTATTCAATTTATTAGTTAAAATATGCCTAATTCAATTCAACCCACCTCCCTAACCGTTTAGGGGTTAATAAAATACTTAATAAAACGTATTAATGATAGGATAGATTTTTGATAGATGACATACGAGACTTTTCTTTAAGTTCAATTCTGTGTGTCAATATTCTCTATCTAGATGCTCAAAAAAGTTCTTGTAACTCATTAATTATTGGAAAAACAATATACATTTGTTAAAAAGTCAAAGCATAAGTTAGTTGTCTTTGTTAGGCTTAGTGTGTTATATATAATTTTACTGAACATCGGTGACTACATCTTCCTGTACTGGAACTTTAAATTAGCTATATGTTCATGTAATGATTCATTTAACTGGACGTTAGTCATAACCAGATTACTGTCACTAAATCTTGTTGATGTCATGATTAACGTTACGAGAACATTCCTTGCACGTGTTGTCCTAACTTGATGTAACCAGAAGTTAAAATTGGCCATGTATGTGACAAGAACGTTACAGTATCTTTATTTTGGCAAGTCGTTAAGGTTGCTCATCCCTGGCACGTAGTGATTAAGTCATTTGCAATATAAACATCTGTTTGAGTCTAAACCTTCCCGTCGCCATAACGTTACAAACTTGACATATTAAATCTGCCACGTATGTATGACGTTATGTTCGTTACAGCTCGTTATATTAGCGAAGTCACTGTTAAGGTTGCTACAACATTCCTGGCACGTGATAGTTAAGTCAAATGTAACGTTCAATAAACATCTGTGCAAGTCCACACCTTCCTGTACCTACAACGTTCCATAATAAACGTACCAGAACTTAAAACCGACCACGTATATGTGACGTTGCATAAGCACATTCCAGTCTCGTTATTTGTGCGAAGTTACTGTTTAGGTTGGTTCTACGTTCCTGGCACGTGATATTTAAGTCAAATGTAACGTTCTTTAAACATATGTGCGAGTCCACACCTTCCTGTACCTACAACGTTCAATATCAACGTTACCAGAAATTTAGATTGGCCACGTATATATGACGTAATGTAAGTACGTTGCAGTCTCGTTATTTTGGCGACGTAATTGTTAAGGTCGCTACTACGTTCCTGACACGTGATATTTAAGTCGAATATAACGTTCTTTAAACATCTGTGCGAGTCCACACCTTCCTGTATCTACAACGTTCCATATTAACGTTACCATGAATTTAGATTGACCACGTATATATGACGTAATGTAAGTACGTTACAGTCTCGTTATTTTGGCGACGTAATTGTTAAGGTCGCTACTACGTTCCTGACACGTGATATTTAAGTCAAATATAACGTTCTTTAAACATTTGTGCGGGTCCACACCTTCCTGTACCTACAACGTTCCATATTAACGTTACCAGAAATTTAGATTGGTCACGTATATATGACGTAATGTAAGTACGTAACAGTCTCGTTGTTTTGGCGACGTATTTGTTTAGGTCGCTCCTACGTTCCTGACACGTGATATTAAAGTCAAATGTAACGTTCTTTAAACATCTGTGCGAGTCCACACCTTCCTGTACCTACAACGTTCCATATTAACGTTACCAGAAATTTAGATTGGCCACGTATATATGACGTAATGTAAGTACGTTACAGTCTCGTTATTTTGGCGACGCAATTGTGAAGGTCGCTACTACGTTCCTGACACGTGATATTAAAGTCAAATGTAACGTACTTAAAACATCTGTGCGAGTCCACACCTTCCTGTACCTACAACGTTCCATATTAACGTTACCAGAAATTAAGATTGGCCACGTATATATGACGTAATGTAAGTACGTTACAGTACGTTCCTGACACGTGATATTTAAGTCAAATGTAACGTTCTTTAAACATCTGTGCGAGTCCACACCTTCCTGTACCTACAACGTTTCATATTGACGTTGCTACAACTTGAGACATATATTCTGACGACGTTATCACAACGTAAAATTGTTAGCTGGGGAGTGACTAAGGACTTATTTTAGGCGCACAAAAGGAACATTTAAAAAAAACTGTACGTGTACGTTTAATTACGTGTCGTCCATATATCTTAAGGATGTTCCCTGGTCAGATAGGAAAATATTCAATAGTATTTAACTTTTTCTCAAAAATGGTTTTCTGGGATTCTCACGGGCAACAAAGAATATTAAAACTTTAAAAACCATATGTTAGTGTGCTTTTTTCTGAGCAAGAGGCCTCTAAAGTGTCAATATTTGACAAAAGTGGGCGTGGCACTTTCTCATTGAAACCCATGTTAAAAATCAGGTTTTCACCCAAAAACACACTTTTGAATATTTAACTTTTTCTTAAACTCACAGAAACACTTAGTTATGCTATGTACTTCACATTTTGAAAAGAAAAATTAGGGGTTGGTGTTCATCGTTTTCAACTTCGTCCAGGGAACATCCTTAAGGTATCTTGTTTTTCACAACGCAAACGTGAAAGGAAAGTACACGAATCAATATAGCTATGTTTAGCTAGCATACAAAACAGGCGCTCACTGGTTAACTTCAGATACCCGTTCAGCGAGTGTCGTGTTTAGATTGCGAAATTCCACGTTGGTCTCAACGGAAATCATTATCCTCATGTCTATGGCCATAATAGGCTAGTAACTTTGATTTCGATACAAAGTCGAGTTATTTCTGAAAAGATGACGTATGTCGTCCATCTTATAACTCGGACTATCTTACTAAAGGAGTTTGATTAAAGTATCAGAAAACCAGCTAAAGGCCCTCACACATATGAACGAATCCACCAAATCAGCCCGACGCATGGGGTAAAGGACGAATGGCTTTAAGACCCTATATTAGCCCCCAAGATATTTCAAATGAATTGTACAGGATATTAAAGAAGGGACTTTGTTTGATAACAAAATTTATAAATTAGGTCATTCTGACCTTTATATTTTAAAATATATGTCAATCTATTAACATGTATAAAATGGGCTTTGAAGTAATAATTGCTCTTTCCACATCGTTATTCGGTCAAGCCAAGTAACTTAGTCAACATTCGATATTCGTATGTTCATCAGTATTAACTAAGAATGGTGCCATAATTGAAGTAAACCTCTGTTTAATTATTTTCAATAAACCTATCAGCAAACGTGTAAATGATAAATTTGATGTTCTGTTACATATTGGTGAAGCAGTCTTTGGGATATGGCCTTACTTTCTGAATTTCCACTATGTCCCTGTATACCCCTACTTAAAAAGGTGTATGTTATTTGTCATTTTTCATTATGAATCAACCATAAATGTATTTTTTCTTGTTTACATACAGAATGAACTTTTTGTTTCCAAATATTGAAAGATGGTACTGCATTTATTTTTTCATGATATGGAGGAAACAAATGCGTGTCAATTTACACTGTAATATCCCACATACTTATATTTCAAGGGTAGTTTTGAAGAATAATCAAGAAAATCCATGTTTTCTAATGGATTTATCCTTGTCAAAGAACGTAAATGAGGATATGCGGTTTGAAAAACTAACAACATGTTTTAAGTTCTTACAATTCTTGTTTAAAACAAACATTTCGAAAGTTGTGATTTCGAATGTAATATCCAACTCAATGAAATTTGTTAATATTTGTGAATTTTTTCTTTCGGAATGCACATTGCTGGATCACAGAACCTTGCCTTGTTCGAGATGCACAGAAAAGGTATTGTTAATACTTGACGTCGTTCGGATATTCGGATGTGATTGACGTTTTCGTTAATCTCCAACCACTGTAACTTCCAACTTAATTTTTGAAAGCCAAAAATGATAGTCATGAATCGATATTTAAGTCACACGTGGATGCATACATCATGTGTCTACATTAACTGTCGAATACATGCCAACTTACATTTATTTAAATATACAGTTAACTCAAAACATCAATTCTCTGAACGGTTTATCATATAACCTGACCTGAGTTTTATGTTTCATTTTAATTTATAATTATGGTATCGGATTTGAGTATGACTTTAGTTGAGGATTAAACAAAGCAATAAAGTTGCGTGAAACCTTTTGTGAAAATTCGAACGATTTTTCAAGAATCCTCCTTCAAAGTGTTACCACAGTGCTCCCCGGGAGTGGAAATTTCGTCTAGTGTAATCAAAATAATAGCGGGTGGTTTGAATTTTTGTTTGAGTTTATAGCTCAGCATCTATAAATTTAAAAACGTGTCGCCTCATTGAGAGGTACATGCAGATTTTGGCGATCTATCTTTATAAAAGGCTAAATTTTGTGCAAAAACAGGAGTTGACACGCTTACATTTGGAATTGAAATTTCCTACATAATTGTCGACTCATGTTTAAAAGTCATGAAAACAAGGTCGAACACAAAATAATAACCTAGTTACTGTCTATTTAGCATGGGATCACTGAGGGAAATTTTATTAATGACTTAAATCGTTAACAGTTAAGTTGTATTCCAAGAAACTTATCAATTTAGAAATGCAAAATGTTCAATTTTGTTTTTCAATTATAAAAAATGGCACCTGTAGAGAACAACGTTTACAAAATTATTTAAAACGGAGATATTAACGTATGTAACATTCGTTGGCATGTGTCAGGGAGTAAATAAGAAGAATATGCATTTGATTCTATATCTTGTTCCCAAAGGAGTTTGTTAAGGAGCGGTATATCTTAACGTACTTTTACCATCCTGAACTCAAATATTTCGAATCCTTATTTCGACAACGCTTTGTTGAGAATGGATTCAAGATGTCCTCAAAATTAATACGTTAAAAGATGTATTATCATCTTAATAACCACCTCACAAATTATTTTTGAAATCAAAGATGTACGATTTTTGAGATTTTTATTTTCGAATGTTGACTTAGTTACTTGGCTTGACTGTATTGTCACTCTTTAATTATTTATTATCAAAATAATTATTATTGACACTCTTTTAAGAACTTTATTAATTATTTTCTTACATCATAGTGAGGAAGCACAAAGGGCAAGATTGGAAAACACATAAAATATAACAAGTCAAATATGCATATCAAACTATTGAATATTGATATTATTTATATTCAATTGAGATCAATTATCCACAAACAGTTCAAAAAGTGTGTCAGAGAAGAAAATTGAGTTGATTATTTTACATTACATGGAGAAAGAACAAGAGGCAACATTGAACAACACATAAAGTAATTATCAAGTCAAAACTATCAATCAATTATATATGCCTTCCGCAGCCTAGGAACCAAATAGCCGTGCAACGTGTGCACATGAACCGACAACCCTCCTCCCAATTGGGCATGTGCAGTACCATCCAGTGATCGCATTAATACTATAATGTACATCTTGATTTGGGTTGTACTCCACCCATGTATAGTGAGATTGGAGGACACAAATCTTGATTGAATTTTTACACAAATGAGGCCATCTCTTTCCTTCATAACCATGATAGTATATTTCCAATCCACTTGAAAATGCTCATCTGTATATCGTTTAGATTGGTTGACTTCATACACCCCAAAAGTGAGGTAACGTAATTCATCTTCTGTCAAAATGGGGAAGTCATCAAGAGTGTCCATATTGCCATCTACTAGTTGGAAATTCTTCTTGGATCTTATAGCCTTATCAAGTCCTTGGTCTTTGATTTTCAATATGAGAGCATTTTGACACACAGCTAAGCCCTTATAAAAAGAAATAAATGATTCCTTTTAGATAAAGTGGAAAGCAATACTCCCCATGTTATTTTCCCATAGGGAAAAATCAGTTTGGTCACCCATTATGGGTATCTTTAAAACCCCTGAAGGAATCACTTATTCCTCTAAAGTGATTAACTATTTGTCAAAACGCAACATAAAGATGCATGAAAAATTTTAAAAAGCAGGGATGGAAGGGGTCGAAAATTAAGAAAACATTTCAGAAAAATATCTGGGTGGGTCGTTTGCATCTACCCTGTCTCAAAATCGAAATTATTTTATCATCTCTAGAAGTGATTTTCCTGGAGGTAGTGCATTGGCCTAACATATGCAATTGTTTAAATCCTCAGAAACTGTCCAAAATCAAACATTAACTGTCCAAAATCTGTTGCGCTAATTCCCCTCCTCCTTTCAATTAATTTTTCTTTGACTTCAACACTAAAAATGTGTCTTTATACAAGAGAAAATCAGTTTTCTTTTGAATTGGCACGTTTTCACACTCTCTGAAAAGATTTAAGTCTGTTAACCCTGCAAGCTCTGCGAGCCCTGTAAACATCTCTTTCATTCACAAGCAGTTGACATTTAATCAGAAAATGCTCTGTGGTTTGAAATCTAGAACCAAATACATGTAGACATTTAGGATCAGTTTACTGAGGCGAAATAATGAGAATATACAGCGTGGTCCAAAAAAAGTGAACCCCTGCAACTGGCCATATTTCCCTCATTACTTACAGGAATTCTTTTTTTATTTTCACATGTTGTAGAGGAAGGTCTAAAATTTATGTTGGTACCATACACTTTTCTTAGTCTTGAAATTTGCAGAAATTATAAGCCCTAACTAAACATTATTGAAAATGGACAAATTGTAATTTTCAATATCCGCGATTCTTCAACCTTTTAACACCTTTCCCCTGAGAATTTTTTAAGCTGCAGTCTTAAAGAACTAATATTTTTTGACTTTGGTCAATTTTAAATCCTGCACATTATGGCTTAAAACTAGCATCCTACATTTGTTAGTTGCAAAGTTATTGTGATCCAAAGAGATGTGCTAAGCTTCCACAGACGAAAACATTTTCCATTTTCCAGCTCGGATCTTAGGTTTCTAGTATGATTGATTTTATAGGAGCGAACTAAATCATATATAAAAGGTGGAAAACAATTAAAATGGGCTTTAAAAATAAATGTTCTTCTCGTCTTGATTCAGGGGATTTCCAATTTAGGGATGCAAGACTTGTCTGTACTTGATCCATGTATTGCATCTGATGTCAAGCCGACCGCTCTGTAATGTAACCTAGCTAAAGCTTGGAGTTTGGTTAAGGAAGTTTTGTTATAAATTATGTCACAGTAGTCATTGTTGGGTATAAAGCAAGCATTGTAAATTGTTTCAAGATGCTTAGCTGATAATTTTTTTGCATAGAGCTTTCTAATCAAATTGTTAATTATTTGAATTGATTGGTCGAATTCTGTGTTGAAATTTGATTTACTATCCATGACTAATCCGAGATATTTATGCGTTATACACATGGGAACTTCTTTATTCCTTAAAGTCATGGGAGACTGATTGTTTACGTGGATGCGTTTCCCTGAGAGTGTACCATCAGCACTCCTTTGGCTTTGGATTTCATTTCCACACGAATGCCCAATTGTTTAAAATGTCAAGGTCATCTTGTAATGGCTGATCAATGTTCATACATACTTCATTTTTGTCATATGCATCATAGAGTGAAGTGTCACCAACAAAGATTAAAGTTTTGAAATTTAGATTTTTCGGCAAATCGTTAACATAAATTAGAAAAAGTAGGGGTCAAAACTGATCCTTGTGGCACACCGGCATTAATGATAAAGTTTAATGATAACTGTTATCATTATCGACTGAATTGAATTTAGCATTCCGCTGTTCATGGTCTTTTGATCATCTTGATGGTCAAAATACTATTGTTGACCCGTACATGTACTCTCCTCTTAGATAGATAAGATGTCGTCAGGGAAACAAAATTATTATCGCAATCATTACTCTAAGTTTGTTAAGTAATAGTTGGGCCGGTGTGCTAGGTCAAAAACTGACGTCAGACTATTAATGCTGACTAAGCTTGCGATGATTTTCACAACGTAACCGCGAACGCTAAGTCCATGTTTCAACTTTTAATACAGTAATGTGTGTAGCGCGCAAAGTTGTACTAAAACCAATTTCAGGATCTCTTATTATCTTGTTTTCAGCACACAAAACATATATTTTGTTATTTGGTTATTTTTCCACAAAACACGATTCATTAAGGTATGAGACTGTCGACCTCTGAAATGTTGTTATTTTGCGCACATTTTGAGGTCACCTGACCATGACAGTTTTGACGTACCGTGTGCCAAGTTATTCTCTCGCTAAATCGAAGTTGTTGTTGCAAAATACTGCGAAGGCTGAACCAAGTAGAAATATACGTTAGTTTCACATTCGCACAAAAGAAATTATTGTGGAAAGAGCATTGCAATATTATTCATTGCATATACAATAAGATTTGATTGAATTGCATTTCTTAAACCGTTTATTGATAGCTGAAAATGTTAACCCAATAATCATATTTGGCATTACAGCATTACAGCATTATGGTAAACAAGTTCTAATCCCCGAACACTGACAATGTTTGCTGTTTTATAACTTTCAATAGCGTTTCAGCTCGATTGATTCCGGGCTCAATTGCAAGTGATATTATAGCGTCGCAAAATTGATGAGAATCATGCAATAATTGGCTCAACATAAGAGCAAATAACTCGTTTTTGAAAGCCAATGTTTCATTTTTATTTACAAAATCTTTTTTCGCGGCAAATTGTTTCAACCACACACGTCATATCACGTGACACAACATTTCTGCTCTGAATATGAAATCAGTTTTGCCGCGGAAACAGACACGTACTGACTTTATATCCCCGATATCATGATAAATGCTCTTTTAGGATTGTTGATAGTTCACCATCATAAAGTGTGGCCTTTATACGGTAAATAGCATATATATAATTGTCTAAATCGAGTAAAATGGTTTGAGTACAAATTTAAGTGTTTCGAACGTTGCAATTTCACGTTGGTGTCAACAGTATAATGCATATGAAGAGAATTATGTGTGTCATACATGTTTTGGCTCCAAATACCTTACGAAACGAGCTTGTTTAAAATATGTATAATAGAAAACCAGCTATATAACTATCAATGTCATAATATCACAATGACACCAGTTAATACGATGACACATAAATGTGTTGATGACTATTTTAACAAATCGATACAAATTAGGATATCAAATCAGTGAAACTCGCCTACGTTCACCATTAATGCGACGTGGCATTAGTTGTACAATACGCTATAATACAGTTTGGAGAAATTAAAAACTTCTATTTGACGTCAACCTAAAGAGCCACAAGTATGGCGAGATTGATGATTGCTGAAGCTTTAATAATTTGGTTAAATTATTTTCAGCTTGTATGTAAGTACATTTAAAATGTTCCTGATGTTATTTTGTAACTTTGGCGTAGATTGAAACAAGTATAAGTTCATTTCAAATTACATTCGGCTAAGTCCTTTAGTAGACTAGAAACAGAGGGTTGAAAATATCGACATCTTTTGACGAGCCGGCAAATCATGTTTACCGATTGAAAGGTAAAGGGTTCCTAAACTGGTACTGAGAAGTAACAAGAAGAAATAGGTGTCAAAATGTGTTTTGGGGTGAAAATATGTTTTTCGCAGAAATAATTAAAATTAAAAACATTTATATTGAAAATGTGTTCTAGTACAAACAGTCTGATTAACTATAAAAAGTGAGAATAAATCATATTTGATTGATTTTGAAGAATTTTGGGCGCTTTTAGGAAATTTGCTTGTGGTTGGCCCATAAGTGAAATAAATTGTCAATGTATTATTTATATGCATCAATAAGAGATGTTATAAGGTTTACTACTCGAATTAGCACTTCACCAATGTGTACTTTGATATATCCTCAAAACATTTGCAGAAACGATGGTCGGTTTACTATTAATATAAAATCGATATTAAAACATATAACGATATGTGGAAACATAATTGTCACTATCATCATCACAGCCTGTCATCTACTGTTTTGAACAGAGAGGTGGAGCAGGTCATTTCTACAAGTTTCAAAGTTTCCGAACAATATGTTATTTAACTGAAAACTACGTTTTTATCTCAGATAAAATGAACCAGCGCAAGCAGTAGTACATGGTAGTACATATACAAATTCAAAATGATCTAAAAAAATCGAAGCCTGGTCTAAACAGTGGAAACTAGATTTTAAACCAGAAAAGAGCAGAGAAATGACCTTTTCTAAGAAAAATAATCCAATCTATCCACCAGTTATCTTAAATGATAAACAAATTGAAAAAATGACATTCATAAACACCTAAGCTTCATTTTTGATAAAAAATTAAGTGGGTCAGCACATATAAATTCTATCTGTGCAAAAATCCAAACAGCTCTTAACCCCTTAAAAGCACTAAAGGGTAGACTAAAATCAAAACAATTAAATATTCTCTATACAGCTTATATTCAGTCCTTATTTGATTATTGTGATATCCTTTACGACTGTGCTCCTATTTCACTATCCACATAAGTCTCCAATATACAAAATGATGAGCCTATGGAATGATCCAGGATCTGTTCCCTTGGAACAAAAGATCTTGCCAACTATTGCATTTTTAAAAGAACACTTAAATTAAATTTGTTCCCTGGTGTTGTTTCAACTATTTGTTTAAAATTAACTCGTCAACAAGAACTTTATCTGAATAGAGCCAGGGTAGATTTAATTCTAAAAGCTCAGCTCAGAGCCCACAATTGGAGCTCAGTTGAGTCATCAAATTGTTTTTGTGGTTCCCCTGAAACTTTTTCCCCACTTCTTTTTCAAATGCCCTCTGAAAGAACAACAAAGAAATAGATTAATAACAGATACTTTAGGGATATATGGGGACGTATTAACTCATTTTAGAACTCAGCAAGACAAAATTCACTTTTTTCTTTTTGGGATCCATCATTAACCTTATAGAAATGGATAATCTATTTTCACTGGTTGCGAATTATCTCATTGAAAACACAACCAGAATCTAAATATTTTTCTGCCTATGACCTGTTTCCATTTTTCAATCCCCCCCAGGATATCAGCAGCCCTCCTATCTTTTGTTTCGTTGTAAGGCATTCTACCATTTACAGGTGACATCCAGGTTAAGATGAATATTGTACTTTATTGTTTATTTATATAAGGAACATCTAATGCTTACAGCGCTTTGCCCCTTGCAATTGTATCTAAATGACTTGTGCTTACAATAAATATGAAAGATGATAAAAAAGTAGTACATGGTATGAGATTTCTAGGACGTCTAATTAAGGAGTTGTCGGCACCATATATGCATCACGATATTTGAGCTTATATTTAGATACCCACATGTGTCCCGCGTTTTATTTTTGTATAGCCGTGATAAATACGGCGGGCTTTTAGGCCGAATAATGTATTGTCATTATCAGGGGTCAAAAAACGTGTAAAAAGTTTTTCGTATTTTTTTCATAATTTTAAGTACAAACATTAAAAGAAAATCAAAATATTGTTTATATATACATCTAGTTTCTTTGTTATAATTTTGCGGTATGTGTTCCTTAAAATACCTTATATTTAAAAAACAATGTTTCAACATTTTATGTTGATTTTGGAGATATTGGTGAAGCAATCAATATATTGACACCTTTATTACCTGACGTGTAAATAACATATGGTTATACTATGTCAGTTTTTTACTAAATTAGTTGTAATACATTTTGAGATATGGACAGCCGTATTCAGGGGTCAATTGCCAATAAAGGGAGACTCGTTGTTCTTCCTTGTCTAATACCGTCTGCGATTGAAAATTGTTGCATATGGTTGAACATGAACTGGTTGCTTCTATAAGGACCATATCATCAACATTTGATTGACTACATGGATCTTTGAGAAATGTCGGCAATCATGTAAAAATGAATCCATGTAATGCATCGTAGTGACAAATATAATTGTTATATAATTATACTGTTTGTTACACATAAATAAAAAACAAAACATGAACGCACAAGTGGAAATGGAAAAGGCACAGCAACAAATGGAATGTGTTCAAGAGTATACTAATATAAGGGAATATCAAAGCATTAACATGCAAAATGCCAACGCATATTTGTTACATACACCGAACGCCGAATATGTACTGTCAATGGACTTTATGTTGGAAACACAAGACAAAATCGTATAAAATAACTTGCGATAAGCTAGTTATTAAGCTTGTTATTATGGTCTTACTAGTGGTTATTATTGAGTAATGGTACAGGTATTCGATATGGTATTGCAGCTTACACTTAAGTAATGGTACACGTATCCTTGGATTTTAGGCCCGAATACCGAGGTTTATTTTTTTAATTATCGTGTATTATTATTTTGTGTTAATATTAGTTAACCATCTAACTATTGGCATGGTATGATAACCTTGTTATATTAATATAGCGCATAGGCGTAGCCAGGGGGATGTGAGGTGTGCGATCGCACCCCCCCCCCTCCATAACAAATGAAAATAGAACCATTAGATAGAAGAAAAAAGTCTTAAAATGCTTTTTATTTGAAGCTTGTAGCTCGATTTTGAACGAAGTTGCACCAATTTTTGTAAAATTCAAAACAAATCTTCAAAAACATTTTTTTATGCCACGATCGCACCCCCCCCCCTCCCCCCGCCTGAAAGCTGGCTACGCCACTGTAACGTGTAATCAATACGCTACATTTTGTATGTTCAATTTGTATACTAAAAACTGTTATTAATCCACAAATTTAGATGAAGACAAGATAAAAATTCGAATCAAGAATGAAAAGGTGTCTAAGTATATAAATCTTAAGGGTAATGCATATTTGAATTAAACAGGGGCGGGTTAATTTATATTGTGCTATAAATTACGCTATTATTCAAAATTGCAGCTAATATGCCTGTTTTATGATACCCTGCGTGCAGAGTCTAGTTAAACTACACTAAGACGAAGCTCTCTTTTAAGAAGTGAAGTCAAACGAATGCAAAGGGTAGTTTTATGAAAAATATCACGGAAGATGTATTCTAGATATCAGTAGTATTCTCAGAAATTTATTATCCGAAACGGATAACATCTGGCCACTCAGACAAACAATCGCAGACATAGGCTAAGCTTGTTTATTTAACAGTTAGATTTGTTGACTTACCGATCCGTATTTCAATCTCCAGGAAGACGTTCTTTTCACTTTGTATTTGCGTGCAGTGTAATATAAGTTGATACTTTTGTTCAAAAATGTACTTTTAATGGCCATTTTATGCCTTTTATTCTCAAATTATGTTTTGTTTTGATGTCAGTGTGAAAAGTCAAGAAACGTCAACCCCGACTTTTAATTAAAAAATGTTGGTTAATCACTTATGGCAAATCACAAGGTTGATGATGTCAACGGACCATGATCGTGGAAGGCTATCAATATCAGGTGTATATCGCATAGAAAATAAATATAGCTAATTTTTCGCACTGATATGATGATGACTATTCTGGCGAATCAGGTAGATATTTCTAAGTTTTTTCCGATAATAAAACTATTCATTTCTATCAAATTTACAAACGGGGTCCTTTGAATGCACATTAAAACTATAAAAGTATTTATTGGGCGTACATACTCGTTCTGTCATGTTACTTACATTTCATTTGCAAGTTGTCCCGGCCGATGAGTATTTTGTTCAAAATTGTATTCAATTCTGAACAAAATACTCAATCGGCCGGGCGCCGTAATGAAAATCGGAGCAAATGTTACCAAGTCATAACTGATGAAAAATCAAGTGAGAACATGAACATGGATAATAGGGGCACTATTACGCTGCGTGCAGAGTCTAATTATAAACTACGAGAAGACGAAACTCTCATTTATTTAAGAAGTGAAGTCGAACAAATGCAAAGGGTAGGGTACTATAGAAGGGGATCATATAAAAGCACGATCTATTTCACAACGCCTTTAACTTTTGTTCTTCAACTGTTGCCCTTGTGCATTTCAAAAATAAAATATCTTAATCTGATTTGTTCTACCTTTCTTTTCGCTCAGTTCTGCAATATTATGTCCATGTGTTGTTTAGGATTATGTCATTTGCGAAATAGCTGTAAGCCATTAATTATTATGAGAATGAATATGGGAGTTTCAACGATAATGTTGTTCACATGATTTTATACACATACAGTACCTGCACAACAATCGGAGACAGAAGTCTTAATATTGTCCAATAAAAAAATAAGAATCTAACATTTAATGATAACAAAAGGATTAATTGCTTAGTTCTCTTTGTCTTAGTCTTTGTTTTCTTAAATGCGGAAGTGTACCAACATCACCTAGATTACATAAGAGATCATCTAACAGTCTAAAATTGCTTTTAATTGCAAGTTAATGCATCCCGACCAAAATTCGTATACCTGTAATTTGGGGGGGGGGGCGATGTTACATCACATAACTAACGTTCATATAGAAATATACAATAAGCATGTCCGTATAAAAGCTAAAATTATAAAAACTCATTTCAAAGTCATTCTGTTCATGGAAGCGTCAAGTTATGAAAAACAATGCCAAACACTCAAACAAATCGACTTGATTACCTTTGAAAACTTCTTGAGAGGAAATGGACAAATGTATTTTTATAACTCATTAGAACGTCTGTCTGATTGAAATACTATTTTTTTAAATACAAACATAAATGATTTAATCTTGGTCAGAAGTCTGAACATTGTCCAACAAAATAATAAGAATCTAACATTTAATGATTACAAAAGGATTAATTGCTATATATATTTGTCTTAGTCTTTGTTTTTCTAACGGCGGAAGTGTACCAACATCACCTTGATTACAGAAGAGATCATTTAACAGTCTAAAATGGCTTTTAATTCCCGGGTTTTAATTACATTTTATGTATAGACTTTTTTGCCTCTATTCTCATTTTTAAACCTGTTTCTGTTTGCTTATTTAACAATTGTGATAAATTATTCAGTTAGTGTCGAAATCAAAACAATTTTCTACATTATAGTCCCCTCCTCTTGCACTGACTAAATATTAAAATAAGCCAGTCTGATTGCGAATTTACAAATCCTGTAAAAGTAGCTTCAAACCGCCTTTTAATCAGAGAAAACAATAAGTTAATTCATCTGATTGCGAAAATACGAATCAACCTGATTATCTAATCTCCATGCTATTTGATTCGTGCATTATCTACAAGTCAGTCGGGCAAGGGTGAAATTATTTCATTTGAAAATATCAGAACCCCTCTAGCATAACTATTCGGAAGAAATTCATACAACAAATAAGGTACACAACTGATGAAGGGTCGCACACAATGCACGCACCCCTCTCCTCCTCCTCCGTGTTTGCCCACACACGACCATATTTGACAATTTTTCTAAAAGCGTTTTCCCCGGGAATATAGGTGTAGCGGTTGCCAGAAGTCGCACAGCTTGGGAGTCAGGGTATCCTGATCCATGTCTCAACGCCTGACGGGTCTGATATTTAGAGGGGGCGCAAGAATTATTAGGTGGCGGGGTAAACGTGAAAGTTGCCAAAATATCCATAGGCGTAGCCAGGAGGGGGGGGGGGTGCGATGGGTGCGATAACAATAGGCTTTATATATGCTTTAATGTTTTATTTATCATGATGCTTTTATGTAGGCTATTAATTACAGTTCTTTTTGCAATATAAAACTGGTATGTTTATGCAAATTCCGATTGGACTAATATAAAGGGATATTGTTTCATTATGTGGACTTGAGAAAGTCCGACATACTCATTGCTTTCAACCCAAAACTTAAAATAGGAAGTTATCAAGATCCCAAGAACAGTACGATCGCTACTTAAACAATACGTTTGTAAAATCCCGGCGATCGAAATGCAATCAAACTTTCGCAATCAGGTGCCTAATTAGTCTTTTGATCTCTAAAGTTTTACGACTGAACGTTTCAATGAACTCGTGAGAAGCAAACGCAATCATCATATAAACATTTTTCTAGTAAATCTAAAATAGAGTAAAACCCAGGGAAAAAGATCGCGTGTTCATAGGAATTAGGCATATTTCAATTTTGAAATAACAAAAGTCAGTCTCGGAAGAATTTTCCAAGCATTCCCTGCTTCGATGCGTTTTTATTGCAAGGGCCGTTTAGCGCCGATATGAATTCATTATAGGGCATTAGGGTTGTGCTTTATTTGTTTTATTTATATAAATGTTATAAAATGTGTACGACACTTTAATGAATTATTTTTAGGGTTACAATAATATCTAAACGTTTAAAATTCATCTTTATACTTTTCTTAGTTTTGCTTCAATAAAATTAACATTGGATCCCAGACAGTTATCAAATTCTCAAACATTTGATTAATATAGATATTTGTACTTCCTTTGCCCAGTGGTGCTGGTGTGACTGAGATTCGAATATAATCTGTTTCATTTTTATGTAAATTGAGAAGAATAAAGTTTTATTTTAAGTGTTTTAACAATCTTAACGTTTGGCGTGCAGCTCAACTTAATACACAATCAAAGGCCAGAATATAGAAATAAGAACATGCCCTTTTATTTGTTATTCAAGCTCGAGCAATATCCCCGTTATAAAACCAAAATAATATGATATATTTAATCCTGTCAACACAATAGTGGTATTAATTGGCATGATATGTAGTCAGAGACGGTTTAAAAAGTTGTTTAGATTAATGATAGTATTCAAAGTTTTTGTTCTCTCGCAATCCAGAGCAAACCACTCGCCGGGCAAGCATTCTTTAAAAACGTGAAGTTTTCACCATGTTGAGCAGTTTTGAAAATTGTCCAATTTGAACCATCGCCTTGTATATTTCTGTAACTGCCCCCCCCCCCCTTGACACTCGAGTGTAAGAATCCTTTCCACACTGTCAATGGTTTTACAAAATAGTTCATGTCAGGAAGGGGGAGGGGTGAGTGTGGAGAACAATCACTGACTGCGATTTGTATGATTGAACATTATACACTTATCATAAATTCGTAAAGAATAGTTTTAAAATAAACAGCTTGTTTATGTTATGATTGGAGTGATGTATGCATAGAAGAATGACACTGGTTTTGAAATATCTTAATTATCCCATTGAAGGAAGCCATCCGTCCCTCTGTCCATTCTTAACTCATAATAGTGGACTGATTTGATTTAAAGGAGAAGTCTCGGTGTAGAACGTGTACACACTAATGGGAACGAATTTTACTCATTTCTATTTAGGATTCGTTCATATACTAGCGGGGCTTTAGAGCATTTAGAAACGCACGAATTGTATTGTTTAAGGCAACTTTTATGACATATAATGTATTTAAAGCTGATTAATTTTAGTTTATATTCGGTTCAATTTTACAAATAATGAATAGTATTACAGTATATCGAAAAATATAGAATGATTTACATTAAATTGCGCAGACTGCAAACAATGTACATGGTTGGCGAATTTGCATGCGCGTTCTTGATAATAAGAATTAAAGGTTGAACTTAAAAATCAAACATTTTCTTTTTTAAACATAATAAATCTTTAAATCAAGAAAATAAAAATAAGATCGATGATTGAACTTTTCATAGTCAACTGCGACTGTGTCGACGCATGTTTATTTACTTAGCTAATTAGATATGTAAAATTGTTAATGGCCGCAACGGATAATACGTACATGTAAGCTATTCGGATAAGACATTTCTATATGATTAATAACAAATCCCAGGCAGAATGTTATTCAACAGTACTTGATCTTATCAGTTATTATTCAATTTGGATAATAAATCTATTATCTCGTCGTATTGATGTTTATTATATAGTGTTTATCGTTGTGAAACTATAACAATATGTCATACCACTCTTGGTGGTGACATAAGAAACCCTATCAATCCCAAAGTCAAACGTCTATCAACCCCTCCCGACCCACGAGCTAAGTATAAACATCATTCCCAGACCATTACACCAAGTAGCACCTCATTATACTCGAGTCATTACAACACAAATTGAATAAAAATACAAATTGAGAGCCAATACTCATAACAATACTAATAGTATATTAGATATACAATATTTAGAATTTGGTCTTAATGCTTTGAGATAGATATAATTCGATTAACGTTTAAAAGGGTCAGCATCCCACTGCAAACCTAAAGCCTTAAGTTTTAGCTATTTAATTGACAATGCCTAAAATAATCCCCACATCCTTCAGCATCTCGAGTACATAAACTTAAACGTTCGCAAAATCCAAAAATTATTTTACAAAAAGGAACACTGTTCATTAAACAAAACAAAATACCTCAAATAAAAATCAGTGACTACAGCATTTGGATTCACTCTCATAAACCAATCCTCTCATGAAAGCTCTTATATAGAACTAATAATTCGTTTAAAAATCACAGGTAATATTGCCTAACATAATGCATTCGCAAAAAAGTAACATCTCACATGAAAAATCAAAAACATAATAGCCTCATGAATATACTCACAAACACGAATACCTCACATATAAATCGTAACTGATATAACAACTTCTTCAGTATAGTATATTCCTCGCTTATTATGTGGTACTGTATAAAATGCACTCAAAAAAACTAATACTCCACATCACGCGAAACTAACTTCGACCGTTAATTTGAATTTCTGACCTACAATGTGCTTGAAAATCAAGGATTGCGAGTCTCATACTGCACCGTTTTTCTTCAAACTTATACCATAAAAAGCAAAACAAAATTGCCTTTCTGTCGGTGCATTACTTTATTGTAAAGAGTCTCTCGTTCACGCAGCGTTTTGGTCCCCAGTTGTCGGAAGGCCTCCTTACAGCTGGGGACTAAAATGCCGCTGGAAGTAGGGAAGTATATTATTAGGAGAATAATTTTCCATCAGAAAGGGATTTTTGTTATGCTTTGAATGGAACAAGTTTGAAGAAAAACGGTGCAGTATGAGACTCATAATCCTTGATTTTCAAACATCCGGTAGGTCAAAAATTCAAATTAACGGTCGAAGTTAGGACCGCGTGCACATAAAAACTTGGATTTATCAAACGTTATAGGATGCGCCTCACATAAAAAAAACAATATAGAATCACAGAGTGCACTATTTGAAAGGAATACCTTTTATAAAATTTCAAATATTATACAGAATATAGAATGAAGTTAAAAGAAACTTGTACTCCCCTAAAATAAGCTTAACTGTATGGATAGTACTCACAATTAGCAACGACCCAGGTACAATTTGAACTTCTTCACTACTTCTTCAGCATCGAATTAACTCAGAAATGAGTAATACATGGTATTCAAGTATAAATTAAATTACCTCCTTCATATGTGACACATAATTTCACCCAGAAACTAGTTTTTCTAGCAATACACGACATAAAAACAAAAGAGATATAGCCTGGGAGTAGCCATTTTGTCCCAAATTCTATCCAAAATGTCATGAATATGTACGCACAAGTGCCAAATGCGAAAGACCAAAAACGACAAAACATAGCAAGAAAATGAAATGTCTAAGATCTCATCGCCAAATGGAAAGAAAATCCAACTATCCCAAATCAATATACAACGTGAAAGGAAAATGTATCTTACAACACTCACAACAATTCGTAAAAGTGCAATTCGCATGGCTTTGGCGACATAGAGTTTGTGCACAAATGAATAATGCCTGATTTGATAAAAAGTTACAAATGATATAACCTCATTATATACTCACCAAACGAGAACTTCATACCAGAACTCATGGTAAATTATCGTGATGCAATGTTAAGGCATCTTTAATATAGAGTAAATTAAAAAAATACCACTCCAGCAATGATGCAGCAATAAAGAATGCAATCAAAAAATGATATAATTGAGTAAACTCTAAAACAAGAATACCCACATGTAAACTCAAAGATTATAAGGCCTCTTTGGTACAGAGTAAAGTCACAAAATCAATATTCCAGCCGCATAAAATATCACAAATACTGTAGGCTTTACACAAAGATGTGAATAAGATGAAGCCTCTTTGCTATAACTGAAGTCACAGAACTAGTATTCCACAAATTATATTGACTTTCCTGTATAGAATACACAATGGAAAGTTCGCCTTTAATAACCTTCCAACCATTTGATTTCAACATCTGTGTCTCTCGAGTGAATAACAATAGATTTATGGAGACATTTCATTAGGTAATATAGACAGGTTCCAATTTCAGAATATCTCAAGGGAAAGACTTTTTGAGGCATTTTTTAGAAAAGGCAACAGACCTATTTTTTCTGGATCAGTTTTTCATGCTGATAAAGATATTAAAAGATGACAGCTCAACGGGGTGGTCACGACACTGCATTTTAGTGTTTTTACCCCCCTAGGAAATTATCTTAGGGGGTACTATAATATTAGTTCATAACTCAAAGAATATATAAACTATTGTTCTGAGTTCTACAGCATACATTGTTAGTACAGAGATAAATACTATCCTAAAGTTATAGGTTGATATCTTTGTTGGCTTCGGAAAAATACAATTAATTAGAAAAAATATGCAATTTTTGTCATTTTTTCTTGCTTATTTTATATTTGTAGCTTCAAGCAAAATATGATAACTTTAACAGCTCACTTTGGCGATAGTGTAGGTACACGTGGTACAGGTGCAACCTCAAATAACGGTAAACTCCTGAATCAAATGTGTAAACGAACTGGTTTGACTCCTATAGATATGTTCCCAATTTGTACGGGACCAACATATACGTTCTTTAGGGATTATACTGGTGAGTCGTACATTGACCATATTCTTGTCACCGGCGGTCTTGTTTCAAAATGCTTAAATGTAAAAGTGTTTGATGAAGATTTAACAAATATGTCAGATCATTTGCCAATTAAAGTAACTCTAAATATTGAAACTCAACCAGCAGCGAGAAAAAACGAGTCTCGTTCTTATAAGTCACGCCCCGCATGGAATAAAGCTACAGATGAGCACCTGAAACAATATAAGCAACTGATGAATGTGAAAATTTCTAGCCTGATACGAGATATGAATAAAAGTGGCAGTATGTCAAACATGGACATTGAACTATTTTTTAATGAATTGTCCGATATAATTAATGATATAACCTCCCAGTCCTTACCAAAATCAAGGTTCAACAAACATTTAAAACCATATTGGACGGAGACTGTAAAAGAATGTTTGAAACAAAAGAAAATGACGTGGAATAGATGGAAGTTCTATGGAAAATCTAGAGAGCCAGAAAATGCATATTGGAAGGCTTACAAGGACGCAAAAAGAATGTTTAGAAAGGCAATCCGTAGGGCTCAATATGATTTTGAAATTAAGTGTCAAAAGGAAATTGATGACGCTGCAGATTTATCCTTAAACAAGTTTTGGTACTTGATCAAACAACGCAAGGGTAATTCGTGTAAATCCATCGCAATACGAAATGATGAAGGACTAGTGCTCACTGAGCCCGATGAAGTACTAATGGAATGGAAGTCCTATTTTGAGAAGCTAGTGTCCCTCAAGAAAGATACACCATATGACAGCGAATTTGAAAAGATGATTAATAATGAAGTAGATGAAATGAAACGTGACAGTTTTAACAATGACGACGGAGCTTTCACAGAGGCATTAACGTGCAATGAAGTACATCTAATCACATCCAAGTTAAAAAATGGGAAAGCTCCCGGGTGGGATCAAATTACACCGGAGCACATTAAGAATGGGGGAGATTTATTAATCCAAGCTCTAACACTTCTGTACAATGAGATGGTACGCACTGAATATGTCCCAGAAAGTTTTAAGCTAGGACTGCTCATACCTCTCTTCAAGGGTGGTAACAAGGACATCTTATCAAAAGATGACCATCGTGGCATCACACTGATGACCACGTACATGAAAATGTTCGAGCGAATTATGATGTCAAGAAGCCAATTATGTGCACAAACAGAAGAGGTTTCAAACATGCAAGGTGTTAACAAGGCCAAATGTTGCATTCTGATACTCATAGCATCTTTCTGTTTCACCTGAAACATGCTCTGATATTATGAGGCATATTCTGTGATCCGAGTACACATCAAATGAGAAGAGTTATAACTGTCAATAAGTGTGATAGTCATCATGTAATCATTTACCTAATGTCAATACATTACATAATAGGCATTGTATTTAACAGCAGATATTAGCACAGGTATGTGTACACAAGTTTAATGACCCCAATTAGATGAAATATGAGCTGAGATGAAAGATCTCAAAAATCCTCAATTTTGGGCTCTCCTGGATCGCCAAATCAAGCTCATTATATCATGGCATCTCAGGGCTGAGAAGAAATGAGATGTCATGGTATATCATGATGAAATGTTGTAGTCTACACACATCTCTTGTTACAAGAGAAGCAATAGCAACAGGTTTAGAAAACGGTAATAATGTCATTGTGACGTCATTAGACATTAAAAAAGCATTTGATGGCGTTTGGCATATTGGGTTGTATCATAAAATGTATAAACAGGGAATAAACGGCAAACTATGGAGAATGCTAAGAAATTGTTATGATGGATACAAATGTGCTATTAAATTGAATGTGAACATAGACTCAATGTTTAAAGCAGTTAAAGAGGATTTAAATATTCCCCAAGCAATATCTCGGTTTCTAAGTGAAAATGCAAATATTTCAGATCTGTTTCCTGTGGAGCAGGGTGTGCACCAAGGTGGTGTTTGGTCAATGGAATTATACGCAAGGTACACCAATGAACTCCTAAATGAGATATGTGATAGTATGACTGGATGTTCTATAGGAAATGTTGTATGTAGCTGCCCCACGTTTGCTGATGACATGAACTTATTAGCATATCATGGAAATACAATACAGGTTCTACTGCGTAAAGTTTTTGATTATAGCTGCAAATGGAGATTTCAGTTTCACCCAAAGAAATGTAAGGCCGTTGTGTTTAGTAGAGAGAGAAACCCCCCAAAACCAATTCTGAAATTAGGGAATCACATTATTCCCATCGAGAATTCAATAGATCATGTTGGGCTGCCACTTACAAATAGCAATTCAGTAAAAGAATACATGGACACACGTATCTCGAAAGGAAGACGAGCAATGATCGCCTATTTAGGAACTACAGCCAGCAATAACAATCCAACAAATCCTCTAACAGCGTCAAAGATTTACTGGTCAATATGTTTCCCCACTATGACGTATGGAATGAGTCTTTTGCCTCTTAAAGATAATGACTATGACAGGCTAGAGACAGCACACAGGGGAATAGCAAAGAAGATACAAGGGCTTCCTATCACGACCAGCAACCAGGCAACCATACAACAACTTGGTTGGAGAGACGTAACGTCAAAGATCGTAGTAGACAAAATCATGTTAGTGTGGCAATTGTTATCTCTACCAATGAACAATGTATATAAGATGATCGCGATAATGAGAATCATAGCGTACAGAACACGTGGTCTAGCTTTAGTGTCCCCTATTGGTGATTGCATGAGAGTAGCTGAACGTCTAGGCATTCAGCACAAAATATATGATATGATAGATACAGGAATGGTACCAAGTAAATGCGAATGGAAGAAGATGGTGTCAGATAATACAAGAGAATATGCAATGTGGCAGTGGAAAATACAGTGTATGTTCAATCACAACGCTTCCCTATATAGGAATGTAATACGCTTTGGCACACCAATAGTGTGGTGGAAAATTGCATTTCGCGAATGCCAATATATTCGCATATGTAAGACAATGATGATCCTACTAACTGGAGGGAGTAATCTATGTGCTATCACAGGCAAATGGGGCGACATGAAAGACGGGCATAACGGGCGACTATGTAAAGCTTGTGGTGAAGAGGATGAGACCTTGGAACATTTCATGTTAAAATGTAAATATTTCTCAGCCGAACGAAAAATCATTCTAGATATAGTTAAAAATCACTCGCTGATATTGAATCAAAGTAATGAGCAAATTCTAAGACTAATATTTGGTGAAAATGAACAATTGGCACCTGATCAGTACATATTAATTGCGAAGAATGTTCATAAAATGTATACATGTGAAAGCAGAATGTAATTTGCGTATCTCAAATAGTCAAAATAACTCCAGAGCATTGGGCCTGTTGCGGTTACGGGTCAACGCGGTAGCCTGGCGTCCGGTCGTTTAATAGGGGGTGCTCTGGATGTGATGTGATTACTGATTATGTTCCTTATATGTATATAATGTATATAACTTTTTGCTAATTTATTTTCTTTTATAAGAAATTGTACTCTTCAGAATTGGAGGAAATAAAGATACAAACAAACAAAAAAAAGTAGTATTTTCTAACAACATTCCCAAGCTATGTTGGATATTGTAATATATCTATTATAGTGATGAAGTACTATTTTGTAATTTTAATATGACTTTATAATGCCTTACCCCTGGTAAATAGAAGAAAGTTGGTGTGGTTTTCTTCTGGTTTTAACATTTTATTGACTTCTTAGTTGAAGATACAATCAATTCTGTCAGTTAACCATGAGTAGCTTTACAATGGTTAACTATTCCCATGAATAGAGGGTTGGGACCTCAAAAATACCAGAACTGTTAAGTGGCATCCTTGGGCATCCCTCTTCAGAGCATTTTCCTTATACTCCGATGAAATCTGCAGGGGATACTATAAGAAACCTATATATCTAAGATACTAAATGAAGATACTGAATTCAAATTTTCAGGATTTGGTCCTGGTATAATAGGTAATCTGTATGACAAAAATGACAAAAAGAAAAAACTCTATTGCCATAGTAACAAGAATACCACACTATTTGTTTCCTAAGAAATGTGTTTTAAGAGGTTTTGTCATTCTTTTTAATTTTAAATATGTCTACAATGTGGGATGATTAGAATTATGGTAAAGTAATCTTTTCTATTGTTTTATTGTTCTCTAAAACAGAAGTTGCTAAGGCACATAGATATATAGATCATAGAAAAAAATGCTGGGATGATCGCTCTATTTGTCAGGAAATTAAAATGGAAACTGAAAAATGAGTTTCTTCCCACTGAATAGCAATTAATTTGGTAGACCATGGCTGACACGCACAAGAGAAAACGTTTATCAGTTCTATGTCATTGTGTTGTTATTTTTTATTTATCGTGGTCTGGGACTTATAACACCTAATGCCGAGTCTTCTCCAACTGCAAAGGAAGGCAAGATTTTAATAATGAACATTCATATATCTCAACAAATATGGCCTAAGACAATGATGAGGAAACTCTGAGGGAAAAATTAGACGAAACATTAATGTGAGTGGTCCAAAAATAACACTAACATGTTTTGGAAAAGTTATGCTCTCGGGTGAATCAGTGCTCATTTAAGGATAGTCTGAATCAGGTGAATTTTTTAACTTAATTGTACCCCTCCCCTGAAACCCCCAAATTTTGACGAAATTGTCGAAAAGTGGCAAACAACATTCATTAAAGTTCAATATGGCTATTTCGCTTCTATGTCATAAAGATATGATACGATCTCAGGTCAATCAATAAATTTCACAAGTGACACTCTATCTTATGAAGAAACTATTATCGTATATTTGAAGACATGTCAAAAATGTGGTGGAAATAAATTGTGTCACTCCTGATTTGACCTGCAAATGTTCAGGTAAGTTATCACAAACAATTTCAGACAGTTATATCTTTGATTATGACTATTTCCTGACCATGAAGACAGGTATACAGGGATAATAAAGTCAATCGGACTCTGAGATATTTCACTAGCAATCAACCCATCAATATATTTTTTCAAAGTTGTTGACCTCATTTTCACCAAAAATGCAATCATTTTAACAATGTTTAATGCATTACTATTCTTTATTTAAATATATCAAATATCTCTTGAAATGAAAACTGAATTCCCCTAAGATTAGTGTTCCCCATGTTATTTCCCCTTTGGAAAAATTCATGCTATCCATTGGTTTCAGTTCATTTTGGTCATCCAAATTCAGTGTCTTTAAAGTCCCTGGAGCAATCCACTTTTCCTCTTAGGAAATAGAACATGTCTCAAAGCATATTCTAATTATGCATTCAACAATATAATTAAAGGTTACATCTTTGGTAAAAACTAGGTCATCATTTTTAGTAAAAAGTATGTTGATTGGGCCATTCCCTTTAATATCACTGATTAATCATTATATTTACTTTTCTTGAAGATAATGAATAGATCTAAAAGATATACCTATGTTCATGGTCAGAAAATATTCATAATTCAAGTTAGAATTGACCTTTTTCCATATAAATGAAGAATAGATGGCATCATGGGTATTGGTAGAGCTTGGGTAGGGCTAGAATACATGTAAATGTATTGCCAGAGTCACTTAATTTCTTGATTTAAGAAGTAATTCCATTTGGATCAACTTAAAACATCATTGGAATGTAACTTTATGACCTATTGACATGTGGATTGTGATTTCACATTAAAATTGTGATCCTTGGAAGAGTAAATGAACTTTTTAAGGTTTTTCAGCATTGTGTCAATGGGGTTTTATCCCGACCTTTTTTAGACAACCAGTAAATCATTAGAATTTGAATAATGGTAAATTACAGTGCAAATCAAAGTTGTTTTGATAGAGAATTACTCACAGAATTCAAATATGAAATCAGATGGAAGAAAACATTAGTTTTTAATGGTTAAAAAATGCAGATCTCCTAAAATCTCATTAAAAACAAGACCTTAACGAGATTTCAAAGCTATATGGAAAAAGGACCATTGTCTGAAGTTGTTTGCGATAACCTACATGCTCCTTTATAACATTATTATGTAAATACTATCAAATGCTTTAGTCATGACAGTTGAAGTAAACTGAAGTCTTGGTATTTAAATGCAGAATCAGATCTATGTAGAGTAAACAAAATTGAAAGCAACATGTACAGTTGACAGTACAGTGTGATACAACATCGGTGGGAAAGTCATCTTTGGTTAATAAAAAAGATTCTTAGCTACTTTTCTAACATCTGGCTGTGATGCATCATAGCTTAATGAGGACTCTGCTATATGGTCAGATGATGAGAACTCACAGTTTTACGGAACTTTTGCCATGTTTTGCACATTGTAAATGACCCTTCTGAATGGGTTGTAAAGGTATATACCAGGAGGTATATATGGCTCGAATGACTCGTGCCCTAGTACATGGGGCACTGTAGTACATTACTTGTGCATGATGACCACCATAGTCTAGTTGCTCAAATGAGATAAATTGATGATTATAATGTTTAGACTTTATGTCAATGTCCTCTCTAGTATGTGATTACACTAGATTTCATTATGATACATGTACTAAATTGAAAACGTACATATACAATATCTTAAGTCCTATATTCTAGTAATAAACGAATTAGAATGTCACCTACCATTTGATGATGGTATGAATTTATTGATTTGGTGTCTATCAATACATGTTTCTAACTTAATGCTGCAAAATGATTAAATTCACCACATCCACTTTCTTCAATTTTCCAGGGGTAGGGCACTATAAAGTCATATTAAAATTACAAAATAGTACTTCATAACTAAAATAGATGTATTACAATACCCCATATAGCCTGGTAATGTTTTTAGAATACTACTATGAGCTGTTAAAGCTGTCATATTTTGCTTGAAGCTACAAAAATAAAATTGGCAATACAAAAAGTGTGTATATTTTTCCTGTTTATTGTATTTTTTCTGAGACCAATAAAAGTATCGACCTATAACTTTAGGATAGTATTCATATTTGTACTAGCAATGTATGGTGTACAACTCAGAACAATAGCTCATATATCCTTTGAATTATGAACTAGTTTCATAGTACCCCCCAGAATATTTTCCTAGGGGGGGGGGTAAACATGCCAAAATTCAGTGTCGTGACCACCCCGTTGAGCTGTCATCTTTTAATATCTTTATCTGCATGAAAAACTGATCGATCGCGAGTAAAAATAGGTCTGTTGCTTTTTCTAAAAAATGCCTCAAAAACTTGAATTATTAGAATTGGAACCTGTCTAATATACCTGTAGGAATTTTTGGAGATGGTTCATCGTAAGTGTATGTGTCATTTGAAGATTGTTTCCTCTTAAGAGATGACTGTTTCATTTTTCCAATCCTGGTTTGGGTGGGACTTTTATTTTGAAATCAATTCGAGATGTTATATACAAAGTAAAACCAAGTGTATATCGATCATATTACATTTTGAGCATTTACAAAGGGTTGTCCAATAAATGTCTGGAGAAAAATAAGGGTTTCAGAAAAATCGTCAACTCGCATGGGAGTTGGTGAGAAAGAATTGGAATGTTCTAGAGAACAATTGGAGTGAAGTATGGGTTCCTAAAACTCGAATGGAAAGATCGGAAAACGAGAGAAATTGAGAGAACCGGTCTTGATATGATTGATAGGGTCACACCTTGGAACAACGATACATATCGTGAACACAGATGATAAAATATAGATAGTCAATGAACTAAAATATAAATGAGTACCTTTAATTTCGTATAATTCACAATCTCGCCCTGTTGAATGAAATCGTCTCTAACGGTGTCACTCATCCATCAAGAAGGTTGGTTTCTGGTTCTTATTAATGACAGTATGGCTCTCACTTATAACTTTACATTTAGAATAGAACGAGCATTTGTCAAGTTATGATCGAAACAAAACTAAATCTTGTCTTCGCAAGGGACAGTTCAAAAAACTAAATTACTATCTTGAATTTCAAAAATCTTGCTCTACTGCATAAAATCGTCCTGAATATAGTCACTCATCAACCACGAAAGTTGATTTCTGGTTTCTTAATCAATCATTCTAGCGTTCTCATTTATAAAACAATCGATAATTAAAACTGAAAGATATTATAATGCATTCAATGTTTACTTTCTTACAACATTGCATGGTTATTTTATTGTGGGAGCACAGCATTTGCATTTGACTGCGCCTTCTTTATTCCTCGATGCAAATCATCTAGTTTAAAAATGTAAACATTCCAATACCAAAATTAGATTAATTATTTAAATGATACATCCTTTATATTTTATTTGATTACGTTTTTGAATATCATTAACAATAATCCGTTGTTTGACCCTTGAAAACGCAACCCATATCATTATATTTGATACTTGTTTTCAACATAGCAAAAACCCTTCATTAGACATTCAGCTTTACATATGGATTTATCATTTGTGAAAGTCTACCCATGTAAAAATACTAGTGTACAACACTTAGTATTTTAATGTTTTGTAAGAGTAGTTTACAGTAGTTTAGTATTTGGTTTTTATATTCACATCTATTTAAGTAAACTGTTGTTTAATGCAACAAAGACTGCCAAATAATATTCAGTACAGAATGTTTGAATGGGCTGTCAAATATAAGTGTATCACATTTGACTTTCTCACATATTATGGAATAGTTCGCATCATGGCAGACATCATGAATATCAATGCCAGCAAATACTTAAAGAGGCACCATACCATAGGATAGCACAATCAAGACTTCTCTGGACATTTTTGCATATTTGGTTTCACCACATATTAACCACCTATTTACCAAAGAAGAAGTCCCAAATCATCCTTTTTCAGTGTTAATTTTGCGATTGTGCTGCCCGATCTATTTATTTTCACGGAAATTAATTCAATCTGAAGTTTGAAGATACCAGGAAAATCCTTCGTTATCTGATTTGTCATTAGCCTGTTTCAAGGCGCGTGTGGGTGCTTGTGTGACTCAACGGGGATTCCCCTCGCTAGCCGAGGAATCGGTTATGTTAAATTCTGGAAATTGGTTTTCTGTTGATTATTTCAATAGTTCGGCAAAAGTGTACCCATAATTCATACTCAAAGATATATCCATGGTATGTTAGATATTATATGAGCAATAATAATGGAACGCCATTGATTGTCTGGGCGAAAAACCAATGGTATAATGCATCTTTAAGAAATCAGGAATATCATCTAATTCTTTTTTAGCAATTTCATTTAGCTAATTTAAATTATTGAATCACTACTATGACCTGTGTATTATCTCAAAATTGCTCAGGCCTAATCCATGGTTAATTAACAAATGATGGCATTCCACTTCACCATCTCCTGTTCTCAGCAGCATATTATTGGAATGTTACGCTTAATTTTAGATATTTTTAGATAAGTCACAGTGGAAATTTTCACCAAATATTCAGTAATTAATTTTAATTTTTAATTTAATTTTAATTTTAATTGTTCATGCCCATATATATCTTATTTTCCTTTTGTAATATAAATATATGACATAAATACTTTTAATGCTTCGTTAGGATGATGTAATGATGCAATCGTTTGCCTTTAGACTTTTGGCACTCTCCCTAGTGACCAATCAGAACTGACAAGGCTCTTTGGATACTGTTTCACAAACTACTTCATGTAGGTCTCAGAGTTTATCAGCATACAGCCTAAATAACATTCCTTTTTAAAAAAATTAATTTTCAAGTTATTTTCATACGCATTATTAAAACCACGTATATTTAAGGAATAAAGACCGAGATTTTATGATTTTTGGCGTAATATATGACCGAAAATTTTATTCTGTTCATTGTTAAAAGACCGAAATCGCGTAGCGATTGAGGTCTTTGGCAATGGCCAGAATAAATTTTGAGGTCATATATTTGACATAAATCATTAAAATCGATTCTAATATGATAAACAGACAAGAAACACGATTTTTTGCATTTATGAGTTTTATTGGTCATACATACTCCAATATAGACCAGTAAATCAATTGTTCTTTTTAGTGTGACGTCACGTATCATATTAGAATTTATAGTATAGTAAAATAAATTCTTCCCTCATTTCCCCAGCCCCCACCCTTTATCTCATTTTTCATGTATTGTTATACGTATAATCCTGTACATATCTCAACCAATGCGCGGGTATTTTGCCCCAACCAAAAAACTATTAAAATAAATGTCCAACAAGCAAAACAAAATGTCACAGCTTAGTTGCTCACAATATTATGAGTTCAATATTATATCAGATTTGAACCTCTGAGATGATGATGAGATGAGATGAGGTGATTTTGAAAAAAATAGTCGATTTGAAGCAAGTTGAAAAGACTTTTTTTACCTTGAGAAGGTCATTGGAGGTCAAATCAGAGGGGGAGAAACACCAGGGTTCAAGATGACATACGCTTATAATGTAAATCTGTATTGAGATGACATCGTCGCTGATTGGTCAAAAGTCGACAAACAAATGACGTCATCAATGGCGGTTTCAACATTTTCGAAATACGCTTCGAATAATATTATGTTCATTTCTGTCGCTTAATCCAATATCAAAGCTTCTCATTTCACATCAAGATAAAGAAAGGTGTACGGAATATGCCTATATCAATTAAAACATCCCATCGAGGTGTAGTATTTGATAACTAGCCGATGAAAATTCGAACGAACGAAGGTGGTTAGCAAGAGAGGTAATTATGTCTGTCATCTTTAAACTCTGGGGCTTTCCCTCCTCTTAGGTCAAATCTTAAATCTGAAGACAGATTTGAACTTCTTAGAACTTCTTCTGGTGATTTTGATAACAATGAAATCAGTCTAAAGTGTATTTGTTAAGTTATTGGAAGTTGCAAGAATTTGTTACAGAGACCAATCGCCAATATAGACGACAACCGCCGTTAAAAGAGACGTAGACCAAAACAAAAAACCGTTCATTATAAACAGAACTAATACACATGTAGGTAACGTAATGACTAGTTTAGGCTGTGTAATGACTGGCTTGGCTTCACTCTACTTTAATGAAATACATCGTCTGAAAATGTGAGGAGCTCCCAAACATCCAAAAATCATAGACTCCAAAAATGAAAAGTGTAAATACACCGCAGCGGTCACTCTGCTGAATCCGACAAGTCCGTTATCTGAGGATTCCGTATTCCCCGATGATCTTCATTCCGTCTTTGACATATTGCCCGTATCATATTTTACAAGGGGAAAACTCATTTTACTTAGTGGACAGCGTTCCCAATATATTGTCGGAACTATTACCCGATCAGGAAACTCACACTTGAACTCTCTTGGGCCCAGACCTGGTTTGGTGGTCTGGAGTTACAGTTAGCAAGGAGAAACACAACAATGAATTTAATTTTAACACATATATTATCAGTAGTTAGATGTAACAGTAAATGATAAAAAGTGTCTTCATTCAAGGGCAAATCACATGTCTTTACAGCTACAATAATCACTCCAATCACTGGTTCTGATAAAATGTCTCTCCAACAAGGTTTTCACTTATTTCCTAATTGTAAATAATTGTATAAATGGTGGTAGTGTGATTCTTGGCTACTTTCTCTTGGATAGGTCTCCTCTGCTCCTTCAGACTCCGGCTCTGGCTATCTTCTTAACAGTACTCTGGTTTCACATTCCGAATCCTCCTCTTCAGCTGCTCCGGACTCACACTCCGAATCCTCCTCTTCAGCTGCTCCGGACTCACACTCCGAATCCTCCTCTTCAGCTGCTCCGGACTCACACTCCGGATTCTCCTCAGCGGCTCCGGATTCTCACTCCGGATTCTCCTCTTCTGCTGCTCCGGTCTCACACTCCGGATTCTCTTCAACGGCTCCGGATTCTCACTCCGGATTCTCCTCTTCTGCTCCGGATTCTCCTCAGCGGCTCCGGATTCTCCTCAGCTGCTCCGGACTCACACTCCGGATTCTCCTCAGCTGCTCCGGATTCACACTCCGGATTCTCCTCAGCGGCTCTGGTTAGAAGAGGACTTCTCCAACTCCGGGAGGACTTCTTCAACCCTGGGAGGACTTCTTCAACTCCGGGAGGACTTCTTCAACTCCGGGAGGACTTCTTCAACTCCGGGAGGACTTCTTCAACCCCCGAAGACTTCTCCGACTCCAGGAGGTCACACACGAGGGAACTCTAAATGTGATAGATGGTCTGATCCCCGGGAGACTTCCTTGGGCTATGAACGAGTCTTAACCCAGGAATGCTCCTTTGTTCAAGACGATCAATCACTGGATGGCGTAATAACTGGGATAAGGTCACGTGACGGATCACGTGACTACAGCAATATGCAGAAACTCACGATGGGGGGGGGGGTAAAAATCTCTTAAACACCCTCTAAACACGTCAAAACTTGATGCTACACCCTCGGGAAATAATGTTGTATTACTACTTTAAAAATGGTCAGGAAAGATAAACTACCAAAGCTTCGATCAATGGATTCACAAAAGTAGATCAACAAAAATGTTCAGATAAACTCACTCAAGTTGCTTCTGCCAATTCACGTCCCTTAACTGCTATCAGTTCCTCAGACAGTTTCCTGTTTGACCTCTGCAACTTTATCTTCACTTCTGTACACTTTATTAACTTCCTGTCAATCTATGTAGGCATATATTCCCGATTCTCTGATTCCCGCTACAAAGGTTGCTGCTTAGTCGCCATTTTAAACCTCGTGTATCAATACGCTGAGAGGGGTCCGTCAATTGAGGAATTGGTCAATACATCCATGGATCACGTGAGCATCCGGTATGACGCCATACCTTCCAGAAATTTCCCCAAAGCACATTTTTATTACCCCTCCCAATTACAATAATCAACCCCTAGTTACTATTCATTTAATGACCAATACATACAGTAATCACTCAATATTAAGAAGAACATCATTTTTATGAAGTATACCAACACCTACCCGTAGTTTCAATCAATAACAGAACTGCAATTAATTTCAAGATTTCACGCTCGCAAGAAACTGTCGTACTACGCATGCGCATCTAAACTAACATGACAGCACACTAAGATTCACGAAATTTTCCCACATTCCCCCCTACTAAGGTTGGGCGACCCCGCACAACAAAACAATGAAATACAAAAATATAAAATCTTATATTACTTACAAAAATGTAACATACGAAAATATAAAACTACTATTTCTAAAACAATGCTAGGCAATCTATATAAGATCTCATATTTAAATAAGGTTATACAATGTATATGTTAATCACAAATATAATTTCTGGTAACTCCTACAGTCTGTGACTAGTTAAAGTAATTACATATTTACTCCCTCTGTCCAAGAACGAGTGCAATGTTACAACAAAAATAATTCTCCAATCACTATCACTTAAAGTCTATACTTGAAACAACATGAATTTGTCTTTATCCCAAGTCTCTATTCGCCTCACGGAAAACTATACTAATGTTATCTAAAGTCTACTTGTAGTCAACCAAATCAATGCAATACTTCAAATTTCCCTAAGATTCTTTTATTCCACTCACTAGCAATTATGCTCATATAGTACATACTCCAACAAGTTGTAAATTATTTCCTTAATCTGCTCCTCATTAATCATTTTACTCCACGAATCGTTACTCCAACTGATAATGGAGTGACTCCATAGTACACAATTATATGTTTGCACCACTAATAATTATACTCCACTAATCCACTCATATGCACTCCTGAGATTACCTCCATAATAGAAATTATATGTTTGCACCACTAATAATTATACTCCACTAATCCACTCATATGCACTCCTGAGATTATCTCCATAATACACAATTATTCGCCACTAGTAATTATGCTGTGCTTATATATACTCCAACTGAGATTGTCTCCATAATACAGTTCCAACTCTACTCTACTAAGTGCTCCATTAGGGAACTGCAAAAGTCCACGGGGATCAAGCCAAACATTACCACGAACAGTGATAGAATGAATATAAATGGTCGACCTCGATTGAGCAAGCTCTCTCATGGAGGGATTAGAAGATACCTTCGCCTTAGGTACCCTCGACGAATCATGATCTATGGCATCCTCCTGCTGACTCGCAAAGCCTGATCGAGAATCATGTTTCTCCTTCGAATCACGCCTTTTCTCCAACTCATGCCTCTTCTCCGACTCATGCCTCTTCTCCGACTCATGCCTCTTCTCCGACTCATGCCTCTCCTCCGACTCATACCTCTTTTCCTTAGATTTTCCAACCGACCTCTCACTTTGTGCTCCCTCACTTTCCGAATCAGACTCTTGCTCTTCAAGCCTGATAGATTGCTCCCTCTCTGACTCCGGAGCCCGCTCTTCTTGGTTCGGACCCTCAACATTCATCTCTTCCGGTCCTGTAGGTTCTAATCCACTGGATAGGGGAAAGAAATTAAACTGGGGCTCCTTTCCAATATCTAACTCCTTCTCTACTGATAGTACTCTAGAAGTGTTCTTCTTTTTGGTAGGAGTTTCTACCTCCGCTCCATGCTTTCTTTGTATATGTCTCTTTAGATTGAAGGAGCTTGAGAAGGTAACGTCACACTCATAACAGATAAATCTTTGTAAAGCACTGCTCTTTCTTTCGGCTTTCTTTTCCTCCGAAGGCTTTGGAGCACTTCCCATCGCAGCAGGTATAACTACAGTACCCTTATCTGCCTTAACATGCTGTGGTGGACGATCCAATCTTGCTTGAGGCACACTCTGAGGCTTAACATGACTTTGTTTTTTCACACTGGTCTTATCAAGAGTTTGTGGAGTTTGAATCAACACCACGCGAGATTTAGGCATGCTCTTTTTCGAATCATGAGTAGAGCGCTGAGTTGGTCTGCCTCTATGGGGACTTCTACTCCTTCTAGCAGGGCTACGCGACCTGGATCTAGAACGCCATCTCCGGTCTCCACCTTGACGTCTCTCTCTGGATCTCGACATACTGAAAACAGAAGAATTCCGTTGATCAACAGGGCATACTGGTTGTTGAGAACATTCAATATACACTTCATTATGACACTCTTTCTTCACAGAATTCTCCCCCATTCCCATTTCCTCCCCATTATAAGAAATATCATTGTTCAATTCACAGTCCCCGAAATGTGCTTTAGGGTTTCTGGAGGAAGGGTCAAACAGGGTGCTGCTCACGACTTCCGTTTTTGGTAGCGTTGCATGGCTAGCTGACATGGGATCCTCCTCATCAGGGAAGTACATCTCTCTTCTCCCATAATCAATAATGGCCTTGTTTCTTCCCAGATAATCTGATCCTAAGATTCCTGGTCTAGCTATCTCAGCCACCATCACATCCAGGTTGGTTCTCTTCCCTTTAAACCATAATACACAACCAGCAACACCATACACAGATATAGGAGAGTTATTAGCCTGGACAAATATCTCCTTACTAGGAGTCAACTTTGGCCGTTGCTGGTAAGGAATCCGGTTAAAAGACTTCAAACTTATCAAGGTTTTTGTAGCTCCGGAGTCTACGACAAACTCCACAGAGGTTTCCCAAATACTCAAAGTGGCTGAGATCCTATCTACTTGGACATTATTATCTCCATTAGAGGAGGGAGAAGAATTTATCATGCAACAAGCTTCCTCCGATATAACGCTCAATTGGAAATCCTTCAAATGTCCAGGTAATCTCCTAGTTCTCTTCACAGGCTGCACCTCAAGTTTAACTCTGTCTGACTTGTCATCAACTTGGTTTGGTAGCACATCTTCGGTTTCCAAATTCCGTGGATCAGATTCCTCTTCTCCATTGTATTGAGGAGAAATTGCTCCATCCTTCTGCTCCTCCAGAGCTGGAGCAGGATCAATCTGCCACTCTCTCAACATGTTGAAATCCTTCTTTTCTTCTTCGAATTGACTAGGTTGGTCTTCCCTCTTTGCATTGGTAGACTTTAGCTCCTGCTTGGAATTACCATCCTTCTCCAAGGCATCAGGATCCAAGGCTGCGTCTTTTTCAGAATCATCCAGCTTTGCAGGAATCGCAGTCTCCTCCTCCATCACAAGAGGGTGATCTGGTAATGGAATAGGGTCAACAGGTTTGTCTCCACTCGATATCTCTGGCCACTTATCTGGGAGAGGACACTCATATGCCTTCAGCAAGTTATAATGGACTACTCTTGGTTTCCCAGTGCCTCTATCACGAATTCTGTACACAACAGGTGACAATTTTTTCACCACCTGATATGGTCCCAGCCAACGTGGTTGAAGTTTTGGAGACTTCCCTTTCTTTCTCGCTTTATTTTGGACCCAAACAGCCTGGCCCTCCTGGTATGCTTTCCACTTCAAGTTCTTGTCATAGCTGGAACGTTGTCGCTCGGCAGCTAAGTTCAACATTCTCCTAGCCCTGCCATGGACATCCTCCATCCGCTCTCGGAGATCTTGGGCGTAATCTGTCTCCAACTCCTCCATTGCTGGAACCTCAATCAATCTCTCCAACGGAGCACACAGCTCTCTTCCCATCATGAGCATACTCGGTGTCTCTCCAGTTGACTTATGCTCCGACGTTCTGTAAGCCATCAGGGCAATTGGTATCTTCAGATCCCAATCTTCTTGACTGTAGGAGGGTGCCAGCAACTTCACGATGTTGTCCACCAATGTATGATTAAACCGCTCCACGAGCCCATTGGACTGGGGGTGGAACGGAGTAGTCCGTGTCTTACTTATTCCCATGATATCACACATCTCCTTGAAAACATTCGCCTCGAAATTCCGGCCCTGGTCCGAATGTAACTCTTTCGGAATACCCCATCGACAGCAGACTTCATTCACAAATGTAGTAGCTACAGTTACAACCAACTGGTTAGGAAGAGCAAACACCTCTGGCCATTTTGTGAAATAATCTGAACATACAAGAAGAATCTTGTTCCCTCTGGGCGTCTCCGGAAAGGGACCCAAAACATCTATGCCCCATCTCTCCATGGGAGCTCCAACACTTAGTTGTTGCAAAGGACCCTTCTTCTTTCTCGGAGGATTTTTCCTGGCTCCACATTCAACACAGGTTCTGCAGAAGGAACGAACATCCTTTGACATCTGTGGCCAATAGAATCTCCGTCTACATTTATCCAGTGTTCGCTTCACTCCATAATGACCAGCTGTAGGTAAGGAGTGGTTCAACTCCAATACTCTTGATCGGAGCTCCATTGGAGCAACTATCTGGAGTTGCCTTTGAGTTCCATCTCCCTCTTCCCATACTCTACACAGTGCTCCATCTTTGTAGTAAAGTCTCGTCTACTGCATCCACAAAGTTTTTACTATGGGATCCTTGGAGCTTACAGCTTCCCATGTTGGTTGCTCCTTCCCTTGCTCCATTAGATTTATTATAGTCAACAAAGAAGGATCTTTTCTCTGCAACTCCCCAATATCTCTGAGAGTCAACTCTGGAACAATTCCTACTCTCAGAACTACCTCCTCCAACTGATTATCTATTGAGTCTATCTCACATCTATTCTCACAATGGTCACATTGTTTACACGGGATCCTTGACATCAAGTCTGCATTTTGGTGCTTGGACCCTGCTCTATACTCCGTAATGTAATTGAACTCCTGCAAAATCTGAATCCACCTGGCTGTTTGGCCTTCTGGCTCCTTAAAGTTTACTAGCCAGCGGAGTGAGCTATGGTCAGTACGTATGGTAAACTGGACCCCATACAAGAACTGCTTGAAATACCTGGTATAATTTACAATGGCCAGGAGCTCTCTTCGGGTCACACAGTAGTTACGTTCAGTGCGACTCAAGCGCTTACTCGCATAATACAAAACGCGCTCCTCATCATCTTGGATTTGGGAGAGGACAGCTCCGATTGACTCCAGGCTGGCATCAGTATCAAGTATGTATCGACATCCATCTCTTGGATAACCCATAATAGGTGCAGATACCAACTTCTCTTTCAACGTTTCCATAGCCTCCTGGCAAGCTGTATCCCACTTGAACACAGCATTTTTCCTGGTGAGTTCATGCAATGGCCCTGCAATCTGGGCAAAATCACGTATATGTCTTCGGTAATAAGAGACTCCACCAAGGAATTGACGAACTTGTTTCACGGTCACTGGTGTTGGATACTCCTTTATTTGCTCCACTTTCTGAGGATTTGGAGCGACACCCTCCTCAGAGACTATATGTCCTAAGAACTCTACTTTCTTCTGGAAGAGAGAACATTTCGAGGGTTTTAGACGCAACCCAGCAGCACGAAAACGATCAAAGATTGTCTGTAGCCTTTCAACAGCTACCTGGAAGTCATCTGCGAATGAAATCACGTCATCCAAGTAGACTAATGAAGTCCGGAGCGTCAGGCCTTGGAGCACTCTCTCCATTAATCTGCAAAATGTAGAGGGAGCTCCAGTCAGACCGAATGGCATAACGATCCATTGGTACTGCCCTCCTCTCACAGAAAAGGCGGTCTTCTCCCGATCCTTAGGTTCAACCTCCAGCTGCCAATATCCGCTGCACAGGTCAAGGGATGAGAAATATTTGCATCCTCCCATCAAATCTAGAGTCTCTCCGATATTCGGAATGGGAAATGCATCTTTACGTGTAACAGAATTCAGCCGGCGATAATCCACACAAAACGCCACTTCCCGTCCTTCTTCCTTACCATAACAATTGGTGAAGACAAAGGGCTCTGGCTGGGCTCAATCACTCCTCTTTTGAGTAAATCTTGTACTTGTTCATCCACCTCCAGCTGTCTTCCAGGAGGCAATCGTCTATAAGGTTGTTTAATGGGAGGAGAATCTTCAGTAGGGATCTCATGTTTAGCCCAAGATGTTCGTCCCAGATCTTTATCAGATGAAGCAAATACATCTGCATTGGCGCAGAGAAGATGCAACATCTTCTCTTTCTGCTCCGGAGTAAGTCCTTCTCCACTCCGCTCATACAACTCCTCAAGATACTCCGGTAACTTACTAGTAGATTTAGCTCCATTCTCACAAGTTGGACCTGCATCAAGCATCTCAGCATTTGCTGAACATAACTCCTTTTCACACAAGTGCGTTTCCTCCTCATAACTCACACCCTTGCCAATCAGCCATTCACCGGATTGGTTGGTATTGACAGTTTCTGACTCATCCCTCGGTTCTATCTCTTTAATCCAGTTAACATGGTAAGTGGACTCTGTAGACTCCTCCAAATGGTGAACTTCCTCAAAGGAATCAAACACTCCAACCTGACATCCTGCCTCCAACTCTACAGGTAATGGAGAATCATTCCAAAATTCCACGGGAGCGCTCCCACCCTGTACCTCCACAAGGGCCGTCTCCAATTCGAAATTTGCAGGCCAATTATCAGCTCGCATCGGTTCCACAAGGCCTTGTTGTTTATCTTCGGCTTCCTGTACACAAAGTAGTACCATCTGGTGGGAAAAAGGAGGTATTTCAACTGTCTCCTCTACAGTACACACCCTTCTCTGCTTCTCAAGTAACATTTTTGAATCCCTCGGTTCATATGTTTCATTTTTAATCGATGTTTCTTCTAAAATTCTGTGATTCTGTATCTCAAACTGGTTCTCCTCACCTTCTGCTCCAGCCTCTTTGCTAAGACTACCACTCTCCATAGTGACCTTACATTTCTCCTTGGAGAACTCCATACCTAATTCCTTGTCCAACAGACTCTCTAGTTTGACTGCATTGTCAATTATTTCTCTTGGAATATCCCCTGGAGTCTCCATATGATCAACTTTACTCCTCTGCTCCACTCCACCAGACCTCTCTCTCTGCTCCAATCTAGCTGGAGATCCATCCACGTTGTCAGTCAGAACAAAAGTAGATTGTTGGTCATCCTCCATATCTCCAAATAAGATCATCATTGAAGCTGTCCGGTCTTCCAAACAATTCTCGTCAGCTCCAATATGACATAATCCGTCCCTGGATTCTTTATCAAAACCTATCTGGAGTTTGCCATAATTAATAACTGCTCCACTTAGAGACATGAATTCAGAACCTAGTATTCCCTCCTGAGCAATTTGGGTCACTGCAATATCAAGAGTAGTGGAAGCATCATCCAACACTATTTCTCCTCGAAATTGACCATAAGAGGCAAGTGGAGACCCATCAGCTTGAGAAAACACTTTAGTAGAGGGTACTAATGCAGGTCTCCGATACAGTGGTATTCGCTGATAGCTACCTATATCCATCATTGTTCGAACTGCTCCAGAGTCTACCAAAAAATCAACAGGTGTTCCGCAAACATGTGCTTCTGCCACTATACTCCGGACTACCTCTCCTCTACTCTCCGGCGTCACCTCCCTATTTCTTGCTGAGAGAAATCTGACAGGGTTAATAGACTGGGTGTTAGCATCACTTTTTGAAGTTTTTCCATTGTTACGTCTGGGTCTAGGAGATTTGGGGCAATCTGGAGATATGTGACCCTTCTGATCACAATTATAACACTGGACCTCCGGACAAGCACGAGCCTTGTGATCCGGGGCTCCACATCTCCGGCAGCTCCAGTTCTGTTTTGGAGTGTTGAGCTTCATCTGCTTCATTGCTTCAGTGATGACCTCAGTAACTACTTCTTTGAACATATTACACATCTCATCTTTTTCATTGTTATGTTCCTCAACCATATTGATCCTATTCTCTCTCTGTTTGGGTTTCAGCCCTCGTCGAATCCGCTCCGACTCTTGATAGCTCTCTTCTTTCAGAGCTACCTCGATTGATTCGTCTAAGGTTCTAGGACTCTTGAGGTGAATGGCTCTTCTCACGTCTTCGTCTTGAATGGACAATTCGAAGCTGGATCGAGCCATTCTATCCTGTGCTTCTCTATTCATCTCAGGGTAAGCAAGTGATGCCAAGCGTCTTATGCTCTGCCCGAGGCTCTGTAAAGACTCATTAGGTTTCCGTATACGGTTATTCAGCTCTGCCTGGTATACTTCAGCCTTACCACCTGGCCCGAATCTCTTGTTGAGTGCCTCTACCAAATCAGTGTAGGAGTAATCATCTCCCATCTCACACACAATTTGCTGGGCCTCTCCACGCAGACTAGTCACCAAATACTGTCTCTTTTCCTCATCTGTCCAGGCATTACTCTTAATACAAATTTTGAAGTATGACAAGTAGTCCTGCCATGCAGTTTTCCCATCAAACGTCTGGTCAGGTTTGATCTTGTTCCTCTTTCCAGCTCCTTCTGCTGGAGGCTCTTTTTGGACAACATCTAAAGCCTTCTTTGTTACCTCCAGCATGGCATCCAGCCTAGCAACAAGTACATTCAAATCGTTAGTTGTAGAAGACTCAGGTTTCTCTATGCTATCAGGCTCAAGTGACTCGGAGTCGGGTTTCTCCGGCTTCTCTGGAGCAACATTAAGCGGAGGCTCCATCTTTCTCCGCTTTGAGAGTTCACCACTCCCCCCTACTTCTCCCAATTTGTCACATCTCTCACGGAGTCTGTCATCCTCCGAGAACTCCCTTTTTCTTACTGGCTCAGAGTCTTGTATGGTTCTGTTTTCGGGAGCATTCTCCGTCTCCCTCTTCCAACTTTCTCCATCCTCCATGAAGTAATTCTGACTCTTTGGCTGTTGTGGAGACTGAGCTTCTTCCACGCAGCTTTCTTCCTCTGCAATGTTCTGTAGAGGCATGATTTTCATGTTGTCATTTTCCCAAGTAAGCACCACTCCCCTTTGAGAGGCTCTACTCTGTGAGCGTCCACTTACATCTCCTAGCTTCAACGCAGATCTATATTGGACTGGAGGTGGAGTCCTCGAAGGTGGGGATTCAAACTGCTGGTCTGTTCGTTTCATCTGGCTTCTTCCACCTTCCCAAGACGTCATCTGCCTCATGGAATGTCCTATATCCAAATGCCTCATTCCTGATTCCTGAGAAATCTCATGAGCATTCTCAGGAGCCAGTGATCCTTCCACTTCTAGAGAATCTCTGCCTTTCTCAGGACTTTCTCCCTTTTGAGGAGGTTGATGCTTGGATGGAAGCAAAGTGACTGATGGTCCTTTAAAAGCTGAAGATGTACTCTGCATTGCTCCAAACAATGCTCTAATAGATTGGTCCAACTTCTGTTCTCTCTGTCGGGCCTCTTCAATCATCACCAATTGACCTTTCTCAATTATATCCTGCTTCTCTTGCAACATCAGTTGGCCTCTCCTGAACTCTTGTTGTAAAACAACTTGACCATTCCTGATTTTATCCTGTTCTTCTCTCAACATCGATTGGCCACTCCGGAATTCTTGTTGGAGATTTTCTTCAAGGGCCCTTTGCTCATCTCTCAGGATCATTTGAGTACTCCGGATCTCTTGTTGCAACCCCTCTTGCACATCATGTTGACTACTCTGGATCTCTTGTTGGAGATTCTTTTGAAGCTTATGCTGCTCTTCTCTCCTTACAACATCACTGTGCTTGAGCTCTTGCCTCAAATTAGTAGTACTGCTCTGGAGCTGGACCTTCAAAACCTGTTGCTCCTTCATCAGAGACGCCAGATTACCTCCCAATACTGTCATCTCCGCTTGGGTGGTGGCAAGCTCCTTTTCCAAGGAGGTTTTCCTCCTCGGAGAGAAACGCTCATCTGTCATTCCCGTTGAGGTGATTGGGTATCTTGCTTCAGCCTCATATCTTCCTGATGGGGTCTCTGTGTCCCTCATCTCTGGACTACCCGAGAAGTAACCTGTACTTGTGGGGTCTTCTACTCTTATAGGACTCTCTGTAAGTTTTCTAATAATCTTTGTTGGATCCACTCCATAAATTTTCTCCAAGTCAGGTAATTGGCTCCTTTGGAGTGGCGGAGGCAATATTCTCCCAGATGGACTGCACTCCAGAGGCACTGTATCATCTAGCTCCATTGCATTGGAGCCATCCTCCTCTCTGAAGAACACTGTTGTCTCCATTGAGCTCTCATCTCTCCACTCTGGGGTTTTTGGCTCACCTGCACCCTTTATTGCATCCTTGCTATCCATTATAGCGTCTCTCTTTTAACTGCAACAAATCCCACCGCTGCCACCAATGTCGGAACTATTACCCGATCAGGAAACTCACACTTGAACTCTCTTGGGCCCAGACCTGGTTTGGTGGTCTGGAGTTACAGTTAGCAAGGAGAAACACAACAATGAATTTAATTTTAACACATATATTATCAGTAGTTAGATGTAACAGTAAATGATAAAAAGTGTCTTCATTCAAGGGCAAATCACATGTCTTTACAGCTACAATAATCACTCCAATCACTGGTTCTGATAAAATGTCTCTCCAACAAGGTTTTCACTTATTTCCTAACTGTAAATAATTGTATAAATGGTGGTAGTGTGATTATTGGCTACTTTCTCTTGGATAGGTCTCCTCTGCTCCTTCAGACTCCGGCTCTGGCTATCTTCTTAACAGTACTCTGGTTTCACATTCCGAATCCTCCTCTTCAGCTGCTCCGGACTCACACTCCGAATCCTCCTCTTCAGCTGCTCCAGACTCACACTCCGAATCCTCCTCTTCAGCTGCTCCGGACTCACACTCCGGATTCTCCTCAGCGGCTCCGGATTCTCACTCCGGATTCTCCTCTTCTGCTGCTCCGGTCTCACACTCCGGATTCTCTTCAACGGCTCCGGATTCTCACTCTGGATTCTCCTCTTCTGCTCCGGATTCTCCTCAGCGGCTCCGGATTCTCACTCCGGATTCTCCTCAGCTGCTCCGGACTCACACTCCGGATTCTCCTCAGCTGCTCCGGATTCACACTCCGGATTCTCCTCAGCGGCTCTGGTTAGAAGAGGACTTCTCCAACTCCGGGAGGACTTCTTCAACCCTGGGAGGACTTCTTCAACTCCGGGAGGACTTCTTCAACTCCGGGAGGACTTCTTCAACTCCGGGAGGACTTCTTCAACCCCCGAAGACTTCTCCGACTCCAGGAGGTCACACACGAGGGAACTCTAAATGTGATAGATGGTCTGATCCCCGGGAGACTTCCTTGGGCTATGAACGAGTCTTAACCCAGGAATGCTCCTTTGTTCAAGACGATCAATCACTGGATGGCGTAATAACTGGGATAAGGTCACGTGACGGATCACGTGACTACAGCAATATGCAGAAACTCACGATGGGGGGGTAAAAATCTCTTAAACACCCTCTAAACACGTCAAAACTTGATGCTACACCCTCGGGAAATAATGTTGTATTACTACTTTAAAAATGGTCAGGAAAGATAAACTACCAAAGCTTCGATCAATGGATTCACAAAAGTAGATCAACAAAAATGTTCAGATAAACTCACTCAAGTTGCTTCTGCCAATTCACGTCCCTTAACTGCTATCAGTTCCTCAGACAGTTTCCTGTTTGACCTCTGCAACTTTATCTTCACTTCTGTACACTTTATTAACTTCCTGTCAATCTATGTAGGCATATATTCCCGATTCTCTGATTCCCGCTACAAAGGTTGCTGCTTAGTCGCCATTTTAAACCTCGTGTATCAATACGCTGAGAGGGGTCCGTCAATTGAGGAATTGGTCAATACATCCATGGATCACGTGAGCATCCGGTATGACGCCATACCTTCCAGAAATTTCCCCAAAGCACATTTTTATTACCCCTCCCAATTACAATAATCAACCCCTAGTTACTATTCATTTAATGACCAATACATACAGTAATCACTCAATATTAAGAAGAACATCATTTTTATGAAGTATACCAACACCTACCCGTAGTTTCAATCAATAACAGAACTGCAATTAATTTCAAGATTTCACGCTCGCTAGAAACTGTCGTACTACGCATGCGCATCTAAACTAACCTGACAGCACACTAAGATTCACGAAATTTTCCCACAATATTGTAAACGTTGCACGCCATCGCTATCAAAAGTGCATCTGGGCACCATCGTAATAACTTTTCATGAGCCATTAATTACCCTGAACGTCGTCAAGACACAATTCAATTCTTGATGTTATTCAAATTAATTTTTGATGCCAATGATCTGATTAATTTTTGAGATTGCAGAACTTGATATTTGCTTATGTTTACTTATCCCAAGGGATAATTTTAGCCTCCGTGACTTACAAACCCCACACTAACTCAACTAAAAGAAAACATATGTTCATAGCTCGGCATTGTAAAAATGCGTTCATCTAAAACTAATAGTTCTTTTATAAGTTAGAACAAGGACACATTAGCAACAATATCAATATGTGATTTGTAAACAACCTAGAAGTCGTACATTTTCAAAATAAAAACAATTTCTCTGAATTCTTCCATCTATTTTGAAAATTAAAAGTGTATGGATAATGTATTATGATTTCATACTGATTTAGTTATTTTTACTGCACATTGATATGACACAGGATGTCGGAAATTATATTGGATGTTGTGAAAAATGTCAATTTTTCAACAATTCATCGTACTTTCTAGAAGCTTGGAGAAGTTGTAGATCGTGTTCAGATGAAATATTGTGACGTAGTGATATTACAGCATCTGCCGCGTAGGACGGTCAATTATTCCATTTGGAAGGCTCAATATCTGTCAAAACGTCGAAATAAATGAGTACCTTTTAAGTTGGCTCCAAATTCACGTCATAGACTTCCGGCTGCACGACATGAGAATAGGGTGTGATTTTTAACGAACGATCGGTCAAACGGTCAAATAAGTACATTTTGGACTTCGTGGATAGGTGAATCAAATCGAGGAAACTGACGTTCATTTCACCAGTACGTCAACCAGTAATTAACAATACGCTTCAGCTTGTAAGAATTAAAAACTTGCAATTGTTTTACAAATATGCCAAGACTGATGATTATCGGGTTCATTGTTTGGTTAAATTATGTTCAAATAGTATGTAAGTATCATTTTATGTTCCATTTATGGGATTTTATAATTTCGATGAGATTGGAAAAGACATTTGTTCATTACAAATTATCACATTCGGCCAAACCGCCAAGCTTTAAAATGACATTTTCTTGCAGCATCGACGCCTCGTTCTGTTACGCTTCTTGACAACATTGGAACAGAAGTGGATATACTTGACGCCCATCCAGCCTTATTTGGGAACTTATTTGGACACGATAGTACTGTAAGAAAGTAGATAGTTATATAAAGACTAGTTTAAAGTTAGCACTGGTATAATTTATTAACCCTAATGTCTGCAGGGTGGGGTCAATTCGACCCCCCCCCACCCTCTCGACTTTTTCAAGATACTTTTTGCAATTTTTTCTTGCGTCACCGTCATTTCTTTAGCTTGAGCCAAAGATATAAAACACTTTTTGGCGTAAAACCCGGAGGTGATTAGGGCTAGGGGGGCAAAGTTATGATAGCTGGAACTTGATGCCTATGAAACTGAAATTCATAAAATATTGATTGTTACTATGTTTCTTATACTCTAAAAATACAAAAAGATAATTATTGCTCTCTTTGATAGAAAATAATTAAGCATATTGAATTGTCTTTCCAATATGCTTTATTTCATAAAAAATCGAGCCACGTTTGACGATCTTATAAATTTACAAGGTAAAAATAGTTAATCGCAAAGTATTCGTGAACCACGTTCTCTTCTCGAATTTTAGAGAAAAAACTTTTGTTTTTGAAAAACTACTCAATGAGTATTTTTGAATTTGTTTGCATATTTCTGTTTAGATATAATTATAATGATACCATTTTCCAAATATAAGATATATTTTTTTATTCTCCTCTAACCCCAACTTTTCAATTTCACTATTTTGATGTCTGTGCTGTTGCTATATGATTGCTGGGCAACATGATGGATCGAAATCATATCAGAACAACACCAATTAAGTCATACATCTACATACTAAATCACTTATTTGCATTTGTTGTACATCTGACAATATGAATACTATAAAGACCAAAAAAAACAAATTGATTTTTAAATTTCTGACTATTTAATTTCCGGTTACATTGATTTCGATCGGATTTCGTGATACCTGCTATCTTTGAAAGAGTATAACTTCAGCTCTAGAAAAGCTTTTACCATGGTTGTAGTTTTATTTGAAAGATATTAGTTTATTCTTTAAGATGTTATTTTTGGCAGAAAACTTGATTGTGAAAGAAAATTGATTTATCTTTTTAAAAGACAATATATCACAAAATATCAAAAATGTACACCCCCTTGGTCACATTAACCTCGGCTTGACCTTCGTTGGCCTACTTTTTTAACATCCAAAATTTTTCTGAAGAGGTAATTGGATGAGGTTTGCAACAATACCAACAATATTAAAAGCATACATTTGCGACTTAGTGTTATAAAAAAGGTCCCAAACATTAGGGTTAAAATTAAGTCATTCAAATTCTGTTTTTAATCTGAACGTAAGTTTTCAAGCTGATCGTTTATCTTTTAACGTTCTTTAAGGAAGTTATTGAAGGCCCCCATATGAACAAGAACCCCCAACGTATGAGAACTGAAAATATGACATGAGCGAAATTCGTTCCCATTTTATATACGGTATATGCACGCTTTACACCGTTTGGATGTTCGTAATATGCTTCAGAAGATTGAAATTAAAGCTGGGTTAAGTCCATTCGTTCATATGTGAGGAGACCTTTAAATACCTTTATCAAGTAAATAGAATAGTACGCGATATCAGTAGGCAGTGAACAAATAAAATATATTAACTACAACAGTACAGTTTCTATTTTTGAAAAAATATACTCTACTTAATAGCATCTTCATTTCAGTTCGAGGGCACTCTCAACTACTTTTACTTTTGAGAAAGTAGACGAATTTATTAGAAGCTTCATTTCAGTTCGAGGGCACTATCGCCTGCTTCTACTTTTGGGAAAGTAGGCGATTTTAATAGCAGCTTTATTTCAGTCGGAGGGTATCGTCGATTTCTTCTACTTTCGAGAAAATAGACGAATTTAATAGCAGCTTTATTTCAGTTCGAGAGCACTCTCGACTACTTCTACTTCCGAGAAAGTAAACAGTTTTATTAGCAAGTTGATGTCAGATCAGGGGCACTCTCGACTGATCCTACTTCCGAGAAAGTAGACAATTTTAATAGAAGCTTCCTTTCAGGCACTCCCGACTTCTTCTTGTTTTTTTACACGAAGTAGACAGTTTTAACAGCAGCTTCATTTCAGTTCGAGGATATTCTTGACTGATCCTACATTTGAGAAACTAGACGATTTTAATGGCAGCTTTATTTCGGTTCTAGGGCACTCTCGATTGATTCTACTTTCGAGAAAGTAGACAATTTTAAAAGCAGCTTTATTTCAGTTCGAGGGCACCATCGACTGATTCTACTTTTGAGAAAGCAACTTCATTTTAGCTTTATTTCAGTTCGATGGCAAACTCGGCTGATTCTACTTCGAGAAAAGACGATTTTAATAGCAGCTTTATTTCAATTCGAGGGCATTCTCGACTGATTCTACTCCGAGGAAGTAGACAATTTTAAAAGCAGCTTCATTTCAGTTTGAAGGCGCCCTCGTCGCCACTGACCCTGCAGAGGCATGCTCTCCTCTCAACAACCCTGGTGACATCCTTTATAGAATAGCCGTTGTCCGGGAAGGCACTTGTACTTACGCTTATCAGGTGAGGTTTCAATGGTGTTATAATGGAGATAAATCTGGGAATAAATAGTGTGAATCGATGACAGTTCTTTAATTTTGAATGACCTACCTCGACTTTTTTAATTTGTTGTAGTGACAAGTAGTCCAGTAAAACTGTGGCAAAAATTGACAAATGAAGGAAAAAATTGCAAAAGTAATTAAACCTAGTGTAATCAATGCATGATGATGGGTTAAAAGCTAAATAAAAAATCTAGAAAAATCTAAGTAGTGGAAAACTTCGAAAATCACCATTTATACCCCCTGGGGTACTTTTACGAGGGGGTACTATGATGAACCTTAATAATTCCTGTTATGTACCTCAAATCATATTCAATTTTACGGGGATCATGCACCTTTACATAGTCAGTCTTCATGGCAAGTTTAATGGTATTGATTAGTCAAATGATTACCATGGCAACACAATTTAATTGCACAAAAGCTGTAAATATTTCGGATGAATCCAAAGCTTCCTTAAAAACAAATGTCTCCTTATCCTTAACACAAAGTTGACCTTTAAAACATATTTAGGGAGTTTTCAATAAGATAACATGATAAAAATGATGAACTAGTCGATGTCTATGACTCTGGACTCTATTGATATGGTTACATTTTCTAATAATTTCATTTTGACAGTATCTATCACAGTCATATTTATAGGGGTCATGAATGCAGATATTATAATTTTACATGGTAAGTCTGAACACGATTGGTCAAGTGGTTGCCATAGTAACACAAAATAACGAAGGCAAATAGTGGCTTGAGATCATTTCGAATAATCCTTATATCTTACCAGGTTGTTCCAATTACATTCACCTTTTAAGAGTTATTTTTGTATATGATTCTAACAAAAGAAAGTTTGGATGAGTTTGATACATGGTTGCTATGGCAACTAAACTGATGATGCTTTGCTACTGTAGTGTATCTTCTTACCACAAAATATGGCAGGCCATGTCTCTCACTATCTGTCTCTCCGGATATCTCCTTCTAGACCCTTAAACCTTGAGTCATCATGCTTGATCAATATTCTTAGTGGATCAATGAGTATCTTACCACGGTCAAGGGTCAATATCTAGGTATTTGGCATTTTAATATCCTGGGGAATACTGTGACCCTTGATGACCCATGATTAGGTAACCTGAAGTCTAGGTCAGCGTTATGGGTGAAACTCATTCCAAGGTCAATGATCAATATCTCGGTGTTAAAGTATTTTTGGGCCTTGTTGACCCACTTGTATCGGGAGAGATTGCTAGTATAAGTAATGAAATTATGCTCAATTTGAATTGTTTTCACAATTCAAGTTTTGATGTACTTGTTAAAATATATTTATATCTAATGCCATTGTGTCTCAATCTTTCTGATATAAAGTTGTTTTATAACTGCATAAGAGTCTGGCATAAATGAGTCTCCAAACTTTGGGATTTGGTATTATGCCATTGCATGCTAGCATCAAATGAAAAATAGCACTGTTAGGGGAAGCTGGAATCAGAGCTGTTCTTTTTTAAATACCATTATGTGGCACCTTATACTCCCTCTTGGGGGTCATAGCCACTACAACCTGTAAATATGTTACATTGATTTTAATAATAAAAAAAAATTGTTTTGGAATTGGAACAATTCTCTTTTTGCTCCAGCTATCATATGTGTGTCACATAAAAATCTACTAATTGGAACAAGTGACCCAAGAACAATTTAATGATAATTAAGTTATCCAAAGAACAACTGTATAAGATTTTAGACATTTTATGTGTCTCATGCATGACAAAAAGTGGTACTGACGCATTACTCATTACTCTTATGACCACCTTAGGCTCAAGAAGTAGTAAGATTCTGGAGGATGTATTCATCTTACACTTTTGGGGCTGTACCATCTTAGATTCTAGAGGCTATGCCTATCTTACACTCTGGAGGCTGTACCATCTTAGATGCTGGAGGATGTATTCATCTTAAACTTTGGAGGCTCTACCATCTTAAATTCTGGAGGCTTTACGATCTTAGATTCTGGAGGATGTATTTATCTTAAACTTTGGAGGCGTTACATCTTAGATTCTGGAGGCCGAGGCTGTACCCATCTTAGACTCTTGAGACTGTGCCATCTTAGATTCTGGAGGATGTATTCATCTTAAACTCTGGAGGCTGTGCCATTTTAGATTCTGGAGGGTGTATTCATCTTAGACTGGAGGCTGTACTATCTTAGATTCTAAGATTTTGGAGGATGTATTCATCTAAGACCTAAGAGGCTGTACCATCTTAGATTCTGGAGGATGTATTAATCTTAGACTTTGAGGCTGTACCATCTTAGATTTTGGAGGCCGATGCTGTTTTCATCTTCGACTCTATTTACTGTACCATCTCTAGATTCTGGAAGATGTATTCATCTTAAACTCTGGATACTGTACAATCTTAGATTCAAAAGGCTGTAACCATCTAATACAATGGAGGCTGTATCATTTTAGACTGGAGGCTGTTCCCATCTTAAGACTCTGGAGGCTGTGCCCAATTTAGAGTCTGTTGACTGTACCATCTTAGGCTCTGGTAGCTGAACTAGGGCTCTACCGTATTAGGCTATGGGATGTTACTTTCTAGGGATTGAGCCGCATGTTCTTTGGGGATTGAATCACGGTGCAGAATTTTGGATCAACATCGTAAAATGCACTCTTCTAAACCTACATATGGTAGAATTCTCTCATAGTCAATATATAGCAAATGACATGGATTGAAGGGGACTAAAGGATCGCAACTAAGTCAGCACATTAGCTTATTTAAACAGTTGAGGTTACATTATTTATATTTTCACTTATCAGGCTAGTGCTGAAGCTCTTAATAAAACAAATAAGAATATCTATGATGATTACAGCCACAACAAATAGATTGAAAAATATTTGGACATACCACTCCTTTTAAGTAAAATGTAGTTAAGATAATAAGTAGGGGTCCCTGGCCTCGTCCCCATTTTACGTTTCACATTTCACGTTGTGTTAACTTCTATCTTCTGTGTGACCCATTGTTACTATTGACCAATTATGATCAAGTTTACAATATCAAAGGATGATAATGGAATTGATGACCCTATTAGTATAAATATGGCTGTGATTAATACTACCAACAAAAAATTAATAGGAAATATAGCCAAAAAGTGCCACGCCCACTTTTCAATTCCCCTCTGCCCCATGATGTTAGGATTGTCAATATTCTGTTTATCTCCAAAATTATATTTTATTGTATTTTACACATCATTGGCACAATAATATGTTGAATATTTCGTTGATGTACCTTTTATTTTAAAAGGATGATGTTGCGCTCATCCTGACCCTACAACTGGCCCTAAAAAATGAACAAATTATTTATATTTTTTTCTGACAAACAAATCAACTTACAGATCTGATATTCATAGTGTCTAATGCCTGATAGTAAGACGACTCGCATGAATTTTTGAAAGTCATCACTATGTCTTATAATTAAAAATTAAGCATTTATAGTGAATTTTGGGCGAAAAAAAGCATACAAACTAAGGTCATGAACACACACAAAAATGAAATTTTTTCAATATTTTCAACATTCTTCTATGAAACTATCAATTTTGATATCTTTCTAACATATACATGAAAAAAAAACAAGGGAAACTTTAAAAAGAAAGTAGTGTGATAATTTTTTTTAAATATATTGTTGTCATGTTTGGGGGGTCATTGAGGGGGAAATCTTCAGCACGAAAAGTCATAGTCTTCCTCTTCTTAGATTTTTCTAGATTTTTGATATGTTTTTTTTACTCACCAAGACACATTGATTCCATCAGGTTTAAAAACTTTTGCAATTTTTCCTTTATTTTCGAGTGTTTTACTGGACTAAAGGGGCTTTGATGAAAGTTATATTTTGCCAAGCTCACACAACCGATTCAAAATTGATTCAATGTCTGTAAAATCAAAATAACATTATCCATCTGGAAATGTAATGTAAGGCGTTTCGATCACACATGCCTCTCAAACATTAGTATAAATGCATAATATTCAATTACATTGTGTATCTTATTTCTAAAACACTTATTTGTTGTTTTCCCCCTGATGATTACAAAAAATTAACAAGACACTATTTTAAATGATAATGAACGAATATGTTTGAAAATGGGAATTGTCTAAATATTTTGCACAATTTTGTTGAATCTTATTGGCCCATGTTTGAAGAATTAAACCAATTTGGAAAGTACATGAATGCAATTGATTACACTAATTAAACACTGACATTTGCCGCCATAAGCAGCACATATCACAATTAATGCTGCCATAAGCAGCACATATCATAAGAAAAAGCCAGCATATGGTGCATGTTGTTACAATCATAAAGCTTCAACCATAAGCAAAACACCCTGAGGTACTCACTGTTTCTAATTGCGATGAGTTCCCTTTTGATATTGTTGGCAAAACACCTATTGCCCTCGTCTGTTAAGTGAATGCCATTGTTATCAAACTTCAACGATACGTTGTTCATGAAGCCAAAATTACGGCATATCAATATCTTCTTATGAGATCCTTGTAAGTCGGAAATTTTGAATTAGGGGCCAAGCGTGCTCTTTCATAATCGTCGAAACCAATGCGTGGTTTTAATCTCTTAAATACGTGACCAACGCAAACGACCTTTACCCTACTATTACACCAAACTAGTTCTCACTGCGTTCTCGAAAACGGGCTTAAACTGTGCACTAACGGATTTGACGTACTAAGAACCCACTGAGAACCGTTTGGGATCTGTTTACAAACTTCATGAAACTACTAGAACGAGTAGGTCCTCTAGCACTTCGAGCATGCTCAAAATTTTCTGGTGATCGTCAAAACGTTGCCGAATCGGTTTTAAACTGTGTGCGAACTGAATGGACGTAGCTACAACGTCCTACGGTCTGTTTACGAACTTCATGGACTTTCCCGGACGGGGTATGTGATTTAGAACTTTGAATCGATTCAAAATTCGATGGCGACCATACCGTTCTGTAATCAGGTCATGATGACCTTCTAGACTAAGGGACGGTTTATACTACGTTGCACACCGACGTAGTGCGACCTGAACGAACTGCGAATGAGATGGACGTATTGAAGTCTGTTTATGAACGAAGTAGCTAATTATTTTAGACATATATCCCGACCGCAGCCAGATTGAGCCCGTTTTACTACATTTTCGTAGGACTGGCAAGAACGGGTAAGAACTAGTTTGGTGTGATAGGGGGGTTACATTGTCATATCCTTCTGCAATAAATTCGGCGAAACTTTTGATTGCCGTGAATATTTTTTCAATGTTAAAGTTGGGATTATCCAAGTCATTTCCACCTAATTGTAAGTAAACTATACGAGGGTCCGATTTTACTATCATATCTGTTAAATAGGCGACTAAACTTTTCTTCTAAAATCTGGATCGTGATTTAGGAGACCACTCAACTGTTCCACCTCTAATACCACGAAAAATCAAGTCAAATTGGGTTAAAGATAGTCCCAGATTGTTTTTACATTTCATTTGATAAATGTTGAGCCAGTGTATTAATGAGTGTCCAAATATCAAAACGGGTATTTTATTAATGGTTGTATTTGTACATATATACTATTATATACGTAATCAAAGTTATTAAATCACTTCACTCACCGAATGACGATAGACGTAGTCCAAATCCTTACGGTTATCCCGAAGTGTCCAAATGTAGGGCGAACAATATATATTGTTAACAGTTCCCCAACATATATAAAATGTATTTATATTTGTAATATTTCCAAATATAGCAATATAAACTGATAAAGTGTGAATACTAGTATAGTATTAATAATATTATTTCATAAACTTGTATTAACACAGAAAATATATTTGAAGTGTTCTTCTGCTGTGTACGTCTCTGCTTTAAGAAATAAAGAATGTGGTCCACTCACATTCCCAAGCTCCGCCCACTAATTATAATAATGACTGTGATAATAGATAAGACGCTATGTTCATAAAAACACTTATTTGAAATAAGTGAATATTTACCTTTTCTGGTGAAAATTAGATTTCGACCCGAGAGCCCGATGTTTTTTTCAGCAAACAGTACTTAAAAAAGTCAATTTTTTGATCATCGGTTCAAATATTACCATCCACTTTTTCTAATATCGTTGACATGTATCCTCGAGGATAGACATCCATGCTTATAATAAAGATATGCAGATTTAGTCTAATTTGTTTTTGCAGGCCTACCATGCTGAACGTGCGGGTGCCATTGGAGTTATCGTGCTGGGTAAGTTCAAGACAAAGTCGTCATTAAAAGCTTGTTTCGTTCATTCTGTTTTCTTGGTTTTCTCGAAAAATTTAAAACGATGTTTCAATGTGCAGTTATAAAAATGAATTAAGATGGCATAAACCATGCATAAACCATGCGCAAATAAGCGTAAAATCTGATTCATTGAGTTTTAATTTGATTATATTCCTTTCATTTGATGGCCATGAAAATGAGCCGTACTTCGAAAGTCCATGGTACGGAATTTCTAGGAAATACATAGTTCACATATGGGGACGAACCCCCGCCCTCCACCTCCCGTCGACTTGGTGACGTGTACATTTTTTCGGGGGTACGACCAGGTATCGAATTCTGGTCGCCTTCAATTTGAAAATTAAGTATAACATTTATTTACATAATGACAATCGAAATTTATTTTTAATCGAACTTAAATTACGAAGGTGTTAAATTCGAATCTTTTATCCATGAATCGAACTTTTGAGCAATATTGCAAACCCACTAAATGTCACCACCAATCCCTACCTCCTCCCACCTCCTCCCTACCTCCTGCCTGCCATGTACCTCCCTCCTCCCGCTTCCTCCCACCTTTTCCCTACCTCTTCCTTACCACCTTCCGACCTCCTCCCACTGTCTTCCTACCTCCTCCCACCTCCTCCCTACCTCCGGCCTGCCATGTACCTCCCTCCTCCCGCTTCCTCCCACATCTTCCCTACCTCTTCCCTACCTCTTCCTTACCACCTTCCGACCTCCTTCCACTGTCTTCCTACCTCCTCCCACCGTCTTCCTACCTCCTCCCACCTCCTCCCTACCTCCGGCCTGCCATGTACCTCCCTCCTCCCGCTTCATCCCACCTCTTCCTTACCACCTTCCGACCTCCTCCCACTGTCTTCCTACCTCCTCCCACCGTCTTCCTACCTCCTCCCACCTCCACCCTACCTCCTCCCTACCTCCTCCCTGTCTCCTCCTTACCTCCTCCCACCTTCTCCCTACCTCCTCCCAATATCTCCATGAGAGTTTTGATATGAATGATTTTCTACGGAGCGTTTTTCTCGCGAAGCCATTATGTATTGTTAAAATAAATTCACTGAGTAATGAAGCTGTAAAACTAAAACGAACAAAAACTAAAACGCATTTATTTGTGCGATGCAGCGAATTAAAACTGAAAATCTGCTCGTAGTTTATCAATTTCAAAATTTGTTCGACCTGTTAGATATTACTCTGGTGTGGTCATGACCGTTTTATCTATATCACAAATACGATCGCTTGAATACACATGGCGAAGTAGCTCAGTGCAGAATGCTTGCTCTCCGCCACGGCAGCCAGTTTTCGAATCCCGGCAAAGGAACGCTGGTGGCGAACGTATCATACTAAATCAATTATTCTTAAAACCAATTAGCAAATCTTTAAATACCCTATTTGAGCTCTGATAAGAATTACCCAGTCTTTACATGATTTAGTATAGAAAATGACCCACATTGGGCAGGCGAAATATTTATAGTAGCAAAACGTTTTATCACTCCAACTTTTACATAATACTTTGTTACGTAACACATGATCCTAGCTTGAGAACGAACATTATTTTGAATGCTATGTTTAGTTAGCATCATGTATCAAGTGCCGCCCTAAACAAAAGTTATTTAAGGTTAAGTTTAAATCTAGTTGATTTATTTGTACTTATCTCATAATGTTTAAACTGCTTCTTTATTCGGTACATCAAATAGTCCATACATATTACCAAATAAAACAAAAAAATTACCAAACCGTTGCCCAATCTATCGAATGTTTTCTTTTATTGAATATAATAATCTATAAAATGTATATTCGCTAAATAATTACACTACACTTGTTCTTTGTGTTGGAATTTACATTTGATATTTATGCATGTATTTGTGCGATGCGGCGAATCAATTTGTTTTTAACGCACTTCTAGCTCAATTAATTATTTGTACATTCGGTATTTAGATTATTTATATTAAGTTTAAATAATTTAAATTCGATAAATTTCGTTAGTTTTCGATGCTTTACGAGTCTTTCAGTCACGTGATATATTTGAACGATGTAGAATAGCCGAGCGGTCATTTTGCAAAACTCGAGGTCACGTGGCAAAATTCGAAAAACAACGAAAGTTATCGAATATTCGGTAAATAGCAAATTAGCTTTCGGTAAAATAGATTAACTATGTTATAGAAAAACAAATTTCGGAAGTGTTCAAATAGAAATCACTATTGTGCATATAATGTGTTACTCTAAGTAATACCATAACAATTTACAATGATAGCAATTAGCGAATAAAATATTATGTAATTTAATGCACATAGTATTAAGTGATTTAATCCATTGGCTATTTTAAGAAATTAATTAGCTGTAAGAAATATACGAGGGGTGATCAATAAATGGACGCTTTTTTACACAGATACTTTTTATTGACCAATCCCTTTGATTTTCTTATCAGTGATACATCATTCAATTATCTATCAATTTTGAAGATTTGAAGACAAAATATATAAGACATGTTGATATATCCTTATTTCCGTGAAGGAGGTACAGGTACCCCGGGACCGACATTTACGTCACATATTCAGTTTTTAGCCAGTTCGGTAAATTTGAGTTAGATTTGAAATTTTTATATGTAAGAAGTGTTGTATTGTTTTAATTTTTTTGCTGACTTGTTACACATAAACAGAAAGTATTGTAATATCAGAGTGTTGTATGGAAGGGGTTTGCAGGTCAATTTGAGAACGCATTTCGGAAGAAAGGGGTGAGGAGAGAAGGGAACACCCTACTCCATATGGACAATGCACCTGCCCACAGATCTCAATGTTCAGAAAACAATATCCCTTGACCTCAAAATTGAGCCCTTGGCTAATGCACCATATTGTCCACATCTGCTCACATGTGACTTGTTTATTTCTATACTACTTGTTTCTATAGAGAAAGGACGCAGGTTTATTAACATTGATTAAATAAAACAACCCATGCAACTGTATCTTGATACCATGTCAGAGAATGGATTCAGCCTTGTCAATCTCTAGTTAAGAGGATGAGGAATTGTGTACATGTAGCGCTTGGTGGAACCTATTTAGAGGGCCCTGTTGAATGAATGTGGCATGAATACCACATAGTGATGATAAAATATTCAAAATCAACTATGGCATAACAAAATGGGGTAATTCATGACCATAATGGTTTGTTTTGCTCAGCCTGCATTAAACTGCAGCATGTTAAACAAGCTAAAATAGCTTCAGAATATGTGACGTAAATGTCGGCCCCGGGGTACCCGTACCTCCTTCATGGAAATGAGGATATATCAACATGTATTATATATTTTGTCTCCAAATCTTCAGAGTTGATAGATAATTGAATGATGTATCACTGGTAAGAAAATCGAAGGGATTGGTCTATAAAAAGCATCTGTGTAAAAAGCGTCCATTACTTATTGATCACTCCTCGTATAAACGTTTTACCGAATGGAAATTGATTAAACGAATATAAATATTCTATATATAGAATGTATTTGAATTTCATGAATAAAGAAGCAAAAATAATTCCATATTATAATCTACTGATAGAAATAAATTTGTTATTTAACTATTCTGAATTTGCTATTTATAATTAATCGTTCAGGTTTCTGGCAGCTATCATCGACTCAGATCCCCCTCCAGCTGCCCCCTATCTCTCTCTGTTTATTTTTCCAACCACCAAAACAATTTGATATTTAGAGGTTATGTCACTATCGTGGCATATATGCCCGAGGTCTCAGTGATGTATGGCCCGACCTTGGGAGGGACATTGATCTCTGAGAACCGAGGGCATATGTGCCACGATAGTGACATAAACGATTTATAACATACCTATGATGATGTAGACTGGTCAGAGAGTACCGTTTTCTTATAGAATTGACGAACAAATGGTTTCAAAATGATTGAAATGAGTTTAGAAAAATTGCTTGCGCAGTTTTATCTTCAATTGATTGGTTATGACGTCAGCGCCTTGACCAATCAGAAAGTTAGCGGGCGCGGGCTTTTCAAAAGTTATATTGGCCCGCTGTCTTGTGTACACTTTGCACTATACATCATCATAGGTATGTTATAATTTCTACTATTCCCTGTTTATTATTGTTAGATAATATAAATACAAGACAAGGGGACGTCTATACGATGGCAAATGACGCTTGTCTCTCCGAATCTGACGTCACGATTCCTGCAGTATCTCTATCGCTCAACGATGCGGCAACTTTGAGCAACCATATGGTAGCGAATCCCGATCTTAGGGGCAGAATTGCATCGAGAGGTCAGTGTAGAGATATTACAGTTCCAATGAGCATCTTAATGTGACATTTTGTGCTTTAGCGCGAACAGATTCCTATCTTAGTCTCTCAAAGGAAGTCGGGTTATTACCTAAAAATTAATTCCTTAAATATTTTTTAGGCAATGCCGTAGGTGCGAGCTGCTCGTCATCTACAAGTTGTAGGGGATACCGTGTTGCAGTTGATTGTTCATCTGATGTATGTACCTGTAATGAACCATGGTTTGTCCCAGAAGGAAGTGGCTGTAAAAGAGGTAGGCACATAGTTTGATTAATCATACTTTTTAATATAATGTCGATATTCTTATTTGGAAAACTGCATAGATATTGGTATACTTTGCATTTTAGATATGTCAATTTCCTTGGCTTCGTTTTGGAATTTACGCCGTTGTTTGGTTGCTCCGATAGGCTCGACATGCCTTCCTGCAAATGAGAGATGTGTCGGATTCCCCAATTCCCAATGCATTAACGGAGTGTGTAAATCCGGTAACTACATAATATACTCTCTAGTATTAGTATATATAGACTGAACTATCAATGTTCGATTAAGATGGATTGCTAAAGTTATAAAAGACAACATTTCTAAATATGTTTTCCTGATTTGAAATACATGCTACATCGAAATTGGCCAACTTTTACGTGAATAGGCTGAAGCAATAGAGAGTTTGAGCTTGCGTTGATTTTCACTACGTAACCGTGAACGGAAGGTAAATGAATCAGTGAAGGAATGTGTCTAGCGCGCATAGTTAACTGTAATTTTGCGCTAAAGTCTACTTCACATACCCATTCAGCTTCAGAGTGCCGTGTTTAAATAGAATGCGAAATTTGAAATTAGTGTCAACGGGGATCATCATACGTGTTTCTTTTTGAATACTATCCTAGCGATTTTGTACAGTATGATGCTTTCTGAGAATATGATGTACGTCATGCATGTTTTAGCTCCAAATATCTTACAAAACGAGCTTAATTCACATCATGATGTTCCAAAAGTAACAGGTCTGGTGCTTGCATTTTGTAAATTCTGCACCAAGTGTCTTCCGTTTTTAAAAAAATTATACTTTGTAGCATTGCAACGAAAATTCTAAAGTTTTAGAAAATATGATACAATGCGGGTAGAGTTATTGTTACTATATTAACATGACATCACAATACCCGGGGCAACTTTTTTATGAAAATGTTATATCTAACATTTTTATATAACTGAAGAAAGCATCAAATTCACCTATTACAATACAACGTTTCTTGTTTTGTTTTTTTGTTGCTTTGTCGTAATGGTACCTGCTATAAAACTCAAGTTAAAGTAAGATTTCATAGTTATATTTTATTTATTTAATTTCCTGAACTATCACTATGTAGTGGTGGCTTTAAGTTGCTAGGCGCAGGATATGATATACGTCACATAAAATAGATCATCTTAGGTTTAAACATGTTTATTGTGATCACAAACACAGACAGCCAGACATAGACACAGAGAGACAGCCTGTAAAAGTACAAATTACTACATTTTGGGTATGGATAAAATTACCAATGCAGAAATAGAATACGTAACATATCATCCCTGAATCAACACACAATTACATAAAAATGGTAATAAATAGCTTTGATATTTGGCATTGAACATTGTACATATGCGCATTTCAAACAACAATGTGCATTCCAATGACCATCTACATTATGTAGAGTAAGCTAAAAAATATATACCATTATAGATTACATAAATGACCAAATGTATCCTGTGAATACAACAGAAGCAATTACGCTTATATGAGCAAATGAGAAAAACGATATAAATGCAATCTTCACAGTGAAATGCATATTCTCTAAAATATATGTGCTTACCTTATGGGCTAACTGTATAAAGCTGTGGTTGATTGGATTTTGTATGTATCTGCTATAACAGTGTTGCCTTGAATAAAGTAATACCCAAAATGTAAATGTCTGTTTACAAAATATAGATTTTGTTCACAAAGTTGACAAGTTTCTAAAATTACAATTTTAAGTTCATATTTCTAAAACATCTAATAATTTATATGTACAGTAGTTGAACCTTATAATATCTTCTCAATGAATATGAATGTGATTAATCTCTAGGGCTATTATATCTATTAGAAATATTACAAAATATGGGATAATTTCTTACCAAGTCTTTCTTCATTATGTGTTTATCCAATCAACAAATCTGTTTGGTTGAAAAATAAAAAGGTCGGAAAAAAGTATGCCAAATTATTAGGGAGCATACATTATTACATAATAATTAATGGGAGCAATTGGCAAAAAAGGTACGCCAAATTATTAGGGAGCATACAATATTGCAAAGTTAATGAGAGCAATTGATGCTTGAAAATGAACAGTTAAATACCCTATTTACAACTCTGTATACCAGTCTGCACAATTCGAGGTTGAGTCTTTGAAAATACCCATATTTAAGCCAGTCGTCCAACTTGATAACGCCCCTGCACGCAAGTCAGCATTAAAGACCACTGCAGCTATAGAGAAATAAGGTATTGAGGTGTAAAACCATGCACCATACATTTTTGGTCATGCAATATCTAATTTGTCTGAGAAAACCAGCTTTAAAACGTTCAATGGCATGTAACATGCTCCTGTGTAGTCTAAGCAAACACTGAAGTTGAGCGGTTATTAAGAGGGTTACGATAAGCGTTCCGTATAAAAATAAAATGGCGGCTCCAGGCTAGTCTACTGGATCAGTTTATTTCTGGAAATTAGATAAGTTTTATAAATTCCAGTTTAGTGTAATCGTCTGGAAGATAAAATAATTGGTTTACAATGATTCTGTAAACATAGGGAGAATGATGCATGTACACCACCCAATATAAATCCTTGAACTAATCCAAACTGCCTTGTTTTATAGTAGCCTAGACAAAATTGTTGAAGGGTCACTTTTTCTTTAATAACTTTTTTAATTTTCAGCATCATCAAAATCTGATTACATATTTAAAATCTGGAGTGAAATGCTGACACACAAATAAAAGATTAACGGAACATCTTTTGATTTATTGGTATTATAGGCATTCATAGTATGAGTGACGCAAAAACATAATTCACCATTTTGTCTCATATTTGTTCAAATATGGTGGCATGTTTTGTGGATTTAAATGTTCGAGTTGAAAGTTAATATTTAAGAAATGTCATAGGCCTACGAAGTCATGTAGACTGCTGCTTTGGTATGAGGTAAAAACTGCATTTTAAACCTTTCATTTTGAGTTGATGTGTATGTATACCAGTAATAAAAAGGCTCGTACATTGTATGTACAGTATATTGGTAAGGTCGCAGGACTCAAACCGGTGCAACTATAGGGTCATTCTGCAAGAGTCTTTCCCAGTCACACGCCTCGTAACCCATCCTTGGCATGCATTTGAATTGTTGTTTGGAGTTCCTGATAGGATTGAGGACCTACTCTGAACCACCATTTAATTCGAAAACGATATACATTTGTTAATGGGCGATTGATACGTATACGTTGTCATTTCGATGTTCAGTTCAGTTCAGTTAAGTATCTTTATTTTTTCCACATAAGTTAGGATTTAAACATTATCCATGGTCAGAGCAATACCAGGTATACAGGGTGTCTCAAAAAATGTTCCCAAAACTCTATCAAGAGCACAGATAAACCAATCAATATTTTCAGATATTTTTGCATGGTCATGTAGCCAAAAACATGAAAGTTTTCTCCCAAATATACCATTTTTATTTCAGTCTTGTCTTTTTGATGCTTAACTATTTACCTTTTACACCACATAATCGATGTAACCTCGTATTTCGATGAAAGTCTGTACCCTTACTGCTACATTGTTCATCACATTTGATAATACTTCCAGTGAAATGTTTTGGATTTCTCTTTGGATGTTGCCTTTAAGTTGTTCTAGGTCTTTTTGCTTGGAATAAGCATTAAAGCACTCCTTCAAATAGCCACAGAGAATGATGTTTGAGGAAGACGATGGCAGAACAAACACAGATAATCAGGTCAATTATCGGCAAATGATCCAGAGTTAGGCAGGTTGGCCTGGAGACCAACTGATATCCAAATGAAAACAAAGTGGTCTCAAATTGATACACACAGCAAAGGCTACATTAGAATCCCAACCAATGCAGTTTCTTGAACCTGAATTAAGAACTGTGTATAGGGGAAAAAACTTTCATCTTTTATCTACAAGATCATGCAAAAAGTGTCTGAAAATATTGATTAGTTTGTCTTTGCTGTTGATATACTTTTGAGTACATTTTTAGACACCCTATATAATAGCAAGTGATAAATCACATATTTGGAAAGGAATGATATCAGTGATGATATTGGAATGAGGTTTGATATCGATATCATCCCGCTTATTCTGATACCATCCAGTTCAGGGAAAACGTTTTAGACTTCGTTTCATTATTTTCACATTCACATCATTTATCAGTTAAATTACTAATATCCAACGACATGTTTATGTTTTGACAGTAATAATATGAAATTCAAGTAACGTCAATGTTTCCAAAATTAATCTTTATTGTTTTTTTCATCAAACAGATGACTTTTGAGGTAGATATATATAAGTTATTTACTGGGATGGATTGAATATGGGTTTTATTCCGAGGGACAATATGATATTGACCGAAGGGTAATATGATATTGACCGAGGGAGCACAGCTACATGCATTGCTATGAAACAGCTACATGCATTTATAAATGGGCGATTGATATGTATACGTACATACATACATGGAGTTTAAGTGTTATATACAAGCTTAAACTCTCTAGTGTCAAATTCGATCTAAATTATATTGACTAATGGCTGATGTCTGACTCATTTTTCTCCGATTTATATCGGCCGGCGCCCAGCCGATTGAGCATTTTGTCCTGTTATATTTATTTCCTTGTTTCATTTAGGAGTATGCTACAATATCAATTGTGACTTCGTTTGGACTTGCAAGCAAACGTTTCCTACAGTATCACCCGTTTGTCTCTCAACCAGGGATGCAAGTGGATGTTGCGAGGGCTGTGCGGAGGGTGAGTAATAGCAAAACTCAAAATACGTTTTCTGAAATATTCAGCTATAAATAGTATCCCGGATAGAATTGTCCAAGGGTCACTTTTTCTTGAATAACTTTTTTAATTTTCAGTATTATCAAAATCTGATTATATATTTGAAACTAGAGTAAAATTCTGACATACAAAAAAATATTAAGGAACAACTCTAAATGTATTAATATTATAGGCGTTCATATAATGAGTGACGCAAATACCTTTCACACCATTTTGTCTCACATTTGTTCAAATATGGCAGCATGTATTGTGAATTTGAATGATCAGTTGAAAGTTGATATTTAAACATATGAAGTCATGTAGACTGCTGTTTTTGGTATAAGGTAATGATTACATTCAAAATCTCTTTTGAAAAAGTTCAAACATTTTGTATGTACAGTATGGTATGGTTGACTGTCTTTTGCTTTCCATTGTTACCCGTATTGGATTAGCAGCTTTAGTTTGTTTAACCCATGGAACTATACGGCCATACTGCTACTATAATGTGGGGAGCCACTTTTTCATATAACTCTCAAAATATTCAAAGTCAACAAATATGAGGCAAAATGGTGAATTATTTTTTGCGTCATTCAAACAAGGGCGAACGTAATACCCGGATCGTTCGCAAATTGGCGTTCGGTTTTTTACCGCATCTGATTTGAATTAGCCAATAAATGATCTTATACACCATTGTCTAATGAAGACCAAACAAAGCCCCGGATGTCGTGTCGTTTCTCGTTTCGTTTGGTACACAACTATGCCCCGGGTATTAAATAAGCCCTTGATTCAAACTTACACGTCGCACGAAACTGGGGACAATTAGCGTAACATTATGGCGTCAAAAAACCAAACCAAAACAATGAGCAGTATAGGGCGCAAACAGCCTTACAACGTCAAAAACGACAAGCGTCACATTTTTTCCAAGTTTAGTCATCGTAAAAATAAAATACTTTAACCTTATCTAATCATGACAAAATTCACAGGGAAGCAAGATCTCGAGAAAAATATATCGAAAATGTTTTTGAATTTTGAAAAACGGTCAAGAAATCCACTTGGGGCGTTAGTAAAAACAAATATGTATGGAATCTGGGGTAAAAATAGATGCGTCACAATTTTTCAAGTCTCGAAAACATACTGGTTATGGTTTTGTAAATTTCGCCATGTCAATATTGTGCAGTTAATTTCATTTTCGAATGAGACCTAAATTAGAAGGTTAAATGAAGGTAAACTTATTGTTCGTCCCATTCGCATTCCAAACTTTACAGAATTTTGAAAATTTTAAAAGCGTCGTATGTAAGATAATTTGAATTGTAGCCGTTAAGCAATGGTGATGTCATAAATGTACATGTTCCATTGAATAAATTGTGAAATTATCCCAATTTCAACGAGCCCTGTAAGCGTAAAATGTTACGTCTTGCAGTGTTTTTGACGATTTCGGGGTATATTTAACTTTGAAACTATGTTGGATCCCATCAAATTAATGAAATGACTGACATGCGAATATAAGATACTTCAAAATGATATAAAACACATAGTTAGCTTTTTTAAATAAGGCTGGGATTAACGCACAAAGCTGAGATCAGCCTGTTTTTCCAAATTGTCCCCAGGTCCGTGCACGTCATAACTTTAAACACCTATAATATGATACATTAAAGTGCGTTCCTTAAATAATTTTTGTGGATGTCAGAATTTTACTCTAGAATGCACGATGCATTGTAATTTTGACCTAACCCGACAATCGGGTAGGCCATTCTAAAAAAATGTCAGACAACTCCAAATCGACCTACAATTTGCAGATCGGCTGACGTATAAGTCGATCCCTGGATTCATTAATTGTAAAAAAATATAAAATAGTTTGCATTTTATTTTGAATTATTTTAAATCATTTTTGTCTTATATCTGTAGGTCTTATTGATGCCAGTGACAGTTTTGTTGCCACATATAATGACGCGAGAACTATTCTAGATAGAATTGCAACATTTACTCCTACTGAACAAGGACTTATCAACAGCTTGTTTGTTGGTCCTCTTAATTCTACCAAAGATGCATTTTTACTCTCAAACATGGTGGCATTATTTGACATGCTATTCGATGATGGTTTAGACCCTTGTACATTTGGAAAGGGTGTTGCAACCGGGGTATGGAATATTCATGATACTGCCGTGTCATTGTTGGCCTTGCTAGATGATCCCACACACCCTCCATTGAATGATCCGGAAGATCGAAAAAGAATCGATGAATATCGAAAGAAAATGTTGTGGATCAAAAATTGCATGCTTCCAAAATGTAGGAAATCTTCTATCTAATATTTACCTCTGCAATTTTTTTGTTTTGCCAAATACCCTTTTTATTTTAGGCTCCATGTCAATCGACAGTCCATTGCATGGTTCCTTAAAAATATATTTCGAAGTCGGTTCAAATATAAAGTATTCAAATGTACAGGTTACATACAGACCAAAATCACCTGAATATATTTTCTTCATATTTAGCCCCTAGCAAACACAACAAACTATCACTGTCTCATGTATGCTTATCACTGTATAGTATGGAAATTCATATTATAACCATTTCACAACTTAACCTGAACCTTAAATATCGATCTCGACTTCCCAAACTGTTACCATGAAATGATAGGTTTATTGTGCATAGCATATGCTAATATTTCAATTTATTAAATAGTTCTTGAGCGCAAAGGCTTAAAGTGCTTCAAAGACGATGACTGCAGTGGCGGTGTCTGTAAGGATGATTGCTCAGCTTGTGTACAGTGTAGAACTAATAATGACTGCACCGACCCGATTAAGCCAAACTGTATAAACAACGGAGCGGGTATAATGGTCTGTGGGGACCCTCATATCTCTCAGACTATCCCGGGTGCGGATCACAGACGACTTTGCTATGACTTTGTTGGGAAACCTGGATCAGAGTACCTCTTCCTTAGGGATCATGAGATTGGTAGGAATACTATATTTTAGACAGATACGGATAATGCATTTTCATCATATCGATCACTATGCTGGTAAGAACAATATGCGTCCCAATTATTAAAAAAATAAATAAAGTACATAGCCACTGTGAGATAATGAACATTTCAGAAAGTGATACTGCCAAAGAACTTTCAAATGATAAAAATAATTTTCCATTAAGATTTTGACATAAATACACGCACTGTATAAAATAACGAATATTGCTTGCAAATAACGAGCAATTCTAGTGGTTATTTGCTTCAAATTGCATGTTATAACCAGTAATCATCACTGACAGAACGCAGACAATAACTGCATATATGGAACACACATATATGCAGCTGCATATAACAAACATCCACGGAGAATACTGACTGCATATACGGGTACTGTCACTGAGTATGTTTGCTTATATTCAGACATACTTTGCATATTTGCTGTTTACTTGTGATTATATGCAGCGCTGAAACTGCATATACCTGCTTAATTGGGATAGACAAATATAAGCAGTTGAGTATACTAGATATATATAGAAATTGAAACTAGTTATATTTGCATATGATATGCATATATGCCACTTTTCATGAGTATTCCTGCATATTTTGATATAAGTAACATGCAGCATGTGAGTATATTGAGACATGCACAAGAATATAAACTAACTACATTAGCATAATATGGAGTCAAGATCGGTATATTTAACATATTCTTGCTTATTTAGGAGGACTGGTAGACGCTGTTTTGTGAATTGGGCATAAACATCTGTTAATTTAAATTCCTATTTATGAGTATTTGAGTGTTGTAGCTATAGGTTTGGTTTACTGTACTTGTTTTTTGGGGTAAGAGATTTGAAAAAATTGCACATAAACAGCTTTTACGTTTTTCATAATTTATTTTAAATTTCTTTAGATTTCTATGTACAGAGTAGGCCAATGAGACGACCTCTACAAGTAATAACTTCAAATAGATTATACATGTCATGATATACATGTAGGGAAAAAATCATTGTTACAACTTATTAGCCCCGTGAAATAATATCGCTTGAAGATGGGAATGTTTTGATCCACCTTTCATATCGCTTGATACATATATAGACATATTTACATTGCACTGTAATTATGTTTCTTCCTTTAAATGATACATAATTATTGTAGTCAAAAATATGAATGCCTATTTCAAATCATAGAAAATTATATTTTCTCTCGAGTGATAAGCCTAATAATGATTTTACTTTTAAATGGATTTACTCATTATGTTTTGGCCAAACCTGTATACTGCTAAATGAATATATTTACATTGCATTGTACATGATGTAACATTATATTTCTATCTTTAAAATGGTGCGACCTAATGCTCCAAATCAATGTATGCATATTGCTCAATCTTGAAAACTGTGTTTTTTTGTAGCAAGATATGGCCTGTCTTCCAGTAGCAAATTCTCGTACGATATCGAATTCTGCTTTCTCCATTCAAACTCCTTTCTCCTTCATCCTAGTGTCTTCTACACGTTTCTCAATATCTATGTAAATTCGGCTATCACAGGATTTCTATTTTGCGGGAAATTTGACACTGCACACAAAGCCACTGCTCTGAAGACACTCCTCTGAAGATACAAAGACACTGCTGTGTATTTTATTCAATGATACAAAGACATTAGTTTATAGCATACTGTTCAGCCATACAGTATCATGGACCTTCCAAGACAATCAATTTATTAAATTATCAAGATCAATGCCAAATCTTATGTTTACAACAATTTGCCAGGTGTCTTTATTGTGTTTTTTTTCATTATCAAACTCAATCATCTATCCATTAAGGGAAATAAAAAGCAAGCTAAAGTTTCACTTACGAGAGGCTTCGTCGTGTTCCTGGGTCTGGCGTGGAGCAAATGGCTGACTGGCTAAATTGCGCCATGGGCTTCTAATCAAAAGCCTATGATTGCGCCAATGTGTAGACATTCTCACAGTATGGCTTTATGATTATTTACTAATCAACAGACATTGGTCATTTGGCAAGCTTAATGTTTCCCTGTCAACCACCTGTGTGCGTGTCACATACGATTATTACTTGCGCATCATAGCTCGGAGACATGCAGCTGCTATTGAACAGTCATAATGCTGTTTTGATGAACCCATGATTTGACATCTCTAATAAGTAATCTAAACATAAACAATTACTAATTACCTGACACAATTGCACATAGTGGCCGGATGTTTGGAGAAGCACCTTGATAGTTGAAACCAGGAATTGTTTTGAATGGTATTTGTGATTTGTAAATAATTACCTTTTCATTCTTAGCATTCAAAATACAAACTAATAATTCATTTTATAATGTATTCAGTTTTAATTTCAAATAATAAGCTTATTCATAGTAAATCTGAATGACATTCTGATGATTTAAGAATTGTATTAATCTTGCGTCAAGATCCTTGACCCCCTCCCGACATAATACATGTATACCTTTAATAATCTGCAATCAAGAGATTGATAGACATAATCTAATCAGATAAATGGCTTATCTAGTTGTAAACAATTTGTTCGAACCCTTATTCTATATTTGTGTAGGCCTTGGTGTATATTATCTATATGGGGATTCAGCAAGGGATTATTGGGTCAAATGTATTTTCCTCGCTAATGCCTGGGTGACATTTGCCGCGATTCATCGGCCGCCGATTGGGTATTTTGTTCCAAACTGAAATATGTGTTGCAATCAAATGTTTCGAAAGCCATTCACCATGATTTAAGTAAAACATATTGTTAAGTTCTTTTCAGACATTCAATCAATTTAAATCAATCAAGTTTGAATGCGATTACATACATGTATTTGCAGATGTAGTGTATTTTACTCACATTTTCACATAATAAGAGCTGTCATTTGACATGTAATACTGAGTTTTCAATATTTTGATACATTTGTTTATTATTTTGCGATAATTAAAGCTTTAATCGGGGATAGAGATTTCGACAAAGTACACGTACATTTAGTACACCATAATCCCGGGATCATAATTTACTAGGAACCCAGATGCTAGAGGAAGCAGAAGATAAACTCACATCAAATACACTAAATGAAATTATTGAAAATGTAATTGGTATTAAAATTCTCAATATTTTATTTCAACAAATGCCTTGATCTCAGATATTACTTTCCCATGGATTTAAAAATCATCCCAGAACTAATTATAGGTAACACCATTGTGCACAAGCCGTCTGATTGCATAACTCGCTAAAATAACATCCTTAGCAGTGAACAATCCAAACATCTGATAATAATGTAGCTAAAGTCCCCCCTCCCGGTATCCATGCCCACCTTGTTCAGTTGTATCCTTAAAATGTTGAACTACCTTTTGCATTCCTTCAGAGATAATCGGTTAATTTCTGAATTTAACAGAAATTTAATTATACAATGTAGCACGGGGATTTAGAACAACTGGCTATAGAAATTAATCCATTTAACTATAACAAACGGATTAATATCAGTGAGAACTTAACTCATTTGCAAGAATTGAATAATTAGGGATTAAAGTTTTGTGAATGTATTTGGGAATGGTAAACAAAGCGAGGTCCAATTCAAAATAGAAACAATGGTATCTCTGATCAGGTTTTGTCTCTTCATTCTCATATTATCAAGTTATCAAAAAATGATATTTTGATTCACAAAACTGCACCGAAACATTGAAAAGTACACGAAGGCAACCGCATTTGCAATCTATAGTTCTCAAAAAGCAGGGTTATTAAAAGCCAGTTTCAAACTGAAGTTAATTAAAAGCCGGTTTTTGAAACCCAGTTCCTAAAATTCAAATTAGAACACTATCTTTCTTTTATATTTAAACTTAAATCAATTTATTATAAACAAACTATCCCGGGCAAACTATGACCAAGTGGGGACCAAGTGCATCGGGAATACAAAACTCCTGGAAATGAGTTATATAAGACAATGAAATCAACACTGATTGAAACATAAACACTATAAAACCTTCTTTCGATTCCATTACCTGTCATATTTTTTTCTAAATACCGGCTTTACCGGGAGGAATTTAACATGGGCCTTAATTCAAAGGCAAGAATCACTTATTAAGCGGATTAAAAGATGTTGGACGTCGCTCCAGTGATTTATATTTTATGGTTCTGAATTGATGTGCAGATTTTAAATGCAATCGAAAACATGACCAAAAGAGTCTAGACTACCATTTGCTTTGATCATGGGGCATGGAAAACAAAGCAGCGATTTGAAAAAGTAAACAATTGAATTCCTATGCATAATCCATGATTTAATACGAACGGTGGTAACAGGTTGTTAAATTATAATACATTCTCAGGAAGAATTAGGTTGCATTGACTCTAAAAGTAGAGATAACAAGTTCAGCGGTGTAGCCAGCTTTCCGTCGGGGGGGGGGGCGATCTCCATTAAAAACATGGGTTTGCACAAGTATTCTTTATTAGCAACTTATTGATAACTACAAGGAAGATCTCTCTTTTCCGGTGTGACTTAAAAGGTGTCGAAAAATCACAATTATAGTAAAAATAGATTATTTCGAAATCCATCCTGTAGTCGCTTATTATACACAGGTAAAGTCATATCATAAAGAACTACGGTACTTACATTCTTTTGTTGTGTTGTTTTATCATGCTTAATAGAAAAATACGCACAAATAGTCCGTTATTTATTTGTATGCTCAGTTATAAAATGAGCAGAGCAACTTAGAAATAGCTTAATATAGTCAGAAAGAGGCAATTATAATGTGTGACTATATTGCACACTTACAGAGTATTGCGTTTGCATATATTTGAGTATTCTTAACTCCACGTATAATCAGTGCTTATTTGTGCTGTTCTACAAATAAAGAGGAGCAATACTTGAATATACAGAGTGTTCCATATATGCAGCGAGTATTGTCTCTGTACTGTCTCTGTTTATATGTGCTGAGTATTTTTGCTGATTACTGCACATTACAAGAGATTCTTACAAATAGACACTGCTTATAACAAAGCAATATTCTCTATTTCATACAGTGACGGTTCTACGTTTTCCTAAGAAATCATATCATAAGAATGGTTTGTGTACTACAATTATTATCTTTAAGAACAATGACAGCCTGGAAAATTTTAAGTATAATTGAGCGTGAAGTATCAACTTTAAACATTGTATTTTACCTTTTATGTATACTGTTATTTTATCTTTATATGCAGACTTTTGCACATTTTTATCTTAAATGTTTTAATTGCTCCGATTACATTTTCTAGAATATAATTTTGACAAACTAATTCCAGATATCAAAGCAACGTTCGTAGAAGATGAGGACGTCAACCATGGTGTCTTCGTTGATTACGTCGGTAATATTGTTGTGGCCAGAAAGGGTATCTCTGTGTCGATATCCCCTGATAAAGTGGTAGTAGAAACATCAAAAGGGGAAACTAATTACAGCTGGAAGGATGAAAGTGTTGAACTTGATGGCGCATGGATGACAGTCAAAAGAAAGCAAATACAAATTTTCATCAATAATGGCGAAACTACACTTGTAGTCACACGTAAAGGACGCGCGAAGGGCTCGCCATTTCTTAACTTTGGTGTTACAGAAAAGACGGGTTTATCAGGATACGCCGGTGGAATAATGGGTACGTTAAAATGAAGTCATTAATCGCCCGTCGTGAATTATCCTAAAGTTACTACATAGACCTTTATTTCAAAATTTTTGAGGATAGACTTCAATGATTCCCCAGTCACTCTTCATCTACAATCTACGGCAATCGTACGATGACCATATTTTTCCAAAATCGAATTTAAAGGGATCAGTACGATGTCGATTTTCAATATCGATTTTCTGAAGCTACGACCGCTGTAGAGCAAATGTGACTCAACCGGTTTAAATGTTCATGACATCATTCATTGATTCTTCATTATTTCTATTTTGATTTACATCGACGTGAATTTTCTAGGATGGATTGGTAACGAAGCTATTTTTAATGATGAAGGCTCCGATTCTGGTCACGTAACGTTTGGCAACATCACGATCCCTGTGCACGACAGCAGAGATGGCTGCCTGAGAATTGATGAAGAATATTTGAACAAATTCAGCTCTATTCTCCAGATGTTCGAAATAGAATAATTTGGACAGTAATAATCAAACAATAATGTAGCTGTTCCGTTTTGAGGAAACTGTCTTCAATGTACTATGTATATGATGACAGCATTGATTTCATCAAAAGGAAAGCATACATTGTTTCAAAATGTTTCTTGTTTAATATGGATTTAATTTAAGGAGTTTTGAACAGTTGATTTTCTAAAATTTTAAGTATGACATCGATTATCGAAAATTTTAAAATTGGGGTATCCGAAATAAAATTATGTTGCATCTCATTCTGTTTAGTTAGTTTTTGTCACAAATTAAATTTTATTTCGTTTTTAAGTCTGTGACGGATGTGTTTCGTGTTTGTACCTTCCCAATGAACAAAATTATATAGCTTACACGTCAAGGTCAAAAGTAGGACTGCAAATGGACAAAAGAACCAATGAAACGTTGGTAACAGTATCTGCAGAATTAATAGTACAATAACGTCATTTCAAAGGGCAATATAGTGAAATATTGGACCAAGGAAGGGCCGCAGGCCCAAGGTCCAATATTTCACTATTTTGCCCGCAGAAATCACGTTATTACTATTATTACCACCGTTAATGACCAGGACTGAAATAGCAAATTTGAAATAGAAAATCTCACGCACTGAACGATATCACTTTTCCCGGGAAACATAGCCGGGTGGATAATGTCATTATTGCCCGACAAAAGTCATTAACGCCCGACACAATATTGCTCACGTCAATTATAAAAGTAATTTCAATGCATTCTCAACTAATACTAAAAACCCTAGAACAGACCCTGCAAGGTGGTAATAATGTGAATTATTAATGCAGACATTTTTCCATTTAAATTGAAATACTATTGTTGTGACATCTGACTCATTCTTTGCCTCGCCTGTTACATATGCCCAACTTCTGTTACCTAGTCTATTGCTAAAGCTTGACCTCATATAGAAGACCACGAATAACTATTGTTTAAAACGAGTATAATCATTTTATTCTACAAAATATGATAACAAGTTAAATATAATAGGGTTTCCACTCATACCGTTTGTACATATTGTAACAAACCTTGTCAACACATGGTTTCTATGTTATTTGTATGAATAAACAGAATATATGTCATTATGACATTAGTTTTCACACTAGTTTCCCCTGATTTCGAAATGCTGATGAATCCCTTCAATTTGTAACTGGATTAAATGACCCAATTCGCTCTTATATAGAATTTAATCAAATAATTAAATCAGTTTACACTCGTACATTTGTCGTATGGCGACATCTTGATAATTTAGTTGACTCTGTGGATTTCAGATAGAGTATGCATTTTATTCAGCCAGGGGAATGGTCTACAGGTTAATATTCGGACATACATAACCACTCTACTATACCTTACATCTGGTATTTATGAGCATGATAATGTTATTTGTTTCTTTGTGTCCGTTCCTTGTTAGTGGTTTATTGGATGACTTTTAGATGTTAAAAGGGTACTTTCAATAATGTACTAAACAATACAATTGGAAAAACAAAATATCATTTCTAGGGGTTAGGTATAGTAGAGTGAAAATGCCTGACTCATTCACTCTACTTTATCTCACCCCTAGAAATGCATTAATATGTCGTAAAGCGTCATTTATCGTCATTCGGCGTCACTGATATTTAATACAGAACACTTGTCAAACAAGCTTTTCCTAGAGGTGTTTATTTATATCTATAATTTAAAAATACATCACCATTGTCGTAAGGGTTACACTGGTATATCCTTAATCCCCCTTATAACATGCTTTTTTCATTATATTTTCTTGTTTTCAACATAAAAAAAACTTCATTAGACATTCAGTTTTACATATGGATTTATCATTTGTTGTAGTCTTGTTGTAAACTGCTAGTTTACAACACATTGTATTTTAATGTGTTGTAAGAGTAGTTTACATGCTTTAATATTTGTTTTTTTATATTAACATATCTTTATGTAAGCAGTTGTTTAAATGCATCAAAGACTGACAAATAATATTCAGTACAGAATGTTTCAATGGATTGTCAAAGATAAGTGTATCACATCACCCATCTACTTGCCAAAGAAGGAGTCCAAAACCAACCTCGTTCAGTGTTAATTTTGCGATTGTGCTGACTGAACATTTTATTTTCACGGAAATTAATTCAATCTGAAGTTTGAATATACCGGGAAAATAACCCGTTATCTGATTCGTCGTTGGATTTGTTTATCATGAACTTAATTGGCAGCCTGGATTGGCAGCGTGGATTCCCCTCGCTAGCCGAGGAATCGATTGTGTGTAATTCTGGAAATTGGTTGTTCTATTGATTATTTCAATAGATCGGCAAAAATATACCCATAATTCATTCTCGAGATATATCCATGGTATGTGTGATATCATATGAGCAAGAATAATGGAATATCATTGATTGTCTAGGCGAAAAACCTATGGTATAATGCATCTTTAAGAAATCAGAAATATCAACTAATTCTTTTTCAGCAATTTTATTTGGCTAATTTATATTACTGAAGCACAACTGTGACCTATCTGTTATCTCAAAATTTCTCACGCCAAATCCATGGTTAATTAACACAAGTGATGGCATTCCACTTGACCATCTCATGTTATGTAATCAAATAATTTTTTATGCCATATATTGTTACACTTATTATCCTGTACATACCTCAACCAATGCGCGGGTATTTTTGCCCCAACCAAAAAAAACTAACAAAATAAATTTCCAACAAGTGGCCCTCTGACTTCCAAAATACTTGCTGAATACTCGCCTGCTAGTGACGTGCTACCACAATCTCGTTGATTTAGGGCATGATTCTCATCTAAGAAGTCAAGTTTATGAAGAAGTACAGTAGCGGGTCTGGATGGTTCGCCGGGAATCCCCCCTCACCCTTAACCAACGTCTTAACTTCTTTCAAGTTTTGAATTCCCAAAGTATGCTGTGAAATAAGATATTTCTGTGCTTTGAAACCTAAAATATGCTTATATATGCTCTGAATGCGCCAAATGATGTTCAGTTTCGAAATTTTCTGGAACCTATTCTTGGGCTCGTTCGCTGCGCTCGCGCAACGTGGTTCGCTTCGCTCACAGCAACTATCAAGCGCCCTCTCCACTTAAAACAAAATCATGGACCTGCTCATTGAATTGTTCTTGTCATGTGAATATAACATTGTCATCTTTCTATGTCCAAAAAACTGGAATATATCAGCTATACATAATATATAAGCAGGAGTTCCCAGAAAATATGAAATGTACAGTATACAAAATTTTTTGATTATTTCGTATGATGATTACATCAATTCCATGTTTCTAGTTTTTAAAATTGATAAACGTTACATTATTAACTTGTAAATGTATAATGTACTAGACGGATAGATCAGCAATTTATATTTTACTATTTGCCGTGCGTCTCATAAAAGGGCGTTATATCATAGAAGTCACATGCAAAACACATGCCATGTCACTTTTTAATCAATAGTAGTATGTTGGCAGTAAAGTGACCACCTTGTGACATTATTTCACAGATGTGTCACACATGTCGTATTGACCGGTGGAAGAGCAATGTCACTCCCCGGTCAGCACGATCGACGGACATATGTCGGCGATGCTGATATGTTTTGTCAATAACTGCTGATACATTGCCAGCATACGTTCAGTTCAGCACATAGTCCTGTAAATCAACTCATGTGGGGTAGTATTAATTTGGCAGTATCCACTTTCCATATTTGAAATTTGGTAAATTGAAGCCTTTTGATTTCTTTGTTTGTTCTTTGTTATTATTTTTAGTATATTAGCATCCAAAACTCAACGATTCGTCAATCTTAATCGGTGCACATGAAATAACAGAGGGTACCTTCGATGGGAAGGATTCCTTGCTGTCCTTGAGTATAAAATATGGAAATATACGTTTAGCTGTGGCTATTTGCTTGCTAGTTTCAGTTGGAGATTGACTTTTGTAGTAGAGCAAGGGTAATGGTGTCCATAGTGGTAATATTTTATTTGTATTGTTAACGTTGCGCAACATATGTAATTAAGGCATATTCGATTATTTTAAAATATCACTAACAAAATGTCACAACCTACACCCCCAATCCGCACTCTGAAATCACGGTACCGTACAGTACCGTATACAGTACCGTACGGTACCGTTTGCACGGTACCGTACGGTACATTAAGAGTATGGTACCGTACGGTACCGTAGGAGTACGGTACCGTACGGTACCGTTGGATTACGGTACCGTACGGTACCGTACGATGCCGTACGGTACCGTTTCAGCTGTAATACTATACAGCACCATGTAAGCTAGACATTTTCATTTAATATTTTGAATATTTAATAAGCATTAAATTACTATAGTATTTCAATAATATTTTTACTCTATTCTGAATGAATCAACTCATTGATTAAGCTTGTGAAGTACCTTGAAAGATTTGAGAAAAACAAACATTTCATTAAGAATTTCCATACTCTATTGCTTTTATAAAATTAAAATTGTACAAAATATCTACATATTTAGAATAACTAAATATGTCTATTTATATTTACATTAAAATCTACAATGTTTAATATGGAGACGCTAACGCGTATAGTACATAGTCCAACTACTCGGGCCATATCAAAACCAATACAAACATACAGAAGGCAGGGAGAGGAAACAGGGTAGAACTTGTGAGGTAAAAAAATTGATGTAGCGGAGGTTTAAAATTAAAATAATGAAATAAATGTTCTTGCGAAAATGTACTGGTTTTGATATGCTCTGAGTAGTGGGAGATCTAGGCCTAGAGTGTCCTTGTTATGGTAGAGCAGGTGTCATGGGTGTAGCAGTGGGAGCAGCAGCAGCTGTCTCTTGAGTCCTAAATCGAGTGACCAGATGCTCTGACTTCAGTGCTGTATATCTGGAAATAGAACATAGATTAATTCATTTTATTTCATTGTCTTAATTTTAAAAAAATCTCCAAATTAAATAGTGGCCAATATCCCCGGGAATTTGACATATTTTGGGTTCTGTGCATTTCCGGTTATAAGAAATTGGCTGGTGCTGTTAGCCTAAAATAATTTTTTTTTATTCTTTTAAATTGTTCATCAACAACAATGAATGTTACTAATCTAGTATTAAACTGGGTAAGGCCGGAGTGTATACTGTATCCGGGACATTAAACAGGATTGATTTGCCAGAAGACTCTATTGGATTTCCGGTACATGCTTTTTAAGAACACGTTTTCAATTTCATTTTAAAAGATTTCTGTGTTTATATATCATATCAATATCTATTTCAAGTCACATATATTTTATACAGTAAACATTAGCGCAAGCGCTATTGACCGACATTATAAATTATAATTTTGCATCTACCCTGTCTCAAAGTCGAAATTATTTTATCATCTCTAGAAGTGATTTTCCTGGAGGTAATGCATTCGCCTAACATATGCACCTGTTTAAATCCCCAGGAAATGACCAAAATCAAACATATGACTGTCCAAAATCTGTTGCGCTAACTTCTCTCCCCCTTTATCTTTTGAACATTTTATTCAATGTACTGATTGGTTCCAAAAATAAAGCCATATTTTTGAGAACTTACTTTGTTTCTTGGACCTCCAATGGATGGGTATAAGGATCAGTCCTAAACGTTTCTTTGGCAAGCAATCTAATTGACTCCTGCAAAAACGAAAAATTAATGAGTTTTATATTTTATTATAGATAAATCATAAATGTATTTCATCTTGTAATACTGATAGCTTTTCTCGAGCTTGCACCAAACCTATATCAGTATACTAAATGAAATCAACGATTTTGCAAATTCATTTGAAAATACAAGGATTTCGAATTTCCCTTCTTTTAGATGACATTGGAATCAAAACAATTCAATATTACTGGTAGGCCTATACAATAACTACATTTATATGGTTTTAATTTTGAAATTAAAATATAGTCAATTTCTGTAAAATGCTCAATGGCACACTAATGTTAAACATCCTAAAATAATGGTGATATGCCAATATGGCACGATGATATGAAATGAAATAAACAAACATGGTGATATAACATAGGAGACATGCATGATGGAATGAACATGGTAATATAACATGGGAGCATGATGATATAAAATGAACATGGTGATATAACATTAGACCATGGTGATATGAAATGAACATGGTGATATAACATGGGAGCATGGTGATATGAAATGAACATGGTGATATAATATGGGAGCATGGTGATATGAAATGAACATGGTGATATAGTATGGGAGCATGATGATATGAACATGATGATATGGCATGGGTGGAATGATTGGTGGACGGTCCAAACATGGTGATATGACATGGGGGCACTATTCCAACAATACGCTGAATAAGCAAAATGAAAATATATTATTATTAGATTTCATAAAACTGTTATAACGTTTACTCTACGCACCTAGCCTAAATAGCTTTAAGCATGTTGCATTCCCGGTTGCATTCCACATTACTAATACATGGCCCCTCATCCATTGATTATGTATCGTATTCTTCACTGCCTTCACTCCTCATGATATGCCAACATCTGACCAATGCCAACATCAAGTCTATAAAAGAAAAGGTAGCCTAGAAATGCATTGCCGATCACAGACACGGGAACAAGAGTTCATCCCCCTCCCACCCACTACATTAGCTATACAGTGATTGGGGGAGGTGGATTTAAATCTTCCTGGGCCTGTGTTGCCGATAGAAAGTGATCTTTTAGAAATCTAGGCCTAAAGAATAAAAAATTAAATTTAAAACTGAAATCACTCAGAAATTACATTTTGGCCCATGTCTGGCTTCATTCAGAAGATATTATGCATTGTAGATTAGGCTATTAATTAATATATTTTCAAAAACTCCAAGGAACTAAACTTAGTCTATGCTCTGGACTTTCACTTTCAGTGACTTTGCAAAAAAATGTTCAACATCAATAGTCTATCTGAAATCATTTTTATCTCTAAATTTCACCCTAGCCTATCCACAGAGCCTATCCGGTATTTGAAAGTTTTCTATATAATAGGTGCACCTAACCTATGCTCATTTATTCATAACAAACCAATCAAATATATACTTACATGTGAAAATCGCAGACAGATGGCAGAGACTGGCACAGAAATCAAAATTTAAATATGTGGCTTCTCAAACCTCCTGTATGAGTCATAGAATGTGTGACATCATAAGTCAAAAGTTCAAGGGGATTTCCCAGGGATTTCCCTAAGATGTCAAACTCAATGAAGAAATCACAATACAATAATGAATGTTCTTTAAAAATATATTTAATTTATAAAGCTGAATTAAAGCAATGGACTTAAAGGACTATAATATGTCATTATAATGACATTGGAGAGCAAAAACAGGTATTTATTCATAATTAACCTGATATTTCTATATATTCTTATAACCTTCAAAAAAAGTAGGACTGACTGATCATTATCACAAATTCTTTTTTTTAATTTTTTTATTATTATTTTTTTCTCAATATACATTTTCACTACACAAGACAGGATACAAGTGATTTGCTGTGAGCCGTTTTTACAAAGGAAATAGAAATACAAAGAATACCAAATTCGACACACAAACCCATTCCAATCACACGACATTCATTCATTTAAATTCGAAAGTAATAGAAATAATTTCGAAATAATAGATCCCCGAAAAGTTCATACAAAATTTTAATCATGAAATTATAAGACTAGAACGGCACCGTACGGTACCGTATCTCCAATCGGTACCGTACGGTACCATATTAAAAAACGGTACCGTACGGTACCGTCTGAGCAATACGGTACCATACGGTACCATATTCTCACGGTACCGTACGGTACCATCTACACGGTACCGTACGGCACCGTGTTCACGGTACCGTACGGTACTGTTTGAGCTTACGGTACCGTACGGTACCATATTTCACGGTACCGTACGGTACCATAGCCAAAACGGTACCGTATGGTACCGTTGGAGATTGGCTGTGTAGTTGCTCACAATATTATGAGTTCAATATTATATCAGATTTGAACCTCTGAGAACATGTAGATGATTTTGAAAAAATAGTCAATTTGAAGCAAGTTGAAAAAGACTTTATTGACCTTTAGAAGGTCATTGGAGGTCAAATCTTAAATCTGAAGACAGATCTGAACTTCTGAGAACTTCTTCAGATGATTTTTCTAACGATGAAATCAGTCTAAAGAGTATTTGCTAAGTAATTGGAAGTTGCAAGAATTTGTTACAGAGACCAACCGCCAATATAGACGACAACCGCCGTTAAAAGAGACGTAGAAGAAAACAAAAAAACGTTCATTATAAACTAATACACATGTACACCCCCAATCCGCACTCTGAAATCACGGTACCGTACAGTACCGTATACAGTACCGTACGGTACCGTTTGCACGGTACCGTACGGTACATTAAGAGTATGGTACCGTACGGTACCGTAGGAGTACGGTACCGTACGGTACCGTTGGATTACGGTACCGTACGGTACCGTACGATGCCGTACGGTACCGTTTCAGCTGTAATACTATACAGCACCATGTAAGCTAGACATTTTCATTTAATATTTTGAATATTTAATAAGCATTAAATTACTATAGTATTTCAATAATATTTTTACTCTATTCTGAATGAATCAACTCATTGATTAAGCTTGTGAAGTACCTTGAAAGATTTGAGAAAAACAAACATTTCATTAAGAATTTCCATACTCTATTGCTTTTATAAAATTAAAATTGTACAAAATATCTACATATTTAGAATAACTAAATATGTCTATTTATATTTACATTAAAATCTACAATGTTTAATATGGAGACGCTAACGCGTATAGTACATAGTCCAACTACTCGGGCCATATCAAAACCAATACAAACATACAGAAGGCAGGGAGAGGAAACAGGGTAGAACTTGTGAGGTAAAAAAATTGATGTAGCGGAGGTTTAAAATTAAAATAATGAAATAAATGTTCTTGCGAAAATGTACTGGTTTTGATATGCTCCGAGTAGTGGGAGATCTAGGCCTAGAGTGTCCTTGTTATGGTAGAGCAGGTGTCATGGGTGTAGCAGTGGGAGCAGCAGCAGCTGTCTCTTGAGTCCTAAATCGAGTGACCAGATGCTCTGACTTCAGTGCTGTATATCTGGAAATAGAACATAGATTAATTCATTTTATTTCATTGTCTTAATTTTAAAAAAATCTCCAAATTAAATAGTGGCCAATATCCCCGGGAATTTGACATATTTTGGGTTCTGTGCATTTCCGGTTATAAGAAATTGGCTGGTGCTGTTAGCCTAAAATAATTTTTTTTTATTCTTTTAAATTGTTCATCAACAACAATGAATGTTACTAATCTAGTATTAAACTGGGTAAGGCCGGAGTGTATACTGTATCCGGGACATTAAACAGGATTGATTTGCCAGAAGACTCTATTGGATTTCCGGTACATGCTTTTTAAGAACACATTTTCAATTTCATTTTAAAAGATTTCTGTGTTTATATATCATATCAATATCTATTTCAAGTCACATATATTTTATACAGTAAACATTAGCGCAAGCGCTATTGACCGACATTATAAATTATAATTTTGCATCTACCCTGTCTCAAAGTCGAAATTATTTTATCATCTCTAGAAGTGATTTTCCTGGAGGTAATGCATTCGCCTAACATATGCACCTGTTTAAATCCCCAGGAAATGACCAAAATCAAACATATGACTGTCCAAAATCTGTTGCGCTAACTTCTCTCCCCCTTTATCTTTTGAACATTTTATTCAATGTACTGATTGGTTCCAAAAATAAAGCCATATTTTTGAGAACTTACTTTGTTTCTTGGACCTCCAATGGATGGGTATAAGGATCAGTCCTAAACGTTTCTTTGGCAAGCAATCTAATTGACTCCTGCAAAAACGAAAAATTAATGAGTTTTATATTTTATTATAGATAAATCATAAATGTATTTCATCTTGTAATACTGATAGCTTTTCTCGAGCTTGCACCAAACCTATATCAGTATACTAAATGAAATCAACGATTTTGCAAATTCATTTGAAAATACAAGGATTTCGAATTTCCCTTCTTTTAGATGACATTGGAATCAAAACAATTCAATATTACTGGTAGGCCTATACAATAACTACATTTATATGGTTTTAATTTTGAAATTAAAATATAGTCAATTTCTGTAAAATGCTCAATGGCACACTAATGTTAAACATCCTAAAATAATGGTGATATGCCAATATGGCACGATGATATGAAATGAAATAAACAAACATGGTGATATAACATAGGAGACATGCATGATGGAATGAACATGGTAATATAACATGGGAGCATGATGATATAAAATGAACATGGTGATATAACATTAGACCATGGTGATATGAAATGAACATGGTGATATAACATGGGAGCATGGTGATATGAAATGAACATGGTGATATAATATGGGAGCATGGTGATATGAAATGAACATGGTGATATAGTATGGGAGCATGATGATATGAACATGATGATATGGCATGGGTGGAATGATTGGTGGACGGTCCAAACATGGTGATATGACATGGGGGCACTATTCCAACAATACGCTGAATAAGCAAAATGAAAATATATTATTATTAGATTTCATAAAACTGTTATAACGTTTACTCTACGCACCTAGCCTAAATAGCTTTAAGCATGTTGCATTCCCGGTTGCATTCCACATTACTAATACATGGCCCCTCATCCATTGATTATGTATCGTATTCTTCACTGCCTTCACTCCTCATGATATGCCAACATCTGACCAATGCCAACATCAAGTCTATAAAAGAAAAGGTAGCCTAGAAATGCATTGCCGATCACAGACACGGGAACAAGAGTTCATCCCCCTCCCACCCACTACATTAGCTATACAGTGATTGGGGGAGGTGGATTTAAATCTTCCTGGGCCTGTGTTGCCGATAGAAAGTGATCTAGGCCTAAAGAATAAAAAATTAAATTTAAAACTGAAATCACTCAGAAATTACATTTTGGCCCATGTCTGGCTTCATTCAGAAGATATTATGCATTGTAGATTAGGCTATTAATTAATATATTTTCAAAAACTCCAAGGAACTAAACTTAGTCTATGCTCTGGACTTTCACTTTCAGTGACTTTGCAAAAAAATGTTCAACATCAATAGTCTATCTGAAATCATTTTTATCTCTAAATTTCACCCTAGCCTATCCACAGAGCCTATCCGGTATTTGAAAGTTTTCTATATAATAGGTGCACCTAACCTATGCTCATTTATTCATAACAAACCAATCAAATATATACTTACATGTGAAAATCGCAGACAGATGGCAGAGACTGGCACAGAAATCAAAATTTAAATATGTGGCTTCTCAAACCTCCTGTATGAGTCATAGAATGTGTGACATCATAAGTCAAAAGTTCAAGGGGATTTCCCAGGGATTTCCCTAAGATGTCAAACTCAATGAAGAAATCACAATACAATAATGAATGTTCTTTAAAAATATATTTAATTTATAAAGCTGAATTAAAGCAATGGACTTAAAGGACTATAATATGTCATTATAATGACATTGGAGAGCAAAAACAGGTATTTATTCATAATTAACCTGATATTTCTATATATTCTTATAACCTTCAAAAAAAGTAGGACTGACTGATCATTATCACAAATTCTTTTTTTTAATTTTTTTATTATTATTTTTTTCTCAATATACATTTTCACTACACAAGACAGGATACAAGTGATTTGCTGTGAGCCGTTTTTACAAAGGAAATAGAAATACAAAGAATACCAAATTCGACACACAAACCCATTCCAATCACACGACATTCATTCATTTAAATTCGAAAGTAATAGAAATAATTTCGAAATAATAGATCCCCGAAAAGTTCATACAAAATTTTAATCATGAAATTATAAGACTAGAACGGCACCGTACGGTACCGTATCTCCAATCGGTACCGTACGGTACCATATTAAAAAACGGTACCGTACGGTACCGTCTGAGCAATACGGTACCATACGGTACCATATTCTCACGGTACCGTACGGTACCATCTACACGGTACCGTACGGCACCGTGTTCACGGTACCGTACGGTACTGTTTGAGCTTACGGTACCGTACGGTACCATATTTCACGGTACCGTACGGTACCATAGCCAAAACGGTACCGTATGGTACCGTTGGAGATTGGCTGTGTAGTTGCTCACAATATTATGAGTTCAATATTATATCAGATTTGAACCTCTGAGAACATGTAGATGATTTTGAAAAAATAGTCAATTTGAAGCAAGTTGAAAAAGACTTTATTGACCTTTAGAAGGTCATTGGAGGTCAAATCTTAAATCTGAAGACAGATCTGAACTTCTGAGAACTTCTTCAGATGATTTTTCTAACGATGAAATCAGTCTAAAGAGTATTTGCTAAGTAATTGGAAGTTGCAAGAATTTGTTACAGAGACCAACCGCCAATATAGACGACAACCGCCGTTAAAAGAGACGTAGAAGAAAACAAAAAAACGTTCATTATAAACTAATACACATGTACACCCCCAATCCGCACTCTGAAATCACGGTACCGTACAGTACCGTATACAGTACCGTACGGTACCGTTTGCACGGTACCGTACGGTACATTAAGAGTATGGTACCGTACGGTACCGTAGGAGTACGGTACCGTACGGTACCGTTGGATTACGGTACCGTACGGTACCGTACGATGCCGTACGGTACCGTTTCAGCTGTAATACTATACAGCACCATGTAAGCTAGACATTTTCATTTAATATTTTGAATATTTAATAAGCATTAAATTACTATAGTATTTCAATAATATTTTTACTCTATTCTGAATGAATCAACTCATTGATTAAGCTTGTGAAGTACCTTGAAAGATTTGAGAAAAACAAACATTTCATTAAGAATTTCCATACTCTATTGCTTTTATAAAATTAAAATTGTACAAAATATCTACATATTTAGAATAACTAAATATGTCTATTTATATTTACATTAAAATCTACAATGTTTAATATGGAGACGCTAACGCGTATAGTACATAGTCCAACTACTCGGGCCATATCAAAACCAATACAAACATACAGAAGGCAGGGAGAGGAAACAGGGTAGAACTTGTGAGGTAAAAAAATTGATGTAGCGGAGGTTTAAAATTAAAATAATGAAATAAATGTTCTTGCGAAAATGTACTGGTTTTGATATGCTCCGAGTAGTGGGAGATCTAGGCCTAGAGTGTCCTTGTTATGGTAGAGCAGGTGTCATGGGTGTAGCAGTGGGAGCAGCAGCAGCTGTCTCTTGAGTCCTAAATCGAGTGACCAGATGCTCTGACTTCAGTGCTGTATATCTGGAAATAGAACATAGATTAATTCATTTTATTTCATTGTCTTAATTTTAAAAAAATCTCCAAATTAAATAGTGGCCAATATCCCCGGGAATTTGACATATTTTGGGTTCTGTGCATTTCCGGTTATAAGAAATTGGCTGGTGCTGTTAGCCTAAAATAATTTTTTTTTATTCTTTTAAATTGTTCATCAACAACAATGAATGTTACTAATCTAGTATTAAACTGGGTAAGGCCGGAGTGTATACTGTATCCGGGACATTAAACAGGATTGATTTGCCAGAAGACTCTATTGGATTTCCGGTACATGCTTTTTAAGAACACGTTTTCAATTTCATTTTAAAAGATTTCTGTGTTTATATATCATATCAATATCTATTTCAAGTCACATATATTTTATACAGTAAACATTAGCGCAAGCGCTATTGACCGACATTATAAATTATAATTTTGCATCTACCCTGTCTCAAAGTCGAAATTATTTTATCATCTCTAGAAGTGATTTTCCTGGAGGTAATGCATTCGCCTAACATATGCACCTGTTTAAATCCCCAGGAAATGACCAAAATCAAACATATGACTGTCCAAAATCTGTTGCGCTAACTTCTCTCCCCCTTTATCTTTTGAACATTTTATTCAATGTACTGATTGGTTCCAAAAATAAAGCCATATTTTTGAGAACTTACTTTGTTTCTTGGACCTCCAATGGATGGGTATAAGGATCAGTCCTAAACGTTTCTTTGGCAAGCAATCTAATTGACTCCTGCAAAAACGAAAAATTAATGAGTTTTATATTTTATTATAGATAAATCATAAATGTATTTCATCTTGTAATACTGATAGCTTTTCTCGAGCTTGCACCAAACCTATATCAGTATACTAAATGAAATCAACGATTTTGCAAATTCATTTGAAAATACAAGGATTTCGAATTTCCCTTCTTTTAGATGACATTGGAATCAAAACAATTCAATATTACTGGTAGGCCTATACAATAACTACATTTATATGGTTTTAATTTTGAAATTAAAATATAGTCAATTTCTGTAAAATGCTCAATGGCACACTAATGTTAAACATCCTAAAATAATGGTGATATGCCAATATGGCACGATGATATGAAATGAAATAAACAAACATGGTGATATAACATAGGAGACATGCATGATGGAATGAACATGGTAATATAACATGGGAGCATGATGATATAAAATGAACATGGTGATATAACATTAGACCATGGTGATATGAAATGAACATGGTGATATAACATGGGAGCATGGTGATATGAAATGAACATGGTGATATAATATGGGAGCATGGTGATATGAAATGAACATGGTGATATAGTATGGGAGCATGATGATATGAACATGATGATATGGCATGGGTGGAATGATTGGTGGACGGTCCAAACATGGTGATATGACATGGGGGCACTATTCCAACAATACGCTGAATAAGCAAAATGAAAATATATTATTATTAGATTTCATAAAACTGTTATAACGTTTACTCTACGCACCTAGCCTAAATAGCTTTAAGCATGTTGCATTCCCGGTTGCATTCCACATTACTAATACATGGCCCCTCATCCATTGATTATGTATCGTATTCTTCACTGCCTTCACTCCTCATGATATGCCAACATCTGACCAATGCCAACATCAAGTCTATAAAAGAAAAGGTAGCCTAGAAATGCATTGCCGATCACAGACACGGGAACAAGAGTTCATCCCCCTCCCACCCACTACATTAGCTATACAGTGATTGGGGGAGGTGGATTTAAATCTTCCTGGGCCTGTGTTGCCGATAGAAAGTGATCTTTTAGAAATCTAGGCCTAAAGAATAAAAAATTAAATTTAAAACTGAAATCACTCAGAAATTACATTTTGGCCCATGTCTGGCTTCATTCAGAAGATATTATGCATTGTAGATTAGGCTATTAATTAATATATTTTCAAAAACTCCAAGGAACTAAACTTAGTCTATGCTCTGGACTTTCACTTTCAGTGACTTTGCAAAAAAATGTTCAACATCAATAGTCTATCTGAAATCATTTTTATCTCTAAATTTCACCCTAGCCTATCCACAGAGCCTATCCGGTATTTGAAAGTTTTCTATATAATAGGTGCACCTAACCTATGCTCATTTATTCATAACAAACCAATCAAATATATACTTACATGTGAAAATCGCAGACAGATGGCAGAGACTGGCACAGAAATCAAAATTTAAATATGTGGCTTCTCAAACCTCCTGTATGAGTCATAGAATGTGTGACATCATAAGTCAAAAGTTCAAGGGGATTTCCCAGGGATTTCCCTAAGATGTCAAACTCAATGAAGAAATCACAATACAATAATGAATGTTCTTTAAAAATATATTTAATTTATAAAGCTGAATTAAAGCAATGGACTTAAAGGACTAAAATATGTCATTATAATGACATTGGAGAGCAAAAACAGGTATTTATTCATAATTAACCTGATATTTCTATATATTCTTATAACCTTCAAAAAAAGTAGGACTGACTGATCATTATCACAAATTCTTTTTTTTAATTTTTTTATTATTATTTTTTTCTCAATATACATTTTCACTACACAAGACAGGATACAAGTGATTTGCTGTGAGCCGTTTTTACAAAGGAAATAGAAATACAAAGAATACCAAATTCGACACACAAACCCATTCCAATCACACGACATTCATTCATTTAAATTCGAAAGTAATAGAAATAATTTCGAAATAATAGATCCCCGAAAAGTTCATACAAAATTTTAATCATGAAATTATAAGACTAGAACGGCACCGTACGGTACCGTATCTCCAATCGGTACCGTACGGTACCATATTAAAAAACGGTACCGTACGGTACCGTCTGAGCAATACGGTACCATACGGTACCATATTCTCACGGTACCGTACGGTACCATCTACACGGTACCGTACGGCATCGTGTTCACGGTACCGTACGGTACTGTTTGAGCTTACGGTACCGTACGGTACCATATTTCACGGTACCGTACGGTACCATAGCCAAAACGGTACCGTATGGTACCGTTGGAGATTGGCTGTGTAGGTAACGTAATGACTAGTTTAGGCTGCGTAATGACTGGCTTGGCTGCACTCTACTTAACCCCCCTATCACACCAAACTCGTTCTTACCCGTTCTTGCCAGTCCTACGAAAACGTCGTAAAACGGGCTCAATCTGGCTGTGGTCGGGAAATATGTCTGAAATAATTAGCTTCTTCGTTCTTAAACAGTCTTCAATACGTCCTTCTCGTTCGCAGTTCGTTCAGGTCGCACCACGTCGGTGTGCAACGTAGTAGAACGCGTCCCTTAGTCCAGAAGGTCAACATGACCTGATTACAGAACGTTATGGTCGCCATCGAATTTTGAATCGATTCAAAATTCTAAAATCACATTCCCGTCTGAGAACGATCATAAAGTTCGTAAATAGACCTTAGAAAGTTGCAGCTACGTTCATTCCGTTCGCACACAGTTTTGAAGAACGCAGTGGCAACTTGTTTGGTGTGATAGCTATATTTTTGCTAACTCGTTCATAAGCAGTGTTAAATACGTTGTCAATCAGTTTAAACCCGTTTGCAATTAGTTCTACCTCGTTCTCAACACGTCCTCAGACAATTCAACTCGTTGTTAAAACGTCCCTAGTAGGATTGAAGTACGACGGTTCCGTTCGTAGTACGTCCAGCTCGTCGTTAGTACGGTGTCACTCGTTCTAATTGTAGAACGTGACGACCACGAGAACATTTTGAGCATTGTCTAAGTTCTAGAGGACCTACCCGTTCGAGTACGTTCGATGACGTTTGTTAATAGATACCAAACGGTTCTTAGTAGGTCCAGTCCGTTCGTACACAGTTGAAGCCCGTTTTTGAGAACGTAGTGAGAACTAGTTTGGTGTGATAGTAGGGTTAATGAAATACATCGTCTGAAAATGTGAGGAGCTCCCAAACATTCCAAAAATCATAGACTCCAAAAATGAAAAGTGTAAATACACCGCAGCGCTCACTCTGCTGAATCCGACAAGTCCGTTATCGGAGGATTCCGTATTCCCCAATGATCTTCATTCCGTCTTTGACATATTGCCCGTATCAAATTTTACAAGGGGAAAAACTCCTTTTACTTAGTGGACAGCGTTACCAATATATTGTAAACGTTACACGCCATCGAGAATTACCCTTTGCGCTATCAAAAGTGCATCTGGGCACCGTCATAATAACTTTTCATTAGCCATTAATTACCCTGAACGTCGTCAAGACACAATTCAATTCTTGATGTTATTCAAATTAATTTTTGATGCTGTTGGTGATCTGATTAATTTTGGAGATTGCAGAACTTGATATTTGCTTATGTTTACTTCCCAAGGGAAAATTTTAGCCTCTGTGGATTACAAACCCCACACTAACTCAACTAAAAGAGAACATATCCATTTGTTCATAGCTCGGCATTGTAAAAATACTTTCATCTTACTAATAGCTATTTTATAAATTAGGGACATATAAGCAACAATATCAATATGTGCTTTGAAAACGACCTACAAGAAGTACATTTTCAAAATAAAAACAATTTCTCTGAATTTCATCTATTTTGAAAACTAAAAGTGTATGGATGATGTATAATGATTTCGTATTGATTTAGTTACTTTTACTACACATTGATATGACTCAGGATGTCGGAAATTATATTGGATGTTGTGAAAAATGTCAATTTTTCAACAATTCATCGTACTTTCTAGAAGCTTGGAGAAGTTGTAGATCGTGTTCAGATGAAATATTGAGACGTAGTGTTATTACAGCATCTGCCGCGTAGGACGGTCAATTATTCCATGTGGAAGGCTCATATTCTATCAAAACGTCAAAATAAATGAGTACCTTTTAAGGTGTCACTCCTGTAAATAGCACTTCCGGGTAGGACAGTGTTTTTAATACTTTAAAAACGAAGCCATGCCAACTTTAGTGGTGTGTATAGTAGGTTTAAGTGTATGCAATGTTGCCATTTGAGGTATGTCTGTAAAGCTGAGGCTAAGTACTTTCTAAATGTGCCATTTTAAGAAAAAATCGCAAGAATATAGTCCCGTAAACTGGAACTACTTTACTCGTTAATTTTCATCGGTGAAGCAGGGATTTTACCTAAAAATGAGTCCCTATGTTGGCGTAATGATATTTAAAAATCGAGACGCAAACCCTATGTTAAATATAGTGTCAAGATGAAGGTTATGTATAGGGGAACGCAGAAATATAGTCATTGTATGGGCTAGTTCGTTCGAAAATGGCGATATGTACCCCATAACTTGAATTTTGTGATTTTTTCAATATTTTTCAATGATTTACCGTAGTGACACCTTAATACCCCCGCCTTAGATTGGCTGCCATTTGCGCAGAGACCGTGGATGTTGTAGAATTTCAAAATAGAGTCGATATTTACATTCAGGCTAGGCCACGCAATGCTTTTGATTCACATTTAAACACCCCGTGCCTATCAGAATGGCAAAACAGGGGCCCAAAGGGATCATAAATGGGAGAAAATCAACTGGAATTCCATCAAAATTGCTCAGACTCAGCCCTCACCTATTTCCCCAAATATGGCTAGATTTTGTAGAAAACGTGTTAAAAGTTTGGAAATGCAGCTGTTTCGAGCATGAAATAACTCAATTGTTTGAAAAAATGCTAAATGAGCAAAAAATATCATAGTCAAATTTTCCCGTTTTTTGGTATTAAGTTGGCTCCAAAGTCACGTCGTAGACTTCCGGTTGTACGACATGAGAATAGGGCGTGATTTTTAACGAACGATCGTTCAATCGGTCAAACAAGTACATTTTGGACTTCGTGGATAGGTGAATCAAATCGATGAAACTGACGTTCACTTCACCAGTACATCAACCAGTAATTAACAATACGCTTCAGCTTGGAGGAATTAAAAACTTGCAATTGTTTTACAAATATGCCAAGATTGATGATAATAGGGTTCATTGTTTGGTTAAATTATGTTCAAATAGTATGTAAGTATCATTTTATGTTCAATTTATGGGATTTTATAATTTCGATGAGATTGGAAAAGACATTTGTTCATTACAAATTATCACATTCGGCCAAACAGCCAAGCTTTAAAATGACATTTTGTTGCAGCATCCACGCCTCGTTCTGTTACGCTTCTTGACAACATTGGAACAGAAGTGGATATACTTGACGCCCATCCAGCCGTATTTGGGGAACTATTTGGACAAGATGTTACTGTAAGAAAGTAGATAGTTATATCAAGACTAGTTTAAACAGATATCACAATGTGGTTTTGTTCAAAAAGTTAGCACTCTGGTATAATTTATTAACCCTAATGTCTACAGGGTGGGGTCAATCCGACCTCCCCCACCCTCTCGACTTTTTCAAGATACTTTTTGCAATTTTTTCTTGCGTCGCCGTCATTTTTAGCTTGAGCCAAAGATATAAAACACTTTTTGGCGTAAAACCGAAGGTGATTAGGAGTAGGGGGGCAAAGTTATGATAGCTGGAACTTGATGCCTATGAAACTGAAATTCATAAAATATTGATTGTTACTATGTTTCTTATACTCTAAAAATACAAAAAAAATTATTGCTCTCATTGATAGAAAATAATTAAGCATATTGAATTGTCTTTCCAATATGCTTCATTTCATAAAAAATCGAGCCACGTTTGACGATCTTATAAATTTACAAGGTAAAAACAGTTAATCGCAAAGTATTCGTGAACCACGTTCTCTTCTCGAATTTTAGAGAAAAAACGTTTGTTTTTGAAAAACTACTCAATGAATATCTTTGAATTTGTTTGCATATTTCTGTTTAGATATAATTATAATGATACCATTTTCCAAATATAAGATATATATTTTTTATTCTCCTCTAACCTCAACTTTTCAATTTCACTATTTTGATGTCTGTGCTGTTGCTATATGTTTGCTGGGCAACATAATGGATCGAAATCATATCAGAACAACACCAATTAAGTCATACATCTACATATTAAATCACTTATTTGCATTTGTTGTACATCTGATAATATAAATACTATATAGACAAAAAACAAATTGATTTTTAAATTCCTGACTATTTAATTTCCGGTTAAATTGATTTCAATCGGATTTCGTGATACCTGCTATCTTTGAAAGAGTATAACTTCAGCTCTAGAAAAGCTTTTACCATGGTTGTAGTTTTATTTGAAAGATAATAGTTTATTCTTTAAGATGTTATTTTTGGCAGAAAGCTTGATTGTGAAAGAAAATGTATTTATCTTTTTAAAAGACAATATACCACAAAATATCAAAAATGTACACCCCCTTGGTCACATTGACCTCGGTTTGACCTTCGTTGGCCTACTTTTTTAACATCCAAAACTTTCCTGAAGAGATAATTGGATGAGGTTTGCAACAATACCAACAATATTGAAATCATACATTTGCGACTTAGTGTTATAAAAAAGGTTCCAAACATTAGAGTTAAAATTAAGTCATTCAAATTCTGTTTTTAATCTGAATGTAAGTTTTCAAGCTGATCGTTTATCTTTTAAAGTTCTTTAAGGAGGTTATTGAAGGCCCCCATATGAACGAGAACCCCCGACGTATGAGAACTGAAAATATGACATGAGTGAAATTCGTTCCCATTTTATATACGGTATATGCACGCTTTACACCGTTTGGATGTTCGTAATATGCAGATGTATATTTTAGAAAGCTTCGGATGGCTTCAGAAGATTGGAATTAAAGCTGGGTTAAGTTCATTCGTTCATATGTGAGGAGACCTTTAAATACCTTTTCTAAGTAAATAGAATAGTATGCGATATCAGTAGGCAGTGAACAAATAAAATATATTAACTACAACAGTACAGTTTCTATTTTTGAAAAAATAGACTCAATTTAATAGCATCTTCATTTCAGTTCGAGGGCACTCTCGACTTTTTTACTTTTGAGAAAGTAGACGCATTCATTAGAAGCTTCATTTCAGTTCGAGGGCACTATCGACTGATTCTTCTTTTGGGAAAGTAGGCGATTTTAATAGCAGCTTTATTTCAGTCGGAGGGTATCGTCGACTTCTTCTACTTTCGAGAAAATAGACGAATTTAATAGCAGCTTCATTTCAGTTCGAGAGCACTCTCGACTACTTCTACTACCGAGAAAGTAAACAGTTTTATTAGCAATTTGATGTCAGATCAGGGGCACTCTCGACTGATCCTACTTCCGAGAAAGTAGACAATTTTAATAGAAGCTTCCTTTCAGGCACTCTCGACTACTTCTTGTTTTTTTACACGAAGTAGACGGTTTTAATAGCAGCTTCATTTCAGTTCGAGGGCATGCTTGACTGATCCTACATTTGAGAAACTAGACGATTTTAATGGCAGCTTTATTTCGGTTCTAGGGCACTCTCGATTGATTCTACTTTCGAGAAAGTAGACAATTTTAAAAGCAGCTTTATTTCAGTTCGAGGGCACCATCGACCGATTCTACTTTTGAGAAAGCAACTTCATTTCAGCTTTATTTCAGTTCGAGGGCACTCTCGGCTGATTCTACTTCGAGAAAAGACGATTTTAAAGGCAGAATCTGATCTATAGGGGGTGACAAAATTACAAGCAACATGTATAATTGACCTACCAATCTATTCCTTACAATATCAAATACAATATCTCCCAAAAGATTCACAATATGTTATAAATTGGTGAAGTTATTAATGATTCAAAGTGCAAAAATGAGTGAAAAATATTTTAAATTCTCCCAAATAATAAGAATGGTAACCATTCTTATAGAAAAATAATACATTATTGGAAATATCTTTAGTTTTCCTGGAATAAAGTATGCACTTTTGTGATTTTTAGAAAATAGACACGACAGGGAATGATATGAGCCAAAAATATTCTAAAATTGAGACAATTTTTTGTTTAGCCTGCTTGCTATATCTGATTCTCTCTTTAAATAGCAGCTTTATTTCAATTCGAGGGCATTCTCGACTGATTCTACTTCGAGGAAGTAGACAATTTTAAAAGCAGCTTCATTTCAGTTTGAGGGCGCCCTCGTCGCCACTGACCCTGTAGAGGCATGCTCTCCTCTCAACAACCCTGGTGACATCGTTGATAAAATAGCCGTTGTCCGGAAAGGCACTTGTACTTACGCTTATAAGGTGAGGTTTCAATGGTGTAATAATGGAGATAAATCTGGGAATAAATAGTGTGAATCGATGACAGTTCTTTAATTTTGAATGACCTACCTCGACTTTACTAATTTGATGTAGTGACAAGTAGTCCAGTAAAACTGTGGCAAAAATTGACAAATGAAGGAAAAAATTGCAAAAGTAATTAAACCTAGTGTAATCAATGCATGATGATGGGTTAAAAGATATATCAAAAATCTAGAAAAATCTAAGTAGTGAAAAACTTCTAAAATCATCATTTATACCCCCGGGGTACTTTTACGAGGGGGTACTATGATGAACCTTAATAATTCCTGTTATGTACCCCAAATCACATTCAAATTTACGGGGATCATGCACCTATACGTAGTCAGTCTTCATGGCAAGTTTGGAATTGATTGGTCAAATGATTACCATGGCAACACAATTTAATTGCACAAAAGCTGTAAATATTTCGGATGAATCCAAAGCTTCCTTAAAAACAAATGTCTACTTATCTTTTTAAATTATTCCACATGAACACAAAGTTGACCTTTAAAACATATTTATTGAGTTTTCAATAAGATAACATGATAAAAATGATGAACTAGTCGATGTCTATGACTCTGGACTCTATTGATATGGTTACATTTTCTAATAATTTCATTTTGACAGTATCAATTACAGTCATATTTGTAGGGGTCATGAATGCAGATATTATAATTTGACATGGTAAGTCTGAACACGATTGGTCAAGTGGTTGCCAGTAACACAAAATAACGAAGGCAAATAGTGGCTTGAGATCATTTCAAATAATCCTTATATCTTAACAGGTTGTTCCAATTACATTCACCTTTTAAGAGTTATTTTTGTATATGATTCTAACAAAAGAAAGTTTGGATGAGTTTGATACATGGTTGCTATGGCAACTAAACTGATAATGCTTTGCTACTGTAGTGTATCTTCTTACCACAAAATATGGCAGGCCATGTCTCTCACTATCTGTCTCTCTGGATATCTCCTTCTAGACCCTTAAACCGCGAGTCATCATGCTTGATCAATATTCTTAGTGGATCAATGAGTATCTTACCAAGGTCAAGGGTCAATATCTAGGTATTTGGCATTTTAATATCCTGGGGAATACTGTGACCCTTGATGACCCATGATTAGGTAACCTGAAGTCTAGGTCAGCGTTATGGGTGAAACTCATTCCAAGGTCAATGATCAATATATCGGTGTTAAAGTATTGTTGGGCCTTGTTGACCCACTTGTATCGGGAGAGATTGCTAGTATAAGTAATGAAATTATGCTCAATTTGAATTGTTTTCACAATTCAAGTTTAGATGTACTTGTTAAAATATATTTATATCTAATGCCATTGTGTCTCAATCTTTCTGATATAAAGTTGTTTTATAACTGCATAAGAGTCTGGCATAAATGAGTCTCCAAACGTTGGGATTTGGTATTATGCCATTGCATGCTAGCATCAAATGAAAAATAGCACTGTTAGGGGAAGCTGGAATCAGAGCTGTTCTTTTTTAAATTGTTTTGGAATTGGAACAATTCTCTTTTTGCTCCAGCTATCATATGTGTGTCACATCAAAATCTACTAATTGGAACAAGTGACCCAAGAACAATTTAATGATAATTAAGTTATTCAAAGAACAACTGTATACGATTTTAGACATTTTATGTGTCTCATGCATGACAAAAAGTGGTACTGACGCATTACTCGTTACTCTTATGACCACCTTAGGCTCAAGAAGTAGTAAGATTCTGGAGGATGTATTCATCTTACACTTTGGGGGCTGTACCATCTTAGATTCTAGAGGCTATGCCTATCTTACACTCTGGAGGCTGTACCATCTTAGATGCTGGAGCATGTATTCATCTTAAACTTTGGAGGCTGTACCATCTTAAATTCTGGAGGCTTTACCATCTTAGATTCTGGAGGATGTATTCATCTTAAACTTTGGAGGCTTTACATCTTAGATTCTGGAGGCCGAGGCTGTACCCATCTTAGACTCTTGAAACTGTGCCATCTTAGATTCTGGAGGGGGTATTCATCTTAGACTGGAGGCTGTACTATCTTAGCTTCTTAGATTTTGGAGGATGTATTCATCTAAGACTTGAGAGGCTGTACCATCTTAGATTCTGGAGGATGTATTAATCTTAGACTTTGAGGCTGTACCATCTTAGATTTTGGAGGCCGAGGCTGTTTTCATCTTCAACTCTATTTAGACTCTTGAAACTGTGCCATCTTAGATTCTGGAGGATGTATTCATCTTAAACTCTGGATACTGTACAATCTTAGATTCAAAAGGCTGTAACCATCTAATACAATGGAGGCTGTATCATTTTAGACTGGAGGCTGTTCCCATCTTAAGACTCTGGAGGTTGTGCCCAATTTAGAGTCTGTAGACTGTACCATCTTAGGCTCTGGTAGCTGAACTAGGGCTCTACCGTATTAGGCTATGGGATGTTACTTTCTAGGGATTGAGCCGCATGTTCTTTGGGGATTGAATCACGGCGCAGAATTTTGAATCAACATCGTAAAATGCACTCTTCTAAACCTACATATGGTAGAATACTCTCATAGTCAATATATTGCAAACGACATGGATTGAATGGGACTAAAGGATCGCAACTAAGTCAGCACATCAGCTTATTTTAACAGTTGAGGTTACATTATTTATATTTTCACTTATCAGGCTAGTGCTGAAGCTCTTAATAAAACAAATAAGAATATCTATGATGATTACAGGCACAACAATTAGATTGAAAATATTTGGACATACCACTCCTTTTAAGTAAAGTGTAGTTAAGATAATAAGTAGGGGTCCCTGGCCTCGTCCTCATTTTACGTTTCACATGTCACGTTGTGTTACTACTATCTACTGTGTGACCCATTGTTTCTATTGACCAATTATGATCAAGTTTACCATATCAAAGGATGATAATGGAATTGATGACCCTATTAGTATAAATATGGCTGCGATTAATAGTACCAACATAAAATTAATAGGAAATATAGCCAAAAAGTGCCACGCCCACTTTTCAATTCCCCTCTGCCCCATGATGTTAGGATTGTCAATATTCTGTTTATCTACAAAATTATATTTTATTGTATTTTACACATCATTGGCACAATAATATGTTGAATATTTGGTTGATGTACCTTTTATTTTAAAAGGATGATGTTGCGCTCAATCCTGACCCTAAAACTGCCCCTAGAAAATGAACAAATTATTTATATTTTCTTTATATTTATATATTTATTTATATTCTGATATTCATAGTGTCTAATGCCTGATAGTAAGACGACTCGCATGAATTTTTGAAAGTCATCACTATGTCTTATAATTAAAAAATAAGCATTTATAGTGAATTTTGGGCGAAAAAAGCATACAAACTATAGGTCATGAACACACAAAAAAATGAAATTTTCTCAATATTTTCAACATTCTTCTATGAAACTATCAATTTAGATATCTTTCTAACATATACATGAAAAAACAAGGGAAACTTTAAAAAGAAAGTAGTGTGATAATTTTTTTTAAATATATTGTTGTCATTTTTGGGGGGTCATTGAGGGGGATATCTTCAGCACGAAAATTCATAGTCTTCCTCTTCTTAGATTTTTCTAGATTTTTGATTATGTTTTTTTACTCACCAAGACACATTGATTCCACCAGGTTTAAAAACTTTTGCAATTTTTTTCTTTATTTTCGAATGTTTTACTGGACTAAAGGGGCTTTGATGAAAGTTATCTTTTGCCAAGCTCACTCAACGGATTCAAAATTGATTCAATGTCTGTAAAATCAAAATAACATTATCCATCTGGAAATGTAATGTAAGGCGTTTCGATCACACATGCCTCTCAAACATTAGAATAAATGCATAATATTCAATTACATTGTGTATCTTATTTCTAAAACAATTATTTGTTGTTTTACCCCTGATGATTACAAAAAATTAACAAGACACTATTTTAGATAATAATGAACGAATATGTTTGAAAATGGGAATTGGCTAAATATTTTACACAATTTTGTTGAATCTTATTGGCCCATGTTTGAAGAATTAAACCAATTTGGAAAGTACATGAATGCAATTGATTACACTAATTAAACACTGACATTTACATTAAAATATAACTATATGTTTATATGATGATAATCCAATTTGGTTTGTTTTGATAATGGTCCTTTTCCCAAAAAACGAATAAGAATTCGAATGACAGAATGATTATTTGCCTTTTCTGGTGAAAATTAGATTTCGACCCGAGAGCCCGATGTTTTTTCAGCAAACAGTATTTAAAAAAGTCAATTTTTTGATCATCGGTTCAAATATTACCATCCACTTTTTCCAATATCGTTGACATGTATCCTCGAGGATAGACGTCCATGCTTATAATAAAGATATGCAGATTTAATCTAATTTGTTTTTGCAGGCCTACCATGCTGAACGTGCGGGTGCCATTGGAGTTATCGTGCTGAGTAAGTTCAAGACAAAGTCGTCATTAAAAGCTTGTTTCGTTCATTCTGTTTTCTTGGTTTTCTCGAAAAATTTAAAACGATGTTTCAATGTGCAGTTATACAAATGAATTAAGATGACATAAACCATGCGCAAATAAGCGTAAAATCTGATTCATTGAGTTTTAATTTGATTATATTCCTTTCATTGGATTGCCATGAAAATGAGCCGTACTTCGAAAGTCCATGGTACGGAATTTCTAGGAAATACATAGTTCACATATGGGGACACGACCCCCCCCCCTCCACCTCCCGTCGACTTGGTGACGTGTACATTTTTTCGGGGGTACGACCAGGGATCGAATTCTGGTCGCCTTCAATTTGAAAATCAAGTATAACATTTATTTACATAATGACAATCAACATTTATTTTTAATCGAACTCAAATTACGAAGGTGTTAAATTCGAATCTTTTATCCATGAATCGAACTTTTTGACCAATATTGCAAACCCACTAAATGTCACCACCAATCCCTACCTCCTGCCTGCCATGTACTTCCCTCCTCCTGCTTCCTCCCACCTCTTCCCTACCTCTTCCTTACCACCTTCCGACCTCCTCCCACCTCCTTCTTACCTCCTCCCACCTCCACCCTATCTCCTCCCTACCTCCTCCCTGTCTCCTCCTTACCTCCTCCGACCTTCTCCCTACCTCCTCCCACCTCCTTCTTACCTCCTTCCACCACCTCCCTAACACCTCCCTATTTCCCATCAGTTCCTCCTTACCTCCTATTACCTTATCCCACCTTCTCCCTACCTCCTCCCAATATCTCCATGAGAGTTTTGATATGAATGATTTTCTACGGAGCGTTTTTCTCGCGAAGCCATTATGTATTGTTAAAATTAATTCACTGAGTAATTTTAAGTGTAAAACTAAAACGAACAAAAACTAAAACGCATTTATTTGTGCGATGAAGCGAACTAAAATTGAAAATCTGCTCTTAGTTTATCAATTTCAAAATTTGTTCGACCTGTTAGATATTACTCTGGTGTGGTTATGACCGTTTTATCTATATCACAAATACGATCGCTTGAATACACATGGCGAAGTAGCTCAGTGCAGAATGCTTGCTCTCCGTCACGGCAGCCAAATTTCGAATCCCGGCAAAGGAACGCTGGTGGCGAACGTATCATCCTAAATCAATTATTCTTAAAACCAATTAACAAATCTTTAAATACCCTAGTTGAGCTCTGATACGAATTACCCAGTCTTTACATGATTTAGTAGAGAAAATGACCAACATAGGACAGGCGAAATATTTATAGTAGCAAAACGTTTTATCACTACAACTTTTACGTAATACTTTGTTACGTAACACATGATCCTAGCTTGAAAACGAACATGATTTTGAATGCTATGTTCAGTTAGCATCATGTATCAAGTGCCGCCCTAAACAAAAGTTAATATAAGGTTAAGTTTTTGAATCTAGTTGATTTAATTGTACTTATCTCATAATGTTTAAACTGCTTCTTTATTCGGTACATTAAATAGTCCATACATACCAAATAAAACAAAAAATTTACCAAACCGTTGCCCAATCTATCGAATGTTTTCTTTTATTGAATATAATAATCTATAAAATGTATATTCGCTAAATAATTACACTTGTTCTTTGTGTTGGAATTTACATTGATATTTATGCATGTATTTGTGCGATGCAGCGAATCAATTTGTTTTTAACGCACTTATAGCTCAATCAATTATTTGTACATTCGGTATTTAGATTATTTATATTAAGTTAAAATAATTTAAATTCGATAAATTTCGTTAGTTTTCGATGCTTTACGAGTCTTTCAGTCACGTGATATATTTGAACGATGTAGAATAGCCGAGCGGTCATTTTGCAAAACTCGAGGTCACGTGGCAAAATTCGAAAAACAACGAAAGTTATCGAATATTCGGTAAATAGCAAATTAGCTTTCGGTAAATAGATTAACTATGTTATAGAAAAATAAATTTCGGTAGTGTTCAAATAGAAATCACTTTTGTGCATATAATGTGTTACTCTACGGAATACCATAACAATTTACAATGATAGCATTTAGCGAATAAAATATGTAATTTAATGCACATAGTATTAAGTGAATTAATCCATTGGCTATCTTAAGAAATTAATTTGCTGTAAGAAATATACGAGGGGTGATCAATAAGTAATGGACGCTTTTTTACACAGATACTTTTTATTGACCAATCCCTTTGATTTTCTTACCAGTGATACATTATTCAATTATCTATCAATTCTGAAGATTTGAAGACAAAATGTATAATACATGTTGATATATCCTTATTTCCGTGAAGGGGGTACAGGTACCCCGGGACCGACATTTACGTCACATATTCAGTTTTTAGCCAGTTTGGTAAATTTGAGTTAGATTTGAATTTTTTATATGTAAGACGTGTTGTATTGTTTTAAATTTTTTGCTGACTGGTAACGCATAAACAGAAAGTATTGTAATGTCAGAGTGTTGTATAGAAGGGGTTTGCAGGTCAATTTGAGAAAGCATTCTGGAAGAAAGGGGTGGGGAGAGAAGGGAACACCCTACTCCATATGGACAATGCACTTGCCCACAGATCTCAAAATGTTCAGAAAACAATATCCCTGGACCTCAAAATTGAGCCCTTGGCCAATGCATTATATTGTCCATATCTGCTCACATGTGACTTGTTTATTTCTATACTACTTATTTCTATAGAGAAAGGATGCAGGTTTATTAACATTGATTAAATAAAACAACCCATGCAACTGTATCTTGCTACCATGTCAGAGAATGGATTCAGCCTTGTCTCACAATCTCTAGTTAAGAGGATGAGGAATTGTGTACATGTAGCACTTAATGGAACCTATTTAGAGGGCCCTGTTGAATGAATGTGGCATGAATACCACATAGTGATGATAAAATATTCAAAATCAACTATGGCATAACAAAATGGGGTAATTCATGACCATAATGGTTTGTTTTGTTTAGCCTGCATTAAACTGCAGTGCATGTTAAACAAGCTCAAATAGCTTCAGAATATGTGACGTAAATGTCGGTCCCGGGGTACCCGTACCTCCTTCACGGAAATGGGGATATATCAACATATATTATATTTTTTTTCTCCAAATCTTCAGAGTTGATAGATAATTGAATGATGTATCACTGGTAAAAAAAATCGAAGGAATTGGTCTATAGAAAGCATCTGTGTAAAAAAGCGTCCATTACTTATTGATCACCCCTCGTATAAATGTTTTACCGAATTGAAATTGATTTAGCGAATATAAACATTCTATATATAGAATGTATTTGAATTTCATGAATAAAGAAGCAAAAATAATTCCATATTATAATCTACTGATAGAAATAAATTTGTTATTTAACTATTCTAAATTTGCTATTTATAATTAATCGTTCAGGTTTCTGGCAGCTATCATCGACTCAGATCCCCCTCCAGCTGCCCCCTATCTCTCTCTGTTTATTTTTCCAACCACCAAAACAATTTGATATTTTTTACTATTTACTGTTTATTATTGTTAGATAATATAAATATAAGACAAGGGAACGTCCATACGATGGGAACTGACCCTTGTCTCTCCGAATCTGACGTCACGATTCCTGCAGTATCTCTCACGATCAACGATGTGGCAACTTTGAGCAACCATATGGTAGCGAATCCCGATCTTAAGGGCAGAATTGCATCGAGAGGTCAGTGTAAAGATATTACAGTTCCAATGAGCATCTTAATGTGACATTTTGTGCTTTAGCGCGAACGGATTCCTATCTTAGTCTCTCAAACGAAGTCGGGTTTTTACCTAAAAGTTAATTCCTTAAATATTTTTAGGCAATGCCGTAGGTGCGAGCTGCTCGTCATCTAAAAGTTGTAGGGGATACCGTGCTGCAGTTGATTGTTCATCTGATGTATGTACCTGTAATGAACCATGGTTTGTCCCAGCAGCAAGTGGCTGTAAAAGAGGTAGCCACATAGTTTGATTAATCATACTTTTTAATATAATGTCGATATTCTTATTTGGAAAACTGCATAGATATTGGTATACTTTGCATTTCAGATATGTCAATTTCCTTGGCTTCGTTTTGGGTGAAAAGGCGTTGTTTGATTGTTCCGATAGGCAGAACATGCCGTCCTGGAAATGAGAGATGTGTCGGATTCCCCAATTCCCAATGCATTAACGGGGTGTGTAAATCCGGTAACTACATAATATACTCTCTAGTATTAGTATATATAGACTGAACTATCAATGTTCGATTAAGATGGATTGCTAAAGTTATAAAAGACAACATTTCTAAATATGTTTTCCTGATTTGAAATACATGCTACATCGAATTTGGCCAACTTTTACGTGAATAGGCTGAAGCAGTAGAGAGTTTATAGCGCGCATAGTTACTGTAATTTGCGCTTAAGTCTACTTCACATACCCATTCAGCTTCAGAGTGCCGTGTTTAAATAGAATGCGAAATTTGAAATTAGTGTCAACGGGGATCATCATACGTGTTTCTTTTGAATACTATCCTAGCGATTTGGGTTTCGATGCACAGTATGATGCTTTCTGAGAATATATGATGTACGTCATGCATGTTTTAGCTCCAAATATCTTACAAAACGAGCTTAATTCACATCATGATGTTCCAAAAGTAACAGGTCTGGTGCTTGCATTTTGTAAATTCTGAACCAAGTGTCTTCTGTTTTAATATACTTTGTAGCATTGCAACGAAAATTCTAAAGTTTTAGAAAATATGATACAATGCGGGTAGAGTTATGGTTACTATATTAACATGACATCACAATACCCGGGGCAACTTTTTCATGAAAATGTTATATCTAACATTTTTATATAACTGAAGAAAGCATCAAATTCACCTATTACAATACAACGTTTCTTGTGTTTTTTGTTGCTTTGTCGTAATGGTACCTGTTGCTATAAAACTCAAGTTAAAGTAAGATTTCATACAGGGTGTCCGGAAAGTAAAGATACAAATACTATAATTTTAAGAGATTTAGTTTTTTTGTAATGAAATCGCTACAGATTGCAGAGGAACTATATTACAATACATCTACCAACTTTTATAACATATAGTCTTAATGTGTTAAAGTAACGGTTGACATGGTTACGGTGGTGATGGGTATGCGGAGCAGTTCCAGGATATCGCTAAATTGTGATAAATTGCTAAAATATAACCATTTGAAATGGTGTTTATTATTGTATTTCTTATCAGTTTTTGTTTTGTTCAATATTGTAATCTTGCTGCCATAGTATTCTCTTTAGTATAACGATATCATTGATACATATCAGAACTATGTTATGTCACAAGTATAATCAAAGAAAAGGTATATAAGTGCTTAGAAAAAGGGTCCCTGGATTAATAGAAAAGTCACTAGTGCACCTCCACAGTCAATGCTCCAATGCACAGAGCAAAGAAAACAAATCTTACTATTGAATGTCTTGACATTAACCTTTTTGTACAATGACCCATATTTCCCTGATAATGTCCCGTTGGACTTCTACATTAATGAATATGTTAAAGCAATATTTGTGAGAAGTGCAGCATAAAAATGAGACTCGGCTGGAAACCAAAGTTATCAGCAATCTTAGAGACTGACAGCAAAGATTTTGTCAGGTCTGAATCTCCGGTCAATATGCACCAAGAATGTTTAGATAAAGGTGGAACATACATAATACTGGATAAAAGTAGTAATGCCAAATGATTAAATAATGTTACAGTACTAATCCCTTTGCTGTCATGGTACATAATTCGATGCATAATAGCAACAAACGACGGAGCGTCAAGATGATATGAACAGGAGAAAAGAATTATAAAACATAATTGTGAGGCTGCTCCACATACCCGCGACTCCTGTTACCATAACAACTATAACTTTTTTATTCTGAAACAATTTGTCATGACAGTTGCAGGATAAATTGTTACGATGTCATTCTACAATCTGTAGCAATTTCATCTCACAACAGGTAAATCTAATGAAATTAGAGCATTTGTATCTTTACTTTCCGGACACCCTGTAGTTATATTTTATTTATTTAATTTCCTGAACTATCACTATGTAGTTTCATGTTGCTAGTATGATTTCACATATTTGTATGAATTATTGGATCCTAGTTTTTTCAGCTTTTAGATTTTTTGGCCATTTTAACCCCCATGGGCTATAATTTGGACCCCTACTATAAAATTAGGCAAGAACTCAAAAAAATACTCAGTGGAATGTTTTCAAATTGCTATGGTATATTGGAATGGGCTAAATGAATATATGATAAAAATTTCAAGTCACATGGTTAAGTGGTTGCCATGGAAATGGATAAAACATACCCTTCGGGTGTCAATTTTTAGGCCAATTTTTCAGGAAAGATAGAGTCATTTTGTGCATATTTTGTCACCAGTGTGTTCGAAGGGTTGAAATGTGAATAGAAAACGTCTATGATATGTTAGCAACAATCTTATGTAAAGATCAGTCCACAGAATCTCAGATTTTGGCCTAATATGGGTCCATGATTTATACAGGGGCCTATTTCACAGATTCGAACCCCCACATTGGATGGATGCTATAACTTTTGAAATAAGGGAGATACAGGTCTCATTTTTTCCGTTCTTCGTAAATGGCTGGTTTTTAGTATTGTATCATACTTTGGGAGCTGGTATATGATTGGTTGCCATGGTAACCAGGGTTTTAGGGAAATTCTGACCCCCTCATTGGATGGATGCTATAACTTTTGAAATAAGGGTAATGCATGTCTCATTTTTTCAGATCTTAGACAATGATTGATTTTAAGTATTAAATCAGACTTTGATAGCTGAAATTTGATTGGTTACCATGGTAACTAGGGTTTTATTAAAATTCAGACCTCCACAATTGATAAATGTTATAACTTTTGAATTCAAGCAGTTACAGACATCAGCTTTTCAGAACTTAAAAGATAATTAGACTTGTGTATTGTGTCAGACTTTGGAGGTTACAAATATTCTACTCCCTAACTTGTTTTTACTCATCATTATAGTTTTCATCTTCCACAATGGTCTCTTAATTTAAAATATCAACAATTTCAACAAGGAAGGATTCTTTTGACCATTGGGGTGTTAAGGATTCCTTGGGGAATTCATCCATGCAGTGTTTGGCTTGGTAGAGCTGGGTTTAGGCTGGCGGGAATGTTTCCATACACAGGTTTGATAATTCCCCCTCTTCAAATGTGAAAGAGTTGAAATGTCAACACCTTCATAAGTGAGGGCAGCACTGTTCTGTTTTTGAGAATACTAGTATAGTATCTCATTGAAACAGCTCATCTAGTAATCTATTAGTGGAAGTTATTGTTTTGTAATTCAGCTGTACTTTTGCAGGTGAACAATTCAACTTTGGAATTTATGGTATCAGGAATTTCTATATTGTTTCCTATTGAAGAAAACAACTTTAAGAATTGTTTGTCTTCAGTTTCAGTTGATTTATTTTACTTTGGTTCAGATCCAGTAACAATAAAATCCAAAGTTGAATTGTTCACCTGCAAAAGAACAGCAGAATTACAAAAATACATTTGAAACTGCATCAATAAACTACGATATGAGCTGTTCCACATAAGATATTCTCCAAAACACTACTGCCCTCATCATTCAGATCCAGTAACACATTGAAGGCCAATATAGCTTTGCACAGTACTTCGTTCTAAGTTTGCAGCTACAGAGGTTTGGTTGAGCTTCTGACATTGAATGGGACAGAGTTCACATCAGTTGAGGTTCTTAAAGTTGTTTTCTTCATGATAGAAAACAATATTTGAAGAGGATGAATGACTAATCCTAAATGTTGGGAGTGAGCAATCATTACAAGGTGGAAGATATTCTACATAGCAGCTAATATAATGCAATGAATTACTTTGGAGCCAATGATGAACTCTTTACAAAAAAGGTTCTACAAACCCACGTTTTAATAATTTGAGAATAATATATCTCTGAATTCACATCATTTCTAAAAGTATTTTAAAGTTTCATGATGATCACTTCCAGAATAAAATAGTTGTGTGCTTCTAAAAAGCTCTCCATAGTGACCCTTCTCCCTTTAAGATCTGATATGAGAATGCAATCCAAATTATGAGGTGTTGCAATGGTCCGGCCGATTTTTCCACTTACTGGTATGAGAATGGTCTTGGAAAATATGTTACCCCTCACTTGTGGTGTTACATTGGTCGAGTATATATCCTTTATAATGTGAAGTTGTTTTGGGTTGTTTTCCTCAAAGGTCTGCCTTTTTCTCGGGGCATTGGACATTTTGAATGGCCATGTTTTTATATCTGGATATTTGATATTGCATTGATTCTATATTTGGGCATTTGGTATGACTTTTGGGCATTACTTTGGTTGGTATGGAAATACATTCAAATTTAACAGATTGGTATGGGCATATATTGATATCTGAGGGTTCAGCCTAGGACCCCAGCCAAATTTTATATACAGTGAACCCCCGGGACCAGTTTTAACCCATTCTGCCAAGCCCAATACTGCATGAATGTACTAAATCCCCTGAGGATCCTCAACTCCAGAATGGTCAAAACAAGACTTCATTCCAACAGAAACAGTTGATATTTAAATCAAGAGGCAATTGTGCAAAATGAAAACAGTAATGATGAGTAAACATGAACAAGTTAGGAGTCAGAATATTTGTGAGAACTAGTAGTATGGAATAGGGCAATATTGTCAGATATAAATATACATGTATTGTTTACCTATAGTATTTGATATTTTATAAGCCAAACAATTTTTGCCTCTCTAGTATTAATGAGTCATGAGCATGTAAATCATATAAAATAGAAAAATTCCAAAAATTTAAAATAAAATGGCAATTTGGTATTTTATATCATGTATTGACATATATAGAATGAAGGTGAATCTAAAAACAAAAACGGTAGTTACCATGAAAATGAAACATGGTTACCATGGCAAGCAAGTAAATCCTAACTTCCAAAGTCTAATACAATATACACATTTTATTATTATCTTATATTTGAAAAGATGATATTTGAAAGATGATATATGCCTGTATAAGTATAGCGTTTATCAATTTTGGAGGTCTGAATTTCAACAAAACCCTGATTACCATGGTAACCAATCAAATACCAGCTCCCAAAGTCTGAATCAATCCTTAAAATCAATCATTGTCTAAGATCTGAAAAAATGAGACACGTATATCCCTTATTCCAAAAGTTATAGCATCCATCCAATGTGGGGGTCCGAATTTCCATAGAACCTTGGTTACCATAGCAACCGATCACCTACCAGCTCCCAAAGTATGATACAACACTTAAAACCAACCATTTATGAAGATCCGAAAAAATGAGACTTGTATATCCATTATTTCAAAAGTTATAGCATCCATCTAATGTGGGGGCTCGAGTGTGTGAAATAGACCCCTGTATAAATCATGGACCCATATAAGGCCAAAATCTGAAATCCTGTGGACTAATCTTTATATAAGATTGTTGCTAATATATTATAAATGTTTTCTATTCATACTTTAACCCTTCCTAACACAATGGTGACAAAATATGCATGAAATGACTCTATCATTTCTGAAAAATGGCCTGAAAATCAACACCTGAAGGGTATGTTTTTTCTGTTTTCATGGCAACCGCTTAACCATGTGACATTAAATTTTTATCATATATTCATTTAGCCCATATCAATATTTTCAAGTAATTTGGATACATTCCACTGAGTATTTTTGGAGTTCTTGCCTAATTTTATAGTAGGGGTCCAAATTATAGCCCATGGGGGTTAAAATGGCCACAAAATCTTAAAGCTGAAAAACTAGGATCTAATAATTCATACAAATATGTGAAATCATACTAGCAACATGAAAAATTATGTCCCGTAAAATCCCTCTGAACGCATGCATTTAGGCTCATTCTGACTGAACTATTAGGTTTCAACATGTTTATTGTGATCACAAACACAGACAGCCAGACATAGACACAGAGCCTGTAAAAGTACAAATTACAACATTTGTGGGTATGGATAAAATTACCAATGCAGAAAAAGAATACATAACATATCATCCCTGAATCAACACACAATTACATAAAAGTGGTTATAAATAGCTTAGATATTTGGCATTGAACATTGTGCATATGCGCATTTCAAACAACAATGTGCATTCCAATGACCATCTACATTATGTAGAGTAAGCTAAAAAATATATACCATTATAGATTACATAAATGACCAAATGTATCCTGTGAATACAACAGAAGCAATAACGCTTATATGAGCAAATGAGAAAAACGATATAAATGCAATCTTCACAGTGAAATGCATATTCTCTAAAATGTATGTGCTTACCCTATTGGCTAACTGTATAAAGCTGTGGTTGATTGGATTTTGTATGTATCTGCTACCCAAAATGTAAATGTCTGTTTACAAAATATAGATTTTGTTCACAAAGTTGACAAGTTTCTAAAATTACAATTTTAAGTTCATATTTCTAAAACATCTAATATTTTATATGTAGTTGAACCTTACTTAATGAATATATATGTGATTAATCTCTAGGGCTATTATATCTATTAGAAATATTACAAAATGTGGGATAATTTCTTACCAAGTCTTTCTCCATTATGTGTTTATCCAACCAACAAATCTGATTGGTTGAAAAATAAAAAGGTCGGAAAAAAGTATGCCAAATTATTAGGGAGCATACATTATTACATAATAATTAATTAGAGCAATATGCAAAAAAGGGTACGCCAAATTATTAGGGAGCATACACTATTGTAAAGTTAATGAGAGCAATTGATGCTTGAAAATGAACAGTTAAATACCCTATTTACAACTCTGTATACCAGTCTGCACAATTCGAGGTTGAGTCTTTGAAAATACCTATATTTAAGCCAGTCGTCCAACTTGATAACGCCCCTGCACGCAAGTCAGCATTAAAGACCACTGCAGCTATAGAGAAATAAGGTATTGAGGTGTAAAACCATGCACCATACATTTTTGGTCATGCAATATCTAATTTGTCTGAGAAAACCAGCTTTAAAACGTTCAATGGCATGTAACATGCTCCTGTGTATTCTAAGCAAACACTGAAGTTGAGCGGTTATTAAGAGGGTTACGATAAGCGTTCCGTATAAAAATAAAATGGCGGCTCCAGGCGAGTCTACTGGATCAGTTTATTTCTGGAAATTAGATAAGTTTTATAAATTCCAGTTTAGTGTAATCGTCTGGAAGATAAAATAATTGGTTTACAATGATTCTGTAAACATAGGGAGAATGATGCATGTGCACCACCCAATATAAATCCTTGAACTAATCCAAACTGCCTTGTTTTATAGTAGCCCAGACAAAATTGTTGAAGGGTCACTTTTTCTTTAATAACTTTTTTTAATTTTCAGCATTATCAAAATCTGATTACATATTTAAAATCTGGAGTGAAATGCTGACGCACAAATAAAAGATTAACGGAACATCTCTTGATTTATTGGTATTATAGGCATTCATAGTATGAGTGACGCAAAAACATAATTCACCATTTTGTCCCATATTTGTTCAAATATGGCGGCATGTTTTGTGGATTTAAATGTTCAGTTGAAAGTTAATATTTAAGAAATGTCATAGGCCTACGAAGTCATGTAGACTGCTGCTTTGGTATGAGGTAAAAACTGCATTTTAAACCTTTCATTTTGAGTTGACGTGTATGTATACCAGTAATAAAAAGGCTCGTACATTGTATGTACAGTATATTGGTAAGGTCGCATGACTTAAAGTATTTGGCCATTCCATTGTTGGATAAACAACCCTGGTTCATTTAACCGGTGCAACTATAGGGTCATTCTGCAAAAGTCTTTCCCAGTCACACGCCTCTTAACCCATCCTTGGCATGCATTTGAATTGTTGTTCAGCTTTTCAATGGCCTCTAAGATGGCTATTTGGAGTTCTTGATAGGATTGAGGACCTACTCTGAACCACGAACATTTCGATAGAGTTGAGTTCATATACCCTTTGAGGGAGTTGACTTATATTAATATCAACTTTCAACTAAACATTCAAATTCACGCCATATGCCACCATTTTGAACAAAAATGAGGCAAAATGATGAATTGTGTATTTGCCTCAGTCATACAAGGAACGCATATAATATCAATAAATCAAGAGATGTTCTTTAAATATTTTTTTGTATTTTTGTATTTTTACTCTAGTTTTCAAATATATAATCAGATTTTGATAATACTGAAAATCAAAAAGGTGATTTAAGAAAAAGTGACCCTTGAACTATTCTGTTCTATTCTCTGCTATTTTATAGGATCATTTCATAAGGCCAAACTATTTGCAAATACATGATGGGTAAATCTAGATGTAATTGTTCCTATTAAACACAGATAGAAGATCTTGAAACCTTACCCATAAATTGTGAAATTGATTTGTCAACATAGAAAGCTCTCTTTTATTAATGTGTGACTATCCTTACTATAATATTCCTTCAATAATAGGCAGAGTTTTTTTTGCAATGACTCTTACCTGTTATCCTTAAGTAATATTCTGGGATTGTCCCTTCTATACTAAAAGATGAGCAACACCAAATACGAGCGTTCGATTTGCTAAACGATATTTATTACCCTTTAATTCGAAAACTATATACATTTGTTAATGGGCGATTGATACGTATACGTTGTCATTTCGATGTTCAGTTCAGTTCAGTATCTTTATTTGTTCCACATAAGTGAGGATTTAAACATTATCTATGGTCAGAGCAATACCAGGTATACAGGGTGTCTCAAAAAATGTTCCCAAAACTATATCAAGAGCACAGATAAACCAATCACTATTTTCAGATATTTTTTGCATGGTCATGTAGCCAAAACATGAAAGTTTTCTCCCAAATATACCATTTTTATTTCAGTCTTGTCTTTTTGATGCTTAACTCTTTACCTTTTACACCACATAATCGATGTAACCTCGTATTTCGATGAAAGTCTGTATCCTTACTGCTACATTGTTCATCACATTTGATAATACTTCCAGTGAAATGTTTTGGATTTCTCTTTGGATGTTGCCTTTAAGTTGTTCTAGGTCTTTTTGCTTGGAATGAGCATTAAAACACTCCTTCAAATAGCCACAGCGAAGGATGTTTGAGGAAGACGATGGCAGAACAAACACAGATAATCAGGTCAATTATCGGCAAATGATTCAGAGTTAGGCAGGTTGGCCTGGAGACCAACTGATATCCAAATGAAAACAAAGTGGTCTCAAATTGATACACACAACAAAGGCAACATTAGAATCCCATCCAATGCAGTTTCTTGAACCTGAATTAGGAACTGTGTATAGGGGAAAAAACTTTCATCTTTTATCTACAAGATCATGCAAAAAGTGTCTGAAAATATTGATTAGTTTGTCTATGCTGTTGATATACTTTTGAGTACATTTTTTTAGACACCCTATATAATAGCAAGTGATAAATCACATATTTGGAAAGGAATGATATCAGTGATGATATTGGAATGAGGTTTGATATCGATATCATCCCGCTTATTCTGATACCATCCCGTTCAGGGAAATCGTTTTAGACTTCGTTTCATTATTTTCACATTCACATCATTTATCAGTTAGATTACTAATATCCAAACGACATGTTTATGTTTTGACAGTAATAATATGAAATTCAAGTAACGTCAATGTTTCCAAAATTAATCTTTATTGTTTTTTCATCAAACAGATGACTTTTTAGGTAGATATATATAAGTTATTTACTGGGATGGATTGAATATGGGTTTTATTCCGAGGGACAATATGATATTGACCGAAGGGTAATATGATATTGACCGAGGGAGCACAGTTACATGCATTGCTATGAAACAGCTACATGCATTTATAAATTGGCGATTGATATGTGTACGTGTATACATACATGGAGTTTAAATGTTATATACAAGCTTAAACTCTCTAGTGTCAAATTCGATCTAAATTATATTGACTAATGGCTGATGCCTGACTCATTTTTCTTCGATTTATATCGGCCGGCGCCCAGCCGATTGAGCATTTTGTCCTGTTATATTTATTTCCTTGTTTCATTTAGGAGTATGCTACAATATCAATTGTGACTTCGTTTGGACTTGCAAGCAAACGTTTCCTACAGTATCACCCGTTTGTCTCTCAACCAGGGATGCAAGTGGATGTTGCGAGGGTTGTGCGAGGGGTGAGTAATAGCAAAACTCAAAATACGTTTTCTGAAATATTCAGCTATAAATAGTATCCCGGATAGAATTGTCCAAGGGTCACTTTTTCTTGAATAACTTTTTTAATTTTCAGTATTATCAAAATCTGATTATATATTTGAAACTAGAGTAAAATTCTGACATACAAAAAAATATTAAGGAACAACTCTAAATGTATTAATATTATAGGCGTTCATATAATGAGTGACGCAAATACCTATCACACCATTTTGTCTCACATTTGTTCAAATATGGCAGCATGTATTGTGAATTTGAATGATCAGTTGAAAGTTGATATTTAAACATATGAAGTCATGTAGACTGATGTTTTTAGTATAAGGTAATGATTACATTCAAAAATCTCTTTTGAAGAAGTTCATACATTTTGTATGTAAAGTATGGTATGGTTGACTGTCTTTTGCTTTCCATTGTAACCCGTATTGGATTAGCAGCTTTAGTTTGTTTAACCCATGGAACTATACGGCCATACTGCTACTATAATGTGGGGAGCCACTTTTTCATATAACTCTCAAAATATTCAAAGTCAACAAATATGAGGCAAAATGGTGAATTATTTTTTTGCGTCATTCAAACAAGGGCGAACGTAATCGCAAATTGGCGTTCGGTTTTTTACCGCATCCGATTTGAATTAGCCAATAAATGATCTTATACACGATTGTCTAATGAAGACCAAACAAAGCCCCGGATGTCGTGTCGTTTCTCGTTTCGTTTGGTACACAACTATGCCCCGGGTATTAAATAAGCCCTTGATTCAAACTTACACGTCGCACGAAACTGGGGACAATTAGCGTAACATTATGGCGTCAAAAAACCAAACCAAAACAACGAGCAGTATAGGGCGCAAACAGCCTTACAACGTCAAAAACGACAAGCGTCACATTTTTTCCAAGTTTAGTCATCGTAAAAATAAAATACTTTAACCTTATCTAATCATGACAAAATTCACAGGGAAGCAAGATCTCGAGAAAAATATATCGAAAATGTTTTTGAATTTTGAAAAACGGTCAAGAAATCCACTTGGGGCGTTAGTAAAAACAAATATGTATGGAATCTGGGGTAAAAATAGATGCGTCACAATTTTTCAAGTCTCGAAAACATACTGGTTATGGTTTTGTAAATTTCGCCATGTCAATATTGTGCAGTTAATTTCATTTTCGAATGATACCTAAATTAGAAGGTTAAATGAAGGTAAACTTATTGTTCGTCCCATTCGCATTCCAAACTTTACAGAATTTTGAAAATTTTAAAAGCGTCGTATGTAAGATAATTTGAATTGTAGCCGTTAAGCAATCGTGACGTCATAAATGTACATGTTCCATTGAATAAATTGTGAAATTATCCCAATTTCAACGAGCCCTGTAAGCGTAAAATGTTACGTTTTGCAGTGTTTTTGACGATTTCGGGGTATATTTAACTTTGAAACTATGTTGGATCCCATCAAATTAATGAAATGACTGACATGCGAATATAAGATACTTCAAAATGATATAAAACACATAGTTAGCTTTTTTGAATAAGGCTGGGATTAACGCTCAAAGCTGAGATCAGCCTGTTTTTCCAAATTGTCCCCAGGTCCGTGCACGTCATAACTTTAAACACCTATAATATGATACATTAAAGTGCGTTCCTTAAATAATTTTTGTGGATGTCAGAATTTTACTCTAGAATGCACGATGCATTGTAATTTTGACCTAACCCGACAATCGGGTAGGCCATTCTAAAAATATGTCAGACAACTCCAAATCGACCTACAATTTGTAGATCGGCTGACGTATAAGTCGATCCCTGGATTCATTAATTGTAAAAAATATAAAATAGTTTGCATTTTATTTTGAATTATTTTAAATCATTTTTTCTTATATCTGTAGGTCTTATTGATGCCAGTGACAGTTTTGTTGCCACATATAATGACGCGAGAACTATTCTAGATAGAATTGCAACATTTACTCCTACTGAACAAGGACTTATCAACAGCTTGTTTGTTGGTCCTCTTAATTCTACCAAAGATGCATTTTTACTCTCAAACATGGTGGCATTATTTGACATGCTATTCGATGATGGTTTAGACCCTTGTACATTTGGAAAGAGTGTTGCAACTGGGGTATGGAATATTCATGATACTGCCGTGTCATTGTTGGCCTTGCTAGATGATCCCACACACCCTCAATTGAATGATCCGGAAGATCGAAAAAGAATCGATGAATATCGAAAGAAAATGTTGTGGATCAAAACTTGCATGCTTCCAAAATGTAGGAAATCTTCTATCTAATATTTACCTCTGCAATTTTTTTGTTTTGCCAAATACCCTTTTTATTTTAAGCTCCATGTCAATCGACAGTCCATTGCATGGTTCCTTAAAAATATATTTCGAAGTCGGTTCAAATATAAAGTATTCAAATGTACAGGTTACATACAGACCAAAATCACCTGAATATATTTTCTTCATATTTAGCCCCTAGCAAACACAACATACTATCACTGTCTCATGTATGCTTATCACTGTATAGTTTGGAAATTCATATTATAACCATTTCACAACTTAACCTGAACCTTAAATATCGATCTCGACTTCACAAAGTGTTACCATGAAATGATAGGTTTATTGTGCATAGCATATGATAATATTTCAATTTATTAAATAGTTCTTGAGCGCAAAGGCTTAAAGTGCTTCAAAGACGATGACTGCAGTGGCGGTGTCTGTAAGGATGATTGCTCAGCTTGTGTACAGTGTAGAACTAATAATGACTGCACCGACCCGATTAAGCCAAACTGTAGAAACAACGGAGCGGGTATAATGGTCTGTGGGGACCCTCATATCTCTCAGACTATTCAGGGTGCGGATCACAGACGACTTTGCTATGACTTTGTTGGGAAACCTGGATCAGAGTACCTCTTCCTTAGGGATCATGAGATTGGTAGGAATACTATATTTTAGACAGATACGGATAATGCGTTTTCATCATATCAATCACTATGCTGGTAAGAACAATATGCGTCCCAATTATAAAAAAATATAAAATATGTCGAGGGAAAGTACGTAGCCACTGTGAGATAATGAACATTTCAGAAAGTGATACTGCCAAAGAACTTTCAAATGATAAAAATAATTTTCCATTAAGATTTTGACATAAATACACGGTTCTACGTTTTCCTAAGAAATCATATAATAAGAATGGTTTGTGTACTACAATTACTATCTTTAAGAACAATGACAGCCTGGAAAATTTTAAGTATAATTGAGCGTGAAGTATCAACTTTAAACATTGTATTTTACCTTTTATGTATACTGTTATTTTATCTTTATATGCAGACTTCTGCACATTTTTATCTTAAATGTTTTAATTGCTCCGATTACACTTTCTAGAATATAATTTTGACAGACTAATTTCAGATATCAAAGCAACGTTCGTAGAAGATGAGGACGTCAACCATGGTGTCTTCGTTGATTACGTCGGTAACATTGTTGTGGCCAGAAAGGGTATCTCTGTGTCGATATCCCCTGATAAAGTGGTAGTAGAAACATCAAAGGGGGAAACTAATTACAGCTGGAAGGATGAAAGTGTTGAACTTGATGGCGCATGGATGACAGTCAAAAGAAAGCAAATACAAATTTTCATCGATAATGGCGAAACTACACTTGTAGTCACACGTAAAGGACGCGCGAAGGGCTCGCCATTTCTTAACTTTGGTGTTACAGAAAAGACGGGCTTATCAGGATACGCCGGTGGAATAATGGGTACGTTAAAATGAAGTCATTAATCGCCCGTCGTGGATTATCCTTAAGTTACTACATAGACCTTTATTTCAAAATTTTTGAGGATAGACTTCAATGATTCCCCAGTCACTTTTCATCTACAATCTACGGCAATCGTACGATGACCATAGTTTTCCAAAATCGAATTTAAAGGGATCAGTACGATGTCGATTTTCAATATCGATTTTCTGAAGCTACGACCGCTGTAGAGCAAATGTGACTCAACCGGTTTAAATGTTCATGACATCATATATTGATTCTTCATTATTTCTATTTTGATTTACATCGACGTGAATTTTCTAGGATGGATTGGTAACGAAGCTATTTTTAATGATGAAGGCTCTGATTCTGGCCACATAACGTTCGGCAACATCACGATCCCTGTGTACGACGGCAGAGATGGCTGCCTGAGAATTGATGAAGCATATTTGAACAAATTCAGCTCTATTCTCCAGATGTTCAAAATATAATAATGTGGACAGTAATAATGAAACAATAATGTAGCTGTTCCTTTTTGAGGAAACTGTCTTCAATGTACTATGTATATGATGACAGTATTGATTTCATCAAAAGGAAAGCATACAACAATGATATACACGTTCCGTGAATTTAGGGTAGACACGCATTTCAAAATGTTTCTTCTTATCTATTATATAGCATTTCCACTAGTCATTCTCAGTCAACGTTTAGTGCTGCCATCTTTAATGGTTTGCAAATAGGTGTTGGAACGTTTGCCTTTCATTTTGTATAAGTTCCAGTATTTGAGGGAGTTTTTTCTCTTCCTTCAGCAGAGTGTTAGATCGGGGGGAACATAGAACATCATATTTAACATCTCATTAGACTTGCCCTTATTCTTTTCTTTATGCTGAAGACGTATGAAGAGTGAAGAATGTAAATACATGTCTGTATGTAATTGTATATGGTTACTCTTTTATTTGGAATAAAGAACAGTGTTATGAGTATATTATTTCTGCGTTAATCTTCTCTTTTATACAATTACAAGTCTTAGACCAATCCATTTCATTTTATGAAGAACCCACATAGCTATATCCAAAAGATACAAAGCTCGAGGCTTCAATTAGAAAAAATTATAAATACATTTTCTCTATATTGTTTTAGGAAACACACCAGACAATTCTTTGTTCTTGGTATCATATGTTCAGAATGAAATGAAATATCTATCCGAACCTCATTGGAACAAAATGACATAAACACGACGTGTTTAGGTCTCTCAATATTGTAATTGTACAACGGAAAGTTTGGTTGATTTAAAAAACGAAAAAAAAATTATTTTATTATTATTATTATCTTAATTTTTTAGAGTTGTTCTTTGAATTTGTTGAATACTTTTTTTTATCAATCAACCAAATTTTCCATTGCATAACTTTAATATTGAGAGGTATAAGAAAATATTCTATGTGCTATTTTGTTTCAACAAGGTTAGGAAAGATATTTTATTTTGTTCTCAAGAAATGGTAGAAAGGAAAAAATCAATTGAACTAAAAATAAAAAAACAGTTAATATATAAAATATGTATAATTTTCGCATTAAATTGTTGTCAACCAGATAAGGACTGTGTTTTTACAGAATGTTTTCAATAATTGGTTTAAGAGAAAAACATTGTTGAATTCAATTCACCATATCGATACCAATCCTTTTAAAAGGGAAGTACACGAAATAAAGTTATGTTGCATCTAATTTTATATTATTCGTTTTTGTCAACAATTGAATTTTATTTCGTTTTTAAGTCAACAAAAGTGTTGACATATTGTTAAAGCTTCAACTTTTTTAAACAGTGTTAGGCTGTTGGTGTTTGGAATCCGGCGTATTTTGACCGGTGTGTTTTGCGTCTGTGTCCCAAAGGACAAAACTATATACATGCTAAGGTCAAATGCAAGACAGCAAATGGACAAAAGAGCCAATGAAACTTTGGTATCGTCATGAGGCGACTGTATCGGCAAAATTAATGAGAAATTTTAATGCAGACATTTTTTCATTTAAATCGAAGTACCATTATTGTGACATCTGACTCAATATTTGCCTCATTTGCCTTATCTATTTATATTTGCTTCGCCTATTTATATATTGTAACCAAGCCTATTGCTAAATCTTGGTTACGCCCCTTAGTACATACAGCATATAGAAAAGCACAAATAACTATTGTGAAAACTAACATAAGTTTCATATTAACATTAATCATTTTATTCTACAAAATATCATAACAAGTAAAATATAAAGTTTCAACTCCTGCACCCGTTTGTACAAATTGTAACAACCTGAATAACACATGGTGTCACTACAATACAATGTTACTTGTATGTATAAATAGAATATCAATTGGACATTGGTTGCCACGCTAGTTTCGATATGCTGATGAATTCCTTCAATTTATAATTGGATAAAAAGACCTTCCATAGGCTCTCTTATATAAAATTAAATTAAATAATGAACCAAGTTTATAATCGTACATTTGTCGTATGGCGACATTTTAAACATTTTGTTTACCCCGTGGATTTCAGGCCGTGTATGACTTTCATTCAACCACAGGACTTGACTTTTTGTTAATTCTTGGATAACGCCTGGCTCATTTATTTCACTAAAACGAACAATCAGATTACGTTACGATCACGTCGTGATCATTATAAACATGGTTGAATATTGAGTTTTGAACACAGGCATGAAACGTGTACTTTTTGATTTTACATGAGCGTGCGCTCCGTTACCCTCACTGGTGGTCGCAGCAGGGATAAAGGTATCAAGTTCAAGGTTTTTGATCTTGGGCCCTTACAGAGCGGAACTTCAAGATTACAATAACACCGACTGCTACACAAATTGCACATAATGCCCCGACTGTACCAAGTACAATGAACATAACCTGTGGACTACCATGAGCCGAACCTAAAACAAAAATTAAACTTTTCGTTATTATGTTTTATTTAATGGCCGATGTTGTATTGTTTTCGGTAGTTTCCTTAGTCAGGGCTTATTTGAAATGGACATTGGAATTTCGAAAGCTTAAGATAATCGCTTTCAAGCATGATCAAGAACAAAATATTGCATAATATAGTAGAGGAATGATGGAGAGTATCGCCCCACATTTTCTTTAAATTGAACTTATCTGCATACCATTTCCTCCATTCTGACCATTCGCTCCTGCTGAACCACTTGCTGAGATATCTGCCACAAACTTCAAGACCGTCTCACCGGAATACGTCGCTTCTCGTTTGTGGAGAGATCTACGCCTTCTAGATGTATCGGTCGGGCAGTTTTTCTGTAATACCAATCGAAATACATCGTATCGTTATGAGAAAACCCCCTTCATATCAAATTATAGTTCTGGAAAATCATATTTAAATCATCTTTATATACACATATCACAAAACAGTTCAAAACACATGACAATAGGGCTTTTAATTTATTCTGTAGTAATTACAATTACGTATACGTTGCAGAACAAATTAGTTTTTCTACTGCCCCAACGGCCATCGAGTTAGTATAAATTATTTGCTCCCCTCAATATTCTGGCGACCGGAAGTCCACTATTTTGATCACCTCTCAGAGCCTGTTTATGTTTGCTGTGTTTTAAATTTATAAATAATAACGTTATAAATGTCCGAACTATTGTGAATAAATTAAGGGACAAATGAATAGTCTACTCCTGGTTGTCAGACTATTGGAGGGTAGCCTGCTTACTCACCCCATTACAACTAGCTCGGCACACTCACTCCATTACAACTAGCTCGGCATACTCACTCCATTACAACTAGCTCGGCATACTCACTCCATTACAATTAGCATGCTCACCCCATTGCAACTAGCTCGGCATACTCACTCCATTACAACTAGCTCGGCATACTCACTCCATTACAACTAGCATACTCACCCCATTACAACTAGCTCGGCATACTCACTCCATTACAACTAGCTCGGCACACTCACTCCATTACAACTAGCTCGGCACACTCACTCCATTACAACTAGCTCGGCACACTCACTCCATTACAACTAGCTCGGCACACTCACTCCATTACAACTAGCATACTCACCCCATTGCAACTAGCATACTCACCCCATTGCAACTAGCATACTCACCCCATTGCAACTAGCATACTCACCCCATTGCAACTAGCACACTCACTCCATTACAACTAGCTCGGCACACTCACTCCATTACAACTAGCATACTCACCCCATTGCAACTAGCATACTCACCCCATTGCAACTAGCACACTCACTCCATTACAACTAGCTCGGCATACTCACTCCATTACAACTAGCATGCTCACCCCATTACAACTAGCATACTCACCCCATTACAACTAGCTCAGCATACTCACTCCATTACAACTAGCATACTCACCCCATTACAACTAGCTCGGCATATTCACTCCATTACAACTAGCTCGGCACACTCACTCCATTACAACTAGCTCGGCACACTCACTCCATTACAACTAGCTCGGCACACTCACTCCATTACAACTAGCATACTCACCCCATTGCAACTAGCATACTCACCCCATTGCAACTAGCATACTCACCCCATTGCAACTAGCACACTCACTCCATTACAACTAGCTCGGCACACTCACTCCATTACAACTAGCATACTCACCCCATTACAACTAGCATACTCACCCCATTGCAACTAGCACACTCACCCCATTACAACTAGCTTGGCACACTCACTCCATTACAACTAGCTCGGCATACTCAGCCCATTACAACTAGCATACTCACCCCATTACAACTAGCATACTCACCCCATTGCAACTAGCACACTCACTCCATTACAACTAGCATACTCACCCCATTACAACTAGCTCGGCATACTCACTCCATTACAACTAGCTCGGCACACTCACTCCATTACAACTAGCATACTCACCCCATTGCAACTAGCACACTCACTCCATTACAACTAGCATACTCACCCCATTACAACTAGCTCGGCAGACTTCGACATAGCACTCAAACTGAACCTTTGCCGTATCTCCACCGCCAATTCCAAACATGGTGAACTTTGGTCCGTACGCTTGGAGGCTCGTTGTTTCAAACCCTAATGTTAACTGTCCAAAGGAATCAGGCCACGTGACAATGCCTTCAACTGTACACCTATATGCATGAGAGGGGATCAAAGTTGTAATAAAACATTTCAGAGGATATAGATTATAGTTATGCTACGTGACTCGTTGAATGCCACGCCAAACGTTCTTTGTGCTAGAGGTGTCAAGTATTAACCGGTTAACCGGTTAACCGCCGATAATGTCTTGACCGGTCTGTGTTTTTATGGGTGGTTAGTTGACCGTGTATAATTCTGTTATTTCCCGCGCTTATATTGCATGCTAATCTGTTTGCTTTTAAAGTGTCAGTTTCACGTAAGCTACTCATACATGTCATAAGTCCCATAACTCCTTACAAATATCCAATCAGAAACTTTAATCCCTGCCACATTGCTTTCCCGCGCTTACTTTGCATGTTAATCTGTTTGTTTTTCAAGCGTCAGTTTCATGTGAGCTACTCACATGTGATACATGTAGGTTCAATAACTCCTTACAAACATCCAATCAGCAACTTTAATCCCTGCCACATTGCTTTACCGCAATTACTTTGCATGTTAATCTGTTTGTTTTTCAAGTGTCAGCCATGTGTAATCAACTCATAGGCCAGATTATTCCTTACAAACTCATTTCATAAATAAATTATATGCATTTTTTAATTCGTCAGTTTTTATATTATTGTTGTCTATCAACGTCGCCAAAATGTCAAAGGTCAAAGCCTCGCAATTGGTAGTGAGAAAATTAAAATTAGAATAAACACTAATCAGCTGCAATTGTCGTTGTTATGGTGCGTTCGTGGAGATTCCAAGGGTAAACCAGTGTGGTAAGTAATTTAGAGGTACCAGTAGTCAGGTAGTGTATGAATAGAATAGAGTAAAGCTTGAGGAACGTAAAAAATAAACGCTAATATATCATTTTTCCAATTTTTTCAACTTTCAAGATCGAAGATGAAGATTTCATTTTAAATTATCAGTTCAAATTTCCCGCCGGTTAACCGACTTTAACCGGTAAAAACACCCGGTTAACCGGTTAATGCTCAAGCAGTTAATTGACACCACTACTTTGTGCTAAGTACAAGGTTATTAGAGATTGTGATCGTCGTTGTATTACAAATTTAAACTTTTGAAGATCTAGTCGTACTGGCTTTGTACTGTTTGATATGTAAATGGTTGAACGAGTATATATCTATGTAGCCATGGGTTCAGGGGTTTGTAATAAGAAATCACATAATACACACCAGTCGGAGAGCATTGGTATCACGTTGGTGCCTTTATCGTTAGTGGCTTGGCAGGATTTCACCATCAGTCCATTCTCGTCACCAGCTATAACAAAAATGAATGTTATACACCCCATTTAGTGTTCATAAGCAACCCATTTGGCTTAATAGTAATGATTATGTTATTTGTTTTTTATTTGTCTGTTCCTTATGAATGGTTTATCGGAAGACTGTTAGATGTTAATAAGGTACAGGGTGCCTTGAAATTTTAGAATTATGAAGTTCATTCAATGTACATTTTGTTCTGAAAGTTTGATGATAATCTATTCATTGTGTCAAAAACTACAGTCCTTTACAAAACATGCTCAAAGTGGGCACTTCTCCTCTCTATGCACAAACGAATCCTGCGAACAAAGTTGTTAATGACCCTGACCTTTACACATTAATGTGGATGGTAAATATTGTGGTGGTTATTGTTCGGGGCCTGTCAGTATACACATTGGCTTTGAGATATCCTCAAAGATAAAAATTTGGGGGATTTAGATCAGGCGAATGAGGTGCCCATATGGTTTGCGTTCTGCAACTGATGAGCTGACCACCAAAGTATTGCCTAAACCATTTCAGCATATCATTTGCAGTGCTGGGGTGGTATTGGCTTGTTGAAACCACTGCTTATCTCCTTAGATGTCCCTTCTAGTCCTTAGTGACCTCCAAAACTTGGTGAGAACTTACTGGTCCTTGTTTATGGTGAAAGCACGTCCCCAGTCACCTTCGAACCAAAAGAAACTGATGATTCCATGTTTCCTCATTGCCACCCAGGCAGTGCATTGTTCAGAATGCAATGGATTCTGTAACACTTCATCAGAAGGATGTAAGCCCCAGTAGCAATTGTTCTTGGAACAAACTTGTCCATTCAGAAAGACATGTGTGTAGGAGGATCATCAACAACTTTTTTCGCCGGATTGAATTGTGCATAGAGATGAGAGGTGCACATTTGAGGCATGTTTTGTAAGGAGCTGTCGATTTTGACTCAATTGGTACATTATTATCAAACTTTCACAACAAAATTCACATTGAATGAACTAAATAATTCTGAGATTTCAAGGCAAAATACCACCCTGTACTTGCAAAAATAAACTAAACAATACAATTAGACAAACAGAGTAGCTAAAATGCATTTCTAGGGTAAGGTATAGTAGAATGATAAGGCTAGCAACCTGTCATCTCAATTGTTTAATATGTTACTGTATGTTTGAATCTTAGATCTGTTCCTCGAATACACTCTAAATCATTTTAACAGCCAGAAGTTACTTCCATTTTGTGTTGATATGAAATGCTGTTTATGTTTGACGATTTAAGAAATTAAAACTGCTCATTTTGGCAGCATACGGAACCCTGTCAATGTTTGAAACTTAATTTTCCTAAATAACAAATCTTGGTGACAAATTTGATCAATCGTTCGCCAAACCCAAACAGGCTTCGATAAATTATCCATAAGAAGACGTCCAGTTGTCACTATGCCTAATGAATATCCCACTCACCCACGGACAATGGTAATCCACCATCATCGTTTCCGAACATCCTCACTCTGAACTTGACCTCGGTACCAATTGGAATCGCACCTCTGAGTACATCAAGACTTGCTGCATCTACTAGAGTGAGTTCATAGCTTCTGTCCAGTACGTTTGGTGTCCCCTCGCCAGGTACTACCGTTGGCGAACTGCAATGATTTCGTTAACGGTGTAAGTGATGTTTTTGTTAACATTAACATTTACGCACTCAGCCACGTATGCAATATGCGTTACTACTAACGACGAATAAACATTCAATACAGTTATGAATTACTGTATGTGTTACCATGTATGTTTTAATGGCATTTTGAAAAAGTGGTAAATTGTCGTCTTATGTTGTCTTGGTGCGTGGTGTTAGTGTCCGGTTAAGAATTGTTGCTTTTGCAAAATGTTTTCCCTTTTTTGCGATTGACACTAAAAGAAAGGAAAATTTCTGAATCACTGTCTATTTAAGACTCTTAAACCAATGTAAATCATAAGGAAATGACCATGGTATAATATTTATGTATATACCTCCGATCAAATTGTGGCAGAATAATGACGTTAAATAAAATGCAAAACTGGTACATATAATGTTAATACGTTTTGAACTGAAATGAATAAATATAACAAAAAAAGGTAAACATATACATAGCACTTACTTAATAATATCATATATATCATATAAACATATGCATAGTACTTACTTTATAATATCTGCAGTCCCTACTGCCCCTAAGTTTGGTATGGACGATGGTGTATATTTGCATGAAACAGTGAACATTGCATCTTCAGTGTCGAGAATCGCACCCTCTCTAATGACGAAGTCGACCTCCACTGTATCACTAGACTAGCGAGAATAAATTAAGACAATTAATTAACTTATATTTACCGTTTAATTGATAGTGCCCCGTGTAGAATAGTATATAATTTAAAAATATTATTTATAAAATTGAAATAGTAGGAGTTGAAAAGTAAAATATTATTTGTAAATTATAGATTTGATGTTTCTAAGCAAATATACAATGGCCATTAAATCACGACCATTTAGAATAGACCAATAAAACATCAAAAAAGGCTTAAGGCTTAATTGTTTTAAATATGATTTAAACCCATGCTAAATGACTGAAGAGTAATTAAGATTTGTCTGGGCTACATTTTTTGCCTCACTCTGTCCTTACTGTTTGGAGTTGTCCACATGGCCCGGCTGTGCCAATGGTCAGGTTTGCGGTATTGATGAGTAGCGTATTATTCCATGGGTTGGTGGTAGTGTCTATCGTCTGCGAACAGAAGGTTCCCGCCAATACCTGAAAGCATTCTCTAATAATGTAACAAACAAGCAACATTGACAGAAACAAGAATTCAGCAATATCCTGGTGATATTTTATGATTTTTTATAAATGGTCACATTGATATTCCACTCAATTCCTTGGTTATTATGGTATAATAATGATCGAATTCAAATATTTTGAATTGTCATTTTATAAGCGTGCTATTTTGCAAAACATATTTAGGCAGCTTAGGTTAGTACTGTAAGTAAATAAATATTTATATCTTGTCCAAGCACATGGTATATTCTGTGTTCTCATTAACCAATAGTTTTGTCGAAACATCTATCAAACCTCCCGAATAATTCTCGAAATCGTCCCGTGATAACTCACCGTTGCCTCGTGCCCTTGTGGGAAAACAGTTCCATTCTGTGTCGAGATGTCATCTGGTGTCCAACTAACGCTTATCTCGATAGGGCCAAATCCCTCAGTGCGCTCATAACCACATGCTACAGAAACTGGAACAGTATTTCACATTTCGATAGATGGCAGCACATATTGGGTGGAGTAATAAATTTAAAGATGGTTGCAAGATAATGCTCAGCTTTTGGAGTCCCTACAGTGTCTATATTATTGATTTTATGTTACAGAATTGAAGAAATAACTACCGTACTGTAAATGACTTACTTTGTGACGATGTTACAGAGACAACTGCTTGAGTCTCAAGACACAGTGACGCACACAGAACAACTACAAACCATGTGGTCATCATGTCTACAAAATCAAAAATATATACAAAATAGAGCTACAGTAGATTAAAAATACCATGTTATAATTGTGTGTTAGAAAACAGTGTGTCTATGTGTTATACGTGTGGTTGTTTTCAACGAATGTCATTTGATGAGAATTCTTTTTAAGGGAAGTAAATTGCAAAGTATGGTTTTCATCCCTTCTAAACGGATTCTTTTCGAATCAATAGGCAAAACAGTACCTCCTGTATAGTTCTAAAATGAGGATGTAGTTTAGAAATCTAGTTCATCGACAGAAGTTTCATGAAATATAGACACATTTGAAAATATACACTTTCCTTTTCTAAACAAAAGTTAAGAATGGTACACCTATGAATTAAGTGTACACAAATTTTAGATCCGATATATTTTTCATAATTGTCACAAAAAGCAACTTTTGGAAGATCAGTGCCTTAATCAAGTTAATAAAAATCTTAAGGGATTTTTCGCATCTAATTAAAAATGTAACATGTCGATAATCTTATAAGAGAAAATATTGAACTTTTACGTACCTTTTCGGAGCTTTGAGGGCCGTCCGTCGCTGTTCATTAAACAAAAATCTAAAAAAGTAATCGATTAAAAGACCGCGGACAATAGATATATTAGCATGAAAGGCGTGCCCTTTGCCATTCATCAAACATATCGAAGGCCGATTCTAAAACGGAAGCCATGTTAGATAAACACGTCTGCTCTCGAATTTGTCAAAGAGTGTTTACTGTCCATTGGCCTCCTCATTGGTTCATATATCCCGCCTATAGACTTTCGGTATCATTGATTAAAGTCAGATGTCTGTATTCAATAGCAACGACCCATAGCTTGTCTTGATCAAAGTGGCTGACATGATTAGGGCGTTCACAGAGTTAAAATTAGAATGTCTGACACAATTTTTGTCAATGTGTCATTTTTAATACTTTTTATATTATTTTTGAAGTGTTTTATGACTGAAACATATTAGCTGTCATGTCATACAGTCAAGTAGCAGCCTATTCGTATTAAAATTAATAAAACAAGAAACTAAGCATCATTCAAAGATGAAGAAAACAATTATACAATTAATGTTTAAATAAAATATTATCAGATATTTAAAAAAAATAGCCGACGTGTTTTATATTATTTCGTTTTGATGTTACAAATTTATCGGAGAGGTATTAAAAATTGATCTTCGAGGCTCTTCTGTATGTAAATAGGTTGATCACGATGTAGATGACACCACGGCTTACACTTTGACATTTACGTGATTTATCGTCCATTTCGCAAGGATTGTGAGTAATTGTAGACCTGTACATTTCCTCTTTCATTTACCATTTTAGTAGTATCGAATACATGTATGAATCAATACCAATCAAGTACCAATTTCGTATTAAGAAACAAAGATGTTCGAATCCAGTTTGGAAATATAAGTTCCTAAAAAGTGCATAAAACTGAAACATTATAACACACGTTATCAAAAATCCCAATCATGAAAATTGTAGTGCCAATTGTAAATGAAAAACGCGGACATACGAGGGGTATCATAAATTTGTATCTATAAGTGCTTAATCCTAATGTCTACAGGGGGTTCAGATTCCCACCCTAATTTTTTCGAGAGTACTTTTTGCTAGTTTTATGTGCCTCTGTAACTTTTTTACCTTCAGTCACAGACATGAGATACTTTTTGGCGCAAAAATTCGAGGTGATCGGGGGTAAAGGGTCAAAGTTATGAAAGTCGAAAAATGAATTACGCGCTATATTGATTCCAATGGATATGTGCATAACTATTAACTTTAGTTCTGGAAAAGCTACTATTACCTTGATGTTTATTTGAAAGATAATATATCATTCTTTAATGAAATAATGCATATGTGGCAACAAAAAAATAATTTCAAAGAAAATTCACAAATTTTTATATCAATTAGTGTTAATTTTGTTCACCCCTAGGTCACGTTGACCTCGATTTGATCTAAGTTAATCTACTTATTCTGAAAAAATAGTTTTTGAAAAGGTAATTAAATATGGTTTTCAACAACACCAACATTACTGAAATCCAACTAAAGTCAAAGTCAATGCATTAGAAATGAGCATTTTTGCTATACTTTGCAATAGAAATTGTATGCACAAAACAGCGATATGTTGTTTAGCTAGTTTTTTAGCTTTAAGAATTAATCAACAGAATAAAAAATTACTGAATCACAAAATTTTAATTCTTTTGGGACGGAGGCATTCCGTTTGCAACATATTGCTGATTTATGGATAGAAAACATATGCTTTTACTTGATAGAAACTGTGTGATATTGCGTCTCATTTAATTATGTGGATAAAAATGTTCTTTTATTATGCACTGCAAATATATCTCAGTGGTCAGTATCTCTCAACATGTCCTTTCCAATCCAATTTTTAAATGGATTCAATTTTTTGCAAGCATGCCCTTGTATCAAATCAATATTATATTGGAACTTGAATAGAGTAGGATTTTATAGACGCTGTCTCTTTTCACTTTGAGACCCTTATGGTCTGTGTACTCTTGAATGTTATATTTTTCTAACACCCAAGTCACATTTCCCACGGCCGCCGTGCGGTCTATCATTTCTGCGGCCAGTAGCTTTTCTACGCTTGCCGTATAATTTCTGCGCTCTCATACTTTTGCAGTCACATTTCCCACGGCAGTCGCACGGTGAATTTTAAATTTCTGTTGATAAGTAATACTTTTTTTCATTTTATTTACATCAAGACAGTTTATAAATGTTATTTATAGTGCTAGGATGTAATATCAAATGAAAAGTGATCGTGAAACATTGACAAATAATGATTCAATCTTGTTGAGCCAGTTGAGTTCTACTGGGACCTCAGAAATGAACAAATATTATAACTCCGAGTTATAATTTCTACGGCGACCCTGCGGCCTGTAAAAAACTGGATACGCCGTACGGAGGCCCTAAAGCGAGCGTAGTTTTCCTACGCTCGCCGCAGAAATACACTGATTTAATCGATCTTCGGTCGACGCACGCCTTCCGTACGACAAATGTGACTGGGGTGTTACTGTGTTATGTGACCGTTTTTGTTTTTGGTACTGTCCCGTTGATACTTGAGCATACATATTTTTATATATAGATATATATTTTCCTGATAAATCTCATGTGAAAATGACTAAATTTTGATTTTAAGAAAGTCCCCTGGATGAAAAATAAAAATGATGGACATTGACTCCTAATTTCTATTTTTAAAGTGTTTAGCATACAGTATAATTGATATGAGCTCAAAAATATAATACTCCAAAATGTGTTTAAGGATAAAAATTAGATGTTGAATTTAGATAAGTACCACGCCCACTTTTATTGAAAAGTGACATTTACTTCTCTCTCACCATCCCAAGCATCCAACAAAGTGGAATATTAGAACATGCTTTGGTAGCCTTTGTAAATTCAACTGACGGCTGACGGTTAAACCATTTAGATATGAATGAAATAGTCCCAGGTACTATTAATATTTGAATGATTTGGCCAAAAAGTAGTAGATTTATTCGTCGGCTGTCAATCGGAAGATTAATTTACGAATTCTACCCAATTTTCAGTAATACTAGAGAACTTATTTTGTCACCGTTTTTAAATTTTTCTCTAGCGTGATAGGTAGTAAGTAAAAATGTAGGCTATACGTCTAATAGTTCATCTTTTGTAACATCGTGTAAATAGTAAATAGTAGCCGAGACAAGTCCCAAGGCTATATATTTTTTCACATTTCTTCACTTTTAAGAGTTAAGTCACCACATTTTGCATGCACATTTCTTGAAGAAATCCTAACATAGAATTTCAGTGGTTTTTATTATAATTAATTTGTTAAATATAGGGAAACATTTGATTGTGATTGGTTTATCATCAACATGTTCCATTTTGTGCGACAAATGAAACATTTTGACGTAATTAATTAAAATCCAATTTATAAATGACAGATACAATATGGTGTCTCTATTCTTACTGACAATAACTATCATCCTAGTTATTTTTGCAAGTCATCAGATCATGCATTGGAAGTGTACCCCTATGAAATTTGCATTCATTGATTGTGGCAAGTAGTGAATTTATGGGTACCAAATTGAAGCACAAGTTGCGAGCTTTAAGATGATACCAAATATGTCATCATTTATTTAATTAAAATGGTAACTGGAATAAGCTCAAAAGGTATGCCACTCCCTTACCACATCCATTTTCAGGCCATTGAAATCTCAAATAATGCAGGCATTTTCAGGGGTCATTTTTGGCCCCGTTTTATTTAAGATATCGTGTTTCTGCATACCATTTTCGGAAATTACCTAAAACAGTTACACTTGTACTGGATAAGAAAACATTTGGTCATTTTGGAGCTATTGCACAAGATGGCAAATTTTGGTGATAGACCAATCAAGATTTTAACTAATAAACTATAATCAAAACCAATAAAATTCCATTTTAGGATTTCTCCAAGGAATATGTATGCAAAATGTGGTGACTCCTAAAAATGAAGAAATTAGAGTAAATATACAGACTTGGGATCTGTGTTGCCTCGGCTACTAATTAGTTGGCACCATATGGCTGTTCAATTTTAATGTAAATATCAACACTGACCTTCATGGAGGTGATGAGTGTGAGTATCGTGTTTTATTATGTCCCTTCTTCACCAAAATATATAGAGTTAACCCCTCGAATGCCCCGAATGATAGATACTTCTGTCACAAATAAAATTCCTTTGGAACTCAGACGACAGATAATCTGTCAAAGAATTTTTCACTAAAATGCTCTAACGTTGACATTTTCATCCAAACTAAAATCATTTTAAATGTATATTGCTAAGTAATGGGTCTATGTTTACTTTTGAATACGTATGTATATTGCACTTATGAAATCATTCATCAAACAGTGCGTTTTTAGATGTTAATGTCCAGAAACTGACAAACATGAAAATGCTCTAGTTTCAACCCGTTTTGGAGGCTGGTATTCAAGGGGTTGATGGCATCTTAGGCCTATCAAATCCATCAACCGGTTAGTTAGTTAATTAGAATTATTGCCCGGACAAACAGACAGACAGACAGCTTTCCTATGTCCCCCTCAAACTTTGTTCGGTGGGGTAAAAATATAAGGCATCTGTCTTCTAATGCCAATTTCAACTCACTGCTGGCATTGCGGATTTCAAAACAATATAACAAAATATATAAATGTGCATATCTATAGGCAAAGCAAAGAATTTTATTAAGTAACACAATATTCAACTGTACAATATTTGAGTCTTGAACAACAATTTCTACAAAGTGATTGTCATGGATTTTGGACAGAAATGCATTTTCAACAACATTCATACACAAACATACATACACACTTATTTTTTTGTTCTATCTGAAAAAATATATAAATATTTCACCTCTGTAATACTATTCAGAAGAAATGTCGAGCCGAAAGTGATATTGCAACGACATTAGCAGCTAGCGACTAAGTGTCCATTTTCATAAGTCCGTGTCATTCATGGGTCAATACACTCCCTTCTAGTGTGGCAACACTAAAGGGGTCTAAAGTGTGGCAAAACTAAAGGGGTATATGTGTTATATAGCATTGCAACAATGTATCTCACCTCTAAAGTGTGGCAAAACTAAAGGGGTATATGTGTTATATAGCATTGCAACAATGTATCTCCCCTCTAAAATGTTGCAAAACTAAAGGGGAGTATTTTCTTTATATATAGCAGTGCATCAATACCCTATGTCCCTCTCATGCTCTCCCAAACAATATAAATAGTTAACGAGGACCACATGAACTTCATGCATTGCAATATCTAAGAAACCCTTTTCGTTATTCGTTTGGGTCATCGTATAAAGATAAAAGATAACAGATAAAGATATCACAGTTCCTTTTCTAAATACCCCAATGACCTGAGTCATATGAGTTTGAAGAAATACGTTAAAGTAACAGAATTCGAAGGATCAGATAATACATTTTGCATATTATTTTCATATCCCAACCTTTGTCAAATTTGAGTCTGCTCACAATTTGATCAACAAAATAGGTTTGTATGTAAATATTTTCAAAAACAGTAAAATACATAAGTAAATAGATAATTATTCAATGTGGCATTTGTTTACATCAAATATTCCCAAATGCTTTGGCATTAACGAGTTTGACAATGATTTGGCTGGCCATTTTAGATAAGAGGTGGGGTTATCATTTGAGCCAGTTTTTCATTTAACCGATTTGTTTTGTATTTCTTGATTTGTTATAGTCATTCCAAATGAATATATTCAAACTGATTATCTGACCTTCGCATAAAGCAATAGTCATTTAGTCTTGATCTGTTGGATTCAAAGTGTTTTTAGTGAATATAAATGAGTATTTTTGCATTTAGGTAATATATATACAACGCCTTATGCCTTGTATCCGCCATTTGCGTAATGCGAGTTGTGATGGTGTTGAATGATCGTCTTCTCGTTGTCATCTTTGTTGTTGCGCATGCGCATGAAAACTATTAGCCCAGCAATGAGACAGAGGAGGACTAAACCTCCCACAATTCCAAGTATAATGTACATCAAGTTGCTGTCGCCACTGATTGTGTTTGTATTTGTTCCAGAGTTTGCCCCTGAAGAAAATTGATAAATAAAATAGATAATTAAGAACCATAGACTGATCATTTAACATTATTAATTATCTTCATTACAAAGTACAGATGAATCAATCACTTCTCGTGAAAACATTCTACTAACGACAGGGCTACTTAAATGAAATGAATCAATCTATATAAATAAATCCATGTTGTGATGAGAATGTATTACCTGCATTGCCAGCATTATCGGATTCCTCCGCAACTACGTCAACTTCGAATGTGACGTAAGTAGTTCCGGCTAGTGCATCGGTAGCTTGACGTTTTGCGAGTGCTCTCTTTTTTCGGCTTGCTGTTTCACAATTTTGCTGGAAGGAATTGTTAACTTACAGTTGAATGGTATTTTGGGATGTTGTTGCTCTTAGTTTTTTGATTTTGTTCTCGAAATGGGGATGTTTGGTGGGTATTCCGCACAAAATGATGCACGAAGCGTTTATGTGTACGGCCAACAATAACAGGTAATTCTAAATTATCAGAAAATTCCATGAATAGTTCAGAGGACTACTTACTAATTGATCACTGAAATTATTTTGAAATGATATTTTACTGAAATTCTGGAACATCTTAAATAAGATGAACTTACCCCATCACACTGGTCGGCTATTCTGCATACTTCAATTTCGCATGTGAATTTAACTTTTGCACTTTGTCCGCCTCCAATTGTAAACATTTTAAAGTCAGGGCTCCTGCTCAATGTTCCGGATGCAACGGTGACAAATCCACTGTCACTTTGGAATTGGGCACCAATACCCAAAACTGGACAACTAAAATATAATTTAAAAAATGTCAATGATGCCACAATCACAGACTCGCAACCCCAAAATACTACGAATAAATAATGAGGATACATAAACAGATGCATGCTCGTGGATATAATTTTTATCATCTTGTGGATCTTAACAGTTGTTTATTAATTCTGTTCTTTTCGTTGAGTTTTGTTATTGTCTTTGGTGTTTTCCATGTTGGCACCAAGTGTGCTTACATATCAAAAGGTAGAGCACCAATACACCGCAACCAAAGACGACCGGTGTGAAAGAAATTATGGTCCCCCAAGGGATTATGGTCCCCTTTCTTAACGGTCCTTCTGTCCCTGATTGTGTATAAGATAATAAGGGAAAGGGGTCACCATATAAATCAACGAGGAGTAGGACCATAATTTGATAGGACCTCCTACCCGTTTACACCTGGCAAAATTCCGAGTCGTCTTTGTGTAGTTAGGGTTTAAGTTATCCCTCAGTCATACTTGATCTACGGCAAATTAAACGTAAATGGCGGCCGTAGCCTCCCATTTTAATCGAGAGAAATATGCAGCATAAAATGTAGGGATAAGCAGTACGATATAGAACGTTTATTTATCAATTTTGTGAAGGTACGATCGCCGCATGGCCGTCATAGATCAAATAAAACTGGGGCTATTTAGGGTTAGGGTTATCTTCGGCCATCTTTCGTTGCGGTTCGGAAATTGTTACCATATTCAAAAGAAGTACTTACTAGTCTGCGAAAAGACTAAAACAGTTCGCATTTAGATCGTTGCAGGCTGTGCAGGATATGATTCTGATGCTGTTTTCGTCCCCAGCTGAAATTATAGTCATAAAGAACCATAAATTCTAAATTAGACGTTCCATATCTATAGCTACTGTATTCCATACTAACTGAGGTTCTTTGTGTATGACATTCGGGAATATATAGTGAATCTAGGGAGCGGGGTGGATATGTGCATCTCCTTTAATCTCTTCTGTGCTTTGAGAAATACACATATTTTCCTCGGGATAAACCCTAAATCCAATGAATGGAGTGAATCTTAATATATTTACGTTTGGGAATTATATGAACCAAAGGCTTATTTGTACTTAACATCATAAATATCATCATCATCATCAATTATACTATAATCCATCAAATAAAATGATTGAACTGACGTACCTATGGCAGGTGGAACAGTTCCGAGGTCCTCGCCGTACATGAGTGCTCTGAGGTAGACCTCCGTGCCGATAAGAACCTCGCCTCTTGTCACTGTGTTTTCCGAGTCCCCATCTCCGTACATAAGTTGGAGCTCGTATTTGCGGTCAAGGGCGTTGGGTGTTGCAGTAGCGACGACATCGTCTGGGTTACTACGAAAAATAGAATACAGATATTGATCATAAGAATATATATAGTATATACAATGGAAGTACGTCATTAGGATACATCAAGCCCGTAGGTTCGAGCAAAACCTTCCTTTTGGCCAAAACTTCTTTCAAATCATAAAACCATACAGTTTTCACCATTTTGAGCATTTCTCAAGTGATTTGGGGCCAGAATGGTCAATTATGGCCCCCTCGCCATATTTATGGAGGGGGTGTACCTTATGCACGATAGAGACAAGGAAATTTTCCCCATAAAATATGGAAATCTTAGCCCCGCGTTGACTTGCTTCGTGTTAAAGTGTATCTTCATTTGATTTGTTATGCAAAAACTGTACGTTTAAACATTCAGGCTGGAAATACAATTCCGATTCCAGATTTTTTCTCAACTTTTTACATGACATTGTACATGTATATGTTCTTTACCTTGGAACTCCACCTTCGATGATTTTCCCCAATCCGACCAGATCTGTTGCCTTGTACACGCATTGGATGTTAAAGTACATATCATCAGAGTTTGCAATGTCTCCCTCTCGAACCACGAGCTCAACTTGGATGGTCTGTGCATCCTACAGATAACAAATCATATATTGGCGTTTTAACGGTTCAATCTTTTCAACTGGCAAGTTAAATTCCTCGGGTCTTGTTTGGAGTCCGACAAGGGTAAAAAACTAACATAGGAACGAGTAGATTAGACAAGTGGCATAAAAAGCATTTACTCGATAATAATCTGATGGTCTGAGTCTAAACTTTTCCTGCTAAAATTGAGGGAAATTCAAATAGTTGAACAAAGACTGATGACCATAACTTTTTTCAATTGTCAACTTTTTCGAAAAAATGTCTCAAACAATTTTTTTAGATCATGACAATTTGTGTCACAAACCGCGAAATTCAAACCCAAACGTACCAATCTCTCCTGCCCACATGCACCTTCATCTCCCACTGCTAGCGGCGCTTGCTTTATCTCTAAGGTGTAGTTCCATGGGCTCGCAGAGACATCTATCGTCTCTATGCAATCAACACCAAGATCAACCTATAAAGCAGTAGTTAAAGAACATAAGGAAAAATTAACCAGACGTATAAAAACCATGAAAATTCGAAATAAAAGTAGAAAAATATATGTTTTCATCATGCAAAATATCAAATCAAAGGATCTATGTTGAATTGATTTTTCATGAAAGAAATCTCAATTTAGTCATTGCCGCTGTCCCGTCCCTGCCCTGGCGTCATTCAGCATGGAAAATATGTAAATGAACCATATCACATAGTTCAAGACAATCTGTCTCGAGTAAATTGTGTCATGTAAAATCACCCATTATGATAAGGAATTTTGGTAACGTAAATACCGTGTGGTTTCTTCGGTATACCTTAGTTGTGTTTAAATTGAGCATTTCAATTTTAAAATTACCTATTGTAGAGGGTAATTTTACATTTGTACATACGTTAAACGTTGACGTTGTTAACTTACTACATGTTCGTATCCTTGTGGATATACGGTGGCGTTAGAGCCCGTTGTGGAATCCCAGCTCTCGGGGGTGTACATTACGTTGATGATAATTGGACCAAATCCCAATACACTGTCTTCTGTGCCGCATGATACAGTTACTGTAATTGCCAAATGAAATATTTTATTCCATAATTTAATCGAAATAATTCACCAGGGAAATGATAATTGAATGTAAAGATCGTACCATTTTAATAAAATAGATTTTCTGTTCAGAAGTGAATATGGCTTTTATTCATTGTAATAATATTCAAAATAGTGAGATGGTTATCTTAGTATTGACGTATCGAAATAAAATATGTAAAGTATCAGTTGCGGTCCAGTCTTTGCTATAAATACATATTATTTCCTCTAAAATTACAATCCGTCCCCTTCTAAAGCCTAACGCAAACTATCTCAGAAGCTATCAATTAAAAAAATGTCAGGCACATGGAACTTTGAAAGGAAAGCTATGAGCATTTCTAAGCTAAAGATACACAAAATAACATAAAAGGTCGTCTTGAACGCACATCGGAGTACCCACATCTTGTCCCCCTCCCCCTGTAAGAAGCTGTACCCCACTCCCCCTACAAGAAGTTGTACCCCCCCCCCTCCCACTACAAGAAGTTGTACCCCCCTTCCCCTATAAGAAGCTGTGCCCCCTCCCCCTACAAGAAGTTGTACCCCCCCCCCCCACTACAAGAAGTTGTACCCCCCTTCCCCTATAAGAAGCTGTACCCCCCTCCCACTACAAGAAGTTGTACCCCCCCCCCCACTACAAGAAGTTGTACCCCCCTTCCCCTACAAGAAGTTGTACCCCCCCTCCCCCTATAAGAAGTTGTACCCCCCCCCCTCCCCATATAAGAAGTTGTACCCCCCTCCCACTACAAGAAGTTGTACCCCCCTCCCACTACAAGAAGTTGTACCCCCCTCCCCCTATAAGAAGTTGTACTCACGGTCGCTTGCTTCGATATCAACCACAGCCTTGGAGACTCCAACGAGGCAGGCGAGGAAAAGAACTACCAGCTTCATACTGAAAGAGACATCGCCTTATTATCAATGAAACCGTATAAATGCATTTTGAAACTGCTCAGTTCATTAAAAAAACATAATGCACTGTAAAAATGTTTCTGTTCAGATGAGCATATACATTGAATTAATGCACTAGAATACTCTAAACTGATTGGCTGGGACACGCTTGGCATATTTGCAATGACGTTTATTACAAATAAACCATTGTAATTTCATTCGTCATTGTGTTTACACATTTTTCATCAAAAGTCACAAAGCTGAATGTAATGTTAGGTGTCAAACCTTGCTCTTGAAAGTGACCTTCGCATTCCTTAAACGTGTAAAAATGGAAGCTTGTTAAAAGTTGAAGGAGATATGTTTTAAAAGGGTTGAGTAGGTTAAATATCAAGTTTAGAACCTAAACCATAATCGATCATCGTCAAATATACTCGTCATGTAACCATTTAAAATGCAAATTCGGTAGAAAATTATGTTAAATGATTAAACAAAAATGAAACAAAGGTTATAAGGAGAATGCTCCATAGTCCCAAAGGGCCAATGGGAAAGCAGGGAATCTTCTCAATGTACAAGTGGCCTGAAATGAAACCTCTACTTTTTTAAAAACGACTAAGCTATACTTTTATCTTCTCTTTTTGCACTGCGATTAAAGCGCGTAACAGCAGTGTTTTGCTTTTTTATAATTGTCTTAACGACTTAGAGTTTTAGGTATATCACGTTTTTCCACGGCCACTTGTTCACACGCCAAATCCCTCAAAAATGCAATTTTTAAAGATGGATTACCTGCCCTGGCCATAGTTTCTGTATTGATATATCGTATCAACCGCCTTGAATAACGTAATGGACAATAATATGAATTGAATAGCCTAAAGATACATGTACTGTCAAACTTAAAATAGGGGCGCAGTAGCAGCATGTTTGTTAAAATTCAATCTTTTATTGCAAATTTATTGCGAAACACTAGGCATACTCTATACTTGATTGCAAATCTGTTTTATTGCTTATCCATTATCTTTTGAAAAACAACTGTTTTACCTATAAACTGTAGTTAAGATATCACAAAATTATTACCGTACTACGGTAACATTACTTTAGATCACATTCTTTGAAAATATGATTTGAATAAACTGTTACGTTTTTTGGTTTTCGGCAAAAAACTGTAATATTGAATGCAACAAAAGTAAATAATTTTTTAAGTAACTATTCAGCTAAAGCAATCATGACATAAATTTGTTATCTAATAATTAAAAACAATACAGTAATATCGTTGATGTCTTATTAATCAAAAAATGAAAAGCATCCTTACCTGTGTTAAGGTACCTTCGATTTAAACGAAATGAAGATTTTCTATTTTCTGTGACATAAATGTAGGCAGAATGTTGACTTAACTTTCAAAGTGTCGCTACGTAGTCACAGTCTGGGCGTGGTAAAAAAACATCAGTTTCAACATCTAAAAATTAATAGCGCAAGGCCAGATATTATTTACATAGTAAAATCATACCTCACATATACACGAGTTCATTGCATTCAATGCAGAATGGTCAACCGATTTCTACAGTTTGCAGAATGTGTTTTTATGGTACTTAAACAAAGCTAGATTTGAAGACTCGTTTACATACAAATCCTTCAAAATTTCGTTATCTAAAAAAGTCATTTCTGTTAAAGAGAATACTTGGGTATGATTGGTACAGTATGTTATTACACAATAATTATCATCATAAAATAAAACCATCAAGCGATATTTTTTGTAAATGTCAGCCTCGTAATAATAGCTCGCCTTGTAAGCAGTATTAAAAACTCCAAAATCAAAAAGCTGCAAATTGCGCGATTAATTTCGACAGATAATTTTCAAAATAAAATAATGTGTTTTCAAGTTTAAGTTACATACCATCATAATGATTAGAATTTTATATGGAAGGGTAAGATTAATCAGTTCTTGTTTAATCTTAGGGGATTAAGATTGTTCTTATTTTCAATGTTCTATTTATATGTCAAGATAGAACAAGACATTAACCTGTTCAGTTCACCAAATGTCACCACCTAGCTTCTCACAATGTTATGAGTTCAAGCTTAAGTCAGATTTAAACTTCGTAGACCTTGTAAATGGTGTTGAAAAAATGGTCAATTTGCTTTAAATTGATTTAAAAATACCTTATTGGCCTTTTTTGGCCTTGAGAAGGTCATTGAAGGTCAAATCTCAAAAGTAAGTCAGATTTGAACTTCTGAGAACTTGTAGATGGTTTTGAAAAAATGGTCAATTTGAAGCAAGTTGAAAAAATACATGTCAACTTAAAATCATCGGTGGTGACATAATAACAAAACGGCTAGCCACTTTGCTAGTCGAATTTGGACAATTCTGTTGTTGGTCAGAATTTTTACCATATTTGATTAATGCGTTTGAAATAGATCATTTGAGATCATAAACTGTTTTAAACATCATTTTGAAGAAATTTGAAATACTTGATGTTGCAAATATGCGCTCGCGCATAACGTTTGTTTTGTTTTTTTTAATTTTTCCTCAAAAGTTCAACATACCGAGTGTCAAAGACTTTTGATTGTGTTTACTCGCAATGTTGGGAATTAATTCGAATCCTTGTAACATGTAAAAAAACACATCTTATTTGTTTTTAAGATTCACGCTGAAATATTAAAATGATATCAAAAACACTATGTATTTGCTAACAATTATTGGACTTGATATATACCGTTCTGTCAATATTCGTTGTCTTGGTGATCATAAAAACGTCACCAATCAGAGGTGCGGTTTATTTACACATGGAGACATTTCAATATACAACACAATAATATTTGTTATCGATCATCACGGTTATTTTTTAGATTTATAAAGTAAAATGATAATTTATAGAAAGATGCATCCTGAGCAAAGAAAAATAATTCTGTTTTTAACAGTTCCTTTAAGGAAGTAAATAGATGCAATATAAAGTATTACTATGTTTCCATAAGGAACCAAATTTTGTTTATGAAAAAATTGACATATCTAGAATTGACATATCTGATCAAATATCCAAGTTACTGAATATCAAATATTGTCAGATGAGCTTAAAGATAGAAGGTGATCCTTGTATAAACTAAAAAAACTTTGGGACTTTTTAGAAGCGACTGCTATCACCAAATTTTATTGAAACAGTAATGTTACAGATTACATTTTTATTCAAACGGTGAATACAGTATGATGTCTTATAGAAGCAGCGTATTCTCTTTATCCGTTTGCCATGCCTCACCATGAGTTTTGCCTCACCTATTTGCGAGCCCCGGTTAGTGACTTTGCCTCTGATTGTTCGTAATGGTGAGGCAAATATTGTGAAATTGTGACATTTTGTCGAAACTAACTCTCAATTTGTATCTCAATTTCTACTTCTAATATTTGAATGAATGTGTAAGTAAAATCGACGCTCCTTTCATACTATGTATGAATGTGAGACACTTTTTTAAAAATGTAAGTCGAAATAAATAAATATTCAAACGCGTGAAAGAGACAGACAATCCCGCTATCTGTCCATCTTTGAAATTTAGAATTAAAGGATTTTAACGGCTTAACTGTCCAAATCACTATCGATGAGGGAATCACTGTCCATACCTTTTTATAAATTGCCATACGACCTAGAAAAATCAAAACTTGGATTTTTGCATAATGGACATAAATAGTATAAAAAGTGCTATAAACTGCAATGGTTTTGAATTTGAGAAAAACGTAAACTGCAATACTTCTCGTTTTAATTAAACACTTGCCCTCAGATGATATTCGACCCCTCCATGCCTCTCACTTATCAAATAATATTAGAGGTTAAAAATGGCGATCGTATGAGATCATTGTTTAAATGTTTTTTCAAGATTTTGAAATTTCTTGCTTTCAAGACGAATTAAAAATGATATGGTAAACAAAAAATCAATATTCGTTCCGGTCTAACCTTACAACGCAAACACTCAAAGAATACGACATTCCGATAATATGAATTCAACAATTAGAGTATTTATTTTTGGGGTGACAACAGGGGTGACATTAAATAGACATTGTTGACCATAGATTCTTTTAGAATTATAGATGAAATAAATTTAATCCAAACGAAAAATATTTGCTGGGAATTGTAAATATGCTAGAGATTTATTTTAGAGTGGACCAGAGAGATAAAAAACAAATATTTGTTATAAGTGGAAGTCCAAATTGTATTCTTTACAGAATCAAGTGATATAAAAACGTCCTCCTCTAATGTCAATAAGGGTTCGCCGACTTAAAGAAGTTCTTGAATTATCGAAACTAAATATTTTTAATCACGGAGTACATTTCTTTTATTCTTTTTGAGAGAAATAGTGTGAGTCAATAGTAGACCTCTATGATGTGGTGGACTTTGATGGAAGTTTACCTAGTTTTTACAGTACACTGGACTTTTGAGTCTGCGCTCTCATTCATATAGATGGCGAACTGTATCAAAATTTCCTTATTTGCTTCGTGCGGTATTTGTCTAGATGCAAGGATATGAATCTTTGGGCTACCGGGGTGAAAGAAATAGTCCCCCAGGGATTATGGTCCCCTTTCTAATCGGCCCTTACTGGCCTTGATTGTGTATAAGAAGATAATAAGGGAAAGAGTTGTATTTAGGTCACCATTTAAATTTAGATGACGTTTAACCAGTAAACACTTTTAAAAATTACTATTAATGTGTAATCTAAGACCAAACACTTTTGATATTGAATTAAACCGTGAATTTTTAATATAAATATTCATAAGGAAAATGACAATATAATATAGCAACTTTGATAAAAAAAAATATATTAAAAAGCAACTTTGATAAGCAATATGACCATAAATGACCCAAGAATAAAGAAAATAAATAAATATCAAAGAGACATATAGTATATTCATTAAAACCACCTTTTTATTCATATCTCTCAAACCAGTTTTTACATTAAAACCTAAAAAGAACCTCAAATATTTCCTGAAAAAGACAGACATTAAGAAAGCCTGAATCCATATGTATTTTACAATTTACAGGGTTCACTAATATAAATATTAAGTTGATTTAGTAGGGTGAAATTTATTTTGCGTTTTTTATCTTATTTGACTTGTACTTATCACATTCTTTTATGCACAGTTTTTTGAAATGATTATATTGATTCGTTCTAAAATGTCGGTACACAAAGACATTGATATGAGAACATATTTGATGACGGAGACATACCTGAGATAGGCGTGTCAACTACCCACAGGAAAATTTTACGTTTTTCATTTTCATTTTTAGACATATTCTGGTCTGAAACTGAAAAATATCTCACACAATGGTATAATATTCTATTTGTTTTGCCAAACCTTTTGCCAAAGTGCAAGTTTTGTCTCATCACAGTTTTCTTTGGTGTCCCCTTTTTTGGAATCTGACTAAACTGTTGGTGATATATAGCATTATTCAAAGTAAATATACACATGTAATTCACGGTTTGTTTTTCTGGTAAAAATAATAACAACTCAGTTGATCGACTTTCTTCCAGCTTGATATTGAAAGGACCAAGCATTTTTTCTGGCCTTTAAAATATTAAATTGGCAGTTTTTCTGTCGAACTAGTCTTTGTTTAAAAGCACATTTCAATCTCATTCTGTAAACATAATCGCTAACATAATCTCTAATTATTTACATTATAATAATAAACAACAATTAATAATCTGTTCCGTTGCATATATATGTATATATCAAATGTGTGAACATGTATTGATATTTGCAATATCACAATATAGATATCTGAGGGCATATGTTTCAGATATCACATTTATCACATATCTTTATCACATATCACAGATATCAGATAATATCATTCACTTTTTAAGTTATTTTCACACTTTTCATTACATTGTATTACACTTGTTTTTTACACTTGTTTATAATATGTATAATACTTTGTACAGATATCTGGACTACATATCTTGACTAAATATGTTGACTACATCCTATTAACAACATATTTATTTTCCAGTTTGTCTTTCAAAAACTTAAGACCTTGGAAATTCAAAATACTTAATATAGAGATTACATTGATTAATAAAATATTTGAAGTTTAAGGCAGTGGAAAAGTAGTGAAAACAGCCTGTTAACCTTTTGATAAATTGGACTGCCATCTATTTGAGTCCCAGGTACTATTTTCAATGAGCATCTTAGTTCAATGTTTGCCTTTGAGAAATTGAGATTCATAACTTAACATTCCATACAATAACTAAACATACCGAAGCAACTGAATCTGTAAAGTGAAACACCTATTAAAATCATAAAAATGTCATACTTTGATTTAACTAAGCAGAACTGTAACATGGGAATTGTTCAAACACTTGATAAAGAATTCTGGAGAGAGTGCTACGATGATTGAATCATTCAATGATATAGTATATACTGGTATGGTGTCAGTATTTCAGCAGTGGAAAAATGCAGGCAATATATACATAGTTTGGCTGTTCTCCAACAACTGTAAACTTTTGAACACCATTTCCTTAAGCCATCAAATTTCACTCTTACTCAACTAATTCTTCATCCTAATCCAAATGTACAAAGGCACGTTCAACTTTTACACAACCTTATGTTCCATTGCTTTATCATGTTTAACATCATAATCTAAATGTACAAAGGTATGTTTAACCTCTAAACAACCTTATGTTCCATTGCTTTGTCATGTTCAACATCATAATCCAAATGTACAAAGGCACGTTCAACCTCTTACACAACCTTATGTTCCATTGCTTTATCATGTTCAACATCATAATCAAAATGTACAAAGGCATGCTCAACCTCTTACACAATTTTATACATGTAATATGCTCCTGTTTTACCATGTTCACCATTATAATCTAAATGTACAAAGGTATGTTTAACCTCTAAACAACCTTATGTTCCATTGCTTTGTCATGTTCAACATCATAATCCAAATGTACAAAGGCACGCTCAACCTCTTCCAACATCTCAATCTTACGCTGAAGTGGTTCCCCAATGTCATGCGCCTCTTCCAGTGTCATCTTAGGAGGTAACACTATGTCAACCTCAACAAGAAAATTATTCCCAAAATGATACGCCATGACACTTTCGATCATTTCAATGCTTTTGTGGTGATTCACACAAATCCAGGTGATTTTTTTCAGCAGGTCGGGACGCGCCGTGTGGCCTGTGAGAAGTTTGATCTGGTCCCATCCCGTTAGACTCCAACTAACAATAATGTAAATGCTTATGAGAACTGCTCCTATAGGATCAGCATAGCTCCAGTAGCGTGTCCCTGAAATAATAATAGTAGAAATCATGCTGCATTAAATCGACAAGGAATTCTTATGAAATATGAACAAAGTCACAACCTGAGGCATTATCCACAATTTGTAGCATATTATTCTTATTGTGCCAAAGTGCAATCTTGATGTAGCAATAAAATAGCTATAAAATTGAAGCATTACTACACTAGTTGCAATATTTAGTGTAACATTATGCCTTTAAGAGTAATGCATTTTGTTTACCAAATCTAACGCCCAGAATAATACTCAATTACTCAGATGCGAGTAGGTAGTTACCAGTTTCGCCACCAGGTGGCTGGTTCGGGGAATTAACATGGCAGGGTATTACAAAATTCCCTTAAACTTGAATATGCAACGGTTTGAGTGGTTCAATTTTCATATTACCCTTATGTATCTGATAGTTATACAAATTAAAATATGTCCAGTAAAAGAAAATATTATCTGCCCAACACAAGAAAAGATATTTCACTTTTGTGGTTTTACAACATGGGGTCTATGGGGAATCTCCCCGACCTAGAAGTCACATTTTCAAAGAAAATTAAATTTTCAAAGTTGATAAACTCTTTTCAAAACAACATTTTTAAATGTAATTTTACATGTAGATTCCAAATATGACATCAGTTTGACTGAATTGTGAATTTTTAATGACGTAAATCAGGATTATTTCTACTCGCATCTGGGATATTGGTGGCGCTTCAAGATCTTTCATTTCTGTTCAATGGGAAAAATTGATATATTGATTTACCCATCAAATATAAGTACAAAGCATGTTTTTTTAATACTTTATTTCAAGGATATCGAGGTCGGAAGTTGTGTCAATTAATGGAAGGATATTTTCTCATGGGTTTTCAATTATCTAGTTGAAAGCCCATGATCTCATGTAAAATTTAGACGGATGAATGGCAATGGAATAACTCTCGCCAAACCACTGTAATCACGAGACATTGTAAAACAAAATCATTATGGTGATTGGAGCGGTGAAATGTAGCTTTCAAGCCCACATATATCTTGTGATATTACCCATTCATTGGATAAGTTTGATAATCATGAGATAGATGTGAAAAACAACAAACAAGTGAATTATACGTGAACTGCCATGTTTAGAGTCCAGTACCTCATTATATATAAATCCCCTACTATTGTCTGGTTATATTATTATAGGGCACAGTTTGGAAATGCAGTCTGCCGTAGCTAACTTTCCCCAAGCATTGCATTTGTCTTTATATTTACAACCTTACCAATAAACCCCATCGCAAGAGCTACTAAGTTGGAGAGAACATCATTTCTGTGGTCCTGGGCCAATGTTTGAATGCTGGGGTTCGCTATTCTACGACACACCTTATTTGGAAAGATGAAAAAAGAAAACGCTTAGTTATCTTTCAAATGTGTAAATTTTCAAAAGTATTTTATCTCCAATTGAAAAGAATTTCACATTTTCCTATTCAAATTACACATCAGAATGGTAAATATTTAAATATCATAGTGATTGCTAAGTAAACAGTTTACTCACCAGAAACAAAACAAGCTTGGTTACTATGGTGAAGCTTAGTATCACAATGGTTGCTATGTCAACAGATGGACCGCTGGACTGGTCACCAGCATACTCAATAATCTTTTGGATTGACTCTCTGATCTGCAATAAATTTTTAAACACATAAAAAGCTAAAAAACATCAAAAATGATTGAGATTTACAAATTTTTGATTTATTTCTTAATCTTCAAAAATAGTCTAAATAAAACTCAAATCTGAGTTATGCTTTAGACAGATAGAGGGGAGGACTAAATGAGGACTCCACTTTATCTTTGCCCAACTTAGTTCATTGAGATAACAGATGTCTAAATCCTCAGACTTTTGATGGATTGAATTTAAGCAGCTTTGAATAAACCAGGCGCTGGCCATGGTGTCAAATCAGCACCTATATGATATTGAATTATTGTTTGGAGGTGTGCAGTGCACTAAAGTAGCTATTTCATAAGACATGTGTTTTTAAAAGAAACACATCTTTTATTGTTTTACATATTTTTATATTACTGGACTTATTTTCTTATTACCATTTGCACAGAAGCAAGCGCCATGACAACGGATATGACAATAATAGCCACAGGTTCCAGTTTTGTCCTTCCCTGGGGGTACAGGTACGGATTCCTCTGTTTCATAGCTCTGCTTGTCCACCATATGATCACCCCAGAAGCCATGTCAACAGCACTGTCAATCACACTGGAGATCACAGAAAGAGAACCTGCAATAAAGATGCCATATCAACAGCACTGTCAATCACACTAGAGATCACGGAAAGAGAACCTGCAATATAGTTGCCATATCAACAGCACTGTCAATCACACTGTCAATTTGAGAAAGAGAACCTGCAATATAGTTGCCATATCAACAGCACTGTCAATCACACTGTCAATCAGAGAAAGAGAACCTGCAATATAGATGCCATATCAACAGCACTGTCAATCACACTGTCAATCAGAGAAAGAGAACCTGCAATAAAAATGCCATATCAACAGCACTGTCAATCACACTGTCAATCACAGAAAGAGAACCTGCAATATAGTTGCCATATCAACAGCACTGTCAATCACACTGTCAATCAGAGAAAGGGAACCTGCAATATAGATGCCATATCAACAGCACTGTCAATCAGAGAAAGAGAACCTGCAATATAGATGCCATATAGATGCCATGTCAACAGCACTGTCGATCACACTGGAGATCACAGAAAGAGAACCTGCAATAAAGATGCCATATCAACAGCACTGTCAATCACACTAGAGATCACAGAAAGAGAACCAGCAATATAGATGCCATATCAACAGCACTGTCAATCACACTGAAGATCACAGAAAGAGAACCTGCAATATAGATGCCATGTTTCATAGCTCTGCTTGTCCACCATATAATCACCCCAGAAGCCATATCAACAGCACTGTCAATCACACTAGAGATCACAGAAAGAGAACCTGCAATATAGATGCCATGTCAACAGCACTGTCAATCACACAGGATATCACAGAAAGAGAACCTGCAATATAGATGCCATGTCAACAGCACTGTCCATCACACTGGAGATCAAAGAAAGAGAACCTACAATATAGATGCCATATCAACTGCACTGTCAATCACACTAGAGATCACAGAAAGAGAACCTGCAATTTAGATGCCATATGAACAGCACTGTGGAACACATTGGAGATGACAGAAAGAGAACCTGCAATTCAAATGCCATGTCAACAGCACTGTCAATCACACTAGAGATCACAGAAAGAGAACCTGCAACAAAGATGCCATGTCAACAGCACTGTCGATCACACTAGAGATCACAGAAAGAGAACCTGCAATATAGAGACCATATAAACAGCACTGTCAATCACACTAGAGATCACAGAAAGAGAACCTGCAATATAGAGACCATATAAACAGCACTGTCAATCACACTAGAGATCACAGAAAGAGAACCTGCAATATAGATGCCATATCAACAGCACTGTCAATCACACTAGAGATCACAGAAAGAGAACCTGCAATATAGATGCCATATCAACACCACTGTCAATCACACTAGAGATCACAGAAAGAGAACCTGCAATATAGAGACCATATAAACAGCACTGTCAATCACACTAGAGATCACAGAAAGAGAACCTGCAATTTAGATGCCATATGAACAGCACTGTCAATCACACTAGATATCACAGAAAGAGAACCTGCAACAAAGATGCCATGTCAACAGCACTGTCAATCACACTAGAGATCACAGAAAGAGAACCTGCAATTTAGATGCCATGTCAACAGCACTGTCAATCACACTAGAGATCACAGAAAGAGAATCTGCAACAAAGATGCCATGTCAACACCACTGTCAATCACACTAGAGATCACAGAAAGAGAACCTGCAATTTAGATGCCATGTCAACAGCACTGTCAATCACACTAGAGATCACAGAAAGAGAACCTGCAATAAAGATACAATGTCAACAGCACTGTCAATCACACTAGAGATCACAGAAAGAGAACCTGCAATATAGATGCCATATCAACAGCACTGTCAATCACACTAGAGATCACAGAAAGAGAACCTGCAATATAGATGCCATATCAACAGCACTGTCAATCACACTAGAGATCACAGAAAGAGAACCTGCAATATAGAGACCATATAAACAGCACTGTCAATCACACTAGAGATCACAGAAAGAGAACCTGCAATATAGATGCCATATCAACAGCACTGTCAATCACACTAGAGATCACAGAAAGAGAACCTGCAATATAGATGCCATGTCAACAGCACTGTCAATCACACTAGAGATCACAGAAAGAGAACCTGCAATATAGATGCCATATCAACAGCAATGTCAATCACACTAGAGATCACAGAAAGAGAACCTGCAACAAAGATGCCATGTCAACAGCACTATCAATCACACTGTAGATCACAGAAAGAGAACCTGCAATTTAGATGCCATGTCAACAGCACTATCAATTACACTGGAGATCACAGAAAGAGAACCTGCAATATAGATGCCATGTCAACACCACTGTCAATCACACTAGAGATCACAGGAAGAGAACCTGCAATTTAGATGCCATATCAACAGTATTGTCAATCACACTGTAGATCACAGAAAGAGAACCTGCAATTTAGATGCCATGTCAACAGCACTGTCAATCACACTGGAGATCACAGAAAGAGAACCGGGAACAAAGATGCCAAATCAACAACACTGTCAATCACACTAGAGATCACAGAAAGAGAACCTGCAATTTAGATGCCATGTCAACAGCCCTGTCAATCACACTGGAGATCACAGAAAGAGAACCTGGAACAAAGATGCCAAATCAACAACACTGTCAATCACACTGGAGATCACAGAAAGAGAACCTGCAACAAAGATGCCATATCAACAGTATTGTCAATCACACTGTAGATCACAGAAAGAGAACCTGGAACAAAGATGCCATATCAACACCACTGTCAATCACACTAGAGATCACAGAAAGAGAACCTGCAATTTAGATGCCATATCAACAGCACTGTCAATCACACTAGAGATCACAGAAAGAGAACCTGCAATTTAGATGCCATGTCAACAGCACTGTCGATCACACTAGAGATCACAGAAAGAGAACCTGCAATATAGAGACCATATAAACAGCACTGTCAATCACACTAGAGATCACAGAAAGAGAACCTGCAATATAGATGCCATGTCAACACCACTGTCAATCACACTAGAGATCACAGAAAGAGAACCTGCAATTTAGATGCCATGTCAACACCACTGTCAATCACACTAGAGATCACAGAAAGAGAACCTGCAATATAGAGACCATATAAACAGCACTGTCAATCACACTAGAGATCACAGAAAGAGAACCTGCAATTTAGATGCCATGTCAACAGCACTGTCAATCACACAGGATATCACAGAAAGAGAACCTGCAATACCCAATTGAAAGAAATAGTTGTCGAACGAATAGTTATGAACTTCTGACACAACATTGTAATTACAGTATGAAGATAATCAATTGTGTTTATTTTAAATGATGCAAAATCAATGATCTTATCAGAATGCACTAAACTGAGTTCAAATTTGATTGTGAATTATAGTTTGATATGTATGGACTTGGATTTGTTGATGTCATATATAATGCTAAAAATTGGTTACAAAAGTATTTACCAGAAATTACTGCGGCAACCACTTTCCCAATGAGAAGTAGCAGGTTTAGGAATAATGACGTTTTAGCCAAGATGTTTGCCATGCGTAAAACTTTCTTTTTTCGTTCATCACTCTCCTCTTCGTTGAAACTGTCCTGATGGGCCAGCTCAAAGTCTGCCAAGAAAAATACAGAATATAAGTTATTATTGTAAGATACTTATGTAATAAGTAGGCAATTGTCTCTGGCCTAAAATAACAGTTGAATTAATAGCATGTACATTTAATCAAATCCAATACTTCAGCACATCACCCTTTCAAATATGTTAATACATGTAACACTATTTTGCCAATGTACAAAAAATCAAGACAATAAATCCTTGCAAGGATTGGGTTATTTCTGTTGAAATTATCAAAGGAAGAGCTGAGCCAACTATTTTTCTCCAGTTCTGCAATATTGTATTTAAGTGGTAATTTTGCCTAATCATTTAATTTGCCTATTGCTTAATTTTTGCTGGTTCGGAAAATTACATGTCAGAAATATTTTCTTCATATTGTTATCCAATGGGAAGTTTCTTGTCATTAGGAAAGTTAGAATTAGGAAAATGATAAGATTTGATCATTCAGAAAATTAACCACTTGGAATAAATAACACTTATATAGTAATCAATGACAAACTTGACAAACTAAGAACATTCATACTTATTGTAAAAATTGGTGAACTTATTAAAATTGCTAAAAAAACTATTAACTTATTGTAAAATCAGTGAACTTATTGTAAAATTGCTAAAAATACTATCAACTAAATGCTATAACTTATTGTAGAATCGCGATAAACTTATTGTAAAATGATTTCTCTACACACTTGTAATGAGTTCATCCTGCGCTTTATAATAAGCTCTGACACTTTGTGGGAGTTTCTTGTCTGCTTTCTGCTTCCCGCGTCTCTTAGATGTGAAGACATCCAGGGACATTCGCCATTGGTCGTTTTTAGCTTCTTCTTTATCATCTGGCAAGTCATCAAGAAAGCTGAAAGACAAATGCTTCAATATTCATCATTTCTTAACCATAGAGGTGCCAGTGAGCTAATGAATCATAAAAGCACATTGATTTTCACAGTATTTTTATCAATAATGTGCAAAATCATAATTCAACCCATTTTGCTTAAAAATACACCACTAATGTAATATTTCACACTTGATACAGTGTAAACAAATTCTAGACAGCATGTTATTTTTAAAGATTTAACAGGATGCAAAAATACAGCACCATTGAAAAATTAGAGCCCCATCCAATCTGATGAATGCTGGTTATGAGCCTAAGTACATATATGTTATACAGTAAAAATTGTAAAGTGGAACATCTCTGTTACAAAAACACCCCGTAAATCCCATAACTCATTGGCTTGAAATGAACTTTGAAGTGAGTTAAACACCTTCCAAATGAAACAGCTTGTACAGGTACAATAGGTGTTTCGCTTAATACACAAGTTTTTCTTTATTTTCTATCGGCCATTCTTACCTTGCTGTGGAGGGCGTTATCTCCAACATAGGGATTCTTCGAGGGCAGTTCATACTGGGACAAATCGCTGCGTTATCACTTGATGAATGTATCATATTCCCATTCATAACAAAGCTTCCGGTTGTTTGAAGTTTATTCTTATCTGTTGTATCAGCGGTTAATTTAAATTCCCCGCTACTGTGACATTTACGAAAAGGAGGCAGTACATGCTGTGGGCTCTCCTGATTGGTTAAAAGTTTTTTGGTCGCATCTGGGCTACCAACGGGTGGAGACACTCCTCTGGCGATACTTTCATCTTCTGAAGACCCCCCAAGGCTTGTAACATCGAGAAGTATGGGAGATTGCGATCCTCTTGCCTTTTCGGCCATTTTGATTTATTTCTTCGCAAAAAGACTAGAATTGTTTGTATAATGATTATAACAAATGCTAAAAGTTTGCTGTAAAGTTTTTTTATCGAGAATTTTTGACGAACAGTATACAATATACTTTAACGAGTTACTTGTTTGTTCTACAATAAATAATGCACAACATATATTGTGTACTGTGCTTAATTGATAAGTGCTTTGATTCAGTTGCTTTGCAGTATTCAGTATCCAAGATGAGTACACAATAATGTTAGAACCCCTTGTTCAAATTCCTGAGATTCTAACTGTTTTAGTATTCAAGCATTGAGAATCTGAGTAGAGTATTTGAGTAGAGTTTCCGAGTAGAGTATTTGAGTAGAGTTTCCGAGTAGAGTATTTGAGTAGAGTTTCTGAGTTGAGTATCCAATTGTTCAGTATTCATTTACATTCTTGCTGCATCCGAATCCTGAAATAAAAATAAAACAAAATTGTACAAATATATCGTGTATGAATTGATAATTCAATAATTTTTAAAAATTTATGTGACACAATCATTTCCTCTTATGTTTTTATAGTTTAATTCACACATAAAGACATCATTGAAATGTGCCAAGTAATGCAATAAATTGTCCAAAACCTAAAGATAAGATATGCTGGTCACATTTTGTAAAAAGGTGATCCATGATATCATGATATGTTTGAAAATATTAAATTGAGGTCAGTAGCCAGCTTTTTCCAAGGTGGGTTCAGTTTTTAAAAACTTCAGGGGGGTTCAAATTTGACAGTTTTGGCCCGATATCACTCAGTGCTAGAAATGGTGAAAAAATGCATGATTTTCAAAAAATTTTGGTCAGGAGGGGTCACCGGAACTCCCCCTGGCTATGAGCCTGAAGGTGGTGGTGGTAAAACTGCCACCATTATACAAAGGATCTTGTACACCTGCCATTATGATCTCCCCATGAACAAAAATAAATTCATCTGATTTTTCAAAATAAATATACTGCTTTTATTATTACATTTAAATGTACACTAGTATCTTGTTGACCTATATTCAGCACTGTGTTGATGAATGGGCCACTTTTTAGGGCAATATTCAATCATAAAGTGTACAGGCCTACAGGGGTAGAGATGCCAAACCAGGAAGTCTTTTTGTGTCTGTCAAAATCCATTTGCATCCTACACATCCCTACATCTTATCAAAATATGTTATTAATTAATGAATCATAACAGTATAATCTTTGGATTTACAAAGTTGTATGGGATTTCATAAGTGTAAAAGTTGCTTTTGAAGCATTTTTCTATAGCCATTTTGTAGGAAAAAAATGATGAAAAAAATGAATAATCTTTTAATTTGAAGTATGACCTGAATCGATTGCAAACTTTATATTTGCACATCTGATCTGAAATACCATTTGTGTCATATTGTGAAATTATTTAATTTGCAATCGATTCAGGTCATAGTGTATTTTTGGTATTTTTGTGAAAATCAATAGAAACCAATGGCCTCCATTGGAATCTGTTGGTATCCACATGTTAAGTCAATAGAACACATCCAATGTCAAGTCAATACACCCTTGCTGAACTTAATGACCCCAACCTCAGCCCATGTGGGGCCAAACGCTTAAATATTTTCCAAAGTATTATGTAACATTGTATTCTTTATATTACACCTAAAAATGATTCATTTTGTTCATGGGGAGATCATAATGGCAGGTGTACAAGATCCTTTCACCATTTATACCTCTCTAATCCGAAAAATCTCTCAATGTGAAATGCTTGAAATGTGAAATGCTTGAAATGTGAAGTGCTTGAAAGGTGAAATGCTTGAAATGTGAATATCTACTAATCCAAACACTTTTGACCAGTCCAAGAAGCATTTGGATTAAAACAGTTTCACATGAATGTTTTTACAAAGAAACATGATATGATAGTCAGGTACATGTACATGTACCTCGTTTTAACTGAACCCTTTTCCCATATTTCAGAGGATTCAACATGTAAACTAAATTTCAGCAAAATTGTTTTTATCTATACTCTTTGGACAACCCTCGTGCCGGCATGAGAAAAACAGTCAAGTCATACAAAGGACAAATTGTAAACATGTTTTATAACATTAATAAGTATAGAAAGAAAATAAATTTATTTTGTGAATAGCTGATTCACAGGCTGGTATCGAAAAATTTGTCCGCTGTGACGGAGCGTGCTATTTTGCATAGAATCACTAGGAAATCCACACAATTTATTTTTTACTCATATGTTTTGCTATATCAAAGAAAATTACTGACTCCATGCAATGAATATATCATTTGCGGGTAACTTTAAATTCTGTTTGAAGTCCAACAACGCTATGAGTAAAAGCTATTGAAAACGGCGTCGGAGTATCATACTCCAAAATGTAGCATTTCTTTTATTTCTTTTTAATGGTACAATATAGCGACACGATAATATTTACATATGTTTTCAGCATAACTCTGAAGGTATTAATGAGATCTTTATGTATTGGGTATTTTTAATTTTTTTGATAAAAAATAATAATTTTTTTTTTTGTCCGCTGTGACGGAGCAGTTTCAAATCTGAAATGCGTTAAGAATTTAGATTCATAATATATTTCTTAACAACTAAACTTTAGAGGAGCGAGCGTGTCAAATCTCTTTCGTAAAGTATTCTGAAAAATGAAATGTAATAAAAGTACACAATTCAAATTCTGAGATGTATATACGACCACTCTTTAAGCTTCTTTTCTCAGTTTGTACTGCAATCCAACTTATGCATGGTAACTCATGAAAATGATAGTCAACTTCCATTTCAGTAAAGGGTATTTGCCTTTCGTAGTGCCCTCTGTCCATGGATCCATCGGCCTAAAGGTAAGTTGAATGTATCTTGAAATACGAAAATGCAAAATTTGATTTTAAGATCGTTCTTTATTTGACTAAGAGTTATGGCTATCTGATGCAACTCCAGTAAAACATGTGTACAGTGAACACATATGGAGCCCAAAAATGTGTTCCCAGTTGGTATAGATGTTCACTCCACAGAGGCAATTTCATACAGAAGTCAGAGGAATATTTGATAAGAAGAGGTGTTCACTAGAGAAAGGTATTCATTGATACAGGTTTTACAGTGCAGCACGTTTACAAAGACTTTTTTTTATAATTTTAGTCTATGCAAAACGATGAATTTCAAATAATTACAAATTAAATCTGCATTGGGATCATCTTATAAACAGTAATATAATATTATGTGGTAAAAGGTTATACATCTGTCGGAATGCATGATGTCTGTGCGCTATTTCGAATAAGTAAATTCATATTAGCCCTATTTACACTACACGTGACATTTCAAGACGTCTAGGCGAAAACGTATTAGAAATATTATGTTGAGTTTACATCATGTTGATTCATGTTGATTTCAGTACAAACCTCCGAAAAATGCTAAGAGTGGTCGTTTTTATATCTCAGATTTACATTACCCCATATCTCCAAGAGGCTGCTTGTCATTTTTTAGGAAGTGATTTGTGACGTTCTCTCTTCTAAGGGTACTTTTAAAAGATATAATTTGAATCTTAAATTCTTAACGTAGTTCACAGTTAAAACTGCTCCGTCACAGCTGACAAAAAATGTAAACATTATTTTTTATAAAGAATATTAAAAATACCCAATACATCAAGATATCATTAATACCTTCAGAGTTATGCTGAAAACATATGTAAATATTATCGTGTCACTATATTGTACCATTAAAAAGAAATAAAGCAAATGGTACATTTTGGAGTATGATACCCCGGCGCCGTTTTCAATAGCTTTTACTCTTAGCGTTGTTGGACTTCAAACAAAAGTTAAAATTACCCGCAAATGATATACCCATTGCATGGAGTATGAAATTTTGTTTGGTATAGCGAAACATATGAGTAAAAAAAAAATTGTGTGGGTTTCTTAGTGTTTCTATGCAAAATAGCACGCTCCGTCACAGCGGACAAATTTTTCGATACCAGCCTGTGTGATTATAACCCTAACAATTATATACATCCTGTGAACTAAGCTTTATTTAACGATCACAATTAACATTTATAGGACATTTATGATTAAAGTAACCCTGGGTGATACACGTTTATAGATTTCATTGCTCTGCTATGCACTGCATACTAAAATACTTTTTTTATTGAAAGCAGGTGTAATTTCCAAAATGATGGCAAAAAATTAGTGTGATACTAGTGTAAGATTATGAATTGAAGTATTTATTCTACCCCCCCCCCCCATCATGGTTCACTTTGCTCCCATTGGTCGAAAGGTTTTTTAGGTTAGAGGGTATCAATTGAGGATACCACATTTTCCCTAGAACTGAACACTAATCATTAATGTTTACATGTAATGTGATTGAACTTTTATTTGATGATCATAATAAACATTTTATAGGACATTCATTTCGAGTCAGAGTAACCCATGTTACATGTTTTTGCTTTCACCACTCTGTTTTTGTGTAAATTGGATGAAAATACCACATACCACAACGTATGCTAAAATACTTTGTATTGAATGCAAGTCTGAGGTAATAAATAAAAAATAAAATTGCTTTGAATAAAATGTTAATTTCTGGAGTACCAATATTATAGCTTGTCATTTCACATCAAGATAAATATGAAAAGAATGTGTTAACAATGATTAAAACATAACTATCACATCTGCTTATGGTATTCAGAAACTAGAATATGGTAAAATTGTGACAAACAAAGGGGGCAAGCTAGAGAGGTAATCATGAGGTCATGTCTGAACATTGGGAGTTTCCTTCTCTTGTATATAATAGGCATAGCATCTTGTTTATCTTATTTTCTTTTATGTGATCTTTTTCTTTTTATCTTGTTCATACCTCTAAACAAACGTGACTCAAATATATCAATAGATGAAATCACACTTCAAGGTGAATAGTAAAATATACAGTTACATACCTGCCAACCTACCGTATTTTTACGGGAATCTACCGTAAATTTTTCGTTTTTCCGTAAAAAAATGACAAACTACCGTAAAAAAATACCATTTTTTCCCGTAAAAACGCCCGTAAAAAAATCTACCGTATTTTTTTCGTAATCTACCGTAAATTTTCTTTGTAAAAAACTAGTTTATTCCATGAGAACGGCCGTAAAATCTACCGTAAATTTTTGAAAATCTACCGTAAATTTTCGAAAATCTACCGTATTTTTGTTCAAACTACCGTAAAATTTCCCGTTATTGTTATTGGGAAATGCTGAAAAATTGAAGTCTTCCTGTACTGTCCCTGTAATATTCCTTCACCAACCCGGTATCGGCAGGTCTGTGGTTATCAGGTTATTGCGCATTTATCTAAGTAAGCTTGCGTGTAATCAGTCCAAACACCAACTACCACTAGCTAGAAAGAATTCTTTCTGCCATGATTTTTGTAGTTAACCAAACCCTTTTGTACACGGATCTTTATTCCGAATGCAACAAAAATATGATTTTAGTTGCGCTTCATCTAAATAAATGAGTGGAAATGCGTATGCATATTTAGCGTATGAAATATGCGTAGTTTGATTTGTTATGATCAGTAATGAACGACACATATACATTATACATAGTTTAATCAATTTGTGTACAGAACGATAAAATGTTGTATTTTTCATCAGAACACATTATCAGTAACAAATACTTAATTAAAAAATAAAGCATTGAGTTCTGGTTTATTATAAAAGTATTGTGATATCCGAATCTGAACGATGTCTCAGGGGAAAGGTTTCGGCAAATGCTCATAACAAATTATTTTTGAAAGACAATTGATCTGTACTTATTTTCCATTTGTGCCAGACAAACACATTGATATCATTAGAGACTTGCGAGTGAACAAATCAATATTTAATACCATATGATTCCAATGTTATATGAACATTATGTCTGTCATTTCAATTCGTTAAAATGATAGATCATCTAAGATGGTAAGTAAAAACGTGTAAAATCCATATTTTGTATTTCAGTAAATGTTTCATTCATGGTATTTCAAAACATCCTGATATCTAAAAAAACTGGTTAGAAGGTGAATAAAAGTGGAGATATGAATATTGTGTTCGTATTTTGAATCAATCTAGATTTATTGTAAAAAAGTTGTATATGTACATTTTGCTGAAACATTAAAATCCAAAGTTGCTGTCAGTCCATTGTAGGCATGGTAAATGAAGAATAAAAAGTGTTTAGTCTCTATTTATTCTTGAAAATAGTATATCTATTTTTTCTTGAAAATAATAGTTTTGTATAATTCTCAGGTGGTAGTTCTGCTTTACAAACTGTAATTATCAAAATCACTCTTGCAGTAAAATATGTATTCACAATAACAACAACAATATGACCACGTAAACATTGTATTAATATAGAAAACCGCATTGTATAAAGGTTTAACTACCGCATTTCTACCGAAAAATACCTCATTTTGGCAAATCTTCCGCAAAAGTACCAGTTTTTCAAAAAATTACCGTAAAAACTACTGCAATTTTCAAAATCTACCGTAAAACTACCGCATTTTTTCAAAATCTTCCGCAAAAGTACCGGTATTTCAAAAAATTACTGTAAAAACTACCGCAATTTTCAAAATCTACCGTAAAACTACCGCATTTTTTCAAAATTTTCAGCAAAACTACCGGTTTTTTCAAAAAACTTCCGTAAAAACTACCGCATTTTTTCAAAATCTACCGTAAAACTACCGCATTTTTTCAGAATCTTTCGCAAAACTACCGTTTTTTTCAAAAAACTACCGTAAAAACAACCGCACTTTTAAAAATCTACCGTAAAACTACCGCATTTTTTCTAAATCTTCCGCAAAACTACCGCTTTTTTCAAATTTCTACCGCAAAATTACACTTTTTTCAAAAATCTACCCCAAACCTCTGAAACTACTGTATTTTTTGAAAATCTACCGCAAAAACTACCGTATTTTTTAAATCTACCGCAAAAACTACCGTTTTTTAAAAAATCTACCGCAAAAACTACCGTTTTTTCTTAAATCTACCGCAATTTCGTTGAAAAATACCGCAAAAACTACCGTATTTTGAAAAAATCTACCGCAAAAATACAGCAATTTTAAAAAAATCTACCGCAAAATTTTGGTCTTAGGTTGGCAGGTATGAGTTAAAACCCTTCTAATATGTATCACATAATTCTATTTAAGAAACAACATTGAAACGTGATGACTTGGTATAATACTTTTGAGTAAACTACCACGGGGCATAGAGCTAAACAAGTTTATTCCTTCAGTTGTATGAAATTTCTTGATGGATCAGAGGGAAATATTATATTGGCTGCGGAATATATTGTTAAAATGTATACCCCTGCCCTTCTCTCCCATATCAGTGAATATATTTTGATTGGGCAGCTGGATTTTAATAGAACATATTCCTAGTATTCTGATTGGTTAAGATCAGGGTGCACTTTGATGAAATTTTATGACCATGTGCTATTTTCAGATAAACATAACTCATTCCACACATCATGTAGTACATCTTTCATTCTTGCACAAAAGATGCATTAGTGTACAGTCCTAGACTATTAATTGATGGTTGATAATTCTTCAGAATATTTGAATAACTAGAATATTCAGTGATTTACTTTTCAAAATTGCAAAAAAATTCCAACATGCACCCTGGCACTCAACGTATAGATGAAGCTCTCTTTTAAGAGACAAAAATCAAACCACTGGAAATGTTAATCTGCTTTGTTACTGATTTGTTAAGATTCTCATAAGATCTGGGATGTTTTTGAAATGTTTGTTCGCACTGATACAGAGTTTTTAGAATTTATTGGTGTCCAAAAAATGACAGCTCCTCTCTAGCAAAATGAATGATGGTATTCTTTGGGGGAATCCACCATTCCAAACATTTCCAATACCTGATAATTTATATTCTATATACTTAGTAGAGGATACCCTAATGTGGTAACGTACATTGTAATGTGGTTGATTGAAAACATTAAAATCATTTTAAAAGCACATAATGGTCCAGACTTTATACTGACAGTCAATCAGGCTGTTATATGTCAATTATATATCCGAGTTATCAGGATCTTCTCCTTGGAAAGGAAAGTTAGATGTACACACATGTATGTGATCTCTTCCCAAACACACCCAGAGATTACAGTATGTTCTATCATAATGACTAGATGAAGCCCTGAGAGAGGGTGCCCCTAGGAAATGCCAGATACAGACACGGAAATGCTCTGTGTACAGAAGGATAGTGTAAGAGTTACAGATGAGCAGGCCCGTAGCCAGGTAGTATGTATCCAACAGACTGACAGAAGTCAGTCTGTTATGATGTACTACTTTCCTGTGGAAATTGCAGTGAAATTTTTTGCACAAAATTATCAATTAGAGGAACCATTTCTTCAATAAAATAAGCATTACAAAATTTCAATTAAGTAGTAAGGTACAATTAAATGCAATAAAAAGTAACACAGCATATTGTCAAGTGGAAATAAGGCTAGTTGAAGTAAAAATGTGCAAATTAATTTTACCAAATCGGCCATTTTGAATACCACTTCCTATGTAAACAAATATTAAAAATTACCAACCTTTAACATAGGTGCCTTATAGTCTGAATATAATTCAGACTAAATAGGATATAGTCTACGTAGCCAGGGGGGTTCGCAGGGTTCGAGTGAACCCCCCCCCCCCTGGCCAAAAATTCTTTCAAAAGCATGCAGTTTTTGACCATTTGAGCACTTCTCAAGTGATTTTAGCCTAATCTGCGCCAGAATTATCAAATGTGAACCCCCCCTGGAATTGAAAATTGAACCCTTGGCAAATCCTGGCTACGGGCCTGGGTGAGTCTCTAGGATTATTCAAAGTGGCTGTGTCAATGCCTATCTAAAAAAGGAAAACCAAAAAAACAGTCTCCATCATCAATAGCGTACATGATGCAAGTAATTGAAACCAAGCCTCCAAGCCTAACAACCATTTCCTAAAAATTAGACTATTTTGAAAAATAAAAAAATAAATTCTCACCTCACTTCAGGATCGTTTGCGCTGTTTTCAAAGAGTCTATATGACTTGAATCTATTATTTTTAGATTATTTGCATATCATTTGTTCTCCTTACTCTATGACAGTCTAATTACATCACAATATGTTGTAGAAATATAGTTATTTGTGCGAGCATTCACTGATGCTGCGACACAAAAAAAAATATTTCAAAATTTGATTATCGCCCACTAAAATACGCTAAAATTACGAACGAACAATAATTTAAAATCGAATTTAGTTCGGAAAATAGTTAGCCTTTCTCCATCACGCCTAACCATCGACAAGGTGCAGTTACAAAATATACCGTTGTACACTTTAGATGTACAGTGTCACTATTAACTGATTTGAAGCAAAAAACTATGATGCAGGTGTGATGTAGGTTTTAAAAAATTAATCTTGGGATTTCATGTTTAATTTCGTAGTCAGTGTTCGTAGTGTGTTCGCTTTGGAAGTTTTAGCTTTCTGATTACATTAAAGATTTTCGAGCAATGCTCGATTTTTTCGGAGTTAATCTACCCACAAAAATTATCAGTTGGAAAATGTTGAGTTTTTCACATTTCCTTGGATCATTTTTTACCTGTCGCCAAAGAGTGTCGATTATTTTATTGAGAATATGTTTCTCTTGACCAAAATGAGGAACCTGTATCAACACCTGACAGTTATAGAGCTCTACATAAGAGATAAATAGGGTTATTTCCGGGGTTTGAACACCAATAGATATCACTGTCAGGTGTTTGATTCCCATGCGGGGCATTGAATTTAGCCGACACTTTCTGTAAATTTTTTTATCTGGCCAGGCTTGTTACACTATACCGTCGTTATTGTCCATTAGTTAGTCATTCCTTTGGGGCGCCCTTGGATCATTACATTGGTGTCAGATGTGGAATCAAAGCATTGGTTGTATCCTTTGTCCCCCTTGTTATATGGTAGTCACTGCTAGGGAAGCAGGGCTGACCACGAGGGCGTGGTCCTTTCAAAGGGGAGAAAGTGTAACGACATTTTAAGCATCAGACGGCCCAACGGTCCTAGGTTGATTCCCATGAGGGGCATTGAATTTAGCACACTTTCTATCAATTTCTTTATCTGGCTTGTTACACTATCCTCGTTATTAGTTAGTCATTCCATTACAATACTACACACTGATTTAGGACGGGTGGGAACAAATAAATATTCAACTATTTATTCATATGAAATGTGCGTTGTCAACTCGAATGTACGTTGTCCCCTGTAATTGAAATTCATGAGATATATATGTGGTATTAAACAATGTGATTCATTAAGGTTTTTATGAGTAACAAGTGATCTTCAACGAACATGTTCAAGTATCCTTCTTCAGCGTTTTCATTTTATGAAAGTACTGTTGTGGTGGTGGTTAATTTGTGCCCATTTGGAGTTTGCTTCCAGTCTCTTTATTTGGCGTCTGTACCTTACGTTCTGTTAGTTACATTGATAGATAGATCTATACTAGCTTATTGAATATGACTTATTAAAATCCCGTTTATGATATATCTGGAAAATTTCAATAGTTCAATCCAATTGAAGTAATTGTTCTGTTTCAGTTTTAAATGCATCTGACCCCTGTCTGTTAGTGTTATGAAAAATACGTTGCCAGCATTATGGTTAACTGTGAATTGAGTAAGTTTAATGGGACAACGTACATTCAAGTTGACAACGTACACGTATGATCTTTTAATAGCCGAAACGTTAATACTTATCAAATCTTCAAAAGACCCTAATTGTGTTCTTTAAAGAAAAAAATTCTCATAAAAAATATTCGACACACTCTTAGACGACAGGGGAGGAAATGATCAAAGGAAATGTGTAAAAACACAACGTTTTCCAACAGACCAATTTTTGGTTGACTATCAAACAAATCGAGCACTCTGTTCGAAAATCTTTTAACGTTATTAAAAAGTTAAATCAGATGTCTTCCTAAACGAATACACAAAAAATCAAACATGAAATCCTTAATGTATTCCTCATTATTACCCTGCGCGCAGAGTCTAGTCATAAGACGAAGCTCTCTTTTAAGAAGTGAAGTCGAACGAATGCAAAGGGTATCAGATTATTTTTATAAAACCTACATCATCAAACCTACATCATTGTCTTTGGTTCAAATCGGTTGAATAGTGACATCGTACATGTAAAGTATACTACGGTATATTTTGTCACTGTACCTTAAATGTAACTGTAACGTAAATGGTTAGGCGTGCAGTGTCCATTGGTGTTTGTTGTAACCCGCCTAAGACAGAACCAATTTAAGGAACTTATTGAAATCAAATGGACATGCAACGTGACCCCGGGACGTCATCTTACTGGGAGGTAATCAGGTAACTGGTGGTACTGAAACTGAGTGGGCCGGACTAGGCCTACAGTGTCCTAAATCAGGTTGCTCTACAGCCTGACAACGGTAAAGTCAGATACCGTTGTCACAAATGGCGGACATAACTGTCGCTTCAACGGCATATGGTAATTACAGTGTCAGTTGTCCCGTATCTCATTTTGATCGGTTACATTAAAGACTTTATTTCGATGATAGAACATTATAAATTGTACAATGAGTATTAAAACACTTTGATTGGTTGTTGTTCCAAAGGAATTTAGTCTAGGTGCTCTATTAAACATACAGTTATCATTACAGTTTCATGAAAATCTAATTGAAGCGACGGTTATGTCCGCCATTTGTGACAACGGTATCTGACTTTACCGTTGTCAGGCTATTCCGGTGTGAAAGTGTGTTGACATAAAAAATGCGAAGGTATATTGTGTTTATAAGATTAGACATGGTTCTAGGATGATAGGCTTTGGGATATAATGTCATCTATTTGAGAATTTATCCATAGCACAATACGCATGTCATGTGTACATGTAATAATGAAAATGAGTCGTTCAAATATGCTACAACCGACTAAATGGAGTATGTTTCGGGGGACATCTCAAAAATTGATACTAAATCCCACAATGGTCAATTCCATTACCATTTTTCTTGAAACAGACTTGTTCCCAAATATAAATACAGGTTTACATACCTTTGAGTAATAAATCAGACTTTACTAACCACCAAGTGAACAAATATGAGCAATTTGGTATGAATTTTTGGGGATCATTTGAGACGATGCTTCAAGCTTAACAATCACATTTGCTTTTTAATACACGGCGGCTTTTGGTATTAATTTCTGTTTGTCAATTAGTATATGATTTTGATCGTGAGCTTGCGTGAGCACGCGTCAAATAAGTTGATTAAATGGAATTAATCGGGAAAATAACTTTGAAAGCTTTAACTTTAATCAAGAATGAACGATAGTCCATGATCCTCGGGAAAAATAGTTTCCACTCAAGATGGCGCTCGCTTGTATTTGTATTGATACTGCACCCTTCAAACTATTAACAAAACGGGTCCGTTTCGTTAACAAAAAGTGTCGGGAACTCGAAGTTACGATTTTTATTTTTTCTTATTTCATGAGTTTAGGGCAGACTTTCTATGACATTTTTATCACATACGTGTGTCTGTATCATATCGGAGACATATAAAACAGTTTTATCTCTGATCAACGTTTGTGAATATATAGTTCAGAAAACGACAGAATCACCGATGATATACCTCACTTTTGTATGACTATTTTACCTGACAATTTGCGACTCAAAATTATTGTTTTCAAAACCGATTGCTTTTTACCATATTTTGGCGTCCTTGCATTGTGTCATTAATACAATTTTGAACTGTATGACATCGGTACATTCACTGATTACAAATGGTTGTATGATAATAACAATAAAACCACTCCGACTTATTCAGAATTATGATTAAATATAATATGATATCTAATTAAATGAATTGACGGGATAATATTACCCGCAACCGAAAATAGTCTAAAACATTGTATATAAAGTGCATGTATTCTCTGCAGATGAACAAATTAGTTCGAACAAGTGATTCTCGACACAGAAATGAAAACTTTTACAAATATTCCGTTACCTTCGAACAATGCAAAAGAGAAAAACGTGATATCACAAAAGTGATTTAAGAAATGATGCGTAGAAGTATTATTAGCCAACGAATTAAGATTTCGGCTCGTTTAAGTTCTTTTATATACTAAGATTGTTATGTATACAACCCTTTTTCTATAAGAGAAGTAATCGTCGTTGACGTCGACTGTTAATTATGGTAAGTATTTTTTTCAATAATTCAAGTTTAAAAAATGAATTTAGGTTGAAAAAGCCTACTAAACGATGAATTATAGCATACATTACATATCATAAAACACGGAAGGCAAGTGGAAACGTTTTAAATGAGTGCATTCGGTGTACAGGCTCCAAGTGTAACCGATTTTTGTTTTTTACTACAGCCTTGGTAAATGCATTCTTGCTTTATTCGTAATGTCGAATATTTTCCATTTCTTCCATTCTCGGACTACGGATAACATCCAAATGTTCATTGCGTTTGGTAATAATTTAAATCTCGAATTCTTAATCTAGGACTTTTTTCACCTAGGGTTGTAAAGATTTGATCCAAATACTAGACTTTATGCAATAATCTATCTTCCATTTTAAAATTGCCGTTACCATGGTTACTAAAACCGGCTCAATCATTTATAACGATTCCACTTCCACCCGGTGCAAAATACAGAGTTAATAGTGTTACCGTCGTAAGATAGTAAAACATTTTTTGTCATCAGTCTATCTGAATTTATTTGTAAAGTTCATTGATTGGCATTGCAAAAAAAACATTGTTTTTCCGAGAGAAGAGGGTCGATGAAATTTCAGTAGGTATGAATTCATATATATCCTAGAATTAACATTCTATAAAATCATTTTACGAATTCACAATTTTGTTTAAAAGTTGAATTATACAGACTGGTTGAATTATTTTTGATTTTGAAGGGTTCAGACGACGACCACACCAATAGAAGAGGGTCGATGAAAATTCAGTATGAATTCACATATCCTAGAATGAACATTCTATAAAATCATTTGACGAATTCACAATTTTGTTGTGAAACTGGTTGAATTATTTTTGATTTTGAAGGGTTCAGATGACAACCACACCACGAGTCCTGTTTTACTGGTGATGTTTTACATCTTCGTTTTGGCAAATCCAATTACGGCGAAAGGTAAGACTGGGAATTATTACTTGAAAGTCAAAAGCTTTATAGAACAATTTTACAATGTCGTTTGCTTTGAAAATTCCATGTCATTCCAGTATTCTTATATCTTCTAATTAGCCACAATTCATACCAATCCATAGCATTCATCCTCCCATGTTTTTTGCCGAAAAAATTAAGAAAATCGGTTGATAAACAAGTGAGAAATGAACTAATAAGTGCATGAAAATGGTTCTGAGAAAAATGCATTTCAAAATTTTAGTTCTCATAGAAACCAATGGTACAATGATATCTAAAACATAATTTATTCTTCCTTTAAACCTGGTTAGACAATCAACATTGGTTTTTTATGAAAGTCTAGCATATTTAGAAAAGATTGACATCGAAAAAAAAATTCAATTTTTTTCAAAAAGTTTTTGTTACCTTAGTGACATCACTAATGTTTCAAAATATTTTTGATAAGCTAAAACATTGAAGTGGCCCATTAAATATGACATTTTATTATTGAAATAGTGTGTCTTTTGTTCAATCTTTGCATTGGTGCTAAAAATATAATCTTTTTTGAAATGCATTAAGAAATATTTGATGATTAAGAAATTTCAACTTTTGAAATCAACGAAATTTGAATATTTGAGAAATGAAATGCTCACAACTTTTTTTCAAAACATTTTTTTTTGTTCAAAGTCCTGACAAATAGTAAATGAATGATAAAAAAATATTTTCAAACTTTAGACGGGGACTTTAAGAATCAGACAGTTCTAATTTTATTTCAAGACAGCGTTTTTAAATGAACACGATTACGAGTGATATGCAATGTGATTCTCAATAAAATTTCTTTCGTAAATTGCTAGTGCAAGAATGCAATTAATTGTCACCGGTTGTATACATTTTTACATTAGATTGAAGCACCAATGGCTAGTGCGAGTGTACAGTGAATTATCATTAGTTATATACATTTTTATATCAGATTTAAGCACAAATGGCTAGTGAGAGTGTACGAAGAATTATCATTAGTTATATACATTTTTATATCAGATTTAAGCACAAATGGCTAGTGAGAGTGTACAGTGAATTATCATTAGTTATATACATTTTTATATCAGATTTAAGCACAAATGGCTAGTGAGAGTGTACAGTGAATTATCATTAGTTATATACATTTTTATATCAGATTTAAGCACAAATGGCTAGTGAGAGTGTACAGTGAATTATCATTAGTTATATACATTTTTATATCAGATTTAAGCACAAATGGCTAGTGAGAGTGTACGAAGAATTGTCATTAGTTATATACATTTTTATATCAGATTGAAACACAAATGACTAGTGCGAGTGTACAAAGAATTGTCATTAGTTATATACATTTTTATATCAGATTGAAACACAAATGACTAGTGCGATTATACAAGGAATTGTCATTGGTTGTAACATTTTTATTCCAGATTCATGCCCAAATGGATAAAATAAGAGTACAGTAAATTGTCATTGGTTGTAAACATTTTTATTTCAGATTAATGCACAAATGGATAAAATAAGAGTACAGTAAATTGTCATTGGTTGTAAACATTTTTATTTCAGATTCATGCACAAATGGATAATATAAGAGTACAGAAAATTGTCATTGGTGAATACATTTTTATTTCAGATTCATGCAGAATGGTTAATGAGAGTGGTCGGGCAAAGTTTTCGATTTTTTTTATTCTTTTCAGAATAATGTCTAATGACCGGTGCGAGTATCCAAGCAAATGGTTACGGGTACTTCTCGCACTAGCCGTTTGTGCTTCATTCTGATGTAACTTGTTGTTAACGTTTTAGTCTTTTATTTCAGAAGCATGTCCAAATGGCTGGTACGAATGTAATGGAAGGTGCTATGGGTTGTTTACCAACCAAACCCACAATATGACGTGGGTTGAAGCTAGAGAAATCTGTTGGTCTAAAGATGCCTTCTTGGCCGCAATAACCAACGATGGTGAATATGGGAGGGAAGAAGAGGCATGCATGAAAGAAACACTGCGCAACTGGAATAATACAGAACCACTCTTGGGTATTGAACATGAAGCGCAGCAATCTATATACGCAGGTAAAATTTCAAAATAACATTCACACCAATACAAAGCATTCATCCTAACGTGTCATTTGTCGAGAAAATTGATTGTTAAATAAGCGAGAAATGAACTCATCTATGCATGAAAATGGTTCAGAGCGAAATGTATTTTGAAATTTTAGTTATCATAGAAATCAATTGTGCAGTAATATTTAGAACATAATATTTGCTTCTTTTCAACCTAGTTAGACAATCGATCAACATTGGATTATGTTGAAAATTTAATATATTTAGATAAGATTGACATAGACATTTTTTAAATTTTTTCAAAAAGTTTTTACACCCTTAATGACATCATCTTTCGAGTGCTAAAACATTTTAGTGGCACATTCAATTTTTTATATAAAATTATTTATTCAAAAACATAAACGCAAAATACATAAACACAAACAATACTTGAATCAATAAAACTATGCAAAACGGAACTATACATTATATCCTGGATTAGAATTTATACAATTGTAAAATAGGATTTACACAGCATTATATACACTATCAAATCTTAGTAAGGAGCAAAGGCATTTATAATTTTCTTAAAATCATGAGCAATATTTACTTTTCCTTGCAGTTTAAAAATGTGTTCATAAATATTTAATTTAGATGCTATTTTCGATTTAAAATTTGGTTGTTTATATTGAGTTGGATTGTCTGAGTTTTTTGTCCAAATTTCATGAATACATTTCATCAATATTGTGTAAAGTAACATTCTAAATTCTAATTTGCTGTTCATGCTTTGGTACCCCAGAAGTATATTTTTCCAAGTAATATCCACCTTTAGTGTTTCACTTCGAATATTCCATAGATTTTTAATTAACACACAATCATATAATAAATGTCTAATGTCTTGTACAACATGACATTCACTACATTCTTTTGGTACATTTATATTCCACTTATTTATGTAATAGTTTAAAGTTAAATTCTGATAACTTTTGGCATTCAATATCTTTTATCTTGTTTTTGTATATATTCTATCATTCTGAATATTGAACGATTTTGTCCAATCTGCTTCCACCTTTGGTCTAATAAATTTATCTTTCAATAGGATTTTATAAAAGAACTTTGAACTTAATTTCTCAAGGTTTACATATTTGTCATTTCTAAATAGGAAAGAGTTTGAATGCCTTTTATTAGCACATTTCATACTTTGTTTACTCTCATATTTAATATTTTGCAAAGCAAGTCTAATTTTTGAAAATTCGGTCATCCAATTTTGCTTATTCTTTAGTCTTAACAAAACAGTTTTCTCATCAATGAGATGATTTCTCTCGTCAAAAAAGTTATTTACATAAATAAAACCTGCATTTATCCAATTTTTCATGTATAAAGTTTCTTTCCTACATAAAAACCGTTTTTTAGCCATAAAACTTCTGTTCCAGGATGTTTATTTTTCTCTATTTCCTTACATCTATTGTATGCACAGAAGACATGTTTGTAGAACTTATAGTGATCTAAAATCTTAACATTTTCGTCAAATTTTGTTTTGTAAAAATCGTTTATTGTAAAACCAAGCTTATTTATGATAAATTCTGGAATTATTTTAACCGATGTGTTTGTTGTTTATATCCGAGGTCCCCATGCAGCTTTTAAAGCATCAATTTTACATTGAATGTCTACCAGATTAATTCCCCCATCAAGTATATTTGTATATATATTTTGTTTTACCAAATCCTTTTTCCATAGAAAACCGAAAATAATTTTATTGATTCTTTTAACAATATCATCGGGTACATCTAGAATACTAATTTTGAAATTCCAAGAGTGTTGATGACATGTGCTTTGCCAAAGGGGGTCAGTTTTCTTTTTTTCCATGATTCAAAAAGTTTTTCAAAATTGTTAATCTTGTTGTCCCAGTTTTTTTCTTTGCACAAAGTTTTGTCATTTCCAATATATATTCCCAGACATTTTACAGGTTCTACTCCAAAATGAATATTTTCATGTTTATGTCCATTACTTTTTAAGTTACCTAACCATATTCCCTCAGTTTTGTCATCGTGAGATATCACGGCTTTCTCTCAGTGTCCTTCTATAACCATTCTTGTGCATAGCAGAGATGGTCTGAATATCAAAATGCAGTTTTGTCCATATTTAAATTAAGTCCAGATATTTCAGAAAAATTATTTCTTTCTTTAAGTGCTTCGCGAATAGATTCTTTAGTTGACAATGTGAGGGTGTATATATTATATATATTTCTTTTTCATAAAGCATATTCAATTTTGCGACTTGTTGGTGACAACTATACAACTATAAATTCCTTTAATCCTACCATGAACTTCATTTCCAGGTGTGATGACTTGTGCTGGGACATGCGACTTGTTGGTGACAACTATTCATACATATACAACTATATATTCCTTTAACCCTACCATGAACTTCATTTCCAGGTGTGATGTCTTAACAAAACAGTTTTCTCATCAATGAGATGATTTCTCTCGTCAAAAAAGTTATTTACATATTAAATAAAACCTGCATTTATCCAATTTTTCATGTATAAAGTTTCTTTCCTACATAAAAACCGTTTTTTAGCCATAAAACTTCTGTTCCAGGATGTTTATTTTTCTCTATTTCCTTACATCTATTGTATGCACAAAAGACATGTTTGTAGAACTTATAGTGATCTAAAATCTTAACATTTTCGTCAAATTTTGTTTTGTAAAAATCGTTTATTGTAAAACCAAGCTTATTTATGATAAATTCTGGAATTATTTTAACCGATGTGTTTGTTGTTTATATACGAGGTCCCCATGCAGCTTTTAAAGCATCAATTTTACATTGAATGTCTACCAGATTAATTCCCCCATCAAGTATATTTGTATATATATTTCGTTTTACCAAATCCTTTTTCCATAGAAAACCGAAAATAATTTTATTGATTCTTTTAACAATATCATCGGGTACATCTAGAATACTAATTTTGAAATTCCAAGAGTGTTGATGACATGTGCTTTGCCAAAGGGGGTCAGTTTTCTTTTTTTCCATGATTCAAAAAGTTTTTCAAAATTGTTAATCTTGTTGTCCCAGTTTTTTTCTTTGCACAAAGTTTTGTCATTTCCAATATATATTCCCAGACATTTTACAGGTTCTACTCCAAAATGAATATTTTCATGTTTATGTCCATTACTTTTTAAGTTACCTAACCATATTCCCTCAGTTTTGTCATCGTGAGATATCACGGCTTTCTCTCAGTGTCCTTCTATAACCATTCTTGTGCATAGCAGAGATGGTCTGAGTATCAAAATGCAGTTTTGTCCATATTTAAATTAAGTCCAGATATTTCAGAAAAAATACTTATTTCTTTCTTTAAGTGCTTCGCGAATAGATTCTTTAGTTGACAATGTGAGGGTGTATATATTATATATATTTCTTTTTCATAAAGCATATTCAATTTTGCGACTTGTTGGTGACAACTATACAACTATAAATTCCTTTAATCCTACCATGAACTTCATTTCCAGGTGTAATGACTTGTGCTGGGACATGCGAATTGTTGGTGACAACTATTCATACATATACAACTATATATTCCTTTAACCCTACCATGAACTTCATTTCCAGGTGTGATGACTTGTGCTGGGACATGCGACTTGTTGGTGACAACTATACAACTATAAATTCATTTAATCCTACCATGAACTTCATTTCCAGGTGTGATGACTTGTGCTGGGACATGCGACTTGTTGGTGACAACTATACAACTATAAATTCCTTTAATCCTACCATGAACTTCATTTCCAGGTGTGATGACTTGTGCTGGGACATGCGACTTGTTGGTGACAACTATTCATACATATACAACTATATATTCCTTTAACCCTGCCATTTACTTCATTTCCAGGTGTGATGACTTGTGCTGGGACATGCGACTTGTTGGTGACAACTATTCATACATATACAACTATATATTCCTTTAACCCTACCATGAACTTCATTTCCAGGTGTGATGACTTGTGCTGGGACATGCGACTTGTTGGTGACAACTATTCATACATATACAACTATATATTCCTTTAACCCTACCATGAACTTCATTTCCAGGTGTGATGACTTGTGCTGGGACATGCCACTTATTGGTGACAACTATTCATACATATACAACTATAAATTCCTTTAACCCTGCCATTTACTTCATTTCCAGGTGTGATGACTTGTGCTGGGACATGCGACTTGTTGGTGACAACTATTCATACATATACAACTATATATTCCTTTAACCCTACCATGAACTTCATTTCCAGGTGTGATGACTTGTGCTGGGACATGCGACTTGTTGGTGACAACTATACAACTATAAATTCCTTTAATCCTACCATGAACTTCATTTCCAGGTTTGATGACTTGTGCTGGGACATGCGACTTGTTGGTGACAACTATACAACTATAAATTCCTTTAATCCTACCATGAACTTCATTTCCAGGTGTGATGACTTGTGCTGGGACATGCGACTTGTTGGTGACAACTATTCATACATATACAACTATAAATTCCTTTAACCCTACCATGAACTTCATTTCCAGGTGTGATGACTTGTGCTGGGACATGCGACTTGTTGGTGACAACTATACAACTATAAATTCCTTTAATCCTACCATGAACTTCATTTCCAGGTGTGATGACTTGTGCTGGGACATGCGACTTGTTGGTGACAACTATTCATACATATAGAACTATATATTCCTTTAACCCTACCATGAACTTCATTTCCAGGTGTGATGACTTGTGCTGGGACATGCGACTTGTTGGTGACAACTATACAACTATAAATTCCTTTAATCCTACCATGAACTTCATTTCCAGGTGTGATGACTTGTGCTGGGACATGCGACTTGTTGGTGACAACTATACAACTATAAATTCCTTTAATCCTACCATGAACTTCATTTCCAGGTGTGATGACTTGTGCTGGGACATGCGACTTGTTGGTGACAACTATACAACTATAAATTCCTTTAATCCTACCATGAACTTCATTTCCAGGTGTGATGACTTGTGCTGGGACATGCGACTTGTTGGTGACAACTATTCATACATATACAACTATATATTCCTTTAACCCTACCATGAACTTCATTTCCAGGTGTGATGACTTGTGCTGGGACATGCGACTTGTTGGTGACAACTATTCATACATATACAACTATATATTCCTTTAACCCTACCATGAACTTCATTTCCAGGTGTGATGACTTGTGCTGGGACATGCGACTTGTTGGTGACAACTATACAACTATAAATTCCTTTAATCCTACCATGAACTTCATTTCCAGGTGTGATGACTTGTGCTGGGACATGCGACTTGTTGGTGACAACTATACAACTATAAATTACTTTAATCCTACCATGAACTTCATTTCCAGGTGTGATGACTTGTGCTGGGACATGCGACTTATTGGTGACAACTATTCATACATATAGAACTATATATTCCTTTAATCCTACCATGAACTTCATTTCCAGGTGTGATGACTTGTGCTGGGACATGCGACTTGTTGGTGACAACTATTCATACATATACAACTATAAATTCCTTTAACCCTACCATGAACTTCATTTCCAGGTGTGATGACTTGTGCTGGGACATGCGACTTGTTGGTGACAACTATTCATACATATACAACTATATATTCCTTTAACCCTACCATGAACTTCATTTCCAGGTGTGATGACTTGTGCTGGGACATGCGACTTGTTGGTGACAACTATACAACTATAAATTCCTTTAATCCTACCATGAACTTCATTTCCAGGTGTGATGACTTGTGCTGGGACATGCGACTTGTTGGTGACAACTATTCATACATATACAACTATATATTCCTTTAACCCTACCATGAACTTCATTTCCAGGTGTGATGACTTGTGCTGGGACATGCGACTTGTTGGTGACAACTATACAACTATAAATTCCTTTAATCCTACCATGAACTTCATTTCCAGGTGTGACGACTTGTGCTGGGACATGCGACTTGTTGGTGACAACTATTCATACATATAGAACTATATATTCCTTTAACCCTACCATGAACTTCATTTCCAGGTGTGATGACTTGTGCTGGGACATGCGACTTGTTGGTGACAACTATTCATACATATACAACTATATATTCCTTTAACCCTATCGACCAATTCATTTTCAGGTTTTGATGGCTGGTGCTAGAACATGCGACTTGTTGGTGACAACTACATGCATACATATACACTATAAATTCCTTTAACCCTATCGACCAATTCATTTTTAGGTTCGATGACTGTTGCTGGGACATGCCACTTATTGGTGACAACTATTCATACATATACAACTATAAATTCCTTTAACCCTATCGACCAATTCATTTTCAGGTTTGATGACTGGTGCTAGCACATGCGACTTGTTGGTGACAACTATTCATACATATACACTATAAATTCCTTTAACCCTATCGACCAATTCATTTTTAGGTTTGATGACTGGTGCGAGAACATACGACTTATTGGTGACAACTATTCATACATATACAACTATAAATTCCTTTAACCCTATCGACCAATTCATTTTCAGGTTTGATGACTGGTGCTAGAACCTGCGACTTGTTGGTGACAACTATGAATGTCGTAAATACATCTGGAGTCAACATTACATGGAGCCAAGCAGAATGTAGAGAATATATCACCGATACGTTCATGTGTGTGAAAATGAAGAAAACCAATCTGGATCGGGATAACAACCTACCATGCCCAGCACGACGGCCGTGCATGTGCTTCGACTTTGAACCTGACGAACGAAAGGTTGATTGCATCTTTGTAGATTTGTACACAATACCAACTGATTTATCACAAAATGTAAGTAAATTGTACGCGATGGATAACAAAATAAGTTACATCGAAAATGGAATGTTTCATGGAATGTCAAATATCCAATATTTAACACTTGATCTAAATGAGATACATGAAATCGCTTCGTTCGGATTCAAGAGGCTCGATAAACTAGAGGACCTGGAAATACGGTATAATAAAATGCCACTGAAACTAAGGAAGAGATCATTTGGAGGATTATATACGCTAAAATCATTGTATCTATGTAAGACTTTTAAGTTGGATTACCCAACGAATAGCAAACTTTTCCAAGATTTAATTTCTCTTGAGCATTTAGGAATTGATGGATGTGATATAAAACATGAATTAGATGTTTTTCTCCCTAATCCACATCTCTTGCGAACATTATCAATAAGTCAACTAGATATATTTAATACAATGTTCAGAAATCCAACAAATTATAGTAATCTGAATCATCTACTTGTTTTTAATTCAGTTCGGAAAAATGAAACAATATCAGACGGACAATTTGATGGACTGAACAAACTGGAAAAATTGGAATTCGTTAGAGCAGATATACACAGTCTAAAACCGACTCATTTTGTAGGTCTTGTATCACTGAAACGTTTATATATAGAACGCTGTAACATCCACACGATTGAACAACAAGCGTTTACCCCACTTAAAAATATTGAAAAAATCTCGATTTACCTGGATACATTGCCCAAATACCCACTGACATTATTTCAAAGTCTTGAAAAGTTGACAGAAGTTCAAAGCTGGCATATGGAATTTTGCTGCATAGTTCCAACAACAGTAAAAACGTGTGCGCCACAGCCAGACCACCTGTCTTCATGTGGAGATCTTGTTAAGAACGACATACTCAGAGTGTCTCTGTGGACATTCGGTATATGTATACTCCTTGCGAACAGTGCTGTCATCATACTTCGTTTCAGAGAAGGCAGACCGAAGCATGATATAAACCATATAATGGTTTTGCATCTCTCATTTTCGGATATGATAATGGGAGTTTACATTATCATAATTGCTTCGATGGATATGAAATACAGAGGTACCTATTTTCAACATCAGGGTGTTTGGACCAAAAGTGCTTTATGCATGGCTTCTGGATTTATTGCATCGTTGTCAAGTGAGATGTCCGTTTACATCCTCGTTGTCATGACGCTTGACAGGTTCCTCAAAATAGTGTTTCCTTTTAAAATGTGGTTACACTTTTCCAAGCGTGTTGTAAATGGTGTTCTCAGTTTTGGCTGGATTCTCTGTATAACCCTAACAGCTTTACCACTTCTCCCTCTCGACTACTTTAGTCCCCATGAATTCTATACGCAATCTGGCTTCTGCTTACCGCTTATGTTGAATTACGATTCTGCAAAAGAAGCCTTGTTAAACCAACGTGAAAACACAAAACAGGACGGTAGCATTGAGCTAGATAGACAGAAATCACAACAGGCATATTCTCATTTTAACGGCTGGGAGTATTCCTTTGCTCTTTTCAATGTTGTCAACCTTGTCGCCTTTCTTCTAATAGCTGTTGGCTACTTGGCCATATTCTTTGCGACTAGGATCTCGAGATCAAAAACCAAACAAGGCTCGGGGAATGAGCGAGACAGGAAGATGGCGGTGAAATTGATGTGGATCGTGTCTACCGACTTTTGCTGCTGGATTCCTGTAATAATCATGGGAATCCTAACCTTTTACAAAATAGCGCTACCAGGTTGGTATTACATGTACCATTTGTTATGTATATTAGTATAAGGCCATGTGCTTTTATATAACTTAAATTGTTACGTTTTTATCTTCGCTCCAAAAAAACGTGTTTGATTTATTTTGACTGAGATGAAGCACCTTTTGAATAAAAAACGTATTAAATTGTGCCACATTCTAATATTTTCCCACATTAGACGTTTCCACCACTTGAATAGAGAATGAAAACTACAAATCGTCTCAAATTATGTAAAGTGGAACTAAGAAAAAACATAGACCTACGTGTAACTTAAGTATCTTTTGATTTTATTTATTTCAGGGGAAATTATTGCCTACGTCAGTATATTTGTGTTGCCAATCAACAGCGCTATCAACCCGATACTGTACACATTTAGCACACTTTCCTGGAAAGACTTATGGAAGAAGTGCAAGTGTACATGTATGTCAGAAGACTGCCACCAAGCGTCAAGTCCGAGGATATCATCAGCATCGGCCACTACTAAACTGTGAATGTTCAGATTAAAGTAATAGACCTATCAGTCAAAATAAAAGGAATGGTAGAGCCAGAGATGTATCTTACTCTGTGAAAAACTACAAAACGTGAATCTACACGTTTGAGTAATAAATATACGAAAGCATGCATTCAAGAGGCCTTATTCACAGAGCTTGCCTATGACTACGAACTTGTGTGTGATGTAATGGTAACGGATGCGCGACCGCCTTTTTGTATTAATATAGGTTACGTGCGACCGGCCTGCGCATCCGTGAGACGTCATACGAACACCTTACGATGTTCATAAAATTATCCACGATTTACGCCATGAAAGTTTACTGATAAAACTTTATTAATTAAAATGTTTTACTACATACAGGGTGGTCCATAAAATTGGAACATTTTTTAATTGAAAGCAAAATCTTTATTTTTCCTCTAATATGCACCAAAACTTTACTGAGTATAGTTCAGTCACATAATTATCTGATGTAAAGTTTATAGGTGCAAACAACAAAGTTAATGCATTAAACTAGACTAGACAATGATTCATATGACCCCTCTTCTCCTGAATTACCAAGTTCAAGCCTCGGACTCAGATTTGAAAATATTCATTTAGTTTGCTGTTCGTTTGTTTTTGTCCAAGCCATCTTGATTTAAAATATCAGCTTGGCCAAAAACGTCCAATATGTTTGCCTTGGAAGATCAAACCTGGTAATATATTCAACCTTTATCCAAATTGATGGGTATCAAGCATATTTTGATGGCTATTATTGGGTGTATTACTAATGGACTATTATACTCCAGAAAGAGGTCAGGGTAAATAAAGCCCCCTCCCACCTTTATTGTAATAATATGAATAATATTCATTGGATATATCAATATGTATATAAATATCATAGAGGTGTCTCCCAGAACACAAATGATATATTATATAGTATGTGCTTAGAGTTGGTCTTTAATAAAGCTTTGGTCAGTTTTGCCTTTATTGAAAAGTGGAAACAATGCCTTGTCACTTAATGGCTGTGTGGGTTATGCAATCGCTCACTTCTGACATGTTCCCTTTTCCCTATTCTTAAATAAAAAAATCATTTCGGGTATTCTTTAATTAAGTTGGCATTAACACACTAGTTTCCTTAAAGTCTCCGATAAATCGGACTACGTATACCGCCGTGTTTACATTAGGGGATTAGAAGAGTTTATTTCTATTTAGGTATGCAAGCAATATCAATATTAGGCCTTCATGCATGTACTCGTGTGTACAATCAGCATGCCCTTCAATGTTATATAAACCAGGCTATTCAAGTACTACATAATGTACACTATTTATGTGTGTGCTACATGGGAATACGAGAAACTTGCCTGTTTACGATTATACGGGAAATCAACATGGGACGAAGATTGTTCACCTTCCTGACTTACCTCTGAAGCCTGTACCTTGTAATCTCTTTATATAGGTTAGCCAGAGCGCTGCGCCTGTGCAGTTTTAAACTTTGGCGCACACTTTAAGTAACCCATAAATATAAATACCTCTTGTCAACTGAATATGATTTTACAAAATGTTTATAGCAATCAACATGTTCATTAAAGTCCCCATATAAAGTTTAAACCACTTTGGCTTATATTGTAGTCTTACTCAATGTAATCAAAGTGTGATATGTGAAACTTTTTTTTTAAATTTCAAAAAGTGGTTTTTGATAGACTTTTTGTTCCAAAATTTGTAAATTTATTTAAAACTAACTTTTAGAGGTCACACATATATTTTAATAAGCCACAATTTACACCAATGCATAGCATTCATCCTCGCATGTTTTTTGCCGAAAAAATTGACAAAATCGGTTTATAAATAAGCGAGAAATGAACTCATCAGTGCATGAAAATGGTTTCGAGAAAAATGCATTTCAAAATTTTAGTTCTCATAGAAACCAATGGTACAATGATATCTAAAACATAATATATTCTTCCTTTTAACCTGGTTTGATAATTAACATTGGTTTATTATTGAAGTCTAGCAATTTAGAAAAGATTGACATCGAAAAAAAATTCAATTCTTTTCAAAAAGTTTTTGCTACCTTAGTGACATCACTTATGTTGCAAAATATTTTTGATATGCGGAAACATTGAAGTGGCCCATTAAATATGGCACTTTATTATTGAAATAGAGTGTCCTTTGTTCAATCTTTGCATTGGTGTTAAGAAGATGATCTTTTTTGAAATGCATTAAGAAATATTTGATGATTTAAAAATTTCAACTTTTTTTGAAAGATGGCGGAAAATTTGAATATTTGAGAACTGAAATGCTCACAACTTTTTTTCAAAATAACTTTTTTTCAAAAATCTCTAAAACAACTTTTTAAGTCATGACATATAGTAAATGAATGATAAAAACATATTTTCAAACTTTAGACGGGGACTTTAAACCTTTGAAATAAAATATACTTGAAAAAGTAGTGGCGAAATAGACGGTTCTATCGCATTAACTTTGAGGTTCGCACCTATGAACTTCTTATCAGATAAATATAAGTAACTGAACTATGCTCAGTAAAATTTTTGTACATTTTAGAGGAAAGGTAAAGGTTTTGCGTTCAATTAACAAATGTTCCAACTCGTATGAAGGCGATTACGCAGGAGCGGAAATTAATGTCGCTAAGGATTTTTTCTCAAACGTCAACGAAAATACTTTGGGTCAGTACAGCCACCAAATGGAAAGTTTTCATTTTTAACTGTTATTGAGAATTTATTATAACTCAATTTCTTAATAACTCAATTCAGAATTTAATGTCAAATTCTTCATGTATGCTATGTCGCCAGAGAGCGCAGAAGTGGCAAATTGAAATAGTGAAATTTGAAAAAGTGACCATATTTATGCACTACATTAATTCCATTTTACATTATTTATTGATTGGAATTAAATATTATTTCCTAAATGCAATTCATAGTTTTGTTGTTAGTGCCCTGTGGCAAAGATATCACCCAAGAATGAAAGTGCACACTATGTTTGTTTAAATCACCGTATAATACAAAATGTGTTGAGAATACTAGAACTTTCTTTAGAGATTTCTACACTCAAATGAACGGCTTATTTAATACCCGGGGCTTAGTTGTGTACCAAACGACACGAGAAACGACACAACATCCGGGACTTTGTTTCGTCTTCATTACACAATGGTGGTAGAACTTTCATGTTAAATTGACAAAATTCGAATCAGAATTTCTCAAATCGCAGCCCATCGATTTTCAAAGAGTTTCAGAAGAATACAGCAAAGCATCTCACCTCCATGTCAAAAAAATATCCCACGAAAATCAAAAGTTCTGCTCTCTTACATAATACAAGTACCAAAACATCATCATATTTATGTACATTGACCAATTCACCACTACCAAGGTCATCCATCCGCAAAAAATAATGCCAAATATTTTACCGTTCACTGTTATGATCACATGTTTTCCAGTTATTCTGGGCATAAGCCATTATATGCCAGCAAATGAGAGTATTCTATCATAAGATAGTGCTGTAGTATACCATTGAAGTCCCCAAATAGGTTTCTAATAGAACTACTTTCCTCATACCACGAGATAAACAAACCGAGTAAGGATAGTACACTCTAATAGGGTCATCATCGATGTTTATTTGAATGTTAGGGGTTTTCTGAAGTGATTTCCAAACTTTCAGTTCAATCCCTTCAGCCTTTTCGATTTCATAGGGTTCTTCTGACCCCTGGTGTCATAAGGCATTCGTCCACAAACTAAAACGACCCAGACATAGTGTAAATTGATGCTGAATAAAGTTATTTTTCAGAAAAATTATGTCTAACAAGTGGCCCTTTGACTTCCCAAAATGCTTGCTGTAGACTGGCCTATAATGCCTTGGTCACATATGCTCGATCGAATGTTTTGTTCAATATTGTATTCTATTTTGAACAAAATACGCAGTCGGTCGGGCGCCGTAGTGAAAATCGGAGCAAACGTGACCAAGGCAAAAATGCAACAATACAAGCGAAATCAGACAGCCGTGAACGTACACAGTTCGATTTTCTGAACAATTTTGGGGTAATTTGGGGGGGGGGGTTGAGCCCCAGTGATACTAATAGATTAAAAAATCTGGTTAAAATTGAAGCAATTGCAAAAATAATTCGTTTACTCTCGTAAGTATCACGCCCGGTACAAAATGGATGGAGGGGGAGTAGACGATTTCTCCAAAAAATTGAAGAAAACTCAACAAATGGAAGATTTATTTTTTCAAGAAACTGAATTGCCAAATGAATAGACGCAGTGCATGGCAAAATATGTTAGGTCTTCTCGTATTTTTTTGAACTGATACGCTTCTAAGATATGAGATCTATTAGAAAGGCGCATCATCACCAACGTGTAAAAGTCAATGATTTTGCTATAAATCAGGCAACAATGGTCTACTCGACCTGTAATAAATAGGTGTAAGGGACGTTGTTATCACAACACTAATGACATTGCTCACTTTTTAAAATTGGTTTCCATGCGTTATACAAAAAAAATAATCGAAATAAATTAATATTGGATGGAGGGGGGAGTGGATGGAGGGGGGAGTTGTATGTCTTTACGATGGAACAAATTCAAAAGAAATCGTGTATTTGAAAAAACTAAACTCAGTACCCCAATAAGAAACTTGAAAAAATAAACCTGTTGAGTTTTCTTGCAGAAATCACCTACTCCCGTGTGCACGCCTAACCATCGACAAGGTACAGTCACGTGACAGGTGACAAAATATGCCGTAGTACACTTTTGATGTACTATGTCACTATTAACTGATTTTGAGCGAAGACCATGATGTAGGTTCGATGCAGGTTTTCAAAAATAAATTTTAGGAGAACACAAAGGATTTTATGTTTGATTTCGCGTGCATTCGATTTCAAAGACATTTATTTTTCTAATAACGTTAAAAGATCTTCGAGCAGTGCTCGATTTTTTTCGTTGTTAGTCTACCCATACGATTCTTCGGTTGGAAAAATGTTGTTTTTTACACATTTCCTTTGATAATTTTCTCCCCTGACGTCTCAGAGTGTCGAATATTTTTATGAGAATGTGTTTCTCTAAACTACACAGTTTAGGACAGGTGAACATTTAATAAACATTCATGCATTTGATATAATTTAAAAAATCAGAAATGTACGTTGTCAACTCACAGTGTATGTTGTCCCTGTAATTGAAATACATGAGTTATAATATTAAACATTGCAATGATTTAATTTCAAAATGCATTAAGGGTTTTATGCGTTACAAGTGATGTTCAACGAACATGCTCCTGTATCCCTAGTACAGATAAACAGGTAAAAGTGATTTTTTCGTTGAATGCTATTTTATTTTATGAAAGTATTAATATGGTGATTAATATGTGACCACGGCGTGTTTTCTTCCGACCTCTTTAACCACTCGACGTCGGTACGTTACGTTATGTTTAGTTGCACTTTTATGAATTTTAAAGGCCCCATGTAAAGTTTAAACCACTTTGGCTTATATTGTAGTCTTACACAATGTTATCAATGTGTGATATGTGAAACTTTTTTTTTTAATTTCAAAAAGTGGTTTTTGATAGACTTTTTGTTCCAAAATTTGTGAATTTATTTAAAACCAACTTTTAGAGGTCACTCATATCTTCTAATTAGCCACAATTCATACCAATGCATAGCATTCATCCTCCCATGTTTTTTGCCGAAAAAATTAAGAAAATCGGTTGATAAACAAGCGAGAAATGAACTTATCATGCATGAAAATGGTTCTGAGAAAAATGCATTTCAAAATTTTAGTTCTCATAGAAACCAATGGTACAATGATATCTAAAATATAATTCATTCTTCCTTCTAACCTGGTTAGACAATCAACATTGGTTTTTTATGAAAGTCTAGCATATTTAGAAAAGATTAACATCGAAAAAAAAAATTCAATTTTTTTCAAAAAGTTTTTGTTACCTTAGTGACATCACTAATGTTTCAAAATATTTTTGATAAGCTAAAACATTGAAGTGGCCCATTAAATATAACATTTTATTATTGAAATAGTGTGTCTTTTGTTCAATCTTTGCATTGGTGTTAAAAAGATAATCTTTTTTGAAATGCATTAAGAAATATTTGATGATTAAGAAATTTCAACTTTTTTTGAAAAATGGCGGGAAATTTGAATATTTGAGAAATGAAATGCTCACAACTTTTTTTTCCAAAATTTTTTTTTGTTCAAAAATCTATAAAATCACTTTTTAAGTCCTGACAAATAGTAAATGAATGATAAAAAAATATTTTCAAACTTTAGACGGGGACTTTAATAATCTTAAGGAGTTCATGGAGAGATCTTTACTAGCTAATCCAAGATGACTTTATGCTACAGGGTGTCCCGAAATTATGGGCCCCCATAGGCAGACATATACCAATACTCCTATTCGCGATAAGAGTTCAGGTGGTAATTTACATAAATATCTCCCATGATGCATCGCTTTGGAAGGGACAAATTTTCATTGGCCCGCCGAACGAGTCTATACTCTGAACGTTTCTCAGCTTCTGATCTTCCATCAGCCCTCAAGCATAGTTATATGATCCAATCTATTGAATAATCAGATAGATAATCGGAGATTCGAAGTAACATTATTGATATTTTTTCGATCTTCGATGAAGTCTGAGCAATTTGGGAAATCAGTGACGTCACTGAAATTGGACGGCATTTTCAACTACAGATTTCTTCGGATTTGGGGATTACAGTTCAAAAAGCCTTGTTATATATCTTAATTACATACATACCTATCATTTCTGCAAATGCAACTCTACATAAATGTTTAATAAAGTCGCAGTGCGGCATTGAAAATAGCACCCCTGTGTAATCCAATGGGAAAGAACCCGGATGTAGACGATGTTGTACCGTACATGAGAGCTCTTCAAACGAGAGTTAACTAAACTGAACGAAAACTAAACTTTATCGCGTATTGGTATATTGTCTCCATGTATGTGTCGTATATCATTTTAAAGCTCATCCAAAGTTACATTAATTTGCCGAGTATCATGGTTCAACTCACAACTGGAAAAAGTTACAGGAATTTCAAAAGTTAGTGTTTGGACAAAATTAAAGTCAGTTTTACACCAAAACAATAGTCGGTGTGTCTCCTTAGAGGCCATGTTAACAGCAGCAATACTTTCCATATATAAACTGGCTTCAAATAGGGATATGGCGTTTTGTAATCTTCATAAAACCTTTTTAAGGCATAAGAAGAGTTTCCTTGGAGTATCTACCCTAAACGTCATCTTTTTAGAACTCGATATCCAGATATTATCTTCGAGAATAGCATCCATATTTTCTGTCACATTCAGGTCAGGGCTGTTTCCAGGATACTGAAATGAACTTTTTGGCAAAACGCTAATTTTTGAAATGCCTGTTACTTTTTACCATTTGAACCATCATATTTGGCAAATCAATGTAATTTTGGATAAGCTTAAATATGATATATGACACATACTATGGATAAATTGGTATATGTCTGCCTAGGGGGGAAAGTGCAGAAGTTCAAAAGCCAGGGTTATGGAATACTAAAAAATTATTAGTAACATTGAAATTTAATCATCAATGACAATTTTATTGATTAACGGACAAAATATTAGAGTAAATTTTTCGATATGCCAGCCCTATTATTATAAATTATTACTTTATTATCAAATATGTTCCTTCTATTACACGTACATTATAGCATTTCATTCATGTAAAATTAACTGTGAATTGAGATCTGTAAGGCCAATGTGACAACATACATTCGAGTTGACAACATACATTATCTGTTTTTCGTAGTAGCATCCAAAGTAAAAAGCGGTTTTGCATTAACTCTGGATGTATATTTGTATACTTATCTTAAGTTGTGTTAGTCGTAGTTTGGCTGTTATTTGCATAGCAAAACAAAAATTAGAGAGAATTTTGCGAAATTCAGTCAAGATTTAGAGATCCCTGACGTACTGGGTAGATCTATAACAAGATATTGAAGTTGCTGAGGATCATTTGAAATAGATATGCATATTTGCAACTTAATTACAAATCGAATGCAACAACTGCCTGATGATGAACTGACACAATATTGATCAAATCAATGCTAGTTCTTACCTCGCTTCCTCATTCTAGAAAATGGCGATATAAAATGGCGGAAATGACATAGTACATCAAAAGTGTACTACGGCATATTTTGTCACTGTCACGTGACTGTACCTTGTCGATGGTTAGGCGTGGTGTGTACGGTTCTGGGTTTGATTTACACACGGGAAATTGAATTAGCTTGTTACACGACAACTCCACCTGGGCAGCTCCAGCTCCATGCCGATGAATCGTTGGATAGATAATGCCAATAGAGACAGGATATTGTTTAAATAAATTTATTATATCATACTATAGTGAAACATCACTATCACAGCCCTTTTTGTCACGTCTCATCTACCCTCCCCTCCATAAGTTTAGCAACATGTGTCTCCATTTCAGAGCAAGTTTGAAGCCTGTAAATGTTTGAACCTTTATTTTGTGCCTTTGTGACAATAATTAGGACATATATGTCAAAGATTCAACGAATCTGTTAAATTTCCCAAAATAACATGGAATCCATGAAGGACCATCCATTTGCCAAACTTATTGAAGGGAGTGGCACTGGACATTCACACTGTCAGAAGCATATTACATATTGTATACATGTTTGATACTACCACGCGGTACTAACTTTGACCGTTAATTTGAATTTTTGACCTACCAGATGCTTGAAAATCAAGGATTGCGAGTCTCATACTGCACCGTTTTTCTTCAAACTTATACCATTAAAAGCAAAACAAAATTGCCTTTCTGTCGGTGCATTACTTTATTGTAAAGAGTCCCTCGTTCTAGCAGCGTTTTCGTCCCCAGGTGTAAGAAGGCCTTCTTACAGCTGGGGACCAAAATGCCGCTGGAAGTAGGGACTCTGTTTAAGAGAATAATGTACCAACAGAAAGGAATTTTCGTTATGCTTTGAATGGAATAAGTTTGAAGAAAAAACGGTGCAGTATGAGACTCTGAATTATTGATTTTCAAACATCCGGTAGGTCAAAAATTCAAATTAACGGTCGAAGTTAGTACCGCGTGACTACATCATCTTGAACATTGTGCATATATAGGGATGTAGCCAGGAACTAATATAGGTGAGGCATACTTAACAGGTGAGGCAAATCCAAATAGGCGAGGCTTTATATAGGTCAGGAAAATGTAAATAGAAGAGACAAATTTAAAAAGGTAGGCACATTTATATAGGTGATGAAAATCTTAATGTGTGAAGCAAAATTTGACTTTAAATTGATATGATATTATCATAAGACTTTTTAAAGTTTAAATTGAAACAAATATCCATGTACTCTTAATCAGTTTATATTTCCCAATAATACTTGTGATGAGGCAATTGCCTCAAATGCCTCATGACTGGCTACGCCTTTGGTATATAATGCTCAATATAATACTACATTTTTAATTCCCTATAACAGTGTCAAATAAATTAAACTAGCCTTAGGCCTACACAATAACATGTAGAATTTGACATTCAGCCACAGAATTGGTCATTCATTTTTAGGAATAATGAGTAGTCTAAGTTAGAGTAAAATTCACCAGAGTAATGAGCAAAGTGTTAATGCTAAATCCATTTTATACAGACTGGTGAATCATACAAGTAGATAATTACTGTAAATTACATTGAATTTTGCGGCATCCTGAACTTGCAATGCTACTCTCAAGTGTGAATACGCAAATTCAAGATGTTTGTGAATTTAATGTGTTTTACAGTTAACAATTTCCAATTCATTATTGCAATTAAACTTTTTGGCTTTCTTCAAAAATTGAAAAATGCTTAAAATGAATGTGTAGTTCAATTCGTTATTGATCTGACAAAATAATGCCTGACATCAAATTTGACATCACATTATTGACACCTGGGCCAGGGTACAAAACCTCCACGTTAAAGGCCCTGTGCAGTTAAATACTTTTTTATGATTCAATACTATGTTTGTGACTAGTTCTTAAAAGGCTGAATTTTGAAAACAAGTTGTTACATATTTGTTTCAAAAATATTTGAATTTATTCCAATTTGTATGAGCTATTTTGTTTGAATTATTTACGGGCCTTTAAATGTATTAAATGAAGGCTTCCTCTCTCACCACATATTTTAACTACATGTATATGAATATAATCTGTGCATTGGTCCACCCAGTATTAAGACAACTGGGTGATCAATAAAAATAGCATGCCACCTTGTCAAAAACCTGTTTGCTCTCTGCTTTGAGGGTGAAACATTGGGATATTTTGACCGAAATTTAGGTTTTAACAGTTTGTTACATGTTCAGAAAAAACGTGAGGGGGCCATCTATTTGACTAAAATACTTGTTTAATGTACATAATCAACCAAATCTATCCTTTAATAAAAATAGAATAAAGCTAACCTAATATTTAGTTTAATATAATTAAAGGCAAAATCAGATCTAGTGAGTAACCTTTACAAAATGTCTCAATCTTAGAATATTTTGGATTCATCACATTATTTGACATAATGTTTTTTCCATAAATACCAAAAGTTCAATTACACAAAATGTATTAATTTTTTGATAAATGTGGATATCCACTTTATTATTCTGCAAATGAACACATTTTTGGGCTTGACATCTTTAATCATTTCAACATTTGATACATCTTTGAAATGGTGTAAAGAATACATTGGTAGGTCAATTGTACTTGTTGCTTGCAACTTTAATTTTGCGAAACTACATATCTCTAATTCTGCCTTCAATTTACAATGTGATATATGGGCTTGACTTAACCATATCTGGGCTTGACTTAATTATATAGCAGGGAAACCCATATTTTACCAAAACATTGATTCTTTTTCATAACTTTAGCATTTTTTGCTCAGTTCATGCTCTTATTATAAAAAATTAATGATTCAAAAATATATTTATTACTTTGAGTAATAATCATTATTTTTCATGTGATATTTATGGGGTAGAATTTCTCCATACAAATGTAACACTCAGTACTGTTTCAATCCATAGAGCACCACGTATATGTCATTTCTGTTTTCATTATAACAAGAACAATTCTAAACATGATATTTACTTTCGGTAATAATCATTATCTGCCAAGTAATATTCAGGGATAGACTTTATCACTCTACTATACCTTGCATTTGGTGTTCATAAGCAACCCATTTGGCTTATTAGTAATGATTATGTTATTTGTTTTTATGTGTATGTTCCTTATGAATGGTTTATTGGATGACTGTTAGGTAGTAATAAGGTACTTTCAAAAATATATTAAACAATACAATTAGACAAACAGAGTATCTTATGTATTTCTAGAGGTTAGGTATAGTAGAGTGTCTATCAAACCTTAATTCAAAACATATAACATTTGAGACAAATAATTATAATTTGTGATGATATTCATAGGCTAGGATTTGGACTCATTTACTTTTTAAAAAATACAAATAAAATACACAATATTGTTCCAATTCAGAGCACCAAAAAAATTCATTTCATGCTTTCATTATAATTCAATATTACATTGGAGTAAATAGTCATTATTTGTTATGTGATATTTATGGGTTATGACCTAGACTCATTTACATTTTTCTTTTAAACTTTACAAATTATGAATTCAATGCTCAATACTGTTTCAATCCACAGAGCACCATGCAAATATTATTTCATGCTTTTTTGTTACTACAGTAGTGGTATGAATTATAGTCATGGAGTTAGATGTCGTTGATTTTTACACTGTCTAGTGTCTATGTGTCTCGTTTAAAGGCCCTGTGTAAATTTTACACCAAAGTCTTTATTAGTCTTCACTTGATTCCAAGTTGTACCTTCTGACAACTAAAAATCGAAGCCCCGAGTGAAATTATTTAGAGTAGTATTTTAATCGTATTTTACACTCTCATTTTTTTGCTGCTTTTGTTTTCAATTTGATTTGTGGAATCGTTTAGGTAATATTTAGGTTGGGAGCAAAATATCAATGTTATTTTCTCTCACAAAATTAATTTAATAATTTAACAAAGGTTCAAACCCCACCAAACCCATTCATTAAATAATAAATAATATTAAACACTGAAATTCTACAATAATTGTACAATATGCAGTATGTTTACAGCAACAAAATCATGAAATTGTGACTAATGAAATGAGTTTTGTTAATATTAAACCTAACAGTCCCAGGGTTCATGGCTTGGGTTGAAAACAGGATTGTGACAATTTAACATAATGACATTCAGGCGATTGCCCAATAGGCAATAAGTATGTTTAAGTTGCCCAATAGTGAGAAGAGATCGCCATTTGGCATTCTGCAGTTATGAGTTTTAAACCTACACAGTCTCTGAGCAGATGGATACATTCAATCAATCTCCTCCAATCCATTTTATGAGTTTAACTGTCACTGCTGGTTTTAGTACCAAATGGTCGTTCCCTCAGATGGATACATTCAATCAATCTCCTCCAATCCATTTTATGAGTTTAACTGTCACTGCTGGTTTTAGTACCAAATGGTCGTTCCCTCAGATGGATACATTCAATCAATCTCCTCCAATCCATTTTATGAGTTTAACTGTCACTGCTGGTTTTAGTATGTATCCATAATGGATACATTCAATCACTCTACTCCAATCCATTTTATGAGTTTAACTGTCACTGCTGGTTTTAGTATGTATCCATAATGGATACATTCAATCACTCTACTCCAATCCATTTTATGAGTTTAACTGTCACTGCTGGTTTTAGTATCAAATGGTTGTTTCCTCAATATTACAGGGTTTAATGTATTTATAAATAATCTGACATGTTGTCTGTCAGTATTATCGTTAAGATGAAACTTTTCCCATATTATGTTAAATAAAATATAATGATTAATTAAAAATATATATTTTCCATTCCAGATCTTTTGTAACACAAATCAATAAGGCCTATTAATGTGTTTTCAGTTTTGTCACATTTTTCAATATTTTCTCGATTGGTATTTTTTGAGTGGCCGATTGAACTGTATTGCTTGTGTTACGGATTATTCTAGCGGCATGGTCAGCTATTGAGCTTAATGTTGTGGTGTCGTAATTTTCGAGATCAGAGTCTCCATTTGGGGTGAAAAGTCTTTGTATAGCATCTTGTAGTCCTATTATGGTCCTGTAAAGAAAAAAACGTGGAGTTTAAGAAATATGGTGGTTAAGGAAAGAGAGTGGCCGTTATGAGAATTTTGTGCAAAAAACATGGTGATACAGGGTTGCCATGGTAATAAAAAGTAATAATAACAATGTCTGACAGCTAGTTACAGGATAATATACCTGAAGATCACCCATATTAGGGTTCTTTTTAAATGTAATGCTAGGCATATGATTATGTAAAACTTGAATAAAAATGTGATACACAAGATTATCTAATGACACAATAAAAACATCAAAAAGAGTGATTAAATTAGAAAAAGTCATTCATGGTATTTAACAGACAAAAAATTATTTAGAGTATAAAGATAATACAATAACAAGGCATATAAACATATAAAATGTCACTACCTGCCATTTGTTACAGATGCTAACAGGCGAATGATGACTGTGAGGCACTGACCACCTAACACCCTCCATAAAGTTGGAGACTATAACAATATGTCACCACTTTTGGTTGTGACATAATGGCTATAATAAAATGTAAACTCACCCAACAATTCCTATGACTATAATACATACATCTAGTGTCCAACTCCACTTGGTCAATGCCCTGCAATACAAATGTAGAAAGTAAATAGAAACTGTGGCACTGATGGAGCCACTTGGTGAAATAAGGCATAAAGTGGTACACAATTATAAATATGTTTTACATGTAAGTGATGGCCAACATATAATGGCAATATGGCGGTTGGTGGCCGAAAATGTAGTGGATTTACCTCAATAAAGTTTATACTATAAAAAAAGATAAATATCACACTTTTCATCGAAATATTCAAAATGGCCACTTAAAGCAACATTGTATTTGATTAAGATATCATAGATTTTAAAGGACGATTCTCAGTTTGGAGAACGAAGTTCATCAATCTAAATTAGCATTATCCCTACTTCGGACAAATTTGATTTTTTTACATAATATAGATTTGAATGTCTTCTTTTGAATAGTCATAATTTAATTTGGATAATATTTCTAGATTTTTAGCAAAAATATTAGCGCAGTACACTGATGAACTTCTTTCCCCAAATTGAGACTTGTATTTGATTGAATCGGTCTAATTGAGCGTTATCCCTGCTTCAGACCAATTTGTTATTTTTACATCTTGTAGATTTAAATGTCCTCTTTTGAATATTCATAGTTTAATTTGGGTAATTTTCCTAAATTTTTTATGAAAAAATTATTAGCCCAGGAGACTGTTCTCCAAACCGAGAATCGTCCTTTGACAATAAATTGATATTAAGCACAAGTTATGGGTGTTAAATTCAGAAATAACTGTTGTACAACGTGGTCACGCTCTTGTACAAAACCGGTCCATTATCAGTAGCTGCATATAGCAAGTGTGTCTTAAGAAAACTCACCCTTGGAATATTTTTAAATGGAAGATCCCTGGTAATATGAAGGCCAGCAGGGTACAGCAACCAGCCCCGACTAAAGCCATCAAGTTGGCGAAATTAGGAACAAGAAGAACGATTATCCCTGTCAATGACACGATACTGAACCTTAGGATATTCTACAAAAACAAAAACATGTTTTTATGGTATTAAAAAATGCTACAGACATTTAATGTTGAAGCTGAATTAATGAGAGCATTTAATGTTGGCAATTTACCCTGACTCAATGTATTCATTTTGCATCTCAATGCAACAAAGTTATGTTATGGTATTAGTACATGTACACTTATATGAGGTACACTTATACACTAGCACACTTATTTGAGGTGCGTAGCTGCAAGCAACTAGTGATTCTCTCATGTTGGAATTAAAATTGTCAATAATTTTGCTTGTTTTTAAATTATTTTGCCTATTGTTTTTAATTATTTTGCCTATTGTTTTTAATTAGTTTGCCTATTGTTTTTTATAATTTTGCCTGTTATTTTTAATAATTCTACCTGTTATTTTTTAAATTTTCCCTGTTGTCTGAAATTCTTAAAATAGTCCCTGAAAACATTCAGGTGTAGATAAGTTAGATAATATACTTTACAATTGGCATATCAATTTCAGATAATTCTTTATCCCATGTACAGATGTAAACCCAGCTATTTCCTTAGAATTACTGACAACAGGCAAAGTTATAGGAAATTATAAACTGAAAAATGAACCGAAAACGGTTGCAAAATTCCTTAAAACATCAGAAGATTTAATGGCTTGTAAAATATCAATTTCCCACAATGTACAAAACTATATCTAATACTCACCCCTTTCCACAAATTTTCTTTTGGATTTGATATAATCTTACTCTCCAGTATGTTAATGACTGGGAACATCATTACTGAAAACAGAATGTTAAGCATCAGTAAAAACATGCAATTTGCATCAGGGGTAGGGTGGAATAAAGAGGTAATGATAGCTTAATAGGGTAAATTCAAGGACAGGGAGGCAATGGACTCAACACAGAATGATTAGGAATTATGGACGAATAAAATTGCCGCCAATGTCTCGCAGCGTTGGCAATTATTTAGTTGTTTATAGGGTGTCTCAAAAAAATGTACCCAAAAATTTATCAACACCATAGACAAACCAATCAATATTTTCAGACATTTTTTGCATGGTCTTGTAGATAAAAGATGAAACTTTTTTCCCCTATATACAGTTTTTAATTCATTTTTGCCTTTTTGATACTTTAACCTGTTACCTTTTACACCACATATTCAATGTAACCTCATATTTCGATGACAGTCTGCATCCTTACTACTACATTGTTCATCACAGTTGATATTTTTGGTGGAATGTTTTGATTTCTGCTTGTCTTAAGTTGTTCTAGGTCTCTTAGCTTGGTTTTAGCATAAAAATAGTCCTTCAAATAGCCTCAGAGAAAAAAAAGTATGGGCCGTCAAATATGGTGAACAGGGATAATTATTATCAAATGTGATGAACAATGTAGCAGTAAGGATCCAAGCTGTCATCGAAATATGAGGTTTCATCGATTATGTGCTGTAAAAGGTAAAGGGTTAAAGCATCAAAAAGACAAGACTGAAATAAAAATGGTGTATTTGGGAGAAAACTTTCATGTTTTGGCTACATGACCATGCAAAAAATGTCTGAAAATATTGATTGGTTTATCTGTGCTCTTTATATACTATTGGGTACATCTTTTGAGACACCCTGTAAATGTATTACTGGAGTAAATTATTGTCTATGATTATTAAAAAAAGGAATAATAAGCTAACAAGCTGCATTGGAAATAATGTTATAAAATTTAATTCATAATGTACTATGGTTTATAAAGTGAACAGGGTCATAATTTGAAGCATGGAATAGACTGATTAAAAGTAATATCAGCAGGGAAGTAGACATGACTGGAACATTTAATTGTATAACAAGGTCTATTAATATTACAAAATGTAACCATCTGGTTGCAATCACAAATGTGTAACGATAGTTACAGAATCCAAACACTGACACAAACCAAAGCAAATCAAGGAGGATTGGCAGCCATTATTCAAACTCCATCTTCCGTTGCCTGGCATTAAACAATTTAGTAATAGTATTTCTATAAGGTTCATCTTTGACCAAGGATCTTGTTGAAAGTTGGACATTAGGTGTATTATAGTAAACTCTAATGGCAGTGCTAGTCTTTAATGTATGGATTATATTATTACAAAATTGGTCAATGCCATGCAATTATTTTGAATAATAGCTGCCAATCCTCCTTAGGTGCAAATCCAGTCCAATGGTCCAGACTGCAAAGAATTAACAATAACATGAAATGAACCAAGTTAGTTCTTACCTGGGTATGTGAAGAAGAGAGCGAGACAAAGGCATGACTTCACCATCAAGGCAAAGTCCAGTGATTCTCCTTTTGGAAGATTTAACGTGATAATTGCATCAGTTTCTGGACCAAACGACTAAAATATCAAAAGAACTAATTTACGTAAAATAATTTATATGATCTACATGTATATAACATTTAGAAAAAAAAAATTACTGATGTTAACTAATTTACAAGAAATTTAATGACTAAAAAATGTATTTCGTGTTTGAATACGAAAATGAAAAAAAATTCACATGTGAGATCGACAATGTACTTTTTCATTTACTAGGCCTATTCCTATGATGAACTCACCAGATAGCCTGACACACCAAATGATATATACAGAGCAGTTACAATAACTAATGTTATTTTGAATAATCTGTAAATATAAAATATATAATATGAGGTTATATAATGGTTCTTTCTGTATATCGTGTTTATACTCGAGTGAGTATATGATATATTCACAAGTGAGCGTAGCGAACGAGTGAATATATTATATTTTCACGAGAGTATAAAATGCACGATATACAGAATGAACCATTGATTCGAACACAATCATAACAATTAAAAACCATAAAAATATCCCATAGCCAACTACTGATGTTGATCTCGAACCATTTATGACGTGGCTTGATTCTAGCAAATCATGCCGGAACCATTTATGACGTCACTTGATTCTAGGAAATCATGAAAATTTTCATGATTTTTTTATTCATTAGTTCCCAGAATGCACTTCTACAGTGGTATACGCTAGAGTGAACGGAGGAGTTGTATACGATGACGATATACCACTCTCCACTGTATATCGTTGTTATAGACCCATGTTATACAACTGTAAATGGACTTAGAGTGGTATAAAATACAGTATACATACATATGCACAATATACAAGTAATGCCAATATTATACAATATTCACAAATCTAAGTTTGAGTTTTATAGTACTGGGGTATGTATTGGAATGAATGTGTAATGAATGAAAAAATTGTCACACGTTACACCATTTACATTTATTTCTCTACAATTTGAAACCAATATCTATATTTCTATAATTTCTTTAATTATAATTTCTATAATTTACTGTGTTAACATGCCTGTTTATTTTATTCGTTGCTATTTTCCATTCTATTTTGAATTTCATAACTTGATCTCATTGTGCCATTTTTCTTTGGAAGACAATAATAAAGTGAGAATTTTATGACAAACGAAAAATTCTTTCTTTTTTTAAAACTTACGGTCGGAATCTGTGTCGAACTTCTTTAGCAACGGAAGACTCTAGAGACAATATCATACCTGCGCCCTAGTGAGGAAACAGAGAACCATCTTAGTAAATGTTTATGCGTCAATGTTTATGATGCTTTCATTTCATACTCATTTTATATGATCATAAGTAAACATAAACAAGGCATTAACATGACAAAAAAGTCACCACCTAGTTGCTCACAATATTATTAGTTCAATCTTAAGTCAGATTTGAATTTCTGAGAACTTGTAGATGATTTTGAAAATTGGACAATTTGAAGAAAGATGAAAGAATACCTTTTTTTGACCCTGAGAAGGTCATTGAAGGTGAAATCTCAAATCTAAAGACAGATTTGAATGTCTGAGAACTTACGGATGATTTTGAAAAAATGGTCAATTTGAAGCAAGATGAAAAAGTACCTTTTTGACCTTTTTTGAGAAGGTCAATGAAGGTCGAATCTCAAATCTATAGTCAGATTTGAACTTCTGATAACTTGTAGATAATTTTGAAAAAACATTTTTGTTACAGACACCAACCGCCGATGGCCGATCACCAACCACCAATCGCCAACAGCCAGTTGCCAACCACCATCACAAAAAAAAACGGAGACCATAATAATATGTCACAATTTTTTGGTGGTGGCATAAAAATGCTAACATTAGTGGCATTAGTGATGTCTCTTTGCTTGATAAGCATTTGTTTTGTACCAAGATGATGAAGTGTGGTGTAAACCACTTTTAGTATTATGATAATGAGAATTTAATGAGAAATAAATTAGGTGATTACCTCATAACAATAAATGGCTATTGCAAGGAAGAATGGGAAGCTATTATAAATGAAATTTTAATAAGAAATAAATTAGGTGATTACCTCATAACAATAAATGGCTATTGCAAGGAAGAATGGGAAGCTATTATTAATAAGATTTTAATGAGAAATTAATTACGTGATTACCTCATAACAATAAATGGCTATTGCAAGGAAGAATGGGAAGCCCTTGAGTGAGATCTCTTTCCTGTGTATACTAAAAAAGAAAAAACACAACAATCTTGAAATAATTCACACCATTTACAGCTACATATATGAATAAGTTTTGCTTCAAGACTGTGGACCCCTCCTATTTAGTATATCTAATTTACCAACACATGTGGGGTATGTAGTGTGAGGGGGGTATGTAGTGTGTGTGGGGTATATAGTGTGAGGGGGGTGTGTTGGGTGTGTGGGGAATATAGTGTGAAGGGGTATGTAGTGTGTGGGGGTATGTAGTGTGTGGGGGTATGTAGTGTGAGGGGTGTGTGTAGTGTGAGGGGGTATGTAGTGTGAGGGGTGTGTGTACTGTGAGGGGGTATGTAGTGTGTGGGGGTATGTAGTGTGTGGGGGTATGTAGTGTGAGGGGTGTGTGTAGTGTGAGGGGGTATGTAGTGTGAGGGGGGTATGTAGTGTGAGGGGGTGTGTAGTGTGAGGGGGTATGTAGTGTGAGGGGGTATGTAGTGTGAGGGGGGTATGTAGTGTGAGGGGGGGTATGTAGCGTGAGGGGGTATGTAGTGTGAGGGGGTATGTTAGTGTGAGGGGGTATGTAGTGTGAGGGGGATGTGTAGTGTGAGGGGGGGTGTGGGGGGGTGTAGTGTGAGGGGGTATGTAGTGTGAGGGGGTATGTAGTGTGAGGGGGTGTGTAGTGTGAGGGGGTATGTAGTGTGAGGGGGGGTCACAGGGGCTTGTAGCTAGACTAGTAGTACAAATTAATATGTCACCACCTGGTATGTTACTGTAAATGGTTACAGAAGTGTAATGACTTGTTACAGATCCTTACTGAATGATGACTGTAAACTGCAAATCATACATAAGGTCACCATCTTTATATGTCAGAATTACTTTTATTGGCGGTGACAATCTAATCAATGTTGATAGTTAATTTTTCTTTCAAATAACAACAACTTAGTTAATTTTTCTTTCAAATAATGACAACTTTTGGAATTTATTGTTCTTTTCATGAGAATAATTCTAATATATTTTTTTATCAAAGCAAATGATGTGTATGCCCAACCCAATTAAGCAAAATAAACTGAACTAAAATGAAATTAAAAAGTTCTTATTATTCAGCTTATTCTTTACTCATATAATAATATGGACACATTACAAGCTAACTCCAACAGAGGAAAGGAAAGGGGATGGTGTTTAGATGCCAACAGTTCATTTCATTAGGGGAGGAGGGGAGGGGAAGGAAAGGCCTGGGGTAAATGAGAATTTCACTAATGTATGATTTTTCACTTTTTAAATGCTTGTTATAGGGGAGGGGAAAACAATAAAATTAATTAGTTTCCATATCAGTTGATATCTAGATACCATTGCTAAAGAAAAGAATTAGTAACTTATAAAAATCTTAAATAATATTAAATATGAGCCTAGGGGATAACATTTCTGGCCTAGACTGATGTAAGTCAAACCCCCGATTGTTCAACAAATCAGTACCAGGGCTACCACTTCTACCACCACCCAGTTGCAGTCTGTCTATACTACGGTTTATAGCATACAGTGATTATGACTGTGTTATGTAAATATGGAGTACTTCATTTGTTTATAATGACATTTATTTCAATATATTTTATGATTTAAATCTCATTAATTGCTTTAAAGGTCCTGTGTAAAGTTTTTGCAGGACTATAAAATAAGCCAAAATGATTTATACTTTATATGGGACCTTTAGGGCAATATAAAATATAATGAAATAAACATGTCATTATAAAAAAATATGGGGGATTGATACAAATGTACAAGTAGCTACTTAAATAAACTTCAGAATTACAAGGGGGTAAGGGGGGTTCTGTAGTTTGGTTCAAAGATTTGGTGCACTACTACATGACTACTAAAAAAAACTTACTTGCTGCTGTAAAAAAAATTAAAATAAGCGTGAAAATATTAAACATTAAATGGCAAAAATATACATATAAAGTGTTTTTAAAAAAGTATACATGCAAAGCTTATCTGTTGCTATCGATATACATATTTGGGTTCACATCTTATGATTGGACATGCTCGAGTTAACCTCTTGACTACCCAGAGTGACAAAATAATCCATCACAACATTTTTCACTAAAATTGCTTTCATTTGAACAATTTACATTGAATTTACAAAAAATTGTTTTAAAATATCTAGAAATGATCCCTGCCATCTAATTTTACTAACATGAGCATCTCCTATTATTTTTAGTAAAATGTCAAATGCTGACAAAAATGAAAAATTCTCTGGTTTCAACAGATTTTAAAACCTGGGAATCAAGAGGTTAAGAAGCATTCAACAGCCAGGCCCAAGAGGGTTAATAAAAATAACATTCATTGACTCGGCATATTTCGGGTTAACTTTCAATGACTTGGTATGATAGGGTTAATTTTCACTCATTTGGCTCGTAAGTATAGATATAGCCAGGTATGAGGCAGATGAGGCAATTGAAATATTTTAATAATAAAAAATTTTCAATTGAAACTTAAGTTTTCAATTGAAAATTAAGTACTGTAATAATGATAGCATTATTTCGCTTTTGAACTCAAACTTGCCTTCGCAAAAAAACAAATAAAATTGCCTCGCCACAGTTTTAGATCCTGGCTACACCCCTGGTTACGGTGAATTTTCAAGGACTTGGTATGTTAGGGTTAACATTAAATGACTGGGAATGCAACAGTTAACAAACATTCTACAACTAGGCATGATAGGGTTAACTTTCAATAACTTGGCATGTGGCATGTTAGGGTTAATATTCTATGACTATGCATGCTATATTTATTTAATTAACAAACATTCTATAACTGGGTATGATAGGGTTAACATTCTTATGGCTGATCATGCAAGAGTTAACATTAAATGACTAGGCATGCAAGAGTTAACACTCAGTTGAATCTTTAAAGATATGGTACAACATGTTGAAAATGAGATATTACACAAAGAGAAGAAAATATAAAGCATACATACTCTTTTAAAGCATGGAAATGTTCGAAGTCAAACCAGAAAACAACACCAAATGCCAGCAGATTACTGCACTGTGCAAATAAACTGAAAAAGAAAGAAAATTGTATTAAGGGTATAGGTTTTATTTCCATTGTAATAACAGGGTCTGACTCGAGGTACGAAGTGAACTAAGAGTTCGAAGGAACAAGAAAAGATAGCACGCCTTAGCCAGATTTTGCCAAGGAGGGGCTCAGTTTTTATTAAAATTTTCAGGGGAGCAAATCACTTGAAAAGTGCTCAAGATTGTGTCAAATTGCATGATTTTGGAAGAATTTTTGGCCAGGAGTTCACCTTTAAACCCCCTCCCTAGCTACTAGCCTGGGATAGGGTTATTTTGAAAATAAATAAAAAAAAAACACTGGAGAACTAACCTTGATATGGCAAGACTGTTCAGGTGTCGCAGAAGTGTAAGTATTGCTAGGGGAGGTAGCAGGATGAGTAACCACTGATATCTGAAACAAAGATAGGAGTTATATACGTATACTGGGAGGGATAAGATATGGGATATATCCCAAGATAATGTTGATCAAGTAAAGGAAAAGAGGGAAGATTATACATTACAATATGTAAGATTTACACTGTACTAAATGCCTATAAAGATGAGAATTATCCAAGATGCATTGCAGATACCAGATTTTAAAAACCTTCAATCTTCAATTCAGACATTGCTCTTCAATTTGCATATTTAGAGTACAGAATAGTATTGCTATGAAAAAATACTTACTTTTTAATAACTTCGAAGAAATCATGTAAGTTTTCAGATATAAATATAAGGTAAGCACAGCAAAATCCTGGAAAATGAAAAAAATACGTAAACTAGGGCATTAAAGGCACTGAACCCAACATTTGTGATCATTAAGATTAGCATGTAAATCATAAGGGTCATGTTGCTAACTAATGTGGATGCAGACGAGGAGAAACTGAAATCATTTACAAAAAGACTGAATTGCATATTAACCATTTGCCTTGCCAGAAATACAGTGTACTTGTTAAAATGATGAAGGGTCAATAACAGAAACTTTGGAAAGTTGAGAATTCCTAAATCAATTGCTGTAACCAGTGATGTAATGATACTATAGTAACAGAACTATGGACTGAAGAATTTCCGAAAAGGAGTATTTCAAACACACTTACCTTCTTGACTAATGACTATTTTGAAAGTTGAAAATACCCAAATCAATCACTGTAGCCATTGATATAGTGATACCTAGTAACAGAACAATGGATGGTAAGATTTCCGAGAAGGAGTACTGTATTTCAACCACACTTACCTACTTGACTTATGACTATTGCAAACTCTACTAAGAGTCTGCCAGTGTGCCCCATGGCATAATATCCTGAAAACAGAAACATTGTTTATAAATCAAAGGAGACTTTTTCAAATGAGAACAGTATATTCTAAGTACTTTGTCATTATAGTATTTTCAGATATTGTGATAAATTCTGATATTGTAAAGAAGAAATGATTTCTGGTATTTTGATGAACTGAGGTATTGTAATGATTCCTAATATTGAATTGATTTTTGATGATTTTTAATAATCATAACGATTCTATTGTGATGTATTCTTATATTATAACGATTTTTGATATTAAAATGATCTTTATTATTGTAATAATTTTGGATAGTGACATGATTTTTTAGAATTACCAAAATCGAATACTTTAACAACATTCTTTTATCTCCTTACCTACATCTCCATATGTAAGATCTTGCCCTGGAGCCTGTAAATAAAGTTGTTGGTTATTTTAATTTTCACAAAGTACCCCAACAATATAAGCCAACATGGTTTAATCGTTCCATAAATTCTTCAAGAAAAATATTCCTCTTCCATCAACATAAATTCAGCTTAATTAAATTCGGTGGCGAATGTTCTTTTGTTTAACGGCGCATAGTTTTTTTACCTCCGGTTTGGATGGTTCTTTTTTCTGTTTAACAACCCCATTCATTTCTTCCATCTCCATAAGGTCTGCTTTCTCTTCAGTTGTCCCTTCAGTGACTTTTAATATCAATTTAGTGGCGCCATCTTTCAGCCAAGATGAGCCTTTGTTTAAGGTTGTATCTTTGTTGATTAATCTGTCTTTACAGTCAATGATAAGCAGCATGGCTTTAACACTACAAATATATGAGACATTTTAGTAAATTCAGTTGAAAAGTAGCATAGTTTTATCAAGTAAAAAATAAGATGGGATGGGACTTTAACTGAACAAATAAATGAAATAGCATGAGATTGCATCCAGTTAAATGTAGATCTAACAAATCAGTCATCTGAATAAATAAGTCATCTAAATTAATAGATTTGCCATCTTGATAGATTGGTCCTTTCAATATATTATTCCTCTAAATAAATATATTAGTCATCTTACTCAATAGATAAGTCATCTAACTTAATAGATTAGTCATCTAATTATATAGATTAGTCATCCAAATAAATTAGTCATATTACCTTATCAATCCCACTGCCATCATGATCAGACTGCCTTCTAATATACCAGCCTGAAAAAAAAACAAAAAAAAACATATACCAGAGTTCTAGCTAGGTATGGGATAGGGGTGGGGGTTGTTGAATGACAATTTTTCAATAAAATCTGTAGAGAAACCTGTAATACAGGAAATAATCATTCATTGAATATTTGCGATTGTATTTATTTAGACAAAGCACTAACATGCAAAATGTAACCACCTGCCATTTGTTAAAAAATTTGATCACAAACACAGAACGCCAACCACTGAACATGTACCATCAAACACCATCCACAAAAAACGTTGGCAATTTTAAAAATATGTCATAACTTGTAGAGGTGACATAAAAGAGTGCATACATGAATGGACTGCAACTCATATGTATAAAAACATGTGGCTTGCGCTTGTAAATAAATGAGGAATAAAAAAACATTAGACTCCTTCACAGGTGATAACTTACTTGTATGAAAGATAACTTACTTGTATGAAAGATAACATACTTGTATGAAATGTAATAACTTCCATGTTTGAAGGATAACTAATTATTTTGAAGTATGATATTTAACTTGTTTAAAACAATTGTTAACTAACTTGTTTGAAAGTGATAAATAAATTTGAAGGGTAACTACCTTGATTGAAATATGAAAACTACTTTGCTTTGAATATGATGGCTTACTTGTTTGAAGGATAATCAACTTAAGTAGGTAATAATAAATTACTAGTTTGAATGATGATACATGTCTAACTAACTTATTTGAAAGTTAATTTGTTTGAAGGACAACTATGAAATATTACGAAGTACTTGTTTGAAATGTGATCTTATCTGAAAGATGCTATACTACTCTACTTATACTTAATAACTAACTTGTTTGAAATGTTATAAAGTACTTGTACTAACTTGTTTGAAATATGATAACTTACTTGTTTGAAAGCGTATGGCAAGCCAAGGGCCCCCGCTCCAATGAATGAAATAAATATATTCGATGTGATCCCAATAATGGTTCTAGCACCATAGTCTTTCTCAACTGAAGACTTCCCCATTTTATTTATTAAAATTCTGGATAACCTAAATCCAAGTGAATGCCTCTTTAAATCATCCCATAAAAATGTTGGAAGAATTCTCTTTAATACATATTTCTTTCTATTTCATTATAATCCATTCTAATTTATCAGCCTGAAGTAATGTATATGAAGGCATTTTATTTTCTGATCCTTAAATTCTTCACTTGTTTTTTTTTACTTGTTTTACATGTCCTCTATCTGACATTTAGAACTGTTCAATTAATACACAGTAACATTGGTAGACTAATTGGTGGCCTACCAGCATTCTGTGACAGCTGAAAGATTAAGATGAAAAGTATAGCTTCCTGTATGCATTTCAAATTATAATCTTACTATAATTAAACTATGAAGAGGGGACTTTATGATGGTATATAATTGATTATATTGTATATACAGGTGAACAAGTAGAGCATATTATAAAGAAAACTAATTAGCAAGGATTGTCCAGTTGAAAATTACGACATGTATCTCTTGGTTCAAGTCAATATATTTTTTGTGAGTCTCATCCAATCCTAAACAAGGCATTAACATGCAATTTGTCACCACCTCCACCTGCCATTTGTTTCAGCATGCATGCATATAACTAACCTGAGGGTAAGCTATCAAATGTATTGATGTCAATATTATCTAATACAATTTGAATCTTACTATTAGAATATGCCATTTGAAATGTTACACTATTTATAATGGGTCAATCATCTCATTCTCTGCTACCAGTCATCTCAATTATCCCATCAGTAAAGCCAATCAAATTACAGTGGTGAACATAAATAATTACTAACACTATGTCACATATGTCATAAATTCTTACCTCAGTGAATTGAGTGCCCTATTTTCCCCGTCCCGGAACATACAAATATAGTGGAATTTGTGTCCATAATGACAAATAGGAACTTAAAAAATATGAAGCGATATTCACATGTTAATGCCAACTCTTCAAATGTTGAGGTGATTTTGGAGCCTGATTACGCCGCAAGGAAGATTGGCTCCCAGAATGCAACATAACACATGACACAGAGCTGTCAAGTGTCCCGCGAATGGCGGGATTTTCCCGCGAATTTGATCAAAATTTGGCTAATTCGCGTGTCCCGCAATGTCCCGCAAAGGTCGGCTTTAATCTCCGCGAATTTTCAAAATTGTAACAATCTTCGAGGCTAAATAATTGTGACTATCTTGTGATATAAGCTAAGTTTTTTCGCTTTTGACGAGTAAAGTTTACCTAATATGAAAAGTGCTGCCAAACTCCCAGTGCATCAGATCGTCGAAGACTGCTTTTGAGAAGGATATACATAAAACTGTGATTTTGATCCAAATAACACCATAGTTGGCTTTTCAAGTACCTAGTATGCCGTTATTTGGTATTAAAATAAAGAGGAATGAGAGTGCATTTTCATTTTAATTACGAAAATTGGGATGTTTGTCACGAATAGTTCCAACGTTGGCCTTTTTACCAAGCGTGTCACAGCCTTCATCTCAGAATTGAGCAAATGTTAGCAAACGTGAGTTCCAATAAATGAACAATGATATCTCGAAAAGAAACCTGACTCTCTATAATTTGATGTAGATTAATCGAACCACTATATGAATAGGTACATTTTAATATATAACACAATGGGGGGAGGGGGGGGTAAATGTTTCATAGTAGGTCCCGAACGCCATAAGTGCAAAGTATTGTTCAGAATTTTTGAATTTCGTGTTGGATTACGGTACTCACACATAAAGCGTGTTTTTTGTTGATAGTTTAATAATATTTCTATGCGTATTGTGTGGAATTGTGTTGACGTTTACTAAAGTTAAGTGCATTATATTTGATAAACCAGTATCTGAAAGTTGATTTGAGTACTTTTACATAAAGCCCCAATCACGCATATCCCTTGAATGAATGTCCCGCAAAATCCCGCGAATTTAGGGCACTTTGTCTAAAAAAATCTGTCCCTCTATGAAGTCTTTGGTGGTTACCCTGTTAACTGTTCCGCAATTAGCGTGTTTGTCTTTCGAATGGTCCCGCGAAATCCCGCGAATTTGATCAAAATTTGACCTATTTAGCGCAATCACGCAAATTCCTTAAATGTCCCGCAAAATCCCGTGAATTAGGTGGATGTCCCGCAAAATCCCGTGAATTTTTGGCACTGGGTCTAAAAAATCTGTCCCGCATGAAAATCTTTGGGGGTTGACAGTACTGCATGACAGCTTTCAAAATGCCATTCCGCCATTCTGAAACCTGTCACAAGTAAATAAGGTTAACTGATGTTGCATTCTGGGAGTCAATCCACCTTGGATCACAAACATGGCGATCCATGAAAACATTTGTTCGATTTGGTAGGAATTTATTCATCATTTGCAGGTATGAAGCTTTGGATTCATTTATTATGCTACTTAAAGTGAACGGGAATTGTTTTTCTACCGCTTGGGAGAGTTTGAGACATAAAACTTAGAATTTAGCTCATTGTGACAACTTTTGATGGTTGAGGTTTATTAATGTCTCCCACTGTTATAGTGGTGATATGATTGGCCAGCCCGACTGATGGATAATTCAGAAATAGTTTATGCAAGTTGTCATGGTTGACATTTTATCAGTCAAATCTGTGGTAAGAGATCATTGGAACTTTAGATAAGAGCGTGTTGTAAGAATTGACTGCTATGTCTGGATTAGGGCAAAGGTGTGTAACGTCGGCATGTAGGACAATGTCGACATGAGAAATGTGCTAACTTAGACACTTACTTGTGAGAAACTAGAATATCCATTTTCCGCCATGTTTTATTTTAAGGTAACTTATAACTTCATCATAAAATCCAAGATGGCCGAAACCAGGAAGCACATGGCATTTGAGAATAATCTGACCATCAAAATTAACTGTCTTTTGGTTGGATTTTCTCTCAATTTTTTAGTTCCACTTATCATTTATATAACCAGGCTCACTGTGGTAATGCAAATAGAAACAGTAAACATTTTGGAATGGGAATTTGAGTCCTCTGAAAATGTGACAGAAAAATTGACAAAAAGAGTAGCACGGCAAAGGTCCCTGATCATTTTTTTTTCTAATTTCTCTGAAACATCCCTTTAATATGCCCAAAATGGAAGGAGCTTAAGAATTTTGAAATCTCTCATACAAATTAAAAAAAATAGAAAAAAACAATTTGAGAAGTGTACTTTTTCCCTTATTTTGATCACAATTTTTTTATCGGGTAATTTTTCAAATTTCCGTTGCTCCTTCGTTTTTGATATATGTTTGAAGTATATTTTCTGAAATGTTCAGATATTTTGAATCAGCGGTTTTTCACGGGCTACTCCTAGAAAAAAATCTTCTCAAATTCTTTAAACGGCACTTTTTTTCTCAAACTAAAGTTTTTTGTTGTTCTTTGATGTCTTTGTAATGATTACAGTGCACAAGCATATGTGAAATAATAAAAACGACTTCTCAGGAAGAGTGTTTGAATATTTCAAGATTGTGAAATTTTCAATTTTTTCTGAAAATCGATGTGTGGATGTTATACTCCTTCGCCCTATAGATAAGCTTATTGCAACTGCCACAATCAAAAAAGAAAACGAAAGGGAAACCAAAAGAGAGAGTGCTTGTAAAATGGTAGACATACACGCAGTACTGTCAACCCCTAAAGATTTTCTCGCGGGACAGATTTTTTAGACCCAGTGCCCAAAATTCGCGGGATTTTGCGGGACATCTACTAAATTCGCGGGATTTTGCGGGACATTTAAGGGATTTGCGTGATTGCGCTAATAGGAGATTTTTTTTATCAAATTCGCGGGATTTCGCGGGACCATTCGAGGGACAAACACCCTAATTCCGGGACAGTTAACAGGTGTACCACCAAAAACCTTATAGAGGGACAGATTTTTCAGACAAAGTGCCCTAAATTTGCGGGATTTCGCGGGACATCCACCTAAATTTGCAGGATGTCCCGGGACATTCAAGGGATTTGCGTGATTGGGACTAATGTAAAAGCGTGTAGAAGTACTTAAATCAAACTTTCAGATACTGATTAATCAAATATAATGCACCGTTACATTGTAACTTAAATAAACGTCAACACAATTTCACAAAATACGCATAGGAATATTATTAAACTTTATTGTAATTTATCAAAAACAAAAACCATGCTTCAGGTGTGATTACCGTAATCTAACACGAAATTCAAAAATTCGGAACAATACTTTGCACTTCTGGCGTCGTGACCAACTATGAAACGCTTACCCCCATAATGTTATATATTAAAATGTACCAATTGAAAGCCCATGATATAGGGGTTCGATTAATCTACATCAAATTATAGGGAATGAGGTTAATTTTCTAGATAGGGTTTGTATAAAAAACCGGGTACCGGGTAGTAAATCCTCCATGCTGGGTTCAAACTTGGTACCCGGTACCCGGTCAAAATAAACGGGTACCCAAAAAACGAAAAATACGAATATATAACATACTACCCGTGTGGCCTTCATCTCAGAACTGAGCAAATGTTAGCAAACGCGAGTTACAATAAATGTACGCTGATATCTAGAAAGGGTTTGTATAAAAAACCGGGTACCGGGTAGTAAATCCTCCATGCTGGGTTCAAACTTGGTACCCGGTACCCGGTCAAAAAAAACGGGTACCCAAAAAACGAAAAATACGAATATATAACATAATTAGATTATGAGAAAACGTGTAAGATTTGTTTTGAATTTGCAAAAATGTATGTAACATGATTCAAAATTGAGCTAGAAGCTTCAAATAAAAAGCATATTTTAAGGCCAACGTTGGAACTATTTGTGACCTACATCCCTATTTTCGTAATTAAAATGAAAGTTGAACCCTTCCCCTTTATTTTGATACCAAACAACAGCATGCTAGGTACTTAAAATTATGTAAACTTTACTCCTCAAAAGTGCAAAAACTTAGTTTCTTATATAAGATAAGATAATCAAAATATAGGGGATTGCAACAATTTCGGAAATTCGCGGAGGTCAAAGCCACATTTTGCGGGACTTCGCGGGACAATGCGGGACACTCGAATTAGCCTAATTTTGATCAAATTTGCGGGATAATCCCGCAATTCGCGGGACACTTGACAGCTCTGTACACGTGAAATAAAAATATATGATCATTTTACCACGAACTAAACTTTCATTGAAGATGACTCCCTAACTCAATGGACTTTTACTTACCTCTTTGAAAGCAAACGGCAATCCGAGGACCCCCGCTCCGATAAATGAGATGAAAATGTTTGCCATGATCCTGATGATACTCGTCGACCCGGATGGGTCCCCAACACTAACTGCACCCGCCATCTCAGTTTAAGCTTCGCTTATAGCATAATTTAGGAGATATCAATCAAAATTTGGAAAAAAATAAAAACTTTTCAAACCGGAAGCACTGCCATGTCATCTTATGCGCATGCGCACTTCAGCGAGATCTGATACGAGAATGCATTTTCGTCTGGTTCAAGGTCCGGGTTTGTCTCTTTTATCGCAAATCACTGCAATAAGAGGGTGTGTCAGCGTTAAATCGATACATAAACATCCTTTCAGATATCAGATTCATCACGCTATGAGTTCAGAAGCCAAGCCGAAGATCTTCATCACGCGTAGAGTTCCCCAAAAGGGAGTTGACCTTCTCAAAGAAAAATTTGACATTTTCCAATGGAACAGAGACGATCCAATTCCAAGGGAAGAATTGCTCAAACAGGTTGCTGGGAAAGATGCACTCTTTTGCCTACTGACGGAGAAGATCGACGATGAATTACTGGAGATAGCTGGTATGTATATATGACCTGACATCTTCACAAACAGTAAATGTAAAGTTTGTTTACAAAAAGGGGGTGTGGCACTTTTTGAAAACATCATCATATTTATGTGTTTTTAACTATCTAACTGAGCAAAATTTTGTGTGGATCCTTGGACAATAAAGCTCTTTTTATTCAAAACTCGATGCTATCTTTAAGAAATACTTAGATACCACAATAAAACTTTTGATAGTGTATGACGAAGATGGCGACGAAATAACAGACGTCGCCCAGAAAGCAAACATCCTCAATGACCAATACAATTCTGTATTCACAGATGAGGATGCCACTCTACCGACAATGGTACCTAGTCAAATTCCTGAAATGCCAAATATCAAAATTTTGACAAAAGGAATTCACAAATTGCTAACTGGCCTAAATCCATCAAAAGCCACTGGACCCGATCTTATTCCGACTAGGGTCCTGAAGGAATGCAGTGACAGCATATCACCATTCCTTCAAATAATTTTTCAACAGTCTATCGATGAAGGCTTAGTGCCTATGGACTGGAAACATGCCAATGTTACTGCTATCTACAAAAAGGGACGAAGAGATGAGGCTGTGAATTACAGGCCTGTATCTCTGACGTCAGTTCCATGTAAAATAATGGAACATATTATATTCCATCATGTTATGGCCCACTTTGACCTCTATGAAATTCTAGTAAAATTCCAACATGGATTCAGGTCAAAGCACTCATGTGAAACACAACTTGTCAATACAATAGAGAATATAGCTCGGGCCCTCGACAACAATAAACAAACAGACATGTTGGTATTAGACTTTTCCAAAGCGTTTGACACGGTGGCTCACGAACGCCTCTTGCTCAAACTCGACTATTATGGAATTCGCAATAATAACTTGAACTGGTTCCGATCCTGGCTTGTGGGAAGATCACAACAGGTAGTGCTCGATGGTGAATCAAGTTCAAAAACTCCAGTAAAATCAGGAGTTCCTCAAGGAACAGTTCTTGGACCACTCTGTTTCCTTGTTTATATCAATGATATGGGCAATAACCTATCATCCTCAGCCAGTCTTAAGCTTTTTGCCGACGACAGCCTTTTATTCATGACAGTCGAAAGCAAGCAAGATGCATTAACACTACAGGAGAATCTTGATAAACTGGTCTCCTGGGCATCAACATGGCAAATGAAATTCCATCCATCAAAATGCTATGTGCTAAATATTCACAAAGGTAAATCCCCTATCATGCACAATTACACCATGCTAGAGGAAAACCTTAAGTCGGTAACACACATCCCATACCTAGGAATTGACATCACAAATAACTTACGCTGGACTACACATATTCAAACTATTGTATCCAAAGCCAATAAGGTGCTTGGATTTCTCAGGCGCAACCTCCATCAATGCCCTGAAAAAGTGAAGGCTCAGGCGTATAAGTCACTAGTCCGGCCTAATTTAGAGTATGCCAGCTCGGCATGGGATCCATACCGACAAAAAGATATTGATATGTTGGAACAGGTACAGAGAAGAGCAGCCAGGTTTGTAACCAAATGTCACTCAAGGGAACCAGGCTGCGTCACCAAAGCTCTTCAAGACCTACAGTGGGAGCCACTGAAGGAGCGTCGAGAGGCTGCTAGAGTTTTCCTTTTCTACAAAGGAAAGCAGAACCTAGCAGCCATCGACGTGCCTCCATACTTCCGCCAACAGATCAATACCAACACTAGGTTGTATCATCCTTCTAAGTTCATACAACCATCAACTAGAACGGATGCATACAAATTTAGCTATTTCCCTAGGACAATAGCTAAATGGAACACTCTACCTGGTGACATCTTAGACTGTGACAGTCTAAGTAGTTTTAAATCATCATACTATGCCTATGTCAATAACTGCAATTAAATAGGTGTGTTTTTAATATAGATCTATGTTTTAATGTAAAGGGTCCCCAGTGCACAGCAACAAGCCTGCACTACTGGTAAAGAGGGGTGATGTCAACGCGGTAGCCTGACAGTCTCCCCAGGTAAAATGAGTTGTAAACCATAGATCTATTTTTAAATGTTAAGGTTTTAAATTATATTCTATTCAAATTCTATCACTGTTAAATTATATATCTGCTTTATATGGGCTTGTTAGCCTTTTGCAGATTATTGACATAGACATAGAGTATGGGGGAGTCACGGTGTTGGAAATCGTATGACGCTTGATCAATACTTAAGCAACAACAGTTACTTTCATGTTCTACTTTATCTCACGGTACGGCATGGCAATGTGTAAAATTATTACTAACCAAACACCTGTATGCATAATGGGCCTTTTACTAAACAGCTTTTAAAATTGCTATCTAATACTGCAAGTGCAAGGTAGGTCATAGATCTACTTGTGACAGTAAACAATGACATATCTGTCCTAAGTACAAAAGTAGATCAATGTAATTGATAAACATATTTTAGAGGTCACCTTACTTGACATTGAAAACACACACCCCTTTGCATGGTAACCTACTTTTATATCTTTAATCCAGAGCTCTTCAGACCCCTCAGCTGAAATATATGATACATAACATGCATTTGTATTTTAGTATCAGAATGATTTATTTACTTATCTTACACTTTGAAGTGATTTCTAAAACATAGGGTACTGATTAGTTTGACACATAAAACAAGATGTACATGAACACAGATTAGAGGTCCTTTAAGCTCTCAATAAGGACCTTATGGTTGTTCTGTATGTCCAGAATTTAATGGGTTCCTAATTATACATGTACATGTAGTCTCATGTTATTTTCAGGTATAATCAATGCATTCCAATCTTTCAGTTTTGCACAAATAGTGCATAAATATTCCTGAATTATTAATTGAGCATTGATCAATGTTCTAGACATATAAAAAAGATAAAATTCTTTGACCTACATTTTTGTATTTTTAAAAAGTGGTTCACTAATTTTTCTTACTTTTCTTGCATTGTAAAAATGATTTACCCCAGAATTATGATCTAGCCATAGGTTAGTTATTCACTCTTGTACTCTGTGCAAAACTGAAAGATTGCTTGAGGGGGTGAGACAAATGATGCCCGATTTGGCTGAATTTTTTGTGTTGTCCCTATACTAATCATAGATCATATAAAATGAAAAGCAGCCTGATCAGAAAACAATTCCAAAAATGAAAAACCCTAAGATTGATCCTCATCTTTTGCATATTTGCAGGGCCTCAGCTGAAAGTGGTTGGAACAATGTCAGTGGGATACGATCATGTTGACATTGAAGCTTGCAAGAAAAGAAATATCCCTGTTGGTTTTACACCAAATGTCCTCACAGACTCCGTAGCAGAACTGACGGTTGCTCTTCTACTGGCAACATCTAGAAGACTCGTTGAAGGTAATTTATCAACATTTTCTCACAGCAATTGAATGAACTACTCTATACTGTTCTTCTACTTTATTTGGCAGCCGTTTTAATTTGATGGATCTGCCAAATTGTTAAAGTCAGCTAAATTAAGTCGTCACTGCCACCTGGTAATTTTCAGTTTTATACCATGTAAATAAGAACTATAAGTACATTGTAATATTCCTGTTCGCCAAATTAAGTAGCTGCCAAATATTCAAAACAGCAAATCTGCTAAAATAAATAGCGTACAATATTTTGTAGCCTATCAATCCGCCAATAGAAGTTCAAGTAGGGATAAAAAGAAGCAATTCATACATATAGATTAATCTATTTGTCCACAATATCTCAAATATCATTTGGTTTAAATATCATAGGCTGGTGATGTATTATTGGGATGAGGCGTGGTGTTTGCCAAAAAGTGTGTCACACTACTTATTACCATGCAGTGTTTACTTCTATAAATTGTCAAAGTTACAATGCTTTGGGAAAACTTATTTGTAAGGTGGGATTTGCTACTCTGGTAAATTGCTGATTTTCTCATTTCTCCTTTTATTTCATTAATTCATGGTATAGTGGTTGGTGTTCAGTGATCCATGTCTGTAACAAATGGCAGGTGGTGACATTTTGCATGTTAATGCTTTGTTTCTTTTACTTTACAGGTGTTGATGCTGTGAAAACTGGTAAATGGGGTACCTGGGGTCCAATGTGGCTACTAGGGAAAGACCTAAAGGGCAGCACAGTAGGAATATGTGGTTTTGGACGTATAGGGTATGCTGTAGCAGAGCGTTTAAAACCTTTCAAAATTGGCAAGCTTTTATACAGTGACCAGGTTGAACTTCCATATGCTAAAGATGTTGGTGCGGAGTTTGCTTCACAGGAACAGCTTTTGAAAGAATCAGATTTTGTTATTGCGTGTGTTGCGCTTACTCCTGAAACGAAGGGAATGTTCAACAAGGACTTATTCAAGACAATGAAAAACAATGCAGTTTTTGTAAACACGAGTCGTGGCGGTGTCGTAAATCACGATGACCTCTATGATGCCTTGAAGTCAGGGGAGATTTGGGGGGCAGGATTGGATGTTACAGTCCCAGAGCCCCTGCCTACAGACAGTCCACTGTTATCGCTGAATAACTGTGTCGTGTTACCTCACATTGCTAGCGCAACGGAGGACACACGAAGTGACATGTCAGAGCTAACAGCACGTAATATTTTAGCTGCTATGAATGGAGAATCAATGCCTGCTCAGGTGAAATAACATGTGACATTTACAAAATCCATATTAGGGCTTGTCATATCCCATAATGCACCTTGATTCATTGAGCAGACGGAATCTAAGTTAACACACTTGCGAGTCACACAAGCATTCTGTTTGCACAAAAACTATATTTTTATCAATATTTATGATTGAGACTGAGAATCAGTCCATATATATACATGAATATAAATATATACCTTTGTTTATTCACAAACTCAAAATGCAGTATGCAATGATGTTCCTGACAATATGAAATTTCTTTATTTTTATAAATTACATCTTGTGAAGATGAAATAAAAATTATGAACAGTATGTATACATGTATGTGCAGTCCTAAAGACAGAGTTAGATCAGGCAATCAGGGCACTCAGTAAAATATCTGTAATTTCCTCAGGATACATATCCAAAACCACCCATGGATCCAAAACCTCCCTAACATAATACTCCTATACCGTTTAAAAGTTGCTCAAGTAAGCATGTACTTGTGCATGTATCATTTAAAACTTGCTCAAATAAGTATGTTTTACTGCATATTTAAACAGGAAATCAGGGCACTCAGTAAAATATCTATATTATTTCCCCGGGACATAGACCACGCGGGATACACCATAATTTGAATCTATGCTATATGTTTACATTTCGATAATGCAAAAATAGACCCCTTAATATACCATCATTATAAGCTACAAGGTAGATTAATTCACAACGTTTTTTAATCTTCTACTATATAATTTATTATGCCTTGGTCACATTTGCTCCGATTTTCACTACGGCGCCCGGCCGATTGAGTATTTTGTTCAAAATTGAATACAATATTGAACAAAATACTCAATCGGCCGATGGATCGGTACAAATGTGACCCAGGCATTACTCAAAACATGAAGATGATTATCGGATACAAACACTTTTTAGAAATAGCCATAGCAACCAATAATTTGTCAAGGGAGGTAAACCATATAAAAAATATCCCCAGCTCACAAACCAGACCAACCTTGCTATAAATCAGCTCACTTTTAGGACTGAAATACTGATTTATATACCTTCAAAATGAATTCAATTGAACAAATAACGCATACTAACCAAGTATAGTCCATTTGTCATTTTCTTAACGTATGAATATTTAAAAACATGATGTTTTTCTGTGCAAATACTATCATTAGGGTTTATTGGAGTGATTTAGCTGGGTTGCCAAAAAATTAACGTTGGGGAAACTTTTTGTATCTATCACCATGGTAACATACCAGGTACATGGTGGTATCCCGACGCTAAGTCAATAGTCAAAGCCATGCACCCCTCCCTAATTAGCCGATATACTTTTTTCCCCAAACTAACTTTTTGTCCAACCCAGTTAAATCACTTCAGAAAACCCTTGTTATTATAAATTAACCATAAAACATCGTGTTTTTATCAATTCATAAAATCACTATAGTATGTATAGGGGTGACAAATGGACTAGTAGTTTATACTGTCACATTGGTCACGGTATGTCACACATTAATGGGTGCCTTCAAGTTGATAAACCTGCGCCAGGTCAACGATAACTCCCAGTTGAATGGTAGCAAAATGCCTATTGACTACATAAATAATATATTAAATAAACTTGATGCAGTTTTTACAAACTGAGAGCTATTGTACAGATCTTCGAACATCCCGACAATGAAAATCCAAGATAGTGTCGTCATAGTTACTGGGGGAGCACAGGGCATTGGGAAAGCAATAGCTTCATATTTGCTGAAGCACAACGCTAAAGTAAGTCTGCAAATAACATCACTGGTGATCTACTCGATTACGCTGATTACTGAAACGGTTCGTTTTGGTAACAAAATGTCGGAACATCGAAGGTACGATTTTTCTTTTTTCATTATTTCACACGTTGTAGGCAGAATTCCCACGACATTTTTTTTACAGAAACGTGTATCAGTATCATATGTTTAAGAAAATGTACATATTTGCGAACAAATAGTTCAGAAGACGACAGAATCGTCGATTTAATTCCTCACTTACTGTAAGTTACATAAACGGTTTTTCGAAAAACAGCTAAGATCTGCACTTTTAACCCAAACCGTTTATGTAACTTAAGTGAGGAATTAAATCGACGATTCTGTTGTCTTCTGAGCTATTTTTTCGCAAACGTACATTTTCTAAAACATATGATACTGATATACGTATCATATTTCGCGCAGAATTACAAATCAATGTTAACTTAAATGGATGAAGATAAAAACGGATACAATTTTTTGCCGATTTTTTGTTACAAAATTATATCATACAAATGGCAGAAAAAAGTAATTTATTGCCGTTTTTTTGTAACAAAATTATTACGTTGCATACATCTGTAGATTGCGTAAGTTATTGAGGAATTTAAGCTCTCAATGCATTATGGGCCGATTCATTCCACGAAGAAGTTATTTCAAGACGTTTGGCATCAATGCGGATCAAGAATGTAAAGTGAAGGAAACAACGCACTCGTGAAACAAATTATATAGAATGCACAGAGTCCTAGCTGGGCTTAAATTATTTTCATACGCTCCAAACGATTTTACTCATTAACAATTTCATCACACTGCAAACCTAAAATGAATAATTTTGCGATAAATATTTACAAAATTGCCGTACTTTTGCGGTCAGAGCCATATAAAACTGTTTTATATGTCTCTGTTGCGTAGACTTTTCCAAAATCCGGAAGTTCCATTTATTTTGAAAAAATCTGTGTTTTTTGCGGTAGATTTCTGTTGTCGTTTTGGTTATTAATTAATGGTAATGTAATCAAACCCAATACCACGGATAATGCCATATGTACAAGGTGTATATCTACTAAAAGGTGGCAGCTAGGGTTAATAAGAAAGTTTTGTTGGTCTACAGACATTAAAGGTCTTCTTATATTTCGACATTTCATTCCACAGGTCTGTATTGCTGATGTGGACGACGTGCAAGGAAAAGAAACAGTTAGAGAATTTGCTGAATCATATGGGGACTGTGTGATCTTTCAACAATGCGATATCACAAAGGATGATGACTTTAGAAGTAAGATATTTTTCATTATGCTAATACACGTATACAAGTAACTAACTTACTGCCCATTGAAATATGTATTAAAGGTGCTTTATATTTGCTTTTAAGGCTGGAAATATAAATTGACATCACAAGTTTTTCATTTCATCATTTACAATAGGTCGAATGTAGGTCGAATGACAAATCTGATAAAGTTTTTTGAAAAATAGTAATGAATCTGAAAATTGAATCTGATAAGTGAGCCATAAGGGTATATGTTTTTTCGAAGCATTTGTGATTTATCACTCATGACGATTTGAGTTTTGATGACGAATAAACAGAGGGTGGTCACAAAAAAATGTCCATTAAAGGTCTCATTTTGATTGATTGAAATGAACGATTTATTGAATTAAACTATTAAAGGAAGTTTACGTTTTGTGGTGGATAATTATTTGATGTTTATCACCTTCCTTCTAGCTTCACTAAAGATTACGAAAGATGCGTTCGGTGATGTTACAATTGTAGTGAACAACGCAGGGATTCTTGATGAGACAAACATTTCAGGCACTATCGCAATCAATCTCGTAAGTTATAGGATAAAAATATCAGAAAGTAATTACACCAGGGGACTTATTTTATTTTAAGAAGAATATTGTACTTTATGTATATATACTGGACATATTTCAGTCTAATTTACGAAATAAGTTCGAAATTGAAGGTATTGCTTTATTTGGAAATCAAAAGCTCTTTCAATAACATAAAGTAGCTAGTTTTGTATGGACTTTTGTATTTTAGAGCTTTGAAGAGCGTTAGATGCTGTCTTAATGTTAGATATTGAAATCAATATAAATAAAGAAGTAATTAATGCTCTCTCATTTCATTAATTGTAACATGCATTATTGCTATGACAATAGAACCGTACGTTATAATATAATGAATATCTGTTGGTGTGTCCCAAGGTTTTGTTTTAGAACCTTTGCTTTTCTTGATGTACGTAAATGTCAAGTATATAGCGTCAAACGGTTAAAAAGATGATTTCGTAAATGTCAAAAAACACTTTGTCTTTGCGATAATGTTTTAAATTAATGTATTTACTATAGACCTAACTATTAGATGTGACTGCTTTATTTTCATTAGCAAAAGCTAAACATGTCACTTCACTCTGCAATACGATGCAGTAAGTAAGGAATGCAAACATTTTGATACTTAACAGACGCAGTTTAAAATTCGAACTAATACAATTTATTTTTCTGTTAAATAAAGGAGGCCCAGATACGATGTACTATGATTGCTCTGGAGTTCATGGGTCGCAACAACGGAGGAAAAGGTGGTACTATTGTGTTCAATGCGTCTGATCTTAGTGAGTTAAATTTTGTGAGAGCCTTTCCTCTCTCGACTAATGAACAGATCTCGTACTGTAGCTGAAAACAGGCCACCCTTCATTTTGGAATAATTATTTCCGTTGACAACATCTTCACTGTTCCACAGCTAGATAACTCTTAACTGCAGTTTCCCAAATTCTTTCATTTTTGACAAACCTTCGATTTCAGCTCAACTAAGCTGAATCTTGATTCCAAAAGTTTCGCCATGCTAACTAATAAGACTATGATTGTAAAAATACACAAATAAATGCCCAAACACCCGCAATATTAGAGAATATGAAAGAAAACGGCTTCACTCAGAATCTGAGAATGACTCTAACTGAAGTTGATGATGATAACTTCAGTTAGAGTCATTGTACATGAGTGATGTTGTTTTCTTTAAAATTCACCCATATCACGGTTGTTAGAGCATTTATCTGTGGTTGTTTCCAATCGTAGCTTTATTAGTTTCAATGGCGATACTTTTGAATTCCAGATTCGGAGGTTTGACGAAAACGAAAGAATTTCGACAACCATCTTGAATGACACTGACTGCAGTTAGAGTCATCCAGCTGTGGAACAATGATCCTAGTAATTTTGATTTGCGTTCCAGGTATAAAACCTCTTGGTACTTTGCCAGTGTACGCTGCCGCGAAACATGGAGTTGTTGGATTTGTTCGTAGTATGGCCGTGAGTACACTAGACATTTGTGTTTCACCTGCATATATAACGTATGACAAAAGAGACTTATTACTCTCCTAAAGTGGACTCAAATGAGAAAAATATATAATTATAATTTAAACCACTCTCTGTTAAACATGATATTTGGGGGGGGTCAAAAATAATCTATTATCGGCCTGTGGAATTATGCAAAAATGAACAAGGTAACTTAACATACATTAATCCTCCAAGCTTAACCCTAAAAAGGTTAGACTATAGAAAATTACACAAATGGTAGTGGGAGGGGTAAATTTAACATAGTAAACCGATATTCCTTGTAAGCCTAATTCTATCTTGATATGGAAGCCGTGACCATCTTTATACTATCAATTTTAAGGGTTACCATCTTACTCTTAATTTTACATGGTACAAAAGAAGGTTTGTCGGAAGTATTATTTTTCATTCAAGTCTATAATTCAACTCTACAGATAGTATCTTCTTTTGTTATAAGCTGAAGAGCCATAAAAATACGTTTTGCACATAAAGTAAGGACATTCTGTGTAGACGTGATTTTGTACTACTTACCTATACTTTTATGGGCAAGGTTAATTTATAAAAGTTAAGAGTCTTTGACATCACTTCCTGTATGAACTATTAAAAAACAGGGCAGTCTACTGGAAAATGAGCACTGCATTTTTAATTAAATTATCAATTTTGACCATATCAAAACATGTTCTCGTGTTTTGCTAAATACATGGTATGGATAGTATAGTAATGGTTACAGCTATCATATCAAGAGATGAATGAGCTTGCAACAAATATCCCTTTAAATGGCATTCATATATGACTAAGATATCTGTTTTACAGGCTTTCTTTCATGTGTGTTTTCTATTTTTCAGTTGAGCCCCCGAAATAAATGCTTGCAACAAATATTGTTTTAAATGACATTCAGATCTGACTAAGATATCGGTTATACAGCATTTCTTTCATGTGTGTTTTCTATTTTTCAGTTGAGCCCCCAAATAAATGATTGGGGTGTACGTTTCAACGCTGTGTGTCCGACGATGGTAGAGACACAAATGACAAGTGATGATAACTTACGCAGAGGTGTGACAGATCCAATCGCTAAGGACCAGTTGATGAAATATAAGGCTCAACATCTGCAGGCTTCTACTATTCTACAGTAAGACACTCTACTATACATAACACCTAGAAATGCATAAGATACTCTGTTTGTCTAATTGTATTGTTAAGTATATTTTTGAAAGTACCTTATTAACATCTAATAGTCATCCTATAAACCATTAATAAGGAACAGACAAATAAAAACAAATACATAATCATTACTAATAAGCCAAATAGGTTGCTCATGAACACTAAATGCAGCAAGCTATAGTAGAGTGTAAGATTCTAGAAAGTCTTGTTTCTTGTCACATTCGGGATAGGGGGGGGGGGGGGGCTGCTGTGAAAACAAGGCATTAACATGACAAAATGTCACCACCTAGTTGCTCACAATATTATGAGTTCAAACTCTAGTCAGATTTGAATTTCTGAAAACTTGTAAAGTCAAATTTGAACTTCTGAAAAGATGTAGATGATTTTGAAAAAAAAATTTGGTCAATTTGAAGCAAGTTGAAAACAGACCTTTTTGACCTTTTTTGACCTTAAGAAGGTCATTAAAGGTCAAATGTCAAATCTAAAGTCAGATTTGAATTTCTGACAACATGTAGATGATTTTGAAAAAAAAATTAGTCAATTTGAAGCAAGTTGAAAAAAGACCTTTTTGACCTTTTTTGACCTTGAGAAGGTCATTGAAGGTCAAATGTCAAATCTAAAGTCATATTTGAATTTCTGAGAACATGTAGATGATTTTGAAAATTTTTTTAGTCAATTTGAAGCAAGATGAAAAAATACCTTTTTGACCTTTTTTGACCTTGAGAAGGTCATTGAAGGTCAAATGTCAAATCTAAAGTCAGATTTGAATTTCTGAGAACATGTAGATGATTTTGAAAAAAAAATTTAGTCAATTTGAAGCAAGTTGAAAAAAGACCTTTTTGACCTTTTTTGACATTGAGAAGGTCATTGAAGGTCAAATGTCAAATCTTAAGTCAAATCTAAAGTCAGATTTGAATTTCTGAGAACACGTAGATGATTTTGAAAATTTTTTTTAGTCAATTTGAAGTAAGTTGAAAACAGACCTTTTTGACCTTTTTTGACCTTGAGAAGGTCATTGAAGGTCAAATGTCAAATCTTAAGTCAAATCTTAAGTCAGATTTGAATTTCTGAGAACACGTAGATGATTTTGAAAAAAAAAATTAGTCAATTTGAAGCAAGTTGAAAACAGACCTTTTTGACCTTTTTTGACCTTGAGAAGGTCATTGAAGGTCAAATGTCAAATCTAAAGTCAGATTTGAATTTCTGAGAACATGTAGATGATTTAAAAAAAAAATTTAGTCAATTTGAAGCAAGTTAAAAAAAGACCTTTTTGACCTTTTTTGACTTTGAGAAGGTCATTGAAGGTCAAATGTCAAATCTTAAGTCAAATCTTAAGTCAGATTTGAATTTCTGAGAACACGTAGATGATTTTGAAAAAAAAATTTAGTCAATTTGAAGCAAGTTGAAAACAGACCTTTTTTACCTTTTTTGACCTTAAGAAGGTCATTGAAGGTCAAATGTCAAATCTAAGGTCAGATTTGAAGGTCAAATGTCAAATCTAAAGTCAGATTTGAATTTCTGAGAACATGTAGATGATTTTGAAAAAAAATTTAGTCAATGTGAAGCAAGTTGAAAAAAAAGACCTTTTTGACCTTGAGAAGGTCATTGAAGGTCAAATGTCAAATCTTAAGTCAGATTTGAACTTCTGAGAACATGTAGATGATTTAGAAAAAAATTGAAGTCAGTCTAAACAGTATTTGTTAAGTTATAGGAAGTTGTAAGAAATTGTTACAGACGCCGGACGCCAACCGCCGGACGCCAACCACCAACCGCCGGACGCCGTCGCAAAAAAACGGAGACCATAACAATATGTCACCACTTTTGGTGGTGACATAAAAATGCAATTTCAAAATACTAATGTTATGAAGAAATACAACATTATTCTTTTTTATTTTCCAGGCCATCTGATGTAGTTGAAGCAGTGGTGAAATTGGTAGAAGACGACACGCTGAATGGAGCATCTCTTCTTGTTCTTAAGAACAAAACATTCTTTGTTGATCCACCAGTTTTAGACTTGTCTTGAATTATAGTTTCAGGGAACTGATGTTTTGGTGTTCAACATTTCCTTCAAATATTTGTCAAATGCAAATCTCAGATTCAGGAAAGAATACTTGAAACTTATCCTTAAGAGCATTTGTGATGCTGACTAATGTATTCATGTTCATGTTACCATGGTCTGATGGTTATCATGTGGTTTTGTTATAATAAAGTATTTACATAGAATAATCACTCTCCTTTTGTCCAATTGTTTGTCAAGTTGCAACTTTGTTTTTAGATTCAGGACAGAAAACATTAACTTTGTCTTTTAATAAAGTCACTGTGATGGGCATCACTTCAAATTCCTCATTGTCTATGTGAAACACTGGCTTGTAATCATCAACAGCGTTCTGAAAATAAAAAAATTGAACATTTATACACGTTTCTACAGTGAGCCTTCTGAATAGAAATAATTGCACAAGTAAAGTGACAAAGGGAAATAACCGACAATTGTTACAGCAAGAGAACAGCAAGTAATAAAGAAAACAAACCCCAACTATCCCAAACCATAATCTAACAATGAAGAGGAACAACGTCTAATACAGCTTCACCCCTCAAAAAAATGCAAATAAAGTTTTAATTGGTAAAAGTAATAATTTTGAAAACCTGTGTCAAGGGTTACCGGAGCCTATTCCCGTTAACAACAAGCTTACCTCTTTTTCATCTCCATCTTTGTCATTTACATCAGGATCTTTGGCATCTGTTGTAGTATTGGTGTGTGCATCTGCGGGAATCAACTGAAATTGGCCAACTTTAAGCTTATCTTTACTCGTCCTTATTTGATCACATCTCTCTTTACCAATCCTGTCCCATCTGAAAAAAGGCAGGGATACAATTTGTCAATTGTTACAGACATCTTCACAAATCAAGTAAGAAAAAGTAGTGAACCAAAACAATTTTCCTTATAAGCATAATGTTATAAGGTATGATCGAATAAAATCTGAACACAGATTGTAAACCTCATAAAGCAGTATTATTTCAAACTATGTTATATATTCACCCATATTTTACAAACTCTGTCCTTGAGAGATCACTGGGTCCAATACTAACAGTTATACATCTATCCTCCTAAAAACAAGATAACAGATATTAAAATGTGATTAGATTTCTCACTATTTTCACAAAGTTTGGATACACTCTTTTGAAAACAATTGGATACATTTCACTGTAAAAGATAAAAATATTGACTTAAAATCGTGTGCATTAAAACATACCTTTCCAAGACTAATAAATCACACTGTATGGCTGTAAGGTTTAATATAATTGAAAAATATTTTGAAAATCAGCATGCCTTGAATCCAGGCCCATAGCCAGCTCATGCCAAAAAATTGAAATAAAAAAATTCCTGGGGTTTGTTTTTCAACTTTGGCCCAAAAATGGCTAGAATCTCTTAAAAAGTGCTAAGAATGGTAAAAAACTGCATATTTTTGAAAGAAGTTTTGGCCAGGAAGGTACTTCGGGGCTGTGATCTCTACATTGAAACTGTCTGATTGACAAGTGACATCATAACCAATAAGTGGCATGATTAACTGGCATTGTCTAATACTGTACCTCAGATTCTTGGTTTCTATAGTTACTGGACAACACACCAAAATCGACAGTTTTCACTTCTTGCTGATGTTTCACCCCACATTTTTCATTTACAATACTTGAGTAGTCTTTAGCTGGTGCTGGAATGATACAGAAATTTCTCTATGACTTTGGAATAAATTTTTATTCAGATTTCAAAATAGGGTTAGGTAGCACTCACTTATTTTACTGCAAATCAAACCAATACATTTCATTCAGGGATCAGATTTCATCCTATACAGGCTGACTATACAAAAACAAGTGGTGTGGGTAAATAGTGCACATGGTGCGCATATTAACAGTCATTTTTGAATTTGATATTGATATAAACTACATGTAGGGCATGTTTGGTACTCCATACTCACACACACATGTATGTACATGATCCATAATAAAAAGGATATTATGACTTGTATATCAGTGTGTACTTCATTCTATAGCAATGCACCAATCAATAATACTCTCTCAAAAGTAAATTATTTGAAATTGCAGCTGTTACACAGCGTAAACAGCATTCATTTTATATTGGTTATCAATATGAATTATCATAGAAATTGTATTTGCACTTTGAGAGTTGAAAGGTTCTGTGTGATTTATGGGAAATTGAAAACATTATACAAAAATGTGCTACCTCTAAACAAGCGGTGCAGACATCCGTAAAGTGACAAATCCACACAGCTTGTTAAGAGGTAGCACAATAGCACATGTCAGATAAATGTTTTCAATTTTTTAAAATCCACACAGAAAGTTAACTACTTTCAATGTACAAAAAAAAAACATTTCAATGGGTCACCTTGATCACCAATAACAAATTAAGGCTGTAAGTGGTGTATATAAGTGACAATTTCAAATTTATTGCAATGGAGAAAGGATGAATGCTTAGTGCGTCATTAAAGAATGAAAAACACAACAGTACACAAAATGTCCTTTTTATTAGGTATCCTCTACAAATGCGTAAAAATAATTGAGAACCCAACATGTAGTTTATGAAATATCACAATTTAAAATTCAAAAATCACTGTTTATACATGTATCTGCACCTTGTGCACATTATATCCGAACCGCTTGTTTTTGTATAGCACAGTATGTATAGGGTGGATTGTGCTTGCATAGTTTTTTAAACATAGACAAATTTACCTTTTGGTTGTGCAGGGGGTACAAACATGTGCCACCATTTCCAGACAACTTTAGGGGGTGGCGTAAAGCACGTGGAACAGCCATCGCAGGGATATTGGTACTCTAGTTTGGCATTCAATGTGGACCAGTCATGAAATGTCTGCATTATGTGTGACCAGCGGTGTTTCAAAGGTCCAAAGTACCAGTACCTAAAAATAAGAATTTTGAGAGTTATTTCAGGTGAATGCCTTATTCGCCTATGAGTCAAGAAGCTAGGGGGACATAGGATCATTGGGGTATCCCAAAAAGAGAACCTCTCAGTGCATCTAAGGACCCTATCTTCATGTGAAAGGGAACTTCTCAGTGCATCTAAGGACATCAAAGGAGGTGACACTGAACATATATTTAACTTTTAATGGCCTAATGCATGATTGTGATGCTACTGCAGTTAAGCTAATGATCCAAACATCGATCTTGATCAATCATCCATCATGATCATGCCAATACTTCACCAATGATGTAATAAAAAACAACAGATTAAGTTGAAGGTCATGTACACAGAATCATCATTATGGCATGTGAATAGAGTAACAAACAAAATAGTATTAATAAATGACAACTATATTCATTTCAAAAACATTTACTGAATACCTTTTTCATAAAATATAAAAAGGCATTCATAACTATAGGTGAAGCATAACTTAACTAGACTTTGGAAATTGAACGAAGTTCAATTTCAGACTCCAGATTTAAACCTTTTTTAGCTGAGTCATCCAGAATAAGCTGAGTCATCCAGAAAAAGATGGATGGATAAAATAGGAAGGTAGGATAGGATAGAATAGGAAGGAACGATAGGATAGAATAAGAAAGAAGGATAGGAAGGAACGATAGGAAGAAAGGATATGATAGGAGAGGATAGGAAGGATAGGAAGGAAAATATACGAAGGAAGGATAGATAGGAAGGATAGGATAGGATCAGAAAGGAAAGATGGATGAATTATTCAATATTTTCTTCTCTACTCTTGACTTTCTATCAGAATACCATCAGATCGATTTTCCGAAATTTCAAAACGCCATAACTTCCAAACCGGAAGTCAGATCGAAATTTGATTTAAAGATTCGGATTCCTGACAACATTCTACCCCTAATTCATAACTCATACGTTAAATTTGACGAATTTTTATTTTGACCTACTTTTCGGACACACCATAACTTCCGAACCGGAAGTCGGATCGAAATTTGGTTTGCAGATTCGGATTCCTGAGAAAATTCTACACTTAATTAATAACTCAAACGTCAAAATTGGAGAACTTTTTATTTTGACCTACTTTTCAGACACCATATCTCAAAAGTGGATCAAAATACTTTCTGACGGCAAAAGGCTAACACTATTAGCACACTCTTGGCTACATGTATACACAATTTCGAAGAATATTATTAAAGTGTAGTGTCAGAATCGCAAAAATAAGGAAAACCTTTGAATTTGACCTAGATTTTGACCTAGGCATGTTGGTGTCCAAATTTTGAAGCTAGATGGCTTTTTAGGTCCCCTTCTTTTAAAAGCTTTCAATAAATTGAGCTGAACTCCGTCTATATTTCGTATTCTTCACTTCAAAAAAATATTTTTTCCCATTGACTTAACATGGGCACCAAATTTAGCGATTTTTGAGCTTTTAAAACGACATAACTTCCGAACCGGAAGTCGGATCGAAATGTTGTTTGCAGATTCAGATTTCTGACAAAATTTTACCCCTAATTCATAACTCATACCCTGAATTTGGAGAACTTTTGTTTTGACCTACTTTCTGGACACCATATTTCAAAATCGGTAAGAGTAATTAAAAAAAAACAGGGACACTTATGAAAGGGCTTTTTCTAAGCTACATGATGAAGAAAAGACGAAGACGTTTCGATAAATAACGACGAAGATAATTGATAGAATGTTGAAAATGTAAGATTTGACCTAGTTCTTGACCTTTGACCTAGATAAAAAATTGACCCAATTTCCGAGAAACTAGATACTGGACCTAAATTGACCATATACAGGACTTGACTCAATGTCTTCTAGTTAAGGAAAAAACATGGGAAGAAGAATAACTAGATTTTGGAAATTGAACGAGTTCAATTTCAGACTCCAGATCTAGACTTTTTTTAGCCAAGTCATCCAGAATAAGCCAAGTCATCCAAAATAAGCTAAGTCATCCAGCAAAAGATGGATGGATGGATGGATGAAAAAGGAAGGAAGGAAGGATAGGATAGAATAGGAAGGAACGATAGGATAGAATAGGAAGAAGATATAAGAATAGAAAGGATAGGAAGGAGAGGATACGAAGCAAGGGTAGATAGGAAGGATAGGATAGGATCAGAAAGGAAGGATGGATGCATTTTTCAATTTTTTCTTCTCTACTCTTGACTTTCTATCAGGATACCATCAGATCGATTTTTCTTGAAATTTCAAAACGCCATAACTTCCGAACCGGTAGTCGGATCGAAATTTGATTTGCAGATTCGGATTCCTGACAAAATTCTACCCCTAATTTATAACTCATACGTTAAATTTGGCGAATTTTTATTTTGACCTACTTTTCGGACACGCCATAACTTCGGAACCGGAAGTCGAATCAAAATTTAGTTTGCAGATTCAGATTTCTGAGAAAATTCTATTGTTAATTCATAACTCAAACGTTAAATTTGGAGAACTTTTTATTTTGACCTACTTTTCGGACACCGTATCTCAAAAGTGGGTCAAAATACTTTCTGACGGCAAAAGGCTAACACTATTAGCACACTCTTGGCTTTTTATGTACACAATTTCGAAGAATATAATTAAAGTGTAGTGTCAGAATCGCAAAAATAAGGATAAACTATGAATTTGACCTAGATTTTGACCTAGGGATTTTGGTGTCCAAATTTTGAAGTTAGATAGCCTTCGAGGTCCCCTTCTTTCATAAGCTTTCATTATTTTAAGCTGTACTTAGTCTATATCTCGTATTTTACACTTCAAAAAAATCTTTTTTCCCATTGACATAACATGGGGCACCAAATTTAGTGATTTTTGAGCTTTCAAAATGTAATCACTTCCGAACCGGAAGTCGGATCGAAATTTGGTTTGCAGATTCGGATTCCTGAGAAAATTCTATACTTAATTCATAACTCAAATATTAAATTTGGAAAAAAAAAATATTTTGACCTACTTTTCGGACACCATATCTCAAAAGTGGGGCAAAATACTTTCTGACGGCAAAAGGCTAACACTATGAGCACACTCTTGGCTACATGCATACAAAATTTCGAAGAATATAATTAATCTGTAGTGTCAGAATAGCAAAAATAAGGAAAACTTTGAATTTGACCTAGATTTTGACCTAGGCATTTTGGTGTCCAAATTTTGAAGCTAGATAGCTTTTGAAGTCCCATTCTTTTATGGGCTTCCATTATATTTAGCTGAACTCAATCTATATTTCGTATTTTTCACTTCAAAAAAATCTTTTTTCCCATTGACTTAACATAGGCACCAAATTTAGCGATTTTTGAGCTTTCAAAACGCCATAACTTCCGAACCGGAAGTCTGATCCGAATTTGGTTTTCAGATTCGCAATCCTGAGAAAATTTCCTATAAGACTAATATCCTGGACATTTTATTCGGAGAACTTTTTTTTGGACCTCGTTTTTGGACACTGATATCTCGAAATCGGTTTGAGATATCAAAAAACTAAATCGAACCTAGGTTTTCTACTTTTTTAAAAGGAACACAATGAAAAAAACCCGGATCGAAAATATTAAAGGACGACCGAGAAAATCGAAAAAAGTGACAAAGTACTGGATTTGACCTAGTTCTTGACCTTTGACCTAGATAAAAATTTGACCCAATTTCCGAGGAACTAGATTCTGGACCTAAATTGACCAAATGACTGACTTTACTGAACATTTTATGGTTATTGAGAAAACTGGTTTAGAATAATAACTAGATTTTGGAAATTGAACGAAGTTCAATTTCAGACTCCAGATCTAGACTTTTTTTAGCCGAGTCATCCAGAATAAGCCGAGTCATCCAGAATAAGCTGAGTCATCTAGAAAGAGATGGATAAATAAAATAGGAAGGTAGGATAGAATAGGAAAGAACGATAGGATAGAATAAGAAAGAAGGATAGGATAGAATAGAATAGGAAGAAAGGATAGGATAGGATAGGATAGGAAGGATAGGAAGGAAAAGATATGAAGGAAGGATAGATAGGAAGGATAGGGTAGGATGAGATAGGAGGATGGATGAATTTTTCAATATTTTCTTCTCTACTCTTGACTTTCTATCAGGATACCATCAGATCGATTTTTCTCGAAATTTCAAAACGCTATCACTTCCGAACCGGAAGTCGGATCGAAATTTGGTTTGCAGATTCGGATTCCTGACAAAATTCTACCCCTAATTCATAACTCATACGTTAAATTTGGAGATTTTTTATTTTGACCTACTTTTCGGACACGCCATAACTTCCGAACCGGAAATCGGATCGAAATTTAGTTTGCAGATTCGGATTCCTGACAAAATTCTACCCTTAATTCATAACTCATATATTCAATTTGGAGAACTTTTTATTTTGACCTACTTTTCGGACACCATATCTCAAAAGTGGGTCAAAATACTTTCTGACGGCAAAAGGCTAACACTATTAGCATATTCTTAGCTACATGTATACACAATTTCGAAGAATATAATTAAAGTGTAGTGTCAGAATCGAAAAAATAAGGAAAACCTATGAATTTGACCTAGATTTTGACCTAGGCATTTCGGTGTCCAAATTGTGAAGCTAGATGGCTTTTGAGGTCCCCTTCTTTTAAAGGCTTTGATTATATGAAGCTGAACTCAGTCTATATTCCGTATTTTTCACTTCAAAAAAATATTTTTTCCCATTGACTTAACATGGGCACCAAATTTAGCGATTTTTGAGTTTTCAAAACGCCATAACTTCCGAACTGGAAGTCAGATCCAAATTTCGTTTTCAGATCCGGAATCCTGAGAAAATTTCCTATAAGACTAATATCCTGGACATTTGATTCGGAGAACTTTTTTTTGGACCTCGTTTTCGGACACTGATATCTCGAAATCGGTTTGAGATATCAAAAAACTAAATCGACCCTAGGTTTCCTACTTTTTTATAAGGAACACAATGAAAAAAAACCGGATCGAAAATATTGAAGGACGACCGAGAAAATCGAAAAAAGTGACAAAGTACTGGATTTGACCTAGTTCTTGACCTTTGACCTAGATAAAAATTTGACCCAATTTCCGAGGAACTAGATTCTGGACCTAAATTGACCAAATGACTGACTTTACTGAAAACCTTATGGTTATTGAGAAAACTGGTTTAGAATAATAAGAATAAGAATAATAATAATAATAACTAGATTTTGGAAATTGAACGAGTTCAATTTCAGACTCCAGATCTAGACTTTTTTTAGCCGAGTCATCCAGAATAAGCCAAGTCATCCAAAATAAGCTAAGTCATCCAGAAAAAGATGGATGGATGGATGAAAAAGGAAGGAAGGATACGATAGAATAGGAAGGAACGATAGGATAGAATAGGAAAGAAGGATAGAATAGAATAGGAAGAAGGGATAGAATAGGAAGGATAGGAAGGAGAGGATACAAAGCAAGGGTAGATAGTAAGGATAGGATAGGATCGGAAAGAAAGGATGGATGCATTTTTCAATATTTTCTTCTCTACTCTTGACTTTCTATCAGGATACCATCAGATCAATTTTTCTTGAAATTTCAAAACGCCATGACTTCCGAACCGGAAGTCGGATCGAAATTTGGTTTGCAGATTCGGATTCCTGACAAAATTCTTCCCCCAATTCATAACTCATACGTTAAATTTGGAGATTTTTTATTTTGACCTACTTTTTGGACACGCCATAACTTCCGAACCGGAAGTGGGATCGAAATTTGGTTTGCAGATTCGGATTCCTGACAGAATTCTACTCTTATATCATAACTCAGATATTAAATTTGAAGAACTTTTTATTTTGACCTACTTTTCGGACACCATATCTCAAAAGTGGGTCAAAATACTTTCTGACGGCAAAAGGCTAACACTATTAGCATATTCTTGGCTACATGTATACACAATTTCGAAGAATATAATTAAATTGTAGTGTCAGAATCGAAAAAATAAGGAAAACCTATGAATTTGACCTAGATTTTGACCTAGGCATTTCGGTGTCCAAATTTTGAAGCTAGATGGCTTTTGAGGTCCCCTTCTTTTAAAGGCTTTGATTATATGAAGCTGAACTCAGTCTATATTCCGTATTTTTCACTTCAAAAAAATATTTTTTCCCATTGACTTAACATGGGCACCAAATTTAGCGATTTTTGAGTTTTCAAAACGCCATAACTTCCGAACTGGAAGTCGGATCGAAATTTCGTTTTCAGTTTCGGAATCCTGAGAAAATTTCCTATAAGACTAATATCCTGGACATTTGATTTAGAGAACTTTTTTTTGGACCTCGTTTTCGGACACTGATATCTCGAAATCGGTTTGAGATATCAAAAAACTAAATCGACCCTAGATTTCCTACTTTTTTATAAGCAACACAATGAAAAAAAAACGGATCGAAAATATTGAAGGACGACCGAGAAAATCGAAAAAAGTGACAAAGTACTGAATTTGACCTAGTTCTTGACCTTTGACCTAGATAAAAATTTGACCCAATTTCCGAGGAACTAGATACTGAACCTAAATTGACCAAATGATTGACTTTACTGAAGACCTTATGGTTATTGAGAAAACTTGCTTAGAATAATAAGAATAAGAATAATAATAAGAAAACTGACGAAAACAATAGACTCCAGATTTTCAATCTGGAGTCTAATAAGAAAACTGACGAAAACAATAGACTCCAGATTTCATCTGGAGTCTAATAAGAAGAATAAGAATAAGAAAACTGACGAAAACAATAGACTCCAGATTTTCAATCTGGAGTCTAATAACTAGACTTTGGAAATTGAACGAAGTTCAATTTCAGACTCCAGATCTAGACTTTTTTAAGCCCAGTCATCTAAAATAAGCCGAGTCATCCAGAATAAGCTGAGTCATCCAGAATAAGATGGATGGATAAAATAGGAAGGTAGGATAGGATAGAATGGGAAGGAACGATAGGATAGAATAAGAAAGAAGGATAGGATAGAACAGAATAGGAAGAAAGAATATGATAGGAGAGGATAGGAAGGATAGGAAGGAAAGGATACGAAGGAAGGATAGATAGGAAGGATAGGATCAGATAGGAAGGATGGATGGATGAACATTTTCTTCTCTACTCTTGACTTTCTATCAGGATACCATCAGATCAATTTTCCGAAATTTCAAAACGCCATAACTTCCGAAGCGGAAGTCGGATCGAAATTTGATTTAAAGATTCGGATTCCTGACAAAATTCTACCCCTAATTCATAACTCATACGTTAAATTTGGAAACTTTTTATTTTGACCTGCTTTTCAGACATGCCATAACTTCCGAACCGGAAGTCGGATCGAAATTTTGTTTGCAGATTCGGATTCCTGACAAAATTCTACCCCCAATTCATAACTCATACGTTAAATTTGAAGAAATTTTATTTTGACCTACTTTTCGGACATCATATCTCAAAAGTGGGTCAAAATACTTTCTGACGGCAAAAGGCTAACACTATTAGCACACTCTTGGGTACATGTATACACGATTTCGAAGAATATAATTGAAGTGCAGTGTCAGAATCGCAAAAATAAGGAAAACCTTTGAATTTGACCTAGATTTTGACCTAGGAATTTTGGTGTCCAAATTCTTAAGCTAGATGGCTTTTGAGGTCCCCTTCTTTTGAAGGATTTCATTAAATTAAGCTGAACTCAGTCTATATTTCGTATTTTTCACTTAAAAAAAATCTTTTTTCTCATTGAATTAACATGGGCACAAAATTTAGCGATTTTTGAGTTTTCACATTTTGGTGTGACCTACTTTCTGGACGCCATATCTCAAAATCGGTTTGAGATATCAAAAAACTAAATCGACCCTAGCTTTCCTACATTTTTATGAGGAACACAATGAAAAAAACCTGGATCGAAAATATTGAAGGACGACTGAGGAAATTAAAAAGGGGACAAAGTACTGGATTTGACCTAGTTCTTGACCTTTGACCTAGATAAAAAATTGAACCAATTTCCGTGAAACTAGTTACTGGACCTTAATTGACCATATACAGGTCTTGACTCAATGTCTTCTGGTTACTGAGAAAATGTGGGTAGAAGAATAAAAAGAATAATAAAGAAGAAGAATACTGGCAAAAACAATAGACTCCAGATTGATATCTGGAGTCTAATAATAAAGAAGAATACTGGCAAAAACAATAGACTCCAGATTGACATCTGGAGTCTAATAAGACCAAATTGAGAAAAGTACAAATGAGAACCTGTCCCGCTAAAAGTGGTTGAGTTTTACTGGGTAGAGTGACTCAGGGTGGAGATGACATGTCACCAGTCTCATTAATTCTTTATATACTGTACATATGCAAATTCATCAGAAAATTAATAATCGACTAGAAAAACAGCAACTCCACGGAGTAGCAAATCCAACCGAACAAAACATATTATGCTTATTATAGCTAGTGTAAATGTTGAAATGTTTGTGCACTTTGAGATAGAAGCATGAAATTTGGCACAAAGTTAGTTTATACCATTGTGAACTAGGCATCATCATATAAAATTTGAACCAAATCTGTTCACTGGTATATGAGTTATCAAAGATTATGTTTTTTACGAAAATGGGCCGCCATCTTGAAATTCAGCCGCCATCTTGAAAATTATTTCTTGAACAGAGCTACTGTGTCCCTAGGCATAATCATATAAAATTTCAATCAAATCTGTTCACTGGTATTTGAGTTATCAAAGATTACGTTTTTTACGAAAAATTGCCGCCATTTTGAAATTAAGCGGCCATCTTGAAAATGTTTTGTCGAACATAGCTACTGTGTCCCTAATAAACATCATATAAAATTTGAACCAAATCCGTTCACTGGTATTTGAGTTATCAAAGATTACATATTTTTACGAAAAATGGCCGCCACTTTAAAATTAAGTGGCCATCTTGAAAATCTCTTTTTGTGCGAAACTCCTTTGTCCCTAGGCAGCAGCATATAAAATTTGAACCAAATCTGTTCACTGGTATATGAGTTATCAAAGATTACGTTTTTTAAGGAATTTGGGCCGCCATCTTGGAATTTGGGCCGCCATCTTGAAATTCAGCCGCCATCTTGAAAATTATTTCTTGAACAGAGGAACTGTGTCCCTAGGCATAATCATATAAAATTTCAACCAAATCAGTTCACTGGTATTTGAGTTATCAAAGATTACGTTTTTTTTACGAAAAATTGCCGCCATTTTGAAATTAAGCGGCCATCTTGAAAATGTTTTGTCGAACATAGCTACTGTGTCCCTAAGCTTCATCATATAAAATTTGAACCGTATCCGTTCACTGGTGTTTGAGTTATCAAAGATTACATATTTTTACGAAAAATGGCCGCCATTTTGAAATTAAGCGGCTATCTTGAAAATCTCTTTTTGTGCAAAACTCCTTTGTCCCTAGGCATCAGCATATAAAATTTGAACCAAATCCGCAAACTAGTATTTGAGTTATTAAAGATTACATTTTTTACAAAAAATGGCGGCCATTTTGAATTCAGTGGCAATATTGAAAATTCCTTCTCGAGCAAAGGTCCTACACCAATAAGACATAAGCCTATAAAATTTGAATCAAATCGGTGAAACGGCATTTGAGTTATCGCCCGGACAAACAGACGGACGGACAGACGGACGGACGGCTTTCCTATATCCCTCTCGAACTTCGTTCAGTGGGATAAAAATAAGAAAAATATAGCTTACAGACAAAGTGAATTTATTTGAAAGCATATTGAAGACATATAATAAACAAATCAAAATCAATTCCATCTTAACTTACAAAAATGTTTAGTTCAGATGATTGATGAGTTCATTTTAAAAAGGATTTATTTTCTTTACCATCAAGTCAACATAAAAACAAGCAAGAAATTACAAATACAATCATGATAGGTGATCAAGACCGATTGACAAAATAAGGTAGAGATTAAAAGGTGGATTGGATCGAGTGGATTGGATTCATGTAAAAGGTGGATTGGATTGGGAATCTTCAAAATATGGATTTTCCTTAAAAAGTTTTATTAATCTCCCTCTAAGAAGATTGTAATGCTCTTCTAACTTCCACAATGTCAAATAATAGATGTAACATTATTTTGCCTGGGTGGGCTAGAAGGCCTAAGGGTGACCTGGTACCTGCTTTCTGATACACAATCTTATTTTCATTCCAAGGGTAATTTTAGACTTTTCATAAATCATAAGCCAGACAGGTTTGAAAATCCATATCATCTGTTTTCAATCCAAACTAAACATAGCCGAATGTCTAGCGAACATTCACACATCAATTTGACTGACAGCTTTTATCAACAGATCTATGTATATGTTATCTTACAAAAGTTGTTTTACAAGGGAAAGCAGTTAATCCATGAACTAATTGGAGTATGTATTTGTCATTGCATTGTTCTGATTTCTCAAAGGAACCTGTAGAGGGAAATTGCTTAGAGGGAGATCAACAGAAAAAAATCTTATAATAGATTCCATATTTTGAAGATTCCCGATCCAATCCACCTTTTACATGAATCCAAAACACTCGATCCAATCCACTTTTTAATCTCTACCCAAAATAAATCTATAAGGGTTACTAAAGTGTAACACTTTGTTACATAACCAATCATAATAGGTGATCACAATTACTTTGAGGTATATCTGACAATGACTTCTCAAGTTATCATTATGTAACAAACTATATGAAAAAATTAATGTAAACATGTACTATAGTACAAAGCTATATTATATTCCATTGGGGCATAGGAATGTTCAAATAACCAGCCAAATCATGTTGGAGGAGTTCACATTGTAAAAAATAACAGAAACTTAAGGAGTGATTCTTTGTTTATAAAGTGATTTTGCGCCAGGCTGCAATTGTTTTTTTTTGTATCACTTATTTTAATCCAACAAAATGTCGGAACGTCGAAGGTACGATTTTTCTTTTTTCCTTATTTCACGCGTTGTAGGCAGAATCCCAACGTTTTTTCTCACAAACGTATATCAGCATCATATTTTTTAGAAAATGTACATGTTTGCGAAAAAATAGCTCAGAAGACAACAGAATCGTCAATTTAATTCCTCACTTAAGTTACATAAACGGTTTGGGTTAAAAGTGCAGATCTTAACCGTTTTTCGAAAAACCGTTTATGTAACTTAAGTGAGGAATTAAACTGACGATTCTGTTGTCTTCTGAACTATTTGTTCGCAAATATGTACATTTTCTTAAACATATGATACTGATACAAGTTTGTGTGAAAAAATGTCGTGGGAATTCTGCCTACAACGTGTGAAATAAGAAAAAAAGAAAAATCGTACCTTCGATGTTCCGACATTTTGTTACCAAAACGAACCGTTTCGGTAACGAGCGTAATCGAGTGGATCACCAGTGACCTGACAACTATTTAGAAAAATAAAATAAAACAAAAATATAAAATGAAAGGGAATGTAGTACATACAGGGTGTCCGGAAAGTAAAGATACAAATACTCTAATTTCAATAATTTAAGGTTTTTTGTAATGAAATTGCTACAGATTGTAGAGGAACTATATTACAATACATCTACCGACTTTTATAACATGTGGTCTAAATGCATTAAAGTTACGGTTGTCATAGTTACGGTGGTAAGGGGTTTGCGGAGCAGTTCCAGGATATCGCCAAATTGTGATGAATTGCAAATATATAACCATTTGAAACAGTGTTTATTAGGAGGCCCCAACGGGGAGCCTCCTATAGATTTTATAGATATTATTTATTATTCTTTATTAGACTCCAGATTGAAAATCTGGAGTCTATTGTTTTCGTCAGTATTCTTCTTTATTATTATTATTATTATTATTATTTTTCTCTACGCGTTTTCTCAATAACTAGAAGACATTGAGTCAAGTCCTGTATATGGTCAATTTAGGTCCAATATCTAGTTTCTCGGAAATTGGGTCAAATTTTTATCTAGGTCAAAGGTCAAGAACTAGGTCAAATCCAGTACTTTGTCACTTTTTTCAATTTTCTCAGTCGTCCTTCAATATTTTCGATCCAGGTTTTTTTCATTGTGTTCCTCATAAAAAAGTAGGAAAGCTAGGGTCGATTTATTTTTTAGATATCTCAAACCGATTTTGAGATATGGCGTCCAGAAAGTAGGTCACACCAAAACGTGCTCCAAATTCAATGTATGAGTTATGAATAAGGGGTAGAATTTTGTCAGGAATCCAAATCTTCAAACCAAATTTCGATCCGACTTCTGGTTCGGAAGTTAGGGCGTTTTGAAAACTCAAAAATCGCTAAATTTTGTGCCCATGTTAAGTCAATGGGAAATAAGATTTTTTTGAAGTGAAAAATACGAAATATAGACTGAGTTCAGCTTAATTTAATGAAAGCCTTCAAAAGAAGGGGACCTCAAAAGCCATCTAGCTTCAGAATTTGGACACCAAAATTCCTAGGTCAAAATCTAGGTCAAATTCAAAGGTTTTCCTTATTTTTGCGATTCTGACACTACACTTCAATTATATTCTTCGAAATTGTGTATACATGTAGCCAAGAGTGTGCTACTAGTGTTAGCCTTTTGCCGTCAGAAAGTATTTTGACCCACTTTTGAGATATGGTGTCCGAAAAGTAGGTCAAAATAAAAAGTTCTCCAAATTTAACGTATGAGTTATGAATTAGGGGTAGAATTTTGTCAGGAATCCGAATCTGCAAACTAAATATCGATCCGACTCCCGGTTCGGAAGTTATGGCGTGTCCGAAAAGTAGGTCAAAATAAAAAGTTTCCAAATTTAACGTATGAGTTATGAATTAAGAGTAGAATTTTGTCAGGAATCCAAATCTGCAAACCAAATTTCGATCCGACTTCTGGTTCCAAAGTTATGGCGTGTCCAAAAGTAGGTCAAAATAAAAATTCGCCAAATTTAACGTATGAGTTATGAATTAGTGGTAGAATTTTGTCAGGAATCCGAATCTTTAAATCAAATTTAGATCCGACTTCCGGTTCGGAAGTTATGGCGTTTTGAAATTTCGGAAAATCGATCTGATGGTACCCTGATAGAAAGTCAAGAGTAGAGAAGAAAATATTGAAAAATTCACCCATCCTTCCTATCTGATCCTATCCTATCCTTCCTATCTATCCTTCCTTCGTATCCTTTCTTTCCTATCCTTCCTATCCTCTCCTATCATATCCTTTCTTCCTATTCTGTTCTATCCTATCCTTCTTTCTTATTCTATCCTATCGTTCCTTCCCATTCTATCCTATCCTACCTTCCAATTTTATCCATCCATCTTATTCTGGATGACTCAGCTTATTCTCGATGACTCGGCTTATTTTAGATGACTGGGCTTAAAAAAAGTCTAGATCTGGAGTCTGAAATTGAACTTCGTTCAATTTCCAAAGTCTAGTTATTATTATTTATTCTTCTCTGCACTTTTTCTCCTACTTCTAACTAGATTTCAACTATCTACTATATGTACCTACTAGGGACCTAGGTTGAACTTACCGGGAAAGGAATTTTTATCTAGGTCAAGGTCAAAGGTCAAAATCTAGGTCAAATCAAAGTTTTTTCTAAGTTTCTCAGATTTCGTCCTCATACTTCATTATTTCTTGCGATGAATTAAAATGTAACTAGATATAAGCATTCCCTACAAATTACTCACTATATGTTTGCGTTAATTTTTTACCGTTTTTGAGATAATTGACGTCAAAAAATGGTAAAAATTGGTCGTTTTTTTAACTTGCTTCAAATTGACCAATTTTTTTTTTAAAAATCATCTAGAAGTTCTCAGGAACTCAAATCTGACCTTAGTTTTGACCTTTGACCTTTGGTTGACCTTCAGTGACCTTCGAAAGGTAAAAAAAGTTGATTTTTCAAATTGATTTTCTGGATTCAAATTTAGGTACATTTGATTACAAAAGACCCACTGAGGTCTAAAAAAGTAAAATTTGCAAGGTCAAAGGTCAAGGTCATCAAACTAAATCACAAACTGTGTTTTCTAAGTTTCTAAGTTTTGGTGACTACAAATCAATATTTTTTCATGAAAGTCAGGATATATATTCCTCTATAGGTTCTACATGTATTAGTAATTGACTATTTATTAAAATTGTGTACCAGTTTTGAGATATTAGAACTCAAAAACTGAAAAAAGGTCACATTTCGAAACTTTTCAAGACTAAATTTCAACTTGCTTCAAATTGACCAAATGTTTTTTTAAAACTCATCTACAAGTTCTCAGCATTCGAAATCTGACCTTACTTTTGACCTTTGACCTTTGGTTGACCTTCAGTGACCTCCGAAAGGTCAAAAAAGTTGATTTTTCAACTCGATTTTCTGGATTCAAATTTAGGTATATTTATTCACAAAAGACCCACTGAGGTCTAAAAAAAGTAAAATTTGCAAGGTCAAAGGTCAAGGTCATCAAACGAAATCACAAACTGTGTTTTCTAAGTTTCTCAAAATTGGAGACTACAAATCATTTTTTTTACTGAAAGTCAGAATATATATTCCTCTAAAGGTTCTACACATATTAGCACTTGACTATTTATTAAAATTTTGCTCCAGTTTTGAGATATTAGAACTGAAAAACTGAAAAAAGGTCAAATTTCGAAATTTTTCAAGGTCAAATTTCAACTTGCTCTAAATTGACCAATTTTTTTTTAAAAGCATCTACAAGATCTCAGGAACTCAAATCTGACCTTAGTTTTGAACTATGACCTTTAGTTGACCTTCAGTGACCTTCGAAAGGTCAAAAAAGTTAATTTTTCAAATTGATTTTATTGATTCAAATTTAGGTTTCTTCAATCAGAAAAGATATACTGAGGTCGAAAAAAGTAAAACCTGTAAGGTCAAAGGTCAAGGTCATCAAACAAGATCACAAACTGTGTTTTCTAAGTTTCTCAAAGTTTGTGACTACAAATCAATATTTTTGAATTAAAGTCAGGATATATATTCCTCTAAAGGTTTTACACATAATAACAATTGATTATCTATTAAAATTCTGCACCAGTTTTGAGATATTGGACCTCAAAAACTGAAAAAGGTCTAATGTTGAAATTTTTCAAGGTCAAATTTCACATTGCTTCAAATTGACCAAACTTTTTTTTAAAAATCATCTACAAGATGCCTGGAGTTCATATATGTCCTTGTTTTTAAGATTTGACCTTTGGCTGACCTTTAAATGTTCAAAAAAGCCTACGGGGCCTCCGTAAGATTGCTTGCAATCTTTATACGATTGCTTGCAATCTTATACATCTAGTTATTCTATTTTTTATCAATGTTTTGTTTTGTTCAATATTGTATTCTTGCTGCCATAGTATTCTCTTTAGTATAATGATATCATTGATACATATCATAACTATGTAATGTCACCAGTATAATCATAGAAAAGGTATATGAGTGCTTAGAAAAGGGGTCCCTGGATTAATAGGAAAGTCAACAGTCCACCTCCTCAGTCAATGCACCAATTCACAAAGCAAAAGAAAATAAATCTTACAATTGTATGTCTTGACATTAAACCTTTTTGCACAATGGCCCATATTACCTTGATAATATCTCGTTGGACTATACATTAATGAATAGTTTAAAGCAATATTTGTTAGAAGTTCAACATAAAAATGAGACTCGGATGGAAGCCAATGTTATCAGCAATCTTAGAGATGGACAGCAGTGGTTTTGTCAAGTCTTTAAATATCCGGTCAAAATGCACAAAGAATATTAAGATAATGGTGGGGAATGCATAATACTGGATAACAGTAGTAGTGTCAAATGAATAAATAATGTTACAGTACTAATCCTTTGCTGTTGTGGTACATAATCTGATGTATAATAGCAACAGACGATGGAGTGTCAAGATGATATGAGCAGGAGAAAAGAATTATAGAACATAATTGTGACACTGCTCCACGTACCCGCGATTCTTGTTACCATAACAACCATAACTTTTTTATTTTAAAACAATTTGTCATGACAGTTGCAGGATATATTATCATAATGTCATTCTACAATCTAGCAATTTCATTTCACAACAGGTAAATCTATTGAAATTAGAGCATTTGTATCTTTACTTTCCGGACACCCTGTATGTACAAAAATATGCAAATGAGATGTCATTTCTTGTTTATACCTTCATTTACATTTTATATTTCCATTCTTCTTTATTTTTTCAATGAAGTGGTTAGACGTAACAAAAGAGTTAAACAAATCAGAAAATATAATATACATATGGATTTCTAAAGTAAGGAACACATTCAAATAAATGGATCTGCCTAAAGTTCAAGTGGACTACGCTACCAGGGAGGGGGACTGGCAATTTAATCCTAATCCAGAACTATATGCAGAAGTGGCAACCCAGTTTCAGCGAAGAAATGCCAATACACTACTCAAAGGTAATAACTATGTTTTTATCATCATTCCATGCCATATTATTTGTTATAAACATAAGCCAGTGTTTGTCAGGTGGGAGGGGTTCAGTTATTTTTCAAATTGGGGGGGGGGGGGGATTTGTGCACAATCCCGATTCTCGGCATTGCTATTGTTTGTTTTATTAGTCTTTATAAGCAATGAATGAATTGCCTTGGCAAGTTCCTCCTTAGTGTGCATAGGTTCAACAAATTTCAGAATTGTGTTGGAGTTATCTGGATGACATTATACTCGATATTGGTTGTAACAATGGTGATGTTACAAAGATGTTGCTTTCTAAAAGTGATCAAATACACCACATCATGGCATGTGACATCCTAGCTCCTTGTATTGAGTATGCCAAGCAGAAGAATGCTGATGCCAATATAACATACATAGAGATGGATGTGTGTAAAGAGTGGCCAACAAGCTGGGAAAACAGATTTGACAAGGTAGTCAATTTTGGTATAAGGAAAAAATGATCATCCATTTGATCAGATCAAATATGAAATCAACATTCTTCACGAAATTCCCCAACAATATTTAGCTAGGTAATGGCTCAAACATAGTATATTTTGCAATGATCCTTATTTGTAGCTTTTTGATCAATCATTAAAAGTGTTGAAGAACATATTGACAACACAGTGCACACATAATGAACTTGTAAATACATTTATAATTTTTTTATTTTCCCTTAATGATAGATATTTCATTTCAGGTTTTCTCCAATGAATGTTTGAACATGATAGTTGACAACCAGGAGAATGTATTAAAGAAGGTTTTCAACAGTCTTAAGCCAGGGGGTGAACTTGGTGCATCATACTTTCTACGCATTGATGGTATACAAGCTGCAACTCTAACATTGATGGAATCAGAAAAATGGAAAAAATACTTTACAGAAAACAAATTGTCAAAAACACTTGCAATTACCCAGAAAAATATTGAAAAAATGGTCTGGTGTGATGAACAGGTATTTCCAAAAATGCTAGAAAAAATAGGATTTCAAGTAAAATTATGTAAATCTGTACAATCTTGGAGTTTTCTGAAAATTGATTGCACATTCATAAAAGGAACTTTTGACCTATTTTTCAAGTTTTATCATCAGATTCCAACTGCTCTACAAGGTGACTACTTAACTGATATGGTTTCTATCATCAAGGAAATTGAAATGATGAAATTTCAGTTCCTCTCTGATAAAGGCAATGAATGGGCACATCTTATGCAAGATGAATCAAATGATAAACACCCTCTTTGTCAGGAATTAATCATAATACACTGTGTAAAACCAAATGTATCATAGGAAGTCTGTATATTTTGAATTCAAGTCTTATATTTTGCATACACAGGTACATTAGGTAACACAGTGGTGAAGCTCACAAGAAAATGATTCTTAAACTGAAAATCACAGAAGCGAAAAATAAAATGCATTTTACAACTATTTTGTATTTTTGTAATCAAGAATTAGTTTAGTCTAGTCTTAGTTCAATCTTGTATATTGTAGTTGGTAGTCAATGTCATTGTAATAACATCAAATGGTGTCAATAAATATATGACCCAACCCAAAAAAATATAAAGAGCCATTCGTGACTAAATGAATGGTATTACCACTCAATAATAATAACAAATGGAGAAAAGTGGAAATGGGAACCAGCTCTGTGAAAAAGGTTTAGTCTTACTAAGGGAATGATTTTAAAAAGTATATAATTGCCAAATATACAGATGAGTAATATTTTGTTTGTATGCATTACTAGAACACCTTTGATTGTTTTTTGTATTCAATATTTAATTTTGATATTTTTAATGAATCATTGTATTGACTAAACTGTGAACATGTTGCCATGTTGGAAGTCGGTTTTAGCTAGATGTTTTTGATTGTATCAAGCAACACTTTTTATTGTTATGCCCTCTTTTGAATGTGTACTAGTTATAGTTAGTCTTAGTTAGTGTTCATCATTGGAACAGCTGATTATCATATACCTACAATACAAACAACATATTCTTTATACTGTATACACCCACAAGGGTGTCATGTAAAACCTTGTAAATAATACTATATATAAGAAAAAAATAAAGCTGAATTGAATTGAAGTTGAATTAACTTGGGGTTGAGATGACCTGTCACCATTCAAGTAATAAGCCAAATCTGAACAGACATGCTCAACATTGTAAATAACAAGAACTTTAGGGGTATTTTTTCATAGGGGTGTCAAGTAGGCAAATCTTATTCAACATTAAGATCAATCCAATTCAGAAAATAAACAACCGTGATTTAATACCTACATGTATATTACACAGCAGACAGATGTTCGATTCTGCTCTAAGCTGCAGTTTTATTTTGTGAATAGAAAAAATCGATGCTGCTGGTCTCACTTATATGGAATTTTATTCAACCTTATATCCAACCAATATACATGTAGCACTTTTCATATCAATTTCAACACATCACAAAAGGAAAAATAAATGTGAACTTTGAAAGTACATGTATAAAACACATTCAAACTAGAAAAACAGCAACTCCACTGAGTAGCAAATCCCACCGAACAAAACATGTTTTGATAAAAAAAATTGAGCCAAATTCATCCACTGGTATTTGAATTATCAAAGATTATGTCTTTATGAAACATGGTTGCCATTTTGAAATTCAGCTGTCATCTTTAGATTTCTTCTTTAGCAGAGAATGTCTGTGCAATGGTATCTGGGTTATCAAAGATTACTTTTTTAATGAAAAATGGCAGCTATTTTGAAATTCAGCTATCGCCTTTGAAATTTCTTCTGAAGCAGATCTCCTTTTTCCCTAAACATCAGCATATAAAATTGGAACCAAATCCATCCACTAGTATTTGAGTTATCATTAATTACGTTTTTTTACGAAAAATGGCGGCCATTTTGAAATTTAGTGGCAATCTTGAAAATTTATTTTTGAGCAGAACTTCTATGTCTCTAGGCATCAGCATATAGAATTTGAACCAAATCCGTCAACTGGTATTTGAGTTATCAAAGGTTACGTTCTTTTATGAAAAATGGCAGCCATTTTGAAATTTAGCTACCACCTTGAAAATCCCTTCTCGAGCAGAGCTCCTATGTCCCAAGGCATCATAATGTAAAATTTGAACCAAATCCATTCAATGGTAATTGAGTTATCAAAGATAATGTTTTTTTATGAAAAATGGCGGCCATTTTGAAATTTAGCTGCCATCTTGAAAATCCTTTCTTGAGCAGAGCTCCTATGTCCCTAGGCATCAGCATCTAAAACTTAAACCAAATCCATTAAATGGTCTTTGTGTTATCAAAGATAACGTTTTTTTTACGAAAAATGGCCACCATTTTGAAATTTGGTGGCCATCTTGAAAATGTCTTCTTGAGCAAGGCTCCTTTGTACCAAGGCAACAGCATATAAAATTTGAACCAAATCCATCCACTAGTATTTGAGTTATTAAAGATTATATTTTTTCCCAAAAATGGCTGCCATTTTGAATTAAGCGGCCATATTGAAAATTCCTTCTCAAGCAGAGGTCCTACACCCATAAGGCATAAGCCTATAAAATTTGAATGAAATCCATCAACCGGAATTTGAGTTATTGCCCGGACACACGAACGGACGGACAGGCGGACGAACGGACGGACGGCTTCTCTATATCCCCCTCGAACTTCGTTCGGTGAGATAATCAATAGATCTGCCTAAAGTTCAGGTGAATTACGCTACCAGAGAAGATGGTTGGAGAATTACCCCTAATCCAGAACTGTATGCAGCAGTTGTAACACAAATTCAGAAAACAAACGCTAATACACTTCTCAAAGGTAAAGGATTACTCAACTCATTTTCACATGATTTATTAGATAGAACAGGTGAAATGAAAACATTTGAAACCTAAAACAAATACCTTTATATTCAGATGTGTTGCATACAAGCAATTAGATACTTGGTGGTATTCAGGTATTAAGCTGTGTAGAATTAAGAGAAAATTCATATAGTTTATAATGTGTTTTTTACTAGTTTTCATAGAGAAAAAAGAATTGAAAATTTGATTAATTAAAAAAACAATCATATTGTTGTTGCTATTAAACCTATGTAATGACATAAGTACACAAGTTTGTAAACTTATGTTTAAAATGGTAATAAGAATTTGAAGTGTAAACGCAAACATTTAATCAATGACATAAAGGTCACAATGTTGCCTCTATCAACAGCCAAAAAGTACAGAAAATGGCAATATATCTTACCACAAGCTGAAAAATGATTCCATGTAGAACAAATTTTCAGAATTGCATTGGAGTTATCAGGATAATGTCATACTCGATATTGGTTGTAACAATGGTGATGTTACAAAGATGTTGCTTTCTAAAAGTGATCAAATACAACACATAACTGCATGTGACATCCTAGCTCCTTGTATTGAATATGCCAAGCAGAAGAATGCTGATGCCAAGATAACATACATAGAGATGGATGTATGTAAAGTAAAGAGAGTATCAATATGTTGAAGAACATATTGATAACACAGTGCACACATAATGAACTTGTAAATACATGTATAATTTTGTTATTTTCCCTTAACGATAGATATTTCATTTCAGGTTTTCTCCAATGAATGTTTGAACATGATAGTTGACAATCAGGAGAATGTATTAAAGAAGGTTTTCAACAGTCTTAAGCCAGGGGGTGAATTTGGTGCATCATACTTTCTACGCATTGATGGTATACAAGCTGCAACTCTAACATTGATGGAATCAGAAAAATGGAAAAAATACTTTACAGAAAACAAATTGTCAAAAACACTTGCAATTACCCAGAAAAATATTGAAAAAATGGTCTGGTGTGATGAACAGGTATTTCCAAAAATGCTAGAAAAAATAGGATTTCAAGTAAAATTATGTAAATCTGTACAATCTTGGAGTTTTCTGAAAATTGATTGCACATTCATAAAAGGAACTTTTGACCTATTTTTCAAGTTTCATCATCAGATTCCAACTGCTCTACAAGGTGACTACTTAACTGATATGGTTTCTATCATCAAGGAAATTGAAATGAAGAAATTTCAGTTCCTCTCTGATAAAGGCAATGAATGGGCACATCTTATGCAAGATGAATCAAATGATAAACACCCTCTTTGTCAGGAATTAATCATAATACACTGTGTAAAACCAAATGTATCATAGGAAGTCTGTATATTTTGAATTCAAGTCTTATTTTTGCATACACAGGTACATTAGGTAACACAGTGGTGAAGCTCACAAAAAAATGATTCTTAAAACTGAAAATCACAGAAGCGAAAAATAAAATGCATTTTACAACTATTTTGTATTTTTGTAATCAAGAATTAGTTTAGTCTAGTCTTAGTTCAATCTTGTATATTGTAGTTGGTAGTCAATGTCATTGTAATAACATCAAATGGTGTCAATAAATATATGACCCAACCCAAAAAAATATAAAGAGCCATTCCTGACTAAATGAATGGTATTACCACTCAATAATAATAACAAATGGAGAAAAGTGGAAATGGGAACCAGCTCTGTGAAAAAGGTTTAGTCTTACTAAGGGAATGATTTTAAAAAGTATATAATTGCCAAATATACAGATGAGTAATATTTTGTTTGTATGCATTACTAGAACACCTTTGATTGTTTTTTTGTATTCAATATTTAATTTTGATATTTTTAATGAATCATTGTATTGACTCAACTGTGAACATGTTGCCATGTTGGAAGTCAGTTTTAGCTAGATGTTTTTGATTGTATCAAGCAACACTTTTTATTGTTATGCCCTCTTTTGAATGTGTACTAGTTATAGTAAGTCTTAGTTAGTGTTCATCATTGGAACAGCTGATTATCATATACCTACAATACAAACAACATATTCTTTATACTGTATACACCCACAAGGGTGTCATGTAAAACCTTGTAAATAATACTATATATAAGAAAAAAATAAAGCTGAATTGAATTGAAGTTGAATTAACTTGGGGTTGAGATGACCTGTCACCATTCAAGTAATAAGCCAAATCTGAACAGACGGGTTCAATATTGTAAATAACAAGAACTTTAGGGGTATTTTTTCATAGGGGTGTCAAGTAGGCAATATCTTATTCAACATTAAGATCAATCCAATTCAGAAAATAAACAACCGTGATTTAATACCTACATGTATATTACACAGCAGACAGATGTTCGATTCTGCTCTAAGCTGCAGTTTTATTTTGTGAATAGAAAAAATTGCTGCTGCTGGTCTCACTTATATGGAACTTTATTCAACCTTATATCCAACCAATATACATGTAGCACTTTTCATATCAATTTCAACACATCACAAAAGGAAAAATATTTGTGAACTTTGAAAGTACATGTATAAAACACATTCAAATCAATGGATCTGCCTAAAGTTCAGGTGAATTACGCTACCAGAGAAGATGGTTGGAGAATTACCCCTAATCCAGAACTGTATGCAGCAGTTGTAACACAAATTCAGAAGACAAACGCTAATACACTTCTCAAAGGTAAAGGATTACTCAACTCATTTTTACATGATTTATTAGATAGAACAGGTGAAATGAAAACATTTGAAACCTAAAACAAATACCTTTATATTCAGATGTGTTGCATACAAGCAATTAGATACTTGGTGGTATTCAGGTATTAAGCTGTGTAGAATTAAGAGAAAATTCAGATCGTTTATAATGTGTTTTTTACTAGTTTTCATAGAGAAAAAAGAATTGAAAATTTGATTAATTAAAAAAACAATCATATTGTTGTTGCTATTAAACCTATGTAATGACATAAGTACACAAGTTTGTAAACTTATGTTTAAAATGGTAATAAGAATTTGAAGTGTAAATGCAAACATTTAATCAATGACATAAAGGTCACAATGTTGCCTCTATTAACAGCCAAAAAGTACAGAAAATGGCAATATATCTTACCACAAGCTGTAAAATGATTCCATGTAGAACAAATTTTCAGAATTGCATTGGAGTTATCAGGATAATGTCATACTCGATATTGGTTGTAACAATGGTGATGTTACAAAGATGTTGCTTTCTAAAAGTGAACAAATACAACACATCATGGCATGTGACATCCTAGCTCCTTGTATTGAGTATGCCAAGCAGAAGAATGATGATGCCAAGATAACATACATAGAGATGGATGTGTGTAAAGAGTGGCCAACAAGCTGGGAAAACAGATTTGACAAGGTAATCAATTTTGGTTGTAAGGAAAAATGATCATCCATGATAGCCATTTGATCAGATCAAATATGAAATCAAGATTCCTCAAAAAATTCTCTGACAATTATTTAGCCAACTCGATCAAATATTTTTGAATAAATTCCTCATTTGTAACGTTTTAACCATCGCAAGTTTTGAGGAACATATTAATTACACATAAAGTAGATCCAGTGCATATATAATGATGGATTTTTCATTTTAGGTATTCTCCAATGAATGTTTGAACATGATAGGAGAACAGAAAAATGTATTGAAGAAGGTTTTCAACAGTCTTAAGCCAGGGGGTGAACTTGGTGCATCATACTTTCTACGCAATGATGGCTTCCAAGCTGCAACTCTCACATTGATGGAATCAGAAAAATGGAAGAAATACTTTGAAGATGAAACGAGGTCCATAAACATTGCCAAATCCAATGAAAACATTAAGAAAATGGTCTGGTGTGATGAGCAGGCATTTCCAAAAATGCTAGAAAAAATAGGATTTCAAGTAAAATTATGTAAACCTGTTCAATCTTGGAGTTTTCTGAAAATTGATAGTTCATTCATAAAAGGAATATTTGACCTATTCTACAAGTTTCATCGTATGATTCCAACTGCCCTGCAAGATGACTTCTTTGCTGATATGGTCACTATTGTTAATGAAGTTGAAATGAACAAATATCAGTCTCTCTTTGATAAAGGAAATGAATTGAGATTTCCCTCAAAATATGAGTTGGATGATAGAAATCCACATTGTGTTGAACTTCTCATACTGCACTGTATTAAACCTAATGTTTAAGAGTTTAATAATCTGTTGGGGGAACATTTCAGTAGTGTAGCGTAGCGTGAGTATTTTGTTTTGAGCTTTGAGCGGGTTTGGAAAAATTGAAAATGAGATTGCATTTGAAGCATTCTATGGCGTTTTAAAATACAAAATTCCATGGACTAAGAAAATGTAAATCATTGGTCATTTTTATTCATTTTTAAAGTGTGTGTCAAAAAATCTACTTTTCTCTAAATTTGAGACTACTGTATGCCATGGCGTTTTATGCATATAAATAAGCTATGCCATTGCTTTTCAGACTCTACCAACCGACCGAAACATGTTAAATGATCCTCTATAAGTGGAACACGTACCAAACTGACCCCTTTTTAAGAGGTTCCAAAGATATTCCACTTATACAGGTTTTACTGAATTAATTTCCGAAAAAAAAATATCACTATCAAAAAAATATTGTTACTCCAGTGATTACAAATATGTCATCATTTTCTTAATATTTTGCCAATAACTGTCACCACATCTTGGTGATTACATAAAATATCATCATCTTCAAATAAACTCATGGAACGTAGAGCTACCTATGCTCACTATGTTCAATGCACTTCCAGGAATCCAATCCCTTTCCCCTCATATTTGAAATAACTGTCTGACTTGTTGTCATTTCTATACAATATCAATATCTAAGCACAAGTGCAAAAGACAGATGACCAAAAAGTGTAAAGAAACTAAAAAAAAACTCTACATGTAAGTGTAAACCTGTCATAAGGAAAATAGACCCTGTATATATCACAAGGCCATACTTTTATGTAAAAAGAAATAGTGTCTAACACCCCCTTCCCCTCCATTGGTCCTTTTTCCATATAGCTTTGAAATCTCATTAAAGTCTCATTTTTTAATGATATTTTAGGAGATCTGCATTATATATCAAATTGACAACATGTCTTTATACCTCTATTTCATCTGCTAATCCAATTCTTTAGATGCATTTTTTTGAAAAAGGAATAAGTAGAGACATGATTAAATGAGAAATGTACATGGATATTATGATGTTGGGTGGTTATTCCCACTAATTTACACAAAGATTATCTAAACTTACTTACTTTTTGGCTCTTACTTCAGCATGTCTATAAGGACTCCATTCCATACCAGCAACAGCATACACCATTCGGTCACCCTCCCCCTGTAAAAAAATAACACAAATTTGACTACGACAACAGTTGCATTATTTGCTTACCCTCCCACTGTAAAATAGAAAGAATAAGTACACAGTTGCATCAGTGGGTTTCCCTCCCCCTGTAAAAAATAACATAAATTTATCTAGAACCTGACAGATGTACTTTTAAGTTACCCTCCCCCTGTAAAATATAAAATTGTATTTACATGTAACTACACAGTTGAATCATTGGGTTTCCCTCCTCCTGTAAAAATGACATAAATTTATCTAGGACCTGACAGTTGTATTATTAAGTTACCCTCCTCCTATAAAAATATAAAGTATAAGTACACAATTGCATTTTTTGGTTTCCCTCCCCCTGTAAAAAACACAAATTTATCTCGAACTATAGTTGCATTATTTACTTATCTTCCCCAGTTGCATCTATCGGCCACCCTCCCCCTGTATTATATAAGGGGTTACATACCTCAATACGCAGAACATCTACAGGTTTGGTGACACCTTTTATTATTGCAAGAGCTGTCTCACATAACCACCTGAAAGCATACACCAAATGTTGTAAATGTAGATAACAACTTAAAAATCATTAAAAGTATACATAAATAAATAACCATGTTCAGACCTGGTCATTTTACTATTTTAAGGGCAAATCAAATGTTGTGTACTTCTGTGACATTTATAAAATTAGGACACATGGGCCAAGCTCGGAGTTTTTCAAAATGAACAAAAAATAAAACTTAATGCCCAAACTTAGCAGTCTTTTGTTTTAGTGTATACATGTAGTTGCATCCTAAACAATCAAATAAATTAATAAAAATTAAATTAATAAATTAATTAAAAATTAATTTCTGTTTTCTTACTTGACTTTGTCCTGATTGTCTGTAAAAATCAACTTAGCCAGACTGTTGCTTTTTCCTATTGGTATGATCCCTATTGGCACTTTCTTTACAATGTCCTACAAATATAATTTTTGATCCCTATTGGCATTTTCTTTACAATGTCCCACAAATATAATTTTTGATCCCTATTGGCATTTTCTTTACAATGTCCTACATACTTTCTAATAAAAACTCCTACAAATATAATGTATAATCACCGGTATCCATTCCATTATAGATATGTTCTTTACAATGTGCCACAAAAATAACCAATATAATATATAATCTCTATACTAGGCACTTTAGTTACTATGTCCTATTATTACCACCTTGCAGGGCCTGTTCTAGGGGTTTTAGTACTAGTTGAGAAGGCATCTAAATTGCTATATTGACGTGAGCAATATTGTGTCGGGCGTTAATGACTTTAGTCGGGCAATAATGACATTATCTGCCCGGCTATGTTTCCCGGGAAAAGTGATATCGTTCAGTGTGTAAGATTTTCTATTTCAAATTTGCTATTTCAGCCCTGGGCATTAACGGTGATAATAATAGTAATAATGTCATTTCTGCGGGCAAAATAGTGAAATATTGGACCTTGGTCCAATATTTCACTATATTGCACTTTGAAATGACGTTATTGTACTATTAATGTAAAACATGATCCTTACTGGCACTTTCTTTACAATATCCTACTACAAATATAATATATGGTCCCTGGCCCTATCTTGACATGATTCATGATCTTACCTGATTTTCTCGACGTAACAGCCCAGTAACTATTTCAGAGACAGTTCCATCACCTCCAGCTACAATGATAGCATCTGTGTCCTCCGTCTCTATGACTCCCATGTACTTCTTGGCCTGACCTACAGACTCTGTCTGCAATGTGTAATATCCATATATACATCGAAATTGTATCACATTGCATGGCAATACAATCAATTTTAGATTGTATCTTGGGTAAATCGATTTTTCACTGCAGTTTTAATAAATTATACTTTTTAAACTCTGGTTAGGATTGGTAGGTTTGGGAGCATTGCACTCATAATTGTTCTTAACAATGTACCTTTACACACTTGGATTAAAAAGTTTATTTAAGAAAAATGTTTTATAATCCCCAGTGCTTTGCAAATCTCATTATAAATGAGACTTTGACTCCATATATATGTTTGCCAGTCCTATATTAAATTTCCCCCTATCTTACCCTGATAATATTGACCTCAAGGCCAGCCAAATGCAGCAGAGGCACAGCATCTTTCTCAAATGCACTCTTGCCATCCCTAGAGAGATAATAAAAAGAAAAGAAGTAACTCCATCATTGTGAACCTATATGTCATGATAATTGTGTGATTTAGTGTTATAGGCCTCATGTCTTTCTACAATCTGTAGCAATTTTATCAAATAAATCTTAAAATAATAAGAACATTTGTAACTTTAATACTGGACAGCCTGTAGTCCACACAATTGTGTATTGCCTGTCAGTATTAGAATGTGAACCTTGCAAGACACATATAAAATAGGAAGTTTAGCGATATTTGTTAAACTCAGATGTGACACATATAAAAAAATGATTGTTCTCAGGGACTAGTTTCCCCTTTTGTGGCCTTTATTCAACCAATTGATTATTAAAATAGATGTAATAAACACCCTCTATAAACCATTGCATGAAGGTTCTCCAGGTTCTATAATATTTCTAGTGAGAACCATGATTTTACCTGTCATTGACCTTGATAACACATGTACATGTCATTGGCCATGATAATTAACCCATTATATTACCTGTTATTGGCCATGATAACACATACACATGACATTGGTCATGATAATAAAGACACATTACCTATTATTGGCCATGATAACACATGTACATGTCATTGGCCATGATATTAAACCCATTATATTACCTATTAGTGGCCATGATAAAACATGAACATGTCATTGGCCATGATAATAGTCAGCCATAATAATACCTTTCATTGGCCATGATAAGAGTCAGCCATAATAATACATGTCATTGGCCATGATAATAGTCAGCAATAATAATACCTATCATTTGCCATGATAATAGTCAGCCATAATAATACCTTTCATTGGCCATCATAATAGTCAGCCATAATAATACCTGTCATTGGCCATGATAAGAGTCAGCCATAATAATACCTGTCATTGGCCATGATAATAGTCAGCCATAATAATACCTGTCATTGGCCATGATAATAGTCAGCCATAATAATACCTGTCATTGACCATGATAAGAGTCAGCCATAATAATACCTGTCATTTGCCATGATAATAGTCAGCCATAATAATACCTGTCATTGGCCATGATAATAGTCAGCCATAATAATACCTGTCATTGGCCATGATAATAGTCTGCCATAATAATACCTGTCATTTGCCATGATAATAGTCAGCCATAATAATACCTTTCATTGGACATCATAATAGTCAGCCATAATAATACCTGTCATTGGCCATGATAAGAGTCAGCCATAATAATACCTGTCATTGGCCATGATAATAGTCAGCCATAATAATACCTGTCATTGGCCATGATAATAGTCAGCCATAATAATACCTGTCATTGGCCATGATAATAGTCAGCCATAATAATACCTGTCATTGGCCATGATAAGAGTCAGCCATAATTATACCTGTCATTTGACCTGTCATTGGCCATGATAATAGTCAGCCATAATAATACCTGTCATTGGCCATGATAAGAGTCAGCCATAATAATACCTGTCATTTGACCTGTCATTGGCCATGATAATAGTCAGCCATAATAATACCTGTCATTGGCCATGATAATAGTCAGCCATAATAATACCTGTCATTGGCCATGATAATAGTCTGCCATAATAATACCTGTCATTTGCCATGATAATAGTCAGCCATAATAATACCTGTCATTGGCCATGATAAGAGTCAGCCATAATAATACCTGTCATTTGACCTGTCATTGGCCATGATAATAGTCAGCCATAATAATACCTGTCATTGGCCATGATAAGAGTCAGCCATAATAATACCTGTCATTTGACCTGTCATTGGCCATGATAATAGTCAGCCATAATAATACCTGTCATTGGCCATGATAATAGTCAGCCATAATAATACCTGTCATTGGCCATGATAATAGTCTGCCATAATAATACCTGTCATTTGCCATGATAATAGTCAGCCATAATAATACCTGTCATTGGCCATGATAAGAGTCAGCCATAATAATACCTGTCATTTGCCATGATAATAGTCAGCCATAATAATACCTGTCATTGGCCATGATAAGAGTTAGCCATAATAATACCTGTCATTGGCCATGATAATAGTCAGCCATAATAATACCAGTCATTGGCCATGATAAGAGTCAGCCATAATAATACCTGTCATTTGCCATGATAATAGTCAGCCATAATAATACCTGTCATTTGCCATGATAATAGTCAGCCATAATAATACCTGTCATTTGCCACTGGGTTGAGAAAGACTGTCACCTTCCTGGGTCTCCCTGCAGGACCATTCAACTGCTCACCATATTGCTGAAATAAGGTAAACATGGATGTAACTCAATGTACATGTAACTTGGGTGAAATCATACTCGCTAACCTGTTTAATAATAGATCAAAAACAAACCTTGGAAATTGGGCAATGTGTATACATGTACCCTTAAGAAAAAAGCCATGGTAGCCATGATATTCCATGGTTATCAATGGTTTTCCATGGAAATTCATGGTTTTTCATGGTATTTTCCATGTAATTTCATGGACGTCCATGGTAATCTTCCATGAATATTTACCATGATCTTCCATGAATGCCATGTTTTTACCATGATACTAAGTGACTTGGAGTTGTAAAATCAACAATTTTGGCAGTTTTTGTATTTACCAAAATCTTCCAAATTGAATCAATGTTTAAATGAATGAATCCAAGCTGGATTGAGACTAATCATAGAGAGAAGAATATAATGTCCCCGTCAATTTTTTGAGAAAGTCAACCCCCTTGCGGAAGCTTGCTACAGGCCTGAAATACAACCATGCACCTTATTTTCATAATCTAGATATATGTTTAGTTCTATGATAAAGATATTTTCATAATCTAGACATGTTTACTTGGAGTTTTTAATCCTATTTTGTTTTATTTGATCAACAATGAGTTTTTGACTTGCACTGTCTACACTCACAGACAATTAAAATTACTAAAGAGGAAGCACTCGTCATAAATAATAACAATTAAGATCATAATACATGTATTTTAGAATTATGCAAATGAACTATATAATCTGTTGCAAAGAGAAATTTTAACACTAATTTGAGAGTTAAGAAATCTAATTAACATAAAACAATGACAACCAAATATTTAAAGATTATGCATGATTATGACTTCTTTTTAAATAGATTACATAATTATAGTAACTTTAGTACATAGACAAATAGATTTTTGATCACTTATGCGTTGGTCACGTATGCTCCGATTTTCAGCGCCGGCGCCCAGCCGATTGAGTATTGTGTTCAAAATTGAATACAACTTTGAACACAATACTCAATCGGCCGGGCGCCGTAGTAAAAATCGGAGCAAATGTGACCACGGCATTAGGCATTACATTTCAGTTGGCAGTCATAGGCTTGTGTTTAATCCCCTACCTTAATTTCAAGTCGAAATTCTAAAAAGTACATGGATTTTTCAGACAATGTGCTCATAAAGGTTAAATGAGACTTTATTTGGAAAAGTTCAATGTTCATTATGCATTATTCTTTTTTCTGCATCCAAAAAGACCAAACAAATAGTCATGGAAAACCATGGATTTTTCAAAAGATCAAAAGAATAACCATGGAAAACCATGGCTTTTGATTGCACTTTCCAAAACATCAAAGAAATATCCATGGAAAAGCATGGCTTTTGATTGCACTTTCCAAAACATCAAAGAAATATCCATGGAAAAGCATGGCTTTTGATTGCAATCAACCGGCTTCCATGGCTTTTGATTGCAGTTTCCTCAACTTCAAAGAAAGAAACCATGTTTTTTTTATTGCATTCTAAAATGTAAGAATGTAATTTAAGGAAAAGAGTTATTTATTTTTGAAATTATTTAATTTTAATTTTCATAACTGAATATTAAAGAAACAATAAGAAGACAAAACAGAGGTAGGGCTAGTTTGACTTAATCTTTTCTTTGGCCTAAAAAATAAGGAATCTCTGTCTCTGTATCTAGTCTTGATCTACACAAAAGCCCTATACATATTTCTCTTTGAAATCTTGTGGCCTACTCCGTGCTGCAATAACTACATTATCATATTTCTTTTTAGAAAAGTTACATAATTTTTACATATTTGTAAGGAACCTGAGTTTAAGCTGAGTTTAATATGTTCCTGCTAAACCTAAAATAACATGAAATGTCCACCCTTTCTTCTCACAGATAAGTCTCAGTCCAACTTGGATCTCTGTGTGTCCTGGTAAAAACCATGACACGTCCATGAAAAAACAATTACCAAACCACTAATTACCATGGATAATCATGATAAATATCCATGGAAGATTACCATGGGTGTCCATGAATTTCCATGGAAAATGCCATGAAAAACCATGAATTTCCATGGAAAACCATGGATTACCATGGACGTACCATGGAATACCATGGTTACCATGGCTTTTTTCTTAAGGGTAGTTATATTGATTTTCTGATATCTCAATATCAGCTAAAATGCAATTGTAACAATGTGGAAATAAGGGGATGATTTTTAGTTGCACAAAGAGTACATCTAGTTTTATGTAAATGAAAATAATGTGGGACTCAAATTAGGAAGCAATAAACATTTCTGAATCTGCAGAAAAAATTTTAATCAGTAAAAGACAATTAATGGTTTTTCAAATTTTTGATAATGCACTGATATAAACCCCCCCCCATGGGTATCTAGTGTGTTAATGTAACACTAGATAATTATACTACATGATTAAATAAAAAACAATAAAAAAGTCCTACCTTTGCTTCCAAGCAGTAAGCTGTTCGCGTCTGGTTATCACTGAAAATATTCAAAATTATGAAGGAATAATTTTAACCTATAAACATTCTGTTCACATCAGTTCATCAATGAAAATATTCAAAATTATGAAGGAATAAATTAAACCAATAAACATTCTGTTCTTGTCAGGTTATCACTGAAAATATTCAAAATAATGAAAAAATAATATAAACCAATAAACATTCTGTTCTCGTCAGGTTATCACTGAAAATATTCAAAATTATGAAGAAATAATTTAAACCAATAAACATTCTGTTCTCGTCAGGTTATCACTGAAAATATTCAAAATAATGAAAAAATAATATAAACCAATAAACATTCTGTTCTCGTCAGGTTATCACTGAAAATATTCAAAATTATGAAGAAATAATTTAAACCAATAAACATTCTGTTCTCGTCAGGTTATCACTGAAAATATTCAAAATTATGAAGAAATAATTTAAACCAATAAACATTCTGTTCACATCAGTTTATCAATGAAAATATTCAAAATTATGAAGGAATAAATTAACCAATAAACATTCTGTTCTTGTCAGGTTATCACTGAAAATATTCAAAATTATGAAGAAATAAATTAAACCAATAAACATTCTGTTCCTCGGAAAATATTCAAAATTATAAAGAAATAATTTATACCAATAAACATTCTACACTATCAAGATATATATATTTATGGCCGTGTTCATGTAAAGACTTTTTTAATCTAGCTTAGTACAATGTTCTTGAATTGTCAGCAGCAGAAATGGCCAACCAAAAAATGCTTATGATCACAATATGAAAGCAAATCAAGATAAAATACTCTTGACAATTTGCTTAGATTCAAGGAAATGTAGAATGTCACTCGGATGGACTTCTTGGATGGACGAATGGAGTTCTGTAGTAGCCTCACTGACCTTTTATTGTTACTCAAAAGCATATTCTCTCAAAATCAGGAAATTAGGGTGATGAGCAGGGATATTTTGAAGGGAATTCAGTCACTCTGAAATGAGTGACAACTTACAATTCCTTCAAGTGTAAAATATGTGTGATTATTTGTATCAAAATATTTCAAATCCAGAGATAACAGGGATTGACACTGCTTTTCATTTCGATTATACATTTCCTATTCTGAGATTACTGATAATATACCGATATGTTTATTTAAAATTGTTGATTACTGAGTAAAATGCATGGGCGATAATAGGTGAAAATGTAAAATCGTAGTTTTTATCTTCTTACATCTGACAATCTATACGTCCGAACCGATGATACTTAATTCAGATACTTACTCGTACTTTCCTTTTAGATATTTAACACCATATGCTGCAACTGCTGCAAAGAATATTGACTTTTTGGGGTTATTTCGTAAAGTTGTCAAAATCTTTAAAACCATGTTGGTTGATGGCTTAGGGCTACCTTCCATATATCACAAAATTGTGCACGTAGAGGATGAAAAATTCACATCCAGGGAAGTAAACTCAATACAGTGACATTGACAAAATCAAAAGAGATGGGCATGATCCAGAGACTTGGGGCAGATTTCAGGGTCATATTGATATGGGCACAATCCAGAGACAAAGATATATTCTGGGGACATTGACAAAATCAATACTGGACATGGGCAATGATCCAGAGACTTGGAGCAGAGTTCAGGGGCAAATTGATGTGGGCACAATCCAGAGACAACGACATATTCTGGTGACATTGACAAAATTAATAGACATGGGCAATGATCCAGAGACTTGGAGCAGAGTTCAGGGGCAAATTGATATGGGCACAATCCAGAGACAAGGACGTATTCTGGGGACATTGACAAAATCAATAGACATGGGCAATGATCATATTGATATGGGCGCAATCCAGAGACAAGGACATATTCTTGTGACATTCACAAAATCAATAGACGTGGGCCAATGATCCAGAGACTTAGGCACAGTTCAGGGGCATATTGATATGGGCACAATCCAGAGACAAGGACACATTCTGGGGACATTGACAAAATCAATTGACATGGGCAATGATCTAGGGACTGAAGCTTGTAGCAGAGTTCAGGGGCATATTGATATGGGCACAGTCCAGAGACAAGGGCAGATTCTGGGGACATTGACAAAATCAATAGACAAGGGCAATGATCAAGAGACTTGGAGCAGAGTTCAGGGGCATATGGATATGGGCACAATCCAGAGACAAGGGCAGATTCTGGGGACATTGACAAAATCAATAGACAAGTGCAATGATCAAGAGACTTGGAGCAGAGAATTGATATGGGCACAATCCAGAGACAAGGACAGATTCTGGGGACATTGACAAAATCAATAGACATGAGCAATGATCCAGAGACTTGGAGCAGAGTTCAGGGGCATATTGATATGGGCGCAATCCAGAGACAAGGACATATTCTGGGGACATTGACAAAATCAATAGACATGGGCAATGATCCAAGACACAGTCAACACCATCTATCTATTAGTATCTAATATCATCTAATATAATAGAATGAAGTCCGGTAACTTAGAAAAAATAAAATTCTAAATATCAAAATAATGCTCAAAATAATGCTCAGAGTATTGAGACTCAACTGAAGATAAAAAATAAGGTAAAATATACACCAACTCAGTGATTATGACCAAACAAAAACGGGAGTCAAAACCGGAAGTCAAAGAGTAACCGCACTTTCAGTCTAATATCTGAATATCTAAAGATTGATAGTGGTCACTGGGTCCAGAGACTTAGGCACAGCAGGGGCATATTGATATGGACACAATCCAGAGACAAGGACACATTCTGGGGACTATGACAAAATCAATAGGCAATGATCCAGAGACTTACAGTACTGTCAACCCCTAAAGATTTTCTCGCGGGACAGATTTTTTAGACCAAGTGCCCAAAATTTGCAGGATTTTGCGGGACATCTACTAAATTCGCGGGATTTCGCGGGACATTTAAGGGATTTGCGTGATTGTGCTAATAGGCCAATTTTTTTTATCAAATTCGCGGGACCATTCGAGGGACAAATACCCTAATTGCGGGACAGTTAACAGGGGTACCACCAAAAACTTCATAGAGGAACAGATTTTTTAGACAAAGTGCCCTAAATTTGCGGGATTTCGCGGGACATCCACCTAAATTTGCAGGATGTCCCGGGACATTCAAGGGATTTGCGTGATTGGGACTAATGTAAAAGCGTGTAAAAGTACTTAAATCAAACTTTCAGATACTGATTAATCAAATATAATGCACCGTTACATTGTAACTTAAATAAACGTCAACACAATTTCACAAAATACGCATAGGAATATTATTATACTTCATTGTAATTTATCAAAAACAAAAACCATGCTTCAGGTGTGAGTACCGTAATCTAACACGAAATTCAAAAATTCGGAACAATACTTTGCACTTCTGGCATCGTGACCAACTATGAAACGCTTACCCCCATAATGTTATATATATATTAAAATGTACCTATTCATATACTGTAGGCATGGGCTTTCAATTGAAAGCCCATGATATAGAGGTTCGATTAATCTACATCAAATTATAGGAAATGAGGTTACTTTTCTAGATAGGGTTTGTAGAAAAAACCGGGTACTGGGTAGTAAATCCTCCATGATGGGTTCAAACTTGGTACCCGGTCGAAAAAAACGGGTACCCAAAAAACGAAATATAATATACAACATAATTAGATCATTAGAAAACGTGTAAGATTTGTTTTGAATTATAGAAATGTGTGTTACTTCCTTCAAAATTGAGCTAGAAGCTTCAAATAAAAAGCATTTTAAGGCTCTTTTCTTCCTCTATCATCATGGTCATATTTCCATTGGTAATGAAGGGGGGGGGGGGGGGGGGTGCGATCGCACCCCCTCCTGGCTACGCCAATGACATTGTAAGACGATTTGAAAAACAAGACAAATCAATCTTACTCTATTTTCAATACTTCGTATGTTGGTACATGAATTGTTTTGATTATGATTTAAACCTGTAAATAGCTATCGTTGCTTTAGCAGAGAGGTGACGTGTGTGAATTTAAATGATGCAACGTGTAAGATTTTGATTATTAATCATAATTTAAGTTATCCCAATTTTCGACAAAATGTCCACTGAATTGTAAATTGTTATGTCTTACAATGTCATAGGCGTAGCCAGGAGAGGGTGCGATGGTGCGATCGCATCCCCCCCCATAACCAATGAAAATATGGCCACGACGATAGAGGAAGAAAAGAGCCTTAAAATATGCTTTTTATTTGAAGCTTCTAGCTCAATTTTGAAGGATGTTACATACATTTTTGTAAATTCAAAACAAATCTTACACGTTTTCTCATAATACACGTCGCACGAAACTGGGGACAATTAGAGTAACATTATGGCGTCAAAATACAAAACAATACAATGGGCAGTATAGGGCGCAATCAGCATTATAACGTCAAAAACGACAAGCGTTACATTTTGTCAATTTTAGTCAACCTAGAAATAAGATGCTTTCTTCTTATTCAATCCTGGTAAAATTCACAGAGCAACAAGATCTCGAGGACAATATTTCTAAAATGTTTTTGATTTTTGAAAAACGGTCAGGAAATCCAATCAGGGCGTTAGCAAAAATTGATATGTATGAGATTTGTGGTAAAAAATCGATGCGTTACATTTTTTCAAGTCTCTAAAAACAACTCTTATTTTCTTATTATTTGAAGAATAAAGAAATCGGTTATTGTTTTGTAAATTTCCCCATGACAATATTGTGCAGTTAAATTTTTTTTGAAATCAGACCTAAATTAGAAGGTTAAATAAAGGTAAACTTATTGCTTGTCTCCTTCGCCTTCAAAACCTTACACAATTTTGAAAACTTTAAAAGCGTTCATATAAGACGATTTGAACTGTAGCCGCTAGGCAATTGTGACGTCATAAAAGCACATGTTTCAATGAATAAAATGTGAAATTTTAGTAAAATTCTGATCAGTATTTCAAAAGTTATCCCGAATTCAACGAACCGTGTAAGCATGGAATGTTACGTCTTACAGCGTATTTGACGATGTCGGAGTACATTTAACTTTAAAAATATGGTAGATCTCATCAAACTTTTCAAGGAAAAATGATTTCAGTGAAATGCGAATAAAAAATACTTCAAATTGATATATAATGCACATAGTTAGCTTTTTAAATAAGGCAGATATTAACGCTTGGAGCTGAGATTAGCCCGTATTTCCCGAATTGTCCCCAGGTCCGTGCACGTCATATAATCTATTATGTTATATATTCGTATTTTTCGTTTTTTGGGTTCCCGTTTTTTTGACCGGGTACCGGGTACCAAGTTTGAACCCAGCATGGAGGATTTACTACCCGGTACCCGTGTTTTTCTACAAACCCTTTCTAGATATCAGCGTCCATTTATTGTAACTCGCGTTTGCTAATATTTGCTCAGTTCTGAGATGAAGGCCACACGGGTAGTAAAAAGGCCAACGTTGGAACTATTTGTGACCTACATCCCTATTTTCGTAATTAAAATGAAAGTTGAACCTTTCCTTTTTATTTTGATACCAAACAACAGCATGCTAGGTACTTAAAATTAGGTAAACTTTACTCCTCAAAAGTGCAAAAACTTAGCTTCTTATAAAAGATAAGATAATCACAATATAGGGGATTGCAACAATTTCGAAAATTCGCGGAGGTCAAAGCCACATTTGCGGGACTTCGCGGGACATTGCGGGACACGCGAATTAGCCTAATTTTGATCAAATTCGCGGGATAATCCCGCCATTCGCGGGACACTTGACAGCTCTGGACTTAGGCAGTGTTCAAGGGCATATTGATATGGGCACAATCCAGAGACAAGGACACATTCTGGGGACATTGACAAAATCAATAGACATGGGCAATAATCCAGAGACTGAAGCTTGGAGCAGAGTTCAGTGGCAAATTGATATGGGCACAGTCCAGAGACAAGGACATATTCTGGGGACATTGACAAAATCAATAGACATGAGCAATGATCCAGAGACACAGTCAGCACCATCTATCTATTAGTATCTAATATCATCTAATATAATAGAATGAAGTCCGGTAACTTAGAAAAAAACTGAAGATAAAAAATAAGGTAAAATATACACCAACTCAGTGATTATGACCAAACAAAAACGGGAGTCAAAACCGGAAGGCAAAGAGTAACCGCACTTTCAGTCTAATATCTGAATATCTGAAGATTGATAGTGGTCACTGGGTCCAGAGACTTAGGCAGAGTTCAGGGGCATATTGATATGGGCACAATCCAGAGACAAGGACATATTCTGGTGATAATTGACAAAATCAATAGACATAGGCAAAAATCAAGGACATATTCTGGGGAGAATTGACAAGGACAAATTCTGGATCACATAATCAGATTCCGAAGAACTATATTGTAGACATATGAACACAATCCAGGAGGATACAGTAGGTAGTATGTCTTGTCCACGTAATGGGTACAATCCAGAGACAAAGTCTATTCCGGGGAAATGTAGTCAGATTCCGAAGAAGTAGACATATGAACACAATCCAGGAGCATAGGCTCAATCCATGGATATGGACACAATCAAGGGACATGGACAAATGCCGGCGATGATACATGTAGAGACATAATTTAGCGGGATTGACACAGCTCTGAGATATGAACACAGGCCTTGAGCATAGACACAGCCCATGGATATGGACACAATCAAAGGACATGGACAAATGCCGGCGATGATACATGTAGAGACATAATTTAGCAGGGTTTGGCACAGCTCTGAGATATGAACACAGGCCTTGAGCATAGACACAGCCCATGGATATGGACACAATCAAGGGACATGGACAAATGCCGGCGATGATACATGTAGAGACATAATTTAGCGGGATTGACACAGCACAGAGATATGAACACAGGCCTTGAGCATAGACACAGCCCATGGATATGGACACAATCAAGGGACATGGACAAATGCCGGCGATGATACATGTAGAGACATAATTTAGCGGGATTGACACAGCTCTGAGATATGAACACAAGCCTCGAGCATAGACACAGCCCATGGATATGGACACAATCAAGGGACATGGACAAATGCCGGCGATGATACATGTAGAGACATAATTTAGCGGGATTGACACAGCACAGAGATATGAACACAGGCCTTGAGCATAGACACAGCCCATGGATATGGACACAATCAAGGGACATGGACAAATGCCGGCGATGATACATGTAGAGACATAATTTAGCGGGATTGGCACAGCTCTGAGATATGAACACAGGCCTTGAGCATAGACACAGCCCATGGATATGGACACAATCAAGGGACATGGACAAATGCCGGCGATGATACATGTAGAGACATAATTTAGCGGGATTGACACAGCTCTGAGATATGAACACAAGCCTCGAGCATAGACACAGCCCATGGATATGGACACAATCAAGGGACATGGACAAATGCCGGCGATGATACATGTAGAGACATAATTTAGCGGGATTGACACAGCTCTGAGATATGAACACAAGCCTCAAGCATAGACACAGCCCATGGATATGGACACAATCAAGGGACATGGACAAATGCCGGCGATGATACATGTAGAGACATAATTTAGCGGGATTGACACAGCTCTGAGATATGAACACAAGCCTCGAGCATAGACACAGCCCATGGATATGGACACAATCAAGGGACATGGACAAATGCCGGCGATGATACATGTAGAGACATAATTTAGCGGGATTGACACAGCTCTGAGATATGAACACAAGCCTCGAGCATAGACACAGCCCATGGATATGGACACAATCAAGGGACATGGACAAATGCCGGCGATGATACATGTAGAGACATAATTTAGCGGGATTGACACAGCTCTGAGATATGAACACAGGCCTTGAGCATAGACACCGCCCGTGGATATGGACACAATCAAGGGACATGGACAAATGCCGGCGTTGATACATGTAGAGACATACTTTTGCGGGATTGGCACAGCTCTGAGATATGAACACAAGCCTCGAGCATAGACACAACCCATGGATATGGACACAATAACAGTGGCGTAGCCAGCAATTGGTGGCCAGGGGTTCGATTTTTATGTTATCCACAAATCTCCCCCTTCATTTGTGTACCTCTCATGAAAGCATTTTTTTGTATTCGTCTATATACAATATACAATTCATTCTTTAGAGTTCATTTGAGATATGTCAAATTCTGAAACATGCAATTCCCACACTTTTAGCTGATTTTTAAAAAGATTCCAAATCAAAGGTTTTTTGCCTTTACATTTTGTTATAGAGGAATTAATAATGACCTCATGAACTTGTACTGAATGCTAGTATATTCAATAGCAAATGTTTTGTAAGAATGTAATACTTATTTAATCATGTCGCACAGTGACAGATGACAAATAGTTTTGTATTAATGGAATGGAATATAGTCTGAAATTCCAGAGACCAAATTGAAATAATAATATATCCACTGTGCTCTGTAGGCTCTTACATTCATTTCTTTTAAATTTCAATGCCTTGCAACAAAGAACAACTAATGCTGAAAAACCTATTTGTTCTTTCTTTGAATTTAAAATAAAAAATAAAACATTCCATTCTCTATTACCGTTCCGCTGTTTTTTATCATAAATGACGAGAATCGTGAACGTTTTGAGAAATGAAAAGATGAACTTGTGAATCATTATAAACTACAGTAGAACCTGTATTTCTGAACACCTGGCCAATCCAAACACCTTCCAATTTGAACACTTTTTTTCGGTCCCAATTTTTCCTCCCATTGACTCCCATGTTAAATAAACCTTGAAATCTGAACTCCTCCTAATCTGAACAGTGAACAAACAGATATGAAAAAGTGACCTATCTAATCCGAACATTTTTTATCAGAAATCAAATGTCTGGACATTTCAATAATAGCCACATATTGAGTCAGTGTTATAGTTGTTATTTATCTTTCAATATACAATGAACCAATATTGTCCTTATTAATTTATTTAGTCTCAGTAACATCCCTTATTTGTGGAAGACAACAGGATGATTTGGAAAGGTGTGAATACGGGAGTTAATTGCTTTATCCTATTAGAAAAGAACTGAATGTTTTAAGTTTGGATTAAGAAAAAGTTGTGAATCGAGAAGATAATTGATTTATCATTATTGGAAATTACCTGGATGTTTTTGATTTGGTTTAAGAGAAAGGTGAGAATCTGGGAGATAATTGGTTTATCCTTATTGTAAATTAACTGGATGTTTTTGATTTAGATTATGAACAGGTCTTAGATGTTTTATATCCCACGGGTCTGTTATGATAGCTAAGCTTCAATCAGTAAATGTTTTATATTATCACAAAGACAACACAGACAAATTTGCAGACACGATTATATCAGGAGAAAGAGAAAAAATTCAACTTTGTAATATCCTATCACTAAAATGCCTCCTAAAAAGGTATACATTTGACATCCTGAATGCCCTTGATATTTTGGAGGATTATACATCATCTCGAATGAACACTCATGAACAAATCTTTTTACTAGAAGAGTATACTCAAATATTGCTAATGCTAAAAGTGCCAAAAAACAAACATCAATAAAGGACTTTCAAGCAAATGTAAAGCAGTGCTTAGAACCATAATATGGTATAGGTCATTTGAGAAGCATATTAAGATTTCATACGAGACTATCATATACGTATACAGTGTATTACAAAGTTTTTGCCAAAATATAAGTATTTTTACTAAAATAATGAAATTGTTTAAAAAGTAAATAAAGCATAGCATATAGGCTATAGGCCTATTGTAGAATAAACTCATCAACAACATTGTATTGTAACTATAACGCTTTTGGCTGGTCCCATGGGTGTTCGGATTAGACAGGTTTTACTGTATAATTCGTTTTTGAGAAATGAACATTTATTATATTATTAAAGAATGCTGTCAAATCCATTTTAGACACACGATTTGAAACTCGTGCAAGAATAATACTCTCGTCTTTCTGGCAACTACACTCCCCTTTTTATGTTTGAATTTTTATTTACATAACCTGCGAGTAAAATACTTATAATATTGATGGAAATGTAACTTGACCTCATTTCCAACGCCACAAATTTTCCCAATTATTTTTCTTCTATTTGATGAATTTTTGAAAATCGTCATTCCCATGTAAACTAAGGGGAACGAATGGGCTTTATATTTAGTTAGTAGATTAGATTCAACCGCAGACCATCTTTAATTAGGTCTTTGAAGTTTAAAAATCCCGATAATCCGGTGGCGATTATCAGTGGATCAGTTTATTTAGAAAATAAAAAGTGATTATTAGGAAACAATGCATATTGGTACACTACGTGACTTTTTAATATTTTTTATTGTGAACTTTTCCCCTTAACTGTGACAATAAAATACTCATTCGAAATAATAAACCTAGACTTATTTGATATAATCCTTCTTATGCCTTTGCTTTCCTTCCAGAAAGATGACTGCATCTGGCTTTTTTAATGGACAGAACTTTCCACTGCACGTAATATGGGTACTTTTTAGCTTACACTTGTATTTAGTACCAGAGACATACTCACCTAATTGCCGCCTTTAATCCATTGCTAAACATATATAATTAATGACATTAAAACGATCAACTAAAGTTTGATATTCGCGAAAATAAAGCGTATACTAAATGCACTGAAACAGCAACAATTTAAACTTAAAATAATTTCCAAGATAAACGTGCATCTGAAAAGAAAACTGATTTTTTCTCTTGGGTTTATTTTTCCTTAAAAGGCGATGGATAATAAATACCCATTCGATCAAATGCTTATGTTTATAAATGATACATGCATGTATGCTTTGAATAGTGACTAATTTCAAAATGTTTCTATTATTTAATATTTGCTTTTGAGGACTTATCAGCTCCGTGGACTTAGCAAGATTTTTTGTTTGAAATAAAACAAAACGGAGGTGCACAGATTTGAAAGAAAATGTGTTTTCATCAGTATTAAGACAGTTGGTTTATTTCACCGTTGATGGAGCAGCTTTTAGACAATCCCACCCCGTGCCTAAGGTTGCCAAACTTTTGGAGAGAAGTGTAACTTTTAATATTTTGATCCACTGGTCATATAAATTGAATATATGTTTCTGGTTATTGCAATGATTTTTTCCACACATATTTTTGGGGGGAAATCCCGACCGGGGTTCGTCCGAACCCATCGAACCCCCGGTCCCTACGGCTATGCAATAAAGGGACATAGACATGAGAATGAATTTAAAGAATTACATTTCTTACCATTGAAAGGAGTTTTTAAATATTGAGACAGTTTAAAGTATATTTCATATAATCTAACAGTGTATGAAAATCAATAAAATTAGGTTGAACCGAGTACATCGGCCTTCTGTTACCATAGCAACCGTTATTCAGTAACCAATCATAGTTGAGATACAATGTTTAACCAATATTTGCACAAATGTATGTTCTATAGATGTACTAAATATCAAGAAATAATTCCTCAAAATGATAAAGTTAGAGATAGATAAAAAGAACTTTTTGACTGACCCAAGTATAACACGTGAAAATATAAAAGTAGTTTCAAGTTTTACAGTCGAGGTATATGATTTTGACGATTGGCCGAATGGAGAGGTCTGCAGTTGTTTTGTTAGTCCGAAGAAACTAATAATACCTCATATAGAAGACAATCATCAATCATGGCTTCATTTCACAATCTTTTCTCCGAACCACGCAAGCAATGCTTTTTTAAAAAATCTGAAGACAGTGCTGGTGGGGGAGGTACTCCCATACATGTATATTGGCTACATGTACAGGGTGTCCAGGGAGTATTTACACTGAGGTACTAACAAATTAATAGGTACTGTTGACCGCTACTTTTTTGAATTTTGATAAAAAAATTATTTTGACTTTACTCGACGAAAACACATTAGCTACCTGCACTGTCTCCGGGGGGGGGGGGTACTGGTCAAACTGTTGTACAAGACCTTCGGTCTCTGTCAACAGTAGTTTCTCGGTTTACAGACTCGGTATACAATTTTGCCGGTTGACCTCTGGAGAGGTCAACAATTGTATACAGTAGTAGCGGTCAACAGTACATAATGTTGACCGCAAATCAACCAATCAGAATTGAGTATTTCAATTGAGGTACTATACCGATATATGCAGTAATCAGGGTTTCTCTTAACCGCAAACAAAACATAACTTTGTTTTTTTGGATATCAGCAGCCCTCCTATCTTTTGTTTCATTGCAAGGCATTCTACCATTTACAGGTGACATCCAGGTTAAGATGAATATTGTACTTTATTGTTTATTTATATAAGGGGACATCTAATGCTTACAGCGCTTTGCCCCTTGTAATTGTATCTAAATGACTTGTGCTTACAATAAATATGAAAGATGATAAAAAAACGTTGTTTTTGACAAAAAATCATCATTCAAGTTGTTTTTAAGAAATAATAAGGAATTTCCAATTGAGCCTCAGCACGGCAAACCCGGTTTTATCACAAAATGTGCGACACAGAGGCAAGAATGTGCCCAAGATTAAGAGGAAATGCACTAAATTCAAATCTGTCTTTTTGGTAGCTGCAATGGCAAATTGTTAAGACGAAAACCATGGCTCATTTGAAAGGTCTCTTTGTGCTCTTTAAAATCAAAATATTGAAAAACCTGTGATACGACCTCCTCTCCTTTCATATATCGCATAGTCATGATAACCAGTTGAATGGAGGTGGTGTGAAAAATATCTGAACTGTTCTAATTATTGTACTTGTAATGTTTGAATAGAGAAATAACAAAAATAAAAATAAAAAATGATAACCAGTTGTATTGACATCAAAATAACACACATTAGGTATAGTTGATATCAACACACAAGGCGCAGGTTTAGTAAGTATAAAATAATTTGTATACTGGACCATAATCTAGTACCCTCTGTAATGAAAAAAGGTGCACATGGTCCCTTCTCAATTATGTATTTTCTTATTTTTCGTTATTATCATATCAAACATTCAGAGGTATAACATATATAGGGTGTCTGGAAAGTAAAGATGTACATAGGCTCTAATTTCAAAAGATTTACCTGTTTCTTCAAAATGAAAAAGTTATGGTTGTCATGGTAACAGGAGTCATGGGTATGTGGAGCAGTGTCACGAGTGTGTTTTATAATTTTTTTCTGCTCATATCATAAGGGTTAATTTTTGGCTTTATATAACAAGCAAACATCCTCAATCAGGTCAGATCCTTAAAACAGACACCCAGCTTTCAAATGGTGCATACGAACCTAAGGACAAATAGCGAAATTCGTTGACCCTACTTTGCTCTATTAAATAGCGCCCTGTTTATTTTCTAAAGGGGAAAATAGTTGTATTTTTGTTTATTCACGGCGAATAAGTCGTTATCAATGGCTCGTTGTTTTCTACATTTCGATCGTAAACTTGTTTCCTTTATAAAAGCCTTGGTACTAAGAGTTGGGGTGAATTCAAAGTGATCTATCTCAACATGTATCGTCTTGCTTTGGACATAGATGGTCCAAAAAAGAAGACATGATGGTCTCAACGTTGGAACTGTAAATTGCGTATGGTCGCCTGTGACGAAGTTTTTGTCTTTTATTTTCAAGGTTTTGTATACACGATGGACAGAGGTAACGCGGCCCAGCCATACATGTCTGTCCAAAACGAGGCTGCGAAATAAAATGGCAGCTTTACGGAAGTCTGGAATGGTGACAAGGAGGATTGGCTCCCAGGATCAAAACTCGATATTTTCCAACAATATAACGTCGAAATGTCGTTATTTTCTGAAAATATAACCGACTATAAATTCAAAAAACATTTAAAAAGATTCAAACGAGATCATTTCTCGTGAGTTTTGTTAATTTTGTTCGTTTGGAAATAAGACCAAAATTCACGATTCAAATGTTGAAGTGAACAAGATGGCGGCTGTTTGAATTAGAATTTTGAATCACGGCGAAGCTCGCTATTATCTACAAGATTTACGAAAAAGAAAACCATGAAACTTTAAATAGATTGTAGTTCTAGCTTTTTCAATCTGAATGACCGGTGATTTCAAATCAACTTAACTGAATGACAGGTGCCCCCAGTGTCATTACGATGTCATCATTCGTAAGAACTAAGGTCTGAAGTTCCTCAAGATATTACGTTTACACCATGATAACGCACCACCCCACATAGCATACCTCACACAAAATGTGATTGATTCCATCGGTTGTGGCAGTTTGCGATAATGTCATGTCACATGCACTGTATTTCCCAGACTTAACTGGCTGTGATTTCTATCGTTTTCCCATTGAAGAACAAATTATGAGGTATCCACTTTGCGGACAGTAATGAGATTATTCGGGAATTCACATACCAATGTTACAAAGTAGGCAACGACACATCTTTCAGGACTGGGTGAAAAGGCATAACAACTGCTTACAAAACGCTGGTTATTACTTTGAAGGATTAGAATTGATGGAAGAATAATAATGACAGTTGACTATAAACATTAATGAATATACTTAATGAAATAATACAACCTATTACAGTATGTCACATATAGAAGGTAGCTCAAGAAAAATAGGGTCGGGAAATCATAATTTGTGTTGACTATTATTTTACACTGGTCAATGCCTGAAAAGAATTCTTGGGGCTTTACATACCTTGAGGGGTTGTTCACTAATTGTGAAGCATGTTTTCAAAAACGTACCTATATTTCGAGGAAATAGAGGAGGAAGTGACTGAATTATCGGAATTTTGGTCTGTAATGCGTTTTAGCCTCGTTTTGAATAGTTACGTGTGGCTGGAACGCGTTATCACTATCCACCTTGTGTAAAGAGGCAAATATTCGACTGGTATCAATAGACGTACGGTATACAAATGAAAAATGGATTTGTGTTTTGAAAAGGACATGCGCATGTTGCATGAATTAATGTGTCCCTGACCTGCTCCAAAATAATTTAAGTGTCATTGTCCGGTCTCCGTCACAAAAAATGAACATACCGTTTCAAAGTACTGATTTCCCTTATTAAGAAAATATATTTCATTTTGATTGTAACGGGGGCTTTTTTCTCTAAACTGGGGTCAAACAAGGGTACATTCTAAAAACACTTTCTTTTATATATTTTCTAAACTTACCATATAACTACATCTCAAGTATGATATCAATTGATTTGGATAAAAGTTCAGTACTTTTGATGTTTTGGTGTCAACACATTTTAAGTAATAAAAAACACTGTTTATTGCTTGGAAAAAGGTAATATGACACGAATAAAAAGTACAGGGTGACTAAAATGTTAGCCAAATAAATATCTATGATGGCTTAAGAATATGATGATATCCCCGTGTTAAGCCAATAGTGTATATCCCCATGTTAAGTCAATATACCCTTGCTCAAATCCTCATTTTTTAAGTCAGTAGTTGTTTTTTTGTGGCGGACACCCGGACAACCAACTCCTTATCTAGAGCTCTTAGAGAAATCAGATCAGGGACTATAGTACCCCCACAAGTTTTTGATAATAATTTTGAATGATGCGTGATTTGAACACGCTAACATATACTTTTTGTTATTAAATTCAGCACACATAAACTAGAGACAATTTCCAACTTTGGATTTTTTTGTTTTTTATTTTACTTTAATAACAATAAAATACAAGCGACTGATCAAGGGTGTCATTAATGCGTTTAAACCAATTTGACGTCATAAATCAAAATTAAGAATCGCTGATTTTATTTACTAATCACTTATTTGTACAATAACCCATTGTCAAAATCGGCCTTTATGGTATTTTTGAATAGTCTATCTGTAGTCTGTCTATAAATAGGACAGGTCCATCAACAAGGTCTTATGTTAGAAATGTTATACTTGCCCTAGATATCTAGTTGTCCAGTTGTTGTCATGGTTGTCATCATAAATATATGCATTGAAGCAATGTAGCAATTTGGTAAAACATTGGCCACTCTGTAGTATTTTGAAATTGAGCCAGGCCACGGGTAAAGGGGTCTTATCACAGATTTTTTCAATATTCTGATTTTTTGTTTATTTTAGAAAGCACAAAGAGACCTTTCAAATGAGCCCTGGCTTATGTCTTAACTATTTTTCCTTGCATATATAGACCAGAAAGTCGGATTTGAATTTAGCACATTTTCCTCTTAATCTTGGGCACATTTTTGGCTCTGTATTACAATTCTAATTTTTGTGATAAGACCGGTTTTCCTATGGCCAGGCTCAATAACTGCCATTTAATAAGCATTATCAAACATATGGGTCAATAAAAATTTCCAATGTTGGAAATCATCTCTAGTTAATGTGTCCTAATTCTAATAACAAAAAATAGCACAGGGTGAGCTATCTATTCAAATAACGAGTCAAAGATACTACCAGAAACTTGTGTGGGGTACTATATAAGTGTGGCACTGAATACACCAGGATACCTTAAATTAATCAGCAAACTATCTATACTATCTATTTGATGTTCGTTATGCTTCTTAGTCAAACAGAAAAGTGAGCGTTACCACTGGTGATACGCTGGTTACCGAAACGGTTCGTTTCGGTAACAAAATGTCGGAACGTCGAAGGTACGAGTCGTAGGCAGAATCCCCACCGCATTTTTTCTCACAAACGTGTATCAGTGTCATATGTTTTAGAAAATGTACATGATTGCGAAAAATAGCTCAGAAGACAACAGAATCGTCGATTTAATTCCTCACTTAAGTTACATAAACGGTAGGTATTAAAAGTGCAGATCTTAACTGTTTTTCGAAATACCGTTTATGTAACTTAAGTGAGGAATTAAATCGACGATTTTCGATTCCGTTATCTTCTGAACTATTTGTTCGAATTCGCAAATGTGTACATTTTCTTAAACATATGATACTGATACACGTGTGTGATGAAAATGTCGTGGGAATTCTGCCTACAACGTGTGAAATAAGAAAAAAAAGAAAAATCGTACCTTCGACGTTCCGACATTTTGTTACCGAAACGGTTTTATTTTGTGAATCTATACAAACTTAAAACGTTGATTTTCAAAAGAGTAATATGACGAATCGTCGATGATTAATAGCCTAAAGGGTCGGTGGAGTGAACAGCAAGAGTCAGAGACGTGATGATATTATAGTAGATACTCAAGAAGAAGTCGGTGAAATGAACAGCGAGAGTCAAATCCGTGATGGTTTTATGGTGGATAACAAAGAAGAGGTCGGCGGAGTGAACAGCAAGAGTCAACGCCGTGATGATATTATGGTGGATACTGAAGTAAAAGTCGATGAAATGAACAGCGAGAGTCAAAGCCGAGTTGATATTTCACCTGTTAAAGTGGATACTCATGTTGAACAGGATCTTAAGAGGTTCTGGACAAATCATTTGATTCTGGACTTGTCATATTTTTTTTTCAACGAAATCACATCCAAGGGTTGAATTTTTATTAGCTATTTAGAGAGTGAGTCCTGCCTAGTATTAATTTCAATAAAAAAAAGTTAAAATAGGACCCAATTTGAGAGTCAATCTAATACTTACATAACATTGATAAATTAAGGCAAATCCTGAAATATTTTTAAAGAGCATTTTTTATGAAATATTATCCAGCAAGTATTTAGATGAAACGGTCTTATTTAAATACAAATCATAACATTATGATATTTTTCATGAAACATTTTTCATTTAAATTTTTAATTTAGGTGAAAACCCTTACATGATGATGTGTTTTCATAACTTCTTTCATAAAATTCCATCAAGGGGTGAAGATAAAATGATCGAATTTAAGTGATTTAAGGATCACGAGAATATGTTTTCTTGGATATTTTCTATGAAATCCCATCCAATGGTCAAGGTAAAATTTTGATTTTGATTTGGTATTAGGTCACGTGTTCCAAAGATCCATATAAGGCCCATAGAACCATATAGGAACGTCATTTTGAATGTCACGTGATAGATCCATATAAGGCTTTTAGAACCATGTCGGGAAAGATGAGGGGAAGCCCCTGACACCTGTTTCACGATTTTATCCGAACGTTGTTCGGATCATTTCGGTTTTTATGCACTTCATTATTGTACCGAAGTTTGCCGATTCGATTCCTCGTATTTCGGAATCCTGGTGACAATTTTATACTCCATTTGGAGTAATTTTGATCTACTTCTTATGACGAAAATTCCCGAACCTTGTTCGGATTAATACGGATTTTCTGACCTACTTTATCTTCCGAGATTTCACGAGTTAACATTCGTCTCATTTCGGAATCCTGGTGACAATTTTATACTCCATTGGAGTATTTTTGATCTACTTCTTATGACGAAAATTCCCGAACCTAATTCGGATTAAACCGGATTTTCTGACCTACCTTATCTACCGAGATTTAACGAGTTACATTCGTCTCATTTCGGAATCCTGGTGACAATTTTATACTCCATTGGAGTATTTTTGATCTACTTCTTCTGGATTTTGCCCTACTTATTATATCTTGACAACAAGCAAATCAAAAAGTTCGACATGAACGGGTCTCGATCAACTAACCTATAGCGTGGAAGCCAGGCACGCTAACCATGATGCCAACGTGCCGCCGATATGAAAGAACAAAAGTAATATATATTTATACCGAGCGTCAATTCAAAATGATCCCCACTTTTGACTGCACTTAAATACGACTCGTCAGCTGTATCCAGAATAGGTAAACGCCTATGGCGCTAGTGAATAACCAAGTCCCAGGTGAGTGGTTCGTATCCCTCTGTGATATACTATTTTTGTTTTATTAAATACGACAGAAAGGAGCAAGGTGTAGCTTGAAAACAAGACGTTAGTTTGTTTCAAAACAGTTTGGAAACATTAAACATTAAACATTAATTTAAGATTTTCCACTCCTGAAGGGGCTCTAGATCTATGAAATTCATTAATCCACTCAGTAAAAATACGATTCCTCTGCAACCTGATGTCCAATCAAGATTATTGAAATATATATGTGTTCCTGACACGTTTGAGCGACCAGGAATAGCAAGGTCTACACAAAGTTTGCACGCGAAATTGACGTAATTCATGACTGAAATTGGGAAGACAAAATTTGAGATTCACAAACAAAATTGCTTGTGAAAACAATTTACAAAAGTGTTCCAGAGACTCTAATCTACTTGGCTAAGGTTTTATCTGAAGATTGCCTTATTAAGCAGGTAGAGGGGCATACAGAATACGGAAGCAAATGCTATGTTGAAAATGTTCTATATTTCAATTTGATACTCTTATTACATGTCACGTAGGCCAGTGTTTTATATGGGGATTATATGTACTTTACTTGTTTATATGAACGTAAATGATTACATGAAATCTGCATTCTTCCGGGTTTAATCTGGGTTTGTATTGTCTTATTGGGGCTTTTCGACTTTAAAACAAACCCTACCTAAATGGATTGTGTCTCGGGAACGTTTTTGTAAATAGTTATTGGAGAGGTTAAGCTAACGATGTTTTTCACAACGTAACCGTGAACGCAAAGTACGAAAATTAACAAAGGAATGTATCGAGCGCTCATAGTTTTATGCGCGCTTAGTCTACTTCAGATACTCTTTCAGCTTCAGATTTTCGGGTTTAGAACGGGAGATTTGAAATTTGACGTTGGGTCAACGGGAACCATTTTACACGTGTCTATTGAACACTATGCTGTCAATTTCGATGCACAGTTGAATTCTTGCTGAACACGATGATGTATGTCATGCATGATTTAGCGCCAAAAATCTTACGAAACGAGCTCGTTTAAAATATGTATTAGAAAACCAGCTATAAAACCGCATCAATGACATACTATAGAATCATTACACGCTATGGTGTAGTCTAAACAAACACTGGATTTGAACGGCTATTTATATGAGAAGGCTACATGAATTTGTATATGGTCGAGTGATACGTACAGGTTCAGTTTCGATTATATATGCAAAGCTTAACCTCTCCACCATAAACAATTCTGAAAGAATATCACATATTTTTGTCTTCTCGATTTCAGTCATGAATTACGTCAATTTCTCGTGCAAACATTGGGTAGACGTTGTCATACCCTGATGCCAGAACGTGTCAGGAACATATAGATACTCGAATGATGTTGATTGAACATCAGGGTGCAGAGAAATCGTAATTTTACTGAGTGGCTTCACGAAAAAATAAGCAGCACTTTAGGCCACCTTAAATACAACTCGTCAGTTGTATCCAGTTGGAATCCCAGCGTATTTTTTAAATTTTTTTTATTATATGGTTGTGCTTTGATTTTACGCTGAAAACATTTATAACTACGTCAACTTTATATTTAAACATTTATTATCTTTTCAGTTGTATTAAAATGTAAAATATGATATATGTCAGCTTATTGCTTTCTGGAGAACAGTCAAGGTTAAAATTTGGTACAATGAATCGGACACTCATGTAAATCGACATGGTTATAACATTGAGCTCAATGCAGTAAATTAGTTATTTCTATGAATCACAGCGGGATTGGATTGGTTTGATTTTATATGATTGCCAACTCTGGCGGTATTTTTGTAAATGCTTTTGACCGCGGTAGATGTGAAACTGATACAGTTGTGTATTATTCAATTGTTTTATGTCTTGGTCACATTTGCTCCGATTTTCACTATACGACGCCCGGCCGATTGAGTATTGTGCTCAGAAATGTATTCAATTTTTAACAAAATACTCGCAGCAAATGTGATCCAGGCATTGCGCAGCGGTATTTCGAAGATACTATTGTTGATTAACCACGACCCAGCCAATTTTAAAATCATACTAGTACCTAGATGTGACCTTGAAATAATGTTGGCCAATACACATTGACTTTGACCTTAGGTCACCTAATCATGTGTCGTCAATGGTCATTGTAGCCCTCAAGGTCCTTACAACGCCAAATACTTAGATATTTATTTTTGATCTTGAAACAAACTTGACCCAGTAACATTGGCCTTGAACTCAGTTCACCTAATCGTTGGTTGCCAAGGGTCACAGCAGCCCAAAGGACTTTAAATCACCAAAAACCTAGATATTGATATTTTACATAGGAATGACCTTGACTTCAGGTCACCTAATCATGCCTCATCAAGGGTCGAATCTCAGACCAAGGGTAAAAAACGCGTAAACCTAGATATTGACATTTTAAAGAGAGAATCGGATCTAGCAAGCAGTCTAACAAAAAAATTGTTTCAATTTTAGAATATTTCTGGCTTATGTCATTCCTTTTCATGTCTATTTTCTAAAAATCCCAAAAGTGCACACTTTATTTCAGGAAAACTAAAGAGTTTACAGCAATGACTTTTGTATATTTCTTCTATAAGAATGGTTACTTATTATTTATAATTTTTCACTTTTAATCTATTATAACTTAATCAATTTCTAACATATCGTAAATATTTTGTGAGATATTGTATTTGAGACTGTAAGGAATAGTGTACGTCAGTTGTACATGTTGCTTGTAATTTTGTCACCTCCATATATCTGATTCTGCCTTTAACCTAGAATGACTTTGACCTCTGACCTTAGTAGAACGCTCACTGGCCCATCAAGTATGAGGGCAAAAGGAGATGTCGAGACCTACTATAAAGCATGTTCGGTCTGTCTGTCATTTTGTCTGTCTGGCGGGACATCTCCTTCTACACCATTTAACCTTAGTAAGTTGGTCTCCGAAGGTCAGAGTTAAGTTCATGCAAAGGTAAACGATCAATGTCTAGGTATTTGGCGTTTGATTATACTATGGCCCTTGGCGAATTATGATTAGATGAACCGAGGTCAACATTAATGTTTCTTGTACAAGGTCATCCCAAGCTCAAAGATAAATATTTAGGTATTTTACGTTTCAAGACCTTTGGACAAATTCGATTCAATTCAAGAATCGGTCAAGGTCAAAAAATCAATATACGGGTATTTTGTATTTTTTTGTAAAGATGTATCAAAGTTAAAATGTATACAGAGATAAAATAGGTTAGCTCCTATCGTTTCCTTGTGTATACGTTTATGTCTCTGCGTAATAACGCAGATGCGAGCAGGTAGTTACCAGTCTCAACACAAGGTGGCTCGTTCGGGTCAGATAGCATGGCGGGTATGGTAGAAAGTTCCCTTTAACTTAAAGTACATCTTTTTTCGTGGTTCAATTTTCATATCACCCTTAAAATGTATCTAATAGCAATGCAAATTAAAATATGTCCAGTGAAAGAAAATGCAATACAAGAATAGATATTTCACTTTTTGTGATTTTGTAACAATGGGGTTATTTTTTGTATAACGCATTGAAACATCTTTAAAAAGTGAGCAATGTCAGTGTTGTGATAATAACGCCCCTCATACCTATTTATTACAGGTCGTGTAGACCATTGTTGCCTGATTTATTGCAAAAACATTGACTTTTGCACGTTGATGATGATGATGATGCGCCTTTTATAATAGATCTCAGTGTATATCAATGAAATCCAAAATGTAATATTTAGTTGATTCCACAGGCTAAAGTATGAAAATGTATAACATATATCTAAAAATTTTACACTGTCTTGATTAATGAATTTCATAGATCTAGAGGCCCTTCAGGAGTGGAAAATCTTAAATTATCAGAGATTAATGTTTCCAAACTGTTTTGAAACAAACTAACGTCTTGTTTTCAAACTACACTTTGCTCCTTTCTGTCGTATTTAATAAAACAAAAATAGTATACCACGGAGGGATACGAACCACTCACCTGGGACTTGGTTATTCACTAGCGCCTTAGGGGTTCACCTATTCTGGATACAACTGACGAGTCGTATTTAAGTGGAGTAAAAAGTGAGGATCATTTTGAATTGACGCTCGGTACAAATATATAATACTTTTGTTCTTTCATATCGGTAGCACGTTGGCCTCATGGTTAGCGTGCCTGGCTTCCACGCTATAGGTTAGTTGATCGAGACCCGTTCATGTCGAACTTTTTGATATGCTTGTTGTCAAGATATAATAAGTAGGGCAAAATCCAGAAAAGGTAGATCAAAAATACTCCAATGGAGTATAAAATTGTCACCAGGATTCCGAAATGAGACGAATGTAACTCGTTAAATCTCGGTAAATAAGGTAGGTCAGAAAAACTAGGTTCGGGAATTTTCGTCATAAGAAGTAGATCAAAAAAACTCCAATGGAGTATAAAATTGTCACCAGGATTCCGAAATGAGACGAATGTTAACTCGTGAAATCTCGGAAGATAAAGTAGGTCAGAAAATCCGGATTAATCCGAACAAGGTTCGGGAATTTTCGTCATAAGAAGTAGATCAAAAATACTCCAAATGGAGTATAAAATTGTCACCAGGATTCCGAAATACGACGAATCGAGTCGGCTAACTTCGGTACAATAATGAAGTGCATAAAAACCGAAATGATCCAAACAACGTTCGGATAAAATCGTGAAACAGGTGTCAGGGGCTTCCCCTCATCTTTCCCGACATGGTTCTAAAAGCCTTATATGGATCTATCACGTGACATTCAAAATAACGTTCCTATATGGTTCTATGGGCCTTATATGGATCTTTGGAACACGTGACCTAATACCAAATCAAAATCAAAATTTTACCTTGACCATTGGATGGGATTTTATAGAAAATATCCAAGGAAACAAATTCTCGTGATCCTTAAATCACTTAAATTCGATCATTTTATCTTCACCCCTTGATGGAATTTTATGAACGAAGTTATGAAAACACATCATCATGTAAGGGTTTTCACCTAAATTAAAAATGAAAAATGTTTCATGAAAAATATCATCATGTATTGATTTGTATTTAAATAAGACCGTTTCGTCTAAATACTTGCTGGATAATATTTCATAAAAAATGCACTTTAAAAATATTTCAGGATTTGCCTTAATTTATCAATGTAATGTGAGTATTAGATTGACTCTCAAATAGGGTTCTATTTTAACTTTTTTTATTGAAATTAATACTAGGCAGGACCCACTCTCTAAATAGCTAATAAAAATTCAACCCTTGGATGTGATTTCGTTGAAAAAAAATATGACAAGTCCAGAATCAAATGATTTGTCCAGAACCTCTTAAGATCCTGTTGTTGATAGATCTGGCACAACACTAGCAGAAAATCTAAAGTGGCCCACTACGTTACTGATATTTCTTGCTGCTATTGGTTCGGTAAATATAGTTTATTGAAGTATTTTTTTCAAATTGACTTCGTTAAATTTTTTTTGATGCGTTCATTGGTGTACCTCGAGGTTCGGAGGTTGATTTCATGGATGTTCAGATTTAGATCATTAAACATTGTCATATCAGACTTTTAAAAAATTGGTTTATTCGTTTATTATGTTAATAGGGAGTTTAAGTTGCATATAAAATCGAAACGCCAACCTATACGTATGACCAATCGCTCACACAAATGCATTCCGTTCACGTTTAGGCTATGAAAAACATTGCAAGCTCATCTCCCTATTATTTAGAATTTTTGACTTCCCTGAACCACTTTCTGAGCTTACACATGATGTTATTTCTTTCCGATATTTTTGAACCAATCGTACAATTCTTTTCAACATAAAATAAATTAGCATGCATGCTATCTATTAGTGTGAATTATTACTTATTGATAACAATGTATTACAACTAACCCCCCTATCACACCAAACTAGTTCTTACCCGTTCTTGCCAGTCCTACGAAAACGTCGTAAAACGGGCTCAATCTGGCTGTGGTCGGGAAATATGTCTAAAATAATTAGCTACTTCGTTCATAAACAGTCTTCAATACGTCCATCTCATTCGCAGTTCGTTCAATCGCATCGCGTCGGTGTGCAACGTCGTATAACGCGTCCCTAAGTCTACAGATTACAGAACGGTATAGTCGCCATCGAATTTTGAATCAATTCAAAATTCTAAATCACGTTCCCCGTCCGGGAAAGTCAATGAATCTCGTAAACAGACCGTAGAACGTTGTAGGTACGTTCATATGGAATTTATTTTGTATCAAAATTGGACATTACATGATGTATGGGAAAAATCGAACTATATGATGCGATACTCGAACTATATGATTCGAAACTCGCATCATACTATGCGAAATACGCATCATTATATGCGAAACTCGCATCATCGTATGCCATTTTCAATCCATGTTATACCAACAGTTAATTTTCTTACATAACTTATTTTCATTCACACACGCACTGGTTGTATCATGTGTCACACAAAGAGTTGGCACTAACTCCAATCACTTTCCAAAAATCCAAAAGCAATGTTGAAATGTCACACGGATTGTGTTATAAGTTGCATAGAATACTAAAAGAATTACACATGGATCAAAGTAAATTTCGAACGAACGTGTCAATTTAACACACGCATTGAGTTCAAACTCGCATAGGATGGTTCCCACTCGCATAGGCTGTCACAAACAAGTTGCACTTCACATAGGGTGCGATATTTAAAGTCACGTGATATTTACATCCTTGTTTCTACAATATGGCGCCCTCCGTTGAAATGTTATAAAATGTAAATTTTAAATTAAAAATATATAATAGGATACCCTAGGCCCTAGGCTAGGGAGACGTACAGTGGCCATTTATTGAGAAACTACAAACATCTTCCCAAGTAAAAAAATTCTAATTTAGACTTACTTTAGACCTAGTACCGCTCTAATGCCGCTCATATCCTTCTAAATTACTGGGCGGAATTGGAACGGTATTAAAATCTGTTAGTACCGACTAGCTGGTACTAGAGTTATATATTGCATCGGTGTTAAATCTGTTAATACCGACTAGTCGGTACTAGAGTTATATTACAGCGGTGTTAACTTATATTTAATCTTGTTGATACAGACTGAGCGGTATAAGAGCGGTATTACGTTATAAAAAATTAGGACATCTATACTAGATCGGTGTTAAATTGATCAGTATTGGAGCTGTAATAGAGCGGTATTAAATATCCCTGTCCAATACCGATGAATCGGTATTTGATCGGTACTTGATCGGTATTGGAGTTTCACTAAAGCCATATTAAATAGCATAGTCCTATACCGGTGCATCGTTATTAGAGCTATTTAATATCGGTACTAGGTCGGTATTTGGTCGGTATTTGGTTAAAGCTGATTGGCTGACAGGACTTCTAAATTAGCTCATTTGCATGATAAATTTTAGAAGGATTTCATCGGTATTAGTTCGGTATTAGACAACTACATTAGGTCGGTATAAGGTCGGTATAAGGTCGGCATTTAATATGCAACGTCCATTGGATTTTTTCACTTGGGTTTTTATCTTTTTGCCGCGCTGATGTGTTATTTCGTTTAGTGCAAAATTAACGCGAGATTTAGAACAAAATCTCGAACATCTCTAGAAAGCAATGTTACATCAAGGTGTGTGATCGGCACATCATGGTTTGTGAAGGGAAAAACGTTTGTGCGAGCCGCATAAGCATTTGTTCGACTTGTGTGCCCTGTTTGATGTCATGTTTAAACAATGCATACACAAATACGCATGTACAAGTGTGATTTTACAAACATAAAGTGTGCAAACTCGAACAAACCGCGTATGAAATCACACGGATTGTGTATGCATTCTGCTTAAACGCTATTCAATGTGTTAGAGATATCACATAAATATTAAGTTTAAAACCAGTTTTGACGACCAAGAGAACATTTTGAGCATGTTAGTTCTAGAGGACCTACCCGTTCGAGTACGTTCGATGAAGTTTGTAAACAGACCCCAAACTGTTCTAGGTACGTCCAGTCCGTTCGTACACAGCTGAAGCCCGTTTCCGAGAACGTAGTGAGAACTATTTTGGTGTGATAGTAGGGTTAAAATGATCAATTCTTGTAAAATTCAAAATAAATCTTATTTTTGGCTTGTTTATGCCACAATCGCACCCCTCCGGCTGAAAACCGAAATATTTTTGGTGATCGCACCCCCCCTGACTGAAAGATGGCTACGCCCCTGTCCTATGTGGTTTAAACTTTACCTAGGGCTTTTAAATGATTTCTATTTTAAAACTTACTAATGTGAACAAAGGGTGCGTCCAGTATGTCAGAACTAAAATGCAACAAATAGAAGGAATTACATTTGTTTTACATCATTTGATATTCCTACGTACCCTCTGCTATGGGATCATTTGAGCTTCTCACCCACCTCTCTGGTCAACATAAGTCTCTTGACGCTAGAGCCAAAAAAGAAAAAGGCAAAAAAACATCGAATCACAAACTTATTTAGGACATCGGCAACATATTGCACTTTTTTATTGCAAAGCAAAACTGCATATTTCGAATTCTTTGAGATAGACTTTAGTATTGAAGTATGTGAGTTGGATACTTTATTAATTATTATTGAAAAATGTTAACATTTTTATGAAACTTTTCCCCGGATATTGTTGTGACATGTTACTATAGCAACCGTTACTCTACATGTGCTTCGTTTTTTAAACTTTACTGTTTTAACTGCAATTTAGTTATTTATTTCTTTAGAAAAAATGTATATACAATAATAATACATGACTAATACTGACACCAAATGGCATATAAAAGTGTAATGTCAAGTATCAAAAAAAGTATCACTAGAAAATATATAAAAAAAATATAGTCTAACTAGTTTACAAGGGTATATAGGTATATGAGTTTCATATATACAAGTATTTACATGATATAACATAGTACAATGCATACACTAAGCATGTATGTACGTTGTGTTTAAATGATGTGTCATGACTATTGTAATATACAATGCGTGGATAGTAAATAAAAATGTTTAATATGGAAGTTGTCACATTGACGGGTATTATAACTATGTGTATCGCAGTTTATTTGGAATTTGTATCGAGTAGAGAATTGAGTATTTGGTCACCATCTCTTACTTGGTACATGAAAATTGCTGTATTCAGCTTATTTATATCATATATATTCAGAAGATTCAGAAGACCCCAATGTACTGAGAAATATTTTTTTCTAAGTTTTTGATATGCTCTTTGAAAGTTAAATTGGCATCAATAGCTATTCCTAAGAAAGATATAGTGATGTCTTGCTTGAGTTTGGTGTCATTTATTTTGAGAAAGTGATTGTTAGACGTTTTACTAGGTCCAAAGAGAATCCATTTAGTTTTGTCAATGTTTAAAGAAAGTTTATTGGCATTGATCCAGTCACTGAGCTTTGAAAGTTCTTCATTTGCGGTGTCAAATAGAGTGGGTAAATCTTTGCGAGAGGCCAAGAGATTGGTATCATCAGCAAATAGGATGAATTCAAAGAAATCAGAGGATTTGTAGATGTCATTTATGTAAAGAAGAAATAAAATAGGACCAAGCACTGAACCTTGAGGGACACCATGAGATAAAGAGGTTTGTTTAAAAATAACAGTCTGATGACGTTGAGTTAAGTAACTTTGAAACCATGAAAGGGTAACACCGCGCATTCCGTAGTGTGAAAGTTTATCTAATAATATATTATGATCAATAGTGTCAAATGCTTTTGAGAAGTCTAATGATATCCCTAGTGAAGGAATTTTGCTTTCATTTGCACATCTTATCTTTTCAATAAAAGTTAGAAGTGGCATGTATGTAGACTTTTTCTTCTTACAATGATGATCTTCAGATCAACCATGTATCATGTGAATCCCTGACCATCCAGCTTACCAACTCAAAAAATAAAAACACCCTAATCTCAATTACATATAAACCTCCTAACACTAATCAAGAGGAATTATATATTGATCTTCAAGCACTTCTTGATACTCCAAGGAAAAAAACAGTGTATATTCTTGGTGATTTTAATTGTGACATTTTAAAAGCAGAAAGCAACCATGCTACAATTTGCAATACTTAAATACAGTACAATATATGTTGTTAGTACCTCAGTGTAAATACTCGCATCTGATTGGTCAATTAGCGGTCAACATTTTTGCCTGTACCCCACCTGGGCATCATGGGATATCATATTATTGACCGCGTATGTTACTGTACTACACTTGTGAATAATGGGGAATATGACGTCATAATGTCTACAGAAAAAACATGGTAGACGGACATTTTGTAAACGTTGATGAAAGTCATATTTTGACTTTACTAGACGACAAGTATAGCAAAATACAAATAGAAACGTAAAATTAACATAAATTTACTAATGAGTACGCATTGCTGGCGTGGTTCGGAGAAAAGATTGTGAAATGAAGCCATACCGATTGATGATTGTCATCTATATGTGTATTATAATTAGTTTCTTCGGACTAACAAAACAATTGTAGACCTCTCCATTCGGTCAACCGTCAAAATCATATACCTCGACTGTAAACCTTGAAACTACTGTTGACCTCGACCTTCGGTCTCTGTCAACAGTACTTTCTCGGTTTACAGTCTCGGTATACAATTTTGACGGTTGACCTCTGGAGAGGTCAACAATTGTATACTCGTAAAAGTAAGAGTCCAACATTTGCAGGCTTAAGACAAGGGAAATGGTTCCAAATGTTTTGGCCTCTTTCTCAAAGCATATGCAAATTTATGAAAATTGTGACCCATATTGTATCTTGTTTAATATTCCAGGGTATGGTGTACTTTATATATGGCCCCACGTTGTTGGACCTAAGACACCACCTCCAAATCGACATTACAGAAATGTCTACCGCTTTCACCATGATAGCGTTCGGATCCCTGATAGGCGCAATAGTGAGTGGATATCTTAACGACCGCTTCAATCAAGCGCTGTCACTTGGGATAGCGATGTTGACCAACATGGGCCTTGTTATCGCAGTACCTTACTTCAAACATATCGCTCCTTTTCTCGTGTGCTGGGGACTGATAGGTGTTGGGGCGTCGGTCGTATATACAGGTAATCTTATATTTATGTGAATAAAATTAATCAATTTCAAAAATTATTTAATGATAGACAAAAGTATAGAGGTAAATATGTCAGAAATGCAAAAAATCTATCGATACTTATTGAACATAACAGTGAAGAATAGTCACAAACAATGTGATTTGATTTATTTACAGTACTGGTCGTGTTTGTGATAGCCATATGGGGGAAAAGAAGCAGCCCATTCGTGCAGTTTCTACATTTTTCACAGGGTGTTGGAGGTTGCATCGTCCCTCTTTTGGCAAATCCTTTCCTGGCGCCAACAAAATATGTAGACATTGAAAATAATGGAACATATTCTAACATGTCTAATGCAAGTTCTGGACCAGACAATGCATCAATGGTTGCGGAGACTACTGAACCTAACTTTCTCATAAATGAAAACAATGATATAACGGAGTCCAGTGTCAAGTATGCTTACCTTATTGTAGCTGTGTACTATGGGGTAGTGGGTCTGCTTTTCTTTCTTATTGCTATCAAAATGAAAACAATTCGTGCTTTGAGACAAGATGCCAAAACACTGAACAATGAGCAACCGACAGAGTCAACTAAGGCACCACTTAATAAACGCTATAGGGTCAAAATGCTGTTCTTAGTGACTTTGATCTTTTACGCACATGCCGGAGTTCAAATAACCCTTAATGTACTTATAACGACTTTCTGCGTTGAAGAACTCCAATGGACAAAATATCTTGGAACAGCTATAGCGTCGGTTTCTGGAGGTGCAATTACCCTTTCATGTCTTCTCGGAACTTTTGCAACTAAGATATTGTCGCAATCCCAAATGATATCAATACAGCTATTGATCATGCTCTTGTCAATGGTCACTATGGTAGTGTTTGTTCAGACGCACACTTATGTTTTATGGGTGACAGTCATTTTTACTGGATTATCAAGTGGCAGTATGATGGCTTCAATATATTCCTGGCTCCAAGAGAATGTGATGCCAGTAACGGGTATAGTAGTAAGCTGCAGTATGGTTGGTAAATCAGTGGGTGTGATGACAGTGCCCCTGTTGGCAGCTGCTCTAATGGAGAACGTACATTTCATGTGGTTTACGTATCTGCTACTTGGTATTGTTGTTTTGTTGGGGGTGATAGCCATATGCATATATGCATCTTTTAAAGTTCATATGAATAACCAAAACGCACAATGTGCTGTCGTGACATAAATCTTTTATTTCCTTTTAAAAGATAACGCAGATCGTTTAAGCAAATTGAACGCTCGTTTTTGATGTTGCCTCTGCCTGTTCATATATCAATAGTTTAAGCTTGTATTCGCGAATGTGTGACGAAGTCATAGCTGACCTCGTTGGTCAGTCTACTTGTTTCACTTCACATCAGTTGATGTCACAATGATCTTATTCTGTTACTCATATTTATAATTATTGCGTTATTTTGATTAGTTTATATTTGTATTATAACCATTGTTTTAGTGATCTTTGAACCCAGTGTGATATTTCACAATATCAACAGTTTAATTTCCAATGTTTTATCATCATATTAGAGCAGTTTTTAGGCATGAACTATATCTAGAGCCAATCAAACGAAAGGATTATTCTTGAGATATGAGTGGCAGAAATGATATATGAAGTCGACTGATGGGAAATTTTGCAATGTTTAGTTAAGATGTTCATACGTTTCGATAGTTTTTGGCATCATCTTGAAGACTGCAAATTTCTGATAAACAAAGTAAAAAGCGATTAAACCTAACGACCTGGAGTACAACTGACCAAAACATCAATACTGCTGTATATACTTTGCAAATGTTTATACCTTTATAATCTACATCACATTTTACGAATAATTGTATACTTTTTAGGGTGAAAATTGACTTATAAATATGTGTATCGGACATAAATTAGATAATGAGTTAAATTGGATAATTGGATTAAGCATCCAGAGTTCATGAGACGAGGCTCAGAGGTTTTGTCTAGACATTCCTTTCCCACCAAATTCTGCCAAATTCTCAAACTTTCGGTAAACATCCAAGATTCGTGGGCAGAAAATCATCACTATTCCTTATTGACTTTCTATAAAATTAAACATTTATTTTTAGGCCAATTTTAGTTAATGCGATTTCCTAATATTTTATTGGATAAGACCTCTTATTTCGGCTCTGCCCATTTCAAAATTAAGATATAAAAGAGGCATTTTTGGCATTGAAACCTCAGAACCTCGTTGCGTGAACTCGGGACTAACCAAAAAACTGTATGTAACTGATTGAAATGATATTTTTGGACTTTAACTTTTCTTTAATAAATTTATATTTTAAACTATATTTGTTTTCATGTTTTGTAAAAGATAGAGAGACTCAACTTCGCCACAAATGCAACTAACGGCTGGCGGCTATCGGATTAACCTACTATTTTATGACCAACTCATTTAAATATGAATGGAATAATGGCAGGTATTATTCATATTTAAATGAGTTGCCCATAAAATTGTAGGTCATTCTCGATACAAGCTGAGTACAGACCATGTAGTATGCATAATTGTAGTTTGGCCATGCCCTGATAATTCAGTGGCGTGCCTTAATAAATTCTAAACTCTACAGCTCTATTACGTTTCATCACGTTAACGGGCACGGGAAACAATTCTAGAGTCTTGTTGAGCTTGCCATCACAAGATACCGTGATGCAGAGGGGGAGAAACCCCAGGGTTCAAAGATGACATACGCTTATAATGTAAATCTGTATTGAGATGACACCGTCGCTGATTGGTTTAGCGAGTCGATCGTTGATTGGTTTAAAACTAGGTCAATTTGAAAACTTTGAAAACCAAGATGGAGGGTAAGTACTCCCGGGAAAGGAGGTGCGCGGAAATCGTATGTCATCAATTGAATCATGGGGTTTTCCCTCCTCTTCCGTGATGTATGGTTTTAGAGATAAATGAACCTGCTGGAGAGAGCTACCACCAAAAAGCTGCCTGCCCTACATAGTGTCGAAAATTACTCTGAAACCTTTAGAATTCATGTTTCAGTAGTAATTTAATACTTACCAGACATGTCTTTAAGAATAATTCCTTCCTGCTTTGCACTTTAATGATTTTATTCACATTATCCTTTTTGCTATTTTAAACCATGTGTTTCAAATTATATTTTCAGCATTAGATTATATATCGTATTCATATTCAACTTCTGTAATAGTGGTGAGGGGATAAGCTCTTAATTGGGCCCAATTTTCGTGTCAGTGACAGTTATAGAAAACTCTTAATTAAAGGCAAAATCAGATATATGGGGTGACAAAATTACAAGCAACATGTACAAATGACCTACAAATCTATTCCTTACCATCTCAAATACAATATCTCCCAAGAAATTCACGATATGTTGTCAATTGATGAAGTTATAATGGATTCAAAGTGCAAAAATGGGTGAAAAATGTTATTCTCCCAAATCATAAGAATGGTAACCCTTCTTATTGAAAAATAATACATTATTGTAAAAATACTTGGGGATTTTTAGAAAATAGATATGAAAAGAAATGACATAAGCCAGAAATATTCTAAAATTGAAACAATTTTTTGTTAACCCTACTAATTATCACACCAAACTAGTTCTCACTACTTTTCAGATCGGAAAATAATTTTGCAGTTATCTAGAGGACTTGACATGAGGATCAGTTTATCTTTTGAATTCTCGATTATGTCCCCTCTCAACCAGCGTGGTTCAAAAGTAAGCACTAACGTATTCTGAAGGTTGTTCTACTCATACCACATTCCATATTTTTTGAATCTTTCTATCTTTGGATCTAGTCCAATTTTAAAGTTGTTATGAATCATGACAACTGAGCGACGGTTCCAATACTTTTTAAAGTTCTGTCCTGTGACGAATTTTGTCCTGTCCAAAACTTTTATTTTAGGAGCACGATTGGTTTTTCGTTTCAACATAGGCCTTAAAATCCGATTTACATACACTTGGTCGTGTGTTGAGAATTTAGCGTCTGTTGCAAGTTTAGCTACTTTTTTAAAGACCCGGATGGACGCATTCATGTTTCTTACGAACATGAAGCCAGAATTAAGTTCTCCCTTGGCGATGTTTTCCTGTATGATAATGTCACAGTCGCTACAATTTAAATGCAGTAATGGATCCTTTTTGTAAACGATATCACCGTCAGTCAACAATGTATTGTATCCAAGTTGTAAACATTGCAATAACCAGTGTATCTTTGCATTCGTCTCTTTGTTAAACTGCATTGTACCATATCTCGCCAGTCCAGTTTTATTTGATTTAGTCCCAGCAAAATAGCATCGAACATCCATAGATTTCAATTTCCGAAAACTGAACTCATCTCTGCATATAGGTAACATAATATCTGTCAAATGTTTGTTTATTTTTTGGAGGGACAGTCTCATATTCCAAAACATTTTGAAATATGCCTTATCCACAAAAGTCAATATAACCAGGTTTTCTTTTGCATTGACCACGTGCTGCAAAGAATCTCGAAGAGAGGATTCTTTCCTAATTGCATCTACAAAATCTAATTTGACATGGGTTTCCTTTGCATTGGCTACGCGTTGCAAATCATCTCGAAGAGAGGACGAATATTTCTGATTTGTATCCACAAAACCTAGTTTGACCAGACTTCCATTTGTACTGGCAACGTGTTGCAAAGCATCTCGAATGGAAGAATACATCTGATTTGAATTATCTTTTGCATCCACCATAGTAGGTATACAAGGAATGCAAAACATATTGCTGGTATTACTGCAAAATAAAATCATGGAATTGTTTATGTACTTAAGGATTTAAGCTCATGGCTCAATGAATTGCTGCTTATTTAAAACATGCATTTTGTGTATAAAGACTTTAAATGAAGGCATTAGCTCGGAATCACAAAAGACTGCAAGGTATGTGAGTGCATTTGATCATCCACAATTCATTGGGTCGTGGGCTTGCAGTGAATTCCTTTCATCTACTGCAAAATATTTTGTATAGCACTACAGAAATAAAAAGGAATTCAACCAGATTTTTGGAGGAATTTGCAAGATAAATGCCATTTTGCTGTACATTATCCTACTTTGCAATGTACGGTCTAACAAAAGTATATCAATAAAATTTGTATTTGTAATGAATAATGTTTTGCAATGCTATTTTCACTGGAAGTATTTTTTATGAAGTTCAATCGTTCAAAAAATGTTAAACATTGAAATGCGTGCAAATGTGAAACCAATGCATATTTCTACTTTGCTTTAGTCTTCGTTAAACTCTAGTAGGTCATTATGCTTATTTCTTGCTGTTTTGGGTTCAACGCTCCCAAACCCAAAACAGCAAGAAATAAGCATAATGACCTACTAGATAACTGACCAGTCTTTTTAAGTATGACAAATTAATGGTTTTTTGTGCAGTTTAACGAAGACTAAATCAAAGTAGAAATATGACCTTCGAAATTGACCTTCGAATCTTTGTTAGATTCTTACTAATTGTCGACAGAGACCAGTATAGTTCTTTTTAAAATACAGTTGAATTATTTTCTAGTAGTAATAACGTTATTATCAAATTCGGAAGCTTTGAAATTTAGTAAGTAACCTGAAATGTTACCAAGAAATACCAAGAATTAGCATGATATATTTTAACTTAAAAATGCTAGACAAAATAAACCGCGATGACAATATCGAGTCAACCACTCTTCTAAGTTAATTAATATATCATGACAATGAATTCCATTCCATTGCTTTGCTTTTATTTTTCTGCAGAAATTTTGTTTGCAGGGAGACTTGATCCAACGGGAAGTTTCCAACTGGAAAACGAAAACTCTGAAATGTTTTTTCACTATTATAACTATCTACAAAATTTACACTGGGTCCAAATATATTCGTGGGATATTCATTCGTCAATCTGTGGAGGCTTCCTTTTCCTGTGAAGGATTTAGCTAAAGTCCCCAATCAAATCATCGCTAGTGCCATCTATCGTACTCTTATTTAACAATTATTGGTGCAATAATTTTAACTTTGAGTAGTGGGGCTCTTGAAAGCCCATGCTTTTATTTTTCTGATGCAATTTTGTTTACAAAATTTACACTGCCTTCAAATATATCCGGGATATTCATTCGTCAATCTGGAGGCTTCCTTTCTTGTGGAGTAACTATAAGTCCTCAATCAAATCATCAGTATCATATATCATCGTACCCCGATATAACAATTATTGGTGCAATAAGTTTAGCTTCACCGACACATCCGATTTTAATAGCGAAATAGGGCACATAGGTTAACATTTTTAGGTAAAATTTTGAGCAAGTATGCTCAACCGAAAAGAGTAGGACATGGTATTTCGATTCTCTAAGATGTTACCCAGGTAAAGCGATCTATGTGGTTATATAACTGAACACAATAGATACAAGGCAGCGTACAAGTCCGCATTAAATATTCGGGTCGTTCTTTCCCCGCGCGCTGAGTCTAATTATACATGTTATAAACTACCTCTCTTTTGAGAAGCGAAGTCAGACGAACGCAAAGGGTAGGTCGTTCTGTTTGCCTAAGCTCACTGCCTAATGGCCTAGTCACATAGCCCGGCCGATGAGGTTCCGATGAGCCAGCGATGCAATTTTCACCGAACTCGGCCGAACACCGGCCGGACACCGGCCGGACATCCGTGGCGTTTGTTGCTTAAAGCCGCATCGGTGGCAGCTCGGTGAAATTTTAACTTTGGAGTTAAATTTCACCGGGCTCTCACCGAGCTCCCTCATCGCAGCCCCATCGTAACCACATCAGAACACACGTCGGCCGGTGCACGGCCGAGTATCGGTCGGTGTCCCGTGCATCTGAGACAACCAGAGGACGAGGTTTTTTTAACGGACACCGGCCGAGCTCCGACCGAGCTCCGGCCGATGCGGGACAGAGCCTTGGAAAGTATAGTACCTGAAGATGTCCGGACGGAGTCCGTTCACGTCACCGAGCTCTGCTTCCGATGAGGAGAGCTCGGTGGCACCAAAAAAATCCACCGAGCTCTACCGATGCCGGACATCGGCCGGGCTATGTGACTAGGCCATTAATTACAATATCAGTTGTTTTTATCAATATACGTATGTGTACAACTATACTCAGTGGCGTAGCCAGCAAATGGTGACCAGGGGTTCATCGGTGTACCTCACATAAAAGCATTTTTTGTATTTGTCATACATACAATGTACACCCCTCCAAAAGTTTGGCAACAATTTGATTTTCTATGTTGAAATAGTTTTTGATGAATCTTTTACTGAAAAGATATTGAAATCTGGTAGCAAAATCATACATTTAGATTTAACATGCACTTGTTTAATTGTTCAATGGAATCCAAATCAAGGGTTAGCAAACATTGAGCCAACTTTTGTTAAGGGCAAATTATAACATATCTAAGGGACATGTTTTTGAAGAGCTACCATTGATAAATCGTCAATCCCAATTCATGCTTTAGAGTTCATTCAAAGATTGCAGACACATGCTATTTTCCCACACTTTTAGATGATTTTTGAAAAGAATCCAAATCAAAAGAATTTTATTTGATATTTCATTTTGTAATATCTCATGAACTTACAGCTATTTACTTTAAACTAGTATATTCAATAGCAAATATTTTTGAAGAATGTAATACTAATTTAATCATGGCGCACAATAAAAGTCGTAATGGCTGCACGAATACTCTCAATTGGTACTGACGATAAAAGTGAGAGATGACAAATAGTATTGTATTACATATGGAATGAAACATTCGATCACCGTTCCGCTGTTTTTATCATTAATGACGAGAATCATGAATGTTTTTAGAAATGAAAACAGTTTAGATGAACTTGTGAATCATTATAAACTTTGATTTGTTTTTTTAGGTCAGCAGCTGAGCAAATTTTAAAAAATAAGTTTGTCCCCTAGGTTTCTCACTGGATTCATGTAGAGCAATGTCTTGGGCTTATTTTGAGCTTGGGTTCTCGGTTCTAGCCCCGTCAACGAATGTGAAAATTGGTCCTATAGGTTGCGCCCCCTACAATTTACCCCCAAATTTAAAACTAATTATTATTTTCATAACTGAAATAATAAAACATCTCAAATAGCTTTAACTGATCAATGGTACATTAAATTATGCATTAAATTTTTTTCAATGTGTAAAAATCATAATTTATGGAGAAAGAGTTGATTGACCCCTTAAAACGCACCCTATTTTAAAGGGGGGACTTAAGTTAACTTCCGTAACTTTTGTGTTATTTAGCATTTGGGCTTAAAAATATTCCTGAATATGTGCAATTATAGTGTTGAGAGACTGCAGTAACCCTATGTTCATAGCTTTATCACTTTTTGAGAAAAAAATAAAACGTATATCCATATAATTTGGTTTCGTATTATTTTCAGATAAACCATCATCTATACTTTTTAATTTACTTCCCACACCTTATACCAATGCATAGTATTAATACTTTTCTTTCATTTTAAACCAATATAGATGACTGTAGTTCATATAAAATAAATAATAATAAAAAAATTCAGCAGAAATTATTGATTTACCCCTTATATAGGGGATACGGTAGCGGGGATACATACACTATAGCTTCTATAACTCACTGTAACTTATGTTTCGTTCAAGATTTAGGCTTGAAAATATCATTGAATTTGTAGACTTGTGTGTGTGGGAAACTTAATAGTTAACCTTTGCTCCTAAATAAATAAATAATTTACCATATGCTGTTGTCTTTGTAAATTATCTCAAATTCAGATTCTGTTGTCATTGACGATATCAAAGACGCTATATTGTGACGATTCACGACTCCATTTGATAGAAATTTGGATTTCATATAAAACATCATTAGCATAATACATGCACAGAATTAGTGATGATAAAATCCCATGAGAAACGAGGACTAAGTGATTAAAGAGTTGAAGCGACAGTTATGTCCGCCGTTTTTGACAACGGTATCTGACTTTATCAAATACTCAGCTTGACCCATTGGAATATGGCTTCATTCTTGAAAATGATCTTGCCACAAAGGATATTCCGTATATCACCTTATGATCTTATTTTACAATGTAATAAACCAGATGCGAATAGGCAGTTACCAGTTTCACCGCCAGGAGGCTAATTCAGGGCCGATAACATGGCAGGGTATTAGAAAGTTCTCCTATACTTGAATATTCATCCGCTTTAATATTTCAATTTTCATATTACCCTTATGTATCTGATAGTTATACACTGTTCAAATTAAAAGAAAATATTATCTGTCCAATACAAGCAAAGATATTTCACTTCTTGTGATTTTATTAACGTGGGGTCTATGGGGAATCTCTTCGACCTAGAAATTGCATTTTCAAAGAAAATTAAATTTTCAAAGTTGCAAAAACACATTATTTAGATGTAATTTTACATGTAGATTTCAAATATGATATCCTTTTGACTGAAGTTTGAATTGTTAATGGCGCAAATCAAGATTATTTCTACTTCCATCTAATTTATTATAGAAGTGTGGTACAGAACAGATTATGTAAACTGAACAAAATTAATTGTTGCATGTTTTGTAAGTGCAAGGGAAGTGGTAACTGTAATTACCATCTAATCAAGCTTTTAGAAAGTATTGTAAGTAATTCAAGAACTTATCAATCTGATGTCACTGTGATACTGTATGTATGTTTTTTCGAAGAATCATCATAACACAACCAGCAGAAAGTTTTTTCTTCATATGTTGTATCTTCGTATCTATTGGTCAGGAGGACGAGAAATAATATATATATTTGTTTAAGTGTACATGCATTAATATTTCTCCATATAAAGGTATTTATTGGTTGTGTTGCGGTAATTGTGCCAGCACAACCCAGTCAATTAGGTCAGCACAATAAAAAAAATATTACACTTACCATATCCCGAATTGGTTTTCAGTAGTCTTAACTGAACCCCTAGTAAGCTAAAGACTGAAAGAGGTGCTTAAATATCCTCTTTTGGTTCTTTGGTTATTTTATAGCCTTAGTGCTATCATAATATGCACTGGTTGTGCCATAATACCCCAAATTTGTTTCATTATATCCCTTATCAATCCCTTAGTATACCCAGAGAGCTTTAATTAGTTTCTAAATACCCATTAGTGCTTCCTAATATGCCTTGTAGTGCTCTTTAGGGGCTAACAGAACACCATGATGACCTACTTGGAACCATCATGAGCTTTCAAGAGAAAGCCCATCGAACCATTTAGGGTATCTAGGAAACCATGAAGGAATACTGCAGCACCACAAGGCATACCAGGGGTCTCCAAGAGCTCTGAATTTAAACACTTCCTGGGTATACTAGGGGATTGCTAGAGGCTACAATGAACCAATGTGGGTGACAAAAGCACAACAAGGGCATCTTTGGGAATCACTAATGGATATTAAAATACCAATTGTGGCTATCAAAGCACCAGCAAGGCATATTAGGGAGTACTAGGTCAGATTTAGAAACCAATAGGGATTATTAAAGCATCACTAAGCAAACTAAGGAATCACTTAGTGTTATTAAGGTACCAATTTGGGGTATCAAAGTTCACTCAGGGCATACTAGGTTATCACTATAAAAGGAACCAATTTGGGAATTTAAACCACAACCAGCCATACTCAGTTATTGCTAAGATTATTTCATGAGTTATTTAAGCACAACCAAGCATCACAAGGGTCTTTTAGGAAACATATGTTTAAAGCACAACCAGGTTACCAAGGAACCAATTTGGGGTACTAAACCACAACCAGGGCACACTACATGTAGGTAATTGCTAAGGCTATTTAATGAACCAATGGGGGAAATCAAAGCACAACCAAGCATACAGAGGAATCACAAAGGTCTATAAGGGGAGGCATCAAAAGATCAATGTCTGATAGAAAACTAAATAAATCTAGTTTGGGGGGGAGGGGGTCAAAGCTATTTCAGTTTGCTATCCGACAAATTTCAACATTTAAATTTTTCGCAATTTCGACTCGAAATGCCTTGGAATGGTTTAAAAATAAAGACTTTACCAGATGCCTTCTTCACCAAGATGCATGCAACATAGAATATTATGCCTATTGTTGTTGGCACATGTTTTAAGAATCATAAATAAGTTATAGTACTGGCCCCATGAAAGTCCAAATTGAGTCGCTAAAACATGTGAAAAGTCCGCGATCAACTTTCATTGTATTTAGTTTTGAGGGGGAGGGGGGGGGGTCCAACTCAAAACTAGATTTATTTAGTTTCCTATCAGACATTGAACTTTTGATGCCTCCCCTAAGGAACCATATGTCACAACCAGGATATACTAGGTTATTGCCTGTAGAGTATTGATCCAATAAGGGTTGTTAAAGCACAACCAGGACATGCAATCTTATCACCAAGGCCATTATTAAAGCTATTAAGGAACCAATCAGGATTACTAAAACAACACCAAACATTCTCAATAGGGGTTATTAAAGCACAACCAGACACCAAGTATTCTAAGCAGTCCCCAAGGGCTACTAAGGAATCAATAGGGGTTATTAAAGCACAACCAGTGTATACTGGTTATCAGTAAAGCTATTAAAGAATAAAAGGGGGCTATTAAAGCACCTCCATGGCATTTTAGGGAATCACCAAAGGCTATAGAAGAGCTAATTGGGACTATCTATTTATCATTTTTGTATTGTGCTGACACAATATACTGGGTTTTGTTGGCACAATCACTACAACACAACCAGTAAATATCTTTCTTTGTATGGAGAAATATTTATATCTGTACACTTTAACTAATATATGCATACAGGGTGTTTCATATGTATACATCCCCCATAAACTCATACATGTCATGTTGCCACACCATCATGTTATATATCATTTTGCTCCTTATGGAAAGTTAAGTAGGATTGCAAAGTTTCAGAATCCAGCAGTATCCCTGAAAGAAGAAATACCGCATCAAAGTATGTGGGTACGGGTCATTTCTAGGAGTATTTCTGGTCAGTTTGAGGGAAATTTAAAGGGGAAATTGAGTTTCTGAATTGCAAATTTCAAGCAGTTGTCATCATGGCAGAGTACAGTGCACAAGAGTGTGACAGTTATTCGCAAAGATGTACAGATAGGATACTTGCAGTGGCTTATGGAGAGGCCAGGGACCCTGGTGCGACCTCTATCATTAAAAATGGATATGAGAAAAAGTACACAGCAGATCAGCGGCCTGTGTCAAAATATCACCAGGAATTGCCCTCTAAATGACCCCGTACCCGCAATCTTTGATACAATGTATCTTTTTTCAGCGATACACCTGGATTCTGAAACTTTGCAATCCTCTGTAACTTTCGATATGATACATAAAATGATAGGGTAGCAATGCTAGATGTATGAGTTTATGGGGGGGGGGGGTGCAAGGACATGAAATAGCCTGTATGTACATTATTACTACTCATCTTTCAGATCACTTGACGAAGCAAACAAAGACAAATAAATGTACCTCTTGATTGTGTTGACGTGAATGTGCCAGCACAATTCAGTTATTGTAACAGCACAATACAAAAAAACAATATATTTTAAGTAGTGATTGTTTTAATTACTTTACATGTTAGAAAGAAACCTGCAAGGTGCAAGGAGAGATTGAAGCTTTAATTATGTAAGCCCATACATTGGTTCATCCTCTTGGAATGCATGCTAAAGTATTTAAAACTCGGTTATTGGATTATTATAATGGATCTTGGTGAAAACATGGACTATAATGATCGCTAGGAGATATATCAGGTTTGGGGTTGTCTCATGATGAAAAATCGATTATAATTTTGCTTTTATTCAGAAATGTTGGATGATTTACATTTGCTATTAATATTAACTCACCATTTATGAATACCAGCATATTAAAACATTCATTGTCAAACATCATAAGCTTTCAATGTATGTGAATTTCAAACATATTTCCTTCGTCTCCCACACACACCCTTTAAAATAGGGGGTATTTTAAGGGGTAAATCAATTATTTCTGCTTAAATTTTATTTTATTATTTATTATTATGAACTATGGGGTCCAGTCATCTATATTGGTCTAAAATGAAAGAAAACTATCAATAATATGCATGGGTGTAAGGTGTGGAAAGTAAATTAAAAAGTATAGATGATGGTATATCTGAAAATAATACGAAACCAAATTATATGGAAATATGTTTTATTTTTTTTCTCGAAAAGTGATAAAGCTATGAACATAGGGTTACTGCAGTCTCTCAACACCATAATTGTTCATATTCAGGAATATTTTTAAGCCCAAATCCTAAATAACACAAAAGTTACGGAAGTTAACTTAAGTAACCCCTTTAAAATATGTTTCAGTTATGAAAATAATAATTCGTTTTAAATTTGGGGGTGAATTGTAGGGGGCGCCACCTATAGAACCAGTTTTCACACTCGCTGCCGGGGCTAGGGCAGAGAACCCAAGCTCAAAATAAGCCCAAGACCTTGCTCTACATGAATCCAGTGAGAAACTTAGGGGACAAATTTATTTTCTAAAATTTGCTCAGCTGCTGACCTATTTGAGAAATCAACGTTTTATTATTTTATTCAAGAATGCTGCCAAATCCTTTTTAGACACACGATTTGAAACTTGTGGTAGGCCAATCCTCTGTCTTTCTGGGAAATACACTCCCCTCCAAAAGTTTGGCAACCTAAGCTCCCTGCCTCCTCTTTATATTTGAATTTTTATTTACATTACCTGCGGGGAAAATACTTATAATATTGATTAAAATGTAACTTGATTTCATTTCCAATGCCTCCAAATTTTCCCAATTTTTTTTTACTTCTTTTGTTGAATTCTTTAATCCGTTGGTGATTATCAGTGGATCAGTTTTTTAGAAAATAAAAAGTGGATCAGTTTTTTAGAAAATAAAAAGTGATTATCAGGAAGCAATTCATATTGGTACACCACGTGATTTTTTAATATTTTTTATTATGAACTTTTTCCCTTAACTGTGAGAATGTAATACTCATTCGAAATAATAAATCTAGACTTATTTGATATAATCCTCCTTACGCCTTTACTTTCCTCAGCAAAAGATGACTGCATCTGGCCTTTTTATTGGACAGAACTTTCCACTGCACGTAATGTGTATACCTTTTACACGTGTATCTAGTACACACAGACATACTCACCTAATTGCCTCCCTTAATCCATTTATTTGCTAAACATACTATAATTAATGACATAAACGCGATCCACTAAAGCTTGATATTCTTCAAAATAGAGTAAATACTAAATACACTGAAACAGCAACAGTTTAATCTTAAAATGATCTTCGAGATGAACGTGCATCTGAAAAAAGCAAAACTGATTTTTTCGCAATCGATTTATTTTTCCTTAAAATGTGATGGATAATAAATTCGATCAAATACTTGTGTTTATAAATAATACATATGGTTTTAATAATAACTAATTTCAAAATGTTTCTATTATTTAATATTTGCTTTTGAGGACTTGTCAGCCCCGGGGACTTAGCAAGAATTTTTTTGTTTGAAACAAAATAAAACGGAGAGGAACAGATTTAAAAGAAAATGTGTTTTCATCAGTATTAAGACAGTTGGTTTATTTCACTGTAGATGGAGCAGCTTTTAAGTCGGAAAATAAGTTGTGCGAAATTATTGATATCGTCATGATGCTCCGGGGTCTTCCCAAAATTAAACAATCCCACCCCGTGCCCGAGGTTGCCAATCTTTTGGAGAGAAGTGTAAATTTACTATTTTTATCTACTAGTCATATAAATTGAATATATGTTATTGGTTATTGCAGTGAATTTTCCACAAATATTTTTTGGGGGAAATCCCGACCGGGGGTTCGTCCGAACCCATCAAACCCCGCTCCCTACGGCTATAATACATTTACGCTCGCTATGGTAACCAAGTTAATGGTGCTTTGCTTCATATCATGTAAAAAGAAAACAAATTATCGACGACAATTTCCATTTCATATTAACTACCTATTCATCCTCTTTAATCAAACCAATATCTATAGTGATGCTTCTTGGTAACATTAACATCATATTTCTATATTTTAGTTATAGCGGAGAATTATTTTATCATGTATGCCTAATTCACAGTTTATTGAATTGATATCACTTGAATACAAATGGTATAACGAGCATATATTCAAGGATTTAAGCTATGGACTCAATGCATCGTGGACTGAATCATTCCTCTGAAGATGTTGTTTTCAAATCTTTGCATGGGCACGCAGTGGGAATGCTAAGTTTAGGAAACAAGTAAACAACGTCAGGGTTGAATGAATCAGCCAAAATAAAAATCAAAAACACTATATTTATGAAGCTGTATATATCAAATACCCTTGATTTGCAGATAATAAAAGACAAATATAGGAGATTTATTAGAGTTTACACAAATTTAAGCATATTTAGGGTGAACATTTAGGAGTTTCAAAGGCTCAAATCATAACGTACAATACAATATTTGAAATCGAATGCAATGTACTTGGAAGAGATCTCTAGATTATAGCGAAATCCCGCTTTTGGCAGCCATTTAAACGTTTCTGAGGCACATATCAGAAAAACAAGACGATAATTGTGATATATTCTAAAATTCCTTCAATCTGAGTATAACTGTATAATATAGCCATATTCTGAAGTGATAAGAGAACAATTGGGAAATCCCACATAAGGCGGCAATTTTGAATTTTCCGAGGCCCGAATCAGAAAAATAATACAATATTTGCAATCCACTGAAAACATGTGGAAAAAAATTTGTTGTGAATCAACTACCTTCAAACAAAAATATTTATTACTTGAAAATGAAAAACTAAGCATAAAAATTCCCGCCATATGAAGAAAATCCGTCATCTAGTATTCGAGTTATCTTCCGGACAAACGGATGGATAGACGGCATCAGTATTATCCTATTGTCGAACTTAATTCGTTGGCATAATAAACATAAGCAATATTCAAAAATAGCCTTATGGTAAAACATCGCAGTTTTTCATAGAAAATCAGAAAGGTTCAGTCATTGTAAAAAGACCCACATCATATCAATGTCAAACATTTTATAAAGGCAGGACAAAACAAGTAAATGAGCCAAAAATGACATTCAACTCACCTTTTACTGTCCTACATGTATAGAAGCTAGACGCACCAATGAAATTCTTATTTTTAGAGCCCATATCTATATTTTGAAATAGACCTAATACCTTTAACAGTTACTATACTTCGTGCAGATAGGAAATACCTGTATATTATACTCGTCCCCGTGTGATATGATACGTGTAAACTTTCATTGAAATGATTGAACTAAACAGGTCGTCACGCCCGGTAATCGGACAAAATAAACCGAGAGGTGGAGTTTGGTACATAGTTCAACAAATATGGAAAATTATTTTTTTAGTAGAATTTACAATGAATCAGATGCAAGTAGGTAGTTACCAGTTTCACCATTAGGTGGCTCGTTCAGGTCAGACAGTATGGCGGGTACAGGAGAAAGTTCCCTTTAACTTAATATTCATCTGTTTTAGCGGTTCAATTTTCATATCACTCTAATGTATGTAATAGTTATGCAAATTAAAATATGTCCAGTTAAAGAAAATATTATCTGTCCATTACAAGAAAAGATAATAAACTTTTTGTGATTTTATAACATGGGGTCTATGGGGAATCTCCCCGAACTAGAAATTACATTTCCAAAAAAACATAATTTTCAATGATAAACAATTTCTGTAACCGTATTTCTAGATGTATTTTTACTTGTAGATTTCAAATATGATATTACTTTGACTGAATTATGAGTATTTAATGACGTAAATCAAGATTATATCTACTTGCATCTAGTCTATTGAATTGCTGGTTGAATGGATAGGCGCTATGGTAAAAGATGTTATGTCTTCCAGGATTTTTTGAAGGCTTCTAAAATACGAGATCCATTAAAAAAGGCGCAACGTCACCAACATGTAAGAGTCCAACTTCAAAGATCGTACACTCCCCTCCACTCACGTAGTGATAATAGGAATATATCCTACACTGTAAATGAAAACAAAACTTACTGTTTCAATTTTATATTAAAAATAATACAATATTCATTTATTTCTAAAAGTAGTTGAACAAAATTTAAATATAATATTCAATTGTCAACAGAACTGTGGAAAAACAAAGTTAGTCATGTTTGCCTTTAACATGTTTTACTTCTATTTGTGTGTCACCAAGGCAACAATTAGATCCAACATTAAAATAAATTCGAACATGACTGTATTCACGCCTTCTTAACTGTAAAAAAGACAACATTTCACCCGGGGTATATTCGCGAAGAATACCCCTGGTAATACGTGTAATGTGTGACGTCATAACGGCGGGTCGTATTAATGGCGGACCATAATGAATATTCGAAACATTTTGGTGAGTTTTCATGTTCGAATCGTAATATAGACCTCAGAGTAGGGGTAATATCGTCGAATACACCCGCAGGGCTAGGCACAAACGCTTTCGAACCCGTCACTCCCTTCAGTTGTTCGGGGTATAGAAAACGTTTGTGCCTAGCCCTGTGGGTGGTATTCGACAATATTACCCCTGCTCTTCGGTCTTTATTTCTTAAATAATGCCTATCAAAGTGATGTAAGTTTATTATCTAAATTTCCCAGTTTATTTGAGGATGAACTGATTCCGTAGGGGGTGGAGAGGGGGTCATGCCCACTGCCATGTGACTACATGTACAAGTAGATCCTCTCCTCAAACATAAATATCTAAGTTTTTCCACAACTTCTGTTGTAATGTTGAATGGATAAATCCCACGATACATGGACGAACGCAATACCCGCAACATAACTTTTTACCGAATACTGTTCTATCAAACAACTAGCGTATTAAGGGGAATACTAAGCCCCGGATGTAGTTTCGTTTCGTTCGGTACATATACTAACTTACTTAGCCCCGGGTATTAACTAAACCCTTGATACGTACATGTTTTACATGTAAACTAGGACCTTTTATTACCTTGATGAGTATTTCACATTAACAACATATACTCCCTTTGTACTGGATTTATTTGTAATGAAGCCCTGAGTATCTAATTAGAAGTAGGTACTAATCTGCATTGCCCATGGGTATTTCAGGATTGAAGTTTAGGCCAATCTGGAAGATTTCGCAAGAGGGGGGGGGGCGACTTTTGCGTATGGATGGGTTGTGTCGCCAACACACCCACGCAAAGCCTAGACGGTGCTGATCAAGCTAGGGTGTCGGTTTGAAATTTAAACCCTCTCCGGAGCATTTCTGAGAGCCATTTGCATCATTAAATACAACTCTCTAAAAAAGAAAAGGCTTATTAAAAGCCCATGGGTTCAAATAATAAAGGGACAATATTACAAGTAAATCCAGTATCAAATAGGGAGAATTCACGATTTAACAACACAAACAGAGACCTTTAACCCGAGTGGCTCAATTAAGAATTTACAATTAAGAATTTACAATTAAGAATTCACAATTAAGAAGTGTCAAGCATGGTCTGTAATGAGTGATGAGAATTACATTTTAAATGCATCACTGGGATGCATCAACGTGATTCAAATGATTATTGTGTGTTGAAAGATGATGTCATCATCCCTCCTATGGGTCCATACACAAGAATTCTAAAATCTTTATTACCCCTTACTGGTTTGATACTATCCTTCTATATATAGCAAAAATACACTTCAATATCAAGAAGAAATGTAAAACAAGGCACAGGACGTGAACGAGATCACACCATCAAATAGGCAGACACTATGAACCAGAAAAACTGTTCTCCTATTATGTTTACAAATTTCAAGAACAAGAAAAACAAGATGGCCGCCCAAAAGTTAATCAGCTCTAGTACTTGATATCCTCTATCATTTGTGTAAATTTGAAGGAAATCCGATGAGCGGTTTTCCTGAAATGGCGATGACAAGATTCTTCGAAAAACCTTCAAAATGGCCACCAGAAAACAAGATGGCCGCCCAAAAGTTAATCAGCTCTAGTACTTGATATCCTCTATCATGTGTGTAAATTTGAAGGAAATCCAATGAGCGGAATTTCTGAAATAGCGAAGACAAGATTTTTCGAAAAATCTTCAAAATGGCTGCCAGAAAACAAGATGGCCGCTCAAAAGTTAATCAGCTCTAGTACTTGATATCCTCTATCATTTGTGTAAATTTGAAGGAAATCCAATGAGCGGTTTTCCTGAAATGGCGATGACAAGATTTTTCGAAAAACCTTCAAAATGGCCGCCAGAAAACAAGATGGCCACCCAAATGTTAATCAGCTCTAGTACTTCATATGCTCTATCATCTCTGCGAATTTGGAGAAAATCTGATGAGCAGTTTTCCTTAAACGGCGATGACAAAAAGCGGGACGATCACGATCACGACCACCATCACGACCACGATCACGACCACGACCAGTATGACGACTATATCCCACCGATGGTGTGATAAAAAAAACTTGGATTTGAGCCCTATAACACCCCCTTTCCTCAGTCAACATTAATATTTGGACTCAATCCCTTTACTACATGAACTTACAAATATGATTTGTAAAACTCGTACAAAATCAATTTCTTTTTCATAATAAATTAAATACTACAGTAGTATGCGCTCAATAATTCACAATGTATAAATTCCATACATGATTTCAGCCACTGATTTCAATGGGATATAATGGACTGTAAGGGTTCACAGTCAATATGCTTATGAATGTGTAATTGGTGGTAAGAACATTCAATGAAATAAGGAGATAATTTAACTGTAACTGCTTCTACATGTAAGCTACAATTTGCCTCCAAAAGATTCACAAAACCTCAATGAAGGCACTTGCATTGGGTTAATTTGGAATTTTTTCTAAAAAACAAATTCAAGAAGGCCCTAAATTAAGTACAAGGCATTAACATATACAATGTTACCACCTGCTATTTGTTACAGATGCCAATCACTGAACACCAGCCACCAGATACCGTCCACAAAATATTGGAGACTATACAATTGTATAAATGTCAACACTGATCTACAATAATCGTACAGTACATTGTATCCCATGTGTGACAATACATGAATAAAACTTGGTAAATCATCTTTCAAATGAAAAGTAAGCAGATAGCGCTTTTAGTGATATCATGGACTTGAAGAAATGGATAGGATTCTTCCATTGAATCAATGGTCCTGCCCTTATTTACTCAAAAGGGGAAATCTCCAGAGTGAAATCTCTGTGATTATTTGTTCAGTCATCTCAAAAATTATGTTTTAAAGCAGAGGAAATACAATGTAATAGATGGCTATCTGTGGTTTCATTTTTGCAATGTGAGTATGTTTGTCATGAATACTGGAATATGTGAGTAAAAAATTGTCACATTTGAATGTTGCCGTTTAATTTAGATGGCCATATTGTTTTTTCAAATGGATTAAAATGTACATGATTTTATTAAGGTATTATCGCTCATGAACAATAAATCGTGGCTCGAAAGTGGTCCCACTCAGAAAAGAGCTTGTTTCAATGAATGTGTTATTCTATTGATTTGTAACTACTTAGATGATGCTTCGATTGATTTTACAATTTTACGTTAAACATGTGTTGCAGATTTAGAGGAACTCTAGAACAAGCCACAGAGAATTAAAAAAGATTTTATCATGGTATTTTTTTCTGATCTTAGATAAACTTCAGATTTGTAATTGGATAAACAAAACTAAAATGGGCAAGACCAGTTTCATATAGATTCCTATATATTCCTTCATATCCATGGTGATCAAGGTTACCTTAGTAACGGTACAATAAAATGCTGTATCCTAGGTAGGTTAGGGGTCATATCATCAGTTCAATTCCAAATTCAACACATAATCAGTTAGTGGAAGGGTTATAAGAGGCAGTTTTGTTAACCAAACAGTACAAATTTCATACCTGAATGAAGCATTTTTAACAAAACATCTTAAAGCAATGGATTATGTGGAGAATTTAGTGCGGAACTTTTGAGGTGACCCCCTATACAAAAATAATCTACAATTCATTTCTAACGCCAGTTAATCGTGGGCCTTTTCTCTTTTCTTTCTTCTTTTTCTTCTTTTTTTCTTTTTCTTCCATTTGTTGTTGCTTTTTGGCCTCTTCAATCATCTGCAAATATATGGCAACATATTATTTGGCCCACCCTGTATATTGATAAAATTATGACTGTAATAGTGTTTGTAGTTGACTCCCTAAGAGTTTTAACCTCTTGACTTCCTGGAGTGATGAAATTTCTCGTCATCTCAGAAATGATCTTGAAATCCGTGACGAAAATCTGTCACAAAAAGTTTCACTAAAATTGCTCTTATTTGAACAATTTTCAACCAATTTACACGCAAATTGTTTTATAATGTGTAGAAACGATCTCTAATCTCGATCTCTGTCTAATTTTACTAAGACGAGCATCTAAAGTTGTATAGGTATGTAGTAAAATCTCAAAAGATGGCAAAAATGAAAAATTCTCTGGTATCAACAGATTTTAGAGCCTGGGATTCAAGAGGTTGATAATTTCCTTAAGGCTGGAGAACCAACAAGGTACCAATGAAACCAATGTGATTAAAACCGGAGGGTTTTATTTAAGGATATAAGCCCTGGACTCGGTGCAATGTGGAACCATTCCTCAAAGGTGTTGCTTTAGAAAATCTGCACAAGATGCTTGCATCGAGTGTTAATTTTAAGAAACAATGCCTGAAAGGAATGGTCATTCCACAATGCATTAAGTCTTGGGCTTAAATTCTTTTCACACATTTCATGTATGAAGGTAAAACCTCCCGCTGTCACCCAAAAGTAACCCGGCCATGTGACTTCCTACATGTAGCTTGCATTCCAATATCCATACTTTACTGATGAGTCAATCCGCCATATTAAATAGCAGCCCACATTCCCTTTGCCCAATCCGCCAAATTAAATAGCCCAAAATTTACAATAGTTCATTTCACCATTTTTTAAACTTTTGAACAAATGCGTTGTCTAAGGAAGGCAAACAATGGTACCTGTTACACTACCGGGTTTAATTGTTTAGTTACGAGGCATTTTGACAATAAAAACTTCGTAACCAATGATTTTGTGCCTGTGTAACACCTGAACATCCTTTGCTACGAAGCAATTTATCAACATGCTTCATTATGAAGCAATTAAACATGATGTGTAACTCTATATAGCTAGGCAAGGTGTGTCCGATTCAAGCCAATCTGAACACAGTATTTCACATATAGAACAGTGTGTGAAATATAAATAACACATGCAAGGTCACTAGTTAAACAGTTGTCATGGCGTCGGCGATGAATGGGCTTTTCACATTGAATTTGATGACTTGGCAACTTGACCTTTGCAAAACATTTCATTGAAAATGTGTTATTTTAGTGATTTCGTTCCTTTTGGATGATTTTGTAGAAAAACTTGCAATGTGTAAAAATAATTTAAACCCAAGACTCAATGCATTGTAGCTGCTTCATTCCACTCAGGTGTTGTTTCCTAAACTTTGCATTCCTGCTGGGCGGTCATGCAAAGGTTTGGAAACAAAACCTTCATGGTATGATTCAGCAAACAATGCACTGAGTCCAGGGCTTAAATCCTTAAACCAATGCCTTCAGGGGATATGACTATTACCTCATTTACTTCTGTCTTGTGTGGATTTATATAATTTGGATCTCTTTCTACAAGCTGCAATTCTTGAGCTACCTGGAAAATAGATGTTTTTCACATTTTTTTTTATATTTATTTATTTATTCATTTATATAATATAACAGTACAATATAGTCCTGCGGCTGGGCTTAAAGCATTATTAGCCACATCTAGAATACTTATATAAAGGGGTAAAAAATAAAAATTGTAAGCCTAAATGGTAAAAGGCTTAAACTGCCTGGGGTCTTTCGAAACACTGTCTGATAAACAGAGCACTGGATGCAAGTATTTCATGGTTCTTACTAAGAGAAAGAGATGGGTGACCAAAGAGAAATAAGTCAAGTTTATCTTGTCTATTTTTGCATAAATGCCTGTAGTTCGGAAGTAAATCAAAAAGCTTCTGTTCAAAGCTTATGTAGAATGGTTGTCGAATAGGACAAGAAAATATTACATGTTTTGTTGTTTCACTTTTGTCACCACATATACATTCAGGTGAGTTTACATTGACAAAGTTATGGGCATGAAGGTGAGCATTTAATATGAGGTCAACTCTTATTCTATTCAAATATATCTCGTCAGCCCTATTAATGCCCAACTCTGATGCCAATATAATATCATTATTTAAGAACAATTGACTAATATTATTCTTAAAAGTCTTGATTGTATCACAGTTTCTAATCTTGGAGCTCAATCCGTTGAACTCAGTCATACACAAGAAGGTGGGAGATCTAGAGCGTATTCTTGAGCGACGTAGTGGAACTTGAAAAGGTATTACATTACGAATATCTCTGATATTTGGTTTTTTGTATTTGTCAAAAATTGTTGAAACATAATGAGGTACATTTCCACATTGCACTTTGAACATAAATGTAAGTCTATGTATCTTTCTACGAATCTCCAACGTTGGCCAATTCAATACATGGAACAGTTTAGTAGACGAGGTTCCAGCAATTGTACCTGCACATATTGTTGCAGCTTTATAATAAAGCCTATCTAGACTCTTCAGAGTTGTTAGGTTTGCACATCCGTACAAAATATCATATAAATCAAAATGAGGCAGAATATAAGAGTTGAACATAAGCTTCAGATGTTTACCACCCAATTTCTTGATATACTTTTCAAGTGGTTTAGCAACTTATCAATTTTATTAGCTGATTCGATAATATGTGGTTCAAAGGTAAGCTGGCTATCAAAAACTAAACCAAGATGCTTGTGCATATTTACCTTTGGAATAATGTCACCACCCAAAGACAAAGAAGGAGTAAGCAATTCTGCTTTCCTAGGGTCAAAGAAATTTAACTCAGCACTTTTACTCGCTTTGAACTTTAATTTCCATTTGTCAGACCAATTGTAAATTGCATCTAGATCATTTTGTAATTCAGTCATCTTTATATCTATATCACCAGCTTGAAATGGCTGGTAGATGGACGTATCGTCCGCATAGAGATAACATCTAGAGTCAATATGGTCAGTTATGTCATTGATATAGATAAGAAAAAGAAGAGGGCCTAATATTGATCCTTGGGGAACTCCAGAGTTGATGTAACTTTCTTTTGACCATTCAGAACTTTGGCCATCGATGACAGCTTTGACCCTGCGATTAGTTAAGTATGATCTCAACAAAGAGCATACATCAGGACCGAAGCCATAACTAGGAAGTTTATTCAAAAGAAGGTTATGAGGAATTGTGTCAAACGCGGCCGAGATGTCCAAAAATGCCGCTTTTACATTAAATCCTGCATCTAAATGCTCAGTCAAGTAATCAATTATTGTCAGTAACTGAAATTGAGTACTGTGGCCAGGTAAAAACCCACTTTGTAGATTATATAATAAATTCTGATCCACAAGAAATTTAAAAACCTTATTAAATAAGATTCTCTCAGTAACTTTTGAAAGACAGCTTAAAAGTGTAATTGGCCTATAATTTGATGGAGTATTTTTGTCACTTTTCTTATGAATGGGAACAATGTTACCAAGTTTCCAGCATTGAGGGAAACAGTTTGTTGCAAAAATCTTGTTGATAAGTTTAGATAATGGTTGAGAGAGAGAGCGGGGGCTGCCAGTTTTAGCATTTTATTACTAATTTGGTCTGGTCCAGAGGCCTTATTTACATTTAAATTCACCAACGTTTCGAAAACTTCATTGTTATTTGTTGACAGCATGTTGATTGACTCATTTGTACAAAGATGTAAAAAAGCATTATCAACAGGCCCTTCAAAATGAAAACTTTTAATAAAATGATTCAGGAAAATATTGGCTTTATCTTTGCCTGACCTGACAGTATTACCCAGATCGTCAACAAGAATAGGTATTGAACTAGATCGACTGTTTGAAAATAATTTAGATGTGATGTTCCAGTAAGATTTTGAACCAAAATGTTGTGTTTCCATTTTACTAATTATCCGCTTTTCATGTTCGAGTTTCGCTTGAGTAATGGCATTATCTACAATTGTGCACTGGGCAAGATATCTATCAAATTGTTCAGGTTTGTTAGAATGGCGAAATGCATAGTGACATTTGTTCCTTTTGTTGATTAATGTTCTGATTTTGTCAGTAAACCATGGCTTGTCATTTGATTTTACTCTTATTTGTTTATTTGGAATGCAAGAACAAAAAATATCGAATAATGAACTGGTGAACTCTTTCCCAATGTTGTTCAAGTCATTTGAGTCTTCAATTATATTACAAAGTCGCGAGTGACGAATTGAGTTATTCAGAGTGGAAACATTAACATTGTCGTATTTCCATACCCTACGTAGAAAAGATGGATTTTTTGTAATCCCAATAAGGATTCACATTTACGAGGGGCATTTGAAAAGTTCCTTTCTTTTTGCTCTAAAAATATGAGGAATGATCAGAACAAGACAAAACTTTTAGAATGTATAGTTCGACTATTTATGATTAAGCTGTGAGAATTATAGCGTGTAATATATTATAGCCACAGTTAAACATCCGTTTGAAATATACTTGTCTCGATACCGCGGAGCAGTTTGAATATGGATACTTTTAAGTCACAATCAATGTATCCAACCATAATGTGCAGTCCATGGACCTATCTTATCTTTGCCACAACATTAAGCCAGTGGGCCTAAGCCAGGGCTCTATATCTCCTTCGAAGTATTCTCTCCCAAATATAATTCACTTTCTAAACCTCCGTATCCAATCCATATAGGCATTTTCCTGTGCAATTATTGCCTTCACTAAAATAATCCATAATTAAAATATTTGCCACTTATTTTCAGCTTTATCCAAACGTTTCCAAGAATGTCATTCATAAGATCATGAATTATTTCAGATTCAATTGAGTTATGAACATAAATAATTAATCCACGGTTTTTATTAGTATAATAGAGGATTTGAAAATCATTGAAAATCAAGGAGTTTTCCACATCATTTTTTGTGAGATTTCCCACTTCGCAGAGACCAATTACTTTTATGTCATGTTGCTTAACCCTAAATTTAAGGGCTTCAAATCTTGATAAGTAATTTGCTTTAAGACTATTTATGTTAGAAAATAGGATAGGTAACTCATTTATAGTGTTTTCAATATGCGGTCCGGGATTTGATTCAATATCCCCGCTGAGTTTCAGTATAAATGTGCAATCAACTAGGTACAGGGTGACCGGAAAAAAAGGAGACCATTGAAATAGGCAATATCTCCTAAAATAGTGACCATTGAAGTAATCAATTTCTCCTAAACTAGACAAGTGACATCAATGAAATTTTGCATACATCAGAACAGTTCTATGGAAATTTGTTCCTGAAAGTGTCAATACAAGCAGTCAACTGGTTCAGGAGCTATGATCATTTACATAACATGCTCCAAATAGGCGCAATTGAGACCAACGCAGAGCTGGATACATTTGGCAAATACCCTTACATATTCCGACCTTGTTATGGCATTACATTTAGCATTTATTGCCACCTTTAGGTCAGCAATTGTCTCAGGATTGTTTTGGTACACATTGTCTTTCAAATTGCCCCACAAAAAGAAATCAGGTGGATTCAAATTTGAGGTGTATGGAGACGAAGCTTATCTGACCTATGGCTTCTGACTCAGTGGTCCCACTCAGTTACAGTATCATCCTAAGGAGGTTTTGGGCAGCCCTTGGTTTTCATATGGGATTTAATTGTGCCATATAGTGGTTTTAGTAACATGGCACTATGCCCAATACCTAAAGTGACTCTTAAGATTTGGTAAATCAGCACTTAAGCAACAGGATGATGAACCACATGTCAGATAACCCTTCATTGCCATTACAGCCTAGACTTGAATCCTGCTGATTTCTTTTTGTATGGATATTTGAAAGACAATCTATACCAAAACAATCCTCAGACTATTGTTGACCTAAAGAAGGCAATCACTGCTATATGTAATGCCATAATAATGCCATAGAGGGCAGAACATGTAAGGGTAGTTTGCCATATGAATCCAACTCTGCGTTGGTCTCAATTGTGCCTATTTGGAGCATGTCATGTAAATGATCATAGCTCCTGAACCAGTTGAATGCTTGTATTGAAACCTTCAGTAACAAATTTCCATATAACTGTTCCAGTGTATGCAAAATTTCATTGATGGCACTTGTCTAGTTTAGGAGAAATTGATTACTTCAATGGTCTCCTTTTTTCCGGTCACCCTGTACATCAAAAGTGGTGAACCTGGAAAAATAGTCATAATACAGAGTATTCTGTGGAATCTCACACTGAAAAGAATATACGATTTAGTCCAAGATGACCAAGCAATAGCATAAATACAGTATACAAGAAATGGGCCAATAACTGAATGATATAATACACATAGGAGCATAATTTGAAGTTTCCAGAAACGTTCTGCTTGGATGTTAATTTTCAGTAAAGTGAGAATCAGAATGAAAAAATATATCATAAGAAAGATGAAACCATCATATTTCAGTGCTCTGATGTTTGATTTCCACTCGTCAGGTTTGCTATCATTTCTTAAATACACTTTATATACATTGAATAAGCCAATGATAGCCCTCCATGTGACTTGTTCACTTGGCATTAACCCTCACCTTTCCTCAGTGATCTCCAAAGGCAATCAACTAGACCCAACCAAACAATAAAAGGAATAGCACACAATTTAAGAGCAGGAGCTGGGCAAAGTTAAAACCAGAAAAATGTGACATTTCAATTGAAACAATTTTAAAAAATGCAAAGAACAAGTACAGTATTTAATACATGAAGCACATGCTTATAAGCATCAAGTAGCTTTGATATATAATTATTTACAATTGAATTCATAACTCTAAATGGAACTCAACAGTAAAAGGAAAACAGCTTGTTATCAGGTTTGTCAATCAAAACTGTAACTGTGTCAGGTAATATGAATGTGTGGCACTGAATACACCAGGCGACCTTAAATTAATCAGCAAACTATATATACTATCTATTTAATGTTCGTTATGCTTCTTAGTCAAACAGAAAAGTGAGCGTTACCACTGGTGATTCGCTCGATTACGCTGGTTACCACATGGTCTCAAAATGTCGGAACGTCGAAGGTACGATTTTTCTTTTTTTCCTTATTTCACGAGTCGTAGGCAGAATCCCCACGACATCTTTTCTCACAAACGTGTATCAGTATCATATGTTTTAGAAAATGTACATGATTGCGAAAAAATAGCTCAGAAGACAACAGAATCGTCTATATAATTCCTCACTTAAGTTACACAAACGTAGGGGTTAAAAGTGCAGATCTTAACTGTTTTTCGAAATACCGTTTATGTAACTTAAGTGAGGAATTAAATCGACGATTCCGATGTCTTCTGAACTATTTGTTCGAATTTGCAAATGTGTACATTTTCTTAAACATATGATACTGATACACGTGTGTGATAAAAATGGCGTGGGAATTCTGCCTACAACGTGTGAAAAAAGAAAAATCGTACCTTCGACGTTCCGACATTTTGTTACCGAAACGGTTTGATTTGGTGAATCTATACAAACTTAAAAAGTTGATTTTCAAAAGAGTAATATGACGAATCGACGATGATTAATTGCTCCTTCAATAACACATCACATTCGCAAAGCCATCTTTTTTCAGTGTATAGCTGCCTTAGAGTCTATAAAAGCCGTTCAAATGAAAATTGAATTGAATTGAAAATGAATATTGTTGCATATTACACTCTCAATAAGAAGTTGATGTAATGAACAGCGAGGACCAAGGCCGTGATGATATTATAGTAGATACTCAAAAAGGAATTGGTGGAGTGAACAGTAAGAGTCAAAGCCGAGCTGATATTAAAGTAGATACTCAAGAAGAAGTCGATGAAATGAACAGCGAGAGTCAGAGACGTGGTTATATTATAGTAGATACTCAAGAAGAAGTCGATGAAATGAACGGCGAGAGTCAAAGCCGAGCTGATATTATGGTGGATACTCAAGAAGAGCTCGGTGGAGTGAACAGCAAGAGTCAGAGACGTGATGATATTATAGTAGATACTCAAGAAGAAATCGATGAAATGAACGGCGAGAGTCAAAGCCGAGCTGATATTATGGTGGATACTCAAGAAGAGGTCGGTGGAGTGAACAGCAAGAGTCAGAGACGTGATGATATTATAGTAGATACTCAAGAAGAAGTCGGTGAAATGAACAGCGAGAGTCAAATCCGTGATGGTTTTATGGTGGATAACAAAGAAGAGGTCGGCGCAGTGAACAGCAAGAGTCAACGCCGTGATGATATTATGGTGGATACTGAAGTAAAAGTCGATGAAATGAACAGCGAGAGTCAAAGCCGAGTTGATATTTCAGCTGTTAAAGTGGATACTCAGGTTGATAGATCTGGCACAACACTAGCAGAAAATCTAAAGTGGCCCACTACGTTACTGATATTTCTTGCTGCTTTTGGTTCGGTAAATATAGTTTATTGAAGTATTTTTTTCAAATTGACTTCGTTAAATTTTTTTTGATGCGTTCATTTGTGTACCTCGAGGTTCGGAGGTTGATTTCGTGGATGTTCAGCTTTAGATCATAAAACATTGTCATATCAGACTTTTAAAAAATTAGTTTATTCGTTTATTATGTTAATAGGGAGTTTAAGCTTGCATATAAAATCGAAACGCCAACCTATACGTATGACCAATCGCTCACACAAATGCATCGCTTAAATATTTTCCGTTCACCTTTAGGCTATGAAAAACATTGCAAGCTCATCTCCCTTTTATTTAGAATTTTTGACTTCCCTGAACCACTTTCTGAGCTAACACATGATGTTATTTCTATCCGATATTTTTTAACCAATCGTACAATTCTTTTCAACATAAACTAAATTAGCATGCATGCTATCTATTAGTGTGAATTATTACTTATTGATAACAATGTATTACAACTAACCCCCCTATCACACCAAACTAGTTCTTACCCGTTCTTGTCAGTCCTACGAAAACGTCGTAAAACGGGCTCAATCTGGCTGTGGTCGGGAAATATGTCTAAAATAATTAGCTACTTCGTTCATAAATAGTCTTCAATACGTCCATCTCATTCGCATTTCGTTCAATCGCATCACGTCGGTGTGCAACGTCGTATAACGCGTCCCTTAGTCTAGAAGGTCATCATGACCTGATAAAAGAACGGTATAGTCGCCATCGAATTTTGAATCAATTCAAAATTCTAAATCACATTCCCCGTCCGGGAAAGTCCATGAATTTCGTAAACAGACCGTAGAACGTTGTAGGTACGTTCATTCAGTTCGCACACAGTTTAAAACCGATTCGGCAACGTTTTGACGATCACCAGAAAATTTTGAGCATGCTCTAAGTTTTGGAGGACCTACTCGTTCGAGTAGTTTCATGAAGTTTGTAAACAGATCCTAAACGGTTCTTAGTGGGTTCTTTGTACGTCAAATCCGTTAGTGCACGGTTTAAGCCCGTTTTCGAGAACATAGTGAGAACTAGTTTGGTGTGATAGTAGGGTAAAAGATTATTTGAAATGAGTTCACAATTTTTAACTTTTTGAAATTGAAATAAAAGTTTCATATATCACATTTTGATAACATTGGGTAATACTGCAACATTATCCTACATAGGCGTAGCCAGGGGCGGGGTGCCCCCTCATATCAATAAAAATAAAACCATGAGAAAGAAGAAGAAAAGAGCTTGAAAATGATCAATTCTTGTAAAATTAAAATTAAACTTATTTTTGGCTTGTTTATGCCACAATCGCACCCCTCCGGCTGAAAACCGAAATAATTTTGGTGATCGCACCCCCCCCCACTGACTGAAAGCTGGCTACGCCCCTGTCCTATGTGGTTTAATCTTTACCTAGGGCTTTTAAATTATTTTAAAACTTACTAATGAAACAAAGGGTGCGTCCAGTATGTCAAAACTAAAATGCAACAAATAGAAGGAATTACATTTGTTTTACATCATTTGATACCCTCTGCTATGGGATCATTTGAGCTTCTCCCCCCCCCCCTCTCTGGTCAACATAAGTCTATTGACGCTAGAGTCAAAAATTAAAAAGGCAAAAAAACATCGAATTACAAACTCATTTAGGACAGAGGTATTCCATCGGCAACATATTGCACTTTTTTATTGCAAAGCAAAACTGCATATTTCGAATTCTTTGATATAGACTTTAGTATTGAAGTATGTGAGTTGCATACTTTATTAATTATTATTGAAAAATGTTAACATTTTCATGAAACATTTCCCCGGATATTGTTGTGACATGTTACTATGGCAACCGTTACTCTACATGTGCTTCGTTTTTTAAACTTTACTGTTTTAACTGCAATTTATTTATTTATTCAGAAAAAATGTATATACAATAATAATACATGACTAATACTGACACCAAATGGCATATAAAAGTATAATGTCAAGTATCAAAAAAAGTATCACTAGCAAATATAAAAAAAAAAAATATATATATAGTCTAACTAGTTAACAAGGGTATATAGGTATATGCGTTTCATATATACAAGTATTTACATGATATGACATAGTACAATGCATACACTAAGCATGTATGTACGTTGTGTTTAAATGATTTGCCATGACTATTGTAATATACAATGCGTGGATAGTAAATAAAAATGTTTAATAAGACAGATTTTTTATAAGTAGCTTGACAAGAGGTCAGATTTGTAGGCCTTTTTAAAGGAGATTATAGATTTTGACATTTTTGTGGAATGTTAAAGAGAATTCCATAGTGAAGGCCCATTTCGTTTTATGAAAAATTTGTTCGCATGTTCAATATATATATATATATATTTTTTCATGTTCAGTATGGAAGTTGTCACATTGGCGGGTATTATAACTATGTGTATCGCAGTTTATTTGGAAATTTGTATCGAGTAGAGAATTTAGTATTTGGTCACCATCTTTTACTTGGTACATGAAATTGCTGTATACAGCTTATCTATATCATAAATATTCAGAAGATTAAGTTCTTTGAATAATTGAGCTGTATGATCAACGTATTTTTTTCCAAAAACAATGCGAACAAATCGTTTTTGAATCATGTAAATTTTATCAAGATAAGATTTGTAGTTGTTACCCCAAATAATATTGCAGTAATTGAGTTGAGAGTGAATAAGAGAGTAGTATATACTATAAGCAAAGCACTTTTTGTTAAAAAAATATGGACTCCATACAAGACCCCAATGCATCTTTTTTTCTTAGTTTTTGATATGCTCTTTGAAAGTTAAATTGGCATCAATAGCTATTCCTAAGAAAGATATAGTGATGTCTTGCTTGAGTTTGATGTCATTTATTTTGAGAAAGTGATTGTTAGAAGTTTTACCTGGTCCAAAGAGAATCCATTTAGTTTTGTCAATGTTTAAAGAAAGTTTATTGGCAATGATCCAGTCACTGAGCTTTGAAAGTTCTTCATTTGCGGTGACAAATAGAGTGGGTAAATCTTTGTGAGAGGCCAAGAGATTGGTATCATCAGCAAATAGGATGAATTCAAAGAAATCAGATTTGTAGATGTCATTTATGTAAAGAAGAAATAAAATAGGACCAAGCACTGAACCTTGAGGGACACCATGAGATAATGAGGTTTGTTTCGATTTACAGCCATTAGAAATAACAGTCTGATGATGTTGAGTTAAGTTTTAGTTTAGTTTAATAATAGTTTATTTCTGTGTCACAGGTTTACTAAAATATTACAAGTAAAATACATGTATTAAAAAACCCAACAGCCGACATCGGCTTACGAGACACCATATAAATATACAAAATAGTCAATAGAAAAATATAGCATCTGTATGTCGAATAATATCACAGAGGATGTAGATTAAGTTTGCAGAGTGTGAACAATTCACAGACAAAATGACTAGAGTTAAATAACATACAATATAAACATGTGATTTCAAAATGCAATAAATGAGAATACAGTAATTATGACTGGTTGATAATATTGCACATATTTAATATCACAAACGTTCCAGGTTAAATAAACGTTTTGAGAACATTTTGTAAAGAGTAGCAGCAAGGCAGCTTTGAATGTTCTTTGCATGTAGTAATGGGATCATAATTAAGGTTGGATTGGCACTTGAAGTATTTAAATAAGGTACTTTAACTTTGGCTTCCTGATACAACATGTCTCTTAATTCTGTATAATGTGAACATTTAACAAGAAAATGTAATTCATCTTCAACTTCATTTGAGTCACACAGTTTACACTTCCTTTCCAATAGAGGTGTGTTATTATACCTTTGTCTCTCAACATTAAGTTGAAGGGACCCAGTTCTAAAGCTAGCTAGAATTTTCCTTTGATGTCTTGGCATGTAAATGTTATTATAATGTTCAGTTACTACTCCGTACTTGAACTGTCTATATGTCCTCAGTTTATTACCATTGACTAGGTTATGTTGATCATTCCAAATATTTGTAAGAAATGGATCAGTTTGTTGAAAATAATCACTAATTTTTTCATGAAGGGTTTACATGGGGTTTGTGTCCCTAAATGTTGTTCAAGGCATGCTAGTTGTATTACTGTACGCCCGGTATTATTCGCGAGATTTAATTTCGCGAATTTTGCGAAAACACGATTTCGCGGCTATTAAATTTCGCGAATTTCACTTACTTGTACTAGTAATTGGAACTTAGACACTAGTAGATGTCATTTACGTTCATCATTTCACAGCAGTCCCTACCCATAATGCACTACTAGTATATTTAACAAGCCACCGAAATCATTTACTCAGACAGAGGGAAACGTCATCAATTGGCCACGAAAATCAAATGAGACCTGGCATTGTTGGTAGTAGTTGGCCTGACTAGCCAACGTAAAATAGACATGTTGGTGGAAATCATCCAATTATCGCCCAATAACACTAGACGAAACGTTTTATACAAAACGAAATGCATCATAGCCCCGGGTAAAAACAAATTCCCGGGGATTTAATTGGCAATTTCGCGACGATAATTTTTCGCGATTTTAACACCCTCGCGAAAAGCGCGAAACTAAATCGCACGCGAATAATACCGGGCGTACAGTATGTGCTGTGTTCTGGAATCCCAGCTTGAGCGTCTTTTTAGAGACCATTTGTAGATCTTATGGTTCAATCTGTTGGGGTTCATGTTTCTGAGTCTAATAAGGTGGCGTACACATTCAATTTTCTGTTTATCTTTTGCTTGTGTCCAGCCTAAATCCCCTCTTACTGCTTCATTGCTGGTCTTTGCTCCAACACCCAGGAAAAATTTTCCAGCTCTATTTTGCACTTTGTTAATACAGCTATGTTCTGACAGCCCAACAATTGAGCATCCATAGTTAATAATAGGCTGAACCATGGTGTCATACAATTTGTTATACACTGAGAGATCCATGCCACCTAACTGTTTATACTTAGAGATTATAACTCCAAGGGCACGATTTGCTGACTTGGCTATTTCTTTTGCAGTTTTATTGTAATTGATATGTTCATCTAACCATATACCAAGGTATTTATAGGTGCTGGCATATGATAATTCCATGTTGCCACAGTTGAATTGATGATTACTACGGGGTTTTGAAGGTGGGCGATAATGTACAATTTTGGACTTTCTCTGGTTGATTTTCATTCTCCACTTCCTGCACCATGTATTTACAGTGTCAATCATTCTCTGAAGGTCTTCTGCAGAGCTGGCTATGAGGGCTATATCGTCAGCATATAAAAGTATTGAGACATTTGTGTTGTCTATATTTATCCCACAGTTCAATTGTTTTACTTCTGCGGCTAGGTCATTCACATAGATTGCAAATATTGTCGGAGATAACAGACAGCCTTCCTTCGAACCCTTGCTGATGGTAAACCAGGGTGTTAAATATCCATTGACACGAATGGCTCCAGATACATCCTGATATAATGATTTAGTTGCATTGAATATTTTGCCCTTGACTCCAATGCGGTTTAATTTTAGCCACATACAATCACGATTTAGACCACTAAAAGCTTTCGTTGCGTCGACATAACAAACAAATGTCTCGAGTTTAGCCAACTTACGATTATTAACTATTGAGTGGAGGCTGTGGGCATGATCTAAACAGCTGCGCTTTTCACGAAATCCATTTTGCTCATCAACCAATAAGTTGTTGCTCTCAAGGAACTTTGTAAGGCGCTTGTTAAGAATATCACAGTATATTTTACATGGCACTGAGATTAGGCTGATTGCTCTGTAGTTAAGTGGGTCACGGTTGTCGCCATCCTTGAAAATTGGATTAATTATGGTCTGCATCCACTTTTGGGGGACAATTCCACTATCAAAGCATTCTATGATAATTTTATACAACATATTTATACAGGTTGGGTTTTTCAATACTTCTGCTGGGATTGAGTCAATGCCCACGGCTTTGCGAATTTTGGCTCGATGAACTGCATTAATGACTTCCTGTAGGGTTATGTCCTCATTAAGTGGTGCACTTAGTGGGTCAACATTATCATTTTCAATATGGGAGAGTTCTTCCTTGACTTGTTTCAAGTGATTCTCATCAAAGTTGACATTGTCCTCTTTTTCTGAATATAATTTATTGTATGAGTTGGCCCAATAATTTAAGACTTCTTGTTTTTCTGTTGATACAGTTTTGTCTGGTTTTAAAATTTCCCAAGGAACTTCCTGTTTTCGGTCTGAGGCGATACCAATTTTTCCAATTTTATCCCAAAAGTTCCTAGAATTTGGTTCAATATATATATCCAATAGATGTTGTTGTTCTTGTTTCTGGAATTGTCGCTTTATTCTGCGATGGATTCTGTCAAAGGTTCGTCGTTCTATCTTGTAAAGTTCTTTCAAGTTACGTTTTTGGGTGGATTTACATTTCAGCCAGGCAGATTCAGATGCAGACACTTTATTCCATTGTGTTTGTAGTTCATCACACCAGTATGGCTTTCTGAATGACTTAGGTTTTTTAGCAGTGGCCTTCACTGTGACTGGTTGGAACACTTTACTCATTTCATTGTCAATAGCTGAGACAAACTCATTGTACATACAATTGATACGCTCAGTGGTATTAGTTGTTCTTGAGATACGATCTAAAGTTTTATTAATTTGTGTTATTAGGTTATTATCTAACATAAAGTTATCGGGCACCTTGTTTATCCTATATTTTTTGTGTTTTAAGTTATCTTCAGTTGGGCATTGTTCTTCATTTGGTGAATACCATTCATAGTCCAAAGGAAGAATTAAATCACAGCTCAGGATACAATGGCCATTAGAAATAACAGTCTGATGACGTTGAGTTAAGTAACTTTGAAACAATGAAAGGGTAACACCACGCATTCCGTAGTGTGAGAGTTTATCTAATAATATATTATGATCAATAGTGTCAAATGCTTTTGAGAAGTCTAATGATATCCCTAGTGAAGGAATTTTGCTTTCATTTGCACATCTTATCTTTTCAATAAAAGTTAGAAGTGGAATGTATGTAGACTTTTTCTTCTCACAATGATGATCTTCAGATCAACCATGTATCATGTGAATCCCTGACCATCCAGCTTACCAACTCAAAAAATAAAAACATCCTAATCTCAATTATATATAGGAATTCAATACTGATCTTCAAGCACTTCTTGATACTATCTCCAAGGAAAAAACAGTGTATATTCTTGGTGATTTTAATTGTGACCTTTTGAAAGCAGAAAGCAACCATGCTACAATTTGCAATACTTAAATACAGTACACACACCCGGGATTTTCGCGTCATAATTATTCCTCCGCTAGAGGCGCTGCGAGCGCGCAGCCATTTTGCCGGTCAATTCGGGTCAAATATTGTCCAACTTTACACACGATTTTCTAGTAGTTGATGATGCCCTTTAACGTATGTAATGGTTTGTATATAAAGCTTACATGTATCTGGATTAATATATTTTTATCCTGTGCAGTTTAAACAATTCGTTTTCTTCCAACTCTATAAGGAATTACATCATATTTTTTTCGAAAATCAGCGGTAAAACTTGACACATGTTAGCTATTTTTTCTCTAATTGTAATTTGAATTTTAAAATTCCGCCTCGGCCAAGACACAATTTGTATATTTAGCTCAAACATGTTTCAAATTTGATAAAGATTCATCCATAAATGAAAAAATGCCACCGGCGCAAAAAATGTTGTGCTTTCGTCAAATCTTTGCTGACGATGCGGTTTTTAGTTTACGAAGAAATTGCCCCTCCATAGTGAAGCCGTAACTTTACTAATATTGAACCTATCAACTTGAAATAAACAGGATTAAAATAAGCAATTCTTTAGAAACACGATGATATGTATCATGCCTATCTAACAATATATATTATGAAAGAAAATCATAGTTTAAAACACCTATCTGAATAGAAAATTTCATTGCAAACATGAAAAACTGACGGGTTGTACTTATACGTCCGCGCGATGTTTATACACGTTGCATAGGACGTTGCTATGCACAACAGCGCACCAAGCGGAGGAATAATTATGACGCGAAATTCCCGTGTGTGACAATATATACTCCTAAAAGTAAGAGTTCAACATTTGCAGGCTTTTATATGCTTTCAAATGTATACTTTCGATTGCCAAACATTTGTATTATAAATATAGCGCAAGTTCCATCTTGCTTAGTTTCCATCAAAGACAAGGGAAATGGTTCCAAATGTTTTGGCCTCTTTCTTAAAGCATATGCAAATTTATGAAAATTGTGACCCATATTGTATCTTGTTTAATATTCCAGGGTATGGTGTACTATATATTTGGCCCCACGCTGTTGGACCTAAGACACCACCTCCAAATCAACATTACAGAAGTGTCTACCGCTTTCACCATGATATCGGTCGGATCCCTGATTGGCGCAATAGTGAGCGGATACCTTAACGACCGCTTCAATCAAGCGCTGTCACTTGGGATAGCGATGTTGACCAACATGGGTCTTGTTATCGCAGTACCTTACTTCAAACATATCGCTCCTTTTCTCGTGTGCTGGGGACTGATAGGTGTCGGGGCGTCAGTCGTATATACAGGTAATCTTATATTTATGTGAATAAAAGTAATCAATTTCAAAAATTATTTAATGATAGACAAAAGTATAGAGGTGAATATGTCAGAAATGCAAAAAATCTAGCGATACTTATTTAACATAACAGTGAAGAATAGTCACAAACAATGTGATTTGATTTATTTACAGTACTGGTCGTGTTTGTGATAGCCATATGGGGGAAAAGAAGCAGCCCATTCGTGCAGTTTCTACAGTTTTCAGAGGGTGTTGGAGGTTGCATCGTCCCTCTTTTGGCAAACCCTTTCCTGGCGCCAACAAAATATGTAGACATTGAAAATAATGGAACATATTCCAACATGTCTAATGCAAGTTCTGGACCAGACAATGCATCAATGGTTGTGGAGACTACTGAAACTAACTTTCTCATAAAAGAAAACAATGATATAACGGAGTCCAGTGTCAAGTATGCTTACCTTATTGTAGCTGTGTACTATGGGGTAGTGGGTCTGCTTTTCTTTCTTATTGCTATCAAAATGAAAACAATTCGTGCTTTGAGACAAGATGCCAAAACACTGAACAATGAGCAACCGACAGAGTCAACTAAGGCACCACTTAATAAACGCTATAGGGTCAAAATGCTGTTCTTGGTTACTTTGATCTTTTACGCACATGGTGGAGTTCAAATAACCCTTAATGGACTTATAACGACTTTCTCCGTTGAAGGACTCCAATGGACAAAATATCTTGGAACATCTATAGCGTCGGTTTCTGGAGGTGCAATTACCCTTTCATGTCTACTCGGAACTTTTGCAACTAAGATATTGTCGCAATCCCAAATGATATCAATACAGCTATTGATCATGCTCTTGTCAATGGTCACTATGGTAGTGTTTGTTCAGATGCACACTTATGTTTTATGGGTGACAGTCATTTTTACTGGATTATCAAGTGGCAGTATGAATGCTTCAATATATTCCTGGCTCCAAGAGAATGTGATGCCAGTAACGGGTATAGTAGTAAGCTGCAGTATGGTTGGTAAATCAGTGAGTGCGATGACAGTGCCCCTGTTGGCAGCTGCTCTAATGGAGAACGTACATTTCATGTGGTTTACGTATCTGCTACTTGGTATTGTTGTTTTGTTGGGGGTGATAGCCATATGCATATATGCATCTTTTAAAGTTCATATGAATAACCAAAACGCACAATGTGCTGTCGTGACATAAATCTTTCATTTCCTTTTAAAATATATTGCAGATCGTTAAGCAAATTGAACGCCCGTTTTTGAGGTTGCCTCTGCCTGTTAATATTATATATCAATAGATTAAGCTTGTATTCGCGAATGCAACTAACGGCTGACGGCTATCGGATTAACCTACTATTTTATGGCCCACTCATTTAAATATGAATGGAATAATGGCAGGTATTATTCATATTTAAATGAGTTGCCCATAAAATTGTAGGTCATTCTCGATACAAGCTGAGTACAGGGTGTTCAAAAAACTCTATCTTTAGACCATGTAGTATGCATAATTGTAGTTTGGCCATGCCCTGATAATTCAGTGGCCGTGCCTTAATAAATTCTAAACTCTACAGCTCTATTATGTTTCATCACATAACTTGTTAACGGGCACGGGAAACAATTCTAGAGTCTTGTTGAGCTTGCCATCACAAGATACCGTGATGCAGAGGGGGAGAAACTCCAGGATTCAAAGATAACATACGCTTATAATGTAAATCTGTATTGAGATGACATCGTCGCTGATTGGTTTAGCGAGTCGATCGTTCATTGGTTTAAAACTAGGTCAAATCGAAAACTTTGAAAACCAAGATGGAGGGTAAGTAGTTCCGGGAAAGGAGGTGCGCGGAAATCGTATGTCATCAATTGAATCATGGGGTTTCCCTCCTCTTCCGTGATGCATGGTTTTAGAGATAAATGAATCTGCTGGAGACAGCTACCACCTAAAAGCTGCCTGCCCTACATAGTGTCGAAAATTACTCTGAAACCTTTAGAATTCTATGTTTCAGTAATCAAACTTGGAAATGGTCCTAATATATTAGTAATTTAATACTTACCAGACATGTCTTTAAGAATAATTCCTACCTGCTTTGTACTTTAATGATTTTATTCACATTATCCTTTTTGCTATTTTAAACCATGTGTTTCAAATTATATTTTCAGCATTAGATTATACATCGTATTCATATTCAACTTATGTATTAGTGGTGAGGGGGTGGGCTCTTAACAACCTCCCTATCCACTCTTTATGAGCCCTAATATGTACAAGCAGCAGTGGTAGTGTACAGCTTATTATCACACTACTGGGCTTTGTATTCTAAAGCTTGTTGTTTTTAATAACACTGTTGCACTCGACGTAAATGTTTTGTGTGTGCGCAGTCAACGATAATCATTGTTTAATCCCGGTTATATGACCTCGGCAATTATAACAAAACCGTACTAAACGAAAAAACGCAAATAAGAGAAAGCTTTCACACACATATAAAAAATGAACTAGTCTAATCCGCCAGTATAAACTCTGTTATATACGTACCCAGGTCGGGCGCACACTTTAAGGATTTAAGCCCATGGCTCAATGAATTGCTGCTTATTTAAAACATGCATTTCTTGTATCAAGACTTTAAATGAAGGCATTAGCTCGGAATCACAAAAGACTGCAAGGTATGTGAGTGCATTTGATCATCCACAATTCATTGAGTCGTGGGCTTGCAGTGAGTTCCTTTCATCTACTGCAAAATATTTTGTATAGCACTACAGAAATAAAAAGGAATTTAACCAGATTTTTGGAGGAATTTGCAAGATTAATGCCATTTTGCTGTACATTATCCTACTTTGCAATGTACGGTCTAACAAAAGTATATCAATAAAATTTGTATTTGTAATGAATAATGTTTTGCAATGCTATTTTCACTGGAAGTATTTTTTATGAAGTTCAATCGTTCAAAAAATGTTAAACATTGAAATGCGTGCAAATGTGAAACCAATGCATATTTCTACTTTGCTTTAGTCTTCGTTAAACTCTAGTAGGTCATTATGCTTATTTCTTGCTGTTTTGGGTTCAACGCTCCCAAACCATAACCATAATGACCTACTAGATAACTGACCAGTCTTTTTAAGTATGACAAATTAATGGTTTTTTGTGCAGTTTAACGAAGACTAAATCAAAGTAGAAATATGACCTTCGAATCTATGTTAGATTCTTACTAATTGTCGACAGAGACCAGTATAGTTCTTTTTAAAATACAGTTGAATTATTTTCTAGTAGTAATAACGTTATTATCAAATTCGGAAGCTTTGAAATTTAGTAAGGAACCTGAAATGTTACCAAGAAATACCAAGAATTAGCATGATATCTTTTAACTTAAAAATGCTAGACAAAATAAACCGCGATGACAATATCGAGTCAACCACTCTTCTAAGTTAATTAATATATCATGACAATGAATTCCATTCCATTGCTTTGCTTTTATTTTTCTGCAGACATTTTGTTTGCAGGGAGACTTGATCCAACGGGAAGTTTCCAACTGGAAAACGAAAACTCTGAAATGTTTTTTCACTATTATAACTATCTACAAAATTTACACTGGGTCCAAATATATTCGTGGGATATTCATTCGTCAATCTGTGGAGGCTTCCTTTTCCTGTGAAGGATTTAGCTAAAGTCCCCAATCAAATCATCGCTAGTGCCATCTATTAGGCTAGTCACTATTCAAAGCATACACGCATGTATCATTTATAAACACAAGCATTTGATCGAATGGGTATTTATTATCCATCACTTTTTAAGGAAAAATAAATCCAAGCGAAAAAATCAGTTTTCTTTTCAGATGCACGTTTATCTCGGAAATTATTTTAATTTAAATTGTTGCTGTTTCAGTGCATTTAGTATACGCTCTATTTTCGAGAATATCAAACTTTAGTGGATCGTGTTAATGTCATTAATTATATATATTTAGCAAATAAATGGATTAAATAACCTCACAACTTATAGGAACTGTGATAAAGAATTATAATTATTATATACCCCTCTGCAATAAAATAACATGACCTAATTCTTGTTTGGGCACAGTAGAACTTTATTTAATCTAAATTGTTTACAAATAAACAAAGCTAGTTTCTACTCCCTACACTAAACTACAATCAGTTCTACTTGACACAGAGGCAAGCCAAAGTTCAAGGGTGAACTTGAATTATCTGTATAAAGATACAAGTGTGAGTGTCATTAACATTTAATAGGCTATAATAGAGTAAGCGTAATTGAGTACCATAAAGTAATGATTATTTGATAGTCTAAATCTAATAACCTGCAGGGAGGGTTGGGTGGTATTTAAATTAGCGAGCAAACATTTATCATTACAGCCAGTTAGCAGGCTAAGAAGCAACTGAAGGGAGCATAGACCAGAACACGTGTCTGGGAATGACATCTGTCATAGATAAGGCCAATTAAAGGCGGCAATTAGGTGAGTATGTCTCTGGTACTAAATACAAGTGTAAGCTAAAAAGTACCCACATTACGTGCATTGGAAAGTTCTGTCCATTTAAAAAGCCAGATGCAGTCATCTTTCTGGAGGAAAGCAAAGGCATAAGAAGGATTATATCAAATAAGTCTAGGTTTATTATTTCGAATGAGTATTTTATTGTCACAGTTAAGGGGAAAAGTTCACAATAAAAAATATTTAAAAAGTCACGTAGTGTACCAATATGCATTGCTTCCTAATAATCACTTTTTATTTTCTAAAAAAACTGATCCACTGATAATCGTCACCGGATTATCGAGATTTTAAAACTTCAAAGACCCAATAACAGATGGTCAGCGGTTGAATCTAATCTACTAATTAAATATAAAGCCCATTGGTTTCCCTTGGTTTACATGGGAATGACGATTTTCAAAAATTCATCAAATAGAAGAAAAAGAATTGGGAAGATTTGTGGCATTGGAAATGAAGTCAAGTTACATTTCCATCAATATTATAAGTATTTTCCTCGCAGACTATGTAAATAAAAATTCAAACATAAAGAGGGGGGCTTAGGTTGCCAAACTTCGGAAGGGGAGTGTATTTGCCAGAAAGACGAGTGTATTAGCCTTGCACAAGTTTCAAATCGTGTGTCTAAAAGAATTTGACAGCATTCTTTAATAAGATAATAAAATGTTCATTTCTCAAAAACGAATTATAGTTTATAATGATTTACAAGTTCATCTAAACTGTTTTCATTTCTCTAAACGTTCACGATTCTCGTCATTTATGATAAAAAACAGCGGAACGATGATAGAAAATGGAATGTTTTATTTTTTATTCTCAATTCAAAGAAAGAACAAATAGGTTTTTCAGCATTAGTTGTTCTTTGTTGCAAGGCATTAAAATCTAAAAGAAAAGAATGTTCAATTTGGTCTTTTTGGAATTTGGAATGTTTCATTCCATTAATACAAAACTATTTGTCATATTCTGTCACTGTGCGCCATGATTAAATAAGTATTACCTTCTTCAAAAACATTTGCCATTGAATACACTAGCATTCAGTAAGTAACTGTAGGTTCACGAGGTCATTATGAACTCCTCCTCTATAACAAAATGAAATAGCCAATTAAATTCTTTTGATTTGGAATCTTTTCAAAAATCAGCTAAAAGTGTCGGAATTGCATGTTTCAGAACTTGACATATCTGTGGATGAACATGTGAATGAAAGAATGAATTGTATGTATGACAAATACAAAAAATGCTTTTATGTTAGGTACACCAATGAAGATCAGAATGACGTTTCAGACCCATAGCCAGGATTTGCCAAGGGGTGGGTTACTTTTTTAAGAAATTCCAGGGGGAATTCACTTTTGGCAATGTTAGTTCAAAAATGGGCAAAATTATTTAAAAGGTGCTCAGTATGGGTAAAAATGCAATTTTGGTCATGGAGGGGGGGGGGGTCGCTAGAACCAATCTATCCCCCCTGTATTCGGGCCTACATGTGCTATCTACATATTTGACAATTTGATTGACACGGTTCAAACTGGACTTTGTTAATTATTCAAACTGTTTAAAAAGAGGAATATGCATCCAAGTTAAGATCACTCGAAATCAGGGTAGATAAACCTAAGAAAAACACATTTCGTGTTTTCATTTGATCTATATCATGATCCTGTAAAAATGTCAGATTTAGCAAAATAGATAAGCGATCTCCATCTGCACACGTCTACTCATTTCGACTAAGCTATTGCCTATACTTACACGCACACACATACTTTTAAATTAATTTTATTTTGATAATGATTTAAAAAACACAAATTATTATTAACACGAAATTAAAATGATTGTTATATTCCAATCCTAGTAAAGTATAATTAAGCGCGACTATAGGGCATAACAACATGTCGCCGGTCTAATTATACTGTTTGTTTTGATAAGGCTGTGCAAAGAGATATCAAAACTCTTGACACGCTCTTTACACGCGAGGTCCTTGCACCTCTTGACACGTCTTGGAATCTCTAGATACGCGGAGTTCCTAGACTATCTTTGCACGTCTAGAAATTTCTTGGAATTTCACATTTGACGCAGTGTTAAGTCTAGGGCTTAAATTCTTTTCACACATTTCATGTATGAAGGTAAAACCTCCCGCTGTCACCCAAGAGTAACCCAGCCATGTGACTTCCTACATGTAGCTTGCATTCCAATATCCATACTTTACTGATGAGTCAATCCGCCATATTAAATAGCAGCCCACATTCCCAAATTTGCCCAATCCGCCAAATTAAATAGCCCAAAATTTACAATAGTTCATTTCACCATTTTTTTAACTTTTGAACAAATGCGTTGTCTAAGGAAGGCAAACAATGGTACCTGTTACACTACCGGGTTAAATTGTTTAGTTACGAGGCATTTTGACAATAAAAACTTCGTAACCAATGATTTTGTGCCTGTGTAAAACCTGAACATCCTTTGCTACGAAGCAATTTATCAACATGCTGCATTATGAAGCAATTAAACATGATGAGTAACTCTATATAGCTAGGCAAGGTGTGTCCGATTCCAGCCAATCCGAACACAGTATTTCACATATAGAACAGTATGTGAAATATAAATAACACATGCAAGGTCACTAGTTAAACAGTTGTTATGGCGTCGGCGATGAATGGGCTTTTCACATTGGATTTGATGACTTGGCAACTTGACCTTTGCAAAACATTTCATTGAAAATGTGTTCTTTTAGTGATTTCGTTCCTTTTGGATGATTTTGTAGAAAAACTTGCAATGTGTAAAAAGAATTTAAACCCAAGACTCAATGCATTGTAGCTGCTTCATTCCACTCAGGTGTTGTTTCCTAAACTTTGCATTCCTGCTGGGCGGTCATGCAAAGGTTTGGAAACAAAACCTTCATGGTATGATTCAGCAAACAATGCACTGAGTCCAGGGCTTAAATCCTTAAACCAATGCCTTCAGGGGATATGACTATTACCTCATTTACTTCTGTCTTGTATGGATTTATATAATATTGATCTCTTTCTACAAGCTGCAATTCTTGAGCTACCTGGAAAATAGATGTTTTTCACATTTACGAGGGGCATTTGAAAAGTTCCTTTCTTTTTGCTCTAAAAATATGAGGAATAATCAGAACAAGACAAAACTTTTAGAATGTATAGTTATACTATTTATGATTAAGCTGTGAGAATTATAGCGTGTAATATAATATAGCCACAGTTTTACATCCGTTTGAAATATACTTGTCTCGATACCGCGGAGCAGTTTGAATATGGATACTTTTAAGTCACAATCAATGTATCCAACCATTATGTGCAGTCCATGGACCTATCTTATCTTTGCCACAACATTAAGCCAGTGGGCCTAAGCCATGGCTCTATATCTCCTTCGAAGTATTCTCCCCCAAATAGAATTCACTTTCTAAACCTCCGCATCCAATCCATATAGGCATTTTCCTGTTCAATTATTGCCTTCACTAAAATAATCCATAATTAAAATATTTGCCACTTATTTTCAGCTTTATCCAAACGTTTCCAAGAATGTCATTCATAAGATCATGAATTATTTCAGATTCAATTGAGTTATGAACATAAATAATTAATCCACGGTTTTTATTAGTATAATAGAGGATTTGAAAATCATTGATAACCAAGGAGTTTTCCACATCATTTTTTGTGAGATTTCCCACTTCGCAGAGACCAATTACTTTTATGTCATGTTGCTTAACCCTAAATTTAAGGGCTTCAAATCTTGATAAGTAATTTGCTTTAAGACTATTTATGTTAGAAAATAGGATAGGTAACTCATTTATAGTGTTTTCAATATGCGGTCCGGGATTTGATTCAATATCCCCGCTGAGTTTCAGTATAAATGTGCAATCAACTAGGTACATCAAAAGTGGTGAACCTGGAAAAATAGTCATAATACAGAGTATTCTGTGGAATCTCACACTGAAAAGAATATACGATTTAGTGCAAGATGACCAAGCAATAGCATAAATACAGTATACAAGAAATGGGCCAATAACTGAATGATATAATACACATAGGAGCATAATTTGAACTTTCCAGAAACGCTCTGCTTGGATGTTAATTTTCAGTAAAGTAAGAATCCGATTGAAAAAATATATCATAAGAAGGATGAAACCATCATATTTCAGTGCTCTGATGTTTGATTTCCACACGTCAGGTTTGCTATCATTTCTTAAATACACTTTATATACATTGAATAAGCCAATGATAGCCCTTCATGTGACTTGTTCACTTGGCATTAACCCTCACCTTTCCTCAGTGATCTCCAAAGGCAATCAACTAGACCCAACCAAACAATAAAAGGAATAGCACACATTTTAAGAGCAGGAGCTAGGCAAAGTTAAAACCAGAAAAATGTGACATTTCAATTGAAACAATTAAAAAAAATGCAAAGAACAAGTACAGTATTTAATACATGAAGCACATGCTTATAAGCATCAAGTAGCTTTGATATATAATTATTTACAACTCAATTCATAACTCTAAATGGAACTCAACAGTAAAAGGAAAACAGCTTGTTATCAGGTTTGTCAAGCAAAACTGTAACTGTGTCAGGTAATATGTAAGTGTGTCACTTAATACACGCTACCTAATACACCAGGCGACCTTAAATTAATCAGCAAACTATGTATACTATCTATTTAATGTTCGTTATGCTTCTTAGTCAAACAGAAAAGTGAGCGTTACCACTGGTGATTCGCTCGATTACGCTGGTTACCGAAACGGTTCGTTTCGGTCACAAAATGTCGGAACGTCGAAGGTACGATTTTTCTGTTTTCCTTATTTCACGAGTCGTAGGCAGAATCCCCACGACATTTTTTCTCACAAACGTGTATCAGTATTATATGTTTTAGAAAATGTACATGATTGCGAAAAAATAGCTCAGAAGACAACAGAATCGTCGATATAATTCCTCACTTAAGTTACATAAACGTTGGGGTTAAAAGTGCAGATCTTAACTGTTCTGTTTTTCGAAATACCGTTTATGTAACTTAAGTGAGGAATTAAATCGACGATTCCGATGTCTTCTGAGCTATTTTTTCGCAATCATGTACATTTTCTAAAACATATGATACTGATACACGTTTGTGAGAAAAAATGTCGTGGGGATTCTGCCTACTCATTTTGTATATGTGGTGCTACACAGCAAACGACACATCACTTTTTCTTAAACTGCCCTCTGCTGCAACAAGAAAGATGCACTCTCCTAGCAGGACTAAAAACCTTAGGATTTCTCAACAGTTTCCAAAACTTAAACTCCAATACAATGAAAAAATTCAATTTTTATTATTTGGAGACAGAAATCTAACAGTGATGGAGAATGAACAAATTATTCAAAGAGTTAGCTATTACATCTGTTTAGCTCTTGATATTTTAGATTAAACCCCCCCCCCCTCCCCAAAGGCCTCTAACATTTTTCACCATCCATATTGTGGACCAAATCTATTGTATTTCCATTATTTCCAGTTTGACATGTTTTGTATATTGCCGACAATGTTAAAAAACTTAGGCAATAATATTGTATTATATTTTTATATATTATATATGGAATAAATGAGAAATGGAAGAAATCGAATTTTGAATCAATTCAAAATTCTAAATCACAATTCCCGTCCGGGAAAGTCCATGAAGTTCGTAAACAGACCGTAGAACGTTGTAGGTACCATCATTCAGTTAGCACACAGTTTAAAACCGATTCGGCAACGTTTTTTGATCACCAGAAAATTTTGAGCATGCTCTAAGTTCTGGAGGACCTACTCGTTCGAGTAGTTTCATGAAGTTTGTAAACAGATCCCAAACGGTTCTTACTAGGTTCTTAGTACGTCAAATCCGTAAGTGCACAGTTTAAGCCCGTTTTCGAGAACGTAGTGAGAACTAGTTTGGTGTGATAGTAGGGTAAACGATTATTTAAAATGAGTTCACAATTTTTAACTTTTTGAAATTGAAATAAAAGTTTCATATATCACATTTTGATAACATTGGGTAATACTACAACATTATCCTACATAGGCGTAGCCAGGGGCGGGGTGCCTCTTATTTTTGGCTTGTTAATGCCACAATCGCACCCCTCCGGCTGAAAACCGAAATATTTTTGGTGATCGCACCCCCCCCCCCTGACTGAAAGCTGGCTACGCCCCTGTCCTATGTGGTTTAAACTTTACCTAGGGCTTTTAAATGATTTCTATTTTAAAACTTACTAATGGAACAAAGGGTGCGTCCAGTATGTCAAAAATAAAATGCAATAAATAGAAGGAATTACATTTGTTTTACATCATTTGATATTCCTACGTACCCTCTGCCATGGGATTATTTGAGCTTCTCCCCCACCTCTCTGGTCAACATAAGTCTAGTGACGCTACAGCCAAAAATGAAAAAGGCAAAAAAAACATTGAATCACAAACTTATTTAGGACAGAGGTATTCCATCGGCAACATATTGCACTTTTTTATTGCAAAGCAAAAATGCATATTTCGAATTCTTTGAGATAGACTTTAGTATTGAAGTATGTGAGTTGGATACTTTATTAATTATTATTGAAAAATGTTAACATTTTCATGAAACATTTCCCCGGATATTGTTGTGACGTGCTACTATGGCAACCGTTACTCTACATGTGCTTCGTTTTTTAAACTTTACTGCTTTAACTGCAATACTTAAATACAGTACAATATATACTCGTAAAAGTAAGAGTCCAACATTTGCAGGCTTCTATATGCTTCCAAATGTATACTTTCGATTGCCAAATATTATAAATATAGCTTTTTACAATAGAGAATTCGCCTTCACCTGCATCGCCCGACGTCGCAAGTTCCATCTTGCTTAGTTTCCATCAAAGAAATTGTTCCAAATGTTTTGGCCTCTTTCTCAAAGCATATGCAAATGTATGAAAATCGTGACTTATATTGTATCTTGTTTAATATTCCAGGGTATGGTGTACTATATATATGGCCCCACGTTGTTGGACCTAAGACACCATCTCCAAATCGACATTACGGAAATGTCTACCGCTTTCACCATGATAGCAGTCGGAGCCCTGATTGGCGCAGTAGTGAGCGGATACTTTAACGACCGCTTCAATCAAGCGTTGTTACTTGGAATAGCGATGTTGACCAATATGGGTCTTCTTATCGCAGTACCTTACTTCAAACATATCGCTCCTTTTCTCGTGTGCTGGGGACTGATAGGTGTTGGGGCGTCGGTCGTATATACAGGTAATCTTATATTAATGTGAATAAAAGTAATCAATTTCAAAAATTGTTTAATGGTAGACAAAAGTAGAGATAAATATGTCAGAAATGCAAAAAAATCTATCGATACTTATTGAACATAACAGTGAAGAATAGTCAAAAACAGTGTGATTTGATGTTTTACAGTACTGGTCGTGTTTGTGATAGCCATATGGGGGAAAAGAAGCAGCCCATTCGTGCAGTTTCTACATTTTTCAGAGGGTGTTGGAGGTTGCATCGTCCCTCTTTTGGCAAACCCTTTCCTGGCGCCAACAAAATATGTAGACATTGAAAATAATGGAACATATTCCAACATGTCCAATGCAAGTTCTGGACCAGACAATGCATCAATGGTTGTGGAGACTACTGAAACTAACTTTCTCATAAATGAAAACAATGATATAACGGAGTCCAGTGTCAAGTATGCTTACCTTATTGTAGCTGTGTACTGTGGAGTAGTGGGTCTGCTTTTCTTTCTTATTGCTATCAAAATGAAAACAATTCGTGCTTTGAGACAAGATGCCAAAACACTGAACAATGAGCAACCGACAGAGTCAACTAAGGCACCACTTAATAAACGCTATAGGGTCAAAATGCTGTTCTTAGTGACTTTGATCTTTTACGCACATGGTGGAGTTCAAATAATCCTTAATGGACTTATAACGACTTTCTCCGTTGAAGAACTCCAATGGACAAAATATCTTGGAACAGCTATAGCGTCGGTTTCTGGAGGTGCAATTACCCTTTCATGTTTACTCGGAACTTTTGCAACTAAGATATTGTCCCAATCCCAAATGATATCAATACAGCTATCAACCATGCTCTTGTCAATGGCCACTATGGTAGTGTTTGTTCAGATGCACACTTATGTTTTATGGGTGACAGTCATTTTTACTGGATTATCAAGTGGCAGTATGATGGCTTCAATATATTCCTGGCTCCAAGAGAATGTAATGCCAGTAACGGGTATAGTAGTAAGCTGCAGTGTGGTTGGTAAATCAGTGAGTATGATGACAGTGCCCCTGTTGGCAGCTGCTCTAATGGAGAACGTACATTTCATGTGGTTTACGTATCTGCTACTTGGTATTGTTGTTTTGTTGGGGGTGATAGCCATATGCATATATGCATCTTTTAAAGTTCATATGAATAACCAAAACGCACAATGTGCTGTCGTGACATAAATCTTTCATTTCCTTTTAAAAAGATAACGCAGATCGTTACGCAAATACAATACAGAAAACTCCCATATGACTCCTGGTTCAAAAGCTCGCCTATTTTCAAAATGGCCACCACTTTTGTCTCGCGAAATTCACTTTTGACACATTTCCTAGCTTTACAAATAATTTCAGGGGTCCTACATTGTAAAAATCCATGTCAATGTAAAGGGTAGATATATGACAAATAATTTTGTTACAAAAAATCAGCGAAAAATTATATCCATTTTTTTTGTTTTCAGCCATTTTAGTTAACATTGATTTGTCTATCTGACTCGCGAAATCCACTCTCCGTCAATAACAGTGGCACGTTTTAAAACCTCTGTCGATAGGATTCCTGTTTTAAGTTATTTCTGTTCAACATCAATACAGAAAACTCCCCTATGACCCCTGGTTCAAAAGCTCGCCTATTTTTTCAAAATGGTCGCCATTTTTGACTCGCGAAATTCACTTTTGACCCATTTCCTAGCTTTACAAATAATTTCAAGTGTCCTACATTGTAAAAATCCATGTCAATGTAAAGAGTAGATGTATGAAATAATTTTGATACGAAAAATTAGGGAAAGATTATATCAATTTTTTTATTTTCAGCCATTTTAGTTAACATTGATTTGTCCATCTGTCTCGCTAAATCCACTTTTGGACCATTTGCCTTAAACCCTCTGTCGATAGGATTTCAGTTTCACGTTATTTTTGTTCAACATCAATACAAAAAACTCCCCTATGACTCATGGTTCAAAAGCTTGCCTGATTTCAAAATGGTCGCCATTTTTGTGTCGCGAAATTCAATTTTTGCCCATTTCCTAGCTTTACAAATAATTTCAAGTGTCTTGCATTGCAAAAAGCCATGTCACTGTAAAGGGTAGTTGTATGAAATAATTTTGTTACAAATAATTGGCAAAAAATTATATCCGTCTTTTTTCAGCCATTTTACTTACCATCGATTTATATTATATCCGTTTTTTTCTGTCACCATGTGAGCCCAGTACCCACGGTACTTATTTTTTCTTATTTTTTAACATTCTTGTGCCAAATCTCCCCCACACATGAAACCTATTCCTAATTGTGTATCTCAGAGGAATTTCAAAGCAAGTTGAAAGAAAGTTGAAATTATTGATAAATAATTAGGTATTACGATATTTTTACGATGTTCGTTTCCACAAATGATTCTTCATCAATATGATAGTATTTGTAGCCTCAAGTATATAAGATAAGATAAGTTTATTGTTCTTTATAGTGGTAGGTTACACAAATCAACCCAGCCCACCTGGGCTTATCAACCACTTAACAAGTTTAAACATTTTAAATTATACAATTAGTGAAATAAATATCAATCTGTGTCATACATATGGTTACGTCTTTTGACAAAGCACTCCCTTACAAAATGAGCAAATTGTCTTGTCATTTTCTCAAACAGGTACTTTAACTTTTCTACATTTGTGTCAATACATTTAAAAGTGTTATCAATAAAATACCTATGTCTAATTTCATTATAAAAATGGCAATGAAACACAAAATGTATCTCATCTTCCACACAATTTTGTTCACATAAACAGCATAATCTTTCTTCTAGTTTTTCATTCTTAAAACGACCCGTTTCTATTCTTAATGTTAAAATATCCATACGCAATTGTGCTAAAAGTGACCGTTCATATTTACTTAAATTCAATGTCAAATACTTTTCAGTTTCATAATTATTTTTAAAAGTTGCATAAGTCCTTAACTTTGGTTTTGAACTAACCATATCTGGCCATCTATTTTTATAATCATCCATACGATTCAGTAAGATTACATTTCTCTAAAATGCTTTTTACAGTTTGAGACCATTTACTCTTACATTTAATATCCCATAAAAATATTTTCTTTGTCAGTCTCCCATCTTCCAGCCATGATAGACGGTTAAATAATCGAACTAATTCAATTTGCTGTTCTGAAATTAAAGGTGTCCACCCAAAATCTCCATGCAAAGCATGTAAAGGCACAAATTTGTGTACTCCTGCATAATACCTTTGTGCTCTATCATAAATTAAATTACAATATTTTAAATAATCATGTGCTCCCCATACTCCGACTCCATAATATAGCACTGGCAATACACAAGCTTTAAATAATTTTGTAAAAGTATTAAATCCTATGTCTCTATTAAACTTGCACTTATTAATTAGAGCACCTAGAGCTCTACCTGCTGAGTCAGATAGCATTTTTACAGCTTCTTCAAACTTACAATTTTCATTAAATATAACACCAAGGTATCTGTATTGATCGATCATATTAACACTTACATCACCTAGCTTAAAATTAAAATTAGTTCTTTTTGTTTTTAATTTTCTAAAATGCACACTATTAGTTTTTGAAATGTTAACCTTGACACGCCATTTAAAACCCCATTTATTCACAATATCTAATAGCTTCTGTAAACTCTATTCACTTTCTGCTAACAGGACTAAATCATCAGCATATGCTAAAACTGACACTTTGGAATCTTCAATCTTCACACCATATGGACTTGAGTTTAATTCTTTTAAAAGTGTATTTATGTATATTGAAAATGATATTGGAGAAATTGTATCTCCTTGTCTCAAACCAGACTCTGTAGGAAACCAACTGGTCATAAAATTATTAAGTTTTATAGCAGACTGGGTCCCTATCAAAAATCCCTTAATAGTTTTATACATTTTACCTTTAACACCATTGTTTAACAGCTGAAAAAGTAGCAAATCCCTGTTTAAATAATCATACGCTTTCTCTAGGTCAATAAAACAAGTAAAAATATTTCCATTCTTTTCTACTTTGTTACGTATAATGCTGTCTAATGAAAATATATGGTCAATACAGGATCTATTGGCTCTAAAACCATTCTGGGAATCCTCAAGTAAAGCGTTATCCTCACAAAACATAACAAGTCGTTTATTGATAATATTGCTATACAGCTTATAGATACATGAAAGCATGCTTATTCCTCTATAATTAAGAGGTATACGTGGATCTTTGTCACCTCCTTTAGGAATAGGGAATACAATACCTTTTAACCACACGCTAGGGATAATGCTTAAATCAAAACACTTATTGAAAAATACATGAAGTGCCCTTTTTATAACTTTATTATTTTTATTTATATAATATATCTTTTATCGAAGATTTACTACGGATAATAGGATAATTTTTCAATTTTTCCTTTTTTAATTTTTGAGCGTGCGCAGTAGCGTATTACATATCGAAATGTGCAACGAAACGAAAAAACGAAATCACAAATAATCGAAAAGTAAAATGGAGGGAATATTTGAAATTATCTAAAGTAAATACAAATTTACCTTTGCAAATTCGAAACAACAGCAACGTTCGGCATTAGAGGCGTTTATTGAGGGCAGGGACTGGAAGTCGCCATTTTCTGTAAATATCACAGGGTAATTTCGTTTTGCCATCAAAAGTTTTACATTTACCCAGTGTCAGACAGGAACTCAGTAATCCCACAATGCAGTTCAGATTTCAAAAATCTCACAAAAATTGGAGGCTCATACATTAAGCTGAATAGTTGCAGATACATAGCATCATTTACATATATTAACCGTCAATAACTTCGGGGAAAGTGTTTTGTCAAAAAGTCAAGAGAAGAGGTAAGGAAACTGCCTATTTATATTTGGATTTTCTACTTGAACTAAAAAGGTACCCAGGTCCACGATTAGGAATAGGTTTCATTTGTGGGGGAGATTTGGCACAAGAATGATAAAATATAAGAAAAAACGCCAATTCGACCCCACATTTATGGGGGTAGAATTATCGGAATTTACTCCATTTTGGTCTGTAATGCGTTTTAGACTCGTTTTGAATAGTTACGCGTGGCTGGAACGCGTTACTACTATCCACCTTGTGTAAAGAGGCAAATATTCGACTGGTATCAATAGACGAACGGTATATACAAATGAAAAATAGATTTGTGTTTTGAAAAGGACATGCGCATGTTGCATGAATTAATGTGTCCCTGACCTGCTCCAAAATAATTTAAGTGTCATTGTCCGGTCTCCGTCACAAAAAATGAACATACCGTTTCAAAGTACTGACTTCCCTTATTAAGAAAATATTTTTTATTTTGATTGTAACGGGGGCTTTTTTCTCTAAACTGGGGTCAAACAAGGTTGCATTCTAAAAACACTTTCTTTTATATATTTTCTAAACTTACCACATAACTACACCTCAAGTATGATATCAATTGATTTGGATAAAAGTTAAGTACTTTTGATGTTTTGGTGTCAACACATTTTAAGTAATAAAAAACACTGTTTAATGCTTGGAAAAAGGTAATGTGACACGAATAAAAAGTACAGGGTGACTAAAATGTTAGCCAAATAAATATCTATGATGGCTTAAGAATATGATGATATCCCCGTGTTAAGCCAATAGTGTATATCCCCATGTTAAGTCAATATACCCTTGCTCAAATCCTCATTTTTTAAGTCAGTAGTTGTTTTTTTGTGGCGGACACCCGGACAACCAACTCCTTATCTAGAGCTCTTAGAGAAATCAGATCAGGGACTATAGTACCCCCACAAGTTTTTGATAATTATTTTGAATGATGCGTGATTTGAACACGCTAACATATACTTTTTGTTATTAAATTCAGCACACATAAACTAGAGACAATTTCCAACTTTGGATTTTTTTGTTTTTTATTTTACTTTAATAACAATAAAATACAAGCGACTGATCAAGGGTGTCATTAATGCGTTTAAACCAATTTGACGTCATAAATCAAAATTAAGAATCGCTGATTTTATTTACTAATCACTTATTTGTACAATAACCCATTGTCAAAATCGGCCTTTATGGTATTTTTGAATAGTCTATCTGTAGTCTGTCTATAAATAGGACAGGTCCATCAACAAGGTCTTATGTTAGAAATGTTAAACTTGCCCTAGATATCTAGTTGTCCAGTTGTTGTCATGGTTGTCATCATAAATATATGCATTGAAGCAATGTAGCAATTTAGTAAAACATTGGCCACTCTGTAGTATTTTGAAATTGAGCCAGGCCACGGGTAAAGGGGTCTTATCACAGATTTTTTAAATATTCTGATTTTTTGTTTATTTTAGAAAGCACAAAGAGACCTTTCAAATGAGCCCTGGCTTATGTCTTAACTATTTTTCCTTGCATATAGACCAGAAAGTCGGATTTGAATTTAGCACATTTTCCTCTTAATCTTGGGCACATTTTTGGCTCTGTATTACAATTCTAATTTTTGTGATAAGACCGGTTTTCCTATGGCCAGGCTCAATAACTGCCATTTAATAAGCATTATCAAACATATGGGTCAATAAAAATTTCCAATGTTGGAAATCATCTCTAGTTAATGTGTCCTAATTCTAATAACAAAAAATAGCACAGGGTGAGCTATCTATTCAAATAACGAGTCAAAGATACTACCAGAAACCTGTGTGGGGTACTATATAAGTGTGGCACTGAATACACCAGGATACCTTAAATTAATCAGCAAACTATCTATACTATCTATTTGATGTTCGTTATGCTTCTTAGTCAAACAGAAAAGTGAGCGTTACCACTGGTGATACGCTGGTTACCGAAACGGTTCGTTTCGGTAACAAAATGTCGGAACGTCGAAGGTACGAGTCGTAGGCAGAATCCCCACCGCATTTTTTCTCACAAACGTGTATCAGTGTCATATGTTTTAGAAAATGTACATGATTGCGAAAAAATAGCTCAGAAGACAACAGAATCGTCGATTTAATTCCTCACTTAAGTTACATAAACGGTAGGGGTTAAAAGTGCAGATCTTAACTGTTTTTCGAAATACCGTTTATGTAACTTAAGTGAGGAATTAAATCGACGATTTTCGATTCCGTTGTCTTCTGAACTATTTGTTCGAATTCGCAAATGTGTACATTTTCTTAAACATATGATACTGATACACGTGTGTGATGAAAATGTCGTGGGAATTCTGCCTACAACGTGTGAAATAAGAAAAAAAAGAAAAATCGTACCTTCGACGTTCCGACATTTTGTTACCGAAACGGTTTTATTTTGTGAATCTATACAAACTTAAAACGTTGATTTTCAAAAGAGTAATATGACGAATCGTCGATGATTAATAGCCTAAAGGGTCGGTGGAGTGAAAAGCAAGAGTCAGAGACGTGATGATATTATAGTAGATACTCAAGAAGAAGTCGGTGAAATGAACAGCGAGAGTCAAATCCGTGATGGTTTTATGGTGGATAACAAAGAAGAGGTCGGCGGAGTGAACAGCAAGAGTCAACGCCGTGATGATATTATGGTGGATACTGAAGTAAAAGTCGATGAAATGAACAGCGAGGGTCAAAGCCGAGTTGATATTTCACCTGTTAAAGTGGATACTCATGTTGAACAGGATCTTAAGAGGTTCTGGACAAATCATTTGATTCTGGACTTGTCATATTTTTTTTTCAACGAAATCACATCCAAGGGTTGAATTTTTATTAGCTATTTAGAGAGTGAGTCCTGCCTAGTATTAATTTCAATAAAAAAAGTTAAAATAGGACCCAATTTGAGAGTCAATCTAATACTTACATAACATTGATAAATTAAGGCAAATCCTGAAATATTTTTAAAGAGCATTTTTTATGAAATATTATCCAGCAAGTATTTAGATGAAACGGTCTTATTTAAATACAAATCATAACATTATGATATTTTTCATGAAACATTTTTCATTTTTAATTTAGGTGAAAACCCTTACATGGTGATGTGTTTTCATAACTTCTTTCATAAAATTCCATCAAGGGGTGAAGATAAAATGATCGAATTTAAGTGATTTAAGGATCACGAGAATATGTTTTCTTGGATATTTTCTATGAAATCCCATCCAATGGTCAAGGTAAAATTTTGATTTTGATTTGGTATTAGGTCACGTGTTCCAAAGATCCATATAAGGCCCATAGAACCATATAGGAACGTCATTTTGAATGTCACGTGATAGATCCATATAAGGTTTTTAGAACCATGTCGGGAAAGATGAGGGGAAGCCCCTGACACCTGTTTCACGATTTTATCCGAACGTTGTTCGGATCATTTCGGTTTTTATGCACTTCATTATTGTACCGAAGTTTGCCGATTCGATTCGTCGTATTTCGGAATCCTGGTGACAATTTTATACTCCATTTGGAGTAATTTTGATCTACTTCTTATGACGAAAATTCCCGAACCTTGTTCGGATTAATACGGATTTTCTGACCTACTTTATCTTCCGAGATTTCACGAGTTAACATTCGTCTCATTTCGGAATCCTGGTGACAATTTTATACTCCATTGGAGTATTTTTGATCTACTTCTTATGACGAAAATTCCCGAACCTAATTCGGATTAAACCGGATTTTCTGACCTACCTTATCTACCGAGATTTAACGAGTTACATTCGTCTCATTTCGGAATCCTGGTGACAATTTTATACTCCATTGGAGTATTTTTGATCTACTTCTTCTGGATTTTGCCCTACTTATTATATCTTGACAACAAGCAAATCAAAAAGTTCGACATGAACGGGTCTCGATCAACTAACCTATAGCGTGGAAGCCAGGCACGCTAACCATGATGCCAACGTGCCGCCGATATGAAAGAACAAAAGTAATATATATTTATACCGAGCGTCAATTCAAAATGATCCCCACTTTTGACTGCACTTAAATACGACTCGTCAGTTGTATCCAGAATAGGTAAACGCCTATGGCGCTAGTGAATAACCAAGTCCCAGGTGAGTGGTTCGTATCCCTCTGTGATATACTATTTTTGTTTTATTAAATACGACAGAAAGGAGCAAGGTGTAGCTTGAAAACAAGACGTTAGTTTGTTTCAAAACAGTTTGGAAACATTAAACATTAAACATTAATTTAAGATTTTCCACTCCTGAAGGGGCTCTAGATCTATGAAATTCATTAATCCACTCAGTAAAAATACGATTCCTCTGCAACCTGATGTCCAATCAAGATTATTGAAATATATATGTGTTCCTGACACGTTTGAGCGACCAGGAATAGCAAGGTCTACACAAAGTTTGCACGCGAAATTGACGTAATTCATGACTGAAATTGGGAAGACAAAATTTGAGATTCACAAACAAAATTGCTTGTGAAAACAATTTACAAAAGTGTTCCAGAGACTCTAATCTACTTGGCTAAGGTTTTATCTGAAGATTGCCTTATTAAGCAGGTAGAGGGGCATACAGAATACGGAAGCAAATGCTATGTTGAAAATGTTCTATATTTCAATTTGATACTCTTATTACATGTCACGTAGGCCAGTGTTTTATATGGGGATTATATGTACTTTACTTGTTTATATGAACGTAAATGATTACATGAAATCTGCATTCTTCCGGGTTTAATCTGGGTTTGTATTGTCTTATTGGGGCTTTTCGACTTTAAAACAAACCCTACCTAAATGGATTGTGTCTCGGGAACGTTTTTGTAAATAGTTATTGGAGAGGTTAAGCTAACGATGTTTTTCACAACGTAACCGTGAACGCAAAGTACGAAAATTAACAAAGGAATGTATCGAGCGCTCATAGTTTTATGCGCGCTTAGTCTACTTCAGATACTCTTTCAGCTTCAGATTTTCGGGTTTAGAACGGGAGATTTGAAATTTGACGTTGGGTCAACGGGAACCATTTTACACGTGTCTATTGAACACTATGCTGTCAATTTCGATGCACAGTTGAATTCTTGCTGAACACGATGATGTATGTCATGCATGATTTAGCGCCAAAAATCTTACGAAACGAGCTCGTTTAAAATATGTATTAGAAAACCAGCTATAAAACCGCATCAATGACATACTATAGAATCATTACACGCTATGGTGTAGTCTAAACAAACACTGGATTTGAAGGGCTATTTATATGAGAAGGCTACATGAATTTGTATATGGTCGAGTGATACGTACAGGTTCAGTTTCGATTATATATGCAAAGCTTAACCTCTCCACCATAAACAATTCTGAAAGAATATCACATATTTTTGTCTTCTCGATTTCAGTCATGAATTACGTCAATTTCTCGTGCAAACATTGGGTAGACGTTGTCATACCCTGATGCCAGAACGTGTCAGGAACATATAGATACTCGAATGATGTTGATTGAACATCAGGGTGCAGAGAAATCGTAATTTTACTGAGTGGCTTCACGAAAAAATAAGCAGCACTTTAGGCCACCTTAAATACAACTCGTCAGTTGTATCCAGTTGGAATCCCAGCGTATTTTTAAAAAATTTTTTATTATATGGTTGTGCTTTGATTTTACGCTGAAAACATTTATAACTACGTCAACTTTATATTAAATCATTTATTATCTTTTCAGTTGTATTAAAATGTAAAATATGATATATGTCAGCTTATTGCTTTCTGGAGAACAGTCAAGGTTAAAATTTGGTACAATGAATCGGACACTCATGTAAATCGACATGGTTATAACATTGAGCTCAATGCAGTAAATTAGTTATTTCTATGAATCACAGCGGGATTGGATTGGTTTGATTTTATATGATTGCCAACTCTGGCGGTATTTTTGTAAATGCTTTTGACCGCGGTAGATGTGAAACTGATACAGTTGTGTATTATTCAATTGTTTTATGTCTTAATCACATTTGCTCCGATTTTCACTATACGACGCCCGGCCGATTGAGTATTGTGCTCAGAAATGTATTCAATTTTTAACAAAATACTCGCAGCAAATGTGATCCAGGCATTGCGCAGCGGTATTTCGAAGATACTATTGTTGATTAACCACGACCCAGCCAATTTTAAAATCATACTAGTACCTAGATGTGACCTTGAAATAATGTTGGCCAATACACATTGACTTTGACCTTAGGTCACCTAATCATGTGTCGTCAATGGTCATTGTAGCCCTCAAGGTCCTTACAACGCCAAATACTTAGATATTTATTTTTGATCTTGAAACAAACTTGACCCAGTAACATTGGCCTTGAACTCAGTTCACCTAATCGTTGGTTGCCAAGGGTCACAGCAGCCCAAAGGACTTTAAATCACCAAAAAACCTAGATATTGATATTTTACATAGGAATGACCTTGACTTCAGGTCACCTAATCATGCCTCATCAAGGGTCGAATCTCAGACCAAGGGTAAAAAACGCGTAAACCTAGATATTGACATTTTAAAGAGAGAATCGGATCTAGCAAGCAGTCTAACAAAAAAATTGTTTCAATTTTAGAATATTTCTGGCTTATGTCATTCCTTTTCATGTCTATTTTCTAAAAATCCCAAAAGTGCACACTTTATTTCAGGAAAACTAAAGAGTTTACAGCAATGACTTTTGTATATTTCTTCTATAAGAATGGTTACTTATTATTTATAATTTTTCACTTTTAATCTATTATAACTTAATCAATTTCTAACATATCGTAAATATTTTGTGAGATATTGTATTTGAGACTGTAAGGAATAGTGTACGTCAGTTGTACATGTTGCTTGTAATTTTGTCACCTCCATATATCTGATTCTGCCTTTAACCTAGAATGACTTTGACCTCTGACCTTAGTAGAACGCTCACTGGCCCATCAAGTATGAGGGCAAAAGGAGATGTCGAGACCTACTATAAAGCATGTTCGGTCTGTCTGTCATTTTGTCTGTCTGGCGGGACATCTCCTTCTACACCATTTAACCTTAGTAAGTTGGTCTCCGAAGGTCAGAGTTAAGTTCATGCAAAGGTAAACGATCAATGTCTAGGTATTTGGCGTTTGATTATACTATGGCCCTTGGCGAATTATGATTAGATGAACCGAGGTCAACATTAATGTTTCTTGTACAAGGTCATCCCAAGCTCAAAGATAAATATTTAGGTATTTTACGTTTCAAGACCTTTGGACAAATTCGATTCAATTCAAGAATCGGTCAAGGTCAAAAAATCAATATACGGGTATTTTGTATTTTTTTGTAAAGATGTATCAAAGTTAAAATGTATACAGAGATAAAATAGGTTAGCTCCTATCGTTTCCTTGTGTATACGTTTATGTCTCTGCGTAATAACGCAGATGCGAGCAGGTAGTTACCAGTCTCAACACAAGGTGGCTCGTTCGGGTCAGATAGCATGGCGGGTATGGTAGAAAGTTCCCTTTAACTTAAAGTACATCTTTTTTCGTGGTTCAATTTTCATATCACCCTTAAAATGTATCTAATAGCAATGCAAATTAAAATATGTCCAGTGAAAGAAAATGCAATACAAAATAGATATTTCACTTTTTGTGATTTTGTAACAATGGGGTTATTTTTTGTATAACGCATTGAAACATCTTTAAAAAGTGAGCAATGTAAGTGTTGTGATAATAACGCCCCTCATACCTATTTATTACAGGTCGTGTAGACCATTGTTGCCTGATTTATTGCAAAAACATTGACTTTTGCACGTTGATGATGATGATGATGCGCCTTTTATAATAGATCTCAGTGTATATCAATGAAATCCAAAATGTAATATTTAGTTGATTCCACAGGCTAAAGTATGAAAATGTATAACATATATCTAAAAATTTTACACTGTCTTGATTAATGAATTTCATAGATCTAGAGGCCCTTCAGGAGTGGAAAATCTTAAATTATCAGAGATTAATGTTTCCAAACTGTTTTGAAACAAACTTACGTCTTGTTTTCAAACTACACTTTGCTCCTTTCTGTCGTATTTAATAAAACAAAAATAGTATACCACGGAGGGATACGAACCACTCACCTGGGACATGGTTATTCACTAGCGCCTTAGGGGTTCACCTATTCTGGATACAACTGACGAGTCGTATTTAAGTGGAGTAAAAAGTGAGGATCATTTTGAATTGACGCTCGGTACAAATATATAATACTTTTGTTCTTTCATATCGGTAGCACGTTGGCCTCATGGTTAGCGTGCCTGGCTTCCACGCTATAGGTTAGTTGATCGAGACCCGTTCATGTCGAACTTTTTGATATGCTTGTTGTCAAGATATAATAAGTAGGGCAAAATCCAGAAAAAGTAGATCAAAAATACTCCAATGGAGTATAAAATTGTCACCTGGATTCCGAAATGAGACGAATGTAACTCGTTAAATCTCGGTAAATAAGGTAGGTCAGAAAATCCGGTTTAATCCGAACTAGGTTCGAGAATTTTCGTCATAAGAAGTAGATCAAAAAAACTCCAATGGAGTATAAAATTGTCACCAGGATTCTGAAATGAGACGAATGTTAACTCGTGAAATCTCGGAAGATAAAGTAGGTCAGAAAATCCGGATTAATCCGAACAAGGTTCGGGAATTTTCGTCATAAGAAGTAGATCAAAAATACTCCAAATGGAGTATAAAATTGTCACCAGGATTCCGAAATACGACGAATCGAGTCGGCAAACTTCGGTACAATAATGAAGTGCATAAGAACCGAAATCAAAATCAAAATTTTACCTTGACCATTGGATGGGATTTTATAGAAAATATCCAAGGAAACAAATTCTCGTGATCCTTAAATCACTTAAATTCGATCATTTTATCTTCACCCCTTGATGGAATTTTATGAAAGAAGTTATGAAAACACATCATCATGTAAGGGTTTTCACCTAAATTAAAAATGAAAAATGTTTCATGAAAAATATCATCATGTTTTGATTTGTATTTAAATAAGACCGTTTCGTCTAAATACTTGCTGGATAATATTTCATAAAAAATGCACTTTTAAAATATTTCAGGATTTGCCTTAATTTATCAATTTAATGTGAGTATTAGATTGACTCTCAAACAGGGTTCTATTTTAACTTTTTTTATTGAAATTAATACTAGGCAGGACCCACTCTCTAAATAGCTAATAAAAATTCAACCCTTGGATGTGATTTCGTTGAAAAAAAATATGACAAGTCCAGAATCAAATGATTTGTCCAGAACCTCTTAAGATCCTGTTGTTGATAGATCTGGCACAACACTAGCAGAAAATCTAAAGTGGCCCACTACGTTACTGATATTTCTTGCTGCTATTGGTTCGGTAAATATAGTTTATTGAAGTATTTTTTCAAATTGACTTCGTTAAATTTTTTTTGATGCGTTCATTGGTGTACCTCGAGGTTCGGAGGTTGATTTCATGGATGTTCAGATTTAGATCATAAAACATTGTCATATCAGACTTTTAAAAAATTGGTTTATTCGTTTATTATGTTAATAGGGAGTTTAAGTTGCATATAAAATCGAAACGCCAACCTATACGTATGACCAATCGCTCACACAAATGCATTCCGTTCATGTTTAGGCTATGAAAAACATTGCAAGCTCATCTCCCTATTATTTAGAATTTTTGACTTCCCTGAACCACTTTCTGAGCTTACACATGATGTTATTTCTTTCCGATATTTTTGAACCAATCGTACAATTCTTTTCAACATAAAATAAATTAGCATGCATGCTATCTATTAGTGTGAATTATTACTTATTGATAACAATGTATTACAACTAACCCCCCTATTACACCAAACTAGTTCTTACCCGTTCTTGCCAGTCCTACGAAAACGTCGTAAAACGGGCTCAATCTGGCTGTGGTCGGGAAATATGTCTAAAATAATTAGCTACTTCGTTCATAAACAGTCTTCAATACGTCCATCTCATTCGCAGTTCGTTCAATCGCATCGCGTCGGTGTGCAACGTCGTATAACGCGTCCCTAAGTCTACAGATTACAGAACGGTATAGTCGCCATCGAATCAATTCAAAATTCTAAATCACGTTCCCCGTCCGGGAAAGTCAATGAATCTCGTAAACAGACCGTAGAACGTTGTAGGTACGTTCATATGGAATTTATTTTGTATCAAAATTGGACATTACATGATGTATGGGAAAAATCGAACTATATGATGCGATACTCGAACTATATGATTCGAAACTCGCATCATACTATGCGAAATACGCATCATTATATGCGAAACTCGCATCATCGTATGCCATTTTCAATCCATGTTATACCAACAGTTAATTTTCTTACATAACTTATTTTCATTCACACACGCACTGGTTGTATCATGTGTCACACAAAGAGTTGGCACTAACTCCAATCACTTTCCAAAAATCCAAAAGCAATGTTGAAATGTCACACGGATTGTGTTATAAGTTGCATAGAATACTAAAAGAATTACACATGGATCAAAGTAAATTTCGAACGAACGTGTCAATTTTACACACGCATTGAGTTCAAACTCGCATAGGATGGTTCCCACTCGCATAGGCTGTCACAAACAAGTTGCACTTCACATAGGGTGCGATATTTGAAGTCACGTGATATTTACATCCTTGTTTCTACAATATGGCGCCCTCCGTTGAAATGTTATAAAATGTAAATTTTAAATTAAAAATATATAATAGGATACCCTAGGCCCTAGGCTAGGGAGACGTACAGTGGCCATTTATTGAGAAACTACAAACATCTTCCCAAGTAAAAAAATTCTAATTTAGACTTACTTTAGACCTAGTACCGCTCTAATGCCGCTCATATCCTTCTAAATTACTGGGCGGAATTGGAACGGTATTAAAATATGTTAGTACCGACTAGCTGGTACTAGAGTTATATATTGCATCGGTGTTAAATCTGTTAATACCGACTAGTCGGTACTAGAGTTATATTACAGCGGTGTTAACTTATATTTAATCTTGTTGATACAGACTGAGCGGTATAAGAGCGGTATTACGTTATAAAAAATTAGGACATCTATACTAGATCGGTGTTAAATTGATCAGTATTGGAGCTGTAATAGAGCGGTATTAAATATCCCTGTCCAATACCGATGAATCGGTATTTGATCGGTACTTGATCGGTATTGGAGTTTCACTAAAGCCATATTAAATAGCATAGTCCTATACCGGTGCATCGTTATTAGAGCTATTTAATATCGGTACTAGGTCGGTATTTGGTCGGTATTTGGTTAAAGCTGATTGGCTGACAGGACTTCTAAATTAGCTCATTTGCATGATAAATTTTAGAAGGATTTCATCGGTATTAGTTCGGTATTAGACAACTACATTAGGTCGGTATAAGGTCGGTATAAGGTCGGCATTTAATATGCAACGTCCATTGGATTTTTTCACTTGGGTTTTTATCTTTTTGCCGCGCTGATGTGTTATTTCGTTTAGTGCAAAATTAACGCAAGATTTAGAACAAAATCTCGAACATCTCTAGAAAGCAATGTTACATCAAGGTGTGTGATCGGCACATCATGGTTTGTGAAGGGAAAAACGTTTGTGCGAGCCGCATAAGCATTTGTTCGACTTGTGTGCCCTGTTTGATGTCATGTTTAAACAATGCATACACAAATACGCATGTACAAGTGTGATTTTACAAACATAAAGTGTGCAAACTCGAACAAACCGCGTATGAAATCACACGGATTGTGTATGCATTCTGCTAAACGCTATTCAATGTGTTAGAGATATCACATAAATATTAAGTTTAAAACCAGTTTTGACGACCAAGAGAACATTTTGAGCATGTTAGTTCTAGAGGACCTACCCGTTCGAGTACGTTCGATGAAGTTTGTAAACAGACCCCAAACTGTTCTAAGTACGTCCAGTCCGTTCGTACACAGCTGAAGCCCGTTTCCGAGAACGTAGTGAGAACTAGTTTGGTGTGATAGTAGGGTTAAAATGATCAATTCTTGTAAAATTCAAAATAAATCTTATTTTTGGCTTGTTTATGCCACAATCGCACCCCTCCGGCTGAAAACCGAAATATTTTTGGTGATCGCACCTCCCCCTGACTGAAAGATGGCTACGCCCCTGTCCTATGTGGTTTAAACTTTACCTAGGGCTTTTAAATGATTTCTATTTTAAAACTTACTAATGTGAACAAAGGGTGCGTCCAGTATGTCAGAACTAAAATGCAACAAATAGAAGGAATTACATTTGTTTTACATCATTTGATATTCCTACGTACCCTCTGCTATGGGATCATTTGAGCTTCTCACCCACCTCTCTGGTCAACATAAGTCTCTTGACGCTAGAGCCAAAAATGAAAAAGGCAAAAAAACATCGAATCACAAACTTATTTAGGACATCGGCAACATGTTGCACTTTTTTATTGCAAAGCAAAACTGCATATTTCGAATTCTTTGAGATAGACTTTAGTATTGAAGTATGTGAGTTGGATACTTTATTAATTATTATTGAAAAATGTTAACATTTTTATGAAACTTTTCCCCGGATATTGTTGTGACATGTTACTATAGCAACCGTTACTCTACATGTGCTTCGTTTTTTAAACTTTACTGTTTTAACTGCAATTTAGTTATTTATTTCTTTAGAAAAAATGTATATACAATAATAATACATGACTAATACTGACACCAAATGGCATATAAAAGTGTAATGTCAAGTATCAAAAAAAGTATCACTAGAAAAAATATAAAAAAAATATAGTCTAACTAGTTTACAAGGGTATATAGGTATATGAGTTTCATATATACAAGTATTTACATGATATAACATAGTACAATGCATACACTAAGCATGTATGTACGTTGTGTTTAAATGATGTGTCATGACTATTGTAATATACAATGCGTGGATAGTAAATAAAACTGTTTAATATGGAAGTTGTCACATTGACGGGTATTATAACTATGTGTATCGCAGTTTATTTGGAATTTGTATCGAGTAGAGAATTTAGTATTTGGTCACCATCTCTTACTTGGTACATGAAAATTGCTGTATTCAGCTTATTTATATCATATATATTCAGAAGATTCAGAAGATCCCAATGTACTGAGAAATATTTTTTTCTAAGTTTTTGATATGCTCTTTGAAAGTTAAATTGGCATCAATAGCTATTCCTAAGAAAGATATAGTGATGTCTTGCTTGAGTTTGGTGTCATTTATTTTGAGAAAGTGATTGTTAGACGTTTTACCTGGTCCAAAGAGAATCCATTTAGTTTTGTCAATGTTTAAAGAAAGTTTATTGGCATTGATCCAGTCACTGAGCTTTGAAAGTTCTTCATTTGCGGTGTCAAATAGAGTGGGTAAATCTTTGCGAGAGGCCAAGAGATTGGTATCATCAGCAAATAGGATGAATTCAAAGAAATCAGAGGATTTGTAGATGTCATTTATGTAAAGAAGAAATAAAATAGGACCAAGCACTGAACCTTGAGGGACACCATGAGATAATGAGGTTTGTTTAAAAATAACAGTCTGATGACGTTGAGTTAAGTAACTTTGAAACCATGAAAGGGTAACACCGCGCATTCCGTAGTGTGAAAGTTTATCTAATAATATATTATGATCAATAGTGTCAAATGCTTTTGAGAAGTCTAATGATATCCCTAGTGAAGGAATTTTGCTTTCATTTGCACATCTTATCTTTTCAATAAAAGTTAGAAGTGGCATGTATGTAGACTTTTTCTTCTTACAATGATGATCTTCAGATCAACCATGTATCATGTGAATCCCTGACCATCCAGCTTACCAACTCAAAAAATAAAAACACCCTAATCTCAATTACATATAAACCTCCTAACACTAATCAAGAGGAATTATATATTGATCTTCAAGCACTTCTTGATACTCCAAGGAAAAAAACAGTGTATATTCTTGGTGATTTTAATTGTGACATTTTAAAAGCAGAAAGCAACCATGCTACAATTTGCAATACTTAAATACAGTACAATATATATTGTTAGTACCTCAGTGTAAATACTCGCATCTGATTGGTCAATTAGCGGTCAACATTTTTGCCTGTACCCCACCTGGGCATCATGGGATATCATATTATTGACCGCGTATGTTACTGTACTACACTTGTGAATAATGGGGAATATGACGTCATAATGTCTACAGAAAAAACATGGTAGACGGACATTTTGTAAACGTTGATGAAAGTCATATTTTGACTTTACTAGACGACAAGTATAGCAAAATACAAATAGAAACGTAAAATTAACATAAATTTACTAATGAGTACGCATTGCTGGCGTGGTTCGGAGAAAAGATTGTGAAATGAAGCCATACCGATTGATGATTGTCATCTATATGTGTATTATTAGTTTCTTCGGACTAACAAAACATTTGTAGACCTCTCCATTCGGTCAACCGTCAAAATCATATACCTCGACTGTAAACCTTGAAACTACTGTTGACCTCGACCTTCGGTCTCTGTCAACAGTACTTTCTCGGTTTACAGTCTCGGTATACAATTTTGACGGTTGACCTCTGGAGAGGTCACAATTGTATACTCGTAAAAGTAAGAGTCCAACATTTGCAGGCTTAAGACAAGGGAAATGGTTCCAAATGTTTTGGCCTCTTTCTCAAAGCATATGCAAATTTATGAAAATTGTGACCCATATTGTATCTTGTTTAATATTCCAGGGTATGGTGTACTTTATATATGGCCCCACGTTGTTGGACCTAAGACACCACCTCCAAATCGACATTACAGAAATGTCTACCGCTTTCACCATGATAGCGTTCGGATCCCTGATAGGCGCAATAGTGAGTGGATATCTTAACGACCGCTTCAATCAAGCGCTGTCACTTGGGATAGCGATGTTGACCAACATGGGCCTTGTTATCGCAGTACCTTACTTCAAACATATCGCTCCTTTTCTCGTGTGCTGGGGACTGATAGGTGTTGGGGCGTCGGTCGTATATACAGGTAATCTTATATTTATGTGAATAAAATTAATCAATTTCAAAAATTATTTAATGATAGACAAAAGTATAGAGGTGAATATGTCAGAAATGCAAAAAATCTATCGATACTTATTGAACATAACAGTGAAGAATAGTCACAAACAATGTGATTTGATTTATTTACAGTACTGGTCGTGTTTGTGATAGCCATATGGGGGAAAAGAAGCAGCCCATTCGTGCAGTTTCTACATTTTTCACAGGGTGTTGGAGGTTGCATCGTCCCTCTTTTGGCAAACCCTTTCCTGGCGCCAACAAAATATGTAGACATTGAAAATAATGGAACATATTCCAACATGTCTAATGCAAGTTCTGGACCAGACAATGCATCAATGGTTGCGGAGACTACTGAACCTAACTTTCTCATAAATGAAAACAATGATATAACGGAGTCCAGTGTCAAGTATGCTTACCTTATTGTAGCTGTGTACTATGGGGTAGTGGGTCTGCTTTTCTTTCTTATTGCTATCAAAATGAAAACAATTCGTGCTTTGAGACAAGATGCCAAAACACTGAACAATGAGCAACCGACAGAGTCAACTAAGGCACCACTTAATAAACGCTATAGGGTCAAAATGCTGTTCTTAGTGACTTTGATCTTTTACGCACATGGTGGAGTTCAAATAACCCTTAATGTACTTATAACGACTTTCTCCGTTGAAGAACTCCAATGGACAAAATATCTTGGAACAGCTATAGCGTCGGTTTCTGGAGGTGCAATTACCCTTTCATGTCTACTCGGAACTTTTGCAACTAAGATATTGTCGCAATCCCAAATGATATCAATACAGCTATTGATCATGCTCTTGTCAATGGTCACTATGGTAGTGTTTGTTCAGACGCACACTTATGTTTTATGGGTGACAGTCATTTTTACTGGATTATCAAGTGGCAGTATGATGGCTTCAATATATTCCTGGCTCCAAGAGAATGTGATGCCAGTAACGGGTATAGTAGTAAGCTGCAGTATGGTTGGTAAATCAGTGGGTGTGATGACAGTGCCCCTGTTGGCAGCTGGTCTAATGGAGAACGTACATTTCATGTGGTTTACGTATCTGCTACTTGGTATTGTTGTTTTGTTGGGGGTGATAGCCATATGCATATATGCATCTTTTAAAGTTCATATGAATAACCAAAACGCACAATGTGCTGTCGTGACATAAATCTTTTATTTCCTTTAAAGATAACGCAGATCGTTTAAGCAAATTGAACGCTCGTTTTTGATGTTGCCTCTGCCTGTTCATATATCAATAGTTTAAGCTTGTATTCGCGAATGTGTGACGAAGTCATAGCTGACCTCGTTGGTCAGTCTACTTGTTTCACTTCACATCAGTTGATGTCACAATGATCTTATTCTGTTAATTATATTGATAATTATTGCGTTATTTTGATTAGTTTATATTTGTATTATAACCATTGTTTTAGTGATCTTTGAACCCAGTGTGATATTTCACAATATCAACAGTTTAATTTCCAATGTTTTATCATCATATTAGAGCAGTTTTTAGGCATGAACTATATCTAGAGCCAATCAAACGAAAGGATTATTCTTGAGATATGAGTGGCAGAAATGATATATGAAGTCGACTGATGGGAAATTTTGCAATGTTTAGTTAAGATGTTTATACGTTTCGATAGTTTTTGGCATCATCTTGAAGACTGCAAATTTCTGATAAACAAAGTAAAAAGCGATTAAACCTAACGACCTGGAGTACAACTGACCAAAACATCAATACTGCTGTATATACTTTGCAAATGTTTATACCTTTATAATCTACATCACATTTTACGAATAATTGTATACTTTTTAGGGTGAAAATTGACTTATAAATATGTGTATCGGACATAAATTAGATAATGAGTTAAATTGGATAATTGGATTAAGCATCCAGAGTTCATGAGACGAGGCTCAGAGGTTTTGTCTAGACATTCCTTTCCCACCAAATTCTGCCAAATTCTCAAACTTTCGGTAAACATCCAAGATTCGTGGGCAGAAAATCATCACTATTCCTTATTGACTTTCTATAAAATTAAACATTTATTTTTAGGCCAATTTTAGTTAATGCGATTTCCTAATATTTTATTGGATAAGACCTCTTATTTCGGCTCTGCCCATTTCAAAATTAAGATATAAAAGAGGCATTTTTGGCATTGAAACCTCAGAACCTCGTTGCGTGAACTCGGGACTAACCAAAAAACTGTATGTAACTGATTGAAATGATATTTTTGGACTTTAAATTTTCTTTAATAAATTTATATTTTAAACTATATTTGTTTTCATGTTTTGTAAAAGATAGAGAGACTCAACTTCGCCACAAATGCAACTAACGGCTGGCGGCTATCGGATTAACCTACTATTTTATGACCAACTCATTTAAATATGAATGGAATAATAGCAGGTATTATTCATATTTAAATGAGTTGCCCATAAAATTGTAGGTCATTCTCGATACAAGCTGAGTACAGACCATGTAGTATGCATAATTGTAGTTTGGCCATGCCCTGATAATTCAGTGGCGTGCCTTAATAAATTCTAAACTCTACAGCTCTATTACGTTTCATCACGTTAACGGGCACGGGAAACAATTCTAGAGTCTTGTTGAGCTTGCCATCACAAGATACCGTGATGCAGAGGGGGAGAAACCCCAGGGTTCAAAGATGACATACGCTTATAATGTAAATCTGTATAGAGATGACACCGTCGCTGATTGGTTTAGCGAGTCGATCGTTGATTGGTTTAAAACTAGGTCAATTTGAAAACTTTGAAAACCAAGATGGAGGGTAAGTACTCCCGGGAAAGGAGATGCGCGGAAATCGTATGTCATCAATTGAATCATGGGGTTTTCCCTCCTCTTCCGTGATGTATGGTTTTAGAGATAAATGAACCTGCTGGAGAGAGCTACCACCAACTATTCAACTTCTGTAATAGTGGTGAGGGGATAAGCTCTTAATTGGGCCCAATTTTCGTGTCAGTGACAGTTATAGAAAACTCTTAATTAAAGGCAAAATCAGATATATGGGGTGACAAAATTACAAGCAACATGTACAAATGACCTACAAATCTATTCCTTACCATCTCAAATACAATATCTCCCAAGAAATTCACGATATGTTGTCAATTGATGAAGTTATAATGGATTCAAAGTGCAAAAATGGGTGAAAAATGTTATTCTCCCAAATCATAAGAATGGTAACCCTTCTTATTGAAAAATAATACATTATTGTAAAAATACTTGGGGATTTTTAGAAAATAGATATGAAAAGAAATGACATAAGCCAGAAATATTCTAAAATTGAAACAATTTTTTGTTAACCCTACTAATTATCACACCAAACTAGTTCTCACTACGTTCTCGAAAACGGGCTTAAACTGTGCACGGACGGATTTGACGTACTAAGAAACCACTAAGAACCGTTTGGGATCTGTTTACAAACTTCATGAAGCTACTAGAACGAGTAGGTCCTCCAGAACTTAGAGCATGCTCAAAATTTTCTGGTGATCGTCAAAACGTTGCCAAATCGGTTTTAAACTGCGTGCGAACTGAATGAACGTAGCTACAACGTTCTACGGTCTATTTACGAACTGTCCCGGACTTTCCCGGACGGGGAATGTGATTTAGAATTTTGAATCGATTCAAAATTCGATGGCGACCATACCGTTCTGTAATCAGGTCATGATGACCTTCTAGACTAAGAGACGCGTTATACGACGTTGCACACCGACGTGGTGCGACCTGAACGAACTGCGAATGAGATGGACGTATTGAAGACTGTTTATGAACGAAGATTGAGCCCGTTTTACGACGTTTTCGTAGGACTGGCAAGAACGGGTAAGAACTAGTTTGGTGCGAGAGGGGGGTAACAAGCAACACAGACACCTTTCAGATCGGAAAATAATTTTGCAGTTATCTAGAGGACTTGACATGAGGATCAGTTTATCTTTTGAATTCTCGATTATGTCCCCTCTCAACCAGCGTGGTTCAAAAGTAAGCACTAACGTATTCTGAAGGTTGTTCTACTCATACCACATTCCATATTTTTTGAATCTTTCTATCTTTGGATCTAGTCCAATTTTAAAGTTGTTATGAATCATGACAACTGAGCGACGGTTCCAATACTTTTTAAAGTTCTGTCCTGTGACGAATTTTGTCCTGTCCAAAACTTTTATTTTAGGAGCACGATTGGTTTTTCGTTTCAACATAGGCCTTAAAATCCGATTTACATACACTTGGTCGTGTGTTGAGAATTTAGCGTCTGTTGCAAGTTTAGCTACTTTTTTAAAGACCCGGATGGACGCATGCGTGTTTCTTACGAACATGAAGCCAGAATTAAGTTCTCCCTTGGCGATGTTTTCCTGTATGATAATGTCACAGTCGCTACAATTTAAATGCAGTAATGGATCCTTTTTGTAAACGATATCACCGTCAGTCAACAATGTATTGTATCCAAGTTGTAAACATTGCAATAACCAGTGTATCTTTGCATTCGTCTCTTTGTTAAACTGCATTGTACCATATCTCGCCAGTCCAGTTTTATTTGATTTAGTCCCAGCAAAATAGCATCGAACATCCATAGATTTCAATTTCCGAAAACTGAACTCATCTTTGCATATAGGTAACATAATATCTGTCAAATGTTTGTTTATTTTTTGAAGGGACAGTCTCATATTCCAAAACATTTTGAAATATGCCTTATCCACAAAAGTCAATATAACCAGGTTTTCCTTTGCATTGACCACGTGCTGCAAAGAATTTCTAAGAGAGGATTCTTTCCTAATTGCATCTACAAAATCTAATTTGACATGGTTTTCCTTTGCATTGGCTACGCGTTGCAAATCATCTCGAAGAGAGGACGAATATGTCTGATTTGTATCCGCAAAACCTAGTTTGACCAGACTTCCATTTGCACTGGCAATGTGTTGCAAAGCATCTCGAATGGAAGAATACATCTGATTTGTATTATGTTTTTGCATCCACCATAGTAGGTATACAAGGAATGCAAAACATATTGCTGGTATTACTGCAAAATAAAATCATGGAATTGTTTATGTACTTAAGGATTTAAGCCCATGGCTCAATGAATTGCTGCTTATTTAAAACATGCATTTCGTGTATAAAGACTTTAAATGAAGGCATTAGCTCGGAATCATAAAATACTGCAAGATATGTGAGTGCATTTGATCATCCACAATTCATGGAATCGTGGGCTTGCAGTGAGTTACTTTCATCTACTGCATAATATTTTGTACAGCACTACAAAAATAAAATTTTGCAAGATTAATGCCATTTTGCTGTACATTATCCTACTTTGCGATGTACGGTCTAACAAAAGTATATCAATAAAATCTGCATTTGTAATGAATAATGTTTTGCAATGCTATTTTCACTGGAAGTATTTTTTATGAAGTTCAATCGTTCAAAAAATTTTAAATAAATTTTTTATAATTAAGCGCGATTATAGGGCATAACAACATGTGGCCGGTCTAATTATACTGTTTGTTTTGATAAGGGTGTGCAAAGAGATATCAAAACTCTTGACACGCTCTTTACACGCGAGGTCTTTGCACCTCTTGACACGTCTTGGAATCTCTAGATACGCGGAGTTCCTAGACTATCTTTGCACGTCTAGAAATTGCTTGGAATTTCACATTTGACGCAGTGTTAAGTCTAGGGCTTAAATTCTTTTCACACATTTCATGTATGAAGGTAAAACCTCCCGCTGTCACCCAAGAGTAACCCGGCCATGTGACTTCCTACATGTAGCTTGTATTCCAATATCCATACTTTACTGATGAGTCAATCCGCCATATTAAATAGCAGCCCACATTCCCTTTGCCCAATCCGCCAAATTAAATAGCCCAAAATTTACAATAGTTCATTTCACCATTTTTTTAACTTTTGAACAAATGCGTTGTCTAAGGAAGGCAAACAATGGTACCTGTTACACTACCGGGTTAAATTGTTTAGTTACGAGGCATTTTGACAATAAAAACTTCGGAACCAATGATTTTGTGCCTGTGTAACACCTGAGCATCCTTTGCTACGAAGCAATTTATCAAAATGCTTCATTATGAAGCAATTAAACATGATGTGTAACTCTATATACAGTAGCTAGGCAAGGTGTGTCTGATTCCAGCCAATCAGAACACAGTATTTCACATATAGAACAGTGTGTGAAATATAAATAACACATGCAAGGTCACTAGTTAAACAGTTGTCATGGCGTCGGCGATGAATAGTGATTTCGTTCCTTTTGGATGATTTTGTAGAAAAACTTGCAATGTGTAAAAATAATTTAAACCCAAGACTCAATGCATTGTAGCTGCTTCATTCCACTCAGGTGTTGTTTCCTAAACTTTGCATTCCTGCTGGGCGGTCATGCAAAGGTCTGGAAACAAAACCTTCATGGTATGATTCAGCAAACAATGCACTGAGTCCAGGGCTTAAATCCTTAAACCAATGCCTTCAGGGGATATGACTATTACCTCATTTACTTCTGTCTTGTATGGATTTATATAATTTGGATCTCTTTCTACAAGCTGCAATTCTTGAGCTACCTGGAAAATAGATGTTTTTCACATTTTTTTTTTTTTATATTTATTTATTTATTCATTTATATAATATAACAGTACAATATAGTCCTGCGGCTGGGCTTAAAGCATTATTAGCCACATCTAGAATACTTATATAAAGGGGTAAAAAATAAAAATTGTAAGCCTAAATGGTAAAAGGCTTAAACTGCCTGGGGTCTTTCGAAACACTGTCTGATAAAGAGAGCACTGGATGCAAGTATTTCATGGTTCTTACTAAGAGAAAGAGATGGGTGATCAAAGAGAAATAAGTCAAGTTTATCTTGTCTATTTTTGCATAAATGCCTGTAGTTCGGAAGTAAATCAAAAAGCTTCTGTTCAAAGCTTATGTAGAATGGTTGTCGAATAGGACAAGAAAATATTATATGTTTTGTTGTTTCACTTTTGTCACCACATATACATTCAGGTGAGTTTACATTGACAAAGTTATGGGCATGAAGGTGAGCATTTAATATGAGGTCAACTCTTATTCTATTCAAATATATCTCGTCAGCCCTATTAATGCCCAACTCTGATGCCAATATAATATCATTATTTAAGAACAATTGACTAATATTATTCTTAAAAGTCTTGATTGTATCACAGTTTCTAATCTTGGAGCTCAATCCGTTGAACTCAGTCATACACAAGAAGGTGGGAGATCTAGAGCGTATTCTTGAGCGACGTAGTGGAACTTGAAAAGGTATTACATTACGAATATCTCTGATATTTGTTTTTTTGTATTTGTCAAAAATTGTTGAAACATAATGAGGTACATTTCCACATTGCACTTTGAACATAAATGTAAGTCTATGTATCTTTCTACGAATCTCCAAGGTTGGCCAATTCAATACATGGAACAGTTTAGTAGACGAGGTTCCAGCAATTGTACCTGCACATATTGTTGCAGCTTTATAATAAAGCCTATCTAGACTCTTCAGAGTTGTTAGGTTTGCACATCCGTACAAAATATCATATAAATCAAAATGAGGCAGAATATAAGAGTTGAACATAAGCTTCAGATGTTTACCACCCAATTTTTTTGATATACTTTTCAAGTGGTTTAGCAACTTATCAATTTTATTAGCTGATTCGATAATATGTGGTTCAAAGGTAAGCTGGCTATCAAAAACTAAACCAAGATGCTTGTGGTTATTTACCTTTGGAATAATGTCACCACCCAAAGACAAAGAAGGAGTAAGCAATTCTGCTTTCCTAGGGTCAAAGAAATTTAACTCAGCACTTTTACTCGCTTTGAACTTTAATTTCCATTTGTCAGACCAATTGTAAATTGCATCTAGATCATTTTGTAATTCAGTCATCTTTATATCTATATCACCAGCTTGAAATGGCTGGTAGATGGACGTATCGTCCGCATAGAGATAACATCTAGAGTCAATATGGTCAGTTATGTCATTGATATAGATAAGAAAAAGAAGAGGGCCTAATATTGATCCTTGGGGAACTCCAGAGTTGATGTAACTTTCTTTTGACCATTCAGAACTTTGGCCATCGATGACAACTTTGACCCTGCGATTAGTTAAGTATGATCTCAACAAAGAGCATACATCAGGACCGAAACCATAACTAGGAAGTTTATTCAAAAGAAGGTTATGAGGAATTGTGTCAAACGCGGCCGAGATGTCCAAAAATGCCGCTTTTACATTAAATCCTGCATCTAAATGCTCAGTCAAGTAATCAATTATTGTCAGTAACTGAAATTGAGTACTGTGGCCAGGTAAAAACCCACTTTGTAGATTATATAATAAATTCTGATCCACAAGAAATTTAAAAACCTTATTAAATATGATTCTCTCAGTAACTTTTGAAAGACAGCTTAAAAGTGTAATTGGCCTATAATTTGATGGAGTATTTTTGTCACTTTTCTTATGAATGGGAACAATGTTACCAAGTTTCCAGCATTGAGGGAAACAGTTTGTTGCAAAAATCTTGTTGATAAGTTTAGATAATGGTTGAGAGAGAGAGCGGGGGCTGCCAGTTTTAGCATTTTATTACTAATTTGGTCTGGTCCAGAGGCCTTATTTACATTTAAATTCACCAACGTTTCGAAAACTTCATTGTAATTTGTTGACAGCATGTTGATTGACTCATTTGTACGAAGATGTAAAAAAGCATTATCAACAGGCCCTTCAAAATGAAAACTTTTAATAAAATGATTCAGGAAAATATTGGCTTTATCTTTGCCTGACCTGACAGTATTACCCAGATCGTCAACAAGAATAGGTATTGAACTAGATCGACTGTTTGAAAATAATTTAGATGTGATGTTCCAGTAAGATTTTGAACCAAAATGTTGTGTTTCCATTTTACTAATTATCCGCTTTTCATGTTCGAGTTTCGCTTGAGTAATGGCATTATCTACAATTGTGCACTGGGCAAGATATCTATCAAATTGTTCAGGTTTGTTAGAATGGCGAAATGCATAGTGACATTTGTTCCTTTTGTTGATTAATGTTCTGATTTTGTCAGTAAACCATGGCTTGTCATTTGATTTTACTCTTATTTGTTTATTTGGAATGCAAGAACAAAAAATATCGAATAATGAACTGGTGAACTCTTTCCCAATGTTGTTCAAGTCATTTGAGTCTTCAATTATATTACAAAGTCGCGAGTGACGAATTGAGTTATTCAGAGTGGAAATATTAACATTGTCGTATTTCCATACCCTACGTAGAAAAGATGGATTTTTTGTAATCCCAATAAGGATTCACATTTACGAGGGGCATTTGAAAAGTTCCTTTCTTTTTGCTCTAAAAATATGAGGAATGATCAGAACAAGACAAAACTTTTAGAATGTATAGTTCGACTATTTATGATTAAGCTGTGAGAATTATAGCGTGTAATATATTATAGCCACAGTTAAACATCCGTTTGAAATATACTTGTCTCGATACCGCGGAGCAGTTTGAATATGGATACTTTTAAGTCACAATCAATGTATCCAACCATAATGTGCAGTCCATGGACCTATCTTATCTTTGCCACAACATTAAGCCAGTGGGCCTAAGCCAGGGCTCTATATCTCCTTCGAAGTATTCTCCCCCAAATATAATTCACTTTCTAAACCTCCGTATCCAATCCATATAGGCATTTTCCTGTGCAATTATTGCCTTCACTAAAATAATCCATAATTAAAATATTTGCCACTTATTTTCAGCTTTATCCAAACGTTTCCAAGAATGTCATTCATAAGATCATGAATTATTTCAGATTCAATTGAGTTATGAACATAAATAATTAATCCACGGTTTTTATTAGTATAATAGAGGATTTGAAAATCATTGAAAATCAAGGAGTTTTCCACATCATTTTTTGTGAGATTTCCCACTTCGCAGAGACCAATTACTTTTATGTCATGTTGCTTAACCCTAAATTTAAGGGCTTCAAATCTTGATAAGTAATTTGCTTTAAGACTATTTATGTTAGAAAATAGGATAGGTAACTCATTTATAGTGTTTTCAATATGCGGTCCGGGATTTGATTCAATATCCCCGCTGAGTTTCAGTATCAATGTGCAATCAACTAGGTACATCAAAAGTGGTGAACCTGGAAAAATAGTCATAATACAGAGTATTCTGTGGAATCTCACACTGAAAAGAATATACGATTTAGTGCAAGATGACCAAGCAATAGCATAAATACAGTATACAAGAAATGGGCCAATAACTGAATGATATAATACACATAGGAGCATAATTTGAAGTTTCCAGAAACGTTCTGCTTGGATGTTAATTTTCAGTAAAGTGAGAATCAGAATGAAAAAATATATCATAAGAAAGATGAAACCATCATATTTCAGTGCTCTGATGTTTGATTTCCACTCGTCAGGTTTGCTATCATTTCTTAAATACACTTTATATACATTGAATAAGCCAATGATAGCCCTCCATGTGACTTGTTCACTTGGCATTAACCCTCACCTTTCCTCAGTGATCTCCAAAGGCAATCAACTAGACCCAACCAAACAATAAAAGGAATAGCACACATTTTAAGAGCAGGAGCTGGGCAAAGTTAAAACCAGAAAAATGTGACATTTCAATTGAAACAATTTTAAAAAATGCAAAGAACAAGTACAGTATTTAATACATGAAGCACATGCTTATAAGCATCAAGTAGCTTTGATATATAATTATTTACAACTGAATTCATAACTCTAAATGGAACTCAACAGTAAAAGGAAAACAGCTTGTTATCAGGTTTGTCAATCAAAACTGTAACTGTGTCAGGTAATATGAATGTGTGGCACTGAATACACCAGGCGACCTTAAATTAATCAGCAAACTATATATACTATCTATTTAATGTTCGTTATGCTTCTTAGTCAAACAGAAAAGTGAGCGTTACCACTGGTGATTCGCTCGATTACGCTGGTTACCACATGGTCTCAAAATGTCGGAACGTCGAAGGTACGATTTTTCTTTTTTTCCTTATTTCACGAGTCGTAGGCAGAATCCCCACGACATCTTTTCTCACAAACGTGTATCAGTATCATATGTTTTAGAAAATGTACATGATTGCGAAAAAATAGCTCAGAAGATAACAGAATCGTCTATATAATTCCTCACTTAAGTTACATAAACGTAGGGGTTAAAAGTGCAGATCTTAACTGTTTTTCGAAATACCGTTTATGTAACTTAAGTGAGGAATTAAATCGACGATTCCGATGTCTTCTGAACTATTTGTTCGAATTTGCAAATGTGTACATTTTCTTAAACATATGATACTGATACACGTGTGTGATAAAAATGGCGTGGGAATTCTGCCTACAACGTGTGAAAAAAGAAAAATCGTACCTTCGACGTTCCGACATTTTGTTACCGAAACGGTTTGATTTTGTGAATCTATACAAACTTAAAACGTTGATTTTCAAAAGAGTAATATGACGAATCGACGATGATTAATGGCATAAAGGGGAACAATCATTGCTCCTTCAATAAAACATCAAATTCGCAAAGCCTTTCTTATTCATTTATTTTGAATATTGTTGCATATTACACTCTCAATAAGAAGTTGATGCAATGAACAGCGAGGACCAAGGCCGTGATGATATTATTGTAGATACTCAAGAAGGAATTGGTGGAGTGAACAGCAAGAGTCAAAGCCGAGCTGATATTATAGTAGATACTCAAGAAGAAGTCGATGAAATGAACAGCGAGAGTCAGAAACGTGGTTATATTATAGGAGATACTCAAGAAGAAATCGATGAAATGAACAGCGAGAGTCAAAGCCGTGATGATATTATGGTAGATACTCAAGAAGAAGTCGATGAAATGAACAGCAAGAGTCAGAGACGTGATGATATTATTGTAGATACTCAAGAAGAAATCGATGAAATGAACAGCGAGAGTCAGAGACGTGGTGATATTATAGTAGATACTCAAGAAGAAGTCGGTGGAGTGAAAAGCAAGAGTCAAAGCCGAGCTGATATTATAGTAGATACTCAAGAAGAAGTCGGTGAAATGAACAGCGAGAGTCAGAGACGTGATGATATTATGGTGGATACTCAAGAAGAAGTCGGTGGAGTGAAAAGCGAGAGTCAGAGACGTGGTTATATTATAGAAGATACTCAAGAAGAAATCGATGAAATGAACAGCGAGAGTCAAAGCCGAGCTGATATTATAGTAGATACTCAAGAAGAAGTCGGTGAAATGAACAGCGAGAGTCAGAGACGTGATGATATTATGGTGGATACTCAAGAAGAAGTCGATGAAATGAACAGCGAGGACCAAGGCCGTGATGATATTATTGTAGATACTCAAGAAGGAATTGGTGGAGTGAACAGTAAGACTCAAAGCCGAGCTGATATTATAGTAGATACTCAAGAAGAAGTCGATGAAATGAACAGCGAGAGTCAGAGACGTGGTTATATTATAGAAGATACTCAAGAAGAAATCGATGAAATGAACAGCGAGAGTCAAAGCCGAGCTGATATTATGGTGGATACTCAAGAAGAGGTCGGTGGAGTGAACAGCAAGAGTCAGAGACGTGATGATATTATAGTAGATACTCAAGAAGAAGTCGGTGAAATGAACAGCGAGAGTCAAATCCGTGATGGTTTTATGGTGGATAACAAAAAAGAGGTCGGCGGAGTGAACAGCAAGAGTCAACGCCGTGATGATATTATGGTGGATACTGAAGTAAAAGTCGATGAAATGAACAGCGAGAGTCAAAGCCGAGTTGATATTTCACCTGTTAAAGTGGATACTCAGGTTGATAGATCTGGCACAACACTAGCAGAAAATCTAAAGTGGCCCATTACGTTACTGATATTTCTTGCTGCTTTTGGTTCGGTAAATATAGTTTATTGAAGTATTTTTTTCAAATTGACTTCGTAATTTTTTTGATGCGTTCATTTGTGTACCTCGAGGTTCGGAGGTTGATTTCGTGGATGTTCAGCTTTAGATCATAAAACATTGTCATATCAGACTTTTAAAAAATTAGTTTATTCGTTTATTATGTTAATAGGGAGTTTAAGCTGGCATATAAAATCGAAACGCCAACCTATACGTATGACCAATCGCTCACACAAATGCATCGCTTAAATATTTTCCGTTTACCTTTAGGCTATGAAAAACATTGCAAGCTCATCTCCCTTTTATTTAGAATTTTTGACTTCCCTGAACCACTTTCTGAGCTAACACATGATGTTATTTCTATCCGATATTTTTTAACCAATCGTACAATTCTTTTCAACATAAACTAAATTAGCATGCATGCTATCTATTAGTGTGAATTATTACTTATTGATAACAATGTATTACAACTAACCCCCCTATCACACCAAACTAGTTCTTACCCGTTCTTGTCAGTCCTACGAAAACGTCGTAAAACGGGCTCAATCTGGCTGTGGTCGGGAAATATGTCTAAAATAATTAGCTACTTCGTTCATAAATAGTCTTCAATACGTCCATCTCATTCGCAGTTCGTTCAATCGCATCACGTCGGTGTGCAACGTCGTATAACGCGTCCCTTAGTCTAGAAGGTCATCATGACCTGATTACAGAACGGTATAGTCGCCATCGAATTTTGAATCAATTCAAAATTCTCAATCACATTCCCCGTCCGGGAAAGTCCATGAATTTTGTAAACAGACCGTAGAACGTTGTAGGTACGTTCATTCAGTTCGCACACAGTTTAAAACCGATTCGGCAACGTTTTGACGATCACCAGAAAATTTTGAGCATGCTCTAAGTTTTGGAGGACCTACTCGTTCGAGTAGTTTCATGAAGTTTGTAAACAGATCCTAAACGGTTCTTAGTGGGTTCTTTGTACGTCAAATCCGTTAGTGCACGGTTTAAGCCCGTTTTCGAGAACATAGTGAGAACTAGTTTGGTGTGATAGTAGGGTAAAAGATTATTTGAAATGAGTTCACAATTTTTAACTTTTTGAAATTGAAATAAAAGTTTCATATATCACATTTTGATAACATTGGGTAATACTGCAACATTATCCTACATAGGCGTAGCCAGGGGCGGGGTGCCGCCCTCATATCAATAAAAATAAAACCATGAGAAAGAAGAAGAAAAGAGCTTGAAAATGATCAATTCTTGTAAAATTCAAATAAATATTATTTTTGGCTTGTTTATGCCACAATCGCACCCCTACGGCTGAAAACCGAAATATTTTTGGTGATCGCACCCCCCCCCCACTGACTGAAAGCTGGCTACGCCCCTGTCCTATGTGGTTTAATCTTTACCTAGGGCTTTTAAATTATTTCTATTTTAAAACTTACTAATGAAACAAAGGGTGCGTCCAGTATGTCAAAACTAAAATGCAACAAATAGAAGGAATTACATTTGTTTTACATCATTTGATATTCCTACGTACCCTCTGCTATGGGATCATTTGAGCTTCTCCCCCCCCCCTCTATCTGGTCAACATAAGTCTATTGACGCTAGAGTCAAAAATTAAAAAGGCAAAAAACATCGAATTACAAACTCATTTAGGACAGAGGTATTCCATCATTTGAGCTTCTCCCCCCCCCCCTCTCTGGTCAACATAAGTCTATTGACGCTAGAGTCAAAAATTAAAAAGGCAAAAAATCATCGAATTACAAACTCATTTAGGACAGAGGTATTCCATCGGCAACATATTGCACTTTTTTATTGCTAAGCAAAACTGCATATTTCGAATTCTTTGAGATAGACTTTAGTATTGAAGTATGTGAGTTGGATACTTTATTAATTATTATTGAAAAATGTTAACATTTTCATGAAACATTTCCCCGGATATTGTTGTGACATGTTACTATGGCAACCGTTACTCTACATGTGCTTCGTTTTTTAAACTTTACTGTTTTAACTGCAATTTATTTATTTATTTAGAAAAAATGTATATACAATATTAATACATGACTAATACTGACACCAAATGGCATATAAAAGTATAATGTCAAGTATCAAAAAAAGTATCACTAGCAAATATAAAAAAAAATATATATATATATAGTCTAACTAGTTAACAAGGGTATATAGGTATATGAGTTTCATATATACAAGTATTTACATGATATGACATAGTACAATGCATACACTAAGCATGTATGTACGTTGTGTTTAAATGATTTGCCATGACTATTGTAATATACAATGCGTGGATAGTAAATAAAAATGTTTAATAAGACAGATTTTTTATAAGTAGCTTGACAAGAGGTCAGATTTGTAGGCCTTTTTAAAGGAGATTATAGATTTTGACATTTTTGTGGAATGTTAAAGAGAATTCCATAGTGAAGGCCCATTTCGTTTTATGAAATTTTTTTTCGCATGTTCAATATTTTTTTTATTTTTTTTTTCATGTTCAGTATGGAAGTTGTCACATTGGCGGGTATTATAACTATGTGTATCGCAGTTTATTTGGAAATTTGTATCGAGTAGAGAATTTAGTATTTGGTCACCATCTTTTACTTGGTACATGAAATTGCTGTATTCAGCTTATCTACGAGGGTATATCATAAAGTTCTCATAATATCTCTCTAATTTTTTTATTTTTCAACATATTCTCATGAAATTTTCATAGAATCTGCAGTATAGAATACTGTATTGATCTATCAAGAAATATTTGGTATAACAGAAATAGTAGATAAGCAATGGTTGCCATAGTAACCGGAAATCAAGGCACCCGGGGCAAATAAAATTAATTGAGATATAATGAGCTTTATTAACCTTGTTTACATACATAATAAACTCTCATAAATTATCAAACACATTAAAATGTTATCTTGAATATGTTGTTAAATGCTTTTACTATAAAATAAATTGATCATGTGAATTGTGTGATGTCATAGGGGATGCTTACATGCTTCATTAGATGTGATACCAGACTCTGAGAATCAAAGCTTAATGATCAGAAATAACTGAGTTAGATAATGCATAGACGCAGGGATCATCAGAAAAATAATATTCATACTGATAAAAAGTTTAGTTTAGTTCGAAAAATCCTTTGCTCATACTAAAGATAATCTAAAACAAATGTGGTGCAAAGATATCAACAAAATTACACCCTATGTGTGGTCTATTATTTATTTAAGATGAACTAAAGTGGAAAATCGACTTTCCTTGGAATATTTGACAAGACAGTTGTAGTGTCTAACATCACTTCTAATAAAGCATTATGATCATCCATTATGAGATCACAAAATTCACATGACCATTATAATAGTTCAAAACTATCAAGAATACATGGTGCTTAACAATTTGATGTGTTTCATAGTTTATTTGATAACTTATTATGCATTTAAACATGGTTAGTTGGGGCTATTCTTGCACAATTTTTTATTTGCCCCGGGTGCCTTGATTTCCGGTTACTATGGCAACCATTTCTTAAATAATATTTCTGTTATACCAAATATGTTTTGATAGATTAATGCAGCATTGTATATTACACATTCTGTGAAAAATTCATCAGAATATATTGAAAAATAAAAAAATTAGAGAGATATTATGAGAACTTTATGATATACCCTCGTATATCATATATATTCAGAAGATTAAGTTCTTTGAATAATTGAGCTGTATGATCAACGTATTTTTTTCCAAAAACAATGCGAACAAATCGTTTTTGAATCATGTAAATTTTATCAAGATAAGATTTGTAGTTGTTATCCCAAATAATATTGCAGTAATTGAGTTGAGAGTGAATAAGAGAGTAGTATATACTATAAGCAAAGCACTTTTTGTTAAAAAAATATGGACTCCATACAAGACCCCAATGCATCTTTTTTTCTTAGTTTTTGATATGCTCTTTGAAAGTTAAATTGGCATCAATAGCTATTCCTAAGAAAGATATAGTGATGTCTTGCTTGAGTTTGATGTCATTTATTTTGAGAAAGTGATTGTTAGAAGTTTTACCTGGTCCAAAGAGAATCCATTTAGTTTTGTCAATGTTTAAAGAAAGTTTATTGGCATTGATCCAGTCACTGAGCTTTGAAAGTTCTTCATTTGCGGTGACAAATAGAGTGGGTAAATCTTTGTGAGAGGCCAAGAGATTGGTATCATCAGCAAATAGGATGAATTCAAAGAAATCAGATTTGTAGATGTCATTTATGTAAAGAAGAAATAAAATAGGACCAAGCACTGAACCTTGAGGGACACCATGAGATAATGAGGTTTGTTTCGATTTACAGCCATTAGAAATAACAGTCTGATGATGTTGAGTTAAGTTTTAGTTTAGTTTAATAATAGTTTATTTCTGTGTCACAGGTTTACTAAAATATTACAAGTAAAATACATGTATTAAAAAACCCAACAGCCGACATCGGCTTACGAGACTCCATATAAATATACAAAAATAGTCAATAGAAAAATATAGCATCGGTATGTCGAATAATATCACAGAGGATGTAGATTAAGTTTGCAGAGTGTGAACAATTCACAGACAAAATGACTAGAGTTAAATAACATACAATATAAACATGTGATTTCAAAATGCAATAAATGAGAATACAGTAATTATGACTGGTTGATAATATTGCACATATTTAATATCACAAACGTTCCAGGTTAAATAAACGTTTTGAGAACATTTTGTAAAGAGTAGCAGCAAGGCAGCTTTGAATGTTCTTTGCATGTAGTAATGGGATCATAATTAAGGTTGGATTGGCACTTGAAGTATTTAAATAAGGTACTTTAACTTTGGCTTCCTGATACAACATGTCTCTTAATTCTGTATAATGTGAACATTTAACAAGAAAATGTAATTCATCTTCAACTTCATTTGAGTCACACAGTTTACACTTCCTTTCCAATAAAGGTGTGTTATTATACCTTTGTGTCTCAACATTAAGTTGAAGGGACCCAGTTCTAAAGCTAGCTAGAATTTTCCTTTGATGTCTTGGCATGTAAATGTTATTATAATGTTCAGTTACTACTCCGTACTTGAACTGTCTATATGTCCTCAGTTTATTACCATTGACTAGGTTATGTTGATCATTCCAAATATTTGTAAGAAATGGATCAGTTTGTTGAAAATAATCACTAATTTTTTCATGAAGGGTTTACATGGGGTTTGCGTCCCTAAATGTTGTTCAAGGCCTGCTAGTTGTATTATGTGCTGTGTTCTGGAATCCCAGCTTGAGCGTCTTTTTAGAGACCATTTGTAGATCTTATGGTTCAATCTGTTGGGGTTCATGTTTCTGAGTCTAATAAGGTGGCGTACACATTCAATTTTCTGTTTATCTTTTGCTTGTGTCCAGCCTAAATCCCCTCTTACTGCTTCATTGCTGGTCTTTGCTCCAACACCCAGGAAAAATTTTCCAGCTCTATTTTGCACTTTGTTAATACAGCTATGTTCTGACAGCCCAACAATTGAGCATCCATAGTTAATAATAGGCTGAACCATGGTGTCATACAATTTGTTATACACTGAGAGATCCATGCCACCTAACTGTTTATACTTAGAGATTATAACTCCAAGGGCACGATTTGCTGACTTGGCTATTTCTTTTGCAGTTTTATTGTAATTGATATGTTCATCTAACCATATACCAAGGTATTTATAGGTGCTGGCATATGATAATTCCATGTTGCCACAGTTGAATTGATGTTTACTACGGGGTTTTGAAGGTGGGCGATAATGTACAATTTTGGACTTTCTCTGGTTGATTTTCATTCTCCACTTCCTGCACCATGTATTTACAGTGTCAATCATTCTCTGAAGGTCTTCTGCAGAGCTGGCTATGAGGGCTATATCGTCAGCATATAAAAGTATTGAGACATTTGTGTTGTCTATATTTATCCCACAGTTCAATTGTTTTACTTCTGCGGCTAGGTCATTCACATAGATTGCAAATATTGTCGGAGATAACAGACAGCCTTCCTTCGAACCCTTGCTGATGGTAAACCAGGGTGTTAAATATCCATTGACACGAATGGCTCCAGATACATCCTGATATAATGATTTAGTTGCATTGAATATTTTGCCCTTGACTCCAATGCGGTTTAATTTTAGCCACATACAATCACGATTTAGACCACTAAAAGCTTTCGTTGCGTCGATATAACAAACAAATGTCTCGAGTTTAGCCAACTTACGATTATTAACTATTGAGTGGAGGCTGTGGGCATGATCTAAACAGCTGCGCTTTTCACGAAATCCATTTTGCTCATCAACCAATAAGTTGTTGCTCTCAAGGAACTTTGTAAGGCGCTTGTTAAGAATATCACAGTATATTTTACATGGCACTGAGATTAGGCTGATTGCTCTGTAGTTAAGTGGGTCACGGTTGTCGCCATCCTTGAAAATTGGATTAATTATGGTCTGCATCCACTTTTGGGGGACAATTCCACTATCAAAGCATTCTATGATAATTTTATACAACATATTTATACAGGTTGGGTTTTTCAATACTTCTGCTGGGATTGAGTCAATGCCCACGGCTTTGCGAATTTTGGCTCGATGAACTGCATTAATGACTTCCTGTAGGGTTATGTCCTCATTAAGTGGTGCACTTAGTGGGTCAACATTATCATTTTCAATATGGGAGAGTGCTTCCTTGACTTGTTTCAAGTGATTCTCATCAAAGTTGACATTGTCCTCTTTTTCTGAATATAATTTATTGTATGAGTTGGCCCAATAATTTAAGACTTCTTGTTTGTCTGTTGATACAGTTTTGTCTGGTTTTAAAATTTCCCAAGGAACTTCCTGTTTTCGGTCTGAGGCGATACCAATTTTTCCAATTTTATCCCAAAAGTTCCTAGAATTTGGTTCATTATATATATCCAATAGATGTTGTTGTTCTTGTTTCTGGAATTGTCGCTTTATTCTGCGATGGATTCTGTCAAAGGTTCGTCGTTCTATCTTGTAAAGTTCTTTCAAGTTACGTTTTTGGGTGGATTTACATTTCAGCCAGGCAGATTCAGATGCAGACACTTTATTCCATTGTGTTTGTAGTTCATCACACCAGTATGGCTTTCTGAATGACTTGGGTTTTTTAGTAGTGGCCTTCACTGTGACTGGTTGGAACACTTTACTCATTTCATTGTCAATAGCTGAGACAAACTCATTGTACATACAATTGATACGCTCAGTGGTATTAGTTGTTCTTGAGATACGATCTAAAGTTTTATTAATTTGTGTTATTAGGTTATTATCTAACATAAAGTTATCGGGCACCTTGTTTATCCTATATTTTTTGTGTTTTAAGTTATCTTCAGTTGGGCATTGTTCTTCATTTGGTGAATACCATTCAAAGTCCAAAGGAAGAATTAAATCACAGCTCAGGATACAATGGCCATTAGAAATAACAGTCTGATGACGTTGAGTTAAGTAACTTTGAAACAATGAAAGGGTAACACCACGCATTCCGTAGTGTGAGAGTTTATCTAATAATATATTATGATCAATAGTGTCAAATGCTTTTGAGAAGTCTAATGATATCCCTAGTGAAGGAATTTTGCTTTCATTTGCACATCTTATCTTTTCAATAAAAGTTAGAAGTGGAAAGTATGTAGACTTTTTTCTTCTTACAATGATGATCTTCAGATCAACCATGTATCATGTGAATCCCTGACCATCCAGCTTACCAACTCAAAAAATAAAAACACCCTAATCTCAATTACATATAAACCTCCTAACACTAATCAAGAGGAATTATATATTGATCTTCAATCACTTCTTGATACTATCTCCAAGGAAAAAAACAGTGTATATTCTTGGTGATTTTAATTGTGACATTTTAAAAGCAGAAAGCAACCATGCTACAATTTGCAATACTAAAATACAGTACAATATATATTGTTAGTACCTCAGTGTAAATACTCGCATCTGATTGGTCAATTAGCGGTCAACATTTTTGCCTGTACCCCACCTGGGCATCATGGGATATCATATTATTGACCGCGTATGTTACTGTACTACACTTGTGAATTATGGGGAATATGACGTCATAATGTCTACAGAAAAAACATGGTAGACGGACATTTTGTAAACGTTGATGAAAGTCATATTTTGACTTTACTAGACGACAAGTATAGCAAAATACAAATAGAAACGTAAAATTAACATAAATTTACTAATGAGTACGCATTGCTGGCGTGGTTCGGAGAAAAGATTGTGAAATGAAGCCATACCGATTGATGATTGTCATCTATATGTGTATTATTAGTTTCTTCGGACTAACAAAACAATTGTAGACCTCTCCATTCGGTCAACCGTCAAAATCATATACCTCGACTGTAAACCTTGAAACTGCTGTTGACCTCGACCTTCGGTCTCTGTCAACAGTACTTTCTCGGTTTACAGTCTCGGTATACAATTTTGACGGTTGACCTCTGGAGAGGTCAACAATTGTATACTCGTAAAAGTAAGAGTCCAACATTTGCAGGCTTAAGACAAGGGAAATGGTTCCAAATGTTTTGGCCTCTTTCTCAAAGCATATGCAAATTTATGAAAATTGTGACCCATATTGTATCTTGTTTAATATTCCAGGGTATGGTGTACTATATAATATGGCCCCACGTTGTTGGACCTAAGACACCACCTCCAAATCGACATTACAGAAATGTCTACCGCTTTCACCATGATAGCGTTCGGATCCCTGATAGGCGCAATAGTGAGTGGATATCTTAACGACCGCTTCAATCAAGCGCTGTCACTTGCGATAGCGATGTTGACCAACATGGGCCTTGTTATCGCAGTACCTTAATTTAAACATATCGCTCCTTTTCTCGTGTGCTGGGGACTGATAGGTGTTGGGGCGTCGGTCGTATATACAGGTAATCTTATATTTATGTGAATAAAATTAATCAATTTCAAAAATTATTTAATGATAGACAAAAGTATAGAGGTGAATATGTCAGAAATGCAAAAAATCTATCGATACTTATTGAACATAACAGTGAAGAATAGTCACAAACAATGTGATTTGATTTATTTACAGTACTGATCGTGTTTGTGATAGCCATATGGGGAAAAAGAAGCAGCCCATTCGTGCAGTTTCTACATTTTTCACAGGGTGTTGGAGGTTGCATCGTCCCTCTTTTGGCAAATCCTTTCCTAGCGCCAACAAAATATGTAGACATTGAAAATAATGGAACATATTCCAACATGTCTAATGCAAGTTCTGGACCAGACAATGCATCAATGGTTGTGGAGACTACTGAAACTAACTTTCTCATAAATGAAAACAATGATATAACGGAGTCCAGTGTCAAGTATGCTTACCTTATTGTAGCTGTGTACTATGGGGTAGTGGGTCTGCTTTTCTTTCTTATTGCTATCAAAATGAAAACAATTCGTGCTTTGAGACAAGATGCCAAAACACTGAACAATGAGCAACCGACAGAGTCAACTAAGGCACCACTTAATAAACGCTATAGGGTCAAAATGCTGTTCTTGGTGACTTTGATCTTTTACGCACATGGTGGAGTTCAAATAACCCTTAATGGACTTATAACGACATTCTCCGTTGAAGGACTCCAATGGACAAAATATCTTGGAACATCTATAGCGTCGGTTTCTGGAGTTGCAATTACCCTTTCATGTCTACTCGGAACTTTTGCAACTAAGATATTGTCGCAATCCCAAATGATATCGATACAGCTATTGATCATGCTCTTGTCAATGGTCACTATGGTAGTGTTTGTTCAGATGCACTCTTATGTTTTATGGGTGACAGTCATTTTTACTGGATTATCAAGTGGCAGTATGAATGCTTCAATATATTCCTGGCTCCAAGAGAATGTGATGCCAGTAACGGGTATAGTAGTAAGCTGCAGTATGGTTGGTAAATCAGTGAGTGCGATGACAGTGCCCCTGTTGGCAGCTGCTCTAATGGAGAACGTACATTTCATGTGGTTTACGTATCTGCTACTTGGTATTGTTGTTTTGTTGGGGGTGATAGCCATATGCATATATGCATCTTTTAAAGTTCATATGAATAACCAAAACGCACAATGTGCTGTCGTGACATAAATCTTTCATTTCCTTTTAAAATATATTGCAGATAGTTAAGCAAATTGAACGCCCGTTTTTGAGGTTGCCTCTGCCTGTTAATATTATATATCAATAGATTAAGCTTGTATTCGCGAATGCAACTAACGGCTGGCGGCTATCGGATTAACCTACTATTTTATGGCCAACTCATTTAAATATGAATGGAATAATGGCAGGTATTATTCATATTTAAATGAGTTGCCCATAAAATTGTAGGTCATTCTCGATACAAGCTGAGTACAGGGTGTTCAAAAAACTCTATGTTTAGACCATGTAGTATGCATAATTGTAGTTTGGCCATGCCCTGATAATTCAGTGGCCGTGCCTTAATAAATTCTAAACTCTACAGCTCTATTATGTTTCATCACATAACTTGTTAACGGGCACGGGAAACAATTCTAGAGTCTTGTTGAGCTTGCCATCACAAGATACCGTGATGCAGAGGGGGAGAAACTCCAGGATTCAAAGATAACATACGCTTATAATGTAAATCTGTATTGAGATGACATCGTCGCTGATTGGTTTAGCGAGTCGATCGTTCATTGGTTTAAAACTAGGTCAAATCGAAAACTTTGAAAACCAAGATGGAGGGTAAGTAGTTCCGGGAAAGGAGGTGCGCGGAAATCGTATGTCATCAATTGAATCATGGGGTTTCCCTCCTCTTCCGTGATGCATGGTTTTAGAGATAAATGAATCTGCTGGAGACAGCTACCACCAAAAAGCTGCCTGCCCTACATAGTGTCGAAAATTACTCTGAAACCTTTAGAATTCTATGTTTCAGTAATCAAACTTGGAAATGGTCCTAATATATTAGTAATTTAATACTTACCAGACATGTCTTTAAGAATAATTCCTACCTGCTTTGCACTTTAATGATTTTATTCACATTATCCTTTTTGCTATTTTAAACCATGTGTTTCAAATTATATTTTCAGCATTAGATTATATATCGTATTCATATTCAACTTCTGTAATAGTGGTGAGGGGATAAGCTCTTAATTGGGCCCAATTTTCGTGTCAGTGACAGTTATAGAAAACTCTTAATTAAAGGCAAAATCAGATATATGGGGTGACAAAATTACAAGCAACATGTACAAATGACCTACAAATCTATTCCTTACCATCTCAAATACAATATCTCCCAAGAAATTCACGATATGTTGTCAATTGATGAAGTTATAATGGATTCAAAGTGCAAAAATGGGTGAAAAATGTTATTCTACCAAATCATAAGAATGGTAACCCTTCTTATTGAAAAATAATACATTATTGTAAAAATACTTGGGGATTTTTAGAAAATAGATATGAAAAGAAATGACATAAGCCAGAAATATTCTAAAATTAAAACAATTTTTTGTTAACCCTACTAATTATCACACCAAACTAGTTCTCACTACGTTCTCGAAAACGGGCTTAAACTGTGCACGGACGGATTTGACGTACTAAGAAACCACTAAGAACCGTTTGGGATCTGTTTACAAACTTCATGAAGCTACTAGAACGAGTAGGTCCTCCAGAACTTAGAGCATGCTCAAAATTTTCTGGTGATCGTCAAAACGTTGCCAAATCGGTTTTAAACTGCGTGCGAACTGAATGAACGTAGCTACAACGTTCTACGGTCTATTTACGAACTGTCCCGGACTTTCCCGGACGGGGAATGTGATTTAGAATTTTGAATCGATTCAAAATTCGATGGCGACCATACCGTTCTGTAATCAGGTCATGATGACCTTCTAGACTAAGAGACGCGTTATACGACGTTGCACACCGACGTGGTGCGACCTGAACGAACTGCGAATGAGATGGACGTATTGAAGACTGTTTATGAACGAAGATTGAGCCCGTTTTACGACGTTTTCGTAGGACTGGCAAGAACGGGTAAGAACTAGTTTGGTGCGAGAGGGGGGTAACAAGCAACACAGACACCTTTCAGATCGGAAAATAATTTTTCAGTTATCTAGAGGACTTGACATGAGGATCAGTTTATCTTTTGAATTCTCGATTATGTCCCCTCTCAACCAGCGTGGTTCAAAAGTAAGCACTAACGTATTCTGAAGGTTGTTCTACTCATACCACATTCCATATTTTTTGAATCTTTCTATCTTTGGATCTAGTCCAATTTTAAAGTTGTTATGAATCATGACAACTGAGCGACGGTTCCAATACTTTTTAAAGTTCTGTCCTGTGACGAATTTTGTCCTGTCCAAAACTTTTATTTTAGGAGCACGATTGGTTTTTCGTTTCAACATAGGCCTTAAAATCCGATTTACATACACTTGGTCGTGTGTTGAGAATTTAGCGTCTGTTGCAAGTTTAGCTACTTTTTTAAAGACCCGGATGGACGCATGCGTGTTTCTTACGAACATGAAGCCAGAATTAAGTTCTCCCTTGGCGATGTTTTCCTGTATGATAATGTCACAGTCGCTACAATTTAAATGCAGTAATGGATCCTTTTTGTAAAATATATCACCGTCAGTCAACAATGTATTGTATCCAAGTTGTAAACATTGCAATAACCAGTGTATCTTTGCATTCGTCTCTTTGTTAAACTGCATTGTACCATATCTCGCCAGTCCAGTTTTATTTGATTTAGTCCCAGCAAAATAGCATCGAACATCCATAGATTTCAATTTCCGAAAACTGAACTCATCTTTGCATATAGGTAACATAATATCTGTCAAATGTTTGTTTATTTTTTGAAGGGACAGTCTCATATTCCAAAACATTTTGAAATATGCCTTATCCACAAAAGTCAATATAACCAGGTTTTCCTTTGCATTGACCACGTGCTGCAAAGAATCTCGAAGAGAGGATTCTTTCCTAATTGCATCTACAAAATCTAATTTGACATGGTTTTCCTTTGCATTGGCTACGCGTTGCAAATCATCTCGAAGAGAGGACGAATATGTCTGTTTTGTATCCGCAAAACCTAGTTTGACCAGACTTCCATTTGCACTGGCAATGTGTTGCAAAGCATCTCGAATGGAAGAATACATCTGATTTGTATTATGTTTTTGCATCCACCATAGTAGGTATACAAGGAATGCAAAACATATTGCTGGTATAACTGCAAAATAAAATCATGGAATTGTTTATGTACTTAAGGATTTAAGCCCATGGCTCAATGAATTGCTGCTTATTTAAAACATGCATTTCGTGTATAAAGACTTTAAATGAAGGCATTAGCTCGGAATCATAAAATACTGCAAGATATGTGAGTGCATTTGATCATCCACAATTCATGGAGTCGTGGGCTTGCAGTGAGTTCCTTTCATCTACTGCATAATATTTTGTACAGCACTACAAAAATAAAATGGAATTTAACCAGACTTTTGGAGGATTTTGCAAGATTAATGCCATTTTGCTGTACATTATCCTACTTTGCGATGTACGGTCTAACAAAAGTATATCAATAAAATCTGCATTTGTAATGAATAATGTTTTGCAATGCTCTTTTCACTGGAAGTATTTTGATGAAGTTCAATCGTTCAAAAAATTTTAGACATTGAAATGCGTGCAAATGTGAAACTAATGCACATTTCTTAGTCTTCGTTAAACTGCACAAAAGCCATTGCTTCCTTTGTCGTACTTAAAAAGACTGGTCAGTTATCTAGTAGGTCATTAAGCTTATTTCTTGCTGTTTTGGGTTTGGGAGCGTTGAACCCAAAACAGCAAGAAATAAGCATAATGACCTACTGGATAACTGACCAGTCTTTTTAAGTATGACAAAGGAATGGCTTTTGTGCAGTTTAACGAAGACTAATTCAAAGTAGAAATATGACCTTCGAAATTGACCTTCGAATCTTTGCTAGATTCTTACTAATTGTCAAGAGAGCCCAGTATATTCTTTTTGGAATACAGCTGAATTGTTTTAGTATTAATAACGTTATTATCAAATTCGGAAGCATTGAATTTAGTAAGGAACCTGAAATGTTACCAAGAAATACTAAGAATTAGCATGATATCTTTTAACTTAAATGATAGACAAAATAAACCGCGATGACCATATCAACCACTCTTCTAAGCTGATTAATATATCATGAAAATGAATTCCATTCAATTGCTTTGCTTTTCTGCAGAAATGTTGTTTGCAGGGAGACTTGACTGACCCAACGGGAAGTTTCCAACGGGAAAACGACAAAGGCGTCTCAACTCCGAAAGATCTTTTCACGACAGGGTGTTAAAAAAAACGCAACCCAAAGAAATTGTTATTTCTTGAAAAATACTGGTTCAATTATGTTCACATTTTCAGGAAATAAAGAAGAGACTGTGTAAGTATAGCTCCTGTCAATGGTTAGTTGTAAGACACGATGCCTTAGTTACCTGCTCAAAAGACAGTTGTAATAGCAAAATGCGAAAAACGCAGTCAGGGGTGACTGCAACCGCAAAAAAATTAAATAACTTCCTAACCATAGTGTTTTGGCTCTTCAAATTTAGCACAAACCATCTTCATTCACTGTATGATAAATCTGTAGATTGAAATCAAAATCGCTCTAGGGACTTCACTGTCATGGTTGAAATACTTTCAAATCGCAGTCAAACGCCCTGGTCCAGGGAGACTTAAGAAGGCATTTTGACCATGACTATAAAGTCCCTGGAGTGATTTTGATGAAACTCCACAAATTCACCACACATTGAATGAGGATAATTTGTGCTAAATCTTAAGTGCCAAAACACCATGGTTAGAAAGCTATTCTGTTTTATTGCTTTGGCAGTCACCTCTAACTGTGTTTTCATATTTTCCTAGTACAACTGTCATTTGATCAGGTGTCCAATGCATCATGTTTTACAACTTACTGACAGCAGGAGCTATACATACACAATCTGTTCTTTCTTTTTCCTGAAAAATAAACATAATTGAATTAGTATTTTCCAAGATATAGTTATTTTCCATTCGCGTGTTTCGTATTTTGCTAGTACAACTGCTCTAGAGCAAGTGTCCAAGACACCATGTTTTACAACTTACTAACAACAGGGGCTATACATACATGTACACAGTCTCTTCTTTCTTTCCTGAATATATGAACATAATTGGATCAGCATTTTCCAAGCTATCGCGATTTCTTTGGGTTGCGTTTTTTTAACACCCTGTATTATAACTATCTACAAAATTTACACCGGGTCCAAATATATACGGGATATGCAGTCGTCAATCTGTGGAGGCTTCCTTTTCCCCCGAAGGATTTAGCTAAAGTCCCCAATCAAACCATCGCAAGTGCCATCTATCGTACTCTGATTTAACAATTATTGATGCAATAATTTTAACTTCGAGTTGTGGGGCTCTTGAAAGCACATACTTTTATTTTTCTGCAGAAATTTTGTTTGAAGGGATACTTGAACCAACGGGACGTTATTGAAAACGAGAAAGGCGTCTAATTAAAATTTGATATCATTCATACAGGGTGTTTCATAATGACCGTTCTGGACTAATTAAAACATCTTTGAATAAGCTCAACAGTCTTTACAACTTCTTACATACCTCTACAAAAGATACCCATTTTACCTTAAGCATAGAATCTGATAGCTGCTTTTTCCAAAATTAGCCATCTGCCCTGCAAACAGCTATGATAACCATGCCTCAATACACTATTATCTATAGTAATGTACAACTTCAGGCCCGTAAGACAATTTTCTCCAAGGGGGTGCGGTTTTTACTAAAGAGAATATAAAATTGTCAATTTTTTTGCCGCGTAAATCAAATCGCGTAAGTCAGAGGGGGGTCGGTTACTACACCTATATTGGTGATTTTTTGGGCACTTTTAAAGTGTTTAGAATTAACAAATGCAACTTCCAAACGTTCCAATTGTTTTGTGGGGGTGTGAGGAGTGGTCCACTCCCCCTAAATTTTTTTAGAGTTTTGAGATGCTATTTGGTGCTTTCTGGGCACTTTCAAAGTGTATGAGTCAATAAGAAAAAAGTTATTTTTTTCAAATTCTTTTGGGGGTGTCAAAGAGGATGAGAGGTTGAAGTGGGGTGGGGTGCCAGAGGGGGAGCAAGGGGTTGTCCCCCAGAAACATTGACCATATCAAGGTGCTATTTGATGATATCTGGGCTTAAAAAATGTCCGTGGCAATACATGAAATTCAGAATATTTTCTTTTGTTTTGTGGGAATGTGAGAGGTGGCTAACTCTCCTAGAACATTTTACAATTTAAATATGATATTTGGTGCTTCAGGGCACTTTTAAAGTGTATTAGTCAATAAAAACATTGAAAAACAATCACAATTTTTTTCAAATTTGGGGGTGTCAAAGGAGGGAGGGAGGGGTGCCAGAGGGGGAGGTGGGGTTGGGGTGCCAGAGGGGGAGGTGGGGTTGGGGTGCCAGAGGGGGAGTAAGTGTTTGTCCCCCATATCTGTCCCCCAGAAACATTTACAATATCAAGGTGCTATTTGATGAAGTCTGGGCACTTTAAAAGTGTCTGTGCCTAAAAGTGCCTATTTTCCAAGAAAATTTTACAATTTTAAGATGCTATTTCGTGCTTTCTGGGCACTTTCAAAGTGTATGAGTAAATAACAAAATTTGAAAAATCTTATTTATAGGGGGAGATGGAGTCTGGAGTGGGGATGCCAGAGGGCGAGTAAGTGTTAGTCTCCCAGAATCATTAACTCTATCAGGGAGCTATTTGATGATGTCTGGGCAATTTAAAAGCCACATAAAACAAATTCAGAACTTTTCCATTGTTTTGTTTGGGGTGTGACGGGTGGCCCACTCCCCCTAGAAAATTTTACAATTTACAACGCTATTTGGTGCTCTCTGGCCACATTCAAAGTGAATGAGTCAATTAAAGAATTTTAGAAAATCACAATTTTTATCCAATTTCTTTTTTTTGGGGTGGTCAAGGGGGGGTCAGGGGGTGGGGGTGCCAGAGGGGGAGATGGGGTCGGGATGCAGGTGCAAAATGCAAGAGGGGGAACAAGTGTTAGTCCCCCAGAAACACAAACTATATTAAGGAGCTATTTGATGATGTCTGGGCACTTTAAAAGTGTCTGAGACAAAACACTTAAATAAATTTAGAACTTTTCCATTGTTTTGTGGGGGGTGTGAGGGGTGGCCAATACCCCTAAAGATTTTACAATTTTAATAATATTATGTTATTTGGTGCTTTCTGGGTACTTTCAAAGTGATGAGTCAATGAAAAAAATTACACCCCCCTCCCCGTCTGACGGCCCTGCCACTGATATGGATGCTGAGGATATATCCCAATGATATTTGAAAGACAAAAGTATTAAATATTTCAAAGAAATACCCAGAGAGCTCTTGGTGATTCAATGGATTATATAGCAATATGCTCCTCTCTTTAAATCCATTAAAAATGGTAGCCACAAATCACACAAACTGAGGGTATATTGATCATCAAACTTAAGTTAACAAGTTATGTTCTCATTGACCAGTCATACTAAAATTTGGCACATAAGTCCAGAATTGAATAACCTTTATCATGGTATATAAATTATGGGGCCACTTGATCTAGGATTGACTGTGGATGGGGGACGGTCATTATGAAACACCCTGTAGAGAAAGAAAAAATGAAAAAACTGATTTGAAAAGCGATGTATTTTCCTTTTTATGACCGCCATTTTTGTTTAAGACAGTTTTCTAAAATTTCAAAGATTGTATCAGTTCGAGCATTATATTGGGCACATTTTCTGAACAATTCAAAAGATTCTGTTCAGCGACCTTCTCTAGCTCCTACTTTTAGGTTTTTTTTTCAGTCACACTTTCAAAGGGCTAAAAAGGTTAGTTCATCATATTTAGGTTCATTCTGACCATGCACATTGTGATCCTTGTCATGTAAATATTGATATGTGGAAATAGTTAAATTGACTAGAGGTCAAACCAGAACTCCCCAATTGAAAAAAAACTATGGAAAATCATCTCCAATTATCATCTAACTTACTATTGATAATTAGTTGAAAGTTAGGTGTAACTATCAACTTAATTAACGCTTAATTTGCAACTTAATTAACGATTAATTACCATCAATATGCAAATGAGCTATATAGTGGTCGATTGTCACTGATTTACGTAAATTAGTTGAAAGTTATTTCCCACGGCGACCTTGCGGTCTATGATTTCTGCGGCCAGTAACATTTCTACGCTCGCAGTGGAATTTCTGCCCTCTCATACTTTTGCAGTCACATTTCCCACGGCAGACGCACAATTTTAAATTTCTGTTGATGAATAATACTTTCATCATTTTATTTACATCGGGACAATTTATAAATGTTATTCATAGTGCTAGGATGTAATATCAAATGAAAAGTGATCGTGAAACATTGACAAATAATGATTCAATCTTGTTGAGCCAGTTGATTTCTACGGGGACCTCAGAAATGAACAACTATTATAACTCTGAGTTATAATTTCTACGCCTTCCCTGCGGCCTGTAAAAATCTGCATACGCCGTACGGAGGCTGCAAGGCGAGCGTAGTTTTTCTACGCTCGCCGCAGAAATTCACCGATTTAATCGATCTGCGGTCGACTTGCGGCCGCCGTGCGACAAATGTGACTGGGGTGTTAGTTAATCTCTAATTATCACCTAACTTACTATTGATAATTAGTTGAAAGTTAGGTTTAAGTCAAATTTGTGACTTCTCAAAAATGACTGACTTCTTTTTTGCTTCCCTTCACCCGGAGATTTTTGCTTCATCTTGAACTATTTTCTGATGGAATATTCATCTTAATTAGGATCTTTCAGAACAGACAACATTGAACTTGAACTATTGAAATTTCACAGCAAGAGGAGGGAAAACCCCATGATTCAATTGATGACATACCTTCGCGCACCTCCTTTTGTCGAAAACGTACCCTCCATCTTGGTTTTCAAAGTTTTCAAATTGACCTAGTTTTAAACCAATCAACGATCGACTCGCTAAACCAATCAGCGACGATGTCATCTCAATACAGATTTACATTATAAGCGTATGTCATCTTTGAACACTGGGGTTTCTCCCCCTCTTTTTCAAAGCTATTCTATTTTGCAAATTTTTAAGATTCATGAAAAGCATGTGAAAACATCATTATTGCCATCAACAACTAAAATCAGAACACAAACATTAGACTATAATGTTACATAATAAGTCCGTAACAGATGTAATCAAAAATATGTTTTGAAATGTCTTTGATCTAACAATCATTATTTACAGTGGCGTAGCCAGGATTTGGTGACCAGGGGTTCATTTTTTTTATTATTATCCACAAATCTCCACCTTCATTGGGGTTCCTCATATAAAACCTTAAAAGTAATTTTCTTACATACAATTTACACCCCCTCCAAAAGTGTGTCAACCGTAACTCCCCCATGTCGTGTTTAAGCCTCCTTATGTTTGAATTCTTATTCGTAAAATATGTACGGTACATTTGTTTAATGAAATCCAAATCAAGAGTTAACATGTATTGAGCTAAGTTTAAGGGGAAATCGTAACACATTTTTAAGGAACACATGCTTGGTGTCAAATTCTGAAACATGCAATTCCCACAATTTAATACTGAGATTATGATTTTTCTAAAAAAAACTCCAAATCAAAAGATTTTATTTTGTATATCATTTTATAATAGAGGAGTGTTCATTCATACTGACCTTATATTTAGTTACTGAATTGAAGAATAATTATAGCAAATATTTTCGAAGAATGAAATATTTATTTAATCATGGCGTACAAAAAGTCTTTATAGTTATTTAAATACTCTTTGACGATAGAAGTGGCAGTTGATAATAAGTTTTGTAAAAAATGAAACAAAGCCTGAAATTCCAAACTGACCAAATTGAAATAACACGATATCTATTGTACTCCGTAGGCTCTAAAATTAAACCTCTTTCAAATTGCAATGCCTTACAACAAAATACCCCTACTATAGTGCTGAAAATACCCATTTGTTCTTTCTTTGACATGAAAATATAAAGTTCAAAATTCAAATTCAAGTCCAAGTACAGGTGACAGGTCCAAATACATGTGTGACTTTCTGTACTCAAGAAAGATTCCCGGTCTTCTTAAATATGCAACTGTCATAGCAAAGTTTCTAACTATTCCACTTGACCCAAATAAACCTGAGCTTTGTGAAAATTGTGGAGCACTAGAGGGAGACATTATCTCACACAGAGCAGCAGTGTGCACGGAAACTGCTCCAGAACGAAACAATATGCTGAATAGCATGCATGGTTCAAAAATTGAATGAAAACAATATATAATAACCAAATATGAAAGACTCATGACAATGTTGCAATTTTTAACTGAACAATGAAATCTGGTAGAAATATGCTATTGTTCGCAAAATCGATGAAAATTGAAAAGATGTTTTTTGACCCCCATGTCACATAAATGGTTATATCTCGAGCCAGGGTTGTTGAAAATTGTTCTATTATATGTCATTTTGTTGCAAATTAAATTATCTTTAAAGTGATATATCATTGTTGGTGTACATGTTAAAAAATAAATATTTATCAGGAATAATGGCTAGGGGGGTGGTTTTTTTGGCCCACCCTGTAATTAAAAACTCTAATGTAGAATTAAACACACCGTTCCAATAAGCTAACCGTTGAGTTATGACGTGCAATTAAAACCCCAGAGGTGCAATTTTTTACTTGCTTTTAACTTTGTAAACTTTTATAATTATTTGTTTTGTTATATTTTGTTCTTTGTTTATTACTTGTATAAATGTTGTATATGTTTTGGTTATTTTTGTATTGTTTGATTGATTTATGTTTACATGTTTAATCCATTTTATTATGGGAATAAAAGCGACATAAATACATGTGTGCTTTTCATACTAACTCATTTCAAAAAAGTTTCTATTATTTGATATTTGCTTTTGGGGACTAATCAGCTCCGGGCAAGATTTTTTTGATTGAAATGAAACAAAACGAAGGCGCACAGATTTGAAAGAAAATGTGTTTTCATCGTTAGAAAGACAATAAGTAGTTGTTTTTATGTTAAAATAAAAATAACAAATTTTATGTTAAATTGATTGAACTTTATTTATAATTATGGGAAAAATTTTCAGTTGCTTGAAAAAGATTTAAAGAGTAAATTGAAATATTGCAAAACTAAATCAATTTGTTAGTGTTAAGACATTTGGTTTATTTCACCGAATATGAAGCAGCTTTTAAGTTGCGCGAAATTATTGTTATTTCTTTGCATAATGTCATGATGATCCAGGGTCTTCCCAAAATTAGACAATCCCAACCCGTGCCTAAGGTTGCCAAACTTTTGGAGAGAAGTGTACAACTTTATTATGTTTTTATTTTCAGGTCATATAAACTGAATTTAATGTTCCTGGTTTTCAACAAATATATTTTTGGGAAACCCTGACCGGGGGTTCGTCCGAACCCACCGAACCCCCGGTCCCTACGGCTATGATTTAGAAGAGCACATTTGGATTACTTGTGAAATATAGCTAACCCATGTTAGTACCTAAATTGCATTCTAGGATTAATATTATATGATCTGATTCAAAAAGATTTTCAAATTCATAAACATTTCAGACAGAAGTGTGAATAAGATTTAACATACATTGTATTCATGTTCTACTTACCCTTATAATAACGTTGACCAAATTTCATGGTAGTATAAACACCATTTAAGTTGTAATTCTCAATTTTTAAGAGAAATATCTCCCACATGTTTTTTTTCTTTTTCCACCATCTTGAAATTAAATGTAAGGGGTTTGTATTTCTAAATCATGGGCCTAATTTACGACTAATTAACATTATAAATCATCCTATATGTTAAATATCAACCAAAAATCTACTTCAGAACAAAAAAGTTTTAATTTACCACTTACTATCACCCTCAAACATTTTCATATCTTAATTATCAACTAAAAATCATAAATCAGCAATACTGTAAGTTAATTTACGTTGAACTTGCTACTGATAATAAGGCCATAATTATCATTAATTTAATTAACGCTTAACTTTAATTCCAATTGCCGGCAGAATTGTTGATAATTAGTTGTAAATTTGTTGGTAATAAGTTAGGAATTAGTTTTATTTTTCAATTGGGTCTGTTATCTTTGTTCAAAAAATGTCTAAAAATGCAACATTTTTTGTCACTTCCTGTTTTGTCAATTCCTGTTAACTTCTATGGCACCTTAAACGTAATGTCATCAGAAATATAAACTAAAAGTCCTCTATTCGACTTTACGTAAACAGGATCCTGAAAACCATTTATACTTAATTCTTTAAGATTTAAGTTCATCGTCAGTTAAATCACCCACTTCACAAACAGATGCCACGTGACATTTCTCTTGATAAATTCTGTCTTTGAAAGACATAAGGCGTGCACCCTGGTGGGCTTTGATGCTATTTATATTGCAGAAAAGAAATTTAATATTTTCGCTAATATGATCTGGAGTTTTGGCGCTTGGGGCCGGCCCAGAGTTTAGCTCGATATCAGAGCTCAGTAAAATCAGGACCACCCCAGTCACATTTCATGCGGCCGCCATGCGGCCTATCATTTCTGCGGCCAGTAACATTTCTACGCTCGCCGTGGAATTTCTGCGCTCTCATACTTTTGCAGTCACATTTCCCACGGCAACCGCACGGCGAACTTTAAATTTCTGTTGATAAATGATAGTTTTTTCATTTTATTTACATCAGGACAATTTATAAATGTTATTCAAAGTGCTAGGATGTAATATCAAATGAAAAGTGATCGTGAAACATTGACAAATAATGATTCAATCTTGTTGAGCCAGTTTATTTCTACGGGGACCTTAGAAATGAACAAATATTATAACTCCGAGTTATAATTTCTACGCCTTCCCTGCGGCCTGTAAAAATCTGCATACGCCGTACGGATGCCGCAAGGCGAGCGTAGTTTTTCTACGCTCGCCGCAGAAATTCACCGATTTAATTGTTCTGCGGTCGACTTGCGGCCGCCGTGCGACAAATGTGACTTGGGTGTAACTCATTTACATTCGGTTGGTAAATTATCATACCAAAACAGGGTACGAAAAGAGAGTCATATCACTTAAGGTTGCATGACAATTTGAGAACAAAATCTACCCTTTAATCACAGTCATCTTTGGTCATTATTGAAAATGTCCCAAATGATATTGCAGGACTAAACATTTCACTCCAATGAATGTGCAGTTACAAAGTTAGTTGATTTTATCTTCAATATTGTCAAGGATTCTCATTTGTTGGATTGTGCAAGATCTCTTGGACTTGCAGAGAATTTTACCATTGATGCTCCAAGCTGATTCAACTTCTGGGTGGTGTCTGAGCTTATACAGTAAGGCAGAGTTTTTGTTGCCCAGGTCCTCTTAGACTGAGATGGGGGATCTCGTTTCTCGAAGGCATTTTTTGTTTCTCAGTATAGATTCTCTTGTATACCTGAATTCGAGTTTGGCTATTATAGGTCTTGGCGATGTGTTAAGGTTAGGCCTCGTTTTGCCAAACCGATGGGAGACTTCAAAGTCATCAGGTGATAGCGTAGGCATGCAGATGTAATTAAAGTTACTCGCAAATGATGTATCCATTGCATGGAGTAGGTTATTTTCTTTGATATAGCGAAACATATGAGTAAACAAAACAAATTGTGTGGATTTCCCAGTGTTTCTATGCAAAATAGCACGCTCCGTCACAGTGGACAAATTTTTCGATACCAGCCTGTGATTATAACTATTTACAAAATTTACACTGCCTTCAGATATATCCGGGACATTCATTCGTCAATCTGTGGAGGCTTCCTTTCTTGTGAAGGATTTAACTAAAGTCCTCAATCAAATCATCGCTAGTATCATCTGTCGTACTCCGATTTAACAATTATTGGTCCAATAATTTTAGCTTCACCGAGAAGTGGGGACACATCCGATTTTAATAGCGAAATAGGACACATAGGTTAACATTTTTAGGTGAAATTTTGAGCAAGTATGCACAACCGAAAAGAGTAGGACACGGTATTTTTCGATTCTCTAAGCTCTAAGATGTTACCCAGGTAAAGCGATCTATGTGGCTATATAACCACCCTATGCAGACAGAGCCTGTGGGAAATATTGGGTGCGGCGCAAATGAGCGGAGGGTGCGGAGCTAACGGTCATTTTTGAATTTAAAATTGGGATATTTCTGAAACTAAGCCGTTTTGGGACTTCAAATATACCAAGATATGTGTATTTGACACCAAATATCAATACAATTGTGAAAATAGTAGCGCAATTCATTCTATAGCGACGCAGTGTGCCTTAAACCTTTCCCAGACCTATATATTTTGAAATTATCCTTTTAATACTGAGTCCCCAGCATTCATAAAAAATGGTGTTCAAGGTACACTATCTATACAAATTATTTTTGCATCTTGGAAGCCAGGCAGTATCTGTGTGATTTTATAAAAATTCGGAAATGTTTTTCAGATATGAGCCCCCTCTAAATATTGGGTGCGGAGGAGCTCCATAAACGCACCTCCGCACCCAATATTTAGAGGGGGCTCATATCTGAAGAACATTTCCGAATTTTTATAAAATCACACAGATACTGCCTGGCTTCCAAGATGCAAAAATAATTTGCATGGGTAGTGTATCTTGAACACCATTTTTTTATGAATGCTGGGGACGCAGTATTAAACACCGTGGCTAGTCGATCTATGTGGATGCAGTCATTTATATGTAATGTATCGTGGGTACTCGCGTACATTATAGGGAATGGGATCATTGCAAAAATATGACAGCAAATCGAGGTAAGTGATCTCAGAGTTTCTACTTAACATTGTGACTTGAAATCTTGCACACATATTCAATATACATAGTATGACAATGTGTGAAAGTTTCAGCTACCATATGCCTGTTATAGGGAAGATATTTGAAAAACATTTCGTAAACGTCAACATATATGTATAAAATGGATGCACCTATGTATCATTTGGATTCAGAACGGTAACAAATGGATGCTTTAATAAATTATACTTTTATCATAATGATTTATTTACTGATGGACAACTGGCCAAATTTTCTTTGTATCCATTGTTTGGATAAACATTCCTCATTCAGTAAATTAATTAGCCACCCCATTACAAGTAGTCTAAAGACACCCTCATGAAAAATTGAAAATAATATAGTAGCCCGGACAGAATTGTTCAATGGTCACTTTTTCTTTAATAACTTTTTTAATTTTCAGTATTATCAAAATCTGATTACATATTTGAAAACTAGCGTAAAATTCTGACATACAAAAACAATATTTAAGGAACATCTCTTAATTTATTGATATTATAGGCGTTCATAGTATGAGTGACGCAAATACATAATTCACCATTTTGTCTCATATTTGTTCAAAATGGCGGCATATTTCGTGGTCTGAATGTTCAGTTGAAAGTTAATATTTAAGAAATGGCATTGGCCTACGAAATCATGTAGACTGCTGCTTTGGTATGAGGTAATGACTGCATTTATAACCTTTTGTTTTAAATTGATTTGTATGTATACCATTACTTAAAAAGGTTTGTACATTGTATGTATAGTATATTGGTAAGGTCGCAGGACTTAAAGTTTTTTGGCCATTCCATTGTTACTCGTAGTGGATTAGCAATCCTTGTTCGTTTAACCTGTGCAACTATAGGGTCATACTGCCACAGTTTGTAATGTCTTTCCCAGTCACACGCCTCTTAACCCATCCTTGGCATGCATGTGAATTGTTCTTCAGCTTTTCAATGGCCTCTGAGATGGCTGTTTGGAGTTCTTGAAAAGATTGAGGACCTACTCTCGTCACACCCCCCACACATTGGGGCGCCACCTTTTCACATCCTCTTGAACACAGCCCCGAACATTTCAATAGAGTTGATTTCATATGCCCTTGGAGGGAGTTGACTTCTTGTATTTGATGATTGGTCAGTTGCTGCATTACATCAGGATTGTAACAGTGGTAGCATGCCCCTATAGTCCTGTGACAATCTTTAAATATTAACTTTTAACTGAACATTCAAATTCACAAAATATGCCGCCATTTTGAACAAATATGAGGCAAAATGATGAATTATGTATTTGCGTCAGTCATACTACGAACGCCTATAATATCAATAAATTAAGAGATGTTCCTTAAATATTTTTTTTGTATGTCAGAATTTTACTCTAGTTTTCAAATATGTGATCAGATTATGATAATACTGAAAATTAAAAAAGTTATTAAAGAAAATGTGACCATTGAACAATTCTGTCCGGGCTACTATATAAACCCATCAACTGGAAAATGCCATTACAGATGAAATAAAGGACCCACGGTCCTGTGCTCACACTGTGTAGAACCTTCAGAGAAATGTATATCCTGATTTTCAAACAAAAGTATTGGTAAATATGAGATCAATAAAAGATGAGTCCATTGTTGTTGGTTCAGATATGATTTGTTGTAGTCAAAGGAAAAACTATGAATTTGACCTAGATTTTGACCTAGGCCTTTTAGTGTCCAAATTAAGTAGATTTTGAGGACGGCTTCTATTGTAGATTCTTATTAAGTTGGCTGCATCCAAGCTGTATCTAGTGTTGTGTTGTTACAATTGATAATTTTCTCAAGCCCCATTGACTTAACATGGGATACCAAAATAGCGATTTTTGAGATTTTAAAATGCCATATCTTCCGAACCGGAAGTCGGATCAAAATCTGGTTTGCAGATTCGGATTTCTTGGACAATTCTACACATATTTCATAACTTATACATTGAATTCCAAGAACTTTTTATTGTGATATACTTTTCGGATGCCATATCTCAAAAACGGTAAGAGTGATCAAAAACAACTTGCCTGTAGGGATTAGCTTTTTTCCAAGGAACATGATTAAAAAAACGGAGCAAAAATATTGAAGGACGACTGAGAAAATTGAAAAAATGACAAAGTACTGGATTTGACCTAGTTCTTGACCTTCGATCTAGATTAAACCTGATTAGACCTAGATCTGGACTTGGACCTGAACTGGACCTTGACTTGGACTTGGACCTGGAAATGGACTGGACTGGTATTTTTTCAATCTTTTCTTCACTTCTCTTGACTTTCTATAAGGCTATCATCAGATCGATTTTTCTTGAAATTTAAAAATCAGCAATTTCTCGGAAACCGGGCGAACTTGGGAAATGGCGATGTTAGGTCAAATAGACATTATGGATATGCATAAAATGAATGTGGAAATGACTCAATCCGAATAGCAGTTTTAATTTGTGCAGCCAATGTTGACAGACGGACGGACCAACGGACGGACGGACGGACCAACGGACGGACGCCTGGTCGATCCCATAGGATCACTGTGTGAGCCAAAAACTATGGTTTTATCGCTAATAATGTTAATTTGAAAAAAGGGTCCATAACATGTAATGATGACAATGAAAATGTTGAAATTAGGTACGCCAATGAAGTGAATTCAGAGCAAAAGACCCATCGACCCACTGGAATACCCACAAATCAAGTTTCATAGCCTTGCCCAAGTTGGTTTCTTTTACTTATCTTGATTTCTATTATGACTGCCCTGTACCCAAGAGAAAGCCACGTGCTTTACCGACCCAGTGTTTTTGTTGGTAAAATTTGACAAATCAACGACGGCCCTACATTGCCGGACTAGGTCTTCATGCATTTCCATCGCGAATTCAGTTTTGATTTTGAATCAACATTGAATTGCATGATTTCATTTAGACGAGTATTAATGACTGCTTACATTCCAATGTACATTTAATAACATAATATATTGTAACTCTAAAGAAACACTCGATCAGATCATTGAATTTCAAGTCCTAGACGGGTAGTTTGCTTTTTTAATGCAGGTCAACCTGATAACGTTTTGATTGGTCAATCAGCCTGAAGTCACAGGTTGTGTCCATGTCCATATTGTCAATCAATATGGTTTTGCGATACCCTTAGGTAGCCTAGGTATTATGGGAATCTCGGAACCGCTGAATAACTCAGCATAATATCAGCGATGATACATTGGATTGTACAAGGTGGTAATAATTCAAGATCAGATAAGTAAATAAATACCGAATTGGGCAAGGCTACAAGTTTCAGAGCCATTAACATTCCTTGAAAGTGACAATGAGCAGCCAACAGATGGACCATCCGTAAATCTTGATGATTTTGTCAGCTCAGCTGAACGAGCCTCCAGATTCCTTGAAACAAATGACCATAATTCAAGAATAATATTATCCATTTACAATTTTTTGAAATCGTGGTAAGTGGAATCTTTCCAATTACCAATATAGCATTATTATTGTTTTTGGACACTGTGGACTAAAATATTAAAAATACACACATTCAAAATGATTCAATTGAAACCTAGCCAGTCTGTTCAATGAATCCAATCAGAACGTCTACTAATCCACATGATACATCATAATTAAATTGCTTTTTTAAAGTGGATATTTCATACCATATCCCCAAAAATATTATAGAACGCATTGTATTTGTATTTTACTTTAAACAGACATATTTGTGTATGTGAAATAATTATATTACTTGAATTTTTTATTCCCCATTACAAGGTAAACCTATGGCAAATTATACATACCTTCTCAGAGCTATGAGCGAGATGATAAAACTGGTCGAGTGAACTCGTTTGAGTTATCTATTCTCCATAAAAATATCAGAGAATGTGTGTTTATAGCGTAGCTTTGGTTTTGTAAATCAATGAAGTATGATATACACGGATGAGTAAATATAGATTATTTAAACAAAATAGCAAAATTCTTCCATTGAAAAGTACAGAGGCGGGTACTCACGAAACATTACATGTGCCTGACTGCATCCACATAGATCGACTAGCCACAGTGTTAAAAGGATAGTCTCAAAATATATAGGTCTGGGAAATGTTTAAGGCATACTGCGTCGCTATAAAATGAATTGCACTACTATTTTCACAATTTTATATTTGGTGTCAAATACACATATCTTGGTATATTTGAAGTCCCAAAACGGCTTAGTTTCAGAAATATCCCAATTTTAAATTCAAAAATGACCGTTAGCTCCGCACCCTCCGCTCATTTGCGCCGCACCCAATATTTCCCACAGGCTCTGTCTGCATAGGGTGATAACTGAACACAATAGATACAAGGCAGCGTACTTAGTCCGCATTAAATATTCGGGTCGTTCTTTCCCCGCGCGCAGAGTCTAATTATAAACTACCTCTCTTTTGAGGAGCGAAGTCAAACGAACGCAAAGGGTAGGTCGTTATGTTTGCCTAGGCTCACTGCCTTAATTACAATATCAGTTTTTTATGAATATACGTATGTGTACAACTTTACATTTACGCTTGCTATGGTAACCAAGTTAATGGTGCTTTGCTTCATATCATATAAAAAGAAAACATTCCATTTCATATAAACTACCTATTCATCCTCTTTATTTAATCAAACCAATATCTATAGTGATGCTTCTTGGTAACATTAACATCATATTTCTATATTTTAATTATAGCGGAGAATTATTTTTTATGCATGTATGCCTAATTCACTGTTTATTGAATTGATATCAATTGAATACAGATGATATAAGGAGCATATATTCAAGGATTTGAGCTCTGGACTCAATGCATCGTGGATCGACTGAATCATTCCTCTGAAAAGATGTTGTTTTCAAATCCTTGCATGGGCACGCAGCGGGAATGCAAAGTTTAGGAAACTAGTAAACAACGTCTGGGTTGAATGAATCAGCCAAAATAAAAATCAAAAGTCTAATATATTCCATCTTTATAAAACTTTATAAAAACTAGAAATTGGCAATTCCACGGAGTAGCAAATTCTAACGAACACTATGAAGGTGTATAGGCTATATCAAATACCCTTAATTTGCAGATAATAACAGACAAATATAGGAGATGTATTTAGAGTTTACACAAATGTAAGCATTTGGGTGAACATTTTGGATTTTCAAAGGCTCAAATCATAACGTACAATACAATATTTAAGATCTAATGCAATGCAATTCGAAGATATCTCTAGATGATAGCGAATTCCCGCTTTTGGCAGCCATTTAAACATTTCTGAGGCACATATCAGAAAAACAAGACGATAATTGTGATATATTCTAAAATTCCTTCAATCTGAGTATAACTGTATAATATATTCATATTCTGAAGTGATAAGAGAACGATTGCGAAATCCCACATAAGGCGGCAATTTTGGATTTTCCGAGGCCCGAATCAGAAAAATAATACAATATTTGCAATCCACTGAAAACATGTGGAATAAGAATTTGTTGTGAATAAACTACATTCAAACAAAAATATTTATTACTTGAAAATGAAAAACTAAGCAAAAAAACTCCCGCCATTTTTAAAGCAGTGGTCATCTCGGGAAACATATTTTTATCGTAAAACTATTAACCAATCTACATCTTTGGATCAAATATGAAGGAAATCCAGAATTCGAGTTATCTTCCGAACAAACAGACGAAATGGACAGACAGACGGCATCAGTATTGTCCTATTGTCGAACTTAGTTCGTTGGCATAATAAACACAAGCAATATTCAAAAATAACCTTATTGCAACACATCGCAGTTTTTCATAGAAAATCAGAAATGTTCAGTTATTGTAAAAAGACCCACATCATATCAATGTCAAACATTTTATAAAGGCAGGACAAAACAAGTAAATGAGCCAAAAATGACATTCAACTCACCTTTTACTGTCCTACATGTATAGAAGCTAGACGCACCAATGAAATTCTTATTTTTAGAGCCCATATCTATATTTTGAAATAGACTTAATACCTTTAAAAGTTACTAATTACTTCGTGCAGATAGGGAATACTAATATTATACTCGTCCCCGTGTGATAATGATACGTGTAAACTTTCATTGATCGATTGAACATAACAGGTCGTCACGCCCGGTAGTCAGACAAAATAAACCGAGAGGTACAGTTTGGTACATAGTTCAACAAATATGGAAAATTATTTTTTTAGTAGAATTTACAATTGAATTGCTGGCTGAATGGATAGGCGCTATGGTAAAAGATGTTATGTCTTCCAGGATTTTTTGAACCGATAGGCTTCTAAAATACGAGATCCATTAAAAAAGACGCAACGTCACCAACATGTAAGAGTCCAACTTCAAAGATCGTACACTCCCCTCCACTCACGTAGTGATAATAGGAATATATCCTACACTGTAAATGAAAACAAAACTTACTGTTTCAATTTTATATTAAAAATAATACAATATTCATTTATTTCTAAAAGTAGATGAACAACATTTAAATATAATATTCAATTGTCAACAGAATTGTGGAAAACAAAGTTAGTCATGTTTGCCTTTAACATGTTTTACTTCTATTTGTGTGTCACCAAGGCAACAATTAGATCCAACATTAAAATAAATTCGAACATGACTGTATTCACGCCTTCTTAACTGTAAAAAAGACAACATTTCACCCGGGGTATATTCGCGAAGAATACCCCTGGTAATACGTGTAATGTGTGACGTCATAACGGCGGGTCGTATTAATGGCGGACCATAATGAATATTCGAAACATTTTGGTGAGTTTTCATGTTCGAATCGTAATATAGACCTCAGAGTAGGGGTAATATCGTCGGATACACCCGCAGGGCTAGGCACAAACGCTTTCGAACCCGTCACTCCCTTCAGTTGTTCGGGGTATAGAAAACGTTTGTGCCTAGCCCTGTGGGTGGTATTCGACAATATTACCCCTGCTCTTCGGTCTTTATTTCTTAAATAATGCCTATCAAAGTGATGTAAGTTTATTATCTAAATTTCCCAGTTTATTTGAGGATGAACAGATTCCGTAGGGGGTGGGGAGGGGGTCATGCCCACTGCCATGTGACTACATGTACAAGTAGATCCTCTCCTCAAACATAAATATCTAAGTTTTTCCACAACTTCTGTTGTAATGTTGAATAGATTAGGCCCTTACTAAGCCCCGGGTATTAAATAAACCCTTGATACGTACATGTTTTACATGTAAACTAGGACCTTTTATTACCTTTTTTATTGATGAGTATTTCACATTAACAACATATACTCCCTTTGTACTGGATTTATTTGTAATGAAGCCCTGGGTATCTAATTAGAAGTAGGTCCTAATCTGCATTGTCCATGGGTATTTCAGGATTGAAGTTTAGGCCAATCTGGAAGATTTCGCAAGAGGGGGGGGGCGACTTTTGCGTATGGATGGGTTGTGTCGCCAACACACCCACGCAAAGCCTAGACGGTGCTGATCAAGCTAGGGTGTCGGTCTGAAATTTAAACCCTCTCCGGAGCATTTCTGAGAGCCATTTGCATTATTCAATACAACTCTCTAAAAAAGAAAAGGCTTATTAAAAGCCCATGGGTGAAATAATGAAGGGGCAATATTACAAGTAAATCCAGTATCCAATAGGGAGAATTCACGATTTAACAACACAAACAGAGACCTTTAACCCGAGTGGCTTAATTAAGAATTTACAATTAAGAATTTACAATTAAGAATTCACAATTAAGAAGTGTCAAGCATGGTCTGTAATGAGTGATGAGAATTACATTTTAAATGCATCACTGGGATGCATCAACGTGATTCAAATGATTAATGTGTGTTGAAAGATGATGTCATCATCCCTCCTATGGGTCCATACACAAGAATTCTAAAATCTTTATTACCCCTTTCTGGTTTGATACTATCCTTCTATATATAGCAAAAATACACTTCAATATCAAGAAGAAATGTAAAACAAGGCACAGGACGTGAACGAGATCACACCATCAAATAGGCAGACACTATGAACCAGAAAAACTGTTCTCCTATTATGTTTACAAATTTCAAGAACAAGAAAACAAGATGGCCGCCCAAAAGTTAATCAGCTCTAGTACTTGATATCCTCTATCATTTGTGTAAATTTGAAGGAAATCCGATGAGCGGTTTTCCTGAAATGGCGATGACAAGATTCTTCGAAAAACCTTCAAAATGGCCACCAGAAAACAAGATGGCCGCTCAAAAGTTAATCAGCTCTAGTACTTGATATCCTCTATCATTTGTGTAAATTTGAAGGAAATCCAATGAGCGGTTTTCCTGAAATGGCGATGACAAGATTTTTCGAGAAACCTTCAAAATGGCCGCCAGAAAACAAGATGGCCACCCAAATGTTAATCAGCTCTAGTACTTCATATGCTCTATCATCTCTGCGAATTTGGAGAAAATCTGATGAGCAGTTTTCCTTAAACGGCGATGACAAAAAGCGGGACGATCACGACCACGATCACGACCACCATCACGACCACGATCACGACCACGACCAGTATGACGACTATATCCCACCGATGGTGTGATAAAAAAAACTTGGTTTTGAGCCCTATAACACCCCCTTTCCTCAGTCAACATTAATATTTGGACTCAATCCCTTTACTACATGAACTTACAAATATGATTTGTAAAAATCGTACAAAATCAATTTCTTATTCATAATAAATTAAATACTACAGTAGTATGCGCTCAATAATTCACAATGTATAAATTCCATACATGATTTCAGCCACTGATTTCAATGGGATATAATGGACTGTAAGGGTTCACAGTCAATATGCTTATGAATGTGTAATTGGTGGTAAGAACATTCAATGAAATAAGGAGATAATTTAACTGTAACTGCTTCTACATGTAAGCTACAATTTGCCTCCAAAAGATTCACAAAACCTCAATGAAGGCACTTGCATTGGGTTAATTTGGAATTTTTTCTAAAAAACAAATTCAAGAAGGCCCTAAATTAAGTACAAGGCATTAACATATACAATGTTACCACCTGCTATTTGTTACAGATGCCAATCGCTGAACACCAGCCACCAGATACCGTCCACAAAATATTGGAGACTATACAATTGTATAAATGTCAACACTGATCTACAATAATCGTACAGTACATTGTATCCCATGTGTGACAATACATGAATAAAACTTGGTAAATCATCTTTCAAATGAAAAGTAAGCAGATAGCGCTTTTAGTGATATCATGGACTTGAAGAAATGGATAGGATTCTTCCATTGAATCAATGGTCCTGCCCTTATTTACTCAAAAGGGGAAATCTCCAGAGTGAAATCTCTGTGATTATTTGTTCAGTCATCTCAAAAATTATGTTTTAAAGCAGAGGAAATACAATGTAATAGATGGCTATCTGTGGTTTCATTTTTGCAATGTGAGTATGTTTGTCATGAATACTGGAATATGTGAGTAAAAAATTGTCACATTTGAATGTTGCCATTTAATTTAGATGGCCATATTGTTTTTTCAAATGGATTAAAATGTACATGATTTTATTAAGGTATTATCGCTCATGAACAATAAATCGAGGCTCGAAAGTGGTCCCACTCAGAAAAGAGCTTGTTTCAATGAATGTGTTATTCTATTGATTTGTAACTACTTAGATGATGCTTCGATTGATTTTACAATTTTACGTTAAACATGTGTTGCAGATTTAGAGGAACTCTAGAACAAGCCACAGAGAATTAAAAAAGATTTTATCATGGTATTTTTTTCTGATCTTAGATAAACTTCAGATTTGTAATTGGATAAACAAAACTAAAATGGGCAAGACCAGTTTCATATAGATTCCTATCTATTCCTTCATATCCATGGTGATCAAGGTTACCTTAGTAACGGTACAATAAAATGCTGTATCCTAGGTAGGTTAGGGGTCATATCATCAGTTCAATTCCAAATTCAACACATAATCAGTTAGTGGAAGGGTTATAAGAGGCAGTTTTGTTAACCAAACAGTACAAATTTCATACCTGAATGAAGCATTTTTAACAAAACATCTTAAAGCAATGGATTATGTGGAGAATTTAGTGCGGAACTTTTGAGGTGACCCCCTATACAAAAATAATCTACAATTCATTTCTAACGCCAGTTAATCGTGGGCCTTTTCTCTTTTCTTTCTTCTTTTTCTTCTTTTTTTCTTTTTCTTCCATTTGTTGTTGCTTTTTGGCCTCTTCAATCATCTGCAAATATATGGTAACATATTATTTGGCCCACCCTGTATATTGATAAAATTATGACTGTAATAGTGTTTGTAGTTGACTGCCTAAGAGTTTTAACCTCTTGACTACCTGGAGTGATGAAATTTCTCGTCATCTCAGAAATGATCTTGAAATCCGTGACGAAAATCTGTCACAAAAATTTTCACTAAAATTGCTCTTATTTGAACAATTTTCAACCAATTTACACGCAAATTGTTTTATAATGTGTAGAAACGATCTCTAATCTCAATCTCTGTCTAATTTTACTAAGACGAGCATCTAAAGTTGTATAGGTATGTAGTAAAATCTCAAAAGATGGCAAAAATGAAAAATTCTCTGGTATCAACAGATTTTAGAGCCTGGGATTCAAGAGGTTAATAATTTCCTTAAGGCTGGAGAACCAACAAGGTACCAATGAAACCAATGTGATTAAAACCTGAGGGTATTATTTAAGAATATAAGCCCTGAACCCGGTGCAATGTGGAACCATTCCTTAAAGGTGCTGCTTTAGAAAATCTGCACAAGATGCATGCATCTAGTGTTAATTTTAAGAAACAATGCCTGAAAGGAACGGTCATTCAACAATGCAATGAGTCTTGGGCTTAAATTCTTTTCACACATTTCATGTATGAAGGTAAAACCTCCCGCTGTCACCCAAGAGTAACCCGGCCATGTGACTTCATAGCTTGCATTCCAATATCCATATTTTACTGATGAGTCAATCCGCCATATTAAATAGCAGCCAAAATTCCCAAATTTGCCCAATCGGCAAAAATAAATAGCGCAAAATTAAAGAAATTTACAGTAGTTCATTTCACCATTTTTTTAACTTTTGAACAAAGGTGTTGTCTCTTGGTTTGGAAACAACACCTTCATGGTATGATTCGGCAAACTATGCACTGAGTCCAGGGCTTAAATCCTTAAACCAATGCCTTCAGGGATATGACTCACTATTACCTCATTTACTTCTGTCTTGTATGGATTTATATAATTTGGGTCTCTTTCTACAAGCTGCAATTCTTGAGCTACCTGGAAAATAGATGTTTTTCACATTTATATGTGGATAGTTACACATAATGGCAGAATACATAGTTTAAACTCAAAATATTGAATTCTGGAATTGAAATCTCATTTCCCTAAACAGTTTTAGTGAAAGTAAGGAGCTACCTTAAAATCAATTAAACTAATTTAATTCTAGCATTCATATTCATTGCCAGACCATTTCTCTATTGATATGGTACCTATACCTAAATTGTGATGACATCAAAGAGTCAATAAAAGATATATAAACGAATATATAAACTATCACTACCCAGAGTGAAATCTTAAAAAATGGCAGCCTACTAGAAATGAGCATGACATTTTTAACTAATCAATATTGGCCATATTAAAACATTTTTCCATGTTCTGCTCAATATGGAAAGTACATATGAGCCTGGCCATAAGAAAACCGGTCTCATCACAAAAATTAAAATTGTGCTACAGAGCCAAAAATGTGCCCACGAAAGTGCTAAATTCAGATCCGACTTTTTTGGTCTATATATGCCAGGAAAAATTGTTAGGACATAAGCCATGGCTCATTTGAAAGGATTCTTTGTGCTTTTTAAGATAAACAAAAAATCAGAATATTGAAAAAATCTGTGATAAGACCCCTTTTCCTGTGGCCTGGCTCATATATCGTTATAGCTACCATATAAGGTAAGAAATAGTCTGGCAAAGAACATCCCTTTAATTTTACTTACTAAACTAAGTAAGTTGAGTTTTTGATCAGAGTCGATTGAAAATATATCACTTTGGTTTAGATATGTGATACACCATCCAAGGCTGACTTGCCATTCTTTATGACGTTCGTAGATTTTGTGCGATATGTCGGGAAGTCTCAATAAAATATCACCAAAGAAGGCTGTTGCTTCAGCCACCATTGAAAATGCTGAAATGCAATTAAATGATTAGTCCGAGTGATCTAAGAGCAATGCAGTGTTAAGCCCTGTTGAAAATCTGAAAATAACAAAATTTGTTCGAAAGCAGGATAAATTACTGACACATTTTAACAAAACTGGTAAAAACAGGATTTGCTGCCCTGTTAAGAAATCCTGAATACACTAAGTAGCACCTTAAAGGTGCAACAAAAACTACAGACAAATTGTGAGCAACTTTCTGGAAAATAATCACAATTCTAAAATATTTTTGCTCAAAGCTTTCCATGTAATGCATATTTTCTGAAACATCAAATCAGTTTTGAATCTATTTTATGTTGAATCCTAGATTTCTAGGTTATTAGGCAATACTCTTGAAAATCTGATCCCAATTTTGTAGTAAACCAAAATTGGACATTTCTGCCTCTAAAATGTCTTATAATATCAGCATTATGCTGCATCAGTTAAGTACTTTCACAGGAGTGATGAAAAACAACAGGTACAATAATATTTTTGATTTCTTCTAACACAGAAAATGATATTGCAAAATTCCAAAAACAACAGGAAATCTTTAGATATGAGGAGACCATGTGTTATCTAGTGTTATTGCCATGTTTCATAATCATACATTGATGCATTGGCAATTTTCAGTAGTAAACATCGATGCTCATAGCGATGTACATCGAGAAATAGTCCAAGAAAAGTGCACTAAAATACCGAACAGAACAAATTAATAAGAGTACGCTGATACATCCGGGAACTTCTTGTAACAGTGAAATGAAAGTAAAGTGAATTTTTTTAGATGAATGGTTCATTTCGACTAGCTAAAACAGTTTTAAAGCGAAAAAATATCAGAAAACATTGGAAAATGAAATAAGACATGAGAAAGGTAAGTGATTTGGGTCAAAATAAGATAAGAAAGGGTGATTTTTAGCAAATTAATTTTTTTAAGAAACATCGATGTTTTGTTTCAGACATCAATCAGGGGCGGATCTGGGAACCAACAAGGGGGGGGGGCCAAATTTCAGGTCAAAGAAAAAATGTCCGCGTTTGCGCGGAAAAAAATTTTGGGCCCCTAAAACGCAAAAGTGGGCCCAAATTTTGAAATTTTGAGGCCCATTTTCTTCAAAATTTGGCCTGAATTTAAAAAATAAGGCCTTAAAAGGCCTAGTAATGACCAAAAAGGCCGACTTTTTGGGGCCTTAAGGCCTTTTTTGGCTCAAAAATTTTTTTGGGCCCAATTTTTTTTTCTGGGCCCACCCAAGGGGGGGGACCCGGGCCCCCAGGCCCCCCCCCTAATCCGCCAGTGTCGATGCATCGCCAGAATAAGCTTTGGCGATGTATATCGCGATGTATCGATTCATCGCGACAACACTAGTGTTATCATTATCTATTTGTATGCAAAAATGATAATAAATGATGGGGAGAGGGGGGGAGTGACTTACTCCCCGTGGCAAAAAAATGACATTCATAACTGCTTTAAATATTTAAAATGACTGTACCTTCTCTTATAGATTCATCTTTTGGAAATTCATCCGTCGGAAGAAAACCATTCTCAATCAGTAAAACTCTTTTCTTCTCTACGACCTGTAACATCCAATTAACAGAAACGTCAATTTGCACATAATGGTCCGATGTTGAGTTGTCTGGTCAGTTATTACATGTACTGTACAGTATGTCAAATTGTCAATTTTGTAATTACAAGTACTGTACTGTAGCAGGCCTGTAACCAGGATTTGCCAAGGGGGTGAAAATTCCAGGGGGTTCTCTTTTGACAAGTTTGGCCCTAAAATGTCCAAAATCACTTGAAAATGCCCAGAATGGTGAAAAACTGGGGGGGGGAGTTAAAGAGGGGCTCGTTCCCCTGGCTACAGGCCTGCTGTACTGTACATGTATAATACTATGAAAGGTGTTGAACAACGCCAAGCTATACTTATAATAAGGTGTTGATTTGATCACATGAAAAACAAGGCAATATGATCTTCAGCTGTATTCAACATGTTGTCTATAAGACTCTTCGTATTACCTAGTTTCCAGAGAAACTTGGGAGATCGGGGGGGGGGGGGTCAATAAATCCTGATACAGTTTTAGTTCTAACATTGTTTTTGTTTTCCCATGCATACATAATATTTTCCCATGCATACATAATATTTTCCCATGCATACATAATTCTCATATGTCAGGGATGTCAGAAATTCTTGAAAATTATATTTGTCCTGATTTTGATCATGTCCAATTATTTTAACTATGTAACTATATGTGACATGAACCTACATGCGAGACACATACAGTAGATGGAAAACAAACATTGATTTTTCTGGTTGTTACCACAGACAAAGGATTACTAATTATATTGCGAGTAGATTACAAATGGAAGCAATCATATGAAAGCAATTACATATTTAGAATTATTGATAATTTCTAAACAGTTCAGATCGACATGGTAACTGATTCACATATGAAAACTAAATAATTTATGAGTCAGAAAATGGCTTGGTCATTCAAGCTTGACAACGTCTCCAATACTGCACAGTCTCTCTTTAAGGAGGGTACATATCGGGGACCTTTAGATAATCTGTTATTTTTAGACCCTCTCTTTAACCATGTTTAGGGGTGGTATTATACTTTGTATGTTACCTTACCTCTAAAAACCCACTTTTCAATATTCTGATATTCATAGCATCTTTCTGTTTCTAAAGGCTGAGAAGTGAGATGTCATGGTTTATCATGGTGACTGTTTAAGACTTTCTATCTTTCTTTGATTTCAATAACTGAATTGACTCCTCCCCCTCTTTTACATTTAATTTCACAAAAACACATTTTTAAAACAACATACTTGTATTACTGTATTACTATCTGTATTACTTTTACTTACATCAAATATTTTTTCGAATAACATCTCAATCATTTTATATTGCTTTTCATAACTGCCCATCTGTAGTATGCTCTTCACAGCATCCAATTGTTCTTTACGTTGCTGCATGAACAGGCGCTTATCTGAGGTTAACTGTTAAGGTCCAATAGATCTATACAATTAACATGTATATGCCAAGGATTATAGACATTAATGTGTTTATTAATGGTTTAAGAATGTGTAAATGTCAGTAGAGTAGCTCTAACATTAAACTTTGAGATGACATGTACATATGTAACAGCATTCACAGATTCACATTATTCAATGAATTTTTTTTTCGCAAAACAGTGAAAACATGTGTTTATGGGAGAAAAACATTTGGTACCTCCAAAGAGTGTTCCACTAGGAACATCTTCCAGATAAGGGTTCATTTCAGACTCTGAATGGTAGTGTTTCACTTATGGAGGTGTTCCACTTACAGAGGTGTTCCAATTAACAAATTTTACTGTATTGTATCATACATGTACATAGAATGACTTTGATGTATTTCATATGAAAAGTCGTATAAAATCAATATAGAAGCTCCCTTGGTCTATGGCTGTAAGTCTCGTAACACCTGGATTTTCACTGCTCTACCTGTATGTCTGAGAGTTTATTATAGACCAACTCTATAATCTTGAAATGTATAGTATTTGTATTTTCGATTCGGAAAAATACTTCAATTTGGTTTTTAACAGATCTTTAACTTATGCGGGTAAATTATCGTTTGTAAATGCACGTTTGCTAGAATAACATGGAAGGAAAAAGATTTGATGTAAAAATACAAAATCATGTGCATGCGCTTCCGTGCTTACTTCCAATTGACACACATGCGCATTAGCGAGATCATTCTACTGAAATCTGAATTGAGGGAGTCAAAAATTTGGAAACTGTCCCAATCGATGTACTGTCGATTGTCGAGGCTCACAACCGATTTCTAAAAGGGGCGGCGGCCCCATTAATACCCTGTCCTACTCCATACACATTATCTTCAATTCTAGCAAGGGCTCAACTTAAAAAATAGGTATATCAGTGCAATCTACATCAAATGCAACGAATGCATGTCACATTTCGTGTTTTGAAAGGATACACACTTCCCACTCTGGCAAATTAGATTTTGCAGCCATTTCTTGGACAGTTTTTCCTTTGATGACTTTCTTCTGCCTTCCTCCATCAGTTGTCTGTCCGCCATCTTGTCCTAATGCGGAATAAAGTCCTAGGAGCAGTATAACCACTAAAACTTGGCTGTATGCTACCTTATACATCGTATAACAGTGTTTGAAGAAGACAGGTGCCAATCATCTGTGTCCATGTGGCAAGCTTATTTGGGAATTCCCTACCCAGAATGCAATAAATTAAAGGGGAAATCCCAAAATGGCTGACGTGGATTTCGAAACTTCGCAGGTAAAATTTGGGTTATTTTGTACTATTACAGCCTAATTATAGCGGAAATGTAGTTTAAATTGTATTTAAATGAATCTTGATGTAATATAGCCTACTTAGAGCATTTGATATTTGAGATGGATATCGATATTGTCGGACCTGGCCAAAATGTGGTAGTGTGGAGAGGTCAAGTCACTGACAAATATTTTATTATGGGATTCTCACAGATTATCTACGTGGGCGCAGACCTGGTTTGGTGGTACTGCGGCTTGAGAGAACATACACGACAAGAATTAATGGCAACAAAAACACATATATCTGTACAATAAAACGTTACAATAAAATATCAGTTTACTCAAATAATGTACTTCTACTGTCTTTATTCATTCTCATATACTCAAAGAGTAATCTCAAAGTCCTTATTATTACTCAAATGCTCTGATAAAATAAAACTCCAATGTCTATCATCACTGAATTGTTCATAAAGAAATACTACTCTCAATGTCCTGAAAATTATATTCACTTGGCTACTCAGTCTCTTCTAAGGTCTTGTTTGATCGTCTCAATTACTCTCTGGTTACTCCTTACAACGAAATTAATAATAATACTCCTGGTTACTCTTCAGCTTCCTCCAATTTACTCTTGGATTCCTCAAGTTACTCCTCCTCTGCTAATATGATCACTCTCAATTTACTCCTCCTGCTCTCAAATTACTCCTTGATTACTCCTAATCTCAGACAACTCCTTAATTACTCTCACACGGTACTCCCAATTGCTCTTCAAATTACTCTTTCAACTGGATTACTCCTGGCCTACTCTCTGTTAGTTCCGCTGAGAATAATAATTACTCTCGGCTCACTGGTAGATTCTGCAGTGCCAATGAGTAAACTTGAATAAATTAGCTCTTACAATAAGAGTGAAACAATGCTGGAGATGAGTAATTCTAATGAGAAATGCACAATCTATATTACTCCCTGATAATTCACATGAGGAGCAAAGGCAAAATATCAATTTACTACACAGATAGCAATACTATGCAAAGTTAACTAGAGAAACGTTGGGAAAGTAAAGTAAGGAGTATTTGTTAAAGCTACAGAATAATGAATTAATCTGTTACAGAAACATGGATTCTCTTTGTATTAGCAAAAGTAGAAGAATACCAAGAGCACAATTATGGAAAGGTTGTTCTCGATCTCAAACTGGTGTAAGCATAGAAATACTGTATAAATCAGGTTCTGATCAACAATAAACAACAATTATTCCCAGTCACTCTCTGGTAGTTCCGCAGGAAGTGACAATTACCTCCAGCTCACTTTTAGATGCCGCAACTGAGAATAAAATTTACAGGCTTAGATATCAAACACTTGGAAGACAACACTGGCAGCCAGATGGAAATATTTAGCTTGGAAATACAAAGTTAAACGCTCATAAATTCACCTTTCATAAAGTCTTAAAAATAATTCACTGCTTCTCAAAATAATAGATGATCAGCACATCATCATCCTCAACATCATTTGAAGCTATGGAATACGAGCCATAGAAAAAGGTTACCTTACCACATGCGTCTTCCTGCTTCTAGATACCTTACTCCAAACTTCGGGTCATCAACAGGTAGTCACACCACACGTGGCCCCAATTCTCTCCCGCTTTTCCCTCTCCAAAACGTCCAATAAACCTACTTCCGTGTAGATTAAACTGCCTCAACAACAGCACAAAATACTTCTCGAATAAATGTCACTATCCTTAATGACAGATTACACTTATCTCCTACGATATCTCCACAAGTTTCAGCATCAATCCAAAGCTAAATGGCCGCCATCTTCCTCACGCTTCTTCTTCTTCAAGCCCCAGGTTCAACTATTGTAAATCAGGGATCCCACGTGACCAATTTTAGGGGAAATACCCTTTACCTTTCGGTCCAGTGTAATTAATAACTCCCGGGAGAGTCCCTCTTATATTGTTAATGACATGTAACAATTAACTTTTAAATTTATTAAAGATTATTACATTTTAATTAAAATAACATAAAGTGGGGAATTCCTAAATTTCCCACACACCCCCCATCTTAAATCAATGCGCCCTCGCATTGCTACTCTTTAACTCGAGTAATGAGTAAACGACTATCTTAATCTAAAGTTCAATTAACTTCAAAAATAACATATAAGAACATTAAACATCTTACAGTCCATAATGTTCCAATTACTCATCCTTAGCTCCCATCTCTTTCCATTAAATCAGAATCTCAAGTGTCTCTTGGTTTTAACTATCATGAGTTTAAAACAATAATTATCAACTACACGTTCTATTTCAAACTACTCCATTCCTACTGATATTTAGTCACTCGCATATCCATTATAAACAAATATCTAAAACTCACTATTTGTGCTACTGTCCAAATACAAAGTTACAACTTAATGTCCATAAATGAGAAAAAACATTTGGTCTCTATCTACTCATTGATCCTGTTGCTTTCGCAATCCTCAGAGAGTAGTATCAACTCAAACAAATCTATGGCCTTTCTATGCACCTCCTCCAAACATCTACGCGACTCCGATGTATGGCCTGATGCTAACCCAAATGTATTTAAAACTGGTATCATCCTTTCCAGCGAGCATTTCATTTCCATGAGTTGAGGAGTGACTGTCTCTTAAGAAACATGCTCTTTCTCTACTATAGGCTCCTCTAATGTGTTCTCATACACCTTGCTTCTCCGGGTAGGCTCTGCTCTTACACTCCTTGGGGCACCTCTTCTTCTCACAGACATTCCATTTGTCTGAGTAGGTTCTACCCTTCTGCTCCTTAAATGGTATCTTTTTGGCATTGGAGTCTCTATATTACTCCTTAGCACATCTTCTTTCGGTAAAGGCTCATTGGTACCTCCTACCAATGGTCGTATAACTGGAACAATATTTGCTTCCTCCATCAATGGTAACTCCTGTCTACAGGGAACTCTATTCTTCAGTTGATCATTCCTCTGATTAAACTTCTTAGCCTTGTTCCTGATGAATGGCTGATTCATAGTCAACTTCTTAAGTTTTCTCTCCTGTCCACCAGAGTCTTTCTCAAGTGGCCATATCTTCCTCTCTTTTAAATTTCTGTGAGCTACCACCTTGTGCTCGTGGACCTTGTCTCTATTGGGCCTCCTTAATCTATTCTCTTGAGTATTATCCCAAGTGAGAGTTTCATGAGTACTCCCTGTAAGTGCACTCTTCAGAGAAGACTGTTCTCTCTGGCTCAGTGATGGTCCATCGCTCCTAGTAGAATTACTATGTACTAAGCTATCCCTCCCAGTACAGTTGTCCTTTCTACTCCCAAGATTCTGGTTATTGGGAGTTGACCTCTTCATCTCATACTCCACCAATGTAGGGTTCTTGCCGACTTGTTTTGACTTTCTCAGTGTTCCCTTGCTGTTCACACTTTGGGTTCTCATTCCACTCTCCTGGCAATACCTACGAGTAAGACTCGCCCCTTTACTCTTCAAAACAAGATTTCTAAGATCATCTGATTTATTCTCATTATTCCTCATTATTCCCCTCATAGATGAGTTTTCCTTAAGTGTAAGTCTCTGGTTCTTATGCAAGGATAGCTCATTGCTCGGAACGTCACTATTTGTATCAGGGATATCATACTGTCTTTCGGTGGATTCTTCTTTACTCTCTCCAGATTCCATCTTAGTAATATCTCTTCCTGGCTCTGGACAGGATTCTTCAGCATCCTCGCTATCAGGAAACTCCATCCTCTCTGTGTCATCAGCATCCACATTCCTATCGAACGTCGTCTTTTTGGTCTTATATGAATCTCCCCTTATGTTGTACTTATCTATCTCAAGTTTACTCCTCTGTGAGTGGCAGGAGGAACACAGCATTATCTCCTCTGCCTTTTGTTCTTGATCCTTGAAGTAAATTCTCAAATTAGGATAATCAATAATGGCTCCACTTGCAGATAAATACTCTGACCCAAGGATACCATCAGGGGCAATATCTGTTACCGCTATATTCATGGGCATCACTTTACCATCTAGTTCAATGTCACATGATATCATTCCATACACAGCTAAATGGGATCCATCTGCCTGTGTGAAGAGTCGATCTAAGGGTCTCAGAGGAGGGCGATGCTCTTTTGGAATACGATTGTAGCAACCCCAGCCTATCATAGTGCTAACAGCCCCTGAATCAACAAGGAATTCCATCCCAGTGCCACAGATATCCACATCTGCTACTATCTTCCGCACCAGTTCCTCTCTATTCCCTGTAGTTATCTCCTCATAACGATCTGCCATAAACCTCACAGGAGTCACAGAATTGGTGGTTACTGTCCTGGACTGATCTTTCTCTCTTTTTGGCTTCTCAGGTAATGGACAGTCAAATGACAAATGCCCAGGTTTGTCACAATTATAACATGTAATTGTTGGACACCATCTTACTCTATGTCCCTCCTCTCCGCACTTTTTACAACTGAATGTACGTTTAGAAGGTCCTCTGTTAGCGATATCGGCTATATCCTTACTCATCTTTCCCAGTGTCTTTTCGAGTAACTGCTCCACTGGTTTTAGTATTTGCTGCAGTTTAGTACTTATATCATCTTCCTCATCAACTTGCAAGATTTTATGATCCCTCTTAGATTTTAGGCCTCTCCTGATTCTTTCCGATTCCTGGTAGCTTTCCTCTTTGAGAGCTACCTCAATGGCCTTATCAAGTGTTTCTGGATCCTTCCTGTGAATAGCTTGTCGCAAATCATCATCTGGTATGGCTTGCTCAAAGCTCCTTCTGGCAAGTCTATCTTGAGCCATCCTGCTCATCTCAGGATAGGCTAACGAAGCTAAACGCCGGATACTCTGGCCCAAACTCTGAAGGGACTCCTTTGGCTTTCGTGTGCGGCTGCACAACTCAGCCTCAAACACGTCGGCTTTCCCCCCTGGTCCAAATCTCTTTTCTAGGGCCTCTATTAAGTCCTCATAGGAATAGCTCTCTTCCAGTTCTAGCACCAATTGTTGGGCGTCTCCACGAAGATTAGTAGCCAAATACTGCCTTTTCTCCTCTGGAGTCCAGCCGTTATTCTCTACGCAAGTAGCAAAGTAAGCCCTGTAATCTTTCCAAGGTGTACTTCCGTTAAATGTTTGTGTTGGCTTTATGCGTACACGTGAATTCTTGTTTGACTTTATTAACTCCGTGCACATGTCCAGAACTTTGGTAACAATCACTGACTCAGCAGCTTTCTCCTCTTTCACCTCTGGAGCTAATGCTTCCTTAGATACCCTCTGCTGGGTATCTCTACTAAGATCTGGATTCGGTACATTACCAATGAGTTCCTCTTGTTGTCTTCTATCCTGATGATCAGAAGGGTATTCCATCGGAGGCTGTAGGGAATGTCTCCCACTTCTCCTTATCTCACTCCTGTCGAGTTCTCCTGCGTCATGGAATTCCCCAACCCCCTCCTGGGCCAACGGCTCACGGGAGTATTGGGTAGGTTTCTGATGAGTCTCTTCTCTGAGCAATGGAACAGATCTCCCCTGCTCTTTCAGTTGCTCAGAGTAACTCCCTCCAAATTCTCGTGATAATGGCCACCTATCAACCCCCATCTTAGCATCCTGTGACCATCCTTTGCCAAGATGTGATGCTAATTCCTCATTAACATATTGGTCTTGTTTCTGGAGTGATGGCCTCTTCATATAGACACCTGAGCACACATCTCCACGTACCTGAGTGTTTACTCTTCCTGTGGTGTCTTGTTCCTGAGTGTTTACTCCACTCTTCTGTTCTTTCTCTGGATATGCTGCCTTTGTACTCCTGTAACTCTGATTCTGGAATCTTCCTGGTTCATCAGGAGTCAAACAACTATCCCCCTTCGTAGCAGGGAGGCGCTGCATTATTTCAGTCAAAAAGCCCTTTACTTCCTGCTGACCTTCATGGTGACTTGTATTTAGTCTCTCTAATTCTTGGTGTAACTCCCTTTTAAGATTTTCCTGACCTGAGTAAACTTCCCTTCTCAGATCTTCATACATAGTTCTATTTTGTTGATCCAGAGCCTTCATCTGGCTGTTTAAAACAGACATCTGCAATTGCTGACTCTGTAGCTCCTGTTCAATTGGCATAATTACTCCTTGAGATTTTCCATCTAGTACAGTGGATGTTAAAGGGTAACCTCTTGAGGGTGTCATCCCATACCCTTCTCCCTGTACTGTGTATCCAGTCTTAGACCTTGATCCTGCTGGACTTTCCTCTGCTTGTCTTGCAGATTCGGTTCCACTAAACGTGTCTCTTCTGACTGGCACTGTATCATCAAGCCCAATATCCATTTGAGCATTATCTCCTTTGAAGAAGACAGTGTTATCAGCGGACTCCTCCTCCTGTCTTCTCCCTTCCGTCTGGGATTCCACGTATTCCATCCCTTCCTCTGGTTTAGTTGCCATATTCTCTTTTGGACGTCCTCCCTAAGCAAATCCCGACGCTGCCACCAATGTCGGACCTGGTCAAAATGTGGTAGTGTGGAGAGGTCAAGTCACTGACAAATATTTTATTATGGGATTCTCACAGATTATCTACGTGGGCGCAGACCTGGTTTGGTGGTACTGCGGCTTGAGAGAACATACACGACAAGAATTAATGGCAACAAAAACACATATATCTGTACAATAAAACGTTACAATAAAATATCAGTTTACTCAAATAATGTACTTCTACTGTCTTTATTCATTCTCATATACTCAAAGAGTAATCTCAAAGTCCTTATTATTACTCAAATGCTCTGATAAAATAAAACTCCAATGTCTATCATCACTGAATTGTTCATAAAGAAATACTACTCTCAATGTCCTGAAAATTATATTCACTTGGCTACTCAGTCTCTTCTAAGGTCTTGTTTGATCGTCTCAATTACTCTCTGGTTACTCCTTACAACGAAATTAATAATAATACTCCTGGTTACTCTTCAGCTTCCTCCAATTTACTCTTGGATTCCTCAAGTTACTCCTCCTCTGCTAATATGATCACTCTCAATTTACTCCTCCTGCTCTCAAATTACTCCTTGATTACTCCTAATCTCAGACAACTCCTTAATTACTCTCACACGGTACTCCCAATTGCTCTTCAAATTACTCTTTCAACTGGATTACTCCTGGCCTACTCTCTGTTAGTTCCGCTGAGAATAATAATTACTCTCGGCTCACTGGTAGATTCTGCAGTGCCAATGAGTAAACTTGAATAAATTAGCTCTTACAATAAGAGTGAAACAATGCTGGAGATGAGTAATTCTAATGAGAAATGCACAATCTATATTACTCCCTGATAATTCACATGAGGAGCAAAGGCAAAATATCAATTTACTACACAGATAGCAATACTATGCAAAGTTAACTAGAGAAACGTTGGGAAAGTAAAGTAAGGAGTATTTGTTAAAGCTACAGAATAATGAATTAATCTGTTACAGAAACATGGATTCTCTTTGTATTAGCAAAAGTAGAAGAATACCAAGAGCACAATTATGGAAAGGTTGTTCTCGATCTCAAACTGGTGTAAGCATAGAAATACTGTATAAATCAGGTTCTGATCAACAATAAACAACAATTATTCCCAGTCACTCTCTGGTAGTTCCGCAGGAAGTGACAATTACCTCCAGCTCACTTTTAGATGCCGCAACTGAGAATAAAATTTACAGGCTTAGATATCAAACACTTGGAAGACAACACTGGCAGCCAGATGGAAATATTTAGCTTGGAAATACAAAGTTAAACGCTCATAAATTCACCTTTCATAAAGTCTTAAAAATAATTCACTGCTTCTCAAAATAATAGATGATCAGCACATCATCATCCTCAACATCATTTGAAGCTATGGAATACGAGCCATAGAAAAAGGTTACCTTACCACATGCGTCTTCCTGCTTCTAGATACCTTACTCCAAACTTCGGGTCATCAACAGGTAGTCACACCACACGTGGCCCCAATTCTCTCCCGCTTTTCCCTCTCCAAAACGTCCAATAAACCTACTTCCGTGTAGATTAAACTGCCTCAACAACAGCACAAAATACTTCTCGAATAAATGTCACTATCCTTAATGACAGATTACACTTATCTCCTACGATATCTCCACAAGTTTCAGCATCAATCCAAAGCTAAATGGCCGCCATCTTCCTCACGCTTCTTCTTCTTCAAGCCCCAGGTTCAACTATTGTAAATCAGGGATCCCACGTGACCAATTTTAGGGGAAATACCCTTTACCTTTCGGTCCAGTGTAATTAATAACTCCCGGGAGAGTCCCTCTTATATTGTTAATGACATGTAACAATTAACTTTTAAATTTATTAAAGATTATTACATTTTAATTAAAATAACATAAAGTGGGGAATTCCTAAATTTCCCACAATATTCAATGTGAACTTCAATAAGAAATAATTTCAATTTTTTTTTTAAATATTAGGCTAGGCCTAGGCCTAGTCCAACAACATTAGACCTAGCCCGGGCCTCGTTTCTTATCTGACATGTGTTATGGCCCGGCTAGGTCTAACCTCCATGACCATTTTGCCTTTGATGCGTTAATTTAATCGTTCAGCAGGTTTCGACAAGCGGAACTAATTGAACCCTGAAAACATGGCAATATTACACAAAGAATGTGATTCAAGCATGCATACATACCTTATAAACACATACACCCCGTCCCGTATCCCCCTTAGACCCTATTGATGCATAATTACGAAAATATTGGAGACAGGTTCGGAATATGACGAAAATGTCGGTCAGTTTCGGTAACATCGAAATTGCAAATCGTTTCAGGAATTAACCGTCATCACGGCACTGCATTAACGAACAGTTGGTTTGCAATTAATAACTATTTTGCGTGTATATACGCGCTATATAAATTAATCAAAGATACCTGTTATCCTCAAAATTTATCTTTTTATCCCGAGTAATCGCGATAATAATTATCAATCTATTTGACAACAATTTCGTTTCGCTGGTAGTTTAATTTTACGATCCGGGACACTCAGACGAACAGACACAATGACGGACATGCGGAAATGTCACTTTAGAGATTGGTAAGTGTAGCCTCATTTTACTCGTATAAATGAACATTTAACACAATAATATTGTGTTAAATCGCTTGATGTTATGTGTTTTTATATTATTGTCAAGTATCAGTTGCACGTTATCGCGGAAAAATGGTTTCGATGGATTCAGAACTTGCATCAAAGGAAAGAATAGTAAGGAGGTTAAACTCAATAATGGCCCGAAGAAAATTCCTAATAATAAAGAACGCCGTTATTGAGTTTAACGACGTTGAACTAGGCCTAGGCCTAGCCTATTATTATTAAAAATTGAAGCCACTAATGTAGGCTTATCCAGTCACTTATAAACACTCTTAATCGACCCTTGAAATGAATGTACTAACAGAAGTGCTACTTTAAAACGGTGCGCTGAGAGGTTGTCCAGGTACATGACCTAGCTTGCAATCTTGAAGCTGAATACTGAGAATTCATCTTCAAATCTACCTGTGGTATTTTTCCAAAACTTGTGAAATTTGCCAAATTTAATTTCCGCCAATTTTGCCCAATTTTCCAAATTAAATCTCGCCAAATTAAGTTGACCAACAGTTACTCAAAATCTAAAGAAGACTTGTTTTGGCACACTGTACTCCTAGTATATTTTGACACTATTTAATTTTGTGAATCTTGAGAAATCACAATTTTGCGTAATCCACAAGTTTTTGGTAAAATCACAAATTAAATCACACGCATAAAATACCAAGAGTACAGTAGTCCAAATCAAGACTATTAATATCAGAGCCATATAATTTTCTTAAATGATGGCAAGGTGTATTCTTGTATTTAATCAGTAAATCATTGCAGCAGGTCCCATATACTTCATATATGATGAAAATGGGGATTGATGGTTGAAAATGAAATAAGTTTTATTAACAAGCTTGTAATTATTTTACTTTATATGATTGAATGGAGAATGAACTTTATCAATAAAAGTCATAAACTACAAGAAAGGAGGAGGGAAGTTAGCGCAACAGATTTTGGAGAGTCATATGTTTGATTTTGGCCATTTCCTGGGGATTTAAACAATTGTATATGTTAGGCGAATGTATTACCTCCAGGAAAATCACTTCTAGAGATGATAAGATAATTTCGACTTTGAGACAGGGTAGATGCAAACAACCCACCCACATGTTTTTTCTGAAATGTTTTCCTGATTTTCAACCCCTTCCATCCCTGCTTTTTTAATTTTTCTTGCATCAGTATGTTGCGTTTCGACACAAAATTAATCCCTTAAAAGGAATAAATGATTCCTTTTAGATAAAGTGGAAAACAATATTTCCCATGTTATTTTCCCACAGGAAAAATAATTGCTTTCAGCTAAGTTTGGTCACCCATAATGGGTATCTTTAAAACCCCTGAAGGAATCATTTATTCCTTTAAAGTGGTTAACTATGTGTCAAAATGCAACATATTGATGCAAGAAAAATTAAAAATGCAGGGATGGAAGGGGTCGAAAATTAGGAAAACATTTCAGAAAAAACATGTGGGTGGGTTGTTTACATCTACCCTGTCTCAGAGTCGAAATTATTTTATCATCTCTAGAAGTGATTTTCCTGGAGGTAATGCATTGGCCTAACATATGCAATTGTTTAAATCCTCAGAAAATGGCTAAAATCCAACACATGACTGTCCAAAATCTGTTAATTTCCCTCCTCCTTTATTGAACGTATCATGTTATTTTTATCTGTAATGTGTGGCCCAAATTGTGGTTTGTTAATGTATGGGAAGACATGCAATAAAAATGTAATAACTACTGTAGATTGGGTTAATTTGCCGCCCGCTTTAATTTAGCGAATTTGGCGAAATGGAAAAATTTGACAATAAATCTCAAAAGAAAAAATGAACATAGCCAAACATGCCCATTTACATGGTAATTCACAAACAGCGCGTAGGTTTAACATTTTTTTGCATATCCACCAAATTTAATAGCCGCCAATATGCCAAAAATGGCAACATCGCCAAATTAACCCAATCTACAGTATATAGCCAATCAACTGAAATAAAGCATGGAGATTTACTTATGCAGTGTGTGATTATTTCAGAATATAAATGAAATCTTGCACCCAGTTGAAATTCTTTTTTGGGGAGAACACTGTAATACCTATACAGCCAATTAACTGAAATGAAGTGGAGATGGACTTTTACTTATGCAGTGTGTGATTATTTCAGAATATGAATGATGTCTATCTGGAGGGAGACATCACAGTTCCTGGGGCTCCAACTGAGGAAGACGACCAAGAGTTTAACACTTTAGATGAACCTGTACGGGAAACTATTGTGAGTATCTAAAGTATTTCAGAAAGGAATTGTTGAGTAATCTACTTTTTGGCCACCCAGTATAGTAGTACACTGATGTCCATAGGATGTGAGGTCAAAATAAAAATGGTGTTTTGGTAACAAGTGGAAAAATAATATCATATTTACAAAATAATGAAATATTAAGGCATTAGCATGACAACATGTCACCACCTAATCAGTTATTGCAAATGTTTACAAAAGGGTAAAGATTTGTTACAAATTGCAACCACTGAACTCTAAAATGCCAGTCTAAATGCTGTATAAAAATATGTCGCTCCTTCTTGATGGCATTTTAATGTAACGGATTGAATTGAATTGCACAAAAGTAGTTGATTGGTCGAATTAAGTTTTGAATGTGTTTCAGATGCGGGATGCCAGAGCAGTTGGCAAGAAGTTCTTCCATGTTATGTACCCAAAGGAAAGCAAAGCACTTCTCAGAGAATGTAAGTACTGGAGTCCATACAAAAGAAACATCGATTTTTTTTAGTTTTTTAAAAACTTTTTGAACACTCTAAGCTCTCATAATTTTATGTATAATCCATATTTTATAATTTTATAAACTGATTCTCACAAATCTAACATGACAATCAATAGTGCATAAAATGTACTTTTTGGCAAATATGAATGATGGTGGATAAGTATAGGATATCCCATGATTTTGAGTGATATCATTTTTATCCACAAGTTGATTTCAATATCTTTACATTATTATGTTATATTAACGTGTTATTATGTTACTATTTAATCTGGGAGATAACTACATGCTGTAGATAAAGGGGTAGATATAGAAATGACTGATATGTATGCCAGTTATTATGTTCTTTATGCTTAAATACTAATTTCATGTTTTTCAGGGGATCTGTGGGGTCCTTTGATCCTGTGTGTGTTCTTGGCAATGTAAGTATATAAAACTGTTGTTGTATTTTTTAAAATATTTTATTCATTTTTTCATGCTACATATTCTTATATATACGACATAAATTGTAGAAGATTCTTTGCCAAATTTTACCAATACCTGTGGAAAGTGACATTAACTTATTAACGAGTCATTTTTCATCTTGATAAATAACTTCAAAACTTGCCCCGCTAACTCTTCATATTTATATCCGTTCTAGGATGCTACAAGGGTCGACAGAGACGGCCGATAGTCTGAGTACGGGTGGTCCACAATTTGCAGAGGTGTTTGTCATATACTGGGTTGGCTCTCTAATAGTCACACTAAATACGAAACTCTTAGGAGGCTCAATGTAAGAACAATAACTAAAATGTATTTGTTTATGTCAATATTGACCTAAATGAATTTAAAAAGCTGTTGTGTTTTTAAAAATGTTGTCATTTTGACATTTTACTAGTTATGTAGACATCAAATATGCAAACATAATTTGTGAAGAATTGTTCAAAATTGTCAAAATTAGAGCAGGTTTAGCAGTCAGTGGGTTTACTCTCTGAACTCAGAATATGTATACTTGCCTACACATGAGCTAAACTTTCATACATACCTTGTTATGTCACCACCAAAAGTGGTGACATATTGTTATGGTCTCCGTTTTTTTTGCGACGGCGGTTGGTGGTTGGCGTCCGGCGGTTGGCGTCCGGCGGTTGGCGTCTGTAACAATTTCTTACAACTTCCTATAACTTAACAAATACTGTTTAGACTGACTTCAATTTTTTTCTAAATCATCTACATGTTCTCAGAAGTTCAAATCTGACTTTAGATTTGACATTTGACCTTCAATGACCTTCTCAAGGTCAAAAAGGTCTTTTTTCAACTTGCTTCACATTGACTAAATTTTTTTTCAAAATCATCTACATGTTCTCAGAAATTCAAATCTGACTTTAGATTTGACATTTGACCTTCAAATCTGACTTTAGATTTGACATTTGACCTTCAATGACCTTCTCAAGGTCAAAAAAGGTCAAAAAGGTCTGTTTTCAACTTGCTTCAAATTGACTAAATTTTTTTTTCAAAATCATCTACGTGTTCTCAGAAATTCAAATCTGACTTAAGATTTGACTTAAGATTTGACATTTGACCTTCTCAAGGTCAAAAAAGGTCAAAAAGGTCTGTTTTCAACTTGCTTCAAATTGACTAAAAAAAATTTCAAAATCATCTACGTGTTCTCAGAAATTCAAATCTGACTTTAGATTTGACTTAAGATTTGACATTTGACCTTCAATGACCTTCTCAAAGTCAAAAAAGGTCAAAAAGGTCTTTTTTCAACTTGCTTCAAATTGACTAAATTTTTTTTTCAAAATCATCTACATGTTCTCAGAAATTCAAATCTGACTTTAGATTTGACATTTGACCTTCAATGACCTTCTCAAGGTCAAAAAAGGTCTGTTTTCAACTTGCTTCAAATTGACTAAATTTTTTTTTCAAAATCATCTACGTGTTCTCAGAAATTCAAATCTGACTTAAGATTTGACTTAAGATTTGACCTTCAATGACCTTCTCAAGGTCAAAAAGGTCTGTTTTCAACTTGCTTCAAATTGACTAAAAAAAATTTTCAAAATCATCTTCGTGTTCTCAGAAATTCAAATCTGACTTTAGATTTGACTTAAGATTTGACATTTGACCTTCAATGACCTTCTCAAAGTCAAAAAAGGTCAAAAAGGTCTTTTTTCAACTTGCTTCAAATTGACTAAAAAATTTTATCAAAATCATCGACATGTTCTCAGAAATTCATATCTGACTTTAGATTTGACATTTGACCTTCTCAAGGTCAAAAAAGGTCTGTTTTCAACTTGCTTCAAATTGACTAATATTTTTTTTCAAAATCATCTACATGTTCTCAGAAATTCAAATCTGACTTTAGATTTGACATTTGACCTTCAATGACCTTCTCAATGTCAAAAAAGGTCAAAAAGGTATTTTTTCATCTTGCTTCAAATTGACTAAATTTTTTTTCAAAATCATCTACATTCTACATGTTCTCAGAAATTCAAACAGACTTTAGATTTGACTTTAGATTTGACATTTGACCTTCTCAAGGTCAAAAAAGGTCAAAAAGGTCTTTTTTCAACTTGCTTCAAATTGACTATTTTTTTTTCAAAATCATCTACATGTTCTCAGAAATTCAAATCTGACTTTAGATTTGACATTTGACAATTCAAATCTGACTTTAGATTTGACATTTGACCTTTAATGACCTTCTCAAGGTCAAAAAAGGTCAAAAAGGTCTGTTTTCAACTTGCTTCAAATTGACTAAATTCTTTTTTCAAAATCATCTACATGTTCTCAGAAATTCAAATCTGACTTTAGATTTGACATTTTACCTTCAATGACCTTCTCAAGGTAAAAAAAGGTCTGTTTTCAACTTGCTTCAAATTGACTAATTTTTTTTTCAAAATCATCTACGTGTTCTCAGAAATTCAAATCTGACTTAAGATTTGACTTAAGATTTGACATTTGACCTTCAATGACCTTCTCAAGGTCAAAAAGGTCTGTTTTCAACTTGCTTCAAATTGACTAAAAAAATTTTTCAAAATCATCTTCGTGTTCTCAGAAATTCAAATCTGACTTTAGATTTGACTTAAGATTTGACATTTGACCTTCAATGACCTTCTCAAAGTCAAAAAAGGTCAAAAAGGTCTGTTTTCAACTTGCTTCAAATTGACCAAATTTTTTTTTCAAAATCATCTACATCTTTTCAGAAGTTCAAATTTGACTTTACAAGTTCTCAGAAATTCAAATCTGACTTATATTAAGTTTGAACTCATAATATTGTGAGCAACTAGGTGGTGACATTTTGTCATGTTAATGCCTTGTCTTAATCATTTATACTTGTTTACACCTCTGGCAACATTTTGTGAGCTAGTGCACAATGTCCCACTTTGAACCATCCCTTTTGCTTGTGACAACTTAATATTTTTTCTGCAAAGTCGATTCAAACCTAAGTCTGTTGATGGTGCAAAATGCAGATATTTTGGTATTCAGATTTTACCAAGTTTAACCTCTTGACTACCCAGAGTGACGAGATTTCTTGTCACCTTAGAAATGACCTTGAAACCCAGAGTGACGAGATAATCCATCACAAAATTTTTCACTAAAATTGCTTTAATTTGAACTATTCTCTTCCAATTTACACAAAATTGTTTTAAATTGTCTAGAAATAATCTCTGCCGTCTAATTTTACCAAAATGAGCACCATCTGTTGTAAATGTATGTAGTAAAATGTCAAAAGCTGGCAAAAATGAAAAATTCTCTGGTTTCAACCTATTTGAGAACCTGGGATTCAAGAGGTTAAACTTAAGAAAACTCATTGCACATCAATTTTCCCCATGCTTATGGAGCACATGAACTTACACATATTTTTTATTTTCAGCTCATTTTTCCAAAGTGTGTGTGTGTTAGGCTACTGTGTATTCCCACTTAGCGTATCTCTAGTCATCTGCCGTATTATCTTGATTGCAACACAAACTACGGCACTATTCATTGTCAGGTTCATTGTAGTCATGCTTGGATTTGGCTGGTCTACATTTGGTAAGTACAGTGTTAGTTAGATTAGCTTTATCAGACTCATAGGATCTCACAGTCCATTGATTCAGTAGTTTGATTGGAATGAAGTTTGATATAGACAACATCTGTTTGTGACCATCCATATCTGAACTGGCATTGATAGTTGATTTTGCTTATTTAAAAGAAAGGTTTGTCTACATTTATCAAAATACAATAAATTTGGCTACCATCTTAATTTGACGGATTGGTGGTTTGAAAGATTCGTCAATTTTCAGATCCATTTGGGAAGATCCCTAGAGAATTTGTAATTTGCAATTGTTTCACTTGTGAAAGTATTCCTATTTGGATGTCAGTACTTTACCAAGACTTACTGAAAGCTGAACACATGAACCTGAAATGTTTATTTCCAGATCAATGATAGAACTTGAGCTCTCAAGTCATGGCTTCGCCAAATTAAATAGCCGTCAATATTTGAAATTGAGCAAATCTGCCAAATTAAGTAGTGTCAAATAAAGACATAAAGTGTATCTGCAGTAAGAGACCATCGTGTTCTAGCCTTACCAAATCAGAATAGCAACTGTTTATTTTTGTATTTTCAGCATCGACAGCCTTTTTAGCAGACTCGCAACCACCACATAGAAAAGCCCTGGCGTTATATCCAATATTTCTCTTCTATTTCGTCATAAGCTGGTTGATCATCTCAAATACACATTCTAGTTAGCTATGGACAATACTATTAGGATAGGAGTGACGCAAGGCATGAGGCAGGAGAGGCAAATGTATAAATGAGGCAGATTTTGCCTCATCTGCATGAGGCAGAAGAGGCAAATTACCCACAAAAAATTTATAATTATAAAAAATTAATCGTTCATATTTTTAAAGTCAACTGGTTGCTTGTTGTGCTATACACTAAAGTATTTAGCGTATATTTGCCTCACCTACATGTATGAAGCATATTTGATTTTGCCTCATCTGCTTGACATTGCCTCACCTGTTAATAGATCCTTGATACATCCTGGAAGGATTTCATTCTCAAAAGTGCAGAGCTCAAGAAAACTAAATAATTCAGAAGTTTCATCTTTTGAAACAAATTCAGGATGCTTATATTAAGAGCATCGGGTAATTCTGTAAAACCAATGGAACCAGTGTAGGGCTCAATTGACTGTGAAAATGAACCTTATTTTCTGTAAATACTAGTATAAGGCTTGGAAAATTGCTTGACTTGTAAGCAGCATGGCAATTTTTTTCAATTGAAAAGTTGATGAATGCGCGATGTGAGCATTTTTCCAAATCGCTGTATTTACAGAAAAGAAGACTCACGCGAATGTCTATTAATCAACAGTGCCTGTAAGTTGTTTGCATTCTGACTTCAATTTTGAAAATGAAAAAAGGTCATGTGACACTGGTTCCAAAGTTGCTGATTGCATAGCACAGTCTCCATCTATATGTTGATTTTATTCAGAGTTCTGTTCTTATATTTAAAAATTCTTTCTCCAGGTCAACATTGTTGTGGTAACTGTGTTACGCATACAGCACCTACAAATAGTGCAATTAATGACTAAGTGGTTCAACGCAGGTTATAGTTTATGCTCCTGTGTATAATTTGGCTTTAAATGTGTGCATATAGGGTGGGATATTGTTATTCAACTTCATTGGTATTCAATCATAATTCAATTCATTAATTTATAGTCATTCAAAATTTTCATTTAGATCTCCATATGTTTCATTATCTTTAGTTCAGTTCTTGGTACATTTAAACAGTGAAGTGGAACACCTCTGTAAGTGGAACATTGAATTCATGTTGAATTTCTGTAAGTGGAACACCTCCTGCAAGTGGATCACTTTTTGTGGTCCCCTGAGGCATTTCTCGTATTTTCTAATTTTTGTGGTTTAGCCTATATCACCATGACATCAATTATGGATAGGATTTCAAAAATGTCTAACATTCCATTGGGGTTTACACTCTCCTCAATCAGTTTGGTAACTGAAAGTTTTTATTTGATAGTTAACTCGTTGGACAGAATGCCAGTACAAATGCACTCACCTTCGGTTTGTGCTTTCTACGACATTCTGTCCAACTCGTGCTGGATTTCACCATATTGAATGGCCTATCATTATTTATTTCGATTCAAACACAAAAATGAAAACGTTGTTCAGAGAATTGGGGTCCATAAAATAACCAAACTTGCTGTTATTTTTGCCATGTGTGACGTCACAATATATACAGAAGATACCCGGATGATGAATAGAGCACGGTTGTGCATCTATGGAGAATTAGGGAATGTTCTTTTTTGGCTATGCTGCATTCCGATTGGTCGAGAAATTCAATTAGAGCACAGTCATGTTTGAATATGCAATCCAGAAGGGGACTTTTAGTTGCCATATTATTGAGGGGGTGTACCAAATTATTGAGGGAGTGTACCAAATTATTGAGGGAGGTGTACCAAATTATTGAGGGGGGTGTACTATGATTTGTCAGATAAATGCTTTGGCAAATGCTCTATTTTTGTTCTCTGTACATGTATTCATATTTAATCTGGCGAGCGTTTTAATCTGGTGATTTTACAGCATTTGTCAAATTCAATAGATCTGAAATTCCATGGATTTCAATAATCAATACACACAGTAGTGACTTTGTTCATTTTACAAAATCATAATAGTGTTTGTGTACGTAGATGGGAATATTTTCACTTTTGTCATGGTTTTCTTTCAACAAAAAACAGTCAGGAACATCTCTGTTGCTGGAATATCTCTGTTTATGTGGAACATCTGTATAAGAGGAACACTTCATTTCACATGACTTCATCGTCACAAGACTTCATTGTCACATGACTTCATTGTCGTCACATGACTCCATTGTCACATGACCAAGTGAATTAAGATGATTTAATATTGAATAAACCGTGTAACAGTAACAACTCCCCAAGTGGAACACTTTTAAAAGTACCACATATGTTCCACATACACAGGACTTACCACATTAAAAAGTGACAATATTTCAAAATTAGGGATTAAAACATCGCCAAATTAAAGAGAATTACAGCCTTTAGTTTGAGGAAAATACGCATGAGCAGACATTAAAAACAATAAAAATGCAAGACTAACTGATTCTGTACAGATATATGTATACATGTATATAAAATGTATTTTATATTTAATGTAAATAGAAGGGGAAAATAATAAACAGTGTTTGTGTCATTTTCTTTTATTTCATCTCTCAGATTTACCCATATATTTATGGGGTTCAACTAAAAAAGTACATCCAACAATTGATATTTATCACATCATTGTTTTAGTTTGTCCGTGTGAGATTCAACTGAGTTGCAATGCAGCATGGTCTCTGCTTGTCTCCTTTGATATTCAATTGAATCACTATGCATCATGGTTTTGTTACCCAGTGCATCATGAACAGTCTCTTGTACTGTAACTGAAGGTATTACAAATGTGTATTCAGTCCAGCTCCATGGTAACAGCTTAATAGGTGTCACAACTGCTTGTGTTCAGGCCAGCTCCATGGTAACAGCTTAATAGGTGTCACAACTGCTTGTGTTCAGGCCAGCTCCATGGTAACAGCCTAATTGGTGTCACAACTGCTTGTGTTCAGGCCAGCTCCATGGTAACACACAGCCATATTTGAAGTACATATGTACTCCGACTTCTCCAAGGTTTGAATTGCACTTTCCAAATTCTTATCTCTGGGTTTCATCCTTTAAGCATTGAGGCTAAGATCTCATACTGGAAATAGAAATACATTTTTTGTAAATTGAATTTCAATAAAAACAGTTGTACTTATAGTACTGTATTCATCATTAATTTGGGGCAACTGAATTTGACACATTGGCAACTAATGAACTATTTAAGTGTATGCCACCTTCCCTGATTCATTTTGAACTATTTTATTTAACCCAACATTTGGATTAACTTAATAAACATTTGAAATCAAGGCTGTTGAAGCAATTGACCTACCTCCTTTTGTTTTTCATTTTCCTGCTGTATCAGGTCATTGAGCTCATCTTGGAATCTTGCCTGGAAATAATTAGAAACTTATTCTTGAAATCACACTTTAAACTGGAAAACCATTATTAGAGGTTGAAAAAAACTATCCTTGTTAAACCTGCACATCGCTCCAAAACGCAATCTTGGGTTGTTTCGGGGGTGAACTTTATCATTTTGAGCTTAATGAAAGAATATAGAATGATGAACAAATGGGGCAAATCTTGTGTATAAATACTCACGATAAATGTGTCATTTCAAAGATTGTTCATTGAATTGCTTCGATTGGTGACGATGATACGATTTTGGAAAGGTTTTTAAATTAAGAACGTGACGTCACTTCCGAATTACAGCATTCAAACTAAGTAGCGTTTAATTACTTGTATCTTGCATAATAACTCAGTGGCCTTGCGGTAGAATGCTCGCTCAGCACGCAGGAGGTCCAGGTTCAAATCCCGCACTCCCTTTTTTATTTTTTTAACTAAATGATTGTTCTTTGATATTTCGCAGAAGAAACAATTTTTATTTACATTAACTTTATATTAGAGCTTGAAAATGTAAAAACATTATATTGTATAACATATTGCGTTTTGGAGCGATGTGCAGGTTTAAGTTGAAGGACAACTGAAATAGCTTTTCTCAACTTGCACCTACAAAAATGCGGTTTTCTCCCTTGTAAGCCCACCGTAGAGTTCTTGTGATAGCCATTATAAAATAAATGTTAGATAACTGCTAACGGTCATAGATAACGAAATAAAACTAACCGATAAATCAAATTGGCCCCCATGTGATTAGTAACGTCATATACAAAATATTGCTTTGGTTTATTGGCTCCATAGTCCATAGTAATCACAACGTCACGGCAACCATAGGATTGTTGTGTAAACAGATAACAAAACATTTTGGCATTATGACGTCATGATCTAATGGACCAAAACGGGCCACGTGGGGACCAGTGAGAGATCACGTGGGGGCCAATAACGTCATAACCAATTTGAATATTGCTTATCAAGCAGCTATAACAATCGTTAGAGTGAAATAGTTTTCACACTACTGATGAGAAAACATGTCCAAATACATCTATCAAAAAATTATATTGATTCCTTTAGGTTAAAAATACCATTTCATATCTGCTTTAATGAGAACACGGATGGAATCCTATGCTAAGGGCTGATGTAAAAGTCAGTCTACTGGGGATTGAACCCATGACCTTTGAACGCTGGTCACTATCCTTTTCTCTCATTATTGTAGAACTTACCCTCAGAGCAGGATTGTCAATGATAGCAAGCTGACTCTCTTGTCCTTGTCTCCTTTCCTTAATTTCAACCAACTGATTGCTCAACTCTTCAAGTTTTGCCTGCAACTCAACTGAAATTAAACAAGAATTAAAATCAAAAATTAAAATCCAAGATTTAAATTTTTGAAGTAAGTTGTAAATTCTGTTATTATAATGCAGGGGTTTCACTAGAATTTCTCAATACACCTAATAAATAAATGAAAACAACAGGCAAAATTAGTGGAAATCATAAATTTAACAAGGAAAAGTTGAAAAGTCCCTAAAAACAAGAAGCGATTTTGTGAAAACCGGCAAAAATCGCATGTTGCCTGCTGCTTATAATCCTGCTCACAGGGAAAAAATGGCGGCATTTTGAAAAGTCACATATTTTAAATAAAAATATATATACTTGGCTTCATGCCATGTTAATATCTAGTTAAACTCTTTGTTATTCTATTTCAAATTTTTAAACATCTACACAATGAAAATCTTACTGTTGACATCGCCACCCTCCATGTTCGAGTAGTCTCCCATATCCATTGACATCTGTTGGGTCATGTTGACACTACTCTCTAGATCTAGAATATGAAACATTAAAATGACAAAACACTTGGAAAATGTAAATAACGTTGAACTCGTCTCGTCCAAATGTAATTTAGACTGGCAAAAAGTGTTCTGGACAACATGTGTTCACATTTCAAGGTTTCTTTGATAAGAGACTCGATAAGATTACAAAGTTTTGAATGGAATGTGAAATATCATGGCTAGCTACAGTATGTGTAAATTTGGGTGAAAGCATGTACCATAAGAATCCATTGTATCACTAGGGACGGCAGATAGGGCTCTAGGGGTGCCACCACGGGGGGTCATTGCCTCATCATCATCGTCCATGACATTAATATCTTTATCCATGTCATCGTTATCTTCATCAGAGCTACTGACATCACCAAAGATGTCATGTTCAGCTGGAAAACAAATGAGATATATTTTAATGAATTTGATTAGAATTTTAAGGACAAAATATTAAGGGAAATAGATAAACGGTGAAGGGGGGGGGGCACAAGAAGTTCAAATTTTATCATGTCAAGAACATAACACCAAAAAAAAGTGTAATGAGTGTTCCATACATCATCCCTTAAAAACTAGTCAAAGAAAACGCTAGAATAATGTGTCACTAGTTCTTGGAGGCGAAAATGAAAAAGAATTAGAAGATTACCGAGGGCAAGAAGGCTCATTTCGCTCGGTTTCGAGCCAGTGTCCATCATAATATTGCGTTTTGAAGTCTCCCCTTTCATGATCATCCCATCTTGTTCTTCTTCAACAGGTTTGTCGTCATCGGCAACTACTTCCCACTTGACGTCAATAGCCTCGTTATCAGTTCGGAACAATCGCTTCACTTCTTTTTCAACATCAGGTTGGTCAACATACTGAAAATGTTCATATGTTGAAAATTTTAAAAACTGAGATATTATGCCTAAACATATTTAGACAGTGACTAAAAATATTGAGCCTAAAATTACTGAGATAATGCTAAAACACATTGAGACAGTGCTTAAACATAGTGAGACAGCGGTTTAACATATTGAGACAGAGGTTTAACATATTGAGACAGAGGTTTAACACATTGAGACAGTGCTTAAACATAGTGAGACAGCGGTTTAACATATTGAGACAGAGGTTTAACATATTGAGACAGAGGTTTAACATACTGAGACAGAGGTTTAACATACTGAGACAGAGGTTTAACATATTGAGACAGAGGTTTAACATATTAAGAAAAAATGCCGATCATATCAAGACACTGTCCAAACTTTACCTTCTTTTTCAATGTCTTCCTGAACCTCCTACTTCTGACATTCTTTAAAGGTGGAGTAACTGAAAACCAAATATCATCTCGTATATGGATTTATCTGGTATAATTTACAATATTATTAAGAAATAAAGACTGAAAAGCAGGGGTAATATATTTGAATACACCCCCGCAGGGCTAGGCACAAATGTTTTCTGTACCTTCGAAACTTTTTGCACTGCCTAGCCCTAAGGGGTGTATTCGACGATATTTCACCTGCTCTGAGGTCTGTATTACGATTCGAACATGAAAACTCACCAAAATGTTTCGAATATTCATTTTGGTCCGCCATTACTACGATCTGCCGTTATGACGTCACACATTACACGTATTACAAGGGGTATTGTTCACGAATATACCTCGGGTGAAATGATGACTTTCTTTACAGTTTATAGAATGCATGAATACAGTTATGTTCGAATATCTGGATACCACATGATTGTTACTATGTTTTTGCATTGGTAAAACATGTTACTGTTAGTCAAATTAATTTGGTGACTAACTATACTAAACTGTCCGAATGATTAATATTCTTACTTCCATGTCCCCACTGGTATTTCTTCTCCTTTTCTTTTTTCTTCATTTCTGCAGGGTCTGGTTCTATGAACATCTGGTCGGAACATATTAACATCTGAAAGGGAAATATTAGTGATTTTATGAACATCTGGTCGGAACATATCAACATCTGAAAGGGAATTATAAGTGGTTCTATGAACATCTGGTCGGAACATATCAACATCTGAAAGGGAATTATTAGTGATTCTATGAACATCTGGTCGGAACATATCAACATCTGAAAGGGAATTATTAGTGATTCTATGAACATCTGGTCGGAACATATCAACATCTGAAAGGGAATTATTAGTGATTCTATGAACATCTGGTCGGAACATATCAACATCTGAAAGGGAATTATTAGTGGTTCTATGAACATCTGGTCGGAACATATCAACATCTGAAAGGGAATTATTAGTGATTCTATAAACATCTGGTCGGAACATATTAACATCTGAAAGGGAATTATTAGTGATTCTATGAACATCTGGTCGGAACATATCAACATCTGAAAGGGAATTATTAGTGATTCTATGAACATCTGGTCGGAACATATCAACATCTGAAAGGGAATTATTAGTGATTCTATGAACATCTGGTCGGAACATATTAACATCTGAAAGGGAATTATTAAGTATTAGTGTGGATTATGTATTACGGAGAATTCCAAAATATTAGGGAGTACTGAAATATTAAAGAAAATTCTGATAAATTAGAGAGGGTTTCGAAAACTTGTGGAAAATTCTAAAATATTGGTAAGAATTCTGAATCATTGTTGAATGATGATGACTATCAATGATGGGGTCAGAGATTAGGATGTTAAAACATATATATATATGATAACATAAGGAAGGTTTGTGACATGTGTTGGAACTTTCTGATATATTAACTTTATTTGAATAGATATTGGCCTTATCAACAGTATGCTTTTAAGGAAAAACAATACATGATATACCTGAGAGACATCGGCTGTTTTGTAGAATGTCTTACGATCAGTTGTTTTCAGTGACTCTAGTATAGATGGCAGATCCATAACCTAAAATACATATTTATCAGAGTAGAAGTGGCTGGAGTCCAACACTATATGTATTATGATGTATATATCGACATAAAAATTATCAGATCTCTTAGCAATGGCATTAAATAAACATGTCAAAAATATAACAAAAAGGAAGTAATTCTTTGTTACTTATAAGGCTAATAGTTGTAATTTTCATCCTTAAAGGAATTAATGGTAATGTAAAACAAGGCATTAACAAAGACAAAATGTCTCCACCTAGTTGAAGCAAGACAAAAAAGACTTTTTTGATTTTGAGGAGGTCATTAAAGGTCAAATCTATTTTGACTTTGAGAATGTCATTTAAGGATCAAATCTATAGTCAGATTTGAAATGTTGAAAAAGTATAGCTGATTTTGAAAAAAAAATTGTGAAATTGAAGCAAGTTGAAAAAAGACCTTTTTAACCTTTTTTGACATTGAAAAGGTTATTGAAGGTCAAATCTTAAATATAAAGTCAGATTTGAACTTCTGAACTACATGATTTTGAAAGCAATTGAAGTCAAGATATTTTTTAAGTTGAAAGAATTTGTTACAGACAGCGACCGCCAATCGCCAACCACCGTCGAAAAAAATGGAGACCATAACAATATGTCACCACTTTTTGGTGGTGACATAATGAAATGTAGAAAAATATTTTTTCATATTTATTCCTTCAAGGGTCACGCAAAATACTTTTGCCATTTTTTCTCTCCAGTATTTATTACATAACAGTTTATGAGTAAATTAACATAGTGTTATAATGCTGATTGCCCCTAAATTGCCCTTGGGCATTAAAGGCAAATTTAAAAGAAACATAAGGGAAAGAATACATGCCTTAACCATTCACCATAATAAGTAACATATTTATTCATTGCTTTATAATATATTTACCTTTGCATTAAGTACTTGCCCACCATATCGGACATTGCCATGCCGAAGGTCTGGTGTAAGCTCAATGGATAACTTGTCTTTTAAGTATGGGGAGCCACTTTGAATTTCTCTTCGTAGTGCTATTGCAGGGCCCTACAAGAAATACATTTGTATAAAAAATACATGTATATATTTCAACTCATTGAGTTCATTATAATTATGTCTGAATTTTGAGTTTTCTAGGTGCATTAACTCATTGCTGACCAACCCCGAGATATTTCGTCTATGACGTCATAATCGTATGTGACCAACCCTGAGATATCTTGGGGTGCTATCCAGTAATCGTCACATAAACTGTACCAGTTATCTTACCAAATATTCTAGTGGTCACTAGGGGAACCTGGTAGGGTGCAATTGAAATAGTTTGTCATTGGCTTCACAAATGGCATATAACTTAGTGCATAGGGTGTTGATACAGTCTATTTTATGCTTATGTGAAAACATGCAATTTTGCTATAATTTTCCATCAAAATTGCCAGTCACCAGCAGAAAACCTCCAAAAATACCTTTGGCCAGCAATGAGTTAAGATAAAAATGTGCGCCAATTACTCTACCTTTTTCCATACATGTTGTAGCATAATTTTCCTGTTTTCAAGACAGTGTATCAGATGACTATAGGGCCTGAGATATCAGAAATGATAAAGTTTAAATAATTTTCTAAAGAATGTCATTTATCATAATATTTTGAACTATGTAATTTTCAACGATATGTAATTAATTATCAGGGGCGGATCCGGGAACCAACAAGGGGGCCCAAATTTCAGGTCAGAGAAAAAAACGTCCGTTTGGGCCCCTAAAACGCAAAAGTGGGCCCAAATTTTGAAATTTTGAGGCCCATTTTCTTCAAAATTTGGCCTGAATTTAAAAAATAAGGCCTTAAGAGGCCCAGTAATGACCAAAAAGGCCGACTTTTTGAGGGCCTTAAGGCCTTTTTTGGCCCAAAATTCTTTTTGGGCCCAATTTTTTTTTCTGGGCCCACCCAAGGGGGGGGGGCCCGGGCCCCCAGGCCCCCCCCCCCCCTAATCCGCCAGTGATTATTCACATAAAGATGAAAAATATCACCAACTTCATTAATTATTCATACTCAAAATCAAGCAAATTATGCAATTGTTTTATCATGAAGATTTACCTACATTTACTGAAGAATGGCCAACTAAGGATGGGTGGGAACAACTATCAACATGATAACAGCCTCCAAAAACTCAAGGTTACCTCGGCCAATGCCAATGGCAAATTGGCAATCGTTTTTGACACTTGACAAAGAACTTGAAAAATGGTTACTTGAGCTAAAAGGGCAAAGGGCTAATTGCAACGTTAATGCAGAAAAGGAAAAACAGGATTCATTTTTGAATTTAGGGAAAATTTTACCGACCATTGATGATCGAGGCATGATCCATTGATTTGATTGAATGATTTGATTTTTTATCAAACTAGGCTTGACAGGTATAAGGAGGATTGGCTCCCATGGTTCTAACTTGATATATTCTGCCATGTCGTGATTACAAAATTCAGAATTCAAAATTAAGCAGCCGCCATTTTTTCACTTCATAATCTGAATAGACATTTGGTCTTATTTACAAACAGAAATTTCAAGACTCAAAAGAAGTGATCAAGATATGGTTAAAATCTTTTAGATTGCTATTTTCGAGTTTACAGCCAGATGACTGACATTACAACATTTTCATTCATGTCGCTCTAGGTTACGCTATTGCATAATGAGAATACAAAAAAGCACAAGAGACTAACTGCCATGGAAAAAGCGGCATGCGCACAACACAACAACAACAATAGACTATTGCTAAGATATCAGTCATTCTCCTTGCAGCTGTAGTCACTGAACAAATTTCTTGGAGATTAAACAATAGAGTTAGAGCCGTAGGAGCAAATCCTGCTTGCCTTGGCTAAGTAAACTTATAGATCTAGTCTAGTCCTAATTGTTTTGAAAGTTAAAAAAACAAACTTTTTGGAATAAAAAATTGATATGTTTACCGGTGGCAATCTCAAAATGAACTGCTGCTCCAAGTCATATGAGGTATCTTCCTTTTTCTTTGATGAACTAGCTTTATTTTGTGCAACTTTCAGCGCCTTCAAACCCTTGATATTTATTTTACTCATGGTTTTGTGCGAGAGAAAAGTAAAGAAAAGTAAAAATGTTTTCAACCGGAAAGACACACAGACATCCGGATTTATAATTGATGACGTCATCGCACCTGTTTTATTACTCCGCAAATTTTTCAAAATTAATTACACAAAAATAGGATGATGGTTATGCAAATATTTACAAATGAACCGTTTATTTATCAATCCAATGTGATAACTGTATAGATAAATTATTATTTACCTGACAACGGGTCCGTGACTCATTCCAGACAGCGGCAGTGAGTCATCTTTCGATATGTGATGCGGCTATAATGGCTGAGAATGGTAAGAAAGTTTGCTCGATTTTTAATCGATTGTTAGGGATTTAGGCAAAACTAAGCGTTCATTTGTGCAGCAGAAATGTACAGATAAATGTGCTACTATCATTTACGTATCGGATAAAACCAGTGATTAAGAGGAGGTTTCAAATTCTCGAGATAGGTGTGTCGGATGGAAAAAATTACATTTTTTTTATTTTTTCCAAGAATCCAGGCTCGTGTGTTGGATAGACCCTGTAAAGTGGACTTGAATGTCAACTCAGTTGTGAATCTATTGGTCTCTGCCTTTCTCCTATTGTAACCTTATTCTTGCTTCTACCACTGGATCTAAAAAATAATGCCATTTGTATTTCCTACTTTTATTACCCTGACGACAGCATACGATGCTGCTTGTGTTATTTCTGTGTCTTATTTGCATATTTTTTATTGCATAATGAAATGATTAATTTATTAATGTTTGATATTGAAGTCGTGGAAACAATGAAATGCCAATTAAAACTTTCAGTTCTGTTTCGTATTTGTCATGCATTTGCTGAAGAAATTGAAGTCACGCCACCTTTTTTTGCGTGACAAAATATGTCACACAAATATGCATTTTACCTAATAATTATCAAGCAAAAATATTGCTGTAGAAAAACTTGAACACATCTGAAAAAATGAACACCGATACACAGAGCTGTCAAGTGTCCCGCGAATGGCGGGATTATCCCGCGAATTTGACCAAAATTTGGCTTATTCGCGTGTCCCGCGAATTCCCGCAAATGACGGCTTTGACCTCCGCGAATTTTCAAAATTGTAACAATCCCCGAGACTAAATAATTGTGATTATATTGTGATATAAGAAGCTAAGCTTTTTGCACTTTTGAGGAGTCAAGTTTACCTAATTTGAAAAGTGCTGCCGAACTCCCAGTGCATCAGATCATCGAAGACTGCTTTTGGAAGGAGCATATAGTTAAGTACACTTATAAAACTATGATTTTGATCCAAATAACACCATAGTTGGCTTCTAGCATGCCGTTTGGTATCAAAATAAAGAGGAAGAGTGCAAATTTCATTTTAATTACGGAAAAAGGGATGTATGTCACGATTAGTTCCAACGTTGGCCTTTTTACTACGCGTGTCACGGCCTTCATCTCAGAACTGAACAAATGTTAGCAAACGCGAGTTCCAATAAATGGACACTGATATCTCGAAAAGAAACCTGACTCCCCATAATTTGATGTAGAATAATCAAACCCCTATACGAATAGGTACATTTTGATATATAACACTATGGGGGTAAATGTTTCATAGTTGGTCACGAACGCCATAAGTGCAAAGTATTCACAAGAATTTTTGAATTTCGTGTCGGATTACGGTACTCACACCTAAAGCGTGTTTTTTGATAGTTTAATAATAGTTCTATGCGTATTGTGTGGAATTGTGTTGACGTTTACTTAAGTTAAGTGCATTATATTTGATAAATCAGTATCTGAAAGTTTGATTCAAGAGTACTTTTACATAAAAAATCCTTGAATGTCCTGCGACATCCCGCAAAAGGTGGATGTCCAGCAAAATCCCGCGAATTTAGGGCACTTTGTCTAGAAAAATTATCCCTCTCTGAAGTCTTTGGTGCTTACCCTGTTAATTGTCCCGCAAGTAGCGTGTTTGTCCCTCGAATGGTCCCGCGAAATCCCGCGAATTTGATCAAAATTTGACCTTTTAGCGCAATCACGCAAATCCCTTAAATGTCCCGCGAAATTCCGCGAATTTAGGTGGATGTCCCGCAAAATCCCGCGAATTTTTGGAACTGGGTCTAAAAAATCTGTCCCGCTAGAAAATCTTTGGGGGTTGACAGTACTGGATACATCAAAAAAAGAATGCCAAAAACGAACGCATTTCGTTCGGAAATTTCACGGGAATTCCATATATGTCACGCTTTTGGTCGAAATTTATGCATATGTAACGCATTTGCTTCAAAACTTTTTATACCACATCAAGCAGCAATTGACTGGTGGATAGACTAGTTGTTATGTGACTGAACCATATCAAGCAGCTGGAGGATAGACTTATGATAGTTGTTATGTGACTGAACCACATCAAGCAGCTGGAGGATAGACTTATGATAGTTGTTATGTGACTGAACCACATCAAGCAGCTGGAGGATAGACTTATGATAGTTGTTATGTGACTGAACCACATCAAGCAGCTGGAGGATAGACTTATGATAGTTGTTATGTGACTGAACCACATCAAGCAGCTGGAGGATAGACTTATGATAGTTGTTATGTGACTGAACCACATCAAGCAGCTGGAGGATAGACTTATGATAGTTGTTATGTGATTGAACCAAGCCCAACTGCCTTTCAAGGCCACCTGTAATAACCAAAACGAAAAATGCTCCTTGTAACACACTCCCAAATTGATTGACCAGCAAATTCAAAACAATATTCCAAGAAGATGATTAAGACTGCATGTCTGTACGTCTACATTACCAGGCCCGTAGCCAGGGGGAACCCCCCCCCCTGGCCCAAAATCTTTCAAAATCATGCAGTTTCTCACCATTTTGAGCACTTCTCTTGTGATTTTAGCCATATTTGGGCCAAAATTGTCAAATGTGAACCCCCCTGGAAATTTTTGAAAACTGCCCCCCCCCCCCTTGGCAAATCCTGACTACGGGCCTGATTACAGATGAAAATTCCTTCTCTCTTTAGGTTCTCTCAAATCAACTAGAATTTTAACTCAGTTACATATCTATCTATTCTATTGGTCTAACCTTGACAGACCACTGCTTTGCAGCTTAAATGAATTGTGTTTGCCAACTTTCTCAAAACAAAACAAGCGTTCAAAGTGCTCCAAGCATAAAAATGTGAGGGATGATTTAATTAAAGGGGTAGAATTTATTCAAAGGACAAATGTATGTCTAGACTAAAAACTAATTCTTGTCTCAATACAGCTGTTATTTTTCTGAACTAATTGTCAAAACTTTTAGTTTTATGTGGCACCATGCCATGAACTTCAAAAAACATTGGGTTGAGCCGAATCTCCTATTTTGTTTGTCTCCTTTTGGAGAAATTAGATTTTCTCACCTTGTGAGCATTGAATAGGGGAGAGCATGGATGATTCACAATCGAAGATGGCCTAGCAAAATTGAAATTCTCCTTGAGGGTTAGAGAAAGGGTTAGGGTTGAAGTATTTTCGGCCATCTTCTGTTGTGGACCGAAAATCGTCACAGCATTAAATAGTGCCATTTTTATTATTGATTATTACACTTTGTGTTTTTAGAGCCATTAATCCCCATCGATAGCACATTTAGTCACAAGGTAATTTTGGTTTCTTTGGTGATGGAGTAATGTTTATCCCACTGAACAAAGCAGGGATATAGAAAAGCCATCTATTCGTTTTTCATCTCCTATTCTTAATATCTACCACACTAAATTTTCACGAAAATAAATAGGTGATAGGATTTGGTAAGATTCTTGTCAAGTAGGATTTTCAAGATGGCTGCTGAATTTAAAATAATTGCTTTTTCAGATGAAATATAATTTATGATAACTCAAGTACCAGTTATCAGATTTGTTCTCACCTCATAGACTTATTGCCTTAAATTTATATTAGCACATGTACTCAGATTTTTCATATGTCATTGGTGTAGGTCTTGCCAAAAGTAGAAACCCAAGATATCTATCATAACATGTTCAAAATAATTCAGTGATTTGATAAAATATGTAAATGTTCAGTGGGATATTTTCCAGGGAGTTGATTATTTTATTTTCAATAAGATTTAGTTTCATTTTTGGTAACTTTGACATATTGGGACTGGGTAGCTTCAACACCTTGTGAATTTGGTTCAAAATTTCCAATCTCGAAATAAGCCAATAATGCATTGATTTTAGAAATTGCACAGGACTTTTGTTCTTGCCAAAATCAAGCATAACAGAATTTCTAATTTCTAGCTAATTTCTGTCAAAGTTACTGTCACTGACTATTAGTATTGACTTTACCCTTTTTATACGACCTTCCGGTGGAAGTTGACTTTAACTCATTTTTCTTTATACTCCCAGAAATATGTTGTTTTTGGTGAGCATTGAGCTACATATATTTACATTTATTATAAAAAATATAATTTTAATATAGAATCTGTTTAGTTAATACTACGTAAGATTAACCACTTCTATACTAGACCTGTACAATGTACAAACTGCTCTTGCTTTGAAATAATCTCATAGATTTTTGGATTATAATCGCACCCTTATTTTCTTTATCTCAACTTATAATAGGATCAAGTTTGAAACTCTAACATGCAATGAAAATCATTAAATTATTTAGTTCAAATTTTGCATGTTTTGGTTAAAAATACACAATTCCTGACCTAAAACATGTCAGTGTTTATTGTTGATCATGACATTAATTAAAAAGATTAACATTTTAATATTTATTGAAACACTTTAAAAAATGATGTCACAGACTAGGATTTTTCAAAATTTGCGATATTTGAAATGGATTTTTGATTTTTGCTTGTAAACCTTGATACACCCAACCAAAGACATTGTGGATGTGGCAGTCTAACTAATATTGTATCCCCCTTTTATTGCAAAAGATGGCATTTTTTGAAAAGGTCTATCTCAATTTATCATACAGCTGCATACAATTTTGATTACAAAGTGACGCCAGAGATAAAATTGACTCAGTTGAAATAAATTATAAATTATTTTATCTCGCAGTTTTGATAATTTGATATTATCGAATGCCAAAAGCAGGAACAAAACTTGTCATATTGCTGTTCATATTGTAAAAAATATTAGTTTCATTGAAATAGATTCACAAAATTGTATCGGAGAGGATTTTGTAAATGGGTAAAATTAAACTGACCAACTGGCAGATACATGTATTTGATATCTTAATTTCAAGTGAAATTTATCTAATTAACATTTCACACTGAGAAAAATCTCATATGTTTTCTGCTTTTTTTATGACATCATTGTTTACTTTGTAACAACTTGTGCCTCTGAATCATTGATCTTCCAAGTTGGAACTTGGATTATTTACACCAAGGCCATTCCAAGTAATATATGTTTGACTTCCCCGCCACCAAAGATTTAGGCAAATTTTCAGTAAACAATGAACCGTTTTATTCAGAATAATCTTAAACATGTTAAACCCTTAAAGAATACAGTGAAAAAATCGGACTCAAATTAAGCCCCCTTCAACAGGACGTTAAACATATGTAATTTACTATAAATGGCCTTATGTATGTAACATGGTAATTCACTGCATATGATTCTTCAATAACAGAATTTCTCTGCCATTGAAGATCAAGGTCTAATTTAGAATTATCAATTTTTACCATTGGACTTTGATAAGGCATGTATGAACTTAAAGATATAAGTAAAAATCTTCTGGCGTTAGGTCTATATAAGAGATAACCAAGTATATAACCCACATTATGGTTCTTTGATTTAAACTAATTATTTTGGTATTTGGTGAATAGTTGAGGGGCAAAGGTAAAGAGGTTTTGGTCGTAAATTATATTTTATCGTGAACATTGGAAAGTAGTTGACAGATATGCTAACGGATGTAGGTAGACTTTTCGTTCACATATTACAATGCTTTGTGGATTTTTCTAGATTCTGTAGTTTAACTAAATATGCATATAAAGTAAATGTGATTTTAAGTTCATAACTCAATTTTTGTAGATAAAGTTTAATTTATTTATTATGTTGTATGCTCAAGTTAATTTTTTTATATTGATTTATAGATCATACTGTAAAACAAAAATAAACATTCTGAGTGAAATATGGCAGGATTTACATGTTAATTTTCCTTGGGATTTAAAAGGAAGAGTAGAATTTATTTAGAAATGAAGTCCAAATACAAGAACTGCAGAAAAATAGATAAGCATTTTATTCTATGGATGGCAGATTTTGCAGTCTGGTGTAATGGGCGCAGCCTATAGGATGTATGAAGTATTTTGTGGTATTTTTGATCACATGGTGCTACATCGTCCAATCAGAATATTGGGATTTTAGGAATTGTGGGACAGTCATGTTTAAGGAAGCAGAACATTTACCTTAATCTTTAACATTTTTTTTGTCAGGAGCTGAATGGAGTCAATGGATGCATATAAGTGCAGAGGCGACAACATATTTATTGTGAACTTCATTGTCAAGAACTATTGTAAAGACAGTTTCTTTTTATTGTAGAGACATACATGTAATGGTGATTTCTTCTATTCTAAATGTCTACTTCTTTATGCTGGGATATATTGTAAATCTGTTTGGTATTGTAATTTTATATGAGAAGAACTATTGTTAAGACAACTCCTATTTATTGTAGAGACGTACTTCTTGTTGATTCTAAGTATAATTCAATTCATATTTATTGTAGAGATGTTATGTGATATATTGTATACCTCATTGTTGAGATATATTGTAAAGACAACTTATTTTTATTGTAGAGATGTACTGGAGTGTGCTTCGTGATGATTCTAAGTATATGCCAACTCATATTTATTGTAGATATGTAGTGTGATATATTGTGTACTTCATTGTTGAGATATATTGTAAAGACAACTTAAATTTATTGTAGAGACGTACTGGAGTGTGCTTCTTGTTGATTCTAAGTGCCTTTGCCGTTTGTTGGGTAATCTTCAAATCAACGATGCTTAACGAGTCAACAACTACTGAAATAATTGGCGGAGTGTCTTACATGTCTCAAGCTAGTATCGCTAACTCTTCATTGGTTCAGGTGAGATGTCAGTGTCTGACTCCTCTGCATATTTTCAGCATGTCTAGTTGTTTAACCTGTATCCTCCTTAACCTGTATCTTCCTTAACCTGTATCCTCCTTAAAGAGTGGGGCTACAACCTTTTATACATATCTAGATACACCGAGTTAACTGAGTATTTCATGATTCCATTATGGCACTCGTATAGACCATACTTTGGACTTCCTTAAAGAAAGATTTTTTTTCATGTAGCTAAATCTTGTTTATGACCATAGTACCAATTTAGAATAGACTGAAGCATATTGAAACTGGCTTCGGTCAACACACTTGGAAGATAGCGAAGAGATTGGATCTAATATAAGTTCAGTAGGTCTCCTTGATCAATATAAATTGCATTCTGGTATGCCGGAGCCCCTCTTATCCGCCATTTGCGAGAGAGTCACTTTGGAAGGATAAAGACAAAGAGGGCGTGGTTTATCGCGATGTATAAATTGAAACAATTTTGAAAATTGATGATTCAATGCTTGATTTTTTTTACCATTTTAAACCAGGAGGATTAGGGTTAATCATCAGATTAATTTTCCATGAAAAACAATTAACAAAGGTTTTAATTATTAAAGGTAATTTTAAGAGATTATAGAATTGAATTTGTAATTGAAGTAACATTCTGAGATGTATGTTGTTGCTATGGTGTTGCTACATGTAATTGTGATATACTAGGAAATATTATGGGAGCATGTTAGGGACAACGTAGGATATAGTTGGTTGTTGTCTATTTATGCTATAAGTTGTCCATTTGTGCTACAAGTTGTCCATTTATGCTACAAGTTGTCCATTTATGCTGTCAAGTTGTCCATTTATGCTACAAGTTGTCCTTTATGCTACAATTTGTCCAGTAATGTTACAAATTGTCCAGTTATGCTACAAGTTGTCCATTTATGCTTCAAGTTGTCTATTCATGCTACAAGTTGTCCATTTATGCTACAAGCTGTCCATTTATGCTACAAATTGTCAAGTTATGTTACAAATTGTCCATTTATGCTACAAGTTGTCTATTTATGCTACAAATTGTCCAGTTATGCTACAAGTTGTCCATTTATGCTTCAAGTTGTCTATTCATGCTACAAGTTGTCCATTTATGCTACAAGCTGTCCATTTATGCTACAAATTGTCAAGTTATGCTACACAATGTCTAGTTATGCTACAAGTTGTCCATTTATGCTACAAGTTGTCCAGTTATGCTACAAGTTGTCCATTTATGCTACAAGCTGTCCATTTATGCTACAAGTTGTCCAGTAATGCTACAAGTTGTCCATTTATGCTACAAGCTGTCCATTTATGCTACAAGTTGTCCATTTATGCTACAAATTGTCCATTTATGCTACACGTTTTCCATTTATGCTACAAATTGTCCATTTATGCTACACGTTTTTTATTTATGCTACAAGTTGTCCATTTATGCTACAAATTGTCCATTTATGCTATAAGTTGTCCATTTACACTACAAGCTGTCCATTTATGCTACAAGTTATCCATTTATGCTACAAGTTTTCCATTTATGCTACAAGATATCCATTTATGCTGCTGTTATAATAATTTCAACCAGTTCTACCCGACAACTGCAAACCATATAAAATGTTTCATATAAAATGTTTCAATTTTCTCTAGGGAAATCATCTATGTTAAAGATAGCAGTTATATACAGTAGAGGGTTACAGGTTTTCCATTTTTAGGCCAAATAATATAATATCTGTTTCTCAAACTGAACCAGATATTTATTTTTACTGGCCATAGCTAGTGGTTGTGGGTTTGCATGTCTGATTGACTAACCAGTTCTTATTCATAATTTTTCCGTTGCAAAGTTTATGTTAATTTTTATTGTACCTAAAAAGCTGCAGTATCCTAATCGGCTTGGTGATAGACAGTGGGTTTTTATGTTTTTATTCAACATCTATATCTGCTGCATGTTTTGTTGGACAAAAATAACTGTTCATAAAACTGTTCATCATTGGTTAAACTCGGAGCCTGAGGATCTGCTACATATAGGTTATTAACTATAATTGTAACATAATTGTCCAATACGATTTTTTCCAGGGACAAAACGATTTTTTCATGTAAAACGCTCCAATACAATTTTTTTCCCGGGGACAATACGATTTTTTCATGTAAACGATTCAATACGATTTTTATTTCTTCATATTTCCCTGGGAAAACAGTAGTATTTTTGAATAACCTCACTTATAACGTCGGTTCCACATCAATTCAGTGCACATGTCAGCAACATCAAAATGCAGTATGACTTGATAATGAGACTATGTTCCCTGGGGAAATCAGCGGGAAAATTCTGATTTTAATCTTATGTACGTACGTTTAATAACATCACACCACCTATTGAATCAATAGATGAAATTAATTGATTGGTATAGAAATCTTAATAAATTCATCTTCTGATCAAAGTTATTGTATAATTCTGTATAATAATATCTTACAATGATAGAATATCATTATGTGCTAAGCTTGTTGCTAGGTTGCATTTGCCTGTTGCTATATAGCATTTGGCCACAGTATTCCCTGTTGCCATGCAGTATTGCCTGTTGCCATGCAGCATTGCCTGTTGCCATGCAGTATTGCCAGTTGCCATGCAGTATTACCTGTTATGTACCTGTAATATTGCCTATGCAGTATTATCTGCCATGCAGTTTTTTCATATACGCCTATTGTATGTAACAGTGCCGTTTTTTGCCTTTGCCATGTTTTAATATTTTGCCAGTAACCATTCAAAATTGCATGTTGCCATGGCAGCAGCATTCTTTGTCACTATGTGTTTTGCCTTTTGCCGCATAACATTATAGTTTGTCTGGGGAAAAATGGCACAAAAATATTTTCATTGCCTCAATATTCTGTCACATTTCATCAACTGTTTCAGTATATTTTAAGAATGTCTAGAAATAAACAAATTATTATCCCACCGAACGAAGTTCGAGGGGGATATAGAAAAGCTGTCCGTCCGTCTGTTCGTCCGTCTGTTCGTCCGTCCGTTCGTCCGTCCGTTCGTCCGTCCGTCCGTCCGTTCGTGTGTCCAGACAATAACTCAAATACCAGTTGACGGATTTCATTCAAATTTTATAGGCTTATGCCTTATGGGTGTAGGACCTCTGCTCGAGAAGGAATTTTCAATATGGCCGCTTAATTCAAAATGGCGGCCATTTTTCGGAAAAAATATAATCTTTGATAACTCAAATATTAGTGGATGGATTTGGTCCAAATTTTATATGCTGTTGCCTTGGTACAAAGGAGCCTTGCTCAAGAAGACATTTTCAAGATGGCCAGCAAATTTCAAAATGGCGGCCATTTTTCGAAAAAAAACGTTATCTTTGATAACTCAAAGACCATTGAATGGATTTGGTTCAAATTTTAGATGCTGATGCCTAGGGACATAGGGAGCTCTGCTCGAGAAAGGATTTTCAAGATGGCAGCTAACTTGCAAAATGGCGGCCATTTTTTGTAAAAAAAACATTATCTTTGAAAGCTCAAATACCATTGAATGGATTTGGTTTAAATTTTAGATGCTGATGCCTAGGGACATAGGAGCTCTGCTCAAGAAGGGATTTTCAAGGTGGTAGCTAAATTTCAAAATGGCCGCCATTTTTCATAAAATAACATAATCTTTGATAACTCAAATACCAGTTGACGGATTTGGTTCAAATTCTGTATGCTGATGCCTTAAGAGACAAAGAAGTTCTGCTCAAAAATAAATTTTCGAGATGGCCACTGAGATCTGCTTCAGAAGAAATTTCAAATGCGATAGCTGAATTTCAAAATGGCTGCCATTTTTCATTAAAAAAGTAATCTTTGATAACCTAGATACCATTGGACGGACATTCTCTGCTAAAGAAGAAATCTAAAGATGACAGCTGAATTTCAAAATGGCAACCATGTTTCATAAAGACATGATCTTTGATAATTCAAATACCAGTGGATGAATTTGGGTCAATTTTTTTTATAAAAACATTATTTGTTCGGTGGGATATGCTACTCCGTGGAGTTGCTGTTTTTCTAGTTTTGTAACATAGTATGGTGAATGATAGCTAAATGAAATTTTAAGATCTTTTGTTTGAGAATATATTTTTCACAAATATTTTTATTTTTCTTTATTTTTATTGACAAATGACTGCAGTCAATAACAATTATAAAGTTTTTACAATTTTTAAAATTTGAAAAGTGTATACATTTTAATCTTTGTTCCCAGCGAAAATACTCAATGAATAATAAGATTAACTATTGCCCTCAGTTTAAATCAAGTATCTGACTCATTTACTGTAAATCATGTGAAACATACTTGCAAATTTATTTATATTTTTAGCTCACATGGTGAGCATTTGCAATCACTCACTTGTTTTATAGTTTTGAAAGGAAAGTAAAATGAAACTACATTTTTTGCAAAAACCTGACAATTGTAGAATTATACACCACTGACCACAATGTTTTGGCTTATTATCTGTTTTTGACAGATTTTGATATGAACACAGTTCTAAAGACTTGCAGTTAACGAGTTGTGATAATTTCATTCTTAATTGTGTCCTTGTAATTTTGATTAATCATTCACAAAAAGTTAGATAAGTGATATCACAGCCCTTATTAATATAAGTCAGACTTTGCACATTAATATTAAAACTGCAAAATAAAACATCAGAAAATGAACCAACAAAACATAACTGAATTTTTTTTCTTTTCTTTACAGAGTACAACAACAATAACAGCGTCTACATTAAATAGTTCTATATCTCCAAACGAAACAAACATTATGGAAGAAAATCCTCATGCAAAGCGGGACTTCTATATTGGCCTCACACTGGCCATGAGCTCAAGTATTTTCATTGGAACAAGTTTTATACTAAAGAAGAAAGGATTACTCAAATTGGCTGCTCAATCTTCCCAAAGGGCAGGTAAGTCATCTATTGACGGTCATTTCCAATATCTTTATATTGTCTCTGATTGGTCAGTTGCATTTCAATACAGTAAAACCTGTCTAATTCTAACACCTCTGTGACTGGCCAAAAGTGTTCAGATTAGCAGGTGTTCACATTACAAGGTTTTATAAACATATGTCAATGGAAAATAAAAAATATTGGACCAAGAAAAGATGTTCTGATTAGAGAGGTGTTCAACTTTACGGTTTCTGACTCAGTAGTTTGTTTTCATTTTCTTACAGGTAATCAATCACCAGTTGTGGGAGAACCAAATTAATTTTGTTAGGAGAGAGGGGATAACTTATTTCATTTGTGATTGATATTGATTATTCATCAGAAGTCAGGGGTTGCATTAGCAGCAGGCAACAGGTGGTCTTCACCAGTTGTTTTCACAAAATCTCCTGTTGTTTTTAGGGACTTTTCAACTTATTAAATTCTTAACTTGTTAAATTCATGATTTCCATTAATTTTGTTGGTTTGTTTCATTTATTTTGCCTGTTCACTGAGAAGTGGTGACATATTGACAGTCTCCTTTTTATGGTCAACCTATTTAAGGATGGTTTTCAACGGTTGAGTTGGTGATCATCGCCTGTAACAAATGGCAGGTGATGACATTTTGCACGTTGGTGCCTTGTTAGATATACAACAATCAAGATGGGATGAGGGATGGGAAGGGAGGGGCATACGTAACAAAATTAACTTTATTTTATTGAACTGTTGAAAATTGATGTATCCAATCAGAAAAAATCACAATAGTAAATATTGGATCAAACTGATTGCATGTTCTTAACTATTATTGACATAGTACAAGCATGCTGAGTAGTGTATAGATATTGATCGACCACATATCTGCTTGTCTAGTCTTCCCAAGATCGATATTTTGAAATGATTAGTTGTAATACCAGTATACCCTGTCGCATTTTGCTAATCAGAGGAACTATCCTATAATGGCTAGATTCGTGATGTCATTGGTTGTACTTTTCAAGATTTGGTGATGTCATTGGTAGACTTTCTCAAAATTGGTGATGTCATTGGTTGTACTTCATTAATCTACTTTTGCAATATTAATCCATTGCTATTATTGTTTTTTAGGAGATGGAGGTTTTGGTTACCTGAAAGAGCCACTATGGTGGGGAGGAATGCTCTTAAGTAAGTACACATGTACTAAAATCTTATTTTAATTAAGTACATATGCACTGCAATATTTTGTTATCCCACTGAATGAAGTTCCAGGGGGATATAGAAAAGCCATCCATCCGTTCATCCGTCAGTAAATGTACTAATAACGCTTCGAGAAGAAATTTTCAAGTTTGTCACTAATTATCAAAATACGTTCTGTTTGGTGGGATTTGCCACACCTTGGAGTCGCTGTTTTTCTAGTTAATAACAGTACATGTGCACCTAAATCTCATATTTGACATTTGATCTTTCATTTGTTGACCTATACATAAGGCCTTCTAGATTTCCACAAATGCAATCATCACCCTTGTGGTTCACGATATGGGAACTCCGTTCACGGATCGAGAAATATGTTCAGGAAAGAGGAATTGGTGGTTCGTGATTAAAGCATCAATATTCACAATGTTGTTGGAGCATAATTTGTCAGGTTGGAACTGATAATTGCGTTTGTGGAAGTCTAGGAGGCCTAAGCATGTGGCATTAACCTTATGAGGTCCATATTAACAAACAAATACATTACCTTCCATTTTCAAACATGTATTTTTTTTCAATTCTAAAACATCATAAGTTCTATTTCAAAAGCCTGTTCAGCACATCAACACAAAAGTCGTATAATCAGAAAGGTATAATGTCCTTCAGAAAGGTCTATTTTCACCTATGCTATTATTGGGATAAAATGTAATATGATAGTAACTTGAAAGTTAGTTTAAGACAATTTAATATCCAGAGATTTGACTTTAATTTAGTAAGTGAATTATTTTTCTCTTTTCAGTGGCGTTTGGTGAAGTGACAAATTTTGTAGCTTACGCATTTGCCCCAGCTACACTGGTGACACCTTTAGGTGCACTTAGTGTACTAGTCAGGTATGTGAATGATTAAAAATATTCAAATATGTTAATTCTCAGTTTAATTCAAGTTATGAATTCACTGAAATGTTACCCCTTTTGGGTATCTAATGCTAACCATGTAAAATCAACAATGTACAACTATGATGAAAATAAATAATAAATAATTATGAAAATAAAAATTGTTTAATATGTATTTAATTCAGCATACAGGGTGTCAAAAACCTCAATGAAGTCCTGTATGTTCTAACTCCCCTTGAATTTGACTATTTCAGTGCAATGTTGGCATCGAAGATGTTGGGTGAAAATCTGAACCTTATCGGCAAAGTTGGCTGTCTAGTTTGCCTACTGGGATCTACTGTGGTAGTCATTCACTCACCTAAAGAAACAGAAATAAAAAGCATGGCTATCCTAGCCGAAAAACTTAAAGATCCAGGTGAGTGTGACTTTTGAGATATTTTGGATGATTCTGCTACTGTCCAAATAATTATAAGAATGCCTTCAATGGACTTTTCCAGTAAACCCCACCACCTTTTGGTGTATCAAAAGAGTTGATATATTCCCTAGATTGATGATGTCAAAGGTTGTACCTTTTTTTATACATCAGAAAACTATGATAAGTTGGAGAAATTGATGATGTCATAGGTTGTAGTTTTTTTGATATATCAGAGAAACTACGATAAGTTGGAGAGATTTATGATGTCATAGGTTGTAGGTAAGCAATCTGGTGATGGTCAATCCACCAAACTAAATAGCAGCCAAAATTTGCCAAATCCGTCAAATTAAACAGCACAAAATCAAAACAATTTATTTTACTGCTACTTTTGGTATGCCAATAGGTAGCAGTGTGAATCGGAAAAGTTAATTGAAATAAAAAATCTTCCATTTAAAGCTCCTGTATGTTAAAAAGAATGGTATGTTCTTTTATAACTAGGGGTGAGACGACAACCCGATGAGTCGAGGACTCGCGGGTTTGGGGCTTCGAGTCGAGTCGAATCGAGTCGAAGTTGATGAATCGAATCATTTTCGAGTTGAGAAAAAAATTCGAAAAAATAAAAAAATTCAGAAAAATACTGTCAATATGCATGTTTTTACTCGATATTGCGTTGAATATATAAGTTTCAATGACTTGGATATGCTTGTATTAAATTATTATATTGTATGTACACATAAATGAAAGAATATATGTAATAAAATCAGAATAAACTTACGACGAATTGTGTTTGTTTATATTTCCGGCTTTCCACCATTGACGCATTAAAAATACGAACGGTCAAAAGCGATGTTGTTCGCACTTTATCTGACTCGAAACGGATTCGAAACTCGAATCGTCATTTTCTGACTCGAATCGGATTCGACTCGAATCGGATTTTTTCGACTCGTCTCACCCCTATTTATAACTTAAGCAACTTGAGTCAATTGTTAAGTTAATACAGTGGCTATAAGTTAATATTTGATGTTTGTGTAACATTTGCTTTTCCAATCCCTTAAATACACTTGTATTGATTGATAATAGAAATCTGTTTATTTTTGTTTCCAGGGTTTATCACATATGCCTTTATTATCGCAGTATGTGCATGTGTACTTATATTCTATTATGGACCTCGTCACGGCCAGACAAACCCCCTGATCTATATCACAATCAGTGGATCTATTGGTTCTCTCACTGTTATGGGCTGTAAGGGACTAGGCGTGGCCCTTAAACAAACATTCGCTGGAGACAATCAGATGACGAACTGGCTGACGTGGCTTATTCTTATCACGTTAGTGTTTGATATTTCCATCCAAATGAATTATCTTAACAAAGCCCTGGATATTTTCAACACTGCAGTAGTGACGCCGATTTTATATGTCGTTTTTACGACTTTTGTGATTATCGCTTCAGCCATCTTGTTTAAAGAATGGGCTGATTTGGGAGCACTGGATATCGTTGGGAATATATGTGGATTTATAACGACCATATCTGGCATTTTTCTACTACAGTTCTTCAAGGATTTAGACATTACTTTAAAAAGTACCGTCAAGGTTCGGAAGGATGCCCCAGCCTCGGTGAATACCATGGCCAATGGGGAAGTGAGGTATACCCCCACACATGATGACTCTAGGTCCATTCTTCTGGAACATGCTGAATGCCAAATGTCAGATGAAGAGATAAATGTTGATCATAGATATAATTCCTTGATGAAAACATGAAGCCTCATTCAGAGAATATGATTAGTTGTGTCTTATCCAGTTTTAAAACTTCAAGGATCTTGAACTAATTTGGGTTCAGATCGCAGATTTTCATTAAAATGATTGATATCCTTTGTATCAAATCTCTGCTTTTTGCCCCAACCTACATTGAAATGGTGCAAATTTGCATCGAAATGTTGCAAATTTGCATCAAAATGGTGCAAATTTGCATCAAAATGGTGCAAATGTGCATCGAAATGGTGTGAATATGCATTAAAAGGGGAGGATATGTATGGAAGGATAACACCTCACTTGCCAAAGTAGTTATTTACTACAGGTCCCGTATCGAACTTTTGCTGAGATGGATTCAGTTTCTCAAAAATTCCAAAGATGGTTCGGTTTGACAATTTTGACCCAAAATCACTTGAAATTAGTTCTCAAAATGATGAATTAAAAGCTGCTTAGTTTTGAGATAATATTTGGCTCGACACCCCCCCCCCCCCTAGCTGTGGACTGTGCATCATAGAATAACTGCCTGTTATCTCGTACAGCTGTTTTGAGATCACCTCAATCCATCACTCATAGCCTTGGATAAGAGTGGGGATATCCCAGAATTCATAGATGAACTTATCTCCATTTAAATCTCAACCTCCAGTGCTTCATCTGTACATATTGATAGGCTCACTAATGAATTCTGGGTATTACTCCTCTCCTTATATTGCACTCATGGTTGTTAAGGGAACCATGGACTTATTAGATATTGGGGTTATAGCATTTCATTTGAATGATGTTGTGTTGTAATATTTTGGATGGTGTCCATTCATCAATAGTCATGGAAAAGGGAAATTCTATTGATTTGATTTGATTTGAAAACTGGTCTTCCTATGATATATTGCCCTTTACTCGTTTAATAAAACTTTTACGCGTAGATTTTTCTTTTCCTTGAATTTTAAAAAAACACTCTTCGCTAACGAAACATAATTTCTCCTTAAAGAAACTTTGCTTTGTTATTTCACTACTGTTGATAATTGGACATCTTCCCTGCCTACCTTGTTAAATTCTCATCTGTATTTATAACATTTTGATAATTTAAAGAAATCTTTATTGTACAGGGGTTTCACTACAATTTTTCACAACAGCCTAAATAAATGAGAACAGCAGACAAAATTAATGAATATCATGAATTTAACTTGGAAAAGATTTTGTGGAAACAACCAGTGAAAATTGCCTGTTGCCTGCTGCTAATGAAACCGCTGTTGTATGGCTGAATATTTCTAGTTGGGCTGCTCATTGCTCAGTATGTACTTAGTAAATTTAACTTTGGTAGAAATAGATTAATAGGTTTTTATTGAAATACAATTCACTGCAAAACTGGCATTGCTGGATAAATGTAGTATTAGATTTTGAATCTATCTCTTCTTGAAGTACTTGTACTTGAAAAAATATGTATGTACACAGATGCTTTCTTCCTTATATACAGGGTGGGCCATAAAATTGGGATTTATCCAAATACTGTATATGCTTGTAAGTTATTCACACAAATCATGTCAAATTCACTAGTCCATAATTATCATTATTATGTTATTATTGTTATCATCAATTTATCATTATTAAAAACAAGTTATTATTGAAATCATTATGTTAATATTAAAAACACATTATTGCCAGAGACATCATAAACTGGAATGGAAGACATATTTTCAATCTGGTAATTGTAAATTTGTAGTTAAATTGTACATTTTATTTAGTCATATTCAGAACATTGTACATTTGCTTTCACCTTAAAATACTATTTTAGAACTGGGTTGTGTAGAATAGGTTATATTATGAAAGGAACACCTTTAATTCTAAAAGTGTTCAGCTTGGGAATTGTTCTTCTTTCAAAGCCTCATAAAACATTTAATTAGATATTCTAATTGTCTCAGGATTCTGAAAGTATTCCACTAGTAGAAGTATTCTAGTAACTATTCAGAAGTATTCTACTTAATTCACCTTTCCCCAAAGTCCAAAGTGTACTCATTTGACCGCTGCGCTGATTGGTCGATGAAAATCAATGACGTCAAAGCAGGGCACATTTCGCGCTAAAAATTCAATTTCTATTAGATCGCCGAATGAGTGATATAGATCTTATTATAAAATGATAACAAAACTAAGTGAAATATATTTTTCTGACTATTTTGTCTTAAGCTGTGTCTTAATTACACCATCCGGTAAATCAAACCATAGAAATAATTATGATACGATTGCTCATCTTTTAACAAAGTGAATCCAACTACGCAAACCAAAGATTGACAATCATTTAAACGACAAGACTGTATGGATTAGGAATACAAAATTACATTGATCATGATTATTCAATTAAATAGTTCATTATGTTTCTCATGAAAAATATATGAAGAACAGTTTTAAATGTCAGAGTCCACTCGCATTTTTCTCATCGGGTTGCCCAATTAATAATTTGCGATTGGTCATAATCAATTTATATATTGAAGTAACTTATATTCATCATACTGCATTTTAATTGCAATTCAAAGCTTAATTACAGGCCCGTACGTAGTCAAGGGGTAGGGGGTGAGCGGAAGGAGCGGCCGCTCTCACTCCCCCTGGCCAGGAATTCTTTCAAAATCATGCAGTTTTCATCATTCTTAGCACTTTTCGTATGATTTTTTTGCCAAAACTGTCAAAAAGCTCCCCCTTGGTAAAACTGCTCCCCCAGGTAAATCCTGACTACGGGGTTGAATTGCCGGAGGTTCTCTCATGTAGGTCTACGTCCAAAAAATATCCTGAAAGTTCTCTAAAAAGATCGATATTTATAAGAACGCCCATGGGCTTTTCAAGATATAAATCTCTTCAAATAGACGATCGTGAATAAAACAAGCAACTCTGGTACATTGTCTCAAAGGATACATGAACGGCTTTAACATTGTTCAATGAAATTAGTCATCACTCATGTAACCATTGTCAAATTCTTTGGCAGACATAAAAGTAACATTGTCATGTGGTATAATAGGTGGCTGAACCTTAAGTGAAAATAACGCACCGCTGGCCCAGATTTGAGAGTCAAATACTTTTTCTTCAAGGTTAAGCGGTATCCCCTTCTTCACCCCATGAGAAAATATTAGACGAACTTAAGATTACCATGGGATGTTGACATTTTGACAGTCAAAAACTAAACATGGGGTTTTGTACAGTCAGCGTAATTTGAAAATGTACAGGAAACATTTGACTCTTCACATTAATATTTCTCTATTCATTTGAATCCCAAGAACAATATAAAGAAGGGGGGATATGGACGTGAGTATAATTAATTAAGTTCCATGACATTTATCATAAATATTATTACTACTCAACATAATTTGACAATCAAATTAACCCGTTTCCGTCACGAATCACATTGACTTCTAATGTATTAAGATTTTCCCGCGAAAATCTGCCCTACTCTGACGTCAGAGATTTCAGATTTGCTAATTATAGTATTCATGAGCTGACTTTGGGGAAAGGTGATAAAGGCTCATAATAATTGAGTGAGTTATTCATGGGTCTCTGACAATGTCCCCTTGGGAGATGTTCTACTTACAGAGGTGTTCAACTAACATAGGTGTTCTACTTTCAGAGTTCTACTAGACAACAGTGTTTACTCTGTTATGAGTTTTCTCAGTGAAGTCTTTTTTAATTCAACTTGGCAACTGAAATGTATATCTTATACATATATTTATTTCAAGTCTAAAAATATTTTTATTTCAGTATCCATATTTCCAAATATATGAATAGATGAGAATTCAACTTGCAGAAGTTCTCATTGAAAAGGGGTGTTCGCTTTTTCAGAAATATTGTGAAGAGAAATTGTACCAGATTTACAAAAAGTATGTAACAATAACAACAAGGCCCATCATAAGAACCGTTGCTATGTGATGTCATAATAATTGCTGCTATGAGTATCTATGCATTTTCACCAATATTTCTGGATGTTGTAAAATGGAAATAACTAAGTTCTTTCACATCAATTTTCCTCTTGGTTTTGAAAAAAATTGTAGAAGAAAATAGATGGCACACATCTAATACCGTCATATAAGAAAAAATGTATTATACATGTATCCATCATCATTCCTGATTGCTTTGATAATTGCACAGGTTCTCAAATAAGATCCTGTGTGTACAACATACTATACTTGATTCACTATATTGTAGAATGTAAATGTGACTTAAAGTAAATTTATTCAAATTGTAGCTCATATGAATTGCCTCAAGCATCATGGTTCTCCTCAAAGAGACCATAGGTGATGTAAAATTCCAATGGAAATTCATGATGACATATTGTTTTAGTCCCAAACTTTTTGTGGACGGTGATCGGCAGTTTGCGTTCGGTAGTCGGAGTCTGTAACATTGCAGCTGGTTGCATTTTGCATGTTAATGCCTTGTTTTTTTCATATATTGTCAAGTTTCCAATGTCTTACACCCAATTCATGGTTGTGTTTACAATTATTTAATACTTAGAACACAATTCCCCTCAATTGTAATGTGGTTGTATATTTGTGAATTTCTGATTTGTCATCCGATATTATTGTCACTGGTAAATTGGTTTGCTTTGGGATATGGAAAATTATATTTTTATGGTATCCATAAATCACTATGTTTATTCATAGCAAAATGATTTTTACTAAGCGTGATCGCTGACACATTGGGTCTGACTAGATTAACAAAACTGCGGTTACGGATGTCAAATTATCAACAGCCATGACATAGAAAAAGTAACTATAAAATCTTGAATTGTCTTTCGCTTGACGATTAACAAAATCAGCTCTATTCCTTATGGTAAACTATCAATTTCCCGCTCCCTCTAGCGTAACTGAAACGAGTGGTCGAGAGCATTTCTTCTTTTGCTTCTTTTCTTCTTCTTTTTGTTTGAAAAATATGAGACATAATGGTGATTTATGTATTTGCGTCACTCATACTATGAATGCCTATAATATCAACAAATTAAGGGATGTTCCTTAAATATTTTTTTTGTATGTTAGAATTTCACTCTAGTTTTCAATTATGTAATCAGATTTTGATAATACTGAAAATTAAAAAAGTTATTAAAGAAAAAGTGACCATTGAACAATTCTGTCCGGGCTACTATATAAAGAATTATAAATAATTTGTTATTCAATTAAATTATACAACATGTATGAATTTCCTAAATGTGAATAAAATAAATATTTATCATCTTTACTACAGACACATTTTAATTAATTAATGTGGGAAATTATTTTCACAGAGTTAAAGGGACTTCTTTATTTTAGAAATGATTGAAACTTGACAGGAATTGTACTTTGTTTTTTAAAGGGCCATATGATGTTTAGATTGTTGGCTAGATATTATCATGACAACTACTAAAGTATTTATATTCTAAAATGTGTGAATTTTCTGTATGTAAAACAATGCAACATTCTTTGATACATGTGTACAAGGGTGTGAAAATATAGTAACAATGTAAAAAAATATTATTTCCTTTCGTGTTTCTTACCATTGTTAAAGAATTTAAGCCCTGGACTCAGTGCGATGTGTAATGAAGGTGTTGCTTTCCTAATGCACGGGATGCTCAGAGCATCGAGTGTTGATTTTTGGGAAACGAGGCCTGAAAGAAATGGTTATTCCACAATGTATTGAGTCTAAGGCTTAAATTCGTTTCACACATCGCAAAACATTTTCTTCCGTGTCACTTAAATAAACATCTTATGGAAAATGGGGTCATTTACATAAATGACCTCACTAAGGACCATAGAATTTGTTAAAGATTTTAAGGTGAAATACAATACCAAAATTAACTTCAACGATTATGTTTACATCAAAGCAGTAGTTGTAAATGATTGGAAACACTTATTGAAGCGAGACTTCAACTCAATCTTTGAACCAAGCTGACAGGAGGAACTTGTGTACTTAACACTTGCTGGAAACCAGTGTCATTCAATGGTTTAAGTGATTCAAAAAATAATAAATGAAAACAAACATTTGAAACCGCTACATAAAAACAAACATGATCGTGAATTAAAAATATCACACTACTTTAAAATGGCTTATAGCTGCACGAAACAAAATAAAATTCGACAACTCCAATTTAAGATTCTTCATGGTATTTGCACAAGAAATGCTTATTTAACGCAGATATGAGTTAAACAATTGAGCTTAAGCTTGCAATGTTGTTCACAACCTAAACGTGAACGGAAAATATTTAAACGATGCATTTGTACGGGCGATTGGTCATACGTATAGGTTGGCGTTTCGATTTTATATGCAAGCTTAAACTCTCTATTGTTCACTAAGAGACACTTTAAAGCTGGGAGTGTAAGCGGATTAAGAACTCTCTGAAAGCTATTTACTCGAATTTAAACAAACTATTTGATGTAAATCATGATTTCACAACTCATGAATTTAATGAGATAAACCATTCTTGCGAATGTCTGAATGAATGGAGGTGGTGTGAAAGGGGCAATTCGAGGGCAATTTCTGCTCATTTCGAGGGCAATTTAAAGTGCCGTGGTACTTAACAGGAAATGACAAAACATGCTTCCTTTTTTAGACGTTTTTTGAACAAATATATCAGGATTCTGTTTTGACCTGTAGTTAGTTTAACTACATGTAGTTCCACATATCATTAACATGACCAGGATCAAATGAGTATCTATGGCACACATGTAATACAGTCATATAAGAAAAAATGTATTATACATGTATCCATCATCATTCCTGATTGCCTTGTAATATAGGCTAATATACATTTTTCTTTAAATTGCAAAAGTAAACGTGGACGGTCCTTCGTAGAGCCTCAGATAAGTTCCTGTATCTGTATGTAAAATGGCTGCTTTTTGCATGTTAATAATTAACTTAATGCCTTGTTTTTATCATATATTGTCAAGTTTCCAAAGTATTACACCCAATTCATGGCTGTGATCAAAATTATTTAAAACTTGGAACACAATTCCCCTCAATTGTGTTAGTGTAGTTGTGCATTTCTGATTTGTCATCTGATATTATTGCCACTGGTAAATTGCTTTGCTTTGGGATATTGAAAATTATATTTTTATGGTATCCAAAAATCGCTATGTTTATTCATAACAAAATGATTTTTACTAAGCGTGATCGCTGACACATTGGGTCTGACTAGATTGACAAAACTGCGGTTACGGATGTCAAATTATCAACAGCCATGACATAGAAAAAATAACTATAAAATCTTGAATTGTCTTTCGCTTGACGATTAACAAAATCAGCTCTATTCCTTATGGTGAACTATCAATTTCCCGCTCCCTCTAGCGTAACTGAAACGAGTGGTCGAGAGCATTTCTTCTTTTGAAAAATATAAGACATAATGGTGATTTATGTATTTGCGTCACTCATACTATGAATGCCTATAATATCAACAAATTAAGGGATGTTCCTTGAATATTTTTTTTTGTATGTCAGAATTTCACTCTAGTTTTCAATTATGTAATCAGATTTTGATAATACTGAAAATTAAAAGAGTTATTAAAGAAAAAGTGACCATTGAACAATTCTGTCCGGGCTACTATATAAAGAATTATAAAGAATTTGTTATTCAATTAAATTATACAACATGTATGAATTTCCTTAAATGTGAATAAAATAAATATTTATCATCTTTAAAGACACATTTTAAGTAATTAATGTGGGAAATTATTATCACAGAGTTAAAGGGACTTCTTTATTTTAGAAATGATTGAAACTTAACAGGAATTGTACTTTGTTTTTTAAAGGGCCATATGATGTTTAGATTGTCGGCTAGATATTATCATGACAACGTACTAAAGTATTTTTATTCTAAAACATTAAAATGTGTGAATTTTCTGTATGTAAAACAATGCAACATTCTTTGATACGTGTGTACAAGGGTGTGAAAATATAGTAACAATGTAAAAATAATATTTCGTTTTGTTTCTTGTTTTTTGGTTTAAGAATTTAAGTCCTGGACTCAATGCGATGTGGAATGACCATTATTTGAAGGTGTTGCTTTCCAAAATGTGCACTGGAGTGTTGATTTCAGGAAACCACTTGAAATGAATGGTTACTGTATTCCATAATGCATCGAGTCTGACTTCTTTTCACATACTCAGTATTGCAAAATATATCCTTCCATGTCACTTAAGTAAACATCTTATGAAAAATGGGTTATTTACATAAATGACCTCATTGACGACCATATATTTTTTTTACAATTTTAAGATTTTAAGGTGAAATACAATACCAAAATTAACTCCAACGATTATTTTTCCATCATAGCAGTAGTTGTAAATGATTGGAAACACTTATTGAAGCGAGACTTCAACTCAATTTTTGAACCAAGCTGACCGGAGGAACTTGTGTACTTAACTTGGTGGAAACCGGTGTCATTCAATGGTTTAACAGTAAAGTGAATTCAAAATGTAATAAATAGGGAGTTGAAACTTGCAATGTTTTTCACAACCTAAACGTAAAAGGAAAATATTTAAACGATGCATTTGTGTGGGCGATTGGTCATACGTATAGGTTGGCGTTTCGATTTTATATGCAAGCTTAAACCCCATTTTGTTCACTAAGAGACACTTTAAAGCGGATTCAGAACTTTCTGAAAGCTATTTAATATAATTTAAAGAAAATATTTGATGTAAATCATGATTTCAACGCTCATGATATGGTTTTTGGAAGGTCTGTGAACAATAAAAATATGTTGCTCAATAGACTTAAGCAAGCAATCAAATACTACATTTATGTAAAAGATTTAAAAAAACACTCTTGCGAATGTCTAAATGAATGGGGGTGGTGGTGTGAAAGGGGCAATTCGAGGGCAATTTCTTGCCATTTCGAGGCAATTTAAGGTGCCGAGGTACTTAACAGGAAATGACAAAACAGGAAGTGACAAAACATGCTTCATTTTTAGACATTTTTTAAACAAAGATATATACACTTCTGTTTTGACCTGTAGTCAGTTTAACTACATGTAGTTCCACATATCATTAACATGACCACATGTCCAGAATGACCCTAAACATGATGAAATAACTTTTTCAGCCCTCTGAAAATGTGACTGAATAATAGTTACAATTCGTAAAAGTTGGTATGTACAGTTTATACGTTGCCGCTTGAGAAAAAAAAACTTTGGCGACACAAATGTTCGCTTATATGTGGAATGACCGATTCGTGGTCACGCATCCCTTACATCAGATGAGTTTCGTAGCCATACGCAAGCTCTATGAATAACGCCTCGTAAAATGCATGCTTTCGTATATTTATATCACTCGAACGTGTAGATTCACATGCTGTAGTTTTCCACAGAGTAAGATGCATCTCTGGCTCGATATAATTTCTTACTGATAGGTCTATTACTTTAATCTGACCATTCACAGTTTAGTAGTGGCCGATGCTGATGATTTCTTCGGACTTGGCGCCTGGTGACAGTGTGCTGAAATACATTTACACTTGCACTTCTTCCATAAGTCTTTCCAGGAAAGTGTGCTAAATGTGTAGAGTATCGGGTTGATAGCGCTGTTGATTGGCAACACAAATATACTGACGTAGGCAATGATTTCTCCTGAAATAAATAATAAAATCAAAAGATACTTGGCACAGAATGTGGCACAATCTAATATTTCTATTTTAAAGGTGCCTATCTCAGTCAAAATAAATCAAAAACGTATTTCTTGGAGCGAAAAAGTTACATAAAAGCACATGACCTTGTACTAAAATATATGAGCCAGGCCACAGGAAAAGGGGTCTTATCACAGATTTTTTCAATGTTTTGATTTTTTGTTTTTCTTAAAAAGCACAAAGAGACCTTTCAAATGAGCCATGGCTTGTGTCTTAAAATTTTTTCCTTGCAGGTATAGACCAAAAAGTCGGATTTGAATTTAGCACATTTTCCTCTTAATTTTGGGCACATTTTTGTATCTGTAGCACAATTAAAATTTTTGTGATAGGACCGGGCTCATAAAACAAATGGTAATACCAACCTGGTAGCGCTATCTTGTAAAAGGTTAGGAATCCCATGATTATTACTGGCATCCAGCAGCAAAAGTCGGTAGACACGATCCACATCAATTTCACCGCCATCTTCCTGTCTCGCTCATTCCCCGAGCCTTGTTTGGTTTTTGATCTCGAGATCCTAGTCGCAAAGAATATGGCCAAATAGCCAACAGCTATTAGAAGAAAGGCGACAAGGTTGACAACATTGAAAAGAGCAAAGGAATACTCCCAGCCGTTAAAATGAGAATATGCCTGTTGTGATTTCTGTCTTTCTAGCTCAATGCTCCCGCCCTGTCTTGTGTCTTCATGTTGGTTTAACAAGGCTTCTTTTGCAGAATCGTAATTCAACATAAGCGGTAAGCAGAAGCCAGATTGCGTATAGAATTCATGAGGGCTAAAGTAGTCGAGAGGGAGAAGTGGTAAAGCTGTTAAAGTTATACAAAGAGTCCAGCCAACGATGAGAACACCATTTACAACACGCTTGGAAAAGTGCAACCAGATTTTAAAGGGAAACACTATTTTGAGGAACCTGTCAAGCGTCATGACAACGAGGATGTAAACGGACATCTCACTTGACAACGATGCAATAAATCCAGAAGCCATGCATAAAGCACTTTTGGTCCAAACAACCTGATGTTGAAAGTAAGTGTCTCTGTATTTCATATCCATCGAAGCAATAATGATAATGTAAACTCCCATTATCATATCCGAAAATGAGAGATGTACTACCAATATATGGTTTACATCATGCTTCGGTTTGCCTTTACGGATACGAAGTATGATGACAACACTGTTCGCAAGGAGTATACATATACCAAATGTCCACAGAGACACTCTGAGTATGTCGTTCTTAACAAGATCCCCACACGAAGACAGGTGGTCTGGCTGTGGGGAACACGTTTTCACCGTTGTTGGAACTATGCAACACAATTCCATATGATCACTTTTAACTTCAGTCAACTTCTCAAGACCTTGGAATAATGTCAGTGGGTATTTGGGCAATGTATCCAGGTAAATCGAGATTTTTTCAATATTTTTAAGTGGGGTAAATGTTTCTTGCTCAATCGTGCGGATGTTACAGGAAATTAACAGCTCCTTTAATGAATCAAGACCTACAAACATAGCCGGTTTTAAACGTTGTACACGTAGTATGTCTACATTTAAAAGATGTAGAATTTTCAGTTTATTCATACCATCAAATTGTCTGTCTGATATTGGTCCATGTAAGCTTAGCACCTCCAGATTACTATAATTTGTTGGGTTTCTAAACATTGAATCCAATATATTGTGTTCATTTGTGCGTAATGATCGCAACAGGTGTGGATTAGGCAGAAAAACATCTTCTATACGTTTTATATCACACCCCATAATGTGTAATGTATGTAAAGAAGTTAAATCTTGAAATAATCTATCATTTACCGGATAATCCAGCCTAAACATTAAAGATAATTTTAACATCTTTAGTTCATGTAATCCCCCAAAGGATCTGCTCATTAGCTTTAGTGGCTTTCTATTATCTTTTATTGAAAGGCTTTCTAGTTTATTCAGCCCCTTGAACCCAAACGAAGAAATTTCGCGTATCACATTCATATCAAGAGATAAATGTTGGATATGTGACATTCCGTGAAACATTCCACTTTCGATGTAACTTATTCTGTTATTACTTGCATATATCCCACTTGCATTTGGTGAAACATCTATTGGCATTGTTAACAATCCTACTCTATGGCAAACTACGCTTCCTTCATCGTATAATGAGTCGATGCACTCGCACGGCCGTCGTGCTGGGCATGGTAGGTTGTTATCCCGATCCAGATTGGTTTTCTTCATTTTCACACACATGAACGTATCGGTGACATGTTCTCTACATTCTGCTTGGCTCCATGTAATGTTGACCTCAGATGTGTTTACGACATTTATAGTTGTCACCAATAAGTCGCAGGTTCTAGCACCTGTCATCAAACCTGGAAATGAACTTCATGATAGGGTCAAAGAAATTCAAGATTAAAAGAGATCATTGCAATATTTATATTTCATTTCCCGAAAAATAACATTCTATCAAGTATCGAATATAAGGAAAATTCGAATATATGTCAAAATGACTGAATTTAATTGTTAGCAGTATCGATTTGCTTGATTGCCCTCTTACACATGATGCAAGACAAACAATTCTTCAAAGTATCTCCCAGCAAGCTGACCCTGACCTCAAACTTTTCTCCAGTAAACGTAAATATGACAAGGTTGATATGATTTTATTTGGCGATAAAGAATCGCCAACGCTTAACTCCATACTTATAAATCTATCATCAGATTTTATTAACAAAATATTGTGAAGCCAGTGTTATAGCTACTTTACTTTGCCAAATTTCATAACATCATCACTCATCTTCATCCTATCTGAACTCTACATTCATATATTCATATATTCACTGTATAAAATGTATTTTCACAAGTCAATAATGTGCAAACGTAGGCTTGTTTCTCCATATTCATGTATTCATGTATTATCGTATGTTTTATGATTCAAATATGGAAATAAAATAACCTTAAAAAGGCAGTATCGATTAAACACTTATTATCATAATGAAATAACAAAAACCTTTTTTCTTAGCTTCAAAGCGTCATTAAGGCTTCTTTAAAACTCTATGATTATGAACGAAGTCAATTTAATTCTATAGTATTACTTAATATATAAAATTACCTGCGTATACAGATTGCTTCGGTTCATCTTCAATACACGGGAGTGGTTCTGTACTCTTCCAATTGAGCAGCGTTTCTTTTATGCAAGCCTCTTCCTCCCTCCCATATTGCATTCCATAATCGTCAGTGGTAGTTATTGCAGCAAGGAAGGCATCTTTAGACCAGCAGCTTTCTCTAGCTTCAATCCATGTCAAATTGTGGGTTTGATTGATAAACAACCCATAGCACCTCCCGTCACATTCGTACCAGCCATTTGGACATGCTTCTAAAAAAATCAAAAATAAACAATCCGTAACATCTTCCTATCTGTTCACTCGAACCAACCATTTAGTTATGAACCTGAATTAAAGAAAGAAAACAATCCGATATTAGAAAATGTTACAAATGACAATTAACTGTACACTTGTAAACTTGCAATTGACAATAGAATATGTCAATGAAAATGACACAAAGCTCTTTGTTTATAAAATTCTAAACTTTAATGTAAATTATATAATATCTCAGAACAGTTGTCAAATGGAAAGGACCAAAAACTGTAAAGAAACCTAGCAAGAAAAGCAAGCTCTAAGTACATAATTATAGACCATGTATATCCAAAACCATGATCTAACGTGAAAATAAATTATGTCCAACACACCTCTCCACCTCCAATCAAGAGCCAATATCACAATCCAAGGGACATTTTATTCATACTGGCGTCATTAAAATACATGTTGAATAAAAAATTAAAAATTGGTATCCAATACTCATAACATCAAAAAATGTTGCAAATCCTAGTACTCATAAAAGAGCATCATATTCAATCTAAAATGATGTGGGATACACAAATCCAGGTTCGCAGTCCATAGGCAATTCAAAGGTCAACATCCATTCGCAAAGCCGTCGCTATAATTCATAAAACACAATAATCATCAGGAGACAACTAAGGCTGGTTTCGATCCCTAATGGATTCGATCCCTAATGGTTTCAATCCCTAATGGTTTCGATCCCTAATGGTTTCAATCCCTAATCTCTGATGTGTTAAGATGATCCCTACAATCCTGCATATCACTTGCAATATATCTTGCTCGATCGAAAGCGTTGTCTTAAAATAAAGCCAGAACTGTAGAACCCTTAAAGAAAAATGATTGATAAATAGTTGACAAATGAATTCATCCATGCATGAAAGTCGTTCAGAGAAAAATGCATTTCAAAATGTTAGTTCCCATAGAAACCAATGATTCAGTAATGCTTAAAACATAATATATTTTTCCTTTTAACCTGGTTAGACAATCAACATTGGTTTATTTTTGAAGTTTAGCATATTTAGAAAATATCGACATAGATAAATCATTTTTTTTCAGAAAGTTCTTGCCACCTGAGTGACATCAAGATGCGGTCACTTAGGTTTCAACTATTTTTGATATGCTAAAACAATAAAGTAGCACATTAGATATGACAATCCTTTTATTATTGAAATCGTGTGTATTTTATCCAGTGTCTGGAATTGTGTTCAAAAGATAATGTGTTTTGTACTGAAGAGTTGAATAGTTAACCCTAGAGTTAAAAGTGACCATACGTCTAAAGATTCTTGATTTACATAATAATTGCTATTGCCTGATGATAACTTATTGTGTTTTGATGTATTATTTGATAATTTATCATTTATCATTGCCTAATTACTTAAGGGGTATAACAAAATATGGACAAATCTTGTTTTTAATTAACTGTGTCTTTATGTATTTTGACCATTATATGAGCCTGGCCATAGGAAAACTGGTCTTATCACAAAAATTAGAATTGTGCTACAGAGCCAAAAATGTGCCCAAGATTAAGAGGAAAATATGCTAAATTCAAGTCCGACTTTTTGGTCTATATATGCAAGGAAAACTTGTTAAGACATAAGCCATGGCTCATTTGAAAGGTCTCTTTGTGCTTTCTAAGATAAACAAAAAATCAGAATATTGAAAAAATCTGTGATAAGACTCCTTTTCCTGTGGCTTGGCTCATATTTAACATGTTGATGTTAAAAATGCAATCAAATAATTAAGTAATTATAATCCAAGTATTGCAAACAAACTATATATATCACCACGTATTAGTGCAATATGAAAAAAGATAATATGAAAAAAGATACAATAACCGGCCTAAATCGGGTCTCTCATGAAAGCGTTTTCTGACTTAATTATTGACTTTGATAATTAATAAAAAGATAATTAGTAGGCCCCCATGTATGTTTTTTTCAGGAAATTATTACTTTGCATCCTCCGATCACAGGGCTTCAAAATCCAGAATATATTCTTTCTTTTTACCCCCTGCGATAAGCAGTTAGGATTTCCCCGATTAAGAACTCGCAATCTGATTGGCTGTCGCAACACTGCGACAGAAATCATGTATAAGTCATTGCGCATAATTAGATCACGTGATTCCAAATTGGTTATAGCAGGGGGAAGAAGGAGGTACAGATTCTGGATACCTGCTCAGGAGGATGATTACTTTGTACCCCCCCCCCCCTTTTGGTACTAATATTTATAAAAATTCGAATTTAAGTTGAAAAGTGGTGTGAAATTTGAATATTTGAAAAAGAAAAAGCTGGCAATTTTTTTTCATTTTTTCTCAAAAATCTCTAAAATACCTTTTAAGGTCAGAATATATAGAAGATGAATGATAAAAACATACATGTACTTTCAAAGTTTACATCGCGCATTTAAGAATACATGAATGACATGAAATTTTGTGAGCAAAATATATTGTAAATTTGTTTTAAAATTGTTTTTAAAGCAAATTCTCTTGGGTCTCAAGTAAAAATGCTTCGCTTACCATCCGCCATGATTGAATCTGCCGAAACGAAGATGAAAAACATCATTAGGAAAAGAGATCTCATGGTGTGCTTGTCGTTTGTCTCCTACAAAGTCAAATAGTAAAGTCAGTTTATATTCTTTAACTTTTGAACAGAATAACTCAAGAAATAAATTAAATTATTGTTAAATTGATTCATCACATACTAGTTATTGTATATAGGTTGTTGCCATTGGATAAATGGTTCTTGTCCCGTTATGATATTGAATTCATACCTTAATTGTTTTTTTTGAAAAAACAATGATTTGACAATGACGATCAACGAACTTTACCAAAATTCCAGATATTTGATTAATTACTATCTTAGACGATAACTCTACTAGCTCCGTCTTTTGCACCATATTGAAGTAGAAACGTTGTAAATTAGTGTAACCGGTCTTCAGGCTCGGAATGTAACCGATTTTATAGTCATGGGAGACACAGTAATTTTAAAATTGAAAATGAAGGTAATGTATGGATCAGTTTTGCATCATTTATTTGTTACGAATAGAATTGAGTTGTAACGATTTAAGAAAGTGCAAAAGATAATTTATTTTAGATTTAGACCAGTTAAAATTGGAATAAGAACAAAGTTATAAAAATCTTGCCTTTGGATCAACTATTTGCTATCCTAGGTGAAAAACAGGTCCCAAACCTGACTCCGGTCAAACTGGATCTATTTCCCCTTCATATAAGTTTTTTTTTGATTGAGGCAGAAACAGATACTAAATACAGGCAGATACTAAATACCAATAGGTAAGTACAAGTAAGAGTAAAAAGGTCCAAGTCTTAAACTGGAAATGATTCTGAATAAATGAAAGACATTCAATTTTCAACCAGATACATCTCCCTTTCAGTCGGTACACTTATGAGACTCGGGATCGGTTACCTATACCGTTGTAGTCATTTGAAAAAGATTTTTATGTTCATCAGAGGCTAGTTTGAGCTTTATCAAATATCTAATACAGATGGAACGACTAAGTTCGTCTCAAAGAGCTTTGCATTCTGGTAATAATTTGACTTTCGAATTCTAAAATGCATCACTATTAAACCATGTATCAATCAACGGCAAAAATCCGAACTTAGGCAGTCTGCAACCGTTTCCTCTGAAAATAGAGACAGTTACAATCGCATTTCCTAAAACGTTGGAAGATGAATTTCATTTTAGGTAGAGTAAGATTAATTGATTTAAATCGTGATGATGAATGCGTAATTCGGATAGTTCTAGTTTTATACATATCACGTATAATACGATGAGCAGCACCAACAATTAGCGTTCGATTTGATAAACGTTATACGTTACGCCGCTGCTACGATTGACGTTTTCTAGGCGCAAAATGCCACCCGTTGTTCAAAACAAAGAAGGGGAAAATGTTCAACATTATGAATAAAACAGGAATGAACTTAACCAGTCTGTAGAAAAAAATTCGGTTACACTCGGAGCCTGAGGACCGGCTACCCTCATTTAGAACGATTCCTCTTCGACTCCGACATTTATAGATGTTTATTGTACGAAGACGACAATTATACAAAGACAAGTTAATATAAAGTTCAGCTGAGCTCATTTTTTACCTCAAATTCTAGACTTTTTAAACCTAAATTGAATTTTCAACCTTGAAGTATATAAAAAGAAATACTTACCATATTTAACAGTCGAGATCTACAAGGATAACTTCTCTTATAGAAAAAGGATTGTATTAGATACAGAAAAATCTTAGCCTGAGAGTCAAACTTGCCAAAATCGCGAAATCAATTGTTGTCTTCTGGTTAGGCAGTTACTTTATCGTTGTGAACATCTTAATGTCAATTGTTTCTCTTTTGCATCGTTGGAAGTTGACCCAATATTTATAAAAGTTTTCTTTTCTGTGTCGAGAAGACACTTGTTCGAACTACTTTCAAATTGTTTACTCTGCAGCGAATGCCTGCACGCCTTTATATATTATTTGATTTGGGACAATATCCTGGAAAATTCACCGTTACAGGTAACATTATCCCGATAATGCATTTAATTATACATCATGTATGAATCGGAGTGTTTTTTGTTATTATCATACAGACATTTGTAATTAATGAATGTACAGATGTCACAGTGTTCAAAATTATACATTGAATTGATGAAGTCATGAAAAGATGTCAAAATGTGGTAAAACGCAATATGTTTATTGAGAACATTCAATCTGAGTCGCAACCTGACAAATACAAAAACGGTCATACATTTTCTGTTCTATAGCACAATTAGTTTGGAACGTAACAATCAATTACAAATTTTCTATTGATTCTATCTATGTATAAACAATAGAAGACAATCGGTTTTCCTCGTGGCACAATCAGCCAAGCACAATCAAGGACTATAGTGGTTTTCAGAGGCACAATCACTCAATGAGATAGAAACGACTTTCCTTATTATTTGAAGCATAAACACAATCAAAGCACATTCAAAACAGATCGTTCATTTTTGAAGCACAAATAGTCATGAACAACCAATAACAAACATCATACTGTGTATTGGTATACCAGTAACGCATAAGCAATGCCTTTATTCTTTCTTGTTCTTCAATTAGTCAAGCCCGATCAATGACTATCCTTCTCTCTGGAGGCATAGTCGGTCAAGCACAATCGAAAAGTGTTGTTCTTTCCCGCGGCACAATCAGTTGAACACAATCTACAACTTTCGTTATTTCGTGATGCGCAATCAATCAAGCACAATTTTAGTTGCTATGTGTTACTTGAAGCATGAGTATAAGCTGTCTTTATTATGGCACAATCAGTCAAGGACAATGGAGGGCTATCGTTCTTTCCTGTTGCACAACCAGTCTGGCGTAATCAAGGACTATCGTTCATTCTTGATGCAAAGTTAAAGCTTTCAAAATTATTTTCCTGATTCATTCCATTTAATCAACTAATATGGCCCTTGCACACGCAAGCTCGTGATCAAAATCATATAACTAATTGACAAACAGAAGTTAATACCAAAAGCCGCGCATTAAAAAGCAAATGTGATTGTTAAGCTTTAGGCATCGTCTCAAATGCTTCACAGAAATTCATATCAAATTGTTCATATTTGTTTACTTGGTGGTTAATAAAAGTCTGTTTTTAACTCAAAGGTGTATAAAGCTTTTAAAGTTTATACGGAAACAAGTCTCAATTTCAAGAAATATGGCAATGTAATTGACCATTGTATGATTTAGTGTCAATTTTTGAGATGGCCCCAAAACATACTCCATTGAGTCGGTCGTAGCATATTTGGACAACTCATTTTCATTAACAACATATTACAAAGGCCTACTTTCTGAATTCCCAATTTGATTACGTTATATGCGAACGCCTCTCATCTTCCCATTGTACGTCTAGTCTAAACACAATATATTTTTCGCATTAAAAAAGCCTGATATGTCAACACATTTTTCGCATTTAAATTAAGAATCTACTTACATGTATATCATTTTACAACAGCGGCACTACTGAAATTTATTGTGCATCAACGGACTTATCTAAAATACATATTAAGTATTTGATATTAAAATATTCTATTTAAAATCGTTGTAGTTACATTCCATTTAAAATATGTACAAATCTCAAATTAATTGATTTCATCCTGCTCCGATGTGCACGATTAAGTGGCTAGTCGAAATGTGTGGATTCAGTCATGCACATGATATGCCTGGGTCACATAATTTGCCCCGATCCATCGGTCGGCGCCCAGCCGATTGAGTGTTCTGTTCATTATCGTATTCAATCTTAAACAAAATACTCAATCGGCCGGGCGCCGTAGTGAAAATCGGAAAAAAATGTGACCAAGGCATTATGTAACAAAAGTTCACGCCTCTATACTTTTCAATGGAAGAATTTTGCACTTTTGTTAAAATAGTCTATATAATGCCTTGGTCACATTTGCTCCGATTTTCACCACGGCGCCAAGAGTGTTTTGTTCAAAATTTAAATAAAATTTAATTGAATATTGAACAAAACACTCAATCGGGCGGGCGCCGGCCGATGGATCGGAGCAAATGTGACCCAGGCGGTACTCATCTTTGTTCAGTATATCATGTTTCATCGATTTGCCGACTTGTTGCTACGCTATAAAAACACATTCGGTTATATTGTTACGGTGAATAGATAGAATTATTACACCAAAAGTAGTCACGCTGTATCCATCCCGGTCCCGCTCCTAAAAAATTCACTAAAATTTTTTTTAATATGTTTTCAATTTTTTGTGTTAATTTTTTGTCAATTATTCACGTTTTTTCAATTTCTTTTCAATTTTTTTTAACATTTTTTCTTCACATTTTTTAATTTAAAAAAAATTCTTTCTTTCAAATCTTTTGAAAATCTCGCAAACTTTAAGACCAAGGAAACGCGTACCTTAAGCATGTTTTGGTTTTTTGGGAATTTTATAAGGTATGATGTTCCAAGAACCTCAGTAGGTATGAAATACATATTTTATGTACGGTCGATTTTGGATACAGGGTTTATCTCGCGCGGGAAATATTTGTATCTCCCTCGGTCCCTGCGGTCCCTCGGCTGATACACATATTTCCCTCAACCCTGTATGAATAAACCTGTATCAATATGCTGAATTATCATCTATCAAACAGAGTCATAATCATAGTTTCGTATTTTCCAGCGTATTAGAAGAGGAGCGAAACCCCCAGAGCTTCAGCGAAGACAGCCATACTACGTCTCTTGCGTACCTTCTTCGTTTGCGCAAATTCTCACCAGTTAGTTTTTGAATATAACACGTCGCTGTGATGTTTTAATCGAGGAAGCTCATTCCTTACATCTTTCCTCGATTTGATGTGAAATAAGAGGCTATGATATCATTCAACACGCCAGAAATGAACATAATATTATTCGAAGCGTTATTAAAAACTTTTGAATCCGCAATTTTTGTTTGTCGATTTGGACCAATCGGGACGGTGGGTCATCTCAATACAGATTTACAATAGACGTACGTCATCTTTGAACCCTGGGATTTCTCCCCCTCTTGCATATTAGCAATAAGGTTACATTCAATATTCTATGAATTTAAATTTCATTGGCATCAAGTTCCAACTATCCTAACTTTGCCCCTCTTCCCCCCGATCACCTAATTAGTTTCTTAAATATCTGTCGCCCAAGCGACAAAAAATAACGGAGACGCAAAACAAAAGACTAGTCTCGGTTTGGAGAGCGAAGTTCGTCAGTCACTGCACATTACACCTGCTTTAGACAATTTTGATATTTTTACATATTGTAGATTTAAATGTCCTTTTTTGAATAATAATTTAATTTGAGTGATATTTCTATATTTAGTACACTGGTGAACTTGTCGAACTTGCCTTTTATTAAATCTGTCTACTGCACGGTACTGCGTCGCACAATTTTGATATCTAGCTTGTAGATTTAAATGTCCCCTTTTGAATATTCACAATTCAATTTGGGTGATATTCCTATATTTTTCATGAAAACAAATTATTTGCCCAGGAGACTGTTCTCCAAACCTCTTGAAAAATTCTAGACATTATAGTTAAATTATACACTATGACAAAGACTTAATATTATAAATTATCACATTCCAAATTACAATGATGGATTGTGATCGCTCAGATTACCCCACTTAATAATTCAATCTAAATGATAATGTTGCTCAACTGATACCCTATTCACACATATGAATATTATATGTAATTTCATTATCAAGACAGTTATGAATCCTATTGTACTTGAAATATGTAAATGCATCAATGAAAAACTGCTCGATTTTTCAGTAGTTTCAATGAACGAACTAAAATAGTAGGCAAGAGTTGTTGTCTGTGATAGAGGAATCTAAACAGCTGATGTGGAAGGAAACAATAGTAAATGAAGACGATATCAATCTTCTATTCTAAAGAAAGATAGCAAAAGAGGTATTCAATATTACGTCAACAATTTGAAACGGTATGTTTTGCCTTTTTATAAATATTTAAAAAACATTTTTGATAAAAACAAATTTTGAACCAAGTCTTTCAAAAGCTTTTATACTCTTAGCGTTGTTACACTTAAAACAGAAGTTTTCCTCAAACTCTGTTTTGAGGCCACCTGTAGAAAACCTGTGAAAATAGATACCAAAATCTGTCAACTAGTGTGTTTTAACTTTGTTGGGAATCAAAATGTGAAATTGCCCGCTCCCTCCACAAAGGTCCCAGTCACATTTGCAACGGCGACAGTACGGTCTATCATCTCTGCGGTCATTAACATTTTTACAGTTGCCTTAAAATTTCAGCGATCGTATACTTTTGCACTTACCTTTCTTACGGTAGCCACACGGCGAATTTTGAATTTCTGTAAATATAAAAAAACATCGGTTGCCGGGCGACCTTTAAAATGGTGGCCCATGGTTACCGTACGGTCTAAGGCGTATGTTTTTTTTCAAGATACAAAGGCAGGTGCAAGGCGGCCCTGCTTCAAACAGCCTGTTTCGACACTACAGCTGTACGCACTTTATATTATACAAACGTTAATGTTTATATTTCATTTTATTTACATCACGTGAGTACAATAAATGCTAATTATAATGCTAGGATATAAATTCAAATAAAAACTGTTGGACCTGTGTTTGCTCGAGATGAGCGATGCTCATACATACTCACGATTACGTTGCACCCGTCTCAGCTGCATCCGTAGGTAGCCTAACCTGAGATTTTAGGGACAACAAAAATGGCGTAGTACGTTGTGTTCACAGCACAGATATGACAGAATACTTGTTTCCAAAGGAATGCTCTAAAAACCCTTCGACCTGTAGCTTCGACCTTTAACCTTCGTCCAATTTGGTTTTCAGAAATTCTTGAAATTATCTATATGAATTAACACCGAGGTATTTTCATTGCTAAAACTTCAAAGGGCTGGGAATAATTGATAATCAACGCTTTTGAATACACACCCTATTGCGCTGTTTGGTTTATATAACAACGCAATGAAGTGTACATATTAAACATTTATAAAAATAGATTTTAAATATAAACAATGGTTTGGGTTTGCAGGCATCAGGGTTAAGATAACCACATATGATTAAAGGTGATATTATACAATTTCATATTCCAAACTAAAATGATGGATTGTGATTGCTCAGATTGCATCATGTAGCCTATCAGGTAGCCGTCTTGCACACATGGATATCATATGTAATACCATGGGCCAATATCAAGAGTGTTATGACTTTTTTGGTATTTGGAATATGATTATACATCAATGAAAAACTGCTTCATTGATCAGTCGCTTCATTGGACAAACTAAACTTGAGCAAGCGTTATGGTTGGTGATAGGGCAATCTAAGCAGCAGTGTGGAAAAAACAAAAGTAAATTAAGACGGTATTAATCTTCTATTGTAAATAAGGATAACACAACCAAAAGAGGTATTCAAAATTACGTCAACAATTTGAAATGGTATGTTATGACATTTCATAAATATTTAAAAACAAACAAGCCTACGTACTTTAAAATACAACACTCAATTAACTTATTTTGAGTAAATATAATAACGTGGTATAGCTCTGCGATTGCAAAATAACATTGAAAAAACATCAGATTTTTTTTTCATTTAATAGGTGGGATATTATTTGATGGAAAATTTATTTTCCCTTATTTGTACATATTTTTGTAAAGGAATTTGTAAAGCAAATGGTCTAGATCTGTACTTAATATTAAAAATGAAGTGAACATGGGGGGATTTGTTAGTAATCATTTTCATAATTTCATACACTTACTACATATCCAACATATTGTTTGCTTATTCAATCTTCGTTAATTTTTTTGAAACCAGAATTTTATTTAATCGATCGTTCTGGGATTGAGATATTGGAGAGGTTAAGCTACCGTATAAAATCCAAAACGCAACTTAAACGTATCAATCCCCCTATACAAATACATGTAGAGTTCACACATAAATAGCCGTTCAGCTCTAGTGTTTGTTTAGACTACACCATAGCTTGTAATGATTACATAGTATGCCATTGATGAAGTTCAATAGCTGGTTTTCTAATACATATTTTAAACGAGCTCGTTTCGTAAGATTATTGGAGTTAAATCATGCGTAACATACATCATCTTCTTCAGAAAGAATTATACTCTGCATCGAAATCAAAATTGCAAGGATAGTATTCAACAGACATGAGTATAATGATTCCCGTTGATAGCAACGTGAAATTTAAAATCTCCCGTTCTAAACACGCAACTTTGAAGTTGAACGGGTATCTGAAGTAGACTATTTAAAGCGATACAACCCTATGTTGATCCAATGTATTTTGCGTTTACGTATACGTTTTGAAAAATCGTATTTGCTTAACGTCTCCATTCAATCGCACTGAACGTAAAGATACGTTTTTATTGACAGTGTTCTTTGACTTCATGTAACACAAACACGTATCAATGCGATTTCAGTCTGGTTTGCTTTATAAGCAAGATACTTGTTTATATGAGGACTTGATGTAGATTGCATAATTATTTCTCATATTTAACTATTACAAGTAATTTGCTGTTAGGTCCAAATGGATAAGGAAAACCATGATTAAAGCTAAGTTAAATTGCATGATCAGAACTTTGTTTAATGCAGATGACATCTTATGTGTATATTAATAAACAAAGATAGTAAAAGGCCCGAATGCAATTCGAAAAACCCATTTAATAAACTACTTATATAACCCCCCTATCACACCAAACTAGTTCTTACCCGTTCTTGCCAGTCCTACGAAAATGTCGTAAAACGGGCTCGATCTGGCTGCAGTCGGGATATATGCCTAAAATAATTAGCTACTTCGTTCATAAACAGTCTTCAATACGTCCATCACGTTCGCAGTTCGTTCAGGTCGCACCACGTCGGTGTGCAACGTAGTATAAACCGTCCCTTAGTCTAGAAGGTCATCATGACCTGATTACAGAACGGTATGGTCGCCATCGAATTTTGAATCGATTCAAAATTCTAAATCACATACCCCGTCCGGGAAAGTCCATGAAGTTCGTAAACAGACCGTAGAACGTTGTAGCTACGTTCATTCAGTTCGCACACAGTTTAAAACCGATTCGGCAACGTTTTGATGATCAACAGAAAATGTTGAGCATGCTCTAAGTGCTGGAGGACCTACTCGTTCTAGTAGTTTCATGAAGTTTGTAAACAGATCCCAAACGGTTCTTAGTGGGTTCGTAGTACGTCAAATCTTTTCGTGCACACTAGTTTAAGCCCGTTTTCGAGAACGTAGTGAGAACTAGTTCTTATGTATTGTCGTTGATTAGTAGGGTTACCCCCCCCCCTATCACACCAAACTAGTTCTTACCCGTTCTTGCCAGTCCTACGAAAACGTCGTAAACGGGCTCAATCTGGCTGTGGTCGGGAAATATGTCTAAAATAATTTGCTACTTCGTCTTCACTACGCCCATCTCATTCGCAGTTCGTTCAGGTCGCACCAACGTCGTATAACGCGTCCCTTAGTCTAGAAGGTCATCATGACCTGATTACAGAAAGGTATGGTCGCCTCAAAATTCTAAAATCACCTTCCCGTCTGAGAACGTTCATGAAGTTCGTAAATAGACCTTAGAAAGTTGCAGCTACGCTCATTCCGTTCGCACACAGTTTAAAACCAGTTTTGAAGAACGCAGTGGCAACTTGTTTGGTGTAATAGCTATATTTTTGCTAACTTGTTCAATTCAATTCACCTATGGGGGTTAACATGTAAACCTAGTCTGAGGAAAACCACTGGTCCTTAACTTTCTTTGGGGAGTATATCTCATGCCAAAATGTCATACACGTGCAAAGACGGGTTTAAATTGGCTGAACGTCCGCTATGATATCATAAATACCTGCCAAGCAAATTCAAAATGGCTTACTTCTGGTTCAGGAGCTGAACTTACGTTTAAGCTGACTCGACTCTTCCCTCGGTAGCAGGCATGAGCTCTTGTCAACTACTCTAAAATGTGTGCAGTTGTGATCTTGTGATATACTATAGTAAATCACTCAAGGAAATCTCAAATGCATTGATTTAATGGATTTCATGATTCTTATATATTACCTAAATGTGTGGTTACATACATCAAGTGTCGTTTTTCTCTTCAGGGATGACGCCAAGCGCATTCTTGATTGCAATGATGTTTCGATTGGTCGTCACAGCTCCAGGCGTGACTGTTCTCCAGCTGAATATAACCGACAGTGAAGGGCCCGACATAACCGATGCTTCACTAGAATGTAATGATCAAAATGTTACGACGACGCCATCAACGTACGTTAGTAATGAATCAACAAATGCTGGAGCCAATATAACAACACAGGGACAAAACAATGCATCACTTGCTACGACTGTGTATAACATTTCAGAAAATGCTAGCACTAGCGGTGTTGCAACCAACTCTGTAATTAAAAAAATTCCATATTACTGTGAACCCCCGTATAATGATGCCGATGGAGACCCATACCATTTAGCAGATTTTAGATCAGCTTGTTATATCGCTGCTACTGTATTTGCTGTACTTGGTATTTTCGGCAACACCTTGTCATTTTTTGTGTTGTACAAGGACCCTGCAAAGGGGACAAGTATGTTTTATTTAAAGGCATTGGCCATTGTGGATTGGTTAGCATGTGTCAGTGTTGTAGCGTTCGAGTTCCCATATTTCTTGTACCTACACACCCATCTTCTTGATAAATCAATTGATGCCAATCACCATATGATGTCCATTTTTCCTATTACGCAGTATCTGACCATTATTTTCACTACATTTAGTTCATGGCTATTGGTGGCTATCTCGGTTGATCGTTATATAGCCGTTTGTCATCCGTTTAAAGCTTCAACCCTTTGTACGATAGGACGCGCTCGAATTACGTTAGCTGTTGTTACCATTTTTTCTTTTGCTATTCATATTCCCAAGTTTTTTGAATATCGTATCAAAGATTGGGGACCGGCTGGGGGGCATCCTTGCACTCATGAAGAATTCTATACGCTTGAACTCACAAATGTCAGTGATAATAAAGCATATATGATCGGCTACAGAGTTTTCATCTATTTGATCTTTCAGCCCGTTGCTCCAGTAATAATCCTGTTAGTTCTTAATGTTCTTACAGTGCATGGCCTTAACAAGGCTGCTAAAAGGAGAGCCTTGATGTCTTGGGACGGAGCTTCATCAGTTAAAGCTGATACTAACCTCAGTGTTACTCTTATAAGCGTGGCTGTTATATTTCTCATATGTATGGTACCCTCATGTATGAACACAATGATACTTGTAATAAAAACTTTCAAAAAAGATATACTTTCAAGACATATCTTGTCAAAAATTTCAGAGTTTAGATTCCTATTGAGAATCGTCAATTCATCAATCAATTTTTTCATATATTGCGTGGCGAGAGCAGGATTTAGAAATCGTCTAGCAGAGATGTGCTGTGGTCAAAAACCAAAAGATGGTTCTATAATTACAGGTTCAGGCACATGTACAACGAGGTCCAAAACAAGAAGTACTGAAATGTCAAAAATGTAAAGAATGAAATGAATAAGAAAGATCGAACTATGTGTTACTATAGATTAGGAGAATCAAGCAGAAGTTAAAGGAGGGGGGGGGGGGGTGTTTGTAGAATGAATCAGGGGAGGTTTCTCATGCATCCCGATTATCATCCAAAAAAACATAAATACACTTTTAAATATTTTATTGACTATAAGTACAGAACGATTATCTGCCAATGTAAGTGGCATGAATGTGGATGAAGGCCATATAATATTGATTGTGCCACTTTACAGCACTTTTGACATACTATCTTAGAACTGTGATACTGTCATAATATATACAAGATGTAAATCTTTAAATCCACTGTGATGTGTGGGACCCCCCAGGGGGTATTGGGTAAACCAGAGGGCCCTTAAATCACTGATTGCTCAGGGTTTCCTTTTCCACTTGTTTTCAGGAACATCAACTTTGGGAAGATGTTTCATCTTAGTAAAAGGAAGAAACAATGAACCCAGTATACAAAAGTCATGGTCTCTATCACTGTTTTACTGTGCATTTAGTAATTCCACATAAGTAATTTGATGTTCTCCACACATGACACAAATTGGATTGTCTATGGATTAACACCCAGGTATTTTCATTTTTCAAACTTCAGAGGACTGGGAATCATTGATCGCATTCGCTTTTGAATATTGTTTCAAAAAATACTTTTACGTTCATTATAAAATACATAAATCATATTTTAATGAATAATGGCATATTAAAATACATTAATCATATTCATACTATGTCCCGATCTCATGTACATTTACTTTGCAAACAGTGAAAATAATGCTAAAACGGCCGCCTGTTGATGCTTTGAGGTGTCATCAATTGTTATTTAATCCAAATAAAGCAAACATTATTTTGTAGATTTAGACACGGGCTTTTAGGTTGTATATGCATTTTAGTCATTAAATGAACAAGAACGCTAGATTATACGTGTTAATAGGGTATCAAATTGAAATAAAATAACGAAATTCAATATGAACACATTAATGATAAATGACTTTCCGCTATCAGTATTAATGACTATCCGCTACTCAGAATAATTAAAATTGCCTGAACTACATGTGAAGAATCTTTCTATATAACCCCTTGAATGGTCTAATTCACTACCATCCTCAAAAACCGATCATTTAAAATATTTTGTTCAACATATGCCACGACTTGAGAGCATTTTGTTCTTCACGATTTGCTGTAGCGCTGATATGACGTCGTATTTCTCTATTTTTGTAAAAATAATCGTCGATGGGACAAATTATGTCACGCACATATTAAACAATAACTAAAGATCTAAGAAGGGATGATAGTCATGTGATATATCATTGGAATCTTGAGTTTATGAGCATTTGTATGATGATATAACATCATATATTTTCAAAGTTTATATTCATTCCTTTCTTCCCTGGATTCAGCCTACTAAAATCCAAAGGAAAAAAATCGAGATGGGACAACTCTCTGTCACGCACGTTTAAAGGAAAATCTCATACTTCGCTTGATCTAAAGATGTTAAACGTGAGGAATAATAAAATATGGACTATGAGCATTCTCTACATACCAAATGTGTTATCATTTGTTTTCCTGATATCATTTTAGACTGCTATTAAAAACACCCTAATCAATTTTTACAACGTCAAAATATTTTGGAACAAAAGAATGCTGAATTTGACCAAGTCATATTACCTGGTCCAAATACATGCAAAGCAATGCAACTGAACTTAAAATTATAGTATATGTAGTATAAGGGCAATGCTTTTATGACATTAAAAAAGATCTAGTTGAATGCCACGAGAAAAACATAATTTCGTGTATTTAAATGACGAGAGTCTTTGAAACCCGCCATATTTCTATCAATTTTTTTCTTCGTACAAAACAGACACAAGTCGCAAAATGTTTGCTATGTAAACAGAATGAATACAAAACATATATTTTTAACGTTAAGTTCTAGTTAAACATATATAGAATAAGCATAAATGACATCTTTTTCATAGGTTTGATTCTTAAATAAGATGATAAGGGCCTAAGGTCCTTACCAACAGTTATTTTTCGAGTTTTACACATTTTTACTATTTCTTGGGCATCCAAGATGGCGGATATGCGTTGATGACGTCACAAGATCATGTGACGTCATAAACGCCTATCAGCAATTTTTGTCCCATACCGAATTTGAACTAAATTGGTTAAGGAATAAAAACGTTATGACCAAATTACCATATTTCAAAATTATCAAATGCAACGTTTTACATGGTAAAAATGTGCACTTTAAAACTCAATAGAGTCTTTTAAGCGTCCCTAATCTAAAAAATAAAAAAATAAAAATTAAATATTAATATACCATGTAATTTTCATTTCAATTACCTAAGTTTTGATATCTAACATGTTATATATTATGCTAAAACCATTGTTCAAGAGTCTTCCGAAAATAGATGTACCATTGCGCGTTAGTAATTCTGTAAATGTACATGAGACCGGGACATAGTATGATTTTATAAATAGTAATAAAAGGCCGCAAGACGGCCCATTTTTTAAAGTATAATGACATATTAAAATACATTAATAATATGTTGTAAATATAAAAAAAAGGCCGCAAGACGGCCCATTTGAACCACACAACTTTATCAGTTTATGCTTAGCTTAATTAATGATGGGGAAAATAGGATTTAAAAGGAGATAGAGGCGGAGTTTAAATGAATTTATCTAAATCATATGACTTCATACTCAGCTTACAAGCAGTTATATATTCAAAGAAACACGTATTTACACCCCAGTCACATTTCCCACGGCCGCCGTGCGGTCTATCATTTCTGCGGCCAGTAGCTTTTCTACGCTCGCCGTAGAATTTCTGCGCTCTCATACTTTGAAGTCACATTTCCCATGGCAGCCGCACGGTGAATTTTAAATTTCTGTTGATAAATAATACTTTTTTCATTTTATTTACATCAGGACATGTGACGTTGACGTAGAAGTATTTAGTCTAATTGTAACATATTTTCGTTATGAAATGACGAGGATATCTTTAATGTATAGTATATAACAGTATAATGCATGGCTCACTAATGCAGTCTTTTGTATGTATCATTTATTTGCATATATGCATATGCAGAACATTTTTCAAAGTCATGTTACCCATTATCTTTATATACACAGAATAATAATGATATAATCAGTATTCAATCATAAAAACTGTACATCGGTGTTGTGTTATTTTAGCATCCTTTCTAATGTGTAAATTTCCCCGTGGCACATTAAATACATTTAATGTAGACGAGATCTCTGTATAGAAGAACACTTTCATAACAGAAGCTTTTTTGTTTTCGATCAACTCAGAAAAAAAAAAAAAAATTCGAATTTTCTCTCTACATTCCTTGTTGCCCCTTTAATATTCATTTTGTGGTACTGATAATAACAATGGAATAATCAGCATTTAAATGGTTTAAACATAATTATATATCAGTATATAAACGCTGTGTTGTTTTAGAAGCCATTTCTTCTAAGTTAATTTTTATACAATCATTTTAGGCACATCTACATTATCTCCTATAGCACATCACTATCTCCTATTAAGCAAGTATTTTGGATCAGCTTATGGAGCGTATCTGATTACATAGATATACTTTTCCGTGATATACAGGGTGATCACTAAGTTCTGGGAATTTATCTGTCATTTCATTATTTTTCAACCAATTTACTTGAAATTTTCAAGGTAAATGGGGAATGTAATTTTGGGTTGGATAAAACAGTCTCATAGTCACCTGATGTCACAATGGATAATTATTGTTACCATAGCAACATGACGAATGGCGTAGCGGGTCAAGTAAAATAAAAATGAATTCAAATTTTGCTTGATCCAAAACTATGGTTAATAAATGCCTATTTGGTGGACATATTTCTGTGATTTTTTATATTTTTCAAATACATCTAACTTTAGTTTCTAAAGTAGCATCTTTATTGTTATATAAGAGTGTACTTTGCTCTATTTTCGTACCATTCATCAGCATCTCAAAGTCACAATCATGACCAAAAATAGTGGGAAGTTATCTTCCATTATGACTTTGCTCCTTCCCATTACTCCAGCTGCCAATAGTACTCTTGAAGAATTAGGGTTCACACAAGTTATTACTGCCCCGTATTCATCAGACAATATTCACCAGATGAAGCACTATTAGGCTTCACTACATTTTGGGTGCTAAAGCATTATATGAGAGGTCATAAGTTTGATTCCGATAAGGGACTGAATTCAACGGCTTGAGCAAATCTTCAAGGTATACCAAAGGGAGGACTGGAACACATCTTTATGGACTAAGTTTGTCAACAACGCATGTGCGTCCAGGCTAACCCCGGCGAAATGATATTCTTGTGATATGAATATTCATGAATTATTCATGAATATTCAGGTGTGATGAATATTGTAATATCGATATGAATTGTGAAGAATAAAGATTTAACCATATTCTTGTATTTTTGAAGAATAATAAAGAATAATTTATGTTCCTGAATATTCTACAATTTCTATGGTGAATAATTGAAGAAGAATAAAGAAAATTTTATGTTCTTGAAAATTCTTTATAATTTCACCACACTGAATGAAGAAAATTTGGATAATTATGAAGAGCACATCTGTTCTTATATATTCTTCATTTTTTCACCACCTTGTTTGAAGGATATTTGAAGAATAATAAAGAACATCTCTATTCTTAGATATTCTTCTTTTTTTCACTACCTTGTGTGAAAGATATTTGAATAATACTGAAGAATATTTATGTTCTTAAATATTCTTCATATTTTCACCAAAATGTTTGAAGAATATTTGAAGAATAATGAAGAACCTTTTGTATTTTTTGAAATCTTGAAAATCCTTGATATTTTCACCATGTTGTTGAAGAATATTCAAATAATAATGAAGAACTAATATGTTCTCAGATATTCTTCACCTTTGCACCACCTAATTTGAAGGATATTTGAAGGATACGAAAGAAGATTTTGTTTCCTTGGATATCCTGAAAATTCTTCATATTTTCAACAATTTGTAAAAAGGATATTTGAATAATAATGAAGAACTAATATGTTCTTAGATATTCTTCAATTTTCACCACCTCATTTGAAGGGTATTTGAAGAATAATAAAGAACATTTTGTATTCATGAAAATCTTGGAAATGCTTCATATTTTCACCCCTTTGTTTAAAGGATATTTGAATAATAATGAAGAATTAATATGTTCTTCGATATTCTTCATTTTTTCACCACCTCATTTGAAGAATATTTGACGAATAATGAATCATAACCTTTCCCAGAATTCCTCAAAAAGGAAATGATTGTTTTAGGCGGGAAAAAACACATTAGTAAAACATGAAATTGAAGCTCTTGTTAAAAAGGGACATGTCCTTAAAATATGTGGAGAGAGAAACAGGAACATATGCCAAAAGGTAGGTGACACATATTATCTTGTTTAGATCAATAATTAGATAGCTATTTCCACCTAGAGAGGAGATATCTCAAGATCTGGAGTTTTCATATAGAAATCAGCCATTTTATTTTTATCTAAAGATTTATTCTTAGAAATTCTTCTTTTTCCATTCTGTTTGAAGAATATTTGAGGAATATTGGGGAAAATGTTTAATAACTTTAAGAAAAACATGAAGCTCTTTTGTAACATGGGAACAATTTGTTAAAGGGACATTTGAATAATGATGAAGAACTAAATCACGACCTCATTTGAAGGGTACTTGAAGAATAAAAAATAACATTTGCATTAATGAAAATCTTGGAAATGCTTCATATTTTCACCACTTTGTTTAAAGGATATTCAAATAATAATGAAGAATTAATATGTTCTTAGATATTCTTTATTTTTTCACCAACTCATTTGAAGAATATTTGAAGAATTATGAATCATAACCTATCCCAGAATTCCTCAGAAATGAAATGATTGTTTTAGGCGGGAAAACACAAAAGTCCATGAAAGTTTATTCATGAATATTCAAGTAATTCAATTTGGAGAATTTTCGGGAAGTGTCCAAGTTGATGTTCAATTGATGTTCACGCATATTCATGAATTCTTCATGAATATTTATTCTTCATTGTTGGATTATTCATCAATATTTTACATGAATATTGATGAGCAATTCATGAATATTTAGGAATTATTCAATGCCATTTCACTGGGGTAGGGACAAAGGAGCTTTGCTTGTTGATAAATCAACTATCAATAGATGGATTTGGTTCGAATTTTATATGCTAATACTTTAAGATGAGGAATATTTCAAGAAAAATGAAGCTTAACTTGGAGAAGATTTCAAGAACATTGAGGAACTGAATATATACAGGTGATGAATATTTATTCTTCATTTAAGTAATAGTTCATGAACATACATGTGAGTTAATTCATGAATTATTCAAGAATGTTGGAGAATATAATGTTATGAATATTTCATGAATATACAGTTGGTGAATATTTCAAGAAATATGAGGTCGTATACAGGAGATGATTTCAAGAATGTTGAAGAATATAATGTCATGAATATTTCAAGAAATATGAAGCTAAACCTGGAGAAGATTTCAAGAATATTGAGGGATAGAATATCATGAATATTTCAAGAATATACGGGTGATGAATATTTCATGAATAGCCTATAGAGTTGATGAATATTTCATGAGTCCAAATTGTATTTCAGTCATATTCATGAATAGTTCAGGTATATTTATTTTTCATTGAGTAATATTTCATGAACATACAGGTGATAAATATTTCATGAATATGCAGTTGAGGAATATTTCAAGAAAAATGAAGCTAAACTTGGAGAAGATTTCAAGAATATTAAGGGATAGAATATCATGAATGTTTCAAGAATATACTAGTGATGAATATTTTATGAATAGCCTATAGAGTTGATGAATATTTCATGAGTCCAAATTGTATTTCAGTCATATTCATGAATAGTTCAGGTATATTTATTTTTCATTGAGTAACATTTCATGAACATACAGGTGATAAATATTTCATGAATATGCAGTTGAGGAATATTTCAAGAAAAATGAAGCTAAACCTGGAAAAGATTTCAAGAATATTGAGGAATAGAATATCATGAATATTTCAAGAATATAGAGGTGATGAATATTTCATGAATATACAGGTGGTGAATATTTCAAGAACTATGAGGCTTGCTTTTTTCATGAATATTTCAAGAAATATGAGGCTTATTTTTCATGAATATTTCAAGAAATATGAGGCTTACTTTTCATGAATTTTTAAGGAATGTGATATCATGAATATTTCATGAATATACGGGTGATGAATATTTCATGAATAGCCTATAGAGTTGATGAATATTTCATGAGTCCAAATTGTATTTCAGTCATATTCATGAATAGCTCAGGTATATTTATTTTTCATTGAGTAATATTTCATGAACATACAGGTGGTAAATATTTCATGAATATGCAGTTGAGGAATATTTCAAGAAAAATGAAGCTAAACTTGGAGAAGATTTCAAGAATATTAAGGGATAGAATATCATGAATGTTTCAAGAATATACTAGTGATGAATATTTTATGAATAGCCTATAGAGTTGATGAATATTTCATGAGTCCAAATTGTATTTCAGTCATATTCATGAATAGTTCAGGTATATTTATTTTTCATTGAGTAACATTTCATGAACATACAGGTGATAAATATTTCATGAATATGCAGTTGAGGAATATTTCAAGAAAAATGAAGCTAAACCTGGAGAAGATTTCAAGAATATTGAGGAATAGAATATCATGAATATTTCAAGAATATAGAGGTGATGAATATGTCATGAATATACAGGTGGTGAATATTTCAAGAACTATGAGGCTTGCTTTTTTCATGAATATTTCAAGAAATATGAGGCTTATTTTTCATGAATATTTCAAGAAATGAATTTTTAAGGAATGTGATATCATGAATATTTCATGAATATACAGTTCATGAATATTTCATGAGTCCAAATTGTATTTCAGTCATATTCATGAATAGTTCAGGTATATTTATTCTTCAATATTCTTCATTGATGAATTATTCATGAAAAAAGTTCATGAATTCCCATGAATTATACCTGAATATTCATGATTAATTCACATTCATTTCGCCGGGGAATGGAAAAAACCATAAATGAAATGATCCTCTCAGCAATGAATAATACTTCTGAATAAATGACTTCAAGAGTACTGTTCTGCCTCCAGTACAAGTAGTTTGAAGCAACCATCTAGGCAAGATGAATATGTTTTGGTAGGAAATTTTCAAATTAACATCAGTCAAAATTTGCTGACCCGCGAACCACTTTTACTTATTTTGTAATTACAATAAAATAAATTGTAGATGTAATATGTATATGAAACATTGCTTGTCAATTCAGAATTATACAATGCACACTTGCTGAAAATTTCAACTCAAATGGTTGAAAATCTTGAAATGGCAGACCAATTCCCAGAACTTAATGATCACCCTGTAGACATGGAATCATGTTTGGGATTAAATAAAAAAGCTACCATCTATTCTCGAAGCGTTAAATCAACGAACACAATATTAATATACCTAACAACGATATTTTCCAAACTGAAGCTACTGCGCATGCGTCGCTGGTGACGGCCTTTTTATAGCATTGTTCGTACATATCAAAGTCAGGATTTTGTATTGCACAAACATGACTTGACCTACAGGCAGAATCGCAGTTATCAATAGCAGAAGCATTAACATAATACGCCGTTAGGTATTTATTAAATACATCATCCTCGATCTTCAGTTTATTAGAAAGTGCGCCTAATGACGTAGCAGTGACGTCAGGGATATTGAAGTATTCAGTAGCCTTGTATTCTAGCTCCCATTGGGGTTCACCCAATCCTAGTCTGCGCATTTTGTTTGCTTCGGGTAGATTGAGGTAGTATTGGAAGAAGTCGTTGAGTTTGCCATTCTCTTTGTTGTACTGGAAAAGCCGCACAGCTGGGTTGTGAGCACTACCGTTCACCGTAGCGGAGAAGTAGGTCCATGGAGTTACTGAGGGGGTCAGAAAAAATGAGCTCAATGGTTCACCTGGAAGATATAGGAATATAGGATAGGAGAACATGGACGAAATGTCAGTCAAACGCCAATGTTTTCAGCACATATTTGTATTGACGGTTTTACGACTAGGACACATGTTGTCTCATTATACATATATGTATAAATAGTTATCATTTTACCCCTAAGTTAAAGAGTTGCCAAATCTTCGAATCTTACCATTCTCATCCATATAAACTTTAAAACTATCGTAGTGTTGGTGACCAAAGTACGCTCCAACAATAATCGCATGGTGTTTCATTATAGCGTCATTCAGTTTTTTGTTGAATTCTGGGTAAAACCATTTTGCTGTTCCATCTTCGATACAACCCGGCGGAACATGGCCAACAACATGAACCTGAAATGGGAAGATCATAATAACAACGGTATGATGTTGAATAAAAGTGGGTAGATTTTACTAACATTTACTATTAAATAGAGTTTTATTTTATCGTTTGGCGATCGTTAAAAATACACACATTTATACAAGTTGAAAATGATTGTTCAGAATTGGTGGAAATAGCTTCTAGCCCCATAGTTAAAAATTTGAGCAAATCCCCCCGGTTGTGACGAAAAACTTACCACTTCATTGTCCAGGGCTGCTTTTGTCATTATGTTATCGAACCAAGCCAGTTGATCTGCTGGATCAGGCATTGTCCCATCGACGAGATTGTTCTTGCTGTTATAAAGATTGGTATTCAGCACGACAGCTCTAATGCCAGGAGTGACCGTCCCCGTGTAGTAAGCACCTGAAGAGAATATCAAAGTTTTACATAGAAAGGGAGTCCGAATAATATACCTTTTAGAATTACAATAAAAAGTATCGCATCCATGAAAATATAATTTTTTGGACACTCTCTACAGCAGTGTTAGATGTGCATATAGAGCAACCTGCTTACCTTTGGGGCGAGGGTCGGGGTGATGGGGATGGGGGGTTCAGAGCTAACCAGAGTATCTTAAATCATAAAGCTCAACCCAACATAGCTACTGATGACAAAACAACATGTATCACGACGACGTGGCAACATTTTTGACAGGGTGCCCTGGTAAGTAACCACAGATAACTAAACATACTGTATAATAGCCTATACATACCCTTAGTAACCATATAAATAACTAAATATACTGTATAATATATTAGCCTATACATACCCTTATGAAAAGTACTGATATTTTCAGCACGTGCAAGCCAAGGTGCCCATAGTTCAGCAACCCAGTTATAAAAGCTGTCATTATGAGGGGGCGAGAGGTGGACAGGCACAAAATCATGGTTACCGAGTGTAACAAACTTGGGCACTCCAGGGAAGGCATCTTCAATCAGATTTGTTATATTTGCGACTATCTCCTTTAAGTCTTCTAAAGTATGATGTGGGGTATGTGGTGTGCTGTCCCTGGTAACACAATAAGAGTTAAGCAAAACATGTTGATTATTTTTATATTAAAGTGAAAGACGATTCAAAATTCAATAATTTTGTTAAGTGAGAAAAGGTTGTTTTTGGAGGGAGGGGGGGGGAGTCAAACCATAACGAAATTAACTTAGTTTTTGTTTTTCCACGACTTCAAACAATTAATCCCGGCCTTATATTGTATGTTTCATGGAGGAACGGGGTAGATTAATGTTTGATTCTAACTAAGATTTCCATTTCTTGTCTTCCTATTTAAAGGGATCCAACACTTTACAAAACTTCTTAACGGAGAGGAATAAGGGAAAATGCTTGCCGGATTCTGAATCTGTGTATTTTTTAATGATTTTTCACCGTCTTAGAATTTCAATTTTTTTCCTTTGAAAAAATGAGATTTGCATTGTTTTCCAATTAGACAAATGAGTAAACATGAATAGCTCGAAATCTAACGGTGAGATTTTGTTTTAAAAAATCATGGATATCAAGGCTAAATATAGCTTTACAATAAACATAAAAAAAGCAATGCTTGGACTCTTCATATTCACACAAAATATTAATTAGTAAATGAGGTTTGATATTTGTGAGAATAAGTTGTACGAGTCGCAATGCTCTACAAACACCAGACTACAAGGTGGATTAGGATCAATGACACACATAAAAATTAATTTAAAAATATTTCATGATAATTATCTCAAACAAAAGCAGTTAGCGAAGGATACATTTCATTACACTCAATAAATAGTTATCACTTTTGACTATATATACATATCTCATGGGAATGTATTTCCATCTGCTCAAGATATCATATTTTAGCTTCGAAAATCACAATCGTTGGATAATACATTTGTCTCAGAATGATAGGCCACCCTGTAGCAATGTAGCTTTCACTTGAAGTGTACCCTTGAGAATATTGAACTTACTTTCAAATTGGTCTTGCTTTTGTGGTGTATGTGGCTTTTTAGCAAATCTGCCACGCTCATTTCTTTCCAGAACCATCATGTTCACATGTAACACTAGGCTATACGCGCATGTATAGACAGATGACATAGATATACATATAAATTATATATTGCACCTGTATTTACTTTCATGGGAATATTCCCTTTGGAAAAATGCATGAACATATATTTTCATCTTATATATGACTTCAAGCTAACATATTATTTCATATTTATATTTTCATAGTTAGTCTAACATAAATAATAGATCCATGAGAACAATATTCTTTGTTTTCTTAAAAATTGATGGGTTTACTGTGAATTCAATAAATTACAATTTGCAAGGGGTAAGTATACTGTATGACCTTAGTTGCAAAGTACTGTTTATATATGCAGCTCAATAGCATAAAATATGTTGAATGAAGCATATGATATGGATTAGTCGTGTGACACACAAACTGACCAATACATGAGGGTATTAGCTACTTTTCACAGAAACCAAAGGAGGACAGTGCTTTTATTTCAACTGGGAGCTTACCTCCACACGACTGATCATGTGACCATGGTGTTGGGTCCCTTTAACAATCTATAGATTTTTTCGTATTTGTTCTTTTTAGTTCATATTCAATTAGCTGTAGCATGGTACTGATTTTCCTGGATATTTCCAGTCACACATAATATTTTCCATAAATGGTTTACAACTTAGTTTTTCACAACATACAGCTCTACCTTAAGTCAATTTAGGTTCCTCCAGCCAATAATAACTGCCAACACATAATATTACAAATTAAGGTATTCCTTACCCCGTCCAGATGATGAAATCGGGATCTGGTTTAGTTTTCTGCATAGCGTATATGGAATTATTCACCAAAACCCATGGTGGGTCACATAGGTAGTCGCCATAGTAACCGAGGACATCCGGGTCTTGTTTTTGAAAACAGGATTCTTGTTTACTTGAATACGAGGGATCGTAGTGATGGTCGGCCACGTGCCAAAAGTAACCTATGACATTGTGTATGACAACAAATTAACAATTCAGGCCCGTAGTCAGGGGAGTGGGATTCGGGGCACTTTTTAAATGATTTTGGGCCAAATTCGTCAAATGTAAACTCCCCCTGAACCCCCTTGGCAAAAAGTGGCTACGAGCATGAAGGTAGTTCCACACTTTCACAATCAAATTTGAAAACAAATATGCAAATGTCAATGAATCGAAATATGATTTTGACTACATGTATGTACTATACCGTCATGCATAATGACATTACTGTCAAACTCAATACACCGGGGGACCTTTTAAACATTTTCAATGTATCCCTAGGCCTCAGATGTGAACAATTTTACCAGATGACTTATTTTATAATAGCCAATTAACATTTAAATTTACATAAACATCTCAAAATAAGGAGCTACCTTAATAAAGATGAACAATATAAAACGATTGATGAATACATCCCATACCTGTATCACCTGAGACGTTTCCCATCCAGACACCCACCAACAGGAAGATCAGCGTTAGCTCCATAATATGAAAGAATCAGGCAAAACACAAGCAAGGTATATTGGTGAAATCGAGATAAAACTACAAGCGTATAATAATAAGTTAACAGTATGTATTGTATGGTATTCTCGATTTGATCAATACATGATTTAAGGTCATACTGTTCAGGATCATATACAGATATGCGTGCAATATCTACAGTGCATATAAATACAGCTTCACCTTCATCTAGTGTTAATAATCCTATATGCTCTTAGTATATTCTGCACGCGTGTAAAGTATATTTGCACCTGCTCTTAACGAATGACAACTCCCTCGATTGATATAAAAGGAAGGACACTCAACAATGTGTACTTACGCAAGAAGTTAATACCCGCCTAGATTTACTTAACGTCAGATGTGCAATAGTTTGACCAAAGTATGCTTGATTTTTGCAATAATTAAACGCGAATTACCTTGAACATTATGAGAATGACATTTGAAATAGTGGTCAATTTTTCCCGTTTGGGGAGGATGTTTCCTCTGGCATTTAATGTTGCAGAATCTCATGATTATTAATCCAGGTTGTTTCTTAATAGGCTGACATCTAGAAAGCCTCGGTTTCCATGCGTACAGTGGAGTATATCCAAGTAAATCCATAGGTTTTGTGACAAACTAGATTTTTCGACAAACTGACATGGTTCAAAATCTGCATAAATATTAGAACACGCTGCCTCCACAACAAAGGCTAACTGAATGACTAACACACGAGTGACCCTACGTCAGAAGACATGTGATCATAAATATAGAGGAATTCCCATGGTGTTTTCCAACTTAATTAACCGATATTAATGTATCAATTCCAAAACAATTAGTAAACCGACAGACTCACATTTTTGGTCATTAGAGATGGATGGTAGGACGATTAGACTCCCCGCGTGCTGTCATAGTTCTGCTTTTCAATTTCAATTGACTTCTCCAGGTCCCCATGAGCTAGGTGAATTAAAGAATTGGAAACTATTTATGCAACCGCCCCGTATTTCCATTTTCGAATAAAAAGTAAATCACTCTGCAGGAATGTAGTGTTATACAGTATATGAAGTAGGCTGGTATGAAGTAAATGCAACGATGCGTCAGTCCAAAAACAAAACATTGTTTCATATGACGTCAATTAACATCTACCCTTTGCATTCGTTTGACTTCACTTCTTAAAAGAGAGCTTCGTCTTCAGGGTATTAACATCAGGAGGTCCATGTCTCTGAATACAGGAATAATACGAATCAATATACAACCGTATAGCCAACATTCAAAAGGTCGTGATGAACATAGTCTTGTAGTTGCAAATGGAAGGGATATGCGATGAATTTCATATGCAGGGATTTTTTTTATCAATTATCGTAATGCGCATTGTCTTATCTAAAAGACGATGCAATGTTTTTACATATGTACAAGAATGCATCTTTAATAGGTGCTATTATTTCGATTCATATTGACTAATCATGGTCAACTACAATGATTATAAAAGACGATGCAATGTTTTTACATATGTACAAGGATGCATCTTTAATAGGTGCTATTATTTCGATTCATATTGACTAATCATGGTCAACTACAATGATTATAAAAGACGATGCAATGTTTTTACATATGTACAAGGATGCATCTTTAATAGGTGCTATTATTTCGATTCATATTGACTAATCATGGTCAACTACAATGATTATAAAAGACGATGCAATGTTTTTACATATGTACAAGGATGCATCTTTAATAGGTGCTATTATTTCGATTCATATTGACTAATCATGGTCAACTACAATGATTATAAAAGACGATGCAATGTTTTTACATATGTACAAGGATGCATCTTTAATAGGTGCTATTATTTCGATTCATATTGACTAATCATGGTCAACTACAATGATTATAAAAGACGATGCAATGTTTTTACATATGTACAAGGATGCATCTTTAATAGGTGCTATTATTTCGATTCATATTGACTAATCATGGTCAACTACAATGATTATAAAAGACGATGCAATGTTTTTACATATGTACAAGGATGCATCTTTAATAGGTGCTATTATTTCGATTCATATTGACTAATCATGGTCAACTACAATGATTATAAAAGACGATGCAATGTTTTTACATATGTACAAGGATGCATCTTTAATAGGTGCTATTATTTCGATTCATATTGACTAATCATGGTCAACTACAATGATTATAAAAGACGATGCAATGTTTTTACATATGTACAAGAATGCATCTTTAATAGGTGCTATTATTTCGATTCATATTGACTAATCATGGTCAACTACAATGATTATAAAAGACGATGCAATGTTTTTACATATGTACAAGAATGCATCTTTAATAGGTGCTATTATTTCGATTCATATTGACTAATCATGGTCAACTACAATGATTATAAAAGACGATGCAATGTTTTTACATATGTACAAGGATGCATCTTTAATAGGTGCTATTATTTCGATTCATATTGACTAATCATGGTCATCTACAATGTTGATGATCTCATTAAACATTTACTATCGATTCTTTCGCAAGATGGAAGTCAAACATCAAATAGCATTCTTACTCCCTTATAAGTTAATTCCATAATCAAACAAATGTTTAAGATATTCCGTTTAAGTGAAATACTCTGGTTCTGTTTTTGAACCATATCGCGAATTTTAGAAATATAATTAAGGGTAACGCAGCTTGAACCTGAAAATACGTGTTGTGCATATTGGGTCGTTAACGGGAGTGCTTGCATACTGCTATTAATGTCACAGTTTCTTTAATACTCGCTTTACATTCCTGGATGCTCTACGCATGTCTTTTAAAATGCGACTGAAGTCTAACATTACTATACCAGATACAAGTACAACCACCACGAGCAGGGGCAATGTTCCAATTACTGGGGCAGCGAATGCTTCTTCCACAGGGAACACTACTTTCTTTGCCCGTCTGTATGTCACTTTTGCAGTTGGGGAAGAAGAATTTAAAGCATCGGTGCGCGGTTTTTCTGTAATCACCGTATTAAAATGGTTTCTAACTTCTTCCTTAGTTTGGTGTACAGTATCATAATCTGTAGATAATTCGTTAGTTGAAGTTGATATATTATAATCTGTAGACAATTCGTTAGTTGTAGTTGCAATAATATAATCTGTAGATAATTCGTTACTTGAAGTTGCAGAATTATAATCTGTAGATAATTCGTTAGTTGTAGTTGCAATGTTATAATCTGTAGATAATTCACTACTTGTAGTTGCAGTATTATAATCTGTAGATAATTCATTAATTGAAGCTGCGATATTATATTCTGTAGATAATTCGTTATTTGTAGTAGCAATAACATATTCTGTAGACGATTTGTTAGTTGAAGTTGTACTTTTATATTCTGAAGATAATTCGTTATTTGAAGTTGCAATGTTATAATCTGTAGGTAGTTCACTAGTTGTAGTTGCAGTATTATAATTTGTAGATAATTCATTAATTGAAGTTGCGATATTGTATTCTGTAGATAATTCGTTATTTGTAGTAGCAATATCGTATTCTGTAGACGATTCGCTAGTTGAAGTTGCAATGTTATTATCTGTAGATAAGATGTTAATTGTAGTTGCAATATTATAATCTGTAGATAATTCGTTAGTTGAAGTTGCAGAATTATAATCTGTAGATAATTCGTTAGTTGTAGTTGCAATGTTATAATCTGCAGATAGTTGACTAGTTGTAGTTGCAGTATTATAATCTGTAGATAATTCGTTATTTGAAGTTGCAATGTTATAATCTGCAGATAGTTGACTAGTTGTAGTTGCAGTATTATAATCTGTAGATAATTCATTCATTGAAGCTGCGATGTTATATTCTGTAGATTCGGGTGTAGCTTCGAGCAGCCCAGAGAGGAGATTGCAATCTTCATCGTAATCGTTATTCCAGTAAAATGGAAAGTGATCCAAAACTGACCATTTCGATATGTCCATATAAGGACCTGAAAAGGAAACCCATTGTTATGCAACTTATATTTTGATTTCCCTTCTTGGAGCGTCACGCAAAACCTGCAAAATCTTCTTTTTAAAAAGCAAGTACGTTTGCGCAAAATGTTTACCTTTGTCAATTTTGCAGTAGAAACGTGTTCGCTCCGAGCACCTTTTAAACACAGGGGACCCATCTTTAATGACTAAACATTCGTCTTCCGCATGAGAATAGTTGTTGAACACAGAGCTTCTATTGAGCTGAACATTCCAATAACTGTAACGGCCATTGAATGGGAGATTTTTGCTGTAATAATAAAAACAAAAAGAAAATTAAAAACATAAAATGCTAATTTTAAAGATGACATACACTGCAAGCATTTATATTTAACATAAATCAACATTGGTTCACTATGAAGAATTGTTTGCTCAGTAAATCAAACGACGGTTTGGTTAGATTTTGAGCTACAGCAGGAGATACAATGCTTGAATCGTCAGACCCGTAGCCAGGGGGGGGGGGGGGGGGGGGGTCGATGGGTAACTCCCCACTTGTCCCAAAAAATTTTCAAATTTTGATTTTTGCAATTTTTGGACCAAAATTGTCACAAGTGAACCCCCAACCCCCCTGGAATTTTTCAAAAAGTGACCCCCCTTGGAAAATCCTGGCTATGGGCCTTATCGTCATACTTGTTCATGATCTTTGACTGCGTGTCAGAGTCCATAAAAGCCATCTCAGCTCCCGGGTATCCTAAACCCATACATGCTTTTGCTGCCTCTGTGACATTAAGACAATAATCCCTCATAAATAAGTTGCATGTATTTGCTATATTTTCCATATCTAGCGGACATGTTTGGTACGTTGCAATTGTTTCATCTGAAACACAAAAATGATAAAGAATTTTACAATAACGAAGCTCATGTCTTTTATGTGGAAGCACAGGCTGTTGCTTCCTTACAAAAAATAATATTTTATATTAAATGAAGGCCGGGGTCAGATTTAAAGTTTAATTTGAGAGGTTATAAGATATTAACTAAATCTTTGAAAGTTGAGAAGTTCGTTTTATCAATAGTAATTTTTGCACTTTATATCTCCAATATTAATTAGGTATCTCAATTCTGTTAGAAAATGGACGAATAAGGATTGTAGGGGTAAAATGTCGGAAAGCTTTGTGATGAGACACACTACTATACCTAACACCTAGAAATGCATAAGATACTTTGTTTGTCTAATTGAATTGTTTAATATATTTTTGAAAGTGCCTTACTAGCATCTAACTTTCAACCGATAAACCATTCATAAGGAACAGACAAATAAAAACAAATACATAATCATTACTAATAAGCCAAATGAGTTGCTCATGAACACCAAATGCAAGGTATAGTAGAGTGGAGATTGTTTCCAATCATTACATTCGATATCCTCTCTTCTTTGAATAGAAAGGTGGATTGATATTTTTAGAAAATGAATTTAGGATTCTGGTCTGATAAGCCTGTTTCCAACCATCACATTTCATATCCTTCATTTTCTGTTAAAATGCGGGCATATTTATAAAGAAACGTTTTCATACCTGCGAATTCTGTAATGAATTTCGCTAATTGCCAAGGCGGAGTTTTCGGTTCACCATCTGCAGTTAGATTTACAGTATAATACGTGAGATTAGTATTCGCTGTCATATTGTAGTGTACATATTGCGAGACATTTTGGTTGACCCATCTTTTAAAATACACATCATCTGCACTGCTTGACCTTCCTACCCTCAATTTTGAGAATCCATTTGTCTTTGTTATCACAGAATTGTCATCGCCTGCCACATATGCTATATACGTCGTGATATTGCCTATCATTCCTGTCGAATCGTTTAGATATTTTACAACTTCTACATTTGCATTTGCAAAGTTGGGGTTCAGTAGGGCAGGATAAACGATGAAGAAGACCGTGTCATTGCGGTTGGAGACTTCAAGGTAACCTTGCTCTTCCTTGTGGGAATATGCCAGGGAAACAAATTTATCAGCATGCAGTTTTGGTCGAAAGAAAAATGGTCCATAACGGTCTGAAATGTAATCAACAAATTAAAATTATCACACAACTACATTTTTTGGTTGCAATATTTGGTTTGGAAAGACTACGTCAAATGTGCTGGCGCGGTTATCGCGAAAGCATCATACTATATATATTTATGCAAAGTGTTTTCATTTAATATTCACGTCAAATTCTCAGATGTTAATAGAGATCATTATTTGTTACATTTGCCTAGTAATAACTACTACTTCAATGTAAATATAAATTACCTGCATTCACGTTTTGTAGTTTTTTATCTGAAATCAAAATCAAAATCATTAACATTAAAATAAATGCCGTCTTCATTTCCTCCATGGTTAGATACAGGATGATTTGATATGGACTTTTCTCAAATCAATGCACGGGTTTACTTAAAGAGCACTCAAGATTATACGATTTATTCCTATATTAATGCATTAGTTGTCCATCAGTTCATTAACGACAACCAAATACTACCATTGTAATTATGCAATTTGAATTAATATTAGTCGATTAATGATATGTAATTGGAAACGCACATTGGCGATGAATAACTCTAACTCCGACTAAAAGGCTGTTTATATTTCACTAATGGGAATTTGTAAAGATGAAACTGCCCTGAGACTTAACTCCTTCCTATACACGTTTCACCGTTCGTCAAATGTTCAATAATTAAAGCAATATATACAGGGCATTAGGCATCAATATACTTATACTTAAAGTTCCAATATTAAGTTTGAAATTATGTTCTTATCATCCATTTACTATTTGTCACAACTTAGAGATTTTTGAAACAAATGAATAAAAAGTTGCCAGGTTTTTATTTCTAAAATATTAAAAGTTCCCGCCCCTTTTCAAATAAAAGTTGACATTCTTTAATCATCAAGTATCCCACCATACAGTGCAAAACATTCATGAATTTTTGAAAATCGTCATTCCATGTAATCCAATGGAAAATGGTTGGGTTCGGGGCAAATCGGAAATCAGGATATCTTTTCAGTAAAAGATTCAGCAAAAATATTTTTATATAGAAAATTGAATTGTCTATAACCTTTTTGTACAGTAAGTGTTTTTTGCAAGGACTCGGATTGATGGATATTCTGTAATATGACTTGCGGCAAACCTACCATTTCCCATTGGTTAACATGGGAATGTCGATTTTCAAAAATTCATCAATTTTATCATCAATTTTCGACTTATTGTAGGAAAAAAATTGAGAAAATTTCGAGGTATTGGAAATAAATTCAAATTACGTTTCCATCAATATTAAAAGTTATTTCATCGCCGGTTAAGTAAATAAAAATTCAAACGTAAAGAGGCTTTAACACGTAGTTCAATGGGGGAGCTAAGGTTGCCAAACTTATGGAGGGGAGTGTATATATTTTACTTTTAAAATAATACGTTTGTCTCTACTTAAATTCTCAACCTCTCTTTGAAATAAACCCCAATGGCGAAAAATATGTATAAGCTTAATGCGATGCATTTCATTTTAATATACATTTAATATAATGGTAGATTTATGTAAAACACGTGGAATTTGTATAATACGTACACGTCGTGTAAATGCCATTTCAATAATTTCGATCAGTCATTTAAGAAAACCCAAGGGATTCCAAAAACATCAACATTTCCCAAATGGTTTTTGAATAATAAAGGTAAACAGAGATAACAGACACACGTGGTGACATAAAATCGTTGGCACTTTTTTAAAGCGCAGAGCGTTGAGTGTCTGAAGATCTAAATTAGAGCCTTTTTTACATGAGTTAGTATAGTATATGCTTAATGCTATGCATTTCACTCTAATATACATTTAAGATAATGGTAGATTTATGTAAAACACGTGGAATTTGTATAATACACGTCGTGTAAATGCCATTTCAATAATTTCGATCAGTCATTTAAGAAAACCCAAGGGATTCCAAAAAACATCAACATTTCCCTAATGGTTTTTGAATAATACAGGTAAACAGAGATAACAGACACACGTGGTGACATAAAACCGTTGGCACTTTTTTAAAGCGCAGAGCGTTGAGTGTCTGAAGATCTAAATTAGAGCCTTTTTTACATGAGTTAGTATTAAAGGGAGAATCAGATCTAGCGAGCAAGCGAAAACGAAAACTGTTTTAATTTTAACATTTTTTGGGCTAATATCATTCTCTATGTCTATTTTCTAAAAATCCCAAAATGTGCATACTTTATTCCAGGAAAACTTAACGATTTTTTACATTATTAATTGTTTAACTTATTTTTCTATTGTTATGGTAAGAAATTTTATTATTTGGAAGAATGTAAACATTTCCCTCCATTTTTGCACTTTGAATCTTTAATAACTTCACAAATGTTGAACATAACACACATCTTTTGAGAGATACTGTATTTGAGACCATAAGGATCGGTAGGTCAATTGTACACGTTGCTTGCAATTTTTTCACCCCTATTCTGCCTGTGAATAACATTGATTCTATACAGATGACCTTTGACCTCAGATAAACTTTAGGTTTGAGAACCCAAATGGGAAAATTCTGTGTTAAGTGTGAACATATTATTTCGCTCATTATATAAGGCGATATGTTAAGCAATTGTGTGGGTATTTGTTGAATCTTAACCAATATTTCGGGTGTAATTAAGTAGCCGTCTTAAGAAATATTTATCAAATGGTCAAATCAATACACATATTGTACCTCAAGCAGAAGATATGGGGCTTTCATAAAGAATGGTCAACCGTTTTCGTATTGGGTTCAAATGTTAACGAATGTTTACTATTATGTGTGGAAAGTTTTTTAGTCATATTACAAATTGATCACTGTATTTTTTTGCTTTCCATGTCGAGACACTATAGCCAAAGCAAATTACATGGATGCTATCCTTGGCATTTCTCCTGCTTGATGTCACTCGATAATCGAATGCAAAAATACAATTTTAGATAATCGATCAGAGGACCTTGAACTGCTTTATTCAAGATTGTGTCTAAAACACGTGTGCATTGTCTTTTTTGCCTTCCATGTCGAGACACTATAGCCAAGCAAATTACATCGATGATATCCTTGGCATTTCTCCTGCTTGATGTCATACTCTAATTTTAGATAATCGATCAGAGGACCTTGTTTATTCAAGATTGTGTCTAAAACACGTGTGCATCGGTCACGATTCAATATTATAGTTGTTTGGCGTCATCAACAAATGGTAGATGATAATGCTGCGAGTGAATGATAACTCACTAAATACTGTCAATCGAAAACACTTGACGTGTCAGAGGAGAAGACTTTCCCACTACCGAATTCAGTTGACTGTTCAATTGCACATTTTCCATATAAAGTACCATATTTTGACCAAGGTATCATTAGTCCTCATGTAGACAGAGAGCGAGGTCTCCGGATTTTTCCCAGGTACTTTTCTGCCATGAATTTGTTTTGTAATAAGTAGCTATAGCTACAGATAAAGGACCACATTTGGTGCAAAAATCGAGGTGATCGGGGCTAAGTTAAGATGGAGGGAACTTTAGTCTTTATTTCAGAAATTGATTGAATATCCCACCATCTCTGTGTTTTCATAGAATAACAAATATGGTCCAATTTACCTTCTTTTGAATATAGATCATATAGTCTAGTCAATACACTTTCAAACAAGACATATAACAAGGTAATCGAACTTTTATTGAGATACAATGTTTTCAATACCATAATGCGGCACACAAATATCCGCGGCTCGCATTTTGAATCATTTGACTACTTTTTTTTCAAAAACTGGTGGTCATATATCCATGAAAACGTTATGGGAGGTTCCGAGCATGTATGTCTTTTATATTTATACAAAACAGTATTACCATATATTTTCTGTTTTTTAGAAACAATTTATATTTGTCTCCAATTCCTCAAGATTTTTTCATTCCGCAGCTATTTTCAGTCATTTTCTTATCTAATTATGAATGCAATTTACAGAATAGCGAATATTATTCAGTAAAATATTTCAGGATAATTTTATTTATGTAGCAAACAAGTTTCTAAGAGTAAATTGCAATGCAATTGCTAATTTTTGTATACTCTCTGTTTTTAGAAAACAGAGAGTCACCTACAGTAATGTGGCTTTATTTATTTTACAATTTTTTACTCAAATCAGTAAATATAGAACAAAAATTGCGATTATGTGTAACATTTTTATATGCTTAAAATATAGAACCATTTGACATATATAATTAGAAGCAAAATAAATCATTGAAATTGGTCAGTGCCTCAACTTTTGGCTAAAATATGCTTATTTTCGACACACGGCCTAGCATTCTAGGTCTTAGACTGTGTTTTGTCTCCTCCTATATGTTGATATTTCATTTCTCAAAATTCCGACCAAATTACCTCAAAATCTAGGAAAGGAAATTATCCATTGTTTTTTGTAAAAATGTAGATCCTACATATATTTATCACATTGATTCCCCGTTCTGGCCTACAAAATACTATATGATGTTTTTTTATTGAAAAAGTAAAAAATACACTAAAAAGTCTCCCTCCTTTTGTTATTTTTTACCTACGTTGAACCTTTATTTTCAACTGTACCTCTTCAACTTTAGTCATCCGCCCCCTACCCGTTGTTATTAAAAATACGTTGCCTGTATTAGGGATATAGGGTCTATTTTTGAAAGGTTTACAATAAATGTTTGCTTTTCTTGCCAGGTTTCTTTACAGTCAGATTTAAGTTCTTTCCATTTGGTTATTGTGCTTAGATATTCATTTATCTATACTCACTTAGACACTGAAACTGATTATTGAATTTCAATGAAAAATTATTGTCAACGATTCGATATCTTTATGGAGGTTATTGGCATGAAGGAGAAGGCTGAAATGTATACTGACTTTTTTCGTAATTTAGCTGTAAAAATAACAACAATGTATTACATTTTATATGTACAATTTAACCACAGGAGTCGCTTATACCCGTCGTTAACTGAAATCGTTTCTTAGAAATTAGATAAGTGGCTTTGGCTATAAGTATTATATTACCAGTTGTTTGAGGGGGTCGTGTTACTTGAAATGTTCATTGATCATGTGTAGTTTTACCATTTATGACAGCGTTAGTATTTGTTATATCATTCAGAATGGTATCATATATCCGAAAACAGTTATTAGAGAGCATGCAATGTACACATTTGCGCCAATATCAACCATGCGATCGAGAATATCCTTGATAATTACGAGCTGAGGATTATTTGTTTTAACTCGATGCCGTGGAATAGAGAATGATGTGTCTACAAAGATTCATTTTACGAAGCGAATGATGTTTCTCATTCCTTTTTTGATGTCGGTGAATATTTTGCCAACATCAGATATGATTACTAATCCTAACATTATAAACACGATGCTCAATGGTGGTATTCCTATTATCAAAGCGTGAGGGGATTCGGATGGTGTGTATTCAATTCTTTTTGCTCTGACATAAACGTCTAATGTTTTTTGAATGTTTGTATCGTATTTTGTTGTCAAATCAGTTGAGCTTTGAAAAAGTGTGACTGCGTAAACATTAATTGTGGACATTGCAAATTTACTAGTTTCGGCTGATAAACGATTAGTTGTTAAAAACTCATGACTCAGTTCAGTTGTTATTGTAGATTGTTCTTCTGTATTTGTCGTTGGATTTGATGTTATTAAATTTAATCTTGATGTTGTTGCTGTTGTTGCCTCTGCTTCCATTGTTGATTGTGCTATTGTTTCTGTTTCAGTTGTTGACTGTGTTGTTGCCTCTGCGCCCGTTGTTGATTGTGCTATTGTTTCTGATTCCGCTGTTGACTGTGTTGTTGCCTCTGCTTCCGTTGTTGACAGTGCTATTGTCTCTGCTTTAATTGTTGAATTTGTTGTTGTTTGTGCGTATATTGTTGTTGTTGATGTCATTACTTCTTCTGTTGCTGGAACAGGTGGCTCCCCACACCTCCCCATGATAGTGGCACCCCAATTCGTCAAACTCAAACTCGAGATGTCATCATAGAAACCTAAATAGTAGAAATAATTTCAAAAATAATCTCCAAAGAAGTCCACGGCACATCCAATGGATCCAATTTATTTTCATGTATACTGTATAATTTAAAATTCTAGGAGCAATTTATAAAAAGGCCTGAACAGTAAGCCATCGGGCCTACCAAATGCATAATCTTATAAATAGTCAACAACCTTTAAATACACGATCCCATCCTGTCAAATTCCATTTATGAACTACTTCCGAGAAAATATCAGGGGATATACAGTCATTATTTCTGTATAAGTAGGGCCCTAGTTACCTTGCCCAATTCTACACACGTAGAAATATTTCCCATCGCAATCTCTAGGTGTTAGTGTATAAGCATTACCAACTTGTATCGTGTAGCAAGATCCGTTTACAATAGGTAACGGTTGGGATGTATTCATATAATCTATCAGATCGCTTTCTGATACTGCACTTCCGTTAGCTATTTTAAAAGTTGAGTTCGTTCTGAGCACACCTGACCAGATGTGAGTGCCATCTTTTATCTGCCAATTACCAATTCTGAAAATTAAGCACATTGTTTTATTAACATGGATGAGGGGGGAGCAGGCGATATCTGCTAGAAAATTAACAAATCTGGAAGATTCGTTTTTTCAAGAGAGCATTTACTTTTGAATTGCTATATGAATCTGCACATGGTATGGTGAACTATGTTAGGTCTTTTATGAATTTTGGAATTGATAGACTTCTAAGATATGAGATATATTAAAAAAAGGTGCAACATCACCATCGAACAAACGTCAATGCTTTTGCTATAAATCAAGCAATTGAGGTCAAAGCAAATACTCGTGAGTGTCGTTATTATCACAAAATCAATGTCATTACTTGTTTTGTAAAATACGTTACTATATGAATATAAGATAATTAAAATAATTAAATCTTGATGGAGGGGGAAAGATTGGAGGGGGAATAAAGCGCCTATTAGAGATGTTACTTGACTTTATTTAGTAAAACCCCAAACTTCCCCGTTTTCACTCTTCAGAGATGTAACATCCGGTTTCTTACTGAGTTCATTTTTCAAATGTAAATCCGTTCCATCTTAAAGACATATTACTCCCCCTTCATCCTCCTCCATTCGATTTTAATTCTTGGTCGATTATTTTTTCATATAACGTATGATAAACGAATCTTAAAAGCCAGCAATGACATTAGTTTTGTAAAAATAACGTCTCTTATGTAGACCATTGTTGCTCTGGTTACCCTGGTTTGAAAATAACCTCTACCGTTGTATCAATTCTAATGTAAATTTTCTTAGCTACACTATGACTCGCACTGTTGCAAGTACCACTGACATTCATCATCTGACTTTACACTAGTTTTGATACAGTTTATTGAAACGAGTTGTTTTACCTTTCAGACGCAGCCAATTGTTCTAATGTGTGTTGATTTAGAAGAGGGAAGGTTGCATCGTGATTGTCACAATGCTCAAATGCTTCATCATATGTTTTGCATTGAAACATATACCCATAGCAAAGTCCATCAATCAAAGTCGTAAGGGGAGGGCATTTCATTACCGTATTGGCGTCACCTATAAATGACAAATACTTAGAAGTTTTTATTAGCTAGATTGTTTTGGTTTCTCTGTAAGGAATTTACATTGTTATTTGTAATCTTATAATACTCCAGGGGTTTCAAAATTGTGCGAATTTATCTCGTTCCGTACTGTCCTTACGTTCTTGTCTTTTGGGCACATGTGCTAACGTCATATTTTAAAACTCTATCGGCGCTTGCCAAGCCCAAATTCCTTACCTCGGTAGGTTCTAAGCACCATACACAGTCAATATGGTACAACGAAAATGGGACTTCTGCGCATGTTAAAATTTTTCGTCAAAACTCAACTTTTGTTCAAGTTGATACGATTGTCTTTCGAACTAGAGACTTACCTCATTCGAAAGATCATAAAATACTTTATCTATACTGAAAATCTTAGATCCAAACATAGTAGAATACGCCGTCAGTCCGCATTTGATTTTTTGAAGTGAGTTTCGTAGATCGTCAGATTTCTCCGACTGATATCGGGTTATCTCAAACTGGTTCGTTTATAAATACGAATTTGTTTACCGTTGTAAGGCGCATGCGCAAAATTGATTTATAAACCTTATTGGTTGATGGTTTTTCTCCTGCGCATGCGTGAAGTCTGATGAACACTTATGACGAAGACCGGAGCAAACATTACTAGCTCTTGAACGAAATCCCAAGATTCAGGTCATTTCGCCGTGTTTGCTAAGCGTGTATACGTGAATGACAAGCTGTTTTGAGTAGATCGGGTACCTGTTTTAGACACAACATTGATTTAGCTTGACATTGATGTGCACATTGGCACTTTTGAGCATGTTAATACAAGTTTTTACACTCTTAGCACGAGACGGGTTTTCGAAAAATCTGTTATCTGATTCACTCGATTATCGTATTGATATGTATTTCTGCTGACATTTCAACACCACATCACATAGAATTACGATGCAGAATGATAATAAAACACAAAACAACTACTAAATTCCACTTGTTATTTCACAGGAGGTAAAAATGCAAACTGCCTAGATTCTTTGTAAGGGTCGTCAGACATCGGATTGGCCGCCATATTTGAAATGAAAATATCACTAAATAAAGGTCTGCGCATGCCTCAACATTTCGACTGTACAGTCTCAACTTTCTCTTTTAAAGTCGAAAAAGTAGTCTGTCTCAAATTGGAGAAATAGGCACTTTAATCTTTATATCGACCAGCATTTAAAAATGCCTGCCATCAGGGGCCGTGGACATTTCATCCAGTGCGTAGCGTACTTTCATCATCTCATTCCCGGGACATTATCCCTCAAGCTCGGGAAATCATTCCGCTCAGTTGATACGGAATGAAGTCAAGCGACATTGATAAATCGTGATTATGACCGCATTAATTAAAAATTTACTGTTCCGGTGTTGTTGTAAAATGCAAGGACATTCCTGCAGGTGATCGTTGATTGTCAAAGCTGAATGTAACAATCAATATTTCACTAATATATTACTACGCGTATGTAAATCGAAACAGTCCGTAAGTGACGTCAATGTAATCTCTGTGTTCACGGAGAACCTTTTGAAACACTGGTCGATTTAAATAATGATTGAAATATATATTACCGCAATTTGAGACAGCCTCGAATTTTTGCCTTTGGGAAATCGTTTCTTGTGGTGTTAAAGCCTTTGGGAAATCGTTTCTTGTGGTGTTTCTAGTCAATTGAGGTTAGAAATATACGTATAGATTGCGCCGTCAATTTTCGTCTTTTGAAATATAACGTACAGACATCTATAAAACGATCGCAGGACAAGTCTTGGAACCAGATAAGTGCGAATTTAAATTGTCAATGTGTCACTCTTAGAAGAGGTTGCTTGATATTGTACATGTGAAGAACTAGTGTAGAATTCGAAAATGATCCTACCTGTTGTTTGAAATTGGAATTGCATCATGGTTCGCACGTGACTTAGACTAGCATATGGTATTTTATGGTAGTAGGTCAAGGCATCATGTGACTCATTATATACTATAAAATCTGCAAAGCCATTATCCAAATTATAATTAGAACTCAACTCCACGTGTCCATTCTGCAATACAATTTTCAGTGCAGCTCCTGCCAAGTTCAAGTCCTCAAAATAATTCACATGGACTATATCAATTGTGGTATTTGAATGATCAATGTACATCGTTGTATGATCAAGCGCGTCCGTGATCTGAATGGTAACACGTGAACCTGCGTTGGTGCGTCCAATGCAAGGAGAATGGAAGTAGATAACAGACTGTGTGGTGTTCTTTACCACTAGTGATCCATGCGATTGTTCTACGTGTAAATTGAGGTACAAATCAGGAAAGTTGAAAGGGCTTACTGTATAGGGGCCATACGTTTCTGAAACACAAAACTTGTTTATATCGTCTGAGGGGAAACCTAAAAGTGATGTTAACTTTTCGAAAATTGGAAGACTCTCTTCTTGGGAGATTGAATAATTTTCACGTATTTCAATACATATCACTATTTGGTTTTCTTAAAAATGGTAATAACAAAATATGTGAAAATTAGAAAGTACGAACTTTGTGCTATTTCAGAAAATCCTTTGATTTAACATTGCTTTTAATCGGAAATTTATTTTTTAAATTTAAAAATGCTTAACCAAAATTTGATCAGTTTTTAAACAAAAAACACGTTTAACGATTTAAAATTATAACATGAATATCTTACCCATGCAGACTATACTGCATAACGTGACACATATGAAAATCCTTATGTATAGAATATGATGTGTATATGGCCAACTCTTTAAACACGATGAATGATCCATTCGTAAGTGAGCAGCTGATTTTAAATGCCTTTCTTAAATATATTAACGTCTAGATTTTCATAAAGTACACGAAGTTTCATTTGCGGCAGTGAGTCTCAATAATGGACTTGTTTTTGACAACCTGTTAAACACCAGGGAGCTCTTATGTACTATGGAATGGATCCTTTTGATTGATTCTGGAGACATAATCAAATACTATACATACTTTCTATTTCAAAGTAATTATCAATTTTATTGTGTAACTTAAAACTCAATATGTATTGATAGGATTCTTTGTTCTCCACATTTTTATTGTATAAATTATGTCATTAATAGTGTACACATTTGCCAATGTTATAAGATCTTCGCTTGATTATTGGAAACTGATAACAAATCGTAGTTCAATGTTGGCTATCTAAGATCCATTTAATCAAGACTATACCCAGATATAGAAAAATAAACACCTCTAACACAGCCTGGTATCGAACGATGTGTCCGCTGTGACGGGGCATGTTATTTTTCATAAAATACAAAGCAAACCACACAATTTATTTTTAACTCATACAGTATGTCTCGTTTTACCAAAGAGAATTACTTACTCCATGTAATGCATATACCATTTGCGGGTAACATTCACTTCTGTTTGAAGTCCAATGACGCTGGGAGGAAAACTATTGAAAATGTACCATTTCTTGTTTAAAGGCAGAATCAGATATATAGGGGTGACAAAATTACAAGTCACATGTACGATTGACCTACCAATCTATTCTTTACAATCTCAATTACAATATCTCCAAAAAGATTCACGATATATTATAAATTTGTAAAGTTATCATGGATTCAAAGTGCAAAAAATAGGTGAAAAATGTTTAAATTCTCCCAAATAATAAGAATGGTTACCATTCTTATAGAAAAATAACACATTATTGTAAAAATCTTAAGTTTACCTGAAATAAAGTGTGCACTTTGGGGAATTTCAGAAAATAGACATGACAAGGAATGACATTAGCCAGAAATATTCTAACATTGAAATAATTTTTTGTTAGGCCTTCTCGCTATATCTGATTCTCTCTTTAACTTTTTAATGGCACGATATAGTGACATGATAATATTAAAGTGTCTTTCTAAGACTTAGAAGGAGAAATATGAGATTTCGAGCCATATGTCTCAAGAAAATGCTCTTACCTTTCTAGTAGGATGAGTTCAGGTGCCAAAAACACCTGATCAAAGGATACAGGGTGTTCCAAAAGTAACAGGACTGGTGCTGGCATTTAAATAAATATGCACCAATCGTCTTCAAAATTTTACATAATGTACTTTCATGTACGGTCACTAAGACTGGAAAGTTTCAACAAAATATATGAAACTCGGGTAGAGTTATTGTTGCTATAGTAACATGACATCGCAATACCCGGGGCAACATTCCACGAAAAAAGTTACAGAGACATTAAGCATTTTGTACATCCCATATCATTTTCTACATGCCATATCAAAGTTAAAATGCAACAACAGGTGGGAATTACATTTGTTTTACATCATTTGATATTCCTATGTATCCTCTACTTCGAAAAATAGGCTCCTCTTTGGTCAGTACAAGAGTAGTTCTCTTTATCCATGACCCAAACACATGAGTGAACCCATTTGAGGACATGGCACGCAGGGTCGACAGGACAATTTGGAGAAGGTCATTCTTATCTTTAAAGGTCTTACAGCACTGATTAGCATTCCGTTCTCAATATAAGTAAAAATTAGACATTGCATGATCAGAAGAGTATGGTACATGGTTTTAGACCTCAAGACCTAGCTCCTCTATAGCTGCATGGTCTTTAATGGTGACCTGCGGGCAGGCGCGTTATCAAGGTAGATGACTGGCTTCAAATTGGGTATTTTCAAAAACTCAACCGGGAATTGTTCAGACTGTTATACATAGTGATATTCCAGGAAATTAAATAAATATTATTATCATATGAAATTATACTTGAATCTGAGTTGTATAGCAACATCTTTACAACAAAGGAACTAATAAAATAAACAAGAAATGTTGTATTATATTAGGTGAATTAGATACTTTCTTCAGTTATATTAAAATGTTAGATATCATATTTTCATGAAAAAAGTTGCCCCGGGTATTGGGATGTCATGTTACTATAGTAACCATAACTCTAACTGCATTTCATCATGTTTTCTGAAACTTTACAATTTTAGTTGCAATACTTCAAAGTACAATTTGTGAAAATATGAAGACACTCAGTGCAAAATTGACAAAATGCCAGCACCAGTCCTGTTACTTTTGGAACACCCTGTATATATCATTTTCTAATTGAAAATTTTTGTTGAGCCCTGCATTTTTAACACTGTTTTGACAGGAAGTCATACCCAAAATGAAAACTGAATAAAACACATTTATCCTAAATGTAGATCAAAATACTTACTCAGACATGCAAACTGTTATTATAAGTAGTAATGCTCATCATTTCTAAGAAATTTAAGCATATAAATAAGACTTTTTTCATCCATGATTATATAGATAAAGAATTTCTTCAGTTAGGAAGCTCTGGCTATTTGGTGTTCTGGGTTCAAATCCCACAGGTGAAATTTGTTTTTATTTTTTTATTTTGATCCACAATATTTCTAAAATAAATTTTAAATATGGCACTCAAACCATATTTAGTATTTCCAAGGGTTTTAATTTTTAGATGAAATCATGGAAAGTTACTTTAACATGTGTTTTCAGCATAACTATGAAGATATTAAGGAGATGTTGATGTATTGGGTCTTTTTAATTCTTTTAAAAACATAATGTTTAAATTTTTGTCCGCTGCGACGGAGCAGTTGCAATGTGAACTGTGAAACTGCCCTATCACAGCGGACAAAAATGTAAACATTATTTTTTATAAAATAATAAGAATACCCAATACATCAATATCTAATTAATACATTCAGGGTTATGCTTATAACATATTAGGTTAATATTATCGTGTCAGTATATCATGCCATAAAAAAGTAAAAAAAAGAAATTGCATATTTTAGAGTTTGATACTTTTGCACCATTTTCAATAGCTTTTACTCCTAGAAATGGCGTTATTTGACTTCGAACAGATGTGAAGGTTACCCGCAATTGATATATCTATTGCATGGAGTAGGTTATTTCCCTTGGTATAACGAAACATATGAGTTAGAAAATAAATCGTGAAGTATTCTTAGTGTTTTTTATGAAAAATAGCATGCTCCGTCACAGCGGACAAATCTTTTGATACCAGTCTGTGTCTAAAGAACGAAATACTGCATAAATCGTTGCATTTGTACGACGTGTCGCAAAAAGGTGGCGCATTTGTTGTTTAGGGTATCGCGTGAATGTAACTTTGATTCCCCGGATTATAAGATAATATTCTAATAAAGTTATATATCATTTTAAAGCTGTTTCGATGAAGTTTTTAAATCAACTACACTCCGTTCACGATTCGTGCGCGTTCTTTTGTAAAAAAGAGTTTTTTACCTAAACATCTGGCAAATATCCCCTGTTGACACGATACATTTTAAATTATTTTTCGTCTTTAAACGCTCATAACTCAAATAATATATGACTATAATACTTATTTTTCGTCTTGATAAAGGTAGATGGAAGTTTTATTTCAAACGATGAATTTTAGTAAGCGTCCCATATTGTGACGTCATAGAGTTTGAAAAATAGAATCTGTTGACAGCGACCTTTTTTGCTCATTTTTTGTTACATTCAACTTTTCAGGTGTACATTATAAAAAAATACGAGATCAATTTTTAATGAATCATACATGATTATTTTGATCTTAAACTCTAGTTTATTAATAAATAGTTGATTTTGATCGCAAAGTATGTGTTTTCTGTTGTATTTGGAAAAGTGGAGGACGAAAGCTTTTCAAAATTCATTAAAATAGGGCTAATTTACGCCATTTGCCTATTTTCAAGCACAGCAACACGTATATTTATTTCACCTAAAATATCAATTGATTCGTGTTTTATGATGCTCCTATCCCATTGTTAGTACATGTACAATATCAGAGTTATTCGCCTTAAATATTTTGAGATATAGAGGCAAATGTGGAGGACGAAAGGATTTCCATATGTGTACATTTTTCTCAAAAAAAACGTCACATTCTGTGGTGTTAAACAGCGAAAATGTGTAACAATGCGTGCGCGACCTTTTTGCGACACGTCTACACATGTGACCGGAAAACAACATGTAGAGTGTCTCATGATCAATGAGTTGTTGCCATAGGTCATCATAACTCTATGATTAGCACATATAGGATAATGAACTTAACTGCAAAGGTTTTCTAAAAACGATACTAATGATTGATGGAGCTAGATAAAAACTTCTTAAAATAGATAGATAATAGATTAAAACAGCTAGATAAAACTTATTAAATACTAAAACTCCCCTAAATTACGTCTATTTCCTTGGCTTGGGACCGGAGAAACAGATCAACTTTCTCACCTCAAATTTTGCATCAATATTCCTTCAAAATATTTCCGGCCTTGTTGTTTGCTTATTGCAATATACGATACGCTTGATTTTCTTTCTTTTCTCTTCAATTTCATCAGTTGGAAATGCAGTGTAGCGGTCAATGGAATGGATATAGAGCACGCATAAAAAACAAGCTCCAATTAGTTTACTTCAAGTACGCGATCAGCTTGAGCTGTGTTTAGAACGGGAGATTTGCACGTTAGTGGCAACGGGATTCATTTTAAGTCATATCATGTATTTTGAATTCTATGCTGGCAATTTTGATTTCGATGCACAATATAATGCTTTCTGAAGAAAATGATATATGACATATATGTTTAAGTTGCAAATATCTTACGACACGATTATATAGAAAACCAGCTATATAACGATCAATGGAAAATTCCAGAAGTTTATCACTTGGTAAAATAGTTAAAATAATATAGAATAAAATGTTTAATATACTGCTAAATAAGTTGCATTAAGAGAGAATCGTAGAGAATATTTTTTCCTGTATAATAGGCAGTTATTTCTTTTATTATAGCGGAAAAAAATATAATACGTATTTTTAAGAATTATTTTTGATTTGATAATATTATTTGTGTATTATTTACAGAGAACAACATATAATACCATATAATATAGAATAATATTCCTGTCAGGAGAAAATAATATGTTGGCATTTGCAATCAAAAACCGATTATATGCTGTTATTTTCAAGCCGTTAATCCCTAATTATTCAATTCCTATGAAATGAGTTTCATTCATACTGATAATTAATCCATTAGTTAGGGTTAATGGATTAATCTCTACAGCTGGTGGCTCTTAATTCCACAAAAAAAATTTGCAAAATAAGTTTTTACATACAGATTTGATTACATAATGTCTCTAATGTTATGACTAACATTGTGTTAAATTTTTGATTCAATCAATTAATTCATTGTAAAGTTAATTTTTGAATTCTTAATTGATTGATTTTCCTCACATTTTTATTCCATTGTTTCTCTGTCACATTAAGTTTATAGCAAACAACATTTAAATCGATCCCTTCTTACACAGGTACAAACAACCACCTGTATTCACTTTGCCAACCGGAAAAACAGTCATGACACGGAACTGCTCAATATTCAATAAACACATTGCGCATTTTATACAGACCCTTAGCCAAGGACCCCCCCCCCCCTCCCCGTAGCCAACAATACTGTCAAAATCATGTAGTTTTTCACCATTCACATACATGTATTGACATTCCAGAGCAACAAACTTTAATCTCTAATTATTCAATTTCCATGATTTGAGTTTTGTTCACACTGATAAATAATCTGTTTGTTAGAGTTAAGAGATTAATTTCTACAGCAGTTGGTTCTAATTTCAACTGAAAAATAAATTGCAAATTTAGTTTTTCATATTTATTTGATTGTATAATGTCCCTTATGTTATGATTAACATTGTGTTAAAATTTGGATTTAATTCATCCATTTAACAGAAAGTTAATTTTTAATCAATGGGTTTCCTCACATTTTTACCCCATTGGGTTTCCTCACAATTTAACTCAATTGTTTTTCTGTCAAATTAAGTTTACAACAAACAACACTTAAAGCCCCCTCTTACACAAACACCTTTAATCACTTCACAAACAACACAAAACATTTATGACACGAAACAATGTACAATATCAATACACTAAACAATGAACAATATCAATACATTATGAATTTGGTATTGGTCCATGGCCAGGGAAGGGGGGGGGGGGTCGTTGGGTTCAAGTAAATCCCCTTCCCCCTTGCCAAAATTCTTTCAAAATCCTACATTTTTACCAATCTGAGCACTGTTAAGTATTTTTGGGGCAAAATTATCAATTAGGACCCCTTGGTTTGTTTTGAAAATTGATCCCCTGGGCTAAAACTTATTACGAGCCTGTAATATATTGGATGTATTGCTCCAATTTCTTCTGGCAAATCACTGATAATGAATTAGGAAACGTGCATTAGATTAACTGATACAAGTGGTCCATGCTAAAACAAAATTAAAACTTGTATTCTCTCACATTTCACAATTCATGTGTTTTTTGTTATCCATATAATATCTGAGATATACATGTAAACCAGGGATATAAACAACGGATTAGTCCATGATGGAATACCTTTGTTTCTACTATAATTGGACCATTTCTTTTAATTAAAGCTGGTTTTATTAACCTTTCTTTGTTTTCCATTTCCATGTTTAGTTGTTTGATAATGAAAATAAAGAAGCGGGGACATTTTACATTTATTCTTAATGTTTAATCTGACAAAGCGATGATTATGCTTTGAGCAAATTGGTGCATGGTAGAACAAACTGATGTACATGTAAATAACATATTGGCATACGGTACATGTATGTCAGAGCAATATGATAAGTACAACTTTAATCCCCAATTATTCAATTTCTTTAATATGAGTTTCGCTAACACTGATGCTAATCTGTTTGTTAGAGGCAATGGATTAATTTCCTACAGCCAACAGTTCAAAGTTTCACAAAAAAAATAATTCAAAAATTCAGTTTTTCATATTTATTTGATTGTATAATGTCCCTAACGTTATGATTTACATTGTGTTAAAATTTGGATTAAATTGATTGACTCAACGGAAAGTTGATTTTAATCAATGGATTTCCTCACATTTTCACTCCATTGTTTGTCAGCCATATTAAGTTTAAAAAGCTAAAAACATTATGCATTTAATATAGGCCTGTACCTAACGAATAACGATCCCCTCCCCTTGGCCAACAATTCTTTCAAAATCATGCAGATTTTCATCATTCACAATCATGTATTGAATTCAGAGCAATATAAGTAATACTTTAATCGCTAAGTTTTTTCAATTTCTATGAGATGAGTTTTGTTCACTGATTACTAATCTGTTTGTGAGAGTTAATCCGTTTGTTGGAGTTAATGGATTAATATCTAGAGCCAACAGTTCTAAGTTTCACAAAAAATAATTCAAAAATTCAGTTTTTCATATTTATTTGATTGTATAATGTCCCTAATGTTATGATTTACATTGTGTTAAAATTTTGATTAAATTGATTGACTCAACGGAAAGTTGATTTTTAATCAATGTATTTCTTCACATTTTCACTCCATTGTTTGTCAGCCATATTAAGTTTAAAAAGCTAAAATCATTACACATTTAATACAGGCCTGTACCTAACGAATAATGATCCCCTCCCCTTGGCCAACAATTCTTTCAAAATCATGCAGATTTTCATCATTCACATTCATGTATTGAATTCAGAGCAATATAAGTAATTCTTTAATCCCTAAGTTTTTTCAATTTCTACGAGATGAGTTTTGTTCACTGATTACTAATCTGTTTGTGAGAGTTAATCCATTTGTTGGAGTTAATGGATTAATATCTAGAGCCGATTGTTCTAATTTCCACAAAAAAAATAATTTGGAAATTGAATTATTCATATTTGTTTAATTGTATAGAATCCCTCTTTCTATGATTAACATTGTGTTAAAATTTGGATTGAATCGATTAACTCATTGGAAAGTTAATTTTTTGATTTTTAATTGATTACTTTTTCACACTTTTACTCCATTTTTAACATTAATTTCAATCAAGTTAAATTTCTTTCTTCTAAACATTTATTTGTAAATATTTTTCAAATAGAAATATAACAATCAAAATAAAATAAGTGTGATAGAGTAAGTAATAGAGATGAGAAGGCCAGTAGAACAGTTGATCCTATTAACCATGCCATGCTGTGCATTCTTTGTTTTGTTTGGTTAAGTAATTAACCAGATGGATTGTACATCAAGTTGGACGAGAATAATCGAGTATAATATTTTTTAGAACCCAAATAATACAATATAATTTGATATATTCTGCTTAGATTGGAAAATACTAGAAAATAATATTTTTTAGAATGGAAAAGATTCTATATAAACTGCAATCATCAGTTTGGATTGATAAATATGACCCAATAATATTTTAGAAAGACAGAATAAATATAAATTGGTGCAAATAATTCTAAAAAATAATATTATACTGGGAATAAAACATCCTGCTACATTTTCTTATTGAGATAATCGGATTTGGTAAATGTTTATATGTACAAATAATATATTTGGATCTCACTTATTTCTAATTATATTATATTAATCTCTGTATAATATAGTATATTATGCTGATTATATTTTTTTCCTTCATAATATAATATAATAATTACAATACTGAATGGAAATACTGTATTATTACGCATCTTTTTACACAAATATCCGAAAATAAAACATCTTTATATATATTATTTTATTGATTTCACCAAGTGTATGAAGTTGAATAAATAAGATCTTTTCTCATACATCAAATATCTAACTGCAGTTTTTATTATAACATCTGTTTTGCCATATAAACGTATAATCTGCTCTATTTTCTTATCAATCCTAAGATTTTAATTTTAACAATGCTCCTTCCCCCATCTCAAACTGCTCATACTACTTCTAAGAATTAGGGTCCAAACAACTTCTCATCCCCGATATTCACCTTTTTGGTCATACATTTCCAAGACAATGACAATATAAAATGAATAATGATAAATATTTGTTTTCTTATTCAGATGGTGAAAATAATGATCGAATCGACGACATGATTCAAGAACATAATTCGAGAATGAAAAGAGCGTGTCCACCAGTTTGCTAGGTGCAGAGTTATATGACACGGATCAACACATCACTACTACGAGGAAATCGGAATAAAAATAATTTATACTGTGTTTGTAATTTAATGTTGTGTTACTGCTTGAGAATTTAAATAAAATATTTGCACTTAAAATTGCACCTTGAGTTTGAATTATATCATTACCTCGTGTTATCTCAGTGTAAATGGTGCATTTACTGTTTATTTTTAACCATCAATTGCTCTCATTTATCATGCAATAATGTATGCTCCCTAATAATTTGGCGTACTTTTTTGCCGAAAAACCTTCTACTTTTCACCCAATCAAATTTGTGGGTTGGATAACCACATAACTGAGAAAGTCTTGGTAAGAATTTATCTCATCATCATATGCCATTTCAACGATTTCAAATTTTACTTTGCACATGCGCGGCACTGAGAAAGCACGTGCTCATGATTGTTCACGTGATCACAAACTGCAATTTTATTGGAGATCTAAAATGGGGAATCCCCGAATACGATAGAATATGAAAGAATTAGGAGCTTCTCACTTCTTCTGTCGTGTACTCAAAGATTAAAACAGAGACTGCAAGTGTACAAAACATTTGAAATGCATTAAAAATATTGAAAAGAAGATGATAATAAGATATGGATTGGATGAGAAAAGATGCATGTGAAATGGAGTGAATGGGCAAAAAGATGTGTAAGAACTTTGTATGATATTTGAATATATTTATAAAAAAGCACTGTGACACAGGAGCGTTTGGGTTAGACACCGTGGACAATGTATTTCTAAATAGGGCGCGGACACCTAATACTGGATGAGCATGTTGTAGAAGTGGTTTTGAAAAATGGCAAATTTCTCTTCGTGCAGGTTATTTGTGGTTTCTTATTCTACATTGATTCTGATAACATTGGTATCTAGTTTTTCAGCGTTTTGGAAGTATGCAGATTTAAACTCCCCTGGTGTAATTTTAAGGGGGGTACTAGGACATCCATATATAATTCCTAGAATATACAACAAATCATCTTGATATTTACAGGTAAGCATCTACTTATCATGTCCTACCATTATGACAAGTTTCATTAAAGTTGAACAACTGGTCGCTATGGTAACGGAGATCATATGTTAAAAAATACACATTCTCGCCAAAATGTAAGACAACCCACGAGACAAAACACATATTATTTTCATGGAATTGGGAGGAATCACCATGAAAACATTTTAGAAAACTTATTCAGAGTATGTTTGATAATATTAAATCAACTGCTGTTTTATCTTATCCACATAGTTGGATCTATTCCTGATGATTATATGGCAATGCAAATACATTTAGAAAGGTAACGTGGCACTTTTCCAAAGAATTCTTTATTTGTGTTCACATTTTTGAAGAAAATAAATGACCATTTGTCCTGAAATTAACAGTTATTATTCACATTATTATGTTTGACTAAAATGTAATGTTTCATCAGTGTTAGTTTACTGGTTACTATGGTATGCAGACTTATACCTTTTTAGTATGATTTCAAGGGGGGGGGTACAATGAAAGCCATATATTATTCCTTCATTATGTTTGACTATCGTGGAAAGTTAGAATATACAGCCAATCATCTTGATATTTACAGGTAAACATCTACTTATAATGCCCTACCACTATGACAAGTCTCAATAATGTGTAACAATTGGTTGCTTTGGTAACATGAATCACTTTTTAAAAAGTGCACATTAAGGAGGTACTATGTATAATTCCTAGAATATTTAATTTATTATCTTGATATTTATGGGTAATCATCTGCTTATCATGTCCTACCAGTATGACAAAAGCCATCAATGTTTGTCAAATGGTTGCTACGGTAAGATAAATTATTTGTTAAAAAGTGCACATTAAGGGGTACTATGTATAATTTCAAGAATACTTAATCTATCATCTTGATATTTACTGAAATTACTATCATTTTGTAAAATAACTATCATGTCCTACCAATATGACAAGTGCCATCAATGTTGGTCAATTGGTTGCTATGGCAACATAAATAATTTGCTAAAAATTGCACATTAAGGGGGTACTATGAAAGCCATGTATAATCCCTAAAAAATTGGCCAGATCAACCCATTCCACCTGATGATCTCATGGACATATAGTCACATAGAGATTGCAACGGATGCCTTGACAGAAGTAGACATTGAAAGATCTATTAATGAGGATTTTGAGGCAAATGATGACTAAATAACGCCTAGTGAGATCAGCTCTGCATAATTTACTATGTCCCTACGCATAATGTGACAGCCGCATTCTGCATAGTTTTATTATCATAAGCAAATACAATGCATCAAATGGCCCAACATTTATTTATCAAATATTATCAGATATACACAAAAATGTTTTTTTTAAATCTTTTCATGCTAATTCCTCCAAATTTGATGAAAATTTTCAATGTCTTAGGGTGTGTCTTAAAATTTTACGAAACGCGTACTTTTTTAACAAATAGATCTCTACCCACATTTGATCCACATTGTTGAAACTAGTCATAATGGTAGGACATGATAAGTAGTAAATTGTCTGTAAATATCATTAATGATTGTTTTGATATTTAAGGAATGATGTATGGCTTTCATAGTACGCCCTAATGTGTACTTTTTAACAAATGATTTATGTTACCATAGCGACCAGTTGCCCCACATTCATGAAATTTGCCATAGTGCAAGAACATGGTGAGTAAATAATTATATGTCAAAAGCAACATGATTGGGTAGATATTCTAGGAATTATATATGGCTTTCATAGTATCTCCTTTATGTGTACTTTTTAAAAAATGATTTATATTTCCATAGCTACCAATTTTTACACATTGATGAAAATCGTCATGGTTGTAGGACATGATAAGTAGATGATTAACTGTAAATATCAAGATGGTTGGCTGTATATTCTAGGAATTATAGATGGCTTCCATTGTACCCCTCTTAAAATCATATCTATGGGGTATAAATCTGCATACCATAGTAACCAGTAAACTAACGTTGAACTCGTAGTAGTTTGTATACCATAAAAATACAATATGTTACCCTCTCATGCAAATACATGTCCGTCAGAATGCGGGTTACAGGATGTCATATGGTACACATTACAACATCATTTTGAGGGTTATTGCTAATACTGAAAACGTTTAAACCCCTGTTGAAATTATAAAGAGACAAAAGGCGATTTGTTTTAGCGACCCCGGTCCGGGTGCCCAATGCTTCGACACCCTCACCATTTTACTAACCATTTCATAAAACCGTTCGTTACAGCACAACATGAACACTGGCATATCGAAACCGTATTCTACCAATTCTATATAGCTCTAGCTTCTTAAAAAATAATATGACAATGATAATGAACATCTTAATGGGACATATTTGTTCAAAACAAAAGCAAAAATAGTAATTTCTAAATCACCAACTGGAGGAAATCACCAGATTACAAGAAATTGAACGTTAAAAGTATAAACCGGAATCAAAACAAAATGTTCTCATCTTGTATTTTTGTTGCAACCTTGAACTCGTGCCAGTTTATATAATACCACTACCGCTATATTAATAGAGACCTTAAGATTGCACCAAATAGTAACCTGTACCTGTACGTGAAACATGATGCGCGCGCAACAAATCATGTAACTTTATGCTCCATTCGACACGTCTGACTTGTTTTATAATCCCGTTGACGTGTAAATTCAATAGCGCCGGGCGTTTTTGTCGTCTTGTTGTGAACCTGTACGCGAAAGATTGTGAGTGAGATCAGTATTACATAACTATGTACTATTTATCTTACGGTCTCATTCATTTTACACGAGCGGCAAGACGTGAATTTGGCACTTTACAGGTTGGTTGGAACGTGAGTTTTGAACCATTGGTAAATGACTAAAAAAGCAATTTGCTGTTTATTTATGTTATTAATTTAAAAGTAACATATCTGTCTAATAGCTGTGTATTAGGTGCTATGGTTCAATAAATAACGAATCCTATGGGTAAAGTTGCAATAAAGTTGCAATAAAGTATGGAATAATGGCAATTCGTATTGCCATTATTGTATCACTTATGTGAAAGCCATACTGTTCCGGCAGACTAGACTATTTCGCTTTCTCCTTTACATGCCAGACTGTTTTGTTCTGTTGATCAGTTGTTTGATGTAAAGTATACGAAAATTTTAAAAAATCGAAACCATCAAATATCACTTTTGAAACCATGGAATATCACTTTTAATATAAAAAGTGATACTCGATGGTTTTAAGATTTCTAATATGAAAAAGTGAGATTCGATGGTTTCAAAAGGGATATTCGATGGTTGTTTTTTGCTAAAATATGATATCTTGATCCACATATCAAATATATCTTCAGGTGATATTCGATCTATATCCTTCCAACCATGGGATAAATGAGGGTTATGGGAGGTTCTGTATTTGGGATATATCCTATCTTGCTAAGGGGAATATAGATATCGTACCTAGGGTCAGGACGGTCCGAGGTAAGATATCATATTTCCCGAGGGATATACCCCATATTAAAAACCGAGCATCGCATAACTGATTTATCTCATGACAAGTAAGATTTCACGAATGCTGTTTTTAGGACACCAATAGTGCAGATTTGTTTTTTAAAGTGTTCCCATTCTCATTATTTTCGAAAAAAACATCAACATTTTGGTCAAAAGAAATGCTACCGTCTGCTGCATCCATTTTGAAAGTTTCGCTTTTGAAAAATATAACATATAAAAAATTGACTGTTTCTACACTGAACAAAAACGTTTTCCCCGGGATATTGGAGCGAGAGATATACAGCGGGGGATATATATGTATGTACGGACAATCCTATGGTTTTGAATAAATATAATTTATATCCGCTCATGGATATCAATATCTTTTCTCATTCACTGCGCTTACTTGTGAAGATATCATATATCCACTCATGGACATTAATGGGTAAGATTTCCCTGGGATAAACAGACAATCCAATGGTTTTAAAAAAATATCATTTATAGCCATTCATTGATATCAAAATCGTCGCTCATCAACTGCGCTCATGAAGATATCATATATCCACTTATAGATATAAATGATATTTTTACAAAACCATAAGATATTCCTATATTATCCCATGGTTGCAAGGATATAGATCGAATATCACACGAAGATATATTTGATATGTGGATCAAGATATCATATTTTAGCAAAAATTCACAAACCATCGAATATCACTTTTAAACTGGTTTGAGAAGTGATATTCGATGGTTTGAAAAGTGATATTCGATGGTTTCGAATTCTTTCAAAAAAAATTCTTTTTACATTTTTTAATTATTTTCAAAAATATTTAAACCATATTTCAAAATTAAAAAAAAAAATTCAACATTTTTTCACAATTTTTTTCAATTATTTTTTCAATTTTTTTCTCAAATTATATTTTTCAACTTTTTTCGCTGATGATTTCTCATGGGATAAATGGACAATCCTATGGTTTTTCAAAAATATCAATTATATCCACTCATGGATACAAATATCTTCACTCATTCGCTGCGCTCACTCATGAAGATATCAATATCCACTCATGGATATAAATGATATTTTTTCAAAACCATAGGATATTCCTATATTATCCCATGGTTGCAAGGATATAGATCGGATATCACGTGAAGATATATATTTGATATGTGAATTAAGATATCATATTTTAGCAAAAAATGTCCCAAACCATCGAATATCACATTTTAATCAAAATTCTTTTTTTTGTTCAAATTTTTTGTCGCATTTTTTTTCTTTTAATTTCTTTTAAATTATTGTTTGAATTCTTTTTAAAAAAATTCAAATAAAACAAAAAGAAATTTCAAATATAACAAATTTGTTTGAGCCCAAAACTTTGTTTGAGCCCAAAACTTAGGATTTAGAAAGATAATACTTCATGAACGAAAAAAGTAGGCCGAACTACTGTAGACAGACAGGCGGGCGGGCGGACAGATGGACGGACGGACGGACGGACGGACGATCATGACAGACCGACAGGCTGGCTGGCAGTCCGACAGGCTGGCAGACAGAACGACAGGCTGGGAGTCTGTCAGACCGGAATGCCGGCAGGCTGGCAGACCGATAATTTTACAGGCCGACATGTTGGCAGACCGGCAGGCTGACATACTGGCAGACAGAACGACATGCTGGCAGGCTGATAGACCGGAATGTTGGCAGGCTGGCAGACCGACAGGCTGGCAGACAGAACAAGAGACCGATATGCCGGCAGGCTGGCAGACCGACAGGGTGACAGACGGACAGGCTGGCAGACCGATAGGCTGGCAGTCAGAACGACAGGCTAACAGGCTGAACGACATGTTGGCAGGCAGACAGACCACCGTGCTTTATAGCACTGTGGCTAGTCGATCTATGTGGATGCAGTCATTTATATGCAATGTATCGTGGGTGCTCGGGTACATTATAGGGAATGGGATCATTGCAAAAATATGACAGCAAATTGAGGTAAGTGATCGCAGAGTTTCTACTTAACATTGTGACTTGAAATCTTGCATACATATTCAATATGCATAGTATCACAATGTGTGAAAGTTTCAGCCACCATATTCCTGTAATAGGGAAGATATTTGAAAAACATTTCGTAAACGTCAACATATATGTATAAAATGGATGCCACTATGTATCATTTGGATTCAGAACGGTAACAAATGGATGCTATAATAAATTATACTTTTATCATGATGATTTATTTACTGATGGACAACTGGCCAGGTTTTCTTTGTATTCATTGTTTGGATAAACATTCCTCATTCAGTAAAGTAATTAGCCACACCATTACAAGACACCCTCATGAAGAATTGAAAATACTATATATAAACCCATCAACTGGAAAATGCCATTACAGACGAAAAAACTATGGTTTATCCCTAATATTGTTAATTTGAAAAACGGGTCCATAACATGTAATGATGACAATGAAAATGTTGAAATTAGGTACGCCAATAAAGTGAATTCAGAGCCAAAGACCCATCAACCCACTGGAATACCCACAAATCAAGTTTCATAGCCTTGCCCAAGTCTCTTTTATTTATCTTGATTTCTATTATGACCGCCTTGTACCCAAGAGAAAGCTACGTGCTTTACCGACCCGATGTTTTTGTCGGTAAAATTTGACCAATCAACGACGGCCCTACATCAACGGACTAGGTCTTCGTGCATTTCCATCGCGAATTCAGTTTTTATTTTGAATCAACATTGAATTGCATGATTTCATTTATACGAGTATTAATGACTGCTTACATTCCGATGTACATTTAAGAACATAATATATGGTAACCCTCAAGAAACACTCGATCAGATCATATAACGTTTTGATTGGTCAATCAGCCTGAAGTCACACGTCGTGTCCATGCGATCTTGTCAATCAATAAGGTTTTGCGATACCCTTAGGTAGCGTAGGTATTATGGAAATCTCCGAACCGCTGAATAACTTAGCATAATATCAGCGATGATGCATTGGATTGTACAAGGTGGTAATAATTCAAGATCAGATAAGTAAATAAATACGGACTTGGGCAAGGCTACAAGTTTCAGAGCCATTAACATTTCTTAAAAGTGACAATGAGCAGCCAACAGATGAACCATCTGTAAATCTTGATGATTTTGTCAGCTCAGCTGAACGAGCCTACCGATTCCTTGAAACAAATGACCCAAATTCAAGAATAATATTATCTATTTCAAATTTTTTTGAAATCGTGGTAAGTGGAATCTTTCCAATTACCAATATAGCATTATTATTGTTTTTGGACACTGTGGATTAAAATATTAAAAATACACACATTCAAAATGATTTAATTAAAACCTAGCCAGCCTGTTCATTGAATCCATTAAGAACGTCTACTAATCCACATGATACATCATAATTAAATTGCTTTTTTTAAAGCGGATATTTCATACCATAACTTCAAAAATATTATAAAACGCATTGTATTTGTATTTTACTTCACACAGACATATTTGTGTACATGAAATAATTATATTAATTGAATTTTTTATTCCCGTTATAAGGTAAACCTATAGCAAATTATACATACCTTCTCACAGCTATGAGCGAGATGATAAAACTGGTCGAGTGAACTCGTTTGAGTTATCTATTCTCCGTAAAAATATCAGAGAATGTGTGTTTATAGCGTAGTTTTGGTTTTGTAAATCAATGAAGTATGATATACACGGATGAGTAAATATAGATTATTTAAACAGAAGTGCAAAATTCTTCCATTGAAAAGTACAGAGGCGAGCACCCACGATACATTGCATATAAATGACTGCATCCACATAGATCGACTAGCCACAGTGTTATAGTAAGAACCACTACATAAAACAAACAAGCAATCAAGCAGATTAACACACAAACAAATCTCCTCAAATTATCAAGAGACAATTATCAAGAGATAAATATCTACATAGCAACAATTGGAAATAAATAAAAAATCTTTACCTCACCCAAACACCTAACACCTATTGGTATATCTGTATGCCTTAAGCAAATTACACTTCCCCCATACAGAAGCACTATGGATATGTGTGTAGGCCGATTTAAAATATCATACTTTCATCACCAGATACCCACTAATTCCTTGTTTCGTACACGTACACGTCGACGAGTGACTAAGGACTTGTTTTAGGCGCACAAAAGGAACATTAGAGAGGTTAAGCAACACCACTTTTTACAACGTAAACCGCGAACGGGAAGGCGCGCGCAGGTTTTTCTCAGGATGTGACGTCATATTGTTCTACTTATTTCCCGGTTTACGTACATCCAAACGTGAAAAATCAAAGTCTAGGTAGGTCGTTCCGTAAAGGATTTTTCATACTTTATCAAGTTCGACTGAGATAAATATGATATAGGTGTAATACATAAATATGTTTGACACAAATCTGTGTATATATCGAGATCATTTGTGTCCAATCTAATCAAATATAACTTGAATATTGAGGCACCCATTCCATATGTAAAATCTGATGAGATTACATGCAATTGCAATTACCCACATGTCAATTCATCCTAATTCTTTATACATATTGTGACACCATAGTAATAAAACTATGAATGCCTTGAAGACTTGCTTTAAAGATATTATTGCGTCCAGTTGTATTTTGTAAGATTCAAGATGCCATAGAACACTACCAGGGTGTGAAACATCTCCTTTGTCAATAAAGTAATCTTTTCATACTTTTAAAGTAGAAAATAAAACGAAACGCCGCTAAGAAAAAGAAAAAAATCATTTTGAGGTTTGCGTTTGCGTTACGTCTAAAGTGCTCAGCTTAAAGCACGTTTGTTCATAGTACGTATACGGGAACGTAAAGGTTTACGTTTGCGGTTCGCGTCATAAAAAATCGTCTTGCTTAACCTCTCTATTAAAAAAACCGTACGTGTACGTGTAATAACAGGTACACGTACAGGTCGTCCGTATATCTTAAGGTCTCTAATATTGTATTTGACAACGTGTTACACTCGCTACCCTCTTAATGCACATTAGAGCAATGGCATTATGGGAGTTAATGGTGCTTATAAATTTTGAACATCTGCTTCAACTAAAAAGATGCAAACAGGGAATATGTTTTAGTTGGCTTTGTATAAAAAACCTCCTACCTCGTACCCACCTACCAAGCCACCTACGTGGAACATGATACAGTCAGTTCCCAATGGGTTACTTTCTTGTAAATATTATATGTCGGGAATCTTAATACGGGAATCAAGATGCCATATAACACACACTACAACTAGGAGTTGTTTGTAATGCTGATAACTTTTAAACATCTGTTGAAATTGAATAGATGCAAAAGGCATAGTCTTACGAAAAATAGACCCCCGAGCCGTTTGTCCGATACTTTAACTCCCTCGCCAAACTAACCATTTCGTGAGACATTTTGTTACAATATGAACACTGGCACTAACAATTAAATGTTGGGAAGTATAAAGAAGAACAGTACATGTCAAATGATTCGACATCTGGTAACATCAGATTTGGTGAGACTACAAAATGTCTTAAAGTTGTACTCAAACCATTTTACTTGACTTAGATATTTATGCTATCTTACCGTATGAAGGCCGCACTTTACGATAATGAACCATCAACAATTCCAAAAGTTCATTTTTTCGTGATATCGGGGATATAAAGTCAGCACGTGTCTGTTTTCGCGGCAAAACTGATTTCATTTTCAAAGCAGAATTTTACGTCACGCGACATGTAGTGTGTGGTTGAAACAATTTGCCGCGAAATACGATTTTGTAGATAAAAATGAAACCCTGGCTTTCAAAAACGCTCTTATGTTGAGCCAATTAAATGCATGATTTAGGCTATTATCATCAATTTCGCAAAATGTATAATATCACTGCAAAAGAATGCGGAATCAATCGAGCTGAAACGCTATTGAAAGTATGTAAATTATGTAACAGCAAAAAGGCTTAAAAAGCCCCCTCCCCGGGTCCATTGATAGCATTATAAGCTGTGACGTCATCCTATGCTCAACAGAAACTTTCTAAGAAATTTCTGAGAATTTCACTTGACAAATTCAATCGCGTTTAACCTGCGAATTGGATTATCATAACACTTGCGATTACACAGAAGTATTGAGCTTATGGAACTTTATCCACGTTGCTTATATTGTATCATTCAGCACGTCTGTCATTGTAAACGGGATTGATTTGTGTTTGTGCTCATCCTCAATTTTTCTGTTTTTCGTCTGCGCAGTGATGATGCGCAGACGTTTCCAAGGGTAATACAAGTTGCAATTGTGATGTCAGCGGGCAATAGTTCAAATGTTCCGCTTCTTACATATGAGGGGAGTATAACTTTCGAAGGGAAATAGTAAATCTATTTTGGAACACGTGCTAGGTATTGGCCAACCAGGATTAGTGTTACATATTGGGTATATAATAAATAGAGGATATCCTATGATTAATGAGTGATATGATTTTTATCCACGAATGGATATGATATCTGCACGAGTGAGCGTAGCGAGAGAGTGCAGATATCAATATCCATGAGTGGATTAAAATTATATCACGAGTAAATCATAGGATAGACTACATATGCTTTGAAAGCCTATTCCGGGTATAAGCACAATGTGGGAGATGTGCTATATCTTGAAATGTATGTTTGTTGATGTGATACCGTTTTTACAACTTAATGATATTTGGTTGATCTTCATATGTAACAAATTTAATGCAAATTGGGTGAGAGTAAGCATGCCTATAAAATGTTGTCCATTTCTTTTGAATCACCCCTCGTAGAAAAAAGTGCAATAGTTAGAAGAATGTACATATTCACGGTGATATCTATCTCATACTTATTCTCAACTGGAGATATTTAAATCATCTCCTAGGTTCTAGATTATAAATGTCTGGAAATACAGAATACGAAAATTAAAGGTCAACCTAACTTTGGATGAATTTTAGGAGAAAAATCTCATTTTATATGAAGGAAAAGAAAAATATCCCCACTCTCCAAAAAGTATTATATTTCCCCGGGGATACGTGTGTATTGCCAGTATAAGAATCGTATTCCAGTTTTAAAAAGAAGTACAGTATAGGCTTTTGTCCCATAATTGAACTACTTCCCGGTGAATTTCTCAAAGAAATGGTAATCTCATATTATAAAGGAGATGCATTATCAAATTATACAACATTATCATCTAAAAGGGACAAGTTGACATTATGCGCTAGTAATTATCTAGTAAAAGAAAACGTTTGAGACGTGTGGGTATTTTTGTACCCCATCCCTTGGGAACTCCCGTTGAAATGTTGATATTTCATTTGTAAGAACTTCTAACGTTTTACTATAGCTATTCAAATGAGTTCGAGAGATTTAAAGTCACGTCATTTCAAAGAGTATTTCATTTTTTGGCATCTCAAGGGGACCAGTTGTCATTATGCACTAGTAATTATCTAGGAACACATCTTATGTTTCAATTTTTTATATCAAATTTAGATTACAAAAAATAAATGGTCGATTCTCAAAAGAATTTAAGTTTGTAAATGACTGCATTAACTGATTACTAAATATATTTTAATGAACTATTTGTTGGAAATCTAATTCAATTGAAAAATGTTTAATACATATTTTAACATACATTTAAAGAAGGGTCGTTTTAGTTTAGAAACAATGTGTTTTGACTTACTTTGAGTCTGAGTATGAACTCATGAACTCAATCTTATAAACATTGATAAACGATTCGATTTCTTAATAACAAGGATATTCTGAAAAAACTCTTACCTGCGTGAAACGTTTTATCACGTACACAACTGCGACTCAAACGAGCATAGTGGTACCAGTATTCGATCATATGTAACACATGTGAACAACGATTGGACTATATTCTTACCCAATATATGACATACAGGGTATTTGATTAGTGCAGATCCAAAGTATAACATTTTTAATCCCTGAAAAATATAAGTGTAGAAAAAATGTCTACTAAGGAAAGAGAAAAAATTAAAGGTCTCGAATTTTTGTTGTAAAGATATAGATATAGAGGTTCTTATATGAGTACCTGTGCAAGATCGTCCATTCTTGATGAGCTTTGATAATTCTTCTTTATCGAGTCGAAGACGAGATAAAGAAACATTATCAAAGCGAGTCAAGAATGGACGATCTTGCACAGGTACGAGTACAAGAAAGTTTTTGTCATATGACTCTGTATTATGCCATATTTTCACTATTTTATCATAAAACTTAGTGAAAAATAGCTTCAAATTAATTGAACTTCATCTTTCAATTGTTATGACGTCATAACAATATTGAAGAAAATACATAGATACACGTGGCAACATAGCTCCATTGTTATGACGTCACAGCTTAGTTTTGTAGAATTAGCATGGATACTCATAGCAACGGTGTGTCCGTTGCCATGTTGATGATGTTTATAGACCAGTGATGTCACAAGTAAATCTCATCTTGCACGTGTGACTTTTTAGGATGAAAGATGGCAATATCTTGCATGGGGTAAAGATGGCTGTATCTTTGTTTGTCATATGAGAAAACCTTATCTCAAAGTCTAATCCCCACAAGAAATTATAACCTTGGGGGAATCTAAAAAATAGTTCTGCTCAATGATAGCACAAAAAGACACTCGTCAAGGGGTCCCTTTATAAGTGTTTTCACTTGTAATATTCCAAGATTGTTTTGTTTTTTTTTATTCCTAAAGGTGAAGGTTCTGTACGCTTGACACACCATGTATTTAGCCTGCCGAGAAGAATAGATTAATACGCGGCGGAAGGATACATAAGTTGAGTGTTATCCAAATAGTATAGCGTATGTCACTCAATTAAGACATTGAGACGAACAGCGAACCAAACTAACGTCAACGTACATTTCACATAACTGGTAAGAAACGAGATAAGTGTAGAGTTTGATTTTATAATATATATATATATATAATATGTTTCTTTGGCTGAATCAGATACTGTTCTGTTATTCTGGTCTCAATCCAAGGTAAGGCAAAAATTATTAAGTTGAGACAGAGAACACCACATATGTGGCTAGAATATTTCGATATTGTTACCTGGTTACATACTTACACATTGTATAATAGGTAACATCCCATTATATAAAGTTATTTTATTGATAGGGGTTTAAGTGAAAAAAAAACCACTCTAATAGATAAGGTATCATTCTAATGCCCCTTTCAACTTCGCCTGGTTGTATTTTTCTTGGTTTAAAGAACAATGGGAATAACGCGCACGGTGTTCTGCCTTATGGTCCTGATGTTACTGGTGTCAACCGTTACGGGACAAGATTTCGGAGAAGGTTTCAAAGATAAAGGGAAAAGGGGTAAGTGCATTTCAAGTTACTCACTTGCAAACATCAATATTTGTCAAAAGTGTCTTAATAATTATTTATAAAAACTAGAAAAGGTTTCACGCTTTTAGAAGTCTTAAGATATCTTCATTTGAATTGAATTGTTTAACTCCTTGAGGACTGGTCGTTTTTGGGAAAAAGTCCTAATATCGGGGCGCATCTTGCTGGCTCGATTAATTTTATTACATTTAATCGTACTTACCCAATCTACTGTACGACTGTTTAATAATGGATAAATACCAGTGCGACCATGAACTTACAATATTTCCAGCCAAAATTGTAGATGTTTACTTGTTGGTTTTTGAATTTCTGCACCTGTCGAAAAGTGGTCTTCGTCAATATGTCACTTGATCAAAAGAAACTTAAGACTATAGATTTATATTATATATTGGAGCGTTCTGCGGTCTCGACGTCTTGTTATTGAATTCTCCCGATGTAAAGACATTTAAAAATAGGGCTATTAAACAAAAATATCGAGGACTATTCACAATAATACTTTGAGATGACGTTACCAATCTTTTCTAAAATGGCCATAACCCAGAACATAAGAAAAAAGGGCGAAACAACGATACGTATTTTAAGCTCCAAGTATAGTGTTTGTTCCAACGTTTTAGTCATCTTTGGTACACATGTACACATGCTTTAGTAATCAGATGTAATTTATGATTTAGAACTTGGTGATGATGGATTTGCTGAGGTAAAAAGAGGTAAAAAGCCTTTTTACAACTACAATTACAACTATCTTTGAAGGTGTCAGTATAGGTTTAGCTTGTACAAGTATATTTATTCTACAACATATATTGTTCTGGCTTCTGTATAACTGAAGTGTCTCTTGATGCTACGGTTTTGATTATGCAACTTGAATAGTTGAGGAGGGGGGCATTGGACATTGTTTCTTTTCGCGTTTGATTCTGATAAAATAAAGCTAAATCTCCAGTATCAATAATATTGTACTTTTTAGGAAACACTGTGTCGCAAATTAAATATCAAAATAGTTAACAATAAAATTCATTTTGAATTAAAAATGAATATAACAATATAGAATGAAAAAAACATAATAATGAGTTGGTGTAATCTGAATATCGCTAATGTATTTTTCTTTTTAGATAGTGATAGTTATGAAAATATGGATGTCATTGAAGAAGATAATTCAGAATTTAAAAGACAGTATGTTTGTCCACCAGAGTGCTAGGAACAGAGCTATCTAAGGCATATTGGCACATCATAACTTCAAGGGAATACCAACAGAAATGATGTCTAAAGTAGAAATTAATGTTAACTTTCTAATAAGTAACTTGAATAAAATATTTGCACTTTAAATTAGATCTAGATTTTAAATGGTTAAGTGGCATCCTGTATTTTATGTCATCAACAGAAATCGTGACATATTGTCTAGTTTCCAACGTGCGATCTTACTTTGACGTTCGGCGTCTGTAACAAATTCATTCAACTACCAATATCTTTGCTCAATAAAGCTGACGTCATTTATTGGCGCGCACATTGAAGTTCACGTTAACGTTTTGTTCAATATGTGTAGCTTAACCTCTCTTCTTTCCTAGACAGTGAACTTGAACTTGGAGGTTAATTTCATACTTTAAACCTACACAAACTCCGAACGAAGTATATGTCGTGTAGTTTTGGGAAAGGATATGTATCGATATGGTGAACTGAATTCAACAATGTTTTTCTCTTAAACCAATTATTGAAAACATTCTTTAAAAAAACAAGGTTCGTTATGTAATGTTGACTGATTGGCAATAATTTAATGCAAAAACTATTTACACATATTTTTTAAAACTGTTTTTGTTAAAATTGATTTTTTGTTCCTCTTTACCAATTCTTGAGAGTGGAATAAAATGTCTTTCCGAACCTTGTTGGATCAAAATAGATCATACAACATTTTCTTAGACCTCTCAAAAATCATGCAAAAATTAAAACAAAACCCCCCAAAATAGATAAAAATTAAGATAAATATTTTATTTCATTAACAATATACTTTTTTAAAATCAACCAAACTTTCCTTTGTACAACTACAATATTGAGAGACCTAAAAACGTTGTATTTATGTCGTTTTGTTCCAATGAGGTTCGGATAGATTTTCATTTCATCCCGAACATATGATACCAAGAACAAAATAAGTGTCTGGTGTGTTTTCTAAAACAATATAGAAAAAAGTATATATACATATTTCAAATTATAATGCAACCATTAAATTGATGATGTGTAAATTTTCAGAATGTGTTAATGACTTGTTTAAAAGAAACGCGTGTCGCAAAAAGTTCACCATATCGATATCACTCCTTTACCTGGGATACGCTCACCTGTCAAATCCCGATTTAAATCGGGAGAAATCCCGATTTTTTGTTGCTTATCCAGATTTATTTTTCAAAATCCAGATTTTCGAGAAATCCCGATTTTAAGGATACATTCCAAATTTTTTTGTAAAATATCCCGAGTTAAAGAATTTTTTTCACAAATTATCCCGATTTTGTGTTCAAAACTTCCAATTTGTTAACGAATCATCCCGATTCTGTAGTAAAAACTCCCGATTTTTAACCAGAATTTAATTTAATAGATGAATCTGAGACCTAGCCCGTACTAGTCATCATTCTTATGCATACCGAGTTCCTGAAAATACTGGCGAACTTGTAGAAGGTTTTAGCGATGATGGTGTTTGGGGCATTTGGTACTGATATCTTAAATGTGATGAAATCTATGGAGATTACAAACGGAGTTGTTATCATCACAAAGTGGTCAAAAGGGCCCTTAAACAAACAAACATAGATATTTAATATTCTTCAACCAGCTATCACTGTGCCAAAGACTACCTTAGCTCGAACAAATGATTTTCTGACCTACAACAACATGGACATGCTAAGGAAATTATCCCCAATAAATAGCTACCTAAAAACACAAGATACAAGTAAAATTGAAATGAGGAAGTCACAAAACATTGGGGAAAGAGATAAAAGTCCATCAAGATCAATTCAGACTGAGAACTCGGATGAAAGTGACATGAATACTACATTCATAGAGCAAGACAATGAACCAGAATTACCCTCACAAGGCATAACCCGTCCCAAAGATACAGCCAGCAACCTATGTGAGTACTGTAAGAAAAATGTGAGTGTAGTAGAATGTGAACTATGTAGGACAGTTGTCCTGTAATAAATGTCAAAATTTGACAAAACCAGCACTGAAGGCAATTAATGCCCATAAAAATCTTCACTGGTTCTGCATATCATGTGAAAATAATGTTAAAGATTTATTGGAATCGAACACCATCTCAAATACAAAACTCAATGAGGCCATTACCATATCAAACAAGAAATTGACTGCTACAATTACACAGAAGTTTCTAAAAATGCAGAGTGAAATAATAGCAAAAACAGCCGACAGTAAAATAACCAAACAAATATTAGAACTAGAGCGAAAAATGTATAATGATTTTGCAATAGTGACAGAAACACTTAAGACAAGCAATAATATCCTCATAGACAAGATGGAAAATTTGGAGAAAGAGATCAAGCAAGTCGAACAGACTGTGAATGAGGAGAGACAAAACGTTGGAACTACTACACAGATCAGTGAAATACAAACTAACCTGTCTGAAATGAAGAAAATAGTGCAAGAAAAGCCAGATATAATAACAGAACTTGAAGAGAAAGACAAGAGAAAAAACAACCTTGTCTCCTCAAATGTCCCTGAAAGTAGACAGGATACAGCAAGACAGCGTCAGATGGCAGACATAAGTGTAGTATGTGACTTAATCGAATTCCAACTTGGACTAGGTAGTGTCAACATTTCTCGTACAACTAGGCTCGGGACCCATGAGGGAGATTCTAGAAGACCACTACTTGTTATTTTTGAAAACACTGAAAATCGGGACAAAGTTCTGAAAGCGGCACCAAGACTCAGAAAAAGCACATCACTGGGCTTTCAATAGCAGGGGGCGAGTGTCCGAAATCGCCGTTTGTTTTCGATAATTCGCCGTTTGTTAGAAGTCAAATATTGTCTAAGTTTTGGGGGAAAATATAAGTCTTCTATAGACTATCCTTTATTTTATTCAGCGATCTTGTTTTGCACTTCCTTGTCTATGATTTGTACCTCAGTTTCGAACTGCAATGGAACTCACTATAATCGTAAGGATCACTTGATCTCATTATAGTAGTAAACACCGTCCAATTTTGTACCTGTTTGCGCTATGGATTTTAGATCACTACCATGTTGAAATGGACCATGGCCATACCATGGTATACCATGGTATGACCATGGCATACCATGGTATATGGCCATGAAATGCAATGAAATACCATGGTAATACCATGGCCGATCATGAACGTTAAATGGCACCATTGCATTTCATTGTTAACAGTGCGTTTTTAACATGGAGTTTTCCATTGAAAAAATACTGCCGTTTCGCAGTATTTCATGGTCAGAAACCATCAAATGCAATGATATCATGGTCAAGTTCTCGGCTATGATATCATTGCATTTGATGGTTTCTTGACCATGATATCATTGCATTTGATGGTTTCTGACTATGAAATACTGTGAAACGGCAGTATTTTTTCAATGGGAAACTCCATGTTAAAAAAACGCTCCTGACCATGAAATGCAATGGTGCCATTTAACTATCATGATATACCATGGTATACCATGGTCAATTAACATGTAATTTTGTATCTAAAAAATACCACCGTTTCACAGTATTTCATGGTCAAATACCATCAAATGCAGTGATATCATGGTCTAGACATTTAACCATGATATGCAATGGTGCCATTTAATTATCACAATCTACCGTGGAAACTATACTTAAAATTTTGCATTTAAAAATACTGCTATTTGCAGTATTTCATGGTTGCAAACCATCAAATGCAATGAAGTAGAGTCAAGATGTTTAATCTAAGACTGGAGGTTTGACTTACAAAATATTAAGTTGATCTCCTATTTAACTGACAACAGTCAAATAAAAGTAAAGCATATTTGTTTAACAAAAAAAAAATTGTTTCTAGGGTTATTAACTTAATTAATCATAATAGAAATTAATTTATTAAATAAAGGAACAAAAGTATATAAAGATGTGATTTTGATGAATATCAGAATCACTAATTATAATAATTTGGTTATCTAATCAACATTTATTAATAAAGATATTTCACGTAAAAAATACTTTTTGAACATGGCCTTTCATTGTATTTCACTGCATTGCAAGAAAGACCATTGCATTTCATTGCATATCATGATCAATCATTGTATTTCATTGCATTTCATGGTTAAACGTGGTATTTCATTGCATTTCATGATCCATTTCAACTCTGACCAATTTTAGACTTGAGACTCTTGTAGAGTTCTTTTTAGCAATGAAATACCATGGTATAACCATGGTATTTGATGGTCAGGTTTGACAATGAAATGCTATGAAATACAATCAACCACGAAATGCAATGATATGCCATGATAAATGATAGTTATGATTATGGCACTCAAATACCATGGTGTGACCATAGTATTTGATGGTCAGGTTTGACAATAAAATGCCATGAAAAACCACCAACCATGAAATGCAATGATAAAACCATGATAAATGAGAGTTATGATTTTGGCAATGAAATGACATGGTATGACCATGGTAATTGATTGTCACACGGTACAATGAAATGCCATGAAATGTCATCAACCATGATAAACAATGGTAATGCCATGGTAAATGATGGTCAGGTACATAACAATAAAATATCATGGTATGGCCATGACATTTGATTGTCAAATTGTACAATGAAATACCATCAACCATGATATACAATGGTAATACCATGGTAAATGATGGTCAGGTACATGGCAATGAAATACCATGGTATGACCATGGTATTTGATTGTCACATCTTATAATGAAATGTCATCAACCATGATATACCATGGTAGATTATGGTCAGGAACATGGCATTGAAATACCATGGTATTTGATTGTCACATCTTACAATGAAATGCAATCAACCATGATATACCATGGTAATACCATGGTAAATGATGGTCAGGAACATGGCAATGAAATACCATGGTATTTGATGGCAAACTTTGGACATGAAATACCATGAAACATGGTATAACATGATATACCATGGTATACCATGGTCAAAAATTGACCAAAAAAACATCATTGCCACCATGGTCAGAGTTGATGGTAATTTCATTGCCGATCATGATAGACCATGGTAAACCATGGTATACCATGGTATCATGGTTTACGTTTAAACATGGTATCTGACCACTATCATGTGCATGATAATTCAAATTCCAACCTTTGGTATAATCAGAGTTGGTTATTTTTCACTGGACATGCAGTTACATGTATGATTGATACAACTCTGTCCAACCAGTCACAGTACAGTCTACCCTGCGTCAGTGCGTGCAGAGTCTAGTTAAATTACTGAAGACGAAGAAGCTCTCTTTTAAGAAGTGAAGTCAAACGAATGCAAAGGGTAAGTACAGTCCTTCCAATGGGTGTAAAATTGTATTAATCAGTTAAAGGCCCCATATAAAGTTTAAACCACTTTGGCTTATATTTTTGTCTTATCCAATGTTATCAAAGCGTGAAATGTGAAACTTTTTATTAATTTAAAAAATGTTTTTGAAGGACTTTTTGTTTAAAATATCGTGAATTTATTCAAAACTAACTTTAAGAGGTCACACTAATCCTTTAAAGCGATAATTCACACCGATGTATAGCAATCATCCTCACTTGTTCTTTTGCCGACAAAATCAAGAAAATTGGTTGATAGGTGAGCGAGCAATGAACTCATCCATGCATGAAAGTGGTTCAGGGAAAGATGCATTTCAAAATTTTAATTCTCATAGAAACCAATGGTAAACTAATATTAAAAACATATTCATCCTTTTAACCTGGTTAGACAGTCAAAATTGGTTTATTGTTTAGCATATTTAGAAAAGATTGACATTGAAAAATGTTGCCACCTAAGTGATGTCACGATGTGGTCACTTAGGTTGAAAATATTTTCGATATGCTAAATCATTAAATTGGCACATTAGATATAACATTTTATTTTTAACATGGTGTGTCCGTTATATATTGGTGTTAAAAAGATATAGAGGTTCTTATATGAGTACCTGTGCAAGATCGTCCATTCTTGATGAGATTTAATAATTCCTCTTTATCGAGTCGCAGACGAGATAAAGAAACATTATCAAAGCGACTGTCGGATAAATTATGAATGTAGTTTCGCACAGGTGTCAACGGAACCAAACAGTGAACCCCGCTTTCCCGAACCCGAGTTTCCAGAATTCGCCTCGCATGCCTTCGACTCTTTCTCAAGATTTGGGCCCTAATTTTCTCAAAATATATTGTACCCCGACATTATCATCCTGGTGTCTCGTTTATAACACCCTTGTAATTACAATGCGAAGTTACTTAAGCATGATAAAAAGTGTATGTGTGGATGGGGGGAGGAGGTTTGACCCCCGCTTACCAAAAGCTGGGACATGTATACCTTTATATACTCAACCGGCCAAGTATTAACAGTACAAAAGGGAGAAAAAATCCACCAGGTTCATAATTCTACACGTTCACGTACAAGTTTAAAAAAGTGTATCTTAAATTTATGTAGAACTACGCCTTTGTACAAGCGACGCATTTTCACAGGTGCGTCTTTACAATGAAACACAATAACGAGAATTGCAACTTTAGGATCTTGAAAAAAGTTGCAATATTCTTCCTGGTTAGAATAGGTTTCCACGTACAACTAGAAACACTATATAAAATAACTATCTATACACCATCAATGCAAATATATGCTTTCTTCCATTCTGATACTCATGGCATCTTTCTGTTTCACCTGAAACACAGGGCTGAGAAGAAATGAGATGTCATGGCTTATCATGATGGCTTTCTTCGAGAATACATAATGCGGGGTGTCACATTCATTGCAACACACCTTGCAACAATGTCTTATATGAGGGTAATTTCTTATATTGAGAAGTTTATCATCTATTGAAATTAAATACTTGTAGCTACAAAAAGCGAATTTGTTTGCGCAGTCCTAGCTCGACATATTGAAAACAATATTTACAACATGGTATTCTTAGTAGACTGTTCAATTTGGAATTTCGAAGTAGCCAAACATCAGCTTTCTAACAAAAATCATCATTAAAGGATTTTATCAAAGTCTTCCATGCAAATGAAGGTGTGAATTCACATTAACAAATTAAGATTAGATCCACAATATGTTATCAAATGGTTAAATGCGCAAAATGTGTAGATATGTTTTCCTTAATAATGTATGAGGAGGCCTTTCAGGCAATTTTCGAAAACGTAGTGAGAACAAGTTTGGTGTAGAGGGGAGGGGGATATCTCCCACCTCGGTCTCTCTCTAATGCCTTGGCCACATATGCGCCGGGCGCCGGCCGATGATTAGTCATCGGCCGATTTCTAAATCAATTTCGACAATAATTATCTAATTCGGCAATTTTAGTTACAAAACATGAAGGTACATTATGTAAAATGTTGAAGACAATTGGTGCATATTTAACAAAATACCGGCACCAGTCCTGTTACTTTTGGAACACCCTGTATGTCACCATTTCTGGCAATGTCTGGAGGCGGTAAAAACTAAAATGAATCTGATATACACATAATCACAAGTGAATCATCCATTAATACATCACTCTCATTTTAATAATGACAATTCTAGATTTTGAGTTCTATTAAAAGTGTTCAATTCAACGGGTGCATTTGGATTTGTGAAATGCAACCTGTGTAAGGGTAAGTTATCTTATAAAAGGTAAATGACATTCTATATAAGTTGCCCTAGTCATTCCACAGTTCCAGGTGTTATTTTGTGGAGCCCATGTCTTGTCACATCACACGTGGAAATGACTTTGACAAACCTTGGACATCTTTCTTTCAGTCCATGGACTCTAAAATAACAAGAATTTGCATTGTCGGGAGCGTAAAATTGGTTATTTTGAATGCCGCCTCTTGTATTTTTCATCTGCCCCTTGTACACAAAGTTAGTGAAACCACTGCATCATGGAGGACTACATACATCCAGGCAGACCTGACCCCTCATGAAAGAAGACTAGCTTATGAATTACGCCAAGAAAGAAACAGACGCTTAGAAAATGGAGAAACTGACCTCATTATAAGAAACGGGAAGATACTCAAGAAGCGCCAGTTTAGCACTGACCCCCCTCGACTAAATAGAGATAGAAATATTCAAAATCAGTCTCAGAGAAATAGAAACAGGCATCCAATTTCAAGTTCAGATGAAGAGGAAACCTACAATAGAGTCTGATATGGAAAGCCAAACATATCACCCACCAGCATCACCATGGCTACCACCTCAGCAATACTATAATCCTCAGAAAAGAGCAGAAGAGCAAGCATCAGCAAGTTACTTCCAGGACAAATCCAGAAATAATGATACTCCTCTATCCAGATCACAAATCGGGACCCCATAGAGAAGAGCGGAGATACTGGAAGAATCGAGCTATCATGAGGCAGAAAAACAAGAGGAACGACAACAAAACATAGTATATCATCAATCAGGATCTAATCGACAAAGAAAATATCAGGGCCACAAGAGTAGAACCCCAAACTCCAGGAAACAATGACAAGCTACTAGTGCTGTAAATGGTGTAAATAGTGTACATAAAAACTCTCTTAAACTGATTTATACCAATTGTGACTCATTGATAAATAAGAAAGATGAGCTGAATGTAATAATAGGGATAGAAAACCAAGATGTTATAGCTTTAACAGAAGTTAAACCCAAAAATACCAGGTATCCCATTATGAGTACCGAACTAAAGATAGACGGGTATGAATGTTTTAATAATATAGAAGTAGAAAATAGCAGGGAAGTAGCGGTATATGTTAAATCAGGACTACAATGCTCCCAAATAGAACTAGCTGATAACAGTAAAGAATCAATATGGATAAATGTAGGTTCAGGAGTAAATAAAGCCACAATCGGATGTTTGTATCGAAGTCCTAACAGTTCAAAAGAAAATTCCCTTAATCTCATATCACAAATACAAGAAATGTGTGGAAAAGCTCCAAATTATTTAACAATAGTTGGAGACTTTAACTTGCCAAATATAAACTGGAACTTGAATACAGTGAATCCGGGACCAAACAGAGAAATAGGTGAAAAACTCTTAGAGATAACTGAGGATAATTTTATGACACAACATCAAGTAGAACCAACTCGTATTAGACCCGACCAACAATCCAATATATTATATCTTATCATCACAAATGAACCAGATACAATTACAAATAATAAAACTATCTCGCCACTCGGAAAAAGTGATCATTGTCTGCTATCTATGGAAATGAATTGTGGAACAAAGTTCGAACCATCCCCCAAAGAGATACAGCTTATTCACAGAGGGAATTTTGAAGCCATGAAAGCTGACTTGGACATTGACTGGGAAAAAGCATTTCAAGGGAAATCTACCGAGGAATGCTGGGCCCTCTTCAAAGATAAACTAGAAGAAACAACAAAAAGACACATCCCAACTACACAATCCCAAAAAAAGAAAGAACCGTGGATAGATAATGAATGTATGAAGAAGATAAGAACAAAACGGAGAGCCTATAACAAGATGTCCAAGAGAAGAAAAAACAAATCCTGTACCGAGGACGATGAAAAAGCCTATAAGAAGATTTGCAAAGAAGCCAAGGCAGAGGTTAGGAGAGCCATAAGAAGGTATGAAAAGAAAATAGCAAAATCAGCAAAATCCAATCCTAAATTATTCTGGAAATACACGGGTTCTAAAACAAAGACCAGGATAGGAATACCAACCTAGACAAAGACAATGACACTAAGACAGAAACAGAACAAGAAAAGGCAGATCTGTTGAACAACTTTTTTTCTGATGTGTTTACAAAAGAAGATACAGATAACATGCCTCTACTTGACTTTATATATATAGGTTCTTATATTGAAGAATGGTCTCTATCTGAGCCGGAGGTAAAGATAGCCCTCGAGACAATAAAAACCAACAAGTCCCCAGGTCCAGATAAGATAAAAGGAATAATCTTAAAAGGCCTGGCAGATATTATCTCATACCCAATATATGTTATCTTTAAAAGATCTCTGAAAGATGGGTATCTACCAATAGACTGGAGACGAGCAAATGTCACCCCCATCTTCAAAAAAGGTTCCAAGTCCAACCCCACCAACTATAGACCAGTGAGCCTGATAAGTATCATATGCAAGCTACTAGAAAACACAATAAGACACCAACTACTGAACCACATGAAAAAGAACAAATTATTATCGACAGCACAACATGGTTTCTTACCAAACAGATCCTGTACAACAAATTTACTTGAAATTATAGAAGCATGGACTCGACTAATTGATATAGGGGGCGCTATAGACAAAATCTATTTAGATTGGGCGAAAGCGTTTGATTCTGTACCTCACCAAAGACTGCTTCTAAAGTTGAAATACATGGGAATTAGAGGTATCGCACACAGGTGGATAAGCCATTTTGTAACCCAAAGACAGCAGAGAGTAGTAATAAATGGAACATCAGCTGAATGGATGCCTGTAACGTCCGGTATAACTCAGGGAAGTGTGCTCGGGCCGATTTTGTTCCTAATATACATCAACGACATGCCTGACGTGGTAAAACAAAGTAAAATTAGTCTCTTTGCTGATGATACAAAGCTCTACAGAAATGTGACAAACCCAACAGAAAATCAACTCCTTCAGAAAGACCTTGATGCAATCCAAACCTGGACAGATAAATGGCAGCTAAAATTTAATACAAGCAAGTGCTCAGTCTTGCATTTAGGAAGGAGAAATGCAGAATGTGACTATACCTTGCGAAATAACAGCAATGATGATAATATGACAATCAGTAAGTCAAAATGCGAAAGAGACTTGGGAATCTATATGGACTGCAATTTAAAGTTTAGTGAACATGTCAAAATAGTGGCAAATAAAGCAAATCAAACCCTGGGTATGATAAAACGATCCTTCAAATATTGGGACTTTGACTCTTTTAGGTTGTTGTTCAATGGACTAGTGAGACCTAAATTAGAATATGCGAATGCAGTTTGGAATCCATACCTAAAGAAGGATATTGAAATCATTGAGAATGTACAAAGAAGAGCGACAAAAATAATTCCATCACTGAGGGAACTCTCATACCCTGAACGTCTTAAGGTACTAGATATGACAACACTTGCATTTAGACGACTCAGAGGAGATATGATAGAGACATACAAGTATATTAATAACTTCTATGATGTAAATACAAAACTACTTTTTCCCAGTCTACTCCAGCAAGAAGTACCACAACGAACACGTAGATGTAACACCCAGTATCTATTTAAGTCACATTGTAAAACATCCACAAGACAGCACACATTTAGCCAGAGAGTAGTAAAACAATGGAATTGTATAACAGAATGGGTAGTTATATGCCCAAAGTGTGAATCAGTTCAAAAACAGATTGGACTCCCACTGGTACAATCACCCAATGAAATACGATCATACAGTGGACTATCATTTTATACATCGTTACTAACCTTAAGTATTGATCGGTTAAACAGGCAAAATATGCCTATAAACCGTAATCATCTTATAACCATACATCTTATATGAATCAAGTGTAGGATTGTATCAAGCTTGGGAATTTCAATTGAGTTTACCTGTTAGCACAAATTATTACATACCTCATATGTATTCTATACGCTTATTGGTCAATTCATGGTCACATGATATGAAATAGATAGACTAATTCCCTGGAAAGTATTAAATCCCCGCTTTCGCAGATTACGGGGAAGATAAATGCTACTAATGACCGATGACGTCATTGAAATCACAGGAAAACGACTGCGCATCTTTAGTGCGCATTCAAAGTTCAGTTCAGACGACAATATGGCTGGTCGTTTCGAAACGATAAATGACGATGATTTGGATAAATTGATTGACCAAGCCGATTCTTTGGCTACAAAAAACATTATCAAATCTTCAAGGAAACTCTTCGAAGAGTACTGTGGAGAAACTAACTGCGATGCTGACTCAGACAATCCAGAAATGATAGGATCTATATTGGAGAAATTTTGGCCGGCCTGCCGGAAACAAGACGGGAATCTGAACACAAATTAATCACTCCAAACAGTAAAATACGGACTTAAACGGTATTTTCGAGATAAGTTCAACTGTGATCTCAGTGAGGACGATCAGTTCTGCAAGCCTAACAAAGTGTTCAATGCTTTGTTGAAAAAATGAAACGAAAGGGTCTGGCTGATGTAAAACACAAGCAACCACTGGAAAGCAATGATTTAAAGAAATTATATTCGTCATTTGAATTAGACACACCTAGAGGCCTTCTGCATAAAGTATTTACTGACATTATGATATACATGTGTAATCGTGGACGTGAAAATCTGCGTAATTATACCAAAGAAGACTTTGTCATGGAGGTAGACTCAACGGGTCTGAGATATGTGCAAATGTCCCGTCACATACTGACCAAAAACCACCAGGGTAGTGATGACGCAGAAGACAAATCACCAAGAATGTATGAATTGAAAGGTAAGGTAGTACTTATTAAAAAAATCTCAAAATCGTCAGTCCTCTGTCTTGGCACAATACTTTGACAATAAAATACAAAACAGTACAAAACAATACAATACAATACAATACAATACAATACAATACATGTGTGTTTATTTTCACTTACTGTTCTGTTATGTGCACGTGGATTTATAAATACTTTTATCTAATTTTTTTTAATTTATGTATTTTCAGGCAATAATAATGCGACATGTCCTATTGCCTCATTCATCAAATACACAAATCACCTCAATCCAAAGTGCGATGTATTTTTCCAACGCCCTCGAAACCAAATAGAAGAAGATTTGGTTTGGTATTGTGACTCTCCTCTCGGGAAAAATACCCTTGGAAACATGGCCAAAACAATGTCCAGTTGCTACAACCTTTCAAGGCCATACACAAACCACTGCCTGCGAGCAACAACGATAACCAACTTAGATGCGCTAGGGTTTGCCTCACGACATATTATGGTTGTATCTGGACAAAAGTCCGAGCAGACAATTAAGAACTATTCACATACTGATGAAAACACAAAAAGACAAATGTCGTATGGGTTGGCTCAATCTGTGTCAACCTCTACACTAGATGTAGTAGACTCACCAGTACAGCGTCATAATCAGATCACACCAAGTCTGCCAGGATTACCAGCGAAGGATGTTATTAATATGAACCCCATGGACATAGAATCAGACCTTCTAATGCCCTTGGAATATAGAATCAGACCTTCTAATGCCCTTGGAAGATGGTATCTCATCTTCCCGAGAGAGCAATATCTTGAGATAAACCAAAAGAACACGGCACTCAATATAAACAATTCAGTTGTCACCATAAATTATTACTATGGCAAACATTAATTATTATATGTTGAACTGATAACATAAACATGTACTATATATGGCAAACATTATTGCAATTTTTTAAGTAAAATTTATGTAAATATATGTTGAATTAAAGCAAGAAATGTCTTAAAATTTTTTTAGTTTGAATACATATGAGGTATGTAATAAAACAAATAGTGACTGCCAAATTTTCGGGCAATAGGGCAATAACCTGCCTGTGGCCTCGGGAACATGTCAGTGGACAGGATATTCCCTCGGGGAAAATAGTTTGCCCTATTGCCCTCAATGGCAGTCACTATTTGTATAATAACAGGTCCCTGTAAATACCAGTATAATGTTATTGTACGAGTGAAATCTGATTGGAACATAATACCCTTATTCACTTTTAGGGATTAGCATTTTTCACATTCATTCTAACCACAGAGTCATGTGGGTTTTAATATTAACATTTCACTCAATGGAATTTAATTTTTAATAAGCCCAGCCTGAGTTTGACAGACTACTATTTTGTTTCCAATGCACTCAGAAGAGGAATTAACTGAATTGCAATTGCAATACTGAGAGTATCCTACTTTGCATCCACAAACGCTTGTGTTTTTTTAACATGATTAATTTTCATTCGTTCACATGTTTAATGTTTCCAGATATACTGTTATAGTTAATCTACAGTCTCAATCATCAGTAAATTAGTAAAAGTTAAATAAATCAGAGTTATTCTATTGAATAAAAGGGACTCAACTCACTTTATCTTTTGATTGGTTGTGCTAAGCATACCTAAGTTTCTTTTGATTTACTTATTTGGTAAACGATATTTTGAGGGATTATAGTACTCATCAGATTTTATTTTTGAAATCTGATTTCACAATTCAATTGACTTGATTATACATAAGTGACCAAACTAGCGCAATCTTTGTTTAGGTGTGCTAAGCATAGCTATGTTTCTCTTGATTTACTCCCGCTTAATAGGTAGAGGACATACTGAGTGATTATAACAGTACTCATCAGATTTACTTTGGAAGCTAATTCCAAAATCTTATTTGGTAAACAATATAATGAGAGTGATTTCAGAACTCATCAGATTTTATTTTGAAGGCTGATTTGAGTGATTTCAAAATCAATCAATGAGCGATTATCCAATTATCCCTCATAAGTTCATTTGATTTGATTTGATTTGATGGGTAATGTAATGCATATCAATGTAAATATATTTTAATCTGGAAAATATCTGTATATATCTGTAAATACTATATTAATCTTGTTTTGAATGATCTTTGGGATTATAATGATATATGTTTGCAATCATGTTATGACAGTGCTTGCTCCTTTAACTGTTTCCCCAGTCAATGTCCAGTTAATGACTGGCAGCTTATTCAATGAACTGACATGTTTCATTATCACAAATATGAACATTTATGGTGAACCTACACATTTTTACCTATTTGAACAACATTATAACCGCCGATAACAATGGCATGAATTTATGGATGGAACTTCCTTTTGCTAATTCCTTGCTTTTTGATCACTAATGCTAATTGCTTGCTTTTGATCACACACTTGAATAAGGAATACAATGAATTGACTGAACAAGACATTGTGAACCAATCTATTATGCAATCATGCAAATACTTATACCCAGAATCATTAAATTCGAAACTTCAATCACAACATAATGTATCAATGAATTTTGGTTGCATTAATGCAAGAAGCCTATCACATTTTTCGAAAGTTGTTTATTTAAATGAGAAACTGAATAATCAAATTGACATACTTGGAATTACAGAAACATGGCTCAAAGAAAATGATGAACACAATTTATTAATGAATGGCTTTTATTCTGAATTTGTTTCAAGACAGGATCGGATTGGTGGAGGGGTAGGTATATTTATTCGCGATAGCATTAAGTACAAGCTGAGACCAGATCTAATAATTGAAAATGACTATAATACCCAAGCACTTACAGTTGAAGTTGAGCAGTCAAATGACAAAAACATATTAGTTTCAGTTATCTATAAACCCCCTGATGTTGATATTAGCCAATTTAATAAAGATCTTACACAATTTATGAATATAATGACCAAGGAAAATAAAGAAATATTTTTGATGGGAGACTTTAATATAAATATACTTAACGCTGATCATGAAGAAACTGCTAACTTTGTGAATATATTATACTCTTTTAACTTATATCCAACCATTTTCAAACCAACACGAGTTACTACACAAACTGCTTCCTTGATAGATAATATTTTTACCAACTCTCTTAAGGCCAGCCAATCTGGTATAATTTTAACTGATATATCTGACCACTTTCCAATATATGTAACGACTGACTTACCTATTAATAAGAAAGTGAGTAAACGCATTTCTTTTCGCCAAATAAAAAACAAAAATCATATTACCTTTAAATCACGCCTTTCTGAACTTGACTTTTCCCAGCTATATGAATTTGATGATGTTAATTTAGGCTATGCATATTTTATTGAAAAAATTCAAAGTCTCTATAATGAATGCTTCCCGGTAACTACTAAATATATTAAATATTACTACAATAAAAAACCTTGGCTGACAGAAGGAATTTTGACCTCTATAAAATTTAAAAATAAACTTTACATTAACTATTTAAAGCACTCTACACAAGATAAGCTTGAATCTTACAAAAAGTATAAACGCATTCTAAGGCAAAATATTCGACATGCAGGAAAACTTCATTACAGATACAAATTCGAACAATCATCGTGTAATATAAAAGACACCTGGACACACATTAATGAAATATTAAACAGAGGAAAGAAATTGCAAATATCACCTGATAAAGGACAAGGTGCAATTATTGGCAAATATCCCTATGGTCAAAATGAATCATTCGTAGGTGTAACATGAAGAAAAAAATGTCGTATAATACTTTGGAAAATATTAAAGTGCTCGGACACACATAAGCTGAGATAGGGATCATTTCGTTCAGTAAGGTTGTATTGACTTACATGGAGCTGTGCACCATTGACTTAAAGACCAAAATCCAGTATAAAAGGAGAGGGGGTTGCTTGGAACAGCCAAATATGTATGTTTGAATACTTTCTATTAACAGAAACCAGTAAATTTTAATTGATTTTTAGTGTTTCTCAATAAATTGGCTTTTGTTTGTTTTGAAACTTGTTGTGGTCACGTATGAACATTTGGAGACAACAAAAATGTACTCAGTTTTGTAAAATATTATTCTAATTTTGAATAAGAACAAGTGAAAGTTTTTTAAATGCTACTTAATTATGATCAGTAGAAAAGTTCAAAATTTGAATCTAACCAATAGCATCATCCAAAGCTAAGGTCAAAGATCAGATTTCGGGTCAAGAAGGGTTCAAGTAAACAAAAGCAACTTCTACTGCCAGCTGATTGGCCAGCTCTTAATGGGTATGTTGACTGGCTCTATGATTAAAACACCCTGGGTTTCTACTTAACAGAAATTTAGGCCTTTAACATGAGGATATCAGCAGATCCCAATAGAAGCCATTGGTTTCCATTGATTATCACAGAAATACCAAAATTACACTATGACCTGAATCGATTGCAAACTTAATAATTTCACAAAACGACACAAATGGTTTATCTCATCAAATGTGCAAATATGAAGTTTGCAATCGATTCAAGTCATACTTAAAATTAAAAGATTGTACATTTTTTCATCATTTCTTCCCTACAAAATGGCTATAGAAAAATGCTCCAAAAACAACTTTTACACTTATCAAATATCGTACAAGTTTGTAAAACCAAAGATTACACTATTATATTTCATTATGTAGTAACATATTTGGATAAGATGCAGGGATGCGTAGGATGTAAATGGATTTTGACAGACACAAAAACACTTCCTGGTTTGGAAGCTTCCTGGTCAACTCAACCCCAAGTCAACTCAACCCAAGTCAACTCAACCCTTAGTCAAGTCGACCCCAAGTCAAGTCGACCCTTAGTCAAGTCGACCCCAAGTCATCTCGACCCTTAGTCAACTCGACCCCAAGTCATCTCAACCCTTGGTCAACTCAACCCTTAGTCAAGTCGACCCCAATGATTTAACTTGTTTTAAGTAGATTAAAATACAATATAATATTTCATTAAATAGTACTTCGATGAATATTTTGATAGTATATGATTTATTAAAGGAATAATAGAAAATTATGGTAAAGGTAAACTTTCCTATTTGAATCCTATTTGATTAATGCAATTTCTTCCCTAATTCAAAAAATATTACATTGAGAAAATATACTGTTTTATAGACTTTTTGATTTAAAGATAATTTTAGAAATGAATATTGAAATCGCTGTTGATACACTAAGAACTAAGTATGGTAAATACGATATTCAATTCATTTACCCAAACAAAGCATTGAACAGAAGAAAATATGATTTCATGAAAACTTATAGAAAGATGTTAATCTGGGATAAAAATAAATCTGACATATGATTAAGATAATGAAAAACATAAATCTTTTTGTTTGTGCAGTTTGATTTGAAATCTAACTTCAAACAAAAAAAACATTTCCGTCACCTATATATCAAAACGAAGATTTGAACTGGATCATAAAATCCCAATCTGATTGTTTATGACACCTGACATATGAGTAAGATAGTGGAAAATAGAAAAACATAAATCCCATTGTTTGTTCAGTCTTGTTTTAAAATGTTACTTAAAAAACATTTCTATCACCTATAGATCAGAAGGAAGATTTGAACTATATCATATTGTTTATTGTTATAAAATCCAAATCTTGTTATTCATGACACCTGACATGGGTACGATAATGGAAATTGTAAAATCATGAATCCGATTGTTTGTTCAGTCTTGTTTTAAAATCTAACTTCAAAAAATAAACATTTCTATCGTCTATAGATCAGAAGGAAGATTTGAACGAATTTCTTTACCCTTGTAAGGTGCATGCAGAAAAATTGATTTATAAACGATATTGGTTGATGTTTTTTACCTGAGCATGCGTGAAGTCTGATGAACACTTTTGACGAAGACCGAAGCAAACATTACTAGCTCTCGAACGAAATTCCAAGATTTAGATCATTTCGCCGTGTTTGCTAAGCGTGTATACGTGAATGACAAGCTGTTTTGAGCTGTTTTGAGTAGATGAGGGGCCTGTTTTAGGCACAACATTGATTTAGCTTGACATTAATGCGCACATTGGCACGTTTGATCATGTTAATACAAGTTTTTACACTCTTAGCAGGAGACGGGTTTTCGAAAAATCTGATTCACTCGATTATCGTATATTTCTACTGACATTTTAACACCACATCACATAGAATTACGATGCAGAATGATAATAAAACACAAAACAACTACTAAATTCCACTTGTTATTTCACAGGAGTTAAAAATGCACACTGCCTAGATTCTTTGTAAGGGTCGTCAGACATCGGATTGGCCGCCATATTTGAAATGAAAATATCACTAAATTGAGCTTTGCGCATGTCATAACATATCGACTGTAAAGGGGTGAGGGGGTGATATAGTTTATTTTATTTATAAACTCTTAAAAATTAGTGTTTGAGAAGCAGGAGTTCCTCATGGTACTATATTTGTACCCCTTTTGTTTTTCTTATAGATAAACGACTTTGCGGATGAAACTGTAAAATATTCTTGCTTTTTGCTGATGAATCTTCTATATTTTGCTCCTTCAGTGCTACCAATACCATTCGAAAAATGGCAATTTAACAATCAGATTTGAATGCTGTATACAACTGTTCAGAAAGATGGCAAATGTAATTTAAAGAACTAACATTTTAAAATCATTATAGATATGAAATGTTGACCCCTGACCCGGATCTTGGTGATGAACAAATACCAACGGATACAACACACAAACGCTTTTGATTGGTCTTAGATACACATTTTTAAATATACGAGGGGGGATTCACAAGTAGTGGGACAAATGCTATAACTTCACTTATATCAACCAGATTTTATTCAAACTTGGAACACAGAACCACAAACATGTGATAATCATTGTGTAAAAATTTCAAAAAGTTACACCCAACTTCAGTAAAGTGAGAGTTCCAGTCATGACGTCACAACAGGGTCTACGGAACACATTGTTTGTCGCTAATTGCTAGTTAAATAAACAAGTCTCAGCTGATATCCAGGACGTGATCTAATCCGTGACTTCTAGCGAGTCCTTTTGTGGAGCACATCAATTCTGTGCAAGACTATTGATTCCTTATCCTTCTGGTGCAATCTCATTCTTTCTCAAAGTATTCGCCATGACAATCAATGAATTTTTGACTTCTCCTGAACCATTCTACAGGTATGCACCCTCAAAACCATATTTTCTAAGATTGGTCATCTCGGCTCTCACAGCATATTCAGAATACATATACAGAATACCACCTATACGAGGGGTGATCAGGAATTTCTGGACCGTTGGCTCTATTTTTGCCATTTTTATCCTTTCTTACTGATTTTTTGACATAATATAACCCAAATAAATAGCATCACATCATGAAGATTTCATTGTTCTATGACATCATTATCCCATTATTTTGTTACCATGGTGATCGGTGACGCGACAAGGTGGAGCTCAGAAAAATACCAAATTTGAAAATCAACAGTAGTTTTATATTACATTTTTTGACACTGTATTCATTGCTGAATATGTTACAAACATCCTCAAAGGTCTCCTCAAATAGGTTGTACTATATCATTAAGTATATTCATTAATGTTCATAATAACTGGCATTATTCTTCTATCAATTCTAATCCTCCAAAGTAGTTACCAGCATTTTGTAAGCATTTGTTATACCTTTTCACCTATTCCTGAAAGATGTGATACAGGCCGTCTTTGCCTACGAAATGTGATTGTTTCCATCGGCTGTGGCCGTGTACCACACGCACCGTATTCCCAATGCCGTGTACCACACGCACCATATTCCCCAGACTTAGCTGACTGTGATTTCTATCTTTTCCCAACAGTGAAGCAGAAAATTATGAGGTATCCACTTTGAGGCCAGTAATGAGATCATAATCAGGAATTCACACACCACGTCTTTCAGGACTGGGTGAAAAGGCATAACAAATGCTTACAAAGTACTGGTAACTATAATTTGAAGTATTATAAATGATGGAATAATAATGACAGATGCACATTAATAAATATACTTAATGAAATAATACAACCCAGATAGTATGTCACATATTCAGCAATGAATACAGTGTCCACATCATATAAAATTTCTGTTGTTTTTCAAATTTGGTATTTTTTCATATTAATGTTGTTTTTCAAATTTGGTATTTTTTCTGAGCTCCACCTTGTCGCGTCACTGGTTACCATGGTAACAAAAATAGTAAGATAATGGTGGCATAGAGCAATGAAATCTTCGTGAGGTGATCCTATATATTTGGGTTATATTATGTGAAAAAATCAGTAAGAAAGGATAAAAAATGGCAAAAATAGAGCCAACGGTCCAGAAATTCCTGATCACCCCTCGTATACTGAAGATTTTTTTACTTCTTTCTTTCCCATAGACTTCCAACAAACCTCTGTAGGTCTCTAAATACTGAAAACTTCTTCAAAGCATTAAATTTAATCACAGCACAGATGTTTATACATGATTCTTGCTTTTTCATTGCTATTTTAATCAAATTTTGCTCCATCCAAGAAGGACTGAAAATGGCAGTGTCCTGGTGTCACTGCTTTGTGTGACATCATAATAGCATGATGATGTAATTTATGTTACAGTTGTCATGACTACAAGGCTTGATACAATATGAAACCAAATATTTCAAAATAACCGTCATTTTGAGATATTTATGAGCATATTTATGTTGATCAAGCCCTTCATTTTTTAACTGCTCCATTAACCCCTACTTTTGGATACCATAGCAACCGTTGTTGCTAGAGAACACAATGAATTAAATTGAAATTTCACTCAACAATGCCTTATATCCTAATCCGTTCATGTGCCAACTTTGGTTGAGATGTATACACAGGGACTTGCTGCCTCAGGAAAGTCCCACTACTTATGAATCCCCCCTCGTATATACAGGCGCTTGTCCTTTTTAAGAGGGAATTGATGTTTTTCTCTTTTATTATGCCATATTATTTTAATGACCCTACAGTATGGTGTCGTGCCTGCATTAGAGAAATGCGAAGATGCTATGTTTGAAATTAATTCTATTCTTTGCTAAGAACACGATACATCTACTTTTATTACTATAAAAGTAAGTAATAAGAAGGGGTGGGGTGACAATTATCCTTTCAAAAAACATGTCAATATACCTTTGTCGTAATAGTGTGTGGCAAAATGAACAGTTAACGTTGAAAATACCTGAAAATATACATACTGTAAAATGCCTATGGTTAGACATTGTATTGCCCACCTACGCCCGCTTTATTACGCCCCTAACTGACAATTCTAATGTTAATTTGCCTGACTTGTATATAAACAATGGTTACCGCTAATAAAATGCCAACATTAGCTGTTTTTATGTGTGAGTACTGTACACGGTGACTCAAAAACAGAATCCTTCAAAAAAAGATCAATTTCGTTCGTACATATGTAATCAGCTTCTTTTTTCATGTAATTCACCATAATTGCTAAGTAAAACACCATAATAGGCTAAGTAATACACCATAATAAGCTTAGTAATACACCATAATAGGCTTAGTAATACACCATGATAGGCTAAGTAATATACCATAATAGGCTAAGTAATACACCATAATAGGCTAAGTAATACACCATAATAGGCTAAGTAATACACCATAATAGGAAAATCCACATAATGCAAATATTAAGACACTTGTTCACCTTTGAAACAAGGAATACGACAAATATACAAACTTTATCACTTGCAACAATTGAATTTTGAGAGAAAGAACATGTTAGAATTTAAAACTAATGATGTCATTATTTAAACACATGATTATCATCTGAAAGTTTAAAGGCATTATTAAACAGTCAAAACATTCATTTAAAATCCTGGCTTTTCAGCATGAAGTATCAAATCAGCATCATTAAAATAGCATACAGCATCAGCATTCAATATGTTGAGAACAGATAATCAGTACAGTTATACATCAAATGTTAAAAACAGGATCTTAAGAGGTTCTGGACAAATCATTTGATTCTGGACTTGTCATATTTTTTTTTCAACGAAATGACATCCACGGGTTGAATTTTTATTAGCTATTTAGAGAGTGAGTCCTGCCTAGTATTAATTTCAATAAAAAAAGATAAAATAGAACCCTATTTGAGAGTCAATCTAATACTTACATTACATTGATAAATTAAGGCAAATCCTGAAATATTTTTAAAGTGCATTTTTTATGAAATATTATCCAGCAAGTATTTAGATGAAACGGTCTTATTTAAATACAAATCATAACATGATGATATTTTTCATGAAACATTTTTCATTTTTAATTTAGGTGAAAACCCTTACATGATGATGTGTTTTCATAACTTCTTTCATAAAATTCCATCAAGGGGTGAAGATAAAATGATCGAATTTAAGTGATTTAAGGATCACGAGAATATGTTTTCTTGGATATTTTCTATGAAATCCCATCCAGTGGTCAAGGTAAAATTTAGATTTTGATTTGGTATTAGGTCACGTGTTCCAAAGATCCATATAAGGCCCATAGAACCATATGGGAACGTCATTTTGAATGTCACGTGATAGATCCATATAAGGCTTTTAGAACCATGTCGGGAAAGATGAGGGGAAGCCCCTGACACCTGTTTCAAGAATTTATCCGAACGTTGTTCAGATCATATCGGTTTTTATGCACTTCATTATTGTACCGAAGTAAAATATGGTTGGCCCAACAATGAACCAACGTTGGGCCAACCATATTTTCCATCGGTGGGCCAACGTTGGGCCAATGGACATAGCGACGGTGGGCCAACCACGTCAGCCAACGTTGGACCAACAGATACGTAATTGTTTGGCCAACGTTGGCCCATCAGAGTTGTCGCCAGTGGGCCAACGTTGGGCAAACAACTACGTATCTGTTGTCCCAACGTCGGCTTGAGCGGTTGACCCAACGTCATTTTGTCCAGCGGGCTAACATTGGTCCAACAGTGGCAAAAAAATTATATTGGCCCAACGTTGGTCCAATGTTGGCACAGATAGCACACCGCCAGTGGGCCAACGTTGGGCCAACGACTACGCATCTGTTGGCCCAACGTCGGCTTGAGCGGTTGACCCAACGTCATTTCGTCCAGCGGGCCAACGTTGGTCAAACAGTGGCAAAAAATTATGTTGGCCCAACGTTGGTCCAATGTTGGCAAAAAATTATGTTGGCCCAACGTTGGTCCAATGTTGGCTCGACAGTGCTTTAGTGCTAATGGCAATGTTGGCCCAACGTTGGCCTTGCAGAGGGAACAGATAGGTGGGTGGCCCAACGTTGGCCCAACAGTACTTTAGTGCTACCAAGATATCACAACGACGTTGGGCCAACGTTGGTCCAACATTGGCAGCCACCAAAGAACCAACGTTGGCCCATTTTTGGCCCACTATTGACACAATTTACTTCGGTGAGCCAACGTTGGACCAACAGATACGTAATACGTAATTGTTGGGCCAACGTTGGCCCATCAGAGTTGTGCTATCTGGGATTGTTGGCTCCCTGGTATTAGCAGCAACCAATGGCCACCAATAGCGACGTTGGCCCGACGTCTTTGTGCTATCTGGGGTTATGACTTTATTTGGTTTGCTATCTGAGTTTTTAGGGTCATTTACTTGTACACTGTGATTATCATATCGTTCATTGCTGTTGTAGTAGTTTGATGGTCTTCCGGAGTAATTGTTTCCTCTTGATCTTCCTCTTCCTCGATAGTTGTTTTGACCTCTGTTGAAACGGTTGTTGAATTGTCCTCTGCCATAACTGTTGAAATTCTGTTGTATGTTTTTCATTTCCTTTATTTCATTCAGTTCATTCTCCATTTTGTTTTGTTTTTCTAGTAAGGTCTTCATCATACTGTGTAGTGTGTTGTTACTATCAACTGTGTTTGCTGTAGTCTTTTTCGTTTCCATGGAGTCACTCTGCTTTTCGTTTAGTTCGTATTGAAAAGCTGTTTCTCTCAATGTATGGAATGTAGTTGAACTGTTATAGTCTGAGATTCCTCTTAATTCCCATCTCATTTTAGGACAGTATACACCTTCTATTAGTTGCTCTTTTAACAGCTTGTCTTCATCAACCTTTTCATCTTGATTTTGTTTCACAATATCCATTTACTTCATTAAGACTTGGGTATATTGAGCTATTGTCTCATTTGGATGCTGCTTTCTAGTATAGAATTCTGTCATTGATTTATGATAAGACTTGTGTATTCCGAAAACTCGTTGTAGTGTTTTAAATATCTCAGTAGGTGTTGGGTTTGTCAGGTATCTTGCTTCTCTTCTAGGATTTGGACCTAGATGATATACAACAAAGTCTTCTTTTTCCGAGTTGTACCATTGTAGCATCCTCAATCCAGTCATAGATATCCTAATCTTCGTTTCCGATGAATTTATTCAATTTCGGTTTCTTCGATATACTTCTGTATACTGCGTATTATTTGAACTAGTTTCTGGTGTACTACTAGCGCTTTGAGTGTCAGCTAAAGTTGTTCTATCTGGTATTTCTTCATCCAAGTACTTATTTTTGAGGATCGCCAACTCTTTTTTCCATATTTATCATTCTGAGAAGTTCGCTTCTTTTTACTCTCTCTTCTTTATCGAGGGTTTCTGCCATTTCATCCATCGCTCGATCAGCCTCAGATTTATGATCCTTTGTAGTTGTTTTTCTTTTTCGGGTCCTCTTGGCGCAATGTTTCAGCCATTTCATCTATTATACGTTCTGCTTCAGCTTTAATATCGCTTGGTATTACTCCATCTTGTGCTTCAGCCATTTTGAAATATTAACGTAAAATAGTCACTTAAAATAGTCGCGTAAAATATTCACTCTGATTCCGCACGCGCCGAAAATAATATAAGAATGTTTAGAAGACAAAGTAAAAAAACATTCAAATTTTTAAGTTCAAGTTCTTCTAGTGAAGGCTAGACATGTAGTAATTAATATAAAGTACCAAGTATTACTGACATATACTGGTTATCAGTTGGTTACCTCGTATTAAATGTAAAATAGATGTCTCTATATAGATGACATGTACGCAATACGTTCACTACCCTTGTATCATATGTAAAATATTGTATTCAGCAACTCTGCAGTGATCAATATGTATATTCATTCAATAACCTATCTGAAGTGTTTCGTATATATACTATGGGTTTAATTATATCCCTACAATTACTAATTGGTGTTGTTGCTCTGCATATTAACAGTCCTTCATGTAATGATAAAGGTGTACACCAACTGTTCACTGTCCCTGTTTTAGTACAGGTAAGTCATATGAACTCAAAATGTTATTTGCTATGCAAGTGTCTCTATAGATGGAGTTCAGATAAATGATAATGTTTAATGTTCATTAAGATGGCGCTCTATTATAGTGATAATTCAATGTCCATATAGATGGCGCTCTATTATAGTGATAATTCAATGTTCATATAGATGGCGCTCTATTATAATGATAATTCAATGTTCATATAGATGGCGCTCTATTATACTGCTTAATGTTTCCTATAGATGGCGCTCTGTTTTTGTTCATTTCTGAGGTCGCCGTAGAAATCAACTGGCTAAACAAGATTGAATCATTATTTGTCAATGTTTCACGATCACTTTTCATTTGATATTACATCCTAGCACTATAAGTAGCATTTATAAATTGCCCCGATGTAAATAAAATGAAAAAAAGTATTATTTATCAACAGAAATTTAAAATTCACAGTGCGGCTGCAGAGCGCAGAAATTCTGCGGCGAGCGTAGAAAAGCTACTGGCCGCAGAAATGATAGACCGCAAGGTCGCCGTAGGAAATGTGACTGGGGTGTAACTGACTAAACTACTAACTACCTTATCATGGCTTAGGGCTACTAGTGTAGTTGTCATGAGATAAAATTCATGGATTCCTTAAATGTATTTCCAATGGACATCCATGGTAAAATTTACAAAGGGAAACAATTGTAAAGAACACCCGTTGTAAAATTTGCAAAGGGAAGTACCCGCAGAACCATTTGTGAGGAATACCCGCAGTACCATTTGTGAGGGACATTTTGTCCAAAATAAATAAACAAGAGAAATTTATAAAATATTTTATATTATATCGTATATTATATCAGTCAACTTCCTTATTGATCATGTATAATTTGCACAACTACCTTAATGCTCAACTGCTATGTTGCACAACTACCTTAACGCTCAACTACTATGTTGCACAATTATCTTAAAAGAGTGACAACTACCTTAAAATATAGATTACAAAAGAGTGACAACTACCTTAGCATATAAACTACAAAAGAGTGACAACTACCTTAGCATATAAACTATAAACAGGATCTTAAGAGGTTCTGGACAAATCATTTGATTCTGGACTTGACATATTTTTTTTCCAACGAAATCACATCCAAGGGTTGAATTTTTATTGGATATTTAGAGAGCGAGTCCTGTATTGATTTCAATAAAAAGGTTAAAATAGAACGCTATTTGAGAGTTAATCTTATACTTTCATTACATTGATAAATTAAGGCAAATTCTGAAAAATTTTAAAGTGCATTTTTTATGAAATATTATCCAAGTATTTAGATGAAACGGTCTTATTTAAATACAAATCATAACATGATGATGTTTTTTCATAAAATATTTCTTCAAGAAATTCAATTGAAGGCTCAAGATAAAACGAGCTAATTTAGGTGAAAACCCTTACATGATGATGTGTTTTCATGACTTCTTTCATAAAATTCCATCAAGGGGTGAAAATAAAATGATCGAATTTAAGTGATTTAAGGATCACGAGGATAGGTTTTCTTGGATATTTTCTATGAAATCCCATCCAGTGGTCAAGGTAAAATTTTTATTTGGTATATTTGGTCACGTGTTCGAACCCATAGAACCATATAGGAACGTCATTTTGAATGTTACGTGATAAATCCATATAAGGCTTTTAGAACAATGTGGGGAAAGATGAGGGGAAACCCCTGACACCTGTTCACGATTTTATCCGAACGTTCATCGGATCATTTCGGTTTTTATGCACTTCATTATTTTACCGAAGTTTGCCGATTCGATTCGTCGTATTTCGGAATATTGGGGACAATTTTATACTCCATTGGGAGTATTTTTAATCTACTTCTTATTACGAAGATTCCCGAACCTTGTTCGGATAAATCCGGATTTTCTGACCTACTTCATCTACCGAGATTTAACGAGTTTACATTCGGCTCATTTCGGAATCCTGGTGACAATTTTATACTCCATTGGAGTATTTTTGATCTACTTCTTATGACGAAGATTTCCGAACCTTGTTCGGATTAATCCGGATTTTCTGACCTACTTCATCTACCGAGATTTAACGAGTTTACATTCGTCTCATTTCGGAATCCTGGTGACAATTTTATACTCCATTGGAGTATTTTTGATCTACTTTTTCTGGATTTTGCCCTACTTATTATATCTTTACAACAAGCAAATCAAAAAATTCGCCATGAACGGGTCTCGATCGACTAACCTAGAGCATGGAAGCTAGGCACGTTAGCCATGAGGCTAACGTGCAACCGATACGAAAGGATAAAAGTATTATATATTTATACCGAGCGTCAATTCAAAATGATCTTCACTTTTGACTGCACGTAAATACAACTCGTCAGTTGTATCCAGAATAGATGAACGCCTATGGTACTAGTGAATAACCAAGTCCCAGGCGAGTGGTTCGCACCCCACCGTGATATGTTATTTTTGCTTTTTTAATACGACAGAAAGGAGCAAGGTCACTGGCATGTAGCGGTCCCGATATCGATACATTCTACACGCAATAAAACCAGATACCTGCGTGTGATTAAAACTACATGTTAGAGCGTCGATATCCTACAAATCCTATTTTTTCATAAAAATATTTTTTCATGAAATCCAATCGAAGGGTGAAGATAAAACGATCTTTTAGGTAAAACAGCTTAACATGATCTGGTGATGTGTTTTCATAACTTTTTTCATAAAAGACCATTCTCGGTTTGGAGAACAAAGTTCGTCACTCTAATTGAGCGTTATCCCTGCTTCGGACAAACTTGATTTTTTTACATAATATAGATTTGAATGTCTTCTTTTGAATAGTCATAGTTTAATTTGGGTAATATTTCTAGATTTTTCATAAAAAAATTACTAGTGAAACACCCAACGTCGCTTTTATGATTCGTACCACTTTTTTTAACTTGGTGTATTGCATATTTCCGTGGGTTGATTTGAAAAAAAGACAAACAACGTATACATGAATATGTCATAAGCATATAGTGAGATAATTGTTAGATTAGGTTTGCTATAAGTGACTTTAAAACAAAAAAATAAAAAACATTAGTTCACGTGTTAAAGTCCCATTGACCACGACATCAAGGAAAATTGAGCTTTTTGTCATCAGACATCTTTATAGATGGAACTAGCTATGTACTACATTTTTAAATACACTCACATTGTACATGTAGCTGTAATATCTAAGATGTTATTTTTATTGATGAAAAGATTCTTACATACTAAAGTTACATTAAAATATCAATTGCAATAGCCACCTGTTTTTAACATCCCTTTGTCACTCATCCCTTAATTATCTCTGTGTATCTTAAACGTGTGTGTGTTCGATGTTGATAGCACCCGAGTGCAACCTAAGGAGCACATACAATACATTTTGTGTATGCCCAGTCTGGCCGCCTTATATCTGCCTGCACCGAGAAATGGGCGTAGCTTTGACAATTAACGAATGATATAACGATATCACGGATTTCACCGAATGTTATTCATCCCTAAATAGCTTTTTTATTTAGTTTTATGATCCGACTGATGTTTCAATTTTTTGCAGTGACTCTGAAATTGCTGCGCCAGATATGACATCACAGCGACTCATTTTCCTACATTTAAATCACTAAACTAAATCAATTGAAACATAATCATTAAAGAATGAGGACCTTGTATTTTACTTTGGACGAGGGTAGTGGCCATGTCTTGGCATGGCTAGTTGTGCATTAACGTTTGATACTGTTGTGCGGATAAAAATAATGAATATATGTTAAAGTAGCACTAAACAGATACCTTTAAAGTTAAAAGAATATAGTTACATTTAAAGAATGGGCCCAACGAATAGATATTGAATATAGGACTCGTTTGATGAAACGTTCGTTCTTTTAATTCTAATAAACCTAGAAATCAATCAACGATTAAGTAAATTGACAAGACTTCATGTTCAAGTTGGCTGAATTTCGTGTAACTTAACTCTGTTATGTTTCTAGATTTTACATATGGAGAACAGAATTCGAAATCATAATCACAATCGTATTTTAAGGCAAATAGGCCATGAATATGCTTTTAGTTACACGGTGGATGATCAAATTAACACATTTTGGATGTTGAATTTCATTTCAAGTTCATTCGAATTTACGCATTATCGTGGGAAAGCCCATGGCATTATCCAATAAAATTGATATATATACTGTCTAGGCTGAGACTAACATATATAATGTTATTTAATGTATTTAATATACAGGATATATCTGAGAAAGTTATGCAATATATCTACACGAGAAATAGTAGGGACCGAGGGTTGATATATTACCTTTACCTGTCGAAAATCGAGTATAAACTATGAGGATTAGATACGCATTGAATGTAATGGAACCGTCATGTAATAATTAGAAATGATAATCACAATCAAATCATGAATATTTTATCTAGATTTAAAGTGCTTAAGATTTATTTTTAAAACTCAACCGAACTATTAACATTTAAAAGCACCGAACGAATTTTCTGGGGATTGCTGATGAGCGGGTGGGATGGGATGGGAGGGATAAAATGAAATACTAGATAAAATATTGATACCTTTACGCATGTCAATCTCAAATTAGAATGCATATATCATTATCTCTTTTATTCTTCTGTATTGTAATACGATAGTCTGATTATTGTCAATATCCTATACATGAAATAATGTACAACGTGTATTCTACATTGAATAACAAACGAAATAAAACTCATCTTTGTACGAATTTATTTTTCATATGACACAAAGTAACATAACATTGTTATATGTTGCATTTACGACTACTACAGCAAATCAGAAAATTCGTACAATATCAAACGTAAGAGTTGTTCACAAATACATTGGTATTTTGATATGAGTATCATGTAGTATTAAAATATTAAAATCATATGATCAGCAAGTTTATAAGCTTAATATTGTATTGTTTTTTATTTAAGTGTCGCATGCTTAATTTCATACATATACATCTGTACAATCATCCAAAAAGCCTCGAGCCACCAATGGCTTATGAGACACTGCTAATCAAAATAAATCATATAATATTATATAATAAGATGCATAATATGAGTCAGTTGCAGAAATAGGATTATGAATAAAGCAAAGTTCATGACCTCTATTACGAACATTGTTTGATGAACTCGATCACTCAGTCAGTTGTTGAACATATGCAAATGTGGTCAGGTTATAAATATAAGTACAATTTAAGTCCATGATATTTTCACATATTGAACATAACACTCAGTTCACAAAGAGATGTATACAAATCTAATCCACAAGTAGAAATGATTGTTTCATGCTGTTTATGCATTGTGTATAAACTGTAATCCAAAACATGAATAAAGTGGGCAAGAGGTGGTTGTATGATGGCCCATAAAATCACATTATGTAACACCGGCACCCTGGTTCAATATAGTGCAGTGGCCCATGTTTGATATACGTACATCAAAACTCATGTTTTTTCAAGGAAAGAAGCTAGATTAGTGATATATTGAAAAATCAAACTACTATACCCCAATACTGTAGCCCGTATTTCTTTAAAAGGAATACAGGCTACAGTGAAGTTGCAAATGGAGGACCTTTGTTTATTTCCATAGTTCTGGAGGAATACTAGATTTTACATTGTATAGATTCATCGAGCAGTTTGCAACGCACTATCACCAGAAAAGTCCTATGGAAAAGGACAAAGAATACCCGCTCTATTTGCAACTTAACTGTACCCTGTATTCTTTTTAAATGTGTTCACGTGGTAGGGTAGTGTGATACTCCCTCTGCCTATGCCTACATCGTTTAATCTTTTTTTCATAGTATAACGCCTTATTAATACAACAGTTATTGAGCTGTTAAGAAAACATACTAACAAACAAACCACCGAGTTTAGAGTAAGACATATACATGTATTGTTCTATTATCAAATCATATATTGTGTCCCAATTCTAAAACGTTAACAGTTTATGGTGTACAATAAAACTATTACTATTAACCACTTTAATATATTTAGACATAAAATATCAAGTTACTCATCAGCCAACAAATCTCAAAATATCGAAAAATGAAAAATACGAGGTACTTGTTCACTCAAATCTAGGAGTCAATTGGTAATGTGTACCTATAGATAGTTCTCAAAGTAAATGAGCAAAAGCGTAACATTTGTATGTAGCATGCTTCATAAGACACTAAACTTAGCCCAAAAAGTAAGCGTGCATTTTGTTCCTGGCACTGATTGGTTAATAAGTGAATACAATCCGTTGAATGCACGATGCACTCAAAAGATTAGCAGCTGGGAAAGGCTATTGAACAAAAAGTACGCTTTCGTACTCAAAAAAGGATTACCCTTTTACAACTTTGACAACTTTGAAGCATGAACTTCGGAAGATCTAACGGAATGTACTTACTGTTACCCTGTGGATCCCAGGGTTTTGATATGTTCTACAAAGTCATGCAAAGACAGACCATATATGCACTAAAAATATCTGTGACACTTGTATGATATGTATTCCACTTTGAACCACCATCTATTTCAATATTGTGAAAATATATATTTCCCAAATTATGAAATAAAGGAGCTTGTATTCGCGAATGCCGCTAACGCCTGTCGGCTACCGGATAAACCTACTTTACTATTTTATGGGCAATTCATTAAAATATTAATGGAATATTGTCAGGTTCTTTTCATATTTAAATGAGTCGCCCATAGAATGGTAGGTTAATCCGGAAGCTGAAATCTTCCATTCCCAAATCATAGTCTTAGCTTGTATTCGCAAATGCAACTAACGCCTGTCGGCTACCGGATTAACCTATTATTTTACTGGAAACTCATGTCAATACGAATAGTACCTGCCACTATTCCATTCATATTTAAATGACTTGGTCATATTATACTGGGTTAATCAGGTAGCCGGAAGGCGTTAGTTGCATTCGCGAATATAAGGTTAGCTTGTATTCAATAATGCAAGAAACGCCTCTCGGCTACCGGATTAAACTACCTCTGGAGTCATCGGGATTTTAAAGCGGCGTGCAAAGCGTAATCGGGTACACCCCAGTTCTCCGAAACCCATTACTCCGAAAAATAAAGTCATAATTTACCAGAGAAAGCGGGGGGCGTAGCTTACTTAAACTTACGTCAGTTTCATGCCATGTATTTGGCCAAATTAATGGCATGGACGCATTCTGTTATTCATAGATCTCTCTCTCACTTTGAATTGCATCCATTGCATGGCGTTACCAGAATGGCAGGAACGGGAGATTTATTTTACATTGTGATTCTAAAAAAAAGGTTATTAAAACACAATATATATTACGGAACAGTTTATCTTATCTTCTTCAATCTCTTTTATATAGGCAAAATAAAATGAAACATTTTGAAACAGATAAAATAATTTATCGCATAGAACTTTAAGAATAAAACAGTATACAAATTACGTTGTCAAAATATTTCGTCGCATTTAATTTCTTAGTCTCGGTCTCTTATCAAATCGTAAAAGAATAAAACATTCTAGTAGTAATTCCCGGACCGCCTATATGGAGCGTTACTGGGGGAGGGGGAAAACTGCGGGAAATTTGAAAAATGGCGGGAATTTTGAATGTTTTCCGGCGCTGTGATTGGTCCGATCGAACACGTGACCACCGAGCGACCGTAATGAGTGACGTAGTGATGAATGATGTCCCCCTGAGGGTAAATGATGTAGGTTTGATGTTTCGAATGAGCGTGCGTGCCAAATAAGGTAATTAATAATCTAGCTAGAGGGGGCTAACTGGACCACCTGGTAAGTAAAAGTACGGAATAGCGTCCGGAGGGCTAAAACGTTGATTGACGGGTACAGAATAATATTTTTTGCGAATGTTGTATAAAAATAAAACGTTCTATTAGTTATGATTATCAATGTATGTAAAATTTGGATTTAATTGATTGACTCAATGGAAAGTTAATTTTTAATCAATGGGTTTCTTCACATTTCTACTCCATTGTTTCTCTGACACATTAAGTTTACAACAAACAGCATTGAGGCCACCTCTTACACATGCACAAACAACCACCTGTATTCACTTTGCCAACCACAAAAATAGTCTTGACACACGACTCCTAAAATTTCAGCTAAATACATTACGCATTTTATACAAGCCCATACTTAACGAGTAACAATCCCTTCCCCTTGGTCAACAATTCTTTCAAAATCATGCAGATTTTCACCATTCACATACATGTATTGATGTCAGAGCAATATAAGTAATACTTTAATCCCTTTGTCTTTTCAAGTCTGTGAAATGAGTGTTGTTCACTGATAACTAATCCGCTTGTTAGAGTTAATGGACTAATATCTAGAGCCGATTGTTCTAATTTCCACAAAACATAATAATTTGCAAATTAAGTTTTTTCATATTTATTTGATTGTATAGTGTCCCTCTTTCTATGATTAACATTGTGTTAAAATTTGGTTTGAATCGATTAACTCATTGGAAAGTTATTTTTTTATTTTTAATTGATGACTTCTTTTCACATTTTCACTCCATTGTTAACGTTAATTTAAATCATTTATCTATTTCTTCTAAATATGTATTTTGTAAATATTTTTCAAATAGAAATAGAACAATCAAAATAAAATATGTGTGACATTTTAATTTGTAAGTAATGGAGATGAGAAGGCCAGTACAACAGTTGATCCTATTAACTGCCATGCTGTGCATTCTTTGTTTTGTTTGGTTAAGTAATTAACCAGATGGGATGTACATCAAGTTGGACGAGAATAAACGCGTATAATATTTTTCAGAACCCAAATAATACAATATAATTTGATATATTCTGTTTAGATTGGAAAATACTAAAAAATAATATTTTTAAGAATAGAAAAATTCTTATTTGGATCTCACTTATTTCTAATTATATTATATTAATCTCTATATAATAGAGTATATTATGCTGGTTATATTTTTTTCCTCCATAATATAATATAATAATTACAATACTGAATGGAAATACTGTATTATTACCCATCTTTTTACACAAATATTCGAAAATAAAACATCTTTTTATATATTATTTTATCGATTTCACCAAGTGCGTCCATTTTGAATCTTACGAGGCCCAAATGACAAAAGCGATCTACTCTTAATAGCCTTTCATTTGAGCATAATAAACCTATACTTTAGAAAAATCTAAAAAATAATGCAAATTCGCTTTTTCCGACCCCAAATTCATGGCCCATGGAGGTCATGGTGAAAAACTCGGAATATATATGAGACATAGGTAAATAGATGTTGTGAATATACTACCAAAATTTCAAACAATAACATTTATTTTGGTTTAGAATGAAAAACTAAAGATGCTCTCAAAAAATCCCCGCAATCTTTAAAGCAGCGGCCATCTTGGAAATTTTTTTGCATACAATTATTCACCAATATACATCTTTCCACAAAATATGAAGAAAATCTGTCCACTAGTATTTGAGTTATCTTCTGGACAGACTGACGGACGGATGGACAGAGGGCTTCACCATATCCCTACCGATCTTCGTTTGTTGGGATAATAATGTATGACTGGCTCCAAAAGAAAGTGATCAGCTTTTCAAATACTTTTTATTTGAAATAAAGCTAAATTTTGAAGATATCTCAAAGTTAACACAAAGAACTTCCGTAAGGTTGCCATTCTAAAAAAATGATGTTGTAACAGAAAGAAATGTGTTTATCTCTTAAAACAACCTTATGTACAGGCTTTGTTGATGTCTACATTTGACTCATATATAGTCATGCAAAACAATAGATCAACAAATTATTTTATAAAAATTTATAATACAGTTTATTAATAAAAACGAATGTCCCACTGTACAATTTACTTTATAAATTTCCTTTTTTATATTTTTACGATCTAAACTACGAACTAACATAACACTTAAAGGAGAAACATAGCAAAAGGTATTCTGTGTCGGTTTGGATTAAACACACCAGTGACTACTCACTTTGGGCACAGCTTCCCTTTAAGTGCCAAAGATCCAACTATCATATTCGATGAATATGCAAATGTAGTAATGCAATGTAAAATGCCAATAAGTGAATATCTACATAGTACATACGCATTGTACATTTAATGTTTAAAGGCATTGATCATTGGTTTTATTACATTTTATCTTATTCTACCAATAATTATTCCTGGTACAACCATTTTTGTATGAACTAAATTCTTAAAGATTATACTGTGAGCCTTATGATACACAAAACTAAATAAAAAACCAAACAACCTACAACTTGCAAAATTATTAGTTTTTGGTACAAACTCTATTTTGCAGGCTGTTGGAACTTTTTTATGTTGGGGTATTTAAATAGAGGCCCTTTTAAATGTAGAATGTACCTACATTTCAGAGTAAAATTATATCTTGATCCAGAGACTGAATTTCAATAATTATTGATACATACTTAGTCATTTTATATGGTAGTGTAAGCATCTATATTGTTTCATTGTATGTGTATACGTTATATCATATCATATATCATTCAGCAACATATAAAAATATCATATATATATATACATCACTCTAGTATATGGTACTATATATTCACATGTTCTTTATTTTGGGTAATATCCATAATTAATTATGAAAGCAGTGAAAATATCAATGACATCATGTTGAACATGCGTTTAAATAAGATGAAATATACAGATGATGTATGCAGCTTTAAAATAGTATATAATATACACTTTACAAGCACCAATACCATTTCTAATCTAGATTCTTAAAGTATGAATAATAGTAATATGTAATTGATTTTTCAATTACTAAGAATACTCATTAAATACTTGATTATAGGAACAAGTGTGTAATAATTAACGAACAAGGCATAAACATGCAAAGTGTTACCACCTGCCATTTGTTACAGATGCCAAACACTGAACTCCAAACACTGACCAAAAAAGTTGGAGACTATAACAAAATGTTACCACATAATGCGCAAATTCAAACAAATTCAGTCTAACAAAAATGTGCATAAAAATATGTATAAAGTATTACAGTAAAACCTGTTTGAGTCAACATTTCAAGGATCACAGAGAAGTGACTCATGAAAAACATTCAGATTCTTAGTGTGATCAATGGCATCAAATTAACACAGGGAGCATTTATCAATCTTATAATGAAGTCCACGATATAAAATATCCAATGAAAAAACTCCTGATCAAAGTAGGATCATTTTGAAACCATACAAGTGCAGTTATACATCAATATGCTTGCTGGTTCTAATCCATTGAATGAAAGAAATGTGTAAACACTTCATCCACATTTATTGGTGTTTTTCTACAGTGGTTTGATTCTACTGTACATCTTACATAATATACTTATAATGTCAATAGATCTTTCCAATAAATCCTGACCCCTTTTTGGTGATCCAAGGAAATTTATACTTCTGTCCTGAACTGTAAGAATGACATCATGACCAATAGGTGTCATGATATAATGGATTGGTCTATTGTTCTTGCAACCTCACGGTTTTCTTTTTACTAATAAATATTAACATATCATACATGATTAAAAGACAAAATATATATAGACATTTACACATAGCTTGGTAAGATGTGTCTTATTCCAGCCAATCCGAACACAGTTTTTCACATAACAGCAGTGCGTGAAATAATCAATAACGCATTCTTTTATGTCCTCGTCATGGTGAGGGAGCTGGACTCACTGAGCGTTGCCAATTTGGCCCTTGCAAAAAGTTTCATCGAAAATATGTTGTTTTGATGATTTTATATCTTTTAAGTGACATGGAAGTACATATTTTGCAATGTGTGAAAAGTATTTAAGCCCAAGACTCAATGCATTATTGAATGACAATTCCTTTCAGGTGTGGCACTGGTGCTGGCACACCTCGTGCTAATTTTAGAAAGCAACACCTTCAAGAAATGGTCATTCGACATTGCAATGGGTCAAAGGCTTAAATCTTTAAGCCTTGTGAAAAACCATTATTAATTTCACTGTAAAATCTCACACACATTCAAACTCAGGCTATGTTCACTGAATTAATCATTAAAATTATGATCAAATAATATTGATTTTTCAAATAATACAAATTGTCTCTTCATGTATTAATGACTTCCCTCGTGCTATGTCCAGAAAAAATCATTAAAATAATTTGCTCTTAAAATGTTAAACCTAATTAAAATTTTGCGTAGAATACATGTGTATGTCCATATATGGTATGTACTTAGGCATGACTAAGTCACTACACTACTGAGAGTCTACAAATGTTACGCAAGTCGATGAACAATGAGCCGTTTATGTACAAAACTTGCCCAAAATGATATATACATTTTATACAGTTCTATATACATTCTGATTTTTGTTAACCAGCGTGGTAACAATTTGCTTTCACTAACTAGAAGACGATATGGAAAAATAAACGACAGTTTAATGCTGTCCATAAAACTGGGTCATGTATAAAATTTTCACATTAGTGTTTTTTTTATAACTGGCCTTCACGCAAAACTAAAAACATTTGTCAGAATAAATGAAATAAATATTTTATGGTTTCGAAATAAGATGATCTGGAAAAATATAACGACAGCGCTGTGCTGCTCATAAAACTGGCCATATTTAAAAGTCTCCCATTACTGGCTTTTTGTACTGGCCTTCGCACAATACTAGAAACGTATGTTAGAATAACTGATAAAAATACTTATACTGCCAAAAATGACCGTGATATATGTCCACGTAAAATATTAAAAATCCTGCATTGTTGAATTCCAGCTTGAAAGTACTCAAGTAACATTCCTCTTATAAAAATGAACACTCCATGTAGAAACATCAGTCCATTATTGTATATGTGTAAGTTTTTGAGAATATTGGTCCCATCATGAATATGCTACACCCGAGGCTGGGGTTGAATTTCAGCATATTGAGTTCTACTGTCATACACAGCCCTGGGGGGCTTCACTGGGGGGATCAGTTGACACTGGGATTGGAGCTAAGTCTGCGTACTGTAAGCCTTCAGCATTTAGAGACTTGGGCTGGAAGTAAGAAACTTAACTATACAAGTATGTTATAACACTTTAACTGCATGCATGGCAAATCCTATGATTGAACACAAATAAAAATTGGCAATTAAAAATGTATCATACTCTTAGATGTCTACTAACAACCCCCTCAAAACAATCTTCAACAAGGGTGATAGTCACTTAGGGAAAAGGAGGCTAAATAGATTTATTTCACACTTCAGTAAACGGAAAGATCTAAAAGACAAGGTATGATATGGTAAGTGATTCCAGACAGTAATATCTTTGACTATGAGAATTTTTTCAATATAAATTCAACAGTCTCATCAATATAAATATAAGCTAATTTGTCCGATGTGGAAAATTTTGTCGCTGTCTAATCCCCCTTTTAGGGGCTATAACAGCATCCCCCTCCCCCAGGCAAAATAACTGATATTGAATCAGAATTTGCGAATAATAGGATCTGCCAGGTCTCCTTGTTATAATACATTCAAAAATCAATTGAATATAAAATCATTATTTACAAAACATGTTAACAGTTAACAGTTGGAAGCAAAAAGTTTATTACAAAATCATATAAGCTGATGAGTGATGATGTTTATAAAATGATAACCTTAATTTAAAATTAGAGATAACTAATGCATATTAAACCTTACATACATAATGGACATAATTACTACTACCACCATCAAATAATAAAAGCTAATTAGGCACAAAAAAGATAGATATAAAAGATGATAGTTTATAGAAAAGAAACATGTATGTCAATATCTAAAAACTACGTAATTTCACAAATGACAAAACAGGTATATTGTGTTGTTACATAACATTAAGAGTATATCTACACAAGTAGAAAGACAGTGATTTGCATATTCCCAAGATATCTGGAAATTAGCCCTTCCCGAAACTCATTTTATAAATTCTTCTATTCTATATGACTGAATTTGTTAATCTTTCAAAGCTGTGAATTTTACGTGTACAGACCTAGAAATATGGTAATGCTAAGGTGACTGTTTGTTAATGTGCACATCTAAGATGTGTCAAGACAAGATCAGGTGTGTCAGTGTCAAAATCTGTGATACATCAGACACGCCTAATACTTCTCGGGACACAAAAAGTAAGATTGAAGCACCCTGTGGCTGTATTCAGAAGTTTGCTATGATCATACTCTGCAGAAGTGAAAGCAAAATCATATATGATACTGTCTTTGTTGCTAAGGCAACTCAACCTTAATGGAGTCTGGTGGTAATCAATTAGTTGGTCAACCAATGATTAACTGGATACTCAGCTTTGTATTGCTCAGCAACAAATACGACCAATCGCAACAACTGTTTCATTATACAGTATATGAAATAAGTACATGAGTGTTAAAGCTTGTGATTGGTCTAAACAGATCAGAGATTTATTTTTCCTACAAAGAGTATATCAGTAGCGCATATGCTCTGATACATGTAAAGAGTGATTCAGGGACACAAACAAGCAGTATTACCTGTTTATGTTTAAAACATTTAGCACATGGATCAATGGCAGTTAGTTAAACCTAAAATAAACCATTAAATACTCTCATTCAGTTTATCATTGCATAATATTGTTCACTTATAGTTGCTCAAGGACAGGACCTACACAGCCAATATAATTCGACGCCGTTTCGGTATCAAAAAAATTTGGCACTGTTCCGGCACCGTTTCGACACCGTTCTGGCACCGAAACCTTTCGACACCAAAATCTGCTACCGGACTAGTCAGGCACCGAAACGGCGTCGAAAATCAGATTGCATTTTGGGGGTGTAAGTATCACTCTCTAATGATAGCGGGATATAGGTCGCATTCGGGAATTCAACTGTCAACTACCAGATTAACCAACAATTTTGGACAACTCATTTAGATATGAATAATACCTGCTGTTCCATTTATATTTAAAAGAGTTAGCAAAAGTAGGTCAAACCATCAGGTGGCAGTTGAATTCCCGAATGCTACCTAAGTAACATACATTTGGAAGTACTTAAAAATGAATGTGCAATTCTCCAAATTCTTAATTGGTTTATACTCAGGGACCTCTAAAGGGAGATAATATTCATTTGATGTATAAATGTATAATTCATCCCCAACCTAACATTCTGACACCATCTAGACCCCATTGTACCTGAGCTTCCTTGCAGCGTCATGGCATGTGGTTTGGGCTACTCATTGAACTGAGGATACTGGTTCAGTTTAATAATACAGGATGTTAAAAAAACGCAACCCAAAGAAATCACTATATCTTGAAAAATACTACTTCAATTATGTTCATTTTTTCAGGAAAGAAAGAAGAGACTGTGTATGTACAGGGTGTCCAATAAATAAGGTGAAAGATATTGTAACTTTCTTAATATTGCACCAATATTGATGAAATTTTCAGAGTTTGTAGCCCAAACCTTTTTACCTTTATTCTGTGAATTTAAAGCGTCTTCTATTTGATTGGACAGAGTTGTGGTTGCTATAGCAACCGAAACAACAAAAAGGCAGGGCAAGTTTGTTTACGTCACAACTTTCCAAGCCATATTTCTTCTTTCTGATAGCTTTATCCATACTTCCAGGTCTATCACTACCACAAATACAATATAAAAACAGTCCTAAAGTCCCATTGTTATGAAAATAAGCTATTCGACAGAATGTCCATCTCTAGCTATACACTTCTTATGCCTATTCACCCACTCTCTAAACACACTTTCAAACCCATTCTTGCCCATTTCCTGAAGTCGTGCTAAGACATGTGATCTGAGTTCATCAGTGCTTCCAAATGTTTTTCCTCTCAAATCACGCTTGAGTTCTGCATATAAGTAAAAGTCATTGGGTGCAAGGTCTGGGGAATATGGAGGGTGTGCAAGTAGGGGTATTCCCAGTGCCCTAATAGTTTCACTAGTGAGCATAGCTGTGGGTGGACTCAGATCACATGTCTTAGCACGACTTCAGGAAATGGGCAAGAATGGGTTTGAAAGTGTGTTTAGAGAGTGGGTGAATAGGCATAAGAAGTGTATAGCTAGAGATGGACATTCTGTCGAATAGCTTATTTTCATAACAATGGGACTTTAGGACTGTTTTTATATTGTATTTGTGGTAGTGATAGACCTGGAAGTATGGATAAAGCTATCAGAAAGAAGAAATATGGCTTGGAAAGTTGTGACGTAAACAAACTTGCCCCGCCTTTTTGTTGTTTCGGTTGCTATCAACCACAACTCTGTCCAATCAAATAGAAGACGCTTTAAATTCACAGAATAAAGGTAAAAAGGTTTGGGCTACAAACTCTGAAAATTTCATCAATATTGGTGCAATATTAAGAAAGTTACAATATCTTTCACCTTATTTATTGGACACCCTGTACATACACAGTCTCTTCTTTCTTTCCTGAAAAAATGAACATAATTGAAGTAGTATTTTTCAAGATATAGTGATTTCTTTGGGTTGCGTTTTTTTAACATCCTGTATTATTAAACTGAACCAGTATCCTCAGTTCAATGAGTAGCCCAAACCACATGCCATGACGCTGCAAGGAAGCTCAGGTACAATGGGGTCTAGATGGTGTCAGAATGTTAGGTTGGGGATGAATTATACATTTATACATCAAATGAATATTATCTCCCTTTAGAGGTCCCTGAGTATAAACCAATTAAGAATTTGGAGAATTGCACATTCATTTTTAAGTACTTCCAAATGTATGTTACTTAGGTAGCATTCGGGAATTCAACTGCCACCTGATGGTTTGACCTACTTTTGCTAACTCTTTTAAATATAAATGGAACAGCAGGTATTATTCATATCTAAATGAGTTGTCCAAAATTGTTGGTTAATCTGGTAGTTGACAGTTGAATTCCCGAATGCGACCTATATCCCGCTATCATTAGAGAGTGATACTTACACCCCCAAAATGCAATCTGATTTTCGACGCCGTTTCGGTGCCTGACTAGTCCGGTAGCAGATTTTGGTGTCGAAAGGTTTCGGTGCCAGAACGGTGTCGAAACGGTGCCGGAACAGTGCCAAATTTTTTTGATACCGAAACGGCGTCGAATTATATTGGCTGTGTAGGTCCTGTCCTTGAGCAACTATAAGTGAACAATATTATGCAATGATAAACTGAATGAGAGTATTTAATGGTTTATTTTAGGTTTAACTAACTGCCATTGATCCATGTGCTAAATGTTTTAAACATAAACAGGTAATACTGCTTGTTTGTGTCCCTGAATCACTCTTTACATGTATCAGAGCATATGCGCTACTGATATACTCTTTGTAGGAAAAATAAATCTCTGATCTGTTTAGACCAATCACAAGCTTTAACACTCATGTACTTATTTCATATACTGTATAATGAAACAGTTGTTGCGATTGGTCGTATTTGTTGCTGAGCAATACAAAGCTGAGTATCCAGTTAATCATTGGTTGACCAACTAATTGATTACCACCAGACTCCATTAAGGTTGAGTTGCCTTAGCAACAAAGACAGTATCATATATGATTTTGCTTTCACTTCTGCAGAGTATGATCATAGCAAACTTCTGAATACAGCCACAGGGTGCTTCAATCTTACTTTTTGTGTCCCGAGAAGTATTAGGCGTGTCTGATGTATCACAGATTTTGACACTGACACACCTGATCTTGTCTTGACACATCTTAGATGTGCACATTAACAAACAGTCACCTTAGCATTACCATATTTCTAGGTCTGTACACGTAAAATTCACAGCTTTGAAAGATTAACAAATTCAGTCATATAGAATAGAAGAATTTATAAAATGAGTTTCGGGAAGGGCTAATTTCCAGATATCTTGGGAATATGCAAATCACTGTCTTTCTACTTGTGTAGATATACTCTTAATGTTATGTAACAACACAATATACCTGTTTTGTCATTTGTGAAATTACGTAGTTTTTAGATATTGACATACATGTTTCTTTTCTATAAACTATCATCTTTTATATCTATCTTTTTTGTGCCTAATTAGCTTTTATTATTTGATGGTGGTAGTAGTAATTATGTCCATTATGTATGTAAGGTTTAATATGCATTAGTTATCTCTAATTTTAAATTAAGGTTATCATTTTATAAACATCATCACTCATCAGCTTATATGATTTTGTAATAAACTTTTTGCTTCCAACTGTTAACTGTTAACATGTTTTGTAAATAATGATTTTATATTCAATTGATTTTTGAATGTATTATAACAAGGAGACCTGGCAGATCCTATTATTCGCAAATTCTGATTCAATATCAGTTATTTTGCCTGGGGGAGGGGGATGCTGTTATAGCCCCTAAAAGGGGGATTAGACAGCGACAAAATTTTCCACATCGGACAAATTAGCTTATATTTATATTGATGAGACTGTTGAATTTATATTGAAAAAATTCTCATAGTCAAAGATATTACTGTCTGGAATCACTTACCATATCATACCTTGTCTTTTAGATCTTTCCGTTTACTGAAGTGTGAAATAAATCTATTTAGCCTCCTTTTCCCTAAGTGACTATCACCCTTGTTGAAGATTGTTTTGAGGGGGTTGTTAGTAGACATCTAAGAGTATGATACATTTTTAATTGCCAATTTTTATTTGTGTTCAATCATAGGATTTGCCATGCATGCAGTTAAAGTGTTATAACATACTTGTATAGTTAAGTTTCTTACTTCCAGCCCAAGTCTCTAAATGCTGAAGGCTTACAGTACGCAGACTTAGCTCCAATCCCAGTGTCAACTGATCCCCCCAGTGAAGCCCCCCAGGGCTGTGTATGACAGTAGAACTCAATATGCTGAAATTCAACCCCAGCCTCGGGTGTAGCATATTCATGATGGGACCAATATTCTCAAAAACTTACACATATACAATAATGGACTGATGTTTCTACATGGAGTGTTCATTTTTATAAGAGGAATGTTACTTGAGTACTTTCAAGCTGGAATTCAACAATGCAGGATTTTTAATATTTTACGTGGACATATATCACGGTCATTTTTGGCAGTATAAGTATTTTTATCAGTTATTCTAACATACGTTTCTAGTATTGTGCGAAGGCCAGTACAAAAAGCCAGTAATGGGAGACTTTTAAATATGGCCAGTTTTATGAGCAGCACAGCGCTGTCGTTATATTTTTCCAGATCATCTTATTTCGAAACCATAAAATATTTATTTCATTTATTCTGACAAATGTTTTTAGTTTTGCGTGAAGGCCAGTTATAAAAAAAACACTAATGTGAAAATTTTATACATGACCCAGTTTTATGGACAGCATTAAACTGTCGTTTATTTTTCCATATCGTCTTCTAGTTAGTGAAAGCAAATTGTTACCACGCTGGTTAACAAAAATCAGAATGTATATAGAACTGTATAAAATGTATATATCATTTTGGGCAAGTTTTGTACATAAACGGCTCATTGTTCATCGACTTGCGTAACATTTGTAGACTCTCAGTAGTGTAGTGACTTAGTCATGCCTAAGTACATACCATATATGGACATACACATGTATTCTACGCAAAATTTTAATTAGGTTTAACATTTTAAGAGCAAATTATTTTAATGATTTTTTCTGGACATAGCACGAGGGAAGTCATTAATACATGAAGAGACAATTTGTATTATTTGAAAAATCAATATTATTTGATCATAATTTTAATGATTAATTCAGTGAACATAGCCTGAGTTTGAATGTGTGTGAGATTTTACAGTGAAATTAATAATGGTTTTTCACAAGGCTTAAAGATTTAAGCCTTTGACCCATTGCAATGTCGAATGACCATTTCTTGAAGGTGTTGCTTTCTAAAATTAGCACGAGGTGTGCCAGCACCAGTGCCACACCTGAAAGGAATTGTCATTCAATAATGCATTGAGTCTTGGGCTTAAATACTTTTCACACATTGCAAAATATGTACTTCCATGTCACTTAAAAGATATAAAATCATCAAAACAACATATTTTCGATGAAACTTTTTGCAAGGGCCAAATTGGCAACGCTCAGTGAGTCCAGCTCCCTCACCATGACGAGGACATAAAAGAATGCGTTATTGATTATTTCACGCACTGCTGTTATGTGAAAAACTGTGTTCGGATTGGCTGGAATAAGACACATCTTACCAAGCTATGTGTAAATGTCTATATATATTTTGTCTTTTAATCATGTATGATATGTTAATATTTATTAGTAAAAAGAAAACCGTGAGGTTGCAAGAACAATAGACCAATCCATTATATCATGACACCTATTGGTCATGATGTCATTCTTACAGTTCAGGACAGAAGTATAAATTTCCTTGGATCACCAAAAAGGGGTCAGGATTTATTGGAAAGATCTATTGACATTATAAGTATATTATGTAAGATGTACAGTAGAATCAAACCACTGTAGAAAAACACCAATAAATGTGGATGAAGTGTTTACACATTTCTTTCATTCAATGGATTAGAACCAGCAAGCATATTGATGTATAACTGCACTTGTATGGTTTCAAAATGATCCTACTTTGATCAGGAGTTTTTTCATTGGATATTTTATATCGTGGACTTCATTATAAGATTGATAAATGCTCCCTGTGTTAATTTGATGCCATTGATCACACTAAGAATCTGAATGTTTTTCATGAGTCACTTCTCTGTGATCCTTGAAATGTTGACTCAAACAGGTTTTACTGTAATACTTTATACATATTTTTATGCACATTTTTGTTAGACTGAATTTGTTTGAATTTGCGCATTATGTGGTAACATTTTGTTATAGTCTCCAACTTTTTTGGTCAGTGTTTGGAGTTCAGTGTTTGGCATCTGTAACAAATGGCAGGTGGTAACACTTTGCATGTTTATGCCTTGTTCGTTAATTATTACACACTTGTTCCTATAATCAAGTATTTAATGAGTATTCTTAGTAATTGAAAAATCAATTACATATTACTATTATTCATACTTTAAGAATCTAGATTAGAAATGGTATTGGTGCTTGTAAAGTGTATATTATATACTATTTTAAAGCTGCATACATCATCTGTATATTTCATCTTATTTAAACGCATGTTCAACATGATGTCATTGATATTTTCACTGCTTTCATAATTAATTATGGATATTACCCAAAATAAAGAACATGTGAATATATAGTACCATATACTAGAGTGATGTATATATATATATATGATATTTTTATATGTTGCTGAATGATATATGATATGATATAACGTATACACATACAATGAAACAATATAGATGCTTACACTACCATATAAAATGACTAAGTATGTATCAATAATTATTGAAATTCAGTCTCTGGATCAAGATATAATTTTACTCTGAAATGTAGGTACATTCTACATTTAAAAGGGCCTCTATTTAAATACCCCAACATAAAAAAGTTCCAACAGCCTGCAAAATAGAGTTTGTACCAAAAACTAATAATTTTGCAAGTTGTAGGTTGTTTGGTTTTTTATTTAGTTTTGTGTATCATAAGGCTCACAGTATAATCTTTAAGAATTTAGTTCATACAAAAATGGTTGTACCAGGAATAATTATTGGTAGAATAAGATAAAATGTAATAAAACCAATGATCAATGCCTTTAAACATTAAATGTACAATGCGTATGTACTATGTAGATATTCACTTATTGGCATTTTACATTGCATTACTACATTTGCATATTCATCGAATATGATAGTTGGATCTTTGGCACTTAAAGGGAAGCTGTGCCCAAAGTGAGTAGTCACTGGTGTGTTTAATCCAAACCGACACAGAATACCTTTTGCTATGTTTCTCCTTTAAGTGTTATGTTAGTTCGTAGTTTAGATCGTAAAAATATAAAAAAGGAAATTTATAAAGTAAATTGTACAGTGGGACATTCGTTTTTATTAATAAACTGTATTATAAATTTTTATAAAATAATTTGTTGATCTATTGTTTTGCATGACTATATATGAGTCAAATGTAGACATCAACAAAGCCTGTACATAAGGTTGTTTTAAGAGATAAACACATTTCTTTCTGTTACAACATCATTTTTTTAGAATGGCAACCTTACGGAAGTTCTTTGTGTTAACTTTGAGATATCTTCAAAATTTAGCTTTATTTCAAATAAAAAGTATTTGAAAAGCTGATCACTTTCTTTTGGAGCCAGTCATACATTATTATCCCAACAAACGAAGATCGGTAGGGATATGGTGAAGCCCTCTGTCCATCCGTCCGTCAGTCTGTCCAGAAGATAACTCAAATACTAGTGGACAGATTTTCTTCATATTTTGTGGAAAGATGTATATTGGTGAATAATTGTATGCAAAAAAATTTCCAAGATGGCCGCTGCTTTAAAGATTGCGGGGATTTTTTGAGAGCATCTTTAGTTTTTCATTCTAAACCAAAATAAATGTTATTGTTTGAAATTTTGGTAGTATATTCACAACATCTATTTACCTATGTCTCATATATATTCCGAGTTTTTCACCATGACCTCCATGGGCCATGAATTTGGGGTCGGAAAAAGCGAATTTGCATTATTTTTTAGATTTTTCTAAAGTATAGGTTTATTATGCTCAAATGAAAGGCTATTAAGAGTAGATCGCTTTTGTCATTTGGGCCTCGTAAGATTCAAAATGGACGCACTTGGTGAAATCGATAAAATAATATATAAAAAGATGTTTTATTTTCGAATATTTGTGTAAAAAGATGGGTAATAATACAGTATTTCCATTCAGTATTGTAATTATTATATTATATTATGGAGGAAAAAAATATAACCAGCATAATATACTCTATTATATAGAGATTAATATAATATAATTAGAAATAAGTGAGATCCAAATAAGAATTTTTCTATTCTTAAAAATATTATTTTTTAGTATTTTCCAATCTAAACAGAATATATCAAATTATATTGTATTATTTGGGTTCTGAAAAATATTATACGCGTTTATTCTCGTCCAACTTGATGTACATCCCATCTGGTTAATTACTTAACCAAACAAAACAAAGAATGCACAGCATGGCAGTTAATAGGATCAACTGTTGTACTGGCCTTCTCATCTCCATTACTTACAAATTAAAATGTCACACATATTTTATTTTGATTGTTCTATTTCTATTTGAAAAATATTTACAAAATACATATTTAGAAGAAATAGATAAATGATTTAAATTAACGTTAACAATGGAGTGAAAATGTGAAAAGAAGTCATCAATTAAAAATAAAAAAATAACTTTCCAATGAGTTTATCGATTCAAACCAAATTTTAACACAATGTTAATCATAGAAAGAGGGACACTATACAATCAAATAAATATGAAAAAACTTAATTTGCAAATTATTATGTTTTGTGGAAATTAGAACAATCGGCTCTAGATATTAGTCCATTAACTCTAACAAGCGGATTAGTTATCAGTGAACAACACTCATTTCACAGACTTGAAAAGACAAAGGGATTAAAGTATTACTTATATTGCTCTGACATCAATACATGTATGTGAATGGTGAAAATCTGCATGATTTTGAAAGAATTGTTGACCAAGGGGAAGGGATTGTTACTCGTTAAGTATGGGCTTGTATAAAATGCGTAATGTATTTAGCTGAAATTTTAGGAGTCGTGTGTCAAGACTATTTTTGTGGTTGGCAAAGTGAATACAGGTGGTTGTTTGTGCATGTGTAAGAGGTGGCCTCAATGCTGTTTGTTGTAAACTTAATGTGTCAGAGAAACAATGGAGTAGAAATGTGAAGAAACCCATTGATTAAAAATTAACTTTCCATTGAGTCAATCAATTAAATCCAAATTTTACATACATTGATAATCATAACTAATAGAACGTTTTATTTTTATACAACATTCGCAAAAAATATTATTCTGTACCCGTCAATCAACGTTTTAGCCCTCCGGACGCTATTCCGTACTTTTACTTACCAGGTGGTCCAGTTAGCCCCCTCTAGCTAGATTATTAATTACCTTATTTGGCACGCACGCTCATTCGAAACATCAAACCTACATCATTTACCCTCAGGGGGACATCATTCATCACTACGTCACTCATTACGGTCGCTCGGTGGTCACGTGTTCGATCGGACCAATCACAGCGCCGGAAAACATTCAAAATTCCCGCCATTTTTCAAATTTCCCGCAGTTTTCCCCCTCCCCCAGTAACGCTCCATATAGGCGGTCCGGGAATTACTACTCATTCTATACTTAATCACTTGGGATTTATGTTTCGGCATTCGTTTCAGGCATTTGTTTTTTATGTTCTTCTCCTGAAATGTATTTGTTTGACAATAATCAGAGAAAGTGCGTATACGTATAAATATGCCACGCAAACAAACGGGTGTGACTTCAATTTCTTGTCTGTCTGAGGACGTATTGGGAACGAGGTAGAATTAAAGAATTCTTATGAACGAGTCATGCAAGATACTAGAACTAGTAAAGTAATGTAAATGGATAAGTTAATTTCTGATGGATCTGGATATAATATATTTCAAAACTTTGTAAACACTAGATAACTTCATTTAGGCAGATATAGTATCTTGATATATTTGGCTATCATGCGTTTAAAATACGTTCCTAAAACTATGAAGACGTTAGGTGAGAAATATTGACGTGTCGCAAAATGCTCGCGCACGCATTGTTACACATTTTGTGGCGTAATCCAGAGGATCCTCGCTTTTAACATGATAGAATGTGACGTTTTTGAGAAAAATGTACACACATGAAAATCCTTTCGTCCTCCACATTTACGTCTATATCTCAAAACATTTTAGACGAATAACTCTGATATCATATATACAGGGTGTCCAATAAATAAGGTAAAAGATATTGTAACTTTCTTAATATTGGAATAATCTTGATGAAATTTTCAGGGTTTGTAGCCCAAACCTTTTTACCTTTATTCTGTGAATTTAAAGCGTCTTCTATTTTATTGGCCAGAGTTGTGGTTGCTATAGCAACTGAAACAACAAAAAGGCGGGGCAAGTTTGTTTACGTCACAACTTTCCAAAACATATTTATTCTTTCTGATAGCTTTATTCATACTTCAAGGTCTATTTCTATCACAAATTGCACAAATTGCACGCACTCCATATTTCCCAGACCTTGCACCCAATGACTTTTACTTATATGCAGAGCTCGAATGTGTCTTGAGAGGAAATAAATTTGGAAGCACTGGTGAACTCAGATCACATGTCTTAGCAAGACTTCAGGAAATGGGCAAGAATGGGTTTGAAAGTGTGTTTAGAGAGTGGAAGAATAGGCATAAGAAGTGTATAGGTAGAGATGGACATTATGTTGAATAGCTTATTTTCATAACAAATTGGACTTTAGGACTGTTTTTATATTGTATTTGCGGTAGTAATAGACCTTGAAGTATGAATAAAGGTATCAGAAAGAATCAATATGTTTTGGAAAGTTGTGACGTAAACAAACTTGCCCCGCCTTTTTGTTGTTTTGGTTACTATAGCAACCACAACTCTGGCCAATCAAACAGAAGACGCTTTAAATTCACAGAATAAAGGTAAAAAGGTTTTGGCTACAAACTCTGAAAATTTCATCAAGATTGGTGCAATATTAAGAAAGTAACAATATCTTTCACCTTATTTATTGGACACCCTGTATATTGTTAATGGGCTAGGAGCATCATAAAACACGAATCAATTGATATTTTAGGTGAAATATATATACGTGTTGCTGTGCTTGAAAATAGGCGAATGGCGTAAATTAGCCATATTTTAATGAATTTTGAAAACCTTTCGTCCTCCACTTTTCCACATACAACAGAAAACACATACTTTTGTGAACATAATCAACTATTTATTAATAAACTAGAGTTTAGGAGCAAAATAATCATGTATGATTTATTAAAAATTGATCTCGTATTTTTTGTTTAATGTACACCTGAAAAGTTGAAGGTAGCAAAAAATGAGCAAAAAAGGTCGCTGTCAACAGATTCTATTTTTCAGACTCTATGACGTCACAATATGGGACGCTTACTAAAATTCATCCTTTGAAATAAAACTTCTATCTGCCTTTATCAAGACGAAAAATAAGTATAATAGTCATATATTGTTTGAGTTATGAGCGTTTAAAGACGAAAAATAATTCAAAATGTAACGTGTCAACATGGGATATTTGCCAGATGTTTTGGTAAAAACTCTTTTTTAAAAACGAACGCGCAAGAATCGTGAACGGAGTGTAGTTGATCTAAAATCTTCATCGAAACAGCTTTAAAATGATATATAACTTTAATTAGAATATTATCTTATAATTCGGGGAATCAAAGTTACATTCACGCGATACCCTTAAAAACAAATGCGCCACCTTTTTGCGACACGTCATTGCTATTGTACGTTCGAAAAGTATTTGGTTGTATTTTGTAGTTCTCAAGTTACCCATGAACTTTCGTGGGCTAATTAACGTCTTGACTTAGCATATTTAGCCTAATTTTGCAATGATGTCAACGTGATTCAAATGTTATGCTGTCGTGATTCGCAGAGGTTGCGACAAGATTCGTTTTACAACAGATGTAACTATGAGAACATGAAAGCTCATAATCCTGATTATGCAACCTTATACAATCGTTATCTTTGGGACAAGAGCCCAAAAACAAGGTACTCGTGAACGAGAGTTGAATTTGCTCCGTGAACGATAGGATACGCTGTTCCCCACCAACAAAATACAGACATATGCTTCAGTGTCCTCAACGCAGATTGTAGAGAACAAGAGAAAAAATGAAATATACTTTGCCATAACAGAATACTGTTAAAGTATTGTTTATTAAGTTTATTAAGTTTCACAAATAACTTTTAAATGCCTTCTTTACCGTCAACGGACACTCAAATAAATACACAATACAATGCAATGCAATGTAATACAACGCATTACAATACAAACTAAATTAGAGTATTTGTGCATAGCATTTTCCCCTTTTGTTTGAAGGATATTTTAAGAATAATTCCAGCGTTCGTACACACCTGGAAATGTCAGGGTTTTGATTTAATTTTCCAAGTGCCTGAAATGTCAGAGAATTTTAAAATAAGGTCAAAAAGGGCCAAAGAGTCCGGGAATTTTGAAACTGTAGACACGTCATGGAAATGTCAGGGAAATTTGTATCAGTGTTGAAAAAATGATGTTCCAGAAAAATAAATTTTAGGACTATGACAGGATCTCAATGAAATCCAAAATGTAACATTTAGTTGATTCCACACGGGGCGTGTACATTGTCTAACATATATCTAAAAGGTTTACACTGTCTTGATTAATGAACTTCTTAGATCTAGTCGCGCTTCAGAAGTGGAAATCCTTCAATTATCAGAGGTTAATGTTTCTAAAACTGTATTGAAATAAACGTACGTCTTGTTTTCAAACCTACACCTTGCTCCTTTCTGTCGTATTAATAAAGCAAAAATAACATATCACGGTGGGATACGAACCACTCGCCTGGGATTTGGTTATTCACTAACACCATAGGCGTTCACCTATTCTGGATACAACTGACGAGTTGTATCTAAGTGGAGTCAAAAGCGAAGATCATTCTAAATTGACGCTCGGTATAAATATATGATACTTTTATCATCTCACACAGGTGAACGTTAGCCTCATGGCTAGCGTGTTTAGCTACCCTCTCTAGGTTAGTCGATCGAACCCCGTTCATGGCGAACTTTTTGATTTGCTTGCTGTCAACTTATAATAAGTAGGGCAAAATCCAGAAAAAGTAGATCAAAAATACTCCAATGGAGTATAAAATTGTCACCAGGATTCCGAAATGAGACGAATGTTAACTCGTTAAATCTCGGTAGATAAAGTAGGTCAGAAAATCCGGATTAATCCGAACTGATTCGGGAATCTTCGTCATAAGAAGTAGATCAAAAATCCAGAGAAGTAGATCAAAAATACTCCAATGGAGTATAAAATTGTCACCAGGATTCCGAAATGAGCCGAATGTAAACTCGTTAAATCTCGGTAGATGAAGTAGGTCAGAAAATCCGGATTTATCCGAACAAGGTTCGGGAATCTTCGTAATAAGAAGTAGATTAAAAATACTCCCAATGGAGTATAAAATTGTCCCCAATATTCCGAAATACGACGAATCGAATCGGCAAACTTCGGTAAAATAATGAAGTGCATAAAAACCGAAATGATCCGATGAACGTTCGGATAAAATCGTGAACAGGTGTCAGGGGTTTCCCCTCATCTTTCCCCACATTGTTCTAAAAGCCTTATATGGATTTATCACGTAACATTCAAAATGACGTTCCTATATGGTTCTATGGGTTCGAACACGTGACCAAATATACCAAATAAAAATTTTACCTTGACCACTGGATGGGATTTCATAGAAAATATCCAAGAAAACCTATCCTCGTGATCCTTAAATCACTTAAATTCGATCATTTTATTTTCACCCCTTGATGGAATTTTATGAAAGAAGTCATGAAAACACATCATCATGTAAGGGTTTTCACCTAAATTAGCTCGTTTTATCTTGAGCCTTCAATTGAATTTCTTGAAGAAATATTTTATGAAAAAATATCATCATGTTATGATCATCCTCCGATCACAGGGATTCAAAATCCAGAATATCTTCCCTCTTTTTACCCCCTGCTATAACCAAGTTGGACGCGACCGATTAAGCTGAATCACGTGATCTAATTTTGCGCCGATAACGTATACATGATTGCTGTTGCTGTCGCTGTTGCTGTTGCGACAGCCAATCAAATTGCGAGTTCTTAATCGGGGAAATGCTAACTGCTTATAGCAGGGGGAAGAAGGAGGTACGGATTCTGGACACCTGCTTAGGAGGATGGTTATGATTTGTATTTAAATAAGACCGTTTCATCTAAATACTTGGATAATATTTCATAAAAAATGCACTTTAAATTTTTTCAGAATTTGCCTTAATTTATCAATGTAATGAAAGTATAAGATTAACTCTCAAATAGCGTTCTATTTTAACCTTTTTATTGAAATCAATACAGGACTCGCTCTCTAAATATCCAATAAAAATTCAACCCTTGGATGTGATTTCGTTGGAAAAAAAATATGTCAAGTCCAGAATCAAATGATTTGTCCAGAACCTCTTAAGATCCTGTTTATAAAAGAGTGACCAGTCTGCCAGTGCAGTACTGTTGGTGGAATGCCTAAAAATATAAAATCAACACCATAAGTTAATACGTAGCAAAGTAAAATATCATTAAAATGCAGATTAATGTTTAATGTTTTAGTTGATAAAACCATATTTGTGATGGGGATTAAGTAATATATGAATGAAACTTTATTTCCCCACACAATGCCTGAAGCATTATATAAACATCAAAACACACGAAGCATGACTTGTTCAATATGGTCAATAGGGTCAAGTTGACCTTACAAAATGTCGTATTGACCTTACACATACTACAAATATAAATCAAATAACAAGAGTGGAATTTTACCTGACAATAAAGCTACTTGGGCTGTGAGTGTGGGCATATGGTGTAGTAAGTCAGCTATGAACTAACCTAAAAATGTACATTTGAACCTAAGTGAAAATGTAAACAAAGGAATGAAATCCAATATGTAGTATATTTCCAATAGACCGAATATCCTGAGAATTCGGTCTATTGATCTTCATTTGGCTCGTGTGGGAAATTCCATGAAATTTCGTGCACATTAATTTCTCTTTCATTACAAGTTCTCTCAAGATGAAATTTCGTACATGTATTACTGATGCATTTATCTTTAACATTTCCTTAAAGTGCCTGATAAACTATAAAATGCGCATGCGTCCAGGTGTTGATAAACTATAAATAGCGAAAACCCAGGGTTTGTCATCACAAGGTAATGGCCTAGTCACATAGCCCGGCCGATGAGGTTCCGATGAGCCAGCGATGCAATTTTCACCGAACTCGGCCGAACACCGACCGGACACCGACCGGACATCCGTGGCGTTTGTTGCTTAAAACCGCATCGGTGGCAGCTCGGTGAAATTTTAACTTCGGAGTTAAATTTCACCGGGCTCTCACCGAGCTCCCTCACCGAGCTCCCTCATCGCAGCCCCATCGTAACCACATCAGAACACACGTCGGCCGGTGCACGGCCGAGTATCGGTCGGTGTCCCGTGCATCTGAGACAACCAGAGGACGACCGGCCGAGCTCCGACCGAGCTCCGGCCGATGTGGGACAGAGCCTTGGAAAGTATAGTACCTGAAGATGTCCGGACGGAGTCCGTTTACGTCACCGAGCTCTGCTTCCGATGAGGAGAGCTCGGCGGCACCAAAAAAATCCACCGAGCTCTACCGATGCCGGACATCGGCCGGGCTATGTGACTAGGCCATAAGCCAGGACGTGTTGAGCAAACTTCTAGTGTTGATATTGAATTTACATGTAGCCAGATAAGTTTCCTTATTGAAATTACATATAGTTATTAGCAATACTTTGTAGGTGATAATTAATAAAATATGAGTATACAAATATGAGAGAAATTGGCCATTTCGAACCTGTTGAAGGTTTGTGGCTCTCGGCTACACCACACTACCCTACCTCGATCGCGCATGCGCGAATTTTTTGGCTTTCAACCAGGTAGCTTTTGAGTATATCGACTGCTTAGTCAAAAGGTTAATACGTTTGATGCTCGGAGTGAGTCAATATTGCTATTCGCTGAACTTCAGTGGTGCAATATTGAAGTCCATGTTCCAAGTTATATGATAGTTGACGAAAGAATGTAAATAATATCATTTTAAATTGTAAAATATTTGATACGTCATAGTACACGGTACACAGTTGCAAAAGTTGATCAATACAGGGTACAAGGAATGTAAATTGTTCAATAGTACAGGGAGCAAGACAGTAAGCTGATTATACAGACATACTTTGTCCCATATCTCATGTACATTTACGTTGCACACAGTGAAAATAATGCTAAGAAGGCCGCCTGTTGATGCTTTGAGATGTCAGTGATTGTTATTTAATCCAAATAAAGTAAACATTATTTTGTAGATTTAGACACGGGCTTTTAGGTCGTATATGCATTTTAGTCATTAAATTAACAAGAACGCTAGATTATAAGTGTTACTAGGGTATCAAATTGAAATAAAATAACAAAATTAAATCTCTCATCGCTCATCACAAGACACCTCGAAACAAACATTATCCTCTCTGTGACAAGAGGAAAAATGTTTCACAATATGTTATGCGGCAAATGAAGTCAAGATACATTTCTGGGACGACTTTTTATGCATCTCAAGATTTTAGAAAAACAATTAATTTACAAAAATACAGTTGAATAACATACTAGAAAAAGTATCCACATATAACACGATGACACGCAGTTTAAATAACAGTTAACTCGGTTTTTTGTTACATATCAATGTAACATTTTCGAAGGGAAACTTACATGCTACCTGTACGTTGATAGATTTACTGAAATGTATCGTGTATTGCATTCGAGTTTTGCTTCACTGCGCCCACTATTATCTATCTTTGCCTATAGTGTTTTTTGCCAACAATATTCTACAAACTGCTTGATGAATCAATTCTATGTCTGGTAGAACACTAGAAATAAATGTAAAATGTATTTTACGCTCAGAAATATGGAATTAAACTCACGTCCTCCATTTGCAACTTAGCTGTACCCTGTTTCCCTTTTAAACGTGGTCACGTGGTAGGGTAGTGTGTACACCGGGGAATTTACTTCCATGAGTACAGACACAAATGTTGGGCTCCCGAAGAGGTACGCGAGAAGGTGACCTGGCATCAAATGTACGACTGAATGCTTCTATCGAGTAGATAAAAGAACGAATACGACAATAAGGTATTGCAAACGACAATTCCGAGCATTCATCTCAATGAAGTATTTTGAAGTGAAGAAAATATGATTTTTGTTTTGAAACATGGATTCAGATGAAAGTAACTTCATTCTGACAACTAATCAAAACTGAACAAAATTGATTATACGTAACAGACGATTTATTGTTTTACAATGTTTTGATCGGCTAAACGAATGAAACCAAGAAATTATGACATGTAAAATGGCAATTTTGAAATGTAAAATTTAAAAGTGACAAACACAACCTCCCTATCCACTCTTTATGAGCCCTAATATGTACAAGCAGCAGTGGTAGTGTACAGCTTATTATCACACTACTGGGCTTTGTATTCTTAAGCTTGTTGTTTTTAATAACACTGTTGCACTCGACGTAAATGTTTTGTGTAGGCAGTCAACGATAATCATTGTTTTATCCCGGTTATATGACCTCGGCAATTATAACAAAACCGTACTAAACGAAAAAACGCAAATAAGAGAAAGCTTTCACACACATATAAAAATGAACTAGTCTAATCCGCCAGTATAAACTCTGTTATATACGTAGCCAGGTCGGGCGCACACTTTAAACTATTAGCAATAGACGGCTACGGTAATAATAAATTGTTTCAACTCACCTGTTTTCTTCAGGTTGGTTTCAAAATGGCAATTCAACTAATGTCAAGGACGTTTGAGTTCACGAGATATAAACGAGATTTCCAAATTTTTGAACTCTGACGTTTAACCTCAAACATGTTACCAACTCTGAAACTCCGCCTTCTCATTACCATTCCGCCCTATTCACCGGATATAACGTAATCCAGAAACACTAGCGAATAGTGATATGCACAGAAATTTGCATAAATGCATTTCCGGAACTATGCTCCGCCCATCCACGTGTGATTTGTTTACAAACATAATGACGTCACTAGTGAAATCTCGTATCGTGTTGCATACTGGGAATTGAGAATGACAAACATGGCGGTTATTGATATCAACTAAAATCGTCTGAAAGTTTTATGAATATCTTCAGTTATAAGACAGAACAAGTAAAAGTAAGAATGTAAGTTCTTTATTCAGTATTCATATTATCATTATACGATCTTTTATCAAAATTCATGAAACACCACATCTGGCAATATGTCGTCTCTATAGTCTGAATATTTTCTACCAAATTTCAAAAAATATCAGACTAGAGGATATAGTTTAATCCAATATGGCTGATGTTGAAATTTGCAAAATATCTTGAGTGTTTCCTTAAACTCCCAATAACTTCAAAATTACAAACGGTATATAAAAAATACCTATTTCAACATAGAGATTATATATTAATCTTTAAACTAACTATATGAATAATATACTGAGACAATGTAACTTGTTTAGAAATTGGACAAAGTATGGGAAAATATTTACCACATCCAGAAGATCCAAAAGCAGGCCCAACACTAAAGTATGTAATACAGTAGTTACTAAACCTTTTTAAAGGTGGCATATCAGTACAGTCTCAGTATGTGGTGTGTTGAGAGGTAGTATACATTGGGTAGGAATAATCAGTATTTAATATTTAATAACAATATTTAATATTTGAAAATATTTATAAAAGTGCATGTCACACTAGTATGCCACTATTTGGTATTAAAATAAAGAGGAGGAGTTCAACTTTCATTTGAATTACGAAAATAGCGATGTAGGTCAAAAATAGTTCCGACGTTAGCATGTTTACTTCGCGTTTGCCCGTCATATCAGAGTTGAGGAAGTGGTGGCAAACGCGAGTTACAATAAATGGACGCTAATATCTCAAAAAGTAACCTGACTCCATTTAATTTGATGTAGATCAATCGAACCCCTATATGAACAGGTACATTTTGATATATAACACTATCGGGGGTAAGCGTTTTATAGTTGGTCACGAACGGCATAGGTGCAAAGTATTGTTATGAATTTTCGAATTTGATGTTGGATTACGGTACTCATACCCTGAGTAATGTAGTTTGGTTGGGAGATTGGTGGGCGATAATAAGTGTTTCCCGGGAATACATAGAATGTTCACAATACATTTCTATCAGATCTAAAATTGTCAGTTTTTGTGCAAAAGTCCTGAAATTTTTGCAGAATTTAAAAAAAATAAAAACAGAATTTCTCAGATTTATTTTCTCAAATAGACGCATTATCCTGTTATCTTGAAGTTGTGGCAGGTTTAGTGCCAATGCATAACAAAGCGACAGTGGGCTTATTCAACAAAGTCATTATAAAATTATATTGTCACAATTTGGCCAAGATCCACGGCAAAATGCACCAGCTAACTCACCTTTTTACGATAATTCCAAAAAGTTTGAGCAATCCGTAATTTGTTTTCACAAATTCGGAGCATAACGTCGGTTTATTTTCACTTCTCTCTCGAAAAAGAAGTAGAATAACTCTCACGTTCATTCAAAGTGGGCGCCACGCTGCTTACCCCGTCAGACATATCCCGGGACCACGGTGTCCAATGTCTTCACCTTAACCACAGTTATACCTGGGTATTTACTAGTGGGTCTTTTAGGGTGACGAATGGCTGAGATCACATTGCAGTCTAATTTAAATCCATCCTTAAGCAGTGTATTAACTTTGTTTTGAACATCATCAGCTGCTTCTTCTTGCTACTCTTCGATATGTTTAATGACGAATTCATGAAAGTCATTTGTTGCGGGAGGTACATTTACTTTGAGAATGTTTATCTGGTCTTGTAAACGTTCATGTGTACCAGCTATTTCAGTTCTGATTTCGGCCTTGGTTTCTTTAGACTTACCGTCTACTGCTTCCATAATTCTGGTTCCTTGGTTTGCCATCTCAGTCTTAATATTGGAAATTTACTCGGTGATGGTATCTATCAGGTTTCTAGACAACTCATCCCAAGACAACTCATCCCAAGACAAGTCATCCCTAAGACAAGTCATCCCAAGACAAGTCATCCCTAAGACAACTCATCCCAAGACATCTCATCCCAAGACATCTCATCCCAAGACAACTCATCCCAAGACATCTCATCCCAAGACAAGTCATCCCACTAGCATAATTGATCAATTATTTAATTTGTCCTCTATATTATATATATCCCTTTTTCATTTTTACGATTACAAAGTGATATTTGATTATACACTCAATATTAATATTGATAATTTTTAGCGTTTTGAAAAGGCACTTGAAAGATTGTTCTACTTTTACGTATCGGTATTTTTTTTAATTCTGGGTTATTCTCCCAATTCTCAATATATTTGAGAATATAGAATTGAAGATAAAAGTCAAAGACATAATTGCCAAATTCAATCATCATGATTCTGAAAGTTTAAAATTAGAAATCTTATTTAAGAATAAGCCAAATATGACATATTGGAATTAAACAAAATATTTTAAAACAAAGACTGAATTAATCTGGGAGAATTATTCTGATAATACCCCGGATAATACATTCTTCTTGCATTAATCCTAATCTGACACCCTTGATGATCTTTGATTTAATAATCAAAGTATATATTGATTTGAACATGTTTATCTTTATCCCAATTAATCAACAAAAATTAACTAAAACTAGGCTATACTAGCTACAAAATACAAAATATATTCTATGGCCAAACACAGAGTGCTAACTGCTAAAATTAATTGTATAAAATATTGTTATTTTTCAAGTTGGGAAGAGTTGTCTTGGGGATGAGTTGTCTTGGGATGAGATGTCCTGGGATGAGATGTCTTGGGATGAGTTGTCTTGGGATGAGATGTCTTAGGGATGAGATGTCTTGGGATGAGATGTCTTGGGGATGAGTTGTCTTGGGATGAGTTGTCTTAGGGATGAGTTGTCCTGTTACCATCTATCATAGTCTATTGTCCCCTTTGTAGCGATAGAAATATTCCCATTATGGACATTGAAGCTGTTTGTGGTTGTTCAGTAGCTGTGGCTGTAGCCCTGGGAAAAACCACCCTCTGCTCCTCCGGCTTTTGGGAAACCACCAGACTGTCCACACCGAGGCGGAAGACCCTCACGATGTAGGCCATCCTGTAATGTCGCTTCCAATGTTGGCGAACCCTTGTGTGTAACAGTCTTTTTCGAAATTTGACCTTTATTACTCTTATTTATTCCTGTTTTCAGAGGCCATTCCACCACATCTTTTTTACAAACTGGTGCCATTTTTGTAAAACTTTTGACCGGAAGTCGAAATTCTAGACGGTTGAGCGTCGATTTCTCCAACAGTTTTCAATAAAACTACATAAAATGATTATGAAATAGCATTAAACTATAAAAAAGTATTAGTCATCTTATATGCATATCTGAAATTTAAGAACCATACGCAATGTACTTCCTGAGATACATTGACTTTAAAATTTGAACCAATGCTCACATGGTCCATGACGTCATTAAATTGAATACATGTTGTGAATGCCTTGAAAGGCTGAAATTATTTGGTCAATCTTTGTTTTTTGAACAGTTAGTCAGGTTATGTTACAAATGATATATAACCAATCAAAATATAGAGTCTATTGTGTAGTCTTCCGTTGCAGGAATGTTGTTGTAGCATTCTGTCCACCAGTCTTTGAAACCATATCTTCACAGGCTGGTATCGAAAGATTTGTCCGCTGTGACGGAGCCTGCTATTTTTCATAAAAAACACTAAGAATGCTTCTTTTTTAACTCATATGTTTCGTTATATCAAAGATAATTACTTACTCCATGCAATGGATATATCATTCGCATGTAACCTTCACTAGACAACTCGTCCCCTTGACAACTCATCCTTTATCACACAAAGCCAAATTATTTTTGGAAAGAAATATTTAAAAAATACACCTTGGATCATTGCATTATAAATATTATCTTTTACTGTATTGACACAAATAAAACCGTCATGCAGTCAAATGGTGCATTTGAGACTTTCATCTCTTTTATATTACATGACTTAATATATCATGACAAAAAATTAAGTTCTCTCTTTGCATAATTTTGAAACATGAACTTCAGTAACTTCATCTGTAAATACTGTGAAAAAATAATCTGGATTGGATTAAAGAATATTTGAACTATGAATAACAAACATATAATGACATCAAAGGAGCTTAATTATTCAACCAATGTTAATATACTATTGAAATTGTATATTAAAAGTAAAATTAAAGGTAAATATTGATATAACAAATTACAGATTAATTGGTTAATTATTTCCTTGACAATATCATAGTTGATAAACTGTTTTACAGATTTCCCCTCCAGAAAGTCTTTGTTCACTTGTACTCCACTTGGTTATGCTTTCACCGAATCAGATCGCTTCGAAACAAAATGTCCTTGAAGGTACAAGTTTTCTCGTTTCCTCATTTCATTTTTATCACAAATGTGTGTCAGTATCATATGTCAGTATCATATGTTTGGGAACAAATAGTACAGAAGACAAAAGAATCATCGCTTTAATTCCTCATTATTGTAATGTAAATGGAAAGAGTAAGAAGTGCAGATCTTATTCATTTTTGAAGTTCCATTTATGTAACAAAAGTGAGGTATTAAATCGACGAAAGTTTTGTTTGCAAACATGTACATTTTCTTAGACATATCATACGACACACGTTCGTGATAAAAATGTTGTTTTAATTCTGCCTACAACTGGTGAAATAAGGAAAATAGAAAAATCGTACCTTTGAGGCTCTCACATTTTGTTACCGAAACGATCCATTTAAAATGTTATTGAGTGGAGTACCAGTATTGATAATATAATATTAAATTACTCAAACATGCCAAAGGATGAGTCGTCCAGGGTATGAGTTGTCTAGGGGTTGAGTTGTCCAGGGGATGAGTTATCTAGGGGATGAGTCGTCCAGGGGATGAGTTGTCTAAGGGATGAGTTGTCCAGGGATGAGTCGTCTAGGGGATGAGTTGTCCGGGTACCATCATATGCAATTTGTCTTAATGTATGAATGAATTTAACTGGTATAATTCTGTTTTCTCATTCTCTAACATGTTCTATTGATTTTTTCTTCTACAATGCTATTATTTTGAGTCAATATTCCCCAACATTTCACAAATTCCTATGAAAACATTGATAACATCAAAAAATTAGGTGATTTGTTCAAGAAGTTTGAAGAGTATGTTTATATTTTAAGAATCTAAATTACAATGAGCATATCCTAGATTTAATGGATGTTTATAACAAAGTGTCCCATTTCAATTTTTTTCAAAATGTTGGCCTTTGCATGTTATGTACTTTTGATGGCTGTCGGGTCGAACACTCTTGGCAAATTCTTCCACTGTGACCTGTGGAGTTTTTGCCTCAAATGTTTGCAGTTGTCATCCAGGGTTCAGTCATCACTTTTAAATCTCTTCTGCCCCTTCTTAATTGTCGTTCTATCTGGTGTATACTCTTATCATACTTTTTCATGGTAGCATAAGTTTGTGTGACTGTGAGTTCGAGTGAAGTATGAAATTAGGCCACCAAATGCAAGGCCCTCTGTTATTAGGTGAGAATTGCAGCCATTTCTGCAATTTCTTGACTGTGACTGAATTTGAATGTATGACTATTGAACTGTGGTATAATGACACCACGGTGCCAAATATCATTATTTGTACTTGGTAAACATCATGCTGAATAAATTTAACAAAATCCTAAATATTTTGATCATTTAAAAGAAAGAAATATTAATAAAATAACACTTTGGAAAAATGGTACCTGCCCCACCCACCCCTACCCCCATGTTGCTATAGCAACCATATTTAGACTCAATGCCAATGCTTGATGCTGAAACTTAGGAATATAACAGATTAAACTTCAATTGTAATATCCACAAAATGTCAGTTGAATTGAAGAATATTAAAGAAAGTTAGAGCATAAAGTGCATTACTTCTGGGACAACCCTCGTATTGCTTTGATTTGAGTTGATAGTTCATGTAAGTAAATTCGGGTATGTTTAATGACATTGTACTTTATATATTACTTGTTTTCTGTTTTACAAAATGATATGGACCATACCACAATCACTTAAAGAGAGAATCAGAGATAGCGAGCAGGCTAAACAAAAAATTGTTTCAATTTTAGAATATTTTTGGCTCATGTCATTCCTTGTCATGCCTATTTTCTAAAAATCACAAACGTGCATACTTTATTCCAGGAAAACTAAAGATTTTTACAATAATGTATTATTTTTCTATAAGAATGGTTACCATTCTTACACTCCCCTCCATAAGTTTGGCAACCTTTTTCCCCCATTGAACTACGTCTTAAGGCCTCTTTACCTTTGAATTTTTATTTACTTAACCTGCGATGAAAATACTTATACTATTGATGGAAACGTAATTTGACTTTAATTCCAATACCTCCAAATTTTCTCAATTTTTTTCCTCAATTACAATAGGTCGAAAATTGATGATAAATTTGATGAATTTTTGAAAATCGACATTCCCATGTTAACCAATGGGAAATGGTAGGTTTGCTGCAAGTCATATGACAGAATAACCATCCATCCCTGTCCTAGCAAAAAATACGAGTTAGGCAGGTAATTGAATTTGCTAACTTTAATTAACAAAAAATTGATATGTTTCTTCAGGTTCAACAAAGTTATAGGGCTTTAAAGTCAAAATTGTTTTTCAAAAAACCTCTCCCATTGAAATAACACAGTAGGCGAAAAATACTTTGAAGCGCTGTATCTTTAATATTCATCAAATAAACTAAACACTTAGTGTTCAAAAAAGTTAGACAATTCAATTTTCTATATAAAAATATTTTTTGCTGAATCTTTTACTGAAAAGATATCCTGATTTCTGATTTGCCCCGAACCCTCCATTTCCCATTGGATAACATGAGAATGACGATTTTCAAAAATTCATCAAATTTATCATCAATTTTCGACCTATTGTAATTGAAGGAAAAAATTGAGAAAATTTGGAGGTATTGGAAATAAAGTCAAGTTACGTTTCCATCAATATCATAAGTTATTTTATCGCCGGTTAAGTAAATAAAAATGCAAACGTAAAGAGGCTTTAACACGTAGTTCAATGGAGAAAAAAGGTTGCCAAACTTATGAAGGGGAGTGTATTATTTGGGAGAATTTAAACATTTTTCACTCATTTTTGCTCTTTGAATCATTAATAACTTCACCAATTTATAACATATTGTGAACCTTTTGGGAGATATTGTATTTGATATTGTAAGGAACAGATTGGTAGGTCAATTATACATGTTGCTTGTAATTTTGTCACCCCCTATAGATCAGATTCTGCCTTTAAGCTACCATAGCAACCGTAAAATGTTAAGTTATAGTCCTACATACATGAAAACTTGGCAGAGTAAAGGAATAAGATTTAGGCACCTACCTACTAAATATGAACAAGATTGGTTCATTATTCTCATAAGTTAATAGATTTGTGCAAAACTCTTTGAACAACCCTTGTATATAGGCGCTTGTCCCTTATTTAAAAGGAGATTGATGTTTTTTTCCTTTATTATGCCATATTATTTTAATGACCCTACAATATGGTGTCATACCTGCATTAGAGAAATGCGAAGATGTTATGTTTAAAATTAATATTGTTCTTTGCTACGAAAACGATACTACTACTTTTATAACCATAAAACTACATACATGCAGGGGTACCACAAGGGTCAATCCTAGGGACCCTATTGTTCTTGATATATATCAATGATATATCAGATAATTTGGAAAATAAGTGCTACCTTTTTACCGACGAAAGATCTTTATACTGCCCTTATAATGAAACTAAACGGAATGACCAATTCTATTCCTTGAAACATGATCACATTAGAAAGTACCAAATTCCGAGGAAGAGGGGCAGCTTATTGTCACAATCTTGTGTTTTCAGATGCACAACAGAATGGAATGGTCTAAATGCCGACACTAGAACTTCTCAATCATTGGCCTCCTTTAAAAGACTTTTGAAATAAATGCATGGTAACTCATTGACTACAACCACGGATGTGGAAATAAAGAGGAGTCAAGAGATACCATTATAATCAGATGTGATTTGTTCCTATGCTCCCAGTTTCATGCTCACAACTTTACTACTGAGGATTTGCCTGTTTGTTTAGGTGGCATAGAACTTGAAACGTTGAGACATTTTTTCTTCAGATGTAATCTTAAAAGGCCAACTCCGGTGAAGTCCAGCATAATTTCCCAGAAATTAACTTTTAAGTTATACCCCAATTTGAAAAAATACATACCCTGCTTTATGGTCGCTACAGGATGAGCAAAGTAAAAACATAGAATTGGTAAAACTATTCGCATCTCACCTCGAAACCATTAGTAATCTAAGATAGAATATTTTACCCCATACTTGGACGTGTTAGAGGTACATAAAGCCGGTTTGTAAAGTCTTATATTTTCATGAGCGGGCAGGTATAGCTTTACGTCCCACTCTGAGCGGGCAGATATACTATATCTGCCCGCTACGTCCTAATCGCCGCTTGCATATTTGTTCATGATTTGTAGCGTTCGCGTAATGAATGTAAACGACAATGGAGAAATACAGACAATCGGGATATGTTTGATGGTTTAAAACAAGTGAAGAAGCATCCACTTAATCAATCAGAAATTCGAGAAAATAAATGTGGGAATATGTGAGAGAACAGGAAAATCCGCCCACGGCCAAGAAAACAAAACTGGACATGAATATTCTAAAATATTTCCACTATTAAACAATGTGAACCAGTCCAGATGACCAAGATTGGTCTGGGATAAACATATTATCTTATATCCTAATATCTTTGTCATTCTAAGGAACAACTCTCTGATATTTTACACATGTTTACATCATTCAATTTCCTACCTTTTCCTATTGGCCAAGGGATAGCAACAATATTACTGCATTTTAAGCAACATACCCCAGATGGCTGTCTGAGTTGGTCTGTTATCCAAATGAACTCCATTTCCAACTTGATGCACTGGTAAACTCTAACAATAATGTATTCTTGGGGAGCCAAGCACCTTATGAAGTAGTGGAGAGGCACATTCACACAGACAGATGCACAATTAAGTGTGTTCTCAGAAGACAGGGTCCTTTACCTTTAATAATGCTAAAAGATATGCAATAACTGTCAACATCAATCTCTATTTTGTGATTCCCATGGCGTTCTTGGGGACTTTAGGTGAACCCAGGGTGGTTGAAAGGCATCAACAGTGGTTCCAACAAGACATAACTATACCCCATACATAAAATGATGCACAATTATGGCTTTGGGGCCACTTCAATGACCACTTTATCATCAGTTCAAAAGACAATGAATGGGCACCCAAAAGCCCAGATATTGCCCCATTTAATCTTTACCAGTGGGGATACCCCAAAGATACAGTGTAGGGTAGAAACACCAGAAAAACATTTGACCTCAAAATAAAGATCACATGTGTCATTCAGGCCATACTTGCTTTGCTGAGGAATGTTGTTATGTCATTGACAGGTTTTGAAAACATGTGCAGGTTTGCCTACAGCACGATATTGGAAAACTGGGGCACCTTGTTTAAAGTGCTGTAACATTGCGACTATCAGTCCAATGATCATGAAATAATTAGAGGTTATGTCACTATCGTGGCATATATGCCCGAGATCTCAGTGATATATGGCCCGACCTTGGGAGGGACATTGATCTCTGAGAACCGAGGGCATATGTGCCACGATAGTGACATAAACGATTTATAACATACCTATGATGATGTAGACTGGTCAGAGAGTACCGTTTTCTTATAGAATTGACAAACAAATGATTTGAAAATGATTGAAATGAGTTTAGAAAGATTGCTCGCGCAGTTTTATCTTCGAGTGATTGGTTATGACGTCAGCGCCTTGACCAATCAGAAAGTTAGCGGGCGCGGGCTTTTCAAAACTTATATTGGCCCGCTGTCTTGTGTACACTTTGCACTATACATCATCATAGGTATGTTATAATACAGTCTAGTATGTCATTTTAATTTATATAAAGACATGGCTCGTAATGCCAGTATGGCACAGCCATTGAAATAAATTTATAAATAATAAAACAAAAATTACTATAAAACCAAATAATTAGGAGGGATGTAGTGACAATAATCCTTTCAAAAATCATGTCAATATACCTTTGTCGTAATAGTAGTCTTAAGACGTGGCAAAATTAACAGCTAAAGTCCAAAATACCTGAAAATATACATATTGTTAGTACCTCAGTGTAAATACTCGCATCTGATTGGTCAATTAGCGGTCAACATTTTTGCCTGTACCCCACCTGTGCATCATGGGATATCATATTATTGACCGCGTATGTTACTGTACTGCACTTGTGAATTATGGAAAATATGACGTCATAATGTTTACAGAAAAAACAAACATAGACGGACATTTTGTAAACGATGATGAAAGTGATATTTTGACACTATTAGATCGCACATACAGTATAGCAAAAATACAAATAGAAACGTAAACTTAATATCAATTTACTAGTGAGTACGTAGTGATGTGCCGAAAACAGAGAGTGTTAGCCACCACTGTCTTCAGATTTTCTAAAAATATTATTGCTGACGTGTTTCGGAGAAAAGATTGTGAATGGAGCTATGATTGATGATTGTCGTCTATATGTCATGTATGCGTATTATTAGTTTCTACTGATTAACAAAACAATTGTAGACCTCTCCATCGATCAACCGTCAAAATCATATACCTCGACTGTAAACTTTAAAACTACTGTTATCCTCGACCTTCGGTCTCTGTCAACAGTAGTTTTTCGTTTAACAGCTCGGTATACAATTTTACCGGTTGACCTCTGAGAGGTCAACAATTGTACATGTATACTGTAAAATGCCTGTGGTTAGGCATTGTCTTGCCTACCTACGCATGTCTTATTATGCCCCTAACTGGCAATTCTAATGTTAATTGCCTATGTCTGTGGTTAGGCATTGTCTTGCCTACCTACGCCCGTCTTATTATGCCCCTAACTGGCAATTCTAATGTTAATTGCCTATGCCTGTGGTTAGGCATTGTCTTGCCTACCTACGCCCGTCTTATTATGCCCCTAACTGGCAATTCTAATGTTAATTGCCTATGCCTGTGGTTAGGCATTGTCTTGCCTACCTACGCCCGTCTTATTATGCCCCTGACTGGCAATTCTAATGTTTATTTGCCTGAATTGTATATAAACAATGGTAGCCACTAATAAAATGCCAACATTAGCTGTTTTATGTGTGAGTACTGTACACGATGTCCAAAGAAACAGAACCCTTCGAAAAAGAAACAATTTTGTTCGTACATATGTAATCAGCTTCATTTTTCATGTACCAAAACTACAATCTATGGATGACAATAAGATACCACTTTTGAAAGAAAAGAAAATTAATAATTTCGTGTCATCCAAAGGGTTGCACACCATTTATTAAAACCAATTATATTATTTTAGCTTCTTGTAATGTTCGTAACCAATTGTTGATGCGGAAGTGTCTCTCCAACCATTAAACCATCTGTAGGTATGGTTGAATTTTCTGGGTGGTATTTCGGGACAATATTCAATGCAATCACGCATAGTGCTTTCAGCTGTTCTCATACCCCCATTATAAGAAACCTCCCTAGATAGCTCAATGTTTTCCATTCAGGTGATTAACACTTCTCCTTTCTTCCTCTTCCAACTCATTATTAAATATGAGACTTTGATATAATTTGTTTTGCTATTCTCTTGACTGATCATTCTGCTGTCTGAATGAGTTCAGACAGCATTTCCAATGTGCAGCGTTTGAGGTGTTCTTGTTCAGAGGCCAGGAATTTCAGTCATCTGATTTTTACTGATTTTTTACTGATTTTTGAGTCTTACCGTTTCATATTTTTCATTTTTCAATTAAGATATTAAACGAAGCTTTGATTTCAAGTCTTCTTTGGAATAACCCTCTGCGTTTGAGGTGTTCTTGTTCTGAGGCCAAACATGTCAGTCAACTGATTTTTTACGAAGTGTATCTTTCCGTTTCATATATTTCATTCTTCAATTAAGATATTAAACGAGACTTTGATTTTAAGTCTTCTTTGGAATAACCCTCTGAATTTCTTAAGGTATAGTTTTGTCTCAATGGTGATTTTCTCAAAATCGGACACATTCTAAGATCATCTATGATATCATTAGGAATAAATATTGTGTAATAGACTTGATATTATATTATCATCCATAGATTCTAGTTTATGCACATGAAAAATTAGATTAAGATGATGGGCATTTAGGAAATGATTCCATTTTCAGAGGGTTCTGTTTTTGAGGGGTCAACCCGTATATTACACAGGAACAGACTATTGCGTTTGCATATTATATAATGTGCCATCATATTGTTCTAAAGCAAAGAAACATCCGTTCACAAACACTTTCAAAACACTTGAGTACAATGTGGATGGCTTGTCATAGATGATATGAGAACCACCGAAACTCCTCTCTCCAAGAACTCTTTTTTCATGTCAACTGTATTTATTAATTATGACACATATATCTCCAAAATTGCAATTGCAACTAAATATTGCATTGATACAAAATAGTTTAATGATGTGAATCGCATTTGGATGAGACTCAATTAAAAAATTTGTGTTTTTATATGTGCCAGAACCTAATGGTATGACAGTTGCAAAGGATTGGTGTCGATATGGCGAACTTAATCGAACACATACATGTTTCTCTTAAACCAGTCTTCAAGAAATGTCACAAATTGCCAATCTAATGATCATTTTTTGAATGGTAACAGCTTAATTTGAAAACAATATACATATTCTTCTCTATATTCTTTTAGAAAACACACCAGACACTTTTTTTGTTCTTAGTAGCATATTTTTGGAATGAAGAAAAACATCTATCCGAACCTCATTGGGACAAAACGACATAAACACAACGTGTTTAGGTATCTCAATATTGTAATTGTACAAAAACAAATATTTGGTTGACTGAAATGAAAGGTTTACTTATATCTATTTTTTAAATTTTTAAAAATACTTTTTGTAAAATCAACCAAATTTTCTTTTACATAACTATAATATTGACAGAGATGTTACAAAATGTTTTACATGTCATTTTTTCCAATAAGGTTCCGAATAAAATTGTCTTTCATTCTAAAGAATTGGTAGAAAGGAAAATAAATAATTGCATAAAAGATCAAAAACTGTTTTTTTAAATATCTAAATTATTTAAATTAAATTAAATTGTCGTCAATCAGTGAACATAACATGAATGACCGTGTTCTTTAATAATTGGTTTAAAAGAAAAAATGTGGAATTCAGTTCGCCATATCAATACCAATCCTGTCTGAAAGAATGGAGGTGATATAAAAATACCTCAACTGTTTTCTTTATTGTACCTGGTATGTTTGAGTAGATAATTAAAAAATTATGATCCAGCGTCGGAAGGATGTAGGAGTTAAATGGTTTTCTCATGGTATATATAAAGATGATAGGTCTTGATAAAAACAGAGACAGGCAAGGAGTCAGGCGTCAACGTGCATTTCACATAATTCGTTAGAAAAGAGGTGGGTATACAATTTGATCTTATTTATATTAGAGATCAGAAGTCCGAATGTGACTTTATCATTCTTGTTTTACTGGTACCAGTACTTAAGGTAAAACAAAAATATAATTGAATAGTTGAAACAGTCACCCATTCCATGTATTTATAGCCAGAATATAATGATATAACTGGGGTAGGCTGTTTCATTTTTCAAGAATGTTCTAGGATCGCAACGGCCCTTAATAACAGGGTTACAAATAGTGCTGGAAGTTCGCTGATTTTTTTTCAACGAAATCGGAATACGTTAAAAATAGTTCTTAGACAAAGCTACAATTAGGAAAATCAGCCGGGGTAAGATGGGACGCAGGGTGAGACGGGACGATGCCTTTTTATTAAAGTATTAGATGCAGCCGACAAGAAAATTGTGGTTTAACAGAAAGATCACTGGTGAATTTTCAAAAAAGTTTACTTTAATAACCTCTTTTAAACAATTTACAAATCCATCGTTCCCTCTCACCCTGCGTTCCATCTTACCCCGCTCTCCCCTACTCCAATGGCTCAGGTTTTATTTTTCAGTATCGAATCCTCTTTCCATTACGCCCCTTTTACATGTATTATTATTGATTAAGAGAACAATGGATACAAAACGTATGATATATCGCCTTATGGTTGTGATGTTGCTGATGTCAACATTTTCGGAACAAGGATTCGGAGAAGGTATCAAAGACAATCGAAAAATCAGTAAGTTTATTTAATCTCCTTAGCGTATGAGGTAGCCAAACCCAAGTTGGTATTTTTTACTTATCTGATTTTTCATTATTGAAAATAAAATCTAAAAAATGGAAAACGCCGACTTGGGCAAGGCTACGAAGCTTATAAAATGTCTTTAGACATCATTATACTGTGTAACGAGGTTCTCGTTCTGACACAAACCCGAATCTCAATAACGTTGCTATTGTTGTAAACGTTATTCAATTAAGTATTCAGAAAAACATTGCATTCTTCGAAAAATAGGTCAACGAAGGTCAAATCAATGTCAAAGTGACCCAGAAGGTGTCAAATTTTGATATTTTTTAAAACAAAATGTCAATTTTCTTTCAAAATAAAGTTGCTGCAAGAAATGCTACCTATACGCTTCCCGAAAAAGAATCTGTAAAAAGAAACAAAGCAAGCTAATCAACAATGTTTACTTTTATATCTTTACCACTCATATTCCAAAATGTATAAAACAAATACCAATCAGTTATTTAGCAAGAAACTTAGATAAATGCTTGACTTGTATTAATTCGATACAATTTTGGTCCATATTAGTGAAATTGAAAATTTGGGGCAGGGGAGAATAAAGAATTTAAATCTTAATATTGAAAAAGTTATCGACATGATTTACCTTTAAAAATCCATAATGTTGTCAAAAGTGGCTCGATTTTCATTATTATCTAGATTGTTGAATATTTTGGACGCTAACCAACTTGTTTTCATAATTCGTTTTTCCTATGACGTATTGCTTTGATGAGGAACAATTAAAGGCTTGTAAAACAGAGGTAGCTGCTTTTCTATCGAACATTTTCCTTTCTACTTAAATGTGTTTATACTTAAAGCCAAACAAAAACTCTCAATAGTCAAGTGAAGTTAAAATGTCATAAAAATATGTATACCAAAAAATTGAAACGTGTACAATAAGAATGGATCAGCGGACGGAGATTCCTCTAAATAAGCTCCAGAAAAAGTGTTGGTTCCACCCTTTTTGTCTCCATCAGTATATACATACTTTGCTATTTAGATGTTGTTTATGATTCAGGTTCTGCCAATGACAATTTAGCAGAGGTTCAAAAACAAGGTAGGCATCAGTTCTTTTTATTCATACTATACTATCTGCTTGCATTTTTGTTGAGTTGGAGAACGTTGTAGATCTAAAACATCGCTCTTGAATTTAACAGACATCAGATCCACAGGCTGAATCAATGTATCAGCATCACTGCCTTTATTATCACGCCCGGTGATCGGAAGAAATGAACGAGGGAGGTAGTAGTTAATTTTCACTAGAAATTCAACAAATCCGGAAAATTTATTTTTTCAAGAGAAAGTTTACAGTTGAATTGCCAAATCGCCATCAAAGCACCGTTGCTGTGAACTTATCTTTAATGAATAGGCGTACGACACGGTGAAACATTTTTGGTCTTCTCAGATTCGTTCATTTCACCTGCGTTCATTTCTTCCGATCACCATGGTGTGATTCGGAAATTAAGTATTCTTCAATATTCAAGGGACAAAATGTAGTTCAAAATCCGAATCATCGGTCACAAGTTCCGCTTGGTAACATTGCTTGCAGTAAATTGTTTAAAGCTATGTTCACACCAACGGCGCTTTATAGCGTCGTGCAAAGCGCAGTTGGTGTGGACTAGCTTGACGTGTAGGTCTTAATTAAAGAATCGGACTCGGACGTAGGCCTAATAAACATATCGTTCTAGTGTGTAGCCATTGTAGTGTTAGCTGACTTGTCCAGTAATAACATGATAAAGAAGTGATCCTTACATGCCCGCTATTACTAAAACGCACCCTCTTCCTTCATCGTTCTTAAGCGTGATGGCGCTTTAAAGGGTGACGCATATCGTTTAGCAAATCGAACGCTCGTTTCTGGTGTTGCTCACCGTTTAGTATAAAAGGCCCGATCCCGGAATAATACTCAAGGGTACACAGGTTCGAGGTCGTTGTGTCAACACCTCTAACTGTTATATAGCATAAGTATATTATAGATCGTCACACATTTATAAAAGGGTGATTTTTATTTTGAGAAATCAATTCCACATTTATGGGTGAAGTTTCAGGATCTTCTATTTGTGTATAATAAGGAAAAATTGGCATCTAAATTTCCCCATAACGTAATAGCACACAGCTTGGCATATGAAATATCCTACAAATGAAACAAAGCAAGACAACCCGGTTTCTAATACAAGAATTTATATTGGCTGTTGTACATGTATTATTTGAACGCAATCACTCTTTGGATAACGTTTTCAAAATCATTATAAACGGATTACTTTATCTCAAAGACAATTTCAATAAACTGGATTTTACAGAACTCCCCTTATTTTTTAAAAATGGACTGATCCAGTTGATTCGCCTGGAGCCGCCATATTGTTTTTATACGGGATGCTAATCGGAACCCTTTAAAGCGGTATCAAAGCGCAGGAGGTGTGAACTTAGCTATACGGTTTCATTTCATTTGGAAGATTCAGGAACAAGCGCTCTGTAGCACAATACATTCGAATTAATTATCATTCAGTGGAGATTTTCGAAGGCGATAAATCGAAATGTCAAACACAAACCAACGTCTAAATGTTCTATTAACAGATTGAGATTTTCGGCCATATATTGCACCATGAATGGTCTTTATTCCTCAAATAATGCACCTTTGGGTTTGACAATTTCAATAAATATGTAACAATACACAATAAATAATTAAAAAATGAATTTCGCAAATGTTTTTCTTATGCAGGTGGTGAAAATGATGTTGAATTCGATAACTTTAATAAAAGAGAATGCTGGCCAGATTGCTAGGCCTACGACTATTAATTACACGGATCGACGCAACTTTACATCGAAGAAATCGAATAGAACTAGTATCTACAGCTTTTATATCGTTATGTCACGTTACTCATTAACAATTTGAAAAAACACCCAGGAATTTGATCTTGATTGTTGAACAATAACTATATATCCCATATACCATAATGTATGTATTTTATATCCGCCAATTTAATCAAGGGTCGAGTAGAGTACAAATTGGTCCAAAAAGTGAACTGCTGCAAAGGCTATATTTTCCTTAATACAAGCATGAATTCCTCATATTAACACATCTTGTATAAAAGGTCAAACATTTCTGCAGTACTAACAAAAATGTTAGACCCTCCTTCACAACATGTGAAAACATGAAATAATTCCTGCAGGAAATAATTAAGGGAAATGTGGACCGTTGCAGGGGTTCACTTTTTTGGACCACCAATTGGGTTCCCGATTTCTAGTAATTGCACAGAAAACAGATATTGCACTCGGTTTGGTTACATTACTACTAAATAAAACAGATCATTTTAGTTCCGCTTAGAAATACTGCTTGTAGTAATTTTTAAAGCTAAGTTCACACCAACATGATAAGGAAGTGATCCTTACATTCCGGCTAATACTAAAAACGCACCCTCGTCATCGTCCTTACGGTTCCATTTCATTTGAAAGATTGAAGAACCGGCGTTCTGTATCACAATACATTCGAATTAATTATTATATAATGGGGATTTTCGAAGGCAATAAATCGAAACACAACCAACGTCTAAATGTACAGTCAACAGTTTGAGATTTCTGTCATATATTGCGCCATAAATCGTCTTTATTCCACGAATAAAGCAACTTTGTGGTTGACAATTTCAATAAATAATATAACAATACACAACAAATAATTACAAAATAATGAGTTTGTCTGTTATGAATATCGCAAATGTTTTTCCTATCCAGGTGATGAAAATGATGTTGAGTTGGACAACTTTAAAAGAGAATGCCCGCCAGATTGCTAAGCCCACGGCTATTTTACACGGATCGACGCAACATAACATCGAAGAAATCAAATAGAATTAGTATCTACAGGACTCATATCGTTATGTCATGTTACTCATTAATAATTTGATAAAAACACCCAGGAAGTTGATCTTGAATGTTGAACAATAACTATATATCCCATATACCATAATGTATGTATTTTATATCCGCCAATTTAATCAAGGGTCGAGTAGAGTACAAAGTGGTTCAAAAAGTGAACCGCTGCAACAGGCTTTATATCCCTTAATACATGCATGAATTACTTCATATTTACACATCTTGTAGAAAAAGGTCTAAAATGAATGCAATATCAGCAAAAATGTTAGACTCTCCTAAACAACATGTGAATACATGAAAGGATTCATACAGGAAATAAAGAAAATATGGCCCGATGCAGGGTTCACTTTTTTTGGACCACCCTGTAGATGATAAATATTACATATTCATGAATAATGTTCGTTGGGATTTGCTTCTCCATTGAGTTCCCGATTTCTAGTTATTGCACAGAAAACACATTATGTTTATTGGAAACAGATCATTTAAGTAAACGTACTGAGCTTGTTTCCAAATAAATACTGTAGTATGGTATTTTTAATGTCTTTGAGGCATCACATGCTATTATATATGGAAAACCATTGTTGAAAATAAAGTTTGTTTCAAAGTAGTGATTCTAATGACGTACGAGGCCCTCTTCTGGAGATTTTTTGCATTTATTTCAGTAATACTGGTATTGCTTTTTCCTCTGTTTGTTGTGTTTACTGTACTTTGCATAGCTAATGATATTCTTCAATCCACATTTGATATCGGTGATTAATTTACCAATATCAGACCCAACTGCAGATCCTAGGAATATTAACATAAGGATCAATGGTGGTATTCCTATAATCAACGCATGTGGGGATTCGGTTGGTTCGTGTTCAGTTCGCTTTGCCCGAACATAACGTTCTTCCTTTGTTGCCACTACGGGGAGCTTTTTAGAAGTTTCCAACTTTCACATTGTGTAAGTGATCATTAAATGGAATTTCGACACATTTTTTAGAATGGGGCGGATTTTGACATCCAGAAATACTGTATTGTATTATCAAACGTTCGTTTCTACAACGTTTTTTGCGAAGCAATGAAATTCCATTTTCTATTTTTAACCGTTACCTTTTGCTTAATAAAATAAAAACCTAGTACTGTACGAGCAAAATAAAATGTGTCTAAGCTAGACGATAAGTAGACTAAAGGTAAAGTTTTAATTCTCGTAAAGAAACCCATGCGCATTCCCGTTAGTAGGTGGAATATGTTACAGAGTAAACGAATAGAATCTAACTAATTTAGTGAAGAATATGGCTTTTTAAACGGGAGACTAAATTTAGTTTTCGAAGTTTTTGATTATGTCTAATCTAAAGGAGCTTTTTCGAAATGACCATCATGATTTTAGTTACTGGGGTAATTTCTTTTCCCAAATAACACGCACGCACATTTTTGTCTGAAGTCTTTCTTTATATTGCCCAGGGCCATAGCTAGGCTGTGTGTGGGGGATAAGAGGCTCGTGCGATCTTAAACGATATTCTTTCTATTTGACCTTCACGATTTGACATTCGGTGACCTTTTCAAGGTCCAAAAGACCTTTTTTCAACTTCCTTCAAATTGACCAATTCTTTTTTCAAATCATCTACAAGTTATCAGAAGTTGAAATCTGATTTTAAATTTGAGATTCGACCTTCATTGACCTTCTCAAGGTCAAAAAGCGTCAAAAAGGTATATTTCAACTTGTTTCAAATTGACCAATTTTTTTCAAAATCATCTAGAAGTTTTCAAAAGTTCAAATCTAACTATAGATAAATATTTGACCTTCTCAAAAGGTCTTTTTTCAACTTGCTTCAAATTGAATAATTTTTTTTAATTATCTACAAGTTTTCGGAGGTTCAAATCTGACTTTAGATTTCAGATTTTAGATGAAGATTTCACCTTCAATAACCTTGTCAGGGTCAAACAAGGTATTATTCAACTTGCTTCAAATTGACCAATCTTTATTTCTAAAATAATCTACAAGTTCTCCGTACTGACCTTGTTTCCAAATAAATAGTATGGTATTTTTAATGTCTTTGAGGCATCACATGCTATTATATATGGAGAACTATTGTTGAAAATTAAGTTTGTTTCAAAGTAGTGATTCTAATTCGTTTGACGTACGAGGCCCTCTTCTGGAGATTTTTTGCATTTATTTCAGTAATACTGGTATTGTTTTTTCCTCTGTTTGTTGTCTTTACTGTACTTTGCATAGCTAATGATATTCTTCAATCCACATTTGATATCGGTGATTAATTTACCAATATCAGACCCAACTGCAGATCCTAGGAATATTAACATAAGGATCAATGGTGGTATTCCTATAATCAACGCATGTGGGGATTCGGTTGGTTCGTGTTCAGTTCGCTTTGCCCGAACATAACGTTCTTCCTTTGTTGCCACTACGGGGAGCTTTTTAGAAGTTTCTAACTTTCACATTGTGTAAGTGATCATTAAATGGAATTTCGACACATTTTTTTAGAATGGGGCGGATTTTGACATCCTGAAATACTGTATTGTATTATCAAACGTTCGTTTCTACAACGTTTTTTGCGAAGCAATGAAATTCCATTTTCTATTTTTAACCGTTACCTTTTGCTTAATAAAATAAAAACCTAGTACTGTACGAGCAAAATAAAATGTGTCTAAGCTAGACGATAAGTAGACTAAGGGTAAAGTTTTAATTCTCGTAAAGAAACGCATGCGCATTCCCGTTAGTAGGTGAAATATGTTACAGAGTAAACGACTAGAATCTAACTAATTTAGTGAAGAATATGGCTTTTTAAACGGGAGACTAAATTTAGTTTTCGAAGTTTTTGATTACGTCTAATCTTAAGGAGCTTTTTCGAAATGACCATCATGATTTTAGTTACTGGGGTAATTTCTTTTCCCAAATAACACGCACGCACATTTTTGTCGGAAGTCTTTCTTTATATTGCCCAGGGCCATAGCCAGGCTGTGTGTGGGGGATAAGAGGCTCGTGCGATCTTGAACGATATTCATTCTATTCGACCTTCACGATTTGAAATTCGGTGACCTTTTCAAGGTCCAAAAGACCTTTTTTCAACTTCCTTCAAATTGACCAATTCTTTTTTCAAATCATCTACAAGTTATCAGAAGTTCAAATCTGACTTTAAATTTGAGATTCGACCTTCATTGACCTTCTCAAGGTCAAAAAGCGTCAAAAAGGTATATTTCAACTTGTTTCAAATTGACCAATATATTTTTCAAAATCATCTAGAAGTTTTCAAAAGTTCAAATTTAACTATAGATAAATATTTGACCTTCTCAAAAATTCTTTTTTCAACTTGCTTCAAATTGATTAATTTTTTTTAATTATCTACAAGTTCTCGGAGGTTCAAATCTGACTTTAGATTTGAGATTTCACCTTCAATAACCTTGTCAGGGTCAAACAAGGTATTATTCAACTTGCTTCAAATTGACCAATCTTTATTTCTAAAATAATCTACAAGTTCTCCGTACTGACCTTGTTTCCAAATAAATAGTATGGTATTTTTAATGTCTTTGAGGCATCACATGCTATTATATATGGAGAACTATTGTTGAAAATTAAGTTTGTTTCAAAGTAGTGATTCTAATTCGTTTGACGTACGAGGCCCTCTTCTGGAGATTTTTTGCATTTATTTCAGTAATACTGGTATTGTTTTTTCCTCTGTTTGTTGTCTTTACTGTACTTTGCATAGCTAATGATATTCTTCAATCCACATTTGATATCGGTGATTAATTTACCAATATCAGACCCAACTGCAGATCCTAGGAATATTAACATAAGGATCAATGGTGGTATTCCTATAATCAACGCATGTGGGGATTCGGTTGGTTCGTGTTCAGTTCGCTTTGCCCGAACATAACGTTCTTCCTTTGTTGCCACTACGGGGAGCTTTTTAGAAGTTTCTAACTTTCACATTGTGTAAGTGATCATTAAATGGAATTTCGACACATTTTTTTAGAATGGGGCGGATTTTGACATCCTGAAATACTGTATTGTATTATCAAACGTTCGTTTCTACAACGTTTTTTGCGAAGCAATGAAATTCCATTTTCTATTTTTAACCGTTACCTTTTGCTTAATAAAATAAAAACCTAGTACTGTACGAGCAAAATAAAATGTGTCTAAGCTAGACGATAAGTAGACTAAGGGTAAAGTTTTAATTCTCGTAAAGAAACGCATGCGCATTCCCGTTAGTAGGTGAAATATGTTACAGAGTAAACGACTAGAATCTAACTAATTTAGTGAAGAATATGGCTTTTTAAACGGGAGACTAAATTTAGTTTTCGAAGTTTTTGATTACGTCTAATCTTAAGGAGCTTTTTCGAAATGACCATCATGATTTTAGTTACTGGGGTAATTTCTTTTCCCAAATAACACGCACGCACATTTTTGTCGGAAGTCTTTCTTTATATTGCCCAGGGCCATAGCCAGGCTGTGTGTGGGGGATAAGAGGCTCGTGCGATCTTGAACGATATTCATTCTATTCGACCTTCACGATTTGAAATTCGGTGACCTTTTCAAGGTCCAAAAGACCTTTTTTCAACTTCCTTCAAATTGACCAATTCTTTTTTCAAATCATCTACAAGTTATCAGAAGTTCAAATCTGACTTTAAATTTGAGATTCGACCTTCATTGACCTTCTCAAGGTCAAAAAGCGTCAAAAAGGTATATTTCAACTTGTTTCAAATTGACCAATATATTTTTCAAAATCATCTAGAAGTTTTCAAAAGTTCAAATTTAACTATAGATAAATATTTGACCTTCTCAAAAATTCTCTTTTCAACTTGCTTCAAATTGATTAATTTTTTTTAATTATCTACAAGTTCTCGGAGGTTCAAATCTGACTTTAGATTTGAGATTTCACCTTCAATAACCTTGTCAGGGTCAAACAAGGTATTATTCAACTTGCTTCAAATTGACCAATCTTTATTTCTAAAATAATCTACAAGTTCTCCGTACTGACCTTGTTTCCAAATAAATAGTATGGTATTTTTAATGTCTTTGAGGCATCACATGCTATTATATATGGAGAACTTTTGTTGAAAATTAAGTTTGTTTCAAAGTAGTGATTCTAATTCGTTTGACGTACGAGGCCCTCTTCTGGAGATTTTTTGCATTTATTTCAGTAATACTGGTATTGTTTTTTCCTCTGTTTGTTGTGTTTACTGTACTTTGCATAGCTAATGATATTCTTCAATCCACATTTGACATCGGTGACTAATTTACCAATATCAGACCCAACTGCAGATCCTAGGAATATTAACATAAGGATCAATGGTGGTATTCCTATAATCAACGCATGTGGGGATTCGGTTGCTTCATGTTCAATTCGAACGGTCTCTTCGGTCCCTGTCAACAGTAGTTTCTCGGTTTACAGTCTCGGTATACAATTTTGCTGGTTGACTTCTGGAGAGGTCAACAATTGTATAATGTAGATAAAGTTGACATAAAGCTTGTTTTTGCTAATTTTGGAAAACCCGTTTTGAAAAGAAATGACGTCATTTATATTATGAACGCTGGTTGACAGACATTACAATAAATTTGAACTTATGATATACCAAATTAAAGATGAGTAAATGCCATATCTACCGATATATAATATGACATGTTTTCATCAAGAAAATCAATATCTATTTTCGAAATACGAGTGTCCCATTTTTTGGACTATCCTGTGTATAAATAATTTTAGCATTAAGTTGTTGTCACTCAGTCAACATTACATAAAGAACTGTGTTTTTACAGAATGTTTTCAATAATTGGTTTAAGGGAAAAACATTGTTGAATTCAGTTCACCATATCGATACCTATCCTTTCAGGAAAATACAATTAACAATTCTTTCAACAAAAACGGTTCACCCAGTCATATAATTGTTTTGAAAAACATCCCAATTACTGCAAGGAATTGGACAAAGAAAATGGTCAACTGTTCGCATAGTGGGATCTCTGGTGTAACTTTCTGATCGCTATATCCTTATTTTAGTACTTTCTCTCTTGTGCCTCTTGCCATGCCTGTATCTTGGTAAGATTTGCAAGAGAACGACGACCATTGCCAATGCAGTGTTAATTAAGTAGACGTGTTCGCCATCATCTCTGGCATTTGTGCCCGGAGCCAGTGGCCCTGTATAACTTTGTTTGAGGACTTTATCAGCATCCAGGAAAATTATGAACTCCAAAAAGTCAGTGGCTTAGGTCAGGTTGGTTAAATATATTTATTGCCAGTTGATGCTTTCCTGGTTGCTGCTTTTAGCACCAGACAAGTAAGGACCCCCAGCTACAGGCATAAATACAAATAGATGGCGACTTCCAAACGTCGCATTTGCAACGATTGGCTGGCATGCTCTGTACCCAATCCATGTCCGACGGACGCCTTTCTCTCATGACCAATTATCTTATTGGTGATAATATATTCAAAGATATGATATTGAAACTGTATTCCTTTTATTTCACGAAGTAAAGAAACATAACATAACACAATAATTAGTACATTAGTATATAATATAAGTATTAATCTCGTATCGGAATGTACATGATATCATATTCTAAAAACATCAAAATGAGTCTGCAATACTTCGCCGTCATATTGGTAGGAGATTTTAAATTCGTTGAAATGTGACATACATTGAGTATTCTCATCGATACAAATATATTTGAAAATAAGCCTATTGTAATTTTAATGTTACACAGGTTTGAGATCGTTTCTGGGATGAATGGAGATACAATCAAGCTAGTTTTTTATTTGAATATTTGAATCCGTATTTAGCAGATAACAGCGATAATTTTTACACTATTTATGTTTGACATTTTAATGATATATGTTATCCGTGCGTGTTACGTAATAATAGCATAACTTTCTCATTATTTCACTTGTTTGCAGTACAGACTACTGTAAAATCAGCGTGTTGAAAAGGAGCACGTTTTGGCAAGCAGGTACGATAAGCCATCTTTACCAATTAATTATTCATTCTCGTTTTTTTGTTGGAATATAATATTCAAATTGTAGATTACACCTATAAAAAGTACAGGAAATAAACACACGAGTTTAAAAATCTATATACATTATGTGGGCACTTACGAGCATTTCGTGCTTTGCATTCGACTAAAAAATGTCCAATTTTTTGGACTGAATATATAAAAATACAATTATAAATACCGTACGATTATTGTTAGTTACTGTACACAACTCTCTTTGGCACCTGTGTATATATAGTCATAATTATTTTTTATATCCATGTAAGGAAAGACGTAGGAATATGTCAATAATAACCAAACAACGCATTGTACCCTATAATACCAGGTATAATCACTCAACCAACCCGTCACAGAGGATTTGTTGTACGATTGTGTAATATGTAATATGAAATTGTTTTTTTTTGCACATATCAGTAAAAGTCTATACGAATCACACGGCCACACGTAATGTAATTATGTAACAATGTACAGTGTGGTCAAAAAATGGAAACGTGACACTATTTTCCGAATTTTTGTTTTTTTAGAATTTACTCCATGATATTTAGCAATTTTCTACATCATTCAATTCTTAAGTAGCCTACCATATTTCAGAACCCTCAGGCTGATAGTCACAATGTTACATAGCTTTAAAGAGCATGCTCCAGTGGCCATTATTTCATTTTTTGCAAACATGTACATGTCATCCAAAACGTCACGACTTGACTTCTGAACTTGACCTCAGGGCAATTGCAGATGTCAAAAGGAAGATCATTCTTGTCATTCAGGACATTTCTGCTGAGAAATGCAATTGGGTCATTGACAGCTTGTGCAGGTTTGCCTATGAAGCAATGGTGGCCACACATGTTCATGTTGTGTAAATTGCTGTAACATTGTAACTGTCGGTTATAAAATATGGTAGGCTGGTAGGAAATTGAATAATGTACAAATGTGTCAGATATCAGAGAGAACTTTACTAAAATGACAAAGATATGAGGAAAATGAAGTATTTCCATATTTTGACAACCCTGTATGATACAACTATATCCATGCTTGAAGAGTATAATATATTTTCCTTGCCACTCAGGCAGAAGAGAAATGCGAAGTGGTGAGCGGAAAGCGGGAAGAATTGCGGCAAGCAAGGGGACTACTGAGCAGGTACTGTATAGCTATTTCGAACACGGCTTAGAATATTATTAACCCCCATTTTAATATCAAGGTATATTTTTCGAAGATCAGACGCAATGACGAGTGACAGAAATATAAACATGGTCAACACTGGTGGTATTCCTACAGCCGCGGCATGAGGAGCCTCCTCTGGCTCGTGTTCAATACGCTTTGCGGGGACATAAATCTCTTCTATTTCTGCAATAGTGTTTGCTTCTGCTGCTATAGTTGTTGTTGTTGTTTCTGTCATTACTTCTAGTATTTCAGTCGTAACTACTGTTGTTGCTTTTATTGTTATTTCGTCTGTTGTTACTTCAATTGTTGCTTTTATTGTTGATGTTTCTGTAGTTGCTATAGTAGTCGCTGCTGTTGTTGCCTCAGCTGTTGTTTTTGTTGTCATTTCTTCAGTCGTAAACTCAGTTGTTGCTTCTGTCGTAAATGTTTGTATTGATGATAGCGCTGGTGAGGTTTGTTCCCCTCTTGTTACTGGCACTGGCACGTTGCAATCAATTACGTGACACGTTGCCCAACCTGTCCAACTAAGACTAGATACATCGTCAAAGAAACCTAGAAACAAACAATAAAATGTCACTATGATATATTACATCATGAATAGTTCAAAAATCAAAATATCTTGTGAATTGGTTGATATATTGAACTTAATCCTATGCCAAGTAGATTTTTAAGGAGATAAGTGTGTAATATATATATCCCGTATCCTGATTTTGAGGTTTCCATATCCTCAACCTCCATATCTCCCGCCATATCTCCCGCCCCAGGGCATATCTTCCCGCTTCGAAAAAAAATTGAAAAAATTGAAAAACAGAAAAAATGTGAAAAAAAATTTGAAAAAAATAAAAATCGAAAAAATGAAAGAAATAGAAAAAATGAAAAAAATTAGACTAAATGTGAAAAAATTGAAAAAATAAAAAAAAATTGAAAGAAAATTAGAAAACTCTACTTGGTATAGGATAAAGCAGTTATGTACGGTCGGTTTGGATATTGGGTTCATCCCTCGTGAGATATGCACATCTACCTTCGGTCCCTACGGTCCCTCGGGTAGATATGCATATCCCCCTCTGGATAAACCCCATATCCAAAACCTCCCAGTACATAACCCTTATATATTGGTTCTTGAATGGTGGGGGAAAGGGGTATTAGCCATTGTTTCTTTTCACGTTAGATCATGGTTTTGGGCTATATGGGGTCTGTTTTTCTTAACTGGTATGCACTTAGAGTTTGCTTTTTCTTGCTAAGTTCCATTACAACTTTTGACCTTTCCCTTTGGCACTTATATTTAATGCCTATGTGAACAGTTGAAGTATCCATGTTTCTAAGATAATATGTCAATTAAAGATTATACTGTACATAAGTAGACTAGGATGTTACCTCTTTCCATTTTACATACGAAGAAATAACTTTCATTACAGGCTCTAGGCACTAATGTTAAGCTATTGCCGAATTGTATTGTGTAGCAAGAACCATCTACAATAGTCAAAGGCCGGGATGTGTTCATGTAATCCATGAGGTCGTTTTCTGATATTTCAGTCCCGTTAGCCAATTGAAGTTTCGAGTCTTTGTAAGTAACTCCCGACCAAATCTGCTTATAACCAAGCTGCCAGTTTGTTACTCTAAAAATTAGTAAAGCAAATGTTGATATCCAATGTAGTTTGATCTATTGTGCACTATGCTCATTTAAATTACTCAAATTCATTTAGGTTCCATGCTATTTCCGAATGAATAGACAATCAGTGGGAATGGGATAACTGAACGTTGTACACTGCACTGATAACGATGTCTACGACTGCAAAATATTATCAAAGTCTAACTTTATTTTCTTAAATTGATAATGCAAACCAAAAAATAGTTTCTTATTACATATTAGACGCAGCCATTTCTTCCAATATGTGGTCATTCAGAAGAGCAAGTGATCCATTGTGATCGTCGCAGTATTCGAATGCTTCTTGGTAAGTTTTGCAGAAAAGCATATATCCGTAGCAGAAGTCATCGATCGGCACCGAGAATGGAGGGCATTTTAAAATTGTATTTGCATCGCCTGTAAATTAAACGTTTAACCGTCGAGGATCTGTGTATTATATTTGGTGTATTCTATTTTAAGTTCAATAAGCTTCATTATTTCCATATAAGTATATTTTCACACGAAGACATGTTACTTTATATAACATCATACCTTGCAATTTTGCTCAAAATGTAATTGAAGAAATTAAATGGTAATTTACCGGTTGTTTTAAACTCAAACTGGTACATGGAATACAAAAGATGGATGTTTGTATTTGGTGTTTTATTGAAGAAGGTCATAGCATCACCGTAAGACTCATTGAACACAACATAATCCTCAAAACCATGAGGTAGGCCATATGAGGTGCTCAATATCGCCTTTCCGTTATTAAACGATACATGGAAGGCAGCTCGATCGAAGTCCAGATCCTCGTAATATTTCGTGGATGCTACATCATGGGCTATATTAGAATACTCAAGGTACGCTGCGGTATTGTAAACTGTGTCTACAACCTCCAATGTCATCCGTCTACATCCTGTGTATAATAATCCGATAGGTGGGGAATAGAAGTAAACGACAGTTTGTGTGGTGTTTCGCAACAAGAGAGAACCAGAAGACTGTCCATGTCCAATGTGTAAATTAATATATAGATCTGGATGATGTAAAGGGCTAACAATATATGGACCATATCTTTCTGAAAATATAAGTATACATTTATCATAGCATTTATATATATTTATAATGATTTCTCTTGGTCTTCTTAATTAATTAATATTCTTCATAATCCAAATTATCTATTCTTTCTTGTTTTCAAAAGGAAAGCCCTAAATAAATCATATACTAGAGGCCATCTCACCTTTTCCAACTGCCACATGTTTGGCAACCGGCGCAGAACATTTCCCTCTTGTGCCAGCTGCCCAATCGGTAATACCCAGACTCGAAATGTCGTCATAATAGCCTATAAGACACGTGTACATGTTTATACGCGACTCAACATGTTGACTCCTATGCAATTATCATCCATATGAACTAACTTGACGTTACACAAAAGTAAAAGCTTACCTTTCTCTATTCTACAAACGTAAAAGAAATCATCATCACAATTTCTCGGCACCAATGTAAAGCTGTTGCCAGTTTCTATTGTGTAGCAAGAATCGTTATCCGTTGTCAAATTCTGGGATATATTCATGAATTCCATAAGGTCGCTTCTCGCTATTTCACTCCCGTTAGCTAGTTTAAATGATGTGTTTCTCGAAATAACTCCTGTCCAGATCTGATAACCAGCTTCCATCTGCCAATCACTTATACTAGAAAGTAAACAGCTCTTAAATGTTAAAGATTTGGCGAAATATTGAATATTTAACACTAGACGTGCGCTGAGCGAGAACTCGCTTTGACGTCACATTCCATGTAGACGATGAGCCAAATGAGTTTACTTGCTTGATGATGTTGAAATTGTTTGCAAAAAGTCAGAAATTTTTACCTTAAATGATTTGCCGCTTCTTCTCCAAATGTGATGGTTTTGATAGTCGATGATGTCGTTAACATGCATACAACATATTTTTTACAAATAAGTTAAATAAACATAATAATTAATGAAACATGAATATTTTTAAACTTTTTATTTCGAAAATATTGACTGGAAGTTCGAAAGTGTACAATTATTTTTATTTTTTGGATTAAATTTAAGAATACTCATCAAATATGAGGAAATCGATCACAATGTGTGAAATAGTGATATTAGATGTAAATCTAGCATTTTAACCTGTTAAAATTGAAGGAAATATCATTGATATGTGGGTTAATGGTTATTAGAATATTTGGAAAATTTTCAGACAAATCTCAGTCAAAAACTTTGACGAGTCAATGTATAGGATTAGATGACCCCTTCATAACTCGTAAATGCCTTTTCATGGCTTTTTAAGTAACTTAGCTACCATATTGCATCTATATGATACATGCATATGTATCATACTTCTGGTATGATCAGGTTATAAATGCATGTTTGAAAAAGGGAATTAATCCCCAAACAAGTCAGTCTCCACGGAATGCACGTCCAAAACAAATCAGCGCTCTAAGAGTTAAGAGTAATTGAAAGTTGTCAATACACTGTTCGGTATTGACTATACAAAGATATTATCTGAATGCTTTTCTTCGAGACCAAGGTTGGCCAATTAATATATTGTCATTTCTAAATGTATGTCTTTTTAAACGATTTTTAACATGCTTATCGTGTAATGATGTAATGACCGTCTCGAGGGGTTTTCGTTTGGCATTAAAATGTTATACATTTTGTTCTGTAAGCAATGACACGATAATTCTCATTTTGACAGATTTAAAAAAACGTACTTAACTTTTCAGCTTGTATTTAGTTGATATAGTATTAAGTCGGAATGTTGCCAAAATTGAAAAACAGGTCTGAAGAAATGGGGTCCTGGTTGCAACGTATCACGATTGCATTCAGCTTTTAAAAATGTAAATATACTTTTCAAAGAATGGATGGCCTGGACAAATAACAGGATGATACAACTTAAGTGATTGCATCATTTGCAGAAGTGATATGCTTAGGATTAAATCCTCCTTATTCGAGTTAGATGTTACTCTGTCAAGCACCTTGTTACAAAATCAGAATGTATAAACTTTCTTATTACTGAGCCATGATACTTTGTATGTTCACTCAATATCCCACACCAGATGATATTTGCAATATCTAGAAAGTTTGGTTAAAAACTGTAAAATTTGGAGACCCAGAGTTATTGCTTATATTCGTTTACACGCTGTATGATAATTTTTAACCTTTAGATATTGGTATATTTTAAATGTATGAAAGGTAAGATAATATATAATATGGTACTATAGTACAAATGTGTCAATATACATTAATTGATCGGTAATCAATGAACCACCTCGCACATCAAGCAAAGTACGTTATTTTTCAAGAGTCAACCCCTCTAACTTGTATCAACACAATCAATGGAGGATAAAGAAAAGTATTAATCAATTCTGAATACCTTTGACACGTTAGAAGTATTTGCATAATTGCTTACATACAATTTTAGTTCACACGATTTATTTCGATTTTTAAAATTGTGTTCTCAAGCCGGTTGCATCTAGTTTCAGTATGTACAAGTTTGACGCACCCTAAACAGTAAAAGTGTATACCGTTAAAGGTCGATTTTTAATAAAATTACGATGGCATATATCAATGCATTTCCTTAATATGGTTAAGATCCTCAAATTGCAATAAACACTCTTCTAATAAAAAATATTAATTTACTTACATTTTAGAGTCAGCCAATTGTTTTAAAATGTAGTCATTTAGAAGGGCAACGCTTCCATTGTGATCGTCACAGTAACTGAATGCATCTTCATACGTTTTGTAATTGTACATGTATCCATAGCAATAATCATCGATCAACGTAGAGAATGGAGGGCATTTTAAAATAGTATTTGCGTCACCTGTGGAAGAATTAGTCAATAAGACAATTGTCAATCTTGATTTACGATTGTAAGTTAGTCAAACAGTACTTTGAGTCTATACTTACAGGGTGTCCCAGAACTCATAAGAAATTTTGAGGGAGAGAGAAGGCATGAGTGATTTTTCTTCAAATTTAGCACAATTATTTAAAACACTTTGGGGAGTAACTGACACGAATTTCAGCCACATATCTTTTATATTTCCGAATATATTGACATTTGAATTCTACATCGCCACAAAATTATGGGGAAAATACAACAGTTTATGTCTCATTTTGTCAATTTTATACAAATTTTCAACTATAAAACCAACGTTTTTTTGTATAAGCTTAGTTTAGCATTTTTCTCATATTGATGATGCACTTTGATAAAATGATAAATAAACTTTGATAGAGACCCAATACATCAACAGATTGTACATTTGGTTTGCTGAAAGATCATAATGATATGTTCCTGAGGGACTGAAAGAAATGTCCCCATTTGCTAGCCAATATGATCTTGCATATTGACAATGCACCAGTGAATAAGTCACTACATGCATGTCAGTAGTGCATCCAATTTACTTTCTATTGAGACTTCACAGTATATAGTAGCTCCATATACTTGCCAGATTTTGCTCTACTAGACTTTTGATTTCATTGGGTACCTTAAACAAAGATTAGTGAGCCATGTCACTGAAACGGAGGAAGAATTGAGTCATGTTGTTCCATAGGACCCTACAGAAATGGCTATTGGACAATTTGGGAATATGTATAAAGAGTAGCTGAAAAGACGACATCAAATGCAGATAATATGCCATAATAACTCTGTAGAGATACGTTAGATGAATGTGTATGATCCTATAAACTAATGTACTGAAACATTGAAATAATTCAATGAAAACAATGCTTTTTAGAGTAGAGAAGTTGTGTAAATATTATCAAAATGTGACGTAAATTGTTGTATTTCTCCAACTACTCAAGGGTTTGTGGCGATATAGAATTCAAATGTCAATAAATTCGGAAATATAAAAGATATGTGCCTGAAATTCATGTCAGTTATTCCTCAATGTTTGTCAGTGCATTTAATTTGAAGGAAAATCATTCATGCCTTATATCTCCCTCAAAAAATCCTCATGAGTTCTGGGACACCCTGTATATATCACAGGTCAAAACAAACAAAAACAAAGATAAAACATTGGATCAAATAAGAAATATCTTAAAAAAGTGAGCCTGGATTAAGATGAAATGTGCTAAATTCCAATCCGATTTCTTTGGTGTACATATGTAATGAAAAATTGTTGAGCCATGAGCCATGTCTCATTTGAAACGTATCTTTGTGTTTTTTAAGATAAACAAAAAATCAGAACATCTATGATAAGATCACTTTTCCTGTAGCGACATAATCTATGTTTTTTCCATCTTAAGTGATATATCAACTATATTTTTCATTGTTGTTGCGAGGCTCAATAGTAAATGAAATTATTTTAAAATCATATTGAAAAGTCAATATATACATTGCATAAACATTCACGTCCTTAACTATTCATTTCAGAAAAGGAGGCCTAGCAAAAGTAAAATATTGGAAGTATCCCTTTCAATGATTCTAATCTTATTTACTAGAAAAAATATCTGAAGATTTTAGGCTAAAAATGTTCAGAACACATGAGCATAGAACAAGGGCGTCGACTAATTTAACCTATTTGGAAAATGACAAAGAACTCAAGTACAAGTAGCCGGATAATACCCGGGTGGTCCATATCTTATATTAGAGAACATCATTTTAAAGTATGATGAATTAATCCATGTTCTTCCTGTTAATAGTGGATTACTTACCAGTTGTTCTGAACTCAAACTGGTTCATCGAATACATCATTGTTATGTTAGAATCCGGTGTTTTGTTGAAGTAGGTAAGAGAATTATTATATGAGTCATTAAACACAACATAATTCTCAATACTAAGATCAGACGAGGAAGACAAGATCACATTGCCATTGTAAAACCGTAGTGTCAACGCAGCTTGTGTGACATTCAGATCCTCATAAGGTATTGTGTAGACGTCATCACTGTTAGTATATTCCAAGTACATTGCTTTATTGTTAACAGTGTCGATTATCTCCAATGTGATTTGTCTGCATTCTGTCTCGGTTAACCCAATTGGTGGCGAATAGAAGTAAATGACAGTTTGCGTTGTGTTTTTTAATACAAGAGAACCAGATGAAAGGCCATGGCCTATATGTAAATTGATATACAGATCTGGATAATATAGAGGACTAACAGTATACGGACCATATCTTTCTGAAAACAGAAATATATATATCATCATTACATTCTTATTTCTTTTTAATGTATGTCTCTAGGAATCAAAATCATTATTGAATAACTATTAAGTTTTGCTATCAAATATTTTTATTTTCAGATTAATATCTATATATCTTTTAAACATTGTGTGGGACATATTATATTATACTGTTTTTCTATCAAGGATGTTCATTTACACATCAAAAAATGTGTACGAATACAACGAATCCTGACGTCAGGATACATACAGGATATGCACCCAGCCAAACCTGTATGAATCCTGACGCCTGGATACACACAGGAGTTGCACCGAATGTACATATCCTGTGTCAGGATTTATACAGGATTGGCGCGTGTAGGAATCCAGTATGAATCCTGCATCTGGATTCATACAGGATACGCTCGCACTGTGCCAATCCTGTATGAATCCTGATGCCTGGATACATACAGGATTGGCACATAATGTACATATCCTGTACTTATTCAGGCGTCAGGATCTATACAGGATTGGAGTTCCAAAGATTGAAATAGATTAGAATCATTTTAACCTGCTGTCATTGGCGTTTCAGTCGTTGTTTCTATTTGTTTTGTACAGGTTCCCTTAGAACCCTCTCTCCAATTCGTTATACTAAAACTTGAAATATCATCATAGAACCCTAAAAAGTGCAGGTAATCATTCAGTTAAATGCATTATCTTTATTTACCATTGGAGAGTAGTATATCAAAATCGCTCCCTTGTGACTATCGATATTAAAATTAAACGGGTTATTTAAAATCATCTTTCAATTATAAACTTTGACTTTTGGCTACTATACTTTTTGATATACGTGTTAAACCGATTATTTACCTCTTTCTATTTTGCAGACGTAGTAATACTTCTCGCCACACGCCCTTGGTACTAATGTAAAGCTATTACCCATTTCTATTGTATAACAAGATCCATTTAAAACAGTCAAATTTTGGGTTGTGTTCATGTAGTCCACAAGGTCACTTTCTACAATGATAGTCCCGTTAGCTGATTGGAATGTCCCGTTTATCCCAACAACTCCCGACCAAATCTGAGAACCGTCTTTCAGTTGCCAACTTCCTATACTGTAAAACCCCTCAAAGATCATACATGAATTATACTTGGCATGGAAATTAGTGTTGATCTCAGTATGAGATTAATTAGTAAATTGGACGGTTAGTTAGCACCTGCGATAGTTATTGAGAACTCATATCGTATTTCCTGCTAACAAATCCCAAGATTTGCCAATACATGGCTTTATTTGAAGATCACAGAATGGCTAACAACATATTATTTGTTTGTATCATATCTATTTTTAGAGGCATTGTCTAAGATTTCTGAGTTGAACCCATGCTCTTTTAGGAATGCTATGAATTTCAACTTGCATTGATACTCCGCAATGCTCATATGGTGAGTATAATCTGTATTTTTCTTTTCTGCATCAGACAATAAGTTTGTATATAAATCGATCCATTTAAGACCGCAGTTATATGATGGTTGTTAATGATTTCCCATAGTATAAACGGACAATCCTATAATTTTTCAAAAATACCAATTATACCAACTCATGGATATAAATTTCTTCACGAGTGAGTTTCCACTCATGTATATAAATGATATTTTTCAAAACCATAGGATATTCCTATAACATCCATCTGTATTAGTTAAATTAAACAAATTTAATTACCTTCTAGAATCTGACAACTGTTGTAAAATATATTCATTAAGAGGAGCTAGTGTTGAATTGTGGTCATCACAATGTTTGAAGGCTTCCTCGAATGTTCGGCAGTGAACCATGTATCCATAACAAAAATCACCGATCTTTGTGGAGATTGGAGGACACTTTAACACGGTATTGGCGTCACCTATAAACCAAACATTCTCTCAATTTATATTTGATGTCACGTATAATGAATTCTCAGACAGCGTGTAGAATATACACTGTACCAATGGTTAAAATTACAAAACGGTTCATAAATAGATGCAATATTCGAATTTGCCAACTTGTTAAATTAATTGTTTTATTTAGATAGCACTACTTGAGTAAATCTTCATAAATTTTACCCGTTGTTATGAACTCAAACTTCTTTATGTCAGATATGGATGTCGGATTACTGCCAGGAGGTTTATAAAAGTAGGTCAAGGCTTCATACGAGTTGTTATATATTAAAACATCCTCAAACCCAGGATCCAGACCATTTAGGGCGCTTAACACCACATCTCCACTGTAGTGTAGTTTTAATGCAGCATGGTAGAAATCCAAATCATTGTAATATTTCGCATAGGCAAATTCGTGTGATGTATTAAAATGTTCCAAGTACATAGTGACATTATCGATAGTATTGACAACCTCAACAGATATCTTACTGCCTTGGTTTTCAAACTCGATACATGGTGAGTGGATATATATGACAGACTGTGATATGTTCCGTAAGACGAGTTTACCATATGATTCCCCTTCATCGACGTGTAGGTTGAGATACAAATCGGGAAACAAGAAAGGACTAACAATGTATGGACCATATTTCTCTGAAAAGAGAAAGTTCGCTAGGCTTTACTTTTTTATGTAAGAACACTCTAAATGCTTACCATCATAAGAATAAATGTTATACGCTGTATATGTCGTATTTGTTCAACATTATTCATTTTGAGATGTAAGTTAGAAAAGGCAAAATTTAATTTGAAGGTAATATGCAATGATTCTATCGTGACAGTTTCAATTGAAAATATATGTTTACAATTGCTTCTCTCTTATTCATGCTTTCATTGTTATGAGAACAACCCCCTTTAAAAATTTAATATTTAAAAAATGACCTCTCCGACAACATAATATCTATAACCATATGATTATCGGATTCATTTCTATGTATGTTATATGCGTTGTTATGATCCGACACCACTTCATCAACAGTGTTCTTTCAGCATTCCCAAACAATTATCATATATTTACCTGATGTTGTTGTTGTTGATAATACTTGCGCTTCGGTCGTTCCATCTGTTGGGTTTTCTGTTGTCGTTTCTGTTGTTGCTTCTGTCGTTCCTTCAGTTGTTGCTTCTGTCGTTCCACCTAAATAACAATCTAGATGTTTTAATGATCAACTGTGAGGAGACTTCATCGAAACACAGGGCTTCTTAATTATTCCTAAAACGACATATTATCAAGATTACATTCTCCTACCAGAATATTCTAAAAATCATTGGATTCACTTATTTATTCTTGGGAATGAAATATACTGTTAATCTACATATTCAGATATTCATATTATTCAATAGCAATTTTTCTATATTAAAATGTTTTGTTTGATTATTTCTGTTTCAAGATTGGTCAATTATCGTTGAATCAAAACGTTATGGAATTGTTTCATAATAGTATAGGGATAATCAGCTCATTGGGTTTTAACCACTCAGATAGAAAATTATTAAAGATGTTCCATACTATAAACCTTACGGCGATTGTGAAATATTTTCCCATATCAGAAACAGAAAATAAACATCTTGGAAAAACGTGCTTGTTAACTTCACGTTTGACAAATGTCAATGGCGCAGATTTGCGATATATGAAGTATAACGACATAGAACTCATAAAAGGTAATAGCTACTCGCTTTCAGTATTGTTTTAACATTACGTCATGACATGAAACAGTTTTGTTTGTGAATTCTCTATGACTTAAGTGGCATATTGCCCCGTTTACAATAAAACAAACAGATGAACTATACTTTTCATATCAAAATAAAGATGAAAACACGCTTTAAAAATGAAAATTAATGAAAAAATACCCAGCGTAATTTTTGATTCAAAACATGTCAGGATATGAAAATTGAAACGTTGCATTTCTAATTAAAACGCGTTACAAAAGCTTACAAATAATTTTGGTACTGGTAACACTTTAAAAGAAAAAGAAAAAAGAAAAAAGAAAAAAAAGGTATCGGGTGTACCATTTTTATAACTGCCGTGATAAGGTATACATAAGGGTTATTTACTGGGAGGTTTAAGAATATCCAATACTTCCTAGTTGATTGAAGAAATAAAAATACATTTTTCTGTGATATCAATGCCACCTCAAATGTTAACAACTAACTGTATCTAATGATGTAGTTCTCCAATGAATCAGATATTTCGTCTGAAGTTTCATAAGAAATAAAAAAAAACATAATTTGTATCGTGATTCTGTTTGGTATGATGTACTATATGGTATCTTGTTTCCTTAAATCCCAAGTGTGATAAATGTAATTATGTGTGATAACACAGTTTGTTTATATTAATCATAATACATGAATAAACAGCAAAATAGACAGGAAAGCCAACACAGATATTAATACATATTAATAAGAATATAAATATCATACCCATACAAGCAATATTGCACATCAAAATGAATAAACAGCTCCTCAAATTAAGAACTTGATTTTTAGTTATTCCTCCCATCGTGATCATCAAACGGTAATAATGAATTCAAATATCGCTATTCAGTTCCCACGAATATATACTGCAACTTGGCTCCGTAATAGTACACACGTCCTACAATATTCTAGCCGAAATCTCGAAACATACAACCGGATAAGTCTCCTTTAAAGGTTAAAGTTCATTTTTTGTTGAAAATGGAATTGGAATTATATAATACATGTCTATGTCAGTATCCATGCCCAACATCGTTAAACAATGGCTTTTTTATTTTCTTGGAATGTCACGTCACCAGCGCAGTAATTGTTAAATAATCGAATACCAAACGTAATCATTACAATATATATTGGTTAATTCAATTGAATTATACACTAGTAGTGGTTCAAAAATCTATTAGTATTTGGAGACACGCTGAGTCGTCTTTTACATGTTATCAATAAAGCATTGTCAGAAAAATACTTTTTAGATGCAGTCAAAAAGTAAAGGTATCACAGTGGGTAACACACGGACTGTCAATTTTATGTTTTATCACTCAGTACTGCGTTTTCAGACCTGTTATTTCCACTACTATTATCTAAAACATTTTACATAGTGTCAAATTAATATGTTCTCTCTTTTCTTTAATCTATAGACGTGTTACCCATCATGTTATGTACCAAACTAAACCTTGTTGAGGTGTAAGACTTAGCTTGGAAAATTAAGTTTGCATAATTAAGTTAAACAACCGATATAAGTTCAATCTGCTTTATTTGACAACAGTATTTGTTAAACTTGGTTGGAAGGTTCTTGACACAGCAGCTGTTAAAATCATCATATGTTGATTTTCAGCAAAAACACCTCACAAATAGCCCAGACCTCAATGGAGTTAATTTCATATAGTTGGATTTTCTAAAGAGATTTATCAAAAGAAACCCTACTAATTTGCAATAGTAAGAATACCTTGTGTTGCTCTACAAATGTAACGGAACTGTTGGAAAATATTCCGAAAAACACCCAACATGAAATGTTGTTTTAACCGCAGAGGATGGCCATACAAACTTACTCCAAAAGAACTGATAAAAATGAAGTTATAAGTAAGATATTGGAATGAAACTTGCTATACTCTCTAACAACTTAATACTCTCAAGGAAAAATATAAAGACGTGTATAAGAATTCAAACTTTTGAAAATAAAGGGGAGACTATATTCACGTGTCACTGTTTATATCAATTATTAACATATATAGAAAAGGAATACGTTCAATAGTAGCACACTACCTAAAGTCTAACAATGATTCACAATCGAGATGCAAAATTGAATTGGGTGCATTTTAAAAATGCAATGCATCGATAATATCGGGGAAAACATCACATTTAACGTTTTATATAAATTGTAAAGATCAATAAGGATACCGAGGAATCGAGGAACAATTCAGTCATGTCTGTCTATGAGCCAATAAAACCATCGGTTTACCTACATCTATATAAAAAAACGCCAACCTCTTATTTATGGAATTACTCTCATATATGATGGGATGTTTGTGATTTTTCTAGTAGATAGAGTGTTAAATTGAGAAAACAGTGAAGTTTTAATATTGCCTTTATGATTTGGAGATTTAGAGTAATCGCGTATTCCGTCAATGTATGCCTGGTCCCAAAATATTTCCCTCCGGGAAAAGCACTCATAGAGATGATAAAATAATTTCGACTTTGAGACAGGGAAGATGCAAACAACCCACCAACGTGTTTTTCTGAAATTTTGTCCTGATTTTCAACGCCTCTTACCCCTGCTTTTTCAATTTTTGTTGCATCAATGTGTTGCGTTTTGAATCCAACATATGAATGTCCAAAATACGTTGTGATACGTTCCCTCCTCCTTTGCTTTCAATATTCAAGTCAACACATATAAAACAATGCAATGAATGTGTATTGTATTTTCTTACAAATTTAACCAATCAATGATCAATTAATAGAAGATGAAATCATATTATGATAGTATGAGACATATATGATCAATTTAATTGTGAAGGATATATCAGTTGAAATGTATTGATTGCATTAACGGGCATATTTTGCTTTTATACTCAATGTCAATAAAGCGACTTTAAGGATCAAATATTCTGGATGACGCTCTGTAAAAGTTTGATATCTTCGAGTTTTCTCATTGAACACTACTATAAGTGCAAGAAAACGACTACAAGAAAACGACTAGAAATAGCTTAACCCTAATGTCTACAGTAGGGGTCGAATTGATTTTTCATGTTTTCCGTTATTCCTTCTAGCTAGAGCCTCGGATATAACACTTTTGGAATAAAATCAAAGTGATTGGAGGAGAGGGGTGAAGTTATGATAGGTGCAACTTGATGCAAATAAATTGAAATTCATAAAAATATATATCGTTAACTTTTTTAATATTTTAGAAACTGTACAGTGATAATTATTGCTCGGTTTGATATTTTGCTAATTTAAAATTATCTTTCCAATATGCTAAGGGCTAATGTCTGCAACCTTTTGGAAACAAAAGGTCGCAAGGCGATTTCATTGATGCAGAATTGTCTGACTTCATTATTGTTGATATTGTTGTAAACCTAATTTAAATACCTCTTCGGAAAGTTTTTTTTAAAAAGTAGGTCAAATTAAGGTCAATTTGAACTAGGGAGTGTACATTTTTGAAATGTTGGTATTGTTGAGTGGCAAAAGTGCAAGCAATATGTACAATTAATCTATCAATATGATCCTTACGAGGTCAAATAATATCTCCCAAAAGAACCGCTATCAAATTATTAAATATCCATAGTGCTAAAATGGCGGGGAAATATTTAAATTCTCCCCTATAATAAAAATGGCAACCATTCTTATTAACAAATGATTGCATTATTGTGAAAATCTTTAGTTTTCCTCAATCGAAGTATATACGGGTACTTTTTTTTAGAAAATAGACATGACAAGAAATGATATGAGCCCAGCATATTAAAAATGAACGATTCTCGCCAAAGTAACCGAAGTAATTGCAAGATCTAATTCTGGCTTTAATATGTAGTCTCCAACATTGAGAAACATGCGTAACAGAGAAACATACTATAGGAGTAATCGGGCAAGTAAAAAGAAATGTGACTTTGTATTATAAAAAATTAAACAGACAAAAGCGTTCTTTAAAAAAGAAATAAAATACGCATGTGGTAGATCCTAAATCATAAATATATAAAATTCAAACATACCCAGTGTCGTTGCTTCTGTTGATAATATTTCAGTTGTCGTTAATTCTGTTGCTGGTTTTGATGTTGCTTCCTCAGTTGTTTCTTTTGTTGTTTCTTTAACTGTTGTTGTTGCTTCTGTTGTTATAGCTTCTGTCGTTGCTTCTGTTGATATTGCTTCTGTTGTTATTGCTTCTGTTGTAGCTTCCGTTGTTGCTTTAGTTGTTTCTTCTGTTGTTATTACTTCAGTTGTTATTGCTTCTGTTGCTCCTTCTGTTGTTGCTTGTGTCGTTATTGCCTCTGTTGTTCCTTCTGTTGTAGCTTCTGTTGTTATTACTTCTGTTGTTATTACTTCTGTTGTTCCTTCTGTTGTAGCCTCTGTTGTTATTACTTCTGTTGTTCCTTCTGTTGTAGCTTCTGTTGTTATTACTTCTGTTGTTCCTTCTGTTGTAGCTTCTGTTGTTATTACTTCTGTTGTTCCTTCTGTTGTAGCTTCTGTTGTTATTACTTCTGTTGTTCCTTCTGTTGTAGCCTCTGTTGTTATTGCCTCTGTTGTTCCTTCTGTTGTAGCTTCTGTTGTTATTACTTCTGTTGTTCCTTCTGTTGTAGCTTCTGTTGTTATAACTTCTGTTGTTCCTTCTGTTGTAGCCTCTGTTGTTATTGCCTCTGTTGTTCCTTCTGTTGTAGCTTCTGTTGCTATTACTTCTGTTGTTCCTTCTGTTGTAGCTTCTGTTGTTATTACTTCTGTTGTTCCTTCTGTTGTAGCTTCTGTTGTTATTACTTCTGTTGTTCCTTCTGTTGTAGCTTCTGTTGTTATTACTTCTGTTGTTCCTTCTGTTGTAGCCTCTGTTGTTATTGCCTCTGTTGTTCCTTCTGTTGTAGCTTCTGTTGTTATTACTTCTGTTGCTCCTTCTGTTGTAGCTTCTGTTGTTATTACTTCTGTTGTTCCTCCTGTTGTAGCTTCTGTTGTTATTACTTCTGTTGTAGCTTCTGTTGTAGCTTCTGTTGTTATTACTTCTGTTGTTCCTTCTGTTGTAGCTTCTGTTGTTATTACTTCTGTTAATCCTTCTGTTGTAGCTTCTGTTGTTATAGCTTCTGTCGTTGCTTCTGTTGATATTGCTTCTGTTGTTATTGCTTCTGTTGTAGCTTCCGTTGTTGCTTTCGTTGTTGCTTCTGTTGTTATTACTTCAGTTGTTATTGCTTCTGTTGCTCCTTCTGTTGTTGCTTGTGTCGTTATTGCCTCTGTTGTTCCTTCTGTTGTAGCTTCTGTTGTTATTACTTCTGTTGTTCCTTCTGTTGTAGCTTCTGTTGTTATTGCCTCTGTTGTTCCTTCTGTTGTAGCCTCTGTTGTTATTGCCTCTGTTGTTCCTTCTGTTGTAGCTTCTGTTGTTATTACTTCTGTTGTTCCTTCTGTTGTAGCTTCTGTTGTTATTACTCCTGTTGTTCCTTCTGTTGTAGCTTCTGTTGTTATTACTTCTGTTGTTCCTTCTGTTGTAGCTTCTGTTGTTATTACTTCTGTTGTTCCTTCTGTTGTAGCTTCTGTTGTTATTACTTCTGTTGTTCCTTCTGTTGTAACTTCCGTTGTTGCTTCCGTTGTTTTTGCTTTTGTTGTTGCTTCTGTTGTTATTGCCTCTGTTGTTGCTACTGGTTCTACTGTTGGCACTTTGCAGTTGACAATAGTACAATCTGCCCAATTTGACATACTAAGACTAGATATATCGTCAAATAAACCTATAAGCAAAATGTGTTTCATTATAACATGTTGATTTATGGAACATTTTAGAAAGCACCATTTCTTGCCTATGTCGACGTTAGAATGCCAGCAATTCATTCTTGTTTATATGTTCAGGCATGAAATAAACACTACGATTTACATAATATACAAATGTAGACTATGACATTACCTCTCTCCATTTTACATACGAAGAAATAACTTTCATTACAGGCTCTTGGCACTAATGTTAAGCTATTGCCGAATTCTATTGTGTAGCAAGAACCATCTACAATAGTCAAAGGCTGGGATGTGTTCATGTAATCAAGGAGGTCGTTTTCTGATATTTCAGTCCCGTTAGCCAGTTGAAGTATCGAATTTACGCTAACAACACCCGACCAGATGTGATCATAACTGACCTGCCAGTTTGTTACACTGAAAAGTAAGTGAGTCTAAATTTAAAATGTAGTTCATTTAGTGCCATTTCAAAATTAATAGAAAGGCAATAGGAATGGGATTGCGGAACGGAACTGACTACGATGCAAACAATTCCGAAAAATATTAAAGCGTTTAACCTTATTTCTAAAATTGATTACGCAACAAAAAAGAATGTCCAGTTACATCTTAGACGCAGCCATCTCTTTCAATATGTGGTTATTCAAAAGAGCAAGTGATCCGTCGTGATCGTCGCAGTATTCGAACGCATCTTGATACGTTTTGCAGTGAAGCATGTATCCGTAGCAGAAATCATCGATGGGCACCGAGAATGGAGGGCATTTTAAAACCGTATTTGCGTCCCCTGTAAATTAAATAAACAATTGAGAATTTGTGGGTTTTCTTTGGTACAATCTCATTTGATTCGATTATTCCTATATAAAGGTACTGGTGGAATGAAAATATCTTTACCAGATTTAATTATTGACGGCAATGTAATGACACTTCCCTAAAAAAGCAAGACGATGCAAACTTGCCTTTATACTTCATTTTGAACCTGACACAATCGTTTCCAGGTACAGACATTTTTCAAAAACGTTTTCGTTCCACCAGTACCTTATCATTATTTCACGAAGACATGTTTTGACATTTCCGATAATTGAGCCGATAAACAGAAATAGTTTTTACTATAAGTTATATTTAACATTCCAATTGTGATGAAAATGTGACTGAAGGGATGGTTTATAAGGTTATTTACCGGTTGTCTTAAACTCAAACTCGCTCATCGAATGCAAAAAGGACATGTTTGTGTCTGGTGTTTTATTGAAGTAGATCAGAGCATCGCCGTAAGACTCGTTGAATACAATATAATCCTGAAAACCTAGAGGTAGGCCGTATGATGAGGCCAATACCGCGTTCCCGTTTGTGAATTTTAGTTTGAAGGCAGCACGTTCGAAGTCCATGTCCTCGTAATATTTCGTTGAAACCAGACCATTGGCTGTACTAGAATATTCAAGGTACGCTGCAGTATTGTATACGGTGTCAACAACCTCCAAAGTCATTTGTCGACATCCTGTATTGGTTAAGCCAATTGGAGGAGAATAGAAATAAACGACAGTCTGTGCGGTGTTTCGCAGCAAGAGAGAACCAGAAGACTGTCCAGGTCCTATGTGCAAATTGACATACAGATTTGGATAATGTAAAGGACTAACAGTATATGGACCATATCTTTCTGAAAATATAAATATACAGTTTTGTCATATCATCTTTATTTCTTTATACTGACTGTCCTGTTTTTTAGGAGTCTATGTATTTTTCTAAGGGATCATACTTTCGTTTTCAAAAATATATTTAGATAATATTTCACCTTTTCCAACTGCCACAGGTTTTGCGTTCGGTGCAGAACATTTTCCTTTTGTGCCAGCTGCCCAATCGGTAATACCCAGACTCCAAATGTCGTCATAGTAGCCTAAAAGTAACAGATATATGACTCAAATATAATACCTTTGCAATTTTAATAATATGTAGGCATTTTGGGATTGAGAAATTCACACTTCCTTGACAAAATATAAAAAAGAACATAACATTTCCAAAAGGGAAAAGTAAGGAGTTACCTTTCTCTATTCTACAAACGTAGAAGAATTCATCATCACAATTTCTCGGCACCAATGTAAAGCTGTTGCCAGTTTCTATTGTGTAGCAAGAATCGCTAACAATTGTCAAATTATGGGATATATTCATATATGCCACAAGGTCATTGTGAGCAACAACACTCCCGTTAGCTAGTTGCAATGTTGTGTTTTTAGAAATCACTCCTGTCCAGATCTGATAACCATCATCCATCTGCCAATCACTTATACTGAAAGGTAAACATGCCTTAATCTTAAAGAATGTTTGAACTATTGGATTTTTAAGAGTATTTGAATGACGATACCCTTAACATCCAATATTGCCAATTGAACTGCTTGTTTGTGGTTTTCAGATTATACAAAGCTATTATCCGATTAAATTTCTTTAATTATAATGCAGGTCACTAAATATCATAGCCTCTTCTAAATGCATGTCTATTGTTACGGGTTAAGAAACGTTTAGCATGAACCGTATACGGGGCACTTGCTTGGCGTTATATGATTTAGATCTTCAAATTGCAAAAAACAATATATAAATAAAATGATTTAGTTTTGCAATATTTCGATTTATTCTATACATCCTATATTTAAAAATATTTTAAGAAAGTATTCCTTTACTTACATTTTAGAATCAGCCAATTGTTTTAAAATGTAGTCATTTAGAAGGGCAACGCTTCCATTGTGATTATTGCAGTAACTAAATGCATCTTCATATGTTTTGTAATGGTACATGTATCCATAGCAATAATCATCGATCAACGTAGAGAATGGAGGGCATTTTAAGATAGTATTGGCGTCACCTGCAAAATAACACCAGTTCATAAGACTTAAGTCCATCTTGATGTACGGTTGTAAAAAAATACGTCCAGGTCTACTTATGTCTAACCTGAAGGTCCAAACAAAACAAGATAAAAGAGACGACCATACATAACTTATATACAAACAATAAACAGTTTAAAGGCATTTAAAGGACAAAATCTGACTTTCTTTGTCAATCATTACAACATTTCAATGTTTCCAATTTTACTTTCCGAGAAAAATGAGGGCTCCGGTTTTATGTTCGATAAAGATCAAACTCATAAGCAAAGAACTATGGCGTCCACTTATTTAATCTATTTAGACAATTACCAAGAAATAAAATACAAGCACCCCGGTAATACCTGAGCTATTTGTGTCTATTGTAATATAACACAATTATAAAAGTATGATGAATCAAGCCATTTTCCTGCTGCCCGATAATGAAACGGGGCGTCCATTAATTTAATTTATTCAGACAATTAACAAGAAATAAAATACAAGCACCCCGATAATACATGAGCTATTTGTGTCTATTGTAATATAACAATTATAAAAGTATGATGAATTAAACCATGTTCTTCCCGTTGATAGTGGATTACTTACCAGTTGTTCTGAACTCAAACTGGTTCATAGAATACATCATTGTAATGTTAGAATCTGGTGTTTTGTGGAAGTAAGTCAGAGTATTATCATACGATTCGTTGAACACTACATAGTCCTCAAAACCCAATGCAAGATTATATGAAGAGGACAAGACCACATTATCATTGTAAAACTGCAGTGTCAACGCAGCTTGATTGAAATTTAGATCCTCGTAAGGTAATGTGTAGACGTCGTCAAGATTTGTGTATTCCAAGTACATAACTTTATTGTTAACAATGTCGACGATCTCCAATGTGATTTGTCTGCATTCTGTCTCGTTTAATCCAATTGGAGGGGAATAAAAGTAAATGACAGATTGTGTTGTGTTCTGTAACACGAGAGAACCAGACGACTGGCCATTGTTTATGTGTACATTTACATACAGATCTGGATAATGTAAAGGACTTACAGTAAACGGCCCATATTTTTCTGAAAAGACATTATGTTTATTATATTATTTTTACATTCATTTCTATGAATATTTTAAACCATGTCCACGACCTTTGATTCAATATTGTTTCCCATCAACAATGTTCTTTGAGCATTCCAATAAAGACTGATCTTAATCTAATGGTCTAACACAATTACATCCTTATTATGTTGAACAGCTCTAAACTCCATTGGAAGTGTTATACTATATATGTATTGGGTTTGTTATCCACAAAATATGTAAAATTACTCCATATGATAAGTTAGGAATATTACTTCTAACCAATATATTTGATTGCAACTTGAAGTGTCCCATAGGACTTACGACTCATAACTCTCTGAAAACAAAAAATTATTATCTGACTCATTTCCATGTATATGCAGCATTCGCAAAAAAGTAGAATCATAAATCAAATATCTCATATTATTCAGAATCATCAGAATTACCTGTTTTTGATGTTGATAATATTTGCGCTTGAGTAGGACCCTCTGTTGTCCCATCTGTAGTTGCCTTTGTTGTTGCTTCTGTTGTTGCTTCGGTTGTTTCCGCTACCGTTGCTGCTGTACTCGTTTCTGTCGTTGTCTCTATTGTTCCTTCGGTTGTTCTTTCTGTTGTTATTTGTGCTGTTGTTCCCCCTGAATTTAAAGCAAGATGTTTCAACGATCAACACTGAAGGGCCATCCTCGAAATGCAGGGCTTCAAAAAATACTAACCTATTCTCAAGAAAACACTAACTTACCAGATGAGTTAAAAACCTAAGTTGTTTATCATTTTGATAGAACATTGACATTGAAGAAAGTATTGGTAAATTGGAAATGTCGCGTGCTTATTAACAACAGTGTAGATCAACACCAACGCAGAACAGGTTGAACGATTGAGATAAAAACAAAACAAGATCATTCACAGTAGTCGAAAACATATACAAATCCAGATATTTATATCATTGACATCTGCGTAAATCTTATCCAAATGTATGCGAAAGCATTTCAGTGCCATGATTGATAAATGATCATTGAATATCAAATCATTATGAAAAGTGCATTATTTCTTTATATCTATAGTTCAATATGTCTGTAAAAACTAGGATGATGTTCGATACCTGTAATTCAGATTATCCCAATCTGTTTCGAACCTCATACGATTATATGTATTAGAATTAAAGGGGAGCCATGTTCACGCATACATCAAACCGAAACATGTATGAAGATAATATGTATGTATTATGAATGGCTTATGGACAACTCATCCCTAAACAGCTCATCTCCGAGACAACCCATCCCATGGATATCTAATGCCCTGACTAATCACAAACATGTATCTAATGATGTAGTATTCCAATAAATTAGAAATTTCTGACACTTTGATTCTAAAAAAGCATTTTTTGATATCTTGTTTTTTAAACATCTAAGCATGATCAATAAAAAATTACATAAGAGAAACAGAAAATAAAAAAGATCATACCCATGTAAGCCATACTGTACATTGCGAGGAGTAAATAACTCCTAAAAACAAGAATGTGGTATTTAGTTATTCCTCCCATCGTGATCATTAAATGTTATTTCTGTATTTGAGTAATGCTTTTCTGTTTCTAAGGTTTTAGCTCCGCAAATTTGCACACGTCCTCAATATTCTAACCGAAGTCTCGACGAATACAACCAAATATATTTTTATTGAAAATATGTCTCCTTTTGGGGTCAAAGTTCACATTAAGTAAGTGAAAAGGTATTGGAATTATTAACTGTTTGTATTTTTTGTTTCCATGACCAGCAGAGTTTAACAATTACTGTTTTACTTTCTTAGAATGTCACGTCAACAGTGCAGTGATGGTTAAATAATCGAATACAAAATGTAATATACTGGTTTGTTCATTTGTCTAATTGTGCGTCTACCTATAAATATTGGCGAACATGCGGAGTCGTTTTATACATTTTATCAATGGAGTATTGTAAAAATACTTTTTAAATGCTGTCAACATGGGTTGATGGTTAATAGGCATGTATTTACATGCAACATGAATGGTGATCGATTTGCAACAATACATTCTAGCAGGGGAATGACTTCAAAACGAGAAATAACAAAATAATACTAGAAAATAATATCAGAAGATAATAAACATTTCTTACACTTGAGAAAAAAATAAACAATATGTACATGTACATTGAACCCGATGTTCTTTGTAAAATGTTTGTTTCTTTTATATTTACGTGACTAGATTAATTATAGGTTTAGAAGACATTCACATATGTACTGGTGTTGCTACATGACAATGTTTATAGAATCAATGTATATGTGATCAACATATATGATGTATAGTACCAACCAAAATATTAAACGATTTAAGCTGATATGTTCATATCCCCTTGTTAGTTCAAATTGATTAGGTCTCAACGAGTGGAATATTAATAGGGAGTATCGTTCCAAAGGGTAAGAAATGGGGTTTTAAAAAATACTTTGGACGTGATTTTTAAAATTGTTGGCTGTAATAGAAACAAACATAAAGTAATACTTCAACATTTTATGACTGAACATTGTGAGGATTTCTGTGCGATTTAGACAATGACTTAAAATTACAGCATTGGAACAGAAACATTTTGATATTAAGGCAAAAAATGTGAAGCGTGTTTATTAAAGATGTTAATTTAAGAGCAAAAAAGGCTCCAACACTTAATAAAATATGTAGTTTGGATGTTCATTTATGTCTGTGGATTATATTTTATACCACAAACACTTATAAATACCTGAAATTTGCGATAAAAGTGCCCAAAAATTGTTGTTTTGAAATTCCCCATTTTTCCTGTATCGCGCTAGTCACGTGACCATTACGCGTAGCAGGCAATGTCCAGTATTACAGATATTACAGTACATATTTTAATATGGCAAACATCAGCGATTCTGGTTCTCGACCGTTCTGGGGAATGGCTATATAAATCGGCAAGAGGGTGTAATTTGACTGAGGACAATATTTAAGGAGGGAAAATGTGTCCAAGTATGCCAGTAAGAGAGCAGATATGGGGACTTTAGACAAATACTATGACGGAGAATCAACTAAAAATGTGAGTTCTGGAATGAAGATCCGTTGTTGACTGAGGATCCCAGCGATCCTATTATCCTACTCAGTTTGAATTTAGACGCGGAAAACAGGTTATGAAAACAGGTTTTCTGCAAAGTTATCAAATTTAGAAAATATGGATCATGTTTTATAGTGGCTTAACAAACATTTAGATACAAGACTTGGCGCTATCTCTTGTCAAATGCACGCAGACTTGCAGTAAATTGGCCATTGCAATTGCAAAATCAGATCGTCAAATTAATCGCTTCGTTTTAAAACGTATGCTTCATATCTGCAGCCAAAACTTTAGGATTCGATAAAGATTAGTTATAACTTGTACAGGAATAAATGACAGATCCTACCTTAATTTAGAATCGCTGATTTCTCTGGACAAATTCTGAGAAGAAATTAGTTCAACATCGCGATCAGCTCAGACTACATGCCGTGTGCATGTCACTCTGAACTGGCGTGATAAAATACGGCATCTTGATTGGTTACTACTCGTGTTGTCATGACGCGAAAAGCAGTAGTAAACACTGAATATGTTAATGGACTGCCATATATGGAACAATTGTCTTTCTGATTGGTTAACTTTACACGCCTCCTAAATGAATATAGTAGTCGTAGTAAATAATTCATTGATAACTCTGAAAGTGGGCGTGACCAGCTTTATTTTGACACCAAATTCAAGATGTTTCAAATCAAAATGGCCTCGCAAGACAAGGTTGAAATATCGGCAATTTGATACTGATAAGGTCTACGATAAATCAAAATTGCCTGCCCCGCGTCACATGTCACGTGAGCCTATATTTGTTGAAAAATGAAAGAGATAGTGACACTTTTTAATCTTAAGTTAATACCAATATTACAAACACATATCTATTTTTCTCATTATATATTTATCTCTTTATTATATATACATTTGTTTTATACTACATTGATTCATTTTTGTAAAACCTTTGCTATTAGATCTTTAATATTTGATTCATTTGGGATATGCTTGTCACCATTTAATTGTTATAATTAAACACTCGTTCACGAGAATACTTGTTTTTGGGGTCTTACCCCAAAGATTAATGATTACATAAGGTTGCATGATCATGATTTCGCGCTGTCATTGCGTAACATTATCTCATAATTACGTTATCGTTTCTTTCGTATACAATTACGCAAGCTCTGATCGATAGATAGCCGTCTCCATATGCGAAAAGTTTTTGTAAATATGTTATATTTTATGTAATAAAATCTATAAAAACGTGCACACGTTCTTTGGATATAAATTGTATGACATACACAAAACCGATCTTAATGCTTCCAGGGGGAATCGGACAAGCTGTAAGCTTTACTATTTATACACGTTTTTTCTATTTTGAAAATTCGATACGGGATGTATATTTCTTAGTTTTTCAAATACATCTATAAGTATTTCGTTGCGGTTTTATCTTTACATCATAATTTCAATCACTGTCACCACTATTTAAACGAGTTACCTTGAAATATCAAGACGTCCTGCTATTCTCATACTTATACAACTCAACTTCAGTGTCATTCACCATTATATTATTAATCAGTAAAATAATAATTTGTTTCATGGGTGGCAAAATGTTTATAGTTGTGGTCATTTACATTACTTGCTCCAATTTGCCACAATTGAGACCAAGGCAGAACTGGATGTATATGGCAAGATACCCTTACATATTTAACATTTGTAATGGCATTACATTTAGCAGTGATTGCCTTCTTTAGGTCATGGAGAACCAATTGGAGGTACTTAGAACAGGTTCTTCAGAATCTAGAGCGTTTTCGAAAAATTCTTGTTGTCGTCACGTTCTATAATCAGAACGAGTGTTAACGTATTTCAGACGAAATAGACATTATAACGGATGTGATGCGATTTAGAATTTTCAACCATTTTGAAATACGATGAGGAAGATATAGACTTAATATTTCAAGGAATTAGTTTTAGTTTGTTGGTTTCATGGATATATCTCTCGCTACGCTCGCTCGTGCAGATTATACATTCGTGGATAAAAATCATATTACTCATAAATCATAGGATATCCTCTATATCTCTGAAGATATTAATGATATCTGGATGTATAAGGTCTTTTTATTTTCTTCTAATTTCTAACCAGGCAAGGGCATCAAATTAGAGAAAATAAAATACCGTGCAGAAAAAGTATTAAAATATGAATATAAAATATATAAAATATAAATCATGAATATGAAAAAATGTATATTAAATCATTAATCACTGTTAATTTACTCACTCGTGTTGACGATTAAATGACCTTACATCAATCAACTTTTGACATTTATAAATTATAAAGAATTTATAATATAATATATATATATGTATGTATCATATCACTGACTTATATCACAGGTTAAAGCCAAGATGTTTTCAACGGTATCTTTCATCATACTTTTTGTCTCGTTTCAACTTATGTTGGCACAGCAATGTGAGAAGAAAGATATGAGCCGTCTAAAGAAGGCGATGAATAATCTTGAAAAGTCATTTTCTACTGGTATTAGGGACATAAAGCAGACATTGATGATAAACCAAGACAATAGGTCATGTTGTATTGCAGCTGGAAATCAAGGTATGAAGTTGCAATTTTCAAAATAACGGTTGAGTTCAACTCATGATAATCAATTTTACAGAGCGTATATACGGATATGATATTGATATTCCGTCAATTGTAATATAGCGTAGTGACTGAACAGTACTTAAAAATCAGAATGTCCAGACAACACAGAATACTTGCCCAGTTTCGAATACCAGGAAGTATCCATTTACATATGGGCCAATTTAAAATAATTGATATTTCAAAAATACAAAATTTGAAAATAAAAATATTCATACGACGATGTTTTTTCTTGAATTGTAGAGGAAACACATTATATTTTATAAATTCGTAAGTGGCATCATTGGAACAATATTGGCAGTTCGTAACCCGAGCAGTGTTCAAAGAAATAGAAACTTAATATATTTTCGTTAATCGTTCAATAAGTCTGGTTTAATTTCAAATAAGATATTATTCATCGACACGTCGCAAAAAGCTGGTGCACTTGTGTTTTTAGGGTATCGCATGTATGTAACTTTTCAAATAAAGTACACTTATTTCACAATTCTTGCGCGTTCTGTTTTAAAAAATAGTTTTTTTACCCGAAAATCTGCCAAATATCCGCTGTCGACACGTTACATTTTGAATAAATCTTAGTCTTTAAACACACATAACTCAAACAATATTTCACTATTATACTTGATTTTCGTCTTGATAAAGGTAGATGGAAGTGGTTTTTCAAAGGATGAATTCTTATAAGCGTCCCATATTGTGAGGTCATATAGTTCGAAAAATAGAATCTGTCGACAGCGACCTTTTTTGCTCATTTTTTGTTTTTTGTTACCTTCAACTTTTCAAGTGTACATTAAACAAAAAATAGGAGACCAATTTTTAAAATGTCATACATGATTATTTTGCTCATAAACTTTAGTTTATTAATAAATAGCTGATTTTGATCGCAAACGTATGTGTTTTCTGTTGTATGTAGAAAAGTGAAGAAAGAAAGGCTTTCAAAATTCATTAAAATAGGGCGAATTTACACCATTCACCTATTTTCCAACACAGCAACACATATATTTATTTCACCTAAAATATCAAATGATTCGTGTTTAATGATGCTCCTAACCCATTGTTAATACATATTCGATATCAAAGTTATTCGCCTTAAAAATTTTGTGATATAGAGGCAAATGTGGAGGACGAAAGGATTTCCATGTGTGTACATTTTTCTCAAAAAACGTCACATCTTGTGGTGTTGAAAAGCGAAAATGTGTAACAATACGTGCGCGAACTTTTTGCGACGTGTCATCACATGTGTGTGTATCAAACAAACAATAAACATGTTCCCTTGGATATTAGTATTAAATTGTAAAAATAAAAATGTACATAGAGTCAACATTATCGTTTGAAAGTATAAGCCGCAAATTATTTTGAACGACCTCATGTCAAAATCGAGCAATGGAAAAGATACGTTCATACAATTTTACATGTACAGTTCTTCTCCGATGCCCTCACTATAGGACAACGTTTGTGGCTTCATTTAATTTGTTTTTTTCCAGAAAAGGATGTTTGATAATCATTAATTCCCCAATACATGTCTGTTTCGAAGGATACATTTATAATAGACTCCATTAATCATTCCAAGAGTACCCCTTTTACTATGACATGGTCTACTTTATAACATCATACATTATAAATAATGTTGAAAAGCAAAATATTTATTCATGTTCACTCTTTAATATACAAATTTAAGGTATTTTAATGTAATATATTCCTTTCACCTTGTTTATATTATATTTGTTAAGTCTTTAAATTACTTTAATTTTGAAAGTAAATGGACCTTGTCCTATTATTACGCACAGGGTGTCCACTAAATTAAGCGTGACAGGTGAACACGCAGGGTAGGTACAACACGAGGGTGATGGCATTTGAGCAATCTGATGTTTTCATCGTTTTAGAAAGATCTGATCTAGTTTCTAGATATTTTCATATGTAAATGTCTGTAACAAAATCCTAGAAAGTGATCTTGACCGAGATTTTTTTTAGTTCCAACTTCACAAACTATCAAAGTAGTATATGGTATAATGCTCGGTTACGGTAAGGTACAACGCATAGGTTAGCGTTTCGATTTTACATTCAAGCTTAAACTCCCTAATATTACTTCTTCGCCTCCTGCGAAGAAATGTCAAAGAGAAGGATTCTTTGATAAGGAGAGCTTTTTGGAAGGTTCCAACTGTTTTATTCTTTATGTGATCATCATGTAATCTAGACACACTTTTTAGAATGAGGCGGATTTTGACATCCAGAATATTGTATTTGTATTATCAAAAGGTTCGTTTCTTCAACGTTTTTTTGTGAAGCGATGAACTTCCATTTTCTATTACCTGTTACCTTTTTGCTTAATAAAAAAAATTCAACTTGCTTCAAATCGACCAATTTTTTTTCAAATCATCTACAAGTCATCAGAAGTTCAAATCTGACTTTAGATTTGAGATTCTACCTTCATTGACCTTCTCAAGTTCAAAAAGGTCAAAAATATATTTTTTCAACTTGCTTCAAATTGACCAATTCTTATTTCAAAATCATCTAGAAGTTCTCAAAGAGCTTCAGTGCCATTATCAAGGTCAAAAGATATTTGACCTTCTCAAGGTCAAAAAAAGGTATTTTTTCAACTTTCTTCAAATTGGCCAATTATTTTTATCAAAATCATCTACAAGTTCCCAGAAGTTCAAATCGGACTTAAGATTTGAGATTTCACCTTCAATGACCTTGTCAGGGTCAAAAAAGCTCTTTTCAACTTGCTTCAAATTGACAAATTTTTATTTTTAAAATCATCTACACGTTTTCAGAAATTCAAATCTGACTTAAGATTTAACTCATAACATTGTGAGCAACTAGTTCGTGACATTTTGTCAGGTAAATGCCTTGTTTTCGTCTCCCACCCAACATAGAAATTTCTAGATGTGTGGGCAGGGGGGTTGGGTTTGACCCCCCCCCCCCCCCCCTTACTCACGTGGGCAGTGAGGGAATGAGAAACATCATTCAAAGCTGTTGATTATGTGCCGGTCAACATGGAAATAAAAAAATAACATTGAATAGGAATGTAAATTTTACACGCATCGCTATTCCCACAAAGTTATAACATGATCATATGTGAAACTGAGAGTAAAATATATCGTTTCTTGAATTTGCAATGACTCATTCTTTGCTGTAATTTATATATAAGCATAAAAATACGAATATGAATACAACAAACTTTTGATTGTCTTCAAGAATTAACAAAAATCAATAGATATATCATCTCGTTGTTAATTTATTATGACTAGTTTAACATATTTTCGACCAACCTTCAAAGAAAATGGATTTATAGGGGCGGGGGTTTGACTTGAAAAGGGTGGGAATAGTAATTCCGGGAGTTGCAGTTTCTCGTACCCAAAGCATACTTAAATTTACTATTAGTATATTTTAGGATATTGTTATCTTTAATTTCAGCTAAAATTGAAAAAGCAATAAAAGATCGCTTAAAGTATCATAGTGATAAAGTACGCTCTGGTGATTTTTTGGCAGCATCGGACATCTGGGACGAGGAGGGCTTGGTTGTTATGCCAGACGATATACACGATGGATTAAATGGTTTGTAAATGAACCTTATAAGTTAAAATTGCCTGTTTGCATTTCAAGTATTTTCGAAAACTGTCAGTATACAGTGAACAACCAAGTAATTGTAAAAGCTTCAAAATGCAATGTTTAATGTTTTAAAAAGTCAAATCGGGTATCAATCAAGTTTAGTCTTGTATCCTATGATAAGATTAAAAATCATTTCATAGAAATAAAAGATGGTCTCCTGAAATGGTTAGTTGATAATGGTGTATATCCAAATCCCACAATTCAAAGGATTGAGGGAAACTGTGACTACCAGGTTGCATATGGTATATGTGAGGTGAAAAGGATCGATACTAATGAAATTGATGCTATTTTTAGGTAAGTAATGTGTCCACTTCTTTGGACTCTCTGTCCACATACAATACATTAAACTGTGATATATCTTTATTTTGCTTACCTAGTATACATCATATACTAAGAGTCACCGTTGCTTATATAAATAGAAGCTTGGGAATCAATACATTATCTCTATAACAATAATAACAAATCTCTTACTTTATCGACACATGCATACAATAGGTTGTTTTAAAAGGTCCAGTAAGAAAACTTCCCGGACATTAATCAGAAACTAGATCATTTTTATCACATTGCTTTTAATAACCCTATTGATTCTGAATGATTAATAATGGATCGATAGAAATACTTTTTCTTAGGAAGGTGATATTTTCACTTCAATTGGCACATTTTACAAAGCAAATATATTAAACTCCAGTATATCTATATTGTGTTCACCTAGTAACCGACATTTAATAGAAGAATACACTCTCTTCACAACAAGTATTACAAAATGATTAGAATTAGTTAATTTAGAAAATTACAGTTAAATTAAATTAAGTTTAAACATAATATTATATGACAATGTTATTTATTTTGATTTTTATGAAATAAAGGGTATGTATGATTAAAAAATACCAACCGCCGAATACCGTCCACGAAAAGTTATTTTATACACGTTCTGGTTTACACACGGGTTATGCATGTCCTAACCTTCAAAATCATTTTGAACCGAAGATGTTGAAATGATTGAGGATGAAATCTAAAAAAAATGGCTATTTTAAATTGCAATTCAAGAATTCGATATTTTATTATAATATATCGTGTGTCGTTTATTCTAGGATGATCCAGTACTGGAAATACAACTGTCTCTCAAACCAATGGCAATTTAAGTGGGAAATGGTCCGAAATGAATGAATCTTTTCGTCATACTTTTTGCCAAATTATCTAAACAAAACAAAATATAAAGTCTGTTCATTTTCAGTAGTGTTTTATCTTCTACCTTTTCACTTGCGCCTTTCTACCTTTCACTAGCGCCCCTGTGGAGTAATCCCTATATATTAGAAGTAGTGTGGGTTATCTACATTTTCATGCAGTTCAGCTACCCTAGATTTTCGTACAGTGCAGGTATCCTACCCTTTCGTGAAATGTCTTCGTTCTTGGAATGAGTAAATAAATATTGCAAAAACGGCCAAAAATTGAGTTTTTGTAATCATGCTTCAAAATTTATGATAAAAATGCAAAGTAAAGAACAATTATAAATAATTTTGTTTATTTCGTCATGCCTCATCACTAATAGGAATTATATACAGACACATCTGTTTGAATATCATATGTCAGTGAGAAAAAAATAACGAATCAGTGAAATCACTATTGTAATCAATAAAACAGTTTTAAAGCAATTCTAGGCGATAAAAATAACAAAATATTGCTGAGACAAAATCAAACGACTTTAACATATTTCTTACCCTACCTATTTTGTAATTTAACAATCAACACAAGCATGCATACCAAGATTCAAGATTCAAGATTTTATTGTGTCTCAAACCAAACACTTGGTTTCCTCACAAAATCAATTACAAGACATTTACATATATATGTTCTATATATTTTCTTTGCATTTCAAGTTTAATTGCTTTTAGTAATCGTTTTATTCCAAACGTAGTCCCATTTTCAAAGACATGTTGAAAATGAAAGTACTTTAATATGCATTCCATATGTTTGACATGGTAACTGGTCAACTCGTACCCAAGACACCTCGTACCCAAGACAACTCGTACCCAAGTATATATTTTGTTTTGAATCAAGCGTTGGACTGGGAATGTGAATATATATACATATTATAATTGTAACATACTGTTATCTTGTGACATTTTGAGCTGAGTGTCAATTAATATTTACTCTTATTTTATATTGGTCACAGATTCAGGATGTTCGAGTGAAGAGACATATGTTTATTCCACATATTCATAATCATTTTTCAAAATATTGTATGTTAATGAGTGTTTGGAACAAGTGTCAGATCTAATGTTGTAATTATATTTATTTATATATATGTTTGACAAAACAAAATGTTGAGAACAAGCGCTTCAAGCACTTTTTTATTTAATAAAAAAATACTTTACAGATTCATTTGGAAAAAATGTCTTCTAAATTCAAAAAAATATTGAGGCTTATTTTATTCACATTATAACAGGAAAGCATTACAAACTCAATTTTTTCCCTAATATGCACCCATAATACTGAAAATAATCTTGGGTACGAGTTGTCTTGGGTACCAGTTGTCTTGGGTACGAGTTGTCTTGGGTACGAGTTGACTAGGAAGCGTTTGACATATATGTTATTTTTATCCCGAAATGATATATTTATTAAGCTATCCGTGTTTGTTTGATGCACACATTTCAACCAATGGAATATATAAGTGAATCTATAGCTAATGGAAATCTTCCTAAATCTTTTTTGACGGCATAACTTGAAGTATATTTGTTAACCCCTAAAAGGAATTTGCAAAATTTATTGTGTATTTTCTCAGGAATAAAGTCTTCATAAGAAATCTCTAGTTTAAGGTCCCCTTGACTAATCCTTATGTCAACCTTCAAGTGAAGCATTGACCAAAATTCACTTCCATATAATAATATAGGCTTAACACACATGTCAAAGATATTTGTGTGCAATTCTACATTGATAGTTGAAAACTTAACATTTTGTCTCATCATAAAAATAACTTTCAACGCCTTCTTGCTTAATTCTGATATGCCATGTTTCAAACTCCCAGAGCTTTTTAAAACATATCCCAAATATTTATATCCATTTACTTTTTCTATATTTATACTTCCAAATTTAAAATGACTGTATTTTATTATTTTTCCTGATTTATTAAAAATCACAACTTTCGTTTTTTTAATATTAATATTTAATTTCCATTTTGAACAATATGTTTTTAGTTTATCAAGACAGTATTGTAGTCCCTCATTTGTTTCTGATATCAAGACCAGATCATCCGCATATAATAGTACATTTATTAACGTTTCATCATTACTACTGATTTTGACAGGCTTACATTGGTCATCAAAAATATCTATTATGTCATTTATATATAAGTTGAAACATAAAGGACTGATTAAGCAGCCTTGTTTTAATCCTAATTTAGAGTGTATTGGACTTGTTAACCCGTTTTTAAGTTTTACTCTGTATATGATACTTGCGTACATGTAATCGATTATATCATATATTTTGCCTCCCATGCCTAGATTTTTTAATTTCTGCAATAAAAGTGGCCTGTATATGCTATCATAGGCTTTTCTGAAATCTACAAAGCAAGTATATAAATATTTCCCTACCGTCACATATTTATCAATTAACTGTTTCAATATCAATAAGTGATCTGCAGTTCGGCAATTCTTTTTAAACCCGATTTGTTCTCTATGAATTATATTTTGCGACTCTATGAATTCTTCCATTCTTTTATTCAAAATATCTGCAAACAATTTACTCATTGCACTTGATAACGCAATCCCACGATAATTATTTGGTAATAAATAATCTCCACTTTAAAATAAAGGTTTAGTTAGACTCTCTCTCCATTGAGTAGGATAAATGTTATTGTCAAGGATATATACCATATTTCAGTAGATATCGAATAAAATTCATAAAAAAAAATTTGATCGATAAAATCATGGATTACAAAACCGTAAATATTTTTCTGAGGTCTGTGTGGAAACTTTTAATTATTTCAAATTTTGCCGTGGATTCGATTTTAAATAGTTCTTAATGATCTTCAAATGCTTACTATGATTTCTATTTGTAGTATTTTGACTTTCCCGCTTCATAAAAATAACATTACCACCATTCAGTGCCGGTTGATCGTAATAAAGATGAGCTGATAGTTGTCGCGAACACCTTTCAATCCTCATTCTAAATATGGCTTTTCAAGGTTCAATAGATGACTGGATGGATTTCCATGCACAGTTCGAAAATAGAATCATCGGAGAAGGTTTTAAACCATGAAATTGACTCTAAATCCCGAAAAATATTTTTTTAACTATTTTGTCGGCTGTATGTTACAATATGTCTTTAAACTCTTACTAAATATGTGATCATGTGACCCCCGGTGATTCAAAGGAGTGGTACCGATATGGTGAACTTTTTGAACACGTGTTTCTCTTAAACCAGTCATCAAACATTCTGAAACGTATACACATCGTCAATTTAATGGTCATCTTTTGATTGGTAAAATTATAACCTGAAATATATATATACTTTTCTCTATATTGTTTTAGAAAACACATCGGACACTTCTTTTGTTCTTGGTATCATATGTTCGGATTAATATGAAATTGGAACAAAACGACATAAACACAACGTGTTTAGGTCTCTCAATATTGTAATTGTACAAAGGAAAGTTTGGTTGATTTTAAAAAAGTATATCTTGTTTATGAAATAATAGGTTAAGTTTAATTTTTATCTATTTGGGGGGAACAGGATCTTAAGAGGTTCTGGACAAATCATTTGATTCTGGACTTGTCATATTTTTTTTTCAACGAAATCACATCCAAGGGTTGAATTTTTATTAGCTATTTAGAGAGTGAGTCCTGCCTAGTATTAATTTCAATAAAAAAGTTAAAATAGAACCCTATTTGAGAGTCAATCTAATACTTACATTACATTGATAAATTAAGGCAAATCCTGAAATATTTTTAAAGTGCATTTTTTATGAAATATTATCCAGCAAGTATTTAAATGAAACGGTCTTATTTAAATACAAATCATAACATGATATTTTTCATGAAACATTTTTCAATGAAATTCAATTGAAGGGTCAAGATAAAACGAGCTAATTTAGGTGAAAACCCTTACATGATGATGTGTTTTCATAACTTCTTTCATAAAATTCCATCAAGGGGTGAAGATAAAATGATCGAATTTAAGTGATTTAAGGATCACGAGAATATGTTTTCTTTGATATTTTCTATGAAATCCCATCCAATGGTCAAGGTAAAATTTTGATTTTGATTTGGTCACATGTTCGAAAGATCCATATAAGGCCCATAGAACCATATAGGAACGTCATTTTGAATGTCACGTGATAGATCCATATAAGGCTTTTAGAATCATTTATGGAAAGATGAGGGGAAGCCCCTGACACCTGTTTCACGATTTTTATGCACTTCATTATTGTACCGAAGTTTGCCGATTCGATTCGTCGTATTTCGGAATCCTGGTGACAATTTTATACTCCATTGGAGTATTTTTGACCTACTTCTTATGACGGAAATTCCCGAACCTTGTTCGGATTAATCCGGATTTTCTGACCTACCTTATCTACCGAGATTTCACGAGTTAACATTCGTCTCATTCCGGAATCCTGGTGACAATTTTATACTCCATTGGAGTATTTTTGATCTACTTTTTCTGGATTTTGCCCTACTTATTATATCTTGACAACAAGCAAATCAAAAAGTTCGACATGAACGGGTCTCGATCAACTAACCTAGACTATGGAAGCCAGGCACGCTAACCATTAGGCCAACGAGCTACCGATATGAAAGAACAAAAGTATTATATATTTATACCGAGCGTCAATTCAAAATGATCCTCACTTTTGACTCCACTTAAATACGACTCAGTTGTATCCAGAATAGTAGACCCTTATCTACTTGGCTAAGGTTTTATTTGAAGATACATTGCCTTATTAGCAGGTAGAGGGGCATACAGAACACAGAAGCAAATGCTATGTTGAAAATTTTCTATATTTCAATTTGAACCTGTGTTTACATGTCACGTAGGCCAGTGTTTTATATGGGGATTATATGTACTTTCCTTGTTTACATGAACGTAAATCATTACATGAAATCTGCATTCTTCTGGGTTTAATCTGGGTTTGTATTGTCTTATTGGGGCTTTTCGACTTTAAAACAAACCCTACCTAAATGGATTGTGTCTCGGGAACGTTTTTGTAAATAGTTATTATAAACAATTCTGAAAGAATATCACATATTTTTGTCTTCCCGATTTCAGTCATGAATTACGTCAATTTCTCGTGCAAACATTGGGTAGACGTTGTCATAACCGGATGCCCGAACGTGTCAGGAACATATAGATACTCGAATGATGTTGATTGAACATCAGGGTTGAGAGAAATCGTAATTTTACTGAGTGGCTTCACGAAAAAATAAGCAGCACTTTAGGCCACCTAAATACAACTCGTCAGTTGTATCCAGTTGGAATCCCAGCGTGATGTTTTTAATTATATGGTTGTGCTTTGATTTTACGCTGAAAACATTTATAACTACGTCAACTTATATTAAAACATTTATTATCTTTTCAGTTGTATTAAAATGTAAAATATGATATATGTCAGCTTATTGCTTTCTGGAGAACAGTCAAGGTTTAAAGGATCTTGTACACCTGCCATTATGATCTCCCCATGAACAAAAATAAATTCATCTGATTTTTCAAAATAAATATACTGCTTTTATTATTACATTTATATGTACACTAGTATCTTGTTGACCTATATTCAGCACTGTATTGATGAATGGGCCACTTTTTAGGGCAATATTCAATCATAAAGTGTACAGGGGTAGAGATGCCAAACCAGGAAGTCTTTTTGTCTCTGTCAAAATCCATTTGCATCCTACACATCCCTACATCTTATCAAAATATGTTATTAATTAATGAATCATAACAGTATAATCTTTGGATTTACAAAGTTGTATGGGATTTCATAAGTGTAAAAGTTGCTTTTGAAGCATTTTTCTATAGCCATTTTGTAGGAAAAAAAATGATGAAAAAAATGAATAATCTTTTAATTTGAAGTATGACCTGAATCGATTGCAAACTTTATATTTGCACATCTGATCTGAAATACCATTTGTGTCATATTGTGAAATTATTTAATTTGCAATCGATTCAGGTCATAGTGTATTTTAGGTATTTTTGTGAAAATCAATAGAAACCAATGGCCTCCATTGGAATCTGATGGTATCCACATGTTAAGTCAATAGAACACATCCAATGTCAAGTCAATACACCCTTGCTGAACTTAATGACCCCAACCTCAGCCCATGTGGGGCCAAACGCTTAAACATTTTCCAAAGTATTATGTAACATTGTATCTTTATATTACACCTAAAAATGATTCATTTTGTTCATGGGGAGATCATAATGGCAGGTGTACAAGATCCTTTGGTACAATGAATCGGACACTCATGTAAATCGACATGGTTATAACATTGAACTCAATGCAGTAAATTAGTTATTTCTATGAATCACAGCGGGATTGGTTTCATTTTATATGATTGCCAACTCCGGCGGTTTTTTGTAAATGCTTTTGACCGCTGTAAATGTGAAACTGATACAGTATTATTCAATTGTTTTATGTCTTGGTCACATTTGCTCCGATTTTCACTACGGCGCCCGGCCGATTGAGTATTGTGTTCAGAAATGTATTCAATTTTTAACAAAATACTCGCAGCAAATGTGATCCAGGCATTACACAGCGGTATTTCGAACATACTATTGTTGCTTAACCACGACCTAGCCAATTTTAAAATCATACTCCTTATTTAAATCCAAGTAAACGATCAATGTCTAGGTATTTGGCGTTTGATGATACTATGGCCCTTGGCGAATTGTGATTAGATGAACCGAGGTCAACATTAATGTTTCTTGTACAAGGTCATCCCAAGGTCTAAGATAAATATTTAGGTATTTTACGTTTCAAGACCTTTGGACAAATTCGATTCAACGATGTATTAAAGTGCGCGCCTGACCCGGCTACGTAAAGCACAGAGTTTATACTGGCGGATTAGACTAGTTCATTTTTTTATATGTGTGTGAAAGCTTTCTCTTATTTGCGTTTTTTCGTTTAGTACGGTTTTGTTATAATTGCCGAGGTCATATAACCGGGATAAAACAATGATTATCGTTGACTGCCCACACACAAAACATACGTTGAGTGAACAGTGTTATTACAAACAACAGGCTTTAGAATACAAAGCGTAGTGTGATAATAAGCTGTACACTACCACTGCTGCATGTCCATATTACTAATTTACAAGGGCTCCCAAAGAGTGGATAGGGAGGTTGTGTTTGTCACTTTTAAATTTTACATTTCAAAATTGTCATTTTACATGTCATAATTTGTTGGTGTCATTCGTTTAGCCAATCAAAACATTGTAAAACAATAAATTGTCTGTTACGTACAATCAATTTTGTTCAGTTTTGATTAGTTGTCAGAATAAAGTTACGTTCATCTGAATCCATGTATCAAAACAAAAATCCTATTTTCACTTCAAAATACTTCAGTGAGATGAAGGCTCGGAATTGTCACATGCAATAACTTATTGTCGTATTCGTTATTTTATCTTCTCGATAGTAGCATTTAGTCGCACATTTGATGCCAGGTCACCTTGTCGCGTACCTCTTGGGGAACCCCACATTTATGTGTGTACTCATGGAAGTAAATTCCCCGGTGTAGCCGAGAGCCACAAACTTTTCAACAGGTTCGAAATGACCAATTTCTCTCATATATACTCTAAATATTTTATTATTTAGCACCTACAAAGTATTGCTAATAACCATATGTAATTTCAATAAGGAAACTTATCTGGCTACATATAAATTCAATATCAACACTAGCTGTTCTCTCAACACGTCCTGGCTTACCTTGTGGTGACAAACCCTGGATTTTCGCTATTTATAGTTTATCAACACCTGGACGCATGCGCATTTTATAGTTTATCGGGCACTTTAAAGTTAAAATGTATACAGAGATAAAATAGGTTATCTCCTATCGTTTCCTTGTGTATACGTTTATGTCTCTGCGTAATAACGCAGATGCGAGCAGGTAGTTACCAATCTCACCACAAGGTGGCTCGTTCGGGTCAGATAGCATGGCGGGTATGGTAGAAAGTTCCCTTTAACTTAAAGTACATCTGTTTTCGTGGTTCAATTTTCATATCACCCTTAAAATGTATCTAATAGCAATGCAATTAAAATATGTCCAGTGAACGAAAATGCAATACAAGAATATATATTTCACTTTTTGTGATTTTGTAACAATGGGGTTATTTTTTGTATATGTAACATGGTCATTTTCACATTTTATATTATTACTGTTCATATTAATCAATCCCTATTCATCTCAATATAACAGGTCCCTAAGTAGGTTGTTTGCAGTTTTACTCTTTTAATACCATGTTCACTTTTCACCTTAAGTTATTCAACTATGCAAACTGTGTCAGTTTTATATATCTATTGTTCCCCTATATGGTCTTTCTCACTCACATGTAGCTGAGTTCGCATTGGGTGTTGGCTTGTCAGTAGTTGCTGTAAGAGTTCATGTTGTACATTACAGAGCATTGTATTTTAAACATTGAAGTTTGAAATATACTATTTTATATATATTTTAATTTGAAGTTCGAGTTATTTTATTGCCACCCACGGGCCTTCCACACGCCCATTTACATATAACGCTTTGAAACAACTTTAAAAAGTGAGCAATGTCAGTGTTGTGATAATAGAGAATTTACGTTATAAGTTGTTTCAAAAACTTATACGTATACTTATAGTTTAAGGTCTCATGGAAGTTAACAGGAAATGACAAAACAGGAAGTGACAATTTTTTTGGCATTTTTAGACATTTTTTGAACAAAGATAACAGAGTTCACTTTTGACCTCCAGTCAATTCAACTAGTTCCAGATACCATTTACAGGTCCAGGATCACAATGTTTATGGTCAGAATGACCCTAAATATCATGAAATAACCTTTTCAGCCCTATGAAAATGTGACTGAAAAATAGCTAAAAGAAGGAGGTAGGAAAGGTCACTGAACAGAATCTTTTGAATTTTTCAGAAAATGTGCTCAATATATTGCTCTAAATGGTACAATCTTTGAAAATTTGATATCATTCATAGAAAGAGAAAAAAAATGAAAAAACTGATTTGAAAAGCGATCTATTTTCCTTTTTATGACCGCCATTTTTGTTTACGACAATTTTTTAAAATTTCAAAGGTTGTATCAGTTAGAGCATTATATTGGGCACATTTTCTGAAAAATTCAAAAGATTCTGTTCAGTGACCTTCCCTAGCTCCTACTTTTAGCTTTTTTTCAGTCACACTTTCAAGGGACTAAAAAGAAAAAGGTTATTTCATCATGTTTAGGGTCATTCTGACCATGCACATTGTGATCCTGGTCATGTAGATGATATGTGGAAACAGTTAAATTGACTGGAGGTCAAACCAGAACTCTGTTATCTTTGTTCAAAAAATGTCTAAAAATGCCCAAAAAATTGTCACTTCCTGTTTTGTCATTTCCTGTTAACTTCCATGAGACCTTAAAGGGTCTTGTCGAACTAAAATCAATTCAAATTGATTTTCATAATCTGTACCAAGTGGGGCATAACTATTCCCGATATAGTCAAGCTTCATCATCAACTAGGGACTGCGAATACAATGTCCTTTGCTAGTGTCAATTATGAACACGATAAACTAAATTCTAGTTGACGGGTCCTTGTAGTGTACGATAAACAAGACCCTTTAAAGTGAATCACTACACGAACGAGTCGATCATTTCAAAGTTCTCATGAAATTATAAGGTCAATTTTTAAGTTTTTACGTATAAAAGGGCCTTTATACGCAGATTATAAACTTACAGAGTTGGATCTCCGCATAGTATATGTGTGGACCTACTGACCAGAATGGCTTATTAAAATTAATCGGCTGAATAGGCATAGTATCCAATCAAATAGCTCGACTCATTCATTAGCTGAACTAATTCTCCCTTCGTTATTTCTACAAGGTGATTCAAAACGATCATCTACAAAAAATATATTTGAGAGTAGATAAATCTGTAAAACCCGTGTGCTATATCAGCCTATTTGATTCTAGAAAACACATATGACACAACTAAACATGCTTTACATCAAGGGGGTACGGATGGTATGCCATTGGCCCTTTTTATCACCGTCCTATGAGATATTTCCCGACGAATTAGGAAATTATGAAACACCTTGTTTATTGGGTTTATAAGTATAAGTATACGTATAAGTTTTTAAAAAACTTATAACGAAAATTCTCTAATAACGCTCCTCATACCTATTTATTACAGGTCGTGTAGACCATTGTTGCCTGATTTATAGCAAAAACATTGACTTTTGCACGTTGATGATGATGATGATGCGCCTTTTATAATAGATCTCATATCTTAGAAGCGTATCAGTTCAAAAAATACTAGAAGACCTTACATATTTTGCCATGCACTGCGCCTATTCATTTCGCAATTCAGTTGTAAATTTTATCTTGAAAAAAATAAATCTTCCACATTTGTTGAGTTTTCTTGCAGAAATCGCCTACCCCCCCCCCCTCCATCCATTTTGTATGATCACAAGGCGTGATTTAAGCTGCTGATATTCTTCTTTAAACGAGTCGGATTTTCAAAATCTATAAGTTGGACTCCCTTTATAGAAGCTTTGAACTGAATTTGCACTGCTTAATGCTGAAATTTTATTGTTTATCCATACATTTTAAGAAAAAATGTATAAAAAGATGCTAAAGCCAAATGTTGCCCTAAAAATTCAGAAAATGTAAAAAATTTCGAATTTTCTATGTACAGGCCTTGTTGCCCCTTTAAGAAGCTTAATATGTAAATTATCTAATCAAACACTTCGTCCACCATTTTGAAACACTAATCAATCCAATCTGTGCTAGCGATTCATAGGGCGAGCCAGTGGGATATTTCCAGGGTTCATACACACCTGGAAATGTCAGGGAAATTAACTTGATTTTCCAAGTGCTGGAAATGTCAGGTAATTTTAAAATTAGGTCAAAAGGGCCAAAGATGACCGGGAATTTTGAAACGGTAGACATGTCAGGGAAATGTCAGGGAAATTTGTATCAGTGTTGAAAAAATAATGTTCCAGAGATTAATGTTTCCAACTGTTTTGAAACTAACTAACGTCTTGTTTTCAACCTACACCATTCTCCTTTCTGTCGTATTTAATAAAACAAAAATAGTATATCACTGAGGGATACGAACCACTCACCTGGGACTTGGTTATTCACTAGCGCCATAGGCGTTCTACTATTCTGGATACAACTGACGAGTCGTATTTAAGTGGAGACAAAAGTGAGGATCATTTTGAATTGACGCTCGGTATAAATATATAATACTTTTTGTTCTTTCATATCGGTAGCTCGTTGGACTCATGGTTAGCGTGCCTGTCTTCCATAGTCTAGGTTAGTTGATCGAGACCCGTTCATGTCGAACTTTTTGATTTGCTTTTTGTCAAGATATAATAAGTAGGGCAAAATCCAGAAAAAGTAGATCAAAAATACTCCAATGGAGTATAAAATTGTCACCAGGATTCCGGAATGAGACGAATGTTAACTCGTGAAATCTCGGTAGATAAAGTAGGTCAGAAAATCCGGATTAATCCGAACAAGGTTCGGGAATTTCCGTCATAAGAAGTAGGTCAAAAATACTCCAATGGAGTATAAAATTGTCACCAGGATTCCGAAATACGACGAATCGAATCGGCAAACTTCGGTACAATAATGAAGTGCATAAAAATCGTGAAACAGGTGTCAGGGGCTTCCCTCATCTTTCCATAAATTGTTCTAAAAGCCTTATATGGATCTATCACGTGACATTCAAAATGACGTTCCTATATGGTTCTATGGGCCTTATATGGATCTTTCGAACACGTGACCAAATCAAAATCAAAATTTTACCTTGACCATTGGATGGGATTTCATAGAAAATATCAAAGAAAACATATTCTCGTGATCCTTAAATCACTTAAATTCGATCATTTTATCTTCACCCCTTGATGGAATTTTATGAAAGAAGTTATGAAAACACATCATCATGTAAGGGTTTTCACCTTAATTAGCTCGTTTTATCTTGACCCTTCAATTGAATTTCATTGAAAAATGTTTCATGAAAAATATCATGTTATGATTTGTATTTGAATAAGACCGTTTCATTTAAATACTTGCTGGATAATATTTCATTAAAAAACGCACTTTAAAAATATTTCAGGATTTGCCTTAATTTATCAATGTAATGTAAGTATTAGATTGACTCTCAAATAGGGTTCTATTTTAACTTTTTTATTGAAATTAATACTAGGCAGGACTCACTCTCTAAATAGCTAATAAAAATTCAACCCTTGGATGTGATTTCGTTGAAAAAAAAATATGACAAGTCCAGAATCAAATGATTTGTCCAGAACCTCTTAAGATCCTGTTGGGGGTTTTGTTTTAAGTTTTTGCATACTTTTTGTTAAATCAACCACAGTTTCATTTGTATAAATATACTGTTGAGAGGTCTGAGAAAATGTTGCATAATGCTTTCCTGTTCCAACAAGGTTCGGAAAGACATTTTATTTCATTCTCAAGAATTGATAGAAAGGAACAAAAAACAATTTCACTAAAAAAACGATAAAGCTGTTAACAACAACAGTTACATAAAATATATAAAAATAATTTTTGCATTAAATTGTTACCAATCAGTCAACAATACATAAAGGACCGTGTTTTTACAGAATGTTTTCAATAATTGGTTTAAGAGAAAAACATTGTTGAATTCAGTTCACCATATCGATACCTATCCTTTGCTATTTTAGATTGATGTTCATTTTTGTTGTCGACATATAATATTTTATATTTATGTTTATTCGTCTAGCGGGGTATTGTTTTGATGCCCTAATTTACATAAATAGGTTAAAATAAAAAATATATTTATTGATAGTTATGTAAGATAAAGAGTGCATTAATTGTTCATTTCATTCAAGCTTTGAATACAAAACCAGAATCATATCATCATGAATTTTACAACAATGTTATCTTATACGATACTCGTGACAATGTTTTCTGTAATCTTGGCACAACAATTAGAAAAGAAAGATGTCGACGGCATCAAAAAGAGTATCAACCGTCCTAAAAACTCCTAAGTCGATGATGTCATCTACATAAAGAAAAATATTATGATGCAAGATTCTGAGAAAGAATCGATGGTGGAAAAACGTGATGGATGATGTTACTGCCACAATTCGAAGCAAGGTATGTTTTGTTAATTAGTGGTAGTTTAGTTAGAATCACATAACATCACTCCAGTTTTTATGTCCCCACCACATAGTGTACAGGGGCCATATTGTCGGCCTAGGCGCGTCCGTTTTCTGCAAAACCGCTCCATATAGTACCTTCAAACTTTCAGGGATAACTTATATTATGAGTGCATACAGATGTGGATGAAAAATTTGAACTCGATACCTACTTCCTGTCTGCCATCTTAAAGTCAAATGCTAAGATCCCTGTCACCAAATTTTAAGAAAAATGGCTTCACAGTTGCTTTTAAAAATTTAACATATTGTACAGCTCACTTCATTCTACATCTGAATAGGTTTTGGACCTGTTAGCTCAGTCATGGCAGCCATTTTGAATGTCTTAAGAAAAGTTAGCGCGCGATAATACTTAGTATCATATTTGAATGGTGTTTTTGAGTTTTCATACTTTAACCATGATCATTTCAACCAAAAAACAAGTGACTCATCCATCACGAAAATTGGTCTCTTGTTCTTAATCAATCAATGTAGCGATCTCACTCATAAAATCGATAATTGAAACTGGAATATATTATGCATTGGATGTTTTCTTTATTATAACATCGCATGCATGGTGATTTTATTGTCCAGGCACAGCATCCCGACACTGTAATATATACGAGGCGTTGAACATGTACTCAGAAGTCTTATTCCTCTATGTGGGATATATATAAGTAGGGGGTACATATAAGATAATCAGTGTTGGACGGATTATTATGTTGCTCTAAGGATATTTCTAATAGCATTCATCAGAGGATATCGTCCATCGTGAATTGTACAATTATTCGTAAAGTCGTCCAATGCGAGAGTCCATATCATTGCTCCACCAAACCCATTGCTCTTTAACCATCTTACCTAAAAGAATCAATATAGCGCATTACAGACCTAACAATGTGAATTGTCAGAAGTTATATTTGGAAAGTGCACAATTTTCGCTGAATATATGGCTAAACACACGTTGTGCACCATGCGCAATTACTATAAAACACACGCGATTTATTTGACATGGCATGACGTGAGGATTCGAAAATATGTCTTTTGTAGTATACATGCCCAAATGTTTTCACTGTAATATCAAAATATACATTCGCTTTTTAGTTTTAAAACTCCATCCTTATTATTCATTAACGATTTATTGACGATAAGTACTCTGATGTTAATGAAAACACGTTCTCCAAACGTCACATGCTAAGTACTGGATGTTTTAATCATTTTGATCATTTGATCATTTCACTATTTTTTTAGATATGTATCGATTGTAGTCCTCAGCAGCTTATACAGGGCCCTATAACGAGTTTCACTAACCGCGCCTGGTTTGGAAACTTATTAGTAAAGTTCCTCTTTTATTCTAGTAACTTTAAATACCTTCAACTGTAAGCTTCTGATATTCTCATATCCTATCCATCTGCGAGACGGGACATGCACTGAGAATGGAACCCTTTGGAATGGGTCCCAGTATTCAGTGGCGCTGTCTGACAGGAGTGAGCATATCTATAAAAAGATGGAGATTTTTAGTATGTGTAAACAATTAATTATGTAGTTAAGCCATAGGGTTGGGAATTTACCACATTTTTACTGGTACAGAACGTTAAAGATAATGATCTCTCATTAAGAAATAATATGCAAACGTCTCTAACCAAATGGTGATAAAATATTTGATAAATGCCTTTTGTGTAAAACATCTCTTCTCGACTAGTTTAACAATTTAATACGAAATGCATATTGCGTTTATAACCTCATGATACGCAATGTATCCAGCCTCCCTAGTCACGGGTGCTGGCGCCCCTCTTCCATTCGAGCACGCACCAATTGCGTGATTCTGGGTGTAGGTCAGGTCCATTGTGCGGCCAAATGCCGGCATCCCTATTATAAGCTTCTTTCGATCTGCCCCTTTGGAAATCCAATAGTTCACTGTGAAATTCTGAAACGAACAAAAAAGATTGACAAGGCCTGGCACCTCCCGCTACCTAAAAAATGGGGTTCTGACGGCCTCATTTTTGTTCATAAGGTGTACTCCAGACGGCGATTGTGTAATATCGTTAGTTATTTAACTATGTCGTTGGCTTTTTGTGGATGAATGAGCACCTTGCACACCATTATGGGAACTAATGCGACTGCGATAATGCTTATAACAATGGTCGACTTACTACGTTGTTATCTCTTGAACCGTCTCCTATAACAGGGTTTGCATACAACGGACTGTGGTGTCCTGTGTAAATGTAGCCATTCGGTTGCATGTCATACGTCATCAGGTAAATCGCATCTAGAGGTCTGAATTGAAAAATGTTTGAATAATCAAACCGCTTTTATTCTGAATATTACCATGCAGGTTAAAGTACAATGTAATACCTTGTTGGATTCAACCCATCATTTTTATATCACCACCAGAAAGTGGTGAATATTGTTGTCAATGTCCTTTATTTTTGTTGCTCTAATTGCTCTATCGACCTTTACAATCACGATACAATTTATCTTTTGATAAAAGTCTAGCCTATATAATTTGGAGAGTAAAATGAGTTGGGTAATTAAAATAAAAAACTACATGGTGTCCGTTTTTGTGACGGCGATCGACGGTTGGAGGTTGGCAATCGGGCGGTTTGCGTCTGTTACAACTTTCAATAACTTAACAAATTTTGTTTAGACTGAAGTCCAAATCTGACTTTACATTTAAGGTTTGACCTTCAATTACCCTTTCAAGATAAAAAAGATCAAAATGGTATTTTTCAACTTGCTTCAAAGTGACCATTTTTCAAAATCTTAAGTTATCAGAATTAGTTCAAACTTGACTTTAGATTTGAGATTTCACCTTCAGTGACCTTCTCAGGGTCAAAAAGGCCTTTCTTTAACTTGCTTCAAATTCACCAGTTTTTTTCAAAATCATCTAAAGTTCTCATACAAACTGACTTAAGATTGTTAGCAACTAGGTGGTGACATTTAGTCATGTTAATGCCTTGTCTAATTTGAAAACATCGTCTTAATCCATGTATCATTTCACATGGCATTTCTAAATTATCAATATAGGATTAATATGGTTCCCTTACTTTGATATTTTGTCCATCTCATACGATCGGTCCGCTGTCCACTTTCCCGCTCCAACGGCGGCGCTTAGCATTAGTCTTGGGCGTCCTGTACTCCGCCCTTCCTCTTCGAACCCCGCCCGCAGTTCCTAAGGGATTTATAGTATAGTACTGTATTTAATTGATACAAAATAAATATCAGTCAAGTACTAGCTATAAACGCCGATTAAGTCAACCAATTGTCATGGCAATTGAGCCGAGATCGAAAAGAAAAAATGGAATGGATAGATACAAAATTAGAGAACGGCGAATTAGAGTAGAGGAAGTCCCACCATGCAGAGTGTAGTAAATCGTTGTTTATCATCAGGGGGACTACCACGTTGTCCAGGGTATTCCCAATCAAGATCCAATCCATCAAACCCATGGAGTCTGAGAAAGTCTGGAACAAATTATTAACGACGTTAAAAGTAAGGGAGCTACTAGAAAGGAGTGATTTCAAAATTGTCCTTTCAATTTGTTCGCTTTACCGTTATGACCACAGATTGGTAATCATTCTGCCTTAATATTTCAAATATTACTGTTTGAGATAGGAAAGGTGGAAAGCACCCACCGATAGATGAATTTACAAACTCCTGTCTGTTCTCTCTAGTGGCAACCATGTCAGAGAATCGTTTCACTCCAAAATTCCAACCTCCAACTGCTAAGAAAGTCTTCAGTTTTGTGTTGTTCTTTTTAAGACTATTGAATCGCTGGTACCTAAAACGATCAAGCAAAACTGCTTGTTAATTGCAAATTTATTGCGAATGACATATTTAAATGATTTACATATTACTATATTTCATATTGTGCATCTTTTTATAACCTTATTCTCCTAGCTTGTTTATATTCTACTGTAAATATAAATAAATATACTGAAATTATGAATCACTTGCGACACTAATTCTTAAGATTTATATGATTTATAAGCTTTTTGTTATTCTTAAGAATGAATTAATGGATACAATAAGCTTTTGATCAATTTGTTAAATAATTTAATGGCTTGCATTTGGACATCATTCCATTCAAACGTTGACAGTCTATTTCCAGTCATGTTGGCGAAGGCGTATACAAGGTCAGTGCAAAGGAATGGATCGATGTTTTCAGGAAAGAACCTGTAATTGAGATGTAGCACTGAACGAAAAATCCAATGGTGTTTGGCTGCATTGTTCTAAACAATATAACAAACGCAGCCTTCATAGCATAGCAGATATTCACAGTGATACGCGCCACTCAAGTGTGGGAATTACGATAGGAAAATACATACAAAAATAAACCACATTGAATATGTACACTCTACATAACCTTACATTTGGTGTTCATGAGTAACCCATTTGGCTTATCAGTAATGATTGTGTTATTTGGTTTTATGTGCCTGCTGCTTATGAATGATTTATTGGATGACTGTTAGATGTTAATAAGGTACTTTCAAAAATATACTAAACAACACAATTAGACAAACAGAATATCTTATGCATTTCTAGGGGTTAGGTGAAGTAGAGTAATGTATGACTAACTTGTATATCCCGGGCCGATACTGTGCCCAATTCGTGTAGTAACACACCATCTTATAATCGCCATCTAGAAACACATATTTATTGTGATAAAATATATGGAAAATTGGAATGGAATAATATTTATTGTATCAAATGACTTAAAGTTTCTATCTATCAGAATGGCTAATTTGACTAAAATAAAGTACTTGTTAATAGCAATTAAGCATACTAAAAGGCTGTGTGAGTGCAAATATTGTTACTTAATTAAATCCATACGTTACATTGTATTGTTCAAGAATAGCAGTATTAAGATTATTTTTAAACAAAATCAAAAACACATAAAAATACATGCAAATCAATGTGAATTCTAAAATAGTAATTGTATAAACCAATATTCCATCATGACTGTATTCACGCCTTCTATAAATTGTGAACAAAGTCTGACACAACAGTTCACCCGGGGTATATTCGTCACCACTAATTCTTGTAATACAATTAATGCCTGACGTCATATTGATGGGACTTGGTAATAAGTTGGATTAAAAGAATATTCGAAAAATGTTCGTGAGTTCATGTTCGAATAATAATATAGACCTCAGAGCCCCTTGGTCGTTCGGGGTACAGAAAACGTTGTGCCTAGCCCTGCGGGATGTATGCGCCGATATAACACCTGTTCTTCGGTCTATATTTCTTTAACATATAAACAAACGTAATATGAGATGATTGTAACCCAGCTCACGTGTTTTCTCTACAGCCTGTTGCTCCTCTCGTCTTCCGAGATGTACACCCACCCCAACTCCAATTGACAACAACACACACAGCCCTAGAACTATGGCACCAGCTACAACCAATCCTCTCCCTTCCATAACTGTGAAAGTCCAGTAATGTGCTCTAATGTATATTTCAGATAGACATATGTTATGTTGCAATATACTAATATAAGCTCATGTTTTGAAAATATTATGAGCTACTTTCTTGTTTTCAGCCACTAACCAAGTCCCGCTCTATACGAGATATCTGGTCATTAATGTACATACTACATAGATAAAACATCCACTATTACGTTAAATACTCAACTCACTTTATAATCTGTGATCACCCAATATATCTGAATATTTCAAGGGCAGCACTTGTTATTTATAAAACGTTATCTTTTATATCCAATTTTAATAACCTTGATCTAAATCCAAACTCAACATTGTAATGTATGTTTATGTTTATGTTTATGTATCTTTATTTCCTTCGTATTAAGAAGAGCATATAACACAGTAATACAGTTAGTACATGGTAATCAATTAATCAAACATTTTTTTTAAAAAACGGGGTTTTTGAAAAAGTCATTTACACTTATCGTACATAAAAATAATTTTACATGTGTACATTTTGCGTATTCGTTTTTTTTATTTTAAATGGAGAGGTTAAGCTACCGTATAAAATCCAAAACGCAACTTAAACGTATCAATAGGCCCTATACAAATACATGTAGAGTTCACACATAAATAGCCGTTCAGCTCTAGTGTTTGTTTAGACTACACCATAGCTTGTAATGATTACATAGTATCCCACTGATGAAGTTCAATAGCTGGTTTTCTAATACATATTTTAAACGAGCTCGTTTCGTAAGATTATTGGAGTTAAATCATGCGTAACATACATCATCTTCTTCAGAAAGAATTATACTCTGCATCGAAATCAAAATTGCAAGGATAGTATTCAACAGACATGAGTATAATGATTCCCGTTGATAGCAACGTGAAAATTTAAAATCTCCCGTTCTAAACACGCAACTTTGAAGTTGAACGGGTATCTAAAGTAGACTAAAGCGATACAAGCCTATGTTGATTCAATGTACTTTGCGTTTACGTATACGTTTTGAAAAACCGTATTTGCTTGACCTCTCTAATATCTAAAATGCATCTTAATGTTGTATAGTGATTTGGCACATTCTATTGTGAACATGTCAAATATGTTGTCATCATTAACCCTAGAAGCCCTAAGGTAAAAATAGTCACACGAACACCTAAGGGGGGGTCAAAAGGGCACCCCCTTGTAAAAATTTTATTAGTAGAGCTAGGATGTTCAAACTTTTTCCACATATACTTCATTCAATTATCTACAACTTGGTATAAAAGTTTTAACAACTGCGATGATGTGATATTGCGTAATTTTATTCTTAAGACAACACGTATGGTAGAATTAGTGCTAGCTTTTTTCTGATTTTGTCTGTTGGAGCTGATGATTACATCATAATAAATAAATAACAAATTAGTAAAGCTAGGATGTTCAAATTTTTACCAAAATATACTTCATTCAATTATCTACAACTTGGTGTAATAACTTTAACAACTATGATGATGGAAGATTGTGTAATCTTATTTGAAAGATAACATGTATGGTAGAAATAGTGCTAGCTTTTTCCGATTTTGTCTATTGCAGCTGATGATTACATCATAATAAATCAGTAACCCTATGTACAATTCTGCTGATTTTTTCAGAAAACATGTCTTATATCTGTAGCTTCAGCTACTGAAAATTTGAAGACCCTACCAGATGCCAATAAAAAGTTATGGGGAAAAAACTTAACAGGGGGGGTCATTTTGACCCCCCCTTAGGGCTTCTAGGGTTAATACTGAAATCAATTCTGCTTCCTAAAATTGTTTGCAGTAGAATGTTTTCGTCGAGTCCTAAGAGTTTGACTCCATCCTCGATGGGTAAGATATCAATTAGGTTTTCATAAAACACATTTCTTTCTGCTACAAGTTGGGGGCAGTGTAGAAAATGGGAGACGATATTGTTACCATTACATACACAATGACAATGCTTACATTTGAAATTCTTATATGTGGGTGTGGTAGCAAGCTGAAGTAGGTGCCCCAGAGTCCACAAAAATTTTGGGAATTTCTTGCCAATAGTCCATGCAAAGCATGGTTCAAGCGAGCAATGTATGTTTTTAAAGAGCAAAAGATCATCATTTGTGTCGAGGCGAGCCTGCCATGCCGTTTCTTCGAAATGGCGAATTTCTATTTTAGTTGCTTTTTTGAAAATATTTTTTGGAAGGAAATTCCCAGAACTTACAAAGTTTTTGAATTGTTCCCTTATGAAAGAGTAGTCCAGAGACATGATATCACTTATGAAACCTAGACTCGTGTTTTCATTGAGACAAAATGAAGCTGTTCTCATAATAAAAATATGATGAGTTAGAGAATGTTTGCATGAGCACAGTCTTGACCAGAAGCTAAGTTTTGATTGGTCAATGTATCCAGCAATAGATATTGCACCTAGGGTGGATAAAACTACGTCTGATGAAACACGATTTTCAAAACCTTGCACGACTCTAAAGATTTTACGCTGTGCAATATTTAAGAGTTTCCGGTCGTTTGAAGACAAGCCATACCACAACTCGCAGCCAAATAAGGCAGATGGCATAATAATAGTTTGCCATATTTTGAGAAAAAGTAAGGGGTTAGCGCCATTTTGATGCATTCCAAGAGTTCTCTTTAGAGAGTAAAATCTATTGTTGAGCTTCTTTTTGGCTGCTAATGCTTGATTTGAGCTTTTATTTAGCTCTGGAAAGAGTGTATTGCCAACATAATTGACACTGCGAGCTTCTGGCACGTTTTGTTCTCCCAATGTCCATTCACGTGTACCTCGACTCTTTAAAAATTGACGATGTGTTTCATTAAATGTGACAATACTACTCTTTGAACCAGCATCAGCATGGTACACCATACGCCATTTTGCGCTATAAGAGTGTACTATGTTAAGCATACATTGTAAGTTATAAGGGGTGCTGGCAATAAGGGTTGTATCATCAGCCACGAGGATACATGGGATATTTCTATCGCCAAATTGTAGTCCTCTATTTGCATTTTGTAAGTCGGTGATTAAAGAATCGATGTTTACAAGGAACCAAAGCGAACTGGACACATTTTCTTGAGATACGCCCTGAGACAAGGGGAACTCTCTTGACAGTGTTCCGTTATATAAAACTTTACCTACATTATCGGTATAGCTATCGACAATTAGGCGCCATGTAGTCCCATTAATACCAAGTAGAAAAAGTTTATAAAAAAGACCCCTTCTCCACAGGAGGTCGTAAGCTTTACGATTGTCCAAGAACGCTGCGTAGACCAGACTGCCCCTTTCGCAAAAATGCAATATCAGCTCTTTTAGAGCGAATAGGGCAAACTGGATTTGGACACCCCCTTAGTTTGAGTTTGGGTATTGTTCTTGTTGTCAGGATGCGTTCCCAAATCTTGTATAGGTAACTGGTAAGAGTAAGCCCTCGAAAATTGTCTCTATCACTAGGGTCTTTTCCTTTGCCTTTAAACAATGAAATGATAATTCCCAGCTTAAACTCAGAGGGTATCCTGCTAACTTTTATCATGGCATTGAATATTTGACAGAGCCATGCAACAACTATATCGTTACCATGTTTTATGTGTTCGATGACAATCATGTCATGCCCAGGAGCCTTATCATTCTTGAATGTTTTAATGCAACAAGATATTTCATTTGGGGTGATAGGTTCTTCGAAAATCCCATCAAACATATGATACGATTGTTGATGCATGTTAACAACTTGTTCCTCGACATTTAATTTATGTTGATCATCAAAGTGTGGGAACTGTGATTCTTGACCCAGTGATTCAAAATGATCAGCCCACACCTTAAGAATAGCATCTGGGTCACGAATCATTTTTCCCTTGACCCGAAGCTCATGCCCTCTGTTTGTGGAACCTCGATTATTCTTATTATTTATTAATCTGTAGAATAGCGCGCTGTCTACTTCAGACGCGTCTTCTAATTGATGTAATTGATTTTGTTCGTATTCGAACTTCATTTTCTTTAAATGTCTTGTAAACTTACGTTTTTGCAGCTTATAATTAAGATAACAAGAATGTTCAAGGCCACGGGGCTTGCCGTTGTGAATCCATTCAGCTCTGGCTAGCCTCATTGATTTATGTAAGGGCTTTAAATCACCGCTTTTCCAATATGGTTTCAGAAATTTTTTAAATTGTGATTTTGGTATGTGTTTGTTGCTACTATTGATTAAGGTCTTAAAAAGGAATTTGACTGTATCATTAATTTTGGTTGATATTGAAAAGAGGGTCCATATTATGCGCTTGTAAGTCATGTTCAACCATATCAGAATAAGCGGAGATTTGCGCGCTTTCGGCTTTCCGCCATCTTGTTACGGTACGATTAGATATGTGAGTAATAGGACAGTAAGGAACTGATACATTTATATGCATAGATACAGGATGATGATCAGATATGTTATTAATATGGTCATCAAGTACCTTACAAGATTTGACGAGATCATATTTTACTTTTGGAATGAATATGTGGTCGAGATTTGATTTATGCTTGCCGTCATGGCTGTAATAACCATGGACCGTGGGTGGCGGCTTGAGAATTCACGGAGATTAAGTTATGGTAATTTATCCATTGTTCCACTAAAAGTCCTCTAGTATTGGGAGTTGAACAACGAGGCCCACTATTAGCACTGAGGTGGCTATTAAAGTCACCTGCAATTATAACCATGCCGTGAACTGAATATGTGGCATATATTTCATATAGTTTGTCCAATGTTTCCTTGAATGTACTAATGTTATGATTAATAGCGGGCATATACACGACAAAGATAAATATACTAAAGTTATCAGAGTGAATAATCTCTATGCCGCATATTCGATCATTAACATGTATTTCCTGCTTGACATTTAAGGATTTTGTGTACATGAGTGCAACGCCGCCATAGCCACGGTTGCCACAATTTTCACTGTCGAGCAAACCTCTGTCGCAGGAGCCGTAAACAGAGAAGTTCATTTGTATCAGAAAAATGATTTTTTGCTGCATCTTTATTGGCGTCCCAAAGTTTCTGTGACACCCAAGGTTTACATACTATATTCTCGGGCCAGAAACCCTTACTCAAGGCCCTGTTATAATCACTGGCACAAACGTTGATACGAGCGGAAAGGATTTCTCCTTTGTTAGTTTCTCTGCACGTAATGACTCTCATGTGTGTGACTTTAACGTCATGTTTTGAAGCATAGCGAACAATTGAATTTCTTAATTTAGTGTATGGGATAGATTTGACACGTGATAGAAGCAACCGTCTGGTACGCTGATGCTTGGCTTCAACGCCTACAAAATCATGATCCTCGTCGTCATCACGACTCAGTGGCTGGTCGTTATGATGTTGAATCGCATGATTTTGTAATTTGGGAGAGTCATTAGTAGCAGTTTTATTCAGCCCACGTGTTATTCTGGTGGCAATTCGATTTGTGTATAATTTGTTACGTTCAGCCACTTGGGCCATTGGCCAAGTTGAAGGAGAAGAACATAAGCTTGTTGTAGCAGTTGATGATGTTGTGGTTAATGAAGTCGCAGAAGATATTTGTGATTTCTGCAGGGAGCTGGAATCAGTAGTAGCACTATTAGCTGTCGAAGTACTGGGTGGTGTTGGTTTCTCTGTAACCTGTGTTGTCATATTGGGCTCCAAAATCATCTCAACATTTGAAGAGTCGGCATTAACATGTGGTGGTGTACGTTTTACTATGTCTTGCGTTGTAGAAGTGCTAGATGACATACTATTTTTTCCGCCTGGAGAAGCAGAAGCGTTGGTTGCACACATGCGATCGGGTTGAACGCAGGAGATTGAGGTAGTTTGCGATTGTTGAGAGCATGAGTGGTGGAAACGCAACTTGGTGAAGCCCAAACTGATGTGAGCATAGGAGAGGCGGCAGATGCTTCGTTGTTGCAACGTGCCAGCTCGTTCTGTTGTTTGTTGATGTTACTCATCTTGTCGAGTTTGGTATGTATATGTTGTATATTCCTAATTACAGTTGATTTAAGATCTTTGATGCTTTCTTTAAGTGTCTTCATTTCATTTTGTTGATCGTTTATAAGTTGGTTTGCGATTTTCAGCTCGCTTCTTACTTTTTGACATTCGTCTTTAACTCTGTTGAGTTCATTTGTTTTTGTATCCAAATCCTTTTTGAGGGACGTGTCTCTAGTTGATATAGCTTTCGTTAAATCTTTTTTTATTTCATTTGTTTCGCTGGCAAGGTTGACTTTTAGTTCCAGGAGATAGGCCAGTATTATATCGTTTTGTGGATTTGACTGTGATTGGTCGTTATTACGTTCCTCAAACTGTATGCGATTTCTGGTTTTACTATATGGTGTTGATTTGACTGGTTTCAGCAATTTTTTTACGTCGGAAAAATTTCCTGCGTTTTCAATAAACATATGAAGTGTGTAAATGTCTTCTGCGAGGCGTTTGTTTTTGTTTCGATTAGATCTCCTAATGAGCGATCCTTGTGGGATTTCATTGGGTTTATTTAGTCTTGCATAATCATGCAGAGCATCACGCGTTGAAATGATGTCATCGGTGTCTAGAATTGAAAGTATTTTCGAGATAAAGTCTTTCTTGGTTAATCCATTGCAAGCGTCGTTGATTTGAGCGATGATATCGTCGTTAGTTTGGGTAGCAATAGGTCCATCGGCGTCAGTTTCGTATAATGAACTTTCATTGCTGCAATCATCATCGATGTCTGATACCTTGATGCTTGGGTCAATAGGTGGTGGAGGTTCAGGGGGCGGCATTGTTTGATTAGAACAGCAGATTACTGAGGTCATTTACTGGCTAAGTGAAGGTCATTCCGCTATGCATCAGTACACAACGAATGGTTGCACTTTATAAATAGTGTGCACATATATAATTGCAACTAAATTATTATATCAATACAGCAGAAATATGTCACTATACTCTTTGTAATGTACCAAGACGATACACCTATATAGGTGTATAATGTCACGATGACCTCTCAGATTTGGTTGGGTTGAACAAAATCGTATTTCAAGATGGCGTATTGTTTGTAAAATGCTTGCGGAATATTTAGATGACAAGTTTGCCTCACCTGGCGACTAATGAGTGTCCTAAATAATCCTATTATGTACCATGTATATTCCGATTGTTATATATCCTAATAAAGTGTACGCACACAACTGTTTATTTGATAAAAATCCAAAAATTTTTGAAGATTTTCAGAGCAAGAAGAAAGCGGGTTACTCCATTCATGACGTCACTTTACAGTTCAGCAGCTACAACCTTACTGGTGAACGGTCAAAGTCCAGTTCAAGCATAAAAAACAAACACTTCAATTATGTTAATGATTTGTATGCAAACGGATATGGTTGACGATTCAATCCTTACCTTAACCCACCCTATTTCTAAACCCTGGCTCACAGGAGAACCGGAGTTTCGCTCTGCCTTCTCCGATTGCGTTCCATCGGATTTCCACGATCGTTTTGAACTCGATCTTCAGTTGCCCAACATGGACCAGAAAATTGATAAGAATATTACCCATATGTTGGAGACTAACACTGCCATGGAAGTTGGAATAATACCATGTCGTGAAATGTTAATTTTTGAACAATATACGTGGTCCAAGAAATATATAAATATTATTACTTAAACGTTCCATGTCAGACAATGGAATAGCCTTGCCCAAGTCCGTCTCTTTTACTACCTGATTTCTATTATGACCGCCTTGTACAAAAGAGAAAGCCACGTGCTTTACCGACTCAATGTTTATGTCGGTAAAATTTGACCAATCAACGACGGCCCTGCAGCGTTAGCTCATTATTATGCACGGTCAAAAACAAGTACACTTTGTTTTCGTCGGGACTTTTCACGAACAAATCTTGCATGAATTTATCATGAAAATACAAATATTTTATCAGATAAATATCAATCAGAGTTAAGTGGATGCTAGACATCGATCATTAACCGGATGTTAGAAGATTTCAACAATAAACGTTGAAACGATCGCTGAATTCAAATGAACATGTAGGCTGAGATTCAATCACTGATCGACGACTACATGACCCGCTACATTGGACTAGGTCTTGCATTTTCATCGCGAGATCAGTTTTAAATCTACTGCATGATTTAATTTATATTAATGACTCTTACATTCCCTATGTACATTTAATTACATAATATATTGTAACTCTAAAGAAACGATCGATCAGATCATTGAATTTCAAGTCGTAGACGGGAAGATTGCTTTGCTGTGCAGCTCAACCTGATAACGTTTTGATTGGTCAATCAGCCTGAAGTCACACGTCGTGTCCACGCGTATATCTGTTAATCAATAAGGTTTCGCGATACCCCTGATAGCGTAGGTATTATGGAAATCTCGAAACCGTTGAATATCTCAGCATAATAGCAGCGGAGATGTATTGGATTGTACAAGGCGGTAATAATTCAAGATCAGATAAGTAAAAAAATACCGACTTGGGCAAGGCTAACAATGGAATATCGACTTTGAATAATTTGAATAACAATTACTCAGTTGAAGTGGGCGTATATAAAAACATCGTCCTTATGGTTAGGCTCGGTGGGTTCAAATGATTATCTTTATAGGAACATTCCACCTCGATTCATTCTTTTATATTTTAGGCAACACACGTATGTACGTATAGGTATAGGTTAGTACTAATTTACGCCAATCTTAACATCCCTATTGCAGACAAATTAAATACAGTTTCAGTAGACTTAAATATACGATGTCGATACATGTACGTTTTAATCGATTAATTGCTTTAACCCATTCTGCACTATCAGTTCTTAAACATGAAACCCCGTGCCAAACTATCACCGAAGAGGGCGTCTTTAATTGCGTTGATAAGAGGGAAACGTCCGGTATATAGTCCACAATTATCCGAGAAATCATCAAGCGCAAGCGCCCACACCATTGCTCCACCTAATCCACTTCGTTTTAACCACTCAACCTGTAACAAACGGCTGGTTGTAACATTTATATAAGGTAAATACACGTATAAGGGATGATTTGCCATCATCTCATGCGATATTCATAGGGCGATTATGTGAAATGGGGGCACGACATCAATTTGAGTCTTGACAAAATCATCAAGCAGTTTTTAGCTAAAGTTTTTAAACCAAGAACTGTATGATTTTAGAAATTACTATTTAAATGCTTGATATTGTATGTAGACGCACCTAACATTATAAATTCTAGAGTGCTGCTGTTTCAAAAGCATATGTCTAAATAGAAATAAATAAATAAATAAATAAAATAAATAAATAAATAGATAAATAAGGTGCAGACTATATAATACAGATGACACATGACATTAGATTGTGCCATATATCCTTATTCATAGATGTCTCACTACTCTTGATTGCATACGCAAGTTAATTGGTCTAAGTCCTTCTTGTTTTAACAGACAAATTTCACTGCCATTTTTTAAATAGTATTCAAGCAACCGTAGCCTGTTGGTGTGTCGGATATGAACAAAACCATGAAGGCTAAATCGGTTACCTTTAATCGTAGACTCCTTGGGTTATCGTACCCCATCCACCTACGAGAGGGGACATGTATTGAAAATGGCGCCCTCTGGAATGGGTCCCAGTATTCAATAGCTCCTTCTTCTATTAGGGCACAAACCTAGAAATGACAAAACAATAAAGTATATTCACCATCCTTGTGTATACGTTTTCAAAATGTGTTTCATTGCCTTTAGCATTAAAATAGCAAATGAAGAATTCTAAATGTGTTATTGCAGAACTTGCAGTCATTAAATAATCAGAACTACGCCAGCAGACACTAAACGGGCAGAACGAGAGGGGAGAGAGAATGCGATCGCGAATCTACTCCTATTAACAAGACCATTCTATTGCATTCAGAAGCAGCGAATTCAATCTTATTCAGGTAACATACAAAATGACATTCGTGTACCTCATTATATGAAATGTAGCCATCTTCTCCTGTCCCCGGGCCCGATTCCCCACGACCATTGGAACATGCACCCACCGCATGGTCTTCTGTAAATGACAGCTCCATCGTCCGACCATATGTGGGCATTCCTACAATTAACTTCTGTGGATCGGCGCCATTAGCAACCCAGTAGCTCAAAGAAAAATTCTACAACGTTAAAATATATGTTAATAATATGTAGTAGGTACATGTTCATATTTACATGTTCGGTGGTTAGCAAGTTAATTGTGTTGTTTGTTACGCCAATTGAAGGAATTCAAATCTAGGAATTCAAATTCTATATTTTAGAAAGATTCCAATGTGTGTTCACGAATTTTTCCTTACGACGTTGTTGTCTCTAGAAGCGTCCCCTATAAGAGGGTTTGCATACAACGGACTGTGGTGTCCCGTGTAAATGTAGCCATTTGGTTGCATGTCATACGTCATCAAGAATATGGCGTCCAAATACCTATTTACATGAAGGTAAAAAACATACAGATAATTTGAAAAATAAAAATAAAGAACTGTTTTATTACCGCTACATTACAAATATTGACAAATTGGCACCTTCTTAGTGACAGTAAAGTTGTCATTTTTTGGAACTTGGCGCGGACGTCCTCTGGGTAAAACGATTGCATTCGGACAAAAAAACATGAATTTAAACAATAGTAGATATATAAATTGTATATTATAACTTTATCATTTCATGCTTGAATATATATAACTCAACCCGCTGTATTTTCTTTATTGATCTTCAAGATTGTTGTTTTTTACTCCAATAGTATGAAACCTTCGATTATTTTTGAATCACTCGTGTTCGTGAATAATCGATCATCTCCAGAAATTGCATCGCTTTACTTACTCTGATATTCTATCCATTTCGTAAGATGTATCTGCCGCAACTTTCCCTGCGCCAACAGCCGCGCTTATTATAAGGCGTGGACGTCCTGTTCTTGTAGCCTCTGTCTCAAAACCTTCTCTTAGTTTCTAGAGAAAATATAATGCAGAAAAGCATGACAAAGGAATCGATGACAAGGAATTCTTAGATAAGATTAATGAAATAGTGTGAACTAAAGAAATATAAGTTGACACAGCACATAAAGGCATGGTGAAGATTGATTCAAACTAATGTAATAAACAAATAAATGAGTGGAAAAGGGAGACATACAGAGAATAGGCAAATAGTAAACGCATATGGAAGGGTAACTAGAACGTTAAAAAAATTGACAATAAAGAAACCTTCAATTCATGATAAATAGCATAAATAGAAATCAATGAGAAGGAATATGAAGAGGATAAATAAACAACGGGTTTGGACTAGCATGAGAAATGTCATCATCCTCTTGCTATACCTACCCTGCCCGTTCACCTGTCACGCTTAATTTGAAAATGAACAGTATTAAGAAATGTCGAGAAGGGGAGGGATGAAGAGGGCAGACCAATGACTGATGAACATGGGAAAGGAGGAGAAATTGATGACAAATGGTAGCAGGGAAAGTTGGTGAGAGAGAGAGTGAGGAATAAAAACATTACTAACTCAAAGAGGGGGAAGAAACGAATAGTGACAGGTGGTAGCACAAAAGAGAAAGTTGAAGAGGAGTGAGAAAAGAGAATATATGTATAGCCTATTGGACAAACCATAGAAGGGAAGAAAAATATCAAACTCAAAGTAAAACAAAAAAAAGAATAATAACCTTACCTGACAAAGAGTAGTAAATCGCAGCTTATCTACAGGTGGACTGCCGCGTTGTGCAGGGTATTCCCAGTCAAGATCCAAACCGTCAAAGCCATGCTTTCTAAGGAACTCTGTACATAAATAATTCCAAATGATGCCTACGAATTTAAATACTTGCCTTTTGAGTGACATTAGACCAAGTACTCTCAAGTAACTCCCTATCTGTAAAATCTACATCTAATTTTGCTCTATTGAAATTCATAGACATACTGAATTCATAAAACTTAAATGCGAAATAATATTCGGAGCCAACTTCGCTAACTCGATCAGTTGGAAATATGTCACATTAACGAACAGAAATATTCATCAAAATGTTGCTGAAATCGTAAATGAATTAGAACTGTTTGCTATGTCAAATATAGATGAAGCATAAATGCCTCAGTCACATTTGCTCTACGGCGTTCGTTCTTCACAAAATCGATATAGAAAATCTACATTGTATAGCTTATTCCTCTATTTCATGCTGCATATTTCTATCGATTTTGAGAAGCTACGACCCACGGGTGTTAAAACACGAATATACCATGAGCACATGCTTTGAGGATCCGCGTTGTTTGAACCTACCGCCGAGCACACTTATACATTAAGACCCGTTACACAGTCATGATACCGCCGAACAAGCTCATTGCATCATCGGGTCTGCTTTACCCCCGTGCGACCGCTGTACAGATGTCGTACATCAAATGTGACAGAGACATGTTGTCAACTTACCTATAGAATTCGAGACAAATTCGCGTATGTTTTTCTGGGTCGCAACCATATCAGAAAAGCGCTTCGTCCCAAAATTCCAACCACCAACTGCCAAGAGAGTTTTGAGTTTTGGATTGATGTCTTTCAGACTATTGAAACGCTTGTACCTACAAAGGTATATAGGGCCGCATGTAGATGTATGCAAACCCCTTCGGTATAAGAGAATATGGCCCGGTGTGAAAGAAATTATCTCTCGGGGATTATGGTCCCCCCTCTTAACGGCCCTCAATGGACCTGATTGAGTATAAGATAATAAGGGAAAGAGGTCACCATATAAATTAATGGAGAGTAGGACCATAATTTGATAGGACCTCCCACCCTTTTACATTGGTCTGCCATTTTAAGAAAATCTTTCTGACACGGGATACATTTGTAAGCAAGATTGTTTGATCGTGTAAAACTGAAGGACACATGGGTTTCCAACTTACATTTGGATATCATTCCACTCAAATGTTGATAATCGGTTTCCAGTCATGTTGGCGAAGGCGTAAATGAGATGCGTGCACAGGAAAGGATCGATGTCTTCGGGAAAGAACCTAATAAGGTAAAAAGAAAATATCAAACTAATTGTCGTTAGTTACTTAAATCAACTTACAAACAGTAAAATGGTCGTTATCATAAAGAATATATAACTAGATATTATATAGAAAAGAATCGAATATGTAAAAGTAAAAAGAAATCCTCTGCCCAGCGTTCGATCCGCAGTTTACTTTATATTGCTTGTTGTGATGCGAAATAATTGAAAATGAGACATGCACGACAAATGCATGATTTCTTCAAGAAAATCATTCTTGGATGTTTCATTTACATCGTGCCAAATTTGATAAGTCTAGTTTAATCAGCTTTTTTAATCATAAAGTTATAACCTATTCCAAATGGACGTCGTTTGTTTCTTGATAAGATAGAGTGGTATAAAATTTCGATCAAAACGAAATTTTCTCAAATTACAAAAACATCGATCTTTATCAAATACATGTCCTCGAGGAAATGACAAAAACAGACCAAGTGTTTTTCATAATTCATGAAAATCAAGCCTAGTCATTAGGATGAATTGATACTTTGAAAGTTTCCCATCGCAAATCTTTTTCAGTGTTAAGAAAATGCGTAAGCCTGGCCTCTATATAGCTACAGTATGTACCTCTGGGGTGGTTGTGACATTTGAATTAAACTAAGATAACATTCTTAAGTTGAAACGGAGAGTGTTTGCAATAACGCAATCTGATAACAAACATAAATACATATGTAAGTTGATTGAATGACGTCATTTTTACTTAGAACTCTTTCTCAAATGAAATGTTTAGACTGTTTGGCAATGTCAATTAATTTTCTCGAGTTTTAAATAAGTTTTTGCGTTATCATTTAATTTGACAATTTTTTCGAATAAGATAATAATATGAAATCTAAATCAGCCGGCCGGATAATTATACTAACATATCGATTATTGATCACATATGAATAATAGTGATACGTACTTGTACCCTTCCGGTCGATATTGTGCCCAGTTGGTATAGTAACAGGCCATTATATATTCTCCATCTGAAAAAAGTAGATTTATTTTTGAAATATATCTATATAAATAGTTATACACATTACACTTTTTTGTCGTATGATTTTCTGAAGAAGACTAATTAAATTAAAACTAGAAGTGGAAATCACATTTTACCTACACATTGTTTTAAATAGCATCCGTAACACAAATGAATCCGACGGACAAAAAGTATAACACTTAAAAATAAAAAGAATCCGGAACACAAATGAATAAGACGGACAAAAGTATAACACTGGATCAAGCGATTAATAAGTGTTTTCCCAATTTTTTGAAACGAGCAATCGAAAGTGTAACACATATAAAGACTGATAGGGAACACATCTCGGGCAAAATTATAACTGCGTATTTTTCCCGCCGGTTGAAAATTTTATAATGCTACTTACCAGGGCTTTCAGTAGTTTTCTCTGGTGTTTCAGAGGTTCTATAACCAGGTATTTTAGAGGTTATAACCCCAGGCGTTGTAGAAGTGATATCTCCAGGTTTTTCAGAAGTCATACCAGGGGTCATTTCAGAAGTCAAACCAGAAGTCAAACCAGAAGTTATTTCCTTAGGAATTTCAGAGGTTATACCCGCGGGGTTTTCAGTTGTACCATCATCTGGAACTTCAGCAGTGTTTTCAGGCAGGGGGTTTTCCGTCACTCCGATGTTTTTCAGTCGACCAAGGACGGCGATATATACCCCTGTTCCTATTGAGGCTCCAATGATAACACCAATTCCAATTAAAATACCTATTGTTAAATATTTTTTGTTCCCACTCAGTAATTCGGAAAGCGTCATTTTTATTTTTCGGTCAAATTATGTCGTATTATACTTGAGGTAATGGTATATGTTTATTCGATTCGTACCTTATCTATGCGATGAACTATCAGTAAACTGTCATTCAATTCTTAAATAGTTAAGACTTTCCTACATTTCATTTCGTGTTTTGTTATACCTATCTTGAAGACAATTTACACATGTCTTTTGAAGAAGTTTAAAAATCTGTAATACTATTGGATATTATTGCCAACCCTTTACAAGCGTCGACATTATGTTGAATACATTTTTTTCAAAAAACAAAAGTATTACTTTGCCAATAAGACAACAGATGAACAATGGTTTAACTTCTCGTCACTCCTCATTCCGCCCAGCACCGTCCACAAAAAGTTCCCATTCTGTATACCTCAATATGAAAAGGCCTCATTTGCCATTGAAATTGATCTCAGAATGTTCGCTGTTGTTTTATGATTATTCTCAACAAGTTCGGATGGGGTAACTTAAATAGTATTACCGTAGTAAGTTAAAAAAGGATGATTTTGAGCTGAAACAAAACCATTTCCTGGTTATTTCCACAAATTCAAATTTGCTTTGCGCATGCGCGGCTCTGAGACAACGTCCTCATGATAGTTCACATGATCAAATCTTTCAATATGATTGGACATCATATACTGATGGGCGTAATTTTAGTAAATTATGTTCATGAATATCAAGCCAAAACCAATAATAATTATGGGAATTACTCTCTTTTTCTGGCTTGAGGGTGACCGTTCCCGTGTCCACATACAAATGTCAGCATTTCTCTCGACAGATTGTAAACTACTTACCACAGACCACCAACCACTCACATACCGATACAAATACCTTATGTTGATGCACACCCTGCATTTTGAAATGTGGTCGATCCTTGTATCGCAAACTGGCAAATATTAGATTTTAATATTGGTTCGACTTGTTTGGAATTATTTTACCTACATTTTTGCATGGTTTATGATCAATACCCAGCTTGATCATGTCTAGGTACGAGTTAGCAAAAATATCGCTATCAGACCAACTAGATGCATTGCGTTCTAAAAAGGTCCTGAATTGTTTGAAACTGTGTTTGAACGGAATGAACGTGATTGCAACTTTCTACGTTCTTTTTACGAACTTCATGGACGTGTCTAGGTGATCTAAAATGTTGGACCATTTCAAAATTTGATTGCAACCATACCGTTTTTGATTCGACTGTGTGACAAGTTACCTAAAACGAGATGATTTACTAGACGCTAGAAATCGGAAGATGTTTATGAATGAAGTAGCTAATTATTTTAGATATACTTCCCGACAACACAAAGATTGAACCCGTTTACAACATTTGTGTTATACTTGAAAGAACGACTGAAAACTTATTTGTGTGATAGGGGGTTATACCAAAATATATCTACAGGCATAAGTAGATAACAAAAATTGCAAAGGGAAGAAATAATTATTATGTAACCCCCCTATCACACCAAACTCGTTCTTACCCGTTCTTGCCAGTCCTATGAAAACGTCGTAAAACGGGCTCAATCTGGCTGTGGTCGGAAAATATGTCTGAAATAATTAGCTTCTTCGTTCTTAAACAGTCTTCAATACGTCCATCTCGTTCGCAGTTCGTTCAGGTCGCACCACGTCGGTGTGCAACGCCGTAGAACGCGTCCCTTAGTCTAGAAGGTATGGTCGCAATCGAATTTTGAATCTATTCAAAATTCTAAAATCACATTCCCGTCTGAGAACGTTCATGAAGTTCGTAAATAGACCTTAGAAAGTTGCAGGTACGTTTATTCCGTTCGCACACAGTTTAAAACCAGTTTTGAGGAACGCAGTGGCAACTTGTTTGGCGTGATAGTTATATTTTTGCTGACTTGTTCATAAGCAGTGTTAAATACGTTCTTAATCAGTTTAAACCCGTTTGCAATGAGTTCTACCTCGTTCTCAACACGTCCTCAGACAGTTCAACTCGTTGTTAAAACGTCCCTAGTAGGATTGAAGTACGACAGTTCCGTTCGTAGTACGTCCCGCTCGTCGTTAGTACGTTGTCACTCGTTCTAATTGTAGAACGTGACGACCACGAGAACATTTTGAGCATTGTCTAAGTTCTAGAGGACCTACCCGTTCGAGTACGTTCGATGAAGTTTGTAAATAGATCCCAAACGGTTCTTAGTACGTCCAGTCCGTTTGTACACAGTTGAAGCCCGTTTTCGAGAACGTAGTGAGAACTAGTTTGGTGTGATAGTAGGGTTACGTGAACTCAGACGGCGTTCCATTCTATTATTTTTAATTTCTCAACCCCTCAGTTCCTCCTCAGATCCATACCCTGTAAATGTGCCACAATATGATACCGTTCCAATGCTCTTGCTACATTTACCGCATTATGAAGACACATTTTTCAAAACTCAAACTCCGAAAAAAAGAATTCACTTTGAGATAATTATTACCAAAACAGAAAGAGACCAGGGGGTAATGTAATTACTAAAAATAAATAGGGGGTTTTAGTAAGCAGATACATGTTGTTGTTGATGTCAATATAATAAATATTCTATATTCATATTGTTGTTGATGTTAATATAACCAAGTGCTGCATTGTTATAGAATCAATAATTGTGAGATAATATACACTCCATGTGACAATGATAACACATATGTTTAAAACCACAAGCACTTTTTGACAATATAGTTACTGATAGCTATGTGACCTATACGGGCACTTTGACTTTCATTTTTTATTTAGACGTGTAATGTGTTTATTATATACAAACGATATAGACTCCTCTCCATAGGTATTGGGCAACCGGAAATCATGCATCTTATGGAGCCTGTTTATTTAATATAAGTTTAGCAATTAAATAATTCGCTGGAACATAAATGTTGAAATTGAGAAACAAAAATAAGAGTCAAGAAATGACAGGCTTTTATATGTACCAAGGTGCTTGCTGAGGGACAGAAATAAAAATAAGAGTCAAGAAATGACAGGCTTTGATATGCGAACTAATGAAATTTTAAAGACTTGTGGAGAGGAGTGTATTTTGGCGATTAATTGTGTTTTATACTATAATACAGTACAGTCTATCGATCGTTTACGGCGTTCTTGGCATTTTGGCCGAACAGAAATGTGGCCCAAATGTCCTACTTGATTCTCAGGCCAGCCAATGTTAATACTATCATTGCAGCACACACACCCATTAAAGAAACGTTACACGTTATGCAATGTTATAGTTAGGATTGCTAAACTTTTGGCGGGGAGTGTATATGGAGCACCAAGTTGATGACAATATAGAGAGAGAAAGTAGACACCAAAAGGCTCCTCTCAGAGCCATTAAATCTTGTTGATTAAAATAGCTCAATTCATATTTTTATTGACCCTTGTTTATACCAAAAAACATATTGGAACACACTGCGTTCTGATTGGTCAATTGTCCATCATACTCTAAACTCGAAGAAAATACTCCAATATCAAAAATGTTTTTAATCATATTTTCATCGAAATTATTTGAGAAACAGATAGATAATTTATAAGATCTATAAATGAATGCACATGGACAAACGTCTATAACTCTGTAACTAACAAAATATTAACGATTAAGAATGGCGAGTCAATGCTGCCCCGTCTCCTTAAGACTAATTACATGTACGGATGAATTCGAACTACATGTGAAATTATAAGATTTTAGTGATTGTAATCCTGTTACTTCGGAAATCCATTTGAGAAACAGATAAGCAATTCACAAGATCCATAAATGCGTGCACATGTACAATAATACGTGTATAGTATAACAAAATATTTCTTATTTAGAATGGCGCGTTATTGCCGTCGACATCCTGCAGTGTCTTCTTAAAACCAATAGTATAGTTTCCATATAGCTTTTGAAATCTCGCTTAATCTCGTTTTTCGTGAGATTTTAAGAGACTTGCATATTAGACCTTCAATGACTTACATTACCTTCTTTTAAATGGCATATTTGAATCCAGTGAAATGTTTTCTCCTATAATAGCTTTGATTTACACAGTTATGTAATTTGAATAATTTTCTATAACAATTTAAAAAAACTTGGGCCAAATGTCCATAGATGCAATGCTAAAATTCTTTAAAACCGTGGATTATTTGTATGTCAATCAACATTTGTATGTTTAATCACAACATGTACATAAACAGGGTCATCATGTGGTATATCATTCAAGTTTTATACAGATTCAACCAACACACTTTGATAAATCATGAAATTAAGCCACTTTTCCAAGATTTTAGCATGTAAGTGAAGGGAACTCTAGCCCAAGTTAAAAGCTGAATGAAAGATGGCAGCACTAGATTTCATTGATTTTTCTGCTATTTAGAAACTATCCTATTAATTATGCGGGTGTTCATGTGAAATATGCGAAAGTGCTACTCTTGATATTATATGATGATACAGGGTTTAGTTATTGTAACCCTATGACTTTGAAAATTTATTTGAGAAACAGATAAGCAATTTACAAGATCTATAAATGCGTGCACATGAAAGGCCCGTAGCCAAGGGGGGGGGGGGGGCTCGGGGGCCTACTTGCTTTACCTTTTTTGCTTTCTTGAATAATTTTCTTTCATTTCGAGGTAGAAACATTTGGTGACATATAAACGATGTATTATGATGTGATATTGCGAATTTCTTTTTCTTAACATTCCAAATTGACTAGACTAGTCTGTATAAACTAAATGATTCGTTTGTGGTATTAAACTGGAGAATTCATGTTTAAGCATGGTGTGTAGTACTGTGTTCCCTTTGCATTCGTTCGACTTCACGCCTTAAAAGAGGGCTTCGTTTATAACTAGACTCTGTGTGCAGGGTGGATGGTGTGTGTTAAAGTGCAAAATCTTACACTGTCTCAACGGCGGACATAAGATGGCTAAGAAAGGACAAAGCTATGTTCACTTAAAACCGTTTCGTAAAAATGATGTACGCATCAGCATTGGTGGACCGGAGGTAAAATAAATTCATATTCATGATTTGATCATGAGTAATGAAGTAGTGGTAACGCATGGCAACCCTCTTCAATTATCAACGTTCTCTGTGGGATGACATAGCAATCATGTTATCGGCGCCTGCAAAATAAGCTTTAGACGACTATAGAATGAGAGGATCGAAGATAGAAAGAAGTCAAGCTAGAGCGAAAATCTACAATGGACACCACTCTCTTCTTCAATTTAGTGGTGTTCTCGTTCTATATAGATGTCGGGAATGCAGCTAAAACTAAACGAGAATTGTTCATTAAAGTCTCAAAATCAGAAAATACGAAGATTGTAGGCCCAAGCACGGCGATTGAATGCGCTACTCAATGCCTAGCAAACGACAAGATTTGTAGTTCTTATAACCTTCGAAGAATCGAAAACAGACAAGCGTGCGAGTTAAATGGAGTGGGATCCGGGCCAATTGTTCCAAGTGGTCTTGCTGATCATTTTTTCCCGAAACCAGGTAAGATATGTTATCTTTAATAACAGTTTAACAATTGAGCTTATACCGTTATAAATGCATCATAATTATATATTCATCTTCCCTCAGAATACTTTATGCTTAAAAATGCTACAGTTTTGGTTGATTAAGAGTTTGCATTACTTATAACTGATTGTCCTTTTTGAGTTCTTCTTTCTAGTTCTTACCCTTTTTGTTAAACTCTGATCGTTAAGGTCTTTCTGATACTCATTAGATAGGGTAGCTCACCATTTTTTTGTTATGTACCATAAAAGCCAGTGGTATTTCTGATATGGAAATATGTGTGATTTCCGATGAATTTGACTTAAAATCAAGTTAGAAAAAAGTCAAAAAAATACCAAACAATGAAAGTTGGCCATTTAGTGTTTGAAAGTGTGAGAACTGATCCTTAAGTAAAGCTTTTGTATGTGGGAAAATTTACGATAATTGCTATTTTTGAAATCTATGAATTCTTCTATTCTACCACATCCTGCGCCATGCGTATTGATATCAACGATATTATATGTGTGCTATCGTGATGTCAACACAACTGTTCACCATGACCATGCGATGAATATTCAAAATGTTGCTTATTATATCTTAAAAGCAGCTTTAATGGTGATTTTTTGACAAAATACAAATTTTGCTATGGAAACTCGGACAACATAACCAAATATGCACCAAGTCTGTCTATAATTTCTAACTGGTTAATAAAATCTTTGTACCATGTTTACAACATGGTTCTGCGATTCAGATGATTAATATTCACTTATCATATGTTTCTTATGAAATTGCAGTAACCGTTGGAAAATTGAAAACCAACCCAATTGTTGCAAAGAGACAGCTGCAGTCCAGTGCTATACGTGGTCTTGTAGTAACACCAAGTGGACATATTGTTGCAACGGGTAGTTCGGCCTCCACAAAGATTTATGACAGTGATTATAGTCTCATCAAAGATATCGGCAAAACATTCTTTCGTGTTACAGTTACAAGTGATGGGCAACTAGTATTCACTGACTTTTCTAGCACAATCTACTTCTATACAGCAGACGGCAGTCCTTTGCGAAACATAACCGTTACGGGGTCTTCATATCAACTACGTGGTATTACTACACTACATACTGGTCAGTTGGTTGTATGCGATGACAACACAGGCAAAGTGTATATTGTTGATCAGGATACAGGGAATGCAACGCCACTATCTGCTCCTGGTACGTTTAATAGGCCTTACGGTGTGACAACTAACGGCATGGACGTTGTTATAGTTTGCGACACCACCAGGCATTTTATAAAAGGGCTAGATCAAAATGGCAATGTACTCTTCACTTACGGTACATTTGGATCAGGGGATGGACAATTGGATAATCCCATTGATGTCTACACGGATACAATGAACTATAGTGGTAGCAGACCAATGGAACCACAGAATACAGCTGCTTACCCCTGATGGCATGTTCCATAATAACCTCCTAACACGGAGTGATGGCGTGAACAGACCAGTTTCTGTTTGTATAAACCGATACGGGCAGATACTGGTTGGGGATTACAGTGGACAATTATTCACTATCACATATAGGGAATACGGTAAATGTTACACAACCACAATTAATGCTACATTCTATTGCAACATTATTACACATGATCATTATTGTACATTAATATTAAAGTGCGCATCAATATACCCAGATTCCGATGGAAATAAAAAAATGTTGATATTAAATCACACCCTACAGTGTACGAGGGTATATCATAAAGTTCTCATAATATCTCTCTAATTTTTTTATTTTTCAATATATTCTGATGAATTTTTCACATAATGTGTAGTATAGAATGCTGTATTAATCTATCAAAAAATATTTGGTATAACAGAAATATTATTCAAGAAATGGTTGCCATAGTAACCCGAAATCAAGGCACCCGGGGCAAATAAAAAATTGTGCAAGAATAGCCCCAACTAACCATGTTTAAATACATAATAAGTTATCAAATAAGCTGTGAAACACATCAAATTGTTAAATGCCATGTTTTCTTGACTGTTTTGAACAATCATAATGGTCATGTGAATTGTGTGATATCATAATGGATGATTATAATGCTTCATTAGAAGTGTTGTTAGGCACTACAACTGTTTTGTCAAATATTCCAAGGAAAGTCGATTTCCCCTTTAGTTTATCTTAAATATGTTTAGACCACAAATAGGGTGGTAATTTTGTTGATATCTTTGCAACATATCTGTTTTAGATCATCTTTAGTATGATCAAAGGACTTTTCGAACTTAACCAAACTTTTTGTCAGTATGAATTTTATTTTTCTGATGATCTCTGCATCTATGCATTATCTTACTCTGTCATTTCTGATCATTAAGTTTTGATTCCCAGAGTCTGGTATCACATCTAATGAAGCATGTAAGCATCCCCTAAGACATCACATAATTTACATGATCAATTTATTTTATAGTAAAAGCATTTAACAACATATTTAACATAACATTTCAATGTGTTTGATAATTTATGAGAGTTTATTATGTATGTAAACATGGTTAATTAAGCTCATTTTCTCAATTATTTTTATTTGCCCCGGGTGCCTTGATTTCCGGTTACTATGGCAACCATTACTTATTTAATTTTTCTGTTATACCAAATATTTTTTGATAGATTAATACAGTGGTCTATACTGCAGATTTCATGAAAATTTCATTAGAATATATTGAAAAATAAAAAAATTAGAGAGATATTATGAGAACTTTATGATATACCCTCGTATATGAGGTTAACGAAGGGGATATTTAACGTAGCATATACCCCTGTTTATTTTCTCGTGAAGCCACTCACACTGGGGAGTATCGTGATGCAACAACACAGTGTTGCAACACCGGGCCATTACCCACTTGCGTTCTTCTCAAGGCATTCAAAATACACGTCCTGTGGGCGAAGATTCTTTATATGTATTTTCAAAAATGTATACTTTTAAATATTATAATGTACTATAAGTTGTTCTATAACATACAGGGTGTCCCAGAAGTAATGATAATTATGCTCTTAAATTTTTATTTGACAAGGAAACAATATGAAATTCATACAAATTAAAGTTTAAAATATAAGCTCCATTTTGCTATATTACATTTATGAATTTATACAAAAATAGTCCATGTATAGTTGCCATAGCAACATGTATGCGCGTTCTGCGGAGCAGTTTCCGTATATTATAAATGTTCAAACTTAGTTTAGAAAAGCAGTTATTCTGTGATAATGTTTCAAGCTTTTAAATCATTGTTATGGTAATTGTATACAGTTGCATGATTTCATAGTGGTTTAATATTATGTCATTTATCTCATTGTGACAGGATTATCACTTTAATCTGATATTATGACATCACATGATGATGTCATATAGGGTTTCACAAAAGGAAAACTCTTAGGAACACAACCTAGGAATTTCCAGGGAGGTGTACATTATGCCACCAACGTTGAGCAAAGATGAAAAATTAGAGCAGAGAGCAGTCATAAAATTCCTTCAGAAGACAGGGGGTAAACCCAGTGACACTATACAGGAGTTTAAACAAGCATATGGTGAGAGAAGACTGTCCAACCCCATTGTGTATAGGTGGCATAAACACGAGAGCGAGGCACAATTGCGCCGCTTGGTTCAGTTGGCTCTGCAGGATATGTCCAACAGTGGTTTTGATCATGTCTTCCAATCCTGGCTGGAAAGGCACAGACAAATTGTCTCCAGCAAAGGACAGCGTGGATAAGTGAATCAACAAAGTACAATGCTCTTAAGGAATATCAGGAATGAAGTAGCAGCATTACAGTAGTGATGTGAACAGCAGGGAAACATATGAACATGAAATGTTTTTCAAAAATGTATGAAAAACACACAGCTGCTCCGCAGAACGCGTGTACATGTTGCTATAGCAACTATACATTGAATATATTTGTGTAAAGTAATAAATGTAATATAGTAAAATGAAGCTAACATCTTGATCTTTAATTTGTGTGAATTTCAAAATGTTTCCATATCAAATAAAAAATTTAGAGCATAATTATCATTACTTCTGAGACATCCTGTAGTTAAATCGCCTTTTAACATGGCACACTATAGTAACCCAATCTATTTTCATAAACCACTGTTTCATAGCTTTTTATTGTGATTTGGTCCATTGATCTTGGATGAAACTGAAATTTTGTCTGTATACTCAAAAAGCGATGATTTTCGGGTGTGTTGTTTAGAAGCAAGCGTCAGAGGATTTGGGAAAAATGGTGTCAAGTACGGATAATATTGTATGCCCATTTTGGTATAATGTCAATGATTGATAAATGTATACATATCTAGCCGATAGTGATCTGTATGTCTTTTACTTTTAATTTCGATATGATCTGTTGATAGTGGATGGTAAGCTGAATAAACAACGTTTTGAAGTTATTTAATAAGATCATGTGCCTTTTACTATGAATGACGAAATAAACATAACTATCTACCTTACACACCTTAACTTGATTACTTCAAGGTAAATCAGTTATCGTAACCATTGTCATTTAGAGCAATAATGTCAGTTTACAAATATGTTCTTGATATTTAATTCATGGTATTATCAACCCTACTTTGAATAAATTGAAATGAAAGGAAGAAATTTAATTAAATACCTGGGAGTAAAAAAACCATAAAATGTATAAGAAATAATAATAATATAACATATGTTTACTTCATTTTCTTTAAGTTTGTGCAACAACCGCGAACGGATTGTTTATTTATAATAATATACCAACATATCACACACTCCTTTACCAGAGTTTGGCAACCCGAACTTCAAAATTGATAGCATGTGAAAGCCTTTAGGTGATTGGCAATTTGGAAAAATGAAGTTAGCCCGATAATACAATACTTTTCTTGGGCGGAGGTGAAAATTAGTTTGATGGATATATGAAACTGCATTGATCCTACAGTAAGGGTCGCGTTGCAAAACATTTGAAGAGAAGTGTTCGTTAAACGGAATACCATCAGTTATTAATTAATTGTGTACGATGAATGGACTGTCCAAGACTGTCTTATGATTATTTTAGAAGGATATGATATATAACATACCCATAATTGAAATGAACCTCGATCATAATATATTTGAAGCAACTGTAACTCATTGCAGTAAATAACCGAACGGCACGGCATTTAAAATACCTTGAACGCGTAACATAGAGTGCGACCCGCGTTTCGTGTAGAGGATGCCTTGCAAAGGATTGTTTGTGTTTTTGGTTGTACTGATACCCCCGTATTGTATCATAGGACAGAAGATAGCTGCCTTTAATGTCCAAATATTCGGACAAACTAAGGCACAAAAACCTGATGTTATGGACATACTGAAACAGGTTTGTAAAATTACCATGTTTTAATCTTTTCAAACCTAAATAGGACGGCTTAAACATCCTTTTTTGTTTGGAGATTTTGTCAATAGATTTTGCACATATCTGCAACTTATCGAACCTTGTCAAACTACATTTTTCTTAACTTTTTTGTAATCTGTAATTTTTTTTTTTTAATCATTTTATTTAACCTAGAAGGTAACAGTGTACAAGTACCATTATAACCCTCTAGGGTTCTACAATATATATTACAAATAGCATGTAAACTTAAATAAAACTTAAATAAATATGTCAGATGAATCTCTGGGTGTGTTCAATGAACTTCTGTACGTGAGTAAAAATAGTTAAATTATCGTTGACGGATATGGCATCACTGCCATGTATAAGTAATTGGATTTTTGAATGTTTTGCTAAGTTCCGGTAGTTCCCAGTGTTCCCAATATCTCTCACTAGGGTGGCACGTGGGGCAGCGTAAAGGGGACAGTCAAAGAGAAAATGAGAGATATCTTCTTTAAAATAGCCACAAGGACAGTTTTGATGATAAGAAAAACGCTGAGCATTCAAAGCACTAAGACCCATACGAACTCGAGAATGATTGATTGATGATCTGCTTGCCTTTAAGGAATATAGTGGATTTTTGGGGTTGCAATGGGATAGTTTGTATTTGTGTTTGAAAAGAGGAAGGTAGCTGATGCTTTTGAGTTCTTTGCTTAGATTGTTCCATTTATTTAAAATATAAGGTAGGAAAGAGGAGGAGGTCATTTTTAGTCGGCAGTGGGGTAACCTAAAATCATGGATGTTTCTGAGTGGGTATCTCTGTTGGGGGTTTTGGATGAATGGTTGAATCAGGTCACTTAGGTATTGGGGTGCATTTTTATTAGAAATTTTATGAAACAGGAATAGAGCATGCATTTCTCTTCTTTTCTTTAATGTATCCCAGCCAAGCTCTTTCAAAATATTATTGTAGTTAGTGTGTCTATAAGCTCTGGTACATATAATTGCTGCATCCCTCTGAACTTTTTCTAAGATTTGGCTTTGGTTATCAGTACAGTTATTGTATATGACATCACAATATTCTAAAACAGATCTTACCATTGAAAAGTAGAGAGTTTCCAAGTGTTTTTTATCAAGATTGTATCTAAAAGCAGATCTTTTTATTAGGGATAGGCGCTGATTTGCTTTTGAGGCAAGTTTATTTATATGAGAGTTCCAGTTCATTTTGGACTGAAGAGTTAGCCCTAGGTGACAATGCTCTTCGACATTCCTCAAAATGGTATTGTTTAAAGTTAAATCAGGGTAAAGAAATTTGTTCTTTTTCAGAGTTATGGTCAAAAGTTTTGTCTTATTTGCGTTAAAAGTAACTTTCCATGTTTTTGACCATGCTTCCAGGCGTGCCAGATCACGCTGTATCTTATTTGAACTGATTAATGGGTCTGATACAATCTCCATTAGAGATGTATCATCTGCAAATAAGTTAATATCTGTTTCCATTGATGCTACTATATCGTTAATGTAAAAAAGAAATAATAAAGGGCCTAATATAGACCCTTGAGGAACACCAGCTTCAAGAAAACGCCAGTCTGATTCGATTCCATCAATGACTACCCGTTGTTTTCTATTTGAAAGGTAACTATCTATCCATTTCAAGAGTTGGCCAGAAATCCCATGCATTTGTAATTTGAAAATAAGACCACGGTGCCAAACTTTGTCGAATGCCTTGGAGATATCTAGGAAGACAAGAAGAATTTCTCTTTGATCATCTAAACCATTATAGATTTTGTTCACTAAGTTCACTAATTGATTCACAGCTGAGTCAAGTGGTTTGAAACCAGAGTTTTTGGGAGTCAGTATGTTGTTTACTAAGCAAAATCTATAAATAACATTAAAAACAAGACGCTCAAAGACTTTGGAAATGCAAGAAAGTAATAAAATTGGCCTGTAATTTCCCTTGATTTGTCTATCATCTTTTTTGAAAATCGGCGAAACATTTGCTTCTTTCCAGGTTGAAGGAAATATTCCAGTTAAAAGAGAATGGTTGAAAATACCGCATAAGGATGGTGCAAGTCCTAATGCACATTCTTTTAAAAGTTTGTTTGAGACATTATCTGGACCATTTGATTTAGATATATTGAGAGAAAGAAAGGACTTTAAATACTTCATGCTCTTCAAATTGAATTAGGTCAAGTCTTGCATTAGTAATATATGTCAAGTTTGGAAGAGGCGGATCATTTTGATTAAGTGGTAAGATAGTTTGGTCGGCGAAGTAGTTATTCAAAATGTTTGCCTTGGCTTTAGTGTCAGTAATTATAATATCATCATTTTCGATGAGAGGAGGTATACCCCTTGAAATTTTTGAGCCATATAAATTTTTCAAAATATTAAAGTATAATTTAGGTGAGGTTTGATTATCGGATAATTTTGTTTTGAGTGAATTAGTATGGTCAATTTTTGCTTGGATGATTGCGTGTTTCACTTCTGTTCGTTTAACCTGTAATTGCTCCTTAACCTAAAATAAAATCTTAATAAAAGGGGATTCCAGAATTATTTATTTAATTAAATCATTTCCCCAGTTGCATAATGACATATACATCTTTGCTGTTTTCGATAACAAAACTTTAAGGAAATGAAGCTGTTACACTGGCAATTCTAATAGATATTCCATTTTCCCGTTAAGGATGGCCATTCTCTCCTCATAAATTTTCAAAATTTCTAAGACCAATCGAGTTTATATTAATATAAATAAAAACCCAATCTAAAATACAACCTAATACGCGTTTACTTAACATTTTAGATTATTCGCAGATATGATGTCATCTTGATACAAGAGATTCGAGATATCGCTGAGACAGCCATATTTGACCTGTTAGCATTGGTCAATGAAGGGTACGTTCAAAATCATAAATATCTACGAAGGGTAGTATAGCTACTTATGTAAAAATTATTTCTCGACTTAACATTAACAATTATGAAAATGTTCATTCTAATTCAAAAAGTCCGTATTTTGTTTTTCTTCAATTAGTTCGTTTTACCTCTTTCTATTTCAGGGCGACCGAGTACTCCATAATACAGAGCGTGAGACTAGGTCGGACAAGTAGTAAAGAGCAATATGCCTATATACAGGTACGATATGTTTATTCTACCGCACTTTGAAAAGGTGTCATTAGCCGTGTGCTGATGGGCGTCCGTGTGTTCGTGCAGATGAGTGAAAAGCGCTGATTAATTAGTTTTTGGGCATTCTGGGTTATTATTTACATGGCGGCCATTTTGCGATTTAAGTGAGATAATTACCACTTTCTATCTTGCTATTACAAGTTTAGATACATACCCCCGTTTCGATAAGAGGCTAGTATTGCCTCAGGACTAATGATGGAACGAGATCGTCTTTTTGATAAAATTACGAATGTATTAGACGTGAGCTCATCTTGTCAATTATTAAATGGAAATGAAGAAGTTCTAGTTGAAACTATCCTAGGTTCAAATACTGACATTCAGATAAATGAAAATATATGTGAACAAATAATCATCTTGGTGGCAAAGTATGCATGCGGTAAATTATAGTCAAACTACTAATGTAAATTAAAATATATTTGTTTTGTAAATAATTGTTTGTAAATAACTGCTTGTATAATTATTTTTAAAAAGCTCTTCTTTGAGAAGGAAATAAAGATAAACAAACAAACAAACAACCATTTTACATGTCACTCCGAGCAGTTATTAGGTTAAGACTAATTGTTCATTTTCCTTCTGGTACAGGTGCTTACTTATTTGTCAAGTGGCAATTCTGCTTTCTGCATTCCAGAAGCGAGCTATCTGTGACAGATGAATTTGTATTTAACGACGTGTCAGATGTTTTTGAAAGAGAGCCGTATATTGTTAGATTTGAAGCTGCCACAAAACGTAAGTGAGATATTTGTATTCAATAAAATACACTTCCTTTCAGAGGTTTGGCAACTGGGAGTGCCATTTCATGCATGACGTTTGTTATTTGAGACAGACATGCTACTTGTAGGACTCTGGCAAGAGGGGGAGAAACCCCAGGGTTCAAAGATGACATACGCTTATAATGTAAATCTGTATTGAGATGACATCGTCGCTGATTGGTTTAGCGAGGCGATCGTTGATTGGTTTAAAACTAGGTCAATTTGAAAACTTTGAAAACCAAGATGGAGGGAAGTATAAATATACGTACTTCCGGGAAAGGAGGTGCGCGAAGGAGGAAATCGTATGTCATCAATTGAATCATGGGTTTTTCCCTCCTCTTGGATCTGGCAAAGAAATTGAGCTGGTCAAATAGTATTGCCTGAGATATATGCACGTGATGATATTTTCAGATGTGACGGACTTTACACTAGTCGGACTTCACACTAAGCCAACAGACGCCGTAGCCGAACTTGACGGCCTTATCCCTGTCATGGCTTACATAGAGGATCGATTTTCGAACAACCCTACTGAAAACATCATGATCCTCGGGGACCTAAACGCTGATTGTAGCTATGTTACCAACGCGGAGGAAGCTGCTCTTGCTCTACGTACAACTCCAGGATATCATTGGTTTATAAATGATGACGATGATACCACAGTAAGCGCGACATCGTGCGCATACGATAGGTAAACAGCACCACTTTTATGACTCCTCGTTTAATAGCATGTGAAAGTCGGTCTTTGTTTGAATTTGAATATTCATTCTCAATTACTTTTGGTTGGATATTTAATTATGATAGAATTGAGCAATTTGTTAACGTGAATGATGAAAAGACTGAAACATATGGTCCATCTGAGACTCTAATTTTGTGTAGGGATAAAGGCTAGCTGCTTTAACTCTGGCTACAAATAACAAGCAAATCACTACAAGTGCCCATAGAGAGAGTTCTATTGTATATTGCGAATTTTGTGGTATTCGAGCAAAAAATGATTTTCCTCAATATGTTCCAGGTTTATAGTAACAAGTCCAGGGATCTTTGATTATGAGAAGACAACTTCGATATTCCGATTTGACCTGGAATACGGGCTGACCAATGAATTTGTAAGTCGTATGGCGCGGTCAACTTTTGAATTTAAAACATGGTCAAATTCGGAATATAACAGCATGGTCAACTTCTGTGACAAGAAAACCGAGTGTAATCAGTATTTAGTAATTTTTGAACTCGCGGAAGACTTTATACTCCTTGGTATTGGAAGATTTCTATAGAAATGGCAACTTACTTAATCGTTATTGAAACTATCTCCAGATCCCCCCGCCCATATATTTAAATTTTAATTTTTTTTACTCAACAGGCCATTACCGTCAGTGACCACTATCCCATTGAAATGGAATTCATCCCGAACACTCCAAAAGGCTACATGATTGGTTCATTTAATATTCAAATATTCGGGGTTACAAAGGCATCTAAACCTGAGGTTATGGAGATTTTATCAAAAGTGAGTAGTGAAATTAGTATATATATATGCGTCATTACTTTCCTCTTATTGCCAAGTCTTATTGCCTAATGAATAATCATGGGATTTGTATGATAAGCCCAACTACAGACTGTAGTATATTCTACTGAATCAGTTTTTAAGTTTAAAATTCAACAATAATTTTTTGAAAAACATTAGGCCTAATAAAGAATCTTTATTTCGCAAAATTATCAGCATTAGATAAGAGTGTTTTGTTAATTTTTGTATTTTGGAAAACGGTATTCGTAATTATCCCACCAAACGAAGTTCTTAGGGATATGTAGATCATGGGTGTACATTTTCATGGCGAAATTCGTTTACTAGTTTTTGGGTTTTCTATCGTGAAATGTCCAAAATGAGAAAGGTAAATACTATTTATAAAACATATTCGGATATGTGGGATTTGCAACTCCGCGCAGTTGCTGTGTTCCAGATAATTAATGTAAAAAAACACGAAAAATCGATCTTTAAAATCTCACATTCGAATAAATTCCATTTAGATAATTCAGAGGTATGATATCATATTCATCCAGGAGATACGAGATATATCCGGTGATGCCATCGAGGAGTTACTGAGTTTGACAAATACAGAAGGGTGAGTCATAAAGACTAAGCGTATATTACCGTGTGTTGATCTAGTTCATACATTGCTAAATAATGAGACAAATAGCGAAACTACACTTTTTATATACACACATATAGCATACTCTCAATAAGATATTTTATAGATATCTTTAAGTTTACTTTCACAAACAAACATTTCAATAATCTATACTTTGAATACACAATTCGTATTAACAGCACAAGTAAAGTGCATTAATTTTCTTCTGTCGTATTTTTCTGAAATCATAATTCTGTGTGCATATTTCCATCAAAATCACAATAATGCTAACGAAGAGTTCAAAAAGTTAGTTTATCAGTAGGAATTACTTTATCTAGTAGATAATTTTAGAATATGTATCCAGTTTTGTGTCCTTGACCGTGGCCGGATTTTCATGTTCTTTCAGAATTCCATCCACAATTCTCTTGCAAATTCTCACCAGTTTCAGTTTCTGAAAATATTTGTACATTTAATTCCTTACATCTTTCTTTATCTTGATGTGAAATAACAAGCTATGATATTTGTAAACACGCCAGAAATTAACAGAATGCTATTCGAAGCGTTATTAGAGAAATCCGCCATTTTTGTTTGTCGATTTGGACCAATCAGGACGGTGGTTCATCTCAATACATATTTACATAACAGACGTACGTCATCTTTGAGCCCTCGGGTTTCTCCCCCTTTTCAATCGTCGATTGACTCTAGTGTAGCTGAATAGAGCACAGCTACAGGTCATTGTCTCATCATTTCTTTGCCTAGGCCTGAACAGTATGCTATGACGGTTAGTGAGCGCCTCGGGAGATCTTCCAGCAAAGAACAATATGCGTACATGTATAGGTAGGTACTTTGTCTTGCGTTAAGACCCTTAACTATCTTACAATCTGAAATTCCAGGGTCTTGGAGCAAGACTTAGCTTAGTGAGGACTGTATTTTAAACTATACGCAATTGACACGTGATTGATTACGCAATCCCTTATAATACGATTCTATGACATTGGTTAAGTTAGGAGAATGTCAGATACTTACGAGGCATATAACTTCAGGTATTTTAGCACTAGAGGCCCTGGGGTTAAAAAAGTCACACGAACCCCCCTCCACACCAATCCCTCCCCTGTAAATTCGTTATTAGTAAAGCTAGGATGTTCAGACGTTTTTCATATATTCTTCATTTAATTATCTACTATATAGTGTAATATCTTTTACAACTATGATGATGTAAGATTGCGTAATTCTATTCTTAAGATTGTAGAATTCTTAAGATTGTAGAATTAGTGCTTGAATTTCCAATTTCTTCTATTGGAACTGATGTATTTATCATAAGTCGATTACCCTATGTACAATTCTGCTGATCTTTTCAGAATACGTGCACTTTAAGCTTCTGAGAATTTTAAAACCCTACCCGATGCCTATAAAAAGTTTCAGGAAACAAACTTAAATATCTAGATCTTTTTGACCATCGGGGCTTCTAGGATTAATAATAAAATACACTCCCTCCATAATTTACTGTCTGGATTTTCTATTTGATTACATCGCATGTGCCTCATCTATTTCTGATTCACTGTCCCTCATCTCTCGCTAATACTAGATTGAGCAATTACTTCTGATCAGTTTCTCAGCTATTTAGCTCAGTCACATTTGATATACACAGGTACGGTACGACGGCCATATCTTCCAAACTTTCGGTTGCCAAACTGAAGGGGAATGCAAATCGAACCAACAATAGTCATGTTTATCGTATGATCTGTAAAATGAAGCCTTCTGATTTGTCAGTTCTTGTGTTGTACCAATCTGTTTTGCTATTGATATTTTCCTCATTGATCCTCTCCGTGGAAATACAGAAAGTATTGGTTGGAGGGGACAATTTGAGTAACAATACAGATAATACAGCATGTTTCCAAGGAATTATCTCCTAAGTTAAATTATTTATTGGCCTAAGGTCACACGATAAAAACGTTATAGAATGATATGAAGTGCAATACAGGATATCTTCTGCTCTCGATATTCTTTAGTGGCACTCGATTTCTTCTCGCGCCAATACAGAATTTTTCGAGTATAATATATCCTGTATTGCACTCCAAATCATTCAATAACCGATAGGCTTCCTCCATCTTCTATAGGAATAATATATACTCTGAATTGTTGACAATAGGTTATCCACAACTTCTGTGATATCTTCATACGTTTTTGACGACGCTCAGGATGTATTTGAGAGGGAGCCATACATCGTAGAATTCTCTACGCAAGAAGCAGGTCTGTAATATATAACCTTTTGTTACTTACTTATCGGCTACATTGTTCAATATAATGTTGTTGAGATTAAAATGGCGGTCTATGTGGGAAAATGGCTTTTAAATCTCTTATTTTGATATTTACCAAAGTCCGATCCGATTATATGTCCGATTATATTAACGTATGTCTTACCCTAATGTCTACCTCACATTTGCCCCAATTTATCGGCCGGCGCCCTGCCGATTGAGTATTTTCCTCAGAATTGATGGTCAAATCTCAAATTTGAGGTCAGATGTGAACTCATGATAACGTGTACATTATTTTAAAAGAAATATTCGAGTAATTTGATGCAAGTTGACATCAGTTTTGAACAGAATACCGCAATCGGCCGGTCGCCAGCCAATGGATCGGAACAAATGTGATAAAGGCATAACTTATGTTGTGCTCAAGCCGTACCTGAGTTTGCGCTAGCTGGTATACACGTGAAACCATCAGATGCTCTTGCTGAACTAGACGCCCTGGCCCAGGTCCACACGGACATTACAAACCGCCTCAACACAGATGAGGTTGTCTTCTTGGGTGACTTTAACGCTGATTGTAGCTACTTGAACGCTGGTGAGAGGGATGCGTTAGTTTTAAAGTCCAGTGATTACTATTGGCCGATTGGGGCTGATGTTGACACAACAGTGTCTAGCTCAGACTGTGCATATGACAGGTATATCAAAATAGAATGTATATGTCCCAACAAAAATCATTGAACGTGTAACTGACAGGGCCTCCTTATCTGATATTGAAAAAGCAGGAAGTATGAGTTTAGCGTTAAGGTTTTAATTAGGGATAGGGTTCCAGTGAGGGTCAGAGTATCTTTGACTATCAATAACTACAAAACCAAAAATTGTTCACGAGCAAGTTTTTGTCTCCCTTGACATCCCAGTCACAAATTTGACATCGTGATCAAATCTATCTTCAGATTCATATTCGTAAGCAGCAGTGACATGAAAACAAATTTGAAACCAAACTCTGTCAAGCCATTTCTCTTTGACCAGGCGTACAATCTATCAAGCGAACAGGTTAGTACTGTTTTGTTTATTTTCACTAACATGTAACTTTAAAAGCCGAGGTAACATTTGTTCTACGGGGACCGTACAGAGGTCAAAGTTTAACAAAATCTACAGGGTGTCCCGAAAGTATGCCCCCCCCCCCCCTAGGCAGACATATATCAGCGTCGTCATAGTATATATGTATATATATATGTGTGTCATATATCATTTTAAAGCTTATCCAAAGGTACATTGATTTGCCAAGTATCATGGTTCAACTCTCAAATGTGAAAAAATTACAGGCATTTCAAAATTTAGTGTTTGGTCAAAATTAAGTTCAATTTTACACCAAATCACTAGTCAATGTGTCCTCCCGGCCCATCTTAACAGCAGCAATTATTTTCGGGTCGGATGTATATTGAGTTGAAAAAAGATAACGATGAGGATAGAAACTCTAAGGAAACTCTTCTAAAGTCCTTTAATAGGTTTTAAGAGGTTTATAAAATTCCACACCCCTATTTGAAGGGCCTTTAAGGTCATATCTGAAAATAATTGCTGCTGTTAACATGGCCAAGGAGGGACACATTGACTAGTAATGTGGTGTAAAATTGAACTTTATTTTGACAAAACACCAACTTTTAGAATGACTTTTTCCCATTTGGGAGTTAAACCATGATACTTGGCAAATCAATGTGACTTTGGATAGGCTTTAAAATGATATATGACACTATGAGGACACTAGAATATGTCTGCCTAGGGGCCATCTTAACAGCAGCAATTCTTTTCGGGTCGGATGTATATTGAGTTGAAAAAAGAGAACGATGAGGATAGAAACTCTAAGGAAACTCTTCTAAAGTCCTTTAATAGGTTTTAAGAGGTTTATAAAATTCCACACCCCTATTTGAAGGGCCTTTAAGGTCATATCTGAAAATAATTGCTGCTGTTAACATGGCCAAGGAGGGACACATTGACTAGTAATGTGGTGTAAAATTGAACTTTATTTTGACAAAACACCAACTTTTAGAATGACTTTTTCCCATTTGGGAGTTAAACCATGATACTTGGCAAATCAATGTAACTTTGAATAGGCTTTAAAATGATATATGACACTATGAGGACACTAGAATATGTCTGCCTAGGGGGGGGGCTCATACTTTCGGAACACCCTGTATATAGATTTGGAATGTGTATCCCTGTATTAAATATCCTTGGTAGTTCTCTTGATTTCGGGAATCTTCGACGACCAAATGTTACTGGGGCATAACATGAATTCTCCAAACTGCATTTTTTCTTTTAAGGCTCTGGCTGTCAGCGACCACTATCCAGTTGAAATGGAAATTTATCGATAACGCTCTGTGGTTGACCTCCGGCGCATAAGCAGTAATGAAAACAGTGAAACCCGAAAGGGCGCCTAGACATTATTTCTAAAATCTGGATTTGGGACATTATTTTTATGATATATCATTTTCACCATCTAAATAAGAAGACTACGGAGATATTCAGAACAGACCAACTAATATTATGTTATTATTCAATTGTAAATTGTTATATTCGTGAAATTTTCAACCCAAAAGCTGCATTATCGTAAATATTCTGATATTTCATTTGTGGGAAACGCACCATATTACTTGAAATTGGAATGTCGATATTCAAAAATTCCTGATGTATGATAGGTGAGCAAAATACAAAAATGATGATTGCAGGGAGTAGAAGTATAACTTGGCCAAATGAAATAACTTAGGCACAAAATTATGACATCATAGTTAGTTTCCAAAAAATCATATATTCTTGATAACACTGCATGATAACACTGCATGATAACACTACATGATAACACTGCATGATAACATTGTATGATAATATTACATGATAACACTGCATGATAACACTGAATGATAACACTACATGATAACACTGCATGATAACACTGCATGATAACACTACATGATAACACTGCATGATAACATTGTATGATAATATTGCATGATAACACTGCATGATAACACTACATGATAACACTGCATGATAACATTGTATGATAATATTGCATGATAACACTGCATGATAACACTGCATGATAACACTACATGATAACACTGCATGATAACATTGTATGATAACACTGAATGACAACACTGCATATCAAATGTTTATCTCCAAGAAGAATTAATGTCTCTTGCCTTCTAATCCTCAATAGCGGAGATTTCAAAATAACTCTGGGCGATCTAGAGAATATTGTAAAGAAAACACCCTAAGGAAAAATATTGACAAAAATTGCATTTGAATTAACATTTCATTGAAATATTGATAACAGAATGTCACATTTACTAGAATATCTTGTAAGAATATGAAGTCCTTCCTATCGTCAGTTCTATCCCAAGCTAAATGGCCCTGACTTCTATATTGGTTGTTTTTATTTAAGACGATTTTCACTTGGCTTTGTCACCAACATAGTCACCTACTCTAGGAATCAAAATTATATCTCGATTTGACCATGGGGTTATGGGGAAGAGGGATGATCATATGCTATGGATATTCTCTTATTTCGAACATAATAACGTGACATCGAAGTTAATCTGGGTCAACGTTGATTATGACTTCTCCAGTAGCATGCTTCTATTTTTTAAATGAATATGTAATGGTTGGTCTTTAAATGCGTTAACATGTGTTCCTCTCATTTGTTTAGCTTTCAATACCTTCTTCACAAATTAATAATAATTTTTGATCTTAAAGGATAAGATGCTCTGAGAGAAACACGATGTCACAAAAGCATTATTCAAATTTAAAATCTAATTTTAAGTGAAAATATTTTTTAAATCAGTAACAGAATATCGATTTCCAAAAACTGTGAGAAATTGTTTTTATTGCGATTTCCTCAAAAAATGGTCAAGTTAGCGACACGACAGTCCCGATGGTTCGCCACCATAGCTGTTTTTCATTCTTTTTATCCCTTGATTTGATCGATACTTCGTCCATCCACCATCTGAATAAATAAAGTCATTGTCGATATTTAGAACAGAACAACTATTATTATCATTTATTGTATATTGTTAATATCTTCAAGGAATTTTCAACCCCACAGGCGTATTATTTAAGGATTAAGCCATGGACCCAGTACATTGTGGAGAGTATCATTCTTCCGAAATATGATTTTTAAATCGATGCATGACCTCACAAAATGCCACAGTACATCAAGTTTTAAGCTTATCCTTTTTACACATCGCAAAATATTTTCTACGCAATCATCTAAAAGATTCGAAATCATTAAGATTAACATATTTTCAATGAAGAGTCAAGTTTGAAAAGTATCAATTTGAATCAGTAGAATCAAGTTGTCACGTTGACAACCATTCAACCAATGACCTTGGGTGCAGCGATTGGTAATAATACACTGCAGTTATATGAACTACAGTGCTCGGATTGGCTGGAATCGGACACACCTTGACTAGCTATTCGTGAATGAAGCATATTCTGATATTTTATTTGTGGTAAACGCACCATGTTTTATCACTTGACATTGGCATATCGATTCTCAAAAGTTCATCCATTCCTGGCGTGCTCTATAGTCGAGAATAATTTGATCGAAACCGATTATTGTAGCCAGTGCACTTGGCCTCCATGGAATGATTTCAGGTTTACACAAAATTATGATATCATATTCTTTTAAAATATATATGATTTATAACACTGTACTCTAAACAGGAATTAAAAAATATTGATTTTATCTGTTTTAATAATGTATCATTATTATAGAGGTGTGTAACGTACATTTAAAAATGGTTTATTGAAATGATGTACCTCTCGATTGAAACTCAGTATTGCTAAGACCTTATTCATTAACCAAGGGTGGTGAATTAAGAATTTTCCTCCACTCTTAGAGTACTGATAGATATGATAAAATAATTTGGACTCCGAGACGGGGAAGGTGCGAATACCCCACCAATATATTTTTCAAAAATGTTTTCCAGCCCTTTCCACCCCTTTTTTCAATGTTTGATGAATAAGTGTGTTGCGTTAAGAGACACGGTGAATCTCTTTAAAGGAAAATAGAATATTGTTTTTCACTCCATCCCAATTGAATCCATTTTCCTTTTAAGATGTTAACTGTGTCTCAAAACGCTACATATAGATGCATCAAACAATGAAAAAACAGGGATGGAAAGGGATGAAAATCAGGACAACACTTTTGAAAAAACGTGTTGGTGGGGTGTTTGCACTGTTCTTGTCTCTAGGTCCATATTATTTTTTCATCTCTATCAGTGCTTGTCCTGGAGTTAATGCATTGGCCTAACATATGCCCCTGTTCAAATCGTCAGAAAATACCCAATACCAAACATATAACTGTCTGAAATCTGTTGCGATACCTTCCGAGTTCTGTGTGGTCTCTACATGTGAATGTGAGTTATGCAGTTTCACTTATCCCACATTCTGTATTCTCTTTATAAATATTTGTTCAATATGCAGTGTAACATATTGCCATTAAACGGTACTTGCATACTGGTATGACATAATTCATGCTGTTTAATTTTAAGGTGGAATTTTACATATCAACTACATCGTAACACATTTACATTCTCGTTTAATAATCTCACAAATGGGTTCCAACAGGGTACAAATTCAACATGTAATTTGTCAAAATAATTAGGGATTTTCTCAGAATTCCGAATCTGAATTGAAACCCGACCTTTCCATGATATTCTATGATCTTTAAAGTAATATTTAAAAATCATAAATTCACCTAAATATAGATAACAATTGATTTGGGACTTAAACATGTCAAATATCTTAACCTCGGTCAAGTTATCTGCATTCGAGTCAATCATAATCTTTAAAGATTATGCATCAGTTTTGGGATGTTAGAATGCCAAAACAGAAAAACAAATTTCGAAAATTGATTTAGAAAAGGGTTAGATCTTGGTTAATATCAGAGATTGGGTAAGGGTTAGAGCCAGGAATACAGTTAGAAACGACTTTGAGTTATAGAGATAGGTTAGGGTTAGCTTTGGGTTAGGGGTAGAGTCGACATTAGAGCTATGGTTAAAGAAAGGGTTAGGGTTGGAGCCAGGGTTAGGGTTAAGGCTGGGGTTAGGGTTCGAGCAAGGGTTAAGGTTACCTTGGAGTGAAGGTTAGAGGCAAGGTTAGAGTTAGCAACGGATATTTGTACTACTGGCTTATGTTAGCTAATGTTTTAATGTAAGCAATGTCATTACATGTTTTGACAATTTTAACTTCTAGAGCCTCCACAAAATATCAATTCGAATGCCTCGAAAGGGGTCATAAAATGCATTTAAGAACTGTGAACAAAAATTCAAATCGGCTCATTACCCCACGGCCTATAAGCTTTTAAAGTTCACATATGACCTATCGTCTCTATTTGGCTCCTAGGGCCTCCACAAAATATAAAATTAAAACGACTTTACCTCAAAGGCGGACATCAGCCGTGGTTACATTTTCGACGACCATATGTTACTGAGGCATGACATGAATTCTCCTAGCAAACTTGCTATGCCTACGAACCTAATTGACAAATGCATTTTTGTTTTATTGCTTAGTCCTGAATGGATGTAGGGCTTAACAAAGTGATATGTTACTGCAATGCTGCAGTTTTTTCTGGCAATCGTATGCCTGAGAATTTCTATAGTCTTCGTACACCCTCCTCTTAAACTTTTGTGGCCAGATTAACGTATTATGCTGCAGTTCTTTCTGGCAATCGTATGCCTGATAATTTTTCTAGTCTTCGTACACTCTCCTCTTAAACTTTTGCGGCAAGATTAATGTATTATGCCTTGATAAAGTCTGTTCATTTTTAACGCATAGATTAAAGTAGATTTCAGAACTGAATCATTATCTCGAAACAATTGATCACATTGTAGAATGATTCTAGTTGGTTTATGCAACCTGAACATGATCATTCAACCTTAAGCAAACTGCATTTTTTCTGTCTGCGACCACTATCCAGTTGAAATGGACATTTATCGATAACGCTCTGTGGTTGACCTCCGGCGCATAAGCAGTAATGAAAACAGTGAAACCCGAAAGGGCGCCTATACATTATTTCTAAAATCTGGATTGGAACATTATTTTTATGATATATCATTTTCACCATCTAAATAAGAAGACTACGGAAATATTCAGAACAGACCAACTAATATTATGTTATTATTCAATTGTTATTAGTGAAATGTTCAACCCCAAAGCTGCATTATCGTAAATATTCTGATATTTCATTTGCAGGAAACGTACCATATTACTCATCCTGGTGTATGATAGTTAAGCAAAATGCAAAAATGATGATTGCAGGGAGCAGAAGTATAACTTGGCCTAAATGAAATAACTTATGCACAAAATTATGATATCATAGTAGTTTCTCTAAAACACTGCTGATTATCTGCCTATTATACTTAGATTTTGTCTTCACAAGGTAGGCCAATTTATATTCTTTCATTTAATATGTTTAACTAAATTGAAAGCCGGAGATTTTCGTCTGAAAGCCGGAGAATTCTCCGTGATCCGGCTTGTAAATGTAATGAATATGGCCGATTATTCTGAAACAATTATTTTTAAATTTTGTACAAAACGTCTCATAAAACATACATTCAGAGGATTAATAAGCTGCTCTGGGGTAAAAACGTTTCTACTACTGTTTGAGTGTTCTAAGAGGTAAGATTTTTGCAAATTGCTGTGGAAATAAAGTTGCGTCCAAGGGACTCGGGATTTTTTTTATTTTTCCGTCCAACATTATTTTTTGGGGTCCATCTAATGTAAGGACGGCGTTAAATAAAACGTAGATAGTTAGTTTCCAAAGAAGCAAATATCCTTGATATCACTGCATGATAACACTGCATATCAATGTTTATCTCCAAGAAGAATTAATGTCTCTATAACCTTTAACTGTAATTTTATTGCCTTCTAATCCTCAATAGCAGAGGTTTTAAAATAACACCGGGCGATCTAGAGAATATTGTAAAGAAAAACCCCTAAGGAAAAATGTTAACAAAAATTGCATTTGAATTAACATTTTATTGAAATGTCACATTTACTAGAATATCATGTAAGAATATGAAGTCCTTCCTATCGTCAGTTCTATCCCAAGCTAAATGGCCCTGACTTCTAAATTGGTTGTTTTACATTTAAGACGATTTTTACTAGGCTTTGTCACCTACTCTAGGAATCAAAATTATATCTCGATTTGACCATGGGGTTATGGGGAAAAGGAATGATCATATGCAATGGATATCCTCTTATTTCGAATATGATAACGTGACTTCGAAGTTAATCTGGGTCAACGTTGATTATGACTTCTCCAGTAGAATGTCTCTATTTTTTAAATGAATATGTAATGGTTGGCCTTTAAATGTGTTTACATGTGTTCCTCTCATTTGTTTAGCTTTCAATACCTTCTTCACTAATTAATAATAATTTATAATATGCTTAAAGGATAAGATGTTCTGAGAAAAACACGATGTCACAAAATTATTATTCAAATTTAAGATCTAATTTTAAGTGAAAACATTTTTATTTTTGAATTCTTAATCAGTAACAGAATATCGATTTCCAAAAACTGTGAGAAATTATTTGTATTGCGATTTCCTCAAAAATGATCATGTTAGCGACACGACCGTCTCCATTGTCGGCATTGCAATTTTTTCATTCTTTTCATCTTCTTGAACCCCTTGATTTGATCATTACTTTCACCATCTGAATAATTACAGTCATTGGCGATATTTAGAACAAACAACTATTATTATCATTTATTGTATTCACCTTTTCACAAAGTAAAGAAAATCGATAATTTCCGGCGCGCTGATTGGTTGTATGCAAATGAGTCAAATCAATGACGTCAATGATGGAAAGTTTTGAAGAATTAGAACAGCCAGCATAGGAATATTTTGAATTAACTGCTATAAAAAGGATTCTATTTGCCCAACGTACTACTTATTTTTAAGCAAATATGAAATATGGACGGGGCACTTTCTTTCCGAATCCGAATTTAATTTAATCATTTTTTGACAGAACTATTGTTTATTAAGACTTCTCAGATCAGCCTCACATACACGTGTCTCGTGCTATTGTAAACAAAAAATGTAAATTGTGAAGTTACAAACATCGGCTAAATTATCTGATAGTGGTCATACACTATCCTATTAAATGGTTATTATGTCGCAGTAAGAAGTTCCATCAGAAATTCACCATGAGTGACATTCGCGCAAAGCGTTACCTTTTGGTATTTATTCGCCATCAGCGATGTCAATAATGATCAGCAATGTCAACATATCATCAATAAACATTATATGATATACGCTATTTCTCTGAAATCTTCCCAGTGATCATTATTCAAAACCGATCATCACAATTTATCACTAATTTATCCAATGAGTGGGAATCAGGACCCCCATATCCATGTTTGATTTCTATTAAGCGTTCTCATTCTTATTATTTTCGAGAAATCCATCATCATTTTGGTAAAGAAAAATTCAACGGTCTGCTGGATCTATTTTGACAGTTTTGATTTAGCAAGATATTTTAACAAATTGACTGATTCTACACTGAATAAAAAAACATTTTCCCGGGGATATTTGGATCGGGAGATACGCAGCGGGAAATATACATTGGAATATATATACATGTTTAACCCATACTTGGACGTATATTGGAAGCATATTGGGAATATTTGAGAGAACAGGAAAATCCACCCACGGCCAAGAAAACAAAACTGGACATGAATATTCTAAAATATTTCCACGATTGAACAATGTGAACCAGATGACCAAATTTGGTATGAGATAAACTATCCTATAGTCGGTTCGGGATATTGGGATTATCCCTTGGCCAATATAATATATTTTCCCTCGGCAGATATATTATAATTGCCTCGGGATAATCCCAATATCCTGAACCTCATGTAGGATAATCTCTATATATGTCACGCTCCTCTAGGATATCAATTCTATATCCCAATGTTTTCAAGTATAATATTTTCAAGATACGATCTGATATGACTTGCAGAAATAAATAGGAAGTAATCGTTTAGTTGATTGAATTATGGAAGTAGTGAAGTCAATGAATAAGAGCAAATGTTTTTAATTTGAACAGGTCATTCATCAAATGACACTGAAGATTAATTTAAAATAGATTGTCTATCTATATATTTTTATGCATAAGAGACATGTTATAATGTTGGTGAACTAATGATTATGATAATTTCACCTGTTCACATCCAGATCCTATTATGATTGAAAACTGACCGGGGGTAATTCTCTTCAAATTATTTACTCATTATGAACAGAAATTTAATATTTAAATCGCTTAGAAGGCGTAAATAAATGTCAATTTGACGTTCAATAAAAATCTGTCAATAATTTACTGATTACTTGGTAAAACTTACAGCAATCAACCGAGGATTTACATGTTAACTCAATTGCATTTGTTTTTCGCGGGAAAAAGTTTCAGTCATTGACGTCACAGATTTTTAAGCAGCTCATTATAATATTCATGAGCTGACTTTGTGGAAAGGAGAATAATTTGAAACCGATTATTGTAGCCAGTGCACTTGGCCCCAATGGAATGATTTCAGGTCTACACAAAATCATGAAATCATTTTTAAATATAATATTATTTATAACATTGTATTCTAAACAGAAATTAAAAAATATTGATTTCATTTATTTTTATAATGTATCATTTTTATAGAGGTGTATAACGTACATTTAAAAATGGTTCAGTGAAATGCTCTCCCTCTCGTATGAACCTCATTATTGCTAAGACCTTATTCATTAACCAAGGGTAACAGTAACAGTCCCTATGTTTTGGGTTAAAACGTTTGATTACAGATTGGTAACGTCATATTTAACTATTTTTGTTTATGTTTAATTGTCAAGATACTTAGAACAAAGGCAATATACATGAACACTAGTAATATCGTATCTTTGTTTTAACACGCCCATGTTCCTCATTAAAACAGTATGCTGAAACCCCTATTATCTCATAAAACAAGTCGATTAGAAAATAAAAATGAAATAATCTGGATTAAAGTCTGGAATTAAAACCTTGGACTTGCTTTTTCGAGTTATCATTTTATCATCAAGACATTTGATGAAGAGACGAAGAGCGAATATATGCCGTTGAGATGTAAATTCAGTTACCTCTTTTTCCTTTACCTTTGAAACCTTCTCTAAAATCTTCTCCCATAATTGCTGACACGAGTAACATCATAACCATGAGGAAACATACCATTCGTGTTGTTTCCATTGTTCGCTAAAATAGTAATACAATCAAAAGGGGCGTAGTGTAAAGGGCATTAGATATGTTGAAATTGTATCTTATCCATTTAAGTATTTTTTATCACTTACACCCCAGTCACATTTTTTGCACGGCGGCCGCAAGTCGACCGCAGAACAATTAAATCGGTGAATTTCTGCGGCGAGCGTAGAAAAACTACGCTCGCCTTGCGGCCTCCGTACGGCGAATGCAGATTTTTACAGGCCGCAGGGAAGGTGTAGAAATTATAACTCGGAGTTATAATATTTGTTCATTTCTGAGGTCCCCGTAGAAATCAACTGGCTCAACAAGATTGAATCATTATTTGTCAATGTTTCACGATCATTTTTCATTTGATATTACATCCTAGCACTATGAATAACATTTATAAATTGTCCTGATGTAAATAAAATGAAAAAAGTATTATTTATCAACAGAAATTTAAAATTCACCGTGCGGCTGCCGTGGGAAATGTGACTGCAAAAGTATGAGAGCGCAGAAATTCTGCGGCGAGCGTAGAAAAGCAACTGGCCGCAGAAATGATAGACCACACGGCGGCCGCAGGAAATGTGACTGGGGTGTTAGCCCTATTAGCTTGTAAATGTTGACTTAAATAGCCATGTTTGTGCACTTTGTGATAGAAGCATGAAAATTGGTGAACAAGCCCGGGGTCATTAATCAAGTGAGGTATCACAGGCTGTTATCGAAAGATTTGTCCGCTGTGTCGGAGCATGTTCTTTTTCATAAAAACTACACAATTTATTTTTAACAAATATGTTTCGTTAAACCAAAGAAAATTACATATTCCACGCAATGAATATATCATTTGCGGGTAACATTCATCTCTGTTTGAAGTCCAATACCGCTTGGAGGAAAACCTATTGAAAATGGCGCAGGAGTATCATACTCCAAAATGTACCATTCCTTGTTTAACTTTTTAATGGCACGATATAGTGACACGAGCCGGAAAGTCAAAGTCAGATAATTTAGCAATTGTTTAAATAAAAAATTGTAAAATGTTATTAAACAACACTGAAATTCATAAACAATAAGTCTAGTCACAAATGATGGAAATATACTATAAGTTATTCAATGATTCGAGTGAAATACAGAAAATATTCTTCCCGAGAAGGTCGTATTTCACGATGCGCTAGCAGAGTGAAATACAGACGTTCAAGGGAAGAATATTTTCTGTATTTCACGAGAAATCATTGAATAACGTTTTTATTCCATGATTACTCAGATAAAACTCCCCTAAATCAAGTCCATTTCCTTGGCTTGGGACCGGAGAAACAGATCAACCTTCTCACCTCAAAAATATTTTACATCGACATTCCTTCAAAATCTTTTCGGCCTTGTTGTTTTGCTTTTATTGTATTATACGATACGTTTGATTTTCTTCAACATTTTTTTTTCAATTTCATCAGCTGGAACAGTGTAACGAAACGTTTTCTCGATTCTCGTCTGCCATATTGGATTTTTACTAGTTCATGAAAACAATGTGCATGCTTCATACTGATTTTTTTATAATTACAGATGAGTGTTTTGTATCCTAAAATAATACATTGTGGTGATCACCGTATCATTTCCTGATATTCAAATCAGATATTTCTAGCAAAATGCAAATATTAGCATGCGTTGGTGTAAACAGATCGCCATTGATTTTTTTCAGTAATAGTCATATCCTGGATGGAAATCTGGGGCGTTGGGATACTGGACCGTATCCCAACGCTGACGTCATTTTCACTCTGTATTCAATGCTAAGTGGAAAGTGCGTATAAATACACGATATATTTAAGTCACATGGACCAATCAGATTGCAGGGAATTTCACCATCATGGAATAAAAGCTTGTAGGCTAACAAAATGATATTCTATAAATAAAAAGTTTACATAATTCCACAGATTTACTGTTTTCTCCCTAAAATCTAGAGACCTTAAATAGCGACCCAGCCTCCCAAATAAGTATAATACACCTTTACTATTGATTTTATGTCATAGTGTAATATACCAAATTGTTTGAAAATGTATTACCTTTGGGATGATATATAAGTCAATTTACCATATTGAGCGTAACTATTTAAATCCTGATTTAAAGTTTGGTATCGTTTTTTTTGGCCCACCCTGTATTAAGATTTATATCATTATATTCTGACCACAAATATACAGGTGACTGTGTCGACTGTTTATGTTTGCCTTACCCCGAATACGACTAAAACCAAAATGGCATCCAAATAGACATTCTTTGTCTGATATAAATACAACAAAATTGTTAACTCACCTCGTATCTTACCAATTATGTGAAATGCACGTTGCCGCTCGATATCGTTGTCTCTGCTTAAATTAAATGATATCAGCTATTTAATACTACCAGGACAACACTAAACTAATATATCCTTCCGCCGCGTATTAATTCATCCTATTCGGCTCTGCTATGTACTAACATCCTTCCATTAAAAGAATAAGAAGAACTTTCACCTTGGAAAATCAAGCACAGATGAGGATTAAATCATTAAAATCGGGATTTCGAGACAAGAGATGTTGTCATTTGCGTGATGTGTAACATCCTTTAGACTTATAATTTATGGTATGTGCAAATACAAGGCTTCTCGTTTCAATAAAACTTAAACTTCGCAAAACAGTTGATTTTCGAACTTGTAAATGTTTGTTTACATGTGTAACTTTTATTTTTACACACTACTTTTCAGGCGTAAACCATTTTACGTTTGCCGTGTTAGTTTGAGTATAATTTGACCCTTATTAAGCAAGCATCATGTAGATGTCATCTTCAAGATACGACTGACTGAAATAAAAATATATTGCTTATAATTTAATAGTCTAAGATATTTTCAAATGTTGGCCCTAAATAAGTATCAACAATAACCGAAAAAATATGAACGAAACCAAGTATATAATATTTAGCATTTATAGATTTTAATCATATGTGGTATATGGGGAAGTATTACAAACCAGATTTTGAACAAACAGCTAGCAACAAGAAACAATTTTATGATTATTCTCAACTCTGTGTCATTTTGTGAAGAAATTTGAAATACAGTGTAGGCTGACGCTAGCTAAGCTTACTGATCTCGATTAACGGTCAAGCTCTTTCATGTATGTTACAGACATTTAACAGTACATATTTTAGAGAACATTATTGAACCATGGTCACAAATGTTTGTGATTCACGTACATTGTACCATGTTCTTGACACCATGGTTCTTCAATAAACGAAAGTGGAAAAGCTAACTTCCTTTCATATTGTAATACGTATCTTCTATTGCATTGAGCAAAGTAAAGACTACATGTGAAGGTGTGTTATGTGGCATCACTTATCCCGCATTCTGTATTCTCTCTAAAAACATATGTTCGATTGGCAGGGTAACAAATTGTCTTTCATCGGCATACTGGTATAACATAATTCATGTTTTTTAACTTTAAGATGTAATATCATGAATTTCACATATGAACTACGTGGAAGCACATTTACCTCCTCGTTGAATAATTTCAGTGTGTTAAAATTGTCAACTTGCTTAGATCATTGAATCCTAATAGTGTCTTCACTATCCTGAAGTATTAGCCGAGTCTACAGCAAGCATTTTGGGAAGTCAGAGGGCCACTTGTTAGACAAATTTTATTTGAAAGATGACTTAATGTAGCATCAATTTACATATGTCTGGGTCGTTTTAGTTTGTGGACAAAGGATTCTGAGCCGTTTACCCCCTAGAATAAAATTTGAGGGGGTATTAGAATATCATTCTATAACATCAATTAAATATTTGCTATAGCAATGATTTTAAAATAATATGTCACTAGTACAGTGGTTAACCGTATCCTAAAATTATAGAAAGATATGTTGATTGGTGTAAGAAAAAACATAATTTATAGAAATAAAAAGTATATTTTCGTTCATTGTTTAGTTTCACCAATCTTATTTTTGCAGCTTCAGAGAAATAATAGGCAAGGATAGTGCTCCAAATAGTATTTATAAATCATTTACAGGCTATGTGTGACATTGTAATATAAGGAATGTAATGATTTGATATTATTTTGTATTTTAATATGGCTTTGTTGACCCCTACCCCTTAGAAATATGAGAAAGTGGAGGTGGCACAATTAGATCAGAAATTCTATAATGAGTACTGTACTAATACTTTTCCAAGAAGCATTTTAAAATGTATATGTGTGATGTATAGAGGTTATTTAATGGGAGGGATGGAATATGAATTTTATTCTGAGGGAAAATATGATATTGTCCTAGGAAAATATCACATTGACTTATTGCAATATCCCAAATGCTAATATGATATTTCTCGAAGCGAATATCATATAATCCAAAGGAATAAAATTCATATTCCACCAAGACCATCAATAACCTATTTATTCAATATTTTTTCTGAAACGTAAAATTCAAGAGAAATCCGCGGGAATGGTTCTGATACAGGATCTGATATGTGATTAAGGCTGATACAGGATCCAATTCGGGATCTGATATAGGATTCTAGCTAATATAGGATCTTTTGAATATCAGTTCTATTCCCTTTTGTGAAAAACATGTTATTATGGAATAATGTTATACTTTTGATCAACTGTTTTTTTTTTAATCTATATGCCGTTATTCTAAAGGGTCATTTCTTCATGTTAAATTCTTGTTTTTATATTTTTCTTTTTTTCTAAAATGTTATCAAGAATTTCCCTTTGTGTCTCTTCCCTAGATCTGCTCAGTTGCTAATTATAACGAAACATAATGCATTCGTGTTGTTGAAATTAATTAATTTATTATAAAATAATAATATCATTAGCAAGTTGGGATTAAATAAATAGGGAAAAAACAAGCATTGCAATCACTCACGTTCAACGTATTCCTTGCAGAGATAAGTGAACACTTCAGATTTGGCGAACTTCTTGTCCCCACTATCAGATTTAAATCACATTTTCCCATACAATTTCCCACATTGTTGTCAATCCTGTGGTTAGGAAAGGCAGGAATTTTAAATGATTTAACCGACATTGATAAAGATGAACGAAATTTGAAATATGCTTTTGATTGAGGTGTCCAGGCAAACTACCCGCCTCTAATTTCGTGAAACAATATATGTTAAATCACTTCTGTTTAAATTTAGATTTGGTCGATGTTTCTATTGAAATTTTTTCGAGCCAATGACAGAAAGGCCGAAAATAACTACCTTTGTTGCCATGCCTGGTTTGTCCAAAGCATACTATAATGTACGATACGTAGATCACTCACCGAATGATTGTTAGAAATTGACTCCAACTCCTTATAAACAATTCCTCTCCAAATCCTTTCCAACAATTAACAATTAAGTACAATTCAATGGGCTTTGTATAAAAACCTCCTACCTCATACCCACCTACTCACGTATGTTGGACATGATACAGTCTTTGAAGGGTTCAATTTTAAAGATCTTAGTTTATTAAATTTTAGTTTATGATGAATTATAGATGCATTTGTAACGACCCTTGATAGCAAGTTGCTACTACAGCCCAGCTGGGTTCGATTCCCACTCGGGGCATCGAATTTAGCACACTTTCTTTCAATTTCATTATCTGGCTGGTTGGACTTATGCTCTCGGTCGTTAGTAAGTTATTCCCCTGGGGCGCCTTCCGGTCATTACACATTACAATGCACCCATATGCCTTTATTTATGGATTTGTCATCCGTCTAGTCATTAAATAAAGCCGGAATTGTAGAAATGTTAATAATTAGAGCTATTTGAGATTTAAAAATCTTTAAAATTGAACGCTTCGATGACTGTATCATGTCCCACGTAGGTGGGTAGGTGGGTATGAGGTATGATGTTTTTTATACAAAGCCATTCAATGTCCAATAATATGAATAATAGTAATAATGTGTACAGTACAGTTCAAATAATAATATATTAATAATGTGTGCAGTACATTTCAAATAATAATATCAAATAATGATAAAGAAGTAAACCAGTAATACTTCAGTGAGTTGAATATAACATGAAATAACTGTTGCTCGCTATGTGCTGGCTTAGAATGCAACTGACCCCAATCTGCGCTACCTAGGTCTGGGACCGCAGACAACCACGAGATTCAGGATCCACCTACTTTATATTCATTATTTATATAAGGCAAACGCTACGGTCGTCCCACAAAACACTTTATGATACATAAAAAAATATTTATAAATCCATGTTTTATGATTCTTATTCAGATGTATCAGTCTGCATTTGTATGCTCATTATTTCATTTAATATATCCTTTAAAAGTATGATAATTTATATTACATGCCAAAGATGCCCTGGACAATTGACGTCACATACTTATTCACATAGCACTCCTAATTGCACTGTTTACCACTGAAGGAATCCTACAGTTGATTAAATTCACATGTGACTCTAAAATATACCTTTACCCATGCAAGAATACTGTGAAGTTCAGCTGCATCTTTGAGGATGAGGTGTAAAGCTGTAAGCTGTTTGTGCTTCCGAGGCTAATTCTTATATTACTTATCCCTTCCCCAATTCATAGATAGAGGAGGGCTGATGGACATCACTCACAAAGTTCTAGTATTTTTAAATGAGGGCGGGGCATGAGGAACTGTACGTATATATTTTAAAAGCTTCCTATAAACGATGCTAAACAAAATTAAGCAAACATTTATAGGAAGCAAACAAATATATATATGAATGTTATAATCATATTTATCACTTAACATAAGTATAAACAAACATGTTGGCATCTGGGCATCTCATGAATTGACTGTAACACTTGTGAATGAAAGTTGAATTCTCCTTCAAGGCAAATGAAAATCAGTAGCACCATAATGTGGATGGTGCTATATTTCAAAGCACCATTATGTGGTTGGTGCCGCGTTAGTCTGATGGCGCCATAATTTGGATCTGAATGATGACATTCATCTGGTTTGATTTTCCCGAGAACTTTGAACTAAGTTAAAATATGACATGGTCATTGATTTATGTTAAAAGAATAAAAACATGAATGAATAAATGGGAGGGGCGGATGGGTATTGAGCACGCGCAACGAAGCATTTTAAGTGCAGTGTGCAGTGTAACACCCCCGGGGTAACACCAAATGATTTAATCGGTAATGAACGGTTAATCGAAGAGAATTAGTTCGAAAATATTTTAAAGCTTCAAGGGAATGTAGACAGCTTTTTGAATTTATCGGTACTTGTTTGAAAATTAACTGAGGCAGAATTTGTTTGTCAGTGACGTATTATTTAGCTGGGCTATCATTGGTTCTGGTATGGCCAAGGTGTTTTTGATCACTTCGGCTTCATCTGCGGACCTACACACAGTTCACTAAATTTGCCAGATAAGATGATTAAGTTTTCTCAAGAATAGTACGAGGGGTTATCAGGAATTTCTGGACCTTTGGCTCTATTTTTGCCATTCTTTATCCTTTCTTACTGATTTTTTCACATAATATAACCCAAATATATAGGATCACATCATGACGATTTCATTGTTCTATGACATCATTATCCTATTATTTTTGTTGCAATGGTAACTGGTGACGCGACCACCTATTTCAGTATGTTTGTAACATATCCAGCAATGAATACAGTGTCAAAAATGGCATATAAAACTACTGTTGATCTTTCAAATTTGGTATTTTTTCTGAGCTCCACCTTGTCGCGTCACTGATTCCCATGGTAACAAAAATAAAAGGATAATGATTTCAAAGAACAGTGAAATCTTCAAGGTGTGATCCTATATGTTTGAGTTATATTGTGTGAAAAAATCACTAAGAAAGGATAAAAAATGGCAAAAATAGAGCCAACGGTCCAGAAATTCCTGATCAACCCTCGTATAAACGTAGGCTAGTTCAATCCTATCATTTATTTTAAGTTAGATTAGTAAGTTAGTTTCAGTCAGATTTTCTAACTTTTGTAAAGCGCTAGTTTTATAATGTTTCTTTACAGTTTATGAATTCTGACGCCTACATCAACTCTGTTCCAGCTTAGGATGTAGGTAGACCTCCTATTTGTTTTCAAAGAAGAAACATTTAGATTCTTCTTCACACTCTGTGAGAGGGGTCTCCGAGAAACTGGCACGAGTTAAAGGTTATAATACAATATTATGTAAACAGTTAGTCATGAGGTTTAGATAATTCATTCAAATCTACATATTAGACATGGTTCCATATTGTACGAAACCTAGAGGGTTTCCGGCATACGTATTGTGTCATGTCATCAGACATATCATTTCCTATGTAATGTATAAATTGTTGACCCTCAAGTCACGACAATTGCAAGATGCATTTGGTCGAGAATCTCTGATATAGATTAGTTAAGATTGTTGTGTTTTGTGATGTATAGTTTTCTGTAATTTTGCAATAAACGGGTCGCGCACAAGCCATCCAATTGTAATTCAGGTGTTATGTAAGGTCTGGTGAATGGAGTTGCATTGCTTTAAATAATTGCTTCGTTAGGGTTAGATCAAACCAGTGTGTACACAATTTTTTCGCTAACCTTCGTTGCAAAAAATGCTAATTCGTTAGACTCAACCTGGCAGTGTAGCAGGTACCTATTATAAGAAGTCAATTGGGCAGTTTTGGATAAACGAACATTTGTTCCTCTCATTTGTTTAGCTTTCAATGCCTTCTTCAAATAATTATGCTTAAACGATAAGGTGTTCTGAGAAAAACACGATGTCACAAATCAAATTCAAGATCTAATTTCAAGTGCAAACATTTTTATTTTTAAGTTCTTAATAATCAGTTACAGAACATCGATTTCCATAAACTGTAAGAAATTATTTTTATTGCGATTTCCTCAAAAATGCCAATTTCTGGGGCACCGACCTTGCCATGGTAGGCAATTACGTTTCTTCAGTCTTGCCATCTTCTTGAATTCCGTGATTTGATCACAACAACCGGGACCACCATCTAAATAAGAAAATACATTGGCGATATTAAGAACAGAAAAACTATTGTCATCATTTATTGTATATTGTTAATATATTCATGGAATGTTCAACCCCACGGGTGCATTATTTAAGGATTTAAGCCAAGGACCCAGTGCATTGTGGAGAAAATCATTCTTCTTAAGGTATGCTTTTCAAAGCTATGCAATACCGCGCAAAATGCCACAATGCATCAAGACTTAAGTTTTAATTTCTTTCACACATTGCAAAATATTCTACGCAATCACTTAAAAGATTCGAAATCACTAAAATAACATATTTTCAATGAACATTCATGCACGGGTCAAGTTGGCAAAGCATAAGTTTCAATCGGTGTCCAGAGTCAAGTTGTCACCTTGACAACCATTCAACAAATGACCTTGGGTGCAGCGATTGGTTATAAATACACTGCAGCTGAAATGCTGTGTTCGGATTGGCTGGAATCAGACACACCTTGACTAGCTATTCGTGAATGAAGCATATTCTGACATTTTATTTACGGCAAGCGCATCATGTTTTATCACTTGACATTGGCATATCGATTCTCAAAAGTTCATCAACTTCCGGCGTTTGAAACCGATTATTGCACTTAAACGTGGCCTCAATGAAATGATTTCAGGTGTGCACAAAATTATAATAGTTTTCTAAAATAATAGTTTTTTTTACACTGTATTCTAAACATAAATTAAAAAATTCATTTACTCTAATGACGTATGATTATTACAGAGGTGTTGGTTTAATATAACGTACATTTAAAGAGGCTCTATGCCATAGGATAACACAATCAAGACCCCTCTGGACTTTTTTGCATATTGAGTTTCACCACATATATACCCATCTACTTACCAAAGAAGAAGTCTCAAATCTTCCTCTTTCAGTGTTAATTTTGCGATTGTGCTGGCCGATGTAATTATTTTCGAAGAAATTAATTCAATCTGAAGTTTGAATATTTCGGGAAAGTCCTCCTGTTATCTGATTGGTTGTTGAATTTGTTTATCATAAACCTGATTGGCTCCCTGTTTCAAGGAGCTTGTGGGCACTTTTGTGACTCAATGGGGATTCCCCTCGATAGCCGAGGAATAGATTGAGTTAATTCTGGAGTTTGGTTGTTCTGTTGATTATTTCCGATATTTCGGCAATAATATACCCAAAAGTTATTCTCAAGATATAGCCATGGTATGTGAGATATTATATGAGCAATAACAAAAGGACATCATTGATTGCCTTGGGGAGAAACCTATGGCATAATGCATCTTTAAAAATGGTTTATTGAAATGCCATACCTCTCGTTTGAACCTCATTATCACCAAGACCTGATTCATTAACCATCGGTGGTTCAACAATCAGTTCATTTAGAGCTTAAAGAGAGAATCAGATATAGCGAGCAGGCTAAACAAAAAATTGTTTCAATTTTAGAATATTTGTGGCTCATGTCATTTCTTGTCATGTCTATTTTCTAAAAATCACAAAAGTGCATACTTTATTCCAGGAAAACTAACAATTTTTACAATGTTGTATTATTTTTCTATAAGAATGGTTACCATTCTTATTATTTGGGAGAATTTAAACATATCTCACTCCTTTTTGCACTTTGATTCATTGATAACTTCACCAATTTATAACATATTGTGAATCTTTTGGGAGATATTGTATTTGAAACAGGATCTTAAGAGGTTCTGGACAAATCATTTGATTCTGGACTTGTCATATTTTTTTTTCAACGAAATCACATCCAAGGGTTGAATCTTTATTAGCTATTTAGAAAGTGAGTCCTGCCTAGTATTAATTTCAATAAAATGTTAAAATAGAACCCTATTTGAGAGTCAATCTAATACTTACATTACTTTTATAATTAAGGCAAATCCTGAAATATTTTTAAAGTGCATTTTTTATGAAATATTATCCAGCAAGTATTTAGATGAAACGGTCTTATTTAAATACAAATCATAACATGATGATATTTTTCATTAAACATTTTTCATTTAGGTGAAAACCCTTACATGATGATGTGTTTTCATAACTTCTTTCATAAAATTCCATCAAGGGGTGAAGATAAAATGATCGAATTTAAGTGATTTAAGGATCACGAGAATATGTTTTCTTTGATATTTTCTATGAAATCCCATCCAATGGTCAAGGTAAAATTTTGATTTTGATTTGGTATTAGTTCACGTGTTTGAAAGATCCATATAAGGCCCATAGAACCATATAGGAACGTCATTTTGAATGTCATGTGATAGATCCATATAAGGCTTTTAGAACCATGTCGGGAAAGATGAGGGGAAGCCCCTGACACCTGTTTCACGATTTTATCCGAACGTTGTTCGGATCATTTCGGTTTTTATGCACTTCATTATTGTACCGAAGTTTGCCGATTCGATTCGTCGTATTTCGGAATCCTGGTGACAATTTTATACTCCACTTGGAGTATTTTTAATCTACTTCTTATGACGAAATTTCCCGAACCTTGTTCGGATTAATCCGGATTTGCTGACCTACTTTATCTTCCGAGATTTCACGAGTTAACATTCGTCTCATTTCGGAATCCTGGTGACAATTTTATACTCCATTGGAGTATTTTTGATCTACTTCTTATGACGACAATTCCCGAACCTAGTTCGGATTAAACCGGATTTTCTGACCTACCTTTTCTACCGAGATTTAACGAGTTACATTCGTCTCATTTCGGAATCCTGGTGACAATTTTATACTCCATTGGAGTATTTTTGATCTACTTTTTCTGGATTTTGCCCTACTTATTATTGTAACAACAAGCAAATCAAAAAGTTCGACATGAACGGGTCTCGATCAACTAACCTAGAGCCTGGAAGCCAGGCACGCTAACCATGAGGCCAACGTGCTGCCGATATGAAAGAACAAAAGTATTATATATTTATACCGAGCGTCAATTCACAATGATCCTCACTTTTGACTCCACTTAAATACGACTCGTCAGTTGTATCCAGAATAGGTGAACGCCTATGGCGCTAGTGAATAACCCAGTCCCAGGTGAGCGGTTCGTATCCCTCCGTGATATACTATTTTTGTTTTATTAAATACGACAGAAAGGAGCAAGGTGTAGTTTGAAAACAAGACGTTAGTTTGTTTCAAAACAGTTTGGAAACATTAATCTCTGATAATTTAAGATTTTCCACTCCTGAAGGGCCTCTAGATCTATGAAATTCATTAATCCACTCAGTAAAAATACGATTTCTCTGTAACCTGATGTCCAATCAAGATCATTCAAATATATATGTGTTCCTGACACGTTTGGGCGTCCGGGAATAGCAAGGTCTACATAAAGTTTGCACGCGAAATTGACGTAATTCATGACTGAAATCGGGAAGACAAAATCTGAGATTCACAAACAAAATTGCTTGTGAAAACTATTTACAAAAGTGTTCCAGAGACTCTAATCTACTTGGCTAAGGTTTTATTTGAAGATACATTGCCTTATTAAGCAGGTAGAGGGGCATACAGAATACGGAAGCAAATGCTATGTTGAAAATTTTCTATATTTCAATTTGAACCTGTTATTACATGTCACGTAGGCCAGTGTTTTATATGGGGATTATATGTACTTTACTTGTTTACATGAACGTAAATCATTACATGAAATCTGCATTCTTCCAGGTTTAATCTGGGTTTGTATTGTCTTAATAGAAATTTTACATTTTGGCATGCCAACCTAAGGTCCTTGCGATGGCATGGGTGCACTAAGGTCCTATCACTTTTGGAAGAGTTTATTTTCATTCATAAGGTAGTATAGGAATCTTTACATTTTATAAGCACAAGACTTGAATACACACTCAGTGGAGCCAGTTACTTGAATAAAACCTTCACATTGCAAATCTATGGAGTAAATGTACTATAGAATATAACTTATCAATGTGCAAAAGACCCCATGCAGAACAGTTCTAGTGATAAAGACAGTCTTCCCATTACAAACCAAAGGCTTTACCAAAACGCTTTAAAAATCACTATGAATTTTTCTATTATTGCAGACATTTATAGTTAGTTTATTGACTAAATTACACAAACAGGCACATTTCTAAAAAAATCTTACTTGGAAATACGGAACTTATAATTGGGTTCCATATACATATTAAAATGTGTTGGTTCATGCATGCACATTGATGAATAAACAAAATATTTGTTCATACAAACTGGAGAACGTACAACATCTGCGTTCTTACAAACTGGAGAAAGTACATATTATTTGTTGATACAAAAGGTGTGTTCATAAACAATGGAGTACATGTACATAACATTTGTTCATACATGTTGGTTCATATACATGTTCATACTGGAGATAGAACGTATTGTCTCTTCCACTATAGATATAGTAGTACATAAAAGGACAAGGTGCAATTATTGGCAAATATCCCTATGGTCAAAATGAATCATTCGTAGGTGTAACATGAAGAATAAAATGTCATATAATACTTTGGAAAATATTAAAGTGCTCGGACACACATAAGCTGAGATAGGGATAATTTCGTTCAGTAAGGTTGTATTGACTTACATGGGGCTTTGCACCATTGACTTAACATGAGGATATCAGCAGATCCCAATAGAGGCCGTTGGTTTCCATTGATTATCACAGAAATACCAAAAAATACACTATGACCTGAATCGATTGCAAACTTAATAATTTCACTTAATAATACGACACAAATGGTTTATCTCATCAAATGTGCAAATATGAATTTGCAATCGATTCAGGTCATACTTAAAATTAAAAGATTGTACATTTTTTCATCATTTTTTCCCTACAAAATGGCTATAGAAAAATGCTCCAAAAACAACTTTTACACTTATCAAATATCATACAAGTTTGTAAAACCAAAGATTATACTATTATATTTCATTATGTAGTAACATATTTGGATAAGATGCAGGGATGCGTAGGATGTAAATGGATTTTGACAGACACAAAAATACTTCCTGGTTTGGAATCTATGCCTCTACACTTCATGATTGAATTATGACCCTAATAAGTGGCCTATACATCAATACAGTGCTGAATATAGGTCAACAAGATACTAGTGTGCATATAAATGTAATAATTGAAGCAGAATACTCATTTTGAAAAATCAGATGAATTATTTTTTTCCCATGGGGAGATCCCAATGGAGGGTGTATAAGGTCCTTTGTTCATACACACTGGTTTAGGTACATTTTATTCATTCTGACAAATTGATTAATAAACAAAATATTTGTTGAGACACGGAAGAGAATGAACAAATTTTTGGTTCATGCACAATGGAGAAAGTACAAATGATTTGCTTATACATATTGGAGAATGGACGCAAAATATTTGTTCATACATACAAGGAGAAAGTACATAAAATGTGTTCATATGAAGTGGAGAACGTACAGAGTATTGGTTAAATAACTGGTGAAAGTACATAATATTTGCTCATACACACTGGAGAAAGTACATGATATTTGTCAATACACAAAGTTAAAAAGTATTGTTTCATATATACACTGGAAAAATATAAATAGTAGTTCATACACACAGAAGAAAGTACAATATATTGATTCTGAAACATTGGTGAATAAAAAAATAGGGAAATGAACCTAGTTTCGGTTCATACATACTGGAGAAAGTATATACACAGGAGTGTGACTCAGAAATGTGACTAAAAAAAACAGTTAAAAGTTGGATTTTTGGAAAAGTCACCAGACAGAATCTATTGCATTTTTCAGAAAGTTTGCCAAATATATAATCTAAAATGATAGGAGCTTTGAAAATTTGAATTCATTCCTAGAAATAGAAAAAATGAGAAACTGATTTACAGCAATCCATTTTCTTTTTATGATCACAATTTTTGTTTCAGACAACTTTCAAAGCTCCTATGATTTAGAGCAATATATTGGGCACATTTTATGAAAAATTCAGAATATTCTGTTCAGCGACATTTCCAAAAGTAAACTTTTTAATCATTTTTCAGTCACAAAGACTTCAGAGGGCTGAAAAGTCTGACATGATGTTTAGAGTCATTCTGAGCATGATCATTGTGATCCTGGTCATGTAAATGATATGTGAGAGTAGTGAAACTGGTTGATGGCAAAACAGAACTCTATTCAGTTTTTAAAAATCCAATATCAACGTATTTTTTCATTTCCTGTTTTGTGTAAATTTCTGATAACTACTTCCTTAACCCACACTGGAGAAAGTACAAACTGTTAGTTTATACACCCTGAAGAATGGAGAAAATATGAGTTCAACGTTTGAGATGTTTGATCTATACATACTGAACAATCATACAAACTAGAGAGACTTTGAGAATATTGATTAATCCAATCTGAGAAATATGATAGTTGGTTCTTCAAAATAATAGGTTTACTTAGATTTTGAATATCAATATAGATTTGCATCAAGTGTTATAAAGAATCTGATCTTCGTAACTTACTTAACTTAATGCATGCGGATTAATATTCAATGGATTTACATAAATGCAGGGTTCCTGTGACAGTGGCATTTCATTTTTAGTGATCAAGAAAGTACTTTGCATGCTCTCGCCAAGTTATATAGGAAGAAAGCCAGAGCATTTTCATTCTGATACACATTGCATCTAAAAACGTCTGTGTCTATGATGCAAGAAGAGAGGGTCGTGGTATTCCATCATGGAGCATTTTCGAAACCCTTCTTTATAAAATATGTAAACCATTCTTAGAATTGCTATACTGAAAATGGGCTATTGGTATGCACTGTGTACAAGTAATGCCGATTGCTCCGATTTTCACTACGGCGCCCTGCCGATTGAGTATTTTGTTCAAAATTGAATACAATTTTGAACAAACGGAGCAAATGTGATGCAGGCATCAGTTTAGCTTGAATTTATTTTGTTAGGATACCAGTACTAAGTTTGCAAACATGCATGTCAACCATGGCCAATCAGAACAGAACATCCCTTCTATGTGATGATATAAAACCTTCCTACACCTTGGTTTAGCTTTGGATCACTATGCTATCACTATGTGGCAGAAATGCATTCTAATTGGATATAAATGATCACATGACCTTAGTTCACCTTAGTTCACCAAGGTATCAGGAGATGGCATGCCAAAGTGTAAAATCTCTATTGGGGCTTTTCGACTTTAAAACAAACCCTACCTAAATGGATTGTGTCTTGGGAACGTTTTTGTAAATAGTTATTATAAACAATTCTGAAAGAATATCACATATTTTTGTCTTCCCGATTTCAGTCATGAATTACGTCAATTTCCCGTGCAAACATTGGGTAGATGTTGTCATAACCGGATGCCAGAACGTGTCAGGAACATATAGATACTCGAATGATGTTGATTGAACACCAGGGTGCAGAGAAATCGTAATTTTACTGAGTGGCTTCACGAAAAAATAAGCAGAACTTTAGGCCACCTTAAATACAACTCGTCAGTTGTATCCAGTTGGAATCCCAGCGTATTTTTTTAATTTTTTTAATTATATGGTTGTGCTTTGATTTTACGCTGAAAACATTTATAACTACGTCAACTTTATATTAAAACATTTATTATCTTTTCAGTTGTATTAAAATGTAAAATATGATACATGTCAGCTTATTGCTTTCTGGAGAACAGTCAAGGTTTAAATTTGGTACAATGAATCGGACACTCATGTAAATCGACATGGTTATAACATTGAGCTCAATGCAGTAAATTAGTTATTTCTATGAATCACAGCGGGATTGTTTCATGTTATATGATTGCCAACTCTGGCGGTATTTTTGTAAATGCTTTTGACCGCGGTAAATGTGAAACTGATACAGTTGTGATCAATTGTTTTATGTCTTGGTCACATTTGCTCCGATTTTCACTACGGCGCCCGGTCGATTGAGTATTGTGTTCAGAAATGTATTCACTTTTGAACAAAATACTCGCAGCAAATGTGATCCAGGCATTACACAGCGGTATTTCGAACATACTATTGTCGCATAACCACGACCCAGCCAATTTTAAAATCATACTCCTTATTTAAATCCAACGATAGGAGCTCATGGAAAGTATACATTTTAACTTTTATACATCTTTACAAATACTAGAAATCTACATGTTCGAGTGGATCACGAAGGGTCCCCACATAGCAGCAGTCTCCATAAAATGCAAAATACCTGTATTGATTACTTGACTTTGACTGATTTTTGAATTGAGATGAGCCAGATACTAGTACCTAGATGTGACCTTGAAATAATGTTGGCCAATACACATTGACTTTGACCTTAGGTCACCTAATCATGTGTCGTCAAGGGTCATTGTAGCCCTCAAGGTCCTTACAACGCCAAATACTTAGATATTAATTTTTGATCTTGAAACAAACTTGACCCAGTAACATTGGCCTTGAACTCAGTTCACCTAATCGTTGGTTGCCAAGGGTCACAGCAGCCCAAAGGACTTTAAATCACCAAATACCTAGATATTGATATTTTACATAGGAATGACCTTGACTTCAGGTCACCTAATCATGCCTCATCAAGGGTCGAATCTCAGACCAAGGGTAAAAAACGCGTAAACCTAGATATTGAGAGAATCGGATCTAGCAGGCAGTCTAACAAAAAATTGTTTCAATTTTAGAATATTTCTGGCTTATGTCATTCCTTTTCATGTCTATTTTCTAAAAATCCCAAAAGTGCACACTTTATTTCAGGAAAACTAAAGAGTTTACAACAATGACTTTTGTATATTTCTTCTATAAGAATGGTTACTTATTATTTACAATTTTGCACTTTTAATCTATTATAACTTCATCAATTTCTAACATATCGTAAATACTTTGTGAGATATTGTATTTGAGATTGTAAGGAATAGTGTACGTCAGTTGTACACTACATGTTGCTTGTAATTTTGTCACCTCCATATATCTGATTCTGCCTTTAACCTAGAATGACTTTGACCTCTGACCTTAGTAGAACGCTCACTGGCCCATCAAGTATGAGGGCAAAAGGAGATGTCGAGACCTACTATAAAGCATGTTCGGTCTGTCTGTCTGTCGGGACATCTCCTTCTACACCATTTAACCTTAGTAAGTTGGTCTCCGGAGGTCAGAGTTAAGTTCATTCAAAGGTAAACGATCAATGTCTAGGTATTTGGCGTTTGATGATACTATGGCCCTTGGCGAATCATGATTAGATGAACCGAGGTCAACATTAATGTTTCTTGTACAAGGTCATCCCAAGGTCAAAGATAAATATTTAGGTATTTTACGTTTCAAGACCTTTGGACAAATTCGATTCAATTCAAGAATCGGTCAAGGTCAAAAAATCAATATACAGGTATTTTGTATTTTTTTGTAAAGATGTATTAAAGTTAAATGTATACAGAGATAAAATAGGTTAGCTCCTATCGTTTCCTTGTGTATACGTTTATGTCTCTGCGTAATAACGCAGATGCGAGCAGGTAGTTACCAGTCTCACCACAAGGTGGCTCGTTCGGGTCAGATAGCATGGCGGGTATGGTAGAAAGTCCCCTTTAACTTAAAGTACATCTGTTTTCCTGGTTCAATTTTCATATCATCTTTAAAATGTATCCAATAGCAATGCAAATTAAAATATGTCCAGTGAAAGAAAATGCAATACAAGAATAGATATTTCACTTTTTGTGATTTTGTAACAATGGGGTTATTTTTTGTATAATGCATTGAAACAACTTTAAAAAGTGAGCAATGTCAGTGTTGTGATAATAACGCCCCTCATACCTATTTATTACAGGTCGTGTAGACCATTGTTGCCTGATTTATTGCAAAAACATTGACTTTTGCACGTTGATGATGATGATGCGCCTTTTATAATAGATCTCATATCTTAGAAGCGTATCAGTTCAAAAAAATACTAGAAGACCTTACATATTTTGCCATGCACTGCGCCTATTCATTTGGCAATTCAGTTGTAAATTTTATCTTGAAAAAAATAAATCTTCCAAATTTGTTGAGTTTTCTTGCAGAAATTGCCTACTCCCCCCCCCCCTCCGTCCATTTTGTATGATCACCGGGCGTGATTTAAGCTGCTGATATTCTTCTTTAAACGAGTCGGATCTTCAAAATCTATAAGTTGGACTCCCTTTATAGAAGCTTTGAACTGAATTTGCACTGCTTAATGCTGAAATTTTATTGTTTATCCATACATTTTAAGAAAAAATGTATAAAAAGAGATGTTAAGCCAAATGTTGCCCTAAAAATTCAGAAAATGAAAAAAATTTCGAATTTTCTATGTACAGGCCTTGTTGCCCCTTTAAGAAGCTCAATATGTAAATCATCTAATCAAACACTTCGTCCACCATTTTGAAACACTAATCAATCCAATCTGTGCTAGCGATTCATAGGGCGAGCCATTGGGATATTTCCAGGGTTCGCACACACCTGCAAATGTCAGGGAAATTGACTTAGTTTTCCAAGTGCTGGAAATGTCAGGTAATTTTAAAATTAGGTCAAAAGGGCCAAAGATGACCAGGAATTTTGAAACGGTAGATATGTCAGGGAAATTTGTATCAGTGTTGAAAAAATAATGTTCCAGAAATTTTTTTTAGGACTATGACAGGATATCAATGAAATCCAAAATGTAATATTTAGTTGATTCCACAGGCTAAAGTATGGAAATGTATAACATATATCTAAAAATTTTACACTGTCTTGATTAATGAATTTCATAGATCTAGAGGCCCTTCAGGAGTGGAAAATCTTAAATTATCAGAGATTAATGTTTCCAAACTGTTTTGAAACAAACTAACGTCTTGTTTTCAAACTACACCTTGCTCCTTTCTGTCGTATTTAATAAAACAAAAATAGTATATCACGGAGGGATACGAACCGCTCACCTGGGACTGGGTTATTCACTAGCGCCATAGGCGTTCACCTATTCTGGATACAACTGACGAGTCGTATTTAAGTGGAGTCAAAAGTGAGGATCATTGTGAATTGACGCTCGGTATAAATATATAATACTTTTGTTCTTTCATATCGGCAGCACGTTGGCCTCATGGTTAGCGTGCCTGGCTTCCAGGCTCTAGGTTAGTTGATCGAGACCCGTTCATGTCGAACTTTTTGATTTGCTTGTTGTTACAATAATAAGTAGGGCAAAATCCAGAAAAAGTAGATCAAAAATACTCCAATGGAGTATAAAATTGTCACCAGGATTCCGAAATGAGACGAATGTAACTCGTTAAATCTCGGTAGAAAAGGTAGGTCAGAAAATCCGGTTTAATCCGAACTAGGTTCGGGAATTGTCGTCATAAGAAGTAGATCAAAAATACTCCAATGGAGTATAAAATTGTCACCAGGATTCCGAAATGAGACGAATGTTAACTCGTGAAATCTCGGAAGATAAAGTAGGTCAGAAAATCCGGATTAATCCGAACAAGGTTCGGGAAATTTCGTCATAAGAAGTAGATTAAAAATACTCCAAGTGGAGTATAAAATTGTCACCAGGATTCCGAAATACGACGAATCGAATCGGCAAACTTCGGTACAATAATGAAGTGCATAAAAACCGAAATGATCCGAACAACGTTCGGATAAAATCGTGAAACAGGTGTCAGGGGCTTCCCCTCATCTTTCCCGACATGGTTCTAAAAGCCTTATATGGATCTATCACATGACATTCAAAATGACGTTCCTATATGGTTCTATGGGCCTTATATGGATCTTTCAAACACGTGAACTAATACCAAATCAAAATCAAAATTTTACCTTGACCATTGGATGGGATTTCATAGAACATATCAAAGAAAACATATTCTCGTGATCCTTAAATCACTTAAATTCGATCATTTTATCTTCACCCCTTGATGGAATTTTATGAAAGAAGTTATGAAAACACATCATCATGTAAGGGTTTTCACCTAAATTAAAAATGAAAAATGTTTCATGAAAAATATCATCATGTTATGATTTGTATTTAAATAAGACCGTTTCATCTAAATACTTGCTGGATAATATTTCATAAAAAATGCACTTTAAAAATATTTCAGGATTTGCCTTAATTTATCAATGTAATGTAAGTATTAGATTGACTCTCAAATAGGGTTCTATTTTAACTTTTTTATTGAAATTAATACTAGGCAGGACTCACTCTCTAAATAGCTAATAAAAATTCAACCCTTGGATGTGATTTCGTTGAAAAAAAAATATGACAAGTCCAGAATCAAATGATTTGTCCAGAACCTCTTAAGATCCTGTTTTGATATTGTAAGGAATAGATTGGTAGGTCAATTATACATGTTGCTTGTAATTTTGTCACCCCCTATAGATCAGATTCTGCCTTTAAAACAAGTCAAATATCGTCGTTTGCTCTTCCACCCTTATTGTGCTTGCTTCCTATGTTATTGGTTATAAACGTTTAATGACAGATTGGTAATACGTCATCGCTAACAATTTTTGTTTACGTTTAATTATCAAGATAGCCTACTTAGAACAAAGGCAATATACATGTACACTAGTAATATCGTATCTTTGTTTAAACACGTCCATGTTCCTCATTAAAACAGTATGCTGAAACCCCTATCATCTCATAAAACAAGTCGATTAGCATTTAAAAATGAAAGAATCTGAATAAGAGTCTGTAATCAGTACCTTGGACTTGCTTTTTCGAGTTATAATTTTATCATCAAGACACTCGATGAAGAGACAAAGACCCCATTACGCTGTTGAGTTGTAAATTCAGTTACCTCTTTTTCTTTTATCTTTGGAACCTTCTTCGAAATCAAATCCCACAACTGCTGACACGAGTAACATCATAACCATGAGGTAACATGTCATTCGTGTTGTTTCCATCGTTAGCTAAAATAGTAACACAATCAAAGGTGCAGTGTACATGTAAAGGCCATTGTATCTGCTTATCCATCGGAGCATTGTTTTTTCACTTAGCTCTTTCAGCAAAAAGACTACATACTGTCATGTAATCCATTGCAATATGCATTAAAGTATTATAATTAAATATACAGTAAGTGCCAAAGGGAAAGGACTAAAAGTTTTAATGGAACCTATCAAGAACAAGAAAAGGCAGAGTCGGAGTCGTAAGTGTATACCAGTCATAAGAAAAAAAATATCCAAACACCATCAACTAAATGAAAAGAAACAATGTCTAATAGGGTGTGCACCAAATTAAGGGTAGACGTTGAAATCGCGGGATAATAGCGCGAGGCTGATGAAATTTGAGCAAACATATGTTTTCATCGTTTCAGAAAGAACTGGTCTAGTTTTTTTACTTTTATATGTAAATGACCAGAATAACATCCAAGACAGTCTGTGAACTTGACAGAGAATTTCATAGTTAAACCTACAAAAAGTCAGATTGTAGTATACGGTATAACGCGGGGTAACGGTTCGACACAAGGAATTTGAATTTGCATTATACCGTATCTGAGGTAAATATCACAATATCACAATCCAAGACCAGTTCACAGAACACCAATGTACATTTCATTCATACTGTAAGTCATTACAATACATGTTGATATATAAAGATTTATATCACTATATTCTGACCACAAATATGCAGGTGACTGTGTCAACTATTTATGTGTTTGCCTTACCCTGAATACGACTAAAACTCAAATGATCCATCCGTAATTTACATTATTTGTCCGATATAAACACAATCAAATTGTACACCTACCTCGTTTCTAACTATCTATGTGGAATGCACGTTTACGCTCGGTCTCGTTGTCTCTGTTACAATTAGATGATATCAGCTATTTATACTAACGGGACAACACTAAACTCATATTTCATTCCGCCGTATTCATCCGATTCGGCTCGGCTATGTCCTAATATCTTACCTTTAAGAAATTAGAACGTTCACCTTGTGAACTGCGTCCACAGACTCGGAGACCACAGACCCCGCATCCTGGTCGAACCCCAGCGAACCTCTTGAACTTCAGCAAACCGACCCTCACACAGCTTCAATGGAAATACTCACTGTCCTGGTCAGTGACTGCAACGCCTCTCTTGTATGACCCCAGGTGCAATTAAAAGGTTCATACCTCGAATTCGCCACACTATGCGAAAAAGTGACTTTGACACTTTTATACCCACGAAAAATCCATTTTCAAAGAGGCATATTCATTTCACTTACATAAAAGGCCGTGCTAATTGTTCTAGTCACCAGAATTTCGTGGAAAACGAAAAATTAATGGTTTTCTATTTTCCAAATATAGTCTTACTTACGCTAAACAGGATCTTAAGAGGTTCTGGACAAATCATTTGATTCTGGACTTGACATATTTTTTTTCCAACGAAATCACATCCAAGGGTTGAATTTTTATTGAATATTTAGAGAGCGAGTCCTGTATTGATTTCAATAAAAAGGTTAAAATAGAACGCTATTTGAGAGTTAATCTTATACTTTCATTACATTGATAAATTAAGGCAAATTCTGAAAAATTTTAAAGTGCATTTTTTATGAAATATTATCCAAGTATTTAGATGAAACGGTCTTATTTAAATACAAATCATAACATGATGATATTTTTTCATAAAATATTTCTTCAAGAAATTCAATTGAAGGCTCAAGATAAAACGAGCTAATTTAGGTGAAAACCCTTACATGATGATGTGTTTTCATGACTTCTTTCATAAAATTCCATCAAGGGGTGAAAATAAAATGATCGAATTTAAGTGATTTAAGGATCACGAGGATAGGTTTTCTTGGATATTTTCTATGAAATCCCATCCAGTGGTCAAGGTAAAATTTTTATTTGGTATATTTGGTCACGTGTTCGAACCCATAGAACCATATAGGAACGTCATTTTGAATGTTACGTGATAAATCCATATAAGGCTTTTAGAACAATGTGGGGAAAGATGAGGGGAAACCCCTGACACCTGTTCACGATTTTATCCGAACGTTCATCGGATCATTTCGGTTTTTATGCACTTCATTATTTTACCGAAGTTTGCCGATTCGATTCGTCGTATTTCGGAATATTGGGGACAATTTTATACTCCATTGGGAGTATTTTTAATCTACTTCTTATTACGAAGATTCCCGAACCTTGTTCGGATTAATCCGGATTTTCTGACCTACTTCATCTACCGAGATTTAACGAGTTTACATTCGGCTCATTTCGGAATCCTGGTGACAATTTTATACTCCATTGGAGTATTTTTGATCTACTTCTTATGACGAAGATTTCCGAACCTTGTTCGGATTAATCCGGATTTTCTGACCTACTTCATCTACCGAGATTTAACGAGTTTACATTCGTCTCATTTCGGAATCCTGGTGACAATTTTATACTCCATTGGAGTATTTTTGATCTACTTTTTCTGGATTTTGCCCTACTTATTATATCTTTACAACAAGCAAATCAAAAAATTCGCCATGAACGGGTCTCGATCGACTAACCTAGAGCATGGAAGCTAGGCACGTTAGCCATGAGGCTAACGTGCAACCGATACGAAAGGGTAAAAGTATTATATATTTATACCGAGCGTCAATTCAAAATGATCTTCACTTTTGACTGCACGTAAATACAACTCGTCAGTTGTATCCAGAATAGATGAACGCCTATGGTACTAGTGAATAACCAAGTCCCAGGCGAGTGGTTCGCACCCCACCGTGATATGTTATTTTTGCTTTTTTAATACGACAGAAAGGAGCAAGGTCACTGGCATGTAGCGGTCCTGATATCGATACATTCTACACGCAATAAAACCAGATACCTGCGTGTGATTAAAACTACATGTTAGAGCGTCGATATCCTACAAATCCTATTTTTTCATAAAAATATTTTTTCATGAAATCCAATCGAAGGGTGAAGATAAAACGATCTTTTAGGTAAAACAGCTTTACATGATCTGGTGATGTGTTTTCATAACTTTTTTCATAAAAGACCATTCTCGGTTTGGAGAACAAAGTTCGTCACTCTAATTGAGCGTTATCCCTGCTTCGGACAAATTTGATTTTTTTTACATAATATAGATTTGAATGTCTTCTTTTGAATAGTCATAGTTTAATTTGGGTAATATTTCTAGATTTTTCACAAATCCAGAAATTACCAGACACTTTCTTTATCAGGAGAGCTGTCAACACATCTGATAAGAAGTGTTCTGAGCAGCTCTAGTGAAACTTGATGCTATGTTTTGGTCTACAAGATGCAGCCTACTTGTAAATAAAATACAGTTATCCATGTACGTAAAATATGGTTCAACAAAAAAACAACAACTAAAAAACAACAACTAAGTATGAGAAACGTATGTGGTATATGCCATGTTTATGTGTCTGATCATATAATCTTGAAATTATCCATCAATTTCTCAAGAAATTGGCGAAATAAGGAAACCAGAAAATACATTTGATGAAAGGGCGGCGTTTATAGGCTGTATGAAATGACCCTACAGTAACGCTCACATATATGAGTTTTAAACATTAATTTAGTAGACTCAAGTGTTGATATGAAATCTCAGTAATAGTACCAGTAAGGAGATAAGGTGATGTCCGATTTAACATTACGATTGCTGGATATGATATAAAAATTACTAGTGAAACACCCAACGTCGCTTTTATGATTCGTACCACTTTTTTAACTTGGTGTATTGCATATTTCCGTAAGTTGATTTGAAAAAAAGACAAACAATGTATACATGAATATGTCATAAGCATATAGTGAGATAATTGTTAGATTAGGTTTGCTATAAGTGACTTTAAAACAAAAAAATAAAAAACATTAGTTCACGTGTTAAAGTCCCATTGACCACGACATCAAGGAAAATTGAGCTTTTTGTCATCAGACATCTTTATAGATGGAACTAGCTATGTACTACATTTTTAAATACACTCACATTGTACATGTAGCTGTAATATCTAAGATGTTATTTTTATTGATGAAAAGATTCTTACATACTAAAGTTACATTAAAATATCAATTGCAATAGCCACCTGTTTTTAACATCCCTTTGTCACTCATCCCTTAATTATCTCTGTGTATCTTAAACGTGTGTGTGTTCGATGTTGATAGCACCCGAGTGCAACCTAAGGAGCACATACAATACATTTTGTGTATGCCCAGTCTGGCCGCCTTATATCTGCCTGCACCGAGAAATGGGCGCAGCTTTGACAATTAACGAATGATATAACGATATCACGGATTTCACCGAATGTTATTCATCCCTAAATAGCTTTTTTATTTAGTCTTATGATCCGACTGATGTTTCAATTTTTTGCAGTGACTCTGAAATTGCTGCGCCAGATATGACATCACAGCGACTCATTTTCCTACATTTAAATCACTAAACTAAATCAATTGAAACATAATCATTAAAGAATGAGGACCTTGTATTTTACTTTGGACGAGGGTAGTGGCCATGTCTTGGCATGGCTAGTTGTGCATTAACGTTTGATACTGTTGTGCGGATAAAAATAATGAATATATGTTAAAGTAGCACTAAACAGATACTTTTAAAGTTAAAAGAATATAGTTACATTTAAAGAATGGGCCCAACGAATAGATATTGAATATAGGACTCGTTTGATGAAACGTTCGTTCTTTTAATTCTAATAAACCTAGAAATCAATCAACGATTAAGTAAATTGACAAGACTTCATGTTCAAGTTGGCTGAATTTCGTGTAACTTAACTCTGTTATGTTTCTAGATTTTACATATGGAGAACAGAATTCGAAATCATAATCACAATCGTATTTTAAGGCAAATAGGCCATGAATATGCTTTTAGTTACACGGTGGATGATCAAATTAACACATTTTGGATGTTGAATTTCATTTCAAGTTCATTCGAATTTACGCATTATCGTGGGAAAGCCCATGGCATTATCCAATAAAATTGATATATATACTGTCTAGGCTGAGACTAACATATATAATGTTATTTAATGTATTTAATATACAGGATATATCTGAGAAAGTTATGCAATATATCTACACGAGAAATAGTAGGGACCGAGGGTTGATATATTACCTTTACCTGTCGAAAATCGAGTATAAACTATGAGGATTAGATACGCATTGAATGTAATGGAACCGTCATGTAATAATTAGAAATGATAATCACAATCAAATCATGAATATTTTATCTAGATTTAAAGTGCTTAAGATTTATTTTTAAAACTCAACCGAACTATTAACATTTAAAAGCACCAAACGAATTTTCTGGGGATTGCTGATGAGCGGGTGGGATGGGATGGGAGGGATAAAATGAAATACTAGATAAAATATTGATACCTTTACGCATGTCAATCTCAAATTAGAATGCATATATCATTATCTCTTTTATTCTTCTGTATTGTAATACGATAGTCTGATTATTGTCAATATCCTATACATGAAATAATGTACAACGTGTATTCTACATTGAATAACAAACGAAATAAAACTCATCTTTGTACGAATTTATTTTTCATATGACACAAAGTAACATAACATTGTTATATGTTGCATTTACGACTACTACAGCAAATCAGAAAATTCGTACAATATCAAACGTAAGAGTTGTTCACAAATACATTGGTATTTTGATATGAGTATCATGTAGTATTAAAATATTAAAATCATATGATCAGCAAGTTTATAAGCTTAATATTGTATTGTTTTTTATTTAAGTGTCGCATGCTTAATTTCATACATATACATCTGTACAATCATCCAAAAAGCCTCGAGCCACCAGTGGCTTATGAGACACTGCTAATCAAAATAAATCATATAATATTATATAATAAGATGCATAATATGAGTCAGTTGCAGAAATAGGATTATGAATAAAGCAAAGTTCATGACCTCTATTACGAACATTGTTTGATGAACTCGATCACTCAGTCAGTTGTTGAACATATGCAAATGTGGTCAGGTTATAAATATAAGTACAATTTAAGTCCATGATATTTTCACATATTGAACATAACACTCAGTTCACAAAGAGATGTATACAAATCTAATCCACAAGTAGAAATGATTGTTTCATGCTGTTTATGCATTGTGTATAAACTGTAATCCAAAACATGAATAAAGTGGGCAAGAGGTGGTTGTATGATGGCCCATAAAATCACATTATGTAACACCGGCACCCTGGTTCAATATAGTGCAGTGGCCCATGTTTGATATACGCACATCAAAACTCATGTTTTTTCAAGGAAAGAAGCTAGATTAGTGATATATTGAAAAATCAAACTACTATACCCCAATACTGTAGCCCGTATTTCTTTAAAAGGAATACAGGCTACAGTGAAGTTGCAAATGGAGGACCTTTGTTTATTTCCATAGTTCTGGAGGAATACTAGATTTTACATTGTATAGATTCATCGAGCAGTTTGCAACGCACTATCACCAGAAAAGTCCTATGGAAAAGGACAAAGAATACCCGCTCTATTTGCAACTTAACTGTACCCTGTATTCTTTTTAAATGTGTTCACGTGGTAGGGTAGTGTGATACTCCCTCTGCCTATGCCTACATCGTTCAATCTTTTTTTCATAGTATAACGCCTTAGTAATACAACAGTTATTGAGCTGTTAAGAAAACATACTAACAAACAAACCACCGAGTTTAGAGTAAGACATATACATGTATTGTTCTATTATCAAATCATATATTGTGTCCCAATTCTAAAACGTTAACAGTTTATGGTGTACAATAAAACTATTACTATTAACCACTTTAATATATTTAGACATAAAATATCAAGTTACTCATCAGCCAACAAATCTCAAAATATCGAAAAATGAAAAATACGAGGTACTTGTTCACTCAAATCTAGGAGTCAATTGGTAATGTGTACCTATAGATAGTTCTCAAAGTAAATGAGCAAAAGCGTAACATTTGTATGTAGCATGCTTCATAAAACACTAAACTTAGCCCAAAAAGTAAACGTGCATTTTGTTCCTGGCACTGATTGGTTAATAAGTGAATACAATTCGTTGAATGCACGATGCACTCAAAAGATTAGCAGCTGGGAAAGGCTATTGAACAAAAAGTACGCTTTCGTACTCAAAAAAGGATTACCCTTTTACAACTTTGAAGCATGATTATGCAACCTTATCTTTGGGACAAGAGCCCAAAAACAAGGTACTCGTGAACGAGAGTTGAATTTGCTCCGTGAACGATAGGATACGCTGTTCCCCACCAACAAAATACAGACATATGCTTCAGTGTCCTCAACGCAGATTGTAGAGAACAAGAGAAAAAATGAAATATACTTTGCCATAACAGAATACTGTTAAAGTATTGTTTATTAAGTTTATTAAGTTTCACAAATAACTTTTAAATACCTTCTTTACCGTCAACGGACACTCAAATAAATACACAATACAATGCAATGCAATGTAATACAACGCATTACAATACAAACTAAATTAGAGTATTTGTGCATAGCATTTTCCCCTTTTGTTTGAAGGATATTTTAAGAATAATTCCAGCGTTCGTACACACCTGGAAATGTCAGGGTTTTGATTTAATTTTCCAAGTGCCTGAAATGTCAGAGAATTTTAAAATAAGGTCAAAAAGGGCCAAAGAGTCCGGGAATTTTGAAACTGTAGACATGTCATGGAAATGTCAGGGAAATTTGTATCAGTGTTGAAAAAATGATGTTCCAGAAAAATAAATTTTAGGACTATGACAGGATCTCAATGAAATCCAAAATGTAACATTTAGTTGATTCCACACGGGGCGTGTACATTGTCTAACATATATCTAAAAGGTTTACACTGTCTTGATTAATGAACTTCTTAGATCTAGTCGCGCTTCAGAAGTGGAAATCCTTCAATTATCAGAGGTTAATGTTTCTAAAACTGTATTGAAATAAACGTACGTCTTGTTTTCAAACCTACACCTTGCTCCTTTCTGTCGTATTAATAAAGCAAAAATAACATATCACGGTGGGATACGAACCACTCGCCTGGGATTTGGTTATTCACTAACACCATAGGCGTTCACCTATTCTGGATACAACTGACGAGTTGTATCTAAGTGGAGTCAAAAGCGAAGATCATTCTAAATTGACGCTCGGTATAAATATATGATACTTTTATCATCTCACACAGGTGAACGTTAGCCTCATGGCTAGCGTGTTTAGCTTCCACTCTCTAGGTTAGTCGATCGAAACCCGTTCATGGCGAACTTTTTGATTTGCTTGCTGTCAATTTATAATAAGTAGGGCAAAATCCAGAAAAAGTAGATCAAAAATACTCCAATGGAGTATAAAATTGGCACCAGGATTCCGAAATGAGACGAATGTTAACTCGTTAAATCTCGGTAGATAAAGTAGGTCAGAAAATCCGGATTAATCCGAACTGATTCGGGAATCTTCGTCATAAGAAGAAGATCAAAAATCCAGAGAAGTAGATCAAAAATACTCCAATGGAGTATAAAATTGTCACCAGGATTCCGAAATGAGCCGAATGTAAACTCGTTAAATCTCGGTAGATGAAGTAGGTCAGAAAATCCGGATTAATCCGAACAAGGTTCGGGAATCTTCGTAATAAGAAGTAGATTAAAAATACTCCCAATGGAGTATAAAATTGTCCCCAATATTCCGAAATACGACGAATCGAATCGGCAAACTTCGGTAAAATAATGAAGTGCATAAAAACCGAAATGATCCGATGAACGTTCGGATAAAATCGTGAACAGGTGTCAGGGGTTTCCCCTCATCTTTCCCCACATTGTTCTAAAAGCCTTATATGGATTTATCACGTAACATTCAAAATGACGTTCCTATATGGTTCTATGGGTTCGAACACGTGACCAAATATACCAAATAAAAATTTTACCTTGACCACTGGATGGGATTTCATAGAAAATATCCAAGAAAACCTATCCTCGTGATCCTTAAATCACTTAAATTCGATCATTTTATTTTCACCCCTTGATGGAATTTTATGAAAGAAGTCATGAAAACACATCATCGTGTAAGGGTTTTCACCTAAATTAGCTCGTTTTATCTTGAGCCTTCAATTGAATTTCTTGAAGAAATATTTTATGAAAAAATATCATCATGTTATGATTTGTATTTAAATAAGACCGTTTCATCTAAATACTTGGATAATATTTCATAAAAAATGCACTTTAAAATTTTTCAGAATTTGCCTTAATTTATCAATGTAATGAAAGTATAAGATTAACTCTCAAATAGCGTTCTATTTTAACCTTTTTATTGAAATCAATACAGGACTCGCTCTCTAAATATTCAATAAAAATTCAACCCTTGGATGTGATTTCGTTGGAAAAAAAATATGTCAAGTCCAGAATCAAATGATTTGTCCAGAACCTCTTAAGATCCTGTTGCTAGTATTCAAATTATTTGCTACAATTTTAACCAGTCACATGATTCAGATATACATCCTCAATTAATGCTATGTGTTTTGCACATAAGAACGAGAAAATAAACATTAGGTTATCTGCCAAATGTTTTAACGGAGAGTTGATAGTTTCACCCCAAATCATCACTCTGTTATACCATGACAGTTACGTCAAGGCAATTTGCAAAATGTTGAGGTAACGATAACAAAGAATGGCGGATGGGAAAGACAGCATGTCCTCTTTCTCGTCCGAAGGTAAGATTCACAGGTAAGATTTTCTTTAAACTAGTTCCATTTGGTGATGTATTTATGGATGGTTATCAAGACTGAGTTAACTCTGCCGTGTGGTCTACAAGAAGCAGAATATAAGCCGTAAACCTACCTGAGATATCCAAGTTCATAATTTTTAGTCGATTCTCGTGTTCTCTCAGTATGTGTGCCTCAGAGCCACACAAAATACTAACTGTAAGTAAACTGTGTATTAACAAGCCATAAAATGACAAATCCAGAAAAAAGAACGTGATGTATATTGTAAATAATAAGGTTTCATTCGCATAGATTGGATGACTTTTACGGACGGTAACGTATTGTATTAGTTGTACATTAGATATTAAGCGGATGCTTACGTACCTGTTAAGCCTCTTTTGACGTTATTGTTATGATGGGTAAGAAAAGGAATCTTGAATTGCCTATATTTGTTTTCAGGACTCACAAGAAACGCTCTTGTATGTGCCTCTATAGGGCAAGGAAAAAACTGAAGTGGCTCGCTTGATGAAACCAATGAAAGTGAAAAATAGCAATGAAGAGGAAAAAGAAGATTTTACTTCAACTACTGATGAGATGTGGCGACGTCAGCCATGGTTGAATAGTTTAGGTAAACATGTGATTCAACAAAATAGACCATAGTCAGATCAGATAATTGTAAATAAGATTTAGATGCAGGTTTATGGCCTACCAGTATGTGATTTTTAACTGTGATTATCATTTTTACCGAATCGTGTAATGAAAAATTGTATGGATAAAATGGATTTGACCACAGAGTTCCGTTTGATTCCTACATGTAAACATGTGATATATGGCATCACTTATCCCGCATTCTGTATTTTCTAAAATAACATGTTCGATTGGCAGGATAATATATTGAGACGTCATAGGCATACTGGTATGACATTATTCATGTTGTTTAAATTTAAGATAGAATATCACACATTACATATTATGAACTGTGTGAAAAAACATTAACTTCCTTGTTGAATAATTTCAAAAGTGTGTAAAATTAAGTCTAACGCAAACGATAACCAGTTGGGGTGTCCCAAACAGAAAGTTTGTCAGCTTGCTTTGTATCATTAACTTATCGAATCCTGAAAATGGCTTCAATATCCAGCAGTATCGTTGCGTTTATATACTAATAACTCTATTTGTCGCATTTCACGTTAAAATATTGTATGTATTCTTTAAATTCGTTTCTCAGCAAATCAGCCTCAAGTCCATACTTTTCTAAAGAATACGAATGGACCCCATGTTTGTGTTGAGGGTTATCTTTGATATATTGTCTCATAGCAAATTCCGCCTTTGGTGATAACTCTTTCCCAATATGTGCAAAGATAGACCTTACAGTTGCCATTGGTGATTTCACCAAATCTCTAAAATTGATATCCAGGAATGTGCATGCGCCCTTTCCTTGGTTGTTGACGTCATATGACTTCCTGAATGACGTGAAACATTCTGCCTCGTGCTTCATGTGCTTTAACACTCTGTGACTGATTACCAGTGGTTCTATGTCGCTCTTGAAATAATACTGTTCAGCGTATGTCTCGTTTACACTACAAGACGAAGGGACGAAACTGGTAGGATCGCGCACTGTATGAACAATTTTTGCATCTGGATATGTTGCCATCAATTGTCGTATGAAGCTCATGTGGTTTGAATCCTTTCGAAGTACACGCTTTTGCACTTTTCCTAAAAAATCAAGATTTTTTGTTCTTATTTTGGTTTAGGTCTTTTTTAGTTCTTTTTAGATTGGTTTAATTAATTAAACAATACAATTTTACTTGAGCGACTTTATTTCAATACAATTAAGTGAAAATTGACAAAACAGTTATGCATATGATCTGAAAATGATAATACTAAACAGTAGGTAACCAGACTGATATCTTTAACTACACCCCAATCCGCACGGTACATTTAGAGTATTATACCATACAGTACTGTTTGGGTATGACGCCATACACTGTTCAGGGTAATGCACAGTACGACTGTCTCCTCTTTAACTACACCCCCAATCTGCACAGTACATTTAAAGTATTATACCATACAGTACTGTTTGGGTATGACGCCATACACTGTTCAGGGTAATGCACAGTACGACTGTCTCCTCTTTAACTACACCCCCAATCCGCACGGTACATTTAGAGTATTGTACCGTACAGTACTGTTTGGGTATGACGCCATACACTGTTCAGGGTAATGCACAGTACGACTGTCTCCTCTTTAACTACACCCCCAATCCGCACGTTACATTTAGAGCATTGTACCGTACAGTACTGTTTGGGTATGGCGCCATACACCGTTCAGGGTAACGCACGGTACGACTGACTCCTCATCACGATTTTTGATTTTGATTTTAAGGCAGAAAATGTCTGTGTTTCCCGTTTCTTTCCCGTTAACTATATAAAACTGTTCTAGTTCGTTCTAATCTGACAAAATTGTTCAAAACTGATATTTTCTCAAATAAGCCAAGTTTCTTTAATTATCTTATTTTGTTTTGTTTATTTTGTTTTATAGTTTCTTGCTAATTTATTCAATATAGAGCTAGTCAATATCTTGCCCATTTGGTAAATGAAGGCCTTGATTTCCAAGTCGTAATGACGGTAAAGCCTTGCTAGAGTTTCATCATCAAGTGTTTGGTACCACGACATGTAAGATAGAAGTTTCTTGTAGGCCATTAAAGGAAGATCACGTGACACAAAACATCGCAAGAATTGAACTTCGCACTCTTCGGGACCTAAAGCGTCGAAGGGATGTGTTTTCTTGATATCAGGAAAGCACATGTTCAAAAGATCTGAAATAAGACAATTGTTGATGTTCTCGGAACAGTGTATTTTCCCCAAAAAAATGTGTAAGACATGTAAGTTAGTGTACATAAAAAACTAAATAATTACTTAATTATTGTCGTTAATTATTGTCGACTGCAAAGAGAATGACACAACCCTGGGGCAAAACAATCTCTAAGTAAACTTTTGTGAAAAAGGTGGCCTTGAAATTTACCGGTCATGACCAATTAAAGTCGAATCAAATTTTAACACGTACTAGTCTGCTCTTGCATAAGTTAAGCAATGTGAAGTTACGTGCAGAATTATTATAACGGCGCAGTCACCTATGTTTTGAAGTGCATGTCCTACCCTCGACTCCTTTTCGAATGCGTTGTTATTCAATGGCTTAGGGTTCAGCATTTGCCATACAGGAGGTGCAAACAGGCTATCGTCTTGCGCAAGTAAATTAAACAAAAAAGTAGTCCCTGTCCTCATCTGCCCAACGATGAATATAGGATTTTTAATCTCAACCTAAAATATAAAAGAAGTAACAATTTAGCACTATATTGTAATGATATACATGTAATGTGTTAACAATCCCCGGGATTGCCATGATTGTTATTTGATAAACGTTTCGTCCAGTACGTACATCCGGGATATGGAGAGTGAGAATAAACGCCATTACAAATGAACCCAAAGTTTTATGTCTGATCGTTATTGAACCAAATGATCAGTTCGCATGGTGTCAGATTAATGGATTCAGTCGTCAGAGGATAGAACTATCTATCAAGATCTCGTAGGCTTTAGGATAAAAGCTGAAAAGCACTGACGGAGAAGAAATTAGGGACTCAAGTCTGAGAATTCACAGATATTCCAGCGGAAAATTCCCAAAAACTGTCGTACAACGTCACACGTGAACTACTCGTGATAGAACTTCGCGGAGAGGAAGTGAACAGTGAATTTTATGCTTCGCGGATCACTGGATTTACATTTTGGAAACAGTTTACAGTTTAGCGGTGATATATTGCATTGCAAGTAGACTATATGACTATACTACATTTATGTACAACTGTAGTGTTAATATTTCTAGTGATCATGGCTAAATTTTCACCACCTTCAGAATTTAAGTTCGACAGACCAGCAGAATGGCCAGCTTGGAGAGATAGATTCATAACATTCCGCCAAGCTTCAAAACTCCACAAAGAGGATGAGGTAACACAAATTGCTCAATTATTATACACTATGGGGCCACAAGCAAATATTATTTACAAATCGTTTCAATTTGCTGAACCTGTAGAGCCTGTTGAGGGTGCGGAAGCAGCACAGCCTCAAGGTGATTTACGCACATATGATAATGTTTTGAAGCGATTTAACGACTACTTTATACCCAAGGTGAACGTGATACATGAACGCAAAACATTTGGATTGCGCTCTTGGGATAGGAATAATGAAAGCATTGAAACATTCATTGAGACCTTGTATGAACTTAGCAAGCACTGTGAATATGAAAACAGAGATGAACAGATTAGGGATAGGATAATTCTGAATGTCGAAGATGAATTTCTCTCGGAGAAACTGCAGACATTGGCGATGGATAACCCCCTGACTCTCTCAAGAACAATCGAAATAGTTCGTTCTCATGAATTGATTAAGGGACAATCCAAGAAACCTACTCCTGAAAACAATGTAGACCGTCTCAGCTATGGCAGCCATAGGAGCAGAGCCAAGCCAAGGTCCAAACAGAAACAGTCAACAAACAATGATGACAAATCAAGATCATCAAAGAAATGTTCCAGATGCGGCTACAATCATTATGATGGAAAATCTTGCCCAGCACAAGGCAAAATCTGTAATAAGTGCAAAAAGAAAAATCATTTTTCTTCAGTGTGTAAAAGCAAAAGCAGCCATGTTCAAGGTGTCAGTGTTGAAGCTTACGATGTAGATCAATCTGAGCATGTTGATTCTTCTGAATTTTTCATTGGAGAAATATCTGATAATTCACATATGCAAAGTCATGAGCCTCCTTGGCGTGTTCAACTTCCAATACATGATCGTAAGCTAAGCTTCAAGATCGACACCGGGGCTGATATAAATGTAATATCAAATGATTCATATGAGAGGTTGTCTCCAAGGCCAAAGTTGACCAAGTTCAACGGCATAATAAAGACTGTGGGAGGCAGTGTGTCTTCAAAGGGATCCTTTATAGCTAAAAGCTCTTTGAATGGTAAAAGGTTCTCTATGAGGCTGTATGTGGTTGATCGAAAGTCAGATAATCTTTTGAGCAGAAATTCGTCAAAGAATTTGAATCTGATTCAGTTTAATGAAGCCCAAGGCAATATTGAACAAAGTCACACTCCCAGTAACACAGTGTCAAATCTCAATGTATCTGACGGAGCTCAGCCAGGTACTATATCTAGTAACAAAGTTACTCAAAGTGTACATGATATTGATAACGTTACTCAGGGTACCCAAAGGTCGGGTCACAATGATATTGATAAGATTATCCATGACCCAGATTTATATGGCGAGGTTGGCAATATGAAATGTCCCCCAGTGAAAATAAAAATCAAAGATGATGCTACCCCATATAGTATAAATGTGCCACGATGCGTACCATTTCCATTGATGAAAAAATTACGCGAAACTCTTGACCTAATGAAAAAACTTAAAATCATTGCCCCAGTGCGAGAACCAATCGAATGGTGTTCACCAATGGTTCCAGTACTTTCTAAGTCAGGTAAGCTCCGAATAACAGTCGACTATAGACGGCTAAATGAGTCAATATGTCGCGAAAGATATATGTTACCTACAGTAGACACTATTCTGCAGAAGTTAACAGGTAGTAAAGTATTTACTTCATTAGACGCGACCAGCGGCTTCTATCAGAGGCATGTTCTAATCAGTGGACTGGCCCCAAGAAAAGATGGACTGGACTCTGGGCCATCTTTTAGACATTGCTTCACAAAATTGCTAAAAAGTGGACTTAACCCTCTTTACTCCATTATAGGCCACACTTTAGGTTTTCTGTAAGTATTTTGACTAAAAGATGGCCCCAAGCAATACATATCTAAAATTGAATTTTACTTATCAATATCATTATCCTAGCAAATGAAGTTCGATAGGGATGTCACGAAGCCCTCCATTTGTCAAGTCCTTTTCCCAAGCACAATAAAAAATATGTGGATTTTTAAATATATTCCTTTCAAATCAAAAAGATGGAATTTAGAAGGGTCGAGGGTCGAGCACAGACACACATAACATGAGTAGCGGGATGAGTAGACGGTGTTTTTCAAAAATATAGCTTTGTTACATGCAAGAGGAAGGCATTTTATTGTAGATTGGAGAGCAGGGGCGTAGTCAGCTTTCAGTCAGGGGGGTACGATCGCCAAATTTTGGGGTTTCAGTCAAGTGGGTGGCATAATCGTGGCATAAGCAAGGCAAAACAAAAAAATAAGATCTGTTTTGGAATTTACAAAAATTGATGCAACTTTGCTCAAAATTGAGCTAGAATTAAATAAGCTAAAAAAGCATTTTAAAGCTCCTTTCTTCCACTATCTAATGGTTCTATTTTTATTGGTTATGAGGGGATGCGACCCATCACACCCCCCTCTGGCTATGGAGAGATTGTGTTACCCGTAAGCAATTCACTCACAAGAAATGGAATATTGTTTCATATAATATATTTGTTCTCTCATTAATATGCTACTGATCTCCAGATGGCAGGTATTTAAATTAATCCAGTTGTTTCTTCCATTCTAACTTATAACAAGAACACAAACGTGTACAATATGTCCATACCGATGGGTGGTCCTAGAGTTTTTATCCCCAATGCCCAACTTTTTAATCAGTTGAAAATACAAGATTTTAGGTAAAAAAATCAAAATGGCAACATCAGCCAGAATGCCCCAAAACTGATCAGCTTGAGATTTTCATACAAAGAATCACATCTGAAAAGTTGAATTCGATCTTTCAAATGGTTCATCTGTAAACGTGTAGATAAGTCTTTGCACACAAGATTCAGGATGGAAGATCCAAAATGATCGCCTTATCATTTACCCAGAATGCTTAAAATCATCCCTGAAAAGTTTAAAGTTGACATGGCAGATTGATATTAAGTTAAAGTTCAGCATGTATCCATGTTTCAGTGTGATAATTTGGATCACTAGTCGAATTATGAAGCAAACAAGTGAATGTCTATGATGTTCATGTGTAACTCAGTAATACTATGTATGCCAGATAATCCATTTGAGCATCGCTATATCAAAAAAAGCTTCATTAAATCCAGCAGCAGAAAAGACATGCTAACTACTGAACTATATTCATCATATCCATGTACCCATGTGTGAATTCAATATCAAGTGTGGTCATTTCCATAAAGATTATGAAGCATGTAAAGGACCTTATACACCCTCCATTGGGATCTCCCCATGGGAAAAAAATAATTCATCTGATTTTTCAAAATGAGTATTCTGCTTCAATTATTACATTTATATGCACACGTATCTTGTTGACCTATATTCAGCACTGTATTGATGTATAGGCCACTTATTAGGGTCATAATTCAATCATGAAGTGTAGAGGCATAGATTCCAAACCAGGAAGTATTTTTGTGTCTGTCAAAATCCATTTACATCCTACGCATCCCTGCATCTTATCCAAATATGTTACTACATAATGAAATATAAAAGTATAATATTTGGTTTTACAAACTTGTATGATATTTGATAATTGTAAAAGTTGTTTTGGAGCATTTTTCTATAGCCATTTTGTAGGGAAAAAATGATGAAAAATTTAGCAATCTTTTAATTTTAAGTATGACCTGAATCGATTGCAAACTTCATATTTGCACATTTGATGAGATAAACCATTTGTGTCGTATTGTGAAATTATTAAGTTTGCAATCGATTCAGGTCATAGTGTATTTTTGGTATTTCTGTGATAATCAATGGAAACCAATGGCCCCTATTGGGATCTGCTGATATCCTCATGTTAAGTCAATGGTGCACAGCCCCATGAAAGTCAATACAACCTTACTGAACGAAATGATCCCTATCTCAGCTTATGTGTGTCCGAGCACTTTAATATTTTCCAAAGTATTATATGACATTTTATTCTTCATGTTACACCTACGAATGATTCATTTTGACCATAGGGATATTTGCCAATAATTGCACCTTGTCCTTTGAGATTTTAGAGATAAAGTATGTAAAGGTATTATCACCACATGCAATTCAACACTTATGGATTTTCATTTATGTGCGGAAACTGACTTTTATCAATACGTGATAATATATAATTTTATTGTTACCAGCCAGCCCGAAAAAATATATAATAAATTAAAGTGATTTTTTAATAAAAGTTAAATTACCAAAATTAGCAGTGATTTGATAATTATCAATTGTTTTTATAAATTATCAGATAATGCTAATTTCACACGGGCCCTTTTCTATGAAACATTTGCTAGAAATAGTTATCAATAAAAGTGATAGTTTTGATGTAACTAAAATTATAACTGTTAGCAATAGTTTTGATAATTATCAATATTATCTGATATTATCAGATGAACATTTGTCCTAACTTTCTTGATTTAGTGAAAATATGACGATTAGCGAGAGTTTTGATAATTATAATTATCTTTATTATCTATTTTAACTTAGGCAACATTTGCCCAAGACCACAAAAAATGTTAGTGATAAAAAAGTGCTGGAGGAATTATTGCCATTAACGATAATACTCAAATCACACGGGCTTTAGCATGTTCAAGGAAAACAGATTTTTCAGATTTAGTCTTTATAGGATTAAGCGAAACTTGTGGCAATTTTTGATAAAAGCTACCATTCAAGTGACATGGGGCTGGAAAAATTAGCAAATAAAAGTGAGTTTCCACACATACCTCCATATTTCCCTGCCATTAAGAGTCAACCGTTTTAATGGAATGATAAATAATTCTGTTATAGTTACAAAACAAAAAAAATGAATGGTTTTATATTGGTCATTTTACAAAAATATAATTCAACACTACGCCATACGTTTTTTTCATTTTCATAAAATATATACTGAAGGATTTAAACTACTGACTGCAAACTTCTATGATATTTTCAGTAAGGGAACATTTGATATCAATTGGAATTCACATCTGTCCTAACAAATTGATAGTTGTGGAACCCCCCCCCCCCCCCTCTCCAAATTAAATTGAGTTAAGGTGTTGGTTGTCCAGCCCCATTCTGATACTCATAGCATCTTTCTGTTTCACCTGAAACATGCTCTGATATTATGAGGCATATTCTGTGATCTGAGCACATCAGATGGGAAGGGTTATAACTGTCAATAAGTGTGATAGTTATGTAACATGAGGAGCTTCACTTTTCAAAATATACAGTCAACATTTGTAAGGGAAACAACAAAGATATTTAGGTGGCGTGCAGATGAGTGTCAGGTAGATTGTCAGCTAGATTGTCCCCATTGAAAAGAATGTGAAGGATAATTTAAGTTTGACAAATTATGCAAATATTATACAAGTGTGGTCATACTAAAATTATAAAGCATGTCAATTTTAGATTTTAGATATAAAGTATGAGAGCCTTGTAATTCAGCTCTTCCAGATTTATTCTGCCTTAAACTTACAATGGAATGCTATTGATTCTGATATATTTACAAAAAATGATGTAACTTTAGAATTTTCATCAACAATAGAATTCAACTATAGCTAGTTCTTTTATTTTTTGCAAATCACAGCTTAAAACTAATGATTGCAAACTCCTCCGACATAATCATTTAATAGGGAAAATTCTATATCAATTGGGATACACATATACCCTTACCAACTGCAAGTTGTGGAAAAGTTTGTAATTAATTTTTTTAGCATTGTTTACCCCCACCTCTCAACATTAAGCTGTCTCGAGGCTATTTTTGGGTCATGTAAAGTTTTGAAATCAGAGCTTCATTGTTTGTGATAATTGTTACTTTGACAAAATTATATACAATTTTAAAGGGATACTAAGATACAATAGTTGATGGTGTCAGGTACAGATTGTATCACTTGATAAGGTTTTATGATTCTATTAGGCATGCATCTTGGGTGGGTTGGATCACTCAGTACCATCCTTTTACTTAACCCTTTATACTCCAGTTTGAAGCCACTTTTTAGTCATTCTTCTATGAAAATACCTAAACAGTGGCCTTTGTATCAGTCCACCTTTTAGTCATTTTAACCACACAATGACTAAACAATGGATAAGGCCACAAAGTCCACTAAATTGGAGCCAGTACACCTTTTAGAACATGCCTCTATCAGATGCCCTTGTCTGAAGAGAGCCAATACTTGACAACTTTTATCACGCCATATGGTAGGTACGTTTTCAGAAAGCTACCTCAGGATATTTCAATCGCTCCGGAAATTTTTCAGAGAGAGATGTCAAATATTCTGGATGGTATCCCAGGCGTTGCTGTTTTCATGGACGATATAATTGTCCACGGTGATTCTGAAAAATCGCACAATGAAAACCTTGAGAAAGTTTTAAAGAGACTAAAATCAAGAGGAGTCAAACTCAATAAGAACAAATGTAACTTCAAGAAAACGGAATTAGCTTTTCAATGGGAACCTGCAAGGATATATTTTGTCTGATAAAAGTCTGCAATCTCCTGGAAAAAACAAATTCTCGTTTGGCCCGACTGATTCCATCAAACTGAATGTTTGGGCATCATTCATATGTCCCAGAAATCCACTGTGTATGTGTCTTATTTTTTTTTATTGTTATCGATTACTACTTGTGTGTGCATACAATGGAATCTCCTGGCTCCGGAGTAAAATTGTTCTTGAGGTTCTACTTGAAGTCGATATATTTCATGAGATGTTCCATCTATTGCACCAAGTGCGAAGGGTAAATCATGCATCTCCACGCATAGCATCCCACTCATCAAGGGTTGGCCAGTTGATTTCAGGGGCAAACAAAGCATGCAGGACTGGCCACGTATCGTTTATGACCCTAACAGGATCTTAAGAGGTTCTGGACAAATCATTTGATTCTGGACTTGACATATTTTTTTTCCAACGAAATCACATCCAAGGGTTGAATTTTTATTGGATATTTAGAGAGCGAGTCCTGTATTGATTTCAATAAAAAGGTTAAAATAGAACGCTATTTGAGAGTTAATCTTATACTTTCATTACATTGATAAATTAAGGCAAATTCTGAAAAAATTTTAAGTGCATTTTTTATGAAATATTATCCAAGTATTTAGATGAAACGGTCTTATTTAAATACAAATCATAACATGATGATATTTTTCATAAAATATTTCTTCAAGAAATTCAATTGAAGGCTCAAGATAAAACGAGCTAATTTAGGTGAAAACCCTTACATGATGATGTGTTTTCATGACTTCTTTCATAAAATTCCATCAAGGGGTGAAAATAAAATGATCGAATTTAAGTGATTTAAGGATCACGAGGATAGGTTTTCTTGGATATTTTCTATGAAATCCCATCCAGTGGTCAAGGTAAAATTTTTATTTGGTATATTTGGTCACGTGTTCGAACCCATAGAACCATATAGGAACGTCATTTTGAATGTTACGTGATAAATCCATATAAGGCTTTTAGAACAATGTGGGGAAAGATGAGGGGAAACCCCTGACACCTGTTCACGATTTTATCCGAACGTTCATCGGATCATTTCGGTTTTTATGCACTTCATTATTTTACCGAAGTTTGCCGATTCGATTCGTCGTATTTCGGAATATTGGGGACAATTTTATACTCCATTGGGAGTATTTTTAATCTACTTCTTATTACGAAGATTCCCGAACCTTGTTCGGATTAATCCGGATTTTCTGACCTACTTCATCTACCGAGATTTAACGAGTTTACATTCGGCTCATTTCGGAATCCTGGTGACAATTTTATACTCCATTGGAGTATTTTTGATCTACTTCTTATGACGAAGATTTCCGAACCTTGTTCGGATTAATCCGGATTTTCTGACCTACTTCATCTACCGAGATTTAACGAGTTTACATTCGTCTCATTTCGGAATCCTGGTGACAATTTTATACTCCATTGGAGTATTTTTGATCTACTTTTTCTGGATTTTGCCCTACTTATTATATCTTTACAACAAGCAAATCAAAAAATTCGCCATGAACGGGTCTCGATCGACTAACCTAGAGCATGGAAGCTAGGCACGTTAGCCATGAGGCTAACGTGCAACCGATACGAAAAGATAAAAGTATTATATATTTATACCGAGCGTCAATTCAAAATGATCTTCACTTTTGACTGCACGTAAATACAACTCGTCAGTTGTATCCAGAATAGATGAACGCCTATGGTACTAGTGAATAACCAAGTCCCAGGCGAGTGGTTCGCACCCCACCGTGATATGTTGTTTTTGCTTTTTTAATACGACAGAAAGGAGCAAGGTCACTGGCATGTAGCGGTCCTGATATCGATACATTCTACACGCAATAAAACCAGATACCTGCGTGTGATTAAAACTACATGTTAGAGCGTCGATATCCTACAAATCCTATTTTTTCATAAAAATATTTTTTCATGAAATCCAATCGAAGGGTGAAGATAAAACGATCTTTTAGGTAAAACAGCTTTACATGATCTGGTGATGTGTTTTCATAACTTTTTTCATAAAAGACCATTCTCGGTTTGGAGAACAAAGTTCGTCACTCTAATTGAGCGTTATCCCTGCTTCGGACAAATTTGATTTTTTTACATAATATAGATTTGAATGTCTTCTTTTGAATAGTCATAGTTTAATTTGGGTAATATTTCTAGATTTTTCATATAAAAATTACTAGTGAAACACCCAACGTCGCTTTTATGATTCGTACCACTTTTTTAACTTGGTGTATTGCATATTTCCGTTGGTTGATTTGAAAAAAAGACAAACAACGTATACATGAATATGTCATAAGCATATAGTGAGATAATTGTTAGATTAGGTTTGCTATAAGTGACTTTAAAACAAAAAAATAAAAAACATTAGTTCACGTGTTAAAGTCCCATTGACCACGACATCAAGGAAAATTGAGCTTTTTGTCATCAGACATCTTTATAGATGGAACTAGCTATGTACTACATTTTTAAATACACTCACATTGTACATGTAGCTGTAATATCTAAGATGTTATTTTTATTGATGAAAAGATTCTTACATACTAAAGTTACATTAAAATATCAATTGCAATAGCCACCTGTTTTTAACATCCCTTTGTCACTCATCCCTTAATTATCTCTGTGTATCTTAAACGTGTGTGTGTTCGATGTTGATAGCACCCGAGTGCAACCTAAGGAGCACATACAATACATTTTGTGTATGCCCAGTCTGGCCGCCTTATATCTGCCTGCACCGAGAAATGGGCGCAGCTTTGACAATTAACGAATGATATAACGATATCACGGATTTCACCGAATGTTATTCATCCCTAAATAGCTTTTTTATTTAGTCTTATGATCCGACTGATGTTTCAATTTTTTGCAGTGACTCTGAAATTGCTGCGCCAGATATGACATCACAGCGACTCATTTTCCTACATTTAAATCACTAAACTAAATCAATTGAAACATAATCATTAAAGAATGAGGACCTTGTATTTTACTTTGGACGAGGGTAGTGGCCATGTCTTGGCATGGCTAGTTGTGCATTAACGTTTGATACTGTTGTGCGGATAAAAATAATGAATATATGTTAAAGTAGCACTAAACAGATACTTTTAAAGTTAAAAGAATATAGTTACATTTAAAGAATGGGCCCAACGAATAGATATTGAATATAGGACTCGTTTGATGAAACGTTCGTTCTTTTAATTCTAATAAACCTAGAAATCAATCAACGATTAAGTAAATTGACAAGACTTCATGTTCAAGTTGGCTGAATTTCGTGTAACTTAACTCTGTTATGTTTCTAGATTTTACATATGGAGAACAGAATTCGAAATCATAATCACAATCGTATTTTAAGGCAAATAGGCCATGAATATGCTTTTAGTTACACGGTGGATGATCAAATTAACACATTTTGGATGTTGAATTTCATTTCAAGTTCATTCGAATTTACGCATTATCGTGGGAAAGCCCATGGCATTATCCAATAAAATTGATATATATACTGTCTAGGCTGAGACTAACATATATAATGTTATTTAATGTATTTAATATACAGGATATATCTGAGAAAGTTATGCAATATATCTACACGAGAAATAGTAGGGACCGAGGGTTGATATATTACCTTTACCTGTCGAAAATCGAGTATAAACTATGAGGATTAGATACGCATTGAATGTAATGGAACCGTCATGTAATAATTAGAAATGATAATCACAATCAAATCATGAATATTTTATCTAGATTTAAAGTGCTTAAGATTTATTTTTAAAACTCAACCGAACTATTAACATTTAAAAGCACCGAACGAATTTTCTGGGGATTGCTGATGAGCGGGTTGGATGGGATGGGAGGGATAAAATGAAATACTAGATAAAATATTGATACCTTTACGCATGTCAATCTCAAATTAGAATGCATATATCATTATCTCTTTTATTCTTCTGTATTGTAATACGATAGTCTGATTATTGCCAATATCCTATACATGAAATAATGTACAACGTGTATTCTACATTGAATAACAAACGAAATAAAACTCATCTTTGTACGAATTTATTTTTCATATGACACAAAGTAACATAACATTGTTATATGTTGCATTTACGACTACTACAGCAAATCAGAAAATTCGTACAATATCAAACGTAAGAGTTGTTCACAAATACATTGGTATTTTGATATGAGTATCATGTAGTATTAAAATATTAAAATCATATGATCAGCAAGTTTATAAGCTTAATATTGTATTGTTTTTTATTTAAGTGTCGCATGCTTAATTTCATACATATACATCTGTACAATCATCCAAAAAGCCTCGAGCCACCAATGGCTAATGAGACACTGCTAATCAAAATAAATCATATAATATTATATAATAAATGCATAATATGAGTCAGTTGCAGAAATAGGATTATGAATAAAGCAAAGTTCATGACCTCTATTACGAACATTGTTTGATGAACTCGATCACTCAGTCAGTTGTTGAACATATGCAAATGTGGTCAGGTTATAAATATAAGTACAATTTAAGTCCATGATATTTTCACATATTGAACATAACACTCAGTTTACAAAGAGATGTATACAAATCTAATCCACAAGTAGAAATGATTGTTTCATGCTGTTTATGCATTGTGTATAAACTGTAATCCAAAACATGAATAAAGTGGGCAAGAGGTGGTTGTATGATGGCCCATAAAATCACATTATGTAACACCGGCACCCTGGTTCAATATAGTGCAGTGGCCCATGTTTGATATACGTACATCAAAACTCATGTTTTTTCAAGGAAAGAAGCTAGATTAGTGATATATTGAAAAATCAAACTACTATACCCCAATACTGTAGCCCGTATTTCTTTAAAAGGAATACAGGCTACAGTGAAGTTGCAAATGGAGGACCTTTGTTTATTTCCATAGTTCTGGAGGAATACTAGATTTTACATTGTATAGATTCATCGAGCAGTTTGCAACGCACTATCACCAGAAAAGTCCTATGGAAAAGGACAAAGAATACCCGCTCTATTTGCAACTTAACTGTACCCTGTATTCTTTTTAAATGTGTTCACGTGGTAGGGTAGTGTGATACTCCCTCTGCCTATGCCTACATCGTTCAATCTTTTTTTCATAGTATAACGCCTTATTAATACAACAGTTATTGAGCTGTTAAGAAAACATACTAACAAACAAACCACCGAGTTTAGAGTAAGACATATACATGTATTGTTCTATTATCAAATCATATATTGTGTCCCAATTCTAAAACGTTAACAGTTTATGGTGTACAATAAAACTATTACTATTAACCACTTTAATATATTTAGACATAAAATATCAAGTTACTCATCAGCCAACAAATCTCAAAATATCGAAAAATGAAAAATACGAGATACTTGTTCACTCAAATCTAGGAGTCAATTGGTAATGTGTACCTATAGATAGTTCTCAAAGTAAATGAGCAAAAGCGTAACATTTGTATGTAGCATGCTTCATAAAACACTAAACTTAGCCCAAAAAGTAAGCGTGCATTTTGTTCCTGGCACTGATTGGTTAATAAGTGAATACAATTCGTTGAATGCACGATGCACTCTAAAGATTAGCAGCTGGGAAAGGCTATTGAACAAAAAGTACGCTTTCGTACTCAAAAAAGGATTACCCTTTTACAACTTTGACAACTTTGAAGCATGAACTTCGGAAGATCTAACGAAATGTACTTACTGTTACCCTGTGGATCCCAGGGTTTTGATATGTTCTACAAAGTCATGCAAAGACAGACCATATATGCACTAAAAATATCTGTGACACTTGTATGATATGTATTCCACTTTGAACCACCATCTATTTCAATATTGTGAAAATATATATTTCCAAAATTATGAAATAAAGGAGCTTGTATTCGCGAATGCCGCTAACGCCTGTCGGCTACCGGATAAACCTACTTTACTATTTTATGGGCAATTCATTAAAATATCAATGGAATATTGTCAGGTTCTTTTCATATTTAAATGAGTCGCCCATAGAATGGTAGGTTAATCCGGAAGCTGAAATCTTCCATTCCCAAATCATAGTCTTAGCTTGTATTCGCAAATGCAACTAACGCCTGTCGGCTACCGGATTAACCTATTATTTTACTGGAAACTCATGTCAATACGAATAGTACCTGCCACTATTCCATTCATATTTAAATGACTTTGTCATATTATACTGGGTTGATCAGGTAGCCGGAAGGCGTTAGTTGCATTCGCGAATATAAGGTTAGCTTGTATTCAATAATGCAAGAAACGCCTGTCGGCTACCGGATTAAACTACCTCTGGAGACATCGGGATTTTAAAGCGGCGTGCAAAGCGTAATCGGGTACACCCCAGTTGTCCGAAACCCAGTTGTCCGAAACCCATTACTCCGAAAAATAAAGTCATAATTTACCAGAGAAAGCGGGGGGCGTAGCTTACTTAAACTTACGTCAGTTTCATGCCATGTATTTGGCCAAATTAATGGCATGGACGCATTCTGTTATTCATAGATCTCTCTCTCACTTTGAATTGCATCCATTGCATGGCGTTACCAGAATGGCAGGAACGGGAGATTTATTTTACATTGTGATTCTAAAAAAAGGTTATTAAAACACAATATATATTACGGAACAGTTTATCTTATCTTCTTCAATCTCTTTTATATAGGCAAAATAAAATGAAACATTTTGAAACAGATAAAATAATTTATCGCATAAAACTTTAAGAATAAAACAGTATACAAATTACGTTGTCAAAATATTTCGTCGCATTTAATTTCTTAGTCTCGGTCTCTTATCAAATCGTAAAAGAATAAAACATTCTATACTTAATCACTTGGGATTTATGATTCGGCATTCGTTTCAGGCATTTGTTTTTTATGTTCTTCTCCTGAAATGTATTTGTTTGACAATAATCAGAGAAAGTGCGTATACGTATAAATATGCCACGCAAACAAACGGGTGTGACTTCAATTTCTTGTCTGTCTGAGGATGTATTGGGAACGAGGTAGAATTAAAGAATTCTTATGAACGAGTCATGCAAGATACTAGAACTAGTAAAGTAATGTAAATGGATAAGTTAATTTCTGATGGATCTGGATATAATATATTTCAAAACTTTGTAAACACTAGATACCTTCATTTAGGCAGATATAGTATCTTGATATATTTGGCTATCATGCGTTAAAAATACGTTCCTAAAACTATGAAGACGTTAGGTGAGAAATATTGCTATTGTACGTTCGAAAAGTATTTGGTTGTATTTTGTAGTTCTCAAGTTACCCATGAACTTTCGTGGGCTAATTAACGTCTTGACTTAGCATATTTAGCCTAATTTTGCAATGATGTCAACGTGATTCAAATGTTATGCTGTCGTGATTCGCAGAGGTTGCGACAAGATTCGTTTTACAACAGATGTAACTATGAGAACATGAAAGCTCATAATCCTGATTATGCAACCTTATACAATCGTTGGGACAAGAGCCCAAAAACAAGGTACTCGTGAACGAGAGTTGAATTTGCTCCGTGAACGATAGGATACGCTGTTCCCCACCAACAAAATACAAACATATGCTTCAGTGTCCTCAACGCAGATTGTAGAGAACAAGAGAAAAAATGAAATATACTTTGCCAGAACAGAATACTGTTAAAGTATTGTTTATTAAGTTTATTAAGTTTCACAAATAACTTTTAAATGCCTTCTTTACCGTCAACGGACAGTCAAATAAATACACAATACAATGCAATGCAATGTAATACAACGCATTACAATACAAACTAAATTAGAGTATTTGTGCATAGCATTTTCCCCTTTTGTTTGAAGGATATTTTAAGAATAATTCCAGCGTTCGTACACACCTGGAAATGTCAGGGTTTTGATTTAATTTTCCAAGTCCCTGAAATGTCAGAGAATTTTAAAATAAGGTCAAAAAGGGCCAAAGAGTCCGGGAATTTTGAAACTGTAGACATGTCATGGAAATGTCAGGGAAATTTGTATCAGTGTTGAAAAAATGATGTTCCAGAAAAATAAATTTTAGGACTATGACAGGATCTCAATGAAATCCAAAATGTAACATTTAGTTGATTCCACACGGGGCGTGTACATTGTCTAACATATATCTAAAAGGTTTACACTGTCTTGATTAATGAACTTCTTAGATCTAGTCGCGCTTCAGAAGTGGAAATCCTTCAATTATCAGAGGTTAATGTTTCTAAAACTGTATTGAAATAAACGTACGTCTTGTTTTCAAACCTACACCTTGCTCCTTTCTGTCGTATCAATAAAGCAAAAATAACATATCACGGTGGGATACGAACCACTCGCCTGGGATTTGGTTATTCACTAACACCATAGGCGTTCACCTATTCTTGATACAACTGACGAGTTGTATCTAAGTGGAGTCAAAAGCGAAGATCATTCTAAATTGACGCTCGGTATGAATATATGATACTTTTATCATCTCACACAGGTGAACGTTAGCCTCATGGCTAGCGTGTTTAGCTTCCACTCTCTAGGTTAGTCGATCGAAACCCGTTCATGGCGAACTTTTTGATTTGCTTGCTGTCAACTTATAATAAGTAGGGCAAAATCCAGAAAAAGTAGATCAAAAATACTCCAATGGAGTATAAAATTGTCACCAGGATTCCGAAATGAGACGAATGTTAACTCGTTAAATCTCGGTAGATAAAGTAGGTCAGAAAATCCGGATTAATCCGAACTGATTCGAGAATCTTCGTCATAAGAAGTAGATCAAAAATCCAGAGAAGTAGATCAAAAATACTCCAATGGAGTATAAAATTGTCACCAGGATTCCGAAATGAGCCGAATGTAAACTCGTTAAATCTCGGTAGATGAAGTAGGTCAGAAAATCCGGATTAATCCGAACAAGGTTCGGGAATCTTCGTAATAAGAAGTAGATTAAAAATACTCCCAATGGAGTATAAAATTGTCCCCAATATTCCGAAATACGACGAATCGAATCGGCAAACTTCGGTAAAATAATGAAGTGCATAAAAACCGAAATGATCCGATGAACGTTCGGATAAAATCGTGAACAGGTGTCAGGGGTTTCCCCTCATCTTTCCCCACATTGTTCTAAAAGCCTTATATGGATTTATCACGTAACATTCAAAATGACGTTCCTATATGGTTCTATGGGTTCGAACACGTGACCAAATATACCAAATAAAAATTTTACCTTGACCACTGGATGGGATTTCATAGAAAATATCCAAGAAAACCTATCCTCGTGATCCTTAAATCACTTAAATTCGATCATTTTATTTTCACCCCTTGATGGAATTTTATGAAAGAAGTCATGAAAACACATCATCATGTAAGGGTTTCACCTAAATTAGCTCGTTTTATCTTGAGCCTTCAATTGAATTTCTTGAAGAAATATTTTATGAAAAAATATCATCATGTTATGATTTGTATTTAAATAAGACCGTTTCATCTAAATACTTGGATAATATTTCATAAAAAATGCACTTTAAAATTTTTCAGAATTTGCCTTAATTTATCAATGTAATGAAAGTATAAGATTAACTCTCAAATAGCGTTCTATTTTAACCTTTTTATTGAAATCAATACAGGACTCGCTCTCTAAATATCCAATAAAAATTCAACCCTTGGATGTGATTTCGTTGGAAAAAAAATATGTCAAGTCCAGAATCAAATGATTTGTCCAGAACCTCTTAAGATCCTGTTCCCTGCATATTTGAGAGCGATGTACGTTTAACATGAGAGAGAGAAGACTGTAGCATGGATAGGAGGGCAACCATAAAAGTTTTAAGAGAAGTCTGTTTCGAGGGGATAGTGTCTGTTTCATAAATTGGGTCTGAGGTAGAAATTGTAAATACATATCATTAAAGGTTGCAAGTGTTTCTCCAGTGCATTGGAATAATTCGAATTCATGCGTACAGAACATGTTGTAAACATCACGACCATCCCAAATATTTTCCTCGTTCGGAAATAAGCGTTGTCTTATTCCCGGTAAGGGACCAATTGGAGTAAGGGCCATCAACAAAAACGTAATTATATTTGCATCCATGATAGGTAAAAGAGGTACAGGCTGAACAAGGAACATGAGTAACGTCACAAGAACGTGCTTCTGAGCCAATGTTAAATGCACCTGAAATCCATTCATTTCAAGAATTTTAATTTGCAATTGATTTACAGTAACGGCATTGTTCAAGCCAAGAGCCCATACGCTTCATTCGGTCCTAAAACTACGATTTTTTCAAGTAACATGAGACAAGTTTGTGCATCGCTGAGTATTTGGCAGTGACACGTATCTATGCGAATGCGTTCATATATTTGCTTGACTTGTGCACTGGTGTGTCACAACCTTCTTACGATAGTACACGAGTAACATGGCTTCGAAAACTGTAAGCAAAAGTAAGTTACTTGACTAATTAGCAAATAAATATGTACGTTCATATACTTACAGGCATCGTACAGTGTTTTTCTAAATATGCATTCGATATTTCAAAACAGTACGTGCTTAGTGTTTCGTTTATTTATTCAATGAAATCAGAAACTACATGTATATCCCACAATATTGCAGCAGCCTTATTACTGAATTTATATCTGTTTCAGAACCTACGCTCTTGACTCGTTTTCTTCGAAACCAGAAGTTTTACTTTTACTAAGAAGCTACTTGGTGCATCCATGTTGTTGGACAGAAACTGTCGATACCATCAAAGACAATCTCCATCTTCTAACAGAAGACATGTCGAGTTACTACAAACAAACAAGCTATGATCAGCTACAGACCCGTCTTTCTACAAAGCTTGGGAAGCTGGTTACAGGAAAGGAGGTTGTCAAAGATACAGAAATTCAGTAAGAGATTTTAGGGTTTTTTCATTCTTTTTAGTACTATTATTTACTAGACTTTCAAATTTCAGTTTGATTTTGCTTATTTATACAATTTTTATCCGACTTGTGTTTCAGATTGGTTATTGATGATGTTAAGAAAATGGAAATGAAGTTTGCGGAAAAACCCTGCCCCCTATCCTACCAAAGCCAAGACTCCCAATCCTTTGGAAGCCCCAACCCCAAAGCCTGTAAAAAAACGACCCCAAAGTCTACAAAAGCCCAGACCCAAGCTGCAACTGCGAGTACGTCAACTCAAGACAAAAACGACACCATTTTTAATTAGGATGACGATCAGCAGATGGACGATTTCCGGGATAATATCGCACATAATATGACGAGTGATCATGATGAGGAACTCGCAGTTCCAACAAAGAAGAAAAAGAAGAAAAAAACAGAGAGACTAGCTTAACTCCACAAAAGAGTTTTAAAATCCCAAGAAAGATTTATATTGAAAAAAATTCCCAAAATTATTAAAGGACTTGGCATTAGTATTTCCTCCTCAGAATCGTCAGATTAGCTTAACCACACTTGTATGTTCATTATTATTATATACTAATAATAAAAACCCAGTGAATACATAACAGAATATTATGTCCCTCTGATTATATAGTCAACAAATATTATAAATAAATTCTCTTTCACCAATAACTATAAATACTATGGTGATTTTCAGTAGTTTTGAGACTGTATCAAGTCGCGTGTTACATAGTCGGAAGCTTGAAACAATCCAATTGAATTAGGTAGATATTAGAGAGATTTCGCACCTAGTGAAAATACAACTTATAACGTATATTTATACTCATAGGTAAACGTACAAGGTGTTTCATAATGTGGGCCATGGGCTTTTCGTCAGGAAAGATCTTCTCGGACTATAATAAATACAGGTCAAAGGGATGCCATTTGTACTTTCTTGAATTGTAGCATGTTTAGTTGATCCAAATGTGTTTGTCTAGAATAAAATAGGCTCATATATAGTGCATATGTTATAGACCCATCTCTTCTCAAATTGACTTTTTGGAGATGCTCGTTATGAAACACCCTGTATGTCATATGTTGAGCTACTGAATGGGTCGTTTCCAGGAATTGCTAGAAGCTACTGGTTTGATTGGTGTTTCAAATTGATGGTTAAAGTATTTGATTGGATACTGTTCCCACTCAGCCAATTAATTTTAAAAAATGCTCGCGGTCAATTGGTCCACACACATGTAGGCAAATATTTATACGGAGATCCAACTGTATACGTTATCATCTACGGAAATATACCGTTTTGTAAGTTCATTGAACTTATACTGATCATGAAAACATTGAAATAATCAACTTGTTTATGTAATGACTCACTTTAAAGAATCATGACTCACTTTAAAGGATCGTGTTTATAATACACTACAACTGCAAGGACACGGAAGCAAGCATTTAATTATAATATGCATAATCTACACGTGCAGATGACAGTGCATTTACAGTCTCTAGTTGATGGAGCTTTTCTATAACGGGAATGGTTATGTTCCATTAAGTACAATTTAAAATTGATTTTAGTAAATATAATAGTTCGACATGACCCTTTAAACTATACGTATACGTATAAGTTGTACTTTCACTTATGTGCGAAATCTCTCTTATAACCTCAAAAATAAACTTTGAAAATACATAATTACAGTATCGATTTACAGTAACCAAGTCGGTGTCGGGACTCTGTTGTCGAAGTCGGTGAATTTGAAACATCCCTTTTGTTGGCAAAAAACATAGGCTATAGGCAAAGATTAAGAATAGTGGGAGCAGTGAAGTAAAACTTGAAAGCAATAAAAATACATTTCAGTAAATCTATCAACGTACAGGGAGCGAGTAAGTTTCACTTCGAAAATGTTACTTCTTTTGACATTGATATGTAAAAAAACAGTTAATTGTGTTATATGTAGATACGTTTTGTAGTATGTTATTCAACTGTATTTTTGTGAATTAATTGTTTTTCTAAAATCTTAAGATGAATAAAAAGTCGTCCCAGAAATGTATCTTTACTTAGCCGTAAGGCAGAACATATCGTTAAACATTTTTCCTCTTGTCACAAAGAGAATAATGTTGGTTTTGAGGTGTCTGGTGATGAGTGTTTTATGATCTAATGCAAAATCACTGGAGCAGATACCATCCAAACACATCTGACATTTAACATGTCATATAAGACTACATCGATCGGGTGATAGTTTTCAGAGTTAAAAGTATGATTTAAGCATAGTTATAGTATTATGAATCCACTTCCTACAAATACTATAGTACACTAATTATACAGCTAATTATGTCCAGTCAGCATTCAAAATGGTAGCGGTAACGATTACGCGGTAAACACGATACAAACATATGTCATATTCAGCAACGAATATGGCATATTCACTTGCGGTGTATGCCAGATTCACCTGCGGTATATATGGCATACACAATAACCAATGAAAAGGCGATACAGAAGTTCGCAATTGTCAATATTACATCAATTCAACGAACGTGATAAAGTGATAACGTCTGTAAATTATTATTATGATTACTAAATCAATATCTTAGTGTGCATTGAATATATGAACTAATACAATTGAATAACATACACCAGTGTGGTACCTGTATTGTTTGATGTTGTTTTGTGCTCGCTATCAGATATGGATTTACTAGTTTTCTAATTTAATGCTGAGGAGCAATATTGCAGCATCTTTTCAAACATGGTAAATGAATTATTCTCTATAAGGAGTACTTTGCTCAGTAGGTAGATTTCTATTAGACAGACCCACCCAGTAACGACGTGATCTAGTTATATATACATCTGTATTTAAGTACTTTTCTACGTATACGTTATTATGTCTATGTAAGTTTTTCTTTCTCTTCTTTAATATCTAAATATATTTAAAATATTAAAAATCTTTCTTAATTTATATTAGTACTTGAAGCGATATTGATAATCCAGCATGGTTTTCAATTATTTTATTACTTTTGAACAACAACTCTGTGATCTTAATATTGGATACAGAAATTTATGTAAGAACAGGCAGGAAAAACTAAACTTTATTCTTTATGGCCACGAAACACTTAAGAAAGAGCAAAACATTGATATTTTGAAGTTGAGTGCAGTGTTTATCAGGAACTGTGTTGAGGAACCCCAGGCAGCCTAGTGGCCTATTATCATAACTATCAGATCATTTGCAGACCTAGTTTTGTGAATCATCATCCTAAAAGTGGCTTATAATGTACCTTACAAAGCCGCTAATGTATTTGTATTTATTGTAATAATTTGAAATAAAGAAATACAATATAAAAAAGCATGGTTTTACATTTAGAATAGATCCTTTCGACCAATCAAATCGAGGTTTTCTGTATCATTTTTTCATCTGCGGTATATGGCATATTCCGCAGTTGAGTATGGCATATTCTACAGGAGAGTATGCGCAGTGAGATATCTGGTATTCACTGAAATCAATGTATCGCATATTGACTGCGGAATATGCCATACTCACCTGCGGAATATGCCATATACTGCACAACCTTGAATATATGCCATATTCAGCGTAACACCATGTACATATAGTTATTTTGCAGTTTATGGCAAGCATTCCCATACATCCAGCATTTGAAATATTCTAATGACGCCCCTTGAAAGCATTCGTGCATCAATGTACTCCAATGAAACGTATCATTCCTTCTATTATTCATTATAATCTGGTTTTGAATGTCAAATACAGCTCCATGTACAACTGGATTAGGATATCAAGCGCATTAGAAATAATAATTTGCACATGTCTGTTGTCATTGTACTCGTCTGAAAATAAAGATTGGATCAATTACATTTAGTGGTTCAAAAATATACCATCACACTTTTGTACAAAACATGATTCTAGTATATAACTTACTATCTCAGAATTGGTTTTGGTATAAAACCAGCGAATCAATCGTTGTGTATAATCAGCTCCCTTTCTCCCTCCCTGTACTATTGTACAATGTACATTCCTTGCACCCTGTATTGATCAACTTTTGAAACTTTGTACCCTGTACTATGACATATACGAGCACCGAATGTATTTACATGTTGACTAAGCAGCCGATATACTCAAAAGCGATCTGGTTGAAAGCCAAAAATCTCGCGCATGCGCGATCGAGGTAGGGTAGTGTGATACAAGCTAAGATACATTTACTTTATTCCACATTATTATATTATGGTGCAATGTTACGTTATAATTTTAGAACATTTTTTTTGTTGATAGCCTACCTCATCCTCATTGCGGTTTTAAATGGCCGGTGTAAAAGGGTAGGAGGTCCTATAATGTATGGTCCTACTCTCCATTGATTTATATGGTGCAGTGACCTCTTTGTGCTCTTTCCCTTATTGTCTTATACACAATCAGGGCCAGTAAGGGCCTTTAAAAGAGGGGACCATAATCCCTTGGGGACCATAATTTCTTTCACACCGGGATCAATCAATCTCACCAAGTATAATATGTAATATCTAAGCCTTACTGATCTCGATTAACGATCAAGCTCCTTCATGTATTTTTCAGACATTTAACAGTACACATTTTAGGGAACATTATTGAACCATGGTCACAAATGTTTGTGATTCACGTACATTGTACCATGTTCGTGACACCATGGTTCTTCAATAAACGAAAGTGAAAAAGCTAACTTCCTATTCATATTGTAATACGTATCTTCTATTGCATTGAGCAAAGTAAAGACTACATGTGAATGTGTGTCATGTGGCATCACTTTATCCCGCATTCTATTCTCTCTAAAAACATATGTTCGATTGGCAGGGTAACAAATTGTCTGTCATTGGCATACTGGTATAACATAATTTATGTTTTTTAACTTTAAGATGGAATATCATGAATTTCACATATGAACTACGTGGAAGCACGTTTCGCTAACCTTCGTTGCAAAAATGCTTCGTTAGACTCAACCCGGTGTAAAAGAAATTATGGTCCCCTGGGGATTATGGTCCCCTTTCTTAAAGGCCCTTATTGGCCCTGATTATGGATACGATAATAAGGGAAAGAGTTGTATTTAGGTCGCCATATAAATCAATGGAAAGTAGGACCATCATTTGATAGGACCTGCTACCCTTTTACACCGGCAGTGTAGCAGGTACCTATTATACGAAGTCAATTGGGCAGTTTTGGGTAAACGAACATTTGTTCCTCTCATTTTTTTTAGCTTTCAATGCCTTTTCAAATTATTATGCTTAAACGATTAGATGTTCTGAGAAAAACACGAAATCAATTAGATCTAATTTCAAGTGCAAACATTTTTATTTTTAAGTTCTTAATAATCAGTTACAGAACATCGATTTCCATAAACTGTAAGAAATTCTTTTTATTGCGATTTCCTCAAACATTTTTGCGGCATTGACTTTTCAATAGTAGGCAATTACGTTTCTTCAGTATTGCTATCTTCTTGAATTCCTTGATTTGATCACTACCACCGGCACCACCCATGCCACCATCTGAATAAGAAAATACATTGGCGATATTAAAGGCAGAATCAGATCTATAGGGGGTGACATAATTACATGCAACGTGCATAATTGACCTACCCATCTATTCCTTATAATATCAAATACAATATCTCCCAAAAGATTCACAAGATGTTATAAATTGGTGAAGTTATGAATGATCCAAAGTGGAAAAATGGGTGAAAAATGTTTAAATTCTCCCAAATAATAAGAATGGTAACCATTCTTATAAAAAAATAATACATTATTGTAAAAATCTTTCATTTTCCTTGAATAAAGTATGCACTTTTGTGATTTTTAGAAAATAGACATGACAAGGAATGACACGAGCCAAAAATATTCTAAGATTGAAACAATTTTTTGTTTAGCCTGCTCGCTATCTCTGATTCTCTCTTTAAGAACAGAAAAACTATTATCATCATTTATTGTATATTGTTAATATATTCATGGACTGTTCAACCCCACGGGTGCATTATTTAAGGATTTAAGCCAAGGACGCAGTGCATTGTGGAGAAAATCATTCTTCTTAAGGTATGCTTTTCAAAGCTATGCAATACCGCGCAAAATGCCACAATGCATCAAGACTTAAGTTTTAATTCTTTCACACATTGCAAAATATTCTACGCAATCACTTAAAAGATTCGAAATCGCTAAAATAACATATTTTCAATGAACATTCATGCACGGGTCAAGTTGGCAAATCATAAGTTTCAATCGGTGTCCAGAGTCGAGTTGTCACCTTGACAACCATTCAACAAATGACCTTGGGTGCAGCGATTGGTTATAAATACAATGCAGCTGAAATGCTGTGTTCGGATTGGCTGGAATCGGACACACCTTGACTAGCTATTCGTGAATGAAGCATATTCTGACATTTTATTTACGGCAAGCGCATCATGTTTTATCACTTGACATTGGCATATCGATTCTCAAAAGTTCATCAACTTCCGACGTGCTCTATCGTCGAGGATAATTTGGCCTCAATGAAATGATTTCAGGTGTGCACAAAATTATAATAGTTTTCTAAAAATATATATTATTTTTAACACTGTATTCTAAACAGAAATTTAAAAAATATAAAAACATTGATTTCATTTACTCTAATGACGTATGATTATTACAGAGGTGTTGGTTTAATATAACGTTCATTTAAAAATGGTTTATTGAAATGCCATACCTCTCGTTTGAACCTCATTATCACCAAGACCTGATTCATTAGCCAAGGGTGGTAAAAAAACAGTTCACTTAGAGCTTAAAACAAGTCAAATATCGTCGTTTGCTCTTCCACCCTTATTGTGCATGCTCCCTATGTTATTGGTTATAAACGTTTAATGACAGATTGGTAATATGTCATCGCTAACTATTTTTGTTTAGCTTTGTTATCAAGATACTTAGAACAAAGGCAATATACATGTACTCGAGTACTACAATATCTTTGCTTTAACACGACCATGTTCCTCATTAAAACAGTATGCTGAAACCCCTATTATCTCATAAAACAAGTCGATTAGCATTTAAAAATGAAAGAATCTGAATAAGAGTCTGTAATCAGTACCTTGGACTTGCTTTTTCGAGTTATCATTTTATCATCAAGACACTTGATGAAGACACGAAGACCCCATAACGCTGTTGAGTTGTAAATTCAGTTACCTCTTTTTCTTTTATCATTGGAACCTTCTTCGAATCCCACAACTGCTGACACGAGTAACATCATAACCAACATACCATACCATACCATACGTGTTGTTTCCATTGTTCGCTAAAATAGTAACACCACCAAAGATGTATTGTACATGTAAATGCCATTTTATCTGCTTATCCATCGGAGCATTGTTTTTTCACTTAGCTCTTTCAGCAAAAAGACTACATACTGTCATGTAATCCTTTGCAATCTGCTTTAAAGTATTATAATTAAATATAAGTGCCAAAGGGAAAGGACTAAAAGTTTTAATGGAACCTATCAAGAACAAGAAAAGGCAGAGTCGTAAGTGTATACCAGTCATAAGAAAAATATATCCAAACACCATGAACTAAATGAAAAGAAACAATGTCTAATAGAGTGTGCACCAAATTAAGCGTAGACGTTGAAATCGCGGGATAATAGCGCGAGGCTGATGACATTTGAGCAAACATATGTTTTCATCGTTTCAGAAAGAACTGGTCTAGTTTTTTTTACTTTTATATGTAAATGACCAGAATAACATCCAAGACAGTCTGTGAACTTGACAGAGAATTTCATAGTTAAACCTACAAAAAGTCAGATTGTAGTATACGGTATAACGCGGGGTAACGGTTCGACACAAGGAATTTGAATTTGCATTATACCGTATCTGAGGTAAATGTCACAATATCACAATCCAAGACTAGTCCACAGAACACCATTGCACGTTTCATTCATACTGCAAGTCATTACAATACATGTTGATATATAAAGATTAATACCACTATATTCTGACCACAAATATGCAGGTGACTGTGTCAACTATTTATGTGTTTGCCTTACCCTGATCACGACTAATGATCCATCCGTAATTTACATTATTAGTCCGATATAAACACAATCAAATTGTACACCTACCTCGTTTCTAATTCTTTATGTGGAAGTCACGTTGACGCTCGGTCTCGTTGTCTCTGTTAAAAGTAGATGATATCAGCTATTTATATTATCGGAACAACACTAAACCCATATATCCTTCCGCCGTATTCATCCAGTTCAGCTCGGCTATTTACTATCATCTTCCCTTTGAGAAATTAGGACGTTCTGTTACGCGGTAAACTCGATTCAAATATATGTCATATTCTGCAACGATTATGGCATATTCACTTGCGGTGTATGCCAGATTCACCTGCGGTATATGGCATACGCACTAACCAATGAGAACGCGATACGGAAGTATGCAATTGTCAATAGCATCGATTCAACGAACGTGCTAAAGACTATAAATTATTTTATGATTACTGAATCAACATCTTAGTGCATTGAATATATCATTTTTAATTAGTTTCAGGCCTTTAATTTTTCGGACCCACTTTTTTTGGTTTGGACTCTATTTTTTTTTACTGTGGGGTCCATTGGACCCACTTTTTGGTAACACTAAATAAAACACAATTGTCAATTGAATAACATACACCAATACAGTACCTGTATTGTTTGATGTTGTTTTATGTATGTGTTACACTCAAAAATACACTTCAAGGGAAACATTATGAAGCATAAGTTATGCCTGGGTCTCATTTGCTCAGATTCATCGGCCGGTGCCCGGCCGATTGAGTATTTTGTTCAAAATTGTATACAGTTTTGACCAGAATACTCAATCACCCGGGCGCCCGCCGATGAATTGGAGCAGATGTGACCAAGGCTAACCCCTGAAAAAACAACTATGTGCCACTCTGTGAAGCTATCACCTAGGTAGAATTTTCATTCAAGACATCCGCCTAACTAAAATCCTGCAAAACCAACTTTACTCCATTTATTAAGAATTTTCGTCCTCGCTCTTAGAGTACTGATAGGTATGATAAAATAATTTGTACTCCGAGACAGGGAAGGTGCAAATACCCTGCCAATATATTTTTAAAAAATGTTTTCCAGAATTTCAGCCCTTTCCACCCCTGTTTTTCGATGTTTAATGAATAGATATGTTGCATTTAGAGACACGGTTAATCTCTTTAAAGGAAAATGGGAAGATATTTCAAATATAGGAATATATATTCATGCTGGGGTTTTAGGGATATCAATTTAAGCTGAAACAATGGATCGCATGAGTTTTCCCTATGGGAAAATAACATGGGAAGTATTGTTTTTCACTTCACCTGAATTGAATCAATTTTCTTTTAAAGGGGTTAACTGTGTCTCAAAACGCAATATGATGCATCAAACACTGAAAAAAGTGATGGAAAGGGATGGAAATCAGGACAACACTTTTGAAATAACGTGTTGGTAGGGTTTTTGCACCTTTCTTGTCTCAGACTCCATATTATTTTTCATCTCTATCGGTGCATGTCTTGGAGTAAATGCATTGGCCTGACATGTGCCCCTATTCAAATCGTCAGAAAATAGCCATTATCCAACAAATGACTGCCTGAAATCTGTTGCGATACCTTCTGAGTTATGTATGGTTTCTACATGTGAAGGTGTGTTATGTGGCTTCACTTATCCCACATTCTCTAAAAAACATTTGTTTGCGTCGCAGGGAGGGAAACATATTGCCGTGAAACGTTACTTGCATACTGGTATGACATAATTCATGTTGTTTAATTTTAAGTTGGAATACTAACGATATTTACATATTATGAACGACATTGAAACACATTTACCTTCTCGTTGAATAATCTCACAATGGGTTCCAACAGGGTACAAATTTGTCAAAATAATGAGAGATTTTCTCAGAATTCCGAATCTAAATTGAAACCCGCCCTTCAATGACATTCTATGATCTTTCAAAGTAAAATTTGAAAGTCATTAATTCACCTAAATATATATAACGATTGATTTGGGACTTAAAGTTTAAGTTAAAAAGTCACGGAATTAACCTCGGTCAGGTTATCTACGTTCGAGTCAATCATAATATTTAAAGATTATTCATCAGTTTCGAGATGTGAGAATGCCAAAACAGAAAAACAAATTTCGAAAATTGATTTAGAAAAGGGTAAGATCTGGGTTAATATCAGAGATTGGGTAAGGGTTAGAGCCAGGAATACAGTTAGAAACGACTTTGAGTTAGAGATAGGTTAGGGTTAGCTTCGGGTTAGGGGTAGAGTCGACATTAGAGCTATGGTTAAAGAAAGGGTTAGGGTTGGAGCCAGGGGTGGGGTTAAGGTTAAGGCTGGGGTTAGGGCTCGAGCAAGGGTTAAGGTTACCTAGGAGTGAAGGTTAGAGGCAAGGTTAGAGTTAGCAACGGATATTTGTACTGCTGGCTTATGTTAGCTAATGTTTTAATGTAAGCAATGTCATTACATGTTTTGACAATTTTAACTTCTAGAGCCTCCACAAAATATCAATTCGAATGCCTCGAAAGCGGTCATCAAATGCATTTAAGAACTGCGAACAAAAATTCAAATCGGCTCATTACCCCACGGCCTATAAGCTTTTAAAGTTCACATATGACCTATCGTCTCTATTTGGCTTCTAGGGCCTCCACAAAATATGAAATTAAAACGTCTTTTACCTCAAAGGCGGACATCAGCCGTGGTTACATTTGTTCTACGGGGACCATACAGCGGTCAAAGTTTAACAAAATCTATATAGATTTGGAATGTGTATCGCTGTATTAAATATCCTAGGCAGTTCTCTTGATTTTGGGAATTTTCGACGACCATATGTTACTGAGGCATGAAATGAATTCTCCTAGCAAACTTGCTATGCCTACGAACTTATATTTAATTGACAAATGCATTTCTGTTTTATTGCTTAGTCCTGTATGGATGTAGGGCTTAACAAAGTGATGTGTTACTGCAATGCTGCAGTTTTTTCTGGCAATCGTATGCCTGAGAATTTCTATAGTCTTCGTACACCCTCCTCTTAAACTTTTGAGGCCAGATTAACCTATTATGCTGCAGTTCTTTCTGGCAATCGTATACCTGATAATTTCTCTAGTCTTCGTACACTCTCCTCTTAAACTTTTGCGGCCAGATTAATGTATTATGCCTTGATAAAGTCTGTTCATTTTTAACGCATAGATTAAAGTAGATTTCTGAGCTGAATCATTATCTCGAAACAATTGATCACATTGTAGAATGATTCTAGTTGGTTTATGCAACCTGAACATGATCATTCAACCTTAAGCAAACTGCATTTTTTTCTTTTAAGGCTCTGGCTGTCAGCGACCACTATCCAGTTGAAATGGAAATTTATCGATAACGCTCTGTGGTTGACCTCCGGCGCATAAGCAGTAATGAAAACAGTGAAACCCGAAAGGGCGCCTATACATTATTTCTAAAATCTGGATTGGAACATTATTTTTATGATATATCATTTTCACCATCTAAATAAGAAGACTACGGAGATATTCAGAACAGACCAACTAATATTATGTTATTATTCAATTGTTATTAGTGAAATTTTCAACCCCAAAGCTGCATTATCGTAAATACTCTGATATTTCATTTGCAGGAAACGCACCATATTTCTCATCCTGGTGTATGAGAATTAAGCAAAATGAAAAAATGATGATTGCAGGGAGTAGAAGTATAACTTGGCCTAAATGAAATAACTTATGCACAAAATTATGATATCATAGTTAGTTTCCAAAGAAGCAAATATCCTTGATAACACTGAATGATAACACTGCATAGCAAATGTTTATCTCCAAGAAGAATTAATGTCTCTATAACCTTTAACTGTAATTCTATTGCCTTCTAATCCTCAATAGCAGAGGTTTTAAAATAACACCGGGCGATCTAGAGAATATTGTAAAGAAAACCCCGTAAGGAAAAATGTTGACAAAAATTGCATTTCAATTAACATTTCATTGAAATATTGATAACAGAATGTCACATTTACTAGAATATCATGTAAGAAAATTAAGTCCTTCCTATCGACAGTTCTATCCCAAGGTAAATGGCCCTAACTTCTATATTGGTTGTTTTATATCTAAGACGTTTTTCACTTGGCTTTGTTAAACAACATAGTCACCTACCCTAGGAATCAAAATTATATCTCGATTTGACCATGGGGTTATGGGGAAAAGGAATGATCATATGCAATGGATATCCTCTTATTTCGAATATGATAACGTGACTTCGAAGTTAATCTGGGTCAACGTTGATTATGACTTCTCCAGTAGAATGCCTCTATTTTTTAAATGAATATGTAATGATTGGCCTTTTAATGTGTTAACATGTGTTCCTCTCATTTGTTTAGCTTTCAATACCTTCTTTACAAATTAATAATAATTTATAATATCCTTAAAGAATAAGATGTTCTGAGAGAAACACGATGTCACAAAATCATTATTCAAATTTAAAATCTAATTTTAAGTGAAAATATTTTTATTTTTAAAAAATCAGTAACAGAATATCGATTTCCAAAAACTGTGAGAAATTATTTGTATTGCGATTTCCTCAAAAATGATCATGTTAGCGACACGACCGTCTCCATTGTTTTTATTGTGATTTCCTCAAAAAATGGTCAAGTTAGCGACACGACAGTCCCCGTGGTTCGCCACCATTGCTGTTTTTCATTCTTTTTATCCCTTGATTTGATTGATACTTCGTCCATCCACCATCTGAATAAATAAAGTCATTGTCGATATTTAGAACAGAACAACTATTATTATCATTTATTGTATATTGTTAATATCTTCAAGGAATTTTCAACCCCACAGGCGTATTATTTAAGGATTAGGCCATGGACCCAGTACATTGTGGAGAGTATCATTCTTCCGAAATATGATTTTTAAATCGATGCATGACCTCACAAAATGCCACAGTACATCAAGTTTTAAGCTTATCCTTTTTACACATCGCAAAATATTTTCTATGCAATCATCTAAAAGATTCGAAATCATTAAGATAACATATTTTCAATGAAGGGTCAAGTTGGAAAAGTATCAATTTGAATCAGTAGAATCAAGTTGTCACGTTGACAGCCATTCACCCAATGACCTTGGGTGCAGCGATTGGTAATAATACACTGCAGTTATATGAAATACAGTGCTCGGATTGGCTGGAATCGGACACACCTTGACTAGCTATTCGTGAATGAAGCATATTCTGATATTTTATTTGTGGTAAACGCACCATGTTTTATCACTTGACATTGGCATATCGATTCTCAAAAGTTCATCCATTCCTGGCGTGCTCTATAGTCGAGAATAATTTGATCGAAACCGATTATTGTAGCCAGTGCACTTGGCCTCCATGGAATGATTTCAGGTTTACACAAAATTATGATATCATATTCTTTTAAAATATATATGATTTATAACACTGTACTCTAAACAGGAATTAAAAAATATTGATTTCATTTATTTTTATAATGTATCATTTTTATAGAGGTGCATAACGTACATTTAAAAATGGAACAGTGAAATGCTCTCCCTCTCGTATGAACCTCATTATTGCTAAGACCTGATTCATTAACCAAGCGTGGCGAAACAAACAGTAACAGTCCCTATGTTTTTGGTTAAAAACGTTTGATTACAGATTGGTAACGTCAAATTTAACTATTTTTGTTTATGTTTAATTGTCAAGATACTTAGAACAAAGGCAATATACATGTACACTAGTAATATCGTATCTTTGTTTTAACACGCCCATGTTCCTCATTAAAACAGTATGCTGAAACCCCTATTATCTCATAAAACAAGTCGATTAGAAAATAAAAATGAAATAATCTGGATTAAAGTCTGGAATTAAAACCTTGGACTTGCTTTTTCGAGTTATCATTTTATCATCAAGACATTTGATGAAGAGACGAAGAGCGAATATATGCCGTTGAGATGTAAATTCAGTTACCTCTTTTTCCTTTACCTTTGAAACCTTCTCTAAAATCTTCTCCCATAATTGCTGGCACGAGTAACATCATAACCATGAGGAAACATACCATTCGTGTTGTTTCCATTGTTCGCTAAAATAGTAATACAATCAAAAGGGGCGTAGTGTAAAGGGCATTAGATATGTTGAAATTGTATCTTATCCATTTAAGTATTTTTTATCACTTACACCCCAGTCACATTTGTCGCACCGCGGCCGCAAGTCGACCGCAGAACAATTAAATCGGTGAATTTCTGCGGCGAGCGTATAAAAACTACGCTCGCCTTGCGGCCTCCGTACGGCGAATGCAGATTTTTACAGGCCGCAGGGAAGGTGTAGAAATTATAACTCGGAGTTATAATATTTGTTCATTTCTGAGGTCCCCGTAGAAATCAACTGGCTCAACAAGATTGAATCATTATTTGTCAATGTTTCACGATCACTTTTCATTTGATATTACATCCTAGCACTATGAATAACATTTATAAATTGTCCTGATGTAAATAAAATGAAAAAAGTATTATTTATCAACAGAAATTTAAAATTCACCGTGCGGCTGCCGTGGGAAATGTGACTGCAAAAGTATGAGAGCGCGGAAATTCTGCGGCGAGCGTAGAAAAGCAACTGGCCGCAGAATTGATAGACCGCACGGCGGCCGCAGGAAATGTGACTGGGGTGTTAGCCCTATTAGCTTGTAAATGTTGACTTAAATAGCCATGTTTGTGCACTTTGTGATAGAAGCATGAAAATTGGCACAAAGTTAGTTTATATCATTGTGAAAAAGCCCGGGGTCATTAATCAAGTGAGGTATCACAGGCTGTTATCAAAAGATTTGTCCTCTGTGTCGGAGCATGTTCTTTTTCATAAAAACACTAAGAAAACTACACAATTTATTTTTAACTCATATGTTTCGTTAAACTAAAGAAAATTACATATTCCACGCAATGAATATATCATTTGCGGGTAACATTCATCTCTGTTTGAAGTCCAATACCGCTTGGAGGAAAACCTATTGAAAATGGCGCGGGAGTATCATACTCCAAAATGTACCATTCCTTGTTTAACTTTTTAATGGCACGATATAGTGACACGAGCCGGAAAGTCAAAGTCAGATAATTTAGCAATTGTTTAAATAAAAAATTGTAAAATGTTATTAAACAACACTGAAATTCATAAACAATAAGTTTAGTCACAAATGATGGAAATATACTATAAGTTATTCAATGATTCGAGTGAAATACAGAAAATATTCTTCCCGAGAAGGTCGTATTTCACGATGCGCTAGCAGAGTGAAATACAGACGTTCAAGGGAAGAATATTTTCTGTATTTCACGAGAAATCATTGAATAACGTTTTTATTCCATGATTACTCAGATAAAACTCCCCTAAATCAAGTCCATTTCCTTGGCTTGGGACCGGAGAAACAGATCAACCTTCTCACCTCAAAAATATTTTACATCGATATCCCTTCAAAATCTTTTCGGCCTTGTTGTTTTGCTTTTATTGTATTATACGATACGTTTGATTTTCTTCAACATTTTTTTTCAATTTTATCAACTGGAACAGTGTAACGAAACGTTTTCTCGATTTTCGTCTGCCATATTGGATTTTTACTAGTTCATGAAAACAATGTGCATGCTTCATACTGATTTTTTTATAATTACAGATGAGTGTTTTGTATCCTAAAATAATACATTGTATTTGTCCGATATAAACACAATCAAATTGTACACTTACCTCGTTTCTAACTATCTATGTGGAATGCACGTTTACGCTCGGTCTCGTTGTCTCTGTTAAAATTAGATGATATCAGCTATTTATACTATCGGGACAATACTAAACTCATATTTCATTCCGCCGCCCGTATTCATCCGATTCGGCTCGGCTGTGTCCTAACATCTTACCTTTAAGAAATTAGAACGTTCACCTTGGATAATCAGGTAAAGATGAGGATTCATATGTACGATAGAAATGGATCAAACCTCTGTGAGCTGCGTCCGAACCTGCCCTGTATCCCTGTTCTGGATTGGCAGCAAGTGGAACAACCACAACTCTGAGTCTGTGAACTGCGTCCACAGACTCGGAGACCACAGACCCCGCATCCTGGTCGAACCTCAGCGAACCTCTTGAACCTCAGCAAAATACTCACTGTCCTGGTCAGTGACTGCAACGCCTCTCTTGTATGACCTCAGGTGCAATTAAAAGGTGCATACCTCGAATTAGCCACACTATGCGAAAAAGTGACTTTGACACTTTTATACCCACGAAAAATCCATTTTCAAAGAGGCATATTCATTTTACTAACATAAAAGGCCGTGCTAATTGTTCTAGTCACCAGAATTTCGTGAAAAACGAGAAATTAATGGTTTTCTATTTTCCAAATATAGTCTTACTTACGCTAGTATTCAAATTATTTGCTACAATTTTAACCAGTCACATGATTCAGATATACATCCTCAATTAATGCTATGTGTTTTGCACATAAGAACGAGAAAATAAACATTAGGTTATCTGTCAAATGTTTTAACGGAGAGTTGATAGTTTCACCCCAATCATCACTCTGTTATACCATGACGGTTACGTCAAGGCAATTTGCAAAATTTTGTGGTAACGATAACAAAGAATGGCGGATGGGAAAGACAGCATGTCCTCTTTCTCGCCCGAAGGTAAGATTCACAGGTAAGATTTTCTTTAAACTAGTTCCATTTGGTTTATGGATGGTTATAAAGACTGAGTTAAATCTGCAGTGTGGTCTACAAGAAGCAGAATATAAGCTGTAAACCTACCGGCTGAGATATCCAAGTTCATAATTTTAGTCCATTCTTGTGTTTTCTCAGTATATGTGCCTCAGAGCCACTCAAAATATTAACTGTAAGTAAACTGTGTATTAACAAGTACAAATCCAGGACAGGTACGTGGTGTTTATTGTAAATAATAAGGTTTCAATCGCATGTATTATAGTTGTACATTAGATATTTAGCGGACGCTTGCGTACCTGTCAAGTCAAGGTTGCTAGATCTTATAGCCTCTTTTTACGTTATTGTTATGATGGGTAAGAAAAGGAATCTTGAATTGCCTATATTTGTTTTCAGGACTCGGAAGAGGCGTTTGACTCTCTATAGGGCAAGGAAAAAACTGAAGTGGCTCGCTTCATTGATGAAACCAATGAAAGTGAAAAAAAAGCAATGAAGAGGAAAAAGAAGATTTTACTTCAACTACTGATGAGATATGGTGACGTCAGCCATGGTTGAATAGTGTAAGTAAATATGTGATTGAACAAAATAGGCCATGTCTGCATAGCCAGATCAGATTATTATAAATTGTGGGATACAGGCTTATGGCCTACCAGTATGTGATTTTTAACTGAGATTATCATTTTTACCGAATCGTGTAAAATGAAAATTGTAAGGATAAAATGGATTTTACCAGAGAGTTCCGTTTGATACCTACATGTAAACATGTGATATGTGGCATCACTTATCCCGCATTCTGTATTTTCTATAATAACATGTTAAATTGGCAGAGTAATATATTGAGACGTCATAGGCATACTGGTATGACATAATTCATGTTGTTTAAATTTAAGATAGAATATCTCACATTTCATACGATGAGCTGTGTGAGAAAACATTTACTTCCTCGTTGAACAATTTCAAAAGTGTGCTAAATTAAGTTTAACGCAAACGATAACCAGTTGGGGTATCCCAAACAGAAAGTTTGTCAGCTTGTTTTATATCATTAAATGATCGAATCCTGAAAATGTCTTCAATACCTTGTAGTATCGTTACGTTTATATACTAATAACTCTATTTGTCGTATTTCACGTTAAAATATTGTATGTATTCTTTGAATTCGTTTCTCAGCAAATCAGCCTCAAGTCCATACTTTTCTAAAGAATACGAATGGACCCCATGTTTGTGTTGAGGGTTATCTTTGATATATTGTCTCATAGCAAATTCCGCCTTTGGTGATAACTCTTTCCCAATATGTGCATAGATAGACCTTACAGTTGCCATTGGTGATTTCACCAAATCTCTAAAATTGATATCCAGGAATGCGCATGCGCCCTTTCCTTGGTTGGTGACGTCATATGACTTCCTGAATGACGTGAAACATTCTGCCTCGTGCTTCATGTGCTTTAACACTCTGTGACTGATTACCAGTGGTTCTATGTCGCTCTTGAAATAATACTGTTCAGCGTATGTCTCGTTTACACTACAAGACGAAGGGACGAAACTGGCAGGATCGCGCACTGTATGAACAATTTTTGCATCTGGATATGTTGCCATCAATTGTCGTATGAAGCTCATGTGGTTTGAATCCTTTCGAAGTACACGCTTTTGCACTTTTCCTAAAAAAATCAAGATTTTTTTTTTGTTCTTATTTTGGTTTAGGTCTTTTTTAGTTCTTTTTAGATTGGTTTAATTAATTAAATAATACAATTTTACTTGAGCGACTTCAATACAATTAAGTGAAAATTGACAAATCAGTTATGCATATGATCTGAAAATGATAATACTAAACAGTAGGTAACTAGACTGATATCTTTAACTACACCCCCAATCCGAACGGTACATTTAGAGTATTGTACCGTACAGTACCGTTTGGGTATGGCGCCATACACTGTTTAGGGTAACGCACAGTACGACTGTCTCCTCTTTAACTACACCCCCAATCCGCACGGTACATTGAGAGTATTGTACAGTACTGTTTGGGTATGGCGCCATACACTGTTTAGGGTAACGCACAGTACGACTGTCTCCTCATCACGATTTTTGATTTTGATTTTAAGGCAGAAAATGTCTGTGTTTCCCGTTTCTTTCCCGTTAACTATATAAAACTGTTCTAGTTCGTTCTAATCTGACAAAATTGTTCAAAACTGGTATTTTCTCAAATAAGCCAAGTTTCTTTAATTATCTTATATTTTGTTTTGTTTATTTTGTTGTATAGTTTCTTGCTAATTTATTCAATATAGAGCTAGTCAATATCTTACCCATTTGGTAAACGAAGGCCTTGATTTCCAAGTCGTAATGACGGTAAAGCCTTGCTAGAGTTTCATCATCAATTGTTTGGTACCACGTCATGTAAGATAGAAGTTTCTTGTGGGCCATTAAAGGAAGGTCACGTGACACAAAACATCGCAAGAATTGAACTTCGCACTCTTCGGGACCTAAAGCGTCCAAGGGATGTGTTTTCTTGATATCAGGAAAGCACGTGTTCAAAAGATCTGAAATAAGACAATTGTTGATGTTCTCGGAACAGTGTCTTTTCTACAAAAAATCGTGTAAGACATGTAAGTTAGTGTACATAAAAAAATTAATTAATTACTTAATTATTGTCGTTAATCATTGTCGACTGCAAAGAGAATGACACAACCCTGGGGCAAAACAATCACTAATTTGTAAACTTTTGTGAAAAAGGTGGCCTTGAAATTTACCTGTCATGACCAAAGTCGAATCAAATGTTAACACGTACTAGTCTGCTCTTGCATCTGTAGTGCCTTAAGCAATTAACAGTTAAGCAATGTGAAGTTACGTGCAGAATTATTATAACGGCACAGTCACCTATGTTTTGAAGTGCATGTCCTACCCTCGCCTCCTTTTCGCATGCGTTGTTATTCAATGGCGTAGGGTTCAGCATTTGCCATACAGGAGGTGCAAACAGGCTATCGTCTTGCGCAAGTAAATTAAACAAAAAAGTAGTCCCTGTCCTCATTTGCCCAACGATGAATATAGGATTTTTAATCTCAACCTAAAATATAAAAATAAAAGAAGTAACGATTTAGCACTATATAAAGTCTGCAACCTTTTTAACACTAAGTTGCAAGTCGGACATTTTCGAATGATAAAATAAATCACTCCTCCGAAGGAAGTTCATCCATTTTGTTATGACGACGTAACGATTTTATAAATCGGCAGGTCAATTGAGTGCATGTTGCTTGCAGTTTCACCAAGGGAAAAATCAATACCCGGTGATTTCAGCGGGAAGTGGCGTTTCGTTCAGTGGATGAGCTGCGCGCGCACGCATAAATGTGATTATCAGGGGAGGGTTATTTGAAATAGTTTTTGGTCTCAGGCGCGACCCAGGGCTGTTGTCTTAAGGACATTTCGTTGAAAATGAGCCATTCGGCTGATAATTGGTAAGAGTTTGCGATCTTATTATGTATAACTGTTACTCAGACACATATTTTGACACGATTCTGTTGGAAATAAGCTTTGAACCGAGAGATATTCACGATTGATATGCACATTTTTGATTGTGCCATTGCTTTTCCATTGCACAATCCATGTATTGATAGAAGTAACATTAATAATGCAGATTATTTTACCTTCAATACATGGAAGACACTACATATCGGTCTATCAAATACCAGTTTGAACCTTAAATAGTTTTATATTTCCATCCACGGCCTGGAGAGCCTGGGTGTGTTTGTCTCTTACTGTGTATGCTTGTGAATTGGTGGGGCTGGTAGGGCACCAATCCCCTGGCCCCGTCCACTCTTTATTCTTCTTCCCACTTACTCGAGTCTCTATAGCCAATTACCAGTCCAGAGGGCTTGGAAGAAGATATTTACTGTCCCACCAGGTACCTCTGGGGGTCAAGATTGGATTAGACATTTGAAGTAAGACGGGTCTATGACTGTGGCACGAGCCCCCAACCCTGGGCCCCAACCTAGCATACCTCCGGGGCCCGGGCATACCTCACTTACGAATCAGCAAGGGGGTAAATGCGGGGGTAAAGGTCGGGGGGAAAGTAAGTATCCGATGAGGGGGGGGGGGCGTTGTAGAATTTAACATGATGCAAACTCGACATTATAACTCATAGCTGTAACATTTTGACTTCGCTGGAAAACAATAGGAATTATTTTTCTTGCCAATCAATCATGAATCACAATCAAAATTTCAGAATGATCAATCAGGCAATGGTCTGATCATGGGCTCTACCACATTCAAACATTTTATGATATTCAGCAAGAAGTCCGGTAGAAAAGAATATTTAAACATCAAAGCTGAAGGTTAAAAGCTAATCTGTCAATTTTCTGTCTGCAAAAGAGCGTTTACATTTGACACAATAACAAACTGAGGCTTTAAAATCTAGGATTCCCCAGGAAAATATGACGTCATACTAATTAGCATAAGGATTTCCCTATTGGTCTGGGTCGAGCCTTGCTCGAAAACACAATCCATAAATACATGCTAATTTCTAATGAGATAGGAAGTGTATAACGTGTTTATCGATTTTGTTTAAAGATTTAATCAATTATCAAATTGTTTAAGTGGATAAAGTGGTCACACTTGCTTCAATTCATAGCGTAATCGACGGATAGAAACTGACCGAATTCCCGATACCCTACCCCGTATTACTGTAGGCTATTAAGCTCAGTGACCTACAGAGGGCGCTATCACAAACAAGTACTGCACGAACCGATAAATTCCCGGGTATTGTAGCGCCCTTGGTTTCACCATTGCCTAATAATTAAAGAGACCTTAGTTAATACCTAAACGTAAAAGGCTCTAACAATCAGGGCATTGTTGGTTATGTATTGAAATCTTCATATCTACACCAGTCTTGCCTAAAGACCTCTTCTACTTCAATAAACAGGTTGAACTTTGATTGTTGTCGAAGAAGATATGGGGTCCGGGGTCTTGAAGCAAGACTGTTTATTCGTACTGTAAACAAGTGGTTCATTTACTTTCACTTTCATTTTAGATAAAACCTTCGATAGCAAGTCCTACAGTCTGAGTTGTAGCGGGTAGTCTTTATGGTTCGGGGGTAGAGCGTCGAATAAGCGATGGCGAGACGGGTAAGCTCATCTTTGTCATTCATTTCCGAACTAGTGTAATAAAGGAACAAAATAATGAATCAATGGGCCATAAAACGCTATCAAATGAAGACGTCCAGCTACGAAACGTGTTGAAGGAGTGTACTTGCAATTGACTAGAGGGAATTGAGCATAACTTTTCTTGTGGATACCTCATTGATTTCCGGGTTGTTGTCCACATAAGCTAGAAACGTTTCAATCGTTTTTGCACCTCCAAGCAGCTCATTCGCAACGTATCTCCCGAACAGAGTCAACTGTCGATCCTTTGATAAACCCTCCATCAGAATACAACATGGTTCAATAAAGTCATAATCCCGTCCTCTATGTTCTACAAGTGTTTCAAGATCGAGACGTGCTTTGTCACTATCGACTCGGAGAGCAGTAGCACCTATGTATTTACGGACGTAATAATCTATTGTGTTAATGGAGTTTAATAGAATCCTGATACAGAGTTCCTTGATACCCATTTTCATCTATTTCAATTATTATGGCTTTAAAATTCACCCCGAAACTAATTAAATACTACTATATGTTATGTTAGTACACGCATATCTCGACTCATACATACAGTAGGCCTATAACTTCAGAACTTATAACATGCTGTTTTTGATCATCTTTATCTCAGAATCTTGGTCGAAGTACAAAAGTGTAGTACACCAAGGGAACCGGATCAAAGGGCAAGTACACGGGAACTAATGAGACCTCGTAGTACGTTCATTTATAGTTCGTCCATTCGTTCGTTTGTTCCAGGCCCATTCCAATGGGTTCACAATTGACCATTATGGTCCAAAACTAAAATCACTTGAAAAGTGGTACGGAAAGTCATTCTGATACTCATATGATAGCATCTTTCTGTTTCACCATTTCAAGGCTGAGAAGAAATGAAATGTCATAGTTTATCATGATGCAGAAAGTCGGGATAAGTAAGTTTAATTAACTTGAATTTGATTGGCTAAGCTTGCGGCCTTTTAAATTTGAAAAAAGGTTATTACTGTCTTTGAATGTCATTTCACAACCCAACAAAAAAAGTTAAAATCTAAATGCAGAATATGAACATCGAATTATTGAAAAATGAATATAGCAAAATAGGAAGCAATACATTTGCTCATATGAAATGTAGGAAAATTGACTAGCTCTGTGAAAATGTCAAAAAATCTGTTATTTTGGGCTGTTCCATTAATCTGCCTCCTATTTATACCCAGTGTCCCTCTTTAACTCATTTACAATCTGTGTATCTACACAGAGTCAAAATGATGCAGTCTGACCGGTTTGTCCGGTGTAAAAGGGTAGAAGATCCTATCAAATTATGGTCCTACTCTCCATTGATTTATATGGTGACCTAAATACAACTCTTTCCCTCATTATCTTATACACAATCAGGGCCAGTAAGGGCCGTTAAGAAAAGGGACCCTAATCCCTGGGGGACCATCATTTCTCCCACACCGGTCCCCGTGGTTTACACGTTGGATGCACGTGTATACATACAGACATACCAGGATGTACGTGCAGTTTAGAGTGTAAGACACATAAATCATGTTGTACACATGACATGGCTTTTATGAGCAAAAATGTCATTAATCTTAAATTTTTAAACGCCTTGACATTTTCCAGTATAATTCTTACACGGGGACCCGGGCACGGGGATAGAATTCGGTCACCTTGATAGAATTATTACGATACTAGATTTTGTCAAAATGTATTTTTTGGATGTTAGCATTCGATTATTAATTAAATGGATAAATGTAATCGATTACTATATCCGGGCACTAACAGGGGTCGTGCTGTTTCCGATTGACAGCAAAAGGACGGTCCTGGAGCTCGAGGCACTTATAAAGGAACGGGGACGACAATTTGACTTCAGGGAACCATGTCGAGTTCAGTTGGATTGTCTCGAGTCGGACAAAAAAATCAATTTGTTCGGACGCCTTGCAGTAAGAAATTTTCTCGGAAGCCCAGCTGTGATTAGAAAGTTTCTCAGATATGTTGATGAAAGCCCTGAAATTCGAAAGGTATGGTTACATCATACTTTTATTTCATGTACAGTATATGATTCATAGGGCCCTTCATATACTGAAGTGTCGCAAAAAGCTCGCGCACGCATTGTTACATATTTTGTGGCGTAATCCAGAGGATCCTCGCTTTTAACATGACAGAATGTGACGTTTTTGAGAAAAAATGTACACACATGAAAATCCTTTCGTCCTCCACATTTACCTCTATATCTCAAAACATTTTAGACGAATAACTCTGATATCATATATATATTGTTAATGGGCTAGGAGCATCATAAAACACGAATCAATTGATATTTTAGGTGAAATAAATATACGTGTTGCTGTGCTTTAAAATAGGCGAATGGCGTAAATTAGCCCTATTTTAATGAATCTTGAAAACCTTTCGTCCTCCACTTTTCCACATACAACAGAAAACACATACTTTCAGTCGAAATGTTGAGACATGCGCAGACCTCTATTTAGCGATATTTTCATTTCAAATATGGCGGCCAATCCGATGTCTGACGACCCTTACAAAGAATCTAGGCAGTGTGCATTTTTACTTCCTGTGAAATAACAAGTGGCATTTAGTAGTTGTTTTGTGTTTTATTATCATTCTGCATCGTAATTCTATGTGATGTGGTGTTGAAATGTCAGCAGAAATACATATCCATACGATAATCGAGTGAATCAGATAACAGATTTTTCGAAAACCCGTCTCGTGCTAAGCGTGTAAAAACTTGTATTAACATGCTCAAAAGTGTCAATGTGCACATCAATGTCAAGCTAAATCAATGTTGTGTCGAAAACAGGTACCCAATCTACTCAAAACAGCTTGTCATTCACGTATACACACTTAGCAAACACGGCGAAATGATCTGAATCTTGGAATTTCGTTTGAGAGCTAGTAATGTTTGCTCCGGTCTTCGTCATAAGTGTTTATCAGATTCACGCATGCTCAGGAGAAAAACCATCAACCAATAACGTTTATAAATCAATTTTGCGCATGCGCCTTACAACGGTAAAGAAATTCGTATTTATAAACGAACCAATTTGAGATAACCCGGTATCAGTCGGAGAAATCTGACGATCTACGAAACTCACTTCAAAAAATCAAATGCGGACTGACGGCGTATTCTACTATGTTTGGATCTAAGATTTTCAGTATAGATAAAGTCTTTTATGATCTTTCGAATGAGGTAAGTCTCTAGTTCGAAAGACAATCGTATCAACTTGAACAAAAGTTGAGTTTTGACGAAAAATTTTAACATGCGCAGAAGTCCCATTTTCGTTATACCATATTGACTGCTTTTGTGAACAAAATCAACTATTTATTAATAAACTAGAGTTTAGGAGCAAAATAATCATGTATGATTTATTAAAAATTGATCTCGTATTTTTTGTTTAATGTACACCTGGAAAGTTGAAGGTACAAAACAATGAGCAAAAAGGGTCGCTGTCAACAGATTCTATCTTTCAGACTCTATGACGTCACAATATGGGACGCTTACTAAAATTCATCCTTTGAAATAAAACTTCCATCTACCTTTATCAAGACGAAAAATAAGTATAATAGTCATATATTGTTTGAGTTATGAGCGTTTAAAGACGAAAAATAATTCAGAATGTAACGTGTCAACATGGGATATTTGCCAGATGTTTTGGTTAAAAACTCTTTTTTAAAAACGAACGCGCAAAAAGTGTGAACGGAGTGTAGTTGAGCTAAAATCTTCATCGAAACAGCTTTAAAATGATATATAACTTTAATTAGAATATTATCTTATAATCCGGGGAATCAAAGTTACATTCACGCGATACCCTTAAAAAGCAAATGCGCCACCTTTTTGCGACACGTCACTGTAATACATTATGTTACTGCGCCAATCCGTTTGGTTTTTACATTTTTAATGATTTCCCTATATTTCATTCAAGATAAACATCACGCGTCCTATCTTTATTGTGGGCCAGATGAGGACTGGAACTACTTTCTTGTTTAATCTTCTTGCGCAAGATGAGAGCCTGTTTTCACCCCCTTTTTGGCAGATCTCTGACCCAACGCCAAGGGAGCTAGATCGCAATGGGAAAGACTCGAGGATAAAGGAAGCTGTGGGGAACATAGGTGATCATATATTTATGAATAATTGAACCATTGATTTAAGCCATAATGTTCCGACAGGTTAAAAGTACCGTTTACTGCCATGTTTCATGATAGTTGGGACAATGTTTAGAAAGGTAGACTGTAAATCATGTAAATCTTGTGAAACTTGTAAAATACATTTTTCGATCTTAAGATGTCTTAGTTTTTATCATTTCAAGGAACATGTAGGAAAAATCTTTGCATTTTGTTTTATTATATCAAGTTGAAAAACAACTATATTGTAGTATTGAATTGCAAATGTCACATCCTTCTCCTATCTTTATATAAAAGCTGCATTCAAATTGATGTGTGGATCCCGGGGTGTGGATGTTCCCAAAACATTCTGCTATGTTTTGTTTTGGATTGAAAACAGATGAGAAGGATTTTCAAAGTAACCTGCCTTGTGATCTAAGAATTGCGTAAACATTACCCAATAAATAAGATTGTGTATCAGAATGCTAATGCAATGTCACCATACTAGCCGAGCCAGAGTAGCATGGTATTACCTCGATCATCTTGACATTGTTTGTTAGGACAGCAAAATATTTTTCACAAAAGTTTTACATATTACATTCTGATTCCATTGAGTAAGACTACGATATAAGCCAAATGGTTTCAACTTCATTTTAAAATCTTCTTTTTCAGAGACTGACACTAATATCTGAAATCAAATAAATATCTTATATTTTGACGAGCCGTCAATTCATTTTCACTAATTGAAAGATAAAGGGTTCCTAGATTGATACTGAGATTTAACAAAAAGTAATGTGTGTCAAAATGCGTTTTTTTGTAAAAAAAATGTGTTTTATGCAAAATTTGTTTTCTGGAAATTTTGTTACCGAAACGGTTCGTTTCGGTAACCAGTGTAATCGAGTAAAATATTCTAGCATTATTTAGCATTAACGAAACACTCTATAAGTCCATATGGAGTATACGTATCATTCATGCTTTAATTTGTGTTTGATAGATCTCTTACATATATATGGACCGCAGACGCAAACTACACATCCCGTCGATGCATTAGGGCCAGATGAATGTGAATTACAGTTTATGCGATATTTCGTTACACGTGACCTTCCGCATACAGTCTACAGGAATTTAGCACCATATCAAAGATGGTACCGAACAGTAGATGATCAAACACTTCAAAACCTCTACCAGAATTACAAATTGGAACTCCAGTCATTTATTCACCAAGCAGGTATGTCTACTCCTATCAGGGGCATTGCCAGGTTATAAAGTAAAGAGATTTAGGCTATTCAATAAATTCACAGTTTTCGTTGAAAAATAGGTATTTTGTCAATTTTTGAGGCGACGTCATTGGACCACATTTTTGCATCTACATAATGTATGTTCCACTTGTTCCGTGTTTGAATGAGTGGTTCACGACTCGTATAAAAGCTGTGGTGTGTACTTGTATGTCTATGTACCCGTGTACACAAAAGTTATGTTTTATCTATCCCACATCATTTGAGCCTGAATACACTATCTTTAATGAGTACTAGTATCTACGACTATTTTTGATGTTATGAGTATAGGTTATCAATTTTTTCAATTTTTCTTCAACGTGTATTGTAATGACTTCAGTATGAATGAAATGCCCCTTGGTGTTCTGGTCCTGGATTTTGATATTGGTTCTCGATTGGAGGGGGGAGGGGGATGTTAGACATTGTTTCTTTTCACGTTAGATCATGGTTTTGGGATATATATGGTCTACTTTTCTTATGACAGATTTACACTTACAGTTTGCTTTTCTTTTTGGGTTTCTTTAGAGTTTCTAGTCACCCTTCCCTTTGGCTTTTGCGCTTATATATTTCCACCCGTTGTGGCTCAGTGGCAGAGAGGTTACCACTATCGCTAGGCCCCGGGTTCGATTCCAGGTTCAGACAAGTTTGTTTGTGCGTTATGTAATTCTGGGTGTTTGAATGAGTGGTTCACGACTCGTATAGCTGTGGTGTGTACTTGTATGTCTATGTACCCGTGCACACAAACGAACACAGGGCTCCTCCAAGGAGGGGTTTCTGGCCCTGTCTTCGAGTGTAAAATAAGTTCAATACCAATGAGGTATTGCTCGCCAAATATGGCGGTAACCAAGATACAATAGAAAAAAGAATCTGTGATATAATAGACAACTGGTAACTGAGATAACTCAATATGTCATCAGCATATGAACAAAAGTAGGATATTAAATTGCAATGACCATGTCATTGATAAACAATACATTAATATTTGAAATTGAGAGAAATTGATGCTTCAAATGGGATAGTAATGGTTCCTAAATGGGGATTCCTTTTTTTGTCAACCTCTAAGTAGCAATTTAGATCCTCTCATGTTTTTATAAGGTACACAAGATAAAACTGTACTGAGGAAGGATTCGAACCACGCCAGTTTTATTCGCCAGCTGTTGGCCACGTTCCCTGATGCCAGGGTCATATACACAGTCCGGGACCCAGCCGAGATTGTACCGTCGGCTTGTAGTATGAACGAGTCGTATGTCGAACTATCTTACTTCCTCGCAGATATCGACCAAAAGCAAATCGGGCGACAAGTGCTGGGCCACATGATGCACGAGGCGGAATGTTTTCTCGCTTACAGGAAACAATATGACGAGAACAACCAAGGGAGCTCTCAATTCATGGATATCAACTATGAGGATTTTATAAAAGCGCCTATGGCGACCGTCAGGTGTATTTATGAACATTTCGGGATGGAATTGTCAGATGCAGCTGTAGCTAAAATGGAACGGTACATTAAAGAAAGTCCGCAATACAAACATGGCAAGCACATTTATAATGCCGAGAGATATGGTTTCACAGTTGATGCTCTTCGAAAAGCGTTTAGGGATTACATTGAATATTTCAATGTACGGCTAACTTGAAGGAAAGCTTAGCACGACTATTTGATATTTACGTATACCCCGTACTATAATCTACCTACTCATCAAATATGTGCTGTTTTGGCCCACTTTGATACAATATTTGGGTCCCGGGATTTGGGATTTGATGCTATTTACGTATACCTCGTACGTTACTCTACCTACTTATAAAATATATGCTGCTTTGGCCAATTTTGGTGGGCAATATTTGGGTCTTGTAATTGTTAAAAATAAAAACATTTTACGTCTCTCAAATCTGGCGATTAAACGTGTCTGTTGCAACGGCCATCTTGGACTGTTGCTCTATTTGATTTTTATGTCATATTAAAACCCCGAAATGTTTCTCGGAAAGTGATGTTGGTAGTGTATTTGGCGTTCATACATTACAAATTGAAATAAAGAAAATATGTGGACTAATTGCTGCTGTAAGAATCATATTTTTGTTTGTTTGTGATATGAAGAACCAGTTCATTGCAAGCAACATGTACAATTTACCTTCTTTTTTTTAAATCGCCACAATGGCATTATATAAGAATAGGGGGCAGGTGGAAGTAGAAGTGGCAGAACAGGCAGGGTCTTGGACTAGGGCAGGTGTGACGGGACTATAGGATACTAGAGATGGATAAGAAGGAGGGAATTAGCTATAATTGTCTTTGATAAAATTAACAATGAGAAGTAGTATTTTGGAATTTACATGTATGTTTAATTTGGGAATTCCTGTTTTTACCTTCCAATACATTCCTTACAATCTCAAATATATTATATTCCAAATTAAAAAGATCCACAATACATTTATAAATTGGTGAAGTTAATAAAGATTCAATGTGCCAAAATGGGGAAAACTTGTTTAAATTCTCCCAAATAATGAAAAATGGTAACCATAAAAAATAGAACAATAATACATTTAAATGCATTATTGTAGAAATTTTTAGTTTTCCTCAAATACAGTATTTTAGATAATATATATACGAGTATATAAAGGAATCATATAAGCTAAAAATATTCTAAAATTGATTTTTTTCGTTAAGATCATAATCATAAGGATGCAATTTCAATAACGAAACGTATCTGGTTATGGTCTGTTACATGTAAAGTCAATATCAACACACGACTTTCTCCCATTAGCGTCCTGGTCTACCTTTGTGACGAAAGTCGGTGAGATTTGGTACTTATAAATTGTCAACACCTGCACAACTGTTCCACAACTAGTTACTTTGACGGAACGTCAATGTAACAAAATGGATGAACTTCCTGGTTACGAGTTTTTTCTTTTCTCGATTTAAACCTACTTATAAGTCAAGCTGCAGATTATAATTTGGCACAAAGCTAAAAAATATAGTTTAGTTTTAATACGTTTCCTCGATTTGGAAATTGTTTTGTAACTGAGGTTGCAATTCATATATCTAGCCCGTCGCTTTTGTTACATTGACGAACGTCCGTTACATTACCAATGTATGTTACTTTGACGACTTACGTCAATGTAAAAAAGCGATGGTCTAAATGCATGAATTTCAGCTTTATCTAAAAATCAAATTCCAAACCGAGAGTATCTCTAAAACCTGGACTATATTGCCTAACTTTGTGCCAAATGATAATCTGCAAGATGACTTATAAGTAGGTTTAAATCGATATAGAGACATATAAAACTGTTTTATATGTCTCTGATCAATAGAAGGCAGGCACAGAAAGTACAAAAAATGTACTGTATAAGTGGTATTTAATCTGAGTGGTTAATTTGCCAAATAGTTAAATGTTATCATTTTCCTAATTTTAATTTTCCTAATTACAAGAAACTTCCTATTAGATAACATTATGAAGATAATATTTCCAACGTTTGATTTTCCGAACTTGGCAAATATTGGACAATAGGCAAAGTAGGTTGCTTGGAATAGATTAGGTGAAGGCGAAATAACTATAGAGCCTTGTTTACTATATATCATTTGTAAAGCTGTTGGTATTTGATGTCACTATAAATCTGTCTATAATAGTGATAAATGAAAAATTAACGAAATATCAAATTGTTAATCAATTTTGCAGCCAGATTTAAATGTTACAAATTGAAATCCCGTACAATTTTTAGATTGAGATCAAAACAGAAATGTACACTTTTAAAAGGTATGGCTGATTTTAAAGTGAATTTTTACTCCATGTATTCATAACATAATATGTATAGATATGCGCCATGGCAGTGTTTTCGAAGTTCTGCGTCAAGAAGAACGTTTATTCTTGGAGCCGCCTTTTGTGTTTTGACCCTGGGACTCGTCAACAAAACGAATCCTTATATTGAACTTCGAAGGAATGATCGACAAAATGGCCCCATAGATATTCAACAAAACGGCCCCACAAACGTGCGAAATACCAATGATAAAGACGTACGCAACACCCTTACCTCAAACCTAAATCTGACAGCTATTTCTGGATTTGATATCCAGGAAAACAATGATCTACCTTATGGTGCGTCAATGCATATAAACTTACCAAACAAAGAAGATGGCTTAGAAAATGACGTCGATGCACTAAGAAAATTCATAAATCTATCTCACAAAACTGATGTATTTCCGGAAGGAAAAAATGAATCCAAGAACTCTATTGATAATGTCAGTGATCAAACGAAAAGTACACCTAGCCAAGATAATGACCATAATGTAAATGATAAAAAGGCTCCAATTGTTCCTGAATTTTCCGATGATGAACCTCTGACCCCTGAGCGAATTATGGAAGTGTATACCATGCCCCCTGACTCATCACAACTGGGGGGAAATCATATTCTAAAAGAAATGTTCTATCCGAGTACTAGGCGAGATCTCAATGACCTTGTTACACGGCAGAGAGATTTAAACTTGAATCAGGAATTCAGAGATAGGCGTAAACCTGATGTTATTCTAGGTGGGATTTTTAAAAGTGGAACAACAACCGCGGCACATTGGATACAGGAACATCCTGACATTATACACAGTGACGCGACTACGGGATATTACACCAAGGACTGGATGTACGCAAAAGGTCCAGAGTGGCACATTGACACAATTGAAAGTCTCGCTAAGACTATGAAAGAAAGAGTCATATTTGAACGATGTTCTGGATGTTTCACAAGACATCCTGCACGCGAAAGAATCAAGGCCGCATACCCGGATGATGACGTCAAGATCATATTCGTAGCACGTGACCCGATTGATCGATTAGTTTCGGACTACCTTCAAAATATAGTTTTAAAGGAAACCATGAATATAACTTTTAGAAATTCATATTTCTTTCAAAATGGCTCTGTCAATCCTCTCGTTACTGCTACTCAGAGAAGTATTTACGTTAGGCATATGGTACTTTGGCTGCAAATGTTCCCCAGACCAAATTTGCTTTTTATAGATGGAGACTCCTTCGCAAAAACACCTTGGATTGAAATGGAAAAAATTGAAAAATTCATAGGAGTAAAACGATTTTTTACGAAAGAAAAATTTACTGTAAACCCAAATAATCCAGATTTCTTTTGTATACAAACTTTGAAACACCCATACCCTTTGTGTATGGGGTCGTCGAAAGGTCGAAGGCATCCCACAATAGACGCAGATCTTGTGAATTCTTTGAAAGATTTTTTCAGATCGTATAATAAACAATTAAGTGTTTTGCTGAACCAGACATTCTTGTGGAATAATAAATATATATAAATGTTTAATTTAAAGTGTCCGTTTATAAATATTAGTTACGCATGCGTCATGGCGTGGATAAACTATTAAAAGAGAAACCCCGACTAAGTAGCGTCAGCTTAGAAGGTGTTCTTAGAAATTAAGCGTCATGGGTTGATGTTGAAGGTGGGCATAACCTGATAACCTAATTACGTACATTTTAGTAGATGCTGAATATCAACGTATTCATAAAGAAAATAGCCCACTTCGAAAGTGTCGAAAAGTATGCGGGCCTTGGCCTTGTTACGCCGGGAAAATCACGTTTAGGTTGTGAAAAACCGCGATATAGTAAGATTAAAGATAAATTGAAATAAAGATGACATGCTTACAAAAACATTAAAAAGATTAAAAAGTAGATAGATGGCATGCCAGTTTTTACCCAGAAAAGTTGACAAGAAATCGAAAGAGCTAAAGAACAATATCGACAGTAAACCGGTAGATACATTGTACTTGTTGAAAGTAACATATTCATAAAAATATTGCAAGCTTAAACTCCCTATTATCATTAGGAATCAGATCCAATGTAAATTGTCTAAAACACAAGTATTATTACATAATGCTGACGGTGTTTATGATGGTCTAAGCCTTTAAGTAGGTTAATTTGAAAATCAATACTAGAATAGTAACCTTTGAAATGCCAGTAATATGAGAATGGCTATCAACTTTTGCCATCAGTGCAGCATTCCATATTTCGATCAGGTTTCTGGGGCTAATATCCATTCGATAGCATTCGATACGGTTGTTAGAGAAATTCTAATTTAAATTATTCTGTGCATTTCTCATTCGATATTGAGTCAACATAGGATGGTTCTAAAATGATATATATGGAACCTAGCACTAATCCACCAAGGACAACTCGAGCAAAAGTCACAGATACGAGGGTTGTCCCAGTTAGAGCATATAGTGCATTACTTCTGGGACGACCCTCGTATAATTAAATAAGCTTTTAAGATAAATCTAACAGACTTGGGTATGTCACTCTGTTGAATCAAACCGACTAGATGGGGCATATTTAAAACTCTATGCTACACAACATATAAGCAGTTGATTATAATCTATTAAAATCATGATATTTATTTACATTTTATTTTTAAATATATCATAAATCTAAATGTTTCCTTTGAGATCCATAATATAATATACTAGAATATAGTAATATGACACAGTAATACCAATATATACAATAATACAATGCTATATAAAACATGTATGTTATAATACAAGACCTGTTTAATAGAAATCTAGTCAAATGTCACTTCTACTTTGCGTATTTCAACTGACATCGTCATAAGCCATGGGTACGCAATCTTGATAAAAATACCAAATATGTATGTTTAAAAATGCCAAATAATGTTGAACAGTGCAAAATGAGAAAAATTTCTGAAGAAATTGTAACAATTCTACTCTCATTATTGCATGTCATGTTTATTTCCAAAAGTTCCGATTTTTTCAGGATAATCATTTGATTATCCTGAAAAAATGAAAAAGTGAAAGTCTTCGTGTACGTTTTGATAAATTCGGAAATTTTTGCATCTTAATTGTTCAATGACTTTTATATTTCGTCAAATGTTACAATTCTTCTTCAGAAAAAATTAGGATGGTAAGAAAAATATTGGCATGCTTTTGAAAAGATTTCAGGACCCATGGTGTTGATTCCCATACAACAGGTCAACGAGTGCATCGGCAGCCCATCCTTCACAAAACGACCACGGCTTAATCCATGTGTACGAAGGCCTCATTACATTTGATCTACGGCAACCGTACGACGGTCGTACATTCCCAAAATTGAGAGAAATATTCAGGATAAAATAAATATTATATTATAGGGATAGGCAGTACAATGTAGATTTCTATATCCATTTTGTGAAAATACGGTCGCCGTACGGCAGCCGTAGATCAAATAATTAACAGAAACATAGTGAAGGTAAGAATTCCTCAACCAATTGTTGTATCCATTGATATAATGAAGTAATAAAATAAAAACTTGACCTAATAATTCTTGAATTTGAAAAACGTGATCATTTGGTTTTTAATTAAAGCAAAAATTCAATATAATCCAAGACACATGAAGTACTTAAACAACTAAATTGTAATCTAGCATGTACATGAGTACATGTATATGAGTACACAAGCAAATCAGAGAGTTCTCAATATCTCTGAAAGTCTCCATCATTTCTGCATCCATTTTGACGTTGCATCCATTAAAATACATGAATAGCTATCATCGAATTTCTTCTTGACTTTTCCATTTTTTCTTCTGAATTGTTGTTTAAAACACTCAGAAAGATCATACCATCTGGGATTATTAGCTCGTTGGTTGTTGATTTCGTTTATTCTGAAGGTGGGTTGCAACTACCAACACACGTTATTTAACCTCAGCCTCCCTGAAAAAAAAACATTAATTTTATTTAATAAAATAACATAACAATGCACGACATGGTAACCATGACACATATGACATAACAATGAATTGCATGTTTGTAAATTTTACACAAAATGGCACACTGATGAACAAAATGACATAATGATGAAAGACTCCATAACAAATATGAAGCTTAACATATTTTGGGTCAGAAATATGTATAAATCCATTTAAAAAGATTGTGAAAACATGGTAGGGTATAATTACTGTAATTCCAATTTCTACATTTTCAATTTTATAAACCACTCAATCATTTTATGATTTTTCTTCGTTTCAATCATATGTCTATGTCAATAATCAACAAAAGGCTAATAAGCCCATATAAAGCAGATATATAATTTAACAGTGATAGAATTTGAATAGAATATAATTCAAAACCTTAACATTTAAAAATAGATCTATAACATTGGTCTATAACATCCTGACTAAAGGTCAAACGACTCCAACATAAAGTTATTACCTTATATAAAAACAACTATTCTTACCCAAAGTGTGGTATGGTAGTGTGTATTTGAAATAAGGTAAACCAAGGTTAGAGAATGGTATTTAGAATGGTATTTAGAATGAACTCACTCCTTTATTTACATCGATCCCAATGTCGGAGAACTTTGTCATTCCTTTGCCAGAAGCCACTGTCTGCGCTTTCTGTAAAGAAAATATAATAAATCAATTGAACACTGTTTTCTCGAATTTCATAAGAAAACATTCCTGACGAAATTTTCTAGAATACAGCATTTTACAAGTGATCAACTGATCAATGTTTGTTTGTTTTATCTTTTATTAAAAATATTTTATTCGTCTATATATTACATTGATACAGTTTAACGAAACGGATCGGACAAAAGGCTTTCGCCTATTCTAAGTTTTCTCCTTTGGTTGTCCTTTGTTTGTTTGTTTGTTTGTTTGTTTTTTGTTTGTTTAAGTGTTTTCTACATGTTACAATAAAAAAAATTCCAACCAATTATTCTACAATAAAATATTTTACAATTAATCCATATCACAGGGATTTATACAATTCTACAAGAAAACATGAAATAAACAATAAGGGGGCAACAAAGGGATCATATCTACGTATGGAATGTATATTTCACATAGCATTGTTTGCTTTTAGACAGGTTCCAATTCAAATAATTCAAGTTTTTGAGGCATTTTTTAGAAAAAGCAACAGACCTATTTTTACTAGATCAGTTTTTCATGCTGATAAAGATATTAAAAGATGACAACTCAACGGGGTGGTCACGACACTAAATTTTGGCATTTTTACCCCCCTAGGAAAATATTCTAGGGGGTACTATGAAACTAGTTCATAACTCAAAGGATATGTGAGCTATTGTTCTGAGTTGTACACCATACATTGCTAGTACAAATATGAATACTATCTTAAAGTTATGGGTTGATACCCTTATTGGTCTCAGAAAAATATAAAAAACAGGAAAAAGATACGCAATTTTTGTCTTGCCAATTTTATATTTGTAGCTTCAAGCACAATATGAGAGCTTTAACAGCTCAAAGTAGTATTTTAAAAACATTTCCAAGCTATGTGTGGTATTGTAATACATCTATTTTAGTTATGAAGTACTATTTTGTAATTTTAATATGACTTTATAGTGCCCTACCCCTGGAAAATTGAAGAAAGTGAATGTGGTGAATTTTATCATTTTGCAGCATTAAGTTAGAAACATGTATTGATAGACACCAAATCAATAAATTCATACCATCATCAAATGTTAGGTGACATTCTAATTCATTTATTACTAGAATATAGGACTTAAGATATTTTATATGTAAGTTTTCAATTAAGTACATGTATCATAATGAAATCTAGTGTAATCACATACTAGAGAGGTTGGCATACAGTCTGGACATTGACATAAAGTCTAAACATTATAATCATCAATTGATCTCATTTGAGCAACTAGACTATGGTGGTCATCATGCACAAGTAATGTACAGTAGAACCTGCTAAGTGGAACACCTCTGTAAGTGGAACACCTCCCAAGTGGAACGCCTTTTCAAAGTCCTGTTTTAAAAACCCATTGACTTAATGTTAATTGAACCTCTGTAAGTGGAACACCTCCAAACATGAACAGTGAACACCCCATATTGAAAAATTAACCTGCTAAGTGGAACAGTCAATTTCCATAGATTTCAATATTGATATATGTAAACAGAATTAATCTCCCTCAATGATATCTGGGTATGAAAACAGGTAATACTGTGATAATTGGCAAATTAGGATTTTAATGGATTAACCTAATGGTCAACATGTGATGCAACCAACAATTAATTTGATAATCAGCAAATTAGGATTTCATAAGATTTTCATTCAGAAAATTGGATTAACCTCCTGTAGAACTGGACACGTGATGCTACCACTAATTGATATCCCTTGCTGTTTGTTTCAAACTTAATAAGTAAGATTAAAAATGTCATTTAAAAACAATTGAATTATTAGCAGTAGGAACAAGTCTTTAAAACTTAATTGCCTAATCCTTGTACCTGAGACTGGCACAATTAGGAGGATTAAGAATGTCAGAAAACATTTTTGGCAGAATGAGGAGGATTAAGAATGTCAGATACCTTTTTGAGTAAAATAAATGGATTATTAATGGTATACTGGTATACCTGCCCTGTAATGAAGGGAGAATCATATTTCCAATGATACATATAAATCCTATATTTGATCTTGTATGTTCCCTGCGAACCCAAAACCTCCGTAAGTGGAACACCTTCTAAGTGGAACGCTTTGTGGCAGAATGGAGTGTTCCACTTACACAGGTTCTACTGTATTTACATAATAATGTTATAAAGGAGCATGTAGGTTATCGCAAACAACTTCAGACAATTCTAACTTGAATTATGAATATTTTCTGACCATGAACATGGGTATATCTTTTAGATCTATTCATTATCTTCAAGAAAAGTAAATATAATGATTAATCAGACCTAAGTGATATTAAAGGGAATGGCCCAATCAACATACTTTTTACTAAAAATGGTGACCTAATTTTCACCAAAGATGCAACCTTTAATTATATTGTTGAATGCATAATTAGAATATGCTTTGAGACATGTTCTATTTCCTAAGAGGAAAAGTGGATTGCTCCTGGGACTTTAAAGACACTGAATTTGGATGACCAAAATGAACTGAAACCAATGGATAGCATGAATTATTTCAAAGGGGAAATAACATGGGGAACACTAATCTTAGGGGAATTCGGTTTTCTTTTCAAGAGCTATTTGATACATTAAAATTAAGAAAAGTAATGCATTAAACATTAATAAAATGATAGCATTTTTGGTGAAAATGAGGTCAACAACTTTGAAAAAATATATTGATGGGTTGATTGCTAGTGAAATATCTCCGAGTCCGATTGACTTTATTATCCCTGTATACCCTGACTTCATGGTCAGAAAATAGTCATAATCAAAGATATAACTGTCTGAAATTGTTTGTGATAACTTACCTGAACCTTTCCAGGTCAAATCAGGAGTGACAAAATTATTTCCACCAAATTTTTGACATGTCTTCAAATACGATAATATTTTCTTCATAAGATAGAGTGTCACTTGTGAAATTTATTGATTGACCTGAGATCGTACCATATCTTTATGACATAGAAGCGAAATAGCCATATTTAATTTTAATGATGTTTGTTTAATTGTTGTTTGCCACTTTTCGACAATTGTCAAAATTTGGGGGTTTTGGGGAGGGGTACAATTAGGTTAAAAAATTCACCTGATTCAGACTATCCTTAAATGAGCACTGATTCACCCGAGAGCATAACTTTTTCAAAACATGTAAGTGTTATTTTTGGACCACTCACATTAATGTTTCGTCTAATTTTCCCTCAGAGTTTCATCATCATTGTCCAAATCGTATGCCATGTTTGTTGAGATATATGAATGTTCATTATTAAAATCTTGGCTTCATTTGCAGTTGGAAAGGATTCGGCATTAGGTGTTATAAGTCCCAGAGCACGATAAATAAAAAAATAACAACAAAATGACATAGAACTGATAGATGTTTTCTCCTGTGCGTGTCAGCCTTGGTCTACCAAATTGCTATTCAGTAGGAAGAAACTCATTTTTCAGTTTCCATTTTAATTTCCTGACAAATAGGGCGATCATCCCAGGATTTTTTCTATGATCTATGTGTCGCCATAGCAACTTCTGTTTTAGAGAAAAATAGAACAATAGAAAAGATTACTTTACCATGATTTTAATCATCCCACATTGTAGACATATTTAGAATTAAAAATATGAAGAGAATGACAAAACCTCTTAAAACACATTTCTTAGGAAACAAATAGTGTCGTATTCTTGTTACTATGGCAACAGAGTTTTTTCTTTTTGTCATTTTTGTCATACAGATTACCTATCATACCAGGACCAAATCCTGAAAATTTGAATTCAGTATTCTTCATTAGTATCTTAGATATATAGGTTTATTATAGTGTCCCCTGCAGATTTTATCGGATTATATAAGGAAAATGCTCTGAAGAGGGTTGCCCAAGGATGCCACTTAACAGTTCTGGTATTTTTGAGGTCCCAACCCTCTATTCATGGGAATAGTTAACCATTGTAAAGCTACTCATGGTTAACTGACAGAATTGATTGTATCTTCAACTAAGAAGACAATAAAATGTTAAAACCAGAAGAAAACCACACCAACTTTCTTCTATTTACCAGGGGTAGGGCACTATAAAGTCATATTAAAATTACAAAATAGTACTTCATCACTATAATAGATGTATTACAATATCACATATACCTTGGGAATGTTGTTAGAATACTACTTTGAGCTGTTTAAGTTATCATATTTTGCTTGAAGCTACAAATATAAAATAAGCAAGAAAAAATGACAAAAATTGCATATTTTTTTCTAATTAATTGTATTTTTCCGAAACCAACAAAGATATCAACCTATAACTTTAAGGTAGTATTCATCTCTGTACTAACAATGTATGCTGTAGAACTTAGAACAATGGTTTATATATCCTTTGAGTTATGAACTAATATTATAGTACCCCCTAAAATAATTTCACAGGGGGGTAAAAACGCTAAAATTCAGTGTCGTGACCACCCCGTTGAGCTGTCATCTTTTAATATCTTTATCAGCATGAAAAACTGATCCAGAAAAAATAGGTCTGTTGCTTTTTCTAAAAAATGCCTCAAAAACCCTATCCCTTGAGATATTCTGAAATTGGAACCTGTCTATTTCACTTATGCCATTCTTAGCAACCACCCCATTCACTATTAAATCACTCGACAACTTGCTATACCTGGCAAAGTTATTAAACTGATACTAATTTAACTAGTTCACTTTAACTGGTTCACAGCAAAAACAGATACTAGAATAGTTTAACTTTTCGTGTAAGTCTCCTAGGGTTTTTAACATTATTTGCTATTTATCATTATCAAAACCGATACGACAAAAACAGTAATCATCCTGATGATCGATACCGCTCGTAATTGCCGTTATTTGCATGAGGGCTCGAGCTTCGAGCACTAGCGGTATCCCTATTACAAATACGGTAGCACGCGTACGTGGAAGTCGATGTTTATTTGTTTTTTGTTTGTTTGTTCGTTTTATGAAAGGATCAATACAGTTCAATTGAGCATTTTGGGAAATATATCACGCGACCTCGAGTAAAGTATATCTCCATAAGGCAATGTTTGTTTATAAAATGATTAATACAATACAATTTAATATTTTGAAAAAATTCTGTTCAACATGCTAAATCAAACGTAAGGTTAATGCTTTATTTTGTGTCCTTATGACTTAAAATCGCAGACAAACAACGTCCCCGTAATATAAAAGCCAATGTTGATCTGTATGAAATTTGATCAGCGCAATTCAAATGATTATGCTGAGACATAAAACACTTAATCATATTTAAAGCAAGTTGAAAATCAAAAAATGCTTTTTTTTTCCTTTACAAGCCTTATACAAATACATCCCTCGGCTATCTGCGACAGATGTCAATGAATGATGTCATTTGTTAAGTGCAGCGCCTGCTAAATGAAAGTGTGTACACCTCTGTGTCGCTTCATAATTGAGTTTGCTACTCAAATTACTCAGCAGCTTAATCCCATTTCAATACCAATTTCAGTTATATAAAAACACGATTTCAAAAAATCGATAGAGGTAAGTGAGTCGCACACTTGTAAGTGGAAATATAGTAGCAGCTGCTTTTTGGTCAGCTTATCGCTTTTCATTTGTGACAAAGATCCCATTCAAAAATATAACATGATTTTATTCTCTCCATTGTGAGACCTCGATTAATATGCAATTTTGATATTTTATAATGATAAAAAAGCAGCTGTCCATGATTGCATCATGGATTAGCAATCTATGTAAAATAGCACTATCTGGTAAGTCACACAAATGGTTACAAAAGATGCTAATCGCAAATACCGACAATGTCACTGAACGTTGGTCACAAAAACAATGGTTCTAGAACAACACCATCAGGTTTTGGCTTCGAAGGATTCGTATCCTTTGTACTTAACTTTTGTTTGTATTATACTTAACTTACAATAGACAGATGCCTGGGCCAGTTCTTTGTTGATATGAAACAAAGAATTTGTATTATTACCCATAAATTTCCCGAGCGATTTTATAAACAAATAAAGCTTCGGATAGTATCATTGTGTCAGCAGAATGGAACGTTCTTAAATTGTGACGTTAATAGACTTCATGATTTGAAATACAAAATTGTTGCGAAAAAAGTTCATTTGCTACATCAGGACTGTGGGTGCTCCTTTGATATTTCTTTTTTTTGCATTAATACACATACATCCTGAGAGATTTAATGAACTAATAGCGTACATAATTTGGGGAATCCACTAAGAGTTTGGAGGTTCCTCCAAATACATGTACGTATTCTAAACAAGAAGTTGTTGCCCATATGTCAAGGAAATATATTATGTGTGCTTCCTTAAAGCGCGGGTATATTTATATTTATACTAAAAGAACCTTTACATAAAAACGATCATATTGGAATTTTTAGCAAAGACATCCGATACAACACACATATACCTTCACAATATCTCAAAAGTGTGTTTCTTGTAATAACAGAAGTCTACCCGTTTTACAAAGAGTAAAGTGTAATATTCAATGTCCAAAACGTAGGTCCGACAATCCTCCATCGCAAACACATCCACACTCTCTGAACATGTGTATTTCACAAACCATAAGGGAATTTCATTGGCTGGTGACATCATACATTCTTTAAGACAGACTGTTTGCCATTTTTGGCAATGAAATCTTCTGGCACGCGATACAAACGAGATGTTTAGCATCTCATTGGCTTAACTGCCCTTTTTTGTCGTGTATTAACAGTCAGGTGTATTCCTACATACAAATGAAACTTAATACTTTAAGGTGCACTTTGTGCTGATTTTCATACATTCTTTTCATGAGTAAACGGGGATTCCCCAAAGCGTGGGAACTATTGAACAGCTGCTTTCAGAAATGTCAACATCTGGCTCAAACGATGCAATGAGAAGTTCAGAGTTAAAGAATGACATGCAAACGTATTTGAGAATGAAAGCAGTTTATACGTTGTATTGAAATTGAAGTATTGACGCTTATAGACCCTCTTATGGTAAGTCTCATAAGGTTTTGGGAGAATTGGAAACTGTATAAAAAGGACACCATGGCAAGGCCCTGCGTTGGTAAGTTACTTTAGAATGATTTTTGACAAATCTGGAATGATGCTAAATATCATAGTCAATTGATAAATAAATATTAATTTTGATTATGTATATATAATGTATAAGGCTACCACTTTTATTATTATCTAATCATTTGGTTTTTTATCATTATTTCTTATTCATCCAGGTTTCAATCTGCTTTGTATTGTTTTTAAGGTAAAAAGGCTGACATTATTTTTTTTTCACTTCACATTCATGGTTCAATCTCCTTTGTTTTCCCAGTTATAAGCTATCATTATTTCTTATTCACTCAGGTTCAATCTGCTTTGTTTTCACAGTAATAAGGCTATCATTATTTCTTATTCACTCAGGTTCAATCTGCTTTGTTTTCACAGTAATAAGGCTATCATTATTTCTTATTCACTCAGGTTCAATCTGCTTTGTTTTCACAGTAATAAGGCTATCATTATTTCTTATTCACTCAGGGTTCAATCAGCTTTGTTTTCACAGTAATACGGCTATGATTATTTCTTATTCACTCAGGTTCAATCTGCTTTGTTCTCACAGTAATAAGGCTATCATTATTTCTTATTCACTCAGGGTTCAATCTGCTTTGTTCTCACAGTAATACGGCTATCATTATTTCTTATTCACTCAGGTTCAATCTGCTTTGTTTTCACAGTAATACGGCTATCATTATTTCTTATTCACTCAGGTTCAATCTGCTTTGTTTTCACAGTAATACGGCTATCATTATTTATTTTTCACTCAGGGTTCAATCTGCTTTGTTATCACAGTAATAAGGCTATCATTATTTCTTATTCACTCAGGTTCAATCTGCTTTGTTTTCACAGTAATAAGGCTATCATTATTGCTTATTCAATCAGGTTCAATCTGCTTTGTTTTCACAGTAATAAGGCTATCATTATTTATTTTTCACTCAGGGTTCAATCTGCTTTGTTTTCACAGTAATAAGGCTATCATTATTTATTTTTCACTTCACATTCATGGTTCAATCTCCTTTGTTTTCCCAGTTATAAGCTATCATTATTTCTTATTCACTCAGGTTCAATCTGCTTTGTTTTCACAGTAATAAGGCTATCATTATTTCTTATTCACTCAGGTTCAATCTGCTTTGTTTTCACAGTAATAAGGCTATCATTATTTCTTATTCACTCAGGTTCAATCTGCTTTGTTTTCACAGTAATAAGGCTATCATTATTTCTTATTCACTCAGGTTCAATCTGCTTTGTTTTCACAGTAATAAGGCTATCATTATTTCTTATTCACTCAGGGTTCAATCTGCTGTGTTTTCACAGTAATACGGCTATCATTATTTCTTATTCACTCAGGGTTCAATTTGCTTTTTTTTACAGTAATAAGGCTATCATTATTTGTTATTCACTCAGGGTTCAATTTGCTTTGTTTTCACAGTAATAAGGCTATCATTATTTCTTATTCATTCAGAGTTCAATTTGCTTTGTTTTCACAGTAATGAGGCTATCATTATTTCTTATTCACTCAGGGTTCAATTTGCTTTGTTTTCACAGTTATAAGCTATCATTATTTCTTATTCACTCAGGTTCAATCTGCTTTGTTTTCACAGTTATAAGCTATCATTATTTCTTATTCACTCAGGGTTCAATCTGCTTTGTTTTCACAGTAATAAGGGTATCATTATTTCTTATTCACTCAGGTTCAATCTGCTTTGTTTTCACAGTAATAAGGCTATCATTATTTCTTATTCACTCAGGTTCAATCTGCTTTGTTTTCACAGTAATACGGCTATCATTATTTCTTATTCACTCAGGTTCAATCTGCTTTGTTTTCACAGTAATACGGCTATCATTATTTCTTATTCACTCAGGTTCAATCTGCTTTGTTTTCACAGTAATAAGGCTATCATTATTTCTTATTCACTCAGGTTCAATCTGCTTTGTTTTCACAGTAATAAGGGTATCATTATTTCTTATTCACTCAGGTTCAATCTGCTTTGTTTTCACAGTAATAAGGCTATCATTATTTCTTATTCACTCAGGTTCAATCTGCTTTGTTTTCACAGTAATAAGGGTATCATTATTTCTTATTCACTCAGGTTCAATCTGCTTTGTTTTCACAGTAATAAGGCTATCATTTTTTCTTATTCACTCAGGTTCAATCTGCTTTGTTTTCACAGTAATAAGGCTATCATTATTTCTTATTCACTCAGGTTCAATCTGCTTTGTTTTCACAGTAATAAGGGTATCATTATTTCTTATTCACTCAGGTTCAATCTGCTTTGTTTTCACAATAATAAGGCTATCATTTTTTCTTATTCATTCAGGGTTCAATCTGCTTTGTTTTCACAGTAATAAGGCTATCATTATTTCTTATTCACTCAGGTTCAATCTGCTTTGTTTTCACAGTAATAAGGCTATCATTATTTCTTATTCATTCAGGGTTCAATCTGCTTTGTTTTCACAGTAATACGGCTATCATTATTTCTTATTCACTCAGGGTTCAATCTGCTTTGTTTTCACAGTAATAAGGCTATCATTATTTATTTTTCACTTCACATTCATGGTTCAATCTCCTTTGTTTTCCCAGTTATAAGCTATCATTATTTCTTATTCACTCAGGTTCAATCTGCTTTGTTTTCACAGTAATAAGGCTATCATTATTTCTTATTCATTCAGGGTTCAATCTGCTTTGTTCTCACAGTAATACGGCTATCATTATTTCTTATTCACTCAGGTTCAATTTGTTTTGTTTTCACAGTTATAAGCTATCATTATTTCTTATTCACTCGGGTTCAATCTGCTTTGTTTTCACAGTAATAAGGCTATCATTATTTCTTATTTACTCAGATTCAATCTGCTTTGTTTTCACAGTAATACGGCTATCATTATTTCTTATTCACTCAGGGTTCAATCTGCTTTGTTTTCACAGTAATACGGCTATCATTATTTCTTATTCACTCAGGTTCAATCTGCTTTGTTCTCACAGTAATAAGGCTATCATTATTTCTTATTCACTCGGGTTCAATCTGCTTTGTTTTCACAGTAATAAGGCTATCATTATTTCTTATTTACTCAGGTTCAATCTGCTTTGTTTTCACAGTAATACGGCTATCATTGTTTCTTATTCACTCAGGGTTCAATCTGCTTTGTTTTCACAGTAATACGGCTATCATTATTTCTTATTCACTCAGGTTCAATCTGCTTTGTTTTCACAGTAATTTTATAAGGCTATCATTATTTCTTATTCACTCAGGTTCAATCTGCTTTGTTTTCACAGTAATACAGCTATCATTATTTCTTATTCACTCAGGTTCAATCTGCTTTGTTTTCACAGTAATATGGCTATCATTATTTCTTATTCACTCAGGTTCAATCTGCTTTGTTTTCACAGTAATACGGCTATCATTATTTCTTATTCATTTCGGGGTGAGTCTAGTTTGTTTTCACAGTAATACGGCTATCATTATTTCTTATTCATTTCGGGGTGAGTCTATTTTGTTTTCACAGTTATTAGGCTATTATTAGTATTCAGTCATGTTCTACTTTGTTCACATATTCCATTGCAAGTTTGCGTTTCTTTGTTTCCAGAAGAACCTCTCCCTAATATGATAATAATTGTTGTGTTATTATGGCCACTGCAGCTTCTTCAAAACTTATGTCGAGAATGTCACCTTAGTGTTCGACAAGTCATCAATATCCCATGTGGCCATGCTGACTTTTGTGTTGGATGTTTCAACCAACACTATGCACATGCACCAGCAATCTGTACGACATGTGGGTCATTGATTAATGGAAATATAATGATACATCACATCAACTAGTGGACATGACATCATTGTGTTATGACAATGTATGATTTAACTAATGCTTATTTGTATTTACCGTACTGCTGGCAAATGACACATTATGAAAGAAAAGAAATGGGTTCTGGCTAAGCACAATGCCACATTAAGGGATACTAATGTTCAGATTACAAGTTCAGATTACACCCAGTGGACATGTCAATGTTTGGTTTCAAGCTGACACTCTTGTCCCACATGGAGAAACAGACACACTCATATACCAAACCCAAGGGATTAGAGCAGTGACTTCTTCAAAAATTCAAAAGTACTGAATTTACCCTGAACACTTATGTGGCAAATGTTGAAGCTAGTCACCTGTGTGGACACATTGATTAATATGGGTGTATCAACATTGCTTCTATGCAGGTAATATCAGCTGAGAGATGCGCTTCATGAAGCACACCAAAAATGCTTTGCTTAATTTTTTACAGTTTTTCAGATGCGCTTATTCATTAGAGGACATATCAACTTGGACATATGACGTATACACTGTATATTAATCTGAAGGGAGTTCACTGGGGAACCAGATCCTCATTTCACCTGTTTTGGCCAGAATATATAAAAATGTCACCATTTTGGCAGAGTACGAATAGAAGTTGTACATGGTGACATGTAATTTTAATAATTTCATCAAGGTACATCACAATGTTGCTCTTGTGTGCAGGTAGAGCACTGATGTCTTTATTCTACCCTTAGTTTCTTAGACGATGCCTCATAGCAGATCAAAGTATAATATATACATGTATGTACATAGATTAATTTATTATCAGTGCAGTGTATTATACAAATAGGGTAATCGTAGGTAAGGCCTACAAATATTTCATTCTATTCAAAGGTATTCCCCATCATAGAACAAAATATTTGTTACTGTGATTGTTTGCTGTAATGTTACATTGCTCATTGTGTGTTAAATATGGAGGGAAATATTTTGTCCAACAGTTGTATACTCAATCACTCTAGTGACAATGATTGATGCTGGTGATATGAACTTAGTTAAATACATTAATGCTTAGTGTCACTGGGACAACTGAGTGATAACAGTAGCTCAAATGGGTGAGCTAGAAATATCAGGTGTAATATCATATTTTTATGACATGCTTTGTACGTTTTGCATTATTTTAGTTGAGAAATAAACAAAACTGATCACTGACTTTGTTTTTCTTATGATTTTCAGCAGAATGCAAATTACTACTCCTGCAGCTTAACAATTCTGACAAGACTGTTCAAGATTTTCATGTTTTTTTCCAACTTCTCCAACGGACTTTAAATGCAATTGGCTTTTTAGGCTGCTATTTGAATGAATCACTGTAATTGTAATTTCCAAGGGCTCTGTTTCATTGCTTTCTAATAATTATGCAAGTCCAACTATGCACGTTGAACACGGTTAATTTGAACTTTAATTCTACCAGATTTTTGAAAATTAAACTGCTCCATTTTTCTTCAAACTTGTTCCATTAAAACCAAAACAAAAATGCCTTTCTGTTGGTACACTGTAATCCTTGAGCTACAATTTTTCAAACATCTGGTAGGTAAATTAACAGTTTTCCAAAATGCATAGTTGGACCCCCGTGATAATGTTATTTTGATCTTTGTCAAGTTTCACTCTTTGAGTTGGAGATAAATTCTCTCACATGATCCTTTGATCTAAGCTTAGCCAATCAGGATTCAGTCAATAAAATTCCAGCGGGTACTATTCATATCTAAATGAGTTTCACACAAAAAAGAAGGTTAACATGGTAGTCGACAGCCGAAAGTTCCATTCATGAATTATTATAATATTCAAATTAAAACTACTATTGAAAGTATCTTTGAAAGTTATGGCAGCTAGTTTAGGAGCCATTTGGATGTTATCAGCATTAAAATTCATGAAAAAATGGTTCACAAAAATATGATTGCCACAATTTAACAATTCCTATTACTAATGTTCATTTAATAATTATAATATACTCTCCCTTGAGTCATTCCAATTTGTTCTATTTTAATATTGGCCATTTGGAGTTATTTGGTGTACATGTGATTAAGGTTGGTAAAGCAGAAGACAAGTTGGAATTTTTTTGATTGATAAACTGTTTTGACCAATAGATCTGAAATTTTGATGACACATTCTCATTGGATACTTACAGATGATTTACTCTCTCTAGTCTTTGTCTCTCGTCTGTCAGCCTCAATCTGAAAAGAATATAATCAATGGCGTCACATCACTATTTATGTATTCATACACAATATCATTCTAACAGGGCAGGGTGTTATATATGACCAAATAATCAATTATTAAAATTACTCAGAAATACCCCATGAGCATTTATAATGACAGAATTCAGAGTCTAGAGGGACCAGCTTTCAACTTAGGCGAAGATGGAATAGGGAATGAATATGATGGTGCCTCCCTCTATTTGTTAAACAAGATGTCATTAAAAATTGAGGCGCTTTCAGTTGATATACATAATACTATATATAGGTAATACTAAATAGGTATGGATACAAAATGTGTACCAGTGTATATATGAACGAAGATGGAATAGAAAATGAATATGATGGTGCTGCCCTCTAATTGTAAAACAAGATATCATTAAAAATTGAGGGACTTTCAGTTGATAAACATATTACTATATCAAGGTAATACTAAATAGGTGGATACAAAATGTGTACCAGTGTATATATGAATGAAGATGGAATAGGGAATGAATATGATGGTGCTGCCCTCTAATTGTAAAACAAGATATCATTGAAAATTGAGGGACTTTCAGTTGATATACATATTACTATATAAAGGTAATAATAAATAGATGGATACAAAATGTGTACCAGTGTATATATGAACGAAGATGGAATAAGGAATGAATATGATGGTGCTGCCCTCTATTTGTAAAACAAGATATCATCAAAAATTGAGGTACTTTCAGTTGATATACATATTACTATATAAAGGTAATACTAAATAGGTGGATACAAAATGTGTACCAGTGTATATATGAATAAAGATGGAATAGGGAATGAATATGATGGTGCTGCCCTCTATTTGTAAAACAAGATATCATTAAAAATTGAGGCGCTTTCAGTTGATATACATAATACTATATCTAGGTAATACTAAATACAAGGTGGATACAAAATGTGTACCAGTGTATATATGAACGAAGATGGAATAGGGAATGAATATGATGGTGCCTCCCTCTATTTGTTAAACAAGATATCATTAAAAATTGAGGGACTTTCAGTTGATATACATATTACTATATCAAGGTAATACTAAATAGGTATGGATACAAAATGTGTACCAGTGTATATATGAATGAAGATGGAATAAGGAATGAATATGATGGTGCTGCCCTCTATTTGTAAAACAAGATATAATTAAAAATTGAGGCGCTTTCAGTTGATATACATAATACTATATCAAGGTAATACTAAATAGGTGGATACAAAATGTGTACCAGTGTATATATGAATAAAGATGGAATAAGGAATGAATATGATGGTGCCTCCCTCTATTTGTTAAACAAGATATCATTAAAAATTGAGGGACTCAGTTGATATACATATTACTATATCAAGGTAATACTAAATAGGTATGGATACAAAATGTGTACCAGTGTATATATGAACGAAGTTGGAATAGAAAATGAATATGAGATGACACTGCCCTCTATTTGTAAAACAAGGTTTCATTAAAAATTGAGGGACTTTTAGTTGATATACATAATACTATAGAGGTAATAGGTATGGATACAAAATGTGTACCAATGTATATATGAATGAAGATGGAATAGGGAATGAATATGAGATGACGCTGCCCTCTATTTGTAAAACAAGATATCATTAAAAATTGAGGGACTTTCAGTTGATATATAAATGTTAACTGTTTCACTTTGAGCTGAGGTAAGGGATGTCAATATTTAACACAAAGGAGGAGGGAAATTAGCGCAACAGATTTTAGACAGTCATATGTTGGATTTTGGCCATTTACTGGGGATTTATTCAGACAGGTGCATATGCACTACCTCCATGAAAATCTCTTCTAGAGATGATAAAATAATTTCGACTTTGAGACAGGGTAGATGCAAACAACCCACCCACATGTTTTTTCTGAAACGTTTTCCAGATTTTTTTTGAGGGACTTTCAGTTGATATATAAATGTTTAATGTTTCACTTTGAGCTGAGGTAAGGGATGTCAATATTTAACACAAAGGAGGAGGGAAATTAGCGCAACAGATTTTAGACAGTCATATGTTGGATTTTGGCCATTTACTGGGGATTTATTCAAACAGGTGCATATGCACTACCTCCAGGAAAATCTCTTCTAGAGATGATAAAATAATTTCGACTTTGAGACAGGGTAGATGCAAACAACCAACCCACATGTTTTTTCTGAAACGTTTTCCAGATTTTCAACCCCTGCCATCCCTGCTTTTTTAATTTTTCTTGCATTATTATGTTGCGTTTTGACACACAGTTAATCTCTTAAAAGGAATAAGTTTGGTCACCCATAATGGGTATCTTTAAAACCCCTGAAGGAATCACTTATTCCTTTAAAGTCGCTAACTATGTGTCAAAACGCATTATATTGATGCAAGAAAAATTAATAAAAATTAATTATTTTATCATCTCTAGAAGTGCTTTACCTGGAGGTAATGCATTGGCCTAACATATGCAATTCTTTAAATCCTCAGAAAATGGCCAAAATCCAACATATGACTGTCCAAAATCTGTTGGGCTAATTTCCCTCCTTAGTGCAGTCAGAATGTGGGTTTCGGCGTGCGTTCAGAGGGATTTTATGGGACATAATTTTTCATATTACTACTATGATTATACATATTTGTATGGATTATTAGATCTTAGTTTTTCAGCTTTTAGATTTTGTGGCCATTTTACCCCCCATGGGCTAAAATTTGGACCCCTACTATAAAATTGGGCAAGAACTCAAAAAATACTCAGTGGAATGTTTAAAAATTACCAAGTTATATTGGTATAGGCTAACTAAATATATGATAAAAATTTCATGTCACATGGTTAAGTGGTTGCCATGAAAATGGATAAAACATGCCCTTTGGGTGTCAATTTTCAAGCCAATTTTTCAGGACTGACAGAGTAATTTCATGCATATTTTGTCACCAATGTGTTAGGAAGGGTTAAAATGTAAATAGAAAACTTCTATAATATATAAGAAATAATTGTATGTAAAAATCAGTCCACAAAACCTCAGATTTTGGCCTTGTATTGGTCCATGACTTATACAGGGGTCTATTTCATAGACTCGAGCTCCCACATTGGATGGATGCTATAACTTTTGAAATAAGGGAGATACAGGTCTCATTTTTTCAGATCTTCATAAATGGTTGGTTTTAAATACTAAAATGTATGTTTGGAGCTGGTATATGATTGGTTGCCATGGTAACCAGGGTTTTAAGGAAATCCTGACCCCGACATTGGATGGATGTTATAAATTTTGAAATAAGGGAGATTCATGTCTCATTTTTTCAGATTTTTGACAATGATTGATTTAAAGTATTGATTTAGACTTTAGGAGCTGAAATTTGATTGGTTACCATGGAAATCAAGGTTTTGTTGAAATTCAGACCTCCACAATTTATGAACACTATAACTCTTAAATACAGCCAGATAAGATATAATCTTTTCAGATGTAAGATAATAATAATATGTGTGTATTGTATTAGACTTTGGAAGCTAGGATTTATTTGTCTACCATGGTAACCATGTTTCATTGTCATGGTAACTGCTGTTTTCGTTTTCAGATTCACCTTTATTCTAGATAGGTCAATACATGACATAAAATACCCAAATGCTCAAAGTTACCATTGTATTCTTAATTTTGGGATTTTTTTAAATTTTATATGATTTACATGCTCATGACTCAATAATACTATAGAGATGCAAACATTGTTTGGCTCATAAGATATCAAATACTAGTAAACAGTTTTTACATGTATGTCTGACAATATTGCCTTATTCCATACTACTAGTTCTTACAAAAGTTCTGACTCCTAATTTGTTCATTTGTACTCATCATTACTGTTTTCATTAACACAATTTCCTCTTAACATCAATTTCTGTTGGAATGAAGGATTGTTTTGACCATTCTGGAGATAAGGATCCTCAGGGGATATAGTCCATTCATGCAGTATTGGACTTGGCAGAATGGGTTAAGACTGGTCCCTGTAGGTTCACTGTATATAAAATTTGGCTGGGATCCTAGGCTGAACCCTCAAATATCAATATGTTCCCAACCAATCTGTCAAATTTGAATGTGTTTCGATATCAACCAAAAGAATGCCCAAAAGCCATACCAAATGGCCAAATATAGGACCAGTGCCATACCAAATATCCAGATATGAAAACATGGCCATTCAAAATTTCTAATGCCTCGAGAAGAAGGCATATCATTGAGGAAAACAACCAAAAATAACCTCACATTAATGATATACTAAATCTATGACATACATGTACAACAAGTGAGGGGCAACATGTTTTTCACGACCATTCCCAAATCCAACCATTGCCATACCTCTCAAGTCATAATTTGGAGAGCATTCTCATACCAGATCCTAAAATTTGGGTCCATTGCCATATCAAATGTGAAAAAGCACCCCACCTGAGCTAAGGATCCCCTCAAGATTTATATACAGTGGACTCCTGGGAGACAGGGGGTAATGTTTCCACTTCCAAATATAAGTTTTATTATCCATCCTCTTCAAATGTTATAATGAGCAATCATTAAAAGGTGGAAGAGTTCATCATTTAATTTATTGCATTATATTAGCTGCTATGAAAGCAGTGAAGGACCAATCTTGAAAGGTGGGAAGAGTTGAAATGTCAACACCTCCATAAGTGAGGGCAGCACTGTTCTGTTTTGGAGAATATCTTATGTGAAACAGCTCATATCGTTATCTATTGATGTAAGTTACATATATATTTTTGTAATTCTGCTGTACTTTTACTGGTGAACAATTCAACTTTGGATTTTATTGTGTCAGGAATTTCTATATTGATTCCTTTTATGAAGAAAACAACCTTAAGAACCTCAACTGATGTGAACTCTGTTCCATTACATGTCAGAAGCTCAACCAAACCTCTGTAGCTGCAAACCTAGAACCAAGTACTGAGTGAAGCTATATTAGCCGTCAATGCGTTTACTGGATCAGATTCGTACAGTGCCTTTCTGAACAAAGGAAAAGTAAATCAACTGAAACGGAAGACAAGCAATTCTTAAAGTTGTTTTCTTCAATAGGAAACAATATAGGAATTCCTGCTACCATAAAATCGAAAGTTGAATTGTCCACCTGCAAAAATACAGCAGAAATAGAAAAATAACTGCCACTAATAGATTTACGAGCTGTTTCCCATGAGATATAGAACAAAACAGAAGAGTGCTGCCCTCACTTATGAAGGTGTTGACATTTTCTTTCACATTTGAAGAGGGTTAATTATCAAACCTATGTATTTACACATTCCCACCAGCTTAAACCCAGCTCTACCATTATGCCCAACACTGCATGAATGAACTGTGAATTCCCTGACGAATCTTTAACACAAGAATGGTCAAAGGAATCCTTCTTTCCAATAGAAACTGTTGATATTTTTAATTAAGAGGCAATTGTGGAAGATGAAAACGATAATGGTGAGTAAAAACAAGTTGGGAGTCAGAATATGTGTGAGAACTAGTAGAATGGAATGAGGCTATACTGTCAGACATACAGGATAAATTGCTGAAATTAAGAGCAAAATGATAATTTTGAGCATTTTGGTATAACATGTTGTGAATTGATCATTCTCAAATGAAGGTAAGACTGAAATAAAAAATTAAGGGTACCATGACGACAAAACATGGTTACCATGGCAATCAAGTAAATGCTAAGCTACAAAGTCTAATTCAATACACAAATCTAATTAATTTTTAAGATCTGAAATGATGATATCTGTATCTGCTTAAATTCAAACGTTAAAGCATTTATCAATTGAGGAGGTCCAAATTTCAATAAAACTCTAGTTACCATGGTAACCAATCAAATTTCAGCTCTCAAAGTCTAATTTAATATTTATAATCAATCATTGTCTAAGATCTGAAATAATGAGACATGTATCTCCCTTATTTCAAAAGTTATAGCATCCATCCAATGTGGGGGTCAGAATTTCCCTAAACCCCTGGTTACCATGGCAACCAATCATATGTCAGTTCCCAAAATAGAATAAAATACTTAAAACTAACCATTTATGAAGATCTGAAAAAATGAGACCTGTATCCCCATTATTTCAAAAGTTATAGCATCCATCCAATGTGGGAGCTCGAGTCTATGAAAAAGACCCCTGTATATGTCATGGACCAATACAAGGCCAAAATCTGAGGTTTTGTGGTCTGATCTTTACATACAATTGTTGCTAATATATTATAGAAGTTTTCTATTTACATTTTAACCCTTCCTAACACATTGGTGACAAAATATGCATGAAATTACTCTGTCAGTCCTGAAAAATTGGCCTGAAAATTGACACCCAAAGAGCATGTTTTATACATTTCCATGGCAACCACTTAACCATGTGACATGAAATTTTTATCATATATTCAGTTAGCCTATATCAATATAACTTAGTAATTTGGAAACATTCCATTGAGTATTTTTTGAGTTCTTGCCCAATTTTATAGTAGGGGTCCAAATTTTAGCCCATGGGGGGTAAAATGGCCACAAAATCTAAAAGCTGAAAAACTAAGATCTAATAATCCATACAAATATGTATAATCATAGTAGTAACATGAAAAATCATGTCCCATAAAATCCCTCCGAACGCACGCCGAAACCCACATTCTGACTGCACTACCTCCTTTTAATCCCAAATACAATAAAACAATCACAACAAACATAATCTTTTTTTGGGAATGGCTGGATTTATATCCAAAGTGGATTCTCAAACTGATTTCCATCAATGTGCCAAGATTAATTGAGACGTACCTGTTCTCTTATTCTTTTCTTCTCCTCCATTTGTCTCTTGTAAGCTTCTAGTTGTTTCTTCCTACCCTCATCTAAGACCTTTGCTTTCTTAGAGTCCTGAAATATTTCATATGCATAATTTTGCACTCATCTTATAAAATTTATCCAATGCTTCTTTGATCTTTGCTCTCTTGAATCTTGCAATGTTTTATTTGCATATAGATCTTGCAGTCATATGACATGTACACAGGCAATATAATTTGGCACCGTTTCGGCATCGAAAGAATTTGGCGCTGTTCCGGCACCGTTTCGACAACGAAACCTTTTGACACCAAAATTTGCCACCAGACTAGTCAGTCCGAAACGGCACCGAAATTTGGCACCGAAAAGGCGTCGAAAATCAGATTGCATTTTGGGGGTGTATGTCATGAGGGTGTTAATATTAATAGCCTTGGGGTTTCATTTTCGGCATGCTGTGTTTTAGGAAGCTTTAATTACAGGGGTTTCACTAGAATTTCTCACAACAGGCTAAATAAATGTAAACAATGGGCAAAATGAATGGAAATCATAAATTTAACATGGAAAAGTTGAAAAGTCCCTTAAAACAACAGGCAATTTTGTGAAAACAACTGGTGAAAATCGACTGTTGCCTCCTGCTAATGAAACCCCTGAATTATTGTTTCCAATGTTAACCATAATTTCAAGATTTTTAAATCATTTTGCTTTAATCCAGAAATTCAAGTAAAACCCTGTTGTCATAGAAACATTTTAACCAATTAGCCATAGCACAGTTAGTGTGATAGCCAGTATAAAAAAAAACTAGGGATACAGTACCATCCATAGTATTTTTTCAAATAAGATTCAAATGTCATCTGTTTTTAATAGTAAAATTGTATAAGTTGAACACCCTTATGTGACCTCATGAGAGTTTTAACTGTACTGTTATTTTACAATTTACAAACATACCAAAAAGATGCTGCCCTTTCCATTCATTTAACTTCACATCTTAAAAGAGAGCTTTGTTACTTTTAGCTAACCTGAACATGGGATACAGCTTTCAATGTCTCAAACATGCAAAAAAAGTCAAATAAATAAGCGCTAAAATAATGTGAAGTACAAAATACCTGATTCATTACGTGATTTATCGCTTGTTTCTGTGGAGATTGAGATTGTTTCTGTGGAGTAGCATTCTGAGCTTCCGTACTGAAAGTAAATCATAAACTGTTTAACATGTTAAATTCCTGTTCTATCGTGTTTATTCATTTTGTGCAAATAATTGTATATAAGTGCATCTCCAAATATCAATTTTATCTATCAACATTGTTTCAATTGCCAACCAGAACAACGGCAACGCCAAAGCGTAGCGAATCCCATCGAACATTTTTCAAAACGGGCACCTTCTACCAAAAGTGTCATTAGACAGTGTGCCATGCTTATAATATTCACATACCAAATATGAACAAAATCGCTCCACTACTTTTCGAGTTATAGTAAAAAACGTTAAAATGGCCGCCATTTTGAAAAATGGCCGCCTTCTACCAAAAGTGTCATTAAACAGTGTGCCATGCTGATACGTATTCACGTACAAAAATATGAACAAAATCGCTCCACTACTTTTCGAATTATAGTAAAATAAGTTAAAATGGCAGCCATTTTTCAAAATGTCCGCCATTTTTCAAAATGGCCGCCTTCTACCAAAAGTGTCATTAGACAGTGTGCCATGCTTACAGTATTCACATACCGTATATGAACAAAATCGCTCCACTACGTAAAATAACGAGTAAAGGCCGCCATTTTTCAAGATGGCTGCCATGTGCTTTTTTAATATCTACATTTCTAGCTTTATTAATGTCCTATATAATTTTTTTACATTTAAAACATATTGCTATTACAGTTTTACATATTGCACCTAAATTACTGTAAAATCGGCACTAAAATGGCCGCCATTTTTAAATGAGCGGCCATTTTGAAAATCGGCTTTCGAGCAGAACTTCTACCCCCATAGGGTATATGTGTACAAAATATGAATAAAATCGGGCCAACGGTTTTTGAGTTATTGCCCGGACGGACGGACGGACGGATGTACGTACGGACGGACGGACGTACGTACGGACGGACGGACGGACGGACGGACGGACGGACGGACGTACGGACGGACGGACGGAGGCGTTCCCTATATCCCTCCGAACTTCGTTCGATGGGATAATAATGTTGTCCTGTCAACAATGGCAATTTGTATTGTAAACTATTGATTTATAGAAATAAATGTGAAGTATGTAAAAAAAGTGCATCTCCAATTGCCAGAAATATTATATGAGGGAATAAAGCAAAGCTGATGCATATTCTACGAATGGGGTGAGGGGGTTGGAGTGAGGGGGATGGAGTGAGGGGGAAGGAGAGAGGGGGAAGGAGTGAGGGGGCTGGAGTGAGGGGGAGGAGTCAGTTTGTTCAGTCCATGCATGAAATCTTAAACATTCAGAATTTTCTTGAATTTTGCATCATGATGATTTCAATATATGCACATTTTGTTGTATATGCAGGGGCATAATTACAAACCTCAAATGTGCCTGTAAGACTTTTATAGCTGTAGTCAAACTGCTACTGTCCCCTGTTAGGACTACAGTATCATCTACCTGTAACAAAAAATCACTATAAATCATAGGAATAAATGGGTCATATCATAAATCATAATCACAAATATCTCATAAAATGCCGCTATTTTACTTCATATTTGTGTACAGGGGACACCTCGCTTGACCAAAACTGTAAAGTATTGTTCATATCATAAATTTTAAAAAAATGAATGAAATACGTCCACTGGTATTTGAGCTATGCTCGAGATGAATGAATGGACTGAAAGTCTGACTGAATGACTGCATTGTATTCTTACCAAACTTTGTTCACTGGGATAATTAAGCAAATGAATTATGTTTAATTTACTTGTAATTTTGCTACTTTGGTAACATACCTCTGTCCATCCTGTTGCTAGTAGAAACTGTTGTGCCCCTGAGTAGCACCAAACCTTTGAAGCAAAAGCCTTGTTTTCTGTTCGGATAACTTTGTATTTTTCTTCTGTTGGATGACTAACTACATTTCTGAAAAGTAATTAAAAGTGTTCATTGAAATATTCATTTATTACGGATATTTTTACTGAAAAAAATATTAAAAAACAATTAAAAAAGATAAGCATTAACATTAACATTTGTGCACATAACTTTATGGTCCATATATTTGTCGATTTATAAAACTACATTATTTTCGTCATTCTGAGTTGCATTTACGTTTTGTGAAAAGGTTTAACTACCTGAATGTAAAGAAATGTAAAATATATATGACAGGGATTTCACTAGAATTTCTCACAACAGGCTAAATAAATGAAAACAACAGGCATTTAATTAATGGAAATCATAAATTTCAACATGAAAAAGTTGAAAAGTCCCTAAAAACAACTACAGGTGATGTTGTGAAAACAACCAGTGAAAATCACCTGTTGCCTACTGCTAATGAAACCCCTGTAGGGACAATTGATATACAAGAAAAATATAAAACATTATATGACAGGAGTTTCACTAGAATTTCTCACAACACTATACAGGCTAAATAAATGAAAACAACAGGCAAAATTTATGAAAATCATAAGTTTCAACATGGAAAAGTTGAAAAGTCCCTAAAAACAACAGGTCATTTTGTGAAAACAACCAGTGAAAATCTGCCTGCTGCTAATGAAACCCCTGTAGGGACAACTGATATACAAGAAATGTAAAACATATATGAAAACTCACTGGAATATTTTTAATAGCGTCTGTAGACATGCATTAGAACTTGTCTCATCACATTCTTCTTTTAACAGTAATATACACACATCAAATGTGTCTGTATTTTCTGAACTCCCATTTTCCTAAAACATAAGTAAAACAATATACATGACATTTGATGAGTCAACCATTGAGCATAAGCACAATAACAAACAGATAACAAGGCATTAACATGACAAAATGTCACCACCTAGTTGCTCACAATATTATGAGTTCAAACTTAAGTCAGATTTGAATTTCTGGGAACTTGTAAAGTCAAGTTTGAACTTCTGAAAAGATGTAGATGTAGATGATTTTGAAAAAAAAATTTGGTCAATTTGAAGCAAGTTGAAAAAAGACCTTTTTGACCTTTTTTGACCTTGAGAAGGTCATTGAAGGTCAAATGTCAAATCTAAAGTCAAATCTAAAGTCATATTTGAATTTCTGAGAACACGTAGATGATTTTGAAAAAAAATTTAGTCAATTTGAAGCAAGATGAAAAAATACCTTTTTGACCTTTTTTGACATTGAGAAGGTCATTGAAGGTCAAATGTCAAATCTAAAGTCAGATTTGAATTTCTGAGAACATGTAGATGATTTTGAAAAAAAAATTTAGTCAATTTGAAGCAAGTTAAAAAAGACCTTTTTGACCGTTTTTGACTTTGAGAAGGTCATTGAAGGTCAAATGTCAAATCTTAAGTCAAATCTAAAGTCAGATTTGAATTTCTGAGAACACGTAGATGATTTTGAATTTTTTTTTAGTCAATTTGAAGCAAGTTGAAAACATACCTTTTTGACCTTTTTTGACCTTGAGAAGGTCATCGAAGGTCAAATGTCAAATCTTAAGTCAGATATGAATTTCTGAGAACACGTAGATGATTTTGAAAAAAAAATTTAGTCAATTTGAAGCAAGTTGAAAACAGACCTTTTTGACATTTTTTGACCTTGAGAAGGTCATTGAAGGTCAAATGTCAAATCTAAAGTCAGATTTGAATTTCTGAGAACATGTAGATGATTTTGAAAAAAAAAATTAGTCAATTTGAAGCAAGTTGAAAAAAGACCTTTTTGACCTTTTTTGACTTTGAGAAGGTCATTGAAGGTCAAATGTCAAATCTTAAGTCAAATCTAAAGTCAGATTTGAATTTCTGAGAATACGTAGATGATTTTGAAAAAAATGTTTAGTCAATTTGAAGCAAGTTGAAAACAGACCTTTTTGACTTTTTTTACCTTGAGAAGGTCATTGAAGGTCAAATGTCAAATCTTAAGTCAGATTTGAATTTCTGAGAACACGTAGATGATTTTGAAAAAGAAATTTAGTCAATTTGAAGCAAGTTGAAAACAGACCTTTTTGACCTTTTTTGACCTTGAGAAGGTCATTGAAGGTCAAATGTCAAATCTAAAGTCAGATTTGAAGGTCAAATGTCAAATCTAAAGTCAGATTTGAATTTCTGAGAACATGTAGATGATTTTGAAAAAAAATTTAGTCAATGTGAAGCAAGTTGAAAAAAGACCTTTTTTACCTTGAGAAGGTCATTGAAGGTCAAATGTCAAATCTAAAGTCAGATTTGAACTTCTGAGAACATGTAGATGATTTAGAAAAAAATTGAAGTCAGTCTAAACAGTATTTGTTAAGTTATAGGAAGTTGTAAGAAATTGTTACAGACGCCGGACGCCAACCGCCGGACGCCAACTGCTGGACGCCAACCACCAACCGCCGGACGCCAACCACCAACCGCCGTCGCAAAAAAACGGAGACCATAACAATATGTCACCACTTTTGGTGGTGACATAAAAAATGAAACATTGATACTTCTTCATAAATTCTGGAAACTTTCATTTTGGGCTTGCATGTTCGCATTCAATCTTCCCAAGATAAGTTTTTTCTGATTTGGATTTTCCCGCATGAGCATATATCAAAGACTTCATTCCCATCACTTTTAAGGCTCAGCTGGAAAGTAACATTTTGGTAAAAAATTGCTATACCTGCACATGTTATTTTCTGGTACAAAATAAAGTATGAAGGCACGTGTTAATTTCCTTGCTTTTTCAGGGAAGTATCATTACATTGTCTTCTTTAAGAATATCTGGTAAGAGTTCAATGGGAACTCCAGGAACTTCTGATATTTCACACTTTCTATTTTTCCAAAGTTTCTTTCAAACTTTCCTGACAACGCAGGAGCGACCATTGACCTGTTTCCAGGTTTACTAAAAGTAAACAGTGTTATGATACTTTCCTGAAAAAAGCAAGGAAAAACATGCATGCCTTCACACTTAATTTTGTACCAGAAAATAACATGTGCATTTACCAAAAATGTCGTTAACGTCTGATATTAGTAACGGGCTGTATATTCTAAGTTAGCGATCCAGAAGATGTGAACTAATACATTGATCACTTCATGTGTGTTTTGGAATTTTTGGTGAGGTAATAAGACCAAAACTCGCAATTCAAATTGTGATGTAGAAAAATGGCGGATATATGATTTCAATGACCAATTGTTCATGCAGGAAATTATCTTTCCAGGAAGGCCACGATACCTTAGAAGAAGGTAAGATTTGATTACTTAAGTCAAAACAGAAATGTTTGGGAGTACTTTGAATTTAAAAAATAAGCAATCAAATGACCATATTGAAACAGTATATGTAAAAATAGAAACATTTATATTTATCCTAACTTTTGTATATTTTAGTTTGTTTTGTAATTTAGCTATCATATCTGTGTCCTCTCATATTTTGATACTTCTCTGCCATGTTATTTTTGGAAAAATTAACATGGCTGAAACTCCCTAAATTACAAAAGGCCACAGCTTTGCTGCACATTATACATTACTATCTGAAATATACAAAAGTTAGGATAAATATAAATGTTTCTATTTTTACATAAACTGTTTCAATATGGTCATTTAATTGATTGCTTATTTTTTAAATTCAAAGTACTCCCAAACATTTCTGTTTTGACTATATGCTAAATCATGGGACATTCTACCCCTAGACAATAACTATTTCAGATAAGAGGAAAAAACTGGATAACAAGGTAATTTATCTAAATAACTTAGACCTGGTTCAAGGCTATAAGGCCTAACAACTTTACAGTTACACAGCAATTTTTAGTTTCTGCTAAAAAGAAAAATAGAAAAATTGCTTTTCTTGAAAGCCTCAGAAAACGGAATCAAAATACTCCTCGTACCATCCCTGGTATACCATGAACGTTGACTTTTAACATTAAGAATTACGAAACACAAACATAAAGCATTTATAATGGAAAAATAGTGGGAATATTATAGAAATATTTCAGTTTACCATGGAGGCTGCCATCTTAGATGCGCTGAACGAAACAGCTGTGATCAATCCCGGTGAGCAGCTGAATGCCCGGGAATATTATTGTGTCTAATGTGGTATTTCAGGCATTTCACTTAATCGTAATTTCAGAGGTAAGGTAGAAAATTAATACAAAGTGCGACTTTTGAAATAGATCTGAAATTTGTTTATTTATATACTCATAGACATCAGGGTTCTTCAAGTCAATGTACAGTTGTACACGTAGTGTCGTAGATCGTTTGATTTAATTTATATACATGTACAGGGTGTTCCAAAAAAGGTGAGTACTTGCAACAAGTTATATCTCAGTTATTACTTGTATTAATGGGCTAATATTCTCATATGTTTAAGAGGAAGGTCCGTCTATAGTTTTTGTGAGTACCATAACGGGTCATTCAGGTCTAGGCCTACACTGTAAGTCTTGCAGAAGTTACATGGCACCACAGTGACAGACATGCCTGATAAATGGGTTGCTCAATCCATGCTTCACAGTTCTGGATAACTGCTGTCATGCGAATGTTGAAGTTGTTTGCTGTTCAAAAAATTATAGATACACAGCCAATCCACATCCACATAGAACTGACGTATGCCTTGAAGCGGATCCACCTGGAATCCTTGTGAAACCCACATGGGATTCCATATCATCGTATTTGGAGTGTACAACAACTTTTCTTTCCTTATATAAAGAAAAATGCTTTAGGATTACAAATCACACCTTGAGTCCATTTCTGACTGCTTCATTTCGTCAGTAGAACGGCAAAAATAAGAAATTGGGAGACCATTGTGCAATAATATATGGAAAAGTATATTCATAATGTACATGAATGACATTTGTATATTTCAGATTTTTTAGTTCTTTGTGCAATAAGCCTATGCCGTCTTGTAATTTGAAGAATTTCAGCCATGTTAATCTTATTGAAAATAACATGGCAGAGAAACATCCTAATATAAGAGGCCACACACTTTATAAGCCAAACTAGAAGCAATCCAAGATATATACAAATGTCATTCATGTACAGTATGAATATATTTTTCCATATATTATTGCACAATGGTCTCCCAATTTCTTATTTTTGCCGTTTTACTGACGAAATGAAGCAGTGAAATAGACTTTAGATATGCAGGAACGAACAGTAATCAACTTCAACATTCGCATTGCAGCAGTTTTCCAGAACCACGGAGCATTCACTGAGCACATCATCCATAATCAGGCATGTCTGTTGATGCCATATAACTTTTGCAAGACTTAGACTGAGTGATCTTTATGGTAAGCCTTACCAACAAAAACTTTAGACTTTCCTCTAAAACATGACGTGAGAATATCAGCCCACAAATGCAAGTAATAAATGAGGTATAGCTTGTTGCAAGGGTTCACTTTTTTGGACCACCTTGTACAAGTACATCGCAAGATACATAGAGGATCACAATTATTTTTTATTCTAAGACGATCATTTTTATCCATGAGTTAGCTTAAGCCTTAGATATTAACCATAATGAGGCCTTATTCACAAATCATCGCAATTTTTAGCGATTGCGGTTGTCGAGCAATACTCTGCGATAGTGATAGCAATAGTAATGAGGCTTTGCGCGGTATTCACAAAAGTACGCTAGCTGTAAAATAAGCAATACCAAAGCAATCACTATCGCAAATACGTAGCTAACATATAACAGTTTTGATCATTCATTTTTTCCTAGATGAGTGGAGGAAGTCTGTTTTCTTTACTCCAATGCCGATGTAACATAAAATACGGTCGTTGGACACTCGACGATTATTTCTCCATATTACTATGGGTAGATAATAAATGTCTGGATACCATTTTTATTCACTCTTGGATTGCGTCCATCTCTATTCCATCGCTACACTCAAGTGTAATGATCAGAGACCTTATTCACAAAGCATCGCAATTTTGCTACGACGCTATCGCAATCTATTTAGCAATTTTTAGCGATTTCTCTTATTCACAATGACGTATGCCCGGGACGTATGCAATTTAGCGATTGCTATATCGCTATTTTTCTTTAGCAATCGCTATTAAATCGTTAATTTTTAGCGATAGTGTACTACCTGTCCGCAATTCAATCGCAATCTGCAGCCATTTTTGAATGAATGATCAAAACTGTATTAGTACAGAATTGTTATATGTTAGCTAAGTATTTGCGATAGTGATTGCTTTGGTATTATGCTATATCATAGCAATCGCTAAAAATTGCGATGCTTTGAGAATAAAGGCCTCTGATTCTCCGGCCTTTATGAAGGCTATGAGTATTCTGTTTTAAGGACACAAGTATTCAAATCCTTGCTCAGCTATATGAAGAAAATTAAACGTATAACATTTCAGAATACTTGGATCGAAAAGTCGAATTTATTCAAAATTACTCATCAGGCGATTTTCATCAACGAAACAATACCAATGCATCAACAAAATGTAATTCATAGATAGAACATTTTATTTAATCTTTATTGTACAGTGTAGCGGAAAAGCGATCCGATGCTATTTGAAAAGCTTTTTTCCCGTTGTATTCGAAGCCATTGTTGGGGCTTCCGTTGGCGTTGTATACGGACCCATTGTTGTAACTGCTTTACAGTAGCACTTAACCTTTCCGCTGCAGTTTGGATCTTCTGGACACAGGCATTCTGTACCTTCTTCACATACACCCTTCGCTTTAAAGTCACCATTCTTTTTCACTTCTCCACATTTTTCACCCTCGCTTTTCTCTTTGCTGCTGCTACTACCGCTAGACTATAAGAAGAAATACAATAAACAGTTTTTCATTAACGGTATATTTATGTTTGGACTCTATGAATGTACGTTCGACCACACTCAAATATACCGGGAGGAAGAATAGTAATAGTTTCAGAGTATGGTACCTGAGGGTAAGTTAGTTTCAGATTGATTGAATTCTGTCTTGGTTTTCATGTTAAGGCAGCAATTCTGGGGTGCATTTTGTCTGAACGGCCTGAATTCTTAGTTATTTCAGGGTATCCTTATAAAAAGCTTATCCTGTTAAACTCAAACGTATACGTGTGAATGGCACGTTAAAATTGATTTATTTTTGTAGTTCAATCCACAAAAATTCAGATACTGGTAAAATGATTATTTGTGAAAATGTCAAAGATTATGTATGACTGATTTTGGCTTGTCATGGTCATGATCTGTATACTGCGTGCGTCATGAAAAATTTCTAAATTTTCTCTGCTTGAGACAGCACCGCTGAAAATACAATATCTTTAATACCATACAATATGTACCCTTCAAATGGTTTTAACACAATTCCATCAATTAAATGTAGTTATCTCTAGGAGAAGCAAGACATGTCTACCTTGAATAATAAAGCTTAAAGGCCCCGTGTAAAGTTTAAACCACTTTGGCTTATATTGTAGACTTACACAATGTTATCAAAGCGTGATATGTGAAACTTTTTTTTTTAATTTCAAAAAGGGGTTTTTGATAGACTTTTTGTTCCCAAATGTGTGAATTTATTTAAAGCCAACTTTTAGAGGTCACTCATATCTTCTAATCAGCCACAATTCATACCAATGCATAGCATTCATCCTCCCATGTTTTTTGCCGAAAAAATTAAGAAAATCGGTTGATAAACAAGCGAGAAATGAACTTATCAGTGCATGGAAATGGTTCTGAGAAAAATGCATTTCAAAATTTTAGTTCTCATAGAAACCAATGGTACAATGATATCTAAAACATAATTTATTCTTCCTTTTAACCTGGTTAGACAATCAACATTGTTTTTTATGAAAGTCTAGCAGATTGAGAAAAGGTTGACATCGAAAAAAAAATTCAATTTTTTTCAAAAAGTTTTTGTTACCTTAGTGACATCACTAATGTTTCAAAATATTTTTGATAAGCTAAAACATTGAAGTGGCCCATTAAATATGACATTTTATTATTGAAATAGTGTGTCTTTTGTTCAATCTTTGCATTGGTGTTAAAAAGATAATCTTTTTTGAAATGCATTAAGAAATATTTGATGATTAAGAAATTTCAAAAATGGCGGGAAATTTGAATATTTGAGAAATGAAATGCTCACAACTTTTTTTCAAAAATTTTTTTTTGTTCAAAAATCTCTTAAATCACTTTTTAAGTCCTGACAAATAGTAAATGAATGATAAAAAAATATTTTCAAACTTTAGACGGGGACTTTAACTTACGTCAACTCTTTTTCAAAACTGGCACAATAAGTGACAATATGTCTCAAAACCTGTCATTTAACCTGTCATGTATGATCTTCAATACTTTAGAAAATTGAAAAACAATTCATTGTCATTCTGTAAATATGAATATGTATACAAGCTCAACATTTAATTACTGAACATGTCCTCCACCCATGTGAACAATCAGTCTGAGCTGTATTTGACAGGCATGATTGGCTTTAATGACAGGGTTTGAGACATATTGTGCCAGTTTTGAAAAAAGCTGAAGTCTGTTAAGTCATATTATCCAAGGGAGACATAATAGCTTCTCTGAGAGATTAATATGTATTAGCCTAATTGATGGACATTGTGTTGAGACCATTTGAAGGGCATATATTGTATGGTATGAGATACTGTATTTTCAGCAATGATGTCTCAAGCAGAGAAAATTTGGAAATTTTTCATGACAAACACATTATATCAAGGAGGATTGGCTCCCAGGATCGAAACTCGATATTTTCCAACAATGAAAACGTCGAAATGTCGTTATTTTCTGAAATTAAAACCGACTATAAATTCAAAATAAACAGTTCAAAAGATTCGAACCAATATCTCGATCGTTTCTTGTGAGTTTTGGAATTTTTCGTTTGGAAATAAGACCAAAATTCACGATTTAAATGTTGAAGTGAACAAAATGGCGGCTGTTTGAATTCGAATTTTGTATTACGACATACCCATATATGGGACAGAATATCGGTGGTGCACTCTGGGAGCCAATCCTCCTTGACATTATATAGATCATGACCATGACAAGCCAAAATTAATCATAGATACATATTTTTATCTTTAACATTTTCACAAATAATCGTTTTGCCAGTATCTGGATTTTTGTGGATTGAACTGCAAAAATAAAGAGAATAGAATTAATAGAAAAATGTTCCAGTTTTTATTGGCCCACCCTGTATATACATGTACAGCACGAAATAGCTAGATAAGTAAATTACATTGTGGTATGAGTACAGTAATCCAACACCAAATTTGAAAATTCAGAACAATACTTTGCACATATGGCGTTCGTGATCAACTATAAAACGCTTACCCCCAATAGTGTTATATGTCGAAATGTACCTGTGCATATAGGGGTTCGATTGATCTACATCAAATTATAGGGAGTCAGGTTACTTTTTGAGATATCAGCGTCCATTTATTGTAACTCGCGTTTGCTACCATTTCCTCAATTCTGAGATGACGGGCAAACGCGTAGGAAACATGCTCACGTCGGAACTATTTTGACCTACATCGCTATTTTCGTAATTCAAATGAAAGTTGAACTCCTCCTCTTTATTTTGATACCAAGTAGTGGCATACTAGACTATATCCTATTTAGTCTGAATTATATTCAGACTATAAGGCACCTATGTTAAAGTTTGGTAATTTTTGATATTTGTTTACATAGGAAGTGCTATTCAAAATGGCCGATTTGGTAAAATTAATTTGCACATTTTTACTTCAACTAGCCTTATTTCCACTTGACAATATGCTGTGTTACTTTTTATTGCATTTAATTGTACCTTACTATTTTATTGAAATTTTGTAATGTTTATTTTATTGAAGAAATGGTTCCTCTAATTGATAATTTTGTGCAAAAAATGTCACTGCAATTTCCACAGGAAAGTAGTACATCATAACAGACTGACTTCTAGTCAGTCTGTTGGATACATACTAAGTGGCATACTAGGTACCCTAGAAGCAGGCCTGTCAACTGTCCCGCAATTTGCGTATTTGTCACGCATTTGCTGAAGAATTTGAAGCCACGCCAGTTATTTTTGCGTGACAGAAAATGTCACGCAAATACGCATTTTACCTGTTAATTGTCAAGCAAAAATATTTCTGTAGAAAAATTTCTAAAAAAATTCGTCTACACAGCAAAAATACGAACGCCGAAAAAAACGTACGCATTTCGTTCGGACTTTTCACGCGAATAACGTATATGTCACGCATTCCGTTCAGAATTTTTCGTACCTTTTCGTATTTTGTCGTTGTATACGGAGCCATTGTTGGGGCTTCCGTTGGCGTTGTATTCGAAGCCATTGTTGGGGCTTCCGTTAGCGTTGTATTCGAAGCCATTGTTGGGGCTTCCGTTGGCGTTGTATTCGAAGCCATTGTTGGGGCTTCCGTTAGCGTTGTATTCGAAGCCATTGTTGGGGCTTCCGTTGGCGTTGTATTCGAAGCCATTGTTGGGGCTTCAGTTGGTATTGTAAACGGGGCCATTGTTGTTAATGCTTTACAGTAGCACTTAACCTTTCGGCTGCAGTTTGGTTCTTCTGGACACATGCATTTTGTACCTTCTTCACATATACCCTTCGCTTTAAAGTCACCATTCTTTTTCACTTCTCCACATTTTTCACCCTCGCTTTTCTCTTTGCTGCTGCTACTACCGCTAGACTATAAGAAGAAATACAATATACAGTTTTCATAAACGGTATATTTATGTTTGGACTCTGTGAATGTACGTTCGACCACACTCTACCGGAAGAAAGAATAGTAATAGTTTCTGAGAAGAATGGTACCTGAGGGTATGTTAGTTTCAGATTGAATGAATTCTGTCTTGGTTTTCAAGTTAAGGCAGCAATTTCTGAAGTGCATTTTGTCTGAACGGCCTGAAATTTTAGTTATTTCAGGTTATCCTTATAAGAAGCATATCCTGTTTAACTCAAACGTATACGTGTGAATGGCACGTTAAAATTGATTGCATAAAAGTCACAGCCATTTCCAGTGTTCTAACTTTTAGTCCTACAAGTATTACCCTGTGCGCAGTCTAGTTAAAAGCCGTGGACATTATATACATGTACAGCATGAAATAGCTAGATAAGTAAATTACATTGTGTTGTTTTAATGGCATGGATAATAGAGAAAATGAACATAAAATAGAGTTTCCATATTTATTACTTATTATTACCACCTTGCCGGGCCAGTTCTAGGGGTTTTAGTGCTAGTTTAGAAGGCGTTTATTTTACTATATCGACCTGAGAAATGTGTGACGTCATAGTGGTGGTCCATATGAACCGGTCTAGAACAAGGAGGATTGGCTCCCAGGATCGAAACTCGATATTTTCCAACAATGAAAACGTCGAAATGTCGTTATTTTCTGAAATTAAAACCGACTATAAATTCAAAATAAACAGTTCAAAAGATTCGAACCAATATCTCGATCATTTCTTGTGAGTTTTGGAATTTTTCGTTTGGAAATAAGACCAAAATTCACGATTTAAATGTTGAAGTGAACAAAATGGCGGCTGTTTGAATTCGAATTTTGTATTACGACATACCCATATATGGGACAGAATATCGGTGGTGCACTCTGGGAGCCAATCCTCCTTGGGTCTAGAATATATTCTGGACCGGCAATTTTCCCCGGGAAATTAGATATCGTTCAATGCGTAAGATTTTCTTGCTGTTTCAGTCCTGGTCGTTAACGCTGGTAATAATACTAATAACGTCATTTCTGCGAGCAATATAGTGAAATATTGGACCTTGGGCCTTCGGCCCTCGGTCCAATATTTCACTATATCGCCCTAAGAAATGACGTTATTGTACTATTAATACATCTCACCGAAACTACTACGGTCGCCAGCATTGCCAAAACAAACGCCTGGATAAAACACGTTTTCATCTTCATTGCACTGAGTGTAGGCTACTCAAATCCGAAGTTAAATGCTGTAATAAAAAGGCATATATGAGGCTAAATAAACATAATTTCTCGACGGCTAGAAGTCCCAAGATCTGATTATACAGTGTGTCTAAAAAGGGCAACAAAAAAAACATTGCAAAATCACGAAATCATTAATAACTACATCAATTCCATTTAGTTAACCTACCATGAAGCCATATATCTCCTCTTTCCAATGATATGTCATTCATTCATATGATACCATGGACCACTGAATAATCATTCATTTTGCACTATGGTTCAATATCTGCTCTGGACCAAGTTTTAGGCATTTCACACTACGACAGAGAATCACAAATGATTCAAAAAGATGTGCCTGGAGAGAGAAGCGAATATCCATGTGCAGAGAAATGATGGGCATGGAATGTAATCTTGCAAGAGTAATGTTTCATTAGATGGCATAAAATGACTGTGGCTTAATTGTTTCAATAATGTCACTTCTTTATGTGTGACGTGTGATGAGCACATAAAGTAAAAAAAATATTTTTCCTAAGTAGAACTAAGTCTGAAATGCATGTTATTAAGTCTTGTGACCATAAGTTAATCCTAATCTCATAACATAATGCTTTATCTGATTGCATAATAAGGATTAGTTGATTTAGGAAATTCCATAACTTGGCACAAAGGCATTTTCATCAATGTACGAAGAAATAATGATTATTCAGTGGTAAATGATCGGATATGAAAAAATGATATATCATTGGAAAGAGGAGGAGACTCGAGCTTCATGGTAGATTTAGTGAAATAGATATTATTATCCCAGCTCAGACCCCCCCCCCCCCCCCCCCCTTCCACCCCCTCTTCAACTTTTTCCCCGCTAGGCTAGAGTGCTTATAATGCCAAAATGGTGATTAGCACTGAATATGCTCTCTTGTATTTAATATATTACACCATGTTGACTCGTACATCAATTTTATATAAATAAATAAAAAAATTATCACTGGTTTTGACTTATTGCAATGTTTCTATCTGTTGCGTTTTTTGAGACGCACTGTATATTCTACTTAGCATCATCTTTGTTAGCCATTTTTAATTGTATATAAAATTAATTCTCAACAAGTGACATGGTATTTACAAAGTTGTATACAATATTTTTATTTCAATTCAATCTTGAAAAAGACTTGTGGATATAAATCGAGAGTCTTGATATAATAAAACTGTTTTTCTCTAAATAAATAAATAAAGTTATTTGGAACTGTTATATAAACCATGGAGATGAACTTACATAGAAACACAGTTTTTTTGTTTTTGTTCAATAGACCACTTTAGGTTCATATATATTGAAATTAAATTAAATTACAATTGTAACATTTTAAGTAATTTAAGTGAATGACCTACCTTTGTCTTTATTCAGATTTCTTCCCAAAATGTTTGAGTGTTGCTGAATGTTTACAGTTATTTAAACGATTTTTCTGTTTATTCAAATGATTTTGGGTCACAGCTTTGTGGATTAATTTAGTTGAAATCAATAGCGCCTACGTGGCCGGAGAGTTTTCAAATTTTGAATAACTCAAGAGGCGTCAGCTAAAAATTGTTGCCTGAATATGTAACAGGGACAGTAGGGCTGTATGCGCATTATGTTCATGACTGAAATCAACGAAGAAGATCATTTTCAAGACATTGCCATATCTTGGAAACCACCTCCTCTGGGAGGAGTAAATTACGAATCACGTGACTGTGACTGATAAGCAAAGATGTACATTAAATTCTGTAACAAATATTTGACGGATATTTCGAATACTGTCCTGCTTTCTCATTTACGAAAGGCTCATTCAATATTGCCAACCGTTCGGGAAAATACGGCATATGTACTAAATTGTACTCCAGTTATATTTCTCAACTTTTGATCGGGTGATCCTCGGTGAAATTATATATCTTTTTATTTACTTTTTTATTTCAGAGAAGAAACATGTTGAAACATGCTAAATTATATATCTTTGCTGTTGAATATTGATTTTTTTCAATTTTCAATTGATTTTTTGAGTGCATTCACCTTGTTTCGGACTGAGCTAAGGGTGCCAAAGGCGGATTAACGAATCAGGGAATCAGGGAGGAAAGAAGTAAATCAGTTATTACTTGTTAATATCTGACCAACCCTCGGGGTACCCATTAATAATTGTAACACAATTTGTACTAATAATCTTACAAAATATTACAGGGGTCACGAGGAACATGGTTAGGTGTAATTGAAATACAGTTGAGAGGTTAAGCTTTGCATATATAATCGAAACTGAACCTGTACGTATCACTCGACCATATACAAATTCATGTAGCCTTCTCATATAAATAGCCCTTCAAATCCAGTGTTTGTTTAGACTACACCATAGCGTGTAATGATTCTATAGAATGTCATTGATGCGGTTTTATAGCTGGTTTTCTAATACATATTTTAAACGAGCTCGTTTCGTAAGATTTTTGGCGCTAAATCATGCATGACATACATCATCGTGTTCAGCAAGAATTCAACTGTGCATCGAAATCAAAATTGACAGCATAGTGTTCAATAGACACGAGTAAAATGGTTCCCGTTGACCCAACGTCAAATTTCAAAATCTCCCGTTCTGACCCGAAACTCTGAAGCCGAAAGAGTATCTGATCGAAGTAGACTAAGCGCGTATAAAACTATGAGCGCTCGATACATTCCTTTGTTAATTTTTGTACTTTGCGTTCACGGTTACGTTGTGAAAAACATCGTTAGCTTAACCTCTCCACTGTCATTGGCTTCGCAATTCCATAAAGCCCAGTACAGAGGGTGTTGATACAGTCCATTCGCCCTGCTTGGAATCGAGAAAACATCCTTTGAACTGTTAACTTTTGATACATGTACTACAGATATTTTTCTGTGTATTTTTTACTAAATTCAGTATTTCATATCTGTCCATTTACAAGTTGTTTTTCTCAGTTTGGCACATTTGAAAAATCAATATTATCCGATTTAAATAAAAAAAAAGTACAAACCAAGATATAATCAGTTTTAAATATGTATGCTTACTATATTTATAAGCTTAAAACATGAATCAAATAATATTTTTGAATTTTTCTGTCAAAATAAGCGGCTACAGATGCCGTCAAGGTATCATATTAGGTTAATTCCATATCGCGTGCATGTGGTGACTGACCTGTGTTTGAACCGTGTACTATGCATGGAGACTCCTACCAATTGGTTTGGAAACAATCACTCACTCACTGCACTCATTACACTCACTACACTCACTCTCTGTTAATCCCCGAGTTACATTTGCTCCGATTCATCAGCTGACGCTGTTCAAAATTGTATTCGATCAGTTTTGAACAAATTAAGATTAATTTTAAATTTGATTAAATTAACAAGATCCGAGCAAATGTGACCAAGGAAGGATGAGCTCAAAACATAGCAAAAAGACAAATTATAAAACAAAACCTGGGGATATTGACCTATTATCGATTGTTTTGTGAAAAAATTGGTATCTCGAAACCCCAATAGTGTATCATCATGGACCTCTATCCGGGGCATCATACATACAAAGACACGATATTTTGACAAAGCTTTCACCGCTCAATTTGATAACGCTCTCCCCTGGATTGTACCCTGCGTGCAGAGTTTAATGAACGAATCTCTCTTTTAAGAAGTGAAGTCGAACGAATGCAAAGGGTATCTGGATTGGCACGATATAAGTAATAACGTTAATTTGGAATTCAAAAGTAACTATACATTTATCACAAGTCCAATCATTTATACGTCAATGACTCAGATTTTCTGTTCGCATAACCCAATTAAAATATGAGAAATGAAATACTTCATGTACGGAGAGTCACGAAATGTTATAACAATTCGAAAACTTGATGAAAAGAATCAATTATTACATCAATTTGTAATGCTTTATTTAATATTCTCATTGTTTACGGTTGTTGTATAGATAAAAAAAAGCAAAACAAATCTTTGCAATAATATGATGAGAGCCTTCAAAAACAACAACCGGCCATTCTTTACATAAACCGTACCATTGTCTTGTTATGTCTTCGGGAAACTACAATTGCAATTGCGGCGTCAACGTGATAGCCTGGGACTCGACTGTAGATGGAGATTTTGTATTTGTGTGATGCCCTGTTCATTCATTCCTGGGTTTCTCAGTTTTGTTTATTCACAAATTAAAACAATTGGATATGCTATATGAAATATATTTTTTGAAGACATCATTTTGGTATTCATTATTATTCGTAATATTTAGCGGTCATTTTTATTGAAATAAAATAGATCAAAATGAAAAGTAGGTCAAATGACAAAAGTTGATAAGACATAATAAGACACGTCAAATTTAACATGGATCGGTATAACACATATAATCCAATATGATAACTGAATATGCACAATTGAATGAGCATAGCAATTGCAATTGAACATGCAAGAAGCCAAACATTTGCAATGTTCTATGGAATGTATATCCCGGCTTTCAGACTTCAGTGAAAAATATTGATTTTATTATCAAACTTTTAGAAAGTAAGATACAAATAATTTGATTGCAGTACGCAATGCATATGACGTTTATGCATATGGGTTTATGAAGATTTCTTTTGACATTCATCACTAAAGTCTAATATCATTCGTATTATTTGGCAGTAATATTAATAAAAATAAATTAAATTGCAAAAGTAGGTCAACTCGCAAAAGTAGGTCAGATTACGAATATATAATGGATCAGTATAACCCCGAGTATGACAATGAAATGCAATGGACTGTTCACCTATGTGGGCCTGCAACAAAATGTTTTTGCTCTCATCAGCAATATTCTTTAATTGTCCATTATCAGAACAAAACCGTCGGCTTCGTCATGGATTGATTGTTATCTCTAAAAACACTAAATATCAGAATTTTTACACACGCACACCGTTTTGCAAGTGCATTGTTATGACCTAGCTAGAACAACAGCGCTCAGTTTAACGAAATGATTTCATACAGATGATATATTAAAAGCGTTAAACACTATTGATTGCGATCAATTATACATCAACAATGAAACCACCTTGCACGCATACATACATCATACCATGCATTGGTTTTTCATGAAATAAAGCCAGCCGCAAATCTACCAATAAACGAAAATAACATGAGAGGGCCTTAGGAATTAAAAAATTAAACTCTCCAGTTCGCAAAAATGAAAAACTGTTGTTTTAATTTTAGAGATAATACGCCCCCTAATTTATCACTCTGGTACCCCAACGTGAGATCGAAATGGTGAAACTTTTCCACTTAATTGTGAAACCTGACAATTGTATGTAGAACATTTTCGTGTTGACGTGATTGTAATTCGGACTTCCAGATAATACTCGAACATTTCTAATGATTTATTCATAAAAGCAAGGGGCAATTTGCACAAACGCATTCAGTTACGTTTAGTTAGTCACGTAGAGTTGATGAAAATACAACATGATATTCTGCGCTAAAGATGGATGTGCAAAAGTTCGTCAACTCTAATGGGGATCGAACCTACGACCCCTCAAGTGAGATATGGAAGATGGGAGTTGTTTTAAATGCGATCGTCATTTTCTTTTTCTTTTTCAAAATTTCATTTGTCAAAACAGACAGCGTAAATGTAGCCATAGATCTTTCCAAACATCAGCCGCACATACTGTCGTACAAAAAACTCCCAAATGCCGAGAGACTGGGGAGTCCGTTGAAGACGCTGAAAGTTCTGACCAATACAAGATGTGAGGCAACCTGCTCTGCAATACCTGATATGTGCGACTCGTATAAACTAAGACGAGTTAATGATGATACATTCAAATACTCGTGTGAGCTATTTGGCCCCTGCGTAGCACAACAGCCAACTAACTCGACATCTCTTGACGTTGATCATTACGTAAGAGAAGGTAAGGTAGTCCTATGATACTATGACTAAAATATATTGAAATAATCATTATTAGACATTTTTTTAAAAAGAAAGTCCACTACGGATTCAATCACACGTACTCAATGTGAAAACTTTTTTTCTGTTTTCTCGTTTTTGCAATTTAGCTTTTTAATAAACAGTAAGTTAAGATTTCTAGTCACTTAGAACCCATATCCATCGAATTAAAATCGAGTAGGCATATAGAAAATCCCTTTGTCCGTCGGTCAGTTCGATATTGAAAAGTTCTTTGTCCGTCTGTCAGTTCGTTTGTCTGTCCAGGTGATAACTTCAATTTCAATAACTTCAATAACCATTTTTCGGCTTATAGTTCTGCCGCATTCCCATTTGGTTTCGGCCCGCTTCTCTTATCGAGGATACATTTCCGTTTATTATTTCGTTCTCTGGTTTTTCAACTATCGTTTGAGGTTCATATAACCCGAGACAATTATGTTGCCCCAAATGATTTTTTATAAATATACAGGATGTTATTTGGAGTCTGGATTGATATCGCCGGTCCCTGACTCGGCACTATCTGCCTCTTCAAGATTTAATGTAGATACGGACGCAGTTCGTTCGAGGCTGAATGATGTTGCATGGGCTGCGGGTATACGCAACACAAATCAGTGGATACAGGTATGAAGAAAATAAAAATAGATGCAGGACTAAACGGGTTTTTCCATCTAAGTTGGGAAACAGAGCTCTCGATTAAATGAATCTGAATGGAAAACTTTTCAAAGTGTCTGATCAAATATAGAAGTTAGTTATATCGAAGGCCGGCTTAAAGAGAAAACAAGGACCGTAGAAGACATTATACAGATTCCCATAACCTTTGCTAGGCTATCATTGCGCCCTTTAAGTCAGTGGCATTAATTCTATTATTTGAAGCTATGTTAAATACGATTTCTATACGTCACATCTGTCACTTAAAATCGAGTTTGGATTTGTAAATTGAAAAAGTGGTCGTTTCCTTTTTCATTTAAACGATTCACTGCACATCTTAAGAAAATGGGCCGCGATTTTTGAAAAATCGCTAATCTGAGGTAAGGTGATAACGGAGTCAAGGGTCCCCCTAATGAGAGACCAATAGATCAAACAATATCTGGAAAAATCGTTTTTGAATGGACCATATTTCAAAATAATTAGTCGATTTAAGGATGAAATGAAAAAGGGACGCCTTCTTCGTGGTTCCATTTAAAAAGGCCGTCCTTTTCCACATCACGGTGTATTTCAAAATCATATTTTTTGTGCTGATCCCATTTAATCAACATTTAAGGTGGACTTCGGTTCAACAATGCGAGTGACGGGTGTTGGGACCAAAGGACGTCATTCAAATATCGTCTATTAATGGACCACGCTATATGACATTTCATACAGTTCTAATGGTACAACGTTCAAGTATTTAGACCGTGTAAGTAGTTGATCTATGTTAACATTACATTGACAGACATATTTTATGTCACCACCACAAGTGGTGACATTTTGTTAAAGTCTCCAACGTTTATGTGGTCGGCGTTTTGCTGTGGACGTCTGTAACAAATGGCAGGTGGTGACATTTTGCATATCAATGCCTTGTATATATAAGTTGTCACCACCGATTATTAAAACAAAAAAGTACCGTTGATACTTGGCTAACATGGTGTTGCTCAAAAGAAGAAAGTTAACAATAAAAAGCAGATTATTCATTTATTTATTTATTTAGACATATACATTTTAACAGTGGCACTCTTACAATAATGTGCATCTAATAGAAATATATTCATAGTGACATGTTGGTTTTAGCTCCCGATTCTGAATAGATAAAAATTGTGATTCGAAGCTAGTTCATTATATCTCATTATTCTAACATATTCTTTTATCTGGTTTTCCTTGTATCAATACATTTAATATACACGGTCATTTCTTCTTTTGATTTTGTTGTTTACAGCGATTTAGTGGCAACACTGACAGGCATACCCTCGTAAGACATGATTTCCAAAGTCCTATTGTTGCGCGGAAAGTACGTCTTTCGCCTCAGTTGTGGTACATTTGGATGTCCCTAAGATGGGAACTTTACGGCTGCTGCTCCCCATAGACATAAGACAGGTGCACTCGTGGTTCACTCATGGCACACTCGTGGTCCACTCGTGACTCACTCGTGGTTCACTCGTGGCTCACTCGTGGTTAATCATAGATGAAACCATGTTTGAGAGAGGTGTAGGAATCTTCATATGGATAATAACGGATCGGATAGGAAAGCACGTATCCAAAATATTTGGAATTCTATTATAACCCAGACATATCCAAAAAGCTAAAAATTAATCTACTTTTCTTTAAAATACAATGATTTATGTGCTTGAACTAGTCCAGCAAAGCATGTGACAGTTGTCAGATTCTGAAATTGTAGAAGTGTTTTTATTTAGACTTAAATTAAATTATAATTGTCAACATCAGTACAGTAGCGAATAGGCCTAGAAGGACGAAACACGTTTTCATGTTACACAATTCAAAACTAATTATTAAAAAGACAACTTACATTAAGCTTAGTGAGAATAGAAAAAAATAGAATGAAACAGACAACTAGGGTTTGATAAAGAGTTCACCTTGGAAATAACAGGAAAATTGTAAATTCCAAATGGTCAAAAGAATTGGAAATAGTACTGCCAATTGTTGATACGTCGCACGGGTTTTATTGGAAGACGAACTATATTCATCAGTGGTTGATGTCAGCTTATCTCAAGTTTCTTCTTGAACTGGCACACAGTTGAGATGTCAATTTTGAATTTGTGTGCAGTCTCAAGAACAACCTTTACATATGTAAGAACCCTACAGAACACAGATGATTTAAAACACATTCCGCTAGCTGAATATACTAATAATTAAAAAAGATAGGCCCATGGGCGTTTTTTTTGAAAGAGGGCTGTATAATAGCGTTTTCTCCCTCTTTATAATGGCCACTGGCCAGTGGGTGTTAATTTCGAAGACTTCAATTAACGCTCAATGTGCGAAAACATCTGAAAGGGATTGAACAAGAAAAACAGCAACACCACAGAGTAGCGTGCCTACCGAACGAATTCAAGTTACACAAAAATCATCATATTTTAACTTATGTATTTTTACATGTTTCATTTTTAGACATTGATGACGAAGAGATTCTGTGCTTTAATATTGTGAAAACAGCTCAAGCGCATCAACTTTCATTTTTTAGAAATATACATTTGAAGCTGCACTGTGAAATCAACTGTCAATATAGAGGAGTGCTTCGTTAGATATGTTAAATGTGTATCTATTTTATTTTCTGTTGAGAGCGGGGTAAGACGGAACGCGGGGTGAGACGGAACGATGGATTTTTATTGAATAATTGTTTAAAAGAGGTTATTGAAGTAAACTTTTTTTGAAAATATATAAAGTGATCTTTCTGTTCAACCATAATTTTCTTGTCGGCTTCAACAAATACTTTAATAAAAAGCCATCGTTCCGTCTCACTCCGCGTTCCGTCTTACCCCGCTCTCCTACTGTTTTAAATTTTTGATTTGCCTATTCGCGAGAAGCTCTAGAAGTAGGCATTGCGTATTGGTGGGTATTGGTTATAAGTACAGTTACAAATTGGATTAAGGTTGGTTGACTAAGTTATATGACGATCATGTGTCGGTTAAATCAAAATCTTATTTTATTCTATTTTGATATATAAAGGGATCTTCAACACCAATATATTGGTCATTTGAAAAATCAGCAAACAAACACGTGTAGGTCCTGTGATCCAGTCTGATTCAATGCAACACAACATCAAATGAACTCAGCATCAAAGATGTGGCGTGGTAGAACGTTGATCTCCGTCATGATTTTAACAATGGTCGTAATATTGGTGCTTTGTATGCATGCATCTTGGGAAAATGATGTCAATGAAAAAGTAAAGTATCAACAAGGATTTAAGCTACTTCAAAATTACGGCAAAGAAATTGGGAATAAATCAACTGTTCCCCAGTGCAACGTAGAATCAAGAAATCTCATAGGTTATGAGGAAAAGAACCGTGATAATTCTCTTATAATTTATAGTAAAATGCCTAAATGTGGCAGTTCGACGCTTGTCCTTGTATTCCTGGAAACACGTAAGATAATAAAACACTACACTATTAAGCGAGTAAAGCCACACCCTCGAGTTGAAGAGTTACAAAGTGATAATCAGAAAAAGAAATATATTACAACTAGAATTCTTCCACGAAGGCCGTACATTTACATGGGACATATATCTTTTCTTAATTTTGAGGAACTCGGATTCATGCAACCGCTTTACATTGATATGGTAAGAGAACCAATAGAAAGAATAATCTCATTATTTTACTTTAGTCTTGAACCAGGTCCGGATTCCGTTCATGTAAAACGTTATAATCTTACACAAAGCGACATGAATAAAACTATTGAGGAATGCATCCAGTTATGGATAAACGAGACCCGCTGCTTTGGTAAGAGTATAGAGGATACGGCGGAATGTTTAAAGTCGCGACCACACCAGGGATGTAAGGTAGCACCTGTCGAATACAAATACCCTGTATGGTTTTCTGGACAATACACAAATTTATCTTTAGTGTCGGTGGAAAGAGCAAAAACCAACATTGAAAAGTATTATACCTTTATAGGGCTAACTGAAAACTTTTCTGATTCACTTATGGCATTGGACACAATTTTGCCAGGATATACGAATGAACTCTCCAATGCGTACAGATCTTTAAAAAAGAACAAGAACGTTGGAAAGAAGGAAAAGGTCAGACCTAGCGACCAAAGCATCAGTCTGTTGAAAATTTTGTTAAAAGACGATTTTGAACTGTACAGATTCGTACGTCAAAGATTTTACATACATTTAAAATGTCTAGATATAAACATGACATATCATGTATAAAACTAAATTATAAGAAAAGAGTTCGCCTTTTTTCAAAGGAGGGGGTGCAGAAAAAGTATTTAAAAATATATATCCTACATTTTTATTATATAATTCGAGCTGCATGTGTTAAGTAAATGTGATAACAAATTATTAACATGATTTTAATTCAATAAATTATCTGGCCGTATATAGAACCCACATTTGTCAATGAATTTCGAAAAATATATTGAATTTAGTCCTATTTTGCATGTCTTTCTGTGTGAAAATTTCGAGTTTTGCAAATTAACCCCTTAACTACAGGAGACAACGATCTAAATTCTGCTGATTCAGCAATTTTCGTTTTTTCACTTAAAATAGCAGTTCTCGGCCCAAATGTCTACATATCTGCCAATTTAAAAGAGGAATCAGTGCAATCCTTGCCCAATTAAAAGGTACATACCTCGAATGTGCCACACTGTACAAATTATTGACATTTTGACACTTTTAGACCCACCAAAAACCATTTTCAAAGGAACATATTCAATTAACTCACACAAAAGACCGTGCTAGTTGGTCTGGTCATCAAAATTTCGTGAAAAACGAAAATTTAATGGTGTTCTTTTTTGCAAATAAACAAATTATCATACTTACAAGAGTATACGAATTATTTGCGCAATTGCTACAAATAACCAACCTTGACTTGGTGATTTGCTATATTGGCATCACTAGGGCCCAAAACCAAACCAAATTACCCCAAAATTGTTCAGCTATCGAATTTTGCATGTTCCCGACTGATTTAGCCTGTATTAGTGCATTTACAATTGCACAGAACAGAAGTCTTGTGGATAACGCAAATGAAATTATCCAGGGGTCAGAAGAACCCTATAAAAACAAAAAGGCTGGAGGGATTGGACTGAAAGTTTGGAAATCATTTAAAAAAAAAAACATTCAAATGAACACTGAACAACATGGATATTCAGTCAACCATGACCATATCAATATGATTCATTGGTTGATAGAACAGTATACAGTAAAAGGCCGAACGCCAAATACATTGAAATTGCGAACGAGGCAGGTTCAGGGTATTTCGTTCGCCCTTGGTTAATGGAGACTTTGAGCAATGCGTATAAAATCGAAACGTCAACCTGACGTATAGATCGCCCTATACAATTGCATGTAGTTCTCTCACATAAATAGTCGTTCAGTTATAGTATTTTTCTTAGTCCGCTGCATAGACTACACATCATCGTGTAATATGCCATTGATAGTTATATAGCTAGTTCTATGATATATATTTTAACAAGCTCGTTTAGTAAGATATTTGGAGCTAAAACATGTTTGACATGCATCATTTTCTTCAGGAAGCATTATGCTGTACATCTAAATCAAAATTGCCAGCATAATATTCAATAGACATGAGTATTATGATTCCCGTTGACACCCGGGCGTTGACACCAACGTGAAATTTCAAATCTCCCGTTGTAAACACGAAACTGAAACTGATCGGGATTTGAAGTAGACTAAGTAGCGCTTGTTTTGTATGCGCGCTATTCACATAACTGTATTGATTCATGCACTTTGCGTTCACGGTTACGTTGTGAAAACATCGGACACTGCCATAAACAAGTGATTTTGTGAGACTTGATGATGTTTAACATCATTTTGTGACTGTGACTGGCTGGTTGTTCATTAGGTTTTCATTAAATCAAATAACTTTGCTTTGATTGGTCAAAAGTTATGGTTGCTATGACAACTCATATTCGGTCATGTAGGGCAATATTTTTTGTTTGGGAAGATCAAGTTTAAAGCTCGGAGAAAGGTATTTGTGCTTTTTAAAAATCGAATATTATATTCTGTAAGCAAATTGCAATATTTATTATCGAACATCGTCAATTCGATTGAAATCGTGTAAAACTTGGCGACGTGTAAGTAAATATGCTCGTGTCTTATTTTTGTAAATAAAAGATGTTCTGGTCTATATGCGACCGTATACGCCATCTATTCATTCAAAAATTGTTTTAAGAAACCTTTGTAAAACGTGTACACGTTGCTCATTCCTATTAGTAACATTTGTTCTATGGCAATTGCATAAAATATACGGATACGCAGTACAATGTCGATTTTCTATATCGATTTGTGAAGCTACTATCGCCGTTCGGCCGCCGTAGAGCAAATATGACCTACGCAGTACAATGTCGATTTTCTATATCGATTTGTGAAGCTACTATCGCCGTTCGGCCGCCGTAGAGCGAATATGACCGAGGCTTGACGTTCTCTGAACCTGAGACTAAGGCAGTTAAACGTGTGTTTTATTTTTAGCTCTTCAATATGCTTAGTCACTTAAAGAAGGATTTGTTCGTGTATATCCCCAGAGAATGACCAAATTTTCGAGATCTTTTTAAAAACAGAAAATCAAAATGTATAATCGTAGACGAAAAACAACGAATCATGTCTTTTGGCCTCAAAGTAAACAAGTGCACAACATGTTTACGTTTAAAATATTGAAATGTTACAATAACATTTTGTCATATTATATCATCGATTACCAGAAATTTGAATTTAACGACCTCTAACATTTTAGAAAAGTTCAGTATGTCGATATTTTGATGATTTATAGCAAAAACTAATATTTTTCCATTTCAATGAGATTCTTTTAACTCATATATATTTGCGTATGTCCATTGAATGTCAAACACAAACGCAATGTATATAGCAGCGTGTAATTCAACCATACAAAGAAGATTTATATTTATTGTAATGTTTGTCTGTCTAACAGGACTACTACTTTGTAGTTTTGTTTTAGATTTCAAAGATTTGAAATACATAAGTGTTAAGCATTTGGATTATACCGTTTTCAATTGGACGTTTACATACAGGGACAAACAAGCCCCGTTTGAAATCGAATTACCAGATTTCATTAATATTACAAAGAAAGGAAAAAATATCATAAATTGTACTGAGTGGAGGCCAGATGAAGCCAGCCATGATGAAATCAAAGCTATTAATAACCTTGCAGACAATTACGCAGAATTCTTGAAAAGATTTAGGACTCAACAAGAAAACAATACCGAAATTAATGGCGAGCCTACTCCGGCAGAGCTGAACATAAAAAATGTTTTGACCAAATCATCGATCATCCAAAGTGAAGCCGTGAGAGATGTATGTGAGAGAAAAATGCAATACATTTGCAAACCAATAATTGAAAATTTAGAATCAAATCCCCGGGACAAAATAATCATACCATTTGAAAACTTCTTTAAGCCCTTCTCAGAACTAAAACACACGAGGTTCTTCTCAGAATTACGAAATAAATTGGAATTATTTCCCACCAAAATGATATACAGTATTGGCATCACGTATAATTATATCCCCTCTCTTATTAATTGGATTCTCATTGCTAGGCAACTATGTGTCCCACCTATTGGTGAAATACTCGTGTATAGTCGAGATATTGAAGTTTGTGAATTTCTAAATGTTAAAAATATAAACGTCATTTGTTTACATTACGACGTTGATGAGCTTCGTAGTTATGATGACGTCACAATGAAGTTCAATAATGACAAGATAAGCCGACAGATGATGTGGATTACAAGAGTGTTACTATGGAGATTGGTGAATTACTTCGGCTATGACATTGTGACGTTTGATACTGACGCTTTGCCTCTACAAAACCCAAGCGTCGTGTTCGACAGGTTTCCTAACGCTGATCTGATTGGTTCTCAGAGTGCACGCGTTCCAGGATATCTGTACGCCTTTTGGCAACTAAACCCAATAAATATGGGAATGGTACTTATGAGGTCATCTCTAAACAATAGTAAGTCAAAAACATGAGTAATAAAATAATCAATGGATTAATCATGATTCAAACATGACCGTGATCTATTAATCTTTCATCCAATCAGATTACAGCATAGCCGTTCTTTAATTAAGGAATAACGAATCCTGTATAATTCTCTATTGAAAATTGAAAATTGCATCCTACAATCAATCTGCCTGAATAGGAAAACAAATTAAAATTAGTCTGCTCTAAGAAGTCAACATTTTCCTGCAGTCTGCCCGCTCATTTTGACGCCAAATTGATATTTTGTCCCATCCCATTGCATGGGTGATATAAAAGTTGACACTAATATTCCCAGAATCGATATAGAATCATAAACTACATATAAAAATTAAACAATTGATATCAATGGCATATACGCATAAAACGACATGGTGTACTCTCAAAATTTAGATTTTTATTTTTGAGTTCCCCCACACTTTAAAATTATTTTATAGGCCAAGAACGCTTAAAATGTAATTTAATTTTCAAATTTTCTTTAAGGAGAACCCCTCTCCCCGCCAAAGCTTGTTCGGTTCGCTCACAAAATACCCACGCTACGCCACTGGATATACACTGTACAGTGCATTAACAATTAGTTAACTTGATTATCTTCTGTATTTGTAGCTATATTCTGGAACGTGGTCGGGAAAATATCAGAAAAGCTGCCGAATAAAGCTGATGACCAGGTTATAATAAACCTAGCACTTCTTTGTTTGAACACTAGGTGGCAGCACCCTCCACTTAGATTCATATACAGATACCCAGATGACAAAACTCAAATGCTTCGATACAACGAAGAAATAAACACTGGGACAGTTCCCATAGTTGGGAAAACTGATTATCACGTGAAAATTATTGGGATTCAAGGTCATCAGATATGTAGGTATTCATGCTTATTAAAACGTCTTTATGACGTCATAGTATGGCATAAATGTACAAAGCAAAGTCAAGGGGCGCTCTGGTTACTAAGCACTAATTGGAGCATACATGATGTATTGTCATGGCAACAGAACCAGAATGGAGATAAATGGATAGATATTATAACAAACTTCACCTCATTAGAAAATATCCAAACCAAATACTTATTGAGATGATGAAAGCCATAAAGCTCTATGCTTTCAAGTGTAAAAAATATAATATACCTGCATAAACCCCCTGTTGGAATTTTAGAGGCCCGGTGGGGTAAAACGGCGAATGTCATACGCATAGTTCATTATGTTTAGGTGAATACCTGTACATTCTCAATAATAAATTAGAAAGTCATATAAATTGATATTGCAAAATACTACTACTTTTAAGAATATAAAACAATGAATGAGTACTTTGTTTTATATGTCTCTAATATATCAGATATTTCTCATATTCTACTGTAATATTCTTGTTTTATATGACAACATCTAACTAACGAAGCAACATGAATGTGCTAGCTTAATATTCCCTAAAATTAAAATAAAGCCTGAGAAAAGGCAAAACAGCACTGAACGATTAGCTCGGAGATTGCATACAGTTGATACTAATCCAAAAACAAAATCATGAGCATACTCATACTTATAGTATAGCTATACTTTTTTATTACCACTTTTTTAGCTTTTACATCCCAAGAAAGTATCATTGGATAAGTTTTACCCAACACCGTGAACTTTTCGTATTTATAGTCCGCACCGGGTCGCATATATTCACACCATAGTTAGAAAAAATAGTTAGAACCGGGCCAAGTACCAAATTGAGACAATATTTTTGTATGACTAATAATTTGGCTTATTAGTCATACACACTTGGGATCGGTACCAATTCAAATTAGGGCAATATTCCAAGGGGACAAAATCATATTCTATTTTACGCCGGTTCTAAAATAATTATCTTGAAATAAGAAGGTTGCAATAGTTGGCGTCACCCTGTATGTCAAGTAGCTGTCACATTGGCCGTGTTGACTCACCGTTCGCCACCGTGTGGCTAATTTTTGGTGCATTAATTTTTAATTAATTAATTTTGGCGTGATGGCTAACGGAAGATGTCTTCCTGTAAAAGTTGATTTGTTTGCCTACCGTGGTGCCCCAAAGTTTGCCGTAAAGTATTCACACGGTGGCGAACGGCGACCCTACATGGGCTAAGTGCGACAGCTCCATAAGCAATGATATGTCAATTATTGCCTCTCGGCGTAGCTCCACAGGGGCCCAGCATGGCAGGGGTTGTTTATTGGATTGTTTCCAGAATACTTCACCGAGAGTTGACATCGTCTGTCGCAAGCATTGTAGTCTATGGACCGACATTCAAAATCGTCTTCGATTTCACATAGCTTCTTACAATCGTCCATGGTACCGACTGAATCGATAATGCGGTTGTTGTTGTTTTCTATGCACGCGCCCGTGATATCCCTCCAATTCGAGTCTAAAATAAATAATAGGAACGATGTAGGCTCTAAGGATCTGAAACCTGCTGATCAAAATGGCATAACGGACCATTTGCAATGTTATTTTCCTATACTAGACCTTGTAAAAAACTCAACTGGTCCGTATCAAAAGTAACCTGTATATTGGTCAGTGGACCGGCCCTTAGGACCTACACTGAATGGGAAGGCTCAGTATTAACATTTCACCATCTGGTGAACTACATGTATTGCTAAAGAAGATTATCGCAAATAGTTGCAAAAATGTAATGCCGAAACAGAACCTCATTCACAAAAACGGCGACTATAAAATGACCCCAGAATACATTTTACCAGGGTTATGTTTCTGCAAATTCATTAAACAAAATTTCATTGATAGTTGTTTGAGAACTTTTTTCACTAGGCCTATTCTCTCATTATGCTATCTATAAATCATACTTATTCATTAGCGTTTGAATATGAATAATATTTCATTGTTACACAGAACCTAGCTTACCATTTACCAAGTTGTAGCTGCATTGTTGATTTTGAAGCTTGACCAACTCGGCGTAGTTCCACTTAGGGCCAGCATGGCAGGGGTCCTTTATCGGATTATTCCCCGAATACTTCACCGAGAGTTGACATCGTCTGTCGCAAGCATGGTAGTCTATGGACCGACATTCAAAATCTTCTTCGTTTTCACATAGCTTCTTACAATCGTCCATGGTACCGACTGAATCGATAATGCGGTTGTTGTTGCTTTCTATGCATGCGCCCGTGATATCCCTCCAATGCGAATCTGAAGTGAATAATGACAAGTTTCAGTATTATTTCACCATTTGGTGAATTATTACGAGGATAATTAAGATTATTTGAAATACCAGTGAGCCGTGATCACAGGCTGGTATCGAAAGATTTGTCCGCTGTGACCGAGCATGCTATTTTTCATAAAAACACTACAAGAATGGTTCACGTTTTATTTTTTAACTCATATGTTTCGTTATTTCAAAGATATTTACTTACTCCATGCAATGGATATATCATTTGCGTGTAACCTCACTTCTATTTGAAGTCCAATAACGTTAGGAGTAAAATCTATTGAAAACGGCGCCAGAGTATCAAACTCTAAAATGTACCATTTCTTTTTTAACTTTTTAATGGCATGATATAGTGACACGATAATATTAACATATGTTTTCAGCATAACTCTGAATGTATTAATGAGATATTAATGCATTGGGTCTTTTTAATTTTTTTATAAAAAATAATATTAATATTTTTTGTCCGCTGTGACGGAGCATTTTCACAGTTCACATTTGCAACTGCTCCGTCACAGCGGACAAAAAAATTAAACATTATTTTTTATAAAAGAATTAAAAAGACCAAATACATCAACATCTCATTTATACCTTCATAGTTATGCTGAAACCATGTGTAAATATTATCGTGTCACAAGATCGTGCCATTAGAAAGTTAAACAAGAAATGGTACATTTTGAAGTATGATACCCCGGCGCCATTTTCAATAGCTTTTCTTCCCAGCGTAATTGGACTTCAAACAGAAGTGAGAGTTACCCGCAAATGATATATCCATTGCATGGAGTAAGTAATTTTGTATGGTATAACGAAACATATTATGAGTTAAAAAATAAATCGTGAAGTATTATTAGTGTTTTTATGAAAAATAGCATGCTCCGTCACAGCGGACAAATATTTCGATACCAGCCTGTGGTGATATCCCTTCACTTTCAATCTAAAAAATAAGAGCAACGTAGGCCTACTAGTTTCTCATGTGGTAAATTGTTGCAAACGACGGCCATAAGAATATGTCCCCAGATTTGAATATCGATCACTTGAACCATTTACTAAAAAACAGTCAACTACAGGCGTACCAATTTTGTTCCTTCTAACACAAAGACGAATTATCTGGAGAATTCAGTCTTACTATTTATTTGAAATAAATGCGTCTGCATCAATATACGTTCCTCTAGTTTACCTACCAATTGTCAAAGCCAGTTTATCCTGACGTTCGCCCAACTTGGCAAGCAGTTTTGTCTCCATGTCACTAAGAGCAGATTTGATTTCAGTGTTATCATTCTTTAGCTCGGCAATGTCAGATTCAAGCAAACTTTTAAGTTCACTGTCACCAGCTTTAAGCGTATTACCAAGTTCAGTGATATCAGCTTTTAATGCATTTTCAAGTTGGACGATATCCGCTTTCTTACACACAGGTAAACTTGGCTTTTTCCCTTTCCTCTTTGTCTTTTTCGCTTCTGCTGATATTGAAATGACCAAGAGAATGCCAAACACAATGCTAACTTTCATTACGAAATAGTTGTTCATTCGACGCGCTTCAGCTGAAGACAAGTCATTAATTGTTGATGAAATGTTTACTTACTTGCATACAATGTAATTTACATTTCTGAAGGGAAGGTGTCCAAATATGTAAACAATGTAAACAACTAAGTGAATTTCAATATTGTTTAACTCCTTCTATCTACAATTATGAATAAGGCAGTCTAAGTGTAATATTTACTTCATGTTATCGTCATCTACCCCCACCCCTCAAGTTAACGAAATGAACTTCGTACTTTAACAACTTTTGATATTTCGACACAATCCCATATAATAATAGCACGACGTGCACGTATATTGTAAAACATTTGTCTCGCTCAAATCGGGAACATTTTAGGTTTCATATCTTGAATTTTTAAAAAATCACACAGATTGTAGTAAAAAATCGTCCGTAATAAAAGGTAAGTCATTTCTTATGGTTACTTACTACACGTATCAGAGATGACATATAAATAAAATATTATATATTATGTATTAACATCTTTTTCAGTTTACAGTAACCTTCTACGTAGAAATAAAAAAACATAAACATTTGGAAAATCTGTGGATTTAATTCAACTATTACTGGAACATTTAATCTTTGCACAACAAATCCCAATAATCCGGTTTCCATAATATAAACATTATCTGGTTGTAAACATTGTTACAAATGTTTTATTCCAGACGGTTTATGATTGTGATTTGTTAAAAATGTTGCAACAGAACATTTTTATGAGTATTTCAAAATATAATTTCATAATGGCCCCTCATTGAAAATATTTTAGATTTTGTGAGATGGATGTAAAACAAAATAAGAATACAACGGAACAAGAACATAGGTGTGTATTTTCAGTGCAGTTTAGCCTTCCTATGAAATTCTTTTTATTTGACCCGTGAAAAAAAAGCTGAGACATACAATTATTTGTTATCATGACCGCAGTACCATGTTATTTTCATCAGCATATAAACCAAATGAGTAACTGGTATTTGAGTTATCAAAGATTGTGTTGTTTTTCAAAAAATGGGGGCTATTTTTTAAATTCACCTGCCATTGAATATTCCTTCAAAAATGTCAAGATCTGTCCGTTGTAATTCGATTTATCAAGTCTTTTACGATAAATGGTGGTTATTTTTAAATTCAACAGCCATCTTGAAAATCTATTTTTGAGCAAAGCTCCTCTTTCCCTAGGTGTCTCATCACGTTTTGAACCAAATCCGTCTCCTTATATATACAAGGGTTGTTCAAAAAGTTTTGCACAAATATGTCTAATTGTGAGAATAATGGATCAATCTTGTTCATAGTTGGTATGTATGTGCCCATATCTTAATCCCTTACACTGTCAAAGTTTCATGTATATATGCCTAATACTTAACATTTTACAGTTGCTATAGTAACCACGGTGATGACGCTATGGTACATATCATTTTGTAAAAGATAACTAGTAACACATAAAGATCAATGTTACTAAGGACGCTAAATTAACTTTCATAAACTGTCAATTTAAATGTAAAAAATTCCACGTATTGTTCTCAATGGAAAATGTGAATCTTATCTCAATATTTCCCAGCTTGTTTTCTTTGGTTATGTGAAAGAATGACCGTAAACATACTCTTCAAACATCTTGAATAAATCACCTGATTTTGTGACGTTATCAAATTTCTCATGAATTCAGGAAATATTGGAGAATATGGCTTTGAATTATTAAGTTGGAGCAGAAAACATTGATAGAATACATGATAAAGAATGGGGAAACAGTATTACACAAGTTATACTCATTCATGATTAAGACATATTGCATGTGATGACTCCAATAGGGTCTGCTAAGTATTCCAAGATGGAATAAGAGAAGGGAAATGTATTGAGGGTAGCTGTAGTTATGAGAGGGCTTGATATCCTATAGGTAGGATGGTTCAGACATTTGCTTATGGACTGGACGTAATGCTACAAGTATAATGCATTACTGAAAGGAAGACTATATGTTAAGTACTGTATATTTAGATTAAATATAAATTAGTTATAATATAACCTGATTAACAGCAGAAAGAACAAAGATTGACGGAATCATTTCAGTCTATAAAGGCATTCACAAAATCAATTCAATCTAATGACGTCATATGTACCATGGGGCCATTGGTTCAAATTTTTAAGTCGATGTATCTGAGGAAGTATATTGCTTATGGTCCTGAAATTTCATATAAGCTTGTAAGAAGGGTTATACTATATCTGTATGAAATTTCACATAAAAATAATAAAATCTCTTCTCTTGAGAGGCTGTCGTGCAAGACTTTTCGAACGACCCTTGTATTAGTATTTGAGCAATCAAAGATAACAGAAAATGGTGGCTATTTCGAATTGAGCGGCCATATTAAAAATTCCTTCTCGAGCATAGGTCCTACGACCATAAGGCATACGCTCCCCTCCATAAGTTTGGCAGCCTTTGCTCCCCCATAGAACTACGTGTTAAAGCCTCTATACGTTTGAATTTTTATTTACTTAACCGGCTATTAAATAACTTATGATATTGATGGAAACGTAACTTGACTTTATTTTCAATACCTCCGAATTTTCTCAATTTTTTCCTCAATTACAATAGGTCGAAAATTGATGATAAATTTGATGAATTTTTGAAAATCGTCATTCCCATGTAATCCAATGGGAATGGTAGGTTTGCCGCAAGTCATATGACAGAATATCCATCCATCCGAGTCCTTGCAAAAAATACGATTTAGGCAGGCAATTGAATTTGCTAACTTTATTCAACAAAAAATGATATGTTTCTTCAGTTTCATCAGTGTACAAAAAGATAGACAATTCAATTTTCTTTATAAAAATGTTTTTGCTGAATCTTTTGCTGAAAAGATATCCTGATTTCTGATTTGCCCCGAACCCTCCATTTCCCATTGGATTACATGGGAATGACAATTTTCAAAAATTCATCAAATTTATCATCAATGTTTTACCTATTGTTATGGAGGAAAAATTGAGAAAATTCGGACGTATTGGAATTAAAGTCAAGTTACGTTTACATCAATATTATACGTTATTTCATCGCCGGTTAAGCAAATAAAAATTCAAACGTAAAGAGGCTTTAACACGTACATGTAGTTCAATGGGGGAGCAATGGTTGCCAAACTTATGGAGGGGAGTGTGAGTCACCTATAAAATCTGAATCAATTCAGTCAACCGGTATTTGAATCGCCGAGTCACACTGTAAACGGACAGATGACTTCGATATCTCCTTGAACTTCGTTCGGTGGGATAATTAATCAACAGTATTTATTGTATTTTATCAATAGTAAAACGTTTCTTGTATTTTATAAAGACTACAATATAATAATTGTATTTCAACATGACAATTTTGTATTTCTTACAATAGTATTTGTATTCCATTAAGACTACAATAAAAATGTTTTGAAAATACAACAATATCACTTGTATTTCATCAAGACAACACTATTTATTGTATTTCATCAAAACTGCAATGTTAATTATATTGCTTCAAAAGTGCAATATCAATTGTATTTCATCAATACTACAATATTGTAATTGTATTGCACATTCCTCCAACAACCATTAAGCATTTCCAATCAACTTATATTCCATTCTTAATTAATTAATAAATCAATAATTATTGAACAATCATATACAAAAGTGAAAAAATGCAACTTACAAAGCTAAGTGATAAAAGTAGAATCAGTAGTACGGGTATAAACAAAATTGAAATCAACATTATTTTTTAACAAGTGTATCTTTGCTAGTGTAGCTCCAAGCCATTGTCACTGTGTCAGGTGTTTAGTCAAGTAGAAGGGGGGGGGGGGTCACAGAGGCTTGTAACTAGACTCTTTGCCTTGGCCTTAGACTTGCAAACAGGGTTCGAAAACTCACAGCTGCCTGGCTGCCAATGACAATCAGGTTTGGCTCTGGGCAATGAACTTGGAAAAATGAGTTGCCTATTGGGCATTTTGCAAATATTTAGTGCAGGCGACAGGCCCGTAGCCAGGGGGTGGTTCAATGGGTTTGAACAACTTTTTGGCCAAAAATTATTTCAAAATCATGCTGTTTTTCACCATTCATTTTGCAAGTGTTTTTGGGCATATTTGGGCCAAAGTTGTCTGAAGTGAACCCCCCTGGAATGTCTTAAAAGTGAATCCCCTTGGCAAATCCTGGCTACGGGCCTGCATGGATGCCAATAATTTTCTCAACATGAGGCAATCACCCTGCTTACAAATAACCCAATGAGGTGTCTAAGGTTATCCATGATATCTTACCAAATGATAAAGTTATACACAGAAATCTGTAAATTCTAGCCCTACATTTCTGAGATTTCAGAAAAAGTTAAAAAAGATTGATTATCTGATAAAGTTGTCTTCAGACTCTGATTCTACTTTAAGAAATATAAATATATGGTTTATACACATATACACTACACATACATGTATTATAAATATGTACATTTAGAAATAAATATGGTTGGTTGTCTAATTCAATGGGCTAAAATGCACTACTGAAATATAGGTCCCTGGATTAAGTTGAACGGAAAGATGGAAGATCGTTTATTTGTTTATATCTTCTGTTTAGTGCCATCTATTTGTCCACCTAAGTTAACTATACATAGCATTTGTGGGATCCTGAGGCCCGTAGCCAGGGAGGGGGTCATAAATTCTTTCAAAATCATGCAGTTTTATACAATTTTGAGCACTTCTCAAGTGATTTTAACCATATTTGGACCAAAATTGTCAAATGTGAACCCCCCTGGAAATTTTTAAAAAATGAACCCCCCTGGCAAATCCTGGCTACGGGCCTGGGATCCCTGGTAAATGGGTAAATGCATTCAATAAAATGAGGATTTCATCGAACTGAAACTGCTTTGGTGTCACAGTATTGTAAGTCCTTCAATGAGATGTCACCACCTGCCATTTGTTAGGATGTCGTAATTTGATACAGACGCCATGTTACAGATGCCGAATGCAGTCCACGAAAAAAGTTGGAGACTATAACAATATGTCACCATATTATCTCATCATTGAAGGTCAATTGGGTCAATCCTTTTGTGACAGACATTGTGTCACTCTGGGTAGTAAGTACTAAGAAGTTAAAGTGAGAAGTAAAATTCAGGCCCGTAGCCAGGGGGGGAGGTTTTCGATAGGTTCGACCCCCCCCCCCGGCCAAAATAATCTTTCAAAATCATGCAGTTTTTCACCATTCTGAGCACTTTTTAAGTGATTTTGGCCATTTTTGGACCAAAATTGTCACAAGTGAATCCCCCCTGGAATTTTTCAAAAAGTGACCCCCCTTGGCAAATCCTGTCTACGGGCCTGAAACTTGTATATATTATTGCCTCTGAATGTTTTATATTGGTCTCTGTTGGTCCATTGACTTCCATGTTATATTAAAACTAAAAATGTTATTCTGGGTAGGTAGTTAAGGAAGTTAAAGTGTGAAGTAAGATGTGTGTGTGTGAATGCCTCTGAATGATATGTTTTGGTCTCTTGGTCCAATGATATCCATATTGTATAAGACCAACTCTATGTGAACACGTAGAAATATAAAAATTCAGTTGGTTCATTTAGCATTAATATTTATAGGGAAGTGATACTACAACTTAACTGTAATTCAGTTGTGATGTACTCTGAATGTCATGGCATTCTCTAAATACACTTGATAACTGAAGTATTTTTTGGGCCTACATCAGTACATAAGAAGAAGGTCATGATGCTCTTGCAAAATGACAGGGTTTTCATTTGAAATTCTAACAACAAGCAATTAGCAAAGCAAATTAAAACAGCACGCGAAATAATGGAAAATACATTTGCATGAAAACAGATGCAAAATCTCATGCTGATTACCATGGTAACTGTCCTATTTCCACATGTCTAAAATCCCGAAAATTCACATGGATTTCACCACATATTCAATGTAGATCCCAGCAGCATGGGTTCCACAAGGATGCGATTGGCTGTACATTTACATATTGTTTTTTCCAAATTCTGCATGTTTTTCACTTGTTTTGCCTGTTGTCACAAATTCCAATTATACCCCTGACTTTAAATCATGATCTGCTACTTGCTAAATTTGTTGTAACAATAACAATTATAACTATATATTTACATTACAACAATTAAAGTCATCATCTGATTCTGAGGTAGCTGTCACATTAGGCCGTGTTGCCTCATCAGCCACCATCATGTGAACAATTTTCAATTTTGGGCATTTATATATTAAGGAGTTAAGCCCTTGACTCAGTGTAATGTGGAATGGCCATTCCTTGATGGTGTTGCTTTCCAAAATTTGCACGAGATGGTCTTAATCAACTTTTAATTTTAGGAAAGAATGCTTGAAAGGAATGGTCATTACACAATGCATTGAGTCTTGGGCTTAAATTCTTTTCACACAAGCAAAATATTTTCCTCCATATCACTTAAAAGATTTAATATCACTAAAAGAATACATTTTCAATGAAAATTTTTGCAAGGGTCAAATTGGCAAAGCATCAATTCCAATCAGTGAGTTCTGTTCTCACCAAGACAACAACCATACATCGAATGCGTTATTGGTTATTTCATGCACTGCTGTTATGTGAAATACACACCTTGCCTAATTATGTGTGAATTAATTTTTGTATTTGGCATGAGGGGTATCCTGCTGTAAACTATTTGTTTTGCACACTGTGTGTCCATCTGCGCCAAAGTTATGAAACACACGTTGGCAAACGGTGAGCCCACATGGCCTAGTGTGACAGCTCCGCATGGCCTAGTGTGACAGTTCCACATGGCCTAGTGTGACAGCTCCACACGGCCTAGTGTGACAGCTCCATGACAAATTAAAATCCATTATTTAAGAAGGATAGTGCCCAAATCTCAAAAATTATGTTACAAAATATTTGTTGGGATTTAACCTCCCTCCTAACATATTTAAAAAAAATTATACTTAACATCGATTTTCCATTCACTTGATTTCAGAAAAATCAACATTTTACCTATCAAAATTATAAATAACCCTCTCCCAAAAACTCAAAAGTTGATGACAATCCCTAAATGAATCAAAAATATCTTTCTACAGACATGCACACTAGGGTGTCCAGAAATTTCCGGACACCCTGTATATTACTAAACAGTTGTATGCATTAACATTGTTTTGGCAGAATCATACCAATCATATTTGTACAAAATTATGAAAATCAGTCAGTTTAAAAATAAGTTAGTTATGAGCATTGTTGTAATTGTAATTTTTGTTGTAATAAGTGTTGTAAAATTACAACAATTTGTTTCTAATATAAATGTGAATTAAGATTCATGATTGCATTTGCAGCATTAAATATCGCAATGACTACAATGAATTATTAATTTACAATAATTTCAAGGAATAATTACAAGACTGCGTCAATTCTGATTCTTATGAAAGAAGAAACTTTTTCAAAAAATGATTTCATTTTCTGAATTCTTCGTTATTTCATTTTAAATATTTCTCCCAAATCCTATTCCCTATTTGAGCGATTCTACATTCAACTTGCAACTGTCTTTAAAAGAACAGCCATATTTTTAGAAGTTTCAGGTGATTTGATTGTGACTTGGATATTTTGACTGTTCCCTCGAGTAACACTCGTGACAGGTTGCCGTTCAACTTGAATTACTTTATCGAGTTCGTCAAAAATGACGACGCTAGTTTCAAATCTAGCTTCGTTGTTGACCATTGCTGTTTCATGAGCATAAATCTGAAGAGACCAGATTTCACCGTTTTTTCGGTATGTCAGTTTCCAATCGGCATCCCGAATTTCTCCGGGAACTGGACCAGTGAACATTTTGACGTCAACTTGTATTCCAAAGCGTAGAGTGTTCTGCATTCTAACATTATCAACGGTGAGATCCATATAATCACGAGGCTGGTAAAATGGCTCGTTGAAACTTACACCAAGGGCATGCTGGGAAGGGCAAAGTGCGCGGAATCTGAAAGCCTTCCCGAGCAAGTCCTTGATTAACGACGATGATTCAAGATGCTCTGACAATTCACTGTTTTCCAGGCGGTATAATTGGGCTATAGACATTTGAGGAAGACGTACATATGGTAACAGGTTTTCTGAGTTCTCCAAAAGATTCCCTACGTGGGATTCGTGTAGTAGCCACCTGGTAGTGGCCTCGAGAACTACCCACTCATTTGGCACGACAAGTTCAGACTTTTGCAGCATATCCGCAACAAAGTCTAAATCCATATTCAGCCAATGTGGCGATGTGATTATTTCGTGAGCATTCCATGCGATTGTTTCTGAACATCTTTCAATTAGCGGCTCTAAATGTAGCGCCTTGCCCCACGAATACCACAATAACGCATTCTTAATTTTAGGACTTTTCGTGTTCTCAACCATGTATGCTTGGCATAGTTCTTTCAGAGACCCAACATTATATTTATCAGCCAGGCATAAAATACCCACACATGTTTGTGAGTTAATCGACACTTCAGCCGTGTATAAATATCGTAGAAATTTATCGAAAACTGATTGGCACTCGATTGATTCATTCAACTCCACCTCGTCATCATCCAGAGATTGCGCCCAAGGTCGTTCATATAGCATTGTTCGGAAAACATCACTCGATTTTGCCAAGACGAATTTATGAGCATAATATCGCTGATCGGCAATTTTTAGAGTGACATCACTAAGGGCTTGTGTGTTGAAGAATTGGGAGACATTTTGTATGAAGTTGTTTTCATCACGAAGGACCTCACTCCCCGCACTACTTGTCATTGGTGACTCAGGTGTCTCCATGGTAACCTGCAATTATAAAACAAAACATATTAGACGTGTCTCCATACTGAATATAGTAACCTGTGATTGTGTTTCAAAAAATAAATCCTGCAACCATAGCAACAGACTGTATTAAACAGTATCAATAGAAACCTTCAATTGTAAAACAGTCTCCATGGTAACATGCAATTATTAAGTAGTCTCCATAACTGACAATTAGAAAAACGATGCCAATTCTAACATAATTTTTTTCTAAATCAAATGTACATTTATTCATTAATTCACTTGCCTCAAAATCATTCTGGATTATTCATAAATACTTTGCGTTTCCATGTCAACCTGCCCTGCTTCCAACTAATTTGATTTTGCTTCCTTAAAAGAGAGCTTTAACTTCACTTTTAGAAGTAGAATAGATACACTTCTTTAATCAAGCCTTACCCGATCAGACTAGGTCAATCAAAATCCAGCAAGCCAATCAAAAAATAGAAGTTACCAAATGTTATGCATTCATAAGTGCACGTCCCTGGCATTTATCATAAAATGCAACTGATAATCAAAATCCAAAACATACAGTTTTGGGTCACGTAGATCTATTTATTTGTCTTATAAAGAGCCTAATCCCCTGACACTTATTTTATCAGTTTCAACAATTAATTGGCCAAATCTAGCTCTTGACATGCTTGACACACAGTATGTTCCCATTAGTGGAATAATTAGAGAAACGGTATCTTTTCTAATCCCTTTACCTCAAGAATAATTTTTAGCACTTTTAACAAATGACATTCCCTGTTATAATGGTAGACTTCAAGACTCTGGACCCCCTGATCTACGATAACAACAACAACAACACTTGTAGTGGTATGTAATTGGGGGGGGGGGGGGGGTTTACAAGGGCTTGTAGCTAGATTAAGGCAAAATTTTACGGGAAAGTATAAAATTCTAGAAATTGATGGGGAATATCAATGACTGAGGCAAGGCAAAATTTTACAGGAAAGTATAAAATTCTAGAAATTGGTGGGGCATATCAATGACTGAGGTAAGGCAAAATTTTACAGGAAAGTATTAAATTCTAGAAATTGGTGGGGCATATCAATGACTGAGGTAAGGCAAAATTTTACAGGAAAGTATTAAATTCTAGAAATTGGTGGGGCATATCAATGACTGAGGCAAAGCAAAATTTTACAGGAAAGTATAAAATTCTAGAAATTGGTGGGGCATATCAGTTACTTAGGTAAGGCAAAAATTTTCAGGAAGGTATAAATTATAAAATTCTAGAAATGTTTTCTAATTAAAACTGTGAAGATAGTCTAATGTTAGGAATATTACCTCTTAAATTAATTCAAACTTGATTCACACCTACTTTTATTTTCTGGTTACATCCTGACTCGTGTCTACCCCCCTCCCCCCGATTTCCAAATTTTAAACAAGCAAGACTATAGATCTCTAGCATATAAGAGTATGTGGAGGACTTTATGTTTTTAACATGCAATACCATGCCCCAATTCAAACATTTTGCAATTTTAATGTTTACATTGCTCTTAATAACCGCAGTGGTTTTTATGAGAAATCATAATTATTAATGACACTTATAAACCAGGTCATCATGACATTTCCTTACATTCACCTGACCTGTTTTGTGTTTATTTTGATATGGAAGGGGTCAACAGGTGCAATTTTAAACCACAATGCTAGACATGTTTTGTATTTTCTCCTTATTCAATCAAACTCCATTCAGCTTTGAATTGTCCAATTACAAAATTCTCTGGTGGTGAATATTTCTTTCCATTTCTCTCTACAATTTGAATACACAATTTGATTTTCTTGCATTTCTATACAACTTAGAGTGTTAACTACATGCCTGTTTATTATATTCCTTGCTTATTCCACTAATCCTTCTCTATTTCCGACTTTAAATCAGGCTAAAATATTTTTTCATGGGATAGAATGTGACCAGGTGTTTGAAACTGATTTATCCAATGGTTCAATAGGTACAAGGTTATTGATAAAGTTTGGTCTCCTAACAAAGAACAACAAAAGCAAAGCATTTTAAATTGAAGAGTGCTTTTAAAATAGGTCCCGAAATCTCAGAAGCTACTTTCCAGTACAATTTCACATAAAAATCCTTGTCCTTATCACAATTACTTTAACTGAATTCTGAAGAATTCAAAATCCCAGTGAGGGCCTCAAAGAAACATCAACAAAATTTCTTCCCTCTCACCATAATGCCCATGGGCTATAATACCCATATGTGAATCAGTACCATCATCAAAAACACAAAACAGCCCAGAGATTACTGGCTAAAAGTACATTTCACTACTCTCTAAATGCCATCCTTCAAAATTTTTAAATTCAGGCATGACCAGTTATAGCTTGACATCCATCCAATCAGAGAGCTTCATGATAATCTCATTTCTTCTCAGCCTTGACACTTAATATCAGAGCATGTTTCTAGAAAAACAGAAAGATGCAATGAGTAACAGAATGATCAGAGAGCACTTTTGAGCCTAAATGATACCTTAACAAATATTGAACCATCTTTGATAGACACTGATCTGCTCTGATTGGCTAGATGCAAAATCAGAGCTTCATCAGGCATATCAAAGAGTGAGGCAAAGCCAATGCCTCTTGCACAGGGTAACATATCACTATATATTCTTCAAATTTCTGATCAGGTAAAAGCAAAAACTCATTCCAGATATTTTGATTACCTCGGAAATTGAGACATGTTTCTCACTGACATTGTTTCAAAATAATGATTTGGAATAAGGCTAGTGTAAAACGTCTTATATGTTTAGCACAAATTACCATTTAATAAATATGATCCATGGTGGTATTTATACTAAATATGAACTTGAATTACAGCAAGAATTTTTTGATCTGGAACGTTTTACTGAGGAAATTGACAATATACCCCTATTAAGGTTAATATAGCCATGCACATTTAACACCTTTTATTTGATATCTCCCCATTACAATGTTCAAAAAATGTATACTGTAACATCTCCCCACTTGTTTTCCTAAAAAATTGCATTTAACTAAATTTCAAACAAGGTGCACTGCAATCAATAAAAATCAGTCATGAACATTACCCAGAATCTCAAAAAGTACTAGATTCTCCTACTGAAAACTGAAAATCCATCAGTCAAGCCTGAGATGAAAAATGTGAGACACTCTGGCCTGTCTGCTAAGTTGATGACAATATCATCCCTTTTTATACTCCCCATCAATTTGGCAACTAAAAATCCCCTTTTAGATCACTTATCAAAATCCTGTTTATTTTTGGCAATTCATGAAATTCCATTACTATTGTAATTTGGAAACAAAATTAAGATTCAGTGAAAACTTCCACTTCCAGTTGCAAAAACTTATTAATGCCTGGGTCACACTTGCTTCAATTCATCGGCTGACACCCGGCCGATTGAGTATTTTGTTCAAAATTGTATTCAGTTTTGAATATAATACTCAAGCGGCCGAGCGCCGTAGACCAAGGCATAAGGGGAGTGTAAGGTACAACAAAAATTTAGACTCAACATAGAATTAAATTACATTGGCCTATATAGGTGTGTCTATATAATAACAAACGTATTCTACTTCAAAACACATCTTTGGGGTAAACTGAGCCATGCTTCTTCCTGATGATATTTCAAAATAAAGATATAAAAGTACTGAAAAACATGTTTATTTTACATTCCTGTTAAATTGGCCGAAAAAATTTGAGCAACAGGTTTATTTTGTAGATTTAACAAGGAATTGACACTCTCCATAAATGGCGAAAAAGGCGGAGTTTACCTATATGGGCAAATACTGTAATTAGTGTGATTCTTCAAGAAAATTACATGAATTAAGGCCGTTGCTTGATTTGCTCGATTGCTCCAGGCAACTCAAGAGACTTCACCTCCTTACCCAATAAGAAGTTTCAATTTTGAGTGATATTGCATACTAATTCTCAAGTCTCAGAAGTTATTTTTATGTATATGTTAAATAGCCAGTGAGTACAGACCCATAGCCAGGGGAAAGGTTCGACCCCCCACCTTGGCCAAAAATTCTTTCAAAATCATGCAGTTTTTGACTACTCTAAAGCATCTTTTCAAGTGATTTAGGCCATTTTTAGACCAAAGTTGACAAAAGCGAACTCCAGCCTGGAATCTTTTAAAAAGCGACTCGCCCTTTGGCAAATCCTGGCGACAGGCCCATTTTTGAGGCCCTACAAAAGATTTGGGTCCTCAAAATTTTTTATGGGCCCACCAATCATTAGTGGAGGAGACCTTTTGGCATTAATTGTCTCCTCCACTAATGATTGGAGGGGGAGGTACTGGTGGATCCAGGAGGGGTGCCCATGGTGGGCCCAGAATTTTTTTTTACATATTTTTTTTATAAAACTTACTTTTTTAAAAAACCTTCCAATAATATGACTCAATTCATGAAACAATAATTAATAATTTTACAATTGGCATAAATCTACAGGTTCCTACAGTAAATTCATCATGACACTAAATACTAAAAAATCAAAATTCATGTAACATGTTTTAAAGTAGGTATTTCTTACGCTATAGAAAACTTCCTCAACTTCGAAATACGTCTCTAGATCTGGCATTGGAGATAGCGACCTTGATCTTGGATGATCCAGTTCATTTAATGGCTGAATTTCTATATCATTGCTTGGTTGAATTTCTATATCATTGCTTGGTTGATTTCCTACATTGCTTCATGCTTGGCTGAATTATGAAGTCATTTGCCTGAATGCCTTGCTTCACTGGTTGGACTTTTAATTCATTAAGCTCAATTTCAAGATTGTTTGGTTGAATTTCTAAATTGTTTGGCTGAATTTCAAGCTTGCTTGCTTGACTTTCTGATTTGATTGGATGAATTTCTAAATAGTCTGGCTGACTTTCTAGACTGATTGGTTGAATATCTAAATTGATTGGCTGAACGTCTACCTCATTTGCCAGAATCTCTTGCTTCATTGAAAGAATTTCTGGAATATTTGGCTGAATTTTCAGCTTGTTTGTCTGAAAATCTAACTTGTTTGGCAGAGTTCCCAAATTGTTTGGCTGAATTTCTGGTGTATTTACTTCAATATCCGACTTGTTTGGCTGAATGCTTTGGTTGATTGGCCAAACACCATAATTGTTTTCTTTAAAGTCAGATTTGTTTGTTTGAGTATACAACTTGTTTGACTGTATTTCTAACTTGTTTGACTGTATTTCTAACTTGTTTGGCTGAATATCAAAATTACTTGGCTGAATATTCTGTTTTATTGGCTGAATTTCAGAACTGTTGGTTTCAATGTCTGACTTGTTTGGATGAATATTCAACTTGCTTAGCTGATTGCTATTAGACTTGTTTGCATGACTATCCAATACATTTTCCCTATTGCTCAATTTGCCTCCATCATTAACTTTTCCTGTTTCATTTTTGTTTGATCTTGTTCTGTTTTTTGGATCCTGTTCTTTAACATCCAGAGCCTGAAACTTATTCTTTAATGCATTCACTCCTGCCATTTTTGTTATCAAGAAGCAACTTTACTGTTCAACACATCCCAATAATTCCCCAAACCCCGATCTTTCTACTTAACATTTCCAGTTGCTAAAATTACAACATATTCTTGCTTATTTCATGACTTTTCTCTCTACAATTCCTCAAAAATTTCAAATTTTCTCAATTTTTTATATTTAGTGGTCTATCTGCATGCATGATTGTTTTATTCCTTGCTGATTTCACTCTTTTTCACTCTAATTTCCATTTCAAAATGTAATCCGCATGACATTTTTACCTGAGTACCCAAGAATATAACTCCATTATGTTTTTCTACTAAGGAGAGTGAAAATCACTGAACTGTACATGGAATTAATAAAAATGAACAGATTCACACATTAAATGATTTACATATAAAAAATGCAAATTCTATCTAAAACTAAGGAGAAAATATAGAAAATCAGCGTAAAACTGAGTTATTTTATTCCCAGTTTAAGGTAATCATTAACTCACTGATTTTGAACTTGAGGAAAACATATGGCCAAAAATAAACACAACAGCACTCTGCAGTAAATCTAAATATATCTGGCATTTCAAGGTATTGCCATACCTGCCAACCATTTCAAAAATATAAAGCTTTATAAACATGCCATACCTGCCAACCATTTCAAAAATATAAAGCTTTATAAACATGCCATACCTGCCAACCATTTCAAAAATATAAAGCTTTATAAACATGCCATACCTGCCAACCATTTCAAAAATATAAAGCTTTATAAACATGCCATACCTGCCAACCATTTCAAAAATATAAAGCTTTATAAACATGCCATACCTGCCAACCATTTCAAAAACATGAAGCTTTATAAACATGCCATACCTGCCAACCATTTCAAAAATATAAAGCTTTATAAACATGCCATACCTGCCAACCATTTCAAAAATATAAAGCTTTATAAACATGTCATACCTGTCAACCATTTGCCAATCAAACACATGAGAAAAACATGAGAAACTGAAGTGTTATAACATACATGTATCTAGCAACCTTTTAAAAATAGAATCAGATGATATTTTACAAACATATTAATTCCTGGTAACCATTTAGGCAATAAAACGAAATAGATATTAAGTCATAGAGAACGAGGTTTTAACAATCAAAGTAAATCAAAACAGAAAGAGATTTTTGTTTTCAGGTCAATTAGGTTAAAAATTGAATGAAGCATCTCCTTTATTATTTATATCATACTATTAGTTAGACTTATGTAAGTTAGTGTAGGGGGGGGGGGGGGGGGGTAGGGCTGTGCCGGAACCGGTTCGGACGGTTCGGAATCGGAACCGGAACTTGGTCTCACGGAATCGGAACTTTCGGAACCCCTTTTGGTTCACAAATGAAAATAATTATGTATGAGTGAGTTCGACGGCGATCATGACGATATCGTCGTCCAAGTTTGTCAGGTTAACACTTACCTTTCCTGTCAAGCAAGTTTGAATGTTTTTACGAAAGAAATAGACTCTAAAATCTGTAAAAAGAGAGAAAATTCGATCTTTTTTCTACTTGTTTTCACTTCCGGCTGCTCTGACCATAATGCGCATGCGTAATTGAAAAAGTTTTGAAACGAAATCAACGAAATTGAAAAACTGTGAAACCCAAGGAGGATTGGGTCCCAGAATGCAACATCGATGCTCTCTCGATGTTCTTGATGCAAGTACTAAGGTAAGGGTCCGATATTGTTCCGAAACCCTTCGGAACATGATATTAAAATTCCGAATTCCGGTATTTTAACAAAAGTCCGCGGTTCGGACCGATTCCGGTCGAATGGCACGGCCCTAGGGGGGGGGGGGGTTGATACAAAGGAGCTCAGTGGAAGCCTCATTGAATAGTCAAAATGGCCCATGGTGAAATGAACTTTTATGACACTCAATTTCTTTTTATTTGGTTAGGCAACCCATATGGGCTTTAGATCAGTTCCTATAGCTATTAAGGAGCAGTGTATTGATTCTGGAGAAAATAAGAATTCTCTGAAACCGCAAACATAATCAATATCAACAGTTCAAATCTCCTCAAACTCTTTTAAGACCCTTTCTAAGAGAAATAGAACTAATCATACTCTTGAGAGAGAGATCTTTGAAATGGCTAAGCTAATCAAAGCCTGACAAAGCTTATGCAGAGCAATTTCCATATATTAGAATTATATTATCCTGCTGAGGCCCATTTTTGGTTATTTTCGTTCAGTTTGCTCCCATCAGTCGCAGTAAAGACTGGAGCATGCAAATACAGTTTTTGATATGATCCTGACTTATAATTCTTGGATAACCATTCTTTGTTTTAAGATGAACAAATCCTAGCGACCAAATCCTCAGTTGTGACGATTCGAAGGACAGACCCCTGGCTCTTAACAGTGCTCTGATTGGCTGATAGCCAAGCTATACAATGCTTCATCATACGTATTTAGAGGGTATTGTAATCAACAAGGATCCCAGGGTACTGTTTTTTCAATATTGCTTATGTCACACTGACCTGGTGCCTTGAACAGCTGTTGTAGTCGTTTTCTACCTGGGTTACTATGTATAAAAATCTGATATTTGCAATGAGGGACCATTTATCAAATCTTAGGCAGGTGGGGGGTAGGTTAAGGTTGACAATTGTGGTATCCAAATGTTTCATAAAAGTATTATGGCCATGAGTAAGAAATCTAAAAAAAAAGTTCCCAAAAATCTAATGGGGAGTTTCTAATATTTAGGGTTTATATTGCTTCAATAGCTGTAATCAATTTTGATATTTTTTATTATCATTCATGCAGCCATCTGGCTTTTTAGAATTAACATTTCAAAGATCTCTGATTTTCTAAATTTCTTTGTAAAATCTGAAACTAGATGAAAAAATATACCTTCTAAAATTTGATCACTGATTTCAACTGAAGGAATCAATTTAGAATGGGATAAAGCTGGTGCGGCTACTCAAGTGGCGTCACACTGCCTTAATTAAACCAACCAATCAACTCAGACCACCCAGTATCTTAAAAGAAGTTGATGTCCAGTAAAAAGTGACAAAGTCAAGCGGTCTCATTTATTTCAAGGGCAGTCATAAAAAATCAATTTGCAGTACAAGAAACCAAACAAATAAAACAACAAAGAACATTTTTTATCCTGTGACACAAAAGTAATTAAGTATTTGTGATAGAATTATAAAGACCATATGGCTCCTTTGACATATTTCACAAGTTATACTCCCTGGTGGTTATCTATGTGCTCCCATTGTCTCCAAAAGGAGATGCCACTCAGCTAAATGCCATCCCTTGCCAATTACCTCATCTCCCTGGGACATATATCATTCCTTACCTATGTATCTACAATTCTCTACTTATTATTTCTTTGTTCAACGCACTAATACATTTTCTGGTATTCCATATAATTTAGAATTGCCATGCAACTATATGTCTGTTTACAATACAGTGTATTTCTAGCTTTTTCTACCATTTTCCACAATTTCTACAATTTGGATTTTTTACTACTGCATGCCTGTTTACTTTATTCCTTGCTGGTTCCACTTGTTTGTATCACTTTAATTTATATTTCAAACACTCACTACACTTTACATCATTGGCTTCTTAAAAGAGAGCTTCATATGCACTCTGATCAACTAACCTCTGCACTCTGGGCTGTATATCAAGGGTATCAGCCTGTGCTAGCATCAAGACAAAGAAACAGATTCTGGTTAATTTTGGTACAGTGCCAGAAATATTCTACCCTGGTCTGTATCCCTAATGGCTTGTCACACAGACCTCTTACAACAAAAAACGGGCTACAAAAGATGATCTTACAACACTTGATGGGCCTCGAAAGAATTTGAGCCCAAAATTTTGAAGGCCTCAATAACGAGGCCTTTTTGGGCATTACTTGGCCTTTTTAGGCCAAATTATCCCAAAATTTGCTCAATGGGCCCAATTTTGAGAATTAGGGGCCCGAAAATATTTAAATGCTTAATTTTTTTCTTATTTGAAATTTGCCCCTCCCCCCCCTAGTTAGCTTCTGGATCCGCCACTGATATGATGATCTTAAATGTAGCTTCGATAACTACATGGAGTTTTATGAATATAGGCAGAAAATATCCATCCAACGCAGGGGAACAGAGTGGATGATTGCTCAACTTCCCTTACGCTTAAAAAAAACAAAAAAACTTCCCTTATGCTCTGAGTATATGGCCGAAAACGATGTCATGACATACTCCAATTGAAGAATAAATAGATAAAAGAATCATGTCAAATTTTAAGAGTACAGAATAGATCAAATCAACCTCTGGTTAAGGGTGGATATCATAGTGGAATAAACTAATTATGAGATGATAAAATATGAAATATTGGAAAGAAGAACAAATCTACATTTAACAACATTACAATATACATAATTATGTAATTTAGCTGAAGATCATAGGAAGAAGATAATAGCTTGCTCAATAATAACCTATTGCACAATAATGATACTATGAACAATATGCAATATCGAAATTATATTGCAATTATATTGCACGCTTATTTGGACAGATAGTGATATCAACCAGTGAATGTAAAATGATATGAACCTAAACCAAAGGATATTCTATTTATCTCATAATATTTATTGTCGTCCTATACAACTTAAGATTCCAAATCAATATTTCAAGGTTTTTACTATCAAAAGTCCTGAAAATTTTGGTCCATTCTCAACTTGGTAGCATTTACCTATTCTATGAGAGTTCCCCAGAATATTTTGTGATTCTATCTGGATATATTCAAATAATCTCTTTAGATGTCAAAACACACAAAAACTACACTTCACTACACTACACTTAATTTGCTACACTTCACTATACTACACTTAATTATGCTACACTACATTACACAACACTACACTTCACTACACTACACTTAATTATGCTACACTACACTACACTACATTATACTACACTACATTACACAACACTACACTTCACTACACTACACTTAATTATGCTACACTACATTACACAACACTACACTTCACTACACTACACTTAATTATGCTACACTACACTACACTACATTATACTACACTACATTATACCACACTACATATAATATACTTACTAGTGAAAAGTCCAATGGCTGAATATATCGTGTGATGAAAATGCTTTTCCTAGTGCTAAGTAACATGTCCACAATTTAATCGTCTTTTATAAAGAATTCATTGAACATGGTCCAAAACTTAAGTGGTCTAAGACATTATAAAAATATTTTCCTCATTCTTATTCCTTATTTTATGATGACAAAGAAAACCACATGATGTTTTATGCAGTATCAAATATCCAGTTTTATTCCAACGAAAATCCAGAAAATTATAGATTTAGTCAGTTATTTAATTCCATCACTAATTTGCAGTTTATTGTGTGACTACTATTTTTCAAAAGGTCTAAAGAGTCCATTTGGAAAAACCAGCTGTAGTTAAAAGTTGACATCAAGATTCTAAATTGTACTTCAATTGAAACCAAAATATCTGTTTTTGTAGATTGGAGAACAAAGACTCTACTTTGAATGCAATGCCACGATTTGTGAAATGAAAATCATATCAATCGAGTGCATGTTTAATAGTTTTCCAATACTCTGACAACTGATTATGACTCAAAGAAAACCACACATCATAAGTAGGCCAGATTTATACCCACGCTTAAAATTCCCGATCAATTTCTCTATATTCTCAAAAAGTTTCAAAATATTGACATTAAGCTCATTAGAATTCCAAATAATGGTCAGATATCAATGAAAATTCTCATTTTTTGGTAAATTGATTACTTTTTTGTATGTAAGGTAAAATGTTGGTTGTGTTTATATTCAAATATTAGTTCCTGGTTCTGATTTTCCAATGTTTACACTGTGAGCTATTGCAATTCACCATTTGGGTCTGGCTTTTTTGAACCCTTTCATTTCAATTCACTAAAGTCTCAAAATCATGCCTATACTTTTTCTCTCCAATGTTTCAATGAACTTTTAAGTTTTTTAAGAATTTCTCTTAACTTAAATTTATGCCTACTTGCTTTATTCCTTGCTGATTCCTCTCTATTTTTCATTTCAGATCCTACCCCCTATCGCCAATTTTCACATTCACATTTTGAGTGGAAATCCAAGGAAATGAGTGAAATATGCAAGAAATTTCATAAAAAAACAAGATGCTCAATTAATATTTACTGCATAGAAATATTCTTCAGCTATAAAGAAATAATCTTTTACTGTAAAGGAATAATCTTTTACTATTTGTAAATAATCCCAATCAACAAGGAAATAATACTACACTGTTTTGACTACTCCATAGAAATAATCTTCAGCTATAAAGAAATAATCTTTTATTGTAAAGGAATAATCTTTTACTGTACGTAAATAATCCATTTCTGCAAGGAAATAATACTTCACTGTTTTGAAATATAAGAAAGTAAACCTGGAGATCTGTTTTCTAAGAGTCAAGGTTAAATTCATTTGAAACCTGGCAAATTAATTAGAATGAAGTATTTATCTGAGAGAGTGGCGCTGGGATTTCGATTATATCAGTCTCAGAAAAACAGAAACGCCCTGCCCTGGATGTACTAGTGCAAGTTAATTGGCCCTGTTTGCAACATGTCTCTGACCCCCCCCCCATTCTCTCTCTAGGTTATCAGGCCCGTAGCCGTGGGGGGGGGGGGGGTTCAATGGGTTTGAGCAACCATGGCCAAAAAATCTTTCAAATTCATGCAGTTTTTCACCATTCTGAGCACTTTTTAAGTGATTTTGGCCATTTTTGGACCAAAATTATCACAAGTGAATCCCCTGAAAAGTGAACCCCCCTTGGCAAATCCTGGCTACGGACATGGTGATGTTTGCAGAAAGGGGGAAGTTGAATTATGTGTTTGGGTAAGATGTTCATGCATATAAATCAAGGGGGAGATGGTACATATGGTGGCTTATGTTGGTTTATATAATGAAGGGGGGGGGGATAGAAATTATATGAAAATGGAGAGGTGATATTTAATGGGGTAGGAGAGGGGGAGGGGTAATAATGTTAGCTATATAGTATACAATAATACATGTATCTTCCATCAAAGGGTTAACTTGTCCAGCTAATTTGAATTATCACAGCAATTTACATTATGATAGCATTGGTCATCTGTTATCAGGACAATGCAAGATAAGATAGCAAATAAAACACAATACGATAATTGATCTGTCAATATTGATAATAAAAGGAGTCACGATGAGTCTTTAATTGGAGAAGTGATCTCCATGTACTGAAACGAGTGGGTGCCTCACCCACTTGAGATTTTGAAAATATAATAGCACCCACTTGAAAACTTATCTCTACCCATTTGAAAATGAGAAAAATCATGAATTCTTAACTTAACTGAAAAAATATATCAGTGAATAAATAGAAACAACTTCAATTAAATTCCTAACCAAAATAATTAAATGCACACAAAACAAGTAAAAATCACAAGATAAATAAAAATACCAATGTCATAAATGTGACTATTGTTGCAATGCTATAGTGGTCAAATTTTCTACTTACAACATCAATGTATTGCCAGTCTGCATGCCTAGCCCCAACGCCACCCTGTAACTCTAACATCATCATTTTACTGACTCCTTCACGTTTCTGTTCTTCAGTTTACCGGAAACCTCTCACTATAGCAACCAATTAGAGTCAAGATATCTTAGTGTCTGATTTCAATACTTAGAGCCGTTATCATATATTGTTAAAGTCTTTTTACCCGTTGCATCATTAAAATATAAATTTTGTGATCATATTTCCTTATGGTGTTGCTCTTATGGTTCGTCTTTGTTCTTATTGGTCGGTTAATAATTGATGGTGTCTTCTATTGCCTTAATACAAAGCCGTAATGTAGTGTTGGAATTCAAACTACCGGTACCCTTTTCAAAATTTAACATTTTTTAAAACATGAGGTTTATCTTCACTATTTCAATATGAAGTTATCTTTTGATCTTGCCTTATATCCAATCAGATTAGACTGAGAAAAATTCAGCCATCCAATTAGAATTAGAAGTCCCAGGGTAGGGAATACATATTGGGTGGGGTTGTACGTAAGGGAGGAGGGGAGGGGTGGCAGAGAATGATCGTAAGACTAGATGAATGCAATTTATACTAAATCCCCCCTAAAAATGAACTCGAAACATGAAATTAGTGCTTTGGGCATAATCCTTATTAGTCCTTATTCTGAGATAGATGTCCTTGGACCATTCAGTATTGAAGTCACAATGAAAAAACAACTTTCTATGTCGCTAGAATGACACACTAATCCAGCATTGTGTTAAAACGAAAGAAGACCCTCAAATTGAAGTTCATTTTGTAACATACAAAGACTCATGTTGTCTTTTACTGTCTCCTAACAGGTGGTAGCTTATCACATATTTCAAGTTTTTTTGTTTAGTTTTCGTAATTTAAATACAGATGTTAAATTTACATTGTGAATCCATCCATCTGGCTCTATAATATATTATCCCATAATGATTCTTTGTTTTTTCTTGTCCTTTTTTAAATTCATATGTTAACACTTGAATTGGCTAATTAATATTTGTTTTTAATGACATTAACTTGTCCTAATTGTTTTTTAACTAATTTAAGGCAGCTGGCAGTGTGGGTAATTCCACTGTCCGTAAAATCTTAGAATTTTCCACAAAATGTTCTTCAATTTCTCTCCCTGCTTGCATTGTTATGAAAATTTATATTTTACTAAGACGTCATTAACTCATAGAGCACTTTTAAAATAGTTGGAAATTGTCCAATGTTATGGTGCAGTAAAGTTAAAACTGTTTACCCTTAAACTGAAATTAAATTTTAAAATAATCTATCTAAATGAGAAATTCAAATAAAATGTGAAGAATTTTTACCGCTGGGATTATTTTGACCCCACAGAGGAAGATTTACCTATAATATCAACTTGAATTTTATCAAAAGTATGAACATTTATGAGCAGGATGAAACTCTTGTAAGGTTTCCTTGGATTTAAATTTCATGATTGGAATGAACATTTCACTCTTTTCACACTTTTTTCTTAAAAAACTGAAAAAACAAATCGTTCAATTCCTTGTTTTTAGGTATACATGCACAAATATGAGTTTTATCTTATCTACACTATTCATGTCTTTTCCTTATTTCCTCTCTGTCATTTCTATAAAAATGAGGTCAAGTTTTGAAATAAAAAATAGAGTGAAAAAGAGTGGAATCAGCAAGGAATAAATTAAACAGACATGTAGTTAAGACTCTAGATTGTATAGAAATTCAAAAAAATCAGACACTTCATTCAAATTTTAAAGAGAAAATATGAGAAATAGGCAAGCCTAGAGAGACACTTTTTGCATTGGACAAACCATTACATTTTATTCAAGGATGTAAATAAACAATAACTTTTTAACAAGGATAAGTACCTCACAATAAAAAATCAAATTGTATTTAATCTTTTGTATTAAATTGAATTAAAATTAAATTAACATTTTTGATTGAAAACGTTTAAAGTTACAAACAAAGATCATTGAAATAAATTGAATTGAACTTCAGAATTTTGACAGTTCCAATATTTTCTAAAAATGATGATGAAACATATTGCAGCAGGGTCCAATGAAAGAGTAAACAATGTTCAATGTAAACTTACTTTTCATGATTTTTTACATTATACTCATATTTGATTGGTCAATATAGCTCACATGATCAAATTAGGAATTCTGGGTACTTAGGATGTTTGGGCTGAAACTGCACTAACCCATTTCAAGTGATATATGAGGTTGAACTTTATTTGATTCAACAGCTGATTCTGAGTAATGATTCTAAAAAGTAAATGTTTTCATTTTTATTTTCAAGTACAAAACCAAGGACACATCCTACTTAAAAATGAAGAACACATCTCTTATCTCTAAATATTTGTCCAGCAATGAGTTGTTTATTTTAAGATGTTTATCATACTGACCACTAAATCAATAAACAAAAAGAGGATACAATTAAAGCCTCATCTCTAACTCCATCTATTTAAAGGCTCATCTCTAACTCCATCTATTTAAAGGCTCATCTCTAACTCCATCTATTTAAAGGCTCATCTCTAACTCCATCTATTTAAAGGCTCATCTCTAACTCCATCTATTTAAAGGCTCATCTCTAACTCCACCTATTTTAAGGCTCATCTCTAACTCCACCTATTTAAAGACTAATCTCTTACTCATCCTATTTAAAGGCTCATCACTAACTCTATCTATTTAAAGGCTCATCTCTAACTCCACCTATTTAAAGACTAATCTCTTACTCATCCTATTTAAAGGCTCATCACTAACTGAATCTATCTAAAGGCTCATCTCTAACTCCACCTATTTAAAGACTAATCTCTTACTCATCCTATTTAAAGGCTCATCACTAACTGAATCTATCTAAAGGCTCATCTCTAACTCCATCTATTTAAAGGCTCATCTCTAGCTATAACCAACAGATCATGTTTTCAAATGTTGTCCTTTGTGATTTTAAATGTTGCTTCTTATGATTTTGATTTGAGCAGTCAGTTTAACAAAACTAATCATGGATATGGAATTCAATTTGATTATCTCAAATGATATATGTGAAAATCAAATGGTCTAGCCAGTTTTGTCATGAACTGATATATTTTCTATAATGATCCAAAAACCATGGTAACCCAATGTCACAGCAAACCAATAAAAACAGAAAATCAATTGCATGATAGCCATACTAAATCTGGAAGTAGCAGTGAAATGAATATTCCATGGATACTGCAATTAGTTTACATTATGTTTGAAAGCGTTATTATAGGCAATATCTGTTACCAAGGCAACGAGTCACAATAACCCGATTTAATTGACTTAAGACACATATAGACAACACAATCTTACATCATCTCAACACAGGACTCAGGCACGTTGCCGGGGGGTGGGGGGGGGGGTTCGGAACTGGCCAAAAGTTATTTCTAAATCAAGCAGTTTTTCACCATTCTGAGCACTAGTAGTTTTCAAGTGGTTTTGGCCAATTTTGGGGAGAAGTTGTCAAAAGAGAACCCCCCTTGAAATTTTCAAAGAGTGAATCCCCTCTTGGAATATCCTAGCTACGGGCCTGGGACTCCAGACATCATCCATTATGTTCCTTCAGAGTAAACGATGACGCCCAGAGCACTGCTTTCAAAGGATGTTAATTCCATGAAATTTATTTTATTGTGTGTGAATTATATGATGATATAAAACATCTGACAAATCATCAGTTATCAATGCAAATAAATCATCATCACATTAGTTTTCACTATTCCCAATACAGTACACCTATATATTTGAAAACATCTCAAACCCAAACACCTATCAATGTGAACACTTTTCTCAGTTTTTTTTATCCATTCACATATTTAGAAACCTTGAAATGTGAACACTTTTCTCAGTTTTTTATGGCCATTCACATATTTAGAAACCTTGAAATGTGAACACTTTTCTCAGTTTTTTATCCATTCACATATTTAGAAACCTTGAAATGTGAACACTTTTCTTAGTTTTTTTTATCCATTCACATATTTAGAAACCTTGAAATGTGAACACTTTTCTCAGTTTTTTATGGCCATTCACATATTTAGAAACCTTGAAATGTGAACACTTTTCTCAGTTTTTTATCCATTCACATATTTAGAAACCTTGAAATGTGAACACTTTTCTTAGTTTTTTTTTATCCATTCACATATTTAGAAACCTTGAAATGTGAACACCTGCTAATCCAAATATTGTGGATATAGTCAGAGGTGTTCAGATTGATGTAACTTTCAGTACTGTGGGAATTTTCATCTTATAAGTTTTACTGTCTTCATTTATTCGATTCATTTTCATGGACGTAGCCAGGGGAGGAGGTGCGATGGGTGCACCCCCTCCTCAACAAAAAAGAAAATGTTTTTTTGTAAAATTTGTTGAAAAAATATTAACAATTATTAGTTTGAAATGCTTATAGAATGCACCATATATAATGTTTTGTGAACCCCCGTACCCCCCTTTTTGAGGCTTGCTTTGCTGGCGCTGAGGTAAATCACAAAAATCGCACCACCTTGACAATTGCTGGCTACGCCCCTGATTTTTGCATATTTTGATTATGGCTAGAGCCTTTTAACTTACCTTCTTCGTATCGGCATTTGACGAGAAAAAATCATCCAAAAAATCGTGAAAAGACATGATTGCATCGTGCAGCACAACACAATCTAAAATATAACAAAAAATTGGTACACTACAAAATAAAACTACATAAGCAAGCACAGCAATATATCAATCTGCACCCTATGGGCAATATCATATTTCCCCTCTGGATAAAAATCCTATCCTATCCCTCCCAGTAAATAATACCTATAAGGCACCACTAGAGTTTTTGATTACAAAATAACTTTAACCCTGCCTTGCAGTTAAAAAAATAAATTATTATATGTTTTTGTTCAAATTTTTGAACTGATGTAGAAACCCCTCCCTATTGGGCAGAATTCTTTTTTTCTGGACACAGGGTACACAAGTATTGATACACCGATACGCTCTCCTAGCTCAGCTTAACAATGCAACAACACTGAACAACAATACAACATAACAAAAGCAAAATATAGCAACAAAAGAGACACTAAGTGCAACAATACAAAACACAAGCAGCACAAAATAATTATATATATTTTTTATTATATTTTGAATTGTGTTAATAAATCAAATTATCCATTTTTTCCATTCATAACATGAAACTGATATCATGCAGCATACCATATCTCATATCATGAAGCATATAACATATATCATGAAATTTATATCTCATATCATGAAGTATATAACAAATATCATGAAATTTATATCTCATATCATGAACCATATAACATCTCTTATGATGAAATTTATATATCATATCATGAAGTATGTAACATATATCATGAAACATATATCTCATATCATGAAGCACATAACATATAAAATGAAACATAAGAAACATATATCCCATATCATTAAGTATATAACATATATCATGAAATTTATATCTTATATCATGAAGCATGTAACATATATCATGAAACATATATCTCATATCATGAAACACTCCATATATCATGAAACATATATCTCATATCATGAAGCATATAACATATATCATGAAACATATATCTCATATCATAAAGCACATAACATATATCATGAAACATATTATCCCATATCATGAAGCATATAACATATATCATGAAACATTATATCTCATATCATGAAACGTTACATATACAGTATACATCATATCATGAAGCACACATCTCATATCATGAACTACATATCTAATATCATGGGGCATTTATCTTATTTATATCTCAAATCACAAATCAGATAAATAAAAAAATCTTAGGCATCACTAACAAATAAGATTAATATAAATAATCATTCTCATTCAAAATAAAATCCTACCTTTGAATAATCATATCCTTGTACAGATTTGAATAAAAACAACTGATTTTTACGATAATTTAAGTATCAATTCACAATGTCATGTGACTTGTTTTATGATCTACTTAGGATATTTTGATTTAATTCAGCAATATGGATTTCGCATACAGACTTCAATTAAACTTTGTACCTGTATATTAGCTCATACCAGCATTTAAAGCAAAATGAAAGCCATTGAAAGGGTGGTGTTGTTTGATTATTTGTTTGTTCATTATTAGATGGAAATTTGCCAAATGTATGATGCATTTAAGTACAGTATTACCACACTGCTAGTGCTATTCATACGAAAGGAAATATTTGACAAAATAAACAAAAAATGCAATACCTTTCATTTGTAAATACAAAAATATTATATCACGGTTATTTATTAAATCTGATGTCATTATTAAATTTTCCGCCACATTTTGACAATCAAAAATGAATATGGGACACATCATGTTCTGCCCGTTAAAAGAGATTTTCGCGTCATTTAAATTTTCCAGAAATTATACTGACGCTTGAGATCGGATGGTCAGTGACATTTTCTTTGATTTGACAACAGGCTTTCCAGGATGGAATAGGATTGAAGCCAAGTTTGTTTTATCTGTGCAGATCCCACCCTTGCAATCTTATTCCCATTTGGGTCATTTGAAGGGACTGTGATTTAAAATTTGATTGGTCAAACTTCAAGCAGGCCCGTAGCCGAGCGAACCCATCAAATCAACTAAAATTTGTCACAAGTGACCCCCCCCTAGAATTTTTGAACCCCCTTGGCAAATCCGGGCTTCGGGCCTGTCAAGTGATGGCTTTTTCTATCAACCATCTCTGTGACACTGCCCATGATCGGATGCCCCTCATGCACAGCATAAAACTCATGCTTTTGCCCACTCTTATCAGAATTTGCCTTCATCCTATACATGTTTATTCGAATATCACAATAATTTTCATTTGACCATGGTTATCCCGTTCCAGACTAGGCCTATAGTCTATAGTCTAGTCTTGGAACGGGATAAGACCATGGCCTTTCAAACACAGACACTGGAACAAGAGTTCATCCCCCTCCCACTCACTATGTATTACTAGGTAGAAAAATTAAATCTTCCTGTGCTTTCAAAATTCAACTCAAGAGAAAGTCCATAGGTCAGCTTGACACAAGACATATAAACTCAGATGGGTGACAAACAGAAAGCAACAATGAATACTTGACATGCATACATCAACATACTTACCAATTTATAGTAGTTACTGTTATCTGGAGATTCACGTGAACCTTTGTCTCTAAAGTTTCTATTTGCGTTCAATGTTAGGACATATGTCATTTATTGATTGGTCACGTGATCATAATAACATTTGCTAAATCTTATAAATGCATGTTTTGCCTCAAATTATATTTTTGAATAGATAAATAGTATATATTACTGAAATTATATGCATGGAATCCCCAGTAATGCATCAAATATAGACGTAATTGACTTTAAATTTGACCATAATCTTTATTTTGGCGTGTCACTTATATTCACTCCGTAGACCAAAATAAAATTTTGGAAATGGAAAAGTCTCTAAATCTGCAGTAAAACCTCTAAATTTCCTCTTTTAGAGGCTTGCAAACTTATGAATTTAGATAGGATTAATTATCTGACTCTCCGCCAGGATATGCATCTAAAAAAAAGTACAGGTAATCTGAGATTCAGCCTGGAAGTTGAATCGGAATTTTCAATATTTTCCCCCGCCCGTCTGCACTGCTTCTCACTCTCAGTGCAGAAGCTTCTTAGGATCCAGGCCAAAGCCGTTGATAAGGAATCTGTATTGAATCTAGGAGTTGAGTCATCAGTTTTTTCTTCCTTGGCTTTAGAATCTTGATTTTTGTTATTTTTGATTTATTTTACGTATATCTCAAAAGCAAGTTAGAGCTGCAGAGGACATTAGGACATGTTTCGTCAACATTTTATACCTTTATACCTTTACACCATTAGTTCTGGAAGAAGCATGATCCAGATCTTTTTGTGTTGTGTCTTACTAATTAATTTGGGGGGGGGGGGGTAGTTGTTTCATTATGGAGTAACTTTGACATTTAGGATCATACCTTGTTGGTTGCATGTTGCAGCCAGGATTTACCTGGGGGGAGCGGTTTTACCAAGGGGGACGTTTTTGCCGCGTTTTTGCCAAGGGGAGGGGGCTTTTTGACAGTTTTGGCAAAAAATCATTCGTAAAGTGCTCAGAATGGTGAAAAATTGTATGATTTTGAAAGAATTTCTGACCAAGGGGGGGGGGGAGCTGCCGCTCTTTCGTCTGAACCTTAAATTGAACTCAGGCCCCGATAATACTGCCAAAGATGAATGCTTTTAAAACCACTTGAACTATTATGAATCTTTGTTATTTTGCAAATTTATTAAATGAATGTTCCTGCTTTTTCAGGAGAAGTTGATTATATTACAATGGTACATTTCATGGAAAACAACGGGTGGAAAATCTACAAAACAACAAATCATCCTTTCTGAACAAAAGACAAATTACATCCAAATGAAAGGCTCAATATTTCATATGAGAAAGGGATATAATGCTTAATCACTGTTGAGTATGGAGAGACCTGGATTTAACATTGAAAAACATTGAAAAAGTGACATAGAATAAAATCTCCTGAAAGTTAAGATTTTGAGGAACTTGGAGTAGTCGCAAAATATAAAGTCTTATTTGAAGTGCACCAAAACAAAATTCCAAAATGGTGAAGATCAAATGCTTGACAAACACGGAAACGTGTGAAACGAATCAGACATTCATACAACAGATTAATGACGAGCTGGAACCACTGAAAACGTCATTTATCTGGATGATGATCGCATTGATTGTCGCCATATTGTGGGTCCTCTACATCACTTACTATAATTCAAGGATGTTTGGCGCCCTTGTCAGTGTTATACTAAACAGATTTGTCAAAAAAGGACATATACAATTTGGTAAGAATTATTCACATTCTTCGTGATGTGGATTTTATATTATTGGGATGTTTCTTAGTTTCCCATAATGAATAAATTATAAATATTAAAACTGTTCTGTTTTAGGTGAATACATTGTAAAATTTTCCCCTCATAATATATTAACCCATGTGCCAGACGAAATTTATTGAGAAAATGATAAACATTTATAGTACAGTATGTTGTAAGGAAATAGATAGAATATCATGTGAAGCTGAACGCACTTGATAAAGTGAGATTTGACAAAGATTATATTTTAGTACAACACTCCAGTCTAATGAATGCAATAAAAGTTCCATTTAGTTGTTTCAAATTTTCAGGTTCTTAGATTTTTTATATGACTGAGCCATAACTAAATAGTTTATACAAGAATAGTATTCAATTGTTTCAATGGTCAAGATATTTTATTTATTTTTAGGTTCACTTTCATTTTCTGTGTTGACTGGGAAGGTTATGTTCCGAGACGTTCGTTATATAACAGAAGACTTTGCTATAAGAGCCTTAGATGGTTGGATGATATTTATGTGGTGGCGTCCTTATGTATATAAAGATATTGGTGAAGGTAAGAATAGACCAAGACTTTGTGTAAATATTGCCTCACCTACGTAGCTATGAGACAACAGAGACATCCAAAATGTTTTTCCATGGGCATAATTGAGATGCATGTGAGGCAAACGCTTTACCAAAATGTAAAAGAATTTTTTTTTTGTTATTACATGGACTGAAACTGTGTCCAATTGTATATGTCCCATCATTGATTTAGCATCCTATTTGGCTAAATACTTTGTCTTGCCTTTTTAAGTTTGCCTCTCCTGAAAATGTCAAGATGAGTGCTATTCTATTTTCTAAATGTCAAAGTGGGTGCAACACTATTTTCAACATGACAAAGTTGGTGCAACACTATTTTCAAAATGACAGAGTGGGTGCAACACTCTTTTCAAAATGATAGAGTGGGTGCAACACTATTTTCAAAATGACAAAGCGGGTGCAACACTTTTAAACGTGACAACGTGGGTGCAACACTATTTTCAAAATGACAGAGTGGGTACAACACTATTTTCAAAATGACAAAGTGGGTGCAACACTATTTTCAAAGTTACAAAGTGGGTACAACACTATTTTCAAAATGACAAAGTGGGTGCAACACTATTTTCAAAATGACAAAGTGGGTGCAACACTATTTTCAAAATGCCAAAGTGGGTGCAACACTATTTTCAAAAAAGTGGGTGTAATTTTATTCATTTTTCTTTTCAGATCATAGTCATTTAGACACGAGGCTCAATGTACTAATGACAGGTTTTGAGCTCCATGTATATAATAGGTAAGAACATTAACACCATTATATAATTATGAACATGCAAGTTAGAATTTACATTATTCCCTTCATAACAAAGTAAAAACTATTCTCTAAAAATCTTATTTTCTTCAAAATATATTTCTCTTCAAAACAAAATTCTGTTTCCTTGAAAAAAATGTCCCTTAATGGACTCACCTATTTTTATGTCACCATCAGAAGTAATGAAATATTGTTATAGTCTCCAACCTTTTTGTGGACGGCGTTCGGCATCTGTAACAAATGACAGGTGGTGCCATTTAGCATGCTAATGCCTTGTTATGTTTTACACTCTCTATGACTCTTTTTTCCTTATGTTTTTTACCTTGTAATGTTGATTTTAGGTCAGAGCACTATATACGAATAGAGAAGTTGTTTGGTTTGGATCAACTGATGAATCTAGCAAAAACTGAAGAAACAGAATCTGAAAATAAAAAGTAGGTGACTAGTTATTTTTTGGCTCTTCGCTATTGGAATTATCCAATTATTAAATTATTTGTACACTACTACATCCAGTAGATGTACAACATTAAAATAGACAATTATAAACCTGTCCATGGTGTTAATATTGATATATTTTTTTACAGTTGCAATTTTTTGTAATTTGACTAAGGGGGAAGAGGGGTCAGTTTTTAAAAAAATCTAGGAGGGTCCTTTGACAATGTTGACCCCAAATCACTTCAAAAATGCTCAAAATGGTGAAAAACTGCATGATTTTGGAACCCATTGGCTATGTGTACAAGCCTGGGTGTATTGCATTCAATACATGTACATTCATAATTCCATCATGTGTATTTATGTTGCTTTTCAGTGGGAATAAAATGACTCCAAGTCAAATACAACAACAACAACAACAAAACAAATGGCATTGGAGAGACCTGATTCCTGTCATTAAGGTGGACATTGAAGAGGTACTGCTCATCTTAAAACTTTTTCTACAGCCTTATAGCTTCAATAGTTTAAATTGAATCCTTTATTGATGTGAATTTATATTTCTTTTGGTTGCTATTTAATTTGTACTTATTTGTATTTTACTTGCACCCAGGTGCTATTTTTTGCACCCAGTTGATGATTTAACTATTTTTTTTACCTAAAAAACAATCTAAAATCATTTTCCAATAAATTTCTAGTTTTTGATGTCTATTTTAGGGAAAGTTTGTGTTTGGAAATCACCTAGTCCCTACCTGTCTGTCATTCAACTTCAAGGTTGCTCATATCATGTAAGTAGAATTTATTTTAAAGTCACATCCAGTGATAATTTATTTGATTATTTATAATTGCATACAATTAACAAGAAGCAAGGTTAAAGGCAGTATCAGATTTAGCAAGATGGCACTGCGTTAAATTTTTTTAATTTTGGAATATTTTAGGCTCAACTCATTCCTTGTAAAGTCTATTTTCCCAAATATCTACAAAGTGTATACTTTATTTGAGGAAGATTTTTAAAATAATGCATTCATTTTTCCCATTTTTGCACTTTGAAAAACAATTTGATCAATCTTTTGGGAGATATTATATTTGAGATTGTAGGGAACAATAGTTGGTCAACTGTATATGTTGCTTGCAATTTTAACACCCCCTAATCCCATATTATTAAGGAGGGGGGACTCCGCCAGTGATCTTAAGCATCATCATTGTCTCATTCATCTCTCCTTACTGTTGATTCATTCAGCAAAGCAATAAGTCTCTCTTGATACTGTTTTATTATTTGATAATGTGATAATTGTGGATTCAACTGAGCTTTCCCTGTTGGAGCTTGAGTTTGCTGTGCCACATCCTGTGACCCCATTATCACTTGAAGAATGATTTCTTCATCATTAATTTGACTTGGTTTAACATATATCATAGCCTCAGGATATGGATCAAAATCAGGGGTTGAAGACCAGGTCTTTATTTTGTTGTTCATTTCTGGAATCATATATACAATATCAGCAGCATGTCCATGCTCTTGCAGAGCTTCTAGCTGCTTAACCGTGCCATCGATTGCATCCTTGTCAAATTGTAGATCAGCCAAATAGCCTATTTTACTCTTAAAAGCTGCATTGCCCATAGTAGTTAGCTTTTCATTTAGTGCTTTGAAGTGGGCTTTGATTTTTGTTTCAACGGCTTTTTGATCTGCATCAAGTTTCGATCTGCATTCTTCTATATTTTTTTCGAAATCATTTTTTTGGACGTGAGTTCTTTGAATTCTGTCTTCGTACTTTGCCGATCTTTGCTTACCAATGTCAATTACTGATCTCAAGTTCTTCAAATTCGCTTTCGCAGTTTGTTCAATGTCGTTTAATGGATGACCTTGGTGTTCAAGAGCAAAACAGTCCTGGCAGATAAGACATTGATCTTTAGTACAAAAGTACTTGAGGGGTTCTTTGGTATGTACTTGACAGTACAAAGTTCTTTTCGATAGCATGTCCATAGCAGCTCTAGTATCTTGTATGGTATCTCCGTTTATCTGGAATACATTGTGCGATTTTGTTGAATGTAACAATTTGTGTGTACGACCGCATCCTTTGCATAACTTCTCATTACATTCAATACATTTTAAAATAGCAGGCACATTCTCATCTTCCTGAAGACAGATATCGCAGTTCATTATAACTCTTGATGATGATGATGATAATGATAGGTCCTTAACAGCATCCAATACAGAACTAGCAAAACAGTTCACCTTCAGTCCTGCAGCCCCTTCATCAGGTATAGGGCAAGAGTCCCTGCATATTGGGCAGGGAAATTCCTTATCCTGATATTTGTCCATTGTGCTCTGTATACATTTCCTGCAGTAACTATGCATACATGGCAGCGATCTAGGATCATCAAGAATTTCCATGCATATAGCGCATTTTACTGAGTCAATAAGTGGATCTATTTTCTGTTTAGCTGTCGCCATATTTTGCACTTATTATAAAAAGTCTAATTATTGTATCAGTAAGAATTCATATACTGTTACAATACTGTTAAGTTGATCATTCAACTTCCTGTCATAACTTATCACTGAGTCTATCAGAAGTGTTTCCTTTAAAGGCACAGCGTTATCTTTTATTAACCTCCTAGTTATCAGGTTATAGAATAATACAAGATAGCCCTAGTTTTTTTAACCAATAGGGTGATGTTATTGAGTTGGCTGTCAAGTTTTGTCAAGTAGCTCTGAGAAATCCGGATAAAGTTTACTCGGTATGTGCTGACATCTTTAAATGAGTGCAGTTATAAATGTACTTTTATTTTATTTTACAATAATCAAAACCTATGGACTTGTAAAAATATTGTATACTTGGACCCAATCGATGACTCATACACCAACTTGAAAGAAATATGAAAAAAACTAAAGTATATGATATTTTGCACCCAGTTAAAAATCCAATCGAAAATCTACCATAACTCATAAACTTTTGGTATGCAAATTTAAATTAAATTGAATGAAATGCATGTAGATAAAAAATTGTATTTCTAGGTACACTACAAAACCAGCTTCAACCCCATTTGATCATTTTATGCACATAGTCAACTGTAAAGCTGAAAGTCTGAGAATTATGTTGGTACCAAGTCCTAAATATGTGGGAGCCACAGATGAGTGAGTAGGCCATGGTCTTATTATTGGAAAATAATTATTGATGGGGGGGGGGGGCTTGAAATTAAAAAAGAAATTATGCTCAGAGGATTCAATAGATTATGGTTTAACACTTACATGTAAGTAATGACCAATACACAGCAAACATTTCTCAAGGTCAATTTAATCTTGATATCAAGCTTGATTCAACATAAAAAACCTCAATCCTAAATCAACCTTAAAATCAATCTTGATTCAATATTGATATCCTCAACATTGAATCAAGCCTGAAAATCAACATTGAATCAAGCTTGATGTCAAGCTTAAATTAAACCTGATTTGAATCAACATTGATTCAAACCTAAATCAATCTTGATTCAACATTGATATCCTCATCCTTGAATCAAGCCTGAAAAATCGACACTGGATTGAGCTTGATGTCAAGCTTAAATTGTCCCTGGGCTGAATCAGCATTGATTCAAGCCTGAATCTAGCTTGATTTAATACTGAATCAACCCAAGGGCAATTATGGCTTTATCATTATTTATGCTTATCTGAGAAAATCAATGTTAAAGCAATGTTGATTTTTCATTGAATCAACACTTAGAAATGTTTGCTGTGTAATTCACATTGCATTTACTTAGTTACTTCAAAAATCATCATTCTTAGGAATTGGATTGCGATGCATGTGTATGTGTATATATATATGTATAATCCAGGGTTTTCTTGGGTTATTTGAAATATGTGCTAAAAGATAAATGCTTTGATAAATCTGTTTCCCGGTTTTTATTACATGTAGTTTTGTCAATTTAAAGGTCCCATATATTATCGAAAAAATTAATTTTTAATCTTATTTATAATATTCTGTATTACTTATCAAAAAAATTTTGAAGTTAGAGAAAAATACAACATTCAGCTTATAGATGTGACACAATGGAGTCATATAATGTATAAGTGAAATATGTGTAAATAAAGTAACAATGTATTGTAACTAAAATACATGTTGTAAGTAAAAATGTATTGAATTGCCATGTATTTAATTTGAAAACAATTAGATGTAATGTATTTCAAGTTTTCAACATATAATTTTTTTTGAAAAACTATTTCAATACTTTCAGGCCTCCACGGTACATGGGAGAGGGTTATGTTGTGTTGAAGTCAAATGATGTTGACATCAATTATTATATGGATGAAGCAGGTATATACATTTATTGTTTTTATGATTACATGGGAGAGGGTTATGTTGTGTTGAAGTCAAATGATGTTGACATCAATTATTATATGGATGAAGCAGGTATATACATTTATCGTATGATCTGTAAAATGAAGCCCTCTGATTGGTCAGATCTTGTGCTGTACCAATCTGTATTGCTACTGAGATTGTTCCTGTTGATCATCTCGCGTCGCAATACAGAAAATATTGGTACGGAGGGGACGATCTCAGTAGCATGCAATACAGAGGATCACACGATAAAAACGTTATTGAATGATTTGAAGTGCAATACAGGATATATTCTGTCTCGATATTCTGTATTGGCACTCGACTTCGTCTCGTACAAATACAGAATTTCTCGACCAGAATATATCCTGTATTGCACTTCAAATCATTCAATAACTTATATTATTGTTCTAAGATTTAACATCTATTACATTCACTTTCCTCTTGTTTTACAAGCCAATATAAGCTATACTTTGTGTTTTAAGTGAGGTAAATCATGAGGACCCTAATGTTTCAGTGTTTGTTTAATAGTGAGATTACTAGGGAGTAGAACATTAAAGTGGCTGGGATTGGATGTCTTGGAATTAGCAATTTAATCATAAAAAGTGACACAGAATCTTTAAAGTCACAAGATCACAGAATCTTTAAATCAGAAAATCAAAAAATTCTAAAGTTACAAATTCAAAAAGTACATAATGGCACAAAATCATAGAATATGAACCTCACAGAATCACATAATCGTTCTGTCACGAAATCCTAAATCTTCATTATTCCAGGGCTGGTCCCCTATGAGCCTGAGGTTGTACAGCTGGTGGGAGGAGAGGCAGTCATGAGGCCCACGTGGCCAATCTGGGGGGTGAACGTCAAATGTGGGAAGGGGACAGATATCAGTTATGGACCCTGGGCTGACAGGCAAAGGTAAGTTTACATGTACAAGGGCTGATCAAAAAGTTTCTTACCATTGGCTCTAGATTTTATATAATATGAGGAGTTGGATGCTCAAACTTGCACATAAGACAGAGTAGTAAGTTTGCTTGAGACTGTCTGAGTTTCATTTAAATTGGTTCATTGGTAGTGACACAGAGTCAATACATATTTTCAATATTGTAATTTGACTGACGCAACTTAATATTTTTAGTGTGCCACTGATATAAAAGTGTACGTCTGAATAATAAATAAATAAATAAATAAATAAGAGATTGGTCAATATGAATTCATTAAAGTCTCTATTTCGATATTAATATTGATGTCCTTTGCACAGAATGTTATGCTGTGTTTTGATCAATCCTTCCACTTTTTTTTGACTTCTAAGACAATTGAGCTAGGGAGACCAGGGAAATGAATAGTTCCCCTCATTTGACTTCAGAATGAATTTTATAATAGGCATTAGGGAATGTGTTTTTAATTTCATAGAATCATTATGAAATGTGTTTACAATTTCAGAGATGCATTCTGAAATGTGTTTACACTTTCAGAGAAGCTTTATAGAATGTGTTTATAATTTCAGAGAAGCATTATGGAAGGTGTTCTTTCCGTCTGACTACCAAGATATGACAGTAACAGAGCTAGCAGAACCTGGACAATTAAGACAGCATCGTTCATTTGACTTCAGAATGAATATAATTTCTGATTCTACCATAGATATTTTATTCACTAAAAACAAGGTAGGATCCCTCTTGACTGAGCACTCTTTAAATCAAGGAAAATTCAGCTTTCACAATATCTTCACATTTTACGTTTCAGAAAACGCAAGCCATTCACACAAAAACAGATACTAAGCTTGTATTCACAAATGCAAATTTCGGCAGTTCGCTACCGGATTAACCTACTATTTTATGACCAACTCATTTAAATATGAGTGGAATAGTGACAGGTATTATTCATATTTAAATGAGTTGCCCATAAAACAGTAGGTTAATCTGATAGCCGACAGCAGAGTTGCATATGCAAATTGCAAACTTGGAATCCATGAATTTCATTAATTCACATTTTTGAATGATTCACATTTTCACATTTCAGGAAACACAGGCCATTCATATGAACACTGGGGCTGGTTCATACGTTGAAGTTACAATTCCTTGGATCATAAAAGAACAAGGCTATACGAGTAAAATCAATGGACAACTCTTACATTTAGACGCAACAACTAGTTCGAGGTTCCGGTCTTTCATTGAATGCGAAACACTGGAGGTAATTTCTCTTATAACATGTAGCTAATCTTCTCTACATGTAGATGTATACAGCAAAACACATTGAATTCACTGGACGAATTTTAACAGATTTTACATTTGTGTTTTTTTTACACGTTCATGTTATTGTGATTGTCGCAAGTGTCCGTTTTACAGTATATTGTGATATTTTTTATAGTTTGATGTGAAGGCGGTCTACCCCAAAGTACATAATAGTCACCAGGACTGGCACATTGACTTCAAAGCCTGCAAAGCTACAGTCTTCCTTATATTCTATATTGTTATATTATTTATAGTTTGATGTGAAGGCGGTCTACCCCAAAGTACATAATAGTCACCAGGACTGGCACATTGACTTTAAAGCCTGCAAAGCTACAGTCTTCCTTATATTCTATATTGTTATATTATTTATAGTTTGATGTGAAGGCGGTCTACCCCAAAGTACATAATAGTCACCAGGACTGGCACATTGACTTTAAAGCCTGCAAAGCTACAGTCTTCCTTATATTCTATATTGTTATATTATTTATAGTTTGATGTGAAGGCGGTCTACCCCAAAGTACATAATAGTCACCAGGACTGGCACATTGACTTCAAAGCCTGCAAAGCTACAGTCTTCCTTATATTCTATATTGTTATATTATTTATAGTTTGATGTGAAGGCGGTCTACCCCAAAGTACATAATAGTCACCAGGACTGGCACATTGACTTCAAAGCTTGTAAAGCTACAGTCTTCCTTATATTCTATATTGTTATATTATTTTTAGTTTGATGTGAAGGCGGTCTACCCCAAAGTACATAATAGTCATCAGGACTGGCACATTGACTTCAAAGCCTGCAAAGCTACAGTCTTCCTTATATTCTATATTGTTATATTATTTATAGTTTGATGTGAAGGCGGTCTACCCCAAAGTACATAATAGTCACCAGGACTGGCACATTGACTTCAAAGCTTGTAAAGCTACAGTCTTCCTTATATTCTATATTGTTATATTATTTATAGTTTGATGTGAAGGCGGTCTACCCCAAAGTACATAATAGTCACCAGGACTGGCACATTGACTTTAAAGCCTGCAAAGCTACAGTCTTCCTTATATTCTATATTGTTATATTATTTATAGTTTGATGTGAAGGCGGTCTACCCCAAAGTACATAATAGTCACCAGGACTGGCACATTGACTTTAAAGCCTGCAAAGCTACAGTCTTCCTTATATTCTATATTGTTATATTATTTATAGTTTGATGTGAAGGCGGTCTACCCCAAAGTACATAATAGTCACCAGGACTGGCACATTGACTTCAAAGCCTGCAAAGCTACAGTCTTCCTTATATTCTATATTGTTATATTATTTATAGTTTGATGTGAAGGCGGTCTACCCCAAAGTACATAATAGTCACCAGGACTGGCACATTGACTTTAAAGCCTGCAAAGCTACAGTCTTCCTTATATTCTATATTGTTATATTATTTATAGTTTGATGTGAAGGCGGTCTACCCCAAAGTACATAATAGTCACCAGGACTGGCACATTGACTTCAAAGCTTGTAAAGCTACAGTCTTCCTTATATTCTACCACAAAACATTTATCCAAGGTAATAATTAGAGCTACTGATTAAAAATAAAAAGGAATTAAATGTAGAGGATATTTCTTATATCAACTAGATATAAGTATCAATTTAGGGGATTCTTTCAAGGATTGAAATCTCCGTCTCAGTATTGATTTTAAAGATTTTAATTTTATTAATTTCTATTCTGATAATGATATAAGTAATGTGTAATTGAACCAAAATGAAAATTAAAAAAAACGAGACAAGATCTGTTACATTTTATCCCATAGACCTGGCATGTAAGCTTTTTAGGGCCACAAAAAAGTATTCCATTTGTCTGTTTCAGATCTGATCAAAGATTGGTCGTCAAAAACGAGACGAGATTTATTGCATTTTATCCCATACACTTGGCATGTAAGCTTTTTAGGGCCACACAAAAGTATTTCATTTATCTGTTTCAGATCTGATCGAAGATTGGTCATCAAAAACGAGACAAGATTTATTGCATTTTATCCCATACACCTGGCATGTTAGTTTGATAATTCAGGACTTTGAGCTAATTACAATGACGAATGAGTACAATTGGATTGACTGCTCATCGCATAACCAGGAAAATAGTAAGTAATATTTCATATGTAAATTTCTTTAATTTTTAATTCTTAATTGCCTTTTAATTTGGCAGTTTGACCAATCAATAAGATATGAAGGCTAGCTAGGAAGTCATGTGGCCAGGTTTCTCTTGGTATTTCACTAATTAGCAATGTGTAACCAAATTTGAATGCAAATTGTCATTTGATATTTTTTCAGACCACATAGCATTCGCTGGTGACACATTTGACCTTACCTTTAAACTGCCATACACAGACTTCATGCCTCCTACAGTTCCACTGAAGTTCTTCATAAGGGTAAGTTACATTGTCATGGATCTTATGAAGGGATATTATAATGTTGCATGCATGGGGAGCTTGTTGATATAAGGTATAGGGTAACTAACCATTTTAGATCAATCTCATCCTTCAACCAATTCTTGGCAGTTCAAGAATCTGTTAATGAATTATTCTTGAATAATTCTGGAATCGTTTTTTTTTTTTTTTTTTTTATTAAGAAATATTTATTGCTTCATAAAAATATCATAATATAAATCCCTTCAGTCGCCCGAAGGCATTATAGAAGGGTACATTAATAGCACAAAATACAAAATTATGATTAGGTCAAGGGGTTCACTCTGCACTTGTGGTTGGCCATGGGGTGGAAATATTAAGTGTGGATAATATAAAATAAAGTATAGTATATAGTATGTAGGGAGGGGAAAACGTTATAGGTTCATTTCAATGAATTCAGCGATTGAGGTTTGGAGATGTGAATTTAGATCAAGGGAAATATTGTCAGAGCCATGTTTCATTAAGTAAAGGAGATCATTCTGAGTTAAATGTTTATCTGATAGTCCAGTTATATTAATAATATCAGTTTTTAATTTTGTTATCTTTTCTTTAATAAGGGGACACTGAAAGAAGAAGTGTTTTTCTGTCTGGGGGGCTCCACATTTACAGTTTGGATTCTCAACATAAGTAAAGTTGTGAGCATAAAGTTGGGCTTTGAAAAGAAGATCAGCTCTAAATTGGTTAATCAAAATTTCATGAGATCTTTTTAGATTGAGTTTGGAGGTGCTAATAAAACTTTCTTGGTTTTTAAACAAAATCTTTTGGTGTTTTTTAAAGGATTGGAGAGTTTTCAAATTACGTAATCGTTTTGGTAGTCGTGACCAGTTTGATATTGCTGATGGAACTGATGAATTCAAGAACCTCTTTGAGCACCTGGTTGGTAAATTAAAGTCAGATCTATCACGCAGATTGCGTGTTCCCTGATTTTTGAATTTATCAAAAATTTCATCTAAAAAGAGTGGATTTGGACCATTTACAACTTTAAACATAAAGTTGTTAATTTGCATTTTTCTTCTTGTGTCTAGAGAAGGCCATTGAAGGAGATTCAAAACTTTATCAGTATTACTGCCATGAAGACAACCAGAGCACAAAAGAGCAGCCTGATAATAAATTTGATCAAGTCTATTTAGAAGATATTTTGATGCAGTGTTAAAAATAGCAGTACCATAATCAAAATGAGGTCTTATAAATGAGTTGAAAAGCGTTTCCAGATCTCTTGAGTTTAACTTTGTTTTAAGGTTCTTCAGGGGATTAATCATTTTCCTAACTTTATTATATATTTCTTCAATATGGTTTTGATTGGTCAGATTATGATCAAAAGTATATCCAAGGTGTTTATATACATTTGTTCTTTCAATTTCAGAGTCACTTAGAAAGGATTTGCTTACATTTTGAGGATTTGCTCTAACTCCATGGAAAATAACTTCACAGCTCTTTTCTGGTCTAAATTGTAATTTCCACAATTTGGACCAATTTTCTATCTCAGTTAGATCAGATTTAACTAGTTCATCAATTTCTTGGGGCTTTTTGGGGTCAAAAATAAAATGAAGAGATGTGTCATCTGCATAGATATAGCATTTGGAGTTTACATTATCAGGAAGGTCATTAATGTATAAAATAAATAGAAGTGGGCCTAAAATTGATCCCTGTGGCACGCCACAGTTTAGGAAGCCTGCTTCAGTTGTTACTGATGACTCACCAGCAATGTTTACAAAAAACCGCCTATTTGTCAGATATGATTTTAATAAATTTAGAAGTTGTCCATGAATACCGTAGGCAAACGTTCATGAACAGTTCTTGTAATTTTCACTTCGGTTTATCCAACTGGACTAAGTGTAATTGATATGATGTCACAAATGTTGTTACTTTGGGGATGAGGACAACATGATGAAAAAAGAAATAGCACATTTTTAAGGGGTGTTGTTTGGAATAGCTCAAAATGTTTATTTGCAGGGGGGTGCATATTATAGCTCAGAATGTTTATTTTGCAGGGGGAGTGTGTGGAGTGTCGGCTGTTCCTCCCAGAAACCAACAGTACAAGACAAGTTATCCTAGCTCTTGCCGACAACATCAAAATAATGGACAGAGATGGTTGTGTTCTGAATGAAATGAATGAACCATTTGGCAAAGGAAGTGATCGCAAGTGGCGACGTTTCACAGAAAGGAGGTAAGACATTAATTGAGATTTCATGACAAGGTATGCTTTCATATTTCTGTTTCGTAGTAGTTTTATGAAACGTATTACTGAATTATAAATGTACCTTTCTGAGATGAAATGAGAAACTAGACTTAATATAAGAACCATATATTTGATTTCTAGCCGAGGCTGGGTAGATTGTTGGGCGACACCTATTGTCGCGATTAGTATTGGATACACCTACCACCCAACTCCTCACCTTGGTGACTATCAATCCACGCCTCCCATAAATGAAGACGTCACAACCCCCGAGAAAGAAGATCAGCTGCTAATTCCATTACGACCAATGACTTCAACATCAGAGATGACTCCAATGGCTCCAGAGAACTTCGACCCAACATACATGGATGGAGATAAGATAACGGTTGAATTGGAGGTCGGCCCTAGTGTTCTTTGTGTCTATGGAGCACTGCTTAGACAGTTTTTACATGTTAAGGTAAAGTATATATCTACAAAGTAACCCATAGATAGTACAGTGCAACATTGTTATAGTAAAACATGAGTATATAGTAATCCATGTGCAATAAGTAAAAATGTTTTCATTATGTACTTTCTGTGGCTTGTTTACTGTTTGGAAAAAAAATTTCTTATGTGTCAAGGTAGAGTATTACATATACATGTACATATAATAAAGTATGGTACTGTGAACACTATACATTACTATGCTCCAATGGTACCATACTCTTAATGTACCGTAGTACAGTACTATGATTTTAGAGTGCGGATTGGGGGTGTATAGTCATCCATGTACATATTGTGAAAAGTTGAGGTGACATTACAGCTGGTGTTCCGGGTTTAGTTTTAATGTCACTGGTTTGCATTTGTAACAAATTGTTACATTTTAGTAACCATCTGCAGGTGGTGACATTTTATCACGTTTGTGCCATATTTCTTTCTGCTTTCAGGAGAACTATTTCGGAGAGGACCAATCATATTCTGACTTTGATGACGTTACTACTAAATTGGATAAACATTCTACATTTACCCATACTTCTTCATCCACAAATAAATCGACCAAACCATTTGATCCGAGAAACTATCGACCACTAGAGGTCACTGTACAGCTGACGATACATGATATACAGGCACATCTCATTAAGGTAATATTGTATTCTATTTTATCCCATACTTGGACGTTTTTCAGGTAAATAAAGCAGGTTTGTAAAAACTTATATTCGAGAGCATAAATGTGGATGAATATCTGAAAGAATAGAAAATTCCTACTACGGCCAAGAAAAAAACTAGTTTGTCTTTGTAATAAGCATCTACAGCTTCACTCTTTGCTAGTCATATGGCTGAAACTACCAGGCTTTCTGTGATCATTTATTCATACTGAAACTTTAGTCCAAGTGATTCTAGTTTGTCTTTGTAATAAGCATCTACAGCTTCACTCTGGGCTAGTCATATGGCTGAAACTAACAGGCTTTCTGTAACTGTTTATTCATACTAAAACTTTAGTCCAAGTGATTCTAGTTTGTATTTATAATAAGCATCTACAGCTTTACTCTGGGCTAGTCATATGGCTGAAACAGGCTTTCTGTGATCATTTATTCATACTGAAACTTTAGTCCAAGTGATTCCAGTTTGTCTTTGTAGTAGGCATCAACAGCCTCACTCTGGGCTACTGTCATATGGTTCTTCCAGTCATCTATGGTCCCTGAAATGATATTCGTTATGTGAGGATAAATAGATTAGCAACAGTGACTCAGGTCTGTCAACTGTCCCTCAATTTGCGTATTTGTCACATATTTGCTGAAGAAATTGAAGTCAAGCCAGTTTTTTTTGCGTGACAGAATATGTCACGCAAATACACATTTTTTCTGATTATTGTCAAGCAAAAAAATATCTGGAGAAGAACATCAAAAAATGAATGCCGAAACATCAAAAAAACAAATGCCAAAAAATCTCATTTATTAGGAATTTTCACATGAATTGCACATGTCACGCATTTGATTCGAATTTTTCATCCCTCAACTAATCCCCTAGATTAGTTTAGAAGGTTGCCCTTGGCCAATATTTCCCAAGTCACTTGACATGTCACATCATCAAAAAGTTCCATGATGCCCAATGGAACATCCTCCTAAGCAGGTATCCAGAATCCGTACCTCCTTCTTCCCCCTGCTATAACCAATTTGGAAGCGCCCGATTAAACTGAATCACGTGATCTAATTATGCGCAATGACTTATACATGATTTCTGTCGCAGTGTTGCGACAACCAATCAGATTGCGAGTTCTTAATCGGGGAAATGCTAACTGCTTATAGCAGGGTGTAAAAAGAAAGAAGATATTCTGAATTTTGAAGCCCTGTGATCGGAGGATGCCCACGGAAAGAATGAACATTTTCATTTTTGATGAATTTTTTGGACTTTGATCAGTCGAGTCCCAACGAGTCCCATGTTGGACCTCATGGGACTCGATTAGGCAAAGTCGGATGAAGCGGGACTCCATTTGGGCAAAATCTCATTGAGTCCCACAAGGTTCCATGCTATGTTAAGTCTATGGAGGTCCCTCTGTGCCCAATTGGTGTATGTTGGGCTTTACATACCTTTCCTCATATGTGGGGAATTCGAAGAATCCTTCAAACTGACACTCTTTACTGCATCTGCAAATGCATCGCCAGTGGCTGGATTTGCTTTCATCTGTTTAAACTGAAGATGGTGAACCATTTTAGCAAGTTCTTCATCAGTAAATTCTTTTCCTAGGAATTTGGCGACCGATTTCACAACACTTTTGGTGTCCTGGAATATTAAAAGCTGTTGTGTTCATCAAAACTCAATAATTTATGTTTTATCGTCAAAATTTGTTTTTACAGTGAAAAGTGGGCAACACTATTATCTATTTGAAGATATGGCTCATTGGCAGAGTTAAGGTTATCGCTATCACATGGCCCGGGTTCAATTCCCGGTTCAGACAAGTTTGTTTGTCTGTTATGCAATTCTGGGTGTTTGACTGAGTGCTCCACAACTCATATACTCATGTATATGTGCATATAAAAGAACACAGGGCTAATCCAAGCAGGAGTTTCTGACTCTGTCTTCGAGTGTAAATGATGTAAAACACTCAACATACCAATGATGTAATACTCACCAAATATGGCGGCAACCAAGATACAATACAATACCAATGATGTAATGCTCACCAAATATGGCAGCAACCAAGATACAATACAATACCAATGATGTAATGCTCACCAAATATGGCAGCAACCAAGATACAATACAATACCAATGATGTAATGCTCACCAAATATGGCGGCAACCAAGATACAATACAATACCAATGATGTAATGCTCACCAAATATGGCGGCAACCAAGATACAATACAATACCAATGATGTAATGCTCACCAAATATGGCGGCAACCAAGATAAAATACAATACAATTTATAAGAATGTAATTATTCAGTATACCTTGACCATGTCCTCATAGAAGATTACTAATAGTTTATCCTTTAGTTGTTCCTTCACCTTCATCCAAGATTCAACATGTTGAAACCATGTACCACAATGCACTAAAAAGAGATTAAGCCTTGTACAGTATATTGATACAATATAGCTTCGTACGCATGTATGTTCATGTCCAATTTTATTTACTTTAAAATATGAAGACTTCGTTGTGTACCCAAGTATTTTCTCTGAATTTAAGAAAATGTTACATACAACATGAGTTTTGGAGAAAAAATCATGTTTTACTCGGATAAGTGCCACACCCACTTTTGCAAAAGATTGACAGTTTAGGGGCCTCTTCCCAAAAAAGCAATTTAACTCATGGTCCTTTAGGATCTCAAAAAATTAAATTGCAGATAGATAAATACAGTTATACAAAACTTAACTTCCAGGAACTCCCAGATTTCACAATTTGATACCAGTGTTTTTATCACTACTACCAACCTACTTTTTTCTCCACTGTCTGTCATTAACGAGTTCATGATGATATCCACTGTAATTGGCTCTGTAAAGGCCGGTCCAAAACCATCGAGGGAAAATTTAAGGCTAACGGTCACAGACTTTGGATTTCGTAAGACAAGAATTGTCTGAAACAGGACAAAGTATTAACTAAGAATTAGATGAGCTGTTTTTATGGCAATGGTGAGTTAAATATCATTTTACACAGTTTAATTGTGATTATTGGTTAGATTTAGTCCACCCCTTCACAAAGCAAAGAATATATAATGAAAAAATACTGGGTTTACCAAGAGACATCTAGTTTCTGAATAATATGTCCAGAATGGAAACAAGTAGAAGAATACAGGCCAAAGCAACAGACTCCAGATTTTCAATCTGAAGTCTAATTATGTACCTTGCATATCCCATTGATAACGCCATCAGGCATGAATTTAGCTGAGAGGTGAGTTGCCATTAGCCTTGGAGACTGCATTTTCTCCAACTCTTCAAACCAGCTCCCAACAACATCTGGCTCATCTTCAAATACATTCAGTTCACCTCTCCATGCTGGAGTTTAAAATCATAACCTTATAATCGTTTTGACTCAATGCAGGAGTTTCACTAGGATTTCTCACAACAGGCTAAATAAATGAAAAACAGGCAAAATTAATGGAAATCATAAATTTAACATGGAAAAGTTGAAAAGTTCCTAAAAACAACGGGCGATATTGTGAAAACAACCGGTGAAAATCACCTTTTGCCCGCTGCTTATGAAACTCCTGCATTGTTGTATTCCTCAAGGAAGTAGCCTCAGGGAAAGAAAAGGGTTGTACATTTTGAAAACTGAAGTCAGAGTGAGCAAGATTTCTAAATCCTACCTTTGTTTGACATGTCTAGCCAAGGTACTCTTTCATGAATTTGTGCTTTTATGGCATCTGTGTCACCATTGTGCCTCACCAAGTCTACCAGCTCAGCGGCCCAATGAGTTCCTATAGATATACCAATAATCTCATTTCAAAGGGCAATATTGTAAAATATTTCAATGTTTCGCTATGTTGCCCACTGAAATGAGATTATTGATATATTTCAAAGGGCAATATTGTAAAATATTTCAATATTTCGCTATGTTGCCCACTGAAATGAGATTATTGGTATATTTCAAAGGGCAATATTGTAAAATATTTCAATATTTCGCTATGTTGCCCACTGAAATGAGATTATTGGTATATTTCAAAGGGCAATATTGTAAAATATTTCAATATTTCGCTATGTTGCCCACTGAAATGAGATTATTGGTATATTTACCACCTTATGCCCTTAGAGGACTGCAATAGCAAGCACTGACTGCCACATTGTCAAATGTGACCCCCCCTAGATATTTTTGAAAATGACCCCCTCCCTTGGCAATAGCTGACTGCTGGCTTGTCATGTTCAGCTATTCAAAATAATAAAAGTAGATTAAAGACTACAAAATTAGCTTTTTAAATAATGATGTGCTTATTTCATGTGGAATCGTAAAGTATTATTTGTTGGATCCAATTTGAAACACAAACCTGATCTCATATATGAAGATATTAATATATCATCCTCTATCATCGACAAATTCCTCAATTTTTTTATAGTTGGCCAGTCACTATATGCGGTAAAAAAGCAATCCTCTATAACTTGACTTTTTGTCAGACAGACATCACGCAGTGTTTTCTGTGTCATTGTGTTTTTCAGTGTATTTTGTAGTCGTCTTAAATAGACGAGCTAAATCAAACCCTCTCTCTTAATAATTTTACTAGCTAAAATGATTCACTGTTATTTGAGTCAAGTATTGTATATTGAAGTCAAGGCCATTGAGATTTTTAACAGTTAAAACAGTTGCTGGCATTAAATCAAAGTCGAGTGTTTAGATTGCAGTATGTGATAAACTTCATGACATCAACATAAAAAAATTCAGTAAACAATACGGTGCATATTAACAGTCAGACTGTAAGACTGTCAGTACATGTATATTAGAAATAGTGTTTATTAAAGGGACCGAACATATTATTATGGTGCCATATTTTACGATTTTCATGAGGGAGATTGGGAGGGACTTACAATTTCTTTTCGATATCAAAAATATTCCCCATTGTTATTCACCTGGAAGTAGTAGTATCATGGGACCAAAAGTAGTTATTCACTGGGGGGGATTTGATATGGGGAATATCACAAGGATGATATCAATATTTCCTGAAGGAACACAGTGACCTAGGGAAATATCAATATCATCCAAGGGATATTCCCCATATCAAATCCCCACAGTGATAAACAACCTTATACCATGGTCTAGAGCAATGTCTACCTCAAAAATCATCTGTTAGATGAGAAAACAATAAACTAATTTTGGAAAAATAATTGTCACATGAATTTCATATGACTGTCAAATAGCAGTCATGATTGTGCAATGGGATTTGCTATGCCCGGCATCGCTGTTATCTAATTGTATAATGTTTACATGTCATTGATATATTATGTTTACACATTGTTGTATTATGTTTACACATTGTTGTATTAAGTTTACACATTGTTGTATTAAGTTTACACATTGTTGTATGATGTTTACACATTGTTGTATTCAGTTTACACAATGTCATATTATGTTTACATGTCATTGATCTATTATGTTTACACATTGTTGTATTATGTTTACACATTGTTGTATTAAGTTTACACATTGTTGTATGATGTTTACACATTGTTGTATTCAGTTTACACAATGTCATATTATGTTTACATATTGTTGTATTATGTTTACACATTGTTGTATTCAGTTTACACAATGTCGTATTATGTTTACATATTGTTGTATTATGTTTACACATTGTTGTATGATCTTTACACATTGTTGTATTATGTTAACACATTGTTGTATTATGTTTACACATTGTTGTATTATGTTTACATATTGTTGTATTATGTTTGCAGCATTGCACAGCTGAGGATCCACCATGTCCGAGCATCTTCCTAGAGAGAGTGGGATTTGAGTTGGACAAACGTTACCTAGAAACAAAACTGCAAGTTCTAATATCACCTGCTATTATAATAGCTAAAGATCTTGTCCAGGTAACATATAGCAAACCATGTACATATCCAAACACCTGTCTAATCAAAACACCTCTCAGAGTGAACACTTGGTCCCAATTTTGTTAAATCTTAAGCTCTCATTGACTCAAAGCCGTGAAATGTGAACACCTGCTAATTCAAACTCTATTTTCTGGTCCCAGTTGAGTTTGGATAAGATTAACTGTACAGCTAAAATGATCAAATTATGCATTTTATTGTTTCATATATCTACGAAAATCATTCACCAAAATATCCCAAGTTTGATTTGGTTCATTTCATTACAAGTATCACATTTTCTCAAATGTGCCACTTTAATATATCTTATTTGAGTGGTTCATTTCATTACAAGTATGAGTTCAAGCTATGTTCTCACATTTTCTCAAATGTGCCATTTTAATATATCTCATTTTTTGATTTGTTCATTTCATAACAAGTTTGATGTCACGCTTTGTTCTTGTATATATGGGCCATCGTACCACTAGCACAAGGTTCTAAACAGCTCCAAGCAAATTCGACTTTTTATGATTTCGTAACGTTCACAAGGACTAATAACAGTATCAAGGTACACGTGGAATATTCGGAGAGAATGGGTAAACCAAAACCAGCAAGAAAACCTAAACTGGATAATCAGCAACAGAGTATGAAAACTTTGACAGGAACGAAATCAAAAATTGAAAAATCCAATATGGCTGACAACATTGAAAAATTATTTGGATAAAGTAGTAGTACAAAGGGACCTCAAATGGACGCAAACACGTCGGCCTCTATAATGACACTGGGATCTTCTATCCAAACGTTGCAGGGGCAAATGACTAGAATATTGGATCACAATAGCGGACTCATTAAACAGATGGAACAACAACGAAATGAACTGGTTAGTTATTTTGACACAAAAATTGAACAGCAGAGAAATGTGATGTTACAACATGTAAATACAGTTTGTGAAAAAATCAAGGATTTACAAGACCGTGTTGACGTTTTGGAAAACTCAATGTGTAAACATGCAGACAAAAGTAGTAATGAAACAGAACCGATTATTGTCATCAAGAATTTGCCAGAAACATCAGCTAAAGATGATTCAGATATGGTTAGTGATGTATTTTCTGAAATTGTTTGTGATGATCCGATTCGAGTGTCCCCAAATGAAGTTAAAAGACTGCCAAAAAGGAATGCTAATGCAGGTATTGTGCTCGTAACACTGAAGTCTGACAAAGACAAATCCCGCATTTTGAGGTCCAAAATAAAGTTGAAGCAATCTAAGGAATACAGTAATGTTTATATCGAAACTAAGAAGACCAGGGAACAATTGGAAACGGAGTATGTTTTAAGGAATATGCACAAAATCTACAAACATGGACCACTGCACTACAACTTGAACCAGGGTGCCGGTGTTACATAATGTGATTTTATGGGCCATCATACGTTTTAAGGAATATGCACAAAATCTACAAACATGGACCACTGCACTACAACTTGAACCAGGGTGCCGGTGTTACATAATGTGATTTTATGGGCCATCATACGTTTTAAGGAATATGCACAAAATCTACAAACATGGACTACTGCACTACAACTTGAACCAGGGTGCCGGTGTTACATAATGTGATTTTATGGGCCATCATACAACTACCTGTTGCTCACTTTATTCATGTTTTGGACTACAGTTTATACGCAATGCATAAACAGCATGAAACAATCATTTCTAATTGTAGATTAGATTTGTATACATCTCTTTGTGAACTGAGTGTTATGTTCAATATGTGAAAATATCATGGACTTAAATTGTACTTATATTTATAACTTGACCACATTTGCATATGATCAACAACTGACTGAGTGATCGAGTTCATCAATCAATGTTCGTAATAGAGGTCATGAACTTTTGCTTTATTCATAATCATATTTCTGCAACTGACTCAAATTTAGGCATCTTATTATGTATATGATTTATTTTGATTATTAATAGTGTCTCATAAGCCATTGCTGGCTTGAGGCTTTTTGGATGATTGTATAGATGTTTATGTATGAAATTAAGCCTGTGACACTTAAATAAAAACAATACAATACAATACAATTTGGACTTACACCTCACAGTGATATCACTCATTTGTTTGGTTCATTTCAGCGTCCTGATGACCACCAACATTTGAAAGATGGTCACTTGGCCCTGTCAGGATTACAAGTGCGAGGCCATGCAATGTTCTCCCATGAGAATCTACCTCTTGACTCGGAGTGTCTGGAATATGGTTGGCTTATTGAGGGCACTATAGGAGACCTCTCTGGCCGCTTGACTGCCCCTCAGGTATGTTTACATTGAGCTATAAGTATGCCTATGTTAGCCCCTGGTGGTAATTTGATCTAATACAGTATTTGCTTATTATTCCTATGCTGATGTTGCTTCAATATAGCATACAATGATCTCACAAGATTTTTTGAAAAGGGTGCTAAATACTGATTTTTTCTTGTTTTGGGTTATTATCCCACTATTTTACCCATTTGGCAGGGTGCAAAATATTTCTAACAAGGTGGCATGCTATTTTTTCATATTTGCAACAGGGAACAAAAATAATTAACAAATGAAAATATTTTCAAAAGCTATAAATATTTTTTGTTTGTATTTTAGCTGCAACAAATCGTTGATTTTGCACAGACCTTTATCTTCCAAGTGGAGGATGATGAAAACGGCCTCCAGAGGGCAGTACCATTCAATGTGTGCACCCATGGCGTATACCAGTGGGAGTGTGTGCATAAAGAGGAATGGCCATTCCAGTGCCCAACAGAGCATGATATTAAGTATAAGATGACGAGGCTTACCGTTGACTCCATAGATTTCTACGCTGTGGAGAGTGGGACTGCTCTAAATGTTCAGGTGCTTCAAAATTTTAGATTATTAACATAAGCATAGAAGGAACAGGCCTGTAGCCAGAATTTTTCATGGGGGGTTCACTTTCCCCAAAAATTCTAGGGGGGTTCACTTTGGCATATTTGGCCACAAATCACACAAAAAATGGCCAGAATGGTGAAAAACTGCATGATTTTGAAAGAAATTTTCGCCCTAACCCCCCCCCCTTGCTACGGGCCTGAGGAAGATCCTGTTTTCAGTATGATTTAGAAGTGATGACATATAGTAACTGCCACCATTTTTAGTGACCAACATTCAGCGTCCATTTTCACTATATGCATTTCAAAACATGGCCATTAGTTTGATTTTCTTGCATTTTTATTATGGAAGAAAATAGTTATAGTCTCCAACTTTTTGTGGATAGTGTTCACTGGTTGGTGTTCGACATTTGGCAGTTGTCATCTGTAACAAATGACATCGCTATTTAACTATTCATTGCTAACTTCTCCTTTTTGTACTTTATTTTACATTTTAGAAAATGACCACAATGCTATTTTTTCTCTGGTTTCAGGTGTTCCCGATCAGATTGTCGACATGTAATTTACATGGCAGAAACAACAAGGCCGGAATCACAGCTCTGATTCAACATGTCACGCTGCGTCAGTTCATCATGGCACCATGCGTCAATAATCCAAATAACAGCCTATCAGATCTGTGGTTAGAAGCAGGGGGTGTGGCCATTGGACCAATCACAGTTGACGCTGCTATGGCACTAACTCACCCCGACTATCGGACTGCTCAAGATGAATTCTTGAAAATCCACGATAAGAAAACTCACAGACTCTGGTTTTTGTGGGCACCAGATTATAGCGTTATGACCCCAAGTACAACAGGGAAATGTGGCTGTCTCGGTGGCTGTAAATTTTTCGGGAATAATCGCACGGGTCAGAATTTTTTCAGTCGTAGCAAATTGGATAAATCTGGCTGTCTGAATTCCGCAACATTCCAGCTCCTATTGGATGGTCCAGATCTTGGATACGGGCAGAGTATTCTCCACAAGGGGAAGTTGATATTTGACATCAATAGTTCAAGCTTTCCTGGGACTCCTATCAAATATGCGTATGTGACCTCCCCCACGAGTCCAACCACCCCCATGACAAACATTACCCTGATGGATGTCACCCCCCAGAGTGATACCATTGATGACGTTACATTGACTCGTGACCAGGACCCACTTCAAATTGATACAATGCGTCTCAGCGAGTCTACTCTACAGGGCTCAACTACATTACATACTCCAAGAAGTGTGGACAGTTCAGTAGACTATACAATCCCTGTTGATAGTGAGTCTGAAACTGATACCGGAACAGCAACACCAACTAGAGATGATATAAGCAATAGTGAATCAATCCCGAGTAATTTTTTCCCGATGGATGCAATTCCTGATGCTTACGATACAGACCGTTATGCAAGTAGCCAATCAGATTCCACTAGCTGGGGTCCCGGTCTTCCAGGAAGCGTCACGAGTCTGCCGGAGGTTAGCAAAGCTTTTAAACCATCTCATGAGAGACAAAGGAGTTGTGACGTCCCAGGGAATATACAATCTCTAATATCTGAATCACGGAGCTATCATGGGACTCCTCCGCCAATTCCACGACGTCTTTCGAAAACCTCCAACCCCAGTTCAGGCTCTGGGGGATTATATCAAGGCAGTACAGCTGTAAGCCCGACTCTGAAACGTTTGGCGTCAAAGGGCTCGATTCATCGAACAATATCAACAGTATCTTCAGGAAGTGAATTTTTCAGTGCAGCTGAGGACAGTTTAAGTGAAGTAGGATCACCCCAGCCTGTTGATTATGATTTTCCCGATAGCTTCCCTGTGAACTATCCCAGGGTGCTTCATGTTTTAAAGGAACGAGAATCATCATCAGAACGGAACACCCCAGAGAGGGGGACAGGCAATGTTAAGGATCCTGAGACTGTTATCTTCAATCGGCAACTTTCAAGACGTGATAGACGTGCCTCTGATAGTGCATCAACGGAATCGTTTGTCTCGGCACAATCCTCGTCTCAACTCTCTGGAGATTCCAACTTGACGGAAGTACAATTAACTGAGCATGAGATGAACATGTTAGATTTACACGGTCAAATAAACAAACCAATCACAAAATCTCCACTTTTGATGGCGTGCTACAACAACCATGTGACCCAAATGAAGTGTGCTCATTGGTCAACGCAATCTCCTCTTCCCCAGTATATCTACCAACCAATGACTCCGGGTGATGATGTTGACAATGATTCGTCAATGCCTGCGGAATTTTCCGTCCAATCACCAACCACTTCAAAAGCGCAGACGCATAATTGGGTACCAAAATTCATGCCGGTTAGAAATGGATTCTCGGCTGGTTTTATGGTGGAGAAGAAACGATTCCTTGACCCCCCAAGTCCCAGCAGGGTGCTTCATAGTCCTGTGAGTGACACTGACCCCTGGGAGAACCCCCGGGCAAAGGGGCTCTTTGAGGGAGAGGACCAAATGGAAGGTTTGACATTTTTCTCAGAGAGTTTGTAGATTGTTTTCTTCTTTTTTCTCATTATTTAGACTATAGTGTGATTTGTTGTCTTTTTCTGCGATTAAACAATGATGGATTTACATGCATTTTTATCAAAATGTGATTTCAAAATGATTAAAAACTTTAATTTAATTCATTATAATGAATGTTTTAAGTTATAGAATTTGTTAATAGTAAGTAGCATCTTCAAGTTCCAATCTTTATGAGATGTTATAAACAATGATATTAATAAACTGATTTCATAATAATGATATTTTATTGAATCCTGATTTCATTGCAATAATATTTTATTACATTTTGTTACATTTATTTGCAGTGGGTCCTGCAATGTCATATGAGGACCAGACTTCCAAGACAACAGCTATTGTGAAACTGGCTGGTTCAGTTGACATTCTAGTCTCCCCTCTATTACTAGAGTCTCTTCAGAGGTAAGTCCATAGAAAATAGGCATCTATATATAAAATAGGCATCTATGTAGAAAATAGGCATCTATGTAGAGAATAGGCATCTATGTAGAAAATAGGCATATATATATAAAATAGGCATGTATGTAGAAAATAGGCATCTATGTAGAGAATAGGCATCTATGTAGAAAATAGGCATCTATGTAGCACTCATTTGGAGTGTTGAACCTATTCTGGTAAATGTGTTTTCCAATAAATTAATTACGAGTGACGTTATATGTGCATTAAGAATTTTTTTAAAACAAAATATGAAGTTGAAATCGGATTATTTTCCAATTCTTTTATTAATTTATTTTTTTGCATTACAAATTGCATTCTGCATCTGTAACAATTTGCAGGTGGTGACATTTTGCTTCTTAATGCCTTGTATGTGTATGTTTAAGTCAATTTTTCATTTATAGGTATATTGAAGCAGTGACCCCTACTATTACAAAGCTTCATCCCTCCAGTATCGTTGACAAGCTCCACTTTCGCAGTTCAAGTGCCGTCAAAGCCCAGAATAAGCTCAAAGAGCAGGGGGTAGGGGGCAGCACTGATGAAAATGATGGCGAGAAAAAAGATGAGAAAAAATTAGCAGAGGAGACAAAAGCATCTCAGTTCCAACTCATGGTCACTATGTCAAAGGTATGGGATTATATCAAAAGTATGGGATTATGTCAAAATTTGGGATTATATCAAAAGTATGGGAATATATCAAAAGTATGTGATTATTATCTAGGTAATATGATTATGTCAGAAGTTTTGGATTTTGTTTATAATTAATGGTTATGTCGAGACTGTTAAATGACATGTCCTTGCTTGTTCTTCTCTTATTCCACAATTTTCCAATATTAAAATGAGTCGATTTTGCTAATATGATTTAACGCAAACATTTTCTTTTTGCAGATTAACCTTTGCGTTCTACAAGCATCTATGGTGGAGGAAGTGATCGCACTTTCCGCATTGGAACACGTCAAGGACCTAACGTGTGTCTCCCTATTGGCTGTCTGTCTCGACAACATCTCATGTCAATTTCTAACCAATCACCAATCAGAAAGAGCAATTGAAATGCGCCAGGAAACTAGTCCTGATGAGACTTATAAAAAGTTCGGGAAATTGCCCATGGGACATAAAAGGAAAATGGCGGAAAAGGCTGCTACAGCTGAGCTTCGTGAAACAGTTGTTGAAAAGCACAAAGAAGATCTCGTTGGGAATTTAAATATCTCAAAGATACATTTCCAGTTGCGGAGATTAACAAAAGATTGTAATTTCACGCAAGATGTGGTGCTGACATCTATACCGGAATATCGTTCGAAAGTCTTGTTCACATTCGACAAGGACAAAATCAGTAATATTGCCCCAGTGACAAAACAGAATTTGACAGGACAGGCATCACCAACTTTGAAAACAGGTACTAGGGTGGAGCTGACCCCAGAGGAGCAAATCCTTGGGGTCATAATGTGCGAGTGGGGGTTGGAAGACATCAGCTTAAGAGCAGCTAAGAGGAGTGGATACGCATCAAAACCATCAGAAAATACACCAGGAATGAGTTTAACTGAAGCGAAAATCAATGAGCTTCAGGAAAGAATACGAGAAGAGAGCTCCGGTTCTAAATCATACTCCAATGCCTCAACAGCAGGATCAAAAACTGTCCCCCAGGATCAAACTTCCGTACGGCTTGAAGACATGAACTTATTAGAAAATGAATCTTGGGCCTCCCGTGAATCGATCCCATCAAGTGCGTCCACAATGAGTGAGGAAGTACTGCCGAGTAAACTTGAGGGGGACGCATCCAACTGCTCCCTTGAGATCAGAGGGGTGTGGTTCAACTTTGCAGCACCCCCTCCCTCTCCTAGCTCCAGGAAGTTGGAATATACAAGGTAATTTTAGATTTGCAATTTACGTGCGACAATTCTAGCAATTCCAAATTATGAATAATTAAAATGCAGCACTTAGAAAGTAGAAACGCAATTCTGAGATCTGTGAATACGAATGGTATTTGGAGGAATAGACCAATCCAGTAGTCATGCCATCTATTGGTTATGATGTTATTCTTACAATTTCAGTGCAGAAATAGGATTAAAATATTGCTAATTTTCAAAAACTTCTTTCAATTTTGTTTACAAACGCAGCTGCCTGTAGAGTATGACATCATAAATCCTTGGTTATTTCATAGTTTCCTTGGTTCACAAAAAGTGGTCAGGATTTATTGGAAAGGTCTATTACTCTCTTTCTAGTATATGGACAAACCTGTCTAAGTGGAACATATTTGGTACCTCAGAAGAGTGTTCCACTTGGGAGGTGTTTCACTTACAGAGGTTCAGTTAACTGCATTGTGGAAGTGTTCTTTATTAAGAGATCTCCCACTTTACATGTTTTACACTGTAATATTAATCCGATGTAATTATTGCTTTCAAACAAGACTGGAATCTTCTCAGTACTGCGACGCAATATGTTATACTTATGGAGGTGTTCCACATTTAAGATTGTTCTACATTAAGAGGTTTTCCACCTTACAGATGTTACTGTAGTACTACAACTAATATATTTATTGCTTTCAGACTAGACTGGAATCTTCTCAGTACTGCGACGCAATATGTTATACTTATGGAGGTGTTCCACATTTAAGATTGTTCTACATTAAGAGGTTTTCCACCTTACAGATGTTACTGTAGTACCAACTAATATATTTATTGCTTTCAGACTAGACTGGAATCTTCTCAGTACTGCGACGCAATATGTTATACTTATGGAGGTGTTCCACATTTAAGATTGTTCTACATTAAGAGGTTTTCCACCTTACAGATGTTACTGTAGTACTACAACTAATAAATTTATTGCTTTCAGACTAGACTGGAATCTTCTCAGTACTGCGACGCAATATGTTATACTTATGGAGGTGTTCCACATTTAAGATTGTTCTACATTAAGAGGTTTTCCACCTTACAGATGTTACTGTAGTACTACAACTAATATATTCATTGCTTTCAGACTAGACTGGAATCTTCTCAGTACTGCCACGCAATATGTTATACTTATGGAGGTGTTCCACATTTAGAAATGTTCCACATTAAGAGGTGTTCCACCTTACAGATGTTACTGTAGTACTACAACTAATATATTTATTGCTTTCAGACTAGACTGGAATCTTCTCAGTACTGCCACACCAGCCATTAATGCCTGGATGAATCCCAGTGATAGACTGATCGTAGCAACGAAGGTCATGCTATCTTCCCTGAGCATCAGAACTAGTGCAGTTATGGCATGTATTATGACAGAGGGCTTAGATGTACAGGGCATACACATGCCATTTAAGGTGAGGGCATGCATTATTTAAACCAAAATCTAGAAAATAGATAATTAATAAAAGGCAAATAATAGGCATTAAAGGGTATAACTTTTTACTATAGATCTGAGCTAAATGTCCATATAAAGGCAACAGGGCAGTTTTTCAGATTTGACCGTCAATTCTGAATTTTTTATAAAACAACATTGTATTTAATTATGTACACCAACAAGCCACCAACTGAATGAAAAGAGATTATCTATTCTGTTTTCAATAGGCTGTAGAACTGTAGAATAGATAGAACTGTAGAAATATTTCAGACATCAAACTGAAAATAAATTATTCCATTGCATTTGAAATAGATTGTTTTTTCTTAAAAATTATCAAATTTGATTATTTTTCCTTTTCAGAGTAAATATAACAAGATGTCTGGTCTGTCAAAAGCGTTACAAGAAGACCCGTCCTGTCAACTACTAACTGTGCTACGTCGTTACATCACCCTGACACCTATTGAGAACATTGAGGAAATGGTAGCCATGGAAACTATGCCCCAGTTGTTAACGATACAAAAGGGATTGTTAGCCCTAACAAGGCAATGGAAGAATATTATCTATCTGCCAGGTTTGGCGGATCCAAATTTTCAACACAGTAAACGTGCGCGACCTCTGACTGTATCGTTTGCCCTGCCCCCTGGTGAGAGTATTGAAAACTTGGATGATGAAGATGATTTATCGGATGTTGATGCGGAAAATGAATCACTGTTGAATGCTGGGAGCTTGAAAGGATCGGTTGACAATCTTCGAAGTCGCAGTCCTGAGAGACTACGTCATGAAAGTGGTGATTCTCAGGATGCAGATAAAGTACTGAAATCGGGGGGAAGACCAAGGAACGGACGAGAATCATCCCAAATACAAGATTCTCCTTTACCAACATCGTTCAATCCTCGTAACTTGTATAATAGTCTTGCACAGCAGGCATCAAATATATTCCGACGAAACGAATCAAAGCTGAGCTTGTCCCAGCGTTCTGCTAGTTGCCCTAGCCTTGGGGGTGAGTTTCAACTCCCCGGGGGTACTCCTGTGGGAGGGACCCCTGTCAAAGGAAGTGCTCTACCATTTGGACAAACTGGGCGATTGGAGAATGAGGACCTTTACCAATGGATGGCACGACAACAGGATATGAGTGGAGAGTATTATTTCACGACGCGACAGGATTCAGTTATGAACACTGTTGCTAGTGAATATAGCCAAGATGAAACTCAAGACGTCAACTTTCAGCGTTACGCTGTGGCCACAACGCTACAGCTTGCTGACGCTCAGGTTCTATTCAAACCGCTCTTACAGAGCCTTGGACTCCAAATAGAAGGAATTCGAACATCTCCGCTAATGAAAAAATTTGGTGGAAATATTTCACTGACTGGATTTTTGATATCACTCAAAATTGATATAATCGATTCTGAGGCAGGCTCTAAGAAAACGAAAGGGAAGGGAAAGGGGAATTCCAAAAAATATCCTCGGATTAATATGGACACTGGATCGGAGCTTCCAGCCTTTCAGTGCAATCTGTTTTCAGCGATGGTACAACTCAAAGACGTTGTTGATTTTGAGAAAGATTTTAATAATATTGATAATTCCGCAAGGAGGAAATCAATACGGACATTACAGTGGGCTATGGACAGCCTAGAGGGAAAGCCGACAACAACAAAAGCCAATTTGAACGTCAATTGTCAATCAGTTAACCAGCATGTTAATATATCCCTTGTGAGACTTGTTCACCAGGTAGTAACTATGATAGACAATATTGCTATCACAAAGAAAGAACTGAAACGAAATAGGAAAAATAACGAGGCGTATAAGACACATAGGAAACAAGATTCTAAGGGGTCTTCGGGCACTGATTCACAGAGTATTCATTCTGATTCAAGTCGAACACCGGGAGTAAGTCCACTTGTTGACCAAGAGATCAATGAAGGAGAAAACCTTGGAGAGAGCTTTTCCTTTACTCGCACATCCTCCCCTGGAGATGAACAAACAAGTACAGTAGATGGTAAGAGATCAAAGCGACCAGAACGATTGGTTCTTTCAGGCTCTAAAAAATCCCCGAAGAAATTCACCTTCAGTAAACGGACCCGGCTTTCTGAGCTGCTAACACCAACCAAATCCTACAGTCAACCATTTAGCGATGACCATCCAGATAGCTCTTCCCCTATTCTAGCTGAGAAAACCATTGTGGATGAAATCAAAGAAAATACACCAAAATGTTGGCGCACACTGTATCATCTCTTAGACTTATACTCGACCATGCCGGAAACCAAAACTGTCGGAGCGAGATTTATTCAAGCCCGGCTTCCCGCGATTTCAGAGGAGCCAGAACGGGAGACTCCACCCTCAGGCAAGGGTGATACCCCCAAGGCTAAGAGAGAAGAGGAGGATGTAGAACAAGGTCTGAGGGGGAGAAGCAATTCTCTGGGAAGAAGGAGAACTTATACAGTTGGAACATCTTTTAAACAAAGTAAGTTGGTAGCCTAGTAGTAAAGACTACTAATTTTCCAAATAAAATTAGTGGTCCTACTTAACCACCAAATAACCCTTTTAATTTAAATGAATTTATGACTCATTCATCTTCATATTTTATTTATCTTTAGTATAGATCAGACAGAATTGCTTTTGATAGAAAACTCAGACAGTGACTCAAGCTCTTAAACTCAAAATGTTATTTTCCATTTCAGGTATTTACATAGGGTTTTATTGGGAATGACCAAGATTTGTCACATCCATATAACTGACAGTGACTCGAGTGCTTAAACTCAAAATGTTATTTTCCATTTCAGGTATTTACATAGGGGTTGTATTGGGAATGGCCAAGATTTGTCACATCCATATAACTGACAGTGACTCGAGTGCTTAAACTCAGAATGTTATTTTCCATTTCAGGTATTTACATAGGGGTTGTATTGGGAATGGCCAAGATTTGTCACATCCATATAACTGACAGTGACTCGAGTGCTTAAACTCAAAATGTTATTTTCCATTTCAGGTATTTACATAGGGGTTGTATTGGGAATGGCCAAGATTTGTCACATCCATATAACTGACAGTGACTCGAGTGCTTAAACTCAAAATGTTATTTTCCATTTCAGGTATTTACATAGGGGTTGTATTGGGAATGGCCAAGATTTGTCACATCCATATAACTGACAGTGACTCGAGTGCTTAAACTCAAAATGTTATTTTCCATTTCAGGTATTTACATAGGGGTTGTATTGGGAATGGCCAAGATTTGTCACATCCATATAACTGACAGTGACTCGAGTGCTTAAACTCAAAATGTTATTTTCCATTTCAGGTATTTACATAGGGGTTGTATTGGGAATGGCCAAGATTTGTCACATCCATATAACTGACAGTGACTCGAGTGCTTAAACTCAAAATGTTATTTTCCATTTCAGGTATTTACATAGGGGTTGTATTGGAAATGACCAAGATTTGTCACATCCATATAACTGACAGTGACTCGAGTGCTTAAACTCAAAATGTTATTTTCCATTTCAGGTATTTACATAGGGGTTGTATTGGGAATGGCCAAGATTTGTCACATCCATATAACTGACAGTGACTCGAGTGCTTAAACTCAGAATGTTATTTTCCATTTCAGGTATTTACATAGGGTTTTATTGGGAATGACCAAGATTTGTCACATCCATATAACTGACAGTGACTCGAGTGCTTAAACTCAAAATGTTATTTTCCATTTCAGGTATTTACATAGGGGTTGTATTGGGAATGGCCAAGATTTGTCACATCCATATAACTGACAGTGACTCGAGTGCTTAAACTCAGAATGTTATTTTCCATTTCAGGTATTTACATAGGGTTTTATTGGGAATGACCAAGATTTGTCACATCCATATAACTGACAGTGACTCGAGTGCTTAAACTCAAAATGTTATTTTCCATTTCAGGTATTTACATAGGGGTTGTATTTGGAATGGCCAAGATTTGTCACATCCATATAACTGACAGTGACTCGAGTGCTTAAACTCAGAATGTTATTTTCCATTTCAGGTATTTACATAGGGGTTGTATTGGGAATGGCCAAGATTTGTCACATCCATATAACTGACAGTGACTCGAGTGCTTAAACTCAGAATGTTATTTTCCATTTCAGGTATTTACATAGGGGTTGTATTGGGAATGGCCAAGATTTGTCACATCCATATAACTGACAGTGACTCGAGTGCTTAAACTCAGAATGTTATTTTCCATTTCAGGTATTTACATAGGGGTTGTATTGGGAATGGCCAAGATTTGTCACATCCATATAACTGACAGTGACTCGAGTGCTTAAACTCAGAATGTTATTTTCCATTTCAGGTATTTACATAGGGGTTGTATTGGGAATGGCCAAGATTTGTCACATCCATATAACTGACAGTGACTCGAGTGCTTAAACTCAGAATGTTATTTTCCATTTCAGGTATTTACATAGGGGTTGTATTTGGAATGGCCAATATTTGTCACGTCCATATAACTGACAGTGACTCGAGTGCTTAAACTCAAAATGTTATTTTCCATTTCAGGTATTTACATAGGGGTTGTATTTGGAATGGCCAAGATTTGTCACATCCATATAACTGACAGTGACTCGAGTGCTTAAACTCAAAATGTTATTTTCCATTTCAGGTATTTACATAGGGTTGTATTGGGAATGGCCAAGATTTGTCACATCCATATAACTGAAAGTGACTCGAGTGCTTAAACTCAAAATGTTATTTTCCATTTCAGGTATTTACATAGGGGTTGTATTGGAAATGACCAAGATTTGTCACATCCATATAACTGACAGTGACTCGAGTGCTTAAACTCAAAATGTTATTTTCCATTTCAGGTATTTACATAGGGGTTGTATTGGGAATGGCCAAGATTTGTCACATCCATATAACTGACAGTGACTCGAGTGCTTAAACTCAAAATGTTATTTTTCATTTCAGGTATTTACATAGGGGTTGTATTCGGAATGGCCAAGATTTGTCACATCCATATAACTGACAGTGACTCGAGCTCTTAAACTCAAAATGTTATTTTCCATTTCAGGTATTTACATAGGGGTTGTATTGGGAATGGCCAAGATTTGTCACATCCATATAACTGACAGTGACTCGAGCGCTTAAACTCAAAATGTTATTTTCCATTTCAGGTATTTACATAGGGGTTGTATTGGGAATGGCCAAGATTTGTCACATCCATATAACTGACAGTGACTCGAGTGCTTAAACTCAGAATGTTATTTTCCATTTCAGGTATTTACATAGGGGTTGTATTTGGAATGGTCAAGATTCTTCACATCCATATAACTGACAGTGACTCGAGTGCTTAAACTCAGAATGTTATTTTCCATTTCAGGTATTTTCATAGGGGAACACATCCCTCTGGTAGTGTTTGGGATGGCCAAGATTCGTCACATCAATATCACTGCCTATCTCAGTGGTCTAAAGCTGGAAAGCAATGTTGACCATGTACATGCAAGCATTACACATAGGGAAAAAATAAAAGGTAAATGAGAGGTAGAATTGGTAAATTTGACATTTTTCATTGTTTCTCATTTTGACTGAAAGCATCTTGGAACTTTTCCCACATTTGAGGCAACTGTTCAATTACTGAGTTCTGTAGCCAATTCCATCGAGCTCAACTTTGAAATTTTGCCAACCTTGTACTGCAACAGTGTAACCTGTATAATTTCCCCATTTTGACCAGAACTTGTCCAGTTTTGAGCAAAAAAAGTTTCCTGGGTGAAATCATAACAATTACCATATATAATATTATTTTATATCATTCCTTATAAGGTGTGAAGAAAAAGCGGAGCAGTGAATCGTCAGCCACAGCTTATATTGGGCATTCCATGATAGCTCTCCTAGAAGGGGTACCACCTCAACTCCAGTAAGTTATTAATGTCCTAAAAATATCATAATAAGGAAATATACTTAAAGGTTCAACATTATTCGAAATTTCTCTCTACAGTCCTCGTTGCCCCTTTAATGAGACTCAAAGGGATAGAAACAGTTTATATAAGTACATTTTGATTTCATCGTTCCATGTTGCGACTTTTCTAAATATTCTGATTATAAACAGTTCTGAGTAATCCTGCAATTTTTAAGGTTGCCTGATAATCCTTTCTAATTTCTGTGAAAAAATGAATATTTTTAGCCTTTCATTTCGAAGGACAAAGCTGAAAAAGTATAATTTATATAGAAAATGTGATGTGTATATAATACTGAAGATTTGAAATTTTCTGAAAATGATGAGTTTTCATTTAGCCACATTTACTAATGCCTTTGTATGATTTTGTACTGCAATTATAGATAAATCTATAAATAAATAAATGAAAATATATGAAATAAATAATAAATTGATAAAATTTACATTTTCATCTACATGAAAGAGATACTGTAATGAAAATATGTATTATCAATTTTTCATTTTCAGGATGGTTGTCTGCGTGAACATTTCCAAATCACAGGGTTTGTATTCCACGAAGGTGAAACGTCACAAAGAGACCAACTCAGCCCTTGGTACCCTGGGTAATGTTGACATAGATATCCCGCAGCACCCTGTGGCGCTACATGGCATGGTTGCAAGGAGCTCTAAAAGAATATCTAGTACGCTAATGGAGTTTATACCAAAGAAAGGTCCTTCTAAGACCAGGTATGTTCTGGAAATAATTTACACAGCCAATATAATTTGACGCCGTTTCGGCATTGAAAAAATTTGGCGCTGTTTCGGCACCGTTTCGACACCGTTCCGGCACCAAAACCTTTCGACACCAAAATTTGCCTAGTCAGTCCATTTGGTGCCAAAATTTGGCACCGAAACGGCGTCGACAATCAGATTGCATTTTGGGGGTGTATACATGACTGAAGAATATGTAGCTTGTAACAATTACACTTCCACTGTTATACTTTTGTTATTAACAAAAGCTATAAGAATTAATGTTCAGTTTACTTACTGTCAACAGCTGCAGACATTGATATCATTAATTCTGGATTTGTTTGAAAGTATCTGATATATGTAGATGTCTCCCCAGTAACTAAAGACAATGCAGCTTATATTATTGAAATGTATAACATTAAAATGCCTTTCATATTCAGGCCCGTAGCCAGGAGGGTTCGCAGGGTTTGGACAAACCCCCCCCCCCTCCCCCCTAGCCAAAAGTTCTTTCAAAATTATGCAGTTTTTCACTATTTTGAGCACTTCTCAAGTGATTTTAGCCATATTTGGGCCAAAATTGTCAAATGTGAACCCCCCTGGAAATTTTTGAAAACTGAACCCCCCTTGGCAAATCCTGGCTACGGGCCTGATATTACAATTATATGATTATTTTGTGATAAAGCTATAGAAATTATAAAACAATCCCATTTATAGATCTGCAGACAGTATAGATGGCATTCCACGTGATCAACCCTCGAAGCATTCTGACATTAACGAGGATGAAGTCGCACCTGCGGAGGAGAAAGAGCTTCCACCTTCAGCTCCTCTTATGGTTGTTAACTTCAAATTGGCGCTGCAGGGAATGACGATCGGGGCTTCTTTATTACCGTCATTAAAGGCACAGTATAAGGTATAAAACATAGTTTAACTTCAAATTGGCGCTGCAGGGAATGACGATCGGGGCTTCTTTATTGCCGTCATTAAAGGCACAGTATAAGGTAAAAAACATAGTTTAACTTCAAATTGGCGCTGCAGGGAATGACGATCAGGGCTTCTTTATTGCCATCATTAAAGGCTCAGTATAAGGTAAAAAACATCGTTTAACTTCAAATTGGCGCTGCAGGGAATGACGATCGGGGCTTCTTTATTGCCATCATTAAAGGCACAGTATAAGGTAACAAGGCATTAATATGCAAATTGTCAGCACATGCTATTTGGTACAGACACCAACCACCAAACTCCAGCTACCAAACACCAACCATTAAAATACCAACCACAGAACACCATCCACAAAAAAGTTGGAGACTATAACAATATGTCACGGAGGTGACATAAAAAACCATAATCTGCTTCCACATACAAATAATGCAATATGAATAAAAACCCGAGACTAGGCAGATGGGGTGGCATTGAGCTGAAATGTTCCCTAAAGGAAACAATAGGATATAGTTGATATGGTTACTGAACTGTGGCATCGCATGGCCTCGGTAGATTGAGGAATGTACTATAGAACAGTATTAATATTGCGTTTTAGATCGGGAAGCAGAATAGAATGAAAATGTTGTATATGTATGTTTTAGATCGGGAAGGTGTCTAGTCGAGGGGTAACTGGAAAAGAGGCTAGATTCACAGTGGAATATCCAGAACATTCGCTCAGCTTCAATTCACAGGTAGGTTCTCAGAATGTTTTTTTGCATTTCAAACACTACAGTTGCCCAATATTACTTTAGTTGTCCAATATTACTTTAGTTGCCCAATATAAGTTTAGTTGCCCAATATTACTTAAGTTGTCCAATATTACTTTAGTTGCCCAATATAACTTTAGTTTCCCAATATTACTTTAGTTGTCCAATATTACTTTAGTTGCCCAATATAAGTTTAGTTGCCCAATATTACTTAAGTTGTCCAATATTACTTTAGTTGCCCAATATAACTTTAGTTGCCCAATATTACTTAAGTTGTCCAATATTACTTTAGTTGCCCAATATAACTTTAGTTGCCCAATATTACTTTAGTTGTCTAAGTTTACTCCAAGTTGCCCAACATTATTCACATTTTTTTCAAATTTTACTCACATTTTCCCAATATTACTTGAAGTTACCCAAAATTGGTCACAGTTGTCCAATATTACTCAATTTTAGTAACACATTAAAGGTCGTAAAATACAAAAATAAAAAATTTCAAATGATACCCCATAAGTTATGAAAAAATACAGTGTTTTATCCCCGGGATTTTATCAGAATTTCTGGATCGGCCCATATAAACTGCTACAAGAAAAACAATGAAGACATTTTTGACTTCTTACTACTTTATTTTCGAGAAATATGAACTGAATTTCATGAATTATTTTTTTTATGCCTTTTAATACTTATCATTGTCTGCAGGAGGGATGGTTTTTCCCCCTTGTTTAAAAATTTGTCCATGTCGGTGCTCCAGGAAATTCCAGATCTTGGCTGTTCTGTTAACACCCCCTCTGAATTGTACTTGCCATTCAATCTAGTGGCTCCACATCTTGAATACCACCAGCCGCCACCATTTAAAGACTGGGCACAGTGTACTTTGCCATTTGAGTCATTGTCACGGTCATTCGTGGAAAATTCCCTGTTTCTCATACTCAAAGCTTGGGCACCTGCCGTACCCTCCAAAAATGACCCGATATATGCTTTGTAATTCTCTGTCTCATTAGATATTCTGAAATTCTCATGAATCGAGTAGTACCATGTCCCATTTGGGTGATGAAGATCGAAACGAATTTTGTAATCATTTAACGTTACCAGCTCATGAATTTTCTCATTTCCAAGCCAAAATTCACCATTTAAATCGCCAAATCCATTTTTATATTCATCCCAAATTTTGTCATAGAAACTCACTGTACCGTCAATCCGTCTTTGTATGACACTCCATCCATTGTCAGCCATATTGCAATAGATGTGAAATGGCGGTAGATTTAAATTTGGCTGTATGACGTAACTTCCACTTTTTCTTATCCCCCTGTTAAACCAATCTTCACAATCTCTTGGGGCGGTAACAGCCATTGAATACCACCCGGCATCGACAAATTTCGCCGATTCTGGCACAGGAAACTCACCATAACTGACATGTTCACAAACCCCATCTTTAGGGTTGTAATTCACGGCCCAGCATGTTAAATCGCGTGTGCACTCTGCAGCGCAATCCAGTCTCGTGACCCCTATGTCTGTTCGAATTGCCTGAGCTCGTAAAACTTTGTATTGGTTTATATGATAGGTGTTCTGAATATATACATGTCCAATACACTGATGTAATATCCCAATCATAAGTACAGATGTAAACATTTTAATGATTAATTCCTTAATCATTTATACATGTAGTTTTATACATATATTATTTTTCTTTCATTTCATCCTTTGTATGTCTCTTTCATATTATTGTCTTTTTATTGACATATGCAGATATCTCACCTGGTGTATAAAATAAATCCATGAATCAACTGTTGATAGTATTTAGTAAAAGTTAGTTATAACCATTTTTTGTTTAGTTTTAACTTTGTGTAATTATCATATATTTGTCTGATAATATATGTATCCTCTGGTATATAGAATACTGTACAACCATAAATCAATGGTCGTCAATAGATTTCAACAATTACATGTAGTTAATAATTCTTCATTAATTTTAAGTTTGTGTAATTATCATATACATATTTGAAGACTAATGCAAACTCGTGGCATCTTGTTCATACATCCTAAACATTTTTTAGAATAGATCATATTTCTATCGAGTATGTTGATTTAAAACTCCCGGTAAAGGGAATAATAGACACATACATGCTGTCCATCACTAACAGCAGTTTGTCAAAGGTTGTATTTGAAAGTCATTTTCTGTATTTCTTCGATCATTGCGAGTCTTTGTTGATGTAGTCTGTATAGTATCCAGGGTAATGAAATTCCAATTTTGTTTGCTAAGAGTTTCTTAGTTAAAGTGGCAAAGAGAGAAATGAACAGTGTTGGGAAAAAGTGTAACATTTTTAAAATCAGAACATTTTTATGAAATAAATTCACAATTTTTAATTTTTTTTCAAAAATAGGCAGCATTGACTAGAAATTTTGTGAAAAAATGATGAAAAATTAAGACAATTTCAAAATACTATTCCCAACTCTTGTCCATCCTTTAGTGTCCCTTTAAGAATAAATTGTGTTTCTAAATTGTCTATGATATTTTCTTCTTGATTTGTGTACTTATTCATTCTTTGTGGACTTACGCTGCAGTAAATCTCAATTGCTGAATCTAAATGAAGCTGCAGAATCATTAATGAATAGTTAGGCTAAAGCGATTAATTTCTAAGTTTCACGTCACAATTTCAGTCAATATATTTTTCCCAATAAGTCATGCTTTTGTTTGCTACACAAAAGAAACAGAGATATATTGGCTAGATTTGAAAAAAGCAAGCTGCCCGCTTGTGGTTTAAGCTAAAAAAAGAATATTTTTAATGGAGGATGATCACTCTAATAGTTTGTGTTAGAATGTGAGTATGCTTTATCAGAAGTACTTACAGTTACAGTAGACAATTTTTGTACTTTGGTACATTATTTCATGAGATTTATGTATTGCTATTCTCTCAGATGTCAAAGATTGAATAATGAGAAAATATGAGTGCAAGGTTACTGAACAAAATTTTATATTTTTCTTCTATTTGCCATCAATTTCTGATGTTAGCTTTTAGTAGAACTCTAGTTATTGAGAAATAAAAAGCGGGGAATGTTGCAAAAACGTTGAAAAAAATAAAGGTTGCAAAATAATATTGGGCAGTTTTTAAAAAAGCCAGATATGGCCAAATTATCGAAATCGTTGTTCCCTCTTCAAAAGAGAAGACGCGAAAATCTTTCCTTATAAGGGCAAAATATTTCCCATGATGCAGTTCGCGGAGGAACAAATTTATACTTCCTTATTTTCCCTCATAGGTTTAACATGGGGATTTTCACACCTATTTTTCAAACGATATATTCGTTCATATTCCCGTACGAGAGTACAGAAAAAATTATTAGAAACGATTGATCTCTCATTAATCTTAATATAACAGCTATTTTTTTCATTGTATTAATTCATAGCGTGGTGAAAACGATGATTGAAAAGTGAGAAAATATTCTGAAAGAGAAGGTCACGTGATCAGTAGACTAGTCGCCATATTGGAAAAAACAATTCCATTCGACTTTCAATACTTTCATGCCAATCTTACCGCACTACAAACTGCGACATCGATGCAACAACTGAATAAAAGTATTCATCTTCAAATTACATTATAGAGTTACGTTGAAAACCCACAAACAACTGAGCAGTAGACCAAAGAAGATGCGTCGCTATTATCTAGGTCAATCTGTTCAGTGGTCCGAAAGCAAATGTATAGTACTCGTTTCCGAATTTTGTTGTTCATTGTACAATCTTTTATTGATTAAACTCGGTATACTGACCATTAAAGCAATGACAAAGAAGAATACTTACGATGGTGTCATTGTTTTATTTAGCGTGCGGGTGTAAAAACAAAATTGAGTAATTAGTTTGATTTAGAACTTTCGTGTCACGCAAATAGCTACGCGAAATGCATAGTGGGAAAATATTGACCAATCAAATTTTGTCCTTTTTGAGTGCTTTTTCAGTGCATATTTGCGAACGTTCTGATTCAAAGAGCGAACTGCGAAAAGGAGAATTACCAGCAGCTTAGAACCAATCTGATATCAGTATCTAGACAAGGTGCATAATATTTATTTATACTGGCCTATTAGAATTCACAAAAGGTTTTATTGCCTGGCAGTTTGTTTGTTTCTCAAGGGCTCATTAGTTTTTATGCTTATTAATCCTTAGTGATGCAGTTTTATGGCTTAATCTTAATCTTTGATTATGAATCTAGCTCAGTGATTCACTCGTAACATTTTGTTGATCTTCTGTTTTTCTGTCATAGGTGTAAGCCAGGCCAAATAAAAATATATTGATCCGTTCAATCGAAACTGTGAAAATAAATCAATTGCATTTCTGTATAATACCAGGATGTCAATTCAAGGTTTTTACACAATTTATTTTTAACTCAAAAGCTGTTTATTCACCGACAAAAATGACGTACTTATTTATTTGAAGTAACAAATATTTTAATTGATATTTAGACTATCCAGAATAATTATTAGAAGCCTTGTTAAAATATGTTAAAAATTTGTAATCGGAAAACAATCATTCCTTATTGTATGACATTTGTGACTTTTTCAATAACTTTGTATTGGATCATAATAGGCTTCCAACTTATTGTTTGCAATTAGATAAGCATGATTGACATTTTCATCGCATGTGCTGATTCATTTTAGTCGTTGAAGAGCAGCTTTTGAGTAAAAACTTGTGTGAAAATCTTGTAAAAACGAATAGTTTCAGTTACACATTACACATATTAGGATAACATCCCATGATAATTAAGAGTGTTAAATACAAGGTCATTCTCTTCATTCCTTGCTCCTTCCACTCTTTTCCACTTTATAATCTTTAACACATAGCTCTAACAGTTTTCTTCTCAATTTATCTTGGCTGAAAAAATATATCTTGGCTGATTTTCTTCTGATTTATATATTGTTATTAAGAGTGTTTACTTAATGCCTTGCTAATGCATCTCATTTCTTCATTTTCCACTTAAACACAGAAAGCTGTAACATTTTCCTTCTCATTGGGTATTGTATTTTTATGAGGGTTAATATTCATTTTGCAAGGATTAGCAGATCTATGTTAATCTTTATAATCCTATCAATTCCTGATAAGCATCTCATTCCTGATCCAGTTATTGTTTTTACCCTTCCATAAAAATGTTCTAACTATGTTCTATTTTTATATCCCCACAAAGAATTTGTTATATCAATTGTGTTTTAGTGACCAGTGTTTTTTCCATTAGTCTGTTGTTGTATGTTGGTGCTTGGCTTTTGTTACAAACCGTTACACTTTTGTAACCTTTCACAAGTTAGGTGGCATTTTGCCATGTTATATTGTTGGTAATACTGCTGCAATAAGTCCATGGTTTTAGATTTATGTTTTAATGTTTATCTCAGTCTTTTCAGATTTGTTAGAATGTCTCCCTATTTTTCATTTAGTTGATTAAGTTGAGTTGATTGTTTGTAATATTTTGGAAGGGTTCAAGATTGTAAATTGCCAATAATAATCTTAAGCGAATCTAATGCTCTTTTAATAACTTCCTTGCCCTGGCAACAATTTTAAGACGGTCATGTTTAAAATGTAAAAAGAATGAAATAGAGAGGAATTAGCAAGGAATAAATTAAATGGGCTTATAAGCGATACCCTAACTGAAACAGAAATGCTAGAAAATCAGTTTTTTCTTTAATTTTAAAGAGAAAATCAGTGGAATATCCATGTAATTGGAGGAATTTTATCAATGGGTAATAGGAATTTTATCAATGGGTAACATCTTTATCCTTTTTCTCTAAGCTTAATCAAAGGTAGAATTCAAGAAAATATATTTTCTGTGATATAACATCTTTCTGTTTCACCTGAAACACACATGATGTACTAATACCACAGAATTTAAACTTCATCCTATCTTTTTCACAAGTGAATCTATTCAGTGTTCAAAACTGTCATGACAATTTTTTTATTTTATTTATCTGTTTTGATTCCTCAGGAATGCTTTTGTAGCAGCGGCTCAACAATTGCGTTCGTCCATTTGAACATTTTCATATTGACAATTTGTAAAAAGTATTCCTTTTTCCATCCAGAATAATATTTCTCAATGATATGTCTCGATATGTATAATGATGAATATTCAAAAATCTTGATTTTATCTTTCAGATGACAACTTCAGAGACAAATCTCCCTACATCAGCTAATATTGATCTGCCTCCCATGCACCTCCATGCGGAATACCGGCAACATACTGGGGAAAAAGTAAAGTCCAAGGGCCTCACGGAGGGGCTCGTGTTCAGGGAGGGGAACTATTTCAATGCTGTTGCAGAGGTGAGGTTAACCATTTTTTGGTTTTATATTTACAATATATTCAATCTTTATTGTTATCGTTAATTCTAACGCAATTCAATAATTTTACAGAAACTCCAAGCTTTTGTCTGAAAAAATTGATGATATTTTCTACTTTTTTCTCTAACAATTATTTGTCATTTCTGGAATAAAAAATAATAAATATGTTAAAAGGAAAGGAAATATAATGGTACAATTATAATGGAATAATGATTGTAATGGTACAATTATATTTTTCCAGGTTGGCTCTTTTGAACATAGTCTTACAACAGATCTGCTGAATCACCTGGTCTTTGTACAGAAAGTCTTCATGAAGGTAAGAAATCTTGATGAGGATGTTTCTGTAAGCATCTGTAACATTTGGGGATATACACTTTATTAAGTGTCACCCATTTCATCTCTCTCTCTCTCTACTTCTACAGTGAACAACATTAATAACCTGTAAAATAATATGTGAAAATAAAGATTTATAAAAAAAAGTGTCACCTATTTCATGTTTTATATCTTTGTGTGTATTTGAAATAAATAAATAAAAGATAAATAAGAACTACACTTTTTAACCATTTGAGTGATGGTGACATTTTGACATTTTAATTCCTTGTTTCGTATTAGTTTTTTTCGCTCTTTGCAGCAATGAACAAGTTGCCTATTGGGTAATGGAACAAATTCCAATATGCTCAATACTGGCAATCGTGGTTTCAACATAAATGGTAATATATGGACACAAAATCAGTTAAATCGAATGAATATTTTTCTTTAAATTCTTTTGTAGGAAGTGAACGAAGTGATGCAGAAAATATCTGGGGGAGATAAACCAGTTCCCCTCTGGAGTACCGAAGGACATAAGATACAACAACATGCACCTAACCCACTGTTGTATTCACTTCAATTCAAACTGAAGGTAAGTAATATGTTTCCACAGACCACAAAAATGTGGTTGAAGTAATTCTTTCATTTAAGTATTTTGATTGAATGGTTGATTGACTGATTTGCTTGATTGATTGATTTAATTTAATTCATTGATATCCCTTGATTAGCCCTGACTAATATTGCATAAATGTGATGTCTATATATATTGAAATGAAAAATAATGAAATTAAGACAAAATCTACAGGCTGTCCTCTGATATAAATATTAAGTGTAGTGACTATTCGCAAGAGTTAGCCTGTAGACTTATTAAAAGAAAGTTATTATAAAAGTCTATATTTTCAGGGTATTCAAATCACAGCCAATACTCCCACATCATCTGCAGTGAGATTCGAAACTGGGGCCATTGAATTAGAGCTATCTAACCGAGTACTAAACACCCAAACGCAGCTAGCTCCGCAGAACAAATATCTCAAGGTTTTCATCAAGGCGAAGGTTGATTTGAACCTAGCATTAGGAGAGTTGAACAAGGTGTGTCAATACAAATCAAATTTTAAAAGATCTGATATCATTTAATTCATTTATCAAATATTACAGTGTAAAAAAACATTTTTTCGAGGTCTCCTCTGCCGAAGGCAGCGCGAAGTAGGAGCGTAGCGACTACTTTGCGGGAGACCTCGAACCATTGATCACGTTTGCTCCTGTAATTATTCACTTCTTCACCTCTTTAAAATGTGATTTCAATCAGTAGATCAAATTTTCGGACTCTGACCTCAAATTCAAATATTAATATTTATAAGAAAAAATACTGACTCATATCTATATTTTTAAAACTCTTTTAAATAAAGTGAAATGAAGCCAAAATCAGCTAAAATTATGCAATGTCGTAAAATGGCGTGACTGGAATATGATGCAATCGCCTGTGACGTCAGACACATATTGCCACATCAACAACTAAACAAACAATTAATATAGACTTCACTGATTGGTTTAAAGATTATTCGCATCATTTGTGACGTCATAAACATGTTACCAACAACTAAACAAATAACAAATAGGCATATAGGTTCATTCAGTGCCACGCTCTTGAATCAGTTATAAACAGAATAATCAACAGATATATGAGAGGCTCAGGCATTTTTTGGACTTGGAGACCTCGACTCGAGGAGTTTGCTGCATTTTCTTGTTAGCATTTTCATTCAATTTATTGTAATTTAAAAAAACATACTTGCTGAAATATAAAATAAAATGAATTGTTTGCTGAAAGTAAGCGAATTTTTGTCTGTAAATTCAACCCCTTATTATCGCCCATACAACAGGAATCATGAGATGAGGTTCAGATAGCTATTTGCGAGCTCAAATATAATAGTCACCATATATCCTTGCTTGAAAGTATGGTTTGCCATATATGGTTTAACCTCTTGACTACCTGGAGTGACGAGATTTCTCGTCACCTCTGATATGACCTTGAAACCCAGAGCGACGTCTAATTTTACTAAATTGAGCATCTAAAGTTGTATAGGTTTGTAGTAAAATGTCAACTGGGCAAAAATGAAAAATTCTCTGGTTTCAACCGATTTTAGAGCCTGGGATTCAAGAGGTTAAATAAAGTAAGTGTAGAAGAACCGCTTTTTGCCATACATTTTTAAGTTTTTTTTTCTTTTTACAGACTTTATTAAGGTCACGTAAGTTATATGCATCATTTTTTTCAGAATCCAATGTTTGAGGAGGCCGAACCAGAGTTTCAAACATTGGCTTTCTTCAAAACCCGAATTGAGATTCGAAATGCGTTACAAGATGAGATGATTCCTGGCCAATCAGATGATCAGGAAGCTCTTCTGATATCTCTCTGTCGACCAATCATATTCTTTGAACCAATAGCCGCAGATAAGGCAGTGTTGGTCTGGCTTAACTATAGGAATGCTTATGAGTATTGGAACGAGCAGCGCCTTGGGCTAAATAAAGAGGTATTAAAACACATTAAAATAGAGTGGAAAAGGAATAGAATTGGCAAGGAATAAAGTAAACAGCCATACGGTTGACACTCTAAATTATATAGAAATGCAAGAAAATGTAAATCATTCGTATTTATCTATAACCATCAATGACCAGGTTTCAAAGTGGAAATTTAGAGGAGAAAATGGTGAAATTTAATGGAGTATCTTTGTTTGATGAAATGGGCATCTGTGTACCTTTAATAGTGCAATCTAATGGATTATCTTTCTTTCTAGGTACAACAAGCCACAAGACAAGTGTTTGATAGAATTCCAGTGACCAACATACAGCCAGATATATCCACCCTTGGGACACTGTTCCTACAGCTGACTGTAGATGACATGGGCATCTGTGTACCTTTAATAGTGAAATCTAATGGATTATCTTTCTTTCTAGGTACAACAAGCCACAAGACAAGTGTTTGATAGAATTCCAGTGACCAACATACAGCCAGATATATCCACCCTTGGGACACTGTTCCTACAGCTGACTGTAGATGACATGGGCATCTGTGTACCTTTAATAGTGAAATCTAATGGAGTATCTTTGTTTCTAGGTACAACAAGCCACAAGACAGGTGTTTGATAGAATTCCAGTGACCAACATACAGCCAGATATATCCACCCTTGGGACATTGTTCCTACAGCTGACTGTGGATGACATGGGCATCTGTGTACCTTTGAAGACATCCAAGGTAAACTTATGTAAAGTATGATATTTTGACAAATTTTCACTAAACCATTAAATACGGTTTTTAAACGCTGAATCCTATGGCTTATGGATTTTTGCTACTTGAGTTACATAATTTGATTTAGATGATCCTGAAAAATCTAGTGATGAACTATCCCAAACTTCGATGGGTATGACTATTGACTGTTAATTGTTTACTTTTGACTGATCTTTCATTCATTTATAGTTAGTTGTAAAATATTTTACCATAAGTAGGTAAGTTAAATTAAAACAGTAACTACATGTTTAAATAAAAGTTAATATATGATATTGTTACACATTGTTATTTAGCTTTTGACATTGAACTCGATGGCAGTCTGGCCCAACCAAAACAAATAAAGCCAGTTGTGACATCTATTTATTCAGCTTTAATAGAAACTCCCTTATTACCAATTAACCATGGAATTAAGAGAACATCCTATGCTTTACTCATGATATGATGTTAACAGACTCATGGATATTGATATCTACACTCTCTCGCTACGTTTGCTTGTGCAGATATCATATCCATTCATGGATAAAAATCATATCACTCATAAATCTTACATCTACATGTATAAACAAGACATTTACATGCGCAATGTCACAACCTACCATTTGTTACAGACTCAAATAAATCCTACTTCTACATTGGGCATGTCAATGCCTTGTTTATACGATGTCACAACCTGGAATTCTTAAAATTAGATAATGATTTTCAATATATTTTGACGTACAATAAACTAGGATTTTTGTATTATTGTATTATAGGATGTTATTGGTGTTCCTCAATTGAGTCGCATGATGGATAATGAGCCCGGGTCAGCCCTAGTGCTTACAATAGAGAGCACCCTAATATCTGCTTGCTCAAGGGGGTCCCTAGTCAGTAAAGGAGACTTTAAAGGTATGTGTGCAAAAGAAATGGATAATCCTTTTGACCCAGTGGATAATTCTTTTGACCAAGTGGATAATTCTTTTGACCCAGTGCTGCATACAAACTGGGCAAGAAGAATGCCAAGATTTGAGCTTATTTAGAAGGCCGCTTTTTTATTTAATGTTACGAGCTTGACAAAATCCTAATAGGTTTTCTGACTTGTAAAAGGGACTGGACAATTGATTATGATTATGTATTTGTCAGAAGAGACTCTACACAGCCAATATAATTTGGCATCGAAAAAATTTGGCGCTGTTCCAGCACCGTCTCGACACCATTCCGGCACCAAATCCTTTTGACACCAAAATTTGCCACCGGACTAGTCAGTCCATTTGGTGCCGAAACGGCACCGAAATTTGGCACTGAAACGGTGTCGAAAATCAGATTGCATTTTAGGAGTGTATTGTTAATGGCCTGCGCATGTAAAATTTTGGTGAGGCAATTGCCTCATCTACCTTTTGCCTCACTGCACTGATTGTCCTTATCCTCTGTTGCAGGATTCTGTTTGCGTTTCACCGAGGAGTTTGAGATGTCATGGGACGACTGGAAGCCATCTAGCAATATAAGTCCCGTAATGAATGCATGTGTCGTACCCCAAGGGACCTATGAGGTCTGTTCTAGAACCGTCAATAAACCAGGTATACTATTCTGTCTTATTGAATTGTAACTGGGGATATAGTTCTGTTGCACTTTGAAAAAGTGCTGTATTATAGTAGTTGGGCACAACATTCTTGTTATCAAAATTCCAAGTTCAATTTTTACAGAGACAAGAGCAGACAAGTCCCAAGATGTATTTAGGTTTGGGCATGCTTTGTAAATTACATTTGGCCAATTTGTTTTAAAAGTCAATGATGAATGCAGGTTTCAGGTACCCTAGGGAACCTTCATTTTCACATGTTATTTTTCCCCTGGAAACTCTCCTATGGAAAAATAACACCCAACTTTTTCCGCCTTTCTAGTTTTCATGCATGTAATTAAGTGGTGATTAAATCCATCGCTTCTATTAATATTTCAGATTTGAACAGTCAAAATGCTAAATGGATTCTGAATGTCTTATGGGAAATGAAAGGCATTGATATCCACATAAACACATTGATGGGGCATCTCATAGTTTCTCTTAACCTTTCAGATTGAAACAGTCAAAATGTGAAATGGATTCTAAATGTCTTATATGGGAAATGAAAGGCATTGATATCCACATGAACACATTGATGGGGCATCTCATAGCTTCTCTTAACCTTTCAGATTTGAACAGTCAAAATGCCAAATGGATTCTAAATGTCTTATGGGAAATGAAAGGCATTGATATGAGCACATTAATAAGGCATCTCATAGCTTCTCTTAACCTTTCAGATTTGAACAGTCAAAATGCCAAATGGATTCTAAATGTCTTATGGGAAATGAAAGGCATTGATATCCACATTAACACATTAATAAGGCATCTCATAGCTTCTCTTAACCTTTCAGATTTAAACAGTCAAAATGCCAAATGGATTCTGAATGTCTTATGGGAAATGAAAGGCATTGATATCCACACGAACACATTGATAAGACATCTCATAGCTTCTCTTAACCTTTCAGATTTAAACAGTCAAAATGCAAAATGGATTCTGAATGTCTTATGGGAAATGAAAGGCATTGCTATCCATATGAATACATTGATAAGACATCTCATAGCTTCTCTTAACCTTTCAGATTTGAACAGTCAAAATGCAAAATGGATTCTGAATGTCTTATGGGAAATGAAAGGCATTGCTATCCATATGAATACATTGATAAGACATCTCATAGCTTCTCTTAACCTTTCAGATTTGAACAGCCAAAATGCCAAATGGATTCTAAATGTCTTATGGGAAATGAAAGGCATTGATATCCACATGAACACTTTGATGGGTCAACTTCTCTCTGGACTTGGACAGACTCTTACCGGACTTGCTGGAGACCACTCATCTGATTTGGATGTTGTTGATAGTGGCCTACAGAATATTCCATCTATAAAGGTACAATCACTTTATTTTGATTTTTTAGAGGCTGTCATATGTTCACTCTAAGGTTCCATATTGTGATTGAACAAACGTAAGGTGCTCACGCATCTCAAACTTCCGACCTCATGGTTACAGCACTCTACGCTGCACCCGAACCTCTATTACATCGTCATTTTTGGTCTAATTGATCTAAATAAGCCGGTCTAAGAGACATCGTTGCTATACCCCATTTATCGCCCAAGAACACTTGATGGACGTTTTACACAAAACAAAATGCATCGGAGTCCAACGTAATAACAAATCCCCAGGGATCTAATTTGCTAATTTTGCAACAATTATTTTTCATGATTTTACCGCAATCGCGAAGAGCGCGAAAATAAATCGCACGCAAAAAAATACTGGGAGTACAGTAAACAAATAAATGAATAATAAAAAAAATGAAATAAATAATTTATTAATTGTTTAATTAGTCTCGATAACATGATTGTTTAGTCATATTTCCTGCACAAAAGACAGCAGTATACATACAACTGGATACCTTTGTAACCAATATATAACAAAACCTACATTGACCTTCTTACAGGTGGACCCTGTTTTAAGAAAGCAGTCCACATTGACAGAAGTCCTCCCTGAGTTTGTGTATGACACAAGCATTGAGCCAAAACAGCGTGCTAGACTTATAGAAAGAGAAATGAATGAACAAGCAAAGGTAGGCTTATAAGGACCAGAGATTTATTTCAATAGTTTTGTTTCTATGTTTGATTGATTTGTTTCATCAGATTGTTTTTTTCTTTCCCTGCATTTTTTTTGTTTCCCAATATTTGTGTTTTTTGTTTCACCATGTTGGCTGATCCATTCACCACATTCATTGATTTGTTTCATCACACTGGTTCTTTTGTTTCACCAGGTTGTTCAAGACCTAAAGCAACTAGGGGCCAGCCAACAAACTGTTGAATCTGAGGAACAAAAACTACACGAACTAGAACAAGTTCTATCTAATGACTTCCGTCGCGACGTCATCCAAAAACTTAAACGTCAAAGCGTTAAAGCCACTGCTCTTAAAGACAAACTTGGTTTAGGCTACAAACCGGCACATTACAGGTATGTTGTATATATTTTGTTTATATGATTTGAATAACAAAATAGACATTGTAGATTAAATTAAAATTATTAGGGGTGAGGCAGGCTGTGTGGTGTTCTTTGACCGTGCAAGTTGAGGTTGACCAGATTTTTGTACCCTGGTGTATTGTATGAACAGAGCGAAAGGACTAGGCTCTTTAAATGTTTAAAAATAATTAATTGGTATTAATATAGTACAATATAATTGGCTCGTTTATACCTAATACTAGAATAATGGAAGACCAGCTGTAAGTTAATCAACATTGCATGTTGTGCTGTGTAATTTTGAGGAAAGTCATGGTGGCCATGTTTTAAAATGCAAAATAGAGTGGAAACGAGTGGAATTAGCAAGGAATAATGTAAAGAGTCATGTAGGTGACACTTTAAATTGTATAGAAATGCAAGAAATCAGACACTTCATTCAAATTTTAGAGAGAAAAATGTAAAATATGCAAGACAACCATCATGACTTTTCCTGTTGTTCTTTTTTATGTGAAATATTACAACTCAGTTGTTGTAATTGTTGTTATTCCAATGATTTGATTTCAATTACTCACTTAGGGATGTTGTCAAATTATCAACAGTAGTGGAAATTCAAGTTAATTTTGTTATCTAACGAAATATTAAAATGTTGTTTTTTCTTTCACATGAATATTAAAAAATCAACACTATTCTCTAAAGAAACCAGCATTTAGCCCCTCCCCATAATGACATAAACTTCGTTCTTCCTCAACTGTTGATAATTGAACACTATCCCTTATGTCTGTTGATTCATCAAATCAATTGATTCATTCATTAATAGCCCAGTTGAATTTGCCAAATAGCTAAAATACAGTGTGTGTCCTTTTCTTTTGTTGTTTTGTATAATTACTGTTTTTGGAATGTTATATTTTACTATGATAGGCTGTAGTGAATGTTGCCTTGTGATTTGTTGTAAACCTTCCCTCTTTTACAATACCCTACCACCTTCCTTTTCAGCTCACATGTTTAATTTGAAACTTAATAAGAAATTGTTGTGCATCAGATTTTGATATTATCTTAAATAATCCCAATAATTTTAACTTGACATGTAAAGTATTATTATGATTATAAAGATGATAATTATGAGATTATAATCATTCTGAAAAACGTTCTTAATTCATATAGTCTCGGACCCTCGGGGTGGGGGGGGGGGGTCACAGATGTTTAGCAAGACTGTTATTCGATAGTTCACTTTATTGTGATGTTTTTTTCTCTTATTATTCAATTTTGCAATATTCTTTAATGTATGGGATTGGTCACTCAAAATTCAATCTGAACATGCACAAATGTAACATCTTATCTGAGTATTTAATCTGAATATTCAATTTGGACATTTATTCTGAACATTCAATTTGGACATTTATTCTGAACATTCAATTTGGACATTTATTCTGAACATTCAATTTGGACATTTATTCTGAACATTCAATTTGGACATTTATTCTGAACATTCAATTTGGACATTTATTCTGAACATTCAATTTGGACATTTATTCTGAACATGTACAGATCTGAACATTCAGTGTGAACAAACAGCGAAAGTGTCACTGCTGAGACAGTATTCAATAAACTGAACTTTGATGCGTTTAATTCTATTATTCATGAAAAGTATTGGTTTGATGTGAATATGAATACCTTTTTTAATTTCAGAGGGAATTGGAGGTAGAGTAATGCTTTAATCAAGTAAATGTCACACTTTTGTACAGCTTTATATAGAATGCCTCTTTCTGAAGGCATTTTTCATAAAGCACAGACAGTGTGTACCAAGCACACACACACATACTGTATTTTCAAATCATTTGAAACAAAACTCCACCCTTATAGAAAATGCAGTACATTAATTAATGCTATGGTGGTCAGTAGTGCCTTACTTGTAATTTGCTCGTTCTTTAATATAATTATATATTCAACTTTTAACCAATAATACAGAGGCTTGTAAAATAAAAAATGATTATATTTCACTCCTCTGAGTTTTCCTCAAGATAAAACAATGATTTCTGCAAATTACATTCTGCGGGAGGAAAGCCATTTACACTTGAATTCTCTGGAATTTCTTTCAAAAATGTGAGAAATGAAAATATTGAGTTCCTTATGGTGTGCTACCATCTGGTGAGTAAAACAAAATAATTGAAATTATTCTGTGGTTTAGGACGGAATCATGCATTTTATTAATTCTGAAATACCAAATTTATGTTAGCTCAGCGTGAGATTCGTCATTAATTGAACAAAACTCAAGATTCTGTAAATCTGTAAGTGGATTAAAGTCAGATGAGTGATCTTAATGCTTGTACGTTATATCTTATATGTGGCTTTATGCAATAAAATATCAATAAGCAAAATTAAAGTATAAAACTTGCTTTATATTCAAGGCAACAGCTGAGATTGTATACATATCCAATCTTGAATATGGCCTGAATTAATAATGAAATTGGCTTAGATTCCAAAATAAGGCCTCGCTAAAAAGAGGGCCTCTGGGAGTGCCAGGGAACCTTAAATCTGAATCCTATGACCAGCCTTATAAGAACTCAATAATCATACCAAATAAAAGCTTGATGTTTCAGGTTCTCACTCCACTCTTCATTAGTATTGTGATATGAGCCTGGCCATGGGAAAACCGGTCTTATCACAAAAATTAAAATTGTGCTACAGAGCCAAAAATGTGCTCAAGATTAAGAGGAAAATTTGCTAAATTCAAATCAGTCTTTTGGTCTATATCTGCAAGAAAAAATTGTTAACACGTAAGCCATGGCTAATTTGAAAGGTCTCTTTGTGTTTTTTAAGATAAACAAAAAATCAAAAATTGAAAAATATGTGATAAGATCCCTTTTCCTGTGGCCTGGCTCATATAATCTCTATTGCCAACAAAAACAATAACATTGATTTTGAGCTTTGTTTACAAAACAACATGAATTATTGATAAAGCTGCCACATTTATTGATATTGGCATTGATTGATATTATATTATAAGATTGGCCTGGGAATCACTGTGAGCCTCCATCAATAAAATTCTAGATTCAGAAGATTTGTTGTAATGTTTAGATTTATTGGACTTTCCCCGTTTAACATACAAATTTGATTTTGGAACATTTAACCCTTCAATTTTAAAGAGTTAACTCTTGGATCTGGGGCATTCAATCTTTTAACTTGGGGAATTCAACCCTTGAATTTGGGAAAATCAACCCTTGAGGTTGTGACATTCAACTTTTGAATTTTGGACATTCAACCCTGGATAATCATTCCTTGAATTAAGGACATTTCCCCCAAGGATTATTCTATAGAAAAGTTAAAATAATAGACGAAAAACAATATGTTGTGAAATTGATATTTACAACAAATATTTCATTTTGTTCACTTAGGGATGGAGACCCGGCTCATGAGGAGTAATCTTTATTTGAAAATAGTTTTAGATTTAAAGTTTTAGATTTTGCTTCATGGAGATTTCTAACATTATTCAGTACACAACATCTCTCACATCTCTCAGCATAAATTTATATCTTAGTATAGCAAATTCTTTCAGCACAAAAATATCTCGACATAAAAACTGGAAATAAAAGCACATAATAATCATAACATTATCTTTCAGCATAAAATCAAATTTCACCATATTATATCTGAACAATATTATCAATGCTCAACTTCATATGACATTAAAATGACATCATATGACATATAAATGATGATGTCATTCGTCTCAAATCAGTTATCAAAATTTAAAAAAATGAAAAGATGTTGTGTACTGTTAAATGAAAAATCCAGTGTGTTGCTTCGATTTACTTCCAAATGCAGTTTTAGAAAATGAAATTGCTTAAATTGCACAAATGCTAATACTCAATTTTTGTATTGTATTTATTTCAACAAATGCAGTTTTATATATAAAATCACCGGATCCACTCATCGGACCAAACATAGTTGGTTCTTAATAGATGTCTCTCTTTTAGAAGGTTTGACGCACTTTAGACAAATTTTCTGTATTTTTTAACTTTTACACAAATATATGAAAACTTTTATGAAAAATCTTTACATTAGTTCATTACTTTACCATTAGGGGATCATGTCAATATATCAATATTGTCCAAAATGTGATGAATTATTTTTCAAATTGAGCCATCCCCTCAATAGCAAAATGCATAAGAACCTTTTTGATTTTTCAAATAAAGGTTGATTTTTTTACCTTTATTGATTTTTCAAATAAAGGTTGATTTCTTTAAAAAAAATGTCAATACAAATATATTAATTACTTAACATTATGGAATTTTCCCATTTCTTATATTTGATTATGTTTGTGGGCACATTGGTATATTGTCATTACCCTTAAATTTGTGATTGCTTTAAATATTGTAATTTATTCTTGCATTATAAAGACAAAATATAATATCATTAAGTATCAACTCTACTATTGGTAGTAAGTAGATCTAGTTAAAAAAATTGATAAAAATAAAATGAAAAAACTAGTGTTTGTCAGTGCTTTATAGATAGGAATTACGGCAATAGTACATATGTTAATTTATACAATAAAACAGAGTGTTCAAATTTTATTATCGAAATATTGCTTATATTACACACATTAATAAGAGAGAAGGCATATTTATGATCAATTGAAAATTACCTTTATTTTTCTCAATAAAATAGATTATTGTATATTAATAGATAAGAGGTATTATACTACTTACTTCTATTTAAGGTTACACTTTATGCCTTGCTTAAATATTATGACATCAACTTCCAGATCTAAGTCAACGAGTGCAGGGATGCATGCGTGGAAGAAAAAAGATTCAATAACGGACAAAGAGAAACTTTTCCGCACAAAGAAGTCTGTTCATCCTTCGTTATCGCATAATCGCACTCAGTCCTTTGACTATACAAAGATTGAAATACCTACCGTCACATTTAATAAAAGCACAGACCATTCCGACTCTGATTTAGAGTAAGTAGTGTCTAAATATCGTGAAGAAGCTGTAAAGCCAGAACATTTTGATCGACCTTTCCAATAAATCTTGACCGCTTTTGGTAAATTAAAGAATTGGCTTAATTTATGATTTCATACTGTTGGATTTTTAGATTGAAGAGAGCAAAAAAGTTTTTCGAAATTAACTCTCAACTCATCTCTTGAAGTTGTTTTTTTTATTCCCTTTTTTTATTCATAGAAAACATTTTTATGGTGTTTTTAAGAAAGTTTAATTTTAAAAAAGTAAAATTTAATCTTTAACATGTATTTTAGCTTAGATGACATTGATTTACTCAGCAAAACATTGGACGATCCCTTTGATTCCAAGATAAGAAAAAGCCCTAATATTCCGCCAAGACGTCCATTAGAAAGAAAACCGGCGATTATTGCTGAGAAAAGTGATGGGAGCTCTTCAAGTGAGGAGGCTAATTTGGAAGATGTGTATCTAAAACACGCATCTGAAAGGTAACCTAAAGAAATTAAATAAATCGGCTTATTTGATAAAATTATGTATTATTCCTGATGCATTAAATCCAAGATTTTTACTGTTTTAACAGCCAACGTTTCAGCTAGTTTATTTTAATGAAAATGTACAACTGTGATGACACTAGTTTGTGTTTATGTATCAATTTATTAAGTGAAAACTGTCCTCTTTCAGAACTCACGGTCCCCCTCCCCCAGTGGTCACCAGAAAATCAAAGTCCTCTACGAGTAAAGAGTCCACTGCGAGCATGGGAAGTGGAGGTAGCGGGAAAAGTGGCAGTACAACGGAGATTGGAATCGACTTTGAGTTTGATTTGAAAGTTGAAATTGAAAGTGGGCAATGCGTGCTGCATCCAAAACATACTGAAGATGCAGAAGAAAATGTGAAAAAGTAAATTTCATTTTTCAATGTTTGATTGGTGTGGAAAACTAAAAGGCTTGTGATTTTTTAGAGGCTTTTGTAGGGTTTCAAACATCGGCAATGCAAATCTGAATAGGAGGTGCAAAACTAAGTAAACAATATAGGATATTCATGGCTGGGGCATAGTCTTAAAATTGTTCGTCTATTTCCTGTGAAATATTGTTGAGACAAATGCCTCATAGATACTGTAAACTCCCTGTTAGGAGATATTTACCTAGATAGGCATATCTCCCTCTCGATAAACCCCATATCCAAAACCTTCCAGTACATAACCCTTATGTAACATATATGTATGATTCTTACTCCTTTGTTCCGCCATTGTAGGGGAGTTAAGAAAACTATGTCTGGCCTTTCATCGGACAGCAGTCCCATTTTGGGGAGGAAGAAAACAGGGAAGAAAGATTCAACAGCCAAGTTGAAACAACAGCAGAGTCAGCAATCATTAGAGAATACAACGTTCTTCCTCCCTGGATTGGATGTTAAGGTAAATATTTTCAAAATTTAATTAAGATTTAGGGGTAGAAGACCCAATACAACGTTCTTCCTCCCTGGATTGGATGTTAAGGTAAATATTTTCAAAATTTAATTAAGATTTAGGGGTAGAAGACCCAATACAATGTTCTTCCTCCCTGGCTTGGATGTTAAGGTAAATGTTTTCAAAGTTTAATTAAGTTTTAGGGGTAGAAGACCCAATACAACGTTCTTCCTCCCTGGCTTGGATGTTAAGGTAGGTGTCTTCAAAATTTAATTAAGTTTTAGGGGTTGACTACACTAGCCTTTAGGAAGACCCGATACAACGTTCTTCCTCCCTGGATTGGATGTTAAGGTACGGGTCTTCAAAATTTAATTTAGTTTTAGGGGTTGACTACACTAGCCCTTAGGAAGACCAAATACAACGTTCTTCCTCCCTGGATTGGATGTTAAGGTACGGGTCTTCAAAATTTAATTTAGTTTTAGGGGTTGACTACACTAGCCCTTAGGAAGACCAAATACAACGTTCTTCCTCCCTGGCTTGGATGTTAAGGTAGGGGTCTTCAAAATTTAATTTAGTTTTAGGGGTTGACTACACTAGCCTTTATGAAGACCCAATACAACGTTCTTCCTCCCTGGCTTGGATGTTAAGGTAAATGTTTTCAAAGTTTAATTAAGTTTTAGGGGTTGACTACACTAGCCTTTATGAAGACCCAATACAATTTTCTTCCTCCCTGGCTTGGATGTTAAGGTAGCGGTCTTCAAAATTTAATTTCAGTTCTTAGTTTTAGGGATGGGTTACACTAGCCTTTAAGTGGACCTAATATTTTGTCATTTAAGCCTAAAGATGTGTATTTTTAGCTACATTTAAAAAAGGCTTGATGTTCGCTGAAAATTGGTCTCTTTGAAAAAATGGGGATATTTTTATTTAAAATTTGGGCCAAAATAGATTAATGTAGTATTAATGTCAGAATTGGAAATTATATGAGAAAAAACAACATTCTGCCTGCTTTGAATTTTGTAACAAAATGAATTCATTACCGATTAGATTATTGTGGGTACAATCCCATTATTGGCACTGTTATTAAATGAACATTGACGTACAACCAAAAAAAGTCACATTTAAAGATATTGTTAATGTATTTCAATTTAAATGATGTACATGTATTTACTTTGCAAAGCTGTACACTTTTTTGCAGATCACTTATTTTTAGATTTTTAGATTTGCTGTTCTTCGAATTCCAGTTCTATTTTGATATTTTCAGTTAATTTTCAGTCCTATTTTGGTATCCAAAGTAAATATCTTTGTCCAATTTGTGATGGTGCTATACTAATCAAAACATTATCCTATTTCACTATTCCAAGCTCATATCCAATCCTATTTTTCGCAATTTCTCCCCGTAGTATTCATTCATGCGTTCATTTTGGGCAACTGTAAATGTATCTTTCCATCCATCACTCGTACCTACAAAAAGTATCATTTTTGTATTTAAGTATTTTATAATGAGATTAAAATGCAATTTTTAAATAACAGATTTGTATACACAATAGTCCCTTTTTCATGCCTTGACAATGATGTTAATAAATAAAATATTATATTTTACTTTATTTTTATTTTACTTTGACACAGCCCCAAATCATTTATTTCCCATACCTTTTCCCATATGTTGCAAAGAATCATCTTTCATGTTTAGAGACTCCCGTCCAGCCTTGAAGACGTCATTAGTTGCTGGGTTCTGGCTCATGTTTGAGAATTTAAGATGTTCCGCCATCTGGCCTATTGTCTCATCAGGGATGTCTTTTCCAAGGAATTCGGCCACATCTTTTATGACCTTCGGCATATCCTATAGAAAATTCAAACTATATAAAATAAGTTTACTGGTAGGAATCCTTTACCCTATTTTGGCAAAAAAAGGTTCTAGTTCGTTAAAATCTGTACTATTTAATAGGCAGTAGTGAATACAGATTGTAGAATACAGAGTATGGGATATAGATGGTGAATACAGATTGTAGAATATAGAGTATGGGATATAGATGGTGAATACAGATTGTAGAATACAGAGTATGGGATATAGATGGTGAATACAGATTGTAGAATACATCTGGTGACATTTCTTTACTCAAATCATTGGATAACATGAAATACACATACTGACCTGCTTCATGTCTTCAAATCTTATGAACAATATTTTGTTTCCCAAACTTTCCCTGTTCACCCACCATTTCTCCACTGCATCTATCCATGGCCCAAATGGAACTGAAATATAAATTGATTTCTTGACTCAAATCAAGGCCATTATAAGTTATTCAATGATTCAAATGAAATACAGAAAATATTTTTCCCGAGAAGGTCTGTATTTCACCACCCGGTACTAACTTCGACCGTTGATTTGAATTTTTGACCTACCAGATGCTCGAAAATCAAGGATTGCGGGTCTCATACTGCACCGTTTTTTTCTTCAAACTTATACCATTAAAAGCAAAACAAAATTGCCTTTCTGTCGGTGCATTATTTTATTGTAAAGAGTCCCTCATTCTAGCAGCGCTTTGGTCCCCAGCTGTTAGAAGGCCTCCTTACAGCTGGGGACCAAAATGCCGCTGGAAGTAGGGACTCTATTTAAGAGAATAAAGTACCCACAGAAAGAGATTTTTGTTATGCTTTGAATGGAACAAGTTTGAAGAAAAACGGTGCAGTATGAGACTCGTAATCCTTGATTTTCAAACATCCGGTAGGTCAAAAATTCAAATTAACGGTCGAAGTTAGTACCGCATGTTCACGATTCGCTAGCAGATTGATATTCCTTCAAAATCTTTTCGGACTTGTTGTTTGCTAAAATATTTTATTATACAGTATGTTTGATTTTCTTTCTTTTCTCTTCAATTTCATCTGCTGGAAATGCAGTGTAGCGAAACGTTTTTTTACTTTCGTCTGCCATATTGGATTTTTACTAGTTCTTACAAACAATGTGCATGCTTCATATTGATTTCTTATATTAACAGATGCATGTTTTCATCCTAAATTTATAAATTGTGATGATCTACTGAAAGCGATAGGGGACATGCGCATAATTCAAAATCGAATGGAGTTTTAACATGGGAGTGATATCACACACCGCGGCCCAGTCAAGTAGATTTTATCGCTCACTGAATGAATTACAGGGGCCGCGTTGTGCAAAGTTAATTAAAATAAAGTGCGCAGAAATTCCGGCATTCAGTGCGCGATGAAAAAATGATTATCTGTGAATAAAAAACGAATAAAAATTCGTGGCACCACGAATTTGATTTTTTTCAAAAGACTGCGGAGTGAACCAGCGAAATGACAATTTTGGATAATATTGATGGCTCTAACGAGGAGAACTTTGAGATTTCCTGATTCTAGCGCGCAGCACATCCAGGACATGCTTACTTTTATCAGATTCGATTCTAATATGGTTTCAAAGATAATGTTCATTAAAAGAGGGCGTATGCATACAGATTACACGTGGCGTTGTGTTGAAGTGACCCTTGCAAAGGGTTCCATTGAAAATATATTATTTTGGGCCATTTCATATCTTTTAATTGATATTGTATAAAATATTTTCAATGTTTGAAAATTATAATCTTATAAATAACATTTTATGTAATAAAACTGTAACGAAATGGTAAATACGGAATATGATGCAATACAATGCAGTGCAATATGATGTTATACAATGCAGTGCAATATGATGCAATACAATGTGGTGCAATATGATGTAATACAATGCGGTGCAATATGATGCAATACAATGCAGAGCAATATGATGCAATACAATGCAGTGCAATATGATGCAATACAATGTAGTGTAATATGATGCAATACAAAGCAGTGTTATATGATGCAAAAAATGCAGTGCAATATGATACAATACAATGTAGTGCAATATAATACAATAAAATGCAGTGCAATACGATGCAATACAATACAGTGCAATATAATGCAATACAATGCAGTGCAATGCAATACAGTGCAAAACAATGCCGTGCAGTGCAATACAATGTAGTTCATTTCAATACAATGCAGTGCAATACAATGTGGTACAGTGCAATACAATGCAGTGCAATACAATACATCGCAGTTCAATACAGTGCAATACAATGTAGTGCAATGCAGTGCAATAAAATACAATACAGTGCAATTCAATACAATGCAATACAACACAGTGCAATACAGTGCAGTGCAATACAATACAGTGCAATACAATACATCGCAGTTCAGTGCAGTGCAATACAATACAGTGCAATACAATACATCGCAGTTCAATACAGTGCAATACAATGTAGTGCAATGCAGTGCAATAAAATACAATACAGTGCAATTCAATACAATGCAATACAATACAGTGCAATACAAAACAATGCTGTGCAATAGAATACAGTACACTGCAGTACAATACAATGCAGTGCAATAAAATACAATGCAGTGTAATAAAATGCAGTGTAATTCAAGACAATGCAATACAATACTGTGCAATACAATACAGTGCAATATAATACAATGCAGTGCACTGCAATGTAATGCAATACAATATGGTGCTGTGCAATATATTGCAGTGCAATTCAAAACAATGCAGTGTAATACAATGCAGTGTAACACAATGTGGTACAGTGCAATACATTATAATGCAGTGCAATACAATACAATGCAGCACAATACAATGTAGTACACTGCAATACAATACAATGCAGTGCAATAAAGTACAATGCAGTGCAATATAATATAATACAGTGCAATACAGTACAATATAATGCAATAGAATACAATACAGTGCAATACAATAAAATGCAGTGAAATACAATAAAATGCAGTACAATACAATACAATGATGTGCTATACAATACAATACAATGCAATGAAATGCAATTCAATGCTATGAATGTACACCTTCTACAGTCAAATAAACACAGATAAAATTGTAATAGTATGTTAGTGTATGGAGTTTGAAGTGGGTTGGGGATACAATTTCCAGTCTGCTGATTGATGACTTAATAACTTAGAAAAGATCTCCTAGCTTTTAACAGGTGGCACTTATGTCTACCTTATGTTCTTGAACAATCTCGTCTAAGAATACAGACCCGTATCCTGGATTAACCTGGGGGAGTGGTTTTACCAAGGGGGAGATTTTGCCAAGAGGGGGGAGCTTTTTGACAGTTATGGCAAAAAATCATGCGAAAAGTGCTAAGAATGGTGAAAAACTGCATGATTTTGAACGAATATTTGGCAAGGGGGAGGGGGGTGAGGCCCCCTGGCTACGGCCATGGAATACATATAGGAACTTTCCTTCTACCAGAAGAAATGGTATACAGGTATTACATCAATCATTCTGGTATTTTGTATACGAAGGTCTGTAGATACTTTATTGAAAGATGGCAGTGTACACCGTGTACTACCATTTTGAGGTCAGTTTGACTTTATAATTCTGCGCACTATAATCTGTAATTCTCATAGATATCCTCTCTAGAGGCATCACTGTGATCCAAAATTACAATTTCGCAGGTCAAGTCTGCAGTCTTTCGAAAAAAGTTGAATTCGTTGTGCTACCCTTTCTTGTTGGGCATTTATTAACAGAAAACTATAATTACATCGCGCCAGCATATACAAGCTTCAGCGCGATATTTTGAGTGTGGTAATAAATAAAGTGCGCAGAAATCGATCTTACTGGGCCGCGGTGTACGATATCACTCATAAACAATTTTTAATTGCGCACTGAATGAATTACAGGGGTTGTGCAAAGTGAATTAAATAAATAAAGTGCGCAGAAATATATCTGACTGGGCCGCGGTGTGTGATATCACTCCCATGTTAAAACTCCATTGAATTTTAAATTCTGCGGTGTATCCCCTTTCACTTTCCGTAGATGATCACAGTATCATTTCCTGATATTTAAATCTAATATTTCTAGCAAAATGCAAAGATTAGCACACATCGGTGTAAATTAATCGGCATTGATTTTTTCAGTAATAGTCATATCCTGGATATTGTTCACCCTGTGCCTTGTTATTTTATGGTAAAATGTACAGTTTATTTATGAATGAACATCATGGAGTACAGATATCATCTACTGCACTTAACGTTAACACATACTCGATCAACAGTTATCTAACACTAAACAACAAGTCAAGTGGTGTTTGAAAAACCAAGTATCACAATTCAAAACCTCATGATACTGTTTGTACAATACTTACAATTGGCTATGTCATCTGTTAGTTGATATTTTAGCAATAATTCTGCATCAGGTTTTTTCTCATAAAACATATCATTTGCGGATGACTGGTTTAACTTGTGGAAACTCGCTAGCACAGATTTGGGGTTCCTGAGAACGATTATTACCTAGAGTAAATAGAAAAAATCATTTAGATGTCAAATAAGTTTGTCAAGTAGGTAAAATGTATAGTTCGATATCAAGAATATGAGAGAAGAAACAATTTCATATATGGAATGTTGGAAGAGTTTAAATTCCATATATGGAATATGGAAGGAGTAATGATTTAATACAAGTAATGTGAGGGGAGCTTAGATTCTATACATGGCATGGCATGGTTTCAGTGTCACTCATTTATCAAAGTGCATATACAGTAGTTAAAACATTTTCTTTTTTTTTATTTATATATTTATACAAAGAATACACAAAAGGTACATATTATATATAAGGCAAATGGGAGAAATTAAAACTTCATATTAAGGAATGTGGGGGCAGAAGTGAGTAGCTCCCACAATTCTTCCATATTCTATCGTATACTGGGATTCCCCATTATATGACGTCCAATCAAATTGTAGTATGTGATCACTTGAGCAATCATGAGCACGTGCTCATTCAGTGCTGCGCATGCGTGAAGTGAAATTTTAAATCGTGGAAATTGCGTTTATTTCAGTTTAACATCGTTTCAACATCATCATTTCAAAACTATGATAATACTATTGAAGTTACTCGATCCAAACTTGTAGAGAATACTCATAAAACAACAGCGAACATTCCGAGATCCATTTCAATGACAAATGAGGCCTGTTTACAAATTGGTCATCGAACGTGCCGAATACTACAGGTCATCTTTGGGAAATCTCCATGGGGGAGTTTGAATTTCTATATTTATAGGAATGTGGGAGGAGTTTGAATTTCTATATTTAGGAAAGTGAGAGCAGTTTGAATTATGTATAAGGAATATGATATGAACTTGGATTGTATATTTGGCAACCTTAGACACTCACTTATCCTATCATACTGAAGATGGCCAAATAAGTACAGAAATGAATCAATTCCATATATTGAAGGAATGCAAGTGGAGTTGTGATTCCATATAAGGAATATGGGAGTTCTTGAATTCCAAATATGGAATTGTTGTTCCCTACCTTACATTTGGCCTTTCTCACATCTTCAGGAAGCATATCATAACCCAAATGAGTGGAAAACAGTCTTGGTGATGGTTCTTTCTCGGCCTCTTCCATGGGGTTTGGCCCCCATTCACCTGCAAGGGCATCCACTTTTCCTTTTATAGCTGAAAGAGCAAAAAGAGCAAATCGCAGTGTTCCATACTTGATAGGAATATCTCATTATTATGTCACCACCAGAAAGTGGTGACATATTATAATGCTACAGTCTCAAATTTTTTTGTGAAACATATTTAGTGGTTGGTGTTTGGGATTTGGCTGTTGGTGTTTGGTATTTAGTGGTTGGTGTTCAGTGTTTATAACAAATGGCAGATTGTGACATTTTGCATGTTAATGCTTTATTATGCTTTTCCCTTTTAAAAATGACCATATAAGACAATTTTTTGACAATGAAAAGTTAAGATACTTCAATAGCTATTACATACTGGTACTGTCTAATAAATTTGTTCGTCAATATCAGCCTTAAAAATTTACCAGGTTTTGAAAACTCCATCCAGATACTTCTGTCGTGTATATGGACATCTTTGACAGCATCTATGTCCCCATTGGTCATCACCAAGTTCACCATAGCAATGCTCCAGTGGGTGCCTAGAAAATGAACAGATTCTTTATGTTATTTTTGACCAAATGAAAATTAAAAAGTTACTTTATTGTTGCTAAAACTCTAAAAACAAAAACGTTTAAAAAATTACAAAGAGTTTTTTGCAAGGGTTAAATGCTCAAAACTACTGTCAACACTTACCATTTGACCTTTGACCTGCATAAGCACTTGCCTTGCTATTCCTTATGATACTATTTATAGGTTTTCAGTCAACTTAAATCTTTAGTTTTTCTAAAATGAAGTATGCACTTTGAGTATTTTTAGAAAATTGACATGACAAGCAATAATATGAGCTAAAAATATTCTAAAATTGAAACACATTTTTTTGATTAGGTTACTTTCTAGGCATGATTCTCCCTTTTAAGAAATGAATACTCTTACCAGATCTGGGATATGAACTAAGCACAACATCGTCTTCCCGCATTTTGTAGTTGTCCATGTTTTCAATGCAGTCAAGATGAGTTGAGACTGTGGTGAACAATCTCCCCTTGATGAGCCTACTACGCTCTGTCAGCATTTTCGAGTCTTGAAAAAAAGCCATTTTTCTGATATCTAGTAAATTGTTGTAGATTGTTAGTTGCCTGGCTTCTTAGTACTGGTGTCTCAAAACGTGGAGAATCCAATATTTTTTGGTTGATGTTATACAGGTGTCTCAAAGTGCAATGTCTGTCTTAACAGGCATTTCACAATCATGTGTAATATTAAATCTTGTTATGAAAATTACTCTGTCAACTACTTGTTCATTGTATGTTATCAGTTAATGTGTATATACAGCTTATTGACCTTGGACTACACTTGAAAATACACCCAACTCTAATTCTAAATAAAAGGGTAATGCTTAAAAATGGTGTATTAAATAGGGAATTAAAAGCAAACAATATATTTAACTGTATAGAAAAGCAGATGATCTGACAGTTCAAAAATATATTTAAGGTGATGTATGCGTCACATATAAGATTATGATAGTAAACTTTAGGACCAAAGTTCATTCTGCAAATACAGATAGGCAGATGTGCAGTGTACTTTTAAGTGATATAGCAGTCACTGTAACTCTCAGTTTTGCTTACATATTATTTTCACTAGTTATTCATTATTCCCACCTCTTATTATTTTGTGTCGTGAATAATCAGAAATCATGTTTCTTACATTTGTATACATGCTTTTTGACTACTATACATATTTACTTGTTCCTTGTGTACATTATTTACCCTTATGTATTTTTTTCTTGACCCTTGTGCACACCCTTCTTAACCCTTGTACTGCTTGTCTATTTTGCACATTCTTCTTTGTGCAATTTTTTTGACCCACATGAAACTTTACTTGGCACTAGCAAACCCACATGAAACTTTACTTGGCACTTGCAAACCCACATGAAACTTTACTTGGCACTTGCAAACCCACATGAAACTTTACTTGGCACTTGCAAACCCACATGAAACTTTATTTGGCACTTGCAAACCCACATGAAACTTTACTTGGCACTTGCAAACCCACAAGAAACTTTACTTGGCACTTGCAAACCCACATGAAACTTTACTTGGCACTTGCAAACCCACATGAAACTTTATTTGGCACTTGCAAACCCACACGAAACTTTACTTGGCACTTGCAAACCCACACGAAACTTTACTTGGCACTTGCAAACCCACATGAAACTTTACTTGGCACTTGCAAACCCACATGAAACCTTACTTGGCACTTGCAAACCCACATTAAACTTTACTTGGCACTTGCAAACCCACATTAAACTTTACTTGGCACTTGCAAACCCACATGAAACTTTACTTGGCACTTGCAAACCCACATGAAACTTTACTTGGCACTTGCAAACCCACATGAAACTTTACTTGGCACTTGCAAACCCACAAGAAACTTTACTTGGCACTTGCAAACCCACATGAAACTTTACTTGGCACTTGCAAACCCACATGAAACTTTATTTGGCACTTGCAAACCCACACGAAACTTTACTTGGCACTTGCAAACCCACACGAAACTTTACTTGGCACTTGCAAACCCACATGAAACTTTACTTGGCACTTGCAAACCCACATGAAACCTTACTTGGCACTTGCAAACCCACATTAAACTTTACTTGGCACTTGCAAACCCACATGAAACTTTACTTGGCACTTGCAAACCCACATGAAACTTTACTTGGCACTTGCAAACCCACATGAAACTTTACTTGGCACTTGCAAACCCACATGAAACTTTACTTGGCACTTGCAAACCCACATGAAACTTTACTTGGCACTTGCACATATTATGCTTGTATACATTCTATTTTACCATTGTGCACATTCCTTTTGACCCTTATGCACATTCTAATTGACCTTTATGTACATTATTGACCCCTGTGCACATTTATTTTGACCCTTGTGTACATTGTGTACATTCTACTTCACCATTGCGTACATTCTTGACCCTTGTATACATTCTACTTACCCTTGTGCATATTTTGCTTGAGCTTTGCTAATATTCTACTTGAATCTTCGGAAATTATCCTATGCAGGCAGTACTTGCAGAAAACGCCTGTTGCAGATATCATATCGTGTGTGCTCAATGCAGAATGACCAATTATTTTTGAATCCAATTTTCGAAATATTTTTACTAAGCCATGTAGGGTATTCAGTTATATTCTCATGACATCCGCATCAAGCTTTTTATTCAAGCACCATCTTCATAGAGTAGGGATGATACACTCTACTCCATGAAGCTACTCAACATGACCTAACTATCTTAATGATCTCAATACATGCTCTCCTTTCTTCCAGGTCCACTATGAATCCAAAGCAAATTCCAATTCAACAGAGAGTCCATCAGGTTCATTAAATCTGACCTGCCAGTCTTAATGATCTCAATGCATCCTCTTTTTTCTTTCAGGTCCACTATGAATCCAAAGCAAATTCCAATTCAACAGAGAGTCCATCAGGTTCACTGAAACCAGACATTTCAGCTGAAATTTTAGAGAACACCAGCAACACCTCACAAGCATCTGCCACAAAGAGACCAGGCAACAAGAAGGCCAACTTGTATGCATGGGTGTCACTTCAGAAACTACCTGAGGTAAAATTAGATTATGGTTTAGATTTAAGAAAAATGGCAATAAATATGTTTTATTGCCTCTGTTTTCTTCGTGTGATTACTTTCAGTGGTTGGTGTTAGGCAGTTGATATTTTGCATCCAGGCCTGTAGCCAGAAATTGCTGAGGGAAGATTCACTTTTTCAGAAATTTTAGGAGACGTTGACTTTTGAAAGTTTTGGCCCAAAGTGGCCAATGTCACTCAAAAGGTGCTCAGAATGGTGAAAAACTGCATGATTTTGAAAGAATTTTTGGCCAGAGGGGGGGGGGTACACAGAGTGTACATGTGAAAAGTGCTTGAAGGTACATACTTCCCACATGAACTGCAATTATATGTTTCACTTATTCCATAAAAATGTAAACCAGTAAGACTAGGAAGGATGTTGTTTAGAATTTTACAGTTGAAATCCTCTTGAGTTGAATTTTCTCTTTACACTTTCATTTTGTAGAGAAAAAGCTTTGCCAATTTATTTCATTGTTAAAAAACAAATCATACGTTCTCATTTATTTTAGTACATAAACCATTTTCTATTCATTTATTTTTCAAAATTTCATAGAATTTAGATTTCTAATTTCTAATTTGTAGGAGATGTTAATCAGTCCAACCCTGTTGGATTACCTTGAACAGACCCTGGAGCCAATTCATATGGAGGCTTGGTATCTTTCAAAGGCACATGCTAAAGGTAAATGCGCAATTATGTGAAGGTGGAAATGAAAATCCAACTGCTTGTCCATTAAGGATTTACGCCCTTGACTCAGTGCAAAAAGGAAGCACAATTCCTATAGTACATTACGAACGGTAATTTCTATATAGTATAGTATAGTACAAGGGAAGGGCAATTTCTATAGTACAGTACATGGGAAGGGCAATTCCTATAGAACAGTACAAGGGAAGGGCAATTCCTGTACTACAGTACACGGGAAGTGCAATTCCTATAGAACAGTACAAGGGAAAGGCAATTCCTGTACTACAGTACACGGGAAGTGCAATCCCTATAGTACAGTACAAGGGAAGGGCAATTCCTGTACTACAGTACACGAGAAGGGCAATTCCTATAGTACAGTACAAGGAAAGGGAATTCCTATAGTACAGTACAAGGGAAGGCAGGGCAATTCCTATACATGAAGTATATATACAAGGGAAGTGCAATTCCTATAGTACAGTACAAGGGAAGCGCAATTCCTATAGTACAGTACAAGGGAAGTGCAATTCCTATAGTACAGTACAAGGGAAGGGCAATTCCTATAGTACAGTACACGGGAAGGGCAATTTCAATAGAACAGTACAAGGGAAGGGCAATTCCTGTACTACAGTACACGGGAAGTGCAATTCCTATAGAACAGTACAAGGGAAGGGCAATTCCTGTACTACAGTACACAGGAAGTGCAATTCCTATAGTACAGTACAAGGGAAGGGCAATTCTTGTACTACAGTACACGGGAAGGGCAATTCCTATAGTACAGTACAAGGGAAGGGGAATTCCTATAGTACAGTACAAGGGGAAGGCAGGGCAATTCCTATACATGTAGTATATATACAAGGGAAGCGCAATTCCAGTACAGTACAAGGGAAGCGCAATTCCTATAGTACAGTACAAGGGAAGGGCAATTTCTATAGTACAGTACAAGGGAAGGGCAATTCCTATAGTACAGTACACGGGAAGGGCAATTCCTATAGTACAGAACAAGGGAAGGGCAATTCCTGTACTACAGTACACGGGAAGTGCAATTCCTATAGTACAGTACAAGGGAAGGGGAATTCCTATAGTACAGTACAAGGGAAGGGCAATTCCTGTACTACAGTACACGGGAAGTGCAATTCCTATAGTACAGTACAAGGGAAGGGGAATTCCTATGGTATAGTACAAGGGGAAGGCAGGGCAATTCCTATACATGTAGTATATATACAAGGGAAGCGCAATTCCAGTACAGTACAAGAAGAGGGCAATTCAGGTCCTCCAGAACAATATTAATTTCAATTTCTCAAATTATAATGCAATGAAAAGCAATAATATAACATTTAAAAGTATAACCCAACAAGGAACTTGTGCAGTGCAACCAGTGCAGAAACAATGAAACATAATATGCCTTGGTATCAAAGACAATCGCGAATAATATTATGATTTGTTGTCACTGTAGCTATGCAGTAATAATGAAATTTTAATGTTATCAATTGTATCAAAATAACCCTATCGAGATTGAGACAAACAGAAATATATGAAATTGTTAGCAAGAACAATAACAAAATTGTAACAATGAGAAAATTGTTTCAATAACAAAAGTGAGATCGTAACAAAATTGAAACAATAGCAAAACTGTGACACTAGATTCTTTATTATTAATTCAGAAATATGGAGAATGGAGATCAAGTATTTCTTGATTGTTAACTACAAAGAGTTAGAAAGTAAAACAAATCTCAGTTTAACCTCAGTCAATTTATTACTTGATACAATGATTGTAATGTCCCTTGGTGTTCTGGTCCTGGATTGTGATATTTGGATCTCAATTGGAGGGTGGAAGACATTATTTCTTTTCACTTTAGATCATGGTTTTGGGATATATAGCGTGTATTTTTCTTATGACAGGTTTATACTTAGAGTTTGCTTTTCTTTACAGTTTTTGTTCCTTTGGCTTTGTGCTTAGATATTTAACCTCTTGACTACCTGGAGTGACCAGATTTTTCGTCACCTCAGAAATGACATTGAACAGAGTCACGAGAAAATCTGTCACAAAATGCTTCACTAAAATTGCTCTTGTTGAACAATTTCCGTCCAATTTACACAAAAATTGTTTTAAAATGTGTAGAAATTATCTAGTATGCTGTCTGATTTTACTAAGTTGAGCATCTAAAGTTGTATCATAGTATAATATCAAAATGTGGCAAAAATGAAATATTCTCCGGTTTCAACTGATGAGCCTAGCATTCAAGACGTTAAACATCTCGACACCTGATACATTTCATATTGATGAAATATCAAAATATGCCACAGTGTATTTGAAGACTGTTGGCATTTACATTTAGTGAAGCCCATGTAATGAAGTCAGTGTCATATCTTCATCAACAGCAACGGTTAAAAGGTCAAGGTAATGGTCACATGATGAAGGGTCAAGGTAATGGTCACATGATGAAGGGTCAAGGTAATGGTCACATGATGAAGGGTCAAGATAATGGTCACATGATGAAGGGTCAGGGTAATGGTCACATGATCAAGGGTCAAGATAATGGTCACATGATGAAGGGTCAAGGTAATGGTCACATGATGAAGGGTCAAGGTAATGGTCACATGATGAAGGGTCAGGATAATGGTCACATGATGAAGGGTCAAGGTAATGGTCACATGATGAAGGGTCAAGATAATGGTCACATGATGAAGGGTCAAGGTAATGGTCACATGATGAAGGGTCAAGATAATGGTGACATGATGAAGGGTCAAGGTAATGGTCACATGATGAAGGGTCAAGGTAAAGGTCACATGATGAAGGGTAGAATTATACCAGTATGTTTACCACATATGGCCAATTCAAAAGTCACAAGATTCATTATTTATGTTGTTTGGCTTGCGATCAATTCAAGTTTATATCAGTGTTGCTACAAAATTGATTTTTGTAGAACTCATTAATAAAGAAGTCTTGTTCTTTTCACTTGTTGTTTTTTTATATTTGTAAAATAAATAAATTATTCAACATCTACAATAGTAACATACAGTTTTGTTTGGCATCCTCAGATAGAACTTCATAATCAGTCCTCATGCAATTAAAAATAAAATTTTCTCCTTTAACTGTGAAGTTAATAATAAAACTATATGGTATCACCAAGGAGTAAAGACATTGTTTTTGCCACTCTTCTATCAATGGTGGTGTTTGTAACAAAGATATTACACTTTTGGAATCTGTAACACATTGGTACATTTTTGATGGATGTAACTTTTGAAAGTTGTACTTGGAAGTGGCAATATGTCACGTTTTGTTTTCATGAGAGATTCATGTCTACCTTGAGCATGTATTTGAGAGAGAAATCATTTTGAAGCTCTGCTTTCACTCTACTATACCTAACTCCTAGAAATGCATATGATACTCTGTTTGTCTAATTGTATTGTTAAGTATATTTTTGAAAGTACCTTATTAATTTTCTAACAGTCATCCAAGAAACATTAATAAGGAACAGACAAATAAAAACAAATAACGAAATCATTATTATAAGTCAAATGGGTCGCTCATGAACACCAAATGCAAGGTATAGTAGAGTGGCTTTGGGAGGATGTGTCTGATCATGTTTCAAATTATTCAAATCCGCACTTCAGAACAATCCAGTAGATCATGCTACCTACTTTCTGTGATATCATTATTGCATTTTCAGGAAAGAAATATTTTACTATCTTGGAAAAAGCTTCTATCAATTTTTAGTACAAGCTACAGGCCGTAACGTATGATTTTATGAATCGGGTACCACAACCTTGTATCTTAGATTTACGAAAATGGATAGGGATTATTCGAAAGGTCTAAGTATCCCAAATCATTTCACTGTCCTCATAAATCGTACAATGACATTTTAACTACACAGGGAGATATGCTGAGTACTAAAATAGTACTCATGGCATTTTAGCGCTTATTGAGTACTCATTTCAGCAAATATTAGTACTAAATGAGCACTTGTGACATGAGTACTGATTTATTGCATGTTTTGGTACTAAATGAGTACTCATATGATGAGTGATAAAATAGTGCTAATTTCATTGATTTTTCATTACTCAATGAGCAATCATACTATGAGCACTAATTAATTGCATGTTTTAGTACTAAATGAGTACTCATATGATGAGTGATAAAATAGCGCTAATTTCATTGATTTTTCATCACTCAAAGAGCGCTCATATTATGAGTAATAATTTATTGCACATGTTTCACGAGTGATAGATTAGTACTCACAAATTAAAATGTTGATAATTTTTTTCTAATTGATGAAGTAAAATATACAATACGTAATAAATTACATTTTAATTATACGAAAACATGGATAAATATATCATTAAACTTTTCCAAAAATTCCCATTCCTGTAGCTATTTCATGTAACGGGTTGAAGCTAGGAAACTAAATGACAGACACCATATTGTTCTATTCTTGAGAAAAGTCCATATATATATACACTGCTTTGTCATCCAGAATAAGTGAAAGATGAGGTAAGTAGTATTAAATGGGAAATCACTAGGTTGCATGGGACTTGTATCCCAGCTAGAATGATACCTATTGAGTGCTTATTATTTAGTAAATGAACAATACTTTAGTGCTAAATGAGCAATTTTTTAGTGCTAAAAGAGCGCTCAAGTAGCACTGGATCATCACTTAAAATATTGTTACTAAAATGGTACTATAATAAACACAAAATTGTCACAAAATGAGTACTAAAATAGCACACAAGTAGTAATAAATTAGCACTCTGGCAAAAGTGCACTCATGAGTACTCATGCCACGAGTGCTAATTTTGTACTAATTTAGTACTCGGCATATCTCCCTGTGTATCCTTTTTAAATACAGACAACTCATCCCTCTTACTCATTAGTATACCGCAATTTAAATTGTAAAGAGCATAAATTATGTAAGTGAATTCAATGCTATATTGAACATCTAATGTGAAATTATCATGAAGTTTGTTACAGTTGTAATAACTTTAGAAATGCAACATAATTATATTGAACTTCTGCAAAATACATTTGCTGTCATATTCATATTCATACTGTCATATTTCTCACTCTCTGAGAAAAATCCACCCTGGTGAATATAACAGTGAATAATAAAACAAATATTTAATTCTATTTTTCCCTCAATAGAATTAAATATTTGTATAATATTGAACATCTATGAAATGTTTGTACATGTATATACAGAGAGAGACCAGAAATTAATTTTGAAAAATACTTTGGTGGAATCATCTTGAATCTTTTTTTGTTTTGTTATAATGGTCAATGGACCAAAATGAGTAATATTTATATCCACTTAGATTTAGGGATTTTTCGAATCTTTGCATGCTCTTCTATCAAAACATATAGCAATGCAGAGAAACCCGTATTTGTCATTTTTAAGCACATATCAAATTCAGTCTATCATTTTTGACAAAAATTAAAGAGAGTTGAAATTGTGACGGAAATTCCAATTTCAAAAAATTGCTTTTGAATTTTTACTGTTATGCAAAGACTTAATGCAAGCATATAATAACCTTCTCATAATAGTGATAGTTGTGATATGTACACCTCTGTTTGTTCCATTGAACACTCCATCTACACAAAGAAATGGAGGAAGATTCCACTCCATAATTTAAGCTGTTTCATAATGTTTGCTGTTATTTCAGTTTGATTGAAATTGATTGGAATTTTTAAATTTTATTTTAATCAAAAAACTTTTAGACTAGTCATTTTCATTTGAAGTCAACAATTTGATACTTCCAGATTCTTATAATCTTAAAAACCTTACTCACTTTTATCAGCATTTTCTAAATTCTTAGAATCACAAAAACATGTTCACTTTTATCTACATTTTAGACACACATAATGAATAACGCTAAGGTTATATTATATACATTTTCAGTTTGGACTTAAGCTCTTCTATGTTATCTTTAACTCATATTTGGATATGAAAGGATGACATTTCTATTTAAAAATAAAAAGTAAATATTGAAATTGGTCAATTCCTAAGCAGAGGTAAACATACTTTAAACATGGCTTATTTTGTGTCTTATTGTATCTTATCATTTTAGTCAGCAACTTTGGAACCATATATAGAAACTATTGTGAACTTTTTCCCTCACCTATATTATTTATAGGATATCCTATGATTTTGAGGAATATCATTTTTATCTATGAGATGATATTGATATCTGCACGAGAGAGCAAAGCAAACGAGTGCGTATATCAATATCACAGAGTAGATTAAAATGATATTCTGAAAAAAATCATACGATGTTCTTATTATCCTACACTTACAAGGAGACTACTAAATGTATAATATCATTGCAAAATGAATTTCATGCCAAATAGAGTCAATTTGGCGGGATTTCAACAAGCAGAGTATATTGTCACAATATCCTCCGCATATTGGGTTTTCAAAGATAATTCAATTTTGACTGTACAGTTATCAGGTTGAATTCAGATTATTACATACTACTACACAATAAAAAAGTTAGAATGAAATATTCATAATAATCAACCATCATATATAGTTATGCCAAGTAAAGAAATATTTAAAGTATGTTTAACCCACATTTTGTTCAAATTCATTTCACAATTGATGAGTTAACCTTATAAATAGCAAACTCTGAACCTGGAAATTGGAATTTGTTGCTGATATCAAGCTGATAGTGCTCACATCCGGGATCACATGTGCATTCATAATTACACATGGTGGCAGGGGTGGTGGGATCTTGGGCACCTATTGGAACACAATTCTTAAATTTTCCATTGAACATATCCTTTCTATTAGAAGGGTCCCCATACACTGTCCTTATCATAGATTTTTTCACGGTAGATAAAGCGTAACAGATCATACCAGATCCCTCAACGGTAACCTCAAAGTTTTCCAGTGTTTGATTCAAATCTATCGCAACCTTTGTCAAAACCATTCCACTAGAGAATGGTGGTGTAAATGGTTGTATCTGCTCAAACATGTCACCTATTTCCCGGTAAAGAGAAAGAGGTTGTTCACTTACATCAAACACAGTGAGACCAAGACGTTCTAATTTGTTGTGCAGAGGCTCGATACATCTCACATAAGATTGATATTCACACTTTCGAAGACCAAACTGTTCAACACAATCATCAATGGAAAGTGCATCATATGGACAAGTAACTTGAAACGCACGTTTAGGAATGGCATAGCAGAAACTTTTTACTTCATCAAGCCCTGACTCTGGTAACAGTTGTTCACAAAGCAGTTTTGCCTCTTTTATTTGGAAATTAGGACCGCATACTGGTGTCCAGTCTTTCCCTTCAACCTTAACCTCAACCAAACCTTCCAGAGAAATACTGCTGCCATTTTCCAGTTTGAAGGGGGGTCCTTTCGTTAAACGATATTCAGGTTTGTTAGCAAAACATTGAACACCTGCTCCTCTGCTGCACCAATGCTTATTCAAGTCAAATTGTTCAATTTCACATTCTGTAATTCTATTCTCAGCTCCTGTACATCGAGTCAAATAAATGGCAAACTTGTTGTTTTCATTTCTGTAATTCGGATTCGAATCTCTAATCGCTTTCACATATGTTGTGGGCAATCCTAATTGTCCACACACGACCTTTGCTTCTATTTCTGTCCACTCGTCGCCACATATCTTACCCCAAGCTCCATCTTGGAAAATGGAAATTCTTCCAGACTGTTCTGTTCCTCCAAAAAGTTGAATGTTGCCTTCTGTCTCTTCTTTAAAACATTCAATGGTCACATCATACTCGTGCTGCCAGTTATCATAAGGAAGTGTTAGAGGCTCATGCCAACATCCCAAGATGTCATCTGCATTGGGAGCTTTATTACAGTTCACCCTATCAAATAACTCAATGTATTCATACAGTGGAGCGTCATCGAAGTCCAACCAGTTAGCCTTGTGTGCTAGACCTGTTGAAAATCCAAGATTTCTACACACAATGTTTGCCATGTTGTCTTGTTCATTGTCATCCTCTGCAACAATAGTACCTGCTTCACCAACTGTGCCGGTGATACCATTCACCGTTATCACTAATATCCCACTAGATCCATCACCGCCAGCTAATTCATATACTGGTTCTTCATCGAGACAAATCACACCAGCCATATTCACCGCAGTGCATTGAGTATCATTGGCCCATCCCTGATTAAAACATTCTCCAACATTTTCCTCTAAACCAGTACAGTCTAAACCCATGAGCCATGAAAAGTTAGATTTACTCGGAAATATATTCATGTGATGACCTAAGAAAGTTAATTCATTTGGATCATCACTGTAGTAGCTAGGTTCAATGTTGTAGGCTCTAACAACATTGGTAGCTAGTCCTAGCTGTCGGCAAACAACTCTCGCTGCATTCTCATTCCATCCATCTGAACATACTGTACCCCAGTTGTCCAAGGAAGATACCTCAATCATTCCAGAGTCAACCATCAATGCAGTGTATAATGATACCTCATACTGTTCAACCGGACCTCTATCACAGTTTATTCCAATCAATGATGTGTCATATTTTATTGTATTTTGACTACTGGCTCTTTGAAAGTTACAGTCAGCAAGTTGTGTCATTTCATCGCCTTGACAACCAGGTATACGTATAACTTGTGGATATATGTCTGATCGTGGCAGCAGGTTCTTCATAAGAAAATAATCTGTAAACTTTTCGAAAGTATGCCTTGATTCTTTGAAGCCTAATTCCTGACAAATAACATCAACATGCTCTTTGATACTATGGTCTTGAAAGTCAACCCAAGTCCAAATGCCATCATGTTTCATTTGAAGGAAACCACTATAAGGGGTACCACCTCCCATGAGCCTCAGTTGGGGTTTCTCAGTAAAGCAGCCTATTGATGCTATACCGTTGTTACAAGTACCAGGATGAACATTACATTCATTGATTGCTGCAGCTGTGTCAGTTGTGCAATTGACAATAAATGTTGCGGTGTCAGTAAGTTCGAAAACATCATGTTCTCTATAGTAATTGTATGGAAATGCAACTGGATATTCAGTAGAAAGGCCAGCCTGACGACAAAGTATGGTAGCTTCATTAAGGGTTAAATTATCTCTACATATTTTCCCCCAAGTGTTGTTCACATGTATATGAGGAACCCCAAGTGGTCCTGTTCCTTGACCACCATTAAGTTGAATTCCTTGATTAGTGGTAACATGGCATGATACAATATACCCTCGACAATATTCTGTACCCCAGGCATAACCCGGGCATTCCCCGACATTCGATTCAGTTCCACTACAGTTAGGACTGCGTGACAAATCATGTGAAATGGAGAATAGTGTTCCATCCCCATGGTCTCTTGTAGTAGAATATGATTGTATACCAAAGCGATCAAACCCAAGCTGACCACAGAGAACGCTGAGGAAAGAACTAACTTGAGTTGGATCTGCATCATTGGCAATGCAGACGCCTCCCCATCTGTCATCATAGAATACTTCTAATTTTCCTTCATATGGTCCTGCACCATAGACTAACCGTGCTTGGATTTCATTTGGATCAGTGGACCATTCCTCAACACCTGCCAGGTTTTCTTGCCCACACATTGTCACATTGACACCAATATTGATATTGCAGTCAACAAGTGATGTTTCCTGTCCAGTACAATCTACCAATAGTGTTGATTCAACAAATGATTCATTCCCATACGTGTCACTGTACACACCGTGTAATGGTTTCATTGGTGTTGACAGGCCCAGTTGATGTCCAATAACATCTGCTTCTGCTTGTTCCCATGTATTTTGTGCAGCACATATAAAGTTCCACTCATCATTCACATAAGTGATAACTCTCCCTGCTCCACCGATTCCATATAGTAGTTGAACATAACCCTCAGCGGGGTCTAATGGTAAGCATTCAAGGCCAACAGTGTCTTCTCTGTCAAAAGCGGCTTTATCTAACTCCTCATTTGTCCATGTTTTGAAATATTCTGGGCATTCTGTTATACGTTTTTCATTTCCAATGCATGAAAATTCACCGAGTTTGCCTTTGGGATATGCACCTGCTCTGTAAAAACCACCCTTATGGATAGCTGCAAATTTCAATCCCAATTGCCTACAAATAACTTGTCCGGCCTCGTTGTTAAAAGAATGTCTAAAGGAAGGTTCTTCAAATGGCCCCCAACCACCAAAATGGTATATTTCGACACGTCCACTGTATTTATTAGGTCCATCAACAAGCCTCACAGACCCTTCTTCTACCCCATCACCTAGGAGATCCACATGAATGTCACAAACTTCTTGTATTGCTAAACTATATGTCCCAAAACTGAGGACTACAAGCGTCCCTATCCACCAAGCCATTGTTGAAGGACTGAAACTATGATAGTCAGGATTCAATTATCAACACCTAACAGCCTCACCTGCTACAGTTTTGTTGTATTTTCATTTCCAGGACAACGGCAAAATATTATTATGTCGTACCCATTATGCATTTCATCGTCTAGCAACGTACAAACAAATGAACTGTGAATTCCATACAGATTTGTTCCTGAGGCCAGCACTCAATTCATTATGATTTCAATTGATAGTGCATTTGATGAATTTTTGATGATCATATATCGAATTTCACAACATTTTTCTCAGATTCATATTTGGGTGAATAGAATAAATTGAAACGTTCTGCAAATAAAATATTTATAAACCGTCTCAGCATAATTTGTGGTTGTGCATTGTATATTTCCAATGTTTAGAAAACAAACAAAATATGTCATATACTTGTGGGGCTTGAGAAATTGACACAACCATGGGCGTAGGGCTATATTTTGAGTTGGTACGCACACTCGGGGATGCCTGATTGCGTGGCCGAAGGCAGCGCATCGCGGGGGTCTGGGGGTATGCTCCCCCCGAATTCTTTTTTAAGGACGTTATTTGATGGAATCTAAGCGTTTTTATCAACTTTAAATGTTGACAATGGTAAACATACAAATTAATTAATGCATTTCAACACATTTTCAATTTTTTTCAAATTCATTTGGTACGCCTGTGCGTATTTTGCTTAATAGGCGCTACGCCCATGACAACATTGTGAAATTACCATAGTTTTTAACCATTGCTAAAGTATGCTTGTTTAACATTTTATTCCAGGGTATAAAATCTACCACGCTATAGCATTAGCAGAATTACTTCATAGTGATTTAAAAAATACTGTCATTCAGTTTTGGAGATAATATAGTCTCTTAAAATCCACCAATCTTCTATTCCCTAACTTTGGGGGGGTCAAAATGTTTAGTTAAAATTGGTTATTTTATATAAAATATATACACTTTATCATAAAATTATTATTTAGGCTTCTAGGTAAACAAGTTTTCTTAAATTAATATTTTAGGTAATACATACATTTAAAAGTGATAAAATGCATATTAAGTCGATGAAGTGTATTCATATCTCTGGTATTTTATTTCTATTTCAGAATCAGAAGAACAATTAGAGAATGGAGGACTTGATGAAAGCATGACATCACTGACTCCAGTGTCATACGCTTACACATTTCCTGTGAATGTCATGGTGTGTATACGAGTCAACCCCTCAATCATACGCTTCACATGCCTCCCTGTATCAAGAGTGGAATGCATTTTAAGGTAAGATTACGCTTACACATTTCCTTTGAATGTCACGGTGTGTATACGAGTCAACCCTTCAATCATACACTTCACATGCCTCCCTGTATCAAGAGTGAAATGAATTTAATGGTAAGATTATTTCATACACTTATACATTTCCTGTTAATGTCATGGTGTGTATACGAGTCAACCCCTCAATCATATGCTTCACATGCCTCCCTGTATCAAGAGTGGAATGCATTTTAAGGTAAGATTATTTCATACACTTATACATTTCCTGTTAATGTCATGGTGTGTATACGAGTCAACCCTTCAATCATACGCTTCACATGCCTCCCTGTATCAAGAGTGAAGTGAATTTAATGGTAAGATTATTTCATACACTTATACATTTCCTGTGAATGTCATGGTGTGTTTATGAGTCAACCCCTCAATCATAAGCTTCACATGACTCCCTGTATCAAGGGTGGAATGCATTTTGAGGTAAGAATATTTCATACGCTTATACATTTCCTGTGAATGTCATTGTATGTATACGAGTCAGCCCCTCAATCATACGCTTCACATGCCTCCCTGTATCAAGAGTGGAATGCATTTTAAGGTAAGATTATTTCATACACTTATACATTTCTTGTGAATGTCATGGTGTGTATCCTAGTCAACCCCTCAATCATACGCTTCACATGCCTCTCTGTATCAAGAGTGGAATGCATTTTAAGGTAAGATTATTTCATGCGCTTATACATTTCCTGTGAATGTCTTGGTGTGTACACGAGTCAACCCCTCAATCATACGCTTCACATGCATCCCTGTATTAAGAGTAGAATGCATTTTAAGGTAAGATTATTTCATACACTTATACATTTCTTGTGAATGTCATGGTGTGTATCCTAGTCAACCCCTCAATCATACGCTTCACATGCCTCTCTGTATCAAGAGTGGAATGCATTTTAAGGTAAGATTATTTCATACACTTATACATTTCTTGTGAATGTCATGGTGTGTATCCTAGTCAACCCCTCAATCATACACTTCACATGCCTCTCTGTATCAAGAGTGGAATGCATTTTAAGGTAAGATTATATCATACGCTTACACATTTCCTGTTAATGTCATGTTGTGTTTACGACTCAACCCCTCAATCATACACTTCACATGCCTCCCTGTATCAAGAGTGGAATGCATTTTAAGGCAAGATTATTTCATTCGCTTATACATTTCCTGTTAATGTCATTATATGTATACGAGTCAACCCCTCAATCATACGCTTCACATGCCTCCCTGTACCAAGAGTGGAATGCATTTTAAGGTAAGATTATTTCATACGCTTATACATTTCTTGCTAATGTCATGGTGTGCATACGAATCAACCCCTCAATCATACACTTCACATGCCTCCTCCCTGTATTAAGAGTAGAATGCATTTTAAGGTAAGATTATTTCGTACACTTATACATTTCTTGTGAATGTCATGGTGTGCATACAAATCAACCCCTCAATCATACGCTTCACATGCCTCCTCCCTGTATTAAGAGAAGAATGCATTTTAAGGTAAGATTATTTCGTACACTTATACATTTCTTGTGAATGTCATGGTGTGCATACAAATCAACCCCTCAATCATACGCTTCACATGCCTCCCTGTATCAAGAGTGGAATGCATTTTAATGGAAGTCTTTATAGAAGGACTCGAAGGACTTCAAATAAAAGTTTAGTTGTCCCACATATGCATTGTTAAGCATAGTTCCTCTGCTTAAGAAGAAATTTTTAGTATGGCCATTTTCCTTTGAATATACATGAACATGAAACCAACATTTTAAGATATATTCACATTGAATTCATGTTGCATATTAACAGGTTGCCATCCCTTGACATGGTTTTCTCCACAAAGAGGATTGAAACAGAGAACCCCCTCGTGACATCCAAAGATGGGGGAACTCCTCCAATGAAATCAAAATGTAAGTAGGATACAAACATTTCAGATGAAGATTCTGCTAATTTGATGAAATCTTAGCCAAGAGGCCTGTCACAAATTAGTTTTCAACATTTAGAGTAAAGGGAAAAAATATCTCAATTATTTTTTGACCTTGAATAAAACATTTTTTAAAACAGGTGAGAAGCAATTACCCAAATATTATAAGTTATGTGTCGATATTTTCCATCCGAGCCTGTTTGTTAAATCGCAGGCAATGTTGGGTCAGATATTTGTTTTCTATTCTAAATTGTCAAGTCTGAGTATATATTAATGTCATCCCAATAATTGTGAAATACTCCTAATTGATATGACCCCAAATAATGTTTTGATATGATCTATTAAAAAATTGTATTTTTGAGATTACTGAATAGGATCTGAAACTGTGAATGAGCAAGTTTTTATATTGCAGTAAACCGCGAAAGGTCTGCGAGTGGAAATCAAGGTCAAGGTCGTAATCTCAACTCTGGTTCCGTAGAGAATCTTCTCCCAGGGGGTGGTCTACAAGTGACAGCGTGTCTCAGTGACTTCTCCCTCTTTATCTTCCATCCCTATGGGGGTCAGAACAAGAAAAGTGGCGAAAGCCTGCTTGGGGGACCTGTCATGACTCCCCCCTCTTTGGGTAAATAAAAAATATTATTACATTTTTTTAATTTTAATTTTGATTCTAAAATGTTTTTAACTTTATTATGTACAGTCGTAAAATATATATTAGAATGTATTACATACCTAGCGAAGCATTTGTATGGAAGTCAATGGAGCTGAAGGACGGCTATATATTCCTGTATAGCCGCCAAACTTTTTACCATGACAATCGTATGACGTCACGTTTCATTTCTTACATGTTCACTTTGCACACAGATGTGTGACGTCATTGATATAACATGAAAACAAAGCATTTTTGTCTTTTCACGCATTTCTGCATATTATATTCATGAAATGTAATGTAAAATGTACTTTAGGTATGTAATACAACAATTATGTCAGTATCATTGAATATATGCCTTCGGTCTGTCGTAAATATAACCCTCGCAAGCTCGGGCTATATTATTCACATAGTGCTGTTAGACTTAGTATGCCAATTTGTGGAAACAATCAAAGGGGTCCAGGGGCACACTCTCATCTGAAAATATTTTGATTTTGATGTTTTTTTATATAATATTTATTTCAATCTAGTGGGAAAGTATTTTCAAATTATTTAGATTTATTTTAGCTATATGCATTAGCATACGTCGTACTTAAATGAGCGTAACAGGGTTTACATGAAAACGTCCAACAACATACTCTTAATTTGATTTCACTGAATATTTCAGAATGATATATTTCACTGATATAAGTGTAATTGACATTCATGCTGTATTTATTTATCACATTAAAGGGTCTATGACAGATGGCGCTGCGTCACCTCTCTCTGCGGCAACAGGACGTAAAGATTCACTCAGCCTCAATGTGGAGTTTGTCAAAGTAAACATATCCAGGAGCAGGAAGGGAATCATTCAAGCCTCAGACACACACATTAGTCCAAATCAATTGAAGGCCGGAGGAAAGAAACCTAGTGGAGGTGCATCAAATATTATAAGATTTTCAAGTAAGTTAATTAAATATCATTAAATCTTACAAGTATCAAATATTATAAGGTTTTCAAGTAAGTTAATTAAATATCATTAAATCTTACAAGTATCAAATATTATAAGGTTTTCAAGTAAGTTAATTAAATATCATTAAATCTTACAAGTATCAAATATTATAAGGTTTTCAAGTAAGTTAATTAAATATCATTAAATCGTACAAGTATCAAATATTATAAGGTTTTCAAGTAAGTTAATTAAATATCATTAAATCTTACAAGTATCAAATATTATAAGGTTTTCAAGTAAGTTAATTAAATATCATTAAATCTTACAAGTATCAAATATTATAAGGTTTTCAAGTAAGTTAATTAAATATCATTAAATGTTATAAGTATGGCATCTTAAGATTATAATATTAAATATCATCAGATTATCAAATGTAATCTGATCTCAAGTTCGCTATTACCTGGCCCAAGCTATTTCAAGTGCTCTACAACTCTGTGAAAATAATGTATTTCTTTCTTTATGAGTGTGTCAGAATCTTAAAGAATTTAAAAGAATTGAGCAAGTCCAAGTTTGCTTAATGTCTCTGAATATTTCATTACTTTATTATTCTTTCAGCCATATGTGATATTGGATCTGCCTCATTTAAATATAACATGAGAAGATTGTCTGAAATCCTAGCTCTGCCCAAAGCATGGTATAGAAAGACCCAATTATTAAGTCTTTTTATTTGACCATATTATTTTCCAGCAATATGTGACATTGGATCTGCCTCATTTAAGTATGACATGAGAAGGTTATCTGAAATCCTTGCTCTGCCCAAAGCATGGTATAGAAAGGGACTCGCTAGAAGACTCTTCCTGGGAGATGAAAGTGCACACAATATCGAGGAGTCGGGTAGGTGAAATAAAAAGCCACATATGATGTAATTTGTAATTATTTGCTGTTACATTGAGATTGACAGACATGCTTTGTTATCCCAACGAATGAAGTTCAGTAGGGATAAAGTGAAGCAAACTAAGTGTTAAAGTTAAGTGTTAAATGGGATCCTTTTAATGATAAACTTTCGATGATTGATTTTCCTTGATAATTTAAGCATTATTGACTATACAATATTGTATGCATCGACATATTTCAATATCTTTGATTCTGTAAAAATATATACAAATATGTAGCTGTTCTTGACTAAAATAAATATATATTAAAAAAATATATAAAAAAATAAAAGAAAGCGAAGCCCTCTGTCTGTCAGTCGGTCCGTCCTTCTGTCTATCCACAAGATAACTCTAATACCAGTCAACAGATTTTCTTCATATGTGGTGGAAATAACCAACCTCTGCAACCATATGAAATCAAATTGTATTATACGAGGGTTGTCCCAGAAGTAATGCACTATATGCTTTAACTTTATCAATAATTGATATTTTTCCATGAAATTTTCAGTAAATGTTCCTTAGAGACATTTTTATTATTCTACAAATTTTCATGTTGACTGATAAAACTTTATTGATGTTATAATAAAATCAAGTTGGTGAGTTTGGGTAGGGCGGGGCAGGTTACACAGTCACGTCAAATGGAACAAAAAATTGAAAATATGAAATAATTAATCAACAAATACCATTTTGTGTAGCTATAAGAAGTATGGTCAAAAATACATTTTAAGATACTAAATTACTATGACCACATCCTAGATTTAATGGATGTATATTGCACAGTGTCCCATCTCACATTTTCTCAAAATATTGCCCTTTGCATGTTATGTACTTTTGATGCCTGACAGGTCAAACACTCTTGGTAATTTCTTCCACTGTGACTTGTTGAGTTTTTGCCTCCCATGTTTGGAGTTGTCATCCAGGGTCAAATCATCTGTTTTAAATATCTTCTGATACCTCATAATTGTAGTTCTATCTGGTATATACTCCTTATATACTTTCTTCATGGTAGCATAAGTTTTTTGTGGCTGTGAGTCCAAGTGAAGTATGAAATTAGGCCATCAAACTCAAGGTCCTCTGTTATCAGGTGAGAATTGCAGCCATTTTTGTAATTTCTTGACTGTGACTGTATTTGAATTCGTGACTATTGAAATGTGGTATTATGACATCACAGTGCTAAATGTCATTATTTGTACTTGGTTAACATCATGCTGAATAATTTAACAATTTCCCAAACATTTTGATCATTAAAAGGAAAGAAATATTAATAAAATAACACTTTACATCTTTTCAAAATTAGAAAAATTGGTACCTGCCTCGCCCACCCCTACCCCCATGTTGTTATAGCAACCGTATTACGACTTAATATTATTGTTTGATGCTGAAACTTCAGAATATAATAGATAAAACTTCAATTGTTATATACACAAAATTTCAGCTGAATTGAAGAATATTAGAGAAAGTTAGAGCATATAGTGCATTACTTCTGGGACAACCCTCGTACATGTATTCTATTGTATTGTATTGTACTTATTGCACTGAATGATGCATCATTTGTTGTTCTCAATGAAGATGAAGAAGACGAAGATACAAAATCAAGTGCCACACCCCCCACACCTGAGACTCCCCTTCCCTACAACTTCCCCCGAGAGGACACATCACCCTCAAGAAGTGAGAGCCCCGAGGATGGTTCAACCAATCAGAATATAGCTGGGCCTGAGGAACGTAGAAGCAAAGATTTATGGAGTAAAGAGTTGCCAAATAAACCAGAAAAGCTCTTAATAGGTAAGAGGTGATTCAAATAAGTCATCTATCACCTTAGATCATAAAGTACTTTGAAAAATGGCATACAATGTATTTCTATTTAGCATATTAATAAGGTGATTTACTTATTGTATTTTTATACAGTTGTTGTTCTGTTAATATTAAGGTTCCATAAAACAAAAACTCAATAAAAGAACACTATAAATAGATCCTTACTGAAATTGGTGTTATCTCCAAAAACGTGATGCTTAACCATTTGTAATGATAAGGATCGGTTTTTGATTGATGATTTCATTTAGGACAGTCGCAACCATGTTGAATTAAATACTGGTACTATTTATCAGGTGGCACACCACTATCGCCAACAAGCAGTAACAAGGCAAAGCTCCTACCTCCATTACTAAAATCACCAGTCCACCATGCACCTTTGATTCCCCAGAGTTACGACACTGTGGACCATTTCCGCAAACTTCCCATATTGGCTAGTGTCTCGTCGAATGACAGCACCAGTAGCCAATCAAAATCGTTGAATAGTTGGGAAACGTTGGTGATGTTTGCATTGAATCTGTCTCAATTAGATGTCCACGTCAATATGGGGAATGTCATGGGACTCACAACGTAAGTACATATGAAATGTTAGTAAATTATATAGGCAAAGTTATGTACTCCAGGTATTTTTTGTCTGCAATTTACTTTCGCGCTTTTTGTGATTGTAGTGAAATCGCGAAAAAACTAATCTTAGCAAAATTGGCAATTAAATTTGTGAAACTTTTTATTTTTTAATTGTCGCAAAAATCTGACTGTCTCAACATGCCTTGGTGGTTCAACCTTTGATGATTGATAGAAATAGAAAGTTATTCTATATTTACTTTAAATAAATCTTTACTTTTGAATAGATGGTTCACAAAAGATCTAAAGTCTCAGGGAAGATTTGCTATCGACAGTAATTGTCGCAAAAATCTGACTGTCACAACATGCCTTGGTGGTTCAACCTTAGATGCCAAGGGAGGAATTGTTGGTGGTGCCATAGAAATACAAGATATTACAACTACAAGTATGTTTTTTGTGTTGAAAATATAGATTAAAATGAATTTCAAGTAAATCAATTTTACTTTGTAGTAATTAGATTCCTTCAAGAATAATATATATTTTTGAATGTTTCTTTCATTTGTCACATTTATGTTTTATTTCTAAATTGTGTAACAGTATAATATTTCTTCATGTCTTTTCATTTCTCATATATATTTTCTCATGTGTCTTTTGACTTCATTCTTAAACTTCTGTAGCTTTCTCAGTTTAATTTGAATTCTTTTATTTAATTTAACTTCTTCTTTTAACTTCTTTTATTTAATTTAACTTCTTAATTTATTTTAAACCTCAATTAGTGATCTCTTTCCTAAAAGCTTCCTGTATTTTTCTCATTTACATTTTTCCAGTTAAGAATATTTCCATAATACCACTTTCTTGAGTTATACTTAAATTTTGTTCTTTGGTTTTCTTCAGTTAAAGTGAAGGAAGACCCTGGATTGGACCCAGATCACAAATGTGGAATTGTTCTTTCTGCCATTGAAGCAAGACTTGATTACATGGGATCTAGTGTCCTAATGGGACGTACTAGTCAACTTGAGGTAGGAAATTGTCACCCCTGCCCACTCAATTGTCTCTGCTATAGTATGCTACATTAGGGAGCATTTCAAAAGATTGATATCGGAAAATTAACTGTATTTGCACAGTTAGGGAGGGAGGGGGTCATTGGACTTAACAGTAAGTGTTCCAACATCATTCCTGGGAATTTTTGGTGATTGCTCTTTTTGTCAAGTGCATTTTCGGTACGAAAAATAAAAAAAAACATGTACACAACAAAAATAAAATTATACAAAAATGAGTTGCTCCCATAAAAATAAAACATTGGCTACTGCCTTTGAGATTTAACTATCTTCTTTCTGCATGATCTGAAATGGCCACTCCCTTTTGATATTACATAATAATATGTTATGGTCACCATTTTATGGATGGTGTTTAGCGGTTAGTGTTAAGAATTTGTTGTTCAGTTGTCAGCGTCTGTAACAAATGGCAGGTGGTGACATTTTGTCGTGTTAATGCCTTCTTCATTTTTGTTCAGGTTAGTTTGGCAGATGAGTGGAGAGTGGGAGATATGGGAAGTGATGATGAACTATTAGCAACCAAGAGGTAGGAATCTAAGTCTCAAAATCCAACTTTCAAAATCTCATTATTAGATTATAAGATTTATTTTACATCTCTTTTATTCTTTATTTGACTTTATGTAAAAATTTAAACAATTCCATGTTTTTTTAGCTCACATGGTGAGCTATTGCAATCACTCACTTGTCCATCTGTCTGTCCCTCTGTCAACAATTGGCCAGTGTTAAAACCTCTGACAATAGGATTCCCTGTTTAAGTTATGTTTGTTCAACATCAATATAAAAAACCCCCCTATGATTCCTGGTTCAAAAGCTTGCCTATTTTCAAAATGGCCACCATTTTTGCCTCGGGAAATTCACTTTTGTTATTATTTTGTTTTGTTTTATTTAATTAATGATTTTGTGGAAATTACATTTGTAGACCCGCATTGATATTTGTCCATGGTGAGCTACAATGGGATAAATTCCATTTGATGATTTCAAAGTCAACGACCCCTGATCTTATCAAGATGGTATCCAAAGTGGAGGAATTCTTCATACAACAATTACATAGCAGTAAACGTGTATTTTCTAATTTTGGAACACTTGCGGCAATTTCTAAACCCAAGAAGAGAATTATCTCTCTAGATGAAGGTAATGTGTATGTTCATTTTTATCAGATATTAAAAGCTGAAAAAAAAGTAATAAATACATATGGTTTATCATAGATTCTTATCAGGAAATAGTCTCAGAGTAACATCTGGTAAAAGGATACATCAGCAATTTCAGCTTTGGCATTTGCATGACTTGTTTTCCAATGGTATACTTTTGCAGTAAACCACATTTTGTCAATATGTACAATAATGTTAAACATTTATTTGTTGTGTTAATAAGACAGGCGTAAAGCGTGAGAAATGTGTGATAACTGATGTACATTCATTTCACTTAAAACTACAATCATATATTTTACAGAAAAAATATCTGAAGCAAAGCATCATCGCCATTGGCAGAAAGTCCTGGAGCACATAGCTGGTTGTACGTTCAAGATGCTCAAACTTCAACTTCCAAATAAGGGCACAATTGTTGGCGGAACTATGTACCTACAGGGAGACAATCTCTCATTAGCTTGTTTCCATGGTATCAACTTTCGGTCAAAATCGTGGGCATTGTTTACGATGAACGAACCAAACATTTCATTTGCAACTGAATCACAGCAGATTACAACTGAAGGTAGATGATCACTGCATATTTGAATCAACATTTAGTAATTTATATATTTTTGAATAGATGTCACTGCATGGACCTTGAAAAAGTATTTCATAAAAAATTGTTACAGAATGCAGCAAAGTTATTATGTCACCACCAAAAGTGGTGACATATTGTTATGGTCTCCGTTTTTTTATGTCACCACCAAAAGTGGTGACATATTGTTATGGTCACCGTTTTTTTGCGACGGCGGTTGGCGTCCGGCGGTTGGTGGTTGGCGTCCGGCGGTTGGCGTCCGGCGGTTGGCGTCCAGCGTCTGTAACAATTTCTTACAACTTCCTATAACTTAACAAATACTGTTTAGACTGACTTCAATTTTTTTCTAAATCATCTACATGTTCTCAGAAGTTCAAATCTGACTTTAGATTTGACATTTGACCTTCAATGACCTTCTCAAGGTCAAAAAGGTCTTTTTTCAACTTGCTTCACATTGACTAAATTTTTTTTCAAAATCATCTACATGTTCTCAGAAATTCAAATCTGACTTTAGATTTGACATTTGACCTTCAATGACCTTCTCAAGGTCAAAAAGGTCTTTTTTCAACTTGCTTCACATTGACTAAATTTTTTTTCAAAATCATCTACATGTTCTCAGAAATTCAAATCTGACTTTAGATTTGACATTTGACCTTCAAATCTGACTTTAGATTTGACATTTGACCTTCAATGAGCTTCTCAAGGTCAAAAAAAGGTCAAAAAGGTCTGTTTTCAACTTGCTTCAAATTGACTAAATTTTTTTTTCAAAATCATCTACGTGTTCTCAGAAATTCAAATCTGACTTAAGATTTGAATTAAGATTTGACATTTGACCTTCAATGACCTTCTCAAGGTCAAAAAAGGTCAAAAAGGTATGTTTTCAACTTGCTTCAAATTGATTAAAAAAAATTTTCAAAATCATCTACGTGTTCTCAGAAATTCAAATCTGACTTTAGATTTGACTTAAGATTTGACATTTGACCTTCAATTACCTTCTCAAAGTCAAAAAAGGTCAAAAAGGTCTTTTTTCAACTTGCTTCAAATTGACTAAATTTTTTTTTCAAAATCATCTACATGTTCTCAGAAATTCAAATCTGACTTTAGATTTGACATTTGACCTTCAATGACCTTCTCAAGGTCAAAAAAGGTCAAAAAGGTCTGTTTTCAACTTGCTTCAAATTGACTAAATTTCTTTTTCAAAATCATCTACGTGTTCTCAGAAATTCAAATCTGACTTAAGATTTTACATTTGACCTTCAATGACCTTCTCAAGGTCAAAAAAGGTCAAAAAGGTCTGTTTTCAACTTGCTTCAAATTGACTAAAAAAAATTTTCAAAATCATCTACGTGTCCTCAGAAATTCAAATCTGACTTTAGATTTGACTTAAGATTTGACATTTGACCTTCAATGACCTTCTCAAGGTCAAAAAAGGTCAAAAAGGTCTGTTTTCAACTTGCTTCAAATTGACTAAATTTTTTTTCAAAATCATCTACATGTTCTCAGAAATTCAAATCTGACTTTAGATTTGACTGAAGATTTGACATTTGACCTTCAATGACCTTCTCAAAGTCAAAAAAGGTCAAAAAGGTCTTTTTTCAACTTGCTTCAAATTGACTAAATTTTTTTTTCAAAATCATCTACATGCTCTCAGAAATTCAAATCTGACTTTAGATTTGACATTTGACCTTCAATGACCTTCTCAATGTCAAAAAAGGTCAAAAAGGTATATTTTCATCTTGCTTCAAATTGACTAAATTTTTTTTCAAAATCATCTACATGTTCTCAGAAATTCAAATATGACTTTAGATTTGACATTTGACCTTCAATGACCTTCTCAAGGTCAAAAAAGGTCAAAAATGTCTTTTTTCAACTTGCTTCAAATTGACTAATTTTTTTTTTCAAAATCATCTACATGTTCTTAGAAATTCAAATCTGACTTAAGATTTGACATTTGACCTTTAATGACCTTCTCAAGGTCAAAAAAGGTCAAAAAGGTCTGTTTTCAACTTGCTTCAAATTGACCAAATTTTTTTTTCAAAATCATCTACATCTTTTCAGAAGTTCAAATTTGACTTTACAAGTTCTCAGAAATTCAAATCTGACTTAAGTTTGAACTCATAATATTGTGAGCAACTAGGTGGTGACATTTTGTCATGTTAATGCCTTGTCAAAATTTATATCAGTAGCAATTTTTACAGTAGCAAAGCAATAATAGTTCCCACAAATTCAATGGGTTTTGCAGTTGCACTCTAAACCATAAGGTTCCCACTAATTCAATGTGTTTTACTGTAGCAGAAACCATATGTTTTCACATACCTAGACGACCAAATAAAATTATTTATTAGCAAAGCCTAATAGCAAGCATATATTGAAATGTTGACTTGAGGTCAACTCCCATATGTTAAAATAATATCTTTGGTTTTACACCAAGTTAATCCCCCTATTTACAGACTCAGCAGACACTCACATAGTCCAGAATCTGTCCTTCCAACTGGGTCACAACATTACTGAACTGTCCAATAAGAAACAAGAGATGGCTGTTATATGCAAGCTGTCTCGTGGTCACTATATGCCTCCACCTTTCACCAGTGTACAGGAATGGTTCCATTATGCATTTGCATCAACCAACTTCAAAAGTAAGAGATCAATTATTCTTTGTTCACTACATTACAATAAACACACTATATATTTCTTCAATATGATTGAAGTTTCACATTGTGGTATAGATAGGAAATTTCCATAAGATTTAGAATTGACATTCCATAGGAAGGGAGGATAGGGGGGAAATTTCCACAGTGATAATCAATATATATGAGAATGGTTCACATTTATCTAAAATATTGAGCTTACAAGTTGTAAAGCCGTAAGGAAAACTGAGAAGAGAATTCCAGAAAAAAGGAAACGTTGGATTCATAATTAAATTGATCGTTTTTCAGATTTAGATAGCTTCCCAACAATGAAGCGACAGCCTTGTGACAGTCCTAGTCCCACTGAGAGACGATCATCATCGAGAAAGTCGCAAGATTACAGCCATGACACTGAAGTGATATTCTCCCTCCCTGCTCTACAACTTCATTTAAAGACAGAGCATCTACAAGCCTCTATTGAACCTCTGTGTACAGGTACATGTTTATATTCTCTCTCCCTGCTCTACAACTTCATTTAAAGACAGAGCATCTGCAAGCCTCCATTGAACCTCTGTGTACAGGTACATGATTGTATTCTCCCTCCCTGATCTACAGCTTCATTTAAAGACAGAGCATCTGCAAGCCTCCATTGAACCTCTGTGTACAGGTACATGTTTGTATTCTCCCTCCCTGATCTACAGCTTCATTTAAAGACAGAGCATCTACAAGCCTCTATTGAACCTCTGTGTACAGGTACATGTTTATATTCTCTCTCCCTGCTCTACAACTTCATTTAAAGACAGAGCATCTGCAAGCCTCCATTGAACCTCTCTGTACAGGTACATGTTTATATTCTCTCTCCCTGCTCTACAACTTCATTTAAAGACAGAGCATCTGCAAGCCTCCATTGAACCTCTCTGTACAGGTACATGTTTGTATTCTCCCTCCCTGCTCTACAGCCTCATTTAAAGACAGAGCATCTACAAGCCTCCATTGAACCACTTTGTACAGGTACATGTTTATATTCTCCCTCCCTGCTCTACAACTTCATTTAAAGACAGAGCATCTGCAAGCCTCTATTGAACCTCTTTGTACAGGTACATGTTTATATTCTCCCTCCCTGCTCTACAACTTCATTTAAAGACAGAGCATCTGCAAGCCTCTATTGAACCTCTCTGTACAGGTACATGTTTATATTCTCCCTCCCTGCTCTACAACTTCATTTAAAGACAGAGCATCTGCAAGCCTCTATTGAACCTCTTTGTACAGGTACATGTTTATATTCTCCCTCCCTGCTCTACAACTTCATTTAAAGACAGAGCATCTGCAAGCCTCCATTGAACCTCTCTGTACAGGTACATGTTTGTATTCTCCCTCCCTGCTCTACAACTTCATTTAAAGACAGAGCATCTGCAAGCCTCTATTGAACCTCTTTGTACAGGTACATGTTTATATTCTCCCTCCCTGCTCTACAACTTCATTTAAAGACAGAGCATCTACAAGCCTCCATTGAACCTCTGTGTACAGGTACATGTTTATATTCTCTCTCCCTGCTCTACAACTTCATTTAAAGACAGAGCATCTGCAAGCCTCCATTGAACCTCTGTGTACAGGTACATGTTTATATTCTCCCTCCCTGCTCTACAACTTCATTTAAAGACAGAGCATCTGCAAGCCTCCATTGAACCTCTTTGTACAGGTACATGTTTATATTCTCCCTCCCTGCTCTACAACTTCATTTAAAGACAGAGCATCTGCAAGCCTCCATTGAACCTCTGTGTACAGGTACATGTTTATATTCTCCCTCCCTGCTCTACAACTTCATTTAAAGACAGAGCATCTGCAAGCCTCCATTGAACCTCTGTGTACAGGTACATGTTTATATTCTCCCTCCCTGCTCTACAACTTCATTTAAAGACAGAGCATCTGCAAGCCTCCATTGAACCTCTGTGTACAGGTACATGTTTATATTCTCCCTCCCTGCTCTACAACTTCATTTAAAGACAGAGCATCTGCAAGCCTCTATTGAACCTCTTTGTACAGGTACATGTTTATATTCTCCCTCCCTGCTCTACAACTTCATTTAAAGACAGAGCATCTGCAAGCCTCTATTGAACCTCTTTGTACAGGTACATGTTTATATTCTCCCTCCCTGCTCTACAACTTCATTTAAAGACAGAGCATCTGCAAGCCTCCATTGAACCTCTTTGTACAGGTACATGTTTATATTCTCCCTCCCTGCTCTACAACTTCATTTAAAGACAGAGCATCTGCAAGCCTCCATTGAACCTCTGTGTACAGGTACATGTTTATATTCTCCCTCCCTGCTCTACAGCCTCATTTAAAGACAGAGCATCTGCAAGCCTCCATTGAACCTCTTTGTACAGGTACATGTTGTAACAACCTAGTTTAAGGTACATGTTGTAACAACCTAGTTTAAGGTACATGTTGTAACAACCTAGTTTAAGGTACATGTTGTAACAACCTAGTTTAAGGTACATGTTGTAACAACCTAGTTTAAGGTACATGTTGTAACAACCTAGTTTAAGGTACATGTTGTAACAACCTAGTTTAAGGTACATGTTGTGACAACCTAGTTTAAGGTACATTTTGTAACAACCTTGTTACAGGTAGATGTCAAACAACCTGCTTATAGTGCACCCTTTTCAAACTGCATGCAAGAAATGTTGATTTCAATGCAGATGTCATGCACACATGATGTGTCACAATCTACATGGGATGCAATGTTGTAAGTTTGAAGGGGTGACATCTGACCCCCCTGCCCATCTGTGCTATGAATAACATGTACAAATAAAGTTAGAAAATATTCACTCAACCCACAGTCCCTCTGTTATATTTTCCTTTCATGTGTTTCAGAGCCTCGGCCAATTGTGGAGTGCAGCTTTGTGACAGAGTTTGAGGATCATATATTCGTTGCCATGGATGCAGAAGCTGTCCTCTTTTTACATGATCTTGTTAACTCTTATATCAAGGAAAAGGACAAAGGTAGGTCTGACAAAGGTTAACCCTAGAATTCCTCTGAAACATTTTCAATTGGTCTTCTCATTCTACTTTATTTAGTTTGGTTCTTTTGATCAGGTATTCATGTCCAGATTTAAAAGACCTTTTCAATAAACCCTTCCACCTTTTAGTCCATCAAAGAAGACTATGATATACTGTGACAAAAGATCAGGTGTTATATCGATGAATAAACACCGCAGCGCTAGGCACAAACGTTTCCTGTACCCTGAATGACCAAAGGGAGTGATTTATTCGAAAGCTTTTGTGCCTAGCCATAAGGGGTTTATTTGTCAATGTAACACCTGATCAGAGGTCTATGTTATGATTCCAACATGAAAACTCCCAAAAATGATATTTCAGATATTCATTATGGTCCGCCATTACTACAGCCACACGTTATGACGTCACACATTACTCGTATTACCCTGGAGAATTATTGACTTTGTTCACAGTTTATATAGAAGGCATGAATACAGTCATGTTTGAATTGCAATCATATGTATTTAATGCAGTAGGCCTAAGTTTATTCTATTTTTGATTCCTTTTTTATTTTAGTTCCCATCCTGGAATTTTCCCCTCTATATTTTCAATCATGATGGAAATTTCCCCTCTATATTCCTCCAATTTGATATTTTTCAGCTCTAATGGGACGACCAGGATCATACAGTGCCTACAGAGACAGAGACAAAGAGGCTGATAAAAAATCCGAGACTGACACATCCCTCTACGAAGACTTTAGGGAATACCAGTGTAAAACATGGCACTTGGAACCCACTGTCAGGTAACGTAGGGAATTAGTTTTATGCAAGCTGTGTGTTTGTAATTTGTTAATATATCGATTCAAACCTGATAGTTCTGGCACATATACGAGGGTGATCATAAAGTTCTCATAATATCTCTCTAATTTCTTTACTTTTCAATATTTTCCTATGAAATTTTCACAGAATGTACAGCATGAAATGTTTTATTAATCCAGGAAAGAATATTTAGGATAACAGAAACATTAAATAAGAAATGGTCTCAGACTCTGGTATCACATCTAATGAAGCTTGAAAGCATCCCCTATGACACTACACAATCCACATGATCAATTTTTTCAATAGTAAAAGCACTTAACAACATATTCAAGTTAACATCTTAACGTGTTTGGTAATTTATGAGAGTTTATTATGTGTGTTAAAATGGTTAATTAGAGCCATACTCTCAATTACTTTTATTTACCCCGGGTGCCTTGATTTCCCGTTACTATGGCAACCATTTCTTATTTAATATTTCTGTTAAACTAAATATTTTTAGCTGATTTAATAAGACATTCTATGCTGCACATTCTGTGAAAATTTCATTAGAATATAATAAAAAATATAGAAATTAGAGGGATATTATGAGAACTTTATGATCAACCCTCGTATGTACTGTATATTGTATAATTTCATTCACTATTATATTCTAGTTGATACTTAATTATTATGTCACTGCCATATTATTATGTCATCGCCATATTATTATGTCATCGCCATATTCTCTTTTTTGTGGATGGTGTGTGATGGTTGGCATCTGTAATAAATGGTGGTGTGACATTTTGCATATTGGTGCCTTGTTTATAACATTATATGTCACTATCAGATTGTGGAATTTTTCTAAATATTATTTTCTATTCTATATTAGGTTGTTATATTGGGCTGGGAAGAAGATAGATCCAGTAGGTGTGGACTATGTTCTTCAGAAGTTAGGCTTCCAACATGCGAGACTCACCATTCCAAAATGGATGCAGCGTGGATTTATGGACCCTCTTGACAAAATATTAGCTGTGCTTGTTGATCGTCTTGTTTTAGTACTTCGAAAAACACCAAAGACTCAAGAAGAGCAAAATAAGTAAAGTTTTAAGTACACCGCAGTGAATAGAAGAAAGTGAACATATTTTATAGTTACATGTTTTTTGACAACATGATGACGATCTTAATGAAACAAATGACGAGGTTTAAAATAATGACATGTAAAGTGATAAGTATAGTTTTGGTTAGGCGCTGGTGTAAACCATTTGAGGAGATGTGTAATTTTACATATTTAAGTCCTCTGAATATATGTAACTTAACCTCTAATATTAATAGAAAATACGCATATATACTTAGAAATTCGCCATACACGTATCTCATACTTATGTATTGATAGATAAGTGAAATTGGACGTCAATACATTTAAGATAGTTCATTGAATTTATATGAAATGATAAATGTGCATCATTGATTATTATTATTATTATTATATCTTGGTTACCCCCATATTTGGCGAGCAATACCTCATTGGTATATTCCGTATTTTACGTATTTTTACACTCGAAGACAGAGCCAGAAACCCCTCCTTGGAGGAGCCCTGTGTTCTTTTATGTGCACAGGTACACAGACATACAGGTACACACCACAGCCTTTTATACGAGTCGTGAACCACTCAGTCAAACACCCAGAATTACATAACGCACAAACAAACTTGTCTGAACCGGGAATCGAACCCGGGGCCAAGCGATATTGGTAACCTTGACTCTGCCTCTGAGCCATAGCGGGATATACCATATGAAATCTACATTAAGATACGATATCAGTATTATTATGTCACCACCAAATATGGTAACAAATTGTTATGGTCCAGCTTTTTTGTGGACGTCGTTCGGTGGTCAGCAGTCTGCGTCTGTAACAACTGGTCGATGGTGACATTTTGCATGTTATTGCCTTGTTTAAACAATGTAAATTACTAATTTCAAAATAATAAAATTTTGAAACTTCAGTTTAAATATAAGATAATATTGTGAAACCTAAGTTGAAGTCCTAAATGATTTTATGACAATTTTTCACTTTTTTCAACTGTTTTATTTTGTTTTAATGAAATCACAATACATTGTTTTATCAGATATTTTTGAAAACATCTATACAAGTTTACAGTTTCGATTAACTTTAGGTCTTCATTTTGAATATATCCTACTTCGACTTTTTGGTACTTAGCTTCCGAACTTGCTTTTTTAAAAGAAAATGTGGGATGTAATGGTTTATATTGATTAAAAGATAAATTATTATTCAACTAGAAATCCATACAAGTTAGTATAGCTGACATCAGAATCTAGTCAATAACACTATATTTGTTTAGAACGATATTACCATCATTGAGATTACATGTAGCATTGGCCGAAGCTTGAAAATCAATTTATTACATCATATAATTTTGAAATGCTCCCTGATAGTGGAATGATATACATGTATTCATAGTTGAATTGTGTAAAGTTAAGAATTTCTGAATCAATTGTTTTAACAATGGATATGATACATGTAGATAGTAAGAGACCGATGTACTCATTTTATTTAACTTATTGACGTTCTTATGAATGACCACATCAGTCAGCTATATATGATAACGTTATGGTTAGGACGATGTACTCATTTTACTTAACTTACTGAAGTGCTTATGAATGACCACATCAGTCAGCTATATATGATAACGTTATGGTTAGGACAATGTACTCATTTTACTTAACTTTCTGATTAGTGCTTATGAATGACCACATCAGTCAGCTTTGTTTACACGTGCAATAATAATATAATAAAAATGGTAGATATAAGTAAATACATGTATATAAATAATGCTCATAATGATAGCCATGCATCGTGTATTGAACCCCCTCTTCCCCTCCCAACACTACTGTATATATTTCCCCTCCTAACACTATATATTCCCCTCCTTACATATATTTCCTTTCAAAAAGTGGGATGGGTGGGTGAGTATTTATACTGTATAGGGGTCAACCTCTTGGTTCTAGGCTATTATGTATACACGGCTACCTACCATACATCATGGTACGGTGAGTTACTTTGTCTAGTGCATTGGGCTGTAGGCTATCCATAAGCGACTCGTCAATTTAATATGCTGAGCTCCATGACGACCCTATAAATTTCACCGTATGATGACGTCTGATTGGTACCAGTATAATAGTAAAATATAATCGATTTCCAATATAGAACACTTGGATATATATATTTAGTTATGTTTTATATACTTGTATGGGAAAGTAGACATTTGTAAATATTTCATGCTAAGAAACTATGTATATATTATTGAAATGTAATGAAAAAATAAATGTACAAGACGACTTTAGTCAAGGTAATTTTATGATTTGTTAAATGTTTATAAAGTATTTAAAACCCTTTATTCAGGCGGACAGAGGTGTCTGCATTTTCAAACAAAATGGACATAAAATATTTTTTGATGACGCAACAACCATAAATTTCATGCCCGCGTTTTAAATATGAAATATAAAAACTTCATTCAAATCATTTCCCACGGGGCGTTTTCTTAATTCTCTGTATAGATTGTCTCATATTGCTTACCATTTTATTTTTGTATAAACTTTATTCACTAAATTGAAAAAATACAATTTCTACATAAAAGTACAAGTTTCCAAATTTCAAAGTTGCGCCTAAACACTAACAGATTCATAATTTATTTATTCTCAAAATCCCCTTCATTGTTGTAGAATTAAATTTAAACTTTGAATATTTACATATTATTTTGCATTAGTGCAATATCCTAGATGCGAGTAGAAATAATCATGATTTACGTCAATAAAAATTCACAATTCAGTCAAACTGATGTCATATTTGGAATCTACATGTAAAATTACATCTAGAAATGAGGTTTTGAAAAGAGTTTATCAACTTTGAAAATTTAATTTTCTTTGAAAATGTGACTTCTAGGTCGGGGAGATTCCCCATAGACCCAATGTTGTAAAACCACAAAAAGTGAAATATATATTCTTGTGTTGGGCAGATAATATTTTTTTCCTTTACTGGACATATTTTAATTTGTATAACTATTACATACATAAGGGTAATGTGAAAAGTGAACCACTAAAACTGATGAATATTCAGGTTTAAGGGAATTTTGTAATACCCTGCCATGTTATTTCCCCCGAATCAGCTACCTGGTGGCGAAACTGGTAACAACCTACTCGCATCTGAGTAATTGACAAATGCGTTTTTATGACTTTCTACTTCAATAATGTTACGTATTTTACAAATTACGTTTGACAAATTCCGTTCCGAATTGTTGGTGATTTTTCTGTCCACATGGCTCGATTAAAACATTTAAATTAACTAATGTTACATTGAACAACATTTTAGAAAAAATCCGTTTAAGCATACTGCTCAGACCAATATTCCTCTGACTTTGACACTATTATCAAATATTTTTTCACAAACCCTTTTCTTGACTGCACATTGATTTTCTGCACGGAATATAGAGACAACTGGTATTCTACAAAATCGCTCCTTCGCGAATTATTATGTCTAGTTTTTTATTGTTATTGGCACTTGTGCTTTTATATTTATATTTATTGTTATGTTTAATAATGATGTATTTCAGAATCATCTTTGTTATTTTATGCATGCTATTTTTTATCATATAGGCCTAATACACTAAACTTCTCTGGTATTTCAATTCTCCACACAGTTAAAGCATTTGAATTCCTCCCCATAGGGGACACACGCATCACATTTTGGGTATCCTTCCCTCCTTGCTTGTGAACAGTCCCAACATTTTGAATTCAGCTTGTTCCTATTTCTTCCCAATCTACATCTTCTACAGAAATAGCCACAAAATTCTGAAAATCCAAAATATTAAGATGGAGAAGTAGTTTATTGTTTCCCTCTTAAACTGACAGAAATGGATTCGAAACTCCTATTGAGTCAATGATCCCTCACAACCACAGAAAAATCATTACTCATAATTTTGTTTGCCGGCGTATTCTAAAGTACATAAGGTATCTTTACACAAATGGTATCATTTGAAACCTTATGTCTATTATCCTCTTCGTTTGCCATCATTTTTTCTTAGTTTTCCTTGCATATTAGTTTATTATCTATGACATTAAACACAAACATGTAAATATAACTATTTTTGACAATTTTTGATCAACTTCCAGTTTTTAATTTTATATTGTTCAATTTATGTTCTACCATATTATAGTAAATACTATTTGCATGCACATCAAACAAGCCTAGTGCACATTTTCATGAACATGACTAGCTTTAAAATTATACTATTTGTGCAAAGATATATTATTACTTTGGGATATTTCGGTTCAAAAAAGTATAGGGCAAAACACGTTTTTTCAGAGTTTCCAGTCCATTTCTGTAACTCCTTTGTTGATGAAACGCTCGCCAATCACTAAAATTGTGTATCTTGTCGATGTTTTTTAGCAAAGCAAACATGTTTTAAAAGACGAGTTACATATAATACAAGGGTCAGGGTTGAAAGGGCAATTATTAACAGTTTTGATGGCATTTCAAATAAAAAGGAGCTTTTATGATTTGGTGAGCTAAATTCAACATTTTTATCTTACTTGTGGGTGCTATATTGTAGGGTAGGCAGATACGTGGGCAGGCTGGTGTCTTAATTTAATTTTATCAAAAATAAATAGTTAAAGGAATAGTCACCAAAAACCAGAATGAAATACAAACTTTATTTTGTTGAGGTACGAGTACTTCTTTTAATTTAAACTGACTTTTCTTGTATAACTACAATATCGTGGAGTGTTATTTTGTTCCAACGAGGGTTGGATAGATGTTTAACTTTATTCCAAACAAGTGGTAACAAGAACAAAAAATGTCAGATGGGTTTACTTAAAATATTATATAAAAAATTAATATAAAATTATATTTAAATTGAATTTTTACCATTCAAAAATGACTCTTGCACAGACGATATGTTTTTTAGATTTTTTCGACAACTGAATTACCAGAAAAAATGTTAAATTAATAAAATCATATAAGTCCTTTATTCTCTTATAAACTTGGTTTATGTTTTAACCCATGTACGATTCTTGATAATAATAATGAAAAAATATTTTTTTATCTTACTTTTGGAACATTCAGATTGTGGCAATTTGTCGTAATAGCCGTCTTCTGGAAAACCTACATGTTTTGAATCTGGTGTATAAGACCTACCCTCACTGCCTGATGCACCTATCTGAAATGTGAATGATTTGAATGAACATCTCCTTACTAGGATATGTATACCATTGGTCAACTCTATTTGACAAAGTCATTGCACGGTCAAAGCTCAATATCTTGGTATTTGGCGTTTTAATGCATTTGAGGGCTGTCATGACCCTTGGCGACCCATGATTACGTGACCTCAGGTAATAGGTAAGTCAAATGTCAGTATCTAAGTTTTTGGTGAGTTAAGGTCCATTAGGCTGCTGTGACCCTTGGTGACAAATAATTAGGTGACCTGAGGTCAAGTTCATCCCAAGTCAAAGGTCAATATCGAGGTGTTTAGCGCTTTAAGACCCCGGGGGTGCTGTAACCCTTTGCGATCCCATGATTAGGCCACCTGGGAGATCAAGGTCAACGTTATATTGTCTAATAATATGAAAAATGTTACACGACGTATTACTTTATTTTCATCAGTCATTGCTTTTGAGTACAAACTCGCTTTATGCACATATACAGAGTGGGCCAAAAACACCCCTAGCCATTAGTCCTAATAAATATTCATTCTTTAACAAAAACACCATCAAAGATGTATCATTTTAAAGATAAAATAGTTTGATATGAAAATTGAGGTGTTTTAGGCCCCCATAATAGGTCACTTCGTTGCAAATTAAAGTATCTTTAACATGATATATCATTCATGATTTTTTGCTAAAAAATAAATATTTATCGAGACTATTGGCAATGGGATGTTTTTTGGCCCAACCTGTATATACGTTTTTACCTTGATTGGAGTCCCATCCTCTTGCCAGTAGAAAAAATTATAAGCCCTGAAACTCTCTCCGTCGCGTATTGCAAAGTCTTGGCCTACAATAAACAACTTTGAGAACTTTTGTTGGACTTTAAATAATATACCTGTTTCTTCTTATAGTGTGCATAAGACTAAATATTATTGTCTCACTGTTTTATAATGCTTTAAAGATATAAGTAATTTATATTTCTGAGTTATAATTAGCGCTAGTGATTTCAGGCATCTGTCACAAATTGATTTGGTTCAAATATCAAAGCATTACGTCAACTATGAAGCAGTTTAATTCGATGAAAACTAAAAATATCGAAATCGGCACTTCCCGTCCGCCATCTTTGATGCGAATGTGACGTACGTTACCTTCGCTTGGTACTGACCAGTGGATAAATGTAAATGATTATACCATCAATGCCTGTGAAGCACACGTTGTCCAAAGCTTCCGTAAATTCCTCTCCAAATGCTGTTCCAAATTTTTCACATATAGCCTCGGCGCTTCTGTTACACTTCTGTTCAAATCTCCCAAGTGTAGCTTTACCAATCGCAAGAACGGCATTAATAACCTGCATTACGAAAGTGTCTTGGCTATAGGTTGGAGCTTCTGTTATAATCATGTTTGTCGAACAGTCGGTATCACAATTGAACAGAGATTTGAAGTATGAGTCAGTGAGAACACTGCGGGAAGAAGTTTGGCCAAATCTGCAGAAAAAGTAGACCATATTTTTGAAGCATATATGCAGAGAACAGTATGGTTTCCTCTTTTTCCACATCAACATTGCATATATTGCAGCCATGTCTTACATGTCTCGTGTCCTGGGCCCAATATAAGTTATGTCTCCAAAGTGAGTCCACCCTAGTAGGGATCGAACCCATTCTTTCCGGGCGAGTGCTCCACTACTGAGCTATGGAGCTGTCTTGGTGATTGGTGATTTCTTTGAACCTTTTTTACTCTTTGTATGATTTTAATTGTCTTGAATGGATTGAATTTTCTACTGTATGTACTACCTACTGTAATTGTGAAATCTTACCTAAGCTTTGACAAATGCCCATCAAATTGTTTGACAGGTTCTCCATACAGGCCTGCTGATATTGAGCCTTTGGCTGCTTTTTCATGACCTTTAACGAAATTTTCAGTTTTCCCCCAACTCTCGGTTCCAATAAATACAAGACCTACACGTTATAGACATATGCATTAAGATTTTTAAAGGGTCTTACATCAGGGGGGGGGGGGGAGATCTCCCAAAGTTCAGCCTTCATATTCGATAACATGGTACCGATGTGCTAGATCCATATAAGGCTTACATGACCATATAGGAATCCAACTGACCGTTGTCCGCCATTTTGAATATCATGTGATAGATCCATATAAGACTTGTATGACCATATGGGATGGCTAAGGGAATCCCTGAATACGATAGAATATGATAGTATTATGGGAGCTACTCACTTCTCCTGGTCTTACATCATGTAAATATGATAATTGTTGATTCATTCGTACTAGTGAGTGTTACGCGGTATATGGCATACATTCATGGTTGCGCGGTATTTGTGATACGGGTGAATATGCCATACTCACCTGCAGAATATGCCATATACCGCAGGTGAATATGACATATACCGCAGGTGAAAACGTGATACAGAAAACCTTGATTTGATTGGTTGCGAGAATCGACTCTAAATGTAAAACTACGCTGCATAGTTTTGCCTTGGTCACATAGGCTCCGATTTTCACTACGGCGCCCGGCCGATTGAGTATCCTGTTCACAAATGTATTCAGTTTTGAACAGAATACTCAATCGGCCGGGCGCCGGCCGATGAATCGCAGCAAATGTGACCCAGGCATGAGTGCGTCGAGTACTAATATATGAATCCTGGATTGATTGAGTAAGTTTATTACGTGAGATTGGTGACTGATACTTCTGCTAAGTTAATATATTCGATACACAGTACTGTTGATTCAGTAATCATTATAATAATTTATTAAGTTTTACTTGTTCGTTCAATCGATGCAATTGACAATTGCGTACTTCCGTATCACGTTCTCATTGGTTAGTGTGTATGCCATATACCACAGGTGAATCTGTCATACACCGCAAGTGAATATGCCATATTCGTTGCGGAATATGACATATTTTTGTATCGTGTTTACCGCGTAACAGTGAGTAGGCCTATAAAATTCCATAATTTAGCAGCTGTCCGAGAAGCAACAACAAGAACATTATAAGCACTAGCAGTGGTGCAAAACTTATTGGAAGGGCAGTCTGAGGGTGGGTATATTACCAGATTAATTTTAAATATGAACTAACGTTTTCCTCTTTCATTTCCAAGATATTTTTCCTTGGCTTCTAGTAATGGTCTGATACTTGTATCTCCTGCCACATACAAAACTATATCAGTCTTGGAGGTGCTGTTTATGATGGCTGAAATTATTTGTTCATTGCTGTTCCTCTTCTGTAAGCTCTGAAAATAAGTAGATCTAGTCGGAGTTAGTCCAGTCACGAAATACCCTATTATCGCCCATATCTTTTCAAAAATCCCCGGCGATCTCCTCCAGGAAAATTTTGGAGACGCACTTTGCGTTTATAAGAGAGAATACGGTATAAACTTTGAAATATTATCAAATTCTGAAGAATTACTTTTTGAGGTAAATTCATATTCTCGTAAAGTTAATTCGCTTCCCATTGTAAGCGTGTACACCAGTTCTGATGATTTACACACAATTACACATAAGATTTAATCATATCGTATTATATAGAAGAGATAAAATTATAATTAATTACTGTCATTTAGTGCAGGAGATTTAAAATAACAAATCTAGTTGGATTTAATTTGTACATATGCTACGCCGTCCTGGCAATTATAATACAATTTTTATACAAGTCATTTGCATTTGGCAAGGAGGATTGGCTCCCAGGATCGAAACTCGATATTTTCCAACAATGAAAACGGCGTTATGTCTTTATTTTCTGAAATTATAACCGACTATGAATTCAAAATAAACAGTTCAAAAGATTCTTACCAATATCTCGATCATTTCTTGTGAGTTTTGGAGTTTTTCGTTAAGAAATAAGACAAAAATTAAGGATTCAAATGTTGTTTGAATTCGAATTTTGTATCACATGTCCATATATGAGACAATATCGATGTTGTACTCTTGGAGCCAATCCTCCTTGTGCATTTTGAGTAAAAAGAGTTAAAGTTACATTTGAGTCACTTCCTTCTAAATAAGGTTGTAAAGGATCGCTTAATGCATGAATCCTGTACAGTGCGTATCAAAAAATCGCAACAGATTGGTATCTCGGAAAAGCACAAAACCAGTGATAACAGCATTGACACTGGTGATCCACTCGATTACGCTGGTTACCAAAACGAACCGTTTTGGTAACAAAATGTCGGAACGACGAAGGCACGATTTTTCTTTTTTCCTTATTTCACGCGTTGTAGGCAGAATCCCCACGTCGTTTTTTCTCACAACGTGCAGCAGTATCATATGTTTTAGAAAATGTACATGTTTGCGAAAAAATAGCTCAGAGGACAACAGAATCGTCGATTTACTTCCTCACTTAAGTTACATGAACGGTTTTTCGAAAAACAGTTAAGATCTGCACTTTTAACCCAAACCGTTTATGTAACTTAAGTGAGGAAGTAAATCGACGATTCTGTTGTCTTCTGAACTATTTATTCGCAAATATGTACAATTTCTTAAACATATGATACTGATACACGTTTGTGTTAGAAAATGTCGTGGTAATTTTGCCTACAACGTGTAAAATAAGGAAACGAGAAAATCGTACCTTCCGGATGTTCCGACATTTTGTTACCAAAACGAACCGTTTTGGTAACCAGCGTAATCGAGTGGATCACCAGTGATTGATTTCATTCAATGCACCATAAAGCCATGTGACTCCTCTTTACAATGATATATCATTCATTGATATTTGGTCATGGTTGGGCGAATAATCATTCCATTTGCAAAGTGGGCCAAAATTAGCTTGGGACCAAGTTATAAACATCGCAAAAGTCAGTGTACGGAGCCCGATGCAATATTGGAAGAAAACATAAAACCAATGCTGACTGCATCCTTTTCATTCAATGTACCAAAAAGCCAAATTACTCCTCTTTGCAATGGAATATCATTCATCCACTGGGGGTCATCTCTGGCCGAATAATCATTAATTTTGCAAAGTGGGGCAAAATTCAGCTCGGACCCAAGTTTTAAACATTCCGAAAGTCAGTACAAGGGGCATAGGGGCTATTGGAAGAAGGTGTGACAGGTATGGCATAGACAGTAAAGTGTTCATACTCATACTCTTGCAAGAATACATCCTATACCCCTCCAAATTGCCACCAATTCCTTGCACATTAAGATGCGCTCATCTGTCCACGTCATGCATGGTTCAGCCCTGAGTCATATGTGGGTTAAAGCAGAGAAAAACAGCCCATGGGCAATTCTTTAAAAAGGTTTTGCAATATCTGGTGGAGGAATTGTGAGCACAGATGCTCCTGAGATAGCTCCAAAAGAAAAGTCACAACAAGTCAGGGGAACTTCCATTGGCACCTAGCCCTTGCACTGATTTTGGTCCAGAGCCGATTTTGACCCACTGTGCAAATGGAAGAATTTCTTACCCAACCATTACCACATGTGAATGAATGACATATCATTGCAAAGAGGAGAGACGTGGCTTTATGGTACATTGAATGAAATTGATGTAGTCATCACTAGTTTTGTGATTTTACGAGATAACTACTTGTTGCGTTTTTTTTATACGCCCTGTATATCACAAAATTTAACAAAATGTAACAAAGATTCTTAAGTGTTCATATTTGATACATGATCATTTAATATCTTGACACCGTATACTATAGTAGAAATTGAAAACAGCCCAATGTACCTTTTGGAAAAGGGAATGGATTTGCGGTACACCTTTCGGGGTGACGCCATTTAAAGTGTCATAAAAATTACGCCTTGCCCTAGATTTACATTATCATTATCTCAATGAAATCCTCTGTCCCGTAACCGGTAAACTGAGCTCTTTGGTAATCGGGAGCGGGAGTTTTTTTTAAAACGGACTGGAAAAATACCAAGGGACTCAATTAGAAAGCCTTTAAAATGAACATACAGAACTACCTACTATAACATCAAGATAAATTGTACTTACATTTAGCATGTGAGTAGAGGATATGCATCTCCCCTCCTTTTCAAATGCTGCTTTGAATGCATTTGCCAAATCCATGGCATACGATGACTCATCCTGAATGATTACGTGAACATTGGGCCAGCCAAGACTCGTGAATAATGCTGCAAACGCAGGCCCCTGTAAGAACAACCCACATAACAAAACATATTTTGATTATTAGTGGCCATCTTGAATTTCCTTCTTGAGCTATTTAAGTTATCACAGATACGAAAAATGGTGGCGATTTTAAAATTCAACTGCCATCTTGAAAATTCTTTGTCAAAACAGAGGAACTGTGTCTTTAGGTATCATAATATAAAATTCGATCCAAATCTGTTCGCCAGTACTTGAGTTATCAAAGATTATGTATTTTACAAAAATTGGCCGTCATTCTGATATTTAGTTGCCATTTTGAAAATCTTTTCTTCAGGGTAGTTCCTTTTTCCCTTAGCATCAGCATATATAATTACTTGAACCATATCCGTCATCCGTCAACTATCTAGTTTTTGAGTTATCAACAATTATGTTTTTTTATGAAAAATGGCTGCCATTTTGGTATTGAGCAGCAATTCTAAAACTCTCTTCTTCAGCAAAGCTCCTTTATTTATCCCTAGGCATCAGCATATACCAAATCCGCTCACTTGTTTTGAGTTACCAAAGATTACGTTTTTGGCCATTTTGAAATTCATCTGTCAACTTGTAAATTCTTTCTTGAACAAATCTACTTTTGTCCCTAGGCATCATCATATTTTGAACCAAACCCGTTCATTGGTATTTGACGTTTTTTACGAAAAATGGCTGCCATTTTGATATTTAGCAGCCATTTTGAAAATATCTTTTCCATGATAGCTCCTTTGTCCCTAGGCATCAGCATATACAATCTGAACCAAATCCGTCAACTAGTATTTGAGTTACGTGTATCAAAGATTTAGTTTTTTTTATGAAAAATGGCGGGCATTTTGAAATTCAGCTGTCATCTTGAAAATTCCTTCTTGAACAAATCCTCTTTTGTCCCTAGGCATCGTCCTATGAAATTTGAACCACATCCCTTCATTGGTATTTGAGTTATCAAAGATTACGTTTTTTTACGAAAAATGGCCGCCATTTGGATATTTAGCAGCCATTTTGAAAATCTCATATTTAGCTAAGCTACTACTCAAAAGGCTTCAGCACACAAAATTTGAACCAAATCCGTCTACTAGTATTTGAGTAATCAACGATTACATTTTACGAAAAATGGCGGCCATTTTGAATTAAATGGCCATATTGGAAATTCCTTCTCGAGCAGAGGTTCTACTCTCATAAAGCATAAGGCCATAAAATTTGAATCAACCGGTATTTGAGTTATCGCCCGGACGAACAGACAAACGGACGGACGGCTTTCCTATATCCCCCTCGAACTTCGTCCGATGGGATGATAAACCTGTATTGACAAGACATCGTCGCTGATTGGTCAAATCGACAGACAAATGACGCCATTCAATGACAGTTTCAACATTTTCAAACAAGGCTGCGATTGACAATACAAGTATGTTGATTTCTGACGTATTAAGCAATATCAAATAGGTCGTTATTTCACATCAAGATAGTTATATGCTAACATATGGTCAAAACATCACAACAACGTGTTACATTCAAAAATTAGCAGGTCATAATTCGGACAAACGAAGGTAATAAATAAGAGACGTAATTATATCTATCATCTCTGAGGCTCTTGGGTTTCCCTCCTCTTCTTCTTCATCGTCTACACCAATAGTTGGAAAGTATTTTGGTAAAGCATCCAAGCATGCGATTTTACTCAGATTATCTTAATAATAGGGGTCGCCCATTGGTCCAAATCCCATTTGTCCAAAACCCAAGCATCCGAATTCCTTTGGTTCGAATCCCGATGGTCCGAATCCTAATGCTCCGTCTCCAATTGGGCCGAATCCCAATCGTCCGAATCTCGTTCGTCAGAATCTCATTTCCCGAATCCCATTCGTCCAAAACCTTATGACCTGAACATTGTAATCAATAGCACTACCACGAAGTATGATTAATTTATAGTCGTCCAGTTAAATGTATTACCTACCAACAAAATATGTCAGATAAAGAATAAGACCCCAGCCTAGGTTTAACGTTGCTGAAGTATCTGTTTGTCTGCCCTGACATCTCCTCCTACACCGTTTGACCTTAGGCCCTCATACTTTGTCAACATACTAAGTGGGTCGGTGGGCATTCTACGAAGGTCAGAGGTCAATGTCATGCCAAGGTAAAAGGTTAATATTCATGTTTTTGGCTATTTATGACATTTGGACTGTGTTGTGACCCTTGACGACCAATGATTAGATGTCTGAGGTCAAGGTTAACTTTATGGGTCTAAGTCATTCCAAGGTCAAAGGTCAATGTCTTGGTATTCGGTGATTAGGTATTTGGCGATATAAGGACCAATGAGATTCAGACCTTTGGTATTTGAATCAGAATTCACTCTGTTTAATATTTCTTGTTAATGTGCCAAAGCAATTTTCTACTGCAACAAATGGCCTTACAATGTATATATCTAGCCACTATTTAACAATGCAAATCAAATCAAATCAAATATATTCTTACCTGCCTACTGTCCGATGGTACAGTTCTGACAACATATGGGAACCTAGTTCTGTCACTTAATTGAGGGCTTGTAGCAAATGGAGCCACTAACGCTGTCTTTACGGTCTTCAAATATTCTGCAACTTTCATAGTTCTATCACTGCTTTCAGATCCAACAAATCCCACAACCCTATCTGGGTCAATACGGGCACCAGTTGAATCATTGACCTCCAGAACACCTTCGTAAAAGACTTTAGTAATTTGCAATCCGTGTTCTGCTGATGAACAGTCATCCAAGAAAATTGCTCCGATTTTGAAACCTACCAACTGTTCGTTATTCCTATTTACATATTCAAGAGCAAGGTCGACAGCTTCCATATACTGGAAAGGATATAATCTCATATCCCTGCAACCATTCTCTGTTAGACCAAACATTACCACGATGTACAAATCACCATCTATGACAACGTTTGAAGGATAAGGTAGAGAGCCAACAAAGGTCAAGGACAAAATAGCCAATACTTTCACGAAGACGTGTATCATCATAATTTTCCTATTAGAGAAATAAAAATAAGATTACTATTAACATGTCGTAAATATAAAAGCTCTAGTCAGGTACATACATCTTAAATGAATAAGAACACAAGGAGCACATGCGTCTCGAACTCGCAACCTCGTGGTTACGGCGCCCAATCGCCTAGCCCTGTAGTCCCAATTATTCAAGGAAGAGCATTATTCCCTCCTTTATTGATAATGTTCATCGCTGAATAAAAGTCCATAGCTGAAAACGTATTGAGACCCATTTTGTGAAAAACTAGCATAATTTAAGCATTTGTAATTCTAATATAAAAGTGATTCATTTGTAACATTTATCTTGTCAGTACCTGAGAAACAATACAAAACGTCGATACACTTATTGCATAATTTTTTGGTATTGATAAGAAAAATAAACTCAAATTTATAGCTTAGACACCACCCTATGCAGACAGAGCCTGTGGGAAATATTGGGTGCGGCGCAAATGAGCGGAGGGTGCGGAGCTAACGGTCATTTTTGAATTTAAAATTGGGATATTTCTGAAACTAAGCCGTTTTGGCTTATTATCACAATTGTATTGATATTTGGTGTCAAATACACATATCTTGGTATATTTGAAGTCCCAAAACGGCTTAGTTTCAGAAATATCCCAAATTTAAATTCAAAAATGACCGTTAGCTCCGCACCCTCCGCTCATTTGCTCCCCACCCAATATTTCCCACAGGCTCTGTCTGCATAGGGTGGAAACCTAAATCATATATTTAAAATCATTTTGTATTATTTTCTGTTGCATTGTGTACAAATTGGGAAAAAATGGGATTTCATGTTTTGGTAGTTTTTTGACCTCTGTTAATAGCAGGAATAATTCAGCCTGAAAGCGGGAAGTATATTAAAAGGTTATAATAAAAATTATTAGGGAACATATGTAGGTATATGTTAATGTTAGGTCAAATATCGCTGTGCTATAGTGTGCTTCCAACTCCTTTATTATACGTCCTAGAGATTTCATACCATGGACTATAGTGCATTTTAGAAGTGTAAATATCATGTCTTTCATTTAACAACCAAATTCAAAAAAATGTCCCATTTGATGTCGCCGTATGTTATCTCGGAAAATATTAGAGGTGTATCTTTAGTTTCTGTATATATTTCATCAATAACTTCAAGGCCATTCATTCTCATTCATTTCTGAATTAGAATTTCATAAATGTATTTTTATCAGGGCCCTAAAGTGTCTGCCGCCGTTTTGAATTTTGATTTTCAAGTCATGTTTACAGGTATTTATTATTACGTTTTATTTGATTTCCAAACTAATCTACTTCGCCACCGCATGTTTCCAAGAGAAAGTGATAAACGAAACCGTACTCATCTTGAACGATATAATATTTTGAGATTTCACCTTCAATGACCTTGTCAGGGTCAAAAAGGTCTTTTTTCAACTTGCTTAAAATTGACCAATTTTTATTTTTAAAATTATCTTCAAGTTCTCGGAAATTCAAATCTGACTTAAGATTGAACTAATAATATTTTGAGCAACTACGTGGTGACATTTTGTCATGTTAATGCCTTCATGTGTGGGCAGGTGGATGGGTTCGACCCCCCCCTTTACTGAAAGCTGGCTACGGGCATGTTGCTCATATTGCATGTGAAGTATTAAAGATAGCAATAGATGCAAACGTATTCTTGCACTTACAATGACTAAGATGTGCAGGCACCATTTATGATTTCGGGCAAAGGCGAAACATTCATCATAGGGAACAACAAGCGGCATTCAAATCATAATGTCATGAAAAAACACGCAGTGTGGGCAATGAGGGAATGAGAAACATCACTCAAAGTTGTATGGTTATGTGTCGGTCATGGAAATAAAAAGAAAGCATAGCATTTTGAATAGGAATGTAAAGGTTACATGCATCGCTATTCCCACAAAGTTATAACATGATCATATGTGAAACTGAGAGTGAAATATATTGTTTCTTGGTTTGGCAACGACTCATTCTTTGCTGTAATTTAAACATGAACATAAAAATACGAATACAACTAGCTTTTGATCGTTCATTTATATTTCACATTATTTTAAAGTATTTTTGTATCCTCCAACACATGCTCATTGAAATTTTACAAAGACAATTCAATTAATTAAAAAATTAGATAATAATGATCTAAACACTTTCATTAATTAAGTACTTTCATTTCTCAAAATAATAATCTAACAATTTTTTTGTCAAAGATGATATCTTAATGTTTGGAGGATACAAATTATTGGATAGCCTAATCTAGACAACTTGAATGACGACAGAAAAAACCTACACTCAATCATATATGTCCATTGTCTGCAATCGAAGATATGTTATCAAAATGCACCTTCTGGCATAGCTTTCACCAAATAATGCATCAATAGTGTATATTAATATGGCCGATTTGTTGGAGGATACAAATATTTGACAAATCGTATACATATAGTAAAACATACTTAATTATGTGACTCAGACATATCAAACATACCGCTTTCAAGAGTTGGTTGCACATACATTTTATTAACATGCTCAAAAATATCAACGCAATCGATACATTTTAGGTTAAGAAATCCGAGTTTATATTTGCCGAAAAATAAAATATTTTTATTTGTCTAAAAATCCATAATTAAAGTGATATTTTTTAAAAAGATAAGCAATATTCCAAACAGGTACCTTGTGGTAATGATTGCTTAAAGTCTGGTCAACAAAATATAACATATTACATGTCCATGAAATCAACATATACTCGTATGTCGCAGTCTCTAGTACAACAACAGATTTTTAAAATATACATTATCGTAAATTGTCCCATAACTTGTTGCTAAAATGCGGCATTATTATTGGTTTTAGATTTATGACGCAAGTGTGTTTGAGTCTGTCGTTGATTACAAATTGGATGTTGCACTTATCTCGCATGGAAATTCACATATATCAGAACACATGCATCACATGCATCATACTTATCTTGCCGATCTTACAGAATATCCATACACAAAACTAAGTTTAACTTATGATAAATTAATTTAATATTGCATAAAACTAGCTTGGTTGTATTTTTGATAGCTTGGGAATTCGATAACTTTTGTTATTAATGGTGAATTCAACGTTGCGTACGTAAGTTAACATTCAAAGATGTCAAAATTCGTATATTTACGTTTAAATCGTATTGATTCATGACTACCCAATCTTGGTTAATACACTGCATTTGTTATCTTTATTTTTCTGATCTAAACAAAAACTACATACAGAAATCCTCTTTACTTTATGCTGTTTAAGGCGAGATATGTTTTTTTCAGAATCGTTTTCAGTAACTGCAGGAAAAACACACCCAATCAGGTTTCTCTTCGTTAAAGCTTTCCTTTTAACTCAAAAATAATATATTTTCCTTCGTTTGTAATCCATTATATAAGTTGCTATATACGAGTATGACACATTTATGATCAATGAAAAGTTTTACAATTTAAAAACCGAATGGTTAATTTTACGACCATGTAATTTTGCTTTTCTGTACATATTCAGAATATAGACACATATTGCAGAAATAAATAATATTGCAAAAAATAATTGATTGGATCTAAAGTTTACGCAATAAACTAAATATATATTCATAGTAACGGAGGTTTTTAATACCTTATTCCAATAGATTTTGGTTGACGTATAATATGCCATATCTTGAAAACGAGGAGGAGATTGTTCAAAATATTCCACAGTGTTATCTATCAATATCTGTTCTTTTGTCTCAACAAAAAAATAATCAGTGATACTCTGATTTGATAAACTGATTTTTCAAACCTGAATTGGGACATTTTTTTAATTTAGTTGTTAAATGTTTATTTCTTATTCATACTCAACGTACTGCTAAATGAAGCAAAACCAATATAAACGATCAAAAAATAGGCAAAATAAGCTTTCCAATTGTGTGCTGAATGTGTAACTAGCTACAAAAACTACTTTTATATGTAGTGCTGCCAATTTGCAACAGATATTTTTTCATCTTGTATTACAGTTTGATGTACCTCAGTTTTTTTGCCGCCTGGACCAAGGTGGATTTCTTCCTACCCACCCTACCATGTAGGGTTAATTTTTTAATTTATTCTCTTGCATAATTATAGGCAACAACAACAAAAATTTGACGTTTAAGGTATATAAGCGATTGGCAATTTTTAACGATATTAGTATCTTTTTTTATATGGATTCTGAATCTAAAATTAGAATTGAAATCCGACTTTCGGTTCAGCGTCTTTGACCTTATGAAATTTCCAAAAAACAATTCGTGATATCCCCATGTTAAGGCAATGGCACGGCTGGTGGTAAATTTATAAAATTCGGATCCTGTATTGTGGATTGGTAGGTTGAAATCCACCAAGGTCCAGGCGGCTAATTAAATAATTCTATTTCTCAGTCACTCAATGTATGATTTAATTCTTTTATAGAGGCAATTACAAAATACAGAATGATATGTCTAGTGGCGTGCTGTGTGCATGGATAGTAATTTTAAAAAGTAATAATAAAACTAACTCGTGTCAGTCCTCACAAATATTTTTTCATCTATTATTAATCTATGCATTGTACCCGATTTCTCAATTTTTGAAGACTGTTATATTATGCAAGAGATGAAAAGAAGACATTAATCTTTCCAATGGTGCAATTCATGTGTGTCTAACTTTTCAAATCATAACAAAAATACGTAGTTTAATTGTCAGTTTGCGAAAATATTTTGTCATCTATTGTTACAGTTCTATGTCCCCGAAGGTTTATATAAAGCTTTTTGTCTAAAATATATTAGATTAGACACTTAAACATGTTCCATATACAATCAAGCTATTCGATAGTTTCCAACATACTTTCAAACTTCTCCTGACATTGATCAGCTTTACCTGATGTTTTCCAGCTTTACCTGATGTTGTCCTGTAAAAGATATATTGTTGACCTGTCTTGCGTTCCCGACCTGTTCAATTCCTTTTGAATGAAGCTCTCGATATGATTATCCTCCTCTTGATGTATAATTATCTACCCACCTACATACTGACATACACAGGATGGGCCAAAAAATGTGAAATTTTTCATCATGCATAATTTTCGATAGACTCACTTTGAAATTGTTCCTGAAATGGGATAAATGAATCTTCAGGGGTTTTGGATAAGAAATACGGATATCAAGGTTATGATGAATGTAGACAAATACTTTGAGCAACTATTTTACACGGATATTAGTCACACCCCACACAAAAGTAGCATCCATATTTCAGCTTGTAAGAGAGACATACAGGTTAAGGTGTTCATTGTAATCTCAAAGTCAAAAAATGGAATATTAGAAATATCATATGAAATCCTATTATATGAGGGGTTATCATTCTATGCTGCACGTTTGTGTAAATTTCATTAGAATATATTGAAAATAAAGAAATAAGAGAGATATTATGAGAACTTAATGATAACCCCTCATACATTATGCCAAATTAGTAAAATGGATTCAGCATCAAGAAGATAAGTGACTGGAGAAATCTGTATAAGGAAGACTATTCTGAGATAATATTGGTGGCAAGGAAGATTAGTAATGCGCTAGATTAAGCCTACAAATGATAGAACTTGTTATTTATATTTATAATTCTAATATGATACGTGACGTCACAATAGCTAGAACAATTGATTTACTGGTCTATATTGGAGTATGTATGACCACTAAAATTCATAAATGCAAATAGTTGTGTTTCTTGTCTGTTTATCATGAAAGACCTCATTCGCTACGCGATTTCGGTCTTTTAACATTACCTGTAAACCATGAGCTAATTTACATTCACAACTGTATTAACTTTTTACCCGACTAATATAGATATGGTTGTCCCAGGTCGGGGTTGACTGTATAATTGATTGCCACATCCCTTGCAAAAGTAATACTAAAATCCATGCGTTTGTAAAAAAATAAATTACAAAATGTATGTTTTCAGGACCACCTAGTAGAATATTAAATAATGACATGACATTAAATTAAACAATGACATTTACATTGAATTCTATTGCCATTGTAATATTTTAGTGGATGTTTTCATGCTTCATCTACTGTTACACAGATGAATTGCAAATGAATAAATTCATGCACGTCAATTGGTAATTAAATGAGTAATAAAGAAGTATGAAATCGGGTTTTTATTACTCTTACCGTGTTTGAGATATCAATGTCCATAAGTTTCATCCCTCCCCTGCCCATTACCACTGCAAGAACCCCCCTCCCGTGATATTTCAGTTATTTGTCCAAACTTTCATCATAGCATAATACCAATCATAACTTTATGGAACATAACATTAATCGGAAATGTGTTCATTCAGTCATACACTTTGGAGACGGAGCTAAATGAAGAAATCGGGATAGTCGAGATAATGGTTATGAAATACAGATATACGTGCTGCAGTGTATAGTAATAGGTTTAAGTATATGAGGCGAGGCTGAAATAATTGAGATCTGATTTCATGCGGAACATAATTCAATGTAATCTTATTAGAAATATATTTTACTTGGTTGCATCCAGAATAAGATAAAATAAAACGTTCATATCGCCAGGGGGAAGATAAAACAATGCGTTTTGTAAAACGGTTCAAAATGTTGTGTTCCAAGGTTGTCTGTGTAAACCAGAGCGCTTAATATCAATGATTCATTATCGTACCTAAAAAGGTACGATATTGTCGTCAGGATGGCAGACTGGCGGACGGCGTCTCACTTTTTTCGAACTCCCGTGCAGTGATATATCACTGCGGCGGGCAGGTATCTCATCGTAAGCATGGTAACTTCGTAATAAACAACTGACGTGATTGGTTCTTGTCCCATGCTCACTGCTACCCACCTAGTTACACTGGCGTATCGTCAGTGTATCATGGCGAAACTACTTCCGGGATTTGAATTCGGTAAGATATTTTTATTTCTCGATTTACATCTACTTATAAGTCACGATGTGGATTATAATTTGGCTCGAAGTTATGGGAGATAGTCTAGTTTGAGAATATGTCGATGGTTTTAGGTTTGGTATGTTAACGAAGACACATTTCACATACTTAGTCCCTCGCTTTTGTTACACTGACGATCGGCATTAATATTGCCAATATTACACTGACGAAGAGGTTTGCTTACACTGACGAATGGATAATATTATAGAGAAAGTTGATCTGTGGAATGTAATGAACATAGGACGTAGCCATACGCCCGGTAACATATATAAAAATCGCCTCGATATTTTTATACATGTTCCCGGGCCTATGGAGGTAGCTTTCTATCAAATCTCGGAGGTTTCTGGCAGGTGCCCAGGGGAGGTATGTGAAGCTGAAGCTGATATATTGAATCAAATCCTTTCAATTATTCTTATGTAATTATGATATGTGCATAACACCTCGAAATATTTAAACAAAACAGGCATCATATTCTCAATTAATAATAAAATTGGAGTCCCAATTTACTCGTAGTATATAACATGCGGTTGATGTGATAGCGCGATTGGGAGTGCGCAGTTTATTTACATTATTTTGCTACAACTATCATCACATTTGGTTTGACTGGCTGTTTTGACCAAGAGCCATCTACTTCTACTGCAATGGCGGACACTAGTGGGGTAATTTTAATGTTTGCTGTTTAAGGATTTAGCCTCAGACTCAGTGCATTGTGGAATGACCATTCCTTGAAGGACGTTGCTTTCCAAAATTTGCTCGAGATGCTTGCATCAAATGTCAATTTTAGGACACAACGCTTGAAAGGAATTGTCATTCCACAATGCATTGATTCTTGGGCTTAAATTATTTTCACACATCGCAAAATATTTTCTACAAAGTCACTTAAAACATACAAAATCACTAAAATAACATATTTCTTCTGAAACTTTTTGCGAGGGTCAAGTATTTGAAAAACATCAATTACAGCTCCTCACCTAGCAACTATACAAAACAAATGCATTATTGATTATTTTATAATTCACTAAAGTATCATCATATTTGAAATGTACACATAGATTACATTTAGAAATGCTTTCAATTCATTTTTAATTATCAGATTCACTTGCACTGTTGATGAAGATTTTGATGATCAATCATCTTTAGCCGGTATATGATCGATTTTTTGCGTAAATAAGAATCCTAAATTCACTGATTGTCTTTAAATGCCTCTGACTATTGAAATTAATAGGTGACAATTGATGATGCACGGGATGGTAAGACAATATTTGTGACTTGCTCTTTTCATTTGTATGTTCACAATAATTGATAAGGATTGTTTTCCCTAGAATGATATTTGCAATGGTCATGTTCAATAATGCAAAACTATGTACGTTTGACCACACCCGGGGACAACACACATAAGTGTAACGTTTTAGAAACATGTCTATGGCCAGAGATACCTCTCCAATATACGAGCTTCGGCTTTTTTCACAATTTTGGCTAAAAATCATACGAAAGTGCTCAGAATGGTGAAAACTGCATGGTTTTGTAAAAATTGGGAACATCATGATATTGGCAAAGTGTTCTAGGGACTACACTGTTTATATATTTACATTTAATTTAGATAATGTTTGAATCGGGATCGTCCGAAGTTGTTTTCCTGACCTTACCTCGTCCTTTTAAGAACTAGAATGCCTTACGAGTCGAATCGAATTATGCTGGGTACATAAAAAGTTCAGTCAAGTATTAATGCAAATAAGAAAATATCCTCTGAGATAGGCTGGCATTTACTGATTTTACTCCTGAAGAATATCTCTCTTTCATCACATTTTTTTCAAACTGTATTTCTTTTAAAGAGAACATAAAAAATCTCCCAGCTTTGTGACGGTCCCGATTTTTATTTTTTTCATTGTTCTGTGTTCACCTGTTTTAGTATGGCCATCACATGGGAGATCCATGACTCTCTGAAATAGTTTAACCATACATACGAAATTGTTACCTAGTATACACAACTGTTAAAATGGTTCGTCAGTGTTGCAACAGCTCCAAATCAAAGATTCGTCAGTGTGATATTGGTCGTTCGTCAGTGTAACAAAAGCGAGGGACTAAATACGTGCATTGTGTCTTCGTTAACAAACCAAACCTAAAACCATCGACACATTCTCAAACTAGACTATCTTCCTTAAGTTCGAGCCAAATTATTATCCACAACGTGACTTATAAGTAGGTGTTACCTAATTTACCGAAACCTAGTCCCGGAAGTAGTTCCGCCATGATACACTGACGATACGTCTGTGTAACTAGGTGGGTAGCAGTGATGCTCAGATCGCGTGATTGTAAAAAGATATCTGATAATAATGCATATCATATTGAAGAAAAATCATTTGTGCTTTATAAAAATACAATTTCAGCGAATTTCGACCTTTGATGTTCACACAACAGTCATTACCATTTTGGTGTTTTTACAAAAAATTCTTTATTTATTGTTGTCTAAGTCAATAGTACGAGGGGTGATCCAAAAGTCTTGGACGCACCGCTCTAGCTTTGCTATTTTCTAATATAATTATATGAAACTTTCAGATAATAAAGATCAACATCTTAACAACTTTGTGTATAAGTTTCAACAGAAAATAATATGTTTTAGCTACTTTTTTAAATATTTTTTGATATTGGGTCCCTGCCACCCGGAACGGTATTTGAATATAGCAAATCACGTCACAACTGTTAATTTGAAAAATACTTTAGGTGCAGGTGCACAACCTAACACCAGTCATGATATGAGAGAATTTCCAATTTTTCAATCTGAGTGTCATCTGCCATCATCATCTTCACATAACAAAATATACTTTTAAACATATTTTCCATGAATTTGAACATATTTTCCGTGCCGCTTTACCCTTGAATGGAAGATATTTATGAAACCGCCATAATGCTTATGTGATACGAATGTTCCTTGAGTGCCACTCTAAACCTCATCCAATGAGTAAAAACATTTTCTTTCAACCCTCCTTTCAACTTCAAAAAAGGAAGAAAATCACACGGAGCCATATCTAGACTGTATTGCGCAGATGGGAGCTGCTCAAGGTCAATAATAGTGAGAATATTTTGTAGTATTCTTTGCTTCACTTTGATTTCTTTCATGTTCTGCATTTCAGCAGCCATCTTGCAGCAAAAATGATACCAGAATGAGGGTTACTTGTCTGATGTCATTTTCTTAGAATTTGACATATACGGCCATTGTCATATGTGACATTATAATTAAAGCACAATTAATTGGTTGCCTGGTAACAAAGGAAGTAAACTAACATGGTTAAATATTCAAAATTCAAAGAAAGATAGTGGTTAAAACTTGCGAAGCAAGTCATATGGCGGCAACGTTTAAGGCTGAAAGTTGCCTTATGCGAATACCGTTCCGGGTAGCAGGGTCCCTATATTAAAAACGATCTAGAAAACTACATAAAATATATCATTTCACCATGGAATTAATACACAAAGTAGTTAGGTTGTTGGTCTTTATTATTGAAAGGTTTAAAGTAATTTTATCAAAAACCAACAAAATTAGAGCAGGGCGTCCAAGACTTTTGGATCACCCCTCGTATGTAAATATTAACCAATTTAAATATATTAAAATGTAATATATGAAATACTGAAGAAAAGATACAATTAAAATTATTTTCATGGAAAGCACATAGGGCAATATTGACAAAATGCAAATGCTATTTTGGTAGGTTCTGGGCTAGCAATGGGTACATTTCAACTGTGACTGTAATGGATTACTATTGACTTTTATCTACATCACAGGGCAATATTTAAGCAACTTAAATACAAGGAAAATCAAAGATTTCCTCTCATTTCTAAAACGAGGAACAAAAGCATGAATTCAAGGAAAATAAATGATGGCCTGTGCCAAATTATATAACATATGAGAAATTTGTGGCACAGTAAAGGATATGTATAGGATATCATATGATTTTAAATGATTTTATCTTTATCTCCGAGTTGATATCAATATCTTGCCAAGTTAGCATAGCGAATTAGCGCAGATATTGATATCAATGAGTTGGATTAACACAATATCACGAAAATGCATAGAATGTTATATTTTCCCATAGTTCACCTCTAAAACTAAACAAAGCATATCAAAACAACATCCATTCATTCATTCATCCCCGTGATGTCATGAAATCACTATGTAACAAAACACATCATATTGGTGGTAGTTTTCAAATCCCTGCCAAAAGGTGATATCTGTGAAATATTTTCCGTATTCCACAGATATCACTTTTTCCACGCATTTGCAAAATATCATAAATATGTTTTTATGTTACCTAACAGAGCGGAACAGAGTTCAACTATGGGATAAAGAATAAAAATAGGTACATAATTGAATTACCACTCCAGAAATATTAAAAATGAGGGTTTAAAGAAAGAATATTGAATATGAGATTCAAAAAGACAAGTGGCCTCATGTCTCACGTTACCCAAACCCCAGATCCTTGATGTCATATATACTTGTATACTGTATATCAATGTTTTTTACTGGGAGGATTAAATATGGAGTGTATAGCAATGGTCAATACGATATTTCCAGATGGATATGTTTCCCTAGAAGCGGAACCCAAACTCAGTCATGACATAGAAGCTAACTTTTGCAATTAATAGAAACTTGTTTTTTGTTATATTTTTGTGTTCTATATTTGAGATGAAATAATATGAGATTCATTTCTACAAGAGGATGGAACGAATGTGAACTTGTATATTGAACTATACTCCTTTTCTGAATAAACAGAACAACATTTTATCCAAGCCAATTAAGAAAACCAAGGCCAATGAGTGTACACAATAACAATTTTTTCTGGACTCACTTATTATGTAAGAATGAATTGTATTACTGTTTACTGCATTAAATGTCAAGTATACTATCTGTATTTTATTTCAAATGCCTATCTCACTTATCGAAGGTATACAAGAAATGTTATTTTGAAACAAATTCCGCACAACCAAAACCATGTCCACATAATATGACAAATCCAAGATGACTGCCACAATTTTAGATCCATGCACATGTGAAGAAGTTAGAAATACACATGGTCCACAAGTTCCATCCCCAATAAAATGGGAAGTTTAAGGTTTTTACACATATCAACTCTATTCCTATATACTTTATATTTGTGGTAAGGCTTGTGATCTAGGTAAACTTAGCATGTTCATGTACCTCCTATCCTCTGAAGCTAAAAACAGAAATGGTGACTTCAATTGAGAAAAATGAATCTTATGGGCTCCATATACATTTTGAGTGGCTGTCCGGCTTAAGTTAGATACTACTGATAATCTGAGATTGAAAATTATGTCAAGTTTAGTCCTCAGCCTCTCATAACGGATAACTTCAAGGTAATTGTGTTGTTACTGCAAAAACCTCTATTTCTTCATCGCAAATCTACCATCTTTTGCATCTGTCAAAACCCTTCATTTCATGTTAATTTTCAGACTTTTGCTTGTGCCATCATTAAATATATATATTCAACTTGTTATTCAGAATATTTTAAGAACTTTTCATGAATTATTTTATTTTCACACTTTTGAAAAAATGACTAAGTCAGAGAATGGCCTCTTAATGGCATGTCCCCTTTTGGGGATTTTCTTCATCTACCCGCCGCAGTGTCAATACCGAGACACTGCATGGGAGTTCGACTTTTTTTGTTATCGCGATTCCAGAAAAAGCGCTAAACAGAATTATTTAAAATATACGAGGGTGATCCAAAAGTCTTTGACGTCCCGCTCTAACTTTGCTATTTTCTAACATGAAACTTTCAGATAATAAAGATCAACATCTTAACAACTTTGTGTATACGTTTCAACAGAAACTAATATATTTTAGCTACTTTTCTAAATATTTTTTTACACCTGGTCCCTGCCACCCGGAACGGTATCTAAATATAGCAAATCACGTCACAACTGTTATAATATGGCAAATACTTTAGGTGCAGGTGCACAACCTAACACCAGTCACGATATGAGAGAATTTCCGATTTTCAGTCTGAGTGTCATCTGCCATCATCATCTTCACACATTAAGACCTACTTTTCAACATATTTTCCACGGATTTGAACACATTTTTCATACCGCTTTACCAATGAATGAAATACATTTATGAAACGGCCATTGCCTATGTGATACAAATGCTGCTGGAGTGCCACTCTTAACCTCATCCAATGAGTATAAACATTTTTTCAACCCTCCTTTCAACTTGGAGAAAAGGAAGAAAATCACTCGGAGCCATATCTAGACTGTATCGTACATATGGTAACTGCTCAATGTCAATAATAGTGAAAATATATTGAAGTATTCTTTGTTCCACTTTGATTTCTTTCATGTTCGGCATTTCAGCAGCCATCTTGGAGCAAAAATGACACCAGAATGAGGGTTGATTGTCTGAAGTCATTTTCTTAGAACTTGACATATACGGCCATTGCCATTTGTGACATTATGCTTAAAACACAATTAATTGGTTGCCTAGTAACAAAGGAAGTAAACTAACATGGTTTAACATTCAATATTTAAGGAAAAATAGTGGTCAAGACTTGCAAAACAAGTCAAATAGCGGCAACATTTAAGGCTGAAAGATGCCATGTGCGAATACCGTTCCGCTCGGCAAGGTCACTATATTAATAACTGTCGAGAAAACTACATAAAATATATCATTTCACCATGAAACTGATACACAAAGTAGAATAGGTTGTTGGTCTTTATTATTGGAAAGTTTAAAGTAATTTTATCAAAAACCAACAAAATTAGAGCAGGGTGTCCAAGACTTTTTGATCACCCCTCGTATAACGGAATAACATCAAATTGAACACAGGTTACATGGTAAGAAGTTTATAGAGCTGATTAACCTTTCGGTGGCCATCTTGCTTTCTGGGTCAACAAGCTCACATTACTTTATATGGGCTTGTGTTCAGTACATTTAATGATGCACACAATCAACTAGATAGAATATGAATAAATTGATTAATAAATTCACAGTAATTTACATGTATATTAATTTACACATAGTTTATCATTTACTCATATCTCGCCTAAAGTATCATTGTTATTTGTAGCTGAGACATTGTTCTATACGTTAACGTATAGACATTGTTCTATACGTTAATAAAATTCTGCCAACATACAGTAGAGTATGTTTACACAATTATATAGACAACAGGATCTTAAGAGGTTCTGGACAAATCATTTGATTCTGGACTTGACATATTTTTTTTCCAACGAAATCACATCCAAGGGTTGAATTTTTATTGGATATTTAGAGAGCGAGTCCTGTATTGATTTCAATAAAAAGGTTAAAATAGAACGCTATTTGAGAGTTAATCTTATACTTTCATTACATTGATAAATTAAGGCAAATTCTGAAAAATTTTAAAGTGCATTTTTTATGAAATATTATCCAAGTATTTAGATGAAACGGTCTTATTTAAATACAAATCATAACATGATGATATTTTTTCATAAAATATTTCTTCAAGAAATTCAATTGAAGGCTCAAGATAAAACGAGCTAATTTAGGTGAAAACCCTTACATGATGATGTGTTTTCATGACTTCTTTCATAAAATTCCATCAAGGGGTGAAAATAAAATGATCGAATTTAAGTGATTTAAGGATCACGAGGATAGGTTTTCTTGGATATTTTCTATGAAATCCCATCCAGTGGTCAAGGTAAAATTTTTATTTGGTATATTTGGTCACGTGTTCGAACCCATAGAACCATATAGGAACGTCATTTTGAATGTTACGTGATAAATCCATATAAGGCTTTTAGAACAATGTGGGGAAAGATGAGGGGAAACCCCTGACACCTGTTCACGATTTTATCCGAACGTTCATCGGATCATTTCGGTTTTTATGCACTTCATTATTTTACCGAAGTTTGCCGATTCGATTCGTCGTATTTCGGAATATTGGGGACAATTTTATACTCCATTGGGAGTATTTTTAATCTACTTCTTATTACGAAGATTCCCGAACCTTGTTCGGATTAATCCGGATTTTCTGACCTACTTCATCTACCGAGATTTAACGAGTTTACATTCGGCTCATTTCGGAATCCTGGTGACAATTTTATACTCCATTGGAGTATTTTTGATCTACTTCTCTGGATTTTTGATCTACTTCTTATGACGAAGATTCCCGAATCAGTTCGGATTAATCCGGATTTTCTGACCTACTTTATCTACCGAGATTTAACGAGTTAACATTCGTCTCATTTCGGAATCCTGGTGACAATTTTATACTCCATTGGAGTATTTTTGATCTACTTTTTCTGGATTTTGCCCTACTTATTATAAGTTGACAGCAAGCAAATCAAAAAGTTCGCCATGAACGGGTTTCGATCGACTAACCTAGAGAGTGGAAGCTAAACACGCTAGCCATGAGGCTAACGTTTACCTGTGTGAGATGATAAAAGTACCATATATTTATACCGAGCGTCAATTTAGAATGATCTTCGCTTTTGACTCCACTTAAATACAACTCGTCAGTTGTATCCAGAATAGGTGAACGCCTATGGTGTTAGTGAATAACCAAATCCCAGGCGAGTGGTTCGTATCCCACCGTGATATGTTATTTTTGCTTTATTAATACGACAGAAAGGAGCAAGGTGTAGGTTTGAAAACAAGACGTACGTTTATTTCAATACAGTTTTAGAAACATTAACCTCTGATAATTGAAGGATTTCCACTTCTGAAGCGCGACTAGATCTAAGAAGTTCATTAATCAAGACAGTGTAAACCTTTTAGATATATGTTAGACAATGTACACGCCCCGTGTGGAATCAACTAAATGCTACATTTTGGATTTCATTGAGATCCTGTCATAGTTCTAAAATTTATTTTTCTGGAACATCATTTTTTCAACACTGATACAAATTTCCCTGACATTTCCATGACATGTCTACAGTTTCAAAATTCCCGGACTCTTTGGCCCTTTTTGACCTTATTTTAAAATTCTCTGACATTTCAGGCACTTGGAAAATTAAATCAAAACCCTGACATTTCCAGGTGTGTACGAACGCTTAGCCTTGCCCAAGTCGGTCTCTTTTACTATCTTGATTTCTATTATGACCGCCTTGTACCAAAGAGAAAGCCACGTGCTTTACCGACTCAATGTTTATGTCGGTAAAATTTGACCAATCAACGACGGCCCTACAGCGTTAGCTCATTATTATGCACGGTCAAAAACAAGTACACTTTTTACTTTTCGCCGGGACTTTTCACGAACAAACTTGCATGAATTCATCATGAAAATACAAATATTTTATCAGATAAATATCAATCAGAGTTTAGTGGATGCCGGAGCATCGATCGGTAACCGGAGGTGAGAAGATTTCAACAATAAACGTTGAAACGATCGCTGAATTCAAATGAACATGTAGGCTGAGACCCCGGCTGAGATTCAATCACTGACTACATGACCAGCTACATTAGACTCGGTCTTGCATTTATATCGCGAAATCAGTTTTAAATCTATTGCATGATTTAATTTATATTAATGACTCTTACATTCCCTATGTACATTTAATTACATAATATATTGTAACTCTAAAGAAACAATCCATCAGATCATCGGCATTGAATTTCAAATCGGGAAGATTGCTTTGCTTATGCAGGTCAACCTGATAACGTTTTTGATTGGTCAATCAGCCTGAAGTCACACGTCGTGTCCAGACTGTCCACGCGTATTATTGTTAATCAATAAGGTTTCGCGATACCCCTGATAGCGTAGGTATTATGGAAATCTCGAAACCGTTGAATAACTCTGCATAATATCAGCGTAGGTGTATTGGATTGTACAAGGCGGTAATAATTCAAGATCAGATAAGTAAAAAAAATACCGACTTGGGCAAGGCTAACGAACGCTGGAATTATTCTTAAAATATCCTTCAAACAAAAGGGGAAAATGCTATGCACAAATACTCTAATTTAGTTTGTATTGTAATGCGTTGTATTACATTGCATTGCATTGTATTGTGTATTTATTTGAGTGTCCGTTGACGGTAAAGAAGGCATTTAAAAGTTATTTGTGAAACTTAATAAACTTAATAAACAATAATTTAACAGTATTCTGTTATGGCAAAGTATATTTCATTTTTTCTCTTGTTCTCTACAATCTGCGTTGAGGACACTGAAGCATATGTCTGTATTTTGTTGGTGGGGAACAGCGTATCCTATCGTTCACGGAGCAAATTCAACTCTCGTTCACGAGTACCTTGTTTTTGGGCTCTTGTCCCAAAGATAACGATTGTATAAGGTTGCATAATCAGGATTATGAGCTTTCATGTTCTCATAGTTACATCTGTTGTAAAACGAATCTTGTCGCAACCTCTGCGAATCACGACAGCATAACATTTGAATCACGTTGACATCATTGCAAAATTAGGCTAAATATGCTAAGTCAAGACGTTAATTAGCCCACGAAAGTTCATGGGTAACTTGAGAACTACAAAATACAACCAAATACTTTTCGAACGTACAATAGCAATGACGTGTCGCAAAAAGGTGGCGCATTTGTTTTTAAGGGTATCGCGTGAATGTAACTTTGATTCCCCGAATTATAAGATAATATTCTAATTAAAGTTATATATCATTTTAAAGCTGTTTCGATGAAGATTTTAGATCAACTACACTCCGTTCACGATTCTTGCGCGTTCGTTTTTAAAAAAGAGTTTTTTACCAAAACATCTGGCAAATATCCCATGTTGACACGTTACATTTTGAATTATTTTTCGTCTTTAAACGCTCATAACTCAAACAATATATGACTATTATACTTATTTTTCGTCTTGAAAAAGGTAGATAGAAGTTTTATTTCAAAGGATGAATTTTAGTAAGCGTCCCATATTGTGACGTCATAGAGTCTGAAAAATAGAATCTGTTGACAGCGACCTTTTTTGCTCATTTTTTGCTACCTTCAACTTTTCAGGTGTACATTAAACAAAAAATACGAGATCAATTTTTAATAAATCATACATGATTATTTTGCTCCTAAACTCTAGTTTATTAATAAATAGTTGATTATGTTCACAAAAGTATGTGTTTTCTGTTGTATGTGGAAAAGTGGAGGACGAAAGGTTTTCAAAATTCATTAAAATATGGCTAATTTACGCCATTCGCCTATTTTCAAGCACAGCAACACGTATATTTATTTCACCTAAAATATCAATTGATTCGTGTTTTATGATGCTCCTATAGGCCAAGCAAATGGGCTCATAAAAGGCCCAAACATCCCAAAAATTGCAACAGTTTTTAAATTAGTCTTATATTATGTATTAATATCAGTTGAAAAACATATCAAAAATATAGAAAAATGTATGCAGTGGACAAATATGAAATTTCACTTCCTAGGTACCCCCTACAACCCCACCCCAAAATTGAGTATTGGTAGGAAACAATTTTTTCTTCCCAAATGGAATACTTTAGTCAAGTATTCAAGCTTTATTATGATAAATCACATATTCACAAATAATTAAAATATTATTTTAATCAATTTTGAGACCAGTAATTAGTCATTTGACCCCAAAGTATAACAAAATAGGCCACAAAACAGGCATGTTATCACATATCTATTATATATTTTAGGATCAGTTTGTCAGAAAAGCATGAAAAAAATCATGGTGTTACATATTCATATGAACTTTATATTTGGTGAGTGTCAGAATTCTAAGGTGTATACTTAGGAAGAAAAAAATTATTTCATTTTCATAGTTTTGCCCCGCCCACTATAGGGGAGACTATAGTTTTGATGATTAACTCCCACAATGCATCACATTTGAATTAGAGTTGACATCTAAATCATTTATAAAGGCTTGTCATCATCTAAAATACAAGTTTTGTGATTAGTATTATTAGTATGAATTAGTATGAAAAATAGGAATTATTAGTTGCACCAGGTGAAATGTTAAGGTGACCTCACTTTTATTTGATGAATAATTACATATCACAGGGTATTTGATAACTGCTCTATACTAGGCTTATCTAAATAATGCAAGTTGTAGTTTTTGTGGAATTTAATATTGTTTAAATTATTAATTACAATCCGCAATTACAAAATTTGCATATATTTAAATTCATCAGATAAATAAATCATTACATAAGAGTACATTACTATGGAACTATCAATTGGATGTATAATGCTGTAGAAACAAATTTATGGTTATTAAACGGAATTTAAACTGACAGAGAACATTAAAATCTCAGATATCTGGGGAGTCTTTCATTAATATAATTTCAGTGCATAGGAATGATGGTAATTCTGTCTGTCAGGTTGGAAAACATTGAGTGTACATGTGCTGCATTCAGAATCGGATGCAGATATTGTGATTGTGAAAACTGCAATCCAAAGTGTCCAAACCTCAAATACAGTACTCCTACAGATCTCCTTGTGCTTCTCATTTATCATGCACAAAACCCAAACTTCAACATTTTCTTCAAACCTGAACCAAAAGCAGCAACCCAAGAAACAAAATGTTGGAATATAAATGAAATAAGATTGTCTTTGGGAAAAGTGGTCTGTGACAATATTTTGTTTCTTTTCTGGGGTGTGACATCGCATTCAGGTTATATATGGCATAGACAAGAGGCTATCATTGAGGCAGATAAAAAAGACTGGGTTCTTGAGAAAACAAGCGGTTGTTTTTAAATTACCAAAAGCACTGGTGATCCGCTCGATTACACTTGTCGTTTCGGTAACAAAATGTCTAAACGTCGAAAGTACGATATTTCTTTTTTCCTTTTTTTCATGCGTTGTAGGCAGAATCCCCACGATGTTTTTTCTCACAGAATTGTTGATTTAATTCCTTACTTAAGTTAAATAAACGGTTTGGGTTAAAAGTGCAGATCTTAATTGTTTATCGAAATACCGTTTATGTAACTTTAGTGAGGAATTAAATCGAAGATTCTGTTGTCTTCTGAACTATTTGTTCGCAAATATGTACATTTTTTAAATGTTGTGGGAATTCTGCCTACAATGTGTGAAATAAGGAAAAAAGAAAAATCAAACCTTCGATGTTCCGACATTTTGTTACAACGTAAACAAGTAGAAAACCAGTGAAATGCAAGCAACTCTGTCATTGCAGAGGAACATGCTCTTTTGTCAATTTATGGTGGAAAAATGGTGAAACCCTAAATTATCTTAGGCTTCTAAAATTCTAATAAAAGAGAGCAGCAAGATCTGAATTATTGCAGCCCCGTGTTCTTCCTCCATTTTCTGATGCTGCGGAATACCACAGTTACAGAGTGTACCATCAGATCCAGGAGTGGGAGGGAAATAAACTGCCTCCATTATAATTGGGCTGGGAAATAAGCAACGAAACTATGTACCAATTGCCTAAATGCAGCTCCCCTTTCTCAAGGATCATCCATTGTGTGTGTAAGCTAAAGCAGATTGTATTTCTGAGATGTTCTTGTAGAAAAATGAAATAACTGTTCTTTGACATGTAAGGTATGCAAAGGCATTTGTGCAAATACCTCCATTACTGATCATGAGAATAATGATGACTAAATAATGAACACTGGCAGATCTGGGCCCCTCCCACCCCCTTGGGCGGGCCCAGAATCAAAATTGGGCCCAAAAAGGCCTTAAAGCCCCGAAAAATGGGCCTTTTGGTCATAAATGGGCCTTTTAAAGCCTTATTTTTTAATTGAAGAAAATGGGTCTCAATATTTCAAAATGTGGGCCCACTTCAGGGTTTTAGGGGCCCAAATTTTTTTCCGTGGAAGTTTTTTTCTCAGACCTGACATTTGCCCCCCCCCCCTTGTTGGTTCCCATATCCGCCCCTGATGAAGGCTGGTGATAGACAAGGTTATAACTGATTGTTGTTACAACATAATAGTATTAAGCTTATTTAATCAGCATTATTTTTTGCTCTCTATAAGTAAGACACATATATGAAGGATTACAAAATTAAGGCAGCATTTTTGATAATGAACATAACATAATCGAACCAGGCCCTGTATAAAGACCAGGGATTTACTTTGCGTTACATTAGTTAACTCAGGAGGATTTATTAAAGTAGAAACCTTTTCCTCATTTTTTATTGAATTTCATCTTGAAATCGAACATTCTTCAGTTGAACTTCTTCATTTCATTTCTCAATATCACTGTGTGGTTAAGAACACCTTAGTCAAAAGTAACAATTTCTCCTTAATACAGGGCGAGCCAAAAAGGTAACCCAAACAAATCTTAATAATCCAGTCCAATCACCCTGCATGGATTTAGTGTCATATTTGGCAGAATTGAGTCTTGGTCAATGTATTATCAATCTACCCAGTCTCAGTGGTCTCTAGTGGTCACGATTTTATGGCCATTTTATAACATGCCATGAAATATGGGTGTCATGCCTGGAGGCCAACTTGAACGTATCGTGCGTTGTTGTTCAAATCAGGAGCATAAAAATCATGTGTTATGACTCTCATCTTCATTCTTATCTCTTGTTTTAATGTTTCAAGTGTTGTTAGTATCGAAAAAAGGTCCACAGATAAAAAAAACTGTTGGTATTGATGTCCAGTCAGTTAGGCACATTTCGATATTTTGAGCACATTTTGTAAATGGCCATAAAATCGTGACTATTAAGGATAGATCAATGACACTAAGTAGAATGAAAGAACATTGAACAAGGTGATTGTGCCAAATATGATGTCAAACCCATGCTGAATGACTGGGTTATTAACAAACATTTGGTTGGGTCACCTTTTTTGGCTCATATTAATAAACTGATGTCAGGGACAGGGATATTTAACATTTTGTTGCCTTTTCAAGGAAATTTTTTGACCACTGATTGTAACAAATCGTTCTCTGTTTTACCAGAAAAGGTATATTATATATCAAATTGAATTTAAAAGGAAAAAACATTTGATAATTTAACAGTTATCAACTAAAAGTAGGTCTTCCCCTATATTTCACCTGGCATTTGCTGTTTTTCTACTTTTTTTACATAATCCTTTCCTGAAAACCTCAAAAAACTGTTTTCAGGACAAAATAAGCCTTTACCAATAATTTAGTTGTGCTATTGAGTTCAAATATGACATATCTTGGAAGTAATTAAACAAAAGTAAGGTCACCCCAAAAGTGGGTGTGGTAAAATATTGAAATTTCAAATATTATTTTCACGCTCAATATTCACTTAATGACCCTGATACTCATCAAAGACAATGTTCAGGTGTACAATACCCTCAATGATATTTTTCATGCAATTCTGATGAAATGATACAGAAATAAATACATTGTTATTATTAAATTCGGGCTATTTGATTGCCTATTTTCAGATATTTGGCGCTAGAAATGCCAATTATTGCACTCAAATAGTTGGTTAACAATTTTTAGTTGCTCTTATGTCAGTAAAGTTATCATAATATTACTCGTTTAGTTGACAAGAGTATTCCAGTTTGAAATAAAAAAATATCTACAATCCCATGCTCAAATTTGGAGGGGGTACCTGGAATGTGACATTTCATATTTGTCCACTGCATATATTTTTCTATATTTTTGATATGTTTTTCAACTGGTATCAATATACAATATAAGCCTAATTTAAAAACTGTTGCAATTTTTGGGATGTTAAACTTCCATTTGCCTAGCCTACTAGCCCATTAACAATATATATATGATATCAGAGTTATTCGTCTAAAATGTTTTGAGATATAGAGGTAAATGTGGAGGACGAAAGGATTTTCATGTGTGTACATTTTTCTCAAAAACGTCACATTCTATCATGTTAAAAGCGAGGATCCTCTGGATTACGCCACAAAATGTGTAACAATGCGTGCGCGAGCATTTTGCGACACGTCAATATTTCTCACCTAACGTCTTCATAGTTTTAGGAACGTATTTTAAACGCATGATAGCCAAATATATCAAGATACTATATCTGCCTAAATGAAGTTATCTAGTGTTTACAAAGTTTTGAAATATATTATATCCAGATCCATCAGAAATTAACTTATCCATTTACATTACTTTACTAGTTCTAGTATCTTGCATGACTCGTTCATAAGAATTCTTTAATTCTACCTCGTTCCCAATACGTCCTCAGACAGACAAGAAATTGAAGTCACACCCGTAAATCCCAAGTGATTAAGTATAGAATGTTTTATTCTTTTACGATTTGATAAGAGACCGAGACTAAGAAATTAAATGCGACGAAATATTTTGACAACGTAATTTGTATACTGTTTTATTCTTAAAGTTCTATGCGATAAATTATTTTATCTGTTTCAAAATGTTTCATTTTATTTTGCCTATATAAAAGAGATTGAAGAAGATAAGATAAACTGTTCCGTAATATATATTGTGTTTTAATAACCTTTTTTTAGAATCACAATGTAAAATAAATCTCCCGTTCCTGCCATTCTGGTAACGCCATGCAATGGATGCAATTCAAAGTGAGAGAGAGATCTATGAATAACAGAATGCGTCCATGCCATTAATTTGGCCAAATACATGGCATGAAACTGACGTAAGTTTAAGTAAGCTACGCCCCCCGCTTTCTCTGGTAAATTATGACTTTATTTTTCGGAGTAATGGGTTTCGGACAACTGGGTTTCGGAGAACTGGGGTGTACCCGATTACGCTTTGCACGCCGCTTTAAAATCCCGATGACTCCAGAGGTAGTTTAATCCGGTAGCCGACAGGCGTTTCTTGCATTATTGAATACAAGCTAACCTTATATTCGCGAATGCAACTAACGCCTTCCGGCTACCTGATTAACCCAGTATAATATGACCAAGTCATTTAAATATGAATGGAATAGTGGCAGGTACTATTCGTATTGACATGAGTTTCCAGTAAAATAATAGGTTAATCCGGTAGCCGACAGGCGTTAGTTGCATTTGCGAATACAAGCTAAGACTATGATTTGGGAATGGAAGATTTCAGCTTCCGGATTAACCTACCATTCTATGGGCGACTCATTTAAATATGAAAAGAACCTGACAATATTCCATTAATATTTTAATGAATTGCCCATAAAATAGTAAAGTAGGTTTATCCGGTAGCCGACAGGCGTTAGCGGCATTCGCGAATACAAGCTCCTTTATTTCATAATTTGGGAAATATATATTTTCACAATATTGAAATAGATGGTGGTTCAAAGTGGAATACATATCATACAAGTGTCACAGATATTTTTAGTGCATATATGGTCTGTCTTTGCATGACTTTGTAGAACATATCAAAACCCTGGGATCCACAGGGTAACAGTAAGTACATTTCGTTAGATCTTCCGAAGTTCATGCTTCAAAGTTGTCAAAGTTGTAAAAGGGTAATCCTTTTTTGAGTACGAAAGCGTACTTTTTGTTCAATAGCCTTTCCCAGCTGCTAATCTTTTGAGTGCATCGTGCATTCAACGAATTGTATTCACTTATTAACCAATCAGTGCCAGGAACAAAATGCACGCTTACTTTTTGGGCTAAGTTTAGTGTTTTATGAAGCATGCTACATACAAATGTTACGCTTTTGCTCATTTACTTTGAGAACTATCTATAGGTACACATTACCAATTGACTCCTAGATTTGAGTGAACAAGTACCTCGTATTTTTCATTTTTCGATATTTTGAGATTTGTTGGCTGATGAGTAACTTGATATTTTATGTCTAAATATATTAAAGTGGTTAATAGTAATAGTTTTATTGTACACCATAAACTGTTAACGTTTTAGAATTGGGACACAATATATGATTTGATAATAGAACAATACATGTATATGTCTTACTCTAAACTCGGTGGTTTGTTTGTTAGTATGTTTTCTTAACAGCTCAATAACTGTTGTATTAATAAGGCGTTATACTATGAAAAAAAGATTAAACGATGTAGGCATAGGCAGAGGGAGTATCACACTACCCTACCACGTGAACACATTTAAAAAGAATACAGGGTACAGTTAAGTTGCAAATAGAGCGGGTATTCTTTGTCCTTTTCCATAGGACTTTTCTGGTGATAGTGCGTTGCAAACTGCTCGATGAATCTATACAATGTAAAATCTAGTATTCCTCCAGAACTATGGAAATAAACAAAGGTCCTCCATTTGCAACTTCACTGTAGCCTGTATTCCTTTAAAGAAATACGGGCTACAGTATTGGGGTATAGTAGTTTGATTTTTCAATATATCACTAATCTAGCTTCTTTCCTTGAAAAAACATGAGTTTTGATGTACGTATATCAAACATGGGCCACTGCACTATATTGAACCAGGGTGCCGGTGTTACATAATGTGATTTTATGGGCCATCATACAACCACCTCTTGCCCACTTTATTCATGTTTTGGATTACAGTTTATACACAATGCATAAACAGCATGAAACAATCATTTCTACTTGTGGATTAGATTTGTATACATCTCTTTGTGAACTGAGTGTTATGTTCAATATGTGAAAATATCATGGACTTAAATTGTACTTATATTTATAACCTGACCACATTTGCATATGTTCAACAACTGACTGAGTGATCGAGTTCATCAAACAATGTTCGTAATAGAGGTCATGAACTTTGCTTTATTCATAATCCTATTTCTGCAACTGACTCATATGATGCATCTTATTATATAATATTATATGATTTATTTTGATTAGCAGTGTCTCATAAGCCATTGGTGGCTCGAGGCTTTTTGGATGATTGTACAGATGTATATGTATGAAATTAAGCATGCGACACTTAAATAAAAAACAATACAATATTAAGCTTATAAACTTGCTGATCATATGATTTTAATATTTTAATACTACATGATACTCATATCAAAATACCAATGTATTTGTGAACAACTCTTACGTTTGATATTGTACGAATTTTCTGATTTGCTGTAGTAGTCGAAAATGCAACATATAACAATGTTATGTTACTTTGTGTCATATGAAAAATAAATTCGTACAAAGATGAGTTTTATTTCGTTTGTTATTCAATGTAGAATACACGTTGTACATTATTTCATGTATAGGATATTGACAATAATCAGACTATCGTATTACAATACAGAAGAATAAAAGAGAGAATAAAATAATGATATATGCATTCTAATTTGAGATTGACATGCGTAAAGGTATCAATATTTTATCTAGTATTTCATTTTATCCCTCCCATCCCATCCCACCCGCTCATCAGCAATCTAATCTAACAATTATCTCACTATATGCTTATGACATATTCATGTATACGTTGTTTGTCTTTTTTTCAAATCAACCCACGGAAATATGCAATACACCAAGTTAAAAAAGTGGTACGAATCATAAAAGCGACGTTGGGTGTTTCACTAGTAATTTTTATATGAAAAATCTAGAAATATTACCCAAATTAAACTATGACTATTCAAAAGAAGACATTCAAATCTATATTATGTAAAAAATCAAATTTGTCCGAAGCAGGGATAACGCTCAATTAGAGTGACGAACTTTGTTCTCCAAACCGAGAATGGTCTTTTATGAAAAAAGTTATGAAAACACATCACCAGATCATGTAAAGCTGTTTTACCTAAAAGATCGTTTTATCTTCACCCTTCGATTGGATTTCATGAAAAAATATTTTTATGAAAAAATAGGATTTGTAGGATATCGACGCTCTAACATGTAGTTTTAATCACACGCAGGTATCTGGTTTTATTGCGTGTAGAATGTATCGATATCAGGACCGCTACATGCCAGTGACCTTGCTCCTTTCTGTCGTATTAAAAAAGCAAAAATAACATATCACGGTGGGGTGCGAACCACTCGCCTGGGACTTGGTTATTCACTAGTACCATAGGCGTTCATCTATTCTGGATACAACTGACGAGTTGTATTTACGTGCAGTCAAAAGTGAAGATCATTTTGAATTGACGCTCGGTATAAATATATATTACTTTTATCCTTTCGTATCGGTTGCACGTTAGCCTCATGGCTAACGTGCCTAGCTTCCTTGCTCTAGGTTAGTCGATCGAGACCCGTTCATGGCGAATTTTTTGATTTGCTTGTTGTAAAGATATAATAAGTAGGGCAAAATCCAGAAAAAGTAGATCAAAAATACTCCAATGGAGTATAAAATTGTCACCAGGATTCCGAAATGAGACGAATGTAAACTCGTTAAATCTCGGTAGATGAAGTAGGTCAGAAAATCCGGATTAATCCGAACAAGGTTCGGAAATCTTCGTCATAAGAAGTAGATCAAAAATACTCCAATGGAGTATAAAATTGTCACCAGGATTCCGAAATGAGCCGAATGTAAACTCGTTAAATCTCGGTAGATGAAGTAGGTCAGAAAATCCGGATTAATCCGAACAAGGTTCGGGAATCTTCGTAATAAGAAGTAGATTAAAAATACTCCCAATGGAGTATAAAATTGTCCCCAATATTCCGAAATACGACGAATCGAATCGGCAAACTTCGGTAAAATAATGAAGTGCATAAAAACCGAAATGATCCGATGAACGTTCGGATAAAATCGTGAACAGGTGTCAGGGGTTTCCCCTCATCTTTCCCCACATTGTTCTAAAAGCCTTATATGGATTTATCACGTAACATTCAAAATGACGTTCCTATATGGTTCTATGGGTTCGAACACGTGACCAAATATACCAAATAAAAATTTTACCTTGACCACTGGATGGGATTTCATAGAAAATATCCAAGAAAACCTATCCTCGTGATCCTTAAATCACTTAAATTCGATCATTTTATTTTCACCCCTTGATGGAATTTTATGAAAGAAGTCATGAAAACACATCATCATGTAAGGGTTTTCACCTAAATTAGCTCGTTTTATCTTGAGCCTTCAATTGAATTTCTTGAAGAAATATTTTATGAAAAAATATCATCATGTTATGATTTGTATTTAAATAAGACCGTTTCATCTAAATACTTGGATAATATTTCATAAAAAATGCACTTTAAAATTTTTCAGAATTTGCCTTAATTTATCAATGTAATGAAAGTATAAGATTAACTCTCAAATAGCGTTCTATTTTAACCTTTTTATTGAAATCAATACAGGACTCGCTCTCTAAATATCCAATAAAAATTCAACCCTTGGATGTGATTTCGTTGGAAAAAAAATATGTCAAGTCCAGAATCAAATGATTTGTCCAGAACCTCTTAAGATCCTGTTAGACTCTAGTCTTACATTTTTCTTTTTTTATTTAGAAGACTATTTTTTCTAGCACATGATATGTCTTTTATATGCCATTGTGGTGTCTAAGATTGTGACATGTTTCATGTTTTGTATATATCTTTTATGACAAATAAATAAATAAATTGTGATTTCTTATTATAGAAACTAATATATTATTGGCATCTTGTGTAAATCGGTATGCATGAACAATTCCGTGGTAAAACGTGGTGCCATGTCCTTTGAATAAACCTCCTTAACTATTGAATACTAATACGAAATTAGGATCGCACTTTTGGGCGCTTCCAAGTGTCTTTCTCAACCTGTTTTTTAGCACAAAATAAATCTATAAAATTCCAAAATATTTATCTAAACCAAGAATAACTAATGCTCTACGGTAAAAGCTTATGACATTGATATGTTAGTCCACAGAATAATGTTTAGAACTCAATGTCACAAAGTTCTTAGGATCGTTATATGATTTGATACTCTGCGGTCATGTAGAGCTATGTGCTGGTTCACGGGAGGCCGATGTACATCTCTACACATTCTCTCTCTCTCTCATTGGGGTTTTTGAGCTCATTTGAAGTCGTTCGTATCTTGGCTCTTCTGCTGTATCTTCAGTGGAAAAGACTTCATCTCCAGTCATCATTGCTTCATTTTGATAAATGGCTTCTGATGTATTATCTTTTAGTCCATCATTCTTTTAATGTTGGATCGGCTTTCCGCCAATTTGATTGGGTTTCTGGGGCATTGGCATTTCAACCGTCCTGTGTAACAGGGGTCAATGACTACATCAGTCAGCTTTGTATACAGTCACGTGCAATAATAATACAATAAAAATTGTAGATATGGTGAATATATGAATAATGCTCATAATGATAGTCGTGCATCATGTATTGTACCCCCTCTTCCCCTCCCAACACTACTGTATATATTTCCCCTTCTAACACGATCCATTCCCCTATTAACATTATATATTTCCTTTCAAAAAAATGGGATGGGTGAGTGAATATTTATATAGGGGTCAACCACTTGGCTCTAGGCTATTATGTTTACACGGCTACCTACCAGACATCATGCTACGGTGAGTTACTTTGTCTAGGGCGATTGGGCTGTAGGCTATCCATAAGCGACTCGTCAATTTGATATGCTGAGCTTAACGAGGACGCTATAAATTTCACCGTTTAGTAACAGTATAATAGTAAAATATAATCGATTTCCAATATTGAACACTTGGATATATATTTAGTTATGTTTTATATACTTGTATGGGAAAGTAGTCATTTGTAAATATTTCATGCTAAGAAACTATGTCTACAGGGCGTATAAAAAACGCAACAAGTAGTTATCTCGTAAAATCACAAAACTAGTGATGACTACATCAATTTCATTCAATGTACCATAAAGTCACGTCTCTCGTCTTTGCAATGATGTGTCATTCATTCACATGTGGTAATGGTTGGGTGAGAAATCCTTCCATTTGCACAGTGGGTCAAGATCAGCTCTGGACCAAGTTTTAGATATTGCAAATATCAGTGCAAGGGCTAAGTGCCAATGGAAGTTCCCCTGACTTGAATTGGTGTGACTTTTTCTTTTGGAGCTATCTCCTTCGCCAGAAATTGCAAAACCTCGAGAAAGAATTGCCCATGGGCTGCTTTTCTCTGCACAGATGACTCAGGGCTGAACCATGCATGATGGGGACAGATGAGCGCATCTTTATGTGCAAGGAAGTGGTGGCAATTTGGAGGGGTATAGGATGTATTCTTGCAAGAGTATGAGTATGAACACTTTACTGTCTATGCCACACCTGTCACACCTTCTTCCAATAGCCCCTATGCCCCTTGTACTGCATTTCGCAATGTTTGAAACTTGAGTCCGAGCTGAATTTTGCCCCACTTTGCAAAATTAATTATTCGGCCAGCCATGACTCCCTGTGAATGAATGATATTACATTGCAAAGAAGAGTAATTTGGCTTTTTGGTACATTAAATGAAAAGGATGCAGTCAGCATTGGTTTTATGTTTTCTTCCAATATTGCATCGGGCTCCGTAAAATGACTTTTGCGATGTTTATAACTTGGCCCCAAGCTAATTTCGGCCCACTTTGCAAATGGAATGATTACTCGCCCAACCATGACCAAATATCAATGAATGATATATCATTGTAAAGAGGAGACACATAGCTTTATGGTGCGTTGAATGAAATCAATGCTGTTATCACCGGTTTTGTGCTTTTCTGAGATAACAATATGTTGTGTTTTTTGATACGCACTGTATATTGTTGAAATGTAATGAGAAAATAAATGTACAAGGCGACTTGAGTAATCGTATGATTTGTTAAATGTTTATAAAGTATCTAAAACCCTTTATTCAGGCGGACAGAGGTGTCTGCATTTTCAAACAAAACGGATATAAAATATTTTTTGGTGGCTTCAACCATTAATTTCATGCCCGCGTTTTAAATATGAAGCAAAACAAGTTCATTCAAATCATTTCCCATGGGACGTTTTCCCAATTCTCTGTATAGATTGTCCCATAATGCTTACCATCTTATTTTTGTATAAACTTTATTCACTAAATTGAAAAAATACAATTTCTACATAATTACGAAGCTTTAAAAGGGACATTTTTTCATTTCTATTTTTGAAAATCATAATTAACTTTTAAAAACTCACAAAATACTTATTGAAAATTTAAAAACTTTAATAAAAATAAAAATAGTTTTTTAAAATCATAATTAACTTATAAAAACTCACATAATACTTATTGAAAATTTAAAAACTTAAATAAAAATGTAAATAGTTTTTTAAAATCATAAATAACTTTTGAAAACTCGCAAAACACTTATTTAAAATTCAAAAACTTTAATAAAAATTGAAGTAACTTTTGTAATTTGAAAATTTAATTTTTTAATTTCAAAATATATATAAAAAAATTAAATAAATTGATTTAAAAATCAATTTAAAGATTTAAAAACACTTTTAGAAAATCCTTAAAACTTTAGACTCTATTTTAGGATTTCAAAAATCAAATATGTAAATGTAAAATGATTTATAGAAATTATAATAATTTTTTAGAAATATTTTTGCAATTTTTTTTTGCAAAACTGATTTTGGAAATTCATAAGTCAGTTCAGATTTTTAGATAACTCTGAAATTTTTTAAAAGTCTTCTGTAAAGGAAAACTTTATGTGGCGTGTCACGGTTGAAATTAACGGAAGTGAAGGAAGCGGGAATTGTCAAGCAGAAAAGTGAGTATATGTAGGCCTAGTTGTCTATACTAGTGGACTATCTTTTATATATTTTACCTTTGTAAGGCAATCTATTTGTTCAAAATAACGTAGATGTTGCACTTTACAGATAAACCATTCAAAAGCCAGACATGACGTGAACCACGTGTGCATCACCCCCCCTCAGACCGGCCTGGACAAAAATTCATTCAAAATCATGCAGTTTTTCAACAATTTAGAACTCAGTTCAAGTGATTTTTGGCCAAAGTTGATCACCCTGATTTTTTTTAATGGGATGGTTAGCTAGAGCAGGGGTTTCACTGACTGAATACTAGACACAGGGCCAGGGCTCCTAGCCTGGGGTGTTCACTGTATATAAACCTTGACGGGGGGGATCCTCGGCTCATGTGGGGTCCCTTTTTTGACATTTGGTATGGCAATGGACCCAATTTTTAGGATCTGGAATGAGAATGCCCCCTAAATTATGATTTGAGGTATGGCAATGGTCAGATTTTTCCACTCCTGGTATGAGAATGGTCATGGAAAATACATTGCCTCTCACTTGTGTATGGCATTGGTCTAGTAGTTACACATATCCTTAATTATCCCAACGAACGAAGTTCTGTAGGGATATAGTGAAGCCCTCCGTCTGTCAGTCCGTCCGTCCGTCCGTCCGGAAGATAACTCAAATACCAGTTGACGGATTTTCTTCATATTTGGTGGAACGATGTATATTGGTGAATAGTTTTACCCAAAAAAAAATTTTCCATGATGGCCGCCGCTTTAAAAATGACTAGACTTTTTCGTAAAAATCATGAATTTTTCATTCGAAACCAAAGTAATAAATATTTTTGTTTGAAATTTTGGTAGTATATTCACAACATCTATTTATTTCACATATATTCCTTGTTTTTCATGCTGACCCCCTGGGGCCGTGTATGGGGGGTCAGGAAAACAGAAATATTCGTTAATTTTGAGGTATTTCTGAAGTATAGCTTTATTATACTCAAATGAAAGGCAATTTAGAGTTGATTGTATCTTTTTTCAGATTCAGACCTTGTGAAATTCAAAATGGCCGCCTAATGTTGGATTTCGCAATAATTTTGCGATCCCTTCAAAGTATGCCTATATTATACTCAAATTGAAGGAATTTTAGAGTAGATCACAATTATGGTATTATTTTTCAGATTTGTACCTCAGAAAATTCAAAATGGCTGCCTTTCAGGAATTCGCAATCATAAAATCTAAATTTTTCAATTCTATGACTGATTGGAATTAATTTGGTAATTGATATATTGTTCGTTGGGATTTGCTACTTCGCGGAGTTGCAGTTTTCTAGTTTGAGGTTGTTTTGGATCGTTTTCCTCAAAGATCTGCCTTCTTCTCGGGGCTTTAGACATTTTAAATGGCCTTAGTCTTACATCTGGACATGTGGTATGGCAATGGTCTTATATTTGGACATTTGGTGTGCTTTGGGGCATTATTTTTGTCAGTATGGGAACACATTGAAATTTAACAGATTGGTATGGGAACATATTGATCATATTTGAGGGTTCAGCCTAGGAACCCGCTGAATTTTGTATACAGTGAACCTCCCGGGCCTAGGGCACTCCCCCCAGTTTTCCGTGAGTTAAAATACTGAATTCTGCAAGTGAAATTAGTGAATTCTGCAAAGAAAAAAGCCAATTCTGCTGGAATTCTGCGGGGTTCCTCTGAGTTTTTTTTGTGAAAAATAAGACATGGATAATAGGCTAAGAGTTAATGACCCGCTATCAAACATGTGAGAAATGAAAGTACCAGATCTTCGAAAAAAAAAAAAAAAAAAAAAAAAAAAAAAAAGATCTTCGATCGTTTTCATTGCAAATTCAGTTTAAAATCAACACGTAATCGCGTGGCGTTATATGTGGCACGATCACAGGAATTGTAAATCTTATCCAAATATGACATTGGGTCTGAAAAAAGAATGTCTGATTGAATATTTTCCAAAATATTTTGTCTTGCGTTGCCTTTGCCTATAGACACATTTCACCATGCAGCATATCAGTGCACCAGTAGGTGTTACCCCAGGACCGGGTGAATATCATACTGGTGACCTATACACAACAAATGCGTTATTGTTGATTATTTCATGCACTGCTGTCATGTAAAAATACTCTGTTCGGATTGGCTGGAATCTGACACACTTTGCCTAGCTATGTGTGAATTGATGATTAAGTGAGTTGAATGAATTGATATAATTTACCGGTGATTAGGCAAAATTTACATTTGCCATGTAAAGTATAATTGACTGGCTATGATGACAATGTACCATATATTTTGAAATGACCAATGACATTTATACTTTAATTTATGGTACTAATACATGCTTGGAAGGATGTACCATTCTCGGTAGTTTAGAAAATACATCACTAATAAAATGCATTTTGGGGTTCCTGAAGGGTAAATACAACATATACAATTTTAAATTACCAATTTTTATTCACATTTTCTAAAATACTAGTAAACATGCAGTATAAGCAGCATAGGCCTGGAAGCATGCATAAAAATAGAGTAGAATACACCATGACCATGCAGTAAAGCTTTGTTACGTAACCAATTATCACACTCAAGTAAGATTGAGTCTGATCGACCCTTTGTTCAACTTTTGTGCATACTGTATACACATTAATTAAATTTTACACAGACCATCATTAGCTTTAATTCACAAACAAATACCGTGAATTAATACAAACTCCCTCCATTTTGAATTCTATCTGGACCTGCAGCCATCTTGTTTTGGCAATACCATGGATGCCAATTACGACCAATTACATTTGAATTTCGAATGATTTAGGGTTTTACTGATACCAGAAGTTAAATCAATCATTTAGATGATTGCCGGTAAAATTGTAAATGTGGCTAGAATCTAATAAAGCCGTTTATTTAATTTGGTAAATCCCAATCTGGAAGTTCAGGATTTTCCATGACACAAATAAGAAACTTTATCTCCAATGACATTTAAACTTTAAATTAGCTCGATTTGTGACAACCACATCTGCTGACATTATTTTATTTTAAGATATTAAACCGTTTGAATTAAAACGTCCAGAATAAGTGATTAAATTTGCAAAGTTTTTCACGATTTCAATCGGGGGCCCCCTCAGATTTCGAAACAGGGTTTTCTCGTCTATGGTCCTAAATAATGCAAAGAAATAGTGAGCATATTCGCATATATGTGGAAATGTGATTAGAAATAGGTAAATTGTGCATGCTGCAATTATCCTACGGGAGCCCCATCATGCATTTTATTGGTGATGTATTTTCTAAACTACCACTATTCTCAGATTAATGAAATTTTTGTTTTACAGACATGTTTTGCACTGGCTGTGGGAAACCAGCTGTGGGAAACTTTTGCTGTCACTGTGGTGTAAAATGCCAACCAACACCAAATACCAGTCCAGGCACTAGTAGTGGTAGTGTGTCTTCAGGTATTTATTATTTATTTGGATATACAGGTACACTGTACACTTTTAACAGTAGCACTTTTATAATTTGTATAGAAGTATTTGTTTATAATCAATGTCAAATGAGTGTATTATTTTGCACCATTCACCAGTTTGGAGTAATTGGGGGTTTGGGTACTTTGAACCATCTTTGCTCAAGTACTTTTTAAATGGCTGTGTACTCTGTGTAATTATTTACCATAATTAAACTAATGGAGTATTAGTTTCACATTATGCTGCACTGGAATTACCCAGATGCAAGTAGGTAGTAATAACTAGTAACCAGTTTCACCACCAGGTGGCTAATTCGGCGTAAATAGCATGGCAGGTATAGCAGAAAGTGCCCTTAAACTTAAATATCCATCTGTTCTGGTCGAATAATTTTCATATAACCCTTATGTATCTGATAGTTATACAAATGAAAAAAATGTCAAGTAAAGCAAAATATTATCTGTCCACTATCTGTCCACTAAATGAAAAGACATCATTCACTTTTTGTGATTTTATAACATGGGCTCTATGGGGAATCTCCCCGACCTAGAAGTCACATTTTCAAAGAAAATTAAATTTTGAAAGTTGATTAACTGTTTTTGTTACCACATGTAGATTTCAATAATCACATCGACTGAATTTTGAATATTTAATGATGTAAATCAAGATTATTTCTACTTGCATGTAGGCTAATAGGTTACATGCTTCCGAAAGTGGACTAGTCATATTAACAAATACTGAATTACATGACTATTACATATTTTGCACCAGTATGGAGTATTTAGGATTTTGAGTATGTACTTTAAATCTGTGTGTTTGAGATGTTTAAAATATATCACATTACACCTACTGATCAACATGTAAAGTGGTGTTACATATATGTAATATTACCTGTACCATCTATGTTGTCTCCTTGTAGTAGAACTGGGACAAGGTAAATTCCTTTGTCTGTGTTTTGAATTCTTCTATCTTTGTTTGGACTTTTGTAATGCTTTTTAACTTATCCTAACTAACTTATGACCTATATTTAAATGTGCACATTGACTGAATCTATATCATATCCTTTGAAAAGAACTAAATTCTATCTGAGTTATAATTTCATAAAATACCATAGCATCAATTCATAACTTTGATGTTCATTCTATAAAAACTTGGGCTCAACTGCCAGCTATTTGGCTTCTGTAGCATAGTTAGCCCTTTTTAAAAACGTGTATCCTTGAAATAACATAGCAATCAAGCAATTCCGCCCTTGCAATAGATTTTCTTACTTATTTATATTACATGTTAAATTCAAGAAATGTGCTCCAGCTATCTATTTATCAACATGCTGCAACAGCTGCTCTGAAATTGGGTTACATGCTTCCAAAAGTGAACTGGTCATGTAAATTAATGTTAAATATTTGAATTATTTTGCACCAGTATGGAGTATTTAGGGTTCTGAGTATGTTTGAGATGTTTAAGAGATATAATCAGATCTAGTGTTACATATTGAAAGGGAAACTGATCATGTAAATTGATGTGAAATATTTTGCACCAGTTCGGAACTTGAGGGTTGTGAGTACTTCAATTCACCATCACTTAGATACTCTGTACATTGCCACACGCTCCAGATATGATAGATATCTGTTACCATCATAAGACTAATGATCATTGGTAACACATTAAACTGCTCTGAAATTAGATTACATGCTTCCAAAAGTGAACTGATCATGTAAACAAATGTTAAAATATGTGATCTATTTTGCACCAGTATGGAGTATTTAGGTTTCTGAGTGTTTACTTTAAATCATTTCATTTGAGATCTTTAAAATATATTACTGCTGTAATCAGGTAATAACTTGAACTGATTGTGCTATTACCAACATGTATATGTTTACAATATTACATCAATACTAGTTGATTTTCTAGCGAATATACCAATGGCTAATCTGATACAATCCTTCAACCCTATGATTTAAAAATTGTTATGCATACCAAAGTGAACTGATCATGTATGTTTTAAATACAAGAAGTATTTTGCACCAGTTTGGAGTATTCAAGGTTGCGAGTACTTTAAATTGCTTAAGAGGTCAGGTCAATGTTTCAGTGTGCGTCAAAAAACGTAATTAATTATGTAAGGGGGGAGGGTGTAAATCCCTGTTATGACACCACCAAAAAGTGTTGACATATTGTTATGGTCTCCGTTTTTTTGTGATGGCGGTTGGTGGTTGGAGTCTGTAACAGATTCTTACAACTTCCAATAACTTAACAAATACCGGAGTTTCTCGCGAATAGGCCCACGGGCGTTTATTTTGCACTGGGCGTTTATTTGAAAGAATTTTTAATAAACGCACATGGGCCTTTATTAAGAGGGAAAAAACATTTTTCCTAGGGGGGTGGGCGTTTATTTAGAGGGAAAATAGCTCTCCCAAGCCAGTGGGCGTTTATGTCGAGGGATATTATAGATCGCAAATATGACACATGTCCTTCATACTCATGCACTAGTATCATGAACGCGGGCAAGAACGTTGACCAATATGTAACCTCTTGTCATATTTTTATTAATTATTTGTACTAGAATGACAGTAATCACCTATTACCTTACATATGTACTGTTCGCAATTTCATTCCTTTTCTCGAATAATTCGCCCACTGGGCGTTTATTTGAAATCATTTTTAATAAACGCCCATGGGCCTTTATAAAGAGGGAAAAAAACTTTTTCATTCACCCCTCTTTCAAATAAACGCCCATGGGCCTATTCGCAAGAAACTCCGGTACTGTTTAGACTGACTTCAATTTTTTCTGAATCATCTACAAGTTCTCAGAAGTTCATATCTGATTTTAGATTTGACCTTCAATGACCTTCTCTAGGTCAAAAAAGGTCAAAAAGGTCTTTTTTCAACTTGCTTCAAATTGACTAAATTTTGTTTTCAAAATCAGCATTTGACTAAATTTTGTTTTCAAAATCGTCTACAAGATCTCAGAAGCTCAAATCTGATTTAAGATTTTAGATCTGACCTTCATTGACCTTCTCAAGGGCAAAAAGGCCTTCCAACTTGTTTTAAATTTACCAAATTTTTTTAGGTGGTCACATTTTGTCATGTTAATGCCTTGTGTATAACTTATGAAGCGTTTGATTACGTCATCATTTACATGAATTGCGCAGGTCTGTAAGTACATAGTGTGATATTCTTATAAATCGTTGTCTATGTAAGAATATCACACTTATGGACGTATAGAGCTGCCCAATAAATGATGACATAATAAAACGCATCAAAAGTTATACGTTATTTGGGAATAATAAACATGCTATAAGTGAGTTGCAAAATCTCTTTAATAACATTCAATAATGCTTTATTTCAGGAAAAATGAAATAAATCCAGTGATTGTGTTGAAATCGTACCGTATCATGATTCTCAAGGGAGATGAAATGAACAATATGGATGACAATGGATTCGATAGAGGCAAAGAGACAGATGCTCTAATATGTGTGACTAGATTGACTGGAGATGATGGGAAAATCATTTTTGATGATTTTGATGAGCAAGTGCGAACATGGCCTCCTACACACTTTAGGCAGAGAATAGAGGTGATGTACGATGGTGAAAATGCCAAAGATCTTGGTGGGCCACGTCGAGAACTTCTTACAGATTTAATAAGGTAATATTCTCTCAATAGATATAATGTATGTGTAACTTGGAGCAAGTGAAAATATTATGAAGGAATTAATATTGTAACCTTTGCAAGATTTTTCATAAGGGGTTGGATTTTCATTCTTAAAATCTCGTCTGAAAAGTCTTGTCTGTATGTTTCAAGCCAAACCATTTGACCTAAATTTTTTAGCTCAATTATTTATTGAAAGTCTAGTAATGATTAGTTTTTGGTCATTCTGAGTAAATGTTAATATAGCCATTTTGGACTTTTCATTCCAAAAACTGTCTATTCTATTCAAGAGTGCAGTATTGTTTTCCTAGTGTCTTGTTTCTTTTTGCTACTGTATAATATTTTTTATGATATCTGATTTTCATTCAGTTTCAATGCAGATATAAAATTGGTCAAACAAAAAGCTGTATGTATGAATGTTCCTCCAAGAAAATCTTGGATTAAGATGTATATGGGAGGTGAGACCAGTACAAGTTATGTTCCCAGACTATTTTGTTTGTTTTGGGTTTTCTGAAAAACAACAGTGGATTGAGCATACTGTAATATAGAATTAGATAATGTAATATTTAAAGGTTTTACTGAGACTTGATTTCAACAAAATAGAAAATGGGCTGCCAAATTCCCCATCTATGTAGCAATCAAGTGAGTTAAATTCCCCATCCTGGTAACAATAATAGCTGGTCAAATATAGTTGAAATACATGAAATACCCAGGAGGAATTCACATTTCAGAAGTTCCTACTCCCAGGAAACAGTATGATGGCAGTATCCCACCTCCTTGGATGCTACTGTGATAATTTTCTACCCTTTTGTGGGGTGTCTCATGCAAACATTTGAATGGTACATAATGCATTATTTAAACTTATTGAAGATTCACGAAGATAAATTATTGCAGGTACATCAAAGGCGATGATTCACCATTCCTAAATGTGATCAACAATGAGTGCTGGATCAGTACTAGTGAAAGAGAACACATAGGATATTTTGCTGCTGGTGTTGCTGTTGGTGAGTAGCTGTCTAAACTAATATTAGGCCTATGGGCTCTTTAATTTTTGCTTCTAAAGTTAATTATCCCATCCAGTGCTTGCCTTAAGGACTAATCCGTTGTCAGACATTTTGGCTGGACATAATTTTTTTCACCAGGCATTTTCAAATTTCCAAAGACATTTTAAATGGAAAAACTTTTCTAAAAACGTTTTAGAGTATTGACTTCCGCTTCAAAATAAGTTGAATAGTTTTCGTCATTTCGTCACTCTGATCTTTGATATGAAGTAGCCTTTGTACTTTCCATTAGATTCAAATGAAAGCTAAAAATATGTAGGGGTCATAAATGTTTTCTTTGAAGAAAATAAATGAAATATTTTTTTTAATTTAAGCTATGGCATTGCTTTTTGAGGGACCACCTGTCAACTTCCTGGCAGAGGGGCAGATGGATAGACTCTTAAATAAGGAAAGCTTAGAACTAAATGGAGGAGAGCGAGAGTTTTCAAGAGGAATGAACATGTATGGTGTGCTTGAGGTAAATATATATTTAAACCCAACAAAGTTCAGAGAGAGTACCCATCAATCCATTTATTTGAGTACCCATCAATCCATCTATTTTTTCATCTACATGTATTTGTGTGTTTGTGCAATAATTCAGGAACTTGTTCTCAAAAATGTTAAAACGGCAGCATCTGTAGCTAGACTTTGATTACAATGTCAGATGGGTTTTCTGAGAATCGTAAGGATATATTACAATATGGTTGCATGCACTTGTAGCATAAGATAAAAACTTTTCTTACAAATCCAAATGTTATATTAATTTGCCACTTGCATTCATTGAAACCTCTAACTGTACTTCAATCATTTTGTTTTAGCTTGTAAGGAAGAAGCCCGTTATGCGGTATCTGCTTCGCCCAGGAACCCAGGCAGTCATGACAATGCGCAAGTTGAAGAGTCTCGTAAAACCTGTGTTTTCCGAAGCGGGAACCAACAGTAAAATAAAAGAAGAGAAAATATTTCGAATGTTCAACAAATACTTAATAGAAGTACAGCGTAAATAACAATTTTTGATAATTATCTTCTATTTTTCATTTTTATGTCAGCACCCAAAGTGATGACATATTGTTATGGTCTCCAACTTTTTTGTGGATGGTGTTCGGTGGTTGGTGTTCAGTGTTCGGCAGTTTGTGTCTATCACAAATAGCTGAATGGCAGGTGGTGACATTTTGCATGTTAATGCCTTGTTGTACATGCAAGCGCAAGTAATGCTAATTAGAAGTATAAAACACTAAGTCTGACTTACATCTTCTGATTACAGTATATGGAATAAATATAAGTGCTTTAAAGAGGTCTCGTTTAAACAAAATTATCAAAGTGTCCTCTATTTATCAATACAGGTTAACTGTACTCACTCAATTATTTACTTTATTTGCTTTTCACATAATATTGCTACTACTAGTATAGTAACTTATGAATTACAAGTAAGTCTCTTTTGGAATGAAAATAAACATGTGTTTCACTTTTCATATTTTGTATTTTCAGATGGCAACAGGCCAGTTGATATCCCAATGATACTTAAATTCATAACAGGCTCTGAAACGGAACCCATAACAGGGTTCGACCCGGGATTAACCATTGAATTCTATGACAACAATGATGATATCCCAACATCTTCTACATGCACAAATACTTTCCGCCTTCCATATTATGATGGGATCAAACAAGATAGTGTATTTGCAAAATTTGATTATGCATTTAGTAATAAGTACTTTGGCAAACATTAAAAGTCTTGTCTACATACTGTACATGTTTCCTGGCGCACTGTCAGGATTTACATTTTTTAGTGGACATTGCCTGAAGCTTAAGATTTCTTTAGCATTAGCATTTTAAAGCTATCATCTGAGAATTCATTTCTCTAATTATCCCATCGAACGAAGTTCGGAGGGATATAGGGAACGCCTCCGTCCGTACGTCCTTCCTTCCGTACATCCGTCTGTCCGGGGGATAACTCAAATACCGTTTGCCCGATTTTGTTTTGAGAGTAGAAGTTCTGCTCGAAAGCCGATTTTCAAAATGGCCACTCGTTTCAAAATGGCGGTCATTTTAGTGCCGATTTTACAGTAATTTAGGTACAATATATAAAACTGTAATAGCAATGTGTTTAAAATGTAAAAAAATTATATAGGACATTGATAAAGCAAGAAATGTAGATATTTAAGAAACACATGGCAGCCATCTTGAAAAATGGCGGCTTTTACACGCTACTTTACAATTTTTGCTGTAACTTCAAAAGTAGTGGAGCGATTTTGTTCATATTTGATATGTGAATACTCATAAGCATGGCACACTGTTTTATGACACTTTAGGTAGTAGGCAGCCATTTTGAAAAATGGCCACCATTTACATGTTTGTGTGTGTGATTTTGCTGAAATTGTATATGTGCCTACTTAGAAACATATATTACTCTTGGCTAGTGAGCGACCATTTTTAAAATGATGAATTTTTGCTATAACTGAAAAAGAAGAAGGATTTTGTAAAATGGCTGTTCGATGGGATTTGCTACGCTTCGGCGTTGCTCAGTGTTGTCTAGTTTGATGATTAGTTTGAAGGCAAAGGAGACTGCAGACGCTTCTATAACATAGTGGATTAAAATGGGGCTGTTTTGTGAATAGTGGACAGTGGAGGGTACAGTGAATATGTGTCAGGCATAGTGTCAAAAAGATTTAACATGAGAGAGCACTGACTATGACGTAATATTATTCTTGTGGTCTAATAAAGTTGACTATGGAGTAGTTCTACAGTGTAAATAGGATAGCTTTGGGTCCAGTCTCACACAATCTCATTAGAACTCCAGCAAAATTGAAACAGTTGATGACCAAACATTGTTAATTTGTGTATTTTCTTAAAATAGGATATATTTGGATGACGTTCATCATGTACAAGGGTGACGCAAAAAATGACACCCACCTTATGCTGCATAATTTATTTGTCCATTACCATATAGACTTGTCCTTTAGCACATTTGAAGTAGACATAATGCGTAAGCACCTCGAGAAATTTCAGATATGTAGCTCAAGTGGTTTAAATTTTATGAGCATTACAATAAATTCTCACTTTGGAGACTTTCTCATTAGCCGCAGATCTGAGATTGAGTGGGCACCCCATTCCCCTGATATTAACCCACCAAATTTTTACCTCGGGGTATTTAAAGGACCATATGTATGAGACAAAACATCCCCAAAACAGCTGACTTAAAGAGAGAAATTACAAGGAAGATCAGGGCCATATCTCAATGTGTAAGGGTAATCAACAACTTTGCCTGTAGAATTCATGTTCGCCTACAAAGGAATGTACGTCATATATGTCATATGGAACAAATCTTGTAACGCTCATAAAATTTGATCCATTTGAGCTACACATCTGAAATGTCTTGAGGTCTTTACACATTATGTCTTCTTTAAATGTGCTAAATGACAAGTCTGTATGACCATAGACCAACAAGTTATGCAACGAAAGGTGGGTGTCATTTTTTTTTGAGTCGCCCTGTATTTATCATTCCTAAGAAGAGAAATGCAATCAAAATTGTGACATATGTTATTGACTATGAATACTCAAATGTGATTGCTATTTTTATAGCTAAAATGGATGCATGTCCAACACATTGTGGGACCACTTGTAGTCTGATTCTGAAAGCTTTTTAAAAATATTTATTTAGTCATGATCAATATACCTATAGCATTAGCTTGCCTATGAAAAAGGTACTTGAGAAAGTTTGTTTTAAGATATTTTTAAGTGTTCCTGTACAGTACTTAGTATTAACAATTAGACGATTCTATACAAACTTTGATTACTAAATTTTGATGACTGTATGAGAGCTGTTATTAGGTATATCATATACATTCCTGAATAATTTAAGATGTTGATTATTGTTGCTATGGATTGTGTGATGTAATACTACTAGATGCTGAAAATGTGAATTTACATGTAAGTGTGAATTGTGGATAGAATGTGGAGATTTCTGTAAGTTGTATTGCCAATTAAGAAATCGGTTCAGTACTTGATTTGTGCATAATTTAAGCTGAAGTTTATCTGTTGTAAATTGATTGCTGTTACATCATGTTAAGAATTACTCTTCGAAGCATGTAAAATATTGCCAATATTTTGAACATGCCAAACATCATTATACCATGTCATTTTTATACCATATTTAGAAAGAATGAAGCAAATTTTCTTTAAATCTCTGATTTATAATTGTAAACTAGAGTATCTGACACTTGTATCAAAATAACAAGTACTTTTTAGTTTATAAGTTAAATTTCTTAAGATGCATTCATTATCCCAAAGAACGAAGAAGAACAATATTTGCAGTTGCAAAGAATTAAATAATGATGTTACTTTTTAAGGAATACTGAGTCCTAGTGCATCTTGGTGTGTATAATTCAGAAATACCTTATTCTGTGTAATATTAGTTATGAGAAATATAATGAGATACTAAAATGCTAAGTGTTTTTATTTCATTTTATTTGTCCCACAAGTATAATGGCATATTGTACAGGGTGGCCACAGTGGAAAAGTAAAACTCCAGTGCATCCCAATAGACTGGAATAAGAACAAGGCATTAACATGACAAAATGTCACCACCTAAAACAATTTGGTCAATTTAAAGCACGTCAAACCTTAAATCTAAAGTCTGATTTGAACTTCAGAAAACTTGTAGATGATTTTGAAAAAAAAATTGTGCAATTTGAAGCAGAGTAAAAAAGACCGTTTTGACCTTGAGAAGGTCATTAAAGGTCAAATCGTAAATCTAAAGTCAGATTTGAATTCCTGAGAACTTGTAGATGATTTGGAAAAAAATTTTGTCAATTTGAAGCAAGTTGAAAAAAGACCTTTTTGACCTTTTTTTGTTGATCTTGAGAAGGTCATTGAAGGTCAAATCTCATATTTTAAGTCAGATATGCACTTCTAAGACCTTGTAGATGCTTCAGAAAAAAATTGAAGTCAGTCTAAACAGTATTTGTAAAGTTATTGAAAGTTGTAAGAATTTGTTACAGACCAGATACCAGACACCAACCGCCGTAACAAAAAACAGACCACGAGACCATAACAATATGTCACCACTTTTGGTGGTGACATAAAAACTGGAAATGAATGAACATTATCAATATATTCAATACGATTATTATCCCACCGAAAGAGGAGCTCATGTTATGCAAGGAAAGGTGTCCAATTCCAGCTAATTACACAGTATTTCATATAATTGCATTGCATAATACTAGTCTAATGCACCCAAAGTCATTTTTTATAACATCCATTTAACAATTTCAAATTGGCTGTTCACTCACTCACCTCTTGTATTTTCAACAAAAAAACAGATGGATGCACTGACATAGAAATGAAAGAATTGCAATTCAAAGTAGGAGTTAGCCATTTGGTGATATTTTGAAAAAACCCTTGCACCGACAAACTACCTGAAAACTTCCAACCACTTGAAAAATCATTACAATTAACAGCTTTACGACCAAATTATACAGAATTGTAAAACATCAACACTTCAGGCTTGATTCAAAAAATCTGAAAGCCTACTGATGTGAATAAGCTTATTCAATGGATTATTGTTGCAGTTCATGATTAATTTTATCTAACAGAAAAACCAGCAACTCTCTTGCCTCCTCTAATGTGTTAGGGGTTGATTTTCCACTTTCCTCCATAAGCATTTGGAATAATTCTTTGAAGTGTTCCTTGTTAGTTTCTACAACACAAGTATTGTCAGATTCTAACTGAGCAAATATTTCTTGGTCAATCTTTTGCAACACATCCTTATGTCCAAATTCTTCAGGGGCAAAGTACAGAATATCTGGTTTCCCATTAACTGAACTGACAGATTTTGATTTTTGAATATGGTGTGTATTCCACATTCTTTGCGTTGTGTCAAGTTCTCTTTGCAGTAGATCCATGTAACAATATCTCATACACTCAATGTCTAGTATGTTTGAATTGTCAATAATGCCAACATCTAACAGCTGGCGGCAGTGAGATATCCACATTGCTGCTCCATATATTGGAAATTTACTCCAGAAACTTTCTATTCTCTGGTTTGCAGTTGATTTTCCATACAGAAATGCAACTTTACATGAACAGTCATCATTTACAGAGCGTAGAACAGTTTGAAGCAGTTCAACCTTGACATTCTCAGTCCCCCGATCTGCGCGAACAATCTTTGGAATACCATTTACATTTTTAACACAATCGCAAAAGTATTTGCAAATTAACATAGAGTTTTTATTTGAAGATCCTGCTTTGAGCCACAATATTCTTCTACTGAATCCATCCAAGCATCCATGGACAGTTAAACCATATGGAGTTAGTTTATCCCAGCCATCAATATGCCATATATAGTTGCTCCCTTCAGATGTATATTGTCGCCTTTGTAAGCGTCTCGTTGATCGTTTGTGTACACCTTCTGGGTCAAGAACTGAGAGCAAACGGCGAATTGTTTCATGATCTGTTTTCAGCCTGCAATTCACAAAAGCTGTCATACTTTATTTTATGCCAGAAAAAGGGGAGATAAAATAGTGAAATACAGTATAATGGTAAAGAACTTTATGAGTATCTTATTGGGCGGGATGACAGGTACAAAACTGAGTTGACGGGAACAACTGAATTGATGGGTAACAGAAAATGAAACAACAGCACTCTGAGGTGACATATACCAGAAAATGAGATGACGAGGACCAAAAAGGGGAAAATACATGTACTGAGATTAAGATACGACACAACTTTTTTAACTTATGCCACAAGTGGCAACGGTTTCAAACGTCATGATGACATCTTTTTAATAATTGAGTTTGCCTTCAATGAAAACTAAGCGACAGGTACAGGTACTGAGATGACCTAGGTAACATGTATTGAGTACTGGTGTATGTTGAACTGACTTGATGGGCAGCATACAGTAGGTATTTTCAAGAAAAGTATTCAGTTGACGGCAGAATAGTTGCTGGCCTTAAAGTGATCTGATTGGCGGAATCACATTCCAGCCTATGCCTTCCCATACATGTACCTCATAAATGTGGGGCTGATTTTTCAAATCCAATCTCCACAATTTTACAATCGGGATTCGGGGTACCAGATACTATTCTCGATTCCGGAATCAGGACATTGATACTTCCCCGATGGTAAAATTGTGGAGATTGATCAATCAATTGACTTACCCATGGACTTTTGTGATTTTGCCATGCATACTCCGGTATCCCATTGCTGACCCACTGCCATGATCTATCTCTTGAATGATAGCGTCAGCAACTGTGCCAATGGCAGTTTTATCGAATTTTCTTGAGAGCCCCATCTTCTTTAAATCCCTCTTGATCTGTCTCTCCGAAAGTGTAATTCCATGACGGAACTTTAACAACATGCCGATCTCCTTGTACGTAAAACCGTCTTCAAAGTATGTGGCTATACATTCATCTCGATCTGACTCCATTTCTTCTTCGATTATAAGTCATGACACGCCGCATCTAGATTCTACAAAATCTCCTTTACAGAAGACTTTTGTAAAATTAAAATACTTATGCATTTTCAATATTAGTTTTGTAAAATTATTTTTTATTTTGCAAAATTATTTTTATAATTCTATACTTTTGGAAAATTATTTTGAAAATAATATTTTGAATTGCAAAAGTCCCATCGTATTTTATAAAACTATTTTTAAAATCTGTAAACTAATTTGATTTCTTTAAAGTAATCTAGGTATTTTTCCATAAATATAAAAAATAAATAAATTGAAAAATGAATTTCGAAATTAAAAAAATCAAATCCTGTTTCATTCAAGTTTTTAGATTTTAGATAAGTATTTTGTGATTTTTTATAAGTTTTTTAGATTTAAAACAGAAAAATCGATTTTTCATTTAATATTTTGATATATTACAAAACTAAAATTGTGTTTTATTAAAGTTTTTAGATTTTATATAAGTACTTTGTGAATTTTTATAAGTTTTTTTGAGATTTGAAAAATTAAAATTGATTTTTTTTTAATTTGAAAAATATGTCCCTTTTAAAGCTTCGTACATAATAGTCCAAGTTTCCAAATTTCAAAGTTTTGTCTATACACTAACTACTATGACTGATTCATATTGTATTTATTCTCAAAATCCCCTTCATTGTTGTAGAATAAAATGTAAACTGAATTTTACATATTGTCTACTTCATTGATGTTATGTATTTTACAAATTCCGTTCTGAATTGTTTGTGATGTTTCTGTCCACACGGCTCCATTAAAACATTTAAATTAACAAATGAACCCATTTTTAGAAAAATCCGTTTAAGCATACTGCTCAGACCAACATTCCTCTGACTTTGATACTATTATCAAATTTTTTTTCCACAAACCCTTTTCTTGGCTGCACATTGCTTTTCTGCACAGGAATATAGAGACAACTGGTGTTCTACAAAATCGCTCCTTCGCGAATTATTATGTCTAGTTTTATTTATTTTATTTTTTTTATTTATTTGCACACACTTTTACAGCAGTGGCACATGGGTCCTTAGGTCCCAGTGCGGCATATTACATATTAAAATTACATAATATAACATTCAAATTATAAAACAATCAATTCTAAAAGCATCAATCATGCATCTTATTTTTAATTTCATTTTATATCTAAAAAACGCTTTGTTTAGTTTTATCGTTAGCCTTAATAATGATGTTTTTCAGAATCACCTTTGTTATTTTATGCATGCTATTTTTTATCATGTAGGCCTAATACAGTAAAATTCACTGGTATTTCAATTCTCCATACAGTTAAAGCATTTGAATTCCTCCCCATCGGGGACACACGCATCACACTTTGTGTATCTTTCCCTCCTTGCTTGTGAACAGCCCCAACATTTTGAATTCAGCTTGTTCCTATTTCTTCCCAATCTACATCTTCTACAGAAATAGCCACACCATTCTGAAAATCCCAAATTTTAAGATGGAGAAGTAGTTTATTGTTTCCCGCTTAGTAGACTCTACTAAGGCTCTGTCGATACAAAAACTAACAGGAATTGATTTGAAACTCCTATCAGTATTGAGTTAATGATCCCTCCCAACCACAGAAAAATCATTACTTATAATTTTGTTTGCCGGCGTATTCTAAAGTACATAAGGTATCTTTACACAAATGGTATCATTTGAAACCTTAAGTCTATGATCCTCTTCATTCTTCGTCATTTTTTCTTAGTTTTCCCTGCATATTAGTTTATAATCTATGACATTAAACACAAACATGTAACTATAACTATTTTTGACAATTTTTGATCAACTTCCAGTTTTTAATTTTATATAGTTCAATTTATGTTCTACCATATTATAGTAAATATTATTTGCATGTACATCAAACAAGCCTAGTGAACATTTTCATGAACATGATAAGCTTTAAAAGTATACTATTTGTGCAAAGATATATTATTACTTTGGGATATTTCGGTTCATTTCAGAGTTTCCAGTCCATTTCTGTAACTCCTTTGTTGATAGAACGCTCGCCAATCACTAAAATGTGTATTTTGTCAATGTTTTATAGCAAAGCAAACATGTTTTTAAAGACGAGTTACATATAATATAAGGGTCAGGGTTGGAAGGGCAATTATTAACAGTTTTGCTGGCATCTCAAATAAAAAGGAGCTTTTATGATTTGGTGAGCTAAATTCAACATTTTTATCTTACTCGTGGGTGCTATATTGTAGGGATACGTGGGCAGGCTGGTGTCTTAACTTAATTTTATCAAAAATAAATATCTAAAAGGGATAGTCACCAAAAAAACAGAATGATCTTAAAATACACACGTTATTTTGTTTTTTAGGGTACTATAGTACTTCTTTTAAATTAAACTGACTTTCCTTGTATAACTACAATATCGTGGAAAATAAGTATATTGTGTGGCTGTCATTTTGTTCCAACGATAGAATAGAAGTACCATTTCATTCCAAACAAATGATAACAAGAACGAAAAAATGTCAGATGTTTTTACTAAAAATATTATATAAAAAATTGATATAAAAATATGTTTAAATTGAACTTTTATCATTTAGAAGATGACTATTACATTGAAGATGTTTTTCCAGATTTTTTTGACAAATGAATTAAGCTCACCAAATCATAATAAGCCCTTTATTCTCTTATAAACGTGGTTTATGTTTTAGCCCATGTACGATTCTTGATAATAATAGTGAAAATAAACATATTTTTATCTTACTTTTGGAACATTCAGATTGTGGCAATTTGCCGTAATAGCCGTCTTCTGGAAAACCTAAATGTTTTGATTCTGGTGTATAAGACCTACCCTCACTGCCTGATGCACCTATCTGAAATGTGAATGATATGCATGAACATCTCCTTACTAGGATAGGTATACCATTGGTCAACTCTATCGGACAAAGTCATTGCAAGGTTTTTATTTGACGTTTTAATGCATTTGAAGGCTGTCATGACCCTTGGCGACCCATGATTACGAGACCTCGGGTAAAAGGTAACTCCTACGTTAAATGTCAATATCTTAGTTTTTGGTGAATTAAGGTCCATTGAGCTGCTGTGACCCTTGGCGACAAATGATTACACGTGTAGGTAACATGAGTTCAAGGTCAATGTTTATGGCTCCAGGTCATCTCAAGGTCAACAGTCAATATCTAAGCATTTCACGTTTCATGGAGCTGCTGTGACCCTTGGCGAGCAATGATTAGATGACCTGAGGTCAAGGCCATCCCAAGGTCAAAGGTCAATATCGAGGTATTTAGCACTTTAAGACCCCGGGGGCTGCTGTAACCTTTTGCGATCCATGATTAGGCCACCTAAGAGGTCAAGGTCAACGTAATACTGTCTAAGAATATGAAACATGTTACACGACGTATTACTTTTTTTTCTAATCATCAGTCATTGCTTTTCAGTACAAACTTGCTTGATGCACATATACAGAGTTAGCCAAAACACCCCTAGCCAATAGACCTAATAAACATTCATTCTTTAACAAAAAAAACATCAATGGTGTATCATTTTAAAGATAAAGTAGTTTTATATGAAAATTGAGGTGTTTTAGGCTCCCATAATAGATCACTTCGTTGCAAATTATATTATCTTTAACATGATATATCATTCATGATTTTTTACTAAAAAAATAAATATTTATCAGGACTATTGGCTAGGGGATGTTTTTGGCCTAACCTGTATATAAGTTATTACCTTGATTGGAGTCCCATCCTCCTGCCAGTAGAAGAAATTATAAGCCCTGAAACTCTCTCCGTCGCGTATTGCAAAGTCTTGGCCTACAATGAACAACTTTGAAAGCATTTATTGTTGATCTTTAAATAAAATAATCGTTTCTTCACAAAGTCCATAAGACAAACTACTATTTTATAATAATGTTAAGGTAAATATAAGTGTAAGTTGTATTTCTGAGTTTGGTCTTTTGCTAGTTTCAGGCATCTGTCACAAATTGACAGATATGATTGTGTAAATTATTATACCATCAATGCCTGTGAAGCACACGTTGTCCAAATCTTTAATAAACTCTTCTCCAAATTCTATTCCAAATTCTTTACATATGGCCTTGGCGCCTCTTTTACATTTCTGTCTAAATCTCACAAGTGTAGCTTTACCAATCGCAAGAACGGCATTCAGAACCTGCATTACGAAAGTGTCTTGGCTATAGGCTGGAGCTTCTGTTATGATCATGTCTGTCGAACAGTTGGTATCACAATTGAACAGAGATTTGAAGTATGAGTCGGTGTAAACACTGCGGGGGGAGGATTGGCCAAATCTGTGGAAAAAGTAGACATTATTATTGAAGCATATATGCATTGAATATTGTAGTTTCTTGTTTACCATTTGGTGATTTCCTTACGGCCCTTACTGGCCCTGACTGGGTATAAATAATAAGGAAAATAATTGTAATTAGGTCACCATATAAATCAACAGAGAGTAGGACCAAAATTTGAGAGGACCACCTATCCTTTTACCCCAGGTTTGGCTGTTTAACCTCCCATTCACGGTGGTATGTATTATGAAGGCAGTTCCGCACAGGTGTGAAATCTTACCTAAGTTTTGACATATGCTCATCAAATAGTTTGACAGGTTCTCCATACAGGCCTACTGATATTGAGCCTTTTGCTGCTTTCTCATGACCTTTAACCAAACTTTCAGTTCTCCCCCAACCCTCTGTTCCAATAAATACAAGACCTACAAGTTATAGACATATGTATTGAAATTTGTAAAGGGTCTTAAACATCATGTGAATATGATTGTTGATTCATTCTTAATAGTGAGTAGGCCTATAAAATTCCATGATTCAGCAGCTGTCCGAGTAGCAACAACAAGAACATTATAAGCACTAGTAGTGGTGCAAAACTTATTGGAAGGACAGTCTGAGGGTGGGTATATTACCAGATTAATTTCAAATATGATAAATAAACTAACGTTTTCCCCTTTCATTTCCAAGATACTTTTCCTTGGCTTCTAGTAATGGTCTGATACTTGTGACTGCTGCCACATACAAAACTATATCAGTCTTTGAGGTGCTGTTTATGATGGCTGAAATTATTTGTTCATTGTTGTACCTCTTCTGTGAACTCTGAAAATAAGTAAATCTAGTCGGAGTTAGTCCAATCACGAAGTACCCTATTATCGCCCATATATTATTTTTTCAAAAATCCCAGGGGATCTCCTCCAGAGAATACGGTATAAACTTTGAAATATTATCAAATTCTGAAGAATTACTTGTTGAGGTAAATCCACATACTCGTAAAGTTAATGGCTTCCCATTGTAGGCGTGTACACCAATTCCGATGATTTACAAATAATTACACATAAGATTCAATCATATAATATTATATAGAAAAGAGATAAAAATATAATTAATTACTGTCATTTAGTGCAGGAGATTTAAAATATTGACAATTCTAGTTGGATTTTTATGGTACATATGCTGTCCTTAGCTGTCCTGGCAATTATAATACAATCTTTATACATGTCATTTGCATTTGGCAAGGAGGATATCCAAGGATCGAAACTCGATATTTTTCAACAATATAAACGTCGAAATGTCTTTATTTTCTGAAATTATAACCAACTATAAATTCAAATTAAACAGTTCAAAAGATTCTGACCAATATCTCGATCATTTCTTGTGAGTTTTGGAGTTTTTCGTTAGGATATAAGACAAATGTTGAAGTGAACAAAATGGCGCGCGGCTGTTTGAATTCTAATTTTGTATCACGACATGTCCATATATGAGACAATATCGATGTTGTACTCTGGGAGCCAATCCCCCTTGTGCATTCGGTGTAAAAAGAGTTAAAGTTACATTAGGTTGTAAAGGATCGCTTAATGCATGAATCCTGTATATCACAACATTTAACAAAATATAACACAGATTCTTAAGTTTTAATATTTGATACATGATAATTTAATATCTTGACACCATATTATATAGTAGAAATTGAAAACAGCCCAATATACCTCTTCGAAAAAACGCCATCTACTGTGGCATAAAAATTACGCCTTGCTCTAGACTTACATTTTCATTATCTCAATGAAATTCTCTATCCCGTAACCGGTAGACTGAGAGGTACCAGCTCTTTGGTAATCGGGATCGGGATACAAAATCAAAAGGTTTGTCATCTTTAATCATTCTGTAACGACCCTCACTCTGCATGGTAAGTGCAAAAGGTAGTGGTAGCGTTAAAGGGTTTATGAGTGAGTGGAAGAATCGTCACATTATTACCGGGTCCGTGTTGTGATTGTATATGCTCTCAAGGGTTTTACAGACATGACTGGTTGAATGGCAAAATGGCTGAATATGTCGCACTGCGACATAAAACATACACCTAACTGACAAAACAGATGATTTAGTTTAAATATAAATGACATAATTATGGGTTTATTTACAAAGTGATTATAAATTGAGTATAGTAATTATGACAATTACACACATAGTGTGGAAATATATATATATGAATAAAAGTTCTGATATTGTGATACCTGAATGATATATGGTGCAGCGTTACTCAATGGCAACGGGTACCCATATTCAAGGATAATGCACAAAGGTGGATCGTTATGCAACTAAGATCCCTGAAATGTGGTTACGATAATATACATAGTATTTCCTATCAAGTACAATACATACTCAAGTAAGATTACATAATTACCAAGAAGCTGATACTGCAATTACACATTATTGAGCTCATATTCATAAATCTTACATTAAACATATAATATACAATACTTTCATCTGGGAGAGTGTGTGACACAACTGGTGACCAAATAAACATACATAGCAATATGTATTACCATGACTTTGCAACAACCTTTGACAATGAGAACAACAACAAGTGACACCTTGGAGTGTACGACATGACGCAAAGAACCTAATTACAACCACTGACAAAATGTAAGACCGACTAGAAATATCAACGTAACATTACGCATTCACAAGCTTGGGTGAAACATACCAAATAATGACTATAACAATAACTTGGACAACATTTGATTCAACATACCAATTAGTGATAACAATGTTTACATGACTGCTCATTATGTAACATGCTAGGAAAATTAATGTCATATAACATGTGGGTGCAATCACATGACATGGATATACATGTCACGCAACAAGTGGGCGCCTGCTATGAAACATGCCGACGCGTGCTACATGACATATGGGTGCGATTACACATCATGTGGGTACATGCTATGTAACAAGTGGGTGCATTTTATGTAGTAAGTGATCAATCATGAACATGAGTAAAACTGTATACCCAAGTTGGTAGTAGTACATCACCAACTTATAATATTCCATGACACAACATAGGGGTGGGTGCAACAACTTGTATTCCCTTTGGTAATATTGGGTGCAACAAATTGTATCTCCCTAGGGTGGCTTTGGGGAAAGCCATACATGCATACAGTATATAAATTATAGCACGACCTTAACGCAACAATACAATAAAACCGACACTCCAACCATCGATAAACAATAGAACAGTTCAAGTTCAAAACTAGTATCAGGCTAGACCATAAACCAGGGTTCCAACAGGGTTTAACTCAACACCATCAGCTATCTGATACTAACTGTTGCCCAACAGTAAGACTTGAACTCCATAAGCCAACTTTACACAAGCGAGACATTACGTAACATACAACTCCACAGGGTAGTTTGCAGTGTACCAAAACATGATCAATTTGGGTATTGATCATCAACAATGAAGAAAACTGACATGATCAAACTGGGTATGTTGATCATCAACCATGTAAACCAAATATGGGTCAAATAATTCCAATGTGCTTTTGCATTAACAAGTCAAATCCAAATCCAAATGTAATACTTGCCAATTTGTCACACTCGATACATAGAGTGCTTACAGCTTGAAATGAGGGGTAGGGTGTCCATCCACATGAGGTATTTGCATCAGCATATGAGTGGTTGGTTGTTGGTGGTAGGTAGTTCGCCATTTGACAGACGTGCTGACATTTGCAAATCATGCGGGAGGGGTGAACCTCAAACTTCAAGCCTGATTTGGGGGTCAGACTTCGTGCAGATCCTGTTGTAATCACCTCATGTGGACGGACGACTTACTGGTGTAAATCGTGAGACAGTTTAGACACCTCGACGGTCAACAATAGCGACATTTTGAGTGAAGATAGCGGAGCAAATCACGAATGATTTACTCGAAAAACATAAGATGGCTACCTGTCTTCTGCGCATGCGCAGCGCCCTACATAAATTACGAACTTATGTAAATCCACAAAAACGGCCGTAACTTCGCCAATACGGGACCGATAGCAAAGTTTAAACTACTTATAGAGAGCTGAATTTACGTATTAAGTGCATATCCTACTAGATTAATGATAAAACATAGTAAACAGGGTGAAATTTAGACCAGAAAACTACGACAGTAACCTTGACCTTTTGACGTCAAAAGTACGAACGGAAATAAGAATAGTTCGAGAATTATGCCAAAAGTACGAACGGGACCAACAATATCCACAAATTACTAGAATAGGACACTTTAGTGGATAATAACGATCTAAACATGTATGCGAGTATATAAACAACATTAAGTGAAACCCAACAGTGGTGAGACATCGAACTGACATTACTGAATATCAGCAAACAAATAAGTAAATCTGTTGGGTTATCACACTACTCCCCCTTTTGAAAAGTGTTCGTCCTCGAACATGAGGCTGAATCGATAAAGGAGTCCCAACTGATATATATATAAATATGCTAAATACAACTTTACTTTACACTAATATTAAATTGTCCATCAGCAAAGGTGCTGGTTGATTATCACTAAAGCTGGGGACTCCGCTGTGTCCGCTGCTCCATCTGACATCGTTAGAGTTGGGGACTTCGCTGTGTCCGGGACAATCAATTCCTTTATCAAACTCAGCATCATAAGTTTATCACATGTGACGGACACATAGTGAGGTTGTCTTAATTCAGCTACTGCAGCACACTGAATAGATATACGCATAGAATAAAGTCTCAGTCCATTGATAGAAACATGAAGGCTCACCACAAACCAACATGACTACTGGAATAAGAACATTCTTACAACATGGATGTACATCATTACAAGTCATGAAGCCTTGCAAATAACATAGTCCATCTTCTAGAAAACTTCATGTGCTACAGGGTTATCTCTTTTTTCCAGGTCATCTAGGGTTATGACTCAACCATTAAACATGAAATCATGAAAACAGATAAGTTGGTTAGGGGCAACAAACCAACAAACTGTGATCATAACGGTGGTCACATATATGCCAGAATATGAGACCATAAGAGTCGTAACCCTACAACCTAATCCAGCTTATCAGGTTGTCCATTTAAATATCACACTTCATCTCACCTAATCACTCAAGCCCAACTCTGTTTTAGATGGTAACATACATACAGTTGGCGTCTTTTTACTTTTCATACTCAATCTGATGACCTGAGACTCCTGGCCATTGCTGGAGTAGACTAGTTATGTCGCAAAAAGGCATATTGGACACAACCAGTACTACAAACACCGGATCCATTGGCTCAAGCAACATGTTGCAAAAAGGTAGCTGCTTACTTTTTACAAATTTCTTCTAGGCTAACCGGAACCATTTTTAGAGACATTATGAGTTGCCTGTCGAGCATGACAACACAAACTTCTCTACTACTAGATATAGTAACAATGACGGCCCAGAACTCAAACCGTGAACTGAACCAGGCAAGTGGTGAGATGCAATGAGGTGAATAACAACTGTGTGAGGAACCTCTTCAGCTGGTTTGCAGAAGAAGTTACCTGTAAATACAGCTTACTCCACTAGGTAGGAACACTGGTCTGTGGCCCACCGTTGGAGTTGTCACTCTAGGTCAGTACGTACGGTATGACCAAGACATCACAACTAACCACATGTCCAGCACAAGAACACAAAAAGAGCACAGAGAAGGCATTGTCACGATAAGGAAATTGGTATTTTTCCTTAAAACACATTTACGGGTCACACACCTCCCAGTTGAACTAAGTCGCAAAAGTTATCAATATGACAACCTTAAGAGTGGTTTGAGTAATGTAACTGTCAGCTTTATTCCTGACATAATAAATGAGTGTCCCAATGCATTTTTGAGTTGATGCACTGAGGAACACATTTTGAACAATTTTTTGGAAACTGTTATGTAACACTTATATTGCCATATACATAGTTTCTGCCGTTGCGGGTCACAGCATTGAAAGAGAGCCAATCACAACTGATTATATCCCACCGCTGCCACCAAAATGTAACGACCCTCACTCTGCATGGTAAGTGCAAAAGGTAGTGGTAGCGTTAAAGGGTTTATGAGTGAGTGGAAGAATCGTCACATTATTACCGGGTCCGTGTTGTGATTGTATATGCTCTCAAGGGTTTTACAGACATGACTGGTTGAATGGCAAAATGGCTGAATATGTCGCACTGCGACATAAAACATACACCTAACTGACAAAACAGATGATTTAGTTTAAATATAAATGACATAATTATGGGTTTATTTACAAAGTGATTATAAATTGAGTATAGTAATTATGACAATTACACACATAGTGTGGAAATATATATATATGAATAAAAGTTCTGATATTGTGATACCTGAATGATATATGGTGCAGCGTTACTCAATGGCAACGGGTACCCATATTCAAGGATAATGCACAAAGGTGGATCGTTATGCAACTAAGATCCCTGAAATGTGGTTACGATAATATACATAGTATTTCCTATCAAGTACAATACATACTCAAGTAAGATTACATAATTACCAAGAAGCTGATACTGCAATTACACATTATTGAGCTCATATTCATAAATCTTACATTAAACATATAATATACAATACTTTCATCTGGGAGAGTGTGTGACACAACTGGTGACCAAATAAACATACATAGCAATATGTATTACCATGACTTTGCAACAACCTTTGACAATGAGAACAACAACAAGTGACACCTTGGAGTGTACGACATGACGCAAAGAACCTAATTACAACCACTGACAAAATGTAAGACCGACTAGAAATATCAACGTAACATTACGCATTCACAAGCTTGGGTGAAACATACCAAATAATGACTATAACAATAACTTGGACAACATTTGATTCAACATACCAATTAGTGATAACAATGTTTACATGACTGCTCATTATGTAACATGCTAGGAAAATTAATGTCATATAACATGTGGGTGCAATCACATGACATGGATATACATGTCACGCAACAAGTGGGCGCCTGCTATGAAACATGCCGACGCGTGCTACATGACATATGGGTGCGATTACACATCATGTGGGTACATGCTATGTAACAAGTGGGTGCATGTTATGTAGTAAGTGATCAATCATGAACATGAGTAAAACTGTATACCCAAGTTGGTAGTAGTACATCACCAACTTATAATATTCCATGACACAACATAGGGGTGGGTGCAACAACTTGTATTCCCTTTGGTAATATTGGGTGCAACAAATTGTATCTCCCTAGGGTGGCTTTGGGGAAAGCCATACATGCATACAGTATATAAATTATAGCACGATCTTAACGCAACAATACAATAAAACCGACACTCCAACCATCGATAAACAATAGAACAGTTCAAGTTCAAAACTAGTATCAGGCTAGACCATAAACCAGGGTTCCAACAGGGTTTAACTCAACACCATCAGCTATCTGATACTAACTGTTGCCCAACAGTAAGACTTGAACTCCATAAGCCAACTTTACACAAGCGAGACATTACGTAACATACAACTCCACAGGGTAGTTTGCAGTGTACCAAAACATGATCAATTTGGGTATTGATCATCAACAATGAAGAAAACTGACATGATCAAACTGGGTATGTTGATCATCAACCATGTAAACCAAATATGGGTCAAATAATTCCAATGTGCTTTTGCATTAACAAGTCAAATCCAAATCCAAATGTAATACTTGCCAATTTGTCACACTCGATACATAGAGTGCTTACAGCTTGAAATGAGGGGTAGGGTGTCCATCCACATGAGGTATTTGCATCAGCATATGAGTGGTTGGTTGTTGGTGGTAGGTAGTTCGCCATTTGACAGACGTGCTGACATTTGCAAATCATGCGGGAGGGGTGAACCTCAAACTTCAAGCCTGATTTGGGGGTCAGACTTCGTGCAGATCCTGTTGTAATCACCTCATGTGGACGGACGACTTACTGGTGTAAATCGTGAGACAGTTTAGACACCTCGACGGTCAACAATAGCGACATTTTGAGTGAAGATAGCGGAGCAAATCACGAATGATTTACTCGAAAAACATAAGATGGCTACCTGTCTTCTGCGCATGCGCAGCGCCCTACATAAATTACGAACTTATGTAAATCCACAAAAACGGCCGTAACTTCGCCAATACGGGACCGATAGCAAAGTTTAAACTACTTATAGAGAGCTGAATTTACGTATTAAGTGCATATCCTACTAGATTAATGATAAAACATAGTAAACAGGGTGAAATTTAGACCAGAAAACTACGACAGTAACCTTGACCTTTTGACGTCAAAAGTACGAACGGAAATAAGAATAGTTCGAGAATTATGCCAAAAGTACGAACGGGACCAACAATATCCACAAATTACTAGAATAGGACACTTTAGTGGATAATAACGATCTAAACATGTATGCGAGTATATAAACAACATTAAGTGAAACCCAACAGTGGTGAGACATCGAACTGACATTACTGAATATCAGCAAACAAATAAGTAAATCTGTTGGGTTATCACAATTCTTCTTGTAAAGTAAACTTTTCCAGGATGGACCTTAAATCTCCATCAATTTGCATAACTAAAGACAATGTGCAGCATTTCTTGCTTGCTATATCTGGACATCGGTTCAAGTCTGTTGTCATCAGCATATGATGGGACAACACAGTTTATCCCCCAGACCTGACAGCCATGGTCAGAACTCCCTACTGTAGTTCTAATAACAAGGGGTTCATAAACCTTACATATAATCCCATAGAGAGAACCCCACATTTGTTGAGTTCGTATTGAACATATAATAAATCAAATATACCAATGACTTGAACACACTTTTAAACAAAGAAACGAGAAGAATTCTGTAGAAACTACCAAGTGAATTTATTTTGCTGCGCTTTATTATTAAGTTTAATTATCAAGGACTGGAAAAATACCAAGGGACTATTAGAAAGCCTTTAAAATGAACATACAGAACTACCTACTATAACATCCAGATAAATCTTACTTACATTTAGCATGTGAGTAGAGGATATGCATCTCCCCTGTTCTCCCTTTTCAAATGCTGCTTTGAATGCATTTGCCAAATCCCTGGCATACGATAAATCATCCTCAATTATTACATGAACATTGGGCCAACCAAGACTCGTGAATAATGCTGCAAACGCAGGCCCCTGCGAGAACATAATATAAATAAATGATGATGTGCAGGACCCTTAGATAAAAGCACGCATTTACATTTTTCATAAGAGGGGAATAATCCGAGGGCTCGAAGACAGTCTATAATACCAGAAAAACGGCAACCCCACGGAGTAGCAAATCCCACTTAACAAAACATATTTAATTTATTTCAATTATTATTTATTTAATTAATTTGATAATTAGTGGTCATCTTGAATTTCCTTCTTGAGCAGAGCTTGTTTTTCCCTAAGCATCAACATATAAAAAAAGCCATATCCGTCAATTATATTCGTCAATTAGCATTTGGGTTATCAAAGATTACATTCCTTTTTTACAAAATATGGCAGCCATTTTGAAATTCAGCCACCATTTTAAAAATATGATAAGGCCTCGAAGCCCCTCCTTAAATGGTGGTTGCATCTACCATTGGGTCTACATCTACCATTGGGTCTAATCATTTTTAAAATCCTAGTCAATTTGTGATAAAGAAATGTAACAAATCTAGATGTATGACATGTCCAATACTCAATACTTCAAAAATATTTAAATCATCGTTCAATGGAAATTAATATCCCATTGAGTCTGTTGTAGATTTGACATGTTCTACCATAAATGTCATTTATCTGGTAACTTGTAAAAGGTGTAGTTTTCAGTATGTGGGTAAAACGGAAGACCCTCTTCATGTCCGTATGAATGTTCACATGGCTAACATTCGTAACAGAAATAAATTAGTCGGTGAACATTTGAATGGGAATGGACATTTCCAATCTGATTTTTCTGTCCAAATAATCGACAAAATCTTTCCAATTCAAGGTGAAACCGAATAAGTCTATACACTATTTGAGGACTAAATTTTTTCTTGTCCCTTTCGAGACTACATGAAATACTTGAAAATTCTAAAAAAGCCTTTTCAGAAAACAAAATTCCTCAAAAATTGCATTGTATTATTGTTGACCTGGGAACTAGAAAGCTATATCTTCCAACTTTTACATCCAAAGAAACTAAACCTAAAAGGTTTATTAAAATATTTTTTCATAATAAAGGTATTGAACATATTAACTTATCCAGAGTGTTACATGACAAGAATGTAACTAGTAAGATACCTGCTTATTTTGAATATCAAGAGGTACCATCAATATCATATAAATACACTGATACAATCGCTAGGAAAATCTTTAATTACAACAAAACTGTATCAGATTTTGACCACACTGACTTTGATGAAATGACTTGTTATTGTGAAGATTCCCACTTTAAGTATGAGCCCCATAATCATGTCATAACAGGTAACTTAGACATAATATCTGATAGTAAACTTAGAAATTTAATCAAGAAAGGCCCTAAATTTCGTGAATCCAATCCAATTTTATGGCGTTATGATAAAAAAATTATTTTTGAAGCAGTTGAAAAATATGCTCAAGGGTTGAAAAAAGAGCATGCTGATATTTCTGCATTAGATGAACGGGTATTTGAAATTAAGGATATCGTAAATAGAAGAATTATAAAACTTAAAAGTCAAAATACTGAAAGTCCAGTAAAGTTTTAGATGATCCAAAAGTTATTGAATATTTGGAAGAATTCCATAAAAAGTTTGTATTGGTCCCTGCAGATAAAGCTGCTAATAATGTAATAGTGATTAAAGTAGATTTGTTCAAGAAAGAATTTACAAGATGGCAGATGAATTTCAAAATGACCACCATTTTTTATTTAAAAAAACGTAATCTTTGGTAACTCAAATACAAGTGGACAGATTTGGTTCAAATTTTATATGCTGTTGCCTAGGAATGAATAAAGAAGCTACGCTAAAGAAGAGATTTTTAGAATGACTTAAAGATTTTTCCTTGCATATATAGACCAAAAAGTCGGATTTTAATTTAGCACATTTTTGGCTCTGTAGCACAATTTTAATTTTTGTGATAAGACCAGTTTTCCTATATATCTATCATCTCTGAGGCTCTGGGGTTTCCCTCCTCTTCTTCTTCATCATCTACGCCAATAGTTTTTTGGTATAGCATCGAAGCATGCTATTTTACTCAGATTATCAAGTTAATAATTGGGGTCGCCCATTGGTCCAAAACTCAATCATCCGAATTCGGTTGGTTCAAATCTCGATGGTCCGAATCCTAATGATCCGGATCCAATTGGTCCAAATCCCATTGGGTCGAATCCTAATCGTCCGAATCCAATTCGTCAGAATCTCTTTTTTCTGAATCCCATTCGTCCGAAACCCTATGATCTGAACATTGTAATCAATAGCACTGCCACGAAGTATGATTAATTTATAGCCGTCCAGTTAAATTACCCACCAACAAAATATGTCAGATAAAGAATAAGGCCCCAGCCTAGGTTTAACGTTGCTGAAGCATCTGTCTGTCTGTCCTGACATCTCCTCCTACACCGTTTGACCTTAGGCCCTCATACTTTGTCAACATACTAAGTGGGTCGGTGGGCATTCTACGAAGGTCTGAGGTCAATGTCATTCCAAGGTAAAAGGTTAATATTTATGTATTTGGCTTTTTATGATATTTGGACTGTCCTGTGACCCTTGACGACCAATGATAAGGTGTCTGAGGTCAAGGTTAACTTTATGGGTCAAAGTCATTCCAAGGTCAAAGGCCAATGTCTTGGTATTCGGTGTTTTAATGAATTTGGGAGCTGTTGTGACCCTTGGCGACCCATGATTAGGTGACCTGTCAAAGGTCAATATCTAGGTATTTGGTGATTTAAGGACCAATGAGATTCAGACCATTGGTATTTGAATCAGAATTCACTCTGTATAATATTTCTTGTATTACTGCATAGTTCTTGTTCTACTGCAACCGATGGCCTTACAATGTATATATCTAGCCACTATTTAACAATGCAGATCATTGAATGAATAACTCAAATATATTCTCACCTGTCTACTGTCCGATGGTACAGTTCTGACAACATATGGGAACCTAGTTCTGTCACTTAATTGAGGGCTTGTAGCAAATGGAGCCACTAAAACTGTCTTTACGGTCTTCAAATATTCTGCAACTTTCATAGTTCTATCACTGGTTTCAGATCCAACAAATCCAACAACCCTATCTGGGTCAATACGGGCACCAGTTGAATCACTGACCAACAGAACACCTTCGTAAAAGTCTTTAGTAATTTGCAATCCATGTTCTGCTGATGAACAGTCATCCAAGAAAATTGCTCCGATTCTGACACCTACCAACTGACCGTGATTCCTATATACATATTCAAGACCAAGGTCAACAGCTTCCATATACTGGAAAGGATATAATCTCATATCTTTGCAACCATTCTCTGTTAGACCAAACATTACCAAGATGTACAAATCACCATCTATGACAACGTGGGAAGGATTAGGTGGAGTGTCAGCAAAGGTCAAGGCCAAAATAGCCAATACTTTCATGAGAGCGTACATCATTATCATTTTCCTATTAGAGAAATAAAAATAAGATTACTATTAACATGTGGTAAATATAAAAGCTGTAATTAGGTACATACATCTCAATATACATTTATGATGTTTCAATAAGATATCTACCGATTCATAGCAATGGTGCATTTTGGAAGTGTAAATATCATGTCTTTCATTTAAATGTTTATTTCTTATTCACACTCAACGTACTGCTAAATGAAGCAAAACCAATATCACTCTACTATACCTTGCATTTGGCTTTCATGAGCAACCCATTTGGCTTATTAGTAATGATTATATATTTGTTTTTATTTGTCTGTTCCTTATTAATGGTTTATCGGTTGAAAGTTACATGTTGATAAGGTACTTTCAAAAATATACTAAACAATCCAATGGGCTTCAGGACTGTCAATAGATGGCATAAAATTCAGTAGGTTTAATAGCATACTTTAACATGTAAAAAATGTTCCAAAAATCCCCAAATTAAATGTTATTGAAAATATCCAAAACTTCTAATTTTGAATCTTAAAACATGTTTGTAAATAATGATGAAGGAAAATATGATATTTATTTGATATATAGAGAGAATTTGAAGTTTCAAAACAGCAATATTTACACATAAACCAATGGGCCAGTTATGGAGGACAACCTAGTAGTTAACTGCCATCTATACGAGTCCTGGCTCCCATTAGACAAACAAAGTATCTTATGCATTTCTAGGTATTAGGTATCGTAGTGTCAAAGAATAGGCAAAATAAGCTTTCCAATTATGTGCTGAATGTGTGACTAGCTATTCTAGATTATTTCAAAAACTACTTTTATATGTAGTGCTGCCAATTTGCAACAAATATTTTGTCATCTTTTATTACAGTTTGATGTACTACACTTAAACCTCAGTTTTTTGCCGCTTGGACCAAGGTGGATTTCTCCCTACCAACCACACCATGTAGGGTTATTTTTTCAATTTTTCTTGCATAATTAAAATTCAACGTTTGAGGTATCTTAACGAGTGGCAATTTTTGTTATTAGGATTCGAATCTGCAATCAGAATTAAAACATCAGATACAGATTGGAATAAAATGAAATAACTGATAGCCTAATAATGAAGAGGACATCTTAATCTAACTTAATTCAACATTTGGACATTCAACTGACAAGGGCAAATCTATGTTTCTTTATTTTTGCAGTCACTTCACTTCAATAGTTTACTTTGGAACTTAGCATACAGATAGCGAAGAATATGGTGAGAGTGCCTTTTTCCGTCAGTAGGTATTTTGACCCAGTTTTGGGATGTCCGTGTCAAGTTAACGATATTAGTATAAATTTTATAAGGATTCTGAATCTAAAATTAGAATTGAAATCCGACTTCCGGTTCAGCGTCTTTGACTTAATGAAATTTCAAAAAAATAATTCGTGATATAATGGCACGGCTGATGGGATATTTCAAAAAATCGAATGCTGTATGGTCCAGGCGGCTAATTAAACAATCCTATGTCTCAGTCCCCCAATGTATCATTTAATTCTTTCATCGAGGTAATTAGAAAATACAGAATGACATGTCTAGTGATGTGCTGTGTGCATGGATAGTCATTTTAAAAAGTAATAATCATTTCAAAAACTATATTTATTCCATAGTAAGCATGATATTCATAGGATAACATGTCAAAATAAAAACTGTATTTTTGTAATCAGTGGTATAATATGATATTTTTGACAAATTTTCACTTAACCATAGCATACGGTGTTTTAGCCATGACATACGGCACCGTGTGCTATGAATTATGTTTTTTGCTACTTCAGACTCAAAACGAGGCTAGGTGTCAACATCGCCAGATCCGGTTTGGAAAATTTGAATTAAATCACTAAATTTCCGACGATTTTGATGGTGACTTTAACTATGGAATAAAAAGAACATCCTATGATTTACTCGTAATATGATTTTAATCAACTCATGGATATTGATATCTGCACTCTCTCGCTACGCTCGCTCGTGCAGTTATCATATCCATTCGTGGATAAAAATCATATCACTCATAAATCATAGGATATCCTCTATATACTCGTAATACTGGCAGTCCTCATAAAATATTTTGTCATCTATTATTACAGTTCTATGTCCCCGAAGGTTTATATAAAGCCTTTTGTATAAAAAATAGATTAGACACTTAGACATGCTCCATATACAATTAAGCTATTCAATAGTTTCCAGCATACTTTCACAATTCTCCTGACACTGATCAGCTTTACCTGTTTTTCCTGTAAAATATAAATTGCTGACCTGTCTTGCGTTCCCGACCTATTTAAGTCCTTTTGAAAAAACCTCTCGATATGATTATCCTCCTCTAGATGTATAATAATCTACCCAGGATGTACATATTGACATACACAGGATGGGCCAAAAAATGTGAACTTTTTCATCATGCATAATTTTCGATAGACTCACTTTGAAATTGTTCCTGAAATGGGATAAATGAATCTTCAGGGGTTTTGGATAAGAAATACAGATATCAAGGTTATGATGAATGTAACACAAAAGTACCATACATATTTCAGCTTGTAAGAGAGACATACAGGTTAAGGTGTTCATTGTAATCTCAAAGTCAAAAATGGAATATTTGAAATATCATATGAAATCCTATTATATGAGAGGTTATCATTCTATGCTGCACGTTTGTGAAATTTTCATTAGAATATATTGAAAATAAAGAAATTAGAGAGATATTATGAGAACTTTATGATAACCCCTCATACACTATGCCAAATGAGTAAAATGAAAGAAAAAGATTCAGCATCAAGAAAATAAGTGACTGGAGAAATCTGTATAAGGAAGACTATTCTGAGATAATATTGGTGGCAAGGAAGATACGTAACGCGCTAGATTAAGCCTACAAATGATAGAACTTGTTATTTATATTTATAAATAGTAGAGTTATATTCATCAAACATTACCTATAAATCATATAAGCCATATATAATTGATTGCCGCATCCCTTGCAAAATTGACTTGTGTTGGATTTCAAGCCTATTTAAACGAAGGTCTCAGACTGGAAAATATTTTTGATGAGTGATTGTATGTGTGTGGTATGCATGATTGAATGAATGTCGTGTGAGTGGAATGGGTCTGTGTGTCGAATTTGGTATTCTTTGTATTTCTATTTCATTTGTAAAAACGGCTTACAGCAAATCACTTGTATCCTTGTATCCTTGTGTAGTGAAAATGTATATTGAGAAAAAAAAAAAAAAAAAAAATTGATACTAAAATCCATGTGTTTGTAAAAAAATAAACTACAAAATGTATGTTTTCAGGACCACCCAGTAGAATATTAAATAATAGGACTAGTAGTATGCAATGATATTTTATTGACATTGTAATATTTTAGTCATGTTTGTTTCTATGCTTCATCTACTTTTAGACAGATGAATTGCAAATGAATTAATTCAACTATCATGTATGTCAATGGGTTATCAAATGAGTAATAATGAAGTGTCAAGCATTCTGCACTTCCAGAAAAAAATTATCATTGATTTTGCAACATTAGACAACCCAAAATCTGACCTGATATTATCTCCAAGCGATCATTCCGTGCTTTCACCAAAATTCAAGATGGCCACCAAAAATTTATATGGTGATATCCTGATAAAAAATCAAGAGTTTTGAAGACAATAATATCAGGTACTGTCCATTTGTCAGACTGTTTTTTAAACAAGAAAAACTAGAAAAACGAGTTATTCAAAACAACAACCATAAAAATCTTGAGTAGACAAATTCGTACAGTCAATTAAGGAACTGTATCTGGATCCTTAAAAATTGAGTCAAATTTGTATCTAGGTGAATTGTGTCTCGGATGATGGGAAATTGGGTCAACCTTTTTTATCAAGAACTAGGTCAAATCTTGAGTTTTCACTATTTGACCTGTTTCCTCGATTGTCCTTTAGTATTTTCTTGGTCTTTTTCATCTTGTTCATTGTCAACAAAACAAAGCTAATTCCGAAAGGCAAGTCGGGTTTTTATTTCTCTTACCGTGTTTGAGATATCAGTGTCCAAATAGAAGGTCATCAAAAAAGTTCTCCAAATTTGAAAATTCAAATCCATCTTGTATGTTCTGAAAATGCTCCATTGTAATAGAGATTAACTGAAGAATTGTGATGAGAGTTTTATGGGTAATTGTTATACAATGAATTCATAACAATGCTTGTGTTGAGAACAGTATTTCACAATGCTGACAGCCCAAGATTTATTAGGTACATCCTGAGGTCAGTTCTGTTTATAAACATGCTCCTGATATGACTGGATCTAAATATGTAAATCAGCTTTCCTGTAATCAATTATAGCCAGGTGCATGACGAAGGTCCAACGTTTGTCTGTTCTTGCATTATCCTGACAATGACATCATTTCTATCTTTAGAACTCTATGTAATAAGTAACCAATCAGAGTCAATGATGAGATGCGTTTTGTTAACGTTTCAAATGGTATATAAGTTGTGAATGAATGTAAGATCAGGGTGAAGAAAATGATAGGGGAAAGATGGTGGGAAGATAGTGGAAAAGAATCTGAAAACTTACAATCGTCATGATGTCGGAAAATAAGTCAAGGAGCCGAGGAAAGGAAATGGAGAAAACTAGGTAAACGAGGATGCCAAATTTAACATTGGTCTGACAGAGTAAACGAAAGTGAAATGGTTTAACGTACATATTATTGTTCACATGTTCACAGTTGATTAAAGGTTACACATTAATAAAGTAATTGTATTATGTAACTTACATTCGTTATTCATATTTGCGAGTACGGTAAGACTAGACGATCTAAATATCTCTCACAGCCAAGCATTTTCATGTCACAGCCAAGCATTTTCATGTCACAGCCAAGCATTTCGTATTATACAGCCAAACAATTTAAACATTAAATTAATCATTATTAGGTGGCAAAAACCACGTATAACACTTGGTGCAGCTGCCTTGTTTTCTAGTCTTATCAAGAAAGCAATTTGAATAGAAAATAATAAGTGAACAAAACAAGTCAAAAGAAAAGAAATCAAATAAAACCATGGCTCAAGTAGAACAAAATCGAGAAGAAAATCAAATGGAACAGGAGCGACAAAATGGAGAGATTCAACAACCGAAATCGCCAGAACAAGCAGACATTCCCTCATATACAGATGACATACATCGACATGTCAAAAGAGTGGAGAACATTGCTGATGGTCGTCTACAATCCGGGAACAAGGGCCAGCTCATAAAACCACCTGTCTTCAACAACGCAAGTTCAGTAAGTAACCCAACATCTTGGATAGATAAATATGATATATATGCACAATTTTCTAAGTGGCAAGATTCAGAAAAATGTACATTCCTCAAAATATTTCTTGGTTCTAACGCAGAGGTATGGTATGATGATTTACCAGTTGATGTCAGTAGCAATTGGAAATCGTTGAAATCAGCATTTATTGACAAATTTGCCAATCAAACACCTCGTTGGGCTAGTGAGGAAGCTCTTTTAGACCGTTTTCAACAGGTTAATGAAAACGTTGAAGATTACATTAATGACATAAACATGCAATGCTCAAAATTAGAAATTACGCCAAATGAAAAGTTGAGAATTTTTGTCAGGGGATTAAAATCAAATATCAAAAAGTTTGTTGTTGCCAGAAATCCAAACAGTATGCAATTAGCTGAACAGTACGCAATATTAGGAGAATTAGTAGATAATATCAAACCAGTTACACAAAAATTATCAAGTGAAAATGCAATGGTTAATGAATCTAAACTGCTTGAAATAATTCAACAACAACAATCAGTGCTGGCATCGCTCTCAACTGAGGTTAGCATTTTAAAACAAAATATCAACAAACCTGAATCAAGAATTGCATACACATCTAACGATGACCAGTTGTCAGGTTTTGCTGTGTATTGCCAATGTAACAGAGGTTGTCATTCTCGTCCTGCTGTTATATATCCAAAAGTTTCAATGTCAACTAATGCAAAAGATGTATTTTACAATGATCAGAGTCACAGTGCTTTAAGTTGTAATTCAACTTTGAAAGTTCAAACTAGGTCTGCAGGAAGAAACAGCTGGCAAGAAGGTCATAATCATTCCTCAAATCATCACAACATTCAAAACCAGGGATCAAAAGGTCACTTTAAATACAGACGAGGTCATGTCTCAAATGGTGTATACAGTAGGTTGGCACTGGCAGGACAGCATAAGAATCAAAACATACAAACACAAAATAAACAAATTAAGAAGCCAATACATATTTCCACATGCGCTCCTATTTTGACATAAAGGTGCAGGAATGGCTATATCGTCGTATAGCGATATATATCGTCTCTCAGAAGATATATTCGTGGAACTATCTCTTCCCATCCTCAAATCAAAATATATCCGATATATATCTCTGGGGTAGGATATATATCGAATATATCGTGTATATCGTGTATATCGTCATCCATAAATATAAGAACTTTTTAACAAACCTCTGTATTGAAGATATATATCTGATATATATCTTGAAGACAGGATATATATCGATTATAGCGTATATATCGTGTGTGTATCGCTCTATATCTAGGAAAGAGGATATATATCGTGTATATCGTTATCATGTGTATATCGCTCTATATCTTGGGAAGAGGATATATATCGAATATATCGTGTATATTGTCATCCATAAATATAAGAACTTTTTAATAAACCTCTGTATTGAAGATATATATCCGATATATATCTTGAAGACAGGATATATATAGATTTTAGCGTATATATCGCGTGTGTATCGCTCTATATCTAGGAAAGAGGATATATATCGAATATATCGTGTATATCGTGCTTGATAAATATGGTATTCGATATATATCCTGTCTTCAAGATATATATCGGATATATATTCCCAGTTTACAATTTTGTTAAATCAGTTCTTATATTTTTCAAACATGATATACATGATATATTCGATATATATCCTCTTTCCAAGATATAGAGTGATATACACACCATATTTACGATATATTCGATATATATCCTCTTTTCAAGATATTCAGGATTAGAGGGATGATATCAGGGATGATATTGATACCGGGTATATTACAATTTTTACGTTTTCCAAAAAAATCATTTTCAAAATTTTTCAGTTTTTCACAAATTTTCATATTTTCAAAATTTTCATTTTTTCCAAATTTTTCATTTTTTCCAAAAAATCGTGTATATCTTCGTTATGTATCTTGATATCAAGACAAATATCAAGTTGGTATCTTTTTTTCACAAATTAGATTTATTTCCAAAAATTTATTTTTTTCCAAAAATGAGTTTGTAAATGAAACCCCCTCATTGAACTACATTTTAAAGGCTCTTTTTGTTTGAATTTTATTTAACATAACCTGTGAGGAAAATGTGTATTGATGGAAATGTAACTTGACTTCATTTCCAATGCCCCCAAGGTTTCCCAATTTTTTCCTCAATCACAATAGGTCGAAAATTGGTGATAAACTTTATGAATTTGTGAAAATCGTCATTCCTATGTAAACCAATGGAAAATGGTGGGTTCGGGGCAAATCTGATTTCAGGGTACCTAACCAGTAAAAGACTCACCTAAAATATTTTTATAATTATAGAAAATTGAATTGTCTACTTTTTGTACTCTAAGTGTTCAGTTTACTTTATGAATACTTAAGTAACAGAAAAATAATTTTGACTTTGAAGACCTATAACTTTTTAAAACTGAGGAAACATATCAAATTTTTATTAAACAAAGTAAGCAAATACAATTTTGGCCGCCTAACTTGCATTTTTTGCAACATCTCAGATGGATAAATATTCTGTCATATGACTTGCGGCAAACTTACTATTTCCCATTGGTTTGCATGGGAATGTCGATTTTCCAAAATTCATCAGATTTATCATCAATTTTCAACCTATTGCAATAGACTAGATGCGAGTAGAAATGATCTTGAATTACGTCATTAAATATTCAAAATTCAGTCAAAGTGATGTCATATTTGAAATCTACATGTAAAAATACATCTAAAAATATGGTTTCGAAAATTGTTTATCAACTTTGAAAATTTAATATTTTTTGAAAATGTGACTTCTAGTTCGGGTTGATTCCCCATAGACCCCATATTACAAAATCACAAAAAGTGAAATATCTTTTCTTGTATTGGACATATAACATTTTCTTTTACTGGACATACTTTAATTTGCATAACTATTGGATACATTAGGGCTATATGAAAATTGAACCACTAAAACAGATGTAATTTAAATTAAAGGGAACTTTCTACTATACCCACCATGCTATCTGACCCGAGCGAGCCACCTGGTGGTGAAACTGGCAACTACCTACTCGCATTTGCGTTATTGAGGAAGAATTGGGAACATTTGGAGGCATTGGAAATTAATTAAATTACATTCCCATCAATATTATAAGTATTTTCCTCGCAGGTAATGGAAATAGAAATTCAAACATAAAGAGGCTTTAACACGTAGTTCAATGAGGGAACTAAGATTGCCAAACTTACGGAGGGGAGTGTATGTAACGTAAATATTTCTAAGATTCAATCCTTTTTTCTCTCATTCAACAGAAGATTTGGGGTAGATGTTGCTCTTGACCATGGTATAAGGTCGTTATTCACCTGTGGGGATGATATGGGTAATATCCCTCGGATGATATCGATATTTCCCTCGGTCACTATAGCGTATGTATCGTTAGTATATCGCTCTATAGGATATATATCGAATATATCGTATATATCATGTGTATATCGGTCAATATCTTGAAAAGAGGATATGTATAGAATATATCGTGTATATCATTAGTTTATCGCTCTATATCTTGAAAAGAAGATATATATCGAATATAGCGTATATATCGTGTATATCGTCGTGTATAATTTTAAGAACTGATTCAACAAACCCTGTATTGGGGATATATATCCGATATATATCTTGAAGACAGGATATATATCAAATATAGCGTATATATCTTGTGTATATCGTTCTATATCTTGAAAAGAGGATATATATCGAATATATCGTGCATATCGTGTATATCGTCATGGATAATTTTAAGAACTGATTCAACAAACCCTGTATTGGGGATATATATCCGATATATATCTTAAACACAGGATATATATCGAATATAGCGTATATATCTTGTGTATATCGTTCTATATCTTGAAAAGAGGATATATATCGAATATATCGTGTATATCGTGTATATCGTCGTGTATAATTTTAAGAACTGATTCAACAAACCCTGTATTGGGGATATATATCCGATATATATCTTGAAGACAGGATATATATCAAATATAGCGTATATATCTTGTGTATATCGCTCTATATCTTGAAAAAGAGGATATATATCGAATATAACGTGTATATCGTGTATATCGTCATGAATAATTTTAAGAACTGATTCAACAAACCCTGTATTGGGGATATATATCCGATATATATCTTGAAGACAGGATATATATCAAATATAGCGTATATATCTTGTGTATATCGCTCTTTATCTTGAAAAGAGGATATATATCGAATATATCGTGTATATCGTCGTGTATAATTTTAAGAACTGATTCAACAAACCCTGTATTGGGGATATATATCCGATATATATCTTGAAGACAGGATATATATCAAATATAGCGTATATATCTTGTGTATATCGTTCTATATCTTGAAAAGAGGATATATATCGAATATATCGTGTATATCGTGTATATCGTCATGGACAATTGTAAGAACCGACTTAACAATCTCTGTATTGGGGATATATATCCGATATATATCTTAAACACAGGATATATATATCGAATATAGCGTATATATCTTGTGTATATAGTTCTATATCTTGAAAATAGGATATATATCGAATATATCGTGTATATCGTGTATATCGTCATGAATAATTTTAAGAACTGATTCAACAAACCCTGTATTGAGGATATATATCCGATATATATCTTGAAGACAGGATATATATCAAATATAGCGTATATATCTTGTGTATATCGCTCTTTATCTTAAAAAGAGGATATATATCGAATATATCGTGTATATCGTGTATATCGTCGTGTATAATTTTAAGAACTGATTCAACAAACCCTGTATTGGGGATATATATCCGATATATATCTTGAAGACATGATATATATCGAATATAGCGTATATATCATGTGTATATTGCTCTTTATCCCATACTTGGACGTGTTACAGGTACATAAAGCCGGTTGGTAAAAACTTATATTTTCATCAGCGGGCAGATATAGCTATACGTCCCGCTCCGAGCGGGCAGATATAGTATATCTGCCCGCTACGTCATAATCGCCGTTCGCATTTTTGTTCATAATTTGTAACGTTCGCGTAATGACTGTACACGACAATGGAGAAAACACAGACAATCGGGATCTGTTTGATGGTTTAAAAAAGGGAAGGAGCATCCACTTAATCAATCAAAAATTCGAGAAATTAAATGTGGGAATATTTGAGGGAACAGGAAAACCAGCCCACGGCCAAGAAAAAAAAACTGGACATGAATATTCTAAAATATTTCCACGATTGAACAATGTGAACCAGATGACCAAGATTGGTATGGGATAAACATATTATCCTATAGTCGGTTCAGGATATTTGGATTATCCCTTGGCCAATATAATATATTTTCCCTCGGGACCTGCGGCCCTCGGGCAAATATATTATATTGGCCTCGGGATAATCCCAATATCCTGAACCTCATATAGGATAATCTCTATATATCTTTGCAAGAGGATACATATCGAATATAGCGTGTATATCGTCATGGGTAAATGCTAGGGACATGATAAAATCTGGAGAAGTATATCTGGCCAGATTTTATATAGCCTTATATACCGACGATATATATCGAATATATCACATGTAAGTCAATGAGAGGCAGTATAGCGATATATATCGCTATACAACGATATAGCCATTCCTGCACCATTCTCTATTTTGACCAGCCAAATTTTCAGAGATAATCTCATCAATGTGTCTTTTGCTGGACATGATTTTAGGGCTTTGGTAGACACTGGTGCTCAAATATGTGCAATAAATTACAATGTGTTGAAACGATTTCCTGAACTTGTGACTCAAATTCAAAACTCAAGTGTAAAGAAATGCGTGACCGCAAATGGCGATTCCTTACAAATAATTGGAGAAATATACACAACAATTGATATTGCGGATAGGACAGCTCAAATAAAATTGCAAGTCATAGATAACTTAGATCACGATATCATTATCGGGGTCGACTTTTTGTCAGCTTATGAAGTTACAATTGATTTCAAATCCAAAAAGATACAATGCCCAATACCAGAACAATCAACTCTGTTTGCCGATATAGTTATTCCTCCAAAGTCCGAAGTTGCGTGTTTAGTGAAAACCCGAGACAAATTTCCGAATGGTGTCATAGGAGAGTGCAGTAGAATTAATTTGAAATTACCGGTAGTAGTTGCTTCATCAGTGTCTTGTTTACAAAATGACCGCGTCCCAATAAAAATCATGAATATTACAGAAAATGAAAAAATTATTTACAAGTCTACTAAACTGGGCAAATTCACATGTTTGACTAGTGATACGGAACTGGTTAGTCTATCAGCAGGCCAAAACAAGCAGATAAATAATTCTAAACAAGAAAGAGACCACATGTCAAACAGATGTTCTAAGAACACAAGATCATACCAGAAGGGCAAAACGACTCAAAGTGAACCTGTATACCGGACATTAAACAATGACGGTAACAACAGTTCAAGTAACTCAAAATGGCTGAAGAGTAAAATAAACCATACCCAAAATCAAAATACAAAATACTTCACTCATAAGCAAGGCAAATACACAAATACACCAAGCACAAGCATGTGGGGTGCACCTGTTATATTAGTTAAAAAGCCATCCACAAAACCCAATGAACCACAACAATTTCGATTCTGTGTAGACTGGAGAAAATTAAATGCCCAAACAGTGGAAACATCTTTTCCAATGCCTCTTATCAATGAATATATAGAATCAATTGGCTCCCAAGCACCACAATACTTTACAAGCATTGACCTCGCAAACGCATATCATCAACAAAGTTTAGCAAAGGAAGACAGAGAGAAAACTGCTTTTGTCACGCATGAAGGGTCATTCCAAATGAAGCGTACAGGCATGGGTCTTAGAGGTTCTGCAGCTTCTTTTCAACGCCTCATGACGTCAGTATTGCAAAACTTGAATTGGACATGCGCATTAGTGTATTTAGATGATATTGTGGTTCATAGTCCTACATTTGACCTACATTTACAACATATTGACGCGGTGTTGTCACGCATACAAGATGCTGGCCTGAAAATCAAAGGTTCAAAATGTCAATGGGCACAAAAAGAGCTCAAATATTTAGGTCATATAATCGATCGTTCAGGTTCTAGTCCAGATCCAGCTAAGGTGGAATGTGTGAAGAATTATCCAACACCCAAGAATGTTAAGCAAATCAGACAATTTCTGGGAGTGTCTGGATTTTATCGCAGGTATATCAAAGGATATTCAACACACTCGAGGCCATTGACCATGCTCACTCAGAAAGATACACCATTTGTATGGGGCATGGATCAACAGAAAGCTTTTCAATATCTGAAAGATACATTATGTAGTAAGACAGTATTAGCATATCCAAATTTTGAAGCACCTTTCACGCTAACTACTGATGCGAGCAAACAGGGCATAGGAGCGTGTCTATCACAGAACATTCAAGGTGAGGAAAAAATCATTGCATACGCAGGCAGGTCATTGTCTGCTGCAGAGAAGAACTACTGTACAACCGATTTAGAAGGACTTGCAGTTGTCTGGTCAATCAAGTATTGGAGACAATATCTTGAAAATTCCAAATTCACAATAATCACAGATCACGAGAGTTTGAAATGGTTTTTCAATCAGAAACAACTGATCGGGTCAAGAAGAGCAAGGTGGTCTCTATACCTCCAGAACTTCAACTTTGAAATAAAGTATCGACCTGGCAGGATAAATGGGTTAGCTGATGGACTTAGTCGCAGAGAATACCCACCTCCCAGCGATCAAGTATTGCAACAACAAGTGGATGAAGAACTGAGGATGTTTCCAATGGATGTCAACATTCAACAAGGAAATAAAACCAAAGGAAGTAGAAGCAAGATGGGTCAAATAAAACCAGATACACCACCAATGAGGTCAATTCGTACACGTGCACCACAAGTGCCATTGAATGAAGCGAAAACATCAGATAGTAGGCAAACTGAAGAATCACTGGATGTCCATGAGGATCAAGGTAAAGAAATGAAAGATATATTATCTCCTCAACTACAGTCTAATTTGAGACGAGTTGCGAAATTACAAAGAGAAGATGCTTTTTGTACCAATATCATTAAGTACATTGAGGATGATCTCCTACCTAATGACACCAAACAAGCCAGGCGAATCCTACTGACGTCAGCAGACTTCATAATGCAGAGAGGTGTCTTATATCATTGGCATCAAGACAACTCAAGAAAACAAGCCAAGATGATACAACAGTTAGTACATCCATTAACGTTGGTTGACATGGCGTTGACGAGTATGCATGACGATGTTGAAGGAGGCCACTTAGGGCTGCAGAGAACACTTGCGAGAATCAAAGAAAGATTCTATTGGCCATTCATGAACAAAACAGTAGACAACTGGATCAAATCATGTGTGTCGTGTAATGGGCGAAAGCCGGGCACCAGAGGAACTGGGAAATTGCTACCTATGCCTATTCCCGATGCCATATTTTGTATGTGTGCTATTGACGTTCTGGGACCATTGACAACATCAAGTCAGGGAAACAAGTATATCGTTAGCTTTACTGACCATTTATCAAAATATTGTGTTGCCTTACCCTCTGCGAATCAATCAGCAGAGACAATAGCTCAGTTATTGTTTGACCGGGTTTTCTGTATTTTTGGTGTTCCAATGAGTTTATTGAGCGATCAAGGCCAAAACTTTTTATCAAATCTTGTGTCACAACTATGCTTGATGTTTAATTGTCAACGAAAACGCACCTCAAGCTATCACCCGGCTTGTAATGGGCAGGTAGAAGTGCGGAACAAGGTGTTATGCAACATGATGGCGATGTATGTTGACAAGCAGCAAAAGAACTGGGATCTGGCTCTTCCTGCAATCTGTCAAGCATACAACTCATCAGTACATGCATCCACAAACCAAATTCCAGCAGTGATGATGTTTGGCAGACTACCAAGAATGGTAATTGACACAAATTACATAATTCCTGATAATGTCTCAAATGATGTTCAACAGCATCTTGCAAGAATTATGAAAAATGTTGCAGATGCTGAGCAGAGTGCTAAAGATGCTTTAACTCAGCAGAAACAGCAAATGAAGGAATATTATGATAAGAAAAATGAGAACAAACGATCTGATTTTGCATGTGGAGACATTGTATATTTACATGTTCCACGCGTGACACCAGGCTTATCAAAGAAATTGGCATTCAGCTACCATGGCCCATACATTATCTATGAAATGTCAAACAATATCGCGTATATTAACATAGTGCTTGAACCGATTTAAGAATAAAAGAGTACTATAAAAGGTACAGTATAATTATGATATTCAAAATAATATGCGTGAATTACTAAAGCATGAGATATTAGTAGATTAACATTTAGATTATTAGCCTGGCCAGGGTACTAACAAAATCAGCAAATATTAGTACGTAGCTGAGAAAATCTTAAATTCAAAACATTTTGACAACTGTCTATAAGGTGACTGATGTTGCATTTATACACATGTGTTCCGTTTTATATTTCTGCATCATTTCGAAATCATAGGATGCTTTAACTAGTCTCTAAGAAATACTTGTACTTCCAAGCTCATTCATGAATTTGGGAGTGCTCGCCTTCATTACGTAATGGCTATTGTGTTGTATGACAGTAACTTACTGACCTGGTTGACCTGTTTAGGTGTAATTAGGATAAGGTTCAATGTTGTTCTATGCTTACTCAAAGCAGTTGGTTTCAATTTATCTATGGTTGAAAAACATTATTAAATTTTTTGTGTTCGATATCCCCGACGAGGAATTCTTTCCCTTTTCTATCTTTATGCGAGCTCGCGAAATAAACAAATTTTAGAATGAGATTCCACTTTGTAATTTTTTTCCAAATCTGTAAAATGTTGCAACGTAAAATTAAAAAATAATACAATTATACATATAATCTCAATTATAAACGCCCTCCTTTTATAAACATCTACAGCTAAGATGATTTTGGTATACCAAGTTACATGTATAACCAAATCCCAATTAAAAAATGTAAATATTCCAAATTTTTTATGTTATTTTTGTGCCAAGTTTTGGCAGGGTCGACCCATTTATGAAATGCACTTACCCAGTGTCCAATTTTTCTTATCCCCTTTTGTGTCCCAATTGCCCCAATCATTTTTTTGAAATCCCCTTTTCAACGAGAACATCATACGTTGAGGTACAGTACAGGTACAGATCTGGGGTACAGTATAATGTCCGAAAAAAGGCTGGGAGCCTGTGTAAGTGAATGGAGAAGCATCACAAACAACATCGATGCCAGTGATACAGACTGCGATACTTTATTACAATTTTGCCAAAGAAACAAAAAGTGCCGAAATTCTGACCATCCCCAAAGAGAGAAGATCTACTACGCGCTACGATTTATTCGAGAGTTGCTTCAAGTTTCTAGTTTCAGGTACCCAAAACAGGGCAACAGTCATGCCATCTATAGACGAGGTCGAATCGAACAGAGAATTGCCATCTCAAAATGCTGAATGACAAAATGACACAATCAGAGATATATGGAACGATATCCTCCCAAATGCCAGACAATAAGTCACAATGCTAAAAGTGACTATAAAACAGAACATTGATATACGACAAATATTTGAACACGTGGACGATTAGATGTGTGCTACAAGATTCGCAGAACATTCTACTGACAGATGAAGCATCAAGATTGATACAAGAATGAACATTTGCGCCTGATCCAGATGAGATCACAATTATGTGACCCGAATGATGAATAAAGTTTAGATAACTGAACATAATCCTGTTGATTGGTAGCAGGATGGACTTTTCTATACATATTAATGAAGAAAGTTATCAATGACTGTTAGGTTAAATAAAAACACACGTCATAACTGTGTTACTGCATTTACATGTATTTAATTGCCAAGATCACGCATGAGTTACCAAATTATTGTAATAGTCATAGAAACTGTGATTGTTAAAAATATTGTACTTCATATACTTAAGGGTGAACATATTACTTTCGTACGTCGTCAAACCAGCATTAGAAAATGTATCGTTATGAAGCCATGTAATAATTCTCAGGGGAGAATTTTCCCAGAGGAGGGGCGAGTGTTGAGAACAGTATTTCACAATGCTGACAGCCCAAGATTTATTAGGTACATCCTGAGGTCAGTTCTGTTTATAAACATGCTCCTGATATGACTGGATCTAAATATGTAAATCAGCTTTCCTGTAATCAATTATAGCCAGGTGCATGACGAAGGTCCAACGTTTGTCTGTTCTTGCATTATCCTGACAATGACATCATTTCTATCTTTAGAACTCTATGTAATAAGTAACCAATCAGAGTCAATGATGAGATGCGTTTTGTTAACGTTTCAAATGGTATATAAGTTGTGAATGAATGTAAGATCAGGGTGAAGAAAATGATAGGGGAAAGATGGTGGGAAGATAGTGGAAAAGAATCTGAAAACTTACAATCGTCATGATGTCGGAAAATAAGTCAAGGAGCCGAGGAAAGGAAATGGAGAAAACTAGGTAAACGAGGATGCCAAATTTAACATTGGTCTGACAGAGTAAACGAAAGTGAAATGGTTTAACGTACATATTATTGTTCACATGTTCACAGTTGATTAAAGGTTACACATTAATAAAGTAATTGTATTATGTAACTTATATTCGTTATTCATATTTGCGAGTACGGTAAGACTAGACGATCTAAATATCTCTCACAGCCAAGCATTTTCATGTCACAGCCAAGCATTTTCATGTCACAGCCAAGCATTTCGTATTATACAGCCAAACAATTTAAACATTAAATTAATCATTATTAGGTGGCAAAAACCACGTATAACACTTGAAACAAAAACTAATAATTTAGATAATGTTGAAGAGTACAACGACTTCTCTTCAAAATTCGTTATATTATATTCATCAGAAAATATTCCTTATATATATTCCTAATTCCTACTCATCATATTATCATCAGAAATCTTCATGGGTAATGAATATTGTTTCACCAAGGCACAAGGCAAACCCCTTCCCTATCCATTACCACTGCAAGAACCCACCCCTTCCCGTGATATTTCAGTTATATTTGTCCAAACTTTCATTATATCATAATGACTATCATAACTTTATGGAACATAACATTTAATCGGGAATGTGTTCATTCCACAGCAAGCCTGTAGTGGTAGATTTAGTTGTTGTTTATCAAATTACCACCAGTAGCGCTAGCATACATGTAGCTCAGCATGTACATTTAACTCTCAGTAGGCATTCGCTGTAATTAATACCTACACGCAAGTCAATTAACCTTAAAGTGCCCCATTACCCTATCAGATTAAAATGTTAGTGGAAGAGATGTATGAAATATGTTAAGATATGTGTTGTTTTGCTTGAAAGAGGATTGATGCAGTCTTTGAATAATAAGTGTATGACTGATTAATATGGGAATATAGTACTAAACTATTCATGCTCTACAGCTTCAATTAAAATATACTCACATCAGAAGCAGAGTAGTGGTGTCATACTTTAATCTTAGAAGGGTTGCGCTTTTTTATTATTGGATTTGAAGTTATCAATTCGGGTTGGCAGGTTACCAGGTGCTCTGTCACAATAGATGTTAATTTATTTAGGGGGTGACGTATTCCATTCATTTTACGGTCCAAGTCATTGAATATCTTATGGACACTTTCAATTCCCTGTTCACCTTGAAGACCCATCCCACAGTTATATCTTTCTATCCATTCCGATATGTGATCTTCAAGGAGATGTTGTTTCAAGGTGATATTTGTCCTTTTAAAGTAGTGTCTATATGCTTCCATGTAGCTGTCAATCTTTGCTTGAATCATTGGTACTTGCTCAGCCTCGATTTTTTTGTCGTGAGAAACTGCGTTGTGAACAATTGAAAGTTCTTTATTTACATCCTTAAAAATATTACTAATGCGATGTGCTGCTTTTACTAATTTGTTTTCAATTTTTAGTCCTTTTGAAATTGACGTTGTAGCCTGAACAACTGCATCACAAAGATCATTGTACACCTCTGGCTTTAAATACTTGTGGCAGTGGTTGCCAACAAAAGATTTTCCATGGTATGGTGCCCTTTGTATGTTATGCTTTTTTAGAACCTGGTCAAGTGTGGCAGCTACAGTTCCAGATTCTAAGTGAAGTTGGTTTTTTGTTTCTCTGTCTTCGATTTCTTTTTTAATCTTTTCCCGTTTTTGTTCATTTGGAATACTTTCAAGTTCTTTTTTCAGGTTGGAAATTTTCTCAAGTTGAGTAATATATTTCCCATAAGGCGTATCTCGCTTGCTTTCACTCAATGATTCATCGCTGGCAATTTGGTGTGCAATTCTCAGATCAATTTTGTTGCAAAGTGACAATAAGAGATCATGGTGTTTTTTCACAAGTCCCAATAATATATGCAAGTAAGGGGGACATACATGATCAATTTCAATGGGAATCAAAGATGGGTTGATAGCGTTTTGAAAGTATTTGGCATTTGATAATTTTGCATTGCCCTTTTCAAGAAAGTCTTTGTGTGCTTTTTTAAGCGATTTAAGAGTTCTTTCAGGTAGCTTTGACCTTGATGACTTTGGTGTGTTCATGTCAGATGAGCGAATTTCACAATATATACAGGGAAATGTTCCATTTGCTCCTGATATCCCAAGTGTCTTTGACAGATACTCATAGTCACCACAGCCAAACAGGTTCACTCTCTTTCCATTCCACACCATATTTTTTAACTTCTCAATCTGTGGAGAGTATCTTTTCAACAACATTTCCATATTTTCCCTACTGTCTTTTGCACAGAATGCGGCAAAAACTAGAGTGTTCTTTGGGGCATTTGGATTCCTTGTGTTCAATATTTGGAAACATATTTTAAAAGACCCACCCCCGTGATCTGCTCCTATTTTTATCCAAATCTCATCATTGGGAATAACATGAGATTGCTCTATCATATTGAATTTTTCCATTTTATCGAGGTGTGATTTTACATGTACTTCCAAATTGTTAATATACACCATAGGCAGTTTCTTGTATACCTTTCCATTTTTACTCTCGGGGGAAATATTGTCTTTTTTGGTAAACAATTTCAGCTTTTGTTTTAGATTAATATCATTGAGTAAATTTTTCCGATATTCCCTCTGTTTATTTCTGCTCTCTATTGTTATGTTTTCCCGCAAATGCCTCGTTATAACATCCATTTGGCCCCATGACAACCTGGCATCAGACTTCATTGCGAGGGCTTGTTTTCTGGTTACCCTTGCTGCTTTTATTTTTGTCAAATGTTCCAGCTGATTCCTGTTCTTTTTCTTTCTATATGCTATTCGCCACTCTTTTGCTATCTGCTGATTGATGGAATTATCATTTTTTCCCCCTGTTGCTCTCCTGAACTTATTTATTTGTTTTGCTCTGCGCTTTTTAAGAGGTGAAGATGCTTTTTCACTCTGGACTTGGACCTTTTCTACTTTCATCAAGATCAAAGGCTGGAACATTAATTTGAATTACTTGATGATTTCATGGTATATTTAAGATAACACTTAATGATATGTTGAAGATACTTGAATTTTATGGTGATTATCACATGATAAGAGGTTCTTTATGATAGCTTCTTAATGATTTGACATCTAGCTCTTGATTAGACAAGTTATACTAGATTGCACTTGATTCAATAGACATTTGACAAAACTTAATACCCAAAAAATGCAATGAACACGCCTTTATCCCCCCCCATTACTTGCACATCTTGCATTTAATAAATTAAACCAAATAAATACTCACTTTTCCACCCGTTTTGCAGATTAATGTATCCTTATCTGTTGAATGTTTCAACTTCCTTCTGACTAGCTGTGTCAATAATTTATTTTCTAAAATACTTAAAGGTGCAGCTAACGGTTTTTGTAATAATTCTTTGATAGTAGATTCACGGCCACGGCCAGGTGTCATTGATGTAGATGCGGATGATACATCTTTAATGCATACCTTTTTAGGCGTACTCGTGCATTGAAAACTTATATCATTTGTGTCAATGTCACTGATGTTTAAACTTTTATCCATGTCTTTATTATAGCTACTCTCAAATGTTCTTTTTCTTGCAATAGCACTGTGAGAGTTCTTAGAATTTGACTTTTCACAAATTGTACAGGAGTTCCCATCAAAGGCATTTGTCCACAGGTTATTGATTTTGTTATAGAGATCCATTGTGTTATTATCTATTTTTGCTTTCTTATTCTTCAGTCTATTATAACATGATTGACAAATCTTCTTTGGGTGAAGATCCGGATTGTCCATATCCAAGTTTATTTCTGGGCATATATTTAATAATTCCTTTTGAATTGACACACATGGTTGAGGTTTGTATTTTTTCCTAAAAACTGAATTTTTCTCACCACACAATCTACATAAACTATCCAATACTTTTTTGTGATCTTCTGTGACATGCATTTTTGCTTTGTGTTGATAGCAGTGTTGAACATGTGTAAAGTGAATTCTCATGTATTGGAATAGTATATAGACCTTTGGGGGAGGGGATGTTTAGATAAACATTTCTCAAAACCTTGCGCTTCAAATGCTTTCAAACATTTTTCATCTCATAGGAGATATAACATACTAAAAGAAGGTTTAAATTTTAGTTCATTTGAAACGCACACTCAATGTATTATTCAGGTTTAAAGTTAATGTACATTAAGATAATCACAAGAATTTCCAGAAACAAGTTGGTAAGGATCAGATGGTTCTAATGAGGGTTAATCTAATTCCCATCCAAGAAATGAGTCAAGGGTGTTAAGTAGGGGATCATTATCAATGTTTTCATTTCAAATTCTTTATTTATAATACCTTCCAAGGGACTTAATTAAACATTTGAAGAATTAGTTGGTTAATTGGTTACTTCTGGATTGCCATTGAAAAATCCAAATTGAGGCTACTGAACCCAGAGCGAGGCTATTGAATATTAATTAGGTATATTGGGTTTCAAGTGCCTACTGAACTAAATGCTATGCCTAGAGCTCTACAGGCTTGCTGTGATTCAGTTATACACTTGGAGACCGAGCTAAAGCTAAGTTCACACCAACGGCGCTTTGATGGCGCTTTACAGCGGCGTGCAAAGCGTCGTTGGTGTGAACTTAAATGAAGATATTGGAAAAGTCGAGATAATGGTTATGAAAAACGGATATACGTGCTGCAGTCATATGAGGCGAGGCTATAATACTTTAGTTTAATCTGTTTTCATGCAGAACATAATTCAATGTAATCTAGTAGTATCTTATTGAGCTAAGTTCACACCAACGGCATTTTGATGGTGCTTTAAAGCGCCGTGCAAAGCCGTTGGTGTGAACTTAGCTTTAGAAACACATTTTACCTGGTTGCATCCAGAATAAGATAACATAAAAACCTTCATATCGCGAGGGGGAAGAAAAAAACAATGCGTTGATGACGGTTGATTGGCAAAAGTCGACACCCGTTTGTATACAGTTAACAACCTGGAGGCAGGGTTATTTCAACATAAATGAATAAATAGTATAAACTTTATTGTGTGTTTTATTGAACCGACATTTTAATAAAACATTAGAGTGATGCAAAAATAACACTTTCCTTTAGAACTTGTGTGACTACAGCGTGACTAATACTTCTAATTATAACCAGTGGAATCACAATTGACGTATTCAATTATTTACATAAAAATTAAGAATAACAAAAACTTTACATGGAGTCTTTAAATGAAGCGAAATAGTTGAAGTGATAATAAATGATATTGGCATTCCAAAGATGATTGTATATTAAATAGGTTTGAATTAGAAAATGATGTATAGTCATGCACGTTTTCCTATTTAGTAAATTATTAATTTTGTATAAATGCCTACTATCCTCGATATTTTCATTTTGGCTTTAATAACCCTCCTATCACACCAAATTGCGTCCTCGAAAACGGGCTAAAACTTGCCACTGAATATTTAAAATGGTAACTGTAGTGATTCAACAAATGACAAGAAAAGAACCATATACATACCTGCCTGGAAAGAGCTGATTGAAACCAATAAAACAAAAAGATTTCGTAAGTTTTTGAAATATATTCAAACTGTAATGAAAGGCCTCCAGATTTTTGATCATTAAGATCAAGTATTGAGAAGTGACTGCAATAAGAAATGATAACATGGGACATATGTGACATGTACAAGCGACCATGAATGGAAAAAAAGATTCATATTTTGAGGAATTCACTTAATATATAAACATGATAAGGGGAGGTCAATATTTGTATTCTTTACTAGACAATCCTAATAGAGATAATCATATTTTAAAAGATTTGGATTTATGCTAATAACAAAAACATACTCTACCTCTACACCAAATTCTTTAAAAATTAAAATTCATAAAATATCTATTTGATGGATGTAATTTAGCGTATTAAGTTCCCTTTCTAATATGCTTTATTTCATGAAAATCGAGCCACTATTGACTGTGTTATGAACTTTTAAAGGTAAAAACTGTACATCGCCAAGTAGTTCCGAAACACATTTTCTCCACGAATTTTAAGGAAAGTGGATTTTTTCATGGATTTTTGCATATTCCTTAATGTCTATGCACAACTTGGTATTATAATTATGATGGTACATTTTTCCAAATTTTAGACATAATTTCTTTATCCTCCCCTAGCCCCAATTTTTCAATTTCACTTTTTAAATGTTTGTGCCGTTGCTTGGTGGTTGCTAGGCAAAATCATGGACCGAAAATATATTGAAACAATACCAAGTCATACATCCATACATCTGCATACTAAATCACTAATTGGCATGTGTAGTTCATCTTGAAATATATATGCTAAAGACAAAAGCAAGTTGAACGTGAACTTGCAGACTATTCACTATTTCACGTTACATTGATTTCAATGGGATTTCGCGATACCTGCTATCTTTGAAAATGTATAACTTCAGTTCTAGAAAAGCTTTACCATGATTTTAGTTTGATTTGAAAGATAATAAGGCAGCGAAGCATTTTTTGGCACAAAAAATTATTGTGAAAGAAAATTGACAATATATCACAAAATGTCATAAATGTACACGTTGACCTTGACTTGACAAATATTGACCTATTTTTTAAGAAAGTAAACTTTTCTGAAGAGGTAATTGAATACGGTTTAAAACAATACCAACAATAATTAAATGAAACAAGTAGTCAATATCAGATCAGAGGAGCGGGGGGTGTTTTCCAAATGTTTAAAAAAGGTTGCAGACATTAGGGTTAACATTATCTTGTGGCTGTCACGTTCTACAATCAGAACGATTGAAAAACGTACTTTAGACGAGCCGGACGTACTACAAACGGAACTGTCTTCAATCCTACTAGAGACGTATTAGAACGTCGTGCAATAATATACTTGGAAGTATTAGAACGAGGTAGAACTAATTTCCAACTGGAGCTGCTTGAACAATCTAAAATTCATAGCAATGTAGACGGAATAAATAGTAGATTGGCGAGAGACTGCTTTGAAATAGCTATCACATCGAACTAGTTGTCACTGCGTTTTTCAAAACGTAGCCGAACTGGTTTTAAACTGTATCCGAACGGACTAAACGTAGTTACATTTTTCTTTGGTCTATTTACTGACTTAATGGACGAGCTATAGAAGTGTCGCCATCTTTTAAATCAAGAGTAATTTAAACGTGCACTTTGTCAAAAAGGTGCATGCAGTACTAATGATCTCTGAACTTCAAATGCCGTTTTCTATGTGAGTTATTTTTTCCTTGGTTTAATATTACTGCAAATTAAACTTTGTATCATATTTAATTGAGTGTGTAAGTAACATGTTTCAATGATTAATTTTTACTTTTTTCTTCTAAATTAAGCATATTTGGGCTTTAATTAACATCCGGCTAAAAATTAAACACTGAAAAACAAAAGCAACGTAGTTAGGGAGATGTAAGAATAACATAAACAAACCATGTAATGTAAAATGAATACTTGGAAATGGTAGTTACTTATATATAAAGATATTTGGTGTTCTTTTTTCAAACTAAAAAACTGCTCCAATCTTATCAGACAATTGGGAACCTAGTATTTATAATATAGAAGCAATTATTGATTAAAAACCCGGAATAAAAGAAACTTGACTCTTCCTCGAAAGGTGTGTTTAGTTAAATCACCAATGGCATCCCAGGTTACATATTTACTTTTAGTTTTCTAAACTCTAGAAGAATTTTTGAAAAAATAAACAAAGATATAAAAAACAAATCGTCGGTTTGAAAATATCCCGAAGTTGCATATTTTCCCCTACACATTTTTAGTAGAACATTGGTCTTAAAAAATAATTAAATGAGACAGTTTCAAATAAAGATATTATTTGGAATAAAACATTTTTTCTATAATAATATATTTCAAACGTTGCAAGCACGCTGGGTTAAATGCAGTGGCTGATGTAATGAACAATCATGAAACCCATTGAGAAATAACAAATAAAAATCCGTCCAGTCACTCACAGAACATTGTCGTGCTTATTGCAACAAAAACTGTTACGCAAGGTTAACCTATGGAAGTCATCCGAACATAACTTTTCTATTTCACCAAGAGTTGGTAAGTAGGTACTTTTTATGAAAATTTTTGTATTTATGTAAACTGCAATTATACTGTAGGCTTAATTATTGTTTAAAGTATTGACATTTGTTCTGAAATTTATTAAAAAGGAATAAAAAAGAAGTAGATAATTATTTCAGACCACAGCAAGATTTTTACCATCGATACATATAAGTTCCGGGACCCTCTTGACATCTAATTTTGGATTAAAATAGATTAGAATTATTTTAGTATAATAGAGGATATTGAACAACTCTTGTATAAGTTCAAATCATTTGGATTGCTATGAATAATTTACATATTTAACCAATATGTACAGGGTGTCTCGAAAGTATGCCCCTCACCCCTAGGCAGACATACACCAATGTTCCCTTAGTATGTGTCATATATCTTTTTAAAGCTTAACCAAAGTTCCATTGATTTGCCAAGTATCACCGTTCGAATTACAAATGGGCATTTCAAAACTTAGTGTCTGACCAATATTAAAGTTGAAATCAGTATCCTGGAAACACCGCTAACCTGAATGCGACCAAAAATGTGGGTGCTATCGTTAAAGAGAGGATGGATATTGAGTTGTAAAAGAGGTTGGTAAAGGCAGATACTCCAACGAAACTCTTCTAAAATGCCTTAAAAAGCTTTAATGAGGATTCTTAAATACCATACCCATATTTGCAGTGTATTTAAGGTCATATCTGGAAAGAATTGCTGCTGTTAACATGGCCAAGGGAGACACGGCGACTTTTAATTTTGTGTAAAATTTAAGTTTAATTTTGGTAAAACACTACATTTTGAAATGGAGTTAAAACTTTTTCCATGATACTTGGCAAATCAATGTAATTTTGGACAAGCTTTAAAATGATATATGATACATTCTATGGGGACATTGGTGTATGTCTGCCTAAGGGGGGGCATACTTTCAGGACACCCTGTAGTGTTTCATGGCACGCATTTAGTAGTTATGTTATCATACAATGCAAGCAACCACTAAATGTTTTTTTCAGTGGATGACTTTATCAGTTTTTCGTGATAGCCCTTGACAACTATCAAAAATAACATTTTTTAATAAACATCAAACCTAGATTTACATCTTTTGTAGGACCCGTACTCGAATTGTATACTGATTGGTTACAATTTATTTCCGTGTATTTGATATCATACCTGATGTTGTGTCTGATTTTTATCTCATAAAACTAATTATCAAGATGAATGTGAGATTGCTCATACTAAGGCTAGTGCAATGTGGTATTTATTTGATGTCGTTTTCAATACCTGCACAGGGAGATGGGGATAAGAATTAAATTAGATTATAAAACAATCATTGAATAGTTTATTGAAAAGTTTATCAAATTGCTAATATTACGTACAATGTGCAATCATTATTTCAGTCAGAGTCGTTTTGATTATGACTCGACGACATATGGGCGTCGAATTTCAGTGCAAAAATGCTATTGCTACTTACGCTGTCGACGCAAAAAGCGAGAAAGAGTCGAAGGCAAATATACTACACCGGCTTTTAAAGCCGGCTTCTACAGTACATCAGAAGCCGGCTTCTGGCGTCACCAAGAAGCCGGCTTTTAAGAACCGGCTTCGAATGACTTACAGAAGCCGGCTTCTGCAGTTACCAAGAAGCCAGTTTTAAAAGCCAGATTCTCTCTCTCAATCATTTTGTTGTGCATTATGCATCTTATTCTCGTATAATTAGCATGGAAATGAGAAAAAATGAAAATAAGTAAAATTGTTACAAATTGCAAGATTTTTTGCAAAAAGTAATTTCAAACAAAAACTATGGGGGAAATTTAATTCTAAGTAAAAATAGCGATGAGTTCAATCATGTTCGTTAAATAAGAGTAGATTATGCATTGCATTTCTGTTTGATAAAAACGCATCGCTCATTTTACAAAACTGGCTCCAACTTGGAGCCAGTTTGCAAATCAGCTCGCTCCATCTTACACAAGCTATGTAGGGGCAATCTAGCAACTGGGAATCACGGGATACTGTTTCATGATAATTGTTATGTGCATTATGCATCTTATTCTCGTATAATTTGCATGAAAATGAGAAAAAACTGAAAAATACGTAAAATTATTACATATTTCGAGATTTTTTGGAAAAAGTCATTTCAAGCCAAAACTATGACAGTAAATTGAATTTTAAGCACAGATATCAATGAATAAGATCACATTCATTAAATCAGAATAGATTATGCATTGCATTTCCGGCAAAAAAAAACGCACCGCTCACTTTTCAAAACTGGCTCCAACTTGGAGCCAGTTTGCAAATCAGCTCGCCCCATATGACAAATGCTATGTAGGTACAATCTGGTAACTGGGAATCACGAAATACTATCTCATGATTATTTTTATGTGCATTATGCATGTTATTCTCGTATAATTTGCATGAAAATGAGAAAAAACTGAAAAATACATAAAATTGTAATATATTTAAAGATTTTTTGCAAAAAGTCATTTCAAGCCAAAACTATGAGAGAAAAATCAATTCTAAGTAAAAATATCGATGAATTAGATCATGTTCACCAAATCAGAACAGATTATGCATTGCATTTCCGTTTAATAAAAACGCACCACTCATTTTTCAAAACTGGCTCCAACTTGGAGCCAGTTTACATAGCTTGTGTAAGATGGAGCGAGTTGATTTGTAAACTTTTTTTTTGTAAACTTTTGCCAATCAACCGAAGATACCTCAAGAAAAGCCGGAGATTGCCGAAGATTGCCGAAGCTTTTCTTTGCAAACGAAGTTGGCCGAGGGAACCACGAATGTGAAGAGGACGTCTCTAATTGGTCAAAAATAGGGGCTCGGCATTCTCCGTCAGATTGAATCGGCAAAATTCGGTTGTATGGCTTACCTTCGGTTGTATGGCTTACCTTCGGTTGCATGGCCCAACCTCGGTTGATTGGAAAAGATGCTGTCCCGTATACAAACTCGGGGTCCTAGGCTGAACCCACTGTATCATATGTTCTCGTTACGAACTGTCAAATTGCAATGCATTCCATATTAAACATTTTTCATTACATGATATCATAATGCCATACTAAATGTTCATACAGTGGCCCAATGCTATATCAAATGTCAAAATCCAAGAAAAAATCTCATATTCAAAAGTTGAAAAAGACATTGAAGAAATGATAAAAAAATAAATAAAACCTAATGTAAAATAAAAACGTTCGTAACTTCTGGACAAATGCTATATCATAAGAGTTAGATGTTGTAATCCAACGACCATTCTGCGGCACAGTCAGTACGCAGAGTACGTTAGTGCTAACCCTACTGCACCTATCAATAATTGATTCAAAACAACAAATTGAATGGTGGATTATTTATTTATAGTGATCACAACACGTCAAAATCGGATGATGACATGCCATGATATAACACATAAGTGAAATTTATTGTTAATTATATAAAGCTATGAAATGACACGACATGACTTGCTACCGTTCTTTGTATATACTCATTGTGATTTCATTAGTTACTAGTTTGACATCTACCTTGTCTCTGATATCATCAGTCTATGTTGCCATGACCAGCCGAAGCTGCACCATGGCAACTGTTTTGTTGTGTTTCAAGAGCATTTCAATATGGGAACCGATTGACGAACAGATGTTGATCAATTGACAATCTAATAGACTAAACTTATCTTTCATTTACCATTTAAAATGGATTCTCCCATACCACTCAAATCCACTAAGATAATCAAAACCCACGGTTTGGCGGTTTTGGGGGCTGTCTAGTTGCGTCAAATGGGTTTCATTAAAACGCAGCGTCTTAAACTGACCATCGCAACCCCGGGGATCGCGGTGTCTACACTTACACCCCTCCCGGCGATGACCAGTCTAACAGACAAGCTTATGCCATCTAACCAACCGCACACGCTGTTACGCGGTAAACACGATACAAAAATATGTCATATTCCGCAACAAATATGGCATATTCACTTGCGGTGTATGACAGATTCACCTGCGGTATATGGCATACACACTAACCAATGAGAACGTGATACGGAAGTACGCAATTGTCAATTGCATCGATTGAACAAACAAGTAAAACGTTATAAATTATTATAATGATTACTGAATCAACAGTACTGTGTATCGAATATATTAACTTAGCAGAAGTATCAGTCACTCAATCATTCCAGGATTCATATATTAGTACTCGACGCACTAAATATATTGGTAATCCAGCGTAGTTTTACATTTAGAGTCGATTCCCGCAACCAATCAAATCAAGGCTTTCTGTATCACGTTTTCAACTGCGGTATATGTCATTTTCACCTGCGGTATATGACATATTCCGCAGGTGAGTATCGGGTATTCACTGAAATTAATGTATCGCATATTCACTGCGGAATATCGCATACTCAACTGCGGAATATGCCATATACCGCAGGTGAGTATGGCATATTCACCCGTATCACAAATACCGCGCAACCATGAATATATGCCATATACCGCGTAACACACGCCTTGTTTTGTTATTTTATCAATGTATCGATACTGTCATCATTACAATACATGTTTCGAAATAGAGATAGGAAAATTGTAGAATTAAGTTAATCTTTAATCATGAATGGAATTAACTGTCGACAGAGCTTGCTTTTTAGTATTGAATTGTTTTCTTGTCAATGCAAAAATTATAAAATTCCGATTAATTAAGTTGGGAAAACTCCTTTTGGAATCCTGTTTATTATCAAATGATAGACCTAATGACGTAGAGTCTCCATGCGTGCTAGCCATTCTAAAAGCACTGGCGGATTAGGGGGGGGGGGGGGGGGCTGGAGGCCCGCTCCCCCCCCTTGGGTGGGCCCAGAAAAAGAAATTGGGCCCAAAAAAATGTTAGACCAAAAAAGGCCTTTTAAGGCCTTTTTTTAATTTCAGGCCAAATTTTGAAGAAAATGGGCCTCAAAATTTCAAAATGTGGGCCCACTTTTGGATTACAGGGGCCTGAAATTCGTCCCCCCTTGTTGGTTTCCAGATCCGCTCCTGATAAGTATGTAACAAAACTCTTTTTTTTGTTATTTTTTTACCGACCTATTTGAAGGGAATGGTCGATATGGAGAACTTTTTGAACACACGTTTTTCTAAGACCAGTTATAAAAAAAGTTAAAAAATTAACACATCGTCAATTTAAGGGTCAACTTTTGAATGGTAACAATATAATTTGAAAATTTTATATTATACTTTCATCTATATTGTTTTAGAAAACACATCAAACACTTGTTTTGTTCTTGGTATCATGTTTCCAGAGTGAAATGAAACATCTTTCCGAACCTCATTGGAACAAAACGCAAAACACAATATTGTTATTGTACAAAGGAAATTTTGATTTCAAAAAAGTATCTTGTTAATGAAATAAAAGGTTTATCTTGATTTTTATCTATTTTCGGGGGATTTTGTTTTAATTTTTAGAATACTTTTCTAAAATCAACCAAGAATTCCTATGTATAACTATAATATTGAGAGATATAAAAAACATTTTGTATGTGCTATTTTGTTCCAACAAGGTTCGGAAAGACATTTTATTTCATTCACAAGAATTAGTAGAAAGGAGCAAAAACAATTGCACTAAAAAACAAAAAATGTTAACAAAAACAGTTATATAAAATATTTTTAAATAATTTTTGCATTAAATTGTTGTCAATCAGTCAACATTACATAAAATACCGTGTTTTTATACAGAATGTTTTCAATAATTGGTTTGAGAAAAACATTGTTGAATTCAGTTCTCCATATCGATACCACCCCTTTGATGAAGTACTGTATCTTTTGTTTCAATTGTAGAACGAGAAAATACCACGTTGATCTGCAAGCCATGATACATTTCGATTTAGAATATACAGATGCACTTTAAACAAAACATATTAACGGCAATGTGTAGCTGTCAATCCCAATATTCCAATTATGACACCTAAATGAATAACATCACGTAAACTGTACCAAACAAGTGATATCAGATGGTTTGATTCGTCAAAGTTGAGAATACATTTCCGATGAAAACCGCTCCATCGATTAAACCTCACATCGTACTTTGCTATCCAGAATCAACTATAGAGGAATACATTCAAGCAAGGATACTTAAAATTATGAAAGCGAACATAGTTATTATGCTGTGTTTCATTTCATTCATTGAAACGGGAAACGTTGAAATTTCAATTAATCTTTCCAATCGACAACCGGTGAAAACAACGTATTTAAAATCCGTTAACGAAGAACGACTAGACCAACCAATTAAGTCGTTTAAAGTGGTAACAAACGGTCGATGCGCTGCTACCTGCTCGGCAACCCCGGAATGCACGTCGTACAATTTGCGGATGATAGACGATGAGATATACAAAGCAGTCTGCGAATTAAATGGATACAGTGCATCTCCCCCGACTCCTTCATCTGATAAAGTAGACTGTTACATAAAACCACGTAAGCAATAATGTCTTAGAATTATTTCGTAAATTTTTCAGAATCTGGTTACATTAGCGTAACAAAATAGAGGCACTTCCTGGCTTCGAATCCGATGGGGACTTTTGTTTTCTCGATTTACACCCTATGCAGACAGAGCCTGTGGGAAATATTGGGTGCGGCGCAAATGAGCGGAGGGTGCGGAGCTAACGGTCATTTTTGAATTTAAAATTGGGATATTTCTGAAACTAAGCCGTTTTGGGACTTCAAATATACCAAGATATGTGTATTTGACACCAAATATCAATAAAATTGTGAAAATAGTAGTGCAATTCATTTTATAGCGACGCAGTATGCCTTAAACATTTCCCAGACCTATATATTTTGAGACTATCCTTTTAATACTGCGTCCCCAGCATTCATAAAACATGGTGTTCAAGATACACTACCCATGCAAATTATTTTTGCATCTTGGAAGCCAGGCAGTATCTGTGTGATTTTATAAAAATTCGGAAATGTTCTTCAGATATGAGCCCCTCTAAATATTGGGTGCGGAGCTACGTTTATGGAGCTGCTCCGCACCCAATATTTAGAGGGGCTCATATCTGAAGAACATTTCCGAATTTTTATAAAATCACACAGATACTGCCTGGCTTCCAAGATGCAAAAATAATTTGTATAGATAGTGTACCTTGAACACCATTTTTTATGATGCTGGGGACTCAGTATTAAAAGGATAATTTCAAAATATATAGGTCTGGGAAAGGTTTAAGGCACACTGCGTCGCTATAGAATGAATTGCGCTACTATTTTCACAATTGTATTGATATTTGGTGTCAAATACACATATCTTGGTATATTTGAAGTCCCAAAACGGCTTAGTTTCAGAAATATCCCAAATTTAAATTCAAAAATAACCGTTAGCTCCGCACCCTCCGCTCATTTGCTCCGCACCCAATATTTCCCACAGGCTCTGTCTGCATAGGGTGATTTACTGTATACCAAATCTACTAATACGTAAAGTTACAGACTATAGCGTGGCAAAAAACTAGAAAATATAATTTAGCTTCAAGAAAGGTCATCGGTTTAAACTTGGTGAGAAGTGAAGCCGCAATTCATATATTTAGTATCTTTGTTACATTAACGAAAGTCTATGTGAACGAATGGACACGTATACGTACGATCCTGTCTTAGCTTCTCGTCATTTGAATTGACCATGTCTATCAGGACTCCTTGTTAGAACAAATATGGCGCGTGTGTAAATCATTGCCATCCAATATACGTCGATGTAACACAGGTTTAAATGTTACGTCAAAGTAACAAAAGTTCAAAATCGCACCTCATCTTAGTGACATTGCTTTTTCGTCAATGTAACAAAAGCGAAAGAGTAAATGTATAAATTACGGCTCCAAAGATTGTTTCCGACATTTTACATTTACTTTAAATTATATTTGAATTAAAACCGAAAAGCATATTTTGGACAGCAAGAAAAAATGGCTCTTCTGTATTCATTGATCATACTTCAGGTAAACCTGGTCCACCCGGAATCCCTACCGTATCTGCACGAAACGACACCGCTCATGTTACCTGGACACCAACTCAAGATGACGGGGGTGCAAAGGTCACAAATTACAAAGTTGAGATACGTCGTTCCAACCAATATACGTGGGAGCTTTTAAACACAAATGATCGTATTCCTGGTACTAGTTATTTGGTGAGAGGTCTAGTAGAAGGTGTTGAGTATGAGCTGCGCGTCAAGGCAGAAAATGAAGCCGGCACTGGTGAACCATCGCAACCATCAGGGGCTTTAACGTATGGTAAGCAAGTAGTTGACTGGATTCCAACTAATCTAGGTGAACTCATATTTATTTTTTATATTGTATACGGCTGTATGTTCGTCGCTCGATCGATCTGAGTATTCTGTTTGAGGAAGATATGTGATATTATACATCAAGTTTGCACACGACTGCCTGATATTTAGTTCCATGATGAAAGTCATAACTATATCGGTGGTTAATGTATTTATTTTTGTAATTTCAGTCGGACCAAGTGTTTTCATGAGGCAGCTGCAAACAGGTAAAATCTCAGATCTGACAGTCAGCCGACTTGGAAATATTGCTGTAACAAATCCAGTTGTTTCTTCAACAACAATCTATAACAGGACTTTCCACATGATAAAAGACATTAGCATAGCAACCAGGCGTGTAAGCCAGACCATAGATGGCCAGCTTGTTTTCACAGGTGCAGACGGTAAAACGATCTACTTCTACAGTGAAGATGGTACACCAATACGAACCATCACTTGTGGAGCCCCTGTTAGGCAAGTGACGGGAATAGCCGTGATGCCTTCGGGTGAGCTGGTAGTGACTGATTTTTTCAACGGAAAAGTACTACTGTTAGATCCCTCAAATGAGAACATCACCAGTATTCCAACACCCGGAATGTTCTCATATCCTCATTTTGCGGCAATTGACAAAAACAATAATATCATAGTCAGCGACCTCTCAAATGTTAAGGTCACAATACTGGATACAGAGGGGCTTGCTCTTTTCAATTATGCAGAGCCAGGTTCTGGGGAGGGACAGCTATCGAATCCTACAGGTGTCTCCATAGATAGCAATGGATTCATAATTGTTGCGGACAGGAACAACGACAGGGTTCACCTTCTCACTCCCAATGCAACATTTCATAGCTTTCTTTTGACGCCTGCAAGTGGTGTGTACCAGCCATATGGTGTACATTTGAACGAGGCGGGGGTATTATTTGTGGGAGATACCAATGGCAAGGTTTTCATCGTCACTTACTGAGACTAAGGTAAATATGAAGCAGCAATTCAAAAACAATCACTAATCCTCAACACCTGGTACTATATTATGGCACGAACTAATGAAATGGAAGATTTCAATTTGATTTAAGATAAATGATTCATAAAAATATACTTGAAATACTAGTTGTAAAGAATGAATATAAAAAACAATATAATCGATTCGTTTTTTCGAGTTAACTTGCCTGTTGGTTCAAAGTAGCGAGCCAAATATATTTTTATCTCATTTGGTTAGTCAACGAAATTTCAAATACGTAATCTAACAAGCATACAAAGACATCAAAGGGTGTTAAATATATTGGTATATGACAGACTGATAGAGTTAATGATATATCTTACTTTCAACGAAATTATATTTCAGTCCGGCTTCGTAAGCAGCAGGACATCAATAACAATAAAAACGTTGATAACAACAACAACAACAACAACAACAACAGCAACATCATCAACAATGACAACAACAACGTTAATTACAACAATTCAGTCCTGCCTCGTCAGCAACAATAATAACATCAATAACAACCGCGTTAATAACAAACAAAAATTACACCAACGTTGATAAGGACCGTAACAGAATCAACTTTTAATTTTTACAATGAATAACAGTACAACAACCTACAATTTCACCAAGACAAGTGCTACACTTACATTTTTATTAAAATTCAACACGTTTGAAATTAGAGTTGAATTATTTTATTTCCGGTTGATATAACGTCTTGGCGTTAGTGAAATCGAACGCGATTTCAACTGATTGGATAACATGATGTGATCATGAGTAGGTTATGTGAGTGGATGCACGATGGGATCGTGTTATTCTGCGAGTGGCAACCGAAGCGTTTATACACAGTTTTAGTTAATGTTGTAAGCTGTCATACAGCCGATTCGAAAATTTAGTTTTATTGTTCGAGGAGGCATACCTTTTTCCCCTTCGAAAGTCACAAAGGGTTTGATCTGGGTTTTACACCCCAGTCACATTTGTCGCACGGCGGCCGCAAGTCGACCGCAGAACAATTAAATCGGTGAATTTCTGCGGAGAGTGTAGAAAAACTACGCTCGCCTTGTGGCCTCCGTACGGCGTATGCAGATTTCTACAGGCCGCAGGGAAGGCGTAGAAATTATAACTCGGAGTTATAATATTTGTTCATTTCTGAGGTCCCCGTAGAAATCAACTGGCTCAACAAGATTGAATCATTATTTGTCAATGTTTCACGATCACTTTTCATTTGATATTACATCCTAGCACTTTGAATAACATTTATAAATTGTCCTGATGTAAATAAATGAAAAAAAAACTATTATTTATCAATAGAAATTTAAAATTCACCGTGCGGCTGCCGTGGGAAATGTGACTGCAAAAGTATGAGAGCGCAGAAATTCTGCGGCGAACGTAGAAAAGCTACTGGCCGCAGAAATGATAGACCGCAAGGTCGCCGTAGGAAATGTGACTGGGGTGTTAACGGTGTCAGGTCGATAAACTAAAGTTTTTCATATTGAAGTCAATAACACTTTCTTTAGTGCTATTGGCCAAATCAACGTTTTTGAATAAAGTATACGTGTTCTGACGTTGATGTAACCTGTTCCCAATAATTACTATTTTGGGAAGTATATTTTTTCTGCAATTATTACAAAGCATTGCATAGCATAGGATGTTAATTAAGTTATTTAAAACATTTAGATATTAGGTTTCTAAGAAGCAATTATGTTATTTGCATATAAATCTGAAACTTAAGGCATGTCTTTTTACTGACAGCGCATTGTATCTAAGTGAATAAACATGTATTTAAGTGCGTTTCTGTCATATTGTTTCAAGGAAGGCACAAAGTTTTGCTTTTTAAGATATTGATTATATCCAAAAGTCCTTCATATTTTTAGATATGTAATATCTATTTCCAGAAGGGCATCAATTTTGGTATTTTAAAATGATAGTTGTGTTCCTTAACAACATGTACAGTAGTTGTGTTATATCAGTGTGACAAACACATTAAGAGAAGTGCTTGTCAGCTAATTGCATTTTATATTAAACAAATAGTATTTAGATTTACAACGTTTCGAAGAATTGTACTTTTGCTTTTGTTGCAATACGAGATAAGTTTGTATAAGGGTTTGCAAAGCATGGTGCGTTCCAGATATTATATTGTTCATCACAATAGTTTTAGAAGATTGTATGATTTTTGTAATCACGGAATTTTTGTCTTTTGTGACCAACAATGTCGCATATTACGACAGTCTATTAAGGAAGGAAGTTTCATTAACTTTCTGAGTTACGTGTTTTGCCAAAAGGCAATGTTATGGTTACAGTGCATGTCTGTAGACAGTGATTTAGATTATTGTTATGTATTAATGACAGTGCGTGATTACTGTATTAGATAGTGAGGTATGTTACTCACAGATTTTGCATAGTGCTAGAAGGCACTATATACGTCTATGGTCCTTATACAAGTTTTTTATAGTGCAAGTTGACAGATAGTCACAATTTAGAATTGGTTTATTCCGAAATTTGTGAATTAATTTGAGATCTTTGACGTGTTAACAAACGTGTAACCACAATGGCTTTAATGACAGTTGATCATAAGATATGGATGGGTTGTTGGATTTAGATGTTTTAATTAGGCACACGGTGCCTTTTTGATGTCTTGAAGGCAGTTAAACATCGTAAATCAGCAGCGAGGTTGGGAGCCGAGGACGGATGTTGGGTATATTTGAACCTCAGAGGTTTCTGGCATTAATGTCATCGGCATCGTGGCCGCTATGACATTGGCATCGTGGCCGTCATAGGTACCTGGATGCATCGCGAACTGGCTACATTTTTTTCACTCATTCTTTGTATCCGATGTACTTAATGCTATTCCAATAAACGCGGGCTGCTGGCTCGAATTTAATCCTATAATAGATGTGATATTATGTTGTGTGGTTTGTGGTGAAGACTGTTTAATTAGGAAATAAGTAATGTGTGTACCAGTAATATGCTGCACACGTGAACCAAGCGGGCCATTGTTTGTATACATTACTTTATTAGATTTTTAAAGATATTAAGTTGATTCAAAATAAATGATATATCAAAATATACCTGAAATATATGTTGTAAAGTATATGGTAGATGGTTTGGTATATAACAATTAGAATTGAAAATGTCCGTAGATTATAGACGCCACCACTACCCATCAAAAAATATTATTAAAATTGAAACAATTTGCATAGATATCAGAGACATCTTATTTAAAGAGGCTCTATGGCATAGGATAGCACAATCAAGACCCCTCTGGACTTTTTTGCATATTGAGTTCCACCACAAATATACCCATCTACTTACCAAAGTCCCAAATCCCCCTCTTTCAGTGTTTATTTTGCGATTGTGCTGGCCGATCTAATTATTTTCGGAGAAATTAATTCAATCTGAAGTTTGAATATACCGGGAAAGTCCTCCTGTTATCTAATTGGTCGTTGAATTGGTTTATCATAAACCTGATTGGCTGCCTGGTTCAAGGCGCTTGTGGGCGCTTGTGTGACTCAATGGGGATTCCCCTCGCTAGCCGATGAATCGATTGTGTTTAATTCTGGAGTTTGGTTGTTCTGTTGATTATTTCCGATATTTCGGCAATAATATACCCAAAACTTATTCTCAAGATATATCTATGGTATGTGAGATATTATATGAGCAATAACAATAGGACATCATTGATTGTCTGGGGGAGGAACCCATGGCATAATGCATATTTAAGTACCAAAACAATTACATTTCTTTACGAAAAACCGACAGACGCATATCAAACCTTGTTTGTTTAAATCCGATCTAAATATATCACTGTCTGTTACTTTGGATGTACTCTTATATAATATGTTGTTATGGCAAGACGATGTCTCTGTATTTACTAGTGATTCAGTTGATTACACTGGTAAACGAAACGGTTTGTTCCGGTAAAAATTTCATTTCTTGCTTATAGCAGAAAATAATGCAAAATGACCAGCCTGTTTAGAAATTCTCAAACTTAAAACTCGAACTTATTCCAATGACATTTGGCTTTTTTCAATGGAATTTTTGTGAGTGTCCAAATTTTGCCCACCCTGTATTTGTACGGGGTCGTATTGGAGGAGCTTCTTCTAGAAACAATTGCATCTGCTGATATTAGAAAGCATATATTATGAAAATAATCTTTAAAAAGTCTATATTTTAAAACGGGATAAATTCTGAGATTATTTATCTTAATGATTTAATTTGATCACAAAGACGTGTGTTAAACAAACCACACATAACAAAAGCAATTGGATGTCAGAATATCATCAACTTAGACATGCAATACCTTTTTACTTTGGTGACACTACTAATGTGCATGAGAGCAAAAACACAAACGTTTTAACACAGCAATCATTAACAATATCAGTACCCGACTAAAAATACTACTTCAAGAGATATTTGTGTCACTCGCTAGATCTGCTTGTTGTCTGAAGCAAACATAACAATTCGTGTTGCGTGTAAATATTATTATTTTCCATTTATTTAACTTCACAAGTTGGGTATTAATAGAACTGTTGGGAGGTGGTGAGGAATGGGTGGCAATTTTTTAATGTCCATAAGTATATCAATATATTAATTGCCCATAAGGATAAATGTCCATAAGTATATAAATATATATTAATTGCCCATAAGGATATACATATATTAATTAAATGTCCATAAGTGTATAAATATATTAATTGTCCATAAGGATATACATATATTAAATGTCCACAAGTGTATAAATATATTAATGTGATATGCAATTTTATCATGATACAATTGCATGTACAGTGATTTACTTTAATTATATTATCAGAACATTCTATTGTGAGCTACTAGTGCTATTGCAAGCAGCCTGTAAGTTGAAATAAGATATAAACTCGTTTCACTGGGGTCAACCCTCTACTGATGTGGCAAACATTAGCATAATGCACAGATACAATCGTTCGACCCACAAAGCACCTTATTTGGCATAAGGGATTTATGTAATTTTGATTTGATTTTGATTAATAGGAACAATAATGGCAAAATCACGAGCCAACTGTGGTTTAAGCTACAAGGTTAACACTCATCTCTATTACAATCGTCAAAGTCCATCATATTGAGGTCGAGTGCGCCGAATGTCATGCCGCACTTTAGAATGACCGTCATAATCCCGAATACGGCATTCAAACATGACCGTGCTCTATTCGAATTTCTCAACCAATCAGAATGCAGCATAGCCAATATAGAACGTTCTCTAATTCTCCATAGATGCACGACCATGCTCTATTCAATCTGCAATTTGCATTGTTTTGAGTGACGTCACATCTCAGCTGCACATCTGGGGCTCTGTCCGGGGATAGCATGCGTATTCTTCATTCATGCCCGTTCCACAGACACGGCTTTTACTAATTTTTATGTTTGAATCGGAATAAATAATGATAGGCCATTCAATATGGTGAAATTCAGCACTCGTTGGACAGAATGTTAGTACAAATGCACTCACCTTCGGTTCGTGCTTTGTACAACATTCTGTCCAACTCGTGCTGAATTTCACCATATTGAATGGCCTATCATTATTTATTCCTTAAATAAACTCAGGACTTACAGATTACAGTTAAAACACAAATTAAATCGGTGAACGAAGCAATCTAGCAAAGCTAAGATCAGGATTTCTTCCCATTAACATTAACCTCGGACAGTATACAGTAACATCCCCCTAATCACTCCCCCATGTATATCGTTCCGTATTAGTGAAACTGTTGACATTAATACGGACTAAATCATACCATTTCATGAAAAATGGTGACCTTGTCCTACGGAAATTGAGATTATGTTTCACAGCAAGTTCGCATTGCGATACTGTATAGCACATGCTCTGGGGAATTGTTTCTACTTTCTATAGACACCAAACGCATCTCTGTCCATAGAGTAATAACAAAGCCTTAGGGCCCCAACCTCCTTTGTTTACATTAAGGTAATCTAAATCTGTTGAAACCGATTTCACTTGGTAGCAACAGATACTTTCGTCTTTCACGAACCGAACATGTCAGTTTGGTTCGTAATATCTCCAAATAAACGATTTCAACATTTTGAAAAACTCGATGCTAGTCCACGTGTTAATAAGGAATGGGTAAACGGTTTCCAAGTGTTAATACGGAATGGGTGTTAAATCGAATACATTCCTGGGGAAATCATAATTTCCATAAAACTTGCAATGGTAATTGTTCTGATAGCTTATTGATGAACATTGGACAGTACGGTATCTTATTGCATACAAATGGCACCTTAATCGACGGCGTCAACACGTGCGTCAATCGCAAGGATTGAATGTACATAATTAGTGTTTTCTTCTTTTTTCTTAAGTATTTAAAAAAGATAATTTGTACATCGACGGCGTCAACGCGATCGCTTTACGCCCATTAATAGTAAAAATAGGTTCTTGTACTTTTTCTTATTGCATCTAATAGGTAGTACTTTATCGACGGCTTCAATGACCGTCAACACCTGGTATTGGTTGTTCATAAACATTTTCATTCTTTTTTTTATTATTGTATGTAACAAATAATTTCATCCCTTTATGTAACATTCATGTGAGGACGCCAACTGTTTGGCTTGAAACACAATAAAATCTTGAATCTTGTATTACATGCCCGGGATTACATGTAACCACACCAATTCCTGTGGATATAAAAAGATGATAATAAAAGCACCAACAAACATCTGAGTGTTTTGTTTACCGAGTTTGACCCAGTTCACCATGCATTAATCCTGTTAATTAGCTGTACTAAGTTTATAATCCCAAATTAATCATGCGCTCCTTATTAATCCCCTCAATTATTTACCATGAAGTGTTAACTATCCCGCACCGCCACGCCCAAAGAACTGCGCAAACACAGATGAGGTATGTTATTTTACGTCTATTTTCAATTCGTATAAGGTACCAAATCATGTAGGCTAGTCAGGCAAACCTTTTTTCGTAGCGGTTATCATACTTTCATCAAAAACCTGAACCCGCTTTTCAAGATGCCTCAACCTCGTAAGAAGAAATTGGAATTGACATTGGGGAAGAGGAGGAGGAAACGGTCTTCTACAGTTATAACTGATGGCTCCAGTGAAACAGATGGCGATGCAGAGGCAAGTGTATTCCACAATTCAGATACAGACACTGCATCTGAAACTTCTGGGTACGTACACTGGTTAATTTACTCACCATTTGATGATCGTTGCAACTTGCAAGAGCTCTGTTTTTTGTCCAAAACACTCCCTTTATGATGTTGACCATTTATATAATCATGTCCTGGATCCAAGCTGATAAAGCTACGTGTTTGTTTTGTATTTAAGAATTGCTATAGTCAGGGGATGGTCTAGTGTGGGGTATTTCTTGGGGTGCACAAGAATACCCCACGAAATTCCCGGTAGGTGTCATATTATTTGTGAAAGTGTTGAGTTGTTTTCTTACCTGCCGATTCCCCCATGCTACTGAAACCCGTATTCAAGGTATTATGTTTCATACCCCGGGTTAAAACACACTCATATTGTATAACACTATTAATTATCTTAATCTCATTTCATTCACGAGTGCACCGTTTCGTTCATTGAGTTTACTTATTGAGTCGACCAATTCCGTATTAACACGTGGACTAGCATCGACTTTTTAAAAATGTTAAAATCGTTTATTTTGAGATATTACGAACCAAACTGACATGTTCGGTTCGTCAACGACCAAAGTATCTGTCGCTGGCAAGTGAAATCGGTTTCAAAAGTTTAAGCTTTAAAAAGTTATGACAACTTTTGTCATTTTTACACGTTTTGTAAATGTAAACAAAGGAGTTTGGGACCCTAAGGCTTTTTTATTATTCTATCGACAGAGATGTGATTGGTGTCTATAGAAAGTAGAATCAATTCCCCAGAGCATGTGCTATACATTATCGCCATACGAACTTGCTGTGAAACATAATCTCAATTTCCGTAGGACAAGGTCACCATTTTTCATGAAATGGTATGATTTATTCCGTATTAATGTCAACAATTTCACTAATACGGAACGGTATAAATGGGAGAGTGTAATGAGCGACTGTGTACTTGTTGTAATAAAAACGTTGTGGGAGACGATAGACTGTGACTCAAATATTAATACGAAAACACTCTTTGAAAAAGAACAAAAGACTGTACAAGATCTAGATCAAGTCTTTCAAAAGCCGATGTCGACTGGGCTGTGATTTTACTTAAAGGCCGACTATGCGTATTTTCAACATTCTTTGACAAAATTATTTTATTTTAGAACTTAATAGTATTTCTAATTGATATGTACTTTATCTTTTATTGGACACAAAACAGCCAAAACGGACCACATCATAGCTAAAAATGAATTAACAAAAACTATCTTTGATCTGTCGAGTTTCATAAATCAGGTTTTTACCAATGTCAATGAAAGATAGCGAAGTTGTTTGTATCACCTGAGTGTCGCCCTCTTTTCAATCAAGAGTTATGCAAAACATGCACTTTGTCAAAAATATTCCATTGCAATTAACTGCGTTGTCTTTCGAAAGAATAACATAAGGGTAACTGCGTTTTGTGTTTAAAAGGTTTCTCGAAAACATGCCCTGTCATATGGCATGGCTCATGTTTTTCTTTGTTGTTTAAACTGTATACACCGATTGTGATGTCATTAGTTAGGAACTTTATGTCGGTAACCCAATCAAACTGCAATCACGGAAGCTCGACAGAAAAATTGCTATTTATATGTCACTCTGGTGTTTTACCAAACGATCGCTTTTACAAAACACGCAATTAAGATTTAATACTATTTCGAACATGACTGTATTCATGCCTTCTATAAACTGTGAACAAAGTCAATGCTTCAGCTGGGTTATATTCGAGATCAGTTCCCAGGCTCTGTACTAAGTGTTTCGTTCAGTGCACTCATTGGTCAGTTTAGGCCGTTCTGTTCTTTTTGCATCCCCCTCTCTTCTGCAAAATTCAAAATGGCAGGGAGAAATTGTCCGGAGCCAACATTTTCTGTCGGACCATCTGTAAACTGTAATATCAATATAATTTCAATAATTATGAATGTAGTAGATATGCGTGAAACCTATAAAATAGACCGAAATGTCAATAAAAAACTTGAGTCGGGGTCAGGAGGTAAGTAAACAAATTGGAACAGCCAAACGCTCAACCGGAAGTAGAAATGAAAAAAGTGGAAATGAACATCGAAATTGACGATTTTGCAATGTTCTGGTGAGTTTTCATATTCAAATCGTAGTATAGACCTCAGAATTTAATTTAGTAAAATGACATGGAGACATAAGCAAATACTCTTTCTTAGTAACCAAAACTAGCCCAAGAAACAGTGTGAAGCAAGACATACAAATTTTAAAGGAAGCAAAGAATTACAATGACCTAAAAAAAGATTCGAGTCCCCTGCATCCTCAACTTCTAAACTATGTCAAAAATGAAAAAGCCCTCTTACCACAAGTTTTTCTTCTTTGACATATTAATGTATGAATTATGTATAATGCAAATAAAATAAAAAGGGTAAAAACGCCGAAATTAATTTTAAAAAAGAATAAAAATGCCATTTCTTGTTTTTCGAACGGAACAACGAACCACATTTTCGCGTTTTTTTCCCCGAATACATCCTACAGTAAAGAATACTATGTACATCTTACGGTATGAATATTCAGAGATACACGTAATTGTTTTCTTTTATTCTAAATCTTCAGTCTACAAATAAGTAAGAACAATCATATTATTCCAACAGATATTAAATCAACTTAGTTTAGAATTGCATGCGAATGTTCCCCATTTGCTCTTCATCATTTTGCATATTTACAATTTCTGCTGCAAAATAAGGTAATTGCTTCATAGTTGGGTTCACTAAGTGGACATCGTGGAATAGATCACTCGTCGGTGCTAGGCATCCTCCTAAGCAGGTATCCAGAATCCGTACCTCCATCTTCCCCCCGCTATAACCAATTTGGAAGCGCCCGATTAAACTGAATCATGTGATCTAATCATGCGCAATGACTTATACATGGTTTCTGTCGCAGTATTGCGACAGCCAATCAGATTGCGAGTTCTTAATCGGGGAAATGCTAACTGCTTATCGCAGGGGGTAAAAAGAAAGAATATATTCTGGATTTTGAATCCCTGTGATCGGAGGATGGTGCTAGGAGGTCTTTGTGTAACGCTATACTGCACCAACCAATGGGTTATTCGAAACAAGAGTTTGAATAGTAGATAAAATATTCATCATGCCCAAGATACGATGCTACAATATGATCTCTTTTTTCTCAGGTGTCTAGTATATGCTACATTTAATAGATATGTGATAAATACATGTAGATGGACATACAGTAGGCCTGTTATATATTTCATGTTCATGATGTTAATAAAGCATAATATGAAGCTAATCATTGCAAATTAACTTATTGTTTATAAAGCACGTCATGGTATTGTCTTTTCCTTTGTTTTGACAACCATTGTGATTTCATTAAGCTTAGTTACCAACATTCGATAAGTCACGTTCAAAGAACAGCTATGCTCAAACATGACTACATACTTATTTAAATAGCCACTTGAAGATCATGTTTAAGGAGACATGTGAAATTTAAGACTCCAGATTTCAGACTTCTTTAAGGTGAGTCATCCAGAATAAGCTGAGTCAATCAGAATATAGACATCTAGATAATTCTTCAATGGGTCAAAACTCAAAACACTTTTGACGGCAAATTTCGAAGAATATCATTAAAGTGTAGTGTACGGATCGTAAAAATAAGGAAAACTGTTTTGATCTTTATTTTGACTTAGACCTTTTAGTGTCCAAATTTTAATGCAAAGTACGGCATATCATTAGGTCCGCTTCTATGAAAGGTTTTCATTAAACGAATGTTCCTGTCGAGGGCTGTGCTGTTGAATATATTAAACTTCATGTACCTTTATCACGCCTGGCTGTCTGCCATTGACTCTAGCGAGATCTTGATCTCGCAGGGATGTGACGTCATCGACTCTCTCGCCATAGTAGCCATGATTGGATAACAAAGATAAGATGCCAATCTGTGCAGCTGTAAGGTTGAAGATTAAAGTAGGAATTCCTATACATGACCATTATAACATTTTACCCTATGTCTTATTAAAGGTTAGTATCCAGGCCTAGTGTAACATACCACACTGTCCGGGAGGGATTTACCTAGCTTGCTGTCACAATATTACCATGGGTTGTCCACCTAATATTTGAGATAAATTGATTTGAAGACACTAATCCCCTCTATCGTCAGGTTTTTCAGAAAAATTCTGGTAAAATCACTAAAGTCAAAATCACTCCGCTGAAAACTTAAAATGAGATTTCCCACTCAACTTTGACATGTTTTCAGATAAATGAGGAACTACCTTATAAATATCAAGCCCCGATTCATTTACCAAACGCCAGATGGCGCTCTGATGATGGAAGGAGGAGGGTAGGGAAGGAGAAAAATGACTTTTTATACAGTAAACCAAATTAAAAACCGCTGGTATCCTTACACAGGACTATATTCTAAATTGTCATCTCCCTAAGCCTAAAGAAAGGGCCGCCCAATATAGTAAAATACTCATTAAAGAAAAACATAAGACATGTAATACGGGCTTTAATTGATTGATATTGAAAGAGGAAGTTGCGAAACTTTCAGAAATTCCGGATCTGCGAATAAGTAGATTTAGTATTTTGTTCTACATACCCCCCCCCTCTGATTTTTTAAAAATTCTCAGCACTAATTGGTTTACGGGAGGAAGAAAAGAAAGGGAGGACAATCCAGAAAACAGGCAAAAGCAATTTTCTTTGGAGTCTAATAAATCTATGGAAGAATAAAAACAAGAAGCTCACAGGTATCAAACTCACGACCTACTGGTTACAAGGACAACGCCTGGCTTAGTGTGTCTAGTGCTCTAGAACAGCTGACAACACTTAAATTTATTTTATCTGCCTATCTGACTAAAAGGAGTTTAACTTAATCTATGTTTGCGTGACCAGCCATTGCTCTCCCTGGCGACTGTTTTATTGTGTGGACATTAGACTATATCACTATGACGACGGCTTTACAAATGGAGGTTGATTCATTAGCAATCTAACTGACAATATTTCAATTGTGATATCTTAATGAATAACATCACGTGAACGGAACCAAACAAGTGATGTCAAGTGGTTTGAACCGTCAAAGACGAGAATACATTTCCAATGAAAACCACTCCCTCAATTATACATACCATTTTCGAACTCACTTCTTTTGAGGAATACATTCAAGAAAGAATACCAAAAATGATTGAGCCAAACATAGCTACATGTATTTTGATGTGTTTAATTTCATTCATTGCAATGGAAAAAGTTGAAATTTCAATTAAAATTTCGAATCAACAACCGGTAAAAACAACGTTTTTAAAATCCGTCAACAAGGAACGACTAGACAAACCACTTCAATCGTTAAAAGTGGTAACAAACGGTCGATGCGCTGCTACCTGCTCAGCAATCCCGGAATGCACGTCGTACAATTTGCGGATGATAGACGATGAGATATTCAGAGCAGTCTGCGAATTAAATGGACAAAGTGCATCTCCCCCGACTCCTTCAACTGATAAAGTAGACTATTATTATAAAAAACCACGTAAGTATAAAACTATTCATACCTTAGAATTACTTCATACATTGTATCCAAACTGATTACTTTTCAAAGCAATGGCTACACAAAGCTGCAAATGGATAACTGCAAGCCTGTTAACCTGGGAAAACCTAAAATGAGTGACTTACAATGTTAAACACCTTCCTTCAAATTGTAAACACCTTGGTCAAAATCTGGACACCGTGATCCAAATTTGAATATTTTGTTTCAAAATTTGAGCACTTCGGTTCAAATTGTGAACACCTTGGTTTCAATTTTGAACAAATCGGTCCAAGAAAAAAATTCAAAGCAAGTGCGTGATACACTAGTATACGCGATTCGCGCGCCAATATCTGAACAAACTACGTTCTTTTTCCTGCATTCGTTTTTGATGTTCTTCTCGGGAAATATTTTTTCTTGACAATAATCAGAAAGAATGCGTATACGTTAGATATATTCTGTCATGCAAAAATCGGGTGTGACTTCAATTTCTTCAGCAAATGCGTGACAAATACGCAAAAGATACAGTTGGATGGCCTGTTATTGTCTAAATTAAGAATGATAAGATTGAAAAGCATATTATTTTGAATAGCAAGAAAATATGGCTCTTCTCTATTCATTTATAATATTTCAGGTAAACCCGGTCCACCCGGAATCCCTGCCGTATCTGCACGAAACGACACCGCTCATGTTACCTGGACACCAACTCAAGATGACGGGGGCGCAGAGGTCACAAATTACAAAATTGAGATACGTCGCTCCAACCAATACACATGGGAGCTATTGAACACAAGTGAGCGTATTCCTGGTACCAGTTACTTGGTGAGAGGTCTAGTAGAAGGTGTGGAGTATGAGCTGCGCGTCATGGCAGAAAATGTAGCTGGCACTGGTGAGACATCGCAACCATCAGGTGCCTTAACGTATGGTAAGTATAAGTAGTCTGAATCGCAACCCTCAGGTGCCTTAACCTATGGTAAGTATAAGTAGTCTGAATCGCAACCATCAGGTGCCTTAACCTATGGTAAGTATAAGTAGTCTGAATTCCAAGCAATCTAAAATCTAGGTGATCTCATATTTATATCTGTTTAAATGTTAAAGATTGTATGTTCATCGCTAGATCGACCGAATCATTCATTATTGGCAGATATGTAATATTATGCATCTGGTTTGCGCATGGCTGCCTGATATTTAGATCCATGATGAAAGTCATAACAAAATCGGTGATTAATGCATTAAATCTTTATGTTATTTCAGTCGGACCAAGTGTTTTTATGAAGCAGCTCCAAGTAAGTACAATCTCAGATCTAACAGTTAGCCGACTTGGAAATATTGCAGTAACTAATACAGGTGCTTCTTCAACAACAATCTATAACAGGACTTTCCACATGATAAGAGACATTAGCATAACAACCAGGCGTGTAAGCCAGACCATAGATGGTCAGCTTGTTTTCACAGGTTCAGACGGTAAAACGATCTACTTTTACAGTGAAGATGGCACACCAATACGTACCATCACTTGTGGAGCACCTGTTGACGAAGTGACGGGAATAGCCACAATGCCTTCGGGTGTGCTGGTTGTGACTGATTATGATGCAGCTACAGTGTCACTGTTAAATCCCTCAAATGGTAACGTCGACATCATTCCAACACCTGAAACGTTCACATATCCACACTTTGTGGCAATTAACAAAAACAATCATATCATAGTCAGCGACCATTATGCCCATAAAATCAGAGTTATCAATACAGAGGGCCAAGATATTTTCAATTATGGTGAGGAGGGCACGGGAGAAGGGCAGTTCAACGGTCCTACAGGTGTCTGCATAGATAGCAATGGATTCATAATTGTTGCGGACAAGAACAACCACAGGGTTCACCTTCTCACACCTAATGCAACATTTCATAGCTTTCTCTTGACAGCTGCAAGTGGTGTGTACCAGCCATATGGTGTGCATTTGAACGAGGCTGGGGTATTGTTTGTGGGAGATGCCAATGGCATGCTTTTCATCGTCACTTACTGAGACTAAGGTAAATATGAAGCAGCAATTCTACATATATTACACAACACCTTATATATTACATTATGACATGCATGATTGAATAGATTTTTTAAGATTTTAATTTGATTTAAAATAAATTATGTTTTAAAGAATAATGTAAACAACAATATAATCATAAAATTGATTTTTTATCAAATTTACTTGTCTGTTTGTGGAAAGTAACTGGCCAAATATATTTCTATCTCTTTTGGTAGTCAAAGAAGCACAAATTGCAAATTCTTAATGACTGACTGATTGAGTTAATAATATATTTTACTTTCAACAACATTATATTTCAGTCCTTCTTCGTCAGCTACAATAGTATCACCAATAACAACCACGTTAATAACAAAAACGTTCATAACAACAACAGTTACAACAACGTTAATAACAAAAACGTTTATAACAACAACAACAGTTAGAACAACGTTAATAACAACAGTTACAGTGCAACAATAACATAGTAAGTGATGTGTAGCACGTGAACCAGGCGGGGCATTGTTTACATACAATACTTATGAAGATATTATGGATAATTAACATATAAACCAATGAAGTGCAGTCAGTACATTAAATTATTATGGTTTTATCTAAGGAACACAGGAACATCTGATAATGTTAGATTACACAGATGGATGATGTAGCGATATTCATTTATCCATAACATACGGTAGACCATGGGGATCGGAGATTGGCATTTATCTTGAATAAAGATGTTGAGCAATTTTTGTAAGGCCAAATTGATGTATTCAAAACATCGAGGTGATTCCGTGACACTTATTTTGCCTATGTATTGTACTTTAACCCAAATCATCTTCGCGTCCAGTTATCTAGAATTTATAGTAATTTGAACAACCCCGTTATGTTATGTATCTTTATTGCCTCCTAATATTGGAGAGTACATACTTTTAATATATTACAATGATAACTAGACTTGGGAAATTGAACGAAGTTCAATTTCAGACTCCAGATCCAGACTTTTTTAAGCCCAGTCATCTAAAATAAGCCGAGTCATCCATAATAAGCTGAGTCATCCAGAATAAGATGGATGGATAAAACAGGAAGGTAGGATAGGATAGAATGGGAAGGAACGATAGGATAGAATAAGAAAGAAGGATAGGATAGAACAGAATAAGAAGAAAGGATATGATAGGAGAGGATAGGAAGGATAGGAAGGAAAGGATACGAAAGAAGGATAGGATAGGATAGGATCAGATAGGAAGGATGGATGAATTTTTCAATATTTTCTTCTCTACTCTTGACTTTCTATCAGGATACCATCAGATCGATTTTCCGAAATTTCAAAACGCCATAACTTCCGAACCGGAAGTCGGATCTAAATTTGATTTAATCATTCGGATTCCTGACAAAATTCTACCCCTAATTCATAACTCATACATTAAATTTGGCGAATTTTTATTTTGACCTACTTTTTGGACACCCCATAACTTCGGAACCGGAAGTCGGATCGAAATTTGGTTTGCAGATTCGGATTTCTGAGAAAATTCTATTATTAATTCATAACTCAAATGTTAAATTTGTAGAACTTTTTATTTTGACCTACTTTTCGGACACCATATCTCAAAAGTAGGTCAAAATACTTTCTGACGGCAAAAGGCTAACGCTATTAGCACACTCTTGGCTACATGTATACACAATTTCGAAGAATATAATTAAAGTGTAGTGTCAGAATCGCAAAAATAAGAAAAAACTTTGAATTTGACCTAGATTTTGACCTAGGCATTTTGGTGTCCAAATTTTAAAGCTAGATGGCTTTTGAGGTCTCATTCTTTTAAAAGCTTTCATTATATTTAGCTGAACTTAGTCTATATTTCGTATTTTTCACTTCAAAAAAATCTTTTTTCCTATTGACTTAACATGGGCTCAAAATTTAGCAATTTTTGAGCTTTCAAAACGCCATAACTTCAGAACCGGAAGTCTGATCTAAATTTCGTTTTCAGATTCGGAATCCTGAGAAAATTTCCTATAAGACTAATATCCTGGACATTTGATTCGGAGAAATTTTTTTTGGACCTCGTTTTCGGACACTGATATCTCGAAATCGGTTTGAGATATCAAAAAACTAAATCGACTCTAGGTTTCTTACTTTTTTATAAGGAACACAATGAAAAAAACCCGGATCAAAAATATTGAAGGACAACCGAGAAAATCGAAAAAAGTGACAAAGTACTGGATTTGACCTAGTTCTTGACATTTGACCTAGATAAAAATTTGACCCAATTTCCCACCAACTAGATACTGAACCTAAATGAACTGTATTATGGTCTTTACTGGATACCCCATAGTTACTGAAAAAACTCCCGAAGAAGAATAATAAGAATAAGAATAAGAATACTGGCAAAAACAATAGACTCCAGATTTTCAATCTGGAGTCTAATAAATAACAAAAATAAAACATATTATACACTATATACAAAGGTGTTTGAATAAAATAGTGTGATCAGATCATATCAGTCAGCTTATTGAGGTGCTACCGCTGCCCCAACATTACGCCTGATTTAGTTCTAATAGTGCCATATGACAAAAGTTATGTTCATTCTACCAGTATTTACAATCATTGGGTTTATTTTCAGAGTATCATCCTATCGTTACTAGTGTACATTGCATAAATCGTCTTTGATATCGTTACATAGCTATCTATCTTTAATAGATTATCTTTCCCAAAGATGATTGCTAATTTGATCTCATTTGAGCAGTTTTCGGGGATACTTTTTGCGTTTAACTCTTTTTGGATTATATCTCTCATATGTGAATGTGCGTCACAATTAAGAATTATATGTTCTAGTGTTTCAGTCTCAGACTTGCATGCGTTGCACAAACTTCTACTGTGCTTGTCATATGACGTTCCCCAATTAGATGTGTTTGCATTCAAATTTCCCTCTCCCGTGAGGAGTAGTATCATTGTTTTGCATATCTTGACTAGTTGACAATTATGAGATGCGATTTCCCACCATAGGTTGGGCTTTTGAAATTCCACAACACTCTTGTATAAATGAATGTTTGTGTACATCATACATTTTAGTCTCCAACTCCAGAGTGCTTTGTCGTACATTATCTAATGTTCCCTTTCCATACTGTTTTGGATGGTATGATTCCAGTGTCTATGATCGATAGGGAACTTATTAATAACTGGATGACATCTTTAAAAAAGGCGAGACGTTTACAATTTCCAGGCGATTGTCAATGGTACGTTAAGACATACACGATGACGCAATTTCTTGGTATGGATACTGATTTGTAATTATTATGATGTCCCAGCAATCATTCATTTCATAACAGTGTTATGAATAATTATCAGTTTCATCAAAAAACAGTTTCATTCAAATCGTTCATAAAAGGCAGTCCCTGTTTCTCGAAAATATCCCCTGGAACTCATTACTACTAATTTGTTTATAAATCGTCATAATATTATGGCATGGCTTGCGTTTATCTTTGTTGTTTTTAAAATGTTATACACCGATTCTGATTTTATTGTTAGTTATGAACTCTATGTCGGCAACTTAGTCAATCTGCAGTCACGTAAGCTCGACGGAAAATTGCTATTTATATTTCATTCTTATATTTTACTAAAATATCGCTTTAACAAAACACGCAAAAGTAAATAATACAACACGGACTTTTCCCAGGGCAGTGACTCTCAACCAATAACCTCCTCTTGTTGTCTCTATTAAACCTATAGCCAAGCCTTACATATAGCAAATGCAAATGAAAGGGCCAATCAATATATTCGCTACTTTTTGCTTTATTTTCTTTTATATATGTCCATATTAATTGTTTGACACAGACATGCAGTGCCGAGATTCGCATCTTTTGATACCATTTTCAAGCCCAAAACCATAAACGGAAAAAATTATGGATGTCATAGAAACGGGAGGAATGAACCATCTGAACTGGCCATAATTTTACCGTAATTACACATACAACAATATTTTCATATGTCCATTTCTCCTAACAAAAACATTCATAAATGGTATCTAAAGAAACGACATTCAACACTGCATGTCTGTGCCAAACTTGATTGGAAATGAACATATATAAAAGAAAATAAAGCAAAAAGTAGCGAATATATTGCTCACCCCTTGTACATACAGTAAGTCCATTGCCATATAGAAACTGAAAAAATCATTTTTTCCAGAGTTAAAACTGGTGGTTAACGAGCCAAAACACTTGTTCAGACAAATTCAATGGAAGCATAAGCAAATATCCTGTCTTGGCTTTCGAATGAAACAATGAACTATCTTTTTTTGGCGTAGTCAATTTGTTCCCAATTTGCGCTTTATTATTTTGCAGTTTTGTGTTTCTGCTTCAAAAAAGGTCATTAGTATATAGTTCGGCTGACTTAGTTGACATCGTTGAATAGACTGCATACTGGTAGATGAAAGTTGGTGTAAAACCCGATATTGCACCAATCAAATGGTTATTCAAAACAAGAAATTGAATGGGAGATTATTCAATCATCATACTTAAGAGCCACTGGAGATGAGCCAGCTGAAGAGCCTGAGGAGCCGAGCAATGAGCTAAAGAGCCATAGGAGCTGAGCCAGCTAAAGAACATTGGAGAACTGAGAAGATTACAAAAGAGCCACAAAGAGCAAAGAATGCTCTCTGAAGGAATTGCTAAGCATGGGGCACTCCAACAAACCAAAGTAAACTGACATTTTATTCTATGGACATTTAAAGTTGTTATTTTCTTATAGTGATAGTGTGTCACGGGGACGTTTCTTTATTAAATTACGAAGTTTCGTATTAGATATAATATCAAACTTAACAGTGAAGACACGACACGTTTATGGAATTTATGGGTAAAATCAGAATTGTCAAACAATGTAATCAAAATCAGCATTGTCAAAATCTAAAACAGTTTTGTTATTTAAGATTTTCCAAGTAGGCCAGCAACTGAGCCCATTTTAAAATGTAGAGCAAGGTCTTGGGCTTATTTTGAGCTTGGGTTTAAAACCAGTTATTATTTTCATACTGACTCAAACATAAAGACATCTCAAATAGCTTAAATTGATCAATGGTACATTAAATTATGCATTAAAATCTGTTTCAGTGTTTGAAAATCATAATTTATGGAGAAATAGTTGATAAACCCCTTAAAATGCCCCCTATTTTAAAGGGGGTACTTAAGTTAACATCCGTAACTTTTGTGTTATCCAGGGTTTCTTCATATTTGAGATTAACCAACTTTGTATGACCCTGACCTCTATATGACGAACAAAGTTATTGATACTCAAATGTGCATACAGTATGTTATTTTATCCCATATACATGTAAGTCATCATGTTTAATGCACTGGGTTAATACATAATTATAATGTATTTTATGAAATACTAATTATCTTAATTGGTTCATTTGAATCACAAGTGCACCTTTTCATTTGTGAATCTTCTACTTATTCAGTCTACCCATTCCGAATTGACACGTGGACTGGTACTGACTGGTTTTTTGAAATGTTGAAATCATTTATATATAGATATAACGAACCAAATTAACATGCTCGGTTCGTGGGAGACTAAAGTATCCGTCGCTGGCAAGTGAAATCGGTTTAAAAAGTTTTCATTTCATTTGGACCCTGAGGCTTTTTTATTATTCTATCGACAGAGATGTATTTGTTGTCTATAGAAAGTTGTCTGTACAGTAGGAAGTATCAATTCCCTTGAGCATGTGCTATACAGTATTTTCGTGCGAACTTGCTGTGAAACATAATCTCAATTTCTGTAGGACAAGGTCACAATTTTTCATGAAATGGTATGATTTATTCCGTATTAATGTAAACAAAACTACTAATACGGAACGATATAAACGATACCGTGAAAGTATATAGTCGTCGAAAGTGTTCCGATTAAACATTCCATACTACCCTGCGTGCAGAGTCTAGTTAAACCTGAGACTAACAGGTTAAACTACTGAAGACGAAGCTCTCTTTTAAGAAGTGAAGTCAAACGAATGCAAAGGGTAATTCCATACCACACTGAAACAAACAGCAGGATAAAGGCAAGAGATTAAATAAGGTAAGAGTTAAGTCAGTAAAATGCCTCAGTCTGAAATTATTCTTTATGTTTAAAGATCTATTCGAGAGTTGGTGTAATGGTGTCGATTGGTGACATGTTATGAAGCTAAGAAAGTAGATGGTTAAGACACATTCGAACATGACTGTATTCACGCCTTCTATAAACTGTAAACAAAGGTCAATGCTTCAGCTGGGTTATATTCGAGATCAATAACCCAGTTAATACGTGTAATGTGTGACGTCATAACGGTGGGTCGTAGTAATGGCGGAGCATGATGAATATTCAAAACAATTTGGTGAGTTTTCATGTTCGAATCGTAATATAGACCTCAGAGCAGGGTTACTACTTTCGAATAACACCCCGCTGGTCTCGGCACAAAAGCTTTCGAACCCCTCACTCCCGTCGGTCGTTCGGGGTACAGAAAACGTTTGTGCCGAGCGGGGTGTTATTGGAAACTAGTAACCCTGCTCTTTGGTCTATATTTCTTAAATGCAGCTTCAAAAATCATTAAATTCTTACTCTAACAGATTTGCTTTCAACATTTCTAATTTTTATTGCAGCATTCGTTTGGCCCAAAAATTTGAAAAGTCGAAGTTCTTTACACAGTTTTCATATAATTCAACATTTCTGCTTCTCGAACATTTATATTTTGATAAGCTGAATTATTATTTCAGATAAATGTATTCAGAATTGTAGAACCATATTGGCATGCTATTATATTATCGGAAAGATTTGCATCGAACAGTTAACTCCGTGTCCCTACCAAGTTTTCACTTTATTCTAATATGGATACTTTTGCAAGAGGAGAAGCCTAGATACTATACTGTGTATTTAGAATGTGCATGCGAACTGTTTAATGATTATTCTAGTCTACTTTTACTGCAGGTTACTTTAACCTTGAATAATTTTCTTTATCAGAATGGCATAATTGAAACTCAGACGAGCTACAGTGTAAGTATACTATCTGCTCAGTGAGAGCTATAACTGAACAAAATAATTTAGGATACATACATGTATATGAAATAAAACAACTCTTTTGGATTTTTAGATGGAGTTTATTGTATCAAACGACCCAAATGTCGAACCGATCAAGGAGCCATTGACTGAAAGCTACATCAATGTGACTTCTAAAACCCCACTGAACACGAAGACATTCAACCAACTGCTACTAGACTGTAAAGAAGATGACAGTGAAGCCTTTATTTTCATGGACGCGCTTGGAAATAGAAAAGACGCGCTTACGTTCAAAGATTGGGTCGACTCAGCGGAGAACCTTGCGGTGGGAATCGAAGAGCTTGGGCTGACATCTGGGGATTACGTAGGAGTCTTATCGCCTAACTGTAGAGAGTTAGTATGCAGTGTTGCGGCCATGGCATTCCTTGGAGTCATCCCCATTTTCTTAAACTTCGATCTTGTGAGTGGCAAAGATCTGGTAGCCAAAATAAAAGAATGTAACATCAAGGCAATCATTGCTGTCATTGCAAGTCATGAATTCAAAAAGAAAGACATTTTAAATGAAATATTTGGAGAAATCACCAAAGGGGACGTTGATCCTCGTATGCCTACTTTACGAACACTAATACTATCAGAGGACGATAATTCCACAAATGAGGACTCGAATGAAGTACTACATGGTTCCATAAACCTTAAGTTACTGATGAGGCAGAGATCTGATGAAGAGAGGAAAAGGGTGGTAGAGTTAGCAAATAAAGTCAAACTTACTGACCCACTGTGGGTATTACTGACAACAGGAAGTACAGGGGATCTAAATACTGTCTGAGTAGCCACAAGGCCTCAATGTATGGAGCAAGTATTATGATACCGAGGTACCAGGTTGAACAAGGAGACAGATATTTCAACGACCGTCCGATGTCATGGGTTGGTGGAGCATTATTCATGGGCGCATGCGCAGCTGGACATTTTACACTTGTAACAATTGACACGCGTCACTTAACGTGCCAAGCAAACCCTGCCACTGTCTTAAAAATCCTGCAAGAAGAAAGGGTAGCCTTTGCCCTACTATTACCATATATCTTATACGATCTATTAAAGCTGGATGATTCAGCTATCTCGAGTGACCTAAGTGCCCTAAAAGTTGTACTAACTACTGGTCAGAGGCTTGACATTAACATGATTGAAAAGTTTAAGGCCAAGACATCTGCAAACGTCACTATGGGTTACGGTATTACAGAAGTTAATGGTGCAGTGTCCGTTATTTTCCCTTATGGAGACTTCTACAAACAGCACACCACTGTGGGCTACCCATCAGAACACAGTGAAGTATCCATTCAAAACTACATGGACAAATCACTGAATAGAATTATGCCAATTAATACAAGCGGGGAGATTTGTATCCGAGGTCCTGGTATCATGACGTGTTATCTGAACAACCCAGTTGCAACCAAGGAGGCAATTGATGAAGATGGTTGGTACCACACTGGTGATGTAGGCACCATGACACCATATGGTTACATCACAATTACTGGCCGTCTGTCGCATTTTATCAAGCGGGGTACTGTCATTATTCAACCAGCGAAGATAGAAGCGGAGCTAATGAAGCATCCTAAGATACACAATGTACAGGTGAGTGACAATTTTCAATATCATTATGTTTATTTCAGATAAAAATGAGGTTAAGCTACGCACTTTTTTAAGTTTTTTAAGATGACGTGTACGTTTCGTGTATAAGTATGGTCATCTGGAAATGAGTTCTTCATTTGTAGCATTCACTTGACGTTGAGTGTTAAGGTATAACTGCTGCAATTTGGTTACTGGTAAAAACCAGTCGAGACGAGGACCTTAATCCATGGGCCAAAATATTACAAGTTCACGTACAAGTTCCGTTGAAAACGTACCTTTGCCTCCCTCGGCAATAATGAAATATGGATAATGCTGTCTTTCTACCAGAAATGTCTGAAGTGAATATAGGTGCTACTCTAATGCCTGCATAGCAATGATGTACTAGTGGGGCAGTCTGTACCCAAATTGCACAACCTTGCGAGACTGAATCCTAGTTATAATATGTACATGTAGTGTGCTTTAGTGTTAGTATACGAGGTTTGATGATAACGTTATCACAATATCTCTGATTTATTTATTTTTAATCTTATTAATCTAGTAGAAATAATCACAGCAAGTTATCGAAAAATAAAGAAATTAGAGAGATATTATGAAAGCTTTATAATTAACCCTCGTATAATGACAACATCTCTCAATTGGGCCATACCCATATATGTAGATGTACTAATGTGTTCTGTAGGTGATAGGTGTGTCGGACCCAAGACTGTTTGAAGAGTTATGCGCATGCCTCATCCCCGAGAAAGATTGTAATCTCACAGAGGAAGAGATCAGACAATGGTGCGATTCTGTATTCAGCGACGACAACCTGGACGGACTCAGTAGTGCACCGAAGTACTTCATCTTCCTTGAGAAATGTCCAGTTAAACCGAACGGTAAAACAGACACTTTGGCTTTAAAGGAGTTGGCGAAGGAAAAATTCGGATTGGATTAGCTTAAAACAGGACTAAATGAAACGAAAATATATGTGGAGTCTTAACACTTTCTAAAGAAGCATTTTGATACAGTTAAAACACAAAATCTACTCAACTCAATTCTACATGTTAGACACACAACCAAACGTAAAATGTAGAACAGTTCAGTTGCTATAGTAGCATTATAAAAGCCACCAAGGAATGTCGCGAAAGTCGCTAGTTTGTGGCGACCTTCACTATTAACTACTATTTATTACATGTAGGTTGCGTTGTTCCTTTGTCGTATAACAGTTGCTAGATTTAAAGCTACAAAAGTTCGGAATATACATTTTAAGTGCATGTTAACGAAAAAACTGTTAATGACTTTCGGAAATATGTCTAAAATAATCAGCGTCTTCGTTCATCATCAGTCTTCAATAATACGTCCATCTTATTTGCAGTTCGTTCAGCTCGAACAATAGGGAGTTTGAGCAATGCATATAAAATTGAAACGTCAACCTGTACGCACAAGTTGCCCTATAAAAATGCATGTAGTTCATCATGCATAAATAATCATTCTGTTACAGTGTTTACTTAGTCCGTTGCATAGACTACACATCATCGTGTAATATGCCATTGATAGTTATATAGCTGGTTTTTCTATGATAAATATTTTAAACAAGCTCGTTTCGTAAGATATGTAGAGCTAAAACATGTATGGCATACAGTGTACATCATTTTCTTCAAAACGCATTATACCATGCATCGAAATCAAAATTTCCAGCATAGTATTCAATAGACATGAGTATAATGATTCCCATTGACATCAACGCGAAATTGCAAATCTCCCGCTCTAAGCCTATCGGGTATTTGAAGTAGACGAAGTACACCCTATGCTTAGTGAGCGGACCTAATTTCAAGGGTGATGGTAAAGACGAGGCAGGGCGCCCAAACCTAACTATGGCGGACCAGCAGTAAGTTTATTTCTCTAAGTTCTACTCTTTATTGGCCTTGTGCTGGCCTGTAACTAGGTGCACTGATGCTTCAGATGCCCATAATTAGATTTGTAATGTAAGAAAGATTCATACTTATATGTGAAACGGATACGAAGTGATGTGAAAAGAAAAATTAATTTTCTGCATATTTATTTTCGATTATTTTCAAAATAATGATACTTCTCCTGCACAGAATTCATTGATATTGCATGTAATTATTGTTGATGAATGTATTTTTATCGTAAACCCATCCATTTCCCAATTTGAGCCGTAATTGCAGTCAAATCAGGAGATTTTGATTCCTCGAAAGGAAGAGCAATGGTTATGGTAATAAAAGCATGTTTGGACGAGCCGTGGAATAGGGATTACATTTATCCTGTTTATTTTCAGATATGTGGGATTCCAGTGTTACTACTGTCACGGAAAATCAAAAGACTTTGATGAAATAATACACCACCTGATCAATAAACAATTTACACAATGTGTTAACAGTGATTTTGTTGTCTCAGAAAAAATTAATCTGACAAAAGTTTATCCCACAGTGCAGAAACTTGTGACTACATCTGCCATGTTAACAACCTCTGACTACATCTGCCATGTTAACAACCTCTAACTACATCTGCCATGTTAAAAACCTCTGACTACATCTGTCATGGTAACAACCTCTGACTACATCTGTCATGGTAACAACCTCTGACTACATCTGTTATGTTAACAACCTCTAACTACATCTGCCATGTTAACAACCTCTAACTACATCTGCCATGTTAAAAACATCTGACTACATCTGTCATGGTAACAACCTCTGACTACATCTGTCATGGTAACAACCTCTAACTACATCTGTCATGGTAACAACCTCTAACTACATCTGCCATGTTAACAACCTCTAACTACATCTGCCATGTTAAAAACCTCTGACTACATCTGTCATATTAACAACCTCTGACTACATCTGTCATGTTAACAATCTCTGACTCTATCTGCCATGTTAACAGCCTCTGACTACACTTGTCATGTAAATAAAGTCTGACTTCATTTATTAAGTTAACAATTTCTGAATACACCTGCCATGTTAACAACCTTGACATCAACAATCTCTGACTACATCTGTCATGCGTCTGATTTTTTATGACTTTGTCAACATTTGTTAAAAAGTGTGGGCCAGTTACCATTTATACAATTTTAAAATTCTTTTAAGTTATTCTATTTATTCGTTCAACAACCAACACTTTTTGATAAATCATAAAATTAAGTGACTACATGTTTTGCAAGTTTTTACCATTGATTGAAGCCTATGACAACCTTGCCCAAATTCATTAATTTATTAATTGACAGTGTACATTTAAGCTGAATTTAGCAGTACACGTAGCAGCTAAGTGCTTGCTCATAGCCACTCCTCTTCGCAAATTACATCGCCATTGCTCGTCATCGAAATTCTGATCGCCGAATAGTAAACATTCATTTTGTATTAGATGTACATAACTAGAGACCGCCTTATTTCGCATATATGAAAAAATAAAACATATCTAGGTACATATACCTTTATATGTGACATCGATCAGGAATTATTGACATATTGACAATATTAGGTTGTAATTTCTTGCGGTTAATTCAAATTGTATCTTTTAAACGACTGTTTCATCTTAACTATTCGTTTTATTGGATGTAAAACAAACGGTATGCATAGTTTAAAATCGTTCACTTCTAAAACAGCATAAATTATCACAATATCATCACCTTATGCTGCAATAATACGACTTAAAAGATTATGGTACTAATATTCTTTGGTTTTTGGGCGCCATGCCTCGTCTTTACCATCACCCTTGAAATTAGGTCCGCTCACTAAGCATAGGGTGAAGTACTTAGCGCTTGTTTTGTATGCGCGCTATACTACTGTATTCATGTGGTGACAAATTACAAGCAACATGTACAATTGACCTACCAATCTGTTCCTTACAATCTCAAATACAATATCTCCCAAAAGATCTTCATAAATTGGTGAAGTAATAATGGCCTTCAAGGTGCAAAAATGGGTGAAAATGTTTAAATTCTCCAAAATAATAAGGATGGTAACCATTTTCCGCATTATTTTTAGACTAAATATTGTATGAGCAATTTTGAGAAACATTGGAATAGGGGGAGGATGTGCTAGAAGGGCATAAATGTTCACCCGAGAACTTTTACCCCAAGACAATACACTTTTGAGATGCTGTTTGGTATGAATCAATAAAAAAATGTGATTTTTTTTCAATTTTTTGGGGGGTGTCAAAGAGGATGAGAGGGTGAGGTGAGATGGGAGTGCCAGAGGGGGAGCAGGGAGTTGTCCCCCAGAAACATTGACCATATCAAGGTACTATTTGATGATCTGGGCCCTATAAAAATGTCTGAGACAATACATGAACTTCGTAATTTTTCAATTGTTTTGTTGGGGATGTGAAGGATGGCCAACTCTCCTAGAAAATTTTACAATTTTAAGATGATATTTGATGCATTTTGGGCACTTTTAAAGTGTTTGAGTCAATTTATTTTTGAGTGGGGGGGGGGGTGTCAAAAAGGGGTGCTAGACTAGGGGGAGGTGGGCGGGGATGCCAGAGGAGTAGCAAGTGTTTGTCATCCATATCTGTCCCCCGGAAACATTGACCATATCAAGGTGCTATTTGATGAAGCCTGGCCACTTTAAAATTGTCTGACGCAATACATGAAATAAATGAAATAAAATCAGAATCTTTGTTAATTGTTTTGTCAGAGATGAGGGCCGGGGTGGCCTATTCCCTAGAAAATAATTACAATTTTAAGATGCCGCTATTTGGTGCTTTCTGGGCACTTCCAATGTGTATGAGTGAATGAAAAAAATCACATTTTTCACATTTTTGGGGGTGTCAAGGGGGGGGGGGGGGTGCCAGGGGGGGGGATGCCAGAGGGCGAGCAAGTGTTAGTCCCCAAGAAACATTGACTATATCAAGGAGCTATTTGATGATGTTTTGGCACTTCAAAGTGACTGGTCCAGACAATACATAAAATAAATTCAGAACTTTTCGATCCACTCATTTTAAGTGATGCACCTGGTTAGTATCATCAGGCATGGAAAAAAACAGCTTCACAGCAATAACCGACTTTAGAGCGCTCCATTCTGATTTCACTTCAGTTTCGTTAATTCCTATTTATTTTGACTGAGAAACCAATTTCCTGACAGAAACCTTCTAAGATTTTATATTTTATTGTTTTTATAATGACAATACAACCCTCCATTTTGCCTGACAGGTCATTTTACCTAGTGAGCAAAACTGGCGGGCAGAATTAAGAGCTATTAAGAGTATCAAGTTACGTTATAGTTTGCATTGAATTTCCTGGATACAGTAGCCTACACTGAATTTCATAATGTGAATTTGACTGCCAAAGAAAGTTACTTTTTGTTTTATTTCATAACTTAGAGTAAATCTATGTAGAATTGTTTAATCAAGCACATGTATATATCTTGAAATAGAGTTGAATTATATATAGTTACACATTAATTATACATTTTATATAATTTCCCATTACATTCTCTCTTGTGTTGGATGATTAGCCTATGTGGATGTGTAGAAAAACCCTCATTTCCTTATATTCTACAATCTATTATCGAACTAGACCATTAAAAATCCAAATACTTGATAGCGGGGTAACCCAGGACCACGCTACCCAACACCCTGGGTTGCCACATTGTAAAGTCACTTTTATTTTTTGTCAATATAAAGACTCAAGGCAACACACAACCTTTAAACTCTTCAAAATACAAACCGATGAAATTTATATCTGGCGTGTCATGACCCTATTATCCAGAAATTTATTTCCGAAATTGATTTGGTGAAATTCACATACATTTTGCAGTAATAACAGCCTCGTCGTTACATATTATGCCAGGTTTGTGTGAAAAAAACTTAAATCTATATAATTACTAAAAAGTGTAGCTAATCTGTCTTGTGATCGTTCAAATATCGTGTATAGACGGATGCTGAAAATTTTAGAAATAAATGTCGACATAAGAGATGGGGTAACTTCGACACTGACTTACTTACTAGAAGTAGAATTTTTAGATTTCTGGACAGGGAGGGGGAAATTTCCCAAAGATCACCTTTCATATTGGTGCATTTTATAAACAGGTCATTTGCCATTGAAATGGATCTCTCAATGTTTACTTGTGTTTTATGAGTATTCTCTGAAAGTTTGGATCAAGTAACTTCAGTAGTATTACCATGGTTTTGAAATGATGATGCTGAACTGATATTAAACTGAAATAAACACCATTTCAACAATTTCAAAATTTACTATGCAAATGTGTGGCACTGAGAAAGCACGTGCTAATGATTGTTCACATGATCACATCCTGCAATTTGATTGGAGATCGTATAATGGGGAATTCCCGAATACGATAGAATATGAAAGAATTATGGGAGCTAGATCTACTCACTTCTGATTAATGGAAAAATTCAAATGTCGTGAGATCTCGATCCGTGTGAGAAAAAAACATGGCCTTCCCCTTGAGTGAAAATAAGAGCAAATAAACAGCAAAGGTGTCAAAGTTACCCAACATGTCGAAGTTACCTTAAAATGGTGTTGACATTACATTACATTACTCTGTTAATTCCCCTTTTGGTTCAGTCTAGCGCAAAATCAAGGAATGATTGGTCACATAGGCCCAGGAACATGTTTAAAAAAGATCAAGTCGAAAACACCCAAGTATTAAAAGACTTGATCTGTTTTATATATGTTCCCAGGCTTATGGTCACTATCTCTACCTCTGTTCATAAAATTGACAATACCACACTGCCCCCAGGATTCCGTGTTTGCAGAGCGCGGACGGAATTTGCCTCTGCCCGCGGAATTGCAGAATCAACTATTTTTGGTCAATTTCCGCGGAATTTTCCGCAGAATCCATATATTTTCCAAAAGTTTAAAAAGTCAGTCTTACCTGTAACAATTTGACACGTTTTCAGTCAAATCCCTTGCAGAAATAACCCAAATTATGCGAAGTGAAAATTCTAAACGCCATCGTTTGATTTCTGCCGTTAGATGGCAGCATGTATGTAGTGACTGACTACCTGACTATCACGATATTTTCCCGTTTACTGGTTCGAAAACCATTAGTTTTTCTTTCGGTTCTCGTCAGAAAGTTAAACAAAGACATAAATTAATAACAGTTATTTATATTATATAAAAAAATGCCGCGAATATCCGCGGAATTTCTGCAGAATTAGCCCTTTCTTCTTGCAGAATTCACTAATTTCACTTGCAGAATTGAGCATTTTAACTTGCAGAAAACTGGGGGGAGTGATACCAGATATTTCATGTGTAAAATGGTGTCCTTTTGGTTATGAAGAGATAATCCATTGGACCTGGTGAATCAAAATTGACTAGTTGTTCAGATTTAATTGAAATAGTAGCAAAATTTTGATTTTCATTTCTAAAGCCACTGAGAAACGCCAACAGAAATGGTGACAAACTGTATTATTAGTCTCCACCTTTTTGTGGATGATGTTTTGCAGTTGGTAAATGAATACATGTATTATGAAATGTTGTATATTAAATTTTTAATCAAATTGTCCATTGCACGTTGGTTTGTGAGCAAGGTGAAATATGCAATGTTGTTATTTACAGATGTTAAGTGTCGTTAGCTGAACTACCGTGAAATCCCATTTGAATATCATAGTCATGTCAAGCCCACTGACACTGCTACAGTCAGGCAGTACTGGTACAGGAAGGTCATCCCCATGGAGTGTGATTGTCACGGAAAAATCAAAATACGATCAAATATTTGAAACACTTCAACCAGTGAATGGATTGGTATCGGGCGATAAAGTTAAACCCGTTCTAGTGAACTCAAAACTACCAGTTGACGTCTTGGGCCGCGTATGGGACCTTAGCGATATTGATAAGGATGGGTTCTTAGATAAAGATGAGTTTGCCGTTGCTATGCATTTAGTGTATAGAGCACTAGAGCCTCATAATGAACCCGTTCCTCTCGCTCTAGCCCCTCATACGATCCCACCCTCAAAGGTGAAACCACATGGGGTAGCCCTCCCTGGTGCAGTTCCTGTTTTGCCAAGCATGGTACATATACATTACTCATTTACATATAATAATATATTGGAAACGTTTTATTGAATATTTCAATATTTAGCCTCAAATCACATTACAAATTGAATGTAATGGTTAACTTGTCCCGTTGTTGTGTATACTCTGAATTTGTGACCCTTTCTTTGTATGTCAAAAAATTTAAATTATTGTCCCATATTTTGAAGATTAGGTACTTCTTTTAATTTGGATAAAACCATATGCTATATTCATATGAAACCAGTAAAATGCTGAAAATAAGGTAATTTCCCACTTTCAGAAAAAATTAAGAAGATTGATCAGATTAACATTATTTGAACAAATATTCAAATTTTGAAGAATGTATTCTATAATGTAACATCTACATACATTTCAAAAATTATTACCCATTTCAATTTCATAAGATATTGGTTGTATGGTAGTTATGAAAATTGCATGAAAATACTCATCATGCTGAACAACCTTAACAAACCAAAACCACCACTGATAATGCATTTATTTATTTATAACTTTAGGTTAGCGATGTTCAACTTGGTAGAACCGCAAGTCCTGTCCCTGGAGCTGGGGCAGCTAGCGCCCCCGAGTGGTGCGTCACGCCAGCAGAGCTGATATCCTACGGAGAAACATTTAAGAAGGCCGATACTGATTTTGATGGATTCGTTGATGGCATGGCAGTCAAAGATGTTCTCTTACAAACTGGTTGTCCTCAGGCATCCCTTGCCCAAATATGGAGCCTATGCGATCTTAAAGGCACAGGGACGTTAAACACGGAACAATTTGCTCTGGCCATGCATCTCATCCATAAGAAGATGAATGGGGTGGAACCACCTAGCCAACTCACACCTGAAATGATTCCGCCTTCATTGAGACCCCAGGAGGGACTGCCTGATGGCGCAGCAGGTGTTAACATGGGGGATTTCCCAGGACTGAAGGAACTTGATATGATCGCTAAGGAGATAGAAGACCTGAAGCAGGAGAGGATACAGCTTGAGGCAGATAGACAGCAGAAAGATGCTGATATTAAACTAAAGAATGCAGAGGTATGACTAATCTTCTATGTCTTTCTTTCTAGCTAGTCTTGTATCAGATTAGTGGATCCCTTTCCAACTTAATTATAGCACATAGTGTTCTCCACAAGTGGGAGCAAAATTCTCATTTTCTCAAATCAGTTCAAAATTGGTCAAAATATGCCAGTTTTTCATGATTTTTCTCATTTTCAAGTGGTTGCAAAAGGATTTTCAGGTGGGTGCAAGCCTTTTGTTAAAATCTCAAGTGGGTGCTGTGCTGCACCCACTTGCTTCAATGCTGGGGAGATCACTGGTACATGTACACTGCTAAGGCGAGTCCAATTTATTAATGGCCCTGACAGTAAAGTATTCTAAGAACTTTTGAGATTCATTAGATGCAGAGGTTTCATTAGCAGCAGGCTACATGCGATTTTCACCGGTTGTTTTCACAAAATTGCATGTTGTTTTAGGGACTATTCAACTTTTCCATGTTAAATTGATGATTTCCACGAATTTTGCCCTTATTTAGCCTGTTGTGAGAAATTCTAGTGAAAATCCTGATGTATTTATTTTCAGGTGCAGCTACACCAGAAGGAGTTTGATGCAATACAGGGGACTCTGCAGCAACTTGAAAACCAGAAAGGTGAGATAAGAGACCACATACAGGGTTTCCCTTAAAGCCCCACAATGCTTACCTCAGAAGGAAAAAGGATAGAATAATCATTGAAACATGTCACTCACACACTGAATCAAATATGATACAAAGATTGATTTTCATTAATATTGAACCTTGAAAAAAATAAAGCACATAGAAAAAAGCATTTGAAGTTCAGAGATCATTAGTAATGCACCCCCATGTTTGACAAAGTGCAAGTTTTAAATAACTCTTGATTAAAAAGATGGCGACACTTCTATAGAAATGAATGGATCCTGTGATCCAAACATTTTCGCCATCTTTCATTGACATAGGCAAAAAACTTGATATATAAAACTTGACAGATCAAAAATATGTTTTGATAATTTATTGTAAGCTTTGATGTGGCCCGTTTGAGCTGTTTTTGGTGTCCAATAAAAACCAATCCATTGGAAATACTACAAGTCAAAAAGTAAAACTGTATTTTGCCAAACAATTTTGAAAATATGCATAGTAGGCCTTTAAGCTATGATTATAATGCTTTTAAATGAAATTGACAAAGAAACAGTAAATTAACACAACTTGAAAATTGTTAAAACATATTTTTATTCTTATGGAACATCATTTAAATAAATATCAATATGTCTTTTTGCAAATCTATTGTAACATACCATATTTAGTCCAAATTAACGCACAATGCACTTCCCAAATTCTCCTGGAGGAGATGTCTCAAATTACAAAATCCCTAGGGATTTTTCAATGGTACATAAATGGGTGATAATAGGGTACTCCATGATTCTCCTCTTAAAAACTGTACTCATTCCGACTAGATAACATGATATCATATCTCAATGTTTTCTTCATGGATTTATCAATTGGCTGATTGTGTTTTAGTGAGTTAATCAACATATATGCGTCAATATCAATGGAATTATTCAATCTACTTCCTTTCTGGCCAAGCTGCCCTTTTGGAAATTACGGCGATAGCCGAACAAAATCATAAGGCTTCCTGTCACTGACTGGTCTTTATAATCAGAGAAAATATGTTTTATATCTATAATACTACTAAGTAAAAGCAACCATTTTACTAAGAGGAGGGAAAACCACATGATTCAATTATGATGACATACGATTTCCTCCTTCGCACACCTTCTTTCCCGGAAGTATGTATATTTATACTTCCCTCCATCTTGGTTTTCAAAGTTTTCAAATTGACCTAGTTTTAAACCAATCAACAATCGACTTGCTAAACCAATCAGCGAAGAGCGACGATGTCATCTCAATACAGATTTACATTATAAGCGTATGTCATCTTTGAACCCCGGGGTTTCTCCCCCTCTTCATTTTACTTTATATTTTCTCCAGGTGAGGCGCAGAAGAAACTTGATGAATTAGATGATCGTAAATCCAAGCTAGAAAACAGCAGCATTGAGATAGAAGAGAAAATTGTTAGGGAACATGACGTGATTGATGAACTTAATATGAGGATTGGAAACCGGGAAAGTACAACGAAAAACCAAGAAGAAGAAATGAATAAACTCCGCCAAGATGTGAATGTTTTGAGGCAGGAAGAGTCAGAATTAGAGCAGAAATTGGAAGGTGGTAAAACTCAGCTTGAAATGGTGCGGAAATCGGTGAAAGAAACCATGGTTAATATTGATCAAGCCAAAGCGAAGATCCAGCACTTGGATGAGACACAGAAAACCTTCAAGGAGAGTATCGATGCTTATAATGCAATGTTAAGTGGCGATACCTCAGTGTCTGAACCCAGTCAGGCAGATTTGCGTACTGTTACACCTACACCTTTTCAGCTTGAAGAGATCAGTAAACAAGCTGTGCCGTCACCCTTGCCGCATGAGACCACCACTTCCCAGATTGCAACCACTGGGGATCCTTTCAGGAATGCTGATCCATTTGCCGGGATGGGTGGAGCCGCTACTGATGTTGATCCGTTTGCGGGAGCTGGTATCGCAGCAGATCCATTCGCCGGAGAAGACCCATTCAAAAGTGCAACATTAGATGATCCATTTAAAGGTGTGGATCCATTTGGGAATTCTAACACAGCTGCAGCAGATCCATTTGCAGGTTCAGATCCGTTTAGTGATACAAGCAATTCTGCCGGGGCTTCTGATCCATTCAAAGGTGGGGACCCATTTGGAAATGATCCTTTTGCCCCTAACCCTAAACAACCCCCACGTCCATCATCTGGGCCCGCTTTACCTCCAAAACAGAAAAAGCCACCTCCATCACGTCCACCCCCTCCCAGATCAAAATCACCAAATCCTGCAGCAACAACAAAAGCTAGTGATCCATTTGGTGGGAAAGATCCTTTTGGAGGGAGTGATCCATTTGGTGGAAGTGATCCCTTCGCTGCCAATACAACTACAAGTAGTTCTAACAGTGGTTCGTTTGCCAATTTTGGGGACTTCGGTAATTCTAGCAAAACATCAAGTAATGACGCGTGGGGAAGTTTCGGCACTACATCCAACACTGCAAATCTTGATTGGGAGAAATCGCTGCCAAAAAGTCGTGAACAGGAGCAGGCTGACCTTGAGATGGCTCTTGCTCTCAGTAAAACAGATAGCAGTGCTTAGAACAATAACAAATCCTGAATACCACTTAGAACAATGACAAATTGAATATTAAATTTTAATTTAACAGAGTAAAAATAAAGCTAAAACATCAAAATAACTCTGATTAGATGACAGTTGAGATCAGTATTTGAGCCAGGCCACAGGAAAAGGGGTCTTATAACAGATTTTTTCAATATTCTTATTTTTTGTTTATCTTTAAAAGCACAAAGAGACCTTTCAAATGAGCCATGACTTATGTTTTAACAATTTTTCCTTGCATATATAGACCAAAATGTCGATTTGAATTTAGTACATTTCCCTCTTAATCTTGGGCACAATTTTGGCTCTGTAGAACAATTTTAATTTTTGAGATAAGACCGGTTTTCATGTGGCCAAGCTCATTTATTAACACAAAGAATTAGAATGTAGTAGGCTAAATAGGTTTGACCAGCAATGTCAATGTTGTTATAGAAATAAAGTTGTCTGGTTGTTGTAAGTGGATTGAATTTAAATAACATTGTATCATTGTCAAAAGTTTCTGACTTTCTAAATACATTTTGGGTTATTTGATCTGTTGGGCCTTTACAAAAAACATAATTTGAGTTGCTCTCTGAAGCTTGGAATTTTTTTTGTCTATTTGTTGAAAAATCTTGGCCATTTCCTTTGAAAGCCCATTTTCTAGAGAAACTATATTCTTTGAAAATGAATTTTATGTTTTAGGCCCAAAATGAAAAAATGCCACTTCCAAATCCCCCATGCATTATTAATGAAACTTGAGATATAATATTATAATACTGTACTTGTATTTGTACATGTATAATTTTAAGAATACCATTGGAAAGCTTCACACCATGTACTGTACTTCTACTTAATTTGGCACTACTTAATTTGGTGAACTTGCAATGTTGAAATGTATATGCAATTCATATTTATGATTGAAATATTGAATTTGAGGACTACTTAATTTGGCACACTTTAACTGTTTAACAATTTGGTGGATCTGCCAAATTAAAAAGGCTGACAAATTAAGTAGAAGTATAGTATTCTATGAATCCTAACTGTATGTTCTATAAGTTAAAAGGCTATAAAATCTACTTCTGCATGCTATATTGAATTGATGCTATATATGAATTGATGTTATGATAATGATTAAAACAGTAAAATAGATCAGAATCAGAAAAGAACAATAATGTTGTTTGTGTTTTTGTGTGGTTCCCTCAAGGCCTGCATGTCTTTACCAGATTTCTTTAGAAACCTTCATGAATTAACATTTTATAACTTGGGTATTTGATTCAATCATATTTCATATTGTGAATTTCTCTATTGTAAATTTTTAACAATTGATAGCAATTTTCTAATTTGGCAGATTTGATGTTTTATTTCTTTATTTGTTTTGACCACATGAGTAATAGAATTCCAGGAGAGGGATAGTGTCCAATTTCAACAGTTCTGGAATAATTAAGTTAGTTCCATTAGGGGGGGGGGGGGGTCCATTAAGGGGGGGGGGGTAAATGATGATTCTGTGAAGTGTTGACTTTTAAATATTCAAGTGAAAGACATATCAACATTTCAAATTTCTTGAAACCTCAACCTTTGACACTATCCTTATTGATCTCACTAGAAATTTTCTCAATATTACAAGTTCATCTATCAAATTACGTATAAGTGTATAAGAAAGCCATTCAACAAGAACATCTAACTTTTCATAGATGAAATACAATTTTTGTATAAATTGGTACCACACCAGCTGTTTTCATAATAACTTGTAAAGTGCATTAGAAAGTGAAAATAGTTTACCTTTGCTTTTTTAGATGGCAGCACGTTTATTGCTGTTCTATTTATTGATATTCTTCATTAATCCTGAACATTGTGTCCACTTTCAACCTTTGATAACGCTTCATAAATTTATTTCAGCATATAAACTAACAGTAACATTATATTATCTTATTTATTTAAAGTTGATTGATATTTGAATATGTCCTGCTTCAGTATTTGACCTTGTATTAATTCTGTAAAATGGGGAGTAAGATCAATTGATAGAGTCAACCATAATTCAAGACTAGAAAATGGCAAGAGTTGAGTGAAAATTGGATTTTACATCTAAAGGTCAAAATGCAGCCTCCACCAAGAAAGGTATGTGGATATTTATGTTGTTATTTATGTGTACTGTATTCATATATACATATATTTGGACTAGAGTGACTGTAATTAAGAGGAAATTGACTAATTTGATCAAAATCTGAATTTTCCCAAATTGATTTTGCAAATGCCAAATGCACTTGTGGGAGTTGGGACAAATTGGATTGCCCATGGATGGGTTAAATCAGTTTTCACCACTTCTTGTTTATGTGGCTTATTTCCATATCCTATGTAAATGTTGAAAAACATTATGATCCCTCTTTTATGGTATGATTATCATGCGACATTGAGCTACTGTATTCGCAAACTGTCGACTGATGGGTGACAATTTGATTTTTATGGACCTCTTATGAGTTGGCCATAAAATAGCTATCCAATGGTCACCCATCAAAAGTCAGTTGAATTTGCGATTGCCGACTTAGTCATAAATGCAATAGAACACCTTTTACATATAATTTCTAAGTTTGATTGTTACGGAGCAAAGATGATTTGGATGAATATTTGGTTTGAGTATTAAGTATTGGTTTCAGCCTTTACTCATGACATCGGAATTTTAGTCAGTGATCTCCTCTTTATAGCCTATAATGAGGATTGGGCAGGGGGGAACTGACTCCCCATCCACCCTGATCCTCTCACTGTCTAATCCAAACGCCACTGGGGCCAGCCAAAAGTAAAAATATATTAGCTGGTGTTCACATTTCAAGGTCAATCATTGGATTTAGCAAAGTTACAGATAAAAAGTGTTCACATAGAGAGGTGCTTTTATACTAGAGGTGTTGGCATTAGAGAAGTAAACAAGCTCTATTGAATGTACCTTTTTTGATATAGGTGAAACCGGCTGTACAGTTGAAGAACAATCATGCGGAACAACTCAATAAACTTCAAGCTAAACATCAGCAAGAATATGATCTTTTAGAAGACATCAGGTAAGAGCATTTTGTGCAGCAACTGTGCATCTTGGTTCAGCATATAGATAGATGTGTTTTGATATGAAATAGCACAAGTATTAAGAACAAGAAGGGATAAATATCCTAAAAATCAGATCAAAATTCAATTTTTGAAAAAAGAATTAAAAAGGGATGGCTCATTTTTCTAAAAATCAAAATTAAACCAGAACTCATAGAGTTTTTGAAAATAGACCTGGAATTCATATTATATCTCCTCCAGTTTCTAATTGAAATGAAGCATCACTAAATACAGTAAAACCTGTCTTATCTGAACACTTTTTGGACTGGCCAAAAGTGTTCAGATTAGCAAGTGTTCAATGCAGATTTATAAATATGTGAGTCCATGGAAGATAAGAAATCTTGAACTAAGAAAAAGATGTTCACATTGAGAGGAGTTTGGATTAGAGGTGTTCGAATATACAGGTTTCACTGTAATATCAAATTGTTCAGCATGAATAGGCCTATAAGCAACAAAATTTGTGCAGCGATATTGCGGTATTGAATATCAATTCAGCGTTGATGTATATCATACAATTTGTGATGTAATCAATTGAAAATGCCTCAAGGAATATTTATGGATACATCCCCAAGAATAGCCTTGAATGTTTGTCATAAATTCTTCAATTTGTTTGTAACATTTTATGATATTCTTAAATAAATCCAATCAATAATGACACAATACCCATACATCCAAACAACTCAACTCCGTGTATTTTAAAAAAAAACGAGAACCTCCTTTCTGAGTCTACTCAATTTGCAAAACTTAACAATCTCCAAACAATATATGCTTTTCAAATAAAAAGGAAGTTATGTCAATATTTGGCTGAGAAGTTTCCTTCGGAAAATCAATCACCCCTTAGTAGAATTGATCATGATATGTATAAATCAATAACACTACCACAAGAGTATGGTATTAATACAACACTGACTCCAATATTTAACCTAAAATCCCATTGCTAGGCCCCATGTTCGTTAAGCCAATTTTCCTTAATTTATCCCTCATTCAATGGGAGTGAACCATAGAAATGATCCATGTAATTTTAGATTGATCTAACTCCTTGAGAGGAATGGGGGAGGGGGGTGCCAATTTGCTGAACATTTTTTGGAATGTCTACCCTGCGTGCAGAGTCTAGTTAAACTACACTCTGCCTAGTAGAGACCATATTACAGTTTAGTAGCCCCGCCCCACGACGGGTACCGGTGACAGTTTGGGTAATAAATCACTTCTGACATACGAGCTGACCTTTCTTCCACCAGTCAGCGAGCTTGAAGAAACATACGCCAATTGCGTTCTAATTAAATATGCGCATGCCATTGGTCAATTCCGGGCTCAATGATGACGTAAGAAGGAATGACCATATATAGAACGTCGGTCAAATTTGGCCGACGAACACTGATTGGCGCGGTGAGTTCACAGGTTTATTTTAGTTTGAAAGAGTGAAGACGAAGCTCTCTTTTAAGAAGTGAAGTCAAACAAATGCAAAGGGTATGGAATGTCATATTAAAAGCTTTTTTTGCACAATAAAAAACATGAATTTATGTTCACTTGAGCCAAAGTAATAATAGCTAGAACATGAATATAATTCTGAAAATCATAATTTGAAATGCAATTTATTAAGTTAAGTGTAAATAAGAGAATTTGGTACTGAACAAGTATGATATTCATTTTTTAACTCCTTACGGAATATATTATAATCTGTCAAGTTTAGGAACTTCAAGATTAAGTGTCCAAAATAGACACATGCCCTTCTCTATTTTATTCATGGGCTTTTCACATGTGAGAGATCTTTGATTGCCTTGTTGATGTATGTAGTTTTGACAAAGATTAGATAAGCAGGTATTATACTACTAACTAGTTAGTGTGCCAGAAACTCACTTTTCTTTGCTACTACCCCACTGATGCTAAGTAGTCTAGCTTAAAGACTGTGGACAAACTCCCCCCCTGGGCTTACCCTCCCCCAAGAAAGTGGTTGATTGAGTCCTTCTTTTGAAAAGATATACCAATTTCCACATCCTGTAGTCTGTAAATTAGACTCTATAGTACTTAAAGGAGAACAAAACTTTAGAATTTCCTGTGACCTTTAGATCTTTCTTGCAATGTTTGAATTATTCATAAGTAAAACAAAAACCTAAAAGCTGTAAACAATGAATTGTAAGATACACTGAGATAAGAATCTTACATTACTAAGTTATCTAGTTCATGCATATTTTACCCAGCAAGTACAGTAAAACCTGTCTAATCTGAATGTCACGAATGTCGCTAGGACTTGTCAAAAGTGTTTTTAATAAAAGTTGTAGGAGGTGATCACATTTCAAGCTTTTCTTAACAAGGGTCTCAATGGAAGATTAGGACCAAGATAAAGTGTTCGTATTGAGAGGTGTTCAAATTACAGAAGTGTTCTTATAGGTTTTACTGTACCTTCATACCCAATTCAGAATTAAAGACGAAATAAGCGGGTACACATACCCTATATTCTACCTATGTATTCTAAGGCTGTTATTACCAATATAGGATACATCATTAAAAAGCTTGAATGAGTTGAATTCCTGTGGCAAAATATCAGATGATGCTTTGAATTGTCTTGCTTACTTACCAATCTTATATCAATTCAAATGAACCCCTAACCTCATATAAACACAAATGTTGTACCAATACTGTATAGTATGAACAAGTGCCCCGAGATGTTAGTAGTAAAAATGGTAAATGAGAGTCTTACACTATTACTAAAACATGAATATCAGGCTGACAATGAGTCCATTTGCCAAATACAGTAAAACCTCTATATCCAAACACCTGTCAAATCTGAACTCCTCAATGTGAACACTTGTTTACAGTCAGGATGGAGCATAAGGAACATTTTTGTGGTGGTCAAAAGGACCAGCTCAAGAGGTCTTTTAGGTGGTCCGTTTGAAAATTAACTGGTCACATTTGGCCACTGAATTTTAAAACCTACTGGTCCGTTTAAAAACTAACTGGTCTATTAATACTTTGAAAAATATCCCACATTGGCATTTTTGTCACATTTTTAAAAACTTTTCTCGATAGGAACATCTGAGAACATTTCCAAGTATTTGATTGGTTGACTTTTCGCTACAGCGAGCTTTGAACACTGAACGAAACTACTTAACAAAACTACATTGAGAATGCAAAAAATAAATATTTATTTTTCGAACATTTTACGACGAAATAAGTAAGTAAATTCTGAAGATTTTATTTTCATTTTTACATCAAAATACAGGTGGTCCGTTCATTTTCTCAAAACAAAATGCCATTCAGACATTACTGGTCAAACGGACCTGTCACATTGGATAAAGAGGTGGTCCGGTTCAAAAATAGCTGGTCATTGGCCCCCGGGACACCGGTTATGCTCCACCCTGTTTACAGTCTCATTTTTAATCTGCTGTAGGCTTCCATGTTGAGAAACCTTGAAATGTGAACACCCTTTTCAGATCAGATAGGTTTTACTGTATAGGAATATGATTTCCATTAAAATTGCAATGAGGGGACCATGTGTTCTAAACCTGATTTGAACATCCTGTATCTAAAAGAATATTCAAGTTCAAGTTACTACTCCCTTGCAATTCAATTGTATAGAAAAGATATGGTTCATAATAGTTATATAAACTTATGAAATCTCACAAGTCCTCCTTAAAAAATTCTCTCATTTTATGTTAGTGTGTGAACTATATGTACAGGTGCAGGCCCATATCCAGGGGGAGAGCGTTTGATGGGTTCGAGCGAAGCACCCTCTGGCCAGAAAATCTTTCAAAATCATGCAGTTTTTCACCATTCTGTGCACTTTTTAAGTGATTTTGGCCATTTTTGGACCAAAATTGTCACAAGTGAACCCCCCTTGGAATTTTTCAAAAAGTGAAACCCCCTTGGCAAATTCTGGCTATGGGCCTGGGGTCTCTTGACTTATTTCTTGCTAATTTCCTTTTTATGTATGGTTACCATCTTAATTTAAGCCTGGGGATGAAATAATTCAAAATTATCTTTCTTGTCATCTGGATTTACAAGGTTATAGTTGCTCCAAATTCAGTTGTAGTACACCTTGAAAGTTGAAGATACACCTTTCGGTATCTCAAACATTGTTCTGCTTGGGAGGTATTCTAAATACAGAGGTTCATTTAAAACAATTTAGTAAATAGGCTGCAGGAAAAGTGTTCTACTTATAGAGGTGTTCCACTTATAGAGGAGTTCCACTTATAGAGGTGTTCCACTTACAGAATACAAAGGTGTTCCACTTAACAGTTTTTACTGTAAATACAACTTTCACTTAATAATATAATCAATTTTAAGTTTACATAGGCAACATTTTATATTTTATTCCTTGGCCTTTTAGGCCACCATGAATTTTATTCAAGGGCTTTTGATAATTACAATAGAGCCATGTATCGGAATCAATCAATACATGATAAGGTATTACTCTGTTAACATTTAGCTCATACACAGGAACCCCAGGCTCCTTAAGTACAGTAGTATTGAAGTGAATTTTTTGCTTCATTTCTTGAAGTTTGTGGTATTCGTTAAGATACAGATGTATTAAAAGATTATCATGATTTGACTCCTAACACAATGATTGGTGTTAAGTTATTCATACATATAGAAACTGACTTTATATTGTGGTATTTATGGTTCAGCTGGAAAATAACATTTTGGTAAAAAATTGCTATACCTGCACATGTTATTTTCTTGTACAAAATTAAGTATGAAGGCATGTGTGTATTTCCTTGCTTTTTTCAGGAAAGTATCATTACACTGTCTACTTTTAGTAAACCTGGAAACAGGTCAATGGTAGCTCCTGTGTTGTCTGGAAACTTTGAAAGAAAATTCGGAAAAATAGAAAGTGTGAAATATCAGAATTTCCTGGAGTTCCCATTGAACTCCTACCAGATATTCTAAAAGAAGACAATGTAATGATACTTTCCTGAATAAAATGAAGCAAATTGACACATGCCTTTATAGTTTATTTTGTACCAGAAAATAACATGTGTAGGTATAGCAATTTTTTACCAAAATGTTATTTTCCAGCTGTACCTTAATGATCTTTGAGAAGACATACAAGGTAGTTCAACATGTTCAGAAAAATACAAAAAGTAATTTGGAGACAAGTCATTTCAACATGATTTAGACATAATATTTTGAACTACACATAACATTTTGAAAAATATTTTATATTTCATAAAATATTGGTAATTGTAATAACAACAGCTATATAAAAATACTCATAGCAAATCTACCTTAAGAATCCGAAATAAATAATTAAAATCAAGGCAATAACGATTTTATTAAGCATCCGAATCAATTTTTAGCCAATGAAATGTTTTCTGCTTTTTCGCTGTTTAGATAATGAATACAAAGTAAGTTATATAACTCTGACATACTGAAAATAAACTCAGAATGTCAAAAGCCCATCAAAACAGTTATCTGCAAGCATGTTACATTTGAGGTTTACTGTGGTGATTGATGTTTCTTTTTGTTTTTCTGTTTCAGAAACTTCAGTAAACAGAGATCCACAATAGAAAAAGACTATGCCCAGGTAAGAGATGTTCGGTTATAAAGAAACTTTGAATTACTCTTAATCACATATGCTTTTCTGTTTACTCCGTGGGTATCAGGCCTGTAGCCAGGGTCTGCCAAGGGGGGTTCAGTTTTCAAAAAAAGTCCAGGGGGTTCACTTTGGGAAATTTGGCCCAAAATTACATGAAACATGCTCAGAGTGGTGAAAAACTGCATGATTTTGAAAGAATATGTGGCTTATGGAGATTTGTTTGTTTGAACCCTGGCTACGGGCATGGGCATATTCTTTGGCATTGTATGCATCAGTTATCCCAATTCTAGTCTGGGTGATTCAAATCTGATGATTCCAATCTCAGATCGCTCAAAATTATTGTTTAGTCTCCCTGAAGCATAATGAGCTGTTCTTTGGAGCTTCTTTTACTGAATCTAACTACACTCTTTTTTAGTTAAGATTCAATCTCTGAATTTCTTATATACTCACAAAAAGCTACATATTAAATGGAGACAATGATGATTTGTGTAGTCTATGTTAAAAATGTTTAAAGCAGTTAGAAAAGTTCATGTGAAACTGCCATTATCCTATGAAGGGGGGCCTATGAAAATATGATTCTTGTATTTTACATGAACATTGTAGGTTGTATTTAATATAGTGACAAATTACACAGACATATTACAGTGCTTTTGATTTGAACCATTCTCTTTTGCCTGTTCTCGGGGGTCATGTCAAAATTGCAAAGTTCATGTTATGCTATTCTCACCAAGTCACCAAGTCATATAATTTACCGTACACAACATGTTTCAGCTTACTATTAATCTAAATCAAACCTTATTTATACCCTGGGATAACCATCCAGGATAATGCTATGATTGTATAAATATTTAGAAGGCAACTGAGCCAAATGCCTCAATCAGCAAAAGTTAACAAAATAATTTTTTGGACATTTATTTACTTAAACTGAGAAATCATGTCCTATATAGACATATTCGTTATCTTATTTGGCCTAAGTTTTGCCTCACCTATTTTGCCCCACCTATTTTGCCCCACCTATTTTGCCTCAACTATTTTGCCCCACCTATTTATTTGTCTCACATATTTTTAGATTCTGTCTATGTCCCTGAATATTAAACATTTTTCAATGTAAAAGTTCTATATTATCATGAAATATCTGAAATGGAAGCAGCAGGAAGACCAGCATAGAGTTTTTCCTTAGACAATAGGGATTATCTCCTTAAATCCCCCACTAATCCATTTAAAGATCAGAGTGTCATTTTCAGCTGTCTAATGGCTTACCTCCTGGCCATCAGAGAATAGACATTTCAAATAAATTCTGACTCCTTTTTTGGTGAATCAAGGAAATTGATTATTTCAGAAAAGGGGTTCATTTATCTTTCGAAGACAATACTTTTCTTTAAATGATATTTAACAATATATTTTTGGAAAACAAATTTGTTGTTTATTGAAAATTTATAGCTCAGCTTAATAATTTGGAAGACCATATACTTTTTTTTACTAAAATGCTAAAAATGGGAAGTGATAATTATCAATGTGAAGTATCAATCAACAAATTTATCAGCACCTGATCACACTTGAAATAAGTCAAATTGGAGTTTGAATCCCAAAAATGAAAGAATTAGTTAGATATACTTTTTGATAAAAAATGCATAAGAGAAACGGTTAGAAATGCAATTAATCAATAAACATAAATCCTGAATTGCAAATATCAAGAAAATTTGGGAATTTCTCGTGTTTAAGATATATTTGTGGTGTCTCAAACATCTTAAGTGTTGTTATTTTGAGCATGGGGAAATTGCCTTTGAAGCAATTTTAGAACACACTCATGTATCAAGTTGACAGGATATTTCAGCTACTCCAATATATGAGAAGTGTGGTGATTTTTTATGTGAAATGTATCATCAATTATTGCTGTATGTCTCGGAGCCAAATCAACCTGAAAATTAAAATTAATTCGGACAGTTTTTTATGTGAGAATGTTGGTATTTAGACCACCCTGTTGATCAAGAAATGTAAAAATAGGTCGCTTTACATCATCGTACACATATTCTATTGCTCAATTTACCTGCTGCACATAATTTCATTGCTATATTTCTAGGAAATTGCACAATGGATCAAAACTGGCAAATAATACTGTCTTAAAACATTAAGATTCATCCTTTATGTCTAGCCACTGAAAACCTCTTCACATTTGATGGATTGCTGAAGTAGATGGGGGGGTCCACAATCTTGATGCTTTTCTAAGTTGTATTTGGTTTTTACACATTATTAACCTTTAGCGTGCTGCCGGCGGACTCGTCCGCCGAGACTAAAATGTCTCTCACAACTGCCGGCGGACCCGTACGCCCGATTTCAAACTTTTAAAAACTTTACTTTTTCGCGCCATTCGTATTGTCCAATTAGATTGCCCGATTTATTCAGTGCCTAACATGACTTCCTGTTGACCTAGAAATGCGATATTTCGAAAAATAATTCTCAATTCAACAATTTAAACAGTGTTTAAGTCGTTTTTAGTGAACGAATCGTACAAAATGGTGGACAAATACGATCACAACGAAAATGTGGAGGAAATGGATTACGATTTCGAGCTCTTTAGGCTCTTGGAAGCCGATAACGGTCATCGAAAATAGAAGCTAGAATATTTTCTGAATTGAAAAATTGAACATTTGATCGCTGCAAATTCAGATTTGGATTCTGACCAGACGAAGAGGCGGAGCGGCGGATTCCGGAGGATTATTCATGGTATATTTATGCCCAGTCGTGTTAATGTACGAAAAAATTCATGAGAACATTTTTTTCATGAGCCAGGCCACTGTGTCTTCCCTTTGTGAAAATTTTATCCAGATTCATTCAGTAGTTATTGAGATATTAATTATTTAGTCCAGGCATATCATTTTTTGCACTCTTTGAAAAATAAGCCAGTTGCGTGGGATATATTTGCTGAAATAAGGCAGCATGGTAAAGGTTAAATAAAAACTAGTTCAAAATAAAGATCTTTTGTTAAGATAATCTTCATATGACAGTTTCCCATTTTCAAAATTTTCTTAAGTGAGGAACTACCTTAATACATTTGTTTTAAAAGTATTTATCCTTGTGCGATTATTGTCCAATATTTTCCTCTCCAAAAACGAACTGTAACAGAAAAGGTTCTGAAGAGATATACAAGCATTGACCTTTGACTGCATCAATGCTAGATAATCAATAGCCTTTTATAGAAAAGGGTACAGGGTTTCCGGATCAATTGTTTGAGCTGCATATTTTGCTTCTACAGGGCTCTACAGGCATTTAACTTACAGTATTAAAATGTCATACCACAGTTCAACCACAATTGAAAACCTGTTGTGTTTCTTTGTGCTCCAGGAGGATCTTCAAGATTGATGCGTGCATGAAGGAATGTTGTCAGCTCTTTATAAGATGATCCATCAATCTTTTTTTGTATTGTCTTACAGTATGGTTTTTTGCTATGTTCTCTTTCTTGGATACCAGGACATTTTTTCATTTTTTTCCATTTTACTATCTTTAGCACAACTCATATGTTTCATTTTACCATCTTGAATTAATTGTAAGTTATTTTAAGTATGTAAAAAAAATCTTTATTTCCCCTTGGCAGAAAAATCATCTTTATTCTTTCTTGTGATATTCACTTTTCAATTTAAGATTGTACAAAAACCTTGATGCTCATGAAAATGGCCATAATGGCTGTACTCCTTATGTAAGGAAATCCAGTAAGCTGAGTAGCTGACATGCATTACAAAATCAAATAATTTCAGGAAAATCAATAGATAGGAACAAAGCTATTAATTAAATCAGTGACATTAAACACTCAACTGATAAGTAAATGCACTGCATGTGTACAACTGTGCCTTAATTAAACTCAATGTGGTACATTAGAAGTGTGTATAGGTGATGAAGCCAGGTTATTCTTTATGATTATATATAGAGATTTTAAGTCAAGCTACAAGACCCTGTGACCTCCCCCCACTACTTAACTACACAGGTATGAAAGCTTCTCACACAGGGGGATGTGTGTAGTAGGGGAAGGCACAAAGGGTTTAAGAAATTCTGTTAACCCCACCCCTGCCACATTTATCAGTTTACCCCCCCCCTGATATGCCTGACAAGCCTCACAATGCTATCTTTGTAGAGTGTCTAATCTTGTATCATATCCATATGTTTCCTTCCATTTTCGATCAGATACCTTGTAGGGGAAATGCCAGTGAATAATAGGGGCATTGTTTAGCCTGGAAGTTGACAGGGCAAGGAAAGGTGATATTAATTTGAAAGTCCCACCTTATGCTTGCCATATGCTATTATTAGGCCCACCTTTGGAAATTTGGACCCTATATTTTTCATGAGTATCCTGAAATAAAGTCAGACTAAGACTTTTAAGAAAATATTCTTAGGCAGAACACAAAATTAATGAAAAATGTGTAACTCCTTTCAGTGTAATGAATAATTACCCGCATTGAGACATTTTTGAGAAAATGAGACATAGCCCATGTTTTATGCCATCGGGACCATGTATGTTTTTTCTTCCCATTTTTCTCTAGAATTTGAAGGGAGTAACTTCAATTGGTAGAACAACTTAAAGAATGTTATTCAAATAGTTTATGATACTTTATTTCAAGTTACGATATATTTCTGTTTTCTTCTTTTTGGCTCATTATGTGCTATATGTATACATGTCATGATGACATCTTGACATACCTGATACAAGTAAAAGTGAAAGGTCATCAAAAGTATGCCTAAATTTAAATTAGTTAATTTGATAAATTAAAACCTCATTGACTTTTGAACTTCTAAAATTGAATGTGTTTTCATTAAAATTTTACCAAACATGATTCATACATGCCAATTTTCAATTCATATCTGCCAATATATGAAAATTACTATTCAATTGACTCTCAGTTAATTCTATAAACTTTTCGCTTTAAAATGGATGATGTCATAAAAAATGAAGACACCCTGACATCAACTAAGCCTAAAGTAAGAAAACTGAATTCTGTTAATTCAATTACTCCACCCTACTTACAGTGCTGTGTTTTATCGCCATGGTAATTGAAATATATGTCAATTCCATAATGTTATCTATTATTAGCAAAAATTAAACCTTTAAATTAAAACAAGTTAATGAAATATAATTTTTATGTCACCACCAAAAAGTGGTGACATATTGTTGTTAATCATTGCCATACTGGCTCTATATAATCATTATCTTAGGTGATTTGATAATAGTCATTGTTGTAGCAACTTTTTTTTACGAATTATTGTCATCACGACTCTCTATAATAATTGTCGTAGCTGATTGATCTGTTTAATCATTTCATACATGTAGTGACTGTATATAACCGTTATTGTCATAGCGACTTTATGCATAATTGTCATGGTGACTCTATAAAATCATTGTCATAGCGACCATTTAATCTTTACCATAGCGACTTTATATGCATTGTCATAGCAACTCCTTCGATTTCCATATCAGCTTGTTTGCTCAAAAGGCTCAAATAATCATGAGTACCAGAATGCAGAATAAGTCATTATTTACAGGGATACAGAACTATTTTTCATCACCATCAGTGTAATAAGCTGTCAACTGGAAAATGAATGATATCTGAGAGTCAAGCAATTTAGCTCTTCGAAAACTACAAATACTGATTTCAAGCTAACAAAAAGCTTTTTGTGAATGGATACAGAACGCCTCTGTTGTGGTAATATATGGTTTTATGACAGAGTGGGTTTATATTAAGTGAAAATGACAAGTATGCTATGATAGGTTAAAGAAATGTCCCTTTTTATTATAAGTTAACATTTATTTAAAAATTTAGTAAACTACTGTACAGATACCTTTTATCTAAACTTGTTTTCTCAAAAATGAGTTTTTTAAAACTAATAACAAATCTTTCCTTTCTACTTCACATTAACAAATAGTGACAGATACATTGTTCTTTAAACTACATGATTAACTTTTAGATTTTTACTGAATCAGAAATGATAAGATATATCACTGAATTTTCCAAGGGGGTTCACTTTCCAAAAAATTCTAGGGGGGGGGTTCACTTTGGCAAATTTGGCCAAAAATCACTCAAAAAATAGTCAGAATGTTGAAAAACTGCATGATTTTGAAAGAAATTTTGGCCAGGGGGGGGGGGTCGCCCGAACCCCCCTGGCTACGGGCCTTATCAGCAAAACAAAAATACATTAGTTCAAGAGCAAACAACCCATGCAGTCAGAGTGAAAACAGATCTCAAAAAACATCTTGATCTACACTGTCTATTAACCTTTTCTATAAATAAGATTCATATTCTAGGCCAAGAGCTGTGTTTGTGTTAGATCAATGAGAAGTTGGTTGGTTGTAGAATTCAAGGGAAAGCATCAGTGGAATTAGCCTGAGATTAACAGATATGGGAGATTATCCTATTAAGCCAACATCTGTCAGAATTAGCCTGTATACCATCATTCATCAGTTTATACTTGAGAAATCTAATTGACTTTTGGTTTCCTGTTGGCATTCTTGGATGCCATGCTTGAGTGCATCTTCAGGTGTATTTTGCGGATCTTTGAAAATCTTGCATCTTTTGGATTCTCTGGAATAGGGTACACAAAAAATCATGTAGATTCCTTTATTATTGAGAGTTATTCCAAAATTAGTGGGTGGCATTTTTTGTGTCACCGTTGTCCTTTTTTGTGTCTATTGTTCTGAGTTGGTGATATTTGGCATTCAACATTGGCATGTATGGTGTTCTGTTACACTTGTTACAACTTCAACCAGGTGGGGGCATCAATTTAATGCGAAGTATTTAACATATATCTGCTACATCCAGACATGCAATGCCTTCCCCTTAAACATAGTGAAGCTTCGTCTCAATTGTACATTCATTGAATTTTTTTTTCATTGTAGGCACTTTCCAAGCTGGCCAACCAGTATTTATCAAAGTCTAAAGACTGGCCCCCTTCTCCTGATATATCCAGTGATGATGGAAAAGATCACAAGTAAGTTGCTGATGCAGATATTATTGTTGACACCTTGATCCTCAGTGCCCACTTTGCCTAGCAACCCATTGTGTCAATGCCCACTTTGCCTAGTAACCATTTGCCTCAATTACCATTTTGCCTAGTAACCATTTGCCTCAATGACCATTTTGCATAGTAACCATTTGCCTCAATGACCATTTTGCCTAGTAACAATTTGCCTCAATGCCCAATTTGCCTAGTAACCATTTGCCTCAATGACCATTTTGCCTAGTAACCATTTGCCTCGATGCCTTCTTTGCCTAGTAACCATTTGTCTCAATACCCACTATGCCTAGTAACCATTTGCCTCAATGCCCACTATGCCTAGTAACCATTTGCCTCAATGCCTACTATGCCTAGTTACCATTTGCCTCAATGACCATTTTGCCTAGAAACCATTTGCACCAATGCCTACTTTGCCTAGTAACCATTTGCCTCAATGCCCACTATGCCTAGTAACCATTTGCCTCAATGCCTACTATGCCTAGTAACCATTTGCCTCAATGCCCACTTAACCTAGCAACCTTTTGCCTCAATGCCCACTTAACCTAGCAACCCTAATCTCCCAAATTTCCACCAATGCCAACTCACTAACCTGGGCCCTTCTAGATCATTTGAGACATTTATTTGAGACTTTTATTGTTTTGATGCAAAACTTATGATATCACCCCTAAGGTATCAACAGTTGCTAACTTCAGACCTTTGAACCTCAAAAAAAGTTGACTAATACAATTACTTCTCAATTACTAGACTATGGTTTAACTGCAGTAAAGTTTGTTTTTGTAAATTGTACCAGAAATTCATTCTCCAGTGATGTTTCTAGGATTTTATTCTAGAGAAGATTCAGAATTCTATATAATGGTTATTTAGTATACCATTTACATTGATTATATATTATATGAAGTATTAACTCTTATTATAACATTGATTTGTTATGTTTGCCTTTATTGCTGCCAATAATAGGAAGTTAAATGGAAGGTAAGTGTCATTGAAGGATTACCCTGTGTTCCTACTTGGCCTATACTCTCATCTACACTCTGACTATAACATACCATTTTAGGGTTTTAATTTTTTTTATTCAATTTAATACAGTTCAATTATAAAACAACTTGATCCAAAAAATAGTATGAAATGCCTAGCAAAGAATGAAGCATGATTACAATTTGAATGTTCATATACATTAGCGCAAAATTCAATGTTGCAAGCTATTTTTGACTTGAAGTTTGCATTTATAAAGAGATCAGCCTTTTCCGAGAAAGCTATCCAGTTTGAATTAACAGTGAAAGCAACAATTGTCAATAATAAGTCTCTGAACATTGAGATCTTGTTTTCATGGATTTTAGGGTTTTGATGCCATTATTGATCCAAATCATCTCAAATGTAGTATTCATGGCCTTACAATGTAACGTAACATCAGTATTTTTTAATCTTTGATATTTAGAGTATATCTGGAGAGTGTAGTCAATTTCAAATCTAGCTCTTTAGGAGGGTATACTGGTCAATGTTTGAAAAGCTGTATTGGAATTGTGGCATGTGATAGGCCAAGGGTCCATAATTCATTTGATTACATCAAAACCCAGATTACATGTACTATGGTGATATCCAATGGGACCAATATTGATGGGTAGTCAAATACACGTCATTAAACATCAACTTGAAATACAACTGTAGAAAGAGCCAGTCGATAAATTGAATTAACATGTCAATACATAATTCAATTGTCAAGCCGATTCTTAGATATAAGGATTGAAAAAGTATAAAAGACTGTGTCTAAGATAATTTATAAGGCAACAATCTGTAGTATTTCGAGTCAGTTTTCTTTCTTGTTAAACATATTTTTCGCAATATGATTTCATATTGACTTAGCAAAATTGTAGTAATTCACTCAAATTGATTTTTAGATTCAGACAATGTGGATATAATGTGGTAGCAAGTGTTCTAGATTGCCACAATTATAGAAACTAAACAATGAACATTAGAGTTGATTTTTCTAGTGCTAAAAAATTAACCATCAAGATGACACTGTTTTATCACATCCAAATTTTATGTTATACTTTCTGATGTTTTGACTTTGTGAAGGGGTTCACTAAACCTAGACGTCGCCAGAGGAGTTACACTTCTACCCATCACACTATATCCATTAACTAAACCCGTAGAATGGTGAAGTAATTGAAAATTCAAATTAAGGAAATCTGCAAATTCTCTTCGGAAACTGAAAAGATTGCGAATGAGTTGGTAACTGGACAACTGGGTCCCTTACATGTACATTACCTCTACTGTATATGATATATGAATAAATGGCTATAACATCTTTTGATAAAAGGACTAAAAACCTTTTGATAAAAGACTTGAGAGAACAATGTGAACTAATCGAGTATACTGATGGGCTAATATATACATAAAATAGGATTTTATTTGTACTGATGCGCTTTTAGGGTCAAACGTACATCCAACAATTACAATTTCCAAATACCTTAAAAATAGCAATAAAGTAATTGTTTGAATCTTCGTAGTCCATTGAATAAGAGATGACATTTTTTTGATTTTAGGAAAAAATCAGAAATGATATGGATCCATATTATACTGAATATAGAAACTACTCTTTATCTCTGATTATATAAGATTGATCTCAAATAATGAGGCCTTCACTTAAATTATTAGGCAGAGGAACATTTACTGTAATTAGTGAGATTAGTAGAAGTTCCCCAATCCAGGCTTATATTCTCCTTATGTTGGTAGGGATTCACTTATTGATCTGAAATTTTCCCTTGACATTATAAAGACACCACCCCATCCTTAAAACGACAGTTGGGTGATGTTGATTTAACTTCATTTCTGTTTCACTTGTGAATGATTTGATTGGTTTTCTGGTATTTAAGACTCAGGAGTGAAATAGTCAATATCTGTTTATTTGATTATTTGTAACATCAATCTTTTTCCGATTAAATCATTTTTCTGAATATAACCTTGTGTCATTTTGTGGAATGGATTGATTCCCTCAATTTCATTATCTACTGCTCCTCTTTTAGCTGAGGTAACTTCAACAATCCCATGATGTTAGAGCCCATAATTGAACATTGCTCTAATCTGATTGTCTTAAGAAGATCATGTGACTTAGGTAAGGGATTATGGGAAGAGATCTCAATTGGTGTTTTTGAGTAGGGGGCCATGTAAGTCAATCACAAATGAGGATTTATTCAAGACTCATTCATAAAATGAATTTCCAACCAACATTATATTCTCGTGCATTTATTTTCATTTTTATTCCTAAATTAGTATTTGTCTTTTTAATTACTGTTATATGCATTTCTATCTCTCTCAAATCTACTCAAAAAATTCACCATGTTAATTTGTGGATCTACAAAGGCCTGTAGCCAGGGGTATGGGGGTTCGAGTGACCCCCCTAGCCAAAAATTCTTTCAAAATAATGCAGTTTTTCACCTTGCTGAGCACTTTCCAGGGATTTTGGCCATTTTGGGGCCATAGTCAATTGTTAACACCCTGGAATTTTTTTTTAAATTAACCTCCTTGGCAAAAACCTAATAGATGCTGTATTATTGTGTTAACTCTTTGGGGAAGTTTTATTGTTATTTTGAATTCCATAATAAGCAAAACATTTGCAAATAAAATGAATAATATTATATCTGTATGTCAAAATAACCAAGCTTTGGAATTTCTGTCTAAAAAATAAATAAGACACTGTTCATTCTATTAACCTTTTGACAACCCAGAGTGATGAGATTTCTCGTCACCTTGGGAATGACCTTGAAACCTAGAGTGAGAGATAATCACTAAAATTGCTCTAATTTGAACAATTATCATTAGTCTACATCATCTAATTAAAATCCAATCCAATTTAAAATGTGTAGAAATGACCTCTGCCAATATATTTCACTATCTTAAGCATTATCTGTTGTATATGTATGCAGTAAAATGTCAAAAGCTTAGAAAATGAAAAACTCTCTGGTTTTAGCCTATTTTAGAGGCTGGGATTCGAGGGGTAATGACGGTGTCCTATATCAGGGGCTTCATTTGCAGCAGGCAATTATTAGGCCAATTTTCCCAAAATTAACTGTTGTTTTAAGAAATTTTGCAACTGTTTCAATGTTAATTATAATTTCCAATAATTTCTTTATTTTGATCATAAATAACTCAGTTGAACAGCTTTTACCAAACTAGACATAAGTCTGATAAAAATTTATTATTTTCATTATTTGATTTATATAATTAGAGACCTTCATTGTGCAGTGAATGCTAAGAGTATCACTATGAATTTCTCAGATTTCCTTTGGCTCTTGCTATGTTAAAGAATGTTACAAGCATAGCTATAGGGAATATTGGTAATCAATGACCAGCCAGTATACTTAAAAGCCATTAAGTCCTCAAATATCACTTGGTTGGTATAATTTACTTAAAAACCCAGCATGAATCTCAGCTAAAACCTGCATATCATCTTAGGATAAACTGATATACTAACAAGTGTTAAAGGGCCCTCATTTTTGATATACCAATCTTGACATTTTAAAAACAGTTCAGTTTTGTTATTCTCTGTGGAGTTTATTGGAGTCTTCAAGATTGATTTTAGCTCTTTGTATCTAAATGTACTCTGTCAACCCCTGGGGGCATAATCATATGTCATATCATTTCCTTTTTGATTGAGGGAGCTACATAACATGTTTTAAAGAAAACTTATAATGTGAATGTGTTGTCCCCTTTCAATTTATTTTCCTTATACCTTTATACTCAATCAGCCAATCAAAAACAATGAAGGGGAAATTGGATCCTTCAGAACCTCAGTTCTACTAGCAGCAGGCAACAGGCGATTTTTACTAGTTGTTTTCACAAAATCGGCTCTTGTTTTAGGGACTTTTCAACTTTTCCATGTTAAATTTATGATTTCCATTAATTTTGCCTGTTGTTTTCATTTATTTAGCCTGTTGTGAGAAATTCTAGTGAAACCCCTGTACATGTTATTATATCTCCAGTATCTAACAGTAAGGCTGAGCTGAAACAATGTCATATGCCCTGTCATATTCAATCTCAATCCCACTTTACAGTATACAATTATTGACCTCTCCAGAGGTTTACTGTCAAAATTATATCCCGAGACTGTAAACCGAGACCGTAGGTCGAGGTTTACAGTCGAGGGATATAATTTTGACAGTAAACCGAATGGAGAGGTCTATAATTGTTTTGTTAGTCCGAAGAATATCTTAGATTTTTCTGACCCTTGAAGTTGACTTGAAGTTGGATCCAGACCCTCGAGACGTTCATGTTGTATTTCAGTATATCGGCAGTAAGTTCACTCAATGGAGTCAAATTACTCTCCTGGGCGAAGTCCACTAAAAGCTTTGTACAAAGTTTTAGATTTTTCTTAGTATGTTGACTGTCTTTACTCTCTAAGAGACTAATAATATCCTCATCTTCAACATTTTTGAAACGGCTAGTGCTAGCGGCGGCCATTTTATCGTCTGATAATGACGTCATTTTAGTGGAATGCTGGGAATATTATTCACCGGCAATGCATTGCGCAGTGTACAGTTAAAATTATTCACCGCTCGTTGACCAATCAAAATCGAGCATTTCAAGTGAGGTACTAACAATAAAACTTGTATATCCAAACTCCTCTCTAATCTGAACACCTCTCAATGTGAATGTAATTTCTCAGTCACAATCCAGTATCTCCTCAGGATTTTTTATCAGGTAGGTGCAAAATTCTCATTTCACAATACAGACAAAAATTAGTCAAAATATTAGTCAATTTTGTGCAAATGGATTTTCAGATGGGTGCAAGCCTATTTCCAAAATCTCAGGGAGGTGCTGCGCCCACTTGCTTTAATGCTGGGGAGATCACTGCAATTCCTATTGGCTGGCATAAAAGAAACTCTGATGTGATCTGCTATTCCAAACACTTTTTTATGGTCTCTACCATTGACTCACATATTAGAAACCTTGACACATATTAGAAACCTTGACACATATTAGAAACCTTGACACATATTAGAAACCTTGACACATTAGAAACCTTGATATGTGAGCAATGATGACCTCTATTCCAAACACTTGGTCAAACCAAGGGGTGTTTTGATTAGACATGTATTTGATTTGAACCCCTCTCAATGTGAACACTATGTCACAATCCCCCATTGACTCACATATTAGAAACATTGAAATGTGAATATATATGAAAACTTTTAACATGGGTTTTACTGTATCTTTATTTCCACCCACAAGGGGTGTTCAGATTATACAGATTTTCTTATCTGAACACCTCTCAATGTGAACACTATCTCTATGTCACAATCCCCCATTGACTCACATATTAGAAACATTGAAATGTGAACATCTATTCTGAAACCTTTAGACAGATTAGATTGGTTTTACTGTATTTTTATCTCCACTCTAAACAATGAGGCAATTTTATCCCAGAGTAGTTTCAGAAAGGGAGATTGATTAGCTATTCATTGGTTTGTGTAGCTGTCCATCTGGCAGAACCATCAATCATAGGTTAGGATTGAAAACAACATCAAGTTTCCAATAGTTGATGGATCTCTTGCAGTATTTGCATTTCTGTATGTAATCAATACAGGGTGTCCTATTAATATAGAGCCAATTACATTAAAAAAATAATGATACAGGGTGTCCTATTGATATGGAGCCAATTACATGGACAGCATATAATACAGGGTGTCCATCTTGTAGAACCATCAATTATAGGTTAGGATTGAAAACAACATCAAGTTTCCAATAGATGATGGATCTCTTGCAGTATTTGCATTTCTTCATGTAATCAATACAGAGTGTTATATTAATATAGAGCCAATTACATTAACATCATATAATACAGGGTGTCCTATTAAAATAAAGCCAATTAGTTTGACAGCATATAATACAGGGTGTCCATCTTGTAGAACCATCAATCATAGGTTAGGATTAAAAATAACATCAACATACGGATGATGGATGTCTTGCAATGTTTGCATTTCTTCATGTAATCATACAGGGTGTCCTCTTAATATAGAGCCAATTACATTAACATCATATCATACAGGGTGTCCTATTAAAATAAAGCCAATTAGTAGGACAGCATATAATACAGGGTGTCCACCAAACAAAACGATTGATTATAGGTTAGGATTGAAAATAACATCAACATACGGATGATGGATGTCTTGCAACGTTTCCACTTCTTGATGTAATCATTACAGGGTGTCCTCTTAATATAGAGACAGTTACATGGATTGCATATAATAAAGAATGTCAAAAATACCCAAATTGTTTTTCACATGGAACTTATTTTCTGTTATTGATTATGTTAGAGAAAAAAATCACTTATAGATTAAATGAATATTGTAAATAATACAGAGTGTCCCAAAAATGATGATCCGGGTAAAGGTTCAGTACAGGGTTTCCTGAGAAAGGAGTACCTGCTTGTATAGGTTAAAGATATTATAATGTGCCCAAATTTATAAAATGTATCCTAATATTGAACTATTCCTCTATTATTAAAGGATTACTGATAGTGTTCAATTGTGCATTTCAAACACTTATTGGATGTCATTGATTTCACTGTAGCTCCCTCTGGCGTAAAGACCCCAGTTTAAAATGCAACTGCAGGCCCGTAGCCTGACCCCCCCCCCCTTGGGAAATTCTGGCTACGGGCCTGAACTGGACACATAAAAAATTAAGAACATGAATGTAGGTCCAAGAAAAACATTTTTAAATATAATGAATAAAATGATATTTTTCTGATTTAGGACTGCCCATTCAGTATGGCGGACAGTGTTGGAACAGACAGATACAGTTGCTAAGCAACGACTAGAACATGCAGAAACAATCTTGCAAAGTATTCACGAACCTGTAAAACAAGTTAGGACCAATAAGGGACAACAGGCTAAGAAGGTGAGTACTATTAAGATATAAAGCACAGCGAGGCAATTATTTTTACATTTTTATTTCATTTTTGATTTTATCAAGAATAGGTAAATCAAACTGATTTAAGACTTTTTGGACAACCCTCGTATGTACACATATATATGTTGTAACAATAGCATGAATTTCCTTATTTAAAATGTCATAATTTGTTCTCCTGTTACAACTGTACAAAACTTGAATTACTCCCAAACTGTCAATGAAATGGTCAAATCTCAGACAGAGTATTCAAAGGAGGAACACCTTTCCCACAATTCAATTTTGAAATATACTCTTGGTATCCTTCTAGGTGTTCGATCAAGTTAAAGTCTTACAAAATGAAATCTCCCAAACTGTCAATGAAATGGTCAAATCTCAGACAGGGTACTCAAAGGAGGAACACCTTTCCCACAATTCAATTTTGAAATATACTCTTGGTATCCTTCTAGGTGTTTGATCAAGTTAAAGTCTTACAAAATGAAATCTCCCAAACTGTCAATGAAATGGTCAAATCTCAGACAGAGTATTCAAAGGAGGAACACCTTTCCCACAATTCAATTTTGATTTATACTCTTGGTATCCTTCTAGGTGTTTGATCAAGTGAAAGTCTTACAAAATGAAATCTCCCAAACTGTCAATGAAATGGTCAAATCTCAGACAGACTACTCAAAGGAGGAACACCTTTCCCACAATTCAATTTTGATTTATACTCTTGGTATCCTTCTAGGTGTTTGATCAAGTTAAAGTCTTACAAAATGAAATCTCCCAAACTGTCAATGAAATGGTCAAATCTCAGACAGACTACTCAAAGGAGGAACACCTTTCCCACAATTCAATTTTGATTTATACTGTTGGTATCCTTCTAGGTGTTTGATCAAGTTAAAGTCTTACAAAATGAAATCTCCCAAACTGTCAATGAAATGGTCAAATCTCAGACAGAGTATTCAAAGGAGGAACACCTAGCCCATGATGCAAGAGTGAAGGCTTCAGAAGCTGAACAGAAGTAAGTTTTAGAATTGAGTGCTTTCATTTCTGATGTTTGTATTCTTCAATACTTACACAAGTAATATGTATTACTATATCATTGCTTGAAACCGTGTGATTTGATTGGCTGATTCAGTACCATGTGATCAAAAATATCATCAATTTCAGCAATATCAGCAATTTCACAGCTCCCTGAGTTATTAAAATATAAAAGACGCATTGCCCGGCAATTACATTTTCTTTAATATAACTCATTCCTAGAAAGTTAGGAACTTGCTCCAATATCTGATTCCAGTAATACAAATGAATATTTACAAAGAAGTAATGTCTTACTTAAAGTGTATGTTGTAAATAGTTACAAATGAAATGAAACCCCTAAAATCCATATTAACCCGATTTCAGGTTAAAGAAGAGATCTATTGGATTATTTTCCTCAATGGCTTCCCTACAGAAAAACACAGCAAAGGTATTGTAATGTAAATTTATTAAATCCATGATGTTTTAAATAATGATTTTTTTAGGACTCCTTCACTGATTTCAATAGCTCGAGTTAATGTTTCTAATTTGAACCTCAATGAGGTTTTGCACGGTTCTTAGGACTTCATCAGTACTTTCCAATTTGAAAACTGTATGGTTCACAGTGATTGTAAAATCATTCACTGCTACCTGCAGTTGATAAACTTAACCAATGATAGCTAAAATTGGAATAGCAATGAATGCATCATTTCATAGACAATAAATGAGCTTGGCCATAGGAAAACCAGTCTTATCACAAAAATTTAAATTGTGCTACAGAGCCAAAAATGTGCCCAAGATTAAGATGAAAATGTGCTAAATTCAAATCCGACTTTTTGGTCTGTATATGCAAGGGAAAATTGTTAAGACACAAGCCATGGCTCAATTGAAAGGTATTTTTGTGCTTTTTAAGATAAACAAAAAATCAGAATTTTGAAAAAATTGTGATAAGACCCCTTTTCCCGTGGCCTGGCTCAAATATATAAGATGGCTAACATTTATCTTACTCGAGCATTGATTTTACTCCAGTTGACTGCCAGAAAAGATGCATGTGAGGTGAAATCCACCAGTGCCAGAAATGACTACCTGTTAAACATGGCTGCTGCTAATGCCCAGCATATCAGACACAGCAGTACAGACCTTCCAGAGCTTATACAGGTATGTATATATAAGGGGGGGGGGGTAGCTAATGCCCAGCATATCAGACACAGCAGTACAGACCTTCCAGAGCTTATACAGGTATGTATATATAAGGGGGGGGGGGGAGTAGCTAATGCCCAGCATATCAGACCCAGCAGTACAGACTTTCCAGAGCTTATACAGGTATGTATATATAAGGGGGGGGGGGGAGTAGCTAATGCCCAGCATATCAGACCCAGCAGTACAGACCTTCCAGAGCTTATACAGGTATGTATATATAAGGGGGGGGGGGAGTAGCTAATGCCCAGCATATCAGACCCAGCAGTACAGACTTTCCAGAGCTTATACAGGTATGTATATATAAGGGGGGGGGGAGTAGCTAATGCCCAGCATATCAGACACAGCAGTACAGACCTTCCAGAGCTTATACAGGTATGTATATATAAGGGGGGGGGGAGTAGCTAATGCCCAGCATATCAGAAACAGCAGAACAGACTTTCCAGAGCTTATACAGGTATGTATATATAAGGGGGGGGAGTAGCTAATGCCCAGCATATCAGACACAGCAGTACAGACTTTCCAGAGCTTATACAGGTATGTATATATAAGGGGGGGGGGGAGTAGCTAATGCCCAGCATATCAGACACAGCAGTACAGACCTTCCAGAGCTTATACAGGTATGTATATATAAGGGGGGGGGGGGAGTAGCTAATGCCCAGCATATCAGACCCAGCAGTACAGACTTTCCAGAGCTTATACAGGTATGTATATATAAGGGGGAGTAGCAACATGTAATGCCCAGCATATCAGACACAGCAGTACAGACCTTCCAGAGCTTATACAGGTATGCATATATAAGGGGGAGTAGCTAATGCCCAGTATATCAGACATAGCAGTACAGACCTTCCAGAGCTTATACAGGTATATAAGTGTGGTGCGTGGGGGGGGGGGCAGTAAGGCTAAAAAGGGATGAGGCACAACTAAAGCCAAGAAGAGCACATGCACATATGTATATGACAGTATGAGATCATTTTCAATGTCTGTATGTAACAGTGGCAAAAATGACATTTGGGTGGAGAATTTGCCTTGCCCACCTCATTGCTTGTTATGTCAACTGAACTGTGAGAATTTAGAGGGTTGGAGTATTAAAAAACACAGGTTGTTGCAGAAATAGTTATTGGAACCTTTACAGGGTGTTGCAGAGTTGGTATTCTAAGCATTAACACATAGGATAGTAAGCGTGGTCTATCAATTTACAGGGTGAAACATAAATATAAAGAAAACAATTCAATGGTAATAGACATACCTGGAATACATGTTTGCACACACATCAGTCAATTAACTTGTACATATTAATTGTTGCAATAAAGATATAAAACTGAGGATTTTGTTGCAATAAAGATATAAAACTGAGGATTTCGAAAGATAAAGCAAAGATTCTATATTTTGTGTCTTGTATTTGTTTTTTATAGAATTTAGATGGTGAAACGTTCGACAGAATACGAGACTACTTCTTAGTGCTGGGAACGCTAGAAGTTCAAAGTTGTGGAGTCACACAGGAATGTTTCAGTAGAGTCTTACTAGAGTCAGGCATGGTACGTTACATGTTTAAACTTTCCAATACACGTCAAACTGGACCTGATCTGAAGATGATCTCTATATCTCACTTAATAGACATTTCTGATCGATATTCATAGCTACTTTTTCCCCATCATTGAGTGAGTTCAAGTTTTGGGCCTCATGTTTTTTTAATATAAACATGTTTACTTTCTCGAATGAAGTGCCCCTTTCTTTATACTGACTATGTTTGCAGGGGTTTCACTAGAATTTCTCACAACAGGCTAAATTAATGAAAACAACAGGCAAAATCAATGAAAATCATGGAAAAGTTGAAAAGTCCCTCAAAACAACAGGCAATTTTGTGAAAACAAACTGGTGAAAATTGCCTGCTGCCTGCTGCTAACGAAACCCCTCTTCTGCCAGTATGCATCCTTCTAAGCAGGCGTCCAGAATCAATACAGTACCTCCTTCTTCCCCCTGCTATAACAAATTTGGAAGCGCCCGATTTAACTGAGTCACGTTTAATTATGCGCAATGACGTATACATGATTTCTGTCCCAGTGTTGCGACAGCCAATCAGATTGCGAGTTCTTAATCAGGGAAATGCTAACTGCCTAACGCAGGGGTAAAAAGAAAGAATATATTCTGGATTTTGAAGCACTGTGATCGGAGGATGCCAGTATGATACAGAGTCTGAATGGGTGCATTGTCTACTTGTTCAGTAATTTTTTTCCTAATAAGTCCAACAACAAAAAGTACACTGGTATCTGATTTATGTTGACATGAGTGATGACTTTTATTTTCAGATAAGCCAAACATACAACCTACAGTGTTTCCTCCACAATAATTTTGTGTTCACAAATCTAGTGCAATATAAGTTTGAACCATGTGATAATGATCAGGTAATAATGAATTCCTAATTCTAGTGCAATATGAATTAATCATGTGATAAATCTAGTGCAATATAAGTTTGAACCATCTGATAATGATCAGGTAATAATGAATTCCTAATTCTAGTGCAATATTAGTTAATTAAAATTCCTAAATCTAGTGCAATATGAATTAATCATGTGATAAATCTAGTGCAATATAAGTTTGAACCATGTGATAATGATCAGGTAATAATGAATTCCTAATTCTAGTGCAATACTAGTTAATTATAATTCTTAAATCTAGTGCAATATGAATTTAATCATGTGATAAATCTAGTGCAATATAGGTTTGAACCATGTGATAATGATCAGGTAATAATGAATTCCTAATTCTAGTGCAATATTAGTTAATTGTAATTCCTAAATCTAGTGCAATATGAATTAATCATGTGATAAATCTAGTGCAATATAAGTTTGAACCATGTGATAATGATCAGGTAATAATGAATTCCTAATTCTAGTGCAATATTAGTTAATTAAAATTCCTAAATCTAGTGCAATATGAATTAATCATGTGATAAATCTAGTGCAATATAAGTTTGAACCATCTGATAATGATCAGGTAATAATGAATTCCTAATTCTAGTGCAATATTAGTTAATTAAAATTCCTAAATCTAGTGCAATATGAATTAATCATGTGATAAATCTAGTGCAATATAAGTTTGAACCATCTGATAATGATCAGGTAATAATGAATTCCTAATTTTAGTGCAATATTAGTTAATTAAAATTCCTAAATCTAGTGCAATATGAATTAATCATGTGATAAACCTAGTGCAATATAAGTTTGAACCATGTGATAATGATCAGGTTATAATGAATTCCTAATTCTAGTGCAATATTAGTTAATTATAATTCCTAAATCTAGTGCAATAGGTATTCAATCATGTGATAAATCGTGTGCAATATAAGTTCAAACCATGTGATAATGATCAGTTTTGATTTGAAGAAATTGGCAGTGAAAGTCAAGCAATGGACTAAGAGTGTCACTATTGAGTCTGTTTCTAGGTAACAGGAATATCCTCTGATTTTTGTTGTTCCATTGCTAGGTAACAGGAATATCCACTGTTCATTGTTATCATGAATATCCACTGTTTATTGTTATTATGTTGCTAGGTAACATGAATATCCACTGTTTATTGTTATTATGTTGCTAGGTAACAGGAATTTCCACTGATCACAATGCAAGAGAGCAGGTAGAATCTGAGGCCAAGAAATGGGCAACCAAGGTCGCTAAGGAATCCAAGGCAATAAGAGATTACACTCGCAAATATAACGCATTACAAGCTTCTATCAACAATTCTGGCAATAAAAAGGTGAGATTTCTACAAACTCTGAAATGATGATAACCACAAGAGATTTTTCAGGCCAGCTAATATTAAATTATGATTTAATAGCTCTTAGAGACCTCTTAACAGTGTGATACTGTGATACTTAAGTACCAATTTTCATTATATTTCATTATAGAGGGCGCCTTCAGAATCATCATCTGGAGATGGTAAGGAGAAGGACAAGAATGAAGTTGATCCTGAGACTCGTTTAGAGGAACTAAAACAATACATACGCAGAGCTGAGGTATGCAAATATGAGATTTTGATTTCTGCTTATTTCATTTATATTTTACATATACAAAAAATATAGTTGCTATGGTTTTGCAATATAGAGGCAGCTTTATAAAGTTGCATATAAATCACAAAAGAGAATGCAATTAAAAAGCTTAAAGGTACAACATTTGAAAATGGTGAAAATTTTAAAAGCTTTCTTTGGGTCAAAGTACTTTTGCAAACAAACTTATTTTACCTGTTCATTCTCCAATTTAGTGAATCTTCTATCACCAAATAATAAAAACTGATTTAATTTCATCTGAATTCAGGTCTTGGAAAATCTCCACAAATGGAACATTAATTATTTAGAAGTACCAAAAGGCATTGCATTTACAGTACAAAATATAAGGAAATTAGTACAAATTTTCTCAGGATTCCAAATCTAAAATCAGAATTGAAACTTCTGGCTTAGGATCTATGGCCTTTTGAAATCTCAAAATAACGTTAAAGTTACCTGTAATAGCGAACCAATTTTTGATTATACTCTTACCATTACTGAGCCTCCTCAGGTACCTACTATTTATCTATTTAACACAAATTCTACAAATTATCCATTCTGTTAACTGCTACAAAACTCAATAAGTTTTGGGCTATGGGTGTTTTCTGAGCGCTTTCAGATGAATACCCATGTAATTAATTTATTTTTTGCCATTTTTATTTCAGACAGCCAGGATGAAGGCAGAGGGAAGGTTAGATTTACTCAGGATAGCGGGAAGTAAGTCTGAAACTCTTGAAAGGTCTCTTAACAATAAATGAATAAATAAATAGATAATATTAACAAAATTAACAATAAATAGATAAAGAAAAATAAACAATAGAAAGATACAAACAAACAGGCAATTATAATTGATGGAATAAAAAGCAAGTGTCTGATGAGCCTACTAATAATGCACATGTACACGTACGATGTTATTAGTGCACCCTTAAACATGTAAATTGTGATCACTAATCCCTATTTTGTATAGTATTGGATGATTATATTAACAATATTATGTTTAATGAACGTATATTTCAGTTAATGTTGATGAATGGTTAAGTGTTGCCCAAGCGGATCATGAATCACATGCAGATGACCTCGATGAAGATGTTACTAGCAGACATTCTATGCACTCACAGCACAGTTCGGGAGGGGTGAGTTAGATTACCCAACCTTGTTAGGGAAACATACTCTTTAAAGTATGAATAAGGAGAAAATGAAAAGGGTATCTTGAATTTTCATATGTTTTAGTCATAGGTATTTGACCATGTAAGTTCTTAACAGAATTGGATTTGTAAAGTTATTGAAATGTAAAATATATTCAATAGTGTCTAAACGGAGTAATCATAAACAGAGTAATTTTTTCGTATCATCCGAGAACATGCATGGGACATCAAAAGAATGGAATTAAAATTGTTCTGCAAAAAAGAGGTGTTTCAGTCATCAATGTTTAAAGATATAATTATTACATTTTCAAGAATTTTGGATCATTCGATTCATTGAATGGAAGACCCCAAATTGGGAATATTTAACCCACATAACTGGAAACTACTATGAATTCACTTAAATCACTAAATTCCATTCTGTTGCAGAGTGCTGAAGACCACTCTTCAACCCCAACTAAAATATCACAACCAGCCGCAGACATCAGTTACCATAACTACCAGGAGGATGATCTAGAATACATAGACGATACCTATGCAGGAGAGTCAACGGGAACTACCCATAATGCCTACACAGGGAGTAGGTTGGGACAGGTGTATCCAGTTCAGTGTCTAGCTCTTTATGAATTCCAGGTATTTATCCATTCAAAACCCCAAGACTCAGGAACTTACATAAAAGTTCTAGGCTCTGAAGATGTTGAATTAAATACTGTAAATGTGTCTTATCTTATTCCAACGCCACTGGTATCAGCCAAAAGTTTTAGGATTGGCAGCTGTTCATTCTTTTAATGATTAAATGATTGTAAATGTAAATTACATAGTTGTTCATTGTTTCAGGGAAGCAATCAGGATGAGTTAACGTTTGCTGAAAATGAACAATTGGAACTTATTGCTGATGGGGATGGAGATGGCTGGGTAAAGGTGCGTGATTAGGCCATGCCTTAAATACTCAAATATTACCCAATTCTCTCCGAATATTTCATTGTGCAATTAAACCTGCACATGTGCAACACTCTTCATACTTGCCAGATACGTTTCTAGAAGATTTCGTTTTTTTAGAGAGGGTTCTTTTAAACTGTTTATAGATGTGTTGTTTATAGAGAGGTTTTCTAATATCATGGGCAGCTTGCTGTATTTGATTACATTTGATATACATTTTAAGCTGCACATTTTAAAGAGAACATTATCACGGTGTTATAGCATGACAGATACGACAAGGCAATTGACCAAATTATGCGGTAACGATAACAAAAAATGGCGGACGGGAAAGACAGCATGTCCTCTTTTTCGCCTGTAGGCAAGATTCACAGATAAGCTTTCCTTTTCAACTAGTTCCATTCGGTGATGCATATGTGAATGGTTTTAAAGATTGAGTTAAATCTGTCGTGTGGTCTACAAGAAGCAGAATATAAGCTGTAAACCTACCCAGCTGAGATTTCGAAGTTCATAATTTTTAGTCCTTTTTCGTGTTTTCTCAGTATATGTGCCTCAGAGCCACTAAAAATACTAACTGTACGTAAACTGTGCATAAACAAGCCATAAAATGACAAATGCAGAACAGAAATGTGGTAAATATTGTAGATAATAAGGTTTCAATCGCAAGGTCGTTAGACAGATACGTATGTATTGCATGCTTTTTTATGGACAGCAACGCATTGTATTAGTTTTACATTAGATGTTAGCGGACGGTTACATGCAAGTTCCTGTCAAGTCAAGGTCCCTAGATGGATAGCTCTCTATGTGTGAACTGCCTATATTTGTTTTCAGGACTCGCAAGAGACGCTCTTGCTTGAGCCTCTATAGGGCAAGGAAAAAATAGCGAAAGCCAATGAAAGTGAAAATGATTGTAATGAAGAGGCAAAGGAAGAAATTAGTAACAACGAACAGGCGACGGAAGAAAACAACTCCAAATTAATTGATGATGTCATAAGTGACATTAGACATTACCATTATTACAAATCATATTCAGCTGTTTATGTCACCATCTTCATAATAGTACAATAACGTCATTTCTGCGGGCAATATGAAATATTGGACCAAGGGCCGCAGGCCCAAGGTCCAATATTTCACTATTTTGCCCGCAGAAATGACGTTATTACCATTATTACCACCGTTAATGCCCAGGGCTGAAATAGCAAATTTGAAATAGAAAATCTTACGCACTGAACGATATCACTTTTCCCGGGAAACATAGCCGGGCGAATAATATCATTATTGCCCGACTAAAGTCATTAACGCCCGACACAATATTGCTCACGTCAATATAGCAATTTAAATGCCTTCTCAACTAGTACTAAAACCCCTAGAACAGGCCCTGCAAGGTGGTAATAATACGATTTCATCTATTATAGCTTACAAAACTCAAATCCGGTTGAAAAACATTTCAATTTTGGATCACAAGCGATATGAAATGATTCGGTTTTACATATATGAACGAGGTTCGCGTAACTGTCTATCAATTTTTGGCGTATCCGCAAATTCAAAATACATTATTATGGCTTGAGTAGAACATATTAAGTGGTTTACAATGCTTAATTGGCTTTGTATGATCGTATGTAGGTTACATTTATATACACCAAGGTTGTTGCGCAATGTAGAGCATGTCCTAACGAAGAAAAGAAACAAATTACTAAATTTTATGAAGTTTTGAATTTCAAACTCGACAGTTTTTCGCTTATTTCATGTTATCCATGGGCGTCGATTTGCAAAGACTACGTTCAAAATAAACATTACTGAATGCATCCCCGAATGCGACGCTTACATAAATCTTTCATGCTTTTATTGATACGCAGTAGTAGAACATAATGCACCTACCTTAGCTTTCTGTTTCATCGTGGCCATTTTATTGGATAAATCAGTGATCGTATACGACTAACCTCGTTTTCAGAGGTGGCGTATCTGTCATGCTATAACACCGTGATTATGTGTATTACTAAATACATATAAATATATGACAACTACCGGTACTTCCTTCCTCTCAATTGGATCTTCCAGGGACCCAATTCCAACTACATGTATTTTCCTTCTAACACTGTATTCAATCTGGCTAGTAATTACAAGAAAGGGGAGAATAAATCCATAGAGGACCATACTTCTTACATGCAAGAATTCTTGAAAATACATAGTGTAATGACCCCAGGGCGCCCCAGGGGAATGACTAACTAACGAGCATAGTGTAACAAGCCAGATAAAGAAATTGAAAGAAAGTGTGCTAAATTCAATGCCCCGTGTGGGAATCGAACCTAGGACCCTTGGACCCAAAGTCTGATGCTCTACCGACTGAGCTATAAAGACTTAAGCCTTTACAGCTGGGCTTGTGTAGCAACTTGCTATCAAGGGTTGTTACACTAGCTAAACCTCCATTACATCCATTATTCTAGGGACGTAACTCCAATGGAGTAGAAGGATTTATCCCTGAAAATTATGTCCAAATCCTGGATGGAAGTGTTTCTGAGGCAGTAATCCCTAACAATATAGACCACGCAACAGATCAGGCTAATTCTGCAACTGATGATGCCACATACTTGGCCAACAGTGTAGACCAACCCACCTCAATTTCTAGTCTTCAAAGTGGTCACCAGGGGGAGACAGCTCCTATCGCTATAGCAACAGATTTGTCTCAAGATGGCCGTGCATCTTATTCTTCCAATGATTACGAGGTGGAACAGGTCAATGATGGTCAACAAGTCGTAGATGGTAAATGGCATTCTTTTAACCATATCAATTGTTTTATAAACTACATGATATGTTTATTCAAAACCAATACATGTTTTGGGTTAAAATTATGATATCAATAAAAGAGTTAACTTTTGGAGCACTAAATTCATGAGATTTGATTAAATATTCTTAGTTTGCCCTCGAGCGATATATCATTTGTATGTATATTTTTGAACTATTTATCTGTATTTTTTACATACTCAATTTATTTCAGTAATAATATTATGACTTATATTCATATGAGTACATTATTATACATTATAGTTTGATTTCATATTTTTTAGACATCCAATATTATTTATCATTTACTATTTAATTTATTTATTGTGTCTTAGGTTTCCTTGACAAAGTTCCTATTTTGATGACCATATACAGAAATGAAGGTTTAAACATTTCATAATATTGTACACAGGGGTATAAAACAGTTGGCGTAATCTAATCTCTTTTGTAATGCTTGCCCACTGTTAAACACCCCTGTCTGCCTAATTTGCATTTTGCTCCTCGAAAATGAGAAAAATGGTTGGAAAATTAAATTAATTAATTTTGACTGTTATCATTTTTGACTGTTATCATTTTTAAAATAACAGAATGATTTAAATTATTTTGTATTGACCCATATGCAAACTAAAGGAGACTAATTAGTGATTGTTAGCACTTTGGAATTATTTAAATATCATTAGATGGCAGGCTCAGTGTTATTATATCACATAGATGCTTGCATTTGAATTATGAATAAATGTGTGATTTAACAAGAAGCATGTACAAAACAGCAAATTACAATTAATATTATGTTATTTTGGATATATACTATCTGACTCATACCTTGTTGATGTTAACAAATTCTGAGCTAATTGTGGTGACTATATTTTGGTAAGGAATACTCTATTGCATGGACTCTTGAATATATGAGTAATCTTTAGTTAAGTTGTTGATTTTGGACTTTGTGGTTCATAGTTAGTAATTATAATAATGATTAATGATGATTTTTATGTTTTTCTACTCACTCGTGTTGGAAAAAATTATTTCTCCTAAAACGATCACCGATTTCATGATTCAATATAGCCATGGAGTATTTTAACTCCAAAAATAAATTAACTTTTCAAATATTCCAAACATATATTTTTCAATAACATGTGGTAGATCAAGTTATCTGTATTTACACATTTCAAAAGTAATGATTAAATTTAATTTCTTTCCTTTCAAGACAATATCCCCATATACATGTAAGATGTGTTTCTAAATTATCTAAACACATATACTCTAACAAACATAAAGTAATATAATTTCTTTCATCTCTAGATGGAATGTGGGCCAGAGCACTGTACGATTATGAAGCCTGTACCACAGAAGAACTCTCCTTCATTGAGGGCCAGCTTATCAAGGTGCTACGCAAAGAGGAGAAGGGGACAGATGATGGGTGGTGGAAAGGGGAGGTGGAGGGAAAAGTTGGAGTTTTTCCATCTCTTGTCGTTGAGGAAATCACAAATAATGATAATGACCAGGTTTGTGTTTATTTAAGGGGTCTTTCATCTTATACACTGTAAGTTTGAGTTTATTTAAGGGGTCATGTATCATATACACTGTGAACTCAGTTTTGCATGTCTATGTCACCAACATGAAGTAGTGATCATAACATACTGTTGACCTTCAAAATTGTAGTGACTGGTATTTAATTAAGATCTGTTTCTATGGCAACACATCAGAAGACTTAAAACACTTCTTTTCTTTGCTCATGTTCATTTATGAATACATTAGAGAATCAAAAGTTTTAAAGCAAGAAAACGTAATAGTGATAACTTCAGAAGTCATGGTGAGATTTACTTGAAACTCTTCAGAATTGAAATAATATTTTTTTGTTAACATAGTAACCATAATTTACTGGGTTATCACTCTCTAATAATCTGTGCAACCAGGGGTGACCTTTTGTCGTGTGAGTTGTTTAAAGGGTCTGATATGAATCAGAATGCATTTTTTGGTTTTTCGCTTCCTAAAAGGGTCCTGCATGAACTGCATATCTCACTTGGCTCCAGTTTGTGTATTTGTTTTTACCAAATAAACACTGGACCCAAGTTTTATACCATATTATAAATTGTAAAGTATATTATAAGTTATTGAATGATTTGAAGTGCAATACAGGATATATTCTATTCGAGAAATTTTGTATTGGAACGAGACGAAGTCGAGTGCCAATACAGAATATCGAGACAGAATATATCCTGTATTGCACTTCAAATTATTCAATAACGTTTTTATCATGTGATCCTCTGTATTGCTACTGAGATTGTCCCCGCCGTACCAATATTTTCTGTATTGCGACGGAGATGATCAACGGGGACAACCTCAGTAGCAATACAGATTGGTACATCACAAGAACTGACCAATCAGAGGGCTTCATTTTAGAGATCATGCGATAATATTTGATATGCAGGTTTTTATAGGCACTGTCTGCAAGCCAGGCAGAATTATAAATGTTTAAATCAAAAGAACAATTATTACTATTTAATAGTGTATTTCTTTGCTTGAAACCATTTTTAATTGTTTTAAATTTATTTCAACATTTTATAAGATAACAATATACAAATCCATTTCATGAGACATTTTAGGCATACATTGTTTATTATTACAAATCACAGTGGAACATAAACCATGGTTTATAACTCTGTTCTAAATATACAATGACTTTTGTTGATCATTCCATATGAAGAGTTAACAGTTTCTACTATACTACAATATTCTACTGCAACAAAGTTACTACTGCACTCTAAGTTACTTCAGTAACCCATATGAAATTGCCGCTTTTTGTCATATCGTCATGTCTTGCTCAAAATGATTTTAACTGAAGGACACTCTGTAACCTTGATGGTGAAGTATAATAACTTAGATTAAGTGATAAAATATCCCCTAATAATTGCAATCTATCTTTAGGAATTGCACTCGCCAGAAGGAACTTGTCCCCCGAATTTTGCACCCCCACCCCCAGCTATGGCACCCCCAGGGCTGACCCCTACATATGCCCCAGAGGATGTCTCACAACCCTCAAATGAAGCCATTACCCGTCAAACAGGTAAGAATTTATTTTAAGATGTTGAAATTGTTTTATTGTATCTTGGAACATCTTGATGGTGACCGTTAGAAAATGGTGTTGAAATGTTGTTTTACCTTATCCTGAATTTTTTAAAACCTGAACCCTCCTTGGCAAAAGCTGGCTACTAGCATGAACGCCCTTACAGGGCAACATTACCTAGCCATGTCTCGTCTTATTCTGAATTAAACCTCTGATTTGAAAGCAGTGTTCAGTGTATTACAGCACTGTAACCCAAGTCACATACATGTAAATCTCATGTGAATACCAGTAGAGTACATACACTTATTCAACAATAACTTATGTAAATGTATTTTTTTATATTACAATACATGCATTTTTGATATTTATGATACACATAAATTGTATGTATATACAGAATGAAAAATAAAGCAATAATATACAAGCATTCCCCAGAAATTTTATAAAATCATTGTACAATGTCTCCTAGATATCTTGACAGCAGCTGACACATAACTGACTATATAAATACAGTAAAACTTGTGTATAGTGAACATTTTTTTGCCAAGAAAAAACGTTCACTGTAGGTAGGTGTTCACTAGAGAGAGGGTAATTTATACAGAAGTCAGTGGACTATGTGCGTAGGAAGAGTGTCCACTAGGGACAGGTGTTCACTAGAGAGAGGTGTTCACTAAGACAGCTTTTACTGTAACTGAGTAAAAAATGAGATCACATCATGTTTCTAAAGCATACACTTACAATGCTATGTTGATATGTAGAGTTATAAATAAAATGTATATTATGAACATATTATTCTGTATTGCCACACGAACACTGTCATACAAAGTACAGGATCAGACTTGTCATTACTATGTACAACAAGCAATGTTTTGTCCTGTTTTTGATTATGATACACATCAATTTTAGTTAGGCTGAGAGGTTAAACCTTGTGCCTAGTTATTTTGCATGTGCATATACATGTAGTTATCTGTAGCAGACAAAAGTCTCCTGAAGTGAATCCTCGATTATAATACTGCAACTTAATGATTAAGAAGACACATAATGAAACTATGTAGGGCACTGATGCGAATCATTGGTGGAGTCCATTCCAGCTCGGTGGGACTTGGGTCTCACCCGTCAGGAACTTGCCATGTGGTCTACAAACTGCTTGGTTCAGCTATTGACAGTGTCTTTTACATCCTCATTCAGGTGTGATCTGTTTTGGTTGTGTGTCGGAACATAAATTGTCCTTGATGGTGTCATATGAATGTGGCAGTTCCGAAGGATATGAACCAGGAGTTGCATAGAGCTTACCTGAAATAAAATGTTCATATGCACTTCTTAGGTGATTTATGGCTTCATGTATTAATGTTGATCTTATAATAGTGCCAAGGAACAAGTCTTGATTCTGTTTCATGCTTAGTTTTTTTGTGTATATTTTGCAAAAAGAAAATCAACAATAGTTTGTGAAGTGATTCAGAATTTGGATTTTTATTTCCAATTGATATCAAAAGCACTCACCTGGATTTGGTGCTTGGACCTGCTTCCCTCTAACAGTAGCTGCTGTGCTGAATTGTTTATGATGTTCATCCAACCTGTCCTTAGTTGCAGGATCAGCAAAAGCTTCCATATTTCTCTCTCCCTCTTGATTGTCGACCTTGATTTCCATTAACTCTTGACCCTCTGGTATATTGTCCTTGTTCTCAATAACTGTGTTTCCATAGTGATTAGAGTATGTGTTGAACATGCGCTTGAGGCATTTCCTTCCACATTTGTACAGAATAAATCCAAATATTGCAATAATTATGATAAAGGAGAGCACTGGTACACCAATTAGTAAAAGATAGTTTGGTGATTCTGGTGAATGAGTCATTGTTTTTTGTGTAGTTATCATCGTTGTGAACCATGTTGGTGTAAGTGTGGATGTTTGTGGTAGTTTTGTGGTCGTAGCAGTCAAACATGTAACATATTCTGGAAATTAAATAAGAAACATATGTTTGCGCTAGTGCCAAAAGGATTGGACCAAAACTTGTTACAGAACACTACAGTGAAAGGAAAACATCTTAGAGTAACACAAATCAGAAGGAAAACAAACAACATCAAAACTACTGGTAGATACTAGACATGGCAATCATATAAGACAGATCATTCAGTCTCAAATGATGTGGGACGGACAAAATCCAATCTCAAAGTCCATAAGCTTATCAAAGGGTCAACATCCATTCATACACACACACACTGTTATTATTACCACCTTGCCGGGCCAGTTCTAGGGGTTTTAGTGCTAGTTTAGAAGGCATAATATATCGACATGAGCAATATGTGACGTCATAGTGGTGGTCCATATTGCCCATAATTTTCTCCGGGAAATTAGATATCGTTCAGTGCGTAAGATTTTCTTGCTGTTTCTGTCTATGTCATTAACGGTGGTAATAATACTAATAACGTCATTTCTGCGGGCAATATAGTGAAATATTGGACTCGGTTCAATATTTCACTACATTGCCCTTCGAAATGACGTTATTGTAATATAAATGTTAAAGCTTGTATTTCTTAAGAAATACCTTATGTCTATAATTCTTCCCTCTATCACAAAAATCAAGTATAAGTCGATGATCAAATATAAAGTTATTCAAAAAGTTACACAATGGTTTAATTGATTGCTTCGTTATTAAAGATTTTGACATTAAAGCTCTGTAACAAGGCATTTATGATATTAAACAGGCAAAAAATCAATTTTGAGAATCTTTTTATAAAAATTGTAATTTAAACCCCAGAATTTTAATGATGCAAATTAATTAACAAATATCCTACCTGAGCATTTAGTCCTAGTTTCAAGATTGTCCCAGCAAAGGTCTTTATAATTTGAGTTTATCCATGGGACACACACATCGCTACAGAATGTGTGGTATCTTGGATTGTGTCCTAATCGATAGAACTTTATGTTATATTTTCCACAATCGGAGGATACCATCTGAAATGATCAACTGTGTGTGATTTATCAATTTTTATGTTGTTCGTTGATCTCGTATTTTGTATGTACATTTATTTTGCTTTAGTGCCTGATCTATCTTTTATAGATTTTATATTTTAAGCATATTTTAAAATACAAATACATGCTATAATTGCAAACAAATAAAGTCAACTCATTGGGTTATGTATGAATACATTTATGTTACCTCTAATAAACAGACAAAAAGAAAACAAGCCAGCTGCCATTCCATCCTAATCTAAGAGTTTTTCCTTGTATGTATGTGTAGTGGGTGGCTGAAAGTACTGATCTTGAGTAGATGTATTATTTAATCTGGAAGAAAAAATAAAAGTTTTATAGAGCATCCACAAATAAAACTACCTGCACTGTTTTATATTGCTGAACACTGTTTTCAATTCATTTTCTACCAAATTATAAATGTATAACTAGGAGGAGAAAGAATAAAGAAAAATTAACCATGTTTTATCCTAAATATTTGGGTTTGTTTTCCAGGTTCCGTCTATCCCCAACAGCCCCATGCTAAAATGCTTAAGCTTCATGGCCATCAAAATGGCAATACTCATTATTTCAAACTTGAATCCACAGTTTGATATACAATTTTTATAACTAACTTTTGAAACTAATGCATGAAATTCATGCCTTCCTTTCTTGACTCTTGAATGATTTGGATGTCATCTAAAATTACACGTATATCCATTATCCAGATTGATATTGTTTCTTTCATTATCATTTAGAGTGTGTTTCATTCTTACTAACATTCCTTAGATTTTAGTTAATATTAATTCATTTTTCTTCCTTTGTATGTCAGGAAATATTGTAAATTACTCACAATCTGTATAATCAATGAATTTAAACATTATACAAGTTCAATTAAGTTGTATACATTCTCTGAGGTTGTTGTTCATGAACAACTAGCAGAGTTTATATCTAGTTTAATATGTAAATATTATGCTTGTGGGAAATGAATTGCATAATACATATAGATGACTATTTTATAAAGCATGGAAAAATTTAACAGGAACAATTTAACATGTTCTTCAAAAGGTGCTTTAACCATTGGTGCTTATTCTAAAATGGGTGCTATTATAAACAATTTATAACTTATTAAAGCAACCTCTCCCCTGTATGTATTGCCTGATACTTTTCAGACTTCTCTTTAAAAACCTTTTCTGAATCATTGCTTGTGTGTCGGGTTGCATGTAACCTGGGTATGGGATCTTTTTAACTATCTTTGGCTTGCTTCCTGCTTACCTTTCCTGTCACTAGAGGGAGCAAGTGACACTGGAGATGAACCAATGAAAGTTGATGTTGAGCAACCAAATGAAGACCTTCCAATGGATGGTGAAGAAGCAGCCGAGAATGTCAATGTTGTTGCTTCTGGAGAAGAGAAAAACGTTGATGATGCTGATGAGATTGTGAAGGAAAGTGAAGATGTTAAGGAAGAAGAAAAGGATGAAGGCATTAAGGAAGATGATGTTAAAGTTGAGGTTCAGGAACAACCAGCTGAAGGTACTAGCAATCTATGCTAAGAAATTACCATCCATTCTCTTTTTTAGCAATGTAACATTGACCTGAAATATTTTTTTTTAAATGGGGCTTAGGTTCAACTTTCCATTTGTATTATTTTGTTTTTTACTTTATGGTGGTGACTTAAAATGGTGAGGGATTACCTTATTTTCAATATCATCATTGTAATCTGTTCTTTGGATGAGTGGCAATGACGACCTGTACATGTATTAGGGAATTAACAATTGTTTTAAGAATGTGAACATGTAAAATCAGGTTTCCATTTAGAAGCATTTACATGTCATATTGATAATGAAGGCATTAAAAAAATTGTAACCGATTGAGAGATGAACAATGATTCATCATTGGTCATAATATCACATGTTCACGTTCCAGTCTCTCAAATATGTAATCTTAAGCTCTTTAATATGGCCTGTTTTTTCTTTTTCTAGGTGGAGGTATACCAGGAATAGTGAAGACAAACAGTGTCGAGGTAATTAAATATTGTTATTAATGTTAATATAATCAATCAATTATTCAATTGAATAAAGTTACATTTTAGCATGTTGTTTTAATCTAATTTGAGACAATACACTCGTAGGATTAAATATTTATTTGTTAAAACAAAAAGGTACACATAATTATTTTATTTCATGATTATAAACATGTGTGATTTGCAATTGCATACAAAGTGAGAAGGATGGGTAAGAAAGCATGAAGAAGAAAGAATTGTCATTTAGTTGGCTTTTGTTGAATAAAACATATGAGCTCATAATGGCCTATGAAATTACATTGTTATATTGGGTCATATTGCATTTAATGGAGAATAACATGTAGCTTATAATGTCCATATTTCTGAATGTTATTTATTAACTTTATCAAAAATGTCAAAACATTTTTCTTGAAACATTTCTTTATAATTTCACTGATATGGCTCTAACTTTGGCAATCTCTGTTAAACATTCACAGATTTCAAAAAATGTGTCATGGGTAATCATTAATGTCACAATGAACAATGTACATGCATGCACTTTACAGTATTTTACATGTGTTTATTTCATTTATACTGCATGAACTAACAATTTTATGCATACTTTGGACTTTTTTATCACCTGAGAGGTTGAGGCAAATAAAAATGTTCAAAATATTAACTGTGATCTTTAACACTCAAAGGAGTTATGGATATGCTAAAATGACATTCAGATGCTTTAGTGTCAGCATGGAATTTATGATTATGTCTAGGTCTAGTTGTGGAATATAAAGTTTCTGTAGTGTCCTACATAATCATAGGATACATATACACTGTAGGTGCTTTTAAAGCTCGTTCTTTATGGAATTTATGATTATGTCTAAGTCTAGTTGTGGAATATAAAGTTTCTGTAGTGTCCTACATAATCATAGGATACATATACACTGTAGGTGCTTTTAAAGCTTGTTCTTTATGGAATTTATGATTATGTCTAGGTCTAGTTGTGGATTTAAAGTTTTTGTAGTGTCCTACATAATCATAGGATACATATACACTGTAGGTGCTTTTAAAGCTCGTTCTTTATGGAATTTATGATTATGTCTAAGTCTAGTTGTGGAATATAAAGTTTCTGTAGTGTCCTACATAATCATAGGATACATATACACTGTAGGTGCTTTTAAAGCTCGTTCTTTATGGAATTTATAATTATGTCTAGGTCTAGTATTGGAATATAAAGTTTCTGTAGTGTCCTACATAATCATAGGATACATATACACTGTAGGTGCTTTTTAAAGCTCATTCTTTATGGGTATAATACTACATGTAACCATCATGATAGCATGAGTTTACTTAGCAGTGTCATACATGGGTACTAACCAGACCTAAATATACCAAGTAAGCATGAGGATTCACATTGAACTGAACCTACTACCAAGCTTGCTAATACATATAGCACTGTGCCTTAGCCATGATAGGGCCATAGCAATCTTCAACTGTTTATGAATGAATGCTAATGGTATGTTTAGGTTTGGTCACTACTTGTGATTATTTTCTTATACTTTAACATATGATGAAATTATTGATTTTTCTTTTCAGGATCCATTCCTGCTTTTAGACACAACTCGCAGATGTAGCAATGACAGTAACAATTTGACTGCCACTAACATATCTCCCATCAACATAGTCGTCAGTTACATTGAAGATGATGAAGATAAATGCAATGCTAATGAATCTCTTATATAAAACAATTTACAAGGTGGAAAAAATATAAGTACATTGTACATGTAAGGACAATTATATCTTGAAATAAGTAGGACAATAAGGTGTTCAGTTTTTGGAACATATACGTGTAGACCCTCAAGAGGTATTTGAAATACCAAATGAATTGATGTAATGCTACAAGTTATTGATGAATAAAACAATTCATGTTGTAGAAAATATAAATAAGGATGTACTTATCTCTTGAAATAAGTACAGTATGGGCAATAAGGACATGATTGAGGTGTTCAGCTTTTGGAACATATACGTGTAGACCCTCAAGGGGTATTTGAAATGCCAAATGAATTGATGCATTGAATTATTTATAGATGCCAAGTGTTCAAGTTTTGGAACATGACTTTATATGGTCAGATCAGTATTTGAATTGCTGAATGCGAAATGAATGGACATAATACTACAAGTTATTCATGAAAGTAAAGTGTTTGGAAATTATATGGGGAATAGAGTATTTGAATGGACATAATATTACAAGTTATTCATGAAAGTAAAGTGTTTGAGAAATTATATGGGAAATAGAGTATTTGAAATTCTGAATGAATAGACACAATACTACAAATTATTCATGGATATCAAAGTGTTCAAAATTTAGAACATGAAATTATAAGGGCAAAATAATATTTGAAGTGCTGAATGAACAATCACGATACCACGACTTCTTCAATGATTGGAGTAATAATTCCCACTGGAGAATTTAATGGATGGTATCTTAAGATGGATTGCTGAAGCAAATCCAGTAGAGATTATAGTCGTCAAAACCATACAAAATTTTAATTTAGGAGTTGTAGTTTTGTCTAAGATACATGTGATTACATATAATATGTTTAATCCAAACCCTAGATTGTGCATAACAAGTAAATGAGCAAATAAATAGTGATTATGAATTATATACAAATGAAATGTGATAATATTAGAAAAATGATATAATTTCTGTTTAAAAAATGTTTGGATTTAGTGGAATACAAAAATTCATGTGTGTGAGAGCAGTATCAGATAAAATGCTGCATCTGGCTATAGGAGCAACATATCTACACACTTATGTACACTAAGAACCATTATATACCTGTACATGAACACATATTACTCTGGGATCATTAATTTGTTCTATTGATATAGGACTCAAAAATAACAATGTGGATTCATAAAGATGTCAGGCAATCAATATTGAATGTAAGTACTGCATTTGTGTGAATTATTTTCAGCTTTCTTTCACTCAAAACATTGTGCAATAAAACCTTTGTAATGGTACACCTCTATAAGTGGAATACCTTTGAAAGTGGAACACCTCTAAAGTTAAACACCTTTGTCAGTGGAACACCTTTCACAATCTTTCGACCTGTTGACCTTTTGTTAATAGTATTAGGTTCTATGAGTGGACCATATCAGTTAGTGAGACTTTTTAGCATAACCAAGAATGTTCGACTAACACGGGTTTTACTGTACATAAGGATGCAAATTGCGACAAAATAGATCATATCTCACATGTCTTAGATGGGAATCTAACAGCTGAAAGAAATATAGTTTTAGATTTTTACAATATGTCATATTCACTCAGTTTATTGTATATTTCATAAGCATACCATTTAGGAATTGTGCATTTAGGAATCCACTCCGATCATATACTTAGAATAAGTTACTTGCAGGGCATGCATTAACTCCGTCCCATACATGTTAAGGACACAAAAAAAATTTGGAGGACACATCCACAAAAACTGAAAATATTTCCGTTTTTAGAACACAGAAATTTTTTAGGTCAATACTGCAGCACTGGTTTTAACATGTGTCAGGTTGATGTTAAGTTTGGACACTAAATAACATTGTGAGAGTCAGCTTGAACTCTTATGTTTGGGAGAGTCAAAGAAAATCAGCTGACAGAATTAACTTGAAGGTAGCTTTTTGGTGAAAAATGCTTTTAAAATAAAGTTAACCTCAAAACAGGCTTGTAATGGAGAACACAGTTTTTTTTAAATTGCTTCCTTTGGGACTCACAAATTTTCTGACCTAATGCAAGCCCAGTTACTTGTTAATCAAATTAATTAGAATTAAAAAGAACAAAACAACCAGGGTGACTTATATTAGATAAGATAGTTATAGTTAATGGGAGTATATAGCTCAAGTAGAAAATATAACCCAAACATCAAAATTAAACATTTAACATTTTGTTTTAACATGTGCCTCTTTTGAACATTTTCCTTATGATCACTTTTCTTATGAACAAAAAGTTGTAAAAATATATATCACACTGGTTAACCCCTGCCCCTTATAACACGTTTATAAATGTTAAGTAACTTGTATTTTATTATGAAAGACACTCTTGTCAAAAAAATAATATAAAGCAATGGTGGAATGATGAGGCCTAATTATCAGAAATATAAAATCATGAAAAAAATATTTATACATACCAGCTTGTTTGATACCACCAAATATAGAACACCTAAATGTATGCTTTTGTGTTCTTATGTAAACTTTTATTCCCTTTAATTGAAACTTTCTTGATTTTTAAAAGACTTTGTCTAGTGTAATTGTATCACTGTTTCTTTGGGTTATACTGTTTATTTTGAGCATGTGTATCTATTTTTCAAAAGAAATCAGTGTGTTCTTGCTAAGAAATTAGCCAATCAAATTGCTATGTTATTTTTGGGCATTTCCATAACGTAAGCAAAATTACAGATAGGATAAAACTGTTACTAAATTCTAAACACTTTGAGTAAGATAATTGCATAAGTTATTATTTGTAGTTGAAATGAGTAAAGGTGTCTTCCTAGGTGGGTTACAAACTGATTATTGATTTATTTATCAATTATTGTACCTTACCATTGTGCTGAATGATTATCCATGGTTGGCACTTTTATTGAAATATGTAAACTGCTCTCTTGTTTTGGATAAATGCTCTCTTTAAAAAAAATATGACAAATTAGGATGTTTATCTCTGTATGCAATAAAACTGATATATAAACAAATATACAATGTATATTATATGAAGGAATTCCATAGGTCAGTGTGACCTGAACATGTTTATGATAAAATTATGTAGAGTTTACCTCTACTGTATACTTCTAATTGAAGTAAATAGTTCTCTGTGACATAGATCTTTGTGAATTATGAAGTACACATACATAACTGCTAGACTAGTTTGTGCCAAATTACATATACAGCAAAATCTTAATATGAACACCTCTCAAAGTACATGTATCAACATATCAAGAAACCTTGAAATGTAAAAAACAGCTGATCTGTAAACCTTTGACTGGTCCCTGTGGTATTTGGTTAATTGTTTACTGTCATGAATATACTAGTATTGATGTTATTCACTATTTTACATGTAAATTGTAACTGAAATTATTAAGTTTGATAAAATTATAATGATGGATGTATTTGAGTTAAGACAGGTTTTACTGTACCATTCTAAAGTAATTACTAATAAACTTATTAAGCATCCATAAAATTTAAAAGATTATATTTAATATTGTTTATTTAAAGATACAGGTTTTACTGTATGAACAGAGGTGTTCATTTGGATTTGGATTGCTCTAAGTTATTTGAATTGTTCACTGTATGGAATATACAAGTATTGATGTTATTCACTATTTTATATGTAAATTGTAACTGAAATTATTAAGTTTGATAAAAGTAAAATGATAGATGTATTTATTTACACAAGTAAGAATTAGAGGTTGCTATGATTTATATAGTATTTTATTTTATTACATCTGAGTTAAATTCAGTTGAAGTATTAACTACTTAGTGCGGACTGCTTCAGTTTGATTATTGGTTTTAGAAAATGTTTGTTTGAATTCATATATTTCACAAAATCTGTTTAATGCATTCACAACTGTGATATTTACAAACAGGTTGTTTTGGTTGCCTGTTTTTGATTACCATATTGATTATTGTACTATAATGTTTGTTTTGAATATCATTGATTGGTGTAGGTTTTGGCAATTCAGTCACTTTATTATGATTTATTTCAAAATTCAAAATTAACATTAAATTAACCATCTATTAAAAAAAATATATTAAAAATTGAGACTATCAGGCTTTAGCACTTGCTGTTTAGGACCAATAAATTTCTCAAATTGGGACCACAGGCCCGGGAAGATTTAGATCCCTCCCCCAGTCACTGTATTGCTAGTTTTCTAAGTAATACATAGGCCTAGTGAGTGGAGGGGGTGAACTCTTGTTCCCGTGTCTGTGATTGGAACTTTCATCATTCTGCAAGCAAAATCTTTTCAAGTGTTCATATTTTACTAAAGATAGCTAGAAACACAAACTAGACATTTCCAGACTGTTTAGTCAAAAATTAAATGAATTACCTTAACAACAGTTACAGTCACATCTGCCACATATGTCCTCAACTCTTGAAGTTCCTTTGTTCAGGTGATATAATGTGTTCCATAAGCTTCTTTGCTTAAGAATTATCACTGAAATGCAGTTGTCATATTATATACCTGCTATATAAAATAAATTGTATGATCACTGAATTGAGAGTATTGATATACTTAAATAATTTAGCACATTTTTATCCTGGATGGATGTTGTTTTAAAGATTGTATGTTATTTTTGAAACTGCTAAGAATATCTAGAAGGTTGAAATCCGTATACATCAGATCTAATAGCACCTACATGCCCATCATATTATATGCATTTGATAAATGTCAATCTATACTTACTAGTCATCATGGCATCACTGTCATCCTGACATCACTTTGTCTTCCTGACATCACTTTATCTTTACTTATGGTTTTATTGGTGGTCAATATATAAGGCATTGCTTATCTTATTTTTATATGCAAGCTTTTTTTAAATTCATTTGGAATGCTGAAGTCACATTGAAAATGCAAAATTGAATCCTATGCTAAGGGCTGATGTGAAAAAGTTTATCCCAGAAGTGACTTTAACTATCATAGTTTTGAATGCAAGGCTGAAAAGTGTCAAGACATCATCCTCATGTTTAGGGTATGTGGTGATATTTAAACATTTAACAGTACATGAACATACAATACCTTTAACAGTTTAAGGTCAAGACCCACTCTCAAAATTCAATGGAATAAAAATGTACAGATTTTTCCTGTTTGAAAATACTGATATGAAAATACGTTGCTGAATATAGCATTTTCTATTTGAGCAAAATATATTCTGTTTGTATTTTCACTCAGTTTCAGTTTCGAAACCAAGGGGAATCCCCGTTGTTTCCTCATGCGCCCACTGTACAGCTGTACAAGTGATAATTTTGCCTAACCATTTCATTTGCCTCTTGCCAAATTTTTGCCAGGTTCGGGAAATTAGATGTCGGAAATATTATATTTATAGTGTTATCCATTCGGAAGTTTCTTGTCATTAGGAAAATTAAAATTAGGAAAATGATAAAATTTGTCCATTCGGCAAATTAACCACTCAGATTAAATACCACTTTACAGTATTTCCTTAGTAAAACCAATTGATTGATCATACTTACATGTATGTTACATGTATCATCATTTCATCTCATCATTAAATGATTTGTTACCGAGAAAATGATACATTGGAGGTATAGCTAGGGTCCCAAATAGGCGAGGCAAATTTAAATAGTTGAGGCAAAAAATAAGTTAGGGAAATTTAAATTGGTGAGGCAAAACTTAAGCCAAAGAATTTATATTTCCATGGATCATGTTCACAGTTTAAAGTCTACAAAACATCATATCTTGTGTTAATGTTTGTTGAGGTGCACTTAACTGTTTTTTTCATACATAGTTGCGCTTATGTGTATAAAGTTATGGAACGATACATGATTTTCGTGGAATCGAGGTCATATTGACTTGATATGTATACAGTCGTCACCTATCTGTTTGTAATTAACATCCCCAGCGTTCAGGTAATATTTGTTGTCATGGCAACGAACTAAAAACGTAGATAGTTTTTCACTTTGTTGTATGTGTTGTCAGGTGGTGCCATTTGTTATGTAAAGCCCCTGTTTACAATGTTGTTGCAAATTGTAAATGTTATTGTATAGATTGTTTCATGCAAATATTGTTATTGTATATTATGAAATACAGCTGACACAAATAAAGTAGATAAATCATATCAATGCATATTGTTAAAGTTATTGCATTTATGCGTGACCGTGCCAGTGATCAGATTTTATAATTCAATTATTCGAGTGAAATCCAGACAATATTTTTAATGAGAAAGAAGAAACCCCTTACATATTAGTGAGTAAGAACTAAACACATTTTCCGTATTTAGGGGCCCATCTAAAAATTGACACTAAAAAGAAAAAAAGCCATTGTCATATTGAAACCAATACACTCTCTATAGAACAAAAGTCAGATTGAAACATCACTTGGATATTGTTTCCCCTATTATGCCAAATGCAACATATGCAATACTTTTAAGCATTTTCATGGCACGGCTTTGGTATTAATTATTGTTTGTGCAATTAATTATATGGTTTTGATCATAAGGTTGCATGTGCAGGTGTCATATAATTTGCTGATGGAATTTATCGAGGAAAATAGTTTTGAAAGTAACTTTTCAAAAATACAGGCCAACAATGTGTGTCATCGTAATATATTTTCATAATATATTTGTGTTATTAACGTACTATATAAATATATGTTCCAAGACTTGAGAATTAATATGCAATGTCATTCAATTTGGAAACTTCTGATTGGGTTGGAGACAGGTTTCGCGAGTTGCCCGGATGTGACCAAGCAAAAGCCCAGTTGTAATATACAAATAATTCTGTTACATCAAATGTTATCTTCCGATGATACTGGATTCGAAATAAATGTTTGTAGTAGCTTGTAAATTATCTTAACCTTGTAACTTATTTTCAAAAAAAAATTATTCGAAGGAAGAAATGAAATTAGTGTTTAGGGAATACTGTTCATTAATGCGGCAATGCACCTGGGACTGCCACTGTGAAAAAAGCCAAATATAGTTTGTACTATAGCAAACTATTTTTTAGAATAACCCCCATATAGTTTGAATTTCACCTAAAATATGGGCGAGAATAGTTTCTCCCATATTCCTAAAAACGGAACACTTTAATATAAGTCCTGATATACTCTCCGATACGCCCATATAAACTAAAATAAGTTGCATATATCATTGCAGAGTGTATATCTTTACTGAACTATTTTCCACTTATAAGCCTAAAAGTCGGAATCAAACCTACTATATGCGTTGAAAAACAACTTATATTAAATAAAAACAGACTATATCAAACTATACTTGACTTATTCTTCTCTTATTCTACCTCAAAACAAACTATACTCGTCTTATACGCGATATTACGTAATAGCTTCAGTTCCCGAGTTTGTTGTTTTAACAGATTAAAAGCAAAGTCCAGCATTGATGTATTTTGTTTTCAATGCTAATTAATTCGCTTGTTCAGATTAATCTGGTCATTTCTATAACTGAGGGTTCTAATTTCCATCAAAAAGTCATTTATAAATTGAGCTTTTTACTTTTACTAAATTGGACAATGACAGTCGAATTAGAATTAACACCGTGTTAAATTTTGGATTCATTTAATTAAGTCTGTGGAAAGTTACATTTTTCAATTCACTTGGTATTGAAGTAAAACTAATATATAATAAAATGTTTAATATAGTTGCAATAAGAGGGAATCGTATATTTTTTCCTGTATGGTAGCCAGTTATTTCCTGTATTACAGCGGAATAAGATATAATAACTATTTTTAAAAATTAATTTTTCTTTAGTAATATTATTTGTGTATTATTTGAAGGGAACAACATATAATGCCTTATAATATAGAATAATATTCTAGTCAGGAGCAAATAATATCTTGGCATTTGCAATCAAAACCGGATTATATGCGTTTATTTTTGAGCCGTTAATCCCTAAGTATTCCATTCCTGTGAAATGAGTTTCATTCACACTAATTAATCCGTTTGTTAGGATTAATTTCTACAGCTGATGGTTCTTATTTCTCAAAAAATTATTTGCAAATTAAGTTTTTACATATTTATTTGATTGTATAATGTCCCTCGAGTTATGATTAAGATTGTGTTAAATTTGGGATTCAATCGATAAATCCATTGGAAAGTTAATTTTTTATTCTTAATTAATGAGTTTTCCTCACATTTTTACTCTATTGTTTATTTGTCACATCAGGTTTACAACAAACAACATTTAAATCCCCCTCTTACACAGGTACAAACAACCACCTGTACTATTCACTTTGCCAACCAAAACAGTCATGACACGGAACTGCTCAATATTCAATTAATATATTACGCATTTATACAAGCCCGTACCTAAGGACCCCCTACCCCTGGCCAACAATTCTTTGAAGAAATGCAGTTTTTCACCATTCATATACATGTATTGACATGTCAGAGCAATGTAATTAGTAAAACTTTAATCCATAAGTATTCAATTTCTATGAATTGAGTTTTGTTCACCCTGATAAATAATCTGTTTGTTAGAGTTAATGGATTAATTTCTACAGCCTATGGCTCTAATTTCCACAAAAATACAAATTAAGTTTTTCATATTTATTTGATTGTATAGTGTGCCCCGTGCTATGATTAACATTGTGTTAAAATTTGGATTCAATCGATTAACTCATTGGGAAGAAATTTCTTGATTTTTAATTATGGGGTTTCCTCACAATTTAACTCCATTGTTTCTCTCTAACATTTAACTCCATTGTTTCTCTCTAACATTAAGCTTAATACAACAAACAACATTTAAAACCCTCTCTTACACAGACACAAACAAACACCACTATTCACATCGCAAACCACACAATACGTTTATAACACAATATTGCAAAAATATTCAGCTCAATACATTACGCATTTGATACAGGTCTGTGGCCATGGGGGAGGGTCGTTGGGTTCATGTGAATCCCTCACCCCCTTGCCAAGATTCTTTTAAAATCATACAGTTTTCACCAATCTGAGCACTGTCAAGTGATTTTTGGCCAACATTATCAATTTTGACCCCCTTGGTACGTTTTGAAAAGTGTCCCCCTGAGCTCAAACTTATTACGTGCCTGTAATATACCAGAAATATTGCTCAGATTTCATCTGACAAATCACTTATAATAAATTAGGAAATAACATGCATTATGTAAATGATACAAGTAGTATTAAGCCATATTAAAACAAAGTTAAAACTTGTATTCTTTCACATTTCACAATTCATGTGTTTTCTGTTATCCATATGATAACTGAGATAAACACCCGTGATAAACAACAGAGATTAGCCCGTGCAATACAATTGTTTCTATTAGAATTGGACCATTTCTGTTTATAACAGCTGGTTTTATTAATCATTCTTTGTTTTCCGTTTCAATATAGACATATACAAATGGTGCAAGATTTGGTATGTTTAGTTGATAATGTAATAATGCAAATGAAGAAACGGGCGCATTTTACATTTATTGCAAATGTTTCATCTGACAAATTGATGATTATGTTTTGAGCAAATTGGTGCATGGAAGAACAAACTGATGCAAATAACATACAGTATGGACATACAGCTATGTCAGAGCAATATGATAAGTAAGACTTTAATCCCTAATTATTTAATTTCTATAAAATGAGTTTCGTTAACACTGATAGCTAATCTGTTTGTTAGAGTCAATGGATTAATTTCCTACAGCCAACGATTCTAAGTTCCACATACAATAATTTGCAAATTAAGTTTTTTATATTTATTTGATTGTATATTATCCCCAATGTTATGATTAACATTGTGTTAAAATTTGGATTCAATCGATCAATTCATTGGAAAAATATTTTTTTAATTCTTAATTAATAAGTTTTCCTCACATGTTTACTCTATTGTTTCTCTGATCCCCCTTATATTACACAGGCACAACCACCTGTATTCACTTTGTCAGCCACAAATAACAGTCTTGACACAGAAATGCTCATTATTCAGCTAAATACATTACGCATTTTATACAGGCCCGTACCTAGCGACCCCCTCCCCTTGACCATCAATTCTTTCAAAATCATGCAGTTTTTCACCATCTCGTACATGTACAACTGTATTGACATGTCAGAGCAATATAAATACAACTTTAATCCCCAAGTATTTAATTTCTATGACATGAGTTTTGTTCACTGATAACTAATCCGTCTGTTATGAGTTAAAGGATTAATATCTACAGCCGATGGTTCTGATTTCCACAGAAAAATAATTTGCAAATTAAGTTTTTCTAATTTATTGGATTCTTTAGTGTCCCTCTTGCAATGATTAATATTGTGTTAAAATTTGGAATTAATCAATTAACTCATTGAAAAGTTTTTTTTGATTTTTAATGAATGACTTTTCTTCACCTTTAATCCACAGTTATTACCCAAATGTTGAAAGAAACAGTGAAAGGTTAAACTAGGCTCATGAGTATGTTTCAATTTGAGACATAGTATGTGATGTGCTCCAGGTACATCAGAATATTAAAAAGTTCAATTTGGCGCATTAGTATTGTTCAATTTGGCGCATTATTTATGATGTTCAAAGTACATCCTTACAGTGAAAGATTAAACTTGGCTCATGAGTATGTTTCAATTTGGGGCATAGTATGTCATTGCTCCAAGTACATCAGTATTTCAAAAAGTTCAATTTGGCGCGTTAGTATAGATCAATTTGGCGCAATATTTATTATGTTCAAAGTACATCCTTAGAGTGAAAGATTAAACTTGGCTCATGAGTATGTTTCAATTTTGGGCATAGTATGTCATGTGCTCCAAGTACATCAGTATTTTAAAAAGTTCAATTTGGCGCTTTAGTATATATCAATTTGGCGCACTATTTATTATGTTCAAAGTTCATCCTTGTATTGAAAGGTTAAACTTGGCTTATGAGTATGTTACCATTTGGATATAGTCTGTGACATGCTCTAAGTTCATCAGTATTGAAAAGTTCAATTTGGCGCATTGGTATAGTTCAATTTGGCGCGTTATTTATGATGTTCAAAATACATCATAATATTGAAAGATTAAACTTGACTCATGAGTATGTTTCAATTTGTGCCATAGTATGTTATATGCTGTTCTTCAGTATATTAAAAAGTTCAATTTGGCGCATTATCATAGTTCAATTTGATGCATTATTCATAATGTTCAAAGTACATCCTTACATTGAAAGGTTAAACTTGGCTCATGAGTATGTTTCAATGGGATATAGTATGTGATGTGCTCCAAGTTCATCAGTATATTAAAACGTTCAATTTGGCGCATAACCATATTTCAATTTGGCGCGCTATTCATGATGTTCAAAGTACATCCTTACTTTAAAAGGTTAAACTTGGCTCATGAGTATGTTTCAATGGGACATAGTATGTGATGTGCTCCAAGTTCATCAGTATTTTAAAAAGTTCAATTTGGTGCATTATCATAGTTCAATTTGGCGTGTTATTTATGATGTTCAAAGTACATCCTTACATTGAAAGGTTAAACTTGACTCACGAGTATGTTTCAATTTGGGACATAGTATGTGATGTGCTGTAAGTTCATCAGTATATTAAAAAGTTCAATTTGGCGCATTAGTATAGTTCAATTTGGCGCATTATTTATGATGTTCAAAGTACATCCTTACATTGAAAGGTTAAACTTGGCTCATGAGTATGTTTCAATTTGGGACATAGTATGTGATGTGCTTCAAGTACATCAGTATATTAAAAAGTTCAATTTGGCGCATTAGTATCATTCAATTTGGTGCATTATTTATGATGTTCAAAGTACATCCTTACATTGAAAGGTTAAACTTGGCTCATGAGTATGTTTCGATTTTGGACATCGTATGTGATGTGCTCTTACTTCATCAATATATTAAAAAGCTCAATTTGGTGCATTAGTGTAGTTCAATTTGGTGCATTATTTATGATGTTCAAAGTACATCCTTACAATGGAAGGTTGAACTTGGCTCATGAGAGTATGTTTCAATTTTGAACATAGTATGTGATGTGCTCCAAGTACATCAGTATTTTAAAAAGTTCAATTTGGCGCGTTAGTATTTATCAATTTGGCGCGTTTTTTATGATGTTCAAAGTTCATCCTTACATTGAAAGGTTAAACTTGGCTCATGAGTATGTTTCAATTTGGGACTTGGTATGTGATGTGCTCTCAGTTCAATAGTATATTAAAAAGTTCAATTTGGCGTGTTAGCATAGTTTAATTTGGGGCATTATGAACATCATAAATAACGCGCCAAATTAAACTATACTAATGCGCCAAATTGAACCTTTTAATATACTGATGAACCTACAGCACATCACATACTATGTCTCAAATTGAGACTCATGAGCCAACCCAAGTTTAACCTTTTTAACCATTTTATTCATGAAATTGTAAAATATAATGTACTCTGTAATTACTGAATGCTATGTAATTGACAAATATATTGAAATATATGCATATTTTATACTTAAACTTTGTGTTTTGTTCTGTATCGTTTTGTGACACTTGTTGATAAGGTTGATCCGTACTATTATATATGTTATAAATTGTACATGTAACCTAATGATTTGCATACAAAAATAAGTTTTCATTCAGCGCAATCCCTCATCCTTCATAATATTTAATCCCGGGGATTTTATACCGATTCCTTATTGTATTTCATACGTTTGAATATTGCTATCTTTTTAAAATTTAAAAATGCATCACCATCATCAACTTCTGCCACATAATTATACAACAATTAATTTTCCTCCAGATGGCTTCACTCTAAACCTCCGACTAGACTAGGGGTCTAATTTGTCATAGGAAAGTCAGGATTGTCTCAATTTAAAACTGACAAAGAACAAAGATATCACGGTACGCTTTATCTAATTGTAATTTTAACGACACCGAAATTGCTGCTGAATTTTTGGACTAAAAACAAACTTCAAATTAATATGCGCATATTTTACTCAAAACGGACATTAAGTTTGATTAAGCTTTCTTAAGCGAAATGCATGATTTTATTTGTTTACATTAGCGCTTAATTAAAAAATAAAATAGGATTAACTCCAAGCAAATTAGGGCACATCAAAGAATATATAGCCTCGCGTATAAGAGGCGTATAGTTTGTTTTTGGATTACATAATACATACTATACTCATGTTTTCCATGTACTTATATCCTACTATTCCTGGCTCTTAAGAATAATCGGAGAATAGTTCAAACGATATTTAGTATCGTAGAGTATATACCACCAATACTAAATGTTCCGCTTCTGAGGCAAGAATAGTTTGTTTCCCATACCGAATACGATATAGTGAGGACATACTGAACTATATTCACAAATAGTTTGCCACTTATACGCTACTATATTTGGCTTTTTGCACAGTGTGCATTCTCCGATTGACGTCACTAAACACTCAAACTTCACTTAATACATATTCCTACATTAATAGTCACTTTGCTTATGAATAATGCTCGTTAATATCAACCATTAGCTGAATTATTCATAATAAAATACTAGTATTACAAAACTGGAAACTTTTAATCAAAACTTTCCCATAGAACAGCAAACAACCTAATAGACTGTCAATTTCAACTTCTAATCAGAACCTCTTCGTATGTGTAGACTGACAGGGAAATACAACCAATATTCGCATATGACATGTAATGTTTCAGGTACATATATCAGCGGGATGTTGAATTGAATGAACACTTTGTTTTTGTATATTTTATGTAAATAACTGTTTTTTGAGTGCGCATTGTTTGTGATATATGCGATTAGTGATTTGTTCGAATAATAAAGTTGGATGTATAGAAGATACATAATGCCTATTTGACCTATCATCGGCATTTCCCAAGTTCGCCATTTACAAAGAAAGAGTTTTAAGTTTTTGTTAATAGTTAGTAGTTAAATATTTATTATAGTGTCACAGGCTATACATGATGAAGACATTGTACATTTACAAGAAAGGCAAGAATAGCCCCCAGCCGTCTCCGGCTTATGAATGATACACTTTTTATATCAAAGTATTTACTGTTTTTGTTGAAATTACTTTGTGCGATACAATTCATTGATTGTCCAGTCAATAAACTTAGATATAACGATTGCCCCTAGTGTTCGAGATTTTGATGTATTGAATGGACATACGTAGGTTCGACCAACGAGAACCCAATGGCTACTCGTTTTAATGACTTTTTATATGTCCCAACTAAATAATATTTGTTGACCACAACAATAATAACTAATTTTCAGTTTTATTTGTGGTAAATACAATTATTAATTATGAAGCATTGTCTGTTAGATTTCTTGGTTGGGCCTACATGACTACAGATTAAAATCTGGTCATGTTTTTTGGCCAGTTTTTGGCCCAACTTGCATAACATGTACAATATGTTTTCTTTGCACATATATAAAGTGCTAATAAATTAACCGCAACAAACATATCTATTTTGTTACCATTTGTTATGCAACAAGCAAGTAACTTACAGCTAAATGAGCATATGAATCATAAATTCCATCTTATTGTAAATAAGAACATTTATTATCTTATGCGAGGATTTCATTTGTGGCCATACGTCATGCGAGGGGGTGGAGCTTAAATGCTACATCTGTTCTGGTAGCAGAAGTCTTTAGTTAAAATTATTTTCCTGCTACTGCAAGCAGTACATTTACATGGACTCTAATTTTGATTGTGCAAACTGCATACGTTTATATTATTTTTATTACACCACCCATTCCCCTCCACCTCCCTCAGTTTTTGGCCCAACTTGCATAACATGTACAATATGTTTTCTTTGCACATATATAAAGTGCTAATAAATTAACCGCAACAAACATATCTATTTTGTTACCATTTGTTATGCAACAAGCAAGTAACTTACAGCTAAATGAGCATATGAATCATAAATAAACATTATATACATAATTATTTTATCGGAATATTGGGGAGTCTAGCTTCCAAGGTTATTAAAATGTTTGAATCTCCCGCTGGAAATAGGACACACGCAAGTAACAAATCATCTAATGGGCCACGCTGATCAGACAATCCATGGACGTATATCAATTCTTGAAGACAAGATTGCGTCCATCGAACTCTAATTAAAGCATTATTCTCCGCAAGTGTTTACATTTTTGGAACAAATTGTAGGTAAGCATAAACTTTTATTACATCCCACTCCCATCCCCAAACCCCAACCAATTTGTTTGTGACTTTTTATATGTCCCAACTAATTAATATTTGTTGACCAGTTTATAGTTTAGTAAAATGTAATTATGTGCTTTTGAATAAACCAAAGACAATAAGCTTAGACTATTTAATGGGAGGTTTTTGATAAGGGTATATCTGAGGGAAATACTAAATATTTACCCGAGGGACCGTAGGGAACGAGGGTCTCCCCTCCATAAGTTTGACAACCTTAAACTACGTGTTTAACTACGTGTTAAAGCCTCTTTACGATTGAATTTTTCTTTACGTAACCTGCGATGAAATAACTTACATGATTATATCATTGCTAGAAATTGTGTGATTTGATTGGTCGAGTCAGTACCATGTGATCAAAAATACCATAACGTATTTCACAGCTCCATCAATTTTAGGATAATAAAAGACGTGTTGCCTGGCGTATTGCCCGGGAATTCTGACAACTACAACTACACTGACGAAAATAACGTGTACCATTCAATGATACTTGTACGTAATTATGTTCACTTATGGATTAATGATATATTGATTGATTAAAATAAATGATCATAGGGAATGTCTAGCAATGATTAACGTATACATGAAAATATTGGGTGAGACTTGAGATAATGTATGCGGCGCCAGTCAAAATTGAAACTTCTGATTGGGTTCGAAGCCGAGATGCCCGGATATGTCCGAGCAAAAGCCGGAATTCACGTGATTTTTCACGAAGAAGGGGCGGAGTTTAAGCGAGATTCATCGAGACTTCTCCATTTAAGGAAAGTGTCAGTCCGCTTATAACTCCGCCTTTTTGCCCTTAAATGGAGAATGCCATTTTCGAAGGGGTCCTTTTTAGGGGAGATTTTCATCATTTTTTTCCTAGATTTCTTGTATAATAAAACAAATATTTCATTCTTTGTTCGGGCAACACCTGTTGCATTTTCAATGATTTTTGCATCATTGCAAAAAAACCTACGGGCTGCGGGCAATACATACTGCAAAAATCATTGAAAGATGAACAGGTATTGCCCTCCATAGAATGAAATATTTGCTTAATATTGATGGAAATGTAACTTGACTTTAATTTTCTCAATTTTTTCCTCAATTACAATAGGTCGATAATTGATGATAAATTTGATGAATTTTTGAAAATCGTCATTCCCATGTAATCCAATGGGAAATTGAAGGTTCGGGGCAAATGAGAAATCGGGATACCTTTTCAGTGAAAGACTCAGCGAAAAATATTTGAGATAGAAAATTGAATTTTCTCAATTTTTTCCTCAATTACAATAGGTCGATAATTGATGATAAATTTGATGAATTTTTGAAAATCGTCATTCCCATGTAATCCAATGGGAAATTGAAGGTTCGGGGCAAATGAGAAATCGGGATATCTTTTCAGTGAAAGACTCAGAAAATTGAATTGTTTAACTTTTTTGTACACTAAGTGTTTAGTTTTTTAAAGTATTTCATCGCAGGTTAAGGCAAAGAGGCTTTAACACGTAGTTCAATGGGGGAGCTAAGGTTGCCAAACTTATGGAGGGGAGTGTATATTGTATTTACCGAGGGATATACCCTGTGTCAAAAATTGAGCAATTCAATAACTGATTTATCCTATACTTAAAAGATTATGAGAATTAAATATGCATTGTTAGGGGAAAAAAATTGAAAATATTTTGAAAGTAATGTGAAAAAAATGTGACAAATAATGAAAAAAAAAATTGAAAAAGAATTTTGAAAAAAAATTGAAAAAAAGTTTTGAAAAAAAAATTTTGAAAAAGAAAATTGGGATTTTTTTTTAATTTAAAAAGGAGCGGGACCGGGATGGATACAGCGTGTATCTATCACGGTCCCTGGCCTAGATACACTATATATTGCCGCTCGTTATGTACCTAGAACCTGAGTAGGTATGGAATAAACTAAGTATGAGATAAATAAAGATTATCCCATACTTGGACGTGTTACATGTACATAAAGCCGGTTTGTAAAAACTTTTATCCCATACTTGGACGTGTTACAGGTACATAAAGCCGGTTTGTAAAAACTTATATTTTCATCAGCGGGCAGATATAGCTTTACATCCCGCTCCGAGCGGGCAGATATAGTATATCTGCCCGCTACGTCATAATCGCCGCTCGCATATTGGTTCATAATTTGTAACGTTCGCGTAATAAATGTAAACGACAACGGAGAAAAACGTTAACAATCGTGATCTGTTTGATGACCAAGATTGGTATGGGATAAACATATTATCCTATAGTCGGTTCAGGATATTGGGATTATCCCTTGGCCATATAATATATCTTCCCTCGGGACCTACGGCCCTCGGCCAGATATATTATATTTGCCTCGGGATAATCCCAATATCCTGAACCTCATATAGGATAATCTCTATATATTTCATCAGCGGGCAGATATAGCTTTACGTCCCGCTCCGAGCGGGCAGATATAGTATATCTGCCCGCTACGTCATAATCGCCGCTCGCATATTTGTTCATAATTTGTAACGTTCGCGTAATGACTGTAAACGACAATGGAGAAAACACAGACAATCGGGATGTTTGATGGTTTAAAAAGGGAAGGAGCATCCACTTAATCAAAAATTCGAGAAAGTAAATGTCGGATTATTTGAGAGAATAGGAAAATCCGCCCACGGCCAAGAAAACAAAACTGGACATGAATATTCTAAAATATTTCCACGACTGAACAATGTGAACCAGATGACCAATATTGGTATGGGATAAACATATTATCCTATAGTCGGTTCAGGATATTGGGATTATCCCTTGGCCAATACAATACAATGTTCTATTTATCCGGCATGAGGTTCAGAATATTGGGATTGTCCCGAAGCCAATATAATATATCTGCTCAAGGGCCATAGGGATAATTCAAATATCCTGAACCGACTATAAGGTGATTTGTTTATCCCATCCCAATTACATTGTTCCAAAGTTCAGAAACTTTGCAATCAACCGTGGAATTATTTTGAGATATTCATGTCCAGTTTTGTATTCTTGTCCGTTGCCGGATTTTCCTGTTCAAATCTTTTATTATTAACGGGGCATACATGCTTAAAAGAAGGGAAGGAGCAGTATGATTTGTTAATAATCAAATATAAGAACAGGAAAATTCGGCTACGGACAAGAATACAAAACGTTTTTTATGAATATTCTAAAATTATTCCACGGATGGTTGCAAAATTTCTGAACTGTGGCCAAGTAGACGTTGTGAAACAAATGACCAAGATTGGTATGGGATAAACAGATCATCCTATAGTCGGTTCAGGATATTGGGATTATCACGGGGCCAATATAATATATTTGCATTTTGAGCACGTTCTACGTTCTAGAGGACGTTCTCCAGAACGTAGTGAGAATTAGTTCTGTGTGATAGATGGGTTAGATGCTATTTTCTTAAGATTCATGAATTACATAACTGATTGTCAAGATCGATTAACAAGATAGCTACCGTAGGTGATTATTTAACATTATTTAATTGTATTATTGTTTTCATAGATGGCAGTACAAGTTAGTGTAAAATAAGTGTTGAAAGAAGACACAAGTATAAATGTTAATATTGAATTAATAGAAGAAATACATGAATACTTTGACATGCTTGAGTGGGCATATTGATTTTATTTGATTTGAACTTTCTGAAACTAATATCCTACATAAGCTTTGAAAATATGGTATGTATCAATATAAGAATAAAACCGAGTCCTGGAGTAACAGTCCTCGATTGTGCTTTTACGATTGTGCCACAAAAATACTCCTTGTCCTGGATTGGTAATACCTCAATATAATGTTTTTATAAATAGGTTGCTCCCTATTACTTGTAATTATGATTGTGCAACAAGAAAGACGCCTTGTCCTGGATTGGTTATACCTCAATATAATGTTTGTAATAGGTTGGTCCCGATAACTTGCAATTATAATTAATTGTGCCACAAAGAGATATATCGTCCTTCAGAACTGATTATTGTATGTTCGTTTGCTACTTAGAATTATGCTCAATTGTCTTGCATTCGACCCCTTTTTGTCAAGTTTTAATACAATGTGCAATTTTAAACGCAACGACATTTAAGTTAAAAGTGATAAAGTTTGGCAATTTATGTTATTTATTGTACATTTACTGATTACTATCTGTATATGGCGATAACGCTAGTGAAAAGCGCTTTACAAAATCGCCATCCTGAATACACCTACATTTCTAAAGCTCCTTAGGAATTTAATTTTGAAATAACACATTTCTAAAACGCCTTTCGTGCATTTTAACGATGTCCAGCAGATATGTACATCTAAAGTAAATATAATCTTTTAGCATTTAAGAGAAAGCGTAACCGAGACTTTTGCCAGTGATGTGAACTTACTTTCAATTTTGGCGATATAATTTGATGACCTTCTGCATTTTTGGGTCCCATCCATCATTTCTAAAACGCATGGTGTAATTATAGCAAATGAATCCACTCCGGCTCATACATAATAATAATTATAAGTGCAATTTTATTTTAGAATGAAACAATGACATATTACTGAATGCATTACCAGGATTAGTTTTACATGTACCTGCAACGGTGAACAGTCCAGAATATAGTCCCCAATCAAATATATAAACGGATTTATACGCATACATGTGTGCGATGCAGCTCAAACAAAAAAGTTAGAACAACTGTTTCGATTCTTCAACATAGAAGTAAAACCTTTTTTTGAATATTACATGCACTACGAACGATGCAAACGTGAAAGAATTTGATAAATTATCGTTCACGACGATTGTAATTGTCACCGGTAGTGCAGGTAGAATAAGAATTATTAACAAACGAACTGATCAATAGAAATAGGCAATTTCGGCACTATTTACTTTTGAGCTCTCGGATTTTTTTTATGTATATAATGCAAAACCTTTGCCATCGAAGAAGTCGTCCTCGTTGATCACAACGTTTGATCTGGTAAGTAATATTTTCAAAAATCAGTTAAATTAAATTTATCGAGTTATAATTTCAATAGTCTAGAATCTTAAGTTTTAATTAAAAAATATCTGAACTTCCTGTTCAATTTCAATTTTCTTTTAATGATTCTTTTCACTATTCACTATTAAACATTTATAACATAATTTCTCACTAAAGATGGAGCTTATATCGTCTGACAAAAGTAAGACATCATTTTTATTCATCATGAATATTTTGTAATTTATAATTTCATTGATCGCAAAGTGGGTCTGCAACAATAAAGTTGGTAGGATTACATATATCTAAAATGGACAAATTATTCTAATGTCAATAGTTTGTACCATTGACATTAGAATTGACATTATCAACTTCATATAAGATTACTTTACAATTCCAGAATTATTTGATTTATTTGTTTAATTATTTTGTTCAAGAATTAAAGATTACAAACCGATTACATTGTTTCGACTTTTTATAGGAAGCAAACGACAACTACAACATGAAAGCTGTTTTCCAGTTGATGTTTTACATCTTCGTTTTAGCGGAAACAATCACGGCGAGAGGTAAGCGCATCGTTGTTACTTAAACACTAGAGACGATTTGAGAGTAGTTTTTTATATCATTTTCTTTATTTATAATTTAAGAATTTTGCTAACAACAATCAAGGCCTGTATTTTAAAAGGCCCAGCAGTTCTTAATCTAATTTACGATAACACTTTTAACTTTTGTAAGTTCGCTGTAGTGGAGTCAATTACGGCAATAAAATCCTAGAATTGCACTGTCATACTATACATAAAGCATCATTTTTGACCAAAGAATCATTAATACATATATTTTTATTGATATCTACCGAAGTTGTATTAAAAATGGCCCCAGTAGTTAATAAAGGCCTCGAAAATATTGAACATTTACATAGAATCCCATGTTAATTTATCGGCCTGCAGAAAAGTTATTGAGCATTAATGTCTTCCAAGTATGTAACAATAAAATGAGTGCCTTCAAAATAAAAATGGAGACAAGCTGAATTTTGCCTGATTGCTATATATATATTTGCACTTGAAATTTGGAAAATCCACTATAGCCGCCATTACAAATTACTATTAATTTGGTTTACTAAAGTTATCTAAAAAGTTAAATTTTCTAATATTGAAGATCTCTATAGTTTCTATATAGATGCATTCATTTGAGATATAGTGGAAAACAATATTTCCCATGTTATTTTCCCATAAGGAAAACTCATGCGATCCATCAGTCCATTGCTTTCAGTTTAATTTTTGTCAACCAAAATTGATATCTTTGAAATCCCGAATGCATGCATTTTTCTTTTAGGAGATTAATCGTTTCTCAAAACGCAATACATTGATGCATTAAGCGTTGACAAACCAGGTGTGGAAGGGCTGAAAATCGAGAAAACATTTCAGCAAAACACGTTGGCGGGGCGTTTGCACCTTCCCTGTCTTAAAGTCCAAGTTATTCTGTCATCTCTATGACTTCTTTTCTTGGAGATAATGTATTATCATGTATTATTTGGTGTTGATTTTATTTTAGTTTCGAACTCCAAAAATCATATGACTAACACACATGGCCGGTACATGCTAAACTAATCATGAGCTACATTGAAAGGAGTACCTTTAAAAATCGAAATCCAAATTCATTTTATTTACGGAATATAAGATTACTGATTTGTGGTGATGTGGTAACATTTCAAGAGTTTATATTGGAGAGTCAAACTGTCCAGTAACCGCATCGTATTGACGTAACGGTATCATACATTTCCATTTACCATCCCTTACGTGGTGGAAGATATCGTTGAACAATGACGCACGATGTATTAACAAATGATCATACTCCACGGAATATAAGATTACTGATTTGTGGTGATGTGGTAACATTTCAAGCGTTTATATTTGAGAGTCAAACTGTCCAGTAACCGCATCGTATTGACGTAACGGTATCATACATTTCCATTTACCATCCCTTACGTGGTGGAAGATATCGTTGAACAATGACGCACGATGTATTAACAAATGATCATACTCTAGAGTTCATTCTCATGTCATATAAGCCTGATTTGTTTAAAATATCAAAGCATAGCGTGATTAAGTAGGTTTAATTCGATGAAAACTAAACATTCATCTGATTTTTCAAAATGAGTATTCTGCTTCAATTATTACATTTATATGCACACTAGTATCTTGTTGACCTATATTCAGCACTGTATTGATGCATAGGCCACTTATTAGGGTCATAATTCAATCATGAAGTGTAGAGGCATAGATTCCAAACCAGGAAGTATTTTTGTGTCTGTCAAAATCCATTTACATCCTACGCATCCCTGCATCTTATCCAAATATGTCACTACATAATGAAATATAATAGTATAATCTTTGGTTTTACATACTTGTATGATATTTGATAAGTGTAAAAGTTGTTTTTGGAGCATTTTTCTATAGCCATTTTGTAGGGAAAAATGATGGAAAAATGTACAACCTTTTAATTTTAAGTATGACCTGAATCGATTGCAAACTTCATATTTGCACATTTGATGAGATAAACCATTTGTGTCGTATTGTGAAATTATTAAGTTTGCAATCGATTCAGGTCATAGTGTATTTATGGTATTTCTGTGATAATCAATGGAAACCAATGGCCTCTATTGGGATCTGCTGATATCCTCATGTTAAGTCAATGGTGCACAGCCCCATGTAAGTCAATACAACCTTACTGAACGAAATGATCCCTATCTCAGCTTATGTGTGTCCGAGCACTTTAATATTTTCCAAAGTATTATATGACATTTTATTCTTCATGTTACACATACGAATGATTCATTTTGACCAAAAGGAAATTTGCCAATAATTGCACCTTGTCCTTTGTGGCACTACCTTCGCGTGATACTGACCAGTGGCCATGTCTTATTTTTAGGTTTTTAATTCACCTTCAAGATTGCGTCCATTCTGACATCACGGCCATATCCGTTGAATACGTCTTCTTATCCTTATGCCAGGTGTAATTTATAGACCGATAGGAGAAAGAACATTGCAGTGATATAATTGTTATTTTTATCTCGAAAATTGTATCCGCGGGTATATAAATGCTTCATACTATTGAGGTGAAAACCTGTTCGTCTTTCAATGATTCTAGGAAAGTCCTGGGGACACAACTTGCGGAGTCATTGAAATTACTGCAACTGGTATTCACCGAAAATAGCATGAAATATTTGTTTCAACATTCACTGTTATATTCACCACTCTCTTGGTGATGGGAATGTCTTAGAAGAACATGAATTATTAGATCTTTTTCTATCACTTTCAGATTTACACTGGACGATGTAATGGGAGTGTTCACACCTGGTGAACACTCCCATTTACATGTTTTATGCAACCATTTTGTATAACACCTGTTCATTTTGAGTAAATAATTCAGATTTTGAATGACATGTTTTTTTCATTTTATTGTCTTATCTCGGGCTATCATTTTATCCACCCATGGATAAAAATGGTATCCCTAAAAAGCATATGATATCCTCTACTCATTGTAAAAAAAACTCATCATGTTTTCCCTTGGAAATATACAGGTTGAATTGTTTATAAAGAACCCCTATTGGATCCCTTATCAATTAAGTTCCCATGTCACATCCTGTACCAGAAGTACTCCCAGGGATTTCAAATTAGTTATATTTTAGAGCTTGTTAATAAAGGTTAAAAATGTTGTTTCTATGAAACATTCCCAAGGTATCGACCTTGGCCAGTATGATATTTTCCCTAGCGATAACATATTTTCCCTCGGAATAAAATTAATATTCCATTCCTTCCATTAAAGACATTAAATAACCTCTTTATATTCACTCATCAAATGCAGAAACTAACAATTACAAGTAAATCGTATTTTCTCCAATGTCAGATATAACCATAAGCACATTCTGGATATTTATTATTAAGAGGTTCTTTTTAATTCAATTCATAAACGCAATATTTGTTATTTTAGAATGCTTATTCAATAAGCTAGGTTTGGAGTACACTGGGAATGTTTCCAAGACCAGAGAAGGTCTCACATGTCAACGTTGGGATGCACAGACATCGCAGGACTATACCTATGCCTCCCATGAATTCCCTGATGCCACTATCTCTGATGCCAGCAATTATTGTCGTAACCCTGATGAAGACTCAGACGGACCGTGGTGCTTAACTGTGGACCCTGATATTATCTATGATTACTGTGACATCCCGTATTGTCGTAAGTAAAATTTGTAATGACCTCTTGATACATGTAGATGTAATTGTATAGTGAAAGCATCCAGGGGTTATTATTTGCATTTACTGCTTTTGTCAAGATGTCAGGTTTCAGCCCATTCTTCAAATATATCAGGTACACAATATATTGTATAATTGTATAAGGGGGCATTTTAATTATGTCAGGATCATTACATGTATACAGGGTGTCAAATTGTGTCGTGACCCAAATCCACAGCATAAACTAGGAGAGGTACACACGCATACTATATACCATCGTACAGAGCATTCAATTGTGTGGAAAGATAAAGATTCATGGTAGAAAATGAGACATATTTGAACTTTTAAAAGTCAGTATTACCATATTAGGCAGCCTAAAATGGATGCCAGTCTACCTGGATATGAACCTAAATCTCAATACTCTTTTGGGGTTCTTGTGCAGGGCATCTTGGAATTTCCGTTGTCTTCAGCTTCCATAAGTTTATCTGAAATATCCATTAATAGGGGTTCCACGTGCTCTACAGCGTTTAAGTCGTAGTTGTTGCTCGATCTGGTACTGATCAATATCAAAAGTGTATACAGGATATCTTCAAAATCATTAAAAAGAGCACTGTACTGGATATATATATAGCACATTTCAAATGCTTGTGAAATCATGTAACAATATCTGACCTTGGTCATCTTGATTTTTTTATCCAGCATTGAATACTCTTTCCAGTGACATACAGAATGTAAGGTTATTTTCCTAGTTTATGCTGTGAAAGGGGCGGGGGCAACGCCATTTGACACCCTGTAAATGGGCAAATTTACGATAATTGATATTTTCAAATATAGTCAAATTCTATTTTTCTACCAAAGCCTGTGCCATGTGTGTTGATATCAACGACATTTAATGTGTGCTATTTTAATGCCAATCATGACCATCCGGTATACACTAGAAATATCGCTTATTTGTTCTTAAAAACAGCTTTAACGTTGATTTTGTTTGAGTCAAAAAAGTCAAAGTTTGCTAATATTAACTCGGACAACATTTTTAAACAGTTTAAAAAATGTCGGCGCTCTTGCTGAACATCTCGCTTTACTCCGAGCTTTTCTACGACCTATTACGACCCCGACGCTTTAATCAAGTTTTGTTACGCTTTGGTGCCGCTTTACAAGTCGCTTTAAAGCGCCATGTTTTAGTGCCGCTTTGCTCACCGATTTAAAGCGTGGCATTCGCGGTTGGTGTGAACATAGCTTTACGGTTCCTCACGCGTTGATCCCGCTTCGACCAGGCTTTGTTACGCTTGAAATCACGCTTTGATAAGCTTTGATAGGCATTATTACACTTTGATGCGATTGTGACGCTTTAAATCAGTCTCTGATACGATTGCTAAGCTCTGTTGTGCATTGCTACGCTCTGTTAAGCTCTGTCACGCATTGGAAAATGTCGAGATCGCGGATTTCATGCCGCATTTGATCCAATGACTATATAAGGATGCAGTAGATCCATAAAACAGTTGCATCTTTAACTTGAGAACATGATGGCAGAACAACAAGATCCAGAAATTCAAGATGGACCGGAGCATGACCTATCTGAATGTTTGTCGCACGGTGTGAAAGAGCGTGAGAGAGCGTGAGGAAGCTTGTCAAGCGTAACAAAGCCTAACAAAATGTTTCAATCCTTGATTAAAGCGTCTCAATTTGTTTGAAAGCTTGAGTCCTCCATGAAAGAGTGTGATATTGATGAAAGCATCAGATCTTCATGTCAGATCGTAGCAAAGCTTGAGACATCTTAACGAAGCGTGTCAAGTTGTAACAGACCGTGAAGAGACAGGGGTCCCCGCTTTGAACCAAGCTCTGTTAAGCTTTCCTATGCTTTGGGTCAAGCTTTGTTAAGCTTTGATACGCTCTCGGCGCTTTAATCAATTTGTAACAGAGCGCCCAAACTTTTTAAACAGTTCAAAATGTTTTGGTGGTCTTGCCGAATATCTCGCTTTACTCCGAGCTTTTCTACGACCTATTACGCCCACTACGCTTTAATCAAGCTTTGTTACGCTTTGGTGCCGCTTTACAAGCCGCTTTAAAGCGCCATCAAAGCGCCGTTGGTGTGAACGTAGCTAAAGCTACGTTCACACCAACGGCGAATGCCACGCTTAAATCGGCGAGCAAAGCGGCACCTAAGCATGGCGCTTTAAAGGGACTTGTTCTGCCATCGTCTTCTCGAGTCACAGATGCAATGGTTTTATGGATCCAGTGCATCTTTATACAGCAATTTGATCAAACGCGTCATGATAAAGGCGATCTCGAAAATGCACAACAGAGCTTGGCAATCGTATCAAAGCCCCATTAAAGCGTCATAATCGCATCAAAGCGTATACTCAAGGGGCGAGGAGGAAAATTCTCAATAAATGGTGTATAGTTGGTTTGGCAGCATTTTCAGTTAGGGGAGAGTCTTGGATGAAACTTCCTCCTAGGTGATAGCTTCACAGAGTGGTAGGAAGTTCTTTTTTTTGAGAAGTTCGCCCCCACCCCCCAAAAACGACCCACCCTGGGGAAAAAAATTGTTCACAGTAAATAACCTTAGATATTTTGATGTTTGTAAGTGACATACATAGATATTATATATATGAATCATTTGCAGTATAATTGATGCTGATTGCTCCTAAGAAAATTGAATATTAGTACAAAGTGTGTACCCCAGGGGGCAAATTCGTGACTCATTTTCTTACTATTTTGATCCTAACTTTACAATTAGACACTGTAAGAGGTTGAAAAAATTCATGGGAAGTGCCCAATAGCAGGGCTAGTAAATCTGAAAGATGCAAAGCCATTGAAAAGGTAGGAGCTGAGAAAAAAATTGTTGATTTTTGACATTTTTGACAGTTGGATTTTGTGTATGACTATAGCTGACCCCTATAGTTTCTAGATTCATCCCTCTATAATGATATTTATGGTTTTATAGTGTGGAACTAAGATGTAAAACATAATTTAGATGGGTTTTAAGGAAGTTAAAGGTTTTAAACAAGTCCAAAATTTGAAAAATTGTAAATATAAGGTTTCAAATTTACATATTCCAGGTATAGCCATGGCTGACCCCTATAGTTTCTAGATCCATCCCTCTATGATGATATTTATGGTTTTGCCATGTGGAACTAATATGTAAAACACAATTTAGATGGGTTTTAAGAAAGTTTAAGGTTTTAAACAAGTCCAAAATTTGAAAAATTGTGAATATAAGGTTTTAAATTTACGAATTTCAGGTATAGCCACGGCTGACCCTAATGGTTTTTACATACATACCTCTATGATTAAATATACAGTTTTAGAGGGTGGGACTAAGATTTAACATATCCAAAATGAATTTTAAACAAGTCCGAAATTTGAAGAATTGTAAATGTTAGGTTTCAAATTTATGAATTTCAGGTATAGCCAAAGATGACCCTTATGGTTTTTACATCTATACATCAGGGATGAAATTATTATTAGAGTATTTAACTAAAATGTAAAAGATACCTAAGATGAGTTTGAAGGAAGTTCAAGGTTTTAAACAAGTGCAAAATTTGAAAAATTGATCTCAAAATTGGTCTCAAATTCACGTTATTCAGGTACAGCCTTGAATGAGCCCTGATAATTGAAGGTTATGAGCATAATAGTATCAACTATGATATCATAGCTTAGAGACCAGGTGTAGAATATATACCTGTTGCAGCGGTTAGTCTGCTGCATATAGATGGAGTGAAAAGTCGTGAACTACAGTAAAATCTCTCTAATCTGAATGCTACTGGTATTTGAACCAGCTAAAAGCATTCTAATTAGGAGTGTTTGAATTTTGAGGTTTTTACATCTACAATACAAGTTCTGGATTTTGAAGAAATATGGATGCATTCTCAATGAAAAATATTAATAATATTTATACTGACCACATAAAAAGCTTAATAGCATTCCAAAATCCAATTCAAAAGTTTTGATATCATAACAATTCAGTGTTAAACTGACAATATTTGAGCAATTTTGTAAGAAATATGTGATATTTGGTAAAAAGAGTTCAAGTTAGACGGGTTAATTTTTCAAATATGAGTGTTCACTGTTCGAAGTAAGAGGTATTCAGATTTCAATTTTTTAAACATAGGAGTCAATGGGAGGAAAAATTGGACTGGGAAAAGTGTTCAGATTGGTGGGTGTTCAGATTAGTCAGGTGTTGGGATGATTGGTAGGTATTCACAATAGTCAGATTTCGGGATATACAGGTTTCACTGATGATTTATCATTTATACAAGATGATGAACTAGAACTACTGTACTAGGTGCATTTGATGATTTTTACCACAATGTTAATACTATGTCAGGAAAAGAAAGCACCCATGACACTTTGCTTGTACAACTTGAAAATCAACAACACTTTAAGATTTGATAAAGGTGTCTACCAAATGAGTAATCCACATAAATTTAAATACAAGCACTTGGCATGATATTCCCTATGATGCTATTTATAGATTTTTAGTCAATGTTATTGATCAGCTTATTGGTTTCATTACTTTCTCTAGAATCTAAAATTGACCTTGGGTTTATGAGAGTGGTAAATTGGAATGCAGTTATATGTAGTATTGAATTGGCTGGAATTGGACACACGTTGCCTAGCTATGGGTGAGTAAACTATGATCTTATATGGATACAAACAGTTCATTCAGAACTTAAAAAGGGGTTTGAAATTGAGATCGATGAAACCATACCACAAATTGATAAAACTTCCGTGATCGATGCAATGGCTATGACAAAAGGAAAATTAAGATTAACTTATATGTTGAAATTTGGAGAGTTTTGGAAAGCTATATTTGACTACTCCATCAAATCTAGTAAAGGAGTCCAAAGAATAGATTTCATATTAGACTCCTAGTAGTCTCCATCAGTAAAGGATTCTGAAAGAATGCAAATTTTCAAAGATTACAAAGAAATTTAATAAAGCAGCATTCTAAAAGTGTGCCAAATGTCAAGATTGTTTTAAGTGGAACTATTGGGGAGAACTCAAATATCTGTGAAAATGATAACTGAAATCCCCTGTTAAATTCCACTCTTGAAGAGGCTTATTTTAAACTTATTCACTCTGTTTTACATTCAGCAGGAGAACATGTGGGACTGCAGTAATTTGCATCAAATGACACTGATTTTCTAATTTTATGACCATCATTTCAATAAATGTAAAAAATTCTTCAACTGCTAGAAAATGTCATCTGCAAAGTCAGTATGTAAACATTTTCTACAATGTCTGTTTGTTTGAAACATATTGATCATATATATCACCATATATACTTTTTTGATCTACATGAAGATTTTAGTGTGACAAGATCCTTTTATCCTGGAGTTCCTAATCTCATTGCACTAACAGGAGTTTCTAGGCCCAGCGGGGTATGATCCTTATAATCCTTATTTACTGTTGCCTGATGACAAGTTGTTTTATTGGGAGTGTAGTGATTATAATTTGATAATTTATAATAATATTTTGTATTAGGAGATGATCATTGCTTAATTACAGTATGGGCGTAACAAAATATCGAGAAATCATGTTTCTTTTAATTTACCATGTCTTTATGTATTTTGACAATGTAGAACATTACATCGAACATGTTGATGTGAAAAAGTAAAAATGCTATATCACATAATAAATATCATCAAATTATAATTAATTAGTTATAATCCATTTAATCAATCAATTACTACACTGTATACGATATCCCTAAGAGCAGTTACACTTTAGGGGGCGGGTGGGATTTATTAACCTCTCACCCCCTTAGGAACTCTAGGGTAAGGTCCTCAACTCTAATGATTTTTCTTTTAACAATACTTGTAACATGGATCAAACCTGACCACAATATTTTCAACATCTAATTTCTAAGCTAAAAAGTCATACATTCAAAAAGATAGACATCCAAGCAATATCTGAAATTGTAAAGGAGGACGGAAAGTATCGCAACAGATTTAGGACAGTCACATGTTGGATTTTTGCTATTTTCTGAGGATTTGAGGAGGTGCATATGTTAGGCCAATGTATTTCCTCCAGGAAAAGCACTCGTAGAGATGATAAAATAATTTCTATTTGAGACAGGGTGCAAACAACCCACCCACATGCATCAATATGTTGTGTTTTGACACACAGTTAAACTCTTTAAAGAAATAATGCATTCCATCAGGGGTTTAAAAGATATCAAATATGGGTGACCAAAATTAAGCTGAAAGTAATGGAGCACATGAGTTTTCCCTATGGGAAAATAACAGGAAAATATTGTTTTCTGCTTTATCTAAAAGAAATTTATTATTCCTTTTTATGGGTTAACTTTGTCTCAAAACGCAACATATTGATGCAACAAAAATTGAAAAAGCAGGGGTAAAAGGGCTTGAAAATCAGGACAACATTTCCGAAAAAACATGTGGCTTGATTGTTTGCACATTCGCTGTCTCAAAGTCCAAACTATTTTATCTTTCTTTTCCCGTAGGTAATGCAATGGCCTATCATATGCACCTGCTTAAATCCTCAGGAAACAGACAAAATCTAACATATGACTGTCTGTTGCGATACTTTCCTTGCTCCTTTGAGACCTGATGTTTCTCAATTTTTCAAACATTGCACTTGTTAAAATTCTTAAACTTCCTTAAAATTCATCTTCGGTATGTTTTACTTCTTAGTTTCACACTCTAAAAATATATGTTTCATCATAGAGGTATGGATGATTTTGGACTTGTTTAAAATATTTAACTTCCTTAAAACCCATTTAAATTATGTTCTACATCTTTACTTCCATACTACAAACCATAAATATCACCAAAGAGGGATGGATTTAGAAACTATAGGGGTCAGCCATGGCTATACCTGGAATTCGTAAATTTGAAACCTTATATTTACAATTTTTCAAATTTTGGACTTGTTTAAAATCTTTAACTTCCTTAAAACCCATCTAAATTATGTTTTACATCTTAGTTCCACACTATAAAACCATAAATATCATCATAGAGGGATGGATCTAGAAACTATAGGGGTCAGCCATGGCTATACCTGGAATTCGTAAATTTGAAACCTTATATTTACAATTTTTCAAATTTTGGACTTGTTTAAAACCTTTAACTTCCTTAAAACCCATCTTAATTATGTTTAACATCTTAGTTCCACACTATAAAACCATAAATATCATTATAGAGGGATGGATCTAGAAACTATAGGGGTCAGCCATGGCTATACCTGGAATTCGTAAATTTGAAACCTTATATTTACAATTTTTCAAATTTTGGACTTGTTTAAAACCTTTAACTTCCTTAAAACCCATCTAAATTATGTTTTACATCTTAGTTTTACACTATAAAATCATAAATATGATTATAGAGGGATGGATCTAGAAATTATAAGGGTCAGCTATAGTCATACACAAAATCCAGCTGTCAAAAATGTCAAATTTTTCGAAAATTCAACAATTTTTTTCTCAGCTCCTACCTCTTCCATGGCTTTGCATCTTTCAGGGTTACTAACCCTGCTATTGGGCACTTCACATGAATTTTTTCAACCTCTTACAGTGTCTAATCGAAAAGTTAGAATCAAAATAGTAAGAAAATGAGTCACGAATTTGCCCCCTGGGGTACATACTTTGTACTAATTTTCAAATTCTTTAGGAGTTATCAGCATCAATTATACTGCAAGTGTTTCATATATATAATATCTATGTATGTCACTTACAAACATCAAAATATCTAAGGTTATTTAGTGTGAACAATTTTTTCCCCAGGGTAGGGTGTTTTTGGGGGGTGGGGGGCTAACTCCTCAAAAAAAAGAACTTCCTACCACTCTGTGAAGCTATCACCTAGGTGGAAGTTTCATCCAAGACCCTCCCCTAACTGAAAATGCTGCCAAACCAACTATACACCATTTATTGAGAATTTTCCTCCCCGCCCCTAGAGTAGTAATAATGCTTACCAAAGCTTATCAAAGCGTGATTTTAAGTGCAACAAAGCCTGGTCGAAGCGGGATCATAGCGTGAGGAACCGTAACAAGTCGGGAAACCAGAGCGTATCAGAGCTTTTCAGAGCGTAACATTACTTAGGAGATCGTGATATTTTTGGAAAAGTAAACATGATGACAGCGCTTTGCTCGCCGATTTAAAGTGTGGCATTCGCCGTTGGTCTGATAAATCAATTTTATCAATTCTGATAGTAACAACCCAATCACAGTTGTCGTAAAGAGGCCATGCGTCGACCGCAGATCAATTAAATCAGTGAATTTCTGCGGCGAGCCCAGAAAATACTACGCTCGCCTTACGGTCTCCCTGCGGCCACCGTTGGACCTTTCTGCGGTCTGGCAACATCCTGTTGATAACACCCCAGTCATATTTGTCGTACAGAGGCCGTGCGACAACCGCAGATCAATTAAATCAGTGAATTTCTGCGGCGAGGGAAGAAAAACTACGCTCGCCTTGCCGTCGCATGGTACCCGTAGAAATCATAACTCGGATTTATAATATTTGTTCATTTCTGCGGTCCCCGTAGAAATCAACAGGCCGTTGCCAGACAGCAGAAAGGTTTAACGTCAGCTTTGCCGTTGACTTGCGTCAGCTGTAGGTTTGAGGCGTATTGTACCTTTAGAAACAGTTTTTATGTCAGTTTTCGTTCATATATTTGCTGCAAACACAACACAATACGTATACTGTTTGATGTAAGGTAACTGATACCACAGCAACATAAATTACACTTGCACTTTTTATTCGATACTATATCCTTACACTACAAACAGAATTTATAAATTGTACTGCTGATGTAGATAAAATAAAAAGAAGAATTAACGTTAAAATCAATAGAAGTTCAAAAACTCGCCGTGCGGCTGCCGTAGGAAATGTGACTGCAAAAGCATCTGACCGCAGAAATTCCACGGCGAGCGGAGAAATGTTACTGACCGCAGAAATGATAGACGGCACGGTCGTCGCGGGAAATGTGACTGGGGTGTTACTATGGGGACCGCAGAAATGAACAAATATTATAACTCCGAGTTATAATATCTATGGCTACCCTGAGGCCTGTAAAAAATGGATACGCCGTTTTGAGACCACAAGGCGAGCGTAGTTTTTTACGCTCACCGCTGCAATTCACTGATTTAATTGATCTGCGGTCGACGCACGGTCTCCATACGACAAATGTGACTGGGGTGTATCTTGAATAAGTATTTGCAATATAGAATATGTTAAATAGCTAGGCTTGCAAACATATGGATTATTGTTAAGCCTGTGTTTCGATCGTCCACTCACAACTATCGAAGCCAAACTTTGGATTAGCCTATTTATAATCCCCAAGTACGGACACGTGCACATTCTATTATTGAAATATTCTGTAGAAAAACACGGCCCTTTATGTAATTGTCACTGTCAACAATTTATGCGAGAATTATTTAAATATATTTTTTAAATATGAATTTTAGTGCAATTACTTTATGTTCCTTTCTAGCAATTCTTGAGAATGGAATAAAATATCTTTCCGAACCTTGTTGGTACAAAATAGCATATACAACATTTTCTTAGACCATTAAATTTTATAGTTATACAAATGAAATTTGGTTAATTTAATGTTCAAAATTACACTTGGTAAAAAAGTAATAAAAAATAGAATAAATGTTTGATAAGTTGCATTAAGAGAGAAACGTAGAGAATATTTTTTCCAGTATAGTAGACAGATATTTCTTGTATTATAGCGGAAAAAATATAATACGTCTTTTTAAGAATTATTTTTGATTCAATAATATCATTCGTGTATTATTTAATAAAGGGAACATCATATAAAAAAAATATATAAAATTAGTCTTTTATTTCATTCACAAGATACTTTTTTAAATCAACCAAACTTTCCTTCCGAACAATATTGAGAGACCCCAACGCATTGTGTATATGTCGTTTTGTTCCAATGAGGTTCGGATAGATGTTTCATTTCATTCCGAACATATGATAGTAAGAACAAAAGAAGTGTCTGATGTGTTTTTTAAGAAAATTAGAGAAAACTAAACATATATTTCTCGAATTAAACTGTAAGCATTCGAAAAGATGATCACTAGATTGACGACATGTGTTCACCTCAGTTCGCCATATAGATACCAATCCTTTCAGTAATTAAAACATCTGTTTTCAGAATATTTTGCAGAATGTAAAACAGACACTTTAGGCACTGGATATCAGGGGAAGCTATCCGTTTCTAGGTCTTGGAAAGATTGTCAGAGATGGGATTCTCAGAGCCCGAACAATCACAGCAGTAATTATGATCCCAGTAAATTCCCTGACGACAGCCTAAAAGATGCTAAAAATTATTGCCGTAACCCTGATAATAAACCCCAAGGTCCTTGGTGTAATACGAAAGATAGTAACAGCAGCTGGGAATATTGTTATGTACAACAGTGTGGTGAGTTTAACTTTTATGGAATATAATGTGAATATATTGGCCAGCTTATTTATCATGTTACACCAATTCCCTATGATCCCTATGAAATTTATCAATTGCAAAAGTAAAAATCGATCAGTATTCTTCTAAATATATGACAATTACTGTGATGGGGTAAACTAAAAATGAGTGATGTTCAGACTTTTTAATGGCTTAAAACGACTTTAATGTATTTTTTGATTGACAATTGTACTAACCCCCCTATCACACCAAACTAGTTCTTACCCGTTCTTGCCAGTCCTACGAAAACGTCGTTAAACGGGCTCAATCTGGCTGCGATCGGGAAATATCTCTAAAATAATTAGCTACTTCGTTCATAAACAGTCTTCAATACGTCCATCTCATTCGCAGTTCGTTCATGTCGTACCACGATCGGTGTGCAACGTCGTATAACGCGTCCCTTAGTCTAAAAGGTCATCATGACCTGATTACAAAACGGTATGGTCGCCATCGAATTTTGAACCGAGTCAAAATTCTAAAATCACCTTCCCGTCTGAAAACGTTCATGAAGTTCGTAAATAGACCTTAGGATGTTGCAGCTACGTTCATTCCGTTCGCACACAGTTTAAAACCAGTTTTGAAGAACGCAGTGGCAACTTGTTTGGTGTGATAGCTATATTTTTGCTAACTCGTTCATAAGCAGTCTTTAATACGTTCTTAGTCAGTTTAAACCCGTTTGCAATTAGTTCTACCTCGTTCTCAATACGTCCTCAGACACTTCAACTCGTTGTAAAAACGTCCCTAGTAGGATTGAAGTACGACGGTTCCATATAGTTGCATATATCATTGCAGAGTGTATATCTTTACTGAACTATTTTCCACTTATACGCCTTAAAGTCGGAATCAAACCTACTATATGCGTTGAAAATAAATAAAAACAGACTATATCAAACTATACTTGACTTATTCTTCTCTTATTCTACCTCAAAACAAACTATACTCGTCTTATACGCGATATTACGTAACAGCTTCAGTTCCCGAGTTTGTTGTTTTAACAGATTAAAAGCAAAGTCCAGCATTGATGTATTTTGTTTTCAATGCTAATTAATTCGCTTGTTCAGATTAATCTGGTCATTTCTATAACTGAGGGTTCTAATTTCCATCAAAAAGTTATTTATAAATTGAGCTTTTTACTTTTACTAAATTGGACAATGACAGTCGAATTAGAATTAACACCCTGTTAAATTTTGGATTCATTTAATTAAGTCTGTGGAAAGTTACATTTTTCAATTCACTTGGTATTGAAGTAAAACTAATATAGAATAAAATGTTTAATATAGTTGCAATAAGAGGGAATCGTATAATTTTTCCTGTATGGTAGCCAGTTATTTCCCGTATTACAGCGGAATAAGATATAATAACTATTTTTAAAAATTAATTTTTCTTAAGTAATATTATTTGTGTATTATTTGAAGGGAACAACATATAATGCCTTATAATATAGAATAATATTCTAGTCAGGAGCAAATAATATCTTGGCATTTGCAATCAAAACCGGATTATATGCGTTTATTTTTGAGCCGTTAATCCCAAAGTATTCCATTCCTATGAAATGAGTTTCATTCACACTAATTAATCCGTTTGTTAGGATTAATTTCTACAGCTGATGGTTCTTATTTCTCAAAAAATTATTTGCAAATTAAGTTTTTACATATTTATTTGATTGTATAATGTCCCTCGAGTTATGATTAAGATTGTGTTAAATTTGGGATTCAATCGATAAATCCATTGGAAAGTTAATTTTTTATTCTTAATTAACGAGTTTTCCTCACATTTTTACTCTATTGTTTCTTTGTCACATCAGGTTTTTAACAAACAACATTTAAATCCCCCTCTTACACAGGTACGAACAACCACCTGTACTATTCACTTTGCCAACCAAAAACAGTCATGACACGGAACTGCTCAATATTCAATTAATATATTACGCATTTTATACAAGCCCGTACCTAAGGACCCCCTTCCCCTGGCCAACAATTCTTTGAAGAAATGCAGTTTTTCACCATTCACATACATGTATTGACATGTCAGAGCAATGTAATTAGTAAAACTTTAATCCATAAGTATTCAATTTCTATGAATTGAGTTTTGTTCACCCTGATAAATAATCTGTTTGTTAGAGTTAATGGATTAATTTCTACAGCCTATGGCTCTAATTTCCACAAAAATACAAATTAAGTTTTTCATATTTATTTGATTGTATAGTGTACCCCGTGCTATGATTAACATTGTGTTAAAATTTGGATTCAATCGATTAACTCATTGGGAAGAAATTTCTTGATTTTTAATAATGGGGTTTCCTCACAATTTAACTCCATTGTTTCTCTCTAACATTTAACTCCATTGTTTCTCTCTAACATTAAGCTTAATACAACAAACAACATTTAAAACCCTCTCTTATGCCTGGGTCACATAGGCTCCGATCAATCGGCCGGCGCCCGGCCGATTGAGTGTTTTGTTCAATATTGTATTCAATTTTGAACAAAATACTCAATCGGCCGGGCGCCGTCGTGAAAATCAGAGCAAATGTGACCAAGGCATTACACAGACACAAACAAACACCACTATTCACATCGCAAACCACACAAAACGTTTATAACACAATATTGCAAAAATATTCAGCTCAATACATTACGCATTTGATACAGGTCTGTGGCCATGGGGGAGGGTCGTTGGGTTCATGTGAATCCCTCACCCCCTTGCCAAGATTCTTTTAAAATCATACAGTTTTCACCAATCTGAGCACTGTCAAGTGATTTTTGGCCAACATTATCAATTTTGACCCCCTTGGTACGTTTTGAAAAGTGTCCCCCTGAGCTCAAACTTATTACGTGCCTTAAATATACCAGAAATATTGCTCAGATTTCATCTGACAAATCACTTATAATAAATTAGGAAATAACATGCATTATGTAAATGATACAAGTAGTATTAAGCCATATTAAAACAAGTTAAAACTTGTATTCTTTCACATTTCACAATTCATGTGTTTTCTGTTATCCATATGATAACTGAGATAAACACCCGTGATAAACAACAGAGATTAGCCCGTGCAATACAATTGTTTCTATTAGAATTGGACCATTTCTGTTTATAACAGCTGGTTTTATTAATCATTCTTTGTTTTCCGTTTCAATATAGACATATACAAATGGTGCAAGATTTGGTATGTTTAGTTGATAATGTAATAATGCAAATGAAGAAACGGGCGCATTTTACATTTATTGCAAATGTTTCATCTGACAAATTGATGATTATGTTTTGAGCAAATTGGTGCATGGAAGAACAAACTGATGCAAATAACATACAGTATGGACATACAGCTATGTCAGAGCAATATGATAAGTAAGACTTTAATCCCTAATTATTTAATTTCTATAAAATGAGTTTCGTTAACACTGATAGCTAATCTGTTTGTTAGAGTCAATGGATTAATTTCTTACAGCCAACGATTCTAAGTTCCACATACAATAATTTGCAAATTAAGTTTTTTATATTTATTTGATTGTATATTATCCCCAATGTTATGATTAACATTGTGTTAAAATTTGGATTCAATCGATCAATTCATTGGAAAAATATTTTTTTAATTCTTAATTAATAAGTTTTCCTCACATGTTTACTCTATTTATTTATTTATTTTTATTTAGACATATGCTTTTAGAACAGCAGCACCCTAACATTTAAATGCTAGGTGCGTCTACATATATATAAAATCACATACTATTAAACATTTAAATAGAAATTGCTAAAATCATACAGTTCTTGGTTTAAAAATTTTGACTAAAAACTGCTTGACAATTTTGTCAAGACTAGAATTAATATCATGCCCCCATTCCACATTATCACCAAGCATGGTCGTTAACTTTTGATCATTACTTGATGCAAGCAGTGTTGCACAAAGATCACTAGAGGCATATGTATTAACATTACTATAAAAAACAGATCTTTCCTTGGTAAAAAAGGGACACAATAATAATCTATGATGCATTGTATCTTTCACTTCAAGTGTGCACAATTTACATTGTTACTCTATTGTTTCTCTGTCACATCAAGGTTACAATAAACGACATTTAAATTATATTACACAGGCACAACCACCTGTATTCACTTTGTCAGCCACAAATAACAGTCTTGACACAGAAATGCTCATTATTCAGCTAAATACATTACGCATTTTATACAGGCCCGTACCTAGCGACCCCCTCCCCTTGACCAACAATTCTTTCAAAATCATGCAGTTTTTCACCATCTCGTATATGTATTGACATGTCAGAGCAATATAAATACAACTTTAATCCCCAAGTATTTAATTTCTATGACATGAGTTTTGTTCACTGATAACTAATCCGTTTGTTATGAGTTAAAGGATTAATATCTACAGCCGATGGTTCTGATTTCCACAGAAAAATAATTTGCAAATTAAGTTTTTCTAATTTATTGGATTCTTTAGTGTCCCTCTTGCTATGATTAATATTGTGTTAAAATTTGGAATTAATCAATTAACTCATTGAAAAGTTTTTTTGATTTTTAATGAATGACTTTTCTTCACCTTTAATCCACAGTTATTACCCAAATGTTGAAAGAAACAGTGAAAGGTTAAACTAGGCTCATGAGTATGTTTCAATTTGAGACATAGTATGTGATGTGCTCCAGGTACATCAGAATATTAAAAAGTTCAATTTGGCGCATTAGTATTGTTCAATTTGGCGCATTATTTATGATGTTCAAAGTACATCCTTACAGTGAAAGATTAAACTTGGCTCATGAGTATGTTTCAATTTGGGGCATAGTATGTCATGTGCTCAAAGTACATCAGTATTTCAAAAAGTTCAATTTGGCGCGTTAGTATAGATCAATTTGGCGCAATATATATTATGTTCAAAGTACATCCTTAGAGTGAAAGATTAAACTTGGCTCATGAGTATGTTTCAATTTTGGGCATAGTATGTCATGTGCTCCAAGTACATCAGTATTTTAAAAAGTTCAATTTGGCGCTTTAGTATATATCAATTTGGCGCACTATTTATTATGTTCAAAGTTCATCCTTGTATTGAAAGGTTAAACTTGGCTTATGAGTATGTTACAATTTGGATATAGTCTGTGACATGCTCTAAGTTCATCAGTATTGAAAAGTTCAATTTGGCGCATTGGTATAGTTCAATTTGGCGCGTTATTTATGATGTTCAAAATACATCATAATATTGAAAGATTAAACTTGACTCATGAGTATGTTTCAATTTGGGACATAGTATGTTATATGCTGTCCGTCAGTATATTAAAAAGTTCAATTTGGCGCATTATCATAGTTCAATTTGATGCATTATTCATAATGTTCAAAGTACATCCTTACATTGAAAGGTTAAACTTGGCTCATGAGTATGTTTCAATGGGATATAGTATGTGATGTGCTCCAAGTTCATCAGTATATTAAAAAGTTCAATTTGGCGCATAACCATATTTCAATTTGGCGCGTTATTCATGATGTTCAAAGTACATCCTTACTTTAAAAGGTTAAACTTGGCTCATGAGTATGTTTCAATGGGACATAGTATGTGATGTGCTCCAAGTTCATCAGTATTTTAAAAAGTTCAATTTGGTGCATTATCATAGTTCAATTTGGCGTGTTATTTATGATGTTCAAAGTACATCCTTACATTGAAAGGTTAAACTTGACTCATGAGTATGTTTCAATTTGGGACATAGTATGTGATGTGCTGTAAGTTCATCAGTATATTAAAAAGTTCAATTTGGCGCATTAGTATAGTTCAATTTGGCGCATTATTTATGATGTTCAAAGTACATCCTTACATTGAAAGGTTAAACTTGGCTCATGAGTATGTTTCAATTTGGGACATAGTATGTGATGTGCTTCAAGTACATCAGTATATTAAAAAGTTCAATTTGGCGCATTAGTATCATTCATTTTGGCGCATTATTTATGATGTTCAAAGTACATCCTTACATTGAAAGGTTAAACTTGGCTCATGAGTATGTTTCGATTTTGGACATCGTATGTGATGTGCTCTTACTTCATCAATATATTAAAAAGCTCAATTTGGTGTATTAGTGTAGTTCAATTTGGTGCATTATTTATGATGTCCAAAGTACATCCTTACAATGGAAGGTTGAACTTGGCTCATGAGAGTATGTTTCAATTTTGAACATAGTATGTGATGTGCTCCAAGTACATCAGTATTTTAAAAAGTTCAATTTGGCGCATTAGTATTTATCAATTTGGCGCGTTTTTTATGATGTTCAAAGTTCATCCTTACATTGAAAGGTTAAACTTGGCTCATGAGTATGTTTCAATTTGGGACTTGGTATGTGATGTGCTCTCAGTTCAATAGTATATTAAAAAGCTCAATTTGGCGTGTTAGCATAGTTTAATTTGGGGCATTATGAACATCATAAATAACGCGCCAAATTAAACTATACTAATGCGCCAAATTGAACCTTTTAATATACTGATGAACCTACAGCACATCACATACTATGTCTCAAATTGAGACTCATGAGCCAACCCAAGTTTAACCTTTTTAACCATTTTATTCATGAAATTGTAAAATATAATGTACTCTGTAATTACTGAATGCTATGTAATTGACAAATATATTGAAATATATGCATATTTTATACTTAAACTTTGTGTTTTGTTCTGTATCGTTTTGTGACACTTGTTGATAAGGTTGATCCGTACTATTATATATGTTATAAATTGTACATGTAACCTAATGATTTGCATACAAAAATAAGTTTTCATTCAGCGCAATCCCTCATCCTTCATAATATTTAATCCCGGGGATTTTATACCGATTCCTTATTGTATTTCATACATTTGAATATTGCTTTCTTTTTAAAATTTAAAAATGCATCACCATCATCAACTTCTGCCACATAATTATACAACAATTAATTTTCCTCCAGATGGCTTCACTCTAAACCTCCGACTAGACTAGGGGTCTAATTTGTCATAGGAAAGTCAGGATTGTCTCAATTTAAAACTGACAAAGAACAAAGATATCACGGTACGCTTTATCTAATTGTAATTTTAACTACACCGAAATTGCTGCTGAATTTTTGGACTAAAAACAAACTTCAAATTAATATGCGCATATTTTACTCAAAACGGAGAATAAATGATTTACCGATTTATATTTGAAATATACCCAAATTTTTCATTCCACTTTTTGTATTGACTTACATTTTTAAAATTCATTTAAAGTTCATTTAAAATCATATACTTCAACATCATAAAATTTTTAATGAGATCTCAGACATTCAGTTTGATTAAGCTTTCTTAAGCGAAATGCATGATTTTATTTGTTTACATTAGCGCTTAATTGAAAAATAAAATAGGATTAACTCCAAGCAAATTAGGGCACATCAAAGAATATATAGCCTCGCGTATAAGAGGCGTATAGTTTGTTTTTGGATTACGTAATACATACTATACTCATGTTTTCCATGTACTAATATCCTACTATTCCTGGCTCTTAAGAATAATCGGAGAATAGTTCAAACGATATTTAGTATCGTAGAGTATATACCACCAATACTAAATGTTCCGCTTCTGAGGCAAGAATAGTTTGTTTCCCATACCGAATACGATATAGTGAGGACATACTGAACTATATTTACAAATAGTTTGCCACTTATACGCTACTATATTTGGCTTTTTGCACAGTGGTTGTCACTCGTTCTAATTGTAGAACGTGACGACCACGAGAACATTTTGAGCATGTTCTAAGTTCTAGAGGACCTTCCCGTTCGAGTACGTTCCAAACGGTTCTAAGTACGTCCAGTCCGTTCGTACACAGTTGAATCCCGTTTTCGAAAACGTAGTGAGAACTAGTTTGGTGTGATAGTAGGGTTAGCACGGTATTTAGCTTCTGCTATTTTTTGACAAGTTCAACGATAAGCGCGGGGAGAAAGCTAATTGTTGATTTCCTATTTTTTTTTTATTAAGAAATATTTATTGCTTCATAAAAATATCATAAATAAATCCCTTCAGTCGCCCGAAGGCATTATAGAAGGGTACATTAATAGCACAAAATTCAAAATTATGATTAGGTCAAGGGGTTCACTCTGCACTTGTGGTTGGCCATGGGGTGGAAATATTAAGTGTGGATAATATAAAATAAAGTATAGTATATATAGTATGTAGGGAGGGGAAAACGTTATAGGTTCATTTCAATGAATTCAGCGATTGAGGTTTGGAGATGTGAATTTAGATCAAGGGAAATATTGTCAGAGCCATGTTTCATTAAGTAAAGGAGATCATTCTGAGTTAAATGTTTATCTGATAGTCCAGTTATATTAATAATATCAGTTTTTAATTTTGTTATCTTTTCTTTAATAAGGGGACACTGAAAGAAGAAGTGTTTTTCTGTCTTGGGGGCTCCACATTTACAGTTTGGATTCTCAACATAAGTAAAGTTGTGAGCATAAAGTTGGGCTTTGAAAAGAAGATCAGCTCTAAATTGGTTAATCAAAATTTCATGAGATCTTTTTAGATTGAGTTTGGAGGTGCTAATAAAACTTTCTTGGTTTTTAAACAAAATCTTTTGGTGTTTTTTAAAGGATTGGAGAGTTTTCAAATTACGTAATCGTTTTGGTAGTCGTGACCAGTTTGATATTGCTGATGGAACTGATGAATTCAAGAACCTCTTTGAGCACCTGGTTGGTAAATTAAAGTCAGATCTATCACGCAGATTGCGTGTTCCCTGATTTTTGAATTTATCAAAAATTTCATCTAAAAAGAGTGGATTTGGACCATTTACAACTTTAAACATAAAGTTGTTAATTTGCATTTTTCTTCTTGTGTCTAGAGAAGGCCATTGAAGGAGATTCAAAACTTTATCAGTATTACTGCCATGAAGACAACCAGAGCACAAATAACTAGATTTTGGAAATTGAACGAAGTTCAATTTCAGACTCCAGATCTAGACTTTTTTTAGCCGAGTCATCCAGAATAAGCCGAGTCATCCAGAATAAGCTGAGTCATCTAGAAAGAGATGGATAAATAAAAAAGGAAGGTAGGATAGGATAGAATAGGAAAGAACGATAGGATAGAATAAGAAAGAAGGATAGGATAGGATAGAATAGAATAGGAAGAAAGGATAGGATAGGATAGGAAGGATAGGAAGGAAAAGATATGAAGAAAGGATAGATAGGAAGGATAGGATAGGATGAGATAGGAAGGATGGATGAATTTTTCAATATTTTCTTCTCTACTCTTGACTTTCTATCAGGATACCATCAATTCTACCCCTAATTCATAACTCATACGTTAAATTTGGAGATTTTTTATTTTGACCTACTTTTCGGACACGCCATAACTTCCGAACCGGAAGTTGGATCGAAATTTGGTTTGCAGTTCCGGATTCCTGACAAAATTCTACCCCTAATTCATAACGCATACGTTAAATTTGGAGATTTTATATTTTGACCTACTTTTCTGACATGCCATAACTTCCGAACCGGAAGTCGGATCGAAATTTGGTTTGCAGATCCGGATTCCTGAAAAAATTCTATACCTAATTCATAACTCATACGTTAAATTTGGAGATTTTTTATTTTGATCTACTTTTCGGACACGCCATAACTTCCGAACCGGAAGTCGGATCGAAATTTGATTTAAAGATTCGGATTCCTGACAAAATTCTACCCCTAATTCATAACTCATACGTTAAATTTGGCGAATTTTAATTTTGACCTACTTTTTGGACACGCCATAACTTCGGAACCGGAAGTCGAATTGAAATTTGGTTTGCAGATTCGGATTTCTGAGAAGATTCTATTCTTAATTCATAACTCAAACGTTAAATTTGGAGAACTTTTCATTTTGACCTACTTTTCGGACACCATATCTCAAAAGTGGGTCAAAATACTTTCTGACGGCAAAAGGCTAACACTATTAGCGTACTCTAAGCTACATGTATACAAAATTTCGAAGAATATAATTAATCTGTAGTGTCAGAATCGCAAAAATAAGGAAAAACTTTGAATTTGACCTAGATTTTGACCTAGGCATTTTGGTGTCCAAATTTTGAAGCTAGATGGCTTTTGAGGTCCCATTCTTTTAAAAGCTTTCATTATATTTAGCTAAACTCAGTCTATATTTCATATTTTTTACTTCAAAAAAATCTTTTTTCCCATTGACTTAACATGGGCACCAAATTTAGCGATTTTTGAGCTTTCAAAACGCCATAACTTCTGAACCGGAAGTCCGATCTAAATTTGGTTTTCAGATTCGGAATCCTGAGAAAATTTCCTATAAGAATAATATCCTGGACATTTGATTCGGAGAACTTTTTTTTGGACCTTGTTTTCGGACACTGATATCTCGAAATCGGTTTGAGATATCAAAAAACTAAATCGACCCTAGATTTTCTACTTTTTTATAAGGAACACAATGAAAAAAACCCGGATCGAAAATATTGAAGGACGATCGAGAAAATCGAAAAAAGTGACAAAGTACTGGATTTGACCTAGTTCTTGACCTTTGACCTAGCTAAAAATTTGACCCAATTTCCAAGGAACAAGATTCTGGACCTAAATTGACCAAATGACTGACTTTACTGAAAACCTAATGGTTATTGAGAAAACTGGTTTAGAATAATAATAAGAATAATAATAATAATAATAAGAATAAGAAAACTGACGAAAACAATAGACTCCAGATTTCATCTGGAGTCTAATAAATTTGATCAAGTCTATTTAGAAGATATTTTGATGCAGTGTTAAAAATAGCAGTACCATAATCAAAATGAGATCTTATAAATGAGTTGAAAAGCGTTTCCAGATCTCTTGAGTTTAACTTTGTTTTAAGGTTCTTCAGGGGATTAATCATTTTCCTAACTTTATTATATATTTCTTCAATATGGTTTTGATTGGTCAGATTATGATCAAAAGTATATCCAAGGTGTTTATGTACATTTGTTCTATCAATTTCAGAGTCACTTAGAAAGGATTTGCTTACATTTTCAGGATTTGCTCTAACTCCATGGAAAATAACTTCACAGCTCTTTTCTGGTTTAAATTGTAATTTCCACAATTTGGACCAATTTTCTATCTCAGTTAGATCAGATTTAACTAGTTCATCAATTTCTTGGGGCTTTTTGGGGTCAAAAATAAAATGAAGAGATGTGTCATCTGCATAGATATAGCATTTGGAGTTTACATTATCAGGAAGGTCATTAATGTATAAAATAAATAGAAGTGGGCCTAAAATTGATCCCTGTGGCACGCCACAGTTTAGGAAGCCTGCTTCAGTTGTTACTGATGACTCACCAGCAATGTTTACAAAAAACGCCTATTTGTCAGATATGATTTTAATAAATTTAGAAGTTGTCCATGAATACCGTAGGCCCTTAGTTTGTGTAGAAGTAAGTTATGCGGAACACGGTCAAAAGCAGCTGCAATGTCAAGAAAAATGGTTTTAGAGGCTTTGCCTTGGTCAAAATTGGTAAGTAAAAAATGTTCAATTGCCATTAGCTGAGAATGAGTGCTATGGCCTGGTAGAAAGCCAGACTGATACTTGAACAAAAGATCATTTGAAATTAAGTGTTTTTTGATTCGGTCAGCTATAATTTTCTCAAACAATTTTGATAATGTATTGAGTAATGTTATGGGTCTGTAGTTACTAATCTTGGATTTGTCATGTTTTTTAAAAATAGGACATACACTGCCAATTTTCCAAGTATCAGGAAAAATATTCTTGGACATTAGTTTGTTGAAAAGTTCAGATAGTGGTTTAGAAAGTGAGTGTGCAGTTAAATTTAACATTTCACTTGTTATCTCATCTGGATCACAAGCTTTGGAAGGGTCAAGAGTCAAAATTAACTTCATAACTTCAAACTGATCAGTTTTAGCTGAAATCAGCAGTGAGTTTGTTCTCATTGGAAAGTCTGGCAAAAAGTGATTGTCATTTTCATCTAGATGATTCTTATTTGCAAAAAAAGTCAAAAATGCATTAGCTTTATCTAAGTTCCTAGTGAGTGGGTGATTTGAATTTTCATCTATAATTGATGGGATATCAGATTTAACATGCTTATTACCGAGAAAAGATTTAATTATTTTCCAATAGTTCTTATCATTTTTGCTCAAAGTCTTCATTGATTCCAAAGTATTTATTTCGTTTTGACACTTAGCTTCTTTGATTAAAGTTGTTAATTGTAATGCACTATGTAAAATCCCATGATTAATACAGTATCATAAACCTATTAAACATACATATCAGTTGTTTTAATTCGTTTTAACCTGTTATCATAGGTTTATGTATAAGACATAATTATAACAATGAATGATACGGACTTTTTTGGAGTTTCTCCTCTGATACTTGTATAATTTGTTTTAATTTGTTATCAGCTGTTATCAGCTGTTATATTCCATCTGGTTCAACTGGGAAAAACATATTATACTCACTGGATGATACATTTCTCTGCTCTTGCGTATAATTTGTTTACATTAGGTTACATGTTGTTGACACAACATGTTGACACTATCTTGTTGACATAAACATATTGAGTGTTTTAATAAAAGCGGGTATTGATAAATTAAGTTTTGACATTTGAAAGTTGTAATGAATTAATATAAATGATTTTTCAAAATAAGTCACCAGAAGTGATTAGTGCAGCATTTATAACGTGCTTGCAAAAACACGGGCGCCCATTTAGATTATTAGCGGTTTTATTATAATATTGGATTGCTTCAATGCGCTTCATGAAAGAAAAATGTGGGCACTTTATTAATTGAAATCAATATGTCTTAATATTAAAGCTACAGTGTTAACGGAGACAACTTAAGACTGCGACATTTTAACCCATTTCAAAATTCGGTGTTTTTATTTTCCATAACGGCTACTAGTATTTGTGTGCCATAGTTATCTCAGCTTTCGGGAATCACGGTTTTCGTGATTTAAGGGCAGTTATAAAAATATAAAAGGCGATGGTTCAAAATGGACAATTTTCAAAACTGCTCAACTTCACGTTTTTAAAGAATGCTTGCCCGGCGAGGGGTTTGCTATTGCGAGAGAACAAAAACATTGAATTAGGATTTTTCCTAATACGTAATCATTAATACTTAATCATTAATCAACAACTTTTTAAACCGTCTCTCTGATTAAATATCATGCCAATTAATACCACGATTGTGTTGACAGGATTAAATGCGATATCTATGGAATAATAATTTAATGAACTCAATAGTCTAAATGATAAATAAGTCCATAATTTAGTCTTGGCTGACTAGTCTTGTATCATCAGAGTTGGATTGCAAATACCTCCCTAAATCAAATATTTATAATTAGACTCCAGATTGAAAATCTGGAGTCTATTGTTTTTGCCTGTTTTCTTATTATTAGAATGCCGTGTTTCGAAGAAACGGCATTCTATAGTTTTCGCCTTTTTCTTATTTTTATTATTAGAATGCCGGTTTCGAAGAAACGGCATTCTATAGTTTTCGCCTTTTTCTTATTATTAGACTCCAGATTGAAAATCTGGAGTCTATTGCTTTTGCCGGTTTTCTTATTAGGAGGCCCTTCAAGGGGCCTCCTATCATTTTTGTAGTTATTCTTCTTTATTTATTTATTTATTTATTTATTTATTTATTTATTATTCTTTTTAGCATTTTTTCTCCAACTTCCAGCTAGCTTTGACTTATTTCATATATAGTCCTATTAGGGACCTGGGCTGGACTTGTCGGGAAATTAGTTCATATCTAGGTCAAGGTCAAAGGTCAAAATCTAGGTCAAATCTAAGTTTTTTTCAAGTTTCTCAAATCCTGACACTACACTTCAATATTTTTGGCTGAATTTTTGCATACAGATAGATATTAGTATTCTATTAGTCTAAGCCTTTTGCCGTCTAGGGAAATTTTGCCTAGATTTTGAGATATTGAAGGTCAAAAAAAGGTCAAAAAAGGTATTTTTTCAACTTGCTTCAAATTGACCAATTTTTTTTTTAAAACTCATCTGCAAGTTCTCAGGATTCCAAATCTGACCTTACTTTTGACCTTTGACCTTTTGTTGACCTTCAGTGACCTCCGAAAGGTAAAAAAAGTTGATTTTTCAAATCAATTTTCTGGATTCAAATTTAGGTGCATTTAATCACAAAAGACCCCAAGAGATCCAAAAAAGTAAAATTTGCAAGGTCAAAGGTCAAGGTCATCAAACGAAATCACAAACTGTGTTTTTTAAGTTTCTCAAAATTTGAGACTACAAATCAATTTCTTTTACTGAAAGTCAGAATATATATTTCTCTAAAGGTTCTTCACATATTAGCAATTGACTATTTATTAAAATTTTGCTCCAGTTTTGAGATATTAGAACTCAAAAACTGAAAAAAGGTCGAATTTCGAAATTTTTCAAGGTCAAATTTCAACTTGCTCTAAATTGACCAAACTTTTTTTTCAAAAGCATTAACAAGATCTCAGGAACTCAAATCTGACCTTAGTGTTGACATATGACCTTTACTTGACCTTCAGTGACCTTCGAAAGGTCAAAAAAGTTGATTTTTTAAATTAATTTTCTGGATTCAAATTTAAATTAATTCAATCAGAAAAGATATACTGAGGTCTAAAAAAGTAAAATTTTTAAGGTCAAGGTTCAAGGTCATCAAACAAGATCACAAACTGTGTTTTCTAAGTTTCTCAAAGTTTATGACTACAAATCAATATTATTCCATGAAAGACGGAATATATATTCATCTAAAGGTTTTACACATATTAGCAATTGATTATCTATTAACATTTTGCACCAGTTTTGAGATATCAGAGCTCAAAAACTGAAAAAGGTCGAATTTCGAAAATTTTCAAGGTCAAATTTTAACTTGATCTAAATTGACCAAACTTTTTTTTAAAACTCATATGCAAATTCTCAGGATTCCAAATCTTAACTTACTTTTGACCTTTGACCTTTTGTTGACCTTCAGTGACCTCCAAAAGGTCAAAAAAGTTGATTTTTCAAATCAATTTTCTGGATTCAAATTTAGGTGCATTTAATCACAAAAGACCCCAAGAGATCCAAAAAAGTAAAATTTGCAAGGTCAAAGGTCAAGGTCATTGAATTAAATCACAAACTGTGTTTTTCAAGTTTCTCAAAATTGGTGACTACAAATCAATATTTTTTGATGAAAGTCTGTCTAAAGGTTCTACACATATTGGCAACTGATTATCTTTTAAAATGTTGCACCAGTTTTAAGATATTAGAGCTCCAAAACTGAAAAAGGTCAAATTTCGAAAATTTTCAAGGTCAAATTTCAACTTGATCTAAATTGACAAAACTTTTTTTTAAAACTCATCTACAAGTTCTCAGGATTCCAAATCTTACCTTACTTTTGACCCTCGACCTTTTCTTGACCTTCAGTGACCTCCGAAAGGTCAAAAAAGTTGATTTTACAAATCGATTTTCTGGATTCAAATTTAAGTGCATTTAATCACAAAAGACCCGAAGAGGTCCAAAAAAGTAAATTTTGCAAGGTCAAGGTCATTGAATTAAATCACAAACTGTGTTTTCCAAGTTTCTCAAAATTGGTTACTACAAATCAATATAGTTTAATGAAAGTCTAAATATATATTCCTCCACTTTTTCTCCACATATAAGCATTTGATTATCTATTAAAATTTTGCACCAGTTTTGAGATATAAGAGCTCAAAAACTGAAAAAGGTCAAAATTTCGAAAATTTTCAAGGTCAAATTTCAACTTGATCTAAATTGACCAAACTTTTTTTAAAACTTATCTACAAGTTCTTAGGATTCCAAATCTTACCTTACTTTTTGTTGACCTTTAGTTGACCTTTAGTGACCTCTGAAAGGTCAAAAAGTTGATTTTTCAAATCGATTTTCTGGATTCAAATTCAGGTGTATTTAATCACAAAAGAGGTCAAAAAAAGTAAAATTTGCAAGGTCAAAGGTCAAGGTCATCAAACTAAATCACAAACTGTGTTTTCTAAGTTTCTCAAAATTGGAGACTACAAATCAATATTTTTTCATGAAAGTCAGGATATATATTCCTCTTTAGGTTCTACACATATTAGCAATTGACTATTTATTAAAATTGTGTACCAGTTTTGAGATATTGGAACTCAAAAACTGAAAAAAGGTCAAATTTCGAAACTTTTCAAGACTAAATTTCAACTTCCTTCAAATTGACCAATTTTTTTTTAAAACTCATCTACAAGTTCTCAGGATTCCAAATCTAACCTTACTTTTGACCTTTGACCTTTGGTTGACCTTCAGTGACCTCCGAAAGGTCAAAAAAGTTAATTTTTCAAATCGATTTTCTGGATTCAAATTTAGGTATATTTATTCACAAAAGACCTTCTGAGGTCTAAAAAAGTAAAATTTGCAAGGTCAAAGGTCAAGGTCATCAAACGAAATCACAAACTGTGTTTTCTAAGTTTCTCAGAATTGGAGACTACAAATCAATATTTTGAAATGAAAGTCAGAATATATATTCCTCTACTAAAGGTTCTACACATATTAGCAATTGATTATCTATTAAAATTTGGCTCCAGTTTTGAGATATTATAGCTCAAAACTGAAAAAAGGTCAAATTTCGGAATTTTTCAAGGTCAAATTTCAACTTGCATTAATTCGACCAAACCTTTTTTAAAAATCATCTACAAGTTGTCTGGAGTTCATATATGACCTTGTATTAGAGATTTGACCTTTGGCTGGCCTTTGAATGTTCAGAAACTAATATAGGGCCTCCGTAAGATTGCTTGCAATCTTAGATCGTTCGATCTCTAGTTATTATTCTTTCTCTCTTGTCACGTTTTCTCGGTAACTAGAAGGACTTACTTAAATCTGCTAACACAGTCAACTAGGTAATGAGGCCTAGTTTCTGGGAAATTAGGTCAACTTTTTATCTAGGTCAAAGGTCAAGAACTAGGTCAAATCGTGGTTTTTCACTATTTTACAAGTTTTCTCAGTCGTCCTTCGGTATTTTCACTCCGGGTTTTTTTCATCATGTTCCTTAGAAAAAGCTTATTACGAATGGTAAACCGTTTTTTGATTACATTTACCGATTTTGAGATATGGTGTCCGAAAAGTAGGTCAGAACATAAAAAGTTCTCCAAATTCAACGTGTGAATCATCAAATAAGTGTAGAATTATCTCAGGGATCCGAATCTGCAAACAAAATTTCGATCCGACTTCCGGTTCGGAAGTTATTGCGTTTTGAAATCTCAAAAATCGCTAAATTTGGTGCCCATGTTAAGCCAATGGGAAAAAAGACTTTTTCAAAGTGTAAAATACAAGATATAGACTGAGTACAGCTTAACATAATGAATGCCTAGAAAAGAAGGGGACCTCAAAAGCTACATAGTTTCAAAATTTGGACACCAAAATGCCTAGGTCAAAATCTAGGTCAAATTCATAGTTTTTCCTCATTTTTACGATTCTGACACTACACTTTAATAATTTGCTTCAAAATTTTGTAAACAGGTAGCAAAGAGTGTGCTAATAGTGTTAGCCTTTTGCCGTCAGAAAGTATTTTGACCCACTTTTGAGATATGGTGTCCGAAATGTAGGTCAAAATAAAAAGTTCTCCAAATTTAACATATGAGCTATGAAATAAGAGTAGAATTTTCTCAGGAATCTGAATCTGCAAACTAAATTTCGATCTGACTGCCGGTTCGGAAGTTAAAGCGTTTTGAAATCTCAAAAATCGCTCAATTTGGTGCACCATGTTAAGTCAATGGGAAAAAAGACTTTTTTGAAGTGTAAAATACAAGATATAGACTGGGTAAAGCTCAACATAATGAACTATTATTAAAGAAGGGGACCTCAAAAGCTACATAGCTTCAAAATTTGGACACCAAAATGCCTAGGTCAAAATCTAGGTCAAATTCATAGTTTTTCCTTATTTTTACGATTCTGACACTACACTTTAATAATTTGCTTCAAAATTTTGTATACAGGTAGCAAAGAGTGTGCTTATAGTGTTAGCCTTTTGCCGTCAGAAAGTATTTTGACCCACTTTTGAGATATTTGTGTCCGAAAAGTAGGTCAAAGTAAAAAGTTCTCCATATTTAACGTATGAGTTATGAATTAAAAGTAGAAATGTCTCAGGAATCCAAATCTTTAAACCAAATTTTGATCCACCTTCTGATTAGATAGTTATAGCAGTTTGAAGTCTCGGAAAGTCGATATGATGATATCCCCATGTTAAGCCAATGGAGTCGAAGATAACATTCTTAAAAGTTGTCTAAATGTCTATATTCTAGCTGACTCAGCTTATTCTGAATGACTCAGCTTACAAGTTACAAGTAATTGGATGACTCAGCTTGAAAAAAGGTTTAAATCTGGAGTCTTAAATTGAACTTGTTCAATTTACATGTCTAGTTATTATTATTCCGTGCAAGATTTCTCCGCACACACCGACATGTCAGCTAATTAGCATATACCATCAACCTTGACATGTTCCTGGGCTACAGGGAAATGCCTTCATTTTTTTAATTAGCCCCTCCCTAATTAGCCAAGGTCAAATCGCAAATTTTTACATTTTTGCGCGTACAAGGAGTAACCATTTTTATTTTTTACCCAAAATTTGCATATGCCATCCCTCACAATTGCCATTTCACATATATTCCGGGTTTTAAAATTGGGTGCCCCAAATTTGAAAAATTGGGCACCCCAGTGGGGCAAAATTTGAAAACTGTGTATCCGATCCCAATTCTGAGCAGATATAAAGAATAGAAGCCCCTGATTCCAAATATGCTTTCGGTTTTGGAATCCGACCTCTGAGTGACCTTGAAAAGGTCAACAAGTTCAAAAATCAAAATTGCTCAAATTGATTCCAAATTGGTAGCATTGTATTACACTGTACTCGGATAGAGTAAATTAGGTCACCATTTTGACCTTGACCTTTGACATTGACCTTCAAATGACCTCAAAGTTGAAAACTAGGATTTTCATTCCAATTCTTTGCAAGTATGAAGTATGGATGTCCCTGATTCTAAATATGCTTGTGGTTTTGGAATTTGACCTCCGGGTGACCTTGAAAAGGTCAAAAAGGTTAAATTGCTAAAATTGCTCAAATTGATTCGAAATTGGTACCATTGTATTACACTGTACTAAACTAGAGTAAATTAGGTCAACATTTTGACCTTGACCTTTGACCTTCACCGTAAAATGACGTAAAACTTATTTCTTGTTTAACCTGTTCAAGGAGCCACTGTAGTTATTTTTTGCATGCCTTACTCTTCCCATTTAACATATCTCTAGGGTTTATAATTTGGGTGATTTTCATTCCAATTCTTTGCAAGTATGAAGTATGGATGTCCCTGATTCTAAATATGCTTTCGGTTTTGGAATTCGACCTCTGCGTGACCTTGAAAAAGGTCAATTGTGCACCGAATTTGCTGCTGCGGCGAGGAACGGCATTCTACGAAATCGCCCCCGTGGCGATTTTAAATGTCTAGTTATTAGACTCCAGATGTCAATCTGGAGTCTATTGTTTTTGCCAGTATTCTTCTTCTTCTTATTATTATTAGACTCCAGATGTCAATCTGGAGTCTATTGTTTTTGCCAGTATTCTTCTTCTTCTTCTTATTATTAGAATGCCGGTTTCGAAGAAACGGCATTCTATAGTTTTCGCCTTTTTCTTATTATTATTCCACGCAAGATTTCTCCGCACACACCGACATGTCAGCTAATTAGCATATACCATCAACCTTGACATGTTCCTGGGCTACAGGGAAATGCCTTCATTTTTTTAATTAGCCCCTCCCTAATTAGCCAAGGTCAAATTTACATTTTTGCACGTACAAGGAGTAACCATTTTTTTTTTTACCCAAAATTTGCATATGCCATCCCTCACAATTGCCATTTCACATATATTCCGGGTTTTAAAATTGGGTGCCCCAAATTTGAAAAATGGGGCACCCCAGTGGGGCAAAATTTGAAAACTGTGTATCCGATCCCAATTCTGAGCAGATATAAAGAATAGAAGCCCCTGATTCCAAATATGCTTTCGGTTTTGGAATCCGACCTCTGAGTGACCTTGAAAAGGTCAACAAGTTCAAAAATCAAAATCGCTCAAGTTGATTCCAAATTGGTACCATTGTATTACACTGTACTCGGATAGAGTAAATTAGGTCACCATTTTGACCTTGACCTTTGACATTGACCTTCAAATGACCTCAAAGTTGAAAACTAGGATTTTCATTCCAATTCTTTGCAAGTATGAAGTATGGATGTCCCTGATTCTAAATATGCTAGTGGTTTTGGAATTTGACCTCCGGGTGACCTTGAAAAGGTCAAAAAGGTTAAATTGCTAAAATTGCTCAAATTGATTCGAAATTGGTACCATTGTATTACACTGTACTAAACTAGAGTAAATTAGGTCAACATTTTGACCTTGACCTTTGACCTTCACCGTAAAATGATGTAAAACTTATTTCTTGTTTTACCTGTTCAAGGAGCCACTGTAGTTATTTTTTGCATGCCTTACTCTTCCCATTTAACATATCTCTAGGGTTTATAATTTGGGTGATTTTCATTCCAATTCTTTGCAAGTATGAAGTATGGATGTCCCTGATTCTAAATATGCTTTCGGTTTTGGAATTCGACCTCTGCGTGACCTTGAAAAAGGTCAATTGTGCACCGAATTTGCTGCTGCGGCGAGGAACGGCATTCTACAAAATCGCCCCCGTGGCGATTTTAAATGTCTAGTTATTTTTCTTTAAGAGTTTTTTCAATAACTATAAGGTATCCAGTAAAGACCATTATACAGTTCATTTAGGTTCAGTATCTAGTTGGTGGGAAATTGGGTCAATTTTTTATCTAGGTCAAAGGTCAAGAACTAGGTCAAATCCAGTACTTTGTCACTTTTTTCGATTTTCTCGGTCATCCTTCAATATTTTGGATCCGGGTTTTTTTCATTGTGTTCCTCATAAAAAAGTAGAAAATCTAGGGTCGATTTAGTTTTTTGGTATCTCAAACCGATTTCGAGATATCAGTGTCCGAAAACGAGGTCCAAAAAAAAGTTCTCCGAATCCAATGTCCAGGATATCAGTCTTATAGAAAATTTTCTCAGGATTCCGAATCTGAAAACCAAATTTCGATCTGACTACCGGTTCAGAAGTTATGGCGTTTTGAAAATTCAAAAATCGCTAAATTTGGTGCCCCATGTTAATTCAATGGGAAAAAATATTTTTTTGAAGTGTAAAATACGAGATATAGACTAAGCACATCTAAACATAATGGAAGCCCATAGAAATAAGGGACCTCAAAACCTTCTTTTCATAAAAATTTGGACACCAAAATGCCTAGGTCAAAATCTAGGTCAAATTCAAATTTTTTCCTTATTTTTGCGATTCTGACACTACAGATTAATTATATTCCTCGAAATTTTGTATACATGTAGCCAAGAGTGTGCTAATAGTGTTAGCCTTTTGCCGTCAGAAAGTATTTTGCCCCACTTTTGAGATATGGTGTCCGAAAAGTAGGTCAAAATAAAAAATTCTCCAAATTTAAAGTTTGAGTTATGAATTAAGTATAGAATTTTCTCAGGAATCCGAATCTGCAAACCAAATTTCGATCCGACTTCCGGTTCGGAAGTTATGACATTTTGAAAGCTCAAAAATCGCTAAATTTGGTGTTCCATGTTATGTCAATGGGAAATTTTTTTTTTGAAATGTAAAATTCGAGATATAGACTAAGTACAGCTTAAAATAATGAAAGCCTATGAAAGAAGGGGACCTCGAAGGCTACCTAACTTCAAAATTTGAACACCAAAATCCATAGGTCAAAATCTAGGTCAAATTCATAGTTTTTCCTTATTTTTGCGATTCTGACACTATGTTTAAATAATTTGCTTCAAAATTTTGTATACAGGTACGAAAGAGTGTGCTAATAGTGTTAGCCTTTTGCCGTCAGAAAGTATTTCGACCCACTTTTGAGATATGGTGTCCGAAAAGTAGGTCAAAATAAAAAGTTCTCCAAATTTAACATATGAGTTATGAATTAAGGGTAGAATTTTCTCAGGAATTCGAGTCTGCAAACCAAATTTTGATCCGACTTCCGATTCGAAAGTTCTGGCGTTTTGAAATTTCGAGAAAAATCGATCTGATGGTATCCTGATAGAAAGTCAAGAGTAGAGAAGAAAATATTGAAAATTGCATCCATCCTTCCTTTGTGAAACTATCGTATCCTTCTTTTCTACCTTTCCTTCATATCCTCTCCTTTCTATCCTTCCTATTCTATTCCTTCTTCATATTCTATTCTATCATTCTTTCCTATTCTATCCTATTGTTCCTTCCTATTTTAGCCTATCCTCCCTTCCTTTTTCATCCATCCATCCATCCATCCATCCATCTTTTTCTGGATGACTCAGCTTATTTTGGATGACTCGGCTTATTCTGGATGACTCGGCTAAAAAAAGTCTAGATCTGGAGTCTGAAATTGAACTTCGTTCAATTTCCAAAGTCTAGTTATTTTTCTTTAAGAGTTTTTTCAATAACTATAAGGTATCCAGTAAAGACCATTATACAGTTCATTTAGGTTCAGTATCTAGTTGGTGGGAAATTGGGTCAAATTTTTATCTAGGTCAAAGGTCAAGAACTAGGTCAAATCCAGTACTTTGTCACTTTTTTCAATTTTCTCGGTCGTCCTTCAATATTTTTGATCCGGGTTTTTTTCATTGTGTTCCTCATAAAAAAGTAGAAAATCTAGGGTCGATTTAGTTTTTTGGTATCTCAAACCAATTTCGAGATATCAGTGTCCGAAAACGAGGTCCAAAAAAAAGTTCTCCGAATCCAATGTCCAGGATATCAGTCTTATAGGAGATTTCCTCAGGATTCCGAATCTGAAAACCAAATTTCGATTTGACTTCCGGTTCAGAAGTAATGGCATTTTGAAAATTCAAAAATCGCTAAATTTGGTACCCCATGTTAATTCAATGGGAAAAAATATTTTTTTGAAGTGTAAAATACGAGATACAGACTAAGCACAGCTAATCATAATGGAAGCCCATAAAAGAAAGGGACCTCAAAACCTTCTTTTCATGAAAATTTGGACACCAAAATGCCTAGGTCAAAATCTAGGTCAAATTCAAAGTTTTTCCTTATTTTTGCGATTCTGACACTACAGATTAATTATATTCTTCAAAATTTTGTATACATGTTGCCAAGAGTGTGCTAATAGTGTTAGCCTTTTGCCGTCAGAAAGTATTTTGCCCCACTTTTGAAATATGGTGTCCGAAAAGTAGGTCAAAATAAAAAATTCTCCAAATTTAACGTTTGAGTTATGAATTAAGTATAGAATTTTCTCAGAAATCCGAATCTGCAAATCAAATTTCGATCCAGCTTCCTGTTCGGAAGTTATGACATTTTGAAAGCTCAAAAATCGCTAAATTTGGTGCCCCATGTTATGTCAATGGGAAAAAAGATTTTTTTGAAGTGTAAAATTCGAGATATAGACTAAGTACAGCTTAAAATAATGAAAGCCTATGAAAGAAAGGGACCTCGAAGGCTACCTAACTTCAAAATTTGGACACCAAAATCCCCAGGTCAAAATCTAGGTCAAATTCATAGTTTTTCCTTATTTTTGCGAATCTGACACTATGTTTAAATGATTTGCTTCAAAATTTTGTATACAGGTAGGAAAAAGTGTGCTAATAGTGTAAGCCTTTTGCCGTCAGAAAGTATTTCTACCCACTTTTGAGATATGGTGTCCGAAAATTAGGTCAAAATAAAAAGTTCTCCAAATTTAGCATCTGAGTTATGAATTAAGGGTAGAATTTTCTCAGGAATCCGAGTCTGCAAACCAAATTTCGATCCGACTTCCGATTCGAAAGTTATGGCGTTTTGAAATTTCGAGAAAAATCGATCTGATGGTATCCTGATAGAAAGTCAAGAGTAGAGAATAAAATATTGAAAAATGCATCCATCCTTCCTTTGTGATCCTATCGTATCCTTCTTATCTACCTTTCCTTCATATCCTCTCCTTCCTATCCTTCCTATTCTATTCCTTCTCCATATTCTATTCTATCATTCTTTCCTATTCTATCCTATCGTTCCTTCCTATTCTAGCCTATCCTTCCTTCCTTTTTCAACCATCCATCCATCTTTTTCTGGATGACTCAGCTTATTTTGGATGACTCGGCTTATTCTGGATGACTCGGCCAAAAAAAGTCTAGATCTGGAGTCTGAAATTGAACTTCGTTCAATTTCCAAAGTCTAGTTATTATTATTATTATTCCACGCAAGATTTCTCCGCACACACCGACATGTCAGCTAATTAGCATATACCATCAACCTTGACATGTTCCTGGGCTACAGGGAAATGCCTTCATTTTTTTAATTAGCCCCTCCCTAATTAGCCAAGGTCAAATCGCAAATTTTTACATTTTTGCACGTACAAGGAGTAACCATTTTTATTTTTTACCCAAAATTTGCATATGCCATCCCTCACAATTGCCATTTCACATATATTCCGGGTTTTAAAATTGGGTGCCCCAAATTTGAAAAATGGGGCACCCCAGTGGGGCAAAATTTGAAAACTGTGTATCTGATCCCAATTCTGAGCAGATATAAAGAATAGAAGCCCCTGATTCCAAATATGCTTTCGGTTTTGGAATCCGACCTCTGAGTGACCTTGAAAAGGTCAACAAGTTCAAAAATCAAAATCGCTCAAATTGATTCCAAATTGGTACCATTGTATTACACTGTACTCGGATAGAGTAAATTAGGTCACCATTTTGACCTTGACCTTTGACATTGACCTTCAAATGACCTCAATTTGAAAACTAGGATTTTCATTCCAATTCTTTGCAAGTATGAAGTATGGATGTCCCTGATTCTAAATATGCTTGTGGTTTTGGAATTTGACCTCCGGGTGACCTTGAAAAGGTCAAAAAGGTTAAATTGCTAAAATTGCTCAAATTGATTCGAAATTGGTACCATTGTATTACACGGTACTAAACTAGAGTAAATTAGGTCAACATTTTGACCTTCACCTTTGACCTTCACCGTAAAATGACGTAAAACTTATTTCTTGTTTTACCTGTTCAAGGAGCCACTGTAGTTATTTTTTGCATGCCTTACTCTTCCCATTTAACATATCTCTAGGGTTTATAATTTGGGTGATTTTCATTCCAATTCTTTGCAAGTATGAAGTATGGATGTCCCTGATTCTAAATATGCTTGTGGTTTTGGAATTTGACCTCCGGGTTACCTTGAAAAGGTCAAAAAGGTTTTTAAATTGAGTGCCAAAATTTCAAAAATATGGCAAAATATGATATCAAATATGCTTTCGGTTTTGGAATTCGACCTCTGCGTGACCTTGAAAAAGGTCAATTGTGCACCGAATTTGCTGCTGCGGCGAGGAACGGCATTCTACGAAATCGCCCCCGTGGCGATTTTAAATGTCTAGTTCTTTCTTTCTTTCTTCCTCCTAACAGATTTTCTCTCCAACTATAACATCTTACTTAATCCAACCTACATGGTTGACTAGGGAATGTATCTGGCTTTCTGGGAAATTAGGTCAAATTTTTATCTAGGTCATAGGTCAAGAACTAGGTCAAATCTTGGATTTTCACTAATTCACCACTTTTCTCAGTCGTCTTTCAATATTTTCGCTCCGGTTTTTTTTCATCATGTTCCTTGGAAAAAACGCTAATTCCGTGAGGCAAATCGTTTTTTGATTACTCTTACCGATTTTGAGATATTGCGTCCGAAAAGTAGGTCAGAACAAAAAACTCTCCAAATTCAACCTGTGAGTTATGAATTTAGTGTAGAATGATCTCAGGAATTCGAATCTGCAAACCAAATTTGGATCGGACTTCCGGTTCGGAAGTTATGGCGTTTTGAAAGCTCAAAAATCGCTAAATTTGGTGCCTATGTTAAGTCAATGGGAAAAAAAAACTTTTTCGAAGTGTAAAATACAAGATATAGACTGAGTACAGCTTAACATAATGAATGCTTATAAAAGAAGGGGACCTCAAAAGCTACATAGCTTCAAAATTTGGACACCAAAATGCCTAGGTCAAAATCTAGGTCAAATTCATAGTTTTTCCTTATTTTTACGATTCTGACACTTCACTTTAATAATTTACTTCAAAATTTTGTATAAAGGTAGCAAAGAGTGTGCTAATAGTGTTAGCCTTTTGCCGCCAGAAAGTATTTTGACCCACTTTTGAGATATGGTGTCCGAAAAGTAGGTCAAAATAAAAAGTTCTCAAAATTTAACATTATGAGCTATGAATTAAGTATAGAATTTTCCCAAAAATCCGAATCTGCAAACCAAATTTCAATCCGACTTTCGGTTCGGAAGTTATGGCATTTTGAAAGCTCAAAAATTGCTAAATTTGGTGCCCCATGTTATGTCAATGAGAAAAAAGATTTTTTTGAAGTGTAAATTACCAGATATAAACTGAGTACAGCTCAACATTCTGAAAGCCTATAAAAGAAGGGGACCTCGAAGGCTATCTAGCTTTAAAATTTGGACACCAAAATGCCTAGGTCAAAATCTAGGTCAAATTTATAGTTTTTCCTTATTTTTGCGATTCTGACATTACACTTTAATGATTTGCTTCGAAATTTTGTATACAGGTAGCAAAGAGTGTGCTTATAGTGTTAGCCTTCTGCCGTCAGAAAGTATTTTGACCCACTTTTGAGATATGGTGTCTGAAAAGTAGGTCAAAATAAAAAGTTCTCCAAATTTAACGTATGAGTTATGAATTAAGGGTAGAATTTTCTCAGGAATCAGAATCTTTAAACCAAATTTCGATCCAACTTCTGATTAGATAGTTATAGCGGTTTGAAGTCTCGAAAAGTTGATATGATGATATCCCCATGTTAAGCCAATGGAGTCAAAGATAACATTCTTAAGAGTTGTCTAAATGTCTATATTCTAGCTGACTCAGCTTATTCTGAATGACTCAGCTTGCAAGTATTTGGATGACTCAGCTTAAAAAAGTCTGAAATCTGGAGTCTTAAATTGAACTTGTTCAATTTACATGTCTAGTTGTTTTTACGTCTCTGATCCAACCACTAAAGTTTAAAAGGAAGACTATAGTGTCCCGTGAATTCATTATAATTATCTTAGACAATAGTGAAGCGGTACAATCGAGGGAGTGTTAATTAATCGGAATGCAAGTTTGATACAAAATACTAGTAACTCCTTTGGATCAAATATTTAAATTTTACTAGAGTGCGGGGAGTGGACACGAGTCTCCATTCAAGCACTAAATATCAAAAGAAAGATTTCAGTACCCCTTAACTTCGCTCCCGGACTTCACTATTCACCACCTCCCCCTTCCCCAATTATCTTTTATGACCCCAGATTGTTCGTTTCTGTGCCCCCCCCCCCCTGTCCATGGCAAGTAAGTAATCTATGTGTATATCGGCTCCCTCCCAATGGTGGGCAAAACCAGATGCAGGCATAGACATTGACAAGGTGAGGAGATTAAAAATAAAAATAGTTTTGTTTTAGGATCTGACTGAAATATTTTGGCACTGTTCAACGAAGCGGTTTGAGGAATAGTATAGTTTCCATATAGCTTTTGAAATCTCGCTAAATCTCGTTTTTCGTGTGATTTTAAGAGACTTGCATATTAGACCTCTAATGACTTACATTACCTTCTTTTAAATGGTATATTTGAATTCAGTGGAATGTTTTCTCCTAAAATAGCTTTGATTTACACAGTTATGTAATTTGAATAATTTTCTATGACAATTTAAAAAAAGTTGGGCCAAATGTCCATAGATGCAATGCTAAAATTCTTTAAAACCGTGGATTATTTGTATGTCAATCAACATTAGCATGTTTAATCACAACATGTTCATAAACAGGGTCATCATGTGGTATATCATTCAAGTTTTATACAGATTCAACAAACACACTTTGATAAATCATGAAATTAAGCCACTTTTCCAAGATTTTAGCATGTAAGTGAATGGAGCTCTAGCCAGAGTTAAAAGCTGAATAAAAGATGGCAGCACGAAATTTCATTGATTTTTCTGCTATTTAGAAACTATCCTATTAGAGGCAGAAATAATTCCTAGATGACCTGTCTTTACTGTAATCAAGATGCTACCTGTAACTGCAGTTTTAAAAGTTATTTATCTTTTGTGATAATCTAATACTACTTATAGATTGGTTTTCCAAATGTAAGACCCCGTATAAGACCCTTGTCTCTGATTGTGAAACATGTGTATGCATCAAATCCGAGGAATATTACATTATGTGAAACAATTCCAAAATGTTTTGTCTTGAACTCAATCAAATAGCAATATATTTCAACATGTGGAAATTGTTTATTAACGTAATGTCGGGCACTATGGGTGAACGGGTTTTCAGTTTTGCTCTTTTTTGTCACACTTAAATCATTGTGTGCTTTATTTATTTGGAATTTGAATTTGAAAGGGTGAATTCACATCCAATAAAGCTTATAGTATCATTTATTAACAGATGCATCGAGGTAGAGCCACCGTTCAAAAGACATAAACATAACTCTGTCGAGTGCAATAAATCCATGCATATCCATTTGTAGCAATCATACGGCCAGACCAGGGGAACACAGATACCCTTCGCATTCTTACATTGTCCGCATGTCAACCATACGGCGACCGCACGGTCAGCCTGCCTTTCGCACCTCTCATACACGTGTACAAATTCTAAGATCATATTAATTACCATTGATTCCTCGTTTTCAATCCCTGGTTTTCAAAGCCCGTTAGATGTTAATGAATGGAGATTTTTAAATGTGCTTTCATTAAACAGCCAGGAAAAATAAACTATTTTTCATTTCCCAGGAATCACATAATCCGTCAAAATTCATTTAATTTAAAATGTATCTAATATATTACATGTATACAATCAGACAGACTGGCTATTCTAATCCGTTATGAAAAGCCATTTGTTTTTCCTCTACAGGATGTTTCTGCGGAAGTTAATTTGTTTATCTTAGTGTTTAGAGGCAATGTCCTTTGACGCTTTCGTGAAATAAATGAACTCTGTGATGGACTACAATTGTATATTTTTACAGGAACAGTTACCCGAAGTAGACCACTGTTACATTATTTTCATTTTAGGTCTCTCTAATTAGTTGCATTGCAGAAGTCTAATATTATTCTCTCCTGTGCCGAAGGTACTTAACCCGTAGCCAAGGGGGGGGGGATGTTCAAGGAGTCCAACTCAACAGAATTCGAATTGAATACAAAATAAATTCATAACATATAAATATATAAATACATAATGTCTATCCAAGTCTTCTTGCATTTTCTGAACTTCAAATGCGCCTTTTGATGTGTGATAACAAAATACTAAATAAATACTTAATGTTACTCCAGCTTGTTTTTATAGTAATTTGGCAATTAAACATTCATAAAGAGATAGCAATGTGTGTACTGTGTACAACCCGAATCCTCTCCCGATCAGGTCACGTTTTATATGTCTCTGATGTAATAACTGCCCTGTCAACCCTCACGCATTAGGCGTGATTGTTACGCATTTGCTGGAAAAATAGAAATCACGCATCAATTTAGCGTGTATGATCAAATATCATGCAAATCACGGATTTTGTTGAAATTTTTAAAAATCGTCTTTTGTGAAATGCCGACACGGTAAAATACCGAACGGCGAAAAAAAGCGAACGCATTCCGTTCGGTCTTTGCACGCGATTGCCGTTTATGTCACACATTTGGTACAAAATATGTGTATATATCACGCATTTGTTTCGAAAATATTCACACCTACCTATTTGATTGAAATCATTCAAATCAAAGTTGGCATTCGAGAACAAAAATGTGTCCAGTCAAAAATAGATTTCTAATGTTTGATTTTGAGTAGTTGTATTTATTGATCCTTGTTTTTCAATCTACAGATGGTTCACTGAATTCCGAAGTAAACAGAAAATAATAAACATTTCCTCGGTTCCCATGATACTGCTTATAACCCAGGCCCGTATCCCGGATTTGCCAAGGGGGGGGGGGGGCAGTTTTCAAAAATGTCTAGGGGTATCACATTTGACAATTTTGGTCCAAATATGGCTAAAATCACACGAGAAATGCTCAAAATGGTGAAAAACTGCATGATTTTGAAAGAATCTTTGGCCAGGGGGGTTTGCCCGAACCCTGCGACCCCCCCTGGCTACGGGCCTGCCTATAACCTATAATACTCATTTATTAAAACAAATATTAATTTATCCGTCTGTCTGATTTTGTTCCCTGACTCAAACCAGAGACATATAAAACATATACATTTTATATGTCTCTGCTCAAACAAAGTCAACCCCGATTTCAGTTCTTAATTCTTCACTTGAAACGATATAGCCAACATGATACAAGATGAATTTGGATTAATTATACATATATAAAGTCTATTGTTATCAAAACCCATAAATCCTCACCATATAAATATAGTTTTATTGATGATCAAAAACAGATATCAGAGGCGTAGCCAGCTTTCAGTCAGGAGGGAGGGGGTGCGATCGCCAAAAAGATTTCGGTTTTCAGTCAGGAGGGTACGATTGTGGCCTGAGCAGCATTTTAAAGCTCCTTTCTTCTTCTTTCTCAGGGTTTTATTTTTATTGTTAAGGGGGGGGGTGCACCCATCACAACCCCCCCCCCCCCTGTATACGCCCACGGATATTTTGGCAACTTCCACGTTTACCCCCCCCCCCCCTAATCATTTTTACGCCCCCTCTAAATATCAAACCAATCAGGCGATGAGGCATGGATCAGGATACCCTGACTCCCAAGCCGTGCGACTTCTGGCAACCGCTACACCTATATTCCCGGGGGAAATGCTTTTTCCTTTGAAAAATTATCAAATATGGTCGTGTGTGGGCAAACACGGAGGAGGAGGAGAGGGGTGCGTGCATTGCGTGCGATCCCTCATCAGTTGTGTACCTTATTTTTGTATGAATTTCTCCCGAACAGTTATGCTAGAGGGGTTATAATATTTACTTCTGTTTTCAAATGAAATAATTTCACCCTTGCCCGATTGGCTATAATGCACGAATCAAATAGCATGGAGATCAGATAATTAGATTGATTCGTTTTTTCGCAATCAGATGAATTAACTTATTGTTTTCTCTGATTAAAAGGCGGTTTGAAGCTACTTTTATAGGATTTGTAAATTCGCAATCAGACTGGCTTATATTAATATTTAGTCAGTGCAAGAGGAGGGGACTATAATGTAGAAAATCGTTTTGATTTCGACACTAACTGAAATAATTTATCACAATAAATTGTTAAATACGGAAACAGAGACCGGTTTAAAAATGAAAAGAGAGGCAAAAAACTCTATTCATACCATGTAATTAAAACCCGGGAATTAAAAGCAATTTTAGACTGTTAGATCTTCTGTAATCAAGGTGATGTTGGTACACTTCCACCGTTAGAAAAACAAAGACTAAGACAAAGACTATATAGCAATTAATCCTTTTGTAATCATTAAATGTTAAATGTAGATTCTTATTATTTCGTTGGAAAATGTTCAGACTTCTGACCAAGATTTATTCATTTATGTTTGTATTTAAAAAATAGTATTTCAATCAGACAGACGTCCTAATGAGTTAGAAAAATACATTTGTCCATCACCTCTCAAGAATTTTTCAAAAGTAATCAAGTCGATTTGTTTATTTTAGTGTTTAGCATTGTTTTTCATAACTTGACGCTTCCATGAACAGAATGACTTTGAAATGAGTATTTATAATTTTAGCTTTTATACGACATGCTTATTGTATATTTCTATATGAACGTTGTAGTTATGTGATGTAACATCGCCCCCCCCCCCAAATTACAGGTATACAACTTTTGGTCGGAATACATGTACTTTAACTTGCGATTAAAAGCAATTTTAGACTGTTAGATGATCTCTTATGTAATCTAGGTGATGTTGGTAGACTTCCGCAGTTAAGAAAACAAAGACTAAGACAAAGAGAACTATATAGCAATTAATCCTTTTGTTATCACTAAATGTTAGATTCTTTATTGGACAATATTTTGACTTCTGTCTCCGATTGTTATGCAGATATGAGTATATAATCATGTGAACAACATATTACGTGGAAATTCCGATATTCATTCTCATAATGTCTTACAGCTATTTCGCAAATGACATGCATGTAAGCCTAAATAACACGTGGACGTAATATTGCAGAACTGAGCGTAAAGAAAGGTTGAACAAATTAGATTAAGATATTTTATTTTTTAAATGCACAAAGGGCAACAGTTGAAGAGCAAAAATTAAAGGCGTTGTGAAATAGATCGTGCTTTTGTATGATCCCCTTCTATAGTGCCCTACCCTTTGCATTCGTTCGACTTCACTTCTTAAAAGAGAGTTTCGTCTTCTCGTAGTATATAACTAGACTCTGCACGTAGCGTAATAGTGCCCCTATTAGCCATGTACAGGGGCGTAGCAAACTTGGGGGGGGGGGTGCGATTCCCAAAAAGACAATATCGGATTTCAGTCTGAGACAAATGGTCAAACATGAGTTTCAAAAAACTTCTAGAATTACCTTATGTAAATATTTACGTTAGCTTGTTTAATTAAGGTCTTGCGTTATGAAAACAAAGTGCCATTAATTTCTGAACCGTATAATACAGTATCATCTGTTTGGTCTCGGTATATTCCAGTTTAATTTGTATTATACAAAAAATGATATGTATAATTTGTATTATACCACTTTGAAACCTGTTATAATAGAAAATGATATGCGTATAATACTGTTTAATCTGATCCTGACTTAAATTATATCAGGTTAAACTGGAATATATTTTGGTTTAATCGGGTATCATTCTCTAATGATATTTGAGTCGGGGTCAGATGTTATAATATTGAATGATACTTTCTGTGATATTGGATTAAACAACAAATTAAACATCAATATAAGATGTTATCACAAGTATTAATCATAGGATTTTACATAGTAAATCTTAAACTTAAATTTGTCGTTAAACCACGGTTGATCATTTGCCCTGATAGTAATGATTTTGTTTGGGATATTAGTTTTGTAAATAGTTGTTAATTTCTGGACAAAGTCTATTGTAATTTTATTCATATCAATGCCATTATTAATAATTTGATTCCAGTTTTCATTACGTATTGAGTTATTTAAGCTTACAAGATTGGTTTCTTTATATTTCCATAATGTTTTTCTCACTGATTTTTTCTTTTGAACTTTAAGATTAATTTGAGTTATAATAGTACTGTGATCAGTCCTTCCAATTGGGTCAGTTATTGTCCAGGAATTAAAACTATCAGGTGATTCTGTAATAATATGATCGATGCATGACTTTGAATGCCTTGTAATTCTTGTGGGTTTATTTATTAATTGTACATAATTAGACTCATCAATAGATTCTAAAAGTTTATCACCAGCTAAGTTGCCATCATTGTTATCATACCAAATAGAATTTTTAGCATTTAGGTCACCCATGATCAAAAGTTGGAACATTATTATTAATCTTATGAAGCTGTTGCTTAAAAAGAGAAAAGTATTCACGGGTTTCGTTAGCATTCATACTTGGAGACCAGAGGCCTCATTATCATCTGGTCGCAACGCAAAATCGCATGCGAATCGTATCGCAAGACATCGCAACGCAACCATTTCCCAAAAATGTTATTATCATTCCATCGCATCGCAAGTCTGACGCAAAGTTATCGATTTTCTGATCGCAACTAAACAAAAAGTTGCGACGGTGTTTACCCTGTCGCAAATCAAATCGCAAATCTAGTTCATCTTTGAGCGTTATTTTATCTATGTTAATGGATATTTTGTGGTGTTTTATATCGGTCATTTCACTACCTGTTAAGTATTAATCAATAGTATCGAAGAAATTGTTCAATTTTATTTATTTAATATGATTAAAATATACATTTAATTGAGCCTGTAAATCCTTAAAAATCACGTTTGTTAAATATTGCGAACGCATCAGATACTGTATACGTCTTAGATTGGTGCCTGCAATATTTCGTGCTCTTTGGAGCATAGGATTTTCGCCAATTAAATATTTATCTAGCTACTAAAGCTTGTTTGGTGAATCAATCTTGCCACTACTACACTAATGTTCTGAGTATTCCTAGTGTATATGTACCTCACCTACATCGTCTGCAAAAGAACAAGAACACCAAGATGTTTCATTTCATTCTGGACCACCACAATCGTATAGGCCGAAGAGTATTTCGAGATAGGTTTAACACACTCGATTCACTAAATGACATCGAGATGCTCCAGAGATACAGAATGCCGAGAGCATTGTTAATAGAGGTTATAAACCTTTTTGAAGACGAACTGACACCAAAGAATAGGAACAATCATTTCATCCCGGGGTTTCTAAAAATGTTGATCAATGGTTGAACTCCTGTGGTATCTTTGTACAGTATTTGAGGTGCTCGTTTTTCTGAATGATCTCTACCATGTTCTCAGATATAGATTAAATATTAAAGACATTTTATTTGATCGAGTTTGAATATGAATAGAAACGTTGTTAATTCTACATAATAGAATAAATGCATATCACTGCAAATTACTAAGTTGTTAAATTTAATAGTTTAAAAATGAAAAAGCACGGTTTTCTTTTTTACATAGACATGTTCTCTGTATCTGTTGTTCAAGCATTACTCATCGCATTGAAGTTGACTCGTCGGAAAGAGTTAGATTTTCAATTTGAAATGAGAGTCTCAAAATTGTAGATTTTCACATTTTCATCCCGACCCTGATTCAAACATGATTTGCTTTGATCACAATGCAAAAGACGTGTTCTATATTTTGTTCCAAAGGAAAATAAATGCAATACACTGGAGACATATTTAAACATATATCGATATGGAACCCACAACTTGCAATTTTCTTGCATGTGTATAAAATGTAAAATATACACCACCAAATAGAAAACTCATTAGCTGTTATCGTTTCATTGTCTGTTGAAAAATTATGTTGACGGATTTTAGATAGAAGCATTGTAGAACACATAAAACAACGACCAAAAGTTCATTTTATTTCACTTAGTTTCAGTAACATGACAACTTCCCGTTTTAACAGTTATTTATTTTCAGTGATTTGTGACTTACAAAACGTTTTTTTAGTCCTCATTTCCACACCAAGTGAACTTATTTTTTCAGCTACCCTTGCCCAGAAACTATCCTGTGACTGTATTGTTATTTGACAGCTAAGTGGTGCCAAAAGAATATTTGCATCCTTAATTCCTTGCCCTCGACATGTTTCTTCGACTACCGTCTGTTCAATGTAAATCGATTTGCATTTTGGCGCACTTATGTCTTGCACAAGTGTAATGCATGCGCAACGAATCAAATCATATCAATTATTGGATTTCTATCAATTTCAATCAATCAATGTCAAAAACTAGCGCCAGTGTCCTTTTAAATTTCGCACCAAAATACACTCTAGACTTGCGATCGCAACTTAACTTTTAATTGTTTTGCGATTGCTTTGCGTCTGCGATTGCGCTCAATTGATAATATCACGCATCGCATGTGCTACGAATTGCGATCGCAATCGCATCGCAGACGCAACGCAACTATTTGCGACCAGATGATAATGAGGCCTCTGAGGCCTCATTATCATCTGGTCGCAACGCAAAATCGCATGCGAATCGCATCGCAAGACATCGCAACGCAACTATTTCCCAAAAATGTTATTATCATTCCATCGCATCGCAAGTCTGACGCAAAGTTATCGATTTTCTGATCGCAATTAAACAAAAAGTGGCGACGACGTTTACCCTGTCGCAAATCAAATCGCAAATCTAGTTCATCTTTGAGCGTTATTTTATCTATGTTAATGGATATTTTGTGGTGTTTTATATCGGTCATTTCACTACCTGTTAAGTATTAATCAATAGTATCGAAGAAATTGTTCAATTTTATTTATTTAATATGATTAAAATATACATTTCATTGAGCCTGTAAATCCTTAAAAATCACGTTTGTTTCTAAATATTGCGAACGCATCACATACTGTATACGTCTTAGATTGGTGCCTGCAATATTTCGTGCTCTTTGGAGCATAGGATTTTCGCCAATTAAATATTTATCTAGCTAATAAAGCTTGTTTGGTGAATTAATCTTGCCACTACTACACTAATGTTCTGAGTATTCCTAGTGTATATGTACCTCACCTACATCGTCTGCAAAAGTACAAGAACACCAAGATGTTTCATTTCATTCTGGATCACCACAATCGTATTGGCCGAAGAGTATTTCGAGATAGGTTTAACCCACTCGATTCACTAAATGACATCGAGATGCTCCAGAGATACAGAATGCCGAGAGCATTGTTAATAGAGGTTATAAACCTTTTTGAAGACGAACTGACACCAAAGAATAGGAACAATCATTTCATCCCAGGGTTTCTAAAAATGTTGATCAATGGTTGAACTCCTAGACTATATCCTCTAGTCTGAATTTTTTTTTGAAATTTGGGATGAAAATATTCAGACTATAGCCCATATATGTTAAAATTTGGGTTTGAAAAATATTTGTTTACATAGGAAGTGCCATTCAAAATGGCCGACTGGGTAAATAATTTGCATACTTGTTACTTCCCCTAGCTTTATTTCCATTTGACAATATGCTGTGTTACTTTTCATAGCATTTAATTTACCCTGCGTACAGAGTCTAGTTAAACTACACTCTGCCTAGTAGAGACCATATTACAGTTTAGTAGACCCGCCCCCACGACGGGTACCGGTGACAGTTTGGGTAAATCACTTTTGACCTACACACCAACCTTCCACCAATCAGCGAGCTTGTAGAAACATACGTTAAATGTGTTCTAATTAAATATGCGCATGTCATTGGTCAATTCCGGGCTCAACGATGACGTCAGAAGGAATAACCATATAAAGAACGTCGGTCAAATTTGGCCGACGAACACTGATTGGCGCGGTGAGTTCACAGGTTTATTTTAGTTTGAAAGAGTGAAGACGAAGCTCTTTTTTAAGAAGTGAAGTCAAACGAATGCAAAGGGTACATTTAATTGTACCTTACTACTTAATTGAATTGTTATAATGCTTATTTTTGGGAAGGGAAGTTTCCTAAAATTGATAATTGTGTGCCTGAAATTTCCTGTTTTTTCCCACAGGAGGGACATAATGATCAATAGACTGAATTCTCAGGAAATTCAGTCTATTGGATATAGACTAGTTGAACTCATGTGGTATCTTTGTACAGTATTTGAGGTGCTCGTTTTTCTGAATGATCTCTACCATGTTCCCAGATATAGATTAAATATAAACGACCAAAAGTTCATTTTATTTCAGTTAGTTTCAGTAACATGACAAATTCCCGTTTTAACAGTTATTTATTTTCAGTGATGTGTGACTTACATAACGTTTTTTCTAGTCCTCATTTCCACACCAAGTGAACTTATTTTTTCAGCTACCCTTGCCCAGCAACTATCCTGTGACTGTATTGTTATTTGACAGCTTAGTGGTGCCAAAAGAATATTTGCATCCTTCTCAATGAGAGATACTAATAATTCTTGTTCATCATTTGTCCAATTCCTTGCCCTCGACATGTTTCTTCGACTACCGTCTGTTCAATGTAAATCGATTTGCATTTTGGCGCACTTACACTCCCCTCCATAAGTTTGGCAACCTTTTTCCCCCATTGAACTACTATACGTGTTAAAGCCTCTTTACGTTTGAATTTTTATTTACTTAACCGGCGATGAAATAACTTATTATATTAATGGAAACGTAACTTGACTTTATTTCCAATACCTCCAAATTTTCTCAATTTTTTTCCACAATCACAATAGGTCGAAAAGTTATGATAAATTTTATGAATTTTTGAAAATCGTCATTCCCATGTAATCCAATGGGAAATTAAGGGTTCGGGGCAAATCAGAAATCAGGATATCTTTTCAGTAAAAGATTCAGCAAAAAATATTTTTATATAGAAAATTGAATTCTCTAACTTTTTTGAACACTAAGTGTTTAGTTTATTTGATGAATATTAAAGTTACAGCGCTTCAAAGTCATAGTTGAAAATAATTTTTCGCCTCCTGTGTTATTTCAATGGGAGAGGTTTTTTGAAAAACAATTTTGACTTTAAAGCCCTATAACTTTGTTGAACCTGAAGAAACATTTAAATTTTTTGTTAAATAAAGCTAGCAAATTCAATTGCCTGCCTAACTCGTATTTTTTGCAAGGACTCGGATGGATGGATATTCTGTCATATGACTTGCGGCAAACCTACCATTTCCCATTGGTTAACATGGGAATGTCGATTTTCAAAAATTCATCAAATTTATCATCAATTTTTGGACCTATTGTAATTGAGGAAAAAAATTGAGAAAATTTGGAGGTATTGGAATTAAAGTCAAATTACGTTTCCATCAATAGTAAAGGAATTTTCATCGCAGGTTAAGTAAATAAAAATTCAAAGGTAAAGAGGCTTTAACACGTAGTTCAATGGGGGAAAAAGGTTGCCAAACTTATGGAGGGGAGTGTATGTCTTGCACAAGTGTAATGCATGCGCAACGAATCAAATCATATCAATTATTGGATTTCTATCAATTTCAATCAATCAATGTCAAAAACTAGCGCCAGTGTCCTTTTAAATTTCGCGCCAAAATACACTCTAGATTTGCGATCGCAACTTACGTTTTAATTGTTTTGCGATTGCTTTGCGTCTGCGATTGCGCTCAATTGATAATATCACGCATCGCATGCGCTACGAATTGCGATCGCAATCGCATCGCAGACGCAACGCAACTATTTGCGACCAGATGATAATGAGGCCTCTGAGGCCTCATTATCATCTGGTCGCAACGCAAAATCGCATGCGAATCGTATCGCAAGACATCGCAACGCAACTATTTCCCAAAAATGTTATTATCATTCCATCGCATCGCAAGTCTGACGCAAAGTTATCGATTTTCTGATCGCAACTAAACAAAAAGTTGCGACGGCGTTTACCCTGTCGCAAATCAAATCGCAAATCTAGTTCATCTTTGAGCGTTATTTTATCTATGTTAATGGATATTTTGTGGTGTTTTATATCGGTCATTTCACTACCTGTTAAGTATTAATCAATAGTATCGAAGAAATTGTTCAATTTTATTTATTTAATATGATTAAAATATACATTTAATTGAGCCTTTAAATCCTTAAAAATCACGTTTGTTAAATATTGCGAACGCATCAGATACTGTATACGTCTTAGATTGGTGCCTGCAATATTTCGTGCTCTTTGGAGCATAGGATTTTCGCCAATTAAATATTTATCTAGCTAATAAAGCTTGTTTGGTGAATCAATCTTGCCACTACTACACTAATGTTCTGAGTATTCCCAGTGTATATGTACCTCACCTACATCGTCTGCAAAAGAACAAGAACACCAAGATGTTTCATTTCATTCTGGATCACCACAATCGTATAGGCCGAAGAGTATTTCGAGATAGGTTTAACCCACTCGATTGACTAAATGACATCGAGATACTCCAGAGATAAAGAATGCCGAGAGCATTGTTAATAGAGGTTATAAACCTTTTTGAAGACGAACTGACACCAAAGAATAGGAACAATCATTTCATCCCGGGTTTTCAAAAAATGTTGATCAATGGTTGAACTCCTGTGGTATCTTTGTACAGTATTTGAGGTGCTCGTTTTTCTGAATGATCTCTACCATGTTCCCAGATATAGATAAAATATTAAAGACATTTTATTTGATCGAGTTTGAATATGAATAGAAACGTTGTTAATTCTACATAATAGAATAAATGCATATCACTGCAAATTACTAAGTTGTTAAATTTAATAGTTTAAAAATGAAAAAGCACGATTTTCTTTTTTACATAGACATGTTCTCTGTATCTGTTGTTCAAGCATTACCCATCGCATTGAAGTTGACTCGTCGGAAAGAGTTAGATTTTCAATTTGAAATGAGAGTCTCAAAATTGTAGATTTTCACATTTTCATCCCGACCCTGATTCAAACATGATTTGCTTTGATCACAATGCAAAAGACGTGTTTCATATTTTGTTCCAAAGGAAAATAAATGCAATACACTGGAGACATATTTAAACATATATCGATATGGAACCCACAACTTGCAATTTTCTTGCATGTGTATAAAATGTAAAATATACACGACCAAATAGAAAACTCATTAGCTGTTATCGTTTCATTGTCTGTTGAAAAATTATGTTGAAGGATTTTAGATAGAAGCATTGTAGAACACATAAAACAACGACCAAAAGTTCATTTTATTTCACTTAGTTTCAGTAACATGACAACTTCCCGTTTTAACAGTTATTTATTTTCAGTGATGTGTGACTTACAAAACGTTTTTTTTAGTCCTCATTTCCACACCAAGTGAACTTATTTTTTCAGCTACCCTTGCCATGCAACTATCCTGTGACTGTATTGTTATTTGACAGTTAAGTGGTGCCAAAAGAATATTTGCATCCTTAATTCCTTGCCCTCGACATGTTTCTTTGACTACCGTCTGTTCAATGTAAATCGATTTGCATTTTGGCGCACTTATGTCTTGCACAAGTGTAATACATGCGCAACGAATCAAATCATATCAATTATTGGATTTCTATCAATTTCAATCAATCAATGTCAAAAACTAGCAGCAGTGTCCTTTTAAATTTCGCGCCAAAATACACTCTAGACTTGCGATCGCAACTTAACTTTTAATTGTTTTGCGATTGCTTTGCGTCTGCGATTGCGCTCAATTGATAATATCACGCATCGCATGCGCTACGAATTGCGATCGCAATCGCATCGCAGACGCAACGCAACTATTTGCGACCAGATGATAATGAGGCCTCTGAGGCCTCTTAAATCCTTTCTTCCTATAATAACTATTAACACCAGTGTTTGGGTCTAAGAGATCATAACTTTATTTCTTTAAACACACACATATTAACAAACTCACAACACATGACATTATGTCAACACAGTATGATCCCTATTTATAAAGCAGAAAACATCAATTAACTTGTGGAACTACTGATGCAACTACACATTTATGTATAATATGACAAAAGGGTGGGAGGGGGGGGGCCTGAATTTTTTACTTCCTGTACAAAAGTTGCTACTGGTTAGGAATATTCATATTGTGTTTTAGCACAATCAGGCACCTGGTACAACCCACCCATCCATCCATATTTAATCTCAATTCTTCACAGAATATCATTTAAATCCTTTCTTCCTATAATAACTATTAACACCAGTGTTTGGGTCTAAGAGATCATAACTTTATTTCTTTAAACACACACATATTAACAAATAAAACTCCAACTACCCAAACACTGAAAAAAAAGAAAAGAAAGGAAGAAAGTGGTAGATGTAAATTAAGTATTAGGATGCCGAACTTATACCCTACGATGTCAATTTAGAAAACAGACAGTTTTGCTTTAGCACTGAATTGCTTACAATATTTCTGTTGAACATTAGATGGTATTTCATCAAGGTAACCTAAATAAGCCATACTCTTCCAATCCCCCATACCTTTAATTATTTCTCCAGGTATTCCACATGACATTGCAAAAACAGCGGAGCCCCTCCGAAAGCTATGAGTTCCAAACTTAGAACTGTCTTTACCAAAGCTCTTAAGAGAACTCTTGAATTTCTTTGCAAAACACTGACCTGTGAAAGGCTTACCTGATTGGGGGTTTACAAATAATGGATCTGACATGCATTTACCTGGTGTTTTTGCCATTGCAATTGACAATGCACTAACAGGACATAATTTATGAGGATACGTGTTTACCAAATGCACTACTCTTGACTTCTCTTTGTATTGATTATTCTTGGCCCATTTTACTGACAATTGTATGTTACCTTGATTGTCAATTTTAACTGAGTTCCTACAAAATTGTTTTTCATTGTTAAACCCACCTACAGTATCAGGCATCAAATTTGATTTTCTGAACATTCCATAAAACAACACGAGGCAAATAGCCCAAAAAACACAATCAAAGGTATCACATAGATCTAATGTATCTTTCATTTGTGACAATAAAGTGGGGGTAACTGGTTCTTTTTTATGAACTTCAGCACCAAGTTGCCTTTTTATCCCCATCAATGTTGATTTAACTAGCCAACTATCTTTATAAGGGTGCTGAAATCCACATTCCAAGTGAATAAGTCTCACAATATTGAGATATTGTGGTATGCTTGTGTATTTCAAACGTCTTGCTAAATAAGCAGCATATTCAGCAACAGTCTCTTCTGTTACTGGGACAGGTTGTAATCCAAGTTCATTACAGAAACGCAAATACGAATTACGTTGAGAAGAGTATGTTTTCTTTGTATTGTCAGAGAAAGCTTGTAGTCTATACTTTGCTACCTCTTGCTGTAATTCTTCTTTGAGAGCCAGTGACATACCTGTGGTAATAAAGACAATACAGTTTTCACTGACATATGTTTATGCAACACATGAAACAATACATAGTTGCCATGGAACCAATTAGACAGCAAACTGCTTAGATGAGATAATTGGCCATATGTATGGAGTCTTGAAATCGTATCAGCCATAATATTCACTTTAGTTCCAATAGATTTCACAGAGAATGTAAAATTATTCCTGGCACTTGCCCAAAATGTATTTCTAAGCAGTTGCATTATATAATCATTATGATTACACCTCCCTTTATTGACAATGCCCCTGGCCACTGAACTGTCAGAGTAGATATTGACATGGCAATCTTTCCATAATGTGCCCCATCGATTCACTGCTGCACATATAGCTATAATTTCCTTGTAATTTATATGTAGATGTTTAGCACTTTTCCAATCTAATTCAAAACATATATATTCCCAATCGCCTTGAGAAAATATCCCAGCACCATCACTGCTGGCATCCACAAATACACTGATTACTTCCTTTGTATTTATAATACACTGTACCATCGCATATATCCAACATGGCACACCACCACTGGACATCTTTTTTGAATGCCTGAGATAACAACACTTTATCTCTACTACCTTTCATCTTCCTGAGATTATCCAATATACGTCGCAGAAAAAATTTGCCTCTACGAACCGCATGTGTTGCATAACTTAAGGACCCTACCAACGATTGTAGTTGACGTTTTGATGCATGTTTTTTATTACGAAATAACTCCAACTTGTCACGTAACTTATTTCGTTTTGCCTGGCCTAATGAGACCGTACAGTCCACAGTATTGATTTCCACACCTAAGAAGGTAACCATCTGACTTGGTCCACATACTTTAGACCAGTTTATCTGGAACCCAAGTGTCCTCAATAGATTAATCAATACATTTAAACACTTTTGACAGTCTGCTGCTGTCTCCTGTACAATGAGAAAGTCATCGAGATACGCTACAATCCCAGAATAGCCTTTCCTATTCATGATACGTTTCACTGCTTGTGATATACGTGTAAAAATTGAACATCCTTGATTAGACCCAAAAGGCAATCTGCTATCAAAGATATTAGTCACAGTTTCATCACCTTGAAATTCCCATTGCAGGCCTGTCATACAATAGTCAATACAAGATATAGGAACACTACGATAGGCATTTTTCAAGTCAATTTTTGCGATGAAGTAATTAGGTTTGGCTAAACGTTTTGCTTTATCCAATGTTTCATATTTCACAGAAGTACTTTCTGAATAGTCATTCATAGCACAGCCTACAGGTCTACTACCATCATGTATAAGTCGAACATCCACTCCACTTGATTTTGGAATTGCCGCAAGTGGACTAACAATTTTTGGAACAGTTTTGGCAATGATATAACATCCATGTTTTATTTGGGTTTTCAATTCCTTTTCAACTAATGTCCTATGTTCAAATGCTGACTTGTGGTTTTGCATATATACAGATTTTACTTTCACTTCATTATCAATGTCTGTGATTCTAAATCCACTTTTAATACCATTCATTATATAATCATAATCACAATCATTCTTCATTAAACGTTCCCATTCCTCATGCTTAGAGGATATTGAATAGTAATTACCAAGGAAATCAGTATTACATGGGTCTATCAAACCAAATGGAGACTGTTTATTCTGCGACTGTCTGTCCTATTCATCTTTTGTACTTGAAGACTCGGTCTAAGGATGATCTTTCCCATGATGTTCACTTTTATTACAGGTTTTGCATTTATGCGCAAACTTGCAGGTGTCCCCATATGAACAAGTCCCTTTATTGTTCCATTGATCACAGTACAGTACCCTATTAGATGACCATGTTGAAGTTTTCTTTTTTCCAATGGCATTTGATGGTTTGTTAAAATCGTTTTTAGGGGGCCTCCTTTCTAAATGTACCTCTGATAGATGGGGAGTATCCGTTCCCCATCTAAACATGTATACATTTTGTTTTTTCCTATAGTCATCGTCATATTTTAACACTGATGGCCATGTATACCTACACGCTAAGTTACCGATCTTTGCACAACCCACCCATCCATCCATATTTAATCTAATTCTTCACAGAATATCATATTATCATCTGGACGCAACGCAAAATCGCATGCGAATCGCATCGCAAGACATCGCAACGCAACCATTTCCCAAAAATGTTATTATCATTCCATCGCATCGCAAGTCTGACGCAAAGTTATCGATTTTCTGATCGCAACTAAACAAAAAGTTGCGACGACGTCTACCCTGTCGCAAATCAAATTGCAAATCTAGTTCATCTTTGAGCGTTATTTATCTCTGTTAAAGGATATTTTGTGGTGTTTTATATCGGTCATTTCACTACCTGTTAAGTATTAATCAATAGTATCGAAGAAATTGTTCAATTTTATTTATTTAATATGATTAAAATATACATTTAATTGAGCCTGTAAATCCTTAAAAATCACGTTTATCTAGCTAATAAAGCTTGTTTGGTGAATTAATCTTGCCACTACTACACTAATGTTCTGAGTATTCCTAGTGTATATGTACCTCACCTACATCGTCTGCAAAAGTACAAGAACACCAAGATGTTTCGTTTCATTCTGGATCACCACAATCTTATTGGCCGAAGAGTATTTCGAGATAGGTTTAACCCACTCGATTCACTAAATGACATCGAGATGCTCCAGAGATACAGAATGCCGAGAGCATTGTTAATAGAGGTTATAAACCTTTTTGAAGATTTGTTAAAACAATGGTTGAACTCCTGTGGTATCTTTGTACAGTATTTGAGGTGCTCGTTTTTCTGAATGATCCGTACCATGTTCCCAGATATAGATTAAATATTAAAGAGATTTTATTTGATCGAGTTTGAATATGAATGGAAACGTTGTTAATTCTACATAATAGAATAAATGCATATCACTGCAAATTACTAAGTTGTTAAATTTAATAGTTTAAAAATGAAAAAGCACGATTTTCTTTTTTACATAGACATGTACTCTGTATCTGTTGTTCAAGCATCACCCATCGCATTGAAGTTGACTCGTCGGAAAGAGTTAGATTTTCAATTTGAAATGAGAGTTCGTCTCAAAATTGTAGATTTTCACATTTTCATCCCGACCCTGATTCAAACATGATTTGCTTTGATCACAATGCAAAAGACGTGTTTCATATTTTGTTCCAAAGGAAAATAAATGCAATACACTATAGACATATTTAAACATATATCGATATGGAACCCACAACTTGCAATTTTCTGGCATGTGTATCAAATGTAAAATATACACCACCATTAATAGAAAACTCATTAGCTGTTATCGTTTCATTGTCTGTTGAAAAATTATGTTGACGGATTTTAGATAGAAGCATTGTGGAACACAGACAACAACGACCAAAAGTTCATTTTATTTCAGTTAGTTTCAGTAACATGACAACTTCCCGTTTTAACAGTTATTTAACATAACGTTTTTTCTAGTCCTCATTTCCCTACCAAGTGAACTTATTTTTTTAGCTACCCTTGCCCAGCAACTATCCTGTGACTGTATTGTTATTTGACAGCTAAGTGATGCCAAAAGAATATTTGCATCCTTCTCAATGAGAGATACTAATAATTATTGTCCATCATTTGTCCAATTCCTTGCCCTCGACATGTTTCTTCGACTATCGTCTGTTCAATGTAAATCGATTTGCATTTTGTCGCACTTATGTCTTGCACAAGTGTAATGCATGAGCAATCAATCAAATCATATCAATTATTGGATTTCTATCAATTTCAATCAATCAATGTCAAAAACTAGCGCCAGTGTCCTTTTAAATTTCGCGCCAAAATACACTCTAGACTTGCGATCGCAACTTACGTTTTAATTGTTTTGCGATTGCTTTGCGTCTGCGATTGCGCTCAATTGATAATATCACGCATCGCATGCGTTACAAATTGCGATCGCAATCGCATCGCAGACGCAACGCAACTATTAGCGACCAGATGATAATGAGGCCTCTCTAACAGGCTCCAAATAAAATTTTCTTTTGATTTATTATTAATTCAGCAAAAAGACAATGAAACGATTTCCTATCATTAGTTATATTTGATATGTGAATCAAGATATCATATTTTAGCAAAAAAATTTTTAGCATCGAATATTACTTCTCAAACCATCGAATATCACTTCTCAAAAAATGATATTCGATGGTTTCGAAGTGATATCTGATGGTTTTAAAAGTGATATTCGATGGTTTATATTTTTCAAATTTTTTTTTCAATTTTTCGGATTTTGTCAAGATAATTTTTAGAATATTTTTCTCCAAAAATGTTTTGCACTTATAACAATTATGTGGCACTGGATATCTCCAAAAGAGATGAGATCCACTAAAATGGACCTCAGAAATGAATTCCTCGTGAAAAATTTAGAAAGATAGTATACTTATATCAAAACCTGTAATAAGTTAAATGTGGAAATAATGGGACGAAATGTAGCATTGGTTTTAATTCCATCCTCTATACACTTCTTAGTTATATATAAATATTGCGTTAAAAAATCAGACCCTATATATTCCAATGGGAAAGAACCCAGATGTAAAGTTATCTGTGCCCTGAATGAGAGCTTTCCAACACGGGAGGGAAGAATATTGTTGTGATCGCGAATTGATGTATTGTTGAGTTGAGTCAGATGTTAAGTTACATATAATCATTTTCAAAATATTTTATTTCACATGCACGCCCTAATCGCTGGTACGATTGAACATATATTTTACAGGTCGTTTACTTTTTATTTCTTTTATTTTAGATGCTTGCTAAAATCGCTAGTACAGGCAGATTTACGATTTTTCTACTTTGAGACTTTTATTCCAGATGCATGCTTAATGGATGGTGCGAGTGTACAGGGAATACTCAATTACTTGTTTTCCTTGTTATTCAGATACTGCCCAAATGAGTTGTTCGTGGTGTACATGTAGATGTTAAGGATTGTTTACTTTTTCATATCATTTTTATTTCAGAAGCATGTCCAAATGGCTGGTACGAATGTGATGGAAGGTGCTATGGGTTGTTTACCAACCAAACTCACAACTTAACATGGGTCGAAGCAAGGGAAAGTTGCTGGTCCAAAGATGCTTTATTGGCTGCTATTACCAACGATGGTGACTATGGGAGGGAGGAAGAGACATGCATGAAGGAAACGCTGCGCAATTGGAATAATACGGACCAACTCCCGTGTACCAAACATGAACCACGGGGTTCTATATATGCAGGTACCATTTCATTATTATTCATTATTGCCAAAGAAGCCGTCTACTATATTACCTTACGGAGTCCTCGTTGTTATCTCCTTGTGGGGCGCCCCGGACGTAACGATTGTCGATGTTGATATATATGTAGAGTACTTCATGTATTGTAATGTTGATAGTTACTTTTAATTCTAATTAGTTCTAACTAGGTTTCATCTGTGATCCTAATTATCTTATTTCTAGTTATCTCATTTCTTCCCAGCTCATCTCATCTCTTCTCTGCATTTTTGCCTGTTTACTCTCAATGCAATTTTTCCCAACTGAACTTATGTGCACTTTGTTTCTGTGTTTTTGACCTCTGTTGATTAGCCTCACTAATTATAAGCCTATTTGAATTCATAAAAACATTGTGATTTACTATTCACAACAACTTTCTTAATTTTATATCACATCTCCCCCCTTTTAGAGATGGCGATACTCAGCCAGCTTAAGGGAAAAAATCCTCAGTTCCTTTGGGATTACAAAAGTCTCTCAGATTGTTTATCTAAGCAAAATTCTTTTTTATTTTTTTAAAAAAAATTTCACTCTCAAGTATAAAATTATCACTGTCTCACCAAATCTAAACAAATAAGTGTCTCTTTCACTATTATATCTTCTACATTCTCATTTGCTACAATTTGTTACAATCTGGATAATGCATCAGCACATCCATTGTTTATGCCAGATCTGTGTATTACCTTAAAGTCATATTGCTGTAAGGTTAACGACCATCTTGTAAGTCTGTGATTGGTATTCAGCATCTTGTTCAGCCACTTTAAGGGATTATGGTCTGTTATGACCACAAATCTTCTCCCTAACAAGTAGTATCTCATGTATTGAACTGCCCATACGATTGCCAAACATTCCTTCTCTATTACTGCATAATTCTGTTCTCTTGGTAGTAACTTACGACTTAAGTACATGATTGGGTGCTCTCCATCGTCAAAATCTTGGCTCAAAACTCCAGAAATACCCACATCTGATGCATCTGTAATTACCAGAAATGTTCTTGTGAAGTCAGGACTACTCAAGATTGTGTCAGAACACAATAGTTTCTTCAATTGATCATGTGCTTTCTGTTCTCGGTCTCCCCATGGTATTTTCACTGGTATGGATTTCTTGGTCAATTCTGTCAGGGGGAAAGCAATTTCTGCATATTTTGGAACAAACTTCCTAAAATAGCCTGTCATTCCCAAAAATGTTTTCAAATTCTTCTTGGTCGTAGGTTTCTCCAATCTCTGTATAGCTTCTGTCTTCTCAATACTTGGCTTAATTGTACCACCTCCAACAATGTGACCCAGATATTCAACTTCTTCAAAAGCAAATCTACACTTTGACGGCTTTGCAGTCAAGTTGTGTTTTCTCAATCTATCAAAAATGTTTCTGACATCATGAAGGTGTGAATCAAAATCAGTGCTGAATACTACCAAATCATCGAAATATGCATCAGAGTATTCTTCAGCTCCTTCAAGCATCCTGTCCATTGCTCTCTGAAAGGTGGCAGGTGCACCATGTAACCCAAAAGGCATTCTTATAAATTGGAACGTGCCGAAGGGAGTTAGTACTGACGTCTTCTCTTTAGAATCACTACTAAGGGGAATTTGCCAAAAACCTCTGCAAAGATCCATTACAGTTATGAAAACAGCAGTGGCAAGACCATCGAGTATTTCATCTATTCTTGGCATAGGATATGCATCAAACTCTGTAACTTTATTCAAATCTCGAAAGTCTACACAGTCTCGGAGTTCTCCATTTTTCTTTGGTACAAAAACAAAGTTTGAGCCCCATTCACTCATAGATGGTTCCATTATTCCCTTAGATATCATTTTATCTACCTTTTCCCTCATCAATTCAATGTATGCCTTAGGGAATCGTCTCAGCCTCTGTCTCACTGGTTTGTTGTCTTTGGTGTTGATGTGATGGGTAATTAAGTCTGTAATTCCAGGCTCATCAGACAGCACGTCATTGTACTCATCAAGAAGTGCTACAATTTGCTTCTCTTGCTCTTCAGTGAGATTTGGTGAAATGTTGAATTTATGTTCATTCTCTTTATCATCTATAATCGGCCATTGTATTGGCATGTACTCTTCTGCATCATCATTATCACTGTCTCTATCTATATCATCATTTTCAATGGTTTGTAGAGTGAAACAGCAGAAATCATCAGAATTGTGATATCTTTTCAGGAGATTCACATGGTATGTTTTTGTCTTGTTGCCCATCTGTATGTCATAATTGACTTTGTTGCATCTCTTTATGATTTTAAATGGTCCTTGCCATTTTGCTTGTAGCTTCATCTCACTAGAAGGAAGCAATAATAAAACTAGGTCTCCTGGTTTATATTCTATGTTACGAGATTGTTCATCATAGTAGGCTTTCTGGTTGTGTTTTGCTCTGATTACTTTATCTTTCACTATCTCATGCATTGATTCTAATTTTTCTCTCATCTTTGTGATATGCTCAATAACATTTGTAGAAGCATCTCTGTTGGGTTCCCATCTCTCACTTAGAACATCTATTGGGCCTCTCACTTCTCTCCCATAAAGCAACTCGAATGGGGAAAACCCAGTTGTAGCATGTGGAACCTCACGATAAGCAAATAACAGGTATGGAAGAAAAATATCCCAATTTTCTGGCTCATCTTCTGTTAGCTTTTTGATCATTTTCACAAGTACTCCGTTGTATCTCTCTGTCTGACCATTTGTCTGTTGGTGGTATGGAGTTGTTTTTATCCCATTTATTTTCATCATCTTGTACATTTCCTGCATCAATTTAGAAAGGAAATTTGTCCCTTGATCTGTTAAAATCTCTTTGGGAACTCCAACTCTACTGAACTGCTTCATCAATTCTTCAGCTACTTTCTTAGAATCAGTTGTTTTCATTGGTACAGCTTCTGGGAATTTAGTTCCGTAGTCAGTTGTAACTAAGATATACTTGTTTTCTCTTTTGGATCTTTCTAAGGGACCAACTATGTCCATACCTATTCTGCTAAATGGTTCAGTAATGACTGGTAAGGGTATCATCTTGGCTCTGTTTGATAACATTTTCCTCGATGTCTTTTGGCATACATCACAGCTGTTGCAAAATCCTTTTACATCTCTGTGAATTCCTGGCCAAAACATCTTCTTCATTATTCTTGAGGTCGTTTTCTGAATTCCAAGGTGACCCGATAATGGTATATTGTGTGACAACTCTAGGACCTTCTTCCGACATTGGCGTGGTACTACTATCTGTTCAATAATATCACCACTTAAATTCTCAACTCTTCTGATAACCATATCATCTTTCTTTATGAAGTATGGTGTATCTTGTTGTTCAGCAGGCATATCTAAGAGTGCTTTTCTCACATTTGATAGAGTTGGATCTTTGTTTTGTAACTGTATCAACTTATCTCTATTTATGCCATCTATGTTTATTTCTGTGTCATCGTGTTTATATGCTTTTCTTCTTTGAAGTCTCTTTTCTCTTCTGCTCTTCTTTTGTTTCTCTCTTATTTGTGGATAAAATACTGATTCATCAAAGTTAAACGGTAATTCTTCCGAATTTGTGGATGTCTCAGTTTGGATAATCTCAATCTCATTTTCAGCTGTTAACAGTTTTGCTTCAGACTGGTCATTTTTCTCTTTCTCTGCTTTATCTTCTTCGATCATGGTTTTGTACTGATTTCTTGTAGTCACAAAAGCTTCACTATTTCTCTTATATACATATTTGTCCATCTTTTCTTGGTCTAGTTTAGATAAAATATCTTGTCCTATAAGTACCGAAGCAGGGAGTGTATTTGAGACTGCTGCTTTGATTCTGTGAACATCATTTTCAAAGTGAATTTCTACCTCTGCTGTTGGGTATGACTGCTTATCACCATGTACACACGTCATCTCTACAGCTTCCCCATGAACAATTGTATCTTCACTGATAAGGTCCTTGTTTACTATGGTTTTGAAACTCCCTGTATCCAATATCATTTCTACATCTTCATTATCATTGAGTCTGGCAATTACAGTTCCATCTTTTCTGGATCTATACTGTGTGAATATATCATTGGGCAATGTGCATAAAAAGGCTGGTTTACTAGACCCTAGGTAACATTTCTCTTGGACGTGGCCATATTTATTACAACGTCCACAGTGTAAAGACTTATCTACCCGGCAGTCTTCAGTTTTATGATTTCTCATTCCACAGTTTTCACACTTCACAGGCTTTCTATCTCCATTGGTTGATGATGTTGTTCCTGGACCAGCTTTGAAGTTTAAGCTACACTCGCTTTCTTTGTGCCCAGTTTTATTACATTTTCTACAGATAATATCTTGAGGGCAATCTCTAGATCGGTGCCCTTTCTCCCTGCAGTTGAAACATTCCCCAGGATTAACTGTGATTTGCTGTGATTTTCTCCAATTTGGATTATCTGAATTAGAGAACTTTCTGTTGAAATTTGCTGACTCATTGTTTTTTCTTTTCTCATTAGACTTCCAATAAACTGCATCTGTTTTTCTTGCTTCAAGGAAGTTGTCAGCGAACTTGATTACCTCATCTGTAGTTTTTGCGTCATTCTCTTTAACCCATGTTTGGACTTCTGTTGGCAGAGTTGTAACCAGCTGTTCTTTGATCAATATATCACTCATCAGTTCAAGTGTGGTCACATTTTTCATCCATTTTCTAAAAACATCTCTCAAACGTATGGTGAATGGTTTGATTCCCTCTCCATCATCTCTTTGTAGGTTCCGAAAACGTTTCCTGTAAGTCTCTTCATTAATAGCATATCGCTTAAGAATAGCTTCTTTAACGATTTCATAGTCACTTGCTTCTTCTTGGTCCACACTTGCGTAAGCCTCTTGCGCTTTGCCAGTTAAACTAGGTCCCAACTTCAGAGTCCAATATTCTTTCGGCCATTTACACATTGTAGCTGTCCTTTCAAATATTGTTAGGAAGTTTTCGATGTCATCATTGTCTCTCAATCTTGGGATGAATGGATCTTTTGGTTTATGTTTTTCTTCTTTATCTTCTTTTCTCTCTTTATCACGTCTTTTCCTTTCATCTTCAAGCTCCATTCTTCGTAGCTGTTCTTGGTATTTTCTTTCATCTTCTATCTCTTCTCTTCTAAGTTGTTCTTGTCTTTTACGATCTTCTTTCATAGCTTCTAATTCTGCAAGTCGATTCTTCTCTTGACTCAGGAACATTTCTCTATCTTGTTCCGTCTTTTTCATCATTGTTGTCATCATCATTTGCTGTTGCATCTGCATTGGATTAAATTGTTGGAACATTGTAGGATCAGTCCTTTCTTCTGTTGGTCCAACTGCTTCTTCGTGTTCTTCTTCTTTAAGTTTTTCTCTCTCTTTATCAGCCATCTTTACTTTTGTTTGCTTTACTGGTGATGATTCCTTGCTATAAACTGTTTTCCTTGTATCAACTGGCATATTTTGTGAATTCCATGGTAAAAGATGTAAAAATTGAAAAAAAAAGCAGTTGTCAATCAATGTTCTCATCTTTATTGCACTTTGATAACCACATCGTATCTCATCTTAAAAGTCTAAAAACTCAGTTGATAAAATGTTCTCTAAAATACAACACTCTGCTCGACTATATGCATACATGTCTTTCACTCCACTAATACTTTCAAACTAAACTCAACTCAGTCAACCTATTGATGCACAACTGAATAATCCATTCACTCACTCACTCCAAAAACAATCTAATTATGAAAGTAAATCTAAACATCTCACACTATTACATCATAATACCTTACAATTATAATATTAACTATACATTCCTTTAACTCTACCATGAACTTCATTTCCAGGTTTGATGATTGGTGCCAGAACATGCGACTTGTTGGTGACAACTATTCATACATATACAACTATACATTCCTTTAACCCTACCATGAACTCCATTTCCAGGTTTGATGACTGATGCAAGAACATGCGACTTATTGGTGACAACTATTCATACATACATACATGCATGCCTTTATACATACATGCATACAACTATGCATTCCTTTAACCCTACCATGAATCCATTTCCAGGTTTGATGACTAGTGCTAGAACATGCGACTTATTGGTGACAACTATTCATACATATACAACTATACTTTCCTTTAACCCTACCATGCACTTTACTTTAAGGCTTGGTGACTGGTGCAAGAACACGCGACTCCCGTGTATTAAACATAAACCACGGGGTTCTATATATACAGGTACCATTTCATTATTATTCATTATAATATTAACTGTACATTCCTTTAACCCTACCATGAACTTCATTTCCAGGTTTGGTGAATTGTGCTAGGAACTGCGACTTGTTGGTGACAACTATTCATACATACATACATGCGTAACATGCATACAACTATACATTCCTTTAATCCTACCATGCACTTCATTTCCAGGTTTGATGACTGGTGCTAGGACATGTGACTTGTTGGTGACAACTATTCATACATACATACATAACATGCATGCGTTTATACATACATGCATACAACTATACATTCCTTTAATCCTACCATGCACTTCATTTCCAGGTTTGATGACTGGTGCTAGGAACTGCGACTTGTTGGTGACAACTATTCATACATACATACATGCGTAACATGCATACAACTATACATTCCTTTAATCCTACCATGCACTTCATTTCTAGGTTTGATGACTAGTGCCTGAACATGCGACTTGTTGGTGACAACTCTTCATACATACATAGATGCATAACATGCATACAACTATACATTCCTTTAATCCTACCATGCACTTCATTTCTAGGTTTGATGACTAGTGCCTGAACATGCGACTTGTTGGTGACAACTCTTCATACATACATACATACATAACATGCATACAACTATACATTCCTTTAATCCTACCATGCACTTCATTTTAAGGTTTGATGACTGGTGCTAGGACATGCGACTTGTTGGTGACAACTTTGAATGTCGTAAATACATCTGAAGTGAACATTACATGGCGTCAAGCAGAATGTAGAGGATATGTCACTGCTACGTTCATGTGTGTAAAAATGAAGAGAGTTCATCTTGATCTGGATTATAACGTACCATGCCCACCACGACGACCATGTTCGTGCTTAGACGGTAATCATTACACTCTGCATAATGGAGTGATCAATTGTGAAGATGTAGGGCTGTACACTTTACCGACAGACATATCACAAAATGTGAGAATCATGCATGCAAATAGAAACAAAATACGTTACATAGAAAACGGAATGTTTCACGGAATGTCACGTATCCAATATTTATATCTTCGTAAAAATGAGATAAATGAAATATCTTCGTTCGGATTCAAGGAGTTTGGTGAACTAGAAGAACTTTCTTTGGCATTCAATAAGCATAATCCACTGAAGTTAAGTATCAACTCGTTTGGAGGGCTATATAAACTAAAGAGTTTGATTCTCAGGAATACTAGGTTGGAGTATCCAATAAACAGAAAACTATTTCAAGATTTGAATTCTCTGGAGAGCTTATACATCGACGATTCTTATATAAAACATGAATTTGACATTTCTCTTCCTAATCCACATCTGTTGCGAATCTTATTTACAGGTCCACTAAATATATTCAAAACTATGTTTAAAAAGCCATCAAATTATAGTAATTTAGACCAGCTGGAACTTTATGACATTCCCCGAAACGAAACAATTTTAGCTGGACAATTTGATGGGTTGTATAAAATGAGGTTTATGAGGTTCTACAATGTAGATATTCAAATTCTAAAACCGGCTCATTTTGCAGGTCTTGTTTCACTGGAATTTTTGCGTATAGAAAACTGTAACATCGACGTAATCGAACAACACACATTTACCCTGCTTAAGAATATTCAGCGAATTTCGGTTGTTCAAAGTACATTACCAAAATACCCAGTCTCATTATTTCAAGGTCTTGAGAAATTGACTGAAGTTTACAGCAATCATGTTGAATTATGCTGCATCGTTCCAACAACAGTTAAATTGTGTACCCCACGACTAGACCACCTGTCTTCATGTGGAGATCTAGTGAAGAACAACATACTCAGGGTGTTTCTTTGGGCATTTGGTATATGTATACTCCTTGCTAACAGTGCTGTCATCATACTTCGTATCTATGAAGGCAGATTGAAGCATGGTGTAAATGAAATACTCGTAATGCATCTCTCATTATCGGATATGCTAATGGCAGTATACATTATCATCATTGCATCGATGGATATGAAATACAGAGGTGCTTATTTTCAACATCAGAGTGCCTGGAAGAAAAGTAGCTTATGTATGGCTTCGGGATTTATTGCATCGTTATCAAGTGAGATGTCCGTTTACGTCCTCGTTGTCATGACGCTTGACCGATTCCTCAAAATAGTGTTTCCGCTTAAAATGCGGTTACACTTTTCCAAGCGTGCTGTTTATGGTGTTCTCATTATTGGCTGGATTCTCTGTATAACCCTAACAGCTTTACCACTTCTCCCTCTCGACTACTTCAGCCCCCATGAATTCTATACGCAATCTGGCTTTTGCTTACCGCTTATGCTGAATTACGATTCTGCAAAAGAAGCCTTGTTTAACCAACGTGAAAACACAGGACAGGATGGTAGCATTGAGCTAGATAGACAGAAATCACAGCAGTCATATTCTCATTTTAACGGCTGGGAGTATTCCTTTGCTCTTTTCAATGTTGTGAACCTTGTCGCCTTTTTTCTTATAGCTGTTGGCTACTTGGCCATATTCTTTGCGACTAGGATCTCGAGATCAAAAACCAAACATGGCTCGGGGAATGAGCGAGACAGGAAGATGGCGGTGAAATTGATGTGGATCGTTTCTACAGACTTCTGCTGCTGGATTCCAGTAATAATCATGGGATTCCTAACCTACTTCAAGATAGCGCTGCCAGGTTGGTATCATAATTTTGCTCATGTGCCCTTTTGTTAATCAATTGTGCATTATACATATGTATATTGTGAAGCGCATGTAATTCTGATTTTAAATTACAAAAACAGTCCTTTGTAATAGGCCTGAGTTGGCAAGATGCTACGCGGAATTAACTTCCCTTAACAAAAAAAACGGATCCGGTTTATTTTGTCTTGTCTGAGATAAAGCGCTCTTTGAATAACAAAAATGATGAGACATGCTTGAATACAGATTGGGAACTTCAACTTGTATATTTAATGTAAAGCAGATGAAATAGATATGAAGACGAACCTGAACATTTTTTGATTTTATTTTTCCATTACTCTCTTCAGGAGAGATTATTGCCTATGTCAGTATATTTGTGTTGCCAATCAACAGCGCTATCAACCCGATACTCTACACATTTAGCACTCTTTCCTGGAAAGACATATGGAAGAAATGCAAATGTAGGTCGACACCTGAGCCACCACTAGCTCCAAATCAGAGCAACACAAATGATGTAGCATCATCGACCTTTACTAGCAGAAAACTGTGAGTGTTAAGATTAAACACAGGGCGTCCACAAAAAAGTATACCAAACTTCAAATCCAAAATTACTGGAATCCTAAGCAGTTTTTCTAAAATACAAAGGTTGTAGTAAAAAGCCTTATTTGTTCTCCATCAAATGGTACCAAGACCATAATGTAACTGTCATGTATGACTGAGATATCTTGACCATTATGAGAGGTGGTAAAATTAGCACTAATCCAAGTTATCTTCCTGTGTGGCAATTGATGTGTAATTGGCTTAGTGTTCTTTTTTTCTGTTACATTAAGTTAGAGGACAGGCCTTCCATACTGAACTGGACTTGGGACTGAGTAACTCTCTTATGAAAAAAGGTTTGGAAAAAAGCTTAACTTACTCTAAAATAGGCCTGAAAAAATGGTTCAACTGTCACCTAAGCAGTAGAGCCAACAAAAATTTCTAAAAAGCAAGTCCTGTGTACTGTTTATAGAACCCATATTCTTACTATTGAAATGGTTTCTAGCAATACTGTTCCACGTTAATCTACTTGTTTAGACTCAATAAACTCGAGTTCTTATGACAAAATGAGGATTTCAACAAGGGCTATTGACTTTACATGGAAGTACAATTGACTTCAAAGCTGCATATCAGCAAGTAGAAGTTTCATTGCTGTTCAAGAGACTCTTCAGATTCAATTTCTCGAAAGGGAAGTTACAACTAAAAGTTATGGAAAGTTATGAAAAAGTGTGAAGAACATAAAACAAGTATCAATTTGAACATTAATAATGTTTTGAACACACAAAAGTTGAATGTTAATTTGGCACAGTGTTGATTTTACCAGCTTTCATAAAAGTCATGATTGCTCAGTCATCCATGACAGTAACATAATGATCTAGGTTCCATTGGGTGGAGGACAAACTAGGCCATTTACTGCTCCCTTTGCAAAAAAAATTGCTCAGAATTCAAGTAACCTGGGATTGAAGTTGGCTATACTTATTTTGTGGACGTCGTGTATATAAAACTAACAATTATAACAAACGGCATGATATCGAACCACGGTTACATCTTTATTTGAAAAAATTAGTTGATTTATTAAGACTCTTTGTTAGTAGTTCAGATGACTGTATTGACATATCTCTCCCCATTAAAACGCATTTTATCTTTAGATCTCTTATGACCAGTGACATTAATTTATTTTTACTGGATTTCGACCTCATGATTCTCACTCGAACAACAATAGTACAATATTCGACGATCCATAGTATTAACAATAATATACCTACCTTCAATAAATCTTATTACAATATCAATACATCTGTCCTCATATTTCGTAGATTCACAGTAGGAGCAGCGGAGTCGAAGTTTGAAACATATGAGAGAGAGATGGGGCAGCTTCAGAAAGCCTAAGAATGCAGTGATAACTATACATTGATGACCTTGAGAAACGCCACGGAGCAACATGAGACCCGATCAAAATCAGCAATAAAATTATTTTATAGACACGAACGATGGTAAAAATAAGAAAGCATGTGTCCATTGTCACTCTTTAGGTCAAGATGAAGAACATTGCCATGCTTCAAAGATGAAGGATCAACTGAGCTAGCCATGTCAACTTAAACTTTTGAACTGGTAGGGTTGATAGAAAATTGAGCCCTACATCTTCCTAAAAGGAGCACTAACAGATTCATTAGAAACAGATATTACATCCAAAACATTATCGAGTAAAAGCACAAAATCGAAATCTAAAAACCCTGTAACCCTGCTAAGGCCTAAATGTCTCATGGCCCTTGCTTGAGAAGCATTGTAAACATTCTTCAGAATAGACAAATTGAGCGATTTTTATATCTTAAGTTATCCATCAGGAATTGCCTACATAAGGCCATTTTTGATATACTGTTTCGAGTATTTCAAGAGTAACATGAGAATGTGTTTGCCATATTTTAAAAACAACTAGGACATTTTAATTGAACATTACCTCGACGATGTTCTCTTCATAAAGGACAATGACTGGTATGATTTCTTTCTAGCTGTATCCGATCAACAGTACAAAAGCAAATTTCTTGCTGAATGCTCCTCAGAGTCTTCACTAGATTTTATAAATCAATCAAACAAACCCCATTTTTGTTAGGGATAAAGTTTGAGTATTGGGTTTTATGAGAAATAATAGTGGAGGGCCCATAGTACATATCCTAAAACCCATGTGCGAATGTTTTATCTAACTTAAACACCACATACTCGTATAAAAGGTAAATGGTCGATTACCTTATCATGGGCAGTCAAGGGTCAAAGCAGCTCCCAGGGTCCTTAAAGACACAATTCCAAGACCCAGGGTCCTGTTATTCAATCAAAAAGTAGTTTTCATTAACCAACATTGGCTCACTGGTTGAGCGAATGTCATTATTGATTTTGTTAAAATATTCTCATTATACATCACATATGTGAAATGGTAAAATTCACCCCTGTGTACATTATATGGTACATTCAAGTGAAATTTTAGGTGTGGTGTCTATTGATGCGATATGATTAAAATGTGAATGATTGACATCTCTCTATCATTTAGACAGTTACTTTAAAGTAATCAAATCCTGATCCCTGTATTTACCTATAATTGCACTATGAGAAATCACATGTCGATAATCATGATATTGGCAATGAACTCAAACACTGTTTTTTGTAAATATGTTCCTTTGTAGTTATAATTTTTGTACATTAAAATGATGTAATTGTATATGTTTGCTCTCCCTTGTGGAGGAATAAAAGATACAATACAATATTAAGATAAAGGTACATTTGAAAATTGGGATGTATCATCTATTTTTGTCATGTCTCTATTTGAAGTAATAAAGTTATTGTCTTACATTTAAAATTATTTTAATTGTTTGAATTTTATTAATTTTATACTAATTCAGTTAAACTATAGACATTATAGCAATTATAGTGTCAGAAATGGCTCAAAATTTATTAATATTACATGTTCGAAACAATGTTCAAAACATCGAACAAAAAAATGTTTCAAATATAAGAAAAAAGAAAATCATAGTGATTTTATCAAAACATCAAATAAAAAAACAGCAAATGTTTTTTTGGAAGAAATGTTAAAGTGAATGTTTTAAGTTCAAAGTAATAAGTACACGACTGACTGACTTTGATGTTCAAACTTTTTTACTTTTTTCTTATTTGAACTTTTCACTTTTGTATTCGAACTTTAAACGGCATTCTGCAGTTCAAACCTATGTGCATTTTTCTTATTTGAACTTTTTATTTTTCTGTTCAAACGGTTCGGTACTTCTTATTTTCTGTTCAAACAGTTCGGCATTCTCAATCTTTATATAGTACGCATTTGCAAGATTTTTTCAGTGTTTGACATCATGATTTTGAGTATTTGATGTTTAGTTTTTGCTTTTACAAATCTTTTTTCACAGTTTGATATATAAAATAAGCTAGTTTTAAAATTGATTCAAGCATGGATGAGACGCGTAATTGTAACTTTGAAATATCAAGTATTGAAGATAGATTTTTAATAAACATTACTAAAAATAGAACAAAAACTTTGAATTGAAAAGTGGAAAAAATAATATGAATTATCAAACATGGAATTCAAAAGATTGAACAAAAATTTCAAAGTTTGAATTGAAAAGTGAAAATTTAAACGAAAAAATTAAATATCAAACATAAAACTCGAAACTCGAATAAAGACGCTAAAAATGCCATAAGCAATGGTTCAATGTTGACCAATGATCCGTTTTATCTCCTGTTGCCACACTTATATCACAATTCATTATTTTACTGTCCCCATGTTTACAATACAATGAAGCATTCTTTGTCAAATTGTCTTGTGTCTCTTATACTTCAAGACTGGGCCTCCCTACCAATTACCAGCTAAGCAAACACGTTCTATAGTAGGTAAGAGTGAGAAACTATTTGTGAATTACAAGTTTAGAGAATATCCTTTATATATATGAAAAACATTGTCATTTTTCAATAAATGATATCAGGAAAACAAACATTGTATCACTATGTTATACTGAAGAAATTCATATTTCTCAATAGAAAGGCATTGTCAGAACCATTGGCACACATATACTGGCTTTCACTTCAAGCTAGTATAGTCACACAATCTGAAATACATTGGACTCTATTTAGGCAGACCTATCATGGATTGGAACAAACCGTTAATATGATCCAAAGGATAGTTTAAGCTAAAAATGTTTTTCACAACGCAACCCTGAATGGATAGTACATGAGTCGCTATAGCAATTTATACCATGGTCAGAGCAATACCAGATATGGTGCCAAACGAATATGCCCCCCTCCCCTTAATTTCAAATGGATAAACTTTTGTGCATAAAACTGGATTTAGTTGAGCTTGTCATCTTAAACTCCTTGTAGTGTTGCTCAATGAAGCCTACTTTTAACGTGCTAAAGAACAACATTATGTTGATGTTAAAGCTAGTTGGGCTGGGAGAACATGTTTATTTGACACCCTGTATAACTTCAAGTGATAAATCACATATTTGGGAAAGAGACGGTATCATATTTGAATTAGCGGGATGATATCAGGTCTGATATAGATAGTCATCCCGCTAATTCTAATATCATCCCGCCAAGGGAAATTATTTGAGGCTTCGTTTCGTTCTTTTCACATTCGCGCCATCTATTTAATTACTAATTTTAAAAAGACATTTTGAAGAAATTGTCGTCATTTTTGTAGTATCACACAGGAACCTGTATCAACCGATGGCTAATGAAACCTGGAAGGAATAAAAACGCTTTTAAAATCGCCCTTTGATATTTTATAATAGTACCCAGTCTAGTCGTGTTATTTATGTTTTGACAGTTATATGGAATATAAACATGTAACGTTAATATTTCCCAAATTAATTCATTGTTTTCTCATCAAACAGATGATTTGGGAGGAACACTGGGAGCCACCTCCATGAGTTACTTTTAATAAAAAATGTATGTGCAAATGTGAAAAGGGAACCAGGAGACAATAAACATTTTTACAAATTATTATCAAGTGTAAGAATTATACCAAACAATAAATATCTATAAAACATTGCGTATTCATAAGCAACAGTGTACTCAAGATCGGAATGGCTAAAGTTGAAAAGATGAATTAAAGAGAGAATCAGATTTTACGAGCAGCCTAACAAAAAATTGTTTTAATTTCAGAATATTTCTGACCAATGTCATTCCTTTTCATGTCTATTTTCTAAAAATACCCAAAGTGCACACTTTATTACAGGAAAACTTTTCTATAAGAATGGTTTCCATTCTTATTTTTTGGGAGAATTTAAACTTTTTTCACCCATTTTTGCACTTTGAATCCCTTATAACTTCACCAATTTATAACATATCGTGAATCTTTTTTGAGATATTGTAAGGAATAGATTAGTTGGTCAATTGTACATGTTGCTTGTAATTTTGGATATGGTTAGGATATGGTATCAAATAAAAAGTGCAAGTGAAATATAAGTTGCTGTGGTATCAGTGACCTTACATCAAACAGTATACGTATTGTGTTGTGTTTACAGCAAATATATGCCCGAATACTGACATAAAATTAAAAATGTTTCCAAAAGTACATTACCCATCAAATCCTCCAGCAGACGCAAGTCAACGGCAAACCTAACGTGCGGCCACCGTTGGACCTTTCTGCGGTCTGTCAATGGCCTGGTGTGTAACACCCCAGTCACATATGTCGTAAGGCGGCCGTGCGTCGACCGCAGATCAATTAAATCTGTGAGTTTCTGCGGCCTCCGTGCGGCGACCGCAGATCAATTAAATCTGTGAGTTTCTGCGGCCTCCGTGCGGCGTATCCAGTTTTTTACAGGCCGCAGGGTCGCCGTAGCAATTATAACTCGGAGTTATAATATTTGTTCATTTCTGAGGTCCCCGTAGAAATCAACTGGCTCAACAAGATTGAATCATTATTTGTCAATGTTTCACGATCACTTTTCATTTGATATTACATCCTTGCACTATGAATAACATTTATAAATTGTCCTGATGTAAATAAAATGAAAAAAAGTATTATTTATCAACAGAAATTTAAAATTCACCGTGCGGCTGTCGTGGGAAATGTAACTCAAAAGTATGAGAGCGCAGAAATTCTACGGCGAGCGTAGAAAAGCTACTCGCCGCAGAAATGATAGACCGCACGGCGGCCGTAGGAAATGTGACTGGGGTGTAAATAAACGTTAATGTTTATTTTTATTGAATTTAATTTAAATCAGTATATTTTATAAATGTTATTTATAGTGCTGAGATATAATATCAAATTAAAAGTGTTAAGTATTGACCAATAGTAACTTAATCTTTTGTAATATAGATTGCTGTGGTATCAGTGACCGGCATCAAACAGAATACCCATTGCTTACACCCCAGTCACATGTGTCGTACCGAGGTCGTGCGTTGACCGCAGATCAATTAAATCAGTGAATTTCTGATCGCCTTGCGGTCACCCTACGGGGCATCCAGGTTTTTACAGGCCGCATGGTAGCCGTATAAATTATAACTCGGAGTTATAATATTTGTTCATTTCTGCGGTCCCCGTAGAAATCAACAGGCTGTTGTAAGACCGCAGAAAGGTCCAACGGTGGCCGCATGTCAGGTTTGCCGTTGACTTATGTCTGCTGTAGGGTTTGGTGGGGAATAAACCTTTGGAAACAGTTTTTATGTCAGTTTTTAGTTGTCAGTTTTCGGTCATAAATTTGCTATAGACACAATATAATACGTATAGTGTTTGATGTAAGGTCACTGATACCACCAACATCAACTTATATTTCACTTGGACTTTTAATTTGATACTATACTGACCTCAGAAATGATAGACCGCACGGTCGCCGTAGGAAATGTGACTGGGGTGTTAGTGTTCACAGCAAAGCTATGACACCAAACCTGGCTTGAAAAATTGTTTCCAAAGGTCCATAACACATGAAAATACTACGGCAGACGCAAGTGAACGTAACCCCGACGTGCGGCCACCGTTGGACCATCCCGCTATGGCAACGGCCTATTAATTTCTACGGGAACCACAGAAATGAACAAATATTATAACTCCGAGTTAGAATTTCTACGGCTTCCCTGTGCACACCTGTATCCCTGTGCATTATGTGATATAATATTATGGACTTAATTTGCGTTACCGGTATAAAGTATATGACTGTGCTACACCTGTGAATTATGGGAATGTTACTGTACTACACTTTTGAATTATGGGATATATGACCAATATAATATATGATCAATTTTACAAAAAAACATGACAGACGGACATTTTGTCAATGATAATGAAAGTAAAACTCAGCATCTCATAACTAAGTCAACATTGGATAATAAAAGTCTCAAAAATTGTACATCTTTGATTTCCAAAATAATTTATAAGGTGGTTATTAAAATGATCATACCCATTTTAACGTATCAATTTTGAGTAAATCTCGAAATTATTCTCAACAAAGCGTTCGCGAAATAAGTATTCGAATTGTTTGGGTTCGGGGTGATTAAAGTACGTTAAAGATGTAACGCTCCTCAACAAATTCCAACAAGATATAGAATAGAAAGCATTTTCTACTTATTTACTCACTGACACATGGCAACGAATGTTTCATAAGTTAACATCTCTACGGGTGCCATTTTTTATAATTGAACAACAAAAAAACATTTTTCATTTCTAAATTGATAAGAATGCAACAGGGATACAACAAAACTGTTAACGGTTTAAGTCAATTATAATGTTTTCCTTAGTGATTTCATGATTTTTATTGTAAATAGAAAATAACGGGGTCAATGTTTTATGTTCAACCTTCTTTTCAAGACTTTTAAACAGAGTCGACGCTTATGTAGGAAATTACAATTCCAAATGTTAGCGTGTCAACTCGTGTTTTTTCACAATATTTAGCCTTTTGTCATGATTGATCGTCAAAAACTGCATGTACCTTTTAATGAGATGGAATGTTTTTTAATTAAGAGATGCTAGCTATAAACTCAAACGAAAATGCAAACTTCCCACTATTATACTCCTCAAATAAGTTAAGAACCAGTGGTTTTCATTTTAATTTGCCTGTGAAATTTCATGAAATTCATCAATTTTGACATCAAATTTTGACCCATTGTAATGGAGTTATAAAATTGAATTTTACAGACTTTATAAAGTATAGAATCAAGATACAGATTTATTTACTTTATTGGGCTTTCTTTCGTTCCAAGCCGAGAAAATAGTCGTTCAAACAAGTATTGGGGTTAACAAGCCTTTGAGGAAAACCACTGGTCCTTTACACTTTTTGAGGACCATATTTTCATTGCACAAAACGAAATGTCCATTCCCTTGGAGCACTTTGGTTACATTTTGACGGAGGAGTCTTGATAAATTGTTCGAATTTTCATAATAGGTTTCATGCATATTCATTGCTTTGTTTAAAATCATACTCAAATCCGATACCATAATTATAAATTAAAATGAAACATTAGACTCACCAGGTTAGATGATTAACCGTTTCTATATAAATGTAAGCCTGCATGTATTCGACAGTTAATGCACATATATTATGATGTAGGCATCAACGTGTGACCTAAATATCAATTCGTAACCATCATATTTGGCTTTCGAAACTTAATTAGAAGTTACAATTGTAGGAGATTACCGAAAACGTCAATCACATCCAAATATCCGAATGACGTCAAGTATATTACGATACACTTTTTGTGCATCTCGAACACGTGATCCATCAATGTGTAAAGAAAAACTTGACACGCATCAACAATTTTCTTTGAGTAGGAGATTAAAGTCGAAATTACAAGTTTCAAAATATTTGCGTCAGTCAAGAATTGTCAGAACTTGAAACATGTTGTTAGTTTTCAAACCGCATTTCCTCATTCACGTTCTTTAACAAGGATGAATTCCTTTGAAAACATGGATTTCCTTGATCATTCTTCAAAACTACCCTTGAAGTATAAGAATGTAGGATATTACAGTGTAAATTGACACGCCTTTGTTTGCTCCATATCATAAAAAATAAATGCAGTACCATCTGTCAATATTCGAAAACGGGCACCATTGTGGTACCATTCTCAGTAAATATTGATGAACAATCGAATTTTGGATGTTGACTTGACTTTGTTACTGAACCTGACTAATTAATGAGAACACTTCAAAGGATCAAACAACGTTTTCAAAGTCAAGATTATCGAATTGCATCGACGTGTAACATCTTCCTTTCCTTCATGTGGTAGCCATATCTATTATTAGTTTCTTCTGACTAACAAAACAATTGAAGACCATTCGGTCAACCGACACAATTTTGCCAGTTGTTCCACTAAAGCATGGTCGTGTGTGTTGATACCAGTTCCATTTGATGTGTGCTATTTTAAAGTCATCACAACTGGTTCTCATAATCATGCGATGTTTACTGAAAATATTGCTTATTATTTTTCAAAAACAGCTAAATTATGATTTTTTGTCAAAAATACAAAGTTTGGTTTTGTTTGTGGTAATACAAATCCGGATTAAAGAATCGATTGCGTTGATATTTTTCGAACTACATAAAAATATGTTTGACATCAGCTCTTAAAAGGGCGATGTTAGATGTGTGTTACCCATGCAATGAAATACTTTTTCTCAGCATATACCATTTGTCTAATATTTTGTATCCTCCAACACACTGGTTAAATTAACATTGCTGATGCATCATAAGATTTCGCCAGAAAGTGCCCTTAAGGGTTACCTCTTAAATGACAGACCATGAAAACATCAGTCAAATTTGTTTTCATTGTTATTTTTGTGGCGGATTTAGGTTTTTCTGTCAAATATTTTGTATCCTCCAAACATTAACATTTCATCAATGCATATAAATGATTTTGAACAATTATTACTAATCTAATGTAGTATTTAAATTATTGTTATATAAATTCTCAATTATATCTAATTTGTAAATAAATTGAAGATGTTGAGCATGTGTTGGAGGATACAAAACATATGGACATTATAAAACGTGTTATTTTTTATGAGTATGTAATATCAAAAAAAACTTTTGACAGCTGGTCGGAAGCATATTATACTAACCAGTCAAAAATTATCGACGGACTTGGTGCATAATTTGTTATGTTGTCCGAGTTTCCATAGCAGATGAACCGCGAGTTGTTTGTAGAATGAATCTGGGGAGCTTTTTCATGCATTTCGCTTGTGTTTTCCATTTAAAAAACATCAATACACTTTAAAACATTTTATTGACTATAAGATTGCACCATATAATCCTAAAAGAATATTTCTCATTTTCAAGGATTATCTACGGATTAACACCCGGGTACTGTTATTTTTCAAACTTCAGAGGGCGGGGAAACCCCCCAAAATGGATAAAACTTAAGATAAACCTTTTATTTCATTAACAAGATACTTTTTTTTAACTTTATCGTTCACGACGACGTGTACAAGAGCACTTTCAACTTGGCTTAGTCCTCGATTATGTGATATATGCAATAAGAGTCAAGATACTAGTATTTGTTTGGAGATAATTTAGTGAATAACAAAATCAAAGGTTGTGTATTTAAGATTTTTACTAACTTTCTCTATAAAATAATGGAAATTATTTGAATTATCAATTTATAACATTTAATCAGTTGTTTCAACAAAAAGCCATCTGTAATACTTTGTATGTTGTATTCTCACAGGGCCAATAATGCTTTCGCCTAGGCCCTGTTAATGTATTATATATATATGATTTCAATAAATGAACCATAAAAACCAAAAAAAAAATACTAGTTATCATTATCCCCGTACCCATGGAACTGTGCATTAACATTAACTGTACATTAACATATCGTAGTCCATTGGACTATCCATGCGTTACAGAAGTGGCGGCTGTGGCCATCGTACCAGTTGAACTCTCTCTTGGGTCTCGTTTTTTAATAGGTCGCTTTACACCACATAAACCAAGGATCCTCCAGCAGAAATTCTTGTATCCTTCATTAAAGGCTTTATTACTGAATCCGTACACAAAGCAATTTACGCCTGATCCGTTGGCGTGCATGAGCTGAACAACCAATGTCCAGATCACCGTTGGGAATATATCACTCGGGTCGAAAATGAGGGCTACACCGTATGGTGAGTTCATCAGCAGAAACACAACGAATAGGCCGAACAGTACTTTCGCCAACTTGATTTCTTTCGTCATGTTTGAGTCGTTGCCCTTCTTACTTTCACCAGCGACTTTTTTCTTCGATGTATAGACCTTGACAAAGATGAGTGCATAACTGGTGGCCACGATTCCCACAGGGATGAATACTCCAAGAAGAAAGAAAACGGTGAACAGTCGATTTGCATTTCTATCCCATATACATCCCAGCATCTTCTTATCGTATGTGAACTTTCCGAACCCATTGAGAGCGCCGATGTTTAGCCAACAGCTATAGACCCACATGATGATGATCATGATTGCGGTGTTCAGTTTGCTGTACATCTTAGGATATATCGACGGTCTACAGATGCAAACATAGCGATTCACGGCGATTGCAGCAACTGTTGCTAATGAGCATAAACACGCGCTCAAGCAGAAGAAGCTCACAATATCACAGAGTGCTTTACGGTCCAAGAACCACTTTTCTCCCAAAAATGCTCCCGCTGCGAAAAAAGCATTCACCCAACCAGCGAGGATAATATCGCAGATCGCAAGGTTCACAACGAACACATTCGCCACTGTCTGCAAGCCTTTGGTAACAGACACTGCTCCGATGATGAGGATATTCCCAAAGACTCCAATAGTTGTGAGAACAAGCAGAAAGGCTATCAGGATGGACGTCTCTACGGGATGAGTCTGTAGAAAGTGCACGTATACTTCCGCTGGACTTGTTTCATTTGCCATGATTTCAAAATTATACCTCTTGGGTCAGATATATCTCTAAGTACTGTATGGCTTAACTCTATCCCGTGGTCAGTTAATATGTAACGTAGTGTTACTTTTGTAGGTTTAGTCTAAATGTTTCAAACCTCAATTCGTCATGCAAATGGTCATGATTTGTTTCCGTTAACAATTAATTCCTCCGTACAGTCATCTGCCTTTATTGTACACGAACTTCCTTTTAGCTCCTAATTATCAAGTTTTAAAAAAACCAATCAAACTTTTAGTTTATTTTCATCACCAATTTATATATTAACAAACCTTAATTCTCCTACAGTCACGCGTGTCTGCTTGCTTACTCACTAAGAGTGGAGTTCATCAGCACTTTTATTTAGAATATGCTTTTATTTGTTTTCAAGTACAGCGAACAAACTAAGTCGACATTTTAAAGAACATGTGATGCTACAGACTGCCAAATATGCATAGGGTGTTTGTTTTCATAAATAGCTTCCCATGGGCTCTACGTGCTTATATTGTTTCTGGAAGATAGAGTATTGATGATTGACGGTTAACATGGTAACCATGTCGATGAGTGTATGAATAGATCGAGACTCCCAATAACAGATAGTAATCTGTCATCAATAAAGCAATTTTGACACAATGCTGAACGGAGTGACCTGTCTCATATTCCTTCAAAAGAAACGAGTATTACTCTACAAAATAAGGCCAGTGGGCTCCTTAGTGACTTTTGAATTATTTCTTCTACACCAAGGTTCCAATTAAAACCATTGAAAAGCTGAGAGTGTCAGCTTTAGGAATCTTAACCTCCATTTGAATTTTCTGAATTTTCACTGAATGCAAAATTAGATATCAACCCTTAACCATTTAGCATATTGAACTCCCTTCCCAAAATGCGTCATTTCGTGTAAATCGAGCCATAATCGACTATCTTATGGATCTTTAAATGTAAAATACAGTTAATCGACACATATTTGTGAATCGGGTTCTGTTCACGAATTTGACATAAAAAACGGGTTTTCTCAAAAACTATTTGATGAATGCCTTTGGAATTTTTATTGCGTCTTATTAAATATTCATGCAAACTGTAGTATATTAGAATTATAATGATGACCCTCTTCAAATTTTATATATGATTTTTATATTCTCCCCTACCCCTAACTTTTCGGGTTTCACTAATTGGATTTATATCCCGTTGCTTTGTGGTTGCTAGGCAAAAAATGGGACTTTTCATCTCTTATTTCGAAGAGTCGAGTAATTTTTTGTCGTTCTGCTGTTAAAAAAGTTGCTGCATTTTTACTTGTGAATATTGTAATAAATTTGTAACGACCCTCACTGCGTTCATCGGGAGCCGAGTGAACGAATGATACATGACATCTTCAAGCACCACTTACAAAGGTGGGTCGATGTGCAACTAAGATCCCTCAGGTATGGTTACGATAATATGCAGAATATTTCCTATCAAGTACAATATATACTCAAACAAAATTACATGATTACAGAGAGGCTTATGCTACAACAACACATTAGCCAGCTTATATATGCATTAATTCTACATTAACTACACATATATATAACATACAATGCTTTCACTGGTAGAGTGTAACGCAGCTGGTGACCAAATAAATATACATGGCAACATGCATTGCCAGTACTTTGCAACAATCTATGACAATGAAAACACATATAACATACAGGACTTTCATATGGTAGAGTGTAACACAACTGGTGACCAAATAAACATACATGGCAATATGCATTGCCATTACTTTGCAACAACATATGACAATGAAAACACAACCAAAACTGATATCCGAGAGCGCGCACATGACGCAAAGATCCTAATTACAACCACCAAAATCCTTGTTCCAAGGGTATTTCACTTCTTTCCATACCCTTGGTTTGGCTTAGACAAATGTCGGGACTGAGCAAACAAACTTTCAAATAGCCCTTAAATCACCAGCCAATCAGAACAATTGTTACTTATCAAGGGTTGAAATAAACAAAGATTTTCCAAAGATGTTCACAGTGATAAACAGCCATTATATGTTCACTAATGAGTTTATTGCCCCAATCTGCATGCATTTCTTGTTAAGAATCCAATTCATAAGTAATTTGCATCTCATTAGGGGTCATAAACAGAGGGAGGACAAAACATTCCCATTGAATTGTGTATAGACATTATGATTGGAGAACACATTTTCTGCGTTAACCACTAGGAAACTGGCATGTTCTAAAAGGTGTACTGGCTCCAATTTAGTGGACTCTGTGGCCTTATCCATTGTTTAGTCATTGTGTGGTTGAAATGACTAAAAGGTGGACTGATACAAAGGCCACTATTTAGGTATTTTGATAGAAGAATGACTAAAAAGTGGCTTCAAACTGGAGTATAAAGGGGTAAGTAAAAGGATGGTACTGAGTGATCTAACCCACCCAAGATGCATGCCTAATAGAATCATAAAACCTTATCAAGTGATACAATCTGTACCTGACACCATCAACTATTGTATCTTAGTATCCCTTGAAAATGTTATATCATTTTGTCAAAGTAACAATTATCACAAACAATGAAGCTCTGATTTTATAACTTTACATGACCCCAAAACAGCCTCGAGACAGCTTAATGTTGAGAGGTGGGGGTAAACAATGCTAAAAAAATTAATTACAAACTTTTCCACAACTTGCAGTTGGTAAGGGTATATATGTATCCCAATTGATATAGAATTTTCCCTATTAAATGATTATGTTGGAGGAGTTTGCAATCATTAGTTTTAAGCTGTGATTTGCAAAAAATAAAAGAACTAGATACAGTTGAATTCTATTGTTGATGAAAATTATGAAGTTACGTCATTTTTTGTAAATATATCAGAATCAATAGCATTCCATTGTAAGTTTAAGGCAGAGTAAATCTGGAATAGCTGAATTACAAGGCTCTCATACTTTATCTCTAAAATCTAAAATTGACATGCTTTATAAATTTAGTATGACCACACTTGTATAATATTTGCATAATTTGTCAAACTTAAATTATCCTTCACATTCTTTTCAATTGGGACAATCTAGCCGACAATCTACCTAACACTGCACGCCACCTAAATATCTTTGTTGTTTCCCTTACAAATGTTGACTGTATATTTTGAAAAGTGAAGCTCCTCATGTTAAAATGTTGAACCCCGGGGCTGGACAACCAACCTTAACTCAATTTAATTTGGAGAGGGGGGTAAAATGGTAAAACAATTGATTAAATTTTCTTACTTTTTTTCCACAACTATCAATTTGCAAAGACAGGTGTGAATTCCAATTGATATAAAATGTTCCCTTACTGAAAATATCATAGAAGTTTGCAGTCAGTAGTTTAAATCCTTCAGTATATATTTATTTGGTATATATTTTATGAAAATGAAAAAAACATATGGCGTAGTGTTGAATTATATTTTTGTAAAATGACCAATATAAAACCATTCATTTTTTTGTTTTGTAACTATATCAGAATTATTTATCATTCCATTAAAAGGGTCGACTCTTAATGGCAGGGAAATATGGAGGTAGGTGCGGAAAGTCACTTTTATTTGCTTTTTCCAGCCCCATGTCATTTGAATGGTAGCTTTTATCAAAAATTGCCACAAGTTTCGTTTATTCCTATAAAGACTAAATCTGAAAAATCTGTTTTCCTAGGAATTCAGGAGACTCTTGAGAATTTTACACCTCTAGTTTTCAAAATCATGTAACTTTGAAACACAAAAGTTTTGTCCGATTTACGGTCGTAAAAGGTACATTGTATGACATTTAATATTACTAGGATACTCTATAAACATTACTTTTGAAGAAATTATTTGATATCTACACTATCGTGAAATTTAATATGATACTCCGATGTTTATCCAACGATTAAATGAATCAAGGACGTTCTTCAGGCCCGTAGCCAGGGGGGTTCGCAGGGTTCGGGCGAACCCCCCCCCCCCCTCCCCCCTGGCCAAGAATTCTTTCAAAATCATGCAGTTTTTCACCATTTTGAGCACTTCTCAAGTGATTTTGATCATATTTGGGCCTTAATTGTCAAATGTGAACCCCCCTGGAAATTTTTGAAAACTGACCCCCCCCCCTTTGCAAATCCTGGCTACGGGCCTGTCCTTGTATGAATCAATCCTTATGAATAGAGATCAAAGTTCAAGAACATCTAATTTCAATGACCGTAGAAGTATTATAAAAGATTAATTATCCTGCATTGTCAAATGAAAGTGTATATTTACTTAAATGAATAATTCATTAAATTTGAATGTGCAACCAGTACCAGAAGCTTCCAATCCAATATATTGACTGAAAGTTATTCAATATACATTAAACCGGAATATGAACAAAGATATTTGTTTATTGATGGAGCGGTATATATGAATCAAAGGAGAGTTTAAGCGTGTATATAAAATCGAAAGGCAACCTCGAGAATAGGAACGCATGAGAATAACTTTGTACAAACTGTCATTTTTTGAGAATGAGATAAACATGGACTTTTACTATTCAAAGTACAGGCTTTCATCCCAGATACATGTCCCATGTCAATTCCCTCTCAAATAAGCTGAAATCCAGTGTGAAAGTGTACCATCACCAGACAAATCTAGCAAACTTAGTTTAAAATTGTCATATATGAATTAACTCACTGTATCAACCTTCTTAGAATTAGTCGTGTGAATATGTTTGTGATTTCATGTCAATGATTCAACACACAGACTTGCTGGGTCTATAAAGACGCCAATACAATTGTCAAGGAACGCTCACGTGTCTATCACGTATCTGGTGAGTTCAGCAGCCAATTGTACTGTAACATCTCTTGAGAATGTTGACATTGAGAGTAAGAAAGGTGGGCAGACTCTAAGATTCAATAAGAACTTTCTCCTTTACAACAAATCATTACAGTATTTGTGTTGACAAATTATTTTCAATGCCTGGTCAATTTTTTTTATGGATTTACCCCGAAGCATGAGTTTTCAAAAGATTCCGAGAAAATAGATGAATCAATGGCACGGATAATCAGAGTTGCCTCCATTTTCGTCTGTAACGCGTTGCAGCCTCGTTTTGAACAGCTACGCGTGGCTGGAATGCGTTATCTCTGTCCACTTTTAATTAATTAATACAATAATAATCACATTGGCGTGCATGTACCCATGGACAATAATCGAATAGGTGTTGGCACATTTGGTTGGTAACCATCTTGATTCACAAGGTTTCGATTGTTCCTACCTCACCTTGATAAATCTGCCCGATTTAACCGACCACTGTGTAAATAAACTCCAGCTGAGTTCACTCTCAATATTGCTTCTCCTTACAGTTGCCCGCAGAGTTTTGTCAGACGCAACCAAACCAATCGGCCAATCAACGATGGGATATTCATTCAGTCCGTATAGACATTTTAAATATTTTGTCACGTGATAAATCAGAGCGTTCTGATTGTTCCCGTGGACTTAACACTGGCCCATGAATTGCCACGTATGAACGGGAGAAACAAATTGATCTTTTTTATGTCTCTAGACCCAGTGGAAAGCGACAATGGTTGTTGACGTTAACCGCTGTCTTCTTATAAAAAAACTAATCAAAACACTATGATGACTGGGGGACACTGCTGTGCATATTACATACTTATTTTCCTTAATTACTTTGGTATTTTAAGCTTATCAGTTTGACGCCTAGTCCAGATGTGGTCTTCACTGAAGAGATCGCCTTCAGAGGTGAATATTGAATTAGTTTGAAATCATGATGAATGGAACAAGTTCTCCTGAAGAATATGTGCACCTTCTACAGACTCATCCCGTAGAGACGTTCATCTTCATTGTTATTCTTCTGGTTCTCACAATCATCGGACTCGTTGGGAATGCTTTAATTATGGGAACAGTCTCTGTCACTAAAGGCTTGTGGACAATTGCAGACGTGTTCGTTGTGAACCTGGCGATCTGCAATGTATCATCCTAGCCAGTTTGGTGATAGTGTTTTTGGGAGAGAAGTGGTTTTGGGATCGTGAAGAGTTTTGTGATGTTGTGAGCTTCTGCTTGAGCGCGTGTTTGTGCCCATTAGTAAACGTTCTAGCCTTACCCAAGTCGGTATTTTTAGGCAGTGTCGACTCATAAAACGCAGTATTTCTTTAATTCATATCAAAGCATCGAATGTAGAACGAGTACACACCTCAGTATGTCGACTCAGTCTCTTGGCATCGAATGAAGAACGAGTACGCTACACAGAACTGAGCCAGTATGTTGACTCATGGAACGCATTGTTTCTTTAATTCATATCAAAGCATCGAATGTAGAACGAGTACACACCTCAGTATGTCGACACAGTCTCTTGGCATCGAATGTAGAACTAGCGCTACTCAGAAGTGAGCTAGTATGTCGACTCATGAAACGCATTATTTCTTTAATTCGTCTCTTGGCATCGAATGTAGAACGAGTACACACCTCAGTATGTCGACTCAGTCTCTTGGCATCGAATGTAGAACTAGCGCTACTCAGAAGTGAGCTAGTATGTCGACTCATGAAACGCATTATTTCTTTAATTCGTCTTTTGGCATTGAATTCAGAATGAGTACGCATGAGTATGTCATCCTCCTAAGCAGGTATCATCCAGAATCCGCACCTCCTTCTTCCCCCTGCTATAACCAATTTGGAAACGCCCGATTAAACTGAATCACGTGATCTTATTATGCGCAACGACTTATACATGATTTCTGTCGCAGTGTTGCGACAGCCAATCAGATTGCGAGTTCTTAATCGGGGAAAGGCCAACTGCTTATCGCAGGGGGTAAAAAGAAAGAATATATTCTGGATTTTGAAGCCCTGTGATCGGAGGATGGAGTATGTCGACTCAGTCTCTTGGCATCGAATGTAGAACCAGATGGTGCTACTCAGAACTGAGCCAGTATGTCGACTCATGAAACGCATAATTTCTTTAGGACTATTTTTACATATGGGCGTTCTTAACACGCGTCATAAGGGTTCCTCTGGAAAATACTTGTTATATTAGGACGTGAAAAATAATCCGACCAATCAGATTGCTCATTCACTGTTCATTATTATCATTTTAGACGTGACACAAATGCTCCAACCAATCAGACTATTCATTCACTGTTCATTATACTTGTACAATGCACGACGACTAGTTTTTGTGCATGGTAATAGTTCAAAATACCCGTTTTATTCCATCTAAAAAGACTAAATCAGTGACGTCATTCCTAAGCCCGATCCTAATTGATGAACCCCAACCAATCTCAATATAAATCAAGTTCACAGTTTTCAATTTATCAATCTTTGAAATTAATAACGAATTAGATACAAGAATAACTGGGAACTGTCTTCATACCATATCGTATGATAGGAGATCGTTTGAATTACTAATTACTTATATTGAGATGAAAGAGCCTACGTTCTTATGGTCATTAACAACATCTGAGGAAGGGGCCGTTATACAAACTATAATTATCGGTATATTAGAAATATATATATACAATTAGAACCGTCTTTTCATTTCATATCGTTTGCTAGGATAGTGTTCAAATTACTGATTGCTTATTTTAAGATTAAAAGCCAACGAAATCCCATCAAAGCGATCGTATGACTAATTATAACTTTCGGTATGTTAAATGCAAATATAAAATAAGAGAATCAAGTAAAACTTACCCAGTGGACAAGGTTGTCGAAATGAATTTCTAATTGCAATTTAAACCTCTATTTTAGATAAACAATATATAATATTAGTATAGAAATTGCTACACTCCCCTCCATAAGTTTGGCAACCTTTTTTCCCCCATTGAAAACTACGTGTTAAAGCCTCTTTACCTTTGAATTTTTATTTACTTAACCTGCGATGAAAATACTTATACAATTGATGGAAACGTAATTTGACTTTTATTCCAATACCTCCAAATTTTCTCAATTTTTTTCCTCAATTACAATAGGTCGAAAATTGATGATAAATTTGATGAATTTTTGAAAATCGACATTCCCATGTTAACCAATGGGAAATGGTAGGTTTGCCGCAAGTCATATGACAGAATATCCATCCATCCGAGTCCTTGCAAAAAATACGAGTGAGGCAGACAATTGAATTTGCTAAATTTATTTAACAAAAAATTGATATGTTTCTTCAGGTTCAACAAAGTTATAGGGCTTTAAAGTCAAAATTGTTTTTCAAAAAACCTCTCCCATTGAAATAACACAGGAGGCGAAAAATTATTTTCAAACATGAGTTTGAAGCGCTGTAACTTTAATATTCAAATAAACTAAACACTTAGTGATAAAAAAGTAAGACGATTCAATTTTCTATATAAAAATATTTTTTGCTGAATCTTTTACTGAAAATATATCCTGATTTCTGATTTGCCCCGAACCCTCCATTTCCCATTGGATTACATTGGAATGACGATTTTCAAAAATTCATCAAATTTATCATCAATTGTCGACCTATTGTAATTGAGGAAAAAAATTGAGAAAATTTGGAGGTATTGGAAATAAAGGCAAGTTACGTTTCCATCAATATTATAAGTTATGTCATCGCCGGTTAAGTAAATAAAAATTCAAACGAAAAGAGGCTTTAACACGTAGTTCAATGGGGAAAAAAGGTTGCCAAACTTATGGAGGGGAGTGTAATTGCTAAGTGCACAACTCTTGCGACGCTCAACACAATTGTAACCTACAATGGCATCAAATATAATAAAGGTATGTATATTTTGATTCATATAAGAAACAAAAAGAGTGTACATATGAGTGTTTAAATCTACTCTAAACAAGGCACAGGACGTGAACGAGATCACAACATCAAATAGGCAGACACATGAACCAGGACAACTGTTCTTCTATTAAGTTTACAAATTTCAAGAACAAGAAACAAGATTTTTCAAAAAAACTTCAAAATGGCCACCAGAAAAAAGATGGCCGCCAAAAATTAATCAGCTCTAGTACCTGATATCCTCTATCATTTGTGTAAATTTGAAAGAAATCCGATGAGCGGTTTTCCTGAAATAGCGATGACAAGATTTTTCGAAAAACCTTCAATATGGCCACCAGAAAACAAGATGGCCGCCCAAAAGGTAATCAGCTCTAGTACTTGATATCCTCTATCATGTGTGTAAATTTGAAGGAAATCCGATGAGCGGATTTTCTGAAATGGCGATGACAAGATTTTTCGAAAAATCTTCAAAATGACTGCCAGAAAACAAGATGGCCGCCCAAAAGTTAATAAGCTTTAGTACTTGATATTCTCTATCATTTGTGTAAATTTGGAGGAAATCCAATGAGCGGTTTTCCTGAAATGGCGATGACAAGATTTTTCGAAAAACCTTCAAAATGGCCGCCAGGAAACAAGATGGCCACCCAAAAGTTAATCAGCTCTAGTATTTCATATGCTCTATCATCTCTGCGAATTTGGAGAAAATCTGATGAGCAGTTTTCCTTAAACGGCGATGACAAAAAAGCGGGACGATCACGATCACGACCACGATCACGACCAGAATGACGACTATATCCCACCGATGGTGTGATAAAAACATTTTGTAGAAAGTGGAAATATTTTTCTAACAATCTAACTATTCATCAGTTTTAGTGGTTCACTTTATATACCCTAAATGTATCTGATAGTTATACAAATCAAAATAAATCCAGTAAAAGAAAATATGTATCTGCCCAACACAAGAAAATATATTTCCATTTTTGTGACTTTACAACATGGGGGCTATGGGGAATCTCCCCGACCTAGAAGTCAAATTTTCAAAGAAAATTATATTTTCAAAGTTGATAAACTCTTTTTAAAACCATATTTCTAGATGTAATTTTACATGTAGATTCCAACATCAGTTTGACTTAATTTTGAATTTTTAATGGCGTAAATCAAGATTATTTCTACTCGCATCTAGGCTATTAGGACGTTAAAAATAATCCAATCAATCAGATTGTTCATTCACTGTTTTTTTTAATTGTGCAATGCACGGTGATTAGATTTTGTGCATGAATAGTTCAAAATACCCGTTTTATTCCATCTAAAAATACTAAATCACACTTTTCTATGTATCAATTTTTGAAATTAATAACGAATCAGATACCAAAATAACTGGGAACAGTCTTCATGACATATACTATGATAGGCGATCGTTTGAATTACTAATTGCTTATATTGAGATGATGAGGAAGGGGTCGTTATACAAACTATAATCCCGGTATATTATAAATACAGGGTGGTCAAAAAAGCGGAAACCCTGCATTTTCCTCATATCTTTGTCATTTTAAGAAATTACTCCCTAATATTCCACACGTTTGTAAATCATTCAGTTTCCTACTACCCTACCATATTTCATGAACATCAGATCGATAGTCAGAATTTTACAGCACTTTGAACAACATGCTTCGGGTTTGGCCATCATCGCGCTGTAGGCAAACCTGCTCAGTTGTCAATGATCCAAATGCATTCCTCTGCAGGTATGGCCTGAATGATACAGATGATCTCACTTTTGAGGTCAGCAATTGTCCTGAGGTCATTCTTATACACTCTATATCTGCCATACCCATAGGTAGGGATATTTGGACGACATGTGTAGGTCGGTGTAAAGTGCTGTAACACTGTGACTATCAATCTGATGGTCATAAAATAAGATAGGCAGGTAGGAAAGCGAGTGATGTACAAATGTCCAAAGTTATTTCTTAAAATGACACATATATTAGGAAAATGGTGTAAGGGTTTCCAGTTTTTTGACCACCCTGTATATATATAGAATTAGAACCGTCTCTTCATTTCATATCGTTTGCTAGGATAGTGTTCAAATTACTGATTGCTGATTTTAAGATTAAAAGCCAACGAAACCCCAGCAAAGGGATCTTATGACTAATTTTAACTTTCGGTATGTTAAATACACATATAAAATAAGAGGATCTAGTAAAACTTATCCGGTGGACAAAGTTGGCGAAATGAATTTCTAATTGCGATTCTATTTTAGATTAGACAATATATAATAGGCCTACTAGTTTAGAAATTGCTAATTGCTAAGTGCACAGCTCTTGCACAACGCTCCACAGCATTATAACCTACAATGGCATCAAATATAATGAAGGTATGTATATTTTGATTCATATAAGAAGCAAAGAATGTGTGCATGTGAGTGTTTAAATCTACTCTAAAAAACATTTTGTAGAAAGTGGAAATATTTTTCTAACAATCTAACTATTCATCAGGTTTTGTGGTTCACTTTTCATATTACCCTAAATGTATCTGATAGTTATTCAAATCAAAATATATCCAGTAAAAGAAAATATTATCTGCCCAACACAAGAAAATAGGACGTTAAAAATAATGCATTGCACAATTAAAAAAACAGTGAATGAACAAACTGATTGATTGGATTATTTTTAACGTCCTAATAGCCTAGATGCGAGTAGAAGTAATCTTGATTTACGCCATCAAAAATTCAAAGTTAAGTCAAACTGATGTCATATTTGGAATCTACATGTAAAATTACATCTAGAAATATGGTTTAAAAAAGAGTTTATCAACTTTGAAAATTTAATTTTCTTTGAAAATGTGACTTCTAGGTCGGGGAGATTCCCCATAGTTGTAAAGTCACAAAAATGGAAATATATTTATATCTGCCATACCCATAGGTAGGGATATTTGGACGACATGTGTAGGTCGGTGTAAAGTGCTGTAACACTGTGACTATCCACCTGATGGTCATAAAATAAGATAGGCAGGTAGGAAATTGAGTGATGTACAAATGTCCAAAGTTATTTCTTAAAATGACACATATATTAGGAAAATGGTGTAAGGGTTTCCAGTTTTTTGACCACCCTGTTGTATTTCAAATATTAATTAATTTTTTCTGTTTTGAAAATTAGATATTTTATGTATATTTCTTAGTTTTTCAAAGAAATCTATAAATAGTTCATTACATCGTAATTTCGATCACCACCATCACTTTTCGAACGAGTTACATTGAAATATCAAGACGTCATGCTGTTCTCAAACTTATAGAACTCAATGTAACTGTCCTTGACCATTTATTAAGCAGTAAAAATTAATTTGCTTCATGGGTGACAAAATGTTTCTACTTTCCTGGTGAATGTCGAGTCTCGCATCATACGAAATGTAATTTTAGGCGATCTGTTTACATGGGGTGAGTTTCTGACCCTATCTTCGAGTGTAAGATACAAATACCACTGAATATTTACAATGTGGATCGTTAATAAAAAGAAAATCAGCTTTGAGATATTGATTTCCTCTCATCTTAAATACTGTTTCTTCTTTTTGTAAGTAAGAGGTTGAGATTGTAGATTCAAATTTTTACGTTAACAGTTAAAACCTAGGAATGCAGGTTAAACACAAAACTTTCAAAAATCAGAGACATCTACAGGGTGTCCCAAAAGTATGCCCCCCCCCCCTAGGCAGACATATACCAATGTCTCCATATTATGTGTCATATATCATTTTAAAGCTCATTCAAAGTTACATTAATATGCCAAGTATCATGATTCAACTCACAAATGGGAAAAAGTTACAGGTATTTCAAAATTTGATATTCAAATACAGCATTCAGTTTGGCAAAAAGTTAATAAATATGTTTGATTAAATGTTGATTGTGAAAAAAGTATGGATTAAACGTTATTAACCCCCACTTAGGTAGCAACCCAATAGAATGAACAGTATTCGTCTTTGTGAAACAATTTATTGTTTTGTGGACTATTTACCTTTCACAAGAGTCATTGTGAAGTTTAAGTAAGATAAACCATTCGTACTTGCTCTTATGAGAAATAACCAAATTGCTAGTACTCATAGTTTATCCATTACTAAAGCTTTGTGAAATAAGTAAGAAATGAACTGATATTTTCTTTTATTGACATTTTGTATCAAAACATGACACATTAGTCTATGTACAAACTAGGCTGTCTTGACACAAGACAATACTACACTATTAACTAAATGCTAGACTACATTTATAACTAAACTTTATACATGTAACACATAATCATTAGTATGAGGCTACAGGCTTTCTATATTAAACTTGATGCATAAAAGATAAAAAGAAGATATTAGCAGTGTAGCACAGTAATTGTAGTCTACTCTAAATTTTGGAAAGAATGGTAAACATATTTGCCAATATGCCTTTGAACAGTAATATTTTACGAAGACAATAGCATTTTAAAATTTGTTTCATTGATTAGAAAATCAGGTCCAAATATTTTCATTCATTTTTTCTAGAAGGACACTCCTTTGTGCATCATGTTTTTTACAATTAATAAAAAAATGTTTTTCATCTTCTACAGATTTACAAGTTAGGCAAAGTCTATCATTTATTGGAATAGGTTTAGGTTTAGAATAGCGGCCTGTTTCAATTCGAAGTTTGTGTGAGCTTAGTCTAAACCTGGCTATTGATTGTCTATATTTTCTATTATCAAGTTTTGTATAAGTATCCAAGGAAAAGTCATTCTTAAAGGTGTAATATGTGCGAAGTATAGGGAAGTTGTGATTAATATCAGTTTTCCATTTATCAACAAAGTTACTCCTCAAGGTTTTTTCAACATTGAATGGTACCATTTCTTTATTTTCTAAATTATCTTGATCCTCCCAGTGTTTCGTCATATTAGTTTTACATAAAATATCATAAACTTTTGTAGCCCAAGTTTGAAAACCGTATTCGTGCATTTCCTTTTCATAGGAATATGCTTTATGGAGTATATTTGTTGGGGGGAGTTGGAGGATTCTTATCCAGTATTTTATTAATGCAGTCTCAAATTTTACAGAAATTGGAAAACGGCCTAAGTCTCCATAAATTGCTGGACTGGCAGTTTGTCTTTTTACTCCGAGAATTGATTTAATAAATCTCAAGTGCACCATTTCAAGATCATTTATATGTTTTTCTGTTTGCCATATCTCACACCCATATGTAAGAATGGGTGTTACTAGGGTGTCAAAAAGATGTAAAGCTACATTGACTGGTACATCACCAAATTTCTTATATTGGCTTTTTATTTTAAAAATTGCCTTTCTTGATTTACCAATTAGATGTTTAAAATTTTTGTCAGATTTATTATCGGTAGTTTGGATACACCCAAGATATTTATATTCAGAAACACATTCTATTTTTGGCCATTGAAGTGAAAGAAAGTATCTATTTTCTTTGTATTATACAAGAGAACTTTTGTTTTTATTGTATTAACTATCATTCTATAACTTTTGCAGAAATTAAATAAAGCATCAAGTTGTCGACCCTCGGCAGTGGTTGAGATTAGTTTCAAATCGTCTGCCCACAAAAAGTGATTGATCATCTCATCCTGAATCTGTACACCACGGTCATTTGGTAGAAATTCAGTCAGATCATCTAAGAAGTGATTAAATAAATAAGTACTGAGCACACTACCTTGCATAATTCCTACCACAGTATTAAATGTTGATGTTATACCAGCTCTAAATTTCAGACAAGCTTTTGATTTTGAATACATGCTTTTTATTATAGTAAATATTTTACTCGAGGGACGTATTCCTGATTTGCATAATTTAAAAAGTAAAACATCACGATCAATACAGGGTGTCAAATAAGTCCCGTCCCCCCTGCTACAGCTAAAGCCTTAACAGACGGTACCTAGTGTAATATACCATTGGAAAGATCATCCAAAGTTATGTTAACTCATCAACTCTCAAGTATTTTGGATGAAATTTACCTATATTTTTATGATGTCTTTTATAGTTTACGTGCCCTCCTTTAAGTAGCTTTTTTTGCGTCAAAATGACAAGGATATGACCTCAGAAATACGTCAAAAAGTTGATTTTTTTCGCATTCCACTTGTTACAAAATGGTTTTCAGCACTTTCCTTGCCCCTCTATTTTCTACAAATCTAACCCTATCCAGAAATTGGTTAAATTCATTGCCATAAACATATTTAGTCATCTTTTGGTCCCTTGACCTTTCTTATACCCGATTCTTAAAATCCTGCCAAATATGCCAAATTGCCATGTTTCTAGGCATATGGTCACCTCAATTGATACAATGTAAAAATTTGTGAGATTGATTGACATGTGTCAGATATATGCCAATCAACGTAACTTTGGAAGACCTTTCCAATGATATATCACACTTGGTACCAAATATCTTGGTTTTGGCTGTAGAGGGGGGGACGGGACTTATTTGACACCCTGTATAGTCAAACGCTTTCTTGAAGTCAATTACACATGTATAAAGGATTTTCTTATGTCTTTTAAATTTGTTTTTTATTGTTTGAAAAATAAAAAGATTGTCTGTGGTCCTGCTATTTTTCTTATAGGCACCTTGAAATGGATCTTGTAAGTTAATTGTTTCAGCATTAAAGACTAATCTATGATGAAGGCACACCATTAAACACACAGGAGGAAATTATATATAATCCAAAACCAAGAATTCATTGTCTTTATGAAGCCTCGTAAAAGACTTCGTAAGATTGGCCTAGTTGGACAACCTAAAGTTGATTCTGATTTACAATTATATTATTTCAGAGTGTGTTGTTGAAAATGTTGATGGTGTGTGCTCTACTAAAAGCTGTCTTCCCCTGGCAAAACAGCAACGTTGTGGACATGAGCAAGAACAACATCACTATAGTAAGAGATGGCGTGTTCATTAACCACACACATTTGGAATATTTGGATCTGAGCTACAACAAAATATCTGAGATCTCATCCGAGGCATTTTCAGGTCTGAAATCATTAAATATACTCAACTTGGAAGAAAACAATCTTAAAATCTTAAAAACAGGAATTTTCAGTGACCTGATATCCCTTTGGGTCATTCATCTGCAGGGAAACGAAATATCAGAGATAGAAACTGGCGCATTTACAGGTTTGCTATCATTGCATACCCTTTCCCTTCAAAGAAACAAACTTTCAGTATTGAAAAATGGAATATTCAAGAACCTTGCATTCTTAAAAATTCTCAACCTTTACGACAATGGCATTTTAGAGATTGAACCTGAGGCTCTATTTGGTTTGCAGGCATTAGAAATACTTCAACTGCAAAAAAACAAACTCAAAATGTTGACACATATGATATTCAGTAACCTCAGATCCTTGAAAGAACTTATACTTGATAATAATGAAATTTCAGTTATAGAATCAGATGCATTTTCCGACTTGCAATCATTAAATATAATATTGTTATTTTCAAATAACCTCACAAAGGTGTCAGATGGCATATTCAGTAATTCATCCTCCCTCAAGAGGATCGATCTCACAGATAATAACATATTCATGATAGAACCAGGGTCATTTTCTAATTTGAAACAGTGTGATTTCCTAGATTTATTCCACAATAAACTCACAAAACTTTATGCTGCTATGTTCAATGGCATGTCCTCGCTACAGGAGTTATCTTTAACTGTTAATGAGATAACAGATGTTGAATCTGGCGCATTTATGGGACTTGAAAATCTTGAATACCTCTTCCTAGATAAAAATAACTTGAGTAAAATACCAACTGATGTTTGCGAACATTTACCAAAATTAAATTATTTAACAATTAGAAGTAACATCATGATGGATGGCCCTTCTGAATACGAAAGTAGTAATGAAATTAGGGAACTATGTTTAACCATGGAACCTTCACATGTCGAAACTGGAACGTCATTTGACAACGCAACAGTTTCATCATCTCAAACGGTACAACCATTGATTTGTATATTATGTGGATATTCAGTTTTTATACTGTTAACTATTACTTGAGTGTCTCTGGCATAGGTTTTGGGCCGATATAAGATGGCAGTGTTATAGAATTATTTTAATTTCTCTTTAAAGAGATGTATAAATAGACATGGGTTGATAGACTCGTACCCCGATATCCATGGGACATTCGCGTAGCAAAATAATACCCATAATACCATGAATAAATGATAATAGACGCAACACCGATACACATGAGATATTCGCGTAGCAAAATATTACACATGATACCATGAAGGAATGACTGAAATAATAAGAGACTCAACCCCAATACCCATGGGACATTCAAGTAACAAAATAATACACATACCATGAAGGAATGACTGAAATGATAAGAGACTCAACCCTAATACCCATTGGACATTCGTGTAACAAAATAATACACATGATACCATGAAGGATTGACTGAAATGATAAGAGACTCAACCCCAATACCCATGGGACATTCAAGTAACAAAATAATACACATACCATGAAGGAATGACTGAAATGATAAGAGACTCAACCCTAATACCCATTGGACATTCAAGTAACAAAATAATACACATACCATGAAGGAATGACTGAAATGATAAGAGACTCAACCCAAATACCCATTGGACATTCAAGTAACAAAATAATACACATACCATGAAGGAATGACTGAAATGATAAGAGACTCAACCCAAATACCCATGGGACATTCACGTAGCAAAATAATACACATGATACCATGAAGGAATGATTGGAATGATAAGAGACTCAACCCAAATTCCCATTGGACATTCAAGTAACAAAAACAATACACATGATACCATGAAAGAATGACTGAAATGATAAGAGACTCAACCCCAATACCCATTGGACATTCAAGTAACAAAATAATACACATGATACCATGAAGGAATGGCTGAAATGATAAGAGACTCAACCCGAATACCCACTGGACATTCACGTAGCAAGATAATACACATGATACCATGAAGGAATAACTGAAATGATAAGAGACTCAACCCGAATACCCATTGGACATTCACGTAGCAAGATAATACACATGATACCATGAAGGAATAACTGAAATGATAAGAGACTCAACCCGAATACCCATTGGACATTCAAGTAACAAAATAATACACATGATACCATGAAGGAATGACTAAAATGATAAGAGACTCAACCCAAATACCCATAGGACATTCAAGTAACAAAATAATACACATGATACCATGAAGGAATGACTGAAATGATAAGAGACTCAACCCAAATACCCATAGGACATTCAAGTAACAAAATAATACACATGATACCATGAAGGAATGACTGAAATGATAAGAGACTCAACCCAAATACCCATTGGACATTCACGTAGCAAAACAATACACATGATACCACGAAGGAATGATTGAAATGATAAGAGACTCCACCCAAATACCCATGGGACATTCACGTAGCAAAATAATACACATGATACCATGACGGAAGAGAGACTCAACCCCAATACCCATTGGACATTCACGTAGCAAAACAATACACATGATACCATGAAGGAATGACTGAAATGATAAGAGACTCAACCCAAATACCCATGGGACATTCAAGTAACAAAATATAACACATGATACCATGAAAGGACATTTGCACGATCGTTTGATTCATGTTGAGCAAGAAAGATATGCCACTTGCAGATATATTAAATAAACTAATTAGTATTTATAGAAGACATGTCTTTTACTTTTAAATTTTATCTGAGAAATCAAAATAAATAAAATAGTGTGAAAATGGGAACATGATGTGTGTAGTATTAAGGAAAAAATGATCTGTCTTTGTTATTTGTTACGTCTTTATAACAAAATGGATAAACTACAGTCAGAGGAAATTTCCTATTTTCATCATTTTCACCAAGATGTCGATTTGTATCCAAATGTTTTATCCATATGTTCATTCATAGTAATATCCGGTATCTGAAAATCTAGTCAGTCACGGGCAAATATATCTAGCAGCTTCAATAATCGAGTGAGAATTCCTCACTTCTAGTGAATTTCATGGCTTTGTATAAAAAACCTCCTACCTCATATCCACCTACCCACGTACGTGGGACATGATACAGTCTTTGAAGGGTTCAATTTTAAAGATCTTGGGCTATTAAATCTTAGTTTATGATGAATTATAGATGCATTTGTAAGAACCCTTGATAGCAAGTTGCTACTACATCCTAGCTGGGTTTGATTCCCACTCGGGGCATCGAATTTAGCACACTTTCTTTCAATTTCTTAATCTGACTTGTTAGACCTATGCTCGCGGTCGTTAGTTACTTATTCCCCTGGGGCGCCCTCGGCACATTAAAATGCATCCATATGCTTTATTTATGGATCTGTCATCTGTCTAGTCATAAAATAAAGCCGGAATTGTAGAAATGTTAATAATTTGAGCTATTTTGAGATTTAATAATCTAATTAAACCCTTCAATGACTGTATCATGTTCCACGCAGGTGGGTAGGTGGGTATGAGGTAGGAGGTTTATTATACAAAGCCGAATTTCATAACGTCTTAGTTGCTTTTTGTTATGGCCTATTAACGTCCTGGTTGCTGAAGTGAGGAACTCTCACTCGATTATGAGAGCCCTTGGATGGATATACTCCTGACTGATTCGCTATTCAGTGACCGAATGCTTCTATTAACGTAAGGGTAAAATATTTGGATACAAATCGACCCCCCTCTAGGTGAAAATGATGAAAATACTTTCGTCCGACGGAAGTTCATCCATTTTGTTATAAAGACGTCATGTTACGTCTTTATGGGGACCAGTGACCGTAAAAAGCTTTTCAACATGATATTATATTCATATCATATGGTGTATCCAGGGGGTCGTTTCCAGCTTATGGTGATTTTTATTATACTATATGTTATTGGGACTAAGTGAGGATTGGGTGTTTAAGGTTTCACAATTAAAAACCACTTTCGATCACAGCTTATTTCACACTCGAAAATAGCACAAAATAAATGACGTGGGGGAATAGGCGATTTCTGTAGCTTTGTTTCAAGACTATGGACCTCATCGCCCCAATGAACAATTTGCTTGACTCAACAAACACAACACAAACAGTAGATCAGTGGGGAGGTGTCCATCGTCTTAAACAAGACAACGATTTCTGCTAGAAAATTCAATAAATCTGTTTTATTTTTTATGAAAAAGTTTGCAAATAATTTGCAAAATGATTGTAGTATTTACGACAAGTTGTATACTATTTTCCTTCATCGAATTTTTTTCTAATTTCGATTGTAGCATTTAATTGGTTCCTATCCCGATTCCTGAATGCTGGGGGAGCGGTTGTTTGACACTGTTTCTTTGTGTTTTCGATCATAACTTTGTTTTTTTCTTTACAAAATCCGAATAGATCATTATCTTGCTTTGTTGTTTAATAGTCGGTTCTCTTCCCTATCAGCATATTAAGGTACACTCCCTTCCGTAAGTTTGTCAAACGAACGTTTTTTTCATTTGATAGCATATCAAAGCCTTGCAATGTTTGAACCTTGACTTTGTTCCTTATAACGAGAATTGTTGAATATATGACAAATTTGATAAATCCTTTAAAATTGTCACATATAAACAGCCGTTGATAAGTGATCCGAAATTTCCGTTTGCGAAACTTATTCAGGAGAGTGTATGAGCTTCATACCTTGGAATTCCAAAATAATTTGTTCATTCGCTTTTAACAATATGCAATTATTATCGGTATCATAATGTCAAAAGTTAAAACAATAGGGTCATATTTTAATAAAAGTTTTCTTTAAATAATCTAAATTGTACTTTGATACGACGTCAGATACTGTACATCACGGCGTAACAGTGTAATTGTTCATTTTACCGACAAAATGCAAAGATTTACGCGATAAATATGCGCATTGCTCCTCCAAGTAATTGCAAACGTTTTAATATTCGTGGAATCTTCTTAAAAACTTCAAGTTTTGTTCAGATTAATGTGCGCTTCAATACAATTCTATATTCAAAAAGGTTGTGTCACGATATACAGAATTAGAATCACCAGAAAGTAGACATTTCAAACCCTACCCGTTTTCTTTTTTGTCGCGCTTTTCGGCCCTGCGCTCTCGTTGTCGCACCGTCTTTCTAGACTCTTTCACAATACCCCTTGTCATATTCAACTGATAAACACAGACGGGAAGATATTAAGGATTGTTAAATGCATTATTTGTAATTTATTTTAACTCGAATATTTAGTTTTATTTATTTAAAGCAATGAATAATAAAGGAGAACATATAATAAGCTAACGGCGTAACGTCTTATTTTGTAAAGGCTTCACTTGGGTTTGCGGTGATAAAACGATGTCTATCTCAATATATACTGGTTTAAATTTAATGAAATTAATTATATGTAGTAAGGGGTATATTTAAAAGAACATGCTGAAACATTGGAAAGTTTTGAATGTTTATCCCTTAATTAGAAATACTTGAACTCAAAAAATGAAACGTAATTTTGTGAATTTTTCACATGGCTTCACTTCATATTTCTTTCAATTTATACTTCTTACAGACTGAATTTTAATCGAAATGATATAGTTTTTTGATAAAAATATAGAATATGGTATGCCTTTCGGGAATCAAAAAAGAATATTTCACCTTTCAAGCGATTTAATGTTTAATTGATCAAAATATATATCTTGTTGGTACGAAATTCTGCCTGTCGACACTTTTTTTGCATAAATATAAGCGTTAAGTTAGCATTGTTATATTATGACGTCATCACACAGAATCTGTTTGTCTTTTCCAAAATGGTGAATTTAAATATTGTGAAAATTTGAGAAAGATCCGTTGGGAAATGAAAAAGTTATCTTCATTTTTCGTTTAAAATTAATATCACTTTTCTTCAAAATGTTACAGTCGACACCCGGTTTTAGCATAGAAAGTCGCATAGTACGGCTTGCGTGATTCTCATTTAATAAGTCCCAAATCAGTTATTTGGCATTCTGATAGGCAAAATATTTCATGGACATACGTGTCCAACTGATGACGAAAAATTGTAGAAAAATATGATTTTGCTGTCGAGATATTGCGGTTTTAAAAGTAAGTACGCATGTAAAAATGCAGTAAAATGCCGCGATGTACAGTATCTGACGTCGTATCTTTATAGTTAGTATAATGTTTATAAACAATAGTTCGATGGCACTTACGAAGCAATATAACTTTAGGTTCGCCTGTTTCAAGTGTCATCTTTACCCTTATGCTCGAGTATATACTTTTAAAATTGAACACGTAGAAATATTTGAGTTTCTTAAAGGTTCTGTGTAATGTTTGACTACATATTTGTTCACGGAACCAGGTGTGTGGAGAATAATAGTTACCATGGTCATGACTTTGATGAGATGATGGGAAGCAGGGCCGTAACAAATTACGAACCTAAAGTTATATTGCTTCGTAAGTACCATCGAGCTATTTATATAAACATTAACAAACTATAGCCTAAAGTACAATTTAGATTATTTAAAGAAAAGCATTTTATCAAAATATGTACAAACACTACTAACTTAAATATCTAGAATTCAATAACCTTGGTGAAAAAATCTCATCACAGTTTACTGATATTAAATGTCAAACTTTAAAGTAAAAGGTTGTATGTATGACTCGATGTACTATAATTTCACAATATAGAATAAAAAAAGCACCTAGGTATGTGGCATTTTCCCCATGATCCAATATGCCACAAATGGCGCCTGAGGCATTCAACTTTTACAAAAGAGAAATATAATTACAGCGTCAGTTTAGCATAAAACCATTTACAATATAATGTGATAAAAAATATATTATTATCCAATAATGATTTAAATTCGGCAACTTATCTTGTTTGCGCACGACCTTTTCTGAAAATAAGACAAGCGGGTGCAATACTGTAATTTAATATTATTACACGGCATCTTTAACAAGAAAGGCTTGACCAGAACAGTGAACAAAACCCAGTCAGTGTCAATTTAGTTGCGTATTGTTACAAGTGGTTGTAGCGTTGTAATACTAATAACTGATAAAAATCAGACTTTAGTGGAGTTCCGTTTTGGCACAATTTTTGAAATAGATTAGTTTTTGGAAGACATGGGAAATACGTATAAATAAGACGTTCGACATTGTCAACAGAATTAGTAAACTTCAAATATGGCCACAGGAAAATTTCGATACGCGCTGTTTATAATCGCTGTTCTGGAAGTGGTGAACGCAGATGATGGTAAAAGGCTTTGCACAATCAGTGAAACGTATGTCTGCGAATGTGAACCCGCTGCAGGTAATGGAAATATGACATGGATCGTAAACTGTGCCGATCAGAAGATCGAAGGAGCGGTCAAACCGATTAATCCGTACCCGTTCGATGTGTCAATCTTGAAGCTGGACAATAACAATCTGAAAACAGTTCCAGCTAATACATTCGATGGTTTGCCGATGCTATGGTCATTGAGACTCAATGAAAATCAAATTGAAACGATAGCGGATGATGCATTTGTCGGGCTTGAAGATCTTTTGCGCTACCTCAATATCGGGCACAACAAACTTACGGAATTCCCTCGGGGGATTTCTAAACTGTACGGCCTGACGCATCTTCATCTTCGTGATAATCAGATAGCATTCATACCCGATGGTGCTCTGGACAAACTAATTCACCTGGAAAAAGTTTATTTCAGCGATAATCTGCTCACATCATTGATTATCCCTAGCACTCTGACAGAGTTGAATTTTTTCGACGCAACTGATAACCTGATTGAAGATGTTACCATTGACTCTGGTCTACAAAAACTAACCAACGTTCAATTGGCGCATAATAAACTAACCGTGAAAATCTTTTTCACCAGAACCTTCACAAATATTCTGAAAAATATGGAGACCTTGAATCTGAACTATAACAATTGGTATTGCGTGTGTAACTCGTTTCTAGATTGGCTAATGATGAGGGGATTTCATGAGGCGTGCTTGCTTCCGACTATTGTCCGGGGGCAGTCTGTTGCGCAGTATCACTCGGAAAACTGCCCTCCTTTACCGACCACTACAAGAGATCCTTATGATGACATCAAATTCGATACAACGCCCTACAATTGGCAACCGGACTCTTCAAGAACAAAACAACCTATCTATCGTACAACAAACGATCGTTTTAAACCCGAAACGAGCAAATCAAGTCGCACCACAGTCTGGAATTGGGAACATAAGCCAACAGAAAAAGATCAGCCGGATCATCGCACTACGACAGTCGATCGATGGGAACCCATCCCAACAAAGACAGAACAAGCAGATCATAGCGAAGACCCGTCTTCTCACCCTAAACTCGAATTAGACGCCTACAATGATGACGAGAAACTGTTACTCACGTGGACAGTGGTGCCCGTGACACCACACACGAAACTGTTCGTCCTACAGATCCAAAACCACACAAATGTCGTAAAAACGGAAATTTTGGAACAATACTCCGTAGAATACGTTATATCTGACTTGGATTTAAACATGAATGGTGATTATGAAGTTTGCGTTCTGCTCATGGACCAGTCTCTGCCACTTTTAGGGTGCAAGAAGGTCAAGGTCCCAGATCTACCGGATTACAGCGCCCTTCATAATGGCGAGTCGGGCTCTGTGAATAGTACTGTTGTTGTATTGGTAATTGTGGTGGCTGCTCTTATGCTACTCATGGTATTGGGCGCCGTGTTCATTTTGTGGAAGGGCCATCGGAGCAAGCACGACGCCGACCGCCAAAAGGTACTTGGTGAGGACGCCATCTACCAGGCAGATGGTGCTGAGGCGGATACGGAGACCAATCCGATATATGAGACTAGTGAAGGCATGTATGGGTCTGCTGACCCCAAGTAACTTATGGATGATTAGATAGCCTTGTGCAAAATCAATTTAGTGAAACATTTTGGCACGGAATGCTTTCCGTGTCACCCTAGTCATCAATATAGTTACAGGAACTTGTACTTTAAGGCGAAGCTAAATTAAATAAAAAGTACAAAAAATGACTGCCATATTTTTTTGATGAAGACACATGTTTTTAAAATCTGTTTACCTTGTATATGAATTGTATATCTTGACTAATGAAACATCTCAAAGTTAACATCACACATAAACGCAGTTTTTCAAACTATGAATTGGAGGTGTATGGATCCCCAAAGCTAGCATGAAGAGTGCGAAGTGAGGCTAATTTTTGAAAGTTTCAAAGAGTAGCCTTGCAACAGTCACACATTTGCAAGAATCTAAAATTTCCACAAATCATCTTACCTTTCCCAGGAACAACGAAGGAGCATGAAAATGTGCACTCCCTGTATTGTTAGAGTATAATAAAGCTCAAACCATTGTAAATTTAAATATTTCATGTCTACCATTTTGTTTGCCGGAACTACTTCTAGACTTCCTGATTAATTCTCATACAAGTTTTGTGACTACACCAAGTGGCATGGATTATCACTTGTATATTTTATCTATTACAGTATAATTATCATGATAGATACATGATAGAGGCTTTATGAATGAGAAACAATGGATACATGAATGAGGATAACTCTGGACTAAAAAATAGTTCCAGGAAACAAAATGGTGGACATGAAATATTTAGAATTCACAATGGTTTGAGCTTTATTATACTCTGACAATGCAAGAAGTACACATTTTCATGCTCCTTCGTTGTTCCTTGGTAAGGTAAGATTATATCTGGAAATTTTGAATTCTTGCAAATGTGTGACTGTTGCAAGGCTACTCCTTGAAACTTTGAAAAAATAGCCTCACTTCACACTCTTCATGCTAGCTTTTGGGAGCCATGCACCTCCAATTCATAGTTATGAAAAATGCGTTTAAATGTGAGGTTTTCTTTTATGAATCTCTTTAGTCAGGAAATGCATTCACATACAGGGAAAACAGTATACAAAATCTTCTGACTTTATCAAAAAAATATGTCTCCCATGTTTTTGTACTTTTGATTAAATTAAATGTCACCTTAAGGAACATGGACAAGACAAAACGTTTTAAATATTTTACCTAAAGTTGACATAAATCAGACAAAATAACCTGATTTTATATTTTACTTTGATTTTACATACGCTAAAAGTCGCATATATTATACTTCGAGCCTATGGTCATTTTTTCACAAAAAGCCGTGATTGGTCTTTGATTTTATCCACATGTGTCTATTTGATACCTTATGCCTCGGTCATGTATTCAATTTTGAACAAAATACTCAATCGGCCGGGCGCCGTAGTGAAAATCGGAGCAAATGTGACCAAGGCATTATAGAAAAGGATTTATCAAAAAGGTTGTGCTATTCATTTTTAGCGACGCAGTATGCATTACACTTCTCTGGAAAACTGTGAGATGGAAAAATGTAAAATAGTCCGGCTCACTGTTCCACAACTGGATGACTCTAACTGCAGTTAGGTTCATTCAAGATGTTTGCCGAGATTCTTTCGTTTTCGATAAACCTCCAATTTCAGCTAAAATAAGTTGAATCTGGATTCCAAATGTTTCGCCATGCAAATTAATAAAGCTACGATGGTAAATAACCACAAATAAATGCTCAAACAACCGCGATATTGGAGAATTTTAAAGAAAACGGCTTCACTTAGAATGACTCTAACTGAAGTTGATGATGACGTCATGATGGCGTAGATCATCAACTTCAGTTAGAGTCATTCTAAGTGAAGTCGTTTTCTTTAAAATTCTCTAATATTATGGGTGTTAGAGCATTCATTTGTGGTTGAATACAATCATAGTTTTATTAATTTGCATGGCGAAACTTTTGGAATCAAGATTCAACTTAGTTTAGCTGAAATCGGAGGTTTATCGAAAACGAAAGAATCTCGGCAACCATCTTGAATGAAGCTAACTGCAGTTAGAGTCATCCAGTTGTGGAACAGTGCGGCTGTAGTTTGTAGACGTAGACCCCGAAGGCCGACGTCGGTTTCAAAAACAATGGATAATAATGTCATTTTTGGCGAGGATATCAAATCAACTGTTCTCACAAAAAATGAATAACATCTTAAAGTACATATTAAAGTATCTAATAAAACATAAATAAAGGTCAGTGGGACAAACGTGCTAGTATGATCTGATGTCAAACTTCTCTCAAATCTTCAATTTATTTTGACAACTATTCTCTTTGATTTACATTCGTTTTATGTCTTAACTTTTCTTCGGGTAAACAATTGATCTAATTCTGAAATAATCACACTCGTTTCGACAATAATCATAACTGATTTATTATGCATTGAATTGAATATATTGTCCACTTCAAATGTTTGATATAAATTTAAAACACATTTAATTTTCACTATTGAAATATATAAGCAATCGACCCACATGACAATGTAGACCTAGTCGAAAAGATAGGTATCGATATGGCTAACTGAATTCAACAATGTTTTTCTTTTTCTTTTAATCCAATTATTGAAATCATTCTGTAAAAAACACGGTCCTTTATGTAATGTTGACTGATTGACAACAATTAAATACGAAAATTATTTAGAAATATTTTAAATAACTGTTTTTGTTAACATCTTATGTTTTTTAGTGCCATTTTTTGGTCCTTTCTACCAATTCTTGAGAATGAAATAAAATGTCTTTTCGAACCTTGTTGGAACAAAATAGCACATACATTTTCTTAGACCTCTCAACTGGACTGGTTTAAGAGAAACGTGTGTTTAAAAAGTTCACCATATCGCTACCACTCCTTTAGCGAATTGCGAAACTTGGATATGACTCGAAACGTCCTTGTATTTCTTCACTTGGGAATAAGGTCAATTAGGCCTACAATCATATTTCAATTGTTTGAAATATGATAGATTCTTAATTAAAATCAAGAAGCCATGGTGCTATATTTTAAATATTAACTTTTACTCGAAGGCTTCCAATAAGAATATCATTTTTGATGGCATCTACGTGAGCATACGGTCAAATCTCAAGGAATTAATATTGCATGCATTAAAAATAAGAAAGTGTTGCTTTGTGTGAGTCTGGGTGGACATTTTCAAACCACTATAACTCTGTCTATTTAGGCCTATGTAGGAAAGTCTCATACAGCATACGATAATAACGAAATGGCTTTTCTTCATCCTAGGTCAAGCTTATTGTAATTCATAAATCGACGTGCCTTAGTGTTCCGGGCTGAGTTCCGGGCTGAGTTTCGTATCTCAAATTAATCTCAAAAGCATGTGTGTAACAGATTCATTTAATTCTGAAAGATGGCTGGTGATCCCAGATTTCGAATTTTTTGTAATAAGTGAATGTATCAACAGCAGAGGCCCATCGAGATGACGATCCTCCAAAGAACGTGGAAAAATAGATGGCGTTTGTCATGACGCTGGTTGTACCACGGTAGTTGATATCCGTCATAGAGAGAACAAGTCGCCCGTCGACCCATACCCTGGCAATACCGTTTCTGCGTCCAGGAGCGTTCATTCTGAAAAAGTATAGAAAATTAATTTTTACACTACATCATCATTCTCTACTTAAAAATGTATATGCGCATCAATTGATGGAGTGAATATACATAGTCTATATAAGTTTAGAGGCCCCGGGTTTGGAGGTTAAGTTAAACGTATTTGGGAGAACTTAAACATAACGTATTAAGACCCGGGAATTGCTGTCTACCCCTAAAAATGGGAGAAAGGGTCGATGGCAAACACTGACAAAACCCGGGTTTCTAAAACCCGTGCTAGAAACACGTACTGAAATAGTCTCGCAACCAGTGCTATTTACTGAACGAAACGACACGAAAACCCCGGGACAGCGTCCTATCAGAGTATTATGGATACGAAACACGTACTAAAATAGTCTCGCAACCAGTGGTATTTACTGAACGAAACGACACGAAAACCCCGGGACAGCGTCCTATCAGAGTATTTATGGATAGGACCCCCGTATGACCGACCATGCTATCAGTTTGAATCTATCATTAAAAAACTTATGTAACAGGCCAGGACCCTCTACCATTGCCAAAAATGCTTTCAAAACCATGCATTCTAGGTCGGGGAGATTCCCCATAGCCCCAATGTTGAAAAGTCACAAAAATGGAAATATATTTATATCTGCCATACCCATAGGTAGGGATATTTGGACGACATGTGTAGGTCGGTGTAAAGTGCTGTAACACTGTGACTATCCACCTGATGGTCATAAAATAAGATAGGCAGGTAGGAAATTGAGTGATGTACAAATGTCCAAAGTTATTTCTTAAAATGACACATATATTAGGAAAATGGTGTATGGGTTTCCAGTTTTTTGACCACCCTGTTGTATTTCAAATATTAATTAATTTTTTCTGTTTTGAAAATTAGATATTTTATGTATATTTCTTAGTTTTTCAAAGAAATCTATAAATAGTTCATAACATCGTAATTTCGATCACCACCATCACTTTTCGAACGAGTTACATTGAAATATCAAGACGTCATACTGTTCTCAAACTTATAGAACTCAATGTAACTGTCCTTGACCATTTATTAAGCAGTAAAAATTAATTTGCTTCATGGGTGACAAAATGTTTCTACTTTCCTGGTGAATGTCGAGTCTCGCATCATACGAAATGTAATTTTAGGCGATCTGTTTACATGGGGTGAGTTTCTGACCCTATCTTCGAGTGTAAGATACGAATACCACTGAATATTTACAATGTGGATCGTTAATAAAAAGAAAATCAGCTTTGAGATACTGTTTCTTCTTTTTGTAAGTAAGAGGTTGAGATTGTAGATTCAAATGTTTACGTTAACAGTTAAAACCTAGGAATGCAGGTTAAACATAAAACTTTCAAAAATCAGTGACATCTACAGGGTGTCCCAAAAGTATGCCCCCCCCCCTAGGCAAACATATACCAACACAAGACAAAATCGTGTTTAATAACTTGCAATAAACTGCTTATTACCATCTTACTCGGTGCTTAGTTGTCGCTATCCTTGATTATTGATACACTTATTTGGAAGGTTACTTCTGCTTACCCCTAGGTATTGATACACGTATCCGTGGTTTTTAGGCCCGAATACCGAGGTTTATCTTTTTAATTATCGTGTCTTATTCTATTGCATTAACATGTTGTTAACTTTAGAACTACGCGCGTGATATGATAGGCCTACATTCTGACATTTATTTGAATATGCTACATGTGTATGCTTGGTTTTTGGACTGACAACGAGTAGTAAGTATCGATGTGTTTAGCTAAATAGAAGCGTGATAATCCATAAAGCTAGATAAGGACAATTCGTTTAAAAGAAAGCTACACTTTATAAATCTATTAATAAAAATGTAATATTTTAAGAAAAACAGATTTTTAGATTTACCAGACGCCAGCAAGGTGTTGTGGTTTACGATATTAATTGAAATTGCAGATTAAATATTCTTATTTAAAGACGTCTTTATGCAAAAAGTCTGATCTATTTAAGACATCAGTATTCTCAGAAATTGGTTATCCGAAGTGGATACCAAGTTCTGACCAGCAGACGAACAATTGGAGACATAGGTTATGTTTGTTTATTTAACGGTCAGACTTGTTGACTTGCCATCCGTATTTTCAACTTTGTGCGAACACGTTCTGTTTATTATTCCTTTATACTTTCTATTTGCTGAGCAATGACTGATTTGATAGTTTTATTCAAAAATTTTATTGTCCATTTTTTATATTTTTAATAAGTGATGTTTGATAAGTAAAAAATTAAGAAACGGTGTAATTCTTTGTGGTAAATCATAAGATTGATGATGTCGAACCATGAGATAATGAAATGACTGAGGTAAGATATAAGCATTTGTTATGGAAGACATATTATCAATATATCAGGTATATCACATATAAAAATAAATACAGCGTTGTTGCAAATTGAGCAATTGTTTTAATAATATAATAAACGGGGCCGTTGGAAGAAACATTACAACATATTGATATTGAGCGTCATGTGTTGTTTGAACTGTCTTGTCGCTCATAATTACATCAGCCAGTTGTCCATAATCTGGCGTTTCTCAGTCTGGTATCTTTACTGATTTTAGGAATGGTTGCAAAACGGCAAGATTTCCCATGTTATGTCCTTTTAATGGCCATTTTGTATATGCCTTTTATTTCCACACCATGTTTTGATTTTGCCTTGATGCTATTGTGTCATAGTGTTTTTGCTTTAAAAAAGCAAGAAATATCAACTTTTTAATTAAGAAATGTTGGTTAATCTCTTGTTGTAAATCACATTGTTGATGATGTTAACGGACCATGAGATAACATATTGTCAGGGGAAAGATAAAATATAATAATGTAAAATAAATATCATAGATATTAATTGTTTGCACTGAAGTAATGTGACTATTCTAGCGAATCAGGTAGATATTTCTACGGTTTTCCAGTTTTTCCGTAATGAAAGCATTTATTTTTCGTTTCCATTAATTTGACTAGTAGGGTCGTTGATAAACACATTAAAACTGTAAAAGTATTTATTGGAAGTACTTGTTTTAACTGTCTTGTCGCCTCTCTTTTTGACTCTCAAATGGCATAGCCGTAGCCAGGGGGGGGGGGGGGGGTGCGATGCATAACCAATAAAATTGAACCATGAAATAGAAGAAGAGAAAGAAGCTTCTAGCTCAATTTTGAAGGAAGTTGCATCTTTTTGCCTGCTTTTGCCACGATTGCACCCCTCTCCCGACTGAAAACCGAGATTGTTTTTCTTGGCGATCGTACCCCCCCCCCTGACTGAAAGTTGGCTATGCCCCTGAACATGGATAATAGGGGCACTATTACCCTGCGTACAGAGTCTAGTTATAAACTATAAGAAGACGCAACTCTCTTTTTCATACACATGCCTGCATAACAATCGGAGACAGAAGTTTTAAAATTGTCCAACAAAAATAATAAGAATCTAACATTTAATGATAACAAAAGGATTAATTGCTATATAGTCTTTGTTTTTTAACTGCGGACGTGTACCAACATCACCTTGATTACAGAAAAGATTATCTAACAGTCTAGAATTGCTCCTGGGTTTTAATTACAGTTTATGAATAGAGTTATTTTTGCCTCTATTCTCATTTTTAAACCGGTCTCTGTTTGCTTATCCATTATTTGTGATAAATTATTTCAGTTAGAGTCGAAATCAAACACCAAATAAACCGGATTAAAATAAGCCAGTCTGATTGCTAATTTGCAAATCCTGTAAAAGTAACTTAAAGCCGCCTTTTAATTAGAGAAAACAATAAGCTTATCCATCTGATTAAGAAGAAATCAATGCTATTAGATTTGTGCATTATCTTCAAGCAAGCCAGTAAGACAATCAACGATCTGGCGTTTTGTCTAATCCCCGCCAGTTTAAATTCAATATTGACCAATGCATGACTTAATATTTTCATTCTACAAACATTGCAGTGTTTTAATGATTGTATAAACCACATTGTTACCATCCCCGATGCACCATCAGGCCTGTCTCTCTGCGCAAAATAAAGCATTCCGACCCAAAGTTGTATATCTGTAATTTGGGGGAGGGGGGCGACGTTCATGTAGAAATATACAATAATTATGTCCGTGTAAAAGCTTAAATTATAAAAAATCTAATTTCAAAGTCATTCTATTCATGGAAGCGTCAAGTTAGGAAAAACAATGCTAAACACTAAAATAAACAAATCGACTAGATTACTTTTGAAAACTTCCTGAGAGGAAATGGACAAATGTATTTTGCTAACTCATTAGAACGTCTGTCTGATTGAAATACTATTTTTCTAATTACAATATAAATGAATAAATCTTGGTTGCAAAATAATGCTGAGCCTAATAAAAAATTCAAATACTTTCTTTTGCAAATTCCTGAAGAAACTAAAGGATTACAGGTTTGGTTAGAATAAACTGCTTAAATTGTACATTTTAAAACTATAAGTGTGATTTGAAACCCGGGATTTGAAACAAGTTTGTATTGAAGGTCTGTTACAGAGGGGGCATACAATGTCCCATTTACTCACCCCTCATCTCCCGTACCCGATCTTATTTATGTCTCCAGTTTGTTTCTTGTATATTAATATTTGAAATCAAGTCATTAAGAATGCCAGGGGCCAGTTTGGGGGTTTGATTCTAGTTATTTTCCTTTAGTCATCGTCTGACTTATTTGAAAATATGGAAATTCGGAAGATACCAATTACCTATTTCAAATGGCAACATAGTGAAATTTTAGCACAAGAGCACGAATCAACAGTTTAAAGCAAAAGCATTTGGATATTGTAATTTAAAGCGTTTAAACTTTCATAAGATTATACTTTTGGTTCCCATGATTTGACATCTTTGATCACCTGCAGTTAAGTATCTAGAAAAACATTGCTACTGTAATTAACTGTTAGACGCAGACGATCTTTTTTCCTTCACACAATATACATATTCACAAAAGGCATTCCCAGCTAAATCACACGAATTGGTGTCAAACTTAACACATTGCCCTTGGTATATAACCAATATCCCCCGGAACCCCTAAATACCCTGCATGATTAAATCGAGTTACAAGCCCTCCTGACAGTTGTTAAAGTGGATTGTCCAGGGTCTTGATGATTTACTGTACATGTAAAACAAAATGGTAATCGCGCATTTGCTGCACAATCATTCCCCGATTCAACAGTGGTGCAAAAAGCCATCCTTTGATCATTTGTTTAATCTAAAGTTCATGTAATGAGGATTAGGATAAATAATGAAGTCTTAAATAATAATCTCTGCTGAAAATGATACCCTTATACTTGCAAAATCAAACCCCGACTCGACATATTTCTAGTGATGCAATGAACGACCTGCGATTTTTAACAAACGCCAAATCCCAACCGCCGAACATTAACACTTAATGCTGAATATTAACACATTAAAAAGTGACAAGAAACAAAAGGATTGTCTTCAATATGCCAAACAGCCCCTGGAAACAGTCACATGTTTATTTCTATGCTACCGTATATCGATGGAAAATATGTTAAAACTAACTTTAAACAATATCAAGTTGGTCTATTTTTAAAATTAATAATCTTGCATATAAGTGGCTTATCAGATCAATGATCAATCACTTATTCCATTTTAATCCTACAGGTCGGGAGGGAGCTGTGGGGGGTTACATATAATGAAATTTCTACATGCAAGATCATTTTCACATGTGCAGATACATGTATGATTAATAAAGTCGATGCCATGAGATTTGTGATTGGGTTTTATCGAAAAGAATATCACCAAAATATTTTATCATCGTGTAGAAAGTCCAATCTAAAATCTGGTAAATGTGTTGCATTTATTGAAGCAATAACACTGTAATTAATACCACTGTAAAACTATATTGCAAATGTTTGATATGAAATTCGATTGTCAGGAGTACGAAATACACATCAATACTTTTACATAATATCCAGTGTATTATAATAAGATGTTATAACAAAGTCAATTGAAAATCTTCAGTTTCAGTAAAACTAGTTGTAAAACTCCCTAAATCTGTTAAAGGGAAGCCCCGGGGGAAGCCTTCATTCAAGCACTGACGTTTAAGTTTATGTTTAAGAGGAGGAATTCAGTATCCCGTGTGTTCACTACCCCCTCCCATCCCCAATTATTTAACTTCATGTATGCTCCAATGTGTTTCATTTCTGTGATTGATAAATGTAATCAATATGATAGCTCTATATTACTCAATTCTTAAGTCGCCAGGAGGCGTTAATTAAAAGTGCCTCTTCGAATCTCAGCCTGAAAAACAATTCCTAGCCGATCTCCTGTAATCAAGTTAAACATTCCCAGTTATGAAAACAATGAAATTGATATGACTGATTGATTGGACAAGTATTAGAAATTTGTCTCCAATTGTAATACATACATGTGTATCGTATTTTGAAATCCTGGGGATATGCATTAAGTGAAGCAAATCTGAAAAGTTTCATCTTAAACATAACCAAAATTAAGCACAGAGCTACATTTTGCACTTTGGAACTTTCAACGTGTATCTAGTTTTTTGAAGCTCCGGCCGCCGTACGACCCCCGTAGAGAAAATGTGCGCAAGGTTTAATTTTAATCTTACTGAATTATGTTAATTAGTTGCTTGGATGGTAGATTGATTGTTTGCTTGCTTATTTGCACGATTGATTGCTTGATTGACCGTTTACTTGCTTACATTCTTTCTTTGTTGCTTAGTTGCTTCCTTGGTTTCTTTGCTGGATTAGAGTTTGATTAGTTACTTGATTGGTTGGTTTGTCGGTTGTTTGCTTGCTTTATTTGTAAGTTGCATGTTTTTTTACTTGCTTAGTTTCCTGCTTGCTTTGATGGTCGTTTGCTTGCTTGGTTGCACGGTTGGTTGCTAGATTATTTATTTGAAACTTGTCTAAATATCCATAGGCTTAGCCAGGGGGGGGGGTTGAGAATAAGAATAAGACCCTGAGAAAGAGGAGAAAAAGAACTTTAAAGCTTTTTATTTGAAGCTTCTAGCTCAATTTGGAATGAAGTTGCATCTAATTTTGTAAAATTCAATATAAAAATCATTTTTTGGCTGGTTTATGTCACAATCGCACCCCCCGATTATGTCACAATCGCACCCCCCCCCCCGACTGAAACCCGAAATCTTTTTGGCGATCGCACCCCCCCCCCCTGAAAGTTGGCTAAATCGTTTCAAGTGAAATATTTAGAACTGAAATCGGGGTTCGCTTAGTTTGAGCATGGGCTTTCAACTAGAAGGGTATGCAACTCTATGTAATAACATGAGACCTTCAAAATGAGCAATGACATGCTTCCCTTTTATGGCAATATTTCAAAAAGTATTAGATAAATGTATATGTTTTAGTATTATTTTGAATAAAAATCAATTTTTTAATATGATTTAAGCATAGAATATATTCAATATCATATAAAAGTAAACAAAAGAGACCAATAAGAATAAGAGTTATCAAGATGTTCTCTTGAGTATTGCATTGTGGGTAATTATTCAAGAACACATTCCAATAAAAACATAATTTGTGGGAGAATGTTCACTTTCTGTATTGTCATAATTATGATGAATTCCAATTTTTATTAAATTATCAAGATGTATGGAGAAGATCATGTTTTTATTTTTGAGTTATTTCTTTTAATCATCAATAAAAAGTACAAAATAAGATTTTCTTGGAATGTGTACATTCTCCAATTTTGAAAACCCATGGCAATGTTTATGTATGAAATATGGGAAGTTGCCTACCCTTCTAGTTGAAAGCCCATGGTTTGAGTCAGGGAACAATCACACAGACGGATTAATTAATATTTGTTTTGATACATGAGTATTATAGGTTATAGGCAGTATCATGAGAACCAAGTAAACGTGTATAGGATTATTTTATGTTTATTCGGAATTGAGTGAACCATCTGTAGTTTTAATCAAGATCAAATATTAGAAATCTATTTTTGACTCGATAAATTTTTGTTCGAATGTCAAACAGAACCTTCACGTTCTTTATTCATTTGGAACTTTGGTTTGAATTGTTTCAATCAAATGTGTGTTGATACCCCGGGCCAATGCCATTAATTGACAAAATGTTGCAATACATCGCACGCTCGGTCTTAACTGTGTTCATCGACGGGAGCCGAGTGAACGAAGATGGTTGTAATAGGGGGGGGGGGCATTATTGTCTTTATTACAAATTACTTTTATACATTATAACATACATAGTAAACGGGACCCGATCGGGGAAGGGGTTGGGGTTGTGCACAATTTGCTATCTCTTAATACATGTTTTATTGCCAAATTAATATGAAAACAAGCTGGAGTAACATAAATATTTATTTAGTATTTTGTTACCACACATCAAAAGGCGCATTTGAAGTTCAGAAAATGCAAGAAGACTTGGCTAGACATTATGTACTTATATATTTATATGTTACGTATTTATTTTGTATTCAATTCGAATTCTCGCACTCCTTGAACCACCCCCACCCCTTGGCTACGGGTATAAGTACATTCGGCACACGGAGAGAATAATATTAGACTTCTGCAATGCAACTAATAAGAGAGACCTAAAATGAAAATAATGTAACAAGTGCTCTACTTTGGTGATAAAAATAACTGTTCCTGTAAAAATATACAATTGTAGTCCATCACAAAGTTCATTTATTTCATGAAAGCGTCAATGGACAATGCATCTAAACACTAAGATAAACAATTAATTAACTTCTGAAGAAACATCCTGTAGTGGAAAAAACAAATGGCCTTTCATAACGGATTAGAATAGCCAGTCTGTCTGATTGTATAATATATAAGATACATTTTAAATTCCTTGGGAAATGAAAAAATAGTTTTTTTCTGGCTGTTTAATGAAAACATAAAAATAAAAAGATGAAAAATTCCCATTCATTAACATCTACATACCCCTAGTGGTATGGGCCGTGTGATTGCTACAAATGGACAGGCATAATAGATGATGTGTTTGAAAGGTGGCGCATGGCTTTGCCTCGATGTATTGGTTAATAAATGATATTATAAACTTAATTGATCGTGAATTCACCTTTCCAATTTCAAATTCCAAATAAATAAAGCACACAATTCAAGCGTGACACAAAAAGAGCAAAACTGAAAACCCTTTAACCTATAGTGCCCGACATTATGTTAATAAATAATTTCTACATGTTGAAATATATTGCTATTTGATTGAGTTCAAGACAAAACTTTTTGGAATTGTTTCACATAATGTAATATTCCTCGGATTTGGTGCATACAGATGTTTTACAATCAGAGACAAGGGTCTTATACGGGGTATTATATTTGGCAAACCAATCAATAAGTAGTATTAAATTATCACAAGGTAAATAACTTAATCCCTTTTAAAATTGCGGTTAAGTAGCATCTTAATTACAGTAAAGAAAGATCATCTAGGAATTATATCTGCCTCTCATTCCTTAAACCGGCTTCGTTAAACAGTGTCAAGATATTTAAGTCAGAGCCAAAAACAAGACTATTTTTATATTTAAATCCCCTCACCTTGTCAATGTTTATGTCTGCATCTGGTTTTTCCTACCTTTTGAAGGGAGACAATATACACATAGATTAATTACTGGCCATGGACAGGGGGCACAGAAACGAACATTCTGGGGTCATTAGGGATAATTGGGGAAGGGGGATGGGTGGTGTTGAATAGAAAAGTCCGGGAGTGAAGTTAAGGGGTCCTGAAATCTTCCTTTTGATATTTAGTGCTTGAATGAAGACTTGTTTTCACTCCACGCACTCTAGTAGAATTTAAATATTTGATCCAAAGGAGTTATTTTTAATCAAAAATCAAAAATGATTAAATGCTTGCTGCATGCAAACATACTACACTTAAATTGAAATGCTTTACTTAGTTAATTAACGCAGTAGTCACATGACACACGGATAAGACGTACCTGGGCCGAGGATAAGCAATATTTATCTCTCAATAGGTATGATAAGTGTGAACTTTTTATTCCTGAGAATTAGTAGTTAGTAGTGCTTATTACTTATGGATAAGACATTAAGTATTCTTTCTTAGTAGTGCTTAGAAAATAGTGTTTCACGTTGTGCAATGTCTCCATATTATGTGTCATATATCATTTTAAAGCTCATCCAAAGTTACATTAATTTGCCAAGTATCATGGTTCAACTCACAAATGGGAAAAAGTTACAGGCATTTCAAAATTTGATATTCAAATACAGCATTCACCTAAGACACTTTGGCAAAAAGTTAATAAATATGTTTGATTAAATGTTGATTGTGAAAAAAGTATGGATTAAACGTTGTTAACCCCCACTTAGGTAGCAACACAATAGAATGAAAAGTAGTTTAACAGTACAGTTGTAACAAAAGAAGAGTACATTCTTTTTCTGTTGTTTTGAAAGAATGGACACTTAGCAAACCAGTGTGGCACAAACGACGATTGGCAGTTTTTGATTGTTTCCATCATTTAAAAACAATATACAAACGTATATGTATTCGTCTTTTGTTACTGTGCATTCTTTAAAGTGAAACAATTTATTGTTTTGTGGACTATTTACCTTTCATAAGAGTCGTTGTGAAGTTTAAGTAAGATAAACCATTCGTACTTGCTCTTAGGAGAAATAACCAAATTGCTAGTACTCATAGTTTATCCATTACTAAAGCTTTGTGAAATAAGTAAGAAATGAACTGATGAAGGCATACCATTAAACTCAGGAGGAAATTATACATAATCCAAAACCAAGAATTCATTGTCTTTATGAAGCCTCGCACAAAGACGTCGTAAGATTGGCCTAGTTGGACAACCTAAAGTTGATTCTGATTTACAATTATATTATTTCAGAGTGTGTTGTTGAAAATGTTGATGGCGTGTGCTCTACTAAAAGCTGTCTTCCCCTGGCAAAACAGCAACGTTGTGGACATGAGCAAGAACAACATCACTATAGTAAGAGATGGCGTGTTCATTAACCACACACATTTGGAATATTTGGATCTGAGCTACAACAAAATATCTGAGATCTCATCCGAGGCATTTTCAGGTCTGAAATCATTAAATATACTCAACTTGGAAGAAAACAATCTTAAAATCTTAAAAACAGGAATTTTAAGTGACCTGATATCCCTTTGGGTCATTCATCTGCAGGGAAACGAAATATCAGAGATAGAAACTGGCGCATTTACAGGTTTGCTTTCATTGCATACCCTTTCCCTTCAAAGAAACAAACTTTCAGTATTGAAAAATGGAATATTCAAGAACCTTGCATTCTTAAAAATTCTCAACCTTTACGACAATGGCATTTTAGAGATTGAACCTGAGGCTCTATTTGGTTTGCAAGCATTAGAAATACTTCAACTGCAGAAAAACAAACTCAAAACTTTGACAAATATGATATTCAGTAACCTCAAATCCTTGAAAGAACTTATTCTTGATAACAATGAAATTTCAGTTATAGAATCAGATGCATTTTCCGACTTGCAATCATTAAATATAATATTGTTATTTGCAAATAATCTCACAAAGGTTTCAGATGGCATATTCAGTAATTCATCTTCCCTCAAGAGGATCGATCTCACAGATAATAAAATATTCATGATAGAACCAGGGTCATTTTCTAATTTGAAACAGTGTGATTTCTTAGATTTATTCCACAATAAACTCACAAAACTTTATTCTGCTATGTTCAGTGGCATGTCCTCATTACAAGAGTTATCTTTAACTGTTAATGAGATAACAGATGTTGAATCTGGCGCATTTATGGGACTTGAAAATCTTGAATACCTCTTCCTAGATAAAAATAACTTGAGTAAAATACCAACTGATGTTTGCGAACATTTACCAAAATTAAATTATTTAACAATTAGAAGTAACATCATGATGGATGGCCCTTCTGAATACGAAAGTAGGAATGAACTTAGGGCACTGTGTTTAACCATGGAACCTCCACATGTCGAAACTGGAACGTCATTTGACAATGCTACAGTTTCATCATCTCAAACGAGACAACCATTGATTTGTATGTTATGTGGATATTCAGTTTTTATACTGTTAACTATTACTTGAGTGTCTCTGGCATAGGTTTTGGGCCGATATAAGATGGCAGCAGCAGTATAATTATTTTAACTTCTCTTTAAAGAGAAGTATAAATAGACATGGGTTGATAGACTCGTACCCCAATACCCATGGAACAACATGCAGCAAAATAATACACACGATACCCATTGGACATTCAAGTAACAAAATAATACACATGATACCACGAAAGGACATTTGCACGATCGTTTGATTCATGTTGAGCAAGAAAGGTATGCCACTTGCAGATATATTAAATAAACTAATTAGTATTAATTTATAGAAGACATGTCTTTTACTTTTTAATTTTATGTGTGAGAAATCAAAATAAAAAAATAGTGTGAAAATGGGAACATGATGTGTGTAGTATTAAGGAAAAAATGATCTGTCTTAGTTATTTGTTACGTCTTTATAATAAAATGGATATACTCCAGGCCTGTAGCCAGGGGGGGGGGCTCTGGGGGCCCCTGATATCTCCTATTTTTGGGGGGGGAGGGGGTGCGGGGAGGGGGTTCGAGCAGCCCCCCCCCCCCTCTTACAAAAAGCTGGCTACGGGCATTGTATTGCCCCTATTCCTCCTGTTTGAGTATACAGTATTAAGGAAAGGAGACGTTACTAGGTCATTGTGTCACTATATTGATGAGAAAGGGAGAGGGGGGATGGTGAACCAAATAGTCATTGTATTTGAAACTGATTTTATGTGGACCTACCTTTTTGCTTCCTTGAAGAAAAACTTGCTCTACCCCACATTCACTGGGAAATTAAGATTAAACTGGCATTACTGTGCATTGCTTTTCGAATTTGAGCATTACTTTTCAAAATTTGGCCTAATTTTTTCGGGGACCCTTTCCTTCTGTGCCCTTTTCCCTCTGTTTTTTTTTTTTAGGATCGTCCCTTGTGTTTTGTTAAACATAGCCTTCTGGCAGTTCCATGGGGGCATGGGGCCACCCCCCCCCCCCCCGGTTGGGCCCGGAAAAACTGTAGGCCCAAAAATATTGTAGGGCCTCTTTAATGGGCCATTTTAGGCACAACTTGACCTTTTTGGGCCTTATTTTTTCAATTTTAGGCCAAATTTTCAAAAACGGACTATAAATTTTGAAAATTTTGGCCCGAATTTTGGTTTTAGGGCTCTAAAAAATTTTACGCGCGGCCCTAGGATGGGCCCAGAAAACATGTTGGGCCAAAAATATTGTAGGGCCCCTTTAGTTGGCCTTTACTTGACCTTTTTACTTGACCTTTTTTGGGCCTTTTTTTCAAATTCAGGCTAAATTTTCAAAAACGGGCCATTAATTTTCAAAATTTAGGCCCAAATTTTGGATTAGGGCCCTTAAAGATTTTCCGCGAGGCCATAGGATGGGCCCAGAAAAAAATGTTGGCCAAGAAATATTGTAGGGCCTCTTCAGTGGGCCTCTTTGGGCATTAATTGACCTTTTTGTACTTTATTTTTTTCTATTGTTTGTTTGATATCATTTTATGGAAAGAGTAAAAGCTTATGCCATGTGGTCTAACACGTTTTTCTGATGGTAACGAACATTTTTTTTAAAACGAACTCATGGCACTGGCTTGTTTCTACTAGCAAATGTGAAAAATGCAGACACACCTCGGGCTTGACGCATGTCCTCTATTGAAAACATAAACAATCTTTCAAAATTACATTTTCGTTCATTTCTTATCTCAGTTCCAGACTCATATAATTGGAATGAATGAACCAAGTAACGATGATTTTTCTGAATTTTCTGAAACTGGCGACACCCCTTTGGAAGGCTGTACAAAATAATATATCGTTCAAGATGGGCTTTGTTTATCATTTTCTCTTAGAATCATGCGGCTGCACAAACACAACACAAACAATAGACCAGTTGGGAGGTGTCTAGTTTCGATTGTAGCATTCAATTGGTTCCTATCCCGATTCCCGAATGCTGTGGGGAGGGGTTGTTTGACTCTGTTTCTTTGTGCATTCGATCATAACTTTGTTTTTTCTTTACAAAATCAGAATAGAGTTCATAGTTTAGATGCTTCATTGTCTTGCTTTGTTGTTTCCCTTTCAGCATATTAAGGTACACTCCCTTCCGTAAGTTTGGCAAACGAACGTTTTTTCATTTGATAGCATTTTGCAATGTTTGAACCTTGACTTTGTTCCTTATAACGATAATTGGTGAATATATGACAAATTTGATAAATCTTTTAAAAGTGTCACACATAAACAGCCGTTGATAAGTGATCCGAAATTTCCGTTTGCGAAACTTATTGAGGAGAGTGTATGAGCTTCATACCTTGGAATTCCAAAATAATTTGTTCATTCGCTTTTAACAATATGCAATTATTATCGGTATCATAATGTCAAAAGTTAAAACAATAGGGTCATATTTTAATAAAAGTTTTCTTTAAATAATCTAAATTGTACTTTATAGTTAGTATAATGTTTATAAACAATAGTTCGATGGCAATTACGAAGCAATATAACTTTAGGTTCGCCTGTTTCAAGTGTCATCTTTACCCTTATGTACCAACCCCATTGAACACGTAGAAATATTTGAGTTTCTTAAAGGTTCTGTGTAATGTTTGACTTCATATTTTACACGGCATTTTTCATATGTATTCGTCATAGGTGAGAATAATATTTCCCATGGCCATATTTTTGATGAGATAATTGGAAGGGCTTCACAAATTACGGAAGTATATCAGCTAATATACAAACACTAACTTATCTAGGATTGAAAAGCAATAGTCTAGCTTCAATTACCTAATGAAGTTGTGTCAATGATCCATGTGTCGCAAATGGCGCCTTTGGGTATTCAACTTTTACTAAAGAGAAATATGAATAATAATGAATGCATCAGTTTACAAATGAACGATTTACAATGTAATGTGATAAAAATAATACATAAGTATCCAATAATGATTTAATTTCGGCAACTAATCTTGTTTGCGCACGACCTTTTCTGAAAATAAGACGAAGACAAGCGGGTGCAATACTATAATAGAATATTACACGGGACCTTTAACAAGAAAGTCTTGACCAGAACAGAACAAAACTCAAGGCAATATCAATTTAATTGTCTATTGTTACAAGAAGTGGTTGTATCGTTGTACTACTAATAACTTATAAAAATCAGACTTTAATGGAGTTTAGTTTTGGTACAATCCTTGAAATAGATTAGCTTTGAAAAGACATGGAACAATAAATTGGAAATACGTATAAATAAGACGTTCGGCATTGTCAACGGAATAATCAAACTTCAAAAAATGGCCACTGGGATATTTCGATTGGCGCTGATAATAATCGCTGTTCTGCAAGTGGTGAACGCAGATGATGGTAAAAGACTTTGCACTATCAGTGAAACGTATATCTGCGAATGTGAACCCGCTGCAGGTAATGGAAATATGACATGGATCGTAAACTGTGCCGATCAGAAGATCGAAGGAGCGGTCAAACCGATTAATCCGTACCCGTTCGATGTGTCAATCTTGAAGCTGGACAATAACAATCTGAAAACAGTTCCAGCTAATACATTCGATGGTTTGCCGATGCTATGGTCATTGAGACTCAATGAAAATCAAATTGAAACGATAGCGGATGATGCATTCGTCGGGCTTGAAGATCTTTTGCGCTACCTCAATATCGGGCACAACAAACTTACAGAATTCCCCCGGGCGATTTCTAAACTGTACGGCCTGACGCATCTTCATCTTCGTGATAATAAGATAACATTCATACCCGATGGTGCTCTGGACAAACTAATTCACCTAGAAAAAGTTTATTTCAGCGATAATCTGCTCACATCATTGATTATCCCTAGCACTCTGACAGAGTTAAATTTTTTCGACGCAACCGATAACTTGATTGAAGATGTTACCATTGACTCTGGTCTACAAAAACTAACCAACGTTCAAATGGCGCATAATAAACTAACCGTGAAAATCTTTTTCACCAGAACCTTCACAAATATTCTGAAAAATATGGAGACCTTGAATCTGAACTATAACAATTGGTACTGCGTGTGTAACTCGTTTCTAGATTGGCTTATGATGAGGGGATTTCACGAGGCGTGCTTGCTTCCGACTATTGTCCGGGGACAGTCTGTTGCGCAGTATCACTCGGAAAACTGCCCTCCTTTACCGACCACTACAAGAGATCCCTATGATGACATCAAATTCGATACAACGCCCTATAATTGGCAACCGGACTCTTCAAGAACAAAACAACCTATCTATCGTACAACAAACGATCATTTTAAACCCGAACCGAGCAAATCAAGTCGCACCACAGTCTGGAATTGGGAACATAAGCCAACAGAAAAAGATCAGCCGAATCATCGCACTACGACAGTCGATCGTTGGGAACCCATCCCAACAAAGACGGAACAAGCAGATCATAGCGAAAAGCCGTCTTCTCACCCTAAACTCGAATTAGATGCCTACAATGATGACGGGAAACTGTTACTCACGTGGACAGTGGTGCCCGTGACACCACACACGAAACTGTTCGTCCTACAGATCCAAAACCACACAAATGTCGTAAAAACAGAAATTTTAGAACAATACTCCGTAGAATACGTTATATCTGACTTGGATTTAAATATGAATGGTGATTATGAAGTTTGCGTTCTGCTCATGGACCAGTCTCTGCCACTTTTAGGGTGCAAGAAGGTCAAGGTCCCAGATCTACCGGATTACAGCGCCCTTCATAATGGCGAGTCGGGCTCTGTGAATAGCACTGTTGTTGTATTGGTAATTGTGGTGGCTGCTCTTATGCTGCTCATGGTATTGGGCGCCGTGTTCATTATGTGGAAGGGCCATCGGAACAAGCTCGACGTTGACCGCCAAAAAGTACTTGGTGAGGACGCCGTCTACCAGGCAGATGGTGCTGAGGCGGATACGGAGACCAATCCGATATATGAGACTAGTGACGGCATGTATGGGTCTGCTGACCCCAAGTAACTTATGGATGATTAGATAGCCTTGTGCAAAATCAATTTAGTGAAACATTTTGGCACTGAATGCTTTCCGTGTCACCCTAGTCAATAGTTACAGGAACGTGTACTTAAGGAACAAGGACAAGACAAAACGTTAAATGTTTTACCTTAAAGTTGATATAAATCAGACAAATTAACCTGATTTTATATTTTACTTTGATTTTACATTCGCTTAAACACGGTGTATAACCCAAACGCTCCTACATGCACGACGGAGCGTTTCATTTACGCGGAAACCTCCGGAGCGAAATAAAATGGCGGCTAATGAAGATTCCACTATGACCGTAAGTATTGTTTCTCTCGTTTCTCTTACATATCATATGTTATGGTGAAATATTATGTACCATTCGATGAACAATACCGTTGGCAAAGATCTTATTTATTCAACTTCTGGTGGTAAACTTTTATTTGCTTGATCAAAGCTCCGTAGTGCAGATCGAACGAATCTGAAGATGACGATTTGACCACAAATTACGAATTAAACAAGTATTTCTATGAAAACGTTAATCTTTCTGTTCAAGTAGTAGATCACAAACTCGTATATTATCATTTTCTAAAATCCCAGTCCAAATCCATTACTTGTTCTCGAGAAATCGCTTGTTTTCCTCGAAACGCTCCGTCGATTTAGAACACAATTTTAGAAACGCTCTTACCATTTTGTTTTGATATCAGTTTCAGATTATTAGAGAAGAGTTTCGAATCGAATCTATCTCTCAAAAACGTGTTGTACTTGTCAGGCAAATTGAAACATCTGAACCTGGTGGTGCTAAACGTGCAACAAGCTGATCTAAGCCTACATTATATGATGTCATGCCTACATGTGTGCTAAATCATAAAACTATAGAAAAAACGAAACTTTATATGTGAATTAATCTTTCTTCTTTTGATACCAAGGGGTATAATAGATCTTTTCTTTCTCTTCCTGAAAAGGAAAGGCAAGCTATATATTTCCTAAACTGATCTACACTACCGGAGCGTTTCCAGTTCACTGTGTTAACCAGATCGGAGCGTTTCTTGAATATGAGAAAGTCATCATTTTTAAGACTGGATTTTCGGTCATCAAATCACTATTACGATAATGTATGGTGCGTTGAAGCATTGGAATTTGACTAAACTATACGTTGGTGCTCTAATCTTGGCTCAACTAATCACATGTATCCATAAAAGGGGTTTTGACCGGTAGAATGACAAATACGTTTTTGAATTTTCATAACTATGCTGCTTCGTACAGCTCTTCCTAATTGCTTCAAACGTCAACAGCCAGCCAAGTACAACATGAATATCACACCCATCGAATGGTATACTCGAAATATGTAACTCATACCTCTTATTCCCATTATTGGGGAAATCGTCAGACGGCTCATCATTCCCGCCAGCCAGTTTTCCTACTCCGGAGCGTTTCTTTGTTTAATTTCAGTAATGAAACACTGCGTCGTGCATGTCGGAGCGTTTGGGTTATACACCGTGTTAAAGTCACATAACTTATACTTCGAGCCTATGGTCATTTTTTCACAAAAAGCCGTGATTGGTCTTTGATTTTGTCCACATGTGTCTATTTGATACCTTATGCCTCGGTCACATTTGCTCCGATCAATCGGCCGGCGCCCGGCCGATTGAGTGTTTTGTTCAATACTGTATTCAATTTTGAACAAAATACTCAGTCGGCCGGGCGCCGTAGTGAAAATCGGTGCAAATGTGACCAAGGCATTATAGAAATGGATTTATCAAAAAGGTTGTGCTATTCATTTTAAGCGACGCAGTATGCATTACACTTCTCTGGAAAACTGTGAGATAGAAAAATGTAACAAATAGTCTGTAGTTTGTAGACGTAGACCCCAAAGGCCGACGTCGGTTGCAAAAACAATGGATAATAATGTCATTTTTGGCGAGGATATCAAATCCACTGTTCTCACAAAAAATGATTAACATCTTAAAGTACATATTAAAGTATTTAATAAAACAGAAATAAAGGTCAGTGGGACAAACGTGCTAGTATGATCTGATGTCAAACTTCTCTCAAATCTTCAATTTATTTTGACAACTATTCTCTTTGATTTACATTCGTTTTATGTCTTAACTTTTCTTCGGGTAAACAATAGGGTGGTCCAAAATATGGCGAAAAACCAACTTTCTTTCGGATCATCTTCCTCATTTGACTTACTGTTGTCCATGACCTAAAACACCTGCACACCAAATTTTGAGACCCAAATCCCATGGGAAATTTACCCACGCATCGACTGAAAAATTCGGTTATTTCATGATTTTTTGCTATTTTCGATAAATTGCCATCTCCTTTTTCCTGGTATAAAATGTTTCTATATTTTCATAATAAACATTGTTGTAGGACTCTTTATTACTTAATAATACTAGGAGCCCAAACACCAAATTTTGAGACCCAAATCCCATGTGAAATTTACCCATGCTTTGACTGAAAAATTGTGATTTTCACAGTTTTGTCCGATTTTCAATAGATTACTGTCTCCATTTTCCTGGTATAATATGTTTCTATTTTTTCATAATAAATATTTTTGGATGACTCTTTATTACTTCATAATACTAGGAACCCATACACCAAATTTTGAGACCCAAATCCCATGGAAAATTTACCCATGGTTTGACTGAAAAATTGTGATTTTCACATTTTTTCCGATTTTCAATAAATTGCTGTCTCCATTTTCCTGGTACGATATGTTTTTATAATTTTTGAGGACTCTTTATTACTTCATAATACTAAAAACCCATACACCAAATATCCACCAAATTTTGAGACCCAAATCCAATGAGAACGTTACTCATGCTTTGACTGAAAACTGGTGCTTATGATAGCTTATGGTGTCTGTTTTAGGGGCATAATATGTTAATAAACATTATGGTAATTCCTTCTTAATCCAAAGAAACACCTAAATATCAAGACTTTAAGTCTTATTGCAAGGCGACAAATTCAGTAGTTTGGAGAAAATTTATGATCTTTTACTTGTACATTTATATACTGTGGTTAATATTAAGAAGTGATGACTCGACAGCAACTTAAATGCCTTGAAGATTTGGTTTGTTGGTTTCAGTAGGGATACATCACAGGACTTTGTTTGGATTTGTGTGAGATGTTATATTCTTTCTCACATCTTTGCAGGGTAAGGTCAAATATCAAATCTGATTTTCTTTGGAGAAATGATTTTTGATTGATCAATGTATCAATGGCATGGTCTCTGTTGTAACCAGTAAGCCTGTACCAAATCTTCAAGGGATTCGAGCTTCCACTGAGCTTTGTCATTTCTCTGAAAATGTTCATGCCCTGAAAGTACACAATGTAGAAGATAGGAAGAGCAATGAGAAACACTTAAGGTAATTCTGTATGTTCAGAAATTTTAAGTGGAGTCCAATGTTATTTCTGGAACTCGTTCCATACTTGGTCAGCTCTTTCAATTTTACACTGAGTTCAAATATGTATTTAGATTATTAGTTGATGGTTAGTAATTTTCTATAATGTACTATGTGCTATGTTTATACACTGTTTGTGCATCTGAATGGAATGAGTAACACGGGGCTCCAATTAGGAAGCCATTAAAACTGAAAATAAGGAATTACCTTAAAGTACTATATAACCATCTTTCACGATGTAACGTATGTAAGGCCAAACAGGATAATTAAGACAACGTGTAATACAATTTATTACAAATTGCACATCACACAACAATGATATGGTGCTCTAAACGACAAAAATCAAAAGTATATGATCAAAGCAAACGTGAATTTCCCATGGGGTTCAGGTCTAAACATTTGGTACATATTAAATGTATGGGTTCCTAGTATTAAGAACGTATTAATGTCCTCCTAAAATGTTTAAAAACTAAATATAAGATTAATGTTAATCTATTGAAAATAGGAGAAAATTCGCAGAAAATCACAAATTTTTGATTGAAGCATGAATTAATTTCTCATGGGGCCAGGGTCTCAAAATTTGGTGCATATTTGGGGTATGGGTTCCTCGTATTATGAAGTAATAAAGAGTCCTCCCAAAATATTTATTATAAAAAATAGAAACATATAATACCAGGAAAATAGAGATGTATTGTATTGTATATGAAATAACCCAATTTTTCAGTCGAAGCGTGGGTAAATTTCCCATGGGATTTGGGTCTCAAAATTTGATGTATGGGTTCCTAAGTATTATAAAGTAATAAAGAGTCATCCAAAAATATTTATTATGAAAAGACATCTACCATTTTATACCAGGAAAATGGAGATGGCAATTTATCGAAAATAGCAAAAAATCATGAAATAACCGAATTTTTCAGTCGAAGCGTGGGTAAATTTCCCATGGGATTTGGGTCTCAACATTTCATATATGGGTTCCTAGTATTATGAAGTAATAAAGAGTCCTACAAAAATGTTTATTATGAAAAAATAGAAACATATTATACCAGGAAAAGGGAGATGACAATTTATCGAAAATAGCAAAAAATCATGAAATAACCGAATTTTCAGTCGAAGCGTGGGTAAATTTCCCATGTGATTTGGGTCTTAAAATTTGGTGTGCAGGTGTTTTAGGTCATGGACAACAGTAAGTCAAATGAGGAAGATGATCTGAAACAAAGTTGGTTTTTCGCCATATTTTGGACCACCCTAGTAAACAATTGATCTAATTCTGAAATAATCACACTCATTTCGACAATAATAATAACTGATTTATTATGCATTGAATTGAATATATTGTCCACTTCAAATGTTTGATATGAATTTAAAACACATTTAATTTTCACTATTGAAATAACTAAGCAATCGACCCACTTGACAATGCGGACCTAGTCGAAAGGATAGGTATCGATATGGTGAACTGAATTCAACAATGTTTTTCTTTTTCTTTTAATCCAATTATTGAAATTATTCTGTAAAAAACACGGTCCTTTATGTAATGTTGACTGATTGACAACAATTTAATGCGAAAATTATTTAGAAATATTTTATATAACTGTTTTTGTTAACATCTTTTGTTTTTAGTGCCATTTTTTTGGTCCTTTCTACCAATTCTTGAGAATGAAATAAAATGTCTTTCCGGACCTTGTTGGAACAAAATAGCATATACAACATGTTTTTAGACCTCTCAACATTATAGTTATACAAAGGAACTTTTGGTTGATTTTTTAAAAAGAATTCAAAAATTAAAACAACCCCCCCCCCAAACAAAAAATAGAAATCAAGATAAACATTTATTTCATTAACAAGATACTTTTTTAAAATCAACAAAAATCTTTTTTGTACAATTACAATATTGGGAGACCTAAACATGTTGTGTTTATGGCTTTTTGTTCCAGTGAGGTTCCGAAAGATGTTTCATTTCATTCTGAACATATGATACCAAGAACAAAAGAAGTGTTTGATGTGTTTTCTAAAACAATATAGAGAAAACAATTTTTTTTTCAAATGATATTGTTACCATTCAAAAGATGACTATTAAATTGACGATGTGTAAAATCTTTAGAATTTTTTTATGACTGGTTTAAGAGAAACGTGTGTTCAAAAATTTCACCATATCGATACCACTCCTTTAGCGAATTGCGAAACTTGGATATGACTCAAAACGTCCTTGTATTTCTTCACTTGGGAATAAGGTCAATTAGGCCTACAATCATATTTCAATTGTTTGAAATATGATAGATTCTTAATTAAAACCAAAAAGCCATGGTGCTATATTTTAGATATTAACTTTTATTCGAAGGCTTCCAATAAAATATCATTTTTGATGGCATCTACGTGAGGATATGGTCAAGTCTCAAGGCACGCATTAGAAATAAGAACGTTTACTGCTTTTTGTGAGTCTGGGTGGACATTTTCAAACCAATATAACTCTGTCTATTTAGGCCTATGTAGGAAAAGTCTCATACAGCATACGTTAATAACGAAATTGCTTTTCTTCATCCTTGGTCAAGTTCATTGAAATGTACAGAAATCGACGTGCCTTAGTGCCCCGGGCTGAGTACCCACCTTGGTAAAGGGAACGCCGGGGGGCAACGCCAGCCGTTTCAGATCTCAAATCAATCTCAAAACCATGTGTGTAGCAGATTCATTCAATTCTGAAAGATGGCTGGTGATCCCAGATTTCGAATTTTTTGTAATAAGTGAATGTATCAACAGCAGAGGCCCATCGAGATGACGATCCTCCAAAGAACGTGGAAAAATAGATGGCGTTTGCCATGACGCTGGTTGTACCACGGTAGTTGATATCCGTCATAGAGAGAACAAGTCGTCCGTCAACCCATACCCTGGCAATACCGTCCCTACGTCCAGGAGCGTTCATTCTGAAGTAGAGAAATAACATCATCATTCTGTACACCCAGAAAAAATCTCTTTAAGCTTACTGTAGTGTAAATGTGTATCAATCAACTAATAACCGGGATAATTAAACAAAGAAAATAGTTCTGTGTGAGAATTTAATTGGTAATTTGGCTTTGTTCATCTTAATTATCGAAACCCATTTGCCCAATCAAAATCTTCTCCAAATGTTAGCAGCCAACATTCACTGATTTTCAGACATTTAAAGCAGGTATGTGAAATAAGTAGTTCATACATAAGACAGACATAAGATGGCATTGTGGTGTTGTTAAAAAAAGTGGACTACACACTGCCATCTTTTTATGAACATTCTTTCAATTACTCCAGGCCCGAATCCCCTTGCCAAAATTTCTTCCAAAATCACGATGTAGTGTTTCACCATTTAGAACGTTTCTAAGTGATCTTTGGGCCAAATTTGGAAAATGCGAAGCCCATGATGTAGACTATAATGACCTTATGTATTGCTGAATTTTTATCCATTTGCCCTTTGTAAAGTGGAAGGAACGACGTCCTAGAGAATGACCGTAATCAAAGTTACAATGCACTTCAGGACGACTGCAAAAGTCACTTGCTTGTGTCATAGGACTGTACAGGTAGATTTCCCCAGCGCCATTCCTCCTCCACATGAATCTTAAAGCACACACAATTTAATATTAAGAATCAGAGATAGATGTGACCTTTAAATATCAATAATTGAATCTCTTTCCAAAAAACAATCGTAAAGTAATGGTGTGTTGGAAGTAAAATAATGGTGTGTTAGAAGTAAAGTAATGGTGTGTTGGAAGTAAAGTAATCGTGTGATACCTGTACAAGTTGTCTCGTTTGTAAAATAAGATGCCTTAAAAAAGAATATGATGGAAAATTGTGTGACTCTTATGATATTATGTATATTGTATATGTTAATGTAACTGCTTTCAAATGTTTTCTATGAATAAAAAGAGGAATTAAAAAAAGAAAAAAAGATTTAGAGCCTGGTGAATGCTCTGACGGGGGCTCTGAGGAGAAAATAAAGTTTTGATGCTAACTAGATAATAGTAATGACATATAAGTAAGCAGCCTTATTGATATTGGGTGTTTCGATGTTAAAAGATGAATGAATTTAGGATCGCATAAAATTCAGTGAATGCTGTTTGACTGATGGCTGGATTGCGATTCACCTAATCTGATTGGATAAGACTTGATCAAAGGATCTTTAATTCGCTTTTTGAGAAAATAGAACTTTTTGAAAATGTTTCATCATTGCGCTGTAAAAATGGTTATACAGACATAATATATGAGTGTTTTCTCAACTTACCTTGTAGAATAACACATTGAAGATCTTCCGCCACTACATGTACCCCTTCCGCCATATAATCCCGGCAACTTGCCACCAAGCACAAAATGGAAGTTTGGGGCAAAATATATCTGGGAATAAAGAAAGGATAAGAATGATTAAAAGATGCCTATTCATTTATCACTTAATAACATTACTCTTTCCATTCGTTCGTCTTCGCTTCTTAAAATTAGACTCTGTACGCAGGGGTATGATAAAATAATTCAATTGAGAAATAATTCACTTAAAATGAGTCTTCGCAGTTGAGTACGTCAAACAAATGGAATAGATAGAAGGGCATAAAAAGATAATTAAGGTAGAAATTAAATTAAAACGAACATATCGGACACAATTACATACCTCATAGGTTAATGTACAAGAATTCTGTGGGGGAAACGGTCGTGCTAGAAATCGCACACCCCCGATGTTGTTCTTTTTCCCTGAGACTGAATTTTTCTTGTAGGCAATCCTCAGTACATTTCCCGGTGCACCTGTGGGGTCAGGAACTACTTTCATATTGTGTCTGCGATGTATCACGTTCGTAACGTTCCACCCTGGCAACGGGTAACCAGTTGTAGGAAACGGGCGTTGTTGCCATAGTATCTTGCTTTCAACTGAACATAAATCCAAATGTTTATCTATTCTTATTTTTGTGATAAACACCGTAAAAACTTTATAGATGTGATAAACTACAGTATATTCATTTTACAGAAGCCTTCAAAGGTTTTAGATATATAGATTTTTGCCGAATTCTTGGTAAATTATCTAACAAATATCATTATCGGACTCCGGTTTTTATATCGAAATCAAAACATAAATTAAATGCCCCCCCCCCCACCATGAATACTTACTGATGCACACACACAATGAGAAAACAATCGTAGAGAAAAACATATTGTATATTTATATTTATTGTATATTTAATTATCTGTGGGGCAACTTTTATTTTATATTAAATTTCTGGCCTAATTTTGATGACCTATTTAAAAAAACTAGTTTTGTTTCCAGAACGCCCATACCTACCTACATACCTACTTAACATAATATATTGCCTTGACTCTGATATTTCGAACAACATGTTTCCACTGGCATATTCTTGTTAAAGCTAAATCCATATATTTTGCCCATTTTTGGATAAAAAGTTCTATAGTTGCAAATTGATATACTGATGAATTGTACCTTAATGAATTGTTTGCAATAAATGCGTATACAATGACAATCTTAGCTGAGCAGTCGTTTCTTAAATTATTCAATAATCATCAAGGTGACAATGACCTTAAATGACCATTCTGATTGCTTCAAGTATTCTGTACATATTCAGATTAAAATAATGAACGTAGACAAGAGAGATAAAGTAAAAATATCAAGTTACAAAACGTCAATTGTCCTTTTTTCTCTCAAATTTAACCGTAGGGGAACATGGGGCAAAATGGCCCCGTGTGGCAAAATGGCCCATCGAAATATCTCAGTTTGAACTATGAAAATAAGGTTCATCAAAAGTCACATAATATTGAATTTTGAAATTTCCATCACCTTCTCGACTGTCCTTTTTTAGCATAGCAGCGTCTCGCCTTACGTAAAAGGTAGTTCTTCCTTTCATTCTCTTTTTGAAAATTACCCATCCCTCGAGAATCTCTAAAAAATCCGGCAACAATAGAATATCGTTTTGAATTAATAACAGTTTACATAATGTATGCATATTCATTCATTATGTGTAAAAATTTCGAGCTTCAAATGTTAGGGAAATTAAAATGACGTCTATTTGAAAATTCACATGTGGGGCAAAACGGCCCACAAAGGTTACAACATACAAAAATCTAAATAAATTATAACAATTGATTTTCAGATATAACGATTATAGCATTTGGTTTGTTCCTTATTTCCTTCCGACATCGAATGACTAGTTTAGTTTAGTTTTAGTTTATTTAGTTTATTTCAAACAAATAAATAAAACTAGAATTATGGTAAGGGTTATAGTTAAAGAATACTTTATCTTTCTAAGGTTTTTACGTCTGAGATAAGATGTGTGTGGAAGAGTCTTGTAATTGATTAATCTTGGTTAAAAAAAACCATGTAATAGAGGGTCAGCCGTTTTGCCCCACCCATGGGCCGTTTTGCCGTCAGTCTCAACATTCACTCTCAACATTCGGTATTTTTGACCACTGAAAAATCACAGAAAATAGTCCTAGGCAAGTATAAACACTCCAATTTAGATCACAACTGAAGGGCGTAGCCAGCTTTCAATCGGGGGGGGGGGGGGGGGGGGCGGGGGGTCGATCGCCAATTCGTTTTTCGGTTTTCAGTCAGGGGGTGAGATCTTGGCATAAGCAAGGCAAAACAAGAAAAATTAAGATCTGTTTGCTACGCCTATGCAACTCAGTGCGCGATGATTGACAGATAAGAAAATACCCCCAACGGAACAATTTAAAATTTAATTTTGAGGGCCGTTTTGCCCCATATGTTCCCATGATACTTTCAAGAGTTAATTAATTAATTTAAATATTTTCATTAAGATTAAATTTCTCAAGTTGTTCAAAATTGAACTTCTGAAATTAAAACAAATAAGCCGAAAGAAAAATCTAGATTAGTATACATCCGAAAGTAAATACATGTCCCTTTGAAGATGAAAATTAAATTGTTCGTTGTTTTGATACGTTACAGAAAGTACGACCGCGAGCGAAAACAGCAACCGATCGTACTTTTATCAGAAATTGATTGCACTTGAAAACTCATCTCAGAGTCTATATTTCATGTATAAACTACCTTATCTGAATAAAAGACACATATTCTGACTTCTGGTGTGATTAAATAGTACTTTTATCCATCGCTTATCATCACTAAACATGAAAACAAATTTGAACAATTCTTCTATTTTGCTACTGCGCACGCGCAAATTTCATGCCAAACTTGGAAATAACGAATCGAAACCTTTTAACAATTTTTAACTTATTCGGAATTATAGCTCAAAATACCGCACTCGACGTCCTGAATATGATTTGATTGTTAATAATTCTATTTAACCCTATTAATCAAACCAGAATCAAACACAAACGATTAGACAAATCTCATGTTATTTGGTTTACGTCAGTGACGTCACAACAAAAATGGCACCTTTAGTTGCAAGGTGTTGTTTGGCAGGGCTTAGAAGTATCCCTGTAGTGTTCATAGTAGCTGTCATTGTCTGGTCATACTATGCCTATGTATTGCAGATGTGCGCATGTAAGTACAGAACATGTCAAATTGAAAATCAATCATAAGACATCACGTAATTTAGCTTGCAAAGCTCAGAAATTCGAACAGGAAGTGATATTTTTGTGGTTTTGTTTACATTTTTAATTTTATTCGTCATTTCTTGTGAACGGAATATCGCTGTACATGGTACCAGCAATGACCGTTAAACAAGTAGTGATTATTTCAGCAACATACATGAGAGTGATTTTGTTTGAAATGAATGTTGCAGTTTGGTGTTTGTGTTTACATAGTCTAGTCTAGTGAGTCACTCATTGACTTTTGTGACATTCGTTTACAATAAATGGGATGGTCGCCCAAAACTGTTCATTTTCGCAGTACTATAGTTCAGTATCAGAATTTGGAACATAAGGTAGTACTTTTTGAAAAGAACAGGGCGCTACTCAAAACTGTTCCTATTTGTTGTGGCTGGCTCCTTTGGCCGCGCTCGAGCGGTAGAGCATCAGACTTTGGCGGGGAGGTTTCTGGGTTCAATTCCTGCACTGGGCTTACTATATTCGCACATAGCCATCTTTAGATAGATGACTATGCAAACCTTGATATTCCCTGTCCATGTTAAAGGTCTTTTACAAAAATGTAAGAAATCTTGGGAACATTTTACCCTATTTCAATCGATGCATAACATTCTAAAGTATTATTTTTCCAACTATATTGGGCTATCTAGAGTCGGGAGCCAGTGTAATTGATGAAAAATGTATTTTGAACTTGTTATTTTCAATGTCGTCTGACCAGGAAGTCTTGCCAATGCGCATGCGTGTAACCGGAAGCGGAAATCTCATGGCATGGAAGCGAATGCGCATAACCAATCTTCCTGAGAAGCCATCTTGAAAATTATCAACTCTTCAACGTTTTTCGTCAATTACACTGGCTCCCGACTCCAGCTAGCCCAATATGGTTAGAAAAACAATACATTAAAATGTTATGCATCGATTGAAGTAGGGTAAATGTTTCCAAGATTTCTTACATTTTTACAAAAGACCTTTATAAAGGACTGGGAATATCAAGATATGCAAAGCTTTCTCTCAGGAGATAGCTTTGTGCAAACTAAGTAACACTGGGCATTGAATTAAGCATACTGCCTTTCATGTCTAGTAGCTGCCCAGGAGTCTAACTACTCATATACATGAAAATAACCGTTAATTTGAATTTTAGACTTACCAGGTGTTTGTAAATTAAGGATTGTGAGTCTCGTACTGCACTGTTTTTCTTCAAACAAAAATGCCTTTCTGTCGTTGCATTGTTTTAGTGTACAGAGTTTCTCGGTTTAGCGACGTTTGGGTCCCCAAACCATGGGCTTTCAATCTTTTGAGTGCCCATGGTATAACAGTACAATGTACCATCAGAAAGGCATTTTTGTTTTGCTTTTAATGGAATAAATTTAAAGAAAAACGATGTAGTTTGAGACTCACAATCCTTAATTATCAAACACCTGGTAGGTCTAAAATTCAAATTAATGGTTGTTTTCATGTATAGTAATAGTTAGACCCTGTGCAGTTACTAGACATGAAGTTGGGACAATACAGACAAAGGGAAAAAGTCGGACAATGTCCCATTGGTGTACAGCTAGCTGAAGAGATGTAAAAAAACAACACATATTTCTGGACTAGGATTAAACTGTTGATTAAATCTGTAAATTATATTTTTCCTGTGATAATTCACCTCTTTACCTCATATAAACCTCATTTAAATCAATTGATTGAATGTTCAAATTTTAGCCTCAAATAGACAGAGGGATTAGATCTGATGCAAGATATAAATCTGCTATTCACCATAGTTAATCGTCTTCTTATGTTTTCAGGGACAGTAGAAAATACTGGTGAAAAAGGTAAGTTAATGTCACTGGAATATTCATCCAATATCTAAGTCTATTGAGTAAATGTATCATATTTTGGATTTTGCAGCCAAAATTATCAATTTAAATTATCTTTCTAAATAGTATTAAATCAGTGGAATGCCCTTGCTGCCTTATGCACCTAAGAACAGTGTGCAATCTACTTACAGAGGTGAAAGAACAGTGTGTGAATGAACGTGTTCCACATAAGGAATTCTCCTTTGATGGGAAAAACAATTGTTTAAAAACTTTTATGTAATAAAGTCCAATTTAACCTTGATAATATGTTCCAAACTAATAATTGCTTAATATGTAATGAATTATACAGTATATATTTTTGATTTATGTATTTATCAATTAAATGTGTTCTCTGCACAAGTTTAAACATTTTGATATACATATGTAGGATACAGTATGCATTTCCTATGTTTCAGTGATTTACCTTGTACTCTACCATCCCCTGTTGTTTATGTTTGCCTGGGCCTACTGGAAAACAATATTTACCCCAGTCGGAACAGTCCCAAAAGAGGTAAGTTTATTAACAATTTTGTGTAACATTACCCAAAAATGAAATTTCTCAACTTTTATTTTATTTTAGTCTTTGTATTATTTCATGCATGGGAAATGATTTTCACTGACCCACTCAAACCCAAGGTGTGTACAATACTGTGTAAAAATTGCATAATATTTATAAATTTCAGTTCTATCTTCCCCCTGCTGACTTAGAAAGGTTTGAACATGCAGATAATGAAGACATACAAAGGGATATATTAGTAAAAGTTGTACGAGAGCGGAACTTACCAGTTCAATGTAGGACAAACTCTGGAGGTAAAGAATTTTTGAAAATATTAGCAGAAGTTTCACTAGAATTTCTCACAACAGGCTAAATAAATGAAAACAACAGGCAAAATTAAAGGAAATCATAAAGTAGGAGGGAAATTAACGCAACAGATTTCGGACAGTCATATGTTGGATTTTGGCTATTTTCTGAGGATTTAAACAGGTGCATATGTTAGGCCAATGCATTACCTCCAGGAAAAGCACTTCTAGAGATGATAAAATAATTTCGACTTTGAGACAGGGTAGATGCAAACAAGCCACCCACATGTTTTTTTTGAAATGTTTTCCTGATTTTCAACCCCTTCCACTCTGGTTTTTGGTTTTTATAATTTTTCTTGCATAAATATATTGCGTTTTGACACACAGTTAACCCCTTTAAAGGAATAAGTGATTCCTTTTCGATAAAGTGGAAAACAAAATTTCCCATGTTATTTTCCCATAGGGAAAACTCATGCGATCCATTGCTTTCAGCTAATTTTGGTCACCCATAATAGATATCTTTAAAACCCCTGAAGGAATCACTTATTCCTTAAAGTGGTTAACTGTGTGTCAAAACACAACATATTGATGCAACAAAAATTTAGAAAGCAGGGGTGGAAGGGGTTGAAAATCAGAACAACATTTCAGAAAAAACATGTGGATGGGTTGTTTGCACCTCCCCTGTCTCAGAGTCAAAATTATTTTATCATCTCTATGAGTGCTTTTCCTGGAGGTAATGCATTGATCTAACATACGCACCTGTTTAAATCCTCAGAGAATAGCCAAAATCCAACTTATGACTATCCGAAATCTATTGCACTAATTTCCCTCCTCCTTTAACTTTGAAAAGTTCCTAAAAAAAACAGGCACTTTTGTGAAAACAACCGGTGAAAATTGCCTGTTGCCAACTGCTAATGAAACCCCTGATTAGTATATCAAAACTTGTTGTTCAAAAGCCACCAAGACTGGCCAAAGGTGTTCAGATTGGTAGTTGTTCACAAAGTCTTCATTGAGAGTTGTTCATATTATTGGCTGGGCTCTCGCTAGGCTTTTAGAGTGTGGCACAGCACCACACTCTATTTAGCTCCCACCACAACCTATTGGCAAATCATGATTGATTCCACAGTCTAAACTTGAGCAAATACACAATTTCAGCATGTGAAAATGATAAAATAACATAAGATATGATTTATCACGATTGAACGGTTATGCTTAAGATGTTTCCACCACACCCTAAATTTTTCCTGGTGAGAGCGCTGATTGGAGAGGTATTTGGTATACAAACCATAATATCAGGCCTCGTTGATCTCCACGCATAAAAGCAAGAAGGCACGGCTCCCAGTTCAGACTTCTAAATGAGGTTTACAGTCACCTGAAAACTTATTAAAAATGAGAAAAATTCATGACATAGTAAAAAATTTGGCACTCATTTATATTGAAAAAATAATTTTGACAAGAACAGTTGCAAGTGTCGAACAATAAATTCAGACCCTTAGACATACTAAAATTTCTTTCAAAAACTTTTTCTTATGAAAATATACACAAAATAAATAATGATAAAAGATTTAGTCCAAAATTGTTGTTTCATTTGCAGCTATCCGATACTGTGAGAAATGCAAGTGTGTCAAACCAGATAGATGTCACCACTGCTCAGTGTGTGGAGCGTAAGTAGCAAAAAACATTTTAAGTCTGTCAAGTCACTTTGATGTTATTTAAGTCACCTTTTTTAAGAAATATCACATTAAACATTAATTTTAGTAGAATACCAATTGTTTACATGTAGTTAGCATTTGGTGTATGAATGTTCAAGTCAGTAAAGATTAAATTAAAAAATTATGGCGCCATATTTTTTTGATTTTTCTTTAATATGTTTTGCAGGTGTGTGTTAAAGATGGACCATCACTGTCCATGGTAAGATCTTTTATTTCATTTATTAAATTGAAAATAATACAGTGATATTAATATTTAAGGTGGAAGACACCTTATACAGGCAGATTATCCATTCATGGTGGGTAAAAACCTTTATGATGCCCACGTGTTCTATAAGCATATTCATATTGTTCTTTTAGCGAAATCATTTTGACCTTAAAAGTCATAGTTAGTTAACCAAAAGTTGATTTCAATTTTGATTTCAAATTCACAACACCCAGAAATAGACTAAAAGGTTTTAATTATTTTTTTTACCAATATAATTGTATTGTATTTGTGTTTCAGGGTGAACAACTGTGTATGCTACACTACTTATAAATTCTTCGTCCTATTCCTTGGATACGCTTTGTTATATTGCTTGTATATAGCAGCAACCTCAGCACAATACTTTGTCAAGTTCTGGACAGTAAGTTAAACTTTTCCTTTATTTGGTAGACCTTCCCTTATTTGGTAGATCTTCCCTTATTTGGCAGATCTTTCCTTATTTGGTAGATCTTCCCTTATTTGGCAGATCTTTCCTTATTTGGTAGATCTTTCCTTATTTGGTAGATCTTTCCTTATTTGGTAGATCTTCCCTTATTTGGCAGATCTTCCCTTATTTGGTAGATCTTTCCTTATTTGGTAGATCTTCCCTTATTTGGTAGATCTTTCCTTATCTGGCAGATCTTCTTTGAGCCTCAGAATTGGAACATAAATGTCAATAGACATTTAAATGTTCAAGCTGAAGACAGATAAGGAATTTACACTTGTCATTTCTAAAGTCAGTAAAATATTCAGGTGAATGAAATATAAACTTAATTAAAGTATCCATTGTTTCTGATTCTCTTTCATGAAATTTATGATTGTTATGTAATGATTCAAATGAAGATTTATCTCTAAATGATAGAAATATTGATAAAATAATTCAAACATTTATGATGAGTGATATATTGAAAGGGTTTTGTATTGTATTGATGTATTATGTTCACAAATGGCATTTTTAAAATGCATAGAAGAAAAGCATTGGGCTCAGTGGAACCTGTAAAGTGGATCAACCACAAGACCACAAGACCAACTGAACATCTCCCAAGTGGAACACTTTAAAATGTGTACCAAAGCTGTTCCACTTAAACATATTTCAATTCATTTTTTGTAGAAGGCAGGATTTTCCCATGTGACTGGCTTCGAATACAAATTTCGGGAATACACCAAAGAATCGTTCAATTGCGTACCAAATTATTAATCTTTTTATGGCTTTATTGTTTTCAGAAACCTGAAAATTCAACTACCAAGATCATGGTTCAGTTTCTTTTTTTCGTCGCAGGAATGTTTGGACTAGCTTTAATAATACTACTAGGATTTCATATATTTCTTGTTCACAAGAATAGGTCAACGATAGGTACATAAAGTATACAGAAAAACAACCAAGCAGAATTGTTTCATTTTTTGTTCCATTTCCTATTCAATATCAGAAAAATCAAAAGAGGTTGATCAATAGAAATAACAAATACTTGTCAGTTCTAGAATGTTCATGTATAGTTCTAGAACAGTTCATGAACAGTTCTTATGTTTTTCATGTGGGATTAGTGAACGTTTGAATGTAAATTAACTCATATGCACATGATCAAAAATTGTTATATAATATTCAAAAATACATGAAAATGTATATGAAAAATGAAACAATTTGGACAGGTTATTTTAATATTGTTTGCACAGTTTTTTTTTCTTTTAGAGTTCTAACACCATGTAGAGGTGATTTTCCACATATGTTAACAATAGTCTCTGTAAAGAGAAAATAGTATGTCAGCATGAATCCATCTATACAAATCCTGGCTTCCATTAAACTTTCAATCATCAGATTTAAAGAAAAGTATTAAGCACTGGTACTCACCAAGATGGAAGAACTTCCGGGCTTCGTTTTTGGTAAGATAACTTGTCAACAACTTGACTCATAAGTGCCGTAGAATCGAAAAATAAAAATATCTTACTAAAAACGAAGCCCGGAATTTCTTCCATCTTGTTACGCTGACGTATCGTCAGTGTAACTTGGTGAGTACCAGTGATTAAGGTGTGCCTCACTTGCTTGTATTGCGTTATCAGATGATGTTTGGGTGAATCATTATCTTAGAAATTCAGCACTGCTTACCTTAATCCTCTGACGCCCAGTAGAAACAAAGTTGAAATATTTTGTTTTGTCTTTATTTTGAGCCTGCTGTTGACATGGGGGATCTATTCCATAGTTTTGTAACACTCAAGACTAATGAATATGTCAGTTGAGAATAGAGGCCTATCTGGAGTTTTTATGCAGAATTGCCAAGTTAAAATTGTGGCAAAGAGTACCCAATCCCCAGGTGTACAAGCTGCAAAGCCAGATCCACCTAGATATTATCTAAACTGACATATTGATCTGATACAGGGTGTCCCAAAAAGTAACAGCGCTGGTGTTGTCCTTTTGTAACCACTGATCATGTTAAAATTTTTACAGAATGTACTTTCATGTATTGCGACTTGAACATGATAAGTGCAGTATTAACTAAATGCCAGCACCATTCCTGATACTTTTTGAACACCCTTTGTTTGTTTTGTTTCTTTTTCTTTATTTCTAATGCTTTATTTTTTCTTAATTCTAGGGAGGTCTAGAACAAGGGGGAGGTCGTTTCCACATCCTCTTCCTGTTCTTTGTATCATTCATGTTCGGCCTTAGTTTAGTCTCCTTATTTGGGTATCATTTATATCTAACCTGCAACAATAGATCTACATTAGGTAAGGAGAAATAACCCCCCCCCCCCTGTTGATGGCACAAACTTATGGTCATCCATTTACATAACTAACCTGGGAGTCCAGGACTTGATATTCATAGTGCCAAAGTAGTTATTTGCTACCAGAATTCATTGGATAATTACCTATTATTTTTTCCACAATTTTTGCTAACTTTCTTGGAATAGTATTGTGTACTTCCGTCTGGCCTCTGATTACCCTACCTACATGTGTGTTATAAAACCATTTTCTCTCTTATTCCCCCATTGGTAAGAAAATCCTTGAAATTCCGAATAGAGTTCAATATCAATTTTTACATGTAGCTCATTATACCTGTTCAAGTCTATGGCTTTAGTTGACAACTACTTGATGGTAGCAAATAACTACCTCAAAATGGGCCAGTAAGCTACTAGATAGTATTTTGGCAAGAATAATGTCAAGACCTGGATTACTGGCTGACTGGTACCATCATATTGTTTAGCTGGATTTAGCAAAGATAAACAATGACATTGACTGTCCCGGGGTCCAATGCTCAAACACATTAAAAAGTGAGAATTGTAAATCATAAAAATTGCTATTTTCAAGTATTGGACCCCCTATTTTTGAGCATCTTGATTTGAAATAATACAATAATTGAAATGAATGAATGTGTGTACCATATTCAAAACTGAAATGAATGTGTGGAGAGACCATATTAGTACTAATCAAGTTAAATCCAGCCAAATATTATATACTTCACAACAGCAAAGGTTCTCTACTTCCAGTGTGTTTCTTGGGTTTTGTGGAATATTATTGAAAATAAATAATAGTGTTATCTTTATATTTTTATAATCATTAAACATCTCTGTAACTTTGTTCAATGGAAAAATTTGTATTTTGTTGCGAGTTGCCCGGATGTAACTGAGCAATGCCCTTAATTCTCAAACTTTTCAAGGTCTTTTTCTCGAAGAATCTCGCAAAATGTAAGTCCATATAGGCAAACTCCACCATTTCCGCCATTTAAGGAGATGTCAATTTGTCAGATTGTCCAGTATAGGCCACGTTTTTTGCCCATTTATGGAGAATGCAATGCACGAGAGTGAACAGTCAAATGTAGAAATTTTGTTCACTTGAAAAAAAACATGACCTATCAACATATTCCACAATATCCCAGCTTTGCTATTTTACTAATACACAACTCACATTTTACAATACAGTCTAATGTACCTCAAGGAATGGCTCAAATTGAGCTGTATCCTATTCATATTGATTGAATTTCTTGAAGATGTACATTATACTGTTAGGGAACAATTTGGCTGGACTGGGGGCTCAAGAATTCTACTTTTAAAGTAATGCTTGTTTCGATAAAATTTCTGCTGTGCTAACATAAGGTGCCTATTAAGACTGATATCCTTCAAGAAACCATGGCAATTACTGGCTTGAAGCTTTAAAATGATTTGCCACAAAAGGCTATAAGGTTTCTTTGATATAATACCAGAGAGTCTTAAAGATTGGATTCCCTGCCCTTTGGTCCTGCGATTTAAGCACATAAAGTACATTTTTTCTTAACTATATCAACTTCAAGATCTGCAAGCTATACAAGGGATCTCTTTCAAATAGTATCCCTTCCCCTTATCACCTCCCCCTTCCCCTTCTCTCCTAGACTTGTATACCCCCTCCGAAAGTTCCATCATAAATTGTGTGTAAATTATTATGTAATGTAACCAACTGTACTCTGTGTTCACTCCAGGGATATGAAGGATTTGGAATGGGCCGCTTCCATATTCTTTTTCTCTTCTTCGTCTCATTTATATTTGGTGTGAGCTTGACGGCACTGTTCAGCTACCACATTTACCTGTCTACTAGGAATAGGTCAACTTTAGGTACAGCGTATTTGAATAGGTTTCTAGAGTTTATCAAGCATCAGCAGTACTGTCAACCCCCAAAGATTTTCTCGCGGGACAGATTTTTTAGACCCAGTGCCCAAAATTTGCGGGATTTTGCGGGACATCTACTAAATTCGCGGGATTTCGCGGGACTTTTAGGTTTCCACCTAAATTTGCAGGATGTCCCTGGACATGCAAGGGATTTGCGTGATTGGTAAAAGTACTCCAATCAAACCTTTTGATACTGATTAATCAAATATAATACACTTAAATTGTAACTTAAATAAACGGCAACACAATTCCACAAAATACGCATAAGAATAATATTAAACTTTATTGTTATTTATCAAAAACAAAAACCATGCTTCAGGTGTGAGTCCCATAATCGAACACGAAATTCAAAAATTCTGAACAATACTTTGCACTTATGGCGTTCGTGACCAGCTATGAAACGCTTTCCCCCATAGTATTATATATATATTACCTGTTCATATAGGCATGGGCTTTCAATTGATAGTCCATGATATAGGGGTTCAATTAATCTACATCAAATTATAGAGAGTCAGGTTACTTTTCTAGATGTCAGCGTCCATTTATTGTAACTCGCGTTTGCTAACATTCGTAGAAGTCCTTAAGTCAAAAATGCCGCGGGTATTCTGCCTACAAAAATAAGGAAAATAAATAAAATAAGGAAAAAAGAAAAATCGTACCTTCGACGCTCCGGCATTTTGTTACCGTAACCAGTGTAATTGAGCGGATCACCAGTGCAAATGCAAGCTCATATGACCATCAGATATGATCACATTGTGAAAGATAATCAAATTTAACAACCTCTGATGCTTGATATGTTCAAATTTAGGTGTTCTTTATAATTCGATTGTGGTCTAAGCCAAGCATGAGGCTTACCAATCAAAATATTACTTTGGTGGAAAATGGGAAATAAAGTTTTTTGTAGCACATGTAGTTTCAAAATCTGATTTTGTCTAAGTATTTAATTTTTAAAATTATGGTTTAATTAGCATGTTGTTGTATAGATTTGTATAGCATGACCTGGTATAAAAAGATTTCAGGCTTAGGTCATTAGATAGTATTTATTATTGGTGTATCATATATTTTTATTTATTGGTGTATCTGACTGTATCATACTATACATATTTTATTCATTTTGGGAACTCATTTTCAGATATTTGGAATGGCTTTTTTGGTTCGATGTTATCAATATCTTTCAGTTTAGGAATACCTTTAGATTTTACCATTTAGGAATCTTCGTCTTGTTTCCTTTTTTGAAAGATCATTAATTTTTTAAGCCAGTATGTTCATATACTTAAAGCAGTGGTCGTACCTGTTGTTCATGTAGAGTATTAATTGGTGTTTGTATAAAATTTGCTTTGCAACTTCTTCCCCAAAATCCCTACTTTAATATAATCATTCAAACATTTATTTATTTATTTATATTTCTTTATTTTATTGATCTATCTACTTTGTCGCTCTTTGCCTTCAGTTTTCATCAAATTTCTACTTTATCTGTGAGGTTCTTTGCTTTGCTTTGCTTTACATATGCACTCAATTACAATCTTTTTCCCCTTTTACTTGTTTTAAGTTAATCTTTATTTAATATCATGTGTTTGTTTATTGTTTATGTGCATTTTAGTTAGATATTTAGCTACATTTATTAATAACAGTAATACTAATTATCCTCAAATATGACAAGTGCAGTGAATCCAGTGATTTGATTTCATTCAGTTCAGAAAAAAATATGTTAGTAGTAATATGAGATATATTGTTTAGTCTTAAATGTGAAGTCCAAAACAAAGGATTGAGAATAATTCTATTAAATCTCTGAATATTCAATCTTTAAAAATGTTCTTGAATGTTTTTGAATGTTCTATGAATGTTCCATGAATTATTCCCATGTATATTTTTCCAAATGAAACATTGTGAACTTCTTTTTCTGATTAAGAGATAGTTATTCGAAAAACATTTTGCATTATAAGAACATGTTTTTACATTATTAAAGAGGATGTACGACTATAACAGGCGTTTATTTTCCAGAGTCATTTAGAGCTCCTATATTCCGTGGGGGACCAGAAAAGGATGGTTTCAACCTTGGGAGAAACAACAACTTTATAGAAGTATTTGGGGAGGAAAAAAAGAAGTGGTTCCTCCCTATATTTACTAGGTATTTTTGTTTATTTATTTTTTATCATATTAATTTAGTATTACATAAACAGTGTTGGCACTGTTAGTATGGGATCTGATATCAATTCATCTATGCAAAATATTAATATATCAACTTGTTTATAAATATTATATCACTTATATCATATTACATCATATCAGTATCAGGACACTGTATGTTTGTGCACTTCCCTAATAAAGTGGTATTGTCTGTTTTTTGTATTCTATTCAGTATGATTCACTTTTTGTGCTAAGGATTGGTCCACTGGTCACTAGGTCACTTTTGGCACGGACCAGTTGATTTTCTCAGTGGGCATAGGAAAATAACATGGCAGCTACGCTCACTCATCCAGATATTGATCACCTCGTGGATAAAAATGATATCTCGAAAAAATCATAGGATGTTCTATTTATCCCATAGTTCACCTAACGAAGCATATCAAAACAAATCATAGGATGTTCTATTTATCCCAAAGTTCGCCTAACAAAGCATTTCAAAACAACATTCAGTTTTATATAGCCAAATCATTAATCATTTCCATATTTGTGACGTCATGAAATCACCATGGAAGCTCATGTAAAAATGCACGTCACATTGGCGGGAGTTTTCAAATCTGTGGAAAAAAGTGATATCTGTGGAATATTCTCCGTATTCCACATATGTCACTTTTTCCACTCATTTGCAAAATATCATAACTATATATACGTGTTATCCTACAGATTTGACCTCAACTATGGGATAAACTATAAGTATCATTATTACATATTGTTTATATTGTGTTTCAGTTGTGGTGATGGCGTTATGTACCCTACTAGACTAGCTCCAGGGAACTCATATAGTTCTATGGACACCTCAACACCTACTGGAGCTACAAGGTAAATGTTTCAATTTTCATTAGGCTTGGACAACCTTAAAGGGGAAACTAAGTATACTTATAAAAGGATGATGGAACATCCATGGATGATGCCTGGAATTGTCAAATAAATGATATTTGAATCACTAAAATCAGAAAAAGTTGTTTTTGTCCATATCTCATGATCTCAAGTGTCAGATAACCCAATTTGTAACAACCCCAATCTGTAACAATCCCAATTTGTTACAATCCCAATCTGTAACAATCCCAATCTGTAACAATCCCAATTTGTAACAATCCCAAATCCCAATTTGTAACAATCCCAATCTGTAACAATTCCAATTTGTAACAATCCCAATTTGTAACAATCCCAAATCCCAATTTGTAACAATCCCAATCTGTAACAATTCCAATTTGTAACAATCCCAATTTGTAACAATCCCAATTTGTAACAATCCCAATTTGTAACAATCCCAATCTGTAACAATCCCAATTTGTAACAATCATATACAAATTTTAAAAACATGAATGACCATCAAAAGACAATTTTTCTATTGACGAGTGAGGGTAACATATTAAAAGAAATTGCTGACATGATAAATTATCTAATGATTGGTAGAGACAGGATTCTTACATCAAAGTAATATATTATATGCCATTTGAAGAATGTGATCCTATTTTCTTTACTTTATTGCTATTTTTACTGTTATTGAAAATTGTATATTGGATGTACGTTTGGCCCTAAAAGGGCATCAGTACTAATAAAATCCTGTTATATCATTATACGAAACCATGAATAAGATAACTTTAATATTATAAGATAACTTTAATATTATAAGAAAACTTTAATATTATAACATCTGGGAATCATATGGGATATTTCAAGCAGTCTCATATTTCTCATCCTGTCTCTACCATTCGCATACACATAATAAACCCAGGTAATAGTAATACGACGGGATGGTATGTTGATATATTTAAGAGATGTTAAAGATGCTGTTCTTATCAACACACCTGCATATTTTGAACATGAGTAATTTTAATAATTCACTTAGTCTGAACATTTCATCTGCATTTAATAAACTGACAATTTGAATGTTCTTTTTCAGTCCATTTCAAAATAATAAAAGTGTAAATGATTCTGAGACGTTACTAGGACGACAACAAAAATATCTAGAAGAAGGTGTTACAGAGCCACCTATTAGTAAGTTATATTTTTTTAATATTCAAGTATCCTTTGGTAAATGGTATTAATGTTATACCATACACCAACACACACCAGTAGTGTAAAAATGATTTTGTTAGAAGTGCTTTTAAGTTAATTTTGTAATAAGACACTGTTTGGTGAATTGACTATTGTTGTTACTGCTTTCTTGACTTTGGTCCTCTTTCTACTATGTAATGTACTACTTTTAAGGGTCATATTCTATCATATTTTGTAAGAGCACAATCATTTTTTGGTGGAGGGATAAGCAGCCTATTTGCCTCATACATCTGTGAAATATATCTGTGTAATCCCATATCACAGAATGTTCCATGTATCTATGTTATCTCATTGTTATCCCATATCTCAGCCTTATCCCATTTCTCATTGTTATCCTATATCTCAGTGTTATTCCATATCTCATTGTTATCCCATATCTCATTGTTATTCCATATCTCACTGTTACCCCATATCTCAGTGTTATCCCATATCTGAATGTTATCCCATATCTCACTGTTATCTCATATCTCAGTGTTTTCCCATGTCTCATTGTTATTCCATATCTCACTGTTACCCCATATCTCAGTGTTATCCCATATCTGAATGTTATCCCATATCTCACTGTTATCTCATATCTCACTGTTATCCCATATCTCATTGTTATTCCATATCTCAGTGTTATCCAATATCTGAATGTTATCCCATATCTGAATGTTATCCCATATCTCACTGTTATCCCATATCTCAATGTTAGCCCATATCTGAATGTTATCCCATATCTCACTGTTATGCCATATCTCAGTGTTCTCAAATATTATCCTATACATATCTGTAAAACACTCCTCTGTATTATCCCATATCTCAGTGTTATCTTAGTACAATTTATTATCCTTTATCTTGGTATTATCCTATATTTCAGGATACCAAGATCACAATGGCTCTACTAGTGTACTCATTAGCCCCGACCAATAACCAAATATGGTAATAATAATATATTTAAACGCATCAAAATATTTCATATTGGTCATGAATTTTCACCTTATTTTTCAAGTTTTTACTCTTGCATTTCTCGACTATTATTACATGCAAGTCGATGTTGTATTTTCTGTTTTGTCTGGTAACTTAACCCTTGTTAAGCTGATTCGCAAAATTATATTTTATTGGTTTTCATTTTTTCCTAAAAATTATATTTTATTTACTATCTACTTTCATGTTAATCAATAAAAAAAGTATCAGTTCATACATCTAGGACATGTACTATACATCAAACTAAAGCATGTAAGAAAATTCACAAAGGTAGCTGTGCATGTTATGTTCAGTTGCTCAAGGGTTAAGACTTGTTTTTCTTTCTTGCTATTCATGTAATTGATTAACTCTTTCTGGGAAAGCATGGCCACTATGATTTTTTATGTATAAAATATATATTTAACTTGATTTGAAAACAGAGAATTAAATTCCCTCAAAGTGGGAGTCAAACCCATGATCTCTCATTTTCAAGCTGATTTCTTTGGATAAAGCACTTGGCTGGACATCATGAGGTTGTGGGTTTAATTTTCAATTTTGAATAGACGAATAGTTTCAGATGATGCATGAACTCTTTGTTACATACACATTTTCTGAAAAATTCAAAAGATTCTGTTCAGTGACCTTCCCTAGTTCTTACTTTAAGCTATTTTTCAGTCACACTTTCAAAGGGCTGAAAAGGTTATTTCATCATGTTCAGGGTCATTCTGACCATGAACATTGTGATATATATATATATATCTTTTATTGACTCTCTGATGTCATTGCAATGACATATTAGTCACTACAAACTACAATATACAAAATTAAACTAAGACTAAACTAACTACTTCATAGGAAATATACAAAGTTGTAAAATACAATTACAGCATCACAAAATGTAAAATACAAAAATGAGATAATTGTAAAATACAGATACAACATGACAGAATTTAAAACATCAGTGTGATGTATCATTGTTACAATATTAATCAAGTTTTTTGAATGAATGATAAATGAACTTTGCTAGATGTAAAATTACATAAGAATTTTTATGAGACAAAAGCTTTTTGAAAATAAAGTTAGGACTTCCTACAAAATTAAATTGCGTAAGGGTGTCAAACAAAAGTTTTCTTTCTGTTGTATTTTTCTTACACACCATGATAAAGTGTTGTTCATCTTCTAAAATACCACACATATTACATAAACGTTGATCCACAGGTCTTGGCTTAGGCTTCAAATGACGACCAGTTTCTATATGTAATTTGTGTGAACTAAGCCTAAATCTACTTATTGCTTGTCTGTAATTTCTATTTTGTATATTTAAATAACCCTCTCTTTCAAAGACATTTTTGAATGTTATGTAAGTTCTTAAAACAGGATATTTCAAAATATCTTTCTGCCACTGAGACTTATAATTCTGATACAGTTTTTTTGTTATCATCTTGATAAAAATATTATCATCATCGATCTTTTGAGTTTCCCAATATGAGAATAAATCACATTTTTTCAAAATATCAGTGATTTTGTTTGACCAAGTGCCTTTAAAACCCAGTTGGCTCATTTCGAGGTCATGCGTATATGTTTTATGAAGAATGTTTCCAGGTGATAGATGAATTAAACGGAGCCAATATTTAATTAACTTAATTTCAAAACGTATTTTTAATGGGTAACGTCCTAATTCTCCATAGACTGCTGGTGTTGCTGTTGATTTTTTAACACCTAATAAACTTTTAAGAAAAGATAAATGCATTGTCTCTATTGTCTTAAGATGTTTTTCATTAATCCACACCTCTGAAGCATAAGTTAGGATAGGTTCAACTAAAGAGTCAAAAAGGTGCAATGCAAGATTAACTGGAATGTCATTAAATTTTTTATATTGCTGTTTAACTTTAAACAAAGCTTTTCTTGCCTGCTCTTTTAGATAACATACATGCTGGTCAAAATTCTTAGTTTTGCTGAATACACATCCTAGATATTTATATTGCTCAACACTTTCTATTGCACTATCATTGAATGTGAAAACTATATCAAATTTTGAGTTAAAAACAATTGATTTTGTCTTCATTGTGTTAACTATAAGATGATATCTCTTACAAAAATCAAAAAGACAATTGAGCAAAGTTTGGGCGCCATCTTTACTATTTGACATCAAAATAAGATCGTCAGCCCAAAGTAAGTGGTTTAACATATTTCCATCAAATTGAATACCATTTTCTTTTGGTAGATTATCTTTTAAATCATCAAGGAAATGGTTGAATAAATAAGTACTAAGTACAGAGCCCTGCATTACTCCGACATTTGTTTCGAAAGCAGGGGTGACACCTTCTTTTAATTTCAGGCATGCTTTTGACTTTTCATACATACTTGTTATAACCTTGAACATATTAGAATCAGGTGATATTCCCGATTTACATAGTTTATACATAAGTGCCACTCTATTTACATAGTCAAATGCTTTTCGAAAATCTATCATAATACAGAATAATGGCTTTTTCATGAGCTTATAACGGGTTATGATTGTGTTTAAAATATATAAATTATCTGTTGTTTGATGTCCAGATTTATAAGCACCTTGAAGTGGATCCTGGACCTAAAAATGGTATTTGGAACTAGTTGAATTGACTGGAGGTCAAAACAGAACTCTATTATCTTTGTTCAAAAAATGTTTCCTGTTTCGTCATTTCCTGTTAAGTATCATGGCACCTTAAAATAATTATCATGCTTGTCTTTCAACTTAACAGAAAAGCATGGCAGTGTCTTCTGATTTTCCTTCTAATCTCTGAATGATCAATTTTTCATGTTATGATATCATTTTTTTTTGTTTATTTATTGTACATTCCTAGATATATTGTATATTCCTGAGTTTATTGTATTTCTGTTTCAGATAATGCAGTGTTTGACAACCAAGGGGTCACATTTCAAGATGAGTTTACAAAGATGTGAGAGTGGACACCCTGTAGCCACACAATGAAATAATACAGGGTGTCCTAACATGTTCACACAGCTCTTGGACACCCTGTACACTCCACACATCGTCTAAAGAACATTTAAGAGACACAAACATTACTATGACATGTTTTATCTCATGACACATATAGTGCCCAATGACATACAAATGACTAAAGACGCGGAGACATAAGTAAAATCTGTGCAAGTGGAACAGCTTCGATTCCTCAAATACTCCACTTTGGAGGTGTTCCACTTTACAGGTTTCACTGTAGTTTTTCTGAAGTAAGTGTGTGTTATTGTAAAAAACATGAAAATGGCGACACAGTGCATTTGGATATATTGAGAGTATAAATATCATCAGGAACCATCACCAACATTATATGGAATTGAGATTATGAGTTTCAGTTCCTCGAATAGGATGCACTTTTTAGGTCAACTAGTTAAAACTGAATTACAGGCCAGTTTTCTGTTATTTTTCTGCTCATCTTAAAATAATCAGCTTTTACGGAGTAGAATCCATGAATGACACTTTTATGATTTATCAATATATAGTATACAGAATACACTGACCAATTGGTCTCAATATGGACTGGGTGACTTTTCAGTTTTGAGGTGAATAACATGATATCTTGTCCCTGTTTGGTCTGAAGTATGACTAACTACATAGCACACCCTGTACATGACACTGTAGAAAATAACATAGCATTCTATTATATTCAGTTTTAACCAATTTGTCTGACTTCCAGTTATGGCAAACCCTGTACACGATTCTATGTTAAAATACCATGGCATATCTGGAGTGGGTTGGCCTCCCCTGATATACTCAATTTTGACCATTTGGTCTGAAATCCAATTATGACACAAGCCAATTATGACACCCTTTATATGACACAAGAAAATGAAACATTGTAAGTTATTGAATGATTTGAAGTGCAATACAGGATATATTCTGTACGAGAAATTTTGTATTGGGACGAGACAAAGTCGAGTGCCATTACAGAATATGGAGACAGAATATATCATGTATTGCACTTCAAATCATTCAATAACGTTTTTATTGTGTGATCCTCTGTATTGCTACAATCTCAGTAGCAATACAGATTGATACAGCACATGAACTGAGCAATCAGAGGGCTTCACTCTATGGATCATACGATAAGTAAAGTTATTGCATTGTTGTAGTTTGTATCAGTTTGTATATTGTAACTTGGAATATATTGTAACTTGGAATCCATGGAATACCCCTTATATGCACTGTTCCACAGCTGGATGACTCTAACTGCAATTAGCATCATTCAAGATGGTTGCCGAAATTCTTTCGTTTTTGACAAACCTCTGATTTCAGCTAAACTAAGTTGAATCTGGATTCCAAAAGTTTCGCCATGCAAACTTATAAAGCTATGATTGTACACAACCACATATAACTGCTCTAACAACCACGTTATGGGTGAATTTTAAAGAAAACAGCTTCACTTAATGACTCTAATTGAATTTGTCATCATCAACTTCAGTTAGAGTCATTCTAAGTGAAGTAGTTTTCTTTCAAATTCTCTAAAATTGGGGGTGTTTAGGCATTCGTGTTTTTTTACAATAATAGTTTTTTTAGTTTGCATGGCAAAACTTTTGGAATCAAAATTTAGCTTAGTTTAGCTGAAACCGGAGATTTGTCAAAAGTGAAAGAATTTCGTAACCATCTTGAATGACGCTAACTGCAGTTAGAGTCATCCAGCTGTGGAACAGTGATATATAGGGATATATTGTAACCATGGTTACCATACTGCAATGCATGACATTGAGATAAGCATTAAGTAACCATGGTTACGTAAACATTTTATTCTGTAATGTGAACACTTCAGTCCCGGCAGTTTTCATTTTGCATATGTTATGCAGTAAAATGAAAAGGTTAGAAATGGTGTATTACAACGAAATGATCTGTTTGAAATTTTTTACCGCGAAATGATCTATTTAATGAAGGGGGTCCCTCCCTCAGTCCCTTGATGCATTTTAAGCAACCCTTCCTTCTCCCAGCATTTCATGTAAAGTTGAAACAATGCAAGAACTGATATTGACCATGGTGCCATTTTCTCACAGTTCATGACAAAAATGAGCTGCTGCTATTAAAATATAACACCAGAATAACTTTATAAGAGTTGAGACAGTGGATATTTTTAACGGTACGTGTAGTTCTAGGAAATATTTTTTTGAATGAGTAAAAATAGATCTGTAGATAGGCCTATTCAATTTACATAATTGTTAATACCATTCAGGGTCCCAAATTGTTTAACTTTGGCACAATTTTTTTTATTTTAGTCAGTAAACTCTGTGAAAAATTAAGACATACAGTAAAATAATTGAAAGCTAGACACCTTTGATTCCATTTAAAATGATCCACTTAGAAGGTTTATTTAACATTAAAATTAGTAAATGGATCTCAAGATTGAAGTGTTCCATTTTTAAAGGTGTTCCACTTATAGGCCTAAAGGTGTTCTACTTGTCAGGTTTCACTGTTCCATATAAATGACTACAGGTCTTAATTGTTTATAAGGAATGCAATTTGAAATGTGCAATCCCCCAATCTGGATATCACAGTAAAAGGGTTGTGAAGAACATTTGTGTTGAAGTTGTTTCTCAGAGAAGTTTGTTATTGTGACTCGCAATGAGCTGGCTGGCTGTTTTTTGTTTACACAGTACAAGCACTCTACTATACCTAACCTCTAGAAATGCATAAGGTACTCTGTTTGTCTAATTGTATTGTTGAGTATATTCTTGAAAGTACCTTATTAACATCTAACATATCATCCGATAACCATTCATAAGGAACAGACACATAAAAACAAATAACATAATCATTACTGATAAGCCAAATGGGTTGCTCATGAACACCAAATACAAGGTATAGTAGAGTGTACAAGTGCATAACGATCAAAATCTTTAAATATATTAAATCTTACAATTTCAAGTTTTGTCTCCAAAATGTGACAATATTTCTGCTTTGTGAGACTTATTATTTTCTTAAAAGATACAAGTTTTATATAACTGTAAATATCTAAAAAACATTTGTCTAAATGTTTCCTGTACATTTATATATTTGTTTTATATTTTGAAATCAAAAAAGATTTAGAAACGAGAGTGTTTGGTTAGACTCGTGATGTATTTATACCCCAAAACAGCTCATTTAAGTTTGATTTTCTCCTTGGATAACCGAAAAGGTGGTGAGCTTGTTAGTTTCTATTTTTTTCACAATACATTAGTACAGTATAACCTGTATAATCCAAACACCATTGGGAAGGCCAAAAATGTTCGGATTGGTAGGTGCTCACATTTCAAGGTTTTTAACATGGAAGCCTACAATAGATTTAAAAATTTGGACCAAAAAGCATTGACATACATGTAATAAGAAGGGTGTTTGGATGTACAGGTGTTACTGTACTACATGAAGATCAAATACTTTAGATTTATTCAAGTTAATAGTTAGGTTGTCATAAGCAGGTGGACTGCCCTGTATCGTTTCACTTAAAGGGAAATCAAGACAGTTAAGACTTAAAAATGAAAATCTTGACCACTTAATTAGAGCATTTATTTTAGAATAGTTATTGTGTACTGAAATACACTACCATCAAAAATTTTGGAATCACAAACTACCATGTAGTAGAAAAAATTAACACGTATAGATTTTTGCCAATTTTGAAAAATAACGTCTTTTCAGATCTATTATAATTTCTGAATTTAGGGAAAAAGACATAACACGTTTCAACAGTCTATCAAATTAAGAGTATCAAGCTAAGGTTGTCAAACTTTTTGAGGGGTGTGTACTTCACTTTATTTTGGCACATTCAGACACTACTTTCTGCAAATTTACTTATCCAGAATTACCTTCAGATTATTTGTTGTTGTTGTTATTACCTATTTGTTATTACCTATCATATCTGTATTTACATTTTTATGCCTTGTACATCTTGTATTAAAGTAGTTATGTAAATTATTAAATAAATATATGTATATAAAAATGTAACCTCAAATGTTAGTCTTTTCAAAATCATGTAGTTTTTCACTGAAGTTAGAATTTTTTGAATGATTTGTGCAAAAAATATAACCCCCCCCCCAATTTTAACTTCCTTTGTCAGGATAACAGGGCACTAACATGCAAAATGTCATGACCTGCCATTTGTTACAGACACCAACCATCGAACAAATGCCGAACACCATCCACAAATGGTTGGCACTTGATACAGAATAATGAGGAAACAAGGCATTTCCGTGATGTCACAACCTGGAGGCTTACAGTGAAAGTTTTGAAGTGAAAGTCCTTAAGTTCATTGCCATGGTAACCAATATAGCCCAAAATATGTATATCACACATTAACAGGTGATCACCTAATCTAATATGCCTTATTTCTCAAGTTATTTTTATGCAACAGAATGATGCTCAAGTGGTAACTTCCCATGAGGCATTATCATGGTAACACATACTTGTTTCATCTTTATAAGGGTCATTTGTATGAACTTCACTTTATATAACATGAAATTGTTCAGTTATAAATCATTATTCTTTGAATTGATACCAATTGTTACAAAATTAGATTTTAAATGTGTTAAAAACTCTTAATTTGGTGCCAACGTAACGAATATTGCCAAAAAAATATGATAGTAATAGTGTAAGAATTGTTACATACATTTACTGTAAAACATTTGTCACTAAAAAGATCATATCAATATGTCACCATTTCTTATTGGTGACATGAAAAGAACGAACAATTATTAACAGTTGTTTCATCTTTATTTACGAAAATAATCAAATTTTAGTATTCAACATAAACAATACAGCTTTATTCCCTTTTCTGGGACTCTGGCAATGCTATCTTAGTGACACATAATATCGTCGATTCATCACACATTGTAAACAAAAGTAGTTCTTAATCTGTTAATACAGTTGTGAACATGATTATTGGGTCATTCCAGAATTTTTCTGAGCATACCAATTTCCACCTTTTAAGGATTTATTTCATTTTGATGTGCGCAAATCAGCATTTTAAATCAGTTGCTGTTACAAAAGTGTTCTTTCTTTTTAACCCTATAGATGCATACAACAATGTAAAATTTAGGCTTCTGTGGTAATTTAATTCCTCAATTTAAGATTTCATGAAATAGCCATCAGAAAAAATACTTAAGCATGTTTTAGGTGTCTCAAAAACATTTCTTACATATCTCTGTTTATTATAAACTTTATATCTATTCAAATGAAACAATATAATATGAAAATATTCTGCAGATTTACAATACATCAAGTTGATAGAGCACCATTTATACATCCATACATTGAAATACCTTGTGACTTAAATAACCACAAAAATGTCAAGATTTTGGCAACATAAATTCAACATAAAACATACAGTAAAAACATGTCTTAGTGAACACCCCTGTCTCGTGAACACCTGTCCCTAGTGGACACCCATCCTCCGCACATACTCTACGGACTTCTGTATAAATTACACTCTCTGTATTGAACACCTACCTAAAGTGGACACATTTTTGTGGCTTCATAGGTGTCCACTGTACGCAAGATTTACTGTACATGCATTGAGGAAATATTATATAAAAACCTATATTTTATTCAGTTTCAGAAGTGTTTATACACTTATTTCACAAATATGCAATTATCAATTTTATGCTTGCATAAAGACAGTTGAGGATATATTTGCCAGGAGTGATACTTCCTTGTATACAACAAAAAATCATTTTCTATTTTTCAGCCATTTCATTTGAATACATTCCAACATGCTTTAATTTGATGTGAAAACATGTCATGCAAATATGAGCTAATTCTGCCACCAATTTAACTTTGGCAGTCTATGTATTGTATTTAATGTAATAATCTGAAAAAAGAAGGAAAAAAGCTAATTCTGATTCTTGATCTTGTTAAATCAAATTGGTAGCAAATAAAATTAATTTTCAGCCAAATAATGCAGGCCTCCAAGAGTTAAGCATCCAAACAGTCAAAGCAAAATGACTTTGAACACATTCCCGGTCCATTACATACGCTGACATCATTATGTTCCTCATTTCCGAGACACTTCCTCTTGCTCTTAAAAGTTTTAGTTTTCAGTCCAGATTTGCTGGTACATTCAGAGTCTTCCATATCACATTCGTACCCTGATGATTTGTACTTTTTACTAGAGCGACTTTGTTCTGAATCGCTACTCATACTAAATGCGCTCCGCCTCCTTTTAGGGGAGGAGCTATGAACAGTTCCCTCTAACATAGTCGATGTGAATTTAGGAGAGCCAATTATAGGTTTGCGATTTGGCTTCAATTTTCCCAAATGCGTATGCCTCTTAAAGTTTGTGGTATTCTTATTTGGATGTCTGCGACTTGATTTTTTCGATGTCCAAACATTTTCGATTGTAGCATTGCCCAAATATGGGTTCCATGTAGTTTCCCCAGTGTCAGAAGTAGCAAGAGTTTCCTCAGTTGACAAAAGAGTACATGTTTCACTTGTTTCAGATGTCTCAGTTTGGGTCTCACCTACATCAGTTGTAACGAGTGTTTCACTATCAGCCATAGAGTCCTCATCTTCGCTACTTGGAATAATAGTTCTTTTCGATATTTTTTGAGTTCTAGATCGATTGATTGATTCTTTTTTGTTCCTATCTCCTGTTTCACTTGTATTACTTTCATCGTCCTTATTGTCCAATTTCTCATCATTTTCCATGTTGTTATCATTTTCAATGTTGCCATCATTGTCATCATTTTCAATGTTGTCATCATCGTTGTCATTTTCAATGTTGTCATTTTCAATGTTGTCATCATCGTTGTCATTTTCAATGTTGTCATTTTCAATGTTGTCATCATCATTGTCATTTTCAATGTTGTCATTTTCAATGTTGTCATCATCGTCTATTTTGCCTTTATCAGCCTTTTCATGTTCCTCTTTTACTTGATCAAATATTTGTTTTTTACCTTGACCAACTTTATCTCTCATTAATCTTGTCAAGGGTTGAATTTTTACAATGTTTCTTTGAGATTTAATATTGTCTTTAGATGATGTGTTCTTTGTGTTTTTCTCCATAACATTAGATGCTGGATTTTTTCCTGGCATTTGTTTGAAAGCAACTGAAAGCTTTTTCCTGTTGTTTGGATTGTTTTCAGGCTGTTTATTACTAGATTGTTTGTTGCTAGGTAGTTTGTTGCTAGACTGTTTGTTGCCAGGTAGTTTGTTGCTAAGTGGTTTATTGCAGGGATGACTGTTACTAAATTGTGTACCAGGCTGTCTGTTGTCAGCCTGTTTATCATGAGGGTGATTCTTGTCATGACTATCAGGTTGTTCATTGCAATGGAGTTTGGATGCAGGCCCTTTGTTTCCAGGGTGCAGGTTGAAGTCTCGGTTACCATGGTGTTTGTTGTCTGGATATTTGAACAAATACTGTTTGCTTCCAGGCTGTTTGTTGTTAGGGTCTTGATTGCTACTATTTTTGTAACTAGGCTGTTTTTTGTCAGTATGTCTTAACTCATCCGGATTCTTAATACATTCTACAATCTTCCTGACTTTCTCCTTAGCACTGCCAAGCGTACTGTCATCGCTTACACAATACAATTTAGATGTCACCAATTTCTGGGCAGAGGGAGCTTCATTTGAGTCACCATAAACTTCTGTACCACTACCATCTTCAGACAACATCTCTTGCTCTTCATTTGCGTCAGGTTCAGCACATTGGTCATCGATGGAATTAATAAGTCTAAGGTCATAATGGTGTGGATTTGTTTTTATGGGTTTGGGGTTATGATCATTAGCTTTGGGGTGATTATCAATGGCTTTGGGGTGATAACTGATGCCTTTGGGGTGTTTGTCAATGGCCCTTCCGTTGTACTCAATATCACTGAGTTGTTTGTTTGAAACTTTTGTACATTTCTCAATAGCAGATATCATACTGATATTTAGTATAGGTGAACTTATTTTCTTTGGCGTGCTGATTCTATGATCCTTACGTAGCCCTACAGGATGTGGACTTTTGAACCTAACACCACCACTGTCTTCAGGAGAAGGGCTCTTATAGTTTCCAATTGGCTTATTTAGCATCTCTGGAGGGGTCAGCTTTTGCATCTTTTCAGCTAGGATCTCCAGGTAAACTTCATTAGTGTCTTGCTGTACCTGCTCACTACTCTGGTAACTCTCTTCCGAGTCAGGGTCAGAAATGGCGTCTTTAATAAATGGATCAGTTTTATTCATAGGTTTGGGACGAGCTGTTATGGTTTGATTTGGAGAAGTAAATTTTTGAGCTTTTGGATTTGGTGAGCCGTTTTTGTGAGCTGGTGTGTTAGGGTTGGTATCTATATGGCTTTGAGGTTCAATGGGAAGTTTTCTAGTCTTAGCTCTTGGCGAGTTGAAGAGCATTCTTGGAATACTTTTCTTGCTTTTTGTTTGGGCTACCTTCTCTAATGGTCCCGTTTTGTTAATAGATGATGTCATACCAGTAGATGATGTCACACTAGGAGATGATGTCACACCAGGATATGATGTTACAGCAACAGATGAAGTCATTCCAGCAGATGATGTCACACTAGGAGGTGATGTCATACCAGATTTCAATTTCATTAATGAAAACATTGTAGCTGGAGATTGTTTCAAAGTAAGAGAGGGATTCTGATATTTATGCTCTCGTGGAGTGACATTAGTTTTCTGATTGTTGATTGTATGAGATGTGTGATTGGAGGCTGGATTTTTGGAATTACCGGGAGTTTCAACAGTGGATTCATTGATGTATTGTTGAGTCCCATGGCCCACTTGTGAATGGCAAGGTTTTAGACAATTCCCTTGTGACTGTGACACTTTGTTACAATTCACTCGAGATGATGGGACATTTTGATGATTCCCTTGAAAATGGTGATGTTTTCCTGGCACCTGAGAGACAACTACATCATTGTCTTGAAATGACATTGGTTCAGTATTCTGATCTAAGCTGGGGTCACCAAAGTGGGACTCTTTATCTTGGATATGAGTCACTTCCATTGGATTTTCATCACTGGATTCATTACTTGAATGCCCCGCATCTACATCATTTGTATCAATGTATTGAGGATCAATTGGTTCATTAGCATCATGATGTTTTCTTTTTTCATTGTCATTGTTATCCTTGGAATTCACCTCCTGTTTCTCTTGTTTGTATTTGCTAACAAACATATTCCATTCCATAGGCACTTTCATAGGTTTTGGGGACACCATAAAGTCCATTAATTCATCATTGGTGAATCGGGAAACCCCTGCCTTGGAGGCACTTCTGGGGTGTTTGAGTCCTAATTCAGGCCCTCCTGGGGATTTCAGTACTCTAGGATTTGGTGTCAAAGGATTCTTGAATATACCCTGAGATATGAGGCTTCTTTTGGGGGCTTCTGCATTTGGAGTAACTTTTGATGGAGTTATAACATGCCTAGGGCTGGTACATATTTCTGTATGGTTTTCTTTACTAGAACCTGATGCATCGACAATAGTTTTTAGTCCATCTTGCTTATTTGGGGTTATATTCCTTGTGGTTACTTGTGATTTGGCAAAAGTCGTTTTGATGTCATTTATCATGCCAACTTTTGATTTTCTAAAAGGACTGACATGGATCCTTCTCAATGCTTTGTCTGGTTTCATTTTTGGACTATCATTCATTTTTGTTTTTTGAGCTACTTTTGTCCTTTGTTTAGCATCTATATCATCTTCAAAGAAATGTCGAGATCTGTTTGAATTTTCACGAGACTGACTGCTGTCAACATTAGGCAGATTTCTGCCATTTTGAGGTTGATAGCTGTTAATTTGAGGTTGATAGCTGCCATTTTGTGGTTGATTTCTGCCATTTCGAGGTTGATCTCTGCCATTTTGAGGTTGAACACTGTCAATTTGAGGTTGATTGTTAGTGTGTTGTCTTAGACTATTAACAGAAGTACTCTGGTGTCCATATTGAAGATAATGACTACCATCTGGATGTTCTTGAAAACTTTCATTAAGATGGCCAGTGTTATTTATAGCAGTTGAGTACATCGGGCACACATGTACAATGGTTGAGCTAGATGGGTAAACAGAATTTGGGCAACACCCCATTGGTTGCCCACTCAGGTGGTAGCTACTTGAGAACTGACTACCATCTTGGTATACAGGAAGTATATTCTGGTTGCTATGGTTACCACACAGACTGTCATTCCTGTACAAAATAGGAGGGATATGGTTGACATATGGAGCTTTACAAGTTAGGGAATTATTAAGTGTATGATCTTGGTGAATATCTTTATCACTGAAATCATCTTCATCGTGAATATTGTCATCATGAATGTAATCATCCTGAGGTTTTGGAGCCTCGATTTCCGAAATCCTAGTGCTCTCCAGGTGGTCATTTCCATGGGGTTGTTTACTTAGACAGTTCTTTGGGGTGAGGTTAGCCCCCCGGGGAGAAGCTGTGGGTCTCGCGTATGACTGTTTTATTGCACTGGGAATTATAAATGTAGAATTATTTGTGATGTGTTTAAATTTTTCGTCCAGGATCTTAGCTGTATTTGTATTCCTAGGCGCTTTTATTCTTGAAATATTGGTCTTTGTATCACCAGGGCATGACTTGATACCAGTGCGTGATTGTTTATTGTTACTTAAGATTTCTCTTCTTGTAGCACCAATATTTGAATGATCAATTTCATTGCTCTGCATGTGTATGTCTTTAGCCCTCCGTGCAGCGAAGGTATCAGGGGAGATCTTAATGTTCACTTTAGGGCTAGTATCTTCATCATTATAAATGGGGACTGAGTCGTCATTAGCCCCATCAGAGTCTTTCCTCCTCTTAGGATTAGACACCTGATGTGGAGCATTTTTACTGTCTATGTAATTACACTGGAGGGGGATAGCACCATGTGTGGATGTCAAGGACTTTATAGGACTTCGACGTCTCTGTCTTGAACGCGGAGTGTTCCGAGGGCTTGGAGTTTGTTGTTTTGAAACTCTGACTGGCAAGTTGGGTTTGGATCGATACTTCAGACTGTCTATGTAACCAGAGTCTGAATTGAGTCCTGCTTGGTCACTGTTCGTAGACTCTGTATGGTTTGCCACATCTGCAAATATTAAGTACGGTGATATAGACATTTGTGGTATTTTTGTAAAACATGTATTTGAGGATTACCAATTGAAGATTGAGTGAATACTCAAATGATTCACATTTACAGAATTAATCATATGGATGAGTATGGCATATCAAAAAAATATGGGAGTCATAAAATGAAGTACGAAATCATTCTTCATGAGCATCTGAGAATACAGGTAAATACACAAAACAACTGAGTGTGCAAGTTGTCTTAATATGAATAGTAGATTTGATTTGGACCACTATTCTTGATGGAACACAGACAGACCAACAGAAGTACACCTATCCGTTCCCATAGGAAAAAATTCCTTGGACTGAATCAGCAACTTCAATTTCATGGCAGGCCTGCAATTTTTATGTTCACTAAGATTTGGGTTTTTCTTTTTAGCTTTAGCAAAATTCCTATTGGTCGAATCAACAACTTCAATGTCACGGTTAGTCTGCACTTTTTACCTTCATTTGGATTTAGCTTTTTCCTAAATGGACTTGGCCTGATGGAAGAAAACTCTTCATCTCCGCTGCTACCATCATCTTCGGACACAACAGTCACAGAGTCTTCAGAGTCAATTGTCTCGGCATCACTAGATTCAACATCCGTGTCATCACGTCGCTCTGAAAATATAATACAATTGAAACATTAGGTGTTAACATTTTAGTCCAAATTTCACCACCCACAAGTGTTATAGACACCAATTCTGAAAACCAGTCAGAAAAAATACAATGGCTATGGATACCTGTTTAGTTTTGAAATTAGAAAGAAGTGCAACTTACTTTATGAACCAACCTTGTAGATACCAATTCTGAAGGCAAGTCAGAAAAAATACAATGGCTATGATACCTGTTCAAAGCAAGTTTAATTTTGATAAAAGGTTTCGGAACACGTCAAAAATCCTTTGTTATGAATTCTTTGTCAAAATGCTATGTTACGAAACTTTTCAAGGATTCAAAAATTCAACTTCCTTTAGTCAAATAACATACCTTGTATCATGCTGTAGACAGCAATGCTGGCTTGGTCCCCGTGAAATGAATATTCCTCACTCCCATCATCACTGTATCTCCCCATATCTTCATCATCACCATGCCAACCAGGCTAAAATAAAAGTTAAATAAAGATGTTATGTTTTAAATGTATTTCTAAATGTTTTCTCTGTGAAACAGTGCAGGAAACAAGGCAATAATATGACACAAGTTCCTCACAATATTATGAGTTCAAAGGTTAAGTCAGATTTGAATTTCTGACAACTTGTAGATGATTTTGAGAAAATAAATTGGTCAATTTGAAGCAAGTTGAAAAAAGACCTGTTTTGACCCTGAGAAGGTCATTGAAGTTGAAATCTCAAATCTAAAGTCAAATTTGAACTTCTGAGAAAAAAACTGGTCAAATTTTAAGCAAGATGAAAAAAGCCTCTTTGTGACCTTGAGAATGTCATTGAAGGTCAAATTTCTTTTGACCTTGAGAATGTCATTGAAGGTCAAATTTGCACTGTTGAGAACTTGTAGATGATTCTGCAAAAAAATCTAAAGTCAGATTTGAACTTCTGATAATTTGAAGATGAATTTGGAAAAAAGAAATTGCTCAATTTGAAGCAAGTTGAAAAATTACCCTTTTGACCTTGAAAAGGTCATTGAAGGTCAAATCTTAAATATAAAGTCAGATTTGAATTTCTGAAAACATGTAGATGATTCTGAAAAAAATTGAAGTCAGTCTAAACAGCATTTATTAACTTATTGGAAGTTGTAAGAATTTGTTACAGACGCTAACTGTCAACCACCAACCGCTGTCAAAAAAATGGAGACCATGACAATATGTCACCACTATTTGGTGGTGACATAATAAAGCAATTCTATGTATCAAGCCATTCTCCATGTCATCTTCAAATCATTTAGAAGTAGCAACTTTAAAGTAGTTGACAGTATACATCAATATTGCAATTTAGAAATTCTGCATGAAAAAGTCAAATTCTGGGCCAAATTCTGCATGAATTACAAAAATATGCGATAAATTCTGCAAGCAATGGCTTCATCTGAACTATCACAAAAATCAGGGAATTCAACTTTTGTGATATATTAGTCAAACAAGAACTGAACTCATAAGACTAAAAATCTCTAAAAGCTAGATGATGCATCTCTAGGTATGCTCTGCAAATTCCTTGTGTTCATGACAGGCAAAAAAGAGTTAAAAAATGAAGGAACATAAATTTTTAGGAACTTACCCCATGAATCAATCTCGTCTCTTCGAGCAACTGGTCTGTGTCTGAAAAATATGAGGAAATTGGTAATTATTTATAAAAGCTGGAGGTTTTACTCAGACAGACTGTGAAAGAAATTTCAGATTTATATATTTTTACTTAAAGAAGCTTTATACATTGTACATGGATTTTGACGAATTTTGTGCATTTTTGAAAATTGGCAAATGTAAATAGCATCAGGTCTAATGGGGTTTCTAAACTATTGGGGAGACATCCTCTGATCACAGGGCTTCAAAATCCAGAATACTTCTTTCTTTTTACCCCCTGCGATAAGCAGTTAGCATTTCCCCGATTCAGTTTAATCGGGTGCTTCCAAATTGGTTATTGCAGGGGGGAAGAAGGACGGAGGTATGTATTCCGAACACCTGCCTAGGAGGATGTTGGGGAGATTGGTAGAGCACATACTTACCGAGTCTAGAAGTCACTTTCAAAGGTGCTTTCCCAAACAATGTGGGCTTATGGTCTCTAACAAAACCTACAAGAAAAAATATTTCCATAATTCCATGTGCATATCAATATTACATGTTAATATAAACAGGGGTCTTTTTAGACTTTTAGACTGTGGGGCCACATAAATTGGCAAATTATTAGCTCCAACCACAACCTTTTACCAGCCTTTTTCAGGAAAATTCCGAATATGCACCCTGACCTTAACCGGTAGAAAGATATCCCGGAGCCGTGAGCAAACGGCATCACTTTGCCTTATTCTTCGGCCACAGTGTGGCCTTATGCTATCATCAAGCCCTGTTTGTTTTAGCGCTTTTTACGCTATCTCTCATAGACTGTTGCTATTAATGAATTAAAATCATATCTTTTTTCATAATTTTTTCTTCGGTAAAAATGGCCATTTTGTTTTTCGCTATAGCGAGATAAAGTTCAACCTTAAAAGATGTTTTAAGATTGGCAGATCGGGTGATTTTAGGTTCAGACGAAAGCATGCAATATCTTACAAAGGACAGTGTCTGTTTGAAGTCTAATTGATGAAATATTCTCATTAAGATTTTCAGAATATCATCTAAAAAAAATTTACTCCAGAATAAACATTTTCGCTAGTGGACGCTGGTCCACATACCATGTCTTCTAGCCAAGTAATTTGGCTAGAGACTCAAGTAAGTATCACTTACCCATGTCTTTCTCAATGATCAAGTTTTCCAAGTCAACGATGTCACTCTCAGGAAAGGCCTGGTCATACTGAAAAAACAAGACTTGAGATTAACACTCATTTGACGGAAAGTCAGTACAAATGCACTAAAATATGGTTTTTGGTGTCTAACTCGTGCCCCTTGAATTTTACCATATGGCCTTTTTTATAGTTTAGATTTTCTTTATTTCATGATAATTCAGGTAAAAAAATTATATGACAGTAGGGAGGTTAAGCAAGACGATTTTTATGACGTTAACCGAAAAAGTAAACCTATGCGTTCCCATTTACATTCTATGAACAAAAGTGCTTTAAGCTGATCACTTTAGAAACTGAGCTAATGTAGTGACTTTTTCTTTTGCTAGCAGCCTTTATAATAATCTGTTTTCTACTTTGATGACAAATTGATGAAAGTGTTTAACAAAGGAAATGTTTCACAGTCTGGCGGTGTTTTATGATTATTGAATCTTACAAAACATAACAGGACGCGATAAGATCTTATTGTTATGAAGACCTAAGGTTCATTTGATTGAAGAAACACAATATATATAGAAGATTTAGATGAGATGACATGTTGGCAATAATCTCATCAGATTTTACATATGAAATGGGCGCCTTGGTACTCAAATACACCTATTTGATAAGATTTGACACAAATGGTCTTGGTATACAGAATTGTGTCAAACATATTCAATCATGCATTCGACTTATATCATATTTATTTTGATTGAGCTTGATTAAGTTCTACAAATCCTTTACGGAACAACCTCCCTAGAATTGATTTTTTACGTTGCAATGAACGTAAACCGGGAAACAAGTAGAGCAATATGACATCACATCCTGAGAAAAACCTGCATGCGACTTCCAGTTCGCGGTTTACGTTGTAAAAAGTAGTCTTGCTTAACCTCCCTAGTAAGTTACGATAGAATCGTTGACTCAAGTTCGTATTCACTGAATGTCAAGTCATGAGTCAGCCTAAATTTTATAAAAAATGTTCAATTTTGATTTGAAGATTTTCCATTCAGGAACATTTAAATGATTAATGCTGCAAAATCTCAAGATGAACATACACTTACTTTGTCTATAATTGCATTAAAATTAGTCTTGAATCTTTGTAAATTTTGTATTCTATGCCGACTAAACTTTTCAAGATTTTCCGCCATGACACTTGTTGTTTTAGGTATTACTCCACTAAATGTAATATATAAAAAATATAAAACCTCCTCCCTCGTTCCCAGTTCATCCCAGTGACCAATGAGAAGGGAGATTTTCCAGACTAATACCTTTATACCAATAGTTCTGGAAGAATGATGTTTCCTATATGATCCAGATCTTTTTGTGTTGTTGTGTCTTACTAATTAAGTGGGGGGGGGGTAGTTGTTAGAGGTAGACAGTATTTTAATTGTACATACTGCCATTTTAGATTTTTAGCTTGGATGACTTCCAAAACTAAACTAATTGTGTTGCTCTATGAAGAGCTTTAATTAGTATAATGATAGATGTAGATGTAGATAATGCTCACTGGACATGGGTTTAGAGAATCAGCTATGGTAGTGGTACAACTGGCTTGATAGATGTCTGTCTATTTCATTCTTGAACTGGTTGATACTTTCCACATCAATGGCAGACTGGGGTAAACTGTTCCAGGTATTAACAATTCTGTTGCCAAGGACATTTTTTCTCACATCAAGTCTGCTGTATCTATGATTTAATTTTTCTGTGTTTCCTCTTGTCCTGGTATTATCTGATTTCTGGGCGATGTCACTGATTTGTATTCGGTCGTAACCTTTGAGATCACCCCTTATTCTTCTATACAGTAAAGAGGGGAGTTTTAGTTGTCTCATTCTATCTTCATAGCTTAAATCTTTCAATGGTGGTACTAGTTTTGTTGCTCTTCTTTGTACTCTTTCAATTTTGTCAATATCCATATAGGTGCGGGGGATCCAGACACTGTTTCCATATTCAAGGTGAGGCCAGACTATGGATTTATATAGGAGTGGTAAGGCGGTTCTATCAAGATGGGAGAAAGTTATTTTTATTGTCCAAAGAATACTGTTGGCTTTGGATACTTGTTTATCGACATGTTGGTGGAACTTGAGTTTGCAGTCAATATTGATTCCAAGGTCCTTTTCCAATGTTGTTTGCTCCAAAGTTTTGTTGTTCATGGTGAAGTTTTGTTTCTCATTGTTGGTACCTAGATGCATCACCTTACATTTATCTGTATTGAAAGGGAGTTGCCATTCTTTTGACCAATTTGTTAAACTGTCCAGATCTGTTTGTAACTGTTCTTTATCTTCTTGGTCTTTAACTTTACCATACAGTTTGGCGTCATCTGCATACATAAGAAGCTTGTTCCGTGTGGCATCTGGGAGGTCATTAATAAACATTGCAAATAGGGATGGTCCAAGGCAGGTCCCTTGAGGGATACCTGAGAGAACAGGGGTCCACTCAGATGTCGTTCCATTCACTGATACTCTCTGGAGTCTATTAGTTAGAAAATATCTGATCCAGACAAGTACAGAGCCCGATATTCCATAAGATTTCAATTTTATGAGCAGACATTCATGCGGGACACTGTCGAACGCTCTGCTAATGTCAAATGCAAGAAAAGATATTTAATTTTTCATGATTATATAACATTGCTTCTATGGGGGATCTACTTGACCAATGAGGGTGAGTTTTTAAGTGAAAGGTATACTACATGTACTCTGCCTTGGACTGCGTTACATGAATACTTCAAAATGAACTCTTCCTTTTTGTTATATTTTCTTTCATGGTTTTCTTAGTGTTTTTATGAAATATAACATGCTTCGTCACAGCGGACAAATCTTTCAATACCAGCCTGTGTTAGAAAAAAATAACAAAGAGACAGGGACTATGAATAAAACATATGAGATGGCGACTCCAAAACTTAAATACAGGATTGCATAACTACATACTTTAAAGTCTACATTCAATTACACAATAAGTGGTAGTGCTAGAGCAATATCAGTGGTAGAACAATTGCCCGGCAAGCGAGGGGTCATAGGTTTGATTCGCACTGAGGTTGACTGACTTTTTCACACATCATGAATAGAATGATTGACAACCTGGAAAGACAGGTAACTTATATGGGGTCCAGCAGGAAACTGGGCATGTGAGACATGGCTGCAATGCTATATGCAATGATGATGTGGAAAAGCCAGTCGGTCCGGCTTGGTATAAAAAACCTCCTTCCTCATACACACCTACCCATGTACGTGGGGCATGACACAGTCTTTGAAGGGTTAAATTTAGTTTATTAAATCTTAGTTTATGATGAATTATAGATGCATTTGTAACGACCCTTGACAGTAAGTTGCTACTACATCCGTCCCAGCTTGGTTCGATTCCCACTCGAGACACTGAATTTAGCACACTTTCTTTCAAAATCTTTATCTTTCAATTTCTTTATTTGATCTTCATAGTATTTCCAATGGATTTTAAGTACCTGATATTTCATTTGACACCAAAACAGCTCAAACAGATCATATCAGAGTTGACACTAGATAATGAAAAAATATATTTGATCTATTAATTTATACATTTCAAGTTTTTAGCAATACCACTGAAAGATGGCATTGTTGTTTGCATCAATTATCCATTCATTTTTGATTTGATTTTCAACCATGCGCCATCTTTTAATCCAAGAGATATATAAAACATACACTTTGTGAAAAGTGGTAATTCACTTCTTTTGATCTCTGAACTTCGAATGCTGTTTTCTATGCAAGTAAATATTTTTTCACTTCAGTATTGACCCAAATTAAAGTTTTTATCATATTTGATTGAGTGTGTGAGTAACATGTCTTTTTCCTTCAAAAATAAGCGCATTGCCTGTTTAATAGTGAATTAAGACATAAATAAGACAGTGGATAAATTATTACATAGATTATTTGTACCAGTTTTTACTAGTTCTTGCATCGTGTCCATATTAATTTCGAAAATTGTCCCCTTGCTTTTAAAGGCATTTCGAGTTTTTATTTGGCGGTGTGATACCATTTTAGAAAAGGGTGTCGCAATACTTACTCACTTTCGACAAATAGGTCATGGCGACTTTGATCCAGAAGTTTTCTGCTCTCGCTTCAAGTAAGTTTTTCTGCAGTTATACTATGTTTATTGACTTAATTGTAACCAAATAATGTAGAGTAGTTATTGTTTCAAAATAAGATTCAAGAAATAGCCTTAGCTGTTTCGTCATATGTGAAATTTTGAAGAAAATACATAAAACCAAAATGTTACGAAATTTAATTTTTTTTTCCAAAATCACCTCAAATATTTTTACGTGCATTTTTACATGGAATTTATTTACCTTGTCAATTAAATTGGTATAGAACAGCATTAGTCCACCTACTGGCGTCATTGGATTATCTTATCGTATCCTACCGACCACTTTAGATTGTGGTTGTACGCCCGTACTATTAGTAAGCCTGTCTTTCTACAATGTCGGAGAATGAACTACGCATTGCACTATTAAATGACCTACCTCGATACATTCCAGAGTGTTTTAGAATTCTTTTTATGTTGTAAGATCGCCAATTGTATGGGTTTATCGGCAGAACGAAAAGATTTTAGTTTTTACATTGGAAATATATCAGCAATTTTCAAAATGTCGGAAGCGGAATTCCCCAGGGATTTCCCTTATGACTGGTGCATGCCGGGAACTGAATGGAGGAATTTTACGGTTGAAATAAGTTAAATATTACAGCCAGTTACTAATATCAGACAATATTAATAGCGACATTTCGTCCAGTTTTCGAATATCGCCATTTTTGTTGGAGCCGTTTATTTTAATTTTAGACAAAATCATGCAATATCTCATCAAGAATTGGCTAGAAACTCAAGTAAATCAATCTACTCTGAAAAAAAGTTATTTGTTGGTCTGACACCAGGAAAGCACTGGAACCGATAGTAGAATATTGTAATTGAGCTGACTGAAATACACCCCCCCCCCCCAGTCTCTGTATTCCAAGAAAAAAGAGTGACCTGACACATATCTATTTTAAATCAGTCTTTTGCATTGATGCCAGCGATGAATCAATATTACTTAAAAGCTTTAAATAGGCAGACTAAGGCTTCTATCCCTTCTATTAGAAGCACTTGCTGGCATGTGCTGCATATGAAAAATGAATGATTGGATGTTCATATTATTTTCAGTGTTCATTTATTTAGGGGGTTGTTATTTTCATTTGTAATATATATCCATAATTCAGGTTTGGCAAATGCAGTCTTTAAGAAGAGTTTAGCCAAGACTATATGGTGTCTGTGTGAGATATGTAACTTATATGAAAATGAAATTATCTATCTATTCCAGGTGGGCGTAGCATCTACTGTGCGAGATGCATGTCGACAAAGGCAAAAATTACAACTCATTATAGTGTCATACCCAGAGAAACAGACCCAAGATGGAAAGGTGAGCCAATTGTATTCAATTTGTATTTGAATACAATAAAACAATATACAATAAATACATACATTGAATACAATTTGTATTTGAATACAATAAAACAATATACAATAAATACATATATTGAATACAATTTGTATTTGAATACAATAACAGTGTGGAATCACAATATAGAATGTAGGGTAAGGGGATATATAATTGATAGGGTTGATCATAGGGATAGTGATAAGGATCAGGCGTGTAGCCAGCTTTTGCCAAGGGAGTTCACTTTTTAAAAAATTTCAGGGGAAGTTGACATATGTTTATTTTGGCCCAAAAATGGACAAACCACTTGAAAAGTGCTCAGAATGGTGAAAAACTACATGATTTCGAAAGAATTTTTGGCCCAACCCTCCTCCCCCTGGCTACGGGTCTCAGCGAGTGCAAAGCTAATGTTGAAAACATGATTGCCACAATTGCAATCAATGATTGCCAATAGCAACATGTTTTTCTGAGTTCATTGCTAAAGGCAAAAATGATTTCTATTGGCAATTAGCAGCTGTGGGTTTCAAACCTTGTCATAACATAATGGGATATTAATTGAAAACAAGAGTCATATAGACTCCGGAAAATCAAATGCAGTGAACAATGGGAGATGCAGGGTTCTCACTAGGCTTTTGGACTCCGGAGATTCTCCGGAGTCTATACGTGTTTTTTCCGAAATCTAACTTTATAGGCCTATTGACTTTTACATCGGCTTTTCCGGAGTCTAAAGTGTTTTTTCTGGAGTCTTATTTTACATTTTTTTAGAAATGTCTATTATGATGAAGATAGGAAGATAATCTTAAATAGGATTTTGAAAAGTATACTACTGTAATTGGATATCACTGATCTCACATGGGGGAGTAATAGTTGCGATACTGCTAAAAATCTGGGGTCTAAAAATTTCCTGGTGAGAACCCTGGGAGATGGTTGAAGAATTCTTGAACTCTCCGTGCTACAATCATAATTTCCATTATTTCTACCTGTTGTTTATGAAACCTGTTAAGCTAAGGTTAAACATCTTATCTATCTCTTATCTTGATTTATATATATTATGAATTATATCTTATCCCATAGTTGAGGTCAAATCTGTATGATAGCATATAGATATATTTATGATACAGTATTTTGCAAATGTGTGGAAAAGGGATATCTGTAGAATACGAAGAATATTCCACATATATCACCACGGATTTGAAAACTCTCACCAAAGTGATGCATTACATGGTGATATCATAACGTCTTGTGTAGGAACAATGTCTAATACCCCCTCCCCCATCATTCAGGAAAAATCTTCACATTCCAAGACCTCAAGACCATTGGAAAGTCTTTTAAAGGGTGAATCAGATCTAGCGAGCAAGGTTAACAAATACTTGTTTCAAGTTTAGAACATTTTTGACTCACCTTATTTCTCGTCTTGTCTATTTTCTAAAAAACCCAAAGTACATAAAGATTTTTACAATAAGGTATTATTTTTCTATCTTTATGGTTACCTTTTTTGTTATTTGAAGAAAGCAGCCACCTGGAGAAATTTTTAAGACTTGCAAAATTGCACCCAGTTAAAGAAATTTGGGGAGAACACTGTATTTAATACATTCAATTGAATCTTAACATTGCAACCATTGTACAGAACTTTGTTACGTTTACAGATATTGAGATGGAAAGATACGCAGATGAAGCCGATGTTGTGATAGTTGGTGGGGGTCCATCTGGTCTCTCAGCCGCATGTCGTCTCAAACAATTAGCCAACGAACAGGGCAAGGAAGTCAGAGTTTGCCTGGTAGAAAAGGCTGCAGAAATAGGAGGACATATACTCTCAGGAGCCTGTATAGAACCAAGAGCCCTCAATGAGCTGTTTCCTGATTGGAAAGAAATGGGGGTACGTGCCATTATATTACAAATCAGAGCTTTATAATCATTGAGTTTGTATCTAGCTATAAAGTCAACTTATAAAGGCAAATTCTGAGGTGTTTGTAGTTTAAAAAGAAATGTTTCAAAAGCTCTTCAATACAATGTAAAAAAGACAAGCTCGATCAAAGTGAAAAAATCCAATGTATTCTAATTGAGAAATATGATAAAGATTCAAACATTGTCAGGCTTTGATATGCTATTCAAGGCAATGAATACTTTGTACAGTAAAAACACCTGGATTCACAAAAAAGTGTTTACTGACAGTCTGAAGGTAGATGTTCACAACAGAGAGGGGATTTCAAACAGGAGTCAATTTAGAATGTGTCTTGAAGTGGTGTTCACTAAGCACAGGTCTTCACTTGAGAAAAGTGTTCACAAGAGAGAGGTTCTTATAATTTCTTTTTTTTCAGGCTCCACTCAAAACTGAAGTAACTCAGGACAAGTTCAGTATATTAACACAAAACAAAGCAATACCAGTGCCAATCAGCATGATTCCAGGTAAAATTGACGTTTGGTTAATTTTGTGACTTGGTAATTCATTGTTTGAAAAGCCACTTTGAGCAGGAACCAATTTTTGAATCTAGAATCTAGAACCTAGTTTAATTTCAGTCTCTTTGCATATATAATTTCATGTTATTTTGCCAGGATTTAAAATAATGTACAGTATTGAACATCAGTGGACTTAAAACCTATTTTCGCTATGTTTTTCAGCATTCCCCATGGCTAACCATGGCAACTATATAGTACGATTAGGCAATTTTGTACGCTGGCTTGGGGAGCAGGCTGAAGCTCTAGGAGTGGAAATATTTCCAGGATTTGCTGCCAGTGAGGTATAACACAATTACAATTACAGCAAAAGTGCTTCAAAAACACAGAAGTCAGACATTAGTAAAGAAAAAATTATCTCACAGTGCAATTACTACATTCTTGTTATGACTTATCTAATTGAAACATGAAATATTTATTCAAACATGAAATATTTATTTTCATTATGAACTCCTGATTGGTTATTTCATGTTCATTCCTGATTGGTCAATTCAGGGTAACATGTTTCTGAAATACTGAACTACTTTTTCTGTTTTCCTCATTTTAACAACTTTAACAACAAAATGAATCAAAATACAAATTAATGTCAATATTTCATGGTTTTTCTCAATTATATATGGCTTTTCAAGTAGGTGTTAGTTTCAAAATCCTGATGAGGTGCAGTGCTGACACATGCCTCGATGCTGCTGGGAGTTATTTGATACATGTATATGACTGTGATATGATGTGCTTACAGGTACTATACCATGAAGATGGCAGTGTAAAAGGAGTAGCTACCAATGATGTTGGTATACACAAGGATGGGGCTCCTAAGGTAATTATAGAGTTCCATGCAATGACTGAACCTAGGTTTGCAATAGACCCTAATGGTCCCCCTCCACCATCTAATTCCATTTGCTTTTAAGTTTTGACAAAATATGACTGAATTTTCATATTTGTGAACATTTGAACAATCTGCCCAATTTCCTACTGAAATAGTTTTCTTCTACAAAACCGTTCTAAATTAAAAACTTTTTTTTCAAAGTGTTTGATTGTAAAATTATATGATTTTATATTCAGTCTGTTGATACCATATATTCCAGGACACAATCGAAAGAGGAATGGATATATAGATATGATTTTATATTCAGTATGTTGATACCATACATTCCAGGACACATTCGAAAGAGGAATGGAACTCCACGCAAAAGTAACAATATTCTCTGAAGGTTGCCATGGACATTTAGCTAAACCTCTTATTAAGAAATTTGACCTTCGAGCAGGAAAAGAGCCTCAAACTTACGGTATAGGGATGAAGGAATTATGGGAAATTGATCCGGCGAAACACGAACCAGGGAAAATTCTACACACAGTTGGCTGGCCATTTGTAAGTTTGCTTTGAAGTTTTAAATCGTGTGCTGGTAAGTTTACCCACAAACTGTCATTTTCCTGGTGTATGCTGCCTAGTATTCTTGTCCACAACATTGCAAAATAATAGCCAGCGAGTGCAAATCAAGTTTAAAATGGTCCACATATACAACATGTATTACAAAGTTGATTGACTTGGAGATGGGGTAAATCCAATGATTCTTTATGGAAAAAAATTTAACACAGAATAAGGATTTATTCTGAAAATAACAATTATTATGAAATCAATTTGATTCTGAGATTGTTTTTATCGTACCTAACAAGAGGTACGATATTGTAGTCAGCTTGACGGGCGGCGGGCGGCGTCTCACTTTTCAGCTTGTCTACAGGTTTCCAGCCAAACCATTTGAAGGATTCATCTGAAATTTTCAGGGATGTTTCTACATATCAACGTCAAGAACTGATTAGTTTTTGGGCATTCTGGGTAAATGTTAAGGCTGCCATTTTAGATTTTCCGTCCTAAAATCTTGTCTATCGAGGCTTGTCTACAGGTTTCCCGCCACACCGTTCAAATTTTTACATATGTTACACAGTGATAAGTTCTAGAGCTGATTAACTTTTCTGCGGCCATCTTGCTTTCTTGGTCAACAAGACCACAATGCTGTGTTTTAGGTACGATATTGTTCACGTCTGTGCCTTGTTATTTTCTACCTGTATTTGTGTATATTTTCAGTCTACTCAGTATATATTTTCAGCCTTTAATTTGATATATTTTCAGCCTTTCGTTTGATATATTTTCAGGATAAGTCAACATATGGAGGTACATTCATGTATCATCTAGATGAAGGTCCATTGGTTGTATGTGGAATGGTGGTAAGTACAATTAGCAGTTTAAAATATAGAAAACCCTTTGAAAACCTTTGCACAAAAAATTTCCACTTAGAGTTTTACAGCATCAACCTTGGAAATCAGAACTAAATATCCCTTGTGTTTGAAATCTTAATTTTGTTATTCGAGTGTCTGTCCAAGGCTTATATTTTTGTAAAACATTTTAGTTCTCCACATTAGCTTGCATTTTGAGCCTTTGCATTCTCCCACTTGTCCATCTGTCTGTCGATTCGTCCATCAACAATTCTCACATCTGTCCCTGACTTGGAACCAAATTTTTAACCAGTTCTTCAGTAGTTCCAAAAGTATGTTTTCATAATTTTTGAGTATATATTTCTGTTTACATAGGTTGGCTTAGATTACAAGAATCCCTGGATTAGTCCATTCCGTGAGTTCCAACGTTGGAAGCATCATCCTGCCATAGAACCAATCTTCCAAGGGGGCCAAAGGCTTGGCTATGGTGCCAGAGCCCTAAACGAAGGAGGGATGCAGGTAGAAAAACAACACATTTTTATAATTTGACATCCTTGACATGATGGACCATTGTCCTGCAAATAAAACATAATTTGTATGGGTATTTAGATATTGTACAAAACCACTATTTATTCCTTTAGTTTGCTATGTCGATTCAGATATTCTTTTACTTAATTAAAATCCTCTTCAACTGAAGTATATAATATATTTCCCATATCCTATCCATAGTATGAGGTAACTTTATAACCATTTTTTCAGTCTCTACCAAAGCTTACCTTCCCAGGGGGCTGTCTAACAGGATGTGATGCAGGATTCATGAATGTACCTAAGATCAAAGGTAATGGTATAATGTTTTCATGGTGTTAGTCTATAAACTTAAAATCTGCATGATGATAATTTAAATGTTATTTTTAAGGTTATCATTAGTAATACTTGATAAATGGAAAATATTTTCACATTTTTATGTGAATATTTACACATTAGCCTATTGAAGTATACATTTTTCAAAGTAAAAATATTTTGAGTAAATGTTGATATTTTGAGGTGTTCAAGTTAAACAGGTTACTGTATCATTGAGGACATATGATTTGCTGCCACATACACAGACAAATATTTTTACTTGTTAGTTAATTTATTTACTTTGTCTTAGGAACACATGGTGCAATGAAGAGTGGTATGGTGGCTGCTGAATCTGTCTTTGAGACCTTGATGAATGAAGATCTACAATCTCCAACAGTAGGTAAGTTGTACAGGGAGAATCAAGGTTATAAGGCAACATTATATTTTATGGTCTCAGTCTAATGTTATGGTTGCCTCGTATTTGTAATGGTATGCTATGCTATGAAAGCCCAAATTTTCGCTGACAAAAAATGTCACTATTTTATCAATCTGGAATGTTTCATGGGCATTGAATTTCAATGTTTGAAGAAATATCCAATTGTTAAATCAAATATTCACCGTGCCTTTGATTTCACTATTATGCGAAATTATTTTGTGTTGAAATACAAACAGACTCCATTCATGTAAAATTGAAATCAAATTTCAACCTGAAAGTATTAATTTCATATTTAGCACAATGTTATTCAGTAAGAAATAATTACCACAAACACTTTTCTGAGGCAAGTGTTCATTTTGGCAATTTTTTTAACATGGAAGTCTGCGGTAGATTAAAAAATTTGACCTTAAAAAGCATTCACACTGAGAAATGTACAGATTAGAGAGGTGTTCAGATGTGTGTGTTTCACTGTACTATAGCGTGGGCCAAAAAACAGTACCAACGTTCAAAGATGAATTAATATCATATGTTAAACCATGCCATGTATAATGATCATATATCATTTTAAAGATTTTCCTAACAATATGACACCATCCAATTCCTATTTCAGGACTAGAACCATCTATATTAGAAGAGAAAATACGAGATTGTTGGCTGTGGGATGAACTGCATTCTGTACGTAATGTACGTCCATCATTCAACACTAGTCTAGGTATGTATGAACACAGCTAATCTCCAACAGTGCCATACAGTGTTGTTTTAGCATGAACACTGTATGGCACCATACTCTTAATGTAAACATAGAGGATATCCTATGATTTATGAGTGATATGATTTTTATCCACGAATGGATATATCACTATCCATGAGTGGATTAAAATCATATCACGAGTAAATCATAGGATGTTCTTTTTATTCCATAGTTAAAGTCATCATCAGAATCGTCGAAAATTAAGTGATTTAAATCAAATTTTCAAAACGATCCGGCAATATTGACACTTAGCCTCGTTTTGAGTCTGAAGTAGCAAAAATCCATAATTCATAGCATACGGCCCCGTATGTCATGGCTAAAACACCGTAAGCTATGGTTAAGTGAAATTTTGTCAAAAATATCATATTTTACCACTGATTACAAAAATACCGTTTTTTTTTACATGTTATCCTATGAATATCATGCTAACTATGGAATAAACTACAGTACTACATGTAGTACCTGGATTTTAGAGTGCAGATTGGGGGTGTATGTCAATCCAGCATTCATGTGCCTTTTTGCATTATCAGTTTCATCAACAATTCAGTGAAAAATATTTATAAAGTTGCTTGATTATAAACATTTTTTTCTCAGTATTCTGATTAATTAAGTCTAGATTGAATGATATCCCTCCAACTCAATGAGTGCACATGAAGCTCTCTTTTAAGATGCAAAATCATGTCATTGGAAAAAGTACCTTATCTTCATGTATGAAAAATAGATGTATGATTTTATTATGTGCCTTCAACTCTTGTGGATGGCAATCAGTGTTTGGATGTCGATGTTTGGCAATAATTGTCTATAACAAATGGCAGGTGGTGACATTTTGCATGTTTATGCCTTTTTTAAATTGTAATTTTTTCATTATTTCACCACAGGTTTATATGGTGGTTTGCTTTATACTGGCACTATATGGTATGCCCTTAGAGGAAAAGAGCCCTGGACATTTAGCCATGGAGGTGAGTGGAGCTTTTTGCTCCAGGGAGCATGTACATTAATTGCTCCAGGGAGCATGTACATTAATTGCTCCAGGGAGCATGTACATTAATTGCTCCAGGGAGCATGTACATTAATTGCTCCAGGGAGCATGTACATTAATTGCTCTAGGGAGCATGTACATTAATTGCTCTAGGGAGCATGTACATTAATTGCTCCTGCAATGTGTTTACAAATAAATGTAGATTCGAAAGTTAGATTATAGATCAGTTAAAGCAATGCACATGTAAATCACACTTAAAAATCTCTCTTTTAAGCTCACTTAAAAATGATACCTCTATTTAAATTTTTTTTTAAATTTATTTCAATAGAATACAAAAAAATATGTAAATACACAGACATGTGAATTCTTAAATTGCCACAATGGCATTATATCTATTTAAATTGAATTTGATCAAATCTTATGCCAGTATGTATGTATATAGAGATATAGATATGCTATGTATTAAACTCTCTTTAGTTGTTCACATTGATAAGAACAATTACCTGATATTCAAACTACTTGTAAAAAATGTGAATTTTTTTATTTAAGGTGCGGATCACACCAAACTAAAGCCAGCATCTGAGTTTAAACAAATTGAATACCCTAAACCTGATGGCCAGATCAGCTTTGACCTCTTGACCTCTGTCGCTCTGACGGGGACCAATCACGACCATGACCAACCTGCCCATTTGACCCTGTTGAATGACGATGTCCCCGTGGAACACAACCTTGCACTCTTTGAAGGCCCTGAAGCTAGATTTTGTCCCGCAGGTAGTTAAGACAACATTATTTAGTAAAGCTTGTGTATATGTAACGATTGTAATGCCAACTCTCATAGAAGTCATGGTCTATATCATTATATTTCCTGAAGTAGATTGTGAATTTGTTACTTCATGTCAAATCAGAGTCATGAAAGTTGTTATTGCAGAGGTATGTAAAATCTTTAGGCAATTTCACTGGTGATCCACTCGATTACGCTGGTTACCAAAACGAACCGTTTTGGTAACAAAATGTCGGAACGTCGAAGGCACGATTTTTCTTTTTTCCTTATTTCACGCGTTGTAGGCAGAATCCCCACGACGTTTTTTCTCACAACGTGCATCAGTATCATATGTTTTAGAAAATGTACATGTTTGCGATAAAATAGCTCAGAGGACAACAGAATCGTCGATTTACTTCCTCACTTAAGTTACATAAACGGTTTTTCGAAAAACAGTTAAGATCTGCACTTTTAACCCAAACCGTTTATGTAACTTAAGTGAGGAAGTAAATCGACGATTCTGTTGTCTTCTGAACTATTTGTTCGCAAATATGTACACTTTCTTAAACATATGATACTGATACACGTTTGTGTTAAAAAATGTCGTGGGAATTCTGCCTACAAGTGTAAAATAAGGAAACGAGAAAAATCGTACCTTCCGGATGTTCCGACATTTTGTTACCAAAACGGTTCGTTTTGGTAACCAGCGTAATCGAGTGGATCACCAGTGAATTTATTAGCATGCTGTTGTTAAATGTGCCTATTAAAATATCAATTTTAAAACTCTTGAATCAAAGGTCATAGTATTTAGTAAAAACTTTAAGAATGATTGACATTTTTGCCTGTCATCCCTTTTGATTGGCTGATCAATTTGATCATCTTATACATACTATTAATCCATGTTCGAAAAACATTTTTTCTTTTTCCAGGTGTCTATGAATATGTAGAAAATGAAGATGGAAATGGCAGAAAATTAGTGATAAATGCTCAAAATTGCATCCATTGTAAAACATGTGATATAAAAGATCCTAGCCAGAATATAAACTGGGTTTGCCCACAAGGCGGAGAGGGACCAGCTTATAATGGAATGTAATGTTAGTGTCATTTAGGATTTTCCAATCTCAATTAAGAGCCACCAATGAAAAATTCAGGGTTTGTTGAATGCCATTTCGTCTTGTGAATAGATTTTGAAAATGCAGAATAATTCCACAATAAAAGTTATCGCCTACAGAGTGACCCAAAAAACAGTACGCTCCAAAAATTAAATAATTTCTTTAATATTATATTACATATGCAATCAGCCTCATTTTTCATGTACAGTATTGTATATTACATGAATGAACCTGTATATATTAATTTTTAATTTTGGAGATTGAGTCTTGTTTGAAATAGAGGAAGAGAATGGATTTGGTGATGATCATACAAAATTAAGAATCAAAGATTCTGCTGCAATCCAAAATATGGGTTGTTCAATTTGGAAGGGGTGTGACATAATGTGATATCCAAAAGCATGCCATTCTATCTTTTATAATTGAGTGCTATTTTGAGGTGTTTGGAAATCTCGAACCTGACATTAGTAGAATTGTGCTCTGAATAGCAGCTTCGTTAACAATGCAAATATAAAGCAATTATAAACTGTTGTTTTATTTAATATTCTTGTATGTACATGTATACAGTGAATATACCCTGTGCTTATGCTGCAGTGATGAAAGTAGAGTGAAATCTGTTTAGTGAACACGCCCGTAGCCAGGATTTGCCAAGGGGGGTTCACTTTTTGAAAAATCCCAGGTGGTCACTTGTGACAATTTTGGTCCAAAATCACTAAAAAGTGCTCAGAATGGTGAAAAAATGCATGATTTTAAAATATTTTTTTGGCCAGGGGGGGTTTGAACCCATCAAACTCCCCTCCTGGCTATGGGCCTGGTGAACACCAGTCAAGGGCATAGCATGGAGTTAAAATAGTCATATCATTGAATTGTTCAGTTAGACAGGTTTTACTGTACTTTAGTATACACAATCATATGCTGATAATCAAAATAGTTAACTTTAGACATCGTTGGCATCTCAATGTGTTTTGAGTTCAAAGGTAGAGGATGATGTTAGTGTAGATTTAGTCCTATTTAAGCTTATTTAAAGTGGCAGAAAAGAAGAGAGACTTTGAAGTATTGAAAGCAATCTTCAATAAGCAAGCCACTATTCTCTGAAACAATACTGAGTCTTAACTGCGCCTTGCTCTTACCAACAGCCAAAGTATATTTGTACTTGACTGCCCATGGTGACAATTCTCGCAGAATTTTGTGCAAAAATGCATCTTTGACAATATTTATCAGTCACATAATTAGTGATTTGAAATGTGTGAAAGGGTCCACCTTTATGATATAAACCACAATCGAACATCACATAGTATGTTAATCAAAGTGATAGAATAGTAAAAAAAAAAGCGTTAAGCAAAAGTGGACCATCTGTACAAGTAATACAAAATATGATACACACTGATAGAAGTCTCATACTATGCATTTATACACTCCCCTCCAAAAGTTTGGTATCACAGGCTCCCTTTGGGACAGTCTGTAAAAATCTGTTCATGTCATTCAATGTATTGAGTTTTTTACAGTAGTTTGGACATGTATGACAGATTTTGAAAATTGTAAACAGGCATCATCACACTGTCAGAAAGATGACTTTTTCCAAACTTTTTAGGGGTTGTATATTTTTAAGTGTGTGGTATATGTATGTTGTGAATTGTTCCTAAGGTGAAAATTATTAGGAAATTGTATAAAAATTTGTAAATTTTGTAAAATCATATTATAAGCTGTTGTAAATTATAATCATACACATGTTCATATGTCATGTCTTTTCAAGTGTCAGTGTCATCTGTCAAGGTGTCAAATGTGTTTGTTATTAACCCATGACATCAAAACAATGACATATGGATCTTGATTTCAACTATGTATATAAATAAACTTGTATTGTAATATATATTATTAGATTTTATCAATTGACAAATAAAGCTAAAGTGAAGATAATTATTAAATGAGAGTTTTTTTTAATATTTGTATGGATCGGTCAAGGATTGGATCACGGGGTTCCAACCTGGTATCTTTATTAATCTCCAAGCAATTTGTTCAGTGCTGTTTTTAGCACAAAGAATGCACACTTGAACTGCAAGGAGAAAGGAATGATATTCTAGCGATATCAACGACAACAATGAAAATGTCGTTATTGTCTGACATTACAACCTAAACTACAGTAACTGAGATTACATCATGTTTTCCGAACTATATGATCAGTAAATGAAAATGGACTCTCAGTCTGTAACTTCCATACCTACCTTAATCTGCCAGATTATTCGCTTACTCAGCCAGATTACTCGCTTACTCAGCCAGATTACTCGCTTTCTCAGCCTGATTACTGTTTACTCAGCCAACCTTATTATTGTCTCATAAATCACAACTAACCAACAATTTCTACAATAACATACAATTTATTTTCCATTCCAAAATAAACCTGAACTATACATGTAATGTGAACATCAACAATCAAGTCATTTTATTCAGTTTATTTACATTAATTACACACATGATTATATAGGACCCCTTCAAATCACCATGATTTACATTATTCAACATCAACTGCATTCTTTCAGAGGGTGCAAATTGACCTGATAACATCATATTGTATTATATTTTGCTTCAGCCAGTTTGCATGTTCTTTGTGGAAAATTATGGTTGCAGAGGGAGTTCAGAACCTGGGGTTCGGAAAGTCCTTATTCCGACCGTTCTGTTTTGACAGTTCCAGCACAAATTCAAATATCAAGTAATTTTGAAACTAGACAAGCATTGGCCTAAAATATTAGGGAATTTGGATTTATTAAAAAGTGTAAGGGAGATTTTGTATCAGATCTGAAAAAGTAATCAAAAAATTTAGAAAAAGCCTTATCATGAAGTTCTTGAAAAGATGATATATGTACTTTACAGAGGCCATGTGAAACAAAGTGATCTAGAGATAAATACATTTGTATAAAAAGTCAGGAAATGTCATTCTGAAAAGTTTGCAGGAGCCTGATTATGTGAATTATATAAATGCTTCACACTGAAGTTCGCAGATATTTCAGATCTACACGTCAGAACAGACTCTTAAATAAATGCTCGACCATATTTACAAACAACTAGAACATGTATTTGCAGTACCGAAAGGTAGCAGGGTTGGAAAGGTATCATAAATGGGCAGGTGGCTGTCAATAGATGGCGATATTGTCATTGTGCAACTATTTTCCATTCATCAAATTCAATAATTTCATAAAGTGACTCCATCATTCTACAAAATACAACCTTATCTTAATATTCCATCATGCACAAACATATGAAATAGAATTTGTTTGTTTGATATCATGATGATGTGCAAATGTACATGATTTCAGTTTTAATCAGAGTAATATACACATGTACAAAATAACTGAAAAGTAATATAGCCCAATCAAGTCCATTGCATACAAGTTGTACTCAAATATTACAATAACATTCTTAAAACAATGAACATTTTAGGAATATATATGTAATTCATAAATTAAATGAATCTCTACTTAATATCTTACGTCTTTGGCAACACAATAATTTAAAAACGCTGAAATTATTTGTGTGAGTTTCTGGTTTTGAACCCTCCATTTATGTTCCCTCATGGGATAATACAGGTGAGTCATTGGTCAATACAGGTGAGTCATTGGTCAATACAGGTGAATCATTGGTCAATACAGGTGAGTCATTGGTCAATACAGGTGAGTCATTGGTCAATTCAGGTGAGTCATTGGTCAATTCAGGTGAGTCATTGGTCAATTCAGGTGAGTCATTGGTCAATACAGGTGAGTCATTGGTCAATACAGGTGAATCATTGGTCAATACAGGTGAGTCATTGGTCAATACAGATGAGTCATTGGTCAATACAGGTGAGTCATTGGTCAATACAGGTGAGTCATTGGTCAATACAGGTGAGTCATTGGTCAATACAGGTGAGTCATTGGTCAATTCAGGTGAGTCATTGGTCAATACAGGTGAGTCATTAGTCAATACAGGTGGGTCATTGGTCAATTCAGGCTAGTCAAGATTCTTATCAGCCCTGGACCAGATTGAAGTTTGACAATCAATCATTGCAAAAGTTAACCACAAATTAACTGTTGCAGGAGATTCATTAGAAGCTGGCGTAACAGGCATTTTTGTCCAGTTGTTTTTACCATTAGGAAACACCATGACCTACTAGGGAACCATTAAGAGCTTCTAGGGAACCATTAAGGGCTTCTAGGAAACCACAAATGGCTTCTAGGGAACCACAAATGGCTTCTAGGGAACCATTAAGAGCTTCTAGGGAACCACTATGACTGGCCTGTTATTTTGATAAACTTTGATAAAAAGTGAAAAAATTAAAATCATACAATAATTTTGCATGTTACCAGAAATTCAACTCAAACCCTAGTGTCAGACTGATTTTTACTACAACTAAACGAAATGGCCCATTCTGGATATGTAATATTTGTAGTAACCCATGCTATGTGTCATCAAACCCATCTCAGTTCTCAACTCTAAATTGACTTATTTAGTAATGAGAATTAACAACCCAATATTTACAGATATTTACATTCTATGGGACATGTCCAAGAGGAGGGAAAACCCCATGATTCAATTGATGACATACTATTTCCTCCTTCGCGCACCTCCTTTTGTCGAAAACGTACCCTCCATCTTGGTTTTCAAAGTTTTCAAATTGACCTAGTTTTAAACCAATCAACGATCGACTCGCTAAACCAATCAGCGACGATGTCATCTCAATACAGATTTACATTATAAGCGTATGTAATCTTTGAACCCTGGCGTTTCTCCCCCTCTTGGACATGTCCATATGCATTTCTAAAAATTTGAGTTAATGTCTTGTTTCTTGCTCCTATTTTCTTTCTTCAGTTTTGTGGTTTTAACAGTAATTGAATATGAGGAACCCAGTCAGATGACACAATAACATTACATAAAACCTACATTTTGAATTGTTGAAAAATTATGGACTCAACAGTTTCTAAATCTAGTATAACTAATCATTCAAACAAATATAATGAATCATTATTCAAACAAGTATAATGAATCATTATTCAAACAAATATAATGAATCATTATTCAAACAAGTATAATGAATCATTATTCAAACAAGTATAATGATGAATCATTATTCAAACAAGTATAATGATGAATCATTATTCAAACAAGTATAATGATTATTCAAACAAGTACCACCTGCCATTTTTTACAAATGCCATTTTACAGACACCAATGGGCAAACACTGTCCACAAACAAGTTGGAGACTATAACAATATGTCACCACTTCACTTATAGTGGTGACATAATAACGAATAATGAATCAAACAAGTACATGTATAATGAATCATAATTCAAACATTTATAATGAGTAACTATTCAATTAAAACAAACATTCAGTTCGCTATAATAATAAATAAGGTTTATTAATACCATCCTCCGATCACAGGGCTTCAAAATCCAGAATATATTCTTTCTTTTTACCCCATGCGATAAGCAGTTAGCATTTCCCCGATTAAGAACTCGCAATCTGATTGGCTGTCGCAACACTGCGGCAGAAATCATGTATAAGTCATTGTGCATAATTAGATCACGTGATTTAGTTTAATCGGGCGCTTCCAAATTGGTTAAAGCAGGGGGAAGAAGGAGGTACGGATTCTGGATACCTGCTTAGGAGGATGATTAATACAAACAAAGAGAGTCACACGCTTATCTCAAGATAGAATCAGATACTGAGATCCTTTTCAAAAAGTACAAAAAATTCCTCCTAAAAGTTAAACAAAAAATAAACAAACCGTTCTAGGATAAACAATGATATTTTCATATAAATCTAATATTCTAGATAATGTCAACTGAAACCGTTGCAAAATCGTATGTACAAACAACCTGTCTATTATTTACACTCTAATCTGTTGTAAGATATCCCTTGTTTAAAATCCCATTATGGCCATAAGTACAGCTAAACATGACTATATAAACATAACTGAGATTGGCCAATAGTGTTTGGATTAGCCAATGTTCACATTTTAAAGCTTCTGAATATGAACTCAATGGGAGGTCTGACCAAGGTTTTTTTCTTCTTTATTCATGTTAATTCATTCAAATATACAAAACATAGATTGCCAAAGTTAAAAACATTGGTGGCAGTTTGACTAAAAGGTGTTCACATTGAGAGGTGTTCACATTCACATTGAGAGGTGTTCACATTGAGAGATGTTCACATTGAGAGATGTTCACATTGAGAGGTGTTTTGATTAGGAAGGTGTTCGGATATAAAGGATTTTGTTTTGAGGCCTGTCATCCAATCAAGTTCATAAACCCATTGTAGCCTTTCATCCAAATGGCACATTCAATTGACCATTGATTTTATTTTGCATGTAAAACATGTCCATTTTGGAATTTTATCCAAGGAATTTACAACATGAATTTTAATGAAAAACTGTACAAGATTATATTTTCAAGTCGTGGATACAGTTTCCGTGGCAACCACTGAACTGACAACAATATCAGCGTCAATAGGGACATCGTATCTCATATACTGATGGGGTTCAGTGTGTTCCCGTGTTTCCATGGCACCACTTAAACTCCTTCCAGTAGCGTCATATTTCATGAATTTATTTGGTCCGGAGGTTTCTCCCGTGTATTTCATAAACCTGTCCATACCCGTAGACTCTCCTTTGTATCTAAGGACGTATCGATGTTGCTCCTGGAGACCCTGTTCCCCACAGTCAATTTCTATGATGTTTTTTGGGACGTGCTGGAACTGGTACGCTAATCTTTGGCCCGGGACCCGCTTCAATATGCCCATTGTGTAATAGTACCTGAAACATTAAAAATTTTAGGTTGGTTTTTAAATTGGTCATTTTTGCAGGGTTTTGAATTGACAGTCTATAGTAAGAATATGAATGACTCAGACCCAGTGAATTAACCTCTTGAATCCAAGGCTATAAAAACAGTTTGAAACCAAAAAATATTTCATTTTTTCCAAATTTTGACATTTTACTACTATGAACATAATGAAATTAGTTTAGTGAAATTAGTCAGCAGAGATCATTTCTACACATTTCAAAACTTTTTTCGTTAATATTGGATGAAAATTGTTCAAATTAGAGCAATTTTAATGAAAAATGTTGTGACAGATCGTCTCGTCACTCTATGTCTCAGAGTCATAGTTGATTATATATTGTGAAGAACCGAAGTTCAATACTGGGGCATGTTTCAATTATTGACGTTCATGGTTCTTACAAATACTGGAATAGTATGTGGGACAAACTTACTCATGTTATATACCAAGATCTCCATAATGACACCTTCTAAAATCCTAAAGTATATATTTTCAAAATAATTTTTATTTGAACACAATTTTAGAGTGTTCTTCTTCGTTAAAATGTTAAAAACATGATGTCACACGTAACATTTTATGTGTGCATTTATTTCAAAACAATGTGGAAGCATTACTTTCTATTCAATTTTGATGATTAAGGTAAGAATCAATTCCTTAGACAAGCGTCTTTGTCATTATGCCATTAATAATTAGGTAACAATGTAATAATGCGCTGCTTTCTCAAAGTCACACTGTTTTTTTTGCCATCCCATAGAAAAGTAAAATGCCATTTATTTCAGAATACATTGCTTTTAAAGACTGAAATTAAAATTAGAGATAGGCCTTAGCTGAAATTAATAAATGTGAAGAAAAAATATCTAAATTTTTTTAAAAAAGATATTGATTGATATATAGGGTGTGTAAATTTGAAACATTTTCATTCATGATTACTTGTCAAACGGTGCAAATGACAAAGTGTTAATTTTGTCCAATGTAACTTTTTTGACGTCTTTCCATTTGATTTTTAAGTTGTGGAGCTATTTAGAATTTTAGAGAAAAGCTCGCAATTGTTTATCTCACAACATTACAAAGTATGCCCCAGTATTGAACTTCAGTTCGAAGCAAAATCTTGTACATTAAATTCAATGATTTAGCATTTTACTGTTTACTTAACAACAAAAATATTACCTCAGGGCCCGTGACAGATTTTCATAGTTCATGTGTGGGTTGTTTTTCTGTGCACCCCATAACTTAGACACAAACTTTGAGTTGACAATTTTGAAGATTCCTTTTTTACGATCCATCCACTTTATATGTTGCGGGCAGAACGTCTCATCTTGAAGCAAATTTAGTAAGAACTCCCATAGCTGCTTGGCTTTATCTGAAGATACATGGAAAAACAAATATAATCAAAATATCATTCACATGTCATTTAAATTTATCGTCACTCAGTATTTACTATTACTTAACCATTTACTGGTCAAAGCAAAAGTATGCCTTTTGAATCGAGTTGATATTTCTTTTTATAAGTGTTATTCTACTTAATTTGTCGACCATTTTAATGTGGCAATTTGCCAAAATTCACCAATTCATGCCAATTTTTCATAAAAATCCCCACAAGTATTTTAGTCCAGTGCATCTGCGTTTATTATGAGGTACTGTATAATTATGAGTCTTCGTTTGAGACTGTCAAAATATGATCCTTGACTTCACATTGCCTTAGCAAAATGCTCACTCCTGTCAAATTTGCCAATTTCACATGTATCGCCAATTTCACAGATATTGCCAGTTTTTCCAATTTTGCTAAATTTGCCAAATTAAATAGCATCGGATTTAGTAGAGTAAGAGAGCCTCTGGTTTACAGGCACATTTTGAATATTTGGTATTAAACAGAGATAAGCTGGCAGAAAATTTGCCATGAGAATAATTATTTGTTTTAGCCTCATTAGACTATGGAAGCAATCATAAAAACAAACTACTTAGTTTATTTATGACTATTTTTAACATTTACTATGTCACATCAAGGCAAGTGTGACACGGTTGTTACAAATTCTTACTTTTGGTCTTCATCTTTTTGATCAGTTTTTTCTCCTTCTTTATGGATGGCATCTTGGGTACATGTGGTCCTTTGGCATTAGGTCCATGAGGGAACGCTTAAAGTAAAAAAATTCAAGAGAATTAGTTCATATGTCTTGGGCATGTCTAAATCTTGGGCATGTATAAATGTTCAAAAAAGTCGTAACTTTGTTTTGACTATGAGATGTCCAGCTGATCCCATTTAGGCAGTTGGAGCCACAAATTTATCTTTCTGACAACAACTGTAGTACCACTCTCATCCTTAATACCATTGTTTAAACATCACATTGTTTAAGTCCTTTCACATTGCAATATCTTACATTGCCAGTTTTTGTGAGTAAAGCTCTTTTGTCTTATTTACAATGAGCAAAACTCCCTAGTATACTTACTTCTTAGAGGATTTTCTGCGTAAGGGTGCATAAATGAGATCACATTTTGCAGCTTGCATCCACAGTCATAACCAGACCCACAACAAGATTTTTTCCTTGGGTTATTTAGTATACTTTCAGATATGTCCTTCTCTAGAATTTCCTGTAGCTGTTCAGTCGTGTAACATGTCACTTTGATATCATCTTCCTGGTAGCCTAATGTCCTTGTGTCACTGTCCTCATCAGATCCCCTAATGTGCTCGCTATCCTGAAACAGTTCCTCTACATCATCGTCATTTTGGTGAGGATCATAACACATTACACATTTACAACCCGGTTTGTTCTTATGTATGTGCAATTTTGGTTTGGTAACCAACTGCGCATTTATCAAAACACTGTCATCTTGTTCTTCATTTGAATCAGTAGAACTGTCTGTGTCTGATGAGTCAGAGGTATCATCTTGCAATGACTTCTGCAGTTCTTTATTTCCATCTTTCAGTTCTTTGATGATTTCATTTGCATAACGTATAGAGCTGGGTTTGATTTTCCTTGGTGGATTCAGTCTATTTTTCCTTTTTCGAAATCTGAATTTTTTGGCTGAATAATCGATTTCTTTTTTCTTTTCAGGAAGAGATTTTGTTGCTGATCTTGTTTTATATCCCTTTTCATTGTGTTCCTTTTCGTTTATTTCCTCGATTGTCGCATTTTTGTCCTCTGTGTCGGACAACTTTTGCTTTTTTCCTTCCACTTCCGGGTTCATTTTTGGTGAGAGTTTTTCAAGCTCAAAATTGATTCAGAGTCCTACATCTTTATGTAAAATGAATCTATACATATTCAAGTTTATACTTAACAATATGTTTTAGTTTTACCAGCCATCTCCTGTGTAAAATCATACAAAATAAAAATTGTTTTATATCGACTTGCGAACACGGAAGTGACGCTCATGACAAACCACAAATCGAATTTACGTCTACACTAGGCGAAAAGGGTTTCCAATTTTTTCGTTCGAGAACTGAAAAATTCCCGGGTTTACTTCAATCGGATTTTTTAATCACACTGGTAATGAGTCAACCTAAGGTCCAAGGATATGTTATAAAATGTTTGAAAATTGCTCAAGTGTACTGAATTGGTATTGTGCAATCATAGGCCCAGGTTAAGTACTGTAGAAATCCAGGTTACCTCAGTTTTCCGAAGGCCACCAGTGTCATATCGGGGAAGAATTGGCTCGAGACAGTCGAGTATCCATGGGTTTAATATGTATGGATTACTACAGTACTTAACCTGGGCCTATGTGTGCAATCGTGGACTTCTAATCTACTGCATCCCCGGGCCCCATGATACCGTTTACGAAGTATGTTAGTCCACGGTATTTATTAAAAGAACGTGTCACGTCGGATTGGCATCAGCGTCGGATCTGAAAACTAGCCTAATAGGTATGGCCAACACAATTAAGGCCCCAAAACCACAGTAATGCCTAAAAAGGCCCACTAATCGGGCCTCTAAAATATTTTTGGGTCTAAAATGGGTCCAATTTCTTCGGGGTCCATTAGGGCGGACTGGTCCCCGCAAGGCCCTAATCCCCCAATGAACACATACTTCACTGGGACTCAACGTACAAAAACAATACATGCCCTTCGACTCCTTCTACCAACTGAAGATGGCCTGCATTCCGGTATTTTTTTTATTTATTTATCATCCACCATAAATTCTAGCTTTATTAACGTCCTATAAAACTTTTTTACATTTAAAACACATTGCAATTACAGTTATATATACTGTACCTAAATAACTGTTAAATCGGCACTAAAATGGCCGCCATTTTGAAACGAGCGGCCATTTTGAAAATCGGCTTTCGAGCAGAACTTCTACCCCCATAGTGCACATGTGTATGAAATATGAACAAAATCGGGTCAACAGTATTTGAGTTATTGCCATTGCACAGAATTGGTCGAATAGCCGATAGATGTCATTCATTGATTAAACATGACGTCATATTTGAGATCTTAAGATAAATCTGACGTCATGACGTCAGTGCCATAGAAACTGAGATTGTCTTGTTTTATTTTGACGTCATTCGAATGTAATGAACCAGTTATATCACCAAAAGTTAACATATTTTGTTTGAAATGCGCCGAAAAGTTAAAGGTATGAGGATTCTAATCTCAACGGAATCAAACAGATCTACCTTCAAAGTTACAGAAACCTGAGATGACTAAGATACCATATGATTTTAAGTACCTCTACCAGATCGTTGAATATCCTCATTTCACCATTTTGACGCCATTTCTAATGGATTTCAATGGAGTCATGCATGAATTCCTCATGATTTTTTCAAAACAAATTGGCCGAAAAGTGTGCATGTGTACATTGCTTAAAACATGTTAAATCAGTAAAGGTTGATGTCTAGTTATAGAAACCTGAGATGACTAAGGTGGCAAATCAATATCATTCGCACAGTAAGCGTTCGAAAAATGTCTCCATTATAAATCCCATAGGCTTTGGAAAACCGGAAGTAATGGGTCTGCGCATGCGCAGTGAAATATTGGACAAATTTTGTGCAATGGCCCGGACAGACGGACGGAAGGACGGACGGAGGCGTTCCCTATATCCCTCCAAACTTCATTTGATGGGATAACAAATGGGTGCTATCTTGTGAAGAGCAAGAAAAAACGAACCTCTTGCGGATGAAATCTAAATTAAGAGTTAACATACATTTAAGCATTTAAGGGCAAATCCCAACATATCTTTAAGGAACGTATGTGGAAGCCCAAGTATACTTGGCTACCCAACTATTCTGACTCTTGCCGAAGTGTTCTTACCTGACCCAAGTATTCCGAGTTTGCTAATTTTTTCAAATACACTCGATAGATGTCTTGTTTTTTATTGTGGTTTGTAACTTTGTACAATCAGCCTCCTCGGTCTTGCTTTGCAGCATAGGTTTCTCATATTACACATGACCTTAGATCTTGTGTCTCATGTTTCCAGTTGCAAAAAATCTTGATCTATTAAACAGACATAAACATGTTTTCAACTATGTTTTAGAAGTGTTAATGTACTAGTATAGATTATAGTATTAAGCTTACTTCTAATCTCGGCATGTTTGTGTTTATAGACTAATAAGAGACTTCTAACATAGATACAGATGAATTCATTGGGTGTTTGGGAAAATAAACTACATAAAGAGCGCTGAGCAGGCTGATATAGTGACCAAGATTTAAATATTGAAAATTCATGTAGCTACATTTACTGAAATTCAAACATATTTTATCTGATAAATTCAACGCTAATTGAATATTTTTTTGTCGACTCTGACCTTCTCAGGATTGATGTTTTTGTCAAGCTCAGCCGAGTTCTCCTAGAAAGTTTACGAATTACATATGTATTTGCTAAATGCCAGCGAATAGGTGCACGTTATGGTCAAAGATTTAATTGATACGCATCAAGGAGTGGGAGTCTACAAGTGGTGACATATTGTTATAGTCTCTAACTTTTTGTGGCAGCATTCTGTGGTTGGCGTTCGGCGCCTGTAACAAATGCCAGGGACGACATTTTGCATGTTAATGCCTTGTTAAAATATGTTGCTGTCACTGTCACTAGCAAAGATGTCATAAAATCGTAACGAGGAAATCATTTTATTACTATTGGATTTTTGTTTTCAGGAATACACTCATGTTTATTTACACGAATAAAGGATCTAGTGCGCCCTCCATTATGATCTCCCCATGAACAAAAATAAATTCATCTGAATTTTCGAAATGAATATACTGCTTTTATTATTACATTTATATGTACACTAGTATCCTGTTGACCTATATTCAGCACTGTATTGATGAATGGGCCACTTATTAGGGCCAATATTCAATCATAAAGTGTACAGGGGTAGAGATGCAAAATCAGGAAGTATTTTTGTGTCTGTCAAAATCCATTTGCATCCTACACATCCCTACATCTTATCCAAATATGTTATGAATTAATGAAACATAACAGTATAATCTTTGGATTTACAAAGTTATATGGCATTTCATAAGTGTAAAAGTTGCTTTTGAAGCATTTTTCTATAGCCATTTTGTAAGAAAAAATGATGAAAAAATGTATAATCTTTTCATTTGAAGTATCACCTGAATCGATTGCAAACTTTATATTTGCACATCTGATGTGATATACCAGTTGTGTCATATTGTGAAATTATTTAATTTGCAATTGATTCAGGTCATAGTGTATTTTAAGTATTTTTGTGAAAATCAATAGAAACCAATGACCTTCATTGGAATCTGATGATATCAACATTTCGATGAAACACATACACCCTTGCTGAACTCAATGACCTCAACCTCAGCCCATGTGGGTCCAAATGCTTAGATATTTTCCAAAGTATTATGTAACATTGTGTTCTTCATGTTACACCTAAAATGATTCATTTTGTTCATGGGGAAATCATAATGGAAAGTGCACTAGATCCTTTGGTCCAAATTTACATAAAAAGTAAAAAGCGCACAGAAGATATACAGTGGCTGTAAAAAATACTTACGTTCCAGGGGCGGATCTGAAAATCAAGAGTAGGGGGTCCTAAATCTGAAAATTTGAGCCCGGTTTATAAAAACAGGCTCAAAATTAAAATAAATCATGCTCAGTAATGCCGAGTTGTTACCTTAATTGCTCAATTTATGTGGAGAGGGAAGATTTTTTGCCCTATACGTTTTTTTGGCCCTCACTTTTTGGGGCCCTCCAAAGGGGGAGGGTCGGGCCCCTGTCCTCCGCCAGATCGACCGTTGCGTTTTACCTTATGTATGATACAACACGCATATTCAATAATAGGGTCCTCCGCCCTTGTTATTTTTCTTAAATCAATGATAGTATGTTTTACATACCGAGCGGAGGTAGTCATTTATATCATTTATAAAAACATGAGTGGTTTCCAAATTAATTTCAGGAGCCATCTTTTGAATATACGTGGAATCCATTGACAAATGATTAAAAAACTAACGCAGACATCTATTGAGTGTATTCGAAAAAAAAAGTAAACCCAGAATACTTGGGTCAGGTCAGTATACTTCGGCAAGAATCAGAATAGATGGGTAGCCAAGAATACTTGGGCCTTCACAAACGTATTTTTTAAAACGAGATATTTGAGGAAGAAATCCGCATTCCTAATTCATTGAGACTTCAGAGTTCAATATTAAATCATTTGCTGAAAATTTAGACAAAGCATTTTGTAACCGCTAAGCCATTACACCCTTGGAGCACCACAAACATGCTACTAGTCGTGCGAGCCTCACTTGGTTGTATGCTTTGAACTATGTAACACCTATGTACGTCAATTCAATGAATTCGTATACTTCTGTAAAAATGGCACATAATGTCAGGTTGACCGAGCTATAAATAAAAAAAATAAAAAAAGATCAATATGTCAAATTCTGAAACATGCGATTCCCACACTTCAAAACTGAGGTAAGATGATGATTTGAAAAGATTCCAAATCAAAAGAAATTTATTTGGTATTTCATTTTATAATAAAGGAGTGTTCATAATGACCTCATGCACCTATAGTTAGTTACTGAATAGTGGATGTTTAATAGCAAATAAATTTCGAAGAGTATATTTATTTAATCATGGCGCACATATAAACGTCTTTTTTACTACACGAATACTCTCAGTTGGTACTCAAGATATCCATTTCGCTCCGTAGACTCTTAAAGTAAACCTTTTTTAAATTGCAATGCCTTGCAACAAAGATTGCATAGTGCTCAAAATTTTTCTTTCTTTGAATTGAAAATAAAAAGTAATCTGTACTTAAGGGCAGCATCAGATCTATGGGGGTGACACATTTCGAAGTAACATGAACAATTCACCTACCAATCTATTCCTTATTGTTACGCGGTATATGGCATACATTCATGGTTGCGCGGTATTTGTGATACGGGTGAATATGCCATACTCACCTGCGGTATATGGCATATTCCGCAGGTGAATATGCGATATTCCGCAGTGAATATGCGATACATTGATTTCAGTGAATACCCGATACTCACCTGCGGAATATGTCATACTCACTTGCGGAATATGCCATATACCGCAGGTGAATATGACATATACCGCAGGTGAAAACGTGATACAGAAAGCCTTGATTTGATTGGTTGCGAGAATCGACTCTAAATGTAAAACTACGCTGTATTACCATTATAGTTAGTGCGTCGAGTACTAATATATGAATCCTGGATTGATTGAGTAAGTTTATTACGCGAGATTGGTGACTGATACTTCTGCTAAGTTAATATATTCGATACACAGTACTGTTGATTCAGTAATCATTACAATAATTAATAACGTTTTATTATTTCGTTCAATCGATGTAATTGCTAATTGCGTACTTCCGTATCACGTTCTCATTGGTTAGTTTGTATGCCATATACCGCAGGTGAATCTGTCATACACCGCAAGTGAATATCCCATATTCGTTGCGGAATATGACATATTTTTGTATCGTGTTTACCGCGTAACACTTATGATCTAAAATACAATATCTCCCAAATGATTTGAAACTATAGGGATTTTCAGAAAATAGACTTGATACAATTAGGTTATTGATTTGACAACCTGCTTTAGATTCCTGGATTATATTAAGTAGTTCATTTGTATATAATGAGTACAATTTCATCGAGAGGATTCCTCCCTGATGAACCCCTTTTCTACTAAGAAGGGATCAGACAAGGGGGAGTCATTAGTGATCTTTACTGAACAAGTGAACCCTCTATATGGACACCTGATTAATCGCCATAATTTACCATTAATTCCTTGATTGAAAAGTTTGAATAAGAGGCCATTGTCACGGGTGTTAAAACACGATTCGAACATGACTGTATTCACGCCTTCTATAAACTGTAAACAAAGTCAATGCTTCAGCTGGGTTATATTCGAGATCAATAACCCAGTTAATACGTGTAATGTGTGACGTCATAACAGTGGGTCGTAGTAATGGCGGACCATGATGAATGTTCGAAACAATTTGGTGAGTTTTCATGTTCGAATCGTAATATAGACCTCAGAGCAGGGTTACTAGTTTCGAATAACACCCCGCTGGTCTCGGCACAAAAGCTTTCGAAAAGCGGTCTATATTTCTTAAATATACCATGAGCACATGCTTTGAGGATCCACGTTGTTTGAACCTACCGCCGAGCACACTTATACATTAAGACCCGTTACACAGTCATGATACCGCCGAGCAAGCTCATTGCATCATCGGGTCTGCTTTACCCCCGTGATTGTGCCACACGCTGTCAAAAGCTTTTTTATGTCCAATGACGTCACAATGACGTCATTGCCATTTTCTAAGCCATAAGAGATTGCTTACCGGTAACAGATTTCAATATAGAAAAACGTGAAATAATCATAAAAACCTGTAAAATAGATTAAAGGGGGTGATATTCATTTTAATGTGCCTTTCACTACTACAGGGTAACCATAGTTTTGGTAATGGTTTACTAATTTTAAAAGCATATATCTTCCAGTATGTGTATCAAGCGGAAGTAATACAATAAGTGAGTTATCATTAATTCAAGGAGGATTGGCTCCCAGGATCGAAACTCGATATTTTCCAACAATGAAAACGTCGAAATGTCGTTATTTTCTGAAATTAAAACCGACTATAAATTCAAAATAAACAGTTCAAAAGATTCGAACCAATATCTCGATCGTTTCTTGTGAGTTTTGGAATTTTTCGTTTGGAAATAAGACCAAAATTCACGATTTAAATGTTGAAGTGAACAAAATGGCGGCTGTTTGAATTCGAATTTTGTATTACGACATACCCATATATGGGACAGAATATCGGTGGTGCACTCTGGGAGCCAATCCTCCTTGATTAATTGGAATCTCAAATTTTTTGATTACTCTCGACTAATTTTGAGATATGGTTCTGGAAAATCGATCAACAAAATCTCCAAATTCAATGTCATTGGTGTTAAAACGACGGGCTTCAATACACAACATAAGCACGATGCCCATGTCAAGCAGCGTGCCTACCAGGCACGCAGTTTGAAACTCTGACAAACTGCGCGCATATTTCAAAATGTGAGACGGGGAGGACACGACTCCCAAAAAGAGTCAAAATACGAAAAATACAAGGTTAGTCTCGTTCTAAAGATAGTACCATTCTGTGAAGATGAACTTAATTTACTCATGGTACTCAATGTTTTTCCCGATGTTAACCTAGTTATCTCAATATAAGGGTCATAAGTAGCTTCTGTGTTCAAAATTTACAGTGTAAAGTTATATCTATGTCTTTTTATCGTAATTTGCCGTTTATTCAGCCATTGTGTCTGTGTATGCTAGAATATATAGGATCACTCCATCTGATTAAAGCAGCAAAGTTTGTGTTCAAAACATATGTGTCTAATAGTAGAACCCCATAATTGAAACACTATGAGAGTCCATCCACCAAGATGGTGATCTGAAAATAAAAGTTTTTTTCGTTCCCAACTTAATTGTCACTTCTATAATACATTTTGACTTTCAATATGAAAATATCATAAAATCTGACGATAAAGCAAAATTTCCAAAGCTACATGAAAAACACCGACACGTGCCTCTGTAGAAATTCCAATGATAATATGTAGTTTTAATAGTGTATGCGCACAGTTTGTAATTTCTGGCTAAAATAGGCGCGCAGTTTGTGCTTTATTTCTTTTTAATCTCCTGATTATCTGTTTTATTTCGAAATATTTTGAATTATACATGATAAATGTGTAAGGAATTGAATACAAAACGAGTCTAAAGTATTTGTCATTTATGTTTAAAGTGCTAGATCGATTTACGTATAAATTCCCTTTAAATCAGTGACGAAAATGCAATTAATCTGCTTATGTTTTAAGACTTAGATTCATTTGCACATAGTTTTTGCTAGTTTTTGCAAGATTCGTATATTCGCCACAGAATGAACGCATTGAACAAGAAAACAATGCAGGATAAAATGTCTTTAAATTACGTTTCAAAATACAGACTCCAACTTAAATGGTGCAATGTTCTTAGGCACGCAGTTTGTGATCGAAACAAACTGCGCGCCTAAGTAGGCGCGCAGCTTGACATGGGCACCGTGATAAGGACTTTACAAATATTCCTTTTGAATAACATTGCACGTTTAACATTTTGTAATTTTGAAGAATTCAGTATCGATCGAACGTTTTTAAGACGGGCTTCATTTAAGGTCAAGTAAATCACGAAACGGTATATTGAAGCAAAAAACTAAGGTGGATGTTTTAAAAAATCAATTAATAGGAAAATACACGATTCCATGTGTAATTTCGAATGCATTCTTTTGTAAAAAATGTTTACTTTCCGATTACAATAAACAGGTTCTCGAGCACTGCTCGTATTTTTCTGAATGAAACGATCCACATAATTGACAGAAAATAACGTTTTGTTTTCTTTTTTGCATTTCGGTCGCTAAGCTCCAATGCCGTCGGAGAATATGGATTATTTTATGAGTATACATTTTCTTTTTAGTGGCGAAATATTGAATACAGGTGCGTGCCAGGGTAATGTAGGCTAAGGATCGATCCCTATAGTAGTCTATTGTGATGTCTGAAGAGGGGTGAATATAAGCGTTTGGTACATGTCAAAACCGGGCAACTTCGAGCTAACGCATACTTAATCATAAGATAAAAATGAGGCTCTATCAAAAATTTGTGACCGTTACAGTTATGGGTATGTTTGTTTGTATTTTAATAACAAGAAAATTGAAGCATAAGTCTTCAAAGAATAATAGGAATAGGAATAGAAAGATGAGTATTAGATATGATGATAGTTGGTTCAAATCAAGTTACATCATTAACGAGGAAAGTCTTTGTCGGGATACAAATGCGGACATACTATTCTACATCCACACTGCGCCGAATCATAAGAACCATAGGGATATAATACGTTCAACCTGGGGAGGCAAGAAGCAGTATAGGGATTACAAAATTACAATGGTGTTCTTATTAGGACATAGCAATGACGATCAAATCAATGAGGGTATACATAATGAAAGCACCATTCACCATGACATCATACAAGGGACCTTCAGAGACACCTATCTTAATCTTACATATAAGGCTAGGATGGGGCTAAATTGGGTCAATGCCCATTGCTCAAATGCAAAGTTCATTATTAAGACAGATGATGATGTATTTGTAAACATTCCAATTCTCATTAAAAAACTTGAGGAACTGGAGATAAAGAATGAGACAAAAAACCTATTGATGTGCAGCGTGATATATGAAGATAAAGTCAACCGAAATGAACTACATAAAAATTACGTCTCGGAAGATGAGTATGATGTTCATGAACCAGATATATATCCCGATTATTGCCCAGGAATGGCCTTTGTGCTTTCGAGAAATGCCTTGATGAAGATACACACATTGCTTAACTACACAAGGTTTCTTAAAGTGGATGATGTTTACATAACAGGGATTCTAGCCAAGATGGCGGGAATAAAGCATAAAGACAGCACCAAATTGACAGGGATTGACGGACTTTGGGGAATCAAGTGGCCATGGGAAGAATATAAGGATTTAGACAGATCACGCTTGAATCAATACATGTTTATTCTCGTAGAAGGAAAGCCAGAGAGCATAGGTGAAATTTGGGAAAACATGCAATTTTGATCAATAGAGATTGTTTGATATCATCTAAATAATTAAGAGGATTACGCACGCAAAACATGGCACGTGATCGATATAGTAGAAAAAACTGGGATCAAGAAAATGACACTCTATTTTCTCTTAGGTTCCAATACACCATTGGAAAGCCTAAGGTGAGCGTCAATTTTAAGTATCTGACCTCTCGGAGATTTGCTAGTGCAAAGTTGAAAAATGAACCCATCCATTTGTCTCATTAGTCACGTTACAGTACACAGAGACGATTTTACAAAAGATCGCAGGAAAATCATAGCTGGAGGCCTTACGAAACCAATCACGTCAGTTGTTTATTACGAAGTTACCATGCTTACGGTGAGATACCTGCCCGCCGCAGTGATATACCACTGCACGGGAGTTCGGAGGCCTTAGCTATATAGTGATTTGGATATGTTGCTATAGCAATCGCATTCAGCAGTTTTAGCAATTTCTTTCCATTCACAATGACTCCTACTAATAATAATAACTTAGTTAAACTTTGAGAAGAAATCTGCTTTTGTTCAATACTTGATCAAATACAAAACATTCAAATGCAAAGAAGCTGTTCCATTGCCTTGAATGTCAATAAAGGTCAGATGTTTTTTATGTCTCTGAGGAACGCTATTACAAACAAATGTGCGATAACAAAAGCTCACTAATGTGACATTGAAAACCAATAACTGTTAAAAATGGCGATTTTACATGAAATAGTAATTGAAAATAGCTGAAACTAAATTATTTTTTATCTTTGTTTTATGTATTCTAAAATAAATTGCCTTTATCTAAATTCGGTCAACATACTTTTTGATCCCTCCGGTTGTAAATAGCTTTGATACCTCGCTAATAAGTTGAGAATTTCGTGAACTCGTTGATGTAACAGGACAACGTACACGCCTTTGAAAACATGCCATATCTCGGTAATAAATGGTCGAATCTTTTAACTTTGGTTCTGTTCGGATAGAGAAAATTCATTCAGGGTGTGACGACAGCACGTATGTCACACAACCCCAAGCACCTGCAGAGGGTGTCAGATATGTTAATTGTTTTACACCGTTACACCGCACACAGTAAAGATTTGTTGGACCATTCTCGGATTCGAAAAATAATAGATCTACACTGTATTTTGGTAAGTTAAGCTTACAATCTAGACGACAGAATCGCAAAGATAATCATGCAACAAAATAATTTTGGAATGTGTTTTTGATCCTACCACCCCTATGAAAAAAATGTAAAATACAGGTAACCGAAAATGAATTATCCGTGGTTATCCATCCTTTGGTTCAGTTTATCAGACCATCGTGTTACAAATCGTGATAATAGTTGTGATTGAATTAAGATGAGCACCCTGGAAAATTCTGAAAAATCACCGTTTTGCTTGTGAAAATCGACCCGATGACGTTACTCATACATTGAAAGTAGTCGTGTGGGAAAAGGGACACTTTCCAAGAAAACAATGTGTCCACTCGTCTCCCTCATATATATCTTTTATTGACTCTTTAGATGTCATATCATGACATATTAGTCACTAAGGTAGAGCAGTTCTTCCCATTGTCGAGTTGAAGAACTGGTATCTTTATCCTGGCTAGAACCATAGACAATTCTAGCCAGCGCCAGGCTTTTATCGAGTTAGCAGCACTCTATAACAAAAAAGGGTTTTCGAAATTACCAGCATTACCACTCTTGTGTGAAACTGTGACAATCCACGCGTAAAAATCGCCACGGTTATAGAATTGAACTCAAAGCAGTAAATTAACCATTTGTATATAAATCACAAATGAATTGGTCTTATTTTAAATGATTATCAATATTCTTACATCTTAAAGTTAATATTCAGTAATTACGCGTAATTATCCCTTGATACTATACTTCCCGGTGAATAACACCCGGGAATATTTATGATATCGAAAAATCGCATTGTCCCGCCCAATCCCGCTCTCGAAAATCGTATTCACCTCCCACACGTCATGCTCTGACACGGAGATAGAGTCAACGTCAAAGAAATCTGAGAAATAAGCATATGCCCTTTGATGAACATTGATCATGTGTATGCATTCGTTAAATGTTTTGCTGTTGATGTGTTTATGTTTAATATACAATGAAATTGTCTGTCCGTTGATCTGTACAGTACATCCGTCCGTCAATATTGGCCACATAAATTAAAACTGCTATTCATATTAAATCATATCAAAATTCATTTTATGTATACCCAGAGTATGTATCTAAGAGTGCCTATATGATTTGTCATCGCCATTCCCAAGTACACCCTATATCCGCATCCTCCGATCACAGGGCTTCAAAATCCAGAATATATTCTTTCTTTTTACCGGGGCAAGAAGGAGGTACGGATTCTGAACACCTGCTTAGGAGGATGTATATCCGAGAAATAGCAGATTTTGATGTAAAAATCTTTAAATATTACAACGTGGTTACAATCATAGGCTTAGGTCGATAGAAATAATCTTTAAATAAAGATGGAATGGTAATCGATCTGTGTTTATTTATGAAAAAGCTAAACTCAATGATCCACAATAGCAGTTAATGATTGATAAAATTACCATTGAACGTGTGGAAAAAAACAAATTTTCTTGGTGTAATAATAGACAATAAACTCAATTGGAATGAACATATATCTTATATTATTTCAAAAATATCAAAAACACTAGGTATACTTTATAAAGTGCGTTATAAATTAAATTTGACAGCTTTACTAGATATCTATTACTCTCTTATATATTCTCACATTTCATATTGCAATATTATATGGGGAAATGCCAACAAATTCTTATTAGAAAAAATTTATGCAATTCAAAAGAAATTCGTTAAATTATCTTTAAAAGATATATATCATGCAAGTTTACCATTATTCAAGCAACTTCATATTTTAACCATATTTGATATTCACAAGTTAGAAAAAGCAAAATTCATGTTTAACATTGTAAAAGAGCCTGCACTTTTTCCATCCCATCTATTCAAACAGTATTTTAATTTTAAACACCCTCGCCTCACAAGACAAATACGACATATAATTCCATGTAGATTTAAATCAAACTTAACAAAGAAATCAGTTCAATACTCTGGATCAATGATATGGAATAAATTGCCAACTTCCCTTCAATCTCTACCCTCTCTACACTCCTTTAGATATAATTACAAAAATATGGATAAATTGTTATTGAGCTATAAGCTGTGAGCATGTAATGTTATTTTTCCACATTGTGTTGTATCCATAATGTTTATAATTTCACTCATGGATTTATCATGCAGGCAGTAATTGTATATTTTAATATTTTATAACATGTATTATTATAAATTGTATGTATTCATGTTCAACTCATATAAATTGTACACCTTTATGGTTTTTCAAATTTTGATAATGCACTGATATACCCCCTATGGGTATCTAGTGTGTAAATGTAATACTTAATCATAATGATATTACATGAATAAATAAATAAATAAAAAAACAAAAAAAAGAAAATAAAAAAAGTTAATACTGGATTCTGTTGGTGCTGCCATCTTTATATCGGCCCAGAACCTATGGTTACAATTCACTGTGTTAGCGCAGGATCTTGGGTCCTTTATTTAATTCAGGAGCCATGCATATTCCTTATATGCCCTCAATTCAAAATGCAGAAAAATACTAATAATCTAAAAATAATCAACATTTAAGGAACCACAACACAATGGGCATATTGAAGCCAGTCCGGTAACAAAGAAATTATGGTCCCCCTTTTTAAAGGCCCTTACTGGCCCTGATTGTGTATAAGATAATAAGGGATAGATTAGCATTTCAGTTTCCGCATGTCCCGAAAAACAACAAGAACAAGGACCAGTAAGTTCTCACCAAGTTTTGGAGGTCATTAAGCACCAGAAGGGTCATCTAAGGACATAATTAAGCAGTGGTTTCAACAAGCCAATACTTACCTTCTTCTAAGGCCACTGTATCGTGGCCTTCCAGTACAGATATATTTCTGCATGAACAACTGGTCATGTCGTAATCATAAAATTTGAAATCATATGTCCGCCATTTTTCCACATCACAATTTGAATTGCGAGTTTTGGTCTTATTACCTCACCAAAAATTCCAAAACACACATAAAGTGATCAGTGTATTAGTTCACATCTTCTGGATCGCTAACTTAGAATTTACAGCCAGTTACTAATGTCAGACGTTAACGACATTTCGTCCAGTTTTCGAACATCGCCATTTTTCTTGGAGCCATTTTGTTTTAATTTTAGACGAAATCCTGATGAAATCATGTAATATCTCATCAAGGAACCGAGCTGGGTCCGGTTTGGTTAATGATTTATTTATCTGGCGATTTTTAAAATATTCAATAAATTTATGACACCCCGGCATGCTTTTTTCAAATAGAGTTCACAGTATTCCAGATGCAATCCCCTCTAGCCAAGTATTGGCTAGAGACTCGAGTAAGCCAATACCACCCCAACACTGCAAATGATATGCTGAAATGGTTTAGACAATGCTTTGGTGGTCAGTTCATCAGTTGCAGAACGCAAACCATATGGACAGCTCATTAGCCAGATCTAAATCCCCCAAATTTTTATCTTTGAGGATTTCTCAAAGCCAATGTGTATACTGACAGGCCCCTAACAATCTAAGAGCGCAATGGCCAAAATGCCCTAATACGTCACTTCCGCTGAATAGAAAAAAGTAGTATTCAAAAATAAATGTAGTCCCAACACAATTGTGATCATGACGAGTCAGTAAGCTAGTATGTAGGCACAGTTGTAATCTTTTTGCAATGGCAACATGCCATTTCTTCTGAAAATGCGTTTATTTGGGTTATCTGAAGGAAAATTTCGAGTCAAGTGGCGTATTAATTTTGCCTTCATTTTTGTGAATTTCAATTTGTGTCTGCAGAGAGAGGGGGTAGTGTCACAATTGACCAATTATTTCAAAAAGTAGAGATTGGCCCCTATTGAGTTTAGTGTCAAGATGTAGCTTAGACATAGCTTTAGAACCTCAGATAGGCCAGTGAGGCCACATAAATCCATAACTCGAGATAAAAAGCCAGGCGTTTGCCCTTTTGCCCATTGACTAGTATGGTGACGTGAATTAGGGCAGTTTTGCCAATAACTTCCCACATTAATGTGTAAAGGTCATGGTCATTAACAACTTTGGTCGCAGGATTCGTGTGTGCATAGAGAGAAGTGCCCACTTTAAGCATGTTTTGTAAAGTACTGTAGTTTTTGACAGAATTAACAGACTATCATCAAACTTTCAGAACACAATTCACATTGAATGAACTAAATAATTCTAAAATTTTAAGGCAAAATATGCAAAATTGACCGAGTTATTCAACTTTCTTACGGTCCTGTTTTTTTGGACACCCTGTATTATCATATCTTTTTCATATATCTTTATCATGTAGCTGAGGAACAGGCAATTCGATTTTTGATTACTCTCAACTAAGTTTTGAGATATGGTTCTGAAAAATCGATCAACAAAAACTCCAAATTCAATGTTATTGGTGTTAAAACGACGGGCTTCAATACACAACATAAGGACTTTACAAATATTCCTTTTGAATAACATGTTCTATTGCACATTTAACATTTTGTAATTTTAAAGAATTCGATTTATTGACCGAACGTATTTAAGACGGGCTTCATTTAAGGTCATGTAAATCACGAAACGGAATATTGACGAGACCTTAGGCCTAATGTAGAGTTTATAAAGACACCGTTCATTGATGTGATATATTTATTGAAACAACTTGGACACGCCAAACCTACGAACGTCAAAAAACTGTCGTACAGTTTTCTATACGTTGACCAAATTAGCTCATTTGAAGCAAAAAACTAAGGTGGATGTTTTAAAAAACCGGACAACTTCGTGCTAACGCATACTTAATCATAAAATAAAAATGAGGCTCTGTCAAAGATTAGTGACCGCTACAGTTATGGGTATGTTTGTTTGTATTTTAATAACAAGGGAATTGAAGCATAAGTCTTCAAAGAATACTAGGAAGATGAGTATTAGATATGATGATAGTTGGTTCAAATCAAGTTACATCATTAACGAGGAAAGTATTTGTCGGGATACTAATGCGGACATACTATTCTACATCCATACTGCGCCGAATCATAAGAACCACAGGGATATAATACGTTCAACCTGGGGAGGCAAGAAGCAGTATAGGGATTACAAAATTACAATGGTGTTCTTATTAGGACATAGCAATGACGATCAAATCAATGAGGGTATACATAATGAAAGCACCATTCACCATGACATCATACAAGGGACCTTCAGAGACACCTATCTTAATCTTACATATAAGGCTAGGATGGGGCTAAATTGGGTCAATGCCTATTGCTCAAATGCAAAGTTCATTATTAAGACAGATGATGATGTATTTGTAAACATTCCGATTCTCATTAAACAACTTGAGGAACTGGAGATAAAGAATGAGACAAAAAACCTATTGATGTGCAGCGTGATATATGAAGATAAAGTCAACCGAAATGAACTACATAAAAATTACGTCTCGGAAGATGAGTATGATGTTCATGAACCAGATATATATCCCGATTATTGCCCAGGAATGGCCTTTGTGCTTTCGAGAAATGCCTTGATGAAGATACACACATTGCTTAACTACACAAGGTTTCTTAAAGTGGATGATGTTTACATAACAGGGATTCTAGCCAAGATGGCGGGAATAAAGCATAAAGACAGCACCAAATTGACAGGGATTGACGGACTTTGGGGAATCAAGTGGCCATGGGAAGAATATAAGGATTTAGACAGATCACGCTTGAATCAATACATGTTTATTCTCGTAGAAGGAAAGCCAGAGAGCATAGGTGAAATTTGGGAAAACATGCAATTTTGATCAATAGAGATTGTTTGATATCATCTAAATAATTAAGAGGATTACGCACGCAAAACATGGCACGTGATCGATATAGTAGAAAAAACTGGGATCAAGAAAATGACACTCTATTTTCTCTTAGGTTCCAATACACCATTGGAAAGCCTAAGGTGAGCGTCAATTTTAAGTATCTGACCTCTCGGAGATTTGCTAGTGCAAAGTTGAAAAATGAACCCATCCATTTGTCTCATTAGTCACGTTACAGTACACAGAGACGATTTTACAAAAGATCGCAGGAAAATCATAGCTGGAGGCCTTACGAAACCAATCACGTCAGTTGTTTATTACGAAGTTACCATGCTTACGGTGAGATACCTGCCCGCCGCAGTGATATACCACTGCACGGGAGTTCGGAGGCCTTAGCTATATAGTGATTTGGATATGTTGCTATAGCAATCGCATTCAGCAGTTTTAGCAATTTCTTTCCATTCACAATGACTCCTACTAATAATAATAACTTAGTTAAACTTTGAGAAGAAATCTGCTTTTGTTCAATACTTGATCAAATACAAAACATTCAAATGCAAAGAAGCTGTTCCATTGCCTTGAATGTCAATAAAGGTCAGATGTTTTTTATGTCTCTGAGGAACGCTATTACAAACAAATGTGCGATAACAAAAGCTCACTAATGTGACATTGAAAACCAATAACTGTTAAAAATGGCGATTTTACATGAAATAGTAATTGAAAATAGCTGAAACTAAATTATTTTTTCTCTTTGTTTTATGTATTCTAAAATAAATTGCCTTTATCTAAATTCGGTCAACATACTTTTTGATCCCTCCGGTTGTAAATAGCTTTGATACCTCGCTAATAAGTTGAGAATTTCGTGAACTCGTTGATGTAACAGGACAACGTACACGCCTTTGAAAACATGCCATATCTCGGTAATAAATGGTCGAATCTTTTAACTTTGGTTCTGTTCGGATAGAGAAAATTCATTCAGGGTGTGACGACAGCACGTATGTCACACAACCCCAAGCACCTGCAGAGGGTGTCAGATATGTTAAAGTGTCTTTCTAAGACTTAGAAGGAGAAATGTGAGATTTCGAGCCATATGTCTCAAGAAAATGCTCTTACCTTTCTAGTAGGATGAGTTCAGGTGCCAAAAACAGCTGATCAAAGGATATATATCATTTTCTAATTGAAACTTTTTGTTGAGCCCTGCATTTTTAACACTATTTTGACAGGAAGTCATATCCAAAATGAAAACTGAATAAAACAACATTTATCCTAAATGTAGATCAAAATACTTACTCCGACATGCAAAATGTTATTATTAATAGTAATGCTGACAATTTTTAAGAAATTTAAGCATGTAAATAAGACTTTTTTCGTCCATGATTATATAGATAAAGAATTTCTCCCTTCAGGAGCTTTGGCAGTTTGGTGTAGTGGTTAGAGCTTTTGGCTCAAACAAAGTTTTATTCTAAAAGATCTGGGTTCAAATCCCTCCGGTGGAATATGTTTTTATTCTTTATTTTTGTTTTTTTTCATTTTGATCCACAATATTTCTAAAATAAATTTTTATATATGGCACTTAAACCATATTTAGTATTTCCAAGGGTTTTAATTTTTAGATGAAATCATAGAAAGTTACTTTAATTGTTTTACACCGTTACACCGCACACAGTAAAGATTTGTTGGACCATTCTCGGATTCGAAAAATAATAGATCTACACTGTATTTTGGTAAGTTAAGCTTACAATCTAGACGACAGAATCGCAAAGATAATCATGCAACAAAATAATTTTGGAATGTGTTTTTGATCCTACCACCCCTATGAAAAAAATGTAAAATACAGGTAACCGAAAATGAATTATCCGTGGTTATCCATCCTTTGGTTCAGTTTATCAGACCATCGTGTTACAAATCGTGATAATAGTTGTGATTGAATTAAGATGAGCACCCTGGAAAATTCTGAAAAATCACCGTTTTGCTTGTGAAAATCGACCCGATGACGTTACTCATACATTGACAGTAGTCGTGTGGGAAAAGGGACACTTTCCAAGAAAACAATGTGTCCACTCGTCTCCCTCATATATATCTTTTATTGACTCTTTAGATGTCATATCATGACATATTAGTCACTAAGGTAGAGCAGTTCTTCCCATTGTCGAGTTGAAGAACTGGTATCTTTATCCTGGCTAGAACCATAGACAATTCTAGCCAGCGCCAGGCTTTTATCGAGTTAGCAGCACTCTATAACAAAAAAGGGTTTTCGAAATTACCAGCATTACCACTCTTGTGTGAAACTGTGACAATCCACGCGTAAAAATCGCCACGGTTATAGAATTGAACTCAAAGCAGTAAATTAACCATTTGTATATAAATCACAAATGAATTGGTCTTATTTTAAATGATTATCAATATTCTTACATCTTAAAGTTAATATTCAGTAATTACGCGTAATTATCCCTTGATACTATACTTCCCGGTGAATAACACCCGGGAATATTTATGATATCGAAAAATCGCATTGTCCCGCCCAATCCCGCTCTCGAAAATCGTATTCACCTCCCACACGTCATGCTCTGACACGGAGATAGAACGTCAAAGAAATCTGAGAAATAAGCATATGCCCTTTGATGAACATTGATCATGTGTATGCATTCGTTAAATGTTTTGCTGTTGATGTGTTTATGTTTAATATACAATGAAATTGTCTGTCCGTTGATCTGTACAGTACATCCGTCCGTCAATATTGGCCACATAAATTAAAACTGCTATTCATATTAAATCATATCAAAATTCATTTTATGTATACCCAGAGTATGTATCTAAGAGTGCCTATATGGTTTGTCATCGCCATTCCCAAGTACACCCTATATCCGCATCCTCCGATCACAGGGCTTCAAAATCCAGAATATATTCTTTCTTTTTACCGGGGCAAGAAGGAGGTACGGATTCTGAACACCTGCTTAGGAGGATGTATATCCGAGAAATAGCAGATTTTGATGTAAAAATCTTTAAATATTACAACGTGGTTACAATCATAGGCTTAGGTCGATAGAAATAATCTTTAAATAAAGATGGAATGGTAATCGATCTGTGTTTATTTATGAAAAAGCTAAACTCAATGATCCACAATAGCAGTTAATGATTGATAAAATTACCATTGAACGTGTGGAAAAAAACAAATTTTCTTGGTGTAATAATAGACAATAAACTCAATTGGAATGAACATATATCTTATATTATTTCAAAAATATCAAAAACACTAGGTATACTTTATAAAGTGCGTTATAAATTAAATTTGACAGCTTTACTAGATATCTATTACTCTCTTATATATTCTCACATTTCATATTGCAATATTATATGGGGAAATGCCAACAAATTCTTATTAGAAAAAATTTATGCAATTCAAAAGAAATTCGTTAAATTATCTTTAAAAGATATATATCATGCAAGTTTACCATTATTCAAGCAACTTCATATTTTAACCATATTTGATATTCACAAGTTAGAAAAAGCAAAATTCATGTTTAACATTGTAAAAGAGCCTGCACTTTTTCCATCCCATCTATTCAAACAGTATTTTAATTTTAAACACCCTCGCCTCACAAGACAAATACGACATATAATTCCATGTAGATTTAAATCAAACTTAACAAAGAAATCAGTTCAATACTCTGGATCAATGATATGGAATAAATTGCCAACTTCCCTTCAATCTCTACCCTCTCTACACTCCTTTAAATATAATTACAAAAATATGGATAAATTGTTATTGAGCTATAAGCTGTGAGCATGTAATGTTATTTTTCCACATTGTGTTGTATCCATAATGTTTATAATTTCACTCATGGATTTATCATGCAGGCAGTAATTGTATATTTTAATATTTTATAACATGTATTATTATAAATTGTATGTATTCATGTTCAACTCATATAAATTGTACACCTTTATGGTTTTTCAAATTTTGATAATGCACTGATATACCCCCTATGGGTATCTAGTGTGTAAATGTAATACTTAATCATAATGATATTACATGAATAAATAAATAAATAAAAAAACAAAAAAAAAGAAAATAAAAAAAGTTAATACTGGATTCTGTTGGTGCTGCCATCTTTATATCGGCCCAGAACCTATGGTTACAATTCACTGTGTTAGCGCAGGATCTTGGGTCCTTTATTTAATTCAGGAGCCATGCATATTCCTTATATGCCCTCAATTCAAAATGCAGAAAAATACTAATAATCTAAAAATAATCAACATTTAAGGAACCACAACACAATGGGCATATTGAAGCCAGTCCGGTAACAAAGAAATTATGGTCCCCCGGGGATTATGGTCCCCCTTTTTAAAGGCCCTTACTGGCCCTGATTGTGTATAAGATAATAAGGGATAGATTAGCATTTCAGTTTCCGCATGTCCCGAAAAACAACAAGAACAAGGACCAGTAAGTTCTCACCAAGTTTTGGAGGTCATTAAGCACCAGAAGGGTCATCTAAGGACATAATTAAGCAGTGGTTTCAACAAGCCAATACCACCCCAACACTGCAAATGATATGCTGAAATGGTTTAGACAATGCTTTGGTGGTCAGTTCATCAGTTGCAGAACGCAAACCATATGGACAGCTCATTAGCCAGATCTAAATCCCCCAAATTTTTATCTTTGAGGATTTCTCAAAGCCAATGTGTATACTGACAGGCCCCTAACAATCTAAGAGCGCAATAACTTCCCACATTAATGTGTAAAGGTCATGGTCATTAACAACTTTGGTCGCAGGATTCGTGTGTGCATAGAGAGAAGTGCCCACTTTAAGCATGTTTTGTAAAGTACTGTAGTTTTTGACAGAATTAACAGACTATCATCAAACTTTCAGAACACAATTCACATTGAATGAACTAAATAATTCTAAAATTTTAAGGCAAAATATGCAAAATTGACCGAGTTATTCAACTTTCTTACGGTCCTGTTTTTTTGGACACCCTGTATTATCATATCTTTTTCATATATCTTTATCATGTAGCTGAGGAACAGGCAATTCGATTTTTGATTACTCTCAACTAAGTTTTGAGATATGGTTCTGAAAAATCGATCAACAAAAACTCCAAATTCAATGTTATTGGTGTTAAAACGACGGGCTTCAATACACAACATAAGGACTTTACAAATATTCCTTTTGAATAACATGTTCTATTGCACATTTAACATTTTGTAATTTTGAAGAATTGAATTTATTGATCGAATGTATTTAAGACGGGCTTCATTTAAGGTCATGTAAATCACGAAACGGAATATTGACGAGACCTTAGGCCTAATGTAGAGTTTATAAAGACACCGTTCATTGATGTGATATATTTATTGAAACAACTTGGACACGCCAAACCTACGAACGTCAAAAAACTGTCGTACAGTTTTCTATACGTTGACCAAATTAGCTCATTTGAAGCAAAAAACTAAGGTGGATGTTTTAAAAAACCGGACAACTTCGTGCTAACGCATACTTAATCATAAAATAAAAATGAGGCTCTGTCAAAGATTAGTGACCGCTACAGTTATGGGTATGTTTGTTTGTATTTTAATAACAAGGGAATTGAAGCATAAGTCTTCAAAGAATACTAGGAAGATGAGTATTAGATATGATGATAGTTGGTTCAAATCAAGTTACATCATTAACGAGGAAAGTATTTGTCGGGATACTAATGCGGACATACTATTCTACATCCATACTGCGCCGAATCATAAGAACCACAGGGATATAATACGTTCAACCTGGGGAGGCAAGAAGCAGTATAGGGATTACAAAATTACAATGGTGTTCTTATTAGGACATAGCAATGACGATCAAATCAATGAGGGTATACATAATGAAAGCACCATTCACCATGACATCATACAAGGGACCTTCAGAGACACCTATCTTAATCTTACATATAAGGCTAGGATGGGGCTAAATTGGGTCAATGCCTATTGCTCAAATGCAAAGTTCATTATTAAGACAGATGATGATGTATTTGTAAACATTCCGATTCTCATTAAACAACTTGAGGAACTGGAGATAAAGAATGAGACAAAAAACCTATTGATGTGCAGGGTGATATATGGAGACAGAGTCATCCGAAATGAACTACATAAAAATTACGTCTCGGAAGATGAGTATGATGTTCATGAACCAGATATATATCCCGATTTTTGCCCAGGAATGGCCTTTGTGCTTTCGAGAAATGCCTTGATGAGGATACACACATTGCTTAACTACACAAGGTTTCTTAAAGTGGATGATGTTTATATAACAGGGATTCTAGCCAAAAAGGCGGGAATAAAGCATAAAGACAGCACCAAATTGACAGGGATTGACGGACTTTGGGGAATCAAGTTGCCATGGGAAGAATATAAGGATTTAGACAGATCACGCTTGAATCAATACATGTTTATTCTCGTAGAAGGAAAGCCAGAGAGCATAGGTGAAATTTGGGAAAACATGCAATTTTGATTAATAGAGATTGCTTGATATCATCTAAATAATTAAGAGGACTAGGCATGCAAAACATGGCACGTGATATAGCAGAAAAAACTGGGATCAAGAAAATGACGCTATTTGCTCTTAGGTTCCAATACACCATTGGAAAGCCTAAGGTCAGCGTCAACTTTAAGGATCTGACCTCTCAGATATTTGCTAGTGCAAAGTTGAAAAATGAACCCATTCATTTGTCTCATTAGTCACGTTACAGTACACAGAGACGATTTTACAAAAGATCGTAGGAAAATCATAGCTGGAGGCCTTATTCACAATTATAGCTATATCAGGAGGAGTGAGTAGCTCCCATAATTCTTTCATATTCTATCGTATTCGGGGATTCCCCATTACATCATCTCTTGCATCATCTCCAATCAAATTGCAGGATTCGATCACGTGAACAATCATGGGCACATGCTCTCTCAGTGCTGCGCATGCGCAGAGTTAAATTTTATATCGTGAGAATGGCGTTTACATCAGTTCAACATCGTCATTTCAAACCTACGGTAATATTATTGAAGTTACTCGATCCATACTTGTAGAGAATACTCATAAAACTACAGTGAACATTTGGAGATCCATTTCAACGGAAAATCGAGGCCTGTTTATAAAATTTGTTTTCGAACGTGCTAATATGATAGGGCATCTTTGGGAATTCTCCCCCCCCTGAGCTATATAGTGATTTGGACATGGTGCTATAGCATTCAGCAGTTTTAGCAATTTCTTTCCATTCACAATTCACTTTGAGAAGAAATCTGCTTTTGTTCAATACTTGATCAAATACAAAACATTCAAATGCAAAGAAGCTTGCTTGAATGTCAATAAAGGGGGGGGGGTGTATAGAGGGTCTTGGAAATGCATATACAATATTTTTCAGCTCTCTTATACCATATACAATATTTTTTCACCCCTTTTATACCATATACAATATTTTTCACAGCTCTTATACCATATACGATATTTTAGGTGAAATACAATATACAATAATTTTGAAACTGCTTTTGATTAAAGTTTGGATATTTATAAGGAAATAATATTAGGAGAGAATCCATGTACTAAAGTAAATGTATTATTATAAGGGAAATAGACTCCAGACTGTTCAGAAAAGCTGTGACCACATTTTATTTTCAGGTAAACAAGTTGATTTAAAACACATTTATGATATAAGATTCATGACTTATCTTTAGTGATTTCACAACCTACTTTGACCAAAAAACTAACTTTAACATTTCTGCAATTTGCTAAAGCCATTAGCCCATTACGAGTGTAAAAGTACCATAAAGATATTCAAAATTAGCACAAAACCTGCATCATTGAAATGGGTGGAACTCAGTGTTCCTCTTTCTTATGACCTACTTTCCCATGACTTATTTTAATGTCAATGGAATCCTTCATAGTGAGCCAGGGAATAAAACCCTTGAAACATAATTGATGCAAAATTGAGAATGTGGAATAAAAGATTCATCATGTGTTCTATGAAAATAAAGTTTGCTGAGGAAAATATGTATCAGATAGGTAATGAAGATTCACAATGCACAATAATTTTGTAAAGCAGTTACCTGAAAATATTAAGTATTGACAATAGTTTCAGAAATAAAGGACTTCACAAACTTCCATGTAGATAATTCATTTTTGATTGGACTCCAGTCTGGAAATTAGAGTTTGAAATAAAGGCAAGATGAGACTTGATTGTTTAAACATTTGAAACAAGAGACACATCAGGGTTTCAGATAAGGCAGCCTTAAAGACAGTATAAGTTAAACAAAGGTGTGTCAAAATTAAGTAAATTTCCATAAAGGTCAAACCACATGTTTCACGAATGATTTCAATGCAAAGATGTATTGATGAGAATGAAAACTACTCTATGTAACTGGAAGTAACTTTCTTTTAAAGGACCACAGACGGTATCCCAACAGATTTCAGTCATATATTGGATTTTGGCTATTTTCTGAGGACTTGAACAGGTGCATATGTAAGGCCAATGCATTAACTCCAGGACAAGCAATCATAGAGATTATAAAATAATTTGGACTTTATGTCAGGGAAGGTGCAAATTTGCACCCCATCAACATGTTTTTTCTGTAATGTTGTCCTGATTTCCAGCCCTTTCCACACCTGTTTTTCAATGTTTGTTGCATCGATCACTCTGTTGCGTTTTAAATGAAAATATGATTCATGCAGGGATTTTAAAGATATCAATTTGAATGACCAAAATTTAGCTGAAAACAATGGATCACATGAGTTTTCCCTATGGGAAAATAACATGGGAAATACATGTACTGTTTTCCACTTCATCCCAAATAAATCATATTTTAGAGGTTAACTGTGTCTCAAAGGGCAACATATTGGTGCATCAAACATTGAAAAAACATATGTGGAAATTTAAGGGCTGAAAATCAGGACAACATTTCAGAAAAACCTTCCCTGTCTCAAAGTCCAAATTATTGTATTACCTCGATGAGTGCTTGATCTGGTGTTAATGCATTGGCTTAACATATGCACCTGTTCAAATTCCCAATAAATAGCCGAAATCCAACATATGACAGTTTGAAGACCAAATAAAAACCTTTTGCTATATTATGCTATATTAGCATTGTGATGCTTGTATTAAAACATGCGCTGTATGAACACTTTATACTCAAATATTTTAATGATTTATCCCACATACCCAGAAACACGAGTAGCCATAATGACCATATTTTTCATCAAAATTAAGATGAGTCAATGACTTTTGGCAGTCTCACACCCGGTGATCTGATGAAATGAACGGAGGGGGGAGTAGCTGATTTTCAAATGTTGAAGATTTATTTTTTCAAGAAAAAGTTTACAATTGAATGGCTAAATGAATAGATGCAGTGCACAGGGAAATATGTTAGGTCTTCTTGGATTTTTTTTGAACTGATGGAGTTCTAAGATAAAAGATTTATTAAAGAAGGCGCAACGTCGCCAACGTGCAAATGCCAATGTTTTTGCTATAAATCAAGCAACAATGGTCTGCACAACCTGTAATCAATATATATAAGCGACGTTTTTATCACTAAATTCTTTGCCGGTTTTTTAAAAATAATTTTCCAAATGATAGATAAAAAATAATCGAAAATAATTAAAATTGAACGGAGGGGGGGGGAGTGAACGGAGGGGGGGGGTTGAGTAATCTGTCTATAAGGTGGAAGAAATTTCCACAAATTCGTGTACTGGAAAAATGAACTCACTTACTCAGTAACTTGATGTTACAACTCTGAAAAGTGAAAAATGGGGACATATGGAGTTAATGGAAGTTTCCATATGTCTTATAGACACATTACTCCCCCCCCCTCCGTTCAATTTTAATAACTTTCGATTACTTTTTATATAACGTATGTGTTTTACAAAACCAATGATCACAATAGTTTTGTGATAATTACTTTACTTACAAGTATTTATTACAGGTCGTGTAGACCCCTGTTGGTTGATTTATATGATATTCTGTGAAGAATTGAGATTAAATATGGATGGATGGGTGGGTTGATTTATAGCAAAAACATTGGCATTTGCACGTTGGCGACGCTGCACTTTTTTAATGGATCTTTTATTTTAGAACTCCACAGTTCAAAAAAAATCCAAGAAGACGTAACATATTCCCCCATCCACTGCGTCTATTCATTTAGCCATTCAATTGTAAACTTTCTCTTGAAAAAATAAATCTTCAAGATTTGTTGAATTTTCTACCGAAAATCAGCTAGATCTACTCCCCCTCCATTCATTTCTTCTGATCATCGGGCGTGATTCTTATTTGAGACTATATTTAACACCTCCTGTGAAAAATTGAATGAGAAGGGCACAAAACTCTTAGTTTGAGAAGGATTTTCTCTAAACTTACAGTATTGATTGACCTGGAATGTGGAACCAATTAGAGAGACTACTTTTTCATGTGTTTCCAACACGGTTACAGTAAGAGAGTTGGTACAATGGGAAACTTTAGGGTACAATTTCTTCATAATTGGCCTTCTTTGATTCTAGATACTATATACCATATATTTTCTATTATACCATATACCATATTTTTTACACCTCTTATACCATATACGATAAATTTTGCCCCCTCTTATACAATATACAATAAATTTTCAGCCTCTTATACGATATACAATATCTCTATACACCCCCCCCCCCCCCCAATAAAGCTCAGATGTTTTATATGTCTCTGAGGAAAGCTAGCACAAATAAATAGGCGATAACAAAAGCTCATTCATGTGACATTGAAAACCAATAACTGTTAAAAATGGCGATTTTTCATGAAATTGAAAATAACTGAAACTAAATTAATTTTTCTCGTTGTTTTATGTATTCGAAAATAAATTGCCTTTATCTAAATTCGGTCAACATACTTTTTGATCCTTCCGGTTGTAAATAGCTTTGATACCTCGCTAATAAGTTGAGAATTGCGTGAACTCGTTGATGTAACAGGACAAAACGCCTTTGAAAACATGTCATAACTCGGTAATAAATGGTCGAATATTGAGCAAGTTATGGCTATTTTAAATTCAAATAAAACCGTTAACCCGTACCGGTCCAGCTTTTGACCCGTACCGGTCAATTTTCGTTAGCTGCGTATACCAAGGGTGATATAAGTGCATGTAGAATCTATTCTGTGAAAATCGACATGGTCGTTATTTCGCACCAATACGTCATTAGGGGATATTGAGAAAATGAATTATCCGACCGTGGTTATCCAGCCTTTGGTTCAGTTTATCAGACCATCGTGTTACAAATCGTGATAATAGTTGTGATTGAATTAAGATGAGCACCCTGAAAAATTCTGAAAAATCACCGTTTTGCTTGTGAAAATCGACCCGATGACGTTACTCATACATTGACAGTAGTCGTGTGGGAAAAGGGACACTTCCAAGAAAACAATGTGTCCACTCGTCTCCCTCATAACAAAAAAAGGTTTTCGAAATTACCAGCCATTACCACTGTGACAATCCACGCGTAAAAATCGCCACGGTTATATTAAATTAACCATTTGTATATAAATCACAAATGAATTGGTCTTATTTTAAATGATTATCAATATTCTTACATCTTAAAGTTATTTAGTAATTACGCGTAATTATCCCTTGATACTATACTTCCCGGTGAATAACACCCGGGAATATTTTTGATATCGAAAAAATCGCATTGTCCCGCCCAATCCCGCTCTTGAAAATCGCATTCATCTCCCAATCCCGCCCACGAATGGTATTCACCTCCCTGTCGAAGTTTTGCCAAACAAAGCTTCCTTTTAGGTTTACTTGGGTCGATGTAATGATGCTCTTATGTGAGAAACATTTTCCAAATAAAATTGAAAATAGAGATTTTGAAGTATGAGACGGCAACTTATATTTTCATCATCATTCTCTGACAAGGAGATAGAGTCAACGTCAGAGAAATCTGAGAAATAAGCATATGCCCTTTGATGAACATTGATCATGTGTATGCATTCGTTAAATGTTTTGCTGTTGATGTGTTTATGTTTAATATACAATGAAATTGTCTGTCCGTTGATCTGTACAGTACATCCGTCCGTCAATATTGGCCACATAAATTAAAACTGCTATTCATATTAAATCATATCCAAATTCATTTTATGTATATATCCAGAGTATGTATAAGAGTGCCTATTTGATTTGTCATCGCCATTCCCAAGTACACCCTATATCCACATCCTCCGATCACAGTTTACCGGGGGAAGAAGGACGTACGGATTCTGGACACCTGCTTAGGAGGATGTATATCCGAGAAATAGCAGATTTTGACGTAAAAATCGTTAAATATTACAACGTGGTTACAATCATAGGCTGAGGTCGATAGAAATAATCTTTAAATAAAGATGGAATGGTAATCGATCTGTGTTTATTTATGAAAAAGTTAATGCTGGATTCTGTTGGTACTGCCATCTTTATATCGGCCCAGAACCTATGGTTACAATTCACTTTGTTAGCACAGGATCTTGGGTCCTTTATTTAATTCAGCCATGCATATTCCTTATATGCCCTCAATTCAAGCAGAAAAATACTAATAATCAAAAATTATCAACATTTAAGGAACCACAACAAAATGGGCATACTGAAGCCAGTCCGGTAACAAAGAAATTATGGTCCCCCAGGGATTATGGTCCCCCTTTTTAAAGGCCCTTACTGGCCCTGATTGTGTATAAGATAATAAGGGATAGATTAGCATTTCAGTTTCCGCATGTCCCGAAAAACACTTTAGCGATTGACTGATGGGGCAGTAACTATACGTTGGCGATAATGCTGAAATGGATTTCTTTGAAAACTAGCTATATAGTTTTTATGTAATAAATTGAAGTGAAGAACATCTACTGGATGAGCGTGGTGTAAAAGCGGTTTTGAAAAGTAGCAAATTTCTCTTCATATAGCTTATTTGTGGTTTATTATTATACATTGATTCTGAAATCATTGGTGTCTAGTTTTTCAGCGTTTTGGGAATATTCAGATTTATACCCCTCTGGTGGAATTTTAAGGGGGTACTTGGAAAACCATATATCATTCCTAGAATATAGAGCCAATCATCTTGATTTTTCCAGGTAATCATGTACTTATCATGTTCTACCATTATGACAAGTTTCATTAAAATTGATCAACTGGTTGCTATGGAAACGGAGATCATATGTTAAAAAGTACACATTTTCGTCAAAATGTACGATACCCCATGAGACAAAACACATATTATTTTCATGAAATTGGAAGGAATCACCATGAAACCATTTTAGAAAACTTATTCAAAGTATATTTGATAATATTAAATCAACTGCTGTTTTATCTTATCCACACAGTGGAATCTATTGCTGATGATTATATGACAATGCAAGTAAATTTAGAAAGGGGATGTGGCACTTTTCCAAAGAATTCTTTATTTGTGTTCAACTTTTTGAAGAAAATAAGTAACCATTTGTCCTGAAATTAACAGATATTATTCACATCATTATGTTTGACTATCATGGAAAATTTCATCAGTGTTGGATTACTGGTTACTATGGTAAACAGATTTATACCCCATTGGTATGATTTTAAGGGGGTACAATGAAAGCCATCTATAATTCCTAGAATATTCAGCCATTCATCTTGATATTTACAGGTAATCATCTACTTATAATGCACTACCACTATGACAAGTTTCATTAATGTTTAACACTTGGTAGCTATGGTAACAGAAATAATTTATTAAAAAATACACATTAAGGAGATACTATGTATAATTCCTAGAATATTCAATTAATCATCTTTATATTTATGGGTAATCATCTGCTTATCACGTCTTACTAGTATGACAAGTGCCATCAATGTTGGTCAATTGGTTGCTATGGTAACAGAAATTATTTCTTAATAATTGCACATCAAGGGGGTACTATGTATAATTCCCAGAATATTTAATCAATCATCTTGATATTTACAGGTAATCATCTGCTTATCATGTCCTACCAGCATGACAAGTGCCATCAATGTTGGTCAATTGGTTGCTCTGGTAATAGAAATAATTTGTTAAAAAGTGCACATTAAAGGGGTACTATGAAAGCCATGTATAATTCCTAGAATATTCAATCAATCATCTCGATATTTATGGGTAATCATTCGTTTACATGTCCTACCGGTATAACAAGTGCCTTCAATGTTGGTAATTTGGTTGCTATGGTAACAGAAATCATTTGTTAAAAGAGTACACATTTTCGTAAAAATCTAAGACTCATGCAACCTTTGAGATTAAGCAGATAATATGTTCATCATTTTGGGAGAAATAAGCATGGAAACATTTCATAAAACTGATCACATCTCACCAATCACAACAGTGGACGCTTTATTGCCATCACTGGTCATCAACGGATATGTTTTACACTCAGAGTAATACATGCTGTTGTTCTCAATTTTTTTATGTCTGCTGTTTTTTTCAAGTGTTCATTGTTTTTAGAATTCATTAAGAAGCATTTCCAGTATTTTTAATTGGGTGTAATCGTTGTATATATCTCTTAGTTTGTTTATTACAAGTGACGTGGTAACTTGTTGATGGCAAAAGAGAGCAAAATTGGCTTGACCAACCCATTCCACCTGATGATCTCATAGACATATAGTCATATAAAGATTGCAACGGATGCTTAGACATTGAAAGATCTATGAATGAGGATTTTGATGCAAATGATATAAAAGATGACTAAGTGAGATCAGCTCATAATTTACTATGTCCCTACGCATAATGTGACAGCCGCATTCTGCATAGTTTTATTATCATAAGCAAATACAATACATCAAATGGCCCAGATGAAATATCCATTGATTAAATATTATCAGACATACTCAAAATAGGTAAAATGTTTTCATGCTAATTCCTCCCAATTTGATGAAGATTTTCAATGTCTTAGGGTGTGTCTTAAAATTTTACGAAATATGTACTTTTTTAACAAATAGATTTCTACCCACATTTGACCCACATTGATGAAACTTGTCATCATGGTAGGACATGATAAGTAGTAGATTGTATGTAATTAGAAAGATTTCGCACGGCGTGAATTTACAACTTATAACGTATACTTATACTTATAAGCAAACTTACAAGGTGTTTCATAATATGGGGTTTTCGTCAGGAAAGATCTTCTCGGACTGTAATAAATAAAGGTCAAAGGGATGCCTTTGTTCTTTCATGAATTGTAGCATGTTTAGTTGATCCAAATGTGCTTGTCTAGAATAAAATAGGCTCATATATAGTACGTATGTTATAGACCTATCTCTTCTCAAATTGCCTTTTTAAGATGCTCGTTATGAAACACCCTGTATGTCATTTGTTGAGCTACTGAATGGGTCGTTTCCAGAAATTGCTAGAACCTTCTGGTTTGATTGGTGTTTCAAATTGATGGTTAACGTATTTGATTGGATACTGTTCCTACTCAGCAAATTATTCTTAAAAAATGCTTACGGTCAATTGTTCCACACACATGCAGGTAAAGCTTTATACGGAGATCCAACTCTATACGTTTATCATCTCGTATATATACCGTTTTGTAAGTTCATTGAACTTATACTGATCATGAAAACTTTGAAATAATCAACTTGTTTATGTAATGACTCGCTTTAAAGGATCATGACTCACTTTAAAGGATCGTGTTTATAATACACTACAACTACTAGGACACGGAAGCAAGCATTTAACTATAATGTGCATAATCTACACGTGCAGATGACAGTGCATTCACAGTCTCTAGTTGATGGAGCTTTTCTATATCGGGAATAGTTATGTTCCATTAAGTACAATTTGAAATTGATTTTAGTAAATATAATAGTTCGACACGACCCTTTAAAGTATATGTATACGTATAAGTTGTACTTTCACGTATGTGCGAAATCTCTCTATTATCATAATGATTATTTTGATATTATAGTACGCCCTAATGTGTACTTTTTAACAAATGATTTCTGCTACCATAGCAACCATTTCCCCGCATTTATGAACTTTGTCATAGTGTAAGAACATGGTGAGTAGATGACTACCTGTCAATAACAAGATGATTGGTTAGATATTCTAGGAATTATATATGGCTTTCATAGTACCTCCCTTAATGTGTACTTTTGAAAAAATGATTTATGTTTCCATAGCAACCAATTGATACACATTGATGAAAATTGTCATGCTTGTAAGACATGATATGTAGACGATTACCTGTAAATATCAAGATGATTGGCTGTATATTCTAGGAATTATAGATGGCTTTCATTGTACCCCCATTAAAAATCAAACCAAGGGGTATAAATCTGCATACTATAGTAACCAGTGAACCAACACTGATGAAACTTTCCATGATAGTCAAACATAATGATGTGAATAATATCTGTAAATAACAGGACAATTGGTTATTTATTTTCTTCAAAACTTTGGACACAAGTTAAGAATTCTTTGGAAAAGTGCCACGCCCCCTTTCTAAATTAATTTGCATTGCCATATAATCATGAGCAATAAATTTCACTGTGTGGATAAGATAAAACAGCACTTGATTTAATATTATCAAACATACTCTGAATAAGTTTTCTAAAATATTTTTATTGTGTTTCTTTCCAATTTCATTAAAATAATATGTGTTTTGTCTCATGGGGTGTCTTACATTTTGACGAAATTGTGTACTTTTTGACATATGATCTCCGTTTCCATAGCAACCAGGTGACTAACTTTGATGAAACTTATTACTTTTGTAGGACATGATAAGTACATGATTACCTGTAAATATCAAAATGATTGGTTGTAAATTCTAGGAATTTTTCATGGCCTTTCTAGTACCCCCCTCAAAATCAAACAAGGGTGGTATAAATCTGAATATTTCCTAAACGCTGAAAAACTAGACACCAGTATTTTCAGAATCAATGTAGAATCATAAACCACAAATTACTGACATAAAGAGAAATTTGCTGTTTTTCAAAACCACTTTTACACCACGCTCATCCAGTAATCCATTTTGAAACGAAGACGGGTGTTGTGTTGCGTTGCATAATGCACCTAGCATTATAAAATGGCCAATGCAAATTTAGTCTGACTTTGGATTATCTTGTGCCAAGAACATCTTTACGTTCCTGCACAGTCACGCCTAACCATCGCGTAAGCAGGCGTCACCGTACAGCGTCAAAAAATAAAGTAGTACAGTTTTCTGTACGGTGACGAAAATTAACTGAGTTGAAGCAAAAACTATAATGAGGGTTTTAAAAAGATTAATTAGATGAAAATAAATACGATTTCGGGTGTAATCATACTTTTCAGAGAAAAAAAAACAGGAGTTTTTTTTAAAAAAACAGGAGAATCCAGGAGATATTTTGCAAAAAACAGGAGAAAAACAGGAGACTTTTACTGAAAAAAACAGGAGAAAACAGGAGACTTCTTTTAAAAAACAGGAGAAAACAGGAGGTTTCTTTTAGAAAACAAGTTAACATCTAAAAAACAGGAGATTTTCAGTCTAAACAGGAGATTTTCTTTAAAAACAGGAGAAAACAGGAGGTTTCTTTTAGAAAACAAGTTACCATCTAAAAAGCAGGAGAAAACAAGAGACTTCCAGTCTAAACAGGAGATTTTCTTTAAAAAACAGGAGAAAACAGGAGACTTCTTTTAAAAAACAGGAGAAAACAGGAGGTTTCTTTTAGAAAATAAGTTACCATCTAAAAAACAGGAGAAAACAGGAGATTTTCAGTCTAAACAGGAGATTTTCTTTAAAAACAGGAGAAAACAATTTATTTTAAAAGCATGAGAAAACAGATTATCTTTAAAAACAGGAGAAAGCAGAAAACTTCAAAGAAAACACATGTTCTTATAAAAAAGACTCTATTTATGGCCAGAAAATACTAATGGTGAAAGATATGATGGTCCAAAATCACTTGCAATACCGGGTTGCAATCTATAGGCCTACTGCACATGGCTAGGTCCAGGATCAAGGAGGATTGGCTCCCAGAATGCAACATCGATACTCTGTCGATATTCTTGATGTCATGATTGCAAAATTCGAATTCAAACAGCCGCTATTTTATTCACTTCAACATTTGTATCGTTAATTTTGGTCTTATTTTCAAACGAAAATGCAGTTTGAATTCGAATTTTGTAGTCACGACATAGGGAGTATCGGTATCGATGTTGCATCCTAGGAGCCAATCCTCCTTGGTCCAGGATGGGAAAACCAAAAAGCTTACCGTAAATGTGACTGATAAATCTCAATCTTTGACAAACTTCAATGGTAAAATCATTCAAACTTATTTAACATGATTTCTCTTAATGTATATACATGTACATGCTTAATCTTGGTAGGCTTACGCAATCGTGCATAAATAGACAAAATTATTCTTACCCCGTTTCACGGACATACTTGCGCAGATTCTTATCGCCTCCGCTCAGGAGATTATCTACGTAATACGCATGCGCTAGGATCGTAATAAAGGATGGATTCGCTCTTACTGATTAAAATTGTTGCGCGTGCGCTAATTTCATTGTTGTTGATTGGACATTTATATTAGATTAACTTTGTTTTTCATGATTAGATGTCGCTGGAGTTAATTGACTTATATAGATACTGGAGACGATCGATGAGTACTCGGATTCAAGTTAAAAATCGGGAGGTAGGAGGAAAAAACGGGAGGACATAGACAAAATCGGGGGATTTTTACCTAAAACATGCGAAGTTTTTTGTAGAAATCGGGGGAAATCGGGAGAAAAAATCGGGAGATGATGAAAAATTACAAAATTAGAAAATCGGGAGATGGCAAAATTGCGCAGGAGATGGGTTAAAAAAACAGGAATCTCCCGATTTAAATCGGGAGTTGGCAACTGTGGTTGTAATAAAAACAGCATTCTCTTAAGAATGGTTTTATTTTTCTAATTATGATAAAAGTTTTTCGAGCACTGCTCGGATTTTTTCTGACTGGATCGGCCCATATAATCGACTCAGAGAAAAATTGTGTTTTTTCACTTTTCGTTTGGTTATTATTTTCCCTGTCGTCTGAGAGTATGGATTATTTTTATGAGAATATGTATTTGTTATCTACACAGTTTAGAACAGATGAATATTCGGCAAATAATCATTCAGTGTATTTATTTAAAAAAGATCAGAACTGTACGGTGACGCATCAGCTGTACGGTGACGCTTCCTTAGATTTTATGAAGTGCTCTAAGCTTACTATTCGAACAAGAGGTAAAGAAGCGTCAGATCTACATGTACATTATCACTGGTAAGTATCAGGCGAAGGTTACAGCCGTCACCTTCGCATTTAAGATGGCGGACAGGAAGTATTAATTTCGATATTTTTAGTTTTCATGGAATTAACTATTTGAAAGTTGACGTAATGCTTTGGTATCATTTTAACTAAACCAGGCTTTTCTCATATGACTAACAAAGATAGCCTACACAGCCATCTTTACCCCATGCGAGATATTGCATCTTTCATCCTAAAAAGTCACACGTGCAAGATGAGATTTACTTGTGACATCCCTTGTTTTAAAACATCAATAACATAGCAACAAGAGAGTTTTTGGTTTCATGATCTTTACCGTATCATACATTTCCAGTAACCTTCCATAAGCTGTGAAAGATATCGTTGAACTGTAGCGCCCATGCACTATATATGAACAAATGATCATACTCCAGAGTTTCCATTTCATACAACCTTAGTCTCATTTAGTTCATCAAAGCATAGCGTCACCGTACAGCTGGTGCGTCACCGTACAAATTTGATCTTTTTTAAATATACATAATGAATGGTTGTTTGCTGAATCTTCGCCCGTTCTAAAATGTGTAAGTAACAAATACATATTCTCATAAAAATAATCCATACTCTCAGACGGTAGGGAAAATAATAACCAAACAAAATGTGAAAAAACAACCTTTTTTCACTCTTGTCGATTATGTGGGCCGATTCACTCAGAAAAAATCCGAACAGTGCTCGTAAAACGTTTATCATAATCAGAAAGTTAAAACCATTTCTAAGAGAATGCTGTTTTTATTTCACATGAAATCGTATTAGTTTTCATCAAATCAATTTTTTAAACCCTTGTCATAGTTTTAGCTTCAAAGCAGTTAATTTGCGTTACCGTACAGAAAACTGTACTCCGCTATTTTTTGACGCTGTACGGTGACGCCTGTAAAGAGGAATATTTGATGCATGATTGATTGAAAAAATGACTCGTTGACCCCTCCTTATATAGGGTGTCCCAAAAAAGGAAACCGAGATTAAATTGCTAATTTCTTAAAGATGAATAATAATAGGAAGAACATTTCACAGCTACCATCCTATAGGTTATGATGTCCTCTCTCTCATGATACCATCCTTCATCTGTGGAGGAAAACAGAACATCTTGGTATCATATGAAATAAGAAATAATGACACAAACGATGGCGAGTTTTCCCTAACATTATTCATCTTTGAGAAATTAGCAATTTAATCTCGGTTTCCTCTTTTGGACACCCTGTATAGGTCCCAGGAACATGTTTAAAAATGAACATTGTTTTTTATACATGTTTTCTGAGCTATGCCTCCCCACCGTCCCCGATTTACCGCGGCACTGGGGATGAACTGGAAACGAGGGAGGTTTTGCCTCGTATCAAAATGGCGGCGCGTGAAAAAATTTCATTCGGTAAGATTTTTGTTTTTTACAATTTTCGTGCTTTTATCCTTCAAATTAAAACTTAATATTTGGCAAGTAAATAGTTCATAAGTTCCGGTTTTATAATATGATTACAAATTAGAAATCAATACTGGCATTGCTGAGATATTTACATATCAATTCTCTCACTTAGGAAACGAGGCATGTTTCTCAAGGAAACGAGGCAGCTATATAGCATTCTTAAGAATGAAACGAGGCAACCATATTTAATTAAAAATGTTTTTGTTTTTATTACAGAACGGGGCCTACAAAAAGAAGCGTCCCTGTTCAAATGCTATTTCTGTAACACAGGGAACGACAACGTTGCTGATATTGTATTCCATATGATGCAACAGCATGATGGTAATCTCTCTGTACGGAAACGAACGTTAGATGAGAAAACAGGTTCATATGTATACACGTCTCATCATTTTGGCGTTGCCATTGAACGTGTAAGAACGCTTAAGAAGGAAGGGCATACATGTACTGTGATGATAAATTCTGATATGCAGTTGAGAACGACGGATCGAGAGAGAATCAAGTAAATATATATTCAAATTATTAACAGTTTGATTGTGTTTTGTTGGTTAATAGCAACTGAGTTTCTATATGGTATGCCTTTGGGCGAATGTTCCCCTTTATAAAGGCGCACATGGGCGTTTATTTCCTTTTAACTGATGTCGCAAAACTTGTAAATGTTTTATACTTGATCGCAAATGGAGTTATGAATTGCCAGAAATGTAAAATTATTTTGACTACCCTGTACGAGGTATGCATATTAGGAGTTATTAATGTGCCCTAAACCAGGGTCCCTCTACATCCCGCTCTATATGCACATGTAGCAGTATAAGCTGCTATCAGATATATTCTTTATAGTAATGGCATTTTCTTCGTGCAATGGATCTATACAATCGCATGATGAATCAACAATTGATTAGACGATGGTCTCGACGATGATCCAGACGGTGATCTCGACGATGATCTCGAAGAACTCAAAACAATAATTCCCCGATTAGTTGAAAAAATGCAGAAAACTAGAAAAACAGCAACTCCACGGAGTAGCAAATCCCACCGAACGGCAGTTGAGTTACCAAAGATTACGAAAATGAAAAATGGCAGCCATTCTGAAGATCAGCCGCCATCTTAAAATATTTTCTCGAACAGAGCTACTGTGTTTCTAGGCATCAGCATATAAAATTTGAACCAAATCTGTTCACTGGTATTTGACTTATCAAAGATTACGTTTTTTCTTATGAAATGGCTACCATTTTGAAATTCAGCCGCCATCTTGAAAAAAAATTCTCGAACAGATCTACTGTGTCCCTAGGAATCATCATATAAAAAATGAGCCAAATCTGTTCACTGGTATTTGAGTTATCAAAGATTACGTTTTCTACGAAAAATGGCGTCCATTTTGAAATTCAGCCGCCATCTTGAAAATTCTTTCTCGAACAGATCTCCTTTGTCCCTAGGCATCATCATAAAAAATTTGAGCCAAATCCGTTCACTGGTATTTGAGTTATCAAAGATTACCTTTTTTACGAAAAATGGCCGCCATTTTGAATATCAAGCCGCCATCTTGAAAATTCTTTCTTGAACAGATCTATTGTGTCCCTAGGCATTATCATATAAAATTTGAGCCAAATCCGTTCACTGGTATTTGAGTTATCAAAGATTAAGTTTTTTTACGAAAAATGGCCGCCATTTTGAAATCTAGCCGCCATCTTGAAAATTTTACTCGAACATATCCACTGTGTCCCTAGGCATCAGCATATAAAATTTGAACCAAATCCGCAAACCAGTATTTGAGTTATTAAAGATTACATTTTTACGAAAAATGGCGGCCATTTTGAATTCAGTGGCCATATTGAAAATTCCTTCTCGAGCAGAGGTCCTACACCCATAAGGCATAAGCCTATAAAATTTGAATCAAATCCGTGAAACGGTATTTGAGTTATCGCCAGGACAAACAGACGGACGGACGGACGGCTTTCCTATATCCCTCTCGAACTTCGTTCGGTGGGATAATAAATAGATCATCAGATTTTATATCCGTGTTGATGAATTTTTTCACGCGCCGCCATTTTGATACGAGGCAAAACCTCCCTCGTTTCCAGTTCATCCCCAGTGCGCGGGGAGACTTGTAGTTTCCATGAAGTAACATTTGCTCATTTATAAATAAATCTAGATTTTGAGAAATGATAGATTTAAAATACACGAAAAGGCATTTGGGCTCGGGGATACCATCGATTCAAGGTTAGAAATATCATTCAACTTTTTAGGTGTAAAAGTATCATATTTCAAGGTATAATTCAAGTACAAAATCCATAAAAGTTTGATCACGTTGTTTATTTTCTTATGACACTAATCGAGTACTAGAGATATAGTACCTTTTTGATCGATTATTAGCTTCATGCCCAACGCCTTTTTGAACCCCATGCTCAAGGCATTTTCCTCCAAACTCAAGCGAATCTAAGAACTTTAACGATAAAGGGCCAATTAGACTTCATGGGAGGCCATGGGACTCAATGGGGGACGATGGATGTAGTAAAACTATGATCTAGGTTGTCACGCATTTGATGTTTCTTAAAAAATGGAAAAATGTGAATCATCCTAACTTGGCATGCATAGCCAGGATGAGGCAGATTTGGCGTTTGTTTCGTCGCTTTTTACCATACTTTCCGTCGCTTTTTTTCTCCCTGGCTACGTCACTGACTGAGATAGCAAACTTTCAATTAATTACTCTTGGTCGTAGTCAGCTTTTACCAAGGGGGATTTTGCCAGGAGTGAGCTTTTCGACAGTTTTGCTAAAAAAATCACGCGAAAGTGCTAAAAGAACGCATGATTTTGAATTTTTTGGTCATATGGGGGCCGAGTCCTTCGTCTACGTGCGATCAAGTGCTGTGACACTTTTTGGGGTGTGGGAGGTGTGGGGGATGGTGCGATGGGGAAGCGGGCTTAGGGTTGGCATGTGCTAGATTGTACTGTACATTGTATATGTATACGAAATACTGCTGCATCTAGTTGAAATAGTCCAGAGCGGGAAAATGGCCATCGGCCAAACCGATTCACTTTAGTGTGTTTGTTTGTAAAAATAATCTCTAAATTATAGCATTAACATTGTAATAAAGAATATCATTTATAGTATCAAACTAAAGCCAGAAAGTTGAAATTTTCCATCCATACCGAAATGTACAGTTCCGGTATCCGAAAGTGGACGAAAAATAGTAACAAGTAAAATATGTTTGTTTTACTAAGTACTAATTAAGACTATTTATACAATTATCTTCAGTTTTCGTAAGTCTCTTATCTAAATTGGATTGATATAAAGCAAACTAAACACACTAGCTTTCGATTAAAGTATCAAACACTCATCGGAACATATTATTCAAACTTCAATATTACATTTAAAAATAGGTAAGAAACACATATTTGTAAAGAGAATCCATATTTAATGGTTACACTGTGATAATATATAGTAGGTCGTTCTCTGACGTCCGCGTAACATAGTATAAAGCGTGAACATGAACTGAGGAAAACATTCATTTTTAAATTTCAACGTAAACCACACAGCAATCGCAAACCTCTCAATATGTCTGTATCACCAGCAAAGAAGAAAGCCAGTGCTAAGAAACCAGCGGAGCACCCTAAATACATCGAGATGATAACACAAGCTATCATGGCACTGAAGGAACGTACTGGATCATCCCGTCAAGCCATCCTTAAGTACATCAAGGAAAACTTCAAAGTCGGTGACAATGTCGATGTGCACGTTAAAATGGCTCTTAAACGGGGAGTAGCATCGGGAGCCCTCGCCCAACCCAAGGGGACTGGAGCATCCGGTAGCTTCAAAGCTGTCAAAAAAGTAGCGACACCAAAGACACCAGTCAAGAAGACTGCAGCAAAAAAACCTGCCAAGAAGCCAGTCGCTAAGAAAACACCAGCTAAAAAAGCTAAGAAACCAGCAGCAAAGAAACCCGCCACTAAAAAATTCACACCAAAGAAACCAGTAGCAAAGAAATTGGCAGCAAAGAAACCAGCAGCTAAGAAACCCACAGCAAACATGGCAAAGAAACCAGCCAAGAAACCCGCTGCCAAGAAGGCCGCCAAGAAGCCAGCAAAGAAATGAACTGTATCACAACAGTTAGCTAGAAACAAACGGCCCTTCTCAGGGCCATCTATTACTTACAAAAGATAAAATTATTTATGAATGCCGCAGTGAAGCTGGTACAATGTGTATACTATTATGATGAAAACGTATTTGATTCCTTGGTATTTTTAAAGGTAATTGCCACAGAAACCCTCGTATGCAATGTATACGTATTATGATGATAGCGTATTTGATTCCTTGGTAATTGCCACAGAGACCCTCGTATGCAATGTGTACGTATTATGATGATAGTGTATTTATTTGATTCCTTGGTAATTGCCACAGACCCTCGTATGCAATGTATACGTATTATGATGATAGCGTATTTGATTCCTTGGTATTTTTAAAGGTAAATGCCACAGAAACCCTCGTATGCAATGTGTACGTACTGTATTATGATGTACATGTATGGTAGCGTCTTTGATTTATAAAATAATTTTATAGGTAATGTTTGTTTCCAATAAGTGGCTCCATTTTAGGATTATAAACGTGATATCACACTTTTTGATGAATTTTTACTTCATATTTTAGAAATAATTTGATTTGAAAGATTTAAAGAATTATACCAGTTATTAACGTTTTTTGTTGCACTTTGTACATACAGTACATGTAATTTGCAGCATATTACACAAAAATATTCACAAATTGAAAAATTGTCTTGTTAAGAGCAATAACAAAAAACGATGAGCTATGATTTTTATTATCTTCTTGTCATCCAATATAAAATTAGAGATAAAAACGCATGGGCAGTGAGGCAGTCTAAATACCTAACTTATACGCATGTTCGTGCATTTACAAAATTCGAGTAGTTTTGAGTATGGTCTATAAACCAACGTTAACTGTGGTAACCACGAAGCCTAAAAATAACGTATAAGTAATTTAACTCGCTTCACATAATTTTCAAAGCCTCTTAAAGTCCCCGTCTAAAGTTTGAAAATATTTTTTTATCATTCATTTACTATTTGTCATTACTTAAAAAGTTATTTCAGAGATTTTTGAAAAAAAAGTTTTTTTGAAAAAAAAGTTGTGAGTATTTCATTTCTCAAATATTCAAATTTCCCGCCATTTTTCATAAAAAGTTTAAAAAATTTAATCATCAAATATTTCTTAATGCATTTCAAAAAAGATTATATTTTGAACACCAATGCAACGATTGAACAAAGGACACACTATTTCAATAATAAAATGCCATATTTAATGGGTCACTTCAATGTTTTAGCATATCAAAAAGATTTGGCAACATTAGTGATGTCACTAAGGTAAGAAAAACTTTTTGATTTTTTCGATGTCAATCTTTTCTAAATATGCTAGACTTCAATTATAAACCAATGTTGATTGTCTAACCAGGTTAAAGGGAAGACTATATCATGTTTTAGATATCACTATCGTTGTTCCATTGGTTTTTATGAGAACTAAAATTTTGAAATGCATTTTCCTCGGAACCATTTTCATGCACTGAGGAGTTCATTTCTCTCTTATTTATGAACCGATTTTCTTAATTTTTTCAGCAGAAAACATGCAGAGATGAACGCTATGCATTGGTATGAATTGTGGCTAATTAAAAGATATGTGTGACCTCTAAAAGTTAGTTTTAAATAAATTCACAAATTTTGGAACAAAAAGTCTATCAAAAACCACTTTTTGAAATCAAAAAAAAAGTTTCACATACTAGTATCACACTTTGATAACATTGGGCAAGACTACAATATAAGCCAAAGTGGTTTAAACTTTAGATGGGGACTTTAACTTTTTATGGATGCAGGACGTCCAATTGCAACTGTCCGCAATTTGCGTATTTGTCACGCATTTGCTGAAGAAATTGAAGTCACGCCAGCTTTTGTTGCGTGACAATAAGTCAGGGTGGAAAAAATTGAGGTGTCCGATATTTTGACCAAGGTGTTCAGTTTTGAATCAAGGTGTCCACAATTCGAAGGACTTCGAAGGTGTTCAACATTTGTAAGTCACTCATGTTAGGTGTTCCCAAGTTGACAGGCCTGTGGACGGTATTCGGGAATTGCTGTTCTGAGTTCGGCGTCAGTAACAAAAAGCAGGTGGTGGCATTTTACATATTAATGTCGTCTATATATTTTCCTCACCTCTGAGGTAAAAGCTAAAATATCTGAAGGATCCAATCACCCCTCCCCGTAGCGAATCCATGTAATTGTATTTATCCCACATTTTCGCTCATTTTTTTCCGCGGGAATCTTCTTTCTTAAATAAATATGCCCCCCCCCCCCGTGTTGGTTCCCAGATCCGCCCCCGAGGCTTTTCAATAAGTATCGATAAAATGTTTTAAAAGTATTGCTCATAGCCAGGATAGTATATCATGAATGGCTTATTATAATCAGTGGTCCAAAGCGGTACTGGAATTAACTATTTCAATTTCAGCAAAACCAAGTGAAATCTGGATCTTAAATACCCCCCCCCCCCCCCCCCACTGGCTACGGGCTTAAAGAAAAAAGTCAAACATTTCTTAGTCGAAGCCTAAAAGGATTGGTATCGATATGGTGAAATGAATTCAACAATGTTTTTCTCTTAAACCAATTATTGAAAACATTCTATAAAAAACACGGTCCTTTATGTCATTTTGACTAATTGACAACAATCAATTTAATGGGAAATTATTTATACATGTATATATTTTTATGTAACTGTTTTTGTTAACATTTTTTGTTTTTAGTGCAATTGGTTTTTGTTCCTTTTTACCAATTCTTGAGAATGAAATAAAATATCTTTCTAAAGCTTGTTGGAACAAAATAGTGTATACAACATTTCTTGGACCTCTCAATACTATAGACGTGTCGCAAAAAGGTCGCGCACGCATTGTTACACATTTTCGCTTTTTAACACCACAAAATGTGACGTTTTTTGAGAAAAATGTACATATATTGAAATCCTTTCGTCCTCCACATTTGCCTCTATATCTCAAAATATTAAAGGCGAATAACTCTGATATCGTATATGTATTAACAATGGGATAGGAGCATCATAAAACACGAATCAATTGATATTTTAGGTGAAATAAATATACGTGTTGCTGTGCTTGAAAATAGGCGAATGGCGTAAATTAGCCCTATTTTAATGAATTTTGAAAACCTTTCGTCCTCCACTTTTCCACATACAACTGAAAACACATACTTTTGCGAAAAAAATCAACTATTTATTAATAAACTTTAGTTTAAGAGCAAAATAATCATGTATGATTTATTAAAAATTGATCTCGTATTTTTTGTTTAATGTACACCTGAAAAGTTGAAGGTACCAAAAATGAGCAAAAAAGGTCGCTGTCAACAGATTCTATTTTTCAAACTCTATGACGTCACAATATGGGACGCTTACTAAAATTCATCCTTTGAAATAAAACTTCCATCTACCTTTATCAAGACGAAAAATAAGTATAATAGTCATATATTGTTTGAGTTATGAGCGTTTAAAGACGAAAAATAATTCAAAATGTAACGTGTCAACAGGGGATATTTGCCAGATGTTTTGGTAAAAAACTCTTTTTTCAAAGAGAACGCGCAAGAATCGTTAACGGAGTATAGTTGATCTAAAAACTTCATCGAAACAGCTTTAAAATGATATATAACTTTAATTAGAATATTATCTTATAATCCGGGGAATCAAAGTTACATTCACGCGATACCCTTAAAAACGAATGCGCCACCTTTTTGCGACACGTCATAGTTATACAAAATTTTGGTTGATTTAACAAAAAGTATTCAAAAAATTAAAACAAAAACCCCTAAAATAGATAACGATTAAGATAAACCTTTTATTTCATTAACAAGATATGCTTTTTTTAAATCAACCAAACTTTCCTTTGTACAATTACAATATTGAGAGACCTAAAGACGTTGTGTTTATGCCATTTTGTTCCAATGAGGTTCCGATACATATGATACCAAGAACAAAAAAAAATGTCTCATGTGTTTTCTAAAAGAACATAGACACGATGCCCATGTCAAGCAGCGTGCATACTAGGCACGCAGTTTGAAACTCTGACAAACTGCGCGCATATTTCAAAATGTGAGACGGGGAGGACACGACTCCCAAAAAGAGCCAAAATACGAAAAATACAAGGTTAGTCTCGTTCTAAAGATAGTACCATTCTGTGAAGATGAACTTAATTTACTCATAGTACTCAATGTTTTTCCCGATGTAAACCTAGTTATCTCAATATAAGGGTCTTAAGTAACTTCTGTGTTCAAAATTTACAGTGTAAAGTTATATCTATGTCTTTTTATCGTCATTTGCCGTTTTATTCAGCCATTGTGTCTGTGTATGCTAGAATATATAGGATCACTCCATCTGATTAAAACAGCAAAGTTTGTGTTCAAAACGATAATACGCCATAAACTTGATTTAAACATTTTTCTTGTCAAACTGCGCGCCTATATTCACATGTATTTCCCAAACTGCGTGCCTTCTATTTCAAAACTGCTTGCCTATCCAAGCTTGTTTTGTATTATTAGAAAACACAAGCGCCATACAAGGCACATATGTGTCTAATAGTAGAACCCCATAATTGAAACACTATGAGAGTCCATCCACCAAGATGGTGATCTGAAAATAAATGTTTTTTTCGTTCCCAACTTAATTGTCACTTCTATTATACATTTTGACTTTCAATATGAAAATCTCATAAAATCTGACGATAAAGCAAAATTTCCAAAGCTACATCGAAAACACCTATACGTGCCTCTGTAGAAATTCCAATGATAATATGTAGTTTTAATAGTGTATGCGCACAGATTGTAATTTCTGGCTAAAATAGGCGCGCAGTTTGTGGTTTATTTCTTTTTAATCTCCTGATTATCTGTTTTATTTCGAAATATTTTGAATTAAACATGATAAATGTGTAAGGAATTAAATATAAAACGAGTCTAAAGTATTTGTCATTTATGTTTAAAGTGCTAGATCGATTTACGTATAAATTCCCATTAAATCAGTGACGAAAATGCCATTAATCTGCTTGTGTTTTAAAACTAAGATTCATTTGCACACAGTTTTTGCTAGTATTTGCAAGATTCGTATATTCGCCACAGAATGAACGCATTGAACAAGAAAACAATGCAGGATAAATGTCTTTAAATAACGTTTCAAAATACAGACTCCAACTTAAATGATCCAATGTTCTTAGGCACGCAGTTTGTGATCGAAACAAACTGCGTGCCTAAGTAGGCGCGCAGCTTGACATGGGCACCGTTTTATATTATATATATTTCAAATTATATTCTTACCATTTAAAAGATGACCATCAAATTGACAATATGTAAAAATTTCAGATTTTTTAATGACTGGTTTAAGAGAAACGTGTGTTCAAAAAGTTCACCATATCGATACCCATCCTTTAAGAAAGCTCAGTCTTTCACTTTTCGATGATGAGACAATTCAAATGAGATGGCAGCGGTCATGAGACATAATATTCAATATTGGGGCTGGGTGATGAGCTATTGATGAAACAAGGGGGGTGGGTATTTTAACTATTTTTTACTTATAGCAGATATAGACAGGCCTATAAATTATCAATTTAGCATCATTTATTTAGCTATTGAAAAGTACGGGTCTCAAGTTTGCAATGCACATGGTTTCAGATTAGCAATGCACGGGGTTGCCTGGTTACCCTATCATACCAAACGAGTTCTCACTACGTTCTCGAAAACGGGCTTAAACTGTGTACGAACGGACGAACTAAGAACCGTTTAGAGTCACAAACTTCATGAGAACGTAAAAGACAAGCTGGACGTACTACAAACGGAACTGTCGTACTTCAATCCTACGTTTTTACTGAAGTTTTTAGAACGAATTAAATGTCTTAGGACGTATTGAGAACGAGGTAGATCTAATTGCAAACTCCTATAAAATGATTAAGGACGTATTAACGACTGCTTATAATGAACGGGTTAGCAAAATAAGCTATCACACCAAAACTACTGTAGTTGCCACTGCGTTCTTCAAAACGTTGCTTGGAACTGGAAACAGCTGTGTGCAAACGGAACGAACGTAGCTGAAACTTTCTACGGCCATTTACGAACTTCATGGACGTGCTCCGATGGGAAAGTAACTCATTTTGCCATTGCGTGTCACACCGACATGGTGCGACCTTAAAAAAAACGCGAATGAGATGAACCAGGGACATAAAATGTCTCTGGATGAACGCAAGTATTGACTGGAAGAATCAAGAGTATGTGGCTTGGATATGGCAAATTGATCACAGATTGTTGCCATACATTCACTAAAATTATGTTAATCTAATGAAAAATGTAAATACCGATTGATTTTGGGGTCCTTCTCACAATTTTAAAATGTATGGAATTACTCCTCCACCTATCGGCATTTCTTGAAATTTATCCTGTTAGGACTCACTCTCAAAAGCCAAAACACAGTAATCTCAACCGAACGTAAAAATTGAAAAGTTGTTGATGCTATCACCAAAAAGTTGGCAAGACAAAAAAATCATATATTATATAGAAGAAAAATCAAAAAGTTTTCAAGACAAAAAAAATCAAACATTATATAAATCAAAAATCAAAAGTTATTCAGGTTCTACCGAGATTTGAACTCGGATCGCAGGATTCAGAGTCCTGAGTGCTAACCATTACACCATAGAACCAGTTGAAGGATCTCCGCTGATTTTAACCTAATTATTTTCTGCAAATTATAAAAATGAATAAAAATGTTTTTTTGTAATAATTTGGCAGAAAGCATGTGATTTGAACGACCGCGATAGTTTTTTTAGTTCGTCTCCTTATTTTTGCCTAAATTCAATGCAATATAAGCATGTAAACAAATTGTAATCCGCGAAGCATTATGACTCATATGTCATACTTTGCGGGAATCCGGCAAAAAAAACAGTCAACTTTTCATTGGGAATATTACTATCAATACAAGATTTTCAACCGGTGTGGTAAGTTGATTTAATTTATTTTATACCTATCTCACAATTTGTAGAAACTTAAAGTAATGTTATGAGTAAATCAGGGTGAATTTGACGATTGAAATTATATCAACAAAATTCTATCCAAATTTTTATGGGTCAAGTCTGGGTCAACGGAATACCGTCATTAAAGTTGTGTTTGTCCGAGATTTCCATCACCTTATGTGCAAATACATATTGCTTTTTAAAGTAAATTAAATGGACATGTAATGATGCATTTAATTTTTAAAACAATTGTGTATTTCTTTGTGTATTTTGATGATAGAAAACGGTGACAAACTTCAGCCCCTCAAGTGGGCGTGTACACATAGATTCCAGGCGAAGCCAATTAACATACTTGTTTTACAATGATATTATACATATTGACCATGTTGGATAATCAGTTATGTTCATGTTATTATAATATATGATATGCCTGTCTGATGATGTCTGTTACTCGAACACCTGATGATGTATCATAGTTTTATTGAACCTTGACCTCACGATGAATCATGGCTTTTTGCATCTAGAATGTTGCGTCCGTCCATCCCTTCTCATTGAATGTTGAAACAAAACAAAGGCATGTCATTCTCACTTCTCATGTATGTACGGCATGCATGGCAGTTGAAAATTTTGATAATTATTGAGCATTTGCGTGATTGAAATTTATGTGTTCAAATTATCAAATGGCTCCAAATAATTGCTTTTTTTGTGGAGGTTATCAAATGGCCTCACATAGCTGCTTGGTTTTTGTGGAGGTTATCAAATGGCCTCACATAGCTGCTTGGTTTTTGTCGAGGCATCTAATGGCCTCACATAGATGCTTGGTTTTTGTGCTTTGTTTTGTCATCACATCAAATGGCCTCAATTATAGCTGCTTTGTTTTGCCATTTCATGAAATGGCCTCACAGATTCATCATTTTGGTATCAATTGATATGCAACTATAAATTATATTTGACTGTGGGGACTCTTATGGTTAGTTAGTGCATCGGCATCCCCAGGAGGAGTACATTGGGGGCGACCACATCTCCTTTTTTGATCCTATCTTACTTTTTCCCATGCAGGAATTCGCAGAGCTGAGGAAAAGGTAACTCAAAGCAAAGAATGTTTTCTGGCAGAAGAGGCGGAGAAGCCATAGTTACCACCAGCGGATCTAGACGGGGGCGTGGGGCCCCCTAAAAAGTCGGAAAATTCATCTTTTTCCTTTACCGCTTTTTACAAAATTTGACTCTTCGGTCACAGTTATTATCACACGTCCCCCCTAACACAAAATCCTGGACCCGCCCGTGGTTACGATGATGAAAAGACTGCGTTTTTTATTTATGAGATGTAGACACACCCACCCCCCCCCTTGGGAAAATCCTGGGGACGCCCCTGTAGTAGTTTGTGGATGGATTCAGGTTTCACATGATACTACATGTCAGTATGTATAATTGTCAGTGTCTTATATACCTCACAGGTTTCTAAACAACTTATGACTGGTGTGTTTGGACTATTTAAAGTTGCATTTGGTATTTCATGCATTTGGTATTTCATGCATTGTTTCGCCTATTCAGTGATCTCCTTGGATCATGTAAGCAATCTAATGTTGCTGTCAAGAGAAAATTAGACTTCTCTTAATGTCAGGCAGGCCCGAACCCTTCAACCCCCCCCCCCCCCCCCCCCCGCCGGCCAAAAATTCTTTCAAAATCATGTAGTTTTTCACCATTTGAGCACTTATCAAGTAATTTTAGCCATATTTGGGCCAAAATTGTCAAATGTGAACCCCCCTCTGGAAATTTTTGAAAACCGAACCGGCCTCCTTGGCAAATCCTGGTTACAGGCCTGTCGCAGGCATGAATGTTTTTGGCTACAATACATCAAATATACAATGGTGTGATAGATAAACAGATGCATAAACCTGCAAAAATGGGTGTACCTTTCTCAGTTGATTGATCTCACTTAAAATAGAGCCTCATATAGTCAAAGAAACTAAAGATAGGTGGCACTGATGCTGGGTCATTCAATTATGACATCATTGAATTTTTGGAATTCATGAATATGATTTGTATTTTAAAAGTATGATTTGATTTATAAATATTGATTTGTAACAAAATTTAAATCTTAGAGTATCTTTTTATGAAAGATGTTGGACGATGAATGGTTGTTTACTAACTAGAAAACTGTTTGTTTTTTGTTTGTTTGCTTGTTAATGTGTTGGTGGGTTGGTGGCAAGGCCATATGCTAATTACCATATATCAACTTTAACCCATTGTCCCAAGCAGATCAAGATGTAACATTGCATATTTTCTATATCCTTGCTGGCCAATTAGTAGTTCCCACAGTAACATGTGTCAACACTTATCTGGTGTGCATTTAATAGTGCAGGCTAACTAGTGTATAGCGAACACTTCTCTCATCCGAACACCACCTCTATGTTGAACACCATTTACCTAGAAATTCCACACAATTTTTAACTTTATTCACAATTAAGTTAAATCTTGACAGACAAATGCTACTACTTACAAGGTGTAATATGCAAACACACCCCTTTAGCCACACTCTGTCAGTACGCACAGGTTTCACTGGAGGCCCCTATTCATACAGTACTACATGTATAGGTTCAATGTAAAACAGATTGGGCAAGTTACTAATTACCCTCTCTAAGACATTGACTTCATATCCACTCTTCAAATTAAACATATTTTTGATCCAATAAGACATGGGTTCTACAGCCTTTACTCTCTCTCTCTCTTGGGAGGGAGTATTGATAAAGGGTTAGTGAAATAGAGGGTCTCTGATGAATTTGAATGCTGATGAGTTTATGTTGTCTGAAAATCACAACGTTAGATTATACCTTCTGTCTATAAGTAGCTAACATTCATTCTCGCACATACAACATTCATAAAAGCCATCAAAGATTCATTTGAGATTATGAAGATTTATCAGCAGCAGATTCAGAGATTTCGTAAAATGATTTGTAATAGTGAGAGGAGAGTACAGTAATCCAATGATTGATCAGGTTAGCTTTAAAAATTTGTGATTTGTGATAATGAGAGGAGAGTACAGTTATCCAATGATTGATCAGGGTAGCTTTAAAAATATGTGATGGTGAGAGGAGAGTACAGTTATCCAATGATTAATTAGGGTAGCTTTAAAAATTTGTGATGGTGAGAGGAGAGTACAGTTATCAAATGATTGATCAGGGTAGCTTTAAAAATATGTGATAGTGAGAGGAGAGAACAGTTATCCAATGATTGATCAGGGTATCTTTAAAAATTTGTTTAGAGAATTCATGCTGACCTGAACCAACCCCTTGTACATGTTTGCCTTACTCACTGTGTAACAAAACCTTTAATTCATGTCTGTATAACTGAAATAGTGAAGGTTCTATTTACTGAGAACCAATGGTAAATAAAACTGCAGTGTGTTTTTCAAAAACTTTATGACATATTTTATACAAGTTGTTTTTACGCTACGCTGTATGCCCTTTACATTTGTTTAAGTGTGGGAAAATTCATGTCATTTAATTGATAAATGAATTTAGTATTTTTTCAGTACATCTACACTTTGATACCAACAGTTGCAAAAATAGGGCCAAAAATATGTCAAAACCCTGATTTGGTTGCATGCATTCATGTTAATTGCCGTGTACAATGCAAAATGTTTTTTTTCATATTCAGTGTCCGTCCATGCACATGTATGAATTTCAATATGTTAAAATTACATTGGAAAAGTTAAATGCTTGAAGATTTTAATTCGACTTATAATGCCCATGGCACAAAACAACAATTATGAAAATTAAAAATAACTTGCATGTTCTGGCCATATACTTTTTTTAAAGTGTATGTTCACACTTGGTTAATGACTTAAAGGAGTTGTCTCATCCAATAATGACTTAAAGGAGTTGTCCCATCCAATTTAATTTATACCGATTGAAAACTTGCAACATAAATAGACTTTGACTCATAAATCTCTTTTTTGTAAATATTATCTAACATATAGAATATTACCATTTAGTGATTAGCTTGATTACTACCAAATAAGGATCATTGTTCCAACATTAGTCTAGCTACAAGCCTTTGTGTCCTATCTACTACACCTCTGTTAGAAGTTTTCAAATGTCTAATCAAGTAGTGGGAGGGGGGGGGGGTTACAGGGGATTTTAGTTAGACCATTTCAACATTTTTAAGGGCACTTTATTAAACAACTAATGTGTATGAGCAATTTTAGGATCAGGATTACATAGACTGCATCTTTAATTGTTATTGCATTGAATAGTTTTTTATGAATTTGATAAAGAGTTGATGTCATTGTGTTTTGGTTTCATTTTCATATTTTGTATAACACAAGCTTATAGCATTACCTTTTATTGAGCAATGTAAGGCAATCATCAAACAGAATATACTATCTATAAACTCTTTGTCCTTATATGGCATACAATATTCATATGTCCATATATGGAGTGCTTTGTTACATTTACTGTGAATTGATAACAAATGTACAAAATTTCGATATTAATAATTGTGAATATTTGAATGATTTGCATTGTAAAATTAGGAGTGTAATTTATCTCAAATCGCAATGAACCTTCTAAGTAGATATAAGATTCCCCCCTCCCCCTCCTTCCTGTGTTCTGATCTCATGTCTATATTCATCACAAGGTTGTGGTTAGGCCATTGCACTTTAATATGTGTTTTGCGTTCTTTTTGTTTTAATGTACATGTAAGTGTACTTTATATCATGATGATTGTTGTGAATGAAATTCAAAATGGACAATCTCTATGTGAATGGTCAAGACTCTAAGAGATAAGATATTTAGTCTAAACTTATCCTGTTCCCGGACTATAGTCCTGTACGGAGCCAATACATTTGCCTGTACGATTACAACTTGGGAGAATTATCTACGCCCCTTCCACTTAAGAAACCTACCTCAATGCATTCTAGAACTCAAAATGTAACTTCTAATATATTGGAACCGCCGATTGTCTGGGTTAGTTGGCAGAACGAGGTCTTTTTGTTTCTTGTGGCTCTTTTGGTCGAAGTTCGATTAAGATGGCGGTTATAACGGAATTTCCCGAACTCTTCCGTAATAGCACGAACTTGGTTTTTCGTTACTTCACTTCCATGTAAAATGGATTTGTTTCCGGTAAGAAACATTGTTTAACCATTCGGTATACAGTTAAGAGCATAGGATGTCGACATGGCAGTAAATATTGAAAATATTGTCCGAAATTTTCGAAATTCCCTCTTACCCGAAACAAATCCATTTTACACGGAAGTGACGTAACGAAAAACCAAGTTCGTGCTATTACGGAAGAGTTCGGGAAATTCCGTTATAACCGCCATCTTAATCGAACTTCGACCAAAAGAGCCATAAGAAACAAAAAGACCTCGTTCTGCCAACTAACCCAGACAATCGGCGGTTCCAATATATTAGAAGTTACATTTTGAGTTGTAGAATGCATTGAGGTAGGTTTCTTAAGTGGAAGGGGTGTAGATAATTCTCCCAAGTTGTAATCGTACAGGCAAATGTATTGGCTCCGTACAGGACTATAGTCCTGGAACGGGATAAGTCTAAACAAGTATTTGTGATTACTGATATTTAGTAAATATACTAAATACTTTGAATATTTGTCACTGATTTATAAATTATTATGTAGTTTCAAATTGTATCTCTACCCCTTGTGAGTAAAAGGTGTGTACCTGAGTTGGTGAGGGGAGGGGAGGGGTGGGGTGGGGGTGGTTGGTGGTTCACAAGGCGATGATTACCCTTTCATTGGCATTAATGTGCTAGGTTGTGACCCTCAAGGACCAGGGCTAGGCTCGATGCATGACTAACTACAATGTTCCCAGCCTTTGATTGTTTTAGTTTGTCATATCATGTCATCATCCAAGCAGAATTCAATACACTCAATATTATTGCCTCAATTTAGTTTTTGCCTTAATTCGGTTTTTGCCTCAATTTAGATTTTGCCTCAATTCAGTTCTTGCCTCAATTTGTTTTTGCCTTAATTCAGTTCTTGCCTCAATTTAGTTTTTGCCTTAATTCGGTTTTGCTTCACTTTAGATGCCTCATTTTAGTTTTTGCCTCAATTTAGTTTTTGACTTAATTCAGTTCTTGCCTCAATTTGGGCATTGCCTTAATTCAGTTCTTGCCTCAATTTGGGTATTGCCTTAATTCAGTTCTTGCCTCAATTTGGGTTTTGGCTCACAAATTTGCCTCGCCTAATTTTAGATTTTGGCGACTAGAAACCCCATGCTTAAATTTAACAAAAATAACATGTAAGAGTATTTGGCAAGTGTCTATTTACATGAAATAGTGCACAGGTATTTTCAGTTGAGATAATCTGGTTGCTTGGAGTTTGCTAAGGACAGAGATACATATTCAAATCCATGCATTATCATGACATGGTGTTTATACTGCTTTTTGCCTGATTAGACCCAGGCTTTCAAACACCTATAAGCAATAGGAACACTTACCAGTACTTAGGATATGATACATCTGGGATAAGCACAAAACTTGATGGGATTGATTGAATTTTGACAGTTTATATCTGGCATTATCTGTTATTGACATGAGTATGAACTTTGATTTGTTGGAAATGGGAGTTTTGCAGTCGTGATTTTAAACTTATAAACTACTTATTTCTCGTACTTAAATAGCCCTCCCACTGTAGATGCATACATGGTACAAACTGGAGGGTTAATTAACTAAATATTGATAATTAGGTTCATCAATTGTTTAAGATAAGCACAGTAAGAGATCAATCAAAAGCATACAGATTGAAGTTTTTGTTGTTTACACTGTGATACTTTCATATCAGTGGCCAGTGGGACAGCACATATCCTGAGGATAGGATAAATTTTGATTGGAGGATAAAATTATTGAGGATGTGAGAACAGAGAGACATTTTATTTATTAAGATAAGGTGAGGTCATGGTGACATGCTATCTTTGGTATGTATATATGACCTATGGTGACTCCTCACTTAACAAATAAAGAGCTGGGGTTCTCATGGATTTTAACATAAAAAAGTCTCCTAGCTTTAGATTGTTTGTGTGAACTTTAGACAATCGCTACATGTATGCATAGACGTGAGGAATTTCAATGCAAGTGTAGAGCATATTTTAAAAACTTTAGAAGCAACTAACATCTCGTCTGCGGTGCAAATAAGACTTCTGGAAAACTGAAAAATATTTTCAAACTTGTTGCAAAACATTTCAAAATTCATTGGGATTATCAAAAACAATCAGTAGTTTCTAAAATCATCAGGAGTATCAAAAACAATCATTAGTGTCTTAAATCATCAGAAGTGCAAAAACTATCAGTAGTGTCAAAAACCATCAGTAGCATCAAAAACCATCAGTTGTGTCAAGAATCACCAGGAGTGCAAAAACTATCAGTAGTGTCAAAAAGCATCAGTTGTGTCAAAAACCATCAGTAGTGTCAAATATCATCAGGAGTATCGAAAGTAATCAGAATCATGTACCGGTATTAAACTTCCACGAGAAGCATAGAATAATTGTTGAGCAGGTAGATCATCTTATCTGTATTGTGTGAGTAAGCGTTTTTTAGCACTTCAACCTCAGGTGTTTTGTTGGTAAACAAATCATATCCTGCTGTCAGAAACAAACAAATAATGCATGTTAATAACTAACTAAGTACAATATCAAATCTCTAAATTATAATGATGTAAACGACCATGTTGACATTAATGCAACTTTTGAGATAACTTTAAACGAGTTAGCAAATATGAACGCTGTGATCAATCCCGAGAACATATAATAAAAAGAAACCAAAACAGGACCACATGATCGTGTGAGTAATATCCCAATGAAGTCATATTTTGTATATTCTGAGAATGAGCTGTGATTAATACAACTGCATTAATGTAGTGACTGAGTCATAGGAGCCTATCTGAAGACACAGGGGAGAAAGGCATGTGTACCAGCTGACTCAGCTAGTCGAAATTAGATCGACACTGATGAATACAATAGTAGGATATTTAGCAAAAAGATACCAGTGTATTATCAGTTTGCATTGGTATTTTGGATATTTGGAATAAAGCAGTATTTGGATACATTGAGGATTTAGCAAATCTGCATGGTGCATATTAGTAGGGGATTTGAAACAAAAATAGCACGTTTTAGGATTAAAAACAGTGTGGTACAAAAACATTAAAGATTTAAGGATATATACAGGGTGAGACATATTGAGGATTTTTGGATTATCTGCAACTACAGGGTGTCTCATATTATGATGATGGATGTAATGTTATTTGGAGGTGACTGTGAATGGACGAGGAGGTCTTCTATAGATGAGTTAGGGTAGGTGTTGTTACCCTGTACCTGTGTCATTTGTAGTAGATGTCTCCCCTTATGAAGTCTAAGGCCCATATTTAATTTCATGTGCTCCCCTCATGTAGATCTGCTACATGAGGGGATGATATTAAACTCCGCATTTTGTTTGATTTGCTCCCTTCATGTAGATTTGCTCCTCTTATGAAGATAAACTCCATAATTATGTGCATATGCTCCCTTCATGTCCCTTTATCCTTGTTTTCTCACAACTAAACTTGAAGCAAATAAGTTTATTTCCTGGCCTAAAATAATACAAAACACAAGCATACATTGTACATGTGTGTGAATGTAAAATATTTTTGTTAGGACTTTAAGTGAGTTTGAGAATGGAATGTGAAACGCAAGAATGTATTTGTTAAGGTTTACTCCTTTCGTAAGATGTATGCACTGGGTGGCTTTAAGACTGCTACTTCCTTCTTGATCAGTTATAAACATTGGATTTTTATGTGTCTGGTCAGTATAAGGAGATACGATGTACTGAGGGAAAGAGGTACATCAGGGGTTGGGATAACCATTGAAACAGCAGGGTCAAATAATAATATCTAAAAATGAGTGTATTTAGGATAGATTATCCCATATACTTTAATCAAGGTTAAGATACCCTTTGGAAAGTAATGCATTTCATCTATGTTAAAAATAAAATTATATTTTGGGTCAACACCCCCCCCTCCTCAAAATGTAACTGGTGATAAATGTTAATTTCTGTGTGAAAATTATTGGATGGTTAACTATGTATACAAGGAGGCATTCTGTCATTTCACGATGACATTCAAAATAATACAGTTAAACCTATGTAATCTGAACATTACTGTGACTGGTCCAAGGTGTTCAGATTAGCAAGTGTTCACATTTCAAGGTTCCTTAATATGTGAATCAATGGGAAAACCAAGAAAAGTGTTCACATTTCAAGGTTCCTCAATATGTGAATCAATGGGAAAACCAAGAAAAGTGTTCACATTTCAAGGTTCCTTAATATGTGAATCAATGGGAAAACCAAGAAAAGTGTTCACATTTCAAGGTTCCTTAATATGTGAATCAATGGGAAAACCAAGAAAAAGTGTTCACATTTCAAGGTTCCTTAATATGTGAATCAATGTGAAAACCAAGAAAAGGTGTTCACATTCTAGTTCACATTAAGAGATGTTCAGATTAGAGTGTTCAGATATATAAGTTTTATTGTATACATTTTGAATGTCAGTGTTTATCATGGATGCTGAAAGTCTAAAGATGTGGTTTTCAGTAATCTTACACTTACTTTATTTATACAGTTTAGAACTCCTAAATAGGCTCTAAATACAAGTATGTGTTGAAATCAATTTAATAAAAATGAATGAATAGTGAAATTTGTTCTTTAACCTACCCCCTCCCCTTAAATCAAAATGCCCCCCTTATATTAAATAACTATTTTGATTCATTTCTTGACTTAATGTTACTTTACTAGGGAGGTCAGTGGTTTGAAAATGTAGGCCTCTACAGCTATATCATAACTAATTTACTTGATCAGTCTTGGCTTGCTCATGTTGTCGTAATAGCTAATCATAACATGATGATAGTAGTGGTTATTAACCACAAACTAATTTGAGCATAGATTGCAATTTATTTTGATAGAACCCAATATATACCATTGTGGGTTGCACAGCATGTACTTATCCCTTGCATAAGATAAAGAATCCCTTGCAAGATAAAGAGGGACTCCGGTAAATCAGAGGGAATATGTACTACATTATTTATAGTGGTAGGATGTGAGGGGGGGGGGGTCATATTCTTGTGTACATGGAAGTGTGAAATTTAATGTTTTTTAAGTTTGCAGAATTCATAATTCTTCCAAATGAAAAATTGTGATTAATAATGAGACAATGTATAAGGTACTCGACCTCCCTAAACAAGCTATATAAGGTAGAAAAGGTCTGAGACATAAGGTATAAGTGATCCTAGGATCCTAAATAGACACCGCTCTCTATAAAAATGAAAATGGTAAACCTGAAAATGGTAGAGCTAGAATATAATTCTATACTATACAGTATTGCTATCAGGATATGCCACACCCTTTCCATCTTTGTCCTTAATACGGTATGTAACAGAAAGAGAGAGATGCTACGAGTATCAGAATGCGGAATTACATGTATTGCCGATATCAATACTTAATATGCAGTATATCGCAAAGTCAATCAAATACAAATACCAAGTGTCTGACATACATGATGCTTCATATGTAAGTACTTAATAAAAGAACATTGAGCTCTAGGGCATTTTGACATATTAAAAATGTATGTATGAATATATTAAAGAGCTTGGCCTAGACATAAATGAGATGGCTATAATTACAGGTTATGAGGATGTTAGCATTGATTTTAAAAAATCATTCCCATCATTATGTCGTCTAATTATGATACACATGACTGTTTGCCTAACTCATGTTTTTAATACATGCCTGGGACTTTTGGCTTAAGTTTTTGATATGGTTTATAGGCTACATATATACATTTAATCCTATTTGGTAGGATAAGTGTACTTAGTGGTGAGTCGTTTAAATTATGCATGAATTTTTTTTAGTACAAGTCGTGTATCAATCTATCAAACTACAGACTTAGAAGTAATATAATGCCTTGGTCACATTTCCTCCGATTTTCAGTACCGGCGCCCGACCAATTAGTATTTTGTTCAATTATATCTCATTCAGTCTTCAACAAAATACTCATCGGTCGGGCGCCGATGTTGAAGATAGGAGCAAATGTGACCATGGCATACTGGATATCATCATAGAGTATTTGGTCAGGTTTTAAATTGGTGTATACGAGGGTCGTTCAAAAAATTAGGTATATATCTGAAACTTGGAAGTTTAGACCAAAATTCACCTTACTTTGTGAATAACCCTCATATGGATAAGAACCTACATTTATTTCAGAAGTAAAGAATACTGTAAAACCTGTATATCTGAACACCTCTCTAATACAAACACCTCTAATGTTAACATTATTTTTGGTTCCATTTTTTTTAATCTGGCAAAGACTTCCATGAAGAGGAGGGAAAACCCCATGATTCAATTGATGACATATGATTTCTTCCTTGGTGCACCTCCTTTCCCGGAAGTACTTACCCTCCATCTTGGTTTTCAAATTTTTCAAATTGACTTAGTTTTAAACCAATCAACGATCGCCTCGCTAAACCAATCAGCGATGATGTCATCTCAATACAGATTTACATTATAAGCGTATGTCATCTTTGAACCCTGGGGTTTCTCCCCCCCTTTCTTCCATGTTAAAAAAACTTGAAATGTGAACACCTGCCATTCTGAATCAGATTGGACAAGTTTCACTGTATGTACTATGATTTCTCCATCAAGAGAGATCACAGCCATGTGTCAGTTTCCTGCTAGCTTGAAAACAAAATGATGTGATGAGTATCAGTACGCAATCCAGACATCAATTTGTTCCTTTCCTCTTCCTTGAAAGAAGGAAATACAAAGTCAATGCTGCCTAGACCTCTATGTATAAATGATGCTGGGAATCGTGATATCATGATTCCATGCTTATTGTAGGATTCTATTGCTATGCAAAGTTCATGAATCTGTCATGACTTTGAGCATATTTAGCAGCAGCTACATATTAACTAATAATGCTATTCTGTACTACAATTGCAAGACACTGCTTGGTAATCTGAGAAGGTCAAGAAACACCCAAGCAATAATTGTATTGTATTCTGAGAAGGTCCAGTATGCAACACAATAATTGTATTGTATTCTGAAATATGTTCAGTATGCAACACAATAATTGAATTGTTTTCTGAGAAGGTCCAGTATGCAACGTAATAATTGTATTATATTCTGAGAAAGTCTAATATGCAGCACATAATTGTATTGAATTCTGAGAAGGTCCAGTAAGCAACGCAATTATTGTATTATATTCTGAGAAAGTCTAGTATGCAAAACAATAATTGTATTGACTTCTGACTAGGTCCAGCATGCAACACAATAATTTTATTGTCATTCTGAGAAGGTTCAGTATGCAACACAATAATTATATTGCGAATTCTGAAAAGGTTATATGCAATACAATTGCATGGCATTCTGACAATATGCAAAACAATAATTGTATCAGGTTTTATGCAAAGGTCATTTGCAATACAAAGGTCCTATTCAATACAAAGGTCCTATGCAATACAAAGGTCCTATGCAATACAAAGGTTCTATGCAATACAAAGGTCCTATGCGATACAAAGGTTCTATGCAATACAAAGGTCTTATGCAATACAAAGGTCCTATGCAATATAAAGGTCCTATGCAATACAAAGGTCCTATGCAATACAAAGGTCCTATTCAATACAAAGGTCCTATGCAATACAAAGGTCTTATGCAATACAAAGGTCCTATGCAATACAAAGGTCCTATGCAATACAAAGGTCCTATGCAATACAAATGTCCTATGCAATACAAAGGTCCTATGCAATACAAAGGTCCTATGCAATACAAATGTCCTATGCAATACAAATGTCCTATGCAATACAAATGTCCTATGCAATACAAATGTCCTATGCAATACAAATGTCCTATGCAATACAAAGGTTTTATGCAATACAAAGGTTCTATGCAATATGAATGTCCTATGCAATACAAAGGTCCTATGCAATACAAATGTCTTATGCAATACAAAGGTCCTATGCAATACAAATGTCCTATGCAATACAAATGTCCTATGCAATACAAAGGTCATATGCAATACAAAGGTCCTATGCAATACAATAATTGCATTGTATTCTGATAATGGGCTTTACAACACAATAACTACATGGCAATTTGACATTAAATCAGTATTTACTGGCATAAGACCATCATTTCGTCATAGTTTGAGTTTAAATTATTATGATATTGAAAAGCTCCTGTTGACTTATCATTGTACCCACAGATTATTAAGGGGCGCATGTTGGTTGCGATGAGGCAGTTTATGAATTACAATAACATTTTCAATAATATGTTTGCCAAAAAAGACCATTTGATGACTACTGTTTGTATATACAAGATATTCAAAACTTGTGAAGTAAAAAGGATTTATATAAATGTCCAAGGCCAATGTTTACTGGACTACATACTGTACATATACTTTAAGTGGACTTAATGTGACAACATTTTTGTATTTTTGTATTTATTTATCGTACTAGTTGAATGAACCCAATAGTTTAATTTTGCTTTTTGGAATGATTTTTCTAAAAAAGAGACTGCCTACTGCGAATTACAACCTCTTGGCTCAAGAGTAATATGAATTGGTTTGTTTGACTGTTTCAAAACTTGAATGATATATGATCGGTGACCTTCTAAACACTACAACTTACATATACATGTATTTCAACTTTGTTAAGGTATTAATTCTGTAATGATATGTAAATATCCACATGAAATTTTAATAACTTTACCCATTTCAGAAAGTATTGATACATCTAGTTATATGAAAATAACTCGGAAATACTATTTATGCTGAACTACCTTAATTGGTGAAATATCAGTCTAGTGTAACATATTAGGTCAATTTTAAAATGCCAAAGAACAATTTATGAAATTATTGGTTATAGTATTATTGGGTTCATCTAGGGCATGTGTCTTGTAAATATCCATGAAGTACAATTTCTGAAATTCAGTTGTCTTTTACAATATAGAAAACGAAAAAAAAAACTGCTATTTAATATTTTCTAGGAATGTCAAAATAAGTTCTAATGGAGAATTGATATTAGCAAATCAAACCATATTAGGTTAGGCACATTCAATAATGATATGGAATTTAACATTGTACAAGGGTTGTAAAACTAGGAAGTAATTTTCATCCTACCATATTCTTAGAATTTTTCAAAAAGGCATATGAACAAAACAAACACCCTTGACTGGTGCAGAAGAAGTTCAAAGATATGATTGACATTTAGATATCAAAAATCAAGTGATGATTTTTGGTAATTGTCTCAGAAAAAAGAAGATTAAACTGTTTTAGTTAGTCGTTCATAAGTTGTTATAGCCTATAAGTAACACATTCATCAGAGCAAGCAATTTATTAAAGTGTGACCATTTACTTTAAAGTCATAAAATCAAACTTGCTCTATTATAAATGGGTGGGTTTGAGTACCAGGAGGAAGACCTCTTGAAATCTATCTGTGATTTTATTGTCTCATTTCGATACATGGATAAGTCACTAATACAATACAATGTGTTATATGTGTATCATTGATATCCCTTATTTCAAAATACAGATATATCTCATACTTTTTACAAACTTTCTGCCTAATAATGATCGGACATTCCCCATTTTCTCTCATTTCCAATAATTATAAATATGAGAACTTCATTACGATGCTGGCTGCTCCGTGGCGTTACCCCTCTCATTATTTTTTTGCATTTTAAAATGTAACTTTGGGATATTTCATTCGTGAGTAGTCTCTATTTATTCCGTGTTTGGGTACTCAAGATAAACCCTCAGTAATAAAATGCTAAGTGGATAACAAATATACACAAAGGGTGAATCATACTTTGATATATACATGTTTTATAAGTGTACACATATCTAGATAGCTCTAGATAAGGTACCTTGCTTTACCTGTATTGGAATATTAGTACAATAAAACCTTCATATTCTGAACACCACTGGGACCAACCAAAAGTGTTCGGATTAGCAGGTGTTCACATGTAAAGCTCAACTTATTAGTGAATCAATAGGAGATAACAAACTTGAGATCAGAAAAAAGTGTTCGCATTGAAAGGTGTTCAGATTAGAGAGGTGTTCTGATATACAGGTTTTACTGTAGATGTTAAATAGATCTAATTATACTAAACTTCCTATCAGTTATAAATTCTTGAGTGTGCCTATGAAAGGTTGCCAAGGTGAAATAAAACAAAAAATGTTTCCTATTATAACAAGGAAAGTAGTGATAAGGTGCTAACTAGGATAAGTTGTTAAGTCTAACTAGGATAAGTCTAAAAGTCTGTTTGTTTGTTTAATTGTTAGTTTGATCATTTGATTGTAGTTTAGTCCGACATCACTATTAAAGAATTTCATTAACATGTTTGTATCCCATTCTTTCTTTCTGTGTCATCTGCCCATTGCCCCTTTCACTTGTTTGATTTACATTGTAATTACTTACAGGCGCATTTTGGCAAAAGGATAGCATATAGTAAATGGCTTTATAGTGTTGTATTCACCATTTGGATAATGGGTGATAACTAAAATGTCAGTCCATGCCTGCTACCACACTTATCAGGCCCGTAGCCAGGGGGGTTCGCAGTGTTCGGGTGAACCCCCCCCCCTGGCCAAAAATTCTTTTAAAATCATGCAGTTTTTCACCATTTTGAGCCCTTCTCAAGTGATTTTAGCCATATTTGGGCCAAAATTGTCAAATGTGAACCCTCCTCTGGAAATTTTTAAAAACTGAACCCCCCTTAATTGGCAAATCCTGACTATGTGCCTGCTTATCATCCAATATTGACTATTTCCCTGTAAGATTCAAATATTATCATGTATAGTTAAACCTCTCAAATTGAAAACTGTATGGAACACTTATCTAATATTGAAAAAGTGTTCAGATTAGCGAGGTGTTCAGATTAGCGAGGTGTTTGGATATACAGGTTTCACTTTATATATGTTTTACTGTACTCTATATAGTTCAGGTATCTGACCTGGAGAGTTATACAGTGAAATATTCTAATCTTTTGCTTTTAATGACAAATCTCTAGATCTCAAATGAATACTTCCATAATTGAACACTATTTGCTCTGTCTCAAGTTTTAAGTGTTCATCTTAAAGGGATTTACTGTATTCTCATAGATGAATTCTCCCGATTCTGCAAAAGAACAATATGCTTATTATAAAAGTATAAAACAGTGGTTGCGTGCTATCGGGCACAGACTTAATTTACAGTGAATTGATTTTTAATCAAAAAATATTTCTATAATATCTATTACATTCCACATATGTGTAGATAGTTGATAAAGTAAACTTACAGTTTGGATATTATATAGTGCTAGATGCTGGCATATTTTATTAACAACTTGGATTTTGATAATTCCAGTAAATACATATGCTTTAATAGAAAAACATACTATACATATTCATACAACTTGAAATGTTTATTTGATTAAGCCCAAAAAAAGTTTGGCATATTATGAAAGGATAATTGCTATTTCTCTTTAGAAAATATATTTCCCTTTGTGTTCCTACTAATGGCTAGTGTATAATGATCCTCAGGAATTTTAACAAGTTCTGTCAAGACAAGATGCTTTGACCCTTGGTTGGTATTTAATTATCAAAGCTGCTGAGGACAATGTTGTATTTACTGAATACAATGTACAATGTTGAAGGAACTATAGTTGGAAACGTATGAAGAATAAGATATTAATTTTACATTTGAAGAGTAATTGAAAATTATTGAATGAATAGAATTTTTGATGTTCATTTGGGGTCAAGATGCCTTTAGGGGCTGGGGGGAGGGGGCGTGATGTGTGGTCTCTCATCTATGTTTTGGTTTATTGTCCAGATCCCTTAAACAATTGCAAAAGGTTTAATTTAACTTTTAAGGTCAGTGAAAATTGTTTCCTGCAAATAGCCTGTGTCAACATCACTTATTTCATGTTTATGTTTCTCATTATTGTGAAACTGTACTTTGTGAAACTGTTTTGGCATCAGCATTATATGATCCAAAAAGACTTATAGAAAATGTCTGGATGTAATTTTGTTTGTTATCACTGTATTTGCTTATTGTCTTGTATTGATGGTAAAAAGCTTCAAGGAAAAAGGCCTGACTGGCGGGTGTAAAATTTAAAACCTTGGTGACGGGAAACAAATATATATTTTCCTGGCCTAATTTTATGAAAATTATTTTCACTTTTAATTTCACTTAGTTTGTAATAATGAATATTTTCATTTTGTATTGATGAAACTATAGTACAGTGCATGGTCTAAACATTAATGTCCTTAAAGTTATTGATTGAACTTCTTAGTAATCACCTGATGATTTTCTCTTTTACATTACTTTATCAAATCTGATTATTCTATTAAGACTTATCCAATAGCCGTTCATGAGAAATAATTGGATTGAAAAACTCACTCAAAACATACATTTTAAATGCCTGTATATGTTTCTGTGAACTATTTACATAGGAACCTATATACCTTATTTGGGTAAATATTCCTTATAAGGTAAATAGCTGATACTATTGAATTCGCTAAACATGACTCAATATGATTCACTGACTCAAAGTGAAATTATGCGATGGGAACATGGTTACATGTCGTATAAATTCAGGTATATGAATTAGTTAGAACCTAATTTAGATGCTTAGCAAGGTAAATAGGCCAAATAGAACACATAGTTCTTTTTATTAGGCTACATTAAGTGTGAGAAAAGAACTTGCCTTGGTTTTCTTAAACTCCGACATGATAAAAAGTGCTTTTGAAATGAATATTACAAGTAAATGAAATGAGAATGATGTTCGTCTATGTCCACTCTACTATACCTTGTATTTGGTGTTCATGAGCAACCCATTTGGCTTATTAGTAATGATTATGTATTTGTTTTTATTTGTCTGTTCCTTATTAATGGTTTATTGGATGACTGTTAGGTGGTAAGGTACTTTCAAAAATATATTTAACAATACAATTAGACAAACAGAGAATCTTACGCATTTCTAGGGGTTAGGTATAGTAGAGTGATGTCCTGTTTACTGTTTATAGGTCATATTGTACATACCATTACATGTAATTATATTTCGTGAAATAGTTTTAATACTTGACTTGACTAAATTGCCGATGACATGTACCTTTATCAATCCCACTTTAGTCTACTTGAAAAATATTGTTTTCTAACAGGTGTCATGAGGTGTATTCTTTTTACTTAACTCAAACTAAATGAATAAGATAATGGCTGCATTCTCTTCCTAAGTCCCCCCATATTTCTGTTTTTTTGTTCTTCAATTTTTTTAAACCCCAACATACTAGCAAACCTTTTTAGTAAATAAATTAGTTAAACTAAAAGTGATTTCATTTTTGTAATTGCAGATTGTCACACTGTTTGGTGGAGAAAATGGATATGACAGTCGAGTCACCATTGTTGCATGAGTATTTTCCGTCACACCCATTTGATGAGGATCTAAAGTTGGATGCACCTATGGTAAGTAACCTCACTTTCTCAAAAAAAACTTTCTTTGAAAAAAGTTTCATGCTATATAGGGACGTCCTCAGGATATTTTGAAGGGGGTATGATGTGATGTCTACATTTAAAAAACCATCTGCGTTATCAGAGCATTTACTTCTAGGGAGCATGTCACTCTTCCCCAGGGTTTTTGACTCAAAAAGGGGGCACTCACCCCCCCCCCCCCATGGGGACACCCATACTATAGCTTGGACAATAGACCCACCAGTTATATGATAAAATTATTAGAGATTTTATTGAAAAATTTGTCAAAATTGTTTTTCAATCCCTTATGTTTATGTACATGTTACGTACATAAGTATAACTCAATCTGACAAATCAAAGGATTTCAAAACTTTCTTCATGGACAGTACAGTTGTTTGTTTTTATAAGATTGACAATGTTTTGAGTTAGATTGACATCAATGGTACTTTAAGGTTGAGGTCAAATAAGGTCTTGGAATTTCTTATAACAAATGTAGAGTTCAATTTGAAACTGATCTTGCTGGCCAGTAGGGGGTAGATTCATCTGACCACTGTTTAATGAAACCCCTGTTGAAAGAAATATATTTTAATCCTGTTCAAATTCAGAAACTTGTTATAACTACCAGGCTGGAGCCAGGAGCAGATGGGGGAGGCAGGTTTGAGCGAAAAATCATGTATTTCACCATCCTGAGCATTTTCAAGTGGTTTTGGGCCAAAGTTGTCAAAAGTGAACCCTCTGGAATTTTTTGTAAATTAGCATAGCCAGGCAAGTAGCCAGGCAAGAGGCAGGCAAGGCCTCACCAAAATTTGAAAGAAATGGATTTTGTTCAATGTTTTTTTCAAATGAAACTATAGAAATGCATTGTGGAAATATACCTCCTTTGGTCTCAATTTTCCCCAACAATATTAATGTTTGCCTCACCAATATTAATGTTTGCCCACCAATATTAATGTTACCTCACCAATATTAATGTTTGCCTCACCAATATTAATGTTTGCCCACCAATATTAATGTTTGCCCACCAATATTAATGTTACCTCACCAATATTAATGTTAGCCTCATCAATATTAATGTTTGCCTCACCAATATTAATATTTGCCTCACCAATATTAATGTTTGCCTCACCAATATTAATGTTTGCCTCACCAATAATAATGTTTTGTCTCACCAATATTAATGTTTGCCTCACCAATATTAATGTTTGCCTCACCAATATTAATGTTTGCCTCACCTTACTATCCTGGCTAAGCCCTGGATGAGTAAAAAAGCCAATTTTTGCAGCCTCTCCCATTCTCTTTCCACTTAACACAAGAAAACAGCTGTTTTAATGTTGCGCAAAATGAAAACATGTGTTCTTTAAAACAATGTGAGAATTTGACATCAACAAGTGGAAGCAAAATATTAAACATTAAATATGGTGTCCAAATGTCAAGATTTGTAGAATAACCAAGTCAATGTTGTTAGCTATAGATTTTTGGCCCTGGGAATATACAGTAAAACCTGTATGGGGCCACAAAAGTGTTCACTGTCTGTAGGTAGGTGTTCACTACAGAAAGGGGATTTTATATAGGAGTCAAGTAAATTGTGTCTTAAAGTGGTGTTCACTAAAACAGGTATTCACTAGAAAGAGGTGTTCACAAAGACAGTACTACTGTGTCTCCATTTCTTTCAAAATCATAGGAAAGCTCCAAAAATAGAACAGACCTACCAATTTTACAGAGTACAGATCAATCCAATTGTATATGATTACATACAACTTAGACCAATTAGCTTTGTTTAGTAAAGAGAAACCAAAATGATTAGATGCAGTCAACCCAGCCATGCATTGTATCCGTTTTGTTGTAAAAAATACAATGGGAAACATTTGAATAGAAAACACCAAGTCCAAATAAATACAATTATGAATTTCAAGGACTGGTTGTAGTTTTCACTTGGGCTGGTGATCTAACAGAAGTCACAGGTCCAGGTGACCGATGATGCTTAGCCTGGACTGGTTAAAATTATGATTTTGCCAGTTCTTTGGTCCTGTGAGTTGTATTCGCTTAGGAAAAACACTGAATATGAATTGACTGACCCTCTCATCTCATGAAATTGTTTGAAGTTTAAGTAAATTGTGCATTTCTGTATCATAGACATTTTGGCTCAGTGTATAAAAAATAATTTATTTGAACAAGGAGTTTTATCAGAAGATTATCAGTTTCCTGAAATTAGAGCTACATTTTCCTCATTTGTTAGTCATTGGTAAACTTGATAGATTGCTTTATTATTAAGCCCTGGTATATCTATGTAAATATTGGTGTATGGTGGGTCTTGCATTCAGCTTTTTTGATCACATCCTGTCCTCCCCATTCCCCTTCTGGAAATTCCATCCCCCTTTTGGAAGCCTCTTCTTGATAACCCCTCCCCCTACTGGAAGTCTCTTTTGGAAAACCCCTCCCCCATTGGAAGCCTTTCCCTTTTCTGGACAACCCCTCCCTCAGCTAGAAACCCCATCAGATTTGAAACCCTCTCTCTTCTGGAAAATCCCCACCCATGCTGGTAGCCCCTTCCCTCCCCTGGATCCCCACCTGTATATCTTTTCAATAATGTTCTCTGTTATAATGCGTTGAATTTCAATTAAAGGGGGAGGAATTACCTATACAGTGCTTGACTGCACCCCTTAAAAGAGAGCTTCATCGGGAGGTGAACTTAAGCTATAAGAAGTCCTGAGCCATGATGTGATTTGAGATAATTTTTTAAGAATGTTTCTATTGAAGAATTCAATTTTTACTATGGTCACCCTTGTCATTGACCCTCTCTCCCATTTGCTGTCTCTTCTTTTATGATAATGAACGGCTTTCAACTGCAAAAAACAATAAAAATACCGTTAAAGTAATAAACAAATAATTTACTTTAAATATTGGTCCTAAATGTCAAACATACCAATTGATAATATTTCCCCTTGTGTCATCCTATTTAACATAATTTAATCTCAAACTTAAATCAACTTCTTATTTTCTGACATTATGTTGAATATTTTGAATGTTTCTTACATTTAAATTTAAATGTTTACCTGTAAAGTCATTTATTTCCCCTCTAGTTAACATTTTAAAATATGACCTTGTGATATTTTACACATAGTTGTTGTTTTTCAGGACACAAGTCTATCAGTTATTGTGATGCCCCAGCCTGAAGTCCTATCTGAGCTAAACAATAAAGACCTTCATGGTATTATATAGACTCTGATTTCTTTCAGGACACCAGTCCATCAGTTATTGTGATGCCCCAGCCTGAAGTCCTATCTGAGCTAAACAATAAAGACCTTCATGGTATTATATAGACTCTGATTTCTTTCAGGACACCAGTCCATCAGTTATTGTGATGCCCCAGCCTGAAGTCCTATCTGAGCTAAACAATAAAAACCTTCATGGTATAGACTCTGATTTCTTTCTTTCAGGACACCAGTCCATCAGTTATTGTGATGCCCCAGCCTGAAGTCCTATCTGAGCTAAACAATAAAGACCTTCATGGAATAGATTCAGATTTCTTTGATTATGACGGAGATACAAGCAGTACAAGTAGTATGAGTCCATGTCAACGTTTCTTCTCTGATTTACAATCACAGGTATGTGCCGTTTTTATGAGCGACATTTTTAGGGTTGCAAAATCACTTGATGAGTACCCAGAATGGTGACAAACTACATGATTTTGAGAGGATCTCCATAGCAATACAGAATATATTGGTACAGAGGGGACAATCTCAGTAGCAATACAGATAATACAGAAAAATTCTTATCTCCTAAGTAAAATGTATTGCTCTAAGATCACACGATAAAGACGTTTTTAAACGATTTGAAGTGCAATACAGGATATATTCTGTCTCGATATTCTGTATTGGCACTCGACTTTGTCTTGTTCCAATACAGAATTTCTCGAGCAGAATATATCCTGTATTGCACTTCAAATCATTCAATAACTAATTATAATCTTGTGCTAATGGTTTGATGTGATTGTAGACACAAAGTCAAGAAGTTAGTCTTGCTTCAAGACGCTGGACCCCCCCCCCCCTTATCTACTTTACAAAAGTTGTGTTGGAGAAGTAGATAAGGGAGGGGGGGGGGTCCACAGTCTTGAAGCGAGACTTTCAAGATGTCTTGTCATCAAGGGTCTGAGAAAAGCATGGGTCATCAATTTGACACAGATACTAGTTTTCTGCATGAAAAAAATCAAAATTCTGCAAAAAATTCTGCAAGAAAAAAAGCAAATTCTGCAAGGAGAAAATCGAAATTCTGCACAAATTTTCAAAAAAAGTCCAAATTCTGCAATCTTTTAAAACGGTGAAAATTGACGTAGCAACGGAAACGGAAGTCAGCTACTTTCTAGGTAAGAACTGCGCGTCATTAGCGAACGGAATGCGTGACATATACGCAGGCCTGTCAACTTGGGAACACCTAACATGAGTGACTTGGAAATGTTGAACACCTCCCCTCAAAATGTGGACACCTTGGTCCAAATCTGAACACCTTGATCCAAATTTTGAACACCTTGGTTTAAATTTCATTACATCTTGCCAAATTTTGAACACCTCAAATTTTTCGCGCTCGCTATGCTCGCGGATCAAACAAACGGAATGCGTGACATATTCGTAATTCGCGTGAAAAGTCCGAACGAAATGCGTACATTTTTTTTCCGGCGTTCGTATTTTTGCTGTGTAGACGATCTTTTTTAGAAATTTTTCTACAGAAATATTTTTGCTTGACAATTACCAGGTAAAATGCGTATTTGCGTGACATTTTCTGTCACGCAAAAATAACTGGCGTGACTTCAAATTCTTCAGCAAATGCGTGACAAATACGCAAATTGCGGGACAGTTGACAGGCCTGTATACGTAATTCGCGTGAAAAGTCCGAACGGAATGCGTACATTTTTTTCCGGCGTTCGTATTTTTGCTGTGTAGACGATCTTTTTTAGAAACTTTTCTACAGAAATATTTTTGCTTGACAATTACCAGGTAAAATGCGTATTTGCGTGACATTTTCTGTCACGCAAAAATAACTGGCGTGACTTCAAATTCTTCAGCAAATGCGTGACAAATACGCAAATTGCGGGACAGTTGACAGGCCTGATAATGATTGATTGTTGGACATAAACAGACACTCTTCAAATACCCCGCAAAGGTAGGAGATCGTAAAATATGTAATTTCTGGAAATTCTGGTAATTCCGCGGGATTTTCATGAAAATCAGGGATTCTGCAAAAAAATGAAGTTTTGTCAAATTCCGTCCACGCCGCGGTATTACGGAATACTAGTATCTATGATTTGACTTGAAATCTAAGATACAAGCAGCTTATGGCCTGGTGTCAAGATTTTTATGTTTTCTGCATTCTGGGTAATTTACAAATAGACAATCTTGCTCCATTGGATCCATACTTATCACTGTGTGTTTTGTTATTCAGCTTTCCAATGATATGTAATTAAATGATATCATATCTAGTTATTTAAACCTAATTAGGGCCAATGCAATTAATATAAAATACCCCCTTGAGATTACATTCCTAACATGCAGGGTGGGCCGAAAAACGCTACCCTTTTTCTAGTACTACAATCAAAATGGATAACATTTTGGCTCACCCTGTATATTTTCTCTGATCAGATATAAATGATGATGGATAAATGGTAAGTTGATAAGCTAAATATTGTTTCAAGTCACTTAGGAATATTAGATTGGGCTGCCATTTTACATGATATAGAGATCCCCATATGAATTGATAATCTCATGATTCAAGGACAACTAACAATCTATAATACATAAGGGATTGTATCCAAATATTACAAATGGGCAATTGTGTCAAAAATTAAACCCATCTGAATGGCTTGGTTAGTTCAGAGATGTATCGTAAACTGCAAGAGTGAAGACGAAGCTCTCTTTTAAGAAGCGAAGTCGTACAAATTCAAAGGGTAATAATTTCAAGATTCAAGGGCAACTAACAATCTACATTACATTACATTAATGTACATTACTTTAGGGATAATATCCAAATATTGCAAATTTTAACAGTTGTGAAAAATATAAAGTTCCCCCCTTACCACAAAAACTAATATTTGAAAATGGGCATCAACAAAAAATAAATAAACTTTCTTCACTTAATTGTCATTCACCCCCCCCCCCCCTCTTATGAAATATACTTTTTTCTTCCCAAATGAGTTAACTTATGTGGACACCAATGCTGACATATGATATACATTGATTTGATATACATACCATACCACACCAAATATTTAAGTGACATATTAAAGTTAATATTTAACTTAATATTGATGTTTTCATAATAGGTGAAAAACGGTGAAAATTATTATCTAAAACGCGTGGGTGGATTCTAATTAGTTGAACATTTTACTAACAGTCCAAAGTACCCCTTCCTACATGCTACATGTCATATCATTTATTGGTGTGTCTCACATTAAGGGAACACCAAATAATATCAGGCTTCCAAGTTAAGGCGTGGGATCATGAGTCCTTATAGTAAGCTTGTCTCACATTGATTTGTTAATTCGCTTGGATTTTCATTTATGCACTTTTCATACATTACTTCATCCACTGTGAAGTACAATGATAACTGTTTCTGGTCCTTTCCCTTTGGCACTTTTGCATTAATTGTATTACAATTTTATTTTGTCTCCCATATGAACTACATGGATATTTACATAAAACAATTTATGCAACAGATATATATAAATAAAATTCAAATCATATGATCACATACTGGCACTTTAATACAGCTATGAGCATTCTCTTGAAACAGCACAACAATCAAACAACATTTCAATTTGTTGCTATGCAACAATATGACATCTCACTACACGAATGTTTGTAATTCCAGGTGAACGACAAACTACTCAGTGATGACGGGAGTGAAGATCACGACCGAGAGATTCAACGGCGAATTGAGAGAAGACGGAAACTGCGACGTAAATTCCGTAGGCGAAGGACGTTAATCCAAGAGAGTAAGTTTACCCATTTACAAACAATTTCGATCTGAAGAGGTGTATTAGTATTTGTGTGCATTCAAATGAATTTATTGATTATAGATGGTAGCACCTGACTGGGAATATATAATCTTTTGCAGTGCTGCCATCTATCAATCAATGTGGGTTCAAAAATATACAAATATATTTTTAGATAGTTTTTTGTGCATTTAAAGATGTCAGGGCATACTATTTGAAAATAACATTTGATCACTGCAAATAGGTGAATAAACAAAATACAAGGTTGAATATGTTGCCCTAGATATGCAAATAGTTGCCTATGCAATAAAACAATATCAATTACATGGAGCAGCTGCAATGATTGTGCTTTGGATTTTATGATTGTGCTCTCAATTTTGTGTAGCACAATCCAGGAGTGCACAATAGTATAATGATGCATATGATAAGCAGTTTTCTTGTACATGCATGAGTACAATAACACAATCAATTGTACATGTATGTGTACAATAACACAATCAATTGTACATGTATGTGTACAATAACAAAATCAATTGTACATGTATGTGTACAATAACACAAAATTTTGTGATTATTTTTTGAAATGTCACTCCATTTACATGTCAGTATAGGCCAAAGGTCAAATGACACTATAGAACTCTTTTTAACTGCATGACCCTAAAGCACAATCAGCATTGTTTTGGGATTTTTGATTTTCTTAAAATAAACCCTGACCTGGCATTAACATACCAAATTCATAGGTTAACTGTATTCAGTTTTGTGTACATATCACACGCCCGTAGCCAGGATTTGCCAAGGGGGTTCACTGAGAAAATTCCAAGGGGGCTAGGGGGTTCACTTTTGACAACTTTTGCCCAAAAAAGGCCAAAATCGCTACAGTTACTCCACCATTAACAGGAGACAATTATGGATACAATGTGTTGAGTTGTTGACATTTAATTTTTGTTCTTATACACCTTTTTTAAATCAATCATGTGCATCCAAATACACATTCACAAATGCACAACCTTTCATTGACATAATCACTCATTGAAGCACAATCTTAAATGCTGAACAACCATTGAGCGCAATCACAATCAATAATCAGTTTATTCAGTGCTTCAAATTTAGATATTGTTGCACTTTGAAGTGGCCAGGTAGGTAAATGATTAATGTTTGCTAGTTGACCTCTAAATGAAATATGGGAATTGTGTCAAAAATCCAGGTGATCTACTTTAACCGTATCACGACGTCAATCAAAATAATGTTCTTCCACGTAAGAAATAAATCTTTGTAATATGAGTGTAGATTTTCTGAATTAATTGAAAATCAAGATGAATTTCTTCAATAATAGGTATAAATAGGCTGCATAATAATCTTCAAGGAGTGTTATTTGTTAAATTGTGAAATATAAATGATAATATGTTACTTCCGACTTGTTTACACGCGTAGTAATTTTCGTATAGAAACCAAAGAAAAGATGGCTTCTGAAATTTCTAGCAGAAAAATGAATTTAGATCTTCTACTACAAGCTGGTATGTATGTTTCATGATATAACTTTGTGTCTAGATTCTCGAATGTATGCCATAGATAACATTTATCTCTCTGATTTTGAATTTATATCGCCATATAAGATTATATAAGTGTTTGAAATAACCAGGAAGTGAAAAATCAACATGCTGTTTTTATGTCACTTCCTGTTTTGATTTTTTTGTGAAGACCATGTGGTACTATTGTTCTGTTTCAAATAGCACTCTAACACTTTTCACATTGCTTTGATTTGTGTGTTGCTCTGATTTAATGTGAATGATCGACTGAGGGCTGATAAATTACATTGATACAGTCACTGAAATCAGATGAATGAAAATACAGGCAGAAGTTCTTGGCCTTCAAATTGACTTCAATACATTGTCATTGACAATTGTTATGTTATTTGGAACATAGGATCTAATCCTAGGCTCAGGGCTGATGTGAAAAAATCACTCCACTTCGGTGGGAATCTAACCCACAACCTCCTGATTATATGTTGAGTGCTCTACCACTTGAGCCACAGAGCGAACTGTCTCTCTCATTATGCATCTCAATGTCATTGACATTGTTAGATCTCGGATTCAGATTTCAGAAAAAAATATAAGCCAAATGTATTGATGGTATATTTGAATTCCAATTCTCTGTGATAAGTTTGACTATCATACTTTGAACTCATCAGAGCCTTCAATTCCTCGAAAATCCCAAGGTCATTCATTGTCAAGATTTAATCTCAGTTCAACAAGTGAATTCCCATATTCGGCTTTCATTATTCATCAGAATTTATTTGGACCTATTACACGGTATATAACCCAAACGCTCCTACATGCACGACGGAGCGTTTCATTACTGAAATTAAACAAAGTAACGCTCCGGAGTAGGAAAACTGGCTGGCGGGAATGATGAGCCGTCTGACGATTTCCCCAATAATGGGAATAAGAGGTATGAGTTACATATTTCGAGTATACCATTCGATGGGTGTGATATTCATGTTGTACGTGGCTGGCTGTTGACGTTTGAAGCAATTAGGAAGAGCTATACGAAGCAGTATAGTTATCAAAATTCAAAAACGTATTTGTCATTCTACCGGTCAAAACCCCTTTTGTCGATACATGTGATTAGTTGAGCCAAGATTAGAGCACCAACGTATATTTTAGTCAAATTCCAATGCTTCAACGCACCATACATTATCGTAATAGTGATTTGATGACCGAAAATCCAGTCTTAAAAATGATGACATTCTCATATCCAAGAAACGCTCCGATCTGATTAACACAGTGAACTGGAAACGCTCCGGTAGTCTAGATCAGTTTAGGAAATATATAGCTTGCCTTTCCTTTTCAGGAAGAGAAAGAAAAGATCTATTATACCCCTTGGCATCAATAGAAGAAAGATTAATTCACATATAAATTTTCGTTTTTCTATAGTTTTATGATTTAGCACATATGTAGGCATGACATCATCTAATGTATAGGCTTAAATCAGCTAGTTGCACGTTTAGCACCACCAGGTTCAGATGTTTCAATTTGCCTAACAAGTAAAACACGTTTTTAAGAGATAGATTCGATTCGGGACTCTTCTCTAATAATCTGAAAATGATATCAAAACAAAATGGTAAGAGCGTTTCTAAAATTGTGTTCTAAATCGATGGAGCGTTTCGAGGAAAACAAGCGATTTCTCGAGAACAAGTAATGGATTTGGACTGGGATTTTAGGAAATGAGAATATACGAGTTTGTGATCTACTACTTTAACAGAAAGATTAACGTTTTAATAGAAATACTAGTTTAATTCGTAATTTGTGGTCAAAACGTCATCTTCAGATTCGTTCGATCAACACTACGGAGCTTTGATCAAGCAAATAACAGTTTACCACCAGAAGTTGAATAAATAAGATCTTTGCTCAAGGTATTGTTCATCGAATGGTACATAATATTTCACCATAACACATGATATGTAAGAGAAACGAGAGAAACAATACTTACGGTCATAGTGGAATCTTCATGAGCCGCCATTTTATTTCGCTCCGGAGCGTTTCCGCGTAAATGTAACGCTCCGTCGTGCATGTAGGAGCGTTTGGGTTATACACCGTGTATTATGGTAACAGGCCTAAGAGGTGGCATATAGAATAAGGCCTAAAAGTATCTACTAGGTTTAACTTGTCGAACTGGGAAAATCTTAAGAATTCTAATTGTCACAAACAGGGGAGTAGTTGATCAAAATGGATCCTGACTCCAGCGAGTATTCTTATATGTTGTGATTAGGATATTTGAGAATTTGGCACGTACATATGTATAACCGACATAATTACACCTGAGTATATAAGGATTCCTTTTATATTTTCCTATACTGAGTGAAAAAATCAACTGGTCCATTTCAAAAGTAACATGGCAATGACCAGTGGACAAGCCTCAAAGCCTGATCACCAAAAGCCTAAAATGGCCAGAGATTATTATTATATTTCTGAGGAAAGTCAGGTGTACAATTGCAGATGTAAAGTCAAGCCTTAATGTTTGTTTAGTATCAACAAACACAACTAGATGTAAAGCAAGAATCAAAACTATTGATGCAAAAAGACAGAGTATTATGAACTTTTAATAATTTATTTCAGAGTGACAATCATTGAAAAATATTAGTATGTAAAAACTTGGAAAAATATAGGCCTACCAGAAAATGAAAGTAGTAAAATAATTCTATTATGATGTGCGACATATAACGGTGACTCAAACAATTGATTTGCTGGCTTATAAAAGGGTGTGTATGACATCTTAACAAATAGTTGTTTTTATTGTTTGCTTATCTTCAATGGAATCATAACTAAGACCTAGATTCTTTGATTTATGGCAAATATATGACTTTAGATTTTATTCTATATAAGACCTCAACCACTCTGCGATTTCGGTCACTTAACAATTGTTCGGAAAAATCATAAGTCATATGTTATGCCTTAAATCATAGAATCTCGGTCTTTATTCACTTAGTAAACTTTACTTTAAATCATCATGTAGATTGATCTGAATCCATTCTGTGAAACCATTACACTTTAATTGTAGCAGCATCATTTTTAGGGCTCTAGATTTGATTGATGTTTACCTAATTATTCCAGGTACTACAGAAGCTGTTTAAGTTAGAAGCAGTTGTCTCTGTGTGTTTAAAATAAGACATACATTTTTTCATGCTAAACCTCAAATAAGCTGTTTTCTGTAATATCTCTTTAGTATAAATTAGGAGTAGCACCCCTGTTAAAGGCCCTATGCAAAGTTTCAAAATTTTTTTTTTCATTCATGTACTATTTTTCTGGTTAATTGTCCAAGTTTTCACTCTTTTTCTACTTTCAAACATGATCCATATATTTTGTGTTGCGTTATGGTTATTAGAACAAACAAGCAGTTGCTTAACCCATTTTAACACATTTCTTCTTTTTACTTTACGATGTAAGCTCAAATTTCGAGGTAAACCTTGGAAGCTGCTATTTAAAGATGACCCCCATAATCCTACTGATGATATTTCACTTTTCATGAATTTTCAGAAATAAGTACTAGATTAAAGGAATATTGTGAAAAAGAGTGGAAAGTAATATACATTGTAATTTGAATATATTAAGAATTTAACATGTATGTTATGTAAGGAAATATTAAGATTTGATTTTAATAATAGAAACTGATGAATTGAATAAGCAAGACTTTATAATTTGCTTGTGGGTTAAGATCATTTCTTTCCATAGGCTATGTTTAGTCATAACATGGTAAAACATATTTCACGGTCTATTTTCCTCTTTATTTTAAATGCACGTCAATTCCTTGTATTTCTCTATGCAGAAAAGTTTATCAAACTCCTAAATATAACTCATCCATTGTAATTTCTCTTTCTTGCCTAACTTCTTTAAGGTGGGACCCGGTCCGTCAGCATACCCAGCACGATACCATTGCTTAATTATTAATGTAGTTTTTCAAACTCAAAGACACCCATCCATACGAATAATTATGATGTAATAATAATACGAATGTATTTAAACATTCATGTACGAAGAAATATTTGCATCTTCGGGCATTTATAGTTGGGAGATTTAGCGTATTGCATTTGAAATATTTGAGCGCTAGTAACGTCATGGTTTCTATGACATGGGAAAACAATGGCGCTCAAATTTTACGCGCAGCATCATGAAGTATACGGCAATGAATGATTGTTATAAAATAAAATATTGTTATAATTCTTTCAAAATGTAGTAAATCTAAAACACACATATGAAGCATGTTCTACATTTACAGCATATGAAAAATATGATGTGATATAAACACTAGTTGAGTCCTGTTCATTGTGTACATGGTTACCGACACGTCACATTTAATGTTGCTCAAAATAATATAATGTTTCTCGTCGCACTATTTATATTTGTAAATACGTATTACTCTGTATTTGTGTTTAATAAGTTCAAAAATGACTTTTGTTCGTTTTATTACCTCGTAAAATTGTATATTCTCTTATATGTAAAACCTTTTAGATTATGCTTTTTATTGGCACGACTTTCGTCCTAGTTGTTATCACTTTCGCTTGCGTATGGGCTTCGTCTAGTTATATTTTCTTTGCCTTTTTTACATTTTTTATATATGAATTGTTAATTCGTCATGGTAAAATGTTTGATAAGAGATATCTTAACATCCGAGAATTTTTAAAACCGAGTGCAACTGGCCCAATGGCAACACAATCAATGCCCAATGTCGGGAAGAGTGCAATAATGAGTACGAAGGGGCGTGTCCCCAGGCGTGTTATATGTCGCCAGTTGAGTCCCCTGGGTTGAGACAAATGCTGTATAGGTTTACGGCGACTGATCGTCGCTAATGAAGGCGTTATGAAGGTATGTACTTAGAATAATTATTAAAATGAAAAACATAGGCAAGTTAGGCTACGTCTGTGAGTCCTGTGACAATAAAGTGCCTACACAACAGGCGGAAAGTGGCTTGAGACTGCAGAAAAGCCGAACAATCAGAATGCCTGATTTATCAGTAAACTTTAGCTTATGTCCTATAAGTGCATACTCTTTGATTCTCGAGAAACGTCTCCACGCTCGGATTTCACCTAGGGCCCTATCTATCACTAGTGGATCGCTTTAAAAGTGATACCATCGAGAAACGTGTTTGGTCAGCTTCACGATGACATTATTCTTTTAGAAATCGACCGAGAAATCGATATGTGCCATTTCTAAAACGTCGAGTTTGAAAACCTGAAAGTGGATTCGGACTGCAAGAAACCCGACCAATCAGAACGCAGCATTTCTTAAGTGAAACTTGAAATTCAAGCAATCGGCTTTACCCTCGGTTTCCTCCGTTTTCTCGCAGTTCATCACCACAAAAATGGCACCACATTGAAGCTATCTTTCCTATCTAAAGCATGGTATTATTTATTTAGAAATCAGTCAATAAACAGCGGAGCCATAAACAGATAAATGCAATTTCTTAAACAGCCAGTTTAGACTGAGAATAGTGGATTCAGACTGCAAAAACTTTATGCAAATTATCTAGTTCACTCTGGGTGATAGGTCGCATATCTAGGTTAGTAGGTTAGTTCTGTCAAGGCCGCGCGTATATCGCTATATAAACAGATCTCGGTCAGCTCGACTGCATTATTCCGACTGAAAAACTGGTCATGTCTGGCTATGGTAAAGGTGCCTAACATGAAATATTCGCGAATGGCAATCCACCTCATCGTATTCGTATCCACTGTACTTTTCTAGAATCAAAATATTTAGGAAAAGTTTTTGAAAAGATGTTCTATCAAATTAGATGAGTTGTTGAAAAATTAGTAGAAGAATTCATCAATGTAAATTGATGTCAACGCCCATATGGTAATTTTGTTTTGCAAAATATTTCTTATCACCAATATTGAAGGAAATGAAAGAAATGCAATAGCTTACAATAACGTACTTTAAAACAAGATATTGAGACTACGATTTTTATTTTATTTTTACAAAACTCGGAGATAAATTGGCATCATCATGGCGTATAAAAAATGTTGGAGTTAAAAAACTATCAAGCCATTTTTCTGTTTCCCTGTACTCAGAGTCTAGTTACAAACTAGACGAAGCTCTCTTTAGAGAAGCGGTCTGAAGAGTAAAGTAATATATGGTTTTCCATAGGATCTTTTATGTTTTGTACACACTTCAATGTAACTTGTGTACTCATTCAGTGAACTCAACCATCGTACTTGTTGCCGCAGACATTGGGTACATCCCGATCGCGCTATTTATTTCGCCATTCAATAATGACGATCATTAATATGTATGCTTAACTTTTTTATGTACGCGAGTGCCGACTTCTTGCTGATGAAACGTGAGTTGACAAAACGATATTACACATCAACAAGCGGGAACAACGTACCGACGTTTATTAACTTGTACGTACATCAATAGTACTCGAGCCTTATCGTATTGTATTTTAACTAAATCAAGTCAGACGTGCACAGTTTATTCGACAAAGAAGGCTTTCTGATTTTTATTATTAACCGTTGATTACAAACGTTTGATGATCACCTTTACTTGAGTGAATTGCCAAAGTGCGCGATCGGCGATCGGCGGAGCTTCTGTTTGCATACATGAAAAATCAAAATAAAGAAGGGCCCTAATAATGGGCAATCTTAGGCCTACATGATATGATTTGACACAACGTATACGTAATTAAATCTCGGCACATGAAAAAAACAAAAGTTTACTTTTAACTTACATCAATACTTAAAATAGCAGGTAGATGAGGCGATAATTTAATTAATAGTTAGTTATTTTGCGATCGACCGCGGTTGATTTAGCACGTTATTTACGGTCTTTGTACTAGGCCTATAGACGTCCTTGATTCTAAAAGACTATGGGACGCTAACTTTAGTGGAAGTAATTCATACCGATTGACTTATATTCAAAATCAACTAACTACATTTGATTTAGCAAGGCTAAACCCCATTATCCTGGGAATTGTCTTTATCTTTGTCGGATCATTCAGGTGAGAAATTTATGACGTAATTCAATTGTTCTCTCCGCCAACGGATGGAATTGGATGCCGGTCTTTTCTCAAAATACAAGGTACTTTGACTGAATACTGTGACTACAATTTTTGTAATCTTTTTACCAAAAACTAACATAAGCATAATCATATTCCAGATAAAAAAATGTGGAAATTTTAAAAAAATCTATCGAGCCGTTTTTCTGTAAATTGAGATCTCCCGAGGGTAAAGTAAGTTTATGGTTTTCCCATAGGATTACATGTTAAATATGACAATATAAGCAACATAGGCTCCTCAAAAATACGACCTTTGAACCTTACTTACTATATCTCAACTTATTTTTTTCTGTTTAAAATTTCTACAGCATATGTACACCACTTGTTTACATACACTGTGCGATTTTCAGGAAATTCTATCGAGGATTTTTTTTGGCTGACGGACCAGGTCCCACCTTAAAACGTAACTTGTTATATTTTCTATGTGGGTTAGTTAGCTCATATATATGTTGATAAGTGGTGTGCAGGTGTGGATTGGCACATACATCTTCAGATGCAAGCATCTGGAAAAACTAGATTCTCTACTTCAAAATAGAACGAGGGAATGGCTTTCCAGGAAGTGAGGGCTTAACATTTATATTTTATCTCAAAGTGAATCAAGTGATCATTAAAATTAATATTTTATTTGTTCAAACACTATCGAAAACTATATGGATATATAGATGTCACTGTTGAATTGTCTGATAGCTAGAAGTTTGTTCATGGATTGAAACATAGATGTCACCAAGAATCTGACACCAATGATCAAGTAGTGGTTAGCAATGAAGAAGCTAAAAGTGCTTGAGAGTAAGAATGGGTAATTTTGATGAAGGGTATATATGCCCCGAAAATGTGAAAAGAAAATATAAAAAATTCAATTGTGCTTATTATCTCCCTTATCCAATCTTGTTTTGAAAAAGTTATTAAGATACCATAAGTCTAGAATTAATAGAAGAAGTAGTTGACCTAGGGTTTATGTTCATATATAGCAAGAATAGCCATTTAAGAAATATCCTGTACCTTATTTGTGAATCATGAAAACAAGGACACATTGGCCAAATTCATTTGCAGGCACCAAAATATGTAAACAAAATTAAGTTATTTGTAATTCTGCCCCGAGAGTCATCATAACCAGGAGGTGACACACTTCACTCAATGGTTCATTGACTCAATGAGTGGTTGTCCTTGTACACGTACCTGTTTTTCAGACAATGAACAATGGGAACAACCTTACATCATTGATTATCACTTGGGATATATGACGCGCGTACGTGTTAAAAACATCATATGGATTTGTTATTCAATTAAAGATTGAATATCCATAAGAAAAAGAGATTGGCTCATTCTGCCTCTTTTAGCTCATATTGTTTAAGGATTCCTTTTTATCTCATCTTTTTTTATTTTATTAATTACAATAATGTATTTTTATTTTATTTTTTGACCTTGATCAATGAGGAGAGTTGTCATAATAATATCAAATAAAATTGTCTATTATTTGATTTCTTCTAGGTTAACAATATTAATATTAATAATAAAAGTCAACCGTTGCTATAATCTGTTGCATATATTCTGAAAGTTATAACAAATCTTCAATTTTCTGTAAATAAATCTTCAATTTTCTGTTAACAAATCTTCAATTTTCTGTTTTCTATTATCTATTACATATTTAATTATGAAAGATATAACAAATCTTCAATTTTCTGTTAATAAATCTTCAATTTTCTGTTAACAAATCTACATTTTCTGTTTTCTATTATCTATTACATATTTAATTCTGAAAGATATAACAAATCTTCAATTTTCTGTTTTCTATTATCTATTGCATATTTAATTCTGAAAGATATAACAAATCTTCAATTTTCTGTTAGTACGTATGTGTAGTAGTTTTGAAGTATGTAGTTATAATTTGTAGTTGACGCTTTTTATCCTGTAGAGACTGGCTATGTTATTTGTGTGACATGATTGAAAAATATATACTGTACTTTAATATGGGGTTTCTCTAAAAGGATGATGATATTTTGCGGAGTCATTGTTGCGATGATGTTTTCAACAAGAAATACAATTCTACGATATTCAATACTTCTCACAAAAGTACCTTGATTATTTATGTGATATTGATCAAGTATTGAATCAAGGTTATTCGAACAAAAAAATATTTTGAAGAAATGACAACAAAATAACCTTTTAATCGACAATACCTATATATCAGCGAGTACACTTAACCTGCCTGAATTAAGGTCGTACCGCCTAACCACGCATTCTACTTGCGTTATATTCAATTTTGATACTTGAAATGAATCCGTATACTCTTTTTGTGTTAGATTTTTAAGGCCACCCTAAAGTTTTAAAATCCTATAAATATCTTCAAATTTCAATTGATTCTGTTTCTCAGGCTTAAAGCTACCAAAATGTTCATGTTATCTTGAGTTTTGAGCTGTCGTAAATAAGATTAGAAGAGAGAATAGCAGTGAAACCTGTATATCAGAACACCTTTCTTATCCGAACATTTGTCAATTTTAACACTTTTTCCCCGTCCCGCATTTGTTGTCTCCCATGGATTCCCATATGAAGAAACCCATGAACCTTGAAATGTGAACACCTGTTAATCCGAACATTTCTCAATATGAACACTTTTTCTTGGTCCCACATCTCCTATTTAAAAAATTGAAAACCTGAAATGTGAACACCTGCTAATCCAAACATTTTTCATTATGAACACTTTTTCTTGGTCCCACATCTCCTATTTAAAAAATTAAAAACCTGAAATGTGAACACCTGCTAATTTGAACACTTTTGGCGAGTCCCAGTGCTGTTCAGATTAAACAGGTTTCACTGGATGTGTGATTTTAGTAAAATCATAAATGATAAAGGAGCCTTATCTGTGGTCCTGTGAGAATAGGGCACTTGAGATTTGTTGCAAGGACTGAATTTGGAGAAATTCTTAGAGTTGCGGAACTATTGACAGAACAAGAGGAAGCAATCCCACCTCACCACGTTATATCAGTTAATTCTCTTTTGTGACGTAGATACCCATTCAAAATATTTCACGATCCACAGATAATATTTCTCTGTTCCTTGTTATTGCATAAGATAATTTTCTCAGTTTTGTTTGAACTTGAAATGGAGATTGTTATTGGCATTACTGTATCAAGCGTGTCTTACTTATCGTTTGTGATTCGCTACATAAAACTGTTTGGTGTTTCGTTCAAGGGATTAGGAGTATTTATAGATAAAAGAAACAAGTTTATTGTCATTATCTAGGGGCCTTTTCTATATTGTTTTATACTTGTATATCAAGCAATTCTGAAGGCATTGTCCTTCTAGTGGAGAAGTTCATTGCGGAAATGTTTTTCACATTTGAAATAAAGTACATGGCGGAAAATAGCAACGTAATTGCACTCCACACAAATATTTCTTTCTAGTAGGGTGAATGAATACCCATGCATCATTTAATATGATGTGATAACAGAATGAAATTTTTGCAATTTTGCAAATGTTTCCCTTTTAAGAATTATGACTTGTAGAAATTTTCCAGTTGTTTAATTCATTTCTCCAGTTGTTTGGATTCATTTTTCCAGTTGTTTTGATTTATTAAATATCTGTTGTCAGAAACTTCTATGCTATTTTAACACCATATGGGGAGGTATTTTAAAATTATTTGTTGGTACTTTTGAAGATTTATTATCTATTCATTTTAAATGTGAAGAACTGTTATTCAATATACTATTAGATAATGATGTTATTTAATTTATGGTTGAGAAAAAGAGAGAGAGATGGGGGGGGGGGGGCGTTTTTTGCTCAATTCCATTCTTTATACTCTTACTTCCTTTAATTGATTCATAATTGAATAAACATCTCTATCAAAGTATTATAAGACATTGGCCATTGGTTGTTAAAATAACTTATGTCAATTTAGTACTAATATGTTGAACATTTATAGGAATTTGGTCCCGTCAATAAACAAGATAAAATTAAATAAGTGTCCCAGTTATTAATACAAGCTAAGGCCATAAGAAGTAGATTCTTTGTTTTGCGTCCTGGCAAAATCAAAATCATACAAGGGTACAAGGAAAACAAACACAAACTCAAGAAAAAACACAAACTTGTTTGCTGAGAATTGTATACATTTTATGGGCATAAAAAGGGATGACATACCAATTTGTAGTGATAACAAACACATATCTATACATTTATATAATATATTTAAACATAGCTATTATTCAAGGGTAAAAAATAAGAAAATACACTATGTATGCCAAACGTATTAATACCACTGTCAATTTTGATGCACATCAAATTATCTGCCATTTCGTCTGATTCTGATTGACGTCTGATTCAGATCCTTGTGATTGCTATTTGAATGTGTTTGTTTTTTCTGATTTACTCAAAATCGTGCAAGCAAGGGGACGCAAAACAAAGAATCTACTTCTTATGGCCTAATCTAATTAATACCACTACCACAGATAAATATTTGTCGTCATTTTCAGAATTGACAATTTTAAGTACGTTCAACGGTCAGAGGATTATAAAATATTTGTGTACAAAGTAAATAATATAAAAGTGGTGACAAATACAGATCAACAATAGCCATGTATTGACTACTTTAAAGTATTTTTAGTTTTTTACATATTTTTTTTATTTGTCTATTCACGGGAATGTCAAAAAGAGGAAATGAAAACAGCCCACGTAGCATTCAAGTATTATACTCTAAACTTTCTAAACGTTTCTTTCATTTCCTATATATTTTTGCTATAATTGTAACTGTTTCCTGAAACATGTTGCACAAATTAACTTGACAAAACTTATTTTGAAAAATCTATTCAAGATGTTGCTAAAGCACAATTCCAGTTTGAAATGGTACCAATTTATACAATAGGGGGAAATATTATGTTGCATCAAGACCCCCCCCCTCCCAGATGCCCCCCGCCCCACCCTCCCATCTAATATCCCCCTTCCCATTCAATATCCCCCCCAGAACACTGGGTAATTGAATTGACATTAAACAAGGGTGGTCTTCATTCAAGAATAAAAGTACAATGTTCCTGGCAGTCTAAATTGACTTGTTGTAATTCTACATAACATCACTTTTTTCAAAAGCTATATTCTGTTTGGTGAATGGAGTATTCAAACTCAGACGAGCCTCTCAAAGTGATGTTGCCCTTTTTGTACTTCCACTATAAAAAGTCTCATGTAAGAAATAAACAAGAAACATACATTATAAAGGAAAGACAAAATCTGTTAAAAATTATGTCAAAGATACCGATTTATTCATATTAGATTCAAACTTATTATCGAATATCATGTATAGAGTTTACTCGTTTCAGGAAACAAACTGCGAGACTTTTCTGATAGCAGATTTCCTAGGAATGTAGTATTTACGTCAGCGTGGAAATAGCACAAGATAAAAATAGCCCTTAGTTCTAATTTAGTTTGGTTGGCAGGTGATTTGAAGCCTTTCCATGGTAAAAAGTATTTCTCGCCATCCTTATTTTATTCTATTTCTCTCGTTGCTTTACTAATTTCTAAGCATCTGTTTATAATATAGGGTGTTCCCAACCCCTCTGTATGTTTTGATCTTCATTGTTTCCATATTTGTTGATGATTTTTATTTTGAAACATGGCAAATCTGATATTTTTCTCCTAGGTTTTGGTTGGGTGTGATTTACAATAAAGCACATTTGAAAGATACCAAGTTCTAGTTTGATTACATTTTAGTCTTTTACCTTTTACTAGTGATTCTAAGTGATATTTTCTATTCTACCATTTCTGTCTTAAGGCAGAAGTTGATCTATTTTTGCATTTTATGCAATTTTATGTGCTAGTATTATGTACATGATGCGGGTCAGGGTGAATTATACCAAATTCTTCTGGGGTCCAGCTTCACATATAACTAGGCAGGAAGAATTATGCTCTGTATTATTTTGTATTTTGAAACTTTTTTGGAGTCAACTTATTTTGCATCAGCCCATCTCAGAAATATAAAGAACAAGAAGCAATGCTCTAAAACACAAACAAACATATAATAACTAAATTAAATCAGATTTAAACTTGCTGAAATGACCATATAAGAAAGTCTTTCAACAATTGAAAAATCCACTGTCAAATGGAAAACTCATACCATCCCAAAATATTAATATAACAAGATATGTGAACATTTATCATGTTCTCCCAAAAATGTTGAGAGTGATCTTGGGTATTTCAGTATAAATAAACACTACAGTTATAATTGATAAAACTCATTGTAATGTTATCATAAGAACTTTGGACTACAAATTGATAAATGTTTATAAACTACTCTAAACTTTCTGTAATTACCCAACTTCCTTCTAAATTCACTTCCTCAATTTTCTTTACATGGGCTTTGATTGGTAAAACGGGGAGTGGGGATATAAGTGCAAACCGCTCGTTAAGTAATATTTCTTGATAAATTGTATTTTTCAAATTAAAGCATCATATCTCTTTGGTATTGTTTTGTTTTAAGTTAGGATTGGTATGCGTGACGTTTGTTGTTGTTGTTCTTATAATTCCAACATATGTCGTCATAGTAATCAATCTTGTTTTTGTTTCGTTTTGGAAGAGTTGGTTGTTGTTCCAAATTATGTACAGTATGATTGAATATTACTTTATGATACATTTGAAGGATGGTTTTTGAGGTCAAAGTTGAATAAACTTTTTAATCATAACAGCTTAAGTTAGTTATACAGTGACTCACAGTTACCTATATGCATGTAAGGTATGGTGTGATGGAAACATGACAATGAATCAGTGATTATAGGCAGGGGAGGATCTGAAAATGAACAGGTTTGGGGGGGGGGTGGGGCACATTTCAACTGTGAACAAATGTTTGGGTCCCTTTTAAACCAAATATTGGGGTCACATTTATAGAATTTAATGGCCCATTTTCTTGGCCTTTAGTATTTTCTTGGCTATTAGTAAAGGTGTGGATGAAATTTGACCTTAGAGAAATAATATCAAAATACAATAGAATATCTTTGGTACATACTTCTAAAAATTGTACACTTTGATGCTGTTTAGGTGTCATCAATAAAAGTTATTGTCAACTAGACATATGGCTGAATTGAGCCTCTGGGAATTACATATACCTACATACAGGACATTTACAATCTTTTATGTACCATTATATTGTTCAAGCTATCGTTTCCAAATCATCATTAAATCAATCTACAGTATACAGTACATTCTCAAATTGCATTATCATTGTATTTTAAAGTGTTGGTGCATATCTGTTAAATATATATTTGATTCCTCGAGTATTTTACTCTTATCACTATTCTCGTTTAAAACAAGACCACCTTGGTAACACTTACGCATTGGTAATCATAAAAGTCTATTACCATACAGTGTTATTCTACTAAACGTGTAAGTCAAAAGTCATTAAAATGTCACTGAGAGGATTAGCCCACCAAAGGGCTCATATCGAATTACAGAAATGAACAAAAAATGAAATCGCTATCAAAATAAAAAAGCAAGATATCAAAGAGCTTAGCAGATAGATTGTGTTTTTATGTCCTTTAATTGTTTTAACTTGTTGGAATCAAATAAAGTTTTCTAAACATGATTGAAATGTCCACTTCAATGTTTGCCACTTTCAGATAATTCTAGTGCCCTTTACACTATTTTAACTATTTTTGAGTACATATAAACACCAGTGTGTATTAATGTTATCTTTGGCAACAATGTTCTCCCAGACTTGAAATATGTCCCTGATTCTGATCTTTCACTCCTTCTCTATAAAATTTGATATTTTCATCTCTTGTATTTCAGTATTTTAAATATTAGATGTTTGTTTACTTATATATACATGCATTGCTAGTTCCTAATATCTGTATTTTGTAATTAATATTTGTTCACAATTTCATTTTAAAAGATGAAACCATGATCTTTCCTTTATGGGGTTATCTGATGTGTTGGTCCCCCAGAGACTTGAAAACAAGACTTCAAATCTTGTCCTTTTAGATTTGATTAATACTTCTGTATTACACTATTCACTATAATCAAGTTAGTGAATCATTTGTAAAATTTAGATATTATGAAACTTGAAGACTTGTGAACTACACATATTTTTTATATACTCCAAGGCTTAAATCATTTAGCGTAATCATTTTTAGGTACTACATGTATTATAATTTGCACCTGTTTGTTCTTCACTGCATTCATTATTCAATTGTGATTTATATTATCAAATGAATTAATTAAGATTTGGGCTGAAGGCTGGGACTGGAGGCATTTTTACCAATATTGTTTTTTAAATGTATGTCACATGTTATGTCTTTGTGCAGCGCCCTCTATAGTTTTTCTACAGGGTAGTATCACATCAAGACCTTTTTAATGCCCCCCCCCTCTTCAAGTTTAAGCATATGTGTTTAAACTTTTTTTGTCCTGCTCCACCCTACTAATTGAGTATACATACTTGGTTGTCAGGGCAAACTATCAACTAATTTAGTTTTAAATACGAGCAAAATAACAATTGTTAAACAACACCATGGTGATACATTATAATATAATTAAACAATGCCATAGTGATATACTAGGATATAATTTATAGATGTCCTTCTAGGTTCAACCCCGGACTAGGTTCCCATTAACTTTTTTGACATTTCACATTTATGAGCTTTTGAACAAAATTGCTAACCTAAATAGATCATCAAGTATATCCTATTTGCTAAAGTTGAATGGGAAGTAGCTGTATCTGATGTATGTTTGTGATTTATTTGTAGACAAGTGTTCTTTTGGTATCACCTGACTTGGTCTCTCCCAGGTATCTTTTTGTATATGTCAGTTTTTTCGTAAGTTTTAGGCTCGATTTTTTACTCTTGGGATATAAATCGTGAGATAGCTGTTTTATTGATTTCAGTGTAAGAATACCTTTTATTGGGCATTCCATGCTTATTAATGTTTGTTCCTTATTTTTTCTTGGTTTATTGTTTGTTATTTATTTAGTATATAGAGTGGTATTTTGTATGGGAAGAATCGTTTTAGTTCATGACCTCTATTTCTATTTTCATGGTCACATGACTCACTTTAAACCTATCAACTGGTAGAGATATTGATTTTCAATTCTCTAACCTGGTCACTCCTTATAAATATGAACGGCTATCAACAAAACAAGCTTACTACATCAATGCATCAATAGTTAATCTAAATTGATTAAACTTGTTGGAATCCTGTAAAAAATTCCATATGTAAATTGCTTATCATTGCTATTAAAAAACATTTGATTTATAACTTAAAAAACAACTCATAGCAAGGGCATTGCTACTAAAAGGCCTGTAGTATAGACTAAGCAGACTAGTGAACACATCCGGGTGTATATGTATGCACTGTATAATCACTTGAAAAACAACACTAGTTTAGTAGGAAGGCCAGACGTGGTGAGGAAGAAACTTGAAAATTTCAGTGTGTGTACGTCTATCAGATCTACGTAATCTAAAGTTCAAAGTTCAACTGATATCTGAATTTAGATCCGCATTTTCGACTACTTGATAACTAGATGACAGCCAATCATTTTCTTCGCAAACTACAACCAGCACACACATGTTTAGGAAGTCAGACTTAAGTTTAATTTATAACGCGTTCTTCACTCAATTTTGAAGGACGAAGAAAAAAGGCACAACTGGACAAATTGAAAAGGATTATCAATCAACTATTCGCAAATCAGAAACGGATTTAACTTAATGAACTATAAAAAGCTGAGAGTTATACTTCAAGTCAGCGAAGAGGCGATGAAATAAACTGGTTGTAATCGGAGAATTGAATCAGAAGATAGACAGAACACAAAAGAGGTTATTCATGTGTTCAGGTTTGTGTAGTATAGATTGACTAGCACAGCTGTAAGTGCTATAGAAAGTGCAGCAGGGGTGTGACCTGGTAAGGATAAAGCGAGCGCAGCAGTAGCACATATTCATAAATAGACAAGGATTGAAAGAAAGGGTCTGGCTGAGGAGTGTTGTGACTGCCGTATGACCTTAGAGGACTTTTCGCATATGACCATTGGCCACCTTAGGTCAATACTATAGGATGCTTAACACATTACGTAGAGAATATATAGAGGATGCTAGATGAACTGTTTTTTAGTTAGATTTAATTATTTTAGACTTTGAAGTTTTGTGACTAAAGTTATGTTAGAAACATATTGCTCAAATTTTATATAGAACTGTTATAAAACTCGACGAAAATTAAGTTTTAATACGATTTTTTGGGGATTTTGTGACTAAATGGCTGCGAATATGATGTCATTGCCGTACATTCCTATTTCTACTGCTGCTATGGATTTTCAAGGCTCCAGCTCTAAAATGAGACTTGGTCTTCCTCCAAGCCCTGGAGGCATTATGGGAGGAGTATACCCCCTTCATCATAACCCAATGTTGTATGGACTACCACACCCAGGCTTATATCCTTATGGGTTCGCAATGGGGGTACCACCCCAGAGTCCAGTTGGGATGACGATCCCAGCAAATTTGTGCCATCCTAGACTATTATCCAATCAAAACTCGCCAACAGATATATACCCAAAAGATGGCGTTTTAAATAATTTAGAAACAAGGGACTTAAGTGCCAGTTTACGAGATTTACACGTAGAAAGACTTAGACTTAGTAGTTCTAGTAGCACTGATCCACGACTAAGTCCTTCACGGGACGGCTTAAATATTGACCAATCACGGAACTTTTATATTCCAAACAATGACAATGATCTCAAGCATGAAGAAGAATCCAGTAGCGAACTTTCCGACGATTCTGAGTCACAGAAAAGTGACTCGGATGATCAAACAAACAATAAATGCTCATTCAAGAAAGCCATCATGAAAAGATATTGTAAGTAATAATTCAGTTTTTCAATCCAAACAACATATATTCTAAGTAATAATTCCGTTTTTCAATCCAAACAACATATATTCTATATAATCATTCAGTTTTTTAATCCAAACAACATATATTCTATATAATAATTCAGTTTTTCAATCCAAACAACATATATTCTATATAATCATTCAGCTTTTCAATCCAAACAACATATAGTAAAAGTCATTATTCAGTTTTCCAAACAAGATATATTTTATGTTATTATTCAGTTTTTTAATCCAAACAACACATATTCTTAGTAATTATTCAGTTTTTCAATCCAAACAACATATAGAAGTAATAATTCAGTTTTTCAATCCAAACCACAAAATAAAAAAAAACAAGTTAGAAATTGTAATTAGAGACATGTTTATTTTAGCTATCATTTTACATACTTAAATCAAAATCAGAAGGGGTTCAGAAAATTGATTCAAATTTTGGGTGTAAAGAGTGAGCTCATTTTTTATATTCTAGGTGGTTAAGAAAGTTTCTATATATGAATGCTCTTTGTTGGGATATAACAATGTTTGATTGTATTTATGAGTACTTTCCTCTCATTTTTTTAAAGAGCAGGTGTGTGGGGTTATTATATTCAATCACTTTGTAAGAAGGTTACGCACTGAAAACCTTGCTGTATTGTAAAAAGCCATATGAAATATTTTATATTTGAAGAAGGCTTCCTATTTTTTAATGTATGGATGTATAGACATCACACCTTGTCCAGGGGCCTAAAACCTTTCTTCGTTTAACATAAAGAAATCTCAAAATAGAACATGACTAGCTTGAAATACTGTGTAATAATGTTCCCAAATTGTAAGTAGATAAATATTAAGTGTTGCTATGGTAACTGGGAGCTGCAAGGTTTCCTTGGTTAAGAAATATTTTTAGTTTCCTTTTTTTCTTACTTTGCCCTTAGCAAGAAGTTTTCTTTTTGTGTGCATTACTTCATACTTTTAAAAAATACTTAGTTGTATCTGTGTTATAGTTAAAAATGGCAAATTAACAATTTGCAGTATTACTGCCTGGATTATTTTTAATGATTGTGAATTACTTGATGACTTATTTATTTTGAAGAACTATATTTTCTGCAAGAATTCTTTGTCCTTAAAGGAAATACTTGCATCAATTTTTCTATCTGTTAAAGTATAAAAAACTGGATATTTCACATCTTTAAGTTTATCGTTTTATTAGAACATAATTCAAGGAAGCCCTTGTGTATATTGTATTTGGGAGCACATCGTGTGTTAGAATAAATTTGAAAAACCATATTACTCATTGAATAGTTCCCCTCTCTACCTTCTCAGACGTACTTTTTCCCACAAATATGATATATGTATATGGTTGAAATAAGTTGAAATAAGCAGGATCTTAATACAATACAACATATGGTAATCATAGTAGTAAAATAAGCTAGAAGAGCCAAAAACTCATATGTTTTTAACTGTCTGGCATGTTTACATTTTTTTAACCCTGGAAAGGAAACACATTCTAATGATGCTTTTTTACGCACTAAAGCACATGGATGGGTAGAACAAGGGTGTAAAAAATCACCCATGTATAGTCACTCATCTATACTGCATGGTTATCTGCAAATTGCAGGGTTCATTCAAGTTTTTAACAGAAATAAAGTAGAATAAGTGTTACCAGTGTGAATTTTTTATGTCAGGGTTCATTGTAACATTACCACCCCACACTAAGTTTAGATACATGTTTACAACCAACGCTAAAAAATCAGAAAGTACACTGGGTCATAAAGAGTGTAATGCAATATAAGATAATCCTAATCGCATCAATACTCAATTGTATTATGTCAGATTATGCCTTTAAATAAAATTCTACAAATTCAACTAAATTTAGCTCCTGTCAACTTCAAAGTAGTAAAATGAACTCGATTTTATTTTTAATAAATCAATAATTTTTTCCTGTTATACTTTACCTTCATTACTTTAATTTCATAATATGCATTTTGAATTTTGATCCTAGTTTCACACTATGGTTTTTATTTATCTAGCAATTTCACAGTTTTGTTTTGAATCGAATTAAGAAGTGAGATTGTTTTCTAATGAAATAGTGGGATACAAAAGTTATTACACATTATTGGAAGAAAATAAATACATTACAAAACTCTTCAGAAAGTGTATATTGATTTATCCAATGTGTATAAAGGAACTACTTATCATTGTAGGTATGCCATTAATGGTAGAAAGTAACCATACTTAATTATGTGTATTATATTTACTTCCTGGTTGGGTTTCCTTCTTGCCAAGAAACTGTAAACATATCATAACTGTAAACTAAACACTATGTGCTATTTATGATGTTAAAGTTGGCAACAGAAATGTAAGCAAGGGTTGGTCCTCATAAGGACAACATAAAGAACATTTATGTATAAATAGCTTCACTTAAAGGGGCACAGAACTGAAAATGTATGTATAAATAGCTTCACTTAAGGGGGTACTACAGAACCAAAAATTTATATATAAATAGCTTCACTTAAAGGGGGGCACAGAACTAAAAATTTATGTATAGATAGCTTCACTTAAAGGGGCACAAACTAAAAATTTATGTATAAATAGTTTCACTTAAAGGGGCACAGAACTGAAAATATATGTATAAATAGCTTCACTTAAGGGGGTACAGAACCAAAAATTTATGTTTAAATAGCTTCACTTAAAGGGGGGCACAGAACTAAAAATTTATGTATAGATAGCTTCACTTAAAGGGGCACAGAACCGAAAATTTATGTATAAAGGAAACAGAACTGAAAATTTATATGTAAATAGCTTTACTTAAAGGGGCTCCACGCTTAATTGTGATCTTAAAAAACTCTGAAATTAAAAATTGCTTGTGTAGAAAATGAATTAAATGATTGTTTAAATTGCAGTTGTTTTTTTATGTGGCTTATATGGGGTTAGAGTTAAAGACTGAGAATTTGGAAATGAGATTTCCTGTTTTGGAATAAGTTACATGATATAAACAAGTTATATAAGATGGATAAGATGGACTTAGGTATTTATTATGACCCTCAGTCTAAGATTATGATGGTCAATCTTTTGTTTGATGAATTTTATTTTATCTTATTTTGAATTTACGTTATGTTTTCAACTGAAGAGTGAAATAATTGATGAGCTTTCTCTGGATATTAATTATTTAGGCTTTTTTATTAAAAATTTTATATGAAACTGTATGTCTTATTTTTGAATTGTTCTGTATTTTCAGTTGACGCATGCGAACAGCAGCAGGAACACAAGCCACATGATGACATCACACATAAACATAGTGACATCACAGAAAGACATGGTGACCATGTGGCAGCAGAGACTTTATTGAGTATGGAGTCCCCAAACTCACTGAATGAAACCAAAACCTTCCTACATGGGATCTTAATGGAAAAACAACAGCAGCAACAGAGTATGTATTTTAGTATTGTTTATACAGACTTGGGGTGTCTTCTTCATTTTCTTTTGATAGTATTCGGTTTCATACATTATTTTTACAGTCCTGGTTTTATAGAGGGACAGTTGATGCGCTCGAGTATGACCATATAACTTGATCATCATCAGAAAATGAATTGAATTGTTTTGGAGTTAAAAATATATATCATGTCTCTATACCCCCTCCCCCTCTATACCCCTTCTCCCTCTATTCCCCTTCTATTTAGTTTTGTAGTTACAGAGAGGGAGGGAGGGGTGCAGTTGCTCGATGCAAGTCTAGCATATAGATATCACTTTAAATTATGTAAAATAAATGTCTTAAATACCTATGTATATGCAAGTTTAGAGGTCATTTTTAAAGGTGGTCTGATACAATACATTTCTTTATATCTATTAGTTTAAGAACAAATGTGAAGCTAACTGATGTTTTCATATCTCTAAGATTAGCTCAAGAGAGCAAAAAAATTAGTAAACATTATTTTGTTATCATTAAAAAACTAGTCATGACCTCAAAATTTTAGTGCACTCACTGATTATTTCTGACATTAATATATTTTTAATAACATATATTTGTTTCATTGGTTAAAGCAAATAAGCCTGATAGGATAGTACTAATATACATAATGATGTGTATCATAAATTAAAAGTGAAAAAATCGGCCAAAAAATCTTGATTTTAAGATAAGCATTGATTTTATTTGAAAAGTCCAAGGATTGGTAGTTGGTGTGTAAAGTACATTCAGTGGTTTGTTTACATGTCTCCAGCCATATAATTATTTTTATTTTCAATATTTATCCACCCATTTATTATCCACCCATTAGGAATGTTGGAGGTCTTTTAGTAAGGTTATTTTAAGGTAATCGTGCCATTTTTGTATCCCATTCACTGCCATTCAAGTGCGTGTGTTTATGTAATGGCCATTAAGAATACAAATCTTTTGTATACAAATTATCATCATTATAATTTGAATATTTAATTAAATAAAATAGAGTGAAAGTCCATGGAATTTAAGGAATAAAGTTGTGAATTAAATTGCATATTGGCCTATGGATGTTGTTTAAAAACAACAAAATCTAACAGATTGTTACAAAAATGCTGTTAAGTTTAATCAAGAATGTGGATTCAACATAGGGTTATTATGTGCAACCCATAATCTAGATTCACAAAGTTCATGCTTACTTTACACAATTTCTCAAACTTGACAATTTTTTTTAATTTTCTAACGTGACATATAAACTTCAGAATGTTGCCAAACAAGTCTGTATTGTGCATTAAAGTCAGCTCCAACTGAATACTTCTCTCCTTTTCATTTTATAACATGCCCACTGTAATGTTTTTTACACAGGTTATTTGTAGTTACGACCAGGAACTGGGCCTAGTAGGAGGAAGCCTATTAATGACACTCTTAAGAAAATGTTTTTTAATGTGTTTACACAAATATGCGTGTATTCATAGCTGCTCGTTCAGCCCTTAAAATACACACATTTTTATTAATAGTATGAATAGAGGTTGGCTTTTGTCAAAACTGCCGGAGACCTTTATGACGCACATCATGCCCTTGAGTTGAATGTGAAAGGCTATCAAATATGTTCAGATCCTGTTGGCATTTTTTTGATTTCATCCTTACCAACCTCCTTGACACGTTTGACAAAAACTGAGAGCCCTGTGTTTTCTAAAGTAAAATAGCAACGCTGAAACAGGAAGCAATGTCTATAGACATGTATAAATTAAAAATTAAAAAATCTTTTTGAGGCTATTTAAATGTTCGAAGTGGAACACCTTTAGACTTTGATACCTCTAAAAGTGTTCCACTTGTGAGGTGTTCCACTTGTCGAGGATTCATCAATGGCAATTTTGGACCTTTTCCATGTAGGAGTATAATCTAGGGTCTGAGTAATAGGTTTCTGAGATTTTTTTTCTAATTATAAAACAGCACATATGACCTGTTCCTTTACCTAATCATTCACAAAGGCTTACTGATATATTTTGACAAGCAGTTCCTGTAAAAAAATCAGACCATATTGAAACCATTAGTAGATCATGTTTACTATAGTGAGTGTTATAAATACAATACCTGTGGCGTAAAATATCCTGTGGTCTCACTTTAGATTACGAATAAACAACAAAAGATTTGAATTAACGGGAAAAAATAGATTAAGTTTGAAGTAGGCTCGGTGAATGATCATAAAGATGACAGAAGAACCAAGTTGTTTTATAAATTTCCATAAGGAATGGCATGGTTTAGATATAGGAGGTGTATATTTTTAATACAGGAAAGGTTAGCGTATTTGACATGATGACGTCAACCAGTAGCACTAGGGAGTACATTGAAACCTTATACGCACTTGTCAAGAAAAACTATAAAACTTGAAATCAGTTTTTTCAAACTGAATTCCTTCATTTGAGAAGCACTTGTTCTATATCATGTGTACGTATTATGAACTTTAAAAGCATGAACTTTGAGAACTCTCGAATCCTTTTTGTAAGTAAGGATTCTATTTATACATGATGGAAGTTTGCTTTTTTTTATGAGTCAGAATGTTGTTGTACTTTGTTCGTGTTTTCCTTAATGCTATTTTCTTCAGATATGAGTGAAATATCTGATTTCTTCTCTTAGATATGAGTGAAAAATATCTGATTTTTTTATTGTCTCAGGTTTCATAAGTACTGTATCTGTGACACCTGCATTTTCATAGTTTTCAAACAAAACTCCTTTCTCATCATTCCAAACAAGTTATAGATTTGCCTGAGATGCTAAGCATGTGACCACATTTTGACCAATGGGAAGCCATGGTTTATGGTCACATGTCTAATTAGCATAAACCCTCCTCATTTTCATCAATACCTCATCATGACCTTTGACCTCCTCTGTCTGGTGAATCACTACTGTGGTTTATTAAACATTGAGTAAAAAGATTCAATGTCAAACAAAGTTCAGGAAAATAGGAAATAGCTCGCCAGAAATAAAAGCGGCGAGATACCAGCTGTTGCTCATTTCCTTGAGAAAACTAATAATGCGTGTTATTGAAATAATATCTTGGCATGGATTCTTTTGAAAAATTAATTTTCTAAAAATTGATAGCTTGCGCTTTATATACTATTTGTATATACAAGTACATCTGTTGCATTATCATTCGAGGTGCATTGACCTTGTTGATGTCTGCGATTTGTAGCAAGAATATAAAATCTTCATCAATAATCTTAAAATCAAAATATTCAATAAGGGTCAGTGAAATAGGAGATTATTCCATGGTTCAAGGCATAAATAGATTGTTAATGTTCGTCATTGGTTGAACAGGTCTGTTGTCTCATATGAAGCACATTAAAGACTCCACGGGACCCTGTGGTTTGACTGATGTGGCTCTTGTGTAGGAGGGGTTTCAAGTTTTGGTGAATTGATCTTAGACAACTACATGGTACCACAAATGGCTTAATACCAAATGTTTGGATTTTAGAGGTCAGCGGCCTTGGTACTCATCACTCATAACTCAAAATGACTATACTCAATGTGACTATATATACTCAATATGACTGTATATACTTAATATGACTATATATACTCAAAATGACTATATTTACTAATATATACTCAATATGACTATATATGCTCAATATGACTATATATACGCAATATGACTATATATACTCAATATGACTATATATACTCAAAATGACTATATATACTCAAGTGACTATATATACTCAATATGACTATGTATACTCAAAATGACTATATTTACCAATATATACTCAATATGACTATATATACTCAGAATGTTTAAGGTTAACAGGCTAGTAGATGAAGATTAGTCTCCTTGGAGATGTGAAATCCAACGGTTGGAAATGGGAAGTAAGGGTTACTCAAATTGAGTCCTTAAGAGAGAAGACTCAACTCTTAAACTAATTCGAAGTAGCCTACTCATTACTCAACAAAACATACAACTCACAACACTAATTACTCAAAACTCTTTAACTCACTCAATATATCACATACTCAGACAATTTCCTCATGCTTAACAATTTCCTTTGTGTTTTGTACATTAGCAATAAAGTATTTTATGAATGATGATTTCGGTATGATTAAAATCGAATATCTTTGAGTTGAAGGTTGCAGTGAAATTAGAGTTATTTTGAAATTTTCCTAGTCTGGGTCACATCCTTATTGTAACTGAAACTACCATCATTTTCCAACACAAAGACGAGCTTTGTCACGATGCCTCTGTGGTTTTGTCTGTATGTCTCGTTCTAATGTGGTTTTGGTTAGATGCGCCTGATTTAGGAAGTCATAGATCAAAAAAGTGAAATATGATTAGAGGAAATATTCAATTTTGGTGTTTTTTTTTCTTTTGAATTATCCTTGGGTAATCTGTTTTTTGTAATAGTTTGACTTTTCCTTGTCTTCTGTTCAATTGTTCTTTCAGCCTCTTGGCTTTAAGGTAAAGGTAATCATAGATATATTCTCAAGTTATGAAGAAGCAAATTTAAACTATTGTTAACGATATGTAAAAAACAAATTGAATGATTGCATTTGATAAAGATATACTAAGCTTTGATACCAATGCTTTACAAGTAGTTGTCATTTAAAACCAATTTTTTTAAGTGTTCCATCTAAGTTTGGTTCTTCCCTATACGTCCTTTACCTGTTGGCATGGTAATCAAGGGGAGGGGATCAAGGCATAGGTAAAAGTTCATCAACTTTAGTCCAGGGGCTAAGTGGTTTTAGACTAGCCACAGCCTTTTCTTACTGTCTTATGTTTTGTTTTGTTTTGATAAAAACAAACAACAAATGGACTAGTGGCCTGTTGAGGAAGTATTTTGACAATGCTGAACAAGTGACTTGCAGTTTTATGAACTCACTGATCTAAACTCATGATTTATATTGATTTAAACCTATCAAATTATTAAATATAACAACGCTGTCCTATATGTGTTAGCTTGTACTTTTAGTACTCCAAGTAGACGTATTTGTTTTTCAAACAGCTAGTTAAGTATGAGTGTAATAAAATTTATTGATGAAGCACGAAACAAAAATAAAAACATGAAAAAACAATTATTCGATTTCAAAAATTAGATCTCATTGAAAATGTAGGTTTAATGAGTATATAAATTGCTAAGTGTCAAATCTGAGTGGGAAGTCGTTGAATAAGCTACCTGATCATTGAGCCCGGCAGAAAACATCACGTCGTCAATATTTCAAAATGCAAAAAAGGTGCGACGAAAAATGTTATTAACAAAGAATAACTAACAGGTGTAGATTTGATACATTATTTAATAAACACGTAAAAATTTAAGTTAGATGTAAGAATTTTTTATGCAAATAGCCCGGAGTGATTCGGATCAGCGTGAGGTTTCAAGACTGGGTGAAAGTCAATATGTACTGACCCTGTTTTGTGAATTGTAAATAGAAACTTTTATAAAATCCGACTACACCCCCTTGATCAACATTTGATATACAAACAAAAGCCATTTTTATGACATGCTCTGTCAATACAGATTTCAAAAAGTCGATTTTACTATGTCGCTCGTGTCTGCGCCTAATTTTAGATGATGAGTTTAAAGGGCAATATGTGAACTTCAAATTTGATATCGGAGTGAAATTTAGGAGGAGTTTTGGGTGTCTGTTTAGAAATTAACTTTTGAAAGATGGTTATGAAAAACAAAATATTGATAGCTGTTCGGCATATTGTATTTTGTCCATTGCATTATATTCTAGAATAGTAGCGTTTCTTTATCAATTTCAGTGCTTAAATCAGTTTAAAATAGCATAGCAATGGTATAGTATTGTTTCGTGAAAAAAATGAATGTATAAGAAATCTATTATCGACGTCTACTTCCGCAGTCACCTTTTCCCCTTTGCCCAAGGTCGTCTCAAAAATGAACGCTATCAGGAATTTATTAATCAAGGGAAGTCTAATTGAAACTATGATATACAATTGTATTTGATATTATTTTACTAGGGGGTTGTTTTTGATAATATGTTGCGTCATTGAATGAGCCCTTTGAGATCTTCAAGGAATAGCAGGAAACCCCTTTAACCAATTACTCAAGTTGAAAACAAGTTCGGATTTAAGAGTATTTAGTTAAAGGATGTCTTTTTACCAGTGGCAAACTGTTTCCGCAATGTTAAAGTAGAGGGTCGGGTGAAATCAACGATTGCGTCATAAGGCATAGTTTTGTATAATATTGGAATGTGGGAAATAATCGGGTATATTGTTTTGTACCAGGATTGGTTTCTTATGTACTCCTGTGGTTTAGATCTAGTAAATATTTTCTTAAATATACGGTTTTGATATGAGGTTGTCATGACATTTACAAATTAACAGTAACAGTCATTTAGAGGAAGGAAGGTGGGGGGACAACTCTCAATGGAATTAAACTATAAACTGTTGTTTTTTAATATTTTTATTTATTAATCTGACCTCTGACCCTTAGTATCAATTAGTAAAATCTGACTCATTTAGTTTTTGAATGAGATAAGTTATTTTAAATTACTGCACCATTGAATAATAAATGTGAAAGAATATCAATACACAAAGATCATATTATGACAACTATTGTATGAAAGAGCATTCATAGATCTAGGTTTAGTAAACACTGTAGCTAATGCCCACGTTTTAAAGTTAAAGATGAAGGTGTTGGTCCAATGTGTCCAGACTCAATTTAAACTATTGTTTATAAACACTCTCTGAGTTAGTTTATGCAAACATAAAAGAGAAAATCAAGTGATAGAATAAGTGTGGGTTGGCTTAAGTGGGGATTAGTGAATGTAAATAAATGTGAATTAGTGTAAATATAAATGATTGTGAATTAGTGTGAATGTGAATAAGTGTAAATTAGTGTAAATGTAAATAAGTGTGAATTAGTATAAATATAAATAAGTGTGAATTAGTTTAAATATGAATAAGTATGAATTAGTATGAATGTGAATAAGTGTGAATTAGTGTAAATGTGAATAAGTGTGAATTAGTATAAAAAATGAATTAGTATAAATGTGAATAAGTGTGAACTATTGTATATAGAGCTTAAGTGTAAGGGTATGTTTTATCATTGTTTTTTTATAACTAAACTCAGAGTCATTGATGTAATGCACTTTTTGTTCCATTATTTTCGACTTTTTAAACACCAGCATGACACAATGAAATATAACGACTATTGTAAAGTAGAATGAAATGAATCATTGCATGTGTATTTCAATATATCAATGTTTGTAGAGTAATTATATGATCTTGGCAGGATAAGAATCTGTATTTGTTAAACTGGACAAAATGAATAACAATAGCTTTAAATGTTCTTTTTGTAAGTTTGTTACCATTGTTATTTAGGTCAGTTCGCTCCAGTTCGGGGAGACTCAATCTTATTTATAAAAATTGTTATTTTGATATAATCCCTTTTAATTAAGTTGAAACAAGTGTCTGTGTCAAATCCTGTAGTTTCAGATACAAAAAAATAGTGAAATACGTACATCTATTGCTCCAGGGGTCATTAGCAGGAATTTCATTACATTCAGAATAAAATCTGACATTACATTTCCTAGTCTCTGTAATAATTTACTAGTTCATACCCCATAATAGACCAGTATTAATACCCCATAATAGACCAGTATTAATACCCCATAATAGACCAGTAATCAACTGTTCTAGTTATTATGACACATTGTTCTACAAAAGTTTTTTCCTCAAGTGGATGCAAAATTTTCATTTTCACAATTTAGATCAAAATCGGTAAAATATGCCCATTTTTCATGATTTTTCTCATTTTCAAGTGGGTGCATATGGATTTCGTGTGGGTGCATATGGATTTACAAGTGGGTGCATTTTTAAAATCTCATTTGGATGCTGTGCCCACATGCTTTAATGCTGGGGAGATCATAGTGACATCACACATCATGTTCTGATAATGGTTATAGTGTCTAACTTCACTTTATTTTACTTTCAGGTCTGTTACCTCCAAGTCCAGCAGATAGCGGAATATCAGATATAGAATCCAGCAGTAGCGGCAGCAGCGATGAAACAGCAGCTAAATTACTGCGACTTCAAGGTAGCTATAACATTTCTCTCTGTACATCGGTCCCACATATTTTTCCGTTCCTCATCTAGGTGCATGTTGATTTCACCTTACAGTTTTTTGAAATATTCTAAATGATAGATAACTTATGTCCACATCTCTCATAATGTTGCTTATTCGGGTGGCATATTCTCAAATTCTATAAAGTGAAGTTATCGCACTGTGCTATATTGTGATCGCCTTGCCAGGTTGCAAGTGGGTGGGCGGGTATTTTCGAGTGGGTGCAGGCAATTCTCAAGTGGGTGCAGTTTTAGGGAAGCAGATCAGATTTCAACAAGAGATCCATAATCAAAACATTGAATTAGATTGGCATTTCAAACACACTTACATAGCTGCACACTTTGGTGGGGATGGGGCGGGCGGGTAGGCAGGGGCATGACTTATTTAAGATTTGAACAAGTGCACAATCAAAACATTGAATTAGATAGGTATTTCAAACACACTTACATAGCTGCAAGGTCTCTCATAACACTTCCTCAACCTTTAATTGAATTCAATTCAATGTTAATTATCTTAATTGAACTAATTGTGAATCCGTCATATGTCTTAATGCCCCATGGGCTAAATACTAAATACCAACATTTCTAGACCATCGCTAATTTAAATTCATCTTTGCTACGATATAAACATAATGGTTTGTTTTGTATAAGGCTTAACGCAAAGAGTAATACTGTTGATTTGTCAATTCAGTAATTGTTTTTTAAAACATTACCTGTTGTAACTTTTTATCATACCTAAAAAAAGGTACAATATTGTCGTCAGCTTGATTATTATTTTATGAAAAGACCTGGGCAGCGATTATTCCCCGAGGGAAGTAGGATAACAGGTTGATGTTCTACTCGACTGATCATAGCATTTGTTTAAGAGTTGATTGTAATTGATCATGAACCTACAATCCTGAATTTCAATTAATAAAAATCTATTGTACTTTTATACATGTATATGTCAATATTTATACAATTTTAATGCTCCTTCTATTCAATTCAGTATAAAGCATAAAAAACATGAATACATGTGAAAGTACTCATACTGTATTTCAAATGCATTCATATTCATTCATTTTGTATTCATTCATTACTATGCCGATCAGATACTACATGTATATAGCACATGATTACTTCAGGATATGATTTTTATTTCAATACAATTCATACAGGTCACATGTCGTGACATTGTTTATCTTGTTTTTATGGCTGATTTTCATCCTTGTACGGTCATGAAGTGAACTTTGAAAAGAGAATCATGCTCTGGAGTAGTATTATGTACTTTAGATGTAAAAACTATGTTCAGTACTTTGTACATTTTTACAAGTACATTAAATATTTTTAAGTGTCCTTATCAGAATGAACTTTCGTTAATATTAACACTGACACTGACTATTTTATTACTTTGGAAAATGAATGATTATGTTTTTATTAATTTTACTATTTATTTTATATGTTTGCTTTGACTTAATTCAAGAATATTAAGCAGTTGATTTAATTTTTATGAAGACTTAACACGTCAAGATATTCAACTGACATCATGTTAGTTGATGTCAGTTGACATCACCTCACTTCATCTCCAAATGAAGTCTCAAAAGGAGACTGGCTGCTTGCCATATAAACCAGGATATGCCTAGTTAAAAAAGTCATTCATCAAATTTAGTTGAAATACTTGACTTTAGATATCCTATAAAAAACTATGAATAGTGGCAGTATGTTGGTATGTTATCTCAAAAATATGTAGGCTGATATGGGATGATCATGAATATACTGTAAAACCTTTCTAATCTGAACACCACCAAGACAGCCAAATTTTTGGGGAAAAACAGGTGTTCACATTTCAATGTTTCTTTAACAAAGGAGTCAGTGGGAGATTTTGGACAGAAAGTGTTCATATTAAGGGGTGTACAGATTACAGAGGTGTTCTGATATACAGCTTTACTGTAGAATATTTAGATTGTTTCTCTATATGGGATGTAAAAGCTACATTCAGACATATTTTATCTTGATGACTCTGGATTCTATATAGGGTTTTCTTCTTCATTTAGTTTTTAATGAAACTTTGGCTAATATTTACACTTGTTTTAAGATCAAAATGTTGAATTAAGGTAGTTCAGATAATTAGACTGAAGAACATTTTTTGCTACCGTAAATTAGTTTTTGTGTCATATTATATGTTTCACTCTTACATCACTAATATCAGAATTTGCCCAATACGCCAAATTAATGCAAAATTAAATCAATTTACATTAGTTAAACTGAATATAAGCAAAACGTCATAAATACATATGTAATGTGACAAAAAGTAGTATACTCTGCCTAGCTTAATATCAGATTGGACAGATTATGTAAATATTAAACACATGGCACATGGTGACAAATAGACTTCAAATAGACAACTTTACCATTGAATCATCTAGCAATCTTATCCCACGTCAATAAAAATGTAAAAAATCTTGAATCTTTCATTTGATAAATTGTGGCTTACTCAGGATTCTTTAATTAATGGGAAGACTACTCATTATTACTTTTCGTTAGCTAAATCATAATTTCAAATACGTAGTTCAGCTATAGCACTATATGAAATTGATTATGATTGGTCGGAAAGTAGGCGTTGAGTTATTACTGCAAATGTGGTGTCGGTTAATCAGCTTTTAAATGGATGAAAACAATCCTATGTTTGTAGAACTGTAATCTCGTTAATCACGTTTTCTAGGTGCATATATTCTATTGGTTAATGACACACAGATTGAAATTCTGCGCTATTGGGCTTATGTGAAATATATATTGAAGAAGTATACTATTTAGTTTATTGTATATTTTTATTATTGATATATATTATTCATATGTTTTTAACATACAAGACATTACAAGTTCAGTGTAGCTTGAATGGTGGATATACGTTTATAAAAGCTTGTCTGTAAGTGGAACAAGCAAATAATGAAATAAAAGCTAACACTTTGGAGAACAATTTTTGAATTGATGAGAATGAAAACAGTTTTCTCGTGTACAGTTATATATCTTATATGTATCGTCTTATTTATATTAGCAGTGAAACAGTTTTGAAATGAATATTATGAAATGTTATTTCAGGTGGTCCACAAGCCTTCATTTCTCCGTTTGTACGAGGGGAACACCAGCCTGAGGGAACCTCCCCCACCTCCCCAGCTCTGCCTTACCCCCACCACTACCAGAATGGAGTCACCCACATTGCAATGAGGCCAGGTAAATATATTCCCCCCCCCCTCCCCATTTTCTTAAACCAAAGGAACTGTATTAATACATGATAGATACATACAATTAAGTTAGACACACCTAAGATTCAGTTAGACACACCTAAGATTCAGTTAGACACACCTAAGATTCAGTTAGACACCCCTAAGGATTAGGAACTGACCAAACCTAATTTGTCTCTTGAAATCATTAAAAAAGCAATGACACTCATGGACACTGATCTCCTGTAACACAGTATATAGACGGCCCTTTCAGTTGAAGGCACCGCTGCACCAGGCGGTGAATTTCACCACATGTGGAGTAAAATCCATCTACTTTTTTTCACAAATGTGCAATTTTAACTGGTTTATGTGTTTTCTATAAAACAGCATGACTGTTTTCTTACCTCCTGCTGTGGGGATTTTTGCCACCTGTTGCGTTTACCATTGACAGGGCTGCATATAGCCATCTTTGATCAATGGGACTTGTGTTATGAGAGAATGTTAGGGACAACATTAGGACTTAATACAGGACAGAAAGGTGGTGCTCTTATTCTTTATTGTTATTTATGGATGATTCCTAGAACATCATTGATTTTTTAAAATTACTTATGAAGATTCAGATCATGAGTTAGGACTTTACAAAGCAGAGACCCCCTAGACTAACAAATATTTCATTGCATATTTTTCAACTTAAGGCAACCTTTAAATAGACAAGGAACTAACAACTTGTTTTTATTTATTAAGTACATTTCTTCCGGATTCTTAACTTCACTGGTTTGTATATAAACATTTAACATTTGTACTTTATGTGCTTTAAACCAGGAAGTTTCCCCAGACAAGGAAGTTAAAACAGGAAAATCTGGAAGATGAGAAGTTGTTTGTTTTAAAGACCTTTCTTTGATAAACAATCATTAGCAGCAATTTTTTGTCATGAATGCTTTGGGTAACAGTTTCTTGTCATGGAAAATGTTGGCACATTTTCATACTTAAAAGTTCTGTTGACATGTATGACATCAGATGTTTCAGATAGATCTACGGATTAAGTTATTTTAAAACTGCTGATATTGTTATCAGTGGAAAATTCCTCTATATTATTTAAAAACATACTTTCTAGATATTCTTAGATTTAAAAATAATCTGTTTTAAGCTAAATCAAAATATTGAGTTAAAAAATATGCACTAGTATTCACCTCGGATCTTCTCATGAAACGAGTGCAAAATACTAATTTCAACAAATCTGGCCAAAGACGGCCAAATTCAGCAAAATTCCATGATTTTTCTCATTTTTAAGTGGATGCCAATGAGGTGAATGAAAGTTATTTCCAAAAATCTCCAATGGGTGCAGTAAACATTCTTCATCTCTAGAGATCATAAAATTATTTTGTATTTTATTTAACATGGCATGCTGACATTTGCTTTTATGACTGCAGACAAGGATTTAAGAATAAATCTTCTATAATATCTCAGTGTTATTCAATATATTCAACATCGAATGCCAAGCTGTAATTAAGCGCTAGTAGTATCCTGGTGCATTGCGTCTTATGGGGAAAATGACCTTCTCCTCATTTAGTTCATTTCATATAATGTCTGGTACAATCCATCCTCCGATCACAGGGCTTCAAAATCCAGAATATATTCTTTCTTTTTACCCCCTGCGATAAGCAGTTAGCATTTACCCGATTAAGAACTCGCAATATGATTGGCTGTCGCAACACTGCGACAGAAATCATGTATAAGTCATTGCGCATAATAAGATCACGTGATTCCGTTTAATCGGGCACTTCCAAATTGGTTATAGCAGGGGGAAGAAAGAGGTACGGATTCTGGATACCTGCTTTGGAGGATGGGTACAATCACATAAAATTCTTTTTTTAAACTTTTTTATTGATATATCTGTCATCTCATTTACATGCATAGCTTATATAATCTTTTATAATCTCTTCATCCTGCTTTGTAATTTCATGTATCGGCACATTTTTTAAAGAATTATGAAAAGTCAATATTGAATATATTTGAACATGAAAGAATACATATGGTTCAAAGTATTTGTATTTAGTGGGTTTACCCCAAAGGACCGCCTCACAACTTTTGGTAATAAATATCTAAGAAAACATTATTGATTTATTTTTTAGAAATATATTGTTAATCATACAAAAGTATACTTAGTTAAGTAGAAATCCCTCCACAAAATTTACAAGGAATGAAGACCAGTCACATTTTGGTTAAGCCACGGCAGTTCAAATGAAACAGATGAAGTTGTTATTTCTTAAACTGATCTAAGCTAGCTGCTTCAAAATAACCAGGTGAATCTGATTATATCAAAGACATTCATAGCCTCAAATAAATTCCCAAAACTGGCCCTATAATGTCTAAATGTGTATAATGTGCTTCGTTAAAATGACCAAATCCCATTTTTCAGGTCTTAATTCTGAGCTTTTCAATTGCTTACTCATAAAGAGTTCATTCTCACAAATAAGTGTTTAAATGCTCCATTGATTTATCTACTTGCACTTAGGTTTTAATAAGTAGTCCACTCAGGGGTGGAATAATTAGAATGTACTGCAGATTTAGCCTTGGCGTAGATAGATTTATGTATTTAGACCCGGACTTCAATATTCTACAAGCTTTCTTGAAATGTCACGAGGGATGGAGATACAGTATCATGCACAGTGAATCAAAATATAGTAACGCAGTATGTTGAAAGACAATACAGAATAGTGCACAGTATCTGGAAATAAGCATTTTGTACCTGGTAGATTTGATGGAGGATGTTGATCTCTTGAAAATTTATTGACAAAACATTATTGACAATGAAATCTGTCAACATATTTTGAAACTGTCTGCACAAATTCTTATTTTTAAGGCCAACATTTGTCCAATGTCCAAATCATATTTCACACACTTGTGCAGTGCAGTGCACAGACTCAATAAAACAATACCCATTAAATTAATAATTAATGGAGAAGTTGCACTTGATGCATTTCTTGAGGGTGTCCATGAGACTGAAATAATTCTCTCCTACTTTATAATGAACTACACGCCATATAGAATATTCCAGTCAACTAAGCTTATTATCAAACTTTGCATTTCTTGAATGCTACATTTAGCTCGTTTTCATTATCACCTGCATCATTCTTTCTTGCACTCAGTTCAATTATGTGTCAAAACTATTACTATTCATTCTCATGAGTTTTGGAGAGATTTATTCATTTAAACCAGGACATACTCCTCTCTTGGGGGCCATTATTTTACAAACAATTCCTTTATTGAACTGGAATTCGGACAACTCTATTAACATTTGAGATCGTAGACGATTTTTATGTTGTTTTTATGTGTGACATTTACCGATGAGCTAAGTTATGTTTTTAATATGTAAAATGCAGATGTACACAGAAAATAGAAACTGTATCCTGATAAAAGCCATAAAAGGGTAAAAAGCTATATGTATGAAATCAATAGATTTGCAAGAAAAAAAATTACCAATTATAGCCCAACTTTGTTTCTAGACTCTTGTTCATATTATTGTCTATCCAAAGTTTTCAGCCGTTTCATTTGAAAGAAGCGGTTAAATTGACCTTCAGCCTTCTATTTTTTTCACAAATATTAAAACACCTATTTTTATTAGTATGATGTGAATGTGCCTTTGTTTAAAAATTACAGTTCATTCACCCAAGTCACAGTGACCATATTCTATAATTGTCTCGATGGAACATGTCCTCCATGTTACTGAACTCAGTAGTTAATTGACAAAATATGAAATAAAATTTGCCATCTCTTTCATGACATGTCTTGTTTCATGATGTGTCTTGTTTCATGATGTGTCTTGTTATGACGTGTCTTGTATCATGACATGTCTTGTATCATGATGTGTCATGTTTCATAATGTGTCTATTTCATGATTTGACATTTTTTACTTTTGTATTTCCAGAGCACATGTACATGCCTAACAGTGGTCAAATGCTTGGAGTACCCCTGAGTCCAAGTAGCGAGGAGCACTATAATACACAGGGCATCTCTCCCCCCTCCTCTCCAAACAGAGTAAAGTCCAAAAAAGGTAAGTTGATGTTTCAGTAAAACAGAAACAGATTTCATGACAAGGGTTGAAACCAGGATTGCCATGATTGAACATATGGACATTCAGTCCATTGCCGAATAGGCAACAGATTTTTCTATTGCAAGAGTGAAAAGTGGTTGCCATCGACAGTCCGGCAGCTGTAAGTTTTGAATCCTGAAAATAACACATGCCGTAGTTCATCTAAGCCCATTGAATTGTTTAGGGGTCCGTTTTTGAAATGTATCTGCGGAATTGATTTCAAACAACGTTTCGAATGTATATTGGTCACAAAAGTAAGATATACAGTAAAACCTGAGTTAGTGAACACATCTCTCTAGTGAACACCTATCAACTGTGAACGTTTTTATTCGGCAAAACATTTTTCTCCCATTGACTCCCATGTTAAAGTACAATCCTATAGTGAACACCTACCTACTATGAACAGTGAACATTAAATCTTGGCAAATTTAATTGAATTATCCTGTCTCTAGTGAACATTGAATCTAATACATAAGATTTCTTGCGGATTTTCTGCAACTGCCTTATCAGAGTTAAGCAGTTTATGCTTTTATTACCTGTCAAAAATAATTATTAAAAGGTCAATTTTGAGATTTTGATCTCTTGTATTAAAACAGGTGTGACTAATTATAATTCTTAGCAAGCTTTGTTTTTATTAGGCAGGATATGTGTTTAGCAGTGTCTAGAAGCATTGATTGCTTAATTGGAGATAATCTGGTTAATTATTATTACCTCTATCTCTATCTGCCAAGTCCCAACTAAGTCTTTTTCTCATCTCCATCATTTTAAAAACCAGATAAGGTTAAAATTATAAGATCACTCTTAACTGACTCCATCATGTAGTTTAATTATTTCAATGAAGTCCTTTAACTGACTCAAATGTGTTAAGAATTCCACTATTTAAAGAATTATAAAGAGATTAAAATTTGACAATAAAAGGATGAACCATTCAGGCAGTCTAAAATAAGTAAGTTTGTATAACACAACAAAAAAAACAAAAATTTGTTGCAAGTTTCATGGGTTATCATAGGTATAAAATACAAATTAAATCAGTTATTCTCTCCTCTATTTAGGCTTGTTTAATATCTGGTCTCTTTATATAATATGGCAAAATGCCGCGAAATCAAATCCTTGCTGTAGTGAACACCTACTAACAGTGAACATTTTTCTTCGGCAAAAAAATGTTCACTATACACAGGTTTTACTGTATCATGAAAAAAATAAAGTACTTTTGCACCATTAACACTAACAATTATGAAAATACTAAAAGTTAAACTGATCTCAAAAGAAGATTAACCCTGTGTAACTTATTGAACAATTCATGTGATTTTACGTGTCATTCGCCATCATACCTGGTATGAACTTATATTGAATTAGCCGTACATCAAATAACCAAGGGAATTGTCATCAAAATAACAAACAAACTACTCAAGGAGAACGTCACTTCCATCCACATTCAAAAATATTTCTACAGATTGCTGTATCTTGAACTTTGAGTTCATCTTCCCTTTTATTGCCTTTTAAGAAGTATTTTTAGAGAAGATGTTATGGTTTATATTCAAACAAGAACGGGTTTTATTACATACTGAATATTTTTCTAGACGATGAACTCATAAAATCTGTCTTGACAAAGCCACATAAAGATAATAACATCCGACTCATTTTCAAATTGCAATTTTATCTTATTTGAAAAAAATGTTGCAAATTAGTTTATGACAAAAATATATGAAAAACGGGATATTTTTAAACATGTCAACAATAACAGTTATTTATCGATATTTTTGTATCGTTTGTAAGTTTACACATTGCCTTTGTCTAGGGGTCGACGAGACGCGGAAGTTTCTGATCGAACCAGTGTTTATCATTTATGACGATTTTACGATCCAGTTACCGTGATTTACTTTGCCATGACTCCGGCAGAGAAATAATGCCGTCATAAAATGAGAATCTATTACATCCTTATTGTAGCTTGCATAATACAGGAATAGACAGAATTAAATTCAATTTCAATGAATTATTTTGTAAAGTTTTCCTCATAAAGAAATTGTTTAAACTCATTTTAAGGCAGATTAATTTTAATCAATCGTTATCAGAAATAGTTGATTGTGTAATCTAGTGTTTTGACTTTGCAGACAGAAAAATCAATACCTGAAATTCAAAATCTAATTTCTATTGTATTTTGTGTTTTAATATGATCAGTAATGATTTTCGTCTAATGATATACATGGTATACAATACTAGTATGTTTAGTTACTGCAAGGGTGGAAAACTAGAAACAATGCCCAAAAAACAATATAAACCCATGGAGCCAATCTGTAACCCTGTTATATTCCTCTAAATGAAGCGTTGTATAAGTTCATCTTCTAAATATGAATCTAAAATGTTAAGGAAATTTTTGCTTCATAATTATGATAATACTGTTGTTTGTAATTCATCTGAGACTTCTGACTTTTACTCTCTTAAACACCTGAATGACTGCTCTAACTTTGACATTTTTTATTTATCTAATGAATGCAAATTATGTTTAAAAATGCATAGAAAGGTTTATGATAACTGATTTCATCAAATCGAACATCTATGTTGTATATTAATTAAATGCGATATGAGGAAAATGGCAAAAGTGCCTGCATTTACGAGGCTTGACTTGAGATCACTTCCCTGTTTACAATATGCAGGGGTTTCATTAGCAGCAGGCAAAGGCGATTTTCACCTGTTGTTTTCACAAAATCGCCCGTTGTTTTTAGTGTAGGGACTTTTCCATGTTAAATTTATGATTTCCATTAATTTTGCCTATTGTTTTCATTGATTTAACCTGTTGTGAGAAATTCTAGTGAAACCCCTGAATATGGCTTTTATTGGTTGAGGGCTTCGGTTTTATGACAATCAGTATAAAACAAATTCTCTTTATCTAGATACAAACCTGAATGTTTAAAATACAAGACATAAAAACTAAAGTAGTTTTTTCTGTAGTTTATTTAGAGCTCCTGATGAGAATTTACTGTTTCCTTAAGTCGTCTTTGTGTTGTTCTTCAGTGTCATAAAAACAATGAAGGGAATAAAAAACTAAAATAGATCTCGTAATACTTAATGTATACAATTGATATATCGTAGAAAAAAGCTTAGAAATGTTATTTTGGTATATTTGCAGGAAGGAAACCTAAAAATCCCGATGTCGGATTTTCCAGCGCTCCGAAGAGGAAAAGGGAAAGTAAGTAACAAACCATTTTCAAGGTCAAATGAAGTTTAATTTTTTTGAAAAAATGGGCATTTGGACCAACTTAATTGGAAAATGCCCATAATGTACTTCAGTGCTCCATGATTATCGTCCACTCTATAAAAGTGCACATAACTCATTTTACAAGATAAGATTTGCACTTCAGTTCAATATCTTATACGACTAGTAATTGTTTTGAATCACGTTTTACAACTTTTCAAAACAAGAAATTAGAAATTTCAAAGTCCATATATTTTTGATGTAGGACCAACTTGAGTGCAGTTAAAGATTTTAGGACAAACATGTGGACTCAATTTTCCCATTTTATAACTTCAAAGCTGATCAATCTTCCCCCCCCCCCTTCTAGCACTCCTCACATTTATAAGTAGGGGTTATAGATAGGCTGTTTCATATACATGATGCAAGACTAAAAATTGACCTTTAGGGCAATAATCAAGCTTAGTGTTCAAAACATTTAGTTGGCATTTATTGTCCTGAATGTAGACCATCAGCACAAATTGACATTTATGTCCCATATCAAGGTCAAGTGTCTTCACTTAAAGTTGAATCAAATACCACTTTTAATTTAAAAATATATTTTTGATATAAACGGATGTAAACCCTTTTTTGTTTGTTAACTGTGACATTTAAAGGAGTGAATTTACGTCCTTTAAATTTAAGAATAGCATAGCGGGAGTTAAAAACTGATATTTTTGAGTACAGTGTTGAAAATAATATTGATGTTTATTTTTCTGTATTTATAGGCAGCACCACCTATCTGTGGGAATTTCTCTTACAACTGTTACAAAACAGAGACTACTGCCCGCGTTACATAAAGTGGACCAATCGTGAAAAGGGAATCTTCAAACTAGTAGACTCCAAATCGGTGTCTAGGCTATGGGGTCTTCACAAAAATAAACCAGAAATGAACTATGAAACTATGGGACGTGCGCTAAGGTATGGGCCATCTTTGATTTTTGACCACATATTCTAATAGATAGATTTATTCAGTTACTGTTAGGTTCGATACACCGATGTCCAAAATGAGGCTAGCAGAGGAAATCGACTCTCAGGCCTTGAATACAGTTGAATAACATCCATGTTCATAAAACTGGTTCAAGCCACCCATGAGAAGGCATTGTCTCCATGTTCTATGGTAGAATAATGCCTGCACATACTGTTAAACCACTGTATATGTGTAGTTTTACATTCAAGATGAAACTGGATTCACAGCTAAATTTGAAAACATCATTCCATAATTTAGAATTTTGGCATTCAATGTATATGTAGCCAAGAGAAAAGTGAAATGTGATTATCAGAAAAAATATATGTTGTTATCTGAATATTCAAGTACTCAACCTTATATATTATTATGTGTTTCAGGTACTATTATGCACGTGGCATCTTAAACAAGGTGGACGGACAGCGGCTCGTTTACCAGTTCGCTGATGTACCTAAAAACATTGTGGAAATAGATTGTACAAATGCCTAGCAACCGTCCCATTGCCATGGCAACACATCACGAATCATTCATTGTAAATGCTCATCATACATTATGCTGTAAATAGTCTGATAGGTGGACCACTTCCAAGGATCCTGATTGGGTATTGGACTTACCTTAAAATATTCCATTCTGCCTATTTGTCTGGAAAAAGAAGTGTCGACGGGGAATTAAATCAACGAAGGTGCTGTCGGGATTTGGAGTCTATTCCACAGACTTTTTAATGATGCTCTTCAATGTGCCCCATGGAAATATATATGTTTTATGCTTAATAGTATTTCCATGGGTATTCTAAACCAGAATGGGTTGTTTTAAGGGTTTTATGGGACTCTTTCAACTCGGGGATAATGCTGTGTATAGATAGACGTAGATCTCGATACCATTAAATACCATATATGGTATCTAGATATATATCTAAAAATTGTAAATTTTGTTATAGTCGCTAAATATTACAAAGTGCTTTCATTAATCTATGGTTTTCGCAAAATGCTAAGAATTATGGGTATTTCATTTATAGTCTACATGTAGCTTATTTGGTATTTTTGCGTTTTATATGTATGGTATACGATAACCAAATGTGTATATGCCATTGCATCCTTATTTCTGTTATTTGTTAAAATTGACGTGGTCAGAAGACTCAAAAATCCAATCAACAATGCAAATTGTGAAATCCCTCCTGAGAGATCTCAGAATTAATTGAGTAAAGTCTTGTCTAAGTCCCTACCATCCCCTTAATAATAATACCTATAATTAATTCTCTATATAAAAAAAGAAGATAAAAAATTGAGAGAATCAAGTCCCCCTTGGCAAAATTTTTTTCAAAATCGTAAACTTTTCGAGTGATTTTGGGCCAAAATTGTTAAATCTAACCCCCATCCCCCTAGCAAATGCTGGCGACAGGTCTGGGATTACATATTGTGATAACCAAAACCTCTGCTTTCTTCCTTAGAGATTCTCCAGAGGTTTACACAAGAGGGGGTCTTATAAACCAGTATAAGAATCACAGGGACTTTGACAGGACTGTATTCAGTAGTTTAATGTATTTTTATAACGGCACACAAGTGTCACGACTTTGGTTCTGCCAATATTTTAATGAGATCTATTTGAGGCTTACAAATGATTCAAATGTTTGTCTCTATGTAATGAAGGGTTTATGTAGTTGTATATTTTTGTGCGCAAAACAAATGTTTTCTATGTATCTTTTTAAACCAGTTTCCTTGGTTTGAGCTGTTTTGTTTTGAACAAATCTAAGTAGACATTATTTGAATTATGAATTTTGTATTTCGAAATGCAGTTTATTAAATGGTTTTGTTGTAAAGGAAAGTGCAGGACAACAAACTAGATGAGGACTAATAGTCCTAAACCTTAAACTTTTGTATGGGATATAAACTGCTGAACAATTTCCTACACAGTGCATCATTCTAGATGGAAAATTATAAATAATAAGTTTTTCAAGACAAATATTTCATTCCATGTCTGCCCAACCAGGTCATTTCCTCCACCAGGTGGTGCTGTTTGCCCAGGCAATTTCCTCCACCAGGTGGTGCTGCTTGTAGAAATAGATGCCATAGCTCGGGAAGAATTGGCATTTTTGGTCTAAATGAAAAACTCCAGGATGATGTTCAGTTGTAGGAAATGTGAAAGAAAACTGTTGGAGTATTATATGTATTTAGCATGACATCAATGGCCATGTTAAAAATGCAAAATCATAGAGAAATATCATGGAATAAGCACAACAGGTAGTATTTAACACGGAAAGTCATGTTGTACTGCAAGGTTCTCTCTGTATTGTTTTTAAGGGAATTTGGTGAGACTCCAAAATTACCTTTGTTAGTTGTAACATATACATGTACAATAGACCAATCCAGTAACTCATGCCATCTATTGGTTATGATGTCATTCTTACAATTTCAGTGCAGAAATAGGATTAAAATATTGCTAATTTTCAAAAACTTCTTTCAATTTTATTTGCAAACATTGCTGCCTGTAAAGTATGACCTCATAAATCTAGCCATTATACCTTAGTTTCCTTGGTTCACAAATAGGGGGCAGGATTTATTGGAAAGGTCTATCATACATGTATGAATCAATCAAATGTGTGATGCTACGACACAGGCTGCTGTTGTAATATTTACTCCAATTTGTAAAATTTTACACATCTTCTTTGAAATCGTGTAGGGGACAGGAATAAAACCAGCATATTTCCGATTTACATACTAAAATTATAAAAGGAAAATACCACAGATTTAACAAAATATTTCAAAAATTTATTTGGCATATTTGTAACAGATTTTTGTTCAAAATATTGACTTATCCACTATTTTTAACAACATGGAGTATATATTACAGTCAAAAGCTGTTGATTTAGAGAATAGAGTGTGAACTTGTGCTAAAACACCATTTTAGTCACAATTATGAGGAGTGTTAACCAATTAGCATGTCCAAGTTAGAGTTACAGAGAGGGGTTAAACTACATTTCGTTATGATTTTCTGAAAAATGTTGATTTTTTAAAAAATATATTCAAGTGAAAGTCAAATCAACATTTAAAGTTTCCTTTATGAGAGGATTGGGGGAGAGGGGCAAACCATAACAAACTAACTTCATTTTTCCAAGACTGTAAATAATTGGTCACCATTCCCAACACATTGTTGGCAAAATTGTGGACTGTAACTTCACCTCCATTTATAGCTTGGGATGTGTACTCTGCACAAGTCTAATTGTCTCGATATCATGGGTGCTGGTAAAAAAAGAAGCATTTTTTTCTATATTGGTGAAATTTTCTCCTGGATTTTTGAAGTACTATGTATACTTTTTGATGAAATTGTAAAGTTGTAAAAAGACAATGTGCAATTCTAAATTATCACTGCACTATAAATATGTAAAATGTGCAATTAAGGTTAGGAACTTTGGATGTATTTTATTTTTAAATGGCTAAAACTTTGGTGTACTGGTATATTCATAATCCAAAACATTCGTATCATATTTATTATTATCCTATTTTAATGAGAATGTTTCATTAATTTGGTGAAAGCAATATATTTGATGGATTTGTCAACAAAACACACTCCCTTACAATACTTGCTACCATTTAACCATAAGAAATAAAACTAGAACTGTAAATAATGGATCCATGTTAATGGCTACATGTTAATAGCTCCATGTTAAACTTATCTGACAGAGCAAAGATCTCATTTTAATATAATATAATTATAAAAATAAGACAATTATTTTTAACATGTACATGATATTCATTTAGACTGTACATTAATGGCAAATGACTATTTGAGAAATCAAAATGAAGAATACTATGTATTATGTACATAAACAAGTTTTAGGTTTAACTGCTATGTGAATAATGTACTCTTTGTACATTTTAACACATATAACAAAAAAAAACATACAATGTACCAATGTATATTGATTTGAATAAATTAAAACGATTTCGGATAATTGAGAGTTATGTTTTAACTAAATGATTTTTTTAGATAAATACAAGGGGTTATCTAAAAGTAAGGCGACTGTAATGTATAAATAGATAACACACATTCTCTGAGAATTTACGGATTTAACATTTTGAAACGGTCAACTTACTTTTGAATCGCCCCTCGTAAATAGACCCAAGTCTCAGAAAAGAAAAGACCACGGTGTGTTTTAAAAACGCCAATGGCAAAAAACACCTGAGAACCCAACTAATGATAAAGATACAAACCCTGATTTCTTAAGCAAAGATCTAACACCACAACCGTTGAGTTAATATTGTAATTCAAAGCCACTTTATAATCAGTTTTCATCGTGTATTGTATTGTATATTTATATGCATCCAATCACCAGAGTTACAATAATAAAGTTACAAATTGAAATCATGAATAAAAATACACATAAAAAAATAGTGAACAATGCTATATCCCCAATTAAAATAAAACCTCTATAGTAATAGAATCACATCTTCCCAAAGGTTGATATTGCTGAGGACACATTTACACTGTAGTTGCCATACCAACGGATTTCTCTTGATTTCCATAGCCAGGAAATGTTCCATTGTTTCAGGTTCTTTTACCACATACACTGTAGATTACAATTTAAGTGGAATTTGACTACATCCTTTTTTTAACCTATTGGAAACTCTTGAGCTAAGATCCACCATATGTTTGGTGTTTTACATTTATGGACGGTTAGAAAATGAGAAAGGCCTGTATTTTGGACATGTATCACTGGCCCAATATAAATCCAATTTGAAAAATAAGAAATGTAGGTCGTAACGGTTTACATTTTTATTTGTGTCAAAATGAAAGTGTCTATTAAATTCTTTTACGAATTCATAATGACGCAATGGTATATCTTTACAAAATCAATATCAAATGATGAATTGTTTTTTTTAAATTGAAATGAAATATAAGATTAGTGTCAGAAGGAAATAAATTACATATTACAATTTAGGTCGTGGCGGTTTGCTTTTTATTATCGATATTTTATTCGTGTAAATTTTTCAGCTCATGGACAAACTTAGCGACAAGAGCGAAATGCCAACTTGACTTTTTTTTATTATAGCAGCTCCATCAAGATACGTATTTAGAATTAGTGTGATAGGTATTATGCAGGAACCATGTTACGAGATGCGGATTTCAATATATAAGAATTCAACTAAATGTAATTCAATGTAAAATAATGTTCCATGTTTATTAATTGTTCGTTTTTATATTTTAGATTTTTGATAGTAAATTACGTTTTGAAGTTTGTGTCTAAATATAAAGTTGAAGTTTCTTCATCAAAAATGTCCAAAAAGATGACTCCGTGTCTCAGTTCTAACAATAAACAAAAACTTGCGATCGACTTATCTTTTCGGACTCCATCCAATTTCTTTTTTTATTAAGAAACAATTAACAAACAGGCGATTACATGATAACGGAAGACACAATTACCTGGAAATATTACAGACGATGCGTTGCTACCTGGAGCATTGTATTAACGTTCAAAATTTACTTTTCCAACATATTTTCCCTTTTTACCACATGTGATTCTGTCTTTGTTTATATCACGTGATTCTATCGATAAGAAGATTGGATCTCCTACACAGGGAGATATGCCGATTACTCATAGTACAAAACTAGTACTAAATTAGTATTTAGAACTAAAGTATTTACTGAAATGAGGACTCGATTTGCGCTATAAATGCTGTTTTAGTACTCGGCATGTCTCCCTGTATTGCCCCTTTCATTTATATATGTATGACATGCACTGATTATGCGTACTCCATATATACTACTTTTTAACACATAGGCGTGCTTAAACCAATCATTGAAAACATTCTGTAAAAACTCGGTCCTTTATGTATTGTTGACTGATTGACAACAATTTAATGCGAAAAAAATTTATATATATTTTATATAACTGTTTTTGTTAACATTTTTTGTTTTTAGTGCAATTGTTTTTTGTTCCTTTTTACCATTTCTTAAGAATGAAATAAAATGCGGTAGATTTCAGCAAAAATACGGGAGATATCAGTAAAAACACTGGAGATTTCAGCAGAAATACGGAAGATTTTACGAAAAAAAAACTTCGTGAGATTTTTAGAGAAATACGGTACGGGAGTTTACGTTCATGTAATTCGTTAGTAGCATTCGATAAAACATTCATTTATATCAATTTAATTGATACAAATCATAATTAGCCCAAGTAGGTGAACGACCAAGTCATAAATGATAAGTTAATCGCAAGTGCTAAAAATGTATCACACACATATTGTCACAGTGATATCCGCTCTAGTGTTTCTTGGATATTTGACGCCATGTTTGAGCATAGAGGTGGACACAAAGTATGGGAAGATTCTTGGGGAGACATTGAACTTAACTGATGGTAGGCAAGTCCATACTTGGCTTGGTATTCCTTATGCAAAACCACCAATTGGGCGCTTGAGATTCGCGGTGAGTAAAAGGGAGATACACTCCCCTCCATAAGTTTGGCACCTGGATGTCTTCATTGGGCAGTGTATATCAAACCTGATGATGTTTGGATCAACATTTTGTTCCTTTCTTGTAATAGTTCGAAAAATGACATGTTGGATGTTTGAGACTATTCTCTCTTTATCTATGGTTATCTGTCTATTTTAATGTTTCGGTCACCTTTATTGACAACGGAAAGTTGGCAAAATTTTCTGAAGATGGTTAGGTCTAATTAAAAGTAAGTTATTTCGGGTAGTATAAGTGAGAACAGTTTCTGTTTGAATTAAATAACGTACTCAATTAATCTCTTTTTTAATTGATGTATTTCCCATAATAAGAAACCAGAAGAGCCCGATATTTGGAATGGGACATTCGATGCTACACGGTTCCGAAGTGCGTGTTTACAGTCCGGGTTTCTCATGGCTATTACTCATCCGGATTGGGACGATTATGACGAAGATTGCCTCAATATGAACATATATAGCCCTGCTGTGAGTACGACGTTTTTAACATTATCTTGGATTGTCGTGACTTGCTCTCCTGGAGTGTTTTGATTATTTCTCTCTACATTTTGTGACTTAGTAAGCTTGTTTTCGTGTAACGTTTTTCGAGGTTTTAGATTTTGACGTATTTTTCACAGAACTCTAGTGACTTAGTAAGCTTATTTTAAAATCGCGTTACACTTATCAAGGTTTAGATTTTGACGTATTTTTCAAAAAAATCTATTCTAAATTTGGCATTCAAAAATTTGCACATTACGATGTAAGGCAATGCTCTGATGTTTTAATTACGATTTATAAAACTTAGAAAACAGCCACACCTCTTCAAGTTAGCCTATAAAACTACTTTTTTAAATAGAGAGCAAAGTTGAACTAATTTGTCACCATTGGTCTGTTTTTGTGCCCTTTAAAATGCCTACCATTGAACTTTCTTACGATGATAAATTATAAACATTAATTTTGATATATAAAAGGACAAGTCTCAGTTTGGAGAACAGTCTCCTGGGCTAATAATTATTTTTAAGAAAAATATAGAAATATCACCCAAATTAAATTATGAATAGTAAAAAGAGATGTAAAAATATCACAATTGTCCGAAGCAGGGATAACGGTGCAGTAGACCAATTGACCTTTTGCGATCAGAATTCAGGAATTTTGTTTATGGATACTGTTGTCACGTATTTCGTCTTATTGGTATGACGTCATATAGAAATGATATTAGACATGATGGAATCACGAAATGGCGGACACGTTGCAGTTTTGAGCTAAAAATATTGTCGTTTCTTATATAAAAACCATGGGTCGGATATTTACCAGGTATGCCTATTTGACTAGATCATGAGTATGTCTATATATATGCGAAGTTTGGGTGAAATTCATACTAAACATCGATGCCTATAAGCGCCCCCCGATTTTGTCAAAATCGGGGGGCGCTAAACCGCTATCTAAATCATGTCAGTAAGACCTTAGACTTGGTATGTGCTTAACATGAATGTTGATCTAGTCAAATAGAACGCTTTCGTGAAAAATAAATCAATAAAGCACGAAATATAGAAGATAATCTCTCAAAATCAAGCATCTAAAGCTGGGTGACCTAATTGTGACGTCACTAAAAGACAGAATCCATTCGGTGATCGCAAATCATCAATTCAATAGACTACTAGTCTCGATTTGGAGAAAAAAGTCCATCAGCGTACTGCGCTAATAACTTTTATGAAAAATCTAGAAATATCACCCAAATTAAATTATAACTTTTCAAAAGAAGGCATTTAAAGCTATATTATCAAATTTTTCCGAAGCAGGGATAACGCTCAATTAGAGTGATGAAGTTCTTTCTCCAAACCGAGAATAACCCTTTTCACGTTGCAGTGAAATTAATGGGAACTTTAGATAAAAATCTTAATGTGTCTTGTTTTCTATTGGTTGAAATATAGTTAATCATCAATTAACAGACACTCTGTTAAAATACCACGAAGTAGTATTAACTAAAATGTCAAGTTTAATATACAGGGTGTCAAATAAATATGCTCCCCACTTTTTTGTCTGCAAGATATCTGGATTGTTCTTTAGCACATTAAAACTAGGTTAATAAGTGTTAAAAACATCAAAAATGGTTGAAATTTACAAAGGACCAGGTCCAAATATCAATCATGAAAAGATTATTGAACAAGGGGTATACTCTAAAACTTCTTCAGAAGTACAATGGATTAAAAGTCTGACTTTGGAGTTATCAACTTTCGATGTCCAAAATTATGCTAAACAATGGATAGCATGAGCTTTCCCCATTGGAAAATAACATGGAATTTGTATTTTTTAACTTTATCGCGTTTCGATCCCGACCCCCTTTTCAGAAGTTGTTTACTTAGTTAGCATGGATTGATATTTTTATTATCATGGGGACTTCAATTGAAAGAAAATATATTGTTTTAATAAGAAAAATCACCGTATTTATGTTCAGAAAGTGCTCATTGAGAAAAAATATGACTGTCAAAATCATTTGCCATACTAAACCTAGTCCTTTCGATTTATTTTTAAATATTCTTCATGTAATCTCAAGGTAAACTCAGGGTACCTGAAGAAGATTCAGAAATAAATCGAAAATTCGTAAATCTCAATCATTTTTGATGAACGTATATAATGATATTAACATACATACAGACAAAACTGGTTGCGATGTCATAACAATCAGTTTTAGAATATTAGTTGAGTTCCTTACCCATAGCCAAACATATATGAAATGACAAAATGATGACATTTACATGCAGATAAGACATGTGGCATATCCATGAATTTTAGGACATGAGTGAGGGTCCTTATCCCGTAATGTACCACATACATGGTGGAGGGAACACAGCAGGGGCAAATGTTCAATATCCAGGGTATTTCCTGGCATTAAAAGGCACGGTGGTAGTCTCAATCAACTATAGATTAGGACTGTTTGGTAAGTATAGAATAAGAACTTGTGATATTTTAACATTGTGCTCTCCTACATGACTTTTGATAACGTCACACAAAAGCGAGGATTCCCTCTCATCAGTTCAAATAGTTTTAACGAAATATATCCCAGGGTTAATAATAGCAAAGTACTATAAAACTGCATAAAATAGTCAACAAACACACGTTTCCCACCACAGCATATTACATATATACTGATAGATGCGATTGCAACTCTTGGTGGTTGATCTTTAATATCCATTAACATATTTCATATAAAATGAAATAAACTGGTATAATAGTGCGGTTTGATACTTTTATCATATGTCAAATATTCATTTCGTTTCTCAAATTTAGGTTACTTTTCTACGGAAGATTCTGCAGCTCCTGGCAATTGGGGAATATGGGATTGCGTAAGTACCTCCCCCCTGCATAAGTTTGGCAATACACTCCCCTCCATAAGTTTTGTCATACACCTCCCTCTATAAGTTTGGTAATCGGAGGTTTTCATTGGATAACTCATCAAAGCCTGTTACTCTAATTCGGAAATGAATGAAAAATATGATCCGGAAAGCGAGGGGTCGTGGGTTCGATTCCCACTGGGGTGGACTAATTTTTTCACATCAGCCCTTAGCACAGGATTTCATTCTGTGTTTTCATTAACTATTAAAGCGCAAAAGAGAGTTTGATAAATGATCATAAATACAACTTCTGGTTGCCATAATAATGAGGGAGTGTAATTTAATTGAACATATATTGATAGAGCTAGTTATGTGCGCTTGTTTTCATCAAAATAATCGTCTACATATCAACTTATCAAGAAGTCATGGTTTAAGGTTAAATTACTGTTTATCGTTGACATTGAATTAAAGTTAAAATAAAACTTAACATTAATGTGATTCAACTTTGGCCAAAAGATACCAATATTAAGAGACGTTATGATATACATACAGACGGATACGAATATGGAGTCAATATTCTGTAATCTTTCACTTTCACATACCACTGGGCCAATATTCATCAATTTTACACCATGAAGATACAGGTCGCCACCTTCCATTCTCAAACATCGCATGCCTAAGCTGAAATTACATGTAATATGCGTAAGCTGAATTAAAGTGCTTGTGACATGTAGCATGTGTAGTCGAAATTACTTGTGACATGCGTAAGCATTTTAATTAATTACTTGTGAAGTTGTGACATCACTTGTTTATAAACAACACTGAACCCATTAAAATTCTTAATGTCAAGGTTCTTGGCTTGGAGTGGGTGAGAGATAACATACATAACTTTGGAGGCGACCCAAACAATGTCACTCTCATAGGTCAAAGTGCGGGTGCAGCAAATGTTGATATGCTGATTCTATCAGAACAGGCAAGAGGTACGAAATAGGACATTCTACCTAGTGTATTCCATCCCCAAAAACGTCCACAAAACTATGTATCAGTCGTAGATATGCTTACAAAGATTGTGATTTTTTTATAAATATTTACTCCCAAAATGAAATGATTAACATTCGACACCTTTGTTTAGTTTGTTGCTTTGTCCAAGGACTGTGAGGTGAAAAAACATTGATGGTTATTTCAGTATTGTGTGCTTTTAGGTCTGTTCCATAGGGCAATTCTGCAAAGTGGGAGTGCATATTGGGTGAGCTCTACAACAGGGGAAATCAGGCGCTCAGCAATGAACTATGCCGCCACTCTTAGACATCAGTAAGATGGCCATAATATTAACCTTAAGGTTCAATCGCATCATGACAAACAGGCCCGTCAGTTCTTGTCAAAAGGGTTCAGTTTAAAAGAATCAAAGTTGGGGTTCACATTTGACAATTTTGGCCCAGTACCAATTGAAAATGTTCAAAGTGGTTTACTGCATGATTTTGAATAAATTTTTGGCCATGGGGCTACTACGAGACTGCCGAATATTGGTAATAAAAACCTTTTCTAAGACTTGGACCTCTGAAAAGATGAAAGAATTTTCTAAATGAACTAATTATAATTGTGTTGGTTTGTGGATACCGACCTATATACAATACAGATGATTACAGATATGGCTGGGATGTCCCAAATGACACCAGGGGTATGGTTGATTTCCTTCGCAATTCCACAGATCTCAACACAACCTTGATGATGTTCGAGGCCTATCAGGATCCAGATGAAGGAATGGTAATTACGGGAACCTATATATTTTTCATATTCTCTGAAACCAAATTCTGTCACCTGCTATTTAAGATATTTTCGTTACTTTTTTCATTCTTCTTTTTTAGAAGAATATTTTTTCAAAATGAAGTTCAAATGCTGCGTCAACATTAAACAAAACAAAACTCTTGAAGCGAAGACTATTTGCTAGTATGATAATAAAGTAGCTAGATGTAAACAAGTTATGATACTTTGCAAAATAACACTTCATAATGATCACCAACCAAACATTGCATTTTAGCACCAAACAATGCATTTTAACACCAAACAATGCATTTTAGCCCCCTGCATACTTTGGATTGCATGTTGATGGCCGACATACACCATCTTCAATACTGAAAGACCATCCGGTGAATCTAAGGGCTAAAAATGATTTTGCAAATGTTCCAATCATTGGTGGAATCACAACAGAAGATGGTTCATTGTGGGCACTCGGTGAGATATTTATTATATTTATTCATAAAATATACAAATAATCAAATAAATGTTGCTTCCATAATGTACTATAACATAAATTTAAAGGCTACGTAACTATGTTTGTAAAATATGTCTGAGTTCTGACAATATAGGCAGATAATGAGAAACCATATTTGGGAAAGGACATAAAGAAGTTTTTACCGACCAAGTGCACAATTCTTCCGACCAGAACAATAGTTCTTACGACCAAAGACAAGTACCTCGACAAAGTACATCGTTCTCTCTACCAATAAAATAGTTTTCCCCAGCAAGGACATAGTTCTCCCGACAAAGAATACAGATCGTCCCACTATAATATTGATCAAATTCAATGGGAAAATTTATCACTCTTTGTGCCAAGCATATTAAGCATATGTAAAATACATTTTTAAATTAGAACATATCCATAAATTGATATAATTTGTAATAGTGAGGTTTTTATATTTACTCATGCAAATGTATCATAAAATATAATGTAGTGCTGTTATTTTCGTTATTGTATATTATATTGTTTTGTATTTATATGTCATGTATAATGTTTAACTCTCCATAGTTTGGAGGAAATATAGATTAAACAAACACACATCGTGGTCAATGAGAAGACCAAAATGATCTGACACCTCTCTATACGTTGTTGCTTGGTGTCGTAATTACAACATTTTTTCTAGCCTCATTTATCACAATAACAACTTTTCCATTTAAAGAATAGTTGAGACGATTGCAAATTGTTCGTTTTAAATCAATGTCTTCATCTCCAATCCTGAAAAATGTTTTATAAACTGGAGCCTCCATTAACATTTTTAGGTATCCCTGAAATGTGGTTTGACGGCCCGAACCAAGAGGAATATGAAGATATAATGCGAGAAAGAATAGACGTACTTGCTCCACAAAATAGTGATAAAGAAGCCATATTTCAAGCTGTGCGTTTTGAATTTTCAAATTGGCCACATCCCAATAACCGCAATGGAAATAGAGACAAGATAGTACAGGTATCACGGATTTCAATATTTTGATATCTAAGTGCTAAAGGGAGAGTACCAAAAGTTGTTATGGAACCTTGCAAGAAATGGCAAACTCTAAGTGCAAAATGTCAATACCTGGGTAGTCGTTTTCGTTCAGTGTATATAATCATGTTGCAAGACATTTCCCATTCTCAAAATTCATTTCCAAATAAATGAAAATCTGTCATAAGAAAAACAAACCCCATATTTCCCAAAAATCATGATCTTACGTAAAAAGAAACAATGTTTAATACCCCCTTTCCCCCAACATTCAAGAATCAATATCACAATCCAAGACCAGAAAAGCAAGGGATTTCATTCATACTGAAGTCATTACAATACATGTTGATGTTGAAGAAGAAATTAGAAAATGATAGTAGTAATGTAGAGACAATTACTCATACAAGATAGAGCATCCAGTCTCAAGTTATATGGATAGACAAAACCCAGCCTCAAAGTCCAAAGGGTCTAAGGTTTTAAGGGTCAACAACCATTCGCAAAGCCGTTGCCATACTCCATAAAATACACTTATTCACAATGGTTTTCAGGAAAAAACTATCACTGGTTTCAATTCCTATTTCTCAACAATTAATGCTGACATGTTGACATTTTCATTGATTTGGAAATATCTAGGAACATGATTATATACTGCTTATACACTGAACGAAAACGACTACCCAGGTATTGATATTTCCCTTGTTGTTTTCAAGATTGCAACTGATGCATCGTTTGGACTTGGGCAGATCATGCATCTGCGTAGCCATGGGCAGGTTAACAACGAGAGTGTCTATCAATACAACTTTAGATTCATCAGCAGTTCTATAAGACTAGGATTTTTATCTTGGCTAGGTAAGTTTCTCAAAATCTCTAAGAGTCTTGTTTCTAACAATTTTAAGAGATTTGGAATTGCACCACCATTTATGTCAACATTTTCCAATATAATGTAAGATCCATAAGAATGACAAGGCTGTTAGAGATTGCCTTTTGCATGAATGGGAAATAATCACTGGACGAAACACTAGAAATCATACCTTAAAATGATAATACTCACGTCAGATTAAAAGACTGGTCCTTGTAATGTGTATTTTTGTAACCATCATGAAATGGTGACGTTTTCTTAGAGCAACCGTTTTTGTGATCAACGTTCTATGTCGGCGTCGGTAAAGTGTGTAACATACTTTTCTAACCAATTGTATTGATTACATTATATCTGATGTCCATATCTTGTTCCATTTAGGATGATGCCATGGTCAAGTTGTCGCATTTGTTCTTTCAACCAAAAAACTTGTCACCCGCAAAAAACTTTTTGTCATTCTCACTATAGCCTCCCACATATATGTAATGGTTAACGGTTTATTCGTATACATTCCCTATCGGAAGTCCCCTTCTGATTCACTTATTTAAGCCTGTACATATATGTTTAGCAATATGAAAAATCATCGAAATCATGAATGTCCGAACTACGTATAGGCTCCAATGAGAACTAAGGGTAGCCAAGCTTATACAGAGAAATGTAATACTATGCTGTCATTATAATTTTAAGGGTGTATTCACATATGCGAGCTACCATATGTGTGGGGACATCCATTACTTAAAGAGGAACCCGTCCCGGTTTTGAATCATTCCCTGGTCAACACTTTCATCAACTGGACTGCTGAAGACAGAGGTTATGCTGACATGGTAATAACAATGTTCACAAACTTTGCAAAATACAGGTATGATTGAAGCTATGCATTTAAATTTTTCTCGTCTGCCATTTTGAATTACACTGAACGAAAATGAATTCTTTGAATCGCTAGATATTAGTATTCAACGGTTGTTAAGATTAACATTGGATACCGCCAGATATTCCATGACATGTGAGTCGGTTTCTTACTTCCACGTGCACATGGTACTCAATAATCCATGTTATATGTGACATGAGCCCTTCAAAGAACATGATATTTTAACATTCACACGAATTTATGCCATTTAAATTCCCGTTTTTAACGACAATTTGGTCAACTACCGCAGACCAAGCAATATATCTAAATGGACTTTATAAAAATTAGATAATATATTCAGGTTCTTATCATTAACTATCTAATATTTCCAGCAACCCTAGTCCAAGTCCAGTTTCTGGGCCAACGCATGATGTAACTTGGGAGGCGTACAGACTTGACAAGAGGAACTATATGTGGTTTGATAGAGACTATGGTAACAAAGAGAATTATAGATCTCACGAGTATGCATTTTATCTAGATTACCTTCCTTATCTGATCAACAGGACTGTCACAAATGGTAGGTATACATGGGCACATTGCATAGACAGCATATGCACACCGCATGTACATCGCATGCAAAACACATGCACATTGCATAGACAGCACATGCACACCTCATGTACATCCCATGCAAAACACATGCACATTGCATAGACAGCATATGCACACCTCATGTACATCGCATGAAAAACACATGCACATTGCATAGGCAGCATATGCACACCTCATGTACATCGCATGCAAAACACATGTACATTGCATAGACAGTACATGTACACCTCATGTACATCGCATGCAAAACACATGCACATTGCATAGACAGCACGTGCACACCGCATGTACATCGCATGCAAAACACATGCACATTCATCTGTTGTAGTGTTTCAATTTTTATATCACCCTTATGTATCTGTATATCTGCATTTAACATATTTCAGAGAAGTGAGATATTTTGTATCAAACACTTGTTAATTAAGAAATATAGACCGAAGAGCAGGGTTATTACCAGGAGTATTCTTCGCGAATATATCCCGGTTGAAATGTTGACTTTGTTTACAGTTTATAGAAAGCGTGAATACAGTCATGTTCGAATTTTGCTTCAAAGGTAATGACTCCTTAACTCAATCCATACAATAAAGTAATCCATTTATCCTAACACACATTCACTTTACTCCAGATACGAGCACAACTGTTGGACCAAGCACAACAAGAGCTACAGCAACAACCCAGAGACCAGGTGAAGATCCTGAGAAAATTCGTTTCAGGAACGCTACTATTGCGCTTGGGGTCATCTCTGGGGTTCTTTTGATTGCATTGCTTCTCGTAGGTGGCTGCTTTTTCATCTCAAAGGGTAGAGAAGGAGGAAAACTTGTTTGAAGGAGAAAGAAGAGGAATCGAATTTTTACTGATGAACTGAACATAACCTGCTTTGATAGTGATATTACAACAATGATACTTTTCTGAACTCATGGAAAATAAAAACAATTGCTGAAGAAATAACTGATATGAAGAAAGCAAAAAACTTTACAGTTCACCATCTGAACATATATGCTGTATTGTTAATCGAGAAGAAAGAAATACACAGCTTGCAAGTTTGGTCGATCTTGTTTTATATTTTAAGCATGCACAAAACTTATGCACATCATTATATGATCATACTAGATTTATTTTGTGATTTTAAAGTTCTTGAAATAAACCGTATTAAAGAAACAATCCTCGTTTACAACATGATATTCAAAACTAGGATTCCTTACATTCTCGTTATAAACAATCGCTTGTCTTTAAAAATGATGAAAACCCTGGGGTTTATTTAACTATAACTGATATCTTGATCTAAACATAAGACGTAAATATAGAGGAGTCTATACGTTTGCTTTGTCTATAAGATGTGCTCCCCAGGTGAAAGTTGGAAAGTCTGCAATAAGAGTTAGAAACTTTTCAATTCGGTCACTGACCAAAAGTAGCTACTTGTAACTGGGTCTGTGGCCACAAAAATGGCCAATTTGGTCAATCAAATGTAAAAGTTTAAGTGGGTTTCCTAGGGCAGTGGATAACCAGGAAATTGTAAAACTCTGCAAGTTGGTCAACAAGATGAGGACTCCCTCTTTGGGTCAAACAGATAACAACGACCTATCTGGGTTAATCAATGAGACAAGTCACACTATTTGGATCAACCAATTAAAACTTAGCTGTATTTTCCTTAGAGAAAAGTTGCAATATTTCTACGAGTGTCCCAACTACACCCATGATCATCACCTGCTCCAAAATTAAAATGTTCATATTTTCATTCATCTTATTTTTAACTAAGAATCATCCAAGAAAAAAACTTGAAATTAAAGATCACTTTTTACGTCACACAATTTACCATTACAGAAATCTATCAATATGTGCAAATGAAGGATTCCTATCCTTATTTGTTCTTATTTAAATTACAAATATTCTGAGGGAAAATTGGTGTTCATTGTTTTCATGAACATCACTGAAATCCTGCTAATCAATGCTTAACCAGAAGGCCAGAAAATCAACAAAGAGTAATGCTATATGGTAAGTTGATTAAAACTTAACCATTCAATTCTAAAATTTTCCACCAGGATGATGCAGCCGATCGCACTGCCATATTGTGCAAGAAACCATCACAAATAGCTGGTAAAATAGATGGCAAAGCTGTCCCAAGTTACATACTCTCCAGATGAGACAATCCTTTGATTTTGCTGTTTTCACTAGGATGAAGGATCAGCTAAGAGATGCACTTTGTGGAACAATGAAACAGCTTTTTGCAGTCAAGATTGCCCTTCTAACAAGTTTTCCAGATGGCTTCAGAGTACTGTATCGTCAATGGGTTGAATGCAAGTGACTGTGCATTAAACGTGAGAGAGAATATTTCTAAAACCTTATGGGACAATAATTGTAACTATTACATTAAGATTTTAGATATCATTTCTGATTCATACAGCCCTATACACTTAATTAACATAGCATGTTTGTCTATCAAAGTCAATATTATGGCAAAACACAGGTATATGAATCAGAAATAATATCTTAAATTCAATGGGTTAAATTAACTCTTTGGTTAAATATTTTGCTAAAATCACAATTGTACCGTGATAATGTTTTAATCATTATCGTATTATCATACCTTCAACTTTTTAAACTGGAGCAATATTTATAAGGCTACAGAAATTAAAAGCAAATTTTGATTTAGGATCGCAATGACATTCTCCTCGACCTTTAAGGGTGACGTTTAATGGTTATAATTATTTTCTTTTATCTCGTGGGCTACTATATTCGGATTAGATCTTTACCTTTACTGTATATCTTTTTGCGCAATCCTCATTTTTACTTAAGTTTTGTTACTTGAGAATACAATTAATTTTTGACTTGAGACTGATAGTGCAGTCAGTTATGACAATAAAACCCTTGAATTGCACTTGCTATATATACGGCACCAAGTATTATTATTACATATATTTATGAAATCCACCGAAGTGGTGTCAAAAAGTGGCCCCAGTGGATAGTAACAGGCTTCGAGAATTTTGCATGTTTCCATTGAGCCCCATGTTAATTTATCAATCTTCAAAAGACCCCCTGCAAAACAGTTCAAGAGCAATAAAGTCAATCTTCCTAGGATGTAACCATGACTCAAATGCCTTCAAAATAAGAAGGGTTACAAGCTAGATTTTGTCTAGTTCAAAATATATTGGTGTTTGAATTTGGAAAATTCCCATTGACTACTCTCAATATGGCTTTACTAAAGGGTCATTTTCTCCAAAAGTCCACTATGGAATTTTCTGATGTTGCAGATTCTACAGCCAATATATTGACTTTCAAAAAACCAAACAGGCACATTTCTAAAAAAATCATTTTTTATATATTTAGTTATTAAGTTGCTCACGAAAACTCCATTGAGTCCCATGTTAATTTATCAATCTTCAAAAGACCCCCTGCAGAACAGTTCAAGAGCAATAAAGGTAATCTTACTAGTATGTAATTATAACTTGAATGTCTTCAAAATAAGAAGGGTTACAAGTTGGATTTTATCTAGTTCAAAAGATATTGACGATTGAATTTTGGGAAATCCCCATTGACAGCCATTATAAACTACTATCAATATGGCTTTACTAAAGGGTCATTTTTTCCAAAAGTTCACTTTGGAATTTTCTGATATTGCAGATTTCTGTAGCCGATATATTGTCTTTTAAAAAATCAAACAGGCACATTTCTTACATTTTTGATTTTTAATATATCTAGCCATTAAGTTGCACATGAAAACTCCCATTGGCTGCCATTATAAACTGCTGTCAACATAGCTTTACTGATAAAGTGCCATTTTTTCTAAAAGTCAACTCTGGAATTTTCTGATATTGCAGATTTCTATAGTTGATATATTTACTTTTTAAAAACCAAACAGGCACATTCCTAAAAATGTCTTCATTGACTGCCATTATAGACTGATATCAATATGCTTTTACTAAAGTGTCCTTTCCCCAATATGAATTTCTCTGATATTGCAGCTTTCCTATTTCTATGAATCAGAAAATTTCATAGTGGACTTTTGGAAAAAATACACTTTATTCGTAAATCCATGTATATAGCAGTGTATAATGGCAGCCAATGTAGATATCTGCAATATCAAAAAATTCCATCGTGGAATTTTGGAAAAATTATAAGGCCGTATTGAGAGTAGTTTATAATGGCTGTCAATGGGAATTTTCCAAAATTCAAACACCAATATCTTTGGAACTAGACAAAATCCAGCTTGTAACCCTTCTTATTTTGAGGACATTTAAGTCACGGTTACATACTAGGATGATTGACTATATTGTTCTTGAACTCCTCTGCAGGGGATCTTTTGAAGATTGATAAATTAACATTGAACTCAATGGAAACATGCACAATTTTCGAGCCCTGTTATTATCCACTGAGGCTACTTTTTAACACCACTTCGATAGATATCAAAAATATATGTATTAATAATACTTTGGTCAAAAAATGGTGACGTACATATAGCAAGTGCAATTAAAGTGCTTACTGACTGCACTATGACACGATCACTCTGACATGATATATACATGTGCTTCGTAAATAAACTTAATCTAAACGTATTAAGTGTATATGGCTGATTATGAATCAGAAATAATATCTAAAATTCAAAGGGTATATTCGGATTAGATCTTAACCTTTCAACGTGAATATCCGTAACTGTATATCTTTTTGCGCAATCCTCATTTTTACTTTAGTTTTGTTACATGAGAATACAATTAATTTTTGACTTGAGACTGACACAATCACTCTGACATGATATATACATGTGCTTCGTAAATAAACTTAATCTAAACGTGTTAAGTGTATATGGCTGATTATGAATCAGAAATAATATCTAAAATTCAAAGGGTATATTCGGATTAGATCTTAACCTTTCAATGTGAATATCCGTAACTGCATATCATTTTGCGCAATCCTCATTTTACTTAAGTTTTGTTACTTGAGAATACAATTAATTTTTGGCTTTAGACTGACACAATCACTCTGACATGATATATACATGTGCTTCGTAAATAAACTTAATCTAAACGTGTTAAGTGTATATGGCTGATTATGAATCAGAAATAATATATAAAATTCAAAGGGTATATTCGGATTAGATCTTAACCTTTCAACGTGAATATCCGTAACTGGAGAGGTTAAGCTAACGATGTTTTTCACAACGTAACCGTGAACGCAAAGTACAAAAAATTAACAAAGGAATGTATCGAGCGCTCATAGTTTTATGCGCGCTTAGTCTACTTCAGATACTCTTTCAGCTTCATAGTTTCGGGTTTAGAACGGGAGATTTTGAAATTTGACGTTGGGTCAACGGGAACCATTTTACTAGTGTCTATTGAACACTATGCTGTCAATTTTGATTTCGATGCACAGCTGAATTCTTGCTGAACACGATGATGTATGTCATGCATGATTTAGCGCCAAAAATCTTACGAAATGAGCTCGTTTAAAATATGTATTAGAAAACCAGCTATAAAACCGCATCAATGACATACTATAGAATCATTACACGCTATGGTGTAGTCTAAACAAACACTGGATTTGAACGGCTATTTATATGAGAAGGCTACATGAATTTGTATATGGTCGAGTGATACGTACAGGTTCAGTTTCGATTATATATGCAAAGCTTAACCTCTCAACTGTATATCTTTTAGCACAATCTTCATTTTTACTTAACTTTTGTTACTTGAGAATACAGTTAATTTTTGACTTTAGAATGACACAATCACTCTGACATGATATATATATGTGCTTCGTAAATATACTTATCCTATACAGTATATTACCCTTCAAGTTCTGGACCTATGTGATATAAACAAGCACCTATAGTACTGCAGACAACTGCTCTGCGATGGACCCGCTACGGATATTCATCAAATTCGCCTGTCTACTTGGGATATGTTTCTATTCTACGGAGGCACAAAAGTCACTCTGGCTTACAGAAATCGTCGATACTTTTAAATCTGTCCCGGGTACCTTATTTCTCGGGAGTAATATAACGAACATAACGTCGATAACACCAAAATGTTGGTCGGATTTTCAGTTCTATTTGGCAGTGCTTAACAATTCACCGACACCAATATTCACCAATCAATCGGTACCTCGAGAAATCATTTACAGTATGTATATGTTTTATAATAATAATTTTATTAATTAAGATGACTGAATGACATTGAATTAATATCATGTTTAATGACATGACAAAATGGTTAAAATGAAACAGTGGTGTATTGTGTTCAAAAAGTAAAGGGCTGTATTTTTGTGTCACTCTGTAACATGATTTGAAAACACCGAAAATCATTTGTATATCGATCTAAAGGATTTTCATGTTTTACATCCTTTTTGTTAGTACTCGATCCCGATGCAGTTCCACCAGCGGGTATTGCAAGCGGCAAGGGGTTTTGGAATCGAGACTATGGTCTTTGTATGTCCTTAAAAGTGGATAACAAAATGTTTAACTTTACTTTTAAGAATTGTTCGTAGTGCTTGATACCGATGCTGTTCCACAAGCGGATATAGCAAGCGGCAAAGGGTTTTGGAATGGAGACTATAACCTATGTATGTCTCTGAAAGTCGATAACAAGGTGTTTAACTACTTGTAAGACATCCTTTTTGTAGTGCTTGATGCCGATGCAGTTCCACCAGCGGGTATAGCAAGCGGCAAAGGGTTTTGGAATGGAGACTATAACCTTGTCTCTGAAAGTCGATAACAAGGTGTTTAACTACTTGTAAGACATTCTTTTTGTAGTGCTTGATGCCGATGCAGTTCCACCAGCGGGTATTGCAAGTGGCAAAGGGTTTTGGAATGGAGACTATATATGACCTTTGTATGTTCCTGAAAGTCGATAACAATGTGTTTAACTTTACTTGTAAGACATCCATTTTGTAGTGCTTGATGCCGATGCAGTTCCACCAGCAGGTATTACAAGCGGCAAAGGGTTTTGGAATGGAGACTATGACCTTTGTATGTCCCTGAAAGTTGATAACAAGGTGTTCAACTATACTGAGTATACGGAGGACGGGATACCCAGACGAGATGTTAGCCTACGTGCGAACTTCAAGGCGCAGTACTACCGAGTTGTCATACATGCTTTAGATGGGATAGGATTTATTGAGGGATACCAAAATGTACTTCTGTGTAGTGAATATATTTAATATTACAGAATCACCTAATTTTCGACAAAAGTCTATTTTAAAGATAACTTGAAATTATATTCGAGACTGAATGTGGTTTCTTACATGGATTCTATATCTAGTATCGACTACAAGTTTTCATGTTATGGTTATTGTCTTTATTTTAAATGTATTCTTTAGCATGTACTGCAATACGTAACCAGTATCAATGAAGTATTCTGGGTGTTGACTGTTGAGGTCTCAGATTGAGATTATCGTACTTGAGTGATTGGGTGGGAATATACGACATTGTTTCTTTTCACGTTAGACTATGGTTTGGGATACTTGGGGTTTGTTGTCTTTATAACTGGTGTACTCTTTGGCGTTTCCTTTTCTTGATGTATGTCTTTGGTTCATTCCTCTTGACAATTGTGCGTCCATATTGCTAGAGATCTATGTTTTCTGGTGAACAAGTTTTGAAAATATTTTTATATACTTATACGTACTAGTTGTTGAAATGTTTTAAATTGTGCGGTTTGTGAAAGCTAGATGTTGCAAATTATTTTAATTAATTATGGCCTACTAAATATTATATACTGTATATATAACATTTCATTTTATTCAGTTCACTATTACCTTCGGAGTGTGCGCCCCTGATAGTTGCTCATCATCTGATGTACATACAATGCTAAATGATGGAGAAAGGTCATTTGATGTTGCATCTGTTGAAAACCCCACATCGGGCAGAGGATTTATCAAAGACGACCCTGGAGCTATTGTAGCATTGTGAGTTCCATGTTTACATTGTGTGTCTTTTTAGACAGCTACCTCTCAGTGATTTAAATTTGTTCATGTCTTTTGATTAGAAGTGACACTATTGAATACTAAAAACTCTCACTTAAGGCCATGCCAATTGCTTTTGAGATCATTAAGATGCAGCACCACAGCTACACTACATCGTCTTAAAGATGAGTATGACGTAACGGCAAGAAACTCAATTTGCCCGCTTTGCAAGAAGATCCTCACGTTCTTAATTTAGCAATGCTAGATAAGAAAATCGTAACACTGTCACAAAGATTGTTCTTAATTTACGGCAGTTGATAAGTTGAAGTGTTCCAATGATGCCAATATGTTTTCATTCTTATTGATAAAGCATGGTAAGGACAGCACAGGTTGTGAACCCTTAACCAAGTTCGGCAGTACCCTTGACGCCATAGCAAATTTTAACTGACTTTCTATTTCTATAACCTTTTAAATTTTTAGGAAAAAAACTAGAATATTGACAACTTGTTGTTTTATTGTTTTAAACAAAAGTTCATGTACCGCTAAATAACACCTAAAACATAAAGTCATGTAAAATTTGACAGTGTGGAATCGTGAAGGCCCCGTCATAACAGTGAATGGTGCAGCTCTCTCTATTGTAACAAAGATAAGAAATATTATATTGCGAGACTTTAACTATGAAAATATCATCGAACCTCCCGATTGAGCAACACAAGGCGACATCTCCAGACTTTTTCTCGAAGAATCTCGTAATCAAACACATGATACAGGGAACGCTGCCATTATCAATTATGAATATACATTTTCAGGTGGATTATCAGTATCTTTGTTGCGATTGTGTTAGCCGCCACACTGATAGATATGTTTTACATCACATTACAACGAAAACGACACAAAAGAGACGCTGAACTATACAAAGAAACCACCACAAAAGGCGCCAAAGTGAATCATGCATATGGTGATTCAAATGATAAACATGGCACTCAAGCGACACGTTTTACTACGGAAAATCAAATCAACGGGAGTTATTACACACAGAAAGGTGACGATGATAGAAAAGAACATTCTGTTATCAATGGGGCTGACAATGGAAGTTTGAAAATCGTGACTTCTGATGCTCTAAAGGACGATGCTGCAACTAATGGTCTCAGCAACGGAAGTTTAAAAATCGCGACCGCTGATGTTCCGAATCACAAACCAAAACCATATAGTCCAGGTAAAATAAATGTTCACGTCAAAAATTAACATTAGAGAGGTTAAGCAACACCACTTTTTACAACGTAAACCGCGAACGGGAAGGCGCGCGCAGGTTTATCTCATGATGTGACGTCATATTGTTCTACTTATTTCCCGGTTTACGTACATCCAAACGTGAAAAATCAAAGTCTAGGTAGGTCGTTCCGTAAAGGATTTTTCATACTTTATCAAGTTCGATTGAGATAAATATGATATAGGTCGAATACATAAGTATGTTTGACACAAATCTGTGTATATATCGAGATCATTTGTGTCCAATCTAATCAAATATAACTTGAATATTGAGGCACCCATTCCATATGTAAAATTTGATGAGATTACATGCAATTGCAATTACCCACATGTCAACTCATCCATATTGTGACACCATAGTAATAAAACTATGAATGCCTTGAAGACTTGCTTAAAAGATATTATTGCGACCACTTGTATTTTGTAAGATTCAAGATGTCATAGAACACTACCAGGGTGTGAAACATCTTCTTTGTCAATAAAGTAATCTTTTTATACTTTTAAAGTAGAAAATAAAACGAAACGCCGCTAAGAAAAAGAAAAAAATTATTTTGAGGTTTGCGTTTGCGTTACGTCTAAAGTGCTCAGCTTAAAGCACGTTTGCACATAGTACGTATACGGGAACGTAAAGGTTTACGTTTGCGGTTCGCGTCATAAAAAATCGTCTTGCTTAACCTCTCTATTAAGACCTTGTGGGTCCTAATGGGTCCAGGAAGGCTACATCCCTATTTCCTTACTATTTGGTGTCAAGTACATTTATATGGATACCATTGAAGACCTCGTACTTCTTCTGATATAATCAAATCGTTAATCAATTTTTAACTCTACATGATATTGATATGATCTTCGATGGTTTGCTATGACATTCAACATAGTCAAGGCATTTTTCCCAATTTTCCCATCTATCAACTAGGTTTTATTAACATTTTTATTAGATTTCAAGCCTAAAACGTGTGCAGGTTTCAGAGAAAATATCGACCTAATGATGAGTGTTGCTAAGCAACGCAGCATACCTTCAATTCTTATATTATTATTTAAGCCAAATAAATTAAATAAAAATTATATTACATTGTCATTTAACTTTCAAAATGCTGATTGTTTCAATTGCAAAGATATTTGATGTTGATGACCCAAAAGGTTTTATCTAGCCATAAATTGTATATGATTTGTCAACATGTCGTATATCCTACTCTCTTTATATTATAGGAGTTGGTATTCAAATCATTCTTGCCTTCTCAGTGTACAGCAATCTTCCCCAACTGATGAGTGTTGATGCTCCCAAAGGCTCGTATCCCGCCCTAAATTGTATATGATTTGTCAACAAATCGTATATCCTACTTTCTTTATATTATAGGAGTTGGTATTCGAATCATTCTTGCCTTTTCTGTGTACAGCAATCTTCCCCAACTGATGAGTGTTGATGCTCCCAAAGGCTCGTATCTCGCCCTAAATTGTATATGATTTGTCAACATATCCTATTCTCTTTATATTATAGGAGTTAGTATTCGAATCATTCTTGCCTTTTCTGTGTATAGCAATCTTCCCCAACTGATAAGTGTTGATGCTCCCAAAGGCTCGTATCTCGCCCTAAATTGTATATGATTTGTCAACATGTATATACTCCTCTCTTTTAATTATAGGAGTTGGTATTCAAATCATTCTTGCCTTCTCAGTGTATAGCAATCTTCCGCAACTGATGAGTGTTGATGCTCCCAAAGGCTCGTATCTCGCACTAAATTGTATACGATTCTTGAGCATGGTGTATATCCTACTGGGGCATACATTTCAAATAGGAATCTATATTGGAGTTTCGGGCCAGTCTCTCGGTAATAATTCCAGCTGGTCGACTTTTGCTAACGACGAGCTTCTGGTTTCTACTTCTCTTTTAGTTTAGTTTATTGTTCCATATGATTCATAATTTAATTCATTATCGTAATCAAAATGTAATGCAGAATATTGGGATGAGCACAAGATTTCAAAGGATATATCTGCAAAACCAGTACACTGTTACCAAAACATATAGCGTCGGAGGTGAAGATTGGCGTCTGCTTGATGTAAATCAAAAGTCATTTTAACTTTTTAAGTCGTTTACCTCAGATGTTTTAATTTTGTTTTAAGTCCTATATCTCTATTTCCTCATGTTTTAGAAATTAATTTCGTTTTCGTTTTCTCTTGATTTTTAAGGTATTGTTTTTCGAAAATTAAATTGCTTGCTAATATATTGTCCAGATATACTTATTTTAAAAGACACACTAATTAGCTATAGACAATCAATATTTACAGAAAATTACAATTTTTGGTTGCTTCCGGTGTACCAAGGTCAGTACAATAACAGAGCACTCACAAATTCGCAGCTGGCCGTGGATTCATTCTTCGTTTTAAGGTACACTACTGTGAACAAGAACATTTTCTTTTATATATAAAGAATACATAAACAGAGTTGAAATCTTTAGAAATAGATAAAAAGTCCAGCTCAAATTACTTAATATTATTTAACAGGTTTGAAATAAACATTTGCAAGGTAAACATCGACAATTCATTATAAATGTAATGGTAGATTTCTTGAAGGTAGAATTGTACATTTTGAATGTGTGCATATAGACTACGGCCCACTATGATAGTTGTAACTCCTTCCTTACATGAAAGGTTACACATACCAACCTATTTCAAACCATCTGTATGATTATACTGGACACTTTCTGGGTAGTTGGACTTTCCATAGGGGTGGCAGATGGCCCTCAGACCAATTTATACCCCTACCCCCAAAAAACCATGGGGGTACTTTAATACCACCCAATAAAAAGAATACTAATGCATGTCAGATATTCATTGTTTTATATTGGGTAGGGCATGTTATGGTTAGTAAGTGCCAGAAATTTCCAATCTCTAACTGATATGGTTACCATAGGAACAGTATTTATATCTTGAAATATTCTCAATTTGACCCCCTCCCAAATGTGTCCTTTTGATCTCAAAGTGAAATATTTGCAAATTTGTTTGGATTTTATGGCTGCTACTTTGTCAAAAATTGTATCAATATGTATATTTTAACATTTAAACACTGAAAAGTGTTGATAATGATCCTATAAATCAATAATATTTATCAAATATAGTCACACATAGCTGCTTTTAGGGAAAAGTGGGCGTGGCACTTTTTGGTACATGTGTACTTGTTGCAGCATTAAATGAAAAATACATATTATACTAACAACAATTGACATTTAATTAGCATCTACTTATGTTATGTAACATTGTAATATGTTCATTATCATAATTAGACACTTTAAATATTTTATATCAGTGTTATCCTGACCCTTCCCTTTATCCCTACACCCTTCAAGGTGGGCATTACCAATCGTGTCAAGTTAACATTTCTGTTTGATTTATTTTTACCATAGACAAGGTACAAAAGCTTTACCATGAGTACTGACCTTATTAGGTGCTAAACTGATGAATGGATAGGTAGATGGCAGCATTTGTGCTGGTTGGACTACACGCTAGCATCTACCATAGACACATATTGATTTACCATATTTGTTATTTTGGATTAAAGTAAAACTGCTTTCGCATCAAACTCAATGAGATTCAGATTGTGTTTGAAACTACATGTAGATGATCTTCAGATTTTGTGTGAACCTTAAATTCATGACAATCAAAAGAATTCAACATTTAGGAAGTCAACAATAAGATTTTTAACATCGTCTCAATGAGAATTTAGCCCGACCTTTTTCAGAAAGTTAAAGATCATAGAAAATTGAACATAATCAAAGTTCCTCAGTAGAACATTTAATCTCCTAAAATCACATTAAAACTATATCAGCAATATTTCCAAGCTAAATAGTATAAAAACTTCTATCACATCATTTGCAACGTTTTCATTCTTCGATAGTTCAACCCTATATGAATTATTGATGATTTTAAAAGTGCAAGGAATCTAAATGAATCAGGGAAGCCAGTGATATGTATTTGCCTTATTCATTGTTGACTTATACAATGAAATAGACCTAGATGCAAGTAGAAATAATCTTGCTTTACATCATTAAAAATTCAAAATTCAGTCAAATAAGTGGTATCATATTTGAAATCTTCATGTAGAATTACATTTCTTCATGCAATAAGTTAACCTTTTAGTGAGTAGTTGTGACTAATGTAATCATGTACTTATACAATTTGTCAGTAAAAGTTATTTATCCTATACTTAGTGTTATAGGTAAATAAAATGCATGAATATAATTGATACCTTAGGTGAGTGGGGATATACATGTACTGCATATCCCGCTTTATCCCATACTTGGTCGTGTTTCAGGTACATAAAGCAGGTTTGTAAAAACTTATATTCTCATTCTCATCAGCGGGCAGATATAGCTTTGTATCTCATACTTGAGTGGGTTTGGGGTAGATATCACCCGGGAATATATATCGTATCTGAGAAGCGGGCAGGATATATTGTATATGTCCCGCTCCAGGCCAAATGCGGGCAGATATAATATATCCATCCCGCTCCCGGGAATTTTTCAAAAGTTTAAATATCAAAAGTTTTAATTTTTTAATTTTAAAATTTAAATTTTTTAAGTTTAAATGTTACAATTTCATTGTATTGAACAAAAAGAATATTACGAAAATGTTCAATATAAATATCTTGTCATTTGAAAAAGGTGCAAAAGGTTATATCTACCCTAAACCCACTCAAGTATGAGATACACCAGTTATGCACGGTCGGTTTGGATACATGGAATATCCCTTGGGATATACAATACATCTTCACTCGGTCCCTTCGGTCCCTCGGGAAGATATATTGTATATCCCTCGGGATATTCCCTGTATCCAAAACCTCCCAGTGCATAACCCCTATATGTCCCGTTGTGAGCGTGCAGATATAGTATATCTGCCCACTCCGTCATAATCTCCCTCGGGCAGATATATTATATTTGCCTCGGGATAGTCTCAATATCCTGAACCTCATATAGGATAATCTCTATTTATCCCATACTTGGACGTGTTACAGGTACATAAAGCCGGTTTGTAAAAACTTATATTTTCATCAGCGGGCAGATATAGCTTTACGTCCCGCCCCGAGCGGGCAGATATAGTATATCTGCCCGGGCAGATAAAGTATATCTGCCCGCTACGTCATAATCACCGCTCGCATATTTGTTCATAATTTGTAACGTTCGCGTAATGACTGTAAACGACAAGAGAAAACACAGACAATCGGGATCTGTTTGATGGTTTAAAAAAGGGAAGGAGCATCCACTTAATTAATCAATCAAAAATTCGAGAAAATAAATGTGGGAATATCTGAGAGAACAGGAAAATCCGCCCACGGCCAAGAAAACAAAACTGGACATGAATATTCTATAATATTTCCACGATTGAACAATGTGAACTAGATGACCAAGATTGGTATGGGATAAACATATTATCCTATAGTCGGTTCAGGATATTGGGATTATCCCTTGGCCAATATAATATATTTTCCCTCGGGACCTGCGGCCCTCGGGCAAATATATTATATTTGCCTCGGGATAATCCCAATATCCTGAACCTCATATAGGATAATCTCTATGTATCGCCAGGTATATCACCCGCTCAGTAATCCCCTGCAGGAATTTCATTCTGTGCAATTTCTCATATTTTCGTATTTTAGTATATGATAAATAATTTTGGGTACAAGGTATAACCCTTGGGAAATACAATATTCTACCCTCAACCCCTCGGGGAGGTATATTGTATTTCCCTCAGATATATTGTATTTCCCTGTATTAAAAACTTCCCATTAATTAAACCTCATATATAATGCACACGATTTTAAATACGAATCAAAACTATGAATAAGTGATATCCATGTTTCTAACGAAAGCATGAATTTGAAAGAAACAAACATTCTACTCATATGGTATAAAGATATTACCAGTTGTGTCCATTTTAGATTTGATTGAAGAACTTGAATTAGAGGCAATTTTGAAATTACAATATATTAAAAGAGGCTCTGTTGCTTAGATCGGAGAATCAATTAGCTGTATTGTTCAGTTTATGACAAAACTGATGTTTAGTGTTACTTTCCTGTAAAATAGCATTTGGAATCTAGTAGTTTGTATATAGATGAATTTGATAAGGCATTGTCGAGGGAAAATATCCAACAAGATCCAACTTAAAGTTTGCTTTTTCTTATTAAGTTCCATTACAACTTTTGGTCCTTTCCCTTTGGCACTAGTGCTTATATATTTACTAGTTTGCTCATGAAATTAGGCATACTTTAACTTGAAACAATTTGTAACACTCAATTTTTGGGGTTTGGAGATCGAAGTAATAATGATGAAAAACAAGCAAATTTAAAATATTTATGTTTTACCCAAATTTTTAAAGATTTTTGTTAGCCTTTGTTTTGTCTGTTTTATTCTCAAATAAATCATGGTCAATATCCCAGATACGAGTAGAAATAATCTTGGTTTACGTCATTAAAATTCACAATTGAGTCAAACTGATGTCATATTTGAAATCTACATGTAAAATTACATTTAGAAATGTGGTTTTGAAAAGAGTTTATCAACTTTGAAAATTTAATTTTCTTTGAAAAAGTGACTTCTAGGTCGGAGAGATTCCCCATAGCCCCCATGTTGTAAAATCACAAAAATGGAAATATCTTTTCATGTGTTGGGCAGATAATATATATATTTCTTTTACTGGACATATTTTAATTTGTGTAACTATCAGATACATAAAGCTAATATGAATAGTGAACCACTAAAACTGATGCATATTCAAGTTTAAGGGAATTTTGTAATACCCTGCCATGTTAATTCCCCCGAATCAGCCACCTGGTGGTGATACTGGTAACTACCTACTCGCATCTGAGTAATTCTATTGTGATATAATCATCATTTACCAATTTTAAAATTAAATATTACTAGTTAGAGAATGTGATTTCTTACTTTAGGTTATATTTATATCCCGATTCATATGTATAATAATAATTGATGAAGACGAATAGAGATTATCCTCTATGAGGTTCAGGGTATTGGAATTATCCCGAGGCCAATATAATATATCTGGCCTAGGGTTGTTGGTCCCGAGGGAAGATATTTTCTATTGGTATTGAAAATACAGCATATCAGAAACATGTGTAAATTGTTTATCTTGCAATTATTTTGCTAAATACTAATAGAAGTAATAGAAATTATACTGTACCTTCCAGATAATAGCTTTTTTGTTAACTATGAGGCAATGAATGAATGGATGCATTTTATTAAAATTGCAAAATGATGCTCTATGCAATTCATACGAAAAATTAATTTTGCCATATTAGAATCAAGTATAATCTTTAATCCATTGGATAGATCATGCATTGCCTGATGTTGAGGTATTGATAAAAGAATCAGCAAGTGTCTGACAAAATAGATCTTAGTGTTATGTATTAGGCAAATATTAGGAAGGGTATAAATGGTCTCCAATCTTTCTAGTTTTGAGTATTACGTCTTCTTGCTTTGATTCAAACTATCCTCGGTCACTATTTGTAACCCCTCCCTCCTTCCCCATTTAGGCCATGGATATGAAGATGATTTAGAGGTTATGTGAAGGATACTAGGGAAGGGTTAATAGCCAGAGTTATATTAATTCATTTAAGTTTAATCATAAATGTTATGCAATTCACACTAGCATCAAATATCATACCAAAAGCATTGAACTGTTCATTACTTTTCAATTGCAGTAAACATGGTAAAATGGTTCTAAATATTGAAGCCCGTTGAACAAGCATATTAATTAATTGTAACTCATAGCTCTAGATGACTTGAACTTATCTATTCATATTCTAGGAACAAGTCAATGAATAAGTAAGACTTGACTCTTGACAGACTTAAAAGACCGAGGACCCTATAAGACTTAAACTAAAAGTTAATTTGACCATTGATGACCTATGATAGGGAAGGGTCAGGATAACACTTATATAAAATATTTAAAGTGTCTAATAATGATAATGAACATATTACAATGTTACCCCACATTAGTAGATGCTAATTAAATGTCAATTATTGTTAGTGTAATCTGCATTTTTCATTTAATGCTGCAACAAGCGCACAAGTACCAAAAAGTGCCACGCCCACTTTTCCCTGAAAGCAGCTATGTGTGACTATATTTGATAAATATTATTGATTTATAGGATCATTATATCAACTTTTAAGTGTTTTAGTGTTAATATAGACATAATATTACAAATTTTGACAAAGTAGCAGCCATAAAATCCATACAGATTTTGAAATATTTCACTTTGAGAACAAAGGGACACATTTGGGAGGGGGTCAAATTGAGAATATTTCGAGATATAAATACTGTTTCTATGGTAACCATATAAGTTAGAGATTGGAAATTTCTGGCACTAATTAACCATAACATGCTCTACCCAATATAAAACAATGAATATCTGACATGCATTAGTATTCTTTTTATTGGGTGGTATTAAAGTACCCCCATGGTTTTTTGGGGGTAGGGGTATAAATTGGTCTGAGGGCCGTCTGCCACCCCTATAGAAAGTCCAACTACCCAGAAAGTGTCCAGTATAATCATACAGATGGTTTGAAATAGGTTGGAATGTGTAACCTTTCATGTAAGGAAGGTTGCATTTCTAGAGCACTTCTACAGAATGGATTACAGTCTAATAACACAAATTCGCGAAAACCTTTCTTTTTCAATGTTTGTTAATTTTTTCAGTGGCTTCCTTGGTGCAGTTTCCTTCTTGAAGACACTGGACAGACAAGGTGGGAAACTACGGCTCAAGCAGATGGGATTATACTTCTTTCACAGATTTTGGAGGTATTGAAAAACAAGCCGGTATAAAACGGAAAACTAGACTTTGGCTATTCCAAAAACCAAATTAAAGTTAATTCAAAAGTAAAAAGGAACAAAGTATCTCGGTCTTAGAGTTTTGGAATTGTGAATAATTAGTGAAAGCACAACTTATGTTTATGCGTATACATAGCTATACTTTATAGATATAAGTGAATCGAAAATGAAGAAACAATATTTTTTGGTAAAAATAATCAAGACACAATATTTCTGTAATATAAGGTTTGATCCTGGTAAGTTATGACATTAACGATTGAAAAAAAGTAATCGCAACCATGAATACTTTTCTCCCGAATTATTGTGTTTTTCAAAAGTATGGAATATGGTGTTGTCCTTGGTATCTACAACTATTTTTGATGTCAAGAGTATTGTTTACATCATTTTGTTTTATTCTTCGACATATATTGCAATGATTTTTATTATAAATGGCGTGTTACACGGTTGGATTGGGATGTTGCACATAACTCATTATTGTTTACGATATTTTTGCAATCGTGTATTCAAATGAATTTTAAATTCTTGTTTTATTACAGAGTGAATTGTACTGCTTATTATCGATGTACTGTTTTCATTTTGATTTGTAGACTGACTCCAGTTTATATGATAGTTTTGATGTTTTTTGCAACCCTTTTTAAATATACGGGCGATGGTCCACTTTGGCCCGTGCGCCAGGATCAGATAGAGGGATGTCGGATGCATTGGTGGACTAACCTACTATATATTAACAATCTCTATTTACCAGGCCCACTGGTAAGTTTTTTAAATTTTATTTTCTTATTAAAAGCAATATAACATATATATATGGTGATTAGCAATGACCCCGATGAGGAAATATTAGGAGCCGCATACTGGTATTTGCAGTTTTGGAAGAACATCATCGGAGGGTTCGATACAAATCTTTGAAATGTTGTATCACTTATAGTTATAGATTATACTCAATAAAATTCGTTTTATGAATGATAGAATATTGCCTCAACTGCTAATAAACATTTCATCTTAAGTTCTACACTAGGTATACTGATTGAGTAGAATTTCAAACAAACAATATTTTGTAAATATGCAGTTTTCGAACTAAACGTTTCAAAATTCTAAAATGGTTAAGAGTTGCGCACTAGGATGAAGTACGTTGATGTTGACAATACCACTAATACAAGAGAACGTTATCTTAGAAATTTATGTCATTGTATTTGTTCGACATTATTTTTGTGACAGTGTCTCGTTCCCTTTTTGGCACATAACATGTATAAATGAAACCATGATCTGAAACATCGTTGAGAGGAAAGTATGAAGACATTCCCCAATCACTTATTCTATTTTCAGTGCTTGGGATATACGTGGTACCTTGCTAACGACATGCAGTTCTATATTGTCGCTCCTGTATTCCTGTTTGCCTTGTTCAAGTGAGTATAGATTCATAACAACTCCCAAGTTATTCAGATACCATATTTTCCAGATATAATTATCATATCAACTACACTATAAACATAGATGATCGACCTAAAGTCCATGATAAAGCATTTTTAAGAGAGAATCAAAAAATCACATATACTAGTCTTACATTATATTTCATTCATGACAATATTAATCCAATTTGTGTATATTCCAACTTATGATTAAATTGTGTCAATATATCCACCAAAATGAAAAAGGAACACTCATCTGGTAAGATCTGACGAACACGTCCTATTCAAATGCAATTTGTATTAAACATGTACTTATTTATTATTTCTTTATCAACCCTTAGGAAACCCGTTGTTGGCTATATTCTCACTGGACTAACCTTCCTTGGAAGTATCATTGCAATCAGCGTCCTGCACTTCCAGGGCAACGCTGACTATGTCCAGTACTACATAAAGCCATATACAAGAATTGGGCCATATATCATTGGTATATGGCTAGGATACTTCATATGGAGAACAAAAGGAAAAATCAAAATGAAATGGGTAGGTTTGAAATGCTGTGTTATACCTCGCTCACATAAGTTCCGATTCATCACTGGCAACATTCGTCAGATTCTTAGACATTGCACGAGCGCCTTTAGAACTTTATCTGGGACATAACAGTTGCCAATGTCTCGCTGATTTTTCTCTTGCCCGTATGGTCAGGTCACCGAGCGGTTTGAAACGGCTCTCGGTAACAGCGTACGGCATCCTGTAATTTCTTCAAATGGTACGTACTTGATTAAAACTTGATTCTAATTAGTAAAAATAGTTACTGTATATAAAGGTTTTCACAAAAATGTGTAATACAAATGCCAGTAGTATAAAGTATAAATCAAATGAAACATTGGTGTGTGGTTGGAAGGATAGGTAGGTGGGTGGTACATTGAGTATTAGCCGGTTGAGGGAGTAGATTTTCCGAGGTCCAGACGGATGCCGTGCGACAATCGTACGATCACTGTGCGATCACCGTACGATTTCAATAATTCAAATTATTTGCGGGCGCCACGCGATGCGTGAGCATACTCACGATTATTGCATGATATCAGGGAAAAGTCTCCATCGATCGGCTTATTTCACAGCACCTAATCGGTAGGAGCCCCTTTCTTATGTGAACTAGGCATTACATACGTGTATATACATATAGTTTAATATTCGAACTTTTGTTAGTGGTTGCAAGCAAAAACATATGTTATCACTGTTCTGCATAAATATATGTTCAATTTTTAGTGGATGCAAGCGATAGGATGGATATTTGCTATAGGATTTATACATGCTGCAATTTACGGAAACTTTAGGCCACTTGGCACGCCATTTGAGGGAGTCCCGGCTGCTTTCTATATTATGTTCAAGAGACATATCTTTGGGCTGGCTGTTGCTTGGATTTGCTTGGCATGTATTACTGGATATGGAGGTGAACCTTTTAAAAATAAATCTAATGTATTGCATTCCGAGCTTAAACTTACCAGGAATTTGTGCAGGGAAGATGTAATTTGTTTCATTGGGGCCTTACTCAAGGTCAAATGCATTTATTTCGGAAATGTAATCATGTAAGTCTCAGTTACTGAGACCAAAGGCCACTCCCTTTTGTCCAGTATCAGCGACATATGCGCCAGCAGCAACATTTATAGCCCGGACACCATCCCCCTGTTTAAATTTCCCAAGGAGAAATCTCCCCCCCCTCACTTCACATCTTTCTTGGACACATGCTTAACCGAGGCAGGTTTGTAATTGTCCGCATCCGTTTTTCACTCTACTATACTTAACCAATAACCCCTAGAAATGCATAAGATACTCTTTTTGGCCAATTGTATTGTTTCGTATATTTTTGAAAGTACCTTTACCATCTAATAACGTCCGATAAACCATTCATAAGGAACAGACACATAAAAACAAATAACATAATCACTACTAATAAGAACACCAAATGCAAGGTGTAGTAGAGTGTATATCTTTCTCAACCAGCCTACCTTTTCTCCAACACATCAAGTTTGGGTCCTGGAGATTCATAATATTATATGCTATAATGTTACCTCTTTTTAAATGCATTATACTCGAAATTTTATGCAATATCTATTGTATATATTATAATATCACTCAATTAAAGAACTTTAACTCTACAACATAATTTGGGAATTTGACATACGTTACATTAAAACTAGAAAAGCGTATACTTTCATTATGAAACTAATCGAATTCATTTTTTTGTGAAATATTTCATTTTATATAATTTGTGTATTCATTTATTCATCTTCTATTAAAACGTCTGATTTCTGTTCACCAACAAACTTGCTCTTTATTTACCATGTATTTTAGGAGTGGCGAGTTTGGATTCCAGATCCTCTTTTCTAAATTGACGTTAACTCTTTACTTGAAACATCCAATGATCATAGGCTATTCTCAATCAAAGACATGAACCACATTTTTCAGGAGTGGTAAACGAGCCAATGTCATGGCGAGTATGGATCTATATTTTGTAGTTGACATACACTTGTTACTTGTAACATCCAATGATCATAGGCTATTCTCAATCAAAGACATGAACCACATTTTTCAGGAGTGGTAAACGAGCCAATGTCATGGCGAGTATGGATCTATATTTTGTAGTTGACATACACTTGTTACTTGTAACATCCAATGATCATAGGCTATTCTCAATCAAAGACATGAACCACATTTTTCAGGAGTGGTAAACGAGCCAATGTCATGGCGAGTATGGATCTATATTTTGTAGTTGACATACACTTGTTACTTGTAACATCCAATGATCATAGGCTATTCTCAATCAAAGACATGAACCACATTTTTCAGGAGTGGTAAACGAGCCAATGTCATGGCGAGTATGGATCTATATTTTGTAGTTGACATACACTTGTTACTTGTAACATCCAATGATCATAGGCTATTCTCAATCAAAGACATGAACCACATTTTTCAGGAGTGGTAAACGAGCCAATGTCATGGCGAGTATGGATCTATATTTTGTAGTTGACATACACTTGTTACTTGTAACATCCAATGATCATAGGCTATTCTCAATCAAAAACATGAACCACATTTTTCAGGAGTGGTAAACAAACTAATGTCATGGCGAGTTTGGATCCCTCTTTCTAAGTTGACGTACACTGGATACTTGATCCATCCAATGGTCATGTACTATTATCACTACAACAGGAGACAGCTACAGTACATGAGGATATTTCCAGAAATGGTATTTATATTTATCTAATTGATTATTGAAATTGACCGATGTATGATCACTGTTTATACCATATAGCAGATAAGTGCATGAGTGAATGTGTCATATGTTTTTGGGTAATGTATATCTCTATTTGAAAATTATTTACACTTTCAGGTGTTTTTGTTTTGCGCAATACTATGTGCAACAATAGCTGCAAGTATCCTGGTTACACTGACATTTGAGATTCCAGTGTTACACCTTGAGAAAATCATGTTTCCACAAAACAAAAAGAACAAATAAAGCATTCAAAATTTGTAGTATTGGACATTTGAATGCTACAACCAACGGGACACCAAGAGACTAGGATCACAAGACGAAAAAAAGAACATGGAAGTCATCCCGCGATGGAAAATAAAAACAGTAACCTGAATTAAAATCAAAACAATGTCAAGTATTCATATCATGACTCTGCCGGGAAACAATAAAATATTGCCCTTTGTGAAACATCTATGAAGGCAAAGTATAAAAATGCATTCCTCGCTCAGTATGCAGAATCGCCAACCTAAAATGAAAAATTTGCGGGAGATTATAAGAAATTGCAGTACTTTTATGGTAGGTTTTTCCAAAATCCGGTAGTTTTTGTGGGAATTTTTTAAAATGCGGTAGTTTTTGCGGGAGATTTTTGAAAATAACGGAAGTTTTTAAGGGAGATTTTGAAAAACGGGAGTTTTTAGGGTACATTTGAATAAAACGGGAGTTTTACGGAATATTTTTTTAAAAATCTAAAAAAGGAGAAGTTTTTGCGGTACAGGTAAATATAATTAAAATGGTAGTTTTGCCGTAGATTTTTGAAAAACTGTAGTTGTTGCAAGAGATTTTTGAAAAACGGAAGTTTTGTTTTGAAGGAGATTTTAAAAAAAAATGAAGTTCAAGTTTTGCGGGCAATTTTTGAAAAACAGGAGTTTTTGCGGTAAACTTCTGAAAAACGGGAGTTTTGCGGGATATTTTTGAAAAAAACTGGAGTTTTTGTGGTAGACTTTGAAAAAGGGAGTTTTTGCGGTAGATTATTTCAGTGGTTCAGTTCGATATGCGATGTATATTTCTTATTTTTAAAAGAAATCTACAAATATTTCTTTACGGTCTTATCTTTACATCGTAATTTCGATCGCCGCCATAACTTTTCGAACGAGTTACCTTGAAATATCAAGACGTCATGCTATTCTCGTACTTATTGAACTCAATGTAACTGTCCTTGACCATTTATTAAGCATTAACAAATTTTAGGCGATCTTTCTGCGTGGGGTGTATTTTGATTCTTACAATATAAATTGTATATGGGGCTTCCTACCACCGATCATACCAAACCAAATCATGTCAACTATAGACTCTAAAAAGTAAATTATCATTTCCATTCCGTTTTGAACAATGTCGCCGATTTATAGGTGAATCTGTAACATTTAGAATCATTGAGAATCGGAAATTAAACAATATGACAAAAACTATTGAGTAATAAGGCTGATGATTATAATGCTTATTTACATGAAACTTGGCCCAGAACAATTATTATGATGGTTTGTTTGCTCAATTTTTACATTACAAAAGAATTATACATTTTCCTGGCGGCAAAACTGAAAGTAAAAGATAGAAGTGCGACTCTGATAATAAAGGTCACAGACTTGTCAGATTTCTTTGAAAAATACGGTACATTTTAAGCAAAAATACGGGAGATTTTACGGGAGATATCAGTAAAATGCGGATGATTTCAGCAAAAATACAGGAGATTTTACGAAAAAATATTTTAGTAGAAATACGGTACGGGAGTGTTTACGGGAGAAAACGGTACGGGAGTTTTGTTATTTCAACGGAAAAACAAAAATTTTACGGGATATCTGGTATGTGTGTGAGTGTGTGTGTGTGTGTGTGGGGGGGGGGTTAATTTAATGATTTGGTAGCAGTGCTTTTAGAAACGTATCGAATGGCTAAATTATTCTTGAACGTTTCTTTATCATTGTGAATATGTTAATTTTTTTAACTGGAAGAATTACTTCACTAAAGCCCGGTATACACCAATGGGGCAAGTTGAGACCTCCATAGACTTAACATTGCGTACGTGGGACCTCGTGGGACCTTTTGGGATTTTGCCCCATGAAGTCCATGGGACTCCGTGGGATTTTGCCCCTTCGTGCCCCATCGAGTCGCACGAGGTCCCATGATGTCCCATGAAGTCCAATGTGGGACTCGATATGGCAAGATGGGGCAAAATCCCATGGAGTCCCAAGGGGTCCCATCGAGAATGAACATGTTCATTCTTTCCATGGGGCATCGTGGGATTTTCGATCATATGACGTGTTGTGTGAAGCCCAAAATACACCAATGGGGCACGGTGGGATTTGATGGGACTCCATGAGGCTTGATGGGACTCCATGGGGCATGATGGGGCAAAGTCATCAAGGTCCCATGGGGCTTCGTGTGATTCGATGGGGCAAATTGGGATTCGATTGGGCAAGATGGGACTCAATGGGGGAAGTAGGATTTTGCCCCATTGGTGTATACCGGGCTTTACATTTAAAATTCAAAAACTTAAAACGATAACGTTGACTCTACAGCATTTCTATTACCACAATTCTCTAATATCCAAGGAAACATGTGTATAAATGATTTCCTAATTAAACCAGTCCTATTCAACCATTGACGAAAATATGTTAATTTTCTATTCCTTTAAAAATTGCTCAGGTTACGAAATGCCAATATAGTTCCAATGATGCCGCTTACGAATCTATAAAATATAATGTGTTTCCTCATTCTACAATTCAGGAAAAAACCACCGTCGTATGAATATTTTAATTTTCAATTTTCTATTTTTTGAAATATCAATTAGCGTAAATTGGCCCTTTATACTATGTCAAACAACACAAAACAAGTGACATATTTAAAAGTTCAAATTCAACTGAAATATAGAAAATGTAGCTAAAAGGTTTCAGAATATGTTGCGTAATGGTCAGTCCCGGTGTAAAAGGGTAGGAGGTCCTATCAATTTATGGTCCTACTCTCCATTGATTTATATGGTGACCTAAATGCAACTCTTTCCCTCATTTTCTTATACACAATCAGGGTCAGTAAGGGCCTGATACTAATTGATAATTGATTAGATATAATTGAATGATTCATCACTGGTTTTGTCAATAGAAAGCATCCGTGTGAAAAGGCGTCTATTACTTATCGATCACCCCTCGTATTTATTAAGCTTTATTGAACTTTATAGCAATCCCCTTATAACACTGTGTATAGGCCCCTTTGGCAGGAACATACTTGAAGCATTGTTAATCAAATCAATATACGAGTATACACGTTGATTACAATAATAGTGTCTGTATTTATTCGGAGTGAATGAGTGTGTTAAGCGGACTTTGGAACTAGAAAACTGCAATGTACTAAAATACTACAAAATGATTTTCTTCGATCGTCAACTGATTCGTTCTTTGATCTAAGGACAAATTGGATCAGAGCTTTTGATATCAAGAGAACCAAAACGATGGCAGTATAATAGTGAGATAAGTCTGTAACTACGAACTAGATGTTTGGATTAAATGAATATAGAAAAGAGGCATGGTTCGGGTGTGGTAAATTTTGAACTGCCTTATCACAGAATATACATGTTACGCAGAGAGTGACATCGGCTTATAGGATCAATAGTGCTGATACAAAATAATAAAGGGTAAGTTTTCAAACTAAACAGGTGTATACCTATATAGACTACTAAGCCATAGTGTACATATTTCACTCAATCTACCTCACCACTAGAAATGTGTCCCGGGAAATGTGAATTGACTTTGTTTAGTATGTTTTTGAAAGTACCTTATTAACATCTAACGTTGATCCGATAAACCATTAACAGACAAATAAAAACAAATAACATAACCATTACTAAAAAGCCAAATGGGTTGCTCATGAACACCAAATGCAAGGTATAGTAGAGTGGTTATGTAAGAATAAATATTCATTTTAGAGATTTGTAATAATATTTGTCAATGGCTAGTAATAGGATTTGATTGCTAGCGTTAAGCCACTACTAATACTTACAATATGTATAGCTAGCCATTCATATAGTAATACTTTTTCAATAAACTCTATTACTAAATTGAAACCAGATTGAAACATTTTTACAATTCTTATAAAATATGGAGTGGTATATAACATGTCATATATATAGTACTTATTAATGATCATAGATTTTAGAATTCCGAAGTTTTCATATTTCAAACTTGTGTCTTAACATTAACTGATTTCTTTGACATTTATTCTTCTCCTTCATTTTTGCAAAATTAGATTTCTTGCTAGAAAATTTGAAATGTTGAGTATTTACATATTCTATTGCGTTTGTGACCCCTTTCCATACAAATGGAAAAATAGATGGCATCGTGGGTATCGGTAGGGCTAAATAACATGACACCTTAATAACAAGAGTCACTTAATTTCAAAGATTTAACAAGTAATTCCATTAGGATCAACTTAAAATACCATTGCAATGTAACCATATAATATTATTGACATGTGGATTATGATTTCACATTAAAATTATGATCCTTATAAGAGAAAATGAACTTTTAAAGGTTTTTCAACATGGTGTCAATGGGGATTTAGCCCGACCATTTTTAGAAAACTTGAAAATCTCTAGAATTTGAATAAAGGTAAATAACAGTGCAAATCAAAATTGTTTTGATAGAAAATTACAGACAGAATATGCCATCAAATAGAAGAAAATGTTAGTTGTCAGCGGTTAAAAACGCAGATCTCCTAAAACAGATTTCAAAGCCTCTATTGCCAAATAAGTGTTTTCTGACTTTCTATATCAATATGCCATAGTTTACAAATTCCATTTGACTTCTTAATGTTTTTGTTATTTGTCAGTCCACGTGGTCCCATTAAATATTAATGCATAACCTTACAAAATCTAGCTTAATCACAGCTTGACATTACATACCATATTCAATATTAACATCAGCGATTCATATATAAGCTTTTGTAATGATGAGTCACATATGCTCAGATTTTCATCGGCGCCCGGTCGATCTAACATTTTATTCAGAATTGCATTCATATGTAAACTCAAAATACAATACTGATGTCTGGGTCACATTTGCCCCAATTCATCCATTCATTCATTAGATAAAGACCGTTATGCTTATGTTCGATTCTTTTATAAAAGTAAACATGAACCATTTGACATCGTTTTGGAAACTCAAAACCATATTGATACGGATCACAGTATACATCTTGGATTATCCCTTGTGCATTGCTAGTACTCTGCATGGGGCATACTTGACATCAAAAACTGATCATAATTCGAAATAATGGCCTCATCAGACAAAGCGGAATCTTCATTCAGGCGATCCAGCTGCCTCACCACCGAAAAAGTAATATTAGACCAACTGAAACTGTGAAATGATCCCCAATGGAAGCCTATCCCAAAAACATGGCCTTATTGAAGATCCTGGCTACCATAGGATAATCCATACTCATTCCCAGTTTGATTTTCAATCACACTGGTATCAGTGGACAACTTTTCTGACCGAAAATATCAGCCTGATATTCCAAGGTATGAACACATCATACCTTGGAAATCCAGGATGAGGATAATCACTGATGCTGAACTTTATTCAGGAAAAATTATCCTGACTGTCCTTGAATCACGAATTATGTGTATTTGACACTGTCCACCTTATTGATCATTTTGCTGTTCTGGAATGTGAATAGGCAGGGGCGTTGCAAGCAATTGTCAAGGGGTGCAACTGTTTGGGTTTACCTCAGTGCGAGCGAAGCGAACCCCAAAAATGGATACGCGGATCTCATCCCAGAAATTAAAAAAAGACATTGTATATGGTGCATTCTAAGCACTTCAAACCATAATTTGTTAATGTTTTTTTTTCAACAAATTTTACCAAATAACTTTTTTCTGGGGGTGGGGGTGCTACGCCCATGATATCTCATGAAATTGTAATCTTGCATGCCTATTAATATGTCAAAGTCTTGTTGGTCAATGTATAATGTATATACTCTGTCGGTTTTTCGACCACTGAAAAAGATAATATGCAATTAAAACATACATTGCAATAACGCAGATGCGAGTAGGTAGTTACCAGTTTCACCACCAGGTGGCTCGTTCGGGTCAGATAGCATGGCGGGTATAGTAGAAAGTTCCCTTTAACTTAAATTACATCTGTTTTTGTGGTTCAATTTTCATATAACCCTTATGTATCTAATAGTTATGCAAATCAAAATATGTCCAGTAAATGAAAATGTTATCTGACCAATACAAGAAAAGATATTTCACTTTTTGTGATTTTGTAACATGGGCTCTATGGAGAATCAACCCGAACTAGAAGTCACACTTTCAAAATTAATTCAAATTTCAAACTTGATAAACAATTTTCGAAAGCATATTTCTAGATGTACTTTTACATGTAGGTTTCAAATATAACATCGCTTTGACTGAATTTTGAGTATTTAATGGCGTAAATCAAGATTTTTCTACTCGCATCTAGTCTATTGCCATGTCTAATATCAGCCTCTGTTTATAGTAGGTGCTAGTCATCTCAACCATCAATAACTGAGACGCCATAACTACTACGACAATGTTACCCAATGCGGCCGAATGGCAAAGGGCATCGAGCGTAGGGAAAAACTACATCCGTTTGATAGCGGAGCATTCCATAGGTAAGTATAAAATGAAATTATCTGGACTCGTTACCAGTATTTTCCATACATCCCGGGCCGATATAAAGATGGCAGCACCAATTATAAATAAACACAGATCGATTATAATGCCATCTTTATTTTAAAATTATTTCTATCGACTTTAGCCTATGTTGTACTTTCATAGAAATATTCTGTTTGTATACTTTGAAAGAAAATAGCTTGTCTCTGGTCGGTGATACGATTTATTTTGGCTCTAGTTATTTTGTTACATACTCAAGAGTTTATTTGGCACTGGAAAGTAAAAGTTGCCAGCATCGTGCGTACGTGTCACCTTGATTAAATCATGGATCAGATAAACATGATTATAAAATCCTAAAGATATATTTAATATCTATTAATAAGTAAAAACAAAACATCTTGTTTATTGATGTGTATTTTAATTTTTCAGGATTCCTTGTTATATTGCTAATACCAACGATACACTTTGGACTTGTTCAGAGGTAAAACTGATTTATTATTAGGTTTACCATAGTTTTTTTTATTTACCATGGTTATATCACAATTTGTATAAACTATGGTTCTCGGTGATTAGCCAGTACGCACATCTTTCTACAGTAATTCACTTATGGGTCAACCCAGCCAAACAATGACATTATATCAATGTGTGATCTATAGGTTTTTTCCACGATGTCACATATTAATAGTTCACTCGCATGCCTTTGAAATTACTAATTTTACTGTTTTAGATTATGGGTCATAAAAAGTCCCGTAGACAGAGAAAAATGCACGTGTGACTGTTGGGACACCGTTTTCAAAGGTAAAAACAAATAAAATGTTGAAAGCGTATATATTATACCTTTCCAATAACCAGATTGCCACCTTTAGTAACACCAAAGAAACTTGAATATATCGGCTAAATGATGATGTAATACGTTGTATGGCTCTCTCCATGTAAAAATAGGATAAACTTAAAAAAATACTTCGAAGAATGCAAATAACGACTGTTGACTATTGGTGTACTTTTTTATGGCAAACTCATTTAAACATAAATGGAATAGTGGTAGATTTTATTCAAATCAGTTCGTCATAAAACAGCGGGTTAATCCTGTAGCCAACAGCCGAAAGTTGTATATTTGCGAATACAAGTTTAGCTTGATCGCGAACGCAACCTTCGACTGTTGGCTAACAGATCAATAATTTTCATAAATTAACCCCTCAATTAGCGAATCAGCTACTGGGATACACAGCAGGCACTATTCATATTTTTTTAATTAATTGCAATCAACCCTAGCCGCCAGCCGAAAGTTGCATTCGCGAATAAACATATGACATCACGAATATGGCCATTAAATCATAGCTTTCGTTGCAACAAAAAAAAATATTCCATCTGAATCAATGCGGAGATCTTGTCATGATTATCCATAGCAATACTACATATGTACGTTTGCGATTAAACTGCTAGTAAGGCCCTAAAACGCTGATTTAGCAATACAGCTAACGAACTAATCATCCATTACCTCTCCCATCAAGTTTTTTGTTTTATTTTGGATGATATATTTTCAGGATCTTACGAGGGAACAAAGGAAAACTATAAACCAGGATATAAACATATCTACATCAATGTGACTGTCAATACATTCCTTATTTGGGCAATATCTCTTCTTGTCCTTATATGGACATACCAAATTGTTAGGCATGTCACCAGACTAATATTCAACGGTAATCTACGAATACCAATGATAATAGTAGTATGTGGCGCCATCTATCCTCATTATTATTCTTGGTGGAACTTTTGTAACTATTTAAATGATGATTTCTACGAACAATGGAACCATCAAATGTTCTTTTCGTTAACGGAACTTGCAGGAACTTTAATGGCGCTGTACATGAGTGATTTGAGATCAGAGTGTCAACCCAGGTTACTTACCGGAATGATCTCTATAGCAATGGCTCATATATTCATAAGTGCTTCCGATCAATTCCTTGTAAATCTATTCATTGGGGCAGAACAATTTAAGAGATCCAGAGATATAGGTTTCCTAGTGGGAGATATATTGACTGTGTTGTTGAGCTTAGTTGAACTCTTTAGATACTCTAAACGTAAAGGTTTGACAATGATGGGAGCTGTTGGGAAAAAGCATATGTGTACAGGTTTAGCAGTAACATCTATGCTGGTGATAGTGGCAATGCACATACACTCCCCTCCATAAGTTTGGCAACCTTTTTTCCCCATTGAACTACGTGTTAAAGCCTCTTTACCTTTGAATTTTTATTTACTTAACCGGCGATGAAATAACTTATAATATTGATTGAAACGCAACTTGACTTTATTTCCAATACCTCCAAATTTTCTCAATTTTTTTCCTCAATTACAATAGGTCGAAAATTGATGATAAATTTGATGAATTTTTGAAAATCGTCATTCCCGTGTAATCCAATGGGAAATTGAGGGTTCGGGGCAAATCAGAAATCAGGATATCTTTTCAGTAAAAGATTCAGCAAAAAATATTTTTATATAGAAAATTGAATTGCCTAACTTTTTGAATACTAAGTGTTTAGTTTATTTGATGAATATTAAAGTTACAGCGCTTCAAAGTCATTTTTGAAAATAATTTTTCGCCTCCTGTGTTATTTCAATGGGAGAGATTTTTGAAAAACAATTTTGACTTTAAAGCCCTATAACTTTGTTGAACCTGAAGAAACATATCAATTTTTTGTTAAATAATATTAGCATATTCAATTGCCTGCCCAACTCGTATTTTTTGCAAGGACTCGGATGGATGGATATTCAGTCATATGACTTGCGGCAAACCTACCATTTCCCATTGGTTAACATGGGAATGTCAATTTTCAAAAATTCATCAAATTTATCATCAATTTTCGACCTATTGTAATTGAGGAAAAAAATTGAGAAAATTTGGAGGTATTGGAATTTAAGTCAAATTACGTTTCCATCAATAGTATAAGTATTTTCATCGCATTTTAAGTAAATAAAAATTCAAAGGTAAAGAGGCTTTAACACGTAGTTCAATGGGGAAAAAAGGTTGCCAAACTTATGGAGGGGAGTGTATGACCACGAAAGCAGAAAATTTACTCAGCCACGCTAAACAATACCTTTTTTCAAATTATTTTCAAAAGCTGATCCACTTCGTAATAAGATAATTCCAAAAGTGATAAAAATAAAGTAACATGTGACATATGACAGCAAACGTTATTTTTCATTGAATTAGGACTCCTTGACAATGTATTGACTTGCCTCTCAGATAACAGACATAAAGCCAAAGGCATTTTTTATAACGTACTTCAAATAATATGTCCCGACTGTCTAGCTGGCTAGATCTGATTCTCTCTTTAATTCTTAGAACATATCCATTATTTGATTAGATTTATCTGGTTCCAAGTTTGATTTGAGGCCTAAACTAAACTCTCCCTAGACTACAGTTGATTATTCGATCAAAGAGACATCGTTGACTTTTCAGTGAAGACGCCAAAACATGAAAAATTCAGAATGAGGTAAAGTGAAAAAATGATAAAATTATATTTTTACTAAAAAGATGATTATATTTACTACAAAAGATGATTATATTGAACAGAACTGAGGATGTTATAATTAAAACAAACTTAACAACTGATGGAGTACTTGTACTCAACTGCAAGCGTGTTCAAAAATTGCAAAGGTGTTAGAATTGAACAGTTCCCATTGTCTAGTGCATGTTGTATAGATCTAGGCCTAATGGTGAAAATGGTAATCAAGCAATCAGAGATCTGAATGTAACAAATTGATATGCACAAATGTAATTAATATATTAATTGTTGTATGATTACAAGTCACGTTATAATGTTTAGAATCTTCACTTATGCCTGGGTCACATATGCTCCGATCAATCGACCAGCGCTCGGCCGATTGAGTGTTTTGTTCAATATTGTTTTCAATTTTAAACAAAATACTCAATCGCCGTAGTGAAAATCGGAGCAAATGTGACCAAGGCATTATGTGGGGGAAATAGAGATACTGAACTGAACTGACCCAGTTGACTCGCCTGGAGCCGCTATATCGTTTTCATACGATAAGCTTATCGTAACCCTGTAATAATTTCTTGAGAAAAGATACAAAAAATACTCTGTTTGACAAATCATAATAATATATATTATCATTTCCATGCCGTGATACTCGTTCTCTCATTGGTCAATTTGATTTTGTATTCACCTCGCCCTTCGGGCTGCGGTGAATACACCTTCAAAAATATATACCAAATATTCAACTCCACAGAATTCAATATTTGTATAGAATTTTATTTAATTTGTAGACAAAATACAAAATATAAAAAATACAAAATCAAATATATAAATGAAAAAATGCTATTTAATGTAACGAATAGCTGGGGTATACAAAAGTAAGAAACGCCATTGAAACATTTTCAATATATTGAAAAATTTCTTGAAACAATCTGAAAGGACGATTTTTAAAAATGTGTGCTTCACTAATTCACTTTCTATAATTAAGTGCATGAAAAATATTTGAATCAATATTTGCGTGTTCATGTCAGCAGGACTTGAATATGTAAGATTCCAATAAATTCACTGTGGTCACAATTGACTGGTGGGATAAAAAATCGCTTTTTTGAAAAGGGGTGTAGATTTTCTTTTGAGAATACATTCTAAACTATATAACCTACACCCCAGTCAATAAGTTTTGAAACCGGGAGTTTTTATTGGATAGTACATCAAAACCTGTTGAATCTTAATTTTGTAAATTTGTTACAATAGTTTGGAAATGTATGATAAATATGATGAACACTTTTTAATTGCCAAACATAAACGTGCCTTAATAAGTGATCCAAGCAAATTTTAAGTTGCCAAACTTATGGAGGGGAGTGTATACGTACCTAGTTGGGCTTCTAGCCCAAACTGAGCTGGTGGAGTGTTTCTAAAGTTGAATGGTGCATATATAAGAATGCGTCATTTTTAACCCTGCATTATTCGCAATCGACGGCATCGTGCGCAGAGGATGACGTCCCAAGTTCGCTTCGCTAGCCTCCTGTCTGGCTTGGTGAGTAACAAGATAACTAAAAATATATTTCATTATTAGTTGAAATATGAAATACTAAATGTATAATTTGTTTTGAGTTTACTTTTCCTGTATTTAATCAAAAAATGAATGTGTTAGGTTCGTCATTAAATAGTCGTTAAGTGAATCACAAATTTAGTCTTTATGCAAAACGCATTTCATTCAGCAAATCTGACCAGCCGAGATCACTTTCATGTATACATTACTTAATAGCTAAGGTATGATTCAGAAGGTAACGCTTAACTATTATAGAAATGGTTTGCGAGTTGCTTTGAATACGCGGAACCTTTATATTTTTCAAAATAATAACATCTAATATATTACGCTTGAAGAAGTGAGACCTTATTCAATATTTTTTGGGTAATTGCTTGTGACGGAATTACTTTTTAATTAGTTACATTTGTTGTGGCGGTCCTATACTCTTAATGGTCAATAATGAATATAGGCGCAACAAATACACTGGCACAGACTGAACCAATTAAATATGTTACGGTAGCAGCCACATTGCGTATTGTTAATTCAAGGAGACAGAAGCCTGCGTCTGCAGAATGACAATTGAACTATTTTTCGGTAAAGGAACAGGTACGTTATTGCAAGCTTTTTAGAGAGCTCTCATGTGATGACTTTAAAAGACCTGTAGGTACTTTGTTCCATGTTTGCATCATTTTGAAAATTGGTGATTTATTTGGAAAAGTCACAGGTATTGAATAATCATTGGTAGTTATCCAATGCTACATGTATATAACCTGCGTACTGATGAGTGTGACCATCTAAAAATTCTAGATACTTTGGAACTATTGCAATAAATATACTCGACCCTTCAGAGTTTGCTACGTATAAATATACACAATCCTTCCAAAGATTGAGACCCCATACAACATCAACATGTTTAAGGTTAAATGGGATAATGGCAGCGGTCGTTTTGGAATTAGATGCACTTGAAAAGGCAAAATGGTTAACTCAATTTTTTTTCAAACTCAATATTTAGTAATGCATGTACACGCCCTTCATACCATTTGCAGCAATTGACCAAGTTTTGAAAGCCCTTTTAATACAATTTTGTTAAGTGGGATATGTACACGAGAAGAAAAAAATAACCATTATAGTTTCACTTTTTACAACATTCACTTTGCAGTGCAGTTTCAATATATGATAGCTTTCTGAACTAATTGCGTAGTTTGAACTTGCCAGGCACATAATTAAACTTTTTTTTATCTCTGAATAAAAATGATTAAAATTCCTTTAACCTGTTGTTAAAAAGCGTCGATTCCCGTTTCAAATCACCACATATTAAAATATGAGTCATACGTCTAAAGCTTGATTATATTTTATTTATTTATTATTTATTATTTGTTTTCGTATAACGACAGATTTTTGATAAAATGTACATTTTAAAAAAGCATGATTTCAAAAACAGACGGTACGACTTGTGACTCGTGAGAGGCGTTTGCTGACAGCCAATGCCATTGAATAATAAATAACAGCTATACCATGAAGATTCTTGAAACCTTTATTATACTACTATTATTGAAAACGTCTGAATTTATTAGAATATTAAAAAGAAAGACTTGTCATAAACGAAGTTTTTAGGACAATAGGTGATGTTGATTGTTAAGCTTAAAGCATTAGGGTTGAATTGTGAAACTGGAATCATAAGGTGTACACCTGGCTACACATTTGAATTATGTTTTTTCTCAAATATTAAAACTTGCATCAAAAGATGTTAAGTTGCGTCATTGTAAAGTGACTATTCTTTGTTTTATTAAATTAAATTAAAATTGCTCCATACTTTCAGATCGTTGCTCTGGTGTTAGACGGCACCTCTGCCTCTTACGACACAGTGACGGGTAAGTTACACGACTGATATACAGATGATAATGGTACTTATCCATTCGAGATACATACATGACATGATCAATATATCAATGTCCGGCGATTGATTATCAATGCCTTATAAATTGCAAAAACTCCTTCAACCAAAGATGTAAATTTAAACGCAAAAATGCCCCCAAATTTTAATAAAACATATAGTTTGAATGTTAATTTATGTCTGTGGATTATATTTTATAACACAATTAGTTATTTGTCAAACACTTAAATATAAATAGCTGAAACGTGCAATAAAAGTAGACAAGAATTGTTGATTTGAAATTCCCCATTTTTCCTGTACCGCGCTAGTAAATATGGATCTGGTATTCGAGTGGTTTAACCAGCTACTACTACTACTACTACTACTACTACTACTACTGAATTGATTTTTGGAAAGGTAAAGCATATTGATTTTATCTGTTTGATTGAAAATAGAATCGTCTGTATGAATTTATTTTGCATTCAAAATGATTAAAAAATAATTCTTCTATTTAGTTCACTTTCTTTAATCATCATCTTGATTTTCGTTGATCCGCCAATTGTTTTGATATGTTTAAATAATAATGCATATATTCCTACATATGTTTCGACATGTTGAACACCTGTCAACATCACTGTTTACTTATTAATGTAGGGTCTAGCAGGGGTCCATAAAAATTTAGAAATATTAAATCTTGATACTTTTGAAGTTTACAACAGATGATCTACTAATGAATTGCTTGCTTGAAAGGTTTGTTAAATTGAAAATGAGACCATCTGTCCGTTTGTATTTTTTGTTCAAATTTTTAAAAATAAATGACACAATTATTTCAGCTTCATTGTACATCTGTGTTGATCTTCAGGATTTCACCAGTAAAAATACTATTTATCTGATGTAAAATCCATGTTTCTAGTCACCTTTATCACTGGTGTTCTCCAGGGTTGCATTTATTGTCACGCCTATTTTGATTCACGATCTTGTTATATTTTGATTCATTAACTTATTGGCAATAACATTTGAATGTGTGAGTGTATATAGCATGTACAGGCCCATTGAAAGGGTGGATGGGGATGCGTTTGGTGCTACTTTCTCCCTATGGCACCCCCTATGGCACCCCCCCCACTAAAACTTTTTATTATTTTTTCTAATTGACTCAAACGCTTTGGAAGTGCATATAAATCACTGAATAGCATTGTACCCCGTGCACTCTCCTACTTGAAAACAGTGGAATTAAATAGTTTTTGATTTTTCATAATCTCAAACATAAAAAGTTTCCAGAAATTATCAAATAGTACCCCTCCCGAAACAATTGAATAAAATCAATAAGAATTTTATCATATTGTTTCTAACATTAAAAGTATTGGTAAAAGGATCTATCAAGTATCTTCATAATTTAGGTATTAATTCAATGTATTTTATTTCGATTTTTCTCTAAAATTGACTTAACATGGGGATATCATCATATTTTGAAATTTGATGATATCCTCATGTTAAGTCAATGGAGACAAAGAAAAACAAAAACAGAAGATGTGACCTTTGCAAAGCTTTATCCACCTTTTAAAGTCAAGGTCAAGGTTTTTAGCACTTTTCTCTAATAATTTATCATATTTTCATATTTTTGTGCTAATGTTTTTATAATTGATGATTTTATAAATTAGACCCCTGCTGAAACCTCAAATTTTTAAAAATCTGTAAAGTTGCATGATGTCCAACAAATTTAGAAATAGTCAATGATTTTATTATAACTTATGTAGACTAATTTAAATCGTTAGAATATATTTTAAAAAATTAAACAGTGTTTGATGAGTTATACCATCCGCTGTGAGTTTGGAGTCCACTTTGGTCTTATATTTCAGTTGAAATCGTATAAAATGTTCTTGATATCACAGAGCTTATAAAAATTATTTTGAAAAATGACCCCTGCTCAATCCCAAATAAATGATAAACGGTAATGTTGTGTGATGCTCAACAAGCAAAAATATATCCAGTGATATTAAATCGACCAATACAGTATATTTAAAACAGTGGAGCTTCAACATGAGGTAGTCATTAGAATTGTGTCAATTCCTTTAGTATTAATACAACAGTAACAGTTGGCGCTATCTCTTGCCAAATAAACTACATACAGATTTGCAATTAATTGGCCATTGCAGATTGCAAAATCAGATCGTCAAATAATCGCTCCGTTTTTAAACGTATGCTTCATATCTACATCCGAAACTTTAGGATTCAATAAAGATAAGTTATAACTTTTACAGGGAGAAATGACAGATCCTTACTTCATTTAGAATCGTTGATTTCTTCGGACAAATTCCGAGAAGAAACTGCTCAACATCGCGATCAGAGAAAATCCACGTTGTGTGTGTATGTCAATTTTCCATTTCGCGATTCGCTCTTTGAATCAGAACGTTCGCAAATATGTACTGAAAAAGCAATCAAAAAGGACAAAATTTGATTGGTCAATATTTTTTCACTATGCATTTCGCGTAGCTATTTGCGTGACCCGAAAGTTCTAAATCTAATTACGCAATTTTGTTTTTACACCTGCACGCTAAATAAAACAATGACAACATCGGAAGTATTCTTCTTTGTCATTGCTTTAATAGTCAGTATACCGAGTTTTAATAAATAAAAGATTGTACAAAAATTCGGAAACGAGTACTATAGCTTTGCTTTCGGACCACTGAACAGAGTGACCTAGATAATAGCGACGCTTCTTTCGTCTACTGCTCAGTGATTTGTTGGTTTTCAACGTAACTTATGATGTAATTTGAAGATGAATACTTTTATTCAGTTGTTGCATCGATGTTGCAGTCTGTAGCGCGGTAAGATTGGCATAAAAGTATTGAAAGTCGAATGGAATTGTTTTTTCCAATATGGCGACTAGTCAACTGATCATGTGACCTTCTCTTCCGGAATATTTTCTCACTTTTCAATCATCGTTTTCACCACGCTATGAATCAATACAATGAAAAAATAGCTGTTATATAAAGATTAATAAGATATCAATCGTTTATAACAATTTTTTCTGTACCCTCGTACGGGAATATGAACGAATATATCGTTTGAAAAATAGGTGTGAAAATCCCCATGTTAAACCTATTAGGGAAAACAAGGAATTATAAATTTGTTCCTCCGCGAACTGCATCATGGGAAATATTTTGACCTTATAAGGAAAGATTTTCGCGTCTCCTCTTTTGAAGAGGGAACAGCGATTTCGAGAATTAAACTCGCGTGATAAAATACGGCATTTTAATTGGTTACTACTCGTGTTGCCATGACGCGAAAGGCAGTAGTAAACACTGAACATGTCAATGAACTGCCATATATTGAATATTTGTCTCTATGGTTGGTTAACTATACACGGCTTCTGAATGAATATAGTAGTCGTAGTAAATTTTAACACCAAATTCAAGGTGTGTCAAATTAAAATGGCCTCACAAGACAAGGTTGAAATATCGGCAATTTGATGGTGATATCTGGTCTGCGATAGATAAAAATTGACTGCCCGCATCACGTGTCACGTGACACTATATTTGTTAAAAAATGAAAGTGATAGTGGCAATTTTTAATCTTACGTATATCCCCCTATCACACCAAACTAGTTCTTACCCGTTCTTGCCAGTCCTACGAAAACGTCGTAAAACGGGCTCAATCTGACTGTGGTCGGGAAATATGTCTAAAATAATTAGCTACTTCGTTCAGAAACAGTCTTCAATACGTCCATCTCATTCACAGTTCGTTCAGGTCGCACCACGTCGGTATGCAACGTCGTATAACGCGTCCCTTAGTCTAGAAGGTCATCATGACCTGATTACAGAACGGTATGGTCGCCATCGAATTTTGAATCATTTTAAAATTCTAAAATCGCCTTCCCGACTGAAAACGTTCATGAAGTCCGTAAATAGTCCTTAAAAAGTTGCAGCTACATTCATTCCGTTCGCACACAGTTTAAAATCAGTTTTGAAGAACGCAGTGGCAACTTGTTTGGTGTGAAAGCTATATTTTAGCTAACTTGTTCATAAGCAGTCTTAAATACGTTCTTAATCAGTTTAAACCCGTTTGCAATTAGTTCTACCTCGTTCTCAAATCTCAATACGTCCTCAGACAGTTCGACTCGACTCATTCAACTTGTAAAAACGTCCATAGTAGGATTGAAGTGCGACAGTTCCGTTCGTAGTACGTCCAGCGCGTCGTTAGTACGTTGTCACTCGTTCTAATTGTAGAACGTGACGACCACGAGAGCATTTTGAGCATGTTCTAAGTTCTAGGGGAACTACGTACCCGTTCAAGTACGTTCGATGAAGTTTGTAAATATACCCCAAACGGTTCTAAGTACGTCCAGTCCGTTCGTACATAGTTGAAGCCCGATTTCGAGAACGTAGTGAGAAGTAGTTTGGTGTGATAGTAGGGTAAAGTGAACACCAATATTACAAACACATATCTATTTTTTATTATATATTTATTTATTCGTTATACATACATTTGTTTAATCCTACATTGATTTATTTTGGCGATAACTTTGCTATTAAATCTTTAACTAAGTTATGAAAAGCTCATACCTTACATTTCTCAGACATTTATAATATGTACCCTTTGTGGTTTTGTTTTTAGCTGAAGCGAGCTGTATGAGAGATGCATTTGACAGTACAAAGTTCTATTTTGATGTTTATGTCTTCCACGATAATAATGCCATATCCCGAGTTATAGGAGGATCGATATCAGGTGGCTCCAGTCAAGGTATTTAAGTCTTTTCTCGTATGACTAACCCACATACATCTATCTTTACCCCATGCAATATAAAGAGGTTCTTGTATGAGTACCCGTTCAAGATACAGAGTTTCTTGTATGAGTACCCGTGCAAGATGCAGAGTTTCTTGTATGAGTACCCGTGCAAGATGCAGAGTTTCTTGTATAAGTACTCGTGCATGATACAGAGTTTCTTGTATGAGTACCCGTGCAAGATATAGAGGTTCTTGTATGAGTACCCGTGCAAGATGCAGAGTTTCTTGTATGAGTACCCGTGCAAGATGCAGAGTTTCTTGTATAAGTACTCGTGCATGATACAGAGTTTCTTGTATGAGTACCCGTGCAAGATATAGAGGTTCCTGTATGAGAACCCGTGCAAGATGTAGAGGTTCCTGTATAGGTACTCGTGCAAGATACAGAGTTTCTTGTATGAGTACCCGTGCAAGATATAAAGGTTCTTGTATGACTACCCGTGCAAGATGTAGAGGTTCTTGTATAAGTACTCATGCAAGATACAGAGTTTCTTGTATGAGTACCCGTGCAAGATATAGAGGTTCTTGTATGAGGATCCCGTGCCAGATGTTAAGGTTCTTATATAAGTACTCGTGCAAGATACAGAGTTTCTTGTATGAGTACCCGTGCAAGATATAGAGGTTCTTGTATGAGTACCGTGCAAGATACAGAGTTTCTTGTATGAGTACCTGTGCAAGATACAGAGTTTCTTGTATGAGTATCCGTGCAAGAGGTAGAGGTTCTTGTATGAGTACCCTTGCAAGATGTAGAGGTTCTTGTATAAGTACTCGTGCAAGATTCAGAGTTTCTTGTATGAGTACCCGTGCAAGATATAGAGGTTCTTGTATGAGAGCCCGGGCAAGATATAGAGGTTCTTGTATGAGTACCCGTGCAAGATGTAGAGGTTCTTGTATAGGTACTCGTGCAAGATACAGAGTTTCCTGTATGAGTACCCGTGCAAGATATAAAGGTTCTTGTATGACTACCCGTGCAAGATATAGAGGTTTTTGTATGAGTACCCGTGCAAGATCGTCCATTATTGATGACCTTTGTTAATTCTTCTATATCGAATCGAATACGAGAAAAAGAAACATTATCAAAGCGAATAAGGAAGCACGGGTACGAGTACAAGTAAGTCTCGTCACAATGGAGCTTTGTTGCCTTGCGTATTTATGCATTTTTTGTCATATTTTTTATTGCATTGTATTTTGGTTAACGCCAATTTATTTTGATAAGTAAAATACAGAGTCATACGAATATAACTTTCTTGTACTCGTACCTGTGCAGGATTGTTCATTTTTAATTCTAGCGGAATCAATTGGTGAATGATCTTGCGTTTTCATACTAAAGTTCGTTTTTGAGTTTTTTCTTATAGTTTTATGTATTTAAAGATATTTAAGAGACAGGGCCCTTTTTCTAAAGCCCTTTTTCGAAAAATAATTGAGATTACACAGGATACCTGTTATTTCTGCTTTTTAACACAATTTTAATAGAAAATTCAAATTCCAAACTCCTTATCTCACTATAATTTACCAATGAAGAATGGGAATTGAGCAACTAAACTTGGCACTAAGTTAGATCCTAGGATAAACTCTAATCTAAGGGCTTTGATTTTTTGTTATATCACATATTTGCCTAGCAACCACATAGCAACCGCCTAAAATAACATATTTTACAATATAAATCCACTTAATATATGCTAGGATACTATAAGACCATTACAAAAAAGTATTCTTTACTTAAATACAACAATTTTAACATATTTACAGAAGTGACATCACCATGTTACATAGCAACAACATGGTTACAATGCCCATTTTGACATTTGCAGACATATATCTATTATATGTTCACTGCTTTTGGATCTCTTCCACATCATTTCTTAACATATAGCAAATGTATTGATACAGTTATGTCTGACCATTTTCCCTAGCAACGGCTTGAAATAAAGGTAAAATTTGCCTAGCAACGACCTAGCAACATCTTAAAATAGCAATGTTTCTCATAAGAATTTCCCTATATATCCACTATATGTACTTGAAGAAAATCAATATACATGTATATGTCTTTTGTAATTTATAAAGCTTTATAGCTGCTCACTTAAAAATCTTTAGTCTCTTGTGTAAAGCGTGTTTGGACATTTTTTGTCTTACGTATATCAAATTGCAATTCATGTTTCAGTTCTGAGATAAAGTAAACATGAAATATTCATCACATTGATACTTGATACATTTTCAGCATTAATACCCCTAAAATAATACTTTATTCGGTGAATTGCTTCAATTTCCTTTGCAGGTGCATATTTCGATGCAGTAGAATGCACCATGGCATTTGCAGTTCCCTTTGCAGTCACATTTGGTGCATCCACATTTAATTATGACTTTACATGCTTTGGATGCTTAGGCAATATTGTCCATCTGGGCACCCACAATCCTGATGGGCTCCTTAACCATCCCCATAGGCTTGGTGAAGGAAGAACTGGATCCACTATATACCACTGCCCTCATACTTGTAAGATCATTACATAAGTTCCATTGCTTGAAAACTGTATCCTTGCTATGATGGTAAAATCCAGATGTGGTATCAGTTCCAGTAAGGGCGTGGAACATTGGCAGCGCACGTGGCCTTTGTGGTCGTAATGCTCAAGCAAATTCATAAATTGGAATGTAGGGTTTAGTTTTTCCTTTTGAAAATGCTATATAGATCTCAATCTGTAGCTCAGAGGCAAAGGCTATAAGGCTATCACAACATTACTGTCCACCGATCTTATCATAAATGTCCTGCAACCTTTTCCGACACCATGAGACATATCCAAAAACATGTGTATCTGCCTCTTCCTGGGAGCAGGGACTATTATGGCATAATTAGCAGGATTACTGATGCACTCTCCTTCAATGGTTGAGACAAAAATTCTATCATCTGCCATAATATGTCTTGTAACAGTTGCTAGTAGTGCAAAGAACTCTATCTTGTTGTCATTGTTTCTGAGAAATCCTATCCTAACACCAAACTACCAAGCAATTGGCAAGACTTTCTTGAAAGATAGAGCTCTTAGCACAATTCCTACATCCTTCAGCATCTCAAGTGGTAAAACTTGAAACTTTAAAAATAATGACTTGAATGTTTCAGCAAAGCCCAGATAGGATTTTAAGCTTTTAACAAGTATAACCTTGACCTAATGATTTAATCAGTAAAATATGGTGTCTTGATTTAAAATCTATATACTAGTATTTTGGACACGCCCTGCTGCAATACATAAACCCCATATGCTGGGTTCAGTGGAATATTACTATCCAAATGTGGAAAATTAACAATGTCATGAGGCTGATACATAATATGTTTTTACATGTGTCTCATGGTGTTGGAAAAGGTTGCAGGTCAATGATAAGATCAGTGGACAGTAATGTTCTTGTGATAGCCTTAGCCTGTGCCTCTGAGCTACAGATTGAGGTCTATATAGCATTTTCAAAATGCAAAACGTATCGCTACATTCCAGTTCATGAGATTGCTAGAGCACTAGGACCACAAAGATCTTGTGTGCTGCCAATGTTCCACGCCCATACTGGAACTGATACCACATCTGGACTTTACCATTAGAGCAAGGTGACAGTTTTCAAGCAATGGAACTTATGTAATGATCTAACAGGTGTCCTTTTGACTCTAGCATATGGCCCACAGGCCCGTAGCCAGGATTTGCCAAGGGGGGGTTCAGTTATCAAAAATTTCCAGGGGGGGTTCACATTTGACAATTTTGGCCCAAATATGGCTAAAATCACAAGAGAAGTGCTCAAAATGGTGAAAAACTGCATGATTTTGAAAGCATTTTTGGCCAGGGGGGGTTCGCCCGAACCCTGCGAACCCCCCCCCCCCCCTGGCTACGGGCCTGGCCCATCAACCCTAACAACAGAAGTTAAAGGCACAATTGAGAGGTTCATTATCCTGGTTTACCAGCCTACAAACAGTGAGACAGGCACATGTTCACTCATGACAGATGGATCCCACTAGAGTACCTCCAACATGCGATGCAGAACTTTATCATGTCATGCGAGCAGCTCTCCAAGGAACACATAATGGTATATAGTGGATCCAGTTCTTCCTTCGCCAAACCTATTGGGATGGTTTAGGAGCGCATTAGGATTGTGTGTACCCAGATGGACTATACTATCGCTAGCATCCGAGGGATGTAAAGTCATAATTAAATGTGGATGCACCAAATGTGACTGCAAAGGGAACTGCAAATGCCATGGTGCATTCTACTGCACCGAAACTGTGCAACTGCAAAGGAAATTCTAGCCATTAATCCAAATAAAGTATTATCTTAGGGGTATCAATGCTGAAAATATAACAAGGATAAATACGATGAATATTTTGTGTTAAATTTTTATCTCAGAACTGAAACATGAATTGCAGGACTTTTGCATCATACATTTTATACTTTTGCTTTATAAATCAAAAGACATACATATATTTTCTTCAAGTACATAATAGTGGATATATAATGAGATTTTATGAGAAACATTGCTATTTTAAGCTGTTGCTAGATCATTGCTAGGCAAATTTAACCATTATTTCAAGCCGTTGCTAAGAAGTTGCTAGGGAAAATAGTCAGGCATAACTGCATCATTTATGCTTAAATACAATTTCTGTATGTTAAGAAATAATGTGGAAGGGATCCAAAGGCATACAAGTGAGTATATAATAGGAATATGGTGTGCAAATGTCAAAATGGGCATTGTAGCCTGTTGCCATGTTGTTGCTATGCAACATGATGATGTCACTTCTGCAGGCCTGTCAACTTGGGAACATCTAACATGAGTGACTTGGAAATGTTGAAAAAGGTACGAAAAATTTCGAACGGAATGCGTGACATATCCGCAATTCGCGTGAAAAGTCCGAACGAAATGCGTACGTTTTTTTCCCGTCGTTCGTATTTTTGCTGTGTAGACGATCTTTTTTAGAAAATTTTCTACAAAAGATTTTTGCTTGACAATTACCAGGTAAAATGCGTATTTGCGTGACATTTTCTGTCACGCAAAAATAACTGGCGTGACTTCAAATTCTTCAGCAAATGCGTGACAAATACGCAAATTGCAGGACAGTTGACAGGCCTGCTTCTGTAAATATGTTTGAATTGTTGTATTTTAGGATAAGAAGACTTTTTGTAATGGTCTTATAGCATCCTAGCATATATTAAGTGGATTTATATTGTAAAATATGATATTTTAGATGGTTGCTATGTGGTTGCTAGGCAAATATATGATTTCACAAAAGATCAAACACCTCAGATTAGAGCCTATTTTAGGGTCCAACTTTGTGCCAAGTTTGGTTGCTCAACTTCCATTCTTCATTGGTGAATTATAGTGAGATAAGGAGTTTGAAATTTGATTTTTCTGTTAACATTGTGTTAAAAAGCAGTAATAATAGGTATCCTCTGTATTCTCAATTATTTTTCTAAAAAGGGCTTTAGAAAAAGGGCCCTGTCTCTAAAATGACTTGAAATACATAGAACAATAAGAAAAAACTCCAAAACAAACTTTAGTATGAAAACGCAAGGTCCCTATGGGGGCCTTGCACCAATTGATTCCACTATTCGATTTGATAATGTTTCTTAATGTCGTCTCTGACTTAATTAAAAAATCATTTGAATATTATGAATGTAATGTGTTGATACTTCTTGAACATTTATTCAAAGATATAGACAGAAGAGCTGGGGAAATAAGGACGAATACACCACTTAGGGCTAGGCACAATGCTTATGGTCAAGGATATGACTGTCTAAAATCATTTACACAACCGTACACTGTCTTTTGTTGGTAGGTTCCTTTAATATAACACATTTAAGTGATACATGTGAATGGACCACAAGTGAAGGCATCAAAAGTGGCGAAACAGGACTGGTTAATGTTAGCACCGACGTTAGTGATAGAATGATTATCAGGACTGAATTCATAATTGATGAGGGGCTTGTAGGAAAATGTGGAGAGACACTGGGAGAGGTTTGGCAATTTTATATTTATATGTATTGTATGCGCAAGTGCCAAAGGGAAATGACCAAAAATTGTTTCATCATTACATAGCAAGAAGAAAGAAAGCATATAAGAGTATACCAGTGATAACTGTACTTACAAGTAAAGTATTCATTTAAAAAACTGTCCGTCGTATGATGGGTTTTTAATAGAGCTAAGCATGGAGTAAAGAAGATTTGTGAATATTTTCAGATTTATTAAAAGTTTGCTTTATGCTATTTTACAGAAACCATACGTCGTTTTTGGCCTGCTGATTCAGAAATACGTAGACATATTAACGTCAAAAAGCGATTCTCTCTTTATAACTGCACAGTGCAACATCGAAACCGCAATCGGAAGTGTTATCTCAACATCACTTTCGCCAACAAGGTGTGTATTCTATTATTTCGATTTTATATGAGAGTTCAGAAAGGCAATTTCTTTAACGTATTTTTTCTCATTAAAACTGGATAAAAAGAGTTCAGAAATGATCGCATTGGTGCCATTGTTTGCTTTAAGAAAATATTTTTTAACAAAAATTTTTTTATCCGTCTCATCCAACTAATTCAATCAATGTCCTTGTCCCAAAATTTAAAAACCAAAAAGAAAATTAAAATGAATGCTTTTCATGTATTGCAATATATTTTTTGTAGCTTTTTTCCCAAGCATATATTTTTTGAATAGCATTTAATATTTTAGGACTTCAATTTAACATGCATGTCAGTTGAGCTTAATGTTGGTAGTTTTCTACCTAATACTTACTATACATGTAAAATGTAAATGTAAGCATGTGTACCATTTCGCCGTCTCTTGGATTCGTATTTCAATTTATCCCTTAAAAACGAAAAGGAGGCTTTCTTTCGAAAGATTATCAGGTGTATTTGATATGGCTACAAAATAATACAGAGACAATTCTTATATAGTAGTTTTTATATATTTAATACCTTTTTATCTGTGAAATTTCGCTAATTCTCGTTTTTCGTGAGATTTTAATAGATTTGTAGATGAGACAATTGACTAACACTTCCTTCTTTCATTACTATATTTTAATTTAGTGATGCATTTCCACAATAGTAACTTTACTTTGAGGATTTAAGCCTTGGACTCAGTGCATTGTGTGCTGAACCATTCCATGAAGATGTTGTTTCCAAATCTTTGCATGACCGCGCAGCGGGAAACAACATCTGAGTGGAATTAAGTAGCCACAATGCAGTGCGTCTTGGGCTTAAATTTTTTCACTCTGCAACATATTTTCAACCATGGCACTCAAAATATAAAAGCATCACAAAAAAGAACATATTTTCAAGGAATCTTTTTGCAAGGGCAACTTGGCAAAGTATCAATTAACTCTGTTGACGGCTGTACTGGATTGTGTACATTCTCCCTCTGAATCTAATTTTATTCATGCTCTTTGATCGAAAATACAAGAGGTGATACGTAGAACAGCCAACTTGACAACAAGACATTTTGCAATTGTTGTTTGAAACAACCCTGTTATTGATTATTTCAAACACTGTTCTATATGTGAAAAACTGTGTTAAGATTGGCTGGAATCAGACACACATTGTCTAGGTATTGAATTAAAGATTGAGCCCTGTGCTCGGTGCTTTGTGGACTGGTTACCATTCTTCCAAGGCGTTGTTTCAAATTTTCAGTTCGGGAAACAGCACCCGAGTGGACTGAATCAGCAACAACGCATTGAGTCTTGAGCATTCTTTTCACACATTGCAATATTTAAAACGATATCACTTTAAAGTCACAAAATCATATTTTCTCCCCTGAATCTAATAATCAACTTTAATTTCCTCAGATTACATATTCAGATATTCAATCCATTTGAGCCAGTTCATTCTTAAACAGAACTAATCTCCCTTCTTTGAATTGCGACTTCTCCGTTTTGATGTGTATCCGTCTTCTTTTTGATTGAATATAAAGGAGTCGAGGGAATGAATAACTGCCAAGTTGACAGCCAAGTTTTTGAAATTGATGTAATCTTCAAATGACCTTGGGTGCATTTTTAGATAAGAAGCATGCCATGTAGTCGAGGATGGACCTGTCGTGATACAAAATTCGAATTCAAACAGCCGCCATTTTGTTCACTTCAACGTGATCGTGAATTTTGTCTTTATTTCCAAACGAGAAATTCCAAAACTCACAAGAAATGATCGAAATATCAGTTCGAATCTTTTGAACTGTTTATCTTGAATTTATAGTCGGTTTTATTTTCAGAAATTAACGACATCGACGTTTTCATTGTTGGAAAATATCGAGTTTCGATCCTTGGAGCCAATTCTCCTTGCCATGTAGTTATAAGAAATACTGTGACCTAATTAGCTGAAATATTTGTGTGAATTATAAAATTATATTATTTTAAATCATAATTTTCAGTGAATTTTTTTAACAAACAATTCTAGACAGTTTTAATTTTTGGCTGGGCGTATTGTTAGATCACACATTCCTTGTTGTATTATGTTGTACATAGAACAATATTATATTAACCTACACAAAAGAATAATAAAAATGTCATTTCGGCTATCCCGATAGATAATTAATGGATAAGTAGCCCATGTCCTATTTTTTCAAAATATTTTTCTCATTTAAAAAATAAGCTCTCGTTTTTCTCATTATAAGCATATGAAAAATATCTCCTGCACTTTGTCAGGGTTAGATGTCTTCAAAATTAGGCTTGCTATACAATTCCCCCACTAAGGGAGAGAGTCGAAGGCGTGCGAGGCGAATCCTGGAAACCAGGTTCAGGAAAGCAGGGTTAACTTGTTTCCGTTGACATATATCATAAAATGTACGACAGTGTTGATCAATTTTTGTTGTGTATGTCTCTGTCAAAATCTTACAATATACTTGAAACAGTGTAGCTTTTTTAATATAGTTTTATCGTTCAATTGAGGTATGACATGATATGTAACATTAAGGACTTTTTGCTGGAGAAGGGGGTGCTGTTGTTTTTTATACCCTGTAGTATTAATAACGAGGGACCCTTCTAATGAAAGCAATTTAATTCAGGTTTGAAAACTCCCGAAAATAACACAACTGTCTATACTTACCTTTGCAAAGGCGGATTTGGATGACGGCAATCTCGGATTTTGATTTTGAGGGCGCAACCTATGCCAACGAGTGATTCTGCACTAACGGGCCAGGGGTCTGTCTCCGTTGTCCGTTAATTTTATGAAAAATACGTATGTTGCAAATTGCCTGCTTTAGGACGGGCATTGGGATCACTATATTTATATCTAAAAGATTACCGTATACTCTGAAATACTTGAGTATGAACTCCGGTGTGAAAGAAATGATGGTCCCCCAGAGATTATGGTCCCCTTTCTTAACGGCCCTTCCTGGCCCTGATTGCGTATAAGATAATGAGGGAAAGAGTTGTAGGAGATCACCATATAAATCAATGGAGAGTAGGACCATAATTTGACCTCCCACCCTTTTACACCGGTATGAAAGTCACGATACAAGATAGCATTCAAAACCAATGACTAAATCATTAATTAAAAACTGGACTATTCTACCATTTTGGACATGGCTTGTCTTGTCCCTCTTTGCTGTTATTACATATCATTTTATGGTTAATCTCAGCTTTTCATTTATTAGTTTCTCCGGCATAGATTCGAAAGAAGCCTTTCAAGTTGATTTGGATCTTGAGATATCGATTCTAAAGAAAGTGGACCCAACAGGCGCATATACCTTGGACAACTACGTAGATTCTACTTCAAACGGCGTTACATTATCTGTTGGGGACGATATACGCATCAGTGTACATGCCAAGGACTACTCAGAAAGTATGATAAGGGTACACATTATATTGGCGTAGAATAACACTTTCATTAGCCCAATTTCAAAAAGAAATAACATTAGCGCAAAAATATTAGCCTCAGTGATGTGAGCGATCATTTCTTAAAAGTAATTATATGTTTAGATTTTTTATTTGAGAACTAACATATCGATAGTCTAATATGTAGCTCTGCAATTTATGTAAAGGAGTTCAAAATGACAAAAATAAAGTAATTTCTCAGTACATTTGTATCATGGAGGAGTATTCCTTAATTTATGGATGAATCTCTCTATGTAAGATTGCCCACTAAAATGGAGATAGGATCATCGGCCGAAGGCGCGCCATCTTGTTACAGGAACCGTTTTTGTAACACCATTGTGAAAAGTGGCATTCTACGCCAGACTGAAAATTACAGTCTATGAAGCACATCCTCAGATTACTATCATTTGAAAATTCGATTTCCATTGTATATAGTTTATACTTATATCTTTACATGCTTTATTACTCCCTAATTCATGAACGTTTTGTTGAAGGTTCCTGTCTGAGCATATTTGATGACCTAGTCGTCACTGGTGACCTTAATGTCGACTCATGTAATCGACTCATTACTTCAAGTGAATCGAAAACGCATGCCACTATCGACGAATGTATCAACGATCAAGTCTGTATCGCGTCCAGTCCAAGTGAATTTCCACCGTCGGACTTTAGCGACAGGATCGCATCGAGTGTCAACCTAGTTGAATACAATAGTCAAACACAACTATGTAAGAAATATGTGTGTTCGAATACTATTATTGGAAATGAATTTGGCCCTAAGTTTGAGGGAGCTGGCACTGCAGAAATATCGTACAAATACATTCCTCAACCAGGTAACTACATGTATAACACATTATTTCATAGCTAATATGTAACAGTAATCCTTATTGGTCAATGGTCTTTCCCTTTGAAAAATATATTCCCTCAAAAAGTGAGAAGCGGGAATAAACATTTGAACTATTGCCCGATGACGTCACGATTGCAACTTCTATTTCCCTTGGAAATGTCTGCGCACCGTTGCGAAAGAAATTATGGTCCCCGGGGATTATGGTCCCCCTTCTCAACGGCCCTTACTGCCATGTATAAAGATTCCTAAATTATGTTCATGCTATTGCCCCGAACCGGTCCGTCCTCTCGCTGCAAGCAGGATGAAATTCTTTGTCACAAAGTTTGGCATTTTTTATAAAATCAAACGCGCGTCATTGAAACTCACACGATGTAAATAGCATGTCATTTACATCATACCTTGATGGGGAAAAATAGATCTTATATGTTAGAAGTACTAAATAAAAGTTATCGTGAAAATGAGACAGTCGTTCTCGAGAGAAAAGAGCATAAATGCGCATTTAGAGAGTTTTGGTCCGTTTAAAAATCTGTAAAAAATTGGGGTACCTAAAAGCATTGGGAGGCATTATATATTTCAAAATAGACACGAGGAAGTCAATATTGAGCAAGTTATGGCCGTTTTAAATTCAAATAAAACCGTTAACCCGTACCGGTCCAGCTTTTTGACCCGTACCGGTCAATTTTCGTTAGCTGCGTATACCAAGGGTGGTTACTGCGAGGGCGAAAAACAGAAAAATTTATGAAAAGGCACAAATAGGCCTACCATACCATTCTACAAAAATGGGACAGCATCTTTTCCATTCAATCGAGGTAAGGCCATGCAGTCGAAGGTAAGCCATACAACCGAAGGTAAGCCGTACAACCGAATTTTGCCGATTCAATCTGACGGAGAATGCCGAGCCTCTCTTTTTGACCAATTAGAAACGTCCTCTTCACATTCGTGGTTCCCTCGGCTAACTTCGTTTCCAAAGAAAATCTTCGGGCTGCGGGCAATACATGCTGCAAAAATCATTGAAAGATGAACAGGTGTCGCCCTCCATAGAATGAAATATTTGCTTAATATGAATAGTGAATACGATGTGGAAATGACAATTAAACAAAGATTACGTGATAGGGCTACATTTAAAACAAATTTCAACATTTTAACTAGACAAATGGCCACCATTTTCAAAATGGTTGCTCACTAGCCAAATTGTCATTTTTAAATGAGCGGCCATTTTGAAAATCAGCTTCTGAGCAGAACTTCTACCCTTATAGGGTATATGTGTAGAAAATATGAACAAAACCGGGCCAACTGTATTTGAATTATTGCCTGGACGAACGGACATACGGTAGGACGTACGGATAGACGGGCGGACGGAGGCGTTTCCAATATCCCTCCGAACTTCGTTCGATGGGATAATAAACCTTCAAACCGATTACAACTATTAGTTCATTTATTATTTCACATCATATAACTATTGAATGTTTGTAAATAGATATACAAGATTGCTATGATGCCTCAACTATAAAAATCATATCAGCTTCATTACTGTAAAAGGCAGCTTCATCTTCCTCTTTGTCAGCATAAATTCTAATTTCGTCTTCTTACGTGGTCGAGGCATTTTCCAAAACAGGTTCGGGTTATTTTGATGAATGTATGATAACTGATAGGAGTAAAGCTTTGCCTATGATCTGACAAGCCTACATGATTTAGTATGCAAAATTTGAAATTGATCAAAATAATGTAAATTATGATATTGACCCCATCTGTGTATGAGGGGTTCTTTTGGGCATGGCAGGGCGGAATAGTTAACACTTCACTATCAATAATTAAGGGGAATTTGATTCCCATAATTAAATTGGGATTATGAACTTTGTACAGCTAGTTAACAAGATTCAGTGTAAACTCGGTCAAACTCGGTAAGCAAAACACTATTGTTTTACATGTTTGCTTTCAAAATACGTCCATTTTCATTCGGCATATTAATTGTGATTTTCCCGTGCATATAAAGATCTTAGACCCATTCCGTATTAACACGTGAATATCCCATTCCGTATGAGCAAGCAAGGTGGAATGCATCGAAATCTTTATTGGAGATTAAAATCCCCATTCCACCCGTGTGTACCCCTTGCATTCGTTCAACTTTACTTCTTAAAAGAGCGGTAGTTTATAACTACACTGTATATTCTGCGCCAGGGTAATCCGCGTGGAGTCCTCACTGGTGATCCAATCGATTACGCTGGTTACCGAAACGGTTCGTCTCGGTAACAAAATGTCGAGACGTCGAATGTACGATTTTTTCGCTATTTCACACGTTGTCACGCCTTGCCATCGACAAGGTACAGTTACAAAATATACCGTAGTACACTTTAGATGAACGATGTCACAATTTAACCGATTTGAAGCAAAGGCAATGATGTATGTTTGACGTAGATTTTAAAAAATAATCTGAGGAATGCATTAAAGATGTCATGTTTGATTTTTTTGTGTATTCCTTTAGGAAAACATTTAACTTTCTAATAACGTTAAAAGATTTTCGAACAGTGCTCGATTTTTTTCGTAGTCAATCTACCCATATAATTGGTCGGTTGGAAAAGGTTGTGTTTTTACACATTTCCTTTGATCATTTCCTCCCCTGTCGTCTAAGAGTTACGAAGATTTTCATGAGAATATGTTTCTTTAAGAAGATTTACTAAGCATTATCACTTTGGCTATAATTTAAAAAATCATAAGTGTACGTTATCAACTCGAATGTACGTCATACGTTGTCCCATTGAACTTACTCAATTCACAGTTAGCCCTAATAAAGACAACGTATTTTTCATAACACTAACAGACAGGGGAGTCAGATGCATTTAAAATTGAAACAGAACAATTAGAGAATTACTTCAATTTGAGTGAACTCTTGAAACTTTCCAGATATATCATAAACGGGATTTTAAAAAGTCATATTCAACAAGCTAGTATAAATCGGTAGATCTATCTATCAAGGTAAACAGATAAAAGGTACAGACGCCAAATAATCAAACAGGCTGGAAGCAGATTCCATGGCAGTACTAGTCTTCAACATATTCTATTCCGAGACACTGGATGGGAGTTTGAGCTGGAAGCTAACACCAAATGGGCACAAATTAACCATCAACACAACAATACTTTCATGAAATGAAAAAGCAAAAAAAATGCTTGAACATATTCGTTAAAGATCACTTGTTACTCATAAAAAATCTTAATGAATTTAGAAATGAAATCATTCAATTACCTGGACAACGTACATTCGAGTTGACAACGCACATTTCTGATTTTTATGAATAACAATAAATACTTGAATATTTATTAATCTCCACCGTTCCTAAATTGTGTAGTATAGAGAAACATATTCTAAGGGAAATAATGATCAAAGCAAATGTGAAAAACCTGAAATTTTCCAACCGATCAATTTACGAAAAAATCGAGCACTGTTCGAAAATCTTTTAACGTAATTAGAAAGTTGAATGTCGTCCTTAACGAATACACACGAAACTAAACATGAACTCTTTCAAGTATTTCCAAGATAATTTTTTCAAATCCTACATCACACCTGCATCATCGTCTTTGCTTCAAATCGGTTAAATTGTGACATCGTACATCTAAAGTGTACTACGGTATATTTTGTCACTGTACCTTGTCGATGGTTAGGCGTGGTTGTAGGCAGAATCCCAACGACGTTTTTCTCACAAACGTATATCAGTATCATATGTTTTATAAAATGTACATTTTTGCGAAAAACAACAGAATCGTCGATTTGATTCCTCACTTAGGTTACAGAAACGGTTTGGGTTAAAAGTGCAGCTCTTATCTGTTTTTCGAAATACCGTTTCTGTAACTTAAGTGACAAATTAAATCGACGATTCTGTTGTCTTCTGAACTATTTGTTCGCAAATGTGTAAATTTTTTTAAACATATGTTACTGATACACGTTTGTGTTAAAAATGTCGTGAGAAGTCTTTAAAAAGTGTATAATGTCATTGTGACCTTGAGCTAAGATCTCTAATAAAGAATAGCTCAACATATACAGCAAGCATATATTATAAATTAATCTATAGATGAATATAGTAGAATATAATGTTGCTCACTATCGTAACATGTGAAATAAGGAAAAAAGAAAAATCCTAGCTTCGATGTTCCGACATTTTGTTAGTACCGAAACGAACCATTTCGGTAACCAGCGTAATCGAGTGGATCACCAGTGGTCTAACTCAAACCTTTGAACCACGGTGCTTTATAAAACATAAATATCGATGACCATAAAATAATGCTTTTCTTTAATTAGTTTCTGCCTCTCTGGTCATTACTACTTTTGTTTAGAATTGAACCTGCTCGTTTGGTTGCTTTCGAGTTTTATGTTTCATTTTGCTTAAGAATTTTCTTTTATTCCAGTTGGGCCGTCTGGATTAATGGTTGTTGGCGTAGAAGTGAGTCCAACGGAGGATTTCGAAGAAGCGATATCACTTTATGAACAAAAGTCGATGTTCGGGTTCGTTTGTTTCTCTTTCATAAAATTCTCTCATTATTTTAGGATTCAGCTTAACAGGTTCAGTAATAAAAGTCACTTATTGAAAACAAAAGAAAATTAAAACAAAGCATGTGGATGTTAAACAAACACAGGTTCTAACAAATTAATCAATATACATGATGCACCAATCAATTTAGATATAACTTTCTAAATAATTAAGGAAATAAATCTTTTTTTATATACAGGGTGTCCGAAAAATAATGTTTATTATGCTCTAAAGTTTTTATTTGATAAAGAAACAAATGGCAACATAGTGAGACATTGGACCAAGGGCCCAAGGCCCAATGTCCAATATTTCACTATTTTGACCGCAGAAATGACGTTATTGGTATTATTACCACCGTTTATTACTAGGGCTGTCATCACATCGATCCGAAGTCGACATGAAACTCGGGTCGGAAGGCTCAGGTCGGGTCACGAACACCTACTTACCAATCTTGGGTCGGGTCAGAACCCCTGGGTCAGAACAATCAGGAATATCGTAAATTATCGTAAAATGCTTAATATTCCCGGCAAAAATTTCAAACTTTTAGCTAGCCAATTTCTTGTGTACGTATAATTACCTACATAAAATAATTTTCAGTTCTTCTCTACGATTTAATGCTAAGTTTCTAAAATTTTTCCTTCATCAAAGCATTTACATGCAGTAATGATGAGACGACCCCTTCAGTAATAAACATGGTCTGATATTCTGCTGTTAAAATAAGGATTTTAAAGTTCTATATAGAATGAAGTATTCTAAAGTGGATATTGGCTATTATAAACACATCAGGAATACAGGGATACCAAAGGAGTGGTATCGATATGGAGAACTTTTTGAACACACGTTTCTCTTAAACCAGTCATAAAAAAATCCAAAAATTTAACACATCGTCAATTTAATGGTCATCTTTTGATTGGTAACAATATAATTTGAAAAAAAGATATATAGTTTCATCTATATTGTTTTAGAAAACACATCAAACACTTGTTTTTTTCTTGGTAACATGTTTCCAGAGTGAAATGAAACATCTTTCCGAACCTCATTGGAACAAAACGACATAAACAGAGCATGTTTAGGTCTCTCAATATTGTAATTGTACCTAAAAGGTCGATTTAAAAAAGTATCTCGTTAATGAAATAAAAGGTTTATCTTGATTTTTATCTATTTTGGGGGGATTTTGTTTTAATTTTTTGAATACTTTTTTAAAATCAACCAAAAGTTCCTTTGTATAACTTTAATATTGAGAGGTCTAAAAACATGCTGTATACTAGTATGCTATTCTGTTCCAACAAGGTTCGGAAAGACATTTTATTTCATTCTCAAGAATTGGTAGAAAGGAGCAAAAACATTGCACTAAAAAAATGTAAACAAGAACAGTACCTGTTATATAAAATATTTCTAAATATTTTTTCCATTAAATTGTTGCCAATCAGTCAACATTGTTTTTCTCTTAAACCAATCATTGAAAACATTCTGTAAAAACACGTTTTTTTATGTAATGTTGACTGATTGACAACAATTAAATGCGAAAATTATTTAGAAATATTTTATTGTAAATGTTTTTGTTAACATGTTTTGTTTTCATAGTGCAATTGTTTTTGCTCCTTTCTACTAATTCTTGAGAATGAATTAAAATGTCTTTCCGAACCTCGTTGGAACAAAATAGCATATACAACATATTTTTGGACCTCTCAATATTATAGTTATACAAAGGGATTCTTGGTTGATTTTAAAAAAGTATTCAAAAAATTAAAACAAACCCCCCCAAAATAGATAAAAATCAAGATAAACCTTTTATTTCATTAACAAGATACATTTTTAAAATCAACCAAAAATGCTTTTGTACAATTACAATATTTAGAGACCTAAACATGTTGTGTTTATGTCGATTTGTTCCAATGAGGTTCGGAAAAATGTTTCATTTCACTCTGGAAACATGATACCAAGAACAAAACAAGTGTTTGATGTGTTTTCTATAACAATATAGATGAAAGTATCTATATTTTTTTCAAATTATATTGTTACCATTCAAAAGATGACCATTAAATCCAAAATCCCAGTAACCTTTCCTTTAAGCGTTGGAGACATCGTCTAATTGTGGCGCCTAAGCACAATATATGAACAACTGATCATAGTCGACCGGAGTCTCCATGTCATATAAGTCTGGTTTAATCTATAAAGTAGTTATTTTGATGAAAATTAAGCGTATCGAAATCGATACTGGAGAGGTTAAGCAAATACGGTTTTTCAAAACGTATACGTAAACGTAAGTACATTGAATCAACATAGGATTGTATCGCTTTAGTCTACTTCAGATACCCGTTCAACTTCAAAGTTGCGTGTTTAGAACGGGAGTTTTTAATTTTTCACGTTGCTATCAACGGGAATCATTATACTCATGTCTGTTGAATACTATCCTTGCAATTTTGATTTCGATGCAGAGTATAATTCTTTCTGAAGAAGATGATGTATGTTACGCATGATTTAACTCCCATAATCTTACGAAACGAGCTCGTTTAAAATATGTATTAGAAAACCAGCTATTGAACTTCATCAATGGGATACTATGTAATCATTACAAGCTATGGTGTAGTCTAAACAAACACTAGAGCTGAACGGCTATTTATGTGTGAACTCTAGATGTACTTGTATAGGGCCGATTGATACGTTTAAGTTGCGTTTTGGATTTTATACGGTAGCTTAACCTCTCCACTTCCCGCCCGCCTTCTTAAATGCGAAGACTACGACTGTTACCATCGCTTGATACTGGGCATGGTCAATGACGATTTGAGGGTGGCGTTTTAACAGCTTTTTAATTGTAGATGATTAAAGAAAACCTTTAATTGTAGTTTGACGATCGGAAGTTGCTACAACTACGAAAAAGATTTGATAGATTACGGCAGTAGTGGTAGTGGGAGTGGCGAATTTCCGGGCGAATCTTTTGGCCGAGGTGGCTGGTATACTGCACAAATGTATCCACTGAAACACCATGAAATTTCAGGTACTTATATGTGATTTTACAAACGAGCTATATATAAAAAATGAAATTTTATAGTTCCTACAATGTTACTTCAAGTAGTACAGTTAGTGGGGCCATTTAGCTGTTCAATTGCACTTGCTATATATATTTTGACCAACGTATCATTGATACATATAGTAGTGATATCTAACTACTATATTTATGAAAAGCGATGATAGTGTCATCTTGAACAGAGACCCTATATAACCAAAGCATCAGTATATTAACTTTGAACCAAATCTGTCAACTAATTTCAAGTGGTGTTGAAAAGTGGCCCCAGTTTTATAATAGCAGGCCTCAAAATTTTGCACATTTAAATTGAGCTCCATGTTAATTTATCAATCTTCAAAAGAAGTTTATCCTAATTTATACCAGTTCTAGAGCAATAAACCCCATATTCCTAGTTTGTTACAAAACATGATTATCTTCAAAACCAAAAGGATGATTTTTTTCTTTTACCTTGTTCAAAGGTTATTGGAGTTTGAATTTTGCAAAATCCCCATTGGCTGCCATTATAAACCATTATGAATATGGCTTTACTTAAGTATTATTTTTATAGTTTTTAAAGACTAGATATATTAAAAGAAAGAAATTTTCAGAAATGTGTCTGTTTGATTTTTTTAAAATCAAAATATTAACTATAGAAATCTACAATATTAGAAAATTCCATAGTAGACATTAGAGACAGAGAGAAAAGAAAACTTTGGTAAAGCCACGTTATTTATTTTTTATTAGTTTATTGCAATCACTTTTAGATCAGTGGCACATAGTTAGCTAGTGCAGAAGTTAAAACATACACTGCATGTGTACAAGCACAATTCTTAAGCAGAGCTTAAAACATTTGCAACCTAAGATATAAAAACAAAACTAAAACATTTGCAATACATTAACTTGTTGGTGCTACATATATGTTTTTGATAAACTGCTTTGAGCATGCGTCGAAAATATAACCTTGTTGACCTAAGAGAGGCCGCATCCACAAGCACCCATTCTAAACCATTTTTCGGAATTCATGTCTTAAAATAATCATAAATGTGTGATAGTCTATTCTCAATGCTATTATAAAAATATATACCTTTCCTCTTTAAACTTTGGGCAAGTAAAACATCCATGATCAGTAGTTCCTTTACAGCTCATATTACAAAAATAACACATTCCATCACTTATACCCCATCTCTCCAGATCAATGGCCAGACCAAATCATCTCTCATGAAATAAGTGCGTTTTTTAAATTACTTTATACTGTAAGTGACTTTTTTCTGGTTTATCGATTCAAAACATGTATTGCGTAACAAATCATTAGGTATTTTCAAATATGACGAGTACCAATCTGTGTCCTCTCTGTATATTACATCATCTAAGCCATGGTTGGTCAAAATATCGTTAATGCTAGAAAAAAAGACCAGCTAGGTGGCTGTATTTTCCTCTTTAAAGTCCTCAAACATATGATTGAAAATATTCTTGTGGAGTCCTGCTTTAAGAGAGCTAAAGTAGATAAAATAGTCAATTTTTCTTTTTTCTATGACATTACATATAGGCCTCAATCGCAAGTCACCATACAGGGCCTCTTTAGCAGGATTACAATTAAGTTGCAATAGCGATTTTCCTATCTTATATTGAAAGGTAACTAGTGTTTTGCAATTTGATTTGTTCAATACGAAGGTACTACAACCATGCAAAATTGCAGGTACAAACATTGAATTATATAGTTTAGTTTTTAGTTTTAGTTTAAAATAGTTTATTTTTGTGTCACTGATATTACAATATACATATAAAATACATAATAAAAACAACATTTTGTAACATCACCAGCCGGTGCCGACTTATGAGACACAGTATACATTAGATCTGAGTGTCACCCATTACTACCCCCAATGGGCAGCTTGGGTCAACATTCATAAAGACAGAGACAAAAAATGTCCCTGGTAAAAATTTATACATTAATAACCAATGATATAAATTCAGTCTGGTTAATCAGTTTGGCATAAATAAGCAGTTCATGGAATGATATTGTCAATCATTATATTAAATACATATATTGCACCTAGTGTGATATGAATATTGCATAATAAATACATATATTGCACTAAATGAGAGTAGCATGTTGCATGTTGTCAAAAATTACAATACATACAAATATCGCACTAAATGTGACATGTATCATGCATATGGACGAAGACTGATATTACAATAAATTCATATATTGCACTTAATGTAAGTAGCATGTTGCACTATGGTCAAATATTACAATAATTATGAATATTGCACTAAATGTGAAATACACAATGCATCGGTTGAAGACAAATATTACAATAAATACATGTATTGCACTAAATGTGAGATGCATATTGCATGATAAATACATATATTGCACTAAATGTAAGTAGTATATTGCATATGGTCAAATATTACAATTAATATGAATATTGCACTAAATGTGAAATACATAATGCATATGGTTGGAGACAAATATTACAATAAATACATATATTGCACTAAATGTGAGATGCATATTGAATAATAAATACATATATTGCACTAAATGGGAGTTGCATGAGCAGTGAATAAATAAAACAAGAAACCCATAGATAATATTCACCTCTGCAGTACTGAATTGAGACCATCTTCCCCAAGGTCGATAGCTCAAAGCACTAAAAAGAGGCATCATAAAACCAAGGAGTTTCTGACTAGATACATTTTAAATAAATATTTTATAAAGGAAACTTAGGTGACATGCATACTCATTTAGTGATTATAGCCTATCAATATTAAGGGATCTCTTATTGCACATATTATAAACTAAAGCTCCTAATGGTCTTTGGAGTGAAGTACAATTCATAATGGAGACAAAAAGAAGTGTAGAATTGGCTGATGTTACATCTAAATAGGGCAATTTCTGTTTAACATTTTCATAAAAATCACATCTTAGATCATCATAATGGCTACATTCTAATAAGAAATGCTTTTCATCTTCAATACAATTCATGTCACATAATAAGCATTTCCTTTCGTGTAATGGTATACCTGTGTAGCGCCCTGTTTCAATTGCTAAGGGTAAAGTACCAGTTCTGAATCTAGCGAGTGACCTTCGGTGATGCTTTGGTAGGGCCAAATACCCTTCCTTGCAAACACCATATTTGTACAGTCTATATTGCCTCAATTTATTGCCATTAATTTCATTATTTTTATCATCCCATATGTTATGGATAAATTTATCAGAATTTCGAAGAGAGTTAGTTAACTGTTTTAAAATGTATATATAATATCACCGAAGCTTATACGTTTTGCATTACAGTGTTTACTCAGAGTTGAACACAACATGCCTTGCATGCGTTCAGCTTTTGGTGTGTCATTTTTGAAATTCAGATTTTTCATAAGTTCATTATCAAAATTATCACCATTTGACTTGCCAAATAAGACCTTATTTTTGACATCTTTATAGGATTCCCGGAGCAATCTCCAAGTTTTACCCTGGATATTTTTTTCCCAGAGTATCATGAAAAGAAGATCTATATCGATAACATCAAAAGCTTTAGTCATGTCAAGAAAAGCCAAAGTATTTTTGCGTTTATTTTTACGAATACTACAGAGACCTTTCAGGGCAAATATGTGATTCTCTAAACGTAAATTACTGCGAAACGCACCCTGTAGATCACCAAATAAGTTCTTTTCTTCACAGAAAAACATCATTTTGCGCTCAAGAAGGGAGTAAACAACTTATTAACATTTGAGTTTATAATAGTAATTGACGATTTGCGATCACTGGATGAATTCTATCTTGTAGTGACGTCACAATTAGGCCACCCTGTTATAGCTTTTTGATTTTGAGAGACCCTAATCTTCTGATTTCGTACTTTATTGATTATTTTTTCACGGAAGTGTTCGATTTGACTAGATCAACATTCATGCTAGGCACATGCCAAGTCCAAGATCTTACTTACATGATTTAGATAACGGCTAAGCGCCCCCGATTTTGACAAAAACGGGGGGTGCTTATAGGCATCGATGTTTAGTATGAATTACACCGAAACTACACAAATATAAAGATATACTCATGATCTAGTCAAATCGGCATACCTGGTAAATATCCGACCCATGGTTTTCATAAAAGAATCAATAACATTTTTAGCTTAAAACTGCCACGTGTCAGCCATTTCATCTCCTCATCATGTCTAATATCTTTTCTATATGACGTCACACCAATAAGACGAAATACATGACAACATTATCCATAAACAAAATACCTGACTTCTGATCGCAAAAGGTCAATTCCGTGATAGTTATTCATGTCCTCCATTTCGCCATTCTTATGCAATGGTTTCCAGAGCCCAGATTTCCATTCATCTGGCATAGTTTAAAGCAACCTCACTTTTGTAAAAATGTCATGGAGCGTATGAATCATCGCCTTTCCTCCATTTTTCAGAAATTCATTAGGGGCTTAGTCTGTACCACAGGCCTTACCATTACTTAAGGTTTTAATTGAGTTTTGAATATCTTCCTGGTCAAATATAAAGCCGGTCATTGCATCATTAGAAAAAACAGTTTCCCTTTTATTTCCAGTTTCTCAATGATGTGTGAATTAGAATTTTCTTTAAAAGGAGGTTTCTATCTTTTCTACCGACAGAGCCCCAGTAGTCTCTTAGGACCTTGACACTAATTTTGGCTCAGTGATAATATTAATATTATCCTATGGATCCTTTATTTGAATAGGATAGTCACATTTAGCATTAAGTGTTTTCCAAAACGACTTCGAGCTTTTTGACTTTTTGGACGCGTTTTTAGCTCACATGGTGAGCTTTTGCAATCACTCACTTGTCCGTCTGTCTGTCCGTGCGTGCGTGCGTCCGTCCGTCAACAATAGCGGTACGTTTTAAAACCTCTGTCGATAGGATTCCCGTTCAAAGTTATTTCTGTTTAACATCAATACAGAAAACTCCCCTATGACTCCTGGTTCAAAAACTCGCCTATTTTCAAAATGGCCGCCATTTTTTGTCTCGCCAAATTCACTTTTGACCCATTTCCTAGCTTTACAAATAAATATAGGTGTCTTACATTGTAGAAATCAATGTCAATGTAAACTTGTAGTTGTATGAAATAATTTTGTTACAAAAAATCAGCAAAAAATCATATCCATTTTTTTTATTTTCAGCCATTTTAGTTAACATTGATTTGTCCATCTGACTCGCAAAATCCACTTTCCGTCGACAATAGTGGCACCTTTTAAAGCCTCTGTCAATAGGATTCCCGTTTTAAGTAATCTTTGTTCAAAATCAATACAGAAAATTCTCCTATGACTCCTGGTTCAAAAGCTCGCCTATTTTCAAAATGGCCACCTTTTTTGTTTTGTTTTTTTGGTTTTTGACCCATTTTCTAGCTTTACAAATAATTTCAGGTGTCCTGCATTGTAAAGATCCATGTCAATGTGAAGAGTAGTTATATGAAATAATTTTGTCAGAAAAAAATCGGCAAAAAATTATATCCGTTTTTTTTTTAATTTTCAGCCATTTTAGTTAACATTGATTTGTCCATCCGTCTTGCGAAATCAATTTTGGACCATTTGCCTTAAAACCTCTGTCGATAGGATTCCCGTTTTAAGTTATTTTTGTTCAACATCAATACAAAAAACTCCTCTTTGACTCCTGGTTCAAAAGCTCGCCTATTTTCAAAATGGTCGCCATTTTTGTCTCGTGGAATTCATCTTTGGCCTATTTCTTAGTAATTCCCCGTGTCCTGTATTGTAAAAAGCCATGTCTTTGTAAAGAGTAGCTGTATAAAATAATTTTGTTACAAAAAGCTGGCAAAAAATTATATCAGTTTTTATTTTTATTTGTTGTCATTTTAGCCATCATTCACTTTTGAACAATACCACGTGAGCCCAGTACCCACGGTACTATTTTACATAATTGTCTTGATATGGGATTGAACATGTAATTCTTTAATTTTTTTCCTGAACTTGCTATTTTCGACATATTACTCCAGTAAAAACATCAAAAATAAATGAAAAAATTGCAATAGTTATTAAACCTAGTGCAACAAATGCATATTGATGAGTTAAAATACATATCAAAAATCTAGAAAAATCTAAGTAGTGGAAAACACGTAAAAATCATTATTTTTACCCCCTGGTTTTATTTTATGAGGGGTACTATGATCACGCCCGGTGATCGTGAATATGGGACGGAGGGGGGGGAGCAGGCAATTTCTGCTAGGAATTCAACAAATCTGGAAGATTTATTTTTTCAAGAAAAAGTTTACTATTGAATTGCTAAATGGACAGGCGCACGGTATGGTAGAATATGTTAGGTTTTCTGGGATTTTTTCTGAAACGATACGCATCTAAGGCATGAGATCTATTAAAAAAGGCGCAAGGCCATCAACAGGCACAAATCAACGTTTTTGCTATAAATCAAGCAACAATGGTCTGGACGACCTGTAATAAATACTTGTAAGTGATGTTATCATAACTAAATTAATGTCATTGCTGAATTTATAAAATAAGTTTCCATATGTGAAATAAAAAATAATCGAAATTAATGAATTTGGGACAGAGGGGGGGGGAGGGGACGGAGGGGGGGGAGCAATATGTATACAAGACATGATTAGAGATGTTTCGCGACTTTAAGTCCTTTTACTCCAAATGTCCCCATTTTTCAGTCTCCAGGGGTATATCATCCAGTTTCTTACTAAGTTAATGAGTTCATTTTTCAAATACAAGAATTCGTGTGAAGTTGTTTCACTTTATAGAATTATTACTCCCCCCCTCCGTCCCCTCCCCCCCCCCCTCCGTCCCATTTTAATTATTTTCGATTATTTTTTATTTTACGTATGGAAACTTATTTTATAAATTCTGCAATGACATTAATTTAGTTATGATAACATCACTTACAAGTATTTATTACAGGTCGTGTAGTCCATTGTTGCTTGATTTATAGCAAAAACGTTGACTTTTGCACGTTGGTTGCGTTGCGCCTTTTTTAATAGATCTTATATCTTAAAAGAGTATCGGTTGAAAAATAATCCTAGAATACCTAACATATTTTATCATACCGTGCGCTTATTCAATTTGCAATTCAATCGTAAACTCTGTCTTGAAAAAATAATTTTACCAGATTTGTTGAATTTTCTAGCGGAAATTGCCTGCTCCCCCCCCCTCCGTCCCATTTTCACGATCACCGGGCGTGATGATAAGCATTTATATTTTCTGTTGGGAGCAAAAGTCCACATAAGAGGTTCCGTGTCCTTTTTAGAGGCGAGCTAAGCAACATACATTTTTATAAACTATACGTGATACTTACCAAGAAAAATGATGTTGGCAATTCTGGATCCGCGACGGTGTTGCTATGGTAACCAAGTGAATAAGCCACGCCCACTTTTAGGGGCTCTTTTCATTGTTTGGCCTCTATCTCCTTCATTATTGCTCAGATTTAGATGAAATTTGCACCAAATGAAAGGTAATAGATAAAGCAATCATATATTTTATAGAATAAGAAATTTGGGTTATTTGCATCTTAATTATGACGTTATAACTGTTTGTTCTTGCATATTTTATCTTAAACATGATGTATAATCCGTGAAATTACTGTCTTTAAAATGGTCAGTAATGTTTTCAACTAGTTTATGTCTTTAAGTTGAGTTTATAAGTTTATTTCATTCATACATTTATGGTCATAGAAACATTTAATAAATGTAATGAAAGATGGCTAATTCAAATAAGAAATGTTCACTTCACACTGTTGCTATGGTAACATCATGTAGCAAAACTGTCCGCTGTAAACAAGAATTCTTTAGGAAATGTTAAATTTTGACCAGTTGACTGACATGTTTTCTTTTTAAAATTTGATGACAAAATAATCTAATAACTATAGAAAATTATTTAATTTGGATTGTGTTATATTATTATGTCATAAGGGCAATTATCAATCAGGGGTGCAGCCATCTTTCAGTCGGGGGGGGGGGCGATCGTGGCATAAGCAACCCAAAAATGTTTTAAAGATGAATTTTACAAAAATTGATGCAACTTCCTTCAAAATTGAGCTAGAAGCTTCAAGTCAAAAGCATTTTAACCCAAAAATGACAACAGATTGAATGCATTGGTATTTTTTAAATAATTTTCTAACCTGGCATCTAGTTGCCCCCGTGGCCCTCTAAGCATACTTGCGGCTCCTATGACTCCCAAAATCATCCTAGTGGCCCCAAGATGCCCCAAAAAGCATCCAAATAGCCCCCATATGCCCCCCAAAAGCATCATAGTGGCCCCATGTGGTCCTCAAAAGCATCCTAGTTGTCCCCAGTGGCCCCCAAAAACAAATTGGTGCTGCTATGAGGCCCTCAAAAGTATCCTAGTACCCCTCTGTGACCCATGAGATCAACCCAGCGGCCCCCTGTGGCCCCAAAACGTTACCCCGAAAAGCATCTCAGTGGCCCAAAGTGGCCTCTAAAAGTTCTCCAATGGCCTCAAACTGATTCTAGAGGCTCCAAAAGCTTCCCAGTTGCCCCCCAGTGACCCCCAAAAAGCATACTAGTGACAGCCAGTGGCCCAAAAAGCATCCAAGTGGCCCCATTATGCCCCCTAAAAGCATCCTAGTGGCCTCCGTAAGCATCCTATTGACCCATGTGGCCCCAAAAAGCATCTCAGTGGCCTTTAGAAGCCCCATGTGGACCTCAAAATCATTCTAGTTGCCCCCAGTGGCCCGAAAAGCTTCCCATTTCCCCCGCCAGTGGCCCCCAAAAAGCATAGTAGTGACACCCAGTGGCCCAAAACACATCCATGTGTCCCCACTATGCCCCATAAAAGCATCCTAGTGGCCCCCGAAAGCATCCCATTGGCCCCCTGTGGTCCCAAAAAAGCATCTCAGTAGCCCCAGGTGGCCTCTAAGAGCATTTCAATGGGCCCTAAAATCATTCTAGTGGCCCCCAGTGGCCCAAAAAGCTTCCCATTTGCCGCCCCAGTGGCCCCAAAAAGCATACTAGTGACACCAAGTGGCCGCCCAAAAAGCATCCAAGTAGCCCCATTATGCCCCCTAAAAGCATCCTAGTAGCCCCCGAAAACATTCTATTAGCCCCCTGTGACCCAAAAAAAAGCATCTCAGTGGCCCTGGGTAGCATATAAAAGCACTCCAATGGGCCCATGTGGACCCAAAAATCATTTTAGTGGCCCCCAAAAAGCATACTAGTGACACCCAGCGGCCCAAAACGCATCCAAGGGCCCCATTATGCCCCCTCAAAGCATGTAAGTGGAGAAATTTACTATTCTAGTATCTTCTTTTCTAAGAAATATAAAGTACTAATGATACTGTGCAAACATCTTCCAATATACTAAAAAAAACGTGCCATATTCGGGACAGACACTATTGGTTTAAAGCTTTTCTTCTATCTAATGGTTCTATCTTATTGTTTATGGGAGGGGGGGGTTATGTTAATACAATATGATGTTGCTATGGTAACCAGGTGAATATGCAAGGTGAATCAGAAAATGCGTGGATGATGTAGATTAACTGACTGGCATACTCATTATAGTATCATAGCAGCTTTTGTGATTATTTTCTTGAAATGAGGTAGAATTGCTCAAAATGATTCTAAATTGATACCCTGTCATTTGACATTCACCATAAAACGAGGTCAAAGTGAAGACTATGATTGATTCTCATTCCATTTCTTTACAAGTATGAATATCTAAGCGCAAATGCCAAAGAGAAAGGACCTAACACTGTAAAGAAACCCAGCAAGAAAAGCAAACTTCAGCTTCCATTTGATGAAAGTTTCATATACACCAGAGCTATCATGATGACAAAGATAGAAGCAAAACTGGAAAAGTCGTGAAAAATGGGGACGATATATTCACCTGGTTACCATAGCTAACATAGGCATAGCCAGGGTGTGTGATGAGTGCACCAGGAAGTTGCATCAATTTTTGTCAAATTAAACAAAATCTTTAAAACAATTTGTGTCGAACCCCCCCCCCCCCCCCCCGACTGAGAGCATGCTGCGCCCCTGATTAACAATTGCCCTTATGACATCATAATATAACTCAATCCAAATTAAATAATTTTCTATAGTTATTAGGTTATATTCTGTCACCAAATGTTAAAAAGAATACATGTCAGTCAAATGGTCAAAATGTAACATTTCCTGAAGAATTCTCTTGTTTACAACGGATCATTTTGCTACTTGCTGTTACCATAGCAACAGCGTGAATTGGACACTTCATTACATTTATTCGATGTTTTATGACCATACATGTATGAATGTAATAAACTAATAAACTCAACTGAAAGAAATAAACTAATTAACTAGTTAAAAGCATAACTGACAATTTTAAAAATACTAATTGCAGATTTATACATCATGATTAAAATAAAATACACAAAAACAAACAGTTATGGCGTCATAATTAAGATGCAAATCACCATATTTGCATAGTTTATGAACTGTATGATTGCTGCATCTATTACCTTTCATTTGGTGCAAATTTCATCGAAATCTGAGCAATAATGACGAAGATATGGGCCAAACACCGAAAAGAGCCCCTAAAAGTGGGTGTGGCATATTTACTTTGTTACCATAGTAACGCTGCCGCGGATTCAGAGTTGCCAACTTAATATATTTTGAGTGCCTTTTCTATTACCTTCCATTTGGTGTGAATTTCATTGAAATCTGAGCAATAATGAAGGAGATAAGGGCCAAACACTGAAAAGAGCCCCTAAAAGTGGGTGTGGCTTGTTTACTTGATTACCATAGCAACGCCGTCGCGGATTCAGAATTGCCAACATCATTTTTATTTGTAATTATCAAATATAGTTCATAAAAATATATGTCGCTTAGCTCGCCTCTAAAAAGGACACGGAATTACCTTTGCTCCCATACTACTAATCACATTCAAATTTTCAGGGATTATACATCCATATATAGTTAGTTGTCATGCAAAGGTTGATCTTGATTGGTCAATTGGTTACCATGGCAACACAATTTTATTGCAAAATATTGTAAATATTAAGGGTAAATCTACTGTTTCCCTACAAACAAATGATAAGTTGTCATTTTTAATTTTTTTCAAAATGAACGCAAAGTTGAGCTTAATACATATTGAAGGAGTTTACAACAAGATAACATGATAAATAGATGAATAGGATGACATATTTGGCGCATGTTTGATAGCTACTGTTCAATTTAATACAACGAGGGCGTGGCACTTTTTGTTCTTACAATAACAAATGATTTCATGTTGACAGAATCATATTTACAAGGGTAATTAATACATACGTTATTTTCTGGTATGGTGAGTCTAATCATCTTTTGTCAATTGGTTGCCATAGTAACACAACATAATGTATGTAAATCGTTGGTAGAGGTCATTTCAGGTAATCATTGTCAAAAATTGTTTATTACATTCATCCTTAAGAACTGTTTTAGTGTATGATCTTTTTTTAACAAATACAAGTTTGGATAATATTGATATGCGTTTGCTATGGTAACACAACTAGCTAATAATGCTGTTTCTTGAAATACTGCTCTGTTTGTCCGTCTGCCCACATGTCTGTCTAAGCATTTCCTGACCCATTTACTAATCGCAGATTGGTGTTATATGTGACAAAATGGTGATTCTTGACAGCTTAGACTCTAGAAGATGTACCAACTTAGACTCTGAAGGCTATATCAATCTTAACTTTTGGATGTTGTACCCATTTTAGACTCTGGAGGATGTACCCATTAAACACTAGAGGCTAAACCCTATAGACTCGAGAGGCTGTACCATCTTAGATTCATTTATTAATCACATATTGATGTTATTTGTGACATAATGGTGATTCATGACATCTTAGACTCTAGAAGATGTATCAACTTAGACTATGTAGGCTGTATCAATCTTGGATTAAATATGCTGTACCCATCGTAGACTCTGGAGGATGTACCCATTAAACACTAGAGGCTAAACTCTCTAAGACTCTAGAGGCTATACCAGCTTAGACTCTTGGAGGCTACACCCATCATAGACTCTGCATCTAAAAGGTGTACCATCTTTTCTCGAAGGCTGTTCCCAGAACTCATCAAAGGCCGAGGGGGCTATATCCATTGTAGACTCTTGAGGCTATATTCATTATAGACTCTGGAGGCTATATCATCCTAGACTCTTGGAGGCTGTATCCATTGTAGACTATGGATGCTCAATACCATCTTAGGCTTTTGGAGGCTATACCATCTCAGACTCGTGAAGGCTGTACTATCTTAGACTCTTGGAGACTGTACCCTTCTTTGACTCCTGACTTTCATAGAATTCATAGACTATTGTGGCTGTACTATCTTTGTACTCCAGAGGCTGAATCCAAATTATACTTTGAACCTATACCATATTAGTCTCTGGAGGCTGAATTCATATTTTACTCTAGAGGTTGTACCATATTAGTCTATGTAGGCTGTATTAATTTTAGATTATAGATGCTGGGCCATCTTAGATTCTTGGAAGCGAAGGTTATAGCCATCATAGAAGTACATTGTTGCTCATAAATATGGAATATTAGATTTGGCAGCTAAGAATTCAAAGTTTGGAGTAAAATAACTTTTATTTGGAGTTGGCTCAGACATTTATTGTCTAGGCAAATCATAACCACATACATGTATTTCACCTACATATAAACATTTTTTAGAGAAAAATATTAACATTTAAGTTGAGAAAATTACTGTTACTTAAACAGGGGTACGCTAAGAATTTTTGCATTTTCAAAACACCCCGATCCATATCGTCATGTAAAAGAGATCAAACAAAATAAACATCTGGTCATGAATATTGAAGTGTCCTCTATCCAATGATAGCACTAATATGTGTAATGTCCTCTTTGTGCTGCAATCAGAACATCAACCCTACGGGAACAGCATTGAATGAAACATCTGACCTTTCAAAGTGAAATAAGGCCTCATTCCTCAATCTGGGCAGTGCGTAACGTCTCTGAATTTTGAGTTGGGGGTCCAAGTCACGAATCTCATTACCAAGGTCGTCCCACATTTGCTCTACATTAGCCTGATTGGCTGACTTTTGTGCCCATGGTAGCTGGTCCACATTGCCTGCCCTAATGTAATCCAACACGATGCTACTAGCATATGCAACAGCATGATCATTCTGCAGTCGAATGTTGCCCCAAAACACTCTGTTTACATGTGGTACTTGATGGAGGTCCAAAAGGTCAATTTACTCTGAAATTATGTTTGGAAATCTCCAAGGGGGTGCAATTGCTGTAGTACTGCTCCAAACAACCTCTGTAATACTGCTCCAAACATAAATAGGGTCGCCTTCATGGACTGCCACATCAGTAAGTGTCCTTATTGTCTCTTTCACCTAGTCTACGACAGAAACGAACACAATTATCAACTTTGTGGAGGACACATCTTATTTCTTCACATGCTGTCATGTGACACTAAAGATTAGGTCCAACGTTTTGGTGCTTTCCTGCCCATTGAAGGCACCTTTCTTTGTTATAATTAGTCAGCTGTGGTCTCTTTAAAGGTCTCATGGCCTTGCATCCATTATAAAGAAATCACTGGTTGTCTATAGCTCTGGAACACGGGTTTTGAGGTGAGACAGCCATTCATCTCGTTGACTACTGGTTGACTTAAAGCGATTTTGATGACATAAATGCAGCAGGTGGTGGTCTTGACTTACATTTTTCTCTCTATGGCTACTATTGCTGTGACCTGGAGTCATATCCCAGTGCATTTGGTACCACTGCAAAATTTTAGAGACTGTTCCTGACACACCCCTGGGGTCCTGGCAATGGCAGTTTCTTTCATGCCAGAGAGCCCCATATGACTTGCCACGCTCTTTTTCGCTTATTCTATGGGGCATGCCTTCTAAAAACTCTTCCAACTCTAAATTAAATTTTTATAAAATGTACACAATGAATACAACTAAGATTTTGGACACATCTTTCAAGTTATCAATATCATTGGGTCATGGGGTCACCTGAGTGAATACACGTTTAATCAACCATAAATGTTTTAACTTTTCATACCAATCAGTTTTAAATAAATAAGTTGTATATGCACAACTGATGAGGGAATGAGAACACATTACCAATTTTCATCAAAATGTTATCATTTTGTAGAAATTCCATCTAACAGTTCGTATCTATAGAATATTCCATATTTATGAGCAGCAGTGTAGATGTACCCATTAAACTCTTGAGGCCATATTAGACTCTAATTGTTAATTCTAATCGTAGACTATACCATTTCTAACTTTGGAGACTGAACCATCTTAGGCTCTAACAGGATCTTAAGAGGTTCTGGACAAATCATTTGATTCTGGACTTGTCATATTTTTTTTTCAACGAAATCACATCCAAGGGTTGAATTTTTATTAGCTATTTAGAGAGTGAGTCCTGCCTAGTATTAATTTCAATAAAAAAGTTAAAATAGAACCCTATTTGAGAGTCAATCTAATACTTACATTGCATTGATAAATTAAGGCAAATCCTGAAATATTTTTAAAGTGCGTTTTTTAATGAAATATTATCCAGCAAGTATTTAAATGAAACGGTCTTATTTAAATACAAATCATAACATGATATTTTTCATGAAACATTTTTCAATGAAATTCAATTGAAGGGTCAAGATAAAACGAGCTAATTTAGCTGAAAACCCTTACATGATGATGTGTTTTCATAACTTCTTTCATAAAATTCCATCAAGGGGTGAAGATAAAATGATCGAATTTAAGTGATTTAAGGATCACGAGAATATGTTTTCTTTGATATTTTCTATGAAATCCCATCCAATGGTCAAGGTAAAATTTTGATTTTGATTTTGATTTGGTCACGTGTTCGAAAGATCCATATAAGGCCCATAGAACCATATAGGAACGTCATTTTGAATGTCACGTGATAGATCCATATAAGGCTTTTAGAACCATTTATGGAAAGATGAGGGAAGCCCCTTGTAGAATTACTTATTCCAGGTGATTAACTCACTATAAGATGTAATTGATCCATTTAATATCTAGGTCAACAAAACCATGCTCTTTTCAAGATGGCGTCTAGTTCTATTTATTGCCGCTAGATGGCCTCAGCGCATAACACAATACTGACAGCACAATCATGGATTGTGCTAAACTTACATTTGTAATTATAGTTTCATGTCATTACACAACATCTCCCTCTTTAAGTTTAAGTATCACTTTAAACAATTGTATCTCAAAAGTCAATAAAATAAAACTTTACATTTAAAGTCTCTAATGATGCTGTGCATGAATAACATCTTGGCTTTAATTGTCTCTGTATGAAATAAACTAAAATCTCAATATATTAAACACACTTTTACTGTCCACAGTTTTTACATACAAACTGTTTATGAATGAACACACTATATATTTCACTTTATGCAAATGTTATAACCTAGAACTATTAGTTCTGGTATCTGAGTGGCTTCACTACTGCTCTACCACTACGTGTGGTGTATCCACTCATACTTGTTGAAGCACTGTTGGAACTACTAATACCCTGGTTGCCACTAGCATGAAATGAAGGTGTTTGAAGCTCAGTATCTGTGCTTAGATTGGGAACCTTGCTGGGTGGAATATTCTTAATAGGACTCTCAATCTGATTTGTAACTGGTCTTGCATGTGACTCAAGAGTTTGAGGGCAATCAGTATTTTGGAACAGTTTATCCCATGAAAGCTTTGGTTTTAACATGGCTTGAGTTTGGAGTAGATTCTTTCTATTTCTCCGATAAAGAGTCCCCTCATGATTAACAATATATGAACGCGGAGTTTGCGCTTTTCTCTCTACTTTCGCTGGTGAACTCCACTGTTTTTCTTTGTCTAACTTGATTCTAACCCGATCTCCCGGTTTTAGTTCTGGTAAGGCTTTTGCCCCTTTGTTAGAATTGAAATTCTTTGCATAAATCAGTTTTGCTCTCTGATCGCGATTTCTCATTTCTCTCATATCCGACCAATCAGGATCAAGATTCTTTGAAATAGTGGGTAATGTGGTTCTCAAGTTACGTCCCATGAGCAGCTGTGCCGGGCTTTTGCCTGTAGCATTAACTGGAGTTGCACGGTGACTCATAAGACCTAACTGAGGGTCATTTGTTGATAAAATACGCTTGGCCGTTTGAACTGCGCGTTCTGCGAGGCCGTTAGCCTGCGCAAAATGTGGACTACTCGTTACGTGTTTGAAATCGTATTCTTCTGCGAACCGCTTAAACTCATATGACTTAAATTGAGGTCCGTTGTCCGATATCAAGGTCTCAGGAATACCGAATCTTGCAAACACAGTTTTAAGTTTGTCAATGACCTGTTGGGAAGTCACAGACCCAGGAACATGTAAAACCTCTAAATAACGTGAAAAGTAGTCAACTATTACAAGATAGTTCTTTTTAGCATGTTCTAGAAGGTCCGTGGCTAGTTTTTGCCAAGGTCTGTCTGGTAATGGTGTTGGTAATAAAGTCTCGCTTGGATTTGAAGCTCGCTTTTCTTCACAATGTTGACAATGAGCGACTTTATTTTGAATGGCACTTGAAAGGCCTGGCCACCAAACACTTGTGGCAGCTCTCTCCCGACATTTTTGAATCCCAAAATGACCCGCGTGAATCTTTTCTAGAATATCATCACGCATTGACATGGGGATAATGATTCTATTCCCGAATAGAAGTAACTCATCGTAAACGCTGATAGAAGCGCGCGCATCGTAATATGGTCTCAACTCAATAGACACATCTTTGTGATATTTGGGCCAACCAGAAAGTGTATATGCATATACTCGCGATAAATTACTATCTGACTTTGTTGCCTCTCTTATCATGTCTAATCTGGTGGGTGAAATAGGTATATCAGTAATCACTGATTTGACATAACTCTCAATACTGTCGATACTGTCTTGAGCTCCAAAAGTGGAATTTAATGGAGATCGCGATAACTTATCCGCAACTACCAAATTTTTCCCTGCGCAATGTTCAACCTCGGGATTATATCTAAGTAACCGTAGCAACATCCGCTGACATCTTATCGGAGCTTTGTCTATATCCTTATCCCTAATCAAAGGTACCAATGGTTTGTGGTCCGTCAAAAGTTTGAACTTTTCACAACCTATGAGATATCGATCAAACCTCTCACATACCCAAACTGAGGCCAGGCACTCTTTTTCGATTTGTGCATATCTTGTCTCAGCATCAGTCAAGGTACGTGATACGAAACTTACCGGAAGCCATCCTTTCTCATGTTTCTGAAAAATTGCTCCCCCTAACCCGTAGGAACTGGCATCTGCACTTACCATTGTAGGACTTCCAATTTCATAATACACTAAACTCGGTGCTGTGGAAAGCATGGACTTGACCTTATCAAAAGCATCTTGTTGTATATCTGTCCATACCCACACATTATCCTTTCGCAATAGCTCATTGAGCGGCTTCAAAACCGTCGATAAATTTGGCACAAACCGACCAAGGAATTGAACCATCCCGAGGTACCGTCTTAGCTCTTCTACGTTAGAAGGCTTTTGCATGTCCACAATCGCTTGTACTTTCTTTGGATCTGGGCTCATTCCATTTTCACTGAAAATGTATCCAAGAAATTCAATGCTTGATTTCCGGTACTCACATTTCTCGCGATTCAATGTCACATTCATGTCTTTTAATCGTTTGAGAACATTGTCAAGATTCTTATTATGCTCTTGAACTGTTTTGCCATACACAAGGATGTCATCCATCCAAACTGATGTTCCAGGCATATCTTTAAGAATCTCAGACATTGTCCTCTGATAAATCTCAGGTGCACAACTTACCCCCTCTGGCAATCTTTGGAAACAAAACCGCCCAAACGGTGTAATAAATGTGGTCAACAGTTGCGACTCCGGATTTAAAGGTATCTGGTGATAACCGCTCTTGGCATCCAATTTTGAAAATGTGTTGCATTTTGCCAACTTGTGTGTAATATCATCTAGCGTAGGCATAACGTATCTTTCACGTTTTACAGATTGATTCAATCTTTTCAAATCCACCGCTATACGGACATCCAACCCGTTTTTCTTCAAAACCGGAACCATAGGCGCTACCCAATCAGTGGGCTCTTCGACGCGGCGTATAACTGACCTTTCAACCATTTTCTCTAACTGCTCTTGGCACGGTTTCATTAGATTTAATCCAATGCGTCGCGGCACGGCGAGTGAATATGGTTTACAATCCTCATTTAATGATATGGTTACTGGTTTACATTTCATTATGGGTAATTCGCGAGATTTTGTACTTTTGCCGACGGTATCTCCGGACATAATAATCTTTTCTTCACGAACATTGCTTACCCACTGATTACGCGTCACTAGGCTCATTTTGTCTGCTGCGGCTCGACTAAGTAAACAATCAGTCTTATTTTTGACTACTATAGTCCGCATTTTATATTTTACATTGCGATATGGCACCTCTGCTACAAACTCTCCTACCACAGATAAATCCCCCCCAGGACTAGTTACAGACCTACCCCCCATAGACTTCAACTTGGGCTTGGGGTCTAACTGAGTATAAATATCATGACTGAGCACAGACACATCCGCCCCAGTATCAATTTTGAAATCAATGATATTGTTGTTTACTGGCAACAAAATTCTCCAGGGTTTTACATTAGTAGATCGAACCGTACTTACGTTCACATTATCAATGTAGAAAACATCATCAATGTCGTCTGAACTGTCGTCACATTTGACCTCTCTGACATCCTTCTTACTGGATGTTGATCGGCACTTTCTCCCGTAGTGCCCCATTTTTCCGCACTTATTACATTTTCGATTAGCCGCCGGGCAATGTCCCCTATCATGTGTAAGTCCGCACTTAGAACAATCATTACGGATGGCAGTTTGGGAATCTGGCTTCTTACTGGAAGCCTCAGATTTTTGTCGCACTGGCTTTGACTTGCTGAAATTAAATGTCTTTCGATCCTTAATCGCTGATACGGTTTCAACTTCAGTCGACAGAGCCTTATTCTCGAGTTGTACTTGTTCCTTGCTCCGTACCATAGCTATAGTCTGGGACAATGTTAATTCTGGTTCCCTTGGTTCCTGTAGCTTTAATGACAATTCAGAGTCAGTAATGCCAATAATAATCCGCATTAAAATCCGTTCATCCTTGTCGGTGAACTCACATTTAGCAGCTTGCTCGTAAAGTCTACGAATATATTGTTCAACTGGTTCACCTTTAGCCTGCGTCATCCTTTCAAATGCAGTACGTTCATATACAATATTTCGTTGCGGAATAAAATATCCATCAAAACGCTGGATCACTAGATCATAGTCCGGCTCTACACTAGCAACAATTGCACCTTGAGCAGCTGGCTGACCTTCCTCACCTTCAATAACAGGTGTTGGTGGAAATACAAATGTTTCATATATTTTCTCAGACTCTGATCCCATTGCATACAATAATGCACTCACTTGCACCTCATTAGGCTTCTTGAATAGTTCTGTAGCAAGCCTGAACCTGTGGAATCGCTTCTTCTATGCAGGCCATAAGTTTGGTGTAGCGAAATTAAATCCCTCTGGTGGTGGTAATTTACACGCCATTATCAATATCTGATATGTTTATTTGGCACTGATACAATGTTAATCCAGTGAAGATATCTATGATAAACTCCAATTAATTCTTGCAAGCTTTCATAAATTGATAAATTTTCTGTCAAAATTTTTCAAAGTATTTTCCTCTTCACTCTACTCACTGTTCAGTCCATTTCAGAGCATTTCAGGGTTCTATGGTTCATCTGACACTATGTAGAGTTGCTTATTCCAGTTGATTAACTCACTATAAGATGTAATTGATTCATTTAATATCTAGGTCAACAAAACCATGCTCTTTTCAAGATGGAGTCTAGTTCTATTTATTGCCGCTAGATGGCCTCAGCGCATAACACAATACTGACAGCACAATCATGGATTGTGCTAAACTTACATTTGTAATTATAGTTTCATGTCATTACACAACACCCCTGACACCTGTTTCACGATTTTTATGCACTTCATTATTGTACCGAAGTTTGCCGATTCGATTCGTCGTATTTCGGAATCCTGGTGACAATTTTATACTCCATTGGAGTATTTTTGACCTACTTCTTATGACGGAAATTCCCGAACCTTGTTCGGATTAATCCGGATTTTCTGACCTACTTTATCTACCGAGATTTCACGAGTTAACATTCGTCTCATTCCGGAATCCTGGTGACAATTTTATACTCCATTGGAGTATTTTTGATCTACTTTTTCTGGATTTTGCCCTACTTATTATATCTTGACAACAAGCAAATCAAAAAGTTCGACATGAACGGGTCTCGATCAACTAACCTAGACTATGGAAGCCAGGCACGCTAACCATGAGACCAACGAGCTACCGATATGAAAGAACAAAAGTATTATATATTTATACCGAGCGTCAATTCAAAATGATCCTCACTTTTGTCTCCACTTAAATACGACTCGTCAGTTGTATCCAGAATAGTAGAATGCCTATGGCGCTAGTGAATAACCAAGTCCCAGGTGAGTGGTTCGTATCCCTCCGTGATATACTATTTTTGTTTTATTAAATACGACAGAAAGGAGCAAGGTGTAGGTTGAAAACAAGACGTTAGTTTGTTTCAAAACAGTTTGGAAACATTAATCTCTGATAATTTAAGGTTTTCCACTCCTGAAGGGCCTCTAGATCTATGAAATTCAATAATCCACTCAGTAAAAATACGATTTCTCTGCAACCTGATGTCCAATCAAGATCATTCAAATATATATGTGTTCCTGACACGTTTGGGCGTCCGGGAATAAAATTGCTTGTGAAAACTATTTACAAAAGTGTTCCAGAGACCCTTATCTACTTGGCTAAGGTTTTATTTGAAGATACATTGCCTTATTAGCAGGTAGAGGGGCATACAGAACACAGAAGCAAATGCTATGTTGAAAATTTTCTATATTTCAATTTGAACCTGTGTTTACATGTCACGTAGGCCAGTGTTTTATATTGGGATTATATGTACTTTCCTTGTTTACATGAACGTAAATCATTACATGAAATCTGCATTCTTCTGGGTTTAATCTGGGTTTGTATTGTCTTATTGGGGCTTTTCGACTTTAAAACAAACCCTACCTAAATGTATTGTGTCTCGGGAACGTTTTTGTAAATAGTTATTATAAACAATTCTGAAAGAATATCACATGTTTTTGTCTTCCCGATTTCAGTCATGAATTACGTCAATTTCTCGTGCAAACATTGGGTAGACGTTGTCATAACCGGATGCCCGAACGTGTCAGGAACATATAGATACTCGAATGATGTTGATTGAACATCAGGGTTGAGAGAAATCGTAATTTCACTGAGTGGCTTCACGAAAAAATAAGCAGCACTTTAGGCCACCTAAATACAACTCGTCAGTTGTATCCAGTTGGAATCCCAGCGTAATGTTTTTAATTATATGGTTGTGCTTTGATTTTACGCTGAAAAGATTTATAAATACGTCAACTTTATATTAAAACATTTATTATCTTTTCAGTTGTATTAAAATGTAAAATATGATATATGTCAGCTTATTGCTTTCTGGAGAACAGTCAAGGTTTAAAGGATCTTGTACACCTGCCATTATGATCTCCCCATGAACAAAAATAAATTCATCTGATTTTTCAAAATAAATATACTGCTTTTATTATTACATTTATATGTACACTAGTATCTTGTTGACCTATATTCAGCACTGTATTGATGAATGGGCCACTTTTTAGGGCAATATTCAATCATAAAGTTTACAGGGGTAGAGATGCCAAACCAGGAAGTCTTTTTGTGTCTGTCAAAATCCATTTGCATCCTACACATCCCTACATCTTATCAAAATATGTTATTAATTAATGAATCATAACAGTATAATCTTTGGATTTACAAAGTTGTATGGGATTTCATAAGTGTAAAAGTTGCTTTTGAAGCATTTTTCTATAGCCATTTTGTAGGAAAAAAATGATGAAAAAAATGAATAATCTTTTAATTTGAAGTATGACCTGAATCGATTGCAAACTTTATAAGTGCACATCTGATCTGAAATACCATTTGTGTCATATTGTGAAATTATTTAATTTGCAATCGATTCAGGTCATGGTGTATTTTAGGTATTTTTGTGAAAATCAATAGAAACCAATGGCCTCCATTGGAATCTGATGGTATCCACATGTTAAGTCAATAGAACACATCCAATGTCAAGTCAATACACCCTTGCTGAACTTAATGACCCCAACCTCAGCCCATGTGGGGCCAAACGCTTAAATATTTTCCAAAGTATTATGTAACATTGTATTCTTTATATTACACCTAAAAATGATTCATTTTGTTCATGGGGAGATCATAATGGCAGGTGTACAAGATCCTTTGGTACAATGAATCGGACACTCATGTAAATCGACATGGTTATAACATTGAACTCAATTCAGTAAATTAGTTATTTCTATGAATCACAGCGGGATTGGTTTCATTTTATATGATTGCCAACTCTGGCGGTTTTTTTGTAAATGCTTTTGACCGCTGGAAATGTGAAACTGATACAGTATTATTCAATTGTTTTATGTCTTGGTCATATTTGCTCCGATTTTCACTACGGCGCCCGGCCGATTGAGTATTGTGTTCAGAAATGTATTCAATTTTGAACAAAATACTCGCAGCAAATGTGATCCAGGAATTACACAGCGGTATTTCGAACATACTATTGTTGCTTAACCACGACCTAGCCAATTTTAAAATCATACTCCTTATTTAAATCCAAGTAAACGATCAATGTCTAGGTATTTGGCGTTTGATGATACTATGGCCCTTGGCGAATTATGATTAGATGAACTGAGGTCAACATTAATGTTTCTTGTACAAGGTCATCCCAAGGTCTAAGATAAATATTTAGGTATTTTACGTTTCAAGACCTTTGGACAAATTCGATTCAACGATGTATTAAAGTTAAAATGTATACAGAGATAAAATAGGTTATCTCCTATCGTTTCCTTGTGTATACGTTTATGTCTCTGCGTAATAACGCAGATGCGAGCAGGTAGTTACCAATCTCACCACAAGGTGGCTCGTTCGGGTCAGATAGCATAGCGGGTATGGTAGAAAGTTCCCTTTAACTTAAAGTACATCTGTTTTCGTGGTTCAATTTTCATATCACCCTTAAAATGTATCTAATAGCAATGCAATTAAAATATGTCCAGTGAACGAAAATGCAATACAAGAATAGATATTTCACTTTTTGTGATTTTGTAACAATGGGGTTATTTTTTGTATATGTAACATGGTCATTTTCACATTTTATATTATTACTGTTCATATTAGTCAATCCCTATTCATCTCAATATAACAGGTCCCTAAGTAGGTTGTTTGCAGTTTTACTCTTTTAATACCATGTTCACTTTTCACCTTGAGTTATTCAACTATGCAAACTGTGTCAGTTTTATATATCTATTGTTCCCCTATATGGTCTTTCTCACTCACATGTAGCTGAGTTTGCATTGGGTGTTGGCTTGTCAGTAGTTGCTGTAAGAGTTCATGTTGTACATTACAGAGCATTGTATTTTAAACATTGAAGTTTGAAATATACTATTTTATATATATTTTAATTTGAAGTTCGAGTTATTTTATTGCCACCCACGGGCCTTCCACACGCCCATTTACATATAACGCTTTGAAACAACTTTAAAAAGTGAGCAATGTCAGTGTTGTGATAATAGAGAATTTTCGTTATAAGTTGTTTCAAAAACTTATACGTATACTTATAGTTTAAAGGGTCTTGTCGAACTAAAATCAATTCAAATTGATTTTCATAATCTGTACCAAGTGGGGCATAACTATTCCCGATATAGTCAAGCTTCATCATCAACTAGGGACTGCGAATACAATGTCCTTTGCTAGTGTTAATTATGAACACGATAAACTAAATTCTAGTTGACGGGTCCTTGTAGTGTACGATAAACAAGACCCTTTAAAGTGAATCACTACACGAACGAGTCGATCATTTCAAAGTTCTCATGAAATTATAAGGTCAATTTTTAAGTTTTTACGTATAAAAGGGCCTTTATACGCAGATTATAAACTTACAGAGTTGGATCTCCGCATAGTATATGTGTGGACCTACTGACCAGAATGGCTTATTAAAATTAATCGGATGAATAGGCATAGTATCCAATCAAATAGCTCGACTCATTCATTAGCTGAACTAATTCTCCCTTCGTTATTTCTACAAGGTGATTCAAAACGATCATCTACAAAAAATATATTTGAGAGTAGATAAATCTGTAAAACCCGTGTGCTATATCAGCCTATTTGATTCTAGAAAACACATTTGACACAACTAAACATGCTTTACATCAAGGGGGTACGGATGGTATGCCATTGGCCCTTTTTATTACCGTCCTAGGAGATATTTCCCGACGAATTAGGAAATTATGAAACACCTTGTTTATTGGGTTTATAAGTATAAGTATACGTATAAGTTTTTAAAAAACTTATAACGAAAATTCTCTAATAACGCCCCTCATACCTATTTATTACAGGTCGTGTAGACCATTGTTGCCTGATTTATAGCAAAAACATTGACTTTTGCACGTTGATGATGATGATGATGATGATGCGCCTCTTATAATAGATCTCATATCTTAGAAGCATATCAGTTAAAAAAATACTAGAAGACCTTACATATTTTGCCATGCACTGCGCCTATTCATTTGGCAATTCAGTTGTAAATTTTATCTTGAAAAAAATAAATCTTCCAAATTTGTTGAGTTTTCTTGCAGAAATCGCCTACCCCCCCCCCCTCCATCCATTTTGTATGATCACAAGGCGTGATTTAAGCTGCTGATATTCTTCTTTAAACGAGTCGGATTTTCAAAATCTATAAGTTGGACTCCCTTTATAGAAGCTTTGATGCTTAATGCTGAAATTTTATTGTTTATCCATACATTTTAAGAAAAAATGTATAACAAAAGATGTTAAAGCCAAATGTTGCCCTAAAAATTCAGAAAATGTAAAAAATTTCGAATTTTCTATGTACAGGCCTTGTTGCCCCTTTAAGAAGCTTAATATGTAAATTATCTAATCAAACACTTCGTCCACCATTTTGAAACACTAATCAATCCAATCTGTGCTAGCGATTCATAGGGCGAGCCAGTGGGATATTTCCAGGGTTCATACACACCTGGAAATGTCAGGGAAATTGACTTGATTTTCCAAGTGCTGGAAATGTCAGGTAATTTTAAAATTAGGTCAAAAGGGCCAAAGATGACCGGGAATTTTGAAACGGTAGACATGTCAGGGAAATGTCAGGGAAATTTGTATCAGTGTTGAAAAAATAATGTTCCAGAGATAAATGTTTCCAAACTGTTTTGAAACAAACTAACGTCTTGTTTTCAACCTACACCTTGCTCCTTTCTGTCGTATTTAATAAAACAAAAATAGTATATCACGGAGGGATACGAACCACTCACCTGGGACTTGGTTATTCACTAGCGCCATAGGCGTTCTACTATTCTGGATACAACTGACGAGTCGTATTTAAATGGAGACAAAAGTGAGGATCATTTTGAATTGACGCTCGGTATAAATATATAATACTTTTGTTCTTTCATATCGGTAGCTCGTTGGTCTCATGGTTAGCGTGCCTGGCTTCCATAGTCTAGGTTAGTTGATCGAGACCCGTTCATGTCGAACTTTTTGATTTGCTTGTTGTCAAGATATAATAAGTAGGGCAAAATCCAGAAAAAGTAGATCAAAAATACTCCAATGGAGTATAAAATTGTCACCAGGATTCCGGAATGAGACGAATGTTAACTCGTGAAATCTCGGTAGATAAAGTAGGTCAGAAAATCCGGATTAATCCGAACAAGGTTCGGGAATTTCCGTCATAAGAAGTAGGTCAAAAATACTCCAATGGAGTATAAAATTGTCACCAGGATTCCGAAATACGACGAATCGAATCGGCAAACTTCGGTACAATAATGAAGTGCATAAAAATCGTGAAACAGGTGTCAGGGGCTTCCCTCATCTTTCCATAAATGGTTCTAAAAGCCTTATATGGATCTATCACGTGACATTCAAAATGACGTTCCTATATGGTTCTATGGGCCTTATATGGATCTTTCGAACACGTGACCAAATCAAAATCAAAATCAAAATTTTACCTTGACCATTGGATGGGATTTCATAGAAAATATCAAAGAAAACATATTCTCGTGATCCTTAAATCACTTAAATTCGATCATTTTATCTTCACCCCTTGATGGAATTTTATGAAAGAAGTTATGAAAACACATCATCATGTAAGGGTTTTCAGCTAAATTAGCTCGTTTTATCTTGACCCTTCAATTGAATTTCATTGAAAAATGTTTCATGAAAAATATCATGTTATGATTTGTATTTAAATAAGACCGTTTCATTTAAATACTTGCTGGATAATATTTCATTAAAAAACGCACTTTAAAAATATTTCAGGATTTGCCTTAATTTATCAATGTAATGTAAGTATTAGATTGACTCTCAAATAGGGTTCTATTTTAACTTTTTTATTGAAATTAATACTAGGCAGGACTCACTCTCTTAATAGCTAATAAAAATTCAACCCTTGGATGTGATTTCGTTGAAAAAAAAATATGACAAGTCCAGAATCAAATGATTTGTCCAGAACCTCTTAAGATCCTGTTCTCTGAAGACTGTACCATTTAAGGCTCTGGAAGCTGATCCCATGTTATATCGAGAGGCTGTACCATCTAAGGGTCGGAGGCTATACGGCTTAGACTTGTGAAGGCATGTATTTATCCTAGGCTCTGAATGCTATAGCAATCAAATGATCTGAAGGATCTACTATCTTGGACTATGGAGACTGATCCCATGCTATATCTGGAAGCTGTACCATCTTATACTTGTAAAAACCGTGCCTATCTTAGCCTCTGGATGCTACAGCAATCATAGCCTCTGAAGGCTGTATCATTTTAGACTCTTGAGACTGATACCGTGTTATATCTGGAGGCCGTACCATCTTAGGGTCTTGAGGCTGCGCCATCTTAGACTCATGGAGGCTGTACCATCTTAGACTCACGGAGGCTGTACCATCTTACACTCGTGGAGGCTGTACCCATCCTAGACTCTGAATGCTATAGCAATCATAGCCTCCGAAAGCTGTGTCATCTTATACTCTAGAGACTGATCCCATGTAATATCTGGAGGCCGTACCATCTAAGGGTCTGGAGGCTGTACCATCTTAGACTAATGGAGGCTGTACCCATTGTAGGCTCTGACTGCTATGGCAATTTTAGATTCTGAATGTTGTATCATCTTGGACTCTGGATGCTGAATACATATTACACTCTAGAGGCTGTATCATATTAGATTCTCGAGACTGCACTAATCTTATACTCTGGAGGCTGTACCATCTATATACTATGGAGGCTAGACCAACTCAGGCTCTTCTGAACTATTCTATGGTCTCAGGTTCTACCATATTAGGTTATTGGATGATATGTTCTGGTATTGAAGCGCACCATATACGCTGTAGATTGAATCATATTCCATGTTATTAAATAAGTCTTTTCAGAACATATGCACTACACTATTTGCGTTTATTATGCTCTGTTACTATGGCAACCCCTTAACCAATCTTGTACAGACTCACTATATTAAAGAATAACATCAGTATCCATGAGCTCTATAAATATAACTTTGACTGGTTTTGTAAAAATAACTATTTTTTAGGAAATTATCCCTGAAAAGTGCCACGCCCACTTTTTAGTAGATAGAGGTAGTCACAATAGAATAGAGTTCAGAGTCAAAGACATAATTTTAATCATCATATTTATCATGTTATCTTATTAAAAACTCCCCAAATATGTTTTTAGGGTACATTAATGTTCATTTTCAAATGATTTGAAGAGAAGTTGCAACATCTGTTATTATAAGAAGCTTCGGATTTACCTGAAATATTAAAGATTTTGAGCAATTAAATTGTGTTCCTATGGTAACCAATTGACTGATTAATGTCAAAACTGTTGCGACAACTCACTATACATAGGTGCATGATCCCTGAAGATTTTATAATGATTGGAGTTATAGAACAGAAATTATTAATGATAATAATAGTACCCCCTCATAAAATTGCCCCAAGGGGTATAAATGGTGATTTTAAGGTTTTCATCTGCTTAGATTTTTGATATGTTGTTTTACTTACCTATGGCTATTGATTACACTAGGTTTACTCTATATTGTAATTTTTTCATTTATTTGTGAATATTTACAACGGTTTTACTGGAGTATATATAAAGATCCCACATTTCAGATACAATATTTGGATCGCTAGTTTAGCGTGGGCCCAATATCTATAAAAGCGGCATGCCGTTTTGTGGTTCCGAATCAATTCTTTAATTTCGTCGTTCCAAAAACGATCGTTGATCAGAAGAAACTTTTTTTCGCCCAATAGACGTGCTTTAGTCAATTTGTCTTCAACATGTATTGTAATGACTTCAGTATGAATGAAATGTCCCTTGGTGTTCTGGTCCTGGATTGTGATCACTGCGTCAAATGTGAAATTCCAAGCAATTTCTAGACGTGCAAAGATAGTCTAGGAACTCCGCGTATCTAGAGATTCCAAGACGTGTCAAGAGGTGCAAAGACCTCGCGTGTAAAGAGCGTGTCAAGAGTTTTGATATCTCTTTGCACAGCCTTATCAAAACAAACAGTATAATTAGACCGGCCACATGTTGTTATGCCCTATAGTCGCGCTTAATTATACTTTACTAGGATTGGAATATAACAATCATTTTAATTTCGTGTTAATAATAATTTGTGTTTTTTAAATAATTATCAAAATAAAATCAATTTAAAAGTATGTGTGTGCGTGTAAGTATAGCCAATAGCTTAGTCGAAATGAGTAGACGTGTGCAGATGGAGATCGCCTATCTATTTTGCTAAATCTGACATTTTTACAGGATCATGATATAGATCAAATGAAAACACGAAATGTGTTTTTCTTAGGTTTATCTACCCTGATTTCGAGTGATTTTAACTTGGACGCATATTCCTCTTTTAAAACAGTTTGAATAATTAACAAAGTCCACTTTGAACTCTGTCAATCAAATTGTCAAATATGTAGATAGCACATGCAGGCCCGAATACAGGGGGGATAGATTGGTTCCAGCGACCCCCCAACCTCCGTGACCAAAATTGCATTTTTACCCCATACTGAGCACCTTTTAAATTATTTTGCCCATTTTTGAACTAACATTGCCAAAGGTGAACTCCCCCTGGAATTTCTTAAAAAAGTAATCCACCCCTTGGCAAATCCTGGCTACGGGTCTGAAACGTCATTCTGATCTTTCTGTTTCACCTGAAACATGCTCTGATATAATGAGGCATATTCTGTGATCTGAGCATATCAGATGGGAAGAGTTATGAATGTCAATAAGTGTGATTGTTATCATGTAATCATCTACCTTAATGTCAATACATTACATACATACATGTAGTAAGGCATTGTACATGTATTTAACAACAGGTACATCCTTCTTCAAAGGACTTCATTTATACTTGTAAAATACCCTTGCAGCGAGGATGCAACAGGCACAGTTACACACGTTTTATGACCCCAATAAGATGAAATATGAGCTGGGATGAAAGATCTCAAAAATCAAGGGCTGAGAAGATTTGAGATGTCATGGTTTACTATCATGATGCTGAAACATGTGTCGCTTATTGTCACCAGTAATAATCATGATGGGGCGACGGCAGTGCCCCGAGTCTTTTTGATCTGTTTAATCTTATTAGTTACTAATTAAAATTGAATAATTTAGGACCCCGGAAGCAAAACAGCTCTTTGTTATGAAAGGAATACACCAACCACATGGACAGAACCCCTCATGTAAACCATCTATAAATACCTTTGAAAACAATTTGATTTCGATCTACATCTGAATCTCAGATGGAGAGTACTCTTTGACAAGATCAACATTTAAAAGTGTAGGGAAGTTTTGATAAAGATGTTTAATAGCTAATTATTCAGACATATTGTTCTTTCATGTTGACGATCATCGAACATAATTGCAATCAACTTCCATGATATTTGCAATTTTGAATTTGCAAACATTTTGAATGCAAATGTACTCAAGTACTATATCCTGAGTTCTGCCCGGATCCCCGAAAACGTTTAAAATCAAACTCGATTATTTAGCTAGACTTCAGAATAAAGGATTCAATAGAAACATGAAATCCATATCACTGCATAAATTGTGGAATTTCTAGTAATTTTTAGACGTGCTTAGCCGGTCTAGAAACTCGTATCTAGAGATAGGGGAGGGGAGAGAGGGCTAATTTTATAGCTGAAATTAAAAATAGCTTATGATCTATAAATATAATATATAGTTGTTCTTATAATGAACAACTATTGGTTTAATATCTGATATGTGGACGGATATTTCTTGATTTGGTTTAAAAAGAAACTGAATGTAGGGTTGCAAAAATGATGGAGACAAAGACCAGATTTGCAAAATTGGGGGAGTGCATTTTCCCAGGATTTCAAACAATACTATATCTAAAATGTTGCCCCTCATGTATGTTACTGTAATGTGTCACCCTAGACCCCTTTGTACCGTTTATGCCTCAGACATATTTGCTACTCGAATGGTATACTATATCTACGACCAACACCAATCGTTCGGCATTACCCGGGGACACAGTTACACTTCACATTCTTGCATTGCCCGTGTGTCAACCATACGGCGCCCGCGCGGCCAACCTCGTTTTTAAATTTTTGATACACATCACATCTTTCAACTAGAGAGAAGCCCCGGGAGAGAAGCTAATCGGTCTTATAGAAGGCCATGATTTCTTATGATGCATTTCAATGCCTGCATAGAGATTTTTCAAAAATGTTTTCCTAGAACAGCCAGGAAAAATAAATCACATTTTCATTTCCCAGGAACAACATAATCCGTAAGAATCCATTGACATCATTCATTTACATCTAAAATGTACTATTTTGATGTTATATGAGCAAAAATATTTTGACCAACATATTAAACAATCAGACAGACTGGCTCACTTTATGAAAGGCCATTTGTTTCTTCATCTACAGGATATTTCTACGGAAGTTTACAATCAAGTCAATATGTTTATCTTAGTGTTTAGCATAGGTAAGAATGGGGGATGGGCTGGCGGGGGTCCTTCTTTGAATAATTCCAAGGGGTTCATATATTATCACAATTTTGTTACAAAATCACTTGGAAAGTGCATGATTTGAAAGATTATTTGGCCAAGGCGTCCGCTGTTAACATGAGTATGAATTTTATAAAAAAAATTACTTGAATCAAAATCGAAGAATTCCTTGCCCCGTGTGTTCACCATTCACCCCGGGGGTTCACACTCGGCTCAGGTGGGGTACCTTTTTTACATTTGGTATGTCAAGCCAATGGACCCACATTTTAAGACAGATTTTTCCATTTTCTGGTATAAGAATCGGTGTGGAAAAAATGTTACCCCTCAATTGTGGTACGGCATTGGTCCCGGGGCATTGGTCTAGTTGTTACACATATCCTTCATTTGAGGTTGTTCATGATCATTTTACTCAAAGATCTGCCTTCTTCTCGGGGCATTCGATATTTCGAATGGCCTTGGTCTTATATTCTGGATATTTGGTACCCGGGGGTATGGCATTGGTTCTATATTTGGACGTTTGACATGGCATTGGTCTTGTGTTTGGACATTTGATATGGCTTTTTGGGGTTTATTTTAGTTTGTATGAGAACACATTAAATGCCAGCCCCCCCCCCAAATTACAAATCTACATCTATTCTCTCTATCCCAAAGGTGGATCGGAAGAATGAAAAACAGATGCAGACTCGGGACAGTTGCAAGGGGGGATATAATGGAGAAATTCGTTTTGATTTTGAGTCTAACTGAAATATTTTGTCACAAATATTAATTATATACGCAAATAGCCTGTTTTATTAAATGAAACTAGGGCAAAAAATCTATTCATTAAATCTAAAGCCTAGACGATATCTTCTGTAATCAAGGTGGTTTTGGTACACTTCCGCAATTATAAAAACAAAAACATAGACTAAATTATTAATCTTTTGTTATCATATCAGATTAAGTCAGTTTTGTCTCCGATTGTTATGCAGGTGTGTGTATCGACTCCAGTGAACAACATTAAGTGAATCAATCCTTGAAATTCCCAAATTCATTCCAAATTCTGGCCGTTAAACCCCCCCCCCCCCTCCCCCATGTCTCTTAATTACATTTATTTTGCAAATGATATATAAATTATAGATTAAAATATTTCATTTCCGAATTGCACAAAGGGCAACATGTGAAGATAAAACCGCGATCCTAAAGCTACTTGCGAAACAAAGTGGTTTATGGTCATCAATATCATTATTATATTAATACCAATACAATGTACCTCTATGAATATCATAAATTCACTCCTTTTTAATATCAATAGTCAAACAAATTAAGTAGTATGCTACAGTTGGTTATCAATCGGAGTTCACGACCTATTGATTACTCTTTAATACAAAATTTAACCATTTTAAAATGGGTAACTCACACCCCCCCCCCGTCCATGTCCATGAAGTGCGTAGACTGACATAATAGTGCCATTTATTAATTAAACATCACTGATTTATGTTGAGACATTCAGTGCGATTATTTCATTTCTTTGTTCAAAAAGTTAAAGCACCAATTAAATACATATTTTTATCACACAAAAGGGGCAGAATACTTGACCTTGTATCAATTCATATCCCGATAATTCTTTACAAGGGAATGTTTCTTATTAAAACATAAGCAGCGCCAAGGCGTCGATTGGGGAGGGGGTCAATCCGGTGTTCTCAGGCTATGTACAGCCAAGTATCATGTTTATGTAAAAACCCTACGTTCCCGAATCACAATCAGACAATTAATTAGTATATTTGCTGTGTCTAGCAATTGATCATAGAATTAGATGTTGCGAAAACTATGGGAACTTGTACCTGTCTGTTTATGGATAGGCTGGGAAAGAACAGCAGAGAGAATGGTACATTCGATTGAATATGCTTGTTTTGCCCAATTGTGTATTAAAATGCCCCTCATTTATCATATGTATGGTCACAAGTTAAGTCGGCGATAATTTGTATTGACTTAACTTGAAACAAATTACTCCGAAATCCAAATACTCATCGAAAAGTAAGGTTATCTTTATATTAAGCTAATACAAAATAAATATATAAATAGGCCTGATGTATCAGTGTTTTCAAAGTTTATTGCACGTTTTATCCTTGAAACGCCTTTCTTTTTCTTATCATGATATGTATTTCCTTCACTTAGGATCAATGCTTTATTAACATTGCCTGTAACTGATTTATATTTTCAAAAGGCGGCATGAAATTGCCAACATGTTTAAATAAGTCAATGTGTCAGCGTACATACAAAATAGTCTGTTTAATATTTGCTACATGTACTTGTTCCAAACAGTCTGCGAAAGAATGATTAAAAAATATATCAATTAAAAGTATCAGAGAAAAAACTTGCAATCGTTTAAAATACGGCATGTATTGCTATTGGTAATTAGGTTAGTTGTTTACACATAATTATGTTGTTCAGTGTGCCAAGAGCGTGTCAAGAGATTCCATTAATTGTTACAGGGCGTGCAAAGACTTTTTGATATGGTCTTTACCCGGCGTGTAAAGACCAGTTTCTAGACGTGTCAAGAGTTGGAATCCCATATTTCATGCAGTGGATATTGGTTCTCGATTGGAGGGGGAAGGGGGATGTTAGACATTGTTTCTTTTCACGTTAGCTCATGGTTTTGGGATATATAGGGTCTACTTTTCTTATGACATATTTACACTTACAGTTTGCTTTTCTTGTTGGGTTTCTGTAAAAGTTTTAGTCACCCTTCCCTTTAGCTTTTGCGCTCATATATTTAGTAACTTTGTCTTTCCAAGTTTCCCACACGTTATTGATTCCTTGAAATTTTGATATATCCCAGTCAGAAAACTGGTCGGAGAGGCTTTTTGGAAAGAGCTCCAATCAGTATCATCAGTTATATCCCATTTTGTAAAAGTAGCATGATTGACATCACGTTTTACGGTTTTATATTGATAGCGGCTTATAATGGACGCCAATGTGAATCCAAACGCTTATATCTTTGGAACTAGGTAAAAGAAAAAATTGAACCCTTCCTATTTTGATGATAATCATGTTATTGTAATATCCTAGGAATATGGGCTTTGTTACTCTAGAACTGTTCTGCAGGGGGACTTTTGAAGATTGATAAATTAAATGTGCAATGTAAATGTGCAAAGTTTTCGAGGTTTTTTGCTATCATCAACTTGGGCCACTTTTCAACACCACTTCGTAAGATATAAAAAACATATATGTATTAAATATACTTATGTCAAAAAATGGTGCCGTATATATAGCAAGTGCAGTTCAAGGATTTTATTGTCAAAAATAGTGCACCCCATTTTATGCCTCGATTAATAACTCAAACGTATTCACATTGTTTAAGGATTTAAGCCCCAGACTCAATGCATTGTTTGCTGAATCATACCATGAGGGTGTTGTTTCCAAATCTTTGCATGACCGTGCAAAAATTAGGAAACAACGCATGAGTGTCATGAAGCAGCTACAATGCATTGAGTATTGGGCTTAACTTATTTTCACACATTGCAAAATATTTTCTACAAAATCAAAGGAACAAAATCACTAAAATAACACATTTTCAATGACGTTTTTTGCAAAGGTCAAGTTGGCAAGCCATCAAATCCAAGACATATCCATATATCCCAAAATCATGATCTAACAATGTATTATGTCCCCTCTCCTATCTTTCTAGAACAAATATCACAATTCAAGACCAGAACACAACGGGGCATTTCAATTATTATACTGTAGTAAAAAAAGTGTTGAATTTTCAGCCAATACTCATAACATGAAAGATAGTTGTAGATACAAGTACTCATATAAGAGCTTTCAGTCTCAAATGATGTGGGAAAATTAAAATCTAAAAAGATATTTAAGATGATATTTTTACTGCCACTTTAAAATAAACTGTATATGAGCAATTGATCTCAAGGAAGCAGATCAATATTTTATTGATTGATATGCATTTTTGACTTGTTAACTACTTCATGTATTTTTTAATGTTGCCCCTTGTTCTTTCTCATTGTGATGTAAATTAAAAATCTCAATATTTTTTTCTGATATAGTTTTGTAGACAATTGATCTCAATGAAGTATAAAGAAGATCACCTTCAATATTATTTTGCATTTTTGACTAGTTATATTTTATGTGTTTTCGAATGTTGCCCATTATGCTTTGTCACTATTATGTAAGATAATATCAAGAGGATCGATGAAAAAGTCTTGAATGACTGTAAATAATGATTATTTTGATAATAAATAGAAACAGTGAGAATAATGATGTGAAAGGAGTGATTTTCCTTCAAAAGGTCATTTTATACAAGTTAATAGAAAGACCTCTATTTTGTAATATAAAGGTCAGAATGACCTAATCTTGGGATCTGGTTATCAAACAAAGTCCCTTCTTTGATATCCTGTACGATTTCTTCTAAATATCTTGGGGGCTATTATAGGGTCTTAAAGACACTCGTTCTTTATTATTATATCTGTCAATTAGCGTCCATGATATAAATGACGTCATTTTCGTTATAAAACGGGTTTTAAAAAGCTTGCAAAAAACAAGTTAAATTGTCAATTTTATTCATATAAACAGACATTCAATATGTCCACCATTTTATCAATTGTAGCCCTCAATTTTAGCCTGAACTGGTCAATAGCATCATTGATATGCTGTTGAGATAATGAATTTCACTTCTCAATAATTCTGTCCTTTAAGAGACTGAAGATGATGTAAAGGATTTATGGTACACCAATTCTGTTTGTTCTCCCCATAAGTGGTAGTCGCAGACGTTGGGTGATCGGGTGATCTTGGGAGGCAGTGATTAAGCGGGGATGAATCTAGGCACATTTTCTTTTAAATATTTGACACTCTTGGAGGATCTATTGCATAGAGCCCCATCTTGTTGGAAAATGTAATGATTCGAAAATGAGCTCAAATCAGGATGGTCCCAAAACAACATAATTGGATCATCCGATATCAACGTCTGCGATGACCACATATTAGGAAAACTAACAAAATTGGTTCATCATGAACCCCCTACTCAGTCCCTTATTAAGGATAGAATTGTTGAGAAGTGAAATCCATTGTCTCAACAGCATATCAATGATACTATTGACCAGTTTAGGCCAAAATTGAGGACTATAATTGATCAAAACGACGGACATATTGAATATCGGTTTATGTAAATAAAGTAGACAAAAAACTTGTTTTTTGCAAGTTTTGGAAAACCCGTTTTGAAATGAAAATGACATCATTTACATTATGGAGGCTGGTTGACAGACATTATAATTAATTTGAACTTAGTAGCCGAGACAACACAAGTCCCAAGTCTGTAAATTTACTCTCATTTCTTCACCTTTAAGATTTAAGTCACCAAATCTTGCATTACATATTCCCAGGAGATATCCTAACATAGAATTTTATCGGTTTCGATTATAGTTTATGAGTCAAAAATAGGGAAACATTTTATTTTGATTGGTCTATAACCAAAATTTGCCATTTTGTGCAACATATGCAACATTTTGATGTAATTGATAAAAGTCTCTACTTTTGATGTAATCCAAAACTCCAAAATGATCAAATGTTTTCTTATTCAGCACAAGTGTAACTGTTTGGGAGTATTGGGACATTTTCTAGAAAAAAGATATGCAGAAACATGATATTTCAAATAAAACGGGGTCAAAAACGACCCCTGAAAATGCCTGCATCATATGCGATTTTAGCGTGTTTCAATGGCCTGAAAAATGGATGGGGTAGGGGAGTGGCATATCCTTTTAGCCTATTCCAGTTACTATTTTAATCAAATGAATGGTGACATATTTGGTATCATATTAAAGCGTGTAACGTGTGCTTCAATTTGGTACCCATATTATGATGTCAGATGATATATTATGACATCACAGTGGTACCAAACGACCTTCAATGGAAAAAGAAGCACCAAAATGCTGAAAAATAATGGTGCGACTCCCAGCATTCTTTTGCAAATTCAATACTTCCGACAATCAATGAATGCAAATCTCGTTGCAGTACACTTTTAATGCATGATCTGATGACTGGCAAAAATAACTAGGACGATAGTTATTGTCAAAACGATTAGAGACCCCATAATGTTTATGTCATTTATAACTTGGATTTTTATTGATTACGTCAAAATGTTGCATTTGTAGCAAAAAAATGGCAAAATGTGATTATAGACCAATCAAAATAAAATGTTTTCATACATTTAACAAATAAATAATAATCAAAACCGAATAAATTCTATAATAAAAAAAACTCTGAAACAGACTTGTGTTGTCCTATGATATACCAAATTAAGGATAAGTGAATTTCCTATCCAATGGTATATAATATGACATGTTTTCATCACGAAAATCAATATTTATTTTTGAAATACAAGTGACCCATTTTTTAGACCACCCTGCTCAGTATATATACACTTATTTATGCGTTGTAATTATGTTATAATTATCTTTCAGATCAATTAACTCTATTTAAATTCGTGGACAGTGATGACCTCTACATTCGAGCTAAGGTTCAATCGTGCTATAGCAAAACTAGTGCCGGCAACGATATTGTGGAGTATCACGTCTGTGCACAGGTATGTACATTCAAGCTAAGGTACAAACGTGTAATAGCAAAACTAGTGCCAGCAACGATATTGTGTTCTATGACATATGTGTACGGGTATGTACATTCGAGCTAAGGTACAATCGTGTTATAGCAAAACTAGTGCCAGCAACGATATTGTGTTGAATGACATCTGTGTACGGGTATGTACATTCGAGCTAAGGTACAATCGTGTTATAGCAAAACTAGTGCCGGCAACGATATTGTGGAGTATCACACCTGTGCACAGGTATGTACATTCAAGCTAAGGTACAAACGTGTAATAGCAAAACTAGTGCCAGCAACGATATTGTGTTCTATGACATATGTGTACGGGTATGTACATTCGAGCTAAGGTACAATCGTGTTATAGCAAAACTAGTGCCAGCAACGATATTGTGCTGAATGACATCTGTGTACGGGTATGTACATTCGAGCTAAGGTACAATCGTGTTATAGCAAAACTAGTGCCGGCAACGATATTGTGGAGTATCACACCTGTGCACAGGTATGTACATTCAAGCTAAGGTACAAACGTGTAATAGCAAAACTAGTGCCAGCAACGATATTGTGTTCTATGACATCTGTGTACGGGTATGTACATTCGAGCTAAGGTACAATCGTGTTATAGCAAAACTAGTGCCAGCAACGATATTGTGTTGAATGACATCTGTGTACGGGTATGTACATTCGAGCTAAGGTACAATCGTGTTATAGCAAAACTAGTGCCGGCAACGATATTGTGGAGTATCACACCTGTGCACAGGTATGTACATTCAAGCTAAGGTACAAACGTGTAATAGCAAAACTAGTGCCAGCAACGATATTGTGTTCTATGACATCTGTGTACGGGTATGTACATTCGAGCTAAGGTACAATCGTGTTATAGCAAAACTAGTGCCAGCAACGATATTGTGTTGAATGACATCTGTGTACGGGTATGTACATTCGAGCTAAGGTACAATCGTGTTATAGCAAAACTAGTGCCGGAAACGATATTGTGTTGTATGACATCTGTGTACGGGTATGTACATTCGAGCTAAGGTACAAACGTGTAATAGCAAAACTAGTGCACCGGCAACAATATTGTGTTGTATGACATCTGTGCACGGGTATGTACATTGCTAGGGTACAATCGTGTTATAGCAAAACTAGTGCCGGCAACGATATTGTGTTTTATGACATCTGTGCACGGGTATGTACATTAAAACTAAGGTACAAACGATATTGTGTTGTATGACATCTGTGCACAGATAAACATTCGAGCTAAGGTACAAACGTGTTATAGCAAAATTAGGCCAGCAACGATATTGTGTTGTATGACATCTGTGTACGGGTATGTACATTTGAGCTAAGGTACAAACGATATTGTGTTGTATGACATCTGTGCACAGGTATGTATATTCGAGCTAAAGTACAAACGTGTTATAGCAAAGCTAGTGCCAGGAACGATATTGTGTTGTATGACATCTGTGTACGGGTATGTACATTCGAGCTAAAGTACAAACGTGTTATAGCAAAGCTAGTGCCAGGAACGATATTGTGTTGTATGACATCTGTGCACGGGTATGTACATTCGAGCTGAGGTACAAACGATATTGTGTTCTATGACATCTGTGCACAGGTATGTACATTCGAGCTAAGGTACAATCGTGTTATAGCAAAATTAGGCCAGCAACGATATTGTGTTGTATGACATCTGTGTACGGGTATGTACATTCGAGCTAATGTACAAACGTGTAATAGCAAAACTGGTGCCGGCAACGATATCGTGTTGTATGACATCTGTGCACGGGTATGTACATTCGAGCTAAGGTACAAACGATATTGTGTTGTATGACATCTGTGCACAGGTATGTACATTCGAGCTAAGGTACAAACGTGTTATAACAAAGCTAGTGCCAGCAACGATATTGTGTTGTATGACATCTGTGCACAGGTATGTACATTCGAGCTAAGGTACAAACGTGTTATGGCAAAACTAGTACCAGCAACGATATTGTGTTGTGGTAAGCATATTCGTTAAGAATACAATCGTACTATAGTGAAAGTAGTACCAGTGACAATATTGTGTTGCATGAAACATGTGTAAATGTAAGTACATTCAGGGTTGGCCAAATAAAAATGGAACATTTTCCTATTTATTCAATTGTCTCTATTTAGCTTTAAAATGTTAACGGTAAATATATGTATGTTTGATTATTTTTTGCTTGTCATGGCCATGATTTGTATTCTGGGTGTGTCATGAACAATTTCTAAATGTCCCCTGCTTGAGAGGGTCACTGCTGAAAATACAGTAAATACAGTATCTTTCATACCATATATACAATATAGACCCTTCAAATGGGCTCAACACAATTTCCATCAACTAAAACATATGAAGTTATATCTTGGAATAGCAAGACGTGCCTCTCTTGAATAATATAGCTTAATTGACCTCAGCTTCTTTCAAAACTGTCACAATATGTCTCAAAACCTGTCATTTAAGCCGCGAATGACTGTCGAATACAGCTCAGACTGATTGTTCAGGTGGGTGGAGGACAAGTTCAGGAATCCCTTTCGTTTAGTAAAAAATTGGAACATTTTTCCATCGATTGTGACTTTTTTGTTAGTCATGTATAACTTTTATACTTTAGAAAATTGAAAAAAAATTATTTGTCAAAAGCTTCTGTAAATATAGAGATTATCCTATATGAGGTTCAGGATATTGGGATTATCCCGAGGCAAATATAATATTTCTGCCCGAGGGCGGCAGGTCCCGAGGGAAAATATATATTATATTGGCCAAGGGATAATCCCAATATCCTGAACCGACTATAGGATAATATGTTTATCCCATACCAATCTTGGTCATCTGGTTCACATTGTTCAATCGTGGAAATATTCACACTCACTCTCTTATAAGTCAATGTCCTACACGTGACTAAAAAATAACAAGCAATATTCAACGGAAGTCACGTGACTTCCGGTGAATATCAAATGATATTCAACGGTCATGACTTATACATCCCTAGGGTTGACTTAGTCCAGTGTAGGTTTCATTTTATATATCCCATAATAACCAAAATGGCTGACGGTAAACAAAGGTTTCCAAATATTTCTGCAGCAGAAATTGATAGAATCCACGGGAATATTCATTCAGATAACACAATGATATAATATTAACATGAAACCTTAAATTAAAATACTACAATTTGGGAGTTGATATTTATTGACAATACAATTTGGTAGTTGATATTTATTGTATTTTTTGTTATATTGTTAGAAGAAATGTAAATGTATTTCAATGTTAACATATGACTTATTTATTTTAGCAGATGTAACGACAGTGATATAATAAAACAAATATTTCATTTTTTCGGTGAATACCTGTGACACTTTCAAAAGATGATATTCCACTAGCCCTTCGGGCTTCGTTAGAGTTAAGAGGTAACTCTTATGGGCACTTTCTGGCGAAATCTTAATCACATGATGCACCATCAATGTTAATTAAACCAATATGTTGGAGGATACAAAATATTAGACAAATGGTAAATGCATAAAAAGTATTTCATCACATGGGTAACATACATCTAACATCACCCTTTTAAGAGCTGATGCCAAACATATTTTTAAGAGTACTTTGAAAAATATTTACGCAATTGATGCTCTGTATGTGCTTTAATCCGGGTTTGTATCACCAAAAACAAAACAAAATTTTGTTTTTTTGACAAAAAAATCATCATTTAAGCTGTTTTTGAGAAATAATTGGCAATGTTTTCAGTATACTTCGTATGCTTATGATAATCAGTTTTGATGACTTTAAAATAACACGCATCAAATGGAACTGGTATCAACACACACGACGCCTGCTTTAGTAGAACAACTGATTTTGAAAATATCAATTATCGTAAAACTTGAAATTGATGAAATCTAAAACTGAGTTAATTAGACAAGTAGAGTGCAATGCATATAAATTATCTTTAGGGAGAAGTGTCTCAAATACGTTTTTTCACGTGTTGCGACTATAGAATCGCCAACTCAACCCTTTGTTTTTGCGAATAAAGTCAACACTTTTAAGCTCTAATATAAGATGTGTGGAAAGAAAGCGGTACACTCCCCACAATAAGTTTGGCAACTTTTTCCCAGGAGGCTTGTGTTAAAGTCTCTTTATTTTTGAATGTTTATTTCCAAAATTTGCAAAGAAAAAAATAATGATGTAAAATGATATGTAACTTAATTTCTTTCGTACAACACCAAATTTTCTGAAAAAATCTTCAATTACAATAGGTCGAAATATAAGGAAAAATGTGATTATTTTTTTAATTGACATTTCCATTTGTCCACGGTAATGGTAGGTTTGCCGCAAAACTAAAATAAACATCTATCCAAGTTTCTCTTAAAAGTACAAGCTAGTAGACAATTGGTTTTGTTCACTTAATCTATCACAACTATCTATGTATTTCTTCAGGTTTAAAATAATTATAAGTCTCAAAAGTCAAAATGATATTTCAAGAAACCTCTCGTATTGGCCTAGAAATATAAATTCATGAGGTATGCTTAAGTTGAAAAGAGAAAAAATAAATAAGTAAAATCCTTTTATCTCTCTTTAATCCGAAAATGTAGAAATAGATCTATATCTACGGATCCTTCCGTTCTAGAGCGAAATCCTCAATGTTATAAAATAATGATAAACCACGTATAATGATTCATATCTAATATGTTTTCATGTGATCCCAATATTATATAGCAATATAAATCATTGTATTATTTTATAGACCAGAAACTTAAGCTAAATCAATTTAAATATCAAGAGTTCAATTTTTCGCTATATATTTAATTCAAAATTTATTCGACCTAACACAAAAAATAGTTCTAAAATACTTTTTTACATTTATTTTACATTCAGGCATTTATGGCATGTGGGGATATAGTTAGGAAGAAAAGGGACATCACAACTGGAATTGTGAAACGCAACATTACAACAACTCCGACTATAAGGATTGACTTGGCAAACGGAAATGTGATCCGAATTGGTGAGCATTCTATGTTCTTTATGGAATTACTTTACCAGTTCCCTTTTAGTCATAAGAGCATAAAATCAAGAACCCTTTTTGCATGTTGAGTCCTATCACAAAGCCTATTCAACTATCTTCTCACTAAAAATAAAGTCCATACATCGTTTTCAGTGCTCATTGTACGAATCTAATGACCGATCGAATCACTTTCACCAAAACTAAAATAAATTTGAAAGGAGTGGTATCGATATAGAGAACTGATTTCAACAATGTTTTTCTCTTAACCAATCATTGAAAACATTCTGTAAAAATCACGGTATTGTATGTAATGTTGACTAATTGACAACAATTTAATGCTACAATTATTTAGAAATATTTTATATAACTGTTTTTGTTATCATTTTTTGTTCTTTAAGTGCAATTGTTTTTGCACATTTCTAACAATTCTTGAGAATGAAATATCTTTCCGAACCTTGTTGGAACAAAATAACATATACAACATGTTTTAGACCTCTCAAAAACTTTCCTTTGTACAATTACAATATTAAGAGACCTAAACATGTTTTGTTTATGTCGTTTTGTTCCAATGAAGTTCGGAAAGATGTTTCATTTCACTCTGAAAACATGATACCAAGAACAAAACAAGTGTTTGGTGTGTTTTCTAAAACAATATAGATGAAAGTATATATAGAAACCCGGACAGAATTGTTCAATGGTCACTTTTTCTATAATAACTTTTTTAATTTCCAGTGTTATCATAGTCTAATCACATATTTGAAAACTAAAGTTAAATTCTGACATACAAAAAAAATATTTAATGAACATCTCTTATTTTATTGATATTATAGGCGTTCGTAGTATGACTGACGCAAATACATAATTCATCATTTTGCCTCATATTTGTTCAAAATGGCAGCATATGTTGTGAATTTGAATGTTCAGTTGAAAGTTAATATTTAAAGATTGTCATAGGACTATAGGGCCATGCTGCCACCGTTACAATCCTGATGTAATGCAGCAACTGACCAGTCACCAAATACAAGAAGTCAAATCCCTCCAAGGGTATATGAAATCAACTCTATTGAAATGTTTGGGGTTGTGTTCAAGAGGATGTGAAAAAGTGGCGCCCCAATGTACGGGGTGTGATGAGAGTAGGTCCTCAGTCTTTTCAAGAGCTCCAAACAGCCATCTCAGAGGCCATTGAAAAGCTGAAGAACAATTCATATGCATGCCAAGGATGGGTTAAGAGGCGTATGACTGGGAAAGATATTACAAACTGTGGCAGTATGACCCTATAGTTACACAGGTTCAACGAACTAGGGTTGCTAATCCACTACGAGTAACAATGGAATGGCCAAAAAACTTTAAGTGCTGCGACCTTACCAATATACTTACTGTACATACAATATACAAACCTTTTTAGTCAATTTAAAACAAAAGGTTATAAATGCAGTCATAACCTCATACAAAGGCAGCAATCTACATAATTTCGTAGGCCTATGACATTTCTTAATATTAACTTTAATTTCAACTGAACATTCGAACCACAAAACATGCCGCCGTTTTTGATCAAATATGAGACAAAATGTTGAATTATGTATTTGCGTCACTCATACTATGAACGCTTATAATATTAATAAATTAAGAGATGTTCCTTAAATATTTTTTTTGTATGTCAGATTTTTACTCTAGTTTTCAAATAAGTAATCAGATTTTGATAATACTGAAAATTAAAAAAGTTATTAAAGAAAAAGTGACAATTGAACAATTCTGTCCAGGCTACTATATATTTTTCAAATTATATTGTTAACATTCAAAAGATGACCATTAAATTGACGATGTGTTAAATTTTTAGATTTTTTATGACTGGTTTAAGAGAAACGTGTTTTCAAAACGTTCTCCATATCGATACCACTCCTTTGAATATCTCGGGGGAATCCCTCTGTTATTTACTACTTGGTTGTTAAACTTGATTGGCTGCCTAGGTTCAGGTCACGTGACGGCACTCATGTCGCTCGATGGCGGAAAGCTCAAATTGCATTGAATTTGACAATTAGTTGGTTATTCAATATATCAATTATGTGCCAATAAGTTGGTCTCAAGATATATCTATGTAAAATATAATATGAGCAATTATAATGCGACATCACTGATTGTAGAAACCCAATGCATTTTTAATATAGACTCAAACTTATTCTTTAAGAGGAAGATATTTTGTTTATCATCCCAATTGACCTTTTGCAATCAGAATTCAGGAATTTTGTTTATGGATACTGTTGTCACGTATTTCGTCTTATTGGTATGACGTCATATAGAAATGATATTAGACTGCTGGGTGACCTAATTGTGACGTCACTAAAAGACAGAATCCATTCGGTGATCGCAAATCATCAATTGCAGGAATAGATTGTGCAGCAAGAGATATTTATCTTTTTCAAAGCTACAATGGGGTCGGACTTCAATTTGAAAACTACCAATTTTTGGCTGAAACAAGTAGCTTGTGTTGTCTCTATGGGAAAATAACACTGATTTTGTTAATGAACTCAAGTTTATTTACTTCAGAAACAAAGACTATTTATTTTCGACGCTTTGCCGGTTAACTGTTATCTTACCAGTTTATCAATAATTCTAATATGATACGTGACGTCACTATAGCTAGAACCATGACTGCTAAAATTCATAAATGCAAACAGTTGTGATTTATGTCTGTTTATCATATTATAATCATGACAAAGACCTTTTTGTCAACTGATTTTTGTCAAATATATTACCTCAAATTTTTTCTGGCCATTGCCAAAGATCTCAATCGAAAACCCGATTTCGGTCTTTGAACACAAAATCTCGGTCTTTACCTTAAATCAACGCACCACTACCCGGATTCAAATGTATTTAGCCCTTTAGTCGTTATGGTACGGAAGGAACCTTCATATGGTAAAAAATAGGAAAATGAATCCTCTCTGTAGTTCAAAAATCTTTCAAATTTCGAAAGGTGCTTAGAAAAGGTCCTGAACAACGGTTATCAATGATTATATCCTGAAAGCATACAGGAAAACACAATATTTAATAAAAAAAAGAACATCCTATTTATGGTTAGAATATACTCATGGTCAAACATTTGTCTTAAGGTATTCCCCACACTTCACCCGGTCATTTATGTATTCGTTTCTTTTAGGGAATGATAGAGTTACAGAAAAAACGGAATCCCAGGGAATTTGGACAGAACAAATGGAATTTTTGATCATGCTTGTTGGCATTATCGCCCTCGTCCTGCTTTGTCTTGGATTGATGGTATTCATTTGTTGTCGACGGAGAAAGCAACAAAAACAAGATACAAAGGAAGATGAAGTCAAAACAGTTTACGTGTCCTAAGTGAATGAAAATAACGTCGGACATTCCAACATATACAGGGTGGGCCGAAAACGCCACGTTTTTCAAAACACTATTACTTTTTATTTTCAAACCTGCATACACCAACCTTTGCAGTTATATAGTGTTAAGGGATCTCAGTAAAGATATTTTGTAACAAGTCAGTCAACTTGGATTATGTTTTATCTAAAAGAGGAGTTCAATTGGTGTGCAATCCTCTTTGATGATAACTTTTAGTCTAAGTTGCCTTGCTGATATAGCAGTATCAGTAAAATGATGGCCAAGTTTCTTTCAACCTGTCCTGATTGCCAGCTTTAGTTGGGCAATTTTGTTTTAGATTGGATGCCTTCATACCATCTCCTGGAGACCTTCAAACATCCTATACTCACTGGGGTCTGCATCAGGGCTATAAGCTTGGTGGTCATCAGGCCGTATCGGTTCGGGAACATTTTGCAAATTATGTTTATTTCTTATGGCACACCGCATGTTTAAGTGAGACGCTGGTGACATATCTTATTCAAGTAAAAGTGGACAATTCATAATCCATGGCTAGATAACAACATCAAGTTTCATTTGGTATGCAAATTATGATAAGCATTTTTAAAAGAAAGGTGGCGTTTTGGCCCATCCTGTATATTGAACCCTATATTAGATGTGTAGTGTACTCTCTTTAAGACTACGCTAGGGTAGAAAATTATTGGGGGGACCAAGGAAAATTTGCTATTAACAGATCAATATTAGAATATATCATTCACATGATATCTGGACCTGTGTGCATGTGAAACAAAATCTTGATATTACATAATCAACCAAATTGGTACTTATGACATAATCGACCAAATGGTACTTATGACATAATCAACCAAATTGGTACTTATGACATAATCATCAAATTGGTACTAATGACATAATCAACAAAATTGGTACTTATGACATAATCTATCAAATTGATACTTATGAAATAATAAACCAAATTGGTACTTATGACATAATCAACCAAATTGGTACGTATGACATAATCGACCAAATTGGTACTTATGGCATAATCAACCAAATTGGTACTTATGACATAATCAACAAAATTGGTACTTTTGACATCATGATTATGAGTCACAACCATCTAAAATGACTGAATTTTCACCTTGCTTTTGATTTACGTACACCAGAAATATAATGTTTCTTGAATATTATATTTGCACATGTTGGCTTACACGTTTCACGCTGCAATAATAGACTAGATGCAAGTATAAATAATCTTGATTTACGTTATTAAAAATTCGAAATTCAGCCAAGCTGATGTCATATTTGAAATATACATGTAAAAGCTATAGAAATGTGGTTATCAACTTTGAAAATTTAATTTTCTTCGAAAATGTGACTTGTAGGTCGGGGAGATTCCTATAGACCGTATGTTGTAAAATCACAAAAAGTGAAATATCTTTTGATATTTCCTTTCACTGGACACATTTTAATTTGTATAACTATCAAATACATAAGGGAAATATGAAATGTGAACCACTAAAAATGATACAAGTTTAAGGGAACTTTGTAATACCCTGCCATCTCATTCCCCCATATCAGCCACCTGGTGGTGAAACTGGTAACTACCTACTTGCATCTGTATGTATGTATGTATGTATGTATCGTCAACAACCACTTAATAATCTTTACTTAAAAAATAGGCCATTTTTAAGAGACACTACCTTTTAAGGATAATTTCATGGTACCATTGACTGACGGACAAACTTGTATGGTAAGAATGTTAAAAAGGGACGAGGCAAGCGCCCCGTCTCCCTCATTCTGGCTACGCTAAAGGTTGTTCTTTAGTGTCCGATAAAGAATAAAATGGGCATGCGTCATGGCGCTGTAAATGGATAATTCCCTGGGTTCACTTCAGAGGTTAGCCAGCTTCACTGGTGATCCACTCGATTACGCTGGTTACTGAAACGGTTTAACAAAATGTCGGAACGTCGAAGGTACGACTTTTTTTCACTATTTCACGCGTTGTAGGCAGAATCCCCACGACGTTTTTTCACACAAAAAAAAAATGTACATGTTTGCCAGAAAATAGCTCAGAAGACAACAGAATCGTCGATTTAATTCCTCACTTAAATTACAGAAAAATCGTAGCTTCGATGTTCAGACATTTTGTTACCGAAACGAATCGTTTCGGCAACCAGCGTAATCGAGTGGATCACAATTCATGTTGTTGCCGAAACAACGTCGTGTGTTGCTACATTTGCTCCGATCCATCGGCCGGCGCCCGCCCGATTGAGTGTTTTGTTCAATATTGTATTAAATTTTGAACAAAATACTCAATCGGCCGGGCGCCGTTAAGAACATTGGACCAAATGTTACCAAGGCATAACTAGAAAAAGTACAATGATCACTCTGATTGCCGTGGTCACATATGCAATGATTTTCAGTACCGGTGCACGGTCGATGAATACAATTGAATACAATTTTGAATAAAATACTCAATCGGCCGGGCGCCGTCGTAAAAATCGGAGCAAATGTGACCACAGCATAAGAAAGTCGAAGTTGTATCACATTCGAATTTTACATCGATAGCCTTCATTAAAATAAAATTGAGAAATCAAGAACTGATTTGACATTTTACATACTCTATCTTAGTTTTTAGTCTAATAAAAATGTTCTATTATCTATCTGTAATCTAAGAATAAATCACCATTTAAACCACTGTAGAACAGAAATAAAATTTTACACAAGATTATTAAATGTGTATGTTTTTATTCTTAACCGACTTACAAATTATTTTTGAAATTAAAGATGAACGATTTTTGAGATTTTTATTTTCGAATGTTGACGGAGTTTCTATTAGCCTTACTGAATTATACGTTGCTCCAAACGCAACTTGGCAAAAACATATCAATACTAATTACTCACGTTCCTTTACTTTAGAGAATAATGATTTAGTTTCGACGTTTCGCCGCTTATCCTACCAGTTTGATCAAAATTACATTTAAAATAGATCGGAAGCATACAGTTATATAATAGTTTTGATAAATTAACTCTTTTTGTTAACTTGACAAAGCTGGTAGGATAACGGCGCTACCGGTGTAAAAGGGTAGGTGGTCCTATCAAATTTTGTTCCTACTCTCTATTGATTTATATTTTGACCTAATAGGATAGTTTCTGAATAGCAGAAAAATCAATGAAATTTAGTGCTGCCACCTTTTATTCAGCTTTTAATTTGGGCTACTGTTCCATTCACTTACATGCTAAAATCTTGGAAAAGTGGCTTAATTTCATGATTTATCAAGGTGTGTTAGTTGAATCTGTATAAAACTTGAATGAAGTACCACATGATGACCCTGTTTATGTACATGTTGTGATTAAGCATGCAAATGTTGATTGACACACAAATAATCCAAGGTTTTAAAGAATTTTAGCATTGCATCTATGGATATTTGGCCCAAGTTTTTTTAAATTGTCATAGAAAATTATTCAAATTACATAACTGTGTAAATCAAAGCTATTATAGGAGAAAACATTTCACTGAATTCAAATATTCCATTTAAAAGAAGGTAGTGTAAGTCATTAGAGGTCCAATATGCAAGTCTCTTAAAATCTCACGAAAAACGAGATTTAGCGAGATTTCAAAAGCTATATATGGAAGCTATACTATTACAATTATTTTCCTTATTATTTATACACAGTCAGTGGGCCAACATTTAAAAGTTGTGTACGATAAGTAACTAATATAATGGAAATCCGCTAACGAACAGACTGACGGGTTGACGGATGAATGGACGAAGGGCTTCACTATATTCACACCCCATTCTAAACACGTCTTACAACGTAACTGGACGACGTGTTTTTGGCTCCAACTTTGCCAGTCTACTATACCTTGCATTTGGTGTTAATGAGCAACCCATTTGGCTTATTAGTAATGATTATGTATTTGTTTTTATTTGTCTGTTCCTTATTAATGGTTTATCGGTTGAATATTAGATGTTACTAAGCCACTTTCAAAAATATACTAAACAATACAATTAAACAAACAAAGTATCTTATGCATTTCTAGGTGTTAGGTCTAGAAGAGTGTTTGTAACACCCCAGTCACATTTCCTGCGGCCGCCGTGCGGTCTATTATTTCTGCGGCCAGTTGCTTTTCTACGCTCGCCGCAGAATTTCTGCGCTCTCATACTTTTGCAGTCACATTTCCCACGGCAGCCGCACGATGAATTTTAAATTTCTGTTGATAAATAATACTTTTTTTCATTTTATTTACATCAGGACAACTTATAAATGTTATTCATAGTGCTAGGATGTAATATCAAATGAAAAGTGAACGTAAAACATTGACAAATAATGATAAATAACTCACTTATTTCAAGGATTTGACAGAATATGAGCTTCTCTTTCTCATAGAAACATAGCACATGCTGCGCAAAGATGTCTCTAGTCTCAACATTTTTTCTGAACACGATCTCGAACTTCTCAAATCTTCTAGAAAGCACGACAAATTCGTGAAAAAATATCATTTTTCACAAAATCCATCATATTTCCGCCATCTTGATCTATATCATCATAAGATAGTGGCTGGTTTGTATATAATACCATTAAACATCATCCAGACACTTCAGTTTCCAAAATAAATGGAAGAATTCAGAGAATTTAATTTTATTTGAAAACTGTACGGTTTCCTGGGCATATACTATATAGTGTAAATTATTTCCCCGAGGGAATATCCTCTACAATGTACTATTCCCGAAGCCGCAGGCTGAGGGAATAGTACATTGTAGAGGATATTCCCAAGGGGAAATCATTTACATTATTGCTCGAAATTAGGCAGTCACTATTTGTTTTATTATATACCCTATACTGACTCTTGTCCCGTTTCCTCTGCGAAGGCCAAAAAGGCTTAGAAAGCCCCCTCCCCGGGTCCATTGTTAGCATTATAAGCTGTGACGTCATCATATGCTCAACAGAAATGTTTGCCTCTGAGACTCTCACTTGACAAATTCAATCGCGTTTAACACGCGGAATAGATAATCATAACACTTGAAATTACACAGACGTATTGAGCTTAGGGAACTTTATACACGTTGCTTATATTGTATCGTTCACGCACGTCTGTCATGATGAACGGAGTTGATTTGTGTTTGTGCTCATCCTCCATTTTTCTGTTTTTCGTCTGCGCAGTGATGATGCGCAGACGTTTCCAAGGGTAATAGAAGTTGCAATCGTGACGTCAGCGGGCAATAGTTCACATGTATATTCCCGCTGACGTCACATTTGAGGGAATATAACTTTCCGAGGGAAATAGTAAATCTATTTCGGAACACGTGACTAGGTATTGACCAATCAGGATTAGTGTTACATATTGGCTATATAATAAAACTTTATATACTCCTCAAAAAAAGTTTAGAACCTCATAGGTTTACATGTTAACCCCCATATTTGTTTAATGACTGTTTTCTAAGCGGGGAACAAAAGAATTCCCAATAAAGAAAATAAATCTGTACCTTGATTCTATTCACTATAAAGTCCGCAACATTTCAGTTTTATATCTCCATTACATTGGGTCAAAATTTGATGTTAAAATTGATGAATTTCATGAAATTTAACAAAAATGGCAGATTCCCATGTTAAACAAGTGGGGAATGGTGGCTTAGGGGCAACTTAGATTTTGGAATATCTATTCAGCAAAACAAAATGGTTTCCGTTTGTCACTTTAGTGTTGATGAGCCCAGTTATGCCTGGGTTATGCCGTGGTCACATATGCTCCGATTTTCAGCACCGGCGCCCGGCCGATTGAGTATCGTGTTCAAAATTGAATACAATTTTGAGCACAATACTCAGCCCGGGCGCCGTAGTAAAAATCCGGGCAAATGTGACCACGGCATTACATATGCTCCGATCCATCGGCCGGCGCCCGGCCGATTGAGTGTTTTGTTCAATATTGCATTCAATTTTGAACAAAATACTCAATCGGCCGGGCGCCGTAGTGAAAATCGGAGCAAATGTGACCCAGGCATTATAAAACCTGAAATTGTATATTCAAAGCCCAAATAAAAACTGTAAGCTGTTCTTATTTATTTCACTAAACCTTTCTGCAGGTAGTTTCTTAATGCTAATCAAGGGGAATTCTGGGACATTTAAAATTTATCTTAGGACTAATTTTGTGCTAGCAAGTAAATCAAAAACGCAAGGACCCCACGTATAGTATGGGAATCTAAACAAAATCAAAAAATGATCAGGACCTCACATCGATCACTTGCGACGCAACCAGTATCATTTGCATTATAATTAAGATCTCTTGCAATGCTTAAAGATCACGTACAATGCAACAAAGATCACCTTCAATGCAACAAAGATCACCTACAATGCAACAAAGCATCAACGTGCATCAGACTAGGTTTGCAGTCATCAATGGTTCAGTCATCATTTCTAAATCTCTTATGCCATAATTGTAGATCTACCTGGGGTCGTGAATTCGTAGGATCCGTGACCCGATCTGAATAAATTTCGTCATGGTAATGATGCATTCTGGGATTAATTTTGTAATTTATCCGAACATTGGTAGATTCGTTATTGAGGAGAGCATGAGTTTGTGTGGCTGTGAGGCCAAATGAAATATTAATGTGGGCCTTCTTATCAGATTTGGCAGCCATTTCTGTAATTTTATGACTGTGATGGCATTTATTGGGATATGGTGAACTAAATTCAATGTTTTTCTGTTATTATACGAATTATTGAAAACTTTCTGTAAAAAACACGAACCTTTATGAAATGTTGACTTATTGACTACAATTCCATGCAAAAACTATTTATATATACTGTTTTTGTTAACATTTTTTGTTTTTAGTGCAACTGTTTTTTTGTTCCTTTTTACCAATTCTAGAGAATAAAATAAAATATCTTTCCAAAGCTTGTTGGAACAAAATAGCATATTCAACATTTCCTTAGACCTTTCAATATTATAGTTAGTTATACAAATGACATTTTGGTTTATTATTATTAAGATAAACCATTTATATATTTTATTAACAAGATAAACTTTCCTTTGTACAATTACAATATTGAGAGACCTACAAACGATGTGTTTATGTCGTTTTGTTCCAATGGGGTTTGGATAGATGTTTCATTTCATTCCAAACGTATATACTATAAGTACGCTATTGGTACACATTTGAAATCGCCAATATAATTAAGACGTCTATAAAGATCTCGGTCTTCGTTTAACATGTATTTCGACATAATTTATAATGATTTATATATATCCTTCTTGCTATTATATAAGGCAATTATTCGAACTGAATTTTATGAAATATCCTCTATGGTTATTCAATTCACAGCCCTTCGAAATAGCTCTCAATTGAATAAAAACACCCTAAAAGGCGTGTTCAACGTTTCAACGAGGAACGAAACGAAATGGCCATGTAGTATGTAAAAGTGTAGATCTTTTTAACTGTTCCATCAATGTTTATGATATTTTCAGGATAATACCCTATTTCACGGATCATCAATTCTATGCAAAGATATTTACAAATAACGAACAGCGTATGACGTCACAATAGCTATTGTCGCAATCGTAATTGTGAGTGACTCGTGTTCAACTCTGACTTATTCAGCCTGCGTATGGTACTTAAATGTAGATTTTGTGAGTTATATAGCAGTTTGTCATACAGTTGTTATTTTGTTGATTCCGGAAAAGTTTCACGAACATACTGAAACTATACTTATCAGTGATTCAGATGTAAATGTATCAGCCACGATGGATTTTGTATGAATATTAGGAGGGAAGCCTCGTCAAAATTACAATATTTTGCAATGAATCATCTCAAATTCTTATGGTCAACAATAAAGAAGATCTTTGTTATACAAGAAAGTATATTTGATGACCTGGTGGCCATATAAATCTCGTAAATTCTATAAAATATTGAAAAATGTCCAAGTGAAGCCTCCGTGATAAAAATCCCCGTTAAAATCAATTGGGCATTTTCAATCTATGCGAGTGTGAGTATTTTAATATTTTGAGTCCTAAAAAATATTTTTCTCAGCTGCGCATCAGGTGATTATAATGTATTAAAAAATTAGAGACTCTATTTTAGTTTTTCACCTTTTAAAATGAATGATACCAGAGTCTGAACTAAATGTGCATAGACCGTTTTGACGTCATTTTACACACAAAATGGGGACTTTGTGTCCCCTTTCATCGGAATAAGCGAGGACAGATTTTATTGAAATAATCTGATAGCTTTTTTATTTGCCTGCGCATGTTCCATATATTACAGTGGTACCAAATGATAGGGTAAACCATACTTCTTCATGAACATATACCGTATTCTTTGAGTCTTAAAGAATAGAGACATTTCCGCCTTATAGGTTATAATACGCGAGAAAACGTAAAAAGCGCGCGATTGATGAGTCCCGCATCAAAAGTTAACAGAACAAATTCTCTACAAATCATAACTTTCAATCATGATGAATTCTCATTTGAAATAAAGATGCACGTGTCATTTTGATGTAATGATTATCTATTGATATTATTAATGATTATATCTTGTAGGATTTGCATATAAATTCATCAAAAATGGAAGATTAGTACAAAGTTTTCAATTTTATAGTTCAGAATATTTGTCTTGGTTTCCATGTTTATTCAATTTTAAATCGATGTTTTGATTGAAGTTGCTTGGTTTGTTTTGAAATACCTTTTCATCGATTCATTCCTTAGATAGAATATAGGTAATAAAAATGTAATGTGTCATTTTCATAATTTTATGTTCATGCTTCAGTGAATTTCGAAGGAATAATGACGTCGTCGAATGTTCGTCAAATTGCGAGAATATTTTTCATAACGTCACATTTCATTGTTTCCTGTGAAACGGGAGTGTGCACCAATAGCGTACTTATAGTAATAATACCAAGAACAAAAGAAGTGTCTGATGTGTTTTTTAAAACAATATAGAGAAAAGAATATATATTTATTTCAAATCCAATTGTTACCATTCAAAAAATGACGATTAAGTTGACGATGAGTAAAATTTTCAGAATTTTGTGATGATTGGTTTAAGAGATACGTGTGTTCAAAAGTTCACAATATCGATACCCATCCTTTGAGACAGGTGAACTGTGACATAATGACATCACTATGCTAAATGTCATTATTTGTGCTTGGTGAACATCATGCTGACAATTTCCAAAACATTTTGATCCTTAAAAGAAAGAAATATGAATATAATAAGACTTGAGAGCTTTCCATGATTAGAAAGATTGGTACCTGTCCGACTCATCGCTGACTCCGTTTTGCTATAGCAACCATTTTAAAATTTGATATCAATACGTGTGATGTTGCAACTTCAGGATATATCAGATAACACTTCAATTGTAATATATAAAACTATTTTAGCTGAATTGAACATTATCAAAGAGAGCCAGAGCACATAGTGCATTGTACTTCTGGGACAACCCTCGTTTAACTTTCTGAATTTATAGTTATATATCTTTCTATATCACCAAACCGAACAATTTTTCAAAACGTCTTTTCCCGTTCTAAAAATCATAAAATTTGCTATAGTCGAATTAATGTTTAAAGATTCTCGCAATCTTTATCCAATCAGCGTTTGCGATGTGTATCGGCTCAAGTATAAAAGGCGAATCCAACTCAAATCCATGCAGGGGTGTATGAGGTACTCGAATAGGAAAGAGCTCGTGTAATCTGAATTTATATGCACATGGTCAATGTTTACACATGTTTGGAGTTATTGAAGAAAATGTGATATGGGTGTGGTTCCGGATTTGAAGTCATTGCTGGAAAATATGATTTTAATACGTGAAATTATATCATTCTGTAAATACAGCACTAAAAATAACAGTACACGTGAAGTACATGTATGATTGTGTCCAGAAATGTTTGAAACCCTTACGGAAAATTCTGTCTGCATTTTGTCACCATTGCTCTTTCTTCCCGCATTCTAGTGCTGTTTGAATGAAAATATTAATTAATGTATTTCTAACTAAAATATATCACATTTTTTTATAAACCACAAACATTTAGATCATGAAAAAATTATTCAATACTTGAGTGAGCACGATATGCAAGGGTTACTAAGTTGATACAGTAAATGACCGCTGATATTGTGTTAGTCCATGCACACAGCGTATTCTGCTAAGGCCATAAGAAGTAGATTCTTTGTTTTGCGTCCTGGCAAAATCCAAATCATGCAAGGGTACAAGAAAAACAAACACAAACTCAAGAAAAAAACACAAACTTGTTTGCTGAGAAATATATACATTTTAGGGGCATAAAAAAGGATGACATCCCAATTTGCAGTGATTACAAACACATATCTATACATTTTATACAATATATAAAAACATAGCTATTATTCAAGGGTAAAAAATAAGAAAAAACACAATGTATGTCAAATAATTATAACACTGTCAATTTTGACGCACATCAAATTATCCGCCATTTCATCTGATTCTGAAATGCGATGGTACTTTCAGACCCTTGTGATTGCTATTTGGATGTGTTTGTTTTTTCTGATTTACTCAAAATCGTGCAAGCAAGGGGACGCAAAACAGAGGATCTACTTCTTATGGCCTAATACACATTTGCTAACACCCCCCACTTTCATAGTGAAGTGACTAATTGGTTTATGTTTACGTTTTAATGTGTTTTGGGTTCCTTGTTACAGCAAGGGGGGCCAGTAAAGTAGACTAACATGTTTGCATGGCAAATTTTGATCGAATATGTGAGACACTTTAAATATACGATCTAAATCTCTTTGTTTCACTCCATATGATTTTAAATGTGAAGTACTAAAATAGAGTCAAGAAATAATTAATTTTGAATACGAAACAATTGTGAGGTCCAATATACATGCATATTACGTATTGCTGTTTCCCATAGTAATAACAAACTGAAAACCCAAAATAAAACGTGAGAACCATATAAAATGTATTATAGCGCGATCACATTTTGTGCCTGTTAATTGTACCAGTATGTTCGTCTAAGTTTGATGTCAACAGTAATTGAGAATGATGTACATGTACTTCTGTCGGGGTATGTACGGTATGGTGAAGGCTTATTCAATTAAAAAACAACGTTTCAAACACGTAATCGCAATCTCGAGAAAGACATTTGTTACCCTAAATTAAAATAATCAAATAATTACAAGTACAATTTAAATTAAACTATATGGGTTTCATTCATTTGAAGATAATATATCGCTCTGTTTGCCTATTTATAAAGCCTACTCGAAAACGCAAAGTAGATTGAACATATTTCAAAATCATCTTTGAATTAAATCTGAGTGTTGTTATTTTCGCATAAAATGTGTCTAAATCATGAAATGTGACAGCTTTGCCATTATGTAAACAACGAATCCATGCGCAATTCTGAGAACTCAGAGCATAAGTAAGATAAGTCTCGTTTTTTATATATTCACCACATTACATCAGGGATAAAACTATTGAAAAACAAATGGTCATTTTATAGTTGATTAAACAAGCTGTGAAATTAAACGTTTTTTGACATATAAAGGTGAGTATGTAATGATTTCTAAAAAAGATATAATAAGTTAATTCAAATCCATCTTTTTGATTTGTGTTCTGTATGTTCTGTAATCGGCGCTCGGTGTTCGGAGATCGGTTTCTGTATAGAATGGCAGGTGGTGTCACATTGCGCATGCCAATGCGTTGTTTTTTTCTTTTCTGCCACACTTGGATCATGGTCTCAACATTAGCATGACTGGAGTTGTATGAATAAAAGTGGTTGTACATTGAATTGGCCGTTGTCCATTTGTATCTTTTATTTCGCATTGCACTTTATCAATTGACCAGACTGTGAGACATTATTTTAAAATTCTCCATTTATCAAAATTTGAGCCCACAGTCCCCATTCGATTACTAAATATCAAAAGAATCACCGAATCCCCTATTTTGGACAGGATTCGCCTTTGCGTTCACGAACATTCTCGCTTCGATTTTGTCTCAAAAAATTATATAGATTTTGAATCGCGGTTTGACCTTTCGAACGTGATGATCTGTTCGTGTTTTTCAATGTTGTCTAGCATTGTGTAAATTCCTATGATAATAGTACTATATAATATCATTAGTTATATGTTATCCTAAGAATACTACAGCCAGGCCAGAAATGAAAATTATCTGTCGGCTGTTTTTGAAGATAGCCCACTTGGTATTGGTTTCATTGTCGTCATTTTTACGCGTTCACGCCTTAATTTTATTGTCTTACCCAGACTTAATCGTGGCATATATACTTTCGTATTCCAGAATTTTTTTAGCTGCAACAAGATGATTCAAAGCCAAACACTTTGCTATAATATAAGCCATTTAAGATAAACAGCACAAGGAAAATCAAAGGTGAACGGGTACTTCTATAACTATATTGTATTTATAAGTTATAAACATAATGGATTTATAAACATAATTAAGTGTGTTGCGAAATCTCTTTAATATCTACTTGTTTCCCTACTTAGTGAGGCTTCCAAGAGCATTTCATTTTATAGTTTAGTTCAGTTTATTTATTTATAGATAAAAGAAGATCAAAGAACAGAGGAGTTTCAACAGACAACTTGCGGAATTTGATAATAAACTAAAACAACTACTCAAGGAGAAGGGTCAAGCTATTCAAGCAAAGCTGGGTTGCAGGAAGGATGTTGCAAGTGTGTCGGGTAAATTGTCTTGAACTTTTGTGATATAAGTAAAGTACTGGTTAAAAAGCTACAAATGCACTGTTTTTTGTTTACTACAGATTGCAACATATCCTCAAACCTATATTTTTGTAAATGTTTCTTCAGGTTGGCAATAAACATATTTAATAATTGATACTTTTTGACGCAACCTTAGTTCCCTTTTTAATATTGCCGTCTCGAAAAACCTCGTTCTACTTCCTCAGAATAGCTCCCTTGTGATGTGTCTGTCTGTCGGCAACGATTCTTATCACCATAGTAATGTTGATGAAAAACGCAAACATATGAGAGTTTTGAATTACCACAGTCTCTGTTCATACTATTAATGTTTTTTTTATCATTCACAAAAATGGTGTCGTGAGAACTCTCCTATGCAGAAAATGACGGTGAAATTAATATTGTTTTAAATAGAAATTTTATCAGTTATCATCACTTATGGGACACTCTGTAAGTCCAAATACCATCAGAACTTAGTGTTTGGTTGCTTTAAGTAAAATAATATTCCGCAGTAAAATGCATTGTAATGTTACCAGAATGAATCGATGGTGTTAGCTATATAAACTGGTTATATATATATTATGTAAAAACGTATTTCTAGAGGATTACTAGCACGCATTGAGATGGTATAACACAATTGAACTATTTTATACAATGTGAAAGTTTATTATATGGCATCTGTAATATATTTACCAGAAAAATCAACCTCCAAACGCAGGGGTCAAAACATCAGACACTCTGAAATGAACAGAGTGGGGCATATCTTGAGCACCCCATTCGGAGAATGAACCGAAGTACAATGAATGAAATTAATTTAAGTTCCGTTTTCTCTTTCAGCGAAGGCAGAGAGTTTTGAAATACCTCGGAATAACAGGCCTCCTTGTCTTGCTGGTTCAGCTTTATGTCTATCAGAGGGCGACAGTTCCCCTTAGTGACAAAAAAATCGCTCAAGACCCATCACTTGTTGACCGAATTCGGGAAGGGAAGGATTTAAGATCATTGGATATCAACGTGAAGAAGTTCAATGATGTCTGGCAGATTGTTAATTCCACAGAGGAGATGTATTTATTCTCTGCATTTTACGATGACCGTCCATCTCTATTAACTGATCCCGTCATTCGGGTAATCACTGTTTCAGAAGACCAAATAGAACAAAGAAAAGCGTATTGTTATCTCTGGTTCGGTGAATCAACAGACCCGTTCGTTGAAGAAGCGGACGTTTTAAGGCTGGGTATCGGAGGTTGGCGTCATGGGAAACATTTCCGAGAACGACTTTGTACATGTAAGTTGCGAAAAGCTGATGAGATCCCCAAAGCAGTATCTATCGAGCTAGGAGATGCGAATTCGAATCCTCCCAAACCATCTACATATTTAACAATTCAACATCCTGAAAAACCGACCATAAAACAAGATTTTATAAGTTGTGTGTCCGTGACATTTTGGAAGATTGACCCTCATAGAATAGTCGAGTGGATGGAGCTACACAAAATATGGGGTGTCCACAAGGTCACTATCTACAACAGCAGTATTGCTGACGAATCTGCGAAGGTTTTTTTACATTACCAAAAAGAGGGATTCGTTGATTTTCGACAGGCTCCGCAGTTTTTACCCGACCCCGGTGAAATGTCTATTCTTCTCACTATGATACCCGTCATATTGGACTGTCTCTATAGAAACATGTATAAATACAACAAAGTTGTTGTTACGGACTTGGATGAGATGATAGTTCCCCGGACAACTCTAAATTATAAAGCATTGCTGAATGAAATAGACAAACAACAACCTAGTGACCACAAAGCACGTGCTTATGTGTTTCGGAATGACTTTTTCTTTATGGATCCGCGGATGCCAGAAGACAAAGAAATGCCTGATAAACTAGTCACCTTACGACACAGAGTCCGGGTGCAGCCATGCGCACCGGGCAATTCGGTGAAGTCAATCATTGACCCACAGGCGTGTGTTGTCATGCATAATCATTTCTGTTCGGTTCGGACAAACGGTCACGACACAGATGGTAACACAGTTCATGTTAACATTGAACTAGGGCTGAACCAACATTATAAGAAATGTCACCTTGATAAACTGACTGGGCCGGGAGAATGTGCTCGGAGGATGGAAGAACAGACTAAAGATGACACGATGCTGAGGTTTAAAGATCAACTTATGAGGAATGCATCAAGACAGTTTCGAGTATTGGAATTAGGTACATTATAGCGCCACAATGATTCAATTCTTAAACACACAAAACTCTGATGCTGAACGGGTTTTGACACGATAGTGTTTATATCACTCCGTATTCGATGTTTTGTTTCAATTTTATTACGGAATAATCATACAATTTTATGAAAAGACGTAACCTTTTCCTACAGGAATGGGGATAATGCTTTATAGCAAGTTTTGACGACGATACTGTAATAGCACATGCGCTAGGGAATTTATTCTACTTTCCCAAGACACCAAATACATCTCTGTTGATAGAAGAATGAAAAAGTCTGAGGGTCCCAACCTCCTTTCTTGTCATAACTTTTTGAAATTTAAACCAACCGATTTTACTTCCTGGCGACGGATAATTTAGTTCTTTACGGACCGAGCATGATAAATTGGTTCAGTATATCTCCAAATATACGATTTCAACGTTTAAAAAAACAAAAGTCCACTTGGTTATACGGAATGGGTCGAATCATGATGTAGGTTTAAAAATTAATCTGAGGAATGCATAAAGGATTTCAAGTTTAATTTCGTGTGTATTCTATTTGGAAGACTGTATTAAATCTACCCACCAACAATAATCGGTTGGAAAATGTTTTTCACATTTCCTTTGATCATTTTTTCCCCTGCCGCCTAAGAGTGTCGATTTATTGAATAACCAAGGTTAACCTGTGTAAAGATAAAGCTTGAGTATGTCAATAAAACTCTCAATAATTGAATCATTGAAATAAGATCACAAAATATTGACAACAGACCCTTAACGCTGAGATAACGCCCAAATGGGGAGAAGGATTATACAATTGAAACAGTATGATGAACATAATTCTAATAACTTAAAATAGCAATTAATTTGAAATTGTTTCACAAATGAACATCATCACAATTTTCGCACGTAGTAAGACCTCAAAAGTACCAAAGACGGGAGTAAGATCGTCAAATTATGATGACAGAAATAAAGTATATGCATGTCGGGTGTCCCAAAAAGTGAGCCACTTTTTGACAAGTAGTTTCTCCACATTTAGATTAATCGAATTCATTGGAATATTTTAAAAAGTAGCCTTAGGGTATCATAAGCAAGTGGTATAAATATGAAAGAGATCAATTGTGTATTATCTGAGTAATGACATAATCAGACCTGCGCAATTACGCAATGAAACCTTCATGGCGTTTGTGCCATCTATCAGTTTTGTCAGTTTTAAAAGCTTGTCTGGTGACAGGTCCGTTCTGTCCAAGATTTCAGTTTGGAAGGATTAATTATGCCTTTCAGTGAAAGCAATAATGCTGCTATATTAAAAATGGATAAACGAATGTGAAAGGATTAGATGGAAGATGAATCCTAAAGAAATTAATTGTGAGAGTATGTGTTATGTAAGTGTAAATAGACTTATATGAACAATAAAATGCACTGCATCCAACATGCACTAGAGGAAGGGATAATTATGTCGTGGGTGTGTCATTAGAAAAAATATACAGCAGCATGTTTGATTGGATTTTTTTCAGACTGAAATAAATTACTTTAATTAGCCGTTGTTATTGAATAGTTGAAACAGTTAAATAGTTTTTAACAATACTTGGAAAATACCCATATATATATATATATTCCATCAATAACAATTTTCAAAGATCTCGGCTAATCTATTGCTGAGAAAACACTTGTCAAAAATGATAAAGTTTATCATGCAACATTGTTGTAGCTAGGATGTGTGTGTGTTTTGTATTTAAAAGGTTACTTACATTAATTTGCTGACTTTTTCCTTTTTCTCTTTATAATTCCAGGAATTTGTGTAAATATTTCTGGTTCAACTCCAACCCAGTGCTCAGTCATAGTTGCGAGAAGACGGTTTAGGTTATTTTTCATCCCTGCCATTTTTCTATCCAAAGTATTAAATTGATGATGTAATGACTCTCCACCTTGTTCTCCGTGGAGCGCCATGCCACAATTATACTTTTCAATCCATTCACAAACATGGTCCTCGAGGAAATGTTGTTTTGGAATTATACTTATTTTGGGAAAGTTTTTTCTAAATGATTCCATGTATTTGTTTATATCATTTTGAATTTCATCCACATCACTATTTTCTATTTTATTGTCCGATGAAACTTTATAGTGAATTGTAGAGAATAGGTTGTTAACCTCTCTGAACTTGTTAACCATTTTTGTCGCAGATTTTAAGCATTTTTTCTGGCATGGTAATCCTTTTGTCACATTTTCAGTCTTTATTATAACTGCATCACAAACAGCATTAAAAACATTGGGCTTCAAATATTTGTGACAATGGTTTCCGACAAAGCTTTTGCCATGGTAGTTAGATCTGTGGATTTGGTGTTTTTTGAGAGTTGAGTCTATTGAATATGCTATTGGTCCCGATTCTATGTCAAGCTTTGTTTTGGCATCTAATTCTTCCAATTGTGCCGTCAATTGTTCTTTCTTTGTTCCATTGCTGGTCTTTTTAATTGTTTCAAAGAGGAGTTTTTGTTTACTAATATTTGAGATATGCTCTCCAAATACTGTATTGTCGGTGTATGTGTTCAGGGTACTATGGTCTGCCAACTCTGCAGCAATATGATTATCTATGGCATGACACTTCTCTAAAAGGACATCATGGTGTTTTTTAACCACGCCTAAGACAATATGTAGGTAGGGAGGGCAGATGCGCTCTATAGGAATGTTACATATTGGCTTGTTAATTACATTTTTGTGTAATTTTGCATTTTTTAATAGGCCCTTTCCTTTGATCTGAAAATCTTCTTGATGTTTTTTCATATTCTCTAATGTTCTTTTTGGTAATTTACCCCTGACAGTAAGTGGTATCCCTAAATCCCGAGATGGTATCTCACACCACAGGCAGGGATGGCATCCATTAGCCCCCGTGATGCCCATAAATGTTGCTAGGAAAGCAAAGTCACCAAATAGAAATACACGAATTGTTTTACCTTGCCATTTCTGTCCATCGAGGTGTGCAATTTGGCCACTGTATCTCCCAAGCGCAATGTCAAGGTTTGGCCGAGAGTCCTTGGCATTGAAACAGGTAAATGCAACTGTGTTCTTAGGGGAATTTGGCGAATCAGTATTTAATACCTGGTATGACATCTTAAAAGACGATCCTCCATGATCACCCCCAACTTTGACATAGATGTGATCTTTTGGAATGCTTTCATTATTCCAGTTTAGCAAATTCTGAGCTGACATTTTATTTATTCTTGATACCACTGTATTGTTTAAGTTTTGAACAAATACCATGGGCTTGCTTGATCGAATCAATCCCTTTTTGGCATGTGGAGCTGTTTTGTCCTTACAATGGAATTTCACCAATTCTGCTTTTAAGCTTTTACCTATGAATTTGTTGCGTAATTTTCGTTCACTTGTTTCACTTGAATATTTAATTCCAATCTTGCGCAGGTATCTTTTTATTATACTTAATTGGTACCAAGAGAGTTTTGCTGTAGATTTCATTGATAAGCAGTATTTCTTAGGTAACTTTGAAGCAGCAAATCCCAAGTTTTTTGCCATCTCTTGTCTTCGCTTCTTTGAATGGAGTTTAAATTCCCTTGTCATTTGTGCGTTTAAAGAATTATTATCCTTTCCCGATGATACATCACGAATTTTATTGATAAATTTAGCTCTTTTTCGTTTGGTTGGAGTTCTGGCTTGGGAACTGGGTGTTTGCATCTTAGTTATTTTTGTGAACAGTAGGGGCTGGAAATATCAAATGTTGAGTTGTATTTCCTTGTAAGGGAAAGATAACTTCAATTCTCTGTTAATGATAAGTGGAATAATTGGAGTGCTTTTAGATTTAAGTTTTATTACCCATGTATAATTGGTGTGAATAGTCATCATTAGAAATGATACTTAAATTATTTGCTTGAACAATATGAATGCACTTATGAATTAAAATGTAATATTGGTTTTATAAGAATTAATTGAACTTTAATGCAATATTATAATTACCTTTCCTCTTGTTTTACATCTTAGCATTTCTCCATCTGAGTTGTGTAATGATCTCCTAACAAGGGCTGTAAGAAGTTTTTCCTCTAAAGTTGTCAATTTTTCTGTTTTACTCTTCAATAAAACATTTCGTATTGTCTCTTCATCATTGTCGCGTTTTTCCTTTCCAGGAGAACTCTGTGTGGAATTGTCACACTTTTTTGGAGTACTTAGTAAAAAACTAATTTCCACAAGCGATTCAGTTGGATCACTTTTTGCATTTTTGATTGGAGAAGTATGTACGAGGGGTGGTTCAAAAGTAATGGACAAAATTTTATAGGCACGCTTACCTTTACCAGATTTGAATGAAACTTTGTACAAATAAAGATTAATCAATTATCTATTAGATGTTAAAATTTTATTAACTAAATGCAAATACATTTTGAGATAGAGCACTTCTCTTGGATCATGGTGCATACACCCGGAATCCATTTTAAGGCTATTTTCATCATAATAACAAATGGATTTTCAATGAAAAGTTTGCTGGTGCAATATATTTTGCAATGCAAGATGTATATGAAAAGCATATCGCAGTAAGTTCAATAATAATCCATATCATTCCTTATTATTCCTGATGATCATCCATTTGAATTATATTCAATCCTCAATGTATTCTCCTCCAAGTTCAATTACTTTCTTCTGTCGGTGCACCCATGCAGAGAACACATGCCCAAATCCACCAGCAGCCATGGTGTTCGGCTGTTTTTGTACAGCCATTTCCAGCTCAGCTAATGTCTGAAAGGATTGTCCCTTTAATGCCATCTTAAGGGTGGGAAAAAGATAGAAATCACAAGGAGCAGTATCAGGGCTATATGGAGCATGTGGAAGTTGAGGCATGTCCATGAATGCTGCAAGAGTATCCTGAACTAGCTTGGACCTGTGTGCTGGGGCATTGTCCATGTGTAACAAACGATTGTCTCTTGTGTCTTTCCTTTTCTTTTGAAGTGCCTGTCTTAGAAATATCATTGTGATGTCATAGCACAATTGGTTGCTGAATTTAGAACTCAACAGCAAACACATGGGCATATGAGTCTTGCTTGACAATTGCATTACCATGCTTGTTAGACATATCATGTGTGGTAATTGAGTCATTAAAACGAAATCAAGCAAAAATGACAAAAACATTCAATTATCATTAAAAAACCAATTCCACCCATGCTTACCCTTGTTACCATGGTTACGCATAGCTGAAACAATTTCAAATGCATTTAAATGAGAATTCGACACAAAATAGAGAATTGATTGATCTATTCACTGTGAAAAAATTAGACTGATTGGGTGAAATTTAGTATGCCTATAAAATTTTGTCCATTACTTTTGAATCACCCCTCGTATAGCGGATATGTTAGTCAAAGATAAATCAGTTGAATCACCAGTTGAATCCAAGTCTGATTGATCCGTAGAATTCTCCTCACCATCTCTCAGTTTCGAATGTTTTTTACCAGGATTTCGGAATGTATTTTGCTCTTCATATTTTTTGCAAACAATGCAGTCATCTATTAGTGATAGTTCTTTACACCACATCAATTGATTGTTCTTCACTTCCTGAATATAGTTTGGACTTACTGAATTCTTTTTAAATTTTACATTCCTGTAGCAACTCTGACATACGCATGTTGGATAGTTTTCACCTTCTTTTAAATCCATGTTTAACAACGAATTTGCATCTTGGTTGATACTCTTGAAACTTCTGAAAGTTTTTTTTACTTTGCTTAGCACTTCTAAGTTTTGTCATACATAGTCTACACATGTTTTCTAATGCTTTTTTGTGTAAAGTCAAATGTGTCTGTAGAGACTCCATCTTGATGTCTGATAATGTGAACTTAGAAATGATGGTGAGGATCTTCAAATCTAATTTAAATCAGTTATATAGATAAGGCATTTGAGATATTTACATGAATGGATAGGGGATGAATTGATGTAAATCATGGTACCACATTTATGTAATAGTAAACGTAAAATCTTGAGAAAATTTGGTGGAACTAATTATTCAAGTTGCAAAATCTTAAAATTATCTACCAGACCACTCATTATAAAGCCATTCAGAACTTTCTCCATGAATCATTAACCCTTCTGATATCTCTAACAATAGTATAATACATATGGGGGAGTGTTATTTAACAGTCAAAAAGCATATATATTAAAGGGTTAATGGTTTATTCAGAACTTTACAGCAATAAGCAAATCAGAGTGGTCAGTTTGCTGCCATGTTGTTTCTGCATGTTGCCAAGGCAGTTCGGACATCCGATATATACTGTATGTATTTAGAATATGACGTATCTTCTTAGCACTTATTGACCCTCAAATACTTCAGAATCCAAACACAATATAAGTTTCACGTACATTACAATTACAAAGTAGGATATGAGCTGAAACAAATTGAACATGAACTAGAATATAAGATAAATGAAGTAAGCTTATACAAAAGTTAAATAAAATATAACTTAAAACAACTTGTAACTTATACATAAAATGAACTATGTTTGCTCAAGTAACTTAAAAGGAATACCTAAAATTAAAATGAGATATTCGAAATATCTTCCACGAGGTGAGTTGCATTTTACTAATGATACATTTTTCCACAAACCGTTGAATTCAGTTTCTTACATTATCAATGACCAATTCTCGATCACGAAATATATGGAAAAGGAGTTTGCGTACATCATGTTTATATAAATTCATGGCGGTAAGTGGAACAAGAAAATCAAGTGAAAATGACACTAGAAAAATACGAAGGCCATAATGCTATTTTGACAAAACTGATCCACTTTTTATGGAAATACCACAGAGAAAAACAATGAACAAACTACATTTTACTGCTTGTTTTCTGTTTGCTAGGTAACATGTTAATGACGTCACAAATTAAAATATGATAAACACTGTGATGTGTGACGTTTAGCTTTTTTGTCTATTTAGTTGATAGGGCAATAAGTAACTGATGTCATAATTTATGTTATATTACGTCATATCTTCATCACAAACACAACATAGATTTAGATTTAGATTTATGAACTTTATTACACATTCATACCTATAAAAGGTTAAGTGTACACAAAGTAAACACTAATTTTACAATATATCAATACAACAGAAAACAGTATATATAACAACACACAAAATTAACACTTCATAATAAATAAATAAGTAAATAAATGAACAAATAAATATGCATCATGGATAAGCACATAAATGGTGATTGTGATACGCGTCCATTGTTTATGTCATATATCACACCCTTCTATGTTATATTACATTTATGAATAAATTCTGCTACAATTTCAATTTCTTTATTTTCACAAGACATACAATATTGGAAAAAAAGTGAATCGTCCTCCATGTTGAAAAGGTGTTTAATTGGGTTGCCGTGTGATACAAGTTTATCGAGCATTTTCTTTCTATATATGGGTCTTTTTCAAAAGTTCGTCACTCAAAAGTTCAAATATTACATGCTCGATATCTCAACATTTTGAGAAGTATAGCCAAAAACGATTATTTTATTCAACTCAGTAGAGGTCAAAAAGATACTGAGGATAATATCAGGTGAAAATGTTAAAATTTGTTGAAGTTATTCACTTTTTTGGGCTTCGTGTCCAGCTGTTTTTGCAGTTTTTTAAGCAATTTTGAGGGGGTACATCAGAGATACATCCCCTGGATCTTTCTTTCTGGAAATGAGGCGGAAAAATGTGTTGCCACAAGTCTACAGAGGTTATCTATGTGAATCATTTCGTTTTCAGATAATAAATCTACCATACTCGAAAAATAAGACAATGTCAATTTAGAACTAACGTGCGTGATGCATGGTGTCAAACACCATCACGCACGTTATTCATGAGCTCCAGGCTGATTATTTTTACAAAAAGTCAGATGAGTGTTTTTTCGAAAGGAGGATACACCGAGCTCTCATTGTGTTCAATGCTATATGAAGTATATATGGAAAATATTTTTTATGCTCAGTTGCGTGCATTATCGTTTTTCGTGTCAAACTCGGCACGCACGTTAGAAAGCCTATTTTCATACAAAATACGCAATCACATGTGTAAATGAAATTGTATTTTATTTACACATTTACGCGATGTTATAGATCAAGTGGTAAGTTTCAACTCTGAAGCGGAAATATGGTCTTTATAAGTTGCTCGAAGATTGGTGTCAAACTTCGTTACGCACGTTAATCCGCCACGCACGTAGTCCTTTATCGTGTCATACTCTCGCATTAACGAATTACTTAAATTTCTCGTTGATATAAAACGATTTTCACACACACCTAAATGTAAGAAAGGGAACATTCATCTGGAATCAGCAAATATTGTGGTTGTTTTCGTCATTAATCTGTTTTTTGACACCATAGCTTAATTTATAAGTGATAAAAGTGTTCGTGTCAAGCAATCACGCACGTTATAAAAGATGTACATCTTGTCCTTATGTTAATGGTTATGTCAATAGTCTTGTCAGGAGTGCCAAGCACTGATTTTTATTGCTTTGTCTAATCTCAGTTTCACAGTTCAGAAAATTTCGTCAATTATTGTATGCAGAAAATAGAATAGAATCAATAAAATTCTAACGTGCGTGACGTTTGACACCAATGGACAAAGTGATTGAGCGTCGGTTCAGATGGACTCAATTCTTCTCGACTTCACTGAAAACAAATGCTTTATGCATGGTTATTTGAATTATATATTAATGATCTTTGATCGACTATTTAGACTATTTATTCCATAAATGATATTGCATTGATAGAAATTGCTAAAGTTTTGTTCCACATAGACCATTCGCAATTTAGATTCGTCCCGGCTGTATTTTTTACATGAACGCATTATGTGTTTTTCGTTTTCTATTAAATTGCAAACCTCGCAAATTCTTTCATCGATCTTTAATTTTGGGCGTTCGTATCTACCCGTTTCTATTTTTAATTTGTGGTTACTGATACGAAACTTTGTTAGACTTCGTCGTAAATGCCCATTTGAAATTGAATCTAAATATGGTTCGAACCTGAAATTGCTTTTAAATATTTTGTATGTATTCAGTTTGCGACATTGGTCGGAATTCAATTGATTTCGCCAATAATCTTCAAAACTAATTTTTGATTTACAAACAACTTCGGATGCGTCAATAGTATATTCTTTTATATCTAAAGTATTATTGATATTGCTGGGAGTATTTCCTGAAAATGATACTACCTCTAATTTATCCATTACACTTTTAAAATTCAGCATCCACGATGACTTGTTGATCTTTGATAAGTCATTTGATGTAGTAAGTGCTTCTGATAATAAGATGTATGACGTATTTAACATGTGATTATAGAAATTAGTAGCTTGTTTGAATATATTTATATATAGTGGGTATTTCCCAAGCTCTCCATAAATTGCTAAATTTGTTGATTTTTTATTTACTTTAAGAATATATTTACAAAAAGATAACAGAAGTTTCTCAGATGGAAATCGTCTGCCATTTGTAAACCATTCATTCAAATCTTTTGTAGAAAAGTAATTCGACATGCCCCATATCCATATATAAGGTAATAATGGCGGACTTTTGGTCACGTGACTGGTCGACAGTCGGTCCATAGAACGAATGGCTCCGCCCACTTCGTGGGGGGCCTTCGTAAAAATGAAAGATTCTTGTCAACAATACAATTTTTCAATTTAATCACGTTTAATTTTTCCTTAAATAAAATAATTTTTTTAGTATTCCTCAACAGTGCAAAATCTAATAATATATAATAAAACATATAATATATTATATAATAATGGTCTCATGATTTATTTCAGCGAGGGGATTTAGCCAATTATAAAGCGTGTTACAACCAACTGTACTGGAAGATCACAATGGTGTGTAACACAACTGATAGCCCCAACCACACTGATCATCTAACAATTTTAGAAGAGGAAATCTTTAAAAGTATTCTGACAATATTTTCTTTCGTTGTCCTGCTCGGAAATCTGACTATGCTGTTTGGATTTGTATTAAATAAGAAACTACGAACGCCAAAACATTATCTCCATGTAAACATGGCAGCGTCAAATATCACATTGGCTCTTATAATGTTGGGGTCTTTATATATTCGAATCAATGGTGATATCCTCTGTCTGTTCACACATTCGTTGATTCTCGTTGGAGTGTATTATCATGTTCTCAGTTTATTATCAATTACTGTTGAGAGATTTATTGCTATCAAACATCCTTTTATCTATGCAGCTAAAGTGACGACAAGGAACGTTATCGTATGTATTGTATCGTCGAATTTGCTGTGTGTGACACTAGGGGTGTATCCCCTCGTCAAGATGCTGATCACCGACGGTGATTACGATGGAGATACAGAGGGTTGTCATTTAGGGGAAATTTCCCCTGTCGTGTACGCCATGCTGCAAGTCAGTTGCATGTTACTCATTCTAATCGTAATGACAGTTCTGAATGTGAGGATTCTCCAATCTGTAAATTCAAGCTTCCGGTTTGCGCAATCGACGGTTCCTGTGTGAAAGAAATTATGGTCCCCCAGGGATTATGGTCCCCCCTTTTAAAGGCCCTTACTGGCCCTGATTGTGTATAAGATAATAAGGGATAGAGTTGTATTTAGGTCACCATATAAATCAATGGAGAGTAGGACCATAATTTGATAGGACCTCCTACCCTTTTACACCGGTTTCAACTCGGAGAAAAAGCCTTTTGGTTCATACTCTTAACAAACGAAAAATCAGGGCAACTATGATGCTATCAACTGTAATAATATATCACATCATAACTTGGACTCCTCCAATGATAACCCTGCTTTTGTCATACATTGGTTTCAACATTAGCCAACTCGTACTTATTTCTACACTTACGGGGGCGTACACATCTACAACGCTTAATTCCGTGATGTATGGCTTTGTGTACAGAGAATACCGTACAACGTGCGTTCGAGCTCTCTGTAGCAAAATAAGAAAAAACAATAGGAAGACTATATGTCACATAAATTCTAGCACAACCACAACATATCTGTAACCTCATTGAATAATGCATCAACGTTGATTAAAATGGAGATTTATTCGTGTTTTCGTAAGTTTAAAACTGTTGGTTTTGTAAAATTGTACATGGTGTATCAGAATTTCGACCCACTTAACAATGCATATCTTATTAATAACACATATTATTTGACACATATTTTGACATTGTTAGAATTTGTCCAATGATCCTTAGGTTGTCAACGTTCCAGCACTGCACTAGCTTATGTTTGTCCCATTGGTCATTTAAAGAACCCGCTATAAATTTCTACCACCTCTCTGCAGATAGACTTGTTCAGGAAGTTGTCGACGACAGTATGCCTCTTATCCTAAAAATGATATGTATGTCAACGAACTAAGAAACATCACAGAGGCCAAACCAGAGATAAGACAACAGATAAAGACGTGTGCGAGTTTGATTTGCAGAGAGGTAGTAGCCATTTTGCTTAGTATTTGGATCACGTTCTTTATATGGCCAGAAAACGGGCAAAACCAATGTTACAGTGATGGGACTTTGTCAACTCAAAGAACATTGAACAAACCTTAATTATGTGAACTAAATAGTTGTATCCAATTGTAACTTCGGACTTATTCATTTCATATGTAATACTGACTTACATTTTAGTTAACTAGTCTTTCACCTTGAATGGGACTTGAATAAACAAATATAATTCAAGACCTGTAGCACAATGTTATAACTTTTATCTCTGTTAATATCCTTGTTATTTCTCGATTAGATGACCAAGATTGCTATATATAAATATCACTATATACATACAGGATGGCGTAATAGAAATGTAACAAGTATAATGTCAATATGTTTTATTATGTTGGTGTTTACCCGAAATTATACTTGAGTACTTTAAAAAGAAGCTAACCTGACTATTTTGAATCTGAAGATTTAAAATTGTTCCATGGTTGACTACACATAACAGTTGACTCATGAGAAATCTAATTTGAACCAGCTTCTCACTGGTTTAACATGTCATGCCTTTTCTCGACGGCATTCCAATATACCAACGCCAGCAGAATGGGCAATTTCGGCATGTAAACAGTGTAGTAAACCATGGAATGATTTTACTCTACTGGTGTCAAATTAATCAAAAGAGCTTGCTCTTAAAAAGGTAGAACTTCACCGTCGATCGACTTTTTTCTACAATTCAGCTTTTCTTGAAAAAAACATCCGTGCAAGATATGCTGATGTATAAAAAAGATAACATTAATAATTATGTACCATTAACCAACAATATCGGATAAACTGAGAGAACTGATGACTACCAAAAGAGCCAAGCTCATCAGCCAATATACTTGCAAATGATACATTTTACATGATCTCATAATCTAAAAAATGTGTCACCAAACTGTAAATATGTTTTAAACCATATTCGAACATGGCTGTATTCACGCCTTCTATGAACTGTAAACAAAGTCAACATTTCACGTAGGATATATTCGCGATCAATACCCCAGTTAATACGTGTAATGTGTGCCGTCATAACGGTGGGTCGTAGTAATAGTGTACCATGATGAATATTCGAAACAAGTTGGTGAGTTTTCATGTTCGAATCGCCCTTGGGGCTAGGCACAAAAGCTTTCGGTCGTTCGGGGTACAGAAAACGTTTGTGCCTAGCCCTGCGGGGTGTATTCGACGATATAACCCCTGCTCTTCGGTCTATATTTCTTAAATAACTGTATTTTATATGTTTGTACTACTCTGTTCAGATACAGGTAAGTAAATTAATAACTAGGCATTAAAATCGCCAGGGGGCGATTTCGTAGAATGCCGGTGTAAAAGGGTAGGAGGTCCTATCAAATTATGGTCCTACTTTCCATTGATTTATATGGTGACCTAAATACAACTCTTTCCCTTATTATCGTATCCACAATCAGGTCCGGTAAGGGCCTTTAAGAAAGGGGACTATAATCCCAAGGAGACCATAATTTTTTACACCGGTCTTCGTCACGGCAGCAAATTCGGTGCACAGTTGTTTTACAGACAAATTTCAAAAATGGTGCACCAAAATGTTTGAATATAGGAGATGCACTGCATGATATATACAAATTTTATAGAAAAATAAATCTGTGGGGTCCCTGTATGTAAAACAACAATGTTAACATTATTTTACGGTGAATGTCAGAAGTCAGGAACAAACTTTATTTTTACCCTATTTCATCTTTTTTTCAAATTTGGGGCACCCAATGGGAAATTTGAGGGATGGCATAAGAAAATTTGGATTTGAAAGACAACTTTTCTAGCTAGATATGGTTTATATGTTAAACTTGAAGACTGAGCATGCCATGAACAAAATTTCAGCAAAAGATAATTATAGTCTGTGGTTCCTTAAATATGTAAAACAGGAATTAAGTTTTACGTCATTGTACGGTGAAGGTCAAAGGACATGTCAGTAGGGTTTTTCCTGATTTACTCTCAGTAGAGTACAATACATCAATACAATCAATACAATACAATCAATTTTAGCAATTTAACCTTTTTGACCTTTTCAAGGTCACCCAGAGGTCGAATTTCAAAACCAAAAGCATATTTGAAATCAGAGGCTTCTATACTTCATACCTGCAAAATATCGGGACGAAAATCCTAATTTTAGACTTTGGGGTCATTTTACGGTCAAGGTCAAAATGTTGATAAAATTAAACCTATCTGAGTACAGTGTAATATAATGGTATCAATTTGGAATCAATTTGAGCGAATTTGAGCGATTTCGGTTTTTGAACTGTTTTAACTTTTCAAGGTCATCCAGAGGTCGGATTCCAAAACCGTAAGCATATTTGGAATCAGGGGCTTCTATTCCATTTCGCTGCGATTGGGCCCCATGTCTTGGTAGATGGTATATGCTAATTAGCTGACACATTGCCGTGTGTGGAGATATCATGGCAAGAAAAAATAAAATCCTATAATAACTATAAGATAAAGAGTAAAAGCGATAGCATGCACGGCATTCTTATTAAGAAATATAGACCGAAGGGCAGGGTTAATATTGTCGAATACACCCCGCAAGGCTAGTCACAAACGTTTTCTGTAACCTGAACGACCGAAGTGAGTGAGGTGTTCGAAAGCTTTTGTGCCTAGCCCTAAGGGGTGCATTCGATGATATTTCACCTTCTCTGAGGTATATGATTCGATTCGAACATGAAAACTCATCAAAATGTTTCGAATATTTATTAAGGCCCGCCATTACTATGGGCCACAGTCATTCCGTCACACATTACTCGTATTACCAGGGGAATCGTTCGCGAATATAACCCAGGTGAAATATTGACTTTGTTCACAATTTGTGGAAGGCGTGAATACAGTCATGTTGGAACAATAATTATATTATTTTTTACATTTTATACATTTATCAGTTTTATCTATTATGTGCTTGACCATGATCACAGTGATATCAAGACTAGACAGATGCATTAATTACTACATGAACGGTTGTGGAACAGGATATGATTGTGCATATGTGGATAAAACGAAACGAAAAAAATGAAAAAGAACTCAAAGATTTTGAATTTCATCTTAAAAAACAAAGGACGTTGTAAACAAAGAGTAAATATCTACCGGCAGTCCTGCATACATGTGCATGTACTGTACACAAAACAACATCACGAGGGACTCTTCAATCAAAAATACTTCATATTATGACAAATTCGATGTTATAAAATTGTGTCAAACAGATAACGTTGCACAAGTCACGAGGATAGCACCTGATTCATCTTTTAATCACCTGACTATTGTTTTTTCTTATCTAAAAATGTCAACAACAACGTAACAACGAGTGATCGTCGCAACTGTGCAATCTTAGTCATTGGGCATGTCTTTAAATTGAGAGCATTTTTTAAATCTTCACAACATTAGATCATGATGAATTAAACTGAATCTAAATACCAAAAATAGTTGGTTGTTTTATAGTCATTTCAGTGGCTTAATCGACCTGGCTTCGCTTTGGACCTAGAGTCAAACGTTGGAGAACTTTACATGGGCATCAATACATACTGACGTGGCAACTGTCAAGTCATAGCTCGAGGGAGAAGTGAGTATACAATATTTCTAAGAAATAAGGGTTGATTTTCATTTTTATGACGCTTTTTGAACGTACGTATGCATTAAACAACTCAGATCGGAATTTATTCCACAAGGACACTCATACGTAGAAACATCCTTTACATCCATGAAACCTGGAAACCTGTAGACAAGCCTCAACAGTCAATGAAAATGGCCGTCTTAATATTTATCCAGAATGCCAAAAAAACAATCAGTGCTAGTTCTATACTTCATAGGTAAAAACATCCCTGAAATTTTCAAATGAATCCTTTATGCAGTTTGGCTGGAAACCTGTAGACAAGCCTGGACATACAAGACTTTAGCACGGAAAATCCAAACTGGCCGCGTTTAAATTTACCCGGAATGCCCAAAAACAGTCAGTTCTACACTTTCACGGGTAGAAACATCCCTGAAAATTTCAAATGAATCCTTGAAAGGGTTTGGCTGGTAACCTCTAGACTAACCTTGACAGACACGATTTTAGGACGGATAATCGAAAATGGCCGCCTTAGCATTTACCCAGAATGCCCTAAAATTAATCAGTTCATACATAGAAACATCCATGAAAATTTTAGGTCATCCATAAAAAGGTTTAGCAGAAAACCTGTAGACTAGCCTCGACTGACAATTTTATTTTGAAAACTAAAATAAAATGGAATTCATTAATAGTAACTGTAAGGATTCATTTAGTGTTCTGTTTACCATGTGTACATAGGGTGTCCACGTGAATAGAAAGTAGGAAAACATTACCAGCAAAATTTAAAAAGAATTAGTAGTTTCGGATAAAGATGTGTGTTGTTTATAACGAGCTTAGAGAGTGGATAATGGTCATTAAGTAAACAAATAGAACAAAACGGGAAAGAACGTTTACCAAGATGATTCGAATTTAGATAATAATTACGCTCGCTCACTCACTAGATAACTTAAAATTAATACTGGTTGAGACGTATTCAGATTTGCCAACCTAAAATGAAAAATTTTCGGGAGATTTATAAAAAATTGCGGTACTTTTACGGGAGTTTTTTTCAAAATCCGGTAGTTTTTGCGGGAGTTCTTTGAAACAAAGCGGGAGTTTTTACGGCAGAATTTGGAAAAAACGGTAGTTTTTACGGGAGATTTAAAAAAACGGGAGTTTTTAGGGGAGATTTTGAAAAAACTGGAGTATTTACGGGAGATTTAAAAAAAAGTATTTTTGGCGGTAAATTAAAAAAAACTTGACTTTTTTTACGGAAGATTTCAGAAAAAACGGGAGTTTTTGCGGTAGATTATGAAAAAACGGGAGTTTTTACGGTAGGTTTTGAAAAAAACGGGAGTTTTTGTGTTCGATTTTTTAGAAAACGGGAGTAGATTTCTGATAAAACGGAAGTTTTTATGGTAGATTTCTGAAAAACGGGAGTTTTTACGGTCGATTTCTGAAAGAACGGGAGTTTTTACGGTAGATATTGGAAAAACGGGAGTTCTTACAGTAGATTTCGGAAAAAACGAGAGTTTTTACGGTAGATTTTGAAAAAAAACGGGAGTTTTTACGGTAGATTTTGAAAGAACTGGAGTTTTTACGGTAGATTTCGGAAAAACGGCTGTTTTTACGGTAGATTTTGAAAAAAACGTGAGTTTTTACGGTAGATTTCTGAAAAAACTGGAGTTTTTACAGTTGATTTTGAAAAAACGGGAGTTTTTACGGTATCAAATCCAGCGATTTAATTGGTTGAAATTATTATGACGCATGCGCTGTTAATAAATTAATTAGAACTTATAATCTAAGATAGATGTCACTTTCGTTCATTATTTCACAGCAGTCCCTACCCATAATGCGCCTTATATTGCGGGAATATTTTGTCGCCATATAAAAACAAAATGTATTCTCCCGACAGAAGTATGACAGAATATGAACTGGCTCCCGTTTGTGGACATTTGGTGTGCAAACTTATACCGAACTGATCGCAGAAAAGCAATTTGAATCATGGTAATGAAGTACTTTTAAGTTATTTATAAGGAACCATGGGAGCCAATCCTTCTTGGAGTAAAAGAAAGAAGCGTGCCTGCAATAATCAAGGTCACAAATTTGTCAAATTCCTTTTAAATACCGTAAAGTTTGACAGCAAAAAACGGAGATTTTACGGGAGTTATACCATGAATAAAGGAGATTTACGGCAGTTATACCGGAAAACGGGAGATTTTACGGGAGTTATACCAAGAATACGGGAGATTTTACGGGAGTTATACCAGAATAAGGGAGATTTTATGGGCGATTTCAGCAAAAATACGGGAGATTTTACGGCCATATTTTTTTTTTAAAATTACGGTACGGGTGTTTACGGGAGTTTTTACGGGAGAAAACAGTACGGGAGTTTGGTATTTTTTACGGAAAAACAAAAAATTTACGGGAGATTCCCGTAAAAAACGGGAGGTTGGCGAGTCTGGTATTGTAGACATATGTTACCATGGTAATGCAGCTTTACACATCTTACTTTTATAATCAATTACAGGGTGTGAAAATGGGTAATTCTATTGAGCAGTGGCGTGGAGCCATTGGGACATTTAATCCACGTGGTTCTATAGACAGAACAGGAGCCGTAGCTGAGGTCCTTAGACAAAATCCACGATTATTGGTGATCATTACCGTTCTGTTGATGATTGGTGGGATAGAGTCCAACCCAGGGCCAACATTTCAATGTAAGAGATATGGGGAGGGTAAATATTGTCCGTTCGAAGAATACAATTAGGCCTACTAGTATTTAGCGTTTCGTTATTTTTGACATTGAAATCAGTTTACTTTGTATAATACAATCACTAAATCGCATTGGATGAAATAATATTAATTCTGGATGGATAAACTTATTCTAGATACAGCTTCCCTCGCGCCAGTTGCCGAACGTCACGGCCTTGTCATAATTGAGAACAATGGCATAGGCGATTGCCTCTTTGAGTCCCTTGCAGACCAGTTGTTGCTTTTGACGTCATTGCAGGTTGACAAACACGATTTGAGACAACGTTTGGTCACGTACATCAGGGAACATCCTACTCTGGTAAGTGTTAATTATTCTTTTTTCAGCTTAATGCAATCATCATTCAATCTAAACACATCTATCGGTACTTTTTCGGTTGAAATTAGCATACCGTCGTGTAGTTTAGCTATTCCTTGATTCTTGCTAACTGTTTTCAAATACTTAGCCGAATGGTGAACACGTGATGACCATGTTTGATGCTGAGAAGAATGTAGAATGGCAGTCATACTTGGCGAATCGTGAACAGGCTTTAACAGACGACATTCATTCTGAACAACTAGAGTGGTATACCAACGACTACATGGCTAAGCCAGGGGTATGGGGTGACAATGTGATCATATACGCATTTACACAACTATGTGACATAGATGTAGTAGTATATACCGCTGGGGTTGATGAACCTTACACAGTTACAGCTAATGATGAAAATGAGGAGAGAAAAATAGCGAGACTTGGCTACATTCCCCATTTTCACTTCGTTAGCTTGTTAGAGAAAAAATGTAAGAGGTTATAATTATATACCAGACACCTATGTTAATTTTGAATTTATGGCTTATCTTTAAACAAAATGAAAATCCAAAATGTACATTATTCATCAAATATGGGATGTTTTAAAGCAAACGGAGCAGAACGTTTAAATCAACCCTCGTACATTATCATTTTACCCGCTCGCAGACTTCCCCAGAGTGGAAATATCTTTGACTTGTGGATCAATTGACCAATAGCTAGTGTAAATGTTGAAATGTTTGTGCACTTTGTGATAGAAGCATGAAATTTGGCACAAAGTTAGTTTATTCCATTGTGAACAAGACCTGAGTCATTAATCAAGTGAGATATGCCTCGTTCTGGAAAATCCAAGATGGCCGCCCTTTCCCGGTTCGATTTCTCTATATTTTTTGTTAAGGTTAATTAAAGGTAATTATGACACATAAAATACAGTCTATATGTGGAAAATAAAAGATGTTACCCCACTTTGTGAAGAAACTGCCTTATTAGGTAAAAAATGGTGTCAAACAAGGTTGTTTAATTCTACCCCTACTTTTTGCCCCTTCATTAAAAGGTTTGCAAGAAAGGTTTAAGAAGTTGACCTCAGAAGCATGCAATTTTGCATTAAGTTAGTGATACCATTCCTAATAAAATCTGGGTAAATAGTCAAGTGAAATAGCCTCTTTCTGGAAAATCCAAGATGGTAGCCTCTTTCCGGGGTCGATTTTTCAATACTTTTTGTCAAGGTTAATTAAAGGTTAAAATTACACAAAGATATAGTCTATATAATGCAAAATGAAAGATGTTACTCCATTTTGGGAAGAGAGTGCAATGTGAGGTAGAAATTGGAGTCAAACAAGGTTGTAAAATTTTACCCCTCCTATTTGCTGCTTCACTAAGAAAGGATTCATAAGAAAGGACTACACATATGAGCTCTGAGTAAAGTCAAAGTAACATGCATATAATAATCGCTCAAGTAATATAATTTCTAACATAGTATCCACCATATCAGTATGCAAAATAGTCCAAAATCAGTCTATTGCTCATTATCTCATAAGTTCCTGCCTTCCTTATTACTGTACAATACTATACTGTATTGTTCCACTACCATTATATAATGTGTAGACATTGAAATGCATAGAAACAATTAGGTTTCCAGTGATTAACTTCTATATTGGTAAACTTATGTTCACAAGAAATAATCAAAATTCCATGAGTCCCCCCTCCCTCATTACTCAGTAATACTGTATTACTGCATGGTCTGACTATCATGATTAGCCATTGAAATCCATAGAAACAATTTGATACCCAGTGATAAACATCTATATCGCTAGACTTATGTTCAAAAGAAATAATCAAAAGTTCTTCCCTCCCTCATTAATATATTATTGTGTGACTGCATTGCCCGACTATTATTGTACAATTTTTAGACATTGACAAGTCATATACATAGAAACAATTAGGCACCCGTGGGTATATATAGAGGATATCCTAGGATATATGAACGCATCGCTCACTCGTGGAGATGGGCGATATCCCCTCATGGATAAAAATGGTATCCCTCAAAAATCCAAGGATATCCTCTATATATGCCACTGTATATCTTCCGCTAATTATCTCCCACTTCAACTCTCAGGAAAATGTTTTTGTTCAATGTAGAAACAGTCAAATTGTTTGAATTTTTTGCTAAAGCAAAACTGTCAAAATGGATGTAGCAGAGAGTAGAATTTTTTACCAAAATGTTAATAGATTTCTGGAAAATAATGAGAGTGAGAACACCTTCAAGAAGTCAAACCTGGATATGGGTGTCCAGAAAACTTCATTGGATAAATTAGTAATGTGTTACTCAGATATTCCAGGCACTCGGTAACATAACTATATTTCCCTCAGGATATACCACATATCCGAAACCTCCCGTAATATAACCCTCATTGCCTGCCGGGCACTCATTAACATAACTATATTTCCCTCAGGATATACCACATATCCGAAACCTCCCATAACATAACCCTCCAGTGATATAAATATCAGTATATATAATAAATTTTCCACATTTTGATAGCAGTATAATGTATCCCAGCTTATTATTAGATATACCAGGACATGCTCAAAATATTTAGATTTGTAAGTCAAGACATAATATTTAATGTTAAAACACTTAGGCCGAGGTTATATTAAAGGATCCCTGATGTGCTTAAAAGTTGAAAAATAGGGATTGAAACCAAACCAGTCATTAGTTTTCTCATTATCAGCATTGTGAGATATTGTGTTTTATGGATTATGGGGACGGCTCTGCGGATAGATGTTGCTTGTTTGATATGCTGATGGACTTAAAAATTTAGTTTTTGTCTGTCCCACATCATTTGAGTGCTATGTTTTGTATGAAAACTATATTAGTATCTACAACTATATTCGATGTTTTAAGTATTGGCTATCAATTCTAAATTTATTCTTCAATGTGTATTATAATGACTTAAGTATGAATGAAATGTCCCTTGGTGTTATGGTCTCAGATTATGATATTGGTATTTGAATGGTGGGGGAGGGGGTATTAGTCACTGTTTCTCTTTTCATATTGGACCATGATTTGGGATAATTGGGGTTTATTTTCTATATGACTTGTATAATCTTGGATGTTTTCTTTTCTAGTTGTGTTCTGTAACCATTTTTTGGTATTTTCAAATTGGCACTTGCGCTTACATATTGCTAGACTTGTATTCACATGAAATAATCAAAATCTCATAAGTTGCATTGTCCAAACTACCTTTATGTACAATATGTAGACATTGAAATGCATGAAATCAATGTAGAACCAATTTCTCCACTTAAAATCATACAATATGTAAACATTGATACCTTCATGTGAATATAGGATACAATGTATTCATAGACAATAATAAAAGGGGTTAAATGAGTGAACCCTGCATTACACCATCCTTGGATAAATAATTGACTAAACCTTTACAATTAGATATTGTGTTTAGGTATCCAATCAAATACTTTAACAATTGGGCAGTTTTAGGGCTCCTAAATGATCAATTCTGACAATACAGCAAAAATTATTGCGTGAATGTCAGCCATCTTGGATTTCCAGAACTAGGCTGATGCTGGGCTGGTGTCACTTGAATACCAACTCAGGTCTTGTTGACAATGATATAGACTAGATCTGTGCCAGATCTCATGCTTCTGAGCTTAATTTCTTAATCTTTCTTGAAAACCTTTAAATGAAGGAGCAAAAAGTAGGGGGAAGATGAAACAACCTTGTTTGACTCCATTTTGGACTTAACAATGTTTCTTCTTCTTTCTGGAGTAATATCTTTCATTTTCCACATATAGACTATATTTATGTGTCATAATAACCTTTAATTAACCTTTACAAAAAATATAGAAAAATCCAACAATTTTCCAGAACGAGGCATATTTCACTTGATTAATGACTGAGGTGTTGCTCACAATGGTATAAACTAACTTTGTGCCAAATTTAATGCTTCTATCACAAAGTGCACAAACATGGCTATTTTAGTCAACATTTACACTAGCTACAAACGTTTCTTTCCAAGTGGCTTTTCAGATTTATAACTATATCCTCAGTGTAATGCTACCGTCTGTTCATTGAACAATACACTCTGCGGTTGTCGAAGGACTTTAAGAGAACGGTTGTTTGTTTTCTCTTCTACGTCCTTCTAGAAAGCGGGCAGAAACTAGTTATAATCGCCAATGAGCGCATGATCTATGCAATTGTTTTTAGGTGTAGTCGAGAGTGAACTCTCTGAAGATGAAATGAAGGAATATGAAGTGAATAAAACGATGAATATACTATCCAACCTTTTATCGGGGTTCGGAAATCATTTGAACCTAATTGACGATGAGAATGAGAACAATGGTCTGGATTCTACACGAGTGCCTAAAACTAATACTGAAGCTGCAAAAGACTTGGGTTAAGTATCATTTTCATAAGTAATGGTAGCGACATAATAGAGAGATTTCGCGACGAACATATAGTACCCCGGACAGGTTGAATGATGCAGTCGTGTTTTTACTCTATATTTGCGAATAGAACAACCATTCTTATTGAAATTTTCATTTTTTATTCTGGAGGGAATTTCCAACATGGAAAAGAATATTCTATCAAAATATCCAATTCTATGATTTTGACAGGTTTTTGCTTGAACAATTGAACTTTTAACTTCATTTCAAAGATTGTCTGCTAGCTATTTAATTTTTGGCTGCCTAAAGCCTTTCCAGATGTATTTGATGCCATATTAATTATGGCTGATCATTGTTATTCATTTTTGTCATATTCAATAGGCCTAATATTATTACAGTGCATTACGTAAATGAAAAGCTTGGCACTCTGGGTCACGTTTTCTCTGATAACGCACCCTTTTCACCACTGGGGGGTTTCCCCCACCATCACTCAGCATGCAACCCTGTGGCACGTAAATTGAATCATGCTTTGAAAATGTCAGGTTTCCCTGACAATTGCATGATAATATTTGACACAGCTACAGTATATTAAAATTGTCTGGAGGATCTAATGCCAGGAATACTTGAAGTTGGAGATTCGTAATGTTTTACTTCATTTTGGACAGTATTGAACAGTTCAATCGGGTTGAACTCGTGTCCGTGGACAAGAAGATTGACCTCCTCTATCTGGGCTTAATCTAGGGGACGCTTCACAAAACGAGACCCAGAGCAACACGTTTTTTATTGGGCTAATGCACTGTAATAATATTGAATATGACTAAAGTGAATAAGAATAATCACCAATGGCAACTGCTATATCTGGAAAGACTTTAAGCGGCCAAAAATTCAATAGCCAGACAATATTTGAAAGGACGTTAAAAGTTCAACTGTTCAAGCAAAAACCTTATTTTATTGACAGTGTAGTGGTTTTGAAAAAAAGCCTGTCAAAATCATAAAATTGGAAATCTTGATTAAATATTTATTTTCCATGTTGGAAATTGTCTTTAGAATAAAACTTGAAAAGGTACCGTCCCAACAGACCCCCTTTTCTGCCCCCATCAGAATCAAACTTATTTTGCATCTAGAGTATCCTCACAAATGTACTTCACAATAATATTTCAAAATTAGGTCAAATGATGAGCCAATGAGTCACTGGGTGCAAAAAAGTCAAGTTGGTAAAATCAATCTAATGATCAAGTAATTTCCTTAAACATACCTAAATAAAATCATGAGTTAAACCTGACTTTACATTTATTTCCATGGGGAATAGGTATATTGATATCCTTTAAGTAGCATCTACACCATACTTAACACAAGAAAAATGTTTGAAAATGTTTTAGTCAAAACACATGTACTGGTATACTGTCAAAATATTGTATTGTAATATATTTGATATTAATATTCTAAAGCTTTGATACAACATATTAGTATTTATTGAATTTCTATGGGTACCAATAGGTACAGTTGTTGAAAGTTGAATGTACAGTTTCAAAGGGGTCGGGTCAAAATATCGATGTCCATCAAAAAAAACGTAATTTATTTATTTAGGTCTAACCCCCCCCCCCCCTACCCCTTGTAACAAAACCAAAAATCTTGAAAATTGAAATTCCTAGGAAAACGAAAATCGATGTCCGTCACCTAATGAAATTAGTGTTTGACCCCCTCCCCCTAATGAAATTAATTACATTTTTCAATTGACATCGATATTTTGACCCAACCCCTAACAGGTATTTTTGTTATTTTAAAACTATTCCATGTCAGTATCACTATCCTCGGATAAAGGCAAGTCTTTGGCATCATGGAGAGAGTCACCTAGGAAATCTTTTGAAAACTGATAGCCTTCATGTCTGGCAACTCCCAAATAGGTGGCATTGTATCCAAAATGGTGGCAGAAATGTTTAGAAAAAATACCAAAGAAGTCCAAAAAACTATATGAGCTATGTTCTCCACTTTTTTGCAACTGAAAATGTTGCCTAATTCAATTTTAGATCTGCACAGCTAAAAATAAAAGTGGTGGAGAACATAGCTCACAGTGAATTTGTCCTTTCAATGAACCATGGTTCTATTCAATTGAGAAGGGTAAATAATGGGGGTCTGGATTATAATCCCTTTTTATGCCACATATCATGCATCATCACACATAAATCTGCTGGATACATTTCAGTAGGGATTACATTATGCATAATTCACTTAAATAATACTTGAAAATTGTTTTGAAGGCTTTCTTTACTACATTTTCTAAAGAACACTAAATTTCACAAATAATCTGCCATGATGGGAGTGGTTACAGAAATGGGCCAAAAATCATATTTTTTACAGAAATATTCACTATATTTTTCAAGAAAATGAAAATACACATATCAGTCAAGAATGTTTTGAACTTTTTTTTTCAAAAATCTATAATTGCGTTTTCATGAAATTTTCTAAGTCCTTAAAGGGATCCCAATAAGACTGTACCTTTCAATAAGAATGGGCTTTCCATTGCAAATATAGCGTAAAAACAAAACTGCATCAACCTGCCCGGGATACTAGCATGTTTATTATTTCCGTTTAACGTATAACTTAATCGTTTGATAACGTCATCATTTTTTGCGCAGCTCTATACGTCAATAAGTGTGATTTTCTTACTTCTAGAGCTGCGCAATAAATGATGACGTTACCAAATGATGCTTTCTAGACGTTTCACCCCCTGGACGTTTCACCCCTAGACTGTTCACCCCCTGGACGTTTCATCCCTTAGACATTTCACCCCCTAGACATTTCACCCCCTGGACATTTCACCCCTAGATTTTTCATCCCTTAGACATTTCACCCCCTGGACACTTTACCCCTTAGACGTTTCACCCCTAGACGTTTCACCCCTTAGACATTTCACCCCCTAGACATTTCACCCCCTAGACATTTTAGCCTCAATATTTTACTCCTCCATATTTCATTCAAGTATTTTATAGAACTGAATACCTTATACATTAGGTATAAATGGCATATATTATTGAACATATTCCTTTGACACATTTTGCTCAGTGAATTTAAGTTAGACGATTTTATGTAATATGGTTTAGCATGGTCTTAATTAATTAAAATCAGAATTTAATTACCAAGTGTTTCAAATAGCATAATCAAATAACAAGTACTGTAAGTCACTAGTTATAACGCAGAGGCAAGCAGGTAGTTACCAGTTTCAGCACCAGGTGGCTCATTCGGGTCAGATAACATGGTGGTTATAGTAGAAAGTTCCCTTGAACTTAAATTGCATCTGTTTTAGTGGTTCAGTTTTCATATAACCCTTATGTATCTAATAGTTATGCAAATCAAAATATATCCAGTAAAAGAAATGGTATCTGGCCGATACAAGAAATATATTTCACTTTTTGTGATTTTGTAACATGGGGTCTATGGGAAATCAGCCCGAACTAGAAGTCACATTTTCAAAAATAATTAAATTTTCAAAGTTGATAAATAATTTTCTAAACCATAATTCTACAAGTACTTTTACATGTAAATTTCAAATATGACATCACTTTGACTGAATTTTGATTATTTTAAATGGCGTAAATCATTATTTCTACTCGCATCTAGTCTATTCACTTGTTTTTCCATATTCAGTTTTCTGGGTTTTGAAGTGAGGTCCAGTCGATTAATTATCTATTGCAGCTCTTCCAAGAAATTGGTTAATTAAGAACAACTCTAGCTGCTTTTTAATAATGCAATTGTTAACAAGGGAAGGGATTGTCTAGGTAATTAGAGACTAGCATTTTTAATCAGTGCAAAGTGTAAACCTTTTTTAAAACTTATTTGTACCAATATTGTTATGGTTTTATACACTATGCCATTTTCCAGTCAATGTTACTTGGAAAAGAAATCGCTATACTCATATAAATTCAGTCAAAATTCACTAATGACCCAACCAATGACATTGTACATGTACACAAACTGTATATGGGGGTGAAACGTCTAAGGGGTGAAATGTATAGGGGGTGAAGTGTCTAGGGGATGAAATGTCTAGGGGGTGAAATGTCTAAGGGGTGAAACGTCTAAGGGGTGAAATGTCTAGGGGTGAAACGTCTAAGGGTGAAAAGTCTAGGGGTGAAATGTCTAGGGGGTGAAACGTCCAGGGGGTGAAACATCCAGGGGATGAAATGTCTAGGGGGTGAAGTGTCTAGGGGGTGAAATGTCCAGGGGGTGAAACGTCTAAGGGGTGAACGGTCTAGGGGGGAAACGTCCAGGGGGTGAAATGTCTTGATACCCAAATGATTCATAAGTTATACGTTATATTGGACTAATAAACGTCTTATAATTGAGTTGAAAAATCTCTCTAGTCGTTTGTTTTCTAGTTGAGGCATTCACTATTAAGAATCGGTTCAATTTCTGGCTAGAAAAGAACAGATGCCCATTTCGAATTTCCACTTTGTATATTAATATTACTTCTTATAATTAGGTAATACCCCGGGGTAATACATGCATCGACAAAACAGCAATGCGTTAGGTGCGAAATGTAGATATTTTAAATTTTAAATGTCTCGTTTGTCGCAACGCAAAAAAACGGGCTAAGAGCTTTTAGCTAAAACCGATGGATTTACACGCGCTTGTAAAACGTTTTAACGCCTAGACGTCTTGGCCATGACTAGGGTCCTAAAACGTTTTAGCTAAGCGCTCTTTGCCGAGAGCTCTTGAGTAAATCTGGATTTATATTGCATTTGTAAAACGTTTTAACGCTAAAACGTTTTAGCTGAGACGTCTTAGTGCGCTAGTGTAAATCCAACAAATGATAATTCACATAAGCTCTATTATATCCAGAAAATGATAATCCTATTTTCCTTCAGATCAAGTGATTAGCATGCCTGATCCTGATAGAGCTGAGCAAAGGAACGATTTAGAAAACCCGTTATCTTCTTTAAACGATTTTGTCAAACAACTGCGGAAGTCATGCAGACAACACCTCGAGAAAAGAAGTAATACATTTAAAAAAGGACTCAAGGAAGATGGGAGCCAACCTCTTCAAGAGTATCTGGATTCTAGGAAAGATGCAGCAAGTGACTCAGGTAAATTGTCATTAAAATTAATGATATTTAATTTATTAATATTATATTTGTGTAATACGAGTAGAGTAGACAAGTTCATCTAAGTAAAGATAATTCAAAGATCTTTCGCGACCTGAGCAGTAATGTTTGTGTAAGAGAAGATACTGAATTATGTATTGTACATACTTCAATGAATGTTTTACCGTATTTCTATCACACGCCTTACCATCGACGAGGTACAGTGACAAAATATACCGTAGTACACTTTAGATGTATGATGTCACTATTTAACCGATTTGAAGCAAAGACAGTGATGCAGGTGTGATGCAGGTTTTAAAAAATGCATGTTTAATTTCGTGTGTATTCGTTTAGGAAGACATGTAATTTTCTAATAACGTTAAAAGATTTTCGAACAGTGCTCCACTTTTTTCGTAGTCAATCTACCCACGAAAATTGATCGGTTGGAAAATGTTTGGTTTTTCACATTTCCTTTGGTCATTTTTCCCCTGTTGCCTAAGAGTGTCGATTATTTTTATGAGAATATGTTTATCTATACCACACAATTTAGGACGGGTGGAGATTAATAAATATTCAAGTATTTATTGTAAATTAAAAAAATCAGAAATGTGTATTGTCAACTCGAATGTACAATGTCCCTGTAATTGAAATTCAAGAGATATACGTAATATTCAACAATGTAATGGTTATATTTCAAAATGCATTAAGGTTTTTATGAATAACAAGTGATCTTTAACGAACATGTTCAAGTATCCTTTTTGCTTTTTCATTTCATGAAAGTATTGTTATGGCTGTGGTTAATTTGTGCCATTTTGGTGTTAGCTCCCATCCAGTGTCTCGGAATAGAATATGTTGAAGACTAGAACTGCCACGGAGTCTGCTACCAGCGTGTTTGATTAGTTGGCGTCTGTACCTTACGTTTTGTTAGCCTAGTTACATTGATAGATAGATCTACTGATCTATACTAGCTTATTGAATATGACTTATTAAAAATCCGTTTATGATATATCTAGAAATTTTCAATAGTTCAATCAAAATTGAAGTTATTCTGTAATTGTTCTGTTTTAAATGCATCTGACCCCCCTGTCTGTTAGTGTTATGAAAAATACGTTGTCTGCATTAGGGTTTACTGTGAATTGAGTAAGTTCAATGAGACAACGTACATTCGAGTTGACAAGATACACTTATGATTTTTTAAATTATAGCCAAAATGTTAATACTTATTAAATCTTCAACAGACCTTAATTGTGCTGTTTAAAGGAACAACAGGATCCTAAGAGGTTCTGGACAAATCATTTGATTCTGGACTTGACATATTTTTTTTCCAACGAAATCACATCCAAGGGTTGAATTTTTATTGGATATTTAGAGAGCGAGTCCTGTATTGATTTCAATAAAAAGGTTAAAATAGAACGCTATTTTTATGAAATATTATCCAAGTATTTAGATGAAACGGTCTTATTTAAATACAAATCATAACATGATGATATTTTTTCATAAAATATTTCTTCAAGAAATTCAATTGAAGGCTCAAGATAAAACGAGCTAATTTAGGTGAAAACCCTTACATGATGATGTGTTTTCATGACTTCTTTCATAAAATTCCATCAAGGGGTGAAAATAAAATGATCGAATTTAAGTGATTTAAGGATCACGAGGATAGGTTTTCTTGGATATTTTCTATGAAATCCCATCCAGTGGTCAAGGTAAAATTTTTATTTGGTATATTTGGTCACGTGTTCGAACCCATAGAACCATATAGGAACGTCATTTTGAATGTTACGTGATAAATCCATATAAGGCTTTTAGAACAATGTGGGGAAAGATGAGGGGAAACCCCTGACACCTGTTCACGATTTTATCCGAACGTTCATCGGATCATTTCGGTTTTTATGCACTTCATTATTTTACCGAAGTTTGCCGATTCGATTCGTCGTATTTCGGAATATTGGGGACAATTTTATACTCCATTGGGAGTATTTTTAATCTACTTCTTATTACGAAGATTCCCGAACCTTGTTCGGATTAATCCGGATTTTCTGACCTACTTCATCTACCGAGATTTAACGAGTTTACATTCGGCTCATTTCGGAATCCTGGTGACAATTTTATACTCCATTGGAGTATTTTTGATCTACTTCTTATGACGAAGATTTCCGAACCTTGTTCGGATTAATCCGGATTTTCTGACCTACTTCATCTACCGAGATTTAACGAGTTTACATTCGTCTCATTTCGGAATCCTGGTGACAATTTTATACTCCATTGGAGTATTTTTGATCTACTTTTTCTGGATTTTGCCCTACTTATTATATCTTTACAACAAGCAAATCAAAAAATTCGCCATGAACGGATCTCGATCGACTAACCTAGAGCATGGAAGCTAGGCACGTTAGCCATGAGGCTAACGTGCAACCGATACGAAAGGATAAAAGTATTATATATTTATACCGAGCGTCAAATCAAAATGATCTTCACTTTTGACTGCACGTAAATACAACTCGTCAGTTGTATCCAGAATAGATGAACGCCTATGGTACTAGTGAATAACCAAGTCCCAGGCGAGTGGTTCGCACCCCACCGTGATATGTTATTTTTGCTTTTTTAATACGACAGAAAGGAGCAAGGTCACTGGCATGTAGCGGTCCTGATATCGATACATTCTACACGCAATAAAACCAGATACCTGCGTGTGATTAAAACTACATGTTAGAGCGTCGATATCCTACAAATCCTATTTTTTCATAAAAATATTTTTTCATGAAATCCAATCGAAGGGTGAAGATAAAACGATCTTTTAGGTAAAACAGCTTTACATGATCTGGTGATGTGTTTTCATAACTTTTTTCATAAAAGACCATTCTCGGTTTGGAGAACAAAGTTCGTCACTCTAATTGAGCGTTATCCCTGCTTCGGACAAATTTGATTTTTTTACATAATATAGATTTGAATGTCTTCTTTTGAATAGTCATAGTTTAATTTGGGTAATATTTCTAGATTTCTCATATAAAAATTACTAGTGAAACACCCAACGTCGCTTTTATGATTCGTACCACTTTTTTAACTTGGTGTATTGCATATTTCCGTGGGTTGATTTGAAAAAAAGACAAACAACGTATACATGAATATGTCATAAGCATATAGTGAGATAATTGTTAGATTAGGTTTGCTATAAGTGACTTTAAAACAAAAAAATAAAAAACATTAGTTCACGTGTTAAAGTCCCATTGACCACGACATCAAGGAAAATTGAGCTTTTTGTCATCAGACATCTTTATAGATGGAACTAGCTATGTACTACATTTTTAAATACACTCACATTGTACATGTAGCTGTAATATCTAAGATGTTATTTTTATTGATGAAAAGATTCTTACATACTAAAGTTACATTAAAATATCAATTGCAATAGCCACCTGTTTTTAACATCCCTTTGTCACTCATCCCTTAATTATCTCTGTGTATCTTAAACGTGTGTGTGTTCGATGTTGATAGCACCCGAGTGCAACCTAAGGAGCACATACAATACATTTTGTGTATGCCCAGTCTGGCCGCCTTATATCTGCCTGCACCGAGAAATGGGCGCAGCTTTGACAATTAACGAATGATATAACGATATCACGGATTTCACCGAATGTTATTCATCCCTAAATAGCTTTTTTATTTAGTCTTATGATCCGACTGATGTTTCAATTTTTTGCAGTGACTCTGAAATTGCTGCGCCAGATATGACATCACAGCGACTCATTTTCCTACATTTAAATCACTAAACTAAATCAATTGAAACATAATCATTAAAGAATGAGGACCTTGTATTTTACTTTGGACGAGGGTAGTGGCCATGTCTTGGCATGGCTAGTTGTGCATTAACGTTTGATACTGTTGTGCGGATAAAAATAATGAATATATGTTAAAGTAGCACTAAACAGATACTTTTAAAGTTAAAAGAATATAGTTACATTTAAAGAATGGGCCCAACGAATAGATATTGAATATAGGACTCGTTTGATGAAACGTTCGTTCTTTTAATTCTAATAAACCTAGAAATCAATCAACGATTAAGTAAATTGACAAGACTTCATGTTCAAGTTGGCTGAATTTCGTGTAACTTAACTCTGTTATGTTTCTAGATTTTACATATGGAGAACAGAATTCGAAATCATAATCACAATCGTATTTTAAGGCAAATAGGCCATGAATATGCTTTTAGTTACACGGTGGATGATCAAATTAACACATTTTGGATGTTGAATTTCATTTCAAGTTCATTCGAATTTACGCATTATCGTGGGAAAGCCCATGGCATTATCCAATAAAATTGATATATATACTGTCTAGGCTGAGACTAACATATATAATGTTATTTAATGTATTTAATATACAGGATATCTGAGAAAGTTATGCAATATATCTACACGAGAAATAGTAGGGACCGAGGGTTGATATATTACCTTTACCTGTCGAAAATCGAGTATAAACTATGAGGATTAGATACGCATTGAATGTAATGGAACCGTCATGTAATAATTAGAAATGATAATCACAATCAAATCATGAATATTTTATCTAGATTTAAAGTGCTTAAGATTTATTTTTAAAACTCAACCGAACTATTAACATTTAAAAGCACCGAACGAATTTTCTGGGGATTGCTGATGAGCGGGTGGGATGGGATGGGAGGGATAAAATGAAATACTAGATAAAATATTGATACCTTTACGCATGTCAATCTCAAATTAGAATGCATATATCATTATCTCTTTTATTCTTCTGTATTGTAATACGATAGTCTGATTATTGTCAATATACTATACATGAAATAATGTACAACGTGTATTCTACATTGAATAACAAACGAAATAAAACTCATCTTTGTACGAATTTATTTTTCATATGACACAAAGTAACATAACATTGTTATATGTTGCATTTACGACTACTACAGCAAATCAGAAAATTCGTACAATATCAAACGTAAGAGTTGTTCACAAATACATTGGTATTTTGATATGAGTATCATGTAGTATTAAAATATTAAAATCATATGATCAGCAAGTTTATAAGCTTAATATTGTATTGTTTTTTATTTAAGTGTCGCATGCTTAATTTCATACATATACATCTGTACAATCATCCAAAAAGCCTCGAGCCACCAATGGCTTATGAGACACTGCTAATCAAAATAAATCATATAATATTATATAATAAGATGCATAATATGAGTCAGTTGCAGAAATAGGATTATGAATAAAGCAAAGTTCATGACCTCTATTACGAACATTGTTTGATGAACTCGATCACTCAGTCAGTTGTTGAACATATGCAAATGTGGTCAGGTTATAAATATAAGTACAATTTAAGTCCATGATATTTTCACATATTGAACATAACACTCAGTTCACAAAGAGATGTATACAAATCTAATCCACAAGTAGAAATGATTGTTTCATGCTGTTTATGCATTGTGTATAAACTGTAATCCAAAACATGAATAAAGTGGGCAAGAGGTGGTTGTATGATGGCCCATAAAATCACATTATGTAACACCGGCACCCTGGTTCAATATAGTGCAGTGGCCCATGTTTGATATACGTACATCAAAACTCATGTTTTTTCAAGGAAAGAAGCTAGATTAGTGATATATTGAAAAATCAAACTACTATACCCCAATACTGTAGCCCGGAATACAGGCTACAGTGAAGTTGCAAATGGAGGACCTTTGTTTATTTCCATAGTTCTCGAGGAATACTAGATTTTACATTGTATAGATTCATCGAGCAGTTTGCAACGCACTATCACCAGAAAAGTCCTATGGAAAAGGACAAAGAATACCCGCTCTATTTGCAACTTAACTGTACCCTGTATTATTTTTAAATGTGTTCACGTGGTAGGGTAGTGTGATACTCCCTCTGCCTATGCCTACATCGTTCAATCTTTTTTTCATAGTATAACGCCTTATTAATACAACAGTTATTGAGCTGTTAAGAAAACATACTAACAAACAAACCGCCGAGTTTAGAGTAAGACATATACATGTATTGTTCTATTATCAAATCATATATTGTGTCCCAATTCTAAAACGTTAACAGTTTGTGGTGTACAATAAAACTATTACTATTAACCACTTTAATATATTTAGACATAAAATATCAAGTTACTCATCAGCCAACAAATCTCAAAATATCGAAAAATGAAAAATACGAGGTACTTGTTCACTCAAATCTAGGAGTCAATTGGTAATGTGTACCTATAGATAGTTCTCAAAGTAAATGAGCAAAAGCGTAACATTTGTATGTAGCATGCTTCATAAAACACTAAACTTAGCCCAAAAAGTAAGCGTGCATTTTGTTCCTGGCACTGATTGGTTAATAAGTGAATACAATTCGTTGAATGCACGATGCACTCAAAAGATTAGCAGCTGGGAAAGGCTATTGAACAAAAAGTACGCTTTCGTACTCAAAAAAGGATTACCCTTTTACAACTTTGACAACTTTGAAGCATGAACTTCGGAAGATCTAACGAAATGTACTTACTGTTACCCTGTGGATCCCAGGGTTTTGATATGTTCTACAAAGTCATGCAAAGACAGACCATATATGCACTAAAAATATCTGTGACACTTGTATGATATGTATTCCACTTTGAACCACCATCTATTTCAATATTGTGAAAATATATATTTCCCAAATTATGAAATAAAGGAGCTTGTATTCGCGAATGCCGCTAACGCCTGTCGGCTACCGGATAAACCTACTTTACTATTTTATGGGCAATTCATTAAAATATTAATGGAATATTGTCAGGTTCTTTTCATATTTAAATGAGTCGCCCATAGAATGGTAGGTTAATCCGGAAGCTGAAATCTTCCATTCCCAAATCATAGTCTTGGCTTGTATTCGCAAATGCAACTAACGCCTGTCGGCTACCGGATTAACCTATTATTTTACTGGAAACTCATGTCAATACGAATAGTACCTGCCACTATTCCATTCATATTTAAATGACTTGGTCATATTATACTGGGTTAATCAGGTAGCCGGAAGGCGTTAGTTGCATTCGCGAATATAAGGTTAGCTTGTATTCAATAATGCAAGAAACGCCTGTCGGCTACCGGATTAAACTACCTCTGGAGTCATCGGGATTTTAAAGCGGCGTGCAAAGCGTAATCGGGTACACCCCAGTTCTCCGAAACCCAGTTGTCCGAAACCCATTACTCCGAAAAATAAAGTCATAATTTACCAGAGAAAGCGGGGGGCGTAGCTTACTTAAACTTACGTCAGTTTCATGCCATGTATTTGGCCAAATTAATGGCATGGACGCATTCTGTTATTCATAGATCTCTCTCTCACTTTGAATTGCATCCATTGCATGGCGTTACCAGAATGGCAGGAACGGGAGATTTATTTTACATTGTGATTCTAAAAAAAGGTTATTAAAACACAATATATATTACGGAACAGTTTATCTTATCTTCTTCAATCTCTTTTATATAGGCAAAATAAAATGAAACATTTTGAAACAGATAAAATAATTTATCGCATAGAACTTTAAGAATAAAACAGTATACAAATTACGTTGTCAAAATATTTCGTCGCATTTAATTTCTTAGTCTCGGTCTCATATCAAATCGTAAAAGAATAAAACATTCTATACTTAATCACTTGGGATTTATGTTTCGGCATTCGTTTCAGGCATTTGTTTTTTATGTTCTTCTCCTGAAATGTATTTGTTTGACAATAATCAGAGAAAGTGCGTATACGTATAAATATGCCACGCAAACAAACGGGTGTGACTTCAATTTTTTGTCTGTCTGAGGACGTATTGGGAACGAGGTAGAATTAAAGAATTCTTATGAACGAGTCATGCAAGATACTAGAACTAGTAAAGTAATGTAAATGGATAAGTTAATTTCTGATGGATCTGGATATAATATATTTCAAAACTTTGTAAACACTAGATAACTTCATTTAGGCAGATATAGTATCTTGATATATTTGGCTATCATGCGTTTAAAATACGTTCCTAAAACTATGAAGACGTTAGGTGAGAAATATTGCTATTGTACGTTCGAAAAGTATTTGGTTGTATTTTGTAGTTCTCAAGTTACCCATGAACTTTCGTGGGCTAATTAACGTCTTGACTTAGCATATTTAGCCTAATTTTGCAATGATGTCAACTTGATTCAAATGTTATGCTGTCGTGATTCGCAGAGGTTGCGACAAGATTCGTTTTACAACAGATGTAACTATGAGAACATGAAAGCTCATAATCCTGATTATGCAACCTTATACAATCGTTATCTTTGGGACAAGAGCCCAAAAACAAGGTACTCGTGAACGAGAGTTGAATTTGCTCCGTGAACGATAGGATACGCTGTTCCCCACCAACAAAATACAGACATATGCTTCAGTGTCCTCAACGCAGATTGTAGAGAACAAGAGAAAAAATGAAATATACTTTGCCATAACAGAATACTGTTAAAGTATTGTTTATTAAGTTTATTAAGTTTCACAAATAACTTTTAAATGCCTTCTTTACCGTCAACGGACACTCAAATAAATACACAATACAATGCAATGCAATGTAATGCATTACAATACAAACTAAATTAGAGTATTTGTGCATAGCATTTTCCCCTTTTGTTTGAAGGATATTTTAAGAATAATTCCAGCGTTCGTACACACCTGGAAATGTCAGGGTTTTGATTTAATTTTCCAAGTGCCTGAAATGTCAGAGAATTTTAAAATAAGGTCAAAAAGAGCCAAAGAGTCCGGGAATTTTGAAACTGTAGACATGTCATGGAAATGTCAGGGAAATTTGTATCAGTGTTGAAAAAATGATGTTCCAGAAAAATAAATTTTAGGACTATGACAGGATCTCAATGAAATCCAAAATGTAACATTTAGTTGATTCCACACGGGGCGTGTACATTGTCTAACATATATCTAAAAGGTTTACACTGTCTTGATTAATGAACTTCTTAGATCTAGTCGCGCTTCAGAAGTGGAAATCCTTCAATTATCAGAGGTTAATGTTTCTAAAACTGTATTGAAATAAACGTACGTCTTGTTTTCAAACCTACACCTTGCTCCTTTCTGTCGTATTAATAAAGCAAAAATAACATATCACGGTGGGATACGAACCACTCGCCTGGGATTTGGTTATTCACTAACACCATAGGCGTTCACCTATTCTGGATACAACTGACGAGTTGTATCTAAGTGGAGTCAAAAGCGAAGATCATTCTAAATTGACGCTCGGTATAAATATATGATACTTTTATCATCTCACACAGGTGAACGTTAGCCTCATGGCTAGCGTGTTTAGCTTCCACTCTCTAGGTTAGTCGATCGAAACCCGTTCATGGCGAACTTTTTGATTTGCTTGCTGTCAACTTATAATAAGTAGGGCAAAATCCAGAAAAAGTAGATCAAAAATACTCCAATGGAGTATAAAATTGTCACCAGGATTCCGAAATGAGACGAATGTTAACTCGTTAAATCTCGGTAGATAAAGTAGGTCAGAAAATCCGGATTAATCCGAACTGATTCGGGAATCTTCGTCATAAGAAGTAGATCAAAAATCCAGAGAAGTAGATCAAAAATACTCCAATGGAGTATAAAATTGTCACCAGGATTCCGAAATGAGCCGAATGTAAACTCGTTAAATCTCGGTAGATGAAGTAGGTCAGAAAATCCGGATTAATCCGAACAAGGTTCGGGAATCTTCGTAATAAGAAGTAGATTAAAAATACTCCCAATGGAGTATAAAATTGTCCCCAATATTCCGAAATACGACGAATCGAATCGGCAAACTTCGGTAAAATAATGAAGTGCATAAAAACCGAAATGATCCGATGAACGTTCGGATAAAATCGTGAACAGGTGTCAGGGGTTTCCCCTCATCTTTCCCCACATTGTTCTAAAAGCCTTATATGGATTTATCACGTAACATTCAAAATGACGTTCCTATATGGTTCTATGGGTTCGAACACGTGACCAAATATACCAAATAAAAGTTTTACCTTGACCACTGGATGGGATTTCATAGAAAATATCCAAGAAAACCTATCCTCGTGATCCTTAAATCACTAAAATTCGATCATTTTATTTTCACCCCTTGATGGAATTTTATGAAAGAAGTCATGAAAACACATCATCATGTAAGGGTTTTCACCTAAATTAGCTCGTTTTATCTTGAGCCTTCAATTGAATTTCTTGAAGAAATATTTTATGAAAAAATATCATCATGTTATGATTTGTATTTAAATAAGACCGTTTCATCTAAATACTTGGATAATATTTCATAAAAAATGCACTTTAAAATTTTTCAGAATTTGCCTTAATTTATCAATGTAATGAAAGTATAAGATTAACTCTCAAATAGCGTTCTATTTTAACCTTTTTATTGAAATCAATACAGGACTCGCTCTCTAATTATCCAATAAAAATTCAACCCTTGGATGTGATTTCGTTGGAAAAAAAATATGTCAAGTCCAGAATCAAATGATTTGTCCAGAACCTCTTAGGATCCTGTTGAACATATTCTCATAAAAATCTTCGACACTCATAGACGACAGGGGATGAAATGATCAAAGGAAATGTGTAAAAACACAACATTTTCCAACCGACCAATTGTATGGGCAGATTGACTACGAAAAAAATCGAGCTCTGTTCGAAAATCTTTTAACGTTATTAGAAAGTTAAATGTCTTCCTGAACGTTTACACAAAAAATCAAACATGAACTCCTTAATGCATTCCTCAGATTATTTTTTAAAACCTACACCAAACCTTCATTATTGTCTTTGCTTCAAATCTGTTAAATAGTGACATCGTACATTAAAAGTGTACTTCGGTTTATTTTGACACTATACCTTGTCGATGGTTAGGCGTGTGTCAATGTTTTTTTCATTTTTAATCGATCGTTCATCACATTATGGAGAAAGATCACCAAAATCACTTCAAAGCATTAATGTTAATAGCTTCGATAGATTTTACAAATAAAGACAAATAGATTGTTGAAAATAAATGTCAAAAATAAATAACCGTCAAACCAAGTATGTTTCAATGATAATTCCCTTACAGAGTTCAGATTTATTCTGGTAGCAATACATGTAATGTAATAATGGGACGATTTTATTGCAAAACTTGGCAGGTTGGGCGAAAGAAAAAATGACCGTCTTACAATTTACCCAGCATGATCAAAAGCTGAATCCTTTGTTGGTAATAATTCTGGAAATGTTACATACTTTTTCATTCGATTAATTTACTTTTAATCTTATTTATGCAGTTTTATTCAAACATATTGTAACAGTTAGCCGATTTTGTGGTAGTGTGGTTGGCTATGTTACTTTGTGGATTTCTAGGTGTATAGTTAAATAGTCACTTGTGTTTTACAGTCATACAACACAATTCAATTAATTCAGTTTTATATACATATATTGTGCCTAACCGGCCTACTTTGTTACAACAAATTTCAAAATGTCTATGTTGACTTGTTCTTGTTGTAATTGTTCTTGTTGTTATTTCATCCAAGTATTCAGACTATCTAGATTTACACACATCAAAGTTCTTCAAAGGCCAAATTACACAAAGTTCCTCAGACTGATTATTCAGGTATAAGAGATTCAGTAAGTTATGTAGAGCTGTTTGGCAAACTTCTTCTATGAGCGAATTTTCACAAGTTCCTCAGACTGTTATAGACATTGGCCAAGTTCTGTAGACTTGTTTGTCATCAAACTTCTTCAAGGGCGAATTTACACAAGTTCCTCAGACTGTCAATCCAAGTATAAGATATTCAATAAGTTCTCTAGACCTCTTTGTCATCAAACTTCCTCAAGAGCGAATTAACACAAGTTCCTCAGACTGTCAATCCAAGTATAAGATATTCGCTAAGTTCTCTAGACCTTTTTGTCATCAAACTTCCTCAAGAGCGAATTTACACAAGTTCCTCAGACTGTCAATCCAAGTATAAGATATTCGCTAAGTTCTCTAGACCTCTTTGTCATCAAACTTCCTCAAGAGCGAATTTGCACAAGTTCCTCAGACTGTCAATCCAAGTATAAGATATTCGCTAAGTTCCGTAGACCTCTTTGTCATCAAACTTCCTCAAGAGCGAATTTACACAAGTTCCTCAGACTGTTAATCCAAATATAAAATATTCGCTAAGTTCGGTAGAGCTGTTTGGCAAACTTCTTCTATGAGCGAATTTTCACAAGTTCCTCAGACTGTCAATCCAAGTATAAGATATTCGCTAAGTTCTGTAGACTTCTTTGTCATCAAACTTCCTCAAGAGCGAATTTACACAAGTTCCTCAGACTGTCAATCCAAGTATAAGACATTCGCTAAGTTCTCTAGACTTCTTTGTCATCGAACTTCCTCAAGAGCGAATTTACACAAGTTCCTCAGACTGTCAATCCAAGTATAAGATATTCGCTAAGTTCTGTAGACTTCTCTGTCATCAAACTTCCTCAGGAGCGAATTTACACAAGTTCCTCAGACTGTCAATCCAAGTATAAGATATTCGCTAAGTTTTGTAGACTTCTTTGTCATCAAACTTCCTCAAGAGCGAATTTACACAAGTTCCTTAGACTGTCAATCCAAGTATAAGATATTCGCTAAGTTCTGTAGACTTCTTTGTCATCAAACTTCCTCAAGAGCGAACTTACACAAGTTCCTCAGACTGTCAATCCAATTATACGATATTCGCTAAGTTCTGTAGACTTCTTTGTCATCAACTTCCTCAAGAGCGAATTTACACAAGTTCCTCAAACAGGATCTTAAGAGGTTCTGGACAAATCATTTGATTCTGGACTTGACATATTTTTTTTCCAACGAAATCACATCCAAGGGTTGAATTTTTATTGGATATTTAGAGAGCGAGTCCTGTATTGATTTCAATAAAAATGTTAAAATAGAACGCTATTTGAGAGTTAATCTTATACTTTCATTACATTGATAAATCAAGGCAAATTCTGAAAAATTTTAAAGTGCATTTTTTATGAAATATTATCCAAGTATTTAGATGAAACGGTCTTATTTAAATACAAATCATAACATGATGATATTTTTTCATAAAATATTTCTTCAAGAAATTCAATTGAAGGCTCAAGATAAAACGAGCTAATTTAGGTGAAAACCCTTACATGATGATGTGTTTTCATGACTTCTTTCATAAAATTCCATCAAGGGGTGAAAATAAAATGATCGAATTTAAGTGATTTAAGGATCACGAGGATAGGTTTTCTTGGATATTTTCTATGAAATCCCATCCAGTGGTCAAGGTAAAATTTTTATTTGGTATATTTGGTCACGTGTTCGAACCCATAGAACCATATAGGAACGTCATTTTGAATGTTACGTGATAAATCCATATAAGGCTTTTAGAACAATGTGGGGAAAGATGAGGGGAAACCCCTGACACCTGTTCACGATTTTATCCGAACGTTCATCGGATCATTTCGGTTTTTATGCACTTCATTATTTTACCGAAGTTTGCCGATTCGATTCGTCATATTTCGGAATATTGGGGACAATTTTATACTCCATTGGGAGTATTTTTAATCTACTTCTTATTACGAAGATTCCCGAACCTTGTTCGGATTAATCCGGATTTTCTGACCTACTTCATCTACCGAGATTTAACGAGTTTACATTCGGCTCATTTCGGAATCCTGGTGACAATTTTATACTCCATTGGAGTATTTTTGATCTACTTCTTATGACGAAGATTTCCGAACCTTGTTCGGATTAATCCGGATTTTCTGACCTACTTCATCTACCGAGATTTAACGAGTTTACATTCGTCTCATTTCGGAATCCTGGTGACAATTTTATACTCCATTGGAGTATTTTTGATCTACTTTTTCTGGATTTTGCCCTACTTATTATATCTTTACAACAAGCAAATCAAAAAATTCGCCATGAACGGGTCTCGATCGACTAACCTAGAGCATGGAAGCTAGGCACGTTAGCCATGAGGCTAACGTGCAACCGATACGAAAGGATAAAAGTATTATATATTTATACCGAGCGTCAATTCAAAATGATCTTCACTTTTGACTGCACGTAAATACAACTCGTCAGTTGTATCCAGAATAGATGAACGCCTGTGGTACTAGTGAATAACCAAGTCCCAGGCGAGTGGTTCGCACCCCACCGTGATATGTTATTTTTGCTTTATTAATACGACAGAAAGGAGCAAGGTCACTGGCATGTAGCGGTCCTGATATCGATACATTCTACACGCAATAAAACCAGATACCTGCGTGTGATTAAAACTACATGTTAGAGCGTCGATATCCTACAAATCCTATTTTTTCATGAAATCCAATCGAAGGGTGAAGATAAAACGATCTTTTAGGTAAAACAGCTTTACATGATCTGGTGATGTGTTTTCATAACTTTTTTCATAAAAGACCATTCTCGGTTTGGAGAACAAAGTTCGTCACTCTAATTGAGCGTTATCCCTGCTTCGGACAAATTTGATTTTTTTACATAATATAGATTTGAATGTCTTCTTTTGAATAGTCATAGTTTAATTTGGGTAATATTTCTAGATTTTTCATATAAAAATTACTAGTGAAACACCCAACGTCGCTTTTATGATTCGTACCACTTTTTTAACTTGGTGTATTGCATATTTCCGTGGGTTGATTTGAAAAAAAGACAAACAACGTATACATGAATATGTCATAAGCATATAGTGAGATAATTGTTAGATTAGGTTTGCTATTTATTTATTTATTTTATTTATTTATTTATTTATTACACCTTTAAAACGGTGGCACACCAATACTGGGTGCTCTTACAAAAATGTACATAAAATACAAAACATATTCATTTTGTGGTATCATTGAGATTAGGGTGAAGCAAATGCATTAGATAAAAATTGTTTGATACATCTATCTACTAAAACTTCAATCTCGTGCCCATAAACACTATGTATATCATTGCCCAGTAGCCATTGTAATTTACTCTGAACATTAAGAGATATAAAATGGTTAAAAACATGTTCATTATTGCCTTCAAGTGCACTCTTTAAGTTAGAAAATAAGACAGAACGATGGGAGGTGAAATATGGGCATAACAGTAGGCGGTGGGAAAGATCATCAATCCCTGAATTACAAAATTTGCATAATCCATCACCTTGGCCCCATCTTTTCAAATCTGCACCAACCATGAAACATCCTGTCCTAGCTCGAAACTTTAAAACAGCAAGTGAGTAAACAGTAAGTGACTTTAAAACAAAAAAATAAAAAACATTAGTTCACGTGTGAGTGAATGTTATTCATCCCTAAATAGCTTTTTTATTTAGTCTTATGATCCGACTGATGTTTCAATTTTTTGCAGTGACTCTGAAATTGCTGCGCCAGATATGACATCACAGCGACTCATTTTCCTACATTTAAATCACTAAACTAAATCAATTGAAACATAATCATTAAAGAATGAGGACCTTGTATTTTACTTTGGACGAGAGTAGTGGCCATGTCTTGGCATGGCTAGTTGTGCATTAACGTTTGATACTGTTGTGCGGATAAAAATAATGAATATATGTTAAAGTAGCACTAAACAGATACTTTTAAAGTTAAAAGAATATAGTTACATTTAAAGAATGGGCCCAACGAATAGATATTGAATATAGGACTCGTTTGATGAAACGTTCGTTCTTTTAATTCTAATAAACCTAGAAATCAATCAACGATTAAGTAAATTGACAAGACTTCATGTTCAAGTTGGCTGAATTTCGTGTAACTTAACTCTGTTATGTTTCTAGATTTTACATATGGAGAACAGAATTCGAAATCATAATCACAGTCGTATTTTAAGGCAAATAGGCCATGAATATGCTTTTAGTTACACGGTGGATGATCAAATTAACACATTTTGGATGTTGAATTTCATTTCAAGTTCATTCGAATTTACGCATTATCGTGGGAAAGCCCATGGCATTATCCAATAAAATTGATATATATACTGTCTAGGCTGAGACGAACATATATAATGTTATTTAATGTATTTAATATACAGGATATATCTGAGAAAGTTATGCAATATATCTACACGAGAAATAGTAGGGACCGAGGGTTGATATATTACCTTTACCTGTCGAAAATCGAGTATAAACTATGAGGATTAGATACGCATTGAATGTAATGGAACCGTCATGTAATAATTAGAAATGATAATCACAATCAAATCATGAATATTTTATCTAGATTTAAAGTGCTTAAGATTTATTTTTAAAACTCAACCGAACTATTAACATTTAAAAGCACCGAACGAATTTTCTGGGGATTGCTGATGAGCGGGTGGGATGGGATGGGAGGGATAAAATGAAATACTAGATAAAATATTGATACCTTTACGCATGTCAATCTCAAATTAGAATGCATATATCATTATCTCTTTTATTCTTCTGTATTGTAATACGATAGTCTGATTATTGTCAATATCCTATACATGAAATAATGTACAACGTGTATTCTACATTGAATAACAAACGAAATAAAACTCATCTTTGTACGAATTTATTTTTCATATGACCACGCGTGATGACACAAAGTAACATAACATTGTTATATGTTGCATTTACGACTGCTACAGCAAATCAGAAAATTCGTACAATATCAAACGTAAGAGTTGTTCACAAATACATTGGTATTTTGATATGAGTATCATGTAGTATTAAAATATTAAAATCATATGATCAGCAAGTTTATAAGCTTAATATTGTATTGTTTTTTATTTAAGTGTCGCATGCTTAATTTCATACATATACATCTGTACAATCATCCAAAAAGCCTCGAGCCACCAATGGCTTATGAGACACTGCTAATCAAAATAAATCATATAATATTATATAATAAGATGCATAATAAGAGTCAGTTGCAGAAATAGGATTATGAACAAAGCAAAGTTCATGACCTCTATTACGAACATTGTTTGATGAACTCGATCACTCGGTCAGTTGTTGAACATATGCAAATGTGGTCAGGTTATAAATATAAGTACAATTTAAGTCCATGATATTTTCACATATTGAACATAACACTCAGTTCACAAAGAGATGTATACAAATCTAATCCACCAGTAGAAATGATTGTTTCATGCTGTTTATGCATTGTTTTTAAACTGTAATCCAAAACATGAATAAAGTGGGCAAGAGGTGGTTGTATGATGGCCCATAAAATTACATTATGTAACACCGGCACCCTGGTTCAATATAGTGCAGTGGCCCATGTTTGATATACGTACATCAAAACTCATGTTTTTTCAAGGAAAGAAGCTAGATTAGTGATATATTGAAAAATCAAACTACTATACCCCAATACTGAGCCCGTATTTCTTTAAAAGGAATACAGGCTACAGTGAAGTTGCAAATGGAGGACCTTTGTTTATTTCTATAGTTCTGGAGGAATACTAGATTTTACATTGTATAGATTCATCGAGCAGTTTGCAACGCACTATCACCAGAAAAGTCCTATGGAAAAGGACAAAGAATACCCGCTCTATTTGCAACTTAACTGTACCCTGTATTCTTTTTAAATGTGTTCACGTGGTAGGGTAGTGTGATACTCCCTCTGCCTATGCCTACATCGTTCAATCTTTTTTTCATAGTATAACGCCTTATTAATACAACAGTTATTGAGCTGTTAAGAAAACATACTAACAAACAAACCACCGAGTTTAGAGTAAGACATATACATGTATTGTTCTATTATCAAATCATATATTGTGTCCCAATTCTAAAACGTTAACAGTTTATGGTGTACAATAAAACTATTACTATTAACCACTTTAATATATTTAGACATAAAATATCAAGTTACTCATCAGCCAACAAATCTCAAAATATCGAAAAATGAAAAATACGAGGTACTTGTTCACTCAAATCTAGGAGTCAATTGGTAATGTGTACCTATAGATAGTTCTCAAAGTAAATGAGCAAAAGCGTAACATTTGTATGTAGCATGCTTCATAAAACACTAAACTTAGCCCAAAAAGTAAGCGTGCATTTTGTTCCTGGCACTGATTGGTTAATAAGTGAATACAATTCGTTGAATGCACGATGCACTCAAAAGATTAGCAGCTGGGAAAGGCTATTGAACAAAAAGTACGCTTTCGTACTCAAAAAAGGATTACCCTTTTACAACTTTGACAACTTTGAAGCATGAACTTCGGAAGATCTAACGAAATGTACTTACTGTTACCCTGTGGATCCCAGGGTTTTGATATGTTCTACAAAGTCATGCAAAGACAGACCATATATGCACTAAAAATATCTGTGACACTTGTATGATATGTATTCCACTTTGAACCACCATCTATTTCAATATTGTGAAAATATATATTTCCCAAATTATGAAATAAAGGAGCTTGTATTCGCGAATGCCGCTAACGCCTGTCGGCTACCGGATAAACCTACTTTACTATTTTATGGGCAATTCATTAAAATATTAATGGAATATTGTCAGGTTCTTTTCATATTTAAATGAGTCGCCCATAGAATGGTAGGTTAATCCGGAAGCTGAAATCTTCCATTCCCAAATCATAGTCTTAGCTTGTATTCGCAAATGCAACTAACGCCTGTCGGCTACCGGATTAACCTATTATTTTACTGGAAACTCATGTCAATACGAATAGTACCTGCCACTATTCCATTCATATTTAAATGACTTGGTCATATTATACTGGGTTAATCAGGTAGCCGGAAGGCGTTAGTTGCATTCGCGAATATAAGGTTAGCTTGTATTCAATAATGCAAGAAACGCCTGTCGGCTACCGGATTAAACTACCTCTGGAGACATCGGGATTTTAAAGCGGCGTGCAAAGCGTAATCGGGTACACCCCAGTTCTCCGAAACCCAGTTGTCCGAAACCCATTACTCCGAAAAATAAAGTCATAATTTACCAGAGAAAGCGGGGGGCGTAGCTTACTTAAACTTACGTCAGTTTCATGCCATGTATTTGGCCAAATTAATGGCATGGACGCATTCTGTTATTCATAGATCTCTCTCTCACTTTGAATTGCATCCATTGCATGGCGTTACCAGAATGGCAGGAACGGGAGATTTATTTTACATTGTGATTCTAAAAAAAGGTTATTAAAACACAATATATATTACGGAACAGTTTATCTTATCTTCTTCAATCTCTTTTATATAGGCAAAATAAAATGAAACATTTTGAAACAGATAAAATAATTTATCGCATAGAACTTTAAGAATAAAACAGTATACAAATTACGTTGTCAAAATATTTCGTCGCATTTAATTTCTTACCCTACTATCACACCAAACTAGTTCTCACTACGTTCTCGAAAACGGGCTTCAACTGTGTACGAACGGACTGGACGTACTAAGAACCGTTTGGGATCTATTTACAAACTTCATCGAACGTACTCGAACGGGTAGGTCCTCTAGAACTTAGACAATGCTCAAAATGTTTTCGTGGTCGTCACGTTCTACAATTAGAACGAGTGACAACGTACTAACGACGAGCTGGACGTACTACGAACGGAACCGTCGTACTTCAATCCTACTAGGGACGTTTTAACAACGAGTGGAACTGTCTGAAGACGTGTTGAGAACGAGGTAGAACTCATTGCAAACGGGTTTAAACTGATTAAGAACGTATTTAACACTGCTTATGAACGAGTTAGCAAAAATATAGCTATCACACCAAACAAGTTGCCACTGCGTTCTTCAAAACTGGTTCTAAACTGTGTGCGAACGGAATGAACGTAGCTGCAACTTTCTAAGGTCTATTTACGAACTTTATGAACGTTCTCAGACGGGAATGTGATTTTAGAATTTTGAATCGATTCAAAATTCGATGGCGACCATACCGTTCTGTTATCAGGTCATGATGACCTTCTAGACTAAGGGACGCGTTCTACGGCGTTGCACACCGACGTGGTGCGACCTGAACGAACTGCGAACGAGATGGACGTATTGAAGACTGTTTAAGAACGAAGAAGCTAATTATTTCAGACATATTTCCCGACCACAGCCAGTTTGAGCCCGTTTTACGACGTTTTCGTAGGACTGGCAAGAACGGGTAAGAACGAGTTTGGTGTGATAGGGGGGTTAGTCTCGGTCTCTTATCAAATCGTAAAAGAATAAAACATTCTATACTTAATCACTTGGGATTTATGTTTCGGCATTCGTTTCAGGCATTTGTTTTTAATGTTCTTCTCCTGAAATGTATTTGTTTGACAATAATCAGAGAAAGTGCGTATAAATATGCCACGCAAACAAACGGGTGTGACTTCAATTTCTTGTCTGTCTGAGGACGTATTGGGAACGAGGTAGAATTAAAGAATTCTTATGAACGAGTCATGCAAGATACTAGAACTAGTAAAGTAATGTAAATGGATAAGTTAATTTCTGATGGATCTGGATATAATATATTTCAAAACTTTGTAAACACTAGATAACTTCATTTAGGCAGATATAGTATCTTGATATATTTGGCTATCATGCGTTTAAAATACGTTCCTAAAACTATGAAGACGTTAGGTGAGAAAAATTGCTATTGTATGTATGTATGTATATATTTATTGCCCTTTATATAAAGGAGATACATGTATACAAATTATGTTAAATTGCAATTGAAAATAATCACTATTTACAAACAAACAATGTCGTTGCTTTTTAACTGACGACGACGCCTAGCTACCGCGTAGACGCACGCCGCCGACCAAGATTGGCCTAACACCTAATTGTAACGTAATTATAAAAAAGTAACTATATTTTACAAACGCTCATTGCTTTGTTGTTTGTTTTGGGTTTTTTTTGAACCAACGACGACGCCTAGCTACCGCGTAGACGAACGCCGTAGGCCTAAATCGACCTGTTACCTAACACTCTTGAGATTAATCAAAAAATGACATTATGGAGCTGCAATATGTTGTAGGCTAGTAAAATAAATATACAATTTATGTTAATTAGAGGTTGGTGGTGTTGCTATATGGTGCAATTCTAAATTAGTATGTAAAGTAAATGTACATAAATATAAATACAAATATGCGAGTAAAACCAAAAATGTACAGGCTGCTTAAGAGACACAATCGTTTGTTGCAAAAACGTCAGGCTGCCGCGTTGACGTTGCAACTACCAATCAACGTTCGAAAAGTATTTGGTTGTATTTTGTAGTTCTCAAGTTACCCATGAACTTTCGTGGGCTAATTAACGTCTTGACTTAGCATATTTAGCCTAATTTTGCAATGATGTCAACGTGATTCAAATGTTATGCTGTCGTGATTCGCAGAGGTTGCGACAAGATTCGTTTTACAACAGATGTAACTATGAGAACATGAAAGCTCATAATCCTGATTATGCAACCTTATACAATCGTTATCTTTGGGACAAGAGCCCAAAAACAAGGTACTCGTGAACGAGAGTTGAATTTGCTCCGTGAACGATAGGATACGCTGTTCCCCACCAACAAAATACAGACATATGCTTCAGTGTCCTCAACGCAGATTGTAGAGAACAAGAGAAAAAATGAAATATACTTTGCCATAACAGAATACTGTTAAAGTATTGTTTATTAAGTTTATTAAGTTTCACAAATAACTTTTAAATGCCTTCTTTACCGTCAACGGACACTCAAATAAATACACAATACAATGCAATGCAATGTAATACAACGCATTACAATACAAACTAAATTAGAGTATTTGTGCATAGCATTTTCCCCTTTTGTTTGAAGGATATTTTAAGAATAATTCCAGCGTTCGTACACACCTGGAAATGTCAGGGTTTTGATTTAATTTTCCAAGTGCCTGAAATGTCAGAGAATTTTAAAATAAGGTCAAAAAGGGCCAAAGAGTCCGGGAATTTTGAAACTGTAGACATGTCATGGAAATGTCAGGGAAATTTGTATCAGTGTTGAAAAAATGATGTTCCAGAAAAATAAATTTTAGGACTATGACAGGATCTCAATGAAATCCAAAATGTTACATTTAGTTGATTCCACACAGCGTGTACATTGTCTAACATATATCTAAAAGGTTAACACTGTCTTGATTAATGAACTTCTTAGATCTAGTCGCGCTTCAGAAGTGGAAATCCTTCAATTATCAGAGGTTAATGTTTCTAAAACTGTATTGAAATAAACGTACGTCTTGTTTTCAAACCTACACCTTGCTCCTTTCTGTCGTATTAATAAAGCAAAAATAACATATCACGGTGGGATACGAACCACTCGCCTGGGATTTGGTTATTCACTAACACCATAGGCGTTCACCTATTCTGGATACAACTGACGAGTTGTATCTAAGTGGAGTCAAAAGCGAAGATCATTCTAAATTGACGCTCGGTATAAATATATGATACTTTTATCATCTCACACAGGTGAACGTTAGCCTCATGGCTAGCGTGTTTAGCTTCCACTCTCTAGGTTAGTCGATCGAAACCCGTTCATGGCGAACTTTTTGATTTGCTTGCTGTCAACTTATAATAAGTAGGGCAAAATCCAGAAAAAGTAGATCAAAAATACTCCAATGGAGTATAAAATTGTCACCAGGATTCCGAAATGAGACGAATGTTAACTCGTTAAATCTCGGTAGATAAAGTAGGTCAGAAAATCCGGATTAATCCGAACTGATTCGGGAATCTTCGTCATAAGAAGTAGATCAAAAATCCAGAGAAGTAGATCAAAAATACTCCAATGGAGTATAAAATTGTCACCAGGATTCCGAAATGAGCCGAATGTAAACTCGTTAAATCTCGGTAGATGAAGTAAGTCAGAAAATCCGGATTAATCCGAACAAGGTTCGGGAATCTTCGTAATAAGAAGTAGATTCAAAATACTCCCTATGGAGTATAAAATTGTCCCCAATATTCCGAAATACGACGAATCGAATCGGCAAACTTCGGTAAAATAATGAAGTGCATAAAAACCGAAATGATCCGATGAACGTTCGGATAAAATCGTGAACAGGTGTCAGGGGTTTCCCCTCATCTTTCCCCACATTGTTCTAAAAGCCTTATATGGATTTATCACGTAACATTCAAAATGACGTTCCTATATGGTTCTATGGGTTCGAACACGTGACCAAATATACCAAATAAAAATTTTACCTTTACCACTGGATGGGATTTCATAGAAAATATCCAAGAAAACCTATCCTCGTGATCCTTAAATCACTTAAATTCGATCATTTTATTTTCACCCCTTGATGGAATTTTATGAAAGAAGTCATGAAAACACATCATCATGTAAGGGTTTTCACCTAAATTAGCTCGTTTTATTTTGAGCCTTCAATTGAATTTCTTGAAGAAATATTTTATGAAAAAATATCATCATGTTATGATTTGTATTTAAATAAGACCGTTTCATCTAAATACTTGGATAATATTTCATAAAAAATGCACTTTAACATTTTTCAGAATTTGCCTTAATTTATCAATGTAATGAAAGTATAAGATTAACTCTCAAATAGCGTTCTATTTTAACCTTTTTATTGAAATCAATACAGGACTCGCTCTCTAAATATCCAATAAAAATTCAACCCTTGGATGTGATTTCGTTGGAAAAAAAATATGTCAAGTCCAGAATCAAATGATTTGTCCAGAACCTTTTAAGATCCTGTTCTCAGACTGTCAATCCAAGTATAAGATATTCGCTAAGTTCTGTAGACTTCTTTGTCATCAAACTTCCTCAAGAGCGAATTTACACAAGTTCCTCAATCTGTCAATCCAAGTATAAGATATTCACTAAGTTCTCTAGAGTTGTTTGTCGTCAGACTTCCTCAAGAGCGAATTTACACGAGTTCCTCAGACTGTCAATCCAAGTATAAGATATTCGCTAAGTTCTCTAGACTTGTTTGTCATCAGACTTCCTCAAGAGCGAATTTACACAAGTTCCTCAGACTGTCAATCTAAGTATAAGATATTTGCTTAAGTTCTGTAGACTTGTTTGTCATCAACTTCCTCAAGAGCGAATTTACACAAGTTCCTCAGACCGTCAATCCAAGTATAAGATATTCGCTAAGTTCTGTAGAGTTGTTGAACATCAAAGTACTTCCGGGAGGCAAAGTGGCAATCCCCAAAGTTCTTCAGTTGTACAATATCCCAAGTTCTTCTAGGAGGCCAAGTCGAAATCCCCTAAGTTCTTCAGAGTTGTGAAATATTCAAAGTTCTCTAGAAGCTGAGTCGAAATCCCCTAAGTTCTTCAGAGTGGTAAAATATTCAAAGTTCTGTAGAGGCCGAGTCGAAATCCCATAAGTCCTTCAGAGTTGTAAAATGTTCAAAGTTCTCTAGAGAACTTGTAAAATTTCATCAATTCAGTTGTCAATGCCACACAGTCCCGTCGGTCGTAAGTCAGTAAAAATGGTCTGTCAGATCCTGTGGTGCGCTGCTTTTATACCCCAGACATGTATGTAACATGTGTTTTGCACACGAAACTATCACGTGATTAATGGGCTGATGCAATACCTGGCCAGTCACTAGAATCCCAGCCAGGACATCACTAGTGCATAATAAATAACCATGATGCAATGATGACATAACTTTTGCAAAATAATTGACTTCACCTAGCAATCACGATCTCTGCTGTTTAACACAAAACGAACACATATCTTATAATTAACTAGCTAGATTAAGATATAAACTACATAAATATAACAAAAACCAATCATCATTGGTTCTAATTATGGGGAAATTGCAAGGAAAAACGAGTAATTGAATGTAGGGCAACAGAGTTCTCTAATAGGAGGTGAGAAAATGCACACAAACGAAAGCAAAATAAATCTCCCAGAAAAGAGTAGTTTACACGATTCCCAGTACACCTAAAGTGTTCCCTACATTAATGTAAGTATAAAAGCTATCAACGGTGACTGGGAAACTCTTTCCTACTGTCTAAACTGGCTGAACTACTAGAAAACGGTACTGGACTCCAAAAATGAAAAAAATAAAACTTTGAAAAGTTAAAAATTTGTTACAATATCTAAGCGAGGTGTGTCCGATTCCAGCCACTCTGCAATAACTTCATTCCGTTCCGTTACATAAACCACAATTCACCCAAGGTCACTCATTCCAGATTCGATTGAAGTCCATATTAAAGTAAAATTCTATAAATAGTCGTATACACCCTATGCAGACAGAGCCTGTGGGAAATATTGGGTGCGGCGCAAATGAGCGGAGGGTGCGGAGCTAACGGTCATTTTTGAATTTAAAATTGGGATATTTCTGAAACTAAGCCGTTTTGGGACTTCAAATATACCAAGATATGTGTATTTGACACCAAATATCAATAAAATTGTGAAAATAGTAGTGCAATTCATTTTATAGCGACGCAGTATGCCTTAAATATTTCCCAGACCTATATATTTTGAGACTATCCTTTTAATACTGCGTCCCCAGCATTCATAAAAAATGGTGTTCAAGATACACTACCCATGCAAATTATTTTTGCATCTTGGAAGCCAGGCAGTATCTGTGTGATTTTATAAAAATTCGGAAATGTTCTTCAGATATGAGCCCCCTCTAAATATTGGGTGCGGAGCTACGTTCCATAAACGTAGCTCCGCACCCAATATTTAGAGGGGGCTCATATCTGAAGAACATTTCCGAATTTTTATAAAATCACACAGATACTGCCTGGCTTCCAAGATGCAAAAATAATTTGTATAGATAGTGTACCTTGAACACCATTTTTTATGAATGCTGGGGACTCAGTATTAACAGGATAATTTCAAAATATATAGGTCTGGGAAATATTTAAGGCACACTGCGTCGCTATAGAATGAATTGCGCTACTATTTTCACAATTGTATTGATATTTGGTGTCAAATACACATATCTTGGTATATTTGAAGTCCGAAAACGGCTTAGTTTCAGAAATATCCCAAATTTAAATTCAAAAATGACCGTTAGCTCCGCACCCTCCGCTCATTTGCTCCGCACCCAATATTTCCCACAGGCTCTGTCTGCATAGGGTGGTATGATTCCCGAAATTATATTTCCAGAAAAATCTGTTCAATTCAAAATCATGCGAATTTATAAAATTTTGACCGAAATCCTCAATTAAATTCCTCCAATATAGGAATCAATTTTCATCAATGAAAATTGATTCGCTTCGAACTCAAATGGCATTTTAGGATTTGATTATGGATTGCATTACGATATATCATCAATTGATGGCACTAGATAACATATTTCCAAACACGTATTAGGAGATGTTCTTTATTTAGATTTGGAATTGAGGATTTCCTAAATCTATTTGTGGGACGCACATATGTCCCTGTGAATTTTTCGAAACAATTGTGTTTTAAGAATTATTGTATGGACTTTTATTCATTGCATTCATATTCTTTACACAGGTATTCCTGCTGATATCAATGTATTCACCCTTCATTTATTACATATATCCATTTTGTAGTTAGAGAATCTTTACTGAAGGAATTGGAAATATTCAAGCAGCTCTGTCAGCTGCCGTTTGCTGACACTAGACAAGCTGTCTCGTGTGATGATGTAACCAAGGAAGATGGTAAGATCCACATAACGTACATCTACACAGGGAGATATATGCTGATTACTCAATTAGTACAAAATTAGTCCTAAAAGTGCAAAAGTGCACTCATAAGCACTCATGTCATGAGTGCTAATTTAGTACTAATTCATGATATTAGTACTCATTTAGTGCTGAAAATCAATTTTTTAGTACAATTGTATCACTCATTATATGAGTACTCATTAAGCGCTAAAAATCAAGGAACTTACTGCTACTTTATCACTCATCACATGAGTACTAATTTAGTACTAAAACATGCAATAAATTAGTACTCATGCTGAAATGAGTACTCAATGAGCGCTAATATGCCATGAGTACTATTTTTGTACTCGGCATATCTCCCTGTGTAATATTAGTAGTTTTTTTAGCCTTGATACGAATAAGCTCTTATAGTCTCGAAACAGCATGGAAGTTCATAGTTCTACTCGGAACAGGCATTTGAAAATCATATTATAGCTAATACATTCTCAGAATTTCAAACGCATTTGCTTCATATTTGTTGTAAATGCGCATGCAAAATTGCAATTTAATCAAAGGTAAATTCCTTATACCCTTCTTTGGATTAAGTAATTCTTGTACAGGGTTAGCCAAAATAAATGTTATTCAAACAAACCTTGATAACTCAGACATTCTGGATAGTTAAACCTTATTTAATATTTTTTCATTCTCCTAAGTACAATTTTTCTATATGCAATGGTAACGAGTTTATGGCCATTTTACACATCAATTTAATTGTACCAGATATGACCTTAATCCCATGCTTGGTGCCTGAGTTATTGAGATTTTTTGGGTTACCTTTTCGGCTCACCCTGTATTAGTTGAACTGAGGAATATTTCATTTTCACATATCTTTTCATGTTAAAGTAACGCTTTGAAATATATACATAAAAGGAACATGTTATTTTGAGGAAATATTTTAGTTTTGGAGGAAACGATTCCACATTGTTCAGAGTATTTATCTCGGTTGACATTCTGCTCAATTAGCTTTTATATGTGTCAGATCTTCAATCCGACAATTATATTCACTGACTTGATTTTGCATTTAAGGCGTCTTGCAACTGGAGAGTCTTCTAAACACACTAGTGAAAAGAGAAGAGAAGACAATGAAAGCTGAGAAAAAGAAAGGTCCAAACAATGACGTCATACAGGATGACTCTAATAGGGGTAAACGAATTGAGACAAATAATCAAAAACACTTTTGTTATCGTCATCTATACCTCGGTCACATTTGCAGACATCATAAACAAAAAAACTTGCATAGTTTTCTTCTTACATCTTGTTTCATAAGGTTTCAGTACCTTGGAAATCGGAGATGTTCTTCGATGTTAAATCGATGCGTTTAACAAATTAGATATATGAGCTCAGTTTCGTAGCCTACGCAATGAATCCTAATGGCTCCACAAAATTTCAAAAATGCTATAAAATGTCATAAAAAAATAGTTGAAAGAATGTCAAGCTTACTTAATTAATCTATTCGAATTGGTAAAGAATATGATATATTATACAGTGTTTTAGCATTGTATTGATGGTCTAAAATGTAAATCATTGTTGTTAAATGGCTTGAAACGCAAATGATTTTTTGAAAAAATGTTTCTGACAATTTTTAAGTCATAAAATAATATTTGAATAATTGAACAATAATTTTAACTTTGCATGGGGCCTTTGTCCATTATCATTTTCAATACTTTGCATGCACTATAGCACACCCGGTGATCGTGAAAATGGGACGGAAGGCGGGAGCAGGCAATTTCTGCAAGAAAATTCAACAAATCTGAGAGATTTATTTTTTCAAGAAAAAGTTTACTATTAAATTGCTGAATTGATAGGCGCACGGTATGGTAAAATATGTTAGGTCTTCTGGGATGTTTTCTGAAACAATAGGCATCTAAGATATGAGATCTATTAAAAAAGGCGTGAGGCAACCAACAGACACAAATCAACGTTTTAGCTATAAATCAAGCAACAATTGTCTACACGACCTGTATTAAATACTTGTAAGTGACGATATCATAACTAAATTAATGCCATTGCTGAATTTATAAAATAAGTTTCAACACGTAAAATAAAAAATAATCGAAAATAATTATGGGACGGAGGGGGGGAGCAATATGTATCATGTCTTAATACATATTGCTCCCCCCTCCGTCCCAAAATTATTTTCGATTATTTTTTATTTCACCTATGGAAACTTATTTTGCAAAGTCAGCAATAACATCAATTTTGTGACGATAATGTCACTTACAAGTATTTATTACAGGTCATGTACACCATTGTTGCTTCATTTATAGCAACAAGATTGACTTTTGCACGTTGGTGCGTTGCGCCTTTTTTAATAGATCTTATACCCTAAAAGAGTATCGGTTGAAAAAAAATCCTAGAATACCTAACATATTTTACAATACCGTGAGCCTATTTATTTAGCAATTCAATAGTAAACTTCTTCTTCAAAAAATAAATCTTCCAGATTTGTTGAAATTTCTAGCAGAAATTGCCTGCTACCCCCTCCGTCCCAATTCTACGATCACCGGGCGTGATAGTATACTGTATATTTCAATACATCAATCAAACACTTACTCTAGTAGCTCATGCTGGTTGAGTATGCACTTCTATGTCCAGAGATTTTCTCTTCAGAAATCATCTATGTGAAGGTCATTGATCAATTTTGGCTTGGTAACATATTTGCCACAGAAGGCGAAATAGGTCAAATGGCCACGCCCTTTTTTACGCGAATACTCCCCCCCCCCCTTTTGTATCTCCGGAACCGTTGAACATAGAAGGTTGTGTGACCACTCAAAATGTCCGGAATGGCCACATTATAGGGGGTCAATAATACATATGTATTTAAAAAAGTCAATGGTTCTCAAGATATTTACCAAAAACTGATTTTAGAATGAAAACTCCACTATTTTCTCCTTGGTAAAGTATGATATTCCTGCTGGCAGATATACCCGAATGTCCAACAAATATTGGTATAAAACCCAAAGGACTAAACATGTTTGTAATGTTGCTCGTTTAAATGTTGTGTACATTAGTTTGATTATATACAAAAAAGACAAAGATAACATGATATGGAATGGGGGAATTGGATATATGGGAGGTACTCTCAATACACCCCAATATATGGGAGGTACTCTCAATATGGGGGATTTGGATATATGGGAGGTACTCTCAATACACCCCAATGGGGGAATTGGATATATGGGAGGTACTCTCAATACACCCCGATGGGGGATTTGGATATATGGGAGGTACTCTCAATACATCCCAATGGGGGAATTGGATATATGGGAGGTACTCTCAATACACCCCAATGGGGGAATTGGATATATGGGAGGTACTCTCAATACACCCCAATATATGGGAGGTACTCTCAATATGGGGGATTTGGATATATGGGAGGTACTCTCAATACATCCCAATGGGAGAATTGGATATATGGGAGGTACTCTCAATACACCCCGATGGGGGAATTGGATATATGGGAGGTACTCTCAATACACCCCAATATATGGGAGGTACTCTCAATATGGGGGATTTGGATATATGGGAGGTACTCTCAATACATCCCAATGGGAGAATTGGATATATGGGAGGTACTCTCAATACACCCCAATGGGGGAATCGGATATATGGGAGGTACTCTCAATACACCCCAAACATTAACATTCCTCGACTTCAGATGACACTGTAAATATTAGGATATGTAAACTATGTCACTGTCAAGTTTGTATGATTACATTAGGGATAGAGGAATTTTTCAGATAAGCCTTAATTAAGCTGTTTCCTCCTGTTCATCCTGCAATTGTTTTGATGAGTTCAAATGATGAAACATATATTCCTGCATACGTTTTCACTTGTTGAGCACTTGTCAACATTACCATTTACTTATTATTGAGGGGTTTAACAGGGGTCCACAAAAATTTTAAAATATTAGATTTTGATATTCTTGAAGTTTACAACGGTTTATATACTTATGAATCGGATTTTGGGAAGATTATTAGCATGACATATTGATTTTATCTGTTTAATTGAAAATAAGATCGTCTGTCTGATTATATTTTGCATTCAAAATGATTAAAAATAATTGTTCCATTAAGTTCACTTTCTTTTAACATCATCTTGTTTTTTGTTGATCCGCCAATGTTTTGATATATCTAAATGATAAAACATATATTCCTACATACGTTTTCACATGTTGAGCACTTGTCAACATTACCATTTACTTTATATTGAGGGGTTTGACAGGGGTCCACAAAAATAAAAAATATTAGATTTTGATATTCTTGAAGTTTACAACGGATGAATCGGTTTTTGGGAAACTTATCAGGATGACCTATTGATTTCATCTGTTTAATTGAAAATAAGATTGTTTGTCTGATTATATTTTACATTCAAAATGATTAAAAATAATGGTTCCATTTAGTTCACTTTCTTTTAACATCATCTTGTTTTTTGTTGATCCGCCAATTCAATTGTTTTGATATGTTTAAATGATAAAACATATATTACTACATACATTTTCACCTGTTGAGGACCTGTCAACATTACCGTTTACTTATTATTGAGGGGTTTAACAGGGGTCAACAAAAATATTAGATTTTGATATTTTTGAAGTTTACAACAGATTATCTACCCATTAATCGGCTTTTGGAAAGTTTATTATCCCATCGAACGAAGTTCAGTAGGGATAGAGTGAAGGCCTCCGTCCGTCAGTCAGTCAGACAGTCAGTCCATCCGTCCGTCTGTCCGGAAGATAACTTGAATACTAGTACACAGATTTTCTTCATATTTGGTGGAAAGATGTATATTGGTGAATAGTTATACGCAAAAAAAATTTCAAGATGGCCGCCAGTTTAAAAATCGCGGGAATTTTTCGAAAAAATCTTATGTTTTTCATTTTAAACCAAAATAAGAAACATTATTATTTAAAATATTGGTAGTATATCAACGGTATCTATCTATTTCACATATATCCTGGATTTTCACCCTGACCCCCAGGGGCCGTAAATGGGGGGGGGTTGGGAAAACACACATTTGCATTAATTTTGAGATGTTTTTGAAGTGTAGCTTTATTATACTCAAATGAAAGGCAATTTAGAGTAGATTGCAAATATTGTAGCGTTTTTCTGATTCGGGCCTCAAAAAATTCAAAATGGCTGTCTAATGCGGGATTTTGCAATTATTTCTGATCTCTTAAAAGTATGGCTACATTATACTCAAATTGAAGGAATTTCAGAGTAGATAACAATGATGGCAGTGTTTTTCGGATTTGTGCCTCTGAAAATTCAAAATATACGACTAGAGCAGATATTCGACATTACTTAGAGTCATCTTTAAAGTATGGTTACAATGATCTAAAATATTTATTGAAGGAAAGAGTAGATGGTAAATATTACATTGTGACTGTACAGATTGATGATTTATATGGTGTTCGTTGGGCTACTCCGTGAAGTTGCCATTTTCTAATTAGTATGACGTATTGATCTTATCTGTTTAATTGAAAATAAAATCGTCTATCTGATTATATTGTGCATTCAATATGATTAAAAACAATGATTCCATTTACAGTTCATTTTCTTTTAACATCATCTTGTTTTTTGTCCGGCAATTGTTTTGATGTTTAAATGATAAAACATATATTCCTATATACATTTTCACCTGTTGAGGACCTGTCAACATTACCGTTTCCTTATCATTGAGGGGTTAACAGGGGTCAACAAAAATATTAGATTTTGATATTTTTGAAGTTTACAACAGATTATCTCCTCATTTATCGGCTTTTGTAAAGTTTATTAGTATGACATATTGATTTTATCTGTTTAATTGAAACTAAGATCGTCTGTCTGACTATATTTTGCATTCAAAATGATAGAAAATAATGGTTCCATTTAGTTCACTTTATTTTAACATCATCGTGTTTAATCGTTGATCCGCCAATTGTTAAATGATATGTTTAAATGATAAAACATATATTCCTACATACGTTTTCATCTGTTGAGGACCTGTCAACATTATCGTTTACTTATCATTGAGGGGTTTAACAGAGGTCCATAATAATAAAAAATATTAGATATTGACACTTTTGAAGTTTACAACGAATTATCTACTTATGAATCGGCTTTTGCATTCAAATTATAATCTAAGATGAATTAAGAATGTATTCGCGCTATTTATAAAATTGGATTTTAACATCAATAAAGCATATGATATGATGTGGGGTGAAAGGATATATGATTTTTGCGATACAGGCTATCTCTGCAAGCACATAACTTTAGTAATAGATTATTTTATTTAGTAGAAAATAGACTATCCCATGAGGCAATGCTAGAACCCGAACGCTCTATATTGAAATTAATAAATACCGCCTCGCCCAATATTTTTTCTCAAATAGGTATTCTGCCATATCAAGCTCCTGATCATCCAGTATTTGTTTAATATTGCCTGCAGAAATGAGGTTATTAGTATTACCACAGTTAATGCCCAGGGCTGAAATAGCAAAAATTATATGCATTGAAAGATATGTCATTTCCCGGGGAAAATTGCCGGGCGTTAATGCATAATTGGCCCGCAACTATGGCCCGCCACTATGACGTCACATATTGCTCAGATCGATAAAGTAACATAAATGCCTTCTTAACTAGCACTAATACCCCTATAACATTCCCGGCAAGGTGGTAATAATAGTAATTGATCTGAGTACTATCCACAAAAATATTCATCTTTTTGAATTTGACTTGAATTAAATCTTCAATAAATGAAAATCTGAACCATTTTAAGATATTCGAAAAATTCAGAAACTGCAAATAATTCAATTATAACTATTTAAAACAATTTAAATTGCTAGGATATGATAATAACCTTAAAAAGTAAACATTTGATTAGTAATACCAATCATTGTGATTTTAGAGCCCAAATGTTATCTCGTTTTACAGTTTCAATTTTATAAATCTTCTTGCTGTCAACGTTTTTATAATACTCTACACTTATTTAGTGCCTGTTTATAATGATACCGACATTATTGTAATATTGAAATCATATAAGTAATAAAGATCCCCAAATGGAGGTCAATGCCCCCCCCCCTCCATTTGACATGGCCTTATACGAATTAGGTTGTAGACATCAGGATGAAACCTGTTTTTATGATTTATACACCTTAATGATGCAATTTAATCGTAACAATGTACTAGCTTTCCATCTAAGAACTATCCGGAAAAATATTTAATTTTCGTAAAATAGACCCCTGCTGAAATCGTTCATAAATGAAGTTCTGTAACCTTGTATGGTGCACAAAAATTCATGAATGGTCAATGATATAATCCTAACTAACAAAAGCAAATTAAAAACATAAGGCTGTAACAATAAGTTTTAAAAAATTATACAGTGTTTGATGAGTTATACCCCCTACTGTGAATTTGGATTCCATTTTGATCTAACTTTTCAGTTGAAATTTTACATTATGCTCTTGATATATAATAATTCATACTTTTTGCACTTATTTATTATCTATTCACAAGAAATCTTTTAAAATGATTATTTCTTTAAAAAATGGACCCCTGCTTAAATCTCAAATAAATGATAAATGGTAATGTTGTGTGGTTCTCAACAAGCAATTCCATATTCAGTGATATTAAATCTATCAATATAATCTATAAAAATAATTGCAACTTGAACAGGAGGTAATTTTAAAATTATTGTCAATTCCTTTAACACTACATGGTCAATGTTACCGGACAGAACAGACTAATTTATATAAAATCAGATCACATGGCATGAAAGATCAGGCATTATTATATCAATGTTGCAATAGTATGTCTGGTCAATTTTCCTGTTAATAACCACCATGAATCTTGCATCTTGGTTCAGTTGCTTGAACTTCACCTTGATATCTCTAGTGCTGTGTTTAATCCCATTGCCTGAATAAATAAAATACAAATGATACTCTAAGAGCAAAGCCTAAATTCAACTGACCCCCAGTATGTTATACAAGGCACGAAGGCAACTATCAATTCAATAGCTTCTTTCAACTAAATAAAGCTTCAGATAATTTAAACCTTAACACAACAAAAGTTGAAAGTCCAACAAGTGCCAGCCTTGCTACAAGTTTTATGCCTTAGAATCTTGTGATTAGTATATACAAAGGTAATTTATACTGGGCACCATACAAGTTTGAACGAGCATGTACGAGGCTCGTAATTGAACTATTATTCAAGCACGCAAAAGGATGTGGGTCAAAAGTTATGGGTTCCTACGAGCAAGTACGAGACGCATCACTAGACCCGTACAAGGTTGTACAGAGCCTATATAGGGAATGTGGTTTGTATAACCTTGTACAGGACCCAATGTAATTTGCCTGCAGGCCCGTAGCCCCCCCCCCCCCCCCCCCCCCCCGGCCAAAAAATCTTTCAAAATCATGCAATTTTTCACCTTTCCGAGCACTCTATAAGTGATTTTGGCCATATTAGGACCAAAATTGTCACAAGTGAACCCCCCCTGGAATTTTTCAAAAAGTGAACCCCCCTTGGCAAATCTTGGCTACGGGCCTGGCCTGTGTACCAGGCATATGTATATAATTTTCATATTAAATATCCATGTACATTACAAATTTGTATACTTTTTAAAATAATGACTTTTATTTACAATAAAGAACTCCATGTAACATGCTTACATCTATCAAGTCAAGTGCTGAATTACTATGTTAATTCAAAATATGTTATATTATAATAAAGTAACTGAGGCATAAACTAGGCCACTTTGTCAGCAAAAGACCCATTTGCCACTAGTGTATTAATTATTTGATCTAACAGATCATTTTTTTTATCTTTTCCACTAAAATATTAATTTCTCTCAGTACCCTGGAGAATTGAAATGCAAACATTATGTCAATTTTTAATTACAGCATTGAAAAGCTATGATACAATTTTGATTGTATTATTTTACATCTTAGACGCTGATTTACAGTACTAGCACCTTATACTTATGGCCAACTCAACAACCAAAATAGTTTGTTCCTTCACTGATCTGACTAGATAGAGGCTGCGGATTCAGTCTTAAATGATGCAGGATAGATGAAAACTGTTGTGCGTAACATGCTAAAATCAGTTTTTGGCAAATATCTTGAGAACCATTGACTTTTTTAAATACATATGTATTATTGACCCCCTTATAATGTGGCCATTCCGGACATTTTGAGTGGTCACACAACCTTCTATGTCCAACGGTTCCGGAGATGCAAAAATGGGGGGGGGAGTATTCGCGTAAAAAAGGGCGTGGCCATTTGACCTATTTCGCCTTCTGTGGCGAATATGTTACCAAGCCAAAATTGATCAATGACCTTCACATAGATGATTTCTGAAGAGAAAATCTCTGGACATAGAAGTGCATACTCAACCAGCATGAGCTACTAGAGTAACTCATCATCAAAGTTCAATATTTTCTCCGAGATTCCTCATTGCATAAAATCCATGGACTTTTTGGATATTTTAGATTTCTCCTCAAAATTCTGCAAAGAATTCTCTCTAGCACAGATAATACTAATCCTTCAATTAAAATCATAGCATTGCAGGAAAACACATTTTCTCAAATTATCACTGTCGAGTTTTTTCTAAAAACCGTTTAAAACACACCTTTAACCACATAAGAAGACCTCTCGATTTGTTAATAACGATTTTTCCGTTTCTCGAAAGATAACGATTCGCGATGACGCCATGATTTCTAACGATTCGTTATCCATGATTGATTATAAGTGTACGAATTGGGATCTCGTTATTCCATTAACATTGCAGTGTCCATCGAAACGAATCCACAATTCGCTATTAACGATTCATTAATAACGATAAGTTTCGAGAAACGGCCTCCATTGTATCATATCTTGTTTAATCACTCAGAGCCAAGTCGAATTAATACCTCTAGGGATCACAATATACATATGCATGTACGTGTATATTTTTCTTACAGAAGCTACCTCAGCCATGTTCGAGTTAGGAAAACAAATAACAGCATGCGACCAAAAGAATCCGGATGAACTAGCAAAACAGGCACAGTTGATGGTCGAGTTGGCTGATCTATATGCAGCATTAGCCAACGAAACGAAAGATGGCTGGCACTTCGCCTGGGCCGCAGCACTATACAATGCTGCGCTAAAACGTCTTCAAAGAGAAAATCGCTTTGTTGAATATGACAATGAATTGTTAACTAAGATAACTGATGCATTTCAAAACATAGAAACCGACTTTCTGCAAGTGGTTCCCAAAAAGAATAACGAATCAACGATCGACTGCACGGAGAGGTACAAGAAAGCTCTTGCTGAACTGAGGGAATATTCAAATAAGACAGTAAATAGCATTCACACAGACTATATGCAGGTAGACGGTGAAACATTTGATATGAGCAGTGACAATGAGATCAAAACGATATCACACAGTAAAGAATACTATGATAAACTGACAGGTAAAATAATAGAATTTCACGGGCTTCTGATAAAAGACTGTATTTCGGTATTGGGGAATCCAAATTGTAGGTATGCTTGGTTAGGTCTCGGATCTCTGGCTAGGAAAGAAGCAACTGCTTGGTCAGATCTTGAATCAGCAATCATTTATGACCCTGCAGGTAAGACCGATGAGGAAATCATTGAGCTTAAAAAGTATTTCCGCGTTCTTGCGCATTATCTCCATCTCAAGATTATCAGTTTAGGCGAAACACGTATCAATGGTTTAGATATTCCCGTGTTGAATGATTTCAATAGCAAACTACCAATTGACATGAAAGATAACGATTTTTGGGATGATGTGACACCACAGGGTTTATGTTTTGACGGAGCACAACCTAAAGCTAGTAAAACACCTTTCGGGAGGAAGTCAACTAAAGACCCTAATAAAAGTCCTACATTTGAATTGATCAGGACTTTAGAGGAAATGGCTGAATGTCAGTCGGAGGAGGTTTCTATCAAGGAGGGTAATCATCTTAGTGACGTTCTTTTGACATCCACGTTCTTACATGGCGATGAATTACTTTGGAAGGACTATAATGAGAAGGTTCATAAGAATATTTTCTCAGAATCAAATAATAATTCTCAAATGTCAATAAGCAAAACAAGGGGAAAAACAACTCTGTCGGAAGATTTAAAGAAGTATTTCAAAGCTCCTCTTTTGCCGGAATCATTCAATCGGGAACTTCGCACTAAGCACACTCTTTATAGATTTGCTACAATATCCATCAATGTTCTCAAATTACTATACCACTGTGTCTCATTTGCTCCTTTGGATATTTTGGAAGAATTGTGCAAAAACAGTATTTTAAATGAAAAGGCAAAGATAGATTTACAAATTATGGTATGTATTGCGACCAACTTGAGGCATCTGGTTTATGGTAGATATGGTAGACAACAAGAAACCATATCTTTTAGCATTCATCCGCCTAATACTGGACAACAGGTACCATCAGACATGATATTGGTAAGGGATTTCACCGCAATTTTCCGGTTTTACAATACGTTTATTCCGTGGTCAGATTTTCTGTTATATCAATGTTCTTTCGGTAATATATTGACATGTGCTCATCAGTCCAAGTATGAATATTCAACTGAGAAAATGAATGCTTATTTGCAAGAAGAAATGCGTATGATTCCAGAAGCAATACAATCTCTTACTCGGGAAAAAGACAAACTTTCCATAAATGTTGATCAGAATAGGGAGAAACTTGATACAATTCGAAAACGTCTAGCTTCTTTATATGAGTCACAGGGCAAATATGGGGAATCTTTAAAGCAGAGTAATGAACGTTTGGGAATACTGAAGAAAAATCAAGACTCAGATCCTCTTTCAAAAGCCGATACTTTGAATGCCCTTGGTATTGCACATAAACAGAGAGGTGAGTTAGATAAGGCGATCAAATGTTATGAAGAGGCACTTGCCATTCAGAGGAAAATACATGGTAACACTCATCATCCACATATAGCGAATTCATTGAATAATATTGGTAGTGCGTACAGCAGTAAAGGTGAGTATGATAAAGCCATTCAATATTACGAAGAGAGTCAAACCATGCAGAGGTTAATCTACGGGAACCATCCTCATCCAGATATAGCGAGTTCATTGAATAATATTGGTAGTGCGTACAGCAGTAAAGGTGAGTATTGTCATAATATGTAGTCTTAACAATTATGTAAGCATTCATCAGACTGTACCATGTGCTTTTGTTGTTATGATTATTATGTAAATATGTCACGTGACCAAATATGATGCAACAATAAATCGATACTTAGAAGTCACTGATCTATGAGTTCAGTTCATGGTGTCTAGATTGGGATTGAAATTTCAAGTCAAGCTATGTGGTTGATCGAAGCATCCTATAGCTCCCATATTAAACTTATCTACCTAATTGAACATAAAGCTGTCAGCATTAACATTAAAAGGTCATGTAAGGTCACGCCACTGTGTTGGAGAATTGTAGCCAGCCGAAATTTGATACCTTTTTAATCTTTTAAATTGCTTCTAGCACAAGATAGCTTCGAACATGCGTTTAGGCCAAAATAGCTTGGCTTGGGAATTTCATAGTTAAAATAATAGCTTGGAGTTATTATATAATATGGCCTACAAACTAGAACCACCAGAGATCTTCGACGTGACCAAGCCGAGAGAGTGGCGACACTGGAAGGCACGTTTCACGCGATTTAAGTCTGCTGCAAATTTGACGGGTCAAGATGGCGGTCAAAATGAAGGCGATGTTCGAGATGATACAAATGTCATTGACACGCTAATATACTGTATGGGAAGTAATGCAGAGACTATTTACAAGACATTTGTATATGCGGAGAGTGAAAACAAGAAGTCGTATGAAACTATTATGGATAAATTCGACCATTATTTTATGCCCAAAGTTAACCTGATCGAGGAGCAGAAGACATTTCATTCCATGGTTCAGAAATCAGGTGAGACTTGTGATAGCTTTTTACGTCGTTTATATGATCATGGGGACGTTTGCGAGTTCGAAAATACAGAGAGGGAAATCATGCATCAGTTTATAAATGGGATGTTGAACTCTGATCTAGCTGAGAAAGTCAAAATTATGGACTATAAAAAGCTGACACTTGCGAAAGTTATCGAAATGGCGCGAATAAGGGAGCATGTCGCACCCGTGCATACACAATTGGAAACCCCGCATGTCAATGACGTCACCAGGAGGGGTCGTGTCAAGTCAAAGAAGGACTATGGCAGTAAGTTTAAATGTACAAAATGTGGACTATCTCATAAGAAGAGAGAGTGTCCTGCATATGGCAAAAACTGTCTAAAGTGTGGATTAATGAATCACTTCAAACGCTGCTGCAAGACAATTGATATAAAACATGACAAAAAGAAATTGCATGAAGTTGAACATGTCCATGATGATTATGGGTCTGATGATACTGACTGTTTGTTCCTGAGTGACTTGGTCACAGATACACAATCATGCGATACATCTACATTTATACAATCGTGTGATCCAGATATACAAGTGTGCGATCCAGATACACAATCATATGATACGTCTACATTTATACAATCGTTTGATCCAGCTATACAAGTGTGCGATCCAGATACACAGTTGTGTGATCCAGCTAATCATTCGTGTGATCCAGCTAATCATTCGTGTGATCCTGTTACTATGATATGTGATTGTGATGATGTTATATGTCACAATGATAGTTCACCATCACCAGATATTATATATGATATTGATAACATGCAACAGGATACCTGTGTAGATAATGATATGTGTGATATTGATGAAGTACATGAAGTGGTCGAAGAACCACCATGGTTGATTAATCTAAATATAAATGGTGGAAACATGTGTTTTAAAATTGATAGTGGTGCTGATGCTTCGGTTATTTCTGTAGATGCATACAAAAGAATGAAAATTAACCGTCCAGTGCTAAGTAAACCTACTGCAAAATTTCAGAGCCCTGGGGGTAAAGTTAAGTGCATAGGAGCATTTGTTGCTAGGGTTGTATTCAATGGTAGTAAAGTGTACAAAACAACAATTCATGTAGTTGATAGCTCAAATTCAGCTAATTTGTTATCCAGGGGGGCTGCTACAAGTATGGGTCTCATGAAACGTTTGAATAACCTGGATATCAAAGATCCTAGCATGTATGGGGAAATTGGGGATGTAAAATGTAATCCTGTTTCCATTACATTGAAACCTAATGCACAGCCTTATAGTATTTCTGCACCAAGACGTGTAAGTTTACCTTTGATGCCTAAGGTCAAGGCTAAGTTGAATAAATTGTGTGAACAAGGTGTCATAACACCAGTAACAGAGCCTGTTGATTGGTGTGCTCCTATTGTATGTGCAGAAAAGAAAAATGATTCTGAGCCTAGAATATGTGTTGACTTGAGAAAACTTAATGCTAGCATAAAAAGAGAAAAGTTTGTTCTTCCAACTACTGATGATCTTGTGCATAAACTTAAAAGATCTACCGTATTCTCTACATTAGATGCTTCAAGTAGTTTTCATGGTTTGCGGCTCGATGAGAATAGTTCGAAACTCACAACTTTTATTACACCATTCGGGCGGTATAGATACTTACGCATGCCGTTTGGGTTGAATTTTGCGAGTGAGAAATATCAAAGTGTAATGATGGATATATTTAAAAATCATGCCGGTGTAGAAATCATAATCGATGACATGATAGTTCACGGTAAAGATAAAGAGGAGCATGATACGCGATTAGCTGCGGTTTTGGCTACTATAAAAGAATATGGTATAAAACTCAATCAGTGTAAATGCAAGTTCGCTCAAAAGGAAGTTATATTTTTCGGGCTAAAAATTTCAGCGAAGGGGATAAGTCCTACCGAAGATAAGGTACGCGCAATATGTAAAATTAAGCGACCGGAAGATAAATCAGCTGTAAGACGCTTTTTAGGAATGGTAAATTATTTAGGTAAGTTTGTTCCTAATATGTCTACTGTCGCTGCACCGCTGCATGTTTTATTGCGGAAAGATACCGTATTCGCTTGGGATAGTGCACAGCAAGCTGCTTTTGACAAAATAAAGCAACTTATAGGCGAGTGGGAGATCCAGCAAAAAGGCCTTATTTGTTGACCTTAATTAAGATAGCTTGCAACCGCATGAGTCATACCTGACTATCATAATATGAATATGTAGATTTCAAAAATGACAATAATAAAAATTGAAAAATGGCCGATCACTATGGAAACGAGACGCAAAAGCCACGCCCACTTTTTAAATTTCTTACTTGGTGGTTAATACATTTAAGACTGTAACTTTCTCGATTTTTAACAAATCTTCACATTATTGGTATCTGCTGAAGCGTAATAATGAGTTCTTTCACCTCAAGCATAAATAATGTTAATTCGCTCATTTGCATATCAATTATGACGTCATAACCCTTCTTTTGGCCTCAATTTTCCATATAGTTACAACAAAGTAACAGTGTTTTATTAGTTACACTTCTTAAAAATGGATAAAAGTAGGTAAATATAGTGCCAATACAAGCAAGAGTATGTCGGCTTTTCGGATATACTGATATTGAAGGCTGCATGTTGGTTAGAATAACATAAAAACTCGTTGCCATGGTTACCGTGAACTTTTCAGTAATTTAGGCAATAAAACGTTTTGGACTGTAACTTTCTTTGTTTTTAAGCAATCTTAGCATTATTGGTATCAGAAGAAGCGAAATAATAAGTTCTTTCACCGCAAGCATAAATTATGTTAATTGGCTCATTTGCATATCCATTGTGACGTCATAGCCCTTATTTTGGCCTCGATTTTCCATATATTTACAATAAAATAACAGTGTTTTATTAGTTAAACTTCTTAGAATGGATGAACGTTGGTAAATACAGTGCCAATACAAGCAAGAGTATGTCAGCTTTTTGGATATACTGATATTGAAGGTTGCATGTTGGATAGAATATCATAAAATCTCGTTTCCATGGTTACTGTGAACTTTTCAGGAATTTAGGCAATAAATACTTTTTGGACTGTAACTTTCTTTGTTTTTAAGCAATCTTAGCATTATTGGTATCAGAAGAAGTGAAATAATAAGTTCTTTCGCCGTAAGCATAAATTATGTTAATTGGCTCATTTACGTATCATTATGACGTCATAGCCCTTCTTTTGGCCTCCATTTTCCATATATTTACAATAAAATAACAGTGTTTTATTAGTTAAACTTCTTGAAAATGGATGAAAGTAGGTAAATGCGGTGCCAATACAAGCAAGAGTATGTCGGCTTTTCGGATATACTGATATTGAAGGCTGCATGTTAGTTAGAATAACATAAAAACTCGTTGCCATGGTTACCGTGAACTTTTCAGCAATTTAGTCAATAAAAACATTTTGGACTGTAACTTTCTTTATTTTTAAGTAATTTTAGTATTATTGGTATCAGAAGAAGCGTAATAATAAGTTCTTTCACATCCTGCATAAATTATGTTAATTAGCTTTATATTTACATATACATTATGACGTCATAACCCTTGCTTTGGCATCAATATTCCATATATTAAAAATATGATAAGATTGTTTCAATGGCCTCACGTCTTAATAATGGTTAAAAGTAGGTATATGTATTGCCAATACAAAGAAGAGTATGTCAATCATCTAGATATACTGATAAATTAAAGTCTTCATGTTGGTAAGCATACCATAAACACTCGTTCCCATGGTTACCATGTACTTTTTAGGCGATGAATCCTATTTTGACTAACTTTCTTGGTTTTTAACCATCTTATATTAACGATATAAACGATGTGTATTATGGTGCCATGATAGCAGAGTTAGATCTCCTTTGCCTGCTTTTGAGCTCTCAAAGCTCTTCATTTTATAACTCATCTGGTTCAGGAAAACACATCAGCACAGCGCCATAGTGGATCACAGCTACGCTAGCTCTGATGAAATCTGTTCTCAGAATTCCTTCTCTGTTAATGTTGTTAATGTCAGCAATCGCCATCTGCGTCAAGGTTATTCTCCCATCTCATGCCATCTCCATAAACAGGAGCCAAAAGCAGCAACAGAACAATCAGCTTGAACAAGGACATTTCTCTCGCTAGGTTTCAACTATTCTCCTCACTGTTTGTGCCTTGCAAGAGTTGGTAACCATGCTTCTATCCAGATTAAGAAATTGTACAGGATGAATTGCTGAGTTACTGGATATAGAACTCTTACTCTCGGGGAGCTTTTCTCTCTTCTGACCTCTTTTGGGGCTTTAGACAAACATAAGACATGTGCCCTTAGGCTGATCAATCAAAACATACCAATTGACAGCTCTGCAAAACATTCCTTCTCACAACAACTCCTATAATTAATGCCACAATGTGCACAGAGCTCTCTTCTTGAAACGTTTGACAGACTATTTTATATTCCTCTTCATCTCCGCCTTTATTTCTTCAACCATTTAAGGAGGTTTTCCCCCACATGATCACTAGAAGAAAAGGAGATATGATGATCCCGTTGTATTAGCTTGAGTCCTTTCTGGATCCATTCAGATTCCTGATACGCTTCCTCCCCTGGGCCACTTCCATGGCCTGATCAAGAGACTTTGGATCTCTTCTGTGTACTGCTGCTCATCATCAGTTATGGCATTCTCAGAGCTCTATACCTCGCTAGTCTATCTTGTGAAGAGCAAGGCATCTCGAGATATGTTAAAGCCTCCACCAGGTCATCATAGGCATACCCCTCTTCCAGCTCCTGCACTAGCTGCTGCGCTTAATATCTTCCATCAACTGGTTAGTAAGGCCTGCCTCTTATCTTCATCATTTCTCTGCTTGCTCACCATGCAATTCTTGAAGTATGCTTTGAAGTCTAACCACAGTGTGTTCCCATCAAACAATGGGGTTGGTTTAATCTTGGTTTTCCTTCCAAATTGTGCTAACTCTAGAGCCATCTCATACATGCCCAATGCTTTTTCAGCAAATTTAGCCTTTATAGCCTGTCCTTGATTGTCATCTGAGCGCTGTACTATTACTCTCGCATCTTTATAACATTTGACCTCAGAGTTCCCAAACCTTTAAGACATCATTTGGGATTCAGTTTAATTCAATTCTCTCTTACAGTGAGTCACAGGATCTCCTCTCATACCAGGAATGTCTGTTGAATATATAAGCAAAGATGCCAAAACTTTAAGGAAACCCAACAAGAAAAGCAAACTGTAAGTGTAAATCTGTCATAAGAAAAGTAGACCCTATATATCCCAAAACCATGATGTAACGTGAAAAGAAACAATGTCTCCCCCCTCCAATCGATAACCAATATCACAATCCAGGACCAGAACACCAAGGGACATTTCATTCATACTGAAGTCATTACAATACATGTTGAAGAAAAAATTGAAAAATTTATAGCCAATACTCATAACATTAAAATTAGTTGTAGATACCAGTACTCATAAAAGATAGAGTATTCAGTCTCAAATGATGAAGTTAGAGGAAGCTGCCTCATCGGTCTCAATGTATAGGTAGCAATCTGAAGCAATTTAATGAGGATGTTGTCGGGACAATTGGGTCTATTTCAACAGAATATACTGGTCTTGTGTGCAACAAATTGTACATAAGATGTCAAAGTTGTATATTTGCCCCTAAAATTCAGACATTGTCCTGACAACACCCTGATCGAAGTGCCTCAGATTGCTACCTCGTACTTTTTCTGGTAACTCAGACCTAGAAGAAGTCAGTACATATGGTCTTAGTCTGGATTCACCTAATCTGGATTCATTTCTTTTGGAAATACTTTGGTCTCTCCACTAGGAGTCGTCTTGGCTCTCTCATTTTGGCCCACTTTTAGTGTGTCATCCACTTTAAAACCAGGAGCATCTCACTTTTCTCTCCAGACAAGACTGCTCTTCTTGACACCTTTCATTTGGAGGGGTTTCAAGCTGTTTCAATCACAACTTGGGAACCAATTTCACAATTTCACAATTTCTTCTGGAATCCTCTTCATCCAAGATTTCTGACTTAATCTCAAACTTCCTTGACATCTCGTCTCTTTGGGCAACAGAACCCATCACTGCCACCAATGTCTCGCTTTGCCTTTTCCCGAGTATACCGTATGCTCATTAAAAAGAATATCAGGGGCGATCAATAATAACTCTTAGAGGTTTTTCTATGAGTGCCGACCTTGTGTGGTGGTACCGCAGTTAAAGATGGCTCACATGAAACAATTGCATACACATTTTTAAATCTATTCCAACAAAGATGATACAGAAAACACAAATGTCCATATATGATTTAATGTCACTATGATTGTGTATCTTTGGGAGTCGGCACACCTCTTTGGGAAATATATTCTCTGCTCTTGGAATGGGTTCAGCTCTAGGAGTAACTCTGCTCTAGTAGACTATAGGAGTCACTTTGTCTATATAGGAAGTATCGTATCTGGTCTTGGACAGTGTCTGGGCTCTAGGAGTAAACTCTGCTCTGAGAGTCTCTCGTAACTTCTCTGAGTATTACCAATTCACTCTCTCTCAGAGTAATCTCACTTGGGAGAAATTAGAACTCAAGGAGTATCATGATTCTTAAAGTGTAATCTCAGCTCCAGGAGTCATCTCATCCCTGCGTGAAATCATGTTTCTGCTCTTGGACTGGGTCCAGGCTCTGGGAGTATCTTCTGCACCAGGAATTGTCTCGCTACCAGAGTGATCCCTAATCTACTTCTGCTCAAAAGAGAGCTGCATCGCTATGAGCAAACTCGTCTCTTGGAAGAGTCGAGGCTCTAGAAGTAACCTCTGCTTTGGAAATCACTTTGAAACAGGAGTAACCTGAGCCTCTGCTCTTTGGTGTGGTCCAGTACATCGATCAACAATATGAGATTAGACAGAGTTATAATCACTCGGAAGAAATCAGAACCACCTGGGAGAAATTTTCTCTCAAAGTGGCCATCACTTCCGGCGAAATGAAAGATGGCTAACCACAAGTTCTATGGGATGAAGAAGGCCAAAGGGCGGACCGCAAACTATGCATGATGGTGTCAACCTCAATGAGGACTCACCCTCGATCTCGTTCCTAACGAGGTCTTGTCTCTTCAAGATCTTGTGTTACTCTTATTCACATGATCAGTTTCTCACACCCAAGTTCAGACACCCATTATTGATGAAAATTTATTCAGCCAGGAAAAGAAGATTAAGGCATCTGATTGGCTGGTGGCCAGTTACTTGATAGCTGATTATTTGAAACTGTCTGACGAACCAGTAAATATTAGTATGTCTATGTGTCATTATGCATATATATACACTACTCTTTACTAAAGATATTCTGAACTACAGGGAACAAAATATGAAATGAAGTCAAAATGACATCAACTGAAACTACCTATAATTGACATAGTATTGCCCAAAACTGACCATTTTAGTCCATAACCTAACTTTGCCAAGTGGTTGATAGGTTAACATTTATCGTCATGGCTCCCCCTAGCTATGCCTAGTGAATTAATGAAAGTAAATGGCATAATACTGACAAAAATACATCATTTTTGTAAATGTTTTACCGTTGCTAGGTGTATCTGGTCAACTTGGACCTAGTTAACTCAGACCCTAGTTAAAGGTATTCTGGGAGATACAAGTGACAAAATATTGCTTCTGGAACGAGATCAAACGACTTTGACATATTCTTTACCCTACCTATGTTGCAATTTAACAATCAACGCAAGTATACATACCATATTTAAGCACATACCGGACACATTCATTAAGATATTTCTTGATTGATCAAATCGATTATTCAGATTTTGCCTTGGATTTGATTTTAAATGCTTCTAAATGATTTTCTAATGCTTACTATGATTTCTATTCTATTTTTATTTCGATAAGCATTTAATCAGGGTGTTGAAGTTAACAAAATATAAAGGTACTACATTAATTCCAATATGCAGTATGAAGAAATATATCAGTACATGTACATTTTTGTTTTAAGGTACAGCTTGAAAATAACAATTTATTGTTTGTAATACATTTTGGGTATATTATTAAAGCTTCATGTAAAATCATAGTATTGGTGACTACATTTTAGGCATATTTAATCCTATTTGATTTCACAATTAGAATGTATGATTTATGATTGACTCTTGCATTATATATGATCACTTTTGCTTTAATATATTAATTTTCACTTTAACACTCAAAATATTGAAAAAAAGATTCAGAAATACATTGGTACTAGTTGACTAGGGCCTGAGTTGACTAGGGTCAGAGTTAACTACATGTAGGTCTGAGTTGACTATGAACCGTTGCTATGTGTTTGCTAGGCATATGTTATGACTACACAATGCCTAGATATATAAGGGTTATGTACTGGGAGGTTTTGGATATGGGGTTTATCCAGAGTGAGATATGCGTATCTACCTGAGGGACTGTAGGGACCAAAGGTAGATGTGCATATCTCACGAGGGATGAACCCAATATCCAAACCGACCGTACATAACTGCTTTATCCTATATCAAGTAGAGTCTTTCTCATCCTAACTTTTTTTATTTTGAAAGTTATCATATTTTCCAATATATCATTTTAAAGGTTATGTAAAATGCTGATCACCCTTAGAATATCAAAAATGAACTCTTCCTAAATTGCTACAATGTTTCTTGTAAGGTTGTAGTTGACCATTGATTACGTCAAAAGAAGTTAAATTACCAGAATAGTGAATGGACGGTGAAAAGTTGATACTGCAATTATGGAGGACAGGGACGAAAGATTAATTGAAGACTAACAAGAGGAGAAGCTTTATAGCCATGAAACATTGCTCAAATGTATCAAAAGGCTCACAGAAGCCTAGAAAGTGCAACACTCCTGTTTGTGAACATTTTGGAAGGGTATCCTCGTAGAAATGAGACTGCCTGAGCTGCTTGGGGGAAACATACGAACTATTAAAAATGTGAAATATGGACATCACTAAAAATGCTCTAAAAAAATTGTAATGTAACCTATCACTCGGAAAATTGGTGTGTGGTCAGCAAATTGAATTCCCTTTAAGATTTTTTTTTGATAAACCTATGTTAGTTCTAAATTAAAAAATTATGGGGGATGGAGAACAGACTTATTTGATGCCCTGTACAGTGTATTTATGAAGCTCAGATGTGCTTTGTGGTTGCATAAATTGTAAATTACATAATTTTGGACAAAATACCTCATTTTCGGCAGCTTTTGACCGTTTTTAGGTGGTTCCTAGGCAGGTACATTTTATTTTGTTGCAGAGTGCCTGTTTTGATCACACACATTGGTATTTCTTAGATTATAATACTAGTGTCTTAATCTTAAATGAGTGTTTTGATAACATAACCTGTGAGTAAATGGTAGAATACTGAATGAACTATCTCATTTTTTGGCAAACTTTAGAACGTTTCTATGTGGTTTCTAGGCAACACAGATGACATCACAATAACCAGTGTACAAAGACAGTGATATATTGTAGGGTCAATGCTGAGTGGTGATTCTTTCTCCATATATAGATGTTTTAGTGCCTATACAATGATGAAACTAGGGCAAAATGGCCATAATAAGGCGTTTTAATCCATTCCTAAGTGGTTGCTAGGCAACAAGATGACATCACAAGTTCTTAACCACTTTATATTCGAGAGGGGTACTATACTGGACATATGCGCCACGTTTTGTTTTCCAATGTCCAAATGGTTTGGTAGCAAACAGGCATGGACATACACACACAGATAGACAGAGAATCAGTAAATTGTAGTAAAATGCGATTAAATATGGATTCAGCATTTTACCATAGTGTAGCTATGGGTTTAAGAGGCTCTAGAACAAAAGTGTATTAATGTAATGTAACATCAAAGGTATCACTGGAAAGAGCACATTAACCTGAACAAAAATAATCTAATTTTATTTGATAAGAATATTCACTAAGGTATTTAATTGACATTGATGTGGAGCAGTTCGTTAAATATACCTTAAAATGAGAATTTAAGGATATTATGACGTCATAATTGCCAGGTGAACAATTGAAACCGACTAAATAATACATAGGGTGACGGGACATTTTATTACCTTCAATATGGTACCAATATCATTAAAAATAGTTAAAAATTAAAAAAGTTATGGCCAATATTGTGTTTATCATTCTTTATGGCTAATGAAAAGTGGGCGTGGCACTTTGCATCCGTTTCCATGGTAACGGGCCATTTTTCAAAACTTTTCATTGTCATATTTGGAATCTGCATATCAATATTATGAAAGTACATGTTTTGAGCGGTTGCAGTCAATCTTAATTAAAGTTCCATATTTGACCCTGCTCCCACTCGCCTATTATAAGTAAAGCGCCAGTCTTAGCATTTTATGATGTTGAAAAACCAACTATTGTTTGTGCCGATAGTAGTTCTTTTGGACTGGGTGCTTGTTTGTTTCAACGTCACGGTCCGGATGATGTTCGACCTGTTTGCTATGCGTCCCGCACTTTGAGTGATGCTGAAAAGAAATATGCGATGATAGAAAAGGAATGCCTAGCATCGGTATGGGCATCCGAGAGATTTAGTCGGTATTTGATTGGTTTGGATGAATATGAGTTGATCAGTGATCATCGTCCACTGATTCCGCTCATAAATACAAAAGATATAGATCAAACACCGATTCGTTGTCAAAGATTGCTAATGAGACTAATGCGATTTAACCCGAAAGCGAGATATGTACCTGGCAAGGATCCAGAAATGGTTATTGCGGATTGTCTTAGTCGCGCTCCGTTGCCAGATTGTGAGGAGAAATGTGAAATAGAGTCTCAACAAGAAGTTGAAAGATATTTATGTCATGTTGAAGACAATAGATCGATTGCGGATTATTTGATAAACCAGATAAAGACTGTTACTTCTACTGATTCGGAACTTGAACTTGTTAAAGACTATATTGTGCATGGTTGGCCAAATTCAATAAAGTCAGTTCCAACAGATATTAAAATGTACTATAAAGATCAAGGTATGCTTTCTATTTACAATGGAATAGTTACATTTGGTTCAAGAATAGTAGTACCAAGATCGTTGCGACCGGATATTTTACAAAGAATTCATGATGGACATTTAGGAATTTCAAAATGTCGCGAAAGAGCCAAACAAAGTGTATGGTGGCCTGGCATAAGTTCAGATATTCAGTCGGTTGTTATGAAATGTGATCATTGTTTAACACATAGTAATACTCAGAGAAAACAACCTTTGATTCCAACTCCATTACCAGTCCGTCCATGGAGTCACATATGTGCAGATTTGTGTGAATATGAAATGAAACATTATCTTGTTGTTGTGGATTATTACTCAAGATTTCCTGAAGTAGCACTAATGAATAAAGATACAACTGCGCGAAATGTTATTGATAAGATGAAAAGCATCTTCGCACGTTTTGGGTTGCCTGATGAGTTAACCAGTGATAATGGTCCTCAGTTTACCAGTAATGAATTTGCGGATTTTGCTAATGACTATGACTTTAAACATACCACTAGTTCGCCACATTTTCCACAGGCCAATGGGCAAATCGAGCGTGGTGTCCAGATAATTCAGCGTTTTCTAACTCAGAAAGACCCTTGCAAAGCATTATTAGCATACAGGTCAACACCAATTCAAGCTACAGGATTTTCACCTGCACAAATGTTAATGGGTAGACAGTTGAGAACTACAATACCAACTATGCCTTGTAACCTAATGCCAAAGTGGCCTAATCTTAAAAAGGTTGCAAAACAAGATAAAATTACCAAACAGTCATATAAACATTACTATGACAACCATCATGGGGTAAGGGATTTGGTTCATTTGATTCCAGGAGATTCAGTGCGTATTAAACATGATAAAGAATCTGATTGGTCAATTAAGGGTATTGTTCAATCCAAGCATGATGCTCCTAGGTCATATATTGTAAAAACAGATAGGGGACTATATAGACGAAATAGACGTCATATAATGCCAGATAAGACAGATGTGAAGTTTCATGATAATCCTTCTCACACTCTTGAAAAGTCATATCTGCCTCAAGTTCCTGTTGTACCAATTATAGATCCACCCACTGATTGTGATAATAAACAGCCAAGTGATGCACCACTTCCAGTTACACAAGTGCAATCACCTGGTAAAATTAAACCTGACATTAGTGTGTGTCCTGACAGTAAATCAGTCACACGTGCCAGTAGAGGCCTTATAATAAAAAGACCTGCAAGATATTGTAGTGATTAGAAACAGATTTATTTGGTCAATACAGTGATATAATATTAACATTTATTTGAAACGTTTTAAACTTAAAATGATTGTTCATTTTTGGAAAAAAAGGAAGATGTCATAATATGTAGTCTTAACAATTATGTAAGCATTCATCAGACTGTACCATGTGCTTTTGTTGTTATGATTATTATGTAAATATGTCACGTGACCAAATATGATGCAACAATAAATCGATACTTAGAAGTCACTGATCTATGAGTTCAGTTCAAGTATGATAAAGCCATTCAATACTACGAAGAGAGTCAGACCATGCGGAGATTGATCCACGGGAGCCATCCTCATCCAGATATAGCGAGTTCATTGAATAATATTGGTAATACATATGATGATAAAGGTGAGTATGATAAAGCCATTCAATACCACGAAGAGAGTCTGATCACGAAGAGGTTAATCCACGGGAACCATCCTCATTCAGATATTGCGAGTTCATTGAATAATATTGGCAGTGCATATAGCAGTAAAGGTAAGTATGATAGAGCCATTCAATACTACGAAGAGAGTCAGACCATGCAGAGATTGTTCTACGGGAATAATCCTCATCCAGATATTGCGAGTTCATTGAATAATATTGGCAGTGCATATAGCAGTAAAGGTGAGTATGATAGAGCCATTCAATATTTCGAAGAAAGTCAGACCATGGAGAGATCGATCTACGGGAATAATCCTCATCCAGATATTGCGAGTTCATTGAATAATATTGGCAGTGCATATAGCAGTAAAGGTGAGTATGATAGAGCCATTCAATATTTCGAAGAAAGTCAGACCATGCGGAGATTGATCTACGGGAATAATCCTCACCCAGATATTGCGAGTTCATTGAATAATATTGGCAGTGCATATAGCAGTAAAGGTGAGTATGATAGAGCCATTCAATATTTCGAAGAAAGTCAGACCATGCGGAGATTGATCCACGGGAGCCATCCTCATCCAGATATAGCGAGTTCATTGAATAATATTGGTAATGCATATGATGATAAAGGTGAGTATGATAAAGCCATTCAATACCACGAAAAGAGTCTGATCATGAAGAGGTTAATCCACGGGAATCATCCTCATTCAGATATTGCGAGTTCATTGAATAATATTGGCAGTGCATATGGCAGTAAAGGTGAGTATGATAGAGCCATTCAATTACGAAGAAAGTCTGATCATGAAGAGGTTTATCCACGGGAACCATCCTCATCCAGATATAGCGAGTTCATTGAATAATATTGGTAATGCATATGATGATAAAGGTGAGTATGATAAAGCCATTCAATACCACGAAGAGAGTCTGACCATGAAGAGGTTAATCCAAGGGAACCATCCTCATCCAGATATAGCGAGTTCATTGAATAATATTGGCAGTGCATATAGCAGAAAAGGTGAGTATGATAGAGCCATTCAATATCACGAAGAGTGTCTTGCTATGATGAGATTGATCTACGGGAACCATCCTCATCCGCATATAGCGAGTTCATTAGGAAACATTGGAAGTGCATACCGGTGTAAAGGTGAGTATGATAAAGCCATTCAATATCACGAAGAGTGTCTTGCTATGATGAGATTGATCTACGGGAACCATCCTCATCCGTATATAGCGAGTTCATTGGGAAACATTGGAAATGCACACCGGAGTAAAGGTGAGTATGATAGAGCCATTTGGTATCAAGACCAGAGTCTTGCCATGGAGAGATTGATACATGGGAATAATCCCCATCCTAACATTGCTTATTCCTTACACAACATCGGTATCGTTTACAGCTCCACACATCGATATTCTGAAGCACTCAAGTGTTACAATGAAGCATATGCGATGTTTAAAAAGGTCCACGGAAACAATCCTCATCCTATTTTCAAAACAATCCTTCGTGCTATCAATGCAACTGAACAACTGTTAAGAAGATGTATATTGATTAGAAATGAGGTATATGCTTTTTTCAGTTCTCAGTAGTAAATATTCAATTTCTCATACGAACTGCCATAAGATTCAAATATATTGTCTCTTAAACAACTCAATTTGTGCCAAGAATGATTGATTAAAAACACAACTATCAATTTGAAAAAGTCGGACTGAATTAAATATAAGTTGCATCAATATCGAATTCGATTCTACTGAGCGTCAATGAGGTCAGTGCATTCTAATACTCATAGCATCTCTCTGTTTCACCTGGAACATCACAGGGCCGAGAAAAAAGAGATGTCATGGTTTATCATGATGAGGTCAGTGTACATACAATACATTGTTACAGAATAAGTTAGAGTTCACATTGGAATATATTTTGATATGATTGCTAAACACAAATTCTGATATTGATACACAGTCTGAGTCAATGACTCATTGCTCATAATTAAATTAGATTCGAACATGACTGTATTCACGCCTTCTATAAACTGAAGACAAAGTCAATGCTTCAGCTGGGTTATATTCGAGATCATACAACCCAGTTAATACGTGTAATGTGTGACGTCATAACGGTGGGTCGTAGTAATGGCGGACCATGATGAATATTCGAAAAAATTTGGCGAGTTTTCATGTTCGAATCGTAATATAGACCTCAGAGCAGGGTTACTAGTTTCGAATAACACCCCGCTGGTCTCGGCACAAAAGCTTTCGAACCCCTCACTCCCTTCGGTCGTTCGGGGTACAGAAAACGTTTGTGCCGAGACCAGCGGGGTGTTATTCGAAACTAGAAACCCTGCTCTTTGGTCTATATTTCTTAAATATTGCTCACATTTGCTTTATCCTATTTTTCCGTTCTTATCTGATTGGAATACTATCTTATGTGATAACAAACTGATGGGATCTATTGTACTTTATATTTTTACGTGTACGTTCGCAAAGAGGTTCTGACCAGCCCCCCCCCCCTCCTTATCTACTTAACAATCGTTTGTTAAAGTAGCTAAGGGGGACCATGGTCTTGAATTAAGACTAGATATGACTGAATTGTGTTAAATCTCCTAAAAATGCAAGCATCTTGATTCATTAGGTTCCCGTCGCTCTAATTTGGTCGTAGATGCAGTAAAACCCTCCTTTACACCTTTGACGTAAAAAAATCACTAATTTGATTTCAAACAAAAGTCACTGATTAAGTTTAATTTGATCTGCATCTGTTACGAAAAGTTTCTATTTTATGTAACATATAAGGCTTTGTGCAATGTTGATTTTACACCAGACGCTTTTATGATCATACAGTGTTATTCACTGGCATGTAGCGGCCCTGATATCGATAAATTCTACACGCAATATAACCCGATTCTAGATGCTTGGTTAAAACTTTACACGAAAAAGCCTCGATATCCGGGCATTTACTCTTACACTGAACTGAAAATAGCATCGTCTAAACGTGTATGTCTTGGCTTCCGGGTAAGTTTATCAACATTTATACTCAATTGAAAGAGCAGTCGTGCTTATAAAGTGTACCAGTTTGATTGTTTTATATGTGTGTGTATTTATAATATGATAGCCTAGTAATACCGTGTCGTTAGAACAAGTGCTAGATATCGAACTGATGACCTGAAATTAGATTATTGGACTGATCGCGCATCTGATATTAGATGATTAATTTGCATTGAATCTGATATTAACTTGCAACCCAATACCACAGTTTATTCCATGATGGTGAAATTCCCTGCAATCTGATTGGTCCACGTGACTTAAATATATTCTGTATTTACACTCACTTTCCTGTGTCAATGACGTCAGCGTTGGGATACGGTCCAGTATCCCAACGCCCCAGATTTCCATCCAGGATATGACTGTTACTGAAAAAATCAATGGCGATTACTTTACACCAACGCATGCTTATCTTTGAATTTTGCTATAAATATCTGATTCAAATATCAGAAACGTATAATGTGATCACCACAATCAATAATTTTAAGAGGAAAAAAACGCAAACAAAAAGCAAACAACAAGGACATAAAGATTTTGAAGGAATATCTATGTAAAATATCTCTGAGGTGAGAAGGTTGATCTGTTTCTCCGGCCCCAAGCCAACGGACTTGATTTAGGCGAGTTTTATATGGGTAATCATGGAATAAAAACGTTATTCAATGATTTCTTGTGAAATACAGAAAATATTCTTCCCTTGAACGTCTGTATTTCACTCTGCTAACGCATCGTGAAATACAACCTTCTCGGGAAGAATATTTTCTGTATTTCACTCGAATCATTGAATAACTTATAAAATACAATGACTTTACATTAGAATGATAACACGGCCTCATATTCTAATTCATTATACGTCCATTGCAGGCCAAAAATGTTTCAATGTGGATATTGTAATGCACACGATAATACATTCGATTCGTATATATTGATCATACGAACATGGAGATTTTCCTGTACACTTTTCCCAAACATGTGGAATAGACTAGATGCGATTAGAAATTATCTTGATTTATCCTATGCCAAGTAGGGTTTTAGGGAGATAAGTTGGTAAGATATATCCCGTATCCTGATTTTGAGGTTTCCATATCAAGAACCTCCATATCTCCCGTCATATCTCCCGCTTCGGTGCATATCTTCCCGCTTCGGGGCGTATATTCCCGCTTCCAAAAAGTGGAAATGCAATAAAATGACTTTGCATATGAATGATTTGTTTATTTTTTACACCTTGTACTACTGAAAACTCTACTTGGTATAGGATAAAGCAGTTATGTACGGTCAGTTTGGATATTGGGTTCATCCCTCGTGAGATATGCACATCTACTTTCTGTCCCTACGGTACCTCAGGTAGATATGCATATCTCACTCTGGAAAAACCCCATATCCAAAACCTCCCAGTACATAACCCTTATTTATCCCATGGTTACAAGGATATAGATCGAATATCACGTGAAGATAAAATTGATACGTGGATGAAGATATCATATTTTAGCAAACAATTCCCAAATCATCGAATATCACTTTTGAAACCATCGAATATCACTTTTTGAAAGGTGATATTCGATGGTTTCAAAAGTGATATTCGATGGTTTTGATTTTTTCAATTTTTTTTATTAATTCAGCAAAACGATTGTTTATATATTTATTATATATTTTTATTTTTTGGGATCTTGTTTTTACGGCGTTCGCATTAAATACAAACCACTCTGTTACGTCACGTATATGACGTTCGTTGAATTATCGCAATCAAAATCTCAGACGAAATGGAATTTCCATTGCAATTTATCTGACTATCCAATGTTCGCTGGATAATAATTCCCAATGGGATAAACGGACAACCCTATGGTTTTTCAAAAATATCACTTATATCCACTCATGGATATCAATATCTTCACTCATTCGCTGCGCACTCGCGAAGATATCAATATCCACTCATGGTTATAAGTGATATTTTTTCAGAGCCATAGGATATTCCTATATTATTCCATAGTTAGCATGATATCCATAGGATAACATGTCAAAATAAAAACGGTATTTTTGAAATCAGTGGTAAAATATGATATTTTTGGCAAAGGAGGAGGGAAGTTAGTGCAACAGATTTTGGACAGTCATATGTTTGATTTTGGCCATTTCCTGGAGATTTAAACAGGTGCATATGTTAGGCGAGTGCATTAGCTCCAAGAAAATCACTTCTAGAGATGATAAAATAATTGTGACTTTGAGACAGGGTAGATGCAAACAACCCACCCACATTTTTTTTTCTGAAACGTTTTCCTGATTTTCAACCCCTTCCATCCCTGCTTTTTTAATTTTTCTTGCATTAATATGTAGCATTTTGACACAGATAATCCCTTAAAAGGAATAAATGATTCCTTTTAGATAAAGTGGAAAACAATATTTCCCATGTTATTTTCCCATAGGAAAAACCATTGCTTTCAGCTAAGTTTGGTCACCCATAATGGGTATCTTTAAAACCCCTGAAGGAATCACTTATTCCTTTAAAGTGGTTAACTATGTGTCAAAATGCAACATATTGATGCAAGAAAAATTGAAAAAGCAGGGGTGGAAGGGGTCGAAAATTAGGCAAACATTTCAGAAAAAACATGTGGGTGGGTTGTTTGCATCTACCCTGTCTCAAAGTCGAAATTATTTTATCATCTCTAGAAGTGATTTTCCTGGGGGTAATGCATTGGCCTAACATATGCAATTTCGTCCTTCTTTTCACTTAACCATAGCATACGGTGTTTTAGCCATGACATACATAGGGGTTATGCAATTGGAGGTTTTGGATACAGGGAATATCCCGAGGGATATACAATATATCTTCCCGAGGGACCAAGGGAAGATATATTATATATCCCTCGGGATATTCCCTGTATCCAAAACCTCTAAGTGCATAACTGTTGTATATAGTTTAGCATGATATGTACTTCTTTCTGTAACTGGAATACGATTCTAATATACAAGCAGCACATACGTATTCCCGGGGAACCATAAATGTTTTGTGTAGGGTGTGGACATTTTTCTTTTCATTTCTCTAAAATCAGATTATTCTCATAAAATTCATACAAAGTTGGGCCTAAGCCTCTATTTTCGTATTCTGCATGTTAAGATATTTATAATGTAAAACCTAAGAGATAAATTCAATGTCTTCAGTTGAGAATAAGTATAAGGTAAATGTGTGAATTCTGCTTGTTGTTGCACTATTTTTATAATAAACAAGGTTCGATACGCAACACTGAATAGACTGCAGTCATAGCTTAGTTGTAAAGAAAACAAAAGAAGTTGGGACGTGGTCATGCTTGAATACGATTTTGAATGTATCGCCGTTTACATTTGTTGAAATCGGCCTGTATTAATTTCAACAGGTGATCGGTGTACAAGGGCATATATTTGAGTTATTGGTTTAACGATAAGTATGACCTATGAGTGGGTAATGTAAATACAAATGCATGAAACAAATACTCCAATGGCCTAATCTCAATTTTCCTGCATAAACTATTACATTGAAATGATGGTCATTTGCTCTCTAACTTCCGCACCGCATACGTAACTTCGTAACAATTCAATAAGCCAAGACAGGACCGCTATAATCGCTACATGCCAGTGGTTATTGAATACTTTGGGATTTATGTTCGCCATCTCGAAAATCGTTATTTGTAAAATTAAGAAAACAATTAGAATTATTAGAACCCGTTCAAGTTTTTATTTTTATTTTCAAAATAACCTTCTACAACAAAATTTAATTTTCCTTTTTAATATGCAATTATAATTTCGGAAGGTAACTAAAATCATGCACCGAGCCCGAGATGGAGATAAGCAGATTATTAGTTCATTCACGTTTTAAAAGGTTTTTGAACATTGATCATCGAGAATTGTAATAGAGTAAAAGCATAATAGGTCAGAATAGAACAAATCCATATTTTGATAACTTGTTTGAGTGATGTCATGGATGTGAATACCATGAGTTGTGGCATTGTTGCATCATTGCGCAGTTATGTTCCAACTTCATGTTTAGCACTTTCAATTTCTCTCGAATTTCAACTGCAAAGTCGCGTTATTATTTCAAATTTTGAGTATTTTACCAAGCCGAATGTATGGTATTCTTTAGAAATTGCAGTCTCTCTCCTTACATACTCTTAACGAAAACAGTATTCCCTGTACGAGTTGATTCGGTAATAGTTCACTATTAATTGAATTTTTGCATTTATGTAAAAAAATTTCATACAAGTTAGTTAGTTAGTTAAATATTTATTATAGTGTCACAGGCTATACATGGTGCAAACATTATACATTTACAAAAAAGGCAATAGCCCCCAGCCGTCACCGGCTTATGAGACACTTTTTATATCAAAGTATTTACTGTATTTGTTGAGATTGTTTTGTGCGATTCAGTTCATTGATAGTTCAGTTTCGATAGAATTTAAGAATAAGTGTATCAATGCGTATGTTGACGTTATTTTGTGCCATTCAGTTCATTGGTTTTTCAGCTTCAATGTTGATTCAAAAATGAGTCGAATGTTTTTAGTTAATACTCATGTTGCGCAAATAAGTCCATGTGTTTCTTTTCATTTACAAAAAATAATCCTTTTTGTTGGTTCAATAGTCCTGCAGCAAAGAAACGAGCTTATTAGCCTATAACTTTCAATACTAATTATGAGGTACATGTTACGCAGTTGAATGTTCAAGATCAACTGGATGTAAACAATGGTATTACTGTAGTACAGTGACCAAGGGCAAAATACACATGTCAGTTGTTAAGCCTTTGTGTATAATTCATCCATAGCCCTAATATGGGGGGGGTGATAGTCATTTTGGAGGACCGGTCATTTTCCTGAGAGAGCGCACTAAGTATTCCTGCTGTAGTTGTTCCCTAGATTTCCTGGTGTCAATATAAACATTGGGGAATTTTGCTGAATATTTGAGGCGATGTTTCAATTTCAGTATACATATTTTATCTCTCTGTGATGTCAAGGCTACAAACACGATACCGGGTCGGTCATGTTGAGATGGTAGTCTTTTGACAGCTTCAGGGGTAGTTTCAATTTTGTCATCAATCGATAGTTCACCAAAAAGTTCATTCACAGTTTGAGCCAATTCCGACGTTTGATCCAAATTTTTAATCACAACATAATTGTCCTCAGTTTCAGTTACATTTGAATTCACTGATTTAGATTTGTAGTTACCTTCATCTCGATTTTCCAAAATATCCAAACGAGAGTGTATATGTTCAATGTTTTTACGTAAAGTACAAATCTCATTGTCCATCTTCAGCTTTAGCTTTGATATTTGACTGTCTAAAATGTCCACAAGTTGTTGTCGCTGTAAGTCCATTTGTTGTAAAACTCGATTCGTACTGTCCATTAAATCCTCCACTTTTTGTTGTAATGCTACTATAACTGTCTTTATATCATCCGTGGTACAGGTAGTTGTATTGTGATTGCTATTCAAATTTGAAATGTTACTTATTGCGGGAATATTACATGTGGAAGCCATATTGGATTTGACTACATTTTCTGTTGGCCTTGTTGAAATTTTTGGAGGCTGTCCTGCTGTTTCTTGTTTAGTTTTCCTTGAAGGTTTAGGCTTCCCCATAGTCTTGGTACCTTCATACAATAGTCCAATAGGGTAAATCAGGATAATTCTACATAAACACAGGTAAATCTGACAAAATCTTGACACAGTTTATACAATATGTCCAGTAGCTAAGTGACCTTGACTGTAAAAATCACAAGCATATTGAAACTATAGCAATGACAGGGCAACTTTGTATTTGCTTACTTTGCTTGTGTTTAAGGTAGTCGGAAAGAAAATGAATTTTTTTCTCTCTGAATATGATGAATTCAGTCGATATATTACTATATAATGTACACACTTTTTCTTCATAGTCTGTGCTATACTTAATCTTAAGCTTGCTATTTTGTAGTTTATATCTATCAATCGTATTAATTGCTATTACATGTTTTAGACAAACTGTAACTGTTCCACAACTTATTACTTTGGTGGAACGTCAATGTAACAAAATGAGTGAACTTCCTTGATATATGTCTTATTTTGCGATTTAAAAGCACTTTTTCAAAGCTTGATTAAATTTTCTAGCTTTCTGTGAAATTATAATCTGCAACTTTAAATCGAGAAAACAAAAAAATCATATACAGAAAGTTATCCATTTTGTTACATTGACGTTCCATCAAAGTAACTAGTTTTGAAAATGTGTGTAAAGCGATTTATTTTTGCTTTACTGGATGAACATGTAGCGACTTGATGTTTCTACATTTTGGGTCATAAATAAATGAGCCATTTCGATACCATGGTGGTTTGAACACCCATCGTTGCTAGATGTCTAGATACAGTACATATCCAATATGTATAGTTTACATATTTATACTCTCACCCACTGATGCATGGCCTCTTGAAAATTCTTTTTATTTTAACATGTGAAATCCTCACAGCAAACCCAACTAATTATTTATGACCTAAAGTGTAAGTACAGTTTAACATTACGCGGATCTACGAGTGCACGTGTCTCGTAGACGTAGACCCTTATTTGGCACCACGCAATTGTTTTTAGAATTGTCTTTTGATAACATTTTGTATGATATTATAAACTAGGCAATGGGTGTCCGACTCCAGCCGATCTGAACACGCTATTTCGTATAACTGCAATGCATTAAATAGCCAACAACCCTTCCAAGGGCACTTGTTCAATGGTTGCCAAGGTGACAACTTGTCTCTATAGAATGAAACTAATACCTTGCAAAGGAGTGGTACCGATATGGAGAACTGAATTCAACAATGTTTTTCTCTTAAACCAATCTTTGAAAACATTCTGTAAAAAACACGGTATTTTATGTAATGTTGGCTGATAGACAACAATTTAATGCGAAAATTATTTAGAAATATTTTAGTACCCCTGACAGTTTGAATGATGCAGTCGTGTTTTTACTCTATATTTGCAATGGAACAACCATTCTTATTGAAATTTTCAAGATTTATTCTAGAGACAATTTCCAACATGGAGAATAAATATTTTATCAAGAGGATTGGTATTGAGAACTGAATTCAACAATGTTTTTCTCTTAATGTAATGTTGACTGATTGACAACAATTTAATGCGAAAATAATTTATATGTATTTTATATAACTGTTTTTTAACATTTTTGTTTTTAGTGCAATTGTTTTTTGTCCCTTTTTACCATTTCCTGAGAATGAAATAAAACATCTTTCCCAAGCTTGTTCGAACAAAATAGCACATAAAACATTTTCTTACACTTCCCAATATTATAGTTGTACAAAGGAAATTTTATTTGATTTAACAAAAAGTATTCAAAAAATTAAAACAAGAACCCCCGAAATAGATAAAAACTTAGATAAACCTTTGATTTAATTTTTTCATTTCATTTTTAAATCAACCAAACTTTCCTGCAATATTGAGAGACATAAACACGTTGTGTTAATGTCGTTTTGTTCCAATGAGGTTCGGATAGATGTTTCATTTCATTCCGAATATATGATACCAAGAACAAAAGAAGTGTCCGATGTGTTTTCTAAAACAATATAGAGAAAAGTATATACTATGTCTATTTAAGATTATATTGTTACCATTCAAAATATGACCATTACATTGACAATGTGTAAAAGTTTCAAAACCTTTTTGATGACTGGTTTAGGAGAAACGTGTGTTCAAAAAGTTCGCCATATCGATACCCATCCTTTCCAATGTTATGATTTTGACAGGCTTTTTTTCAAAAACGCTTTTCTGTCAATAAAATACACGTTTTTGCTTCAATAATTGAACTTTTAACGTCATTTCTAAGATTGCCAAGCCATTGAATTGTTGGCTGACTAAAGTCTTTCCAGATATATTTGTTGCCATATTAATAATTATGGCAACGACTTCGTTAAAATAATTTTTTCCATTTTGGAAACTTTCTCCACAATAAAATATGAAAATTTCAATAAGAATGGTTGTTCTTTTGGAAATATGGAGTAAAAACACGACAGCATCATCCAACCTGTCCGGGGTACTATATAACTGTTTTTGTTAAAAAATTTTGTTTCTTCAGTGCAATTGTTTTTGCTCCTTTCTACCAATTCTTGAGCATGAAATAAAGTGTCTATCTGAACCTTGTTGGAACAAAATAGCATATACAACATGTTTTTAGACTTTTTAAAATCAACCAAAATTTCCTTTGTACAATTACACTACTGAGAGAACTAAACATGTTGTGTTAATGTCGTTTTGTTCCAATGAGGTTCGGAAAGATGTTTCATTTCACTCTGGAAACATGATACCAAGAACAAAACAAGTGTTTGATGTGTTTTCTACAACAATATAGATGAAAGTATGTATATATTTTTCAAATTATATTGTTACCATTCAAAAGATGACCATTAAATTGACGATGTGTTAAATTTTTAGATTTATTTTATGGCTGGTTTGAGAGAAACGTGTGTTCAAAAAGTTCTCCATATCGATACCACTTCTTTGACCCTTGCAAGAAGTTTCATTTGCAATATGTTCTTTTAGTGATTTGGTATATTTTGGGTGATTTCGAAGGAATTTGTTTTGCATTGTGTGAAAAAACTCAATGCATTGAGCTAACTCATTCCACTCAGGCGGTGTCCTAAACTTAGCACTCAATTCTGCAAATCTCGTGAAAAGGTTAAAACAACACTTTTGAGGAATGATGATTAATGCACAATGCACTGAGTCCAGGGCCTAAATCCTTAATTATTGTATGACTGCTAGAGTTCTAGTATTCTGAATGGTTAGTGTGATGCCATGTATTCAAAGACACCGCAGTAAAGTCTACACTTTCATGCATTCTTGAGAAACATGTATTGCCCTACGTATTGCTGGCTAATCGATTTTGAACATAGGGAATACCCAGCAATGATATAATAACACAAACGTTTCAATATGTTACCGGCCATTGCCTTTTTATTTTACTTTAGTTCATTTTGTATTACCCTTTATGCAATGCACTGTTCGCTTGATATGATATCCACGTGAAGTATACAGGATATTATAGGAATATCCTATGGTTTTGAAAAAATATCATTTATATCCATGAGTGGATATTGATATCTTCATGAGTGAGCGCAGCGAATGAGTGAAGATATTTGTATCCATGAGTGGATATAATTGATATTTTTGAAAAACCATAGGATTGTCTGTTTATCCCATGGAAAATCATCATCAGCGAAAAAAGTTGAAAAATATAATTTGAGAAAAATTTTGAAAAAATGTGAAAAAATGTTGAAATTTTTTTTGAAATTTTGAATTTTTTTGAAATTTTTTTGAAAATAATTAAAAAATGTAAAAAGAATTTGAAAAAATTCGAAACCATCGAATATCACTTTTCAAACCATCGAATATCACTTTCTAAGACGTGATATTCGATAGTTTAAAACTGATATTCGATTGTTTGTGAATTTTTTGCTTAAATATGATATCTTGATCCACATATCAAATATATCTTCATGTGATATTCGATCTATATCCTTGCAACTATGGGATAAATAGTATTTCTAGTATTATTTGGTGCACCAGTGTTCCAAATTCAAGATTTTGCCATAATTAGAAGGCAAGACGTACTTAAATTCATACTAATGATACAAGAACAGTTTACAATATCATACAAAATGTGAACAAGACAATACTAAAAAATGTTCGCATGGTGCCAGTAAGGGTCTATGTCTGCGAGGCACGTGCACTCGTAGATCCGTGTGAAAATAAACAGGAATACAATATGTGTTTTACAGATATATGAGAATGTAATGAAACATTTATAGAATGGTTTTGTATACATTTAATCATTTGTGTTGTCCAAACAAGACTGTTTGGTTCGATTCTAGATTCAGTATTTTGTAACAAGATCTGTATATGCTTTACAGATATGTAAGAATGGAATGAAACATATATAAAATAGTTTGGTATATATTTATTAATTTGTGTTGTCCAAAACAAGACTGTTTGGTTCCATTCAAGATTAATATTTTGCAACAAGATCTGTATATGCTTTACAGATATGTGGGAATGGAATGAAACATATATAAAATAGTTTGGTATATATTTATTAATTTGTGTTGTCCAAAACAAGACTGTTTGGTTCCATTCAAGATTAATATTTTGCAACAAGATCTGTATGTGCTTTACAGATATGTGAGAATGGAATGAAACATATATAAAATAGTTTGGTATATATTTATTAATTTGTGTTGTCCAAAACAAGACTGTTTGGTTCCATTCAAGATTAATATTTTGCAACAAGATCTGTATATGCTTTATACTTATAGATATATGAAAATTGAATGAAACATATATAAAATAGTTTTGTTTACATTTATTCATTTGTGTTGTGCAAAACAGGGCTGTTTGGTTCCATTCTAGATTCAATAGTAAAATTATTAAAAGTATTGGGTACGTCAATCTATGATTTGACATAATCAGAACTTTTGGTTGGGTTTGGTTGCCTTGGAAAATCATTTGATATTTATCTCATGAATTTATTCTTGTCTACGCGCTTTAAAATTGTCCATATAATTTTGGAAGTAAAAGTTTCCCCTTGGTTGAATAAAAAAATGGATCATTTCATAATACGTCAATGGGCGGTTTTTTTATAGTTTTTTATTATACATTTTCTTAGATAAAGTATAAAGTCTGAATGATGCATATTCATGTTTTTATATTTCAATACCAGATACTTCAAAAGTAAAAAAAAGTAAAAACGTTATAACAGAAAACTATATCTTGATATCTATATTCTGTGCATATTTTTCAATAATTTTGTACATGTATTGGCCTTTGGATCAAATCTGGCTTTCAACAGAATTCGTACAGAAGCACTATATTGGCTGGTTTATTGTATTTCAAAATAAGGCTTTTACGATGAAAATAAGATAAGAATATTTTTCATATTATTTGGTAGAACTGCCCACTAGTACCTTAATTGAAGGAAAACTAAATGTTAAAAGTAAAATAATGACATTATTTATTCATCATTTATAAATCTTTATTGACTCAGTATATGTACAGGTTAGTATATAAAGTACATAGTAAGTAATACATTATGTATTTAGTTTCATGAATAAATATTGTACAATTTCATAACTGTAACATTATGTTATACAATAAAATGAAAACAAATGTTTGTTTTTTATGTTTTTCATAATTGTAAAATGATAATAAAATATGAAATGAATTGCATATTATTTAGTTAGAAAATAGTTTTTACAAGCGTTAGAAGTACTTTGCATGTATGTGTGATCAAGAACATGCATGAAACAAACAGACCATACAGTACATTAAAACAGAGTATTACGTCAGAAACAGTCATATTGCCCTTCTACTGAAAGGGGCTTATGAGCATGAAAAAAGACTATGTATCAGGATAAAGTTGCAGACTTGATTTCGAAGCATGTTTTCAAATTACACTAATTTTTCAAGAAACTAAATTTGTAAAACCCCCAGATGTTATTGAACAGTTGCATAATCAGCTGCAATGAAATGTTTTTGGCTGACAAACCGGACTTTTGTCACCTTTTTAGCGTAAACAGTGCTGAGAAGAACGACATGTTGAAATTTGACTCATACATATCTACAATAAATCTATGAAATGCATATTCTGTGTAGTAAAACATTTTACAAAAATAATTATTATTTTGAATGCATACAAATATTTGGTCATGAAAAATTGTCAAATGTGATTTATGATAAAATGATTTATGGCCATATAAGTCAAAATTTGTTTCTTCGACAAGAACTTTAAATGAAAGCAGAATTTTCATGTTTTGCGATAATCTTTATTCGTTTTTATTTCTACACGACACAGGATATATTTTGTAAACAACACAGACATGCATTAAGTGAGCCATAAATCATAAACAGAGTCATAAATCATAACAGAAAATAATTTCATGTTAAGAAAATTATCACCTGAAAATATACTAACATACGGAAGTAAACTACTTGTACTCCAATACTGTACATTCTGGTGTATTTACTGCACATTGTTAATTATACACAAATGTACATTGTACATTATTAATAGGCGCACATTAACAACATATGTACAATGTTAATACCAAATGTACACTAGCATATTAAAGATGTACATTATAGATGCATATATGTGAAGTGAACATACACAATTGTATATTGAATATACTCAAGTGATCATTGATTATTCATAAATGTAAATACTCACAAAAGTACGCTGAATATACAAAAACATACACAAATTGAACAAACACAAATGATGTGCATGTTAACAAGTTAAAATCTCTCTTTCTAACTGAATATCATTATGCAACTTCAATAGATCACTCTTTCTACATTTCTACCTTTAATTACTAAAACAAAAGTTCAGCCATAAAACTCGATGGAAAATCAATTTTGGTTATTTTGTGTAAGTCTACAAATTATGATGTTAGGAGGGTACTAAAGGGAGGGTACTTGTGTGTTCTGGAAGAAATGGACTATACCAGAAATGACAAAGTGCTCCTCAAATGTATTTATTTCATTTCCATAATGACACTTTACTAATATTTTACAAATCATTTCAAAAAATGTAACCCTAGTTTATTTCATTTCCATGATGACACTTTACTAATATTTTACAAATCATTTCAACAAAATTTTACCCTAATCTATATCATTTCCATGATAACAATATACTAATATTTTAAAAATCATTTCAAAAAAGGTTACCCTAGTTTATTTCTTTTCCATGCTGACACTAAACTAATATTTTACAAATCATTTAAAACAAAAAAAGTAAGCATTATCAAATGTTGATGTCATATTACTTTATGATAAAGGATAAAGTCTATGATAAACTGCATGTAGGTCCCAGATTTGTGGATTATATCTTGCACAATGCAATTTTCTTTTGGGATATTCATGAATGAGCCAATTATTAGAAGTGACTATAGTGTCCATAAATTTGACTTAAATATTGATAAAATGAAACTAATTATTCTAAATCGGTATTCTATTACTTTAGATATTTCATATACGGGGTCAGTATGTCACAACAAAAATTTAAACATTAGGCTCAAAACATAATTTAAATAACTCGTTTTGTGATATTATAAATAGGTGACTTGTGATATTCTATATATAGCCTAAAATTATACTTACTATTTTAATACCACATTTCAAAGGCATTTGCCTTTAATATCATAGGGTTACTTGCACTGCTAAAATGATGTGCTTCAAAAGCTTGTTCGTGAATGTTTGATGTAAAACATTTACATTATGAAATATAGTAAGACTAATTAGAGTTAAGCATCATTCATTCTCAATCAAACGTTATATAGAAAATATACATGAATTTAGTAAATTGATTGCATAGACGCGAGAGTTATGTACATGCGCATGTGTGAAAATAAAATGAAAGGAGAACACTATTGATCATTGGGTATCCAAAATAGCCCAAAAATGGACCTTATAAGACCCTAGAGCATCTATTATGCCAAAATCTTGGGATGGTATTCATTATATACAGATTTTTATACAGATGGTTTTGGTGTACTTTTGGACCCTAATACAAACCAGAAAAGCAAATTATTACATTATTATACCACTGTCATATTCCTCACTCTCTGATTGGTCCATGTCCTACAAATGACAAAATATAACAAGCGATATTCGACGGAAGTCACATAAATATCAAGTGATATTCACCAGTCAGGACTTAGTTAAGCGTAGTTTCAATTTTATGTATCCCTGGGAGTGTACTGCTATATTTAATAAGACATCAATAGTTAATTATTCCATATATGTGAGTGAGGAATATAACAGTGAATAATAAAACAAATATTTGATTCTATTTTCGGTGAATACCTGTGACACCTTCACAAGATGATAGTGCACTAGCCCTTTGGGCTTCGTGGAATATCACTTGTGAAAGATGCACAGGTATTCACCTCAATAGAATTAAATATTTGTACAATATTATACATATATGTGTTCACTTAACAATGTCAACATTGGTCCGATTTTCTGATAATACCTTTTGATTTTTCTTGATCAAAGATATGTCAAAATCTAATACAGATCTGTGCTTCAATCTGTTTTTGTGATGATATTAAATTTAAATATTCATATGCATTTTTTCCAATATTCCAAGAGAATATAGAATACACTTTAAACGTGCCATGTAAAATCTAGATTCAGTTTACAATGTCTGCTGTTGACTTCCTTTGGAGAATAACCAAGAATGGTTCAACAGCACTCTATGCAAAGCATACTGCCTCATACTTTTATACTAGTGCTCATATACTAGTGCTTTTATACTCGTTTATTTATACAAGTACTTTATACTGTATATAATAATATAATACTCATGACTCAGGAGCAGTAGTCATCGTCTGATAGATTTGCTAATTTATTTTCTAGTACAGCAAAGCCTGGTCTGTTTCTCTCGTCCTGGAAAATATTTCAAATTCATCATTATTATCATAATATAATGTTGTTATCTGATTCAGGGAGAAAAAAATCCCAGTAAATTTTATGTTTTAAAAAATGGTTTTCAAATGAGAGCATATGGATTTTCAACTGGGTGCAAATAGATTTCCAACTGGGTGCAAATGGATTTTCAATGGATGCAGCACCAAGCTAGTACAATGCTATCATACCTTTTCCCAGCAGACCATCATAATGTCGTATACTTCTCCGGGACAAGCTTGGGGTTTCTCCAGGCGTTTCCCATGGTGTACAACCTGTTCCACTACTTCTTGGTTCTTGATCTTCCCATATGGCATATCACCTCCTGTGAAGATCTCCCACATAAGAACACCTGGAAATAGATAATAAGGGGCAATTTAATGTTTTGCAATATACTTTGATTATACTTTTTCTAAGTATGAATACTTTTGCAGCATTATAAAGCCCACAAATGTTAAAGCAAAGAAGATCAGGTGCTGATTGAACATCTCATTCTTCATTTTATTGTATATCATTAATACCTAGATATCTTGATAGTTAGTTTGGAGCAATCCATGGGATAATTCCTCCCACTCCTCTTGATTACTAAGGTAAGACGAACCATCTTGGAAAAGGAGTTACAAAGATAGGTAGGGGATTCTGGCTCCATTTGTTTATAAACTTACCAAAGGCCCAGACATCCGACTTGCTGCTAAACCTTGTGTAGCCCAAAACTTCTGGTGGGGCCCATTTAATGGGAAACTTCGTCCCACTAGAACTTGTGTACTCATCATCTAATACATATCTGTAAAAAAATCATTCATTTTTTAAAGCAAAACTTATCTGAAAAGTTCATGTTACTTATTAATAAGACTATGAGAGTAAAAAAGATACAAGAACGAAAATTCCAAAATATGACAGACACTAGCTAGTAGTGTAAGCTACACTTACAAAACTTCCAAAATATGACAAACACTAGCTAGTAGTGTAAGCTACAAGTACAAAAATTCCAAAATATGACAGACACTAGCTAGTTGTGTAAGCTACAATTACAAAAATTCCAAAATATGACAGACACTAGCTAGTAGCGTAAGCTACAAGTACAAAAATTCCAAAATATGACAGATACTAGCTAGTAGTGTAAGCTACAATTACAAAAATTCCAAACTATGACAGACACTAGCTAGTACTGTAAGCTACAATTACAAAAATTCCAAGATATGACAGACACTAGCTAGTAGTGTAAGCTACAATTACAAAAATTCCAAAATATGACAGACACTAGCTAGTAGTGTAAGCTACAATTACAAAAATTCCAAAATATGACAGACACTAGCTAGTAGTGTAAGCTACAATTACAAAAATTCCAAAATATGACAGACACTAGCTAGTAGTGTAAGCTACAAGTAAAAATTCCAAAATATGACAGATGCTAGCTAGTAGTGTAAGCTACAATTACAAAAATTCCAAACTATGACAGACACTAGCTAGTACTGTAAGCTACAATTACAAAAATTCCAAAATATGACAGACACTAGCTAGTAGTGTAAGCTACAATTACAAAAATTCCAAAATATGACAGACACTAGCTAGTAGTGTAAGCTACAAGTAAAAATTCCAAAATATGACAGACACTAGCTTGTATTGTAAGCTAGTAGAGTAAGCTACAAGTAAAAAATTAAGCTACAATTACAAAACTTCCAAAATATGACAGACACTAGCTAGTAGTGTAAGCTACAATTACAAAACTTCCAAAATATGACAGACACTAGCTAGTAGTGTAAGCTACATGTGAAAAAGATTTCATCTTTAGAGAGTTAATTTTAGGGTGAACTACTTTAATACAACATACCTGGCTAATCCAAAATCTCCAACCTTTACAACAAGATTATCTCCTACTAAACAATTCCTAGCTGCCAAATCCCTATGTATGAATGACTGGCTTTCTAAATACTTCATTGCACGACAAACCTAAAATACAACATCAATAGCTTTCTGAATACATGTACTTCATTGCATGGCAAACCTAAAATACAACAATCTTTCTAAATACATGTACTTCATTGCATGACAAACCTAAAATACAACATCAATAGCTTTCTGAATACATGTACTTCATTGCATGGCAAACCTAAAATACAACAATCTTTCTAAATACATGTACTTCATTGCATGACAAACCTAGAATACAACAATAGCTTTCTAAATACATGTACTTCATTGCATGACAAACCTAGAATACAACAATAGCTTTCTAAATACATGTACTTCATTGCATGACAAACCTAGAATACAACAATAGCTTTCTAAATACATGTACTTCATTGCATGGCAAACCTAGAATACAACAATAGCTTTCTAAATACATGTACTTCATTGCATGGCAAACCTAGAATACAACAAGCTTTCTAAATACATGTACTTCATTGCATGGTAAACCTAGAATACAACAATAGCTTTCTAAATACATGTACTTCATTGCATGACAAACCTAAAATACAACAATAGCTTTCTAAATACAAAAACCTTAAATGTAACCAAAGTGGCTTTCTAAATACTGTTCAAAACTGTGCGAAAAAAAACTAAAATTCGACAACAATGGTTTGCTAAATACTTCTAAATACTCCTAAAATTTAACAACAAAATTTTCTGAACAACTTTTGGCAAGACAAACATGAACAACAATAGTTTTCTAATTACATCATTATATAACAAACATAAAATACACAGCAACATTTGCTTTCCAGGTTTCTTTGGTAGAATATGGCCTACCTGTAAGCACATATCCAGCAGTTTATTAGGTTTCTTTAGTATCACACCTCTTTGCCTTTTCAAATAATTCAATAGAGATCCTACAATTATAAAGAAAAATGGTTACATAAGAAATACTATTCAAGATACAGATTCATACTTCACCTCTTGAACCCCAGGTTCTAAAATCAGTTGAAACCAGAGAATTTCTCATGCCAGCTTTTGACATTTTACTACATATAATATGTACTATAGCTGATATTTTAAAACAATGTTTGTGTAAACTAGATGAAAATTCTTCAAATAAGAGCAATTTAAGTGAAAATTTTTGTGACGGATTATCTCGTCACTCTAGGTTTCAAGGTCATTTCTGAGGTGACAAGAAATCTCATCACTCTAGGTAGTCAGGAGGTTAACCATTTTATTACATTTAACCTGCAGATCTGCTGTCAATTATGCAGAAAATAATCAAAATTCTACAACAACACTGGTCAAGTCTTATTCCGTACACACTCTGCGGAAAATCGTCAATTTTGATGATACATGTATTTACTTTGTATAACATGTCGCAAGCAAAAATGTATATTACCATGTTTCATATATTCTATCACAATATAGATGGGACGTTGTTTGGAGCATACACCGTATAGCTGGACTAGGTTTTCATGTTGTAACATCCTGAAAACACAAAAGTACCACCATTTACAATAGTTTAATAAGCTTCATTATAAAGAAGTACATGTTAAAATATTTAGATATGTGTCACAATCAAAATGTATCTCCACTTTTGACGCCAATTGCTGTTTTTCAAATTTAGTTTCTCTAGACCCCCAGCAAACTTCCGCGCAAAGCCAATTCCTGGAGATGGTCATAAAAATCATAAATTTATTACATCTAATACATTAAAATCAATTTATCAAAATAAATATTCACTAAAGTGAGAGCTACATTTATTAGAAATGTGTTTCTCACATTTTAGGTCTTTTTGACCAGACATATGGCCTAAATCACACAATGTATTTTTCTTAAATTAATGAGTTTAATCAGCCTCTCATAGAGTACAAACAATTAAGTTAAACATTCAATACTAATTATTGAGCAATGAATTTCTTACTTCATTGTCTTTGCTTCATCAATGAAATCATCTTCATTCATCATTCCTTGCTGCATCATCTTGACAGCTACAGACTTGTTCTTCCGCCATTTGCCACGCTTTACGCTCTGAAAAATGCATTAACATGCTGTAAAAGACAATTATCAAGCTACAGATTTCTTCTTCCGCCATTTCCCATGCTTCACGAAAAAAAACATTAACATGCTGATAATGGAGACAATCCTAAAGACTTGTTCTTCCGCCATTAACCACAATTCAGCGCTCAAAAACATATATATATGCTGAAACTATAGAAAATGCCTATATGCTGAAAAATGCTCATATCAAATTCCTTTCGATGATTTATGCTCTGAAAGAACACATTTAAAAACTGAAAATTTAAACAATCCTAAATGCAAGGCTAAAGAGAGATCATAATCCAATTTTTACTAACTTGAATTTTATTTAAGCCATTTGTGACTTAGGAACTTTTGTTCAGAAAGATGATAAATTTCACCTATCTGATACAATCTATACTAGTGTATATGGTGTATAATTTTGAAGTTATAATTGCCAATGTGAATGCAAAATCACTCTTAGTGTACAAAAAACACTCTTAGTGTACACAAAATCACTCTTAGTGTACAAAAGATCTATCTTGACAGTGTATGTCCTTGGGACTTCTGGCCCTTGGACTGAAAGTTAACAATTAAGAATAAAGAAGGATATCCCTTATATAAGATGATCCCTCTTTGTGTACATACCCCGAATTGACCTCGGCCTAGCTCTTCAAACAGTTCTAGTTCAGTTGGATCAATCTCCCAGATATCATGACCAAACCCTGCAGTTGAAGGCTGGGAAGTCCCCGTAGGTGGAGACCTTAGGCGAACTACAAGGCCTAAATGAAAAAAAAGAGTTAATAATTGACAAAAAAATCATGTATAAATTGTATGCAAATAGATGGCCATTGTTCTCGTTGGTTTGACTGCTTCAAAAATGTATTATTTTATTTCAAAATCATTATAACTTTTCAAACACATATTTATGGTTTAATTAAGTATGGGCTAAGTGATTTGATTTCAAATTCAGTATGGTAAACAGTCAATCAATCAATGAAACATGGATACATGTAAAACAGCATTTAAATATAAATACATACAACAAAGATAGCATTTTGATTGCTGCAAAAATAAACCATAGTTTACAGGGTGGAAGAGGTTTCATATACGCGTGATATAACTAATGCATATACATGTAATTAAATAATCTATAAGGGTATAGTCAGCTGGGCAATTTTTATTTAAAGAATAAAGACCGAGATTTTATGATTTATGGCTTAATATATGACTGAAAATTTTATTCTGTTCATTGTCTTTGGCAATGGCTAGAATAAAATTTGACATAAGTCATAAAATCGAGGTCTTTGTTACGATTCTAATATGATAAACAGACAAGAAACACAACTATTTGCATTTATGAATTTTATCAGTCATACATACTTCGATATAGACCAGTAATTCAATTGTTCTAGCTATTGTGACGTCACATATTAAAATATCATATATCCCATATGTATTCTTGATGTCTTTTGGCTTGTCTATGGCCACATGATATGAAATAGATAAACTAAATCCACGGAAAGTCCTAAATCCCTGCTAGCAGGGAAGAAGAAAAGTACTAATGACAAGTAGTACTTTTTGGAAGAAGAAAAGTACTAATGACCAGTAGTACTTTTTGTCTTCCCTGCCAGCTAAGATTAGGAGTTTCTATGGCAAATGCCTTTAAATGCCACAAGAATCTGTAAGCATTAAAAGTTGAAATTAAAAGGCTTCTTATTTTGTTTTGTTTTTGTTTACAGAGTACATATGGGGTATGTAAAAAAAGTGTCTGCCACATTTTCGGAAAATAGTACAAAAAATTCTTCTGTGGAATATCCTGTCCACTGATATGTTGCCATGGCCTGCAGCCTCCTGAACATCTCAGTGGACAGGATATTCCCTCAGGAAAAATAATTTGTACTATTTCCCTCAATGGCAGTCACTATTTGTATATTTAATGTTCTTAAAATACCCCAAATTATTTTGAATATTAGGGGCCTGCCATTTGCTGCTTTTAATACCTGATGTAAATAGTCAAGCTTGAAAAAAGTATATGTGAAAGCCGCATGACAAATGTGAAGAGCATGTACCTTTTATAACTACAGGGTGGTCCAAAAAAATTAACAAATGTACCAATATTTTTGGACCACCCAGTAGAATAAATAAATACAAGAACACAAATGTGTACAAAATGTCCCCACCAATGGGTGATCCCGTCAAATGGTTATCCTAAAAATGAGTAGACAAGACTTTACAGACACAATTTGAGGACAGAAAATCCAAAATGGCCACCTTAAAATTTACCCAGAATGCCAAAAAAATAGTCAGTTCTAGATTTTCATACTAAGAACCACCCCTGAAAATTTGAAATTGATCCGTCACACAGTTAACCAGAAAACATGTTCACAAGACTTTACAGACAAGATTTGAGGACAGAAAATCCAAAATGGCTGCCTTGACATTTATCCAGAATGCCAAAAAACTAATCTGTTCTATATTTTCATACTAAGAATCATCCCTGAAAATTTGAAATTGATCTACCAAACGGTTCACCTGGAAATGCGTATACAAGACTTTACAAACAAGATTTTAGGACAGAAAATCTAAAATGGCTGCCTTGACATTTACCCAGAATGCCCAAAAACAAATCAGATCTAGATTCTTATACTAAGAATCATCCCTGAAAATTTGAAATTGATCTACCAAAAGGTTCACCTAAAAACGCATAGACAAGACTTTACGGGCAATATTTTAAGACGGAAAATCCAAAATGGCTGCCTTGACATTCATCCAGAATGCATAAAAACTAATCAGATCTAGATTTTCATACTAAGAATCATCCCTGAAAATTTGAAATTGATCTACCAAACAGTTCACCTGGAAATGTGTAGACAAGACTTTACAGACAAGATTTTAGGACAGAAAATCCAAAATGGCTGCCTCGACATTTACCCAGAATGCCCAACAACTAATCAGATCTAGATTTTCATACTAAGAATCATCCCTGAAAATTTGAAATTGATCTACCAAACGGTCCTTCACCTAAAAACGCGTAGACAAGACTTTACGGGCAAGATTTTAAGACGGAAAATCCAAGATGGCTGCCTTGACATTCATCCAGAATGCATAAAAACTAATCAGATCTAGATTTTCATACTAAGAATCATCCCTGAAAATTTGAAATTGATCTACCAAACAGTTCACCTGGAAATGTGTAGACAAGACTTTACAGACAAGATTTTAGGACAGAAAATCCAAAATGGCTGCCTCGACATTTACCCAGAATGCCCAACAACTAATCAGATCTAGATTTTCATACTAAGAATCATCCCTGAAAATTTGAAATTGATCTACCAAATGGTTCTTCACCTAAAAACGCGTAGACAAGACTTTACGGGCAAGATTTTAAGACGGAAAATCTAAAATGGCTGCCTTGGCATTTATCCAGAATGCCAAAAAATTAATCAGATCTAGATTTTCATACTGAGAATCATCCCTGAAAATTTCAAATTGATCTACCAAACGGTTCACCTGGAAATGTTAGGACAAAACTTTACAGACAAGATTTTAGGACGGAAAATCCAAAATGGCTGCCTTGACATTTACCCAGAATGCCCAAAAACTAATCAGATCCAGATTTTCACACTGAGAATCATCCCTGAAAATTTGAAATTGATCTACCAAACGGTTGACCTGAAAATGCGTAGACAAGATTTTACAGACAAGATTTTAGGATGGAAAATCCAAAATGGCTGCCTTGATATTTACCCAGAATGCCCAAAAACTAATCAGATCTAGATTTTTATACTAAGAATCATCCCTGGAAATTTGAAATTGATCTACCAAACGGTTCACCTGAAAACGCGTAGACAAGACTTTACAGACAAGATTTTAGGATGGAAAAATCCAAAATGGCCGACAATAAAAAAGCGATTATGAGTTTTTGCTGATTACTTTTTACAAAATTATCACGTATTACTACTGTTAACAATAACATAGGCTTTTACAACAAAGTACTCCTGAAATTATTTATAAAGCTACTAAATAGTTAAAGTATGAAAACTGAAAAACACCATTCAATATGATACAAAGTATTATCGTGCGCTAACTTTTCTTAAAACATTCAAAATGGCTGACATGACTGAGCTAAAAGGTCCAAAACCTAATCAGATCTAGAATGAAGTGAGCTGAACAAGATGTTAAAGTTTTAAAAGCACCTGTGAAGCTGTTTTTCTTAAAGTTTGCAGACAAGGATTTTAGCATTTGACTTCAAAACGGCCGACAGGAAGTAGGTATCGAGTTAATTTTTTTTCTTCCACATCTGTATGCACTCATAAGTTATTCCTGAAAATTTGAAGGTGATATCTGTAGCGGTTTTGGAGAAAACTGCCGGACGTACGGACAGATGGACAAACAGACAGACAGACGGACAGACGGACGGACGCGCCTAGGCCGACAATATGGCCCCACACTATGTGGTGGGGACATAAAAAATGCACTTTCACTTTACAGAAAAAAAGGTTTGTCTCCACCTCTTTAGATTTGTAGATTATATTTGGAAGTTTTAAATTATTTTATAAAACAGTTTTAACATACCCCCGGAATTGCATTTATGGTACTTAATCACATCAGGAATTGTGGGAAACTTGAATTTCTCAGAAATGTAAAACATCCCATCGTTGAACTGCTTTATATGGTAATGTAATACCATGGTGCCGCTGTAATACATCCAACGTGGAATCAGTGATTGTGTTTCTAATCTAGCACAATCAATGTGTATGAATGTGCTTTAAGGCACAATCAATGTGCTGAAGCACAAGCAATTTACATATAAGCAGCCAAGAAGCAACCAAGTACTCAAAAGCAACATAAAGTGTTAAGCGCCAAAGTGGCTACAAGAAGCAAGCAGAATTATAAAGCAGAGAATGGTTGGTACAATATGAGTATAAAAATCTTGTAAAGCACAAATTACATCATGCAAGAACAATCACTACCATGTACAGGCTCTTGCTGCAATTACAAACACCATGTGTGTTGATGTGTACTAAAGCAATAGAGGTAATAGGTGAAAGCTGTGTTAGATGCGTTACCTATAAATATAGAAAACAGAGAATCCAATAAAATAAAAAGAAATGAAACATAGAAAAATCAATTGAAAGAAGACAAAGGGATTAAAGGACACTAGTTGTAGGCTGATAAGTACAGCTACATGTTGACAAGTACAGCTAAAGGGTGATAGCTAAATGGTGATAAGTACAGCTACATGTTGACAAGTACAGCTAAAGGGTGATAGCTGAAGGGTGATAAGTACAGCTATAGGGTGATAAGTACAGATAAAGGGTGATAGCTATAGGGTGATAAGTACAGCTATAGGGTGTTAAGTATAGCTACATGTTGACAAGTACAGCTAAAGGGTGATAGCTATATGGTGATAAGTACAGCTATAGGGTGTTAAGTATAGCTACATGTTGACAAGTACAGCTAAAGGGTGATAGCTATAGGGTGATAAGTACAGCTATAGGGTGTTAAGTATAGCTACATGTTGACAAGTACAGCTAAAGGGTGATAGCTATAGGGTGATAAGTACAGCTATAGGGTGTTAAGTATAGCTACATGTTGACAAGTACAGCTAAAGGGTGATAGCTATAGGGTGATAAGTACAGCTATAGGGTGTTAAGTATAGCTACATGTTGACAAGTACAGCTAAAGGGTGATAGCTATATGGTGATAAGTACAGCTACAGGGTGATTAGTACATTAGTAAGAGACTAACCTCCACAATTATGTTTGTGATAGAATATCAATTCCTGTATAGTCTCAAATGGATGTTTTTCTGCAAGATAGTACAGTCCATCTGCATTTGATTTAATGTGATAGTGACGTACATTGCCCTCCATTCTGAAGTTAAAAATAGCAATGATTGCAAGGGGTCTTAATTTTTATGATGATTGGACCAAATGCAAAGAAAACCATTAAAACCGCCCCAAGTCGGATATATATGCTGCTAATTTTTGAGATATTAAGGACCTGCTCAGTATCTCAGTATATGGACTGAAGTTAATAAGTATGGTTTATAAGCATATAAATCTATAATAGGAAATGAATGAATAAATAAATGAATTTTCAAGAGAAAGTAGGTCATTCTGAAAGGTTCACTATTTTAAAGGTTGAGAAAAATATCGATAAATTGGCCTGATCCCTTCTTTGGCACTACTAATAAAATTTTGTGCCGCACACCCAAACACACGAGAGAAGCTAATAGAGAGTTATAATCACAAGCTGCCTTTTCTAATTAAGATGCATCGTGTAAGAGTAAGTAGCAAATACCTAATTTTACAGGGTGTCCCTTATATACTGTAAATGATTTTATTTTCATTATTACTAAGTTCTCCATCAAACTAGGTTCTCCAAAGTATTAAAGCAAAAGACCCTGTAACTTGTTAACCAGTTAACCAGTTGAGAACTTGGAAAAATGATGAAAAGATTGGATATTTTGACAATTTAGCTAAAATTGGTGACATCAGAACATGGCACTAATGCCTAGGTCACATTTGCTCCAATTCATCGGCCGGTGTAAAAGGGTAGGAGGTCCTATCAAATTATGGTCCTACTCTCCATTGATTTATATGATGAGCTTAATACAACTCTTTCCCTCATTATCTTATACGCAATCAGGGCCAGTAAGGGCCGTTAAGAAAGGGGACCATAATCCCTGGGGGACCATGATTTCTTTCACACCGGCACCCAGCCGATTGAGTAGTTTGTTCAAAACTGAAGGTCGAATCTCAAATTTTAGGTCAGATGTGAACTCCTGAGAACTTGTACATGATTTTAAAAAAAGTTTGGTCAATTTGAAGGAAGTTGAAATCAGTTTTGAACAAAATACTGCAATCGGCCAGCCGCCAGCCAATGAATTGGAGCAAATGTGACCTAGGCATAAGTCATTGAGTTTCACTTGTGAATAAGAGGAGGAAATACTCCAGAATTCATAAATGAACCCATCTCTGTGTTAAATGGTTCATCTTTATTTGAAGATTATCTATAAATTCCCCCCTTCCACTAAATGAAAGAACTGAATGAGAACTAATCTCCTATACGGATATGGGGCAACCTCCATTCCCCATACTCCTCCACCCCATCCCGCCTTTATCAGAGAGAGGGCTGGGTACAGGGACTTGAATGAGACAAATAAGATCTTGTATAAGTGAATATTGAAATCATGACTGAGTTGAGTGAGTTGAGTGAGGTGAGTAAGTTGAGTGAGTTGAGTGAACTGAGTGGGTTGAGTGAGGTGAGTATGATAAACCATTCCAAGGAGATTAATAAAGCATTAATTTAAAACTAATTGAAGAAAACAAATTAAACTGTTGTTATGGCAATCATGGACTATGAGGAGCCAGGCCAAACATCAATGCGTCAAGTGTCACAATGTGTCACGATGTGTCATGTATCACAATGTTTCATGTGTCAAGTGTCACAATTTGTCATGTATCACAATGTTCCATGTGTCAAGTGTCACAATGTGTCATGTATCACAATGGTTCATGTGTCAAGTGTCACAATGTGTCATTTATCACAATGTTTCATGTGTCAAGTGTCACAATGTGTCATGTATCACAATGTTTCATGTGTCAAGTGTCACAATATGTCATGTATCACAATGATTCATGTGTCAAGTGTCACAATGTGTCACTGTGTTTCATGTATCACAATGATTCATGTGTCAAGTGTCACAATGTGTCATTTATCACAATGTTTCATGTGTCAAGTGTCACAATATGTCATGTGTCACAATGATTCATGTGTCAAGTGTCACAATGTGTCACTGTGTTTCATGTATCACAATGATTCATGTGTCAAGTCTCACAATGTGTCATTTATCACAATGTTCATGTGTCAAGTGTCACAATGTGTCATGTATCACAATGTTTCATGTGTCAAGTGTCACAATTTGTCATGTATCACAATGTTCCATGTGTCAAGTGTCACAATGTGTCATGTATCACAATGGTTCATGTGTCAAGTGTCACAATGTGTCATTTATCACAATGTTTCATGTGTCAAGTGTCACAATATGCCATGTATCACAATGATTCATGTGTCAAGTGTCACAATGTGTCACTGTGTTTCATGTGTCACAATGTTTCATGTGTCAAGTGTCACAATGTGTCACTGTGTTTCATGTATCACAATGATTCATGTGTCAAGTGTCACAATGTGTCACTTTGTGTCATTTATCACAATGTTTCATGTGTCATGTGTCACAATATGTCCAGGTAATTTCAATTAAGGGTAGGAGAAGGCAGAATCAAACTTTTTGACTTTTAAAACATTGAAATTTATAAAATTTATAATTTATCTTAAAATCAATTCAATTTATTTCATCAATCATGTCTAGAAACATTAACTTTGTGTAAAAGCTTCTAAACCCTTATCAAAGTTGGGTGCCGTAACCATGAGGTTGCGAGTTCCAGACGCATGTGCTACTGTTGTTTATTCATTTGTAATATAGCAGAACACATGTATATTTTGACCAAGCCCCTTAATGAGATAGCTTCGTTAATGTTGTTAGAAGGAAATGGCAGAAAGGGATGCATTTTTCCCAATATTGCATGCTTAAAATATACCATGCATCTCACACCATTTTTCAAAATATTTGGTTTATTGACTTTCCAAATAATATTAAGTTTTAACCTCATACTATAAGATTTACTTTTATTGACTTTCCAAATAATATTAAGTTTTGTCTAATCATGCCATGAGATTTCCTTTTTGACTTTCCAAATAATTTTGAGTTTTGACTTCATACCATAAGCCTGGTTAATTTTTAATTTATCAAATTTTTCAAATAACCCAACAGAAAACAGAACCAGACTGACATTTGTTAGGGTACAGGGTTATCAGAAAGACTAGATACTCATAATCACTGTTCCACAACTAGTTACTTTGACGGAACGTCAATGTAACAAAATGGATAAATTTCCTTTTTAGAAGTTTTCTGTTTTCTCGATTTAAACCTACTTTTAAGTCAAGCTACAGATTATAATTTGGCACAAAACTTGCAAATATAATCTAGTTTAAATAAGTTTCTTCGATTTGGAATTTTTTTTTGTAAATGAAGTTGCAATTCATATATTTAGCCCCTCGCTTTTGTTACATTGACGAAAGTCTGTTATATCACCAATGTATGTTACTTTGACAAGTTACGTCAATGTAACTAAAGCGATGGTCTAAATGCATGAATTACAACTTTATTTAAAAATCAAATTCCAAACCTAGAGCATTTCTAAAAGATAGGCTATATTGTCTAACTTTGTGCCAAATGATAATCCGCATCATGACTTATACGTAAGTTTAAATCGAGAAAACAAAAAACTTGTATCCAGGAAGTTCATCCATTTTGTTACATTGACGTTCCTTCAAAGTAAGTCTTTAAGGAACAGTGATAATCATAACATGCAAATTCAATAAACATACAAAATACAATATTATGGAATTAAAATAAATACAAAATTATGAATATAATTAATATACTAGTACATTGCTATGACACATTTCCTAAACTATAATTTCCATTTAAAACACAGGCTTGAGTCTAAATGAACATGTGATTATTCTATATTATAAAATTAATTAAAAAACTAATCCATGAATTCAAAATGATAAGACAATTTAAAAGAGAACTGAAAAATACCTTTCTTTTGTGTATATTGAGACAGTGTACATTCCTTTAGTACTGGAATCACGTACGATAAAGCAGCCCTCTTTCCCCTCTGCCTTTAACATCTCTTCCGCCCGGTGCCTGGTTATGTTTTTATGATACCAGCTAAAATAAATGGAACAATCAATTACGTCCTGAGCAGTTTCTCCACTTTTTGCCAGATGATAAAAAAACAAGGGTCACTACAGTTAGATGTGAGTTGTAATAATCTTGATTTTCAAAATTAAATATTCAAATGTTAGTCGAATTTAATATCATACAAGTATTTGAAATCTATAATTAATACACACTGAAACGCCATTTTAAAAATTGTTAATCAACTTGAAATATTAAATTTATTTGAAAAGTGACTTCTAGGTCAGGTACATGCCTCACTTCTTTTTGAATACCCACATGGTGGTGACATTGGCGCCTACTCTCACTTAGGTAATTGTATTTTGTGCAAAATTTAAGGGTACGGATATTAAACCGAAGCCAAGTGGAACGGAGCAGATTTTAGTGCCAATTGAAAGGTCCTAGATTTTGTATTAATTTGAACTTGACTTCTCTATATGAGTAATTGTCAAAACTGATTCCACTTACTCATAGCTTTCTAGTCCAGTTGATGTTACAACCTCTACATAGTTGGCTGGTATGTACCCCTTTTCCCTAAAATCAAATAACAAAATTAATCATTAAAAACTTCATTTCAAACACTCATATAATATATATATATAGCCTCGGCAATATTACATGTTACACATTATATCCAAAAATGTTTGAAATGTGCCAGAAAGCTCTGGCCAAATATTCCAGGAATGAATGTCAAATGTTTTTCCTGCAAAGACATCCAAAAAAGTCAGGAGCACAGCTTCTGTTTAGAGTCTACTGAATTTAGAAATTATTGTACAGACATCTTAGGACAATTTTCAGTTTTAAAATTTGCATTTAGTTTGAAACAGTGAAAGTTACGACAATCCATTAATCCAGGGCAGTCACATGACTGAAACTGGCCAATCAGAAACATGGATTTGCAATGACCAATAAGAATAAATAATTCTTACCCCTTCTTATTTTTTGCTGTCCACCAATGTTCTTTGGAATTATCTATCACCTCATACTCTTCACCCTGTAATGCATACAATAAAATATTATTCACTCTATAATGCACACAATAAAATATAATTCACCCCATTATGCATACAATAAAATATTATTCACTCAATAATGCATACAATAAAATATAATTCACCCCATAATGCATACAATAAAATATAACTCACCCAATAATGCATACAATAAAATACAATTCACCCTGTAATGCATACAATTAAATATAATCCACCCTGTAATACATACAATTAAATATAATTCACCCTGAACTGCATACAATAAATAAAGGTTCTTATATGAGTACCTGTGCAAGATCGTCCATTCTCGATGACCTTTGATAATTCTTCTTTATCAAGTCGCAGACGAGATAAAAAAACATTATCAAAGCCAAATTGGACAATTTTGCACAGGTACAAGTACAAGAAAGTTTTTCCCATATGACTCTGTATTACGCCAATTACTTTCACGTTTTCTTGACAAAACTGGGTGAAAAATAGCTTCAGATTAATGGAACTTCATCTTTTCTTTCAATTGTTAGTATGTCATAACAATATTATAGAAAATTCATAGATACGAGTGGCAACAAAGCTCCATTGTTATGATGTCACAGCTTAGTTTTGTATAATGAGCATGGATACTCTTAGCAACAGTGTATTTGTTGCTATGTTGTTGGTGTTTATAGACCAGTGATGTCACAAGTAAATCTCATCTTACACGTGTGACTTTTTAGGATGAAAAATGGCAATATCTTGCATGGCGTAAAGATGGCTGTATCTTGGCTAGTCATATGAGAAAATAGAATCCACCCTGTTAACCAAATATGGGCATTCCATATATAAACATACTCTTACCTTTGTAATTGAAAGGTCTCCATCGGCCTCCCCTTGGTAATCATATAAGGCAATGACAAATGTTAACCAAATATGGGCATTCCATATATAAACATATTCTTACCTTTGTAATTGAAAGGTCTCCATCGGCCGCCCCTTGGTAATCATATAAGGCAATGACAAATGTTTTATAACCTAATATGGCCATTCCATATATAAACATACTCTTACCTTTGTAATTGAAAGGTCTCCATCGACCTCCCCTTGGTAATCATATAAGGCAATGACAAATGTTAACCAAATATGGGCATTCCATATATAAACATACTCTTACCTTTGTAATTGAAAGGTCTCCATCGGCCTCCCCTTGGTAATCATATAAGGCAATGACAAATGTTTTATAACCTAATATGGGCATTCCATATATAAACATACTCTTATCTTTGTAATTGAAAGGTCTCCATCGGCCTCCCCTTGGTAATCATATAAGGCAATGACAAATGTTAACCAAATATGGGCATTCCATATATAAACATATTCTTACCTTTGTAATTGAAAGGTCTCCATCGGCTGCCCCTTGGTAATCATATAAGGCAATGACAAATGTTTTACTATTCCGTGGATCCCTCGCTGGAGTGTTTGGTGGTATTGGAGGGAGAGGCGTGTCTCGTACTGACAGCGTACTGGAACCTGCCAAACCTGAAATTAGAAAAAGCCTTCAGTTTCTATTAGGGGTCAGATCTTTTTAAAAAAGAGGCAGCTCTGACAGCTGGGGACCCAAATGCCGTTAAAAGGAGGGACTCTGTATAACAAATAATGTAACAATTGTATAGTTTCTAAATAGCTGAATAACGCTGACATAATAAATGTCACCCTTGTTTGTCTTTGATTTTCTTGAGCCACACCTCCATTCAGTTCAATGCTAGAAACTTGCAATAGTCACTTAATTTCATGATTTGTCAAAAAGTGTTGGTTGAATCTGTCTGAAACTCGAATGGCATACTATCGGATGACACTGTCAATGTACATATTGTGATTAAACATGAAAATGTTGGTTGTCATACGAATAAGCCAAGGTTTTAATGAATCTTAGCATTGCACCAATGGAGATTTGGCCCAAGTTTTTTTTAAATGTCATGGAAAATGATTTAAATGACATAACTGTGTAAATCAAACTTATTATTGGAGAAAACTTGTCACTGAATTCAAATATGCTATCAGAAATAAAGCAAAGTAAGTCATTAGAGGTAAAAAGTGCAAATCTCTAAAAATCTCATGAAAAAACGAGATTTAGCGAGATTTTAAAGCTATTTAGAAACTCCTCTTTTGCTTTGCTTTTAATGGAACTAGTGAAAATGGTGCAGTATATGCCATTCACAATCCTTGATTTGACCAACATCTGGTACGTCTAAAATTCAAAGTCAAACGGATTTTCAATGTGTAGTTGGGCCGCCTTGTTAACATACAGTACATACCATTTTGTTTTCTTGCATTTTCTGGTTGATTAAAAGTTGGCTGACATCCCGGTGAATTTTTGTTAATTTGGTCACAGCAGTTGAATCGTTTCAAATTTCTCTGGAAAACGCCTGAGTGGTACTTCAAATCAAACTCAACACCTTGCGACTGACAAACTGAAAATGGAGAGAATTACAAAACTATTAATAATAATCAACATCCTCAGATCTACAGACTTTTTTATAAACTTATCTTACCCAAAACTTATTCTTGAAATAATTCTGGGATATGGCTTTATATAGGCCAAAAATGGAATATTTTCATTTTACAGCAATAACAGGTATTGGTGGTTTCCAAGGTTTTTGGACACTGCATCAATGTTTACAAGAAGCATATTTTAAGAAAGGATAAGTGAAAAGAGGTCTGTTAGACCCAGTTATATTGTAGACTAAAATTCAATATAAACAAAACCCATGTATGAACCACCATTACACCCACTGTTATTAAACCCTAAAAACAATATAAAGTAAAATATTGACTTACCATCCCTTATAGCTTGGACCCAATCTTTTCTCATATCGTCAGTCTGAGCAGTAATGTACAATGTATGTTGCTCACTACTGTCATGGAAACCAATCTAAAAAACAACATGTATGATGCCTTCTTATTAAGGAATTAAGTTGAATTCATTAATGAAGACAAAATTCAAATTTGCAAAAGAAAAACAGTATCAGTGTAAAAGGAAAATGTAAGCAAGATTAGCATATGAATGAAACAAGATTTTGTTTTTGGAAAATTTGTTTACAAACTCTCATTCTAGCTACATCTTCTTAATACAGAGTCATTTCAGCTTGATTTGGCACTTTCTATCCTAATTTCTTAAGTGTATAAATCTGAAACTAAATACATGTGAAATTGGCACTCTTTGGAGTTAAGAATTTCACTCAATACAATGACCCCCCTCCCTCGCCTAAAATACCCCGACAGGGGCATTTGAGTTCTTAGAAACCGTGTGTCATTAATGCTTTGGTCACATTTGCTACGATTTTCACTACGGCGCCTGGCAGATTGAATATTTTGTTCAAAATTGAATACAAATTTGAACAAAACACTCAATCGGCAGGGCGCCGGCCTACGGATCGGAGCAAATGTGACCCAGGCATAATCATGGCTTACCTGAAAAGTATTTAATTTTCCCTCTAGTTTGCCATCCTCTACTTCTTCTACAACTTTAATACTTGATATTTCAACTTTCCCTTTCTCATTAGTCTTGCCTTTCTGAAAACAAATAAAAAAACATATGGTTACACTTTACAACTGTAATTGTACATACAGTTGTCTTGAATAATTTTTACCAAGAAAAAATGCTCAGTGTTGGTAGTGTTCCCTAAAAAGGTAATTCATACAGGAGTCAGTACAGTATGTACGAAGGAAAGGTGTCCAGTCCACTAGAGACAGGTGATCATAGGTGTAGCGCCCGGTACGCTGGGTATGCACAGGCATACCAGATGGTTGCAAATTCGCTCCAAATACAACCAAATTTCAAAATTTTCCTGGGTGAGCACAGACCCAGACCCCCAAACGCTCGCTTTTTTGCTTCGCTCAACTCTTGATCCTGCGGTGGCGTACTACTTAGAAATATAGGGCTACGCCCATGGTGATTACCAAAGAGAGCTCAAAGAGAAAGACTGTATACATATTTGTGAATAAATTAATGAAAATAGCCCATCAATTTTAACAATGACTATCTGTATCTCAAGATATACAATCAAATAGGCAGAAATTCAAGAAATGCTCAGGCTCATTCCAGCATTTCAGATATATGGAGAAGTTGCATCAGATATATGGAGAAGTTGCATCAACTCATGAATTTAATCAAATATCTATGGATGGATAAACATACTGACAGTATGATTTTTCAAAGACGAACAACCATTGAATCAAAATATGGATAATGGATTGAATTTGAAATGTCAATTTAGAGTGTGTGTTTATATGGTAAAATGAGAACTAAGGGAATTCCCCTATGTGAGTATCAAAAAAATACAGGAAATAAAACCAGGAAGTAGTTTAGTACAAGTATTTTGAATTAATATGGAATTTACAGAGGACGAATCAAATTTTTCTTTCTTTGTGTGTCATTCAAAATGTAAATATTCTTAAATCTAAAAATCAGATTTAAAATTCTGAGATCTTGTAGATGATTCTGAAAAAAATTTGGGTCAATTTGAAGCAACTTGAAAAAGATCGAAGGTCAAATCTAAAGTCAGATTTGAACTACTGAGAACTTCTAGATGATTTTGAAAAAATTGAAGTCAGTCTAAACAGTATTTTATCAAGTTCTTGGAAGTGTTTAGAATTTGTTACAGATGCTGGTTGCCAGACGATGGGCACCAACCACCAACTGCCATCAAAAAACACAGACCATGGAAGTATATAGAAGTATGTCACCACTTTTTGTGGTGACATAACAATAAAAATGACATGGTTAAATGAACACACATGCTGAGTTGCTGGTAGCCTGATCTCTATTACAAAAAGTCCATCATTCACAAGTTGTAAAAAAGAATTCACTGTATTGTGAATGAAAGTATATTTTTTGAAAAAAAATTATGATTTTTATTATTTTCCTCTTATGTTGGTGTTCATTTAAAGACATATATATCAAATTGCAAAAGTAGATACAGTTAAACCCGTCTAAGTGGAACACCTTTCATACCTCTTAAAAGTGAGCTTCATTTGATATCAAGTCAGTTTGAATTGATATTCTGAAGTGTTCCTATATACATGTTTCAAATGATACGTCCATTCTTACATAGAGATTGATGCTTTTGGAGAATGGTACTTGTACTGTTCAGGATGTAATTAAGGAAAAACAAATGAAGCGCAATTATAAATAAATGCCATCGAGTAAATTAGAAATTACATTTATCATCAAGTAAATATGTCGCTTTCAATAAATGAGTAGGAAATACCCCAGAATTCCTAAATGAGCCTATGTGAATATGAACCTCTGCACTCTACAGGTCTGTCTTTATATGGTACATGTATTTCCTCCTCTTGTTCACAAACTGGGAAGGACTCTCATAGTGACAAGAAACATGATTACTATTATAATGACAAGAAACATCAAGACAAATTACAATTAAAAGAACAAGAGAACAAATTGAAAAATACAAGAAACTCAAATCTTGGTAGATTGTTTTTTTTGCTTTTACTTATTTCCAGTCAGTGATAAATATCCCCAGTGATCAATATCCCCAGTGATCAATATCCCCAGTGATCAATATCCCCAGTGATCAATATCCCCAGTGATCAATATCCCCAGTGATCAATATCCCCAGTGATCAATATCCCCAGTGAACAATATCCCCAGTGAACAATATCCCCTTCATATAGGGGTCTAAAAGTATATAACTAATGCAGCAATTTAGATGATTGGGAGAACCCCAATAAGCAAGAGGCACTAATTATACCTAGGACAATATAAGCAAGAGGCACTAGTTATACCTAGGACAATATAAGCAAGAGGCACTAATTATACCTAGGACCATATAAGCAAGAGGCACTAATTATACCTAGGACAATATAAGCAAGAGGCACTAATTATACCTAGGACAATATAAGCAAGAGGCACTAATTATACCTAGGACAATATAAGCAAGAGGCACTAATTATACCTAGGACAATATAAGCAAGAGGCACTAATTATACCTAGGACAATATAAGCAAGAGGCACTAATCCTAGGATAATATAAGCAAGAGGCACTTATTATACCTAGGACAATATGAGCAAGAGGCACTAATTATACCTAGGATAATATAAGCAAGAGGCACTAATTATACCTAGGATAATATAAGCAAGAGGCACTAATTATACCTAGGACAATACAAGCAAGAGGCACTAATTATACCTAGGATAATATAAGCAAGAGGCACTAATTATACCTAGGACAATATAAGCAAGAGAGAAACCCTATAAGCAAGAGGCACTAATTATACCTAGGACAATATGAGCAAGAGGCACTAATTATACCTAGGATGATATAAGCAAGAGGCACTAATTATACCTAGGACAATGAACACTGGATTCACTGGGTCAGACAGTCCTCAAGATACATCCAATTCATTATAAAAGCCAGAAGGCCAATTTTCAGAATTTTAATTCAATGATAATGTGTAGCTTGAATACTAGCAAACTGTTATAAATGTATTGAAATGATACTACTGTATATCTAAGCTATTCAAACACTTGTAATAAATTTACTTCCTACAAGTTTGTGTTATTTAGAAGGAACTTATTAAACTTGCCAGTGTAAATATATTTAATAATACCTGAAAACATGAGGTTATGTAAACTAACTACACTGTTGCTTATAAATATGGAATATTAGATTTGCCAAATCAGAACTCAAGTTTTGGATGCAGACAACATTTATTCGGAGTCGTTTAAGCAATTTATTTTCTAGGCAAATCATAAACATATATTTAATCTACAAATCAACATTTTTTACCTTTTTGACCTTTTTAACCTAAAGACCTTTTTTACCAGGTCAAATCTCAAATCTAAAGTCAAATTTGAATTTCTGAGAACTTGTAGATGATTTTGAAAAAAAAGTTGGCCAAATTCAAGCAAGTTGAAAAAATACCTTTTTGACCTAAAGAAGGTCATTGAAGGTCAAATCTCACATCTATGATCAGATTTGAACTTTTGAGAACTCGTAGATGATTTTCAAAAGAAAAAAATCAATTTGACACTTTTTGACATTTTTTTTAACCTTTTTGACCTTCTAAAGGTCATTGAAGGTCAAATCTTAAATCAGCTTTGAACTTCTGAAAACTTATAAGTGATTTTGAAAAAACTGATGTCTGTCTAAACAGCTTGTTATGTTATATAAAAGTTATAAGAATTTGTTACAGACGCCACCTGCCAATCGTTAACCTTTTTTGACCTTGAAATGGTCAATGAAGGTCAAATCTTAAATCTTACGTCAGATTTGAACTTCTTGTAGATGATTTTGAAAAAAATTAAGTCAATCTAAAAAGTATTTGTTAAGTTATTGCAAGTTAAGGATTTGTTACAGACGCCAACCTCCAACTGCCAACCGCCAGCCAACCACCAACCGCTGTCACAAAAAATGAAGACCATAACAATATGTCATCACTTTATGGTGCTGACATTACAACAAAGCTGTTTCAATAACAACTAAACTTCACTATACCTTGCATTTGGTGTTCATGAGCAACCCATTTGGCTTATTAGTAATGATTATGTGATTTGTTTTTATTTGTCTGTTCCTTATGAATGGTTTATCGGATGACTGATAGATGTTATCTTCCCATTTTGTATTTTTACAACTGTATACTGTATTTACTTACTCAATATGTCATAATACATCTGGTCACCTGCCACATCTACATGTACAATATATGCATTATGCATTATATATATTACTAACCCATAACTGAATGAAAATAATGCCAACACAAGTTAAAAAGGCAAAATTTATTAAGAAATTCGAAAAACTGATAAAGAATGATCTTATCAGTAAATACCAATGATAATCTGTTTCCATTTTTCTCTTTCATTTTGATTCATTAAGCTTTTGATCTATGACTAAAACATTACTTTTAAATATTATGACCTATGGAATACATACGCCCCTTGGGGTGTCTTTTTCATGTTATTGATGAAATGTTGTATGATGTAATTTTGAATGAATAAATTGAATTGAATTGAATTGAATTGAATATATGGACAAGCTACTCAATCTCCCAAGGTTTGCATCAACCAGATGATTAGCTAAAGATCCATTTGCTATCATTTGGAATTTATTAATGAGATGCTATTTTGACCAGTTTCATATTCAGAATTGATTAACTTTGAAACTTGTGCAATTAATAATAAGAAGAAACAGAATCCATTTCCACTATTTTGAAAATGAAATGTAAAATTTGGATGCTTTTTTCTAAGTGTCCAATTCAATTAAACCGTGAGCTCTGGATAAAAAGCAATCGTGAGTTGTTCCGATGTCCCTGGTGATATTTTGAGCTAAATTGAGAGGATATACGCTGATGAACAATTGGGGCAAAGAATCTGCACAAATACGTTCATCCATTTGGATGAGTAGCGTTGATTGACCTCTCTCTGTATATTCAGCCCATGTGGTCTAGGGAAAAATGCTTGTTTCTCGTGCGGTCATGCCATGGTACGAGCATGGCTTATCCGAAATGATATTTTATTTTTTGTTGTGCTTTTATTCTGCACTGGAAATACCGTTATTAACATTGTCATTTTGATATATAGGCATTCATAATCTTGTCAGTTGTCGAATTTATAAAAATAAAAAAACATCCAAATATTGCGTTTTCCATAAAGATCAGACTTTAAGATTAGAATTGGTTAACTGGAAATTTGAAGTTGTGCAAAACTGAAGAGAAAGGGTACACTGTAAATACAGTATCTGTCAACACACCATGAATAGAAACTTCAAGTAACAACTGATATAACTCACTTAATAGACATCCAAGATGTTATGTTGAGTAAATGTTGAAACTTTATCTCTCTATGGATGCCATTATAACCTTATTTCTGAATACCTTAAACCAGAAAAAAGCTAATTCTGATACTCATTGCATCTTAGTTTCTAGACTGGATTCTTATCATCTAAAACTGGAAATCTAAATTCTGTGAAAAGTTTTGGGTGGATTTGATGTCACCATGACCCAGATCAGTTACCCTGGTTCCTCCTTATCTAGCAACCTTTCCTCTGACTACTAAATGTGATTTTACAGTTTTGATATTCTACCAGGATCTTATTGATATCAAATGAAGCTTTTGTGGCCTATAATGTGAGTTTAAAAGTACAGTACATACATAGTGAAATTTTGTGATTATATTATAGGTAATATTCTTTGAGTATTTTCTCTAAGAGATGAGGAGACGTGAAGGAGTTTGCGAAGGGTATCATAATTTAAGAACTGAAACCATAACCAGGATCTTAATGAATGTTGAACTGAATTGCCAAAATTATCAACAAATGATCTTTTCATTTTAGATTATTTGATTTCTTGATCGTTTGTTTATTTATTTATCACTCTTGTTTATATAAATTATAGAGACTAAATCCAGTGTAACATATATTGAATTCATACCATGTCGACCATTAATAACATACATGTAGTATATTTCAAATCATATTTTTCTCTTGAAAACTGTATCAAAGTATTTTCAATTCAATTTATTACAATTCATAACTTTTATGTAATATGCACCGTAACAAGCTGCTAATTGGGAAGGGAATAGGCAGTACTCTGGGATTAAAGGATAGATATATTTTCAATTTTTTTTTGATGTTCCAAGTTTCACAATTACTGCATGTAGTCTTGTATCAAACCCTTGTGAACTTCCCTAAATACGTCATCTTAACAAAGGTGAATGAGATACAAGACTTTACAGTACAGAGAATTAGGGGCTTACCTCAAGACTTCCATCGTAATATCGAAGAGCTACGTTATCCAATGTGAACCATCGTGCTTTAAAATTGTCAGGTGAGAATATTGTTCTTTTGTTTATAGACTTCTTGGTCATATAGCCTTCCTTGATATACTGATTGGCCATGATATCATCTAACCAGTCAGTGTAATCCAATCGTAAACATTTATATATTGACCAATGAAATGCATCGAAAATGAGGGTGTGACACCACCAGAGCTTGTCTTCACATGTTAAGTGTCTATTCGACCTGAAAGTAAAGGAAGATATGAATCTATAAAGGTTTTTCTAAGGTGGGTTATATACATGTATGTAGGGGTTTCATTAGCAGCAGGCAATAGGCAATTTTCACAGGTAACTTTCACAAAATTGCCTGTTGTTTTTAGGGACTTTTCAACTGTTCCATGTTAAATTTATGATTTCCATTCATTTTGCCTGTTGTTTTCATTTATTTAGCCCGTTGTGAGAAATTCTAGTGAAATCCAAGATTTGAGATGCAAGAACTATTGCCAGATAACCTTAAATCTTGAAAGATTATCTTGATATATAAAATCAAATACATGCTGGACCCTATGAAAATAGGCACGTTATGGTATAGTGAGAGCAAAAAGAAAAACATACGATTGTTATTTTTGAGAGTCCCTTACCCTACTACTTCTTCAACAAAATCAAAAATCTTACTTCTGGGAAGCAAAACTGTTAGACTACATTGACAACTGTTTATAATGTATGTCTTCAGCGGTCATAGCAATAGAGAACTTCTCAATCTTTTACCTGTACAATTACAACATGGGAGAATTTTCTACGCCTCTTAAACTTAAGACACCTACTTCAATAGATTACTTCGTATTTACGCAATCTTTTCATCAGGTTTTATCGGCAGAATGAATAAATTTTCATTTTTGATCGCAAAATTTGTGTGTAATATTAAACATATTTCAAAAGTCAAATTCCTCCATTCTTTTCCGGGCCACTTTCGGACCACTCAAATGGGGAATCCCCTTTTAAATCCAACCACCATCTTGAAAAGTGATGGAATCTCTCTTGATGAAAAAGAAAAATGTTCCCGTTCTGCAGATAAACCAACATAATTGTGGATTCTACTACACAAAAAGAATGCTAAAATACTCAGGAATCTATTGAAGTAGGTATCTTAAGTGTAAGAGGCGTAGAAAATTCTCCCATGTTGTAATCGTACAGGCAAACATGGACGTCAAGTACGTTTCTGGCGAAAGCTGGAGCATAGATTATTTAAGAGGACTGGAAACAAGATGGCAGTCTATTTCAATTCTGCCAATTCGTTTTGGCCTATTTATCACTATTGACTCAGTTGTTCATCTAGTTTTTCTTACCTTAGATGCTTAGTATTCTATTTAGTATAATATAGTTTCCAAAATTATTGTCATTTGCGATAATTAGTACTAAAAGTACTTTGAACAGGTCAGCTGCCATTTGCTTGGCTTAATCGTACCAGTCCACAAAAACAGTGAAATCATATTAAAAATACCAATAAAACTTTAAAATTGAGGCAGATGCGATACAAAAAGACTATAAATACAGATATGCAGGTTACAGTCACCAAGATGAGCTAATTTCAGCCGAGATTTGGGAAATAAAAAGGTAGGTCATTCTTGTTTCCAGTCCTCTAAATAATCTATGCTCCGGCTTTCGCCAGAAACTTACTTGACGTCTGTGCAGGCAAAAGATTGAGAAGTTTTCAGGACTATAGTCCTGCCATGGGATAACTAGAAATACAAAGGAAATTGTAGACAACGTCCTATGTTTTAAAATTGGCTGAAAATATTCGAATATATCTTACAGACTGAATCTTCCTTGGATTCAGTGTGTTGGATACAGACTGTACATGTACAAGGGCAAATAGGATCAATTTTTTATTTCCTCCATAATGCTTTTATTGCTGTAGCCAATCGAGCGATATTATCGTTATGATTTTTACGTATAAGTTATGTTAAATAACTAAACTAACTATACCTGCATCCTTTTAACGATTAAGACACGATAACACTTCAAATTAACGAGTTTTAAAAACTTTTTGAAACTTTTTAGTAATCCGGAAGTAATTGACGTATTCTTCCGCGCAACCAATTACGCGCATAATGACGTCACATCCGCATGTGAGAAAGAAAACTAATTTTCAAAAACTTTAACTAAATCATGCGATTTTTCATTGAATCAATTATATTTTGGTGAAGCAATACAATTGAACTAAAGGTATGTTATTCATGCATTTACTTACTTAAAATTAGTCTTGATTTTCGTCTCAAAGTGGCATAAGTTTTAATTTGCAAAATCTTGTTTTCCTTTTGGCTTTCTTTTCAATGAATTTCCCCATTTGATTTTCATTTTTGTTTTCAATCAAAGAAAAACAGCATGAAGTCAATGTCAGTAGTTCTCTCTTGTATTATATTGTATTGAGTATTGTACAGAACTTCCTTCCACTCGTCAATGAAAAATGGTGTGCCTAGTCATATAAATCCGACCGTTGTATGCTGTTCTTCGATATTCCTTGTTCTTATTTGGATATTTATTTTTTATCATTTTCTTTGCATACACGGTCGTAGATATTATATGGAACAAATTGCGGTAAACGCTTTTCTAGCCTGTCTTGGTAACCATAGTTACCATACTAACCAAAGTCACACAAATTATCACGTAATAATTTAGCTCCAACATCAAAGTGTTAAATCTTACCTTAGACATGTAAAACGCTTGATAATTGACGAAATATAATCAATTGAATTATATTTTCATTATCGCCCGCCATGTTGCTGAATGTTGTTTCCGGTAGTCTAAATGTATAACATGTATCGAAACGGAATCATAATTATTTATTACACAGAGATCGATTCCAAAGCCGTTCTCTGCCACTTATTACTTTTTTCATTTTGAAACAATAACTTTTCCAAATAACTTCCCTTCTCAACGACACTGCTTCCCTTTCAACTGAATATTCGTGTAACAAAAACTTATGATTTCGTTTGATATAGTTTTACATCTAGACTATCAGATTAACCCGGAAGTGACCTTGGTAGGCAAAATGAGAAAAGTTTAAAATTTAGCAGCGTGCTTATATTTCTTCAATTACCAAGCGTTTTACGTGCCTAAGGTAAGATTAAATACTTTATAGTTGAAGCAAAGAAATTAATTTATCATTTGTGTGAATTTTGTCGGGTAGACATGCCAGGAAAGCAATTCCCGCAATATAGAAGCGCTAGCGTTTATGACCCTAGTATGCAAGAAAATAAGAAAAATAAATATCCAAATCAGAAAAAAATAACAACAAATAACATCATACGAGGGTCAGATTTATATGACTAGGTGTGCCTCACTCGATTCTCTAGCTTTTCGTATGTAATCTTGAGAAAAGTACCAAGGCAGCTCAATCTTTCTACTCAAAGCTGGAATTTAGAGAAGGCTTTGGGCCGAAGTAAGTCACACGCACCTAGAACTCCTATTTAATAATTCTTATAAATATTTATAAGAATATTTATCATATTTAAGTTGATGCGTTGCTTGACTGGATCTAGTTCAACAAGGCTAGAAATTTTACAATAGTTCCCAGTGTTCCAGATGGAATTACTTCTAGCTAAGAATTGGCTAGACACTCAAGTAATGCCCAACAATCTGACATTGGAATGGGCTTTTAAAAGTCTTTTTCTCAAACGAAAGCTCATGGATTTGATAATCAATAGGCTAGAGTGAATATAAAAGGATATTTCAAAACAGGCACTCTGAGTATTTTAAAGGAAAAAAAGAAAGCAAACATTCCTGGAAATGAGCACAATATCACAGTGTCAATATGTATTTTATCATAGGGCCAGGGTCCTCCATCGAACTTGGATATCTGGGGCTGATTCGTCATGGGGTTATTTTTACCATGGGAATTTAATACTAAATTGATCAGATATATTGTTTTTTTTGTTGATTTTAACATTGTCATTAAGGTACTTATGGAACAAAAACATTTTTGAAAAAATTGCTATGTGTGCACATGTTATTTTCTGGTACAAAATAAAGTATGAAGGCATGTGTGTATTTCCTTGGATTTTCAGGAAAGAATCACTAAATTGTCTTCTTTTAGTAAACCCGGAGACAGGCTAATGGTAACTCCAATGTTGACCAGAAACTTTGAGAACAAAGATTGGAAAATTAGAAAGCAGGAAATATCATCATTTCCTGGACCACTGACCTTGTACCACTGGTTTACTAAAGAAGACAATGTAATGATGCTTTCCTAACTGTGTTTTAATCTTTCATCATGTTAATTATCAATTAAATGGATGCCAGTAGGGTTTCATCCACCTCATTATATATTTTCATTATATTATCGGAAATGAAAAAATAAATGAAATGAAAATGAAATTGATAGAATAGAAATGCAAAAAATCCTTTACAATTTCTTTGAATTTTATTTTCAGATAGCACTCCTTTCAACAGTCACAGTATAACAAAATGGCCGAGGCCAATCAAGGAGTGAGTTCGCTACCTCTACCCCCCATGCAGTTCATCAGTTTGTATACAGATGAGAACATGCAGAGAGGACGTGTTCCAAGACCACCACCCCCTATCAAGGTACATATTAATAAGTGTAATGTCTGTGAATCAATTCTTCCTTAATGCACCTCCTGTTGTTTTTAAAGTTTGTTAAATGTGAATTGTTTTCTTGCTGTTGGCTAATTGAATTTGGCATTAACCATGGGAATTTTAGATAGACTTTATGTTTTTGTGTTCAGCTCCACTGGCGGATCTGGGAGGGGGCTGGGGGCCCGCCCCCTCCCCCCTTGGGTGGGCCCAGAAAAAAAAGGCCCTCAAAAAAATTTTGTGCGAAAAAAGGCCTTAAGGTCATCAGTGGGCCATTTAAGGCCTTATTTTTTAATTTCAGGCCAAATTTTGAAGAAAATGGGCCTCAAAATTTGGACCATCTGTTGGGTTTTAGGGGCCCAAAATTTTTTTTGTGTGGACCCTCCCCCCTCCATATCTACTTCACCAACACCTCACATTATGGGGAGGCGCATAGTTGCGGGCTTACAAGGGCTTGTAGCTTAGACTATAAATATCATTATGTTTTAAATTATAGAACTTGTTTCACTGTAAGACTCTTACTAGGCTTTTATTTGTTTGACTTTCAGAATGGGAACCTCAATTTTTAGATTCAAATACAAATATACAACTTGACTACTAATAGCTACTATACACAGACCCGTAGCCAGGATTTGTCAAGGGGGGTTCACTTTTTGAAAAATTCCAGGGGGGCTCACTTGTGACAATTTTGGTCCAAAAATGGCCAAAATCACTTAAAAAGTGCTCAGATTAGAATGGTGAAAAAATGCATGATTTGAAAGATTTTTTGGCCAGGGGGATTCGCTCAAACCCATTGAACCCACCTGGCTACGGGCCTGATACATATAACATATACAGTAACTTGAGTGTAGAATTTGGAATATTCAGTCTCCAAAATTATTCAAATAATTTATCAGATTGTAATTTTAATTATCCGTTGAATGCAATTTCAGGATTCCTACAATATGTTTGGGATAAAATTTGACTCAGATGACCAAATAATCCGTCCTCTTGAGAACCAAGGCCTTAGACGACTTTATCCTCAAAGTTACGACCACAAACGGGAACTTAAAAAACTAAACTACTCAATTTTGGTCAATTTCCTTGATCTTTTGGATATTCTTATAAAATCACCTGATAATCCTCAAAAACGAGGAGAAAAAATCATGGATTTGGAACTACTTTTTATTCACATGCATCACTTGATAAACGAGTTCCGACCACATCAAGCTCGTGAAACATTACGTGTAATGCTCGAGGTCCAAAAACGTCAGCGCATAGAGACAGCTGAGAAATTTCAAAAACATTTAGATAAAGTGTCGGAAATTATGAACACTAGTTTAAGTGTGATTTCTGAAGCTGCGGGTCTAGACAGTAAATTGATGATTAAGACTGAACCTATGGATGTCGATGATTCTGCAAAGCAGACATTAACGGAGGCAGCTGAGACAGAAGCGAGAGATAAAATGATGTGTGGTATTGTAGATGCAATGGGTACATAGAACAAAATGACTCTCATGTATATACATCAGCGATCTCCCCATCATTATCCCAACGAGCAAAGTTCGGTAGGGATATAGTGAAGCCCTCTGTCCGTCAGTCCATCGTGCCCGGAAGATAACTCGAATTCTAGTTGACAGATTTTCTCAATATTTGGTGAAAAGATGTATATTGGTGAATAGTTTTTCAGTGATCTCCCCATCATTAAAACAAGTGGACAATCCACCCACTTAAGATTTTGAAAAAAGCTTTACACCCAGCGAAGAATTAATTTATACCAACAAGATAATGCCAGAAATCGTGAAAAGGGCATATTCTGGTCAGTAAATAGGAATTTGCTTCCACCATCTTCCTAAGCAGGTATCCAGAATCTGTACCTCCATCTTCCCCCTGCTATAACCAATTTGGAAGCGCCCGATTAAACTGAATCATGTGATCTAATTATGCGCTATGACTTATACATGATTTCTGTCGCAGTAAAGTTCATCTTTGTAAAATTATTTTTCTTTAAAAGATTGGAAAAACTTTATATCGAAATCAAATGTTTTCGAAAAAATCAACTGTAATTTTAGAAAAACAATAGAAAAGAGTCTACTTGAAAAAAACTAGAAAATTTTGCAAGGAAATTTTTATTTTATTTTAAGTTGCCACTTTTGCGTTCAGTGTTAATGAACACAACCATTGGATTATTCACAATTGAATTTCAGTGACTGCCCCCCCCTTCCAAAGTATAATCACATGAAAAGTGTTTTAAATCTTTGTCATTTTAATTTTTTACCTGGTTAAATCTGGTTTCCATATCCCATAAGGGCATTTTATAATTTCTGGATTTAGCAAATGAAAATCGTGGAAAAGCAAGTGTTAGTTACTTTTGATAGTGAAATATTGTTATAGTCTCCAACTTTTTTTTCTTTTAGGCGTTCAAAGTTCATAACAAATGGCAGGTGGTTATATTTTACATGCCAAAGCCTTTATTATTTTACTGGTGTACATGTATTTACATTTCATTTTCTAAAATATGTGTGTAGTGAATATAGTAGGCCTAATTATGAATTGTTACATACAAACATTGCTCGTATCATAAGATAAAAATCCTTACTCGCTGTAGAATAGTCTTGCCCAAGTTTGCCTCTTTTACTTATCTTGATTTCTATTGATTCAAGATCGGGATAAGTAAAAAAGTACAGACTTGGGCAAGGCTAGCTGTAGACGTGAAAAATTGTATATCGATTAATGCCAAACTGATATCATCTGAGTTTTTGTGTCATGTGACTTTGCTTAACCAATCACAGAAAAGGAAGCATGACAATAGGATAAATCTATATAGCTATTTTATTTAGCATGTCATAGTCAAATAGAAGAAATTGTATAGTGTATACATAAGTAATGTACAATAAATATTCATAAACAAAATATTCGTTGTAATTTGTATGTTATATTGAATTTTTATTTCACATTTACAAGTGAACTCTGAATCGAATAATAAAAAACCTTTTTATCTGAACATCTCTGTAATCCGAACACCTCTCAATATGAACACTTTCTCCCAATCCCAATTTTGTAATTTTCCAGTGACACCCTTGTTTAGGAAACCTTGATATGTGAACACCTCCCAATATGAACACTTTCTTCCGATCAAAATTTTGTAATTTTCCATTGACACCCTTGTTTAAGAAACCTTGAAATGTGAACACCTCCAAATATGAACACCTCCAAATATGAACACTTTCTTCCGATCCCAATTTTGTAATTTTTCATTGACACCCTTGTTTAAGAAACCTTGAAAGTTGAAATGTGACCAGCAGCTACTATTCCTTTAGTTTTTATTTCATTATACTTGTCTGGTCCAGTCCTGAAGGTTTAATTTACCAAAACAAAATAAATATTAATTAATATAAAAACTCTAATCAAGCACTTTCGCTTGACCTTTTTGGAAGTGAGATCAGCAGTCACTCAAACATTGTCAAGACCCATTGAAAAAATTATGGGATGGGGAGATTCCTGCCGCCATCTATTGGTAGGATTGCTCCTGTTATGAACCCAGAGTCTTCTGAGGCGAGGAATGTTACAGCTTTTGCAACATCCTCTGTTGTTCCAAGTTTGCCAAGAGGATGAGCTGACACTTGGGATTCATAGAACTGGAAGAGAATGTAAAATGATCACATTTAAGCATTCTGATACTCATAGTATCTCAGTCTCTCTGTTGCAGAAGGATAGAGATGGAGAGGGCGTGGCTTACCACGATGACATTTAAGTGCAATTCAACAATTTCCATACATTATTTGACGGATAGCTCAAATCATTTTTCCAATTATCAAAAGTATTGAAAAATGAAAACACAGTATTTTTTTGTTGAGATTTCTTCCAACATTTTACTCTTTGTCCTTAATTGCCACTTTAAAGAGATGTTCACACTCACAAGTTTTACTGAATATATATATTAGGGGTAACTCTCTTTCTTACCCCTTTAACTTCTTCCTCAGTGAATTCTCCTGATTTTGTTAAAAGTCCTGATGGCACTACACCAGGGCTAAAACAAACAAACAAACAAACAAACAAACAATGCATAATGCAAATCACATCTGAAATCTAATTTCTTTTAATAAATGTTTGTACTGCACTATTGAGTGGTATATATTTGATCAATATTGTTTCCACAATTTGTGAAAATCATCAAAAACAGAAGCTTTCCTTTTGGTATAAGAGAGTAAAAACAGAAGCTTTCCTTTTGGTATAAGAGAGTAAAAACAGAAGCTTTCCTTTTGGTATACTTGAGTAAAAACAGAAGCTTTCCTTTTGGTATAAGAGAGTAAAAACAGAAGCTTTCCTTTTGGTATAAGATAGTAAAACAGAAGCTTTCCTTTTGGTATAAGAGAGTAAAAACAGAAGCTTTCCTTTTGGTATAAGAGAGTAAAAACAGAAGCTTTCCTTTTGGTATAATTGAGTAAAAACAGAAGCTTTCCTTTTGGTATAAGAGAGTAAAAACAGAAGCTTTCCTTTTGGTATAAGAGAGTAAAAACAGAAGCTTTCCTTTTTGTATAATTGAGTAAAAACAGAAGCTTTCCTTTTGGTATAAGAGAGTAAAAGCAGAAGCTTTCCTTTTGGTATAAGAGAGTAAAAACACAAGCTTTCCTTTTGGTATAATTGAGTTAAAACAGAAGCTTTCCTTTTGGTTTAAGAGAGTAAAAACAGAAGCTTTCCTTTTGGTATAAGAGAGTGTTACTTGAATATATAAACTTACTTGACAGAATTGCACCTGACTTTCTTTTTTGCCAACTCTGAAATGTGTCACATATGATGGTCATGTATGGGTCTTTATTCAACAACAATAAGGCTGTTGTAAGCAGGCCCGTAGCCTACTCGAACTCATCGAACCCTCCCCCCCTCCCCCTGGCCAAAAGTTCTTTCAAAATCATGCAGTTTTTCATCATTCTGAGCACATTTTAAGTGATTTTGGCCATTTTTGGACCGAAATTGTCAAAAGTGAACCCCCCTGGAAATTTTCAAAAAGCGACCCTCCCCCCTGGCAAATCCTGGCTACGGGCCTGGTAAGGCATACATGTAATACAGGGTGACCCCGAAATATACCCAAATCAAAAAGGTATGGTATCATAATTTCATGAGATCTCAAAATTAGTGTGAAACAGAAAATTAGGTTACCTTCAATTACATGTATTGCCATTTCTGGTGGTTATATTTTATTTGAGTCACTCTGTATTATAGTTTATTTAGAAAGACATTTTCATTTGTACTTCTGTGGTCAGTTAATGAAAGCATAAATATTTCATCCCCAATGTTTATATTATTTTTTATTTAAATTTGCTACTATAGAGAAATATTATAATATTAAAATATAACTATCTACTAACCCAAGGCTGTACACTTAGTTAACATATCCAGGCCTGCTTTAGCAACACTATAGGTAACATCAACAAACTCCATAGTTCCCTAAAATATATATTCATTTGAGATTTGTGAGACAAACTCCATAGTACCCTAAAATATATATTCATTTGAGATTTGTGAGATTTAGTTTACATATCTAGGCCTGCTTTAGCAACACTATATGTAACATCAACAAACTCCATAGTACCCTAAAATATATATTCATTTGAGATTTGTGAGATTTAGTTTACATATCTAGGCCTGCTTTAGCAACACTATATGTAACATCAACAAACTCCGTAGTACCCTAAAATATATATTCATTTGAGATTTGTGAGATTTAGTTTACATATTTAGGCCTACTTTAGCAACACTATATGTAACATCAACAAACTCCATAGTACCCTAAAATATATATTCATTTGAGATTTGTGAGACAAACTCCATAGTACCCTAAAATATATATTCATTTGAGATTTGTGAGATTTAGTTTACATATTTAGGCCTACTTTAGCAACACTATATGTAACATCAACAAACTCCATAGTACCCTAAAATATATATTCATTTGAGATTTGTGAGATTTAGTTTACATATTTAGGCCTACTTTAGCAACACTATATGTAACATCAACAAACTCCATAGTACCCTAAAATATATATTCATTTGAGATTTGTGAGACAAACTCCATAGTACCCTAAAATATATATTCATTTGAGATATGTGAGACAAACTCCATAGTACCCTAAAATATATATTTAGAGATTTGTGAGATTTAGTTTACATATCTAGGCCTGCTTTAGCAACACTATATGTAATATCAATAAAATCTATAGTGCCCTAAAATATATATTCATTTGAGATTTGTGAGATTTAGTTTACATATCTAGGCCTGCTTTAGCAACACTGTATGTAACATCAACAAACTCCATAGTACCCTAAAATATATATTCATTTGAGATTTGTGAGATTTAGTTTACATATCTAGGCCTGCTTTAGCAACACTATATGTAACATCAACAAATTCCATAGTACTTTAAAATATATATTCATTTGAGATTTGTGAGATTTAGTTTACATATCTAGGCCTGCTTTAGCAACACTGTATGTAACATCAATAAACTCCATAGTACCCTAAAATATATATTCATTTGAGATTTGTGAGATTTAGTTTACATATCTAGGCCTGCTTTAGCAACACTATATGTAATATCAATAAAATCCATAGTGCCCTAAAATATATATTCATTTGAGATTTGTGAGATTTAGTTTACATATCTAGGCCTGCTTTAGCAACACTATAGGTAACATCAACAAACTCCATAGTACCCTAAAATATATATTCATTTGAGATTTGTGAGACAAACTCCATAGTACCCTAAAATATATATTTAGAGATTTGTGAGATTTAGTTTACATATCTAGGCCTGCTTTAGCAACACTATATGTAATATCAATAAAATCCATAGTGCCCTAAAATATATATTCATTTGAGATTTGTGAGATTTAGTTTACAATCTAGGCCTGCTTTAGCAACACTATATGTAATATCAATAAAATCCATAGTGCCCTAAAATATATATTCATTTGAGATTTGTGAGATTTAGTTTACATATCTAGGTCTGCTTTAGCAACACTGTATGTAACGTCAACAAACTCCATAGTACCCTAAGATATATATTCATTTGAGATTTGTGAGATTTAGTTTACATATCTAAGCCTCCATAGTACCTTAAAATATATATTCATTTGAGATTTGTGAGATTTAGTTTACATATCTAGGCCTGCTTTAGCAACACTGTATGTAACATCAACAAACTCCATAGTACCCTAAAATATATATTCATTTGAGATTTGTGAGATTTAGTTTACATATCTAGGCCTGCTCTATATGTAACATCAAAAAACTCCATAGTACCTTAAAATATATATTCATTTGAGATTTGTGAGATTTAGTTTACATATCTAGGCCTGCTTTAGCAAGACTATATGTAACATCAACAAACTCCATAGTGCCTTAAAATATATATTCATTTGAGATTTAAGAGATTTAGTTTACATATCTAGGCCTGCTTTAGCAACACTGTATGTAACATCAACAAACTCCATAGTGCCTTAAAATATATATTCATTTGAGATTTAAGAGATTTAGTTTGCATATCTAGGCCTGCTTTAGTAACACTGTATGTAACATCAACAAACTCCATAGTGCCTTAAAATATATATTCATTTGAGATTTAAGAGATTTAGTTTACATATCTAAGCCTGCTTTGTACCCCAAAAATCAGACCGCTAGTATTTGAGATATTTTCAAGTCAACAGACTGGCTGGCGCATGAAAAACGGGGGGCTACCCTTTATCCCTAGGACTATAAAACTTCATTCGTTGTGGCAATTACTTGTGTAGTCGATGCTTACTGAACAACCCAAATTTTAGTAACAATTTAATAACAGGTTACTTGAAAAAGATTACTCCATACTTCTACTAACATAAGCAAAACCTTAAATAGTCTCAAAATATATTATATCCAATGCAGTGAGTAGGTTGTCTTTTAGCAGAGAGGACAGAGAGTAACCGAGTCAATACGTTATTAACTTACTTGTTGAGCAGTTCTTGGTTAACGTGTTGAAGAGACGTCTCAGTGTACAATTTTGGATCTTTGATCCAGTTCTAAATTCCCAACCCCTTTTTATTCTACTTCCTAATTAGCCCAAACGTCTAGCAAACGTTATTAAGTATTACGAAATTATAAATTTACATATTTAAAACGTTTGAATTAAGGCAGTTTGCATTTTCAGAAAAAAAATAAAAAGATAATTGTGGAAATGCCATTTATATAATCTCCATTTTAAACAAGGTATGCTGACAATGTGTAATTAATAAATTATAAAAATATTAACATAAAATTTTCGAAAATTGTTATCCATTTCCTAAAAAATCAGTCATTTTAATTATTAGAAAAATTACAAATGAAAAATACTCATCATGCGGGACTTCCTTAAATGTGTAAATAGCGTAAATCATCTTGAAACGTCAAACGACACAATGTCAATTATAAGTACGTAGCCCAAACGAAATTGCTCATAAAATTAATGTTATTTATGTAAAAGATGACCCCGTGTGTGCACTGACTAATAATGGCTTTAACTGACGTTGGATTTGTGACAATCTACTCTCAACACTTTTGGCATACTCTCCTATGGGACAATGTTAAACCAATGTATTCCTTCAGTCATACCTGGATGGATCGAAAATGCTCTCACGATACACCCTGCGCGCAGCATTTTGGATTTCCAAGGTATGATGTTTTCATATGATTGAAAATCAAACTGGGAAACGAGTATGGCGCGCAGAGTCTAGTTATAAACTACCGAAGAAGGCGAAGCTCTCTTTTAAGAAGCGTAGTCGAACGAATGCAAAGGGTACTCATACGGTGACTTTAGAGGAGGAATTACCCCCGGGGATCCGGATTTACCCCAGAATTCAGAGATAAACTTATCTCTGTATAAAGTTTTACCTCTAGATGTTCATCTTTATATGGAGATAAGGCCATCTATGAATTCTGGGGTACCCTCTCCCCCTTCGGTGACTTACTGGCGATAACGCTTGTAGGCTTGAAACATTCACTATACTTCCTCGGTTCTCTACCAAATATGGAATAGCCAGTTTGGTAAGTTGGAATACAGCTCTAACATGTATGTTCAACATCTCATCTAATTGCTTCAATTCCACATCTTGTATGCCACCAGTGTTAACTGCTCCTGCATTGTTCACCTTTAAACAGGTAAATAATATATAATTGTTGACCTCCCAAGCGGTTGACAGTAATTCAAACTGTGAGGTCTACAATAATATTTCGTTAGTCAAAAATAAAAAATAAATATACCGTTAAAACATAGACTTGCATAGCATTGGAACGGTAATTGAACTATTATTGAAGTTGCATCGAAATTTGTAAAATTCAAAACAAATCTTGCACATGTGTTACTTATATTCATAGTAATACCAGGTAGTTAACAGTGAGTTTAAGGAAAGTAATTAATAACATAAACTTTGGGAAAGCCCATTTGTGATCAACAATATTCCAAGTCAATGTTTGAAATGTACAGTAGAACCCGTGGAAGTGGAACACCTTTGGTACCTCTTAAAAGTGTTTAAGTTTGGAGGCGTTACTTTTACAGAGATTTGAAAAATACCACTTGCAGGGGTGTTCCACTTTCCAGATTTCATTGTTTAACATTTAAAGGGGTAACAAAAACTACAGATGAGCTGGGATCAATTTCATGACACAATTTATCAATATTTTTACTTTCATCAATTTCATTGTGCCTATTTTCAAAAGTTACAACAGTTCTAACTTCATCTTACGATAATCTTTTGATTTTTAAATCGGGTAAAATATTTCAAATATGGGCTTTGATGAGATATCTCTATTCTTTGTTCAAAGATACGATGAGGATTGTAAGACAAACATTAGCATTCTAAAAAAGCCCAAATCATGCACGGTCTAATCTTTGTTGCAAACTTAAAGGCAGAATCAGATCTAGCAATTACTTTGGTGCTTCATCCTGACGAAAATTGTTTCAATTGTAGAATATATTGGGCTCATATCATTCCTTGTCATTTTTGATGCAATGTGAAAATCTGCAACTTAAACTCCCCGACTTGCTTCTAAACAGGGGGAACAACTTTACCTACCAGTACGTCAATGCCACCAAATTGTTTCACAGTAGCATCCACTAAGCGTGCCAATTGTTCCTCATCGGTAACATCAGTTTTCACCGTCAGAATCTGTGGTACAAATAACAGTAATCATCCCTGATGTTACGTAATGTTATTTTTACGTAAAAGAGTGTCAGTTTTCATCAACAACGAACATGTATCATTCAAATGTTTAAGTTTTATAATGTAAAAGAATGTCAATTACGAATTTTTAGAATACTTATTAGACTCCAGATTGAAAATCTGGAGTCTATTGTTTTTGCCTGTTTTCTTTATTATTATTATTCTTTTTTCTTCCTCCTCACCAAATTTCTCGTTAACTATAACAGCTTACTTAATCCAACTTACATGGTTAACTAAGGACTGAATCCGGCTTTCTGGGAAATTAGGTCAAATTTTTATCTAGGTCAAAGGTCAAGAACTAGGTCAAATCCAGTACTTTGTCACTTTTTCCCATTATCTCGGTCGTCCTTCAATATTTTTGATCCTGTTTTTTTTCATTGTGTTCCTCATAAAAAAGTAGAAAACCTAGGGTCGATTTAGTTTTTTGGTATCTCAAAGCGATTTCGAGATATCAGTGTCCGAAAACGAGGTCCAAAAAAAATTTCTCCGAATCCAATGTCCAGGATATCAGTCTTATAGAAAATTTTCTCAGGATTCCGAATCTGAAAACCAAATTTCGATCTGACTTCCGGTTCAGAAGTTATGGCGTTTTGAAAATTCAAAAATCGCTAAATTTGGTGCCCCATGTTAATTCAATGGGAAAAAATATTTTTTTGAAGTGTAAAATACGAGATATAGACTAAGCACAACTAAACATAATGGAAGCCCATAAAAGAAAGGGACCACAAGACCTTCTTTTTATAAAAATTTGGACACCAAAATGCCTAGGTCAAAATCTAGGTCAAATTCAAAGTTTTTCCTTATTTTTGCGATTCTGACACTACAGATTAATAATATTCTTCGAAATTTTGTATACATGTAGCCAAGAGTGTGCTAATAGTGTTAGCCTTTTGCCGTCAGAAAGTATTTCGACCCACTTTTGAGATATGGTGTCCGAAAAGTAGGTCAAACTAAAAATTTCTCCAAATTTAACGTATGAGTTATGAATTAAGGGTAGAATTTTCTCAGGAATCCAAATCTGCAAACCAAATTTCAATCCGACTTTTGGTTTGGAAGTTAAGTCGTTTTGAAAGCTCAAAAATCGCTAAATTTGGTGCCCCATGTTATGGCAATGGGAAAAAAGATTTTTTTGAAGTGTAAAATACGAGATAAAGACTGAGTACAGCTTCACATAATGAAAGCCTATAAAAGAAAGGGACCTCAAAAGCTAGCTAGCTTCACAATTTGGTCACCAAAATGCCTAGGTCAAAATCTAGGTCAAATTTATAGTTTTAACTTATTATTGCGATTCTGACACTACACTTTAATTATTTGCTTCAAATTTTTGTATACAGGTAGCAAAGAGTGTGCTAATAGTGTTAGCCTTTTGCCGTCAGAAAGTATTTTGACCCAATTTTGAGATATAGTGTCCGAAAAGTAGGTCAACATGAAAATTTCTCCAAATTTAACGTATGAGTTATGAATTAAGGGTAGAATTTTCTCAGGAATCCGAATCTGCAAATCAAATTTCAATCCGACACCCGGTTTGGAAGTAATGGTGTTTTGAAAAATTAAAAAATTGGTATTTTGATATCCAATGTTATGTCAATTATCTTTGTCACTATTTGTCGTTATTCCTTTATCTTTTTTTCATCATGTAGATTAAAGACAGTCCTTTCATTATTGTAACTGTCTTTTTTGATTACTCTTACCGATTTTGAGGAATGGCGTCCGGAAAGTAGGTCAACATAAAAAGTTCTCAAAATTTAATGTATGAGTTATGACACAAACGTAGAATTTTCTCAGAAATTCGAATCTGCAAACCAAATTTCGACCCAAATTCTGGTTAGATAGTTATAGCTGTTTGAAGTCTCGAAAAGTCAATATTATGATATCCCCATGTTAAGCGAATGTAGACGAAGATAAGCTACTTAAAAGTTCTCTAAATGTCTGTATTCTAGATGACTCAGCTTATTCTGAATGGCTCAGCTTACAGTATTTTGGATAACTCAGCTTAAAAAAAGTTTTAAATCTGGAGTCTTAAATTGAACTTGTTCAATTTACATGTCTAGTTATATTTTGTTTCATACTTTTATTTTTATCAATCATTTATTCCAAAAAGTCTTAAAAAACACTTTTTGGAATAAAAAAAAGTTTCACATATCTCATTTTGATAACATTGGACAAGACTACAACATAAGCCAAGGTGTTTTTTAAATCTTCTAAATCTTGGGGCTTTAAGATGGCGAAATTTATTTGAGATTTACCAAGGTGAATGTGTTTAAATCCACTTAATTTTGACAATTACATACTGAATTTTGCATATGTGCTACACTTAAAATGATAATGCTAGTTCATTTTTAACATACTGTTCGAAGAAAAAACACTCAAAATGTCATTTTGACCTATATGACGTTTCGATATCTCATTTATACTTGTAAATCACATGATCATTGGTGAAGGCAAACCCTTGGAATTAAAACGTCCTTGAGGTAGATAAGGGTGAATAACCTGCTTTAAAAGCAGTATCTACATTTTCAATAATTATAATAATATAATTATAATGTAATAGGACTTTATTTGTACTGATGCCCTTTTATACAATAATTGTGAAAATGTTGCTTTACGCATGTATAGACCAATCAATCATTTTTAATTGTTTTCATGTCACCTCCAGAGACATATTGTTGTAGTCTCCAACTTTTTTATGGGCGGTGTTCTGTGGTCGGCGGTCGGCGTCTGTAACAAATGACAGGTGGTGATATTTTGCATGTTAATGCCTTGTTAACCTTTTGTTGTGGGTTTAATACATATACTTTACACAAACCTTTTGCTTCTCCAATCCCTGATCTTGGCATAACTTTGACGTCTTTTCTAAATTTTCCACATTCCTGCCTACAAGTACTACTTTACTACCTTCTTTAGCGAACTCCACTGCTATTCCAGCCCCAATACCAGAACTGGCACCTGCAATTTAGGGGTGAATCACATGTAATTTAGGGTGAAATCCCGGGGTGAAATCACATGTAATATAGGGTGAAATCCTGGGGTGAAATCACCTGTAATTTAGGGTGAATCCCAATTATCCTCAATTATCAACACAACCAATATCAACACAATCCCATCGCTATATACAGTGAATATATAGAGTATCCTTTACCTGTGATGATGACAACTTTGTCAGTGAGCCGACGACTCATTCTTTGTAATCCAATGTAGAGAACTTTTACAACTAAAATCCAACGAGAAGAACCTTATTATTCCAACTTGTGCAAACGCCTGCTCTTTGCAAATTATTTCTTATAACTGAATTCAAAATTACTATAGTAAGACTTATATTAATCATCATTAATTTCACACACGGTCTAGATTAGCTGTTATCTCCTCTTGGACTTTATACCATCACTCAATCTGCAAAGGGACATCTCAAACCCATTCTGATATATATGGGTCTACCCGTCTCCCTTTTTAATCCAAATAGTCTAAGTCGATTATTTACTCCAGGTATTTCGTACTCATCTGTGTTGTCTTGTTTTTTATTAGTCATTTTATTTCATAATAATATCATATCATAATACAAAGAATATCATGTAGTAAAAATTCTACAAGATAATCAATGTAACATTTATGTTGAATTATAAATATATCAAATTCTAGTATACAAATCAAATACAAATTTTTTACAATCATTCATAACTGTTCATATATAAACAAAAAGGAAAAAATATTATTAAGGCAGGTATTAGATGTTTCACAAAAAACAGTATGTTAATCAGCAATTCATCCGAATCATCATATTTGACAGAAAAGTTTGGATAGGATTTTTTCTCCGGGATTTGGCTTCTCAGCTTTGTGCAAACTAAGTAAAGCAAATTGGTCAATGACACTGGTGATCCGCTCGATTACGCTGGTTACCGAAACGGTTCGTTTTGGTATTTTTTTTCTCACAAACGCACAAACGTGTATCAGCATCATATGTTTTAGAAAATATTAATGTTTGCGAAAAAATAGCTCAGAAGACAACAGAATCGTCGATTTAATTCCTCACTTAGGTTACATAAACGGTTTAGGTTAAAAGTGCAGATCTTAACTGTTTTTCGAAAAACCGTTTATGTAACTGAAGTGAGGAATTAAATCGACGATTCTATTGTCTTCTGAACTATTTGTTCGCAAATATGTACATTTTCTTAAACATATGATACTGATACACGTTTGTGTTAAAAATGTCGTGGGAATTCTGCCTACAACGTGTGAAATAAGGAAAAAAGAAAAATAGTACCTTCGATGTTCCGATATTTTGTTACCGAAACGGACCGTTCGGGTAACCAGCGTAATCGAGTGGATCACCAGTGAATGAGGGCAGAGACATGGAGACGTACAACAATATGAATTTTATATGTCTTTCTTTCTGTAAGGACTAGCTTACAATCTAATGTTTGGTATATTTTTTTCATCCCTACAATTATAGGTTTCGTGTAACATTGTTGGTAACGTACATTGCTTTACAGATTTGTATTGTACCCCTGAACACATGAAAGTTTTTCAACTTAGTTAAGCTTACATGTTCATGGAATTCACCAATTAATTATGGCCTATGGTCATGTTGCACATTGTCTCTGCAGATGCTAAATCTAAGCTTAATTAGAACGTCCATGTTCGTATTAACTTTAATGGAATGGACGACCCTGCATATGGTGAAAGAAATTATGGTCCCCTGGGGATTATGGTCCCCTTTCTAAACGGCCCTTACTGGCCCCGATTGTGTATGAGATAATAAGAGAGAGAGTTGTATTTAGGTCACCATATAAATCAATGGAGAGTAGGACCATAATTTGACAGGACCTCGTACCCTTTCAGTGGCGTAGCCAGGATTTGGTGACCGGGGGTTCTATTTTTATATTCACAAATCCCCCCACCCCTTCATTAGGGTTCCTCAAATAATGTACAATTACACCCCCTCCAAAAGTTTGGCAATCCTAACTAACCCATTGGATTATGTATTAAAAGCATCTTTAAGTTTGATTTCTTATTTATTTTTATATTTTTTAGAAAGAACTATTTTGGGAGGGGAAATATAATTCATTTTAATACCGTCATTAAGTGAAGTAGATAATTGAATTTGAATTTTATTTAACAGAAACGATTCCTTTATTTACGTTAGCAAAGTCTGAAAGTAATGGGCTTTATCAAGAAACCTCTCCCATTGAAATAACACTGGACGTAATTGATTTTCAAAAATGACCTTGTAGCTTTGTAACTTTAATGTTCACAAAGTAAAATAAACAGGCAACGTGCAAAAAAGTCAAACAACCTATGATTAATTTTATCCATCAAAATATATTTAGGTGAATCTTTTATTGAATACATATCCTGAAATCTGTCGTCTGATTTCTGGAAGACTCTGGAGCATGATTTGTTTCCAAGGAATATCAACTATTTCGCACAATTTTTTCTTTAACTTAAGCTACTTCATCTAGGACAAAATAAATCACCTCATACAATGGCTTATCATAATTTTTCAGGAATTTTGTTGGAGTCCAGTTCGGATCAAATGCAAACACCCTATACTCCGAAAGATCGTTCTTCTACGATGACTTTTCACAACGTTTACACGAAGGCTTTTTAAACTATCCGGGATAGTCGTATTACTGATGAAAATATCTATTATTCAAATAAGTGGGTCTCGGTTATGCTTTGTTTTCAAAAGTTAAAAATACTTCTTTGGATGTCCCCGGAGCTCAGTTGTAAGACCCCCGGAGCAGATCAACTGCAATTGATTATAAAAATGTTTTGGTGGATATAAATCATATATAAATACAAGCGACTGTTCGAATATAAAACGTATTTTGTTAATTAAAAGAGAGCTTCGTCTTCACTCTTTCAAACTAAAATAAACCTGTGAACTCACCGCGCCAATCAGTGTTCGTCGGCCAAATTTGACCGACGTTCTATATATGGTCATTCCTTCTGACGTCATCTTTGAGCCCGGAATTGACCAATGACATGCGCATATTTAATTAGAACGCATTTAGCGTATGTTTGTTCAAGCTCGCTGAATGGTGGAAGAAAGGTCAGCGCATTGGTCAGAAGTGATTTATTACCCAAACTTTCACCGGTACCCGTCGTGGGGGTGGGGCTACTAAACTGTAATATGGTCTCTACTAGGCAGAGTGGAGTTTAACTAGACTCTGCACGCAGGGTATTGAACATTAATACCATGTGATTTTTCAATGTTTTTTTATTATGTAATTTATTCGCTAAACATATCATCGACATTAACATGAAAATGGAGAGCAGTTAAACTGGAACGATAACAATTTGAATTCTATACCATCTCTTAGATGAGTGGAGTGTATCTGAAAAAAAAACAAATAATTTTTTGCAATGATTGATTTTTCTTTGGAAAAGTGATTGGTAAATAAATACTGAACAAATGAAAAAATGAATAAATTGAACAAATGCTTGTGTTTATAAATGATATACGCTTTTAAATAATTCATTTCACAACGTTTTTAATTATTTAACGCAATTGGTTTCGGGGACTTGCCAGCCCAAGGGACGTCCCAAGAAATATTTTAAATTGTTAATTGAAATAAAACCAAACAGAGGTGTACACATTTGAAAGAACTTGTGTTTCATCAATATTACGACTATTCCAGATATTTACTCGTCAATGTTGTAAAAATCATTCGGAGTATGGGATGTCTTAGCATTGTTTTCAATAACTTTCAATAACTTCGTATTGGACCAGAACTGGCTTAAAACAAAATTCCTACAAAGGACTGATTTAGCCATTGCCCAAGATGGGTTATTTTGTCCGAGAAGAAGCTTTTAAGTTAATTGTGCGAAATTATTGTTATTTCTAAACCTCATGCTCTGGGGTCTTGCCAAAATCTCATCCCGTGCCTAAGGTTGCCAACCGTTTTGAGGGAAGTGTAACTTCACTATGACATGTCTTTAACAAAATAAGGCTCTCGTATTCACCAAAACAAACATCAATTCATTTACTGCTCATATATGTAGTTTTCAAATAGCACAGTGATTTAATGTTTCTGGATATATGCATTTTTGCGCAAAATGATATTTTGGGAAATCCTGATCGGGGGTTCGTTCGAACCCACCAAACCCCCGCTGCCTACGGCTATGCCTTTTACACTGGCAGTGTAGCACGTTTCTAAACATTCGAATTTCCCGCTTTTAAGTTGAAACGATGTCTGTAAAAATGTACATAACGGTAATTTTCCTTTCAAGGTAATAACTGTCAATACATTTTAGTGTATCAATAAAATACTTCAAAAGTGTTATCTATTGTCTTAAGATAGAGTAAATGAATAAAATGTAGAGATACAGGGAGAAAATACAAAGTGTACGATTTGACAATCTAGTTACCAAAATGTACAACTCGAAGTCCTTGTCAAGTACAACAACAAAAATGACGGAAGAGGGTGGACATTTGCCGTCAAGTCTTAATAAGAGACATTCCGGAGCTACATCTAATGATGAAGGTATAGTCTTTGCTATGATGCACATATACTTTTAGTGCTTCTTGTCTTTAATAGGCTGTAGGATACGTGGCTCACGTGAAGAAGATAGATCTATATGAATTATTTTTTAAAAAATTGAAAAAAATTAAACAGGAAATGAATATGCATACAGTTGGGGACAAAAATAAATGACAGGTCGATTTTCGATCACCATTTCCTAATTATGGTGGTCTGAAAGCCCATAATTTCCAATATTGTCTAGATATATATCCCTTAAAATTTGTATATTTTACATTTTGTATAATCACATCCACTGATGTATGGCCTCTTGTAAATTCTCTTATTTTTAACATGGGAAATCCTCACTTCAGCAAATCCACCTGTCATTTATTTATGTCCCCAACTGTACAACTTGACCAGAACATGGGGTTTCTGGAGATAGTCATTGGTTTTAAATATAGTGTAAACAGGCCTGTAATCACGGGGGGAGGTTTGAGCGGACAGTTTTTCACCATTCTGAGCACTTCACACACTAGTTCGAACAAGTTAAACTTAAAACCGGTTTATTTATTAATCTGATCTTACTTGGGGCTGGATTGAGTTTAACATCCGTGATATGTTTTCAAAGGTTGCAAATTTTGGATCGATTCAAATCAATCTTTATATGAAATCAGGGTTTGCTTAGTTCCGCATGTCGAAACCTGCGGAACTATTAAATTAATACATCAAAGGCAAAATGATCATGGAGGTTAGACCTAGTCGGGGCACAGGAACCTGTATCAACACCTGACAGTGACATCTATTGGTGACAGAACCCTGGGAACATATCTCCTATACAACATGTACAAGAGATAAAGTGATATTTCCTGATTTTGGTCACCAATAAATGTCACTGTCAGGTGTTGATACAGATTCCTGTGAGATGGGGCCATAAGACATGTTAGATAAGAAACGAGGCCCCTGACTAGGTCTAATGTTGTTGGACTATTCACACACATGCATCGGAACAGAGATAACCCCCCCCCCCACTCAGTCTATGTAAAATATTATTTATTATTATATACCCAATATGTAACACTAATCCTGATTGGTCAATACCTAGTCACGTGTTCCGAAATGGATTTACTATTTCCCTCGGAAAGTTATATTCCCTCAAATGTGACATCAGCGGGAATATACATTTGAACTATTGCCCGCTGACGTCACAATTGCAACTTCTATTACCCTTGGAAACGTCTGCGCATCATCACTGCGCAGACGAAAAACAGAAAAATGGAGGATGAGCACAAACACAAATCAACTCCGTTCACCATGACAGACGTGCGTGAACGATACAGTATAAGCAACGTGTATAAAGTTCCCTAAGCTCAATACGTCTGTGTAATTTCAAGTGTTATGATAATCTATTCCGCGTGTTAAACGCGATTGAATTTGTCAAGTGAGAGTCTCAGAGGCAAACATTTCTGTTGAGCATCTGATGACGTTACAGCTTATAATGCTAACAATGGACCCGGGGAGGGTGCTTTCTAAGCCTTTTTGGCCTTCGCAGAGGAAACGGGACAAGAGTCAGTATAGGGTATATAATAAAACAAATAGTGACTGCCTAATTTCGAGCAATAGTGTAAATGATTTCCCCTTGGGAATATCCTCTACAATGTACTATTCCCTCAGCCTGCGGCTTCGGGAATAGTACATTGTAGAGGATATTCCCTCGGGGAAATAATTTACACTATTGCCCTCAATGGCAGTCACTATTTGTATACTATTGTACATAGACTGAGTGGGGGGGGGTATCTCTGTTCCAATGCCTGGGACTTCACAACTGTCAAGTGATTTTGGGACAAAGCTGAAGGGTCCTTATTAATAATTCTGATATAGACAGTTTAACTCTTCAGATGTGAGTCAAAACTCCAAATAGTCTAACTCATCAGAGCCTGTGCGTCACTGTCGTGCTGTTCCCACACCAATCAGAGTTGCCCAACTTTGCTTGGTGGTCTGCTTTTGGCCATTGAGGCAATTGAGGCCAAATGATAAGGACATCGATGGCTGATATTGCAATTTTCATTGTTGATTCTGAAACGTTTTCCTGTCGCTATACTTCAGGGGAATCCAAGGTAGAGAGAGTTGTTCCTAAGGTGCCATCGAGACCTGCCCCACCCCCACACAGACCTGCCCCTCCTCCCATTAGTCGACCAAAACAGGAACCAATCATACCTAGTAGCAATGCTGGTGCCGCAAAGCCTCCAGGAAAAAGGTATTTCACTTGCATTATTGTACAGTAAGTCATTTTGGGATAAAAGTTCACTTTAAGCACTCTTGATATGTTAGTTTTACTATGACAATGAATGATAGCAGTTAAAACACTTCTATTTTAGACGACTTGAGATTACTGTGTTAGATGCAAGACCAATGAGTGAGGTTGGATTTAGAAGTACCCCTGCCAAGCCCCCTAAATCTCCTGAATCTCCTGTAGGGTCTCGTGAACCTGTTATAGCACCCACTCCAGCAAGTAGACCTGGTGGGTACTAATGATTCGTTCAGCATAGGCGTAGCCAGGGGGGTGCGTTGGGTGAGGATCCCCCCCTCCCATAACCAATAAAATAGAACCATTAGATAGAAGAAGAAAAGAACTTTAAGATGCTTTTTATTTGTAGCTTCTAGCTCAATTTTGAAGAAAGTTACATCAATTTTTGTAAAATTCGAAACAAATCTTTAATAAAGATTTTTGGCTTGCCACGATCCCCCCCCCCCCCCCAACTTAAAACCAATTCTTTGGCGATCGCACCCCCCCCCCCCCCCACCTGAAAGCTGGCTACGCCCATGTTCAGTAAAATCATTTGGCAATTAATTGTATTGTATCATGTAATTGTTCATAATGCTGTATTGGCAAGCCATACTTGAACTTTGACCTAGCAGGGGGCCCGCCATATTTGAAATAAAAATGAATGCAGGTATCCAGAATCTCAAGATCTAAAGGGAATAAACAGAAATTAAAAAAATGAAATTAATTATGGAAAAGCAAAAATCGTCACTGAGAAAACGTAATATCGAAATCAGAATAAATGCAGAATCATTGCCTATTCTTTAAGCAAGACAATTCTGTAACAAATGAATTAATGTAGTGATCAGTGGGATACAGGGAACGCCTCAGTCTGTCCGTACGTACGTCCATCCATCGGTCTGGGCAATAACTCAAATACCGTTGGCCCGATTTTGTTCATATTTTGTACACATATACCCTATGGAGATAGAAGTTCTACTCCAAAGCCGATTTTTAAAATGGCTGTTCATTTAAAGATGGCGGACAATTTATGCCAATGTTACAGTAATTTAGGTACAATATGTAAATTGAATAGCGATGTTTTAAATGTAAAAAACTATATAGGACATTAATAAAGCTAGAAATGTAGTTATTAAAGAAGCACATGGCAGCCATCTTGAAAAATGTGAAATCTTGAAAAAAATTTGGTATGTGAATACTATAAGCATGGTACATTGTCTAATTACATTTTTAGTAGAAGGCGGCCATTTTGATAAATGGCCGGAATTTTAACATATTTTACTATAACTTGAAAAGTAGTGGAGCGATTTTGTTCATTGGTATGTGACTATAAGCATGGCACACTGTCTAATAACACTTTTGCGAGAAGGTGGCCATTTTGAAAAATGGCTGCCATTTTTGCTATATACTTTGTTTCTAAAAATGCCAGCCATTGCTGTTCGATGGGATTTGATACGCTTTGGCGCTGCTGTTGTCTAGTTAAAAATTGCCTGTGTATGAAATTATGTTAACCTATCTCACATTTAAATGTACCCTTTGCAGTTTTTTGACTTCGCTTCTTAAAAGAGAGCTTCATCTTCACTCTTTCAGCTAACAGTAAATCTCTGAACTCACTGAGCTAATCGGTGTGCATCGTCAAACTACGGACGACTTTCTATATATGGTCATTTTATTGCCATTGCATAATTAATGAGCATGCGTTTAGCACTTGTTCCTTCTAGTCCGCTGATAGATTGAGAAAAGTTGGTTTATTTGATATAATTTATGACACAGACTGTCACTGGCAACAGTCACAGGGGGCTGCTAAACTGTAATATCGTCTATAATAGGCAGAGGGTAATTTATAACAAGGCTCTGCGTGCAGGGTAATTATAATGACTCACTTTTATTTCACACAGTACCCTCAGCAAGACCAACACCTGCTCCTAGACCACAACCAGCCAAAAGACCAGCTACAAACAAGAAACCAGCGATTCCAGACCAAGTAAGTGTTCAGTTATTCCGAATTTTTTAAAACTATACAAGAAAATCATGTGAATGAAGGCTGTTGCTTGATTTTGCTCTGTTGCCATGGGTAACTCGCGAGAATCTATCTCATTACCCAATCAAAAGTTTCAATATTGAGTGACAATGAATACTAATTTTCAACTCTCAGAAGTTATTTTTATGTGTACCTTAAAATCTAGGCCTTCAGTGTTTTGTTTTCTCTCTCACTAGGCTTGGGGCACCAGCCGTCACTATTATGATAATAACAATGATTTTTGTAAGAGAACAGGGTTTGAAACTCACAACTGCCTGCCTGCCAATTGCATCTACTTTTCACTTTTGGCAATGAACTTGTTGCCAAACATGTTGCCCACTGGGCAAAGGGCTGAATGCCAATATTTTCAAATACACTATACTGGTATTGTGGCATTTATATTTTGAACCATAGTCATGAACCTTGCTAGAGAAATATCAGTTTTTTCTCACCACCAGAAGTGGTGACATATTGTTATACACCCATGGACAGTTGGCATTTGGCGATGGTGGTTGGCATCTGTAAATAATGGCATGTGGTGACATTTTGCATATTAATGCCTTATTAATAAAATTGTTTTACTTTCCAGCCACCTCCTCCTTACGTCCAAGCCATGCTGACCTCCATACCAACAAACAAACCAAATCTTGCCCCAGTACGCCCTGTACCACCTAGGCTCGATCAGTCAAGTAATACAAGCCCTAATTCACAGGGTTTAGAGGGCGCTAGTGGACCTTTGGTTGATGCACGAGCAAATGTGTCGGAAAAACCAAAACCACTTCCAAAAAGGCCAATGAGTGTGTTTGGGGATCTCAGTCAGGCTAAGCCAATCTCTCGACCTCCTGTTCCAGCCCATAGACCGAAAAGTATGGTAATAAGATCAAATGTTGATTTAGTTGACTTATCTGACCCAGAACCTCCCATTCCAAGACTAAGGACTACCTCTTTAGATAAATCGGAACCATTTATAGAAGATCAGCCTAAAACATCTCGACCTTTTAGACCAACAATAATCAGGCCATTAAAACCTGGTAAACAAACAGAGCCCAAGGGAGAGGATGATGTTAAAAGGCAAGATGATCCGTCAGGACATGATACAGAGAGTTTAAAAAATGAAACCAAAGATTCTGACTTTGAAAAACATGCTGATAAGCCTGCTATTTTAAAACCTAAGCCAGCTATATCTGCAAAACCTTCAATATCAAGCCCTCCACCTGTCAGCCCAAAACCCAAGAGTTTAAGTCCTCCTTTGGTAAGTCCCAAGCCACAAAGTCCTGTTTCTACATCTGCACATGATGATATTGACTCTGAATTTTTCACTCCTCCACAAAGTCCGAGTTCAAGTCCACGACAATCTCAAAGTCCTGAACAAAGTCCCAAAACATTAACTAATGTAAAAGATCTTACCCCTTCTCCAAAATCAGAGACGGACAAGGACAAAACTGAGATTAATGAAAAGCCAGAGATTGCGAAAGATGAGATTAAAAATTCTTTTGTTGCAAAGTTAAAACCGACTGTTGTAGCTCCACCAATTGGATCAAAAGAGTGGCTTGAATCAGGTGGAGTTTCTAAGAATGATGCTATTCCTGATATGCCAAATGGTAATGAAGATACGATGAGTGTCAAAAATAAAGTTGAGGCTTTTCAAAGTAATCTCCCTCACTTAGATGAACAAGTAAGCTCTCTCGATCAACTTGCTAAAACATATGAACCACCAAAACTGAAAAGACCCACCATTATTCGCCCAAAAGCTAAAGCACGATCACGATCCCCTAGTCCAAAAAGAACAGAAATTGACTCTAAACCAGAGAAAAATGAAGCTGCTGTTATTGAAACTGAAAACATTGAAAAGAAAACTGAACCCCCTCCAAAACCATCCAGGCTAAATGCTGGTCCTCCACCAAGGCCTAAAGCTAGACCCAAATCAATGATTGTATTATCAGAGAAGAATAAAAATGCAAATAATGACAATTATGAAGAGCCAGTTACAGGTGTACTTGTTGATATTGCATTAAGTTCAGATGGGGAGTCTAAACAAGAGAATCTGAAACCTTCTGTAACAGAGGTTAGTGTGGATGATGCAGGCAATGAGAAAGCTTCTCCTGAAAAAGAAGCACCTGGGTCTCCTGGGAAGAAAGTACCTCCAGCAAGGCCAGGAGGACCTCCACCCAAACCTCCAAGCCCTCTCAATGCCAAGCCTAAACAGTTCAAGTAAGTCCAAATTACATTTTTTCATCTTGTTTTATCTTTATTTTTCATAGAATCCGTTTTTAATAAAGAGATTTCCCTAGCAATTTGGTTGAAAAACCAGAAAATTTTTCATTTTCCCAACATTTTGACATTTTACCACATACCTATACAACTTAAGATGCTCAACTTAGTAAAATTAGACGGCAAAGATCATTTCTACACATTTTAAAACTATTTTTGTGTAAATTGTTCAAATAAGAGCAATTTAAGTGAAACATTTTGTGACGGATTTTCTCGTCACTCTGGGTTTCAAGGTCATCTCTGATGTGACGAGAAATCTCGTCACTCCAGGTAGTCAAAAGGTTAAGAGTCCAAGTCGACATTAGGTTCAAACGATTTAAAACCGACCTATGTTGCGCTTGAAACTTCTGCTAATTCTAGGAATAATTTCATCAAAAATCAACATAAAGATGGTGATTATGGGAATTTTGAAATAAAATGTCACTCGATCACCAAAAAATTGAGTGTCGTTTATGATTTCCATTTATTTCCCATTGTATTCATCCCTATTGTTGTTAATTTTGAAAATCATTTACCATTGAAACAATTTTTGCCAGGTCCTGGTTTGTTTTCATTTCAATATTATATGCAGTCCCTTAGCCAGGATTTGCCAAGGGGGTTCACTTTTTAAAAAATTCCAGGGGGGTTCACTTGTGTCAGTTTTGGTCCAAAAATGGGTTCGCATCGACCCCCCCCCCCCTGGCTACGGGCCTGATGTGGTTACTAAGTTTTTAACTGTTTTGTTTAATTAAGGTTGCAACGTTCACTCTCTGAAAAGTCAAGTGGGCCTATGAAAGCAAAAGGTAAGTTTGCGATTGTTTTGTTTATTTTCCTAAAAAAGGAATGGAATTTGCATGTATGGATGCTAACAATCAATTTAGTACCATTTAGTACCATGTGTATTTGTTCATTGAAGTGTAAAATTTGGTAAACATTGTGTTATCATAAATTTAATTTTCATATTCCTTTCAACTCCTGCTTCAATCGTTTTCAATTGTCACTTCCATTATTCCATGTGATTTGTCTTCAATTTGAGCTGTTATTTTAACTACTGTAGATTGGGTTAATTTGGCGCTACTTAATTTGGCGACTTTGCCATTTTTGCCATATTGGCGGCTATTTAATTTGGCAGATATGCAAAAAAATTTAAAATTAAATGCAATATTAAACTTACACGCTGTTTGCGAATTACGATGTAAATGGGCATGTTTGGCTATGTTCATTTTTTTATTTTGAGGACCACTGGCGATATTCACCACGTTTGTACATTTTTGTGAGATCATCCTTTACATTTTGCACCTCGATCGATGCTGCTACTATACCATGCTTTTCCTTTCTAGCTTTTCCCTGAATATTAATGAGTGACTGACCAGTTCTGAGCCAATTTATGAGAGACATTTTTTCATATTTTTGGAAAAAACTAAACCGGAAGTGACCTAAATACACTGGAGGAAATACCCTAGATAATTCCCGGGGATTCATTCTAAATTTTGGCGAAGATTTATATTGGCGAATTTTTCAATTTCGCCAAATTCGCCAAATTAAAGCAGGCGCCAAATTAACCCAATCTACAGTATTTCATCTAAAATATTCTCCTAATATTGACAATGATTCCATGATATTATTTGCAAATGAAAACACACTATACATACATATATACAAATTACATACTTTTACATGCTTCCTTATAAATTTTTTTATTTATTTTTTTCAATATATATATTTTTTTTTCAAAACATTGTTTACAATCAAAGTTAGTACTAATCTAAGACCACGGGGGTTCCTTATAAAATACCATCCCAAAACTCTTCTCTAATTTTTATTTTTAGGCCCACCAGCACTGCCAGAGAGACCTGGTCCAGAGCACCCTCTTTTCCATTATGTTGCCACGGGGCCAAGGGGGGTTGCGCTGTTTGATTATGAAGCACAGCAATCAGATGAAATATCATTCCAGGTAGCTACTGAAGGAGTTATTTATTTGCCCAGTTTTGTTATTATGTCACCACCAAAAAGTGGTGATATATTGTTATGGTCTCCAGTTTTTTTTTTGATGGTGGTTGGCGATTGGCGGTCGGCGGTCGGCGTCTGTAACAAATTCTTACAACTTAACTTCCAATAAAATAACACATACTGTATAGACTGATTTCAATTGTTTTCAAAATCATCTGCATGTTTTTAGAAGTTCAAGTCTGACTTTAAATTTAAGATTTGACCTTCAATGATCTTCTTAAGGTCAAAAAAGGTCAAAAAGGTCTTTTTTCAACTTGCTTCAAATTGACCAATTTTTTTTCAAAATCATCTACAAGTTCTCAACATTTCAAATCTGACTAATCTGGCTGATCCTTAAATGAAATTCTCAAGCTCAAAACATTTGACCTTTAATGACCTCCTCAAGGTCAAAAAGGTCTTTTTTTATCTTGCTTCAACTAGTTGGTGACACATTGTCATGTTATGCCTTGTCTGATATGATATGATATATAGAGGATATCCTATGATTTATGAGTGACATGATTTTTATCCACGAATGGATATGATATCTGCATGAGCGAGCGTAGCGAGAGAGTGCAGATATCAATATCCTCGTTTTGAGTCTGAAGTAGCAAAAATCCATAAACCATATCATACCGTTTTTATTTTCACATGTTATCCTATGAATATCATGCTAACTATGGAATAAGATATGATATGTTATTAAACTTATTCAGTTTTTCAAATGTTCACTTTCATACCTGTCATCGTACATGGATTTCTTTATGTTCAGTTAGATCTGATCATAACATACAGAGTGACTGGAATAAAAAGAAGACCGTTGAAATAAGCAGTATCTCCTTAATTAGACAAGTTACATCAATGAAATTTTGCTCTTCTCATTATTGTTTATGCTTCTCTTTTCACAAGGTTGGAGATGTAGTGCTTCTCATACGTAAAATTGATCCTTTCTGGTATTATGGGAAGGTGAAAAACAAAGAAGGTCTTTTCCCAACAAACTTCGTCGAGGTTGTTGAGCAACTCCCAAAAGAAGAAAAGGAGGTAAGATAATAGGGAGGTTAAGTTACATGTTTTTAAGAGAACCTTTACGTGAGCGTGTAATATTTTGACCCCTGGGGATTACTGTTCTGCTCTAAATTCACTTTCCCAGGGACCTAATTACAATGTGTACAATTATTTTCCGTATACCTTTATACTCAATCGGCCAAGTAATGCCTGGGTCACGTTTGCTCCGATTCATCGGCCGGCGCCCGCCCGATTGAATATTTTGTTCAAAATTGTATACAGTTTTGACTACAAATGGGGAAACTGATCCACAGAGAACTATAGTTCTACACATTCACGTTACGTACAAATTTTATAAAAAAGTGTAACTTTACCTCCCTAATGTTTGTATGTACTGTATTATTGAGCAATTCTGGAAAATTTAGAAGCAATATTAGATAAACAAATCTTCAGGTGGCCTACTTTGGATTGTTCTCTTATCCAAAATAAGCATTTGACTGGAAACCGTGGAAATTCTCAAGGAGGATTGGCTCCCAGGATCGAAACTCGATATTTTCCAACAATGAAAACATTGAAATGTTGTTATTTTCTGATAATAAAAACTGACTATAAATTCAAAATAAACAGTTAAAAAGATTTGAAGCAATATCTCGATCATTTCTTATGAGTTTGGGAATTTTTCGTTAGAAAATAAGACAAAAATTCACAACTCAAATGTTGAAGGGAACAAAATGGCAGCTGTTTGAATTTGAATTTTGTATCACGGCATGCTCATATATGGGACAGAATATTGATGTTGCACTCTGGAAGCCAATCCTCCTTGGGTAGTACTGGACATTTGAGCTTTAGTCTTGAGTTAGCAGAAGTGCCAACCTAAAATGAAAAGTTTTCGGGAGATTTAAAAAAATTGCGGTACCTTTACGGGAGTTTTTTCAAAATCCGGTAGTTTTTGCGGGAGTTTGTTGAAAAAAAGCGGGAGTTTTTACGGGAGATTTTTGAAAAAAAACAGTAGTTTTTACGGGAGATTTCGGAAAATCGGGAGTTCTTACGGTAGGTTTCTGAAAAAACGGGTGTTTTTACGGTAGATTTTGAAAAAAACGTGAGTTTTTATGGTAGATTTCTGAAAAAACAGGAGTTTTTACGGTAGATTTTGAATAAACAGGAGTTTTTACGGTAGATTTATGAAAAAACAGGAGTTTTTACTTTAGATTTTGAATAAACAGGAGTTTTTACGGTAGATTTTGACAAAACGGGAAAAACAGTGTTTTATTACTTTGGAAACAAATTTATCAAAGCTAAGTAAAATGTATATGTGGCGTTCACTATATGCTAAGGGCAATCTGCGTGAGGTTCCATTTTTAGGTTTGGTTTCTCGCGCATGAGCATTAAATCCAGTGATTTAATTGGTTGAAATTATTGACACATGCGCAGTAAATAAATTAATTAGAACTTATAATCTAAGATAGATGTCACTTACGTTCATTATTTCACAGCAGTCCCTATCCATAATGCGCCTTATATTGCGGGAATATTTTGTTTAGCGCCATATAAAAACAAAATGTATTCTCCCGACAGAAGTATGACAGAATATGAACTGGCCCCCGTTTGTGGACATTTGGTGTACAAACGTATACCGAACTGATCGCAGAAAAGCAATTTGAATCATGGGAATGAAGTTCTTTTAAGTTATTTATGAAAGTATCGATAGTGAACCATGGGAGCCAATCCTTCTTGGAGTAAAAGAAAGAAGCGTGCCTGCAATAATCAAGGTCACAAATTTGTCAAATTCCTTTTAAATACGGTAGATTTCGACAGCAAAACTGAGATTTTACGGGAGTTATACCAAGAATACGGGAGATTTTACGGGAGTTATACCAGAAAACGGGAGATTTTATGGGAGTTATACCAAGAATGCGGGAGATTTTACGGGAGTTACACCAGAATACGGGAGATTTTACTGGAGATTTCAGCAAAAATACGGGAGATTTTATGGCCATATTTTTTTAAAAAAATATGGGAGATTTTAGTGGAAATACAGTACGGGAGTTTTTACGGGAGAAAACAGTATGGGAGTTTGGTATTTTTTACGGAAGAACAAAAAATTTATGGGAGATTCCCGTAAAAAAACGAGAGGTTGGCAAGTCTGGTTAGGTACCACAAAGGCACAGTAATATCATTTGTAGTATGTATTATTACAGCAAGTCTACTTTACTTGAAATATCAGTGGTAGAATTGAACATTTATCTGTTGTTAAAAGTTATTTGCCACAAATACAAGTCAAGAAAATAATTCCATTCTTGCAGGATACAGAAGCTGTCAAAATACAAGCAGAAAAAACGACAACGCCAACCGCATCTGATCAAATATCAGGACCACGCTGCATGGCAAGATTTGACTTTGAAGGTGAAAACGACAGTGATTTATCATTCATGGAAAATGACGTCATTAAGTTAATGGAACGTTCAGGTGATGAATGGTTGAAGGGAGAACTAAATGGCAAGACGGGACTATTTCCAGTGACTTTTGTTGAAATTATTGAAGATTTGCCAACAAATGAGGGTGCTAATCCAGATCAACAAGAATCTGCAGCAATTCATGCTTTGGATCAGGCTTTGACTGCTTGGGACGATGATCCCCCTGTTGTTGGTGACAAAGGTGGGGACCAATCTATTGCAAATATGAAAGCAAGTGAAAAGAATAATGATCTTTTTAAGAAGGGTAGGTATGATTTAAAATCGATTCTAAGTTTGGATAGCTTAGTTTTGAAACTATGCCAGCCAATAACTTTAGCAAATTTCAGTCGGCCTTATGAAGTCCTGAACCAGCCACGATTTCAGAATTTAAAGGAGCATCAAATGTATTTTAAAATACTTTATTTTATGTATTCGATCAGTTTTGCTTTTAATATTTTCTATAAAGTTTGATGAAATTTGGAATTATATCAGATAGATATGTTTTAATGTTATCTCATAATATCGAGAATATGCCATCTTTGATAGCACTTTGACCTTGACCTCATGTAACCTAGCAACAATGTAGGACATATTCCACATGATCATGAAATTAATTGATAGTTTGATTAATTGATACTATTCTAACGTTTGCATGTTTTAATTGACATTGTACATTTATGTAGTGCTCGCTTTCTTGTTTAGATGGCCACATTGTGATGAAGACCTTATTTGACTTTAAAAGCAATTTATTATAACGTTTGCATGTTTTAATTGACGTTGTACAATTATGTAGTGCTCGCTCTCTTGTTTAGATGGCCACATTGTGATGAAGACCTTATTTGACTTTAAAAGCAATTTATTATAACGTTTGCGTGTTTTAATTGACATTGTACAATGTAGTGCTCGCTCTCTTGTTTAGATGGCCACATTGTGATGAAGACCTTATTTGACTTTAAAAGCAATTTATTATAACATTTGCATGTTTTAATTGACATTGTACAATTATGTAATGTTCACTTTCTTGTTTAGATGGCCACATTGTGATGAAGACCTTATTTGACTTTAAAAGCAATTTATTCTAACGTTTGCGTGTTTTAATTGACATTGTACTGTAGTGCTCGCTCTCTTGTTTAGATGGCCACATTGTGATAAAGACCTTATTTGACTTTAAAAGCAATTTATTATAACATTTGCATGTTTTAATTGACATTGTACAATTATGTAATGTTCACTTTCTTGGTAAGATGGCCACATTGTGATGAAGACCTTATTTGACTTTAAAAGCAATTTATTCTAACGTTTACATGTTTTAATTGTCATTGTACAATGTTGTGCTCGCTCTCTTGTTTAGATGGCCACATTGTGATGAAGACCTTATTTGACTTTAAAAGCAATTTATTCTAACGTTTACATGTTTTAATTGACATTGTACAATGTTGTGCTCGCTCTCTTGTTTAGATGGCCACATTGTGATGAAGACCTTATTTGACTTTAAAAGCAATTTATTCTAACGTTTGCATGTTTTAATTGACATTGTACAATGTTGTGCTTGCTCTCTTGTTTAGATGGCCACATTGTGATGAAGACCTTATTTGACTTTAAGAGCAATTTATTATAACATTTGCATGTTTTAATTGACATTGTACAATTATGTAATGTTCACTTTCTTGTTAAGATGGCCACATTGTGATGAAGACCTTATTTGACTTTAAAAGCAATTTATTCTAACGTTTGCGTGTTTTAATTGACATTGTACAATGTAGTGCTCGCTCTCTTGTTTAGATGGCCACATTGTGATGAAGACCTTATTTGACTTTAAAAGCAATTTATTATAACATTTGCATGTTGTAATTGACATTGTACAATTATGGAATGTTCACTTTCTTGTTAAGATGGCCACATTGTGATGAAGACCTTATTTGACTTTAAAAGCAATTTATTATAACATTTGCATGTTGTAATTGACATTGTACAATTATGGAATGTTCACTTTCTTGTTAAGATGGCCACATTGTGATGAAGACCTTATTTGACTTTAAAAGCAATTTATTCTAACGTTTGCATGTTTTAATTGACATTGTACAATGTAGTGCTCGCTCTTTTGTTTAGATGGCCACATTGTGATGAAGACCTTATTTGACTTTAAAAGCAATTTATTATAACATTTGCATGTTTTAATTGACATTGTACAATTATGGAATGTTCACTTTCTTGTTAAGATGGCCACATTGTGATGAAGACCTTATTTGACTTTAAAAGCAATTTATTCTAACGTTTGCGTGTTTTAATTGACATTGTACAATGTAGTGCTCGCTCTCTTGTTTAGATGGCCACATTGTGATGAAGACCTTATTTGACTTTGATGGAGAAAATGGGGAATTAACATTCAAGGTAATTATGAACAAACTTAAATTATTTTAGTCTGTAACGGTCTATAATAATATATCTTCTTTGGAACATTGACTCAAGATAGTTTGTTGAATTCAGTGTGTTTGAATAAACATACAAATTCAAATCATATTATCTTGTCTAAAGTCTAAAATACTTTCAGGCTGGGGACGAAATATCTGTGATAAACCAGGTCAATTCTGATTGGTTAACTGGTAAGATAGGTGGCACAACTGGTATCTTCCCAGCATCCTTCATTGGTGACATTCCAGAAAACCTACCATCATGTGATAACAATACAGCCCCACCTTTTGAAGAGGATGTAAACAAAAAGGTAAACTCAAGAGCAAGAAGTTTTAGCTTAATGTGAATTTTAAACCAAGGATAAAACAATTCTATTCTAATTTAAAAGCATTAATACTGAAACAAACCCAAGTAACGGTATGTAGTCTTGGCACAATTTTACTTTGCCATTGGATGAAATGAGATAAAAGAATGAATGATGAGGTGAGATGGTTAAGGGATGGATTATGATAAGATTAAGATCACCTTCTCCAATGACCTCAAGATTTTTGATGTTCAGCTTGTGATGTTACATTCAATCTGGCATTTTCTATCATTTATGGGATGTCATAAATTTTCAGGAATTTTACTATTATGATACATGTATATGTAATAAGTACCTTCACCAAAATATAGATTTTTTGACATAAAAATCTGATATGACAATTTTATGACAAGGAGTGACTATAGTATATTCTTGCGAGAAAGTATAAGAAAATATATATGCTGCCTTTATATTTCCAGGAGGTGCAATATTACGCAATAGCAACATTTCCATTTGAAGCACAATCCGATTCTGATCTAAGCTTCAACACTGGTGATAGGATCGCAGTGAATGAACAAATTGATGATGATTGGTTATCAGGAACAATTGGATCTCGAAGTGGTGTTTTTCCAAAAAACTTTGTTGAGATCGAGAAAACTTCACCACAAGAGACTTCACCATCGAGTGGTCTCATAAGGACCTCTTCTAATAGTCGAATTAAGACCCCTGAGAGACCGATAGTGACTCCTCAAGGACGCGTGGTTTATGATTTCACAGCAGAAGCAGAAGGAGAACTTTCAATGTCAGTTGGCCAGACTGTGTATTTGTTGGAACATGTTAATGCAGAATGGATGAAAGGAACAATTGACAATGACACTGGTAATTTCCCAGTGAATTATATAGAAATTATTACGCCTCTGCCAGAGTCTCCAAAGCCAGATGAATATAAAATATGATGCCTGTTCAACATCATTTATAGTGAAATATACAGATATTTTATTCTGTTCCATGTCTGCATCTTTCACAAGTAATATTTCCTGATACAGTAGTGTGCAAGGGAACATTCCCTGATGAGTGTATGGGGAATATTCCCTGATGCCAGGAGTGTGAGTGGAATATTTTTTAATGACAAGATTGTGTGTGAGGGGAATATTCCCTAATGACAGGAGTGGGAGGGGAATATTCTTTGATGACAGGATTGTGAGGGAAATATTCTTCAATGACAAGAGTGTGTGTGAGGGGAATATTCCCTAATGACAGGAGTGTGAGTGGAATATTCCCTGATGCCAGGAATGTGAGGGGAATATTCTTTAATGACAAGAGTGTGTGTGAGGGGAATATTCCCTAATGACAGGAGTGGGAGGGGAATATTCTTTGATGACAAGAGTGTGTGTTAGGGGGAATATCCCCTAATGACAGGAGTGTGAGTGGAATATTCCCTGATGCCAGGAATGTGAGGGGAATATTCTTTAATGACAAGAGTGTGTGTGAGGGGAATATTCCCTAATGACAGGAGTGGGAGGGGAATATTTTTTGATGACAAGAGTGTGTGTTAGGGGAATATCCCCTAATGACAGGAGTGTGAGTGGAATATTATTTAATGCCAGGAGTGTTAGGGGAATATTCTTTAATGACAATAGTGTGTGTGAGGGGAATATTCCCTAATAAGAGGAGTGAGGGGGAATATTCCCTGATGCCAGGAGTGTGAGTGGAATATTCTTTAATGCCAAGAGTGTGTGTGAGTGGAATATTTCCTAATGACAGGAGTGGGAGGGGAATATTTTTTGATGACAAGAGTGTGTGTGAGGGGAATATTCCCTAATGACAGGAGTGGGAGGGGAATATTTTTTGATGACAAGAGTGTGTGTTAGGGGAATATCCCCTAATGACAGGAGTGTGAGTGGAATATTATTTAATGCCAGGAGTGTTAGGGGAATATTCTTTAATGACAATAGTGTGTGTGAGGGGAATATTCCCTAATAAGAGGAGTGAGGGGGAATATTCCCTGATGCCAGGAGTGTGAGTGGAATATTCTTTAATGCCAAGAGTGTGTGTGAGTGGAATATTTCCTAATGACAGGAGCGTAAGGGGAATATTCCCTGATGCCAGGAGTGTGAGGGAAATATTCTTTAATGACAAGAGTGTGTGTGAGGGGAATATTCCCTAATAACAGGAGTGTGAGTGGAATATTCCCTAATGCCAGGAGTGTTAGGGGAATATTCTTTAATGACAAGAGTGTGTGTGAGGGGAATATTCCCTAATAACAGGAGTGTGAGTGGAATGTTCCCTGATGCCAGGAGTGTGGGTGGAATATTCTTTAATGACAAGAGTGTGTGTGAGGGGAATATTCCCTAATGACGGGAGTGTGAGGGGAATATTCCCTTATGACGGGAGTGTGAGGGGAATATTCCCTAATGACGGGAGTGTGAGGGGAATATTCCCTAATGACAGGAGTGTGAGGGGAATATTCCCTAATGACAGGAGTGTGAGTGGAATATTCCCTGATGCCAGGGGTGTGAGGGGAATATTCTTTAATGACAAGAGTGTGTGTGAGGGGAATATTCCTCTCAAACAGGAGTGTGAGTGGAATATTCCCTATTGCCAGGAGTGTTAGGGGAATATTCTTTAATGACAAGAGTGTGTGTAAGGGGAATATTCCCTAATAACAGGAGTGTGAGTGGAATGTTCCCTGATGCCAGGAGTGTGAGTGGAATATTCTTTAATGACAAGAGTGTGTGTGAGGGGAATATTCCCTAATGACGGGAGTGTGAGGGGAATATTCCCTAATGACGGGAGTGTGAGGGGAATATTCCCTAATGACAGGAGTGTGAGGGGAATATTCCCTAATGACAGGAGTGTGAGTGGAATATTCCCTGATGCCAGGGGTGTGAGGGGAATATTCTTTAATGACAAGAGTGTGTGTGAGGGGAATATTCCCTAATAACAGGAGTCTGAGGGGAATATCCCCTCATGGCAGAAGTCTTGAGGGGAACATTCCCTGATGAAAGGGGTGTGAGGGGAATATTCCCAAAAATGAGAGCAGTGTGAGGGGAATATTACTTTTGAAATTGACCCAGGTATTTCCTCAAAACATTATTCAATAACTGGTTTTCTATTCACTGCTCTGTTTTTTATTCTGTTAAACTACATACTGTATATGGTGTCATGTATAAAGGGGCCTAGTTCTCAATTTAGGATATTAAACATCAAAGTGTACAAAATATTCACACATTCACAGAGGCTCAGGTTTTTACAGGGAATGTGCCTCAATTTGACAAAATATTCACACATTCACAGAGGCTCAGGTTTTTACAGGGGAATGTGCCTCAACTTGAAGGCAGAAAACAAACAGTGAGCTCTTATATCACACTACGTATATTACTGCTATTGGTTTTAAAGGAATATAATGGCACAGGTGCTTAAATTTGTTATCTTTTCATGTACTTTCTAATTATTTTGTTAGCTTTTCATGTACTTTCTAATTATTTTGTTATCTTTTCATGTACTTTCTAATTATTTTGTTAGCTTTTCATGTACTTTCTAATTATTTTGTTATCTTTTCATGTACTTTCTAATTATTTTGTTATCTTTTCATGTACTTTTTAATCATTTCTAATGTACTTTACATTAGACATGAATGTGTACACAAAATAGTTACTGTTCATGTGTATAATGCATATAAACAGTGGATTACACTTATATTCAATGTTGACACACTTATACTGAATATATAAATAATATGTACATGTACATATAAATTATAGTTAATGCTCAAGGGATGAAAAAGATATTTTTCTATCTGAAAGGTGTTATATCTTGTCAGTTTAATTGCAGGTTTTAGTAATGTGAATTGAGAATATTATATTGAAAGTGGCATAGGTATTCCCAAAAATTGGAATGAAATGTTTGCCTTATTAATATTTCATTGGCATATTCATTTATTTCATTGGCATATTCATTTATTTCATTGGCATATTCATTTATTTCATTGGCATATTTATATATTTCATTGGCATATTGTTGCTATGTAACTCATCACTATGGGATATATATTAAAATATGTAGTCTTGCTTCAAGACTGTTATCCCCCTCCCTCCCCCTCTTATATACTTCTCCAACACAACACCTCCTGGTGTAAAGTTAATAGGGGAGGGGGTCTGGGTCTTGGTGCAAGACTGTAAAATATGTAGATCATTAAATGTTAATTAATGCATTTAAAAATTGGTGCTGGTCACCTCGCTTCCTGATAAATTAAACTACAGATTGAGTTCAGCCTGGCCTCGGAATAATGTAATAACAATGAACAGTGAATATGTTATTTGATTGGTTGAAAATATTGAGCCATGCTTAATTAATTGTTCTGATCAGAAAGTGTATATTAAGCTCTTTTGCATTTGACATTTTGTATAATTGTTTTAAATAGAATGATACAGAGGCATAAAATGTTTATGTTTCTCAAAAATCAAACCAATATTTAGTTTTTATGCAAGGAGGATTGGCTCCCAGAATGCAACATCAGCATTCTGTTCCATATATATTCCATATATGGGCATGTTGTGATACAAAATTCGAATTCAAACAGCCAGCATTTTGTTCACTTCAAAATTTGTATCTTGAATTTCCTAACAAAAAATTCCAAAACTCACAAAAAATGATCAAAATATTGGTTTGACACTTTTGAATTGTTTATTTTGAATTTTTAGTCGGTTTTAATTTCAGAAAATAACGACATTTCGACGTTTTCATTGTTGGAAAATATCAAGGATCGATTCTGGGAGCCAATCCTCATTGGTTTTTATGTCACAACCACTGCCAGTGTTTGGCAGTTGGTGTTTCATATACAATGATAACTAAGATTTTGCCAGAACGAGGCTGGAGGTAACAATGGTCAATCAGACATTTTGAGAATTTGATTTGGAGCATGGCGAACCATTTAAGTATGGAGTAAATACTTGCTCGTGTAGATATCATATCCATTGGTGGATAACAATTGTATCACTCATAAGAGATAGGATATCCCGGAAGTGTGTGATTTTTATTATGTCACCACCAAAAAGTGGTGACATATTGTTATGGTTTACGTTTTTTTGACGGCGGTTGTTAGTTGGCGGTTGGTGATCTGTAACAAATTCTTACAACTTCCAATAACTTAACAAATACTGTTTAGACTGACTTAAATTTGTTTTAAAATCATCTACAAGTTTTCAGAAGTTCAAGTTTGACTTTATAGCTAAGATTTGACCTTCTCAAGATCAAAAAAGGTCAAAAAGGTCTTTTTCCAACTTGCTTCAAATTGACCAATTTTTTTCTCAAAATCATCTACAAGTCATCAGAAGTTCAAATCTGACTTTAGATCTGAGGTTTGACCTCCAATGACCTTCTCAAGGTCAAAAAGGTACTTTTCTAACTTGTTTCAAATTGACCAATTTTTTTTCAAAATTATTGATAAGTTCTCAAAAGATCAAATCTGACTATAGATTGGACCTTCAATGACAATCTCAAGTTCAAAAAGATTTGACCTTCAATGACCTTCTCAAGGTCAAAAAGGTCTTTTTTCATCTTGCTACAAATTGACCAATCCTTTTTTTCAAAATCATCTACAAGTTATCAGAAGATCAAATCTGACTTACGATACTCATAATATTATGAGCAACTAGGTGGTGACATTTTGTCATGTTAATGCCTTGTTATTCATATTTTCATCTTATGTTATCATGACATATTATCTTATGTACATGTTATCTTGACATATTATCTTATGCACATGTTATCATGACATATTATCTTATGAACGTGTTATCTTGACATATTATCTTATGTACATGTTATCATGACATATTATCGTATGTACATGTTATCTTGACATATTATCTTATGTACGTGTTATCATGACATTATCTTATGTACATGTTATCATGACATATTATCTTATGTACATGTTATCATGACATATTATCTTATGTACATGTTATCATTACATATTATCTTATGTACATGTACTCTTATACTGGTGCTGGTCACACATATGTATGCAGATAACAGATTGTATATCTCATGCACATTTATATTTATCATTTACAATGCATCATTTATCCTTCTTGGTTTGCAGGAGTTAACGCAATGAAGTAACAACTATGACTTGATTTTGGGTGGTGTAATATTGGGACATAATCTTTTTTACTGGAATAAACGTCAACGTAGATATCTTGCTGCATTTCAACATGTTAAGTTGTGTTGTGGCTATCAAATGTGAGGAGAATATACTTATAAAATATTTAAAACCTGTCCAGTGGAACGCCTTTCTGTAAGGAACACCTCATTTACGTTAATTGTATGTTCATCCCGTTATTTTAAGTATGTTGTCACTCAATGTTATTTCAAAAGAGAAAAGCAGTCAGAAAACTATGAGCATGCGTCTTCTTGTCAGGGCATGCAAGTCCAAAAGATCTTAAAAATTCCATCTACGTCCGATCCGTTCGTACACAATTTAAGCTCGTTCGTTCGTTTTAAAGGGACCCAACACCATGGTCACATGATCAGTCGTGTGGAGGTAAGCTCCCAGTTGAAATAAAAGCACTGTCCTCCTTTGGTTTCTGTGAAAAGTAGCTAATACCCTTATGTATTGGTCAGTTTGTGTGTCACACGACTAATCCATACCATATGCTTCATTCAACATATTTTATGCTATTGAGCTGCATATATAAACAGTACTTTGCAATAAGGTCATACAGTATACTTACCCCTTGCAAATTGTAATTTATTGAATTCACAGTAAACCCATCAATTTTTAAGAAAACAAAGAATATTGTTCTCATGGATCTATTATTTATGTTAGACTAACTATGAAAATATAAATATGAAATAATATGTTAGCTTGAAGTCATATATAAGATGAAAATATATGTTCATGCATAAATACAGGTGCAATATATAATTTATATGTATATCTATGTCATCTGTCTATACATGCGCGTATAGCCTAGTGTTACATGTGAACAAGATGGTTCTGGAAAGAAATGAGCGTGGCAGATTTGCTAAAAAGCCACATACACCACAAAAGCAAGACCAATTTGAAAGTAAGTTCATTATTCTCAAGGGTACACTTCAAGTGAAAGCTACATTGCTACAGGGTGGCCTATCATTCTGAGACAAATGTATTATCCAACGATTGTGATTTTCGAAGCTAAAATATGATATCTTGAGCAGATGGAAATACATTCTCATGAGATATGTATATATAGTCAAAAGTGATAACTATTTATTGAGTGTAATGAAATGTATCCTTCGCTAACTGCTTTTGTTTGAGATAATTATCATGAAATATTTTTAAATTAATTTTTATGTGTGTCATTGATCCTAATCCACCCTGTAGTCTGGTGTTTGTAGAGCATTGCGACTCGTACAACTTATTCTCACAAATATCAAACCTCATTTACTAATTAATTTTTTGTGTGAATATGAAGAGTCCAAGCATTGCTTTTTTATGTTTATTGTATAGCTATATTTAGCCTTGATATCCATGATTTTTAAAACAAAATCTCACCGTTAGATTTCGAGCTATTCATGTTTACTCATTTGTCTAATTGGAAAACAATGCAAATCTCATTTTTTCAAAGGAAAAAAATTGAAATTCTAAGACGGTGAAAAATCATTAAAAAATACACAGATTCAGAATCCGGCAAGCATTTTCCCTTATTCTTCTCCGTTAAGAAGTTTTGTAAGGTGTTGGATTCCTTTAAGAACGTAGTGAGAACTAGTTTACTGTGGCTGGGGGCTTGGACATTGACCAACCTTGAATATATGTGCATGTGTTGTAAATTGTAATTATAAGTTGACCTTATCGCCTACGCAGACTTATTACTCATTGCACTTACAAGGTCAGTTTTAATGTCATCAATTCAATGACATTGTCATGCGAGCGAGTTATTGAACTTGGTTTTTACTCATTTTTTCATATTTGGTACCGTTTCTTTTTTTTTAAATTTCTTTATATTCTTTTTATTTCTCATTTCTCCATATTTGACACAGTTTCTTTTTTCTAATTTTTTCTTATTTGACATATTTCCTTTTTATTTTATCCTTATATTTAATAACTATTAACTTGGATTCTTGATTAATTATTCCAACGAACGAAGTTCGGTAGGGATATGGTGAAGCCCTCCATCCGTCCGCCCGGAAGATCACTTGATTACTATACTAGTAGACGGATTTTCTTCATATTTAGTGGAAAGATGTATATTGATGAATAGTTGTGCGCAACAACAAAAAATCTAAGATGGCCTCTACTTTGAAAATGGCGGGAATTTTTTTGTGAAAATCTTAAGTTTTTCAGTTTAAAAAGCAAAGTAAGAAATATTATTGTTTGAAATTTAGTAGGAATATTTATTACATCTATCTGTTTTATATATATTCCGAGTTTTTCAACATGACTCCCAGGGGCCAGTGTATGAAAGTTCGGGAAAATGGAGAATTTGCGTTGATTTTGAGATCTTTCTAAAGTATAGCTTTATTATACTCAAATGAAAGGCAATTTAGATTAAATTGCAAATATTGTATCGGTTTTGTAATTTGGGCTTCGTAAAATTCAAAATGGCCGCCTTATGTGGAATTTCGAAATAATTTTCCCTTCAAAGTATGGCTATATTATACTCTAGTTGAAGGAAATTTAGGGCAGATCACTATTTTGGTATTGTTTTCCTGATTTGTGCCTCAGAAAATTCAAATTGTCATTTATCAGTTGTGCCTTTAAAACTCTTAAATGGTCACCCAAATGCTTTCAAAATTGGAATTCAAAACTCCAATGTTTATATTTTTGCGACAAATACAGATTCATATATGTTATAGTGTTCGTTGGAATTTGCTACTCCGTGGAGTTGCCGTTTTCTAGTTTGTTATATTTTTCACTGCACTTTTCTTTTGATATATAACCACTTTGGCAATATTAATGAATGTGATTCCCATCAATTAACCTTGTTCTGCTTCCTGTTCTCTAGACTGATTATTTTTAATAAGTTTCAATAAGTATTTTAATTGTTAACTACACCAATTATGATTGCAATGATATATTTTATATGTCAGTAATGCAAATTAAGAGTTAATACAGAATCGATGGTATTATTGACTCCGTATTTGATTGATTTTATATCATACACTCCTCTCCATAAGTTTGACATCTGGTTCCCAAACTTATATGGGTGTACCGAGAATATCTCGATAATGACTATAACGAAACCAACAGTTCGCAAATATCTAGGTAAAGTAAAAGATGAAAGAAAGCTTTCATGAGAAGTTTTTCTTTTTTTATGAAATCTATAAAAAATAAAAACCATAAGGTGTTCCAAGTTAATCTTCAAAATCATACTTGATGGCACTCAAAATTTTCTTGGCGACGTTCAAAGTAAGTTTTGATGGAGTTTAATGTACGCGTATATATGGGTTATGTTCAAGGAGGTTTTGGATATGGGGTTTACGGTCCCTCAGCTAGATATGCATATCTTTTTAGGGATAATGTGACGATACATTCCGCTTGTTGATTGTTGAAGATACACTCCGCTTGTTGATGGGCATATGCTCTCATGAATAAAATTACTATACCTCAAAAATCATAGGATATACTCTATGTATCATATATCCAGAAGGTTCTTTGAATAACCGAAAGTGGAAAAATATGCCAAAATTAAGATACGGGATATATCCTACCAACTTTTCTCCCTAAAACTCTACTGGGCATTAAATGAAGATATTCGCGTTAAGAATATCACTTTTGGGAAAAAAGAGATCGTAAAAGATTGCAAAACTTTTTTTCTTGATTTTTTCTATTTTGATCATGTGTAAAAGGGTGGATGGTCCTATCAAATTTTGGTCCTACTCTCTATTGATTTATATGGTGACCTAATTACAATTATTTTCCTTATTATTTATACACAGTCAGGGCCAGTAAGGGCCGTAAGGAAAGGGGACCATAATCCCCGGGTGACCATAATTTCTTTTACACCTGTATGTCTGTTATCCCCTCCCCGGCAAAAGCTACTTATTGTATCGTACCGTTAAAAGAGCCTATTGCAAACCTTGTCGTGCACACTAATAAGTGATTTCTCGTTCTTTCAAGAATGTTTGTATTTGAAATATATTTATCTCAGAACTATTTTCCCTGCTAGAGGGTCAATTTTTCCGATTTTCCAGACGATTTTCAAAATTTTTGCGCCTGTTGATAGCGTTCAGGATGTACCTTTTGCTCTGATATCATTATCGGTTACAGTATTAGATGCATTGATGTACATGTAGGGTCTTTATTTATAAATCTGATATAGAATGAGTTCAACTCATCAGGGCCGCTGCATTCCCATCTAGTTCAATGACCCTCAAATCATTATTTTTGTCAACATTTTCGAATTAAAACGTTGTTAAATACACTTTTGAATTTAAAAAGTGAAGTTTCATATCGTACCTTGATTACAATTCGTACTACTTTGCACGAAGGTTTCACACACAGATAAGATGCAGCAGTCGCTCACATACAAATACAAAAGACATCTTTTTTTCAGAAACAATTTTTAATCATTTTTTGATTTGGTACTACCTTTAATTTTTAAATTGATTATCCATTGTCGTTATTGAAAAACAACATTTTAACATTTTAAAGGTCATAAATGTGTTAGAATATGATCCTATTAAACATATTGCCATAAATCAGAAACAAATGGCGCATGCGCAATGGGACTAAAGACAAGTATATACTATGAATATTCTTAATTTTAACACCTTAACATCTTACCATGTGAAATATTTGCAAAAAGCAAATCGACGAATCCATTGACTAGATATTAATATTAAAACTGCCGTTAATTGGATACATTACCACTGACTCGAGACTGTTAAACTCTATTTGAAAGAATGATTAATAGAGTTTATTAAACACAAGAAAAATTAAGTGACAAAATCATAAAGATTTGACACATCTAAGGACTTGAACGATGAGTGTCAATTTTACTGGCTGGAAAAAATCAAGTTTGAATGAAAAGAGTTTAGTTGTTTCAATGAACAAATATAGCAACGTGGTTGTAGTACTTCGCGATATATGTGCAGACTTGATTGTGGGTGTGCTGTTGTTCTGTCAATACCATAAAGATGTATTTCAATTGTAGCAATTGTAGCTGAAGATCATCTAAATGAGGGATACAATCAAAATATCGGATATATTTTATTAAGATCTGCAAAGAACAGAATGACACGTGCATATAACGTGTTTTGTTGGAATGAACGCTCACTGGATTTTAATACAAATTATTTGGATGATACAACTTAGTTCACAAATTATGTGTAAATCAACCAAGAATTTTAATATACCAGTGTTAAAACAGGCAGCTATGACCAAAGACGCTTTAGCGAGTAGTACGGGAACGTTTACGTTACGGCTACGTAGAAATAATGTTTACGGCCCAAAATGGGGCCCCGGTACACCAAAGAGACGCTTAAAACGAAATCTTCCTCGTCTTAGTGACACTAAATATTTTATGTCTTCGACAGGATACAATTTGGTTATCTTACCGAATGGACGAATAACAGGCCATTCGAGGCCGAGCAGATATGGTAGGTTGGAGACACTCAGCATGAAGTAACTCATACGTCATCCTGACGTTTACGTCATTGTAAACATAGACTGGCTCTAAGCTTATTTGACCATTGCGTGCAAAAACTTTTACTTTATAGTTTTTACTTGTTCGGCGAGGTTTTATCCGGGGATTTTATATACACGTATGCCTCTGTCGTGCTTACACTATACGTTGACCGTGTGTAGGAACTCTATTATCTAACGTTTCGTTTTTACATTGAATAGTTAATGCTCTTCGTACTGAATGATTAACATACGGTGACCTGAACTTTGTCCATCTGTCTGCTTGCTTGTTTTATTTGTTTGCTTGCTTGTTTTATTTGTTTGTTGTTTGGTAAGAATCTTAGGCCTATATAAGATTATGTTATTCGATGTTATCAGTTAATAGTCCTATTTTCTCCCGTAAGAGAATCTATATCTAGCCCACAATGCTTGAAATGTCGCTGACTTTGTTCATAAACTTTACGTATAACGTAAAATTCATTGAAACGTATTCAATATTACGTATAACTGTTTCTTCTGCCAGGCTTTCTTCCTTAAACCCCTATACAAAAATATAAACAATACGTAACGTTGCTAGGCAATGCTGCAGCGTTCAAAAGCACGTTATCATTCCGTGATGCACTTTCGACAGCTAGACCCAGGGTGCCAGTGGGCCAAGATGATGAAATCAAAATATATCATTTTTTAAAAGATGATGCAATATTACTGGGCAGAATAAGATAGATGGGCAACAGACTTTGCCATTCACCTTGACCCTCTTAGTAGATAAATTCCAATGTACTTGAATGAGGATTTGTTACTATCTTGATAAGAAGACGAGATCCAATCATGTGCCTAGTTCTCCAAGCACCACATTGGTCGAGCCTAAACCTAAAGGGATAGAATTGAAGAACAATTATTTATAAAGAACAAAAGTAAAAATTCATTATGTGTTAATTTTGTATTTAACACCCCCCCCCCTTCCAAAGTTGCTGAAAGATCATTGTATTTAGATATTTTGAATTAACATGATATATTTATTATGTGTTAATTTTGTATTTAACACCCCCCCCCCCTCCCCGCAAAGTTGCTGTAAGATTAGAAAACATATATATAGTGTCTTTAGTTAGTTTGAATCAACACATCTTGGTAAGCCACGCCCTCTCCATCTCTGTCCTTCTGGAGAGCATCTGCGATGCAACAGAGAGAGGTGCTATGAGTATCAGAATGTAATCAACATGATATACTCTTATGTTTTATGTACCAATTTAGAAAAAGAATATTTCAAGAATGGAGTATATTAAATTTTAGGCGGTTGGGCCCCTTTATAGACACGCTTCGATAAACATATTTACAATAACATCAGACCATGTAAAATAACATGTTTGCACCACTTAACTAATTACCGATTAATTGATTTTTAAATGTTTTACATGCGAGGTTAATGAAATTGTGAAGTATGAAAGCCAATACTTGACATTAATTCTCTGGTTCGGTGTCAGTTTGACACCTTGTGTTTAAGGGTAAAAAATATTGAACGTTTTCTACACATTTTAGAATTATTGGTCTGACTTTCAAATAGCAAGCGGCCTTGTAGTTAAAGTGGTATTGCTTATAAACCTTCCGGCCTATCACACCGATATTTCTTAAAAACGTGGACTTGCATGCCTTTTATGCTTTCTTGGAGGAAACCCTGCTCTTACCCACATAAACTGGGGCTATTTAGATAAAAAAAAAGTGGCATTACAGGGCACTTTTTTTAATTAGGCCCTATTGCATTATTTTTTTAAAATTTGGGCCCACTTTTGGTGCCCCTTCCCCTCTGGATTTTCAGGATCGTCCTTTGTGTTTTGTTAAACATACCCTTCACTGGCGGATCCATCCAGTGGGGATCAATCCCGGGGGATCAATGGGGCCCGGGCCTCCCTCTGTAGGATGGCCCCAAAAGTTTTATAGTGCTTCATTACCTGACCTTTTTGGGCATTAATTAGGCCAAATGAGCCAAAAATGGGCCTTAAATTTTCAAAATTCGGGCCCTATTTCGGGGGGGGTTAGAGGTCCGACATTTATTTTCTCAACTGAAATGTGGGTCCCCCCTGGTAGCTTCCAGATTCGACACTAACCTTCACATTACGAAGGGGATTGGTTTTGCATGGGGAAAGTTTATTTGTGGCTGGGGGGAATCCTGGGGTGAGCCCCCCCCCCTCCCCCCTTACAAAAAGCTGGTTACGGGCATGATCTTAAGCGTTTTGGGTAACAGTATTAACACGCATGCACACTTGCTTCAAATAAGGGACTAGGTAATTTAATTTCATTCCTCATTCTATAAGGCAACAAATCAAGTATATAATTATTTTTAATGATTTTGATCTATCCGCAAATATTGGCATTAGGTAAAAATAAAAGGCCTAATGCAGAAGTTTTCAACTGACTATTATTCACCCGGGATTATTTAGTTTGATAGTATCATATCTGGAGACAATGAAGAGATTTCACACAGTACATGAGATTATCTAAAATGTAAATCTAGTGAATACGTTGGCGTTATACGTTAATTTTGAGCTAAAAACGTTGTGCGAAACCTCTCTATTCTTCTATTACGATAACGTTTACCCATGTCAATGGAGAGATTAGGATATAGTGCCCCTTTAAATGTAGAATAAATATAATTACAATTTATCATTCAAATACAAAACGCAACACTTGAAAAACGATGACCTTAGGACAAGGTATATTCATATTTAGGATGAAGGCTAAATAAAGAAAATATATAGTAAGGAAGTGACAATAAGACAGATTACTGGATAGTAATTGTCTAAAAACTAATCATTAATCGCTGGCGGGTCTTTGATGTGTTATAAACGACCATACAAATCCTTGATGTACTAGCTATAATGTAAAAGTGCTTGTCATTCAAAAATCAACATTTCCGGTTTGGATATATCTTCAATTTATATGATCTATTACACAGTTGTTAATTTCAAAATTCAGTTTTCATTTCGATATCCTTTCTTTTCAATAGTTTAATTTTGCTTTTTAAAGGCCCCATCTATAGTTTGAAAATATGTTTTAACATTTATTTACTATTTTTCATGACTTTAAAAGTTATTTTTGTGACCAATTTAAGGGAAAAAAGATTTTTATTTTTCAAATATGCAAATTTCCCGCCATTTTTCAAATAAAAGTTAACATTTTTTAATCAACAACTATTCGACTATTCATTTACTCATTCCTAATACAATGTACAATGTATAATCCTCTCTCATTCCTTAGCCTAAAACAATGACGAGGTATAATCCTCTCTCATTCCTTAGCCTAGGACAATGTAAAAGACTCATTTGCTCTTTATACAACTATGCTATGTATTATTCTAAATTATACGCTAGTTTGTGACTGTCAGGTCGCTTGTTTTGTATAATCCTCTCTCATACGCTAGTTTCGGACGTTCAGACAACTTACTTTTTATAATTCTCTCGCATACACTTGTTTTAGACGGTTAGATAACTTGCTTTGTAAAATCCTCTCTCGTGCGTTAGTTTGGACGGTCTGATAACTTACTTTGTATAATTCTCTCGCATACGCTAGTTTTGGAAGGTTGGATAACTTGCTTAATGTATAATCCTTTCTCATACGCTAGCTTTTGGACGGTTGGATCACTTGCTTGGTAAAATCCTCTCATAGGCTAGTTTTTGGACGGTTGGATCACTTGTTTTGTAAAATGCACTCTCACGCGCTAGTTTTGGACGGTTGGATCTCTTGCTTTGTAAATTCCTCTCATACGTTTGTTTTGAACGATTAAAATACTTGCTTTGTGTAATCCTCTCTCATATGCTAGTTTTTTGACGGTTACAACTTGCTTTGTATAATCTTCTCTCTCAAACCAACGCTAGTTTTGGACGGTTAGATGACCTGCTTTCTTTAATATTTTCTCATACGCTGATTTTAGACGGTTATATAACTCACTTTGTGTGATCCTCTCTCAAAGGCCAGTTTTGGACAATCATATCGTTAACAGTATAAACTGATACTGGCTCATAAGCTAGTTTTGGATGGTTAGAGAACTTGTTTTGTATAATCCTCCCCCATACGCTAGTTTTGGACGATTAGATCTCTTGCTACATGTGTAATCCTCTCTCAAATGCCAGTTTTGGACAATTAGATCGTTTGCTGTGTATAATTATACTCACTCATACGCTAGCTTTGGACGGTTAGATTACTTGCTTTGTATAATCCTCCCCCATACACTAGTTTTGGACGATTGGATCATTTGCTACATGTATAATCCTCTCTCAAACGCCAGTTTTGGACAATTATATCGTTTGCTGTGTATGATCATACTCACTCATACGCCAGTTTAGGACGGTCAGATAACTTGATTTGTATAATCCTCTATCATACGCTAGTTTTGGACGGTTAGATTACTTGCTTCGTATAATCCTCTCTCAAACGCTAGTTTTGGAAAATAAGATCGTTTGCTGTGTATGATTATACTCACTCATACGCCAGTTTTGGACGGTTAGATTACTTGTTTCGTATAATCCTCTCTCATACGCTAGTTTTGGACAATTAGATCGTTTGCTGTGTATGATTATACTCACTCATACGCCAGTTTTAGACGGTTGGATTACTTGTTTTGTATAATCCTCTCTCATACGCTAGTTTTGGACAATTAGATCGTTTGCTGTGTATGATTATACTCACTCATACGCAAGCTTTGGACGGTTAGATTACTTGCTTTGTATAATCCTCTCTCAAACGCTAGTTTTTGGACGATTGGATCACTTGCTTCGTTTAATCCACTCTCATACTCCGTCTTAGACCAATTGTTGTGTGTCACCTCAGAATCTTGTGGCATCGCTGTTTGTAATTACGCTGGTAATTAATCCGTCTTATCGTTACTTTAATGAATTCTGACGTTTTTGGAGTTCTCCTAATCGAAATACACAATTGAAATCACAAATATCAATTAATATGTCCCTGCTCCAGAAAATTTCAGACGCAATAATATCATGCAAAGAACCAGTATAACAGTTTTTACTAAGCAGTGGACCATACAGAAGTCATGATGTTGGCCTACGCACTTTCGAAGTCACGATTTCATCATTTAAACTATATTTAGTGGTGAGTCGTGATCAAAATGGATGACATTTATCAATTCAGAATATTGAATATTGGATGATGAAATCCGGTTATGTATCACGAATCGCGGGCATGAATGTACATATTCTGCATGAAAGGTTTTTTAAGCGTCGGAAAATGCGTTAAGCCGCGCCGATTTAGTGTATGCATGAAGGGTTTTATTGGGTTTTGAATGGGTTATTAATTTCTCTCAGAATATAGCGCCAAATAGAGGAGGACATACACCTTACCAACTTCAGAAGGCAAAACAAACCCCTATATTTATAAATAATGATATATCTTTAACTAAATTGGTATAAGTAATCGCATGACATGGAAAAGTTAAAAAGGCCAACTTTGTATATGTAGGTGTTTATGCAAGATATATCATACTTTAATACCCTGCGCGCAGAGTCTAGTGAAACTACTGATGACGAAGCTCTCTTTTAAGAAGCGAACTCAAACGAATGCAAAGGGTAATACTTTAATTTTTCCATCCTTGCCTTTCAGCCCTACTTGAAAGAATACACGTGTCGTCAGGAATTATTCGATTAAGGGGCGTCACTACTGGGAGATACATCTCTATAAACCACAGAGGGCGTTTACGATCAACGGTAAATAGAGCATCTTTGTAAAGTAGTCACTTTGCTTTTCATTTTATGTACAATACATTTATCAGATATGTTAAATTTGATCAATGATTTGATGATCCAAACATATTTCTTCAATGCATTACTTGATTACTATTATTAATGATTTGACGATCCGGATATATCAATCAGGTATAGCATTAATCAATCTGTAATGTAAAACTAGTCACATAATGCCTCTTAATATAAAACGCTGGTTTGATGTCCGAGGCGTGTTCAACAAATACAAAGCAATTTTCATGAATAAATTCAAATTGTTCCAAATTTTCGGAATGTGGGATCAGAAACAAAATGCAGTTATTTGTTTGAAAAAAAGACACAGTTCAAACTGTGCGACTCGTAAATTACGATGCTTGTATTTTCAGACTGAAGCAACGGAAGAGACATTATTCTTGGAAAGAATTGAGAGTAACTTTTACTCCACATACAAATCCTATAAGTATTCGGCCATGGACTGGTGTTTGGGCATTAGACACAGTGACGTCACACTAGGTCAAGGACGCGCTGAAAAGGTCGGGTGTAGAACAGGTATGGGAGGAAGGAAGGCAGCCTTCTTTCTGCCCATATCTCCATGACGCTGACCAATCAGAATTTTGGAGGTCGTGTCATCTTACCATGTCGTCCTATTGTGGTCGTTGGATTTTCTCACTGTGTATAGGTTCCAGCACATAGAATTACAAAGGGACACAATATATTTGGAGTTCTGTCTCAGAGTGTCAACAGAAACATGCGCAAATAACGTCATCCATGTGCAAATGACGTCTTCTTGCGCAAACGACGTCCTTCCGTCTAATTTTCCATTAGTCTACGTTTGAGCATAATCAAAAGTATTTTTATTCTAAGTATGTAAAGTATATTTAAAGCCAAAATAATTTTGTGTTTTCGTATATATTGAACAATCATTTATTTTTCCAAATTGGGAGCCACATGCAAACATGCACCAACTTGCATTTATTCATATCTCATATACGTCTGTTTTCTTTGATATTCCACTAAATAGTAAGACATGGCTGAGAAATAATTTGGGATAGATTTACAGTACAATTTCGAACTTTGTTAGTGTTACAATATTGCATTTGTTTGGTACAAATGATGTTCAATAAATATAAAACCTCGAACTTGTAATGATAAGTGAAAATGATACCGATTAAGAAACAATAAAGCGTGTTGTTACTGTTTTATCAATCGAGCTATCACTGATTTAAGTCAGTATACTTTGTTTGAATGAAGTCACTAGTCTGCCGGTCTGAACGGGTACTGTTATTGATGTACATGGTGACCATAAACTCTCTTGACAAGGGCCAGAGATTTTATACTGTAATTGTAAAGAAAGTTCATGGACACCCTGTATATACAACGCTTGTAAATCACTTGACTACGTGACTATGTACAAGGTGGACCAACATGTCAACGTTTTTTTGCTAGTTTATTTCCGCTAGAGATGCACCATTCAATTATGCAATGTAAACCAAAACAAACATATACAGGGTGGGCCAAATGTTATATTACTTACAATACAATACTATATAACAATCAGCAGAGACATTTTTTGGCCCAATTTATTGCTGTTTACGTGAAAGAGAAAACTCAACACTGGAGTGTAAATGCAAATTTTATTGACTTTAAAGGTACTATATTTTTGAATTCCATGGCTTATTTAGAGGTTTGTGTAAAACAATATGAGATTTGCTTATAACAGCTTTTAAATCTCGTTTAAGTTTAGGAGGTTTACATTTTAACCATTAAATACTAGCATTCAATAGACTAGATGCTAGTAGAAATAATCTAGATTTACGTCGTTAAATATTCAAAATTCAGTCAAAGTGATGTCATATTTGTAAAAGTAAAAGTACATCTAGAAATATGGTTTCGAAAATTGTTGATCAACTTTGAAAATATTGCTATCTGGTCAGAACGAGCCACCTGATGGTGAAACTGGAAACTACCTACTCCCACCTGAGTTATTTTATTTGATGACACATTTAAATATTCTGTGTGTTCATAGCAAATAGTCACTTCTGCACGTTTTGGCCCACCCTGTAAATACTTTAACTTGAAGCATTTGGATCGAAGTGCTCGAAATCAAAAGTTATATCGCTTAACAATTAAATCCATTGAGTGAGAATAATGCTTTTTTAATACATTGTGATATGAAACAACAAAATAGCTCATGCAGCAAAGGTTAAATCAATTTTTCAAATTCCACATATTTGTTCAGGGCGGTTATAATTGTTAACATAACATGAAGTTTATTATTTGAAACGTTTTCCACCAAGATATCATAAATTTGTTACCATGGAAACAAGACAACATAAGAGAACATTTTGGATCCTGGCCTGCTTTTTAGATTCATGTGTGCATAGCAATGCGAAATTGTTCAAACGATTACAGCACCACCCCTGCGTTCTTGAGAACTAAAACTAGGGACCCTTCATTATTAGGTACTAAAACTAGGGACCTATCATGCTACATAGCGCTGTGGCATGTCACTTTGCCACATATAAAACATCGATTTAAAACTAGGAGGGGCCATGTTGAATATACACCCATCCACCATATATTTGTGCTGCTCAAATGTTAGTCTTGCTTCAAGACCCTGAACTATCTACTCTAAAAATAGTTGTTCGAATCGATATACTCTAACAATAATTGTTCGAGTAGATATACTCTAACAATAGTTGTTCGAGTAGATATACTCTAACAATAGTTGTTCGAGTAGATATACTCTAACAATAGTTGTTAGAGTGGATATACTCTAACAATAGTTGTAAGAGTAGATATACTCTAACAATAGTTGTTCGAGTAGATATACTCTAACAATAGTTGTTCGAGTAGATATACTCTACCATTAGTAGTTCGAGTAGATATATTCTAACAATAGTTGTTCGAGTAGATATACTCTAACAATAGTTGTTAGAGTGGATATACTCTATCAATAGTTGTTCAAGTAGATATACTCTAACAATAGTTGTTCGAGTAGATTTACTCTAACAACAGTTGTTAGAGTGGATATACTCTACCATTAGTAGTTCGAGTAGATATACTCTAACAATAGTTGTTCGAGTAGATATACTCTAACAATAGTTGTTAGAGTGGATATACTCCATCAATAGTTGTTCAAGTAGATATACTCCATCAATACTTGTTAGAGTAGATATACTCTAACAACAGTTGTAGATAGTACAGGGTCTTAAAGCAAAACTTATCAAAATTGAAAAAGCATAAATAATGTGAATAACACAAAGGGCAGTATTCAAAAGTGCAGACTAATATGTCTGTTGGCCTTATGACATTTAGCATGAGGTTTTTGACATAAGGTTTGCCTGTATATCATTCAGCACATTAATAACTCAATTAATGTGTGATTATTGGCGTTTATAGCTAAAATCAAATGTTGTCGCACATATCGAATAAATGTTGAATATTTATTTCAAACAGATTGTTATTTAGTAATTAAGCATTGTTAAATACACATTAGTGTATGGGTTAAAATGCTTTTCCCCAAGCAAACCCGTTCACTGATTAGATTACAGTAAAACTTGTCCAAATTGCCAATTGGGTGATCAAATGTGTTTAGATTGAGAGGTTACAATGCAACAACATGGGTCAATGGAAATGTTCTTAATGCAATAATCAGTCATATGGGTTCATCAGTCGTACAGAAATTAATAAAAAAAAACTTGACATTCATTTTTAGTCTATATTATATATTAGAGAGGTTAAGCTTTACATTTTAAGAGGGCTACTAGAATTATGAACTTCTAAGGATTAATTCTTTCCTTCGTAGTATTTAGTTGCCCGATTGAGTATCCGAAAAATAGTTGTCCCTGGAAAAAACAATTGAGCCGAAGGGGATATATTATTTCACTATCACGTCGAAGGTCTCATAAAACGTCTCGTTTAGCTTGATTCTCTATTCATGCTATTAATGCGTGCTGCATACAACAAGGATGTGCTATACTAGAATTGCAAATGTTCCATTTATTCTTAAACTGATTACGTCCAGGTAAACACACTCGAAGTGCCCATTCAAGGAACACCCTAAATGCGTTTGGATTTTCGGTGCATCGATCAAGAATGTTGAGGCGCAATTAAAAACATCGTAGGCTTGGTACCAAATACTGTATTTCGTCCTTTGATCATACGTCCTCGTCTGTTGATTCCTAAATACCAGTTGTGACCTCCATATTTATAAGACTTAAGTGAAGTATAGTTATTTTCATGGATTGTGAGAATGAATAAGTTTTCATCTGTCACGTGAGGCTGCAAAATACAAGTAGAAAATAAAATGCAATGAACGAAATTAAATTTTGGAAAAGTTCACCTTGGATACAAGGTTCAATTTAGTTAAAACCAACTTTACAGTTGAATAGTACACTGTAAGTTTAAATGGAACATGGACCATTTACCTTTCGTAAGAGTCAGTGTGGGTTTTTAGTAATATAAGTAGTAAATATTACTTAATTTAGTAAAACTAGATATAAATATTTCAAAACCTGATTTTGAAAATTAGACAAATATTCCCAAAAGTTTTTCGTTACTCCTCGTATTCAAGATTAAAAACAAGGAGTGTAAAAATCATTTTTAAATTATTCAATGAATAATTCAGACAAGCTATTCTTTCATTAGAGTATTTGTCGTATGTAAAGCTAAACTGGTTGAAAACAGAATGATTTACCGTTGATATCACGTTGCTGCTCGCGTCCATGCCTAAATACCGCTGAGTGGAAATGCCTTTGATATGAACTATTCCTGCATATACATGTATCACCTGGACAACACCTACAACATGCAAAATATATACTGGACTTTACAGTAAAACCTAGTACAATGAATACCTCTGGAGCCACAAAGGTGTTTTCACTGAACATAGGTGTTCACTTACAGAGGGGCGGTTTTATATATTTAAGTCGTGGAGTATGTGCTGAGAAGGGACCTTCACTACACTAGACACAGGTGTTCACTAGAGAGAGGTGTTCACTAAGAAATGTTTCACTGCAGTACAATTTCTATGTTTTCCAAAACAATAATTTTATCCCATCATTTAATCTTGTCCTAGGATGTAGTACAATTTCTATGTTTTCTAAAACAAATTATGTGTAAATAAATGTATATTAAAATATGTTCTCTCATATAAATGAGTCAATAAATATACAATAAAATAAAGAACAATGTAATACAATACAACGCGATACAATAGAATATAATGCAATACAATACAACACAACACAACACAATACAATTACAATGTAATACAACACAAGAATTCGCCTCAAATTTTGTGGACTTCAAAGTTTAGTTATGTAGTTTAATTTGTAAAGTTATAGAAAGGGTTTCAGTTTGCAGATCGGCGCGTAGGGCGAAAGTAATATATCCCCGTAAAAATCTGTTACTTGTATTTCAAGAATATAGAATGAAATATTTGTTTTATTTCATCAAGGTAAGTAATGCATTTATAGATGTCGTACAAGTAGTAAATTAAAAGCAGTGGACAAGACATAGACTATCGCCGATAACACATGATCAAAATGTGTGCACTGTACGTAAAAAATATATACAAATGTAAGGTTGAGACGGTTAATGTCAAATTGACTCACTGACACATGATTTGCGCATGCGCAATACGGACTTGAGAGGAATTGAAACTGAGGCTCCTGGCTTGCTCCTATTACGATTTTAATTCATATGTAACAAGCTTCCAATTCTCATTAAGATGACATTTTCAATCTTGACTAATAATGCTTCATAATTAATGATCGCATTACAAAATCCATCGGATTATTTATCTTCTATTTGTCTTGAAGTGGTAAATACAATTGTGTTCGTCTGGAGTAAAAAAGCTTTATCCCAGGAAATAGTCACTCAGTTTCTTATTTCTATCAGCCTATTCTATATTGACAGACCCTGGAGACAATTATGTGATGGTACCAAAAGATTTGATATATATGACTTTTTACCATGGTCAGAGCAATATCAGGTATATCATAGCAAGTGATAAATCACATATTTGGGATAGGGATGATATTGGGATTAGAGGGATTATATGAAGGGTGATATGGATATCATTTTTTCACTCATTCAAAAGAGGATTTTAGATGGATATTTGTCTTGACCATGGTATAAGGTGTTTTTTTATTAATGATTTATTTCCATATATAACAAACATAACACACATGTCGGCGGCTTTGCAGAACTGCATTATAAGCCACAAGTAAACAAGTTTGTAAGAAGTTAGTGAATAACTTTTTTTATATCTAATGGTATGAACATATTTGCCGGGCGAAATAGCATATCCTTTGAATCTTAAAAAGATTCCCGAGAAAATGCGAAATATTTCGAGTTGTTTCAAATCTACTTGTTAATCTGAACTAGTTTAAACATGAATTCATTAAATAAATCTAAAAATCGCTCAAAACGCTATTCATTTTCAATATTAGATTCTGGTGACCGCAATCGGAAATTCACAATGGGATTAAACAGAAACATATTAAACACGATGTCTTTAACCACTTTAGGTCGTTTTTTATATTTGGGTCCATTTTTCAAAAATTGTATCCTAATTAAAATTTCATGGTGGCTTTATTGGAGTGATTTTGACACTGTTGTACTTACTATTTTGATTTCTAAGGTCATGAGATCCCTTCACCTCCCCACTTGGCAGTATCGTAAGACTGTATCCCGTCTGCGATATGACGATCTTGTTGTCGTCACTTCCGGTGTTCTTCTTACTTAGGGGATTTGGATGGATTCGTATATGAGTCTGCATGATATCAATATCGTTGTTACGCGTGTCTATACCTACAACAATCAATGCTACTTCGCTTAATAGTTTTTTGAGTAACTTTGGATTTTCGTTTCACTTGTTTTCGAGATAATACAATCAAATAAGAAATGGATGATGTTTTGAATTCACGGTTTAGCTGAGAAGATAGTATCCCGTAAAAAGGATGATACAACATTTGGTTCCCACACCGGGAATCGAACCCGGGCCACGGGCCACAATTCATGCCCCACCACCCCCCCCCCCCCCCCAATTCAAAAAGTTAGCAGGGATCAGAGATTAGGAACTCGACTCATTTCCTTCCTTACTCGATGCATATGGTCTGTCCTTGAGCTTAACATTCTGATAGTCATAACATCTTTCTGTTTCACCTGAAACATCTCAGGGCTGAGAAGAAAATAGATGTCATGGATTAACATGATGGGAGCTTAGTACCATTATAACCATAGAGAAAGTTGGAACTCCATCCGTGAATGGGAAAACCTTTTGTGAACATTTGAAACAATTTTGACTTGTGTTTTTTAAAAGTCTCTCACGAGATGCAATCGCCCAATTTTGTCAATTGGGTGGGTCATTTACAAGAAATTTTAAGATTTTCACACAATTTTCTTTTGAACTCAAAAGCTGCTTTTTCGCAGACAGAATTAACCAGTATGATGACGTCAATCATGCTTCTGCAGGAAATTTGCCATAAGCCCATTATGATCAAATGCGAAATTATAAGAAATAATTAAAAATTGTTTCATTATATACTTATTTCATCGAAGGCTTCTATATATCATCCCTAAATACCGATTAAAATATTTTAACTTCAAAAAGTACCTAGGTACTACTATAGTTCTTTATTTGATTTTTTAAAAGGAACAATCAATGGGGATTCTCTGTGAATACAAAAAGTGCAAAATAAATCATTTTAATTGATTTTCTTATTTTTTGTTGATAAGACAGGAGTAAGAAACTGCTATAGCAGCTAATGAAGGATGGGTTTAAAAGGTGTGCTGACTGTTGAACAGTTTCTTTGGTGTAGCGACCATTGGGCATGTCCGTCGGAGAGCTGTAGTGTAACGAGCCAGTTACCGGACTTCAATGCCAAGTGCGGGAATCGAACCGAGGACCTTCAGGCAGACGCTCTGCTGATTCGGCCAAAGAGGCTAGCCACTACGGCAGAGACTGTAGTAGCGACTTCATATCGAAGGCCATTACAACAGCATCTCGTGAAATACAGCATACTGTCTTTAACATGAAATGCCCATTTGAATTTTCCTTGGCACCCCAGTTTGTATTTTTTCATTTCAAGGCTGGGATGATTCAAGGCTTTATATCTCCTAATGACCAATAAATAATAACTCGTTTATCAAAGAGTATCATCAATATTACATAGATCTATTTAATCTATGTTATTCAATTAAATACAATGAATAGATAGAATGTTCAGATGACGTTCTTTATCGTTTACAACCGTCTACTGTAATGGACCCGTCGCGATAATTCCCGTATGATCTGCTGGTCACATGGCCGACATCTGAGGTCAAGTATACGTTCTGGAATATAACGAAAGTTCCAAAGAATGACGTATTATTCCGAATTTGTGTTTGTGATTGTACAAGTCTATTAGTAAAGTACTAAATAGCTAGATGATAATCTAATAGACCGGTAAATTTCTATGGTGTATTTATAACCGGTATTTATAATTGAATTCCCGGTTTCAGGTCGAGAGGTCGTCTCGACATCATCTTCTCAAGGTTAAATGTTTTTACTTTCGGGCCATGTATCAGAGTCACCGTAGGCGATCGCGAAGTTAAATCTAGTGATAGATAATTTTCAAGTTGTCCTGTTATAATCAAAACTTGAAAAATATACTCGTTCAACATCCGACGCCGCACTCATTCTTACAACAGGCAGTTTTTGATTGAAGAGGTTGAGACTGCCTGACTGCCACACCACAATCATTTGTGGTAAATCGTGACACCGCAAACTGTCATTTCGACACTCATCACTAGAGGTGTCAAGTATTAACCGGTTAACCGGTTAACCGCCGATAATGCCTTGACCGGTCTGAGTTTTTATGGGCGGTTAGTTGACCGTGTATAATTCTGTTATTTCCCACGCTTATTTTGCATGCTAATCCGTTTCGTTTTATGGTGTCAGTTTCACGTAAGCTACTCATACATGTCATGAGTCCCATAACTCCTTACAAACATCCAATCAGCAACTTTAATCCCTGCCGCATTGCTTTCCCGCGCTTACTTTGCATTTTAATCTGTTTGTTTTCAAGCGTCAGTTTCATGTGAGCTACTCATACATGTGATAGGTCCGATAATTCCTTACAAACATCCAATCAGCAACTTTAATCCCTGCCACATTGCTTTCCCGCGCTTACTTACATAGAATAGCGTAAAGCTTGACGAACGTAAAAAATAAACGCCGATATATCAATTTTCCAATTTTTTTCAACTTTCAAGATCGAAGATGAAGATTTCATTTGAAATTATAAGTTCAAATTTCCCGCCGGTTAACCGACTTTAACCGGTAAAAAACCCCGGTTAACCGGTTAATGCTCAAGCAGTTAATTGACACCACTACTCATCACATTTTTCTTACTACATTTTTATCACAAGGTTGGGTTCTATTAGAGGGATTTGAAAATGAAAGGGTCGAAATAATACTGAAAATCATGTGTTTAACGATCACAATGTACGTACCGTGGAGAATTTGTACGTCAGTTATGGGGATGCAACGCAAGGCCAGGAAATCAGCAGAAAGACGTACGAACACGATAACGAGGTCGGTAACGCCTTTTGTGAACATGAACTTCACGCATTCAAATGTGAATTACGCGCTTTCGAACATGAAGAAGAGTTGTAACTTGTTTATGGTATGACATTTGATAACAAAAACGCCTACAAAGTACTTCTAACTCCCATGCATACTAGTTTTGAAACCGTCCTATCGTGTTCTAAAAAGTCGTAAAGCGGTGTTAAACAGTTATAGATGTACCTACTCGATGAAAACCAACTGCAAATTTTGATAAAAATTTATTTCTTCATCCTAGGACAAGTCCTTTGAAACGATTTGTATTTGTTTAAAACGCTTTTTGCATGGAGTAATGACCGACAAAGGACGTCGAGTTAGGTCTGTCTGCGAATAGGATGAACAAGCCGCAAAGGAGGTGGACGCAAATACTATTTTGATTAGGCTCGAAGCTTTGGAGCGTCATCCCATCGGAGCACGTCCATGAAGTTCCCAAAAAGACCATGACAAGTTGTAGCTACGTCCATGGGCTCTGGTGGTAGAGCCCATGCTACGTCTTATATCCGTTCGCGTTCTTAGTGCGTGCATTTCATTCCAAGTAGGTTGTCCTTCGGTATAATTCTCGTATTTGTGGTTCCATCTTCAAAAGAAGAGACGCGAAAGATTTTCCTTAAAAGGTCAAAATATTTCAAAATAGCTACGAGAAATGTATCGTGGGAAATTAGGTTGACCAAATAACTAAATTTTGTCCTTTTTGAGAGCTTTTTTTATCTTTTCGTACCTTCTCGATTAAAGAGCGAACCACGAAAGGGAAAATTGCAGAATTCAATGGTCGCACAAGATTAAGTATACATGTGTCAGATTTCAGTTAAAGCATCACTTAGGGGAATTAATATACCCTAGACCCTAGAGTAATAGTCGAGGGTGTAGGAGTACACCTACTTTCTTAATTTGAAAGTAATAAGTCACCACCCATAACGTTTCATTTGTTACAAAATCTGAAAGTAAGAGTAAGACTTCACATGGAGATATGCTGAGTACGCTTAAATCAGTTTTTGACAATTTTGACTTATCCAGAGGTTCAGTATTGTATTAACAATGTAGTCCCTAAACAGAACAATAAGATGCAAAATGTCACCACCTGCCATTTGTTATAGACGCCGAAGGTCCATCACCAACCACAGAACGCCGTCCACTATTTAAACGCCGGAGACGTATAATAAACAATATCTCATAACTATCATCACTTGTGGTGGTGACATAATAGAATTGGAATATACGTTTGACAGTCAATCGAATAGTGAGGACCTCACCAGGGGCGTAGCCAGCTTTCAGTCAGCTATTTTCTTCTTCTTTCTCATGGTTTTATTTTTATCGGTTATGATATTTAGAGTTCTTTTGACCACATAGCTTCAATGGCATTCCAGAAATGTGAAAATTCGATTCAAATGAATCTAGTCATCCTGGAAAGCTCCATTATAATTGAGACCATTTTTCCCAGAGTTTTGAAATCATGACAATATTTTAGCAATTTTGTATGAAACATCAGAAATTTTATGAAAAGTGTTCAGACAGATGGATTTTTCAAATATGACTGTTCACTGTTCAAATTGGGAGGTGTTCACATTTCAAGTTTTTTTAACATGGGAGTCATGGGAAGAAAAAATGGGATCCAAAAAAGTGTTCAGATTTGAAGGTGTTCGGATTAGCCAGGCGTTCAGATTTACAGGTTAACTGTAATATCACGATATGACAATATGCTAACCAGCTATGCATTGTGCGGTGAACTACTAAAATTATTGACCGCTCTTTAACCAATCAGAGTTGAGTATTTTATTTGAGGTAGTAAGAATAGTAAAAACATTTTTTTATTATCGCATTGTGCCTAAACTTGGGCTTAATAAAATAAGTACTTTTCATTTGTGTCAGAGACATGGAGATATTTATGTCCCTGTAATAATGATAAGTGCATGTCTTAAAACAAAATGATCTCGTAAAAGCATACAATTTGGATACATTTTCATCATATTCATACATGGTAACGATACTACGTATGTCTGTATCAAATATCAATGAATGTGTGTTAGAAGGAACACACGATGTACAACGGATTTGACAATCCCCCCCCCCCCTGGCTGGCCAGAAATTCTTTCAAAATCATGCAGTTTTACACCATTCTGAGCACTTTTCGCATAATTTTTTGCCAAAACTGTCAAAACGCCCCCCCCCCTGGCAAAACCTTCCCCTTGGTAAAACCGCTCCCCCCGGTTAATCCTGGCTACGGGGTAGTCTTACTGTTTTGGGATTTTCCCGAGGATTTCACTCCTATACAACTCAGAGGTGTACTCGTATAGGAGTGAAACCCTCGGGAACTCTTAATAAATATGTGCCGCGCCATTTTGAGCATTTTTCATGTCAATTTCCTCTCAAGATTGAATGTTTCGAGATTGTCCTCCTGCGCATACCTATCCAAATTATTTAAAGTGAACCCCAGGTGGATTTTAGAATCTTTTATTTTGAGACATGTCTTTCTAGGAATGTATTAGTAAGGCAGACTTTTGACAAGATTGCATCCGACATTTACACTCTTTAGTTTTTGTAGTCATTTTTAAGTACTTCAGAATCTATTGCAAAAAGTGGCTTTTTTTGGCCCACCCTGTATTTCTTGTTCTTCTTGTAAAAAACAAACAATCAAAAAAGATTTAAAAAGATACATACCCATAAATTTCTCTACTCCTAGAGGCCTATAACCATTTCCTAATTTTATAAATTCTGTCTTTTTCTTCCTCATTAGAATCCTAAAAACTTCCAACATCACACCAAGCCTCAATTTGGCATTTTTCGTCAGCTCATTCCCAAATTTTGGAATTTTCTCCAATTTCTTCGATTCATTCCTAATTTTTATATCGGTCTGTGTTATGTCAATCGTGTTCTTTGAAATCATTGCGAGCCATATCAGTCTTAATAACGGGTTCAAAAGCATTATCAACTCTCTCCTGTAAACTTTTATAAATAACTTTATCTCATATGAACAAGATATGTCTGGACAACTCCCTCATTGATAATGTAATTTTGCACTTTTCCATTTGATATTATTAAAAAGTGTATTTTACACGACAATAAGTTATTCCAATATCATCTGCTAGAGTTACTATCTAATGGCTTACAACAACCCTGAATCTAAACCACAAACCTTACTCACCTCTTACTTTAACATTTGATTTGCAGTCTACCCTTTCCAGTAGTTGATTTATCCAAAGGATAGGATACATGCAGGGGTGTAGCCAACTTTTAGTCAGAGGGGGTGCGATCGCCAAAATCATTCGGTTTTCAGTTAGGGGGGGGGGGTGCGATTGTGGCATAAACAAGCCAAAAAATAAGATTTATTTTGAATTTTACAAAACTTCCTTCAAAATTGAGCTAGAAGCTTCAAATAAAAAGCGTTTTAAAGCTCTTTTCTTCTTCTTTCTCATGGTTTTATTAGAATTGTTCCTAATTAAAAGAGTGTAGCTGAAGACAAGCTCTTATTAAGGGTATATCTTTATTGGTATAGGCAAAATTATTTCATGAGTAATGCGATAAGTGGCAAGTACATTACATGAAGCTCACTTTTAAGGGATAACCTATAAAAGTGTACAGTATGCATATAATGAACCCTTTCAATAGTTCGATTCTGATTCTTTAAAAAAGAGCTTATGTATGTGTATTAATATGAATGCGATCAGGCCAATGGTATCCGAGTTATCAATGGGGATGTATTGGCTGAGTGATAGAACTCCTTTAGAGAAGGCACATTAAATCCCAATCGATAAGTGAATTGTTCATTCGGGTTCAACCTTGGCCATATTTTAGGGCATTATCTGATCAAATTTCTTGGTCTTTACATGGGTTTTCAACTCTAATTGAAAGCCCATGGTCTTAAAACTGATCCGACTATGAAATGAAATCATTTGTATTTTATTTTTGATCTATGCATGGGTTATATTATCATTTAAATATTTGGTTACTAAAAGTGCTCAAATTATTCTCAATCCAATGTTTATTCAATGTTTGTCATATATGCTCAAACTCAACATGGCCAGATGTCTTTTTTAACTTTTTTAACTCTTTCTATTCTGCCTTAGTTATCAACTGCCTTTAGACTGGAAGGGGTTAATCTTTGACATCCAATTGCTCTTCTTCACAGACCTGGAATCAGGAAATTAGTTTAATTTTAAAGAATATTATTACTTTTCATAAGTTTAAATTCTTTTCAAGTGTGCAGAGCTCTTCAAACTGAAGGCAATCCCAGGATGCACCACAAAAAGGAATATGCTTGATTGAGTATTGAAAGTTGGATTGTGGGTAATATTTTGACCTATTGTATTGTATTGTATTTTGTTTACCACCAATGAAGGTGAGCAATACCTCTAGGGTATATCCTGTATATATACGGTCGTAATTAACGCATAATCATGGAAGGCAGATTCAGGAATCCCTCCTTGAAGGAGCCCTGTGTTCTTTTATGTGCACCCAGAGGTACCTGTGCTACTGCTGAGCTATATGGGTGGATGTTTAAGGGAACATATTTTGTCCTCTCAATATTGGAGAGCTCTACTCGGGTAAAAAGAATTACTCTCCTGAGCACCACTTTGTTTGATACAAAATATTCACAATCTATTATAATACCACACATATTCCTATAATACCACACATATTCCTATAATACCACATATATTTCTTACATTTTCAACTCAATGAAAAAGACAAGTCATTAACATGACAAAATGCCACCACCTAGTTGCTTACAATATCATGAGTTAAATCTTAAGTCAGATTTGAATTTCTGAGAAATTGTAGATGATTTTGAAAAATAAATGGGTCAATTTGAAGCAAGTTGAAAATATTCAATCAAATCCCTATCTCATGACATCTATTTTTCTTCCATTTGTTTTAAATAGAAGCCAGTTTTTTTCACTTACTTGTGTGGTTCTATGACATCCCCTCTCTCCTCAGCATCTGAAAAAATATAAGACATTGTACAGTACTATGTTTTGAAGCCGTACAATATAAGCCATTGTACTACACTTTGAAGCTGTACACTATAAAGCATAATAGGGCATTGTACTACATTTTGAACATATACAATAATACAGCACTGTTCTAAATTTCAAAGCTGTACAATAATCTAACATTGTCTTACAGTTTAAAGCTGTAAGATATTTGGGCATTGTACTACATTTTAAAATTGTACAATATCAGGCATTGTACTTCAATTTAAAGCTCTGATTGGGAATTTCTATAATATTGGTTAAAACTGGAAGAAATTTAATCACTATAGTCTGCATTTTAAATTAGAATTTTGCAGAATTCAGAACAATTCAGAGCGCCAGTGGAGGACTTTATAACTTAAGCTCTTTATGGACCTGATGAGAGAGAGAGAGCTGTTTGAAGCCATGGACATGTTTCAGGCCCGTAGCCAGAATTTGCCAAAAGGGGGTTCAGCTTTCAAAAATTTCCAGGGGGGTTCACATTTGGCAATTTTGGCCCAAATATGGCTAAAATCACTTGAGAAGTGCTCAAAATGGTGAAAAACTGCATGATTTTGAAAGAATTTTTGGCCAGGGGGATGGTCGCCTAGCCTGAACCCTGCAAACCCCCTCTGGCTACGGGCCTGTGTTTTACCATGAATCAAACAGTCAAAACATTCAAGTGATGCTGCATTCACCCTACACACTACTGCTATATCCCAGATCTGACTATGATGCCATCTTTTATGCAGCAAAAAGTTTATTTACTTCAAGAAATGGACATATGTCATCAGGTTGCAAATCATAACACATATCAGCATTTGACATAAAAAGCTAACCCTACCATAGGTAGAGAGTTTATAGAGACAGACATTTCAAAAAAGCAGCAACCGTTTGTAGAGTAAACGAAGTGTTTGTACATGTAAATTGTAGATATACAGTAAAAACTGTCTAATCCACAAAGCCCCAAGACTGGCCAAAAGTATCTTGATTGGCAGGTGTTCACATTTCAAGATTTCTTAAAGCTAAGTTCACACCAACTGCGCTTTAATGCGAGGTGCAAAGCCACATTAAAGCGCCATCAAAGCGCTGTTGGTGTTAACTTTGCTTAAAAGGGAGATAACAAGAGAGCGAAATTGGGATGAAGTTAATTGAAAAATAAGATTTCTCAGTCCAAATAAGAATTATAGTCAAAATTCACAATTTCAGTCAGACATTTACACAAAATCAGTATGTTTTAAAATCTCAGCAATAATTATTCTTAAAAATTAGCCAAAATCTCACATTTTAAGCTCCTTTGAAAAATATGGGTTTTTGAAAAAAAAGATGAAGAACTTACCTTTAAGAGTTTCTACCAACTGCCGAGTGAATAGTTCTTTAAATGGACGCATATCCCGTACTTGCTGTGCACGTTCTACGTTCTTTTGTTTCCTAATTGCACTCCCCACACTAAGGCCGATCCATTCTGCTTCCTCTGGCTGAAACACACAGAGATATAAGTGAGATAAATATTTTTTTATATTTTTTTTTAAATTTATTTATTAGGATAAAATGCTTTTACAACAAATATACAAATATAATGTTTGAAACAAGAGACATTTAACATTGCAGAATCTATAATTTGTTGTAAAAATAACAATACAGAAAAACACAGAAATTATCGACAACTATTTCAAAATCTGAATTGTAGGGTCACATTGTAATATCCTAAATTGTATTGTATTGTATTGTATTGTATTGTATTAAATTGTATTGAATTATATTGAATTGTATTGTATTGTATTGTATTGTATTGTATTGTATTTAATTGTATTGTATTGTATTGTATTGTATTGCATTGTATTGTAAATTATATAGAGATTCTCACAAGTATATATAAAACAAAACATTTAAAACTGATCCTGGTCCAACATCAGCCTATAAGACACTCATATTACAAAGAAATGGAGGTATCTGTTAATACTTTCCAGGGGTTAGCAGGGTTTGGGCGAACCCCCCCTGGCCAAAAATTCTTTCAAAATCATGCAGTTTTTCACCATTTTGAGTACTTCTCAAGTAATTTTAGCCATATTTGGGCAAAAATTGTCAAATGTGAACCCCCCTGGAAATTTTTGAAAACTGAACCCTCCCTTGGCAAATCCTGGCAATGGGCCTGCTTTCATACAAATTGATTCAAGTGAAACAAGAACTTCATGGCAAACTTTAGTCAGGAATCAAATTAAATTAAAACATTCAATCATAGCTAGCTCATTTTATGAGAAATTTCACATGTCACAAGTCTTTGGGGACTTCTTAGCTATCATAACCAGTCTCCTATTTTATTGGAATTTATTACTTGGTGAATTAGTCCATACACTTGCCCCGTTAAATTTCCCCAGGACTCATTAAAATATCTCATTAAATTCTCCAGCCTAAACACTGTCAAATTATGCTCATTTAGACATTTTTAACTAATTAATATTTCTTAATTGAGATTCTATCTGTTAAAATGTGTAAACTTTCAAATTAATCAAAGCAATTACATGATTTTCTGTCATTTCGGGCAAGTTATGAAAACTTGGTAACTGGTGTTGTTTCTAGCATGGGGAGATGAGTATCCATGGTAACTAGTGTTGTTTTAACATGGGGAGACTGTCAGTAGTTACTGGAAGATGTTTCAGGTATATATGTTACTCCAAATTTCCATTTTATTTCCAAAAAACTTTCTTAATTTCACTGATACTGATATCTACTTGTTGAAATAATTTATTCCATTCCATGGCGTAGGATGGGGAGATGGGTGCAATCATACCCCCCCCCCCCAACAACCATAAAACAACAAACAAGCAATTTCGTAAAATTTGTTGACAAAACATTATAAATTAAGTGCTTAGAATGCACCATATACTGTACATTGTAAATTTCTGCATCTACCCCCACCCCTTCACCAGTGGGGAGGATATATTGCATGTGGGGGGGGGGGGTCACAAAACCATACACTTAGAAAAGCAATCAGAATTCCATATTAGATGCAATTAAATCAGCTTGAAAATCAACACATTTCTTTTGATGTTCTTACACACATTACAACTAATCATTATGTTCTCATGTGATTTCCCTTACAAAAAATAACACAATCCACATTTTCTTAATATCCCAATTAAAACCATAAATAAACAAATACATATTAAAAACGTTGAAATAAAAAATTACATTACATAAGTTCCTCAATGTTTGTCCAAAATAATCAGTAATCCTTTTAATGTTAGATTATTACAATCAAGGTACTGCAGATATGTACCCAGGGATATGTAGAAAGTGATTTGGATAATTTGTAAGGGAATAAGATCTGTTTTCATGATAGCTGCTTCCTTGTAGTAGATCACAGAACGCTAATAATGTGAAAACAGAGATAATACATAGACAATATAGATAATAGCAAGATAAGTACAAAGCTACAAAGCCTACACAAGAAATACATAATTAAGATTACGTAAAGTAATTAAATACAGTATTTTAATTAGACTGGAAACTTTTGAACTTTTGTGATTTTATGACCTTGTGATCGTAGTTATATAAGATCTGAGGCTTATGGTTTCATGCTTTGTGGAATGACATCATCATTTAATCGGCCAATCGCAACGGAATAATTATTCATATAGGTATCCACTGGACCTGGAGGATCAACATCTTTGCATAATACAACTGAACATTAACAAATGACACACGTGATTCAGTTATTTCTTAATTAGACTGTCAACTTCACAAATTAATTTAGAATCTAAATACAAAGACACTGCCATTAAGAAAGACACAGAATGACAAGCGATATGGAGCATGGATCTGATGTTGTCAAATATTTGGGGGCAAGGATTGACAAATTCTATAGGTGAGTTATGTAGTTATAAATCAATTTTGCCTTTTATAAATGTATCGTATATTTAATTTCACCGAAGAATGTTTAGAAACAAAAAAATGCATGCATAAAAACTGGATCTGGGGTATTTTTGTAGGTACAATTTCAGGTTTCCAGATTCTTTTTAGCTCGAAGTTTTAAACCCAAATCTTTAGACGACATCTACTGATTAATATTCTTTCTGATATTTAAAAATCAAAATTTCAATGTCTCAAATATCTTAAGACTAACAAATCATATTTTTGCTTTATTATTTTTATTGGCTAAAATTACGTTTTGTCAATGAACCTGTTACACAGAAAATCAGAAAAACACAGGTGAACATTTGAAATTCTTAACAACCGATCTGACAACTGATGAGCTATTTTAGATTTAAATATGAACATATGTCCAATGTTCCAATTTAATTATGATTGGGTCTTAAAACAAACTATTCTCAACCGCTAAGAATACATTTCATGACACTTTTGATTAGGCCAATCACCATAAATAACTGAAAACAAAAGTCTTCATCCCCTTAGAATAATCCTTTGTACATTTTTATGACCCCAGTAATCATTATCAGATTTTATCAAATTGTTTCAAAATCATTTAATCACAGAGATGTGAAATACTGAGCAATTTGAGGAATATCAACGGCAGGTTTACTTGTGTAAGATGGAATTTACAAGTCTAATTATTATGCAAATTATTTCATCATTTGCATGGATGGGCAAAGCATGGAATGAAATGATGGGCGATAGCCTGGGGGTATATCAGGAGATTTCAAGGATGAGTTGATGAATGGACATGCTCAAGTTGCATTCTGATGAAAATCTGTGATTGTATTTATAATATTGACTAAGCATCCACAGGGAGCAAGTCACCCCCCCCCCCCTTATATCCTACAAACTTTTATTTGAGGGGGGTGACTTACTCCCTGTGTAAGCATAACATATTCCTCCTTATACAGACCCCCCCCCCCTTAAACTTCAACAAATTTTATGAAGTAGATACAAGGGAGGGGAGTCCAGGGTCTTGAAGCAAGACTACAAATGACAAAAGACATTCGTCATTTTACAAAAATACAAGATAAGCTACTTGTAAGAACCTCACTATTTGAACTATAAACTGCAAATAAATATTTGTATTACCGTAATTATATATACATATATCCTACATCTTATAAAATCACAAGATATGTCTAATGACCACAATTCTTTTTAATTACTTTGTGTTGTTGACAAAGATAGAAACATTAGCTTATTAGGGATCAGTCCCAAGATAAAATAGTAACTTTGGCCAGTCTTTCTTTGATCATTCAAATTGTCTCTTTAAGGCTATACCTTATCTTCAGCAAAAGTACATTGATCTTTTTATCTTTTTCCCAATTATATGATATTTTTCAAACATGGAACATTATTATTCAATGTTAACCAGAAGGTACAAGATTCTTACAATGCACAATGCAATCTCAGACCTGTAGCAAGCTTTTGCCAAGGGTGGGGGTCACTTTTCAAAAATTTCATGGGGATTCTCATTTGTCAACTTTGACCCAATATCACTTGAAAGGTGCTCAGAATGGTAAAAAACTATATGATTTAGGAAGATTTTTGGCCTGGGGGTGGGGGGTGGGGGTGGGCTACAGGTCTGAATTTGACTGTAATAGTTCAACAATAATTTGTAGCAGATCAGGTTCATAGCAAGCTTTTGTCAAGGGGTTCACTTTTTAAAATCTAGGAGGAGTTCACTTTTGACTATTTTGGTCCATTTCAAAAGGTGCTCAGAATGGTGAAAAACTGCATGATTTTGAAAGAATTTTCAGCCAAGAGTGGTTCGAACTCCCCTTCCCTCCCTAGCTACTAGCTACGGGCCTGTAGATTAGTGACTTCAAGTTATCGAAGCCACTGAGATCCATTCTGATGCAACCCATATCTCTGTTTACAAACTTCAAGGTTAAATAATTAAAATATAAAATTTATCTAATGTGAACACTACATTAACTGACCAAAAGTGTTTGGATAGGTGGATGTTCACATTTTGAGTTTTTCAAACATTGAAATATATGGCAATATTACAAAATTGGGACTGAGGAAGTTTAGATTAGAGAGATTACTCATGTTAGAGAGATGTTCGTATATACAGATTTTTCTGTAATATAATGCAGTGATCATTTGTAATGATAGAAATCCGAGTATAATGGCATGAATACATGTAGAGAACCAATGATTGGGCAATTTCAAATTTTGAAATCCAAACTCACACTGATCAGTTCTATAGTCAAGTTTTCACAGTAGGATATCAACTGATCAATTTGAAATGGAAATTCTGATAATAACTAATTATAATGCATTATGAAATAACTATCTGCTAATGTAATAAAGAAGCAGGGGACAGTATAAGGTGTGAAAACTTTGGATTTGTGCATCCTCGATTATAATCGATAATCGTGTGAAATTTTGAAATTTGATATGCATCATGCAATATTATATCACTGTTTTTTTATACCACAGATACTATCAGATAGAATCCACAATTCTAATTTCTAACTTATTTTCGTTATAAAACCAGATTTTCTTTGAAATAAATGTTGCATTCGGAAAAGGGAAAATGTTGCATGAGTTCAATACAATTCTGCAAATAATCAAAAATGTGAAATCATCAAACCATAATGTTTTAAAAAAATGTTTACACCCTTAATCTATCAGTCAGCCAAGCTAATCTGAGAAGACAAAACTAAGCTCTTATATACAAATTGCAATCATTTTATGATCTAATTGTTTAATCCTTTGAAAAAACATCTGATAGTCTCAGACGGTTTAAAAATTCATGACAATGATATGCATGTCCTAATTCCATGACACCAATCCTATAGACAATGTCTTAATACGCTAATTATCGCCACCCTATACTGTTTTCTCTTAAGCAGGGGGTTTTAATTGCAAAAGGTGTAAAAAGGATCGCACAGTCTGAGGGCAATTCACAATGGCAAAAGGAACATCAAAACATCAGGTTGTTAAATGGAAATAAAAAATCTGTGAAATCGCCATACTGATTAATAAATCATTTTTATAGCGTAATTGAAAAAATGAACTAACCTATTAAAAGATTTGTAAAATTGATGAATAACAACAGACAAGTTCTATTCGAATAATAATACCAAAACATTAAAAATCAAATGATCTAGACTTAATAGATTTGATTAAAATATAAAATGAGTTATACCATTTATATCAACAGACATAAAACTTGTAAATGGATGTAGATTTGCTTCAAATTATAAGTTTACACCGAGTACTAAAAAGAATTCCTCAGAAAAATTCATAGGTATCAGAATATCAGTATGGATCGCCCAGATTTAATTTTGAATGAGTTCTCGAATTACAATTAATTTTGATTTTACATTTCCAAGTTCTGAAATCTCTCTTATCATTTTAAACATCAATTTTGATGGCAGAATAATTAAATACCACTGCTATCAAATCTTTAATTTACGAGGTTGTTCTAAAATAAAAACGCCCAAAACATAAAAAAACGATAAGACATGTGTGTCTATCTGTTAATAAAGAACTAAATTGGGATTACTACTTTCAACAAATTGCTAATTGATTTTTGAATTTTGAAAGTTAAACTACGATTATTTCCGCGCTGGTGGCTGGGGATTCACTTGTTCAGTTTATTGTAATCATATAAATGTGAATTTAAATTAAGAAGTAAGATCAGGTTTAACAGCCCACTTCAAAAATAGATTATGAACTGTCTGAGGATAAGAGACCCACAGTTTTCACTATTTTGAGCACTTTTGAGTGATTTTGGGCCAAAATCTTCAAACTTGAACCTCCCTGGAATTTTTCAAAAATTGAACTCCCCTTATCAAAACCTGGCAACAGGGCTGACTGCTATACTTCAAAAATGAATCATGAACTGTTTGAGGATGATTTAACAAGAATGTTCGGTTGTAGATGAAATTTTATAAAAACAGAAGATAATTTATAAGGGATTATAACTTTACCTATATTTAGATATTGTTTATCATCTTAATCATTATTTACCAAACAAATAGCATAGGCAACTTTCACCAAAGGAGCTCCTTTATTTTCTGAGGGTCTATTTTTTAGGGGATCTCAAAATTTCATCAAAAATGCATTTTGACATAATTAACAGTATGATTTCACCCACATAGTTTTCAAAAAGTATACTTCTTGAGTAAATTGATGGGGGGTATATTGAGACTACATTGGTCTATCCAGGAAAAATGTTATATATTACAGTGATCTCCACAGGATTTTTTCTCAAGTAGGTGCAAAATTCTCCTTTTTACAATTCATACCAAAATTGGTCAGAATATGCCCATTTTCCATGATTTTTCTCATTTTCAAGTGGGTGCAAATGGATTTTTAGGTAGGTGCAAGCCTATTTTCAAAATCTCAGGTGGGTGATGCGCCCACTTGCTTTAATGCTGTAATTACTGTACTGGTCTGTACTGGTATGTAATAATTAGTACTCTATTTAATATATATATACAGAATATTCATTTTCCCATACATTCCAAGGAACATTAAATATTTAGATTTCATGACAAGCTTAATGATTGTCCAGAACAAGTGACAGAACAAAAAAAATTCAACAAAAACAAAAGCTAAATTTAAGTAGAGTATTTAAAACACCCCGGTCCAGCGGAGATGATACTGCATCAAATCAATCATGATTGCCGAAACAACAGGTATAAAAGTTAATTTTCCACTTGTCTTTATCTCAACCTGGCATAACACAACAATACCATTAATAGAAGTCTACCTTAAAAAACAACTCACCAGGAAATTACAAACTATGCAAATTAGTCGAAAACAATTATACAAATGTTTTAAGATTTGAGTTTTTAAAGTGCAATTAGATGGCAATTAAAAAGTTTGCGGAGTCAGAAATGGTTGTTTGAATTGATTTGTCTCTGTATTGGTGTGATGGGTGATACTAGCTACCCTTTGCATTCGTTTGACTTCACTTCTTAAAAGAGAGCTTCGTCTTCAGTTTAACTAGGCTCTGCACGCAGGGTAGAGACTAGCTAAACTTCAAGAAAAAATTAATACTTAAACCCTAAATGGAATATTCACAGGTGACTTAAGGTGAGGGTTGGGGAATTTCATCTCATTTCTTCTCAATCGAGATATGTTGCTATGGAAACAGAAAAATGTCAGAATAAATGGTAATGAGAATTGTCATTTCTGAATTAGAGTTCAAATTGACTTTATAATCACCCATCGAGATGTATTTACTGATAACCGTGTCAGAGGTTTTGAATATCTGAAACCAAATATTTCTAAAACAAAAGCCAAATTTAATGATGACAGATTTATGTTGTCTATTGTTCCCTTTTAAGCCCATCCGAGCAAGGTGCTTGTTAAATAAGTTGATGTTCTATATCCGAGACAAGTTTTGCAAAATAAAATGGAAAAATAGAGTCTCTGTATATTTTAATAAACAACATTATTTGTGATGTGATGTAACAACATTTCCATTCAGATTTCCATTTGGTTATTTAAAATAAATTTGATTAATGAAAATTCCATTATCGAAGCATAGAAAGACATCCATTTTCTTTTCGCATCTCAACATATCTTTGCAAAATAAATTTTCTCCCAAACATTTTTGCGTTTGGTAAATCGGTAGAGGAAGAAAACTAGCTGTAAATAAAACAAAGTCAAAACCATGACACAAATAAAAAAAAAGCTCACTGACAATGGATTGAATTTTGAAAGTTGAAGTGATATCGTAGGATTGAGGTTTACCAGTCGTTACATCAATATTTGTCAGTATACAATATCCCACAAAACACAATAACAAAACAGTTACTTATGATGCAAAAAATACAATAAACAGTAGTGTTACATCTGTCAGTATACACTGTACCACAAAACACAACAACAGAACCATTACATATAAAAAATACAATTTATATCTTTGACACTCTTTACCGCTGAGTTATTAGCCTGATTGGTATCATGTCAAAGCAGATTAATCAAAATGGAAAAATCAATAATAAAGCCCTATAAACCACAACAATAAAACAATCACAGTTTCAAAATATATTTAAGATATCAGTGGCACACTTAACCACAAACTGGGAAATCAGTTTGATTGGCATTTTATAGGAGATCTTCAAAATGATATATGAAAACAAGAGACGGGAGAGTCATTATCCGATGATATAAGCCCTTAATTCTGTCTAGATGCAAACATAAGCAACGCAAAAAATAATCAAAATATCCGAGGCACACTTTACCAATGGGATAACTAAGGTAGATGTTTATCCCATACCAGATGGATAAAATGATAAATGAAAACAAGAGACAGAAGGTTGATCATCCTATGATATAAGCCTTTAATTATGTCTATAAATATGGCTGTTGAACACATGATTAACTTCGCGAAAATAAAAAAATCAAAAAATCAGTGACACACTTCCCAATATTGTGGCATTAGGCCAGTAGATTAGTATCTTATGAAAGAATTTGATAATTAGTAAAAACATGTTTTTTTATTTGGGGTTAATTTACTATATCCTTTTGACCATATGGTCATTTTAAATACTTTTGATATTTATTACTGTAACAACAATCTCTTTTTAGCTTGTGATGTGATACGACTGTGGCAAGAAAAATAAAGTATAATACAAGTAAAAACAAGAACACAAATGTGTACAAAATGTCCCCACCAGTGGGTGATCCCATCAAATGGTTATCCTGAAAATGAGTAGACAAGACTTTACCAACACAATTTGAGGACGGAAAATCCAAAATGGCCACCTTAAAATTTACCCAGAATGCCAAAAATTTAGTCAGTTCTAGATTTTCAAACTAAGAACCACCCCTGAAATTTTTTAATTGATCCGTCACACAGTTAACTAGAAAACATGTAAACAAGACTTTACAGACAAGATTTTAGGATGGAAAATCCAAAATGGCTGCCTTGACATTTACCCAGAATGTCAAAAAACTAATCTGTTCCTAGATTTTCATACTAAGAATCATCCCTGAAAATATGACATTGATCTACCAAATGGTTCACCTGAAAACGCGTAGATAAGACTTTACAGACAAGATTTTAGGACAGAAAATCCAAAATGGCTGCCATGACATTTACACAGAATGCCAAAAAACTAATCAGATGTAGATTTTCACACTAAGAATCATCCCTGAAAATTTGAAATTGATCTACCAAACGGTTCACCTAAAAACGCGTAGACAAGACTTTACAGGCAAGATTTTAAGACGGAAAATCCAAAATGGCTGCCTTGACATTTATCCAGAATGCAAAAAAACTAATCAGATCTAGATTTTCATACTAAGAATCATCCCTAAAAATTTGAAATTGATCTACAGAACGGTTTACCTGGTAATGCATAGACAAGACTTTACAGACAAGATTTTAGGACAGAAAATCCAAAATGGCTGCCTTGACATTTGCCCAGAATGCCAAAAAACTAATCAGTTCTACATTTTCATACTAAGAATCATCTCTGAAAATTTGAAATTGATCTACCAAACGGTTCACCTGAAAACGCGTAGACAAGACTTTACAAACAAGATTTTAGGACGGAAAATCCAAAATGGCTGCCTTGACATTTACCCAGAATGCCAAAAAACAAATCAGATCTAGATTTTTATACTAAGAATCATCCCTGAAAATTTGAAATTGATCCACCAAACGGTTCACCTGAAAACACGTAGACAAGACTTCACAGACAAGATTTTAGGACGGAAAAATCCAAAATGGCCACAATAAAAAAGTGATTATGTGTTTTTGCTGATTTCTTCTTACAAAATTATCACATATAACTACTGTTAGCAATAACATAGGCTTTTACAACAAAGTACATCTGAAATTATTTATAAACCTACTAAATAGTTAAAGTATGAAAACTCAAAAACACCATTCAATATGATACAAAGTATTATCGTGCGCTAACTTTTCTTAAGACATTCAAAATGGCTGACATGACTGAGCTAACAGGTCCAAAACCTAATCAGATCTAGAATGAAGTGAGCTGAACAAGATGTTAAAGTTTTAAAAGCAACTGTGAAGCCGTTTTTCTTAAAGTTTGCAGACAAGGATTTTAGCATTTGACTTCAAAATGGCCGACAGGAAGTAGGTATCGAGTTAAAATTTTTTCATCCACATCTGTATGCACTCATAAGTTATCCCTGAAAATTTGAAGGTGATATCTGTAGAGGTTTTGGAGAAAACTCCCGGACGTACGGACGGACGGACAGACGGACGGACGGACGTACGGACGGACAGACGGACGCGCCTAGGCCGACAATATGGCCCCACACTATGTGGTGGGGACATAAAAAATGGACATCTGAACACCTCTCAAATCTGACAACCCGTCAACATGAACACTTTTTCTCAGTATCAAATAAACCTTGAAATGTGAACACCTGCCATTCTGCACACTTTTGGCCACTACCAGTAAAGTAGGATGGAATACTGGTGGGGTGACCATTAATTGGTGAGGGATGTTAAAACTGGATTGATGCCAGACTAAATCTTGAGTTAAATTAACTGAATTCTTATCAAAGTATAACATAATTTATAATCATATTAGATTGAGAAAATATTTGAGGATTAAAATATTTGAGGACTAAATGGTTAACTCGGATGCAGCAGGTGAATCTGCTGAATATATATTATTATTATTTGGATGGTAAGTTAACTGATGTTTGCACAGATTTACTTATCTCATGCTATACCTAGAAACAAAGTTCAAGTTAATTTCAGATATTCCATCACTATACACAAATAACATCATATATTTTTTATAAATCTTTATAGTTTAGTCAGTGAACTTTAATACAGATTAATTCCATTCCTTGGTTTTTCTTGTTTTCTCTGTTTAAGTATGATATATCGAAATAAATGTGATATTATATTTTTGAGATAAGTGTGCAATATTATACATATTCCAGGGCCTTTTGTCTCTGATAATCTAACCTAAAGCTGACCTGTCAACACCTGTAAACACCAACAGGTGTTTATACATATAACTCAAATGGGTTTAACAGATAGAATCAAATAGTTTATGGCAGTTAGGGGGGCAGGTGAATTTTACAGACTTACAAATCCATGGGACTTATCTGGATATCCCAATATTTGGAAAGAAAATTATTATTTACTTTTTGAAGTTTTAAATATATATGATATCAGCTGTTGGTATGTAATTTAAGTCATGCGGTTGAGAGGATGCATAATGTAAGGCTGCATTACGTCATATGTACCTCACCCCCCCCCCCCCGGCTTGTCATCCTTCATGCTTTTCTTGCTTGTACTATGAAGGGACATTGTACTAACCCTTGAAATACACAGGCATCAAACATTAGATAAAGATGCATCGTGGTAAGTCACACCCTCTCCATCTCCATCCTTCTGGATAGGATCTGCGATGCAACAGAGAGAGATGCTATGAGTATCATAATGATAAAGATGACTGTGATAACTCAGGATGATGAAAAGGTGATAATTTGATAATTTGTGTATTACTTCCAAAATTGGGTATATCCTTTTATGGGAGTAATCAAACTTCAAAACAAATCCTCATTGTAGTATTAAGAAATATTCAATATTTTCTTGAATTAAAATGGGTCCACTAGTAGGGGCTACGGGGAGGGGTAGAAAGCATGATGTTTCAAAGAGGTTCATCTTCCCACTGCAGGTGTCCAAAATCCAGAACATCTTTCTTTTTCCGAGGAACTAGTTCTATGTCGGTGGATGACGAGGGTTAACTTATTCAGCTTTTGGGATTAAGACTAGAGGGTTAACTTATCCAGCTTCTGTTTTAGCTGATTCCGATACAATTAAATCCTCTTAAATTAATTAAGATATAATACATAAGTGTGTCATTTATCTCTAGATTATATGCACTTGAAGGGACTGAATACTGTATTATCTCATATATTGATAAAGACACCTGATTTTCACATTACAGGTATCTTTTCAAGCAGGTGCTATTGATAACTTGTATATGAACTTATCTTTAATTATATCGCAGTAAATCACAACTTTGTTTGAATATTCCCCTTCCCTAATTCCCCCTCCCTTATTCGAAAGCCTCTAGGATTGTCTCTTTTTGAACACCCCCCTCCCTAATTTTCCCTCACTTATTCGAATGCCTCTAGGATTGTCTCTGTTTGAACAACCCCCTCCCAGTGATAAGTGGTAGGTAATAGTTTATGAAATCAAAATGATTCTGAATTTCAATAACTTTATTTATTTATCCTATGCCAAGTAGAGTTTTAGGGAGATATGTTATGCATATCTCCCTCTGGATAAACCCCACATCCAAAACCTTCAAGTACATAACCCTTATTTATCCTATATTTGGATGTGTCTGTGGGATAAATGACTTTGGAAAATTTTGTATTTTCAACAGCGGACAGGATATAGCTTCATGTCCTGGCTGAGCGGAAATATATATTTTATCTTCCTGCTAAGGAAAAATAAAACATTAAAATTTAGAAATCTTTTTTTATATAGAAAATTATGATCATCTTTCACTTTCCAGAACCAACACCCCCCCCTCCCCCAGGATATATAACTTCTTATAATGAATGTAAAGAGCATCAATACAGTAGTAGGTTCATAATATTGGAATTATCCTATGGTGTATATGATAAATCGGTCCTCAAGGGCTACAGCCTGTGGCCAGATATATTATACTTGCCTCAGGATAATCCCCATATCCTTAACCATTAGTAGTGGGATAACCTGTTTGAACCAGTTCCCTAGACATACTTCAGGCCCGTAGCCAGGGGGGGTTGATGAGTTCGAGTGACCCTCCCTGGCCAAAAAATCTTTCACAATCATGCAGTTTTTCACTATTCTTAGCACTTTTTAAGTGATTTTAGGACTAAAATTGTCTCAAGTGAACCCCCCCTGGAATTTTTCAAAAAGTGAACCCCCCTTGGCAAATCCTGGCTACGGGTCTGTACTTTGACAAAAGTTTGATTAAAGGGAAGGGGATATACACAAATAAAATAAAATGCACTTGTACATTAATTGATCTAGAGATTTTAACAACATTCTTTAAAAGTTATAGTGTTGCTTCAAGAACATGAGCCCCCCCCCTTCTTTCCTTATCTACTTCACCAACACAACACTTGTGGGGAGGTATGTAGTAAAGGTGGGGGGAGGGGTCAACACAGGCTTGTAGTTAGACTACGAAAGTTATTTGGAATATGAAATTCGTCAATGTCAGATAAGAGAAATTGTTCGGTGCCTATTATTTGAATAATAGGCAATAAAATTCAAAAGTGCCTATTATTTGAATAATAGGCAATAAAATTCAAAAGTGCCTATTATTTGAATAATAGGCAATAAAATTCAAAAGTGCCTATTATTCGAATAATAGGCAATAAAATTCAAAAGTGCCTATTATTTGAATAATAGGCAATAAAATTCAAAAGTGCCTATTATTCGAATAATAGGCAATAAAATTCAAAAGTCGATAAGTGTGTCTTCAATAATGGCCTTAAAGGTCAATGCAAGTGTGCCTATATCTGAAAGCATCACTGGAGACCATTCTCATATACATCATCACCATCAATCAAAAATATATTATATAGTCTTGCATCAAATCAACCCCTATTTTATTTTAATACAGTTAGAGAGAAGTTGGACATACAGGGGCTAATTCAAGAGTGATTCAAGACTAAGTGCAATCAGACGTCAAATCCAGGTCAAGATGGAGGATCAATGTCAAGATTTTGATTTTGACAAAAAATAATGCAATCATCAAAAGAGCAATATACCTGAAGCACTCACTATATACAGTAAAACATGTTTAAGTCAAACACCTCTGGGACAGGCCAAAAGTGTTCGGATTAGCAGGTGTTCTCATTTCAGGTTTTTAATTTTTTAAATAGGAGATGTGGGGCCAAGAAAAATTGTTTATTTTAAGAAATGTTCAGATTAACAGGTGTTCACATTTCTTATAAACATGTAAATCAATGGGAGACTACAAATTTGGGATCAATTAAAAGTGTTCACATTGAGAGTGTTTGGATTAGAGAGGTGTTCACATATACAGGTTATACTATATAATAACCTTTACTTTCAAACCATCAATTCAACCTTTAAAAGTTGCACTCAGTCAAAACAATGGTAAAGATATATTGGCTCAATATCTACTAAGATCAGTAATTACATTCAACGAGAGAAATATACTAGAGGCACTTTAAAACAAGTAGAGACAATAGTCTATGGCACTTTGACATTTTATATCAAAATGTACTTTAATATCATTGATGTACATCAATTCTATCACTTTTAAACTATATATCTGCTTTAAGTAGGCTTATATAAGCCTTTTGCAGATCATCGATGTAGATGTAGAAGTCTATTCCCCCACACCTAATATATGCATGTTAGTTGGAGGGAGGGGGATATAAGGATTTGGCAAGGTTATCAATATTATCCCATAGTTACGCTGTGGACCCCCCCCTATTCTTTTAAGCACACCCTAGTTAAAAATTGTTGTTAAAAATTAGTTTATTTTATCACAAAAAATGAGTCAAATGCATAAGAAGAAACATAGATAGCTACTTCTACAAAACCCTGCGTTAAAACGTTTTAATCAAAATCTTAAATGAATGGAACAAATGTTTTAATCAATGAACAAAATAAAAATAATTCAATATAAAAAGCTTGCACGCAAAATGCCAGAATGTCTTTAATTTCTCGTATTCTAGTATTTACACTGTATGTAAATGAGAATTAACCCTTATCTAAAACTTTCAAATATTGTGAGTATCACATGCAATCACAGCATGGATTCAACCATCAAAGGGTTAATTATGCCTAATGTGATATTTAAACCCAACAGCCAATCAGAATCCAGTATTCCGAACAGGGTATTGTGGCTCATTTTCCTAAACATAGTCAGTCATACCATCTGCTTCAGAGCTGAAAGGACTTTAATTTGACAATTGTCTCTCAACAAAACGGAATAACTTTGCAATTTATATTTACGGACATTTAAACATAAGTTTTAACACCAAGAAAACTTCAGCATATACCTTGGAGTACTGTAGCAGATAATGAACATTTCTTCAACATCAGGTATGTAAATCATGCAATTTAAAGTACAGCTGGAAAATAACATTTTGGTAAAAAATTGCTATACCTGCACATGTTATTTTCTGGTATCAATTTGCTTGCTTTTTTCAGGAAAGTATCATTACATTGTCTTCTTTTAGAATATCTTGTAGGAGTTCAATGGCAACTCCAGGAAATTCTGATATTTCACACTTTCTTTTTTGCAAATTTTCTTTCAAAGTGTCCAGACAACACAGGAACTACCATTGACCTGTTTCCAGCTTTACTAAAAGTAGACAATGTAATGATACTTTCCTTAAAAAAGCTAGGAAATATACGCATGCCTTCATACTTAATTTTGTACCAGAAAATAACATGTGTAGGTATAGCAATTTTTTACCAAAATGTTACTTTCCAGCTGAACCCTAAGTTAATCTTCTCCGAAAGGAAAAGTCAAAGAGAGAGATTTGATTTTCTTTCAGAAAAGGAAAATATTTTTGTTCTTAAATGTTACTTAGGCCTATATATTACTGTATTTATAAAACCAGATTATTTCCATTGGTTCCCATGTGAAAGGAGCGTTTTGCATGTAAGGAAGTCAGTTACTCAGCTTAAAATATCTCATCAAAAATTCATGAGCGAGTAATTAAAAATTACAAATTAGGTCACCGCCACCTTTGCGTCTCTACAAAAGTCACAAACGTAGATTTCTCATGAGATACAACGTCTGGAGACAAAACTTCAAAAATGAAACTCCGTAGGAAATTTATTTCCGTGAAATACTTCTCTACAGGTTAAGTTCAATATTGGATTATATTAAGATCTGTTGTAGGTACAATGGGTTTATATTAACTGATACAAAAGAGACTAATTAATGTTTACATATATAATCAAGCCTAAAAACTATCTTGGAATATAAAACGTCTCTATTGAGTTGCAATCAAAGTTTTACAATTTTCAGTTTCATGGAGAACAGCATCATGATAAACCATGGCATCTCATTTCTTCTCAGCCCTGATTTCAGCTGAAACAGAAAGATGCTATGAGTATCAGAATGGGAGAACAGTAGCTTGGTGCATGATATTTTAACCAAAATGAATATATTTCTTTAATATCCAGTATTTTCATCTTGATTCAAAAGGTTTCAGTTCCTCCAACCTCTTGCGGGTGCAAAAACCTGAAAATCTGAACACAATAATAATAGCAATAATTAGCAATATTTAGCAATGGTGTCTGGATTAGACAGATTTTTACTGTATACATCTTCTATGACCCATCACAATTACATACAAACTAAAATACAAGGTAGCTAAAATAGGATATTACTGAATTCAAGAAAATAGATGGATAGGGGGGGTTAATGTCCCTAAAATAGAACTCTGTGATGTCAAAAATACAACTTGAAATGGGCAGAATTATTATAGGGAAACCAGGGAGGGGGGGGGGGGTATAACTACAGAATTTACCTGAATGAAGTTATATAAGTACAGTCAATTGAGCTTGATTTAGGCAGCCTTAAGACAGATGTGATGAGAGAATTAGAGTGAGGGGTTGGATGTTGATGAAAGACAAGTTAACAATACCCTTGGGGCATACAGGAGAGAGAATGGGTGTAACTTTCAATAGAGTCAATAGAGTGACCATTAAGTTTGTAACACTGCATAACTTAACACTATTACCTGCATTTCTTACTCACAAGTACCATGCACAATGGGGACACCCTCTACTCACAGAGAGGGACATAATTAGATCTTATAGTTAGATAAGAAATTAACAAACCAGTATGAGAAAATCCATCCTTTGAAGTTAGGTTCAGTGCTCTGATCCATCAAGGGTCATGTATTGCATAAGATCAACTAAGGATAGTGTTGAATTCAACTCAGTGCCTGAATAAACATGACGGGGGGGGGGGGGGGGGTTGATGTAAGACTATTACAAGGAATGCTATGATTGTAATATGTAACTCCAGGGATCACATCTTTCTGTTTTGCTAAAATCTCTTCACCATATCATGTTCTTCCATCAGTTCCTTTCTTGGAACAATCCTAATCAGTGCAAAACAGAAAATGTGATAACTTTAAGGAGTGGAATGAACATCATTAAAGAGACACTATGGTATAAATATATGGTATGGTATATATATATGCATGGTATATATGAGCTGAGTTTTTTATGGTATAGTTGAGACTGATTTGGGATATTTGGAATGTACCCTAGTCATATCCCCCTCCCAGCTGCTTATTCTTATGTTAGATGGTATATATGGTTTGGTAATTAGGAAAGTAATAACATGCTTTGACACTTTTGTCAATAAAAGAAATATGACCAAAGACATTTCCGTAACTCTCTTCTGCAGTTCTAACCAGTAAAAGATGATTAACAATGAGCAAAATAGATCATAAATATTCTTGAATTTTCTGAAATTGTTTCCAAATGCAGTTTGACAAGAATCACCTGGTTTGCCCATCTTGATACTAATCACAGTGTACATTATTGACCTTGGGGCACACTTCACTTAAACCCCCATTAAATCTCAACAAAGTCATGATTTAAAATGGAAAATTAACATAAAAATAAGGGATTAAGAGAAAAAATAAAGAAATAGGGATGAAGATGACATCCTAAATTGTACATAAAGGCCAAAAAATGAGACACTTTATTCAAATTTTATTGAGAAATACACGAAATAAAAGTGATGGATTTGAGAATTTACTTCCTGGGTATACTTCCTCTAATTGCAGTGTTTGATGTATCACTTGTTATGCTTTCTGCACATGCTTTATCAAATTCCTCAGTGATATCTCTAAATTATAACAGTTAATGATTTTTAACGGAGGTATCTGCCCCTGGGGTAATGGCCTAAGGGTGAGGGAGTGACGTTGGTGAATAGACTCCATGTTATTTCGGTCATTAGGATGACTTGTTGAGAGATACGTACAAATAACACAATATGATGTCTTTGAATTTAAACCAATTGAAGGATTTGAAATTCATTCAATAAAATCCTGGTCAGTAGAAAGATAATTGAATATATAATATATAAATGTTCAAATACCCATATCAACAGTTGAACAATAGATGGCTGGTTAACATGAAGAATTGATGATTCTTTGGTATTGTAACCTTGTCTTCAAGGGGCACAGGTTACTTTACTTATTGTGTTTACTGTCCTCTGTTAGAATGAAGATAGTGTTAAATTTTGCATGTAAAAGAGAGCTTCAATGACATCGAAAATAATATTTTAGGGTAAGGATGAGATGGACCTTGATATGGATTGAGGGTTCTTTAAATTTAAACCGATTCAAATTCTCAAATCTTATCTATTAGGTGATTTCTAAACTTGACTTGTGCAGTTTGTATCTTTTAACAAGTTGCAAGTCCCTGTGACCCCCCCCCACAGCCCTTATTTTATCCATCGCAGTATTTCTGAGGCTAGATCCCTAAGGTAACAGAGTAAAAAATTGTAATTCATTAACTTGATGAAGTGATTTAATCTTTCAACAAGTTATAAGTCCTTGTGACCCCCCCCCCCCCCACAACCCTTATTGTATCCATGGGTAATTCTGTGGCTAGATCTCTAAGGTAGCATATAGACATAAGTTAGTATTGTAATTCTTTTACTTGTTGAAGTGGTTTGATTTGTTTACTTGATGTGATCTATAAATTATTCAAACATTTCTGTCAAGATGAAAGGGATCAAACTTCCAATTTATCTATGACACCCCCAATTATGTAATAATTATCTGATATGGTATAACCTTGTAAAATATTACAGATACAGATTTCAGATTTCTGATTTCAAAGATTTCTTGCATATTCTTAACATGTAACAATCATAATAAGGGAGTTCTATTGGCGCTATAAACACTTAATTCATTCAAGTATTCCTAAACTAAAATACTTTGATTTTGCTCATTTAAAAGAGAGCTTCGTCTGCTAACATTTGATAGGCTCTGAGTACTAAACTTGAAGTACAAAAACCTTACTACCTCAACTTCTCAATTTTACTAATGTCTCAGTCACATTTGATCTACAGCGACCGAGCAGCAACCGTAGCTTCCGAAAATCGAGAGAAAATAGGCAGCATAAAATATAGGGATCTGTACGATGTGGATTTTCTATATCAATTTTGTGAAGCTACAGTCGCCGTACCGCAAATATTACAGGCGAGTAAATATCATGCACTCTATCTGTTATTTTTTTGTACTTTACATTTTTGTTCATCTTAAATTATGTATTATTGTAATCTTACAAAATAACATAAAATTATTAAAATATAATAATAAAAGTTGATATTGATTTTTTGTAAGATTGTCTATTTTCTTAGATTTTTTTACTGAACTATAACCATCATAATCATTACATTAAAATTAGGGTTAATAACAGTTTTCTCTTTTGAATGAAAAACAATGAAAAATAAAATTCACATCAATTTCTCTTTACCCCCAGACAAAAACTAGACGTTAATTCAATTCATAATAAAATTATTATTAATTAACCAAAAGATGTAAAAAACAAAAATAAAATGTTCACAACTGGACTGACAACTCTGTAGCCTTGCTAGACGTTTGTGACCATGTTTAGCAAACACTGGCGTGTGATGTTTGAAATATCGGCTAATTGCTACCCGTAGGTGCAAACAATAGCATATTTATAAACCCACTGATTGTCTCTGGAACTCAATGACGATGACAATGTCTAGATTAAATCTCAACTTTTTTATATATGATAATCAATCAATATTATTGAATCGTTGTTTGACCAGAATTTTTTAACTACCTGTAGTAATTAATAGAGCAGATGTGATGGAATTGCAGAAATGAAAAAATATAATATCAAGATTGCTTGTCTTGAAAACCGTATCCTACATGCAGAGTCTGGTCAAAAACTACCCTCTGCCCCACAACCTATGGCAGTGACAGCCAAGGACCTAGATTATTTCAAACCAATCATGATTTTTCTCAACCAATCAGCAATCAAACATATGCAATGAGTAGGCAAAGCACTTATTTGTTCAAAATTTAACATTGTGTCTTGTTTATTTTACGTAGGATGGTATGTTAATTTCTAATTTTGTTTATTTTATACAGGATAGTATGTTATTTTGTAATTTTCATGAGGGTATATTTAAACATCTAGAAGATAAGACAGGCCAGAAGCTAGGTTTTGCCAAGAGGGAGCTTTTCAAAAAAAAATCCAGGGGGGTTCACTCTGACAAATTTGACTCGAAACCAAACTGCATGGTTTTGGAAGAATCTTTAGCCAGAGGGGGAACCCCCCAGCTACAGGCCTGTTAGATGGGGAAGGGGGGGGGGCAGACAATTCATACTTCCAGAACACGCAGAAGAGAGGGAGAGGAGGGCATCTAGTATTTTCCACTGCCATCATTTTCCTTTAGAAACTTCCCAAGGTGATAGCATGGGGGTAGGGGCGAGAGGTAAGCACAGATTGATGCGGAATTCTGAACCTGTTGCAGGCATCAAGTTTACCCCAGCAAAGAAAATGAGCCATAATTTGAAATATTATCCCAGAATGTGACATCAGGCTATATAATAACAAAGCAACTGTCTAAACATTATATGTTGCATTGAAACTGCTTGAAATCACTTCAAACCGATGCATATTAAAATAAATAATTACACCTAGTAATTAATACTTAGAACTACCCATGATTAATTAAAATATTACTTTTATCATGCTAGAAGTAAAATGCATTCATATATTTAATTCTCCAGTTCATAGCGGACTGTTCGAAGCAGAGATACTAAGGGCTGGGGGGGGGGGCTCTTAAGGCTTAATGCAAGACTAAGGGAGAAAGTCAAACTTTTTGAAAAGGCTAAGCATATAATGTTAGGGTAGAGTCTATGCTAACAATAGGGGCCCCTGTTATCTTGTACACCTTGCTGAAATATGATGCTATCATATATCACTGCATTTTACTAACATATGCACCCATTTCTGAAACAGTTGAATGTATTGTTGAATGTTGAATCAGCAGATTGACCAAAAGATTTAGAACAACAGGAGTTGGAAATATTAGATGTTTTATTCATCATTTTCAGCAGGTTATAGCCACCTTAAGGTAGTTCCGCATAATGAGATTTTTTCATGTTATTTTGCTATAACAAGTGCTGTTATTTAATCATGAAATTGGTAATATTCTTCAAAATATTGATGTGGATTTTTACACATGATTAAAAAACACATAGTTCAAAATCTAAATATTTTGCTAGAATTATGTTGAACCGACAATTCCCCAATTTGTTTATTTTTATTTTTTCCTGAAAGTGCGGAACTACCTTAATTATAATAATCAATCTGAGACATTGACAAATCTTTGAATTCAAAGTGATTGACTTTAATAATAGGAATTACTCTTATCACTACTGGAAATGAATCCAATATGGCCAGGTAAGAATATTGATATTTTCTTGAGCACAAATGGTAGAAAAGAAGGAGATATGATTATGTTACACCTCTGAAGGAGGTAAGTAATATAAACACATTTCTAATTTTTAGGGAATTGATTATGCATAAAACCCTTGTGATCGCTTACTTTTCTTATTCATACTTCTGGAGTAAAGAAGAGGTGGGGGAGAGGGCTGTAGCCAAGGGGGGGGAGGGTCACGGGGTTTCAGGTGGCGAGGGGGGGGGCAAAAGTTCCTTCAAAATCATGCAGTTTCTTTTAGCATTTTTAAGTGGTTTTGTCCCACAATTGTCAATCCATCAAATATATATAATATAAAGAGGGGTGAACCTTTAGAATCTACTGATCTGATTTATAAAAAAAATTATAAATTATTCTAGGCAATGTCGATTGAAGTTGTATGCATAAGTAATCTGCTGGTGAGAGCCTTGTGATATTACACAGATGAAGCCCTCTTTTAATGAACTGTTGGAAACTGAATATTATAAGGACCAACTGGTGTCTTGCGGGTTCAATAAACAATCTATATTATTGCCTATTAAGAACCAATCCAAACTCATGGATGACATCATGTTAAGTTGATTGCATTATTCAGCTGTTAGTCTAGCTATGAGCCCTTGTGCCCCCCCCCCCATTACACCCCCCATGTGTTGGTGTTACAGATGGGGGGGGGGGGTATTCAGCTGTCTACTCAAGCAGAGCATGTCTGTCAAAATACACAAATCACAGGTGTGGGCAAATGTAACAAATAAACAATGAATAAAAAAATAAACTTGGTAGATGCAAGTTCTAGAATCATAATACAGTACTTAACTTGATTAATTCATAACTTAATAATTCAAGTAATATTGAAAAAAGTAAATGTGATTAAATTATGACATTTTTTCAATCTCATACTGGATTAATTTCCATGGATACCGAATACCAAATAAAAAAACATATTTTGGTTAGAGATAAGTGTCAGGCGTTGTAAAAATATTACATTTTTTTAGAAATGAGGGTCTTAGACATTTAATTGTTTGATTCCAGGATCTTAATCCTATTAAAAAACTCGCAGACGGATGTCACCATTGTCTAGCATTGCTACAAAATACCAGGCAGTTCATGCTTTTTCCATGAAATTTCTCTCTAAAATTTGAAAGAACTATTTCAAATTCTGATATTTCTCTACAATTTAGGGTCTTAACTTGAAGCCACTTAAATAAAATCATGGTGATTTCATTAGTTTTTGTTGTATTTTGAAATTTAAAATGTCACCCACCATCTGATCATTTGATTTGTAACTGGAATTAGGATGATGTGAAGCATTGGTTCATTAGAAATCAAATAGTCCAGTTAATGTTTGCATTAATTAGTCCATGTATAAACATAGTTTATCAAAATAATGCCATTAATCTCTCAATCTCCAGAGCAGAGCTTGTCTCAGACAACAGGGAGCACCAATCAAATCACCTGGAGATTGAGTCAATCTCCAAACTGACTATATCTCTGTCTGGTAAAGCCTCATCGTAACAACCAATCAAATCACCTGGAGAATGCAAAGCTGACATATATAGAACACATGTCTATCAAGTCTTACTTTCACTAAAACAACCAAGCTAGTACTACTAGTGAGATTTTCCAAAAAAAGAAGCAATCTACCGGCACAAGACAAGAATTTGATATAACAGGGATTTTGATACAACACAAAGTTACAACTTAATTTGGAAAACAAAAAACAATTAATATGCAAGGATGAATGTATTACATTTAAAAATTGGAGAATATGTGTTTATTGGTAGGACTCAGAAGTTCAACACGTTCCAGTTTATCCGTTTAAAACAGAAGTAAGTTTACTTTTATATCATTTCAATAATCACAATAGCATTATTGTGAAATTTCTTGAAAATATAAATTATCTTGGATTTCATGCTGTTTTTTTACATTGATTAGCCAATATTGAAGGTTACAGCTTAATTTTATGAATGAATATTCACTTAAATTTTGAGAAAAAATCCAGTAAAAGAATCACAGAATGAATGATTTAGAAGGAATTTCTGGAAGATTAAAGGAACTGTAGGCAATGATTGTACAACATGGGGATCTTCCATCTTTCTTGGAGTGTGTTTAACCTGTGATACTTTACTAAACTAAGATTAGTATAATCTCACATAATCTTTGATTAGAACATATAACCCTTACAAAAATTATATATTACTATCTTATCTGATTTTTTCTGACGTAACTTGAAATAAACTGAGCAAAAGAAATCAAAATATACATGTACATACAGATCCATACATTTCAATGTCATCTTGATAATTATCCTAGAATCATTATGGTCATTTATCAGGAAAATGAAAGGAATTAAAATTGTAATTTTAAGCAAGGGTTCTCATTAGAGAATCATCTTTAAGATTGCTATCATCTGAAAGATAATCCCAGGAAACATTTCAGACTTTGAAATGTTTATCCCCCAAAATAGAGCCTTTAAATTTAGCTCAAATAGCAGCTTTTCATAGTTCATATAATCATGAACTCATGAGGTTCATTCTCATGAAGTTCATTTCTTATTCTGACATTATATTTCCATGCAATATTCATTTAAACTTAATTCTTACATCTATACCATAATTAAAATAACCATACTATGAGAGTAAGATAATTATAAATTTTTATATTTTTTGCTGAAAAAAATTCAAACAAATGATATCTGATGTCTGCACAAATAGTTCAAATTCTCAGACTTTGTGATTCCTGATTTCTACATCTTTAATTTACTTAAATTCTTAATATGTTTGCATTTAAACATTTCAAATGACCCTCCAACTTACAAGTATCATACAAAATAAGTGTTTGCACCCCACTCAGGCAACCCATTAAATGCATTTCTATGTAAGTCAATGGATTATTTACACATTAATCTTTTAATCTGAAGGTTGAAACATAAAGGATTAACAGGAGAAATCTAATAGATTAACGTAGATTAATCAGATTAGCTTATTTTACTGCCAAGTCAATGAGAACTCAGACTCCTTGATTGCGTTTAGAGTCGGCATGTTAGGTTTTTCAATTGTAGACCCGTTGTCTCCTTTTTGTAGAAAGGTGTCAGAAAATTAAACACCTAAATATTGTGATTTCTAATTACTGTCAGACAATAACTCCATGGAGGGTACATCATGGGAGGCCGAGGGTGTTAAAATAGATATTAGCACGTCATTGACTAAATCTTCGAAATAATATAATTTTTGGTAAATGTCCCTTGTTTGAAACTCTTTAAAATTCTTCCATGTAAATATGTGTAGCAGGCACATTCCAGAAACTACTAGAACAACAACAGATTCAATAGTACTCTTTGTAACTAACTTTTAAATAAACGAACAAATTGTAACTTTGAGCAATCATATGCTCTACAGTGTCATTCAATCCTCAAAAGAAAGCAAATTTGTTCTCTTACAAGACAATCAAAAATATTTTTAGAGACAAGAGGGGGTTATTAACTGCTCAATTGAGTCTCAATGGTTTTCTGTGGAGGCTGAAGAAAACCTACGATGTATCAACTATTATTTTTCACATCACTTGGTTAGTTATTTGTTTGGCAGGTTACAGGTGTGAACATATTAATAGAATATCTTTTGTTCGTGTTTTTTGGTGACTTCAGAAACTGGCATTTTACATATTTAAAGACAGGATATATATTGTTGAATCAGAGAGTTTCTAATTCTATCCAGATGTTCTCTAAATCTGTCAATGAAAATAACTTGCAGAATTGAGAGGGGAGATGATATTGCTTATAATGATGCTTTTTTCATTTAAATCGAATTTTCCCGAAGCTGCAATAAAAATGAACAAAACGGCAAAAACAGCATTTGGTAAACAATATGAAAATGAATGGAGATCGAGATGGAGATTGATGTTCTGATGATTATTAATATTCTCAAACTAAAACATTCTTTCAAACAATATATGCATACGTTATTTAAAAAAGTAAGACTCCGTATAATCCTAAATTTTCATAATTTTCACCATTTCAAAACGAGCGACACTAAGACATGATAAACACTTCATTGACAGGTCATTCAAAAAATTAACCGTTAATTTCTCCCGTATCATCTGCTTTTTGCAAATCCTCGGGGTAAAATTACTAAATCCTTCAAACATATTTTTTCTACTAAATTTTTAATTTCTTTGCTGTGCATTATAACAAAACAAATGAAACCTGAGTATGTATGATTAGACTTCAAGACTAATCAGTGGAAAATCTTTGACATTTTTTCCACCCTCGCAAAATTCACAATTCGTCCATTTGACACGATTAATATAAATATTATGAGTGAAAAACATCCTCAATTAACAATATTATCTGCCGTAAAGCACAAAAACACTTTACAGGATTTTATGAAACCTACTTTCAAGGATTTAAACTTGGTATAAATATTGAAAAAAATCATTTTCTAAGTTTAATTTAACAGTTCCTAAAAGCTCTCATTTTCTAGCGTTTTTTGTTCAATCAAAAAAAGCGTGACAAATTGGAATGCCCATATCTTTTTGACTGGTAATTATGGTCAGTTATAAATTGTAAACGTGAACGTAAAATGTAAATTACCCCTATAATGTCATCCTTTCTTTAATTTTTTAAAGACCAATCATGGCACAAAAGACTGATTCATTTCAGTTTTACTGGAAAATTATAATTATAACTATAAATCAAGGTTTTGTATTACTTTACCTAGGAAGTCAAATAGATGTAAATAGCAGAATCAGATATGCACACAGAATGTCCTTTTGGAACTAACGAAATGACAAATGAGACTTTTTGCCTAAATATTAATTAGAATAGTCAAACAAAGTATGCTAATTAACTGCTGGAAAATTACAAAATTTTAAAATTTGCATGTTTGAAATATATAACTGAATTGAATAAATTCAGCAAAAAAAATCATTTAAGAGATCACAACATTCTTTTAGTTCTTTTTTGTCTGTTGTAGTTGTAAAAAGAAGGAATATTTGAATGGAGAACAACCAGATAAATATTTAATGCAACTTCTATTTCTAGCATTGGTATTCAAAATTATTAAATGACAAATGTGTTTCCTAATATCTCCAATAGTTTAATTTTGCTTCCTCAAAGAGAGCTTCAACTTACTAATAAATTAACACTCAGGCTAACTCATGATGCAATTTACCATCTGTCATTTAAAAACAAAGATGTAAAACACATTTGAAATCTGAGGTCATAATAAGATTTGATCTCTGGAGTGGAAGATAATTATATCTTCCTTGATGTAACTTAAATAGGATTTAGACCTCTTATCACTGATGGAGATAAATTAGAAATAGTTAATTTTACATTTGATTGACTCGGGCCTACTTTATTGGCTCTTGAGGTAGATCTCCCATAAGCAGGTGTGATTTGGTTGCTGTGCACCTAATATTTCTGAATCTGACATCTGGCCCATAGTCGCTTTCTACTGGGTTGTAGCAACTGAAACCTTGTGAATCAAGATCCAGGCCTGTAGCCAGAATTTTTCAAGGGGGATTCACTTTTCCCTAAAATTCTAGGGGGGGGGTTACTTTGACATATTTGGCCAAAAATCACATAAAATATGGTCAGAATAGTGAAAAACTGCATGATTTTGAGATAAATTTTGGTCAGATCCAAGATGCATCTTGCCATGGTGAAATACATATTTATAGTCTGAGCTTTCTTTAATGAAGTGAAGTCAGAAGGATGTAAAAGGTACTCCGAAATTATTTTCTGACCCTAAGATAAACACAAAGATAGAAATTTGGGGGACAGGGTCGTGACGTGAAGCTTCCTTTAGCCATATTATTCTACCATTATTTCTCAGCAGTCATGCAAAATAGTAGTCATGTGAAACATTAGTCATGTTAAATAGTAGTCATATAGCATAATTAATAAAATGTCCTTCGCTGATCCATTGTTACTTGGCAGATGTTTGTATGTCACATTTTTCTTTATTTTCTTGCATGTCACATTTTTCTTTATTTTCTTGCATGTCACATTTTTCTTTATTTTTTTGCATGTCACATTTTTCTTTATTTTCTTGCATTTATCATAGCTTAACACATTTCATTGATTTTTTTAATTTAGAAATGTATGAGGGGGGCTTATTAAACTATATGCCCCTATCAAGGTGCTAATGTTTGAAGTTACATCTTAATTCAAATAAAGATGGCACTGTAATAACTAACTAAATATTAAATTAAAAACTTCTAAACTGCCATCTTTATGTGAAGCAAAGATATGTTCCACCAAATAATAATATCCAAAAAACATCAGACATCAGACCACCTCAGAGATTTTGATAATTTTTAGGATTAACCTAGAAAAAGCAAATATTTGGATTTAGAAGAATCATCAATTGTAAAAAATAACAATAATATTTTTGGGTCATTTTTTCATACAAATTTTGGCATTAAGAACACATCTGTCAAGTTAGAGGTTTTTGTTCATTTTATCGTAAAAATATTTTTATAGCCTGAACTGAAAGGCTAGTATTTTTTAGCTTAATTATAGTTCAGTTGCGAGCTACTTTTAAGAATCAGCAAATGTTGTATGTTTTGTTGTTACCCATTTACAAATATTTAAAAAGTTTCTTTTAACTGAAAGTTTAAATTCAATGATTCTCTATGCAACTTAACATGATATTACAAGAGTAACTTATAGCCCCCTTTGATGCTAAAATTATTTCAAAATAGGGAAAACAACCCGATATTCAATTAATTATTCAAAAGATTTCAATTTAGGTACCGAAACGAGCACTGAGTCACTGTATAATAAATTGTTGAAACAAGCCACAGGCAAAATTCACACAGACTTGGCTCATTTTGAACTTGAAGTCTTCTTCGAGAGAGACACTATTTTCATGAAGTGAAAATCAAATTAAAACACTAAGACTGTATTTACCAAACAATGTTGGAATCTTGGGAAATATTCAAAAATTATTACGAAAAGTAACTTTTAGTAATCTTCAATCCGACAGATTTAACATAAACATGTAACACTGGAATACACTTCCTAAATATATCAATAAATTATAAGGAAGTCGCATGAATCTAATTATTTAGTGAGAAAATTAGGAACCACCAATCAATATTTTGGAAAGGGTGTGTAAAAATTCTAGTAATCTGACAATAATCCCGATGATCAATATTAACCTAGGATATCTCTATGTATCATTTCCTACAGGCAAAACATCATGGCGGTCATGTTTTAAATTGCAAAATAGAGTGGAAAAGAGTGGAATTAGCAAGGAATAAACTTCACACATAGAAAGTAAATACACTAAATTGTATAGAAATGCAAAAAAATTGGATACTTCAATCAAATTTTAGAAAGTTATTGAGTAAAATAAGCGAAAGCAGACGGCATTCAGCAAGGGTCGCTATGTATCAATAAGTACCTTGAACCAATGTCAATATAACATTAGGCTATTATATCACCAAAACATCTCATAGCGTAAGGATGTGGGGATGTTAAGATACAAACGTGCACCTAGATGGATTATTTCTTGTACAATCAAATTATTTTCTCACAAACAAAATCGTAATTGAGATGACTTTAACTTGGAAGCATAAGGCTAGGTTTTGGAATTGTTTGTTTTAGACCAAACTAAAGTTAATATAATATTGAAAATAGATTAATGAATAATACTTCAACAACTACGATTCAATTTTAAGTACAAAAGATTCAGGATTTTACAAAAAGGCACAACAAACGAATAATAAGATGGGGGTTAAAAAGCTGAGGAAACTACGAAATAGAAATGAGATCTTAGGGTAAGTAGCATAAAATAGTCTACATGTTTAAATATTTTTGGCTATCAGAATTAGTTTAACTTTCCCATGGTTGGTTTAGAATTAGTTGTTTCAAATTATTTCATTTTACAAAATTGGAATCACAGACTCTCGAATTAGGTTGAGATATTCCCCATTTGAAATTTCTGCCTTCTGTACCAGATGATGATGTTATATCATTAGATAAATAATTTATCCACCCTGACAACTAGTTCACCATTATAATCATAACAACCCTAATGAGGGACAATTTCAAATTCCATTCATTCCTTGGCCTCCTATGATGGGTCTAGAAGATGTGATTAGAAACGGTTACCATGGGTTACATAATACATCTGGTGTGTATTTTCTGTATGCTTTAACCATTCCTAGGCCTCTTATGATGGGTCTAGATGTAATTAGAAACGGTTACCATGGGTTACACAATACATCTGGTGTGTATTTTCTGCATGCTTTAACCATTGTTAATTTCGTTTTCATCCTAATTTTGCAGTTTATGACATAATTACCGAATAAGAGCACAATGCTTATATTCTGTGGAGGAAATCAAAAACAAAAAAATTAAGTAAATTCCTCATATTAATGAAAAAGATAACTTGAATAAATGAAAAATAAAAGGTAAATAGGGCATTTATCATTTCCTCAAACCATTCAAGCTCAACTTCATCAAGAGCAAGGGAAAAATGTACAAATAAATGCTTTTTTATAAGTCCTTTTTCTAATGGCTGTCTTAAAGGCTGAGAGCGGGTATAAAAGGCAGATGGAACAGCCCACAACAGCCAAATATGGCAGTTTAAATGTCTAGTTCAAACAAAATGAGAAAATTTTCAAACTTTCTACTATAACAAGATTGTTACCATGAGTTCCAAGCTCTTTTTTTGTTACAGAGGTTTGTGAAACTATCATGACTATAAATTTCAAATCAAAATCTAAAATATTTTTTAGTTTTTGTGAAATAAGACAATTTCCTTTTTGTAAATATGCTCATTAGTATAACTGAAAATTTAAATTTCAACCAATGGTCATCTCTTATCTGTTTAGAAGTAAACAAACATAGCATTAGGCTGTAGCTCTCTTGTAGCATACCATGTGTTTCTGTATATGCTGGACATTTAAACTGGCCACATTAGCACTGATTGGTTGAATAGTGACAGCTTGATTAATAGCTTCACCCGGGTCCAAATCTCTGGGCCTTTAAGCATAAAAAGCATAAATATACAAAATCATTCCTGAAGTAAGAAGTTGGCTAATTTCTCCTATCCCAAGGCGAGATGCGTGATTAAATCTTTTATCTCATAACACATGTACTTATTGTAAAAACAATGTTTGCTTGATGAAACAATATATTTGATTAGATGGCAATTAGATGTAAAACATCAAATGAAATACCAGGGGCTTGTTTAAGGATAATTTAGTGTCATTGACTATTATAAATGGGTTAACCATTATAGAGTAGGTAATACTCATTTTTTCATCATTTTGGTTTGCCAGACATCTTTTTACCTGCCAGTATGGAAAAGTCAAAATCAATGGTGGTGTGGGTATCACAATGTAAATAATATGTATTAATATAAATATATTATGTCAACGTATTCTACAAAAAATGATAAAAGTAGAGGTGAATCATCAGAATGGAGGTAAATAGTGGATGTGACAATACAAAGAAGATTTAATGTGTCTTACATATCAAGCGTGATTGACAACCCTGAGTTACCCCCCCCCCCAATCTCTTGTACATAAACATATCTGGGGGAAATATACTTGGGGGTGGGGGATGGGGGATGTTTCTATATTCACTCACATCACTATTTCAAAAACACACATGTACTTCTGAAATATTAGATATTCTCAATATTGGGTCTTCTGTATGTACATTTCTTTGTTTCCTATAAACTCCATTCTGCGATTCCTTTCATTACATAAAGCCATTCTGCATTTCTATTATTAAATAAAACCATTGCCCAATTACGCTTTGTCTTAATCATTCATATATAAAACCTAATTATCTCATAATTAATATGAGTAAGACCTCTTGCAGTGATTATAAGAATCTTCAAATTATTGGAAACTTTATTGTTATGAAATATTAATTGAGATAACTGCCTTGAAAGTATCGTAAAAGCATGTGATGTAATGTTTGCTCATTTGATACGATCATGCCGTGATTGGTCAATATGTGCCGTGTGGCTATACATGTCTTAGGACGCTTTGAACTCTTGGGCCTGAAGTTTTTCAATCACGCTATATCTTAATCACCATAAAATATAAGACATAGGTTGATACAAACAAGAAAACTCATGTTGGTTTCTGGAGGGAAACATTTAAATTATTTGAGTTTTTAACTGCTGAAATATTTCAAGTAATACTGTTCCAACTTTTTGGGAGGGAAGGTAGATACTTTTGTAAACAATGACGCTGTAATAATATCAGAGAATCCTATAGATTTTTTAAAGTGCACGATAATCAGAGTAAAATGTTATAATAGCAATAAGCTCTAAGTACAAAGAGGACTTTAATCAAGATAGAACACATATTAAAGAAATTCAATGAATAGAGAAAATACCTTTTTAAATAAGCATTTTAAATAAGGCTTAACAATTAAACATTTTACATTGATTTGGAAATCTTTTGAGCTTATACAACACATAAAAGGTAAGACACTTCTGAAATTTTAAAATTAATACCAAGTAAAGTTTGGTATCTAAAATCTTAATCTTAATACTACAGTTTATTGTAAAGCCTTCAGAATTGGCTTAAACTGACTTATTCCACTATTCATTTACATATATTTTTGATGTCTGTGCACCTGACTGTATAGTAAGAATGCATGTAGCATATGCCATGTGACAATTCTAGCATTTAGTAGTAATACTCTATTTCTTCCATAAAGATAACAGATAATCAATTTAATTCCTATGTTTTCATTCATATTTCCTTTAATTGGATATAATCCTATCGTGATCAAAGGAACTGGAAAATAAAACCTGACTATAATTTAGTTGAATGAATCAAACCAAACTCCTACAATACTCAATATAAAAAATCATATTCCAAAAATAAATATTTTTTTAGGCTCGAGTCAAGTCCTCAATTAGGAGTGACTGTTAACGCATCAATGGACACCCCCTCCCCCTTATACCCCTCCTCCCCTCCTCTGTCCAGCTGATAGACAATAACTATAATTTCATTTTTAAATCATTTTTAAACATTTTCCACACATGACTGAATCATCATATGGAGATGACCCAGTCAAATTAGCTAATTAGTATTCAAATAAGAAGCTACCCTGATCTGTTTTACTGATAGTACAGGTTACTTCATAGGGAGCCAGAGGGCTACCAAATAGATGACATCCAACATTTAATACAAGGTAAAGCTAGAATCGCCAAATACGAAAGACTGATTTCTACACTGGTTTTGCTTGGAAAAGCTTAAATTAACTCATAACTAAAAGTAGTGGCATTAAATAGACATTAATGCAGGTGACAATATCGTAAAATCATAAAACTTTAAGTTAAGTTTAAAATTATGCCTCAGTTTATGTGGTAGCCCTTTCTTTAGATAGACACCTGATTCTCTTACATATACATTATCATATAAGGTTACATGTAAGTTGAAATATGACATTTCGTGTACTATAGAAAAGCAGAAAAGGAACATATGGTTTTACACCTTGGGTAGACATGCACAAAGAAAAAGTGTTAAACATGTATTGCTATGTTATAAGTAATTTATAACATTTTTCTATGGAGTATTGAATGGTATATTGTACATTGGATTGTAAATTCATAATCTAAACCTACAATGTCGTGATTAATCATATATGGTCACAATAGGTAAGTCACAAAATTTTGTCAATTTTCAAAAGCAAATAAACAAAATATAATAAACATACACAAATATCATATTATACAGTAAAAGTCTATTTGTGTTATACCCATCTTCCTAACTTGATTGAAAATGAGATAAAAATGAAGATAAACCAAAAGAAGTTTTATGATACTCAAATTCCCATGTTTGGGTGTCAAATTAGAATGATTCTTAGGGAATTGTGCATTTCTTATCTAATTTTACTTATTAATCATTGGCTTGATTTTATTATATTGTATAATCATAGATCAAAGGATGTAAACTCAAAATGTCTTTAGATTCATTTTGATAACTACTAATATCAATAAAAACTCAACTCAAAATGTCTTTGATTCATTTTGAACTCGAATTGCTAAGAAAAACTCAACTCAAAATGTCTTTGATTCGTTTTGAGAACTCGAATTGCTAAGAAAAACTCAACTCAAAATGTCTTTGATTCGTTTTGAGAACTCGAATTGCTAAGAAAAACTCAACTCAAAATGTCTTTGATTCGTTTTGAGAACTCGAATTGCTAAGAAAAACTCAACTCAAAATGTCTTTGATTCGTTTTGAGAACTCGAATTGCTAAGAAAAACTCAACTCAAAATGTCTTTGATTCATTTTGAGAACTAAAATTGCTAAGAAAAACTCAACTCAAAATGTCTTTGATTCATTTTGAGAACTAAAATTGCTAAGAAAAACTCAACTCAAAATGTCTTTGATTCATTTTGATAACTCAAATTGCTAAGAAAAACTCAACTCAAAATGTCTTTGATTCATTTTGAGAACTAAAATTGCTAAGAAAAACTCAACTCAAAATGTCTTTGATTCATTTTGAGAACTAAAATTGCTAAGAAAAACTCAACTCAAAATGTCTTTGATTCATTTTGATAACTCGAATTGCTAAGAAAAACTCAACTCAAAATGTCTTTGATTCATTTTGAGAACTAAAATTGCTAAGAAAAACTCAACTCAAAATGTCTTTGATTCATTTTGAGAACTAAAATTGCTAAGAAAAACTCAACTCAAAATGTCTTTGATTCATTTTGATAACTCGAATTGCTAAGAAAAACTCAACTCAAAATGTCTTTGATTCATTTTGAGAACTAAAATTGCTAAGAAAAACTCAACTCAAAATGTCTTTGATTCATTTTGATAACTAAAATTGCTAAGAAAAACTCAACTCAAAATGTCTTTGATTCATTTTGATAACTAAAATTGCTAAATGAAAGATTTAACTCAATGTACCTTTGATTTCTTTTGATATTAATTTGACTCAATTTAATTTCTATCAATAATTTGATAATAATCAAAACAAAAGTATTTGATCCAATTCGACATTAATATAAGCATAATGAAAACAAAAATGTGTCCCATTTGAAATGTTATACCTGAGACAATTAAAACTACTAACTATCTAAAAATCACTATACAGTATAGCATCTGAATTAAATCCAAAATGATCAGTGCTTACAGTTTATCTATCATATCTTTTTCATCTTCCTCTTGTTCTCTCAAAAGCAAATATTGAACCGAATCAAAACAAACAGCTACAAAGATCACTTTAAGTGACTGGATTGTGTATGATTTAAGAAAATTACCATTCATGTAGGAAATCTGGAAAATTTGTGTATTCCATTATAACTTTGAAAAACTACCTCTCCATGTGATTAATTAAGGAGACAATAGGTAATTAAGGGTAATTATACTTCAATAATTGGTTCCCAGAAAAGGAAGTCTGGAACAGTTTTTGGAACTCAGCAAACTTGAGTTTGTTTATGTTCTGTATAATTCTTGTATTGTTATTGTTTATAGGTTTAATTAATTTCATAATTGATTTTATACAAAAATATAATACTAAATGAAAAATAATGTTAAGAAATAAGTAATATTTTTCAAAAATATATTATGAATGTTCCACATCACATTCGTAGCCAAATAATCAACTTTAAAATTGTAAACAAGATGGTCAAGGGGGGAAATTGAATATTAAATCTCTTTTCTAATTTTTCAACAGCTGAAGACAAAAAACAGGTGGATATATTATCAGGTTGATCACATATATATGTGATCAACATTTTATTCCAAAACATTGAAGAAAACTTCTTTAATTATTCTATAATCTTTCTTTTTTAATCTCCAAGTTATCACTTTTCAACATGTGTTCAAAAAGAAAAATAGATTTTTAATCCACCCAATAAAAACACTGGGTTTAAAAAATGAATCAAACGTACCTAATTAATGGCTAATTATCTTATATTCTTTTTGGCTGGGTGTATTATAACTGTTATGATATAAATAAGCAGGACTGGATCTAAAACAATTTAAATACAGTTATAATTCTGAAGAAGAGACACATCAAAAAGCATTGCAAAAAAATTAAAGTGAATTTCTAGTTCTGACACACTTGATATCAATATCCACATATATTGGAATATTTGGATATAATTCACGGATACACATAATGTAAACATCAACTGACAGTTGGAAAAAACATTGGATTAATATAATATTAAGAAGAGTTTTAAAAGTTTAAAACAATATGCCAAGAGTTAGGAAACAAATGGATTTACTACAACGGCATTCTGACAAGATGGTCTGGTCGTTGAATTTGTCACCTATCAGCCACAGGTACTTTAACAAATATTTGTATTTATGATTTGTTAATGAAACTATGGGATTAAGATATACAAGTATATTAATATAATAGTTGTACAATATGAAAATGTCAGTATGATATCATTGACATATTTTGGGAGCATCCTTTGTGAATATTCAAGTATATTTGTATATTAATATATAAATGTCAGTATGATATCAGTATTGATATATCTTTGGAGCATCCTTAACAGCTACAAAATTCAAAATCACTATGTCAAATTTTTCAGATTTTGCACATCGTGTATCTCATTCTTTGCAGCCAGTGTCCTGTTATCAAGTTTTCATAACTTTATCTTTATCAGTATTTAATGAATATTGTCCTAAGTTGACTTATAAAGTCTTAGAGGTGCACTTTTCCAATTGACATTATAGATTCTCGTAGGAGTCCAAGGATTATCCAACCTGTAACTATTACATAACTTAAAGTTCTTCCTTTTGCAAATATCCTTCTAAGTTCAATAAAGTATATTGAACAGCCCCCCAAAAAACATCAAACCCCTGTATATTTAATAGGAACATTGAGCCAATTCTGGGTACTTTGCACGGGACTGTACCTTCATCACCCATTGATAAATCTAGCAATGGATTACCACATTCACCTGAGAGATCTTCCTGTGACAAATACATGTTAAATATGTCAATACAAAGTTAATGGTAGTAAATACATAGGTAATCACGGTTGATCATTAATCCATGTGTTGTGATCATGTAATATTTCCTCTTTTCTTAATGTGTGACGTCAAGGACATATAGATCCTTCAGTGGATGTAGTGTGTTTAATGGCGTAAATGGTGGGGCGGGGGGTGCAATCAAATGTAGGTAAAATTTTATGTCATGTGTTGATAAAAATCTTTTAAAAAAATTTGGATTGAATTATGATTTATCATATATAAATAAATTATTTGTCAAATAAACTATATGTTAGCCAAACTTAACAATGGTCTGAAAAAATGAAGCCATTTTTTCAGGATGAATGTCAAAACTTCCTCAATTTTAAATGAAATGAAATTACTCAACTCAAAATGTCAAAATAACTGTGAAAGTTTGAAAGAACTTAATGTGTCAAAGAATCTTAAAATTAATCCCTACTCATTTTGCCACTCTAAAAAATAAAATTCACCTTTCTAAATTATACTTCAATTAAATTATTAATAACATTTGAAATAAACAACAATTCAATTTTTTTTTATCTATTTATATTTTATAATACCTTGAAATTATGTTAAACTAGCTAACAAATAGATACTATTCAAGAAAAGAGTTTCTTCATAAACATCAAAATAAACAAGTATTGATGAAAAAACATTATTATAAACAATGGATTATAGAAGTAAGAATTCTACAAACTTGCACCAGGAAGTAAAGGATCCCAAATAAGACCTTTTTTATTTATTTAATACCCTTATATATCCTTACAATCCAACATCCTGTTATGATACCATATTTGGGTATAAAATACAGAATGTATATTTTAAACCACACTCTAGAAAATGAATTCAAAGAGAACACAAATACAAATTATGAGAGCAGTGATACCACGGTACAGAATTGTTTCTAATATTTCAGATTTAGATGACGTTTTCGACGAAGACAATGGCGAAACTGATATAGATATTTTTGATGATCATCACATTGGTGATTCACACCAAAATGACCAAAATGATCAGTCAAGTAGGTGTCATTCATTTGTAAATGATGCCAATTTGACAAGCAGAACATATTCTTTTGACAGTACGGATTTGACCAATAAACTGATATTTGACCTTGACCCACGGGTGAGATCGTTCAGCTGTGACCTTGACCATTATGGTAAAGGTCACAATATGGACAGCATTGCGGCTATTAAACAAAATACACATAACTTGATTGACCTTGCTGATAAAATGGTATGGTCTTTAGACCTATCAGAAATACATTCTCTGAGTAAACAAAGTGTTGACGATAAAAATGACATTGCCAAAGATAATGACAAACTTGCCAATGACTTCAAGAAATATGAAATATTAGAAACAATTTCTGGATTTAATAGTCACCATGGTAACCAGGAAACAAGCATATGGAACACAATTTCAACTGACATATCACATGACATGTCACATGACACATACAGGTAATGATATTCACAAAGCATTTTTTTCTTTTTGAGTAGAATTCATTGGTCATTTTAAGTCTGAACTTTGTTAATATGGGGTCATTATACTCGATATAATTAGTCCTCGTCGATGGATTGTTGTTTACCATGACGTGCGAGATGTTTTCATTGTGAAACATGAAAAGGTTATATGAAGGAATCTGAAGTGTGAGTCTACAATGTAAGATTGTAGCTAGGTGCAAAATACATTGTACAAATCACAATATAACACAACCAAAAGTCTCTTGGCTTTGTGGGATCGTACTAAGTTAAAACTCAAGCTTTAAATACAACACAAAAGGGAAATATTTATCAAAAACATTTTGAAAGTTCAATGGACAATAGAAAATCAGACTTACATGCTATGAACCTTATTGACTTTAAAATGGGAGACCGCCTTTAAGAAATGGTAAAAACATCCGAGAAAGTAATTGGACACCCAACAAATATTTTTCAGTGCACTTTAAAATTTCAATGTCCGTGGATTCAAGAGTAACAAACCTGTCTCTCTACCAGGACATACACACTACATTCTGTTTAATCTCCGATAAAAGGAAAAGCTAACAAAAATGCCACGAGAGCATCGGGAAAATTATTGAGCAGATTTCTTACTAAATACTATATAGAAGCACTTCTAAAGGAAACCCTCCGAGTTATAAAAACAAATTAGTAAACAGCGTAAAACGTCAGAATAAAATATAGAAAATGAATGCATAATTCCACCTAGGATAAAGTTAGTGCACTCGACTTAAGTTTCTATACAGACAACTGTCATAAAAATGTTCAACTGAGCAAATAAAATATGACTGAAATTCTTAAATTAGATACAAAATTTTCTGAATATGTAACGAAAAAGTTGTATGCTTAACATGGAGATTTTATATACAGTTATCACTATGGCTCATTACTGGAACTTTGGGCTTGGATTATCCTGGAAATTGGCTTAAGGTAGGGATTAACAGGCGATTTCCTCTTCTGTGCTAATCTAGGACAATCTCATTAGAAATTATTAATGAGGATGACATACTTTAATTATATAAAATAAATATTGAGGTTCATTATTAATAACACATGATGCATTCAACTGTACACAATGAATCTAAATGATAGAAAGAAGCCACGTCATGAAATTGTTTATTTCAAGTAAGTATAAAAGCAATGTAAATTCCATGATCAAAAACTGCAGATTTTCTTGTTTGTTACAAATATTTTTGGCTTTGTGAATCAAGTTGTTTTGAAGTAATGTTATTCAATTCCAATCGTGCACTTAAACTTTGAGGGGGAATGTGTCAATATCTTAGTTATTCAATGTTTCTCAAGTATTTGTATGCCTGATATAGATCTTGAGTTCTTGCTTGCTTGCATCAGTCCAAATTCTACTCAAGAGTTAGCTAAGGATCCTCAAAATAGTTTAGAGCACTTGGTGAATGATACTTGCATGGTGCCTTTCTTGGAGATAAACACCATTCTTTGTTTGAAATGAATGATTACAAATAAAAGTTGGAATTTGAAGTTTTAATGCCTTTCCATGGAGCCGAATCAATTTTGCACTTTTATTTGATATTACATGGGAAAACAACTAAAATGTAGCCACGTAGGTTTTTCTGAACGGTTTCGGGGTATGACGCCCTCAGGATACGCTCTCAAAGGGTCAACATATTTACTAAAGGGATCCGTGAAAGGGTTTATATCTAATGTTGTTGTTACAAATCACTCCCAATATTGAAGTGATCAGAGTCCCTTTATACGCTGTGAAAGCGTAGGAAATTGATCCCATTCAATGGCGATACTTTCAACAAGGATTTCTAGGTTTAATTCCTAATGGTTTTGGTAAAGCACATAGAGTAAACATTGTTGAACTCCAATTGATGCAATTAAGGGTGAAGAACTAACATTCCCAACAATGAAACTTTCTCTAAAGTACAATAAATACCCGAACATTGATCTAAGCAAATTTTAGATAATTAGATCCAGTCTTGAAAATTAGGCATTTTTGTCTACCCGGAGGTCTTGCGCTATGATGCAATTACCCAGAATGCTAAATTGGAAATTACAAATTATCGAAATACCAATATAAAGATAATGGACAATAGCATGTGAAATTTTAGCCAAATAGTGCAGATTGGAAAGCCCTTTGATGTATTCAGTATAATTTGAGCTTTTGCATGGGGCTAATTGAACATAATTGCAATACATGCAATTTGGGGCAAATTGATCAAAACACTTTCTACTACTATCAACCAAATTACACAATATTACATTAGGAAAATTAGAAAATTGAAATAGGTATTGTTATACATGTGTGTTTAGTGCAAGCATTTGCTAAGTGAATGTAGCGTGAGAGAAGTCATGCTTTTAAAATGTTTTACTTTTTGTGGGAATTTGTTTCTGATGAGACATACTCAGAATGAGGATATCAATCTTAGAAAAAGCAAGCACAGGTAAGAGTAAGAGAAAAACACATTAATTTTCTTAGCTCTACCCCTAGAGGAAATTCACGACTTAAGAAAATAAACAACTAGAAAATAACATAACATAATCATTACAGTAATATTATTAATACAGCTCAAGTTACATTTAATAAGCATAAAATGTTATTTCACAAGTTAAAACTGTTATAACATAACTCAGAGTATCTTATTTAGGTATACAGGGTAAGGAAGTATCTTAGAAGTCAATTAAGGTTTTCTTAATGAAATGTTTACTTGGCGTAAAAGTTGGTTCAATAATAATCATATAAGAAGGATATTGAGGTCAGATGCTAAGCTAGATAGGTGCATTTTAATAAAAGTGGTAAATTATGTAATATTCTTTTTTCACCTGCTCCCAAACATTTCAACTATTTGAAATATTAGAATAATTTTCATTTTAAGTTTAACACATGAAACAGATTGGTGAGATAAATATAAAATATTGAATTTCAAATTTTTGCTTTTAGGTATCATTTTTTCTTATTTTGTTACTAATATACTCTTCAATCTTCATCTCTTTTAGGTTTGCGGGCAAATGATTTCTATAAGACTTTCCATTTTGTATTCATCCAGCCATATATTAACATGTATTTCTTGTATATTAACATGTATTTCTTGTATATTAACATGTATTTCTTGTATATTTCCAGGGACTCTATAATGGATGGGAACAGCAGCTCGTACAGTTCATTCAGCGATATCTCCCCGCCATGCATAAAGCATCAAAGTCGTATCAATAGCACCGTTTATCTTGATACAGACACATCCCCAAGTGTTAACAATACCAATCTCTCTGACTCAGTATTTATTGATGAAAAACCAGTCCAACAGCTCTATATTGATACTAAGCTTGAAATGGTGAGTGTTTTTTCTATTTCTTACTTAAATTATAATGCTATATTAATTCTTATGTATGATTGGAAATCTCTTATGATGGGTAAATAAAGAAATACAATACAATATGGCCAAATATTCAATTTCACAAGTTAGATGTTTTATATTACAATGTCAGGTGAATTACAGGTGTAATTTTTGATTAAAATAAAACAATTTGTTTTTATGTCAATGGTACTAATTGGCAGACATGTTTAATATCTGGGCTGTCATACTTTTCTGGAGAGTTTTAAAAATATCTAGAAATTGGGAATTACCTGATAGGAAATGTGTATTGGTTCTATTTGTAAATCTAATATTATTCCTCAATATTTATAAATAATAAATAAATCAAACATTTGCTTAATTTTCTAATCTGCAAAGTTTCTGTTACTTTAGTTATAGAGTTTAAGAGATTTCAGATTTCTTAGGAAAACAATAGTGCTTCAGATTTGTTTAAAACTTTCCTTTTGTTTTATTTAACATGGGGATTAAATAATATTAATATTTCACCATATATGACACCTGTCTCTATTACACATGGCAAAATTTTCCTCAGTTTGGTCAACAGTTTTAAAATTAGCTTAAGCTTAGGTATATAATAAAATATTTAATAGTAAGACACCATTCTGAAATTAAACACCATACTGTTCACATCTATCTACAAACATGAAATTATTCAAGAAATTAAAAGTGAATTCTGCTTTACAGATTAAGATCTTCAAGGACCATATGGCGCTCAAGGCAGAGTTAGAAGATGCTAAGACTAAGGCAGAGCAACTTATAGACTCTCGGGATCTATCAACAGCACTCTCGGAGATTCCCACTATGGCCTCACAATGGGAACTATCCAGTGACCAGAAATATGGCGATTCTACATATGGACAATCGACACTCAGTATCGACCAACAAAGCTATGGAAGTTATTACATCGATAGTCAGAACCCAGCCAGTTATCGTCCAAATTCGACAGAAATAGGCGGTCCCGTGCCAACATTGATTGTGACAAGTGCGACAGATGATAGCCAATCAAGTTGCAGCCTTTCAACATCGGATATCAGTCGATCAAGCTCTATATCTAGCGATGTCGGTGATTATCGTAAGGAATCTACAAACCTGACAGAGAACACTCTTCAAACTGGAGGTGAAGATCTTTACAACAAACTATGTGAAAATGTTGGAACAATCAAAGCTACAAATAAATCCCATAATACTGCTGATGTAAGCAGACGGAATACAACCACCAGAGCCATCTATAAAGACATGAATCAAACAAACATGTCTGGCAATGTGCAATGTTGTGTTATGCCTCCCAAACTTCGTCAATCTTTAAAGACAACCAGTGACAACTATAAACTATCAAATGCTCCAAAGAAAGCATGCAGTGAACCAAAGCTCAATAATTTCCACACGCTTAAGGACGATCTTGTGCAGTTCCACTCTGAACAAAATATTCATAAACTTAAACACAGAGACTCTAAACGTAGTTCAAAGCGCCAGAAGAAACGACTCAGCTCCATCAAAGAATGTGATAATGACATTCCAGAATGTTACGATCTTGAGAAGGAGTTCCCCAGCCCCAGAATTCCTACTCTGGAGCAGACAATCCAACATGGCTGCCTTCCAAACATCATGCGAAGAAAATCCCGTTCACAGTCTCAGAAACAGAAGTCAACAAAGTCTCAAACCACTACATCGGAGATGCCCCCTCCAGTTTTGCCTCCCCGTGTCGCAAGAGGGGTCAGAGCAAATCCCATAGTGTCGCAGTCTAGTTCTAGTCGCTCATCAACTGAATCTGTATTACCCCGTACCTCAACCAAAAAGCACCTGACCTCAGACCTACCCCGTACCTCCACAAAAGTGAGATTAATCTACAAAACTGAAAGTGACATTGAAACAAACGCTGGTGCTCAAGCTATGAGGCGAACATCAGGAAAATCTGACCTTCAAACTGCCAACACACATTCAACATCAACATCATCTGTTACTGGTAAACCACCATTGCCACCTCGATCTTCATCATCGAAATCTCGCAAGGGATCTACTTCATCAACCCAGAGTGAATGCTTATCAACTACAGCATTTGAACTTCGTCGCACCTACGAGCAGCGACAGAGCACAGGAAGGACCCCCACTAAGCTTCCATTCCGACCCTCAAGTGACGGAGACAGTTACTCCAGTTCCAGCTCAGATGTAGATACAGACAGTGTATCAGTATGGACAATATATGAATCTGAAGTCAATGATTTTGATGATGTGTTCCAGGAGCCCTCAAACTCTGAGTCTCAGAGACCCCTTAGCAGCAACGCAGATGAAAGTGACTTAACCATCAGTGAATTATCAAGCATTGCCAAATACCCCAAGCATAATGAGTGTGTTGATCATGCCCTGCATGAAGCTTTGGGTGAACCATGCTCCATGTTTCTCCAGGACAGACCCCTTAGTCCCACCACAAGTCATATCAGCAGTAAACCAGACTCTAGTAAGAGGTATTATTCATCAGACAGTGACCTTGATCTCACATCAGTAAGTTCGGACATTGAAAATTTCTCAATTAGCCCAGTGTCCATGTCTTCATGTACAAGCAGCCAATGTGACGTCTGCTCCAAACAGCCATGTACCCATAATGCACCTCCCCAACACTTAAGATATGCAGTCTGTAAGATCGCCAACCCTCATCAACCAATTGAAGACATTGATTGCTCAATGAATGCAACATGCGCATCAATCCCTGATATGGGAGAAGTTGGCACGCCATCTATCTACCATGACACGCAAGATTATAACCATGTCATACCAGATGACCTTTCTGGAACATGGAACAGCGAGAGTGACGATAGTTCTCTACACGAGTCCGACATCTACTCAGATGACTCAACTGGGTACCCTATTGTTCCCCTCCATACCCCAGCAACTACCGCAACCCCCCACAATCTCACTGTTAAATCAACCCCAAGGATGAAAAATAAGGCTCGCCCCAACCCCAAGCGTCTCCAATATGAAGAAATCGCTCCATTGTTAGCTGATGGCCAGAACTCCATGCATTCCCGTCACCGTGGTCTCCCACCAGTTGGCTGTGAGTCAGCCGATCTCAACAAACTCAAGGATGAATATGATTCAGGAATTAGTACACAGAGCTCAATCGACTGCCAGGGGAAAGTTAAACAGCCTAAGATTGTGAACAATAATACAATCCACACCTTTAACCAATCATATGGTGCTACAACAATGAACAATCGTAACCACAGAGTGACCAATCACAGCCAGGCGTCAAATGCTTATAACAACCAATACAATCACTACAACACCCAACAGGGTCAGCAATCGGACAATTACGCTGAAAATATGTACGGACAATGTGCACCCGCTCCTAGTCTCGCATCCCAGAATTCAACCAGTTCTTGTTATTCACAGAGTTCTCGGCAATATCTTCAATCACGTCAAGGCCCAAGTGGTTGCGACTCAGTTCAGAGTGAGGCTGCGGCTAAAGATCGCAAACGAGAACTTAAACGTAGACTGAAAAAATTCAGCAAGCAATACAAAATGACAGATGGAAGTAATACTTTCCAGCATCTTGGTCATTGCTAATAACTGTGTATCACAGAAAACTATTTAGCGTTACAAATTACTGTGCTTGTTACAGATTGTTGTTACAGAATACTTTTTGTGTCAGCCAGACTTAAATAACTGAAACCAAATATATTTTTGAATAGTCGGAACAACAATAAACCAAGTACTTTCCTGGATGTTATCAAATTATAGTTCACCTTTATGCTCAATCATTATGTACTTTAAATAAAACTATTTTTGATTTTAAAGATTTAACATCAAAAGGTCAAATCAAAATGACACACTTCCTGACACTATTTTAAATAGTTGATTACTGATCATGTATTTTGATTACAAAATATGGCTATATTTTTGTGTGTAGTTCTATGATCAAGTCAAAAGCCATTTAGAGCGTAGCGTATAGTGAAATTAAAGGTCACATGTAAGGTACATGTATATGTAATTTAACCAACATATAGCTTGTAATATTTATGATCATAATAATTTAAAATCAAAATGAAGAATGACAATCAAGTAATTATAAAAATTGAGGCAAACAAATCAAAAATATGGTTAATTAGATTATGATTACAGTTTTATGTAATTAAAAAGTAATTAGAGAGTAATTTGAATATGTGTAATTTGCATAAATATATATGCCAAACATAATTTGTAAATAAACCAATGCCAAAATTGTGATTACTATAGAAACATTTTTTGTGTGTATGTATATGTTGTCATGGTTTCCAAATTAAAATTCAAAACATCACATTCACATTTGTAGTTTTATTTTTATTGTAAAAACGTAAAATATTTGGAGAAAAATTATTGGAAACATATAAAGCATTCGCATACATCAAAATAGATTAATTAGATTATATATAGCAAATAGTATAATAGTATGGGATGGTAGGCAAGCAATATTGATGTCACATTGACTGAAAATATATGAAGGAAACAAATATATTCATGTACATAGTGTATATAATGTAAATAACAAACACACAAAAAGCAATAAACAAAACACAGTTTATATATATATATTTAAATATCTATTTTGTCTATTATTTGTTTAAAGATATATATAAATTATGATGAAAGCATTATTACCCCCCCCCCCCAGGCTCTCATTTCAAAACTGCAATATTGTTATAAAAACATCAATTTCTATCACCCATTAAATAATTCCATTCCTGTTTGTCAAAAAACTACATCAAAAATATAATGGTCTCCCCAGAATTGGAACCTGCACCCAGTTGAAAGTAGCCAGTACCCAGTTGAAAGTAATCTGTACCCAGTTGAGAATAATCTGTACCCAATTGAAAGTAACCCGTACTCAGTTGAAAGTAACCTGAACACAGTTAAAAGTATCCTGCACCCAGTTGAAAGTGACCTGCACCCAGTTGAAAGTGACCTGCACCCAGTTGTAAGTGACCTGCACCCAGTTTAAAGTATCCTGCACCCAGCTGAAAGTATCCTGCACCCAGTTGAAAGTGACCTGCACCCAGTTGAAAGTGACCTGCACCCAGTTGAAAGTGACCTGCACCCAGTTGAAAGTAACCTGTACCCAGTTGAAAGTAACCTGAACGCAGTTAAAAGTATCCTGCACCCCGGTGAAAGTTACTTGCACCCGATTGAAAGTTTAGAACTTGTACTGCACCCAGTTTAAATTCCATTGGCACTGTTCAGTTAATTCAAATGAGGTCAAGAAATGAACTATTTCAGTGATTTAAAAAAAACTGGTCATCTTTTAAATTTTTACATGGCCATAAATACAAGAAAAACGAAAACCATTAAAATGAACAAAATTAGTTACTTTACTAACTTTTGAAAGATGGCAGCACATTCTTACATGCTAAATTGAAAATATGACAGTTTTGCTTTAGAATAGATGGCAGCAGTTTTCAGAATTCAAATTGTTATGGTTTGGCCTTTCCCCTCATTTTAACCAAATTTACATGTTGACTTGTGTTTTACTTAAATATTAATGTCATGTCATTAAAATGTCACCAGCTGCCACTACAGATGCTAAACGCCAATAAAAAATAGATAACAGCAACGCTTGCAGCAAATCCTATGAAACAGCCATAGCTGCCAATTTTGCAAAATCCTTCCACTATACTTTATCAGTACAGCAAAAATCGTATAATAACACACAAAAAATGGCCACCATTTTCAAAATCGTCACTCACTAGCCATATTGTCATAAGACAGTGTTCTCTGCTTATGAGTATTCACATGTCAAATAGAGACAAAATTGTTCCATCACTTTTTGAGTTATAGTAAAAGATGTAAAAACACAAATGTGTACAAAATGTCCCCACCAATGGGTGATCCTGTCAAATGGTTATCCTGAAAATGAGTAGACAAGACATTACCGACACAATTTGAGGACGGGAAATCCAAATGGCCACCTTAAATTTTAATCAGAATGCCATAAAATTAGTCAGTTCTAGATTTTCATACTATGAACCACCCCAGAAAATTTGAAATTGATCCGTCAAACAGTTAACCAGAAAACGGGTAAACAAGACTTTACAGACAAGATTTAAGGATGGAAAATCCAAAATGGCTGCCTTGAAATTTACCCAAAATGCCAAAAAACTAATCAGATCTAAATTTTCATACTAAAAATCATCCCTGAAAATTTGAAATTGATCTACCAAACGGTTCACCTGAAAACGTGTAGACAAGACTTTACTGACAAGATTTTAGGACGGAAAATCCAAAATGGCCGCCTTGACATTTACCCAGAATGCCAAAAAACTAATCAGATCTAGATTTTTGTACTAAGAATCATCCCTGAAAATTTTAAATTTTAAAATGGTTAAAAGAACCCAACAGTTCACCTGAAAACGTGTAGAGAAGACTTTACAAACAAGATTTTAGGACGAAAAAATGCAAAATGGCCGACAATAAAAAAAAATGATAATGAGTTTTTGCTGATTTCTTTTTACAAAATTATCACATATAACTACCATTAACAATAACATAGGCTTTTACAACAAAGTACACCTGAAAGTATTTATAAAGCTACAAAATAGTTAAAGTATGAAAACTCAAAAACACCATTCAATATGATACAAAGTATTATCGCGCGCTAACTTTTCTTAAGACATTAAAAATGGCTGCCATGACTGAGCTAACAGGTCCAAAACCTAATCAGATGTAGAATGAAGTGAGCTGAACAAGATGTTAAAGTTTGAAAAGCAACTGTGAAGCCGTTTTCCTTAAAGTTTGCGGACAAGGATTTTAGCATTTTACTTCAAAATGGCCGACAGAAAGTAGGTATCGAATTTTCATCCACATCTGTATGCACCGATAAGTTATCCCTGAAAATTTGAAGGTGATATCTGTAGCGGTTTTGGAGAAAACTGCCGGACGTACGGACAGACGGATGGACAGACAGACAGACAGACAGACAGACGGACGCGCCTAGGCTGACAATATGGCCCCACACTATGTGGTGGGGACATAACACACTATGTGGTGGGGACATAATAAAACTGCATGATTTTGAAATAATTTTGGGCCAGGGGGGGGGGGGTTCGCTCGAACCCATCAAACTCCCCCCCCCTGGCTACGGGCCTGCAATACTAACACTCAGATATAAAAATTCAAGAAAGAGCTTTTGGAATTTGACCATAAAAAACAACACAGTAATCAATGCCCAGGCACAGGTGCTATGTAGAAGTACATGAATCAAGACTCCTGTGGCTCTAGAATTTTTCTAAACTCTATAATTTTTCTAAACAAAAGCAATTATGCAAAATCGCTTAACCAATCTTGCATCTAACCAAATATATAGAATTTATGAATTATGTGAAAGGAAATATACATTGGTTCTATTCACCTGTATATAGATATGTATAGCATATTTGTAATAATATTCTTCATCAATATTTGTTAGAATAGAATAAATGAAACATATGCTCAAAACTGTGAACATTCTGTTGATTTACCTAATTATCTGTAAAGATTAAAATATTTCAAAGCACCTTAGAAAACATTCAGATTAAAATTTTCCATTTGTTTGGCTTAACATGGGGATTAAATATTATTTAATTCAATATATTCATATATATGATACCGATCTCTTTAAACATAGAGCAACATTTCCTCAGTTTGGGTAACAGTTTAAAATTAGCTTATTAGTACATGTATATGATAAAATTTTTAATAGCAAGGCACTACTTGGAATTCTGATACCATACTGTTCACATCTATCTACAAAGATGAAATTATTCAAAAAATTAAAAGTGAATTCTGCATTGCACATCAAGATCTTCAAGGACCATATGGCGCTCAAGGCAGAGTTAGAAGATGCTAACAATAAGGCAGAACAAGCTACAGACTCTAGGGAACTTTCAAAGGCACTCTCTGTGATTCCAAGAATGGCCTCTCAATGGGAACTATCCAGTGATCAGAAATATGGCGATTCCATATATGATCAACAAAGCTATGGAAGTTACTATAGTGACAGTTCTTCAATGCCGACATTGGATGCAGCAAGTGTGACAGGGAATAGCCAATCAAGTTGCAGCTTTTCATCATCTGACCTCAGTCGAACTCTCCAAAGTGGAAGTAAAAATCTGGATTACAAACTCCGTGAAAATGTAAAAACTTTGAAAGTTACAAATGCATCCCATAATACTGTTGATATAAGCAGACGGAATACACCTACTAGAGCCATCTATAACGACATGAATCAAACAAACATGTCTGGCGATGTGCAATGCTGTGTTATGCCTCTCAAACTCCGTAAATCTTTAAAGACCACCAATAACACCAATAAACTGTCCAATAGACCAATGAAAGGAGGCAGCGAACCCGAGCTCAATAAGATCCACACGCTTAAGGATGAATTTGGGCAGTTCCGATCTGAACAAAATATCCACAAAATGAGCTCTAAAATTAGATCCAAACTCAAGAAGAAACGCCTTGGTTCCATAAAAGAATCTGACAATGACATTCCAAATTGTTGCGATCTTGAAAAGAAGTTCCCCAGTCCCAGAATCCCTACTCTGGAGCAGACAATTCAACATGGCTGCCTTCCAAACATCAAGCGCAGAAAATCTTGTTCACAGTCACGGAAATCAAAGATGCCAATCAAGTCTCAAACTAACACATCTAAGATGGTGCCTCCTCCTTTCGCAACCCTTGACACAAGAGGGCCTAAAGCAACCAAAAAAGTGTCGCAATCTAGTTCCAGTCACTCATCAACTGACTATGTATTACCCCGTACCTCAACCAAAAAGCACCTGACCTCAGACCTACCTCGTACCTCCACAAAAGTGAAATTGATATACAAAACTGAAAGTGACATCGAAAAGAACACAGATGCAACACCTGTTAGGCAAAAATCAGAAAAATCTCATCTGCAAACTGCCGACACACAATCAACATCAACGCCACGATCTATGTTGTTTAAATGCTGTAAATGCTTATCAACCACAGCTTGTGAACTTCGTCGTACTTACGAGCGGCGACAGAGCATAGGAAAGACATCCACTACGCACACATGTGAATCCTCAAGCTCGGACAGTGTATCAGTGTGGACAATCTATGAATTAGAAGTCAATGATTTTAATGATGTGTTCAAGGAGCCCTCAAATTCAGTTGAGATTCAAAGACCCCTCGGCAGCAAAGATGAAAGTAACTCAAACATCAGAGAACTGTCTAGTATTTCCAAGTATCACAATCACAATGAGTGTGCTGATCATGCAGTACATAACACTTTGGAAGAACGGGGGTCAATATTCCAACAAAAGAGACCCCTTAGTCCCACCACCAGTCATATCAGCTGTAAACCAGACTTTAGCAAGAGGTATTTTCCATCAGACAGTGATCTTTCATCGTTAAATTCAGACATTAGCCCCGTGTCTATATCTTCCTATACCAGTAGCCAGTGTGACGTCTGCTCCAAACAACCATGTTCCCATAATGCATTTCCCCAACACTTGGGATATGCAGTCCGTAAGATCGCCAACTCTCATCAACCAATTGAAGACATCGATTGCTCAATGAATGCGACATGCGCATCAATCCCTGACATGGGAGAAGTTGGCACGCCATCTATTTACCATGACACGCAAGATTATAACCATGACACACCAGATGACCTTTCTGGAACATGGAACAGTGAGAGTGACGATAGTTCTATGTATGAATCTGACACTGACTGAAACGACTCCACTGGGGATGTATGTTCCCCTCTATATGATGCCAACATTGAGCAATATGAGTGTAACCAAATAAATATTTATCAGAGTCAGGCGCCAAATGTCTGAGATGCTGTAAACGTAACTAAAAACAAATATTTTCATTTATAGAAAAATTTGTTTAAGTGAACACCTCTTTCTTGTGAACACCTGTATCTAGTAGACATCTTTTCTCTGCACATACTTAGCAGGCCTGAACCCCCTGGCCAAACATTCTTTCAAAATCATGCAGTTTTTCATCATTTGGACCAAATTTTAAGTGATTTTGGCCATTTTTGGACCAAAATTGTCAAAAGTGAACCCCCCTTGGCAAATCCTGGCTACGGGCCTGCTAAGTCTAGCTCCAAACTCTTTGCCAACAAGTGTGTGAAGTGTGTAATCAAGTTGAGAGGGGGGGGGGTCACAGAGGCTTGTAGCTAGACTACACATACTCTACTGACTTCTACATAAATTATCCTATCTGTATTGAACACCTCCCATTACTGAAAAGTTTTTTATTGGCAAAAATGTTCAATACACACAGGTCTTACTGTATATAATGTAAAAACTGCATAGTTTAATAATATTAGGTAAATACTGTTTATAATGTTATAATAAAATGTAAATACTACATATAATATAAATAACACATATTGACAAAGAAATAAACGTAACAAAGTCTATATAATTTGAAGAGTTCTGTTTTGCCTATTACTGATTTTGTACTTGTAATTATGACATAGCTCAGACTTCATTTTAAAATATAATTATTATTTTATAAGTATTGAAAAGATGGCAGCACATTCTGATGTACTACACTGAATAAACATGTCAGTTCTGCTAATAGATGGCAGCATGTTTCATATCCTGAATCCACATATGATCTTTTTAACAAATGAACCAAGGGCGAATGTAATGCTTGGAATGTGTCTGTTTTCTCTGTTTTTCTGTTCGTATTAGCCTTATTTACATATCATACATTTAAGTTAATCAATCATGTAGCTAATGATATGTACGGATTGCAATGAAATAGAGTAAGATTACCGCTAAACGGTGCTGAAAAAGGTGCCTAGGTCTGAGAAAGCTAACCCCTTTTACCACTACTTTGTAATGAGGACATGCAAAGACCCGGATGTCGTATCATTTCGTTTGGTACACATACTAAGGCCCGGGTATTAAATAAAACCACATTTCACAAAGACAGTGTTTCACAACATTTTAGTCAATTCCACTGAATAGAAACTTGCTAGGTAAGTTCAAAGCACTCCAACCATAGGGAGACAATGGAAATAATGGGTCCTGGGATCTATATTGACCAAGGCAATACGATTCAACATTCCACATAGGTTTTCTTCAAAAGTGACAATATCAATTTGTGAGTATTTGAAATAAGTTCAGTTGTATTTGAAATAAGTACAGTAAAACCTGTGTAAGTGGAAAGTCTTAATTCCACTTAAATGTATTCTATTGAGGAGGTGTTCCAGTCTCGTAGACAACTTTTTCCAACTTTCTTTTTGAAAAATTCCAGGGGGTTCAATTATTGACAAGTAAAATGGCCAAAATCACTTAACAAGTGCTCAAAATGGTGAACAATTATATGAATTTGAAAGATTTTTTGGCAAGGGGAAATCCACTAGAACCGCCCCCCCCCCCACCTGGCTACAGGCCTGTATTCTACACATAACAGATGTAACTGATGTAACAGATTCAGACATCAATATAGACAACAAACTCAACTGTTCTAGAAACCTGATAAAATAGTTGTCTCATAAATTATTAAAATCATCATAGCGGCACCTATCCCGCCTTAAGATCCTACCTAACCAGTAACTCAAAAAACCTCTAAAAGATCTTCTGATAACCCTTTCAAAAACTTCGAATTGTTGTCATCATTTCTGGATAAATAACAGAGAATTCGTTAAAATATATCTCAGCTTTTTTATTACTCATATGTAATTATAACCTCATCAATTATATTCTGTTGTCAGCTAGATTCTAATTTTGAAAAAAGTTTGAAAAATATTTTGGATTTTTGGTGATATTTGATATAAAATTAATAGTTTTTGGAGGCATATATAATATTTTAAGGAAAATTTGATACTCGATTTGTATAATTGAAATCTTTTCATGTCTGGGATTTACGTTCACTTCAATGGTATTATTTATATGTTTTGTCATTAAGGTTTATTTTTTGTAATTTACACGAGATAAACAACATTGTTTGTTTATATGCAAGGCCATATCACATTTTAAAGATAAAAAATTAATAAAGTAAAATAAATGTGAATGCCTATCTAAAGTAAATACATCACAATGTGAACATCTTCTGCGATAATTTAATTGTAATCTATAATTGTTATAAACCGATTAAAGGGCCAATAGCTGTAATGCGTATCCTAAATAACCCTAAAATATTTAAATTTAAAATGCTATATGTGACTTCCAAGATCAATAGAGTAAGCCATGAATGTTCTTTTGTGAAAATATCACAGCCCTTTCCTAGTTAGTAGCACAGGTTCCAAATTGAAAAAATACAAGCGACTTTCAATTTAAAAGACAATTGATTAATTCAGAGTGATCCTCGTACATTAGCTGATAAAGCAACAAATACAAAACATGTCATTTTAATTATGGATTTTTTTTTGATAACAGGCATCCAGTCCCGACAAATTAAAGGTCTTTAGAGTATGTGTCCATATAATTTTGTAAACTGTCATTGAACAGTACAAAAGGGAGAGGAAATTTTTATCGAATCAATGAATCAATTCACATTAAATAATATAATCATATTTCAATGCAAATTGTTGTTTTGGATTGATTTTTATATTAAAGTATGAAAATAAATATCCCAAAATCATTTGTAAATTTTTATTTTCACTAATGAGCACTTTTGAAGTTTTAGCATGACACGCATAATTGGAATCTGCCATTGTATGAAAGATAACTTCCTTCTGAGATTCAAAATAAGGCTTTCACACTTCAAAATCAAGCGATTCATAAAAGAAAAAATCATGTAGCACACTCATACTTTCTGTACAGGTCCAATATATTAATAAATAAATAGAAATTACGCTAAAATAATGACTTCCTCTGAAATTAAACCAAGGTGTTTTATTAGTTCCTATGGAAAATGATTACAACAATTTTCATCTCAATTATCGCCCAATCTTATCGAAATATCAATGCAAGAATGGCAATAAATAATTCTTTATTGCTTCAGTTTTGTAAAGATTGAAAGCAAGAAGTACCAAATAACCTAGATAGTTACATATTTTTACAATTTTTACAAAATTGTTACAGATTATATTAACCAACTACTACACATAAATCATTTTATCATCGTATATTTATGACAAAAATGACGACATTCTGTTCTTTGACTTAAATACAGGATACCATATAAACCTACAAACTGTTAGATGCAGAAATACTGAGTAATAATAGTTTATAATGCACCCGGGAGTAGATGATATATAAGGCATTAACATGAAAATGTCACCACCTGCCATTTGTTACAGACACCAAACATCAGTCACCGAACACCAACCATCAAACACCATCCACAAAAAAATCCGAAGACACTCAGAAATTCAAATGAGTATTGAGTAAAACAGCAAAGTATTGAGTCCGGTTCACAAGGTTGAAAAGTACCTAAAAACAATAGGCGATTTTGAGAAAACAACGGGTGAAAATCGTCTGTTGCCTGCTACCAATGAAACCTCTGTAGGGACAATTGATATACAAGAAATGTAAAACATATATGACAGAGGTTTCACTAGAATTCCTCACTTCAGGCTAAATAAATGAAAACAACAGGCAAAATTAATGGAAATCAAAAATTTCAACATGGAAAAGTTGAAAAGTTCCTAAAAACAACAGGCGATTTTGTGAAAACAATGGGTGAAAATCACCTGTTACCTGCTGCTAATGAAACCCCTGATCAGTATACACTTGCAGTTTCCTCTTTTATAATACAGATGAAGCTCTCTTTTGAAGGGGCACAATCCAATAATTGTAAAGGGCAACAATAGAGCTGCTTAATCATATGGTAAAGATTCAAAGAATGCAAATAGAGACTAGTAGTACAAATTCCTATCCTCTGAGTATGTCAAAGCTCTCAATCAGAGGAAGTGAACCTCTTGACAAGGGTACTTACTACTTAGTATATGTTATATCACGGATAAGGAATTACGATAACACTGAATTCTTATCTATCGTTCTATTTTGTCTACAGAGCAAATTAACTTGAAATAATAACACACGTGAAGTTATCTGTCACCTGGTCACAACTGCAAAAAAATATGGACCTGTATTCCTAAACGAACTTGTTCAGAGATCTACAGTTTGAAATGACTCTATCATTTCTTGAAGTACCTTGTATTTATTAAAATTTAACTGACATTTCTTGCATTCTCTTTGAATCTCTTTTCTAAACCTCGAATTTTATCTCTGACTTTTGTTACACTGAAGGTCTATAAAGATCTCAAGTGTGATTTTGGAGAGCTGGTCAGTTTATTTCACATCAATTTCAATACTATACTTATCTAGAAGTATTTTACAGCCAAGCATCAAGTGCTCAGTTTGGAATTCAGCAAATTCAATCAACAAATTATCATACGATTCTAATGAAATATGAAAGGAGTTTGGTTACATTTGAATCTATATTATTAAGAATGAGCCTTGCGATATCATTTTTGGTAAGTATTTTGATTCAATTTTCTAAAAATTCAAATACTACAAAAGCAATATTCTCTCAAGGATGTTTTCTATGTTTTCTTAGAACCAAAGAAATAGCTAAAACTGATCCAAAATTTACAATTTCCAACGAGGTACAAATGAATTTTGAACAGGACACAAGGTAGTTTCCTAACTCTCAAAAGACTGTAGCAAAATAATTCATTGACTCCAGTGCTTAAATCCTTTAACATTGCATGTAGTCAATCCAGCAGCATCATGAAGGATAACATGTCAGCATGCAAGTCTCTAGCCCCTGCATTCACTTATGTATTATGTAAGTGTTTTTTTGGGGGGGGGGGGGTAGGCAGGTGGGGGTGGAGCAAAAGAATAGCCAGTGCCCATTCTCAATACTACATCTCTCAGACTGAAGCTTGATGAATCAAGATGGGATGAAGAGCTTGATGTGAAACTAGTGAATAAAATCAATACAAACTCCCCAGATCTATGAATAAACAGGACACTGGGTTAACATAAATCATCACCTGACATGGCATATTCAATATTTTGGCAGAGATATGGGGCAGTCTCATTCAAAACTTGCCTACCTAAAAAATATTTAGCTCCATGGTGCCATAAACCATTCCAAAGTATAGAATATAAAATGGGTCATGTAGAAATATGTACCCATTAATTTACTCTCTGTCATCCCCTGACACCGTGTATGGGTCAGTTCAATACTTGACTTTTTATAGATTTTAACCGCCTAAAACTCACCCGACACTGTTTTTTCAATATTCTATAAGAAATGTAGGGCAGTTTCATTCAAAATTGATTTTTTACAATTTGCCCGAATAAAACTCCATGATGCCAAAAACCATTTCAAATTATAGAGTATAAAATATATATTATATATATTATATATATTAATTCATCTATTCTTGACGTTATATCAAACCACTGTCATATAAATGACTTTACATGAATTAAATATACTCAAAGGCAGTCCTTAAATCAGTTCAAATATGAGAATTATTTGTATATGCGAGAAACGTCATAATTTATTTTTGATTTCAATTTTTTTAACTTGTACAACAGTTTAGTCTGGCTTATATCTTGTATTTGAAAAATATCATCTTTTCATTTTAGACATTTAAAAGCTAAAAGTATTTTTTCACAAAAATAAGTTTAATTAATTATTTATGCACCTATAGGGGTCAATTTTTGGCCATCTACTGTTTGGTAGTGTCAATTAAAATTAATTATTTAATTTTGAATGAATAGATCAAAACAAATCTAAACGAATCAAATTACACTCTTATTATTCTAAAATTAAAACTTTATTGCTAAATTCTACATTTTCTCAGCCAGATCTGATTTTAAAATAATACAGACATTAGATCCAATTTAATAAAATTAATGAATCCATAAACATCTCCTGAATATGTCAAAAAAAGTTTTTCCCAGCATGCAACTTATTGATCATGTGACCTTAACTAACCAATAAATAGGGTCTTAACAGTCTAAGGGTGACTATAAAAACATGGATCGAACAGAACTTATCCTTGAAAAAGAAAAAGTCCAATAACAAGCAGAATACCCTGCCACATACATAGCCATGTAATTCTATATCTAAATAAATTTTCTGCCAAATTTCATACAAATAACATTAAATAGAAAAGCTTAATGGAATTAAATATAAATTCCATTAATGAAAAATATTTTATTTACTCCCATGAGTTTCAGCTATGAGATTTTGATATAAACAAGTTGTGTGTTCATTTGGATTTACCGCATTTTCTTGTCTTCATATAATTTACAAAGAATTTACTTGGACATATTCTCAATATAAAATCTGCAAAACAAGCTGTTTGACAGGCTTATCGTTCCAATAAAGGCTCCAATCCTGAACAAATATTGAAGTATTGTATACTCAGAAATCGCATTTACGTCAAAGTATATTAAGGAAGTCATATAGAAAATGCTGTAACATTTGTTGGATTTAATGTAATTCAATCAAAAAATTTATATTTTGACACATTGGAAATCTCCTGGAGTTCACTGACATAACATGGGTTTGATATAACATGGGTTTGATAAAACATGGGTTTGATATAACATGGGTTTGATAAAACATGGGTTTGACATAACATGGGTTTGACATAACATGGGTTTGACATAACATGGGTTTGACATGTGCCTGCTTAGGTAGAACATGGCCCATGGGTAGAGATAATAATTAACTGTCTTTTGAGATTCAAACAGACCACAGCGGCTAACATCAACAATAAACTCAAATTATCACATTACACTCAAAAAATATTAATTCACTCAAGCTATCAATTTATACTCAAACAATAAACCTACTCATTCTATCATTTTATACACAAACAGTAAACTTACTTAATCTATCAATTTATACTCAAACAATAAACTTACTCAATCTATCAATTTATACTCAAACAATAAACTTAAGCAATATATCAGGTTACACTCACACAATCAATTCATGCTAAAATAAAACATTCTTATAATGTCAATTTATACTCAAACAATCAACTTATACTCAAATAATAAAATTACACTGAAATAATCAACTTATACTCAAGCAATCGATTTCTACTCAAACAATCTCACAATCAATCAACACAGACAGAATATGTCTCACATTAAAACATCATGTTTTATAAAACTATCAAATCATCAACAACGTGTGAGGCCTAAATATACTATACAAATAAATGCTTTAATATAAGCTGATTCCACTTTTGAAATGCATGTTCTTGGTGATAGGAATTTTGACTTTATTTGACAAGTTATTACTGCTCCCAATAGGCAAAAATTTACCTATTTGGTTGCTCCTAGGGTAGAGAATTTGACAGCCCAATTTTTAATTTGGCTAAATCTCCTCCCCTACTTGCCTGGGGGAGGGGGGTCTGATGCAGTCCTTTCAATGTGTATATTATCACTCAAGTATCTTTAATATTTTTTTCAGATCAGTCTATAAATAAACTCTTTCTTAAGCATTATACATACAAATATCTGGATATTAGGATACAGCTTCTTAAAAGCTTGCATAATTAAACAATAATATTGATTTTAGTATTTTATTCTGAAGTTCATAACAACTTTATTCCAATCTGTTCATTGATATTCAGATTAGACTGTAAAACATGATATATTCACCTATGTGCTTTAATAACAGTTTTCAAAGCAAAGAAGTGTAATCTAGGTACGAGGTAAGTGAAAATATTAAATTTTTCAGAACGAAAACAGAGGTGTTCCTCGCCATTTACACACATTTTCATACATTTTAGGGAAGGAATTTATGTACCGATGCCGAACCGATATTAACCCTTTCTGTCCCGTGTCCTGAACCAAAGCATCTGGATTGAAATTCGGTCCAATATCGGGAAACTGTGACATCTCTACTAATGAATGTAAGTAAATATGTCTCTAGCAATTGTCCTCAATTTCCCAATGAACAATGGTCATATTTGTACCAAAATTCAAATCCTCATTCCAAAAATATTCCAAAAATTGAAGAAATTCCATGACTGCCACAATACAGTAGTAACACATACATGCTAACGATGCTACTACATGTACATAACATATTAAGGTACCTTTTGAGGAGTTTCATTCGGATAATCTATTACGATCAAGGAGACAGATCACCACCATAGATGACGCATAACAAGACAAGAATTTAAATCTTGTCTTAAAATGTCATCTTATAATCCATACATCAACATAATACATCATCGAGAATTACATGAAATGGATAAAAATTATTCCACTGTATGAATAAGGCCCGTAGCCAGGATTTGCCAAGGGGGGTTCACTTTTTGAAAAATTCCAGGGGGGTTCACTTGTGACAATTTTGGTCCAAAAATGGCCCAAATCACTTAAAAAGTGCTCAGAATGGTGAAAAACTGCATGATTTTGTATGAATTTTTGGCCAGGGGGGGGGGGTCGCTCGAACCCATCGAACCCCCTGGCTACGGGCCTGTGAATCATACAAGAAATGGCTATTAGGTAAGAATATAATTTCATTTCATTTCATAGAAAAATAATATATGTTATAAATAGCATTAGCGGATTTAAAACAAAATAAAAGTTGGATGATAAAAAAGACCTAAAACTAATTTTTTGAAGACATAACAATATTTAGAGTTTCAGTTATAAATGTGTGATGACTCAATTAAGAGTGCCGAATACAATTAAGTGAATGTTAGCTATAATTTATAGTATTGACTATAATTTACAGTATTGACTATACTTTAGAGTGCTGGTTAGAGTGTTCAGACTATTATTTAGTAGACTATACTTTACAGTGTTCAAACTATAATTTAGTAGACTATACTTTAGAGTGTTCAAACTATAATTTAGTAGACTATACTTCAGAGTGATTAGACTATAATTTAGTAGACTATACTTTACAGTGTTCAAACTATAATTTAGTAGACTATACTTTAGAGTGTTCAAACTATAATTTAGTAGACTATACTTCAGAGTGATTAGACTATAATTTAGTAGACTACACTTTAGAGTGTTCAGACTATAATTTAGTAGACTTTACTTTAGAGTGTTCAGACTACTGTATAATTTAGTAGACTATACTTTAGAGTGTTCAGACTATAATTTAGTAGACTATACTTTAGAGTGTTGACTATGTGACTGAATTCATTCTTAACTAAATGACACTCGTTCCTCTAATAAGACATCTAGTAAAAATATTTTCTATTCTGGCAAAAACATCCTGTCCTCGAACTATTTTCTTTCAAAATTGAATATACCGTAAGGTATATACAATCAAATAGTTTAAATCACGAGCAGTGTAATATGAGAGTAAATTGCATAATTTTATCTCGAAGAAAAAACAGTAATGACATGAACAATTATATCATTGTGAAAATGGATGTTCGATTAATCTTACGCTATCGTGAATTTCTAGATGTAATTCATGACTAGATTTTTCCGTGTATTGTTTTCTTTCGATTAATCATGATCTCCTTCTAAAAAAACAATAGATATCCTAATGGTACAATATTTTCTCATTAATTTCTAATAAAACCTCCTGCGTTATATTGATGAGCTATAATCAGGGAAATTCTCAAATTGAGACATTCTGATATTTTATTAATTTGTTAGTGGATTGAATATTAGTTTTATGTCATGGTAGGTTTTAGATATGGAGTTATCCTTTGAGTATATTTCCACTGGATAATTTTTTTTTTTTACCTGGATGTCTGAGACACTTATTTGTCACAGATAAAACCAAAAAAAAGTGTTTGGCAAAAATGTTTGGTTTAGCAGGTGTATCTCACAGGGAGATATTAAAATTGGAATTAAAGGAATATTCCTTGCCAGACCCTTTCTCTCTTGATATGGTAGATATTATCATATATATAGTTTCCATATTTAGCAAAACATGGGAAAATGTTTTGATATGGTCAATATTGATCATTTAAAAATCTAGTGTTTATTTCCAGTGAGCTGCCATCTTTTAAGATTTCTTGCAGGAAGTGATGTCATCAACTCTCAACTTCTATAACCTTGCCCATAACAGTATAGGAAAGTAGCACAAAATCATTTCTAGACAAGTGATCAATACTTTCTGAGCAAAAATATTTTCAGGGCTTGTCAACTTAGAATAAAAGAAGAGATTTTCAGAAGGATTAAATACGATACAAAGATGAGAAAGAATATTTAGCTGGTTTTGTAATTCTTAATAGCTCCTCACCTAATGCTATATGCAAAGTTGAGATATATCCAAAAGACAATGTTTTATAGAGTGTACCCTTTAATGTGTAACTAATAAATTACAAGAATTCAATTAAAACTGAACTTTTTTCACGTCATAAATTGCCCCGCATGACCAAAACACAGGTTGCCATAACAACCATAACTTTTGACCAATCAGAACAAAGTAATTTATTTTTTGTTTTTCAATGAGTATGTATTTTTTCTATGATTTGTGAAAGTTTCAAGGAAAAACATTGAAAAAAAAAATGAGAATGTTTTTGCATGAACTTATTGAATGACCTGGTATTTATATAATATGGTATTCATGATGTAACAAATTTTCAATTATCAATTTGCCAAATGTGTTTTCTTGACATACATTTGAAACAATCCCCTATCAAATAAATGATGAGTATTCTCATAACAAAAAATCTGAATCATTTTGCTATTGATTGCATAAAAAGACTTCACAATTCGTGATCTTTTTGTTATTCTCCAAAGGTTATGTTTAACCATAAAAACAAAAAAATATTTTAAATTAATGAGGGGTCTTTGCTTAAAGCAGTACCTTCTCATATCTATTTCACTACATTTCTATTTAAAATTTGAATAAAGTGTCTGATTTTCAAGTTTTTCCATATACTTTTGAATGTTGACTATGTGCCTGTTTACTTTATTCCTTGCTGGTTCCACTCATTTTCAGTTTATTTTGCATTTCAAATTATGATCACCTAAAAATTACACTCTGTCATTTAATACAATATTCCCTTCAATCTAAGGATAGACAGATTATATTGGTATTATGTATTGGAGTGGTGCTTTCTCTTGTGTCGATCACGTAATGCCTCTCGCAAGAATTGATCCTAACATTTTTCAAGAACCATATAATGATGAAATCACAGATCAAACCTAAACTGTTCTAGCGTTCTGCTTAGCAATGTCATCTATGTTCAAATTCTTACTCTGTTCATTTATACAGAGCTTCATTATACTTGATTTAATAACTACATGTACAGTGAAGTGGAACCTGTAACAGGGCTCTCACCAGGAAATATTTAGGGTGTGGTGCTAACATCTTCAGAATAACCGTCCAATCGTGATAAATCATATTTATGTTATGTTTTATCCTCTTTACATGCTATTATTGTATATTCAGTCAAGTTTAGACTGTGGAAACAGTCAATAGGGTGTGGAGGGAGCTAAATAGAGTGTGGTGCTGCACCACAGTCTAAAAGCCTGGCGAGAGCCCTGCATAAGTGAAACAACTCTAGAAGTAGAACACCTCTGTTAGTAGAACACTTTTCAGAGTCCAAAGATTGACTGACTTAATGTTAAATGGATCCCTGTGAGTGGAACACCTCCCAAGAAGTAGAACACTTTTTATTTTTAGAGGTACAAAGGGTGTTCTCCTTAAACAGGTTTTACTGTACACAAATTTTCTTTCAGGAAAAATAATAATTCTCACTGGCTAAAAAAGCATACTACTTTGCAAACAAGGAGCCATTCAGTATCTTTTTTGTTATTTTATATTGCACTGAAGAATATTGTCTGAATTCATTATAATAGCTGCATGAAAATGAGATCTTAACACTCAGCATTCAAACTAGAGTGATATTGTACAATATGACCAAATTGCTTGAAATAAGAGCATTTTGAGTGAATATTTGAAGTATGAGTGAAGTGTTGAGTCTTTGAATGTGGAATATATAAAACCCATAAATTTTGTTAATAGAATATGCCGAGATGCAAAACTAGATCTAAGTAGTTTTCAAGAATGCATTTGGCATTCTTCAACTTTAAATAATTATAAAAACAAGCTATTTTGAAAACAACGTAGGTATGCTTGAGATTCATAATTCCATCCTCTGAATCGAATTTAACTTATAAATAACACAAATATCGCTAAAATGGGCATCTAACACTAATATGAGCATAAATATAATTTACTTTTAAAACACTTTCAATACATAATTGATTTTGGATATTACAAAATAAATCGCAATATCAACTTTGCCAGGTAACCAGTAAATTGGTATTAGAGAGATGTATTGTGTAAGTGCCTATTTAGAGTACTACAATGTCTGGGGGGTGACCTCATAAAATAATAATTTCTCAAGACTTTTTGACTCATAACACCAAAGCTTAAATATGTCAATTATAGACCAACGGCTTTAATCATAGAAGTGAAGTGTTCCAGTCAATGCTTATATATAGTCAATGCTTATATAAGTACAAGCTTATCTCTTATAAGAATAAAATCTATATATGTCTAATATGTGTCAAGTATAAATTCTCTGGTATTGCATGTTTTATTACTCCACCTTGGGGGGGGGGGGAGAATACAATGGCCTTAATATATATTGATAACATTTTTATGTCACAACCAGAAGTGCCGACATTATTGCTAGTCTCTAACTTTTTTGGGGGACAGTGTTCAGCGGTAGATATTTGGCATTCGACACGCAATGGTTGGTGTTTGGCATTCAATGCTTGGTGCTGGATATCTATAACAAATGGCAGGTGGTGACAATTTGCATGTTAATGCCTTGTTAATTGTTACAATAAACCTTCCTCTCCTTTTCCTATGCTTATCATCTAATGCAGCTTTTTGAAATAGTCTCGTGAATGTGTCATTCTAAATGAACATCTAAATGCAAAATCGTTATATAAAACCTATAATATGCCGAAATGCGAAATTATAACTAAGTAGTCTTAATAAGAACTGACTAACAGTTAAAAAAAAATATACATATGTTTCATTTTTTCTATTTTTGTGAATTTCTTCCTTGCAGCAGCAATTAACTCCAAATATGGGCTTCATTAGAATTCAGGACAACAGGCAAATGAAATAAAAGAACAAATATTATTAGAAATTATCATTTTGACAAGGAAATGGTTGTAAAGTTCGTTACCCTACAGTATAAACACGTAAAATTGTTGATGTGTTAACTAAAAATAACAATAAATTGTTTGACAAGAAAGTTTTCACAAATTTCCGAAATTTGACAACTTTAATTGAAGCCATGCAATTTCCCTTTGCATACAAATTGACCCTTGCAAAAAATCATACTGGTCACGATTATTTCCCGGAAATATTGAAACAAAAAGAGGAATTAGCATGAAATAGAGAATATGGGTAAAAGACTGCCAAAAAATATGAACAATGTCAAAAGCCAGCAGCAGCATTTAAAATCGTTTTTCCCGAAACTGAAAAAAATTCCAAATTTTGACCTAGTGATATTTCATTCCCTGGTCAATGATGTCACAGCGAGTTACTTACTATAAAGCTGTGTATTTTGGCAATTCCACAGTCAAAGTATTGTTAAATATTTTCTATTGATGTTTCATATTTTCTTTTCTATTTAATTTTCATGCTTCTGAAACCACGGGATTGTAATGAACTTTTGATTCCGGTCCGGACAAACTTTATAATTTGTATACCACCCCATAGAGGTTTTCAGGACAAGTACAATTGGTGCTAGTATAAGAAAACAAGTCGGAAACTGGAACAAAATTAAGCAATAAAGAAAGGTATGGTTTTGGATACTGAGAAATTGCTAGAATAACTGGATTATCAAACAGATTGGACTTTTACAGGATGAATTTTCTATACTACACTAGACTTCAATCAAAGAGAAAAGGACAATTTTGATAAAACATTGAATTCTTTAGTGAAGTTATTTTTCAGATATATTTCAAAAAGGAATGAAAAGTAAACAAAATAATGGAATAATTGGAATAGTACACCACATATTGAAATATAGAGGTTTGTATATAATTTTCAAGTTTTAAAATTTTGTCTATGTAAATATATATGAGATAAAACACATTCTTAAAACTTTCTAAGTAGCGTTTAACTTTAGATTCTATGAATATGTAAAGATTACAAAACTATATTTTTGAAGCAATGTATGTTATTAAATGGTAACATAATCTCTTTTGTGGTAAAAAACTTTTTAATTCGGGAATCATGTAATACAATATTTTTGAGAAACATGGCCCTAGAATTTGGAGATACAACTCAGAAAAATGGAAATCTCATAGTTCCCTGAGTTCTATGTAATGTATAGAAAATCAACTATAGTAAAACCTATACAAGTAAAACACTTTTGGTTCTTAAAAACAAGTTCCAGGTACAGAGATTCATTTTACAGGAAATTTGTGAGAAACTGGATTTTGAAGTGTTCTACTTTCAAAGGTATTCCACTTGTAAAGGTGTTCCACTTACAAAGGTGTTCCACTTGCAAAGGTGTTCCACTTGCAAAGGTATTCCGCTCGCAAAGGTATTCCGCTCGCAAAGGTGTTCTACTTGCAAAGGTGTTCCACTTGCAAAGGTGTTCCACTTGCAAAGGTGTTCCATTTGCAAAGGTGCTCCACTTGCAAAGGTATTCCACTTGCAAAGGTGTTCCACTTGCAAAGGTGTTTCACTCGCAAAGGGATTCCGCTCGCAAAGGGATTCCACTTGCAAAAGTTTCTACTTGCAAAGGTGTTCCACTTGCAAAGGTGTTCCACTTGCAAAGGTGTTCCACTTGCAAAGGTGCTCCACTTGCAAAGGTATTCCACTTGCAAAGGTTTTCCACTTGCAAAGGTGCTCCACTTGCAAAGGTATTCCACTTACACAGGTTTTACTGTAATCAGGAGTTATCTAATAACATGACACCCTTGGTTTATTGGCAGAATATAAGGGAGAAGATCACAATTCAGTTAAAGGTGAAGCATCTCTAAATCTGATGTCAGATTATGTGAGAAGTTCAAAATACAATAAAATGTCAATAGTTGTTTTTAAATGTCACGCTAAGCGATATTAAATATACCTTACATAGATAATGTCAGCACAGCCATGAGTTTCCTTACAAAAAATTTCACGGATAGGAATTAGCGAAAAATTCAACAAATGTCGCTGCGAACTGCCAAATTACATCACACAAACAAAAGTCAAAATAGATATTGTACATAGAGAAAATGATTCCCTATTACTTCATCAATTATTTTTTAAACTTTAAACGGTAAACGGATCATGAAAATTTCCAAGGGCAGCCTCATGTATGTAACATGACTTCCAATAAACAGATCATCTATTTTCATTATTGCATATTTTCACAAAACATGATACGATTCACCTTTTATTTACATAGCCTAGCCCAAAACTAATACACATCTATAAATCATTTGACTCTTTGGACTTGTCATTGTGTAAAAAATGTTACTTCATTTTCTTCGCGATATGCTTATGCCAGCTCATACCATAGCTGATAAAGTTCTGATAAGAGCTAGATTGCAGAGAAATGAGACAAGAATGATCGAGTTTAGCTCATTAGTAAAGCCATTAATTAAAGTATAATGTAGTAATTATCCTAAAAAATACATAAACTTTCAATGGTTTCTATGGTGATATAAAACATGCTTTCATATATATCAGATTTATTTTTGTACATCATTCATCAAAAAGTATCTCGTAAAATACATATCAGGTCATCAAAAATTAGAATTCCCTACCTAGTCCAAATTTTAGATATTGAAAAGAAAATTTCATTTAAAAAATACAAAAGTAAGAAAATTATAGGCTGTATTGAAATAAACCCTTTATAGCATAAAAAAATATTGTTTTTACATTTAAATGCATCTCATCTTTTTGAGACCATATTGTAACCATAGCGACGCATCAACATACTTAAGAGTCATATAAAGGTGACATCCTACAGTAAATGTACAACCATGCGATGCGTCACTTGACACGTCAATTCGAGGGTATCCTTCAGAGAAAATATTATTCCATCATTGGTTTTTAACGGTATAAATAAACAGGATCATAATCCGATTGCAATTTATTGGATGCATGTCAAAGACTACAGGATAAATCTATGATTCTTAAAGACACGATAAAGTAGCATGAGATCATTAAACAGAGGTAAGAATCAAATAGATTGATCAGGCTCATGAAATCTACACGTTTTAAAGAAGTCATTATTATGAAGTTCTTATTATTTATTTTTGTATATTTCAAATTTTATTCTTCAAGAAAGAACTGTTGAATTTTACATCACTTGTAGTATTTTCTATTGTAAACAACATTTGCTATGATATTATCTTGAATCGAGATATGTTTGAGTTGAAGTTGGCCTTTTCTATTGGCCAAAATGTTGTAGAATAGATGTGCTTTGTGACTGATAGATTTTGGTTTTGGGATCTTATATGGTTGCAATATAACTTTTGACATTTGCTTCATGTATAATAAAGCAGTGTTTGAGATCAGTTTTATTGGTTGATATCTTTTATAGGGGTTGCTTTGGAATTTTTATTGTCTAATGTTACCCTTTGTGTTTTCTCACTGAAGAGTTACATTGAAATCTCAGTTGATATATGAATGATCAGTTGATACAGAAGTGAACCAAAGTCATACCAAATATCCTAGTCATGCCATTCATATAGTCATACATATATGTGTAGCTTAGACACTTTGTAAATATAGTCATTACATACACTTTAGTCATACCATACTCATAACTTAGTCATGTCATATGGTCATACCATACAGTAAAGTTATACCATATACATGTAGCTTAGCCATTGTAAATATAGTCATAAGTCATAACATACTCTTTAGTCATACCATACTTATAACTTAGTCATACCATACAGTCATACCATACAGTAAAGTTATACCATATACATGTAGCTTAGACACTTTGTAAATATAGTCAAACCATACTTATAACTGAGTCATATCATATAGTCATACCATATAGTAATATTATACCATATACATGTAGCTTAATCATACTATAAATTTAGTCATACCAAAGAGTTAATTCATACCATATAGTTAGGTGTGCTTTATTTAGCATTATCTAGTCTTTATGAAACCTCTACTTTTTAAAATTTAATCCATATACAGTATATTGGGTGTCCCAAAAGAGTCAGACACTTTTGGTACAAACGTCCAGAATTCTCATCGCGTTGCTTAGGTATGGAATCTTTTGGCATGCTATCTTAAATTTCTTAGTACTCAGATAACATTTATTTGATCTTTTTTATATTTTGGCAACTTGCTAATGATACTCTTAGGCTACTTTGTACTCTTTTTCTGTGAATTTGGTTGAATAATTGCTGAGAAATACCTGTCAAAATTGTCTCACTTTTTTGGGACACCCAATATTTCTGATTTCATAACTTTGTGTTCATGAGTCTTTTCGCAAAATTACAATATTTGTGAAAAATGATACAATTTTAATTCCTGTACATTATTACAATAATTTACTAGTATAATATACCATACGTTATTAAACCATTCATTAAGTATAGTTATTGTGTTGTTGTACTTCATAACCAAATATCTACTTTTGTTTTTATTAGATTTAAACCATACATATTCCTGGTTTATTCAATTTCAATTTTAACAAGACCTACAGTGATAAATAACACAGTTTTTTTAAGAAAAGACCAAATAAAATAGAATTCTTGAAATTTACATATTCAGCTCGATCAAAGGAAAACTCACATTGAAATTATAAAGTCCTCGAAAAATATGCTAACAATTGTCAAAACTGCATTGAATGTAACAATAGTTACAAACATATACGCAAGTTCCTAACTTAAGGGTTATTGTTATTTTAGCAAATACAACGCACCTGAATTAATTCAAAAAGCAACAGAGAAGTTTTTCTAAAAGGGGAGCTTTAAAGTGACCTTTACAAGATATGTTATTTGAAGAAAATAGAATTGATGGCTCTATTGAAATTCTTGGTTTTTTACGTTTGTAGTTTTATCAAAGTAGAACTTTAAAAAATATAAGAGTATACTTGAAATTCTACTTTTTTTGATTTTTTACTAGTTTTTTTAAATCTTAATCGTACTGGTAGTAATTAAGTACACACACATTGGAATATATATTGCTTTGATAGCCTTTGATAAGATCATATTAATAGGTATAAATTAAAGCACGTAAAATATTAAAATTCCAATTTAATGATGCAAATATATACTTGAAATTATGAAAACATACATTCAAATACTCAATTATGATGTAAATTATAAAATAAATAAACTCAACAACTTAGCACATTATAAATGGGTTTTCCTCGGGAAAGTTGTGAATTCATTAACAAGTTAGCTGAACCAATATTTACGCAGCATGTAGAGTAATCCAGCGGCATTCAATGTGAAGTATCAATCTCCCCAGTCGTGATTGGGTGTTGTTCACTCTTAAATAAAAATCTTAGTACAGGTGCGTGGAAACGTGAAATTGAGTGCATTAAAGTCAAACCAACAAGGAATAAAGTAAACAGGAATGTAATCTACACTGTAAATTGTCGAGAAAAACAAACATCGAGGAATTTTAATAAAAATAAAACGAGATTGGCAAGAAATTTGCTGAAGAAAGTGGAAGTTTGAAACATGGTAAATGAACAATTACTAATTGTAAATCTACTTGTCTGGATTCCCATCTAGAAAAATAAATAATTGCAATATAACGTCATTTGGACGACCATGAAGGATTTATAGATGCAGGAATCAATTAACAGAATTTCAAGGCATTTGATGGACAGTACAAAAGTAAGACATTAAATGAGATGGAAGCTTTAAAAACAATGCACAAATGTAAGTAAATACAAGTAGAAGTTTAAATGAAACTTTTAATGATACAAATCTAATTACAAATGCAATTGAACATTTTCATGTCAGTCTGGCCCATCTGAATTTTTCCAGTCGATTTAGGCATTTATGTTTGAACCAAAAATATTTTTCTGAGTACATCAGTAGTTGTTTTTCTGTTTTATGACACATTGATTTGTTTTCCAATCAATTGATTTATTTGACAAACCTGTCACAATTAAAACACGAGAAGAATTCTTTAACACTACATCAATGTGTTTTTCCTGAAAAAATATTAAAAAGGATGGAATAAATTCAGACACTTATATTAAAAAGGTAGGATAAATTCAGACACTTAAAAAGGAAGGATAAATTCAGACACTTATATTAAAAAGGAAGGATAAATTCAGACACTTATATTGAAAAGAAAAGATAAATTCAGACACTTATATAAAAAAGGTAGGATAAATTCAGACACTTATATTAAAAAGAAAGGATAAATTCAGACACTTATATTAAAAAGAAAATATAAATTCAAACACTTATTATTTATTTGTAAATAGCAATTAAGAGTAATTAAGAATATAAAGAGATGATAAACATTCTAAACAAAACAATGACTTTCTCGATTACAATTAAAAAGCACTGATCATGCTCAACTGACAGATGTATGTACTTTAAGGTTGACAATAATCAAGTTAAGTATATATTTGTGTTTTTAATTGATGTCATTGGCATCATCTAAAAATGTCTGTGACAATCAATGTGGAAAAGCAGTACATACTCTTAGCATAAGGCTGTTTCACATGGTTAGTATCCTTACGATAAAGACATAAGAATAAAGTAGGAAATATAAATACTTGATAAATATAACACAAGGAATTCTTTATAACTATTAGAGATTGGAGTGACATAGAAAATTGGCAATCTAGAAAAGCAGTATATTCTGCATGGATAAAGTTGTTTAGGTAAGAATCTACGAGGGGTGATTCAAAGGTAATGGAGAAAATATTATAGGTATGCTTACTTCCACCTAATTTGTATGAAATTTGGTACAATTGTTTTCAAGAAAACTACCTTAAGACTGATTTCGACTTTTATGGTCAGAAACTGAAATTCAAGGCAAGATCAGGGTGTTTTGGTCTGAATACTGACAAGGAGCGATGGGGCCAAGGTAATGGGTTATGCAATTTATGTGATACGAATGTCAAGGATTCTATCCAGCATCGTATGTTTGTATGTCCTCATTTTAACAATGAAAGAACTAACTTCTTTCTGAACGTGATAAACTCCTGTAATGAACAACTGTCATCTAGCCTTATTTCTGCTAAAATTTCAATTAAAATATGCTTGACCATGGGTGATAAAGCTTTCATTGACTGGGGAAATGAACAAGGTCATATTTTAGATCAATGTGTAAAGAAATTTATATTCCCTATAATAAGGATTGATGTCTTTTAGTGACATTATGTATTTTAATTTTGACTGTAATTGTATAAGCATGTTTGTATGTGGATGCACCACATTTTCAATGTGTGTGCCACTGTTTTAAAAGTGATTCCAATAAATAAATAAAAAAACAAATATGAAAATGACAAAAATATTCAATAATCATTCAAAAGTGGATTCTGCCCATAGCTACCCTAGTTACCATGGTCATGCATAGCTACAACAATATTGAATGCAGTTAAATAAGAATTTGAAAAGTAGTAGATAATTGAATGACCTAATGTCTGTGAAAAAATTAGACTGATTGGGTAATGTTAAGTATGCCTTCAAAACTTTGTCTATTACTTTTGAATCACCCCTCATATTATCAGACAAATAAGAAACAATTATTTAGTAATGGATAAGAAAATATATTGAGTAAATGTCACAATATGCAAAACATATTGCATATTATTCCATAGTTAGCATGATATTCATAGGATAACATGTGAAAATAAAAACGGTATTTTTGTAATCAGTGGTAAAATATGATATTTTTGACAAATTTTCACTTAACCATAGCATACGGTTTTTTAGCCATGACATACGACGTCGTATGCGATGGTTTATGGATTTTTGCTACTTCAGACTCAAAACGAGGCTAAGTGTCAATATCGCCGGATCGTTTGGAAAATTCGAATTAAATGACTTAATTTCCGACGATTCTGATGATGACTTTAACTATGGAATAAAAAGAACATCCTATGATTTACTCGTGATATGATTTTAATCCACTCATGGTTATTGATATCTGCACTCTCTCGCTACGCTCCCTCGTGCAGATATCATATCCATTCGTGGATAAAAATCATATCACTCATAAATCATAGGATATCCTCTATTTCTATATTGCAACAATATTAAAGCCATTGGGATTTACGAATGACCTACTACCAAAGCAGGTAAAAATGTTAGTCGATGTTTTCAAAAATATGTGTGAATGTTCATCAAATTAAGTTTTCCCATTTTGAGCATCTTGCTACTTAAATTTTCAACAACTTCTATATATTTGATCAAATATTTCAATTCTTACTCAGAAAGTAAAATTAGGATTATAAAAAAAATTGACATCTTTTTTTATTAAAATGGAATTCTACTACAAATAGACTTGTTTACAAAAGTGTTTCATTGTAATTGCTTTGATGTTCTGGGTTTCTATAAACAACCTTTCGTGTTAAATAGACTATTTAATTTTTGCTTTATAAACATTTTAATAACACCCCATTGAGGGATAACACTTATATCCAATCATAAAATTACAACTGGCGATTACAATATAATAGGTGATCTTTATTTGAAGTTCATCTACTTCAAAAATGTATCCCCTCAAATTGAAAGATCTGATTCAGGTTTGTAATATTGACAAAATGTTTACATAAACAAAATATGAAAACTATGCCTTAGACTACAATAAGTAGGAATGTGTTTACAGACAGATTTAAATAAATATTGTCCCACCATGAAAGAAATTATGCTCCCCCAGGGGCTATGGAGCCCATTCAATATGACCTTTACTAGAACGATTGAGTGCAAACTCGTGAGGGAGAGCTAAAATTAGGTCACTTATATGATTGACTAAAGAGACAAGAAACTAGAACAAAATTTAGGTACACAGGCAAACATATCCTAAAAATTGGTCTTGAACATGTTTCTTTCAAAAATTATAATATATGCGAGAATTAGGTTATTTTTCATAAATGATCAATTTAACATATTAGGTAATCTAAAATTAGAAGCAAAAAAAGATACTAAATATTTTATCAATGACTCAAGTCTTAGTCAGTAGCTTGACTTGACACATTTAACACTAAATAACACAGCATTACAATAACTATTCAAAACTTACATGACGTATTCAATTTTGACAGGCGGTACTTTAAATAAAGTGAATGATGCAAACAGAAGATAAATGATTCAGATCGTAATTTTTCTTAAATTATTGTTCAAAATAAGATGTTTATTTGAACTAAGTTGGTTCAAAAATCTTGTTTTAGAAATGTAGGGCGACCTGATTTTTATTTCATTGAATATAATCTTTTTGGTTTATTTAAATTATATAGTATAAATTTACTGAAGAATAATGTGTAATATAACAACACTAATTTGATTTGTAAGTTTTACATGTACATGCATTGAACATTTTATATTATTTCTTTTCAAATAATCATACTAATTTAGTTTAAATATTTCTGTACTTACAGATTGTTATGCTACGTGATATTTAATAGGATGACATCAATTGAATCATACAACACAATTAGCCGTATCTATAACCAAACTTAGCATCGATATGCAACAAACTTCCTGATCACTGACACCATGGCAACCATCAAAGAGACAACTCATTGTGAAACAAAGGACAAGCACAGCATAAAATATACTTCTAAAGTTGAACCAGTGCTAAAAGACAATTCTAAACTTCATCCTGAGAAAGATATATTTCCATATAGTACACTGGATACACAGAAAATGAAAAGAAGTTCTACAACTAAGAAAGGATCCCAAGACGATTCTAAACCACTGCAATTGAATCTAAAGGTCAAAACACCAAAGGACAAAATGGTAAAGAATAGAAGCACATTGAAAGATAAAGATAAAATCGAAACTCCAATGAATGACTTTAATCACAATAATGTTACTACAAACAGGAATGATGTTATCGTACAATATGATGATGAAGACCCTAAATATAATGGCACTACTATAGAGAGTAAAACAGGCAAGAAGATACACACGCAACGAAGCAAAGAAGTTGCTAAACTAGACTTAGAAAGAGAGAAAAATAGTGCAATGGAAATGACAAGTGATGAAAATGATGAATTATCAAAAGTTGTTTGGACAGACACATCTCCGAAACTGACACGACAAACTCTAGAATCTCTGAACGGGGAGACTCTTTCAAATGCTGTTGATAGCAATTCAAAATATGTTGACCTTTGGTTGGATATTATGCGTGAATATGTCTGCTTATGGAAAGATATTGAGGATCGTGACACAACTGATGTTTCTGAACATGAAACTCCTAAACCTATTATGAGTCCAAATGGAGAGAAAACAGAGCAATGCAATGGTGCTTATAGCATTCAAACCAGTGCACCCCAACCAGTGAAAAACATACGTACCACTGCATCAATAAACGATCCAGCTGAAAATGAACCTGAAGAAGAAGGAATCAAATACACTGATCTTGGTGAGATTTCAAATGAAACTCCTGAGTGCTATGATAACTGGGACATTAATGACTTTACTCTTGTGGCTGATGATTCTGATGATGGTATAACTGATAACCCTGTGAAAACAGAACAGCAAGATCATTCACAAACTGAACCAAACTATCAGAAGGAAATTCCATTCATTGTAGCTCCTCAAACTAATGAACGCACAAAACTGTTAACTAAAGACATCAATGGTGTTTATCACCCACAAAAAACTCTGCACGAAAAATTACACAAATCGTATGTCGCAAAAACATGTGTAGACAGAGCAAAAAAATTACACAGAGAAAACATGAAACAACAACAAGTGGGAGGAACCAATGATGCTCAGTATTCTGAGCTATCACACAGTCCGCAATCTGATATCGATAGTGTTTATGCCTGGACCTTAAATGGAACAGAATTTGCTTCCGATAATGAGGATGCCCAGTTACAAAATCCAAGGAGGAAAATACCAACTATAAATGAAGAAGACTTGATATACGAAAGTGCAATCAACAATTGTCATACTCCGTCACAACAAAACACCTCAACAAAACAGTTGACAAAGAAACCTGGGAAAAAACTGGCGTTCATGAGCCAGAATCGGGTATTAAAGAATCCACCAGTCAATCTCAAGAGAAATAAAACAACCTCAAAGGTACGTTCATATTCCGATCCGTCCCAAGTTAACTCGCAAGAATGTCCGTCCATTCATGATCAACGAGCTCATGTGAGGTCACAAAGTGCAAAGATCCAAAAGCAACATACAAATGATTGCCACAGCAACAAGCCAGAAAGCTCCACTAGGTGGCAGCACAAAAGTTCAAACAGCTCCAAACATTATATATCCGAAAGTGAGGCTACAGTTTACGAATTTGATAAAGTAATTCAAAGAAGAAGAAAGCGCGAAGAAAAACATTTTACCAATCCCCTGAAAAACCCTGTCCTTTTAAATGGTGGAGGTAAATATTATATCATGGTTCCTCGACCAATAGAATCACTTGATTTTGATTCTGAGGATTCAGAATCGGTACATTCCTATGATAGTCAATGTGAGGCATGTAACAATGGCAACCAGGAAACATTTTCAGACACTGAGTCAATCGAGTCTTTTGATAGCCAATGTGAGGCTTGTATTGAGAATCACAACTCAAGCCTTGCATCTAAGTCAAATACTGAGCAACGATTCTTGCCAAACTGGCCAAATCACAAACATAATGATCCCGAGGAGCATAAATTTATCAGCTCTCCAAAGTCAATGACATCACCAAGATCACTGAGTTCAACACCAAGGTCAGGAACCTCATCGCAAATGTCAATGACCTCAACACCAAGGTCAAGGATGTCAATGCCAAGGTCATATCATCAAGAGGGTAACCAAGCCTATGTGTCATCTAAAATAGGTAACTCTTATCAACAGTCTAGATTAAACCCAGCATCTCTATCATACTCATCATACCCTTGTAGTCGTACTTCCGTATCAGCTTCCCAGCAAAGTGAAATTGAGTCCGATTACGGGACAGAATCTGAACATACAGCTGCATATGCTATAGGGCCGATCCACTCAATCCGAAGTGCACACGTGGACTTCCATAATGACTGTGATTCTGGTATTTCTTCCGTGAGTCTGAATTCATCAAAATCTAAACACAGTAGCACAGCAAGTGTTCAATCTATGCTTTGGGAAAGTCTAAATGGTGGAATAAAAAATAAACTGAAATTGAGAAATTCCACATTTTTGACGCAACCAAATGGGAATGTTGAATACAAAGTGTCTAAGAAATTTCTCAATCATTACACATGTGAAATTAAAGCAGCAAATGATGGACACTTACGTGTAACAAAAGTCTAAATTTAAAAAAATCAAAAAATATTCTTAATTGAACGCAAGATTATAATCTGCTGGGGTCTTGTTTTGTATTATTATAATGCCAGTTCAGGAGTTTCTCTAGAATTTCTCACAGCAGGCTAAATAAATGAAAACAACAGGCAAAATTAATGGAAATCATAATTTTAACATGGAAAAGTTGAAAAGTCCCCAAAAACAACAGGCGATTTTGTGAAAACAACTGGTGAAAATCGCCTGTTGCCTGCTGCTAATGAAACTCCTGCAGTTATATGTAATATGAACAACATTTTTTTTGTTCAATCTGTAGCATAATTAAGTATAAACCGTCCAAAATTAATATTATACATGAGAAACAAATACCATATAACATACAAATATGTTTATCTTAATGTTGTAGGTTCATATATTTATTTTCTATCAATTATATATAAAAAATTGTACTGTGAAATATACATATCAATATTATTGTAACTTACATGAAAAATATTTAATTTTAATAAAAAATATGTATAAAATATTTCAATTCTTTATTTTTTCAATCTTCCTCCTAAATACTGAAGTTTTAATTTTCGCTCTGTATTCAAGTTTTCATTATTTAGGATATGTGTATTTGAAAGAGGGGCCACGTGGGGCAAGTAAAGCCATCTTCCCCTTTTCTCAACAAATGAAACATAAATTTCAGCAATCTTTAATCCATTCCCTATATCATCTCTTAGTTAAATCATGTATTGGAAAATTATCTTGAAAATTATCTTGAAGTAACACTACATGTTATAACAAAATAATATTCTCAAAGTATACGTTTGATTTTATTATAAAAACTAAAAAATATACTGCACTGATACATATCGATAAACATTATAATAAACATTAAGATCCAAATTGTCACCACCTGCCATTTGTTAGAGATGCCGAACACCAACTGCTGAATGCTGAACTGGGCGAACACCAACAACCAACTGCCAAACACTGTGAACACAATATGCCACCATTTCCAGGTGGTGACATCAATATGCCACCACTTCCAGGTGGTGACATCAATATGCCACCACTTCCAGTTGGTGACATCAATATGCCACCACTTCCAGGTGGTGACATCAATATGCCACCACTTCCAGGTGGTGACATAAAAATCAGCTAAATTTCACGACAATACTGGCAGTTTTCTGTCAAATCTGTAACTTCATTATATTACACCAAAGTGATAGACATTCTTCTAAAAATCAATGACTCAGACGTTGTTTACTTCAATAGTAACCAACACTAACTTAATAGCATCTACGGGAAATCGACACTACACACCGATTTACGTCTGAAGCAAAGCCATCAACTATAACCATCATCCATCATTTTACAGAGGTAATTTTATACTAACATTTAGATGGAACATACTATTATAACATCATAAATATCCTACACATGTCGAAAGACATAAATTGAACGGGAAATTTTAGCCAGTGTAGGTTTCTAATATACTGCGACTTTTAGCTCGTCACAGGGGTGAGACGATTTGGTAGTTATATCAGACAATAAAATTATAAATCCTATCTCATTAGTCTCTTTATGGCATGTAACTCTCAATTAAAGTTCCTAAGTGAAAGTTAAAAGTATAGCAAATATATTTTACATAACGTAAGATGGTTTGACATCTACCTTTTATCGCCATGATATAAAGCCCATATCTAAATGAAGCTTGAAACATGAAATGAAATTGTAGCAACATTATTTTATTGCTAATATGGTGACATCTACCTTGTTTAAAACAGATTTGATAAGAATAAATATAATACAAACAAGGCATTAACATGCAAAATGTCACCACCTGCCATTTGTTACAGATGCCAAACACCAACCACAGAATGCCAAACACCAACCACAGAATGCCGAACACCATCCACCAATAAGTTACCACTTGTGACATAATACAAAAAAAATCCCATCATTTTTTAAAGGATGAAAATCAATTTCAGAAACTATATCTCTTTTAACAAATAAGTATCAATGGGAAATAATAATATTTAATTAAAGCAAAATTTAGGAATGTCGGGTATAGTGAGATAAGTGATCTTGACCTTTTTACACTTTTTAGGGTTGCAGATAGATGGTATCCCCAAACAGATTCAAATGTCGTTCAAGATGTCCCACCTTAAACTTAACCTATTTTCAGTAAGCATACATGTTGTAAAACCTTGCACATATTGCTATTTAATATCAATGTACAGGGTGTCAAATGAATATGTTCCCCGTCCTTAATCTTAACATCCATATAATGTTGAATAATTTTTTGTCTGCAAGTGATCTAAATTGTTCTTTAGCACATAAAAACTAGGCTTCATGGAACAACTCTACAAGAAGTTTCAGATGACTAGCTCAACTAGAGGCACTTTTATGCGCAAAAGTTCATACTCTTGATATTAAGGGGGAGAACATATTCATTTGACACCCTGTAGACAACTATGCAAAAAGGTATGAAATGAATTGAAAGGATAGAATGCCGAGTGTCAAGCTTCTAACTTTAGAGATTGGGGGACACCTTTTGTTGAACATGATTTCATATTTGAAAAATGATTAATTTTATTTCTTTATGGACAAGATCGTAAATTGAGATAATGTAATTTGAATGATGATATTTCACACGAGTAATAAGGAATTACATTTCCCCGCTAAAATATTTCGATACTCAGTTTTCCTACTCAACTGGAATTAATTAGTTTCATACAAATAGAATATCAAATTCCGTATTATTATTCGTAATATTTTAAACATTGAATTTTTACAATAGCAAATTACGTTTTTTCAATTACTCTGACGTCAAAACATAATTTTTTCATGATCAAAATGTAATGTTCACATATAGGTAATACAATACTCTACATTTTAAGGACAGATATAATACAGTTGACGAAATACATCATTTTTCTATTTAATGGGGTATACATCATTAAAGTACGCCACAGGAAGTGTTCAGAAACTTAACATTTTTTATTCATTTTATTCGATCAGAAATGAATTCAATGAACAACATCAATCTCAATATTTCTCCAATTAAACGATTTATTTGATAGTTTCTCTTGTTGTTCGACATCTGCTATAACATATATTTTTCAATGTCAGTGTGCTAGTTAACTGACTCATGGCCACACAAGGTCTGGTAATAAAGGAAAAAATTATCAATCAAAATCCAATAAAATTGACATTTTTAACAACAAAAATGTAAATCCCAAATGTTTTTCTATGGTAGCATTTTTGACGAGGTCGCTATTTGTTAGGTATAAAGATTGAATAAGAGAGACATCTTTACAAACATAAGCAAACTAAATGAGTTTACATATTCATGTTATAACTAAGAAGATGTATTTGATCTGAAGACATCTAATCCTTATTTACTTTCACTAGAAATGTGTAATTGAATGATCTTAACCAAAATCGTATAGAGTATGAATGTTTGCGTGAATGCGTGATTAGTAAAATGTATAATTGTCCTCTAAAGTAAATCAAAGTTGGAGTTCATATAGGCCTACATAGATGCAAAACAGTAATGCCATTTTCCACACAAAAGTACATGTACCAGTATAACCTCAGATGGGGTTGGAAGAGGAGTCTGCGCTTTCATGTAGGAAAATAGTGACATTTGCTATGGGCGATAATAGAGAATGTTACAACTTGACAACTTTTATGCAGAAAACAACATGGCTGCAAATTCACCCTATTCCTAAATAGGTTTTAAAAACACTGTTTGATGTTAAATACATTAGTTTATTCATGTTGTATGAATGTGTGCGTTGTATCCAAAATTCAACCTACCGTTATTCCTTCAATATATTTCTGGTAACGTTTGTATATTTTTTCCCGTTTTTCCTCATCCTGGGGGTAGAGAGTTTTGTTGACGAGTGCTTGGATCATCTCCCTCTTGAGGTCCTTACCCAGCTGGGATTGGAGGTCACGCTCGTGAGTCTAGAAACACATGATATGTTGTTGTGGTTTATAAACAATGTATATATAAAAGTGAAAATGTGTACAACACATTTTTAAGAGGTAAAAATCATTTTTTGGCAATCAACAAAAAAGCTTTCCTCGGACTAATATTTGAAATAAAAATGTGCCATAGTACAATAGTCCACCCGTGTAGCTCAGCGGTAGCCCAGGTACCTCTTACGCAATAGGTCCCGGATTCGATCCCCGGTTCAGGCAAGACTAAATTTGCTTGTTTGCGTGAAGTACTTCAGGGTGTTTGACTGAGTGGTCCGCAACTCATACAAAAGGCTGTGGTGTGTACTTGTATGTCTATGCATAAGTGCACATAAAAGAACACAGGGCTCCTTCAAGGAGGGGTTTCTGGGTCTATCTTCCATGTTAATTATGTAAATTACGACCGTATATATACGGGACATACCCAAGAGGTATTGCTCACCTTCATTGGTGGTAAACAAAATACAATACAATACAATACAATACATTACTACAGTAGTTCAATGCTGCCATCTATTAAAGATATCAACTCAGTGATATTTCTTCAATCTTTCAGAAATATAAATGCATTTTTATTAATACAGTGAACACTCTGTAAACATTTGTATTTTTGAAGCACTGATTGTGATTGAAAAAACTCTCAAAGTAAATATTAAACCTGTGAGAATATCTTACCCCTAGAATGTAATGGTCGAACCCATATGCATCAAACCTGTGAGAATATCTTACCCCTAGAATGTAATGGTCGTACCCATATGCATCAAACCTGTGAGAATATCTTACCCCTAGAATGTAATGGTCGAACCCATATGCATCATCAATCAGATCAAGTGTACGTAAGGTCACAGTTATCTCCATCCAGCGATCGAGAATCTCACTGTACAGTGGCCTCTTTTGTAGTCGAGGTATCCAGAAGTGTGGAACTCTAAAATAAAAACAGGCATTACAATGCAAAATGTCACCACCTCTCACTTGTTACAGACACCAAACACCAAATGCGAAACACCAACTGCCAAACACCATCCACAAAAAGTTGGAGACTGTAACAATATGTCACCATCAATTCACATGGACTTAATTTTTGCGATATTACTAGGTGTTCATTAGTCTCAAAATTCAATCCACATGAAAATTGCATGCTTTACATTTATAGTGTCTGGAATCCTATTTCAATTTGAATTTTCAACTTGGAGTAACCTTGCATATTCCATCAAACACATTTACTTAAAGAAATGCATTAGTTATAAATACTGGTACATAGTGTCATTTACTCATTGCCAGGTCCTCTTCCCGGGGTCCTCTTGGTATATGAAACTATGATTTCCTGCATAACTATTTATTTTACCTTCTCCTGATGGGATTCTTTTTTGTGTACCCTTCTATAATGTTCTCTCCTCCCCATAGACCCTTATTGCGGTCCTTGGTTTGCTTTGTAAGTATTGGCTGGTACACTGTTTTAAATCTACAAAGAATAACATTAATACTTATAAAATCATATATTTTTTCACTTTTAAACTCTAGATTCACATGTGAGAAAAATCACAACAAAATACACTTTACCAAATAATAAATACAAAAAAAACTTTTTGGAGTTTCTTGGAGTAAAAATCATACATATATTCGTTATTCATTAATATATTAAATTCAATTTCAAAACTCATTACATGTCACAAAAACACATTGTGCCAGCTAGATGTATGAATCCCAAATCTGCACTCTTAAACTGCAGTACCGTACGGTACATTAAAAGTATGATACCGTACGGTACTGTTGGAGTATAGTGCTGAACAGTGTTCAGGGTAGTGCATGGTACTGTTTTAGTGTATAGTACCATACGGTACCACATTTCATGGTACCATACAGTACCATTTCCAAAATGGTACCTTACTTGGCTGTGTAGGTATGATCTAAAAGCAAATCCAAAAAGATCCTTACACTTTTCCTGAGCTTTCATTATACCAGTATTTATCCGTTGGAGGCAGATCATGTACAGGTTTGGGTGGTTCCCTACTGAGGTCCTTATGTCTTTCCTGGTAGTGTTCAGGTAGAGATGCTCTGGCCCCTTCATCCCATTTCCTATAGTGTTTCCATGGTTTTTTCTTTGCTGATGAAGCAGCCGCCCTTGCAATCTTACTGGCCATGAGCTTGGTGCTATATGTGACTCTTCTTGGTTATCTTATGCCCTATTGAGCTACGCACACTCTAAAAATAGCACAAAAATCACATGATAGTAAAAACGGCATTCACAATGTTATGGAGTCAGAAGCAACCAGACTCCTGACATCACTGCAACCAACTTCTAATGTTGCTATACTTAATTAGCTACATAGTAACAAATGCAACCAATAATAGCCAGGGTCACTCCAAACCTGGTTGCAGTTTGCACACTTCAGTCAGAAGCATCTTATTTGTTAAAAATGCAAGGTGTCAGGAGAAAACAGATTTTTGTGTTTTTTTTTGTAAAAATGTGATTATTTATCTGAAGAGTGTTGGCACATGTTAGGGAGTGACTCTCCTCTTGCAGCTTTTGGGAAGCCATGAATACAAAATGTTCAACCTGTATAGGAATTGGCTGATGGTTTGTCAGTGTAGGCAAAGATCAAAGGAACCCTGCTGAGAGGCCCAGACGCTACTATAGCAACTATGCTATATCTATCCCATAGTGCACTGTGAAATTATGTAAACAAACCAGCCTCAGCCAATCAGAAGGGTTCCTGCTGCATAAATTAGTGTCTGTGAAAATGAAATATATCAAGGCACATATAGACAGAGTAGCTGAAGAAGCTCAAAGAACAAAACCAGATAAGCACTGAACATCGAAGAAGCAAGACTTGCTGAAGGGTGATACTAAAGATTAGCAAAGGAGTTTCTTTCGTTGAAATATTTCCTGTTTTTGCAGACAAACAGTGGTTATCAAAACAGTGAGTTATTAATTAAGTGCTTCTTTAGTATTGTGATTTAATTGGAACTGTTGCAGGTGTGTTGTTTGCAATTAGAAGAGTACTTCCATGAATATGAAATTGATTATAGCCTTAAAATCTTAGATATTCTAAATCTAAAATTGAAACGACGATTAGTAGAGCAGAATGACAGTTACAGATGACAGCCTTGAATCTGGGATGACAGTAAATTTGAATGATGAGCAAACTTAGAACTAAAGCATGTGTAACAACCTGAGGGCGCTTCAGGGGACCTGTAGCCTAACAAGCCAGATACAGACATAAAACGGAGTGTGCTAAATTCAATGGGGGTAATGGTTACACTTGTATTTATATACTGTATGCATGCTGCAGTTTATCTATAGTCCTGAGAATGTCCCAATAGGTTGTCAATACGGATTAAGGTCAGGGTGCATGATGGGAAATTTTCTGCATTCCTCAATTGAGTCACATGTTATTTTTCAAACAAGAATCACTCCTTCCCTTCATTGTCTATATCTTCCAGTTTTGCACAAAGAGTGCACTTATGTGCCTAGAAAAGACTTGTGAGAAGATTGTTTTGATAAAGTGTATAAAAAACAAGAAAATTCAGTGAAAAAAATCAGAAAATTTTTAAAAAACTTTTTCACTAAATTTTCTCATTTTTTATACATTTTACAAAATAAACCTTCTCACAAGGCTTTTCTAGGCACAGAAATGCACTCTTTGTGAAAACTTGGAAGATGTAGACAATGTGGGGAAGGAGTTATTCATGTTTGAAAAATAACATGTGACTCAATTGAGGAATGCAGAAAATTTCCCAACATGCACCCTGTCCTTAAAATCTACCACCAAGAGTGAAATGACTGAAAGGAAAATGTCCCCATTCTGCAAATGAATGCATACAATTGGGGATTCAACTGCATAAAACGAATGCTAAAATACTCGGGGATTATTGATGAATATAATTTAGTGTATAAGCCATGGAAAATTCTCCAATGTTGTAAACTAATCAGACGGACAAATTATAAAACGTTATCAGGACTATAGTCCTGTCACAGGATAGTCTAAGGTGCAAAATTTTTCTGAAAACGGTTGAATGACAGCAAACTAAAGTAATCCAAAGTACACAGGAACCTGTATCAACACCAGACATCCATTGGTCACATCGACTGGTGGCCGAACACAGAAGAATAATGGCAATTTAAGAATTTGCTATATTCTTACAGGTTTTGCCATCAGAATCAGTCAGTTGCGTTGTGGTTGATTTTGACTGACTTCTGCCAAAAAAAAAAATTAATTTGTGTTGAATTAAACTTTTAACGTGTGAAGCAGAGCAGACAACATATCAGTAGTATGACACATACATTTTATTCCTGGTGGACGAGTGTTTAATGCCTTTAGATGTGACATAAACGTTAAATCTTTTGAAGAAATATTTTCCCGAACTTTTTTTGATCATGGAGCAACTCTATTATCGCCCATTTGTAATCTCGAGCACCTGCTCACGTGACCTTTTCTTATTTCTTTAAAAACTCCACAAATACAATATCATGTTGAACAATACTACATTTGAATGAAGAAAATTGTATAGAAATATCAATTAAGGCTAAATTGTATCTATCAATTCGCTGAAACGACGGGATTATAAAATCGAGAATCCTCGTAATTTCGTTCACCCAACAACCAGAAAAAAGTTTGAGTATGGCGGACGATATTATTTTTCTTGGATATTTTGTCTATCTTTGCACGTATACTGGATGAAATCACTATATGCGTCTCCACTTTAGCAGTTGTAAGTATACATTGTGATATATTTTATTCCCCGAACTTTTGAAATTTGTCCAGAATCCTTTGCAAAAGTTGCATTTACCAAAAAGGCAAAACCAAACTTCTCTGGAGAAATTCTCAGTTAGGCCTAGGCCTAGATCTAGAGTAAGTGGTGTATTAGTCTAGGTCTAAGCTAGAGCTAGCTGTAAGCCTAGAGTATTTCACTGGCAGGTTAGATTAGATCCTAGCTAAAGGAGGGTTTTGGTCATAATCACTGTGTTGGTGTATATTTCACCTTATTTTTTAACTTTAGTTGAGTCTCAATACTCTAAAGCATTATTTTGATTTAAAACATGGTCAGAATCACTTGCAAATTGCAGATATTGAGCTTGAAGCGCAAATTTTTTACTTTTTTGGGCAAAAACTCTGTTCATGGACATGACCTCATATCTATTAATTGATCGCCAAGAAATGTTAAAAAAATTCTCTGACAAGTTACAAAATATGAAAGTTAAATAAACATAGAATATCACTTCAATCAAAGCCACTGGCATGAGAAAAAAATTAAGGTCTATGATGTAGAATTTTGGGATGTGCCAGCTCAGATTAAGATCTCATCCTTTGTAGATTCCAATTTATTTTTGAAATTTAAAAATAAAAAAATTGACAGACTGCTGGAATTGAAAAGATAACCCAACGTTGAAATAGTCCATGGTCAAAATAACCCCTGACAAATAACATTAAAATTTGACATATTTCTCCTGTAATCTAATTATTCCAATTTGTTTGTTACTGCCAATAATATGCATCGAAGGATTTTCCCAAAAATTATGTTCCAGCTGGTGTCATGAAGTAAACAACATCAGACTCACTCATTCTACCATTCAACATGAGTAAACAAACAGAAGGACGTGATGTTAGTGGATCATTCCGCTATGGCTCAAGCAGAAAGATGGAGCTCACATTGCGGAAGGAACTCGATGATTTAACCAAGAAATCAATGTTGGAAATTGCTGAAATGAAAGCAAAACAAATAATGGAACAGAGGACAGATGCTGAGGAAACTACAAGGTTTGAGTGAAATGTGAAATTATTCACATGTGTTTTATAGCAATATGATACGTAACAGTAAAATCTTTTTGTCTGAATACATGTACCTCTTAATTAATCTCTCAATGTGAATGGTCCCAATGGTCCCTTTTTAATTCGCCATAAACTTCTGTGTTAAAGAAACTCAAAGTGTGAACGTGCCAATCTGGACTTTTTTGGTTCGTCCACCCACAGACCCAAGTTCATTCCCAAGGCATTCAAATTAGACAGGTTTTACCATAATTTTCTAAAATATATTGGATATTGCAGGGTTCCCCCATCCAAAAATTCTTTCAAAATCATGCAGTTTTTCAACATTTAGAGCACTTCTCAAGTGATTTTAGCCATATTTGGGCCAAAATTGTCAAATGTGAATTCCCCTGGAAATTCTTGAAAACTGGGCCTGGTCATACATGTATATGATAGAAGTACTTGAACAACTCTGCTTTTTTTAAATTAATTTTTTAAACCATTTTGTGAAACTCTTACACTCCCCTCCATAATTTTGGCAACCTCAGCTCCTCCATTATGTTTCCATCAATATTATAAGTTATTTCACCGCCAGTTAAGTAAATAAAAATTCAAAGGTAGAGTCTTTAACATGTAGTTCAATGGGGGCGCTAAGGTTGCCAAACTTATGGAGGGGAGTGTAGATACAAATCAGTGAATGGCTCCATGCATTGCGCTGTTGTATGTCTGTTTCAATTACCATGATGCGTGTAAGTAGTTACCATTTTCACCACCAGGTCACTGATTCGGGGTAAATAACATGGCAGGGTATTAGAAAATTCTCTTAAAGTTGAATATTCATCAGTTTTTAGTTGTTCAATTTTCGTATTACCCTTATTTATCTGATAGCTATGCAAATTAAAACATGTCCTGTAAAAGAAAATATTATCTATCCAATATGAGAAAAGATATTTCATTTTTTGTGATTTTATAACATGGGGTCTATGGGGAATATCCCCAACCTAGAAATCACATTTTCAAAGAAAATTAAATTTTTAAAGTTGATAAACGCTTTTTAAAACCACATATCTAGATGTAATTTTACATGTAGATCTCAAATATGAAACAGAATTTTTAATTTTTAATGACATAAATCAAGATTATTTCTATTATCTAGTCTATTGTTGCTAAATTTTGAGTTGAAAATCAAGTGCATGGTGGAACAAATCAATGCCAAACATTGTACACTGTACATGTACTTTATTCATATCTTAAATATAACGTTTCTTATCTCACTCTATATGTGTCTTCTAGGAAATTGAGCCCAGAATTCAAGCATCAAAAAGCTCGCAAGAAACTGAAGTCTCAGCCAATGTTTCATCCAGAATTACAAGACAGATTACCAGTGAGTATTATTCCACTGAAGGAAGTTCGTAGGGATATAGAAAAGCTGCCTGTCTGTCTGTTTGTTTTTCGGGCAATAGCACAAATACTGTTTAATCGATTTGGCTTCACAGTTTTGGCTACACAGTTCACATCTTCATATTAAAGATACTATTGTAAATTTCATACATAACAACAGTATTTTAAACTTTTGTTTCTTAAATCTATTGTTTGAAAAGTCAACATTTCATTGCTTAACACCCACTAATCTCCCCAGCATTAACTCATTCGCTACTAAGGACTTGATATGACGTCATAAAGCACATACGTTGACTACTAAGGACGTGATATCAAGTCCAAGCACAAACCCAATGTATTTTTTTGGGAATCTTGTAACCATGACAACTTATAAAATGGGACTTAAAAAACTATTCATTCTGAAAGAGTATATCATATGCTTTAAAATGATATATAACACTATATATGTATGCCCATGTATATACAATATATATTATTTCAGAGGTACCATATATGGCAATTTTCAAAATATCGTCAGTATTATAGTGCTTTTTGCCCCAGTATTGAATGAGTTAAAGCAAGTGGGCGCAGCACCCACCTGAGATTTGAAAGCATGCTTGCACCCACCTGAAAATGAGAAAAATCATGAAAAATAGGCACAGTTTTCCAATTTTGGTCTGAATTGTGACAATGAGAATTTTGCACCCACTTGAGAAAAAACTCTCGTAGAGACCACTGACACCCTTTTAATTATTTGCTATGTTATGTTTCAGAGTCCCCCTGCCAAACCAATACCCAATGTTCCCCCTTACAACCCACTTGACAAGGGTGAAGCGAGAGTTGTCTCAGCAAAGAAAACTAGATCCTACCCATATACAAAACCTGAAGTAGTGACGACTACAGGTAACTTAGCATTAGATGAGAAGCAAGGGAAAAAACATCAATAATATATATAATGGGAGGTTATCATGGTTAAATATGTTAGTTGTTTTATAGATTTAACGAAGGTCCTAACAATATTGCATGAATTACAATGTAATCAGATACCCTAAACAATGATCTGAAATCTGATGATATTTTCTGTATGCATTAAATGAAATAAATATAACACAATGGAAGTGAAAAAATGAACCAAACAAACACAATTATGGCATAGATAGTTATATTTTTGGTCAGTTTATTGATACAAGCTAAGAAATGTAATAGCACACAGTAGTAATGTTTTATTTATTACGTGTACAAACAGTCTTCATTTTTTGAATATCACTTGATTTCAGTGGCATCGTCACACTTTCTTCCTTAGTGGCATTCTCTTTCAGACTTGAAAAAACCTAAGGTGTCTAGTGTTGGTGTGGTTCCCTCCCGTAATACAGATGAAGTACAGGGTTTACATGTTGTAATGAAGGGGCGATCTGCCATTGGTATAGATGATCAGACCATTGATATGGTAAATCAGGTAAGATGCTACAGGGTTTACATGTTGTTATGAAGGGGCGATCTGCCATTGGTATAGATGATCAGACCATTGACATGGTAAATCAGGTAAGATTCTACAGGGTTTACATGTTGTAATGAAGGGGCGATCTGCCATTGGTAAAGATGATCAGACCATTGATATGGTAAATCAGGTAAGATGCTACAGGGTTTACATGTTGTTATGAAGGGGCGATCTGCCATTGGTATAGATGATCAGACCATTGACATGGTAAATCAGGTAAGATTCTACAGGGCTTACATATTGTAATGAAGGGGCGATCTGCCATTGGTATAGATGATCAGACCATTGACATGGTAAATCAGGTAAGATGCTACATACAGGTTTTACATGTTGTAATGAAGGGGCAATCTGCCATTGGTATAGATGATCAGACCATTGACATGGTAAATCAGGTAAGATGCTACATACAGGTTTTACATGTTGTAATGAAGGGGCAATCTGCCATTGGTATAGATGATCAGACCATTGACATGGTAAATCACTTATGATTCTACAGGGTTCACATCAATGTAATAAAAAACATGTTACTACAATAGTTGAGACTAACTTTATCAAGTCAATTTGTTTTCCATAATACTAAGATTTATAGCAAATTCCTTTATAGGCTAATAAAGATAAAACCAGACCCACTCCCAGAGGCCCCATACTGGGTAGACCTACTGAAGAAGCAGTGGATTCTGGGCCTAAACCTGCTTTGCTGGTAGAGACTGGATCTGTAGTTTCAGCTCCCTTTGGTGTGCGTGCCAAACCACAAGCTAGGCCAATAACAGAGCTCACAACACGCAAGTTTATCAACAACAATTTTTTGTGAATTAAGTTTTTGGAAAAGAAACATACAAAGAAACAGAAAACGTTGTCAGTTGTCACTATTGAAAATCTTTTTTCAAAATCTCTAAAACAACATTTAAAGTTATAAAAAATAGTAAATGAATGATGAAAACATATTTTCAAACTTTAGATGGGGCCTTGAAGACAGTAAATTGTGTGCCTCTTCATTATCCCAACGAACGAAGTTCGGTAGGGATATAGTGAAGCCCTCCGTCCGTCAGTCCGTCAGTCAGTCCGTCCGTCTGTCCGGAAGATAACTCAAATATCAGTTGACGGATTTTCTTCATATTTGTTGGAAAGATGTATATTGATGAATAGTTTTACGCAAAAAAGAATTTTTCAAGATGGCTGCCGCTTTAAAAATGACGGGACTTTTTCGCAAAAATCATACATTTTTCATTCTAAACCAAAGTAATTAATATTATTGTTTGAAATTTGGTAGTATATTTGCAACATCTATCTATTTCACATATATTCCGTGTTTTTCATCCTGACCCCCAGGGGCCGTGTATGGGGGTGAGGAAAACCGAAATTTTCACTAATTTTTAGATCTTTCTGAAGTATAGCTTTATTATACTCAAATGAAAGGCAATTAAAAGTAGATTGCAAATATTGTATCTTTTTTCTGATTCGAGCCTCGTAAAATTCAAAATGGCCATCTAATGTACGATTTCGCAATAATTTTTCGATCCCTTCAAAGTATGGCTATATTATATTCAACTTGAAGGAATTTTGGAGTAGATCACAATTATGGTATTATTTTTCAGATTTGTACCTCAGAAAATTCAAAATGGCTGCTTTGCAGGAATTCGCAATTCTAAAATCTAAATTTTTCAATTTTAACCAAAGTAATGAGTATAATTGATTGGAATTGTGTAATTGATATTTTGTTCGTTGGGATTTGCTACTCCGCGGAGTTGCCGATATCTAGTTATGTTATTAATAATACAGGTACAAAGAAAAGGCCAAGAGCAATGCCAGATGATCGTGTATTTAGACAGTATGATGATGTCATAGCAGATATAGATGAAGATGGGAGAAACTTAAATGATTGGAGAAATCAGGATGAAGTTCGTAGCCAGGCCTCCAGTACTACTTCGGTATGAATATAAATTACAATATAAATAACAATAAAAAAGTAATAAAAAATAAAAATTTTAAAAATAACATGAAGACATTGGTCAATGCAAGTTTGGTTCTGCAGTTTATGCAAATCATAAAATTTGAAAAACATTACCTTTATCAGTAGTTATTGTCATCATGTATATTACATATATAAATATAATCATTTTAATCTTGTGTATCTGCTTTAACTCTAACTTTGGTTAGTTTAAGTTGAAATCTGAAGATTAGTGGAAGGCCATTATAGTTAATCTATTCTTTCATATCAGGTTAAGTCAGAATGAAAAACTGTGTTACAAAGAATGAACAAAGGATCATGTTACTTTAAAACTGAATCAAGGTACAAACTGTGATTCCAGGTTAATTCAGAATGGAAAATTGTGTTCAAGGAATGAAGAAAAATGGATCTTTTTATTTTTACACTGAAATAAAGTACAATAAGTGTTCTTCCTTTATTAGAGTGCCAGAGAAAAAGTATTTTCAAATATCTAGGCACTCTAAGAGTTAAATTACTGGATGTAGTGAAATGAATATATTACCCTCGTTTCTTTTTAGGTGAAATCAGCCAAAGAACTGCTAGAAGAGGCAAAGGGTCTCACTGCTGCAGGGGCAGATAAGATCTATATGAGACACAGTAAAGCCAATCTTTCCCCACCAGGCAGGAAAAACAATCAAAGCTTAAATGCATTGCATCCAAAAGGTAATGATGATTTAAAGGCTCTTGCTATACATCCAAAAGGTAATGATGATTTAAAGGCTCTTATTCTACATGCAGAAGGTAAAAATCACTTAAAGGCTATCGCTCTACAGTACATCCAAGATGAAATTGATTTAAAGGCTCACTCACTCTATATGATAACAATGATTAAAAAACTCTCACTGCACATCAAAAAGAGAAAAATTATTTGAATGGCCTCACTCACCCTATATCACTCTATATCACTAAGATAAAGTATATTAAAATGGTTTGAACTCACTTAGAGATGGAGTTGTGGAGATTATTTTTGTTAGGAGAGATGGTGCTTATTCTTGTATTTTTTCATTTTTTACAGGTAGCAAGAGTAGCAAAAGTCGACATGATGATTCCATCCAGCGTGAGAAATCTGATGTCAGATCTGTGGATGAGATCATTATGGCTTTAAAGGTCCAATCAAGAGAGGGAACGTAAGGAGGCCAAGTATATAGTTAATAGAGTCAGTTATGGGCTTAGTGCCTTCACACCTGGTGCGCACAGTTGTACCAGATGGTTGCGTCAGATTGCTTCAAATACAACCAAAGGAGTGGTATCGATATGGTGAACTTTTTGAACACACGTTTCTCTTAAACCAGTCATCAAAACATTCTGAAAATCTTACACATTGTCAATTTAATGGTCATCTTTTGGATGGTAACATTATAATTTTAAATATATATACATGTATACACTTTTCTCTATGTTGTTTTAGAAAACACATCAGACACTTCTTTTGTTCTTGGTATCATATGTTCAGAATGAAATGTAAGATCTATCCGAATCTCATTTGAACAAAACGACATAAACACAACGTGTTTAGGTCTCTCAATGTTGTAATTGAACAAAGGAAAGTTTGGTTGATTTAAAAAAAATATCTTGTCAATGAAATAAAAGGTTCATCTTAATTTTTATCTATTTTGGGGGTTTTGTTTTATTTTTTGCATACTTTTTGTTAAATCAACCAAAATTTCCTTTGTATAACTATAATAATATTTAGAGGTCTAAGAAAATGTTGTATATGCTATTTTGTTCCAACAATGTTCGGAAAGACATTTTATTTCATTCTCAAGAATTGGTAGAAAGGAACAAAAACAATTGCACTAAAAAACAAAAAATGTTAACAAAAACAGTTATATAAAATATATATAAACAATTCAATTTTTCTCAATCAGTCAACATTACATAAAGGACCGTGTTTTTTACAGAATGTTTTCAATAATTAAGAGAAAAACATTGTTGAATTCAGTTCACCATATCGATACCTATCCTTTCAAAATTTTCATGGGGGGAGAACCCCAGACCCCCCTGAACACTCAACTTGTGTTCCCATGTTGGTGTACTACTCATAGATATAGCGCTACGCCAATGATGGGGTATATCATTCCCGTCATTTGTTATTTCTTTTTTTTTTTTTTTTGTAGTGTTTATTTTATTTCAGTTTAATCTTCTTACATTTTACATTTTAAAGCAACCTCCAAACGTTCTTCCTTTCACACCATACATTCCTACCCATCCATACCCGCTCATCTTTCATACATCCCAGTCAGACACATGCATACTGTAAATGTCACATAAATATAGAGGAAAAATCATGCCATAAAATAAAGCATAGAACGCTATTTAAAGTTAGAAATCATAATTATCCAATTTGGAGCCCTCGGAAAGATACGCCCTATATTTCTTACATAGTAAGAATTTTATTCAGTGAAATGAAAGGTTTTAACATTTACAGTATGTGAGTTCAAAATATGATTTTTACTTTAAGTATGTGGTCTAAACTGATATTTAGAGATGCATGTATTATAGTGGGCTTCATGAACAATCCTTAGTGGTTTTATTTTGTAATAAGGATAATAATTTTCAATTTCAAAACTGAATTCTTTGAGAAAAACATAATTTGTACAGTTTGTATCGAATATGACATAAAATTCATGCGCCTTTTAGCTCATTGATAACTGAAATAAAACTATAAGTAAAATAAAATGCTCAATTTGACTATATATTTACCTGTAGGGTATCTGAAGCAGATAGGAAGATCCAAGAGATCATGTCCAGAGTGATGTCCAGTGCAAGTGCTGTGCTCAGTGACATAGGTTAGTGACATTTGTATCATATCCACAGGTCCCAGGTTCAAATCCCACAAGTAGAGAATTTTGTGACTTTTTACATTTTCTATTTTTTTGCTTTTGTCTTAGATAAACATGTGCAGGTATTTATAATGTTTGTTTTAATATGAAGAACATTAAGTTGTAAAAGACAAACTATTAGAGCTATATTAAACCACAATTTAACATAATGCTATGCTTGTAATTTGTATTAAAAATTATTTGTAGTTTGGCAGTCATTAACAGAAACTTTGTAAACTTAAGAATGCCTCAATCAATTGCTGTAACATCATATTTTTTAAATCAAGAAGAGAACTTAGAATAGCAGGGCTCTCACTAGGCTTTCAGAGTGTGGCGCAGCACCTCAGTCTATTTAGGTCCCACCACAATGTATTGGCAAATTATGATTGTTTCCACAGTCTAATATTGACTAAATACATAGTAATAGCATGTGAAAAGGATAAGATATAACATAAATATGATTTATTGCCATTGAACCACCATTCTGGAGATATTTCCCCCACACCTTAAATATTTCTTGGTAAAAGCCCTGAGTAATAGCCTCATGTCCCTTACATTCACTGTTAATCAATGTAATGTATGACAATGTAAAACATCGATGAAAAATATATTCTTAATAGATATTTAAATAAAAATTGACTAACTGATTCACAACTTTATGAAGTTTCTGTTTATGGCTTCTTTAATGAATAGAAAAAGTTTAGGAGCATTGTTTGATATGTATTTTATGTTATCTCTAGATGTGTTATAAATTGAATAAAAACTTAGATCGTTGATTGTAATGTTTATTACAGGGAACCGTCAAGTATCTGACCTCGAAAGTGTCAATGAAGGTAGATTTAGTTGCATGAACAGTTATATCTTATCATGGTTATTTACTAACATGTTGCATGAATTATTGAGTTGTCACTTTTTACTAATTTATTGCATGCACATTATCCATAGTTCCTTTTTTGTTGAAAACTCATTGCATGGTTATATATCCATCATTCAGGTTTTTTGCCATTATATGCACTATTTATGGCATGAAAATAGGTGTTTGGTACTTTAACTGGTCTCATTTTAGTGCCTGTTAATTAATTTGGTATTTTGTCAATAGTCATTTTTTGCAAAAAGACCCTTGATAAAAAAAATTTCATCCAATGTCATTTATATCAATAGGCTCTTTTCTTCACATTCTTTGATCATTGGATGAAAATCTAGACTGGTATTAACCTAAATTGGTGACTAGTGACCATATTACCAAATTATCATATTTCTACATCTTTTCTGTTCTATTTCTTTTTACTTCTGAACTGTCTGAAAGGACTCTAAGATTAGTGTAGGACCTGTCATATAGATTTCTAAATCAAAATATATGGCAATTATCGTCAAATTTATGCAAAATAAAATAATCAAAGCAAAATAAGGCCAGTTAAAACAAGGTTAAATTTTTGCATGAAAAAATATTCTGCACCAGGTTTGTAATTAGCATGGACAATTAGGACCTTTACCATAAAATAATTCATTACATCAGCACTTCTCACTGTTTTACCTGTTTATCACATTTGTGTTACATTTTGACTCAATTCAAAATCTCCATGAACAAAAGAATCTTACACAAAAATCAATTCATTGGCTCCGCACCATCTTGAATCCATTACTTATTGCATAAAATTACAACTGGTGTTTATAATACATGCACAACACATTTACACCATACATTTTGCAATCACTGTATCATAAATGCATTCTATGCACAATAGCTGTACATTGAATACTTCAACTCCAGAGTACAGGGAGGCACTGTGTCGTCCATATAGGTAATTGGACGGTCAATACAGGCCTTCCTTTGTCCAACAATTACCTACATTGATGACATTGCCTCCCTGTCCTGTAACAAAAAGTAGAAATGTTTGGCCCCATGATTATACCAAAATTGTTATGATTATATAAACATGAAGCTGAAATGTTTGGTCTTTAATTTATACCATAAATTGACCTACTGACTACTTACAGTACAAATAGAGTTAATTGCATATTAAAGCAAATTAAAGCTATAATTAGAATAAATAAAACTAGGTTAATATAAATGGCGCTGACTAGCAGCAAATATACCTTTAAAAATCAATATTTATAAAATTTCATTGAAAATCATCATACATTCATACAATATTTACAGAGGGCCCAAGACCAACCGAGAACCTGGCACAAATGGAACAAGTCAAAGAAAAACTAGAAGAGGTTCAAAATGATGAAAAGACTGACATTGATGATAATATAATAGAGAAACAGAATCAATCAGAGGAGAAAGGTAAGCAGCAATATCTTCTATATTTCATAAGGATTTTAGAAGTACTGGCCAACACATTAACTACAGACCTGTTCTGAACCATTGCCAACTGGCCAAGATGACAACCAACTACTCTGAAGCAGTGTTTGAGTACTTTGGATTGTGACAGATTTTGCTAAAAAATTGCCAGTTCTGCTTGACCAAAGCTTAAAAATTAATTATTATGAGATAATATGGACATATAATTCAAATATACACTGTAATTCAGATATAATATTTTTATCATCTTAGTGATATGAGTCAGGAATAGGCAGTGATATACAAATAGTAGAAATAATAGTGATCAATGAAAATATTTTCCATTTAAGTGCCCATACCAGAAATCATCATAGACAATGCTACTGTAGCATCAACAAATGAAAAGCCCTCAGAGAAACATGTCAGAATAGAGGCCCCTGGTGATGACACTAAACGAAGAAGGTCTAGTGTTACCGATGCCAAAAATCTTTCCAAGGTACTGTAACAGCATCTTAGTACAATTAAACTATGATTCTTTTAAGTGAAGGGTAAAAGATAGATGTCTGAATATTGTTTGATCTCTTGAGTTGTTTTGACTAAATATAAAAAGATCTATATGTTTCTTTTGTAACAATAAATGGTTTAAGAGAATTGCATGGATAACATACAATGGTTAAAACACTATTATCTTTATATTAAATTGGTAAATGCTTGCATCACAAAATATAAAGGGGACTACCATACTGAGAATATGCCAACTGTTCTTTTTGATTATTTTATTTATTAGGTTATCACCTCTGATCTCAAAGAGGTCCCGGAAATTGATCAAAGTGGAATAAAAATGAAAATTGACACTGATACTGGACAGATGATGATTGAGCCTAGAGTGGGGGAGGACTTTACTTTTACTGATACACCCTCCCCTCCTGGCACACCTCAGGTTGATCAAGAACAGGTTGGTGATAAATTCATTGTTTTTCGAGTTTGATGAAACGGTAGTAAATTGACATAAATTATAATGTATATAATAGTAAAACCTTTCTTAATGAGCACTTCTCTCTAGTGAACACCTGTGTTTAGTGAACACTTCTTCAAGGCACATTTTACATTGACTCCTGTATAAATCCCCTCCCTGTAGTGAACTACACTCTACCTCCAGTGAACACTTTTTGTGGCTCTATAGGTGTTCACACGTGTGTTACTTCATTTTGTTTTTGTTTAATTAATTGCTTGCTTTATTGGTTTTATCTTGATGGAAATTGATTATATTCAAATGACCATAATACACTCTATGCATTAATTAATATAAATAAAACATTGTTCTCTACGTTTATACTGTAAAGGTTAGTCTAAAATCTGAGGAGAATTGAAATCAAAAGACTTGGTTTGTCAGTTTAATTTTGATGAAAATAACTTTTAATGCGAAATTTATTTCAGGCGCTGCATGACCTCCATCAACCAAAACATGTGACTTATGAAGATATAGTTAGTATACAAGCCAAAACAGCAGCATTATTTGACAGACCTAAGTTTAAAGTGACAGCCACTGGAAAAATCGCAAAGCCATTTGTACATGAGAATGTAGCCTCTTTTCTGTCGGCATGGAAACCAACTAGAAAGTGAGTACCTTTTAGCTTACATGTATACACAATGCAATGCAATCACCTTCTTGTCTTTCCATCAGTTCATCTGTCTGTCTATCTCTCTGTCAACACATTGGTGACGCATTTGATTTAGTTATTGAAAATGTATTAAATTCCTGCACACAATTTTTGTCCCATTTTTTAGGGCTCTTTGTGATGAATTCTCTATTTTTCTAGAATTTGGCAAAAAATCATCCTCCGATCACAGGGCTTCAAAATCCAGAATATATTCTTTTTACCCCCTGCGATAAGCAGTTAGCAGTTCCCCGATTAAGAACTCGCAATCTTATTGGCTGTCGCAACACTGCGACAGAAATCATGTATATGTCATTGCGCATAATTAGACTAGATCTAGATCACGTGATTCAGTTTCATCAGGCGCTTCCAAATTGTTTATAGCAGAGGAAAGAAGGAGGTACGGATTCTGGATACTAGGAGGATGGCAAAAAATACAAGTTCAAAATTAGTCAGCTATAATTTAGTGTTTCATGGATTGGTTTTCTTGATTGAAATTCCTTGTTATCCCATCGAACGAAGTTCGGAGGGATATAGGGAACGCCTCCGTCCGTCCGTCCGTCCGTCCGTCCGTCCGTCCGTCCGTCCGTCCGTCCGTCCGTCTGGGCAATAACTCAAATACCGTTGGCCCGTTTTTATTCATATTTTGTACACATATACCCTATGGGGGTAGAAGTTCTGCTCGAAAGCCGATTTTCAAAATGGCCGCTCATTTAAAAATGGCGGCCATTTTAGTGCCGATTTTACAGTAATTTAGGTGCAATATGTAAAAGTGTAATAGCAATATGTTTTAAATGTAAAAAAAATTATATAGGACATTAATAAAGCTAGAAATGTAGATATTAAAAAAGCACATGGCAGCCATCTTGAAAAATGGCGGCCTTTACTCGTTATTTTACGATTTTTGCTGTAACTCGAAAAGTAGTGGAGCGATTTCGTTCATATTTGGTATGTGAATACTATAAGCATGGCACACTGTCTAATGAAACTTTTGGTAGAAGGCGGCCATTTTGAAAAATGGTGGACATTTTGAAAAATGGACGCCATTTTAACTTATTTTACTAAAACTCGAAAAGTAGTGGAGCGATTTTGTTCATATTTGGTATGTGAATACGTATAAGCATGGCACACTGTCTAATGACACTTTTGGTAGAGGGCGGTCATTTTTCAAAATGGCCGCCATTTTAATGTATTTTACTATAACTCAAAAAGTAGTGGAGCGATTTTGTTCATATTCGGTATGTGAATACTGTAAGCATGGCACACTGTCTAATGACACTTTTGGTAGAAGGCAGCCATTTTGAAAAATGGCGGACATTTTGAAAAATGGCTGCCATTTTAACTTATTTTACTATAACTCGAAAAGTAGTGGAGCGATTTTGTTCATATTTGGTACGTGAATACGTATAAGCATGGTACACTGTCTAATGACACTTTTGGTAGAAGGTGGCCATTTTTCAAAATGGCTGCCATTTTAACGTATTTTACTATAACTCGAAAAGTAGTTGAGCGATTTTGTTCATATTTGGTATATGAATACTATAAGCATGGCACACTGTCTAATGAGACTTTTGGTAGAAGGTGGCCATTTTTCAAAATGGCCACCATTTTAATGTATTTTACTATAACTCGAAAAGTAGTAGAGCGATTTTGTTCATATTTGGTATGTGAATATTATAAGCATGGCACACTGTCTAATGACACTTTTGGTAGAAGGTGCCCCTTTTGAAAAATGTTCGATGGGATTCGCTACGCTTTGGCGTTGCCGTTGTTCTGGTTGGATCATTGTGACATTCCCTGCATTTTCCCTAATGGTCCACCAATACTGTACACCATATAGACAGTATATACATAAACTTAAACAATATTATCTAATTACTTAATAATAATTTATTACAGAAATAACATATTTATCATAACAGTATCACAAAACATATGTTCTGAAATTGAATGAACAATTCATCCAACAATGATATAACATATACCTTACGCATGATGCCCTGTTGATACAGTGGCCTGAGCCTTATAATAAATAACTTCTAAATTCTATGTCTTGCACCAAGACCCTTGTGTTACCCTCCCTCTTGTAACACATTTATGCTATAGGTAAACAAATGGGTAATAAAAAGGGAGGAGACCAGATGCTTCATTAAAAAATATGAGCAAATTAACATGTAATATTTTACATTCAGAAACAGCACTTAGATTCTCTAAAAATATCTGACTGTGATAATGACATACATCTATCAATATGCTCTTTTTATGAAAATGAATAGGTAACACTTTAACTTTTAATATATATAACAAGTGTAAGTGTTTAACACGTGTTTTGTTTGAAACATCTGACCATTAGAACATCTGTTTCAGAAACATGATTCATGTCACTTATGTGAATCTATGGTTATGGTATAACTCTCAATATGCTCTTCTTTTATTCCATATTTTTTAACAATATATGTGTGCTCATTAAATTGCAAGACATATATCAATCAACATTTTAAAGATAGCAAAAATGACCTTACATAATTTGAATGAAAATCTACATTCATAATCTACTAACATTTTAATCTTTACATGATTGGATAAATAATTAGCTAATCCTATGTTTATTTGCCATGAGGATAATCTACTTTTATAGAGACATGCATGTACTGTATATGAATAAATTCATTAAACATGTATAATGAACATAAAGTATTTTGAGCAGTTCAATATTGTGTAAATGTTTAACAAAAATAGATATAACTCTCATATAATAACATAATAATATGTAAAATTTAAATATGAAACTACAAGATAATTTGCACAGAATTATTTACATTTGTAAGATTTCATGTACATTGTCTTACTGCTTAACTTTACAGTCATGTAGTAGCACTTATGAGATTTTGTAGGAATATTTACAATGTACTTGGTTTAAAATTCACATTTAAGATTGAGATTCATATGGAAATCACTGCTTAAACGATGCCTTGAAGAATTGAATGTATAATTATTATGTCACATGTGTTCCTGTATCCTCAATCATCCACATGTTCATCCAAAATGATGTCACTTTCAGCAACAATAATGTCACACAAGTTGCACTTTCATTCTCAAGAACAGCATCCATTTCACCCTCAACAACAGAATCACTCATTCTCAACAATAATGTTCCTTCCACCATCAACAGCAGTATAACTGTCTCCCCCAAACCAATATATCATTCACCCTCAACTACAATACAACACTCATCCTTAAAAAATTGTTTTTAACTTCATAATGTATTACTTTCACCCATTTAAAAAACACTTTTTCTTTAACTCATACGTTTTTGCTCCCTAAAAGACAATTAAAAGAGTGTCACTTTTACCATTAACAGCATTAATCTTTTATTCCAGGTCAACTTGGGATTTTTATGTAACTCACTTAACTCAATCAATAGATATAACTCATTCTCATTTGTGATTTTAGAGTTCTCTTGGATATTGCTAGCTATTGAGTAGTGTTTATGGACACCACACATGTGATTGCTTAAGTACTTCAATATTCTGATTAATGACGTCTTCATTGTTGTTTTGCTTAGACAGTTCTTCCAGACTGTCTAATAAGGGGAATGCGTAAGTTTTCTTTATGGCCTTGTCTTTGTCTTCGTAGTAGAAGTAAACCATGCCTACTGCAATTAGTTTATCCCTATGTCGTGCAACAACAATAGATCCACTATCTCCTGGTTTTGAAAAAAAATTTCCATCATTACCTTCTATTTCAATAGCTCCCAAAAACTTTGTACTTGTCATATTTCCCGATTCATCAGGGTATTTGATATTACCATTAAAATCAAAATCAGTTATTTTTCCTTTTGTATGATCTGAAACTTGGCCAGTTTTCTCTACTTCGATAATACCTAAGTTTTCTAACATGATTTTGCTAATCATCCAATCACATTGTCTGTCGAAGTCTTCAAGCTGCATAGTTTCTACCTTAGAAATCAGAGCAATGTCGAATCTGACCTCACTACTTACATGATTTATTCCAATACTTGCCTTAAGTTTGCCTAGTTCTTCATATTTTTTATCAGATGGATGGAAAATATATATGGCTTCTTCATGATTGCTTTTCTCAATAACATGTTTACAAGTGAGAGCATATTTATCTTGATTAGTTTCAAGAATGCCTCCTATGTTACCCTGCATTATTTCTGGTTCAGGGCCTAACCCATATGTTTTTTTTTTCCCAAGATGTAGTATAATCGGTTCTTCCTCAGCTTTTTCAAAATTGAATAAATGTTTAGGAAGTTTCTCTTTTAGTTCTGATTCTCTGAGCTCATTTGTATAATGTATTGTGTATCTCTTTGCATTCGGTTTTAAACCAAAGCTTTTAACTCCTTCAAAATCTAGCAACATGATTTTTTCTTCTAATGCCAAAGTACACATCTCCCTTCCGGTATTAACCACACATGGACAAGCATATTGATCCCCCACTTCTTTATCTTGTTCTATTTTCTTAGCTTTGACTTGATCACCAGCATTCTCTTTAAACACTCTTACACAATCTTCTAATTCCCATTTGTGAGCAATCATCAGAGCAGTTTCTCCATCATTTGCTTGTTTGTTTACATCAGCCCCACATTTAACTAATTCCTTCACACATTCTACTCTATCATTCATGACAGCAATAATTAATGCAGTTTTTCCATCATTCTTTGGCATGTCAACCTCAGCACCAAATTTCACTAATTCTGTCACACATTTTACTCTGCCATTACTTGCAGCAATCATCAATGCTGCCTCACCATCATGATTCTTCCTGTTCACTTCAGCACCACATTTAACTAATTCCCTCACATTTTTAACCCTTCCATTCCTAGCAGCAATCATCAATGCAGTCTCTCCATCATTCTTTTCCATATTGACATAAGCACCATATTCAGTTAATTCCCTTAAACATTTTACCCTACTATTCCTGGCAGCAATCATTAAAGCACTCCATCCATCTGGTTTCTGAATATTGGTTTTAGCCCCATGTCTCAGTAACTCTCTCAAACATTCTAATTTACTCCAACTTGAAGCAATCATCAATGCATCCTCTCCATCATTCCTCTTGACATTTACATTGGCATCAAACATTAATAATTCCCGCACAAATTCTACTCTTCCATTTCTTGCAGTAACCATCAAAGGAGTCTCCCCATCATTTTTCTGTAAGTTTATATCTACACCATCTTTAACTAGTTTTTTCACGCACTTTACATCACCATTCATTGCAGCATACATTAAAGAATTCCAATGATCTTCTGCTAGGAACCAACCATCTTTTACATTCTTCATGTCATCAAAGTCACTACAATCACTCTCACCTATCACATTTTCATACTGTTGCCAGGGAAATGCTATAGAATCATCTGAGTCTGAGCCAGCATTATCAGAGTCACTAACAAGATTTTCCTTCAACTTGTCACTCTTAACATATTTACTCTCAACATTCTTATCATTCTTTACCTTTGTACTCTCATCATCTGCTTCACCAATAACACTATTTGCCTCATCATTTGACTTTTTGGCATCTTTACCAATATGGCTACCCTGAATATCAACATCACTCTCATAGCTATCTTCATCATCACCATCATATCCCTCTATACCATTACTATCATCATCTGTATTATCATCCTTATTGTCAATGTCTTCATTCTCATCATATAGAAATAGAGATTTTGCTGCATCAATTGTATGCAAACAGTCCATACTACTAACATACACCTTCAGTATTCTAGGTATTTTAAGATGTCTCATATCATCTATGCTCTTTACAAGTGATCTTGCTGCAAGTGCTGAATACTTATGTAACAATGTTGCTTTCATGCTTACACTTGTTTTTTCACATTCCATGCGCAAAAAACTGGAGGTTGGCTTAGATCTAATTATTCTGCTCATTAAATTTTGAGTACATTTGCTACACTCATATATTAAAATCAGATTATATAGGATGACCTTTTCAGATGGTAAAAAGCATTCAAGGCTTGTCATGAATCTTTCTCTTAGATCTTCATTCATCTTGCATAGGTCAAAATTTGCACCATAGGTAAGAAGGTATTCATAAATAATGCAAGTCTGACTAAACCGACTACGCTCAATTTTAGTAAGAAATATTGCTGTTTTGCCATTTTTGTCTTTAGCTTTAATATTTGCCCCAGCTTGTAGTAGTGTTAGGCAGCATGTATCACAGCTTGACATACATGCATACATAAGGGCTGTTGTACCATCACTATCACAAACATTGACATCTGCATTACATTTCAGTAAAGTCTTGACACACTCGCACTGGTTATACCAACATGCATACATCAAAGCTGTCTTCCCAGTTTTATCAATTGTATTCACTTTCTCACCCAGCTCTATCATTTTCTCTATGATTTCACAATATGGTTGTTTTGAAAACTCCATCAAAAGTGAAGTATTATCCTCTTCCTGTTTTAAATTGTTTCTAATTTTCCCCCATTTTTGCCTCTTTGATTCATGATATTCATTCTCACACTTCTGAAATGAAGCCTGCCATGCCTCATTACTTGTTATATTAACCTTTGCATTGTTTTCTAGTAAAGCATCGATACATCTGCAGTTATATTGTGAAACTGCTATTGTTAGTGCTGTCTGGTCTTTACTTACAACATTCACACCAGCCTGTGCTTCAATCAATACCTGTATACAGTCATTTAGTTCCTTAACACTTAGTAATGTCAGTGTTAATGCAGTATATCCATCATTGTTCTGTATATTCATATCAGCACCACATTCTACTAATACTCTCACACATTCTACATTATCATCGTTAGCAGCAGCCATTAAAGCAGTCAGTCCATCTTTCTCCTGTATGTTCACATTAGCACCATTATTCACTAGTATTCTCACACATTCAACATTATAATCATAAAAATCATTCTGAAAAACAAGCATTAAAGCAGTGCATCCATGATTCTCCTGTATGTTCACATCAGCACCACCTTCTACTAATACTCTCATACATTCTACATAAGCATTTTTAGCAGCAACCATTAAAGCAGTCAGTCCATCTTTCTCCTGTATGTTCACATTAGCACCACTATTCACTAGTACTCTCACACATTCAAGATAATAATCCTCACCCTCATAATAATTCTGTAAAACAAGCATTAAAGCAGTGCATCCATGATTCTCCTGTATGTTCAAATCAGCACCACCTTCTATTAATACTCTCATACATTTTACAAGATCATTCTCAGCAGCAATCATTAAAGCAGTGCATCCATTTTTCTTCTGTAAGTTCACATCAGTACCATATTCTACTAATACTCTCACACATTCAACATAATGATCATCATATTCATCATATTTATAATAATCATTCTGAAAACCAAGCATTAAAGCAGTGTATCCATGATTCTCCTGTATGTTCGTATCAGCACCACCTTCTACTAATACTCTCACACATTCTACACAATCACCCCTAACAGCACGCATTAAAGCAGTCCATCCAGCATTCCCCTGTAAGTTCACATCAGCACCACTTTCTACTAATACTCTCACACATTCTACATGACCATTATAAGCAGCATACATTAAAGCAGTCCCTCCATCTTTCTTCTGTGTGTTCACATCAGCACCACCTTCTACTAATACTCTCACACATTCTACATGATCATACCTACATATAGCAGCAAGCATTAAAGCAGTCCATTCATTTTTCTCCTGTATGTTCACATCAGCACCATGTTCTACTAATACTTTCATACATTCTACATTATCATTCCTAGCAGCAAGCATCAAAGCAGTCCATCCATTTTCCTTCTGTATGTTCACACCAGCACCACCTTCTACTAATACTCTCACACATTCTACATTACCTTTCCTAGCAGCAAGCATCAAAGCAATCCATCCATGTTTCTCCTGTATGTTTATATCAGCACCACCTTCTACTAATACTCTCACACATTCTACATTACCTTTCCTAGCAGCAAGCATTAAAGCAGTGCATCCATCTTTCTTCTGTATGTTCACATCAGCACCACATTCTACTAATACTCTCACACATTCTACATGATCATTCAAAGCAGCAAGCATTAAAGCAGTGCATCCATCTTTCTTCTGCATGTTCACACCAGCACCACATTCTACTAATTCTCCCACACATTCTACATTATCATTATGAGCAGCAAGTATTAAAGAATGCAATCCACTATAACTCTGCATGTTCACATCAGTACCACATTCTACTAATAATTTCACACATTTAAATTTACCTCTCCAGGCAGCATACATTAAAGCAGTGGCCTCATTTATGGAATAAAACCAGGTAATTTTATATTCACTTTCATACAAACAGTCTTTAATACCCGGAGAATGTTTAAGGAAAATCTGTAATATCTCACAGTAATTGTCATCTATCGTTTTGAAGACACAGTCTTTTCCATTCTGGCTACTGAAGTCTATGGAAGGCTCTGCTGTAAGATATGCTGCTATATATGCTGCATGGTTCATACCCATGTGGAAGAGAATCACCTTGAAATGATCCACATTGTCTATAATGAATGAAAATTATGTTGTTTTATATTTAACCAAAGGCAAAGGCCGATAGGAATAATTTTTAAATAAAGATGGCATGGTAATCGATCTGTGTTTATTTATAAATATTCTCTTAAAAGATAATACTGGATTCTGTTGGTGCTGCCATCTTTATATCCTCCCAGAACCTATGTATTTCAGTGGGTTCAATGTTTTTGATTTTTATCCCATCGAACGAAATTCGGAGGGATATAGGGAACGCCTCCGTCCGTCCGTCCATCCGTACGTACGTCCGTTCGTCCGTCCGTATGTACGTACGTCCATCCGTCCGTCCGTCCAAGGCAATAACTCAAATACCGTTGGCTCGATTTTGTTCATATTTTGTACACATATACCCTATGGGGGTAGAAGTTCTGCTCGAAAGCTGATTTTCAAAATGGCCGCTCATTTCAAAATGGCGGCCATTTTAGTGCCGATTTTACAGTAATTTAGGTGTAATATGTAAAACTGTAATAGCAATATGTTTTAAATGTAAAAAAATTATAAAGGACATTAATAATGCTACAAATGTAGATATTAAAGAAGCACATGGCAGCCATCTTGAAAAATGGCGGCCTTTACTCGTCATTTTACGATTTTTGCTATAACTCAAAAAATAGTGGAGCAATTTTGTTCATATTTGGTATGTGAATACTATAAGCATTGCACACTGTCTAAAAACACTTTTGGTAGAAGGTGGCCATTTTGAAAAATGGCCGCCATTTTAACATATTTTACTATAACTCAAAAAGTAGTGGAGCGATTTTGTTTATATTTGGTATGTGAACACTATAAGCATGGCACACTGTCCTATGACACTTTTGGTAGAAGGCGGCCATTTTGAAAAAAAAATTGGAAAATGGCCGCCATTTTAACGTATTTTACTATAACTCGAAAAGTAGTGGAGCGATTTTGTTCATATTTGGTATGTGAATACTATAAGCATGGCACACTGTCCTATGACAGTTTTGGTAGAAGGCGGCCATTTTGAAATTTTTTTGAAAAATGGCCGCCGATTTTAACGTATTTTACTATAACTCGAAAAGTAGTGGAGTGATTTTGTTAATATTTGGTATGTGAATACTATAAGCATGGCACACTGTCTATTTCTAATGACACTTTGGTAGACGGTGGCCATTTTGAAAAATGGCCGCCATTTTAACGTATTTTACTAGAACTCGAAAAGTAGTGGAGTGATTTTGTTCATATTTGATATGTGAATACTTTAAGCATGGCACATTGTCTAATAAAACTTTGGGGAGTAGTCGGCCATTTTGAAAAATCGCCACCATTTTTATGTGTGTAATTTTACAAGTACGTGTGCGATTTTTCAAAATTTTTAGACGTGGCTACTTAAAAGCATATTATTCCTTCTGATGACAACTTGGCTAGTGAGCAACCATTTTGAAAATGGTGGCCTTTCTGGTGTGTTGTTTTATGATATTTGCTATTCGTTTGTAAAAATGCCAGCCATTTCTGTTCGATGGGATTCGCTACGCTTTGGCGTTGCCGTTGTTCTGGTTTATCATTAGGGAGCATTTCAAAATTTGTTCCCAGTGCACTTCCAGTATGAAAAAAAAGTAAAACAAAAGTAAAATTATTCAAAAAATGAGCAGCTATTCATTTGTTTTATTCATTTCATTAATTCACAAGTCACAATAAACTTAACTTTTCCAGTATTAAACCTACTGCTGATAATGTACAGAAATACATTAAGTAGTTATAGAAATGACTATATTACACATCATGTTAACATAGTGAGACTTTAAAAACAATGCATATCAACATTTCTCAAACACAGTTATGAGGGGGAGGGAGGGGGGGGGGTCACATATTAACTGTGCAAATACAGTTAATAATCTTACATTGAACTTTTGAGATGCCCCCTTAGTATGGAGCTAGGTACAGAAAATTGACTTTAATTTATGATATGATATACCACATTAACTTACAGGCTTAAAGTATATTAACAAAAAGAACCAGCACATACAATGGAAGTCAAACATGCTTCAGCGAGAAATTCATCGAAAGCTTATTCAAATTTATATTGACCAAATTTTTCAATCCTTGCCTGACATTTAGAGAAAATGTGTGAAAATAAACTAAAAGAATATTATTATATAAATGTGATGATGTGATATTTGATCTGGATATACATGATAGCAATACTATATATGCTGTAAAATTTATTTAGTCTGTCATCACTCATTCTACTCAACCTACCTAAATATATAAAGACAAATTGAAATCTACATGTAAGTAATGAAGGACATGAAGTTAAGGTTTCATAAATTTGTTTATAAAATTCGTTGGAAATATTTTCTAGTTACCATATTTTGAAATTAAAGGGGTATGAATTTCTTTTCATAATGGAGCAAATAGTAATCCTGAATTCTTAGCTTTTCCCCAAAGTTTTTGAGCTTTCCTCAATTTTAATTCATTTACTTGCCTGTATTGGGCATCTTTGGCTTCTGCAGCTTTTGTGCTTTTTTCTTTTTTCTATAGTATGGACCTATATGAATTAAAGCAGTGTGAAACTTTAATGCAATATGACTTAGGAGTACTAAGTGTCATCACAAAACTCTCACAGTGTCCCTTTCAATCTGTTGAATATGCATGTGCTTAAAATATAAGATGATGATTTTATATTGTAAATTATATTGATATATTACAACATCAATGATTTACATAAGTTACATATTTTATATACAGATGATGGGGTACATTCTACAAATTGATCTCTAGATTAGAATGTTTACTTTGTTTTACCATATCGTACTTACGAACGATTCTTGGTGATAGAGTTATATCCACAGTGTGTGAGCCATCCCCTGGGTCCATTGAACTAGTATCTTGCAAAGTTGATTTCTCTGTAGGATCTGCCAGGCTGGAATCTGGTGCGTTTATCACCTCAACAGAGGCAGCTTGAATTATATCATCCTGACTCAAAATCACAGGACTGACATCTGGAAATTCTGGAACGAATTTAATTTGTTTTAAACATTTGTTTCATAATTCCTTTTACTAATACAAATCTTGTATGAGCCTTCATTGATTCAGAATTAAAATCTCAAGTTGAACACAAGTGTATATTAATAGAGGGTTCTTGATGTTATCTGAAATATTTTGGAATACATTAATCTTTAAAATATCAATATGCTGCAACTTAATATCTCATGCTAATATTCGGATTCTCCGGAATTGAATAAAGTCAAAAAATTAATATCAGAGCCAACTGATATACCTATATTGCTTATACATGTATAATGACAAATGAGTGCTATAGTCTATTGACTTTTCAACCATTAATATTAGTGTAGATGACTGGGCCACTGACAAATCTCAGAATAAAAATGAAGGCCAAGACGTACATCAATGCACCTAGCTTTTCATAAAAACATTGATTGATAATGTTAAAGACATTTGATTTCTTCGATTGGTCATAAGAAGTAGATTCTTCTTTTGCATCCTGGCAAAATCCAAATCATGCAAGGGTGCAAGGAAAACAAACACAAACTCAAGAAAAAACACAAGCTTGTTTGCTGAGAAATAAATACATTTTATGGGCATGAAAAGGGAAGACATACCAATTTGCAGTGATTACAAACACATATCTATACATATTATACAATATATTTAAACATTTTTGTTAGAAATGGAAATTTTGAAAAATTAAAAAGTGAACATTTTAATAAAATCTTTTGAGAAAAATATTTTTCGAAAAAATGAACATTTTTGACAACAATGAATTGTTATTGTTTGTATTTTTCAAAAAAAGAAAGTGTTTCTGAAAAAGTAAAAATTTGGGGAGAGCCATGTGAATACTAATCAAGGTGAATACAATTTTTGTTGAGAGATTGTGTCAGTATCAATTATATTTACTGTAAAAAGAATACATATTATATTAAATACTATGTTCTTATTGTCAGGAATATGATATATCATAGCTATGTGTGAATTAATATAGTTGTACTTGCCTTCTTTTGACCTCTTTGATGAACCTATTTCAGTTTCATCCCCATCATGCTTTCTTTTGGCATTACTCAGGGTGTGGAGTGGACCTGTTGAAACAGAATGCTCCTGTATATCTAAAAACCTGACTAATCTGAAAACCTCCCAATCTGAATATATTTTCCCTACCATGATTTCCTCGCATTGAAACCTACTGGTATGTTAAAGAAATCTTGAAATGTGAACAATTCAAACACTTTCTTAAATGACTTACAGATTAATTTAAATCCTATTCCTATCTTAGTTATGGGAATATTCTGTGGGGCAATGCAACAAAAAATCATTTGAACAGACTTTTTATTTTACAAAAGAAATTCCTTAGGATAATGACAGACACTCCAAGAACTGCTCCTTCGAATCCTATCTTCAGAAAATTCAAAATATTAAATATTTTTGACATAAATAAATTTCAGATTGCTACATTTCAAGAGAGAATTGATATACATTCCCATGATACAAGAAATATAATTTGGTAATAATGAGATTTAGAACTTAAACTGGTCGTAAATCAATTGCAGTCAGTGGAGCAACACTTAATAATTCTTTATCAATACATTTTAAAAAGGCAAACTATATAAAACAGTTCGAAAAAATGATCAAAGGTGATCTTATTAATCAATACCAGTGATACTTTGTGCTTCCATCTGTTCTTTTCTAATTAAATTCAAATTGCTTCTGATTTTTGATTTAATATATTTAATTGAATTGAAGATTATTTAAATGCCTAAAGCTATGTTGCCAAATCCAGAATCCTGTGCTTGCAAAAACCTTGGATTGTGAACTCCTCCCGCCACTCCCAATAGTGTTTTGATTAGACAGATTTTACTGTATATATTGAATATATGACTACAGAGTTGACCACAATTGGAACAAAATCTAAATATATATCTCCATTGTAATATGGTTTACATCGTTTCCTTATATGTATATTCTATATAGTTTGATAAGAAGTGAATGCATAATAACTCTCAATTCTTATTATGAATTCCCTCCAGATAAGAATATTAACCAGATTTTTTATTTTACCAGATTGCACTTACGGACGATTCTTGGTGACATAGTGCTTGAACCCTCTCCTGGATCAATAGGACTAGTATCTTGTATAGTTGAATCCTCACCAGGATCTTCTAGGCTGGAATCCTGTCCCTTCAAAGCCTGTCTTGAGGCAACTGGTATTATATTGCTCTGACCCAAGATCAGAGGATCTATATCAAGAAAACCTGGAACTTATGAATATTGTGTTAATCTTTCTTTTCATGGTCTTTTTGAATACATGGATTTAGAATTGAAACCTAGGTTAAGACACTGCTGACAATAAGGAATCCTCATAATGGTTGATGAATTGAGAATTGCCACCATTTTATGAGTATGTAATTCCAGATTTATAGGTGAATGCCATTTGGACATAGAATATGGTGTAACCTCAGGTCATAAGTGAAATTGTTTGCAAAAAGGAACAATACTTTTGCTTGGTATGTCCAAAATGATGATTTGTACATAAAGGGATTTGATCTTGTTGGGTGGGATTTGCTACTTTTTTGTAGTTTAAATAGTATCAATATCATCTGAGTGATTTTCAAAGAATTAGAGCAACTTGGTGCTTCAGGCTTTTGAAATTATATGAATTCTGCCAAAAAATGATGTATGGACATATTTTAATCTAAAAAGGTCAAATTATGATTAAGCTCCCTGTTGAGAAAGATCACTATATGTTATGGTCTGCTACTGTATTATGTGGATATAACTTCCTACCTTTTTCTGGATGAGGTATATCTTTCAAGCTTGGGCCTTCCTGTTGATGCAAAGAGCTGTCACCTTGTGTATCCAAGGTTTCAATTGGGTATACAGGCCCTCCATATGCATCTTGCGTTCTTTGGGACTCTCCTAGAATAAAGAGAAAACATTCTAGCAATTGTATATTGAACCTAAAACGTGACAGAAATATTAGCCCATAAAATGATGTAAACTCAGTGCAAAAATGTTTATCTTGTCAATTCATCAATGTTCATCACAGTGATATATTTTTAGCTCACATGGTGAGCTTTTGCAATCACTCACTTGTCCATCTGTATGTCCGTCCGTCTGTCCATCCGTCCGTCCGTCAACAATAGTGGCACGTTTTAAAACCTCTGTCGATAGGATTCCTGTTTTAAGTTATTTCTGTTCAACATCAATACAGAAAACCCCCCTATGACTCCTGGTTCAAAAGCTCGCCTATTTTCAAAATGGCCGTCACTTTTGTCTCGCGAAATTCACTTTTAGCCCATTTCCTAGCTAACCTCTGTCGATAGGATTCCTGTTTTAAGTTATTTCTGTTCAACATCAATACAGAAAACCCCCCTATGACTCCTGGTTCAAAAGCTCGCCTATTTTCAAAATGGCCGTCACTTTTGTCTCGCGAAATTCACTTTTGGCCCATTTCCTAGCTTTACAAATAATTTCAGGTGTCCTACATGGTAAAAATCCATGTCAATGTAAAGATTAGATATATGAAATAATTTTGTTACAAAAAATCAGCGAAAAATTGTATCCATTTTTTTATTTTCAGCCATTTTAGTTAACATTGATTTGTCTATCTGACTCGCGAAATCCACTTTCTGTCAATAACAGTGGCACATTTTAAAACCTCTGTCGATAGGATTCCTGCTTTAAGTTATTTCTGTTCAACATGAATTCAGAAAACTCCCCTATGACTCCTGGTTCAAAAGCTCGCCTATTTCAAAATGGCCACCATTTTTGTCTCGCGAAATTCACTTTTGACCCATTTCCTAGCTTTACAAATAATTTCAAGTGTCCTACATTGTAGAAATCCATTGCAAAGTAAAGAATAGATGTATGAAATAATTTTGTTACGAAAAATCAGCGAAAAATTATATCCATTTATTTATTTTCAGCCATTTTAGTTAACATTTTTTGTCCATCTGTCTCGCAAAATTCACTTTTGGACCATTTACCTTAAACCCTCTGTCGATAGGATTCCCATTTTAAGTTATTTTTGTTCAACATCAATACAAAAAACTCTCCTATGACTCTTGGTTCAAAAGCTTGGCTATTTTCAAAATGGCCGTCACTTTTGTCTCGCGAAATTCACTTTTGGCCCATTTCCTAGCTAACCTCTGTCGATAGGATTCCTGTTTTAAGTTATTTCTGTTCAACATCAATACAGAAAACCCCCCTATGACTCCTGGTTCAAAAGCTCGCCTATTTTCAAAATGGCCGTCACTTTTGTCTCGCGAAATTCACTTTTGGCCCATTTCCTAGCTTTACAAATAATTTCAGGTGTCCTACATGGTAAAAATCCATGTCAATGTAAAGATTAGATATATGAAATAATTTTGTTACAAAAAATCAGCGAAAAATTGTATCCATTTTTTTATTTTCAGCCATTTTAGTTAACATTGATTTGTCTATCTGACTCGCGAAATCCACTTTCTGTCAATAACAGTGGCACATTTTAAAACCTCTGTCGATAGGATTCCTGCTTTAAGTTATTTCTGTTCAACATGAATTCAGAAAACTCCCCTATGACTCCTGGTTCAAAAGCTCGCCTATTTCAAAATGGCCGCCATTTTTGTCTCGCGAAATTCACTTTTGACCCATTTCCTAGCTTTACAAATAATTTCAAGTGTCCTACATTGTAGAAATCCATTGCAAAGTAAAGAATAGATGTATGAAATAATTTTGTTACGAAAAATCAGCGAAAAATTATATCCATTTATTTATTTTCAGCCATTTTAGTTAACATTTTTTGTCCATCTGTCTCGCAAAATTCACTTTTGGACCATTTACCTTAAACCCTCTGTCGATAGGATTCCCATTTTAAGTTATTTTTGTTCAACATCAATACAAAAAACTCTCCTATGACTCTTGGTTCAAAAGCTTGGCTATTTTCAAAATGGCCGTCACTTTTGTCTCGCGAAATTCACTTTTGGCCCATTTCCTAGCTTTACAAATAATTTCAGGTGTCCTACATGGTAAAAATCCATGTCAATGTAAAGATTAGATATATGAAATAATTTTGTTACAAAAAATCAGCGAAAAATTGTATCCATTTTTTTATTTTCAGCCATTTTAGTTAACATTGATTTGTCTATCTGACTCGCGAAATCCACTTTCTGTCAATAACAGTGGCACGTTTTAAAACCTCTGTCGATAGGGATTCCTGCTTTAAGTTATTTCTGTTCAACATGAATTCAGAAAACTCCCCTATGACTCCTGGTTCAAAAGCTCGCCTATTTTCAAAATGGCCGCCATTTTTGTCTCGCGGAATTCACTTTTGACCCATTTCCTAGCTTTACAAATAATTTCAAGTGTCCTACATTGTAGAAATCCATTGCAAAGTAAAGAGTAGATGTATGAAATAATTTTGTTACGAAAAATCAGCGAAAAATTATATCCATTTATTTATTTTCAGCCATTTTAGTTAACATTTTTTGTCCATCTGTCTCGCAAAATTCACTTTTGGACCATTTACCTTAAACCCTCTGTCGATAGGATTCCCATTTTAAGTTATTTTTGTTCAACATCAATACAAAAAACTCTCCTATGACTCTTGGTTCAAAAGCTTGGCTATTTTCAAAATGGCCGTCACTTTTGTCTCGCGAAATTCACTTTTGACCCATTTCCTAGCTTTACAAATAATTTCAGGTGTCCTACATTGTAAAAATCCATGTCAATGTAAAGGGTAGATATATGAAATAATTTTGTTACAAAAAATCAGCGATGGTAAAAATCCATGTCAATGTAAAGATTAGATATATGAAATAATTTTGTTACAAAAAATCAGAGAAAAATTGTATCCATTTTTTATTTTCAGCCATTTTAGTTAACATTGATTTGTCTATCTGACTCGCGAAATCCACTTTCTGTCAATAACAGTGGCACGTTTTAAAACCTCTGTTGATAGGATTCCTGTTTTAAGTTATTTCTGTTCAACATGAATTCAGAAAACTCCCCTATGACTCCTGGTTCAAAAGCTCACCTATTTTCAAAATGGCCGCCATTTTTGTCTCGCGAAATTCACTTTTGACCCATTTCCTAGCTTTACAAATAATTTCAAGTGTCCTACATTGTAGAAATCCATTGCGAATTAAAGAGTAGATGTATGAAATAATTTTGTTACGAAAAATCAGCGAAAAATTATATCCATTTATTTATTTTCAGCCATTTTAGTTAACATTGATTTGTCCATCTGTCTCGCAAAATTCACTTTTGGACCATTTACCTTAAACCCTCTGTCGATAGGATTCCCATTTTAAGTTATTTTTGTTCAACATCAATACAAAAAACTCTCCTATGACTCTTGGTTCAAAAGCTAGGCTATTTTCAAAATGGCTGTCACTTTTGTCTCGCGAAATTCACTTTTGACCCATTTCCTAGCTTTACAAATAATTTCAGGTGTCCTACATTGTAAAAATCCATGTCAATGTAAAGGGTAGATATATGAAATAATTTTGTTACAAAAAATCAGGGAAAAATTGTATCCATTTTTTATTTTCAGCCATTTTAGTTAACATTGATTTGTCTATCTGACTCGCGAAATCCACTTTCTGTGGCACGTTTTAAAACCTCTGTCGATAGGATTCCTGTTTTAAGTTATTTCTGTTCAACATCAATTCAGAAAACTCCCCTATGACTCCTGGTTCAAAAGCTTGCCTGATTTCAAAACGGTCGCCATTTTTGTCTCGCAAAATTCAATTTTGGCCCATTTCCTAGCTTTACAAATAATTTCAGGTGTCTTGCATTGCAAAAAGCCATGTCACTGTAAAGAGTAGTTGTATGAAATAATTTTGTTACAAATTATTGGCAAAAAATTATATCCGTTTTTTTTCAGCCATTTTAATTGACTGAGAGACAGATGGCTTGAAATAATTTTGTAACAAAAAATCAGCAAAAAATGATATCCGTTTTTTTCTGTTACCATGTGAGCCCAGTACCGACGGTACTAATTTTATGTAAATCCATAGTTATATTAAATAAGTTCATAGTATGGTAATATTAATTTCATTTGTTAGTGTTCATTGTCACAGACTGTATCACATTTTTTGTTTTAGATGTTTCGGTTGCAAGCTGCATCCATGATCACTACATTTAAATTAAAAAATTAAATTTTAATTCCCCATCATTGTACAAACAATATGTAGATGATGTACTAGACATTGATGAATTGACAAATCATATAAATTCTATAGACATTGTCAAGTTTACAGTAGAAACAGAATCAGAGGGAAGACTGGCTTTCTTAGACACGCAACTTAACATGAATTTGGATGGTCCGATAAGATGTACTGTATATAGAAAACTTGCCACACAGACCAGTATTTAAACTTTCAATCACACCATCCTCTTGAACACAAATGTCAGTAATTTCTACGTTAATAGGAAGAGCAGATTTGATTTGCAGTAAACAGAAGGACAAAGTAGAAGAAACCTCAAATGTTAAAATAGTATAAGAAAGATGCGGTTATCCAAAATGGACTATTAAAAAGACACAGGAACCTTTGGAAAGTAAAGCAGATACAAATAAGGACAAGACAGAGATAAAAAAGGTAGTAACCATATCCTATGTGAAAAATGTATCGGAACTAATTAGAAGAATAATGAAGAAAAAAGATATCAAAGTAGCTTTTAAACCTATGAAAACACTTAAATGTTTTCGTTCATCCTAAAGATAAAGTCAAACAGGATCGCAAAACCAATGTGGTATATCAAGTTCCATGCAACAATTGTAACAAAAGTTACATAGGAGAAGCAAGTAGATCTCCTTACACTCATATCAAGGAACACAAGACCGAAGAAGATAAGAAAATGAATAGCTACACTAGAAACAATAAAAAAGCATCATTTAATTGCTTTAATAAATCAGCGATTACTGATCATATTCTCCAAGAAAACCACCAAATTGATTGGGACAATTATAAAATAGTTAGCAGAGAAAGGAACAGAAACAATAGGTTGATGAGAAGCCATTCACATAAGAAAACATAAAACTTCAATAGAGACATGGGCAGCACTTCAATTTAGACCACTGTGGGATGAAGTTATATCGCCATAGCAATTAATTATTTTTTGACGTTGTTAAGGTTCAATGACATGATAAGTAGATTTACCTGTATTTTTTAACTGTTTCAAATTAAATTTAGTGATCATGGATGCAGCTTGCATCCGAAACATCTAAAATAAAAAATGTAATACAGTCTTTGACAATGAACACTAATAAACGAAATCCATAGTTAATTTATAAATTGTACTTACTAGCTTCAAGAGGTACATGGCCAGAGTCTTTAAGAGCTTCATTGGATATATCTGAAGCATCTTTGGGACCAACTGACTCAGGATCTTGAATTTTAGATCTTGTCCCATGCTCAATTAATTTTTCCTGATCCATTTCAACCCTTTTTTTAAATCTCCTTATGATGTATTTCACAGTGGCTTTTACTCTCCTTCCTTATTGCGAGACTATGGGTGTGGCTGCGTTATTGTTTGCGCATGTCCACATTTTAATAGTGACGTGATATCCAAAGTCTAAGTTAATTCAAGATCCAACTGGTTTTTAAGTTATTTGTACAGGCACTAAAATAGTGTTCATATTGGGAGTTATGACTCTATTGTTTGTAGTTTTTATGATAGACCAGTTCATAGCTTTATTTCTAATCCAAAACATGTTCTATGTTCTAAATAAGTGGTTGCAACTTGCTCTCTGTGTCTAATGACAATTATATGAATGTGTCGATACAACTTTCTTTGGGTTATGAGATTCTTTTTTGCTTGATATAATAATGGGTTTTGCATTATACCATGTTCACTTAGATTGGTTTGCCAACTTATATCTATTCCATTGTAGATGAGGAATATCTGCCTCTTCTGTATGACTATAAAGGAAATCCAACTTCCCAGTATGTACCATGTCTATGTATTTGTCACACTTTGCATAATATTATTATTTCAGATATGAGTTACATGAGAAGAAAGTAGGCCCAGATTTGGAGAGGAATATTCATCATTTCTGTATGACCAATGAGGATATCCAACTCCCAAAGGAACTACGAGGGACCATGAGGCGTAATTTGGTGGCAGGGAGATACCAGAACATGAATGAACAACCAGAAGAGGTGTGTTAATGATTTGTTTTTTAGGATAAGTGTTAAAAAGAGGAGAAAAGATCAAAGAGCCGGTCAGTAGATTGGAAATATACATTTTGTGCCTTGATTGCTCAAAAGTTCAGGTTGTCTTGTTCTAAAAGTTTTTTGAATGTTAGTAGAAAAGTTAGGTCTACTTCCATTGGTTACCAAAGGTGTTCCATTACCTTACAGATATCAGATCCCCCCCCCCCTATATATTCATTTCTTCACTACCCCATCAAATGAAGTTCAGAGGGATATAAGGAATGCCTCTGTCCGTACGTCTGTCTGGGTGATAACTCAAATACAGTTGAATCGATTTTGTTTTAATGGGCCCTATGGGGATAGAAGTTCTGCTTGGAAGCCAATTTTCAAAATGGTCACTCGTTTAAAAATGGCAGCCATATTTTAGTGCCAATTTAACAGTAATTTAGGAAGCTGTGATAGCAGTATATGTTAAATTTTAAAGATTATATAGGACATTAATGAAGCTAGAAATGTAGATAATTAAGAAGCACATGGCAGCCATCTTGAAAAATGGGATTTTGTTCATATTTGGCATGTGTATAATATAAGCATGGCAAACTGTCTAATGACACTTTGGGTAGAAGTAGAAAAATGGCCGACATTTTTACGTGTGCTATTTTACATTTTTAAAATTACTCAAAAAATAGTGGAGCAATTTTGTTCATATTTGATATGTGAATACTACAAGCATGACACACTGTCTAATGCCACTTTTGGGTTAATAACTCAAAAAGTAGTTGAGTGATTTTGTTCATATATGATATGTGAATACTCATAAGCCTTACACACTGTCTAATGACACTTTGGGTAATGGGTGACCATTTTAAAAAGTGGCCGTCATTTTTACTTTTTTTTACTGTAAATCAAAAAGTAATAGAACCATTTTCAGGGCTGTCAACTTGGGAACACTTAACATGAGTGATTTACAAATGTTGAACACCTTTCTTTAAATTGCGGTTCAAATCTGAACAACTTGGTTCAAGTTTTGAACAGCTTAACCTCAAATTTTTCCCAACAAAGGGGGAGGTAGTGTGGCAATGATTGAAGCAAATGCTTGACATAGGAAGAAATTTTGAACCAAATGCGTGACATTTATGGGGTTTGCGTAAAAAGTCTGAAAGGAATGCATTCTCTTTTTTGGGTTCGTTTTTTTGCTTTATTCGCGATGAATTTTATGTAAAGATTTTTTTAAAGTCTATCAACATAATGCGTGATTTGCGTGATATTATATCATACACGCAAAATTAATGTGTGATTTATATTTTTCCAGCAAATGTGTGACCATCACGCCTAATGCGTGAGGGTTGACAGGCAGTATTTGATATGTGAATACTCAGAGGCATGGCACACTGTCTTATGACATTTTGGCTAGTAGGAGCCCATTTTGAAAAATGGCTGTCATTTACATGTACATGTGTGCGATTTTGTTGAAATTTTATATGTGCCTACTTAGAAGCAAATTACACTTTCTGATGACAATTTGGCTAGTGAGTAACCATTTTGAAAATGGTGGCCATTTTTATCCACATTTTATGATTTTTGCTTATACTTCGTTCGTAAAAATGCCAACCATGGCTGTTCGATTGAATTTGCTACGCTTTGGCGTTGCTGTTGTCTAGTTGTCTATGATATTGAAAATTATTTGACAACAATATAGTCACAATCCAAACAGTTTTCTAACATTTTCATGATCACTTCACTTACCATAAATACTTCAGCAGAATCCTTTTTACTCCACTCCATGTCACATTTTAATTGCACATGCCATCTCAAACTGATTTATCAAAATTTTCAAATTCCAGTAACATAAAGAGTATAGTGTAACCCTCTTAACTCTCATTTTGAAATGTTTCTTTATATGTTATGGTGACTTCAACACAAGCCCTCGCCCCTTGTTCAAGTTTATTTTATTGCAACTTCAAATACTGTCAAACTGTATAGGTACTAATACAAAATGTATGCACTCTATATGACTTAGTGATTTCTATGACTTTCTATATGACTTAGTGATTCAGAAGAGAAATTTTTTAGAACTTTACACTTGTATATAGTACACTTCTTAAAGTTGTGTGCCTTTCCTAGTATTACTATATCACTACTATAGTGAGCCTTGATGTTTGTGGAATGATGACAGTCTGGTTTCACATCAACAACCCCCACCTCTCCTACTAGACTCAACACATCAGATGCTTTGGCTGAACAGGAGGAAAAGAGATCCCATCAGCCTTATATAGATATATATGATTGTTTGTAGAATGATGACATTGTTTGGTTTCACCCAACAACCCCCACCTCTCCTACTAGACTCAACACAGCAGATGCTTTGGTTGAACAGGAGGAAGAGAGATCCCATCAGAGACAGCGAATGTCTGCAGCTGCCAAACGAATCCTTGATAATGCAAAGATGGAAGCACCCTCTGGTGGCCAAGGAGATGATGAAACGCTTGAGGCGTGGCAGGCAAGAGCTCAACAATTGGTATTATACTTCTTTTCAACTATTGAATAATGAATATAGATAATTTATTAGGTAATAGATCAATGATGTGATGGACTTTTATCTGTTTAAGTTAGCAATATGTTAAAAATGTCATAGCTATGATTTTTGATAATTTTGTTGTTGTTTTTACGCATATAAATACACATGATAAATGAGAGGTAAATCTCACTTACCTTCAGAATGTACCCCTTAGGCTATGTAGCATATCGTAAACTAATTATGCTTTGAAGGAACCTTAAAATACACACAAAATTTATTCTAGTTTGATGCACCAGACATTAGCATTGAGGGAGAAAAGATGGATGTTAAGTGGGATGAGTCGAGGATGTACTGGAACCCTGCTCCTCCTAAAATGGACATTGCCCCAGCCAGAGTAAAGGATCATCTGTTCAGGTATAGTTTATGATATTCAATCATAGGGGATGGTGATCAGGTATATGACATTAATTATTCATATGATTAGACAAAAATACTGTTCCAAATATAGCATTTTTACTTGCAGTATTGTATGTTGTAGGCACAAATCTCAATTTATATACATTTTGTAAGATGTATGAATACATTAATGAGATAAAGATAACATTCATTTTAAGAGGGCAGCACCTTACATGAAATAGGGAACAAGAGAAACATTACATTTTTTGTACATTTTTTGAATTTAAAAGTGAGAAACAAAATAGATGGCATTATGTATTGAATAAACATAGTTTGTTTATTGATTTGTTTGATTGGATTTGTACATTTTGTGGGTTTTCTTTAAATGTTGCCTTCGTGCATCATGATTAGAAACCTTAAATACACCGTTGATATTGTATTTTGTTTACTACCAATGAAGGTGAGCAATAACTCTTGGGTATATCCCTTATATGTATGGTCGTAATTTACGCAAATAATCTGAGAGGAACCCCTCATTAAAGAAGTCATGTGTTCTTTTATGTGCACTCATACACAGTCATACATGTACACATCACGGCCTTTTTATTACAAGTTGTTGACCACTTAGTCAAATACCCTGAAGTACTTTACGCAACAAGCAAATATCTGATATTTTCTATGATTCAGTGATTACCATGGTGCAGCTTTAGCAATGGAGACTGCTGCAACTACAGGCTTCCTAGGTGATGATGAAGAGACTATTGCTGAAGAGGAGGAGAGTGTATATGAATATGCTGATCCTGAGGAGATGGCCATGAAAGAAAGGTGAGCAACAGTGGTATCCTTTTATAAGTTTCTTAACAGGACATGAATGTGTAGTATACATTTACCCAAAAAGGGGTCTTCCACTTCATGTAATATCATTTGTATAATATTCTTTAAGAAAATAAATAAATAAATAAAATATTTTTAGTTTTTTTAGTAAATTATGTTCACTAATAGTTTTATTGATCCATCCCTTGCCATAGTTGGATAACACTTGTATATTTTGGCAGAATGTTTAGAAATCAATATGATGCTATAATACAAGAATACACACTAAGAGCACCAAGAAAGATATGAATGCAAAACAGCATACTCTATGTGACATGCAAAAAGATGTAATCTACAAAATGAAAAATCAAAGAAATCACCAATTAATTCACATGTTCCTATAAATATTTTTTACCCAGGGTTCTCCAAAGGAGGTACCATTCCTCCAGGGACCTCAGCAACCTTGAGAAGAGCAAGATACAAAGAGAGAAAGATATTGAAGAAGGAAAGTTAGATGAATTTGGTGAACCAATCAAGAAAGAGAATACAAATGAACCTGCTCAAGAAGGTGAGCACAACTGTATCTTACTCGTTTATTTTTTGAATGTCAAGGTCGCAGTAGCTTCAGTATGATTACAGAAAATAAGGTGTATCAGGTCAAGTCTATTCATTGTTTAAGTTACATACCATTATGCATTACCATTAATTTTGGGTTATTTAGGATAAGAATTAAAGCTCTGAACCTTTTATATGCCAGTGAATTCTTGAACCTTTTTTTAATTAAAATTTCAGAGAGGGCTGATCCAGTAAGCAAGAAAGCTTTGTCATTCGTTGAGATGCGTCGTACATACTCAATGGCACAATCAGCTATTGATTTAATGAAGAAGAAGAAAGAGGAAAAGAGAGAGATGACAGATCAGGAAATATTTCCTGTATTTGTCAAGGAGAGGTAAGCCAGTTATTTAGTAAAATTAACATCTATGCTTCTCTAAATAAAGAATTGAATATGGGTCATTCCTACCTAAAATATACTTATTTTGCATAGATCAGCCTAGAATAACAGATGTCTTCAAATACGACTATTTGATTTGGTTGATAAACATTTGATAAAACATGATTATTGTTCATATGATTTTCAATATGTTTTAGGCGGAGTCAGTCTTGTCCAAATCTGCTTGGAGAGTTTGAGGAGTTTGTAATGATTCCACAGGATTTTAACACTGCTATGGAGGAGGTAAGGAAACCGAAAAGGTGTTCTGAGTCAGTAAAATCTATCTTCTCAGTAATTGTATGTAGTACTGAACAGTCTCTCTCCAATAATACAGTATTAAGGATAGATGGCACTGACTGAAAATTGCAATCTATAATACCTTTGTCAATGTATGAGGTAGAGTTATTATCAAATGTATTATATGAGTATATTAAAGAGCAATTGAGATCAGAACATGCGATGTAGGCAGAATACATTAGAGCTTTAAGGGGAGGGGGGTTAGTCCTTTTGAATGAAACACAATTGAGCTTGAGCTGAAACACTTACGGTTTAAAAAAGTCTTTAGAATTTCCATTGATTGCTACATATTTGGAGTTTAGAGAAGTGTTGATGTTGTCTCTTGTATTTTAGGTGAAGAGGCACAAAGAGATGTTGCAGAAAGTGACAACTGAGAAAAAATTAACTCCTTTTGTCAAACCTCAAGTTACAATTGCTGAACAGGTAGGCATTTATGCACACCTTTCTAGGTGTTTAGGTAGAAATATGATACATGTAAGAAACAAGTTTACAACATGACAAACATAAAAAAAGTTATATAAGTACTTACAATGTTGATAATTGAATAAACACAAGGAGCACATGTGTTTCGAACTTGCAACTTCGTGATAAGGTATAGCTACATGTAGTGTTGACTACTACTCAAATCAGCATTTTGAAAGAGACAGTGACCATTGGAATCCTTTATTTTGGGTTAAATACTCCAAAAAACTTTTTTTCATTTTCTCATTCTCAGATGTATGCTGTTTGAATGCATTGCACTTTTTATTTTGAATTATTTGTAACATTTGAAAGCCCCACAGCACTGTTAACCCAAATTATTTTTCATTTTGTAATTAGGAAGGTGATGCCAAGGTAGTGTATTAACATGGACTTCTTGTTGAAAGGCTTTTGTAACATGTACTGAGAACTATCTTGCCTTATCTTTAGTACCCAAAGAAAGGCAAAGATGAGTCTGCTGTATGCATGGTTTAATTATGTGCTAATGTTTTATTTTGTGAATTTGGTGAAATCTGTTAATTTAACTTGTTTATAAATCTATTTAGTTTTATTGTCTTCTGAACTGCTAAGTTGAAAATTAAAAACGAAATTGCAGTATAATTAAACCAGATTATACATGTTACATGTTAATAGTGAATATTTTATTTTGTCAAAAGTGATGTAGGAGTAACAAAGAAATGTGCTTAAACTATCATAAAAACACTATTTCATTTTATTATGTCCCCACCACATAGTGTGGGGCCATATTGTCGGCCTAGGCGCGTCCGACTGTCTGTCCGTCTGTCTGTCTGTCCGTCCGTCTGTCCGTCCGTACGTCCGGGAGTTTTCTCCAAAACCGCTACAGATATCACCTTCAAATTTTCAGGGATAACTTATGAGTGCCTATAGATGTGGATGAAAAAAATTTAACTTGAAACCTACTTCCTGTCGGCCATTTTGAAGTCAAACGCTAAAATCCTTGTCTGCAAACTTTAAGAAAAACTGCGTCATAGTTGCTTTTAAAACTTTAACATCTTGTTCAGCTCACTTCATTCTAGATCTGATTAGGTTTTGGACCTGTTAGCTCAGTCGTGTCAGCCATTTTGAATGTCTTAAGAAAAGTTAGCGCGCGATAATACTTTGTATCATATTGAATGGTGTTTTTGAGTTTTCATACTTAAACTATTTAGCAGCTTTATAAATAATTTCAGATGTACTTTGTTGTAAAAGCCTACTTTATTGTTAACAGTAGTTATATGTGATAATTTTGTAAAAAGAAATCAGCAAAAACTCATAAGGACTTTTTTATTGTCGGCCATTTTGGATTTTTCGGTCCTAAAATCTTGTCTGTGAAGTCTTGTCTGCGCGTTTTCAGGTGAACCGTTTGGTGGATCAATTTCAAATTTTCAGGGATGATTCTTAGTATAAAAATCTAGATCTCATTAGTTTTTTGGCCTTCTGGGTAAATGTCAAGGCAGCCATTTTGGATTTTCCATCCTAAAATCTTGTCTGTAAAGTCTTGTCTACTCATTTTCAGGTGAACTGTTTGGTAGAACAATTTCAAATTTTCAGGGATGATTCTTAGTATGAAAATCTAGAACTGATTAGTTTTTTGGCATTCTGGGTAAATGTCAAGGCAGCCATTTTGGATTTTCTGTCCTTAAATCTTGTCCGGCTGTAAAGTCTTGTCTACGCATTTCCAGGTGAACCGTTCTGTAGATCAATTTCAAATTTTCAGGGATGATTCTTAGTATAAAAATCTAGATCTCATTAGTTTTTTGGCATCCTGGATAAAAGTCAAGGCAGCCATTTTGGATTTTCCCTCTTAAAATCTTGCCTGTAAAGTCTTGTCTATGCGTTTTTAGGTGAACAGTTTGATAGATCAATTTCAAATTTTCAGGGATGATTCTTTGTATGAAAACCTACATCTGATTAGTTTTTTTGCATTCTGCGTAAATGTTAAGGCAGCCATTTTGGATTTTCAGTCCTAAAATCTTGTCTGTAAAGTCTTGTCTACCCGTTTTCAGGTGAACCGTTTGGTAGATCAATTTCATATTTTCAGGGATGATTCTTAGTATGAAAATCTACAAACAGATTAGTTTTTTGACATTCTGGGTAAATGTCAAGGTAGCCATTTTGGATTTTCCATCCTGAAATCTTGTCTGTATAGTCTTGTTTACATGTTTTCTGGTTAACTGTGTGACGGATCAATTTCAAATTTTCAGGGGTGGTTCTTAGTATGAAAATCTAGAACTGACTAAATTTTTGGCATTCTGGGTAAATTTTAAGGTGGCCATTTTGGATTTTCCATCCTCAAATTTTGTTCGTAAAGTCTTGTCTACTCATTTTCAGGATAACCATTTGACATTTTGTACACATTTGTGTTCTTGTTGAGAGGAATACAGGTACCTGGTATTTTTTCATTGTCTAATTATGTAATGTCAGAGGCCAGTAGCCAGGGTAACTTTGCGGGTAATGAACACCTCCCCCACCAAATAATTCTTTCAAAATATTGGCTGTCTTTAAGTGATTTAAGGCCAAAGTTATCAAATGCCAATCCCCCTCGAATTGTTTGAAAATTTAAATGGGGCAGGTGTCATACATCTAAACATATGACATATGTTCAACCAGTCAAAGGTTGAGAAACATGATATAATAATGTTACATTTGGATTTGTTATTGACTTACTCACGTTTGGCTCAAAATGAAATAACAATTTCCTTGTTATTTGACTGTATGCTTTGCTTTTAGGTATAGTAGTGCAATATGGTGTTTCAAAATGTATTTACTTCCAGATGAAGAAGATAAAAATGATTTTGAGACATCATACTCCACTTTTTTATGTATTTATTTTTTATTAACTTTTTTGTTTATTTGTTTTAAAGTAAAAGAATGACCCATCGTTGGTGTTGTTTGAATTTAGAAATATGGAAATATACATTGCATATCTATAGGCCCCATGTTTTCCTTCCAATAGCACAACAGAGTAGTTTACTTCAATGATAGGGGATATTGGGGATCATTGAGCAACCTACCATTAGAAGAGATATACAATATTCCAAATGGTGTAAGATGATGTTATCCAAACTGGCCTCCCTTTCCTACCTATTGTTGTAAAAGTACATTGTTATCTCCAATTAGCCCATTGTATCCCTAATAGTCTGATATATAATCAATTAAACTTGTGCATTATTTCATGTATAACTAAATGAAAAAGCTCCTGTTATTGAATTTTTATTGATCAATCACATGGTTTACAAGACATTCATTAATTATGCCTAACCCAAATAATGTTTTACTGTAATCATTTTGCTTATATATTTTGAGATGATATTAATCATGTAATTAATACATATCACAATTTGTGTCTCATATTGCACATTCATGTTTTACAATCCACATGTATATGTATGTTCAGTTAGATCTGATTTTTAGTCCCAACCCCGACAAATGTTTTTCACAGAATGGGATAGTATGCATCGGGGTCGGGACTAAAAATCAGATCTTGTTCAGTTTACACTTTCAATTTGCACTTCACAATTAATTTACTTTAAGAATATATGTATATTTTACTAACAGTTTTATTTTATTGCACATTTTTTAGTTGATTCTTACCATACTGTACCTGAATCAGTTTTAATCAAATACTGATTTCAATAAACAAAACAACAAATTGAAACACTTTTGGGAACTATTGGATGTAGTCACCGAGCCTGCTTTTACATGATATGAGGGCTAACATGTGATATATTGTTCCTGTGTATATTTGTTATTCACTCGTAGTTATTAATTCAACAAAAAGCTAATAAATATTTTTATTGAAATATTTATTTTGTTTTTAACATTTTTGATATGTACATGTAGCTTGATGACATTAAGCTGGAGATTGAAAGATTGCATTATTGTTTGCATGAGTGTTTTTAGCATCATATACACATCACTTTTCATGAATGGCACATGAATAAAATACAAAACATTGGTTTTGAATGAAATATGTATTTAATTTGATTTTTTTCTTTTGCACAGAACCATATTTTCACATATTCAGCACAGTCTATTTTTTGTCTTTGTAAGTATTGAATATATTGTGTTCTCTGAACCTTTTTTTTATTTTCCAGATCAAAGACAACGAAGAACAGTTCAACCAGTTTGCCATGGTGTCCCAAAAGAAAGGTAAGCACAATAGTCTCTGCTATTCTAATTACTTCAACAATTCAATTATGATGATATAATCACAACATCATTGTCACTTTTATTCTAGCATTTTTATTAACCAAATAATTTCGAAAGTTTCTAAAAACAACTAAAAAGATTATTAAAATTTTGAAAAAATCAGACTTTGCCCTGGCCCTGTATCTTAAGAAAATCGAGGATCTTAGAAAAGCTAAAAAATTTCCAATTTTGCCTCAGGCCTTCACTGTTTGGTTTGGTTTACCTTTAGATGAGAAAACTCCTGCAGAGCTGGCTCTGGAGGCTGGAAGAAATTATGTGTTATTACCAAAGAACAAAAAGTAAGTACATTGCAGCAATAAAGTGTCTTTAACATTTTTTCTAGTACTTTCAATATTGTTTATGATTTCAGATCAAACTTTGATCAATTGATATGTATTAAATTCACTTTTGGACTTTAGATATTTATTATTAGTATATAGGTACCCTTTTAAATTGTCATAAGTTATGCATCATTGAGTAATCTTAATTAACCTTTAATCTAAACTTTGCTTTCTATAATTTCTGTAGATCAAAAGTTGATAAAAAGAAAAAGAGGAAGGTAACTGATATGGCAAGACTGGAGCAGATTGAGAGGTTTCTAAAGATACCAGCAAGACCCTTACAGCGTTCTATGTCTCTGCCTAGAGTTAGAGGTCCAATAGAATATGAGCTCAGGGTACCACCGTAAGTATTTGATAATGTATGATATAAATAATAACCTTTTCCCTAAAGGAAAAACAACCAAATTATTTATGTATTTTCCAATGAACAAAATTGTATTCCAGTACAATGTATATTGTAATTTATTGTATTTCATTGTATTGTATTTTAGCATATTTTATTATATATGAACGATGCAGGAGAGGAAGAGTTGTCTTTAAATGACTACAAATTTCTCTATTTAAAAAAGTAAGTTGTATTTCAGGGTATATATTTTCATTGTATTTTGTGTTTGCAGACAAGTCAGAAGAAGGGAGAGAGGTAGTGTCCCTGACATCTTCAATTTCTCAAAGTATGCCATGGAAAAGGGAGCAAAGTAAGTCATTCTTTTTTAAATAATTTGGATCACCCTTTGTACACATAATTAGTCTTGTTCAATAATTTCATGTCATACAACCTCAAGATCCTTAATTCTTTCTCAAAATCTATATGATGTCATATATGACATGAATAATCACTGTTTCAAATTGGAATGATTACTATATCAAGTATAGTACATACATACAATCTTGTATTAACAGTCTCTCGTGTTCATCAACAGCCAAAGTAAAGAGTATTCCACTTCCACAGATTTAACTACATGTACGAGGGATGATCCAAAAGTTGATCTTTATTATTGGAAAGTCTCATGTAATTTTATCAAAAAATAGCAAAGTTTTTGATCACACCTCATATATAAATATGAATGTTGTCTCTTTTTGTGTACTTCCAGGGAAGGTGTCGACATGAGAGAATGGACACGTGATATATGGAATGAATGGTTTGATCTAGTTTTCCCAGAAAACCCACTGGAGGCCATTAAGAAACAAGAAGAGGAAGACAAACTGGCCAAATTTCTCAAATTATCTGGTCAAACTAAGAAAGTGGAAAAAGTGTAAGTTCGAAATTCAACATCTATTAATGATGAGCAATTTAAAGGTATTTATTGAAACAAATTCAAACACAATTTGGATTTGTTTTTCTCATGTAAATGTACATGTATTAACATTTTTTCAGGCTTTCAATCTTAATACAGAAAATAAGTGATGTGCAAATATCCAACACACAAATTTTAGAGTTGAGGCTTTGCTTATATGTGAGCTTTTTAAAAGAGGCAAATATTAATTCAATGAAATTATATATTTTCAAATATGTTTTTGGGGTACTATATTCAATACTCAGACCATACAATAATATATCAATAAACATTCATGTATTAAATGATTAATTTCAGGCCTGAGACACCTGCATCTACTATTGTATCACTTAAAGACTTTAATCTTGAGGACCAAACTGAACTTGATGACACACCAGAAGGTCGTCAGATAATGGAGGTAATCCTATACACCCATCAGTCATTCATATTATGTTTGCCTGACTCAGATATGAATAAATATTAAGATTTTCTTCCCCAATAACCAATATGCCCTTCTCAAAGTGTGGTTTTATAAATGACTTCTTTAAAACAGAGATTCATCAAACTATTGATATTGATCTAGGCTGCATACTATCCCAGTAGGTATATGAACACTTGAAAGCCTTGACAGCATCTTTTGGCTTTATTTACTCATAAATCAGCATTAAAACTGTATGAATTTGACTTATTCAGAGGGTAGTATTTACTTCTAGCCTCAGGGTACATAAGCCAATGAACTTTATTGACCATCATTATATTTTCACATTTCTTGTATTTCACATATTTATGTTTAGTATTCTTGTTCTAGATTCTGCTTGAGGAGATACAGAGGCTTTCTGCATTGATAGAATCATCTGACAATCCACGACCTTTTGACCTCAGCAGACGGGGTGCCATCTATAGAAAGGTAAATATAGATTTTTAACTTTTATTTTTTAAGGATGCAACCTATTACATATGCTGTGGGTGAAGATAAAAAGAACATTCATCATTTAACATGGAAAAAGGATTATGTTAAGCCATGGGCTTCCTAGAGTCCAATGGAGAATCTGAAGAAACTAATCATTCATCCCGTGAATTTTCTGTATTTTTTACTGTCATGTTGAAATATTTCATTTTTGATATTAGATTAAAGTAAAATTGTTGTATGTTAACACTGTTTTATGATAACGCTTCATATTGAATTAAGGTATAACGTGTGATTTATATTTCAGCTTGGTTTACTGAAAAAGTCACAGATTGACCTTGACCTTGCTATAGACATGGAACCCTTACTTATAGATGCATATTGGCACAGACACATGCTGTATATATTACAAAACAATGATGACAAAGCATTGGAAGACCTCCAGATGATACTAAAACATCATAAAACACACTCAGGAGCATATAGATCAAGGTATTCACAAAAACGATCATATTGGACACCCACCAGGAGTCATATTTTGAAGTGAAGTTAACTACAGCTATTTTGATGTAATGGAATCACACAGAAAATATCATGGTTTTCATCCAAATTTATCCATGACATTCTTTAAGTGCTTTCAGAAATGTTTCTGTTAGCTGTTTAAGTGGTGTAAAATATGTCAAGATAAGAATCGACCATCGATTAAAGATTTTCCCATCCTGTATTTACAGAGCTGAGATCTACAAAAGAAGGGGTGATATTATGATGGCAATTATCAATTACTCTCAAGCTTTGAAGTTCAACCCAGAGGATTATGAATCTTACTATTGTAGAGCAGAAATGTATGAAGAGGTATGTATACTATACATGTATAAACCACTATGTGCATTAAATGTGAAATACCATATGTCCTCTTACATTCATGAATTTATGAGCCTATTGATGCCATTATATACAGTATATACACAGTTACAATAATGAATTTATGAAGGTCATAATAAGAGTACCTTAATTAATTAACTTGAATGAGACATCTGAATATCAGAAGTAATTTATAGTAAAGCTTCAAAGTAAATTTAAAGATTTTTCACCTGAGGCTAAACCCCTTATGCTTTGTTTTTGCAGAATGGAGATATGCTACTAGCACTAGAAGACTATGCTGAGGCCACAAAACTGATGCCAAGTAAAACTGATGCTATTTTGAAACATGGACTTCATTATTTCAACAATAAGTATGTTCAACTTACTGACATTTTTGCCCCTTTAATAAAGGAATATAAGCAAAGTTTTGCTTTAATGTTCAAATGACGTTTGATAAAAAATTCAAATATTACTTTAAATAAGCAATACTCTTTCATCATTGGCTTTCATCAATACTTGGCTCAAACATAACTTGGGCTCTTTGTTCATATTTCTTATATGGTTTCTAATGATGAAATGAAATGATCCATTTAAATTGCATCCAAGTTGTATCTAAGTTGAATTTCACGAGAAAAAAATGCATAAAAAGATATGTATCCTGACATTTAATCCCTCATATCTGACACCATCTTACCTTACAGGAGCTGGCAAATGGCCATCAATGACTTCACTCAGTTGTTGAAGCAGGAACCTAACAATAGTGAGGGTAGGACATATAGAGGGCGTGCTTATGCAAAGATTGGAGAATGGAATGCAGCCATTGAGGACCTGTCTGCTGCCATACATCTGGACCCCAACAACTGGCTGGCTTTCTACCATAGAGGATGTCTGTTGAGAAAGTGAGTACATATGTAAGGCTTGTATTTAGAGATGATTTTGAATAAAAAAATCATTGTTTTCTGGTCTCATATGAAAATGGGCAAACCAGATATAAAATGTCTTTATAAGATACTGCAGGGAAGTTTTATTAGATGATATGTTTATTGGAATCATTTTTGTAAATAATTTCTTGTTTTCAGATTGAATCAAAAGAAAGCCTTGCAAGATTTAAGTCAGTCTATTCTAGCCAATGAAAGTGAAGAAAATCAGATGGCGTTTCTGCATCGTGGGATATTGTACGTTGAAATGAATCGTTATGATGAAGCTATACCTGATTTTGAGGCTGTGTTGAGGTTGAACAACCAAGTGTCTCTGGCACATCTCAACCTAGGGCTGATTTACCTGCAGTATAAAGATGATTACCAAAGGTATACATATTATCTAAATGATTTTTTATTTCTAAAGTCCTTGCTCTTTGAGAGGTTTATTGAGATCTTTCAAAATTCTAGGCACAATTGCATCCTCAGGAGACAATATTTTATTTTTTTACAATCACGATCTCTACAATTACAATCTTTTTTATATACCCATATTTGATTGCCATTACATTTGATTTAACTTGCATTACATATATATGTACATATGCATGTATTACACTGCATTGTCTCCAATGTCCTCTCTACTTTTAGGGCCATACGTAAGTTCACGTCTGCTATCAAGGTCACTCCCACATTTGTCAGGGCGTATATATGTAGGGCAGAGGCATATCACAAAATACATGACGTAAGTTGCTTTAATCCTTAACCTGTGATTTAATCATTTGAATATCACATCATTGTGTTATGAATTATAATGCTTTCTTAAAACATTATATATCAAAATAATCACATCTTACCTTCATAAAATGAAAATGCTATTCAATGTTGATAATTTGATTACAACATTGTAATTTTCAAATTTGAAAATTCATTATAAATTGATGTTTCAGATTCCTAATGCTCTGCTGGATTACACCAGGGCAATACATCTGCGTCCTGATGTTCACCATTACTACATGATGCGGGTAGGTTCTATAATAGGGTGTTACTATTATACACAAATTACTCTGCTTCATTTGAAAAAAAATCACTCCCTCAAAAAGTTTAACAACCAACAATCCATTTTTAAGCCTATATGTTAATGTATTGTGATGTAAAAAAAATTTATGACTTTCATCACAATTAAAATTGTGGAACGCACTTTGGTATACAATGCTATACATTGCTTGACAGTGTTGTACTTTTTTTTATAGGGTCAAATGGTGTTGAAGTTGGGCAATCTTGAATTAGCAGCATTCTGTATAAGACATGCATCAGAATTAGGAGAAGGTTTGGGTCAAAGTCCAACACAGCAAGCTATTGTACAATCTTTCCTGAAAAACTATGGCAAGGTGTGTAAATGAAGAACATAGGTCATTTTAACATTTTAAATGTATTTTACAGTTTTAATTACATATTTACCTCAAACGATCATATCAGTTTGGTTGATCTTCATCATAGATAATTGTGACAATACAGAGTATATCACTACAGGGTGGGCCAGTTTCTAGTATAGTCTCCTAATACTGTAACATTGTATTTCAGGCAATAGAAATCCTGTCCAAGGCCACCAGAGTGAAACCAATCCCGCCATTGTTTACACTCCTTGGCAAAATGCAGATGAAAAACAAGGAGTTTGAAGGTGCAGTGGAAAGCTTTAATAAAGCTCTTGATTTGCTGGTAAGAAAGTATTCATACTTTTAAAAAGCACAAATCTTCTCATTACCAACCACCATTTTATATAAAATTTGTGTTCAATATAAAACATAATATAAAAAATTCATAACCACTTTTCTTAATCAAAAATGTAATAAATTCTTGTGTGTGTTTTGCAATAATGATGACTAAATTAATATATTATTCTAATTTGAGGTAACATTGCATTGGGAATTTTTTCAGAAGCCTGTGATTGATAAATCAAAGGTCAAAGATGTAAGATTTCTTTGCATGCACGAACTCCTAGAAAAAAAGAAATACATTTTTTTGTTTTAACATCATTGAAGCATTGCTACAATTTCAAAAGGTCTCAAAAGGAAATCAATGTTCTCCTTGGTTTTTTTCAGTCAAGTGAGATCAAAATTCTTATTTTTACAGTTTTGACCAAATAGTCAAATATGCCTCGTCAAGATTCTTCTAATTTTCAAGTGGGTGCAAATGAACTTATAAACGGGTGCAAACCCCTCTTTAAAATCTCAAGCAGGTGCAATACCCACTTTCTACTGAGGGGAAATCACTTGGGATATGTTGAAATGGTGTTAGCATAACATAGATCTAAAAGAAGTCTCATTGTGTTATCACAGCATATTTAAATCAATTAATTTCACTCAAACGCATTATCTGAATGGGCAATTTATTGCTCAATATTAACAACCACTTGCTAATAGACACCACTTACATATGTATATTTGAGAGATCACTTAAGGATGTTCCCTGGACGAAGTTGAAAACGATGAACACCAACCCCTAATTTTTCTTTTCAAAATGTGAAGTACATAGCATAACTAAGTGTTTCTGTGAGTTTAAGAAAAAGTTAAATATTCAAAAGTGTGTTTTGGGGTGAAAACCTGATTTTTAACATGGGTTTCAATGAGAAAGTGCCACGCCCACTTTTGTCAAATATTGACACTTTAGAGGCCTCTTGCTCAGAAAAAAGCACACTAACATATGGTTTTTAAAGTTTTAATATTCTTTGTTGCCCGTGAGAATCCCAGAAAACCATTTTTGAGAAAAAGTTAAATACTATTGAATATTTTCCTATCTGACCAGGGAACATCCTTAAGGGATACGTTGAAATGATGTTAACATCATCAAAAGGGAGTCCCTTGTTGTGTTATCACCATGTATATTAGAATTATTTCACCAAAACACGTTATCTGAATGGGCCACTGATAGCTGAATATTAATAATCACTCGCTAAGACATCGCTTATGTTTCAACTTGTTCCAGAAGCACCATAATCTTGATTCTACCACAGCACCAACTGCTTTTTTTATCGACATATATGTTTATTTTACTGCATAATTACATTGCACAATATCGCAAGATTAATTTATGGAATTGCTGTCTAACTGAGTTGACGCAAGTCCTATCTTCAAGTTGAAAATCTTCAACTTGTATGGAGCCAAAGTGGTGTGAAGCTATGAGAAACTTCAAACCCAAGTCAGGCCCATAGTCAGGATTTGCCAAGGGTGGTTCACTTTTTAAAATTCCCAGAGGGTTAACTTTTGAGAACTCTGGCCAAAAAATGGCCAAAATAACTTCAAAGGTACTCAGAATGGTGAAAAACTGCATGATTTTGAAAGACTTTTTTATGGGCCTGCAAGTCATAGCTATTCCTTATGTATTACAATTTGTTTTGCGAATTTTTATTTGCAATGAAATGAAAATGAAAATATGAACCTTGCATGCATGCATGATGTATAGTTAATTAAAAGTTCAGGGCTGACACGTGTTGGTTGCTTTGTATTTTAGTCTTACAGTCAGTATAAAAAGGTACATGAAGTATGTAGTTTAAGAGGTACTTGTTACAAAAATTAGTTTATTAAATTATGATGTTCCAATATTCTTTGTTTAAATGTTATCTTTACTAATGTTGCCATGTTTCATCAATGTACTTTTCAATATGATTGGATTTAAATAAATTTTTGATCAAATAACGTCCTCTAGTATATTATTTGTCATCTTTTAACAATTTCTTACTCTCATTCTTTATCACATTACTTTGTGAGTCACATAAAAATTGAGATCTTTGATTTTATTTTAGTAAAAAGGCATTCCTTTCAAATGTTATCTGAAAGATGTATCTAATGATTAATTAAGCCAAATATAGAAATAGACATTGAATTACCAGGTAGAATACAGTTTGACACAGTGTGACATTACCGTTAAAAGATCCATTTACTGTTTACATTCACGGCATAATAGACTTCTTCTCATTTTACGGCTACTTATAGGAACCTGTGGAGGTATAGTGCATGCGTTGTAATATCATCTTTCATGTATTTGATATAGTACATGAATTGCAATGACATTTATTTGTGTGTTTTGTACAGTACATGTGTTGTTACACAAAAATATTTGTATTGTGATTGCATTATTTAGTTTTTGGCTCACATCATGGAATCATCAACATCATCCGTTCATCCATCCATCAGTTCATTTGTCCATCCATCCCTTTGTTCAACTGTCCATCCGTTTTTCCATCCACCGATCAATCCATCCATCCATTCATTCTTTCATAAACAATTTGGTGACAAACAAAAACTAGTTTATGTATGCGTAAAAAATCTTTTGCTTGATTTTTTAATTTATTTAGTTTGTTACTGTATGCTTATTGTATTCTATTATTTATGTATTATATAAAAGAGACAACGCAGACCAAGTTGGGAGGTAAATTATTTGATGCCTGGGTTTGGATAACCTTGCTTGACTAGAATAGTTGCTATATGTATCAATAATTAGAATGATACCCATTCATAGAAATGTATTTATCATTCTTATATATAATGTAGACTCCATAGGTCATTGGTTGAAGGTTTACTATACTATTAGTGTTAATGAAGGTAGAATTGACCATATTGCTTGTATCTTGGAAGACAAAGTTGGAAATACTTCCTGAGATTCAGTGTGTCTTCCAAATTGTTTCACCTATTTGCTCTTGGTATCGCAATATGTTTTTTATTAAAATAGTTGCTATATGTATCGATTAAGAAATGTATTTATCATTCTTATATATAATGTAGACTCCATAGGTCATTGGTTGAAGGTTTACTATACTATTAGTGTTTATGGAGGTAGAATAGACCATATTGCTTGTATCTTGGAAGACGAAGTTGGAAATATTTCCTGAGATTCAGTGTGTCTTCCAAATTGATTCATCTATTTTTCTCGATGATGTTGCTATTTGGGTTTTATATTATGACTAAAGTAGTTGCAGGCCATATAGGCATATTTATTATATTTATATTTGGCATCTCCTAAAATTTAATTTGTAATTTACAAAGTCGACAGACATAAGAGAAGATCATGCTGTTAACTTGTAAATTGCTATATTTGAAATTGCTCATCTTTATTCTTGTGCCCCTCTCCTGATACTATTTTCTAGTACCACAATCTTTACTTACAATTAGGGCCTGTGGTACCTATAGAGCTTGCAATATAATGCTTTTTTATTTTTCATTTGATTGTTTTCATATTATTAGATTGTGTTAATGTTTGTTTAATGTCAAGGAATGTTTGAACAAAAACTTCTTATCCTCGCTAATGGTAGCTACTTCTTGCAAATGATCTTATAATTTATGTTTATCAGTTAGCACATAGAAAAAGAATAAAAAGAATCTTAAAATCATATTACAGATATCATATTATTGAAATTTAAGTCAGAATTCTATATTAATGTGATATTTCCTTGATAATCACCATTGTGTATGAAATATCCCAGAAGCTGTGACAAGACTCAGATTTGTAGCTATAGACATGAATTGTGCAATCTTTTAGTTAAAGAATTCAAAATATTTCAGAAACCATGGCAAGATCGAGACTCCTGGCCATTTGAGGCTGCTGAGGTGAATTACTTGAAGGGGGTGTCTCAAATGGAGATGAGGCAATACAATGAGGCACACGATGCTTTCAACATGGCATTGAAAATTGATGACAAATATGCAGAGGTAAGACATAAGCTCCATCATAATTACTTGAAGGGGGTGTCTCAAATGGAGATGAGACAATACAATGAAGCACATGATGCTTTCAATATGGCATTGAAAATTGATGACAAATATGCAGAGGTAAGACATAAGCTCCATCTAAATTACTTGAAGGGGGTGTCTCAAATGGAGATGAGGCAATACAATGAGGCACACGATGCTTTCAACATGGCATTGAAAATTGATGACAAATATGCAGAGGTAAGACATAAGCTCCTTCTAAATTACTTGAAGGGGGTGTCTCAAATGGAGATGAGGCAATACAATGAGGCACACGATGCTTTCAATATGGCATTGAAAATTGATGACAAATATGCAGAGGTAAGACATAAGCTCCTTCTAAATTACTTGAAGGGGGTCTCTCAAATGGAGATGAGGCAATACAATGAGGCACACGATGCTTTCAATATGGCATTGAAAATTGATGACAAATATGCAGAGGTAAGACATGAGCTCCATCTAAATTACTTGAAGGGGGTGTCTCAAATGGAGATGAGGCAATACAATGAGGCACACGATGCTTTCAACATGGCATTGAAAATTGATGACAAATATGCAGAGGTAAGACATAAGCTCCTTCTAAATTACTTGAAGGGGGTGTCTCAAATGGAGATGAGGCAATACAATGAGGCACACGATGCTTTCAATATGGCATTGAAAATTGATGACAAATATGCAGAGGTAAGACATGAGCTCCATCTAAATTACTTGAAGGGGGTCTCTCAAATGGAGATGAGGCAATATAATGAAGCACATGATGCTTTCAATATGGCATTGAAAATTGATGACAAATATGCAGAGGTAAGACATAAGCTCCATCTAAATTACTTGAAGGGGGTGTCTCAAATGGAGATGAGGCAATACAATGAGGCACACGATGCTTTCAACATGGCATTGAAAATTGATGACAAATATGCAGAGGTAAGACATAAGCTCCTTCTAAATTACTTGAAGGGGGTGTCTCAAATGGAGATGAGGCAATACAATGAAGCACATGATGCTTTCAATATGGCATTGAAAATTGATGACAAATATGCAGAGGTAAGACATAAGCTCCTTCTAAATTACTTGAAGGGGGTGTCTCAAATGGAGATGAGGCAATACAATGAAGCACATGATGCTTTCAATATGGCATTGAAAATTGATGACAAATATGCAGAGGTAAGACATAAGCTCCTTCTAAATTACTTGAAGGGGGTGTCTCAAATGGAGATGAGGCAATACAATGAGGCACACGATGCTTTCAACATGGCATTGAAAATTGATGACAAATATGCAGAGGTAAGACAAATAGAACACTATGATTTCCTCATTGATTTGTGAAAATTATGGTTTGTTAATCAATAGATTACATAAAATACACTTACCCTGAACTAAGAGACAAATAGATTCATATTTCTGAATATTTATTTTCTTACTTCAACATGTCCACTGTGATAATTTCAGATTTTGTGTATATCACAAATGCGAGTACATTAAATAAGTCATGAAACACTTTTTGCGTAGCAGCAATTATAAACTTCCATAATTCTTATTTTCTCTTTGCCCATTGTGCTTACATATTTTATATATGATCATATCTGGCATATGTTATAACATATTTAATGCATTAATATTTTTAGGCATACTACCAGAGAGGGTTGTCCAGAATGAGGCTTAAGCAGGCCAAAGGAATCCAAGATTTCAACCGTGCCCTTGCACTTGACCCCAAGATATTCCAGGCTTACCTCAGCAGGGCAGCTTATTATGGTCTCAGAGGGCAATACAGCAAGGCTATCCTCAATTGTAACGAGGCCATTAAGTTACAACCGAAAAGTGTTAGGGCTTATTTGTATAGGTGGGTATAGTATGTACACCTGTTTGAGAAATTGAAAATTATCTTGGCTCAATAGAAAACTCTCAGATGAGAAATAGCCAGGTCAAATATGGTGAAAAACTTGATATGCAAATTATTGGTCATCATTAATCCTGTTTCCAACTTGGTTTATTTCATCATATATGATATAAACATACAGTTTTGCATTATTGTAGAGGTGCTCTGAAGTTCCACATCAAGGCATACATGCTTTGCTATAAGAGATCTACTCTGTACACATATGTTCTGTATTATTGTAGAGGTGCTCTGAAGTTCCACATCAAGGCATACATGTTTGCTATGAGAGATCTGTTCTGTACACATATGTTCTGTATTATTGTAGAGGTGCTCTGAAGTTCCACATCAAGGCATATATGCTTTGCTATAAGAGATCTGTTCTGTACACATATGTTCTGTATTATTGTAGAGGTGCTCTGAAGTTCCACATCAAGGCATACACGTTTGCTATAAGAGATCTGCTCTGTACACATATGTTCTGTATTATTGTAGAGGTGCTCTGAAGTTCCACATCAAGGCATATATGCTTGCTTTAAGAGATCTGTTCTGTACACATATTTTCTGTATTATTGTAGAGGTGCTCTGAAGTTCCACATCAAGACATACATGCTTTGCTATAAGAGATCTGTTCTGTACACATATGTTCTGTATTATTGTAGAGGTGCTCTGAAGTTCCACATCAAGACATACATGCTTTGCTATAAGAGATCTGTTCTGTACACATATGTTCTGTATTATTGTAGAGGTGCTCTGAAGTTCCACATCAAGACATACATGCTTTGCTATAAGAGATCTGTTCTGTACACATATGTTCTGTATTATTGTAGAGGTGCTCTGAAGTTCCACATCAAGGCATATATGCTTGCTATAAGAGATCTGTTCTGTACACATATGTTCTGTATTATTGTAGAGGTGGTCTGAAGTTCCACATCAAGGCATATATGCTTGCTATAAGAGATCTGTTCTGTACACATATGTTCTGTATTATTGTAGAGGTGTAAGAGATCTGTTCTGTACACATATGTTCTGTATTATTGTAGAGGTGCTCTGAAGTTCCACATCAAGGCATATATGCTTGCTATAAGAGATCTGCTCTGTACACATATGTTCTTTTTTATTATTGTAGAGGTGCTCTGAAGTTCCACATCAAGGCATATATGCTTTGCTATAAGAGATCTGTTCTGTACACATATGTTCTGTATTATTGTAGAGGTGCTCTGAAGTTTCACATCAAGACATATATGCTTGCTATAAGAGATCTGTTCTGTACACATATGTTCTGTATTATTGTAGAGGTGCTCTGAAGTTCCACATCAAGGCATATATGCTGGCTATAAGAGATCTGTTCTGTACACATATGTTCTGTATTATTGTAGAGGTGGTCTGAAGTTCCACATCAAGGCATACATGCTTGCTATAAGAGATCTGTTCTGGACACATATATTCTGTATTGTAGAGGTGCTCTGAAGTTCCACATCAAGGCATATATGCTTTGCTATAAGAGATCTGTTCTGTACACATATGTTCTGTATTATTGTAGAGGTGCTCTGAAGTTCCACATCAAGGCATACATGCTTGCTATAAGAGATCTGTTCTGTACACATATGTTCTTTTTTATTATTGTAGAGGTGCTCTGAAGTTCCACATCAAGGCATACATGCTTGCTATAAGAGATCTGTTCTGTACACATATATTCTGTATTGTAGAGGTGCTCTGAAGTTCCACATCAAGGCATATATGCTTTGCTATAAGAGATCTGTTCTGTACACATATGTTCTGTATTATTGTAGAGGTGCTCTGAAGTTTCACATCAAAAAATATATGCTTGCTATAAGAGATCTGTTCTGTACACATATGTTATTTATTATTGTAGAGGTGCTCTGAAGTTCCACATCAAGGCATACATGCTTGCTATAAGAGATCTGTTCTGTACACATATGTTCTTTTTTATTATTGTAGAGGTGCTCTGAAGTTCCACATCAAGGCATACATTCTTGCTATAAGAGATCTGTTCTGTACACATATGTTCTTTATTATTGTAGAGGTGCTCTGAAGTTCCACATCAAGACATACATGCTTTGCTATAAGAGATCTGTTCTGTACACATATGTTCTGTATTATTGTAGAGGTGCTCTGAAGTTCCACATCAAGACATACATGCTTTGCTATAAGTGATCTGTTCTGTACACATATGTTCTGTATTATTGTAGAGGTGCTCTGAAGTTCCACATCAAGGCATATATGCTTGCTATAAGAGATCTGTTCTGTACACATATGTTCTGTATTATTGTAGAGGTGGTCTGAAGTTCCACATCAAGGCATATATGCTTGCTATAAGAGATCTGTTCTGTACACATATGTTCTGTATTATTGTAGAGGTGCTCTGAAGTTCCACATCAAGGCATATATGCTTGCTATAAGAGATCTGTTCTGTACACATATGTTCTGTATTATTGTAGAGGTGGTCTGAAGTCCCACATCAAGGCATATATGCTTGCTATAAGAGATCTGTTCTGTACACATATGTTCTGTATTATTGTAGAGGTGCTCTGAAGTTCCACATCAAGGCATATATGCTTTGCTATAAGAGATCTGTTCTGTACACATATGTTCTGTATTATTGTAGAGGTGCTCTGAAGTTCCACATCAAGGCATATATGCTTGCTATAAGAGATCTGTTCTGTACACATATGTTCTGTATTATTGTAGAGGTGGTCTGAAGTTCCACATCAATTCATATATATTTGCTATAAGAGATCTGTTCTGTACACATATGTTCTGTATTATTGTAGAGGTGCTCTGAAGTTCCACATCAAGGCATTCATGTTTGCTGTAAGAGATCTGTTCTGTACACATATGTTCTGTATTATTGTAGAGGTGCTCTGAAGTTCCACATCAAGGCATATATGCTTGCTATAAGAGATCTGTTCTGTACACATATGTTCTTTTTTATTATTGTAGAGGTGCTCTGAAGTTCCACATCAAGGCATATATGCTTTGCTATAAGAGATCTGTTCTGTACACATATGTTCTGTATTATTGTAGAGGTGCTCTGAAGTTCCACATCAAGGCATATATGCTTGCTATAAGAGATCTGTTCTGTACACATATGTTCTTTTTTATTATAGTAGAGGTGCTCTGAAGTTCCACATCAAGGCATACATGCTTGCTATAAGAGATCTGTTCTGTACACATATGTTCTTTATTATTGTAGAGGTGCTCTGAAGTTCCACATCAAGGCATTCATGTTTGCTGTAAGAGATCTGTTCTGTACACATATGTTCTGTATTATTGTAGAGGTGCTCTGAAGTTCCACATCAAGGCATATATGCTTGCTATAAGAGATCTGTTCTGTACACATATGTTCTTTTTTATTATTGTAGAGGTGCTCTGAAGTTCCACATCAAGGCATATATGCTTTGCTATAAGAGATCTGTTCTGTACACATATGTTCTGTATTATTGTAGAGGTGCTCTGAAGTTCCACATCAAGGCATATATGCTTGCTATAAGAGATCTGTTCTGTACACATATGTTCTTTTTTATTATAGTAGAGGTGCTCTGAAGTTCCACATCAAGGCATACATGCTTGCTATAAGAGATCTGTTCTGTACACATATGTTCTTTATTATTGTAGAGGTGCTCTGAAGTTCCACATCAAGGCATATATGCTGGCTATTAGAGATATGTTCTGTACACATATGTTCTTTTTTATTATTGTAGAGGTGCTCTGAAGTTTCACATCAAGACATATATGCTTGCTATAAGAGATCTGTTCTGTACACATATGTTCTGTATTATTGTAGAGGTGCTCTGAAGTTCCACATCAAGGCATATATGCTGGCTATAAGAGATCTGTTCTGTACACATATGTTCTGTATTATTGTAGAGGTGGTCTGAAGTTCCACATCAAGGCATACATGCTTGCTATAAGAGATCTGTTCTGTACACATATATTCTGTATTGTAGAGGTGCTCTGAAGTTCCACATCAAGGCATATATGCTTTGCTATAAGAGATCTGTTCTGTACACATATGTTCTGTATTATTGTAGAGGTGCTCTGAAGTTTCACATCAAAAAATATATGCTTGCTATAAGAGATCTGTTCTGTACACATATGTTATTTATTATTGTAGAGGTGCTCTGAAGTTCCACATCAAGGCATACATGCTTGCTATAAGAGATCTGTTCTGTACACATATGTTCTTTTTTATTATTGTAGAGGTGCTCTGAAGTTCCACATCAAGGCATACATGCTTGCTATAAGAGATCTGTTCTGTACACATATGTTCTTTATTATTGTAGAGGTGCTCTGAAGTTCCACATCAAGTCATATATGCTGGCTATTAGAGATATGTTCTGTACACATATGTTCTGTATTATTGTAGAGGTGCTCTGAAGTTTCACATCAAGACATATATGCTTGCTATAAGAGATCTGTTCTGTACACATATGTTATTTATTATTGTAGAGGTGCTCTGAAGTTCCACATCAAGGCATACATGCTTGCTATAAGAGATCTGTTCTGTACACATATGTTCTTTTTTATTATTGTAGAGGTGCTCTGAAGTTCCACATCAAGGCATACATGCTTGCTATAAGAGATCTGTTCTGTACACATATGTTCTGTATTATTGTAGAGGTGCTCTGAAGTTTCACATCAAGACATATATGCTTGCTATAAGAGATCTGTTCTGTACACATATGTTCTTTATTATTGTAGAGGTGCTCTGAAGCTCCACATCAAGGCATACATGTTTGCTATAAGAGATATGTTCTGTACACATATGTTCTGTATTGTAGAGGTGCTCTGAAGTTCCACATCAAGGCATATATGCTTTGCTATAAGAGATCTGTTCTGTACACATATGTTCTGTATTATTGTAGAGGTGCTCTGAAGTTCCACATCAAGGCATATATGCTTGCTATAAGAGATCTGTTCTGTACACATATGTTCTTTTTGGCTCACACAGTGAGCCTATGGGATTGACCAGGCGTCCGTCCGTCCGTTGGTCCGTCCGTCCGTCCGTTGGTCCGTCCGTCCGTCCGTCCGTTGGTCCGTCCGTCAACATTGGCCGCACAAATTAAAACTGCTATTCGGATTGAGTCCTATCCACATTCATTTTATGCATATCCATAATGCCTATTTGACCTATCATCGCCATTTCCCAAGTTCGCCCAGTTTCCGAGAAATTGCGGATTTTGACGTCAAAAAGTCAAATTTTCTGTAAATACTAGACACTTTGTTGAAGTAGAACTTTCAAATACCTTTTAGTAGTTGGTGTATATGCAACTTATGTCCTTTGAAGATTTCAAAGCTCTTGGAATTACGGTTTTTGGTGTTTACTCTATAAAATTTGAAAAAAAGTAGGACTTAGTTATTTTCAGGAAACTTTCTCATGTATAAAGTCAATGGCAGGTTTTGTGATTGACAAGATTCTTAAAGTTTGCCTTATACTTGATCATTTCCTGCAATAAATTACATCATTAATAGATTTAAGCATTCCCTACATATTTCTCAATATATGTCAGCATTATTTTTCAACTTGCTTCAATTTGACCAAATTCTTTTTTGAAAATCATCTACAAGTTACCAGGAGTTCAAATCTGACATTAGTTTTAGGATTTGACCTTTACTTGACCTTCAGTGACCTTCGAAAGGTCAAAAAAGTTGATTATTCAAATTGATTTTTGGATGTAAATTTTGGTCAGCTTAATCACAAAAGACCTTACTGAGCTCTGAATAAGTAAAATTTTCAAGGTCAAAGGTCATCAAACTAGGTCACACAACTATGCTATCTAAGTTTCTCAAAGTTCGAGACTACAAATCCAAATTAATATTTTTGTTTGAAAGTCAGGATATAAATTCCTCTGAAGTTTCCAAACTGTGTGAGCATAGGACCGTGGGACCTTCATTTATTATAGTAGAGGTGCTCTGAAGTTCCACATCAAGGCATACATGCTTGCTATAAGAGATCTGTTCTGTACACATATGTTCTTTATTATTGTAGAGGTGCTCTGAAGTTCCACATCAAGGCATATATGCTGGCTATTAGAGATATGTTCTGTACACATATGTTCTGTATTATTGTAGAGGTGGTCTGAAGTTCCACATCAATTCATATATATTTGCTATAAGAGATCTGTTCTGTACACATATGTTCTGTATTATTGTAGAGGTGCTCTGAAGTTCCACATCAAGGCATTCATGTTTGCTGTAAGAGATCTGTTCTGTACACATATGTTCTGTATTATTGTAGAGGTGCTCTGAAGTTCCACATCAAGGCATATATGCTTGCTATAAGAGATCTGTTCTGTACACATATGTTATTTATTATTGTAGAGGTGCTCTGAAGTTCCACATCAAGGCATATATGCTTTGCTATAAGAGATCTGTTCTGTACACATATGTTCTGTATTATTGTAGAGGTGCTCTGAAGTTCCACATCAAAGCATATATGCTTGCTATAAGAGATCTGTTCTGTACACATATGTTCTTTTTTATTATAGTAGAGGTGCTCTGAAGTTCCACATCAAGGCATACATGCTTGCTATAAGAGATCTGTTCTGTACACATATGTTCTTTATTATTGTAGAGGTGCTCTGAAGTTCCACATCAAGGCATATATGCTGGCTATTAGAGATATGTTCTGTACACATATGTTCTGTATTATTGTAGAGGTGCTCTGAAGTTTCACATCAAGACATATATGCTTGCTATAAGAGATCTGTTCTGTACACATATGTTCTGTATTATTGTAGAGGTGCTCTGAAGTTCCACATCAAGGCATATATGCTGGCTATAAGAGATCTGTTCTGTACACATATGTTCTGTATTATTGTAGAGGTGCTCTGAAGTTCCACATCAAGGCATACATGCTTGCTATAAGAGATCTGTTCTGTACACATATATTCTGTATTGTAGAGGTGCTCTGAAGTTCCACATCAAGGCATATATGCTTTGCTATAAGAGATCTGTTCTGTACACATATGTTCTGTATTATTGTAGAGGTGCTCTGAAGTTTCACATCAAAACATATATGCTTGCTATAAGAGATCTGTTCTGTACACATATGTTATTTATTATTGTAGAGGTGCTCTGAAGTTCCACATCAAGGCATACATGCTTGCTATAAGAGATCTGTTCTGTACACATATGTTCTTTTTTATTATTGTAGAGGTGCTCTGAAGTTCCACATCAAGGCATACATGCTTGCTATAAGAGATCTGTTCTGTACACATATGTTCTTTTTTATTATTGTAGAGGTGCTCTGAAGTTCCACATCAAGACATACATGCTTGCTATAAGAGATCTGTTCTGTACACATATGTTCTTTTTTATTATTGTAGAGGTGCTCTGAAGTTCCACATCAAGGCATACATGCTTGCTATAAGAGATCTGTTCTGTACACATATGTTCTTTTTTATTATTGTAGAGGTGCTCTGAAGTTCCACATCAAGGCATATATGCTGGCTATTAGAGATATGTTCTGTACACATATGTTCTGTATTATTGTAGAGGTGCTCTGAAGTTTCACATCAAGACATATATGCTTGCTATAAGAGATCTGTTCTGTACACATATGTTATTTATTATTGTAGAGGTGCTCTGAAGTTTCACATCAAAACATATATGCTTGCTATAAGAGATCTGTTCTGTACACATATGTTATTTATTATTGTAGAGGTGCTCTGAAGTTTCACATCAAAACATATATGCTTGCTATAAGAGATCTGTTCTGTACACATATGTTATTTATTATTGTAGAGGTGCTCTGAAGTTCCACATCAAGGCATACATGCTTGCTATAAGAGATCTGTTCTGTACACATATGTTCTTTTTTATTATTGTAGAGGTGCTCTGAAGTTCCACATCAAGGCATACATGCTTGCTATAAGAGATCTGTTCTGTACACATATGTTCTGTATTATTGTAGAGGTGCTCTGAAGTTTCACATCAAGACATATATGCTTGCTATAAGAGATCTGTTCTGTACACATATGTTTTTTATTATTGTAGAGGTGCTCTGAAGTTCCACATCAAGGCATACATGTTTGCTATAAGAGATATGTTCTGTACACATATGTTCTGTATTATTGTAGAGGTGCTCTGAAGTTCCACATCAAGGCATACATGTTTGCTATAAGAGATATGTTCTGTACACATATGTTCTGTATTGTAGAGGTGCTCTGAAGTTCCACATCAAGGCATATATGCTTTGCTATAAGAGATCTGTTCTGTACACATATGTTCTGTATTATTGTAGAGGTGCTCTGAAGTTCCACATCAAGGCATACATGCTTGCTATAAGAGATCTGTTCTGTACACATATGTTCTTTTTTATTATTGTAGAGGTGCTCTGAAGTTCCACATCAAGGCATATATGCTTGCTATAAGAGATCTGACAGAGGCAACTAAAATAGACAACCAGTGTTCACTCGCCTACTTCAACAGGGCTGTGTGCTATCATGAAAGCAAGGATTATGCAAAGGTACAACAGAACAACAAAATAAATTACTACAGTCTAAATTAAGAGTTGTGATAATAACATTTAAATAGTCCATCTTCCTTTATACATTTGACCCAAAAATAACCGTTCGAGGTTGCACTCATGAATTTTCAAAAACATCTAAAATCAGTTAATACTTCAAAAGCAAATAGATGTTCAAAATAAATAACTACAGTCTCAATTAAGTGTTGTGATTATAACATTTGAATAGTCCATCTTAACTTTATACATTTGACTTAAAGTACCCTTAGAGGTTACACTGAGGAATTTTTCAAAAACATTTAAAATCTATTTTTTCATTTATATTTCAACAAATCAAATTGATAGAAATAGACATGCAAATTACATTAGAAAGAAACAAGCTGAAAATTAATTTGGTATGATAAGAAATTTACAACAATTAATCTACAACTTTTTACAGGCCTTGAATGATTATGGAATTGTTCTCCTGATTGGCGACCAGCTCCTGCTAAAGGTATGTCATTCCTTTAATCATCTCAGATTGCTTTTGTATAACATGCCAATGCTCTTATGTATTTCTGCATCAAATCATTTTGCCTCAATTTTGTTGGATTGATGTTTGAGGAGGGGTTGAACAAACGATTTGATACCAGACTACTAAGAGCAATTGATATACAGAGTGACCCAAAAAATGCAACCCTCCATTTCTTCATTGTTTTTCTTAAATTGAGCTTAATTGCTCTGAAGTGAAGTTCAGGATGGTCTCATGTTTTCCAAATAAAAATGATTCCATTCATTATAAAGTATATTTCATAGTCCTATACTCCCCAGTCTGTACTCAACTTACTGTGTGGTTCATTAAGAGTATGGTACTATACCATACTATTCAAGAATGGTACTGCACAGTGTTCTCGGTACTAAACAGTACTATTTGAGTCTATGGTACCATATTTTACTGTACCGAATCGAAATTTAAAAGAAAGCCATGACCAGGCTGATATTTAACTTCAGGGTTAAGTCTATTTGATCAAAGTTACAGAAATATTTTCATGTGGCTATAGCAAAACAAGCCTATTATTATAGCAGTACTAACTTAGTGCTTAGTGTTTCAACATAGTGCTTAAATTTTGAAAAAATTAAATTAAATGTGAAAATGTTGTGTATAATAATGTCCTTATGGTATTGATATAATTAGATTGCGTATGCTTTTATCTAGGACAGAAATGCTTGTGACAAGGTGATGTTTAATATTGAAATGATATTTAACATTGTAATATGTAGGCTAGTGTATTTAGTGTGCATTCTAATAACAAGTAATTCTATTCTGTCATATGTGATACAAAAACATGATATGTGTGATTACTATATCATTGTTAGAATTCCTCTGTTTTGATTGGTTAGTGTCATATCATGTGGTCGTGAAAAATGAAGTATATTTCCAAACTCTCCCAGTTTTTGAATTAAAAAAATGTGAATAGAAAATGCTTCATGATATCCTTAAGGGAATGCCTAGCAATGATATATTAAAACAAATATTTCTTCTAAATGTTAAGGCAATACTATATCACTCTATATTGCAGTACAGTATTTGGGCAGTGAACCCTGCAAAAATACTGGAGTGATATATTTGTCTATTATTATTTTCTTTGTAGATTTAAGCAAAACACTGTTCTGAAAGAAACATGTCATAAAAATATGTCATAGTTTAAGAAACCCTAACTTAGTAAAAATATCTCAACCTACAATTATGGGCTTTCAATTAGAGTTGAAAGCCCATGCTACAAATTAAAGCACAACATTCGCTTCTGACTTTAATTGAATCCATTCTTTCTCCATACCCATTACTTCATTGATTTTTTATGTCACCAAAATTGGTAGATTGTGGTCAACCTCTGTAACAAATGGCAAGTGGTGACATTTTGCATGTTAGTGCCTTTAAATGTCTTCGCTTCTACATGTATCATTGATAGTCATATATCACTTGTCAATATTTGTTCATATCTGTCATCTCTCATATCATTTTCCTCTCATCTTCCCCTCACCAAAGTCTGTCTTCTCTTGACATGGATCATTTTGAACCCAATATATCTTCCATTATCTCTTTCTTTGTACACCTTCAGAATAGCACTACACACACATTAGTATAAAACACGCTTTTTATGTTATTTCTTAGACACACTATACATAGTCTTTAGATAGAAATGGGTAGAATCATTATTAGATGAATAAAAATAATTAGTCTAATTGTGTTTGTTTTTATTGTTGCACCTAACAACAGGATGTCTATGGGAAGGTGAGTATGCTATCAGTCTAGTGCTCAGACATCTACAAAGGTCTTACTTTTCGAGGCTGTGCTGTAGATTGTAATTTGATAGTGGTTGTGACCACTGGCCATTGAGGATGTTTCAGATATAATGTTCAGTTTGAATTAAGGATTTAAGCCCTGGACTCAGTGCAATGTGGAATGACCATTCCTTGAAGATGTTGCTCTCCAAAATTTGCAGGAAATGCGGAGCATCGAGTGTTAATTTTAGGAAGCAACGTCTGAAAGGAATGGTCATTCCACAATGCATCGAGTCTTGGGCTTAAATTCTTTTCACACATTGCAAAATATTTTCTATCATGATAATAACATTAGATAACAATTTTAGTTTATAAGTAAAAGTTTTAAGAATATTACTCTATCTTGTCTATCTGTTTTGATTTTAAATGTGCTTTATTTTGCAGGTATTGGTAAATAGAGGTCTGTTGTACTTTGACAGAAAGGATTATAAGAATGCCCTTCATGACTTCTTACTAGCTGCTAAAGTCTGTCCCTGGGACCAGAAGATACACCATACCCTAGCTCTATGTTACCACAAGTAAGTTTGCCTGATAAACGATTCTTTACACACAGGTCCCAACTACTACTGTTAATTTGAATTTTACCCCTACCAGGTGTTTGAAAATCAAGGATTGTGAGTCTCATACTGCACCGTTTTTCTAGCTGTATGTTACCACAAGTATTCAGATATTTGCTTGCACTAGACTCAATCGCTTACAGGGTGCAGTTACATCATTTTCGCAATACACACATATCTAATTTCAAGAATAAGATTGTTAAAATTAGAGTCTGATGGCAGATAGGCAAGCTTTGGAAATGGGGTGGAAGGTTTTTTCTATGTATTTATCGTTATTATATACCCTCCTCTTCAGAATCAAACATTGTGATATCTTCTGTATGTCGTAAACCTTTTCTGCTGACTTGGCAAATTTTGATATGACATTTTCTTGTTTCAGGCTTAATCGTCTTGAAGATGCAGTGAAGTCATTCACAAAGGCCATTGAGCTGGACATGTTCTTCTTGGATGCCTACATAGGACGTGGAAATGTCTTCATGGACTACGGCCACACTTTTGGACACATGTTTGCTAAGTAAGGAGCAAATGTTTATCATGGTCAGCTCCAAGTAGATGTTAATTTTTGTTTGACCTAATATCGAAAAAAATTTGGGTATTTGTTATCACAATGTTAATATAGGATATCCTTTACTTTTAAGTGATTAAAACCAGTGGCATATTCTCTGTATTATTATGTCACCATAATAACATATTGTTATGGCTTTGAACCTTTTTGAGGATGGTGTTCGGCGGTTGGCATCTGTAACAAATGGCAGGTGGTGACATTTTGCATGTTAATGCCTTGTAGGGATTTTGCATAATTGCATGCTATCATATACATTTAACCTCAACTCTGGGATGAATTGAAATACAGATATTCAAGTAAGAGTAATCCCAACGAACGAAGTTCGTTAGGGATATAGTGAAGCCCTCCGTCCGTCCGTCCGTCTGTCCGTCAGTCCGTCAGTCAGTCAGTCAGTCCGTCCGTCTGTCCGGAAGATAACTCAAATACTAGTTGACAGATTTTCTTCATATTTAGTGGAAAGATGTATATTGGTGAATAGTTTTACGCAAAAAAAAAAATTTTCAAGATGGCCGCCGCTTTAAAAATGACGGGACTTTTTCGCAAAAATCATAAATTTTTCATTCTAAACCAAAGTAATTAATATTATTGTTTGAAATTTTGGTAGTGTATTCACAAGATTTATCTATTTCACATATATTCCGTGTTTTTCATCCTGACCCCCAGGGGACATGTATGGGGGGACAGGAAAACAGAAATTTTCGCTAATTTTTAGATCTTTCTGAAGTATAGCTTTATTATACTCAAATGAAAGGCAATTAAGAGTAGATTGCAAATATTGTATCTTTTTTCTGATTCGAGCCTCGTAAAATTCAAAATGGCCGTCTAATGTACGATTTCGCAATAATTTTTCGATCCCTTCAAAGTATGGCTATATTATACTCAAATTGAAGGAATTTTGGAGTAGATCACAATTATGGTATTATTTTTCAGATTTGTACCTCAGAAAATTCAAAATGGCTGCTTTGCAGGAATTCGCAATTCTAAAATCTAATTTTTTCATTTTCAACCAAAAGTAATGAGTATAATTGATTGGAATTCGGTAATTGATATTTTATTCGTTGGGATTTGCTACTCTGCGGAGTTGCCGTTATCTAGTTGTAATCCATCTCAATCTGTCCCTATTTTATAATGTAAACAGTTGTTGCATATTACTTTTATCTGTTTCAGAAATGACTATCAGAGAACCTTAAAATTAGATCCCACATGTCTCCAGGCCAGAGTTAACCTGGCGTACAATCTACAGGTTACTGGGAAATTCCAGTTGGCATGGCAACAGTTTACATTGGCCATTGAGATTAATCCAAGTAAGGCATATCATAGTTCATACATGTTCTCTTATATTCTTCAGTCACTTTGTCTAAGCAATAAGTAAGTTAAGCTAATTTTAAAAGAATGACCAATTCAGAACCAAATATGCTTGTAAATTTAATAGTATAATTAGTGTACGCATTATATGGATACAAAAGCAAAAGGATCAACCACTACAGTGTACAGCAGAAGTGAATCTATACAGTATACCTAGTTTATTAAAACATACTGAGTCATTGGGAATAATTGACTGCAACAAGAACCAATTGGTCAATCTAATAAAAGGTTATTTCATGAACCTGTATATGCTATACCCTTATATAGTGCAATACACTGTAAGTTGTAATATCTTTGTTTCAGAATTCAAACCTGCCCTTGAGGGTAGAGCAATAGTGAACCTTCAAATGTCAGATAAGTTTGCAGCATACCAAGACATCAATACCTCTGTGAATATATCTCCAACTGCAGAATTACTGAATAATTAACATGTATTCTCCATACTGTATAATTAACATGTATTCTCCATTAGTTGTAATATTTATATATTTGTTTCAGAATTCAAACCTGCCCTTGAGGGTAGAGCAATAGTGAACCTCCAAATGTCAGATACATTTGCAGCATACCAAGACATCAATGCCTCTGTGAATATATCCCCAACTGCAGAACTAGTGTATAATTAACATGAATTCTCCATACTGTATAACTAACATGTATTCTCCATTAGTTGTAATATTTATATATTTGTTTCAGAATTCAAACCTGCTCTTGAGGGTAGAGCAATAGTGAACCTCCAAATGTCAGATACATTTGCAGCATACCAAGACATCAATACCTCTGTGAATATATCTCCAACTGCAGAATTGCTGACAAACAGGGGAGTCATACACCAGGTACAACACTATACCCATCCAGTATTTTATGAGCCTCGCCATAGGAAAACCGGTCTTATCACAAATATTGTGCATCAGAACCAAAAATGTGCCCAAGATTTAGAGGAAAATGTGCTCAATTTAAATCCATCTATTTGGTCTATATCTGCAAGGAAAAAGTGTTAAGACACAAGCCATGGCTCATTTGAAAGGTCTTTTTGTGCTTTTTAATAAAAACAAAAAAAATCAAAACATTGTATTTACTCCATCATAGAATTATGCTACCACTATTGCTTGGCCACAGGTTTAATTCCCAGTTCAGACAAAATCTCTTTGTGCATGATGTAATTCAGGGTGTTTGACTGGTCCACAACTTGTCTATGGTGTGTACTTGTACATGTATGTTTGTGTACCGTTACACATAAAAGAACTCTGGAAACTTCAAGGAGGGGTTTCTGTCTCTGTTTTCGAGTGTAAAATACATAACATTTGGAATATACCAATGAGGTATTACTTGACTAAAATAAAGCAGTAAACAAAATACAAAAACGAGTAGATTGACCAATGGCGTTCCCACTTCTTACGCTATTGAAAATACTAATAAAGCATGATTTATTTATTTCAGTACATGAATGATAGAGCCAATGCAATGCGGGATTACCAGTCTGCTATAAAATTAGACGCCACTTATTCTCTAGCTTACTTCAATTCTGCAAATGTCTACTTTGCAATGAGGCAGTTCAAACAGGTAAAAATTTGTTTGATCTTATTTGATAATTGAATTTGATATTTGATTCAAGATCTGCTTTATACTTATAGTATTATATTATCTTTTACACATGTCATTACAATTATCAATTGCAATTTTGCAATTTCTTTTATTTGAAACTATTATTTCACAAGATGAGAAACCTATAAAAAATCTGAAAACAACATTTAGAGTTTTTTATTCATGATTTTTGTACTTGATGTATTTGTACCATTATTTATTAAATGCATTTCATTCTGTTTTGCTTCATTTGAATTTCTAAATAAAATCATGTCCACCTTCCAGGCAAAGGTCTATTATGACAAAGCCATACAGTTTGGTGATCGTGACGAGTCTGCATATCTAAATCGTGCAATCACCAATGTAATGCTACGTGACTCTAATGCTGCTATAGAAGACTTCCAACAAGCAATCAAACTTAGCCCTCATTCAGCCCATATGTACTTCAACAGAGCAAATCTCTATTCAATGATGAAACAGTATGACTTGGCTGAAAAAGATTACACTAAAGGTAATGGAAAAACTTGCATTATGTGACATATATGCATACTTTTGAGAGTTATTTGAAATATTTGTCTGTAGATGCAGAATGGTCAGTAGTTTATTTTGCTTAACCTTTGAAGGCAATGTTTTCCAATGCTTTTTTAACATAAAATGGAATATTAATTTGTATTACTTTCCTCAAATCACTAACCAAAATAACTTACGTTTTCGAGCTTTCGGTAGCAGCTACTACCTTTGTCAAGATGATATATTGGCGGGAAATGGGCTGACCCTTGACCTGGTTTGGGTTTTACTCCTGTGTAGTTCCAACAGTCCCGGGAAGACCTTAAATCCAGAGTCCCTGTTAAGTTGTGGCTTGCTTGTATGAATATGAAGTGCTTCCTTTACTTTCCGTTTAAAGTAATGGGGTTCTCTATCTAAACCAAGCACCAGCTGCGCCTAGAGATAGACCTCCTAGTGACAGTGCAGATAGGGAAATTAGTGTAGTGTTACCTTATATTAGTACTATTGCTCCCAAACTTCAACGCATCTTTCAAGAAGCAGGAGTTAAGACTAGTTTTAAGTCTGTTCAAACCTTACGTCAAATGTTAGTATCACCCAAAGATCCCACCCCTACAGGTGAGAGATCAGGATTAATATACCAAATTGAATGTAAGGACTGTAGTGAACGCTACATAGGTGAAACCGGTAGAGCGTTTGATACAAGAATTAAGGAACACAAGGACGCTTTTAGACTGAACAATCCCAATAAATCCGCCATCGCTGAACATATAGTTTCCAAAGCGCATAGGATTAACTGGGAGTACAAAATTCTAGATAGAGAACCCCATTACTTTAAACGGAAAGTAAAGGAAGCACTTCATATTCATACAAGCAAGCCACAACTTAACAGGGACTCTGGATTTAAGGTCTTCCCGGGACTGTTGGAACTACACAGGAGTAAAACCCAAACCAGGTCAAGGGTCAGCCCATTTCCCGCTAATATATCATCTTGACAAAGGTAGTAGCTGCTACCGAAAGCTCGAAAACGTAAGTTATTTGGTTAGTGATTTGAGGAAAGTAATACAAATTAATCATCTTTACCTAACCGATGAATACATTTGGACAAATGGAATATTACTCCTCCCTTATAACAAAGTTAGTTTCCTGAAAAACTTAACATTGAATTCATGAAATGTTTTTAGAAATGACCCTCTGATTATTATTTCCAGCTCTTGAGCTCCAGCCTGATGATGCGCTTGTCTATAAGAGACGTGCTGATGTTCGGGGAAAACAAGGAATAAAAGATGGCGCCATAAGTGACTATAAAAGAGCAATTGAGATACAAAGTATGAACAGATAGCAAAACTCAAAATTACTGTTGAAAACCAAAGAAACTACAGATCAGTGAATGTATTACATGAATAGTATTATGAACATTTTTAAGGCAGCAAATTGAATATTCCGTCCATATGAAGAAACAGTGTGATATTGACATAAAATGAACATAAACATTGCACGATGATTATTAAAAAACACTAGAATCTAGAGATATGAAAGAGGTTTGGAGCTATGATAAACAATTAGGTAGCGATCTGAGGCACTTCGATCAGGGTGTTGTCGGGAATTTCTCTTGTGACTTAAAATTGCATTTTTGACCCTAAAATTCAGATTTCTTGGGGGTACATTATTATTTAGCTATAAAACAAAAACTAAACAACCAATGCTTCTTTCTTTTGGTCAAGGACAACACCCTGATCGAAGTGCCTCAGATCGCTACCTAAATATGCATGGTAAACTTCTTCGGAAAGCCCAGTGTAATACATGACAAGTGACATGACAATTAAAATAGTCGTATGAAATTAAAATATTTTGGTCAAACAGTACATTGTTCTAAAATCAAATGAAATTCTATGAATCATAAGTACATGTGAATCGCATTCTCTAAAACTGTGGAATGTAATTAAGTGTATAAAATAATACTGTAAATGTATGTACATGTATATCTGTATAATATGTATATAATGCTGTATACAGTTAAAAGGAGTTCATTACTTTTTATTGTGTATAACTGAGAAACTTATTGTTTTGCTGTTTTACAATAGTCCATCCATTAATGAGCTAGATGCAAAAAACTTTCAAACTCAAAGTGCATCACTGTACACATGGTACATAGTAATGTAAATATTTTATGTGTGTAACATATTGAATGTATAAAGAACATGTACATGTACTGTTAATATAAAGTATTAAGTGAATTGAATAATGTATGTATGCTTGTATATTTATATAAAATGTAAATAAAAGAAATCATGTTTTTATGGAATTGCTCGAAAGGGAATGAAAATAAGAAAAAAATAAGGAGATAGATATTATTGAACGAGGTATTAACATGCAAAGTCACCACCTGCCATTTGTTACAGATGCTGAACTCTGCCATCCACAAAAAAGTTGGAAACTATAACAATATGCCACAACTTCTGTTGGTGACAAAATAAAATAACTAGCAGCTTAAACATGAATATAATAGAAATTATAACTTGTTGTTTAAGTCAATGTACAAAACACAATGTATAGGAATGATTGAACAATAATTTTATTATTTTAAACATTATTACATATATTATACATACTATTTGACTGACTAGAAAAATGCATTTGTATGATTTGTCCTAATATATACCTAGTACAATGTGGTCCTACATCTATCCAATCCACAAAGGTGGACCATGCTTCCAAAACATTGAACAAAATACAATTATTGGAATAAACGAAATGCTCTACAGTTTTGGTGAAAATCTATTTCAAAATCTTGTTTGAGTAGTAAGTATAAAGTTTGAAAAAGCTACAACTGTTGACACTTAAACCCCATGTACCAACAATTCTTAGTTACTTCTATTGAAAATATGTGTAAAGACTCATGAATTTAAATGTGAATCCTCTATGCTAATACTATAAGTTATTGAATGATTTGAAGTGCAATACAGGATGTATTCTGCTCGAGAAATTCCGTATTGGAACGAGACGAAGTCGAGTGCCAAAACAGAATATCGAGAGCAGAATATATCCTCTATTGCACTTCAAATTATTCTATAACGTTTTTATCGTGTGATCCTCTTATTGCTACTGAGAATGTCCCCTCCGTACCAATATTTTCTGTATTGCAACGGAGATGATCAATGGGGACAATATCAGTAGCAATACAGATTGGTACAGCACAAGAACTGACCAATCAGAAGGCTTCATTTTACAGATCATACAATAAATCTAGATATACAAACAACACAGATGATTTACTTAAGGCTGCCAATTAACGAGCACTTGAAGAACATTTTATGCAAATCTGTGAGTATACTTACTTAAACAAACTGCAACTATTCTGACTTAGGTTAGCGTTACAAACAAAAGTATATACATTCGACTGAGTCAACATACATCTAAAATCCATTGGCCTATATATACCTAGATGCTACGGTCCATTGGCTTAATTTCAACTATCTAAATTCTACAGTATATCTAGATGCATATCTTCCCCTAACTATGAAATGAGAAATTTTTACTTTACTTGTAAAGCTAAAGTTATTTGCTGTTTGAGTGGGTATTTTGAATGAAAGTAGGTACATTTTATTGATTCATTTTAACTATCACATACCCAAATACTTCATTAAAATGAGGCCAAACATTAGCAAATATTGTGCATGCATTAAGTGCAGCAGCGTAAAAATATTTGGGTATAGCTTTCCATTGATATATAATATATAAACTTACTAATTCTACATTGCACAATTGCAGAGTATTCAATTTGGGAAAATGAATTCAATTAATTTTTTCCTCACATTGCAACATTCTGACAAAACCAAAGCCTCCACAGAATCACATTTCCATTTAGTTTCACTGTATTTGCACCATTGATAATAATGGCCCTGACTGTCAATAGATGGCAGAACTTCAATGGGTTAAAACTTGTTCTCAAAAGTGTAAAATAAGTTATTTTACTTAATTACCTTATGGTGACAGACAATAACATTAACAAATCAGCAAGATAGGTGCTACAGTATCAATGGAAATACTAGTTTCGAATAAATCAGGTAAACCTGAAACTGAAGCATAATATTTGTTGGTTCAAAAATTGTATTGCATTGTTAATCATTTGGAGTAAAAGTTTACAATATATTCAGGTACTTGGCAACTCGGAGAATTCATCATCAAATAAACAAATAAAGTTTTAAACAACCCAGTGGTGACCCCGCCATCTATGTACATATATAGGAGTCTTGACAGCCATTATCTTTCTATATGAAAGCTCTGGTAATTTCACCATATTGACTTTTTCCGTATAATTGCAACATAATGTTTTTTGCAAAATAATTTGCTGTTTAAATATTCAGATGTGACTTAAAGAGGCAACAAAGTATACCAGCAATGTCCAGAAATGGCACTGTTTTCAGTTTTTAAAAATCTGAAAATTCTGTCTTACAGATTCTTCAGTTTTTACAGAATCTGATATTACTGGTTATCCCAGGATCAGAATTCTCAGATCTACATTTTTAAAGAAAATAAAATTCTGTACATCCCAAAATTGGTTTTCTCAGATTCAACTGATTCTACAGTTTTTTTTCTGGACATGAATGAAGTATACAGAGGTTAAAATATCCTCAGTCATCACACATGTAACCGTATTAAGGATTTCTGATAAAAACGAAGTTATTCAAAGGAGAGGAGAGAATGTCCATTTTTCCTAATTATTGCCAGCTGACAGTAATAAAAATCGATTCATTTTTTTAAAGTAAGATTTCTTGGACAACATGATGAATTGTCGGATAAAAAATTTAAAAAAAATCTTTCAAAAAGTTACCTAAGCTCATCTATATTTTATTGCCCCTTTAAGTTACAATAATACATGAGATCAAGATTTCTGGTCCCAACACTTAATACATGTACACAAAGCTCTACTGCAGGTACATTTAGCAATTTACAGTATCACGGTGTTATAGCATTATGGTTACGTCAAGGCGATTTGCAGAGGTGGCGTAACCGTCATGCTATAACACTGTGAGTATGCTATATTAAACATTTGATCCACTTTTCAAAATGTTATTAGAATTATTTTTTTCATGTTCTTACTTAGAACATTCTAAATTTTGACTGCTCTTTATTCGAACAAGTCTATGATTTTTGTGTTCAACTTTTTAGAACATTCTTAATTTTCACTGTTCTCTTTTCGAACTTTCAAATCCAGATTTTAGTGTTATAACAACATTAAATTTTGCAATTTCTTTTGTTATTTTGTCTTTATTATGTACCTGCTCTCACCAAGGACTGTCTCAATTTTTCTACGCTACAACAGTCTCAATTTTATAATCTTTAGGTTATTAAGATTAAATTTGACAAAATTGTACACTCTCGATATTTACAACTCAGTTGTCATGGAAATGTATATTAACATTGAGAAGTCAAAAAAAATTTCACACATCTCATTGTTATTCTTCTTGAAAGGTATATTTATACTACAAGGTAAAATACATCAAAAATATACTTTTACAAACCAAATATTTCAAAAATATAAATCTGAATCTGAAATGCTGCAACTGAAATGTGTAAAATGTGGTAGTTATGTTTTAAATGCTCTATAGTTTATATTATAGTGAAGAAATAGAGGAATTAACAAGGACAAGTTGCCAGAGAATAACAGGCCTGTAGCTGGGGGGGATGGGGGGGGGGGGCTCGATGGGCCAAAAATTCTTTCAAAATCATGCAGTTTTTCACCATTCTGAGCACTTTTTAAGTGATTTTGGGCATTTCTGGACCAAAATTGTCAAAAGTGAACCCCCTGGAATTTTCCAAAAAGTGAACCCCCTAGGCAAATCCTGGCTACGTGCCTGCATAATGTACAATAAAACCTGTCCAATCCAACTTAACCCAATTTATGGTATTTTTGAGAAAATGTAAACATGCTTGATAACTGGATAAGGAAGACATCTAATCAACAAGGAAAATTGCACCTCATTATTTGAAAAGCCTCTAATAACTCAAAACCCAACACTCTTAAAAATTATTACTTGGATTTCCTTATATTGAGAAATTGTACTACTCATTTTAAGTCAAAAATTACTTAAATAATCTTGAACCACTGAATAATTTTTAAGTAATTTTTAAGTAATTCATTTATGGTGAATTTACTAATGCAAGGAGAGAAATTGAAATACTTACTGTAGTAATTGTAATACTCATTTACATAATTAAGCCATTAAAAAACTCAAAATGACAATATAAGTTAAACCTAAGTAAAATTAAGTAAAACTAAGTATTTAACTTTAAGTAATTTTTATACTTGGGAAATACTCAAGTAATTCATTTTTAAGAGTAAATTTATATATTACATGTACATGTCATAGCAAAATATATAATAATTTTTTTCTCTTAGAAGATTGCCTCTTTGGACTACAATACTGCGTCTTTAATTTCAGACTATAGATTGTGAGAATTTTTGGAGTATTTAGAGTTATAAGCACAAGCTTCCATTCACCAAGCAACAACACTAATCCCCTTTTTAAGTATACCAAGTCAGATCTTGGTCTCCTTATGCCTGGGTCACATTTGTTCTGATTCATCTGCCGGCGCTAGGCCGATTGAGTATTCTGTTCAAAACTGAATACAATTGTGAACAGGATACTCAATCAGCCGGGTGCTGGCTGATGAATCGGAGTAAATGTGACCCAGGCATTAATGAGTACACTGAAAGTAAGTATACTGAATGCTTCACCACTCTTTCAAAGTACATCGAAGGCACATTTTACCATTTTCAAAGAACATCAAAGGTATAAGTTCACTGAATATATATCATCTTTATCCCTTTTTCAAAGTACACTGACGACATATAATGTCTCTAATAAGTACACTTTATCCGTCTTTCAAAGAACAATAAAGTAACATTTTGATCCCTTTCAATATACAACATACAATGTAGGCATATCTTGACATTTTTATAAGTACACTGAAGGCATATGATGAGACCCTTCAAAACAATGAAAACATAGGTTTACTTTTTTATGACTACATCATGTACACTTAAGGCATATTTGCGTAGTGTTTGCAAACACTGACCCCTGATTACAATGAGTCTATAATGGAGAAGACAAGACATATCCTTAAGATTGCACTTTCCTGGCTATAACACACCTATATGCATGATCAAAATAAAGATTCAGCACTTTTGTATGCGTACACTTTGCGTATTGCGTAGACTGTTTGCAAAAACTGACCCCTGACTACGAGTACAATAAGCTATTATGGAGAAAGCAAAACTTATCCTTAAGATTGCACTTTCCTAGCTATAACACACCAATATGCATGATCAAAATAAAGATTCAGCACTTTTTATGCGTACACTTTGCATATTGCGTAGACTGTTTGCAAAAACTGACTTCTGATTACGAGTACAATAAGGCTATTATGGAGAAGACAAGACTTATCCTTAAGATTGCACTTTCCTAGCTATAACACACCAATATGCATGATCAAAATAAAGATTCAGCACATTTTATGCGTACACTTTGCGTATTGCGTAGACTGTTTGCAAAAACTGACCATTGATTACGAGTACAATAAGCTATTATGGAGAATACAAGACATATCCTTAAGATTGCACTTTCCTAGCTATAACACACCAATTTGCATGATCAAAATAAGATTCGAGCACTTCAAGCTCTTTGACGTGTTTCTCGATTAAACGGACTAGCTCGCCTTTCTTAAAGACATGATAATAGCGTTGATACTGCCCCGGCAGTTCCTCAGTTGTTTCAACATTCTTTGTCCCTGAGATTGATTTATTTTTGTCCATGTTTCGTTTCTCGAAGCTTTGTTTCCTAGTGCTATGTTTCGGAATATTGCGCTTGATTTCTGGCTGATTTCCATCCTGTGCATTTTGCGATATAATTGCGTCTTTGATCGATTCTGGCATATTAGTGATATACTCGGAGGAATGCATTGTTGCGTCACTCAATGATTGAGTAGTAAGCATCTTTTCACGATTTGGTACGTCACGTAAAGTGCCGTTTCTCTGTATGCGTGATGTAGAGAGTTCGACTGAGCAATTTTCTGCTTGTACTTTGAGATCAGATTTATTGTGACGCTTATCTGAGCAATTATCTGTCCCAGCCTCACTTTCAATTTTCTCAGAACGAGGCTGTGGTCTACTGCTTTGGGGAAATTCCCTCACTTGGAATACTTCATCACCAATATCAGAGAAAATATCATTTTCCGTTCCGAAATGGTGGCCCTCGTGTTCCACGATATGATGTATGAGTTTCTGGTAAACCTTATCTCTGTTTGGAGTGTCATCTTCAGCAGATGTCTCTGATTTGGAACGTTTCTTGGTGATCTTCGACACGACAAAATCAAGTAAATTGAACGATCGCTTTTCCTCCGAAGCTGATTTTTTCTCCTTGTACATCTGTCTCATTTGAGAGTGGCATTCACATTTAGGTGTTTCAGGGGAAATGGTCTTAGGTATAAAAGTGTCAGTGAAAGTAGTCCCAAGTTTGTGGGAATTTGATTTTACATTACCGGCACCAGTGATTTTACTCTCGCATTTATGAGCAGGAGTCCCAGGTAAGGAAGTCCCACGTGTAGATGAATTTTTCCCAGAAACAAATGTCCTAGGGGAGAAAGTCTCTGTTGCAGGTACAGAGTAGCTTCTTTTAACTTTCTCCTTATTTGGTGACAAAAATGGACGGAAATCGGAGGTAAAGCGCGTAACAGTCGGAGTTTCATACACAGCTTCACAAGTAGCTGAATCCCTGAGTGTAACGTGACTAGTGTCCTTGACCTTTCCTACAGCGTTGCTTATCTCGGGATCCACTCCCGATTTAAACCCCTGTGTTAAAGTCTGTATGCTGGAAAGGATTCTCAATGCTTCCTGTCGCAAGGATGACTTCCTGTTGTGAACCTGAATTTCATCCCCCGGATCACGCGAACTATCGGTACCACTCGATGCGCTTTCTCGAGTTGTGGAACTTTCAGATTCGCTTCCAGTTTCAAGGCTTTGATCGGAAACACTGCTGTCAAAACTTCCTTGTTTAGGGAAATCATCGTCACTGATGGAGCTTGTACTGGAGATCTTGTATTCACCACGTTGTTTGCTGCTGTTACCTGCAAAATAGCACGAGGTTTGTTTTAAAGAGAGATCTTGTATTCACCACATTGTTTGGTGCTGTTACCTGCAAAATAGCATGAGGTTTGTTTTAAAGAGAGATCTTGTATTCACCACGTTGTTTGCTGCTGTTACCTGCAAAATAGCATGAGGTTTGTTTTAAAGAGAGATCTTGTATTCACCACATTGTTTGGTGCTGTTACCTGCAAAATAGCATGAGGTTTGTTTTAAAGAGAGATCTTGTATTCACCACGTTGTTTGGTGCTGTTACCTGCAAAATAGCACGAGGTTTGTTTTAAAGAGAGATCTTGTATTCACCACGTTGTTTGGTGCTGTTACCTGCAAAATACAATGATTTATGTTTTAAAGTCATCGTCACTGATGGAGCTTGTACTGGAGATCTTAAACCTGTCTAATCCAAACTATACTGAGAACCATCCAAATTAGTATTAGTATTGGCACTAATATGGGACTGGTCAAAAGTGTTCAGATTAGCAGGTGTTCACATTTCAAGGTTTTATAAACATGTAAGTCAATGGGAGATAACAAATTTGATATCGAGAAAAAGTGTTCACATTGAGAGGTGTTCAGATAGTTTCACTATACTATGAACTTCAACTCATGTCAGAGTATCAAAAACTACATAAACTTTTTTTTATTCATTACTTTATTTACTACATAAACTCATATAATGGGGAGGATTTGACAGGACTCGAGTGTGACATCTTTATATTTACTACACACTTTAATTTAACATTTTAACCAGGTTCAGCAATTAAATGTTTACTATGGAAAGAATTCTATGATATGCTATTTTTGTGCTGAAATAAAATAATATTATAAGTTATTGAATGATTTGAAGTGCAATACAGGATATATTCTCCTCGTGAAATTTCGTATTGGAACGAGACGAAGTCGAGTGCCAATACAGAATATCAAGAGCAGAATATATCCTGTATTGCACTTCAAATCATTCTATAACGTTTTTATCGTCTGATCCTCTGTATTGCTAGTTGCTAATGAGAATGTCCCCTCCATACCAATATTTTCTGCATTGCGACAGAGATGATTAATGGGGACAATCTCAATAGCAATACAGATTGGTACAGCACAAGAAATGACCAATCAGAAGGCTTCATGTTACAGATCATACAATAAAAATGTATAAGACTACTCACTTCTTCTTCGTCTATGTCTCGGATGTAACTGCCACGGAACTAGGATATCCTGAGCTTCAAACTAAAATATAAAACAAGTATTATTGTAACAATATTTCATCACATGCAAATGATAACAAAATTGTAACAATATGTCACAAATGATGCTGAACACTTGTTACACAAATAGAGAGCTGAACAATAAGTTTGAATTCACTTATCAAGTATGTGGAGTCATCCACAGTGTTGTGACTTGGATAAATAGTACAATAACGTCATTTCCAAGGGCAATATAGTGAAATATTGGACCTTGGGCCAGATAGTATGATTACCACCGTTAATGATCAGGGCTGAAATAGCAAGAAAATCTTACGCACTGAACGATATCTAGTTTCCCGGGGAAATTGCAGGTCATTAATTGCATTATTGACCGCCATTATGGACTGCCACTATGACGTCACATATTGCTCAGGTCAATATAGTAAAATGAATGACTTCTAAACCCCTAGAACTGGCAAGGTGGTAATAATAGAATTAAATGACTGACTATAAGAAACATATACTGGGCCTGGATATTAAACAATTTTTGGTATGGATAGATAAATATCCATGTCTAACAGTTCCTTCATACTGGAACAAGGCTGGTTCAAAATCATCTAGATTTTGACATATGGCACATGTTCAATAAAAGACCAACCACATATGTAACTGCATTTACTAATGTGCATAGAAAAAGGAATTCCCACGTTTTGAAAAAAAATCTGGATGGGGTTAAAAGGTCTGAGGTCCCTTAAGATCCAATGGCTGATCCCTGAAAGATACAGTAAGTAATGAAATGGTATTGAATCTTTAAAATTTGAATGAGAATTTATAGCCAAATCATCAAAACACAAATGTATAAAAAGCTTTTTTCTCCAGGATTTTTTTGAAGTACATGTAGACGCAAAATTCTTAATTTAACAATTTAGACCAAATTTTGTCAAAACGTGTCTCATTTTCGTTATTTTTCTCAAGTGGGTGCAAACTAATCTCAGGTGGGTGAAAAATATTCTCAGGTGGGTGCAGTGCCCACTTGATTCAATGCTGGGGATATCACTAATATATGTATATCCATTAACACCTTTTCTTTGACTCAAATTGATATCTCCCTTGAACTCACATATAAGAAATGGATAATACATATGCATGCCTATGAAAGAGTATGTCATAGGCAGATGTTCCTACGAGTGTGATTACGCGATAACATAATACTAGAAATATTGATTTGTGTTTAGTGCTAAGAAATAATTATATCCCAATGAACAACTGTTGAATATACATGCACAATACACAGATAGTACATGATGCATTTAATATGTCTTTATTATCTTAGACTGCGGTATGTATCATATTTCAATTACCATAGAAGCACTGGCTGTGTATGATGATATATTGGTGTGAATCTATACTGCACTGGTGTGCCCTTTGTTCTTTGTAATTTATATTCGGTAGAGTTTACGAATTTAGAATATAAATAATTTCTATAGTTATTGTGGGGTGTAGTACATGTATTTGTCGTGAAAATCGAACACGACTTTGATCCAGCTGCGAGCTGCATTGTTATTAGCTGTTTAGTGAGCTGTGTTGTTAGGTTTGTACACATCATTCTGGCTCTTGGCTCCGCAAGGTAAATTCCTTTCATTACTAGACTTTATATCACACAGTCGATAGGTCCAAGAGTTGTTGCATACCTTTTAGGCCTTGCAATTAAGAGCTCCTCAAAATTTTGAGGTTTTAATGGTGTAAACAACTCCGAAAATCAATCGACTTAATTAGAACTAATTTTGCAGAGGGAGTCCATTTTAATGGAATATTCATAAGTGTCTAATGTCTTGCGTGCAACTCGTTCTTTTAAAACAGCGTGTCTCGCCTACGTATTGTGTTACTGTCCATGTTTGCATGTACCTGAATTACATCACATTGCAATAAACTGTACTGCGGCCACAAGCCATTGCTTTTCTTGAATTACTGTTATGTTCTTTGTAGCGTAGCCTGATAATTGGTATAGAATGTATGTTATATTGTGAAACCATCCCTTATATTAAATGAAATGTCTAAGACGTATGTGTATTGTACACAAATGAGGCACATATTTTATCTTTAAAATGTACCAGTAGAATGTATCTGTATAATAAACTATATACAGTAAAACCTGTCTAAATGGAACACCTTTGGTACCTAACAGAGTTGTTCTACTTCTGGAGGTGTTTCGCTTACAGGTTTCACTGTATGTTGAGGGATAATCCGAATATCCTGACCCTCATATAGGATAACCTCTACAAATGAATGAATACCTTTCTTTTCTCCTGCTCCATTGCCCATACGTAGACCATCAACACTCCACCAGGACGTAGAATCCTCGCCAATTCTCTTAAGGCCATATTACGACGTTCTGCGGTAGAAAAATGGTGGATTACTGCTATGGATATCACCGCATCAAAAATACCATCCCTATAAGGAAGTTGTAGGTTGTCGCAAAGCATCGCATTGTGGCCTTTAGATGCAGATATTTCCACGAGTTTATGGCAGTGGTCTGAGCCTAAGATATAGATGTCCTTGTTGATGCCGAGGTATTTTCCGTTACCACATCCTGAAATGACAATGTTGATTGATTAAGCAGTGATCTCAACAGGATTTTTCTCAAGTGGGTGAAAAATTCTCATTTTCACAATTCAGACCAAAATTGGTCAAATTATGCCCATATTATATTCATGATTTTTCTCATTTTCAAGTGGGTGTAAATGAATTTTCAGGTGGGTGCAAACCTATTTTTAAAATCTCAGGTGGGTGCTGCACCCACTTGCTTTAATACTCATTGTTAAGGCATCATATTGCGCATATATACATTAGAGAAGTTTAGAGTGTACAGTATACTACTATTGACCTAACTAGAGGTTGACTGTTTAAATTATATACTGTATATAGAGAAAGTGGGTCATGGGTCTTAGTGGAGGGATACAATTTTAATAGTTAACCTAATATTCGAAACTTGGCAATGAAATACTGAATCTGACTAACATCCCTTTAACACTAAAAACTGTCATTGATTTGAAATAAAAAATACATTTTTCTGAAATACAATTTCCAACCAATTTCCAGATCTACCAGAATGAAATTCAATCAATCAAAAAAAAATTTACAACTTTATTGTGAACTCTACTATTTGCAGCCATGACAAAATGAACAATTGTATATATTGTACACCAATACAATAACCTTTTATGATCTTTAATGATTAATCAATCTAATATACTGAATACATATATCACCCTATATATTTTATAATTTACTCACAAAAGGTGTATTGATGTACAGTAAAACATGTAAAGTGGAACACCTCTGAAAGTTGAACACCTCTGTAAGTTGAACACTTCAGAGTCTCATGATCAACTGACTTAATGATAAATGAAACCTCTATAAGTCGAACACCTCACAAGTAGAACACTTATTAAAAGTGCCACAGGTGTTCTACTTATACAGGTTTTACTTTACTTGCAAAAAGTCTGATTTCGCATTCACCAGAAAATATTTTACATGAGATTGGTTTCTTAGAAAGGAAAAAATACAAAAATATTTTGTCATTTATACTGAACAGTATTGTGACTTATTCAACCTAATAGCAAATATTTGAAGTACAGTAAATAGGTCATAACTTTAATTTCAAAAACTGAAAACATATTGGTTAAATTTTTATTGGTTGTTTCATGACCATGTAAATAAGGTTAACAATGAATATAAATTAATCATAAAATATACAATATTTATTGTCTCATTGTTAGGCATGACACTATATTTCAACAATGTTTACTCAATGTTTTTGATTTACCATTATTTCGATGAGTACAATAAATGTATGAACATTTGTAACTACAGCGTTTTAATATACATGGCTTAAGCAACAACTTTCGAATTTCCTGAAAATTTAATGGCGAAAGATGCGGGCCAAGCGAGCGGTGATTTGGGTGGGTCCTCCCTCCTAAGAAATTTTGGGGAAAGAGATTTGATTGAGTGCTTTTTACGAGTTATATAGACTCATTACAAATACTTTTAAATTTAGAAGAAAAATCAAATATGACCTTATTTAATAACTCTTGTTTGACCACCTATCCCCCTTCCCCTATAAAACCCAGATTTGTATTGAACTCAATAGGGTCAGATTTTGGTCCATTTTTTCCTGAAATTTCCTGAAATTCCTAAAGACTTTAAGCCATGTACAGTATATCCACAGGGGCTGGGGGAACCCAATATATAATCCTGACGTGGGGGTGACCTCTTTATATGATGATCAATCTGATTTTCAGAATTAAATATTTTATATTTTTACTTGTAATAAATAAAATGGTACATCACAGATTCAATTATTAATTTATTTATTAAAGTTCTATCTATTTTTCAATTATAATTTCCCATGAAATGTTAATATTGCAAGGCAGTTTGATCTGTAGATGAATGAAAAAACTGAGAGCCACGATAAATTAAGATGTTATCCATTCTTTAGACAACTTATATGCATGCCGTGGATCTCACAATGCAGTTTAAGTGAACATGAGTGTAATTCGAAAGGAACTAGATGAAGATTCATGAAATTAAAATTGCATATAATAAGAGTCAGAAAACTAAAAAGTAAATCTTTATTAGTTAATGAAAACACAGAATTAAATCATAGGCTATAAGGACTGATCTGAAAAAGTCAGTCCACTCCAGTGCGGATCAAACCCATGACCCCTCGCTTACAATACAAGGTGATTGAAAGTGTCATAAACAGATGCTATTTTAAAGGGTTCCGATTAGCATCCCGTATAAAAACAATATGGCGGCTCCAGGCAAATCAACTGGATCAGTCCATTTTTAAGAAATAAGGGGAGTTCTGTAAAATCCAGTTTATTGAAATTGTCTTTGAGATAAAGTAATCCGTTTATAATGATTTTGAAAACGTTATCCAAAGAGTGATTGCGTTCAAAGAATACATGTACAACAGCCAATATAAATCCTTGTATTAGAAACCGGTTTGTCTTGCTTTGTTTCATTTGTAGGATATTTCATATGCCAAGCTGTGTGCTATTACGTTATGGGGAAATTTAGATGCCAATTTATCCTTATTGTACACAAATAGAAGATCCTAAAACTTCACCCATAAATGTGGAATTGATTTGTCAAAATAAAAATCACCCTTTTATAAATGTGTGACGATCTATAATATTCTTATGCTATATAACAGTTAGAGGTGTTGACACAACGACCTCGAACCTGTGAACCCTTGAGTATTATTCCGGGATCGGGCCTTTTATACTAAACGGTGAGCAACACCAGAAACGAGCGTTCGATTTGCTAAACGATATGCGTCACCCTTTAAACAAGGGATTCAAAACAATGCATTCTTCATAAATACTTCAGAAGCATAAAATCAAATTTCATATTTACACAGTATGTTAAGAGTATTTTCAAAAGCTTTGTTTTTGCTTTGTAGGGAAAACATGTGTTAATTGTTAGCTTTAGAAATTGTTTTGATTTTAGCTCTCAGCTTTTAAAATCAATACAAAGCAATGATAGACACTGAATCCTGATCTGAGAAATCAAATTTTCTTAAAATAAATCTGTAGTTATACTGGTACATAAAAGGTAAAAATTCATGTACAGTAAAATATGTGTATCTAAACACCTCTCTTATCTGAAGATCTCTTCATGTGAACACATTTTCTTGGTTTTCCCATTGATTCGCATATAAAGTAACCTTGAAATGTGAACACTTGATTCACATATAAAGGAACCTTGAAATGTGAACACCTTTCTTGGTTTTCCCATTGATTCGCATATTAAGTAACCTTGAAATGTGAACACTTGATTCACATATTAAGGAACCTTGAAATGTGAACACTTGATTCACATATTAAGGAACCTTGAAATGTGAACACTTGATTCGCATATTAAGTAACCTTGAAACGTGAACACTTGATTCACATATTAAGGAACCTTGAAATGTGAACACTTTTCTTGGTTTTCCGATTGATTCGCATATTAAGTAACCTTGAAATGTGAACACTTGATTCACATATTAAGGAACCTTGAAATGTGAACACTTGCTAACCTGAACACTTCGCAATGAACACCTTTTGTTGGACTCAAATTGATATCTCCCTTTAACTCACATAAAAGAAACCTTAAAATGTGAACATGTAGGGGATGGAGGGGAAGCCAATAAAAATATGGGTACTCTCTGTTCAAACAAAGAGTATACATAAACTATACAGACTCTAATCAGTGTTATTTCCCAAAGGGTTTTTTACAACCTTTTCACAATGAAATTTTCTGATATAACCACTCAAAAATATTAATTTCCTGAACTGATTTGCTCCCATGGCATCCAAATATTTTTATCATTTGAATCTCTGACATTTTCGGATGATGGGAAAAAAAGTTTCCCTGATATTTCCAGATGCTTGTTGTGATTACCGGTTCTCATGCAAGAATTAAGATTAAGCATTGCATGAATGAGGACTATGCAAGAATTAAGATTAAGCATTGCATGAATGAGGACTATGCAAGAATTAAGAATAATGCATGAATATTACTCTTTATGCATGAGGAATACACATGAATGAGGAATACACATAAATGAGGAATACACATGAATGAGTAATATACATGAATGAGGAATACACATGAATGAGGAATACACATGAATGAGGAATACACATGAATGAGGAATACACATGCATGAGGAATACACATGAATGAGGAATACATATGAATGAGGAATACACATGAATGAGGAATACACATGAATGAGGAATACACATGAATGAGGAATAGACATGCATGAGGAATACACATGAATGAGGAATACACATGAATGAGGAATACACATGAATGAGGAATACACATGAATGAGGAATACACATGAATGAGGAATACTCATGAATGAGGAATACTCATGAATGAGGAATACTCATGAATGAGGAATACACATGAATGAGGAATACACATGAATGAGGAATACACATGCATGAGGAATACACATGAATGAGGAATACACATGAATGAGGAATACACATGAATGAGGAATACACATGAATGAGGAATAGACATGCATGAGGAATACACATGAATGAGGAATATACATGAATGAGGAATACTCATGAATGAGGAATACTCATGAATGAGGAATACTCATGAATGAGGAATACACATGAATGAGGAATACACATGAATGAGGAATACACATGAATGAGGAATACTCATGAATGAGGAATATACATAAATGAGGAATATACATGAATGAAGACTATACAGGAGTTAGGACCAAGGGGGAATTTGGACAATGGCAGAATTAGGAGCATTTCTTTTAAGTACGATACTTACCTACATCTGCCACAAGGGAACCCGGCTCTAACTGCTCCAGAAACTCCTGTACCTTGGGCCACGCCTTATACCTCGTGTCACTAAAATGTGGAGCTATGTGATCATACACATCATGGACGTGTCGCTGCTCTAGGGCCAGAAACTCCTTTTCACGCTGTTGCTCCGATTTACATGAATCTGCGGGGATGCAGGAGAAAGGATTGTTGGGTTTATTGCTATGATCGAGATTTGAGACTTGGCGATGTTTGTATTTATGTTGCCTTGCTGTAGTTGGGTGGCTGTTGTAATTGGGCCCTGTGGAATGAGAGTGGGTACCAGCGGACTGCAAAGCTGCGATATAAGATTGCGTAGCTGCGGAATGATGCCTTTTAGCTGTAGATGAGTTATGCCTAACTGCAGATTTAACATGTGGATATTTCCCGCCTGACTCAAGCTCAGCGTTTTGCTCATCAATATCAACTCCTCCATTCTCTTGTGTTCCATTATCATGAAATACTTGGTCATCAGCAGGATTGTCTTCTGCATGTGCATCACTAGTTGGATTGGACTTTCCTTCAAACTCATCATTTAGCTTAAGGCCTGTGTACCTGAAAATAGCACATTCTAATTTTCATATATAATTACATAATTACAGTAAAACCTGTCTAATCTGAATGCTACAAGTGCTGACAAAAGAGTGTTTGGATTAGAAGGTATTCACATTTTAAGATTTATTGATATGTGGGTCAATGGGATAAAATTGGGACTCAGAAAAAGTGTTAACATTGAGAGATGTTCAGATTAGAGAAATGCTTGAATATACAGTTTGTGTATATTATTAAACTTTTTTAAAATGCCAAAGTTCCTATCTAGGCACATTGCTTTTTTCAATGCCCATCAAATATCAAACACATTGCATTATATAGTACATGTATTTAGAGGCTATAATATTGATTTTGGACATTTTTTTCAATGCAATATCAAGTATGGACGTCTCATACCTTTGTGATCTCCTAGGAGACCGCAATGTTTTACTTTGCCCATCAAATTCTCCCCTGGGGACAACTTTGGTGCCATGATGGCCTATGGGTGTACCTTGTGCCCAATCAGCATTGGCTGAGGCTCTGTGTGTTGGGGAACTGCAGCCATTTTGTGTGGTCATATCATGGGGCTGTAACACAGGCATCTAGGAGCCACTAAACTACTAATGTCAACTTCCCCTAGCAGTCATCTAGTCTGCCTGAAATACATCAAATAACACATGGGATAACACCATGAAATAACATTCTAGGCGGTCATGCCATGGGGCTGTAACACAGGTATCTACGAGGCACCATTAAATAAACCATTGGATAATGCATTGAACAATACATGGAATAACACGGGATAATACAGTCATTGAATAATACATGGAAGAACACCATGGAATAACACATTGAATAATACATGGAATAACACATTGAATAATACATGGAGTAACACCATGGAATAACGCATGGAATAACACCATAGAATAACATATTGAATAATACATGGAATAACACCATGGAATAACATATTGAATAATACATGGAATAACACCATGGAATATCACATTGAATAATACATGAAATAACACCATGACACGATGCTGTATTAAAAAACGTCCTGTCAGTTAATTGGGGCAGTTTTTCTTAATGATCTCACATACATATTTAAATTTACTTAATTAAAGTATTATTACAATAAATACCTCATAAATCTAACCATTTTCTGAACAGCTTCAACTAAGAACATTACATTTGTTAATCAATAGGTAATATTGGAATACTGTATTATTACATCCTCAATTCTGAGCTTATTTAAGTATATATTTTGCTTTATTAAGAACTCATGGGTCTCTCGAGATAAGGTACCATGGGTTCTGAAAGCATTAAGTATTAGGGGGTCCCCCAAACAGAGCAATGTGACACCAAATCATAACCAGTAAGAGTGGCCCCAAAGTATGATACATAAGTGTACAGTAAAACCTGTGAATATTGGACATTTTTGCCAAGAAAAAAACGTTCAGTGTTGGTAGGTGTTCACTACAGGGAGGGTAATTTATGCAGAAGTGAGTAGATAGTGTGCGTAGAAAGGGTGTCTACTACAGACAGGTGTTCACGAGAGAGAGAGAGGGGTGTTTACTAAGACAGGTTTTATTGTATATGGCTTATTTTCCTTTATGTTTCTAAACACATCATTGATATGGATTTTATATAAAATAGCATCTGCAGCTGTTTATATATTTGTGAACAGGTGTTTGTCAACAATATGCTATATCAATAAAGAAGAAATAAATCAATAGGAAAGAGCAAGTCACAATTGATCAAGTTAAACAAACACAACTTACAGTTAAAATAGATAATACCACATTTCTGAGAACTCAACTTTCTTGATGCATTACATTACATTCGAGTAAATACAATCCAGTGTTCTCTCTAATTTTTTCAGCATAAATTTTTCATATTTCTGTCAAAAGGTTGGTTGAAATATGTAGCTTAATGACTTTTGTTTTCATTTTCAAATACATGTAGGTGCATAAGACTTTCAAATTGGTGCAAATCTATTTTCAAAATCCCAAGTAGATGCAGCACACACTACTTACTTAAGAGCGAGACAGATCCAATCTTAAATAAATAAAAAATCAATCATGTAGTTGCTCTGTATTATTTAGTATTATAGCAGGCCAACATCTGTTACATCCAGGCCATGCAGCATCAAAACATCAAGAATGGCAACAAGAAACAAGAAGCCAAGTACACAATTACTGTAAAACATGTTGAATACAAGCATGCAATTTTCACAAATTCAGGATTTCCTTATACTTGGACAAACTATGCAGTTATGAATTTTAGAAATTTGTCTGTTGGTTGATATCAATTACAAAAATTGATGACATTATTTTAAAACTCCTGGAAACTGAGCATAATTAGTATATTTTCAAAGTTTAGTGAAATAAACATGATTTATGGTATAATTGATGAAATACTTCTCTATCCTTGGATTCATTAGAGATTGGTAATAAAAGGCCAATTGTGTAAGAATACTAAGCCTTGGAGAGTAATTCTAGATTACTACCCTTAACTTATCCTTTTAAGGATCCAACTACCCTCTGACTAAAATTGATTATTATGCAGTTTACTTGTCAACCAATCAGAGAACTAATTGCACACTGATTCAAAAGAAATTACCAAATATGGACTTAAATCAGGGGTGAGCAATAATCAGCTCTGATTGGTTCATTAAGTTCAGGTTTTATCTGTTATTTTAAGAGTATAAGATGAATTAATTGGTCTTGGCAAGGGTATCAAATTATGCTCTGTGACAATAACAACTATCAAGGATATATTGTTTTCATAATCAGAGACTATATTGGTTTATATAAGAAATGCAAACAGCCATATTTAGAATGTTTCTTGCTATGAATTTATTAACGTGGCGTATAGCCTTTTTATTTTTTCGTGAAACCACTCAGTCATGAATTACATCAATTTCGCGTGCAAACATTGGGTAGATGTTGTCATTACCAGATGCCCAAACGTGTCAGGAACACATAGATACTTGAATGATGTTGATTGGACATCAGGGTGCAGAGAAATCGTAATTTTACTGACAGATTGACTTCACGAAAAAATAAGCATCATTATAGGCCACCTTAAATGGAGAAAATGTGATAAAGCAAAAAAGTGAAAAGAAATCAGTGGCTGTAATAGCAACAACAAAGCTTTTGCCAGAGGGGTTAGACTTTTAAAATTATGATCCAGGAGGTTGAAATTTTTTAATAATTTTTGCCAAAGAGGTCCACTCTAACACACTGAACCATCCCCCTTGCTTGGGACCTGGAAATATGCACTAAAAATAATATATGTTGAAATATAAGACAATTCATCTTAGGTTTGATATTTGATACAAATTAATGTTCATTTGAGCAGAATAATCTAAAAGGACCTTTTTTACATGCCCTATCTTATTTATATCTGTGTTTAACATCACCTTTCTTCTTCCAGTTCAAGAAACTGTAAGCATTACTTCCTAGGTAATCTTAGATATGAGGTTAGACTCCCATATTCCCATTTTCAAAGAGGTTAGTTTGTTAATACATGTAATTGTACAGATATAAAATTTGGAACAATTTTTGACATAGATAAAGGATATTCGAGCCTGGCCATAGGAAAACCGGTCTTATCACAAAAATTAGAATTGTGCTACAGAGTCAAAAATGTGCCCAAGATTATGAGGAAAATGTGCTAAATTCAAATCCGACTTTTTGGTCTATATATGCAAGGAAAAAGTGTTAAGACATAAGCCATGGCTCATTTGAAAGGTCTCTTTGTGCTTTCTAAGATAAACAAAAAATCAGAATATTGAAAAAATCTGTGATAAGACCCCTTTTCCTGTGGCCTGGCTCATTTATAGATTCATTTTCAACAATATACAGTACCTTGAGGCACAGAGCATAGAATTGACATGAAACTCTCTTTTAAGGAAAACCATTGGATACCCCAACTGTAACTTTAATCAGAGGGAAAATATGTTATTTTCCTTGTTCAATTTTCCTCTTACATTGGTGAGTTGGGGAGATAACTTATGATTTTTGAGGGACACCAATTTTATCCATGAGTAGCTATCAACCATCTCTACAAGTAGTGAAAAGAAATAGTATCTGTCGGATAGGATATGATTAGATATGACGTCATACTGATCGGATACAACTTTAGAAGTGCATACTAAGATTACCTTGTGTTGTTATCCTCATACACATATTTAGTATCCATGGGATTAATAGGTACATATGGGAAAGAACTTAAGCATGGTACAAAAAACAAATGGGGGTAAATTACTTACCAAAAAGTCCAATGTAATCCAAATTGTGATATCCCAAAGAAATCCATGATATTTTATCAAATTAATTCTAATGGAAAAGCTACATGTGATTTACAATACAATTATGATTAGGTTAGGTTAAATCAAAAATAAACTAATTTAATTGCTAAAATGTGCAAAGCTGTCTGCAAATAAGCCAGACATTGATATTTAAGTAACATGTCACATAATCCCATTTAATATGATTGAGTAACATTTTAATGTCGAATCTGATCTCTGCCAACTTCAACTGTGATTTTTGATCACCACTGCTAATAATCACACGGCATTATGACCCATACTGGGCTCTCATATTACACTCCTTATGGTGAAATATATTTGACAACATGATTGCAGTAACTCAGGTAACCAACTGCAGTTAACCCTTTTCTATAGAAAGATTATCATTTATAAGTTTTCTGATGCTCTGGCATCTTTCTCTCCCACTGTCACATCAGGGATTTTATTAGCAGCAGGCAACAGGCAATTTTCACCGGCTGTTTCCACAAGATCGCCTGTTGTTTTTAGGGACTTTTCAACTTGTCCATGTTAAATTTATGCTTTCCATTAATTTTGCATGTTGTTTTCATTTATTTAGTCTGTTGTGAGAAATTCTAATGAAACTCCTGCACATTGCAGATCTTGTCCAGATTGACAGAGATAAAGAAGACATGGGTTACCATGACGATTCTAAGAGTAGGAGTCTGAGATATAATCCTTCAATTTGAAAGGTTATACCATACCATTATCTTTTGTTTTGTTCATATTTATGAACAAAATAATAAATTTTGTTTACAGTATTATTCATTTCATAGTCATCTATATTTAAAAATACATAAAACTTAAAGAAAAGAAATGGTACAGGGGGCACAGGTATTTTATACCATTATCTTAATAAAATTCAGAAAATTTTGCATTGCTCTTGAACATTAGAAATTGATTACACAGAGTCTCTCATTATAGAAGATGAAATTCAAATTACTGAAAAGCGTATAGACATGAATTTATCAGATAAGAAAAATTATGTAAATTATTCAGAGACATGTAGTTAAACACATAATATGCCCAAGTCAGCATTAATTTACAGAGAAATGATATGTAAAACAATGAAATTTCATGAAAGAGCATGACTGTTTCCCATGTTGAGTTATGGCAGCTGTAAATGTGTAATTACACAATTTCCATGACGATCAATTACAGTATTATTACAACTGAACAAATGTACACGTTTCAATAAAGCACAGTATTAAATCATGGATTTAATATCATTTATAGCAAGCTCTCATTGTACTTGCATTGAGAGAAAATATAATTTACTATAGCACAGTAATTAAGGTAATGGCCTAATAGGTATGGGAACACTATTTTCTGAAAGCCTGAAAGATTTATGTCATACATATGGTATATAGCTGATATAGACTGATTGACATACATATTTTATAGGCTTATTATAAGCTGTCAATATAAAATGGCTAAATAATGTAGTTCTGTAACTTGTTTGATAGCATACACAGTAAAACATGTTTCAGTGAACACCTCTCTCTAATGAACACCTGTGTTGAGCGAACACCACTTCAAGACACATTTTATATTGACTCTTGTATAAAAAAAATCTCTGTAATGAACACCTACCAACAGCGAACACCTGTATTGAGTGAACACTTCAAGACACATTTCATATTGACTCTTGTATAAAAAATCTCTGTAATGAACACCCACCAACTAGTGGTCGGACTCGCCTGAAAATCTCCACTCGAGTGGGCCATGAAAAACCACGATTATATTCGCGATTTGATTTAGTTGAGTTACTTCCGGTTTCAATTTCCCAAGTAGCGGCAGAATTCATCAATTTGATCAAGTCTTTCAAGTGCCTCTATACTTTTTATTGTCTAAATCGGCAGTTGGATATTCCCAGAATGCATCAAACCGGAAATGAAACTTTTGCATAAAAAAAAACAAACGCAGAATAAAATCCAAGTATGTTTGTCTTCCGCACATGGAAAATAAGTTGTATTCTATACAGATTAAGCAGAACATTACAACTATAAGCATGGAAATTGCGAATAGGAGAGACGAATCGCGAGTCAAGGTAAGGTGAAAACGAGTGAAAAATATTTTTTTAGTAAAAATTTCAAATCGTGAGTTCAAGTTTTCAACTCGATCAATTGATTTTTAGGACAAATGCGAGTAAAACTTGAGTACACGAGTCAGTCTTCCAACCACTACCACCAACAGTAAACACCTATATTGAGTGAACATTTCAAGAAACATTTTAATATATTGACTCTTGTATAAAAAATCTCTCTTTAATGAACACCTACCAACAGTGAACACCTTTTTGTGACTCCACTAAGAGTTCAAAGGTTTTACTGGAGTACAATTAAGTGCAAAAATATAATAATTAAAGAACAGAACTATTTTAATGAGTTTAGTCTGATTTTCTAAATCTTAAATCAATTATAAAAGTATCACTCCGCAAATCCTTCATCTTTTATCTAGCCTGAAATAAATCAGTTATGTTTTTTCAGGAAAAAATAGCTAATTGATATTCAATCTTATTGTTATATAGGATCATATTCATAATTTTGTTTCATATAATTAATATCTACATTAAAATCACTCTTACCTTAATAATTCAGTGTACCCTATCTTGAATGACCTTCCTCGAAGATTACGATATTGTCTATTCAATATTTTTATATCCAGTACTCAGTTCAGTAAAACTTGTACATCTGAACACCTTTATAATATGAACACCTCTCAATAAGAACACTTGAAATGTGAACACCTATATTCTGAAGACTTTGATATTCAGACAAGACATGTTTTACCATACTCTGCATTCAGTGCACAATTTTCCCCATTAAGAATGAATCTATATTTGAGTATTAATTTACAGTGTCCTTTATTCAGAGCCCAGTCCAATCACACTTTGATATTCCATCATAAGTGTGTACAATAAGTGTGTACAATAAGTGTGTACAATAAGTGTGTACAATAAGTGTGTACAATAAGTGTCTGCCAATAATAACTGCCTACCAAGTATACTCTACACAGGTGAAATATGGAAAATGATTCTTAAGTAAGTATGCTGTTGTAGGCTTGTGCTCTTGTGGTATGAAATTAATTATCCATACCTATATTCAAAACACCATCATTTTAAGTGAATTAATGGACATAGTAAAGCGTATGAAGGGATTATCAGTATCACTCACATATGTAGTTCATGCTCAAATATGTATGATAATGTATATAACTGGATGGTGTTTTAGGATATGGCTTAAGTGGGAAGGGAGAAATTTGTAGAACTGGAGTGATATTTTCTACCCAGGTTTATATGCACGATGGTGACAATTGATAGAAATGCACAATTGATAGAAATGCGTCACACCTTATGTTGTGTAACTTACACACTTATTATCAAATATTTCGACATGATAAGTCTATCAATAATAAACCAATTCCTAGTTTCACGAGCTGGACATGACTTACCAATTTGTTGATTTTATGTTACGTTTTATGTTAATCGTGAGAAAGTGGTATATAAAAAAGGGCACGCACGTCATTGTTACTATACTACAGCATAATGCAAATGCCAACCTACGTTTGAGTATCAGGATAATTTGCAATTATAAGTATACTCTACGAGGCTTATTTCTACCTACACAGAGATTTTTAAGAGTTTATCACTTAAACTAAACTAGAGACACAATAATAAATATTGCACTTTCTAGCAAAAAAATTCAATATGGCCACCAAGTCATTTACCCGACATGCAAAAATCAGATTTTATCAACAGTCTGCTCTTACATCCGTAAAATTTTTAAGTTGAAAAGTAAACGATTTTCCTAATTTATGTGGCGCCCATCCATCCCGACAGACACACATACACGCTCACAATCATTAGTATAAGACAACAACATAAAACATTTTAACAAGACGTCACAAATCATTTTTTGTTTTGGGATTACAAAGAACATATCGTTTGATAAACTGTAAATACAGCTGCTTGCTAGTAGTAGTAAAACATGAGATCTAGATTAGAACTAGAACTAGACCTAGAACTCTGACCTAGGGATCTACATATCTTCTATGACAGATTTAACTTTTAAAAATCAACTGTATTTAATTCTACATTTTCTTCATTTCCAAAGTGGTAAATTTATTGTATGTATCCTCAAAACATACTTAACATGTTAAAAAGCAATCGAGTTACTTAAGATATTAAGATTTGTCTTAATATTGGATCGATCATGGCTCTAATCCAGGATAAAGCAATCTAATCCCCTCATTGAAGAAAATTATATTACGTAATTCAAGACAATTCATAGTCCCATTGCAATTCTACAATGTCACGATGAACAATGTCACAATTCTACAATGTCACAATGAACAATGTCACAATTCTACAATGTCACAATGAACAATGTCACAATTCTACAATGTCACAATGAACAATGTCACAATTCTACAATGTCACAATGAACAAGAACATCATGAACTGTAGAATTTTTTAAAGATTGCAGTAGAGAACTTGGAATCTAGTTGACTGTTAAAGTTTTCTATTGTATAATTTCCTTTACATTGGACAGGCCCGTGGCCATAATTTTCCAAGGGGGGTTCACTTTTCCAAAAAATTCTGGAGGGGCTCACCTTGGCAAATTTGGCCAAAATTCACTGAAAAAATAGTCAGAATGGTGAAAAAATGCATGATTTTGAAAGAAATTTTGGACAGGGCGGAACGAACCCCCCCCCCTGGCTACGGGCCTGATTGAATGATGTTCATCTTTTCAATCTAACAATATGACATAATGCCTAATATAACACAAAGGCCTCTAACATTTCTCACCATCTATATTATGGACCTTATCTATTGTATTTCCAGTTTGATATGTTTTGTATATTGCCGACAATGTTGAAAAATGTAGGCAATGATATTGTATTGTATTATATATATATATGGAATAAATGAGAAATGAAAAAAATATAAAAACTATTGCTATTAGACCTTGAGGTATTTTAAATGAAATAATGTTGAATAATGTTCAGTTTATAATCTAGTTATCCCTGTATGATGCTTTATCAATTTAATTAGCTACTGACATTTACTATTCACATTAGCATGTAAATTCAAAACATATATGAACGTTTCTTTTCAAGAGTTATTTCAAATATACTTTGAAGTAAATTAACTTACATGTACCACTGTAGGATCAACGCTGATCAACCTGCCTTTACTATTCTTTGAAGGAGTCTTTCACAAATTTTAGATAGAATGTTGTAAGGGGGTTTCCCGTTGCACTCCAGGGTCTTACAGGATAAGTATCATAAGCCAGCTTTTGCCAAGGGAGGGGTTCACTTTTCAAAAAATTCCTTGGGGGTCACATTGACAACTTAAACCCAAAATCACTCGTGAAGTGATCAGAATGGTGAAAAACTGCATCATTTTGAAATAATTTTTGGGCAGGTAGGGGTTTACCCACCTAACCCCTGGCTACGAGCCTGTAGGGGAACAACAACATTAACAACATTAGAAATCAGAGACTGGCCAAAAAACAAAAAGACGAGTATTCACATTCAAGGTTTTTTGCATGGAAGTCTATGGCATGGCAGAAAATGGGACTGAAATAAGTGTTAACATTGAGAGGTGTTCAGATTATAGTGTTTAGATTAGAGAGGTGTTCAGATATATAGATTTTACCGTTTAACTGAACACCTATGTATACCAATCTGAACTTGTCACAAGAACATTTCATTCAATAAAGATTTCCATTTAGCTATGAAGACTATCATTTAATTGTGAATATTTATTTCAATTTATGAGCGCTTAGAATGAGCAAATATTACATATTATACCGAACAGTGTACATCTGCTATTGTCATAACAAAAAAACTAGATTTAACATTTTACAATATCAATGACAATAATAAAGTAATTAACTCAATTAATCATAGATCCATTCATTCAGATGTAGTTTATCAATCCAAAATGTCAATTTAACCTTATAATGAATAATAAAGGTCAATTGTTCACTATTAATTTAATAATGTCAGTGAGCATGACTTAACCATATTAATTGAGAATAAAGAATATTAAGTCATTCATATAAACCCTTAAGAAAAATGTAAAATTCAATGAAGCATGAAAGAATATGAAATTGGTTCGTTTAAATGGAATGGAGGTCTATTCGTAGAAGATGTAAGACAATGAGAGCTTGCAAAAATAGACTTTTCACCAGTGGTCTAGCCTCGCTCTAAGAACACTGTGATTGGTTTGATTAGTAAAATCTTATGACTAGGTCACATTTGCTCCGATTCATCGGCCGGCGCCCAGGCGTTTGAGTATTTTATTCAAAATCGTATAGAGTTTTGAACAAAATACTCAATCAGCCGTGCGCCAGCCAATGAATTGGAGCAAATGAGACCTAGTCATAACTCTAATCTAAACTGCAAAAACAGGATCTATGTCTACATATTTCTACCATTCTCTAATGTCTTTACATCATTTTCAGTAGTGAACTACATCGTCATTAAGAATCATCAGAGGCTAGAATTAAATACTGACCTCTTGGTTTCAGGGTAGAAATTTAATTCAAAGTTCTACTTCTCTCTAATCTCTTAATACAATTTCTGTATTAAAACGATAATTTCATTTAGAATCATCAGAGGCTAGAAATTTACTAAAGGTCTCTGAGTTCCAGGGTAGAAATAGAAACTTTGTAAAGTTAGGAATTTGTAAAGTCCATTTTTCACTAATCTAGTTACAACAATTGATCTTTTCATAATTTACAAAGTTTCTGGTAATGACCCCAATGATCATTTGAAATATTGAATATTATGCAGGCCCGTAGCCAGGATTTGCCAAGAGGGGGTTCAGTTTTTCAAAAATTCCAGGGGGGGTTAACTTGTGACAAATTTGGTCCAAAAATGGCCAAAATCACTTAAAAAGTGCTCAGAATGGTGAAAAACTGCATGATTTTGAAATGTTTTTTGGCCAGGGGGGTTCGAACCCCCCTGGCTACGGGCCTGGACCCCCGTGATCATTTGAAATGAAATATTCTGATAACGCAGTGAAATATATTTTATTGATCCTGTCATTCTATTTCTATGTTTCCCTTAAATGATAATGGACTGATAAACATATATATCCGGATCATGATTGACAGATCCTGGTTTTAATATTACCATGGTAATCATTTCTATTGTGGAAATATTGATTGATAGAAATCTGTGATCATCAATGTGAGTACATGCTTGGCTTTATTTTTTTCTTGTGGAAATGTTAATAAAATATTCTAAAATCTGTCTTATCTGAATACTATCCACTGAGACTGGAAAAAGTGTTCAGATTAGTAGGTGTTCATCAGGCCTGCAGTCAGGGGGGTTTGGAGGGTTCAACCCCCCCCCCCTGTCCAAAAATTCTTTCAAAATCATGCAGTTTTTTACCATTTTGGGCACTTTTTAAGTGATTTTGGTCAAATTTGGGCCAAAGTTGTCTATGGTAAATCTTTAAAGAGTGAACCCCCCTTGGCAAATTCTGGCTACAGGCCTGTTCCTATTACAAGAGGGAGTCCATGAAATTACAAAATTTGGACCATGAGAAAGTGTTCATATTGAGAGGTGTCCTTGCGATCAAATATACATATCATATAACTTGATGGACTTTGTATTGTTTTTAATTCCCTGCTAAATATTCTTTGATAATTGCTAATTTGTTTGGGTTTGTTTAATTTATGGGAAAATTATAAATATATCTTTCAGAAAATTTCATTTCATTTATTTTACTAATAATTATATAGATTTGTTCTAATTATCACATCAAATTACATCATAGTAATTATTACATTTATCTAACTGAAATAATTGAAAAATCAATATCTTGCATTTATTATATCACAAAGACCTATACATTTGCATGACAACAGAGTAACAATGCATAATGAAAGACTATACCTGATTAGTTTATACAGTGTAGATATCTGCATAAAATTGCAGTTTTAATAGTAAATTATTAAAACTCAACCAAGACTTATATTCAAAATACATTAATTCTCATTTGGTGATGGTAGCTGGTAAAAATTGTACTTGGGCTTATCTTAAATTTCTTCATGTATGCGTGTCATTTACTTTTATAACCATATATGCTCATTATCATGAAATTATTTAAGGTTTATGAGTATAGTGCTGCATTGGAAGTTATACAGTGATTTAGACTGTTACATGTTGTTTTCTGCAGTGCATCCAGGCCCCAAGCCAGATTTTACCAAGGGGGTACCCTGTCTAAGAGCCTGGCATCAATGGCAGAAATAGAGGGGGTAGCCGAAAATAAATTGTGGCCCCAAAGATTTTTGGGCCTCCTTTTCTTTATTTTGAGGACCACCCCAGTTCACGACTAATTTAAACTCATACTTTCTTCGTATCAAGAAAATTATTTAAAAGTTTTAATTGAGAACATTGATTGATCCATCAACACCCCCCCCCCACCATTGCACTGTTTATTTTGATTCACTTTGACTTTCATTCAAATGAAAATAAAATCACTCCGTCATAATAACACAATATAAGCCGTAAAGACTAACTTACCTGCAAGAAGAAGATTCAGATATTTTCATCTAATATGTTTCTTTGTTAATGTGTATCTTACTAGGTATTTATTTTACGTTGCATTACATATATCGAAGAAGACTGCGAACTGTCACTTTTTCTCCGCTTCTACAGCCGGAAGTAGCCCAACAACTCTTTTTCTGGCACCTTCCGCAAAATGGATAGTGCAATATGATTTTCACTCATTTTCTTTATACGAACGTAAGTTTTAGAATCCTCGAGTACGATACTTAAACTTGTTTCATTTAATTATGTATTCAATGGACATTTTTACTCAATGTTATATTGTGTAATTGTGTAATTAGTTTTTAAATACGCGGATTATTTTAGAAGGACTTGTTTCCGGTTGACCTCTGACCTAAAAACATGGCTGTCAACATTTGCAGAAAACTTTCGCAACAGAAGGATTTATCACAATTACAAAGGTTTTACAAGGTAATAAAGTATACTAATGTGTGATGTCGGTAGATCAGCTACCTTGTCTAGTACTAATGGGTTTATAAATAGAAATAATAGCGGGAGTAGACCTATTATAATATTATTATTTTTATGTTTTAATTTTTTGATAATTTTTTATTTTAGAGTCAATACGTCCAAATCCAAACAGGGGGGTAAACACGAACGGGTTCCAAATAATGGCAAGCAGATCATTGAATTGAATAATAGTACCTCTACTACCTCTACATAATATTTATAGCCTGAAAGATACAATATAATGATGTATACCAACAATCTTATAATAAAATAATCAATTATGATGATTTAGGTGTTCGGAATTACCCCCATGCTAGTGTTTGGAATTACCCCCACAAACTCTGTGCGTTTAAATAACGTAAAGGCTAGAGTACCGACAATTGTCGGTACTCTAGACTCTGATGTGGTGGCACGCTAGAGGACCGACAAATGAATTGTCGGTACGGGAGATATGCTGTGTTTACACGCTAGAGGACCGACAAATATTGATTTTCGAATTTTCTGGCGCATGCGCAACGCGCGGGGGATATTTCAGATATCATACGGATATTTTGGGAACAAGTGCAAAACCCGGGGAGGGCATTAGCCCCGGTTACCCGGGGATTACCAAACCCAGTCAAAAAATGGTAGCCCGGGAAAAGGGAATGGTAGTCAACGTTGAAAACCTAATAAAAAACATGAACAAGTAAGACTTTAGAGAGCTATTAATGTAGAGTAAACGGCTATATATATTCTAAACAGACAGGATATTTCTCCTGAGCCGATCAGGCGTAGAAAGGGGCGTTTGCTACCCATTAGATAGAAGAAAATAGCTAGAATGTTTTTTATTTGAAGCTTATGGTATGAGGTTCCATATCCATCCTATATAGTCCATTTAAAAACCTGTGGTATCGTTCTAAATAACCCATAGTTGGCTTCTAGGGTACCTAGTATGCCACTATTTGGTATCAAAATAAAGAGGAGTTCAACTTTCATATGAATTACGAAAATAGCGATGTAGGTCAAAATAGTTCCGAACGTGAGCATGTTTGTTTACTACGCGTTTGCCCGTCATATCAGAATTGAGGAAGTGGTAGCAAACGCGAGTTGCAATAAACGGATGCTGATATCTCAAAAAGTAACCTGACTCCCTATAATTCGATGTAGGTCAATCGAACCCCTATACGGACAGGTGCATTTTGATATATAACACTATGGGGGGTAAGCGTTTCATAGTTGGTCACGAAACGCCATATGTGCAAAGTATTGTTATGAATTTTCGAATTTGGTGTTGGATTATGGTACTCATACCTTAACACAATTTTTGATGGAAGTTGCATTTGGCTCCCTTAGTTAATGGCCACGATTCCATCTCGCATGAGAGAGCTACCAAATGCAAAGTAAACAGTGATATATTCCAAATGAGATATTTCTCCTATGCCATGGCGTAGTAAGGGTAGAGAGCTACGGGGGCGAAAGCATCCCCTCCCCTAACTGTATATATCGACCCATTAGATAGAACAAGAAAAGAGCTTTAAAATGTTTTTTAATTGAAGCTTGTAGGACAATTTTGATGGAAGTTGAATCAATTTTTGTCGAAATAAATTATGGCTCACTACAAGTTAATGCCTGTACGATTCCATACTGCAAAAGAAGCACTATGACCCCCCCCCCCTCAAAAGAAAAAAGTAGGTCCTGACGGGATTCGAACTCGGGAACGAGTGTGTCCGAGTCATGCTCGCTAACCACTAGGCTACCAGTGATGAGGTTATTTTTGACTAAGAAGTAGTGGATTTATTTATGAAATTGTCGGCTCTCTAGCAAAAACACGTAGCAGCCACTTGCGTACCGACAATTGTCGGTTCTCTATCTGGCACTACTAGGTGACGATAGAGTGCCGACAATTGTCGGTACCCCAGCAAATACCCCTGGACAGTCTCCAGTACCGACAATTGTCGGTCCTTGAGCCACTCCGTTTAAATAAATAGATGTCAGTAATAAATGATTTAAATTTGGGTTTCTTGATATGCAGGGGTGACAGGATCCAGTATCATAAGTTAAAGGTATCATATAATGATATACCATCAATCTAATAATTAAAACAATTAAGTTTAAGTTAAGTGTTTGGAATTACCCCCATGCAAGTGTTCGGATTTACCCCCCAAAAAAACTCCTGTTCGGAATTACCCCCCTAAAATACCTTGTAGTAAAAATGGAATAACCCAGATATTTTTTACAATTTTTCGTAATTTTTTCTGCAAATGCATTCTACAGTGGATTATACACATAATATATATAGAATCATAGCATAGATGTGCAGTACAGCCAAGCTAACTACATTTTTTGATGGGGGTGTTTGGAAATAGACGTACTGACTCTATTTTTTATCATCATCGGTGATCATTTGGAGGGGGAGGCAGATCATCGTCATCATTTACTGAACACACCTGTCTTTATGTTAAAAGCTGAGCCATCATTCATTGAATCATCATCATCATTTGGGTACTGTAGCTGTTAGGCTTGCCTGTTGTCGCTACACTCGTTTTGTAGATCTATTTATCAGTTAAACTGATTCTGATGTACTGTATCTATTTTTAGTCAAACTGAACTCGTGAGCCCATTTATCACTGAAATGCGTGCTTATTTCCTTGAGCAAAGTTTAGATTCCGAACTGTCGGAACCGATTCAGGTACAGCCATACTCAGAGTTACACCTGTAGTGCTTATAGCGTAGCGTTACAATTTGTGTTTCAATTAACTTATATTGTTGTAATGACCCAAGGGTGCCCCAAGGGAATGACTAACTAATGAGTATAAAGTATAGCCAGATACAGAGAATGAAAGAAAGTGCTCTAAATTGAACGGCCATTGTGGGAATCAAACCTAAGACCCTTAGATCCAATGACTATTGCTTTACCAACTAAGCTCATGAAGGCTTTAGACACTACAGCTGGGTAGTAGTAGCAACTTGCTATCAGGGATCATTACATTATCGATGGTTACCTTATTTTGTTCCTTAGTAGCTTATTTAATTCTATCAAATGTTGTATCACTATATAAAAAAAGTTAAAGGCAGAATCTGATCTATATGGGGTGATAAGATTACAAGCAACATGTACTATTGACCAACCAATCTATTCCTTACAATATCAAATACAATATCTCCCAAAAATTCACAATGTGTTATAAATTGGTGAAGTTATTAATGATTCAAAGTGCAAAAATGAGTGAATTAAGTATGCACTTTTGTGATTTTTAGAAAAAAAACATGACAATGAATGACATGAGCCAAAAAATATTCTAAAATTGAAACAATTTTTTTGTTAAGCCTGCTCACTATATCTGATTCTCTCTTTAAACCCATCGAACCCCCCCCCCCCCCCCCTAGCTACGGATCTGTACTACCATACTAAAAGTATCCTAATTACATTGTAGGCCTCAACAAGTATTACAAGAGGATATGCGAACCTAACTGATGACCAAAAACAAATGTTGGAGAATGGTCCTAACCTTGGAGACTTCATAGAGAATGATGGCAAAGACTGGAAAGAATATAAAGGCAATCTTCTGAAGAAAAAAGGAGAAAAGTAAGTGCATTAAGATTTTAAAGGGGTTATTTAGTACAAAGATTGGAAAGAATACAAAGGCAATCTCCTGCAGAAAAAGGGAGAAAAGTATGTGTATATAGATTTTAAAGGGGTTATAGTATTACAGTATAAATAATATAAACATTTTAACATTTTATTTACTTCAATGATTGTATCATTCGAAAAATTGAATTTTAGACTTAGATTGCCACCTTGGTTGAAGACCGAAATCCCAGTTGGTAAAAACTACACATCATTAAAGAAATCTCTACGTGGGTTGAACCTACATACAGTTTGTGAAGAGGCCAAATGCCCAAATATTGGAGAATGCTGGGGAGGGGGAGAGAACAATACTGCAACAGCAACAATCATGGTAAGTGTCCCTTTTTGAATTGGGCTCTGGCCAATGTTCAACTAAATCTGACAACTGGTTAGGAAAATTAATATTTTTTAAAAAAATGGTAGCTACTTTGAATTTAGCATTCATCTTGAAAATTCCTTCTAGAGCAGAGTCCTATATCCCTCAGGCATCAGCAGACTAGAAATTAACCTCAAAGCTAATATATTCATGCGGTCCTAACTTCAACCGTTAATTTGAATTTTTGACCTACCAGATGTTTGAAAATCAAGGATTACTAGTCTCATACTGCACCGTTTTTCTTCAAACTTGTTCCATTCAAAGAATAACACAAATCCCTTTCTGATAGTAAATTATTCTCTTCAACAGAGTCCCTACTTCCAGCGGCATTTTGGTCCCCATCTGTAAGAAGGCCTTCTAACAGCTGGGGACCAAAATGCTGCTAGACTCTTTACAATAAAGTAATGCACCGACAGAAAGGCAATTTTGTTCTGCTTTTAATGGTATTATAAGAAAAACGGTGCAGTACGAGACTCGCAATCCTTAATTTTCAAGCACCTGGTAGGTCAAAAATTCAAATTATCAAACAACATTTTTACATTCTAGGTCCTTGGGGATACCTGTACTCGAGGCTGTCGATTTTGCTCTGTGAAGACGTCAAGAGCACCCCCACCAGCTGACCCTCTAGAACCAATCAATACGGCACGTGCAGTGACAGAGTGGGGTCTCGATTATGTGGTCCTGACTTCAGTGGATAGAGATGGTATGTTTCACATTCTTAAAACATGATGGGTCATGTTATATAAGTTGTTTAATGTTTTAATCACACTTTTTCAAAGCGCTATATTTTTTGATGGGTGTGCGTTAATAGTGTGCGTCTGTGTGCGCATTGTGTGGGTGGTGTGGTGAAACTTCCAGGAAAACCTCTTACCTGTTCAACTTGAGATTATTAGGTAGCCCAGTGATATCCCCACCATTGAAGCAAGTGGCCACAGCAGCCACCCGAGATTTTAGAAACAGGTTGGCAGTCACCCGAAAATTTATTTGCAACCACTTTAAAATGAGAAAAATTGGCAGATTTTGATCAATTTTAGTCTGAAATGATGTGAAACTGAGAATTTTGCATCCACTTGAGAAATAATTTCTGTGGAGAACACCATAGTCATTTTAAATTTTTCCAATTTAAAATGCAATATTTATCACAGTGTGTCTTATTCTTCTATAGAGTATTACAGTAACACCTGTATAATGTGAACACAGCTAGTACCAGCTAAAAGTGATCACATTAACAGGTACTGTAAATGCAGTGATTTACAATGTGATTATATAAACTATGGACAGTTGAACATTTTAAATCAGTTTCAGTGATCTCCCTAGGATTCTTCTTAGGTGGGTACAAAATTTTCATTATCCCAACAAACGAAGTTCTGTAGGGATATAGTATAGCCCTCCGTCCGTCCGTCTGTCCGGAAGATAACTCGAATACTAGTCGACAGATTTTCTTCATATTTGGTGGAAAGATGTATATTGGTGAATAGTTTTACGCAAAAATTGCCAATTTTTCATGATTTTTCTCACTTTCAAGAAGGTGCATATGGATTTTCAGGTGGGTGCAAGCATATTTTCAAAATTTCAGGTGGGTGCTGCACCCACTTGTTTTAATGCTGGGGAGATCACTGAGTTTGTTGTAATAAATTGCTTTATATATCCAGAAGGATATCCAGTGCATTAGATTTATTGTATTACATATATTTAATAAATTACTGCTGAATAAATAAACATACAAAAACTAGCAACCATATTAATGAATTGCTCACCCTTGACATGATTGCAATATCTCAAAGAACTATGTCTGTATATTAACTGTGCATCAATCTTCATTCAGAGAACTGGTGTCAAAATCTAGCTGCTTCCTCTATCATGGCTCTATATCTGAACACCCCTCTAATCTGAGCACAATTTAATGTGAACACTTCCTTGGTCATTCAAATTTAAGAAACATGATACTTGAAATGTGAACACCTGCTAATCCAAATACATTTAGCCCATATCCCCTGGTATAATTCGAATTACACAGGAATATCTGAACACCTCTTTTATCATTCTGAACACAACTTAACGTGAACACTTTCTTGGTCCCAATTTTGGTACCTCCTTTTGATTCACATATTAGAAACATGAAACTTGAAATGTGAACACCTTCTAATCCTGACACTTCTGCCCCATGCCAATATCATTTAAAGTGCATAGGTTTTACTGTAAAGAGTACATCATGAGTTTGTGTTTTAGATATGCCTGATGGAGGTGCTGCTCATTTTGCCCAAACAGTGAAAGAAATAAAAAGATTGTAAGTAGAAAATTCATGTAATTACAGTTTTAGTAATATGTTTAGTATGTCACCACCAGCGAGAAGTGGTGACATTGTTGAATAGTCTCCAACTTTTTTTATGGATGGTGTCCGGTGGCTGGCATTCTGTGTGATGTTTTGTAACAAATGGCAGGTGGTTACATTGTGCATGTTAATGCCTCATTCTAAAGAATTACTGCATTCAGATGCAACTAAATGTTTGCTCTAATCAGAAATTTAATCATTGTATGAGTTTATGTGACATCATAATGGTACTGCAGTAAAACCTGTCTAATCAGAATACCATTCGGACTGGCTAAATTGTAGAGATTAGGAGATGTTCATTTACAGCTAGTGGTGTAGTGGTTAGCAAGTGGTTAGCTTACCTTTTAGTCAGGCGGAGCAGGTTCAAATCCCTGGGACAACATTTGTTTTTTATTCTTCCTTTTTAGAACCACATTACATTTTCCTAATCTCTTTATGTGTAACAGATACAGTAGTCATATTTTTATTACTTTCAAGGGTTTTAGATTATAGAAAAAAAAAATTCTATGTCCCTTTAACATGTGTTTCAATGGAAGGCAGAAATAACACTTTATAGGAAGCTGTTCAAATATACTGATATTACAGTTTGTGTAAAATGACTCTGTTTGGTGATTTCATATTTTCATTTAAAATTTGGTAAAGTACAAGTAGGTCATATTGCAAAAGTAGGTCTAATTTACACATATAAAACAATAAGATGATTAAATATGATCAATAGAATTTAAGAGGTTCAGTCGACATTTATAATATAAAATTTGGTAAAGCATAAGTAGGTCATATTGCAAAAGTAGGTCTAATTTACACATATAAAACAATAAGATGATTAAATATGATCAATAGAATTTAAGAGGTTCAGTCGACATTTATAATATAAAATTTGGTAAAGCATAAGTAGGTCATATTGCAAAAGTAGGTCTAATTTACACATATAAAACAATAAGATGATTAAATATGATCAATAGAATTTAAGAGGTTCAGTCGACATTTATAATATAAAATTTGGTAAAGCATAAGTAGGTCATATTGCAAAAGTAGGTCTAATTTACACATATAAAACAATAAGATGATTAAATATGATCAATAGAATTTAAGAGGTTCAGTCGACATTTATAATATAAAATTTGGTAAAGCATAAGTAGGTCATATTGCAAAAGTAGGTCTAATTTACACATATAAAACAATAAGATGATTAAATATGATCAATAGAATTTAAGAGGTTCAGTCGACATTTATAATATAAAATTTGGTAAAGCATAAGTAGGTCATATTGCAAAAGTAGGTCTAATTTACACATATAAAACAATAAGATGATTAAATATGATCAATAGAATTTAAGAGGTTCAGTCGACATTTATAATATAAAATTTGGTAAAGCATAAGTAGGTCATATTGCAAAAGTAGGTCTAATTTACACATATAAAACAATAAGATGATTAAATATGATCAATAGAATTTAAGAGGTTCAGTCGACATTTATAATATAAAATTTGGTAAAGCATAAGTAGGTCATATTGCAAAAGTAGGTCTAATTTACACATATAAAACAATAAGATGATTAAATATGATCAATAGAATTTAAGAGGTTCAGTCGACATTTATAATATAAAATTTGGTAAAGCATAAGTAGGTCATATTGCAAAAGTAGGTCTAATTTACACATATAAAACAATAAGATGATTAAATATGATCAATAGAATTTAAGAGGTTCAGTCGACATTTATAATATAAAATTTGGTAAAGCATAAGTAGGTCATATTGCAAAAGTAGGTCTAATTTACACATATAAAACAATAAGATGATTAAATATGATCAATAGAATTTAAGAGGTTCAGTCGACATTTATAATATAAAATTTGGTAAAGCATAAGTAGGTCATATTGCAAAAGTAGGTCTAATTTACACATATAAAACAATAAGATGATTAAATATGATCAATAGAATTTAAGAGGTTCAGTCGACATTTATAATATAAAATTTGGTAAAGCATAAGTAGGTCATATTGCAAAAGTAGGTCTAATTTACACATATAAAACAATAAGATGATTAAATATGATCAATAGAATTTAAGAGGTTCAGTCGACATTTATAATATAAAATTTGGTAAAGCATAAGTAGGTCATATTGCAAAAGTAGGTCTAATTTACACATATAAAACAATAAGATGATTAAATATGATCAATAGAATTTAAGAGGTTCAGTCGACATTTATAATATAAAATTTGGTAAAGCATAAGTAGGTCATATTGCAAAAGTAGGTCTAATTTACACATATAAAACAATAAGATGATTAAATATGATCAATAGAATTTAAGAGGTTCAGTCGACATTTATAATATAAAATTTGGTAAAGCATAAGTAGGTCATATTGCAAAAGTAGGTCTAATTTACACATATAAAACAATAAGATGATTAAATATGATCAATAGAATTTAAGAGGTTCAGTCGACATTTATAATATAAAATTTGGTAAAGCATAAGTAGGTCATATTGCAAAAGTAGGTCTAATTTACACATATAAAACAATAAGATGATTAAATATGATCAATAGAATTTAAGAGGTTCAGTCGACATTTATAATATAAAATTTGGTAAAGCATAAGTAGGTCATATTGCAAAAGTAGGTCTAATTTACACATATAAAACAATAAGATGATTAAATATGATCAATAGAATTTAAGAGGTTCAGTCGACATTTATAATATAAAATTTGGTAAAGCATAAGTAGGTCATATTGCAAAAGTAGGTCTAATTTACACATATAAAACAATAAGATGATTAAATATGATCAATAGAATTTAAGAGGTTCAGTCGACATTTATAATATAAAATTTGGTAAAGCATAAGTAGGTCATATTGCAAAAGTAGGTCTAATTTACACATATAAAACAATAAGATGATTAAATATGATCAATAGAATTTAAGAGATTCAGTCAACATTTATAATGTTTACAAATAGCAATAATATTGCATCAAATCTCTGCCCCCCCCCATTTATAATGTTTACAAATAGCAATAATATTGCATCAAATCTCTGCCCCCCCCCCCTCCCCATTTATAATGTTTACAAATAGCAATAATATTGCATCAAATCTCTGCCCCCCCCCCCCCCCCCCCTATTGTTATCTTCCCCACCAGGGTCACAATGGAGCAAGACGATTACAATTGAAGCAAGACTTATTAGCAACTATTAAATAAGAACTAAAGTTTTGAAACACTAGAAATTAAAGAAACCAAAAAATTCCCATCACTCAACATTATGATTTTTTTTTTATAGTTCTAGTAATGGGCCTAAGTAATAAATCTGTGAATAAAATCATTTTTTCACATGAAGTTATAAAAATGTTAATAGAGTTAAATAGATGTCAGTGGTAACTAATTCTTAAACATAAAAAAGCAGTATTAACATCATTGCAGTGATCTCCCCAGCATTAAAGCAAGTGGGCGCAGCACCCACCTTAGATTTTAAAAATAGGCTTGCACCCACCTGTGAATCCATTTGCACCCACTGGAAAATGAGAAAAATCATGGAAAATATTTAGGCATATATTGACCAATTTTGGTATGAATTGTGAAATTGAGAATTTTGCACCCACTCAATAAAAAATCCTGTTGAGATCACTGCATTGTATGTATAGAGTGCATTCATTTCTTTGAATAAACACAATACCTCAGTTACGGTCATGATAAACTTTACATTGGTGTAGAAAAATCAATAAAACAACTTTTACAAATTTTTTAAGTGAGGTTTGTCAGGTGATATTTAATAACCAAGTGAACTTTTTATATTAGACTGTAGAAATGGCGTCAGCAATTGAAGATCGTTGTAAAGAAGCTCTCACTTGTGGACTGTGTCTGGATACTCTTACTGAACCAAGGACGTTACCATGTTTACACCAGTACTGTTTGAAGTGTCTACATGATCTTGTGGAGAAAATTGGGCTAAAAGAAGGTAGCATAAACTGCCCAGAATGTCGTCATGTATGTTATGTGCCACAACAGGGAGTGGCAGAATTCAAAGTGAGCCCTACAATATCATTCCTGTTAGATGCCTATAAGGACATAAACCAGACTGAAGAGCCAGAATGTAGCAGGTGTCTTGAAACTGATGAGAAACACACCCTGGCTAAAGTTCAATGTCTAGACTGCAACAAGAAGTTTTGCGGGATGTGCAAGAAAATGCATGACTCATTTAAGGTCATGCAAGGTCACAAGTTAATCAACCTTACGGGAGACAGTGCACATGATCTACAAACTGCACTTCAGTCTATAAAAGAAAGAACTGTGTTTTGTCAAAAGCACCCTGCTAAACCAATAGAGATCTACTGTAAGGTAGACAATGCAGTACTCTGTCAACTTTGCTACACATTGGATCACCACAGCCATGCAGCTGAGGACATTAAAGAAACAGCTGCCAAGAATATGAAGCCAATTGGGGCATTGATAACACAAGGTGAAGGACTTGCTGACATATATGAACAAGCCATTCAAGATATACAAGCCTATAAAAGTCAGTTGGGGCAAAATGCAGAAGATGCCACAGCAAACATTAACAATTATATGAACATACTGTTCCAAGCTATCCGTGAGAAGTTTAAGTCTCACACAGATCAAGTAGCCAAGGAGAAGGAAACCAACGTGAAGCAAGTGATGTCCCAACTTGGCCAACTAGAACTCCAGAAAGCCATCATTGAGGGTCAAGTCAAAAAGTTCTACACCATTGTTGAGCATGGCCACCCTGTAGAAATAGCAGGACTAAAGGAACAGATTGCGACTAAAACAGAGGAATGGTCGCAACAGCCCAAGGTTGATTTCAATGGTAAAATCACCATTGGGTTCACAGAAGGAGCAATCAAAGATGATAGGGTTGAGTTTGGAAAAGTTACAATCAAAGCTAAAGCAGAAGCTGGTGATTCAGTAGAGGTTACATTTACATGTTTGTCCAAGCCTATTGTGCGAAAACATAGACTTCAATCAGGTTTGATTGGTGATTTAACTGTAACACCTACAGGGGATTGTGTAGTAACAATTGGCAGGTTTTATCCATTCACCACTTCAAAAATATATGATGCAAGATACAAACTGAAAAAGGACTTAGGGAAAATATATAAAAATGTAACAATCTTGAAAGATGGCAATATAGCATTCACTGATGACTCCAACACAATCACTGTCTTCAATCCATCTGGGGATCATGAGCGTGATATTGTGTGTACCAATGTAGAGGGGCTATATGGGATAACTCAGAACAGTGCAGGTGACCTGGTGGTCTGTGATGGAGACACCAACACAGTACATCATATAGATCCAACCACTTGGGCATCCAAGTCTACATCTAAGCCAGGCTTGTTCCAGTCGCCATACTATGTAGCATGTAATAGAAATGACACAGTTATTGTTAGTGACTGTTGGGGCCATTTTATAAAAGGAATAGATAAGAATGGCAAGGAGCTATTCTCATATGGAGAGGAAGATGATGGTGATAGACAACTTCGTAATCCCCATGGCATATGTACTGATCAGGCTAACCATATATTTGTGGCTGACAATAGAAACAACCGGGTCCACATGCTAAGTAAAGATGGAGAATTCATCCAGTATGTTCTAACACAGAAGGATGGTTTAGAGTATCCACACGCTGTAGCAATAACCAATGAGGGACAACTGCTGGTTGGAGATTGTGAGGGCAACCTCTTCATTGTCAAATACAGGGAGTAAGGTAAATAATTTCATGTCCTTAATATAAATGGTAAATACTGTTTTGTAAATGAATATTGTTTTGGGCTTGAAAGACCGAATACAAGAACTTAAATAAAAGATAGGAGTACAACAAATAGTGCAAAAAAAACAAAAAAAACACTCGTTCAAGCGAATCATTTATTGTGAATATTATTTTTAACCTGAATTATGAAAAATTATGAAAAAAATACTACAGATAGTGAAATCAAAACAATGTGCCTTTATCTCTCATTAAGTGAATCATTAGTTCATGATCTGATTAAATTTGGTGATTTATTTGTTTCAGCACAGGAGTGACATCTACATATGTGATGTTATGTTAGCAGTGTTTTAAGAAAGCCAAAACAGCACATTATAGAACGCCGTGGACTGCACAATATAATCAGGCTACATATCCTAGGAGATGCTTACATATTGAGGTCTAAGGAATATAATTGTCAAGTATTATGCTATGAAACAACATAGGGAATCATGTAGCTCAGTCTTGAACTCAAAGAAATCAATGTGACTTAACAGAACAGGTTCTGGGCCGATAATAAGGAAAACATAAACACAGATCGATTACCATGCCATCTTTATTTTAAAATTATTTCTATCGCCCTTAGCCTATGAAACAGAACTTGCTCATGGACATTTAAGTGAAGGAAACTGATTTTTAAATCACTAAGCATATTACCATATTCTCAATAATTAGCACCCGGAAATTCAAAAATCCCCAGGAATTTCATGTATGGAAAATTTTCTTTCCAAGAATGGCTGTAGTTTTAAGAATAATAAGAGTTGTTTGTAAAAACAAATCAGTCTTAGCTGCAGTTGGCAACAATCAGACGAAGCTGAATATTTGTTGACCTGATTTTATTCAAAACCCAGAGACACTTTGCAGTTTATACAGAGCGCATTTTTGCATTATAATACTATATAAAATTTTATTTTAATTCTCTTAGGTATTGTTTCAATGACTGCAAAATAATGTCACCTTAAGACATGATAAGGGGGTTTAATTCAGAAGTCTAATTTCTATAAGTAACAGTTATCGAATGATAATATTTGCAAAATATGTATAAAAGAATAAAAATGATGACATCATAAATTGAACTGTACATGTATTGTTTATTGACAAATTGTAACATATGGCATGATTTTAAAGTAAGTTTGCACAGGTGATAATGATTTGAAAGTTGTAATAACAGCACACCATATATAATAAAGATTTATAGATAATTGCAGTCAGGCCCATAGCCAGGATTTGCCAAGGGGGTTCACTTTTTGAAAAATTCCATGGGAAGTTCACTTGTGACAATTTTGGTCCAAAAATGGCCAAAATCACTTAAAAAGTGCTAAGAATGGTGAAAAACTGCATGATTTTGAAAGATTTTTTGGCCAGGGTGGGTTCACTCGAACACATCGAACCACCCCCCCCCCCCTGGCTGTGGGCTTGGCAGTAAGTACCAGAGTTTAGTTGTTTAAAACATTTAAAGCTAGATACCTGATCCAGAGAGTAATAAAGTAGTAGTAGTAGTATTTTTATTTATTTGTGTCTCACAGACTAAAACACTATAAATACGCACTATTAAGAAATAATATCTGAATTGATTTAGGTATCTTTTGTGTTTTATCTATGACCAGTTCGATTGAAGTTTCTGGGTTTAGGTTTAGAAAATTAACTTGCATCTCATTTTGAATTAATAAGCAACCAGTTTAGACAAACAGCATCAATCAGTAGGCTTAACATGGTGATTGCTTAATATAGGCTCATTCTTAAAAATTAAGTCAAGTAGCAAAGTTAGCCAAAATTGCAATAGTAAGTTAAATTACAAATATGTCATAGATAAGTATAACCCATGTAATACATTAGGATATTCAATACGATCGATAGAATTGATGAATTATAAAACCATTGTATCAGTACATGGGTTTTCAATAGAATGCCCATGATCAGTACGAATTTGGCTAAAATAAATTCAAAACAAGCAGTGAATGTTTGAAATGCTCTTTTTAACAGTAGCAACAATAACAAGGTGGTAACATGACAATATACGGTAGAAGGTTCTGTAACTATATGTTACAGAAATGGAAAACTGAAGCCAATACCCTGTCTCAAAATGTATGGTAGTGACATAACAATACATTGATGAATTAAAAAGAGTATTAATCGGGTCTTGATTAATCCAGGAGGTATTCCCAGGATTTTTCCAAAGGGGTGTGTCCATCATTGGTTCCCACACTCAATCACTACACAGGGAGATATGCAGAGTACTAAAATAGTACTTATGGCATTTTAACGCTAACTGAGTACTCATTTCAGTAAATATTACCCTTAGGAAAAAAATTTAGGGCACTTCCCTTGAGTTAAGGAAAGTTTGGGGTTATTTTAAGATTAATTTATCCACAAACCTTAACATTAAGGTTAATGTTAACCTTAACCCATTTTTTACCTGATATTCCCCTTAATTTTTAAAATTAAAACCATGAATAACCCATGATGTTGATTTTAGGGAATATTTAGGTCCAGTTTGGGTTTAGTATCTAGGTTTAGTTCAGGCTTAGTTTACCCTTAATTTCTAAAATGTACACTTAAGATATATTGAGGCTACTGATTTGGAAACACATCAGCCACCAATGAAATAAATTAAATTTAAGAAACATTAAAGATATTTTGGATTTATCTATCAAGTGAATGGGAATTTGTTTCATCAAGGAGAGGAAGTATAGTGTCACAATGGATTCTACTTTCTTTAGATAACATAAAGTGTGAAACCATGATTTTCATTGAGTGTCAACTAGTATAAATGCCTATATTGGCCATGTTAAGACATTTTACAAATCAGAACTCAGGCTAGTTGTCATTTTTATTGTTAGCCAAAAAGCAAAATATAATTAATTTGTACCGTAAAACAACAAGCTTAAATAACAAAAAAATGATGCATGATTCTCAAAAATATCAAGAGAATCACACTATCTTAAGGTAAACGGCTAGATTGGCCATGTTTAGGCGTCTTGCAAAACATAACTATCGGGTATTGCCATTTTTATTTTGATAAATTTCTTGTGAGCCTTAAAGCTAGATACTGGTCCCTCAAAACTGCCAAGTGAGTACAAATAATAATGTAATGGTATTAAGGGAATCCTAACAAGGGGTTCATGTAAAAAACATTACATTGCCTTATTTAAATGTCTTAAAAACAGAACTACCATGTAATTGTCATTTTAGTTGTAATTTCTGTTTTCATTTCCATTTCCATTTTCAATTTTCATTTCCATAAGTAATATTAAATGATAAGTGAAGTTATGGTTGGCTTGTGTGAATCAATGGGAATTTTAGGGAAACTTAGGGAAATTATACATGCACTCAAGGGATAATTAAGGTGCACTTAAGGGCAAATTAAGGTGGACTTAGGGGACAATTAAGGTTCAATTAATGTTTACCAAGGTTCATGTCAAGGGTAGATCATGATAAATTATTATCAGGAATTAGGGTCACATTGATTTCAGCCATATATTGAATACATATTTGAGACAAAGTCATCCAGCTTAAAATTAACAAAATGCACAATTGCCAATGAAACAAAATACTAGTAATTACTTTTTAAAGGAAAATGACTCAAAAAGCCATGCTTAGGGTCCACCAAATCATACCTATTAGTAGTTTGCAAAATGCCTTTGAGTCAAATATTATTGAGCTGTAATAATAGACCTCGAGTCTTACTAATAAACCATACACATGCCTTCCAAAACAGCTCCAGGGAGGATTATAGCATGTTATATAATGGAAAAGGCTAGATTGGACATGTTGATAATCTTACATTTCATAAATATCAGGTAGTTGTCACTTTCATTTTCATTTCATGTTAGTCTAAAAGCCAAATATTATTCACTTGTTATATTAGACATCCAGCTCAACTTATACAAGAGACATGTGACCCTCAAAACAGCCCAAGAAAGAATCATAGTTGTCATTTCTATTTTCAATTTTGCTAACCTGAAAGCTAAATATTATTCACCTGTGATATTAGGCATCTAGCTTAATTAACAAACAAGATATATGGGCTTCAAAACAGCCCCAGAGAGAATCACACTATGTTTTTAAACCAAATGACTAGATTGGCCATTTTTAAGGCCTCTTATAAAACAGAACTATCCCATTGTCATAATTTCTCTGATTATTTCTTGTCAGCCATGAAGCCAAATATAATTCACTTGTAATATTAGATATCTAGGTTAAATAACAGAAGAGATACATGGCTCTCAAAACAGCTCCAGAGAGAATCAAACTATTTTGACAATGTCAATGTCTAAATTGACCATATTAAAATGTCTTAAAAAACAGAACTATCCGGTAATTGTCATATTTATTCTCATTTTTCTATAGCCTAAAAGCCAAATATAATTCACTTGTTATATCAGGGATCTAGCTTTAATAAAAAAAGAGATTCCTGGCTCTCGTAATAGCTCCAGAGAGAATCAGAATATTTTATCAAGGGGCTTCGATTGGCAATGTTTAGAGGTCAAACAATTCATAATTTTTAAAAAGTTGTAATTTATGTATTCATTTCCATCATGCATACTAGTCAAATATTAACAACCTTAAATATGAGAACCCCAGCGCATATATGGAATGAGAAATAGGTCCCTCAAATCAGCACAAGGGAGTACAAATCTAGTGTAATGTTACTTTAATGACTCCCTCAAAGCGGTTCAAATAAAAAACTTTAAATTGCTTGAAGCAAATGAAGCATTCAGTGAATTCTACCATATAAATAATATGAAATATAAAATACAACCATTATTTTTAGAATTATTTACTGATAAATCAATAGCTACATTATGAGTTTGGTTCAAGGGGTCTTTAAAGTTTAGGGTAATTTGAGGGTTACTTCAGGGTAAATCATTTACCTTTTACATAGATGAAACTTTATCTATAGGGGCCTGAGTCTGAATAAATTTCAGAATTCAGTTTCAAAAAAGTGAAATCATGGTTGGCTGTAGTGAATTTAAGAATAATTAGCTAAAATAAACAAAATATATGATTTACCATGAGATAAGTATGATTATTTAATTAAGGAAAATGACCGAAAAAGCCATGCTAAGAGATCCACCAAATCATACCTATTGGGTAGTTGTCCTTTTTCCATTTCTTTCTAGCAAGTAAGCCAAATACAATTCAGTTATAATATAAGACATCTAGCTTAACTGCCCTCAAAACAGCTCCTGGGAGATTGACATTATAATATCAAGGTAAATGGCTTGATTGGCCATGCTAAGATGTCTTTCAAAACAGAACTCTTGGGACGTTGTAATTTTCATTTTCATTTCTTGCTAGCACTAAAGCCAAATATAATTCAATTGTTATATTAGACAGACAGCTTAAATAACAAAAGAGATACACTGCCTTCAAAACGGCTCCTGAGAGATTCACCTTATAATATCAAGGTAAATGGCTTGATTGACCATGTTAAGATGTCTTACAAAACAGAGCTATCGGGTTGTGTCATTTTTATTATTTTCATTTTCTGCTCACCTTAAGCTAAATATAAATCACTAATAATATTAGAAATCTAGGTTAGATGATGAAAGGGATACATGGCCCTCAAAACAGTCCCAGAGAGAATCACAATATCTTTTCAAAGCAAATGGCTATAGATTGGCCATGTTAAGGCCTCTCATAAAACAGAACTATCAGATAGTCCTCATTTCTCTGATTATTTCTTGCCAGCCATGAAGCCAAATATAATTCACTTGTAATATTAGATATCAAGGTTAAATAACAGAAGAGATTCATGACCCTCAAAAACAGCTCCAGTGAGAATCACACTATTTGTCGATGTGAATGGCTAGATTGGCCATTTTCTATAAGTAATATTAAATGATAGGTGAAGTTATGGTTGGCTTCTGTGAATCAATTGGAATTTTAGGGAAACTTAGGGAAATTATACATGCACTCAAGGGATTATTAAGGTGCACTTAAGGGAAAAATTAAGGTGGACTTAAGGGACAATTAAGGTTCAATTAATGTTTACCAAGGTTCATGTCAAGGGTAGATCATGATAAATTATTATCAGAATTTAGGGTCACATTTTTTTCAGCCATATATTGAATTCATTTTTTAGACGAAGTCATCCAGCTTAAAATTAACAAAATGCATAATTGCCAATGAAATAAAATACTAGTTATTACTTTTTTAAGGAAAATGATTCAAAAAGCCATGCTTAGAGTCCACCAAATCATACCTATTAATAGTTGGCAATGTGCCTTCTAGTCAAATATTATTGAGCTGTCTGAGGATTATAGCATGTTATATAATGTAAAAGGCTAGATTGGCCATGTTGATACATCTTACATATCATAAGTATCAGGTAGTTGTCACTTTTATTTTCATTTCATGTTAGTCTAAAAGCCAAATATTATTTGTTATATTAGACTTCCAGCTCAACTCCTATAAGAGTTTTGTAAGTTACACAAGTGGTCTTATACAATATATACTTATCCTTTGACTGGTAGACTATAGTTCTTTAAGATAAATGATATTTATAGACAAAAAAAAGATGACATAAAGTAACCTAGAAAATAGTGTAACTGAGGTTAATTAAGGTAAAATAAGGTTGATTGGGGTTTATTTAGGTATATTAAGATCACACATATTTAGCCCTTAACTGACCCTTACAATTCCCCAACATCTAATTATGAGTAAAGTTAGGTTAATTTCCCTAATATTGAGGGTAATTTTGAATTAAGGTTGACATTAAGGTAAGTTAATGCTACATTCGGGTAAACCAAGGGTAATGCCCTTAACTTTTTTCCTAAGGGTAGTACTGAATGAGCACTTATGACATGAGTACTGATTAATTGCTTGCTTTAGTACTAAATGATTACTGATATGATCAGTGATAAAATAGCAGTAATTTTATTGATTTCTTAGCACTAAATGAGTACTCATAACATGAATTAGTACTAAATTAAACTCACTCATTTTCCAAGATTGCTAATTTTTTACTACTTTGTCCTAATTTAGTAATCAGCATATCTCCCTGTGTACTTGGACAGCAGGTCTGAAGATTGATGAAGTAAGATGAAGTAAGATGAATGTGTCTACATTTAAAAAACATCATCATAGGTCAGGGATCTCCCCAGCATTAAAGCAGGTGGGTGCAGCACCCACCTGAGATTTTGAAAACAGGCTTGGACCCACCTGAAAATCCATTTGCACCCATTTGGAAATGAGGAAAATCATGAAAAATGGCATATTTTGACCATTTTCAGTGTGAATTGTGAAAATGAAAATTTTGCACTTGAGAAAAAATCCTTGGGAGATCACTCTAGGTCGAACTTGAAGCCTAGCTTCTCCATTTTATTCACCAGAGCACATAGTTCTTCATTCCTATGAGTCTCATTTTCCTCAGCACCGTCCCTAGAGAAAAGTAAAATTGGCTCAAAAAGGGATTACCGTCACACCCGACACACCCTCCCTGGGGAGACCCATGTAATGCACATATCATTCTTCTTAATGCACATAGCATTCTCCTTATTGTAATGCACATAGCATTCTCCTTATTGTAATGCACATAGCATTCTCCTTATTGTAATGCACCTAGCATTCTTCTTATTGTAATGCACATAGCATTCTCCTTATTGTAAATCACATAGCATTCTTCTTATTGTAATGCACATAGCTTTCTCCTTATTGTAATGTACATAGCATTCTCCTTATTGTAATGCACATAGCATTCTCCTTATTGTAATGCACATAGCATTCTCATTATTATAAAGCACATAGCATTCTCCTTATTGTAATGCACATAGCATTCTCCTTATTGTAATGCACATAGCATTCTCCTTATTGTAATGCACATAGCATTCTCCTTATTGTAATGCACATAATATTCTCATTATTATAAAGCACATAGCATTCTCCTTATTGTAATGCACATAGCATTCTCCTTATTGTAATGCACATAGCATTCTCCTTATTGTAATGCACATAGCATTCTCCTTATTGTAATGCACATAGCTTTCTCCTTATTGTAATGTACATAGCATTCTCCTTATTGTAATGCACATAGCATTCTCCTTATTGTAATGCACATAGCATTCTCATTATTATAAAGCACATAGCATTCTCCTTATTGTAATGCACATAGCATTCTCCTTATTGTAATGCACATAATATTCTCATTATTATAAAGCACATAGCATTCTCCTTATTGTAATGCACATAGCATTCTCCTTATTGTAATGCACATAGCATTCTCCTTATTGTAATGCACATAGCATTCTTATATTGTACTATTGTTTTTTTATTCCAGGAAACCAGAGATGATGGTTGAATGTCTTACACCAGATTTCCGTGGTGACCTAACTGGTGTGGAAACCATAGCAACCTCAGGTCTAGATGTTTACGCACATAATGTAGAGACAGTGGAAGATCTCCAAAAGTAAGAGTTTATATGTAATAGAATTTTTGTGTAGAATTTAGACAAGATATCTCTCAGAAAATCTATACTCCATCAGACTGAATTGGTTATTGCAAGTTAAGACCACATTTCTTGTATTTCAATATGAAAAATTTATCTTATATGAAGGAATATACATGTAAGTGTATACTTTGTATGCTATTGTTTTGAAGAGCCATTGCCTCTCTCCTATGGGGAAGAATTGGTAAACCACAAAATGAATTTGAATTGGCTGGTGAGATAAAATCTTAAAACGAACACGATGCGCATGTGTGAATTGCCACTCACTTTTCCACGAGCTGATACATAAGATGTCGTAAAGATGTCGTGTTATTTGATCAATTCATTAAATACAATTTACATGGATATAAATATAAAAACATTTTTGAATCTCCTTTTTATTTAAAAAGGCCTTAACTTTTGAAAAAATGTGACCAAATTTTCTAAAGCAAAGCCAAAAAATTTTCCAGAAGAGGCATTTTCTCCATGCTACTGCAGGTATGGATTTTCCCAAGGATAAGGAAAAATACCCCCCCATCCTCAAAAAAGCTTGTACAGGCATAAGGGTTATGTTTATTCTTTGTAACTAACTGTATTTCTTTTAGATTTGTGCGAGACCCCAGGGCCAACTACAATCAATCTATGAGTGTCCTAAAGCATGTGAAGGAGGTCAATCCTGGCTTGATCAGCAAAACATCTATCATGTTAGGACTGGGGGAGTCAGATGACCAGGTTATGAAAGTACTAGAAGGTGAGTTGATATTGTAAATGTGAAGCCCTGGATGGGCCATCTCTATACATCCCCCCCCCGGGTTTACCTTATTGTATAGTGCAGTGCAAGTACATTATGGACTCTATTCTGGTCATTAGACCAAGTGGATAACTTTTCCTTTGTTATCCCATCGAACGAAGTTCGGAGGGATATAGGGAACGCCTCCGTCCGTCCGTCCGTCCGTCCGTCCGTACGTACGTACGTACGTCCGTCCGTCCGTCCGTCCGTCCGGGCAATAACTCAAATACCGTTCGCCGGATTTTGTTCATATTTTGTACACATATACCCTATGGGGGTAGAAGTTCTGCTCGAAAGCCGATTTTCAAAATGGCCGCTCATTTCAAAATGGCGGCCATTTTAGTGCTGAATTTACAGTAATTTAGGTGCAATATGTAAAACTGTAATAGCAATATGTTTTAGATGTAAAAAAATTATATAGGACATTAATTAAGCTAGAATTGTAGATATTAAAGAAGCACATGGCAGCCATCTTGAAAAATGGCGGCCTTTACTCGTTATTTTACGATTTTAAACATTGCACACTGTCTAAAGACACTTCTGGTAGAAGGTGGCCATTTTAAAAAATGGCCACCATTTTGAAAAATGGCCGCCATTTTAACCTATTTTACTATAACTCGAAAAGTAGTGAAGCGATTTTGTTCATATTTGGTATGTGAATACTATAAGGATGGCACACTGTCTAATGACACTTTTGGTAGAAGGCGGCCATTTTGAAAAATGGCCGCCATTTTAACGTATTTTACTATAACTCGAAAAGTAGTGGAGCGATTTTGTTCATATTTGGTATGTGAATACTATAAACATTGCACACTGTCTAAAGACACTTCTGGTAGAAGGTGGCCATTTTAAAAAATGGCCACCATTTTGAAAAATGGCCGCCATTTTAACCTATTTTACTATAACTCGAAAAGTAGTGAAGCGATTTTGTTCATATTTGGTATGTGAATACTATAAGGATGGCACACTGTCTAATGACACTTTTGGTAGAAGGCCGCCATTTTGAAAAATGGCCGCCATTTTAACGTATTTTACTATAACTCGAAAAGTAGTGGAGCGATTTTGTTCATATTTGGTATGTGAATACTAAAAGCATGACACACTATCCTATGACACTTTTAGTAGAAGGTGGCCATTTCAAAAAAATTTTGAAAAATGGCCGCCATTTTAATGTATTTTATAATAATTCGAAAAGTAGTGAAGCGATTTTGTTCATATTTGGTATGTGAATACTGTAAGCATGGCACACTGTCTAATGACACTTTTGGTAGAAGGCGGCCATTTAACGTATTTTACTATAACACGAAAAGTAGTGGAGCGATTTTGTTCATATTTGGTATGTGAATACTATAAGTATGGCAAATGGATGACATTTTTGGTAGAAGGTGGCCATTTTGAAAAATGCCTGCCATTTTTGCTATATACTTTGTTTGTAAAAATGCCATCCATGGCTGTTCGATGGGATTTGCTACGCTTTGGCGTTGCCGTTGTTCTGGTTTGTCTTAAGGAATTAAACTGACTCAGGGATATTACAATAATTGAACCAGGCTGTTTATTAAATTCATGTTGACAATACTTCCTCCATAGTTAAGCAATAAAATTAGATTTTTCATGTACTTTTACATTTAGATCTGAGGGAAATTGATGTAGACTGTCTAACATTGGGGCAATATATGCAGCCAACAAAGCGCCATCTACAGGTCAGTATAAGTTAACAAAAATGCAAAATGCAATCCTGTATTGAATGCTCCTATTTTCTTAAACTTTTCTGGACTAACCATTTAAGGTAACGCTAAAGTTAATCAAATGTACATAGTTATGAAAAATGCGTTTAAATGTGAAGTTTTCTTTGACATATCTCTTTAGTCAGGAAATGCATTCATATATAAGGAAAACCGATACAAAATTTTGTGACTACCAAAAAAATATGGCTGCCATTTTTTGTACTTTTGATTAACTTTACCGTTACCTTAAAGTGTCTGGGAGGAATACTTGATGTATGAAAATATACTTACCAGTAAGTTTTAATTCTATGCCAAAAATATAATTAAGTGTTTGTGTACTTGTAGGTAAAGGAATATGTTACTCCTGAGAAGTTTGCCTACTGGGAGAGCATGGGAAAGAAACTCGGCTTTGCATATACTGCTAGTGGCCCTCTAGTCAGATCCTCTTATAAAGCAGGTATGAACCAATAATATCAAATTGACTGATCATATACTGATCATTCACTGCTAGTGGCCCCCTAGTCAGATCCTCTTATAAAGCAGGTATGGACCAATCATATCAAATTGACTGATCATATACTGATCATTCACTGCTAGTGGCCCTCTAGTCAGATCCTCTTATAAAGCAGGTATGGACCAATAATATCAAATTGACTGATCATGTACTGATCATTCACTGCTAGTGGCCCTCTAGTCAGATCCCTTTATAAAGCAGGTATGGACCAATTATATCAAATTGACTGATCATATACTGATCACTCACTGCTAGTGGCCCTCTAGTCAGATCCTCTTATAAAGCAGGTATGGACCAATTATATCAAATTGATGATCATATACTGATCATTCACTGCTAGTGGCCCTCTAGTCAGATCCTCTTATAAAGCAGGTATGAACCAATAATATCAAATTGACTGATCATATACTGATCATTCACTGCTAGTGGCCCTCTAGTCAGATCCTCTTATAAAGCAGGTATGAACCAATAATATCAAATTGACTGATCATATACTGATACGAGTTGCTGTTTGATAAAGTTGATTATCGATTTAGAAACAAGTACAGATTGACCTGTGTATATTGAACATTTTTGCTGGGAAAAAATGAATGTGTTTAGGTGTTCACTAGAGAGGGTGATTTATACAGAGGTCAACACGTATGTGCATAGGAAGGGTGTCCATTAGAGACAGGTGTTCACTAGAGAGAGGTGTTCACTAAGACAGGTTTTGTGGTACATATGCCATTACCTAGTTTTCGAACAATCTGTATTCATAAGCAAGTATTACCCACATTAAGAAATCACAATTTAAAGTAATTGCAATTTGATTTAACTCCAAGACAGTCTTTTTATTATTACTGTACACCCCCAATCCGCCCTGTAAAATCACACTACTGTACGGTTCATTTAGAGTATGGTACCGTACGCTACCGTTGGATAATGGTGTCATACTGTGTTCACGGTACTGGACGGTACCATTTTGGTCTATGGTACCATATTTCACGGTACCGTACAGTACCATTGCAAAAACTATTCCGTATCCGCACTGTAAAATCACAGTACAGTATGGTTCATTTAGAGTATGGTACCGTTGGATTACGGTGTCATACAGTGTTCAAGGTACTGTACGGTACCATTTTAGTCTATGGTACCATATTTCACGGTACCGTACAGTACCATTGCCAAAACAGTTCTGTACAGTACTGTTGCAGATTGGCTGTGTAGTATCACTGACATGCCAAATTAAAACAGATACTAAATAAAGAGCAAATGCAGTGCTGTTAACATACAAGAATACAAAAATATTAAAATTCATGGATTTCAAAATAAGGCTCTATATATTTCAAGGCATGTGATTTTTGAATTGACTGTATTCCTCAGACACCACTAAAATTTGCTATCATAGCTTTTAATGTTTTCACATTGGACATTTTGTTTTTGCTAGATGTATTTGATGAGCGCTGTGCAGTTAATAGTACTAGTTACTACTTGTATATATGGTTGTGCGAAAGACAGAAAGTAATGTTTGAATTCTGTTTTCAGGAGAGTTCTTCATCAAGAACCTATTGGAAAAGAGGAGGACTTTAAATAATGAAAAAGTGAGGAGTTTAAATGATGAAAAGGGAAGAGTTTAAATGATGAAAGAGGAGAAGTTTAAATGATGAAAAAGTGAGGAGTTTAAATGATGAAAAGGGAAGAGTTTAAATGATGAAAGAGGAGGAGTTTAAATGATGAAAAAGGAGGAGTTTAATTGATGAAAGAGGAGGAGTTTAAATAATGAAAGAGGAGGAGTTTAAATGATGAAAGAGGAGGAGTTTAAATGATGAAAGAGGAGGAGTTTAAATGATGAAAGAGGGGGAGTTTAAATGGTGAAAGAGGAGACGATTAAATGATGGACAAAAGTCCATAAATGCACTATCACTGGTTCTTGATATTATATTAACTATGGAATGTGTATTCTTGCTTCTGGCTACATTTTATGCCTTACAAAGTCAGTATTCAGCCACAACAGCAAAAAATATAATAGACGTATGTCTAATACTATGTACAGTACTTGAAGACTAGAGAATGACTCCTAATCTGAAGAATATGAACAATGTGGACTGGACAGTAATTTATACATCAGTTATGTAGGTGTATGGAACACACGAAGTGTGCAAACTGCAACCAGGCTCGGAGTGACCCTGGCTCTTATTGATTATAATTTATTACTACATGTACTATGTACATGTTGGTTGCATTGACCTCAGGAGTCTGTTTGCAGTTTTCACGGACACATATGAAACGACTCATAGAAGAAAATGGCTCAGCCTTAAAAGGAAAGTGATTAGCTTTCCATATAAAAGTCAATTGGATCAGATCAGTTTGTTATTAAGTATTATATGGAGGTAGATAAATCAATAGCAATGAAGTTTACAAAAATAAGGTTTACAATTTGAGTGAGTGGAGTCAGGGGGGGGACACGGATGCTTGTTTTACTTGAGAATGTCCTGTTTTATTGATATGATCAAGCTTTGTCTATTAATTGATTTCTTGATGGAGTCATCACTTTTTAATTGGAGTCGTGACTAGCATCATAAAAATGTGGTATTAATTACAATTACATGACACGCTTTTTGACATTTTTAATAGGATTGTTTTACTATGGACTTTATGCAATTTTAATTTGAAGGATTATCTGGTATTAATTACCATTACGTGACACGCTTTTTCACATTTCTAATAGGGTTGTTTTACTATCTGACTATGGACTTCATGCAATTTTCATTTGAAGGATAATCTGCTTAAGATAAAACTGGATCTGTGACAACCCTCACCAAAATGTGTGTGATTACTTAAGGAATAAAGACCGAGATTCTATGATTTATGGCGTAATGTATGACCGAAAATTTGATTCTGTTCATTGTTAAAAGACCAAAATCGCGTAGCAATTGAGGTCTTTGACAATGGCCAGAATAAAATTTGAGGTCTATATTTGCCATAAATCATAGAATCGAGGTCTTTGTTACGATTCTAACATGATAAAACCTAAGTTTAATTCTAATGTTTTGGACATTCTATTTACCGGATTTCCTTCTAGCTAAATAGTTTGCAAAAATATCAATAATGAAACTGACGTCACATTACTATATCATATTTGACTTCATCCTATATTGTGACTAAATTGGTTCAGAGGGGGTGAGTATGCAATTGTAATAGCCATTACATTTTTTGGTCTATATTGAAATTTACAGGTCATACATACCCCAATATAGACCAATAAATCAATTGTTCTCGTTATTGTGACATCACATATCATGTTAGAATTACTGTTATATGACATGCTTTTTTGTCACCTCCACAAGTGGTGACATATTGTTATAGGCCACAAGTGGTGACATATTCTACAGTCTTAAACTTTTTTGTGGACGGTGTTTGGCATGTAACTTAAATGGTGGTTGGTGTCTAACAAATGGCAAGTGGTGACATTTTGCATGTTAATGCCTTGTTGACATTTTTATTAATAGGATTGTTGTACGTTATGGCAATTTTATTTTAATTTTGAAGGATAGTTTGTCATAGCTGAAATCATTAATATTTTAATCAGTGATATTTTATAAAAGAATTCAACATGATTTGGAAGAGCTTTATAAATGTTATAAAGATGGCTCTCACTTACATAAAAATGTTTCACAATGAACCGCGCGAGTAAATTTTCTTCATATTAGAAACTTGATGTCTGTCTGCCATGTTAATATTGGCACCAATTAGAGCAATGACGTCTGAGATAATAGTGACGTATGTATATGAATTATGAACGTATGTAACATATGCTAATGTAGTTTCAAGGTTAATTCTTTGAATAAGAGCTATCAAATCATGCCTGTAACCAGTTTTTGTCAACGGTGTTCAGTTTTTAAAAAATTCCAGGGGGTTCTAATGTGACAATTTTGGCACAAGAATCACTTGAAAGTGCACAAAATTGTAAAAAAGCATGATGTCTGAGATTATAGTGACGTATGCATATGAAGTATGAACGTATGTAACATATGCCAATTGAATGTAGTTTCAAGGTTAATTCTTTGAATAAGTGCTATCAAATCAGGCTTGTAACTAGCTTTTGTCAAGGGTGTTCAGTTTTAAAAAAATATTAGGGGGTTCAATTTTGGCCCAAAAATCACTTGAAAGTGCACAAAATTGTAAAAAATGCATGATTTTTGGAAGAATATTTGGCCAGGTGGCTAACCAGCCTGGTAATCTGTCAACAATGTATGATTTTAAAAGAATGGAGTCATTGTCGCCACATTTGTGGTTTGAATAGCACAGTCTTGTGAATGTAGAAACAGGTCCTCCAATTCCTGAATTATTCTGTTCAGATCCATCAATTTGTACAGTAGCTATTATTTATTAATACTAAATAAAATAGTCACAAAACACACACATGATTTGATGTTTTAATATTTATATATTTATTTTTTGGTAATATAATATTCTATACTAGATATTACTCTCAATGACATGGGTATAAAATACATCATTTTAAATCCTAAGTTGAAGAATTTTTTTAGTTAGCCTTTTCAAAATATTTATTCTAGTACAATATCAGTATAGAAAGATTCAGACTAGTTCAGATGCTAAATAATGGCTTTGAAACCTTGATACGATTACTAAAAAGTTCCAATCTGAATCTATCCAAACTGACACATCATCTTATTAAATCTTCTAGTCACCTACAATATTTTCCTCATCTCATACAATAATTTCATTGTCTCATACAATATTTTTTGTCTCACAATATTTTCATCATCACAGAACATGTTTTTATACTGTCTCCTACAATGTTTTTGACTCACACAGTGAGCCTATGGGATCGACTAGGCATCCGTCCATCCATCCTTCATTATTTAGAGGTTATGTCACTATCGTGGCATATATGCCCGAGGTCTCAGTGATATATGGCCCGACCTTGGGAGGGACATTGATCTCTGAGAACCGAGGGCATATGTGCCACGATAGTGACATAAACGATTTATAACATACCTATGATGATGTAGACTGGTCAGAGAGTACCGTTTTCTTATAGAATTGACAAACAAATGGTTTGAAAATGATTGAAATGAGTTTATAAAAATTGCTCGCGCAGTTTTATCTTCGATTGATTGGTTATGACGTCAGCGCCTTGACCAATCAGAAAGTTAGCGGGCGCGGGCTTTTCAAAACTTATATTGGCCCGCTGTCTTGTGTACACTTTGCACTATACATCATCATAGGTATGTTATAATATCACATATAATACTCTTTGCACTAGTACCAAAATGATTGAAAATATGTGGAAACGAGTACTTTGATAAAAACAAGTATTAAACATTCACTTTTTACTTGTAGCCACTTTACATGCATTTCTCTTGAATCCATACATTATTAGTAATCTATGGCTGTTGTATAATTACTGAAAATATGTTCCAAACGAATATTGGTCTATTTGATCATCTATCTCTACAAATTTGAAGAAAAATTCTGTATCAGAGTAAAGTATGCCACTATTTGGATTAAAATAACAGATTGGTAATTCTTCAAAACATTTAGGAAGACTTGAATTGCCCTCCATGATGACATCAGTCCTCCATGACATCAGCCCTCCATATTGACATCAGTACCCATGATGACATCAGTAAGTCTTTATTAGCACATGATTTACTCATTAAATATTACAACTTCTCTGAGTTGTACGAATTTTAAATAAATTACATTCTAAGCTATATGACATGAATATTATGCTGAGAAGGTCAGGTTTTTCAGAGAAAAACATTGTTGAATTCAGTTCACCATATCGATACCTATCCTTTGCATTGCATGATGTATTAATATGAACGTGACCAAATTAAATCGACCTGAAAATTACAAAATGTTTGCTCTTTTGAAAAATATGTTCGCAACTGAGCAAGAGCAGTTGAGTGAGTGTACATTGTATGAGGTTAAAATCTCAAAACATTCAGATGCAACATAAATATATCTGTACGCTATAAAATGCAAATTGCTTTAATTAAGTGCATGCTTTAGCACCAAATCAGCTCAATTTACACCTTTACAGTATTTGAAGCAACACTAAATTAAATGTAAAACTTGATGATTTAAGACTGAATTACATATTATACAGGGTGTACATAGAGTCTACACATTACATGTACTTTGTATTGTAATTTTAAAGCGACTTTGAGGACACTCTGTATTATAGTAGTCCACAATTGAAATATAATCAATATCATAAAGTTTTAGTTATTTAACTACAGAGTGTTACAACTATTTTATGACATTTACCACGAGAATAATAAAAAAAATAATTAGAAAAATTAAATGTTTACAAATGTATTTAAAAGAACTCAGAACAGACTGATCACAATACAGATTTTAGAAGGACCACAAATCACTATGAATAAATCACAATTAAATAAAATTATAAGAACCACTTATGCATAAAGAAATAAGACAAACCACTAATCATAATAAAAAAAAAAAATTGAACATAGATAAAATAAACCAGTTGAAATGTAGAATCTACAAGGTAGGTCTTTGTATATTGAGCATGAAACGAATAAATTTCACTGAAAAATTAAAAAAAAAGGTCTAATGAGCATATTTTGCAGTGTAAAATAACTAATAACAATAAGAGAAAGGTTTATTTTATCAACTTAGTATTGACATATGAATTGACATGGTGTTGAGCATAATTAGAAATAAAATTAAATTGAGCCATTGTTTTCACAACAGAGAAAAACAGTTAATATTGTATGTTTAAAAATCAAGTTAATATTGTATGTTTAAAAGCACTGATAACATCGTGTATATTAAATACAGTAAAACCTGTCTAATCCAAACGCCATTGGGATCAGATAAAAGTGTTTGGATTTGCAGGTTTTCAAATTTAAGCTTTTTTGAAGAGAGAAGCTCATGACAGATTTTAAAGGCATCGAGAGAAGCTTTCACAGAGACATGTTTGAATTAGTGAGTTTTCAATATTTTACTTTAAAATTTTGCTCATAAATTCAGATTTGAAAGACTTAAGAGAATTTATAACATGTAAATGATCGGATGACTTACACTTTTACTGTATGAAATAACAAAGATTCAAAGCAATAGAATTGCATAATAATTACAATTAATACAATGTATTGTAGATTGCAACAATACGAATTGTGGTAGGAAGCTCATAACTGATAAGCAGTTGAATCAAAAAACGATGTACAAATAAATCACAAACACAGGAATAGGTTTTCAGAAACTGAAGTATTTGGTATACTTTAAACATGTCAGTTGTTATTTTGGCCAAAATTTGCTATAATTGCTCCAATATGAGAATTTTACACGTCGCAAATCAATAACTTATCAAAGAACAGCCTTATTAAAACTGCGAGCAATCTTACAGATCTAGCAGCTCTCTACAAAACTGCCGGGGAATAATCCAACTTTTCCATTCTTTTGTAATGTTCCTTTAAACCAGCCGTCTTCCCGCTTTTTATGCACATATATAATATCGCCAACTTTCAGTTCTAGCTCTACATCTCCTTGTGGGGGATAAGGTACTATACATCTGTACCTGAAAAAATAGTGTTTATAACGTTACTGGATTCATTCATATTTACAGACATAAAGAGTATCAAGTCTCTTTACACGTTAAATAGATTTTGTATTGCGATTGTAGAGACTTTTTGGACACTCTGGATTTAACCTCTGAATTTGGCAGGCCCGTAGCCAGGGGGCGGGAGCGGGTTCGAGCAAAAAATTATTTTGGCCATTTTTGGGCAAAGTTGTCTAATTGAACCCTACTGGATTTTTTTAAAAAGTGACCCCCCTGGCAAATCCTGGCTACAGGCCTGTTCGATAACAATTCTCTATTTTCAATATAACTGCGCAATTCTTAAATTATCATCACCAAATTTTCACATAATACTATAGTGCTGTCCCTAGGTCTGATTTCGTTACTCGGCTCGGAAAAAAGGTTTGTGGGTATCATTTTGTTCCAGACACTCTCTAGCATAAATTCATCTTGGGTGGAGTAAAAATGTGTGGTAAACGAATTTGCTATGGGCAGTTAAAGAGGCGCCATCTATTCATTTTCAAACAGGGGGTAGGGGTATAAAATAATTTTTTAACACATTTTAATAGTAAAATGACATTGCAATACTAATAAAATCTTATCAAAAACATTATTTACAATCAGTATGAATTTTCTTGTGTGGATTAGGGTGAAAATAAGGGCATATCTTGAAATTCACTACAGGGGCGCCACCTATTTTGGTACTTCTACCACATGTAATAACTTATTTTAGATTCGTTAAGGTACGACATGTACTGATAAAATTCATTCTGAAGGACCTATATTTGTTCATACCACATACTTAAAATTAGATCAATAGCTTATGTACCGGCGGAGAAAAAAATTATTGAAATTTAAAATTGTGGTATCATGCAGGATAGGGGTGACCATATCTCACATTATTAACTTCCAAAATATGGAGCATATGTATCTCAAATGTGCTCAAACTGTTGTATGTACTCTTGCTTTGTCATAATATTACTAATAAGAAGTAGAAAAATGATTGTACATTTTAGAAATTATTAATTCTCATTTTGGCTTCTGACGTCCCAGGGGTGACCATATCTCACCTTTATAACTTCCAAAATATGGAGCATATGTATCTCAAATGTGGTCAAAATGGTGTATGTACTCTTGCTTTGTCATAATATTAGTAATAAGAAGTAAGAAAATGATTGTACATTTAAAAAAATATTAATTCTCATTTTGACTTCTGACGTCCCAGGGGTGACCATATGTCACCTTAATAACTTCCAAAATATTGAGCATATGTATCTCAAATGTGCTCAAAATGGTGTATGTACTCTTGCTTTGTCATAATATTAGTAATAAGAAGTAGAAAAATGATTGTACATTTTAGAAATTATTAATTCTCATTTTGGCTTCTGACGTCCCAGGGGTGACCATATCTCACCTTAATAACTTCCAATATATGGAGCATATGTATCTCAAATGTACTCAAAATGGTGTATGTACTCTTGCTTTGTCATAATATTATACTAATAAGATGTAGGAATATGATTATACATTTAAAACTTTTTAATTTTAGCTTCTTACGTTCCTGGGTAATCATATCGCAACATATAATAATAATAATAACTTCTAAGATATGTAACATATACGCCTCAAATATTCTCAGAAAAGTCTTGTCTTTCATATTACTAATGAAATGTAGAAAAATGATTGCATTTTTTTAAAAATTTTAATTTTAGCCTCTGGTGTCCCACCTTGATAACTCTCACGATATGCAACTTATGCATCTCAAATGTGTGCTCAAAATGGTATAAATATAGTCTTGTTTTGTCATATTTATTTAGAATCATAAAATCAACAGTTCAGAATCAATGGATTTTGACTGTCTCCTCTACAGCTACATATAATTCAGGGCAAATAATATCTGCTTTCAAATATTTGCATCTGCTCCCCAAACACCCCTTACAGGTACAATGGATGAGATTATTCCCTTGCATAACTTGGACCAAACATCTTTTGTAATCCATACAGGAATCCTTTTAGCCTATCAATAGTGGGAGTACTTTACTCCATTTATGAAGTAATGGCAAATGTTGATAAGGTGTTAATATGTTATCCTGTTGCCTGCAATATATGCACCTTGGATCATACACTGAATTAAGGGATTTTGAGTATGTAAAATACGGGAAAAGGAGCTCTTTGTAATGATAAATCTTTCTAGCCATATTCTCTAGTTTTCATGTTTGTCAACATACATTGATTGTATTGAAATATTAATTTATGATTGTGACGTCCCGCACTTCTAGGGTCCCAGAGAAGAGCTTAGCTTTTGGAACACTTGCATTACTCTTGGCATGATAGGCCATACAGTGAATACAATTGTTGAGATGGGGCAAGAACAATATAGCACATTCGACAAAAGGCAACTTGAAAACCTAACAGTACCATTTGATAGAACCATATCCAGGAACAAAGTTCTTCAGTTTATTAGGCCTCCAAAACCTCCATTCATAACAGATTATGGAAAACTATAGTTCCTCCATTAAATTAAATTTTGAATGACCATGCCAAAAATTAGATCATTAACATGCATATGCTAAAACCCAACAGTGAAAATATGCAGAACATGAACATAAATGATTGTGCAAATTAAGTAATATTTCTTCCCCACATATAAAACATAGAAATGGAACAAGGGAGAAGGTATATCATACTAATTCTCTTGTAAATTTCCTAAGATGTGCCAAGAACAAGAGTGATCTGTTTTCCTTCCAGACATCAAAACTTTATGCTAAAAAAACTGAAAGTGTCAATTTGGATTGCATACTGAAAGAGGAAATCTTATCAGTATCTACCTTCCCATGTTATTATTGCAGTTATTATCATGGCAAAACTTTAGCCCTTTCCTTATGCAATCATTGCATGTGATGCCATATCTGCATTCTAATACTGTTCTAAATCATCCGATTTCCGATCTGGATTTCTTCTGATACATGTACCATAGAATGAGACATTGCAGTTATAAAGTCATTTGTAATTCGGATATATGACAAAACATGCAAACGAGAGAATGTCAATCGGGATTAGAAGTGACTTATCGCCCTTGTAATTTAGCAGTGGGACAGTTTGGTGTATGTTTGGGCATAAATGCGCCTTTAAGGCCTAATTTTTCAGGATATTTTCAAAATTTCGGGTCAGATTTGGGGTTAAGGGGCCAATTTTGGTAAAAGAGGCTAGGCTACTCACACTACTGATAGGCTACCAGTATACAAAAGATGTTGCATCCAAGGCATGCAAAAGACTTATCGTCCATTGTTCCTGTAATATAAGGAGTGTTTGGGGAGAAGATGCAAATATTTGAAAGTAGATCTTATTGTCTCTGGGCTATATGTAGCTGAAGCCTGCAGGGGAGACAGTCCAATCCATAAATTCTGAACTTCTGATTTTATGAATCTCAATAAATATGACAAAACAAGACTATATTTATACCATTTTGGGCACACATTTGAGATGCATATGTTGCATACTGTGAGAGTTATATCAAGGTGAGATATAGTTGGCCCTGAGATGTCAGAATTGGAAGCTAAAATGAAAATTTCAATTCAAAAAAGGTGTAATAATTTTTTCTACATCTCATGAATAATATTATGACAAAGCAAGACCATATGCCCCATTTTTGGTATATTTGAGTTGTATATGTTACATAATTTTAGAAGTTATTGAGGGACCTCAGAAGCTAAAATTAAAATTTTTTAAATGTATAATCATATTCCTACATCTTATTAGTATAATATTATGAAAAAGCAAGAGTACATACACCATTTTGAGTACATTTGAGATACATATGCTCCATATTTTGGAAGTTATTAAGGTGAGATATGGTCACCCCTGGGACGTCAGAAGCCAAAATGAGAATTAATATTTTTTTAAAAGTACAATCATTTTCTTACTTCTTATTACTAATATTATGACAAAGCAAGAGTACATACACCATTTTGACCACATTTGAGATACATATGCTCCATATTTTGGAAGTTATAAAGGTGAGATATGGTCACCCCTGGGACGTCAGAAGCCAAAATGAGAATTAATAATTTCTAAAATGTACAATCATTTTTCTACTTCTTATTAGTAATATTATGACAAAGCAAGAGTACATACAACATTTTGAGCACATTTGAGATACATATGCTCCATATTTTGGAAGTTATAAAGGTGAGATATGGTCACCCCTGGGACGTCAGAAGCCAAAATGAGAATTAATAATTTCTAAAATGTACAATCATTTTTCTACTTCTTATTACTAATATTATGACAAAGCAAGAGTACATACACCATTTTGAGCACATTTGAGATACATATGCTCAATATTTTGGAAGTTGTTAAGGTGACATATGGTCACCCCTGGGACGTCAGAAGCCAAAATGAGAATTAATATTTTTTTAAAAGTACAATCATTTTCTTACTTCTTATTACTAATATTATGACAAAGCAAGAGTACATACACCATTTTGACCACATTTGAGATACATATGCTCCATATTTTGGAAGTTATAAAGGTGAGATATGGTCACCCCTGGGACGTCAGAAGCCAAAATGAGAATTAATAATTTCTAAAATGTACAATCATTTTTCTACTTCTTATTAGTAATATTATGACAAAGCAAGAGTACATACAACATTTTGAGCACATTTGAGATACATATGCTCCATATTTTGGAAGTTAATAATGTGAGATATGGTCACCCCTATCCTGCATGATACCACAATTTTAAATTTCAATAATTTTTTTCTCCGCCGGTACATAAGCTATTGATCTAATTTTAAGTATGTGGTATGAACATATATAGGTCCTTCAGAATGAATTTTTTCAGTACATTTCGTACCTTAACGAATCTAAAATAAGTTATTACACGTGGTAGAAGTACCAAAATAGGTGGCGCCCCTGTAGTGAATTTCAAGATATGCCCTTATTTTCACCCTAATCCACACAAGAAAATTCATACTGATTGTAAATAATGTTTTTGATAAGATTTTATTAGTATTGCAATGTCATTTTCCTATTAAAATGTGTTAAAAAATTATTTTGTACCCCTACCCCCTGTTTGAAAATGAATAGATGGCGCCTCTTTAACTGCCCATAGCAAATTCGTTTACCACACATTTTTACTCCACCCAAGATGAATTTATTCTAGAGAGTGTCTGGAACAAAATGATACCCACAAACCTTTTTTCCGAGCCGAGTAACGAAATCAGACCTAGGGACAGCACTACTAAGTAGTCTCAGCCAAGGAATTTTTTGAAAAAGTAAACTAATATATTTTTTCAACATGCCATATTTAAAACAATTATTATTTTAAGAAATAGTGAAAATTACTGTATGATCAAAAATGATTCACTCTTTAAAGGGATATTCCTTGCCAGACCATCTCTCTCCTAGTATAAAAGTTATAACCATATATATATACTTTCTATGTTTAGCAAAACATGGACAAATGTTTTAATATTATATAGTCAACATTGATTTCTTAAAAATGTCGTGCTAAAATCTCATAGGCTGCCATCTTTTAAGATTTCACCGAGAAAGTGATGTCTAATCCACTCAATATTGACCATATAAAAACATTTTCATGTTTTTTGCTAAATATGTAAAGAATATACATATGATGATAGCTACCATATCAGGAGAGAAATGGTCTGGCCAGGAATATCCCTTTAATATGATGCTTTAATGTCAATTAATACATGGATACATGTTAGTTATGATTTTCTCTTTTGATTTATTTGAATAAGTGTTTTCAAAATTAAGGAGTGGCCAAGCCAAGTTAACTGTTTTAATGAAATCTGCCATTTGCCAATGAGCAACCAGAAACATTCCATTTTTCCTATAATGCCTTCGGGCGATTGGAATTATGTAGTTGCTTTAAGTTTGAATAAATAAATTCTTATAAAAAAGCAACCAGAAACAAGACTGTTTACTCTGGCATGAAAAACCAGTGGGGCTAATGTGAAATGTAATTTAGGAAATTGCACCATTAACACATACTGGCTTTCCCGACCAAAATAGTCATCCCCTTCTAAATACTCCAGGTTTAAAATCCACTGCTGATTCAACTCAAATTGTATATCTAATTTTTACCATCTTAAAACATGAATGACTATCGTACAAATATATCAAAATAACACTACGTATAAGCATGACGTCTTTCTCGAGTTCAAGTAATAATAAAATAACAGTTTTGCATCATTATCACCGTCACTTTTACAATAATTAACAAATTCAGTTATGAATGGAATATTTCATAACCACAATTACAGCAATTCTGAGCTGCTATTTTCAGGTGGATAATTGCAGCTTTTACCGTTTAAGTGTTATGATGTCATCAAGCAATCGTAATTTACTCCATTCATAAAAATGATCGCCAGAAAAACATAACGATTAAGATTGAGAATAAGAATTTGAGGTCACATTGATGAACCATAATTACTCAAACTGACAGGTAAACCGTAGACCCTTAACCAGTGATCTCCCCAGCATTAAAGCAAGTGGGCGCAGCACCCACCTGAGATTTTGAAAATAGGCTTGCACCCACATAAAAATCCATTTGCACCCATTTAAAAATGAGAAAAATCATGAAAAATTGGCATGTTTTGTCCAATTTTGGTCTGAACTGTGAAAATGAGAATTTTGCACCCACCTGAAAAAATCCCGGGGAGATCACTGTCAACCTAATTTTGACTCAGACTTTGTAAAATAACCTAAAAGATATACCTCTCTCTGATCATTGGTTTTGGTTTGGAAGGTCTAGCTGGAGGAACTATGGACGCATCAACCGATGACGCTTTTTTATGACTTGGTAAAGGTGGAGCCACTGCCCCTTCTGCAGCCCCATCTATTGGTGTTGAAGCTGATCTGAAAACAAACAGTGTCATTTATTTCAAATATTTGTCAGTTATATCGCATCCAATGACAATTGTTCAAAATCTCTATTAGGCCAGTTTAAGATATGAGCAGATGCATCTGAGCATGGCAAACAATTATGAGCTCAAAGATCTCGTTAAAAAATTCAAAATCAACAGTGCAACTATGATTATTTCATAAATGTTTGACAGTTGATGGAAATCCACATGTACATATTTAGGAAAAAGAGTTTATCTAGGATTCTTAAGAATTTGACAATATAGTAAAACCTGTCAAATCTCTATAATGCTACTGGGACTGGACCATAGTGTTCAGATTATCACCTGTGTGAATCAACAGGACAAAATCAACTACAGAGTTGTTCGGCTAAACAGATTTCACTGTATGTGCAAACACATACAACTGACTCAAATCGGCAAAATCACTCACCTGACATGAATTGCACTCACTTGATATCAAATGCACTCACTTGACATAAAAATCACACTCACTTGACATGAATCACACTCACCTGACATGAATTGCACTCACTTGATATCAAATGCACTCACTTGACATAAAAATCACACTCACTTGACATGAATCACACTCACCTGACATGAATTGCACTCACCTGACATGAATTGCACTCAGGTCCTGTTCACTTGGAGGACTTTCAGGTTTTGACATTTTCCCTTTAAGCTTCTTCATAAGGCTTATTTTTTCACGCTTCTCTCTCTGTTAAAACATAAATTACAATAAATTATCACAAAATGTAACATTCCAATGGCTAATTTCATGTCTCTCTTAAAAATTACATCACATTATCACAAAATTTAACTTGCAATTCCCAACTAATATCCATACAAGTCTATACAGTTGTTTAAAAGTTAATAAAAAAACATGTCTAATTCTTACCAGCCTCATTTAAAATGTTAACACATAGATTATCTACATGTATTTTAAACATATTATTTCAATCAATCGAGAGTTTAGAAAATCATGGAAAATTTGAACATGTTTACCATTCATACAAGTTATTCATAATATAATGAAAAATAATGGAAAATTATGGATCGATAAAATGTGTTTAATAGTATTACCTTTTCTTTGGTTGAGACGGGTGTATTGAGTGGTAACGGGACACTTGATGCTCCCGTAGTTGTATGATGTGGTACGACGGTATTTCCTGTCACACGTGGTGACACCTTTGGGGCAGTAGTGGAACTAATCGGTGATGATCGACCTTTCATTGAGACATTTATATCTTTGGATTGCGAGATTTTACTGTTTTTAGAACTGTTGCTACGGTGAACATCAGAACGTGGCGATGGAGAACTATCAGAACGAGGTAGGGGTACTGCTGGTTTTCCCGTCCCCTCATTTTGTGGGGCAGGGGGCAAAGGCTTGGAGATTTTATCCGACTGAGTCTTTGTCGGTTTCGATCCCGCAGAGGCAGAACTTTTTGGTATTGATTTTGTACCACTATGTTTAGTGGGTGCAGATTTAGCACCAGAGGGCGGGCCATCACTTGGCGTCGTGCTGACAGTCGACTGTGATGTGGCCGTAGAAGCCATAGCTGCGGAGTGTAATCCAGTAGAGTTTGAGAGTAATCCAGTAGAACTTACAGGAGATTTTGACACTGAGACTGCAATACTGTGCGGCTTTACTAATCCTGGAACAGTTTTGATATGACTTGCCCCTGTGGGAGTACGAGGAGATACGGTGACCTGGGTTTGACCTTGTGAACCTTGACCTTTGCTGACCTTGTAGTCTGAACTAGCACTGGGGTCAACCAATCCTGTACCAAGGGTGGGACGATTCAAACTGATTGGCAGGTGACTCAGGGCTGTGATTGGTTGAGCTGGTGGTGTGGATGACCCTGATTGGCTACTCCGGGATGAAGTACTGGAGACAGGAGTTGGTAGTAAAGCATTTCTAAGCACAGAAGGTGCCCTGAAATCAGATTTATTTATTTTATGTAGTTATTGCCATAATATATATTACATTATACGAGGGGTGTTCCAAAATAAACTGACTCAACCTCATATGTTTCAATTTCTTATATTTCAATTGATTCAAGAATATAACCTAAAGTATAATGTTATAAATCCAACATATCGGACACCGACTGCCAAACACTGTCCCCAAAAAAGTTGAAGACAATAATTATATTTCATCACTTCTGGTGCGACATAATTACATTGAATATTGAACGATTACTAACTTGACCATTTGTACATAATTTCCGGGGAAAACACCAACATTCCCGGTACGCAAACATAGCCCCTTAAACCATCCATCCTGGCATTTTTCCTGGACAGTGTAATACTCCCCCTTGCGGATCTCAAGTTCATCCCCCTTTGCAGGTTTGTAGTTGTATAGGGCTACAAATCTACAAGAAAGCAATTCGAAATTAATATTCAGTTATCAATTGTTCATCTTCTAACTTGTAATTTATGTAGCATAGATTTTTGGTCATTTTGCAATCAAGGGAATAGAATAATGCAGTCAATAGAATAATGCAGTCAATAGAATAATGCAGTCAATAGAATAATGCAGTCAATAGAATCATGCAGTCAATAGAGTCAGTGAGTTATATCTTTCAAGTTTGACCAATTTAATTATCTTTGTCCATAAACATATACATATATGTACTTTTCTTGGAGATAATGTATGGACCTTAAAGACTAACCAGTCTTCGAGTGAATAATACAATCTTTGATCTTAAATTGGCTACACTAACACTATCCTATTACTCCTTTAAATAAAATTTCTACTAAGGCCTCAGTCACATTTGTGGCCTCAGCCTCACAAAATCGATAAAGAAAATCTACATCACACTGCTTATACCTACATTTCATTGTGCATATTTATTTCGATTTTTGGAAGCTACTGCCACCATATGGTTGCTGGAGATCAAATGTGACTAAAACATTAATAATCGTTACATGATATTACTTCTTATATACTCACAATGCTGGGGATCCTGGGGGAGGGGGAATCAATGTCTCTGGGGCACCATTGCTAGCAGCAGTTCTCACACTTTGGGGGACAGGCACCTTGAATAAAAATAAAGAACTGAAATAACAGCAACGCAAAGGCATAGCAAATCCCATCGAACAGCTTATGAGTGTCAGACAATACTGCAAGAAATCATGTCTCAAAATGGCAACCATAGATATATTGCCAACAGATAATGTGTCAGCCTTGCATGTTTTCACATAGTCATATACAGCAGTGTTCTCGCTAGGATTTTTTTGAAGTGGGTGCAAAATTCTCATTTTCAGAGTTCAATTCAAAATTGATCAAAATATGCCAATATTATATGATTTTTCTCATTTCCAAGTGGGTGCAAGTGAAATCTCAGGTGGGTGCAAGCCTATTTAATAAAATCTCAGTTGGTTGCTGCGCCCACTTGCTTTAATGCTGGGGAGATCACTGTAAAGTATCATCAAAAATCAAAATCATCCTACCATCATTTTTCAAAGAGTCACCTTTACGCAAGTTTAATATCAAACAAAAATGTGCCAAGCTGAAAGTATTCATATTATTAAAAATCAACAAACTAAATGAAAAAATATGATTATAATGATGGTATTTCTAAAAGGTAATGGATTGCTCGAAAAGCAACTAGTCCACAGCCTAATAGACAACTGGTACACTGCCCAAAAGGTAACTAGTCCATTGCCCCACAGCCAAGAGTGAAAAATAATTGTAACTGGGTAGCTGTGAGTATGAACCCTGATATTGCTTAATGAAGCAGACGAACTTATGAGATCAAAATGTAATAAAAAAATAAAAATTCATAATGCAATATAATTTTCCCATATTAACTCTACTATGAATAACTCCCATTCACATCAAAACACTATATTTGAAACTGTAAATGAAGTATATTTCATAGCAAGGCAATTAAATCTACTTTATTACTATTAATAACAATAAGTTACATATGACTCTACTATAAATAACTCTCGAAGATACGTTAGCCTCTTCGTGATCCCAAACGATGTCACAAAAATACACATATTCTATTCTTGTTTTGAATCATCAATATTAAAAGGGAAGATAATTATGATGACGTCAGCTTCAGTGACGTGCTGTTAATTCCTGTCCAAAAAAAATTTCCCTTTCTGCTGATCTCACAAAATGAGGTGTCATTTGCAAGATTCCAAATCTGGCACAAAAAGTGCAAAAATGCAAGTTTTCACTGGTTGTGACACATAAGACTGCAAAAATACATATTTCATTACCTTCTTGAATGCTCGTTTCGCAAATTTTAATTTTTTGATGCAAAATCCTCGCAAAAAAACATCACAAAATTAAAAATGTTGATGCGAAATCCTTGCGAAATCCTCACATATCCTTAGCTTTTAAATCACAAAATCCACATCTTATTTACAAAATTTAAAAAAAAGCAAATTTTTGAGGGGACAGTTAACCATGGCCAGGTTGATACCATATTATCTACGTATATTAGCGATCCACCCATTCGAGTGGAACAGAGTATCCAAACAAATAACTAGAAACTGACCTTTGACCTTAGAATGACTCATAAAGATGGAGAATTATATCGAAGATTCTGGCCTCTCGTGAACTATTTTTTGCAAATACTTAAATTGTCTTACTCATATTGATGCTGACACATGTTTGTGACAAAAAGTGAGAACAGAAATGGATCCAAAACCTCTATATATTTCCATATACATTAGTCTACAGTGTACAGTGTGACTAATAGTTAATTTTGCATTACTTATGCCTAATTTTACACTCATAGAGTGTAAAAACATTTTTCAACATGTGCAACTATGACCGCCAAGTACATGTTGAAGTGTTTTCTCCTATTAAGGCTTTTTCTCAAGTGACACTATTTATATTCAAAATTCAGACCAAATTTGGTCAAAATATGTCTATTTTCAATGATTTTCTCATTTTCACGTGGGGGCAAATAGATTCTCAGGTGGGTGCAAGCCAATATTATTAAATCTTCAAGTGGGTACAGTATTTGCTTTAATGCTCGGGGGATTGGAAGCCGTATTCAAACTCGATACTCAGTTGCCTGTCGTAGACCAATTTGGCAACAATATTACTCATATTTTGAAGACTAGAACTGCCAATGAAACTTAAATACTACAATAGTATTCGTAATGTACATCTTTAAATGAAAGAAAACCTTACAGAAATATTTTTACCAAATTGTTCCAATGCGGGCAACCGAGTACCGAGTTTGAATAATGGCTACCAATCCTCCTTGGAAGATCATTGTGTACATACATAACTATGACCAAGTACATGGAGTAATTCACTGTCACTGTAGGAGAGGTCTAATTCAATGCCCCCCCCCATACAATTTAAAAGCAATTTTTAAATATTTGCAATTGTAAACTATGACCAAGGTCTAATTCAATGCCCCCCCCCCCACATACAATTTAAAAGCGATCTTAGATATTTGCAATCTTAAACTGTGACCAAGTGGATGTAGTAATCTAAGACCACCACTGAATATACGTACACATATCATCACATGAGAGGTCTTAGTCACTGCCTCCCAGACCCGCTACATCACATTTGAATCATTATTACAACAATTAAGGAATAATAAATTCAAACTGAGAGAGTTTTCTAATCATGATTGAGAGAAGCGGTTCTTGTCTCTTTCACAAAGATAAATTACACATAATAATGTAACAGCTTTTATTCATTATTGCAATTCATAATTTGAATGCAACAACGCACATAAAGTGAACAAAATCAAAAAAACATCAAGTAAACTGGTCCCCCACCTGGTTATAAAGATGTTACGACAGCGATGAACACTTAAATTGTGAACACCTAAACACCTAACCCAAACACTGTTAATTAAGCCCAGGAGTGTTTCAATTAGATTAATTTTACTGTACATACAGCAGAACCTTTTAATCTGAGCACTGCTCTAATCTATATGCCTTTCAATGTTAACACATTTTCTTGGTCCCAAATTTGTCATCTCCTATTGACCCACATATTTAACAACATATTTACATGCAAAATGTCACCACCTGCCATTTGTTACAGAAGCTGAACACCATCTACAACTATTACAATATGTCAACACTTCTGGTGACATAAAAACCTTGAGATGTGAACACAATGGCTTCATTAGCAGCAGGCAACAGGCATTTATCACCGGTTGTTTTCACAAAATCGCCTGTTGTTTTGAGAGACTTTTCAACTTCTCCATGTTAAATTTATGATTTCCATCATTTTTGCCCGTTCTTTTCGTTTATTTAGCCTGTTGTTAGAAATTCTAGTGAAACCCCTGTGAACACCTGCTAATCTGAACACATTCGGTCAGTCTCAATGGTGATCAGATTAGACAGGTTTTACTGTATACATTCTGTTCTTACCTTTGACGATTGTGAGCTTGGTTTTGACACTATGATGGAAGACGACAGTTGTGGTGGGCTGACACTAGATGTCACTATAGCAGCTGAGGCTGGCACCAAATTGTTTCCTATTGCTGTTGTTATGGTAACACTACTTGTGATTTCCATAGAGTGGCGCTGTGAAGTCCTCGGTACAATCGCTTCAGTTGGGCTGAGAGTATTTAAGGAGTGTCGCTTTGGTGATCTTTGAACGGCAGCAGGATTTATATTTGTTCTATGTGTTACCATGCCGATGGAACTGGACGAAAGTTGAGGCTGGTTAAATCGAGATGATGTGTTGGCCACTGTGGGAGATGTCGTTGTTGTTGTCGCCTGAACATTTTGAATGCTGCACCAAAAAAATGATTGTTAACATTAAGTATTCAATTCAATTCAATTTATTCCTTAATAATATAATAAATAAAATACAGAACATATAAAAATATGTACATGTACTCAAATAATCAATTGACTAAAGACTTTTATTGCTTTTTAATCATGTTAAAAGAAACTATGGTTGATTTCAACGGACAGGTTTATTGCCAGTTGAATGTAACTGCACCATATCAATTCATACATTATATTAAAAAAATCTTAAATAAATTAAAGGATGTTGTTCAATTAACCACAGATACTAGTTTTCTGCATCAAAATTCTGCAAAAAATTCTGCAAGAAAAAAAGCAAACTCTGCAAGGAGAAAATCGAAATTCTGCACAAATTTTCAAAAAAAGTCCAAATTCTGCAATCTTTTAAAACGATGAAAATTGACGTAGCAAGGGATTTAAAAGTGCCGGAAGTCAACTACTTTCTAGGTAAGAACTGCGCGTCATTAGCGAACTCGCTTTAGTGAATTTAAACGTGATAGAATGTTGAATTTCACGGTGAAATCGTACTTGTACTCAATAATGATTGATTGTTGGACATAAACAGACACTCTTCAAATACCCCGCAAAGGTAGGAGATCGTAAATTATGTAATTTCTGGAAATTCTGGTAATTCCGCGGGATTTTCATGAAAATCAGGGATTCTGCAAAAATATGAAGTTTTGTCAAATTCCGTCCACGCCGCGGAATTACGGAATACTAGTATCTATGATTACCAATAGCAGTATGAACAAAGTTAACTTCATTAGGGGATGGGGTAAAAGATAGTGTAAGTGAAGTGTTGATTTTTTTTAAATATTCAAGGAGGCCCGTAGCCAGGATTTGCCAAGGGGGGTTCACCTTTTGAAAAATTCCAGGGGGAGTTCACTTGTGACAATGTTGGTCCAAAAATGGCCAGAATCACTAAAAAGGCTTTTAATAATCATATAATCACTTTATAATTGAACAAAATAACTTTTGTAAGTGCGTAACTTTAAATTATGAAAATAAACTAGATAACGGCAACTCCGCGGAGTAGCAAATCCCAACGAACAAAATATCAATTACCGAATTCCAATCAATTATACTCATTACTTTGGTTGAAAATGAAAAAATTAGATTTTAGAATTGCGAATTCCTGCAAAGCAGCCATTTTGAATTTTCTGAGGTACAAATCTGAAAAATAATACCATAATTGTGATCTACTCCAAAATTCCTTCAATTTGAGTATAATATAGCCATACTTTGAAGGGATCGAAAAATTATTGCGAAATCGTACATTAGACGGCCATTTTGAATTTTACGAGGCTCCAATCAGAAAAAAATACAATATTTGCAATCTACTCTTAATTGCCTTTCATTTGAGTATAATAAAGCTATACTTCAGAAAGATCTAAAAATTAGCGAAAATTTCTGTTTTCCTGTCCCCCCATACATGGCCCCTGGGGGTCAGGATGAAAAACACAGAATATATGTGAAATAGATAAATGTTGTGAATACACTTCCAAAATTTCAAACAATAATATTAATTACTTTGGTTTAGAATGAAACATTTATGATTTTTGCGAAAAAGTCCCGTCATTTTTAAAGCGGCGGCCATCTTGAAAAATTTTTTTTTTGCGTAAAACTATTCACCAATATACATCTTTCCACTAAATATGAAAAAAATCTGTCAACTAATATTTGAGTTATCTTCCGGACAGACGGACGGACTGACTGACTGACTGACTGACTGACGGACTGACAGACTGACGGACAGACGGACGGAGGGCTTCACTATATCCCTAACGAACTTCCTTCGTTGGGATAACAAGGGATGAAGTGTTTTACCTGAGTTTGGTTGGAATAGGGTTTTTGTTGATCAGAGACTTAGCAGCATCATTCATCTGAAAATGAAACAAACACATTTTACACCCCCAAAATGCAATCTGAATTTCAACACTGTTTCGGTGCCATTTCGGCACCAAATGGACTGACTAGTCCGGTGGCAAATTTTGGTGTCGAAAGGTTTCGGTGCCGGAACGGTGTCGAAACGGTGCTCGAACAGAGCCGAATTTTTTCGATGCCGAAACGGCGGCAAATTATATTGGCTGTGTAGGCCTATAAATCTTGAATTGAACTGACAGTCGTCCATATCTTCAAATATCTTACAAGAAAATAGAAATCAATTTTATGGGCATGCCGTGTCTTGAATCATTCATTGCTGGTAACAAGGCCCAGGAACATGTATAAAAATTGAGTTGAATACACCAAGTAAAGAGCTTTTTACTTGGTGTATTCGACTCAATTTTTATACATGTTCCTGGGACTATGGCTGGTAATTATGATTGGTTGGGACTCATAGGACACCATTTCTCAATACAAAAAATTAAGATTCTTGAAAATTCAACAACATATCAAATACATTTCAACTGGACTTCAAAATATTTTTATCAATAACTTACCTCAACAAACGACATTGGGAATATTCCAATTCTATCAGACATTTTGCCCTCTGCCCAATTGGAATCGACTCTCTTGATGACCGTAACCATCTCATCCTGAAGTAAGAAATGTTATGTTTTACTTTATGATTTAACCACATGATAATGCATGAGTTACCTTGTATACACTTAATCAAAGACATCTGGCCAAGATCTGGCACCCAGCCGATTGAGTGTTTTGATCAATATTGTATTCATTTTTAACAAAATACTCAATCGCTCGGGCGCCGAAGAGAAAATCGGAGCAAATGTGACTCAGGCATTAGACATGTATTTTAGAGAAAAAGAATCCAAGAGGCACAAAATAGTAAAAAATAATAATAAAAAAAACAGTTTGGCGCCATGCATCAATCTAAAAGCATTTAAAATAGGGTTTATTTCCACTGTCAAATTGGAATGTCTACCAAAAGATTAACGACATGTTATGAACTGGTGAGGTTATAATGGATTCAAAGTGCAAAAATGGATGAAAAATTCTCCTAAATAATCAATGTGTTTTAAGTATCTATAAATTTCCTGATTTTTTTTTTAAATCGACTATTGCTTACCTTTTTAAAAGTCAGACAGTCTTTTTCATTTTCTCCATCATTCAGCTGGAAATCATATAAAGCTTTGGCTTGTGGCATCTCCTGCGCCAACGGAGTAATGATCTGCAATAGAGAATATGAAAATATCAGCTGGAAATCATATAAAGCTTTGGCTTGTGGCATCTCTTAGGCCAATTGAGTAATGATCTGCAACAGAAAATATCAGTTTCAAAACAATGATCAGTGTTTCTTTTCATGTGGTTTGGGATAGCTGTTTTTTGCTGTGTTGTATTGTATTGTATTGTATTTTATCTTGGTGACCGTCATATTTGGCGAGCAATACCTCATTGGTATATTCCGTATTTACGCATTTTTTTACATTCGAAGACAGAGCTAGAAACCTCTCCTTGGAGAAGCCCTGTGTTCTTTTGTGTGCATGGGTACATAGACATACAAGTACACACCAAAGCCTTTTATATGAGTCAGGAACCACTCAGTCAAACACCCAGAATTACATAACACACAAACAAACTTGTCTGAACCAGGAATGGAACCCGGGGCCAAGCGATAGTGGTAACCTTGACTCTGCCACTGAGCCATAGCGGGTGTTCTGGAACAATTTTTGATCCTTTTCTTTTGTCACAGGTGCATATTATTAGTCAGGCATCAAGCTCCTGTAGGTATTCCTCATCCTCTCAACCACAACTTCCAGTTTTCTAAGTGGAAAAATCATGGGCATCCCCAGGGGATAGGATGGGGGTATGCATTGGGTGTGACTGGAATTTTCAAGTGCAAGCTATGATGATATAGATGTAGACGCACCCCTTGGGAAAACCTGGGGGCAAATCCAAATCTTTTTAACATGTGGATAGAATGGTTGAAGTTACATTTTCTTTGTCCTTCAAAACAATTATCGAGGCCCAATATTATGTTGATATTAATCGCATCTTTCTGTTGATACCTATAGTTCCTGCTGAGGTAATTACTTTTTAATTGAACAATCAGACAAGAACGCGGAGGGTCTGTGCGTCCGAGCTGATCACTGGAGATAATGAAACATAACGTAAGATCATGTTAGTTCCGTTTAAAAACCATACAGTAATCAATTGCTTATAGGTACGCGGACTAGTTTTTAAGGTAATCAAAATCTCAAACCAACATTTTCAAATCTCAGTTTGGCAAAAAAATAGTCACACAGGAAGAATAAAAGCTCAATTAAAAATGTAAAAAAGTCACACAGGAAGAATAAAAGCTCAATTAAAAATGTAAAAAATAGTCACACAGGAACAACAAAAGCTCAATTAAAATCATTAACAACAGAGTTAGTAGTTATCAAGCACACATAGCCAAATATAAGTGGCACAATATTATCAGTCAATTATGCACAAGGAGCAAAGGGGGGGGGGGGGGCTATATACATTTGGTGTAAAAAGGTCCCCTTAAGTACATCCTCAGTTCTCCATGTAAAATTGTTTTTGTCTTTACTATATACCAAGTATAATTATTAACCTTAATATGGTTAGAACAGAGGCATAATTCAAATTTTTGCCCAAAATTTCATAAATTTTACTCAAAATTGATTATACAATCTGTTTATATATGATTGTTCTGCCAAAAGGACCCCTGGAGCAAAAATCGTTTATTACCATTAACAGTAAGTCATTGATTTAAAGTAGACCCTAGGAGAGGATAGAGCCCCATCATCTAGCCACAGGTCACCCTCTGGGTGTTAAAGATGATAACATTTTTACATTGGGAATGGAGTGCCTAGTCTTGCTCAAAGACTGTATCCACCCCCCCCCCCCGTCATCTTCACTCTCTTTACCTGGCAATATATATAATATATCTCTCTAGAGAGAAGGATAAAAGGGGGGGGGGAGTACAGGGTCTTTTAAGCAAGACTATGGAGTGCCGATAGGGCAATGCATTGACCACCAATCGATTTGATATGATAGATTAACATATCTCTAGAGCCTATATATACATAAGCTGTAAAACTTCAAAACACGCAGACAGCAATGAACCACTGAGCATATGTTCAATTCAAATCCAAAGAAGGAATCTGTTACAGACAACAAACGTTGACCACCAACACGGATCGCCATCCACAAAATGTTGGAGACCATAACAATATGTCTAACATACTAAAGCCAGGAATAGACTTATTATGAATGTGTGAAAACAGGTTTCTATCATTATATAAGTCGGGTGACCCAATGCGATAATCTACCTGTACATAAGTATTAAGTTGGGGTGAACAATTGTGTATTGTTTACCTGTACATAAGTATTAAGTTGGGGTGAACAATTGCGTATTGTTAACCTGTACATGAGTATTAAGTTGGGGTGAACAATTGTGTATTGTTCACCTGTACATAAGAATTAAGTTGGGGTGAACAATTGTGTATTGTTCACCTGTACATAAGTATTATGTTGGGGTGAACAACTGCGTATTGTTTACCTGTACATAAGTATTAAGTTGGGGTGAACATTGTGTATTGTTTACCTGTACATAAGTATTAAGTTGGGATGAACAATTGTGTATTGTTTACCTGTACATAAGTATTAAGTTGTGGTGAACAATTCTGATTGTTTACCTGTACATAAGTAGCAGGGAAGAAGCCATGTAGTCCGCCGTGCTCTCCATGGAACCAATTTTCATCAACCTGTTTTCTCAAAATAACAATGTCCCCCTTCTTAAATGTCAGGTCCCTGAAAAATATGAAGCAGAATATTAAGGGTATTGTGAATATATGAAAGAAATATGAAGGGTATTATGGAATACTAAGTTTTTGTTTAAAAATGGAAAGCTTGGAAAAAGGAATGAGAAGATGCATTTATTTAAATGTTTTTGAAAAAATTGACTTTTTGGGAAAAAAGATTTTGTAAAAATCAAAAATATGGAAATAAAATATGGAGATGAACAGGGAAAATGATTTTTTCAGCAGGAATTTTTTCAATATAAATTATATTTCCTGGTGTTATTCCCCGAATAAGTAAAAGTATAAATGTACTATACACATACCCTGGTTCTTTGGCATCATAGTTATACAGTGCTTTAGCACATGGCTGATTGATAGCTGGTACAACCTGAAACACAACAACATATGGGATATCAATAAAATGATGCATGTTATAAATGATTATGCTTTATCATATGGGTTGTATATATTAGTCTTGCTTCAAGGCTCTCATGGGCGTAGCGCTATATTTCTAAGTAGTACGCCACCGCGGGAACAATAGTTGAGCGAAGCAAAAAACTAGCATTTAGGGAAGTCTGGGGGTTCTCCCCCAGGAAAATTTTGAAATTTGATTGTATTTAGAGCGAATTTGCAACCATCTGGTACGCCTGTGCGTACCCAGCGTACTGGGCGCTACGCCTATGGCTCTGGAAACACTCCTTTTCTTTACCTATTTGTGTATGAGGAATGGAGTCAAGTAGTGAAACATATTCCGCAAACATAAGTTTGAATTATACAGATATGTTATTTAAATCATTTTCGATATACCTTTTTCAACTTTTCTAAAAAAGTGTGGGCCAAATTTCCATTGATGCCATGTTAAAATTCTTTAAAACCTTGGTTTATTCATGCGACAACCAAAAGTTTCCTGATTAATCACAATGTGTACATAACAGTCAACCCGCCATTTCAGTTAAAAATAGATTCAACGAATGCTTTTTGATAAATTGTTAAATAAAGTCAAGTGGCTATCGTAAGTTTTTAACATGGAAGCTTATGGCAGTTTGGCCCACACAAAAGGAATAAAAACAAGTAGTGACATCTATTGGTACTTTCTGGAAAAGTTGCTTGGAAAGTCTGATTTGAAATTTTTTTATATTATACTGAAATTAATAGTGAAACATCATTCCAATATAAAATTGCTGATTTTTTTAACAGTAGTTACCGAAGTTTCAATATGGAGTACAGCATTATAGCAAATTTCACACGTACGTTTTTGATACAAATTACTTATTACTTCAAAATTCAAGGGAACGTCACTATGTCACAATCTCAGTGTTATATGCGTCATTCGAGGTTTCACACCTCATTACGACAATTGCTTCTGCTATAAAACTGACATTCAAATAGAATCTACCAATAGAGGAAAAAGAACATACAAGAAGCAACATCAACAAATCAAAGAATATTCGCGAATCATTTCAACAAGATTTGAAACATTTTTCTCTTGTTTCAAGTTAACTTCAACCTGGCCAGTCTCAAATAGAATTGTTGAACTGAAATAATAAACGTAAAATGGAAGCCATGATGCCGTGCAAAACAGAGACAATAAATATAAAAGAAGCTTGGACGCAGAAACAAGAACGCAAAAATAATCTGAGTATCGCACTGCCTACGATTCAGAAAAAAAGGAACCTCACAGGTGTCTCGCAAAATCAGAATGACAAATTTGGGGGCAAGAAAAAAGGTAATGACTTCTCAAAAGATCGACGACCATCAAAATGTAAAGAAATTACATTAAAATTGACAAGGATGAGCACAAAAAGTGGAACGGAACATTTTATAACAAGTATGACTGAACGAGAAATCTCCGATAGTACGGACAGCTGTAGTGGAGGCAACCTGACCCCATTAATGGAACGATTCTTAGCAGACTCCACTAAGGAAAATATGGCCTTTAAAAATAGAAGGACAAGTATACAGAGACGAATTGGATGTAGAGATGAATACAAAGAAGAAAAATCGTGCTCCATGACAAAAGGAGAGATTGAGGCCTTCACCGAACAAGAAGGTATTTTATCTTTCTACTCAAGTGCTAACGCGAGCACTTCAGCCGCAAACTCTGAATGGCAAGATGTTAAGGGGTCACTTTACCCCCAATTAACAAACAGAAATCTTCACGTTCCTCAAAATCAATGGACATAAAATCAGAAACAAGCCCGACATATAACTATCGAAAATGCAGTAACAGTGATTCATCAGGTGCCTCACAAATACCGAATTCACCGATCTACTCGGACGTAAGTCTTAATGGCCTATTCTGCTCTGAGGGAACATATAGCACTGCCTCATTATCGCCAATGCTATCGGTGATTAATCCTGAGGATCCCGTCTCTCCTAGCCAATTAGATGTTACCACTCACAAATATCCTCGACGAAATTCAGAGAACAATACTACAGAATCTGAGCATCATGGAGTTTTCCCTCGCTGTTTCTCAATGTGCTGCCTTTCGAGAAATTCAGACCGGAGACATTCACTATATTCTGATGAAGAGATTGACAATTGTCGTTGTATAAAAAGTCTTCCTAACATTGATAACATGTGTCATAAATCAGGGTCTACACGTGTCAACAGTTTCAATTCTTCCCGTGGCCAAACTTCTACACGTGTCAACAGTTTCAATTCTTCCTGTGGCAGAACTAAATACAAAACGAAAGATAATTAAGATAAACTTCAATATATTGATCAATATTCATGTAAATAACTCTATATTAACACATTTGTAATAATTATCAGTTGTAAATACAGTGGTACATTGAAAAATGAAATTCTTGTACATATTGGATAAATGATAACAATTCACAATTTTAAATATTTTAGCTTGTGATTAGCCATACACCCCCTGGGATGTCTTTATCACTGTTATGTAGATATGTTTTTAATAAATAAATTAAAAAAATAAAATAAAAATAATTACAAAGTCTAAAATATGCCCCGTCTTCTATTGACTGATTTCTTCAACATTAAACAGACAATCATAAAGAAGAGGAGGGAAACCCCCGGAGCTTTAATGCCGACAGACATATTACATCTCTTTATTCTCACTAGTTAGTTCTTGAATATAACACATTGATGTGATCAGAAATAAACATAGTTTTATTTGAAGCATTATTAGAAAATTTTGAATACGCTATTTTTGTTTGTCGCTTTTGGACCGATCAGGATGGTGGGGCATCTCAATACAGATTTACATTATAGACGTACGTCATCTTTGAACCCTGGGGTTTCTCTCCCTCTTATCATAAAGGAATAATCCAGGTTGAATTCCTTTGTTCCCTTTGCAAAAATATTATGTTTTCATAATGCCTTAATTTCCACTAAACACCCATATGCATTAATCATCAAAGAGATCAATATGAATTTCTGTGTCTGTTATGATGAGTTTAATCCTATTAGAAGATGATTGTTTCATGTTACAGACAGCTGGGGAAGTGTTGTAATCTGCTACAAACACATGAAAATTTGCCAAGTCTGAATACTCTTTATATCCACAACTTAACAACACTATCCTCTAACAATGCAGATGATTTACAATTTTGATGCTGTCATGTTATCTTGCAGGTCCTAATGTGTAACAAGTTTCGATTTGAAATTCTAGGTACTATGGGTCATTCTGATAATCACATTTTTTCACACCAAGGCCAAGGGACATGATAATATTAGACTAAGGAGAAAGCAGCTCGGCTTTGACCTTATCGAGAATGCAGCTCATTCACAAACTTGACAAAATCCTCATGGTTTTTTGGCTTGTATAAAATAACTGTCACATTAGCTATGTGGGCTCACCTTATAATTTTGGGCATTACTTTTTTAATAAATTAATCACTTTTTGTATTTTGTATGATGGGAGATATCTTGCTGTAAAACTATTTGTTTTGACCACCGTGTATCCATGCCATGCTATCTCCTCTGCTCTACGGTGGCGAACAGTGACCCTACATGGCCTAAAGCCGTAGTCACATTTGCTCTACAGCGGTCGTATGGCAGCCGTAGATTCAAAAAATCGTTACATCTCATTCTGATACTCATAGCATCTTTCTGTTTCACCTGAAACAGGGCTGAGGATATTTGAGTTGTCATGGTTTATCATGATGGTTACATCTAGTGATGTGATGTACATGGTACTGCTTACCATTATATTTAGTGCTAGTGCTGCATATTTCTCTTGATTTTGAGAAGCTACAGCTGCAGTAGATCAAATGTGACTGAGGCATGGGTGTGATAGCTCCATAAGGGACCAGACAGACAGTCATTATAGGACAAAAAACTGTCTCCCTAATATAGCAAGATCTATTTGGTATACCAGGCCCATAGCCAGGATTTGCCAAGGGGGTTCACTTTTTGAAAAATTCCAGGGGGGGTTCACTTGTGATAATTTTAGTCCAAAAATGGCCAAAATCACTTAAAAAGTGCTCAGAATGGTGAAAAACTGCATAATTTTGAAAGATTTTTTGGCCAGGGGGGGGGGGGGGTGCGCTCCTACCCATCGAACCCCCTCTGGTTATGGGCCTGTTTACTGTATCCTATTTCATTCATAGAAATACAGTTCAGATAAACAGAGTTAATAGATTAGTTCTAGTGATGGCCAGTAGCATAACACTGCTAATTACTACAACAGACAAAACTAAAGCTCTCACAAAATATTGCAGTACATATATCACATGGAAATAGTGTCTAAAATGCATATTATCTATTATTACTACTTTTTGGAAATACTTTAGATGAGTCACTCAAATTTTGGAGTGAGAACCCCTTGATTTTGTTACATTTTAATAATACAAGTATTTCCTTCTGTTTGGAAACTTGATTTAATTTGTTTTATTTAATGAGGTAACTGGAGAAAAATAATATAACAGTAAATTTCAGAAAACAAGTCTACAAAATTACCATCCACAGTTGCAATCTCTCTCAATAACCCCCCCCCCTTACCCATTTCTCAAAATGATAAATATCTCTACAAGGGTAGAATAAAGCCATGCCACCCAGAGTATGTATAAGTGTGATGCAATTTGGATTGAGTTACACGGACTTCCTCCAGACCACCTCACAAACTTCCTTGTGGATTTGTGTGAAAAAGGAAGAGTATGCTATCTGTTTATTTACATGTCTTCTTGGAGAGATTCCTAAGTTCTAGAAGAGATTTCAACATATGATTCAACTAAGTAGGCAATAACAAGCTTCAGCTTGTGCTTTAAAATTACTTAATATGCAGTTGAAAATTATGTGATTTTTCTACCCTGAGCGCAGAGCTTCATTGTGAGATCCACAGCCTTTACTATCCTTTTGGAATAGTTCAAAAGCGTTAGGTAAAGAGAGACTCTGATAAATCAGAATGGCAGAGCTTAGCTTTACTTAAATAAGGAACCTCTGAACAACATAAGACAGTTTTACAGTTCAGAGACCTTCGTCCCCATCCCTCTTCTAATACTGGTGGCCATCACAGCCCAGATCATAAATCAATTCAAACCAGCCATGCTGACATTTTTTAACCTATCAATGAGCAGAAACAAACATGTTTAATACGGAGGCCTATGGCAGTCTGGCCCACACAAAAGGAATAAAAACAATAATAATGTTTTATATTGGTCAATACTGGATAAACAATGGTTCATAGGAAATGACCAGAAAATTGTCCTTCTGGTAACGACAAGCTGTGATTGACCCGGTGAATCTATCAAAGGATCATCTGTAACTCAAAAGGTATAGATGAAGCCATCTTTTGAGAAGCAAAATGAAAAGAATGTGAAAAGTTTTGATTTTGCTACCAGAAGAGAAATTTGAAAATCATAAAATAAGAAGGCTTTCATCAATTGAACATTAGGTGAATTTGAAAGGGGAATATACAGGGTGTCTATAAAATCTCTTTCCATAACAATACTAAGTCTGTGTAAGGTGGGAAGAGACTTTATGGACGCCCTGTAGACAGTCTGTGGTTTATTGAGATTTATTACAAATAATCTTTCTATACAGCCAAATACCCCATTCCTCTTAAAAAGTCATTTTCCCCCAATTCCTCCTAAAAAGTAATTTCCCTCAAACAAAAACATACAGTTAGTATCATGATAACATTTACAGGGTGGCAAAGTTGAGTTGGTATATTATACATTTAAAACTGTCATCCTGATTGTACATTTCAAACTTCTATTCCTCTACAATGTCAATGATTTATATCCATTTTCTTACATTTCTTATACTCAATGAAGTAAGGATCTACTGAATATATACTTAGATTATACTGATATTTCCGTTTTAACTCTACAATTAAAAACATAATTCCTGTGAAATTTTACTCATGGGAGGATATCAGTTGTTTTATAAACAGTTCCAATCTTTGTACAACTTTCCAGCTCAAGTTCGGTTCTAAGTTATCCTGGCAAAAATAATGATCAATTTGGTGAATAAATACTCTGCTTTGGCTTACTACTACAGGTTTAAGTTGGCTAAAGTTACATGTTTAAAACAGCATTTATCAGTCTAGTATAATTATATCCTGCAGTGTAGATCTGGTTTTCGCACTGTAAAGTTACTTGATGCTTTGCACTCTTGCAGAGACCATGTGGCAAAGTATATATGGGAATGACTAAAATTGCTCAAGCAAAAAGGGAAAACACCTGGAGCTAGCTAAAAAAAGAAAACCCTTGCACGGTAAAACCTGGAACTGACAGAATAAAGAAAACCCTTTATAAAACTTCAAACTGGCAAAAATGTTCCCATTGAAAACCCAGTTCCTACATTGAAATCTTTCGTGTTTAGCACCTCTAGTTATTTCATAAACCAAAATGCTCATCTACTAAATCAACAATTCCTAAAATGTTAACTGAGAAACAAGAAAGTATTGAAATGAAAATATTGCACTAAAAATCATAAAATGTTATACTAAAACAAAATAAAATCATCCACATAAAAAAATCCTCGGGAGACGATTGAAACCCTTATAACCTTAATTCAACAAAAAAGTAAAACTGGTTAGAAAACGATTGAACATGAAAATGTGGATATGTATAAAAAAAATAAAATAAAGAAAACGAAGAAGAAATTCAGTTATTACTAGTTTCATTTTAAATCTTCAGATAACTGTACATGAAATTGCATTATGACGTAATAAATAAATTTTTGTATATATTTTATTTTTTCATGAACATCCAGTATAAAAAGTAAAACACAAGACTGGTTAAAAACTGAAAATACTAATATTTTAAAAATTATCTGAGGATGCAACCCTTTTGACAAAGAAGATGGTAGGTACATTACTTGACCAGGTCATCCTCCCATGCTTTGATGTAGAAATATATTCTAATACAGACAGTGAATCTTATTTGAACTTGAGGCTTTAGCTTTTGCTGAACTATAATTTGCAAGATGTATGATACAGCTTATTTAACTAATGGACTGTGGCTGTTGATTATGGCAATATATCTCTCCATATAATTTCACCCACATATTACCGACAAAAATAACAAACCTTGACAACTTTCTTATTTTAAAGAAGTTCAAACTAATATCATATTGATTAAATAACATTGTTATAATATAGATTTTGTTTTCACCCGAGTACTGCAACAATGATAAATGAACTACTACTTTTTTCAAGGCCTGACTTCGTCGCTAAGATGCTAAATATAAGAGTTAGCTGACGTTTGGGAGTCTGACTTACCTTCTAAAGGTTAGAACCCGAATCTTAATGAAACCATATCACCTTTGTTCCGTCGATGATGATGCATAAACAAAGCATTTGATAGAAATTAGTGTAAATGCTTTTCCGACTTTTTCATTTTTCATCAATGTTGACCTCCGGGAAGGCGTTGTAGTTATCACGAAATAACGCATTGACCCTTGAACTTTACTTTGTTGACGTGTCAACCAAGCATGTCTGGTGTGAAAATTAAAAGAATATTAAGCAATGTTCTACATCCGCCAAGCTACGTGAAGTAGTCAATATTTAAAATTACCAATTTCAAGTGAAGTACGCAACAAACGAAACTGCGTGATCTACACTCCCACTATTGGTCTGAATGAAATGCTACGTAGAAATATGAGCCGTCTGCTGTATTAGTCGATTAATAGAGTAAGACCTGTTGGTGATGCTTTATAATTTAGACCAAAACATTGAAGAACAAACGAACCTGTAAATCGTGAAAACAACGAACAAATATTCGGTTTTCACATATGTTCGGTAATTTTTCGTATTGAAACTTCCGGAACTTACAAGGAAATCATTCATTTTCTCGGTCCATGATTTACCTCTTGGATGTTGTGGCAAATGCTCCATGGTTGACGGAACAAAGGTGATATGGTTTCATTAAGATTCAGGTTCTAACCTTTAGAAGGTAAGTCAGACTCCCAAACGTCAGCTAACTCTTATATTTAGCATCTTAGCGACGAAGTCAGGCCTTGAAAAAAGTAGTAAATGATAGATTACCCTAAATATGTATAAGTATCACTTTAGAAATTTTTGTAAATTATGTGTCTCAAAAAGAAAATGATCTACTTCTAATGGTAAACTACCAACTAGCAGAATTACAATGGTTTGAACAAATAAATTTTTTTAGAGAGTCATATATTGTATGAGTAGACAAGTATTGTTTGTCTATATTCATCCTCCAAACACAGACCTCCAGAACTCATACCTTGTTCTTGGATGATGTATGGAGCCCTGAGTTTGAGGATACTCTATATCATGAGCTACAGATTGATAGTAGTTTACAGTTACAGTGATAGTATGTCGCCATAATGTAGTAAGGACTGTGCCTGAAAACAATTATTACCTTTGTACTTATTGGGAGACGTGTTACAGTTGATGCCGAACTTGATGATCCATGGTTCGGAGAACCCGTTTTACTACTTTTGTTGCCAGTCTTTATTTGTTCGAGAAGTCGCATCAGCAAGATATTCGACGGTAACTCCTCAACTGGAGTCTCGACCAGCAATCGGCATTCTGGGCATCGTAGCTCTTGCTTAGTTCCTACGATTTCTTCAAGACAGCGTTTACAAAAAGTATGCTGGCAGGGTAGAACTTTAGAAGTGACGTCTAGCACGTCAAGGCAAACTGAACACTCTAAGAGTTCATTCAGGGAGTGTTCATCCATTGTGACACTCTTTAACAGTTTAGTAAGATGGTCATGGTGTTAGACGTGTCATCCATCACGTTTCTGTCATTTTGCTAATGTGATTAATTCCACTGTGAGTGAGTGAGTGTGATGTGAGGAAATAAAAAAAAAGTTTGAAATGAGTTACTTCCGGTACCTAAACGGCTTCAAAAGTGGCGTATTGTGCAGAATAAACATATCCGTACTTGGTGAAAGGAGTCATCAATACTTCACGTTGTCATAAATATTGCGTAGGTATACACTACGCGCGTAAATAGTCTACATTTCCAAGTTTTATTGAAGTTTTGATTCTCGCCATTTTGGTTTGCATTCCTGAGTAGCCTGTTTACACAGCAGGTGCGCAGTTGAGCATGATAAAATAGTCCGCTCTATTCAAACTCTATTGATTTTAATGCCAGATGTAAATTATATAAATAAAAAGTAATTAAACTATGTCAAAAAATTGTAAAACTTATAGGAATCACTTAATAAACAATATTTAAAATCAAGGACTACTTCCTGAAATGGCGGACCGATTTAATCATAGTCTCAAATCTAGGGAAATTAATAATGTTACAATATCAGTGTGATATTTATTCGTCAATTGTAATTTTTTCTGAAAATTTTTGAGAAATTTGCTTTAAATTTCTCAGTATTTCAAATTTTTAAGTAATGTTTTATTCCCAAATTATGGATTCGCATTGATGCTGTTTGTTCACGTGACCTCAAAAATGGCTGCTGGAAATATTTAGGTACGTCAGATTTTTGCTGAAAATCGTTCTTTCACCTATATATTCGTTGTTTAAATCACAATGTGATATGTGCATTATAAACATGAAGATTTATATTTGTTTTTGGCAGAGTTATGAATCTGTAATCCAACAGAAACGACAGGAAATCACTAAAATGTTCACATGTTTCTAAATAATTTTTCTGTGAAAAAATCCAGCCCACCCAAGTAGTATGTATCCAACAGACCGAATATAATATTCGGTCTGTTATGATTGATATATTTCCTATGGAAATCGCGGTGATATTTTTTGCACATAAATTTCTCGTTTATTACAAGAATGTTCACCTTGAAAATTGGTGAATATGTTGAAGAGATGTTCATCTTAAACTAGAAGCAAAAATATTTGTATAAGGCGGGTACAAGTTGATATAAAATAATGAAATGTTCAGACTCACCAAAACTTCAGGATGTGTTTATAAGTACATCGCGAAATCAATGTCAAGGACGTTTGAGTTCACGAGATCCAAACGAGATATGCAAATTTTTTGAACTTTGACAACACATGACCACTTGATTACCTCGGCCTTCTTCATGAATATTTCCGCTCTATTTACTATAAATGAAGAAAATTAATCGGGATAATGATAATAAATGACTAGATCTAATAAATTCCCGCACAAATGGAATTTATCAACACGCTTCCGTCCGCTCCACGTGTTATTTGTTTACAAATAGACTGACGTCACTGGCTAAATCTCGTTTATCGTGAGAATTGGCATTGCCAAAATGGCTTGACCTGATCAATGGCTTCGCTACAAGAAGCGTCTGTACATTTTATGAATATCTTCAGTAAGAGGACAATATACGAAAAAATAATATTGTAAGTACTTTACAAGGTAATCATTTTATCATTTAACAAACTTATTTTTAACATTTATTCAACACCACATTTTACAATAGGTGACTTACAGTCTGAATATTTATTCAGACGAAGGATACAGTCTACCCACCCAAGTGACACATTGGCATTTGTCTTTTCTCTAATTTTCAAGGACAGGATCAGGAGACTGCATCTAGTTTTAATATCATTTTCTCACTAAAATTTAGTTGCATTTTATGCTTACCTGTCCTTAGACAAGCAGTGCCTCAAGTAGAAAGTCAGTTTGTAAACCTTACAGATAGATGGGGCTGCCCCCCCCTCTATCGACTTCATCTAAAGTGGTGAACATGAATAATGAATAACACTATGAAAAAGACATTCTGTCACATATGTAATAAATTCTTACCTCAGTGAATTGAGCACTCTATTTTCTCCTTCCCGAAATGTACAAATATAGTGAAATTTGTGCCCATAATGACAAGTACGAACTTAAAAATTTGAGGTGATATTCACATGTTAATGCCGACTCTTCAAATGTTGAGGGGATTTTGGAGCCCGATAACGCCGCAAGGAGGATTGGCTCCCAGAATGCATTCTGGGAGTCAATCCTCCTTGGATCACGAACATGGCGATTCATGAAAACATTTGTTCGATTTGGTAGGAATTTATCCATCATTTGCAGGTATGAAGCTTTGGATTCTTTCATTGTGTTACTGAGAGTGAATCGGGAATTATTTTTCTACCACTTGGGAGAGTTTGAGACATGAAACTTAGAATTTAGCTCATCGTGACAACTTTTGATGGTTGAGGTTTATTAATGTCTCCGACTATATCAGAGTTTTGACCTTATACTGGAGATTGGGTTGTTGTTGTTTTGGATCGTTTTCCTCATAGATCGGCCTTCTTCTCAGGGACTCCTTTAATTTGAATATTAGCTTTTTTCTACTTTGGACATTTAGTATGGCATTGGTCCTATATTTAGGTATTTGACATGGCATTGGTCTTATATCCCCCCCCCCCCCCGGGCTTACACCTCAGTAGTTATATACAATATAATTATAAAACGCTTGAAAAATGATTTGATGAAATTATTTTAAATTCTTCAATGGGGCCACATCTCATAATTAGCATAATGAGTCTTTGGAGATGATAGCATACAGCTAATGAAAAGTCAATAACTGGGTAATTCCTCACATTGTGGAGTTTCTTTTAGTGAGTAAATTATAATATAAAGTTTGACAAGTGAAGTCAATATAAATGTAGCAATATGAATGTGTTATTTATGATTTCAGAATGTGATTAACAAATGCTAAAAGAGCCATGGATCACTTTCCAAATATGTATTACTCCTTAGGTGTCTTCAGATAGAGGTGAGTTCATCTGTTTCTAAATTATGAAAACAAAATTGACATTTTAAGTACTTTTGATAATGAATACTATAACTTTTGTTAAAACTTTAATGACCAAATTTCACATTTTCGCACGCTCTGTCTTCACTGAGCTGAGTGAACAAAAATGTAATTCCAAGTAATTTTCTGCTTGTGTACATTTTTCTGCCAGTGACTAACATACCACTGTACTTCTACTTAATTTGACGCTACTTATTTTGGTGGATTTGCTGTTTTGAACATTTGGCTGTTACTAATTTGGTGGACTTGCAATATTACAAGGCACTAATGGTACTAATTTGCATGGTACTAAAATTACTAGGGAATTTGGCAGCTACTTAATTTTGCGGACTTTAAAGCTGGACTACGCTCCGAAACGCAATCTTGGGTTGTTTCGGGGGTGAACTTTATCATTTTGAGCTTAATGAAAGATTATAGAATGATGAACAAATGGGGCAAATCTTGTGTAGAAATACTTACGATAAATGTGTCATTTCAAAGATTTTTCATTGAATTTGCTTCGATCGGAGCCGGCGATATGATTTTGGAAAGGTTTCTAAATGAAGAACGTGACGTCACTTCCGAATCATAGCATTCAAAATAAGTAGCGTTTAATTACCTGCACCATTCATAATAAAACGGTGGTGTAGCGGTAGAATTCTCGCCGATTACGCGGGAGGCCCGGGTTCGAATCCCGCATTCGCCTTTTTATTTTTTTAACTAAATGATTGTTCTTTGATATTACGCAGAAAAAAAACAATTTTTATTTACATAAACTTTAATTAGAGTTTGAAAATGTAAAAACAATATATGTCAACATATTGCGTTTTGGAGCGATGTGCAGGTTTAACAATTTGGCAGATCCGCCAAATTAAAATTGCTGCCAAATTTAGTAGAAGTACAATATGTTTGATTTTTTCCATCTTGTTAATGTTTTTTGCTCTTTGGTCTCATTAGGACTTTGTGAAAAGTTGCTTGTTTTATTATATCAGGCTACATAAACAAAAAATTACAAAGATTATATTTTTATGGTTTCCATTTTTTGTGACGGCAGTTGACATTCAGCGTCTCTATAGATCTAACAAATAGCAGGTGGTGACATTTTGCATGTTAATGCCTTGTTATTTTTTGTATAGATTTTTCAAGAAATGTTATAGAAATACTTTGATCCTGCTATATATTATATTGTAAGAGTGGATCTAGATGGACCCAAAAAATACTTTAGACCCCCAGGGGAAGTGTATCAAGGTCAAGAAAATATGAATTTCAGTTAATCTTTATGTTTATTATTATCCTAAAATCAAAGGTACAGGGTGGGCCAAAAAAGGTAACCCAAACAAATCTTAATAACTCAATCATCCTAATGGGTTTTAAGTCATAGTTGGTATAATAGAACCTTGTTCAATGTTCTTTCATGCAAGTTCTAGCAAGTTTTATTGGTTTATTTTAAATGGTCACGATTTTATGGCTATTTTACAAAACATGCTCCTAATGCCAAAACGTACCAAAATCACCCTGTTTTATACACTAGTTATCATTACATATTGAGGACCAAATTTCCATGATCTACAAATTGTACGAGATAATCTGAAAACCTCGAGAAATGCAAAATATGGAAATTTATGAGAAATTTTGAGACCTCAATAACACCTTCAGTATTATGCAAATCAAATGTATGTAAGAGTAGATTTCAAGTACAAATTATAGCTCAATTGAACTTTGATCAATGCATGTCTCCTTGCTTTAATAAACTGGCCATGGGGATATATATTAATTTGGAGGTGTTTGGATACAGGTTTTACTGTATCATGAGATCTTTCACATTAGTTACGATCTACAGTGAAAGCATGTCTAATAACAATTGCCACTAGGATGAGACAAAAGTGTTCAGATTAGGAGGTATTCAAATTCCAAGGTTTCTTAATATGTGGGTCAGCGGGAGTTAACTTTTTAGGACAGAAAAAATTAGCATTGAGAGGTGTTCCGATTAGAAAGGTGTTCTGATATACAATAAAACCTATGTTATTGAACATTTTGCTGAGAAGGGTGTTCACTAGATCTAGAAAGAGGTGTTCACTAAGACAGGTTTTACTATATTGGTTTTGAGTGGTCTACAGATATTTACATACTAAGTCAATGGGAGATTACAAATTTGGGATGAAGAAAAAGTACACTAAAACCTGTTCTAGTGGAACACCTTTGGTACCTGTGTTCCACTTATCGAGGTTCATTTAACATTAAGTCAGTTGGTCTTGGGGCGCTCAAAAGTGTTCCACTAACAGAAGTGTTCCACTTTTAGAGGTGTTCCACTTTACAGGTTTCACTGTATTCTCATTGAGATATATCTGTATCGAATGTGTTAATTAAACTATGATTTATCACTGAGTAATAGCACATGTTATATATACGACATTTCACATGTTTTTGATGTTACCACTCAGAGCTGAAAATTGACATACCAGACCTATGCTTAAAATATCTAGTGGTCATATATTACTATTTAAAATATAATGACGATATATAGTGAAATTGCCATACAATGGAGCTAGCAGAAAATAAGCATGTATTCTGAAATATAGGGACTCCATCGTGCACCTACATAGTTGATTTTTAGAAAGGAACTCGGTGGAATAAGGATATTTCTAGTGACATTTTAAGAATAAAATTGAAATACAGGTATCGTGATACAACTAGCTGTAGATTGCAAAACTATGAAAATTAGAGTCAACCTACTTTTACATTTAGGATGCATTGAATGAAATACAGAGACTAAAGCATTTTTGGAGGAATTTGAGTTTAGAAAGGATATTTTCACTCAGGTAGGACACTCCTCTAGTGTCAGGGCTTGGAATGTGTTTCATTCTCTCTGAACAAGGAAAACTGGGGTAAGGGATGTGAGGCAGGGGAGGCAATTGCCTCGCTAAAATTTTACAGAGAATATTAATTCAAACATTTTTTCATTTCATTTTAGAGATTGATAGGGTCATTGCGCTTTAATTAATCCCTTCAAACGAAGTTCAGAGGGATACAGGGAATGCCTCCGTCCGTCTGTACATCCATCCTTCCGGGCTATAACTCAAATACCGTTGGCCCAATTTTGTTCATATTTTGTAAACATATACCCTATGGGGGTAGAAGTTCTGCTTGAAAGCCAATTTTCAAAATGGCTGCTCATTCAAAAATGGCTGCCATTTTAGTGCAGATTTTACAAGCCTTGTCAAATTTTAGGTTATATGCCTCCAGCTATGTCCCTCAGCCTGTGAGGTATGGAGTTCAGTCTCAGTGATGTTTTTATATTTGACAAAAATACATTTAAAAATGCATTCATAGTGACTCTATACTTTCATTAAATATGTTACATTTATGATATAATTGTGATTATGATCAAAATGCCTTGCGGGTGTCATTTATATGAATTAGGTAATGCTATTTCATAAAAAATGTATCAAATGCGTCATGCTTTTATTCAAAAGATGTTATGAAGATTCAGTTCAATAAGAAATAGCGTAACTTCAACATTGAATATTTAAATGTACATTTGGTGTACTTTTGACATGTTTTATGTGCAAGAACTGAATATAAATCTTTTAAGGACTAAATCTGAGAGGTAAAAGTAAAAATATGTACATTAAAAATATGAATTAAAAAAAATTTGAAAAAAATGTTTCACTTGTAAGGTCAGTTGGTCACTGTGCTTTGAATTTTTTTTTACTTTTGCACACCGGAATAGCCTGACAACAGTTGTCACAAACGGCGGACATAACCGTCGCTTCAACTCTTTAATCACTTGGTCCTCATTTCATGGGATTTTATCGTCTAACTGTACAATGAGTATAAAGACACTTTGATTGATTGTTGTTCCAAAAGAATTTAGTCTAGGTGCTCTATTAAGCGAAAATCTAATTGAAGTGACAGTTATGTCTGCCATTTGTGACAACGGTATCTGACTTTACCGTTGTCAGGCTGTTCCGGTATGTTATGGATGTATTCTACAGAAGTAGACCATTTGACTCTCGTTTTATGTAGCCATTCTATATTTCACAACAGATATGTGGTACATTGCAATAAAGGAAATGATTGATCATGTATGAAAAATTCTAAACACTAATTATCATAATGATTTGCTAAGTAGGTGCTTGTGCATTTAAAATTGTTGACAATGTGATATCCTTACAAAAAAGTTTCTTGTTTGATTTTCTTTCTTTTCATGTCTCTTGTAAGTTTATATTGTATGAAAACTAGAATTGAATAATAAATTGAATTGAATTAATGATTTGTGATTAAAAAATTAGCAATAAATTGGGACTGTTTCTATACACTCTAAAAGTCAGCCTTGCAACATCGGGAAAAAGAATCCATTCAAGAACGTGTTCATTAAATTCACCAAAAGTTCATTGAGCCCTGGGCTTCAATCTTTTACTTTAACATACATCGCAATCTGTTTGTTTTCCTTCATAGGATTAAAAAGGGAAAGAAACATTCTGAAACTCATCACATTTTCTGACAAATCAAGACTGAAAAGGAAAGATAACATGGTTTATCATGATATAAAACAAAACTTCCTCATTGTGTATAATCTACATCTTCTTCTTCCAGGATGTAGCAATGAGTTGGCTGAAGAAATCCAAGGCGCCTGCTGCAGAGGCTAGCCCTCCCCCGGGGTTACCCAATGGTCGTCCCCGGAGCGAGACTGACCCTGAGACGTGCCTTGAAGTGTTTAAATCTCACTGGCATCAGGCGATTGTTATCATTCGGGATATCAATAATAGCCCAAACCCAGCAAAAAGTAAAGCCCCTGCCCAGGGAGTCAAATCCGATGATGTAGACGCAGTTATTAATTACATAGACCAGATGGTCCTCCTGTTAATCCGTGAAGCTAAAGAGGAGGACGGCTCCCAAGGATTAATGCTGGATTATTTACTAACCAATGGCATCTTAGATCTCCTTTTTGATTGGAGCGAAAAACAGAAGGAATTTCGACTTAAACTTTTCACGCATCAATTGAAGGTCTATGAGATGTTGATCAGTCAAGCCCAGCAAAGTCTATTAGTGCATAAACCTTTGATTAAACCTATGATGCGATTGATAAGTCAATGTGCCGATCATCCTGGTACTATCGAACATCATCTAGTTTTACTTCTCCACCAATTGTGTATTAACCTTAGTAATGATGCGAGTCTCTTAGAGATTTTCTTCAGTGCAAGTGCGGACCATGGTCAAACAAAATTTCTGATTTTTTCTGCGCTGATACCCTTTGTCCATCGAGAAGGCACCGTGGGTCAGTCCGCACGTGATGCTCTACTGTTGATCATGGTTTTAACGAACAAACATGAGAGTATTGGGAACTACATCGCTGACAACTCCGACTTCTGCCCGGTGAGTGTCTTGTATTACTTTTTAGCTATTTCTGACCAATTTGACCAAGTGATATTGGATCAAATATCAACTTATATTGACAATGACTCTATGTATATTCACTTTTAAGAAAAAGGGAAGTTAAGAATGAGAAGTATAAGATCCCATGAAAATTAAATTGAGTTAAAGAGAATATTGATTTACATTGAAGCAAAAGGGGCTGCACCTAACATGAAAAAATAAGGAAAGGTCAAAATGTCTCAAATTTGTGATATTCAAAAGTCTCAACTCAACAACAAGGCAAACATGAATTTCAGTTTGAGGCTAGATCATTTTCAAATCGTCAGGTGGATGCAACACCTGGTTTGGTTATGTCAGTCCTCAGATCACTGAGACCTGTTACTATGGAGAATGCATATGAGTTTATATTTGTGTCTCACTTAACACCATGTTATTCTCATAATTCAATAATCATATTCCAATATACATGTCCTTCATGATTGTGCCAGTCCTGTATTGATCATCTTATTACTTTTTACCCAGGGTATTTAAAATACAGTGTAGTTATCTAACTGACGGGATTTCAGAAGGGATATATGGAAACTCTATCTACTTTTATGTCTCAGTGATATTCTCAGCATTAAAGCAAGTTGACGAAGCACCCACCTGAAAATCTATTCGCACCCACTTGAAAATGAGAAAAATCATGAAAAATGGGCATGTTGGGACCAAATTTGGTCTGAATTGTGAAAATGAGAAAAAACCTGTGGAGAAGACTTATCTGAAACACAAGATGACAGATTAGGTTCAATCCTGGTGCTGAAGAATGATTTGAAAAAATATGTTTTGTTCAGTGTAATTTGCTAATCCAGGTACTACTCTTTCTCTACTAAGAAACATGTAAACAATTACATCTTTATACATGACCTTCATATATACAAATCAGCTATTGGTCATCATTTTATCTTGTATAACTTATTAATCAGGGTATGTAATGTACAGTAGCTATAAACTGTCAACATTTTAATAACCACAATTATCTTAAATATTGATAACTGATGTAAGAGAGATGATACTGACTATTCATCAACCTATAGACAGTTCAATACAAACATGTGTACTTTTATGTAAACCCTATGTACAAATAAAATGCCTAGCTCAAAATGTGATCAACTTGTCAGGCTTGTTAAATATATTTAGTTAATGGGTAAGTAAGAGTAATATCTAGTGTTCCTTTTGTACGTTCTTTTCAAAAGTGTTCCATGTTACAAGTTTTACCATATGAAAAATATGCACATGATTTATTGATGCAACTAAAAAATGGTCCAGTAGTTGTGAACATTATCTTTTGCTGGTGTGGAACATCATACTTTTTCAGCATGTTGCAACTCTTCTATGGCGCATCTTTTCATCTTTTCAAAATCCTTACAACACACTCTTCATTTTAGTTCATTAACTACATAATAATATAATCGAGTCATTTTGTCTTTACAGGTATTGGCTACTGGACTCAGCGCTCTCTATTCCTCCTTGCCTTATAAACTTGAGATCAGGTTTGAAGATTGGAGTCGTCTAGAGGAAGAAGATTGGAAGAGAGTTCCTTCTCTCGTTATGTTTCTTAATTCGTTAGAGTTCTGTAATGCAGTAGTCCAGGTATGTCTATCAACATAATAATCCTTCACCATCACCACCTTCACCATTAATAGGAAAATTCAATGTCTAAATGATATGATATTTGGAATTCATTGCAATCATTCAAAACAGCACCAAATGGAGTTTAGTGAATAACACCCAATTTTGCGACTCCACTGAATTCAGTGTTGTTTCAGAATCATTTTCACCATGATATGCAGTTTACTTGTTCAGATCAAGCAGTTCAGGGTGCAAAATAAGCAATGGTCTAGTGGTCCTGACCAGGTTCTTTAATCTGGACTAGCATACAGCTTCCATACAGTTTCAGCATATATACATAAGTATATAGGGTGTCAAATAAGTCCCGTCCCCCCTGCTACAGCGAAAACCTTAATAGATGGTACCTCGTATCTTGGTTTAGGCTGTAGAGGGGGGGGGGACGGGACTTATTTGACACCCTGTATAGAATTTCATTTCAGCTGGTCCATATTTCATTTTTGACCTGTCTAACTTTTTTATGATGCACCATGTTGGGCATTATGTCATTTTTTCTATTTCCAGGTTGCCAGTCCTTGTGTACGAGATCAGCTCATTAAATTTATCTACCATGGCTTTCTGAAGCCAGTCATTGGTCCAGCCCTCCACCAAGTAGGTGTAATATTTGTGGTATTGAAACACCTCCTGTGCAAACATTCTAGTTGCCTCCTTTTCTAAAATTCTTATCATTCTACCTTGCTCTAATTAAGCAAGAGCTGTGTAGTAGACTAATTTGCCTTTTCTGTGTGATAATAATAGAACAGCAAAACTTTACTATTTAGAATATTCTAAGGCTATTTCTTATATATTAGTCCATATATATTTACTCCTTTGTGTAGAATTCAATAGCAGAGAATTACAGTACCTATAGTGATATTTCTAGTTAGGTTCTTTTGATCTATGTATATGTTGTATATGTATAAATCACTTGATATACGATCATAATATAAATTAAAAAAAGAAATACTGAATGAATTGAATTAAAATATTAATCAAGTTTTATATCGCTCCTGAATGGCTAATAATGTTCATTGTTATAAATTCTAGGAGCTCACGTGGGTAAGGAAAATGATGCCAGTTTCTCTGTAGCATGGAATATAGTAGACAACATTTTGGTCGCTTTTTACCAGTATTTTATTTCAGTTCATAAAGCACGATTTGATTCCCGAATGCACATTTATGTCTCCTGATATTTTAGCTTTGTAAATATGTTTTTGGGATACTCTGTATGCAACTGGGTATTTCAGCATTCCTGGGACACCCTGTAAATATAGTTGGTGTATTTACATTGTTTGGAACCTTGCCTGTGATTTTAGCTTCATAAATATATTTCCGGGACACCCTGTAAATATAGTTGGTGTATTTACATTGTTGGGAACCTTGCCTGAGATTTAAGCTTTGTAAATATATTTTTGGGACACCCTGTAATTATAGCTGGGTGTTTTTGGATTACTGGGACACGCTGTAAATATAGTTGGTGCATTTACATTGTTTGGAACCTTACCTGTGATTTTAGCTTTGTAAATATATTTTTGGGACACCCTGTAAATGTGGCAAGGTATTTCAACATAACTGGGACACCCTGTAAATATAGTTTGTCTATTTACATTGTTGGGAACCTTACTTGTGATTTTAGCTTTGCAAATATATTTTTGGGACACCCTGTAAATGTGGCAAGGTATTTCAACATAACTGGGACACCCTGTAAATATAGTTTGTTTATTTGCATTGTTGGGAACCTTACCTGTAATTTTAGCTTTGCAAATATATTTTTGGGACACCCTGTAAATGTGGCAAGGTATTTCAACATAACTGGGACACCCTGTAAATATAGTTTGTTTATTTACATTGTTGGGAACCTTACCTGTGATTTTAGCTTTGTAAATATATTTTTGAACCAACCTGTAAATGCAGCTGGGTGTTTCTGCATTGCTGGGACACCCTGTAAATATAGTTTGTGTATTTTCATTTTTGGAAACATTACCTGTGTATGCTCTCGGGAATTTACACTGGACATCTTTCACATATGGCTTTTGAAATTGCAATGCGGAAATTTAGAACGTTGAATACCCTTAAAACTTAGGAAATGTAGAAAGCAACAGAGATATTGTGGGACACCCTGTAAATGCAGCTTATAGAAAATCAATGTATTATTTTGCATGGGAATTATTTAAGACTGGTGCTTGTTACATTTGCGCTTGACCTATTCCCCTCATTGAACTGGAAATGGTATCAGTGCTATGAAAATGTCATGTAATAAACCTTAAAGGATGCAACCCATATCCAAGGATTTTATGGGGCTTACCTAGTTAAGACATGTGGTAGACCAAATCCCCATTTGTACCATATACAAATTCAGCGAGTGTTAATGGACTGGACAGGTTCGTCCTTTGAACCAGGCTGGTTGCAGGCAGTTGAGCCTGTCCGGTCCATTATCACCTGGCATGGGCGTAGGGCTATATTTTGAGTTGGTACGCGTTTTTATCAACTTTAAATGTTGACAATGGTAAACATACAGATACGGTAGGAAGCATAAATAAATTCACAAATAAATTAATGCATTTTAACACATTTTTAATTTTTTTTTCAAATTCATTTGGTACGCCTGTGCGTATTTTGCGTAATAGGCGCTACGCCCATGCCTGGTGTGAGTTTTGAGAAATGTTTCTGAAACGTTCATATGATTAGTCTCAATATAGAACTAGTCAAAATTAATGTAAAAATTATTGGACGAAGAGTTGAAAATCTACTCCTAGAAATTAACTTTATCATAATGATAGTAAGTACTATACATCAGTATATAAATAAGTTTTACAGAAATCATCTTGTCTTATAGAATGCTATGGATGAGGTGGTTGCCGCCACTGCGTATCTGGAATTGTTTCTTCGCAAGATCACTGAACCTGCACTCATGCACATATTTCTCAAGTTCATCTGTACTGCCAGTTGCGATGAGATCATCATCCTGGAGTCTTTGATAACACGTATTAATAGCAATACTAGGGTACGTATTAATAGCAATACTAGGTACGTATTAAAAGCAATACTAGGTATAATTAATAGCAATACAAGGGTACGTATTAATAGCAAAACTAGGTATGTATTAATAGGAATACTAGGTATGTATTAATAGCAAAACTAGGTATGTATTAATAGCAATAGGTATGTATTAATAGCAATACTAGGTATGTATTAATAGCAATACTAGGTACGTATTAATAGCAATACTAGGTATATATTAATAGCAATACAAGGGTATGTAGGATTCGTAGAATATGTAATTAGGATATCTCTAGTTGAGTCAAATCTGAAAGCATTTATCATACAGTAGTTGCAAAACTAGAAAAGATGTAAAAACTGGCCTATGTCATGTTTAAAGTTATAAAGTTTGATTCCCTGTGTGCCACATTTTAGAATTCATGACTAAGGTTGAAAACATGATTGATGAATAGAACAAATTAAAATCAGCTTAATGTCCTACTGGTTTTTTAACCAAATTCATCGCCACGAGTGAAAAGTGATTGCTTTGGTAGTCAGGCAGTTTTGAGTTTAGAATTATGAAAAATTTGACCCAAAAACTCAAAACTACAAGGTGACCAAAAGATAGAACCCACAATTCTTTGAATAAAAGTTATGGGTTGTGCTTTTTTGGTCACCCTGTATTACAAAAAGAAAATTGATAGTAATATGTGTGTTTTTGCAGCTCTGCCTGGTGTCTCTCGCTTTGTTCACGACACTAGTTGACCTGAAATGTGAAGACGTCATGTACCAGTTAGTGTTCAAGTAAGTTTTCATGTTTCAATTATATTGTATATTAGTTCTCATTCCAGGAAACTGAGGAGAAAACTGGGTGAGATTGTAATTCTGTTTTTCAAGATTTTTCAATTGCTCAACTGGCAAAAAGATTATCATTTCACTAATTCTGACAAAGAAATTTCAAAACTGATCAAAAATCTCAATTGTTCATGATCTCCTTGGCGCTCAGTAAAAGATGTATAACTCTATTGACCATTCACCTACACAGCCAATATAATTCGGCGCTGTTTCAGCATCGAAAAAATTCGGCGCTGTTGCGGCACTGTTCCGGCACCGAAACATTTCAACACCAAAATGTGGCACCGGACTAGTCAGTCCATTTGGCGATGAAACGGCACCGAAATTTGGCACCAAAACGGCGTCGAAAATCAGATTGCATTTTGGGGGTGTAAATAATGTCAACTATATGTTGTAGATATTTGATACCGTGCACACATGTAATGGTCAGTCAGAGGCGCTCAGTAAAGGATGTTGATCTCTATGGGAAAGCTGCAGACAAGTTGCTATCTCTAAGACCAGCTTGTAGCATACCTGATGACAGTATACCTGGAACACCTGACTCAGAAAACTCCAGGTAACGGCAGAAAAGCTTGTTATTCATGAACATTTTTATTTCATGCGTAGACTGGCCGCAAGTCTCTGTCTTCTATTTTCCAGATTTATGCATTTTTGAATAATTCCTGAACTGGGATCAGAAGTCCATAGTTGTCTTCTTAAACACTTTTTATCTCAAAATATTTTGATGAAGTGTAATATCTGGCTGTTGAATCGAAAAAAAATTGATTTTAATTTAATTAAGTGACTTATTTAGCATCCCTGAGTCAGCTCATCATATTACGCTATTTGAAATAAGACTCATTGAGACTTGTGGCAATGTGTCTCATTTTATCTGAATATTGAGATTTGGCTAGATTTTGTGTCTGTTATGTAGTTTTGAAAGCCCCATGTCTCATTTTCATTTGATTTAACTAGGGATTGTATCAATACAGCAATGTTTGGCAAGATTTATGGTTATTTTTTGAGGAGGGTTCAATATTTTTTGTTTGGGTGTTGATTTTAGAGCTAGGTATGATATAATGTGATCTTGTAAATGTAATTTTATTTTCGTGAGAGGAATGCGAAATCCCATTTCGTTAAACAAATACATTTAAGTGTAAAACAGTTAATTCAATAGGATTATTTTTGTTGTATCTTTATTTTACCCGTTTGGTCAAAATATCTCTGTGTTTCACCATTTTGGTAATTTTCAGATTTTTAAAATAAGGCAATGATATTTCAATTACAAATATGAAAATTCCATTCTTTGCTAGACATTGCTGTTATGATACAATCCGCCATAAACATTACACATTATACCAGAATTAAACTAGATTAGAACCATAGCATTTTACATATTTCATTTTCTGCATGCATGTATTTTGACTATATTAACCTTCTAGTCAGCTGGGGTTTCATTATATTTCTAACAGACAAAATAAATGAAAGCAACAGGCAAAATTATTAGAAATTGGAATTTTAAAATGAAAACAGTCGCAAAATTCTTAGCTAAAGTTATAGATATTTTGGAGAAATAACAGAAAAAAATCTCCAATTGCCTGTTTTTAATGAAACTCCTGCTTCTATGTTTTACCATCCCCATTTATATATAATTTTTATTAATATTATTATTCTTTAGTCTTACACATTTTCAAAAAGCACACACTGGTTATTTAGCTTTATTTTAAAATATTTTATATTTTGTTTTGCATGTTCAGAGCATGATAGGGTGTACCGAAAAAATGCAACGCACCTTTAATGCCACTGGCGATTTGGTCCCTCATGTTTGATCTGTATCTTAAAAAATATGTTGTTAAAAACTTAGCAAAGTGTATCTTTTAACCAATAATACAGGGTGTCCAGAAAGTAGATGGACCATATTTTTTCCTTTTACTTCCACATAAATGCCACAATCGGGTTAATTTTTGGCAAAAATGTACATTGGTCAATGCATGACATTATGTTAAGGTGTAAAATGTTTGAAATCTCCTTCCATTTTTATTTGATGCCTATTTTTACATTTATGTCAATAATTAAACTGATCATGACATTTATGTGGAGGTTAAAGGAAAAATCTTTTGTCCACTTTTTTCTGGTCACCCTGTATAAGAGTTATTTGTTGGGTTGCATTTTTTGGTACACCCTGTACAACTTGTACTTTTGAATATTGTGTGTGCCTCTTGAAAGTAAAGTAGTCCTTTCCCACAATTCTCTTTTAGTCACGCCTCTCGTCCCTCCTTTGATAAACTGACCAATCACAGTCAACCTAAACCACGACGAGTAAGTCGTTTAATAAAGGGCAAAAATAATATAAGGTAAAGATATTTAACCTCCGCAGTGATCTTTTTATTAGCATTCAAACTAATGGGGCTAATGACGAATTAGAAAGGTCCACTTGATTTAGTGGACTACAGTACACCCCCTACATAAATTTGGTAACTGTAAGTCCCTTTTGGAGCACTTATCATAGGCTGTTTATGTTTGGCAATTTAAAATATTCACCAAATTTTTCATAAAGGAGTAGTAATTTGGTAATAATATTTGGTAATTTGGTAATAGGCTGTTTATGTTTGGCAATTTAAAATATTCATCAAATTCATAAATTTCCATACTATTGTAAGTATGAAACAAAATTAAGATTCAAAAATTGACAAGGCTATGATATGATATCCACAAAAACTTCCAGTTGCCAAACTTATGGAGGGGAGTGTACAAGAATTTTGCACATTTTGGAAATATTGGTATTTTGTGGTTCAAAGTCCACTAAAACAACTAGTCCTTAATACTTCACTTAGATATTCATTCCTAATAGGAATTTTTGAAAGATTTTGGAATAACTATGTAATTTTTTGAGAATTTTGCACCAAGTTGGCAGAAAATCCTGGAAAAAACACTGCAGGAATAATTAACATATGCATTCTGTAGATATAGATTTATTTTATAAGCCTGTTTTCATGTTTTATATTTCATATTTACTTTTCTATGCTTTTTATTTTTTTACTAAAAATAACAATTTGTAAAAAATATGTTTTTTTCAATAACTGTTTATATTCTGTGTTAAAAATGATAACCCATCCAACTTCTACTGATTTAATAAGGATTGAGTCTTTTCAATATGATTATAATGTATTGAGTCTTTCCAATATGATTATAATGTATTGAGTTTTTCCAATATGACTATAATATATTGAGTCTTTCCAATATGAGTATAATGTAGTGAGACTTCCAGTATGATTATAATCATTTTTGTATGTGTTTTTATCGCACTTTGAAAAAGTGCTATATTGTCGTCGTCTTGTGCTGTTGGGCGGGTGTGCGGGCGGGCGGCACATAAACAATCTTGTCATCAAATTTCCAGGATAACTGCTTACCTGTTCAACTTGAAATTTTTACAGATGCAAGAGCAGACTAGTACCAACATCTGATTAGGTTAAGGGCATGCTGGGTAAACTACGTGGTGGCCATTTTGAATTTTTCAACAAATTTTGTCATCAAAATTCCAGGAAAACCACTTATCCGTTCAACTTGAAATTTTTACAGATGCAAGAGCAGACTATTGCCAAGATCTGATTAGGTTTTGGGTATGCTGGCTGAATTACATGGTGGCCATTTTGAATTTTTCAATTTGGCGGCCATTTTGGATTTTTCAACTTGCTCCAAATTGACCCAATTTTTTTTTACCTTAGATTTCAGATTTGACCTTTCATTCACCTTCAGTGACCTTGAAAAGGTCAAAAACTTGATTTTCTAAATTGATATTTTGGATTTAAATTTAGGTCAGCTTAATTACAAAACATCTACTGAGGTCTGAAAAAGTGAAATTTTCAAGGTCGAAGGTCAAGGTCATTATTAAACTAGGTCACAAATGATGTTATCCAAGTTTCTCAAAGTTTTAGACTACAAATCAATACTTGTCATCAAAATTCCAAGAAAACCGCTAACCTGTTCAACTTGAAATTTTTACACATGTAATAGCAGACTAGTGCCAAGATCTGATTAGGTTTAGGGCATGCTGGGTAAACTACGTGGCAGCCATTTTGAATTTTTCAACAAATCTTGTCATCAAAATTCGAGGAAAACCACTTATCCGTTCAACTTGAAATTTTTACAGATGCAAGAGCAGACTATTGCCAAGATCTGATTAGGTTTTGGGTATGCTGGGTGAATTACATGGTGGCCATTTTGAATTTTTCAATTTGGCGGCCATTTTGGAATTTCTCAACTTGCTCCAAATTGACCAAATTGTTTTTTTAAAAACATCTACAAGTTCTCAGAAGTTCAAATCTGACCTTAGATTTCAGATTTGACCTTTCGTTGACCTTCAGTGACCTTGAAAAGGTCAAAAAGCTGATTTTCTAAATTGATATTTTGGATTTAAATTTAGGTCAGCTTAATTACAAAACACCTACTGAGGTCTGAAAAAGTGAAATTTTCAAGGTCGAAGGTCATCAAATTAGGTCACAAACAATGTTATCTAAATTTTCCCAAAGTTCAAGACTACAAATAAATTCTTGTCATCAAAATTGCAGGAAAACCGCTAACCTTGTCAACTTGAAATGTTTACAGATGCAAGAGCAGTGCCAAGGTCTGATTAGGTTTTGGCCATGCTGGGTAAATTGCATGGTGGCCAGTTTGCTCTTCAAAGTGCGATATTTATCACTGTGTGTCTTGTTCCTCACATTTTCAGATTTTATATATTTAGTCATTTAATATTCAGACTTTTAAGAAATATAAGATAATGGATGACATCAATACATGATAATCTAACAGCACATTTTAATGGCATTTATCATCACTGTCAATTGCACATAGTGTTAAAGTGAATAAATACCCTGCTATAAGTTTAAATATTACTAAAATAAATATATAGTGAAACACCTCTAGAAGTGGAACACTTCTGTTAGTGGAACACTTCAGAATGTCAGGACCAACTGACTAAATGTTAAATTAACTTCGACCATCCAAAGGTGTTCCACTAACTAGACAGGCTTTTCTGTAAGAATTTGTCAATGTTAGAGCTACTTTCAAACTTCACATATGATTATTTCAGAAGTTCATCCCCTGATAACTCCACTGCATTTCCAAAGGGCTCAATTGGGAGTAAACTGGACCATTATGAGACAAGTTATAGCGAATATCTCCATGATGCTAGGAATAGAGTCGTCAAAACGGCACATTCATGTCAGTGTTGGAGCGCCCCCTATGATGGTGAAACTCCAAGTCCCGATAGTTTGATAGCTGAACGTTCACCGAGTCCAGGGTTGAATAGCTCGCTAAATATTTCGGGGGTGTCATCCATATTGGAAGATTCAGTGTTAAGTGAAGCTGCCACTAGAGGGAGCACTGAAGAATCTCCAAGAACTTCAGGGTCATGTGACACATCCACTGTCGGCCATCTTGAAATTCAAAATGGAGGTAGTAAGCAAATCCAAGATAAAAGTGGTCAAAATTTGAATGCAGTAAAACAACACAGTGATAATAACAACACAGAGACTGTCATTAAACTTCAGAACAAATCTGAACTGGATGACGAAACAAGAAATCTCATTGAAGAACATTCAGGAACTGATACAGGAGAAGGAGCATTCTCCCAAGAGGAATCCGACCCTCAGGAATTCAATAATTTTTTGTTAACATTAAAACGAGCAAAAACACCTGATAATATCTGTGATACAATCGAAGAAAGCCTCAGTGACTTCGAGGAACTTCTCGATAAATATAAATATATTGAAACGACGAGAAAACACAAATCAAAATCATCAGGATTAGAACCTAGTGAGAAAATTCAAAAAGTAGAGACTAATATTACGACAAAACCAAGGTCAAACTTGACTGATGAAGACCTTAAAAAAGAAAGTGCCAAATCGGAAGGTCAGTCAGGGGACTTGTCATCAGGTTTAGGCCCAATGGACCTGTCAATGTTTGACTCATCTATAAGTGCTTCTACAGCTCTCAACTCAATACCAAAACAGGTAGGTGCGAAAATATAATCATACAAGTTCATCCCACTTTTTCGAAATGTGATATTGTCGTCTTGTGCTGGTGGATTGCGTCTGCGTGTGCCTTTGTCTGTCCTGCAGGGTGTCACATAGGATTTTGGCATGATATTCATCACTATGTGTCTTGTTCTATTTACATATTATTTCAGTAGAACCGAAGAGCTCGAATTTGATCTCAATTTATTTTCTTTATTCCATTGTTATACATTTGAACTCAAAAATCAATCAAAAATGAATAACAAACTGGTATTTTTTTAACAAAAAATGTACATGTATTGTGAAATATGTAGTGATTCTTTTGATTTCCAGGTTTCATCCAACTCAAAGGAACCTGTCGTTACCAGTGCCTTGCCCCTACCCCCCAGCCTACTCTTCCCAAGGGTGGAAGGCCTACAGAGGCCTGACAGTAGACGTAGCATACAGCATCCCGTCTACACACCTACCAAGTACAATATTGGTACCCCAAATATAGGTCAGTGAATCAATACAGACTTTAAAGGGCTTATAGCCATAATTCTAATACAAATATATTTCTGCTCATAATAAACCTATAAAGTGGAGCATATCTAGAAGTAGAACAGCTCTGTCAGTGAAACACTTTCCAGAGTCCCAAGACCAATTGACTTAATGTAAAACGAAACCTCTATAAGTGGAACAACTCCCATGTGGAACACTTTCTAGAGGTACCAAGGTGTTCACTTACAGAGGTTCATTTAACAATGAGTCAATATGCAAACCCAGTAAAGTGGAAAGCGGCCTCTGTTAGCGGAACACTTTTCTTAGGACTAGACCAACTGACTTAATGTTAAACAATCCTCTTAAGTGTCACAATTCACATGTGGAACACTTTTTAGAGGTACTTAAGCAGGCCCGTAAGACACTTTTCTCCAAGGGGGGTGCGGTTTTTAGCTTACTAAAGAGAATATAAATTTGTCATTTTTTTGCCGCGTAAATCAAATCGCGTAAGACAGAGGGGGGGGGGGGGGGTCAGTTACTCCCTATATTGATTTGGAATTAACAAATGCAACTTCCAAATGTTCCAATTGTTTTGTGGGGGGTGTGAGGAGTGGTCCACTCCCCCTAGAAAATTTTACAGTTTTGAGATGCTATTTGGTGCTTTCTGGGCACCTTCATAGTGTAAGTTTCTAAGTAGTACGCCACCACCACCACGGGAATAAGAGTTGAGTGAATAAAAAACCAAGCATTCAGGGGGGTCTGGGGGTTCTCCCCCAGGAAAATTTTGAAATTTGGTTGTATTTGGAGCGAATTTGCAACCATCTGGTACGCCTGTGCGTTATGAGTCAATAAGAAAAATGTGAATTTTTTTCAAATTCTTTTGGGGTTGTCAAAGAGGATGAGAGGGTGAAGTTGGGTGGGGTGCCAGTAGGGGAGCAAGGGGTTGTCCCCCAGAAACATTGACCATATCAAGGTGCTATTTGATGATGTCTGGGCACTTAAAAAATGTCTGAGACAATACATGAAATTCAGAATATTTTCTTTTGTTTTGTGGGGGATGTGAAAATTTTACAATTTAAAGATGATATTTGGTGCTTCTGGGCACTTTTAAAGTGTATTAGTCAATAAAAACATTGAAAAACAATCACAATTTTTTTCACATTTTGGGGGTGTCAAAGGGGGGAGGGGTAGACAGAGGGGGAGGTGGGGCTGGGGTGCCAGAGGGGGAGCAAGTGTTTGTCCCCCATATCAAAATTTACAATATCAAGGTGCTATTCGATGAAGTTTGGGCACTTTTAAAGTGTCTGTGCCTAAAAGTGCCTATTTCCCAAGAAAATTTTACAATTTTAAGGTGCTATTTGGTGCTTTCTGGGCACTTTCAAAGGGTATGAGTCAATAAAAAAAATTTGAAAAATCTCAATTTTTTTTTTGGGGGGGGGTGGTGTTAAGGGAGGGGGGCTGCCAGAGGGGGAGGTGGAGTGGGGATGCCAGAGGGCGAGTAAGTGTTAGTCTTCCAGAATCATTAACTTTATCAAGGAGCTATTTGATGATGTCTGGGCAATTTAAAAGTGTCTGAGACAATACATAAAACAAATTCAGAATTTTTCCATTGTTTTGTTTGGGGTGTGAGGGGTGGCCCACTTCCCTAGAAATTTTACAACTTTACGACGCTATTTGGTGCTTTCTGGGCACTTTCAAAGTGTATGAGTCTATGAGAATTTAAGAAAATCACAATTTTTTTTTTGGGGGGGGGGTCAAGGGGGGGGGGTTGCCAGAGGGGGGGGGGGGTATGCAAGTGCAAGATGCAAGAGGGGGAGTAAGTCCCCCAGAAAAACTTACTATATCAAGGAGCTATTTGATGATATCTGGTCACTTTAAAAGTGTCTGAGACAAAACTCTAAAATAAATTTAGAACTTTTCCATTGTTTTGTGGGTGGTGTGAGGGGTGGCCAATACCCCTAGAAAATTTTACAATTTTAAGATGCTATTTGGTGCTTTCTGGGTACTTTGATTTGGTACTTTCAAAGTGTATGAGTCAATGAAAAAAAAATACAAAAAAAATATTTTTCAAAAAAAAATTTCAAATTTATTTTGGGGGGTGACAAAGGGGGGTGCGGTCGCACCCATCGCACCCCCCCCCCCATCTGACGGCCCTGTTAAGGTGTTCCACCTAGACAGGTTTTACTGTATACTGATGTTTGTCCTGCTCTCACATAGCACCCAGATGGTGTTCATTATTGCTCTGTGTATTTCACAATCCAGATATATTGCCTCTGTAATCACCTATCAACAATTGTCCCTCATTGTCTATTGCTACAGCTATTGGTTGGATCCTGGAGATACTTGATAAACTTGCCATCTGGTCCTTGGTCCGTACCCTGTGGTTAGAGAAGTCAGTCACAATGATATTGTCTGCTCTATCTGTACATAGACCATAGGGATTCAACTGGCTTTGCTTGCTACCTTCAGTCCCATACCTATACAGCTCATCACCAACTCTGGTCATACTCACTATACGATATGCTCGAGAATCAGAAAGTGAAAATTCATCTTTACTTTTGAATGGCACTCTGGTAGGTTAATTGAAAATCACTGCTTTAGACTCGGTCTGATTTCTGCAATCAACGTGATATACAGCCTTTGTAATTCGATCACATATAACAAGTTCCCATCTAGAGTTCAATGCAATATCTTCACATTGTATCAGTGTGGGTAGCTTTAAATCTGTGTGTGTGTACAACATCTGTTGGTGCCCTTATGGGTCAAGTGGTAGAGCATCGGACTTTGGAGTGGAAGGTCATGGGTTCGATTCCCGCACACTCCCATTCATGTCAGTACTGGCCCTCTCAGATTGTTACATAAACACTATTCTGTCATCTAGCACTTCATCTATGTGTAATTGGAATGTTATGTTAGTGTCAAACTCAATGGCTTCATATTTAGACCACTCCTGTGATTTTGATGTGATATCATCAGCCATGTTAGCTAGCTGTGTATCATGTCCATGTTGTTTCAATGTCCGTAGCTGACTCATTGTGTTCTCAGTGGTGGCCTTTTGCATTTGTAGATGATCTAAGTGTGATGCTGCTTGTTTGGCATACGTGGCTCTTTTCTGAGCTACAAGGCTGATGTCCTTTGTATATTTATCACGGATTGCTTGAATAGCTGTGTTCATATCATTGTTCAGTTCATGTGTCACATCATTCGCTTCTTGCTCCATTTTTTCCTTCTTTGTATGAGTGTTCTGTATTGTTTGTACAAAAGTCTGTACACGTTTGTCACCTTTCTTGAGAAGGTCATCGATTAGTTTAACATTGTCCAGTGCAGCTTTATGGATGTCCACACATTCATGGCCAGAGTGGTTGGTAACGTAGCATGTAGCACATGCGGTACATTTGTCTACTTTGCAGTATATCTCAAGTGGATTGTTTTTGTGTGTTTCACAGAACACTACACGCTGTTTTATAATCTTATATGCACTCTGAGTGTCCTGTATCTTATCGCCAGTCAAGTTCAGCACAGTGTGACCTTTAATGTATCTTTTGTGATGTCGATCGCAGTCCTCACAAAACTGTTCGTTACACTCTACACATTTTGTATGAGCATCAACATCTTTTTGATCATTCTCTTTACAAACTGTACATTTAGGATTATCTCCTAAAATGTCAATAGATTGAAGTAGATCCACTAAGGAACTTGTGGTGAAGTTGACCTTAAACTTTGCCACTCCCCCTTTAGGTATTTGGTGGTCTTGTCTACACTCTGGGCAGCTTAGACTTTGTTTCCAGCCTTGTTTCTTCTTTTCCAGCTTATCCAGGCACTTGCAACAATATGTGTGCATACATGGTAGTGCCCTTGGGTCTGTTAGTGTCTCATAACACACCTTACATATTAATGTCTCTTTGACGTGTTCCTCCATTGCAGTTGCCATTTTAATTTCTAAACGTCACATGATGTTTTATACATACTTGAGTTTTTGTCCCGTAACAACATTACTTATTAATAAAAACAATCGTGCTGATATTTCAATAGACTACAACTTCAAGATATATTTTTACAGTGCATTAATTGTTAACTAGTCTAAGAGAACATTTCCAGTTAAGATATATCTTTGGCCTGTCGGGTCATAATATTCTCATAGTCATGCCCTAGGCAATAATTATGAGAAATCAGGATGTGTACATACATGTATGTCACCAATTCATTACTAAGTGAATTGTATCAAGTGTAGTGCTCTCCCACGTTGAGGTGCAGCATCTCCATGTACAGCACCTTCATGTACAGCGCCTCCATGTACAGCACCTTCATGTACAGTACCTCCATGTACAGCACCTCCATGTACAGTACCTCCATGTACAACACCTCCATATACAGTACCTCCATGTACAGCACCTCCATGTACAGCACCTCCATGTACAGCACATCCATGTGCAGCACCTCCATGTACAGCGCATCCATGTGCAGCACCTCCATGTACAGCACATCCATGTGCAGCACCTCCATGTACAGCGCCTCCATGTACAGCGCCTCCATGTACAGCGCCTCCATGTACAGCGCCTCCATGTACAGCGCCTCCATGTACAGCGCCTCCATGTACAGCGCCTTCATGTACAGCGCCTCCATGTACAGCGCCTCCATGTACAGCGCCTCCATGTACAGCGCCTCCATGCACAGCGCCTCCATGCGCAGCGCCTCCATGTACAGCGCCTCCATGCACAGCGCCTCCATGTACAGCGCCTCCATGTACAGCTCCTCCATGTACAGCGCCTCCATGTACAGCGCCTCCATGTGCAGCGCCTCCATGTGCAGCGCCTCCATGTACAGCGCCTCCATGTACAGCGCCTCCATGTACAGCGCCTCCATGTACAGCACCTCCATGTGCAGCACCTCCATGTACAGCACCTCCATGTACTCGCCTCCATGTGCAGCGCCTCCATGTACAGCGCCTCCATGTACAGCGCCTCCATGTACAGCACCTCCATGTACAGCACCTCCCTGTGCAGCACCTCCATGTACAGCACCTCCATGTACAGCACCTCCATATACAGTACCTCCATATACAGCACCTCCATGTACAGTGCATCCATGTGCAGCACCTCCATGTACAGCGCATCCATGTGCAGCACCTCCATGTACAGCGCCTCCATGTACAGCACCTCCATGTACAGCACCTCCATGTGCAGCACCTCCATGTACAGCACCTCCATGTACAGCGCCTCCATGTACATGTAATTCATGATACCAAAATGCTTCTTCATTTAGTAGTTTAGTGATTGTGTCTCTTAAAATGTTACAATAGAATATCAGAAAGTCTTAAAATATTGCACTAAAAATTCTCCACAGAAAATCCTTGGGATCTGAGCACTGAGATACAATTTCCTATTTGATTATTAGGTCTTATCATATGAAACCTAGATTTGTACATTACTTAGTTCTTGATGTCAATCTTTGATACAATTGTCAATGAAACATTGAAAAGCAATTCAGTATTTCAGTGTTCGGTATTATTTCTCGATATATTCAATAAATTGTACAAAGCTATGCTTTTTTCATTGTTCTTTGGGGCCTATTTCTGCATTTTCATTATCCATTCGGGCCTATTCTGTATTTTTCATAATTCTTCAGGCCCATTTCTATGTTTTTCATTGTCATTTCAGGCCCATTTCTGACTGTGCTACTGAACAAGCTGGAAGGGATGCAACAGAACACACTCTACGTGAACTTCCTACTGACTGGCCTTTTGACAAGGCTCTCCTGCTACCCCCAACCATTACTAAGGTCGTTCCTCCTCAATCACAGTCTCGTCTTCCAGCCGACTGTAAAGTCATTATTTCAGGTAATGCCTGATTCACATTTGCTCAATCTTCAACACCAGTGCCCGGCTGATGAGTATTTTGTTCAAAACTGAATGCAATTGTGAACAAAATACTCATCAGCTGGGTGACAGTAGTACTGAATTTTGGACCAAATGCGACTGAGGCTTTGTAACGTGTCTCCATGTTATCCGAGTTACAGAAACTTAGCACTTGTCAAGTAGTTTGACCAGTTTCTTGTGGTCTTGACCAGCTTACTTTTTTGAACAGCATAAATAGGAAATCAACTGGTCTATAGTTCATTCATGACCAGCATTTCTGAAGTCCATATATTGGGTTTAGTAAAGCATATAGTTGACTACCTAAAGATGTTATGTTTGCCCTCAGGATAAATCCAGTATTCTGTCCCTCCAAGTAAATAATCATTTTTTCCATACGCAGGTGTTGGGTTCAGTGAAACACAAAGTTGACTGCTACTCGTACACAGTTGATAACTTTGACCAGATGCTTCTAAAGGCTTAGATATATTATATTTGCCCTCAGGATAAATCCAGTATTCTGTCCCTCCAAGTGAATAATCATTTTTATTCCATACGCAGGTGTTGGGTTCAGTGAAACACAAAGTTGACTGTTACTCGTACACAGTTGATAACTTTGACCAGATGCTCCTTAAGGCCCGAAGATGGTTAGTTTGGCGCGAACAGGCCCATTTACATGGCCTTGAGGCCCCAAAAATGGTAGACATGGGTCACCAAGGGGGTGCAGAAAAGAATACTAAAGCTCCCCCTGTTGTTGAAGTCAAGAAAGGTAGTATTACCCTGAGAAATATTTTTGCAAATTATGTTTTAAATTTCAAATACTTATAATCTGGTGGCCACATTTTAAAAGTTACTACATGTAAAGTATCTCTTTGTATGTCATTATGTTAATACAAAAAAAAAAGTACTTATACATCAATGAGAATGAACAATTCTGTTTCTAGCCTTAATTCTGTAATTTTGATATAAATACAATAAATTCTTTATCCATAAAAAACTATTTTCAGATAAACGAAAGAGTCTTGGCGATTTATTTCGAAGAAGCAATAAAGACATTAAACCTGTTCACCCAGAGACACCTATGTATAAAGATGGCGCTGGGTATCGTTTCATTAATAAGAAAACCCCCGATGGACCTGAAGCAGCGATCGAGAGCATTCGTACGAAGAATGTTGTTTACTGTACGCTAGTTTTGGAGGAATTTCTGAAGGAACTAGCAGCAGTTGCATTAGAACATTCAGTTTTACATTTGGAAGAATAATATTTCCTATATTGTAATAATTAGTAATTACATTCAAATATATCACAGCGCATTTGGTGAATTTTCTTACCCCTATAAAATAATACCCAGAGTGACAGATATAAGAATTATTCATTAAAATGGCTCTAACTATAAAATATTTAGTTATTTATTTAATCTATAAAAGTAAAGCAATACGTGAATAAGTTTTCTCAATGAAGTAAAAACCCTTGATCTTAGGTGTCTACATGGTGTCCCGAAATGCCTGTAACTTTTTTTCCATTTGTGAGTTGTACCATGATACTTGGTAAATCAATGTAACTTTGGATGAGCTTTAAAATGATATATGACGCATACTATTGAGACATTGATATATGTCTGCCTAGGGGGAGGCCCATACTTTCAGGACACCCTGTATAGTCCTACATATAACCATTTGATACATAAGCTGTTTCTTGCCTGTATTCAAGACTATCTGATTTTTTTAACTCGGTGTCAAAATCCACGAATCATTAGTTGAAGGAGCCAAATCCACTGTGATATATTTTGAATGGGTTACCCTTACACAAAAGTTTGCATCAGGGATTGAGGGAAACATTATTGTAAGGGTATTCGATTACTAGGGCATGTGTAATAATAACTAAAAAATTAATTTGTTAAATGAGTTATGGAGTAATTTTGAAATGGTAAATACTACATTTATTTTATAACACAATCATGTATTTCAGTATTCTATTTTGAATTAATATCATGCTTTTATTATAAAACCAGTTAATTAAGTATTTTTATTTCTTATTGAAATGGTGGCATAATTGGATGTGTAATCGTTCAAAACGATATAATATCTTCTACAGAGGTTTTCTTCTGTATTGCTTGGGTCTATTACTCACAATATTGTATTCAAAATAATTGATGAGGTAGTTGTCATGACAACGTTTTGTTATTGTCACCAAAATAGAGCACTTTGATTGGCTGTACAATGTCATGAAATTAATTTCAATATCCCTTGTTAGTAGTGATTGTACAAGCCTGTAGCCAGGAGGGTTCGATGGATTCGAGCAACCCCCCCCCCCCCCCCCGGCCAAAAATTCATGCAGGTTTTCACCATTCTGAGCACTTTTAAAGTGATTTTGGCCATTATTGGACCAAACTTGTCAAAAGTGAACCCCCCTGGAATTTGTTCAAAAAGTGAACCCCCTCTTGGCAAATCCTGTCTACAGGCCTGTTGTATTAATATTCTAATGTCTTATATTTTCACTATCACATTCTAGTAAATGTGTTTATCATTATGTAGAGCTGATATGTAAAAGCTTTGAGTAATTCTAGATTATATTTGAATTCCACCCATGGGAATATTGTTTCAGTGGTCATGTTTTGGATTCCGAACTAAAGTAAAAAGGAGGCTTCAAATGTGCACCATTCAAAGTTTTGCGTGAGCCCCCACGCAGAAAGGGTGTGGTTTTGACAAAATAAAAATTGGGCTGGCGATTTCCAACCCTGGGAGCAATAATAGCTTGTCAAATATTGTCAAAGTTCTCATTTTCGGGAATGTGACTTCAGAAGTTCCAATTATCAGAACATAGTATCCCATTAAAATCCCAACCCCCAGGACGATATTGCATATCAAATTCCTGACCCCCTCTTGTGGGGTGGTCCCACGAAAATCTTTGAATGGTGCATTAATTGCTAGCAGTAAATACTCTGAATTGTATTGAATATGTGACATTATAGGAGTTCAAGAAATATCCAAAATTGAATTTTAAAAAATCTCTAATCATTGTTGTTCACCAACACTTTACTTATTGAAAGAATTAGCATGGAAAAAGCATGACCAATGGGACAATATTATCATAGGTTTTAAGTGCTCCTAGTGCTGTGTAGAGGGTTCATCTGGTGTTTTCTTATCTTTGAAATATGTACTCATTTTTCATGCACTCATTTTAGTGCACTCACTTTGTTTGCACTCACTGTATACACATTACTTGATATATGCATTAGGGTTCTTGTGATAAATCTATTCTCAACCCTTCAGTTTACCAGTAAAACCTGTATTTAAAGGTGCTACAAATAGTGCAGGGGGGGCCATTCAACGATCATCGACAAGTGTCAAAATATATTTAGGTTTGGATATTTCATCAAGACTAACATATATTTTCATTATCAACAAAGAAACCCTCTGGATGAACATTATTTCAGCTGATATTCCTCTTGAAACATGGTGGATCTTAAAAATCTATAAGTGGGACTCCCTTTATAGAAGCTTTGAATTGAATTTACACTTCTTAATGCTGAAATTGATAGTTTATACATACATTTTATGAAAATAGGTATGTCAAAGAAGGTATTAAGCCAAATATTGACCTGATAGCTCAGAAAAAATAAAAAATTTCGAATTTTCTCTCTACAGTCCTTATTGCCTCTTTAAGTACAACACCTTTGGTACCTAAAAATAGTGTTACACATTGGGTTCACTTTATATTAATTTAAGGGTATAAGGACATGGTTCTTAGAGAGGTGTTCCACTTAACACTTAGAGAGTTGTTCCACTTTGAAAAGTGTTCCACCTAGAGAGGTGTTCCACTTTGAAAAGTGTTCCACCTAGAGAGGTGTTCCACTTTGAAATGTGTTCCACCTAGAGAGGTGTTCCACTTTACTGTGCTCATTTTGGTCTTTCCCTGGTGTCTATGAGACTGATAAGAATCATAAGTATATTCATATAGTTGAAAAAAATCAGATTACAACTCCAAATGAAGTGAAATTGTCCAAATTGCTAAAAGAGAAATTGATAACAGTAAAATTTCACCGCACCACTCTGGAACCATTTGTTGGATAAGCCTGAGTTCAAGGTTTCTTAATGTGAGTCAATGGGATATAACAAAATTGGGATCGAGAAAAGGTGTTTGTATCATTATTCAGATAAACAGGTTTTACTGTATCATTCTCAGGGGTCCGTTTTTGGAACTGTCTTTACTTACGATTTGGTCGCAAGTCATTGTTTGTCAGAAAATAGACAATGGTTTTCTCGGAATCGTAAGTTAGGACCGTACTAAAATTGAACCCCTGTATATTATAATACAAAACCAAAGGAAATGGAAAAGTTAAAAGTGAGAATGCTTCACAGGACCCCAAATGTATGTATCATAACTTGCAATATAGGTATATCTTGATATGTTGTATTTTATTTATGACTCACTTTGTGTGTTTTATGGAGAACTTGCGGAGTGGAGTGGATTTGAAATAGGTGAAGATGTCCCATGTTTTAGTAGTTCATGTTATTTAATATACTAATATTACTATTGAAGATGTATATCTGAAATGAATAAATATGAACATATTGGTTCACAAATATGGACATATTGGTCAGAAATATGGAAATATTTGTAAAATGTGGTAATATTGGTCAAATATATGACATATTGGTTCACAAATATGAACACATTGGTCAAAATATGGAAATATTGGTAAAATGTGCTCATATCAGTCAAAAATTTGAACAAATTGGTTCACAAATATGGACATATTGGTCAGAAATATGGACAATTTGGTCAAAATAATAGACACACTTCATATCTTGTTATAGTCTGAATGACATAATTTTAACAATTCATTTGCATTATATGTTGTACAAGAACACAATATTTGTATAAAAAAATACAGGGTGCCCATAAAGTGACTTCACGCTTACTTTGTATTGTAATTAAAAGAGACTTTTTGGTCACCCTGTATGACTATTTTAGTAGGACAGATGGGATATTTATTATATGATGCCAAATGACTGAAGGTCTGTGTATATATATTTTCAGACTATATATGTGTTCAAAAGGGATATACAATGTTTTAATAGCTTTATAATATATAGGCATATGGTCTACTTAAACTACTTTTGAAATGCAGTAAAACTTGTCTATAGTGAACAATGGCTCTATCTTTAAAATAAAAACTTTCTGTGTATGTATTGTACTTTTCTTGAATTAAATATATTTTTTGATTAGCACATGTTGAACTAACCCATCTATACTGAACACTTAATTACAAAAAACATATGTTCTTCACCTTGGAGGTGTTCACTGTAAACAGGTTGCACTGTTTTATTGTTCAATCATTTGGGGGTATAATAGCCCATTAGATCTTGAGGGACCTGTATCTCTGCCAGAATATTTGTTCCCAATCAATGGAATCCACAACAGGCCTCCTAGACCTCATAGTTGCTGACCTCGATCCTTCTACCCGAACAACGTTCTCGTTCATGAATATCAGTTCTTTAGTCGCAAAACACCAGTTCCTCTATGGTTCGGGTGAATGGAACAAAGGCAGCAACATCACCACTGGCAACCGCGTGAGTGGAAGTCTTGGAGGCCTGCACAAGTTATTTTCTGAATTCACAAGACAATGTTTCCTTGTCTAAGCATGTATCAGAATACAAAACCTTAATTTCTGCTTGAATACCAATATTTTGCCCTAAACCATTTGGGCCTAGTATTTAATCATGTGACATTTTTTCCTCATCCTATCCAAACATCTTTCTTGATACAAAGTTGCAAGTCTGAAGTTTTTTTTCAAAATTCCGCCCAAAATTACTTTCTGAAAAGGTTGGGTCTCTCAAAATCCACTGGTCAGCCATTAGTTTTGTACCCCATAATATGAATATTTGTTAATCTATCCTGTGTATGGATGGTTGTATTAAGCATAATAATACGAGGAATGGAATGAGAAAATATAATGTATAGCACATTACATGTATAGTGTACAATCTTATACTAATAGGGGGTTGGTGATTGTGTTTTTGTTTGATTAAATGGTTTTCTAAAAAGAATTAAAATGAAGGAGTGTTTTGTATCTCAGTCGCAAGTCTTGCACCAAGCCCCTTATGACCCATTTTGCCCCGTATGGTTACCCATGACCCATTTTGGCCAATATGGTTATTCTGATATAGGTCATACTGAAATTCATTGAATGGATATCCTTATTATAAGTGTCTGTTGGTTAAAACATGCTTTATGCAAATTATGCTTTTCAGTAGCCCTTTGTTAACCTCAACACCATTTCAAACCCTATTTTTTTTATTTATTAAAGTTGTTATATTTTATGTGTTAAATTAAAGTCTATAACACTTGATAAAATATAAATAGCTATGCTGTGACCTCACTTATAAACCAGCTCAGACTTGACAAAATCGTAATGGTTTTCTGGTCTATATGCAGGACTGTGCTGTAAAACTTCTTAACTTGGTGAGAAAACCAAATCAGAGTGGCAAAAACAAGGGACTTGACGCAAGACTATCTATATGATGATTTAGTATTATGGTACCATTATCTGTTTATCCACCCATGCTTAAAGTGTTACACTGCCATATGACAATGGCATTTTATTCATGGGGGTCAATTTATAATGAATTGTGGGATTTTGGTGTTTTATGTCATTTAAATTGATGACAATAATAAACTAAATAAAATATATATAAACTTGTTATTGTGTTTATTGTAGGATTTATAAATACAATATATACATGGGTACTATATACAGGATATCAATGTTCATATAATACAATCAAATGCCATTCTCCAAATGCCATCTGTCAATTTTCCTTGTATTACCTCTGCTACTGCAAACAAACATCATTGCACTTTTCAAAATGATCATACATCAGGTCCGTAGCCAGGATTTGCCAAGGGGGGTTCACTTTTTGAAAATTTCCAGGGGGGGTTCCCTTTTGACAATCTTGGTCCAAAAATGGCCAAAATCACTTTGTATGTGCTCAGAATGATGAAAAACTGTGTGATTTTGAAAGCTGGGGGGGGGGGTCCATCAAACCCCCCTGGATACGGGCCTGTAAATTGCATACTGTTGAGTGTAACATGGGACAACGATTTGTCCAATTTTGATTTGCCACCTGCAGATGTAAGGCCAGGTGATAACCCTACAACATGCATAAAAGAGGGAATGGAACAATTTTCAATTGGAGTTTAATGAATACCCAAAATCACTTGAAGTGCGCAAAATGTTTTCTTACTTCTCAGGAGTTGACACTTTATATACATCTTTTATATCACGTGTTTTTCTTTTTATATTAAGAGTTTCTTTTTGATACATTGCACAATCCCTAGTTTCTATATGTCACTATATGAATGGATATATCAACGACTTGGTCTACAATCCATAAATTTTTTCAGATTTTCTCATTAAAATCCTACATATTTCTTAAGATTCTAGTCTATCATCATTCCAGTCCTTTTTAGATTCTAGTCTATAATTACTCTACTATACCTTACCCCTAGAAATGCATAAGATACTCTGTCCAATTGTATTGTTTAGTATATTTTTGAAAGTACCTTATTCACATCTAACAGTCGTCCAATAAACCATTAAGGATCAGACAAATAAAAACAAATAACACAATCATTACTAATAAGCCAAATGGGTTGCTCATGAACACCAAATGCAAGGTATAGTAGCGAGATAATCACACTTGGTCACATCATGTGGCACTATACAGTCTCCTTTCATTTTTTATCTAAAGCTAAGTTCACACCAATGGCGCTTTAATGGCGTGTGAAGTGGCTTTGCATGTCGCATTAAAGCGCCATCAAAGCGCCATTGGTGTGAACTTAGCTTAAACATCTAGTTCAACTTCCTCATCGAATCAGAAGATAAAGGTCCCAAGTATCATTAAAAACAGACGAGACAATTGCTCCTTTTTCTGCCAAGTGCTACAGTTGTGGCCATTCTAATAATTTATGATATGAAGTACAGTAAAACCTGTGAAATCTGAACATTTCTTGGGCCAGGTGTTCACATTTCAAGGTTACTTAATATATGATTTAATGGGAGCTAAAAAACTGGGACCAAGAAAAGGTATTCACATTACGAGATATTGAGATTAAAGAGATGTTCAGATATAGGTTTTGCTCCACATTTGTATTGTTTCAACCATTCACTGGGGAGCTAAGTCTTGGTGCATGTTCGGAGCCTCTTAGATTTTTAGCATCCAGTTCTCGCTGTAGCTCATCAACACGTCTCTGAAGTTGTTCCTTAAGCATTGTTAGTTCTCTGTTACGTAATTGCACTGGTTCCTGGAGAAAAAACAAATTGGTATTTACACCCCCAAAATGCAATATGATTTTCGACGCCGTTTCGGTGCCAAATTTTGGTGCCGTTTCGACACCAAATGGACTGACTAGTCTGGTGGCAAATTTTGGTGTTGAAAGGTTTTGGTGCCGGAACAGTGCCGAATTTTTTCGATGCGGAAACGGCGCAAAATTATATTGGCTGTGTATATATCTCATCAATTAATTCTGGAACTATGCTGATCTTGATTTATAAGAAATTCAATTTAAATTTATTTTTCATGAGTAATTCCTACATGCATTTAATACATGGCTTAATAAAAAATAAATTTAATTTATCAAAAATTTAATAAAAAATCATACCTGTGGTTTCATTCTAGGGTTCCACCTCAGATAGTATCCAGTCCATAGTTCTATCCTCCTAAGACTCGCAACAGGGTATAGCACGTGGTGATGTATGTAGTCCGCATATAGGGGATTCTTGAACTCATCCAGCTGGTTGTTAACATAGGACCATAAAGACACTGTCTTATGTTTTATATCCTATAGAAAAAAATATTAACTATACTTAAAGGGGTAAAAACAAAATGCAATTATCAGTAACATTATTTCAAGTGAACTTTTAACATCGAGAAAGTCAGCCAATAAGTTCAATCAAACATGAATTACCAAATATTAACGAATTCTGGTAATAATATAATAGTTTATAAGGCCTACCAATATATGAACAATGGTCTACAACATGTTCAATGAGACAACTCATTCCAAAAACTTTTTTTTTTCATCAAGAGATTTTATTGCCATTAATCATTATAAGTACATATCATACATGAGGGACCCAATCGCCAGTGGCATTATAGGTGTCCCTCATTGTAGTAATTAATTACAATTTGTAAACATGGTTTATACACAATTATATATTATAAGAAGAATAAAAAAGAAAGCATCTGCATTTTAAAATTGGAGTGTGGGGGGCTGCTGCCTCTGCCTATAGGGTCCTGTGGTCTAAATCCTGGAAGTTAGATTTCAAACCTGAAAAAAGTAAAGAAGTCATTTTTTCTAAGAAAAACACCCATAATTATGAAGTCTTTTTGAATAATCAGCCAATAACTAGGCATAATCAGCATAAACATCTAGGCTTCTATTTTGACAGTAAACTCAGCGGCTCTGAACATATAAACTATCTTGTTGACAAAATTCAAAAAGCTTTAAATCCAATGAAACCACTCAAAAGCAAACTTAAATCTAAACAGCTCAACATTATGTACAATTCTTATATCCAATCACTTTTCGATTACTGTGACATACTCTATCACTGTGCAACACAGGCCAATCTAAAGAGACTGGACAAGCTCCAATACCAAGCTTCATTGATTGTCTCTGGTTGCTTACCAGGATCTAATGCAAAGAAAGTCCTTGATTTGCTAAACTGGTCAAGTCTAAATGAAAGAAGAATTTTTCATTTCAAAAAGCAAATGTATAATATATTTAATCAAAATACTCCATCATACATTAGCGACATATTTCATCCTTTTAAAAAGACAAACATTAGAATGTTGCGAGATTCATTGGACTATAGTATACCAATCACAATGCCAAGGAAATCACCTGTTTATAATATGATGAATATTTGGAATAAAATTCCAAGAGAGCTAAAATCATTACCAAGTATAGCATCATTCAAGTACAACTTGAAAAAATTACTCTTCCAAGGTACAATCTCAACAATGACCTTAAAACTCTCAAGGAAACAAGAAATTATTCTAAATCGTGCCAGATCAGATCTTATTCTCAAATCACAACTTAAGGCCCACAACTGGACAACTGTTGACTCTCCAAACTGCGAATGCGGAGCCCCTGAGACTTTCCGCTATTTGTTTTTTAAATGCCCATTGAAAACCGAACAAATTCTTAAATTTAATAGAGATATTGAACTAATCACTGGAAACCAATCTCAGTTCAGGACCCAGATGGACAAAATAAACCTTTACTTATTTGCTCACCCTTCACTTACTCAGGAACAAATTGACAATCTTTTATCAGTGGTGAGCCTTATTCTTATTGAGCACGCATAGATACATGTATTTGGAAGCTCGTGTACTTTTGTTTTCAGCCCTACCACTCCTTATCTCTACTGCTTTTCTCCCCTTGTTTCATTCTCTTACATTATACTGTAGTACCATGAAGTCTTCTTTGTGCCTCATAGAAGGTACAGACCAGTCACATGCTTTAGTCATGGGAGACTATGGCGCGAACCTCTTTTCCCTACTCATACTACTATATCTTTGTTTCCAAAAACATCTAAATTATCTTTTACAATTTATTCAATTACTTTGTGAAAACCTTTCACCAGGCAAATCCCCTCCCGATAATATTCTTGATAATAGGCCACGGAGCTTTATTATCAGAAATATCATAAGAAATGTTAAACAGGGCCTTTTTCTGTGCACTCAGTATGAAATTGTACCTCTTTGAACTCTATGTTGGGATTTCCATTGAAATTATTCTGTATCGCAGAGGAAAGTCCCAAAAAGGCAGCTGTAAGGATGGTCCGATATGGTGATAACATAAAAAATGAAAAATGCATTCATATTTCATACCTCTTTAACTCTCTGTTGCTCTGTATTGCAGAGGAAAGTCCCAAAGAGGCAGCTGTACAAATGGTCCAATATGGTGATCAGGAGTTGTTCGTTGAATTCAAAGGCAGTCGGAAACTGAAAAATAAAGTATCAAAATATGTCCACCTCATTTCTTGCCCTAAAATAAATAACAATCTAATGGGTTAGAATGTGTTGATTACAGTGAAGCACAGTATTACTATGAAATCACATCAGCAGTATACAAGTTACCTTTAACTACAGGTCATGTAATGTTAATATTTTCGAGACACTCTGAACTTGGTTCATTTCTCCTGTACTTTACATTTGAAAACCTGTCCATTATTCCATTTTTCTTACCTGTTTGGTCATCTGCCACACACAGTCTATAAACTGTAGGAATACAGGAGATCTGTCTGCGTCTGAATGTTTGTCTTCTCCATGGCCTATCCTCTATAATATACCAATATAATATATATATTTACATAAGTTTCTGAAATATATCAACATATAATAGTCTATAAACTGTAGGAATACTGGGGATCTGTCTGCGTCTGAATGTTTGTCTTCTCCATGGCCTATCCTCTATAATATACCAATATAATATATATATTTACATAAGTTTCTGAAATATATCAACATATTACAGTCTATAAACTGTAGGAATACAGGGGATCTGTCTGCGTCTGAATGTTTGTCTTCTCCATGGCCTATCCTCTATAATATACCAATATAATATATATATTTACATAATTCTCTGAAATATATCAACATATTACAGTCTATAAACTGTAGGAATACGGGGGATCTGTCAGCGTCTGAATGTTTGTCTTCTCCATGGCCTATCCTCTATAATATACCAATATAATATATATATTTACATAAGTCTCTGAAATATATCAACATATAACAGTCTATAAACTGTAGGAATACTGGGGATCTGTCTGCGTCTGAATGTTTGTCTTCTCCATGGCCTATCCTCTATAATATACCAATATAATATATATATTTACATAAGTCTCTGAAATATATCAACATATAACAGTCTATAAACTGTAGGAATACTGGGGATCTGTCTGCGTCTGAATGTTTGTCTTCTCCATGGCCTATCCTCTATAATATACCAATATAATATATATATTTACATAATTCTCTGAAATATATCAACATATTACAGTCTATAAACTGTAGGAATACGGGGGATCTGTCAGCGTCTGAATGTTTGTCTTCTCCATGGCCTATCCTCTATAATATACCAATATAATATATATATTTCCATAAGTCTCTGAAATATATCAACATATAACAGTCTATAAACTGTAGGAATACGGGGGATCTGTCAGCGTCTGAATGTTTGTCTTCTCCATGGCCTATCCTCTATAATATACCAATATAATATATATATTTCCATAAGTCTCTGAAATATATCAACATATAACAGTCTATAAACTGTAGGAATACTGGGAATCTGTCTGCGTCTGAATGTTTGTCTTCTCCATGGCCTATCCTCTATAATATACCAATATAATATATATATTTACATAATTCTCTGAAATATATCAACATATTACAGTCTATAAACTGTAGGAATACAGGAGATCTGTCTGCGTCTGAATGTTTGTCTTCTCCATGGCCTATCCTCTATAATATACCAATATAATATATATATTAACATATGTCTCTGAAATATATCAACATATAACAGTCTATAAACTGTAGGAATACGGGAGATCTGTCTGCGTCTGAATGTTTGTCTTCTCCATGGCCTATCCTCTATAATAAACTAATATAATATATATATTTACATACGTCTCTGAAATATATCAACATATTACAGTCTATGAACTGTAGGAATACAGGAGATCTGTCTGCATCTGAATGTTTGTCTTCTCCATGGCCTATCCTCTATAATATACCAATATAATATATATATTTACATAAGTTTCTGAAATATATCAACATATTACAGTCTATAAACTGTAGGCATACAGGGGATCTGTCTGCATCTGAATGTTTGTCTTCTCCATGGCCTATCCTCTATAATATACCAATATAATATATATATTTACATAAGTTTCTGAAATATATCAACATATTACAGTCTATAAACTGTAGGAATACAGGGGATCTGTCTGCATCTGAATGTTTGTCTTCTCCATGCCCTATCCTCTATAATATACCAATATAATATATATATTTACATAAGTTTCTGAAATATATCAACATATTACAGTCTATAAACTGTAGGAATACAGGAGATCTGTCTGCATCTGAATGTTTGTCTTCTCCATGGCCTATCCTCTATAATATACCAATATAATATATATATTTACATAAGTTTCTGAAATATATCAACATATTACAGTCTATAAACTGTAGGAATAAAGGGGATCTGTCTGCATCTGAATGTTTGTCTTCTCCATGCCCTATCCTCTATAATATACCAATATAATATATATATTTACATAAGTTTCTGAAATATATCAACATATTACAGTCTATAAACTGTAGGAATACGAGAGATCTGTCTGCGTCTGAATGTTTGTCTTCTCCATGGCCTATCCTCTATAATAAACCAAAAAAATAATATTTTTTCATTATCCTCTAAAAAATAGCAGCATTTCAGGCTTCCAGAGAATTTTACATGCAACCCAATACATGTTTTAACTTACAAAGATGCATGCAGTTGATCTAAAGTGGAATAATCAGATTGGACTTTATCCAGCCGTACCAAAATGCAATTATATCTGGCAACTTGTATCATTATTAATTTAAATAAATAAATGGTTCTGTTGCTATAGTAATGACAAGGACTATCAACTGTTGCTATATATGGACTATCAAAACTGCTGCAATTCGCTGAACTCTATTTATTAAATGTTTATATTGAATAAAAATTTGCTATAAAACCTACCTGAGCAAACTTGTGGCCATAACTGGTCCATTCCTTTTCTATGAGCACCTCAAGACCTTCAATGGTTCTGTAATAAGGATCTAACATCAACATGGCAAGACCTGTCAGCTGAAATATTAAGAATATAATTATTAATAGCTGGTCCATTCCTTCTCTATAAGGACCCCCAGACCTTCAATGGTTCTGTAATAAAAGTCTAACATCAACATGGCAAGACCTGTCAGCTGAAATATTAAGAATATAATTATTAATAGCTGGTCCATTCCTTCTCTATAAGGACCCCCAGACCTTCAATGGTTCTGTAATAAGGGTCTAACATCAACATGGCAAGACCCGTCAGCTGAAATATTAAGAATTCTCAACTAAATTACCCAGAAATTGAATTATGAAGAGAAAATGTAATATTTAATTAAACCACATGTATATGCCCCATGGCGTCTGTGTGAGATAATTGTAACTCAAATGAAATGAAATATGATTGATGAATCCTAGCTCCCATTGGGTATGTCATTTTCAATTAACAGAGGAGAGAGTGAAAATGGATGCTTTACAAATGCAATAAAAATTTTCAAATAGTCAACTGCTGACAGTCTCTGGTTGTTTCAATTCTAGGAAGATTTGTTTGAATAATCTTCAAAGGCGTAAAGAATTTTCCCAACCCTCCCATATCCAAATGTTGGGATATTACTCAATCCCAATTTTGTTATTATCACCTATAGGCTCAAATGTTAATAAAAACCTAGAAATGCAAAGACCTACTAATCTGAATATGTTTGACTTGTCCCAGTTGCATTTTAATTAGACAGCTTTTATTGTAATAATTTAGTCCAATTTTTAAATCTGTCAATTAGACAGCTTTTATTGTAATAATTAAGACTAATTTTTAAATCTGCTAATTAGACAGCTTTTATTGTAATTCAATTTAGTCTAATTTTTAATAAATCTGTTAATTAGACAGCTTTTATTGTAATAATTTAGTCTAATTTTTAAATCTGCTAATTAGACAGCTTTTATTGTAATTCAATTTAGTCTAATTTTTAATAAATCTGTTAATTAGACAGCTTTTATTGTAATAATTAAGACTAATTTTTAAATCTGCTAATTAGACAGCTTTTATTGTAATTCAATTTAGTCTAATTTTTAATAAATCTGTTAATTAGACAACTTTAATTGTAATAATTTAGTCTAATTTCTAAATCTGTCATAATATCCAAGGATTATACCTGTGCAGTTCTGTCCCATCCATCACTACAATGAACAAGTACAGATGTCTTATTGCTCTCCACTTTATCTGCGATCTTCACAGCCCCAGCAAGAATTTGCTGTAAGAGATAAGATATTATTTAGGTATAGTGCCAATTGTGGAAACATTTTAGGGTATTTGGTTACGAAAGTGTTATAGCCTATTACAGGGTGGGCAAAAATCATTATTTGGTCCATCCAGTATATCTAATACCCTTTATAAAGGTATTCTTTAGGTATAGTGCCAATGAAAAAACATCCAGTAAATACTTCAAGCAAGCAGGAAACATTTTAGGGTCATTGGTTGACCATATAACCTATATACAGGGTGAGGAAATAAAAACATTATTTTGGCACATCCAGTATATCTAATACCTTTAACAAAAGTATATGGCATGAGGTTGTTCCAATTAATACTATCAATTATTCTAAATGCACATGTAACCCCTTGTACCCTTACACTCCTTATATCCTTATACCCTACCTTATACCCCTTACCTTTATGTGCTCCAGCCAATGTGTAGATTCAATATGTGACAACCAATGAGTGTCATCAATGGTTGGGAAGCAGATTTCCTTCAGCTTACGTAAACTGGGGATAAACATAATAAAACATAATGAGTTGATTCAATATGTGACAACCAATGAGTGTCATCGATGGTCGGGAAGCAGATTTCCTTCAGATTACGTAAACTGGGGATAAATATAATAAAACATAATGAGTTGATTCAATATGTGACAACCAATGAGTGTCATCGATGGTCGGGAAGCAGATTTCCTTCAGCTTACATAAACTGGGGATAAATATAATAAAACATAATGAGTTGATTCAATATGTGACAACCAATGAGTGTCATCAATGGTCGGGAAGCAGATTTCCTTGAGCTTACGTAAACTGCAGATAAACATAATAAAACATAATGAGTTGATTCAATATGTGACAGCAAATGAGTGTCATCAATGGTTGGGAAGCAGATTTCCTTGAGCTTACGTAAACTGCAGATAAACATAATAAAACATAATGAGTTGATTCAATATGTGACAGCCAATGAGTTTCATCGATGGTCGGGAAGCAGATTTCCTTGAGCTTACGTAAACTGCAGATAAACATAATTACATAATAAATAAAAAACATGATAACATACTCCCCCCTTGGGTGGGCCCAGAAAATGTTTTGGGTGAAAGGCCTCAATTATTGAATTGAATTGAATAAAAATGTTTCCTGAACGGAATGGTGGAGGCAGAAGGGGGGGGGGGTGTTCAAAAATGTTTCTCTGGACATCATCGTCATCAATTGGGATACTAGAGATTTCTTTCCCTATAAACAGTTTTACTCTTAAATGGTCCTTTTTCTAACTGTATTTTTGAATACTATTTTTTCTTTTTGTTTACATCTAAAATGTTATAAAATAACTCTTAATACCTCTCTCTCATGACGTGGATATTGTGTATATCTAAGAAGACTAGCTCCATGTTCTGGTATTGACTATCCTCATAGCCTCCTCCTTTGGCCTGTAATGTAAAACATGTGAGCTAAAAACATGGTCAATAAGCACATTTATTTCCACAGATTTCTTTTATTTTCAACGTTGCACCTAAACAATCTATAACAATCCAATGCAATGCGTTAATGGGCTATAATGCACTATAGGAGTTACAGAGTCAATGTTCATACATCTCTGTGATTGATGGTAAATGCATTTGATGAAGTGAGTCAATGTTCATACATCTCTGTGATTGATGGTAAATGCATTTGATGAATCAATGTTCATACATCTCTGTGATTGATGGTAAATGCATTTGATGAATCAATGTTCATACATCTCTGTGATTGATGGTAAATGCATTTGATGAATCAATGTTCATACATCTCTGTGATTGATGGTAAATGCATTTGATGAAGTGAGTCAATGTTCATACATCTCTGTGATTGATGGTAAATGCATTTGATGAAGTGAGTCAATGTTCATACATCTCTGTGATTGATGGTAAATGCATTTGATGAAGTGAGTCAATGTTCATACATCTCTGTGATTGATGGTAAATGCATTTGATGAAGTGAGTCAATGTTCATACATCTCTGTGATTGATGGTAAATGCATTTGATGAAGTGAGTCAATGTTCATACATCTCTGTGATTGATGGTAAATGCATTTGATGAATCAATGTTCATACATCTCTGTGATTGATGGTAAATGCATTTGATGAAGTGAGTCAATGTTCATACATCTCTGTGATTGATGGTAAATGCATTTGATGAAGTGAGTCAATGTTCATACATCTCTGTGATTGATGGTAAATGCATTTGATGAAGTGAGTCAATGTTCATACATCTCTGTGATTGATGGTAAATGCATTTGATGAAGTGAGTCAATGTTCATACATCTCTGTGATTGATGGTAAATGCATTTGATGAATCAATGTTCATACATCTCTGTGATTGATGGTAAATGCATTTGATGAAGAATCCAGGGGTTTCACTAGAATTTCTCAAAACAGGCTAAATATATGAAAACAGGCAAAATTAATGAAAATCAAACTTAACATGAAAAAGTTGAAAAATCCCTAAAAAGAACAGGCGATTCTGTCAAAACAACCAGTGAAAATCGCCTGTTGCTAATGAAACCCTTGAATTCAAATGTGACTGCTTTCACAGTCCTCATATGTGCAATAAATACTGTAAAACCTAAAGGCATTTGACATGGGGCATGTTTAATTCCATTCAAAGCCCCTCTCTCCAAGGTTACAATTTGTATCAGAATAAATTTAATATCAATATTTAAAAAAAGTATTATATTTTTCACAAATTACCATGTTTGCCACAGCATTGACATTAGGCCTAGCATCCATGATGTAGAGTTTATGCGACTGAGCATTGGCGTCCATAATGTATTGAATGTACTTTTCATCCTCGGAACATGTCTTACGTGTGATTCCGACCAATGGCTGACTAGATCTGGTTATTGAGGCCTGGCTCTCTGGATGAATCCACGATAATATCTGAAAATTTTACAAGTAATGTAATCGTCAAAAAGAGTTCATTGAATTAACACATTAAATTGTCCTCTCAGAAATTCTCAAGTAAGTTGCGAGATGACTTTCTAATATTTTAATTTAGAAGTTTTTCAATATGTGTACCTAAAATGGGTCAAGGTAAATATAATGTTTTCCACCCATAAACAGGCTTCATTATAATTGTTTTATTGATCTTTGGAGGAAGCCACTTATGTTTTGTGTAACACCAAAATAGTGATGGGATCATGTTTAAATCTTGGCATCAAAACAGTCCCTGAAATGTTCAAAAAGACTAGCCTTCAAATACTTACTGGAATTCTAGCCCTGCTTCTGAAGGCACCTACTCTCTTTAGGTCATCATCTGACATTGCAGAGGGAACAGCAAACTGAAAATCAAGCAAGTACATGAGGTCATCATCTGACATTGCAGAGGGAACAGCAAACTGAAAATCAAGCAAGTACATTAGGCCATCATCTGACATTGCAGAGGGAACAGCAAAATGAAAATCAAGCAAGTACATTAGGTCATCATCTGACATTGCAGAGGGAACAGCAAAATGAAAATCAAGCAAGTACATTAGGTCATCATCTGACATTGCAGAGGGAACAGCAAACTGAAAATCAAGCAAGTACATGAGGTCATCATCTGACATTGCAGAGGGAACAGCAAACTGAAAATCAAGCAAGTACATTAGGCCATCATCTGACATTGCAGAGGGAACAGCAAAATGAAAATCAAGCAAGTACATTAGGTCATCATCAGACATTGCAGAGGGAACAGCAAAATGAAAATCAAGCAAGTACATTAGGTCATCATCTGACATTGCAGAGGGAACAGCAAACTGAAATCAAGCAAGTACATTAGGTCATCATCTGACATTGCAGAGGTAACAGCAAACTGAAAATCAAGCAAGTACATTAGGTCATCATCTGACATTGCAGAGGGAACAGCAAACTGAAAATCAAGCAAGTACATTAGGCCAACATCTGACATTGCAGAGGTAACAGCAAACTGAAAATCAAGCAAGTACATTAGGTCATCATCTGACATTGCAGAGGTAACAGCAAACTGAAAATCAAGCAAGTACATTAGGCCAACCTCTGACATTGCAGAGGTAACAGCAAACTGAAAATCAAGCAAGTACATTAGGTCATCATCTGACATTGCAGAGGTAACAGCAAACTGAAAATCAAGCAAATACATTATGCAACATTCAAAGGTTTGAATGAGGCCCCTCCCGATGCAATGAGATGCGAATTAATATTTTGATCTAAGAAAACTCAATCTCCAGCAAACATATTATTCTAATTTTATCTACTTTGAGTATCATATAGTATATATTAATTGTCTTGATTGCAAAATCTTCTTACCTGTTTAGGGTATGAATCACAAAACTCATAATTCTCGTTTATATCAGTTATTCTCCAGCTCTCGTTTGGCATATTTTTTACCCCCTAAAAATAGAATGTAAAGTGTATATACAATGTACAAATATAACAGCTATTATTGCCTGTTTCACTGTACCAACCACAATCTTTGATGATAAAGAAAGTTCATTACTAATTCTCATTGCTGGAACATGCTAAAGATGACCACAAATTTGAAAAAATGTGCATCAACAGCAGTATATAGCACACATTAAATTGCAATCAAGCCATGGTGGGTTTTGTATAATTTTTGCTGCACAATTCAACAAATATAAAAAGGTTACTTTTTTCTTGCGAAAGTTTACTTCATTGATTTACTTATTAATCAAGGAATATGATATGTCCATTGTAAAATGTGTCAGAGCTTTTTTTGCATTGCTTCATTTTAACTTTTCACTCTAAATCAAGCAATTTTTAAATCATTAACTATGTTTTTATATTGCCCCTTGTGTTTCTAATGAATGAGTTTCTTTGTTATGTACCTGTCTGCTGAGTTCCTTTATGGGGTCATATACCTGCCAGCCATTATTGTCAAATGACTCTTTGTACTCAAATGCAAATAGACGCTGAAAGAATACAATTTCACAATTTGTTAGAAAGCTAATGGCAAGGCCCAAAGCCAGCTTTTGCCATGCGGAGGAGGTTTAGTTTTTTTTAAATTGAGGGGGGGGGTCAAATTTGACAATTTTGACCAAAATCATTTGGAAAGCACTATCAATTGTGAAAAACTGCATGATTTTGAAAAAAATTTCGGCCAAAGGAGGATGTGGCACTAGCTATTTTTTCTTCTCCAAAAAGATTTTTAGGTCATTTTTTACCAACATATTTAAATCTTTCAGTTACAAACATACATGACAAATATCTTTGTCCATCGAATGTTCATTTGGAGATATAAATGATATCTAGTATATACACCTCATATAAGACCCGTAACCAGCTTTTGCCAAGTGGGGTACAGTTTTTAAAAAAATTCCAGCTTCCTCAAACCCCAGAACCTCCCCCCCTGGCTACATGCCAGATTATCTATCCATCTACTGAAGTACTACTTACCAGTTTATTGGTTATAGGAAAGGCGAACTGTGTCAGTTTTTCAAATACTTCACGTCGTGAGTGATTTTCTTGTTTATGGGCAAACCTCAAATTGCGTAAATCCTGAAAAAGCAAATAAGATTAAATCCTTAATTATTTCATTTATTGAGAATGGCTATGTTGCAACCTGATTGGATGAGAGATTCAAATGAGGCATGGACGTGTTTAAATAATATTTTATCCATGTGTACTCCCCTACCTTGCATACTATATCAATGCCATAGGAATTTTCTCCAGAACTTCTTGCTTTACCCATTTTCTCTATCCTACTGATCACACCCAGAGGTACGTCCAAAATGAATGGTGGATCCTGAAAAATAAGTGTATATTCATAGAATAAATGATCTTTAATATAATAGTATACAGTACAACGTGTTTTCAGTGAACACCTATGGAGCCACAAAAATGTGTTCACTATAGGTAGGTGTTCACTACAGAAAGGCAATTTTATACAGAAGTCAACGGACTATATGCTGAGAAGAGGTGTTCATTAGACACAGGTGTTCACTAGAGAGATGTGTTCACTAAGAAGACAGGTTTTAGTGAAGTCAAAATTAGAATTTTGCACTGAGATAATATTTCTGAGCGGAGTATTGAACAATATGCACGGGGGTCAACCAAACCTCATGACACTAAGAGCTTACTTGGCACTAATCATTGCTAAATTAAGGCAAGAGTTATATGTTAGTGATCTCCCAAGGATTTTTTCTCAGGTGGGAACAAAATTCTCATTTTCGCAATTCAGACCAAAATTGGTCAAAATATGCCAATTTTTCATGATTTTTTCTCATTTTCAAGTGGGTGCAAATGGATTTTCAGGTGGGTGCAAGGCTGTTTTCAAAATTTCAGGTGGGTGCTGCGTCCACTTGCTTGAATGCTGGGGGACCACTGTATATATAAGCAGCTCAGTGGTGTTTTAAACTTATTGTGGATCCTGAAATGCTCATGCAGCTAGGCTCATGGTATGTTGAGGTCTGGTTTTACCCGAGAATATGAATTAATTTACAAATTAACTTACTTTGTCACTTGACTTAAAAAACATTCTGTAATTAGTCACAGTGATTGTGCCCCTTATGGCCCCATTATTATAGGGACATAGGTAGGTGACATCTTTAGCTGAAATAAAGAGAAAAAAATATAGAATCATAGTGTATATGTACACTGTACAGGGTGGACCAAAAAAGGGATGCATCACATTTTTCTGTTTTAAAACATGAATATCTTTCGAGAGAGTAAATGATACAGTTAAAAGCAGCAGTTTCTCATGATGTCTTAAATACAAGCACATAACGTCAATCTTACAAAATGATCAAACTTCCTGGATTTGAGATTGGTAAGATTTTTGTTTCAATGATTCAAACCTTCTTTTAAACCAAGTTGCACATTATGATTTGGCACAAAGTAAGACAATATAAAATAGCTTTAAAAAAGCTTTCGGTTTTGAATTTGCTTTTTAAATGTAGCCGTAGTTAATTCATGTTAGTTAGTGATTATAGTGATGATAGGCAAATATCTGAAAGGTACATACCTTTTCCTTGTACCTCTTCTCCAGGTTTCAATTGTGGTCCATCTGTGATAAATTTCGTGCTTTCTTTAGTCGCCTAAATAAAATACAATTCCAACATAAATAAAAACAAAATAAATACTAAAAACAATGTTATACACAAATTTGTATTCTTAAACATGTTCTTCAGATCAGTTATTCAAACACAAAAACAGTTTTCTTCTTTACCCAACCTTTATTATTTGAAATCACAGACATTTCGAATCCTGTCTGGATTCTTTATCAACTGTAATATAACTGAAATGAGGTGCTATAAAGGAGCTATAAAGTATTTTCACAAGTCTTTTCTAGTGCAAACCTGGAAGATGTAGACAATGTGGGGTAGGAGTAATTCTTGTTTGAAAAATAACATGTGACTCAATTGAGGAATGCAGAAAATTTCCCAACATGCACCCTGGTTACTGAATGTTCAAATATACCGTCTTGTGAAGTGGTTTTCTCCAACTTCCAGCAAGCGCGCTGGAATAAGTAACGGTATTTAAGAAGATAATTGAATGTAACTTGCCCTTTTCATGACACGTGGTGACAAAAAGTCCTACTTGTTGTGTAATTTGCAGTTAAAGTGGAGAAATTCAGACCTGTTGCGCACCATTTTTTTAACTTTTTGCGCATATGTGCACACGCGCATTGTACTTTACATGCGCATGGGCATTGCCGCTGAAAGATCACGTGACTATTCATATTTAGCTAACGCGAGTAGCTAACGCGAGTTATTTTGTAGCAAATCTTTACTTTCAAAAGTCATGAGATCTCGTGAGACCTAAAATGGCTGTAATCTAAATTCAAAAGTTTTGTTGTCTAATAGAACATTGATTTACTACAACAAAAGACTATTGAAGGAACAAAATAATAGGGTAACATTAAATACATTATGTATTGATTTAAATATATAGCGTATTGTAAACGCTACTCAGCACAGCCTTTAGTCAAAATGGGCTTTTTCTCTTCAAGAATTTTCAATCCAGCCTCCCAGAAGTCAGCTCGGTAGAGTAACACCCTTAGTATGTATCCAACAGACTGACTAGAAGTCAGTCTGTTATGATGTACTACTTTCCTGTGGAAATTGCAGTGAAATTTTTTGCACAAAATTATCAATTAGAGGAACCATTTCTTCAATAAAATAAACATAACAAAATTTCAACTAAATAGTAAGGTACAATTAAATGCAATAAAAAGTAACACAGCATATCATCAAGTGGAAATAAAGCTAGATGAAGTAACAAATGTGCAAATTAATTTTACCCAATCGGCCATTTTGAATAGCACTTCCTATGTAAGCCAATATTTAGAATTACCAAACTTTAACATAGGTGCCTTATAGTCTGAGTATAATTCAGACTAAATAGGATATAGTCTAGTAGATCTAGATTCTAACACCCTGGCCTAACAAATGTATGTGTGTCACCATGATTTACAAATATTGAATACCAGGGGGGCTGTAACAATTACTCATGGCTAGAATATCGAGAAGGCTTTTGACATAAATAAGCCTGAAGAATTGTTGGAGCGCGAGCGTACGACGACAACGTAGTAGCTAATATGATAGTCTAGTCTAAAGCCAAAAGTGATTGAAAAGTAAAATGTGCAAAGAAACAGAAAGTTAAACATTTGTTTCACGTAATACGAAAAGAAAGTGATACATCTTACCTTCATTTCTAGACTGTTTACATTTTCAGTTGATGTTGAAGCGGACGAACACAGGGATTTTGAGGGCGAAGCAGATCCCTTCGAAGCCGTTTCTAAACTCCCTGATTTATCCATCATTGATAAAGAATCTTGACTTGTTGAATCAACAAATTGATTCTGAGAACTTAGTGTACTAGACCGATCCATGATGTATTAATTTGAGCTCAAATATTTGAGTAAATGTTGAATGATTGAAAGTTTCTGAAAAAATCAAGAAGAACTTTCCACCATTTTGATGACGTCACCAAACTTCCGGCATACCTTCCGTGTCAGTATTTCCCATATGTCTCTCTTATTCACGCTATTGCAGATAAAATCTCATGGTTATGAAAACTTATTGCATATGTTAATTCATATAAATAGCAATAATTAAATTTCAAAATTAATAATTTGTGATTTTTATAAGTTTGTAAAATGTCTACAACGTTTAAGCCACCGCCGAAATAGCTCAGTTGGGAGAGCGTTAGACTGAAGCGGTTTGATCCATGATCTGCCAGGAATCTAAAGGTCCCTGGTTCAATCCCGGGTTTCGGCATGGAAAATAGGCTTGGCTTCATTTTTATTTTTTTAATTATTTTACTTCAATGGTTTAAATTATTTGTTTTAATACATTCGTACCTTGCGCGAAGAGTCTAGTTATAAACTACGATATTTTTTAAATGTTAGGTTTATATTGTATTCCATTCAAAATCTATCACTGTTAAACTGTATATCTGCTTTAAATGAGCTTGTTAGCCTTTTGCAGATTATTGATGTAGGTGATATGTAGATGTAGAATAGAAGACGAAGCTCTCTTTTAAGAAGTGAAGTCAAACGAATGCAAAGGGTATTCCAGACCATGGTGATTTGAGACTTCATCATATTTCCAATAATGTCGACTAGATACACATCCCTTCAAGTTTTGTATATTTTACATTTTGTATACTCGCATCCACTGATGTATTATAGCCTCTTGAAAATTATCTTCTTTTTAACATGGGAAATCCTCACTTCAGCAAATCCAGGTGTCATTTATTTATGGTGAGCACTGTAGTTCACATCACAAAATCAGTGATGAAAACTACAAATCAATTTGAAAAACACAAAATCAAGGGTCATTCTCTCCCGTCTCTGATGATAAAATACCCAAGGAGTTTCGGATTATGCTTAGAAATTTGACACTGGCTGCCTTTACACATTTTTAAGCATGCATTTTTACATAATACTTTACTTCAATGGTTTGGTGCTTTTAAAGATTCTCGCAATCTTTATCCAATCAGCGTTTGCGATGTGTACCGGCTCACGTATAAAAGGCGAATCCAACTCAAATCCATGCAGGGGTGTATGAGGTACTCGAATAGGAAAGAGCTCGTGAAATCTGAATTTATATGCACATGTTCAATGTGTACACATGTTTGGAGTTATTGAAGAAAATGAAATATGGGTGTGGTTCCGAATTTGAAGTCATTGCTGGAAAATATGATTTTAATACGTGAAATTATATCTATAAATACATAACTAAAAATAACAGTACACATGAAGTACATGTATGATTGTGTCTAGAAATGTTTGAAACCCTTACGGAAAATTCTGTCTGCATTTTGTCACCATTGCTCTTTCTTCCCGCATTCTAGTGCTGTTTGAATGAATATATTTATTAATATATTTCTAACTAAAATATATCACATTTTTTTATAAACCACAAACATTTAGATCATAAAAAAAATTATAAAAAAAATTATTCAATACTTGAGTGAGCACAATATGCAAGGGCTACTAAGTTGACACAGTAAATGACCACTGATATTGTGTTAGTTCATGCACACAGCGTATTCTGCTAATTATACACATTTGCTAACACCCCTTACTTTCATAGTGAAGTGACTAATTGGTTTGTGTCTACGTTTTTATATGTGTTTTGTGTTCCTTGTTACAGCAAGGGGGGCCAGTAAAGTAGACTAACATGTTTGCATGGCAAGTTTTGATCGAATATGTGAGACACTTTAAGGCGATGGGTTGAGGGGTATGTAAATATACAATCAATACGAGGCGGAGAAACGTACCGAACGAACTGCTGAGGAGACATGTTGCATTCCAAAGTAGTACAGCTTTCAGTTCTGCGAAGTCCCGGGTGCGAAGTCCATTATTGATTGATCATTGACTAAACATTGCGCTTGCTAAATTGGGTGATACTAATATATAATATTATTATACAAATGTGACACGAGGACGTGTAGAGAGAACCCCTCAAAGAACATATGCTCAAACTGAAGAGGGTACACTGACATTCATTGAAGATGGCAAAAAGGATTCTACCATTTGCTTTGATACTAGTAGGATTATTTAAGAGTGGTAAGTAACCGTAGTCATAAATTAATCAAATCATTTAAAATCCAACTGCGATAGGTCTGCGAAACAGCTCACAGTAGTGGTTAAAACGGAAACCCGTATTTGCCTCATATCTTTGTCAGTTTAGGGAATTACTCCCAGATAATTGGCACATTTGTACATTATTCAATTTCCTACTTGCCTACTGCGTTTCATAACCATAAGACCTATAGTGACAATGTAACAGCACTTTAAACAACATGCTCCAGGTGTGGTCAATGGCCATCATCAGCAGGTATGGCCTGAATAATACGGGTTTGAAGTTTGATTTGTTTGAATAACGTTTTTCTGAATATAAACAAATTGATTTGGTTACTTCGGCTTCTTACTTCTATAAACAGATATATATTTGGTGTTCTATCTATGTCACGAAATATAATATAGCAAAGCTCATAAACATAATTCAGGAAAATATCACCGCCATGTTTGGACTTTAAATTCTTGATATCAATTATCCTAAAAAGGCCATCACGATTAAACAATGTTTGCAAATTCATAATATTATAAAGGGTGTCCATAAAGTCTCTTTAAATAGACTTTGTATTGTAATTGTAAAATGACTTCTTGGACACCCCGTATATATTATTGTAGTTGAATGCCTCAGCTGCTACAGTTGTATCGACATCAACTCCAACAAAATCATATCAAGACTATCAACGATGGGACACACGGCCCAAAATTGTCAAAACAGTCCAAGCAAAAGAAAACAATGTCAGGTTGGCCAAGTGTGTGGATATGTTTATGGAAATGTAGACGTGGCAGTCAATTCATCAGGTTTAGGTAAGAATGTCTGTAAAAGTTTGTAAAAGTGTAAGAATGTTTGTAAAAGTACATGTGTCAATACGAAGAGATGATTAAAATGTCTGTCAAGACCGAGAGCTCACATATTTCAAAATGAACATCCAAGTAGAACACTGACTTGCTTTGGTATATGACATGGTGATAAAATTAAGGGTTTCAAATGCCAAGTCACACCGGAACAGCCTGACTACGGTAAAGTCAGATACCGTTGTCATAAATGGCGGACATAAGCGACAGTTACGTATGTCCGCCATTTGTGACAACGGTATCTGACTTTACCGTTGTCAGGCTATTCCGGAGCCAAGTGCAGATATCTGAGCAAGGACAACACGTCCTTCTAGAATCATTGTTGAGGTGTTCAATAAGCCCACTAGCCCCTTCTAGAATCATTATGTTGAGGTGTTCAATAAGCCCACTTGCCCCTTCTAGAATCATTATGTTGAGGTGTTCAATAAGCCCACTAGCCCCTTCTAGAATCATTATGTTGAGGTGTTCAATAAGCCCACTTGCCCCTTCTAGAATCATTATGTTGAGGTGTTCAATAAGCCCACTTGCCCCTTCTAGAATCATTATGTTGAGGTGTTCAATAAGCCCACTAGCCCCTTCTAGAATCATTATGTTGAGGTGTTCAATAAGCCCACTTGCCCCTTCTAGAATCATTATGTTGAGGTGTTCAATAAGCCCACTAGCCCCTTCTAGAATCATTATGTTGAGGTGTTCAATAAGCCCACTTGCCCCTTCTAGAATCATTATGTTGAGGTGTTCAATAAGCCCACTTGCCCCTTCTAGAATCATTATGTTGAGGTCTTCAATAAGCCCACTTGCCCCTTCTAGAATCATTATGTTGAGGTCTTCAATAAGCCCACTTGCCCCTTCTAGAATCATTATGTTGAGGTCTTCAATAAGCCCACTTGCCCCTTCTAGAATCATTATGTTGAGGTGTTCAATAAGCCCACTTGCCCCTTCTAGAATCATTATGTTGAGGTCTTCAATAAGCCCACTTGCCCCTTCTAGAATCATTATGTTGAGGTCTTCAATAAGCCCACTTGCCCCTTCTAGAATCATTATGTTGAGGTGTTCAATAAGCCCACTAGCCCCTTCTAGAATCATTATGTTGAGGTGTTCAATAAGCCCACTTGCCCCTTCTAGAATCATTATGTTGAGGTCTTCAATAAGCCCACTTGCCCCTTCTAGAATCATTATGTTGAGGTGTTTAATAAGCACACTTGCCCCTTCTAGAATCATTATGTTGAGGTGTTCAATAAGCCCACTTGCCCCTTCTAGAATCATTATGTTGAGGTGTTCAATAAGCCCACTTGCCCCTTCTAGAATCATTATGTTGAGGTGTTCAATAAGCCCACTTGCCCCTTCTAGAATCATTATGTTGAGGTGTTTAATAAGCCCACTTGCCCCTTCTAGAATCATTATGTTGAGGTGTTCAATAAGCCCACTTGCCCCTTCTAGAATTATTGTTGAGGTGTTCAATAAGCCCACTTGCCCCTTCTAGAATCATTATGTTGAGGTGTTCAATAAGCCCACTTGCCCCTTCTAGAATCATTATGTTGAGGTGTTCAATAAGCCCACTTGCCCCTTCTAGAATCATTATGTTGAGGTCTTCAATAAGCCCACTTGCCCCTTCTAGAATCATTATGTTGAGGTGTTCAATAAGCCCACTTGCCCCTTCTAGAATCATTATGTTGAGGTGTTCAATAAGCCCACTTGCCCCTTCTAGAATCATTATGTTGAGGTCTTCAATTAGCCCACTTGCCCCTTCTAGAATCATTATGTTGAGGTCTTCAATAAGCCCACTTGCCCCTTCTAGAATCATTATGTTGAGGTGTTCAATAAGCCCACTTGCCCCTTCTAGAATCATTATGTTGAGGTGTTCAATAAGCCCACTAGCCCCTTCTAGAATCATTATGTTGAGGTGTTCAATAAGCCCACTTGCCCCTTCTAGAATCATTATGTTGAGGTGTTCAATAAGCCCACTTGCCCCTTCTAGAATCATTATGTTGAGGTGTTCAATAAGCCCACTTGCCCCTTCTAGAATCATTATGTTGAGGTGTTCAATAAGCCCACTTGCCCCTTCTAGAATCATTATGTTGAGGTGTTCAATAAGCCCACTTGCCCCTTCTAGAATCATTATGTTGAGGTGTTCAATAAGCCCACTAGCCCCTTCTAGAATCATTGTTGAGGTGTTCAATAAGCCCACTTGCCCCTTCTAGAATCATTATGTTGAGGTGTTCAATAAGCCCACTTGCCCCTTCTAGAATCATTATGTTGAGGTGTTCAATAAGCCCACTAGCCCCTTCTAGAATCATTATGTTGAGGTGTTCAATAAGCCCACTTGCCCCTTCTAGAATCATTGTTGAGGTGTTCAATAAGCCCACTTGCCCCTTCTAGAATCATTATGTTGAGGTGTTCAATAAGCCCACTTGCCCCTTCTAGAATCATTATGTTGAGGTGTTCAATAAGCCCACTTGCCCCTTCTAGAATCATTATGTTGAGGTGTTCAATAAGCCCACTTGCCCCTTCTAGAATCATTATGTTGAGGTGTTCAATAAGCCCACTTGCCCCTTCTAGAATCATTATGTTGAGGTGTTCAATAAGCCCACTTGCCCCTTCTAGAATCATTATGTTGAGGTGTTCAATAAGCCCACTTGCCCCTTCTAGAATCATTATGTTGAGGTGTTCAATAAGCCCACTTGCCCCTTCTAGAATCATTATGTTGAGGTGTTCAATAAGCCCACTAGCCCCTTCTAGAATCATTATGTTGAGGTGTTCAATAAGCCCACTTGCCCCTTCTAGAATCATTATGTTAAGGTATCCAATAAGCCCACTAGCCCCTTCTAGAATCATTATGTTAAGGTATCCAATAAGCCCACTTGCCCCTTCTAGAATCATTATGTTGAGGTGTTCAATAAGCCCACTTGCCCCTTCTAGAATTATACTGTTGATGTGTCGGTGTACATATCCCAAAATATAATGATGTAAAAGTACAACACTGGTTTGTCTTATAGAGACACCAACTAATGAAACTTTCACCATACACGCGAGAGATTGTATGAAAGTCCTCGCCAACACGACTATGAATTGTCACAAGTACCAAGGCCGTACGGACATCTTAAATGAGCCGCTGTCTTTCATTACTGGCCTGACTGATGTAAAACTTGATGGAAATATGTGTTTCTGTAATACTGATGCGTGTAGGCCTGATACCAATCCAGATTGTCCCGATGTAAACATTTTTGGAATATGGTGAGTATGCATATGGTGTGGTGAATAATAGGAAGGTTAAAGGCAGAACAAGATCTATATGGGGAGTGACAAAATTGCAAGCAATATGTACACTTGATCTACCAATGAATTCCTTACAAGCTCAAAGATGATGTCTCCCAAAAGATCCGTGATATGTTATCAATTGGTGAAGTTATTTAAGATCCAAAGTGCAATAATGGGGGAAAAACATTTAAATTCTCCCAAATAATATAAATGGTAACCATTCTCATGGACAAAAAATGATTGCATTATTATAAAATTTTTAATTTCCCCCAAATAAAGTATATACTTGTAGACATGTCTTGGACATGACAGAGAATGATATGAGCCCAACATATTGTTAAATTGAAACAATTTTCGTCGAGATGAAGCACCATAAATTGCTAGATCTGATTCTGCCTTTAAGCTCTCACTATTTCAGAGAACGTCAAAGTGTGAAAAGTGTAAAATCATGGACTAAATTGTCAATTCAATGACTTGTATTTGCTCGATATGAAGGTTAGAGAAAAAAGTTATAATAAGGTCCCCTTTAAACCGATTGAACCAATTCCAGGAGGTCACAATTTGACCCGTTTACGTTCAAGTCCTCTCAGCTGCGGGTGACTTAAACCTCTTAATGTCACAAGTAGAACTAGAATGTCTTCACCATTAAACCATGCGACACTGTTTTCAGTTTTCCCATCTGGAGTCTTGTATTGGCTGGAATAGGACTTGTCCTGATAGTATGTTGTATATGTTGCTGTTGCTGCTGCCGTATATGCAAGACTTATACATACATAAGATTGGAATAGGTAATAGAGAGCTTTAGATATAAGTTTTAAGCCAAACTTATACCGCAACTTTACTTTTAAATAACATAAACTGCACCACTTGGGAGAAAGGTTTCTCAAAGAAACCAGGAAAGTACATGGTGTTTCATATGTATGCTCCCACCTCTGAACTCATACATGTAGCATTGCCAACATACCATGTTATACGAGGGGTGATCAATAAGTAATGGACGCTTTTTTAAACGGATGCTTTTTATGGACCAGTCTCTTTGATTTTTTCACCAGTGATACATCATTCAATTATCTATCAACTCTGAAGATCTAAAGACAAGATATGTAATCCGTGTTGATATATCTTTATTTTCGCGAAGGGGGTACAGGTACCCCGGGACCGACATTTACGTCACATATTCTGAAGTAATGCCAATTTAGCATATCAGTTAGATTTGAACTTTTTGATATGCCAAAAGATTTGTGTTGTTTGAATATCATGTTGCCTGTGGTAACACATAAAAGATTATAGTATTGTGATGTCAAAGTGTTGTATGGTCAGGGTTTGCAGGTTGATTTGAGAATGCACTGTGGAAGAAGGGGCTAGTAAGAGGAGGTAAGACCGTACTCCATGCGGATAATGCCCCTGCCCAAATATCTCAAACTGTGCAGGATACAATATCCCTGGACCTGAACATGAAGCCCTTGACCCATGCAGCCTTTAGTCCAGATCTGGCCACATATTATGACTTATTTATTTCTATACTACTTATTTCTGTAGAGAAAGGATGCAGATTTAATGACATTGATGAAATAAAACCAGCTGTGTAACTGCAGCTTGTTACCATGTCAGAGAATGGATTCGGCCTTGACTTTCAATCTTGGGTTGAGAGGATAATGAGGAGTGTGTAGCACTTGATGGAACCTATGTAGAGGGCCCTGTAGAATGAAGGTGGCATGGATCCCACAAAGTGATGACAAAATATTTAAAATTAGTTATGGCGTATCGAAATGGTGTAATTCATAATCACCATGGTTCGTTTTGTACCTCCTTCACAGAAATAAAGATATATCAACATATATTACATGCTTTGTCTCCAAATCTTCAGAGCTGATAGAAAATTGAATGATGTATCACGGTGAAAAAATTAAAGAGATTGGTCCATAAAAACCATCTATGTAAAAAAGCGTCCATTACTTATTGATCACCCCTCGTATATCATTTTGTTCCTTATTGGAAGTTACATAAGATTGCAAAGTTTCGGAATCAAGGACTGTCCCTGAAAAAATACAATGTATCAAAGTATGTGGGTACGGGGTATTGAGAGAGCAATTTCTGGTCATTTTGAGGGCAAATTAAATGACAAAGTTTGTTTACTTATTACACATTTCTAGCAGTTGTCAATGTGGCAGAGTTCAGTTCAAATGTCTGTGACAGTTATGCACAAAGATATATTGCCAGGATTCGCACAGTGGTTTATAGGAAGGCTAGGGACCACGATACCACATTATCAGTCAAAAAGGGCAGTGGACAAAGTGAACAGAGGACTGGACTGCATGTAAAAATTCTTATAAATGACCCCGTACCTGCATACTTGATACATTTTATCTTTTTTTCAGGGATATCCCTTGATTCTGAAACTTTCCACAAGTAACTTTCCATAAGGAACCAAATGATATATAACATGATGTGGTGGCAATGCTACATGTATGAGTTTAGAGGGGTACATACACATGAAACACCCTGTACATTTCATAAGAAGACTTCTCTCGTTTCCTAATCGAGGAAATTAATTTGTGTGTGTCCCAGCAATGGCAGAATTAATTTCTAAGTTGTAATCATATTTTGAAACGGGAAATCACGAACTTCATACTTTCCGAATATTTAGACCTCTGCAAGAAGCACACAGCACTAGCAAACCTAAGTAGGCCTAGTTGATATCTACTAGATCGAAGCCTGAAACATAAAGAACTAACACAACAAGGCCAACAAGCTCATCACTTCTAGAGAGACAAGTCACTGTACAACTGCAGTTCTACAAGACCTTTTGATTGAGATTCATGGACATTTTCTCCCCTCATATGGCGGAATATCAATAAATCCAAAATATTTTTATATTTTTCCTGAAAATGTTATTCATTCATTCAAGAAATTTTATTAGAACTTATGGAAATACCCTCGTATGTCTATATCGTGGCAAAATGCTAAGGTTTCTCAAATCCAATCATAGAACTCTCTTATGAGCCATGGCCCAAGTCAGGTAATACTGGACTTGGCCCATCCTTTATAGTTAAAGGGTATCTCAGTGCTCTCTATAGCTGCTTTAGTAGTGAACCCCGAACTTGAAGGATGGACTTGGCGGGAAAAACCTTATTGAATGCTTATCGTGCACGAGCTGAAATCAGTCTATGTGTAGCTTGTACATGTAAATTAACAATATGTATATTTCAAAGATGTCAGATATGTACATCAATTAGGGTGAGTAAATGTAATTATTTAGATCAGAAATTAATTCATATAATATAAATAAAAATAATAATGACAATGTACTGTTTGTAAAAAATACTGTGTAAATCGATTCGCTGTTATAATCCAGCATAAAACATTTAGACACAGCATGATGGATTACCTCTCCCTAAATATATAACCTGGTTCTTGTTTACCGTTTGCTCAATTATGATTTTCAGTATATTTCAGAATTTCAAACTATGTAACAGAAATAACACCTTGAACAATTTTATACATATATTTGTCCCTTAATTATCACCTTTGCAGCGCCCCCTACGTTAACACGGCCATCTTGTCGTATACTTATGACAAGATCACCGCCTCTTTTGGAGCATTGGCGGGCGTATAGTTCTGTCTTTCCGAGTTGTTTTCCCCAGTAAGGACCGAGCACAGTGTGTGCTGACCCTGTCACTGGATCTTCATTGATACCAACCCATGGGGCAAAATATCTGGATATGAAGTCATATTGTTGACCTTTGTGGTCTATGGCTCCATTTTCGGTACTTCCTTTTAATGTTACCCCAACGCCTTTCACAACCCCAGTTGTGTGCAACTCCAACATTTTCTCGAAATTAGGAGTGATGTTTTCCAAGGCTGTTCTTTGTGTGTCGTCTCTTAGTCTGATCAGTAGTTTCTTAGTAGTAGCTGAATATTGGATATCTTTTACGACATCAATGAGGTCACCAATCACTGCTATGATTAGATCTAAAACAACAAATTTGTCGATTAATGCAATTTATGCAGTTTGCATATAACATGCTTACCTGGTGAATTGATTGGTAAAAAGGGAAAATTAATTCTATATCTATCTAGTACATCTAAGTTTTTGTTTCCTAAATGACGGGAAATTCAAATATTTGAAAATTATTAGATGAACGACTTTTTACAAAGTTATATTTTTAAAATGTGTCTCAAATGGTTTTTAAGTCATAAAAAGTAATATTCGAATGACAAACTTTACACGGGGCCTTTAATACTCTGAAACATACGTGTGACAGTGTTACATCTAACAACCTTGTTTGAAATGTTGTGTTATTTGGTTTCATTCAGTTGACAGTAGTTGACAGTATCCTGTGCAACGTTAAGGCATTAATATGGAACATGTCACCACCTACCATTTGTTACAGACGCCAACCACTGAACACCGAACGCCGAACACCAAGCGCCGAACACCATTCGCAAAAAATGGAGACTATAACAATTATCTCCACTTGTCAAAAATCATGTATCAAATAATACAGGGTGACCCGAGATGATGCAAACAATCTTATTTCGAAATAACATTCTCAGTTGTAAGGAATTGAGTATATATTCTTTGCATCAATGTATTTGAGATTTGAAGAAACATGCTTTTTCATAATAGCATTGACATTGACCAAGAAAAGAAACTGAAATATTGATGTAATTTTCGAAGACAATCAAGAGCTCATTCAAATACTGACAAAAATCAGAAACGGTAACCCCATATTTTAACTTGCTCTTTCTATGTCTAACATCCAGACATCAAAACTGGGAAAATTATCACAAAATGTAAGGTATATTTTCGGTCCCGGTTTCGGGTTTTACCTTAGATTTTAACACGAACCTGAATAGTTCACCTCAGTAGGTTCTGGTGGATTTAGTGGAAGATCTAGCATAATTTTGTTGCCATCACGTGTTGCAAACAGATCCCCACTCAATGTCTTAAAGCCTAGCTTCTGTGACGTATTTCCTTCACACATAAAGAGGGCAGACGCGGACGCCAAAGTAGCATGACCACACAAGGGCACCTCGTTGGTAGGCGTGAACCAACGTAGACCAAAATAGCTAGAAATAGATACAAAATGAAACAAATCTAGTGAGACTTTCAATTTTTACCGTTTCATACTTGGCAATCTATTTTTGGACATATATCACGAGTGATCTTAATAAAAATAGAGTTTTTGCAATAAAACAGTTCTGAGTTTCCTTCATTATTATTCAGGGGTGTAGTCAGCTTTCAGTCAAGGGGGGATGCGACCAATAATGTATATGCCGGTCAATAGGCTAAAGTTTATATCTTGGTATGGTATTATAATATTAGCCATAATCCTTCTGAAATCACTGCTAAAAATGTGAGACTCTATGCTATGATTATAACAATAGTGGAATAAACTCTATTGATATTATCGATTGCAGTGCAGTATTCTCAGTGGTATGGATCAACAATTGAACATATAATATAATATGCGTGGTTAGCACCATATACTGACCTTGAACTCTTGAAAGAATCCAAAGGCGTGATTTTCGTGATGAAAGCAGTCTCAGATATGTTCATTTCTGCAGCGATTCTTTGTCTTATTTCGTCTGTTAGCACCTGATCGCCATTAGTTTCCTCCAGGCATACTGCAGCAGAATTACCAGCAAATGGGATTTCAGTAAAGGCATCCACTGTGTACAGTGGAAATGAGATCGAAACATTGTCTTTGTCTTCGAGGGCGCAGCCATTTTTTATGATTGTGAATACCCGGATGTTACCTACTTATCTATTGGGCGAAAATACCATATGCGAAATGTACAATGACTATCTACATGTTACTGTACATTTAGTAGAATGACCTCCAGTCAGTTTCTAAATCGATGAGTTAAGTTATCAACTCATCGAGTCCTATGTACTACGTTGTTAAAGTACTTACTGTTGAGCACTTGATTCACAATATTTACCACTCAACCCCCGGGCTCAACCCTCTTTGTTAAAATAATTATTTTCGATACAGTAGTTTGATTTTGCTTTTTAAAAATAAGCGACATCAACATTGTAGGCTATATATCTCGAAATTTTGCACATTTAAATTGGGCTCCATGTTAATTTATCAATCTTCAAAAGTCCCCCTGCAGAACAGTCCTAGAGTAATAATGCCCATATTCCTAGTATGTTATAATAACATGATTATATTCAAAATAAGAAGGGTTAATTTTTTTCTTTTACCTAGTTCAAAAGATACTGGCGTTTGAATTTTGGAAAATCCCCATCGGCTGCCATTATAAACCGCTATCAATATGGGTTAACTATAGTGTCCTTTTCTCAAAACGTCCACTATGGAATTTTCTAATATCCACTCCCCTCTCCATCCAATATTAATTTATTTCGATAATTTTTTGTATAACGCATGGAAACTAACTTTAAAAAGTGAGCAATGTCATAAGTATTGTGATAATAACGTCCCTTATACCTATTTATTACAGGCCGTATAGACCATATGTTGCCAGATTTATAGCAAAAACTTTGACTTTTGCACGTCGGTGATGATGCGCCTTTTTTACTAGATCTCATATGTTAGCTCGGAAGGGTATCAGTTCAAAAAAATATTAGATAACCTAACATATTTTGCAATGCACTGCGCCTATTCAATTGACAATTCAGTTGTAAATTTTCTCTTGAAAAAATAAATCTTCCAAATTTGTTGAGTTTTCTTGCAGAAATCGCCTAATTCCCCCTCCATCCATTTTGTACGATCACCAGGCGTGATGTAACTGTTTGATTTATATAAATCTACAATATTAGAAAATTTTATATATTTTTCAGAAAAGAACACTTAAAGTAAGCCTTATTGATAGCGGTTTATACTGGTATCCAATGGGGATTTTCCAAAATTTCAACACCAATAACTTTGAAACAAGGTGAAAGAAAAAATTGAGCCCTTCTTATTTTAAAGATAATCATGTAATTGTAACATCTTAGGAATATGGGCTTTATCACTTCTGAACTGTTTTGCAGGGGGTCTTCTGAAGATTGATAAATTAACATGGGGCTCAATATAGGTTTTTCATAGTTTTTAACGGCTAGATATATCAAAAATAATAAATGTTCAGAAATGTGTCTGTTTGATTTTCTTTACACTTATATATTAACTATCAAAATCTACAATATTAGAAAATTCCATAGTGGACTTTTTGATAAAAAATGCACTTTAGTAAAGCCATATTGGTAAAGCCAGTATCTTTTGAACTAGGTAAAAGAAAAAATTTAACCCTTCTTATTTTGAATATAATCATGTTATTGTAACATACTAGGAATATGGGCATTATTACTCTAGAACTGTTCTACAGGGGGAGTTTTGAAGATTGATAAATTAACATGGAGACCAATGTAAATGTGCAAAGTTTTCGAAGCCTGCTATCATCAACTGGGGCCACGTTTCAACATCACTTCGTTAGATATCAAAAATATATGTATTTAATATACTTATGTCAAAAGATGGTGCCATATATATAGCAAGTGCAATTCATATAAATGATTCAAGGGTTTAATGTCATAACTGACTCCACTATTCAAGCTCTCTTCTTTTAGAAGTAAAGTTGAACGAATGCAAAGGCGAATTAAACTTTGATGTAGGCTAGAACTTCAACCCCCCAAAGAAAATGAAAATGAGATTGCATTCAAAGCGTTCCGGGCATAGTGAACACCATCCATTCAATCAATCCCTGAATGGATGGTTCTGCGAAGCATTGATCGATCGTCGACATCGACATCCACTTGTATAATATACAAATGTGAATGAGAGAACGTGTAGAGAACCCCTCAAAGGACATATGCTCAAGCTGACGAGGGTACACTGAGTGATTCATGTCAAAGATGGAAAAAGGGATTCTACCATTTGCTTTGATAATAGCAGGATTATGTAAGAGCGGTAAGTTTCTTAGACTAATATAGTATCTCTAGACTAATATGACATAAACTTCAAATCATTTAAAATTCAACTACGATACAGCAACACAGTACATTGTGGTCAAAAAACGGAAACCCCGTTTCGTATTTAATTTTCCTCACATCTTTGTAAATTTAAGGAATTACTCAGGCTGATAACAGAGGGGGATTAACACCAGAGTTAAAAGATGACATACGCTTATAATGTAAACCTGTATTGAGATGACATACACCTCTAATTGGTCCAAATCGATAAACAGAAATGGCGGATTCAAAATTTTCTAATAACGCTTCGAAAAATATTAGGTTGATTCCTGGCATATTAACCAATATCATAGCTTGGTTTTTCACATCAAGATAAAGAAATATGTAAGGATTATGTTTACATCGATTAAAACATCACGACGACGCGCTTTGTTCGAATATTAACTGGTGAGAATTTGCGCAAACGAAGGTGGTACGCAAGAGACGTATTATGTCAGTCATCGCTAAAGCTCTGGGGCTTTCCCTCCTCTTGGATGATAATCGGCACATTTGTACATTTAGTCTTCATATAATTGTAGCAACCCCACAAGGGGATCACAGAGTCTTGTAGCTAGACTAACCTTGTATTCGCGAATGCAACTAACGCCTGTCGGCTTCCGGATTAATCTACTATTTTATGACCAACTCATTTAAATATGATTGGTAGAGTGGCAGGCACTATTTGTTTTGAATTGAAATTCTATATGACTGTTGATACCCATATGAGCACATAAGATGGATAGGTCTGTCAATAGACTAGATGCGAATAGAAATGATCTTGATTTACGTCATTAAATATTCAAAATTCAGTCAAAGTGGTGTCATATTTGAAATCTACATGTAAAAATACATCCAAAATTATGGTTTTGGAAATTGTTTATTAACTTTGAAAATTTGAAAAATGTGACTTCTAGTTCGGGTTGATTCCCCCATATTACAAAATCACAAAAAGTGAAATATCTTTTCTTGTATTGGACATATAACATTTTCTTATACTGGACATACTTTAATTTGCATAACTATTCGATACATAAAGGCTATATGAAAATTGAACCACTAAAACAGGTGTAATTTAAGTTAAAGGGAACTTTCTACTATACCCGCCATGCTATCTGACCCGAGCGAGCCACCTGGTGGTGAAACTGGTAACTACCTACTCGCATTTGCGTTATTACGTGAACTCGAGAGCAACGTTTGAGGTAAACATTAAACTTGTATTTCAATCCATTGAGTTATACATTCTTTATTCAATTTTTTTTTCAAGTTTATATATTGCAATATTTTAACTTAATCTAAAGTGAAGTTCTTTAACTGGAAATAAAAGACATTGGCATAGCCAGGGGGGTGTACCCCCCACAAAAAAGAAAAACATCAATTTTTTGAAAAAACATGAACAAACAAATTATAGTTTGAAATGCGTAGAATGCACTTTATACAATGTAAATTTCAAAAAATTCCGAGGGAGAACCTCCTATCCCCCTTTTGGGCTCACTTCACTGGCAGTGATGCAAACCCAAACATTCACAACATCCCTTGACATTTGCTGACTACGTCCCCGAAAGATATATTGATATTCCCAGTCCATGTTAAAGGTCTTTGACACAAATGTAAAAAAATTGTGGAAACACTTGCACTACTTCAATCGATATATAACATCCTAAAGTATTGTTGTTCTAACCATATCACGCTATCCGGAGTGGTAGAGTAAATCTATTGACAAAAATGTTATCGAATATTGCCTCATTTTCTCAGAAGAACTCAAGTTGATCGAGTCTCAATAAGTAGATTCATGTTGGATAGTATTGCTAGAATCCATTTTCAAAAGTAAGAATAGGGTTTTTTAAACAGGACATTGGGCTTGCTTTTCGGAACTTTTTGTTGGTACTATTTATTTGATAACAGTCAATAATATAGGGTATCATAAGTACAAGTTGTAAAAATATGAAATAGATCGGTTATTATGTGAGAATTGATGAATCCAAAAATGCATTTAAAAAAAGCCAATATCAGAGCTGCGCAATCAGACCGTCATTAGTTTGTGCCTGTTGCCAGGTGATAACAATTGTAAATCAATTTTACTCTCAAAAACAGCTTGTCTGTGTCATACCGGAATAGCCTGACAACGGTAAAGTCAGATACCGTCGTCACAAATGGCGGACATAACCGTCGCTTCAACTCTTCAATCACTTGGTCCTCGTTTCATGGGACTTTATTGTCGCTAATTCTGTGCATGTATTAAGCTCTTGTGATGATGTATCATATGAAATCCCAATTTCGATCAAATTGGGTCGGGAATCGCCACAATATAGCGTCTTCATTATATAGTCAACGACAACGGAATCTGAATTTGAGATATTTTACAAGACAACGGCATATGGTAAATTTGTATTTTAATTGTAAAATGACTTTGTGGACATCCTGTGTATCGTTCTAGTTGAATGCCTCAGCTGCTACAGTTGTATCGACATCAGGTCCGATAGCCTCATATCAACGATTGTACCAACAGACCAAAATTGTCAAAACAGTCCAAGCAAAAGGAAGCAATGTCAGATTGGCCAAGTCTGTGGATATGTTTATGGAAATGTAGACGTGGCAGTCAATTCATCAGGTAAAGGATGTTTGTAAAAGTACATGCCTCAATATGAGAATGCTCAGTTTTTGCTAAATGAACATCCTTAATCATTTGCCTTTGTGTATGTATGGTGATGAAATTGAGCGAGTTAACTAGAGTCCATTTCACTGCTTCAGTTCGTCAGTAGAATGGCAAAAATAAGAAATTGGGAGACCACTTTGCAATAATATATGGAAAAGTATATTCATAATGTACATGAATGACATTTGTATATTTCAGATTTTTTAGTTTTTTGTGCAATAAGCCTGTGCCTTCTTGTAATTTGAAGAATTTCAGCCATGTTAATCTTATTGAAAATAACATGGCAGAGAAACATCCAAATATAAGAGGCCACACACTTTATACTTTATAAGCCAAACTAGAAGCAATCCAAGATATACAAATGTCATTCATGTACATTATGAATATACTTTTCCATATATTATTGCACAATGGTCTCCCAATTTCTTATTTTTGCCGTTCTACTGACGAAATGAAGCAGTGAAATGGACTCTAAGCCCTAAGCTTTTAGAATTATTGTTTGAGGTGTTGAGCAAGGTCACTAAGCCCGTCTAGAATTCACACTGTTAAGGTGTTAAATAATGACACTAAGCCCTTCTAGAATTATACTGTTGAAGTATTGAGCATGGCCACCATATCCTTCTAGAATTGCACTGTTGTGGTGTCGGTGTATATATCCAAAACATAATGATTTTAACAACACTAAATTATCTTACAGAGCAACTAACTAATGAGACTCTCACCATACACGCGAGGGATTGTATGGTAGACCTCGCCAACACGACTATGAATTGTCACAAGTACCAAGGCCGTACGGACATCTTAAATGACCTACTGTCTTTCATTCCTGGTTTGACTGATGTAAAACTCGATGGAAATATGTGTTTCGGTAACAGCGATGCTTGGAGGCCTGATACCAATCGAGCTTGTTCAGGCGTTCAAATACTCGGAATATGGTGAGTATCGATATGGCGTCGTGATTAATATGGAGGTTAACTCGAAATATTCTAGAGTTACGTCAGTGTGTGAAACGTGTAAAGGATCTTGTACACCTGCCATTATAATCTCCCCATGAACAAAATGAATCATTTTTAGGTGTAATATAAAGAATACAATGTTACATAATACTTTGAAAAATATTTAAGCGTTTGGCCCCACATGGGCTGAGGTTGGGGTCATTAAGTTCAGCAAGGGTGTATTGACTTGACATTGGATGTGTTCTATTGACTTAACATGTGGATACCATCAGATTCCAATGGAGGCCATTGGTTTCTATTGATTTTCACAAAAATACCTAAAATACACTATGACCTGAATCGATTGCAAATTAAATAATTTCACAATATGACACAAATGGTATTTCAGATCAGATGTGCAAATATAAAGTTTGCAATCGATTCAGGTCATACTTCAAATTAAAAGATTATTCATTTTTTTCATCATTTTTTTCCTACAAAATGGCTATAGAAAAATGTTTCAAAAGCAACTTTTACACTTATGAAATCCCATACAACTTTGTAAATCCAAAGATTATACTGTTATGATTCATTAATGAATAACATATTTTGATAAGATGTAGGGATGTGTAGGATGCAAATGGATTTTGACAGACACAAAAAGACTTCCTGGTTTGGCATCTCTACCCCTGTACACTTTATGATTGAATATTGCCCTAAAAAGTGGCCCATTCATCAATACAGTGCTGAATATAGGTCAACAAGATACTAGTGTACATATAAATGTAATAATAAAAGCAGTATATTTGTTTTGAAAAATCAGATGAATTTATTTTTGTTCATGGGGAGATCATAATGGCAGGTGTACAAGATCCTTTATGGACTCTATGTTCACTTCAATAACCTGTATTTGACTATGAAGCTTGTCATGTATGTTAATAATTAATGATTCATTTAAAGATGTCGCCATCTGTCAGTAATAGCTTCCCCAGACCGCTTTAGCGAAATCATTCTATTATATTATATCGACTATGTTATGTTCTCAGTAAGAAAATAAAAGCACGTGAAATATTTGCAAAACACCAATCTGTATTTGCTTGATTGTCGAATATATGTAACACTGGCGACGAGGATAAAGTTACCTCCATGTCAATATTGATGTTCACTATATTTTGGACTGTATAACACCCAGTAAGTACCATGGCTGACGGTGAAGAACAGACAGATCCAGTTCGTGACTTAATTTGAACTAAAGTTCCAACATTTTGATGACTCTGTTGAGAGTGTGGATATATACTTCGAAAGACTAGATCAATATTTCGAGGCAGCAAATTTAAAACCAACAGACGATAAAATTGTGCCATTAACATTGACATTGATTGGTGCAAAAATGTACAAAACCCTAAGAGATTTATCAACACCAAAGCGTCCACATGAACTGTCATATGAACAGATAAAAGACACACTGATTAAACATTACTCTCCGAAACCACTTATTATAGCGGAACGTTTCAAATTCTATAAAAGAGATCAGGATTCGACAGAGTCCATTGCGGAATATACTGGAATCATCAAAGCCATGGCGGACAAATGTGACTTTGGGAATTTTCTCCCACAAGCCTTACGTGATAAACTGGTTTGTGGTATCGCAGATGAAAATATTCAGAAGCGACTGTTAAATGATGACATGTCATTCCAACAGGTGTATGAAAAGGCTGTAACTATGGAGTTAACATCTTCAAATATTAAGGAGATGCAGTCAGCTTCTGCAGTGAAAAGTCCTACAGTGAACAGATTAAAGGATGTTGGAAAGAAGGACTATAAATATGATAAATCCTGTTACAGATGTTTGGGCAAAGCAGGGGTTTCAATAAATATTTTTTCAACAGGCCTTCAGCAATTTCAACAGGCTGAATTTTTTTTTTCGACCATTCGCCGCTCGCTTCGCTCGCATTCTCGTTCATATTTGGAGTTAAATGTTACCCCTTGTGCTTCCTCACTGTGACGTAAAACGATAAAATCAGTATTTTCCTGTCACTTTAATACAAACTGTATATGAGCAATAGATCTATTTGACTTGTTCATTACTTTATGTGTTTTTTAAATGTTGACTCGTGTAAATGAATAAACTCAATATTCCTTTCTGACCCATTATTAATCTCATTGAAATATAAAGATTAACATTCAATAGTTTGATATGCATTTTTGACTTGTAACATTTTATTTGTTTTCAAATGTTGCCCTTTGTGCTTCCTCACTATGATGTAAGGTAATGTCAAGAAGATCAATTGCATTGATTATACTGTTTGTTTTCAAGTACATGTGTAATTGTTAATAATATAGTGTCCATTGAAAGTTGACAGGACAGTGATAAAGGTTTTTTGCTACTGACCCATTAGTCTCAAAGCAATGTTGGTTTGAGAGTAGGTCAATAAAAATGGTGGCCGGATTACAGTAAGATAATTATCTCAGTGTTTCTCTAAAACACTGCTGATTATCTGCCTATTATACTTAGATTTTGCCTTCACAAGGTAGGCCAATTTATATCCTTTCATTTGATATGTCAAACTAAATTGATTTGTCTAATGTGTCAGCAAAATCTCTCATCATTTGGACCGGCAATTTTTTCTCAATTTTTTTTTCTCTCAAAATTTGAACCGGCGTAACTGTGATTTGAAGCGGCGTTTTCGCCGCCCGCCGGCTGTTATTGAAACCCCAGCAAAGGTCACAATAGTGATGAGTGTTACTTCAAAAATGAGAAATGCCACAGATGTTCACGCGTCGGTCATATTAAAAAGGCATGTAACAACAGAACATTGAAAGATTCAAAGTTTAACCACAAGAAGAAGTCAAAAAGTAGATATCGTAAACACAATGTTAAGTCTGTCGATGCCGACGATCACAACAGATCTACTTCAGACAGTGATTCAGACAGTGAACTGTACTATATAAAGGTGAACACTATTTCTAGTAAGAGATTAACCCCCATAAAAGAATCATTGTCAGTGAATGGACAACATGTTGAGTTTGAAGTTGACACGGGGTCAGCGTTTTCTATTATGTCAAAGAAAATGGCTGATGACAGATTAAATGATATTGATGTGACACCATGCAGTTTAAAACTGTATACGTACACTGGAGAACAGATAAAAGATGTTAGCGAAACTACAGTCAAAGTTGAAACAGGTAGTGGCTCGAAGGATTTACGCTTATTATTAGTGCCAAATGATGGACCACCACTACTAGGCCGTGATTGGCTTCAACATGTAAAGTTAGATTGGACTCAGATTAAAAATGTACATGGATCATGTAATCAGCCAAAAGAGCTGAGATCTGTACTGAAGAAACATGATAAACTGTTCAATGAAACTATTGGATGTATGAGAATTCAAAGCAACATTCAAGCCCAAGGATGGTAGTACTCCTCAGTTTCGTAAACCCTACCCTGTACCGTATGCTTTGCGGGGTAAAATGGAAGAGGGCTTGAAGAAAATGGAAACTATGGGAATTATTTCTCCAGTGGCTCAGAGCGAATGTGCTACACCATGTTTTCCCATATTAAAAGGCAATGGCTCAGTTCGCATATGTGGTGACTATAAATCTACATTGAATCCGGTGCTTGAAGATAATTCGTATACCATGCCTGTTATTGAGGACATATATGCAAACTTAGGGCATGGCGAAAAATTCACCACACTGGATTTAGGTAATGCGTTTACCCAGATCGAATTATCGGAGGATACTAAGATGTATACTACAGTCAACACGTGTAATGGATTATACGTCTACAATCGTCTCAATTATGGTACCTAAGTGGCCCCAGCGATTTTCCAAAGGGCAATGGATTCTATTTTACGTCCTTTACCCGGAGTATCCTGTTATTTGGATGATATAATTATAACAGGCAGAGATGATAAAGAACATTTGGAGAATCTCAACAAAGTGCTACAAGTATTGGAGGATCATGATCTGAGATTGAATAAATCAAAGTGTAATTTCATGCAGAAATCAGTCACATATTTTGGTCATGTGATTGATAAAGATGGCCTACATAAATCTGAGGAAAAAGTGAAAGCTATTGTGAATATGCCAAGACCACAGGATAAAGCTGGTCTTCGCTCATTTCTTGGAAAAGTTCAATATTACAACAAGTTTATTCCAAGATTGTCTACAATTATCGGTTCACTCAATGGATTACTACACAAAGATGCCGAGTGGAATTGGAATTCTCAGTGTGAGAAGTTGGATACAGATGCATCGATGAAGGCTGTCGGAGCCGTAATTTCACATATCATGCCCGACAAATCTGAACGTCCCATTGCATATGCCTCTAAATCACTCAACAGTACTCAGTGCAACTACAGCATGATTGATAAAGAAGCTTATGCCATTATATGGGCACTCAAAAAATTTAACATGTATTTATATGGCCGCGAATTCGCCATAGTTACTGATCATAAACCCCTTCTCAGTATATTCGATCCATCGAAGGCTACATCAGTGATGGCCTCCGCACGATTGCAACGGTGGTCATTGAAACTACAAGGATATAATTACAGGATTGAATATCGATACACTCGTGAGCATACAAATGCTGATACACTGAGTAGATTGCCGTTACCAGATAAGGACTCTGATAAACCCGATACTCAGACATTATTCTACATATCTCAGATTGACGCTTTACCAGTAGATGCTACGCAAATTGCCAAAGAGACACTGAAAGATCCAGTATTGTCTCGTGTTTATAACTGTTTACTCACTGATGTATGGAACGATATTACCAAGGACAATCCAGAGTTGTATTCATATTATACAAAACGCCATGAAATGACACTACAAAGTAATTGCATTATGTGGGGTATTAAAGTGATTGTTCCTGCAAAACTTCGACATTTGATATTAAGTGAACTACATACCGGACACTTAGGCATAGTCCGCATGAAAGCCCTAGCTCGTAGTCATGTCCACTGGTATCACATTGATAATGACATTGACAATTTAGCCAAATCTTGTCATGGATGTAGCGAAAATGCACGTCAACCAAGACTTGCACCACTTCACCCTTGGGAGTGGCCTGAAGATCCATGGAAGCGTATTCATGTGGATTACGCGGGACCCATATTTGGAAGCATGCACTTAATTGTTGTCGACGCTTACAGTAAATGGCCAGAGGTTGTAGGAACTAAATCTACAACTTCTAGTGCTACTATTGAACTGTTAAGACCACTTTTTGCACGATACGGATGTCCCGAACAATTAGTCTCAGATAACGGACCACAATTTGTCAGCGATGAATTCGAACACTTTATGAAGGCTAATGGTATTCGTCACATTACCAGTAATCCAATGCACCCAGCCACAAATGGCCAAGCAGAAAGACTTGTGCAGTCTTTTAAACATTCGTTGAAATGTATGAAATATGAGTCTGGAAACACCCAACAGAAGTTATGTAAATTTCTCTTAAGCTACAGAAATACACCACATGCTCTTACAGGGCAGACACCAGCATCATTATTTCTCAAACGTAATTTGAGAACACGTCTCACATTGGTAAAACCAAATCTCAAAGATCGTGTCATTCAACGTCAAACAACGGAATCACAGCTACGTCTTGGTCCATACAGAGAGTACCAAATTGGACAAAATGTATTAGCCAGAGACTATAGAAATCGTGGTAAGAAATGGGCTGAGGGAAAAATTATTGCAAGAGCAGGCCCTCTGAGCTACATGATTGAAATAGATAACGGACAAGTATGGCGCAGACATATTGATCAAATTCAGTCTGGTGGCTGCGGACCACTAAATATGCCCGATAACCTAATACCTGATGTACAAGTTGCAAACCCTCTAGTTGCACCTACTGTACTATTACCTCCAGTGATTCCACCTGCTGAAGTTACAACTCCAGTTTTGAGACCAGATCCAATGCCAGCTACACCTTCCAAGGTTAAAGATATTCCTCAGCAGCAGAATAAATCACATTCTCAATCTAAGCCAGATATGTCCCTTGATAGCTCTACTGTGAATAAATCATTGCAAAATTCATCCCCAAGTCCTATCGGGAAGTATAATCTCAGACGTGATAGAAAACCACCAGTTAGATATGGTTGGAAGAACATTTAACATTGATCACATTATAACTGACTACTTTATATAAGTACTGTATTTTATAGATAATATTACTTTGTAGAAGGAACTGAAAATCTTTCATAAGATTGTAATTACTGCAAAGATCAGTTTGAGGACTTCATTGATTACTGTTATTGAACTAGTTATGAATAACATTGAACAAAGTTAAAGTTAAACTTTTCTCTATGTCATGATGAACATTTATTTTGTCATCCTGAAAAACAGGGGCACTGTCATGTATGTTAATAATTAATGATTCATTTAAAGATGTCGCCATCTGTCAGTAATAGCTTCCCCAGACCGCTTTAGCGAAATCATTCTATTATATTATATCGACTATGTTATGTTCTCAGTAAGAAAATAAAAGCACGTGAAATATTTGCAAAACACCAATCTGTATTTGCTTGATTGTCGAATATATGTAACAAAGCTGAGAGAAAAATAGTTAGTAATAAGGTGCAATTCTCGTATACCAAAAGACTAGATGTCAGTAGAAACAATCTTGATTTACGTCATTAAAAAAAATCAAAATTCAGTCAAAGTGATGTCATATTTGAAATCTACATGTAAAATTACATCGAGAAGTGTGGTTTTAAAAATTTAATAAAAGAATTAATTTTTTTTGAAATTGTGACTTCTAGGTCGGGGAGAATCCCCATAGACCACATGTTATAAAATCTTACTGGACACATTTTACTTTGTATAACTTTCCGATACATAAGGGTAATATGATAATTGAACCGCTAAAATCGATTAACGTTCAGGTTTAAGGGAACTTTCTAATACCCTGCCATGTTATCTACCCCGAATTAGCCATCTGGTGGTGAAAATGGTAACCACCTCCTCGCATATGGGTAGCTGAGGGATGGACAGCAAGTAGTACTAAATATCGCAAGTAGTACTAAAATATCTTCACCATTAACCACACGACGATCTTTTATATACAGGGTTGTCCAAAAAAGTGAACCCCTGCAACAGGCTATGTTTTCCTAATACTTGCACGAATAGACTCATATTATCACATGTTGTAGAGAAAGGTCTAAAGTTTTGGTTGATGCCATAATTTATTATCAGACTTAAATTTTGAAGAAATTACAAGAGTTTAGCAAACATGCCTGAAAATTAGATATCGTGCAAAATTTTACCAATGTGATTCACAGAAATTGTTGAAACATATTGGATGATCTTAAACAGCTTTCAGATAGAGATACAAGTTTAAAACCCTACTATATGACAAAAGGGACACTATTTAAGCAGAAAACACATTTCACACTTTCATTGATCATTTTGAAGCAGTTTTAACCGTTCAACAGTTCAGGGGTATGTTACCTACACCAACAGTTAGAGGACATGGAGGAGGGCCTCTCGTGGAAGAAAGTTGCCCCCTGTGAACAGGAATCTGAGAAGCCCTTCATCAAATATCTTGTGTTGAAGGTGTTGAAGGGTTGAAGAATCGCGGATATTGAAAATCACATTTTATCTATTTTCAGCAATATTTGGTTAGCATAATTTCTGCAAATTTCAAGACTAAGAAAAATGTATGGTGCCAACATAAATTTTAGACCTTCCTCTACAACATGTGAAAATATAAAAGAATTCCTGCAAGTAATAAGGGAAATATGGCCCGTTGCAGGGGTTCACTTTTTTTGGACCACCCTGTATACCACGCACAATTTCTTGTGTTTTGGACTTCTGATATCAAATGTGTAATGTTTTCAGTTTTCCCACCTGGAGTCTTATATTGGCTGGAATTGGACTGCTCTCAATAGTGTGCTGTATATTCGCATGTTGTTGCTGCTGTTGCCGTGAATGCCGTTGCTATACTTACCTCTGGGGTACTTACATAAACGTGAGAAGATAATGTTTTGTCTGGAAGCTTCCAACTCGATACTGGATACTAAGCAATGCATATAAAATCGAAACGTCAACTTGTGCGTATAAATCGCCCTATACAAATGCATGTAGTTTTCTCACAAAAACAATCGTCCAGTTACATATTTATCTATATATATATATTTTATTGACTCAATAATGTCATTATAAATGCCATATCAGTCCAGTGTACAGAACATACCATCGTGTGTCAAAACCACATAACAAAATATCAAGGTTTCTCAAATCCGAACATAAGTGATGTTATAAGTAAATTCAAATAAAAGACATGCATATTCACATAATTTTATGGGAAAGAACCCTTGGAGCAGCTGATCTGGCTCAAATGCAGCAAGTGAGCAGCACAACATTGCTCAAGCCTGTACGCAAGGAGGATTGGCTCCCAGTACTATCGAAACTCGATATTTTCCAACAATGAAAATGTCGAAATGTCGTTATTTTCTGAAATTATAACCGACATTAAATTCAAAATAAACAGTCCAAAATAATCAAACCAAAATGTCGACCAATTCTTGTGAGCTTTTGAATTTTAGGAAATAAGACCAAAGTTCACGATTCAAATGTTGTAGTGAACAAAATGGCGGCTGTTTGAATTCGAATTTTGAATCACGACATCTCCATATATGGGACAGAATATCGATGTTGCACTCTGGGAGCCAATCCTCCTTTCGCTGTACGTGTACATTTATCGCAAAGAAGAGCTAGGAATCCCATATGACATTTATTCCAGCCATGACCTGACAATGTTTGGTTGTACAGTCATGCTTCATGACATATGTATTGAACATAAACACCATGTTTTAGTATCATGTATTATTATATGACTGTCTTATTCCTCGCTCTCTGATTGGTCCATGTCCTACAAGTGACTAAAAAATAATAAGCAAGCATTTCATTCTATGGAGGGCAATACCTGTTCATCGTTCAATAATTTTTGCAGTATGTATTGCCCGCAGCCCGAACATAGAATGAAATATTTGTTTTATTATATCATTGCTAGACATTCTCTACGATCACTTTGCATTTCAAACAAATATAGAATCTTTGTTTTAACCTGTGAACATTTATTTTAATCAATTAATATATCATAAACCCATCAGTTGACATAATCACGTACATATCATTGTATAGTACACTTTTATTTTCGCACAGTTGTCAGAATTACCGGGCAGGCAATACGCCGGGCAATACGTCGTTTCAATTATCCTAAAATTGAGGGATCGGAGCTGTGAAATACGCTATGGTATTTTTGATCACATGGTAATAAATCAGCCAATCAAATCACACGAATTCTAGCAATGATATACTGCTCAATTCAAAATGGCCGCCAGTCGTAAAATGTAATCTATGATTATTCAAATACTGCTTAACGGATTTGGTTCAAATTTTATATGATAATGCCATGGGAAAGCTTTACTCAAGATGAGATTTTCAAGATGGTGGCTGAATTTCAAAATGGCCATCATTTTTCGTAAAAAACGTAATCTCTGATAACGCAAATACCAGTGAACGGATTTTGGTTCAAAATACACTGATGCCTAGGAACATAGTAGCTCTGTTCGAAAGCGAATATTCAAGATGACGGTTGAATTTCAAATTGGCCGTCGTAAAACCGCAATCTTCGATAACTCAAATAACAATTTACGGAATTGGTTTAAATTTTATATGTTGATCCAAGGCACAAAGGAGCCCTACTTAAGAAGACTTTTTAAGATGGCCACTGAATTTCAGAATGGCGGCCATTTTCCATAATAAAACGTTATCTTTGATAATTCAAATACATTTGTATGGTTTTGGTTGAAGTCTTATATGCTGATATGCTCGGTCACTAATTATCAAAAATATGCTTTGTGCGGTGTGATTCCCTACTCCGTGGAGTTGCTGTTTTTCTAGTTTAACTGTGACACTTTCACAAGAATGGAATATCGTGGAATATCACTTGTGAAAGATGCACAGGTATTCACCTCACTTGAAATAAATATTCGTATAATATTAAGCTTATATGCCACATAATCATTCGTTTTTCAAAATGTTGGATTTCAATTTGATACTGCAAAATTTCGGGGGAAATTGATGAAATGCACTATTTTAAATGATAAACATTTTGTAAAGATTTCAATCTCAATGTAAAAAAGTGAGTGTTACAAATAGTGATAAGGAGGAGGGAAAGTATCGCAACAGATTTTGGACAGTAAATATTAGATCTGATTGGTTAAAAGCAGTGAAAAATACATTAAATAAGTGTGGTTTGACATTTATATGGAACGATTGTACAAATATAAATTTTGGCTGGTTTTGTGATATGGTGAAACAGAAGCTCACTGATCATTATGTACTGAAGTGGAAAGCTGATGTACATAGCAGTCCAAAGGGTTATAATTATAGAATTTTTAAAAGTGCTTTTGAATAAGAAAGGTATTTTAATGCGAGTTTACCAAATTGTATTTTGAATATTTTATGTAAGTTTAGGACAGGAAATCATAAGCTTCCTATTGAAAGAGGTCGGTATAAATGTATAGAACGTATGAATAGATTTTGTGATTTATGTGAATCAGAAAAGTTGGGAGATGAATACCATTTTATTATGGAATGTACATCTCTTCAGCATTTAAGAATTCAATTTTTGCCTAGATATTTCTGTAATAATGTTAATGTTAATACCTTGAAGTTTGGTCAACTAATGTTAATTAAACTGGCACATTTTATTAAGGAGGCAAATGTATTTATGACTAAGCATCATTAGTGGTAAATCCTGTTTTTATTTAAAAAGTGTTTAGATATAGTGTAGAGATTGGTTGTTATTGTGTATAAGTTGAAAATTTCAAAATTATGTTTCTAATGTGATATAAGGTAGATGATATGGGTTGGTTTCCAATAGACTGGTTGGAATTGTTTTTATAACATAATAAGGGACTGTATATATGTTTGTTACATTATTTTTTATTACTGTTGCTAAAATACTGTGTGTACTGCTTGAGACTCTAATACCCTAAATTGGGTGAAGAGGAATAAATAAATCTTAAATCTTAAAGTAATATGTTGGATTATACTGTTATATATATGTTGGGAAGATACAAACAATCCACCCACATGTTTTTCTAAAATGTTGTCCTGATTTTCAACCCCTTCCACCCCTGCTTTTTTCAATTTTTGTTGCATCAATATGTTGCGTTTTGACATACAATTAACTCCTTCGGGGGTTTTAAAGATATCCATTATGGGTGACCAAAATTAAGCTGAAAACAATGGATCGCATGAGTTTTTCCTGTGGGAAAATAATTTGGGAAATATTGTTTTCCTCTTTATCTAAAAGAAATTACGTATTCCTTTAAACATATTCCTAACATATGCACCTGTTTTAATCCTCAGAAAATAGCCAAAATCTAACCAATGACTGTCCGAAATCTGTTGCGATACTTTCCGTCCTCCTTTAAAGTATGCAAAATTTCATGAGCAAACTCCTGTTGAATATTTTTCAATAGTATAGCAAAGTATACGACTGAGTAAGAATTGAGTGTACATGTAAATCTGTTTAATTTGAAATTCAAATAGAGGGTGAAAAATGGTCGTATTCTTCGTTTTTTCATAAATCAAATCCATTTATGTTTTAGTGTTTCCCAATGGATTGTAGTCGACCATTCTCACGGTGACTATCCAGAGCCCCGTCGAGCAAGTTCCCCCAGACATCGCGAGCAATGAGCTCATGTTAGAAGCGGGGCCTTGAGAGATATGATAAAATATAGTTATAGTTGAACAACGTCGTTGCCCTGCCAATTAAAATAGTCATTGTAGTATGAAATAAAGATGTACTGAGTTTCACTTACTAAAGTTTCCTAGAAAAATTTTATATTTCAATTTTATCATATCAAGGCCCCGCTTCCAACGTGAGCTCATTGCTCGCGATGTCAGCGGGGCCTGTATAGTCCCCGTGATTTTATTGTGGAATTTCTTCAACGTGCCTATAATCAATCGACACAGAGCGCAGGAATGCACTGAACGAACTGCTGCGTTGCCCCTAGTCACCGGAAGTCTAAGTGCACATTGCACTTCTGCGAAGTCTATTGTATATACATTGTGTGATATATAAAATACAAATGTGAAAAATATATGTAACGCACAGAGATCCCAGATTGTAGATACAACTTCCTACCCCGGATTGTCGTATGCGGATATTCATCCAAGATGGCAAAAAGGATTCTACCATTTGCTTTGATAATAGCAGGATTATGTAAGAGTGGTAAGTTGCTTAGTAAACTAGACTCATGAAAAAAAATTAATCAAATCACTCAAAATCTCACGTACAGGTCTTAGGGTCTGCGACACAGGTCAATATACTTCTCCACGCTTTATAAATGTGGTCAGGCCTAGAAAAGTAGAAATTCATATTTCAACGTATTAGACGGAATTTATGAATTTGTGTCCTACTTTATACTTTCATTGTACACATTTATGTAGGCGCATTAATATTAAATATTAATACGTCTCTGGTGCTTTATTTATATATCTAAGATTTGTCCTCTGTAATTTAATACCAAGGTGCCAATAGCAACTTATAAGTTTCTTAAGACTATTCTAAGAATATAATGAATGTGTATGTGAGAATGGAATGTCTGAATTTGATAGGAGTGAATGAATGTTTAGTAATATTGTACAAATATGTTATTTGGGTGATATTGTACAAATATGTTATTCTCCTATAGTCATTTATTTTAATAATATAAATAAAAAACCAGGCCCAAAAACCACTGGCGGTTTAATAATAGCCTTTCAAAGGACATTGATTTTAAACATGAACTTGGGCAAAATATTCCCAAATGGTTAAATAAAGTTACAGAAATTGAAGATCAAAGAGTTGTCTGGGATTTTATTAAATACAAAATACGACATTTTACCATTGCTTATTTAAAGAAGAGGGCAAAGGCTAGAAAGAAATGTGACCTAGAAAACAAACTTAATACGCCAGAGCAATTTAGATAAAAATCCAAATGACATATTAGAAATTTAAATGCATATTCAGATATTACAAATGCCAATTAGAGCTTGAGACTCATTTTGACTATGTAACACAAGGTGAGAGAATTCGATCAAGATCTCAAGATTTTGTTGAAGGGGAGAAAGGCTCAAAATATTTTCTTCAACTCGAGAAACAAAATGCTGCAAAAAGTAACATAACAAAATTAAAAAACGCAAATTGGGCTAATAACTTAAGATTTTAAAACAATTCAAAATAAAATCAAGGAATTTTATAAACAGCTTTATTCAAAATCAAAAGCAAATGCACATAATAAAAATCCAATATTATTCTTAGAAAATAATAATCACTGTTCCACAGCTGGATGACTCTAACTGCAGTTAGCGTCATTCAAGATGGTTGCCTAAATTCTTTCGTTTACGACAAACCTCCGACTTCAGCTAAACTAAACTGAATCTTGATCCCAAAAGTTTCGCCATGCAAACTAATAAAACAATGGTTGTAAAAAGAACACAAATAAAAGCCCAAACACCCGCAATATTAGAGAGTTTGAAAGAAACTGGCTTCACTTAGAATGACTCTAACTGAAGTTGAGGATGACAGCTTCAGTTAGAGTCATTCTAAGTGAAGCCGTTTTCAAATTCACCTATATCGCGGTTGTTAGAGCATTTATCTGTTGTTGTCTGTATACTGTATAAAAAGACTCTTATGGACACCCTGTATATATCTGATTAGATTATTGTGGAGTGTATAAGCTGCTACAGTTGTATCGACATCAGGTCCGATAGCCTCTTATCAACTATTGGACCAACAGACCAAAATTGTCAAAACAGTCCAAGCAAAAGGAAGCAATGTCAGATTGGTGAAGTCTGTGGATATGTTTATGGAAATGTCGACGTGGCAGTCAATTCTTCAGGTAAGGATCTTTGTAAACGTTCATATCTCGATACGAAATGATTCAATGTTTGTCAATACTTTTCTTAAAAATAAACATCCGAACACTCAATTGCCTTTGTGTATGGCATGATGATAAGAGTACGGTTTTTAAAGTCAAGTGCAGACAAGTGAGCAAGGAGACCAAGTTCTCATATACTTTTGAAATGTTGATAAAGGACGAACCATTCTAGATGAGGTGTTGAGTAAGATAAGAACACTTAATCACTGTTGAGATATTGATCAAGGACGACCAATTCTAGAATTATATTGTTGTGGTGTTGAGTAAGAACAACAAACCTTTCTAAAATTATACAATTGAGGTGTTGGGCAAGGACGAGCTATACTAGAATTATACTGTTCTGCAATGCCACTATTAAAGTCCTTCTAGAATAATTGTGTTGAGTTATTAAACAAGGCCACTAAGACCCTTTAGAAATATATTGTTTCGAGGTTGTATTAACCTCTTGACTACCTGGAGTGACGAGATTTCTCGTCACCTCAGAAATGGCCTTGAAACGCAGAGTGCGAGACAATCCGTTACAAAATCGTTCACTAAAATTGCTCTCATTTGAACTGTTTTCACCCAAAGTTACACAAAAATTGTTTTAAAATGTGTAGAAATGATCTCTGTCGTCTGATTTTAAATTGGTCATTGTAAACCACGCCTACTTCCACCTCCGTCCTTCTTCGATGTAACAGAGTATCACTATCAGTAAACACTTAACTGTTTTACAGGGACTATTTCTAATGAGACTCTCACCATACACGCGAGGGATTGTATGGTAGTCCTCGCCAACACGACTATGAATTGTCACAAGTACAAGGGCCATACTGACATCTTAAATGAACTGTTGTCTTTCATTCCTGGTCTGACTGATGTAAAACTCGATGGAAATATGTGTTTCTGTAATAGTGATGCTTGTAGGCCTGAAACCAATCGAGCTTGTTCAGGCGTTCAAATACTCGGAATATGGTGAGTATAACTTGCTGTGGTGAATAATGGGGAGGTTAAGATCGCACTATTTTGGAGAACGCCAGTGTGTGAAACGTGTAAAATTACGGTCCCGTAATGGAGTATCTACACCTCGGTGGCCTGTATCCTACTCAATTTGGGACCCCGACCTAGAAGTGACACTTTCAAAGAAAATTGAATTTTCAAACTTGATAAACACTTTTTTCTAGATGTAATTTTACATGATTGCAGACTTCAAATATGGTATCCCTTAGTAGTAGTATATTAAGAAAAAGGACGCTATTTTACATTAACGTGCCATAGTACAGGTCAAAACAGAAGTCTGTTACCTTTGTTCAAAAAATGTCTAAAAATGCAGCATGTTTTGTCACTTCCTGTTTTGTCATTTCCTGTTGAGTACCACGGCACCTTAACATTAAGAGTTACAGTAAATAATTAATGTTGCCTATTTTTCAGTATTCCCGTCTGGGGTTTTGTATTGGCTGGAATAATGCTGCTATTGTTGCTGGGCTGTGTATGTTGTTGCTGCTGCTGCCGAACATGCAGTGCCAATGCTTACATAAGTTTGTAATAGGACTCAAGTGATGTATTTAAGCCCATAGTTCCATGATCAATTGGATTATCTCATAATTCGTGTTTAATCCACCCATTAACAAATTTTAATAAGCGAGTATGCTGCCAATATTTTGTTTTTCGTCAGGACCCAATATAAATCTTTATTTCTAAAAAACATGTTTTGTAAACATATGACATTTTATCGAGTGGAATTTTTCGTGGGCCAAATTGCCGACATGTCAAACATTTAGAACTGTAATCATGCTGAATGTTTATCTTTAGCTGCTATAGAAGTGAAGCCAATCTTGAATGATGGACTTGGCCGGGAAAACTAATTTGAATATTGCTTATCACGGATGAACTAAAACATATATCATGTACATAATGGTTCTGGCTACGGGCCTGCTATTTCACAGCATAAACAGGGTTAGCCTTATTGGTAAAATATTTGACAATTAACTTCCAAAACAACTGTTCATGCTTCTTACCTTTTGCAATGCTCAATTATAATTTTGTATAATTCACAATTTCAAACTATTTAAGAGAAATAACGCATTATGCAATATTATACATATATTTGTCCCTTAATGATAACCTTTGCAGCGCCCCCTACGTTAACACGGCCATCTTGTCGTATGCTTATGACAAGGTCACCACCTCTCTTAGAGCATTGGCGGGCATATAGTTCTGTCTTTCCAAGTTGTTTTTCCCAGTATGGACCGAGCACAGTGTGTGCTGACCCTGTCACTGGATCTTCATTGATTCCAACCCAAGGGGCAAAATACCTGGATATGAAGTCATATTGTTGACCTTTGTGGTCTATGGCTCCATTTTTGGCACTTCCTTTTAATGTTACACCAACACCTTTCACAACTCCAGTTGTGTGCAATTCCAACATTTTCTCGAAATTGGGAGTGATGTTTTCCAAGGCTGTTCTTTGCGTGTCGTCTCTTAGTCTGACCAGGAGTTTCTTAGTAGTTGCTGAATATTGGATATCTTTTACGACATCAATGAGATCACCAATCACTGCTCTGGTTAGATCTTAAACAACAAGTTTGTCAATTAATGCAATTTGCACATTATGCCTTGGTCACATTTGCTCCGATTTTCACTACAAAATACTCAATCGACCGGGCGCCGTAGTGAAAATCGGAGCAAATGTGACCAAGGCATTAGAGAAGGGGAAAATAAATACTTTGATTATATTTACAAACTTCGCACGGGGTCTTTAAGTGAATACTCTGAAACATACATGTGACATTGTTACATCTAACAACCTTGTTTGAAATGTTAAGTGTTATTGGGTTTCATTCAGTTGACAGTATACTGTGCAACGTTAAGGCATTAATATGGAACATGTCACCACCTACCATTTGTTACAGACGCTAACCGCCGAATACCGAGCGCCGAACACCAAGCGCCGAACAACGTTCGCAATTATTTCCACTTGTGGTGGTCACACAAAAATCATGTATCAAATAATACAGGGTGACCCAAGATGATGCAAACAATCTTATTTCGAAATAACATTCTCAGTTGTAAGGAAATGCGTATATTTTGCATCAATGTATTTGAGGTTTGGAGAAACATGCTTTTCATATAGTATTTACCAAACTTTTCCAAGAAGTGAAGCTGAAATATTGAGATAACATGTTCGAAGACAATCAAGAGCTCATTCAAATACTGACAAAAATCAGAAACGGTAACCCCATATTTTAACTTGCTCTTTCTATGTCTAACACCCATACATCAAAACTGGGAAAATTATCACAAAGTAAAGGTTTGTATTTTCGGTTCCGTGTAAAAGGGTAGGAAGTCCTATCAAATTATGATCCTACTCTCCATTGATTTATATGGTGACCTCTTTCCCTTATTATCTAATACACAATCAGGGCCAGCACGGGCCGTTAAGAAGGGGGAGCATGATGCCTGGAAAACCATAATTTCTTTTAATTTACACCGGGTTTCGGGTTATACATTACATTTTATAACGAACCTGAATAGTTCACCTCAGTAGGTTGTGGTGGATTTAGTGGAAGATCTAGCATAATTTTATTCCCATCACGTGTTGCAAACAGATCCCCACTCAATGTCTTAAAGCCTAGCTTCTGTGACGTATTTCCTTCACACATAAAGAGGGCAGACGCGGATGCCAAAGTAGCATGACCACACAGTGGCACCTCATTGGTAGGCGTGAACCAACGTAGACCAAAATAGCTAGAAATAGATACAAAATGAAACAAATCTAATGAGACTTTCAATTTTTACCGTTTCATACTTGGCAATCTATTTTTGGACATATATCACGAGTGATCTTAATAAAAATAGAGTTTTTGCAATAAAACAGTTCTGAGTTTCCTTCATTATTATTCAGGGGTGTATCCAGCTTTCAGTCAAGGGGGGATGCGACCAATAATGTATATGCCGGTCAATAGGCTAAAGTTTATATCTTGGTATGGTATTATAATATTAGCCATAATCCTTCTGAAATCACTGCTAAAAATGTGAGACTCTATGCTATGATTATAACAATAGTGGAATAAACTCTATTGATATTATCGATTGCAGTGCAGTATTCTCAGTGGTATGGATCAACAATTGAACATATAATATAATATGCGTGGTTAGCACCATATACTGACCTTGAACTCTTGAAAGAATCCGAAGGCGTGATTTTCGTGATGAAAGCAGTCTCAGATATGTTCATTTCTGCAGCGATTCTTTGTCTTATTTCGTCTGTTAGCACCTGATCGCCATTAGTTTCCTCCAGGCATACTGCAGCAGAATTACCAGCAAATGGGATTTCAGTAAAGGCATCCACTGTGTACAGTGGGAATGAGATCGGAACATTTTCTCTAATTTTCGAGGGCGCAGCCATTTTTTATGATTGTGAATACCCGGATGTTACCTACTTATCTATTGGGCGAAAATACCATACCATACATGTTACTGTACATTTAGTAGAATGACCTCCAATCAGTTCTTTTCTAAATCGTTGAGTTAAGTTATCGAGTCCTACGTACTACGTTGTTAAAGTACTTAGTACTGTTGTATGAGCACTTGATTCACAATATTTACCACTCAACCCTCTTTGTTAAAATAATTATTTTCAATACAGTAGTTTGATCTTGCTTTTTAAAAATAACCGACATCAACATTGTAGGCTATATGAATAAAAAAAGATAAACATGTTTTATGCTTATATTCATAATTGATTTTTCTTCAAGATAATACTAAAACATATATATTTATCTAAAACCCTTTAAACCCATGCAACGTATGGGCGAATGTATCCCTCATCTGACAAATTTTACAAACATTTTATTGTGTACTAAGTCATATGAACACTGTTCTCTACCACTTATTGTAAATAGTCAGGTGGCCGAGTGGTCTAAGGCGCCAGACTCAGATATCCTTCCGCACAACGTATGGGCGAGTGTTCTGGTCCACGAATGCGGGCGTGGGTTAGAATCCCACATCTGACATATTTTACAAACATTTTATTGTGTACTAAGTCATTTGAACACTGTTCTCTACTTCATATTGTCTAGTCAGGTTGGCCGAGTGGTCTAAGGCGCCAGACTCAAGGTATCCTTCCGTACAACGTATGGGCGAGTGTTCTGGTCCACGAATGTGGGCGTGGGTTCGAATCCCACATCTGACAAATTTTACAAAATTTTTATTGTGTACTAAGTCATATGAACACTGTTCTTTACCACTTATTGTATCTAATCAGGCTGGCCGAGTGGTCTAAGGCGCCAGACTCAAGGTATCCTTCCGTACAACGTATGGGCGAGTGTTCTGGTCCACGAATGTGGGCGTGGGTCTGAATCCCACATTTGACAAATTTTACAAACATTTTATTGTGTACTAAGTCATATGAACACTGTTTTCTACCACTTATTGTATCTAGTCAGGTTGGCCGAGTGGTCTAAGGCGTCAGACTTAAGGTATCCTTCCGTACAACGTATCTGCGAGTGTTCTGGTCCACGAATGTGGGCGTGGGTTCGAATCCCACATCTGACAAATTTTACAAACATTTTATTGTGTACTAAGTCATATGAACACTGTTCTCTACCACTTATTGTATCTAGTCAGGTTGGCCGAGTGGTCTAAGGCGCCAGACTCAAGGTATCCTTCCGTACAACGTATCGGAGAGTGTTCTGGTCCACGAATGTGGGCGTGGGTTCGAATCCCACATCTGACAAATTTTACAAACATTTTATTGTGTATTAAGTCATATGAACACTGTTCTTTACCACTTATTGTATCTAATCAGGCTGGCCGAGTGGTCTATGGCGCCAGACTCAAGGTATCCTTCCGTACAACGTATGGGCGAGTGTTCTGGTCCACGAATGTGGGCGTGGGTTCGAATCCCACATCTGACAAATTTTACAAACATTTTATTGTGTACTAAGTCATATGAACACTGTTCTCTACTACTTATCGTATCTAGTAAGGTGGCCGAGTGGTCTAAGGCGCCAGACTCAAGGTGTCCTTCCGTACAACGTATGGGCGAGTGTTCTGGTCCACGAATGCGGGCGTGGGTTCGAATCCCACATCTGACAAATTATAAACATTTTTATTGTGTACTAAGTCATATGAACACTGTTCTCTACCACTTATTTAGGTTTAGGCTAAGGTTTTCCCAAATCTGACAAATTGATAAAAAATCTGATAAAAGAAACCTATTCATTAGCAATTTAATCTCTTCATGTGACTTCGTTGCCCTTGTAGAGGATAGAGGATTACCCCATTACAGGATTACAGGATCACAGTGGTCACTCCATGCATGAAGGTGATTTTCATTTGTTTATGATTTGAAATTGCTTGGTTATTTTGTGGATAGTATTGTTTGTTGCAATTTATTGCAAAAATGCTCATTTCTATTGCATTGGCATAGACTTTAGCTTATGTACGGGGAAAGGCCCATGATTTGTTTTAAAGTATTGTTTCATCACATGTTTTTCATGATTGGGAATCCTATTTAGAGGAGAACGTGGGGATACAAAAAGTGTGTGTCCTTGAAACGTGACGATACGTTCTAGTCTCTAAAAGAGTAACAACCAGAGGGCAAACAATTTTATCGTGTAATAAAGCTAAGAAAAATATAGATAGATAAATAGATGGTGTTCAAGTCAAGTTTTTATTTATACATATTCATAAACACATATACAATGATGACAAGGGACCTTGGCATTGTAGTCTCAGATAATACGCAATTTGATGAGTAAATTGTTATGTCGCTTACTACTATACAATTGTGATTGAAATAAAAATACCGATTTCTCATTAAAATAGATAGCGCTGCTTTCTTTGTCCATACATGATATACTAACTGATATCTTGTGTTTTGTACGTGTTGCTGTGATACGCGCATGCAGCCATCCATGTCGAATCATATGAACAGTCATGATCAGTGGACGATTCTGACCGAATTTCTTCGTTGTCATGTCAGGAAATCACTGCGCTTCAATTATGAGACGGGAAGAGCCCTGTTCCTCCGTTCGTTCATACTAAAGTCTCTACTCTCTTCAAATTTACACAAAGCTTATCTGAAATAAGAAAATATGAATAATAAGTCTCAATTATAAATCCGTTGAATACTATAAGTTAGCCAACGGTATATTCCATAACGGTGGTTCATAGTAAAGGATCAATTTTGCTATAGCTTACCCGTATTGTTTGGACCCTTATTGCGCTCTTGTTGAGGGACGGTTGTCACATATACATTCAACTCGTTCTCCACAAATGGAATGTCCTCTGGGTGATTGTGATTTGCGCATTGCTCACGCTGGCGTCTTTTACCTCGCTGTTTCAGGATCCCAACTTTGTAACCCGCAACTAGAAGAGCACCAACGATGCCTAGTGCAATCGCAACACCAATTACAGCTGGTATCGCGTAACTTTGAAAGTCGTTTTTCTCTGCGATTGCGGGTACTGGTGGAATGAGTGTAGTGTTTATACAGTTCACGTAGTCCTCACAATGTTTTAGTACATCTTTGTCGTTCCAACACAGTTTCTCATGATTTGGATTTTTCGGACCACATACATTGCTGCAGAATTCTCTGTATAATTTACCAGCATGTCCTTCTCTGGGAAAACGGAAATCGAACTGTCCGCAATCCTGGATAGACGCAGCAGAAACGTTAATCGGTGCGAAACATAACGCAAGAGAAACAATTAATCTTGTGATATTCACCAGAGCAGCTGCCATTTTAGTAAATCTGAAAGTATAGCCTAAGACTTTTGTTAAGAATTGAGACTTAAATAAAAGTAATACAATAAATTCTGATGGACGTGATTGAAATTTATTAAGAAAGTATAATATTAAATTATGAAAGTAATATTAAATCATGAAATATCTATCTGCGATTATTGTATGTAAAATACCGAAGTGTTCCAATTATTTAAGTTTTACTCATGTTTCAAGCATTTGTTTGCGTTTGTGTTTTTCTTGAAGACGCGTCGATAAATTTTAAACTGTAAGTTTTTGAGCATTTTTTCTTCATGGGTCGTATTTGAAGTAAAGATAAGAAAACTTCAATACACGTGAAATACGACGACCTGCACAAGGTGCACATGTCCCAGTGAACAAGTTCTCAAAGAGAAGTCTTGCCAATTTCTATAGTTCATTATGTAAATAAATAATTCTGTCATTCAGTCATGAGATAACATTCCTTCCTATTCCTTACTCTCATATTACACAAACAATGAAATAAAAACGTTTTTTAGCTTTAATTCAAAAGCGAAGACACATTTTTAGGCATACCCTACATGTAGAATATGAATTATTTATTTTTAATGCTTCTGGTGTAAAACTACCTTTTCACCTTTTAACTACCTTTTTTAAAATTAGTTCTGAAAATTCATGACAATTTAAATAACTATAAAATATACTGTATAAGTGGTGTTTAATCCGAGTGGTTAATTTGCCGAACGGTCAAATTTAATCTTTTTCCTAATTTAAATTTTCCTAATGACAAGAAACTTCCCATTGGATAACATTATGAAGATAATATTTCCGACATTTAATTTTCCGAACCGGGCAAAAATTAGGCAATAGACAAATTAAATGATAGGTAAAATTACCACTTATACAGTAGTGCCTTTACGATACCAATGAACTGAGATAAATTACTGGTGCTATTGTATATGAAATAAATGAAAATTGAAATTGGAATTAAAATACATACTTACACTAGCTTAATATCACTCTAAAGTTTATTGGTATCCGCTGTTCAAACGTTTTGTCTTTCGCAAATATTTAAATCTTTTTTGGCAACATTTCAAACTAGTATATCAAAAATTCATTTCGATCAGCAGAGTACAATCGGTTCTAAAATTATGGAATACACCTACAAAATATGCAGGGGCGGATCTAGGATTGTGTTAGGGGGGCGGGGGTGGGCGTTTGATAATAACTTTGAGCGCAGCGAACGAGCGCGAGAAGAGGGGGTCTTGGCGCCCCCCCCCCAAAAAAACACTGCGAAATTTGAATTTCCGTTGGTGCATTCAGGCAAATTTCAGAGTGGACAACGGTCAGTTGGATTCCTATATGGTCACGTAAGCCTTATATGGATCCCGATATGGATCTAGTACATGGGTACCACGTGATCGAATATGAAGGCTGAACTTTGGGAGATGCCCCCCCCCCTGGCTACTGCGCAGCGCGTCTGAAATGGCTGCTACTTTCAAGATGGCGGCCATTTTCTCAATATATCAAAACTGACATGTACTTGCATGCATTTCAACATACCTGTAAATTCACAAGCACCTTGAGTTTTCCTCGTTATGTAAAAACAGATGGTAGAGGAACTTTTAATCCTTAATCAGATATCTTTTTTATTATTTACAAATGATGGCATGTCGGACTTGTTTCATTTCACTTTTCCAAGATAAATCTCATATTCACTACTCGAACCTCAAAGATTTTTTTCAAGAATGATACAGACTTAATACTAACTTCATTGTTTGTATGAATACTTTTTGTCACACCTTTAAGCCTGGATCCAAATTAGTTGCGATTTATTACAGTGCTTATGATTGAGCTCTGTATCACTACTGTAGCTGAAAATTGAACACACGATTGTTCCTTAAATTAAAATTAATGTCAACATAATCAGGGGAACAACAGGGCTAAGGATCTTTCTATTTAACGGTTTTCTCAGATTGAGCATGTTTTCGTCGTGAATGGGATTCTATGTGCATAGTTAAGTTACATGTATTTAAAACCACAGGAAAACCCTGATGCTTAAGATATTTATTTATTTATTTATTCCTCGGACATAATGTCAACAATGGCTATATACACTTCTTTCTGGGTGTCATAATTTCTATTAACATACTGAACAACGTATGATTTAATTAAATCGGTTGTCTCTTTTCTGTCTCTTTTCTTTTTTATAAAACAACTACAATACTGCAGTTCTATAGGCCATCGTAGCCTTATCAAACAACACAACAACTATGAGATCTACAGTCCGCAATCCACAGGAGGATGTTGACACCCAGAGGCCTTATTCATCACGTGACCAACAATGTTTTTAAACGTCCTGTATTTACTACCAGTGTGCATGCGATTCTGAATATCACACATATACAGAGTAAATCCTCAATAAAAGGAAATACATCAATATTTATCAGAATTTCGATATTGTATATATTATAAGGTTCACAGATTATAAGGTCAATCATTATATGACCAATTAGAAATAATACAAACTAGCAGGACCATTATGTGAGTGTATTGCAATTCTCCTTAGCGTGCGAAGGTCTATTTGAAATTTCTAGAATTGACTGAATTATTTTACCAGCTGAGGTAAGTCTATGCATTTATTTATATTTCTGAAAAAATAAAAATAGCAATTTTAGTGATGCTGAAGATCAAAGCGGACCGCTTGGGGGCTACAAACATTTATTAACAAATATAATAAATTTCAATATAATCTTTATTCAAAAGCCTAAACCGTACATGTTCGTACAATCAAATAATAAAATCCTCAGACGCTCCGAGTACTGACTTAATATCAACAGCAACAGTAAGTCCACTTATACCGGTGAATGCTAAAAATATATCAATTGTCATACATTTAGGGAATGTTGTCCTAGTTAGTATTTGATATCTACCCGATGCCATGCTAGCAGTTTATTAATGATATTCTATAGTTTCGAAAGTATTCATTTCATAAGTTTTTGATCTTCAATCTTCAGGATTTTTAACGCCGAGGCCACATAAATCAAATATGAATAAGAAATCACTAATATAGTATATACATATGTATATAATTCAATTCCATTCATTTCATAATTTCTTACATACTTCATACACCATGCCGCTAAACGCCCATGGGCATATGTTGTGGTGTAGCAGAAATTTACACTACAGTACTACAGTATATCTAGACTGCATTTAAAAGAAAAGCATATTCATTGTTATTTACCTTTAACTTGAATATGTACATTGTAGAAAATATAGAAAACATACATAAATACATTATTCAACTTCATTACACGGTGGTGTAAAAAACAAATTAAACAAAGTATTTGGTTCTAATATCTCCAGACAAGATAGAAATTATCTGTATCATCTTTACAAGACATACTATCTCTAGTAGAATTGTCTCATTAATCGATATAAGTCTTAAATAATATATCATGATATAAGTCTATATTATAAAGCATTTTCTTCTTCAAGCATTGTAATCTTTCTTGGACCGTCGTTGTCGTATTAACCAGTACACAGTTCACCTATAAAATATCAACTAAATTGTATTTTATATTACAATTATTAGAATAACATATTTAAAACAGTTAAGAGTTAAATGTTGCTCTCGAAATATCATCGATTCTTTATATTCAGAGTAAATGCACCTAAATAAGTGAGTGAAGTTTAAAATTGAAATACAGGGTGTCCTATAAACTCCGTTCTCATCAAAATCCTGTGACTGGACCTCCTTTGAAAATTTGAAAATACAGGGTGTTCTGTTCCTTACATGAAAATATTTAATGCCAAATCAACAGTCATAACATTGACTCTCAACAACTGAAAAATTAGGTGTATACTTTTTATAAAAAGCTCATTAAAATAATAATACATTTGTTTTTTGTTAAATACTTGTATTTGCACCTTTTTCATGTTGCTCCGGTTCAACAGGTCTGGTAGTTTGTCCATTCATTAAAGCTACTTCTGCTGCTGGTTGGTTGGGAACTGCTTCCCTTTCTTGGGCTGTACGTTCATATCTTCGTCGTATCCTAGCGATAATATCAAACTTGTACGCAGCAGTCAATGTTGCAATGCCGAAGACAGCAACAATCGCTAGAAGTGTAGGAACGCCATATTTTGTGAACTTGTTTACTGTGTCATGTTGGGGTTCTGGCGTTTGATTAATACAGTCTACGTATTTCCCGCAATGTTTTAGGACGTTTTTATCGCTCCAACAAAGAGCGTCATATTTTGGGTTACGCCTGGGTGAACAAATGTTACTGCAGAATTCTCTGTATGTATAACCCGGTTGGCCCTCTCTCGTGAAGCGAATATCAAATTTACTACAGTCTGTGGTTGGAGCGGAGTAAACAGGTATTGATAGTAAATAAACCCCAACTGATACGTTGAAAATGTATTCAAGGTTAACACAGTCCATGATTGAAATGTGCATTCTGAAAAATACGAACAATCGATTTCAGTATAAACTAATTATTTAATACACAAAAAGATTTTTTCCTGGGGGTCATTAACAGAAACTTCGTAAAGTTACGAATTCGAGAATCTATCTTAAAAATAAAATTTGTAAAAATTTACGGATTCTTAGCGCTAATAGTCTCTGCTATACGGGTATTATCTAATTCCTTAATTCCACTGTAAACAATTAAATGTCGAACACGTTGTCTATCTTAAAATGAATTTAAAAAAGTAAGCATGAAAAAATAAAAAGCTCGAAAATGTGTCTCTGTCTCTTGTAATTTTAAGACATCGATCCACTTTTATTTCCTCTTATTAGCATATTGCTCATCTCTGTTTTTGTTAAAGTGTTCAATTTAAATGCCATCATAATACGTTTATTTTACCTTTTCCACATGAGATTATTATTCGCAGCCTCTGTTGAATCGATCAGTATGCTTACAGTTGTGTAAAAAACTGCGGAATAACAACTTCCGTTCTAGGCTTTTTTTATAATCTATAATACGACACCTATTGCGTAAATAAACTTCTAGTTTTTACGTATTCAAAACAAAGATCTCCTCGGGATTTCTATTGCTAACATAAATCCATTGTAAATACCTGGCGATTTTAGTTATAAATTAATTATGAATGGGTCCTTGAGTGAGTATGTAGTGTCAAACTAACTTCCCTCTGTTCTTGTTTATCGTTTAAAAATCTTTTGAGTCATTTGAGTTTTTTGCCGGAATTAAAACATGCTAACATTAACTTACGTATGACTGTATAAATATGGTTACGATTATTAGTTGATTAGATTATGATTAATCATATATATAATACATTGATAAATGAATTAAATTCTAATTGGTATACATTCACAGTCATCGATGCCACAATTCAACATATAATTTATATCCTAAACCAATTGTGAGAATGTCCTTTTGGGACACCCTTTACTTCGGAGTGTAATTCCAAGTAGGAAGACATCTTGCTCAAATATAGACACGGAGGTTGAACGTTCAATGTTTGATAAGGGTTCGCGTTTCAGTATATTGAACTTACAAATATTTCAACTTGTCAAGGCTATGATGCTTCCTTTATACGATCCCCTGAATCTGGATAGATTTCTGACGATCGCCTACTTTAAAATCAGAATTGTTGTTTTTAAACAATTAACAATGTCATTTGTTCATGTATTTTGTTCATGTCTATGAGTAAATATGATCGGCAATTTAATTTCGTCATTGTTCGAGCACGTTTTCTTCATGAATGGAATTTGAAAAGTGAACATTTTTATCAAGACCACTTATCTCAAATTTTGAAAACTATATCTTGGCGGGTCTTTAGGAATTCTATAAAATTTGAATCTTCGTGCGCCATTAATTTAATCACTCTACTCTCAATAAATGTTTTCCATTGCCATTCATCGGATTTCATCTTGAACGGATTAAAATATATACGTCCTCTTTCTATTATATTCTATTTATAAAAAATGTAGGCGTGACACTTTACAAGAACATATGAAATGTTAAGAAATAACACTACTTTTGTACACCGGTGTAACAGATTAGGCTGTCACCTGGTGATCATTGTGATCTACGAAATGCTCTACACTCGGACCCCGATTCCCGGGGTTTAATTTGTAATGAGTGGATATGATAATTAAATACAAAGTAGGCTATATCATACAATACATATCAAGCAATTCATACGTACGATAAAACAATTGACGATCGATGGATGAATCTATAGTCGGCATTAAATGCCAAATTGCCCACCTCTAATCCTCATAAATTAAATTTTAGTAAAACATTAAACCCTTAAAAATAAGTTCTGATCTCGTTATCAACGGTCAATAGCAAAGTACGCGGCATATAAATATAGATATCGAGTCAAACCGCTTTCATTTTTCTGATAATCATAAGGTAAGTTCATGTTTTATATGCTCTTTTATTAGAAAATTGAGTCAAAAATATAATGACACGATCCGTTTTTGGCGTTTCAGACGGGCGGACTATTTTAAAAGTAGTTAATAAAAATAAAATGTCCTTTTTAAACAATGGAAAGTGGACGGGAAATGTTTTATTTGCTTTTACGTAAAGACAATATGCTATAATTAGAAAAAGGCTCATAAAATGTACTTATTGTCATCCTTAACTTCTATTTAAGCAATATGGCCATCTTATCAAAATCCGAGTAGGGACCACCTGAGCCGAGTTAGCTTTTTTCTGATTCTGTTATAAGCGCACGAATCGTACCTTCCCATCATTCTTGAAGGTTCCCATCATTCTTGAAGGTTCTCATCATTCTTGATTTGGTTATATTTGACTATGTTTATGATATGATGCTTTTAAATTCTCAGATTGATAAAAATATAGTGCTCACGGGGGATACACTATTGCCACATTCACGTTACTCTGCATGATTCGGTATCTGAATGCCTACATGAATGATGGGTAGTGTAGTAATCTCCCAACCCCATTTATGGTAGCAGTAAAATAGTTTGCACATGATAAAACTGTTGCTCATAAATATCATTAAATGGCTATGCCTGTGAATCACAGACGCGCCCAATGTCAAGTGTTAGCGACTCATTTTAATATAAAAACTGGCATAGGTAAGTGTTATTTGTGAATTTTGTTTTTTTCTAAAAGTGATCAAACTTTAGTTTAAGCTTGATTTGAGTCGATATACACTGGGTCACTGGTGCAATACATTTTCTTTCTTTACTTCTTTCTTTCTTTACTTCTTTCTTTCTACCTTTATTTCTTTCTTTCGTTTTTCTTTCTTTTTTTAGGAAACATAAAGCAAGAACCTGAAAATTTTTGTAAACATAAACCTCTCAAAGCACTTCAAGTTAAAATTGAATTTTTATTATAAAGCTCTAAAATATGAAAATACAAAAGGTTCAACCTATCAACACACTGCAGTATTTGTTCGGACTTATTCTACATTGTCAATATGCGTATGGGGGGGGGGGGGGTCAATGCTTAAAGTGTCTCTCGGCCTTCTTTTGTGCCAGCGTTGTAGTTTTGAAATTTGTCGGTATCCCTACTAACTGGGACACAACTCACCTTGAATGCAAAAACATTGAAATAGTTGAAACGTAAAAGTGTTGAAGATGTAAAACCTAAATTACAGGGCGTTCCGAAAGTTCTTTTGTCGATAGGGAGTTTTAAGCTTGCAATGTTTTTCACAACCCAAACGCGAACGGAAAATATTTAATCGATTCATTTGTATGGGCGATTGGTCATACGTATAGGTTGGTGTTTCGACTTTATATGCAAGCATAAACTCCCTATTATTTCAGATGGACGTTGACATGTTCAAATTGAGATTACAAGGTGATCAAAAAGTATGTATAATTTAATATGAATAGTGTCTCCAAAAAACGTATTCAAATTATATGGTGAAAATCAATGGTTATATTTAGTGTTGGTACCTGTCTCATTTTGGTTGATTGGGTCTCTGATTCTGTCAATCTGTTCTCTCTCGATTAAATCTTGTACAGGATTATTAGGAATCTGTCCATCTTGACTTTCATGGGCAATGTGGCGACATCTTTGTCGTAACTTGGTAACTACCCCGAATTTGCACTCAAGGTTCAATCTACCAGTTTTAATTAAAACAATTCCTACTATGGCAATAAGGACAGGAAAAAGTCCCTAACTGAAAGGCATATTCTGGAACAGAAACACAAAAGACTAAAAAATTATTTTTTAACGAACTCTAATATGAAAAATACAAATTTGTGCATTAGCTTACACAGTAATCTTATAGAACAACTCAAATCTCTAGCTGCATAGTTATACAGTAGATTACATGTACACTACGTGTTAAAGCCTCTTTACCTTTGAATTTTTATTTACTTAACCGGCGATGAAATTATTTATAATATTGATGAAAACCTAACTTGACTTTATTTCCAATACCTCCAAATTTTCTCAATTTTTTCCTCAATTACAATAGGTCGAAAATTGACTTCCCGATTCAGTTTAACTTTTATATACACCACTTGCTGTTTGCTGATTGGATAGGGTGTGAAACGAAGGGAATGCTCCAAAAGTTGCATCTTGGGGTTTCCAATGCCTTAACTGACAGAAAACGTCATGTCATGTTTATTTTATGTTGAGCCATATCTATTATGTCGTTTTTGCAGATTAATTGAGTATATTTTGTTTGTTAGTGTTAATTTCTAAACTACATGTAAGTGGCATTCGAATTCATTACTTATAAAATTATTTTAGTGTTTTGCCAACTCCAAAATACACAATCACTTTTCAATTAATCCAGTAATTTAATTCATTTAAAATTGTGAGAATGGTATTTTTGGGGCACCCTTTACTTCAAATGTAAATCCATTCAGGACGACATGTTGCTCAAATATTTTGGGCTTCAGCACTTCAATACAGGGTGTTACTAAATTCTGATAAAATGACTCATCGCTTTAGCAAGCGCCTGTTCTACAAATAACATGATACTTTATAGTAACAAGTGTTCTATTCTTATTTTTCAGTTCTGTGGCGTTAGTTTTCATAAACCGAGATGCAGGAATACTCCAAATTGGCTTCAAGCCGGGCTTCAAGCAAACTAACTATATGTAATTTGGTTGTGGGTCTAGACACAGCCTCCAAAAAAGTATGTGGAGACAGTTTAAGCTTCATTCAAAGATTTATTATGCAAGTAGGAATGATATTGTGCCTGCTACCAGACGTGATCACCCTACAGGAAATCAGAGGCAAAGAAAATAAAAAAATTGTAAGAGAAAAACTGAAAGAGAAAGGCTACGAATCTCGCTTCTTTCATAACAATGACAGCGACAATACGTTTTATAATTGTATAGGCATTCGAAGTTCGAATTTCGGAAAAGATTGTAGTTGGAAAGAGGTTGGGTCCAAGCACTACTGGACAACTATCGACGATGCTGGAGTTCCATGTCTTAGTGAAAATAAAGATGCTCGTATTCCAGCTATACCCGAAAAGGGAGTAGAGGGAGATGAATGGGGCCGATGCGTTGGTGTGACTGTACTGCAACATAAAACGTCTCTGAAAAAAGTAATCGTCGCCTCAATTCATGTTGTCCCATTCGGAGAAACGAAGGTGCTTCAACAGAAAGCCTGTCTGTCGTTGGCAAATATGACTAGAGGTATAACAGGAGAAGCCAAAGATTGTCCAGTCATAATTGCGGGTGACTTCAACTTCTTTGACGAAGAAAGAAAAAGCAAAAGCTTCAAAGACTGGGAAGACTATGTGTTGGCACTCAATCTCCGTGAAACTCCTTTGAAAAGGATGGAGATCTCAGGAATCAATGAAAAAGGTAAACTGCCTTAATTTCCCTGAAAAAGAATAGTCTTTATGTCATGTCTTGATATGACTAATTAATTTAATCTAAGAAGAGGAAAAGACCATTGTTTCTTGTTCTTATACAACATTAAATTCAAAAACATATGCTTGAAAAAAGATATCTTTCAATTATACGTCTACCAATTTACAATCAAAATACAATTGTAAAATGTAATGTTTACTCGTCCATAATGTGAGGTAATGGTGAAATTGTATTAGTTAAACGATTGATAACACATTAATCATAACTTCCATGTTCTTTACCCCAGGTATACTTTAATTATAATTGTCTACTTAAATTTCCAACTATATTTTCAAAACACATACATTTTTAGATAAATTTATTGTTTTTTGTATTTTGTCTACCAACAAGATAGCTAAATATAATTTGTAATAGTCATCACAGAAATTCACTTTGAATGCTTCTTATTTTAGGTGTTATAGAGGATGAGTCTTTAATAGGAACATATACCCCATGGTCAACAGATAAATATGCACACGTTATTTATAAGCAACCACTTGGCTATTCAAAGTTAAATGCCATATTTGCTTCTAATGAGTTGCAATGCAAAGATGGCGTCACGGTGCAACCAATATTGATGAAGCATTTGAACGAGCTGTCCAAAATGACTCCCGAGGAGAAGAAGACGGGTATGGATGAACTAAGATTTCGGCTGAAAGACATCCTAGCTTCTGATCATTTTTTAATGAGCGCAGAATTTACACTGTCAGGTCATCAATAAGCTTGAATGGTGGATGTAAATGGTGAGTAAAAGCTAATATGAAAATATATGTATAATATGGTGGTCACATTTGCTGCGATTCATCGGCCGGCGCCCGGGCGATGGAGTATTTTGTTCTAAACTGAATACACTTTTGAACATAACACTCAATCGGCAGGGCGCCGGGCCGCCGGCCGATGAATCGGAGCAAATGTGACCCAGGCATAAGCTAGTATGAAGAAGGTATTAGTTATCTGGTTGCTAATATTTTGATGCAAAACAACATTAAGTCATTACGTTAAAGATTCGATAGGTCATTTAAAAGATGTACTTTGGGACTACATTTAAGGGTTGACGTGGCTGTCAAAACTCTCATTTACAATCTTAAAATATATGCATATCAAGTGATACCAATCACCAAACTCCAGCAATTACGTCCATGGATACCCTTTATTTAGACATATATGGATGCCTTCAATACATGTAACAGTATTTTTCAATTGACGGCCATTTCAATTCCGAATGGTCCTTTAAATTCAAATGTTCTTGTGACAGTGGCTCTATTTATAATATTGTGCATGGATTCATGTTACAAATAAAATCGCATTATTTTCAGTAGCTTCTCGGCGTGAACCTTCCCGGCCCTTTCAACCCGAGGCGTGACGGAGCATCGTGAGGCAATAACATCGAATTGCCCGAGAGCATGTGGATCACCGCACTGTCAAATGCGAACGGATGTATGAAAAATGAAGTGGAAAGCGGCAAAGTGTATCGCAGAATGACCTCTCACATGACTCTGGGTGTTGTTTTTGAAGAGTTCCGTCAGTAGCTGATAGAGGAGATTTTTATAGAGAAAATGAACCTTATAATATGCCATTTCATATTGGACTATTTTTCTAATTTTATTGCCGCCCATAGACCTCTTCCTCCACGTTAAAATATTACCTCAAGTAGAATCTGACATTTTATTTATTAATGCGGCATTACATTTCATTTTGAATTTACACGGTGATCACATATATAGATCATGCCTGGCACTTATATAGTGAAACATGAGAATTATGTATTACAACTTATAGTTTTTATCATTATTGAGGAAATTTTGGTTATCAACTGTTTTCATTTACAGTAAATCTAGTATTCGAGAAATAAATATGTATATATAGTTTAACTTATTCTAGAACATGTATTTAATCTGATAAGAAGAATAAATGCTTGTTATCCAAGTCATGAAATAACAGCTTCTTTTCTCTGTTTACGTAAACAATGATACCATAATACAATTGGCAATGAAATAACAATCAACCCTGACCATGATGGTAATGACATTTGTCAAATTATTGCTGATCATGGAATATTATGTTTGACGGTCAAATATGAGCATAAATTAGCACGACATTTCCAGGTTATTACATTGTCATGAATTGTTCAACTGTTGATCAAATAATGTATTCAATGGTTGGTGTTCAACGTTGACCATCAAATACCATGCTATTTCAATGCCAATCCATTAAATCATGACTGGAATTTAACCAAACCATTGTTCATCGTGGCATTAGCACTAGTTAGCAGTATTTAACTACCATAAAAAATATAAAGGTGTCTTTATCAATTTAAATTCACATTTCCAGGTTATTACATTGTCATGAATTGTTCAACTGTTGATCAAATAATGTATTCAATGGTTGGTGTTCAACGTTGACCATCAAATACCATGCTATTTCAATGCCAATCCATTAAATCATGACTGGAATTTAACCAAACCATTGTTCATCGTGGCATTAGCACTAGTTAGCAGTATTTAACTACCATAAAAAATATAAAGGTGTCTTTATCAATTTAAATTCTTTAGTGATGCTTATACATACTGGAATTAATATGATAAGTCATAAAAATCATAACTTCAGTAGATACAGTGGAGGAACTCTTCAAACTAGTAAGAGAAACGGATCCGTTTACGTAATAAAATGTCGCAGCCTCGAAGGTACGATTTTTCTTTTTTCAAGATTTCACAGGTTGTAGGCAAAATCCTCACGACCTTTTTACTACAAACATGCGTAAGCATCATATGTTTATGAAAATCTAATAATTTGTGAACGAGTAGTTCACGAGGCGCCAGAATGATCATAATTATTCCTCACTATTATTACGAAAACGAAACGGTTAAAAGTGCAGATGTTTAACCGTTTTCAACGTTCCGTTTTCGTAACTTAAGTGGAGAAGTATATCGATGATTGTGTCGTCTCGTGAATTATTCGATCGAAAACGTCTAGATTTTCTGAAACATATGTTGCTGCCACACATTTTTGCCCAAAATTTCGTGGACATTCTACCTACATCTCTAGTGATCATGGAAAAAGTAAACTCGTACTTTCATTGCTGAGATAATTTGTTACGTAAACGGATCCGTTTACGTAGCATTTTGAAGAGTTCCTCCATAGTGAGATACATTATACTTACTGAGTGACTTTTTTAATACTAGGTATAGTACTTTAGATGTACGACAATTTCGCAAACCATTGCAATTGTCCAACGCACATCGGTACACCCCCACCTCCAGTATTCAGCAATCACAACCATAAGTTGGACTTCCAAATTAGGACATTTAAATTCATATTGATAACATTACAATACATGTTGAAGAACAAATAAAGAACAATGCAAAGAATTGTTTAAATTCAGATATTTATTCATTTTATTTATCGTTCCATTTGATGAATAATTGTACAATGTACATGTAGCAAGATTTAACAATATTGCCCTTTGAAATCAGGTTAGGGGCCCGGTCAATATTTCAATGTCCGTCAAAAACGTAATGAAAGGTTTTGAAAAAGTTAAACATTGCCCCAACGGATATTTGGCACACATTTTTTAGAAAAGTTGAAAAAGTCATGGAAAATGATTTCAATGACATAACTCTATAAATCGAGATCATAATTGTAGAAACGAATTCAAATATGCTTTTAAAAAGAAGAAAATGTAAGAGGATTAGAGATTTAATATGCAAATCTCTTAAAATATCATGTAAAACTATTCTCATGAATTAAATTCTTTAAGCACTTCCCCTCCATGATGCTGAAACTCTGATATTTAACATGTAATTCTTTGAAAAGTTAGAAATATGAAACAGTAAACGTTATTATAAAATGATATACTGGTAACTCTGGACGTTCAATTGCTTTTTGATTTGTCAGAATCTAATGTGGAAGAGCACATCTTGCACCTAGTTTTAATTCACTGTTGCTTATTCGCGTTTAACACCCCAGTCACATTTCCTACGGCGACCTTGCGGTCTATCATTTCTGCGGCCAGTAACATTTCTACGCTCGCCGTGGAATTTCGAAGGCGACTTGGGTGTTACCGATACAGTATAAGGGAAATATTTGATAGGCTTGCACTAGAAAATAAATACAGTACTAGAAGTTCAAATCTCGTTTTACATTGCAAAGCATTAAACTGGATATTATTTCCATGGATTACTTTAAAACAGAATATATTTTCCAAAAGCATTGCTAATATAGCATACTACACTTGTCGGTCATGCGTGACCAACGCTAGGCTGTCACTAATTAGTTTAACGAGATTAAGGCTGTATTTTCGTATACACGCGGGTGCAATAAACCCGCACAGCAGTTAATGAGCCTTATATAATGAAAACGATCAATGGACCTCACGGGGTGAATTGCATGGTCGCATGTTTTAACAAAAAAACAGCTCATTCAAGCGCAAACAGACATCAAAGTTTGTGTTTAAGTGCGCTTGAATGAGCTGTTATTGTAGAAAACATGTGAGAATCGCGGAGCTTTTTGTTCTTTTTCGTGATACCTGCTGACAAGGCTCATTAAGTGGTGTGCGGGTGGATTGGGCCCGCTGGCATACGAAAATGCAACCCCAATCTCAAACATTCCCTTTGCTAAATTACATGTATGTGTGTTACATTTATAGTACATTACATAGATCAGATAAATATTAAGCTACGGCCACTGTCTGAATTCGTGCTTTAAAATAAAAGCGCGCGTCTACTTCAATACTGGCTCTGATAAAATGACTATTATATGCTATTAGTCAACGCCCACCAATTGTCATTTAATTATACTGCAAATAACTTGGAACTGTACTAAGAACAATGGCCAGCAATGTGTCAAGAATGCTTAAGTCTTAAGCTTTCTTGGTTATGTTCTCTATTTTCTACATATAAGGCTTGTTTATGTTGAATTTGAGGCAAGCACTGTCGGTTACACGGATCTTTTGTGTCTCTTAGTCTTCTCATCACAAGTGTTGATCATCCGTTCATCCGATTTTTCCATTCCCACCTTTCTCTGGGCCATCCATCGATTTTTCCATTCCCACCTTTCTCTGGGCCCTCCATCGATTTTTCCATTTCCCACCTTTTTTGGGCCCTCCATGCATCAAATAAATGTAAATAAACGTACATAAATGTCACAGTCAATATAAATGATCGATTAATATTCAACTATTTTTAGTTTTGTTTAAACATGATACAATGACTAATTATCATTTTGGTCAATGCTCGGCAATTGTCAGGTATACTGCAAATATCTTGGTACTATCTATTAACAGATGAGTGTTCAATGCATCATGCCTGAAGCATTATAATATATGTTCTCTCTACCATCCTGATAATCATAGCATCTTCTGTTTCACCTCCGGGCTGAGAAGAAATGAGATGTCATGGTTTATCGTGATGTCTCTCTACCTACATATTACAGTTGTTAAGGTGGAAGAAAATGAAGCAATATCTGTGGAATCAGATTTTTGTCTCTTGGCTTCATATGAAATGCTGTACATCGGTTGATTCATTTTTTATTTCCACCTCTCTTCGAGTCCCTCTTACGCAAATGTACATAAATGGCACGACCAATCTTAGTAGCGTAATCAATCATATTCAACTGTCTTCGGTTTTGTTTCTGGACTGTGTTGTCGTATTGGCGCAAGTTCACCTGAAAGAAGAGGTTTCTGTACGTTAAGATCAATTGGTGCACACATTCTCTAGTAGTAAACTACATAAAGTATAAAGTATATTGTGCGTTTAATATTCGTGAGCTTGCCTTAAAATGGCATCAGTACAAATTAAATCGTATTATCTTATACATGTACATTATGATAAGATTATACGTGATGTTACAATAAATAGAATATTTTTATCATTTAGAATCGTGACGAAGAGGTCATTCAATGATCTACTGCAAATATATGACCGAAGATTTTATTCTGTCTATTGCCAAAAGACCTCGGTCTTTACCCAGAATAAAATATTCGGCCATATATTATACTACGAGTCATATAATAGAATTTCGATCTTTATTCTGTAAATATGAGTACCTGTATCATTTTGACGTGGTTCCACCATTCTTACATGTCTAGCAGTTTGTCCATTGACGATAACTTTGCCATTCTGTTGCTGGTCCTGCTTGTCTTGCATTAAATTGTTCATTTCTTCTCTGTCCTCTATTGCTGTGTCATCAACTGCAACATTACGATCTCTTGGATCATGACGACATCTCTGTCTTATCTTAGATATTACACCAGCTCTATACCCTACAACGATTGCGATACCGACTATAACGACAACTGCAGCGACTATTAAGAGAGGCACGCCATATGTGTTAAAATTGTTGATTGATGGTTCGGGTATGGGCTTTGGATTAATACACCGAACGTAATCCCCACAATGTTCCATCACATGTTTATTGCTCCAACAAAGAATTTCGTACTCTGGGTTGCGCCCCGGGGTACAAATATCACTACAAAGCTGTTCGTATTGATACCCAGGTTGTCCCTCTCGTTGGAAGCGAATGTCATATTTACCACAACCTGTTGTCGAGGCGGATAGTACAAGTTCTGGTAGATGTAGATAGACTGCAGCTAAGAACGGAAGAAACTCGCTTATATCCATGATATCTGATATGTGTCTGAAATATATGGAAAATTCAATTAGTTAATTGGAAATAAACTCCCCTCCATAAGTTTGGCAACCTTTTCTCCCTCATTGAACTACGTGTTAAAGCCTCTTTATGTTTGAATTTTTATTTATATTACATGTGAGGGAAATACTTTTAATATTAATGGAACTGTAACTTGACTTCATTTGGAAAATCTAAAAAAAAGATAAAAATGCATTTCAAAATTTTAGTTCTCACAGAAATCAATGGTACAATAATATTTAAAACATAATATATTCTTTTTTAACCTGGTAAGAGTAAACGTTAATCAACATTGGTTTATTTTTGAAGTTTAACATATTTTGAAAATATTTTTAAAAAATCTATTTTTTTCACATTTTTTACCACCTGAGTAATGTCACGATGAGGTCACTAAAGTTGCAGAATATTTTTGATTTGCTAAAACATTGAAGTGGGCACATTAGATTTCTCATTTTATTATTGAAATTCATTATTGAAATAGTATGTACTTTGTTCAATCTTTGCATCGGTGTTAAAAAGAAAATGTTATCTGCACTGTATTGTGAAATATCTTAGTACCCCACATACTAACTAGTCACAGACTTTAAAACTTGTTTTTAACACTTCCCCTTAGTAAATAAGCTAATATTTTAATTGAAAATAGCGGGAAAGTATAGGTTTTTAAGAAATAACAAGCTGGCACCTTTTTAAACTAGTTTAAAACTCGGTTCCTGACGTGCAAAATATAATTTTTTCGACGATTTACATTCAAGTCACTTGCAAAATGTATTACAAAAATTGACAAATTAATTTTATTTAAATCTTGTATTTAAGTTTTTAATAACCTTGTCAGGTTGGCCGAGTGGTCTAAGGCGCCAGACTCAAGTTATCCTTCCATACAATGTATGGGCGAGTGTTCTGGTCCACGAATGTGGGCGTGGGTTCGAATCCCACATCTGACAAGCTTTTTTGTGCAATTTATTTGCATTTTGAGACTGCCACATAATCGTCAAGCTACAGATATACTTGTAGTCTATTGTTGCTTTTACCATTAATTTTAGGACGCTAATAAAGTGACTCTCCGTAATTTTTGTGTTCTCTAGAAAAACAAAGAAATTCTTTTCATCGCCATAGTATTTCCGATGGATACTTATTTACTTGGTCTTTCGTTGAACACCAAAGAGCCAATGCTGAACAAATCACAGTATAGAATAGATTATCAGAAATATTTATTCGATCTGTTAGGCTATTCTTATGTCAAGTGTTTTGTAATGTCGATGTAAGGCGAGGTATTTTCACGATTTTTTCTTTTTTTTGGTACACTCATGGTGTTTAATTAATTATGTAAGTTAAATCTTTACATGATTTTTTTTCTTTTTCTTCTAAAATGTAAACTTCGGAAATGAAAAAATTCTTAATTCCATTGACGTAATGGCGACATAGTAAGAGAACGATGAATAGAGGAGTTTCTAAATAGCTTTGAAATCTCGCCAATTCTCGTTTTTCATGAGATTTTAAGAGAATAGCACTTTTTACCTCTAAAGGACTTACTTTTCTTTATTTTTGATAGCATATTTGAATTCAGTGACAAGTTTTGTCCAATAACAGCTTTGGTTTACACGGGTATGTCATTTAAATCATTTTGTTTCCATGACATTTTAAAAAACGGGCCAAATCTCTTTGATAAATCATGAAATTAAGTGACTATTGCAAGTTTCTAGCATTGAGATGAATGGAGGTCTGGCCCAAAAAATCAAAGACAAAAAATGGCATCTATTATTATGTCAGAGTTATTCAGCTATTTAGAAACTATACAATAAGAAAATTTTTGACGAAGGTTTCTGTTGTTGACCCTCGCATATGGCTCCTTTTTCCCTGCACGCAGGACGAAGCTCTCTTTTAAGAAGTGAACTCGAACGAATGCAAAGGGTTGGCTCCTTTCGGCACTACAACTGTATCTGGAATGGTGACAAGACTACATCACTATACCAGTAACAAGACCAAATGTTATCATCGTGGTAAGCCACGCCCTCTCCATCTCTATCCTTCTGGAGACTGCGATGCAACAGAGAGATATGCTATGCGTATATCAGAATGAAATGTTATGATGAAATCGATCTAATGCTGAACCAACTCGTGTTTAATTTGCCTCTTGTTCTTTCGTATTGGAACCTATTTCTCAGTCCCTTGTCGATAATTTAACCAATGGGAGTACCTTTTGCAAAGCCCAAACAAACTGAGCAACATTCTTATCATGGTCTGTTGAGGCTCTTTTCAAGGAGGATTGGGTCCCAGAATCGAAGTCGATATTTTCCAACAATGAAAACGCATAAATGTCGTTATTTTCTGAAATTCTAACCGATTATTAATTCAAAATAAAAAGTTCAAAAGATTCGAACCAATATCTCGATAAATTCCTGTGAGTTTTGGAAATTTTTTGTTCGGAAATAAGACTACAATTTACGATTCAAATGTTGAAGTGAACAAAATGGCGGCTGTTGGAATTTGAATTTTGTAGCACGACATCCCCATATATGGGACAGAATATCGATGTCGCACTCTGGGAGCCAATCCTACTTGGGCTCTTTTTCAAAATCAAACTCCTCCATGCCAGTCGGGAATATCTTGGTAAGTGATTAAGATTAATTGTATAATTAAGATTCATTGTATTAATTAAGATTCATTGTACTTTTACGAGTCATATTCATTACAATACTACATTTTTCATCTGTTAAAGGTTGTTTCAAAAATGAATTATCTATTATTCAGTTTCGACAAATATGGTTACCATTTTTATTATTCGGGAGAATTTACACATCTTTACTCCATTTCGGCACTTTGAATCTTTTAAAATAACTTCACCAATTTTTAACATATGAGCCAGGCCAAATGAAAAAGGGTTTTATCACAGATTTTTTCAATATTCAGATTTTTTGTTTATCTTAAAAAGCACAAAGAGACCTTTCAAATGCACTGTTCCACAACTAGTTACTTCCGTCAATGTAACAAAATGGATGAACTCCCTCTTTACGAGTTTTCTGTTTTCTCGATTTAACCCTACATATAAGTCAAGCTGCAGATTATATATATATTTTATTGACTCTCTGGTGTCATTGCAATGGCATAATAGTCACTATAAACTACAATATACAAAATTAAACTAAGACTAAACTAACTTCTTCATAGAAAATATACAAAGTTGTAAAATACAATTACAGCATCACAAAATGTAAAATACAAAAATATAAGATAGTTGTAAAATACAAATACAACATGACAAACAAAACATCAGTGTGATGTATCATTATTGTCGCAATATTAATCAAGTTGTTTGAATGAATGATAAATGAGCTTTGCTAGATGTAAAATTACATAAGAATTTTTATGAGACAAAAGTTTTTTTAAATAAAGTCAGGACTACCTACAAAATTAAATTGTGTAAGGGTGTCAAACAGAAGTTTTCTTTCTGTTGTATTTTTCTTACACATGATAAAGTGTTGTTCATCTTCTAAAATACCACACATATTACCTGTACATAAACCGTTCATTCAAAGGTCTTGGCTTAGGCTTCAAATGACGACCAATTTCTATATGTAATTTGTGTGAACTAAGTCTAAATCTACTAATTGCTTGTCTGTAATTGTATTTTGTATATTTAAATAACCCTCTCTTTCAAAGTCCGTTATACAGGGTGACCCAAAAAAATGCAACCCTCCATTTCTTCAATATTTTTCTTAAATGGAGGTGAATTGCTCCGAGATTTGGCACACAAGGACCTCATTCAATGTGGGATCCTCTGGCAAAGTTTCAATAATCATAGTCTTATATTGATAGAGTTATGGTTGTTTCAAAATATGCTCGAGATGTCGTCAATTTCACTGAAAACAAACTTGCAATGTTCAAAAAAAACTGTTTATAACACGGATGCATTCTTCCCTATGGGTACTGCTCAAATTTTTGCAGCAATTGCTTGTTGGAGTTCTGCAATTGCGGGAGGGTTATTTTCATACACATTATCCTTTAAATAACCCCATATATAGAAGTCAGGGGCATTGAGATCAAGACTTTGGGATGACCATGGGTTCTCTGTCCTTGGAGAGACAATCTTCTCATAGAAATGACTAGTGAGCCAGGCTATGTTATCATTAGAAGTGTGAGGAGTAGCTCCATCCTTCTAGAACCACTGTTCTTGTCTATTGAAGCCTCTATGTCACTCTAGAACTGCCTAGAACTTCCTGGGAACGCCAATATTGCGCTGTGTGTTAACAGTAACAGTGTTGCCATTATCAACCTTAAACCAAAAGGGGCTGATGATTTCCTGTTTGGAAATTGGCAGCCCAAGCTGTGCATTTAACAGAATGAAGGGGCCTTTGAAGCACTTCATCTGGAATTTGTGATCCCAGAACACATTGTTTCTTGAGTTTACATGTTCAGAAAGAAGGGAATGTGATTCATCTGAAAACCTAACATTGGAAATGGATGACATTTGGAGCATATTTTGGAACGACCATAACTCTATCAATATAAGACTATGATTATTGACACTTTGCCAGGGTATCCCACATTGAATGAAGTCCTTGTGTGCCAAATTTCAGAGCAATTTACTGCCATTTAAGAAAAATATTGAAGAAATGGAGGGTTGCATTTTTTTGGGTCACCCTGTATTACCAATACTTATCAAAACTTCGACGACTTACGTCAATGTAACAAAAGCGATGGTCTAAATGCATGAATTATAGCTTTATTTAAAAGGTCAATTGTGCATGTTGCTTGTAATTTTGTCACCCTCTTCATGGGCGGATCCAGAAGCTAACAAGGGAGGGGGAGGCACATTTCAAATCAGAAAAACAATTTGGGCCCCTAAATCCAAAATTTGGCCCCAAAATATGTCATTCTAAAGAAGTCTTCGATGGAAATTAGTTATAATTCATTTAATTGTCTAATTAGTGTTCATGTCCAAGGACGTTGAGATACGAATTAATTCCGTCTGTGACATTGATATTATTACGCTCCAAATGAGATTTTGTTTTCATCTTAGTTTGATTCATTTATATCGCCGCGTATGTTTCAAATATGATTGAAATTGTTCACATGTTACATCCATGGAAATTGAGTTTATAATATTGAAATACTTGAACCATTGGATATACGTTCATATTGACAAAAATTGAATTATTGATTAATGATGAAAAATGCAAAGGAATTTCAAATAATTAATTTATTGGCAATATACATGCTATAAGATGAAAGTTAGGACACTCTATAGTCTTCAGAGCCCAAGCCAGTTCATTTGATTTCGTGTGATCTTCAAATTATTTCCAAGGGTCTTGTTCATGTACATTATGTTTTCTCAAAGCCCAGAACCCATAAAAGTTTGATTGTGTAAACAAGTAGTAGTGACGGTTGTCCGCGGTTGTGACAGTTGATACTTGATCTGAATTGTTAACACGAGAAGAGGGAGTGATAAGACATACAATATTAGTACAAATTAGAGTTTAAAGTCTGTTGAATGAGATAATGTTCAACGATTTTACCTGGTCATCCCAAAACCACCTTAGTGCAAAATGTCGCCTCAAGACTATTCCTTCATTTATTTCTAAACGCCTTATAAACACTGAGTATTATTAAAGCATACAATAATAGTTTTTGATAGTACACCATATTTATATAAATTATTCAAACTTCATTTACGTATTCTATAAACATGAAAACAGTTAATTTAACACAGGGACCCGGAGTATTTGCAAGCGTCGGATCATTAATATTTTTGTATGTTTATTATTCAATGCTTTATTGTACTAAAAATCCCTTTCGGGTGAGTGTACAGCAAATAAACATGATAAAATAAAACTAAAACTATACATACAATTACAATAGCATACAATGCAAATTTTACATGGCATATATATGATTGTATGTGATTTTAAGCACATTTTCTTCCTGGTTGTATTAATTGGGATTACTGATAGGAGAACACTATTACTCAAACATCACGCATTTCAGCATTTTTTCTTCATGGCTGGAAATTTATATAGGACAATCATGATGCAGATTAATTAACGAATATTCAAAGTCATAAATAAAACTATCTTTACATTTAATTGTTTTCGAGTATCCTCATTTTTAATCAATCAAAAGTATACACCCAACAAACTCAGATTGAGTATTTCAAATCTGTCGAAAGTCGCCCTGCAAGATCCCAAATGACGTCAGCACTACCTTTCTCATATTGCTTTTGCAGATACAAGTTGTTATTTTTCAAAAATTTAAACCGTATCGGTTTGGAGCATATAACGGTAAGCTATATTTATACTCCTGCGCGTTTCTAGTCTAGTTTATTCATCACAACTGTTCAAAAGGGGGTCGTCTCAATATTAACTGATTTTAGCCATCTTAGATAGGCGCCGTCTCAAAAGCAACCGTTCTAAATATTTTATTTTTCCTGAGCCTCCGTTATATTGTACTAAAATTCTGTGAAATGAGTGTTTTGTGTATTCGAAAAACAGTAGCCAGTGTTAAAGAAGTCGTGTTTATAATCTTCTTAATGTGACTTTTCTACACTATTTCTTCATGTACATTTTTAAATGACAGACGGCCTAAACTTTGTAATGACAAACTTTTCCGATTGATGAAGTTTGATGGAGAATCTAACCAAAATGTTTTGCATAGATAATCTTACGCTTCTATTCAAATCTATGTCAAAGAAATATATGCATAATGCTCGTTTCATAGTAAAACTTGTGCATTAATACTTTGAAGTTAATACTGTGAACATTTCATGAAAAAGTATGTAGAATTGAAAGCGTTATTAAAATAAGAGGCATGACTTGTTTTGTTCCGGTGTGAAAGAAATGATGGTCCCCCAGGGATTATGGTCCCCTTTCTTAACAGCCCTTACTGGCCCTGATTGCGTACAAGATAATGAGGGAAGGAGTTGTATTTAGGTCACCATATAAATCAATGGAGAGTAGGACCATAATTTGATAGGACCTCCTACCCTTTTACACCGGCTACTACGATTCAAGAGAAGAACCAAATACACAAAATATGTACATATCTTTTAAATCAAAATGTGAAATATGCACAGAATCATATCGAATGATTTGACCAAATAAAAACGGGCAAAAATTAACCTTGTTAATAATTAATCATGTCAAGTTATTTTGTTTTGTAGGCTAACGGCTTACAAAACGTATGTACCAATACGATCAAGCCTAATTCCGTTAATTTTTCAAACGAATCCTTTATATTTGCATTGTAAACTTATCTTTTGTTGGCACAACAAAATATCATAACAAAATCTGATTGGTTAACTGATTGAAGCATCGTTTATTCAAACTTTGAAAAACATTAACACGGAACAAAATCCATTGAATGGATTGTACTATATCCTGAAGAAAATTCACTGCTACATGTAGAACCACAGCATTGTGTCTGTACAAGGATTACGGTGGCTGTATTGAAGGTACATGAAATATTGGTTTTAATAAAGACTGATATTTCCTGACCGTACAAGTGATTTAATCTCCCGGGTTTAATCTCAACCAAGATAAGTGTACACAATCTGACAATATTGAAGAGAGGTATATATGCCATACAGAAGGGGAAATTTCTGAGCCTAGAAATTCTATCATGCATCGGAAATCGGGTACCATATAAGGATTTTCCCGAATACTTATTAAAAAGACAGCACAATATTTGTAACCTGGATACCTTCTATTTCTATAAAATAAACGCGTTTAAACTTTGCCAAAATTGACACAAGTTACCGATACATGGGCATCCGATTTAGTTAGGAGTCTGAACATTATTAAGTTTTTAATCCTAGATTTGACACATATCATTTAGTTGATACACGGTGGGCCAAAAAGCGTCCATATTTTTATATTTGCAATATTTATTATGATTCTTGGATTTAATGGATAATACAGGCCCAATATCTTCGCAAGGAATGCAGTTATACAATCAATCCCAAAATGGCATAGTACTATATCTTTAGTGGTATTTGAATGAGTAATGAACAGTCAATAGTACAAAATTTTGGAGTCCAAATTTTTTTGGGGCCAAATTTCTTTTGGGCTGAGCCAAGGGGGGGGGGGGCTTCTCCCACCGTGGTTCCGCCAGTCTTATACCCCTTATATTGGAACCAAATGAACCACTTTTGTCTGGAAATAATTTCATATGTAGTGAACGCCCTACCCTATACGTGTCTCTCCGACGGATTGTATAAAATGTTATTGTGGGATTATTATTTGAGACATGCGGATTCGAATATTATCGATATCCTAAGAACTTTATATTTTCAGTCAAACCTCTAGTGACTATTGATCTTATTCAGAAACCCCTGAAGATTAATCATTTTAATTTTAGGAATAAATCCGAATGGTTCCTAAACATATCTATCAATATAGTTAACGAAAACACAGAATGAAGTTCTGCACTAAGGGCTGATAAACATATTCATTGTTAAATGTAGATGAAATGGTTTCAACAACGAATACATCGCGCTTTTAGACATTAGTCTTACTTCAAGACTGTGGACCCCCCCCCCCCTCTTATCTACTTCTCCAACACATTATGAAAAGAAGATCCAAAAGGTCCAGGGTCTTGAAGCAAGACTATTAGACCTTTACGAATTTTAAAGTTCACATCGCTAGCCATGGTAGTTGGTAGACTGACGGTAGTCTCTCAAAGCATTGTGAAATTAATCTTCTTTATATAACATGCAGTAACCCTTGTATTCTAATTTGTTTTTCAGGGAAATTGAAACGACTAACATGGCGCTGTCTAAAATATCAACCGGAACTACTATAAAACTGTGTACATTAGATGTCAGTTGTGATACAACTGCCAATAAAGCACATAAAAAATATGGTGAAGAATATGACTTCAAGATAAGATTTCCAAAACAAATTGAAGCATTTGATTCTTTGCAGCCCGATGTAGTAAACCTTCAAGAAGTTCGATACAAGGATAACCTAGAATGTGTAATATCAGAAATGAAAAAGAAAGGCTATATCGTTCATTCCTTCTATAACAATACACAACCAATGAGCTTCAATAATTTTATATGTGTTCGTCGAGATGGTAACTGGGAAGAGACTCTAGTAAAACATTATTGGACGGCCATGAGGGAAAACGGTGATTCGTACCTGAGTGATGATGAGAGTGCACGAGTACCACCATCGGAAAATCAAAGAGGTGATCCACATGGAAGATGCGTCGGTGTTTCTGTTTTGAAAAACAAGCTCATTCCTACCCTTAAAGTAATCGTTGCATCCATACACGTGGTTCCGTTTGATGATAGTACGAAACGGGTACAGCAAGAAGCCTGTTTGTCACTGGCGAAAATGACTCAGACAATATCTGGAGATGATACGATCCCAGTCATCATTGCTGGGGATTTTAACATTTTCAATGAAGATAGAGAAAACAAAACAAAATTTGACCGGTTCAAAACATTTGCATCAGACCTGAATTTACGTGAAATCGACCTTCAGAAAATGATAATTAAAGAAAAGATTATCACAGATCAAGCCCATATTGGAACTTGTGTAGAGCAGCCAACGATAATGGAAGAGGATCCGAAGAAAATCGGTACATTCACTCCTTGGTCTTTTGACAGTTTTTCTGACATTGTCTATAAACAACCATTGGGTTACTCCAAATTGGATGCAATTTTTGCATCTAAATCTTTAGAGTGCAAAGATGGTGTCACCGTGCGGCCAATATTGATGAAACCTCTAAACGACCTGTCCAAAATGTCATCCGAGGAAAAGGAGATGGGCATGGATGAATTACGATTTCGACTAAAAGATGTGCTTGCTTCCGATCATTTCCTACTTACGGCCGAATTCACATTCACCTAAATGTAAATAATATTACTGCTTGCTTCTGATCATTTCCTACTTACGACATTCACCTAAGTGTAAATAGTACTGTATTATAATGACGATTTGAAAATGATTGTGTATCAGTCCTAGTATTGTATATAAAAATAAATTAATTAAATTAATAGAATATACGTAATTGTTATTCTTATAAAAATATTTCTCTTAATGAATTCATATATAGCCGGCATAAACATTTGTATCACTAAAATTATTTACATAGTAATAGAAAATATATGCACGATTGACAGGAAACAGAAAGGAGCAACAATTGTTACAGAAAACAGCAGAAAATTTTGGGCCAATATGAAGATGGTAGCATGATATATAAGGATGTAACTCTAAGACATAACCGCAGTGACATCTTTATATCGGCCTAAAAAGCTATGGATATCTTAACAAAATATAAAAAAACTTTTCAGAAAATCGAAATCAATTTGTTCACCTCCCTGTTTAACTGCCGTGCAGATTTACTCAAAGTGTAATATCTGACAATTTTACGACACTTGCTTAAATGAATATGTTTTGCATCGAAGTTCTCACTGGCCTATCTGAGGTTCTAAAGCTATGTCTAAGCTACATTTTGACACTAAACTCAATAGGGGCCAAACATCTATTTTTGAAATAATTGGTCAATTGTGACACTACCCCCTCTCTCTGCCGAGAGAAATTGAAATTCACAAAAATGAAGGCAAAATTAATCCGCCACTTGACTCGAAATTTTCCTTCAGATAACCCATTGGCTTTCAACTTGAAGGGTAGGTAACTTCCCATAGCATTGCATTTGGGTTTTCAAAATTGGAGAATGCCCACATTCCAAGAAAACTTATTTTGTTCTTTTATGGATGATTTAAAGAAATAACTCAAAAATAAAAAACATGATTATCATATAATGTTGATAATTTAATAAAAAATGGAATTCATCATAATTATGACAACACAGAAAGTGAACATTCTCCCACAAATTATGTTTTTATTGGAATGTGTTCTTGAATAATTACCCACAATGCCCAAAGGGATACATCTTGAAACCTCTTATTCTTATTGGTCTTTTTTGTTTAAAGCGAAGCATGGCATTGCCCATTTTGACACGCCTAACCATCGACAAGGTACAGTCACGTGACAGTGACAAAATATGCCGTAGTACACTTTTGATGTACTATGTCATTTTCGCCATTTTAGATCTCCATTTTCTAGAATGAGGAATCGAGGTAAGAACTCGCATTGATTTGATCAATATTGTGTCAGTTCATCATCAGGCAGTTGTTGCATTCGATTTGTAATTAAGTTGCAAATATGCATATCTACTTCAAATGATCCTCAGCAACTTCAATATCTTGTTATAGATCTACCCAGTACGTCAGGGATCTCTAAATCTTGACTGAATTTCGCAAAATTCTCTCTAATTTTTGTTTTGCTATGCAAATAACAGCCAAACTATGACTAACACAGCTTAAGATAAGTATACAAATATACATACAGAGTTAATGCAAAACCGCTTTTTACTTTGGATGCTACTACGAAAAATAAATAATGTATGTTGTCAACTCGAATGTATGTTGTCACATTGGCCTTACAGATCTCAATTCACAGTTAATTTTACAGTGAATGAAATGCTATAATGTACGTGTAATAGAAGGAACATATTTGATATTAAAGTAATAATTTATAATGATAGGGCTGGCATATCGAAACATTTACTCTAATATTTTGTCCGTTAATCCATAAAATTGTCATTGATATGATTAAATTTCAATGTTACTAATATTTTTTTAGTATTCCATAACCCTGGCTTTTGAACTTCTGCACTTTCCCCCCTAGGCAGACATATACCAATTTCTACATAGTATGTGTCATATATCATATTTAAGCTTATCCAAAGTTACATTGATTTGCCAAATATGATGGTTCAAATGGTAAAAAGTAACAGGCATTTCAAAAATTAGCGTTTTGCCAAAAAGTTCATTTCAGTATCCTGGAAACAGCCCTGACCTGAATGTGACAGAAAATATGGATGCTATTCTCGAAGATAATATATGGATATCGAGTTCTAAAAAGATGACGTTTAGGGTAGATACTCCAAGGAAACTCTTCTTATGCCTTAAAAAGGTTTAATGAGGATTACAAAACGCCATCATATATGGAAAGTATTGCTGCTGTTAACACGGCGGCTAAGGAGACACACCGACTATTGTTTTGGTGTAAAACTGACTTTAATTTTGTTCAAACACTAACTTTTGAAATTCCTGTAACTTTTACAATTTGTGAGTTGAACCATGATACTCGGCAAATTAATGTAACTTTGGATGAGCTTTAAAATGATATATGACACATACATGGAGACATTGGTATATGTCTGCCTAGGGGGCCCATAATTTCGGGACACCCTGTAGCATAAAGTCATCTTGGATTAGCTAGTAAAGATCTCTCCATGAACTCCTTAAGATTATTAAAATTCATAAAAGTGCAACTAAACATATCGTAACGTACCGACGTCGAGTGGTCAAAGAGGTCGGAAGAAAACACGCCATGGTCACATATTAATCACCATATTAATACTTCCATAAAATAAAATAGCATTCAACGAAAAAATCACTTTTACCTGTTTATCTGTACTAGGGATACAGGAGCATGTTCGTTGAACATCACTTGTAACGCATAAAACCCTTAATGCATTTTGAAATTAAATCATTGCAATGTTTAATATTATAACTCATGTATTTCAATTACAGGGACAACATACACTGTGAGTTGACAACGTACATTTCTGATTTTTTAAATTATATCAAATGCATGAATGTTTATTAAATGTTCACCTGTCCTAAACTGTGTAGTTTAGAGAAACACATTCTCGTAAAAATATTCGACTCTCTGAGACGTCAGGGGAGAAAATTATCAAAGGAAATGTGTAAAAAACAACATTTTTCCAACCGAAGAATCGTATGGGTAGACTAACAACGAAAAAGATCGAGCACTGCTCGAAGATCTTTTAACGTTATTAGAAAAATAAATGTCTTTGAAATCGAATGCACGCGAAATCAAACATAAAATCCTCTGTGTACTCCTAAAATTTATTTTTGAAAACCTGCATCAAACCTACATCATAGTCTTCGCTCAAAATCAGTTAATAGTGACATAGTACATCAAAAGTGTACTACGGCATATTTTGTCACTGTCACGTGACTGTACCTTGTCGATCGTTAGGCGTGTTTGAAGGTCTCGTGTTTATTACAGAGTTGCATACCCTTCTAATTGAAAGCCCATGGATAACCCAAATAAACGCATTTTCGTAAGAAATGGCATGTTGTCATTGCAAAAAGAACTCATTCTGCTTATTTTTTCTTTTTGGATGTTGCTTTCCGTGATTTATATGGTTAAATATTTTGAAGTGCGTATTTTATACATTTATTTCCTAGCTAGAATTACATCTAGGATAAGCATGACGCTCAATTAAAATCATAAAGGTTTTCATATTTGCATCTTTTATGTATTGGGGAGGTCGATGAGGGAAGACATCATTAATATTAGTTTTGATCAAAGTAATTGCACTTTTATAGCAACCAAATATCAATATTTTATTCTTTTTTCCTATATTCGTATTAAGCGATTGTCTTATCCTAGATCACGTGACAAATATGGCAACGAAGTTAAATTTCCTGCTTTTATAATTTTAGTATTAAATGTCGAATCAAAGCATTATTTTAGTCTTTTGTTCAAATTTTCTGAGTACGAAAGATGTATGAATATACAAGGAAAAACATGTGAAGGTGAGTTTACTAACATTTGAAGGTGGATGGTAAAATTTATGTTTTTAGTGGTCGTCAAATTTCTTTTATGTACAAAAATTCTTGTTCACGTTGTTGCTCAAAATTAGGTCTTTCAGGTCAGTTCTCTAAAATATTATTAACTTACCTGTGATTTATTTTCCCACCTGATTATCGATTGCTTTGAGATTTATAATTTTTGCTCAGATGTTTCTGTTCTTATATAAATACAAATAAAAGTCTCTTTGTTGTCCCAAGTGGAAGAAGATAAATCTATTCAGCCAACTTGCATGAAGTATTATTCATGAAGTATGTTCATTCTTTGGTATTCGTCATTTCTCGTGACTTTTAAACCCTACTTTATTTGTTAACTATGATATCTATAAGTATAACAGTTTCTTAAATCATTTCCTTAAGTATATATTGTCAAATCAAGTCGCCCTTTATCATGGTGACTTATTACGCAAAGACTGGTTCAAACTTTTATTCATTTTTGAAAGACACATTTTTGTTGACGTCTGGTTCGGTTTTTCAAAATTATGTTGACTCCAATTCACTCTGCACCACTAATCATTACTATTGCATTAAATTTAAACCTGCGGTCCGCTATTTCTCAATAACGTAATTTGGACGAATATATTTGAGAATATTATAAAAAGGCCAATTTTGCAAGTACTATATCTAATATACTTAATGGTAGACAACAGTTCATGATTTTGCCATGGAAATTGGTGCTCAATTGATGCAATGTCAATATTGTTAATGACTTCAAACCTTCATCAATGCATCAAATTTTTAATTAATTAATTAATTAATATACATCTTCATTTTGAGTGTATGGTTATAACAAAAACTTTATAATCATACCAATTCAAGTATGTTTATAAAAATAAACCTACCTGGGTTAAAAGTGGTGACGTATCGAAACCATGTGTCCTTCATAATTATCTGGTTAATCCATCTTATTTATTCGATATCCAATGATAACTTTACGTTACTATCTAGGCTACGTCATGTCATGTCCTGCAGCAGATTGGCTATTACCTGCCCAAGGTTGTAACTTATATAAACCAATCAAAGCTGGGATTCCCCCTGGTATTCTAAATAGGATAAAACTTTGCTCAAGTTTTTTAAATGTTCCTGGTATATACAATAGTATAAGGCCAGATGATATCAATTTTATGTTTATTATCAACATGCATCTTTTGTTTGCTGCTTTATAAGTAATTTATGTAATAGAGTGCAGTCGTACAGTGTAACGTGTAAGGAATTAAGATGAAAAATATGTTAGGGCTCTCACCAGGCTTTTAGACTGTGGCACAACACCACACTCTATTTTAGCTCCCTCCACAACCTGTTGGCAAATCATGATTGCTTCCACAGTCAACTTGACTGAATACACAAAAAACAACTCATGAAAAGGATAAAATATAACACACATGTAAAAATTGAACAGTTTTGCTGAAGATGTTTTCACCAGGCCACATCCTAAATATTTCCCGGTGAGAGCCCTGTTTCCTGATGGAATCACACTCATTGTCTGTCTTTTCATGATTACATGTTTCTTTATGCCAAAATTGCAAGCAGTCGGGTGCATTTTACAAATTGAAGTTCTAATTTTACATGGGACCTGTAAGCTTGTCTTCTCAGATTTGCTTTCAAAAGACTTTCTCGAAAGTCCATGCTTTGGTGTTACATTGATATGAATATGGCTCAGTCTACAAAATTTCATGCGTTATATTTCTTTTATATGCTTACGTATTTCTAGAAATTATTAAATTTTCTATATCATTCATTTACATGCAACATGTGTCTTGAAATGTTTCTTGACATGGCTAGAACCAGTAATAAAGTGTTTATATCCCTCAAAATAGTTTCTGTTAATCAAGTTTTTCTTCATTGTTTTTTCAGTCACTCACTGAATTTGTAAACAAAGAATCAAAGCCCATTGGCCTATATTGAATCCAAATCAACAATGATATTCTGAGCAACAGTGTTTTCATAGTAGGATTTCCCAACTCAGGGTTCTCACAGTAAAAATCAATGTTACACATGGCATTAACTTCATTCAGGCTTGAACTATGCTAAGATATCAATGAATTTATTTCGTCAAAGATTTTAGCCAATTACTAATGGATTTTTTGTTTTTTCACATGACAGGCCTATAAAGAGACGTTAGCAACCAACACTAGTTACTTGACAGCAACACTGTGGATGATTCATCACTGAGCACTTTCATATGGAACTAAAACCAAGCACATATTGATAATCGACTAGTATCAGGTAAAACACAATACAATTACATAATTAACCTGTTGTTATATAAGACATATGATTCATACTTATTATTCAAATAAACTATTTTTATTCATACTTAGTAGGTTTAATAATTGACTTATGTGAATTTATTCTTATTATCTTTAGCATAAATAATTAAAGATATCACAGAATGTCATAGATTAGTTTTATTATCATGATAAACTGCAAAAACAAAATTTATTGATGTTAGTATTTGACAACGATTGATTCATTTCTATTTTTTGCCTTTCATGAATTTTCAACTATTTTATGGTATAATTATCAACTTGATTAATATGATTCCAAAAATAATTTGTTCTTTTCCGAGGTTAAGTATGAGAGAACCTTTCTTGGCTTACTCTATTGATCAGATAATTTTTTCTGAATCATTTCCTATAGATTATTATAATTGTCTGTTATTATAATTAGCAAAGTCTGAGTCAGACTTGTGCAAGGTAATACTGAAAAGTAATAATAGTCAAGGGATAAGTCTCTAAAATATCCCAATTTTTTAATTTGCATTAACAGTTTGCAATCTACATTATCAAAGGAATTTGAACTATAACTCATTCTTTCCTGGATATATCTAGAGTCTAGACTCCTAAAATTGGCCACCTCGTAAACTAGTACACATATGCAAGCTTATAAAATTCGCTTATAAAATCTTCAATGAACATTTGAGATGAGACCGGCCCTTAGCCAGAATGTTCCAAGGAGGGGTTCACCCCCCAAAAAATTCTAGGGGGGTTCACTTTGGCAAATTTGGCCAAAAATCACACAAAAAATGGTCAGAATGTTAAAAAACTGCATCATTTTGAAAGAAATTTTGCCCCCCCCCCCCCCTCTGGCTATAGGCTTGGTGAGAAGTTAATATTTTGAGATGCTAATACATTGAATTAGAAATTCAGACTTTTTTAAAGTGCTATACATGTATATATATATTATCATTGTTTTGTAGCATTTTTTGTGATCTACATTAATTTGGTGAACTTGCATTTACCATTGGTATTTCCCCAGTTAACATTCCATCAAAAAACTGATGGTAGGAGCTCCGTGATTTCATCAACCGTCTGGACCCCTTGAGGGTGCCACATATATCTTGTGATCAAAATTTCAGTTTAACTACTCAGCTTGGAATTTTTCACAGATGAAAGAGCAGAATACTGCGAAGATCTGATAAAATTTTATGCTTGACAGCCATTTTAGATTTTTTAATAAAAAAATCTGAAAAATTTTCACTACTTTTAGTTTAAGAGGGGTGGAATGGGGTCTGTAATCCAAATCCAAACACTGCTGATCGATTTTTGAAAGAAATCCAGATACTTTAGTCAATTTCGTAAATACACAAAACTGTTTTTTTATCTACATAATAGTTTTCTACTGATCCAGATAATTGAGTTAATTTTGTAAAAAATGTTCAACAAGAAATCTAGATGATTTAGTGATTTTTATATTTACTTCTAGAGGTGAATGATAACAGAGTGTTGATACACTAAAAAGAGAGAGATCATGGCAGAGGCTAAAGATGTTCAAGAACAACAAGGTGAATATAGTTTATCCTGAAAGTTTAATTAACTTGTTGAGTGTTCAACAGTTGAGGGGTTTTAAGATCACTCTAATAACATGGATTGTGATCCATATGAAATGTCTATGTTTCATATTCAGGTTGTTATTTGCTTAACAAAATAAATTGAAAGTTACATATTCAAAAATTAGAAACTCTGAATTGCCATTGTAATTGTATGTTTTTTTCAGTTCTTAAATTAATGCTTAGTTTTTAAATAGGACTGTGTTTACATGTTAAATGTGTTTGATTTCCTTCTGGAATTAGATCAGAATTAAATCATAATAAAAACATTCTAATTCTACATTTCAGCCTGTAAATCATCTATATCTGTAAATTATTAAGTCAAAAAAGTAGTATTTGAATGATTAAACTATATTTTCAAATTTTACACAGGGCCTTTAATTCATTCAGTTCATTTCCTGACAAGTACAAAAGTACAAAATGATATCTAACCCTTGTAAAGAGACTTTATGAACAATAATATCTGATTTACTTTGAATTATTTGTGATTCCATTTTCAGACAAATTTCTGCTCAAAATTGGTCATCAATTAGGTAAGGATCTGAATCTTCTTGGCATCCATTTAGGCTTCACCAATGCTGAGATTGACAACATCAAACAAAGTAATCCCCATGATGCAAAGCAATGGGGATATGATCTATTACAACAATGGACTCGGAGACAACCAAACCAAATGCAATTGCTAGCTGAAGCTCTGAGGGACGTTGATAGGATAGATCTTGCTGAAGAGGTGGAAAAATATGAAGCAAGTCACACTACTCCAAAAGCATCTCCAGGTAAAACTTGACAAATTAAAATAACTAGAATGGTGTAGATTCTGTAGTGTTTCCATTTATGAAGATAAGCCTGATCAATTAGATTGTGGGTACTTTGAACAAAAATCTTGCCATCGGTTTTCTTGGAATATTATTCGGTGAATAATCCATTTGAATGGATGTTTTGCATTAAAGCTTCGTTTAATGTGACTTCAACTGGGTGCCAGCATTCAGAATTAATTGTTCAGCTTTTGTATTAGTTTATATGTTCGGGTTGAACTTTCTATTGTGTACACAAATAAATTCATGTTTAAGGCTTCAAGACAATCTTAGCAATATAGTTCCAAGGCAGTTCCTAGGGTGACACCCCTTAGATCGAGTATCTCAATCACTTGGTTTAGAGATATTGTCTAGAAAATTTCACAATGGTTCTGACAAAGGTTCTTACATGTTTTTCAGTTAAAATTGGCCAGGGCAAGGGAAGAAAGTCTGGCGAAAATGATATGACATGCCAGATACGTGTAGTAACAATGGATGTCAGTTGTGATATACATGCTCAGAAGATGTCTGAAAAACACGAAGACTATGATTTTCAAAAGCGCTTCAAGAAACAATTTCAAGCTATTGAATCATTGAAACCAGATGTGGTAAATCTTCAAGAGATTCGCTATAAAAAAAATTTAGACTTGATTAAAAGCTTGAAAGAGGACAATTATGTGGTGCATCATTTTAAAAACAATGACTCTGATATGAGCTTTAATAATTGTATTTGTGTTCGTAAAAAGGGAAATTGGAAAGAAATTACATCAAAACATTATTGGACGACAATTATAGATGGCAAGCCTGCCCTTAGCGAAGACAAAAATGCACGCGTTCCTGCAATAGAAGAACAAGACATAAAGGGTGACCCACACGGACGATGTGTAGGTGTAGTACTACTACAACACAAAGAATTGCCAGATTGTAAAATTATAATCGCCACTACGCATGTTGTACCTTTTGGCAAAACTAAAGCAATACAGCAAAAAGCCAGTTTATCATTGGCTGATATGGCCTGTGACATCGCAGGTGAAGACTGCAATGTTATTATTGCAGGTGATTTTAATATTTTCAATGATGATCGCGAAAGTGGCACTTTTAGAGAAATTGAAGAATTTTCTGAGGAACATAAAATCAGAGAAATTCCTTTGAAACGATTACATATTCCGGGTCAAGATGGCCGCCCATATGAAATAGTTACAGACATAAATCAGATTGGCACTTTCACTCCTTGGACTAGTGATCCATATTCAACTGAAGTGTTTCAACAACCACTCGGTTTTTCAAAATTAGATGCCATATTTGCTTCCAATTCTCTTGAATGTAAAGATGGAGTCGATGTTAGGCCAGTTCTAATGTATAAGGGTTTGAATAATCTTGCTGATATGTCAGATGATGAGAAGGATTACGATAAATATCGATACATGTTCAAAGATAGGCTAGCCTCGGATCATTTTCTACTTTCGGCTACTTTCTTAGTAAAGTGATTGTCTTGAGTTCAAGAAAGACATAAGTGTAGTCATTCCACTGCACATTTTTATAGGAGTGGTATCGATAGGGTGAACTGAATTCAACAATGTTTTTCTCCTAAACCAATTATTTAAAACATTCTTTAAAAAAACACAATAAAAGATTTAATGTTGACTGATTGACAATTTAATGCGAAAATTATTTATATATATTTTATGTAATGTTTTTGTTATCATTTCTTGTTTTTTAGTGCAATTGTTTTTTGTTCCTCTACCAATTCTTGAGCATGAAATAAAATATCTTTCCAGACCTTGTTTGAACAAAATAGCACATACAACATTTTCTTAGACCTCTCAATATTATAGTTGTACAAAGGAAAGTTTGGTGGATTTAACAAAGAGTATTCAAAAATGAAAACAAAAACCCCCCAAAAAGATAAAAATTAAGAAAACCTTTTATTTTATTAACAAGATACTTTTTTTAATAAACCAAACTTTCCTTTGTACAATTACAATATTGAGAGACCTAAACATGTTGTGTTAATGTCATTTGTTCCAATGAGGTTTCGGATAGATGTTTCATTTTATTCTGAACATATGGTACCAAGAACAATATAGAGAAAAATATATTTTTCAGAGATTATATTGTCACCATTCAACAGATGAACATTAAATTGATGATGTGTAAAATTTTCAGAATTTTGATGACTGGTTTAAGAGAAACTTGTGTTCAAAAAGTTCACCATATCGATACCAAACTTTTAGTCAGTAATCAGTTGGCCAGTAGAATTAATGTGCATTTTGAATTTTTCATAGTTTATATTTTAACACTTTTTGGTGCCATTTACAAGGCAATTGTGCAAAATGGTGTTATGACCTCAGGAGTTCAACACCTCACTTTATTGAAGATATTTAGAATCTCCATTTACATTTTAATATTAGACCTGGTCCATAATAAATTGGTTAATGTTGAAGTAGTAATTTTGTTGAATTGTAATTTTCTGAATTAATTAAATATTCTGTAAATATTGAAAATGAAGTATCACAATATTATTCTACATTTACATGTAATGGTACCCTTTGCATTCATTTGACTTCACTTCTTAAAAGAGAGCTTCGTCTTCACTCTTTCAAACTAAAATAGTTAGTAGTTTAACTAGACTCTGCACACAGGGTAATGTAATGGCTGACAAATTGCCAAAATATAACACATTTTATATTTTGCAGAATATAACTCATTAAATACTCAGTTTTGTAAAATATAAAATTTGCTACATTTGGAAACAGAATTTTGCATATTGTAGGGCAGGAAAATATTAAGTGTGATTTGTGGAAGGTGAGGTATTGAAACGGTTATTGTGCAAAATGATCTAATGAATGCAATATTTTAGTAATTAATTGATAAGATACATTAATATTTAGCACTCTTTTTATTTATTCAACAGGTGTGTGTATGGGGAGATGAACCATAGTTCATTTGTGTAAACATTTGTATTGCCATTAGTTAACATGGCATTGTAGATGGTGTGTACCATTCTGATACTCAGACCATCTCTGCTATGCACAAGAATTCTAGAAGGACACTGAGAGAAGGCTGTGATATCTCACGATGGGTGTGTACTATCCTTGCCCAAGTCGGTCTCTTTTATCTTGATTTCTATTATATTCAAGATCAGGATAAGTAAAAAATACTGACTTGGGCAAGGTGTGTACTGTATAGTGGCATAATGGAGTGATCTCCCAAACATTAGAGAAAATGGATGCAACACACTTTTAACATCTATCATCTCAGGCCCGTAGCCAGGGGAGAGCAGAGGCCAGAAATTCTTTCAAAATCATACAGTTTTTTACCATTCTGAGCACTTTTCGCATTATTTATTAATCAAAACTGTCTAAAAGCCCCCCCCCCTCTTGGCAAAAGCTCCTCTCATGGTAAAGCCGCTCCCCTTGGTAAAAGCTGGCTACGGGCCTGTATCTGGTGAATTGACCGATTTATCAGATTCCCTTTTAGTCAAAAGTTGTGGAACTAACAATGGTTAAAATTATGATTTCACACCCTGTTTAGAAAATACAGAGAAGATAACTGTAATGTACACAAATGCTGGAGTAAGCCTAGTGTTATATACCATTTTATGGCTAGAAAGCTCAATCTCAAGTCAAAAAAACCTACCTCAATTGTGGGAATCTCTGGCATAATTCTGTGTAGGTCTGCAAAGTTTGTTCATTCATTATATATTTATTCAATTCAAAAAGTATACAGTAGTTACAGTAGTCGCTGCCTAGCGCACTTTGCATTATAGGCTAGTATTTCAAGTTATACATAAAACAAAAATTAGGGAAGGCGAGTGAGTAAGATGTTAACGTTGTACACCTCTAGAAGTGGAACACTTTTGTTAGTGGAATACTTTTCAGAATCTCAAGACCAACTGACTTGATGTTAAATCACCCTCCCAAGTGGACCACTTTTTAAGACAAGTGGAACACTTTTTAGAGGTACCAAATGTGTTGGACTTGGACAGGTTTTTAAATAATGTACATTTTAAAGTCACAGTAAAGAAAATAATTGTGTGTGTGAATGTCTACAACTTTATGTTGTTTTCTATAACACATCTGCATCATTTTTCTCATTCTCACCCGTTTATATTTTGTATTTTTATTATTTATTTATCATCACCCTATTGTATACAGATTGGCCAAAATGCGAGAATCTGTGAGAAAGGTTGCAACAAATCTTGCCGATTTCAAAAAATGTTCTTTTTTATATTGACTCAACAAAATAAATTCTTGCATACTATTGTTCAAGAACTAAACTGTTATACTGTAATTTGTGCTACTCATGTATTGATGTTGTATTATATTATGCCTAGATGTAATTGTATTCATATTTATACACATATGGATGTGGGTTAGAATAAAACTAAAGCTTAATACAAAATCACTTTTGAGATGTTCTATTTGTAATTTTTAACTTTATTTATTTTTAATTGTTATTACCATACTGATATTATTTATTTGTTTCCTTTTGTTATTGTACCTAAAAAAGGTGCGATATTGTCGTCAACTTGGCAGGCGGGTGGCGGGCGGCGTTTCACTTTTCCCTACAGGAATTGATGCAACAAATGTTTCTGATTTCGAATGTATTGCAACCATTTTTTCGAAATATTAATTTGATGTATATATCTTAATGTCACTGAGGATCCCTGTTATGTTACGACCGTAATAAGTGACCTATTGTTATAGTTTTCAACTTTTTGTGGGCGGTGTTCGTTTGGTGATCAGCTTCTGTAACAAATGGCAGGTTGTACCTTGTTTGTTTTGTAAACATCAAAACACCACTAGGCATTAGACAATGTAGAGTTCTCATTTATTAACGGTGATTCAAATTCGGTCATCATATAGAGGTCGTGGGGGCAGATAGGTATACAGTAAGTGCGAAGAATACCCCGGAAACTGTATTGGCAACTTTTTACTGGGTACAATATTTAAGGAATAAATAATGATAGGCCATTCAATATGGTGAAATTCAGCACGAGTTGGACAGAATGTTGTACAAAGCACGAACCGAAGGTGAGTGCATTTGTACTAACATTCTGTCCAACGAGTGCTGAATTTCACCATATTGAATGGCCTATCATTATTTATTCCGATTCAAACATAAAAATTGGTAAAAGCCATGTCTGTGGAACGGGCATGAACACGAGGGGAAAGAGTACCCGTGTATATACAACCTACCGCCGAGCAAAGACCCGAAGATGTCTGAAAATGTAGGGGGTGAGTTATAAACTTTTGTTTATATCTTGAATTTCTCAATATGAGAAACAGATAAAACACAGAATTGTGTGTAACTGATAAAGTTATTGTTCCAGGCACTCATGTTTGCAAAATAATGAGTACTTAGCGCAATATTTACTATCCAATCGCTAAATTCCACTTTTAAATATTTGAATGATGATTTACATCTTGAATAAGTAACAACCATGGCTGTCTTTACTTCATTCGATTCAAAGATACAATAGGTGTAAATGTATCATATTTATTTCACTGCCATACGTTGCATATCATTGAAATCACCGGTGAAAGTTGAAAATGAAAGACCCGATTATGTCACGAGTACGATTATATAGGACCCGAAGCTACCACCGAGCTATTCCGACTATACCGCGAGTAGAACCCGATGAGGTAGTGAGTAAGCTTTTGAATGAGCATATAATATCATGACGATATCACAAATATTCCTTTTTATTTATCATATACTCCTGGCACCGGGATATAATATAATATGATATAATTCCCGCAGCACTATACGTCAACGTCTGTTTCCGGCAAAGTTCTTTAAAACATTGAATTCATGCTTACACTTGAATCACCATAATTTCCTATGTGTCTATGGTAAGAGTGCAACCCAAAAACATTTAATTCTGCATTGCAAGCGCCATTCTACTCAAAGAACACAACTTGAAGAATCCCAAGCTTCACAAGCTTCATATCCTCGAAACGAAAATTACCGTGATCTTTCTTTGATAATACAATACCATAGTCAAAACATTGTAAATCCATTTTTTGCCATTTAACTCAGGCACATTAACTTTAATACTCAGTAACGGACAGGGGATGGTACTGACTGAAGTGGACCACAAAGTCATCCATCTCATGTGATTTATAACTACAGTGGAAGCATTTGTACCGAGGACCTGAAATACAATGTTTCGATGTGCAGTGGTAACTGGTGATAGCCATATTTTTTTCAGTTTCATTTATTGGTCACAACAAAATGATTCACATGAATGATGCAGATTGTATGTTTATTATTTTTTCATCAGCACGTCATAAACTCGACGATATAATCGGATCTCAACAGATTTTACTCAAGTAATGTTCGGATTCTGAGATCCTTTACTCAAGATATTTTCGGATCTTTATAATATTACTCGTCGATCACATCGGGTCCGATGTCCGATAACCTCGGATCTTTTAGGACAAAGTTTAAGTGAAGATTTTGCTGTTCAAAAGTGCTATTTTGACCTAATATTTTGACACTTAATATGTTATGCATATGCACATCCATTTACCGACCCAAGTATGTCTTATGTATGGCTCATTATCAATTAAAGCGAGTATGAATGAGAAAAACAAATCGAAAACCATTATACGTTTACCTTATCTCTTAATTTGGACATAAAATATATTTCAACTATAATTCTAGGCCAATTGCGCCTGCTAGAACATCTTAGTAACAACTCTAACCATCCAAAGGAATTGTTAGTGACATTATATTACCTTTATTGTCCATTTTCCTACGAGATGACATTATCAAACATTTGCTCGGCGGTATGTGCGTGTCTTGCTCGGCGGTAGGTTGTATATACACGGGTACTCTTTCCCCTCGTGATGAAGGAAGAATACGCATGCTGCCAAGATTCTGAAGTCGGCCGGAAAAATTTTAGAATTTGTTTGGGCTGTTCTATTTTACTCCCCGTTTTAGATTTTATACGGTGTATGCAAACGTGCATACACGTGTTACGGAGGGAGTAAAAAAGAACAGCTATCCCCGGACAGAGCACCAGATGTGCAGCTGAGATGTGACGTCACTCAAAACAATGCAAATTGCAGATTGAATAGAGCATGGTCGTGCATCTATGGAGAATTAGAGAACGTTCTATATTGGCTATGCTGCATTCTGATTGGTTGAGAAATTCGAATAGAGCACGGTCATGTTTGAATCTAGTTTACACCGGCCTAGTTAGAGTAAGATGCAGAGGTCCAAGAGCCTTACGTGCATTATTACCGCTCATATACCTTACACCCGACGTAGACTGGGTGTGGAGAGAACACCTGTCAATCCTGACTGCCTAAACGGCCTAGATAATCTGAACCGAATCTGTCAACCTGTGTCTGAGTTATCGCACGGACAGATGTACGGCCGCTTCTTTATATCCCTACTCGAATTTGATTCGTAGGGATAATCAATATTTCTATTGACAAGAAAAATCTTATATTGCCCTTTCACAATGAGCCAGCATATAACATTATAGTCGGCGAGTTATGATATCTTATTATATTACATTGGCAAGTCTTCAACAGCTTTATTCTCAACAACGTCAATATGAAATTTTACTCCATCGTCAGAATCTTGATAATATTATTTTTCTCTTCCGTTATTTACTTGCACTATTACAATAAAAACGATCTGGCAAAAAAGAAAAATTTAAAACAACCAGAACAGGAGGATGACCGTGATTCAATGGATTTCCAAAATCATAAGAAACAATACATTTCAACGGAGGATACATTCATTTGGACAAACTCGATGACATGTGACAAAGAATCTGGATATCATACTTGCGTTAACTGCCCTAATGGTAAATATGTATCAGGGTATGACGTAATACAGTCTCATCCAGGAGTCAACTGTTCTCATAGTACCTGCCACAAGATAAACCCAGGAAGACAACCTGTTAAATATCGGCAACCGAAATACATCAGGCCTCTGTCACCGATTGAAGACATGGTTACACTTGCGGTTAAAACTTCTAAACGATTAGATCTCGTCAAGCGGTTATTACTCAGTGTATGGGAATTCTATCCCAATATGAAATGCATTGTCATCGATGACTTTAACGAGGACTTTGCAAGGAACGCTGACCTTCAACACTTCTTTAGAAATGCAACAAATGCGATATACCATCAGGCACATGATGATGCAGGTATAAGTTATGGTAGGAACCTTGCATTAAAGTTTGTAAAAACAAAATATGTGTTCCTCACTGATGATGATGTGGTCTTTTGTAGTAACACAAACATTACTAAACTTGTTGACTTGCTGGAGCATACTGATTTAACAATCGCTGGTGCGACATATAAAACTAATGACCCCTATGAGGGTGTATTAATGGTTCGTCCAACACCAAATGCACAAAATACATCAACAATCTCTTCCAATGAAACAGTGGACCTACTGCAATATACATTTGTGTATTTTGAAAGATTAAAATGTTATGGCCAATGTTACGTCACAGATATAATACCGAACGCATTTCTGGCTCCCTTAGAGCAGCTGTTAAAGATGGGGGGTTGGGACGCAAGTCTAAAAACACAAGAACATATAGATTTCTTTTTGACAGTTCGCAAATTTGGATTAAAAGTTGCCGATTGTTTCGATGTCAATGTACTTCACAAGTCACCGGCAGAAAATCCCCTTCGCACGAAGAGGAGGAAGAATTCAAGCATTTATTTCAAACTCATTAGACAGAAGTGGAATTTTTCAAAATGGTTCCGCTGTAAGCCGAGAAGATTTTCCTACCAAAAGATGAAATTTCCAGATGATTGGATTTGCAGCACACGTTTAAATTTTGACAAACTATAATTCACACAGGCTCGGAGAATAAGGTGTTGATAGATTATATCATACGTGGAATGTGGAGCTTTCAACTTCATAGGAAAATCTTCCTTGAACAATTGAGGCCAGCCTAATTGGTGACTTCTTTTGTCCAATATCCCAGATGCGAGTAGAAATAATCTTGATTTACATCATTAAAAATTCACAATTCAGTCAAACTGATGTCATATTTGGAATCTACGTGTAAAATTACATTCTGTAAATACTTCAAAATTCAAAGTTATCAAGTTCCAAGCAAATGGCAAATTAACTCAGGATACTTTTTGGTACAAAAACCAGCCCTTGGAATGCGTAAGGGAGTACAAATACTTGGGTATTACTTTCTCAATCACAGGAAATATGAAAATAGCAGAATCTAAAATATACGACAAAGGTTTGAAAGCAGTATTTAAGCTTAAAAGGTGGCTCAAGGATTCTACTCCTAATCCAAAATTAAGTATTAAGTTATTTCGACAATTCATTAATCCAATCATAACATATGGAGCTGAAATATGGGGCATCAAAGGACTCAGTAAACCGAATGATTTTGCCAGCTTTATTTCAAAATTTGATAAGAATCCAATAGAAAAACTTCATTTGTCTTTCATGAAACACATTTTAGGAGTTAACAAGAAAGCAACCAATCTTGCAGTATTAGGGGAATTAGGCCAGTACCCAATTATGATTGATATTTTCATAAAAACAATTAATTTTGCAAACCATATTAAACAATCAAAGAGCGAGCTTTTAAAGCAATGTCTTGAAATTAATGTTAAAAAATCCCTTCCATGGTTCACAAGAATCAAAACTATAGTAAATCATTAAGACGATCAGCTTGACGTGGGTGCATACATTGATAGATCAAACGATGAATGTTTTGATGTGAATAAACTTACTCTCTCCCTAAAATTGATATGGGAATCATATTGGTCAGAAACACTTAATAAGGACTTGAAAGATCCAACTATTTCTAACAAATTGTCAACTCATAGAAAATTTAAAAAGTTATTTAGTTTTGAAAACTACCTGTTGGATGTTAAATGTTCACAGGCAAGAAAAGCACTAACTCGCTTTAGAATTTCAAACCATAAGTTATTAATCGAAAAAGGAAGATACACCAGACCAATTATTCCTAGAGCAATAAGGCTATGTGAAACATGCGGTTTAGTGGACGATGAATTACATTTTGTTTCAAAATGCCACAAATACGTTTACCAGAGAGAATTCTTAAAATTTATGCTAAAAAAACGGCCCCCGAATGCTCAAAACTTGACAATTTTAATTTCTTCCTTTATTGTATGACTTGTGAAGGTACCGAGATAAACCTGGTCGCAAAATTTATTTCTTCATGCGATATAACTTAAACAAAGCCAGTTTATCAATAATATGTCATGACCCTTGGTAGTCTTAACGGTCACTACTTAGTATTATCTACCACATATATACAGGGTGGGCCAAAAAAAACCACCCCCTAGCCATTACTCCTGATAAATATTTATTTTCTAACATGTACACCAACAATGATATATCATGTTAAAGATAATTTAATTTGCAACAAAATGATATATAATAGAACAATTTTCAACAACCCTGGCTCGAGATATAACCATTTATGTGACATGGGGGTCGAAAAACACCTTTTCAATTTTCATCGATTTTGCGAACAATAGCCTATTTCTACCAAATTTTACTGTTCAGTTAGAAATTGCAACATTGTCATGAGTCTTTCATAATTGGATATTATATATTATTTTCATTCATTTTTTGAACCATTTGTGCTCAATAAACATGTGTATGCTTATAAAACAAATTAATTTCTTCTTCAGTCCATCCAAATATGGCTCAATAGACCCACCCCCGGACCCATCCTCTGATCGGATTATTCTCTAAAGACGCGAAAGCCATTGTACCAATTGGTGAACCTCTGCGGAAGTACCATCGAACTCGTAATTATTCATTCTTTCAGTCTGTCTACATCCCTGATAGGGCTAGTGATCTTCATAGACCAACTGTTCTAAATGCCTCAAGTACTATACATGCAATCAACAGGATAGACTCTATATACCAGTAAGAAAGAATAGGGACATTTGCAATAAAAGGCTACTCAAATCGAGATGACTTTTTTCTGAAAGGGTAGTGGTGTCCACTCGGTGTTTCCCAAAAAAGAAAGACTGTACAGGCCCTTTTTTGTTGAACCAGGAGCAAAAATATACTCTGAATGTTAATGACATGAGGTGTTAAAAAGGACTCCTCAAGGATATAAAAAACATGTGAAAAAAATTCATTTTCTGATGGGAAAGTGCTTCATCACACAGGTCCAATGCTACCCTGGAGTTTTTGGAGATTCGAAATGACACCATCTCTAGCCCGGACAAATGGCTTACAGACAGTCCAGATGCCAATAATGTTGATTACCAAACCTGGGGACATCTAGAACATTTGGTATTTAAAGATACCCAGCCTATCAGGGATGTAGAGGAACTAAAAGAAAGAATAACTAGCAGTTGAATGGTACTTCCGCATACATCCATCAATTATGCCATCAACCAATGGCTTCCGCGTCTTAAGCGAATAATCTGATCAGAGGATGGGTTCGGGGGTGGGTCTATTGAGCCATATTTGGACAGACTGAAGAAGAAATTAATTTGTTTTATAAGCATACTCATGTTTATTGAGCATGCATGGTTCAAAAACTGAATGAAAACAATATATAATATCCAATTATGAAAGACTCATGACAATGTTGAAATTTTAATTGAACAGTAAAATTTGGTAGAAATAGGCTTTTGTTCGCAAAATCGATAAAAATTGAAAAGGTGTTTTTTGACCCCCATGTCACATAATTGGTTATATTTCTGTATGGGGTTGTTGAAAATGGTGCTAGTATATATCATTTTGTTGCAAATTAAATTATCTTTAAAATGATATATCATTGTTGGTGTACATGTTAAAAAATAGATATTTATCAGTAGTAATTATGCCTAGGGGGGTGGTTTTTTTGGCCCACCCTGTATACTAGTATGTATTTATTCACATATACTAGTGGCATTACTACGGATGGTGGGTGGTCCTCCATCTATCTAAGTAATATATGGAGGACTTCCCACTATCCGTGGGCATTACACATTTATATTTCATTTTTGTACTTAAGTAGTTTGTAGTTAGTTGTATGCTTTGTATATGACCCCTGATGGGGATTGAAATACAATAAAGCTAATAAATTTGAAATTTGAAATTTGTGATTTTCAAAAGAGTTTAGTAACTTTGAAAAGAGCGAGGGAAAGTATCGCAACAGATTTTTGACAGTAAATAATTTTTTTCTAGTAGTTTCTGGCTGTACAAAAATGAATGCATATGAAAGGCCAATGTATAATCTTTAAGAAAAATTCAAAGAATGGTTTCAAGATCAATTGGATTATCTCATAAGCCATGTTTAATCCACCCATCAACAAGCTTTTTTTCAAAATACAATCGTCATTTTCACCATCGTCCCTCATTTTTTTTTACAATTTTCATGCAAAGTTACATTGTACTTGAACACATTTTTCATCACTTAAAATATATAAGGAACTCCTCGTGGATTAGGATTATCATAATCCACTATAAGGGGATCCAATGGGGCTATGCTTTTAGTACAGCACACTCATATAAGATGTCATTAGTGTGCCATAAAGTTAGTTCAAAATGTTTTCATAAATGAATGGTTGGACTTGTTTGATCCCCTGCTGTTTGATCCCCTGTTTAATCAATGGAGCATAACCGCAGCATTTCCCAAAAAATTCTGAATACCTGTCATGTTGACTGTTTAATGTTTGAGTGCAGTTAAACCTGTGTGTGTGTGTAAGTTGCTAAGAAATTCAAAATACCTCTCTTTATGATAATTTCTATGATGCCTTATTATAGCATTTACTTTGAACAGGTTTTCTGTATCTTGTTTATCAGTAATGATTCACGGGGTACAGTGCTATTAAAATCATAAATACAGTACAAGAATTTAGTACATCATACCTTTGCCAATAATTTTAGTAAGACAAATATTTTGATCCAGCTTCTGAAAAAACATTGAACATGTTTCTATATGATGATGTGTTATAACACACTTCCTTATTTGAGTTTATCTCCAGATTGATTATTCAAATAATGAAATGAAGGATGATATGCTAAGAATAATTTTTGCATATTCATCAATTCAAGAAATGTTATCCTAAGAAAATGTTATGAGTAACATACACTCTTACCTTAATGATAACATTAGGGAGATTAAGCTTGCATATAAAATCGAAACGCCAACCTATGACCAATCGCCCATACAAATGCATCGCTATATATTTTCCATTCACAGTTAGGTTGTGAAAAACATTGCAAGCTTAAAGTCCCTATTGAGAGTCTCTGAAAACCACAATCAATACCATTGAGTGTGTGGTGTATACTACCTTTATCATTATTTCTAAGATTTACAATAACATCTTTTTAGCAAAATGTCCGATTTTCTTCCATATTAATGTGAACAAATATAAACAAACATAGAATGATTCTATTGGTTGAGTCAACAATTTCAGTTATTAGGGAGGTTAAGATCGCACTATTTTGATGAACGTACACATGTGTAAACTTATGGTCCCCTATTCACGGTGTTATAGCATGACGGTTACGTCAAGGCAATTTGCAAAATTTTGCGGTAACAATAACAAAAAATGGCGGATGGGAAAGGCAGCATGTCCTCTTTCTCGCCTGTAGACAATATTCACAGATAAGATTTCCTTTTAAACTAGTTCCATTCGGTGACGTATATATGGATGGTATATATGAAATCTGCCAGGTGGTCTACAAGAAACAGAATATAATCTGTAAACCTACCGACTAAGATATCAAAGTTTATAAGTTTTGATCCATTCTCGTGTTGTCTCAGTACATGAGCCACTCAAAATATTAACTGTAAGTATAAGTAAACTGTGTATAACTACTGCAAATTCAAAATACATCATTATGGCTTGAGTAGAACATATTAGGTGGTTTCCAATGCTCAATTGGCTTTGTATGATCGTATGTAGGTTACATCTATATACCACAAGGTTTTTAAGCAATGTAGACCATGCCCTAACAACAAAAACAAAAATAAACAAATTACTAAATTTTTGTGTAGTTTTGAATTTCAAACTCGACACTTTTTCTCTTATTTCATGTTATCCCCGGGCATCAATTTGCAAAGGCTACGTTCAAAATATACATTACTGAAAGTATCACCGAATGCGATTCTTGCATAAATCGTTCATCCTTTCATTGATACACAGAAGTAGAAAATAATGCGCCAACCTTAGTTTTCTCTTCCACCGCGGCCATTTTATTGGATAAATCAGTGAACGTAGCTGTCCAACCTCGTTTTCAGAGGTGGCGTAACCGTCATGCTATAACACCGTGCTATTGACTATTTTCACATCACTGGCCTCTTTTTGCCTGATTGATATAATGCCAATTGATGTAATGGTCCCCAGTTAAACCAGTTGAGAGATGGACAACATTACTGGGGGTCATAACAGTACTCGTTCATGTTCAAGTTCTCACACAAGTGTTTTACACAGTCTGTAGCCAGCTTTTACCAAGGGGTAGGAGCAGTTTTACCAAGGGCAACGCTTTTGCCTAGGGATGAACTTTTTGACAGTTTTGGCTAAAAGGTCATGCGAAGTGCTCAAATTGGTGAGAAACTGCATCATTTTGAAAGAATCTCTTGGGGGAGCAGCAGCTCCCTTTATCTCCCCCCCCCCCTCTACCTGCCTACGAGCCTGTGTACTCAACCTCTCTAATGTTCATGATCAATACTAAATGTAAAATTTTCACATTTTTCATATTTCTACTATTCATATTGACCAATCCCCATTCATGTCATCTTAACAGGTCCTTAATCCCTTGTTTTCTAGTCGTATGTGCTTTTATTATTCAGTTTCACAATCTATTGTTTTGCCATGCCAGTTTTACATGTTTGCATGCTGAGTTTGTTTTATGTAATGCTTTTTGTTCCTTATATGGTTTGCACATTCACTCAGTTGAGTTGGGGTGTTGCCCCATTACTAGTTAATGTTGCCTAGAGTTTGTGACTGTACATACACAAAGTATTTCAAATATATATTTTAGAAAACATTTTATATTTGATTCCCACCCAAGGGTCTTCCACTCACCCATTAACATAAACAAAACATGAACTCTAATAAAAATGCCAACAAGACTGCAAGGGAAACTTAATCTATGAATTGGACTTTACCATATCACATGTATTAGTCTCGTGACCAGGGAGGGGGAGGAGGGGGGTTGAGAGACGACCCTCTCCCCTAGGAACATTTTCTGTCAACATCCTGCAATTTTTCACCACTTTACTTTTCAAGTGTTGTTCGGATGATGCTTTCATTTAATTGCTTGCACTGATGGTTTCTCTTGAAAATTCATGCACATAAGGTGATCTAGTATTTCAACACAGGACCATGAAAGCGCTATTTGAGCTTGAAGTAGAAGTATTCATAGTATTACTGTTTGTATTATTAATCTCTATGATTTTTCAATAGGCTAACTCAGTCAGTGAATGCAGGATTAAAACACAACACACATGAGTAATTCACCCACCTATGCATGTTATTATTGAAAAACATTGCCATCTTTTACATCACTCCTAAATTATTTTTGTAAACATGCATTTTAAGAGGTTCATTTTTTCAAAAAAAACTCAAAAACAAACTTCATGGAGTTCCTTACATATTTTACTTGATGAAACATGTGTTCAAGTACAATGTAACTTTGCATGAAAAATTGTAAAAAAAAATGAGGGACGATGGTGAAAATGACGAATGTATTTTGAAAAAGCTTGTTGATGGGTGGATTAAACATAGATTATAAGATAATCCAATTGACCTGGAATCTATTCTTTGAACTTTTCTTGAAGATTATAGATTCGCCTTTCCCAAGCATTTACTTTTGACAGCCAGAAACTACTCACAAAAAATTATCAACTGTCAAAATTATCAAAAGTCTGTTGCGATACTTTCCCTGCTCCTTTAATTTTCTTTGAAAATGTGATTTCTAGGTCGGGGAGATTCCCCATAGACCCCATGTTGTAAAACCACAAAAAGTGAAATATCTTTTCTTGTGTTGGGCAGATAATATTTTCTTTTACTGGACATATGTTAATTTGTATAACTATCAGATACATAAGGATAATATGAAAAGTGAACCACTAAAAATGATGCATATTCAAGTTTAAGGCAATTTTGTAATACCCTGCCATGTTAATTCCCCCGAATCAGCCACCTGGTGGCGAAACTGGTAACTACCTACTCGCATCTGAGTAATTTGCAAACGACAGATTTTTTTGTGTCTCCATACCACATCAATATCCTGAACCACACATAGGATAATCTCTATATATGCTCAGTTATGCTGCTAGCTCAATGGGATCACCTCATTATACCGACGCGTATTATACCGAAACCCATTATACCGACGCGCATTATACCGAAATCCATTATACCGACGCGCATTGTGCCGAAAAGGCCTACCGATGCGCGTTGTACCGAAATCCGTGCCAGTGGGACGGTACATTGCCTTAACTCATCAGTTTTATGACGTGCACTTCTCACGCCTAACCATCGCGTAAGCAGGCGTCACCGTACAGCGTCAAAAAATACAGTAGTACAGGTTTCTGTACGGTGACGAAAATTAACTGAATTGAAGCAAAAACTATAATGAGGGTATTAAAAAAATTAATTAGATGAAAATAAATACGATTTCGGGTGTAATAAAAACAGCATTCTCTTAGAAATGGTTTAAACTTTCTAATTATGATAAAAGTTTTTCGAGCACTGCTCGGATTTCTTCTGACTGGATCGGCCCACATAATTGACTCGAGAGAAAAACAAATTTCACTTTTCGTTTGGTTATTATTTTCCCTGCCGTCTGAGAGTATGGAACATTTTTATGAGAATACGTATTTGTTATCTACACATTTTAGAACAGATGAAGATTTGGCAAATAATCATTCACTGTATATATTTAAAAAAGATCAAAGCTGTATGGTGACGCATCGGCTGTACGGTGACGATTCCTTGGAATTTATGAAGCGTAATATATGAGCTCAGTATTAGATTAAGATTCCATAAGTTTTTGTGTGGAATTCAAGTGTTGTATCCCATTCAAAATTGAAAAAGATCTATTCTTATGTATCCATTCATTTCTAGTAACAAGGATTCAATACTGAAACACATTCAACTCTAAGCTTACTGTTTGAACAAGAGGTAAAGACGTGTCAGATCTACATGTACATTACCACTGGTAAGTATCAAGCGAATGTTTCATGGAATAAACTATTTGAGAGTGGACGATATGCTTTGATACCATTTGAACTAATCCAGGCTTTTCTCATATGACTAACAAAAAGACAGCCTACAGCCATCTTTACCCCATGCAAGATATTACATCTTTCATCCTAAAAAGTCACACGTGCAAGGTGAGTTTTACTTGTGACATCACTTGTTTAAAAACATCAATAACATAGCAACAAATATACTGAGTTTTTGGTTCCATGATTCTTACCGTATCATACATTTCCAGTAACCTTCCATTAAAGGAATATTCCTTGCCAAACCATCTCTCTCCTCATATGGTGTCCCGAAAGTATGCCCCCCCCCCCTAGGCAGACATATTCAAGTGTCCTCATAGTATGTGTCATATATCATTTTAAAGCTCATCCAAAGTTACATTGATTTGCCAAGTATCATGGTTTAACTCCTAAATAGGAAAAAGTTACAGTTATTTTAAAAGTTAGTGTTTTGTCAAAATAAAGTTCAATTTTACACCACATTACTAGTCAATGAGTCCCCCTTGGCCATGTTAACAGCACCAATTATTTTCAGATATGACCTTAAAAGTCCTTCAAATAGGGGTGTGGAATTTTATAACCCTTTTAAAACCTGTTAAGGCACTTTAGAAGAGTTTCCTTAGAGTTTCTACCCTCACCGTTCTCTTTTTCCAACTCAATATCCACCCGACCCGAAAAGAATTGCTGCTGTTAAGATGGGCCGGAAGGACACATTGACTAGTGATTTGGTGTAAAATTGAACTTAATTTTGACCAAACACTAAATTTTGAAATGCCTGTAATTTTTTCACATTTGAGAGTTGAACCATGATACTCGGTGAATCAATGTAACTTTGGATAAGCTTTAAGATGATATATGATACATACTATGACGACACTGGTAATGTCTGCCCAGGGGGGGGGCATACTTTCGGGACACCCTATATATGCTTGCCATGTTTAGCAAAACACGCAAAAATGTTTTGATATGGTCAAATTTGATCACTTAGAAATGTGATGCTCAATTCCAGTAAGCTGCCATCTTTTAAAATTTCACACAGGAAGTGATGTCATCGACTCTCAACTTTGCATATAGCATTAGCAGCTAAATATTCTTTTTCAACTTTGTATCTTATTTAATCCTTCTGAAAATCTCTTCTTTTATTCTAAGTTGACAAGCCCTGAAAATATTTTTGCACAGAAAGTAATCGGATCACTTGTCTAGAAATGATTTTGTGCTACTTTCCTATACTGTTATGGGCAAGGTTATAGAAGTTGAGAGTTGATGACATCACTTCCTGCAAGAAATCTTTAAAGATGGCAGCTTACTGGAAATAAGCACTAGATTTTTAAATGATCAATATTGACCATATTAAAACATTTTCCCATGTTTTGCTAAATATGGAAACTATATATGATTATAGCTACCATATCAAGAGAGAAAGGGTCTGGCAAGGAATATTCCTTTAAAATGCTGCTTAGGCCACAATCGTACCCTCCTGACTGAAAACCGAAATCTTCTTGGCGATCGCACCCCCTCCCCCTGACTGAAAGCTGGCTACGCCCGTGATGCCCCCCCCCCCCATCTCATCTACCCTTTGCTCTTACCATGGACATAGAGGAAATTTAGGAGTCAGATTACAAGATTACAGTGATATATTTCCGCCCTTACATAACAGTGTTGTTGGTAGGCAGAGGAGATCGCTCGGAGTATGTATTGATCTAGTTAATAAGTGATTACAGATAGATTAGCGGAACAGTGACTTGAAAGTGAATTCTCAAAATTGAGAATTCTGATTGTAATCAAATCTATATGAATTGATACTGTTCGCACGGACATGGACTAGTATTTTGAATCATTTCATATCCAACAGCAAGTGAAATCAAATGAGAAAGCTCCATTATTTATTGAAACTTAAATAAGGGACAATATTTTTTTACCTTTTATGTTAGTCTCAGATATTGCTTGCAAAGTTTTTGAGTTTTTGAGGCGTACTTATGGACACTTGTATAATCATTATTAATGAGCACTTTTGGTCTATAGGCCTGTCTGAGGTACATTCTAAAATTGTTTCAGTTATTCGGGATTAAATTTGGTCATTTTGACTATTATTTAAGTTATAAGGCGCAGTTTTGGTCTACATGCTTATAAATCAGGTACATATGATAATAGAAAAATTAAAGTAGATGATTTGGTCTTCGCCATAACAAAACCTTTAAAAAGAGGCATGCTTTTGTCTAAACCTGAAGGTAAGGCGTATTAGAGGTATACTTTTAGTTTACGCCTCAAAAACCTATCAAAACTTAATTTGAATAAATGAACGTGTTATCCTCTTAATGGAACATTAGACCTTTATTACTCAGTTACCATATTCGGGTGGGGTACATCTTATACTTTTTACATTCAATATTAATCACATTACTAGAACAGAGAAATAGAGTCCAATCTAGAAAATAAAAGATGGAATCATTACCCCCACATCGCGATAGCCCTTTTGTCTTTATCCTTCCAAACTCTCACAAACGGCAGATAAAAGGGGCTCTGGCATATACACTCCCCTCCAAAAGTTTGGCAACCTTTTTTCTCCATTGAACTACGTGTTAAAGCCTCTTTACGTTTGAATTTTTATTTACTTAACCGGCGATGAAATAACTTATGATATTGATGGAAACGTAACTTGACTTTATTTCCAATACCTCCAAATTTTCTCAATTTTTTTCCTCAATTAAAATAGGTCGAAAATTGATGATAAAGGAGGAGGGAAGTTAGTGCAACAGATTTTGGACAGTCATATGTTTGATTTTGGCCATTTCCTGGGGATTTAAACAGGTGCATATGTTAGGCGAATGCATTACCTCTAGGAAAATCACTTCTAGAGATGATAAAATAATTTCTACTTTGAGACCGGGTAGATGCAAACAACCCACCCACATGTTTTTTCTGAAACGTTTTCCTGATTTTCAACCCCTTCCATCCCTGCTTTTTTAATTTTTTTGCATCAATATGTTGCATTTTGACACACATATAATCCCTTAAAAGGAATAAATGATTCCTTTTAGATAAAGTGGAAAACAATATTTCCCATGTTATTTTCCAATAGGAAAAATCATTGCTTTCAGCTAAATTTGGTCACCCATAATGGGTATCTTTAAAACCCCTGAAGGGATCACTTATTCCTTTAAAAGTGGTTAACTATGTGTCAAAATGCAACATATTGATGCAAGAAAAATTGAAAAAGCAGGGGTGGAAGGGGTCGAAAATTAGGAAAACATTTCAGAAAAAACATGTGGGTGGGTTGTTTGCATCTACCCTGTCTCAAAATTGAAATTATTTTATCATCTCTAGAAGTGATTTTCCTGGAGGTAATGCATTGGCCTAACATATGCAATTGTTTAAATCCTCAGAAAATGGCCAAAATCCAAAATATGACTGTCCAAAATCTGTTGCGCTAATTTCCCTCCTCCTTTGATGAATTTTTGAAAATCGTCATTCTCATGTAATCCAATGGGAAATGGAGGGTTCGGGGCAATTCAGAAATCAGGATATCCTTTCAGTAAAAGATTCAGCAAAAAATATTTTTATATAGAAAATTGAATTATCTAACTTTTTTGAACACTAAATGTTTAGTTTATTTGATGAATATTAAAGTTACAGCGCTTCGAAGTCATTTTTGAAAATCATTTTTCGTCTCCTGTGTTATTTCAATGGGAGAGGATTTTTGAAAAACAATTTTGACTTTAAAGCCCTATAACTTTGTTAAACCTGAAGAAACATATCAATTGTTTGTTAAATAAAGTTAGCAAATTCAATTACCTGTCTAACTCGTATTTTTTCCAAGGACTCGGATGGATGGATATTCTGTCATATGACTTGCGGCAAACCTACCATTTCCCATTGGTTAACATGGGAATGTCGATTTTCAAAAATTCATCAAATTCATCAATTTTCGACCTATTGTAATTGAGGAAAAAAATTGAGAAAATTTTGAGGTATTGGAATTAAAGTCAAATTACGTTTCCATCAATAGTATAAGTATTTTCATCGCAGGTTAAGTAAATAAAAATTCAAAGGCAAAGAGGCTTTAACACGTAGTTCAATGGGGGGAAAAGGTTGCCAAACTTATGGAGGGGAGTGTAAGAATGTTACCCCTATACATTCTCTATAATTAAGTCGTTGGGGAGTTCGGATGTTTTTCAAGTTCAAGTTTATGCTCAATCCAGATAACATCTTCTTTCACAACGGGAAACACTATTTTGTAAGCACTACTAAGAAAGAATACTTTATGTGTTATCCATAAGTAATAACCACGACTAACTACTAATTCTCAGATTCAGATTCAGATATTTATTACTATTTTGAAAAACATACATGACATTCAATACAACATGACGCTCACAAGAGCATATACAAGGGGCGATCCATATATTCTGATAAAAATGCTCTCATTTTGTGATTTTTTCATATATCCCTCTCATTTTTTCAGAAAATGTAGACTATGTAATTACACATACAATGCTAAAATATTATAGCTATATCTTAAATTATCATTGAGATAAGGCTGCCATGGTAACCTGTATTAAGGGTAGGCAGGTCAATTTAATTATAACATATAAATATCAAAATAACTTGTTATTTTAATTATTTTAAAGCATGCGGAAATCATGCATTCTTTCTAAAAAAGTTTGGTATTGTTAGTCGTTATTTGTTGCTAAACAAATGTTTATATGTGCTCACTATAACATCACAACAAATCACAATAGCATTGTAGGACAGAATGGGCCAATATTGACATTACATGTTATGAGACACACCAAAAATCAAATTGTCAGATTAGGTTAATGTGGCTGATGCAGAGTGTCACATTAACGGATACATTAAGGAATACCATTAGATTTGATTTTCTTACAAGAATAAGTAAGAGGACACTTTCAGAGACATACATGGACTCTGCATTGCATGGGCAAGGTGTTATATCTGCATAAAGAATATATAGGTAGTTTAGTATTGTAAAGAGGAAAGCATGGTCACTGTTGAAGATCATCCGCAATCTGATTGCAAGAAGAGCTTGCGGACAGAGAATAACACTACGATAAATTGAGATGTTACTTATGAAAAGATAGCTATCCCACTGTATAAATTATCAAACAAGGGCAACAGGGGTATGGAACAGATAAATGAATAGTTGACAATGACTGGAAGATGCGTTTGATCTGCTTAAAATAGGTACCGAGGAATGATTAAATTAACATATTTATCTATTTTAGACGTTATACTTTAACTGACCTGCCTACCCTAAATACAGGTTACCATGGCAACCTTATTTCAAAATTAATTTAAGATACAGCTAAAATATTTTAGCATCGTATGTATAATTATATAATCTACATGTTCTGAAAAAATGAAAGGGATATATGAAAAAATCACAAAATGAGAGCATTTTTATCAGAATATATGGATCGCCCCTTGTATATGTTGGTTTTAACTGGACAGAAATGGGTCAGTGACGCCAACAGGTAAGACAAAATAAAAATGGAGTGGAGAAATCCCTGAGAATGACACTGGCCCAAGTCTGTTTGAAATCATTTCAAAAATGTAAAAATATTAACACTCGGGGACAGAGACACAGGGCATGAGAACGGGTAATTGCTGCTAAGTTTATAATATTTATATATATAAGTTGATAAGACAAAATGTGGCAGAGTACAGATTTTCAATTGGTAAAGACATTTTCAAATCTTTAAAATTATAAAGGTATGTCATCTATTTTATTTTGTTTGAACACAGACTTAAAAATTGAGAGTGAGGCTACTTGTCGAATATGATGAGATATAGAATTCCAGATTTGCTGACCTTGAACTTTCAGTGAATAAAGGCCAATATTTGTTTTGAACTTGAAGGCATGGATATCATGTGAATGTCTAGTTTCATATCGATGAATGTCAACATTTAACGTAAAATAGTTTTCAAAAATCTTGCGGTGGACTGATATATTGTTATACCAGCAATAAACAAAAATTCCAACATTTAATTGATAGATATCATGCATTGGTAGTATTTTAAATTGTTTGAATAGTGGAGCTGAGTGCTCAAACCTGTCTTTTCCTGCCATAAGACGAAGGTATAATTTTTGTAATTTGAGCAGTTTATCCAAAGCTGAATATGCTCCGGCCCAAATGATTGTGCAATAATTCAAGTAGGAGTATATTAAAGAACTATAAATTGCTAACATACTTTTTATGTTTAGCAAGTATCTGCATTTGAATGAGATTCCAATGGTTCTAGATATTTTTCTTTCTACATTTTTTATGTGACTTTTCCAGTCAAGGAATTCATCAATTGTTACTCCCAAAAAAATTATTTCATGAACCCTATCAATTTGTTTTCCATTTATGAATATTTCAATTTGTTGACAAACCTTTTTTCGTTTTTTGGAGAAGACGATGAATTTTGTTTTTGAATAGTTTAAAGAAAGGAGGTTTGCATTAAACCAGTCATCAAGAGTAATGAGTTCCTGATTGACAGTATTTACAAGTCTAGTTAAATTATGGTCAGAAGCTAGAAGATTAGTGTCATCTGCAAATAAAACAGATTTGAGACTTTGTGACGCCGTGAACAGGTCATTAACATAAATTGTGAATAAAAGTGGTCCCAAAACGGATCCCTGAGGGACTCCCTGGGAAACAGTTTGGGTGTCAGACAGGGCACCATCATAAGAAACAATTTGTTTACGATTTTGAAGATAGCTTTTGAAAAAGTTTTGTTCAACTTAGAAGTCAAGTTTTTTATGAGAATATCGTGGTTGATAATGTCGAACGCTTTTGACAGGTCAAAGAAGATTCCAATGGAGTATTTATAATTTTCAAGAGCTATCTGGAATAAAAAGTTCACTCTATTGAGAGATAGATAGAGCTTATCCTCGGACCAGTTACGTCTTATCCGTGTGTCATATGACTACTGTGTTAATTAACTAAGTAAAGTATTCCAATTAAAAAGTGTTGTATGTTTGCATGCAGCAAGCGTTTAATAATTCTTCGCATATATAATATTGTCCATAAAAGAGTCTGATATATAATATTGTCCATAAAAGATCGGTCTGATAATTACAAGTAACTCATGTTTATTTTAAAACTATTCTTTACGAATTCATGATAAGTGTATAATGTTCAATCATACAAATCGCAGTCAGTGATTGTTCTCCACACTCACCCCTCCCCCTTCCTGACATGAACTATTTTGTAAAACCATTGACAGTGTGGAAAGGATTCTTACACTCGAGTGTCAAGGGGGGGGGGGGCAGTTATAGAAATATACAAGGCGATGGTTCAAATTGGACAATTTTCAAAACTGCTCAACATGGTGAAAACTTCACGTTTTTAAAGAATGCTTGCCCGGCGAGTGGTTTGCTCTGGATTGCGAGAGAACAAAAACTTTGAATTAGGACTTTTCCTAATACTATCATTAATCTAAAAAACTTTTTAAACCGTCTCTGATTACATATCATGCCAATCAATACCATTATTGTGTTGACAGGATTGAATATGATATCTATGGAATTATAATTTAATGAACTCAATAGTCTAAATGATAATAAGTTCATAATTTAGTCTTGACTGACTAGTCTTGCGTCAAAAACCTCCCTAAATCAAATATTAAAATTTACAAATTTACTAGTGTACGGGGTGGGGAAACAAGTCTCCATCCAACCACTAAAGTTTAAAAGGAAGACTATAGTGTCCCGTGAATTCATTATAATTATCTTAGACAATAGTGAAGCGGTACAATCATGGGAGAGTTAATTAATCGGAATGCAAGTTTGATTTAAAATAACTCCTTTGGATCAAATATTTAAATTCTACTAGAATGCGGGGAGTGGAAACAAGTCTCCATTCCAGCACTAAATATCAAAAGAAAGATTTCAGTACCCCTTAACTTTACTCCCGGACTTCACTATTCACCACCACCCCTCCCCCTTCCCCAAGTATCCCTTATGACCCCAGAATGTTCGTTTCTGTGCCCCCCCCCCCTGTCCATGGCCAGTAAGTAATCTATGTGTATATTGGCTCCCTCCCAAAGGTGGGAAAACCAGATGCAGGCATAGACATTGACAAGGTGAGGGGATTTAAATATAAAAATAGTCTTTTTTTTGGCTCCGACTTATATATTTTGGCTGTTTAACGAAGCCGGTTTAAGGAATGAGAGGCAGAAATAATTCCTAGAAATAAGATGGCCTCATCGCGATAGCCGCGACCCCTTTGTCTTTATCCTTCCACAATCGGCAGATAAGAGTGGCTCTGGCATACCAGAATGAGATGGCCTGTCTTTACTGTAATCAAGATGGTACGCAGTTATTTTGGTTTTATAACGGGGATCACTCGGCAAAATCGGTAATATTGTAGGTTTCTACACGCCTCTTATTTGCCCCTATAAGGGGTTTTAAACGGGTGTAACCTAATATCATATTAGCCGAATAGCCGGGTATCTTATTCGGGAAAAAAATATATTCTACTATATCCTGTTATCTTCGGCAAATAATAATATTATATGCCAAATAATAAACCTAGCTCAGCGAATAAAATAAATTATTCATCAAGAAATGTTCAATCAAAAGCGGATATACGCGGATATTCTTGGACCAAAGTCTTATGTAAACAGATAAACAACGTCTAGATCTGCCCTGTGTTTATGATTGGCGCGACGATATAATTGCCTCTGTGTGTATATAACATGACATGTCTCTGCCTAGTACATTCGCATTATTTTTAATTCACATATTTATAAAATTTATTTTCGATTTTTTTAAAAGGAATGTTTGTTTTGCTGAAATTATAGCACAACTGTAGAAGGTTAATGGGGATGAATGAAAGATGCGACGATTTGCAAAACATAAATGTAAAATTGCTCATCGCATAATTTAAATAAAACGATCGAATATCCTTTGGCAAACACTCGATTTTACAACGTAAGTAAAATGAATGTGTATAATGGAAAGATTGCGATTTTTTATTTCATTACTTTCGATATATGGGAATCACGGTCTTGTCAAAATCAGTTATGCTGGTTGTTCATCCTATTATTCATTAAATAGAAAAAAATAAAAACAAATGTGAATGAAATAAAACGAATGTCTATTTCGTTAACAATGAGTGAACCAGCATCTATTTCATTTAAAAGCACGATAAACCATGCACTTTCATCAAATTGCCGCGTTCAAAACAAATGGCCTAACAATTAGCAATCACAAGATCAAAAATATCTATCTACATATCCCATTCAACCATTCATTCAATCAATCCATTTTAACACATTTTAACTACATGTAGATATTCATAATTTAAATTCTCTTTTTAAAGAAAGGGTGGCCCTGAAAAGGGCCGTTGACAGACGTGTTGCTTGCGTTCTTAGCTGCTCGGAGAAATAGGATCCACTTGGTGACTACTTGGGGGACTGAAAAGGACTGGTTTAGCCCTGAAAAGGGCTGTGGACGATTCGTTACCCAAAGTATACGATTATGTGCTTAATGAAAGCAAAAGAAATTTCCGAAAATATACGCATATGATACTACAACTACTTATTGACAGTTTATCGTAACTTTTTGCAAATATGGATGTTTATACTGCTTGTATCTTATTCTAGGGAGTTTTATGTAGACGGGACTTCCTCTTCACAATGTAATTATATATTTTCTGTTTTGTAGGTTCCCGTGGGTAAGATACCAACAAGAACAATACGGCCCATCCTAAAGGGCACAGACCCATCAGTGGCGTTCTTCAAGTTATAGCCCATGGAGATATAGTTTGTGAATCTTGCCTACACAGCTGCTCAATACAAGTGCAAACTACGAAATAATAACCCTAATATAATATAGATAAATGTTTGGCATGCATTGTGTTTTTGTTTCATTGTTAAATTATTTGATAACTTATAATAAGCAGATAAGTTGCTTTTCAGGTATTAAGCGGCGATGTAGGACTGAAAACCCGGGACTGAAAACCAGCGTCACACATGTACATTTTCTCGGATATTCCTCCCACGTGCTCCATAAGCAGATATACATACGTTTGCATGTTTTAATTTTGATTTGATTTGATTTTTTGAATTACACGAATTAGATAAAGTCTTTCAAATGTCACCAGTCTTTGGGGGTGAGATTTCATGTAGGAATATTAGAATTAGAATAAGATTTATTACGACTGTACGATCTGTTTTGTTTGCATCGTTCATTGTATAACGTTGATATAACACAAGGGCAGCATTGGAATTACAGAATTGTGCGATTCCCTACCTCCCATTCATAGATTTAGTCTCTGGCCATGGTATTCAAAATTATATTTGTTCTGTCATTCTGATTTCCCGTGTCGGGACATTCTGACCTATAGGAGTCTCACTTTATCTAACCCTTTGGTATTCCAAAGGATAAAACTTGCTGTGGATCACACAATGGTGTCGGGAGATTAAACCAGTCAGTGAATGTTCCGATCGTCGCAACATTCGAAACACCGAGAGATTTAACGGATTCATACATGCATACTGTACATTGTATATTCAGCACAGTATGCATGTACATTCCATATATCCTTCTAATAATAATTGCTGCATGTGTAAACCTGTGAAACCTCTCGGTCCATCGGATGTTGTGACGATCGGAACATTTTAATCTCCCGATACTGGAAAAAAGATTTCAAACACATGTTTCATTAAATAGGAGTCCATGCGTCCTGAGCCTTATGTGACTGGCAAATAAAATCAGCACGGAAAGTGCATCCTTGAATTCCGAGGTTGGGTAGTAAACTTTCCCCTTTAATTCAGATAGAATTATCTATCATATCTGTTTTCCTGTTAAGAATCACGATTCCGGATAAAGAATGTGGGGAATTTTCATACTTTATCTTTCCGTTCTTAATATATTGTATAATACATTTGTATTCTGTTTTGCGGGTTCCCATTGAAATTGGTTACAACACAGGCAATATATCGCAGGTTAAATGAGTGTTCAACAATTAAACACGGCGGTCTTCATTTTATAGTTTATGAAAATTGCCTCAAGTACAATGTCAAAATCTCATGATGATTTCTTCCGACCTATGTTTACTGAGAAGAGGCGAGAGAGGGGTACGCAGTTGCTTGAAGCAAGCATAAACTATGAAAAATCCATAGTCCGACAATTAATTAATTGGCACGAATCTGTTTATTGTTATTGTTACTTGATTAGACGGATTTTCAGATATTATCTGCATTGAGATGGCTGATTATAAGGCATGAATATTTTTTCCAGTTATGTTAATTGTTATTTTATATGTTTGAAATATTTATTAATCCATCCATTTTTTTTTGATGAACTTTTCAAAGCGACTTTTGGTTTCATCTCTGTGTTTTATTTATAATAGTTTTTAACAGAGATATGACTAGCCTATTTATAAGGAATTCCATATAGCCTATAATTGATTTTAATTCATAAACTTTGCTGATAATTGATTTAAGTGTAGAAATGGCAACGCTCCCGAAGAGTGCATGTGTGCCTGGCTGGATCGCCAATAGAATTGCATGCTTTGTTTTGTTTTGATAGTTAGTTTAGAACTTTTGTCACGTGAAGTATTCAATCCATATACGCAAACGTGCGTGTACTTTGTAGGGCTTTGAAGTCTCTGGTAACATTAATTTGTAGGGTTTCGAAGCCATTTCCACCTCCTCCGGTATTCTTGCTATGGGAGAGGTTTTTCAAAAATAATTATAAACTTTTGAGACCTTTGGGGGTATAGGATACGCTAGATCATGGGCTTTCAACTGAAAGCCCATGGCTAGATCAAGTCACATATCCTTATATATTTAGTTTTTTTCCTGAAGGATAAGAAAATAAAAATTCAAACATAGAGAGGCAAAGACGTGAAAATGTGGGAAGTTTTAATATTTAATTTATGCTTTTCTTTCATTCAAATGGCGACCCTCGAATATAATTGCAATCGACTTCCATTGCATTCGAATATTTATACACGTATGGATGTGGGTTAGAATAAAACATTAAATCACTTTTGAGATTGAGAATATTAGTCATGTGATATTCTATCTGTAATTTTTAACTTTATTTATTTTTAATTGTTATTACCATACTGATATTATTTTTTTGTTTCCTTTTGTTATCGTACCTAAAAAAGGTGCGATATTGTCGTCAGCTTGGCGGGCGGGTGGCGGGTGGCGGGCGGCGGGCGGCGGGCGGCGTTTCACTTTTCACTACAGGAATCGATGCAACAAATGTTTCTGATTTCGAATGTATTGCAACCATTTTTTCGAAATATTAATTTGTTGTATATATCTTAATGTCACTGAGGATCCTTTTTATGTTACGACCGTAATAAGTGACCTATTGTTATAGTTTTCAACTTTTTGTGGGCGGTGTTCGTTTGGTGGTCAGCTTCTGTAACAAATGGTAGGTTGTACCTTGTTTGTTTTGTAAACATCAAAACACCACTAGGCATTGGACAATGGAGAGTTCTCATTTATTAACGGTGATTCAAATTCGGTCATCATATACACCCTTGGTATACGCAGCTAACGAAAATTGACCGGTACGGGTCAAAAGCTGGACCGATACGGGTTAACGGTTTTATTTGAATTTAAAACAGCCATAACTTGCTCAATATTGACTTCCTCGTGTCTAATTTGAAATATATGATGCCTCCCGATGCTTTTAAGTACCCCAATTTTTTACAGATTTTTAAACGGACCAAAACTCTCTAAATGCGCATTTATGTTCGGGGCAATAGAACCGGTCCGTCTTCTCGCTGCAAGCAGGAGGAAATTCTTTGTCACAAAGTTTGGCATTTTTTATAAAATCGAACGCGCGTCATTGAAACTCACAAGATGTAAATATCATGTCATTCATCATACCTTGATGGGGAAAAATAGATCGTATATGTTAAAAGTCAGGGCCGTCAGATGGGGGGGGGGTGCGATGGGTGCGACCGCACCCCCCTTTGTTACCCCCCCCCCAAAATAAATTTGAAAAAAAAAATTTGAAAAGAATTTTTTTTTGAAAAATAATTTTTTTGTAATTTTATTTTCATTGACTCATACACTTTGAAAGTACCCAGAAAGCACCAAATAGTATCTTAAAAGTGTAAAATGATCTAGGGGTATTGGCCACCCCTCACACCCCCCACAAAACAATGGAAAAGTTCTAAATTTATTTTAGTGTTTGTCTCAGACACTTTTAAAGTGCCCAGACATCATCAAATAGCTCCTTGATATAGTTAGTGTTTCTGGGGGACTTGCTCCCCCTCTTGCATCTTGCATAATCCCCCACCCCTCTGGCGCCCCCCCCCCCCCCCCCCTTGACCCCCCCCCCCCCAAAAAAAAATTGTGATTTTCTCAAATTCTTTAATTGACTCATACAATTTGAAAATGACCAGAAAGCACCAAATAGCGTCATAAAATTGTAAAATTTTCTAGGGGGAGTGGGCCAACCCTCACACCCCAAACAAAACAATGAAAAAGTTCTGAATTTGTTTTATGTATTGTCTCAGACACTTTTAAATTGCCCAGACATCATCAAATAGCTCCTTGATAAAGTTAATGATTCTGGAAGACTAACACTTACTCGCCCTCTGGCATCCCCACTCCACCTCCCCCTCTGGCAGCCCCCCCCCCCCTTAACACCCCCCCCCCAAAAAAAAAAATTGAGATTTTTCAAATTTTTTTATTGACTCATACATTTTGAAAGTACCAAATAGCATCTTATAATTGTAAAATTTTCTTGGGAAATATGCGCTTTTAGGCTCAGACACTTTTAAAGTGCCCAAACTTCATCGAATAGCACCTTGATGTTGTAAATTTTGATATGGGGGACAAACACTTGCTCCCCCTCTGGCACCCCAGCCCCACCTCCCCCTCTGGCACCCCTCCCCCCCCCCCTTTGACACCCACAAAATTTGAAAAAAGTTGTGATTGTTTTTCAATGTTTTTATTGACTAATACCTTTAAAAGTGCCCAGAAGCACCAAATATAATCTTTAAATTGTAAAATTTTTCAGGAGAGTTAGCCACCCCTCACATCCCCCACAAAACAAAATAAAATATTCTGTATTTCATGTATTGTCTCAGACATTTTTTAAGTGCCCAGACATCATCAAATAGCACCTTGATATGGTCAATGTTTCTGGGGGACAACCACTTGCTCCCCTACTGGCACCCCACCCAACTTCACCCTCTCATCCTCTTTGACACCCCCAAAAGAATTTGAAAAAAAAATCACATTTTTCTTACTCATAACGCACAGGCGTACCAGATGGTTGCAAATTCGCTCCAAATACAACCAACTTTCAAAATTTTCCTGGGGGAGAACCCCCATACCCCCCTAAATGTTCGGTTTTTATTCACTCAACTCTTATTCTTGTGGTGGTGGCGAACTACTTAGAAACTTACACTTTGAAAGTGCCCAGAAAGCACCAAATAGCATCCCAAAACTGTAAAATTTTCTAGGGAGAGTGGGCTGCTCCTCACCCCCCCCCCCACAAAACAATTGGAACGTTTGGAAGTTGCATTTGTTAATTCCAAACCAATATAGGGAGTAACTGACCCCCCCCCCCTCTGTCTTGCGCGATTTGATTTACGCGGCAAAAAAATTGACAATTATATATTCTCTTTAGTAAGCTAAAAACCGCACCCCCCTTAGAGAAAAGTGTCTTACGGGCCTGAAAGTACTAAATAAAAGTTATCGTGAAAATGAGAGAAAAGAGCATAAATGCGAATTTAGAGAGTTTTGGTCCGTTTAAAATTCTGTAAAAAATTGGGGTACTTAAAAGCATCGGGAGGCATCATAACCCGTACCGGTCCAGCTTTTGACCCGTACCGGTCAATTTTCGTTAGGTGCGTATACCAAGGGTGATATAGAGGTCGTGGGGGCAGATAGATATCAGTGCGAAGTATACCCCGGAAACTGTATTGGCAACTTTTTAATTGGTATGTATTCTAGTTTATACCAGTCTAGTTAGAGTAAGAGGCAGAGGTCCAAGCGCATTACGTGCATTGTTATCGCTCATATACCTTTCACCCGATGTAGACTGGGTGTGGAGAGAACATTTGTCAATCAGACTGCCTAAACGGCCTATATATATACCTTTCCACAAAGTCAGCTCATGAATATTATAATGAGCCGCTTAAAAATCTATGACGTCAACGATGGAAACTTTTCCCGCGAAAGCACAAATCCGGTTGAGTTACATGTAAAGCTCTGGGTACTTTCAGTCAATTTATCTGCTTCAAAATGGTAAGTTATCATAAAATAATCATCGATTTGATATTATACATCACATTCACATATGTTTATGCCCTTTTGGTAATAATATTATTGAACCAAGGTTAGTAATTGACAAGAGATTCATTGCCGGTCATTGATCTGTTGACAGTTATCCGTCTCGGTAAGTGTACCCGTGGTATATGTTCCGGAGGGGGCCCTCTCATGTACTTTAATTATTGATTTGTATAGTTACCCTAATTACAATACAAGTTCATAATAACGATTGCTAATATCCATTACAAATATCATATTCACCTGGTCAAATCAGATTGAGAGCCAATTCTTTACTGAGAGAGGTTATTGTATTGGATATATTCCAAGGATTAACGGTAAGCTATTTTCTAGTCTTGCTTAAAAGACTCTGTACCCCCCCCCCTTTATCCTTCTCTCTAGGTGTATATTGCCCGGTAAAGAGAGTGAAGGTGACGGGGGGGGGATGGACACGGTCTTTGAGCAAGACTAGCTATTTTCCGAGGAAATAAATTTAATATTAAATCCCCATATATAAAAAGATTTGTGAAGGAATTTCCAAGGTAAATATGTCATTCACACCATTATACTGGACGGTGTTTTTCAAATGCCATATTGCATACTAGTTTTACAGATGTATTCACCGGGAAATATGAGCATCGTGCGATATATATAGGTTATTTACTGGGAGGGATTGAATATGGGTTTTATTCCGAGGGACAATATGATATTGACCGAAGGGTAATATGATATTGACCGAGGGAGCGCAGCGACCGAGTGTCAATATGATATTTCCCAAGGTCAATATCATATTTTCTGAGGAATGAAACCCATATTCAATCCCGACCAGAAATAACCTATTTATTCCATGATACATTCCTCTAAAATGTTACATTTTGAAAATGCTTTTATCAATTAGCTAAGGTTAGAAATAACAGGAAAAACCAAAAATAGGTTAGTACGTTCCAATACGATTTTTTCCCGGGGACAATACGATTTTTTCATGTGATACGCTCCAATACGATTTTTTCCCGGGGACAATACGATTTTTTCATGTAATACGATTCAATACGATTTTTATTCCTTCATATTTCCCTGGGAAAACAGTAGTATTATGGAATAAAAAACTTATATACCATGATTTGTGTGAAGATCGTATATCATATGGTACGAGATAAATAGTTCGCATTAATAATCCAAGACTCACAAAAATGGTATTTAAAATCAGAATATATGATATACGCTACGATATTTCTTTGAAGTCTTTCCAGTGATCATTATTCAAAACCGATCGCCACATAACTAATTTATCCCATGACAAGTGAGGTTTCACAAGTGAAGTTTTCAGGACACGCTGCATATTCAGGTTTGTTTTCTAAGCGTTCTCATTATTTTCGAAATGTAAAGAACAAACTCTACTCAATGAAGTTAATTGAAACTTTTTATCTTCAACCCTATGCATCGCAATAAGCCATTTGTTTTTCATACTTCCTGGCACTTTAATATATGTGACAAATTTCTCATCAACCTTCGCTTGTCCCATAAGACGTGCACATCGGTACAATGCAATTTATTCCCGATTTATTTTGTTTGGGATAGTTGTTCTCATCTTTATTCAAATGATATCGATGGTATCCTGCTGGATCCTAAATAAAAGAAAAGTTCATGTTATGCAGTTGCATACATTTATCTTTGCTGTACAGTATTTGTAAATATTTATCTATGATATGTTGACATTGCTGATCGTTATTGACATCGCTGATGGCGAATAAATACCAAAAGGTAACGATATCGTATACGTACTATGAACTTTCATTTGGTAATTAATAAAGTAATGGTTTAAGTCTAGCTTTTTGGATAGAAAATTTGGCTTCGAAGTTATCTTTTTAATAGCCAATGGGCGTTCTCCAAGTTTGAGGGATGAAATGAAGGTTATTTAATTAGGCCCAGTTGCGTTTAGCGAGAAACCCGTTATACGTTTTACTGAAATGGCAACTGGAAAAAGTTCCAATTAAAAGAAAGTTAGTTTAGTCATGGGCTTTCATGATCTTGAAAGCCCATGGTTTTAGTTACCATAACATATCCATGCTTTTGAAAATATTTTGTTAATATGTATTATGGAGATGGGATCGATCCTCAATAACAAAATGTCAAACAAATCGTGTTTCAATTCGATTGGTTTCGTTTGCGAAATGTTACTTATGGTGAATTTCTGATGGAACTTCTTACTACGACATATAACAATTTAACAGGATATTGTATGACCACTATCAGATAATTAACAGAGTTGTTTGTAACTTCACCATTTACATTTTTTGTTTACAATCGCACGAGATATGTGAGCCCGGGTATGTGAAGCTGATCTCAGAAGTCTTAATAAACAATAGTGCGGTCAAAAAATGATTAATTTAAATGACATAAGGTTCAGAATGAAAGTGCCCTGTCCATATTTCATATTTGATTAAAAACAATTAGTGCCTTGGGCAAATAGAATCCCTTTTATTGTAGTTTATTCAAAATATTCCTATGCTGGCTGTACTAATTCTTCAAAACTTTCAGTCATTGACGTCATTGATTTGACTCATTTGCATACAACCAATCAGCGCGCCGGAAATTATCGATTTTCTTTACTTTGTGGAAAGGTTAGCCGAACCGAATCTGTCAACCTGTGCATGAGTTATCGCACGGACAGATGTACGATCTCCCTGGATAATCAATATTTCTATATAACATTATAGGTTGAGTTATGATATCTTATAACATTGGCGAGTCTTCAACAGCTTTATTCTCAACAACGTCAAAATGAAATTGTACCTCATCGTCAGAATCTTGATAATATTATTTTTCTCTTTCGTTATTTACTTGTACTATTACAATAAAGATGATCTGGCAAAAAAGAAAAATTTAAAACAACCAGAACAGGAGGATGACCCCGATTCGATGGATTTCCAAAATCATAAGAAACAATACATTTCAACGGAGGATACATTCATTTGGACAAACTCGATGACATGTGACAAAGAATCTGGATATCATACTTGCGTTAACTGCCCTAATGGTAAATATGTATCAGGGTATGACGTAATACAGTCTCATCCTGGAGTCAACTGTTCTCATAGGACCTGCCACAAGATAAACCCAGGAAGACAACCTGTTAAATATCGGCAACCGAAATACATCAGGCCTCTGTCACCGATTGAAGACATGGTTACATTTGCGGTTAAAACTTCTAAACGATTAGATCTCGTCAAGCGGTTATTACTCAGTGTATGGGAATTCTATCCCAATATGAAATGCATTGTCATCGATGACTTTAACGAGGACTTTGCAAGGAACGCTGACCTTCAACACTTCTTTAGAAATGCAACAAATGCGATATACCATCAGGCACATGATAATGCAGGTATAAGTTATGGTAGGAACCTTGCATTAAAGTTTGTAAAAACAAAATATGTGTTCCTCACTGATGATGATATGGTCTTTAGTAGTAAGACAAACATTACTAAACTTGTTGACTTGCTAGAGCATACTGATTTAACAATCGCTGGTGCGACATGCAAACCCAATCACCCCTTTGAAGGTGTATTAATGGTTCGTCCAACATATCCAAATGCACAAAATACATCAACAACAACATCTTCCAATGAAACAGTGGACCTACTGCAATATCCATTTGTGTATTTTGAAAGATTACAGTGTTTTGGCCGATGTTACGTCACAGATATAGTACTGAACGCATTTCTGGCTCCCTTAGAGCAGCTGCTAAAGATGGGGGGTTGGGACGCAAGTATAAAAACACAAGAACATATAGATTTCTTTTTGACAGTTCGCAAATTTGGATTGAAAGTTGCCGATTGTTTCGATGTCAATGTACTTCACAGACCACCGGCAAAAAATCCCCTTCGCAACAAGAGGAAGAAGAATTCAAGTATTTATTTCAATCTGATCAGGCAGAAGTGGAATTTTACAAAATGGTTCAATTGTAAGCCGAGAAGATTTTCCAACCAAAAGATGAAATTTCCAGACGATTGGAATTGCAGCGATACGCTTAAATTTGACAAACTGTGAGACTTGGCGAATAAAAACGATCAAATGCATAGAAACAAACGATCCAAGACCTATAAAACGGTATTCTACGTGAAGTATTGTTAGACAATATATGTAAATATGAGTTGGTAGAGATAGATGGTAGTGACATCACTCATAAGCCTCAAAATCACCCTTGATATATGCAGCTAGCGAAATTGGACCGGTGTGTCAGAATAAATAAAGTCTCCTTGAATATATGGTCCGGGGCACCATTCACACTAGGACACCCACTGCATGAAAGAGATGTCTTTGCATTGAAATACATCATAGAATTTCCCTGTATTACTTAGAAATACACCATAATAATTAGTTCTACAGTGATCTGCATCCAGTAATACAAGTAAATGAAAACTGACATATTCGTGAAAATGCACTCTTTTTAATGCATGATTTGCATAGACGGATATTGCTTAACACAACATTGGTATCGTTGGGTGTCAATAAATACAATGGACACATATTTTTCAATATCAATAAATACATTGCTTTTATTGCATTGCATATAAAAGCATCAATCTACGCAGCTTTTCCATTTGACAGTATCAGGTAATATTAATGTTTGCATTATAGGGTATATATCTATACATGGTTTGCATTATCAGGTATTTATCTATGCATGGTTTGCATTATCAGTTATATATTTATGCATTGTTTTCATTATCAGGTATTAATCTATGCCTGGTTTGCATTATCAGGTATTTTTCTATGCGTGGTTTGCATAAAGAGGTATTTATCTATGCGTGGTTTGCATTATCAGTTATATATCTAAATATGGTTTGCATTATCAGGTATCTATCTACGCATGGTTTGCATTATCAGTTATATATTTATGCATTGTTTTCATAATCAGGTATTTATCTATGCGTGGTTTGCATTATCAGTTATATATCTAAATATGGTTTGCATTATCAGGTATTCATCTACGCATGGTTTGCATAATCAGGTATTTATCTATGCGTGCTTTCCATTATCAGTTAGATATCTATCCATGGTTTGGATTATCAGGTATTTATCTATCCATGGTTTGCATTATCAGGTATTTATCTATCCATGGTTTGCATTATCAGGTATTTATCTATCCATGGTTTGCATTATCAGGTATTTATCTATGCATGGTTTGTTTTATCAGGTATTTATCTATGCGTGATTTGCATCATCAGGTATTTATCTATGCATGGTTTGTTTTATCAGGTATTTATCTATGCATGGTTTGCATTATCAGGTATTTATCTATGCATGGTTTGTTTTATCAGGTATTTATCTATGCGTGATTTGCATCATCAGGTATTTATCCATGTGCAATTTGTATTATAAGGTATCTATCTTTACGTGGTTTGCAATTGTCAAGGATATATCTATGCATTGTTTGTATTATCAAGTATCTATCAAAATTATGTTTGCATTATCAGTTATATATATAGGAGTTGTTTGCACTATCAGGTATATACATTGTATATCTACGGCAATTTGCATTGTCAGGTATATATATAGGGAGTAGTTTGAATTATTTGGTATGCATCGATGAAGCTTCTGCTCCTTTTACTGTACTTTTATTGTACCTAATAATATAATATTTAACCACAAGTTTGTGTTCGTTTTTATTATGTCCCCACCACATAGTTTGGGGCCATATTGTCGGCCTAGGCGCGTCTGTCTGTCTGTCCGTCTGTCCGTATGTCCGTCTGTCCGTACGTCCGGCAGTTTTCTCCAAAACCGCTACAGATATCACCTTCAAATTTTCAGGGATAACTTATGAGTGCATCTAGATGTGGATGAAAAAAATTTAAATCGATACCTACTTCCTGTCGGCCATTTTGAAGTCAAATGCTAAAATCCTTGTCTGCAAAATGGCTTCACAGTTGCTTCTGAAACTTTAATATCTTGTCAGCTCACTTCATTCTAGATCTGATTAGGTTTTGGACCTGTTAGCTCAGTCATATCAGCCATTTTGAATGTTTAAGAAAAGTTAGCGCACGATAATACTTTGTATCATATTGAATGGTGTTTTTCACTTTTCATACTTCAACTATTTTGTAGCTTTATAAATAATTTCAGGTGTACTTTCAGGTGTACTATTGTTAACAGTAATTACATGTGATATTTTGTAAAAATAAATCAGCAAAAACTCATAATCACTTTTTTATTGTCGGCCATTTTGGATTTTTCCGTCCTAAAATCTTATCTGTAAAGTCTTGTCTTCGCGTTTTCAGGTGAACCGTTTGGTAGATCAATTTCAAATTTTCAGGGATGAATGGGTTCTGCTTAGCATAGGCGTCGCCAGGGGGTGCAATGGGTGCGATCGCACCCCCCCCCCCCCCCCTATAACCAATAATAATAAAACCATGAGATAGAAGAAAAGAGCTTTAAAATGCTTTTTATTTGAAGCTTCTATTCCAGTTGTTTTCTTAGCTTGGACATTTTTACTGAAATAAACAATGTCATCAAATGACCAGTTCATTAGCTGTTTTAACAATATTAAACATTCATCGAAGTATTCTGATATCATCACAAGGTCAAATCTCCTGTCCATTTCCTGAATTATCTTCTTAACCTTAGTAATATTTTTAGCATACGTTGGTTCCATTCCTAGGTCAAATAACTGTATATGCACACACACTTCATTAGATTCAGTTATTGGTATTTTGTTCGTTGAACTTTCCATAGTTGAGAGAAAATCTATATTGTCAATACCAAAGCAGTTCTTTCCCATTGTTCTGTAATATTCAAATGCCGAGATAAAATTATATGTTGGGTCTCGTAACATTGCAATACTTGCCTTCCCTTCTGGCTTGAGCACATCAAATACTTCATCACTTAGCCCGAGGTGTTGACAAATTATATCATACGTGGAATGTGGAGCTTTCACTACTTCATAGGAAAATCTTCTTGAACAATCGAGGCCAGCCAGTGACTTATTTTGTACAATTCAAACGACAGATTTGTTGTGTCTCCATACCTCATCAATTTGCCCTGCAGTGTGCTATTCCCAGTTTTATGGATTTTCAAAAAGTATATACTGTTATGGGGTATATTCTTTTAATTGCAGAGGGAATTCTCTGAAGATGTTGATCCACGTGTATCTTTTAATGATGTAGACTTCTTTGAAACTGTTGATCCAACTTTTCCACTAGTTGAAAGCTTTGACTCGCGCGACCCCTCCCCCCCCCACTGGCCCAAAATTCTTTTAGAATTAAAATCATGCAGTCTTTCACTATTCCGAGGCTCTGAGCACGATTCAAATGATTTTGGGCCAAAGTTGTCAAAAGTGAACCCCCCTGGAATTTTTCAAAAAATGAACCCTCTCCTTTGGCAAATCATGGCTAAGAGCCTGCCTTTGCCAGTTCAGGCCTCCTAGACTTCCACTTACCACGGTTCTCGCAACGCAAACATCGATTCTTTAGTCGCAAACCGCCAGTTCCTCTATCCCGAACATAAAATGTTGCAGCAGCTACAGTTCTGGTATTTTTTTTAATCTTTTCCAGTTTTTGTTCGTTTCCGTCTTGATAAACTTCCCGTAAGGTAACCAGCTTGCTTTCAATTAATATTTCGTGGATAACTACTTCTAATAATAATTCTAAGACCAATTTTGTTACAGGGTGAGCGAATGGTGTTTTTAAGTGGCAATGACACATACAATCCAACTTTTATACAAGGCATTAACATGACAAAATGTTGCTCACATTTTTATTAGTTCAATCTTACTGCCAAGTAATTTATTACAAATGCCTAGAACCTAATGATATATTGGCACTAGTCTGCACTTACATCGTAAAAATTTCAAGTTGAACAGTAAATCAAGTTTCCTTTGAAATTCGATGACAATATTAAAATCGTGCTCGCCCGCCAAGCAGCTCAAGACGACGACAATATAGTATCACTTTAAACAGTGCGATAAAATCATGTGTACATTATAACTGCCTCTAGTTTTTAAACACTTCAGGCATCAGTTCTAACCAATACAAATGCAGTGTGCACTTTAAAACTACACAGTTAAAGATAACATTCAAAATAACAATACAATACATTTGTGTTTTAACAGAATTTCGAGTGCTAAGTTACAAGCCAAAAAATCGAGGACATTGAACGATCGGCGTCTCTTGCCACGTAAACTGGGTCGAGAGGAATCCATTGCTAAATCGTTAAATTCATAAAGTTAATGATATGACAAGGGAGTAGTTTCTAAACAATATTCTTAGGATCATTATACTGGAACTAGAATTAGCGCATCATACATAGAGAAAGGTACATGTATTATACAGTTTATGTAGCTTAGATTGTCATTATGCAGCACCTCGTGCCAATGTATCTTTAACATTCCTGGCCCTCGCCTATTTTCGATGTGATATAAAATATGGTATGCATGCCAAAGTGTATGCACAATCTTTCATATCCTTTAACTTAGCGCCTTAAAAGAAAACTATGTCTGCTTTGTACTTTAGAACTAATATAATCAATAAATCATTTCGATATTTGAATCTTTCAACCGTTGTTAAAAACCGTGTTAAAGATAAGTGATAATTTATTATTAAGGGCGTTTAAAATTCTGTCAAGAAAGGCATTCAAATACTTTTCATATATAACTAACATGACTAAGCGCTGTGTCTTTTGAAAAAAAACGTGTGTAAATAAATAGAATGTACCAGTAAATACCTCTTAGAAATATGTTTGCAAGTTGGATAGGCAATCTAAAACTGATTTCTTTTAAGGAAGATGGAGCTACAAGCATATTTTAAATTGGGCACAAATATAAATTGGTAAGATTTTTTGGACAATTTGACACATACACTTCTTTGGATTTAATCACCAGTCGAGTGGATTTGAAAATTATAAGATCATCAACGGAAAACATTTTCTTAACATCATTCTTTTATGTTTTCAGAGCAGGCCTTACAACATTTCTCATGCTCAGGGTTGTAAACAAAACTACAATATGGCTAAACCGTGTATCAAAGTGGCATCTATGGACGTCAGTTGTGACACACATGCTTGGAAAGTGAAGGAGAAACATGGAGAAGAATATGGCTTTGAACAACGATTTGGAGTCCAATTTGACGAAATTGAGAAGCAAGAAGCAGATGTTGTCAATCTACAAGAAATTCGATTTCCGGAAAATCTAGAGATTATCAAGGAAAGGAAAGGAGAAAAGTATAATGTTCACCATTTCTATAATAATAAGGATGGAATGAGTTTCCATAGCTTAATATGTGTCCGGAAAGATATTCATTGCGAGTGGAAGGATATAAGTTCCAAACATTATTGGACGACGATTGATAAGAATACCAGAAAACCAATGCTAAGTTCTGATCCAAACGCTAGGGTTGAAAAGAATGAAAGTGAAAATATTAAAGGAGATCCCCATGGGCGATGTGTGGGGGTAGTAGTTTTAGAGCACAAGAAGACCTCTAAAAAGCTTCTTATTGCTTCCGTACACGTTGTACCATTTGGTCAGACGAAGGCAGCCCAGCAGATGGCGAGCTTAAGTTTGGCAAATATGGCGTGTGATATCACTGGCGAGGACTGTCCGGTTATTTTGGCTGGTGACTTTAACATATTTAACGATGAGCGAGAGGACGGTACATTTCAGTTGATCAACAAATATGCCAAGTCACTTTCCCTCAGAGAAATACCTTTAAAAAAGATGACCATTCCCGATATGGATGATGTAATTGATCCAGAACAAATCGGCACGTTCAACCCATGGTCCACTGACACGAATGCTGAAATGGTATACAAACAACCCTTGGGTTACTCGAAATTGGATGCCATATTTGCATCGACTTCGTTGGAGTGCAAAGATGGTGTCACTGTTTATCCAGTTCTAATGAGAAAGGGTAAAGGTGCATCAATGGACCTTAATGACCCATCTAAAATGAGCGATGAAGACAAGAAGACCCACACTAAGTTACGGTACATGTTCAAAGATAAACTGGCATCAGATCATTTTCTCCTCACTGCCAAATTCACTTTCAAAATAGAAAGTGCAATTGAGAAAAAATGAACACAAATGAAAACTCTTGGTTCCTGGATGAATGGCCATCATTGCAAGGACGTTATGCTTTTATATAGAACCCCTATAGAACACAAGCAAATATATACATTTTATCTACATCTGCAAACCAATTGCTAGAAGAGAGAACATTTACCAAGGAGAGGTTTGCACACTGGGTTTGGTTTTGGAACATCCCCTGCAAGATTGAAAAGCAACAGACACATAATTTTGCTGTGTGACTGTCAATCGACTTTAAGCTTAACATCATGGCTATACCATCAGCTTTTGGATGCCTCTTTTAGAATCACCAAACCTAAGAACACTGACAAAGATACACAGAACATAAGAAATAGCCACAAAGAGATCTACAACTCCCAACAAGGACAAATGTGCACTTAGGGTCAAGGTCATCTACAACTCCCAATAAGGATAAATGTGCACTTAAGGTCAAGGTCATCTACAACTCCCAACAAACACAAATGTGCACTTGAGGTCAAGGTCATCTACTGAAGGAATAAAGAGAAACGTACAGACAGCTCAAACAAGGAAGCAGCTAAAATAGCAAATTATCTACTAGTATAGGTCGCTCATTTAACTAAATATGAGTCTTACAAAATATCAAAGACAACGTTAACAGTCGTGAGATGGGAGATATATGGGAGTTATATTTACATATGCAGATTTACATGGATATCAGCATTTAATATAAAATTACAGGGTGGTCAAAAACTCGCCACAACTTTTGAATATTTTATTTAATTCCCACCTACCTGCCCGCTTTAGTTGAGCCGCAGTCACCGGAACAGAGTACAGGGTAGAGTTGTCCGGTGCCTGTGATTGGGTGCTTATACACCTGGTCTCCGGGAGATCTGATCAAAACCCTATATTCACAGGGATCGAAGTGCACCAGGACTTAGTCTATTATCAGGATTGGCATCAGGCTGTATCAACTCACAAAGATTCTCCTCCAAAAAGTGACGTCATCAACTGGTCTGTGTGAGAGCACCATCGTGTTGAAATATCAATATCTGACCTTCATGATAGTCCATTTGTCATCCATATACATCCAATAGTGAACCTAGAAATTGTTAAAAGTACGATGTTTTATGGTCGATTTATGATAATAAGGGTTTTCTGAAGTGATTTAACTGGGTTGCCGAAAAAGTTTGTTTGGGGAAAAAATGATATAGGCTGATTAGGGAGGGGTGCAATCGCTTAACATGGCGTTGACTATGACTTAGCATTGGGATATCACCATATACCTAGTATGTTACCATGGGAATAGATACAAAATTTTTCCCCAAAGTTATTTTTTTGGCAACCCAGCTAAATCACTCCAATAATCCCTAATGATAGTATTTACACAGAAAAACATCATACTTTTAAATATTAATACGTTCAGAAAATGACAAATGGACTATGATGTCTTTTAATCGTGATGTAATTTTTGAAAATACGTTTAATAACTAAGATGAAGTAGATGGATTGCCAATTTAATTATACAGAGACTACTAGTATGCACTATGCATACATCTTTTTTCATGCTCATATCTACTGGGTTGTTGTAACTCTCATATAGCTCTATTGAAACATATTGTAACAAACTAGCCGATTTGTGGTAGTGTGAGGGCTAGGTTACTTTGGGATTTCCTGGTACACGTTAAATGTACTTGTGTTTTACAGCAATTACAACACGACAAACAATATAGATTTATTTCGCATATATTATAACATTAATTATACACAAATAAATTCAGAATGTCCAAATAAACTTGTTGTTGTTAATTATATACGTCCACTCTCTGGTACAATAATAGTTCAAAGTAGAATTCTATTCAAAGTTCACAGTGGCCAAACTGAATCCCAATGATGACTGCAATGCTGGCCTAGGTGCAAGGGTTACTTGAGGTTCCTGGTTAGTAGAGTCCCCTTCAGTCCTCATACACACACGGATGCATATAATCGCGATCAAACAGGTCACTATGAATAAAACACTGACTAGGACCAAGGCGAAGAAAGGAACATCCAATTCCATGAATTAGGTTTATGAAGGCTGGACACCACTTCTTTAAGCTCTATGCTGGGGATAGCTTCACCCTCTTGAAGTGCTGTCCAGTCCTGTAGATTCCCACGCAGCAAATCGACTAAGTTCTTCAGATAGCAGAAAACTTCTAAGTTTTGTAGATCCAAAATATCAGCTAAGTCTTGCAGTTAGCAAAAACGACTAAGTTTTGTAGTTCCAAAAATTCCTCTAATAAGCCAATATATTCATCCAGGTTGTCACATCAATGGCTTATAATCATCAATGGCTACTTCATCAGGCTAAGAGAAGTCAATAGTCAATAGTCAATGGTCAGTCATCCCATGTAGCAGATCGACTATGTTCTTCAGATAGCAGAAAACTTCTAAGTTTTGAAGATCCAAAATATCAGCTAAGTTTTGCAGTTAGCAAAAACGACTAAGTTTTGTAGTTCCAAAAATTCCACTAATAAGCCAATAAATTCATCCAGGTTGTCACATCAATGGCTTATAATCATCAATGGCTACTTCATCAGGCTAAGAGAAGTCAATAGTCAATAGTCAATGGTCAGTCATCCCATGTAGCAGATCGACTATGTTCTTCAGATAGCAGAAAACTTCTAAGTTTTGTAGATCCAAAATATCAGCTAAGTTTTGCAGTTAGCAAAAAGGACTAAGTTTTGTAGTTTTAAAAATTCCACTAATAAGCCAATAAATTCATCCAGGTTGTCACATCAATGGCTTATAATCATCAATGGCTACTTCATCAGGCCAAGAGAAGTCAATAGTCAATAGTCAATGGTCAGTCATCCCATGTAGCAGATCGACTATGTTCTTCAGATAGCAGAAAACTTCTAAGTTTTGTAGATCCAAAATATCAGCTAAGTTTTGCAGTTAGCAAAAACGACTAAGTTTTGTAGTTCCAAAAATTCCTCTAATAAGCCAATGCATTCATCCAGGTTGTCACATCAATGGCTTATAATCATCAATGGCTACTTCATCAGGCTAAGAGAAGTCAATAGTCAATAGTCAATGGTCAGTCATCCCATGTAGCAGATCGACTATGTTCTTCAGATAGCAGAAAACTTCTAACTTTTGTAGATCCAAAATATCAGCTAAGTTTTGCAGTTAGCAAAAACGACTAAGTTTTGTAGTTCCAAAAATTCCTCTAATAAGCCAATATATTCATCCAGGTTGTCACATCAATGGCTTATAATCATCAATGGCTACTTCATCAGGCTAAGAGAAGTCAATAGTCAATAGTCAATGGTCAGTCATCCCATGTAGCAGATCGACTATGTTCTTCAGATAGCAGAAAACTTCTAAGTTTTGTAGACCCAAAATATCAGCTAAGTTTTTCAGTTAGCAAAAACGACTAAGTTTTGTAGTTCCAAAAATTCCTCTAATAAGCCAATAAATTCATCCAGGTTTTCACATCAATGGCTTATAATCATCAGTTGCTACTTCATCAGGCTAAGTGAAGTCAATTGTCAATAGTCAATGGTCAGTCATCCCATGTAGCAGATCGACTATGTTCTTCAGATAGCAGAAAACTTCTAAGTTTTGTAGATCCAAAATATCAGCTAAGTTTTGCAGATAGCAAAAACGACTAAGTTTTGTAGTTCCAAAAATTCCTCTAATAAGCCAATAAATTCATCCAGATTTTCACATCAATGGCTTATAATCATCAGTTGCTACTTCATCAAGCTAAGAAAAGTCAATAGTCAATAGTCAATAGTCAGTCATCCCATGTAGCAGATCGACTAAGTTTTGTAGTTCCAAAAATTCCTCTAATAAGCCAATAAATTCATCCAGATTTTCACATCAATGGCTTATAATCATCTGTTGCTACTTCATCAAGCTAAGAAAAGTCAATAGTCAATAGTCAATAGTCAGTCATCCCATGTAGCAGATCGACTATGTTCTTCAGATAGCAGAAAAACAACTAAGTTTTGCAGATAGCAAAAATGACAAAGTTTTATAGTTCCAGAAAACTGCCTAAGTTTTGTAGTTCCAAAAATCCCGTAAATCAGAGCCACATAGTCCCGTTCGTCAAAAGTCAATGTGCTATCTGCTCCAACATCAGTGGCTTATAATCATCTAGGACTATCGGGCTAATAGTCAGCGAAAAACTTCCTAAGTTTTGTAGTTCCAGAAAACTTCCTAAGTTTTGTAGTTCCAATTGCTTCCCTCAATAAGCCAGTTTATTCATCTAGATTCCAACATCAGTGGCTTATAATCATCTAGGACTATCGGGCTAATAGTCAGCGAAACACTTCCTAAGTTTTGTAGTTCCAATTGCTTCCCTCAATAAGCCAGTTTATTCATCTAGATTCCAACATCAGTGGCTTATAATCATCTATGGTTACTACATCAGGCTAATGAAGTTCAATAGGCAAGTCAATCATCCATGCCATGAATTGATTAAGTTCTTCAGTTAGCAGAAACTTCCTAAGTTTTGTAGTTCCACGAATCATCTAAGTTTTGCAGTTAGCAAAAACGACAAAGTTTTGTAGTTCCAAAACTCCCGAATATCAGAGCCACATAGTCCCGTTCGTCAAAAGTCAGTGTGTCAGAAGCCCCCGAGTCACGTCCGCCACTGTATTTATACCCCAACATGTATGTAACATGTGTTTTGCACACGAAACTATCTGCCTAACCAATCATAGCTCACGAGCGGCTGATGCAATACCTGGCCAGTCACTGGAATCCCAGGCAGGATATCACTAGTGCATAATTAATTAATATGATGCAATGATGACATAACTTTTGCAGAAAATTAGCTTCACCTAACAATCACGATCTCTGTTTTTTAACACAGAACAAACATATATCTTGTAATTAACTAGCTAGATTAAGATATAAACTAGATAAATATAACAAAAATCAATCATCATTGGCTCTAATTATGGCGAAATTGCAAGGAAAAACGAGTTATTGAATGTAGGTCAACAGAGCTCTCTAATAGGAGGTGAGAAAATGCACACGAACGAAAGCAAAATAAATCTCCAAGAAAAGAGTAGTTTACACTATTCCCAGTACACCTAAAGTGTTCTATTCATAAATATAACTATATAAGCTGTCAACTGTGACTGGGAAACACTTTCCTACTGTCAAACCTGTCTAAAGTGTAAAACGGTACTGGACTCCAAAAATAAAATTTTGAAAAATGAAAAATTCGTTACACTCCTCCCAACCAATGATTTTGGTGTTAACAGCACCAAGCCTATGTTATAAAAAAAATAACGAATTTTTCCTAACTGGCTATGTCCTACACTTATAATCTATCTGGTTTGTTTAACCCCGGGGTTATCTATCAGTCGCTATGAGGTGCAATGAGAGTTATCTAGCATAAACTCTGGTTTATCTCAAACCTTAACGATAAAAATCTAACTACTGTATGTCTAACTACTATGTACAAAATTATCTTCACAAGTTTCAAATTGCAGCTAACTGCAATTCATACTCATCACAAAATTATACTCATGCTAATTGCCTCGACATACTTAATATTACTCAAGACTGTGCTTCCGAATTAGTGTTTATGGGAGGCAAACACGATGATTCCTCCAATCATAATCTGTGTCACATCTCTGTCGGGGTCCTGAGTATTTCAACCTATAGACTCTTGCTGGTGGGACCTTAATTGGACGAGTACTGGATGTACCTGGACTATTCTGTCCAAAATCTCTCGGTCTTCGAGGAAATTCTCTAAGTCTACTTCTCTGGCCATATCTCTTTTCTCTGACTGGATGACTACTTACTACATCCATAGTCACTTTCCTCGATGTTCGTTTATGTGTGTCTCTAGCTCGTACCTGAGCATCTCTAGAAGGGCCTGATCTCATAGACATCTTACGCTGACCATAGTCTAATATGGCTCCTGCAGCAGCAAGGTAATCAGTACCTAAGATGCCATCGAATTCAATATCTGCCACTACTACTTTTAAGTTCTCGACATGGCCACCAATGTTTATTCCAACACACATAACACCTTTTTGACTTAATGGTTCTCCACCAGCTTGTATAATGACCCTATTTGACGGCTCCAGTTTTGGCTTCTTAATTTCAGGGATCTTTCGGTAGACCTCCGAGTTTATTATGGTACTAGCTGCTCCTGAATCAACTAGAAACGCAACATCTGTGTTGCAGACTGTTCCATGAGCCACTATCTTATTGGTGTGTTTGGAAGCCTTGACATCTTTACCCTGATGGGATAGAAACTCAACTGTGGCTACCTGGCTGGAGCTGTCCTGGGCTTCCTTAGCCCGCTCTTCAGCATGTTTTCTAGAGAAGCACTCCGCTATTTTATGTCCAGGTTTGTGGCAGTAAAAACATTCTATTCTTTTGAAAGCTGGCCTTGACATCTCAGGCTCAGGCTTGTTCTGTTTTGACATTAATTCCGTCATTTTCTCCATCAGAGTTTCAATCTTATTCTCTAAGGCCATTAATTTATTTTCACTCTCGTCCCTGTCTTCAATAGCCATCACTCGACTACACTTTGGTTTTTGGCCCTTCCTTATCCTTTCGGATTCCAGATAGGATTATTCCTTAAGGGCTACTTCAATGGCCTGGTCCAAGGTATCACAATCCTTGGCATGTATCGCCCTCCGTATATCCTCCTCTAAAATGGATTGCTCAAAACTTCTTCTGGCAAGACGATCCTGAGCAGTATGACTCATCTCTGGATAAGCCAGTGCAGTGAGCCTCCTTATGTCCTGGCCAAGAGTTTGCAGAGTTTCCTTAGGCTTACGAATCCTGCTGACTAACTCTGCCTCATAAACTTCGGCCTTGCCACCTGGACCAAATCTCTTTTCAAGTGCCAAGAGGAGTTGGTCATAAGTATAGTTCTGTCCCATTTCTAGAACCATTTCTTGTGCTTGGCCTCTCAGGCTCGTGGCTAAAAAATTCCTTTTGTCTGCTTCCGACCAATGGTTTAAATCTCCACAGATATCAAAATAAACCCTATAATCCTGCCAAGGGGTGGTGCCATCATAAGTATCAGGTTTAACCCGATTTTTGAACTTCTCTTTGTTTTCTGAGGACAGTCTTTCACAGAGACTGTTACACATTTTAACCAACTCGACAGATAATTCAGTTTCATGGTGGCTATCACTTTCTGGCAATCTGGAGCGTCTTTGTTCCTCTGGTAAATACCCATTTTCAGGAGGATTATCCTGGTGGTCCTGTAATTTGTTAACACTCTGCTCTCTTGTGATCCAGCCACTAGGTGGTGTCTTATCTGAGCAATCTTTGACAGGATCTACTGTTCGATCTCCTGGCTGCCTTGAAACTTTTCTCGATTGATCTGTTTGGGGTTTAACATCTACTTCTGATTTGTTGACTATCAAACTGTCATGTAATTCCTCTATAATCGAGTCAACAATAGTCTTCTGTAAACCCTCCATTTGGTTCCTTATTTCTCGTGTCTTCATCTCCTGATGGTTCAAGTTTTCCCTGAACTGCTCTGCAACTTTATTTATGGTCCCCATCATCATCTGTTGTAACTCCCTTTGTCCCCGTATCATACTCTGTTGAGTCTCCACCACTTGGGCCATACTTCTCTGCTGAGCTTCAGCCAACTTCTGTATTTGGCTCTGTTGGCCCACAATAGTCTCATTCAAAATGGACATCTTCTCCTCAACATTCTCCTCTACCATACTCAAATCTCGTCTCAGGGTATCCTCTACTTTCTTTAGACTTACTGAGGGTCTGTCATTAGTCGAGGTAAGGGGAAATCTCTGCCTTCTTGGAGGGTCTCCTTCATCACTACTGATGAAAGTGTTATCCAACACTTTTCCACTCCAATATCCAGTACTCCAAAGGCTTGGCAAATCCTTTTCTCTTGTGCCTGATTTTAATGTCTTAAATCGGGATCCAGGAGACGCTGTACATGCAATATTCTTTCTCGGTACCGGCAAAGTATCATCACCCGCTCTTGGGTTGTTTATCTCCATTTTATCAGTCTTCAGAAAAACTGTTTTCTCTAGCTCACTATCTTCCCTACGTTCCATTGACACTCGAGATGGAAGATCTGTCATTTGTTCCATATTGTTATGTTGTATCACAAAGTCTGCAATCACAATATCCCACCGCTGCCACCAGTGTAACAAACTAGCCGATTTGTGGTAGTGTGAGGGCTAGGTTACTTTGGGATTTCCTGGTACACGTTAAATGTACTTGTGTTTTACAGCAATTACAACACGACAAACAATATAGATTTATTTCACATATATTATAACATTAATTATACACAAATAAATTCAGAATGTCCAAATAAACTTGTTGTTGTTAATTATATACGTCCACTCTCTGGTACAATAATAGTTCAAAGTAGAATTCTATTCAAAGTTCACAGTGGCCAAACTGAATCCCAATGATGACTGCAATGCTGGCCTAGGTGCAAGGGTTACTTGAGGTTCCTGGTTAGTAGAGTCCCCTTCAGTCCTCATACACACACGGATGCATATAATCGCGATCAAACAGGTCACTATGAATAAAACACTGACTAGGACCAAGGCGAAGAAAGGAACATCCAATTCCATGAATTAGGTTTATGAAGGCTGGACACCACTTCTTTAAGCTCTATGCTGGGGATAGCTTCACCCTCTTGAAGTGCTGTCCAGTCCTGTAGATTCCCACGCAGCAAATCGACTAAGTTCTTCAGATAGCAGAAAACTTCTAAGTTTTGTAGATCCAAAATATCAGCTAAGTCTTGCAGTTAGAAAAAACGACTAAGTTTTGTAGTTCCAAAAATTCCTCTAATAAGCCAATATATTCATCCAGGTTGTCACATCAATGGCTTATAATCATCAATGGCTACTTCATCAGGCTAAGAGAAGTCAATAGTCAATAGTCAATGGTCAGTCATCCCATGTAGCAGATCGACTATGTTCTTCAGATAGCAGAAAACTTCTAAGTTTTGTAGATCCAAAATATCAGCTAAGTTTTGCAGTTAGCAAAAACGACTAAGTTTTGTAGTTCCAAAAATTCCACTAATAAGCCAATAAATTCATCCAGGTTGTCACATCAATGGCTTATAATCATCAATGGCTACTTCATCAGGCTAAGAGAAGTCAATAGTCAATAGTCAATGGTCAGTCATCCCATGTAGCAGATCGACTATGTTCTTCAGATAGCAGAAAACTTCTAAGTTTTGTAGATCCAAAATATCAGCTAAGTTTTGCAGTTAGCAAAAACGACTAAGTTTTGTAGTTTTAAAAATTCCACTAATAAGCCAATAAATTCATCCAGGTTGTCACATCAATGGCTTATAATCATCAATGGCTACTTCATCAGGCCAAGAGAAGTCAATAGTCAATAGTCAATGGTCAGTCATCCCATGTAGCAGATCGACTATGTTCTTCAGATAGCAGAAAACTTCTAAGTTTTGTAGATCCAAAATATCAGCTAAGTTTTGCAGTTAGCAAAAACGACTAAGTTTTGTAGTTCCAAAAATTCCTCTAATAAGCCAATGCATTCATCCAGGTTGTCACATCAATGGCTTATAATCATCAATGGCTACTTCATCAGGCTAAGAGAAGTCAATAGTCAATAGTCAATGGTCAGTCATCCCATGTAGCAGATCGACTATGTTCTTCAGATAGCAGAAAACTTCTAACTTTTGTAGATCCAAAATATCAGCTAAGTTTTGCAGTTAGCAAAAACGACTAAGTTTTGTAGTTCCAAAAATTCCTCTAATAAGCCAATATATTCATCCAGGTTGTCACATCAATGGCTTATAATCATCAATGGCTACTTCATCAGGCTAAGAGAAGTCAATAGTCAATAGTCAATGGTCAGTCATCCCATGTAGCAGATCGACTATGTTCTTCAGATAGCAGAAAACTTCTAAGTTTTGTAGACCCAAAATATCAGCTAAGTTTTTCAGTTAGCAAAAACGACTAAGTTTTGTAGTTCCAAAAATTCCTCTAATAAGCCAATAAATTCATCCAGGTTTTCACATCAATGGCTTATAATCATCAGTTGCTACTTCATCAGGCTAAGTGAAGTCAATTGTCAATAGTCAATGGTCAGTCATCCCATGTAGCAGATCGACTATGTTCTTCAGATAGCAGAAAACTTCTAAGTTTTGTAGATCCAAAATATCAGCTAAGTTTTGCAGATAGCAAAAACGACTAAGTTTTGTAGTTCCAAAAATTCCTCTAATAAGCCAATAAATTCATCCAGATTTTCACATCAATGGCTTATAATCATCAGTTGCTACTTCATCAAGCTAAGAAAAGTCAATAGTCAATAGTCAATAGTCAGTCATCCCATGTAGCAGATCGACTAAGTTTTGTAGTTCCAAAAATTCCTCTAATAAGCCAATAAATTCATCCAGATTTTCACATCAATGGCTTATAATCATCAGTTGCTACTTCATCAAGCTAAGAAAAGTCAATAGTCAATAGTCAATAGTCAGTCATCCCATGTAGCAGATCGACTATGTTCTTCAGATAGCAGAAAAACAACTAAGTTTTGCAGATAGCAAAAATGACAAAGTTTTATAGTTCCAGAAAACTGCCTAAGTTTTGTAGTTCCAAAAATCCCGTAAATCAGAGCCACATAGTCCCGTTCGTCAAAAGTCAATGTGCTATCTGCTCCAACATCAGTGGCTTATAATCATCTAGGACTATCGGGCTAATAGTCAGCGAAAAACTTCCTAAGTTTTGTAGTTCCAGAAAACTTCCTAAGTTTTGTAGTTCCAATTGCTTCCCTCAATAAGCCAGTTTATTCATCTAGATTCCAACATCAGTGGCTTATAATCATCTAGGACTATCGGGCTAATAGTCAGCGAAAAACTTCCTAAGTTTTGTAGTTCCAATTGCTTCCCTCAATAAGCCAGTTTATTCATCTAGATTCCAACATCAGTGGCTTATAATCATCTATGGTTACTACATCAGGCTAATGAAGTTCAATAGGCAAGTCAATCATCCATGCCATGAATTGATTAAGTTCTTCAGTTAGCAGAAACTTCCTAAGTTTTGTAGTTCCACGAATCATCTAAGTTTTGCAGTTAGCAAAAACGACAAAGTTTTGTAGTTCCAAAACTCCCGAATATCAGAGCCACATAGTCCCGTTCGTCAAAAGTCAGTGTGTCAGAAGCCCCCGAGTCACGTCCGCCACTGTATTTATACCCCAACATGTATGTAACATGTGTTTTGCACACGAAACTATCTGCCTAACCAATCATAGCTCACGAGCGGCTGATGCAATACCTGGCCAGTCACTGGAATCCCAGGCAGGATATCACTAGTGCATAATTAATTAATATGATGCAATGATGACATAACTTTTGCAGAAAATTAGCTTCACCTAACAATCACGATCTCTGTTTTTTAACACAGAACAAACATATATCTTGTAATTAACTAGCTAGATTAAGATATAAACTAGATAAATATAACAAAAATCAATCATCATTGGCTCTAATTATGGCGAAATTGCAAGGAAAAACGAGTTATTGAATGTAGGTCAACAGAGCTCTCTAATAGGAGGTGAGAAAATGCACACGAACGAAAGCAAAATAAATCTCCAAGAAAAGAGTAGTTTACACTATTCCCAGTACACCTAAAGTGTTCTATTCATAAATATAACTATATAAGCTGTCAACTGTGACTGGGAAACACTTTCCTACTGTCAAACCTGTCTAAAGTGTAAAACGGTACTGGACTCCAAAAATAAAATTTTGAAAAATGAAAAATTCGTTACAATATCTTATGCCTTGGTCACACTTGCTCGATTTTCACTACGGCACAATATTGAGCAAAATTCTCAATCGGCCGGGTGCCCGCTGATGGATCGGAGCAAATGTGACCCAGGCATAACATGGCTCGATTAACACTATTGTAATAGATGCTTCACTCATTGTCAGCAGAGACATATAAAACATTTATATGTGCTTCACCCCATTAGTCAGAAACCCATGCCTCTCTATCGTTTCAAAAAATTTACCCAACGTGTTCGTCTCTGTTAATTTATGGCATCCTTACTTTTTTGAAAGGTAACACTTTGAGGTTCAATTTTCTGCCGGATGCCCTTGCAAACTCTCATTGGTTGCTCTGTATTGTAGCATTCCGTTACCATGGTTACGCATCTATAGACATCTTACCTTGGAATCTTAAATCATTTGTAGCTTTGTCATTATTTTGTCTATAGAAATGATATTAGTATCAAATTAAACCTAAAACAATTTCCCATATAATTACAATATTCAATTATGCAAATTAGCTCATTTGCATAAATTGTGACGTCATAAATCCATTTTTGGTTCAGAATTTTCAAGTATAGCAATGTATCTTTAAGAACTGAAGCCGTACGGTAGAATTTCTTCAAGGTTATGACTTTTATTCTATGAGCAATAGGTTTAAGCAACATAAAAGTGAAAACAGATTTAAAATTGGATCAAAACTAACAAAGTTATTAAGCTTTCTAGGCAGCTACCATGAATGTATCATTTAACAATTAACTTTAAACATCTTACATCTTAGAATTGAAATGTGTGTAGCTTTGTCGTTATTTGGTCTATAGAGGAGATCTTGGTATCAAATTGATCCGAATTGAATAACCGGTATGGTAACGATATTCAATTATGCAAATTAGCTAATTTGCATAAATCATGATGTCATCAATCTATTTTTGGTTCAGAACTTCCAAGTGTAGCAACATATTTATTAGATCCGAGGTTGTATGGCGTAGTTTCTGCATAGTTTGTCATTTATTCTATGAGTGGAAGAGGTATGAGCAACATAAAAAATGATTCAAAATTGAATTAGTATTAGCAAAGTAATTCAGCATTTGAGACAGCTACTATGAACGTTACTATTTGACAATCATAAATAAAACACTAAAATAACAAAAATGAAACAAAGCTGATTCAAGCTTATTGAGAGAAAAATATATATTTCCATGTCACTGAATTAATTGGTCTATAGAAATGATACAGGTATTTGTAATTTTGACTATCATTGACAGGGGTCAGAACAGTTTTTTTTTATTCATAGGCGTCAATCTATTTAAAAAGGCGAAACATCATGGTCAAACATAAATATTTGTGCTGCGATTCAAGCAGTGAACATCTACATGCATTTTTAACTGATTTACTTCATAGGCGTCAATCTATTTAAACATCATGAAAGGTCAAACATTAATATTTGTGCTTGGTTTCAAGCAGTGAACATCTATATGACCTGTTTATACAAATTGATGACGTTATATCACAAAATGTATGTCATTGCTGTTTTTTATGTCACCATCAAAAGTGGTAACATATTATTATGGTCTCCATTTATTGAGATGGTGTTTGGCATCTGGTGTCTGGCCTTGGGTATCTGTAACAAATGGTAGGTGGTGATATTTTGCATGTTTATGCCTTGTTTAAATCATTTACAAAATGTTATAAAAAATATCAAAATAATATATTTTTTAAAAACCTCATTTAAAAAACAGCAAGAACATTCATTTTGTGATGATAACGTGTTTTCATTTATTGTACAGGTCGTTTAGACCCCCACTGCTTGATTTATTGAAAAAAGATTGACTTTTTGCATGCTGGTGACGTTGCGCCATTCTTACACCTAAAAACTGATTTTACCATACAATATGCTTATTTGTTGAATTTTCTAGCAGAAATCGGCTCCCCTTCATTCATTTTGTCAGATTATTGGCAGTGACATTAAAAATACAATTTTTCTTATTTAGGGTGTTTCAAAAAATGTACCCAAAATATATCAACAGCAAAGATAAATCAATCAATATTTTCAGATATTTTTTGCATGGTAATTTAGGAAAAGCATGTAAGTTTTCTCTCCAAATCTAAATTTTTAGTTCAGTCTTGCCTTTTTGATGCTTTAACCCTTTTTATTCCATGTGTTTAATTTAACCTCCTTACATTTCGATGAAAGACTGCATCCTTACTGCTACATTGTCTATCGTATATGATAATGTTTCTGGTGGAATGTTTTGAATTTCCTTTTACATGTTGATCTAAAGTTGTTCTATGTCTCTTGGCTTGGGATAAGCATAAACATGGTTATTGAAGTCACCCCAGAGAAAATGTTTGGGGTGTCAAATCTGTTGAATAGAGAGGCCCTCACAATGTCTTTACACAGAGAGAAGAAACTGCTTTCATGGGAATTTTTGTGTGGTCCTTGATGTACAGGGAGGTACTCAAACTGTCTGGAACCACAGTGTTCTCATTTGTATATCATTCAGTCTCCGTAACTCTGGCAGATGGAACTCCATTATCAATTAACCGCAAAATCATTTGACGATAATTAACCTGGTTCTCTGTGATTGTTCTGCCATCTTCAACCTTGGAACTTCTTTCTCTGGGGTTATTTGAAGGAGCATGTTAAGCTAACCCCAAGCCAAAAGACCTGGAACAACATAAGGCCAACACCCAAAGAGAAAATCAAAACATTCCACTTGAAACATTATCAAATGTAATGAACGATCTAGCAAAAGGATACAGGCTGTCATCGAAATATGAAATAAAAAGTAAGGGGTTAAATCATCAAAAAGGCAAGACTGAACTAAAAACTTTGTATTGGGGAGGAAACTTACATGCTTCAGCAACATGACCATGCAAAAATATCTGAAAATATTGATTGGTTTATCTGTGCCATTAATATTCTTTTGGGTACATTTTTGAGACACCTAGTATTATTTATCATACCAAGCTATTATAGTTCATAGATAGTATTGCATTTTTATATTAAGTGTTAATGAAGCGTAGAAATGGATAGTGAGGACTTGTGTGAACCCTAGTGAACCCAAGAGTTCCTACATCCAAGTGTCACTGATTTCCATGTGACTAACATCACCTTAATAGTGTAACTTTGAACAAATTAACGATTTATCACCATGTCATCCATGTGACATTGATATCCGCGTTAACATCACCTATATGGCATTCATTCATGCTATAATCTTCATGTACCATTATCCATGTCCGGAACCTATTTGGCAGTGGTTGAGTTTTTCTTTTGTATCTATTTCAGTGGTGACTTTCATGACAGGGATGCTTTTTATTCTTAATGTTTCCATCATCTTTGTCACATCTCCATGCTCACCTCACCAGTGTGATTTGACTCTCGAATATCATCTGTATGACATTAATCACCTTGTTTTTGATATAATCTGTTACATTGATTAGATCTTCAGAAACCCTTGTCTGAAAATAATTTAAATCCACGCAATGAAATAATATCTCCCTAAACTACATACTGTATGCTATTTTCATGCCCTATTAAAGCTTCTACACTATAAAAAGTATATTAAAATAGTTTAGATTCAACCTCTGTCAATCATGCTACATGATTAACTCCTTTATTTTGCACCAAAATCTCCTGTTGTTACTGTTCTCAGTTTTGAATGGTATCCATACTGTATGGGAGTATACCTGAAATCCATCCATTTGAGACTCATATTTTTTCATAGATTTTTACATATTTCATATTTTGGAAACCTTTTAAAACAAGATGTAGGAAACCTATATATCGATATAGGAAGGGTTAGTTAAAGAGGCTCTATGCCAATAGGATAACACAATCAAGACCCCTCTGGACTTTTTTGCATATTGAGTTTCACCACATATATACCCATCTACTTACCAAAGAAGAAGTCCCAAATCCCCCTCTTTCAGTGTTAATTTTGCGATTGTGCTGGCTGATCTAATTATTTTCGAAGAAATTAATTCAATCTGAAGTTTGAATATACCAGGAAAGTCATCCTGTTATCTAATTGGTCGTTGAATCTATTTATCATAAACCTGATTGCCTGCCTGGTTCAAGGCGTTTGTGTGACTCAATGGGGATTCCCCTCGCTAGCCGAGGAATCGATTGTGTTTAATTCTGGAGTTTGGTTGTTCTGTTGATTATTTCCGATATTTCGGCAATAATATACCCAAAAGCTATTCTCAAGATATATCCATCGTATGTGAGATATTATATGAGCAATAACAATAGGACACCATTGATTGTCTGGGGGAGAAACCTATGGCATAATGCATCTTTAAAGTCCTACGAATATCACTTCTTTTAAAGGGCATTTTTTCTTCGTGGCTGTTTCAGCAGACTTTAATTTCAGGATTACAAGTACTACTACTGAGCTCTTTGTATGGATTTGGTTATCATTTTTCATTGCATATCAAAGAGGTTATACTATGTAAAATTATATAAAAACTACTTTTCAATTTGCTTCCCGAAGTACCTGCTTCTTATAGTCCATTTTCAGAAAAGCTATAATAAAAAATCATTCTAAGGTTGAATCACCAAGGATTTTGAAGGTTACAAAACTCCCCTAAAGAAGTTGTCATATTAGTACCCTGTACCCTACCATCTGCCGGAAAGTATTCACACAGTGGCGTACACTGAGCTACAAAGCCTAAGTGTGACAGCTCCATCAAAGGAATGCATCCTGGGGGGGGGGGGGGGTGATGTGACTCCCTCAATACTTGACACAACAAAATTTTGTTTTCAGCTTTTCACATGTTAGAAATCAAATGAAACCAAGAACACTCCTCCATATAAATTTTGTAAATATTAATATGTATACTAGTCAACATATGTCAAAATAGCATAATTAAAGCATCACTATGTATTTATATGAATCATTGACAGTGTATGGTAAATTATAAAATTGGATTTTAAAATACAGGATCGAGATCACACGATTTTGACCCCTGTGAATGATAGTCAAAATACATGTAACATCTCCACATACTTACATGTTCAGTTCAATGGAATAATATGAACAAGTCATGTACATTTTTACTCAATAAGATTGAAACAACAATGTTTGTTTCTTTTTTCGTTGTTGTAAAACTTTTTATAATTGTCGTTCCCAGTAGCTGCCCCAAAAGCTGAATAACTGCTAATTCTGATCCAATTCTGAATCTGTTGTCTCTTGAATGTTGCCTATATATCTTCCACTCATCAAATAAAGGTCAAAACTATGCACACATTCTGTCATACGGCCTCAGTTCTAATAGGTATGTTGCTAAACTGGGATATTCTGAACAAAATAGATTGATGACGTCACAATTTATGCAAATTAGCTAATTTGCATAATTGAACATTGTAATCGTACAAGAAATTTAATAAGGTCTAATTCGATACCAATATCATTTCTATAGACCAAATAACGACAAAGCTACAAACATTTTAAACTTCCATAGTAAGATGTCTGAATATAATTGTCAAATAATGACATTCACAGTAGCTTCCTCGAAAGTTGAATAACTTTAGTAATACTGATCCAATTTTGAATCTGTTTTCACTTTTATGTTGCTTATACCTTCTTCTTATAGTTTAAAGGACCAAACTTTGCAGAAATTCTGACATTCGGCCTCAATTCTAATAGATATGTTGCTATACTTGAAAATTCTTAATCAAAAATTGATTGATGACGTCACAATTTATGCAAATGAGCTAATTTGCATAATTGAATATCATTAGTTTATGGGAAATTTAATTAGGTTTAATTTGATACCAATATCATCTCTATAAACCAAATAATGACAAAGTTACAAATGATCTAAGATTCCAAGGTAAGATATAAAAGTAAAATTACAATTTTGTGTCTCAATGGCATTGTTTCTCAATGGCATTGTGTCTCAATGATATTGTGTCTCAATGGCATTGTTTCTCAATGGCATTGTGTCTCAATGGCATTGTGTCTCAATGGCATTGTGTCTCAATGGCATTGTTTCTCAATGGCATTGTGTCTCAATGGCATTGTGTCTCAATAGCATTGTTTCTCAATTGCATTGTTTCTCAATGGCATTGTTTCTTATAGAATGTCCGATGATCCAAGCCTAGCAAAGTTTTAATTTTTTCTTAACAATTTGTGAATTAGCAGTATTGTCCATACAATTTTTTTTACAATTTTTACCAACCAATATAGCCATCAAAGTCATAAGTTGCCCAGTTGTTTTTTCTCTCTATCCACCAAACACTTTGTGTGGCAAATGTGCAAAATAAGAATCCATATTACATGTACAATATTAGCCAATTAATATAGCCATCTAACTTCAAAATTAAGGTAAATATGCACAATTATTTTTTTCACTAATAGTCTAGTCTTATGGCAAATTATTATTTTCCTCATTCACCAAACAATTTCACCGTCAGATTCAATAAAGTCCATATCTGGTTCGGTATCATCAGATGAATCATTCTCAATCGGTTCCCCACTTAGTGCAATTCTAGCATAGTCATCAGTATCTATGCTCTTGCAGAAGTGAATCGCGTACTTCAGTTTCTCTTTGAGTACAATCTTGGCGGAGTAACGAGGCATCTTCAACAGGAAGAAACATGTGTAGCTCTCAGGGAGGAAGTGATCTGGTGGATTGTATTTGTCAAGCACCTGGAAAAATTAAAAATTATTACTCTGGGTGATTTAATAATTATTAATACATTTGGCACAACAATGAGCATTGTGCTAGAGTCATTCTCTAGTTCCATGTCCATTTAAACAAAAGTTACAATGTATATGAATATACATGAGATACATACAGGAGTCGATCATTGCATTTTGACATTACAATTTGACTTAAAAAGAGGGCAGATTTTGACCTTTTGAGCCTCTAATAAAAATGTTTCACTTGAGAGGTGTTTCATTAACAGTGGTTTTCTTAACATTCAGTCATGTATCATGATGAAACTGAAAAGTGTTCCACTTACAGATGTGTTTAATTTACAGAGATGTTCTTCATAGAGGTGTTCTATTTAACACATTTTACTGTACATAATAATACTGATATGCTCATTTTTGTTAACAGAATACATGTATACACGTTCATTTGGAAAAATATTTTTGTTAGTAAAATTTGCATACTGACAGTCAAACACAATGGTAAGTATTACCTGTAGCACAAAATCTCTGCCTCTAAAGTCTGCAATAGTCCTAGGTAATCTGGTACGTCCCCAGACAAACCTCAGGAACAACGATCTCTCAGTGTTTGTGAATTCCTCCATGACTTCCCAGAACCATTGTATAAGAGGGGCATTTGCGTCAATACCTTTATAAGTGGCCACTGATTTCAGGAGATTCAGGGGAATATCAGGACTCCCACACACCTAGAAATTAAGAGTCAAATATGTAAGTGTTAAATTAAACATTTTTCAAAAGTTTTGTACTCTGAAACTTCATCAATTGGAATCCATGGAAAATATTAGCATTAAGAATTTTCTCACGAATTAAAGATTTCCCCTCGTATATGGAACACCCTCAGCACTGATCAACCTTATAGACAGGTGTTCCTTACTGAAAGTGTTCATGAACATGTGAGAAACTGATCCATATAGAGAAGTGTTTGTTACAGAGAGGTGTTGCTTACAGAGAGGTGTATGTAACAGAGAGGTGTTTGTTACAGAGAGGTGTTGCTTACAGAGAGGTGTTTGTTACAGAAAGGTGTTGCTAACAGAGAGGTGTTTGTTACAGAGAGGTGTTGCTTACAGAGAAATGTTGCTTACAGAGAAGTGTTTGTTACAGAGAGGTGCTGCTTACAGAGAGGTGTTTGTTACAGAGAGGTGTTGCTTACAGAGAGGTGTTGCTTACAGAGAGATGTTGCTTACAGAGAGGTGCTTGTTACAGAGAGGTGTTGTTTACAGAGAGGTGTTGCTTACAGAGAGGTGTTTGTTAGAGAAGTGTTTGTTACAGAGGAGTGTTTGTTACAGAGAGGTGTTGCTTACAGAGAGATGTTGCTTACAGAGAGGTGCTTGTTACAGAGAGATGTTTGTTACAGAGAGGTGTTGCTTACAGAGAGGTGTTTGTTACAGAGAAGTGTTTGTTACAGAGAGGTGTTCCATCATACAGGTGCTATTAAATACATGTACACTTCACTACCTTTGATATACCTGTACATAAAAGACATTGTATTTTAATACAATATCATGTGTAACCTACCATGGTTTCCAATTCAAAGCCTGTGAATAAGGACAATAATGGCACAGGAATCACTCTAGCCATTCCCTCTCTTGCCCATTGGATTTGTTCATCAAACTCATGTAGCCTTAAACATAAACATATTCAACATGAACAACTTTAAAATTAAAAGTACAACTTATATAAACAAGGCATTAACATAACCGATCACAAACCGCCGATCGTCAAATTCCGACCACCGTCACAAAAAATGGAGACCATCACTGATAAACAATCTTTTGGGAATCTAGTGCTGACAATGTTTGACAATTAATAGATAAATTAAATAAAAAAAATTCAAATCCAATTCTCACCTGTAATTTAGTGCCAGGCGTATGTACTCCTGTCTGTTCTCAAGTGTGATTTTTGTATACTTAGAGCTCAATTGAACCTCATGTCCTGCAGCACTTGGAGTGCTAAATGGGAGATCTGCTGCATGGAGACCTTCACTGTCCATATCTTTGATACACATAAGACCTAAACATCAAGAAAACTATGTTATCAGGTTATTAAAGCTCTCTCTTGCACTTGGGGTAGTGTTTACCATTCAAAATTCTAGATTGATTCAACCATTTAAAAATTCTAGATTGATCCAACCATTTCAAAATTCTAGATCGATTCAACCATTTCAAAATTCTAGATTGATCCAACCATTTCAAAATTCTAGATTGATTCAACCATTTCAAAATTCTAGATTGATCCAACCATTTCAAAATACTAGATTAATCCAACCATTTCAAAATTCTAGATTGATTCATCCATTTCAAAATTCTAGATGGATTCAACCATTTCAAAATTCTAGATTGATCCAACCTTTTCAAAATTCTAGATCAATTCAACCATTTCAAAATTTTAGATCGATTCAACAATTTCAACATTCTAGATTGATTCAACCATTTCAAAATTCTAGATTGATTCCACCATTTCAAAATTCTAGATTGATTCCACCATTTCAAAATTCTAGATTGATTCAACCATTTCAACATTCTAGATTGATTCAACCATTTCAAAATTCTAGATTAATTCAACCATTTCAAAATCCTAGATTGATTCAACCATTTCAATATTCTAGATTGATTCAACCATTTCAACATTCTAGATTGATTCCAGTTTAAGTTACAGGCATCTTTAAAAAGCTGTGTTGAATGAATTTCAACATATGATAATATATGTCATGCATAAATTAACATAAGACTACTTGACCCCAAAGCAATTAACTAAAAGTTCATATCACTGTAGTCATAGGCTTCCGCAAACAGAAATGATACCACCATTCTGGCAATGATAGTAATCTAATAAAATATACAAACCTGGGACATAGTCTTTGTCAATCTCTGTCAGATCAGTTACATTGAGGGGCATCCCGGCAAGTTGTTTCCACACAGGCTCAGCCAGATTCAGACTTAGGGGGCTTCCAGTTCTTATGGCAATGCCCAATAAAATACCTGAAAAGGTAACAGTTTTGATCGTGCATAATTTTCAATATATATACTAGTGGTTGGAAGACTGACTCGTGTACTCGAGTTTTACTCGCATTTGTCCTAAAAATCAATTGATCGAGTTGAAAACTTGAACTCACGATTTGAAATTTTTACCAAAAAAATATTTTTCACTCGTTTTCACCTTACCTTGACTCGCGATTCGTCTCTACTATTCACAATTTCCATGCTTATAGTTGTAATGTTCTGCTTAATCTGTATAGAATACAACTTATTTTCTATTTAATGCCATGTGCGGAGGACAGACATACTTGGATTTTATTCTGCTTTCGTTATTTTTATGCAAAAGTTTCATTTCCGGTTTGATGCATTCTGGGAATATCCCACAGCCGGGAATTTTAAAATTTGTCTACCGCGGTGCATCCTGGAACTTTCTGGATTGACGAAGTTTGTTTTCACTATTTATCCGGTAAGTTTTACTATCTATAGGGGACTAGGGGTGAACTTTAACGATCTATAGGGATGTGCAATACGATTTAGACAATAAAAAGTATAGAGGCACTTGAAAGACTTGATGAATTCTGCCGCTACTTGGGAAACTGAAACCGGAAGTAACTCAACTTAAGTCAAATCGCGAATATAATCGTGGTTTTTCATGGCCCACTCGAGTGGAGATTTTCAGGCGAGTCCGACCACTAATATATACACAAAGTATATCTGGTCAGATTTGAGTAATTTACTGCTTTTTAACCTTGTTTATTATACAAGCTTGGACACCCATGATAATATTTAGCAGCAGTGCATCAACATGCTGTTTCATGGTTTTAATTAACATGTACAAGTACTTGAACTGCAACAAAGAATTGTATATTTTTCTATGCAAGTGACTATTTCTTCTGTGGGTTAGAGCATGGATGAATACAGTCAAACCTATGTATATGGAACATGATCAGTTAGTTCTGACCAAAATTATTCCTTGCAGAGTGATGTTCCTTATGGAGAGGGTTTACGAAGATGTTAGTCAATGGAATAGTTTTCCATTAGTTATTTTGAAAACTATTCCATGTAGAGAGGTGTTCATTACAGAAAGATCTGATGTTCCATCGTACTGGTGATTCACTATAGTAAAAATTAGTATATTAAAGCATCACACAAGAGCACTGTTATTGAAACTTAAAAATAATAATATATGACTCATACTTACCAAGGAATCTAAACATATTCTGGTGGTTTGCTGATTTAACGGCAGGGTTTAACAGATGGCAGTCTCTATTAGCACCAGACTCATCACGTCCATTTGGCGTTACAATAAGCAGTGGGGTAGAGCCATTCTGTAGCTCTTCACACATCTCTGCTATTGATTCGCTATAACCTCCGCCACAGTCATCTACACTCTCACCTGAAAGATTAAAACTATTGTGGTGAATTCTGTCCTTTCAGTTATGTTATAGATTATGGACTAATGTATGTTATTTTTTCTAATCATGCAATTCAGCTTTGCGTTTATCTTTATTTTATGAATGAGTATATCTCATTATTTATTTTATATAGCCAATTGGAACAAAGGGCTTCCCACTTAAACAGGTTTTACTGTACACAGTATATCACTTAAAGTAGCTTGATTGACTTACTACCCCAGGGGGACCTACCTATAAACTTAACTTTCCAGACCCTGTGTGGCAACATGAGACTGTCATTGCTGAAAGCTGACATTTTAGCACAGACCTGTCCAAACACAGATTTAATGCCATCTGGTCCTGCAAGACCTCCTTTGCTCCTGGATCTCTTGACCTAGAATAGCAGAGCAAGGGAGGAATAAGTGTATATTTACATCTGGTCCTGCAAGACCTCCTTTGCTCCTGGATCTCTTGACCTAGAATAGCAGAGCAAGGGAGGAATAAGTGTATATTTACATCTGGTCCTGCAAGACCTCCTTTGCTCCTGGATCTCTTGACCTAGAATAGCAGAGCAAGGGAGGAATAAGTGTATATTTACATCTGGTCCTGGAAGACCTCCTTTGCTCCTGGATCTCTTGACCTAGAATAGCAGAGCAAGGGAGGAATGAGTGTATATTTACATCTGGTCCTGCAAGACCTCCTTTGCTCCTGGATCTCTTGACCTAGAATAGCAGAGCAAGGGAGGAATGAGTGTATATTTACATCTGGTCCTGCAAGACCTCCTTTGCTCCTGGATCTCTTGACCTAGAATAGCAGAGCAAGGGAGGAATGAGTGTATATTTACATCTGGTCCTGCAAGACCTCCTTTGCTCCTGGATCTCTTGACCTAGAATAGCAGAGCAAGGGAGGAATAAGTGTATATTTACATCTGGTCCTGCAAGACCTCCTTTGCTCCTGGATCTCTTGACCTAGAATAGCAGAGCAAGGGAGGAATAAGTGTATATTTACATCTGGTCCTGCAAGACCTCCTTTGCTCCTGGATCTCTTGACCTAGAATAGCAGAGCAAGGGAGGAATAAGTGTATATTTACATCTGGTCCTGGAAGACCTCCTTTGCTCCTGGATCTCTTGACCTAGAATAGCAGAGCAAGGGAGGAATGAGTGTATATTTACATCTGGTCCTGGAAGACCTCCTTTGCTCCTGGATCTCTTGACCTAGAATAGCAGAGCAAGGGAGGAATGAGTGTATATTTACATCTGGTCCTGCAAGACCTCCTTTGCTCCTGGATCTCTTGACCTAGAATTACAGAACAATGGAGGAATAAGTGTATATTTACATCTGGTCCTGGAAGACCTCCTTTGCTCCTGGATCTCTTGACCTAGAATAGCAGAGCAAGGGAGGAATAAGTGTATATTTACATCTGGTCCTGCAAGACCTCCTTTGCTCCTGGATCTCTTGACCTAGAATAGCAGAGCAAGGGAGGAATGAGTGTATATTTACATCTGGTCCTGCAAGCCCTCCTTTGCTTCTAGATCTTTTAACCCGGAATAGCAGAACAAGGGCGGTTGACATAAAAATAGGAAATGAAAAATAAATTCCGCATTAACTTTTCAAGACCTTTTATACAATGTGTTGTGAAAGCTGTGGCACTCCATCTCAAAAAAAACCCACCCTCATTATTTTAAAACTGTCACAAAGATGATTTTTGTATACCTGTATTCTGTTGATTTCTATGACAGGTCCATGTTGACGATCTCGTATCATCGTTGCTTGGACAACTTTCCTAAATGCCGCCTCCTTTGCAGAAGACACAAGGACCCCCCTCAGTGAATCAGGCCCCATTAGATTACCACTGATATTCACATCCTCAGTCCCATCCTGCAGATCAAACATCGGGATCGATGGACAGAAAAGATCGGAGAAATAATGTAGAAGGACGAGCCGATTTCGGAGAACGTTAATCGTAACAGCGTGAAGCTGGTTATATTCCATTGGGATGTCAGTTGGGAGTTTAGATGCATTGATTGGTTTGTTGGTTGACCAGGCGAGACTGTGTGCAGATCCGCAAGCGACTCTGTTGATTTTCTTCCCCTGGAGGTTGGCCACAAGGCGGGGTCGTTGGATTGCATTTGTTGTACCATCTCCAAGTTGCCCTTCATCATTGTCACCCCATGTATACACCTCTCCTGTAATGAAGCTAGCGATTATTGGAGTACAAATTCAACCAATATAATATCATGCAAAAAATGTGCTAAAAATCTCTTCAAAAATAAGACATTCAAGCTATCAAAACTCAACATTTTTCAAATATCGAGTAAATTTCATCCAAATTTTGAAAAAATACATGTAGCGATGAAAAACCATATGGCTTTTCAACCATTTATAACAGAACATACTAAAGTGAGCCCTAACCCCAAGGCCCTAACTTTTATCTCTGCAAAAAATAAAAAATAAACCTCAATGTTTTTCAAATAGCGAGTAAAATTCATACAGCTTTGGAAGCATGGAAATGAAACAACAGACATTTTAACCATTTACTGTACATGTACATATATTTAAGTGACTCCTTACCTTTATCAGTGCATGCGACACAATGTAGCGAGCCACAAGATATGCTGACGACCTTCTTCCCTTGTAAACCAGAGACCTTCCTTGGCCTTCTCACATGTTCATCCGTACCATGTCCAAGTCTGTGGTAGTCTCCTTTACCCCTGTTGTCAAGAAAATAGTAAACAATGACTAGAAAATAGTAAGCAATGACAAGAAAATAGTAAACAATGACAAGAAAATAGTGAACAATGAAGATAAATGGATTTGTATTTTTATGCACTATGCTTTATATGATCCTTATATTAAGTTCAAACTTGGAGATTTAAAATGTGGTCGCCGGGTTGGCCTAGTGGTTAAGGCATTGGTCTGAAAAGCAGGAAGTCTGGCTTCAGGCTGAAAAAGTAGAGGTCTTGGGTTCAAACCCAGGTCACAGCACTTCTTGTGATTTGTCTTTGACCTATGACTGCTGACCAATACCGGCGATTACTAGAGTGCTGCTAACTCGATAAAAGGCTGGCGCTGGCTAGAATTGTCTATGGTTCTAGCCAGGATAAAGATACCAGTTCTTCAACTCGACAATGGGAAGAACTGCTCTACCTTAGTGACTAATATGTCATGATATGATATCTAAAGAGTCAATAAAAGATATAAAAAAATAAAAAATAAATTTTGAGTTCAGGTGATGAAAAATACAGTTTATACATATTAATGATTCATCCAAATCATTTTCATGTTTGTTGGCAGAAATCATCCTGTGATATTTACCATTGGTTATTACTCTTCACAATCTTAATATACATACCAGGTGTAAACTTCTCCAGCCTTTGTCAGCGCTGTTGAAAACTGAGAGCCACACTCCACTTTGATGACCCCTACACCCATTAGAACATCCACCTTGGTTGGGACCTTACAGCCATCACTTCCCCCTCTTCCTAGCTTCCCGTAGTCCCCGTCTCCCCAGGACCACACACAATCATTGTCTGTGATACACAGGGATTGTGCGTCACCACTGCCACAGGCGACATCTATCACACGGTACCCCTTCAATGATTCCACCTACAACAAAGATGTTGATTTGTAATACAGGCCCATACCCATGGGGTTCGATGGGTTCAAGTGAACCCCCCCCCTGGCTAAAAATTCTTTCAAAATCATGCAGTTTTTCACGAAGCAATTTCAAAATGTTATGGTTGAGTTCACCTTTAACCAGTTCTGGTGGTGTTCCACATATTTTCCTGTTATACACATGTACATTCCAGATTTACTTTTTAATTTTCATCACATTTCTACACACATTTTCTACATTTTTTTAGAGTAGAGTACATCTGTATAACTGACAAATAAAAATAAAACATATTTCCTACCAGCTTTGGTTTAGCCTGATCTTCACTGTCACCATGCCCTAGACGTCCATATCTTCCTTTTCCCCATGTGTAGAGTTCCCCACTGGCTGTAATACATGCATTATGGGCACCTCCAGCTGCTATGCCTACAATCTCCTTGCCTCGCAGTGACTCTATCACACGTGGTCGGTCACAAGGACTGAAATAACAATAGATGAATATGTAACATGTGTAGAGTTCTCCACTGGCTGTAATACATGCATTATGGGCACCTCCAGCTGCTATGCCTACAATCTCCTTGCCTCGCAGTGACTCTATTACACGTGGTCGGTCACAAGGACTGAAATACACATGATCATACTCTATAAAACATGTATATAGCATAGCCTCTTGTAAACAAGTACTGGGAAAATCTGCTTCAACCATTTGCTGACAATGATGTGACCTGTGAAAACATTCTAATCTTTCCTGATATCTGAATTTTTAATTTGAGTGACAGGCATTTTGAACTTGGTGCAAGGTGATTTCCAGATTTTCAATCTGATTCAAGATTTGCTTGATTTGTCAGAGCACATCGCACTACTGTAGTACATCATATGAACAAAGTCAATCTGGTATGCCAGAGCCCCTCTTATCTGCCGTTTGCGAGAAGGATAAAGACAAAGGCTATATCGAGATGGAACAAACTAATTAAAATGAATACTCTGTGATTCCCATTTATACATACCTTCTATTTCCATGTCCCAGTTTGCCATCCTCGGCCTCTCCCCATGAATATACCTCACCCTCAGATGACAGGGCCAGGCAATGCTTGCCCCCTGAATTCACAGCAACCTTCTTTATGAAGACATGTTGTATAGACTCCAGCAGAGTTGGTTGGGCAACACTCTCAGCGCCACCAATTCCCAGTCGTCCTCCTGCACCATAGCCAGTTGCATAGACCTGAAAATTAAATCACAGTTATTCTATTCTCTTGGATTATTTCTTTTCTTATGAAGGGTAGAGTAAATAACCTATAAAGAGATACAAGGCAATATCCATTGTCAATATCTATGTTACAGATGGCGAACACCAACTGCGGAACACCAACTGCAGTCCACAAAAAAAAGTTGGAGACTGTAACAATATGTCACCACTTTCTGCTGCTGCCATTAAAAAGGTGTAACTGAATAGACTCGAGAAGCAATAAGACCTGAGCTATAGGTTTACCCCAGTGCTCAAGACAGCATTGCCAAAACTGCATACCTCCAAAATAGGAATTTCTGAAAGTGCATTCACCCACCTTGCCCTCTCCAGTGACTCCAAACAGAGTCTGTTCTCCACCAATCAGCTGTACAGGGCGCAGGGCCGTGAGGGCATCACAGGACAAGGGTATTTTCACCTTTGCACCTTCTATGCCCCCAAGCTGACCCCTGTGGTTATGTCCCCACCCCCAGATTTGGCCACTTCCACCCCAGGACAGAGTCCAGTCATCTGGTCTCCTGCAATATCAGACAATGCATAATACTCAACACAAAACAATATAACAATGGTATGTAGGCTATACTTTAAAGAAATGCTATGCCCAAATTTTTTAATCCTTGTATAAGACATGTATAAGTGTTATGCACAAAAGGGTTTAGGATACAGGGAATATCCTGAGGGATTAACCCTATATCCAAATCAAATCACACATAACAGATGTATCACATACCTATTAAGTTCTAGCTACATTCTAAGGTTTCAAAATTAAAATGTACTCTATACAAAGAATAATTTGGTTGAATCAGGATTGAATCCTTCCCTACCTATTCAGCCACAGGAGGAGCTGTTCATCCATCTCCTGAGTGAACACTGTGTGCAATGCATGCTGGGAGTCCAGAGATTCCCCCTCTGCCAATATCTCATGTACCTAATAAAATACAATGACTTATAGAGCTATAAATAATAATTCTTTCAAAAACACATTATATTACTATGGGGGCAGTAGGGCAAAAGTGATTGTATGAGGGGATTCTAAATTAGATATTTGTTTATAGCAGTCTCTCCTTTATGTTGTACTTCATTTCAAATCCTGAGTGTCAAACACTTTTGTCACTTTTCTAGAAAATTTAAATTGAGCATTTATGTTTTCCACCTCAGCCTTGAAACCAACAAAAACAATGGTCAAATACTGAGCATAATTTTTAAAGTTGTATATTTAAGTTTTATTGCAATTATAATTGTACAGACTGATACATATCAGGGCTTAAACTCAAGCATTATTCGCATGTATCAGAAAGCATTAACTTCACCTTCTTGTTGACTTCTTCACAGAAGGCCTGAGGCAGAGCAGACCTGTTCTCTATTGACTTTGCCACTCTTGCTGCACTACAGTATCTCCTGAACCAGGCCCACTTGTGAGCCTCCATACACACTGGCAGGCCATCTAGGCCTAAGTCACAGGCTAATGCCACAAGAACCTAAAATGTGAAGGTAAGACAATATTATTACAGTATCTCCTGAACCAGGCCCACTTGTGAGCCTCCATACACACTGGGAGTCCATCTAGCCCTAAGTCACAGGCTAATGCCACAAGAACCTAAAATGTGAAGGTTAGAGAATATTATTACAGTATCTCCTGAACAAGGCCCACTTGTGAGCCTCCATACACACTGGGAGTCCATCTAGCCCTAAGTCACAGGCTAATGCCACAAGAACCTAAAATGTGAAGGTAAGACAATATTATTACAGTATCTCCTGAACCAGGCCCACTTGTGAGCCTCCATACACACTGGGAGTCCATCTAGCCCTAAGTCACAGGCTAATGCCACAAGAACCTAAAATGTGAAGGTTAGACAATATTATTACAGTATCTCCTGAACCAGGCCCACTTGTGAGCCTCCATACACACTGGGAGTCCATCTAGCCCTAAGTCACAAGCTAATGCCACAAGAACCTAAAATGTGAAGGTTAGACAATATTATTACAGTATCTCCTGAACAAGGCCCACTTGTGAGCCTCCATACACACTGGGAGTCCATCTAGCCCTAAGTCACAAGCTAATGCCACAAGAACCTAAAATGTGAAGGTTAGAGAATATTATTACAGTATCTCCTGAACCAGGCCCACTTGTGAGCCTCCATACACACTGGGAGTCCATCTAGCCCTAAGTCACAAGCTAATGCCACAAGAACCTAAAATGTGAACATAAGACAATATTGTTACATGTATCTTCTAGTTGTTGTCCTAATCCAGCCTTTAAGTTCAATTAAAGTGCTAAGAAATCATGTCTAAACATTAAATATTAAATACTGATAAAATGACTTATCCTGAAACAATTCAATTCACAACCACTCTCCACCTCCTTTACAAACTCAATATGGAGACAAAATGAGGAAACATTCATGTTAACCTTTACATCATGTTAACAGTTAACCTTTACATCATGTTAACATTCATGGTAACCTTTACATCATGTTAACATTCATGTTAACCTTTACATCATGTTACCATTCATGTTAACATTTACATCATGTTAACATTCATGTTAACATTTACATCATGTTAACATTCATGTTTACCGTTACATCATGTTAACATTTACATCCTCTTACCTTGAAGAAAGGACTATGCATGAGATGTTTTCCACTCCTCACTATGGGATCCTCATAATCAAACTGCCTCTGCAATGCCTGGGGTAGAGACTTCACTAGAGAGTCTAATGCTGTACCACTCAATGACTGAAAGACAAGGAATGCTTTGAAACACATGTTAAACTGGGGTGGGGTAGAGACTTCACGAGAGAGTCTAATGCTGTACCACTCAATGACTGAAAGACAAGGAATGCTTTGAAACACATGTTAAACTGGGGTGGGGTAGAGACTTCACTAGAGAGTCTAATGCTATACCACTCAATGACTGAAAGACAAGGAATGCATTGAAACACATGTTAAACTGGCTTGGGGTAGAGACTTCACGAGAGAGTCTAATGCTGTGCCACTCAATGACTGAAAGACAAGGAATGCTTTGAAACACATGTTAAACTGGGGTGGGGTAGAGACTTCACGAGAGAGTCTAATGCTGTGCCACTCAATGACTGAAAGACAAGGAATGCTTTGAAACACATGTTAAACTGGGGTGGGGTAGAGACTTCACGAGAGAGTCTAATGCTGTGCCACTCAATGACTGAAAGACAAGGAATGCTTTGAAACACATGTTAAACTGGGGTGGGGTAGAGACTTCACGAGAGAGTCTAATGCTATACCACTCAATGACTGAAAGACAAGGAATGCTTTGAAACACATTTTAAACTGGGGTGGGGTAGAGACTTCACTAGAGAGTCTAATGCTGTACCACTCAATGACTGAAAGACAAGGAATGCATTGAAACACATGTTAAACTGGCTTGGGGTAGAGACTTCACTAGAGAGTCTAATGCTGTACCACTCAATGACTGAAAGACAAGGAATGCATTGAAACACATGTTAAACTGGCTTGGGGTAGAGACTTCACGAGAGAGTCTAATGCTGTGCCACTCAATGACTGAAAGACAAGGAATGCTTTGAAACACATGTTAAACTGGGGTGGGGTAGAGACTTCACGAGAGAGTCTAATGCTGTGCCACTCAATGACTGAAAGACAAGGAATGCTTTGAAACACATGTTAAACTGGGGTGGGGTAGAGACTTCACGAGAGAGTCTAATGCTATATCATTCAAAGACTGAAAGACAAGGAATGCATTGAAACACATGTTAAACTGGGGTGGGGTAGAGACTTCACGAGAGAGTCTAATGCTGTGCCACTCAATGACTGAAAGACAAGGAATGCTTTGAAACACATGTTAAACTGGGGTGGGGTAGAGACTTCACGAGAGAGTCTAATGCTGTGCCACTCAATGACTGAAAGACAAGGAATGCTTTGAAACACATGTTAAACTGGGGTGGGGTAGAGACTTCACGAGAGAGTCTAATGCTGTGCCACTCAATGACTGAAAGACAAGGAACATTTTGAAATATTAGTTATACTGGCTTGGGGTAGAGACTTCACGAGAGAGTCTAATGCTGTGCCACTCAATGACTGAAAGACAAGGATTATTTTGAAATATTAGTTATACTGGCTTGGGGTAGAGACTTCACGAGAGAGTCTAATGCTGTGCCACTCAATGACTGAAAGACAAGGAACATTTTAAAATATTAGTTATACTGGCTTGGGGTAGAGACTTCACTAGAGAGTCTAATGCTGTATCACCCAATGACTGAAAGACCAGGAACATTTTGAAATATTAGTTATACTGGCTTGGGGTAGAGACTTCACTAGAGAGTCTAATGCTGTACCACTCAATGACTGAAAGACAAGGAATGGTTTGAAACACATGTTAAACTGGGGTGGGGTAGAGACTTCACTAGAGAGTCTAATGCTGTGCCACTCAATGACTGAAAGACAAGGAATGCATTGAAACACATGTTAAACTGGGGTGGGGTAGAGACTTCACGAGAGAGTCTAATGCTGTACCACTCAATGACTGAAAGACAAGGAATGCATTGAAACACATGTTAAACTGGGGTGGGGTAGAGACTTCACTAGAGAGTCTAATGCTGTACCACTCAATGACTGAAAGACAAGGAATGCATTGAAACACATGTTAAACTGGCTTGGGGAAGAGACTTCACTAGAGAGTCTAATGCTGTGCCACTCAATGACTGAAAGACAAGGAATGCATTGAAACACATGTTAAACTGGCTTGGGGTAGAGACTTCACTAGAGGGTCTAATGCTGTGCCACTCAATGACTGAAAGACAAGGAATGCATTGAAACACATGTTAAACTGGGGTGGGGTAGAGACTTCACTAGAGAGTCTAATGCTGTACCACTCAATGACTGAAAGACAAGGAATGCATTGAAACACATGTTAAACTGGCTTGGGGTAGAGACTTCATGAGAGAGTCTAATGCTGTACCACTCAATGACTGAAAGACAAGGAATGCTTTGAAACACATGTTAAATTGGGGTGGGGTAGAGACTTCACTAGAGAGTCTAATGCTGTACCACTCAATGACTGAAAGACAAGGAATGCATTGATACACATGTTAAACTGGCTTGGGGAAGAGACTTCACCAGAGAGTCTAATGCTGTACCACTCAATGACTGAAAGACAAGGAATGCATTGATACACATGTTAAACTGGCTTGGGGAAGAGACTTCACCAGAGAGTCTAATGCTGTACCACTCAATGACTGAAAGACAAGGAATGCTTTGAAACACATGTTAAATTGGGGTGGGGTAGAGACTTCACTAGAGAGTCTAATGCTGTACCACTCAATGACTGAAAGACAAGGAATGCATTGATACACATGTTAAACTGGCTTGGGGAAGAGACTTCACCAGAGAGTCTAATGCTGTGCCACTCAATGACTGAAAGACAAGGAATGCTTTGAAACACATGTTAAATTGGGGTGGGGTAGAGACTTCACTAGAGAGTCTAATGCTGTACCACTCAATGACTGAAAGACAAGGAATGCATTGATACACATGTTAAACTGGCTTGGGGAAGAGACTTCACCAGAGAGTCTAATGCTGTGCCACTCAATGACTGAAAGACAAGGAATGCTTTGAAACACATGTTAAATTGGGGTGGGGTAGAGACTTCACTAGAGAGTCTAATGCTGTACCACTCAATGACTGAAAGACAAGGAATGCATTGAAACACATGTTAAACTGGCTTGGGGAAGAGACTTCACTAGAGAGTCTAATGCTGTACCACTCAATGACTGAAAGACAAGGAATGCATTGATACACATGTTAAACTGGCTTGGGGAAGAGACTTCACCAGAGAGTCTAATGCTGTACCACTCAATGACTGAAAGACAAGGAATGCATTGAAACACATGTTAAACTGACTTAGGGCAGAGACTTCACTAGAGAGTCTAATGCTGTACCACTCAATGACTGAAAGACAAGGAATGCATTGAAACACATGTTAAACTGGCTTGGGGAAGAGACTTCACTAGAGAGTCTAATGCTGTACCACTCAATGACTGAAAGACAAGGAATGCATTGAAACACATGTTAAACTGGCTTGGGGAAGAGACTTCACTAGAGAGTCTAATGCTGTACCACTCAATGACTGAAAGACAAGGAATGCATTGAAACACATGTTAAACTGGCTTGGGGAAGAGACTTCACTAGAGAGTCTAATGCTATACCACTCAATGACTGAAAGACAAGGAACATTTTGAAACACATGTTAACTGGCTTGGGGAAGAGACTTCACTAGAGAGTCTAATGCTGTGCCACTCAATGACTGAAAGACAAGGAATGCTTTGAAACACATGTTAAACTGGCTTGGGGAAGAGACTTCACTAGAAAGTCTAATGCTGTACCACTCAATGACTGAAAGACAAGGAATGCATTGATACACATGTTAAACTGGCTTGGGGAAGAGACTTCACCAGAGAGTCTAATGCTGTACCACTCAATGACTGAAAGACAAGGAATGAATTGATACATGTTAAACTGGCTTGGGGAAGAGACTTCACCAGAGAGTCTAATGCTGTGCCTCTCAATGACTGAAAGACAAGGAATGCTTTGAAACACATGTTAAATTGGGGTGGGGTAGAGACTTCACTAGAGAGTCGAATGCTGTACCACTCAATGACTGAAAGACAAGGAATGCATTGATACACATGTTAAACTGGCTTGGGGAAGAGACTTCACCAGAGAGTCTAATGCTGTACCACTCAATGACTGAAAGACAAGGAATGCATTGATACACATGTTAAACTGGCTTGGGGAAGAGACTTCACCAGAGAGTCTAATGCTGTACCACTCAATGACTGAAAGACAAGGAATGCATTGATACACATGTTAAACTGGCTTGGGGAAGAGACTTCACTAGAGAGTCTAATGCTGTACCACTCAATGACTGAAAGACAAGGAATGCATTGATACACATGTTAAACTGGCTTGGGGAAGAGACTTCACTAGAGAGTCTAATGCTGTACCACTCAATGACTGAAAGACAAGGAATGCTTTGAAACACATGTTAAATTGGGGTGGGGTAGAGACTTCACTAGAGAGTCTAATGCTGTACCACTCAATGACTGAAAGACAAGGAATGCATTGATACACATGTTAAACTGGCTTGGGGAAGAGACTTCACCAGAGAGTATAATGCTGTACCACTCAATGACTGAAAGACAAGGAATGCATTGATACACATGTTAAACTGGCTTGGGGAAGAGACTTCACCAGAGAGTCTAATGCTGTACCACTCAATGACTGAAAGACAAGGAATGCATTGATACACATGTTAAATTGGGGTGGGGTAGAGACTTCACTAGAGAGTCTAATGCTGTACCACTCAATGACTGAAAGACAAGGAATGCTTTGAAACACATGTTAAATTGGGGTGGGGTAGAGACTTCACTAGAGAGTCTAATGCTGTACCACTCAATGACTGAAAGACAAGGAATGCATTGATACACATGTTAAACTGGCTTGGGGAAGGGACTTCACCAGAGAGTCTAATGCTGTACCACTCAATGACTGAAAGACAAGGAATGCTTTGAAACACATGTTAAATTGGGGTGGGGTAGAGACTTCAATAGAGAGTCTAATGCTGTACCACTCAATGACTGAAAGACAAGGAATGCTTTGAAACACATGTTAAATTGGGGTGGGGTAGAGACTTCACTAGAGAGTCTAATGCTGTACCACTCAATGACTGAAAGACAAGGAATGCATTGATACACATGTTAAACTGGCTTGGGGAAGAGACTTCACCAGAGAGTCTAATGCTGTACCACTCAATGACTGAAAGACAAGGAATGCATTGATACACATGTTAAATTGGGGTGGGGTAGAGACTTCAATAGAGAGTCTAATGCTGTACCACTCAATGACTGAAAGACAAGGAATGCTTTGAAACACATGTTAAATTGGGGTGGGGTAGAGACTTCACTAGAGAGTCTAATGCTGTACCACTCAATGACTGAAAGACAAGGAATGCATTGATACACATGTTAAACTGGCTTGGGGAAGAGACTTCACCAGAGAGTCTAATGCTGTACCACTCAATGACTGAAAGACAAGGAATGCATTGATACACATGTTAAATTGGGGTGGGGTAGAGACTTCACTAGAGAGTCTAATGCTGTACCACTCAATGACTGAAAGACAAGGAATGCTTTGAAACACATGTTAAATTGGGGTGGGGTAGAGACTTCACTAGAGAGTCTAATGCTGTACCACTCAATGACTGAAAGACAAGGAATGCATTGATACACATGTTAAACTGGCTTGGGGAAGGGACTTCACCAGAGAGTCTAATGCTGTACCACTCAATGACTGAAAGACAAGGAATGCTTTGAAACACATGTTAAATTGGGGTGGGGTAGAGACTTCAATAGAGAGTCTAATGCTGTACCACTCAATGACTGAAAGACAAGGAATGCTTTGAAACACATGTTAAATTGGGGTGGGGTAGAGACTTCACTAGAGAGTCTAATGCTGTACCACTCAATGACTGAAAGACAAGGAATGCATTGATACACATGTTAAACTGGCTTGGGGAAGAGACTTCACCAGAGAGTCTAATGCTGTACCACTCAATGACTGAAAGACAAGGAATGCATTGATACACATGTTAAACTGGCTTGAGGAAGAGACTTCACTAGAGAGTCTAATGCTGTACCACTCAATGACTGAAAGACAAGGAATGCTTTGATACACATGTTAAACTGGCTTGGGGAAGAGACTTCACTAGAGAGTCTAATGCTGTACCACTCAATGACTGAAAGACAAGGAATGCATTGAAACACATGTTAAACTGGCTTGGGGAAGAGACTTCACTAGAGAGTCTAATGCTGTGCCACTCAATGACTGAAAGACAAGGAATGCTTTGAAACACATGTTAAATTGGGGTGGGGTAGAGACTTCACTAGAGAGTCTAATGCTGTACCACTCAATGACTGAAAGACAAGGAATGCATTGATACACATGTTAAACTGGCTTGGGGAAGAGACTTCACCAGAGAGTCTAATGCTGTGCCACTCAATGACTGAAAGACAAGGAATGCTTTGAAACACATGTTAAATTGGGGTGGGGTAGAGACTTCACTAGAGAGTCTAATGCTGTACCACTCAATGACTGAAAGACAAGGAATGCATTGATACACATGTTAAACTGGCTTGGGGAAGAGACTTCACCAGAGAGTCTAATGCTGTGCCACTCAATGACTGAAAGACAAGGAATGCTTTGAAACACATGTTAAATTGGGGTGGGGTAGAGACTTCACTAGAGAGTCTAATGCTGTACCACTCAATGACTGAAAGACAAGGAATGCATTGAAACACATGTTAAACTGGCTTGGGGAAGAGACTTCACTAGAGAGTCTAATGCTGTACCACTCAATGACTGAAAGACAAGGAATGCATTGATACACATGTTAAACTGGCTTGGGGAAGAGACTTCACCAGAGAGTCTAATGCTGTACCACTCAATGACTGAAAGACAAGGAATGCATTGAAACACATGTTAAACTGACTTAGGGCAGAGACTTCACTAGAGAGTCTAATGCTGTACCACTCAATGACTGAAAGACAAGGAATGCATTGAAACACATGTTAAACTGGCTTGGGGAAGAGACTTCACTAGAGAGTCTAATGCTGTACCACTCAATGACTGAAAGACAAGGAATGCATTGAAACACATGTTAAACTGGCTTGGGGAAGAGACTTCACTAGAGAGTCTAATGCTGTACCACTCAATGACTGAAAGACAAGGAATGCATTGAAACACATGTTAAACTGGCTTGGGGAAGAGACTTCACTAGAGAGTCTAATGCTATACCACTCAATGACTGAAAGACAAGGAACATTTTGAAACACATGTTAACTGGCTTGGGGAAGAGACTTCACTAGAGAGTCTAATGCTGTACCACTCAATGACTGAAAGACAAGGAACATTTTGAAACATTAGCTAAATAATAACAGAATTTAGGAATATTCATCCAAAATAAGGATCTGCACCAGAAACAAGGAAAATTTATCCCACAAACAGGTAGATGTTATTTTCAAATTAAAAACTCAATTTGGCAAAAAACATATCTACATGACATATACACTGTACATGTAAGAGTATATTGGATGCATGCATGTTATATGGACGGCTCACCATTGTATATCTTGGCTCAAGACTGAGTTCACATTGTGGTGATACAAGCTGACTGATGTTCAAAGCTGCCCCCAGTGTCGTCATCATCAATTTACGTAACTTCTGCAATGCCCACATTCTCTGTAACGCACCTAAAATATTCAAAATATTTATTTTTTTCATTTTTCAATACTTAATACCAAAAATTGTAAAAACAGTTTTGATTGTGAAATTGGGTTGTGGATGATTGAAAGGTGCATGTTAAAATGTTGAAATATAAATATTGTAGAACATTCTGATCCTTTTGACACTAGCAAACTAGGATCTTTAAGAACTTCATTGTATCATTGACTTTAAGTAGGTAATTGTCAGTACAATACAGTCAAAGCATGACTTCTTATTTTATAATAGAAAATCAAAAGTAAATTCTGGCGAAGTGTTAAAAATTCCAGAATGTTGCATAGAGATAAAAATCATTCAGGTATTTCTCAAAATAGTGAATTGCATACTAATTCTAAAATTTCGAAAATCTTACTCAAAGTGCTTAGTTGAGCACAGGCTGCTAATGCTGCACCGAGTCTCGGCACAATATTCCTATCTGACGTCACATCTAACTTGAAATCCAAAAGACAAGTCACAAGTTCAATAGATGGCCTCGATAGTACTGTGCGGTCACTTAACATATCCATCGGAGCCTCAGAGGGCATTATGGGATACACAGTGAATCGCCAACCCCATCCGTTTACAGATCCATCACTCGTGAACTTCCATTTTAATTCTTCTCCGCTGATTCGTAGTTCTTGGGACCAATCATTCCAGTCACGCCCTACAAACATCAACTGAATTTTAATATCTTATTTTTTAATATGATACCACACTCATTTAATCTGAATGAATATTTAAACATTAAAAATTCTGCATCATGTTCTGAATTCAGTGAAATTTTTGTGAAAATTCATCAAGTGTTGTAAAGGGCGTAAAATTGTTTTTCAAATGAGAATTAAAATCTGACAAAAAAGCGATGGTGATTTTCAATTTGAATGAATGATTATTAGAAATAAATAAATAATAAAAAATATTCTAAGAATCAAATAAAGCATGATAAAAAGTAATTCCATAAAGGTACGTTCACACCAACGGCGAATGCCACGCTTTAAATCGGCGAGCAAAGCGCCGTCATTTTTGTCATTTTTCTTCATACCAACGGCGCTTTGATGGCGCTTTAAAGCGGCTTGTAAAGCGGCACCAAAGCGTAACAAAGTTTGATTAAAGCGTCGGGGTCGTAATAGGTCGTAGAAAAGCTCAGAGTAAAACGGGATATTCGGCAAGAGCGCCAAAAAATTTTTAACTCTTAAAAAATTTTGGGCGCTCTGTTACGAATCGATTAAGCGCCGAGAGCGTATCAAAGCTTAACAAACCGTAACAAAGCTCAGAAAAACTTGATCCAAAGCGTAGGAAAGCTTAACATAGCTCTAAAAGGTTCCTCACGCTTTGATCCCGCTTTGATCAGGCTTTGTTACGCTTGAAATCACGCTTTGAAAAGCTTTGATGAGCATTATTACGCTTTGATGCGATTATGACGCTTTAAATCAGGCTCTGATACGATTGCAAAACTCTGTTGTGCATTGTTACGCTCTGTTAAGCTCTGTCACGCATTGGAAAATGTCGAGATCGCCGATTCCATGCCGCTTTTGATCCAATGACTATATAAAGATGCAGTAGATCCATAAAACCATTGCATCTTTGACTCGAGAACACGATGGCAGAACAACGAGATCCAGAAATTCCAGATGGACCAGAGCATGACCTATCTGAAGAAGACATGACGTTTGTCGCACGGCGTGATATAGCGTGTGAAAACTTTCAAGCGTAACAAAGCCTAGCAAAGCGTTTCAATCCTTGATTAAAGCGTCTCAATTCGTTGGAAAGCTTGAGAGTCCCTCATGAAAGTGTAACAAAGAGTGTCAGATATTGATGAAAGCGTCTGATCCGTGTCAGCTCTTCATGCCAGATCGTAGCAAATCTTGAGACATCTTAACGAAGCGTGTCAAGTGGTAACAGACCGTGAATAGACTGGGGTCCCCGCTTTGAACCAAGCTGTGTTAAGCTTTCCTACGCTTTGAGTCAAGCTTTGTTGAGCTTTGTTGAGCTTTGTTACGGTTTGTTAAGCTTTGATACGCTCTCGGCGCTTCAATCAATTCGTAACAGAGCGCCCAAAATGTTTAAACAGTTTAACATTTTTTGGCGCTCTTGCCGAATATCCCGCTTTACTCCGAACTTTTCTACGACCTATTACGATCCCGACGCTTTAATCAAGCTTTGTTACGCTTTGGTGCCGCTTTACAATCCGCTTTAAAGCGCCATCAAAGCGCCGTTGGTGCGAACGCTTAAACAGTTTAAATTTTTTAGCGCTCTTGCCGAATATCCCGCTTTACTCCCGAGCTTTTCTACGACCTATTACGACCCTGACGCTTTAATTAAGCTTTGTTACGCTTTGGTGCCGCTTTACAAGCCGCTTTAAAGCGCCATCAAAGCGCCGTTGGTGTGAACGTACCATTATGTATCAATTAAACAATAAAAATACTTGAAAATTACCTGATCTAACTGAGATAGTTCTTCCACTGGCATCCATGATCGTTAGAGGATCATGACGTCTCTCAGTTGAACACTGGCGATCAAATTCCACTCTCAGTCCCTCGGCACCTACATTCAAAAATAGTGGTTAGTCACAATAGCAGGTTAATATTTCTTTACAAGTTTCTCTTTTCACTCTTTTTTGGCAAGAAAGCTTCGTAGTGAAGAATTTAGAAGTGTTACACAAGCCCAAAATGCTTCGTAACAAGCAATTTAACCTGCTGTGAAAAGGAAGCCGTTAGTTTGTTTAACATATAAAAAAATAAAGAGAAAAGGTGAAATAAACACAGAAAATATGAAATACAGCTTTTCAGATTTTAATGAGAGAAAATGCATGATCCGGTGCATGACTTTTTACCTGGTATCTTAACTTGTCCAGACTTTGACTCATCATCGATATATGGATGAGAGCTTTCCTGTATGACTGGTTGTGCAACATTACGTCCTGACTCTGTATCAGAGGCTACATCCTCTAGCTCTGTTACACACAGCTCTAGTAACATCTCAGCAACCTAGAAATGAACAATATAAGATCTATAGACCTACCTAGATGAGTATAGCCATACATGTATTGAAATATTTGAGAGGTTTTACCCTACTTGAGGGCATTTTTCAACACTAATTTATATATACATGTATTCTATTAGATATATTCTGATGTAAGCCCATGTTCCCATATAAGGAAGGATGGCACGCTCTAGTTTATCATTTTTACTTGGGGTTGCGTTCTCTTAGGGAAAATCTACAAAATGATACTTGGGTGCATCTGCACTTCATCTACATGCTAAAATCCTAATTGAGGGCATATTCCAACTTGAGGGCATATAAAAATCCACTTTGAGGGTATATTCCTACTTTAGGGCATATTCCTACTTGTGGGCATATTCCTACTCGAGGGCATGTTCTTACCTGAGGGTATGTCTTCCCCAGGGCTGTTAAACTATGTGCCAGAGCCTCTTTACCAAGTATTCCTGCTCTGCTAGCAACCGCCAGTTTCAATAAATCTACGAGTATACGTGCATCATCTGCAGATAGGGACTTGGTGAACTCATCCAGGTCTTGTATAGTAATAGGAGTCTCAGCATCTGTAGAGCTTGTCACCTGCAAGTGTTTAATGTACAATAAAGTTGCATTTAAATAAGGGGAAAACTATTAAAGTTAACATGCATGATTCATCTAACAGTTCTAGCATTCTAATTTTAAAATCTACACTTCATATACTTCTTGATCTCATTACAAAATCACAAATAATTTGACTGAAACATGATATTACATTTCCCCTTTGGATATTTAAATACCACAAGATGACAACTGTGTGTAGTTCCATTGTAAACACTTGGTTTTTACCTGTTCTGCAGATGTGATGGTTTCTGCTATAATACTGGTAGCTGGAGATATCCTTGCTAAACTGTGCATGCTTATCATCGAGGATGATATGCTCTCGTGGCCACTAGATGTCATGGCACTCAGCTGGCTGGCAGACATTAACTGGAAATAAATGTTCAGTCATAATGAAGAAGAAGGACGGCCATGTTATGCTTTATATTATATTAATGGTCAGATTAATTATTTGTATTATAAGTTATAGAATGATTTGAAGTGCAATACAGGATATATTCTGCTCGAGAAATTCTGTATTGGGACGAGACGAAGTCGAATGCCAATACAGAGTATTGAGACAGAATATATCCTATATTGCACTTCAAATCATTCTATAACGTTTTTATCGTGTGATCCTCTGTATTGCTACTGAGAATGTCCCCTCCGTACCAATATTTTCTGTATTGCGATGGAGATGATCAACGGGGACAACACAAGAACTGACCAATCAGAAGGCTTCATGTATTTGTATTTTCAAATGATTAATTTAAATGAATAAAACTGAATAAAAAAAAATATACTCTTACTTAGAAATTGAAATTAACTGACATTTCTTAAGTTTACAACCATTGTTTGTAACATTGTGTTGAATATAGGAGCTGGGTTTAACTCAACTTAAACAATTGACCACATTGCTTTATAATATTACTGGGGTACCGAGAAATAATTAATCTAAAAATGTCGAAATTTACTTCATTGTAGTATACATGTATCAATCTATCAGCAATTCTATAAGCTTGACGAAGCGAATAATGAAATGAGTTTAGTCCTTATCTTTTACTTAATATTCATGATCATGAATCACTTAATTAAAAAATTCTTCCTTTTTTGTATAATTGCATTCCATATGATATGTAAATATGTTTTTTGGCAATAAATTAAAAAAAAAAAAAGATTCAAAAAACCAATACGTACATCATGGACACTCGAGTGTGGATGATCGTGTACTGCCGTTAAGACATCACTGCTATCTGCCATCTGATTGGTTGATCCAATCTGCCCATCAGTTGACTCATGGCTCGGACTTGCAATTGGCGATATAGGAGGAGGGGTAGTGGACTGAATATGCGAGTCAGCTACAGATACAACCTCTGTGTTGTTGACTAGTGAACCCACTACGGCATCTCTACAAGTATAGTAAAATACACATACATAAATACAAATACAAACTCTGCATTCACACTGTTGTAATGTTGCATTGGGAATCAGGGTTACATGTAGGTTTGCTTTTCCCAAGCATATTTCCCACAGTGAGAATTTTAAAATGTTTCTACTAGAGGCATCTTGAACTTCTGGAACTCAATATCAAAGGAATGATTTGGTGTTAATAGAATGACTATAAGGGTAATACAATGTAATCATGAGCTCTTTGTTTGAAATTATATACTTAGCAACAGTAATGTACTTGAAAACTTAAACAATATAAATTCTGCGCTACGGCCTGAAGTAAAAGTCACAAATAGTGCATTTAGATGGATGAACTTTTAAAAATCTTTTTAAAAAATTGTTAATTTACACATGTAAAGCCCTCAGTATGGTAGAAATAAAATCTTGTTAAATTACTCAATTTAAAAATCAATTTACAGGAAGAAGAAAGGTTCCTATACAGAGTTTGATAAATGCTGTATAAGTCTTGTCTGACATGGGCTGAAGCCCAAGGGAGGGATTTCAACTAAATTTGATAGGAACTAGCATTCACCTTATTGAGCGTATGTATGATTTTGCAAAAAGCTAGGTCAAATTTCTGATATAAAATCTAAATAATGGTCAGCAGCAAAATATACCACAGAGGAAGTCAATATTGTGACACCTGGAGGACATATTGATTTGGGATTACCTTTCCTATAATTGTATACCATACTCCCCAGAGGCTCAACTTAAATATACAATAAATTCAATTAAAACATTTTTCAAGAACAATGTCTATACTGATAGTGCCCATTACAAACAGGTTAATAGCTACAGGCATTCCGTTCAGTTACTATATGCCTAAAACATATAACATATCATATTCTTAATTTAGCACCACCCTTTTCCTACCCTTTGTATATGTTCGACTTCACTTCTTAAAAAAGATCTTCATCTTCACTCTTTCAGTTTACAAGAGATCTCTGAACTCACTGAGCCAATCAGAGTTTGTCATTGAATTATGGACAACTTTCTATGATCATTTCCTCTGACATTATTGCATATTGCACCCTCCCCTGACTGAAAGCTGGCTATGCCCCTGTACACCCATATGGCTATGGGGGCAGGGCTGCTAAACTGTAGCGCTGGGTGCGATCGTAACCAATAAAAAAATAAAACCATGAAAAAGAAGAAAATAGCTTTAAAATGCTTTTAATTTCAAGCGTCAAGCTCAATTTTGAAGGAAGTTGCATCAATTTTTGTAAAATTCAAAATAAATCTTATTTTTTGACTTGTTTATGCCACAATCGCACCCCCTGACTGAAAACCAAATTGTTTTGGCGATCGCATCCCCCCCTGACTGAAAGCTGGCTAGACCCCTGTACACCCATATGGGTATGGGGGCAGGGCTGCTAAACTGTAGTCTTATACTAGGCAGAGGGTAGTTTATCACTAGACTCGGAGCTCAGGGTAGAAACATTCATTATAGATTCCATGCTGACAAAAAATCAATGCTGTCACAGAATAAGATGGGTATTAATCCACCCACCCCTAAACACTATTGTATTTTAACTTATCAATGTTCTGACCTAACCCATTTGCCAAATATTGTCTTTAAATGGAGATTATGCCATTAAATCATTTATTGCCTTTATAAAGATACAGAAAGAGAGGATACATATTCACATTTTTGTAGAACACAAGATTGATGAACAGATGATACTTTTTTACAATATGGTTAAATCATAGTTATCAAAATGTGTTTCAATTTTAAAATTTTATCGGCCTATGTCACATCTTTTTTTTCTAAAAATCTCCAAACTTTACTTTATCTCAAACTGCATACATGTACTTAAACCAGGATAAATTATGTTCCTATTATTCAATTCAATTTGTTTATTATACCATCACCCAAATAAAGGGTATTAGAATGTAGAAATTCATATCAATAATATTTGGAAGAACTTACACATCTTTGCATGTTAAATGATTAGACAGGTAGGGACAGACAATAAACATGTTTTTATTTAACTTGGCCTAACCCTACACTACTAAGTACAACATGGAATATCATATGATAAAAAACAAGATTATAGACAGAATGTAATAAAATATTGACATAAAATAATTATAATTGAACAACCATGCTTTATAATGAATTTGTAAACTATAAGTAAAATTTAGAAAAGAGAATTATGATTAATCAAAACTATAAAATCTAAAAGGCCTTATAACGATGAAAGTCCTGAAAGATACGCTTAGGAGGGGTTGGCCCCAGGGCTGATATCCCTGATGTGATACAGATACAGATAAATGGGCTAAACTAACTCTAGCAAATTGAAAATGCCACGAGTAAGTATGTTAACAGTGGTTTCACCACATGTGATCAATATAAAAGCAATTTCGCGAAAGCTTTTGATCAAAATAATATAAGACAAAGGACTCATCATGTATTTGCTGGAGTGAATGATTTGTTTATGATGATTAAACTCCATAGGAAATAACAGGAAATAAATGAAGCAACATGTGAAAATATGTAAAAAAAGATAAGTGAAGGTTTAACGCAGTATTTGCTTAAGGACCAAAAAATTGCAGAAATGCATAAGAATTCTGCAAAATATATACAATGTGCAAGAAAATCCAGAAAAATCATCGGAAAAAATATGAGGATCTGAAGTTGGAAGGAAAAGGATGAATGTAGAATTTTAGCGAAATTAAAGTAAAAGGTATATAAATGATAAGAATATATATTATATGATATTTGAGGAAATACACAGTATTTTGCATCTTAATTAATGGTATACATGTTTACAGTGAAACAAAAATACATAATATATATATAAGTATATGACAGACAGACTACATATTAAAAAAAACAACTGAATATGGTGGATTTCATCAAAGTTATAATTTTACTACAGAATGTGTTGTTAGCATGGTCACTTCAATATAGGATTATTAACAATGGAGTCGAAGGGCCGTATGGACTCGTAGAAGCTTACAGTTCAGGACAATGGCAGTCTATATGTGATGATCTGTGGGATTTAAATGACGCAAAAGTACTATGTCGATCGCTGGGGTATACAAATTTCACTCCAAGGGCAGATGCATGTGCGAGATATGGAGAATCGAGTGGAGGCATACATGTAAAGGGTGAGTGATGATCTTTACACGTATGCATGATCTTTACATGTATGATGATCTTTACATGTATGATGATCTTAACATGTATGATGATCTTTACATGTATGATGATCTTTACATGAATAGTGATCTTTACATGTATGATGATCTTTACATATATGATGATCTTTACATGTATGATAATCTTTACATGTATGATGATCTTTACATGTATGATTAAATCTTTACATGTACGCTAATCTTTACATGTATGATGATTTTTACACGTATGATGATCTTTACACGTATGATGATCTTTACATGTATGATGATCTTTACATGTATGATGATCTTTACATGTATGATGATCTTTACACGTATGCATGATCTTTACATGTATGATGATCTTTACATGTATGATGATCTTTACATGTATGATGATCTTTACATGTATAATGATTTTTACATGTATGATGATCTTTACATGTATGATGATCTTTACATGTATAATGATTTTTACATGTATGATGATCTTTAAATGTATGATGATCTTTACATGTATGATGATCTTTACATGTATGATAATCTTTACATGTATGATGATCTTTACATGTATAATGATTTTTACATGTATAATGATTTTTACATGTATGATGATCTTTACATGTATGATGATCTTTACATGTATGATGATTTTTTTACATGAATGTATGATAATAATGGTATAAAACTAAACTTAAAAGGGTGGCTAAACCTTCCTGGTGAGTTTTTAGCCAAACCTCCCTAATACAATTGACATGGAGTATAAAGGTTTTTCATATTTATTAAGGTATGTCATGTGTTGGAGATGAACCATCTTTAGACGATTGCCCAAATGAAGGACATTCCAATGGATGTGTACATTTAGAGGATGCTGGCGTCAATTGTGAACCAAATGGTAGGTTTCAAATAGCTTGGTTTTGTCTGAACTCTTAAACGAGGCCTTTTGCCTAGGATTTATCAAACCAGATATATAGGTCCCAGGCCCGTAGCCAGGATTTGCCAAGGGGGGGGGTTCAATTTTCAAAAATTTCCAGGGGGGGTTCACATTTGACAATTTTGGCCCAAATTAGGCTAAAATCACTAGAGAAGTGCTCAAAATGGTCAAAAACTGCATGATTTTGAAAGAATTTTTGGCCAGGGGGGGGGGGGTTCGCCCGAACCCTGCGAACCCCCCCTGGCTACGGGCCTGGGTCCCTTGATTTTTTGGTTACTATGGCAACCATTTCCAATAAAATAATTTTGTTATACTTAATATTTTTGCTAGATTAATAAGTATGCAGATAGTTCTGTGAAGATTTCAAGAGAATATATTGAAAATAAGAAATTAGACTGATATTATGAGAACTTTATGATCACATATTCATTTCACAAACTCCCAGAAAAAACAACAACTGAGATCTTGCAGGCATTAAAACTGTCAAATCATTTGCAGTAGGTAGAGGGTAGAGTGGTAAGATGATGAGAATAAAGGGTAGCTTTTAATAGCATAGTAAAAACCTGTCTGTTCTGAACACCACATGGTCAGACCAAAAGTGTTTTGATAAGCTTCGTGCAAGCACTCAGTGGGAGTTTGTTCCCAACCGCTTTCATAACTGCCTTATAAAAATTAATTACCATCAAGGTAATTTTTATTACGTAATCACAACCATTGTTATGAGAGATAGCAAAGGTCCATGTGATTTTAGATGGTCATAACTTTCACCAGGAGTACTTTCTGGCCATAAATACAGTGGTTTTTATTAAAACGATATGTTTTCTTTAAAGTGAAGTCCCCATGATGATAAAATATCAATCCGACTCTCCGAAAATTGTGAACTAGGGCCTGTCCTTGAGAAATGCTTATTTTCTAAAAAGAAAGCAGCTCCATAAACGTAGCCTCGCACCCAATATTTAGAGGGGGCTCATATCTGAAGAACATTTCCGAATTTTTATAAAATCACACAGATACTGCCTGGCTTCCAAGATGCAAAAATAATTTGCATGGGTAGTGTATCTTGAACACCATTTTTTATGAATGCTGGGGACGCAGTATTAAAAGGATAGTCTCAAAATATATAGGTCTGGGAAATGTTTAAGGCATACTGCATCGCTATTAAATGAATTGCACTACTATTTTCACAATTTTATTGGTATTTGGTGTCAAATACACATATCTTGGTATATTTGAAGTCCCAAAACGGCTTAGTTTCAGAAATATCCCAATTTTAAATTCAAAAATAACCGTTAGCTCCGCACCCTCCGCTCATTTGCGCCGCACCCAATATTTCCCACAGGCTCTGTCTGCATAGGGTGTTCTACACTTCATTAACAATTTCTGAAAAAGGAATGGGTATTGAAATGTGTTAAAGTTAAAAACCACATATCCCGTGTTATTTTCCCATAAAGTTCTAACTATTATAGCCAAATTTTGGTGTCGAAAGGATTCGGTGCCGGAACAGTGCCGGAATAGCGCCAAATATTTTCGATGCCGAGTCGGCACCGAATTATATTGGCTGTGTATGGGAAAATAACATGGGATATGTGGTTTTTAACCTTGAGAAAGAGAAAACTTGTGCTATCCATTGTTTTCAGCATAAATTTGGTCATCGAAAATTGATATCTTCAAAACTAGACTTTCAATACCATTTTTCAATTTTTTTTTCAATACCAGTTTTAGAACCCTTGTTGAATAATCAGAAATCAGAAAAAGAAAATTATCTTTTGTGTAAATAGGTTCAACATTTTGAAATAAATGTTCACACGGGGTCCCTATTCATAATTTTTGGAATTGTTCGATTGATACTTTTATCATCATAGGTACTTCACTTGAAAAAAACAAATTGAGAGGTGTTTGGACTAGAGCGGTGTTTCAATATAATGGTTTTACTGTATATGAGGTGATTGTACTATTCTGCACACTGATTGTATAAAGCTGGCAGGCAAAGGTTGTTCTAAGCCAATGACAGCATATCAATACAAACTGTAAGAATGACCTAACATATAACAACATGCCTCAAGTGAAGTAATTTTTAAAATTACACAATATAAATCTTAAGGCTATAGTTAAAGTTGTCCCATCTAGTTGGGGATTTGAACTTTTGACCTCCTATTGATATGCAATATCACCAACCTGTATTTCCAAGCCTAAAGTAAATTTCTTCTACTTAAAATAGGAAGTTTTGATCCTAGGCTTGTTGTTAAAGTCCCTCCATCCTGTGGGGAATTAATCCATGACCCATTGATGTGCAATTACATTCTTACTAGCCTCAAATGTATTTTAAAATTATGCAGCACATTGGAATAAACTAGATGTGAATAGGTAGTTACAGTTTCGCCACCAGGTGGCTAATTCGGGACAGATAACATGGCAGTGCATTAGAAAATTCCCTTACACTTGAATATTCATCACTTTTATTGGTTCAATTTTCATATTACCCTTATATATCTATATAGTTATACAAATCACAATATGTCCAGTAAAAGAAAATATTATCTGTCCAATAAAAAAAGATATTTCACTTTTTGTGATTTTATAGCAGGGGTTCTATTGGAAATCTCCTTCTTATATAACTTATTTCAAGGGAATTAGTTCTAAAAATCCAAACTAGAGGGATAAAGATTAAATAAAACGTCATCTTTTAATCATAACAAAAAATTTACAATGATAGGGATTCTAAAAGACTTTAAAAATATCTCTCAAACACCAGGATCTCCAATATCAACTTCATGAAATTCCATTTTTGGTTGTCTATCCCACATCATTTTGAGACTGAATACTCTATCTTGTATGACTATACTTAGTAAAGACCAGGTATTGCACCGACTTTGTGCACAGTTTATAGAAGGGTGAATACAGTCATGTTCGAATTTCTAATATAGAACTATGGTCTGTGGCCCAGGGCTAAAAAGTATTATATATATCGATATGTATAAGGGGTTGACAAGTAAGCCGAGACTGTAAAAGTTAAACCACCCAAGGTCTTTCAAAACACTGTTTGATAAACAAATCACTGAATGAATGTATCTCATTACCCTTTGCATTCGTTTGACTTCACTTCTTAAAAGAGAGCTTCGTCTTCACTCTTTCAAACTAAAATAAACCTGTGAACCCAGCGCGCCAATCAGTGTTCGTCGGCCAAATTTGACCGACTGTAATATGGTCTCTGCTAGGCAGAGTGTAGTTTAACTAGACTCTGCACACAGGGTAGTATCTCATGGTTCTTAATGAGAGAATCAGACTGGTAATTTAAGAGCAACAAGTCAAGTTTTATAATTGCCTGTAATTGATATATAAATCAATTAGTTCCTGTTCATTTAAAAGGGTTGCCTAATAGGACAAGAAAATATTACATATTTTGTTGTCACCACAAATACATGCAGGTGAATTTACAAGACCTCCTTAGCAATGTTACTGTAAACACACATTAAATTCACAGACATCTTTATTATAGTGGTCATTGATTTTTGATAAATATGCTGAATGAAGTTACTGTGACACGATACCCATTAGTAGTCTATTAGACACAAAATGGAGTGGGAGCAGCGGCTGTGCAGTTGTCCTTCTGCAGGGAGTAACTCAGTAGGTTTCATAACATAGCCTATAAGCTCATTCTGATGCTCATAGCATCTTTCTGTTTCACCTGAAACATGGGCATCTCAGGGCTGAGAAGAAATGAGATGTCATGGTTTACCACGATGCTATAAGCTACATAGCTAGATAACTAGAGAGATAACTAGAGGAATGATAATTTAATAGCTATACTAGTCTAGAACAGCCAGATTTTATTTTAAATGATTAAACCTTCCGTCGAGGGTCTAAGTGTAGACTTTACTTTTCACAATAAAAGTTACAAAAAGCAGACAGGCTCATTTACACTCATAGCACTTACTAATAGATATCAAAATATCCTGTTCTCGATTAATATCTTCCTTGTCAGATTGATTTTCCTTAAGTTGAGGAATTTTAGCCCAATAAATGACCTTTCAGCTTCCCCTGTTCCTATGTTTAGCAAACATTTAAAAATTTAGGCTAAATAGAATAATGTTTGAGTATACGTCAAATATGAGTTTTACTATAAACATTACATACTAGATTTAAGATAACTAGATTTTGGAAATTGAACGAAGTTCAATTTCAGACTCCAGATCTAGACTTTTTTTAGCCGAGTCATCCAGAATATGCCGAGTCATCCAGAATAAGCTGAGTCATCTAGAAAGAGATGGATAAATAAAATAGGAAGGTAGGATAGGATAGAATAGGAAAGAACGATAGGATAGAATAAGAAAGAAGGATAGGATAGAATAGAATAGGAAGAAAGGATAGGATAGGATAGGAAGGATAGGAAGGAAAAGATATGAAGGAAGGATAGATAGGAAGGATAGGATAGGATGAGATAGGAAGGATGGATGAATTTTTCAATATTTTCTTCTCTACTCTTGACTTTCTATCAGGATACCATCAGATCGATTTTTCTCGAAATTTCAAAACGCCACAACTTCCGAACCGGAAGTCGGATCGAAATTTGGTTTGCAGATTCGGATTCCTGACAAAATTCTACTCCCAATTCATAACTCATACGTTAAATTTGGAGAATTTTTATTTTGACCTACTTTTTGGACACGCCATAACTTCCGAACCGGAAGTCGGATCGAAATTTGGTTTGCAGATTCGGATTCCTGACAGAATTCTACTCTTAATTCATAACTCAGATATTAAATTTGGAGAACTTTTTATTTTGACCTACTTTTCGGACACCATATCTCAAAAGTGGGTCAAAATACTTTCTGACGGCAAAAGGCTAACACTATTAGCATATTCTTGGCTACATGTATACACAATTTCGAAGAATATAATTAAAGTGTAGTGTCAGAATCGAAAAAAATAAGGAAAACCTATGAATTTGACCTAGATTTTGACCTAGGCATTTCGGTGTTCAAATTTTGAAGCTAGATGGCTTTTGAGGTCCCCTTCTTTTCAAGGCTTTGATTATATGAAGCTGAACTCAGTCTATATTCCGTATTTTTCACTTCAAAAAAATATTTTTTCCCATTGACTTAACATGGGCACCAAATTTAGCGATTTTTGAGTTTTCAAAATGCCATAACTTCCGAATCGGAAGTCGGATCGAAATTTCGTTTTCAGATTCGGAATCCTGAGAAAATTTCCTATAAGACTAATATCCTGGACATTTGATTCGGAGAACCTTTTTTTGGACCTCGTTTTCGGACACTGATATCTCGAAATCGGTTTGAGATATCAAAAAACTAAATCGACCCTAGGTTTTCTACTTTTTTATAAGGAACACAATGAAAAAAACCCGGATCGAAAATATTAAAGGACGACCGAGAAAATGGAAAAAAGTGACAAAGTACTGGATTTGACCTAGTTCTTGACCTTTGACCTAGATAAAAATTTGACCCAATTTCCGAGGAACTAGATTCTGGACCTAAATTGACCAAATGACTGACTTTACTGAAAATTTTATGGTTATTGAGAAAACTGGTTTAGAATAATAAGAATAAGAAGAATAAGAAAACTGACGAAAACAATAGACTCCAGATTTCATCTGGAGTCTAATAATAAATTTGATAGGTGATAGAACATTGTTTTATATAATGGTTTTCATATTATAGCCATTTCAAAAAATATCCCTTGACCATTATCAGAGACTTACAGGAAAGTGTGTCAATATAAGGCAAATCAGACTAACAGTATTTGAGTTATCATACAGACAGACCAACAGCTGAAAGCCTTCAAATTAATAAACTTTGTAAGAATAATATTGCTAAAATGGAATTTTAGTGTGGCAGCCTTCTATTGATCAGGGTGCCCAGGCACTTATATGAGTAGATCATTATGACATCATCTTTTATAATTACATCGAAGGGTGAAGTTAGTGACACCGAACTTCACATCAAGTCAATTATTGTTCGTAACTATATAACAGCATCATCTGTTCCCATGCTCAATCACTAGGCAGGGCTCTCACCAGGAAATTTTTAGGGTGTGGTGCTAACATCTTCAGAATAACCGTTCAATCGTGATAAATCATATTTATGTTATGTTTTATCCTTTTTACATGCTATTATTGTATATTCAGTCAAGTTTAGACTGTGGAAACAGTCATGATTTGCCGATAGGGTGTGGAGGGAGCTAAATAGAGTGTGGTGCTGCGCCACAGTCTAAAAGCCTGGCGAGAGCCCTGCTATGTTCTATGGAGACAGGTCCAAAGCTTGATGAAACAAAATGATCCAAGCAATGTTAAAGCTTGAAATAATGGAGCTATTTCAACATTAAGATTTGAAAAAGTCAGTTATTGCATCTTGGCAATGCATTTGGAAGTGTCAACTTTTAGATCAGATAATCAACCACTCGGTATTTTCATGGTACACACCCTAGTAAGAAATGCATTGCTTTTACTGTACCCATGCAAAACTGCACGAGTAATTAATGTAGTGTAAAGTGAGTTGCTGCCTGTTTTCATTGTTGAAGAATATCAGTTTTAACATCACAAAAAAGCAATTCTTTTGTAGTAAACAAGTCAATTAATGTGTTCTTTAGAATACTTATACAAAGCTAGTCCAGAAAATAAAGTGTATTTCTTGCAATTACGGCCATTTGTGATATATTCAAATGAAACATTTTTACACATAAATTATTTATATGCTGATACAATGGACTGGCTCTGTCCCTGGTGTGTATTTTTGATGGAGATATTTTTTGTAGAAATTGCAATTGCTTCAAAGTAACAATCTAAGGAGTGGAGATAAGTGAACTACAGAAATTGTACATATACAAGGTCATTCAATAAATTCAAAGAAATGGATCTGATTTTAATTTTCAAATTTTCTCGTGAAAGTCTTGTGAAAGGTACAACGAGAAACAATGAAGATTTAGAAAATAACCCTGTTACATTAAGCTCAAAAGTAAGTTTATTATCAATAAGACTAGTCTCAGTTTGGAGAACGAAGTTCATCAGTCTACTGCACGTTACGCCTACTTTGGACAATTTTGATATTTTTACATATTGTAGATTTAAATGTCCTCTTTTGTATATCCATAATTTAATTTTGGTGATATTTCTATATTGTTTATCAATAAAAATTATTAGCGCAGTTCACTAATGAACTTCATTCTCAAAATCGAGACTTGTCTTTTATTGAATCAGTCTTCTGCAGGTTATTCTGGCTTCGAACAATTTTGATATTTTTATAACTTGTAGATTTAAATGTCCTCTTTTGAATTACTCATAATTTAATTTGAGTGATATTTCTGTATTTTTCATAAAAATATTAGCCCAGAAGACTGATTTCAAAACCGAGACTTGTCTTTTGTTTTTTTTATCAAACATTTTGTGACATAGCATAAGCATTAGATATGAAAACTGGACACTTGTATGATAACATTATTTGTTTCCACTTATCAAACATTTCTAAATAAATTATTCAGTATTTATCTCAGTAAAATAATTATTTATTTATACATAACAAAAAGGATGTCAATCAGCCTAAGGTATTATTGTCACTTTACATCATGTTATTCCATGATTTTGCCAAGAAACACTGAATAATCTCTACTATTGAAAATACATGAAATAATGATTTTTTAAGGGGGGGGATAATGATATGAACTATGTAAGCTTAGTTGAAGATATGCATTTGTTTTGTAAGTAACCAATTCAAAGTAACCAAATAGATGAAAGCTAACTACAGTAAAACCTGTGAACACCTAAGGAGCCATAAAAATATGTTCACTACAGAGAGGTGATTTTACACTGAAGTCAGACAAGTATGTGGAGAGAAGGGGTGTTCACAAGACACAGGTGTTCACTAGAGAGGTGTTCACTAAGACAGATTTACTGCATTAGATCTAACAGACCCTTTTAAAGCGAAAGCATAGGAGTCTGAGGATGCCACAATTGCAATTAGCCACTGATATATATGTATAATAAAACCTGTGTCTATTGAACATTATTTGCCAAGAAAAACGTAAAGAGTTGGTAGATGATCACTACAGAGAGGATAATTCATATAGAAGTCAGTAGAGTATGTGCGAAGTAGGGTGTCCATTAGAGACAGGCATTCACTAGAGAGAGGTGTTCACTAAGACAGGTTTTACTGTTTTGAGAATTTAAATCTATTGTCTTCTCTCAGAAACAAGCAATTAGAAGTCAACTCTCTTCTTTACATTTCAGAAACAGACTCTACTACCATAAGGTTGGTTGGGGGTGACAATGCTTGGTCAGGCAAAGTGGAAGTGCTCATAAATGATGAATGGGGGACTGTTTGTAGCAAGAACACGCCTTGGACAAGTACCGAAGCTACAGTTGTGTGCAGACAGCTTGGTCTTGGCTTCACTGATGCTATAGGTAATAAAAATCTTTTATCATTTCTGAACTTAAAGCAAAATTGATTCCTACTAAAGAATGCATAATCGTTTCTTTGTATTGTATTTCATGATCATGACAGTCTCTGTGGAATGTGAGTAAATAGGAGGTACCCTGTATGAGGTTGAGATTATTCCAAGGCTGGTATACACATATTCTTTGTATTGTATTTCATGATCATGACAGTCTCTGTGGAATGTGAGTAAATAGGAGGTACCCTATATGAGGTTGAGATTATTCCAAGGCTGGTATACAAGTGTTTCATATTTTCACTAAAATCTATACAAACAGTGATATATAAGCACTGTGCAATAAACACCGACACACTGCACCTAACTTACATGTTTTTCTGAAGAATCAAAGTAAGATTATTAAAAATTGGAGGGAATACGTATCTGTATATATTGAATAAACATTATGGTTCCATTATTTATACTTTAGAGTTACAGTTAATTGAATATGCATGGGTTAGAGCAATGATTTTGATACATAAGGTCGGGAAAGCCATGTTTTAAAATGCTCAATTTATCCTTGTAGGCTACATCATAGGGGTGCAGTCAACTGACCCTAGTAAGATCTGGTATGATAAGCTAACATGTGAGGGAGCAGAAATGAACCTTTTACAATGTGCTGTTTGGGGACCAAGGTGTGATGGGCTTCAGGTCAGCTGTGAACACACTGATGACGTTGGCGTCATATGTGATCCTATACCTACAACAGTGGAAGTTACTACAGAGGCAATTACAACAACTGACACAATTACAACCACTGAGGCAATTACAACCACTGAGGCAATTACAACAACAGAGACAATTACCACCACTGAGGCAATTACAACAACAGAGGAAATAACAACAGCGCCAACTACAACAGAGGCAATCATAACAACTGACTCAATTACAACATCTGAGGCAATTACAACAACTGAGGCAATTACAACAACTGACACAATCACATCTGGGGAAATTACAACAACTGAGGCAATGACAACACACATGGAAATCACAACACCTGGAGTAATGACAACAAATTCTACCCAAGCTTCAGAAATATCAAGCTTGCCTTCAGATATCACCCCAAGCACAAAGGAAATACTTCAAAGCACAGAGGACACAAACCAATTCTCAAATGCTACAACTGTAAACTCAACCACTGCTCAACCACAAACAACTGAGGCTCATGGAACAGGAGTCCTACTTGGGACATTCCAGCATGAAAGCCGAGAGAGTGTCAAAAATAAGTACAAGGATGATATTTCATTCACAGAGTCTGATAAACGTCTGAGTGCAATAACGATAGGCTCATCTGCAGTGTTCATTCTGGTCACTATGTTAATGGTGGTACTTATTATGGACAGAGCAATCCTTGTGGAACATTCAAAGATGATGGTTGCGAATCTTGCTGATTGTTATAGTGCATTATGTAAAAGATAATTAGCCTTGGCTTGATTAGTATGGTGCATTAGATGATAAATATCTGGGCCTTGCTTGATCAAAATAGTGCATTTAGTAAGATAATAACAAAAGAGCCAACTACAACAGAGGCAATCATAACAACTAACTAAATTACAACATCTGAGGCAATTCAAACAACTGAGGCAATTAAAACAATTGAGGCAACCACATCTGGGGCAATTGCAAATCTTGCTGGTTGTAGTGCACAATGTAATAGACAAGTGGCCTTGACTTGATTCTTATAGTGCATTATGTAACAGACAACTGGCCTTGACTTGATTGTTACAGTGCAGTTTGAAATAGACAACTGGCCTTGACTTGATTGTTACAGAGCAGTTTGAAATAGACAATTGGCCTTGACTTGATTGTTATAGTGCATTATGTAACAGACAACTGGCCTTGACTTGATTGTTACAGAGCAGTTTGAAATAGACAATTGGCCTTGACTTGATTGTTATAGTTTGAAATAGACAATTGGCCTGGACTTGATTGTTATAGTGCATTATGTAACAGACAACTGGCCTTGACTTGATTGTTATAGTGCAGTTTGAAATAAACAATTGGCCTTGACTTGATTGTTATAGTTTGAAATAGACAATTGGCCTTGACTTGATTCTTATAGTGCATTATGTAACAGACAACTGGCATTGACTTGATTGTTATAGTGCAGTTTGAAATAGACAACTGGCCTTGACTTGATTGTTATAGTGCATTATGTAATAGACAACTGGCCTTGACTTGATTGTTATAGTACATTATGTAATAGACAACTGACATTGACTTGATTGTTATAGTGCATTATGTAACAGACAACTGGTATTGACTTGATTGTTATAGTGCATTATGTAATAATTATTATGACACAGAATGTGCTGGAACAAATGAGCTACACAAGCAGTGATTTTCATAAAATGTACAGTAAATTTTCAGAGATTTATATCTCTCTTTTGTCATGCCTTTTCCACGAAGACATATGTTTCCATTCATTAATACTGCTTAAGTTAACAATACACCATTAACATTACTAAACATCTAAAAGGTTTTTGATGAGACATTGTGATCTTCTATTTGTTTTCTATTCTGTTAATTTATACATGATAATGCATCCATTTAGTACTAATTACTTGAATTCATCTCTTATTGTTTCTCCATAAATTATTACCAAAATGAGCTGGTGGTAATACAAACTATAATCTATGGTATATGTATTTGTCTTTGATCTTTGGTACTAGCATAAATAAATGATGTATGACATAAAATCCTTTAATTGTTCTCTTGCATAGATTAGATAGTCCAGGTCATATAAGGGGTTTCTTCTGATATAACTCAAATGGTATTAAAAGCGTCTCACCTAGTATAAATTCTCTATAACCACTTCAATGATCTAGAACACAAATGGTATTTAAAGATTCTCACTTAGCATTAATGATCCAAAAGACAAATGTTATTTAAAGTGTCCCACCTAGCATAAAATCTCTATCACCACTAAAATGATCAAAAACACAAGTGGTATCTAAAGGGTGTCACTTAGCATTAATGACCAATAACACGAGTGGTATTTAAAAGGTCTCACCTAGCATAAATGACCAATAACATGAGTGGTATTTAAAAGGTCTCACCTAGCATAAATAATCAATAACACGAGTGGTATTTAAAAGGTCTCACCTAGCATAAATGATCAATGACACGAGTGGTATTTAAAAGGTGTTTAAATGCTTTATTACACGAATGGACTATTTAAAGGGTCTCACCTAGCATAAATGCTTTAAAACACGAATGGGCTATTAAAAAGGTCTCACCTAGCATAAATGACCAATAACATGAGTGGTATTTAAAAGGTCTCACCTAGCATAAATGACCAATAACACGAGTGGTATTTAAAAGGTCTCACCTAGCATTAATGACCAATAACACGAGTGGTATTTAAAAGGTCTCACCTAGCATAAATGACAAATAACATGAGTGGTATTTAAAAGGTCTCACCTAGCATAAATAATCAATAACACGAGTGGTATTTAAAAGGTCTCACCTAGCATAAATGATCAATGACACGAGTGGTATTTAAAAGGTGTTTAAATGCTTTATAACACGAATGGACTATTTAAAGGGTCTCACCTAGCATAAATGCTTTAAAACACGAATGGGCTATTTAAATGGTCTCACCTAGCATAAATGACCAATAACATGAGTGGTATTTAAAAGGTCTCACCTAGCATAAATGACCAATAACACGAATGGTATTTAAAAGGTCTCACCTAGCATAAATGATCAATAACATGAGTGGTATTTAAAAGATCTCACCTAGCATAAATGCCCAATAACACGAGTGGTATTTAAAAGGTCTCACCTAGCATAAATGATCAATAACACGAGTGGTATTTAAAAGGTGTTTAAATGCTTTATAACACGAATGGACTATTTAAAGGGTCTCACCAAGCATAAATGCTTTAAAACACGAATGGGCTATTTAAAGGGTCTCACCTAGCATAAATGCTTTAAAACACGAATGGGCTTTTTAAAGGGTCTCACCTAGCATAAATGCTTTAAAACACGAATGGGCTATTTAAAGGGTCTCACCTAGCATAAATGCTTTATAACATGAATGGGCTATTTAAAGGGTCTCACCTAGTATAGATGCTTTATAACATGAATGGGCTATTTAAAGGATCTCACCTAGCATAAATGCTTTATAACACGAATGGACTATTTAAAGGGTCTCACTTAGCATAAATGCTTTATAACAGGAATGGACTATTGAAAGGGTCTCCTTTAGCATAAATGCTTTATAACAGGAATGGACTATTTAAAGGGTCTCACTTAGCATAAATGCTTTATAACAGGAATGGACTATTTAAAGAGTCTCACTTAGCATAAATGCTTTATAACTTGAATGGGCTATTTAAAGGGTCTAACCTACCATAAATGCTCAAATAACATGAATTGTATTCAAAGGTTCTCACCTGGCATAGATGATCTGAAGCGCAGTAAGTATATGCACCAAAGCCTGCTGTTTTGAGGCATTGCTATCTAAGGAAAGGACGATCTTGGCTAGAGAGGGGCGTGGTGTCTTTATTGTTGAAGTAGTCTGGCCTGCTGGTGTCACGATCGTATCCTCAACTCCAGTCTCATGTAAACCTAAAAATACATAAATAAATATACATAAATAAATAGTACCATCAGGCCCGACTAGCCCCCTGGCCAAAAGCTCTTTCAAAATCATGCAGTTTTTCTACCATTCTAAGCACTTTTCAAGTGGTTTTGCCCACTTTTCAAGTGGTTTTGCCCACTTTTCAAGTGGTTTTTTTTTTAAAAGTAATGCTGGCTACAAGCCTGACCATGGATACTTGACTCTTGAAAGTCTTTGAGACACCACTAATGGGACAATTGAACACTTTATTAGATAGAGAATGGGACAACTGAAGACTTTATTAGATAGAGAATGGGACAACTGAAGACTTTATTAGATAGAGAATGGGACAATTGAAGACTTTATTAGATAGAGAATGGGACAATTGAAGACTTTATTAGATAGAGAATGGGACAACTGAAGACTTTATTAGATAGAGAATGGGACAACTGAAGACTTTATTAGATAGAGAATGGGACAATTGAAGACTTTATTAGATAGAGAATGGGACAATTGAAGACTTTATTAGATAGAGAATGGGACAATTGAGACTTTATTAGATAGAGAATGGGACAACTGAAGACTTTATTAGATAGAGAATGGGACAATTGAAGACTTTATTAGATAGAGAATGGGACAATTGAAGACTTTATTAGATAGAGAATGGGACAATTGAAGACTTTATTAGATAGAGAATGGGACAACTGAAGACTTTATTAGATAGAGAATGGGACAACTGAAGACTTTATTAGATGGAGAATGGGACAATTGAAGACTTTATTAGATAGAGAATGGGACAATTGAAGACTTTATTAGATAGAGAATGGGACAACTGAAGACTTTATCAGATAGAGAATGGGACAATTGAAGACTTTATTAGATAGAGAATGGGACAACTGAAGACTTTATTAGATAGAGAATGGGACAACTGAAGACTTTATTAGATAGAGAATGGGACAATTGAAGACTTTATTAGATAGAGAATGGGACAATTGAAGACTTTATTAGATAGAGAATGGGACAACTGAAGACTTTATTAGATAGAGAATGGGACAACTGAAGACCTTATTAGATAGAGAATGGGACAATTGAAGACTTTATTAGATAGAGAATGGGACAATTGAAGACTTTATTAGATAAAGCTTGACATGTATAAGTGTTAAGGACTTACCTAGAATTGAGCCCCCTAGTGGGTCCCTTGATGTACTGAACAGTACTGGTTCATGACTCTTGGGTGATGAGAGATTAGTTGTGGACCAGCAGACACTATGAGAAGACCCACATGCAACTCTGGTGATCTTATAGCCCTCTAAGTTCTGTACTAGCGCAGGTTTACGGTTAACAGTTGTACTTCCATTACCTTGTTGACCGTGGTCATTGTCACCCCATGCATACACCTGTAAAATATAAGACCATTTAAGATATAAAATACCATTTAAAGGCCCTAGTTAAACTTACACAAGCGATCATTTGGAGGACCTGGTAAATGTCAATGTGACATTTTTAGGTTACAAAGAAGTCTAGCCAGATTTTGGACAAAAAATACTTGCCTATCATGCACCTGATGTATATACAATGTCTTTTATATAAACCATTAATATTGCCCAGAGGAGTGAGATATTTGTCCAATTATTGTTATGTGGTGAGGAAGAAGTTAATAAAAAATGTAAACATGTCACAAGTGTAACAGTTGTTACAGTTTTACAGACCTGAATACTGACATGAACACAGAATGCTAAATGCCAGTCACAACGTTGGCGTACAACAAAATGTCAATGCTTTCAGGCCCATAGCCAGGATTTTCCGAGGGGGTTCACTTTAAAAAAATTCCAGGGGGGTTCACTCTTCACATCTCTGGCCCAGAAATGGCCAAAATCACTTTTGCTCAGAATGGTGAAAACTGCTGAGCCCCCCTCGAAACCACTCCCCTTGCTATGGGCCTGGCTTTATTGTGATCACATTCAAACATTTGTCTTACCTGTCCAGTGTCTGAAACTGCCAAGCAATGAAGAGCCCCAACAGCAACATGTATGATCTTCTTTCCCTTTAGACTTTCAACAAGTTGGGGCTTTCTAACATGTGCATCTGTACCATGCCCCAGTCTGAAATAGTCGCCTTTTCCCCTGTAATATGAAATCAGTTTTCACTAACATCTGAGTACAAATAAATACTATGATATACTAAAGCAAAAGTCAACCTTTCATACACTGATTTTGGCTTAGATTCTCTAACTGTTCAACATTGGAAATTTTAAAAATGCAAAATAAGGGTGAAAAATCTCTTGAGACACATTTTTCGTTTCCCTTTTGCAGATTAGATATTGAGTAAAAACATACCATGTCCACACATGTCCAGATTTGGTAAGTGCCAGTGTGAATTGTGCCCCACATTCTATCTGTATCACCCCCAGGCCCTGGAGTCGCTCAACAGGGTGGGGTCTGTTACACCCTTCACTCCCACCCCGACCAAGCTTTCCAAAATCTCCGTCACCCCATGAATAGAGTGTACCATCGTCAACGAGAGCAATTGTCTGTGCGTCTCTACTCCCACAAGCTACCTGGATCACTCGTTTTCCAACAAGATCTTTGACCTGCAACATTTTTATATGTGTTACTTACTTTCATATTTTTACATTTTCGGTACTGTCGTAGATAAATAATTTGGCAAATGTGAGTGTACAGGAACGAACCAGCAAACATTAATTTTTAGAGGATTTACATTTATTGTAACTTGTAAAAGTAACATTTTAGCTGGAATATTTCGAAATCCTGGATAATAAAATTAAAATATGCCAGCCTAATAATATACCAGTCTTCACAACAAATATTTTTCTCTATTACAAGAAATACAGAATGAAATCCAATACTACATGAAATAGTCATTCAATACTAATGGGGATTGAAATAGTCATTCAATACTAATGGGGATTGAAATAGTCATTCAATACTAATGGGGATTGAGCCCACGAGCATAAAGTCAAGTATATCATTTCGTAACTATTTTTGTTTCAAACGATAACTTACAAGTTTTGGTCTTAACTGGGTTGTATTATCTCCATGGCCCAATCTCCCATATTCTCCCAGTCCCCATGTGTATAATTCTCCATTAGATATGATGGCGGCACTGTGTGAACTCCCACATGAAATATCACGAACACGCTTGGAGCGTAATGCCTCAATCAGCCGAGGTTTGTCACAGTTCCTGAAATTTATAGAAAAATATTACCGGTGATATTGGGTACATGTTGACACAAAACATGGTTAAACTTAAGTATTGGCAGTATGTTGTAACATTGAGCTATGAGCTTTTGTATTTTATATATAAATATTGAACAGATATGATATTGAACAGACTAACAATAAAGCCATGAAAGAAAGTAAGCAAGGGTAATCTGCTAAATTTTTTTTGAAATGGCTTCAAGTGAGTTTGAGCAAAAACTTACATTCTGCTGAAGTGTCCAAGTTTGCCGTCATCCCCCTCGCCCCAAGAGAAAACTTTACCATCCACTGTGAGAACCATTGCATGTCGACCACCTAGAATACATATACATTTATCACATAATTATGAGAGGAACATGACAGTGAAATGAGACTCTACTTGAACTCAAATGACACTATTTGCACCCATTTGAGATTCCATTTGCACCCACTTGACATTCTATTTGTACCCATTTGAGATTCAAGTTGCAACCATTTGAGATTCTATTTGCACCCAGTTAAAACTCTTTTTGCACCCAAATAAGAATACATTGTATTTGCACCAGTTGGGTTTATGAGAATAGCCATGCACCCAGTTAAAATTTTCTTTGCACCAAGTTGAAAAAGTGTGGCTACCAATCAATTTTGTTAACATTTATGTGTGACCATATAAAGAGTATGTACCTAAAAGGTAACCAACCCCACCTATTTCCAAAAGAATTGTGAGAAAGAAAGGTTTAACGCAAAACTGAGTAATTTTACTGCTAAAGCTACAGAATGTCAATCTTTTTATCAGCATTCTTTCATATTGGTCTATTGCCAATCAATACCAGATCCCCTCCAATAGAGCATCCAAGTTAATTTAATATCATCAAAGTAAACAGAATTTTCACAGAACAATAATTGAACAGTCAATACGAGGTTATTAAAAAACACTCTAACCTTGAAAATTAGATGTTATTTTCAAAATTATTATTTACTTTTAATTAATTTACAGACCTGAAAAATCTGGAAATATCACATAAAGGCATCATTTTAATAATTCTTAAGAAAACAAATCTCAATAAATAGGAATCTGAATAACTTCAGAAAACTTAATTATCATTTATAGAATGAGTATTTTAATAAAAAGTGCACAAGTCTTTCCATTTGAGAAGATGTAATAAAAATGTAAGATGATTAATTCTTGTCTAATTTAACCACAAACTAAATTCATTATTAATTTATAATTTGATACCCTTCTCAGACAATACTACTGTAGTGTTACCTAATACAGTAAAACCTGTCTGATACAAACACCAATGGAATTGGTCAAAAGTGTTCACATAGGCAGGTGTTCACATTCTGAGGGTTTTAACTTGGGAGTCTATTGCAGATAGAAAGGGTGTTCATATTGAGAGGTGTTCATATTGAGAGGTGTTCATATTGAGAGGTGTTCATATTGAGAGGTGTTCATATTGAGAGGTGTTCATATTGAGAGGTGTTCATATTGAGAGGTGTTCATTTTGAGAGGTGTTCATATTGAGAGGTGTTCATATTGAGAGGTGTTCATATTGAGAGGTGTTCAGATTAGAGAGGTTTGGATATACATGTTTCACTGTAGCTCATATTCAGTAATACTTTATGAATGATAATTCAGAATTAACAAACCTTTTTTTGGTATATGTCAGGAGATTCTCCTCTCCACTGTATCCCCGAAACAAATTACTTTCAGAAAAAAATAGGACAATTATATTTCTTCAAGCCTCTTATACTGAACAATTCATGTCCTTACCTGAGTGGACTGCGACTTTTTTCACCACATACTGACTGAGTGACGTGATTTGCCGAGGCACGGAGATGTTGCCAGTACTGATCCCAAGTCCTAAACGACCATTGGTTGCTTCCCCGCAGGCATATAGCTTCCCATCTTGGGTCACTGTAAATAAATATATAAAAACATGTTAAAGGTGCAAACTAAAGTCTTGACACTTTGGATGTAATGATTTGCAAACAAGGTTTATAATTTTTCAAAAACATGTGTTTTAATGGTTCATTTCATTTACTGACCAAAGGTGAATTCAAATTGGAAATTCATTAGGGAATACAAGGATAAAATATATTTCAAAATCAAATATTAACCTCTCAGTGCCTTAACTGAATGCAGTCTTGTGTACCCCTCCCCACCAACAAACACACCTAATCAAGGGTACTTTATAAATGGGTAAGGGGTAACAAAATTTCATCACCATCATCAAGTTTTGGAGAGCTGGAGGCTTTATCTCTAGTGTGTAATGTTTTCCCATCTGTTCTATTTATTTTTAGGAGTTCAATTTCCTAATACTTGCTGCAATACAATGTTAACTTACCACAAAAAAGACTCTTTGATCCACCAGCAATCTGTACACATTTCAGTGAAGATAGTGTGTCATTTAAAACTGGAACCTTAATCTAAAACACACAAAAATAGACAAGTTGCATAAATACAAGCCAAATTAATGTAAATTGATGAAATGTGGAAAAAATGTGGTTCATCCATTTTAAGTTTAACCCCTCTTACTTCAGGCTGTTCTTAAGCTGTTTGGTTCAGTATTGATGTTTTTCGTAAGAACATATTAATTTTGAGATGACAAATTGTTATTTAGATTCTTAATAAACCTAGTACACTGTACCTTTGATCCTTTAGGGCCTCCTAGCTGATCTTTATCATTAAGACCCCATACAAACACATGCGTCTGGATCTCCTTTGATCCTGCAACTTTCCCTGATTTTTTCTGAACATTTGACGTAACTGTCTTCTCTTCTTCCTCTTCGTTATCTGATGCGAGGAAAGAGAAAGCAGACGCCGTGTCGTCATCTTCCGCCTTTACTCGACCAATCACAGACAACCCGTGAACTTTGCAATCAATTCCACTGCTCTTGCACTGGCGTATGGAGATGTCTATGTACCGGAAATACTGGAAAGAATTTTCAATGGATCATTGTTAAGATGAAAGATCACTAAGAATAACTTTAGGATAAGTATAGGATATCCTATGCTTTTGAGTGATATCTATTTCATCCACGAGTCCGTTATAATATCTGGACTAATGCATATAAAAGGTTGTCTCAAATATTTAACTTTAAATTCTCAGCACAATGCTGACAGGTGCTAAACTGCTGAATCTTTAAACCGAGCCTTCTCTAAAATGGCTTTTTACATCTTTAAAGCAGAAAATAAAACAAATACAAAACTAAGTTATTTGTCAGGAAATCTGAATAGGAAAGTTCCTTATGTTGTGAAAATTTCATGAAGAAAAAAGTAAGAGAACAAAAGTTTAGCGAAAGAACAAAAATTAGCAATACTTATTGAACACCCTGTATGTGTATGTGTATTGAGTTTTAGCCTCATGTGATTCTTACCTCAGACATATCACCCAGTAGAGTTACCAAAGTTTCTGTATTTTCAATGTTCACACATTTCAGTTCCTTTAGGTGTTTTTCACTATCTCCTCCACTGACTATGACTAGAGATGGCATATAGCTGGAGTCAGATGGCTCAATACGCATGAATAGTTGTTGTATTATCACATCTGGCTGCATTTCAAGACGGATCCAATGCTGAAACAAGATTTTGAAAAAAACTTATTCAGAGACAAATGAATAAAGGTGACTGGATCACCAGAGAGAGCATATATGTATCTGGAGTCTGGTAACTGTATGAACAATTAGTTCTATTATCATGCCTAGCACCATTTCTACTGATCCAATGGAAATTGAAAGATATGCAAAAATATCAAAACATATTTTACAGGTTAAATACATGTCAGTCATACTGTATGTATCTATGATTATAACATTGTCTGTAATATTTTGTTTTTAACAGTCTCAAAAACATTATACATAAAATAAACATTTTTCTAGGAATGTGCAAAAGAATGTGTTCCCTCGCCCCTTATCCATCTCTGCTTTTATTTTGAAAAGACTGACAACCACAATCCACACCAGAGGGGAGGGGGCAATAATGCTACACAGCTTCGACACTCTACAAGTGTAAATAATTGTGTTGATTATTATGCAAATAAAAAAAACATCAACCTTACAAGAAAATTCCACACCACAACAAAAACCCATACCTTGCCCTGCGACCCAGAACTCTGCCAGAATCCACCAGTGCCATCTATTAGCCTATGAGCCTGACTCTCTCTAGATGACACTGTCAACTGCTTCACACATCTGTGCCAGTCTTCTATGAGAGCAGCATTAGCAATATGTACTGCCTTAGGCTTCTTACTACGTCCAGGGCGACCCACAGATACAGGTAGACTCACTGGAAATATATTGGTACATGTATTAATTGAGTGTAGTCTTCTATGAGGGCAGCATTAGCAATGTGTACTGCCTTGGGTTTCTTACTACGTCCAGGGCGACCCACAGATACAGGTAGACTCACTGAAATTATATGGGTACATGTATTAATTGAGTGTAGTCTTCTATGATGGCTGCATTAGCAATGTGTACTGCCTTGGGCTTCTTACTACGTCCAGGGCGACCCACAGAAACAGGTAGACTCACTGAAATTATATGGGTACATGTATTAATTGAGTGTAGTCTTCTATGATGGCTGCATTAGCAATATGTACTGCCTTGGGCTTTTTACCATGTCCAGCGCGACCCACAGATACAGGTAGACTCACTGAAATTATATGGGTACATGTATTAATTGAGTGTAGTCTTCTATGATGGCTGCATTAGCAATGTGTACTGCCTTGGGCTTCTTACTACGTCCAGGGCGACCCACAGAAACAGGTAGACTCACTGAAATTATATGGGTACATGTATTAATTGAGTGTAGTCTTCTATGATGGCTGCATTAGCAATGTGTACTACCTTGGGCTTCTTACTACGTCCAGGGCGACCCACAGAAACAGGTAGACTCACTGAAATTATATGGGTACATGTATTAATTGAGTGTAGTCTTCTATGATGGCTGCATTAGCAATGTGTACTACCTTGGGCTTCTTACTACGTCCAGGGCGACCCACAGAAACAGGTAGACTCACTGAAATTATATGGGTACATGTATTAATTGAGTGTAGTCTTCTATGATGGCTGCATTAGCAATGTGTACTACCTTGGGCTTCTTACTACGTCCAGGGCGACCCACAGAAACAGGTAGACTCACTGAAATTATATGGGTACATGTATTAATTGAGTGTAGTCTTCTATGATGGCTGCATTAGCAATGTGTACTACCTTGGGCTTCTTACTACGTCCAGGGCGACCCACAGAAACAGGTAGACTCACTGAAATTATATGGGTACATGTATTAATTGAGTGTAGTCTTCTATGATGGCTGCATTAGCAATGTGTACTGCCTTGGGCTTCTTACTACGTCCAGGGCGACCCACAGAAACAGGTAGACTCACTGAAATTATATGGGTACATGTATTAATTGAGTGTAGTCTTCTATGATGGCTGCATTAGCAATATGTACTGCCTTGGGCTTTTTACCATGTCCAGCGCGACCCACAGATACAGGTAGACTCACTGAAATTATATGGGTACATGTATTAATTGAGTGTAGTCTTCTATGATGGCTGCATTAGCAATGTGTACTACCTTGGGCTTCTTACTACGTCCAGGGCGACCCACAGAAACAGGTAGACTCACTGAAATTATATGGGTACATGTATTAATTGAGTGTAGTCTTCTATGATGGCTGCATTAGCAATGTGTACTACCTTGGGCTTCTTACTACGTCCAGGGCGACCCACAGAAACAGGTAGACTCACTGAAATTATATGGGTACATGTATTAATTGAGTGTAGTCTTCTATGATGGCTGCATTAGCAATGTGTACTACCTTGGGCTTCTTACTACGTCCAGGGCGACCCACAGAAACAGGTAGACTCACTGAAATTATATGGGTACATGTATTAATTGAGTGTAGTCTTCTATGATTGCTGCATTAGCAATATGTACTGCCTTGGGCTTTTTACCATGTCCAGCGTGACCCACAGATACAGGTAGACTCACTGAAATTATATGGGTACATGTATTAATTGAGTGTAGTCTTCTATGATTGCTGCATTAGCAATATGTACTGCCTTGGGCTTTTTACCATGTCCAGCGCGACCCACAGATACAGGTAGACTCACTGAAATTATATGGGTACATGTATTAATTGAGTGTAGTCTTCTATGATGGCTGCATTAGCAATGTGTACTGCCTTGGGCTTCTTACTACGTCCAGGGCGACCCACAGAAACAGGTAGACTCACTGAAATTATATGGGTACATGTATTAATTGAGTGTAGTCTTCTATGATTGCTGCATTAGCAATATGTACTGCCTTGGGCTTTTTACCATGTCCAGCGCGACCCACAGATACAGGTAGACTCACTATAGAAATGTATGCGTGCATGTAACATATGTGATGTTTAGTGTATAATTATCATTTACTTTCAGGGCTTTGTTAGATTTGAAAAATCTATATATGAAATTAATCTAGGGTTGTTGATGAAACATAGAACATTTCCTAATATGACAAAGGTAAGGCCCATTATGATATAAGACTTACTTGGATCAGTGTATCTTACAAAAGGGTGTTTGTGAGTTCTTTCATTCTTAAAGCAACTTTCACAGTAGTCAAAGTCTGCACATGTTCTACATTTATAGCGAGGGCCTATGATTGGGTAGGCCTGACAACCATCACATCTGCAACATACAAAATACAAATACAAAGTCTGCACATGTTCTACATTTATAGCGAGGGCCTATGATTGGGTAGGCCTGACAACCATCACATCTGCAACATACAAAATACAAATACAAAGTCTGCACATGTTCTACATTTATAACGAGGGCCTATGATTGGGTAGGCCTGACAACCATCACATCTGCAACATACAAAATACAAATACAAAAAATACAAATACAAAATACACAATGAACAGCATAACTCAGGTCTTTTAAAATATAGACAGACATTAAAAAAACACTAAGTATATTTCAGAAATTTTCTTTTTAATGCTTTTTCAGACATTCAAGGTTCAGTTCCAAGTTTATTTTCCAGTTTTTCGTTTTTACTGTACTTCACTCACGTTATTTTAGTATGTGTACTCGGGACTAGTTCCATCTCACAGAGCAGTCCCGTCCAGTGTGTCTGTTGGGGGAAGTCTACAGTGACGTCTTTACCATTGGGGGAAATGGCTGTAACAGTACCTGAAATTATACTTCAATGTACAGGGTGATCCAAAAAGGTGAACTGTGCAGGTAATAACTGAGATATAGCTTGTTTCACTTTTTGAGTTCACTTTTTTGGACCACCCTGTAAATTATAATTTTAGTTTGTAACTTAGAATATAAATGACACTTACTGCAGAGATGTGATCCAAATTAAAAATGAGTTTTCAGTGGGGCAAAAACAAAGATATCTGCTTCTAATGCACATGGCAACCATATAATGGTATACAAAACTTGTAATATTACATGTATAAGATTCATATGCAATGAACAAACTAATGGGTGCAACATGCAAAAAAAGCTCATGCAGTATATCATTTGAAACTGTCAATTCTTTAAAAATTTCCAGGTTAAAATATGTGTACCAAATGTGAGGAGGGGGTACTAGTAAAGAGGATACTAACTAATACATCATTGGTTTAATGCTCACTGTTACCATTTTTATGTCTCCCTCTTTGAACCCATCATCTTCAGAATTCATGGAGCTGTCACATTAGACCATGTTGGCCCACGGTTCATCACGTTGTGAATACTGTAGGGCCTCAATACCATGGTCTTATATTGACTTCGCTGTGTTTAGAAACACTTGGCTTCATGGTCTGACTCTCTGTCTCCTTTCTTGGGGTAGGGCGAGAGTAGGAGAGATATATAGGTGTGGGGAGATGTTAGAAGGCCAGGGGAAGGTGTGAAATAATAGCGGGGATGAAGCTTTTTATTGTCTGCTTCGTAATTCATTTTGGAAGATTTTGTTCGATAAAATCCTGCAAAAATTGTTGATTTCCATGGAAATATCCATGGGATTTAATGGATTTCCATGGGAAACCATGAATTACCCATGGATATTTATTATCACATTATGGTTATCATACCATGGGAGATGTAAATAAGATAAGGGAGTAGGGGGGAGAGGGGTACTTGGTAGGAGGAAAAATGAGATATAGTAAAGCAGAAAGTGCTATAAAATACCTATGCTCCTATGTGTCATGGATGCCCACATATACTTAGGTGTACATACTAAGGTAGGGATGATATAACAATGCTATATACCTATGCTCCTATGTGTCACAGATCCCCACATATACTTAGGTATACATATTAAGGTAGGGGTGATATAACAATGCTATATACCTATGCTCCTATGTGTCACTGATCCCCACATATACTTAGGTGTACATATTAAGGTAGGGGTGATATAACAATGCTATATACCTATGCTCCTATGTGTCACGGATCCCCACATATACTTAGGTGTACATTTTAAGGTAGGGGTGATATAACAATGCTATATACCTATGCTCCTATGTGTCACTGATCCCCACATATACTTAGGTATACATATTAAGGTAGGGGTGATATAACAATGCTATATACCTATGCTCCTATGTGTCACTGATCCCCACATATACTTAGGTGTACATATTAAGGTAGGGGTGATATAACAATGCTATATACCTATGCTCCTATGTGTCACTGATCCCCACATATACTTAGGTGTACATTTTAAGGTAGGGGTGATATAACAATGCTATATACCTATGCTCCTATGTGTCACTGATCCCCACATATACTTAGGTGTACATATTAAGGTAGGGGTGATATAACAATGCTATATACCTATGCTCCTATGTGTCACGGATCCCCACATATACTTAGGTGTACATTTTAAGGTAGGGGTGATATAACAATGCTATATACCTATGCTCCTATGTGTCACTGATCCCCACATATACTTAGGTGTACATATTAAGGTAGGGGTGATATAACAATGCTATATACCTATGCTCCTATGTGTCACGGATCCCCACATATACTTAGGTGTACATATTAAGGTAGGGGTGATATAACAATGCTATATACCTATGCTCCTATGTGTCACTGATCCCCACATATACTTAGGCGTGCTTCACTCTAACTCTGTCTATATTCATAGGAAGAGGGGAATGGGTGACATATAGTAGAAAGACTGTTATACTGTACCTATGCTCCTATGTGTCACGGATCCCCACATATACTTAGGCGTGCATACACTTGGCTTCACTCTAACTCTATCTCCATTCTTGATCTGTTGTCCCCCTGTTGTGGCTAGAAAGAGAAAGCAGGCCATGAATTGATGATTCAACTATGCACCAGGGTTAAGTTATTCCTCATTGACTAAAATAAATTCACTCTTCAAAAAACGGATTGTGATTAAGAAAAAAAATGAAATGAATATCCCAGATGCGAGTAGAAATAATCTTGATTTAAGTCATTAAAAACTCACAATTCAGTCAAACTGATGTAATATTTGGAATCTACATGTAAAATTACATTTACAAATGTGGTTTTGAAAAGAGTTTATCAACTATGAAAAATTAATTTTCTTTGAAAATGTGACTTCTAAGTCGGGGAGATTCCCCATAGACCCCATGTTGTAAAACCACAAAAAGTGAAATATCTTTTCTTGTGTTGGGCAGATACTATTTTCTTTTACTGGACATATTTTATATTGTATTAACTATCAGATACATATGGGTAATATGAAAAGTGAACCACTAAAACTGATGCATATTCAAGTTTAAGGGAATTTTGTAATACCCTGCAATGTTAATTCCCCCGAATCAGCCACCTGGTGGCGAAACTGGTAACTACCTACTCGCAACTGAGTAATTGAGTTAAGAGGACAAGTAAAATTGCTCGCAGACAATATTACATATTTTGAAGAAATTCGCAAATAATTTTAATCTGATATTTCAGAGAGATTACTTAGTGCGCAAAGTAAGGCGACATTTCAATAGCTTCAAAATGTTTATAAATTGAGCATTCTAGTTTTGAAGATTTTATTGTCCGAGTCGGAGACTGAGCCATATACAAATTCATGCAGTCTTCAAGGCCCATGCAGAGCTTGTGATGGTACTTCCCTTTTCCAGTTGAAAATGACATTGCAAGCAAGGCAAGCAAGTGATTTCATAAACAAACAACTTACCGGCAGTCGCTGATGTGAATCCTAGTAGCTCTACATGTATGTATCTCACCCAATATGAGCCTCCCTTTCTTTGCCAACTTGCTTGTATGTTAAGGTCATGTAGGCCATCTCTGTCAAGCTGTAATAAAAACAAAATTTTTCATTTTTCAAATTTTGTTTATTTTTTTGTTTTACTTCATTCTTTTATTTTCTGAAAATAAATTACAAATTAGGTGATAAAAAAGAAAATTCATATTCTTGTGTTTTAATCGTATACTCCAAAAACAAATACAATTTTCCCCAAAAATGTTCACAATTTTTTTGGACTACCTCATAACAAATCAATAGATATTTAATTTATGTCCTACCTTATTGACCTGAATGACATTTATTTCATGACTATGTCCTACCTTAATAACTTTTCCGATATCCCCTTCATGCACCTCTTCATAAGATCGACAACATCTGACCGTCATTCCAACCTGGATCTTATCCCTCACATAGATGGCGTAATCGTCATTGTTCATGAAGTCACCACGTTTCTTAAACACCATACCTCCTGCGTCTGGTTGCGATAAAACATCAGCCCAGGATTGGATAGCATTGCAAGGCTGCTAAAAGAGACAGTTGATGGAAATGTGAAGGATTTCATTATTAAATGTGAAGGATTTCATAATTAAAATGTGAAGGATTTTATTATTAAATGTGAAGGATTTCATTATTAAAATGTGAAGGATTTCATTCCTAAAATGTGAAGGATTTCATAATTAAAATGTGAAGGATTTCATTATTAAAATGTGAAGGATTTCATTACTAAAATGTGAAGGATTTCATTATTAAAATGTGAAGAATTTCATTATTAAAATGTGAAGGATTTCATTACTAAAATGTGAAGGATTTCATAATTAAAATGTGAAGGATTTCATTATTAAAATGTGAAGGATTTCATTACTTAAATGTGAAGGATTTCATTATTAAAATGTGAAGGATTTCATTATTAAAATGTGAAGGATTTCATTATTAAAATGTGAAGGATTTCATTACTAATATGTGAAGGATTTCATTATTAAAATGTGAAGGATTTCATTACTAAAATGTGAGGGGATTTCATTATTGCTTTTTAACTGGAGTATTCAAATATTGATAAGTTAAACTCATATGTTACCTAGGGAGATTACAAGAATACACATATCAATTTTACTGTCCAACCCCTTCCTACCAGAAATTCAAACATAGTACCCCGGACAGGTTGAATGATGCAGTTGCATTTTTATTCCATATTTGCAATAGAACAACCATTCTTATTGAAATTTTCAGGATTTATTCTAGAGACAATTTCCAACATGGAAAATTAATATCTTATCAAATTTCCAATTTTATGATTTTGACAGGCTTTTTTAAAAAACACTTTACTGTCAATAAAATACAGGTTTTGCTTGAACAATTGAACTTTTGAAACGTCATTTTAATATTGACTGGCAATTGAATTTTCAACCGCCTAAAGTCTTTCCAGATATATTTGTTGCAATATTAATAATCATGGCTGATTATTTTTTTCACTTTAGTCATATTCAATATTATTTCAGTGCATTAGGCCAATAAAAATCGTGTTTGAGAAGCGTCTCCTAGATTGCCCAGATATAGGAGTGCAATCCTCTTGTCAACTAATTCAAAAGCTAGACAATCTTTGAAATGACGTTAAAAGATCAATTGTTCAAACAAAAACCTGTATTTTATTGACAGTGCGGTATTTTTGAAAAAAGCCTATCAAAATCACAAAATTAGGAATTTCTTTAAGATATTTTCTTACCATGTTGGAAATTGTTTCCAGAATATAATATGAAAATTTTAATAAGAATGGTTGTTCTATTGCAAATATAGGGTAAAAACATGACTGCATCATACAACCTGTCCGGGGTACTAAGGATCTAGTGTATTAATACCTCAAAGTTAAAATCATCATCATCGCTCCCATCAGAGGAGTCAGTGCTTGTATCATCCAAGATATCCTCATTGTTATCAAAATCCTCACTACTATCATCCTCTGAGTTGCTGAGGCTATCCTCTGAGTCTACAAGCTCTGGTGTTAAAGTGTCATGGTTAGCATGTTCTAAGAGCCAACCTACCAATGCTTCAATGCTTGGTGTGTCACTGCCAGGTTCAATGGAGCCACCTATAAGCATACAAACAGTTTAACATGGAAAATTGGTACCTTTTGCATTCGTTCAACTTTGCTTCTTAAAATGTAGTTTAACTAGACTCTAAACGCAGGGTAGAAAATTGGTTACATTGAACATATTATTGTTTTTCAGAGGTGTGAATTGTTTAGCCAATATGTGATTCTAAAGAGTTTGGATTAATATTAATGGGATTAGTATAAGCCGATTGTTGACAAACTGCAACATCCCTACCATTGTAACAAATTGGAATAACACTAATGCTTTCTTTCAACAAAAGTTAATTTCATCGGACAAGTCGTGCTATTCAAGGGCCTGACACAACTGGTTTACGAGATAAAAAGAAATGTAAATGTGATATGAAGCCAAATCTCTTTAAATCTTTTAAAGATCCAAACTCGAAGATTGTAAATGGTACGAAAGGAGTTAAGCTCTCAGCAAAATTGCTCAACTATCGCATCAGTAATTCATCATCTACAATAAAATATATAACGTTTCAGTTGAACCACTGAATAATGCCACATTTCTATGGCACTTAATGTCTACTACACACCTAGCTCAACAACAGCATGCTCAACCTTCTTCCTTACGAATCCCATCTCAATCAATTGAGCGACCACAGGTACGGGTGGTAGAGGTGTCGCCTTCACTTTTTTCTGTTTCTGGGTCAGCCTCACTCTCGCTGGCACCGCAGGTGGAGCTGTGAACGCTGCAGCAATCTGCTCATTGATGTCATTGGCTGAAGCTTGCGCTATTGTGTTCGTGATGATGTGGCTGCTCTGGACAGGGGGGTGGGGATGAGGGTGGGGGTTATTACCACAGGCAGTTAGGTACTGGCAGATGGCAAGCGATGCAGACTAGAAAATAAAATCACTCAAAAATGTAGAACAATTTGAATCTCAATTCAAGTCACATAATTAAACTAACCTTCACTCACCAAATACTTCATTTCAAGTGATCACCTTTTTAACTGAAAACTTGAATTCCTTTTCTTTTAAATGAAAATGCATCAAGAAATTATTCCCCTTTTCTACTAGATTTTTCCATAAATGGAATATTTTTCACTGGTCCAGTGTCCATGAAGAATACCTAAGCTACCTATAAGCAATAGCATTATACAGACATACAGTATATCACCCTGAAATAATATTCGTCTAAATGACTCGTGCTACTTAATTGATTTGCCCCCTTGTTTTATTGATCTTTCCCATTGCTTCTTGCTTCCTAGATCTACCCCCTTGCCTAACTGAATACCACTTGTTTTACTGATCTGCCCCTTGCTTTACTGATCTGCCCCTTGCTTTACTGATCTGTCCCTTGCTTTACTATCTACCCCTTGCTTTACTGATCTGCCCCTTGCTTTACTAATCTGCCCCATGGTTTACTAATCTGCCCCTTGCTTCACTGATCTGCCCATTGCTTTACTGATCTGTCCCTTGTTTTATTGATCTGCCCCTTGCTTTACTGATCTGCCCCTTGCTTTACTGATCTGTCCCTTGCTTTACTGATCTGGACCTTGCTTTACTGATCTGCCCCTTGCTTTACTGATCTGCCCCTTGCTTTACTAATCTGCCCCTTGCTTTACTGATATGCCCCTTGCTTTACTAATCTGCCCCTTGCTTTACTGATTTGCCCCTTGCTTTACTGATCTGGACCTTGCTTTACTGATCTGCCTCTTGCTTTACTAATCTGCCCCTTGCTCTACTAATCTGCCCTTGCTTTACTGATCTGCCCCTTGCTTTACTGATCTGTCCCTTGCTTTACTGATCTGCCCCTCACTTTACTGATCTGGACCTTGCTTTACTGATCTGCCCCTTGCTTTACTGATCTACCCCTTGCTTTACTAATCTGCCCCTTGCATTTCTGATCTACCCCTTCCTTTACTGATCTGCCCCTTACCTCTAATTCTTCTCTTGAGAATATGGCTTTAACAGGAGATGGCTGCGTAGCTGCATGCATCAGCTGTTGCAAGAGCGTCATCATTGTCCCTGCCTCTGATTGGCCCTCTTCCTCTTGCGATGATGTCACTTCCTGTCCAGGTATATCACTCAATACTTTTTTCGTTGTCTCAGGTTCGGCAAATGAAACACTTTTATGAGGAGCTCCAGTTTCTTTTTGTGAATCATTTTCTTTATGTTTCACATTTTCTTTCTGTGCATCATTTTCACTCTGTGTTTCACTTTCCTTCTGCACATCAATTTCTTTATCAGGCAGAGCGCCATCTTCTTTGGTGGAATTTTCAGTGCTTGAAGAGACCTCAATTGGTTCATCATCTGATTCAGGTATTTGAAGAACCAAATCTTCCATTTCGATTTGGACAGGTGTGGAAGTTGGTTCAACTGCCGGAATGTTCTTATCAACAACTGCGCCATCTATCTGATTGTTAACATCTGGACTGGTTGATGTAGAACAACTGTCGTTCACATTTAATGGCAAATCTTTTGGTTTGTTTGAGAGATCTTGTGGAACGCTATCTGTTGACACAGTGTCTGTGTTGACATATTGTTTGAGAATGTGTCTCAGGTTGTCTTGGTTACTGAACAAAACTCTGGAAGCTTTTAGTAGACCTAGTCGGATCTGTTGCCGTCTCAACAAACTGTTGTCTATATTATCTGTAAAAAATATTTCAATATGCTATGTATTTCGAACAAACATGAGAAAACATTTGATGAAATACACTTTATAAAGTTTATGTGTACTTTAAATACAATATTGATCAGAAACAAGTCAAATTCTTTACTTCAGAGAATATTTTTAATTTATTGAGACTTTCGACTAATATCCCTTAGTCTTTTTCAAAATATAACAGCATGTATACATTTATGTGACGTCATAAACAGACAATGGAAAATTTAATTATGTAACAAATGACCTAGTAACCTAAAAAATAACAACAACAAAAAAACATAGATACAAGGTAAGTATGCTTGATATAGGTCACATTTGCTTATCTGAACTGACTAGAAAATAACACTATGTAGTGAGTCTGATTTTCCATTTGTTACATAATTAAATTTTCCATTGTCTGTTTATGACGTCACATAAATGTATACATGCTGTTATATTTTGAAAAAGACTAAGGGATATTAGTCGAAAGTCTCAATAAATTAAAAATATTCTCTGAAGTAAAGAATTTGACTTGTTTCTGATATATTAACCAGAGAGATGAACTTACATAGAACTACAATATTGATATTTTTAGAATCTAAAATTCGAAATCAAGATTTGGCTGACGGAATCACTATTTTCAATATACATGCATACATTATGAAGAATGAAGTCTAATGACAATATGATGTTTACATATAATAGATTATAATATACCTGAAAGTAAACATGACCATGGACCTCATCAAAATATATGGCAATAAATAATAAAAAATACCACATCCAGGCCCGTAGCCAGGGGGGGGGTTGCAGGGTTCACGCGAACCCCCTCCCCCCTGGCCAAAAATTCTTTCAAAATCATGCAGTTTTTCACCATTTGAGCACTTTTCAAGTGATTTTAGTCATATTTGGGCCAAAATTGTCAAATGTGAATGCCCCTCTGGAATTTTTTGAAAACTGAACCCCCCTTGGCAAATCCTGGCTACGGGCCAGACATCTACATGTACAAAAAGAAAGGTGATTTTAAGGGTTTAGTTAGTATAAACTGATACATAATATACATTTTTTGAATATTGTACGAATATTGAATTTATAACAAAGAGGTATTTTCTGGTTATTCATAAACCATGCTTCCAGGACATATCACATGTTATTCATACCTGTATCACTTTTATCTACTTTGCTTATGGCTCCCTTAGCATTACGATCTTTGTCTTTTTCCACTTTGAACCCAGCTCCAGCAAGACTAACAAGGGAAGCCCATAGTTCTAGAACTCTGTCATTCAATACAAGTTTTTCTACACAGAACTGTTCCCCAGGGACCTAGAAAACAGAGTTAATTCCGACTCACATATTAAGAAAATATTGAAATGTGAACACCTGCAAATTTGAAATCTTTTGGCTGGCCCTTGTGATGATCAGATTAGACAGATTTTACTGTACACTGTATGTATTTCTCATATTCAGACTCAGACACTCTGGGCATAAAAAGATATTCCAGGAATACAAATACTGTTTAATAATACTTACAGGGGTTATATCAGGCAGCCTGTACACCTTCATCGAGTTTGTCTCATGGCACTGGACTGTGATCTTTCCCCTTGGAGATATCTTTGCTATGGTCCCTATTGTGCCGTCATCATCAGCAGAGACAACGCCCCCGAGCCTGGCTCGCGTATCGATCCCACCAATCAAAGCTAATATTGCGGCAACCTTTGCCTGGTTTGGCTGGACTGTGATGTCATCAAGCTAAAAATACAAACAATGACATGAGAATATCATCATGATAAACCATGACATCTCATTTTTAACGAATTACTGTACAAATTGCATGATTTTGAAAGAATTCTTGGCAAGGGGGGGGGGCTCAAAAGGCATTATCAGTCTGAAAAATATGAACTTTGTCAAGGAGAAAATTACTGAAAGGTTTGCTAAATGATAATTTGCTTTTTAAACAAACTTATTTCATGAGATATCTGTAAAAAGGACTATTGTTAATTAAATAAATCAAAAGACAAACAAAGATATTTTCTCAACCAAATTGGTCCTTTGATCTAAAAACAATGTTTCATCGCTTTCTTCATTCAGTATACTATCTGCTATGACAGAATTTATAGAACTAAAATCTATAGTAGACGAAGCTTGTATTCACAGTGCAACTAACAACTATTGGCTCCTGGATTAACCTACTTTTTCATGACCAACTCATTTAAATATGAATGGAATAGTGGCAGGTACTATTCATATTTAAATGAGTTGCCCATTAAATAACAGGTAAATCCAGTAACCGACAGGTGTTGCGAGTACAAGCTTAGAGTTAGCAAGAGATCAATGTATTAAATGATTGACATGTCTATAAATCTTTTGATCTAAAATCAGTTACAGCTGTTATGTAATGTTGTTGATAAGAATCTTTGGCTTTACTAGATGAATCAGATATGAATAAAATTATCTCAAAAATAGGCCAATTACATGATTAGGGTTACATCATGCTGAGTTTCACACCCTTATGTTGACAAATGTTAACAAGGTAGGCCAATTAAAGTTTGCTCCATGCAAGATTTGTATCTTTTTAACAAACACGTTTTAGTTATTCCTTGAATTTGAATTCAGTGAAATAACTTTTATACGTTCATGTTTGAAGAGGTAGTATTAATATAGGGAATGGGGAGGTGGCTAAAGGACTGTAAATGGTAGACATTGAAATGTCAGAGTAGAGGGGATTCCTCAATCTTCAAGAAGGTTAGTCCCAAGATGATATTGAAGAAGAGAGGAGAGAATTAACATTAGTTTGTCAGGGGAAAGCGCGAACGCAGTCCCCCACTATCAGAAATTACGCACCCGAGTAACCCACATTTGGGGTTATCGCAGCGGTCAGCCCACCCGAAGTGCAATGGATAGGCCTCACACTGGGGGAACTGCCGCGATGATCACAGTGTCCCCTGTGCCAGGTAAGTATGCTTGAACAAGGTCACATTTGCTTATATCAACTGACTAGAAAATAACACTTTGAAGTGGCTCTGATTTCTATTACAGTAGATTAAGTATGTACATGTAGCTTTGAAAATGTATACTTATCTTTCTCTTTTACATGTTTCATAAAGATCTACAGGAGAGTGAATTTCCTATTTTTTGATTAAAAAAATATAACATGATATGAACTGGAATTTTTAAAATATGAATTTTAAGAAAGTTTCGGTGTGATTTCTGGTACTATATTGAGGCCACTTATCAACACAGCTGTTCCATTGAATGAGTGCACTGTTAAATTGCCAAAAATAAAGATTATTACTTTTGTAAAAAAACATTCTGTAATCATTGAAATGGAAATTTGGTTTCAAAAATTACTAGAATAAATAATAGAAAAAATAAGGATTTTATTAAATGATGATTAAGAATAAAACAAATCATTTAAAATTGTACAGAAAAAGGGAGGATATCAATTGAAGTAACAGACTTTTTGCCAAAATATTGTTTCAACATACTGTATGCACTACTGCCATCTTTACATTATTTTCATGAATCTGACAAAGTTTTATTTATATATTTATTCATTCATATATATAGTAGGATGAGCCATTCTTCAAGGTTGGGCTTCACTTGTATCAAAGCTATGAAAAGAATATTGAAATACCCTTGGCCCAAGGATGCGATGAGCAGAAACTTGAAAACATAAATTTTGATTCACTTCTCTGATATGAGAGAATTTCTAGAATCCAAGGTGGACTAAGAGTTACAAAAATTGAAAATAGATTGACATGTCCACAAATCTTTTGATCTAAAATCAGCTACAGCTGTTGAATAATGTTGTTGATATGAATATTTGGCTTTACTAGATTAGAGTAAATCTCAGTAAAAAGCCAATTAAAGTTGGTTAATGCAAGATGGGATCTTTTCAATAAACATGTTTTAGTTAGTCTTTGAAAATCTAATTAAAGAAGAAATAATGATAGGCCATCCAATAATGAATATGATGAAATTCAGCATGAGTTAGACAGAATTTCAGTCCAAATGCAAATCCTTGAAAATCGGAATTAAAATAGAAAATTGGAATTAAGTGAAGTATAACATAATATAAATTTGTGGTATCTTGCATTAGTGTAGGGAATGGGGGGAGGTTAAAGGATTGTAAATGATAGACATTGAAAATGTCAGGGTAGAGGGGATTCCTCAATTAACAAGGAGGTGAGTCCAAAGTTGATAATGAAGGAGAGAGTTACCATTAGTTTGTCAGGGGAAAGCGCGAACGCAGTCCCCCACTATCAGAAATTACGCACCCGAGTAACCCACATTTGGGGTTATCGCAGCGGTCAGCCCGCCCGAAGTGCAATGGACAGGCCTCACACTGGGGGAACCTCCTAGATGATCAAGGTATCCCCTGTGCCAGGTAAGTATGCTTGATCCGGGTCAGCCCTACACGAATATAGTGACTTGAAAAGCAGACTATCCAGTTAGTATGATTTCCAACTCATTGTTAATATAGTTGGGTTTATTTAAGTCATACAGAATGTTAATTTTAACATATCTATGGTCAAATATTCATTGAAAAAACATCAATATTATTGTACAATTGGTATTTTACAATTATTACTCTGATTTTTATTAAATTAAATAAAAGGAAATAATGAACATCGCTCAACGTATTTCTGTTAATGAAGGGGTTCTTAACTAGTAACAGCTTATAGTTAATAATAGATTTAGCTGTTCTATCAATTGTGCACGGATATCATAATAAAATGCATCAATAAAATTTATAAAAATATGTAACAAAATATACATTTGAAGGCCATTTATTTTTTATTGTTATCAAGTAAAAAGGGACTTGTCATTAATTATAACATAATTAAAATACATAGTCAAAGTTGAATAATTTTGATTAACAGGAAGTAGGGAGTGTGTTCACTGAATAAAACAGCCAGTTTGATTGATAACACTGCCAATACTATTATTTCAATGTATACTCAAGGAATGAAATACAACTATTGCCATCTTTTAAACAATTTTGGAGATTTTCTTTGTTTGCTTTTCTATACTTTGTACACATGTATTTATTTCCTTTGTGTTAAATCAAATAATTAGACTGTTAAACTTTGTAAGAACAAATCCTTTAATCTAGAAATTAAACAGCAGCTATTGAATAATGTTGTTGATATGAATCTTTGGCTTTACTAGATGAATCAGATATGAATAAAATTATCTCAGTAATAGGCCAATTAGAGTTATGTCATGCTGAGTTTTACACTTTTATGTTGACAAATGTTAATAAGATTCTAGATAATGAGCACACAACAAAGGGTTCAGAGTATGCAAATTACCATAACAAAGAAATGAAATGTTCAAAGATTGGACCGAGATTTTTGTTACCACATTTCATGAAGCACTGGTGGTTCAGTGGTAGAATGCTCGCCTGCCACGCGGGCGGCCCGGGTTCGATTCCCGGCCAGTGCAACTTTTTAATTTTTTTTACATCATTAGATTTTGTTTCTTTTTGTTTATTAGACATGTGCACATCCTTATTTCATGCATTAAAAAATCTGCAATTATAAATTCTTTGTATGTATTATACAATATACGCTTTGCGTCAAATTGTATACGATTATATGTAACATGTTAAAATTGGAATAAACTTAAACTTAAACAATTATGTGAACTTGTTCAAGCTGACTCAAAAGTGAGGAGGAAGTGTGGGAATTTACAGCAAAGGGCAAACATTGTATATTAGGTCACCAGGTATACAACCACATTAATCGAATGATTCTGATTTAACATGAGACAAAATATACCCTGCGTGCAGAGTCTAGTTAAACTACATTTTAGTTTGAAAGAGTGAAGACGGAGCTCTCTTTTAAGAAGTGAAGTCAAACGAATGCAAAGGGTAGACAAAATATGTTCATGTATTCTGATCATTTTCCCTTTTGCATACAATATTTCATAATAAAAAAACTTATTGGAGGCTCTTATGTTTCTACATATTTATTATACTGAATCGTATAGTGATTATATAACTGTTAACAATATCACCGTTCTGTCGTTTTCCTATTACGTTTTTTTTAGACAAGTTTCATGATTACTAAAAGTCTATAATTTATTTGCAAGGTTACTGTTAGTCTTTGTGTTTATTACCTATATTTCAACAGTTTTAATTTATGATTATCTGATTGAAAATTGAATAGGTTTTATTGCTTCCTGCAGTTAAGTACTAAGTTGTAGTTTGTAACTGATAAGACGCCAACCCAATGGTTGACCTAAATAACAGTTTAATGATGTGTTTACCTAAGGGTAATCATTCAGAATATCAATAGACTACCATTTTCCTGGACCATACATAGGCGTAGCATAAACAGCCAATAGAAGTAGAACCACAAGATAGAAGAAGAAAAGAGCTTTAAAATGTTTTTTTTATTTGAAGCTTCTAGCTCAATTTCGAAGGAAGTTGCATCATAAAATTCACAACAAATCCTAAAAATTCCAAACTTTTGCCTTGCTTATGCCATGATCGCACCCCCTGACTGAAAAGTGAAAATAATTTATGCAATCGCACCCCCCTGACTTAAAACTGAAGAAAATTGGCTATCGCACCCCCCCTGACTGAAAGCTGGCTACGCCCTGCCATGTAACTCATATAGCTCATTTGCATGATAACCATCACAAAACTGCAACTACTAAAAACTTGAAAACATGAATTTTGATTAACCTCTCTGATGAGAGATTTCAAGAATCTATGGTCGACTAAGAGTTACCAAAATTGAAAATAGATTGACATGTCCACAAATCTTTTGATCTAAAATCAGCTACAGCTGTTATATAATGTTGTTGATATGAATCTTTGGCTTTACTAGATGAATCAGATATGAATAAAATTATCTCAATAATAGGCCAATTAAAGTTTGGTTAATGCAAGATTGGAATCTCTTTAAATAAATATGTAATAGTTATTCCTTGAGATCTAATTTGAATTCAGTGAAATAACTTTTATATGTTCATGTTTGAAGACGTACCTTGCATTAGTGTAGGAATGGGGGGAGGGGGGCTAAAGGATTGTACATAGTAGAGGGTAGACACTGAAAATGTAAGAGTTGAGGGGATTCCTCAATCATCAAGGAGGTGAGTCCCAAAAAAGTATTGAGGGAGGAGAGGATTAACATTAGTTCATCAGGGCAAAGGGTGAACGCAGTCCTCCACTTTCAGAAATTATGCACCTGAGTAATCACTGTATATAAACCTTGACGGGGATCCTCGGCCCACATGGGGTACCCTTTTTGACATTTGGTATGGCAATAGACCCAAATTTTAGGATCTGGTATGAGAATGTCCCCTACATTATGATTTTGATAGTCAGATTTTTCCACTTTCTGGAATGAGAATGGTCGTGGAAAATGTGACCTCACACTTGTGGTACGGTATTGGTTGTTTTGGATCGTTTTCTTCATAGATTTGCCTTCTTCTCAAGGAATTCTTCAGTTTGAATATAAGCTTTTTTTCTACTTTGGACATTTGGTATGGCATTGGGCCTATATTAAGACATTTGGTATGGCATTGGTCTTATATCTGGACATTTGGGATGGTATTGGTCCTATATTTGGACATTTGGGAGTTATTTTAGTTGGTATGGGAACATATTGATAACTGAGGGTTCAGCCTATGAGCCCCACCAAAATTTATATATAGTGAACCCCCCAGGATAAAACTGTCATTTTAGAGTAAGCAATCTGTCAAATAAAAAGGAAATTACTTCACTTCATACATGTGTGCATTTTCAAGCTTCCCAAAAATTATAGAAAAGTAAAAACACATCTTTGGAGCAAGTGAATTGTTATGTCACCAATTCTGGTGGTGACATAAGAGAGAATGAGACACTGATGGGTTTATGCTAGCATTCCAAGAATAAAGAGAATAAATTTTCGGGAATAAATCCATAAAATATATCAAAACAAAGCACTTACTTGTAAAGTATTTGACTTTTCTACAACCATGTCAGCTATAAGACTCAAGGTGCCTGTGATGTGATTATTTATAATAGTGTTCCATGAGTCCAGAACGTGTATCTTGCGAAGTAATGTCACAAGTTCTTCAGCAAGAGTACTGGAGTATGAAGCAGAGATTGACACAGGTGCTCGACGTCTACTGCTTCTTTTTGGAGAGTCTGGAAAATGAAATGATTTCTGTAAATTCATGATGCTCTATATTAGAGGTGACAGATTCACAGACTTTTTCAATTTCAAGGGGGTTCACTTTTGACAACTTTGGCCCTAAAATGGCGAAAACCATTTGAAAAAATGCTCAGAATGGTGAAAAACTGCATGATTTTGAAAGAATATTTGGCTGGCGAGGGAAGGGGGGGGGGGGTAGGGTCGAACCCCCCTGGCTATGGGCCTGTACATATACAGTGTACTGTGAGAACAACTATATCTAACTTATTTGTTCAAGTCATATGATCATTTTTGTTGTTAGGATGCAATTCAAATTAATAAGATACACGATTCGAATTGTGTAACATGCCAGGACGATTTAAATGAACTCATGCATTGAATCTCTACCAAACTGATCAATCCATATGTCTATGATCCATTTTTTATTTATTTATTATTTTTTTATTTATTTATATATTTATACAAAGAATACATTAAACAAGTGCACATGTGCTTGTGGCTGGGCATCGGCATTATCAGCCAAGTTATATGATAAAACTCAATTAACAGTATTCAATCAGACATTAAAATAGGGGTTGTATTTGTGGAGGGTAACAGTGGTGGGGGTGACCTAGACATTTTTACATCGTTCAAAAAAGATGGCTATGATCCATCATTGAATCATATAGAACATAAAGGCTTAAAGCACTCTATCTGCTTTCCTCAAAATGCCTTTGCCATGTTTTACCAGTCATCAACAACTCACAGTTACAGACTCTTCCTTGAACACATTTTCTTGGACAAACACTTACCAATAGGAACCAATGTATGGTCAGCGTTGAACACACTTTCTTGGACAAATACTTACCAATAGGAACCAATGTATGGTCAGCGTTGAACACACTTTCTTGGACAAATACTTACCAATAGGAACCAATGTATGGTCAGCGTTGAACACACTTTCTTGGACAAATACTTACCAATAGGAACCAATGTAGGGTCAGAGTTACACGACAGCAGCACATGGCCGAGGATTTCAAACAGTTTAGTGACAAGTCCATCCATCCTCTCTGAATCTATTGTCACATCCCATGATGGCAAAATAGCTTGGAGGAGATGTATAGTCAAGATCTACAAATATAAAGCTACATATTTTAAAATGGGTATATATATTTTTTAAATTTCATATCATACTAGCATAGTATACATGTATACTCACACCCATTCTGTACTCTGAAGGAAAGTTTTAAAATGTCCCAAACAATTTCTGGGGCAAAATTCCGAAATGGAGAGTGGTAATTTTGGACATCAGTCACACATGTCCATATTTGGTCGAGGTCCCCTCCCAATAATATTAAAGAAACCAAACAACATGGAACATACTGTTAATATGAGATGTGAAAATAAAAAGTGATATTTTACGAACACACTCCATGAATTTATACGCACCTCTCTTGGGAGATTATGTCCACCAATGTTATTCCCAGTTTGATGACTCAATGTGTTTAGTAGCAGGTCGATCCACTGGGGGGTACTCAGGGCTCTACATATCCCTGGCCTAGTGGCTATACTCTTAATAAAGCCAAGTGTTGCCCACACATAATACTGCTCCTTGGCTATGCTTCTACTCAAAGTATTGGCCGAATCTAAAGTGGAAAAATTAAAACAGAATTAATCTTTACAGATGCATTCTCTGTTTCTCACTGAACTCCAGTTGATGAAATATCAAAAAAAAAAATTTAAAGAAATTAACAACAAGAAAAAATGACACATATATATTGCAGCCATATTTCAGTGACCCCTTATACTGTAAACCCGATATTTAATTTGAAAAACATGCAAAATTTATGGTGTAATAGGACTGCTTATTTCTACATAAAATGAAACTACTATATATGGGGTGTTTGAGACCAAATATGAACATTATTCATGAAGCATTAAGATTTTTAGAGTAAACGGTGCAGAACTTTTGGATCAACTCTTGCATAATATAAGATATAAATATCAGACAAACAGTAATTTTCATACTTATTGCTCAGATGGATAGATGGACAGAGGCATTCTAAATATATTTTTGAACTTTTTATGGCATAAGTTAAAATAAAATACAACTCACTTGATTTGTTTGTCCCTGCATCTACTAGTGTCCTCAAGAGCCCACAGAGGGCACTGATTGCTTCGGGCTGTGTCTGCTCAGCATAGATTCCTGTACATACAGATAGAGTGCTCAGAAGTTGTAGGGTGCCCTGTCTTATCATAGCAGTGGGGTGGACCAGCTCTTCTTGATTCGCATTGTTGTTGACTGGAATATATAAATATAAAAATAGTATTAAAGATACATATTAATTTCCCTACAGAGAGACAGAGTGCTAAGAAGTTGTAGGGTGCCCTGTCTTATCATAGCAGTTGGGTGGACCAGATCCTCTTGATTTGCATTGTTGTTAACTGGAATACATAAATATAAATAAAAAAAGTTTTGATGATGTATAGAGTATTGGTTAAATGTTTGCTAAATGATTGTATTGGCCAAAATGCATCCAAGATGTGATAAGAATATCTTATTTAAAGATGGGTTATTTGTCATTTTTCACGAAACACAACTGGGAATATACAATGGAAGGGTTACATATACATGTGGAATGGTGGTTGGTAATGGCTGTTGTTTATATTCAATATAATGTAAACATTTTACTTTTTAAAGTTTGACACACTGATCTCACGATTCAAGTGATCAATATGCAATTTACAGAGTTACTTCACACCACTTAACCTTTTCTTCATTCTTACACCTATACAGTCATTCTACAAAAAGCGAATATTATTAAATTCCGAGGCCATGATACAACTGATTCATTCAATGATTAGCTAAGGGTTGGTACCAAAAGTTTTGAAATAATGAGTTAATTTTATTAAGGGGAAGGGGTTAATGACAGTTTTGTAGATATTTAAAACACCAAATCAGCTTTTTCAAATTTCATTATATGGATGGAAAGGGGAGGGCAAAACCAAAAGAACTTCAACATTTTGACATCATCCCTACCCAAATGTAATTTTTGTAAACAAATTTTCAAGTATACATGTAATAAATCTAAATCATACAGTCACTAGAAATAGACGGAAAAACTGCGCAATTTTTATTGATACAGGACACACAGAAAATCTAATCTAAAAACATAGCACAAAAACTAAAATCTGAATAAAATTGATTGTACGATGATGAAGCTAAAAAAATACTAGTTTCTGCATCTTTATCTCAAGTACAATAAACAAAATTTGGAAATAAACAAATAAATAAATAAATAAAAAATAAATAAAGAAATAAATTCATCATGTTGGACATTTTGAAAGATATGTTATATAAAATATATTCTTTATATTATACATTTGTTTCTTTATTCAACCATAAACACAAAATCGACAATGATTCAAGTGAAAGTAATACACCTGAAAAAATCACAGATGAGGCCATAGTGACAAATGCAGAATTTGGAAATGTCATGAATGAAGCCAGACAGTGTGAACCATGTATGGATGGCAACCGAGGAACATGTACTCTTGAACTGGAGGATCAAGTATCTATACTTTTTGGGTTAGTCTCATCATATTAAAGTAATATTTTTAATCTAGACAGATATTAAAAATAAGCTTATACACAGCCAATATAATTCAGCGCTGTTTCAGCATCAAAAAAATTCAGCGCTGTTCCGGCACCATTCTGGCACCAAATCCTTCCGGCACCAAAATTTGGCACTGGACTAGTCAGTCCATTTGGTGCCGAAACGGCACCTAAATTTGGCACCAAAACAGTGTCGAAAATCAGATTGCATTGTGGGGGTGTACAGTATACAATTGTTGACCTCTCCAGAGGTCAACCGGGAAAATTGTATATATATATACATGTATATCTTTTATTGACTCTTTGGATGTCATGACCTGACAAATTAGTCATTACAAAATGAAATTGTACAAAAACTACACTACACTACACTACACTATCTACTTGAAACTACTGTTGACCCGACCTTTGGTGTCTGTCAACAGTAGTTTCAAGGTTTACAGTCGAGGTATATGATTTTGACGGTTGACCGAATGGAGAGGTCTACAATTGTTTTGTTAGTCCGAAGAAACTAATAATACACATATAGATGACAATCATCAATCGGCATGGCTTCTTTTCTCCGAACCATGCAAGTTATGCGTAATCATTAGTAAATAATGTTAATTTTACGTTTCTATTTGTATTTTTGCTATACTTGTCGTCTAGTAAAGTCAAAATATCACTTTCATCAATGTTTACAAAATGTACATTTTGTTAACCGCTAATCAACCAATCAGAATGGAGTATTTCAGTTGAGGTACTAACAATGTAAATTGTTACCTTTGCTATCCGCTATAGTAACAAAGTTTTTATTTTCAACAACAAAGGATTCAGCTTATTTTTACATTTGTTATACTTTTCTAAGATTTCTATATACTGGTAGTTAAAAGGTTTGATCAATGATGTGTACAGTGTATTTTTCATTTTCAGGAGCAGACTGGTTAACTATCATGGTTTATTTTAATTTATTTAAACTTTTAAGAGTTTTTTAGAAGAAAGGAGGTGCAAATAAATTATTCAAAAAATGTCTTGTTGGGAGATTTGCTTCTATTTTAAAAATCTCAAAATGAATGGCTCCTATAATATAACTTAAATGGTCTTGTTTTCCTTTGTTAAAATACTTGATTAACATTTTGTTTTACAATCATTTATCATGGTACATGTAATGTTAAATGGTTTGTACATTGTAAAAATTAAGGCATTTTTTGTTTTCGACTTTCAATTGCGAGTGATTCATGTTGAGCTCATTCCCCGAAATCGTACTCCATTTCTTTAATTAAAAATGTGAATAAAGTTACCAACATTATCAGATCGTGAGAAAAATTCCTGAGATCTTGAGACGAATTATTTGAATCATACATATGAAACTCTCTTTTAAAAAGCAGTCAAACAAATAAATATAACTATACTCAGCAGTTAGAAGCATGTATACAAGTGTCAGTTACATGGGAATGTATTTTCCAGAAAATCTAATAAGCAATCAAATAATATTTCTTTTCAGTTTTTTAAGAAGGTTTTGAAACTGAAACACAAACCATTTGAATTGATCAGATTGTTTTGAATACGCCTGAGTTTTGAAACTCTGCAATTCATTCAAATCATACTGTGACTGTAAACTATTCAGAAAAACTAATAAGTAAACTAATATATTTTCAATTTATCAATCTTTTGTAAGGTAAGTACAAAAATCAGAATAATATTATTTAATAAAAATATTAATTGCTTATGAGTTCTGTCATGGGCCTTCAACTAGAAGGGTAGGCAACTTCCCATATTTCACACATAAGCATTGCCTTGCTTTTCAAAATTGGAGAATGCACACATTCCAAGAAAATCTTGTTTTGTACTTTTTATTGATGATTTAAAGAAATAAGTCAAAAATAAAAACATGATTATCTACATACATGTTGTTAATTTAATAAAAAAAATGGAAGTCATCATTATTATGACAATACAGAAAGTGAACATTCTCCCACAAATTATGTTTTTATTGGAATGTGTTCTTGAATAATTACCCACAATGCAATACTCATAGAGAACTTCTTGATACCTCTTATTCTTATTGGTCTTTTTTGTTTACTTTTACATGATATTGAATATATTTCTTGCTTAAATCATAATTGAAAATTGATTTTTATTCAAAATAATACTAAAACATATATATTTATTTATCTGATACTTTTTGAAATATGACCATAAAAGGGAAGCATGGCATTGCTCATTTTGAAGGTCTCATGTTGTTACAGAGTTGCACACCCTTCTAATTGAAAGCCCATGGTTCTGTCAATGAGCTTTCATATGATATATACCACGTTGGATTAGTGGTTCATGGGAGACAATCATTATGAAACACCCTATAATATGCATAATTCCCTATACATTTTTTCCAGTTTTGATGGAGTAAAACGCGTTGGTCTTAAACCAAATGAAACCAATTTCTCTATCTATTTACATGACAAAGATGATGATTCAACTAAAATGAAAATCAAAGAGAAATATCCTCAGCACAAGTTCAATTTTCGGGCTTCACCTAGAACAAAGTCATTTTCATTAGGATGTGCAGTAATGGGAGAGAGAATTGGTGGTACACCAACAATGGGCACCTTAGGTGGCCACATAAGCTTCAATTCAAACATATATGGACTGACATGTCATCATGTTGTAAAGGGTGTGCCTCATGGAGGGGCGGTTGGAGTATACAAGAATGAACAAGCTCGAATAACATGGGATCCAATAGGTACAGTGGAATGTACTATTGCACATGACCATCCTGGCAAACAAGTGGAAACATATGATATCGCACTTATTAAGATGGCAAAACCCCAACAAGATGACTGTAGAAGTTGTGAAACAGACACAATTGATGGTTTGACACAGCAAAGAAATGAAAATCAAGGTAAATTATAGACATATTTGTTTACATGTAATATTGATTCTCCTAATATTTGTTCAATAAACGATGGAACAACAAAAATCATAACACTGACTGAATAACAAAATGTTTCAATTTTCAAGCTGTTGGTGAAATCACAGTTCATAAGAAAGGAGCAGTAACTGGGGAAACAGAGAGTATCATATCAGATCTTCGATACGCTGGCAAAATTCCTTTTGAGATAGATGGAATCACAAAAGATGTTACACTTCTGAGGGCAATTCAGATAAAAAATGATGGCCCAATACCCTTCGCTAAAAAGGGCGATAGTGGATCAATTGTCTACCATCGAGATGACAGTAAAAATTTAGTTATTGGGATGTTCTATGCCCTAGAAACAACAGATGAAGGGAACTTTGCTTATGCTTTCCCACTGCAGAATGCTTTAGAGAAGTTAAAGGATATGTACCCAGATATTTTGCGAGATGCTACATTTGGACCAAATGGAAATGTTAAGTTTACATGCTATGGTGAGATATGTCAAGAAGCTATGGAAATATAGACAACATAGACATAGTATGATGAAAACCTTATGCAAATTGTGTGATATAAATAATGAATAAGATATATATAAATAAGTATTTATTTGCTCAAACTGTTGAGTGCTTACACAGTATTTACATTTTAGATTGTGACTGCTTGCATATTAAATAAAACATATTTATTAATTCATACGAGTATATGATAGATGGCAACTAGTGGAGCAACTTGAATGTCAGTGCTCGCCACTCACCCTTTGAACCTGTCTCAATTGCTCCAGTGCGTTTTTTCAAACTCGGGCAGGCAGGCATGTTTTAATTGGTCTCCTAACACTCTTCGAGGGAGTTTTTCAATTTTACAATATTCCCTCATTTTTGCGAGCGACACTCGATCACGATCACTGTGGTATTTTTAATATTTTTACTCGAGTGGCATTTTTCTGCCGAGTTGCATCACTAACGGCAACATGGATCGTTTGATTGATGTATGTAGCATGTTATTTCTTGTTATTTGTTATTCCGTAACTATAGTTGTTATTCATTACATTGATGATAATAAATCTATGATTGATCAGATATATGTTGCTTTTTAATCAATTTAAATTAACTTTAAGTTAACAAAGGGGAAGGATTCAGAGAATAATGACATTTCAAATTGTGAAATGCACATTTAATAGTGGCAAAATAGGGATATTTCCCAGGACAAAATTTCTGAAATTTAAAAGAATTAAAATACAGTACAGCATTGGAATCAAGAGTTGAGAAGTATAGATTATAGAGTATCAATATAATGTCAATCAATTTTGTTCTTCATAACCAATCTTTAAAGTTATATCGATTGATTGATTTCCAACAGAGCTCAACAAACAATTTGGCAAACAATTGAAATGGAACTTTGACTCAACCAACAAATATTCCCAATTCAACAAAAAAGTATTTTCCAGGTACCAAGAATTGTTATCGACTATTATAGCTTAGTATTAATCATGGTGATCAATGATTTTCAATTCCGAGACACAGCCACTTGACTGTCACTCACCGCAGTCCAGCACCATAACAGAGAAACATTCAGTCATGCTCTCCACATCTGTCCAGAAAACCGACAAATCGAAATACTTGTTTATAGGTTAAAATAGTGTCCATTCAGGTTTGAAAAGATTACTTTGTATCCATCCTTCACATGTTGTCCAGATTTAGTTGAATTTTCTCAGTCCCATCAACTACACAATTAGTGACTCAATATGACAGTAAGAAGTTGTTGAACTATTGAGAAAGTATATGATTTCTTGTATGATCTGATCTTATAAAAAATGTTTTGACTCCATTCTCCTCCCACTCAAAATGAAACCACCAATGGCATATTCAACCAAAACAATCAAGTTCAAATTAACTACAAACTATCAAGCAACAATACAAAATGGCGATCCCCTTCAATCAAAAAGTGATCAATATCTTCAAAACCTATTCAATAAAATACAAGTCTTGATTTGGAGAAAGAAGTTCATTAGTGTACTGCGCTAATCATTTTTTTATGAAAAATATAGAAATAGCACCCAAATTAAATTATGACTATTCAAAAGAAAACATTCAAATCTATATTTAATATGTAAAAAATCAAAGTCTGAAGCTGGAGTAATGCTCAATTAGAGTGATAAACTTCGTTCTCCAAACCGAGAATAGTCCTTTCCAAAAAGTATACTCACATGAATCTTCTTCATCACTGTCATCCTCATCATGTTCAGCTATAGATGGCGCCTCTGCAAGTCTCAGGTCATATTTGCCCTCTTTGCCCATTCTATATGAGTTTGTGCTTCCCGTGTCCCATTCAACTCTTATCCAACCATCCTCCCCTAGTTCACCGATGACACGTCCGAGGCTTGGCTGCGTCCCATCCTGAATTCAAAGAAATGATCAATAAATGAATTTGTTCAATCTTTCAAAGTTTTTTTTATCATCACATCTTCAATATCTCAACCTTCAAAATACAGTGTGGATCTCGTACATTATACTTGAATAAAAGGACTTTCTGGCAAGAAAAATGACTTGTTCACTGTTGACTCAGATCTAAAGATCTCAAACTTGCACAATACTTTTATTTCTAACTCATTCAAGTACTTATTATTCAAGTTATTGTGCATGTTTAAGATTTTTCAACCATCAGTAACAAGAGTCATTTATTCACAATGAATACAGTGTACCTGATCGCCCCATTTCCAGTCGACACCTCTCATAACCCTAGTGCCAATCTTCATCATGGCTGCCAATTCTGGCCCAGATATCGGTACAGTTTGTGGCTCCTTTTTGTGACGTGGTTCTTCTAAGACAGCGTGTACTGTGTGGATGTTCTCTGTCGTGTAACCATTGGGGTCAGGGCCTATAATAAAAGACATGATAAATACAAAGAGTCAACATCAAAAATGTCACTACCTGCCATTTGTTACAGATGCTAAATGCCAACCACAAAATGTCAATCGCTAACACCATCCACAAAAAGTTGGCCACTATAACAATATGTCACCAGTTGTGGTGGTGACATAGTAATAGATAATTCAGCATTAATTTTCCTTCATATTGTTGGGCAATAAAGTTCTTAAAACAAGGCCACTTTTGGTGGTGATATAATTAAATATAACATGGTTATGAGAAAAGGATAAAGCCAAAAATTTTTGATCACAAAATCCAATGTTCAAGTTGCCCCCCCCCCCACAAACACGTACCTGTGAGCCTAAGGATGCTCTGTGTCAATGCCAACAAGCCTGAGTTCAGAATGAGGCTGATGCTGTTGCCATGGTGTTCAGAGGTCAACATTCCCAGTACACTTAGCATGAATCTGCCAACTGGAAGGGTCCCTATGCTCAAGTCATCCTAAAACAGAGTGTACATAACTATACATATAAGGTATGTTTTGATTTTTTTCTACATCTCCGTCTACCTACTTTATGACAATTCCAATTCCCACAGATACATGTACATGTGTATAATTTATTCAACAACAAATCTGTTGCCATGGTAATCAGTAGTAATAGTAGTCAATAGTAGGGTGATTCTTTTACATACTATTATGTTAAATTTGTTTTCCTGTTAATACACATATGGCTACATATAAGAATTCTAGTTGTCACAGAACTATTTTACCATGAATACCACGACAGGACAGAATTTGGAATTATTGCGTTTAACACCAAATATGAATAACAACAAAGTTAAATAATCAGAATTTCTGAACCATGCAAGCAAGAATAAAACATGTTTGGTAGTTTGCATTTGACAGTATACCTTGCTGTTATCCTGGCCCTGGGAGCTTGGGTTGATTCCTTTAGACTTGAAGAACATTTCTGCTTCCAGTATACAGCTCCTCAGTGTTGAAATGCACCATTTGCTTAATTCACAGTACATCATTTCAATGAGGATCTTATCACATGGAGGTATAAGTCCAATGTTGGTCAGACAATGTGGTAAAGGTTCCCTGGAAGTAATAAATTGTGTATATATATTGTATAGATGCACTTTTTGCATAATTCACAATACATCATCTCAATGAGGATTTTATCACATGGAGGTATAAGTCCAATGTTGGTCAGACAATGTGGTAAAGGTTCCCTGGAAGTAATAAATTGTGTATATATATTGTATAGATGCACTTTTTGCATAATTCACAATACATCATCTCAATGAGGATTTTATCACATGGAGGTATAAGTCCAATGTTGGTCAGACAATGTGGTAAAGGTTCCCTGGAAGTATTAAATGCTGTATATTTATTGTAGAGTTACACCATTTGCTTAATTCACAGAACATCATTTCAATGAGGATCTTATCACATGGGGGTATAAGTCCAATGTTGGTCAAACAATGTGGTAAAGGTTCCCTGGAAGTATTAAATTGTGTATATTTAGTGTAGAGTTACACCATTTGCTTAATTCACAGAACATCATTTCAATGAGGATCTTATCACAGGGGGGTATAAGTCCAATGTTGGTCAGACAATGTGGTAAAGGTTCCCTGGAAGTATTAAATTGTGTAAATTTATTGTAGAGATGCACCATTTGCTTAACTCTGTTTTAACTGGCCACTTTTTGAAACAAAAGATAGCATAAATAAAATGTAAATGGCCCGGGTGAAAGAATCTAGAAGGAATAAAATGAAGCAAGACCCAATAAGTTAATTATATCATTTTTAACCCATATTTTAGACCCATATTTTATGTTTTTTTTAAAATCTGAATATGCCAATTTTCATTCTGACATCATAATTTAAGATGGCAGATTTAGAATATTTACAAAATGGAATATTATTTCAGCATTTAATTTTTTACTGAAACTTCAATTTAAAATCTGAATTGACAAAATTACAGATTATACTCTTTCAAGTTGGGTGAATAGGTAACTACTTATTATACTTATAAGATAATTCAATGAATTGAATTGCAAGGACAATATTTATCTAAAAATTAGAAATTGAATTTGAGATGGCTGTGCAAAACTTGATCAGCCTTATATTTACTTTGCCTAATTGATTATGCCTTAGGGTTAAATTACATAGCTAATCTGCAACAGTACCGTACGGTACCTTTTTGGTTACGGCACTGTACAGTGCCATGAAATATGGTATCGCACAGTACCGTAGACAAAAACGGTACCATACAGTACCATGAATAGTGAACGGTGCCATACTCAAATGGTACTGTATAGTACCATCCTCTTAATGTACCGAATGGTACCATGATTTTATAGTGTGGATTGGGGATGTACTTGAGATTTAGAGTTGGGGACAAAATGTCAGATCATTATGGAAAGGACAATACTGTACGTATTACATCGAACTGTATATATTACATTGTACTGTACATATTACATCAAACTGTATGTATTACATTGTACTGTACATATTACATTGTACTGTATGTATTACATCGAACTGTATGTATTACATTGTACTGTACATATTACATCAAACTGTAGGTATTACATTGTACTGTATGTATTGCATTGTACTGTACATATTACATCAAACTGTAGGTAATACATTGTACATTATGATATCATTTGAGTCCTAGTTCAAGTAAAACAGCATAAATCCCTGAATCACAAATTCATGAAAATTATTTAGTTTGTTTATCGCCAAAGTATACTTTTAATAACTTTAATTCAAATGTTGCTCAAAGCTTTTGATGCATATACAAAATAAATATTACTAACTACTTGCATTTCACAATTTAACTACCTGAAATCTATTTATGTGATGCTCTTTGCCATCAGGTTTTCTTACACCATACAAAAAGTTTTGCACTGCTAGCTTTTTATTCACAATTTATATGATTTATGTTTTTTTGTTTTGTTTTTTAAATAACATTTATTTTCCTTTAAAACCAGAACAACGGCAACGCCAAAGCGTAGCGAATCCCATCGAACAGCCATGGATGGCATTTTTACAAACAAAGTATTTAGCAAAAATGGCAGGCATTTTTCAAAATGGCCGCCTTCTACCAAAAGTGTCATTAGACCATTTGCCATACTTATAGTATTCACATACCAAATATGAACAAAATCGCTCTACTACTTTTCGAGTTATAGTAAAATACGTTAAAATGGTGGCCATTTTGGAAAATGGCCGCCTTCTACCAAAAGTGTCATTAGACAGTGTGCCATGCTTACAGTGTTCACATACCAAATATGAACAAAATCGCTTCACTATTTTTCGAATAATTATAAAATATGTTAAAATGGCGGCCATTTTTCAATTTTTTTGAAAAATGGCCGCCTTCTACCAAAAGTGTCATTAGACAGTGTGCCATGCTTATAGTATTCACATACCAAATATGAACAAAATCGCTTCACTACTTTTCAAGTTATAGTAAAATACTTTAAAATGGCGGCCAGTTTTCAAAATGGCGGCCATTTTTTAAAATGGCCACCTTCTACCAAAAGTGTCTTTAGACAGTGTGCAATGTTTATAGTATTCACATACCAAATATGAACATAATCGCTCCACTACTTTTCGAGTTACAGCAAAAATCGTAAAATAACGAGTAAAGGCCGCCATTTTTCAAGATGGCTGCCATGTGCTTCTTTAATATCTACATTTCTAGCTTTATTAATGTCATATATAATTTTTTTACATCTAAAACATATTGCTATTACAGTTTTACATATTGCACCTAAATTACTGTAAATTCGGCACTAAAATGGCCGCCATTTTGTAATGAGCGGCCATTTTGAAAATCGGCTTTCGAGCAGAACTTCTATCCCCATAGGGTATATGTGTACAAAATATGAACAAAATCGGGTGAACGGTATTTGAGTTATTGCCCGGACGGACGGACGTACGGACGGACGGACGGACGGACGTACGTACGTACGGACGGACGGACGGACGGACGGACGGACGGACGGACGGACGGAGGCGTTCCCTATATCCCTCCGAACTTCGTTCGTTGGGATAATTAACTTAAAATTTAACTTAAATACATTAACACCAGTCATACAAAATAAACATATATGTCTACAAATTTAATATCTTTTGTTTATGAAACTCGCTCTTTATATTACCTAAATAGTTGTGGTAGTTGAAAATTTATATGATTTATGTTATCTCAACTTTAATTTCATCATATGGAGCATTTACTATGGGAACCAAATAAAAATATAATGTCAACAAGGCACAGGGTGAACAATATCGTACCTAAAGCTTTAGATGGCCACCGAAAAGTTAATCAGGTGTAGAACTTCTTAACATATAACATGTGGAAAAATTTAAGTAATTCCGTTAACCCGTTCACGATGATAGGATCCATATGGAATATCTTATGTAATACATGTACCTTTCAGGACGATGGGCTCCTTTTGGCACCCTTATTTCTATTTAGATACAGCAATGAAATGACAATATCTCCAGTTCTATCCAACATTTTACACCAAAGGACCTTATACACCCTCCATTGGGATCTCCCCATGGGAAAAAATAATTCATCTGATTTTTCAAAATGAGTATTCTGCTTCAATTATTACTTTTATATGCACACTAGTGTCTTGTTGACCTATATTCGGCACTGTATTGATGTATAGGCCACTTATTAGGGTCATAATTCAATCATGAAGTGTAGAGGCATAGATTCCAAACCAGGAAGTATTTTTGTGTCTGTCAAAATCCATTTACATCCTACGCATCCCTGCATCTTATCCAAATATGTTACTACATAATGAAATATAATAGTATAATCATTGGTTTTACAAACTTGTATGATATTTGATAAGTGTAAAAGTTGTTTTTGGAGCATTTTTCTAGAGCCATTTTGTAGGGGAAAAAATGATGAAAAAATGTACAATCTTTTAATTTTAAGTATGGCCTGAATCGATTGCAAACTTCATATTTGCACATTTGATGAGATAAACATTTTGTGTCGTATTGTGAAATTAATAAGTTTGCAATCGATTCAGGTCCTAGTGTATTTTTGGTATTTCTGTGATAATCAATGGAAACCAATGGCCTCTATTGGGATCTGCTGATATCCTCATGTTAAGTCAATGGTGCACAGCTCCATGTAAGTCAATACAACCTTACTGAACGAAATGATCCCAGCTTATGTGTGTCCGAGCACTTTAATATTTTCCAAAGTATTATATGACATTTTGTTCTTCATGTTACACCTACGAATGATTCATTTTGACCATAGGGATATTTGCCAATAATTGCACATTGTCCTTTTAACAAGTTATTTAAATGTGATAATCCTTATCAAAAATTGTATTTCAGTGATATGATTTTAAGTATAGGCTCCAGGGTATTGGTTATTTACAGAATGTCCCTAAAAACTGCTCTTGCTTATTCGTCACCAGGCCAACATCTTCCTCTTAAATTCACGTCACGAAAGGGTTAAGTGGTTAATTTTCCTGGAAACGTGATGACAAGATTTATCTTATAAAAACTTCCAAAATGGCTACCAGAAAACAAGATGGCCGCCAAAAAGTTAATCAGCTCTAGAACTTTAAGTAATTCTGCTAAAGGGTTCCTCTGGAATCGCAATAAGATTTGTCTGAAAACTTCCAAAATGGCATCTAGACACCACGATGGCCACTGAAAAGTTAATCCTAAAACAGCTTGGCTGGAAACCTGTAGACAACAGACAAGCTACAGATAATTTCTAAGATTTTAGGATGGAAAATCCAAAATGGCCGCCTTATCGTTTACCAAAAACTAATCAGTTCTGAACTTTCATATGTAGAAACAGCCTTGAAAATTTTAGATGAATCCCTGAAACGGTTTGGCTGGAAACCTGTAGACAAGCTTCAAAAGACAAGATTATGTAAGACGAAAAATCCAATATGGCCACCTTAACATTTACCCAGAATGCCCAAAAAGTAATCAGTTCTAAAATTTCAAACGTAGAAACATCCCTGAATATTTCAGATGAATCACTGAAAGGGTTTAGCTGGAAACCTGTAGACAAGCTGAAAAGCAAGTCACTACCCGCCCACCGGCCATCAAGCTGATGACAATATTGTACCTTTTTTAGGCACGGTAATAAAAAGATGTGATGTGTTATTACCTGCAGTATACAGTAGTAAACCGACTAAATATTTAGTTCAACGAGTACTGGGATACACTTCAGTATGGAAGATAAAACAAAGCAAGTGAGTATCATTCTGATTCTAAATCATTGCTCCGTATGTATCATTACATACGATCATCAGTTTCAACCTCGAGAAACATAATGCAAATATTGATTCTCTAGTCGTGAACCACTTTTTCCTCTCTCCTGAACATATTTCTTTGCTAACCACAAAGCAGGGTGGTTCAAGATGTGGGAACTCTGTTCGCAAATAGAGAAATATGTTCGTGAGAGAGGAAAAAGTGGTTCCCGACTAAAGAATCGACATTTGTGTTGTGACAGCCTGGTTCGAGTGGAAGGAACGTAGTCCACGAGGTCGGAACTGATGTTCACCTTAGTTGAAATCTAGGAGGCCTGCAGTTGCTAAGAAGTGGTTAATTGATTTCATGCACATATGCAACTTATAAACAATTTAAGGAAAATAAATTGTAAGCGAGGGGTCGTGGGTTTGATCCCCAGAGGGGTGGACTGACTTTTTCATATCAGCCCTTAGCAAAGGATTTCATTCTGTGTTTTCATTAACTAATATATCAGAAATATCACTGTTTGGTATCATACAGATAATGAAAAAATTGTTAGCTCTTTTGAATAGAATGATTTTTCTTCTTAAAAGAGAGCTTCATCCAGTATATACAGCTCTGACACTTAGTGAAAATAATTGAGGATAAAATTACAATTGGTGTGATTTCATAGGTACGACTTAGTGATCTTCCTAGGGTGTGGCTAAGGAAAGCAGTGACCGCAATCTTTGCTTGGGATGCTGGTAAGGATGGCCAAGCTAGTTATGAAGATAATATGCGTATTGCAGACAATATGGTGAAGATAGGTACAGTGTTTTATGGAATCTTCCTGGATTTTTTCGATTTTTTATTATTGCCATATTAATTTCATCATCTTTTTAGATAAACATGAGGTGCTCTGACTTATAATAATAATAATGACGGACGGACGGACGGACGGACGGACGGACGGACGGACAGACGCCAGGTCGAGCCAAAAAATAACTTAATGCTTTAAAATTTTATGGCTAAAATTAAAGTGCCCTATTTGTTAGCAATGATTTAATATTTCAGGTGGTTTAGAGGGGAAAGCAGCTGAAAAATTATACGATTTCTGGACTGATTCATTGCTTTGGACTGAAAACGAGGTTTCTAATTTCTTCTCAAAATCACTCACGGAACAGGTTTTGGGAATGTGGGCAATGGCTAATGATCCAGAAAAGAAAAAGCCCTGGGTTACAATTTTTGGAAAGATATTTAAGGTATATTCCCTAAAAAGTAAGCGAAGGTCCTGAGTGTAATGTAATTTTGAATTCATAGTCTGTCAATTATTTGAGCCATTTCAAACTGGCATTTTACAGGATTAAAGGTTGTATATAACTATTAAAGTGTTTTTCACATTTTTTCAAAGCCCTGATACAGCAGGTTGCAGTGTATACCAGGTCGTTCAATAAGTTCACGGAAAAATGCTCTCATTTCAAAGATTTTTGATATTTTCTCATGAAATTTTCACACAATGTATAAAAAATACTTTCTGATTGATTCTTAAAATGTCAGCATCTCTTATTCGATTGGTCAAAAATAAAGGTTACTATGGTAACTTGACTTTTGGGTAGGCGGGGCACTTTTTACGTCACACAATTTACCATTGCAGAAAATCTATCAATATGTTCAAATGGAGGATCCCTATTTTTTATTTGTTCTTATTCAAATTACAAATGTTGTGAAATTGATGTTCATTGCCTACCCAAAAGTCAAGTTACCATAAAAAACCTTATTTTTGACCAATCAAATTAGAGATGCTGATATTTTAAGAATCAATCAGAAAGTATTTTTTATACATTGTGTGAAAATTTCATGAGAAAATATCAAAAATCTTTGAAATGAGAGCATTTTTCCGTGAACTTATTGAACGACCTGGTATATCAGATTGATCCTTACTTAAAGTGAATACTCATCTTTTATTCCATGCTTTAGGCAATTTTTAGAATGTTTCGTCCAGTGTAAAATAAGGGACGGTTTAATTCAATTACAATAACATTCTGTTTTTGGGCGTATTTCTTAAAAGCATTATCATATATATTTATTGTATTAATATGAGAAATCAATTGCAATGTGATAGAATGAGAAATTTTACCAAAGTTAGAATTAATTTGGTATATAGGTGTGAAATAATTTGGGAAATCCACTAACAGTTTAGGGATTTCTCCAAATCTATCGTTGTTAAGGAAATGATGTCTATTTACATTGGATTTCAACAAAAGTGGGCTTTGATTTTTACCACATCAATATGGGTGGGATGGCATGGAGACATTCATTTTGGCATTTGTTTTGGGGAATCCCCAACAACAACCAAATTCTTTCACTTTCGTTATTAGATTACTTTCAGATTTGAGTATAAAGGGAAAGTTTATTTTTTTGCATTTAATTAATGAAAATGAATCTAATTGATGATATTCTTTCAAAAACTCATTTTTATTGTTTTCAAAGCCCTTGATAGTTATATACATCCTTTAATATATTGTGTAATTATAGAGCTTTGTCAGAGGTAACACAGAAATTCCTAATAACATATTATTCCTCATTTTAAACATTTCATAATATAAATTTCTGGGCAGTACGGACTATTATACAGGAAAAACACTTCCTTTAGACAATACCCATGATATATTACATAAATTAAGTTAGTATTACTTAAAATAATACTTTTATGGAAGTTTTAAGTAGGCATATATTGTTGGTGCAAACTTAGAGGTAGTGAAGAGACCAAAACTGAACATAACATTATAGAGAATATACAGGGTGTCAAATAAGTCCTGTCCTCTGGCAATATTTCTTTGACTTTTCTGATGCCTGATTTTTAAAATCATGCAAATACACAAAAATGCCATGTTTCTAGGTGTATGGTCACCTCATTGGTAGCAATTAGATATTATGTATTAGATATGTGCCAATCAATATAACTTTGGACGATCTTTCCAATGAGACTAGTATATCACACTTGGTACCATACATCTTGGTTTTGGCTCTAGGGGTAAGAAGGGACTTATTTGAACACCATGTATATTTTCATGTATCTTCATTTTGGCTCTAGGGGTAAGAGGGGACTCCTTTGACACCATGTTTATTTTAATATTGCAGGCCATTGACTTCAACTCTGATGGATACATTAGCTTTGAAGAATACTTGATCTTCTGGAAGGCCATGAATCTTGATCCAAGCCTAGCAAGAATGCAGTTTGATTACATTGATACAAACCACGATGGGAAAATCACAGAAAAAGAGTTAGTTCATGCCATGGATGATTTTGCGTTCAATACTGATGTAAATGATAATGGTAATAGATTCTATGGACCCCTACTTGACTTTTAAAATAAGAAACTTCAATAGTTGATCCCATAGGCTCACTGTGTGAACCAAAACTATGAAATAAATTCACTCTGGCTTTCAATATACTTTCAGAATAGGTATATTATTTAAAATACTATACTCCCGGTTAATATTGCGAGTTTTAATTTCACGAATTTTGAGAAAACACATTTTCGCAGCTATCAAATTTTGCAGATTTCACAAGAAACTTCAAAAAACTATGAAATAAATGCTCTCTAGCTTTCAATACACTATCAGAATGGATGTAATATTTGAAATATCAAATAAAACTTTATTTTAAAGGCAGATTGATTTAATGTATTGTATTATCTGATAGCTATATCACTGGTCAGTATCAAGTGAAGATAATGGCCGTCACCTTCGCATCAAAGTTGGTGGACATGAAGTGTCGATTTCAATATTTTTAGTTTTCATTGAATTAAACTACTTTATAGTTGACGTTATGCTTTGATATTTGAAGCAAATCAGGCTCATATGACATGGGAACTATGGAGTATGATAATTTGTTCATATATCATGCTTGGACGCCACAGTTCAACAATATCTTCCACCCATCCACCGCTAAAGGGAAGGTAACTGGAAATGTAAGATACGGTAACTGTCATGTTAGTTTTCAATATGTGGTAACTTGACATCTTAGCTCTCCATTATAAACTCTGATAACGTTACCGCATCATTGCATATCAGTTATTTTATAATGTCACTCTACAATTCCTAACACCTAGAAATGCATACTTTGTTTGTCTAATTGCATTGTTTAGTATATTTTTGAAAGTGCCTTAGTAACATCTAACATTCAACCGATAAACCATTAATAAGGAACAGACAAATAAAAACAAATACATAATCATTACTAATAAGCCAAATGGGTTGCTCATGAACACCAAATGCAAGGTATAGTAGAGTGAATGTGTAAAACTAAAATCCCATTTACCTTCCCTTAAGCGCAAGACGATGACAATATAATATTCATTCAAAGTGTCATAATTAGTAATAACTTACGTCAACTTTGTACCAACAGTAAGGAGGCCCTGCCATCCACACAACATGGCATACTTGACAGATGGGATCAGATGGTCCTTGTGAACTAGAGTTAGAATATTCTGAATTCCCTTTAGTCTCAGTTCAGCTCTCTCAACCTGTAGTAGAAAATCATTTTTCAAAATTTTTGATTGAATCATCAAACTTTCATCCATTATTGCATATCTAAGGCTATAGTCCACTATCTGGATACATATTGATGAATAAACTGTAGACCAATAGCCAGTAAGGGGGGGGGGGGGGGGTTCAGGGGGTTCAAGCGATCCCCCTCCTTGGCCAAAAATTCTTTCTAAATCATGCAGTTTTTCACCATTCTGAGCACTTTTCAAGTGATTTTGGGCCAAAGTTGTCAAATGTGAATTCCCCCTGAAATTTTTTGAAAAGTGAACTCCCCTTTGGCAAAAGCTGGTTACGGGCCTGAACTACATCTTTACATATTTGGTAGTCCAGTCCCAATTCCTAATCCTAGTTTTATGTAAGTGAAGCATTGCATTTATTTCACATAAAAACATTTACAAAGTACCTCTGGGAGTCTGGCACAAGCAAGAAAACAATGGCAAAATGTGACCACCTGCCATTTCTTACAGACACAGTACGCCAAAGACCAACTGGCGAACACCAATTTCTGACCACCGCCACAAAAATAAATTATTGAGGTAGTGACATAAAAATCGATATTTACCTTTGTGTACAAATCATATGCTTTTTAGCATACTATAGGATACCATAAATAGCTTACCTGGCAATGAAGAGAACGTCGTAGTTTCTCAATATCCAATGGTCCCTCGAACATAACAAAGTCTATAATTTTTGTCATCATTGCTGTGTTGGCCGTTGCACCCGTAAGACGTTGCTTCAACCACTTGAATCCTTTATCATTGCTTACTATGTTAGTCACTTGTGTCCAACTTTCTGATAACTCCTAAAATACAAAATAAGTCAATAATCATTTATTTATGTTGTCATGTTAACATTATGATTTTCCAAAAAGTTGCCTGTTATTTTCATTAATTTGTTTGATATCAGAAATGCAAATGAAATCTATGTTCCTTTTTGTTTTTCTAAATAATACCACATTTTAAAACTTGTCCCTTTTTGCTTCATATTGAAAAATTATTTTTAGAAAATATGTTCTAAATGAATCACAACAAAAAGCGAAAGCCATAACAATATGAAATTCTTTCTTGGTGGCAACAATCTGAGAAGATAGAATGACAGTGCCAACTCTATGACATCTTAAAAAGATTGAAATTTTGTATTCTAATTTTACTAGATAAAGTAACTTACTTGTTCTTCATTACTTTCAGAGAGTCTGTTGATCTGTTTGCCATATACTTTCACTTCATCTTGTTGTCCCTCATTGTTCCCAGCATCTGCAGTATCCTCCTGGGGAGTTCCCCGCTTAGCTTCATTCTCTTCATCATTATTTATCTCTGGGGCATCATGGGTAATTACCTCCTCAGAGAATGCACAACCAGATGCTTCACTGGATAGATGGCGCTCTGCTTCAACTACAATTTTTTTTAAACATAAATTATACAACTTTCACAATTCAGAAACATGAATTTAGGAACAAATATACATTTTAAAATAATTTTATTTAATTCACATTGTGATTTTTGAAATCTATGACCAGTTATTGAATGGAATGGTATCTCATTAAAATTGATGAGAATCTGCAATAAAATACCCTCTTTTTCTTTCTCTCTCATAACCACCGAGACACATTTTAAACATATCTTACGTTTCGGTCTGATCTTCTTCTCAATTAGTCTCCTAGTGACGTCCCTCCATCTTGATGTACTACGTAAGAGTCTTGATCTGGAGATCGCATTCATGTCATTTCCTACGGCAGGTCTCAGTTCGTTGAATAGGAACATACACCGCTCTATCACAGGAGCACACACTTCTTTGTAGGAACGACTCAGATCTTGGTGCATCTATAAAAGCATTTGTACAGGGTGAGCCAAAAAAGGTAACCCAAAAACTATTTCCATGTTACAATTATTATTTCCAAGAATTTTGCTGTAGTTACTGGTTACAATTACAAAATTGTAACAATTTGTTATAGATGGGGCCAATGTCTAACACCAAGAACAGAAAATGGTATTATGACATCATGTCACCACTTATAACTTAAAACTCAAAAATTGATTTCTCTAGCCTTAGCATACCTTTATGAGTGCTCTCTTTGCTTGGTGAACCACCTTGCATATTTCAGCAATAGACCTGGGCACACCATACTTGTTAGCTTCCCCTACGCCATGTTCAGCTAGACTCAATGCCACATGTCCAAGATCATTGTGCTTCAGTAGTACAGCCAACAGCAGTCTAAAATAATGACAAGTACAGGTACAGATTTGAATCTTATGCTGGTTTGAGTTACACAGCAGGGTTCAATTGCTTTGTTACAAAGTATATTGACAAAAAGAGATTTGAAACAAAGGATTTCTTGTGTGTTTGAGGCACAAACTCCTTTGCTAAACCATTTTAGTTAAAATACTAGATAAAAATGTGCTGAAGCAATCAACCCTGATATGAATACCAGGTACCATTGTGTCACAGGTAACATTATGTAACAGGTACCCAGGCCCGTAGGGGGTTCGCAGGGTTCGGGCGAACCCCCCCTGGCCAAAAATTCTTTCAAAATCATGCAGTTCTTCACCATTTTGAGCACTTATCAAGTGATTTTAGCCATATTTGGGCCAAAATTGTCAAATGTGAACCCCCCTCTGGAAACTTTTGAAAACTGAACCCCCTTTTGCAAATCCTGGCTACGGGCCTGGGTACCATTGTATCAGGTACCATTGTGTTAGAGGTACTAAGTACCATTATGTAACAGGTACCATTGAGATCCATTTGAAGAATTTTGACAACATATCACATATGAAGTTTATCAATTGACAAGCGGCACAGAGATGAAGTCTTCACTGAAAATGAAATTGTATGATCAACTTATCAAACCCGTCGCTTTATACGGTTCGGAAATATGGTGTAATGATATATATACCAAGCGTGACTGCCAAACTAATCGAGATATTGAACATAAATATGAAAGTGCTTTAATCGAAAACAATCATATTCAGTTCCAAAAATATGTTCTCAGAGTTCATAGAAAAGCCACAAACATGGCAGTAAGAGGAGAATTGGGAAGAATACCTTTGGTAGTTGATATTATAAAAAGACAAATCAAATACCTCGGTCATTTAGAGTTGAGTTCAAGTGGGAGTTTACTAAACGATTCATTAATTATGAGTAAAACATTTGGTTTAACAAATAACACATTTACATGGCACAGACAACTCAAAATTATACTGTGCCATATTAAAATAAAAATGTCTGGTGAATTGAATCTTGAAGATAAGGTAAACATAGAGAAGAGCACAAATAGGCTTGCTATTAAAGTCAAAAAGAAATTAATAGAGATATATCAAGTATATTGGAAGAATCTGATAAGTGGGAATGGGGGGAAACTTAGATTATTTAAACAACTAAAATCGCACTTTGGATTTGAACACTACCTTTCAGAAACGACACTTTCAAACGCTAAACATTTAACTAGATTACGTATAAGCGCCCACAATCTAGAGATAGAGAGAGGCCGATATACAAAACCAATTACTGATCTTAATAGTCGATTTTGTAAAATATGTAAGGACTCGGTTATAGAAGATGAAACACACTTTTTATTCAAATGTAAAAAATTGGACTTTATCAGAAAATCCCATATTGAAAAACTTGAAAACCTGTGTAGTAATTTTAAAAACATGAATGACCACCAAAAGACAATTTTTCTATTGACAAGTGAGGGGATCATATCAAAAGAATCTGTTGACATGATAAAGTATCTAACTAGATAACGGCAACTCCGCGGAGTAGCAAATCCCAACGAACAAAATATCAATTACCGAATTCCAATCAATTATACTCATTACTTTGGTTGAAAATGAAAAAATTAGATTTTAGAATTGCGAATTCCTGCAAAGCAGCCATTTTGAATTTTCTGAGGTACAAATCTGAAAAATAATACCATAATTGTGATCTACTCCAAAATTCCTTCAATTTGAGTATAATATAGCCATACTTTGAAGGGATCGAAAAATTATTGCGAAATCGTACATTAGACGGCCATTTTGAATTTTACGAGGCTCGAATCAGAAAAAAGATACAATATTTGCAATCTACTCTTAATTGCCTTTCATTTGAGTATAATAAAGCTATACTTCAGAAAGATCTAAAAATTAGCGAAAATTTCTGTTTTCCTGTCCCCCCATACATGGCCCCTGGGGGTCAGGATGAAAAACACGGAATATATGTGAAATAGATAAATGTTGTGAATACACTACCAAACAATAATATTAATTATTTTGGTTTAGAATGAAAAATTTATGATTTTTGCGAAAAAGTCCCGTCATTTTTAAAGCGGCGGCCATCTTGAAAAATTTTTTTTTGCGTAAAACTATTCACCAATATACATCTTTCCACTAAATATGAAGAAAATCTGTCAACTAGTATTTGAGTTATCTTCCGGACAGACGGACGGACTGACGGACAGACGGACGGACGGAGGGCTTCACTATATCCCTAACGAACTTCGTTCGTTGGGATAATGATTGGTAGAGACAGGATTCTTATATCAAAGTAACATTTTATATGTCATTTGAAGAATGTAATCCTATTTTCTTTACTTTATTGCTATATTTACTGTTTTTGAAAATTGTATATCGGATGTACGTTTGGCCCTAAAAGGGCATCAGTACTAATAAAATACTATTAATACAGGGTTCAGTAAGTAAAGCTAATTTTGCTCTCAAACTTTTATTTCTTGTCTATCATCCTTCAAATTTTCAGTGGAGAAGCATCAGACACTTTTCTAACTATCCTGAAAAAAATGATCAAGATATAATGAATAACAGCAAAATGGTGGTTGTCATAGTAACGCGAATACGGGTTCTGCGGAGCAATTTTATAAGTTCACAGCATAGTAGATTTTGTTATTAACGTTAGTTTCTGTCCTGTCTATATTTCAACCATAGTTCTGTGGCTACTCCACATTTCTACTTTCAAGTTAGCATTCTATTTCATGTTCAAAGTAGTTCCCCTTAGCTTTCACACACAGCTGATGTCGTTCTATCCACTTCTGATATATCCTGTGGAAGCCATCTGGAAAGTTATTTGTCAGCGAACGTTGAACGGCATTCTGAAGCTCATGGATATTTGCGTGGATCTTATCATCACTTGTTGTTTTTCTCCCCTTTTGGAATTTCTGATACCATTTGTAGATTGTGTACTTAGGCACACTGTCCCCATATGCTTTTTGGATATCCCTAATGGTATCCTGCTTGGATTTCCCTAGCAACACATTGTATCTGATGCTACTTCTCAATTGTTGTTTCATTTCATTGTTCATTTTGCTTCCATTGGCAATCCTGGCAGCCATGATTTTGATGATGTCATGGAGCAGTGTCTGATGGATCATTCTGGATCATTCCATCTGTTGTATCATCTGTCTGTGATGTCATAGACTACTGTTGCCATGGTATCATATTTGTATATGTTGTTGTTATGTTTGTCGTGACTTTCAGCCATAGCAAACAAAGACATATGCAGCGTTAATCTTAATCAATTTCATTGCATTATAAATTATTTATTAAAGTAAGAAATTGCTCCGCAGAACCCGTATTCACGTTACTATGACAACCATTGTTTTGCTATTATTCATCATATCTTATTTAATTTTTCAGGGAAGTTAGAAAAATGTCAAATGCTTCTTCACTGAAAATGTGAAAGATAAATGACAAAAAATAAAAGTTTGAGAGCAAAATTAGCTTTACTTACTGAACGCCCTGTATATGATTGATAGATTAATTAATTTAAATTATCTATAGACATCCATCCTTTCCTCAAAACAATTTTTAACAAAACAATAGGCAATTTTAGTTTGTTTCAAAACAGGATCAAATTGCTCTTAGCTTTTAGAAAAACTTAATTATGCAAAGGACAACAATCTGTATATAGTACTTATAAACTGATGTCTCTGACATATAGAATATGTGAGGTAGTCCAATTAGTACTAACCAAGCAAACTGACAAAATATGAAAATGCACAAACATATTTAGTCACCCTGTATACAGAACAACAGACTCACCTTCCCACTTCTTCTACAGGGTGATCCTGAGGGAAATCTATAGGTGTCACCAAATAGTGATTCTTGCAGTAACGCTGTACATAACTAAGAAATGTCCGCACGCTGTGATCTGTGAGTTGACTTTCCAGTAGAGCTTGGAGGAAAGGCCTTGAGACGTCACATTGGGACGCTTGGCGGTCAAACAATTTTTCTTTGTCGATGTGTTGAGGCGGAGTTTTAGTCTCAGATGTTGGAGTGGTACCTGAATGATCAAATATAAAAATCAGTAAAACGTGTGTATCTAAGGACACCACTCAATGTGAACACTTTTTTCTGTCCCATTTGTTGATCTGCCATAGCTCCATATTAAAAAAACTTCGAAAAATGAACACCTGCCAATCGGAACTTTTGATCAGTCCCAGTGCGTTTAGACAGGTTTAACCGTACAATTCATGTAAAAAAGTACAAGGGGAAAAATAAACAAATATTTGAAGAAAAGCAGCATGATTATTGAAAAATACAACAAGTAATAAGTTAACAATTACTCTACTACATTAAAAGGTGTTCAGAAAAATGGGGTGTTCATATCTGAAAGGTACTCACAATTAAGAAGGTTAAGTGGTGGCTACAATTCATAATTGTCTCAAAACTAATATATCAGATGACTAGAGGGGGGTGTCAGTATGGGGGAGGGGGTGTCTTACCTGGGGTAGTAGTGCAGGAGCTGGGGGTCCTACTTTCCCCCTTCTCTTCCTCATATGGATTCTGAGGCTGTAAGATTTGGAGACCGCCTGAAAAAGATAAAGGGGTATATTACAATATTCTCGTTAATTCTAAAGAATAATAATTAATTAAGATTATAGTCAATTTGGTAACAAATGAATGCAATTTAGGTTTAAGGCTCATTGAATTCAATAATGCAATATGAAATGTATCACAATTCACAAGGTATTTCATTCTGTTCTATTCCAATACAGAGGAAATCAAATAATCTATGCTCACATTAATAGATGGCAATGTAGTTCAGTGTATAAAATTTGATACATTTATGCTCCCACTGAGGAAGCCATGTTGGATTTGAGTTTCATATCAAAACAAATCCTACATTTTATACAATTTCCCATCTTATATCCATGTTTATAGATGTATAGTCATATCAAGTTACAGGTTAATCAATACTTCTCCACAGGTAGGAACTGGTGTATTTACATATACCAAAATACGCTCTAATTACAGGTAATTTCTATTTGATCAAATTCAATATTTTAGCATGTTAGCTACTGAACACAGAGCCAGCTGACGGACCGTTCAAATACACAGTCTTGTGAAATGATTTGCTCTAACTTCAAGCAGACGCGCTGGAATAAGTTAACGGTATTTAAGAAGATAATTGAATGTAACTTGCCCTTTTCATGACGTGTGGTGACAATAAGTCCTACTTGTTGTGTAATTGCAGTTAAGGTGCCATGGAAGTTAACAGGAAATGACAAAACAGGAAGTGACAAAGCCATGCTGGATTTTTAAAATTTTTTGAAGCAAGATATCAGAGTTCTGTTTGGACCTCTAGTCAGTTTTACTAGTTCCACATATCATTTACATGACTGGGAACACAATGGAAATGGTCAGAATGACTATAAAAATGATGAAATAACCTTTTCAGCCCTCTGAAAATTTGACTGAAAAACAGCTAAAAGTAGGTGCTCAGGAAAGGTCACTGAACAGAATCTTTCAATTTTTTCAGAAAACGTGTCCAATATATTGCTCTAAATGATACAATCTTTGAAATCTTAAAAAATTGTCTGAAACAATAATGGCTGTAGTAAAAAGGTAAATCGATCGATTTTCAATTCAGTTTTTTTTATTTTTTTATTTTTCTAAGAATGATATCAAATTTTTTTAAATTGTATCATTTTCACGGACGTCAAGTACCTTTCTGGCGAAAGCTGGAGCATTGATTATTTAAGAGGACTGGAAACAAGATGGCAGTCTATTTCAATTCTGCCAATTCATGTTGGCCTATTTATCACTATTGACTCAGTTGTTCATCTAGTTTTACTTACCTTAGATGCTTAGTAATCTATTTAGTATAATATTGTTTCCAAAATTATTGTCACTTGCAAAAATTAGTACTAAAAGTACTTTGAACAGGTCAGCTGCCATTTGCTTGGCTGATCGTACCAGTCCACAAAAACAGTGAAATCTTATTAAAAATACCAATAAAACTTTAAAACTGAGGCAGATGCGATACAAAGAGACTCTATTAATACAGATATACAGGTTACAGTCACCAAGATGAGCTAATTTCAGGTGAGATTCGGGAAATAAAAAGGTAGGTCATTCTTGTTTCCAGTCCTCTAAATAATCTATGCTCCGGCTTTCGCCAGAAACTTACTTGACGTCCGTGATCATTTTAAGCAATATATTGGGCAGATTTTCTGAAAAAGTCAAAAGATTCTGTTCAGTGACCTTTCCTGAGCACCTACTCTTAGCTGTTTTTCAGGCACATTTTCAGAGGGCTGAAAAGGTTATTTCATCATGTTTATGGTCATTCTGACCATTTCCGTTGTGTTCCCGGTCATGTAAATGATATGTGGAACTAGTTAAACTGACTGGAGGTCCAAACAGAACTCTGTTATCTTGGTTTAAAAAATTTTCAAAATCCAGCATGGCTTTGTCACTTCCTGTTTTGTCATTTCCTGTTAACTTCCATAGCTCACCATTTTTTAACTTTTGCGCATGCGCCATGCGTGCACATGCGTATTGTACTTTACATGCTGTATATACAGCTTACTATTACTTTTCCCTTGGCCTATGCACATGCCTTCATACTTAATTTTGTACCAGAAAATAACATGGGCAGGTATAGCAATTTTTTACCAAAATGTTACTTTCTAGCTGAGCCTTAAAAAATGAAATATTGAGTCGGAGCAATCAGTTTGGTTTAGGTTTAGGTTCGTTACACCAAACATCCACAAATTAGGGGCAAGTTCATATTCCATCATTACACTTCTGTAGGGTGTATACTTTTTGTTTTTATATCAAACAAAAATATTCCCGCAATATAAGGTGCATTATGGGTAGGGACTGTTGTGAATTAATGAACGTAGTTGACATCTATCTTATAAGTTGTAAGAACCTAAAAATGGAACCTCGCGCAGATTACCCCTAGTGAAAATTTTATGCATTTTGGGCTACTAGGCTAGATCTATTTGACGAGTCTCCATGCTGTAGATACACTTAATTTGACGGATTTGCTCAATTTCAAATATTGGTGGCTATTTAATTTGGCGGAGTCAGGACTGAGCTCAACTTTTTCCATTGATCTGGAAATAATCATTTCAGATTCATGTGTTCTACTTACTGTATGTCTTGGTGTAGCTCTGACATCCAAATAGAAATACTTACACAGGTGAAAAAATTGCAAATTACAAATTCCCTGAGGATTTTCCAAAATAGATCTGAAAATTGATGGATTTCTAGTTTGGCGGATTTCTTCAATCCGCCAATCCGTCAAATTAAAACGGTAGCCAAATTAAGTGTATCAACAGTATTTCCAAAGGCATATATATGAACCGTTAAATTGATTGAAATGCAGGGCTGTCAACTGACCAACGTGACTCATGTGAATTTGATCAAAATTTGGTCTATTTGCAGGACACACAAATCCTTGAATGTCCTGCAAAATCCTGTGAAAGGATAGGTATCGATATGGTGAACTGAATTCAACAATGTTTTTGTCTTAAACCAATTATTGAAAACATTCTGTAAAAAACACGGTCCTTTATATAATGTTTGACTGATTCAGACAACAAAAAATATTCAAAGAATTAAAACAAAAAACCCCAAAACAGACAAAAACTAAGATAAACCTTTTATTTCATTAACAAGATGAAAATTTTAAATTCAACTAAAATTTCCTTTGTACAATGTGTTTATGTCGTTTTGTTCCAATGAGGTTCGGAAAGATGTTTCATTTCATTCTGAACATATGATACCAAGAACAAAAGAAGTGTCTGATCTAATTTTCTAAAACAATATAGAGAAAAGCATATATGTTTTTCAAATTATATTGTTACCATTCAAAAGATGACCATTAAATTGACGATGTGTAAAATTTTTAGAATTTTTTGATGACTGATTTGAGAGAAATGTGTAGTTCACCATATCGATACCAATTCTTTAGGTCTACAAATTCCTGCAACATAATAAAGTAATTTAATTTTTTATCATGTTGATTATGGTGAAGTTTTCTGTATTTTTAGGAGTAAATTATCTGTTAATATTTTTGGGATAATTTCCCTCTATTCTGATCAAGATATCATATTTCACCCATGAAGATATTAATATCCACTTATGGATATAAATGATATTATTTCAAAACCATAGGATATTCCTATAATATCTGTTAACATGTTTTAAATATAGATCTCTATACAGTCATATCAATATTTTTTCAGGAGGAAACACATGAGACAAGGCTCTATTAGAAGGCCCCTTTAGAAGTTTGACACTTGACTTTCAACATGGAAGTCCCAGCATTCTCAACATTCATCAACGACGCCATTGTGAATGTTGCATTGACGAACATTACATTCCAAAGAGTTATGAATATTTTTGGACTTGTTACAGTGTCCCTGCCTGATGAGGAAAAGCTAGAAGTGATCGTAAAAATACAACAGACTCTTTTTAAACCACCGGATTCAACTGCATTGCCGAAATCTCCACTTTTGCTGAGCAGTGTTTTTCAAAAAAACTTCAGGAAAGTCATTTCAGATATGATAGAGAAAGAAATACTGAATGTGATAATAACGCACTTTGCTCCAAAGTCATCAGTGACTGTTGACAGCATAATAACTATCACCCAGGAAAATCTGCCGTATATTGTCGCCAAAATGCATCGTACTATATGCTTTGGGAAACCCTTAGAAGAAATGCCAAAAGAATCTCAAGATAAATATTATCTTAAGAATTGTACAGCCAACCCTGAAAATCGGGATTTTATTTGCCTCAAACTGAATGACATTTCTAAAACCAAAAACAAAGTTAACAAAGGAAAGGGAAAATTGCCTGCTGACAAGAGCGAAAAAATACAGGGAAATGTGGGGAAAAAAGCAACTGGAAGGTGGTCATGTCTCCAGGATTTACAACGAGAGTCTTTTAATATAATCCCTAAGAAATCAAAACCAAATAAAAAAAGGAAACGAGATGCAAGTAAGTTAAACAAAGAGACACACATACTCTATATTTTAGTAATCATTTTATTTTACACATTGTCAACAACTGTGAAAACAGTACTGAACTATTGAGAATCCTGCAGGAGGCTGTTTCTCGAAACGTTTCGTTAAAGATATCGTGAAATTAACAACTTGATTAATGAAATGTGGAAATCCGTTTCTCAAACAATCTCATTATCGGCCTCGTTCATCTTGTGCCGAATCGTTATATTTGCCACCAAATTGGTTATGACATGGGATATTTTTTATGTTTCCTTAGTGACCCGTTTTGTTTTATTCTGGTTTTACTCAACGACCAGTGCTGCTATTTTGTCACGCAAATTGTTAACTTTCGAGAAACGGAAAAATCTTTAACAACAATTGAATTAACGATTCGTTAATAATGAAAGTTTCGAAAAAAGGCCTCCAGGATTAATGTTAAATTTTGGTTAAGATGAAAGTTGACGTATTCTCCAATTTGCCAAATTTCCAGATGTTCCAAATAACCCAACTATAACTACTGTATAAGCATGCATGCAATTAAAAAAAAAACAATGTCCAGGTTTTCTAATGAGATATGTGTATCTGAATTTCAGTCACAGAACAGCTAGATGAGATTTTCAAACTTGATGCACAAGGCCTTCAAGGTAATCTCAGTCATCCAGATCAAGTGAAAACAGAGATTATCGATCATGATTACACTAAAGCTTATGGTGAAAATGTCCCCGAAGCTGATGATAGAATTGTTATGAAGGGTGATGACTTTAAGGTTGTATGTGAGGGTGACTCAGAGAGTGAAGACATTGGATTAAATAATGAAAGCCAAGAACTGTGCCATTCAAATAGGGATGAAAATATTGATCAAACTGGTCACAATAGCAACAGTTCTGATCTCTCGACATACAATGTTGAATATGAAAACCTCTATCAATTGCTTCATTCAAAGACTAGTGCAAGCAGTGAAGGTACTAAAGCAAGAAAAGAAGGTACTAAAGCAAAAAATAAAAGTACTCAAGCCAGAAGTAAAAGAAATAAAGCAAGAAATAAAGGTACTAGAGTAAGCAATGGGGGTACTACAACAAACAACGATGGAGCTGAGGCAGTCATTTTAGGCACAGTAACAAAGGTGAATAAAAAAAATGGTAAAAGCTTGATGAGTTTTAAGGCAAGCAAAATAGGCACTGCTGCTCTGAATGAGTTGACAGATAATGCAGAAAGGACTGAAAATCAACCTGAGAATAAGGCACCAGAAGAAAATAGCACACAAGTACAACTCATAAAATGTCGCGACTGTCCAGAAATATTCAAAAACAGGAATGCTTTTTTACTACACGCACCTGTATGTTACTATAACAACCAGTATCCGAAATTAATAAACAGTAAGAGACACCACATGTTCCATCACCCTATCAACCCCAAGAGACCATTAATCAGTTGTGATATATGTGGCGAGATATTCACCGACAAACAAGACCTGACCAACCATCAAGAGAAAGAAAAACATACAGGGAAACTAGAAAAAGTAGTCTGTCGTTATTGCCCAAGGTCATTCTCTTGTAAGAGTTCGTGTTCAGTGCATGAACGACTAAAGCACAAGGTGTATGTAATGGGACAGTACAAGTGTAAGTATTGTACCCAGCGATTCCATAGCATAGGTAAGCGCAGAAGACATGAAAAACTTTACTGTGGCAAGTTTTATGAAAAATTCACTGATATACAAAGTGACCCAGACTCGGATGAAACTGAAATGACAGGTACTGCCCATAATAATACAAGTGAAGACGGTACAACATATGAATGTAAATATTGTTTGAAGGCATTTCACAAGCAAGGGCAGTGTGAAAAGCATGAGGGAATGCATGAAAGGCTTCAGCAAGAGCGAGTTTCACTTAACCCTGAAACAGGGGATGTGACAATAAATGAACTTGATTCAAATGATACACAAATGATAGACAGTCCCAGTGCTTTACAAAACAAAACAGACAGTCTCCCAAATGATATTCATGAAATGAACACTCTCGATGATGATGCAAAAATGTCAGATGATGATCCTGTAACAGAAGAAGAATTGACAGGCATTTCCTCAAAAAAAGCACAGAGCATGCCTGATAAGAAAAAGAAATAAATGTCACACGCAGCACAAAAAAAGAGAATCGGTTCAAAAATGACAAGACATCGCCAAAAGATGGAATTCCTCGAACCATAAAAAAGGAGTGTAAAATGGAATGTCTCATAATATTTGAGAACAAAAAAGAGGTTTTACAACATTGAGTGATTCACCCTCATGTCTTTATGAAAATAGTACAAAATAGAAAAAGAAATAAAGACACTTCTCATAAAGGACATATGTGAATATAAGGTTCACTTTGAAAGCTGAACTGTCTAATGAATTGACTGTAACTGATCAAAACACCAAAGCTTGAGGATTATAGTCAGTGTGATAAAAAATTTCTGTGCATAACTTTAAGTATTCAAAAAGTTTTGTTTAATGTTTTGGTTAGTTAAGTTAAAAAGTTAGATTTCCTGTTATAAGGAACTTGACTTTCCAACTGGTGTAAGGTCCAATATTTTGAGAATTTCAATGTGCAATTGTCTATGTCACCAAGAAGTCACTGTCACCAAAAATCTATTAAAACAATAACATGATAGCCATGTGCTGAATAACTTGTCTTAAATTTTGTCTTACAGCCAAAGCAACACATGAGTCGTAACTCAAATTTATTGTTTCTTTCTGTACATGGCTTAAAAAAGCTTTCCAGAATGTTTTAAACATTTTGATTGCTAAGTTGATGATTAAGATGATAGATGATTAAAATAAATATTTTACAACTAAAATATTCGAGTTGACTACTTGTTTGGTTGAGCAGTTATTGAGTCAAATGATTGTTGAGTTGAATATGTTTATTGGGTTGGATAAAGTTTCTGAAGTTGAATAATGTTTGTTGGGTTGAATATGTATGTAAGGCTGAATAATGTTTGTGAGGTTGAATAATGTTTGTGAGATTGAATATGTTTGGTGGGTTGAATAATGTTTCTGAGGTTGAATAATGTTTGTTGGGTTGAATAATGTTTGTGAGATTGAATATGTTTGGTGAGTTGAATAATGTTTCTGAGGTTGAATAATGTTTCTGAGGTTGAATAATGTTTGTTGGGTTGAATATGTTTTTTTGTGTTGAATATGAATGTTGGGTTGACTTGTGTTTGTGAGGTTAAATAATGTTTGTTGGGTTGAATATGTTTGTTGGGTTGAATAATGTTTGTTGGGTTGAATATGTATGTTGGGTTGACTTATGTTTGTGAGGTTGAATATGTATGTTGGGTTGAATAATGTTTCTGAGGTTGAATAATGTTTGTTGGGTTGAATATGTTTGTTGGGTTGAATAATGTTTGTGAGGTTGAATAATGTTTGTTGGGCTGAATAATGTTTCTGAGGTTGAATAATGTTTGTTGGGTTGAATAATGTTTGTGAGGTTGAATAATGTTTGTTGGGCTGAATAATGTTTCTGAGGTTGAATATGTTTGTTGGGTTGAATAATGTTTGTTGGGATGAATATGTTTGTTGGGTTGAATAATGTTTGTGAGGTTGAATAATGTTTGTTGGGCTGAATAATGTTTCTGAGGTTGAATAATGTTTGTTGGGTTGAATAATGTTTGTGAGGTTGAATAATGTTTGTTGGGCTGAATAATGTTTCTGAGGTTGAATAATGTTTGTTGGGTTGAATAATGTTTGTGAGGTTGAATAATGTTTGTTGGGCTGAATAATGTTTCTGAGGTTGAATATGTTTGTTGGGTTGAATAATGTTTGTTGGGATGAATATGTTTGTTGGGTTGAATTATGTTTGTGAGGTTAAATAATGTGTGTTAGGCTGAATGGTGTTTGTTGGGTTAAATGATTGTGATTGGGTAACTAGAGCAAGTGTATTGTTGAGTTAGTTTCCAAGTGACCATAATACAACTCCATCTCCCTAGCATTAAAGCAAGTGGGCACAGCATCCACCTGAGATTTTGAAAATAGGGCTTGCAACCGCCTGAAAATCCATTTGCACCCACTTGAAAATGAGAAAAATCGTGAAAAATTGGCATATTTTGACCAATTTTGGTCTGTATAGTGAAAATGAAAATTTTGCACCACCTGAGAAATAATCCTGGGGAGATCTCTACAACTTATCCACCCTTGTGTGCATGTGTAAAGCAGTAATCAAAAATAAAACATACCTTGGCAGAAATCCGACTCTAACCAATGTTTGTATTCCAATTCATCATGGGACAGTGGCGTGCTTCTAGCTTGGTAGCTTGCATGTAGACCTAACAGCAGGGCTAGCGTACGCTCTGTGTCGATGAGAGGGGAACCGGCTGTGCTGGTATCAGTTGTTTGAACAACATCATGATCCGGCTGGAAGAACATATAGCATGCATGCATTTTAACTCAGAGTAGGCTCAACCATTATTTGAAATCTATTGCCAATTTCAGTATACATGTACACAGAATATCAAGCAAGAAAAGTTAAAAAAAAAATTATTGTCATCATTATGTGAAATAAATTCCCGGAAATTTCATGACAATTAAAGTTTGCGAATTGGAACTATGGAATTCTTCGGCTAGCATATTTCACGAATTTTTCTAAACTCGCGAAAATTATACAAATCAGGTAAAAATGTGAATATCTGAATTATACACTTACATCGAGATAGTTTCCTATGTAGTAGTTATTCATCATTGCCCTTGCTTTATCTGTATGAAACACCTGTTCAAAAACTTCAGTTGCGTCCTTGGCAGCGTAATCCAGCAGAACTTCTGCACCACATGGGGCATTTGACTTGAAATCCTAGACAACAAACAGAACAAGAAATTTAATTGTGGAAATATCACACTACAGTAAAACCTGTCTAATCCGAACCCCATTGGGACTGGCTTAAAGCGTTCAGATTAGGAGGTGTTCAGAATTCGAGGTTTTGCATTCGCGAGATTCTGGATTCTGAAGAAATGTGAACACATTCTGGGTACATATTTATAGTTCATTTGACCAAATAGCTTTACAGCATTCCAGAAATTTGAAAATTCGATGCAAATGAATCTAGTCATGCTGGTAAGCCCCATTATAATCAAGACCATTCAAGTTTTTTTCCCAAAGTTTTGATATCATAACAACATTTGAGCAATTTTGTATGAATCATGTGAAATTTTATGAAAAGTGTGCAGATTAGACAGGTTAATTTTTCAAATATGACTGTTCACTGTTCAAATTGAGAGGTGTTTTAGAGTTCCTTTTAAATTCATGAGCTCTAACAATTGACAAACTAGATCATGTGTATAAAATATGTAATGTTTGAGAAGACATTATTATGTACTAACCTGTATATCATAAACACGACCGTGAATCACAACCCATAGTCCACCATCTTTGCAATGATTCTCCAGGTCTGCCTTACGAATCTGCATCACTTCATCTGTGGACTTGTGAGTGTATTTTTCAAGCAAGTTCCCTAGAAAATTGTAGAAATATAAAAACAAAATATTAAAGGGAATAACCACTGATAAGGTAAGGTTAGGCAATGGCAGTGGGAGAATAGAGAACCGGGCCCCTCTCCCATTGGTGAGCCTAAATAACTTTGAGGCCCAAAAAAGGTTTAGAGCCCAAAATCTGCTTCTCCCAAAATTATGTAACAAAGTAGCATAACTTGGCATTAATTTTGGTCCTATTTTTAAGATTTGGGGCCAAATATTTCAAAATTAGAGCGCAAAACTTTTACATGAACTTTTGATATCAAACAAAGATAATTCAGAAGTAGAACATAGTTCAGTAGTTATATGATTTTCTTATACATATCGTGTGGGATGCACAAGGGTTATAATAGTTTACTGTTACCTTCTAGGTTAAATAAAAATGATTTTTAAAAATGTATATACCCCAGATTCCAGGCCAAGCCAGCTCCTCACAATCATCCCTATCCTTCCCTGGGGCAAGTCTGTTAAACTTATCCAGTACATCAAGTAAAACCTCTAATGTGGGAACAGCATTTGAGTCCTGTAGAACTCTTGGAGTGTTCACTTGTAGAAGCACTAGACTGGTAATCAACTCCGGTAAAAGCAGACCTATAAACCATAACAAAAATGTTGCTTATTTTACCAAAAATATTCCAAAATAGGCATCTTGTTTGAATTTGATAACACACTTGAATATAAAAATTTTTGAATATAAAAATATTGTGAATGGAAAAATTAGTGGAATTGACAAGTAATAAACTGATCAGATTTTTTGCTTTTTATTGATTCACTCAGATGAGGTTTGTACATATGGGTGAAGAATTAGAAGCAATGATAAACAATGAGACACCAACAAGGAAGGAAATATCTAATACCTGCAACATCCTCTGAGATGGTTTGAGACACCAATGAGAAGTGTTTACTGCTGTATGATGCAAGACTGGTTGCTAAGGGGAGAATATCAGTGACGTGTGCACACATTAACATGGTGTACTTCTTTAGGAGGATACCTGCACCCAATAACTCAGAATCTGGAAAAAAAATTATAGAGTTTAAAATGTTGGACGCAATATTTTCAAAAAGCTTGCCAATGTTTTTCCCCGGCTACAATTCTTATTTCATTTTCTGAAGAAAATTGAGATTTCTGATATAATGCATTTAATTATGTAATTTGAAATTCAATACAGTGAAACCTGTTTATCTGAACACCTCTCTAATCTGAACATCTTATGAACACTTTTTCTCATCTTTTTTCATTGACTTAGATGTTTATAAAAACTTAAAATGAGAACATCTGCTAATTTGAACACTTTTGGGCAGTCCTAGAGATATTCGGATTAGACAGGTTTTACTGTATGCAGAAATCTCCAAATTCTTTAGAATCAAAAGAGTCCACATACCAGTCTCAACAGTTGGTGTTGTAGCCTCTTGTGACGATGATTCGGCCTGGAAGATTTTAGCCACCAGGAGGCGCTGGAACCTCAACAACAAATCAACAGATGTCGCTTCACATGATTCAGAGCCCTCTTTCTTTATATTTAAATCTTTTGAGAGTTCATTAAGTTTTTGGTATGTGTAAGCGGAGCTGTTTCTAAGAAGCTGCTGCACAAGTTGGAGTAGAGGAATCGTGTGTTGAGCCTCATTTTGGATTTCAACTTCTAAAATGGCATCCTGGGTTTTGATGTCATTGGTCGCTTCCCCCACAAGATCTGATTCACTTGCACATCTCTTGTTCTGCAATTAAATGGTTCACAAATATAATTTTTATTTAAGGAATAAAGATCAAGAATTTATGTTTCATGGCGCAATAGGCCTATACGACTGAAATCTGTGAAATTGTGTATCGATGGAGGTCTTTGGCAATGTGAAGGCTTTTGATGGATCCAGTATTATTAGATCAACATGAATGGTTTTTAGTCCATTATAGCCTTAAGTTTGATATCTGAATACTATACAATACAGTTTCTAGATATCCCCATATCTACCTGTTTTTCTTCAATGCCTTGAGTCTCTAGTCTTATGGTTGTTTCCAGAGCAGTTTCTAGACCCCCATCAGCCATGAGGCTACTCACTAGAAGGTTTGTCATAAAACGTTGGCCAGCACTTAACCCTGTCACATCTCTTGATACTGAAAAACAGATTTAGGATAGAATTAAGTTATATCAGTCTTCGGTCCACCCATACCTCAGTGACCATGCTAGGAGAGCATTTTCCTTTGATGCTGTGGCCTTATAAATCCAGATTTGTATTGAACTCAATGGAGTCAGATTTTGGTCAATTTTTTCCTGAAATTTCCTGAAATTCCTGAATACTTTAAGCCATGCTATAATGTGATAGGTATCACAACCACGAATATGTAAAAATGTTATTATGTTTTAATGAAATGAATAAAAAAAAAATTTAAAAAAATTACTCACCAGTAGATGGGAGGAGTGAAGACAAAGCCTTGGCTCTCTCCTCAGGTGTAGGAAGCAACAGTGACCATCCATGTTTCAGTACATTCTGTGCAGCAAATTGTATCGTACGTAGAACTCCAGAATTACTTGCGAGAGTCACTACCCGCTGTCTTAGACTAGTTACAAGAGCGCCACCTGGACTGAGCCCTAAGTGGTCGAGGGACTCATTCTGGTTAATTGCAGCAAACATCTGAAAAATTTAATTAAGGATTATTTCTCAGTTAGATGGGGGAGTATCATTGTTTAGAATCTGTTTGGAAAATATAATAGGACAAGACTCCCTTTTCATTCTATATGCAAACCAAAATCTTTCAAAAGAGTATGTGTACAAAAATTGCTCTTTAACCCAAGTCCCTAAAACATCTGATTTAACAGGTACACGTACACACAGTTTGGAAGTTTGTTTACCACTTTGGAACTCATAAAGCTGCTAAGTAGGTAAACAATTTCATATTTACAGATGAGAAATTTCATATCAAATGCTATATGCTAAATGCTATATACATATATGTAATTGCAAATTGCAAAAATTGTAATTGCAAAAAAAATGTAATCGGAAATTGAAATTGTGTTATTCTATATACCTGTAGGTTAAGTAAATTTAATGCTGCTACTGTCATACATTCTTTCTCTTGGGGCGGTGGCCAATCTAACCTGCCATCTAAATCCTCTGCGACCTCACCAAGTAGTTCATCTAGCTGTTCAAAGGTGGCTCTGCATATATCAACCACAAATGGAACCCTGGGATTGATGTTCCAGCGTCCGTTTGATGTCCATACAAAGCTCTGAAATAAGCGAAAAAACATTTTCAAATTTTAGATTTTCAAATGAGATATTCCCTTTCAATTTATTGCACACTATACTGTACACTATAGGGAGTGACAACAAAATCAATACACTCTCGACAATAAGAAGCCAGCATAAATAAACTTGATTTTCATAGATATCCTTTTTAAAAAATCATGAAATGTATTTTATCTTTAGTTTTATTGTACAGCTAATAATCTGATACCGGATTTTCTCGCATATAAGCCCTGGGCTTATATGCGAGAAAAAGAAGGGGTAATTTCGTCTGTTATTTTACCTACTTTACTACTTTCGATTTTTGGCCCAGTAGGCGTAAAGGTGAGAAGACTTAATGTTGAAATAAAGTAACAACAGAACGATCCACCACTGCCACTTATGGCACAGTGTTGAACTTAATGTTGAAACAAAGTAACGACAGAACGATCTGCCAGTGACAAAATACTCTTGAATTTATTGAAAAAATCAATAAATAGTCATTTTTATAGGCCTATGGGCGTATAAGCGTACTACATTCGATTTTTGGCCCATAGGCCTAAATTTAGGGGGGCGTATATGCGAGAAATCCGGTACCTGGGCAGGTCCACAGGCTGCTCCAATGATCTGCTTCCCCTCCATCTGTACAAGGGGCTGTGGTTCAGGTCTATAGTTCACTGTACTGTCCCCTTGTTGGCCATGGTCATTCTTGCCCCATGTGAACACCTACAAATATATGAATAGACTCTGTAATAGACTGTGTAATGGGGCTGTGGTTCAGGTCTATAGTTCACTGTACTGTCCCCTTGTTGGCCATGGTCATTCTTGCCCCATGTGAACACCTACAAATATTTGAAGTAAAAGGCATTTCAATGAACTTGACCTTTTAGTGAACAAAGACTGAACTAGGGTAGTTTGACAGGGTTAATGGTACTTTGCGGAATGAAATGTTTTGTGAGAAAAACTTAAAGATTTTGAAATAATCTGCAACTGTAAGAATGGCATCATGACCAATAAGTGACAATGATTGACTGTATTGGTCTATTCAGCCTACCATCTTTCTTTATCATTACAATTGTACAAAGCAATATTCTTTCTGATGCGAACCTTAATCCTTACTCTATCTGTCATAATATTTCATGCTGATAAAGCAAAATAAACCCATTTTACAAATGTGTATGAATTTGTACTCCTTTAAATCATCACTAACCTCATTGTCCTCTGTAATGATGAATGAATGCATCGTGCCTACAGCTACATTTATAACCTTCTTGCCAAGTAGTGTATCAAGGAGTTTTGGACGTCTAATGTGGTCCATTGTACCCTGTCCGAGTCTGTGGTTGTCACCCTTGCCCCTGCAAAGTAAATGATTATGGTAGTATTAAGTATTTGAATTACTCATTTATCATGTATTATGTGAATAAAGGCAATCTGACTAAACATTAAACATGTGATGTTTTTAAATGATCTAACTAAACATGTGATGCTTCTTACTTGAAATTACCAGAATGGAAACAATGAATCAGATATGAGCATTGATCAACACAAATGGGATTTTTCAATTGTCCAAAGAATTGTTGATGGACAGATGGATGGATAGAATGGACCTTCTGTGTTTTCGTAGGTTAATAATAATGTCCCTGTGAGCCAAATAATATTTGAAAAATACCTACCACGAATAAAGTTGTCCTGATTTTGTTAAGGCCAGACTGAATTGTGCACCGCAGAATACACGCTTGAACTCTGTGCCCTGTAATGAGTCGATCATCTTTGGGATTCTACAGCCGTCACTGCCTCCACGCCCAAGCTTGCCATAGTCTCCGTCCCCCCAGGAGTAAATGTTACCTGGGAAATATATACATATTTTATTGATGTTATTGTGATAAATTCAGACAAACTGGCTGAAAATATACAGAGCAATTTGGAGGGGAGGGGGGGTCATGTGCATATCAGGAAAAAACTGACCCAACTACAAATTAAACGCAAAAACATCCTTTAACATTATAGTTTAGAAACAAAAACTTCGAAAATAAAAAAGAGAACCCACCCCAATACCAAAAGAAACCCTGATATAATAAGTAATGAAAATAAGCTATTTCAAACATATATTCATATTCATAACATATGGAAAGAAACCCTGATATAAGTAAGTAATGAAAATAAGATATTTCAAACATATATTCATAACATACCAGCTTCAGAAACAGCCAGGGTCTGGGCATCTCCACTTCCACAGGATACATCAATGATAGTGTGCCCCTTTAGAGTCTCAACCAGCATTGGGACCTGCAATAGTAAATCTAATGTTACAGAAAGTTTCTTCTACATTTAAAGATGGCATTATTGTTTAAAGGCTTACAAATTAACCAAGGAGGATTGGCTCCCAGGGACGCCAATCGATATTCTGTTCCATATATGGGTATAACGTAGTCATGTTATGAATACAAAATACAATCAAGAATATTGACCATTCTCCTTGCAGCAGTAGAAATATACAGGCAGGATTGGAAACTACCACATCGATTGGAGAAAAATATCTCAAAACAAGGAGGTATCGGCTATTCTCCTTGCAGCCGTAGAAATATACAGGCAGGATTGGAAACTACCGCATCGATTGGAGATTAAAGAATATCGAGTTGGAACCCTGGCTGCCAAACCTCCTTGCAATTAAGGCTTTGTTGATAATATCAACACTGCAGTTATGCCCAAATAAGGAAAATAGAGAAAAAATTTAATGATACTTCAAATTGAAAGTTTGTGTTGCTCAAAATCAAGATAACGAATTGATTTTAACCTAGAAATATAAGAAACATACCATACGATCGTCACTGCATCCTAAACCTAATCTGCCATAGTTGCCCTTTCCCCAGGTGTACAGTTCCCCATCTGATGTCAGGGCTGCACTGTATGAACTACCAGCTGAGATATGGACCATATGCTTGCCAGAAAGAGCTTTGATTCTTGTGGGTTGCTCGAGGGATCTGAAGTGTAGGAAGACTCCACATTAGTAAAATGATGGCCCCAAAAAGCTGTATATATTCCAAGCTGCCATATAGCACTTTAATTACCTAATGTACATGTATGTGGTATCTCAAAATTTTGCGGACGTAATGTGCGTCAGTGTAAAAAACTTGGAATGTATGTAGAAAATAGAAATTTTAGATATACATGTATGCAACAAAATTTCATACAGTATTAATCTACTTTGGTTGGAAATGAAACGCTCACAAGTAGATCTAGATATTTTTGAAAAATTCAAGCCATTTTTGAAAAAATATAATATGTACAAAACTATGAATGCTTTATAAACTGATGCCAAGTGAGTGACAATTGGATTATAGGCAAATAAACATACAGTGTATCGCCATGTCCGAGGCACCCTCCTTCACCATTTCCCCATGAATAGATGTCACCCTCTGTTGTCAAGGCGAGGAAATGGCGGCCATCAGCATGTGCTGATATCTTTATGATGTCTTTGTCTGTAAATCCATCCACCAGTTGTGGGGTCTGCAAACATGAGAAGAGGTAAAATTTACGATATGATAACTTGCATTTTTACTGAGTGACCAAGGAATGTGAATTATTTTAAAATACAGAATTTAAAGAGCGACTAAGAATAAGAATTTGTTGAAAATACTGAATTAAAAAATAAATATAACTTTGAGAAGCAGTGTGGGCCCTTATAGGGGATGGGCCCTTATTACAGAGAATATGGTATTCCAAATGTTCACCACCGCTTGACCAATCAAAACCCAGTTCTTCGACTTAGGTACTAATAATATACTGTACTGTACTTACAGCTCTCTCTGTACCATATGGCAGCGTAAAAACTTTGTTGGACTTCGTTAGAATCAACATGGATCGTTCAGCACAGCAGATGTCTTGTATCCCTCCAAGTTCACATAAGCAATCAACTGGACTTGCACTTGTAGTGTTTAGTTTAGACTCAAGCCAATCTATCCAACCCCAGCCATACACTTCTTGTCCATTGTTGAATGTCTGCAAAGAACAATAGTGTTTAGTAAAGAACATTGGCCCTACTACACTGGGCCTTGTACTGTTTAGTTTAGACTCAAGCCAATCTATCCAAACCCAGCCATACACTTCTTGGCCGTTATTGAATGTCTGCAAAGAACAATAGTGTTTAGTAAAGAACATTGTTCTAATGTTTTAGGCCAAATTTGTCATTTATTTTAGTTTAGACTTAGGATGAAGAGAATACCAAGCACATGTTTAGTTTTGTTTTGTTTAGTTCATAGGTAAATGGTGAACTTCAATAGGCGAGAAGCAAGTTGAAATAATTTTAATTTATATCATTAAAAATTCAGTCAAAGTGATATCATATTAAAAATCTACATGTAAAATAACATTTAGAAATGTGATGTTAAAAGTGTTTATGAAACTTTAATTTTCTTTGAAAATGTGATTTCTAGATTGGGGAGATGAACCCCTATTATTAAAATTACAAAAAGTGAAATATCTTTTCTTGTATTGGACATATTCTAATTTGTATAACTATCAGTACATAGTGGTAATATGAAAATTGAACCACTAAAACTGATGAATATTCAAGTTTAATGGAACTTTCTAATACCCTGCCATGTTATCTGACCCAAATCAGCCACCTGGTGGTGAAACTAGTAACTACCTACTCACATCTGGATTATCATAACTATTCAACTTCAAAATTCATATTTTCTGCTTTTTGACATCCCTATATGTGAAAATTGGATTGATAGGATATTCAAATTAATACACATAAGTATCCCTGTAGATTCCTTGCATTCTATAAAATAAAGTTTCAATATTCTAATTTAACTATAACTACTGTATCAAGTAGACGGGAAATCTGCTGCACAAGTGAATTTTATGTACTGCATGTGTTTTTAATGTAAAACAAAAGACTAAACCATGATTAAACAATAGTTCAACATTACTAGTAATTTCAGACATTATTGATTTTGGTCCCTCGCGCATTATTGGATACAATATTAATTAAAAGTTGCAAACAAACAGACTCGAGTCAAAGCTTACAGGATGCAAAGCAATGCTCAATTAAGGCTTTTTTGTGTCATGGGTCTACTTTCCATAATAGGACTTCTAATTATGATTCAGTATAGCAGGAAAATACAAGTAACATTTTCGAAATATCGCATCAATCATACAAAAAATCACATGGATTTTAGTAGGGATCATGTGGGGTTCCAAAGAAAAGGATATAGGAATAAAAACCAAGTTACAAGGCTTCAAATACAAAAGATTATTTCTACAACGAATAAGCCATCTACCAAAACTCAAACAATAAGTAAAGATCAGTTGTCAGGCTTCAATGAAATACTGCAGGCTCGGAAAGTTGAATCTGACAAATATATCGTGTACATGTGTAAAAATTATTGTGGAGGTTTGGGCGACAGATTAAAGGGTATATATAGTACATTTTGGCTAGCAATGGCTCTCAAACGGAAATTCCGTATTATTTCCACAAATCCATGTGATCTATACAATCAACTAGGTGAAAATCACGAGCCTTGGCATGGATCTATTACTCACGATTTGAAAAACAGAACCATACATATGATCGACGAATACGACAAATGTGGGGAACCAATATTTGGGAAGGGAAAAAATTTCCCCGAGCCTGTAGTTGTCATAGAAACTAATCAAGGATGGACAACTAAATTCCACGAGGAGCCATACAAATCAATGCTTTGGAATCAAGGATTCAACATCTCACATTTCACCGCAGATGAAATGTTTTCGAGTATGTATAATCACTTATTCAAACTTCAGCTAAATTTGTTGAAATTGCTCGATGAATTCATAGCACGAGCGAAGTCAAAGCCAAATGTGAAATTAGTGTGCGCTCAAATCCGAAGTGGGCTTAATCCATCAATACCAGAAGAATCAAGGATACGAAACAAGGATGAATGGTTTCCAGTACTTTGGGATTTTTTATCTTTATATAACGACTCGTCAAAATATTCTCTTTTCGTAACAACTGATTCTCAACAAATACGAGAAAACTCTCAAAAACTTTTCCCGGATATTATTTTGGACACTGATGGTGATATCACTCATATTGATAGATTTCGCAACAAAACCAAAGCTTGTGAAGGAATGGAAAAAACGATTCTCGACTTTAGTATTCTTGCAAATTGTGACATCATCATCGTCAGCAGAAGCAATTTCGGCAAATATGCCTCTCAGCTTCGGTCGCCTGGGTCTAAGCTTTATACATTTCATGAAGGGATAATTCACGAAGGGCCAGAAGGAAGTATGGAAGGCAAGGTGTTTAATAGAACCACGAAAGCATTTACGGATGACTGTAACAAAGTGATCTGTCCAACAGTGCCAACAAAATGTGAGAACAAATGAACCAAACTACAGTTGGAACAAATGTAACTTAAGAATATATCTGTCAATCATATTCAGATGTCAAAATACAAATTAAATGTGGTTTTGAGAATATTCCTTCGTTACAGGAAAAACTGTTTCACAAAATACACTCAATTTAATTTACCGTATTCTCTGTAATTAGCGCCCAGGGCGTTTAGAAAATTGAAAATACATTATTTAGACCATTCTAATAAGCGCCCATGTATGAAAGAAATCAGAAATCCCGAGGAATTTCATGTATGGCAATTTTTCTTGACAAGCATGCATTTTCTTCAACATATTTTTATAATAATATGACAAGTGCTGTTATTGGAGAGAATACGGTAAAGATCGCTTAGACAATATTGACAGTGGTTGAAGACCCGTCTATGTCTAATTTATTTCCGGCACGCCCACTTTGTCATTATCGCCGATTACCTTCAATATTTCTACTAGAGACTGCTGGATATCGATCTAAAGTTATACATTATTTCTAATTTGATGAGAGATCATCATTATTCGTGCAAAAGTCGTGTAAAAGTTGAGAAACATTAAAAAGAAACCAGAAAGTTCACGACCTTGACATGCGCAGAACATCTGCGCAGTAGCTTTTGAAATTTCTGAATGCCGATAAAGAACAATTCCTTCATTCATTATGGACTATTTGGAGACAATATTAGCATGGTATAGTGTGGGAAGCACCCATCGATAGATATGTATCGAGAGGATGCATAGAATTACAAAACGCGTCGTGTTTACAGCAGTTTTAGGGTAAGTACTCTATTATCGCCCGCTCCTGGATTTTGAGAAATATTTTTTTCCTGATATATTCTTCAATTCTTGTTGATTCCTCGATGTTTCTTGAACTTTGTGAAGCGGGGTGGGCGCTTATTAGAGAGTGGGCGGTAATTACAGAGAATACGGTAAGCTTGCAAAGATCAAATACTCAAGTAATAAAATTAGGTAAAAATGTCTGAACAATTGTTATTCATCTTTTCAACAAAAATCTACTTTCTGTAGTTTGACCAAATTAAGCAGCTGAGATTTCAACATAAAAACATCAATTGCCCATAGTAGCATATCCTACCAAACAAAACATATTTTATCAAATCATTCATCATTTTTAGCATTTCATGATATAAATAACCAAGCAGAGTTGTATTGTCTCATATTTGCAAAATAAACACAAATGACATCATCCCAGAAATTCCTTCTATTTCTATGCCCTTGAAACACCAGCCTATAAAATTTGGACCTTTGAGTTATTGTTAATTATATTTTCCTCCTATTGAAACACCAGCTGTTAATTGACAAGTGACGCATACTATCTCAATTCAACTGTCACTAAATGCTGTCAACGTAAGCCTTGCACTAGAGCTACAGTAAGGTCATTACAATTTAATTGTCATCTAAAACCTCCCTCTAGTTTCTTCTTTATTTTAATATGCCCCTGAATTTATAGAGCTAAAGAAAAGCCTGGTCAAACTAGTCTTTAAAATAAAATCTAAAGAGGCAATTGGCCCCTATTGGCCTACAGGGATAATCTCAATGTGTGAAAATAAAATTCAGTGACTGCAATTCTAATTGGGTATGTTAGTCTAGACATGCAAATTGTTATGTTTGATAATGATCTAAGCCACCGACTGTAATGTATTTGTCATCTGCCTGTATTACATGTACATTTGTCAACTGCCTGTATTACATGTACATTTGTCAACTGCCTGTATTACATGTACATTTGTCAACTGCCTGTAATTATGTAAATATGTCCTAAACTCTGGGGGTGTCTCAATATGTGGTATTAACTTTAGTCATCTTACCTTTTGTCGATCACTGGGTGGCATATAAGCTGACGCCAGTCTGTCGAGATGTGACATCACAACAACGGCAGATTGACGCAGATCTACCAATAGATCGTCATTCTCTGGTATAGTGAGATAGCGCAGGAAACACTCAGTAGGGCTGATATGTAGTGTTCCATCCTGAATAAAAAACATAGGTTAAATCAATAGAGAACCACTTGCCATTTGTTACAGATACCCGAACACCAACAGTCCAACACCAAGCATCGAACACCATCCATGAAAAATTTGGACACCTTAACAATATGTCACCAATTACAGTGGTGAGATAAAAAAAATCAAAACAAATTATAGCCATCTCATGAAATTTTGTGATAAAACGAGCACTTTTTGAAAAGTTCTTAACAGGAAAAACTTCAGATTGGAGGTTATTTATAAAGCAGCTTAGTTACAAGCTCGGTAAAAACCTGATGGTTTTTCAGGCTTGTTTAAGGAACTGAATTTGAAAAAAATGCACATAACAACGTACCTCATCATATTTGTTCTGTTCGTATCTTTTTGTCTTCAATCCACTTATTTCCTGAAATCGTCTCAAGAATGGAATCAAAGGAGCTCTAGTAAGATGTCCACTGAACCTATAAATAAATAAATTGACAACATTTAAAATTCATATGAATATGTAGCATCAAAATAGGATTGGAATGTGGATGACGATTCATGATTTAAGCAAAGGTATAAATATATACTCTGAGTACTCTATATAAATACATATCTCTGAGAATTTTTTTGTCTCAGTTGAAAAATTAATTTTATCTCAAATGATGGAGCATCTAACTAGGGTTAAAATGGACAAATATGTTAACATATTCTGTTTATTAGCATTCATTGTCACAGACTGTATTACTTTCATATTAGATGTTTCGAAAGCATACTGAATCCATGATCACTAAATAATTGAAATGGAACAGTTGTAATACATTCAGGTAAATCTACTTATAATGTCATAGAACCTTAACGACATGTTGACATGTTACCTGTTATCATAATCTGCTTTGTTGTCGTTCCAAAGATTCAGTAAAAGAAGCACAGCATCCAGGATATAATGCAAAGACCCATGCTGGACTGCTAATTCCATCAACAGAGCCAGGGCTGTCATTTTATCAGGGGTAGGGACTGTACTTGTGCTCCTTGCAGTACCCCCTGCTTGGACATCCCTGGAAGTAGAGGTGTCTATTATGAATTTGACATCATTTAGAAGGTTCACATACTAAAACAAGGCATTGACATGCAAAATGTCATCACCTGCCATTTGTTACATATATTAAATACTTGTGCTCCTTGCAGTACCCCCTGCTTGGACATCCTTGGAAGTATAGGTGTCTATTATGAAATTGGCATCATTTAGAGGGTTCACATGGTAAAACAAGGCATTAACATGCAAAATGTCATCACCTGCCATTTCTTACATATATTAAAGACATTGGAAACTGTAACAGTATGTCACACCATTTCCAGTGATATCATAAAAACAGACTTCTCCAAAATGAGTATAAGTAGGTAGATTCTTAAGGATATTTCATGGGCACACAGGCATACAAGATGGTTTCAAATTCGCTCCAAATACAACCAAATTTCAAAATTTTCCTAGGGGGAGAACCCCTCAGACCCCCCTGACACTTTTTGGCTTCTCTTAACTCTTGCTCCTATGCGGGATCCCGTGGTGGCGTACTACTTTAAAAAATAACATTTACGCCCATGTATTTGTAGAAAGATGAGAAAACTGACATAATTTAAAAGACATATCTGCATCTAAAACCTTCAATAACTTTGATATTTGATCAGATTTCTCAATTCTTTTCTCAGATAATAAAATTGAGATTGTAAGGGCAACATTGATCTGCTTTTTGAAAGAATGTTTACAATATGTTACATCCTCTATCACTTCCAGTAATTTAACATGCATGGCCTGTGAAAAATATTGCCATGGTAACTCAGATAACCTGTCAATCACATTAAAAAATCATTTTTTTGTGAAATGAAACGAAGTATCAGATTCATCACAAAACTGAACTGAAAATGAGCTGAACTCGATATGTATTTGTCATAGAGTAATGACTATAATTTAACATACATACCCAGCTACCACTGTGCGTAAAAATGTGGCTGCTCTTTCAACCACCTCCATCCAAACAGCCGAAACTGAATTTTCCTCAAATAGCGTAGCCTCGGGGAGAGACCTGAGGGCTTCTAGAGATTCCCCTAACAATTCGCTACAGAGATCGGAATCTTCCCCAGATCTCCAGGCACGTCGTAGAAACGCGAATGCGAAACTTAGTGCTGCTCTTGAGCCAACTCGTGCTAGTCCAAGCGTAGTCCTCTCAGCTGGTTTGTAGGAACTGGAAAAAACAATAGAAAATTATTTATTAAGAGTCCAATTAATTTCATGATTTTATCACTGATTTCATCAATTTCTTAAAGAAATATATTCTGTAAAAAAATCAAGCGAAAACTGCTCAAAATTGTGAAATTTTACATAACTTTGAAAGAATTTTTGGCCAGTACCCCTGAACCCCCCTTGGCTACAGGCCTGTACATGTATATTCTTTAATATAAGTTGAAATAAGTATAGAGAGAGAGAGGAATTAAACAATACCTTTTCTGTTTATTCAAATTAGCCTGTATAGTCTGTTTCTTCCTGATTGGTGATTTCTTCTCAATAGGTCGATGGTGCGATATCGCCATGAAGTACCTTTCCATCACCAGGAGGCGCTGTTTCAGCCTCAATGTGGAGAGTGTCGTCCCAGCCGCATCAAATGAAAGCTGCTGGTTCTCGAATATCAATGATGAAAGATACTCTTGGAGCTTGTCCATGCCTGAATCAGAATAAAATTACACATACTGTACGCATTATATACTTCAGTGTTCTCCCTTGGATTTTTTTTCAAGTGAGTGCAAAATACTCATTTTCACAATTCAGACCAAAATTGGTCATAATATGCCCATTTTTCAAGATTTTTCTCATTTTCAAGTGGGTGCTAATGGATTTTCAGGTGCAAGCCTGTTTTTAAAATCTCAGTTGGGTCTGCGCCCACTTGCTTTAATGCTGGGAGACCACTGTACATTATGTTTTCTTTTTATCTTACCAATCCAAAAATTCAAAATGAGTATAATTTTATGAGTTAACCACTATTTTGTGTGTTGCAGTTAAATCCCTTGCATTCGACTACAAAAGTCATAAAGGGGAGGCGGTGCCATGATTTTTTGACACCCTGTTTATGTATTGTGTCTTAAGTCTTTTTTGCCACCCATGTTATATGTTTTAGTGAGACCTGTGAGGCTACTCAACTTTATACTGCTATTGCTAAGCATCGTCATGACAAAATCACTGAGTAAGTGTATGGGCAAATCTCAGTATGTTTAGATTCATTTTACACTTTACAAATGTAATATATCTTAAGCCTTTTTTGTCACCCTGTATATTATACATCTTCAGCCTTTTTGACACCCTGTATATTGTAATAAGTCTTAAGCTTACTTGGTTGGGGGCCCCATGTCCAAGAGCTGACCATATTCTTTGATAGATGAGGTGTCTTTAACTGATTCTGCTTCCACGCTTCCTCTTCACTGTCCAAGGCCTGGCATGGGGGACAGTTACAGCCTGTAGTTGGCCCACATCTCCCATCACAGCATACACAAGAGAGAACCCTAGCCCCACAGTAGAATCTACCATTGCTTGCTGAAATATAAAGATTGAAATATATAAAGGGATGGGTTGACATGGGGGACAGTTACAGCCTGTAGTTGGCCCACACCTCCCATCACAGCATACACAAGAGAGAACCCTAGCCCCACAATAGAATCTACCATTGCTTGCTGAAATATAAAGATTGAAATATATAAAGGGATGGGATGACATGGGGGACAGTTACAGCCTGTAGTTGGCCCACATTTCCCATCACAGCATACACAAGAGAGAACCCTAGCCCCACAGTAGAATCTACCATTGCTTGCTGAAATATAAAGATTGAAATATATAAAGGGATGGGTTGACATGGGGGACAGTTACAGCCTGTAGTTGGCCCACACCTCCCATCACAGCATACACAAGAGAGAACCATAGCCCCACAATAGAATCTACCATTGCTTGCTGCAATATAATAATTGAAATATATAAAGGGATGGGTTGGAATGGGGGACAGTTACAGCCTGTAGTTGGCCCACACCTCCCATCACAGCATACACAAGAGAGAACCATAGCCCCACAATAGAATCTACCATTGCTTGCTGAAATATAAAGATTGAAATATATAAAGGGATGGGTTGACATGGGGGACAGTTACAGCCTGTAGTTGGCCCACACCTCCCATCACAGCATACACAAGAGAGAACCATAGCCCCACAATAGAATCTACCATTGCTTGCTGCAATATAATAATTGAAATATATAAAGGGATGGGTTGACATGGGGGACAGTTACAGCCTGTAGTTGGCCCACACCTCCCATCACAGCATACACAAGAGAGAACCATAGCCCCACAATAGAATCTACCATTGCTTGCTGCAATATAATAATTGAAATATATAAAGGGATGGGTTGGAATGGGGGACAGTTACAGCCTGTAGTTGGCCCACATCTCCCATCACAGCATACACAAGAGAGAACCCTAGCCCCACAATAGAATCTACCATTGCTTGCTGAAATATAAATATTGAAATATGTATACAAAGGTGTAGCCAGGGGAGGTGAAAGGCAATATAAAAATCAAACCACAAGATAGAGGAAGAAAAGAGCTTCGAAATGCTTTTTATTTGAAGTTTCTAGCTCAATTTTGAAGGAAGTTACATCATGGGATTTCAAGAAACCCCATGGTTACATCAATTTTTTTTGGCTCACTTATGCCATGATCCCACTCCTCCTGACTGAATTTTTTTTTTGTCAATTGCATCCCCCTGCCTGCATCTCCCAACAACTGTTAGAGAGAACCCTCATCAAACAATGCTTTCTGGAATATCTAGGCAGAATGTTATGAAATCATATGCTGGCAAAAAAGGTCTTTGCCCAAATGAAGTCTGTCTTAATTGGAAATCCCTTATAAAAGCTCTCCCTATTCACAATCCTATTACTAGCTTGGTTAAGCTTCAATAAAACTTCAACAGCATGTTCTTAAAGTTTCCTGAAAAATCAAGGAGTAGGTATGTTACAGAATATACAATATTGAAAAGAGTCAGACCACATTTTCAACAGTCATATTGTCATATTTTGTGTTACCAGGGGCCCATTTACAGAAACTTTGTAAAGTGAAGAATTCGTAAATTCTGTTAATGACCCTCCGGTTAACTTATTGCACATAATGTTTCCTTACCAGAATTCCTGTCAGAATCCAAATCATTTTTATCAAAATTCTTCCTACATACTGGTATCAAATCTATTGTCAAAATCCTCATATTATTTTCCTCATATATGATTTGTTTTTGCAATGATGAGTAATATTATTCTTTCTTACTTATATTTATTGATACCATTACATTAAATTAATTCCAGAAATATATTAAAACACAATAGAAATCTTGAGAATTTAACTATTACATGTACATACTGGTATATAAATGTGATAATATGAGAAGTTGGCTTGGTTAATTACTCTAATTAATTAAATTAAAGTAATTATCAATCTGTCAGATTTTACATAAAGGTGTGATATGATTTCCTTTGAAGATATGAAATTTTACAATTTTTAGAAAATAGGCAAGACAAGAAATGAAAATGACTCCAAAGATACCGAAGGAGGAGGGAAAGTATCGCAACAGATTTCAGACAGTCATATGTTGGATTTTGGCTATTTTCTGAGGATTTTATCAGGTACATATGTTAGACCAATGCAACCTCCAGGAAAAGCACTCCTATAGATGATAAAATAATTTCGACTTTGAGACAGGGAAGATGTAAACAACCCAACCACATGTTTTTTCTGAAATGTTTTCCTGATTTTCAACCCCTTCCACCCCTGCCTTTTTGATTTTTCTTCCATCAATATATTGCGTTTTGACACACAGTTAACCCCTTTAAAGGAATAAGTGATTCCTTTTAGATAAAGTGGAAAACAATATTTCCCATGTTATTTTCCCATAGGGAAAACTCATGCGATCCATTGCTTTCAGCTAATTTTGGTCACCCATAATGGATATCTTTAAAACTCACTTATTCCTATAAAGGGGTTAACTGTGTGTCAAAACGCAACATATTGATGCAACAAAAATTAAAAAAGAAGGAGTAGAAGGGGTTGAAAATCAGAACAACATTTCAGAAAAAACATCTGGGTGGGTTGTTTGCATCTTCTCTGTCTCAAAGTCTAAATTATTTTATCATCTCTATGAGTGCTTTTCCTGGAGGTAATGCATTGATCTAACATATGAACCTGATTAAATCCTCGGAGAATGGCCAAAATCCAACATATGACTGTCTGAAATCTCTTGCTATACTTTCCCTCCTTTGAGACAAATTTCTCAAAAAATTTAGACCAAGGTACATAACATGTATGAATATATAGTTATTCTATCTAGGGAGTGGGATATATGTGGTCCCTCAGGGGATAGATATTTTCCTTAGAATAAACCCTATATCCAAAACCTCCTAGTACATAACCCTTACATATTTCTCACTTCGAATAAGAATTAAATGTTAGTGTCTAAGTACGTCATGACATACCTTTTTTAGCCAAGCCTCCTGCAGAATTGACAACAGAGTCACTTGATTTGCTCCATATCTCTCCATCCTTCACAAGTTCATTATAGAACTGGTTTAACTTTTCCTTGTCGAAAGCATCCTGAAATATGAATATTTAAAATTAGATCATTCAAATAATTTCCTGTGGGTGAAACACAAGAGATAGGTAGCTAGCCAGGCCCATGGTCAACTTTTTTCTAAAAAAATCCAGGGGGTTCACTTTTGACAATTTTGGTTCAATAATGGCCAAAAGAACATAAAAAGTGCTCAGATTGGTGAAAAACTCCATGATTATGAAAGAATTTTTGGGGGTTTTGGGGGGAGGATTGATGGGTTCGAGATCCTATCTGCGGGCCTGCTAGCAATCTAGTGTTATAGTAGAAGAAGCACAAATAAGTGAAGACACACATATTTCTGACAATCTGTAACTAACTATATAAATTATATAACACGGGTCTGCAGACTCTGCAAGCAATTAAAGTACATGTATTGACTTGTATAACCTCTATCATTTGTGTTTTTTATTACATACAAAGTCTTCAGTATATGGCAAAGTTCAACCAATAATGTAATTAGCCATAATGTCAAGAGTAAAAATTAGGGCAAAATACTCATTCCGCTTGGAAAAAGCTGGCTACGGGCCTGATACTTCGAACATTCTATTATTAGTTTCCGATATGTCCACTCACCTGGAGGTTGATCTTTAGCCATTTTGGATCAAGCCTGACCTGTGGCTTCAGGTAGGCACTGCCTAAAGTCATTGTAGTGCTAACTATACTTCAACCTAAAATAAATTCAAAATACTGGAATTGAAAATAAAAATTGGATATCATTAGAATCATGGACCCCTATCTCATATAGTGGGGGGAATTTACCCCTATATTAGGCAGAATATTTCAGATGGTGATACAAGTATAAACTTTGGCTTTTCTGCTTCTTAAAACCTTTTTCAAAAAATCTGTCCCTGTGATCGACGGAATATTTCACTTCTTCCCCCCAAAATCCAAGATGGCCGACAGAGCATGACTTAAATAACATGTAGGGTGAGCAAAATTCTTTTTTTTGGAAAGTTATGCTCTCATGGTGAAATGTTGTTCTTTAAGGTGAAAATAGTCATGTGAATTTTTTTCAAATTTTTAAACTGAATTTTAGACCTCTCCCATGGCCCAAAAGTGTGACGATTTGGCGTAAAATGGGAAATAATGTTCATTTTCTAGGTTCAAATAAAGAATGCAATGACAAATAACATTAATTATTATTTAAAAAACATCTAATAACTTTGCCTGATACTACAATATGAAGATTTCAATTATTGAAAAATTGAAAGTATTTTTTAAAAAGCGTTGAAAGTGCCCTACCCCATAAAATTGGAAAAAGGAAGTTGTGGTCAATTTTATCATTCTGTAGGATTAAGTTAGAAACGTGTATCAACAGAAAACAAATAAGTACATTCAGACCATCTTCAAAGGTAACTGGATATTATAATATGATTATTATAACTATATAGGACACAACATATTTTATATATGTGTATGCTTATATGTTTATGTCGTACATGTATCACTATGTAATGTAATGTAATCATAAAATAGAGAGGTTGCTATGATTTCATCAGAGTATGATTAGACATGTTTATCTCTATGTTTAGAGCTGTAGTATACAACATACACACATAACACATAATACTGTTATGAACTCAAGTCAAAATAAATAATTACAACTGAACATTGAGTACTGAGTGAGTTTTGCAGATTTATCAATGTATTTACCATGTTTTACAACTACAACACCATTACTTTGACACCAGCAAGAAAATAATTGCAGAATTTTGATGTGAGTTTAAACAATGGAGTATCATTGCTTGTGGCACTATTGTCCTTCAGGTTTTGTTGTGATTAGCAGCTTTAGTCTTTTTTGTCAGTTTAATCTCCATTTTTCTGCTTCTACCCCTACAGCTGCATACAAACTCAGAGAGGTTGGAAAACAGGTTGATCAAACCTCACTCAGTTATTCAGCCAGCTCTGCACAATGCAGCCATAGTCACCATTTTTCTGTTTGGCCTATTTCTAAGAGAGCCTTGTTCCACTCTGTTGCTGTAACTCCAGCAGAATTTAACAGCCAGGAAAGGGACTATCATATTGTTCTGATGTGATGACAATCAAGTCATTTGGGCAATAAAGGAGTCTCATTGTAATAGTCATTACAATTAGTCACCTTCCAATCTGTTGCCTGAATCACATATGTTGCTTTAGGACTCTTTAGGCAGTTTGAAGTACTTGTGACAATTGATTCAAAATGTTGGATGTTATATTAGGCCGTCCTGCCTTGCCTAGTTGGTTGGGTAAGTTTTGTGTCATTTAGTGTTCTAACAGGGAGCTTCCATGAGACTGCAACATTTGATATGATTCCCAGGTTACTAGGTTTTTTAGTTCAGTGAAGATACACAGAATGGCTATTTCAGTGTCATTTGCTAGAGTGACCCCATCAATCCATGAAAATGTGATACTAGTATGTTGAATGTGGGTTACCATTTCTCATTTTAAATTCATTGCACTCCTTGTGGCTCCTTTCAGAAGGATGTTCATAGCTGCCATGAATAGTAATATGCAGCCTGCCATGACTAGTAATATGAAGCCTGTCATGATTCCCTTCTCTAAAGGCTGCCAACCAGTGGTGATTGTTTCAGTCAAGAATCTTAACTGAATACCTTCAAGGTGCTCTAACACAAGGCCATGCAATCACATGTTGAGGAACATTATAATGCTTCAAAGCTGTTGAGTTCATTTGTGTTGTACACTGCTGCCTTAGTTATATCAAGCCATACAATTGGCAAGTTGGTTTTGTGTTATAGCTGTGTTATAGTTGCAACATCACATGGCCTTTACTGTTGACCTCACTGTAGACAACTCGACACAGGGCTCTAAACCCAGCAAGTCTCTAGACATGTTTAGTTTGCTTTTGTAAAAAATCTGCACTTAAATGTACAGTATTATGCAATTCCACATGTAATTCTGTATAATTGATAAGTTCTTGTCTACCTGCCCTTATTTCATCATACTATTAAGAGATTGTGATAATAATGGACTAAGGTAGAACCTTGGAAGACTACTTCAATGTTTGCATTGATACTTGTTTGACAATATTCTCATTCAAACTTGAAATATATTCTTGAATTATGTCTTAGATATTTGATGTATTAGAGAATGTTATAAAGTAATTCAAGTTCTAACATAGAGGGCCAAAATAGAACCTTGAAGAACTCCTATAAAACTCTTTTTGCCAAATTCAAATCAAAGAAGATCATAGCATTTCTAAATATATTTGCATGTCTTAGTACTGAGTGAACCTATTTTTAACCATATTATCTCTATGTATGAATCTAAGGTGTCATTTTTACCGAATTATATACATATTTCGACAACCTTAAATTTTTTACTAAAATAGTATTAGGTTTGGCTGATTTGAGGGATGGAATTTTTCTTATTTGCATAAATAACTGACTAGCCCATAAATTTGCATGTATCGCAATTTTGAATATTTTTCACCGAATTCCAAGAGATTGTGATAAAAATGGAGTGCAATAGAACCTTGCAGGACTCCTTCAAAGTCTCCTTGTTACTTTTAAGACAGTGTTTTCATGTAAACTTGAAATATTAGATTGAATTATGTGTGAAATATCAACATTATTCAAGAAAACAAGTTTAATGACTAAAGTTGTTGCAAAATAAGAGTGCTCCCAAAATAGAACCTTGTAGAATCCCTATATAAAGTCATTTTGCCCAAATTCAGCTCATTAATGAATGTAACTGTATTTCTAGATATAATGTACATGCTTTACTACTGAATCAATATAATTTTAAACCATATTTATCTCTATATATGAATCTAGAGTGTCATTTGTATCGAATTACACATATACGGCAGCCATCTTGAATTTTTTCCTGAAATAGTGTTCAGTTTGATCGATCACAGGGACAGAATTTTTCCAAATAGTTTAAATAACAGATTGAGCCAATAAATTTGCTTGTATCACCATTTGAAATATTTTCCACTAAATTCCCCCCACTAATAGTTTAGATAGCGCTCCATGCTAGAATTAATTGACAATTTACAATATCAAAATTTGATTTGATAGTTGAAATAATTTGTAACAGATCTACTAAGATGCAAAAGCCTTTGAATATACATGTATGTTGAGTAAAATTAGAGAATGAGACAATGGCCACTAAATACAGGAACCACATAGAGAGGCCCACGAAATAGAACTTAGGTATTTTCTGGGTCAGACGGTTGACCAAAACTGCAGAGCTCTAACTGTCATTAGCAGTAGCCTCTGTGGTTTGTTTGGTTTGGAAAAATCGTTCAGTTCGGTTTTTTATGGGACGTTAATTGAGGGAATATTACCATTTCTTAATGCATGTTTACTAAAATAACATTGATCAAAAAATTATTGACTTAAAAAATGCAAATAAAAGTGCAAATACAGTTATCATACAGGCTAATTTTGTTATATATTTTTTATCATAGGAGAATATGATAGTGCGATAAGAACTGAGAATAACCTGACCAAAAACTAACACGGTGATTTCGTAATGGGGAGAATTCGTTGGGAGGTCTCAGCTGGGAGATTGGGGATATCACATGCGCAGAAGCCATCAAAAAATGAAACTAAACACTAATTTTGCTCTAGGGGAATCCCCTTTTATCTTAGCCTATAGTCGATTTGTAGCCTCAGTTTACTATAAACTCAAGCGAATTGTATGATATTATACTGTAAGTACATTCCTTGGGAAAGTTATAGTTTTGCCAGATCTTGCCCTAGATCTTGCTCTAGATATCCCCCCCAAATGTTAAGTTGATTTTGAATTTTGAAATGGAGGCTAAGATTAGGGACGATTGATTTGTCAAATCTACATGTACCGACTCAGGTCGCTCATCTAGCTTTTTCCATTTAATAACACTGATTCGAACATGACTGTATTCACACCTTCTATAAACTATAAACAAAGTCAATGCTTCAGCTGGGTTATATTCGAGATCAATAACCCAGTTAATACGTGTAATGTGTGACGTCATAACGATAAGTCGTAGTAATGGCGGACCATGATGAATATTCGAAACAATTTGGTGAGTTTTCATGTTCGAATCGTAATATAGACCTCAGAGCAGGGGTAATATCGTCGAATACACCCCTTAGGGCTAGGCACAAAAGCTTTCGAACCCCTTACTCCCTTCGGTCATTCAGGGTACAGAAAACGTTTGTGCCTAGCCCTGCGGGGTGTATTCGACGATATAACCCCTGCTTTTCGGTCTATATTTCTTAAATAAAATGTGCGAAAGGGGCGCATCCTGGTCTATACATGTAGTACAGCAATCAATAAATCTATATACTATAAGTCTGAATAATCATGATTCAGTCTGGATACAGACTAGAACTGAGCGAGTCATAAACCAAACCGAAAATTTTGAAACCAGTTGACCTCTACTGGACTAGTTCAGATGACAGCACAACAACAAAAACAACAGCACAGTCTAGTATTTACTAATGTACCTGAGTCTCAAACAAGATTCAATTGAGTAACCTGGATACAAACACACAGAGTTCCCAGGGGCATTCTGGATGCCCAGTCTAAATGTCTTAGCTAATGTGTATCAATGTTTGTCTATGTCTATGTCTATGTCAATAATCTGCAAAAGGCTAATAAGCCCATATAAAGCAGATATATAATTTAACAGTGATAGAATTTGAATAGAATATGATTTAAAACCTTAACATTTAAAAATAGATCTATGGTTTACAACTCATTTTACCTGGGGAGACTGTCAGGCTAACCGCGTTGACATCACCCCCTTTTACCAGTAGTGCAGGCTTGTTGCTGTGCACTGGGGACCCTTTACATTAAAACATAGATCTATATTAAAAACACACCTATTTAATTGCAGTTATTGACATAGGCATAGTATGATGATTTAAAACTACTTAGACTGTCACAGTCTAAGATGTCACCAGGTAGAGTGTTCCATTTAGCTATTGTCCTAGGGAAATAGCTAAATTTGTATGCATCCGTTCTAGCTGATGGTTGTATGAACTTAGAAGGATGATACAACCTAGTGTTGGTATTGATCTGTTGGCGGAAGTATGGAGGCACGTCGATGGCTGCTAGGTTCTGCTTTCCTTTGTAGAAAAGGAAAACTCTAGCAGCCTCTCGACGCTCCTTCAGTGGCTCCCACTGTAGGTCTTGAAGAGCTTTGGTGACGCAGCCTGGTTCCCTTGAGTGACATTTGGTTACAAACCTGGCTGCTCTTCTCTGTACCTGTTCCAACATATCAATATCTTTTTGTCGGTATGGATCCCATGCCGAGCTGGCATACTCTAAATTAGGCCGGACTAGTGACTTATACGCCTGAGCCTTCACTTTTTCAGGGCATTGATGGAGGTTGCGCCTGAGAAATCCAAGCACCTTATTGGCTTTGGATACAATAGTTTGAATATGTGTAGTCCAGCGTAAGTTATTTGTGATGTCAATTCCTAGGTATGGGATGTGTGTTACCGACTTAAGGTTTTCCCCTAGCATGGTGTAATTGTGCATGATAGGGGATTTACCTTTGTGAATATTTAGCACATAGCATTTTGATGGATGGAATTTCATTTGCCATGTTGATGCCCAGGAGACCAGTTTATCAAGATTCTCCTGTAGTGTTAATGCATCTTGCTTGCTTTCGACTGTCATGAATAAAAGGCTGTCGTCGGCAAAAAGCTTAAGACTGGCTGAGGATGATAGGTTATTGCCCATATCATTGATATAAACAAGGAAACAGAGTGGTCCAAGAACTGTTCCTTGAGGAACTCCTGATTTTACTGGAGTTTTTGAACTTGATTCACCATCGAGCACTACCTGTTGTGATCTTCCCACAAGCCAGGATCTGAACCAGTTCAAGTTATTATTGCGAATTCCATAATAGTCGAGTTTGAGCAAGAGGCGTTCGTGAGCCACCGTGTCAAACGCTTTGGAAAAGTCTAATACCAACATGTCTGTTTGTTTATTGTTGTCGAGGGCCCGAGCTATATTCTCTATTGTATTGACAAGTTGTGTTTCACATGAGTGCTTTGACCTGAATCCATGTTGGAATTTTACTAGAATTTCATAGAGGTCAAAGTGGGCCATAACATGATGGAATATAATATGTTCCATTATTTTACATGGAACTGACGTCAGAGATACAGGCCTGTAATTCACAGCCTCATCTCTTCGTCCCTTTTTGTAGATAGCAGTAACATTGGCATGTTTCCAGTCCAAAGGCACTAAGCCTTCATCGATAGACTGTTGAAAAATTATTTGAAGGAATGGTGATATGCTGTCACTGCATTCCTTCAGGACCCTAGTCGGAATAAGATCGGGTCCAGTGGCTTTTGATGGATTTAGGCCAGTTAGCAATTTGTGAATTCCTTTTGTCGAAATTTTGATATTTGGCATTTCAGGAATTTGACTAGGTACCATTGTCGGTAGAGTGGCATCCTCATCTGTGAATACAGAATTGTATTGGTCATTGAGGATGTTTGCTTTCTGGGCGGCGTCTGTTATTTCGTCGCCATCTTTGTTACGCAGCACGCTGATACCTGATGCATCTTTGCGTTTAGACTTTATATAGCTCCAGAAGCGTTTGGTAATGCCTTTGTGCTGAACATTCTCATTTATGAGTTCGCTTTCATCAATGTCAAGCAGATCGTTGATGTAGCGCTGATGTTCTTTACGAATTTCACTATGGATTAATTTCCGTAGTGATTTGTATTTATGCCAATGATGAGGTTCATTTGAACGTTTGGCAACATTATATCGTCTTTGTTTCTGTCGGATCATTCTCAGTATCCTGGTGGTAATCCAGGGTACTTTGAATTTCCCACTTAGAGTTTTACTTGGAATATGCTCATTGATTGACGATATTAATGTAGATTTGAAGGAGGACCAGTTGTCTTCAACTGATCTGCTTTCACAGTTCTCTTTGAATTCGCTGAACTTAGATCGTAGAGTCTCTTTAAGTCCAGTCCATTCTGCCCGCTTGTATATGTGGACCTTACGAGGCTTCTTTTTCTGGATTTTCATTTTTAGGTTTATATCACATAGGACTGCCTCGTGATCACTCATGCCCGGAACCACCGAGATTCTTTCTGCGAGGTTTGGGCATGTAGTGAATACTAAGTCAAGGATGTTATTTTGTCTAGTTGGTTCCTTGACTAGTTGGGTTAGGCCATGATCATCAGTTATTGTAATCATCTTCTCATTAAGATCATTAGAATATTGAGAATTAGGCCTTATAGTTCCATTCTCCCAATCGATGTCTGGTAAGTTGAAGTCACCACATAGGAAGATGTTTTTCATATGTGTATTACCATTAGCATAAAGTTTATCGAGGGATGTTTGGAGCGAGTCCAAAGCACCAGTATCGTTGTTTGGTTGACGATAGAAGGATCCAAACAGTATGTCCCCATTTGATAGAGATGCTTTGGACCATATGATTTCGCAATCAGCTGTCGCTTCATATTCGACTGATATGAAGTCACTTTTGACTGCGATTAGGACACCGCCAGCACCTTTCTTTCGGTCTTTCCTGTATGGAGGTGGGCTAAGGTAGTCTTGACCGAATATCCATTTGCTGTCGATGGTGTTGTCCAGGTGAGTCTCACAGCCTATGATGACATCTGGCTTGTGAGTTTCAATTAGTTGTTGAAGGTGTAGTTGCTTCTCATGACTAATTAGACTGCGGAAGTTGATAGACATGAGGCGAACCTGGTTTCGCCTCTTTCGTGCAGTCGGCCTCGGTGGTTCTGATTCGGTAGAATCAGATGATGATGACGAATTGTCAAGATCAGAGAGAGCGCTGAAGGAGTTTGTTACCGAGGAATGAGAAAGAGTGGAGTCATTGAAGAAGCTGTTGGAAAAATTAGGTAGGGCACATCCAGGACAGATCCAAGTGAAACTGCCCGCTTCAAGAAAAACATTGTACTCAGCAGGGGAAACATTGCCACATTTGATGTGTACCCATGTACCGCATTCATCGCATTCAAGGGCGCGATGATTCTTGGCAACTGCTTTGTGGCACATACCGCAGGGAAATTTAACAGGACCTGGGTTTGGGTGGATGTCACCACTAAGAATAAGACATAGGAAGAGCAGTGGTGTGGAAGATTTCTTGTGAAGGATTCCACGAGAGCCAACAATCTTATGGAAACGTCGCAGTTGCATCAACTGTGTGTATGACTCTGTTGAAGGTAAGTGGTTTCCATGATCACAGAAAAATGACTGGACTGCGAAAACAAAGCAGAGAAGGAGCAATCCATATCCTTGGAAACCCATGACGAAGAGGTAGGTAAAACCCGTAAGCTGAAAATAAGAAAATTCGCGCAAAAATATGAAAAATACCGCGAAAACCGAAGTTTGAAAAATACGAAAATTAAAACTGATTTATCCCCAAAAGGGGGTCCTGTTTAGATATCATATAGACTTAGTTGGCAAGTTTCCATGCATGCATATCGAATTTATAATTGAACATCATACCACAGGGGGCATCATTAAATTGAATCTAAGAATTCCATTTTTTGATTTTTGCCAAACATTTATGATTTTGGGAAAATAAAATTATAATTTTATGGCGACCCCTTCTTGTCGCACGATACATGGTGTAAATACATTATGATTGCATAAATAACATATTATTTGAATAAAAAGTATGTAATACATTTGTACAATACCATAATCTTCTCTTTAATGTTGTAAATCAGCCCTAAAACGATGAAAACCTCGGAGGTAAAATAATCCAATATTTACTTCTGAAAACGCATTGGATCAGCTGCAGCCGATGTTTTGATATGACCGTGGTAATGTTGATCTTGCACACTAAAATATAAACCATAGCCTGGCTATACATTTGAAACAGAGTTAAAATAATGTAGCATGAGTCTAGTGAGGATAAAAACATTCATTGTAGTTTTCAAATGATTAGTGTGCGTCAAAACTCCAGAAAATCCCATTAACTGATGTTGAGGTAGGTTACTATGAGTTGAACCATAGTCATTATAGATTGGTTCATTGACTATTCATTTTTACTTGTCTGCACTCAAAAAAGTGACACAAAAGAGCTAAACGGCTTGCCCCAAGGTGCAACCGGCAAAAAGATGAGTTTGACAAAAATCTTTTTTTTTTCAAATAATAGCAGCGAGTATATGAAATAGGAGGCAGATTTGATATTGATATGTATGATAGTCCATTTAGGTGTGGTCATTTTTATTAAAAACAATAATATTGAAGAATTATACATTTCTGACCTTAAAATGCCATTTTAATGCAAAAGTCACAGTTGTTATTAATTATATTCCTATTTTACCTATTCAATGTTTTCTATATATTACACTTACCATTATATTCGTTTTTGGCCAGGTAAATAATAATGGGGCTCACACAAGGATCCACTTTATCTACACCTTTTTCATATTTAGTGATGTTTTGAAAAATTACTACGATTAACAGAAAATTTGTTAAATGTTAAACAAAATAATGATAATGTGTTTGTTTCCCTGTTTCAACTGAAAAATCACGATTCATTGCCGTTGATCTTAGAGCGACAAGGCATATACCAGTATGACCAATCTTCAATACAGCTGATCCTTGTGTGATCCCTACTATTATTTACTTTGCCAAAAACTAATATAATGGTTATTCGGATATATGAAAATCATTTGATAGTCAAAATAAGAATAATATAATTGACTTTTGAATAAAAAAGCATTATATAGTCAGAAGTACCAAATTTGTACCATAATTGTTTTTAAGAGAATAACCATACCCTAATGGACTATCTCTACATATCAATAACTAAATTTTGCGAAATTTGCATTTTTGAAATCGCACCTGCTTATACTTATTCAATTTAGAACCACACCAGAAAGTAACTCTTTCATGAAAAACTTCCCCAATTGAAAAATAAAACTAATTACCAACTTATTACCAACTAATTTACAACTAATTATCAACAATTCTGCTGGCAATTGGAATTGAAGTTAAGCGTTAATTAAATCAATGATAATTATGGCCTAATTATCAGTAGCAAGTTCAACGTAAATTAACTTACAATAATGCTGATTTATGATTTTTAGTTGATAATTAAGATATGAAATGTTTGAGGGTGATAGTAAGTGGTAAATTAAAACGATTTTGTTCTGAAGTAGATTATTGGTTGATAGTTAACATATAGGATGATTATAATGATAATTAGTCGTAAATTAGGCCCATGATTTAGAAATACAAACCCCCTAAATATAATTTCAAGATGGTGGAAAAAGAAAACATGTGAGAGATATTTCTCTCATAAAATTGAGAATTACAACGTGAATGGTGCGTATACTATCATGAAATTTGGTCAACATTATTATAAGGGTATGTAGAACATGAATACAATGTATGTTAAATCTTATTCACACTTCTGTCTGAAATGTTTATGAATTTAAAAATCTTTTTGAATCAGATCATATAATATTAATCCTAGAATGCAATTTAGGTACTAACATGGGTTACCTATATTTCACAAGTAATCCAAATGTGCTCTTCTAAATAATGATTGTTAGATCAAAGACATTTCAAAACATATTTTTGATTATATCTGTTACGTCCTTATTATGTAACATTATAGTCTAATGTTTGTGTTCTGATTTTAGTTGTTGATGGCAATAATGATGTTTTCACATGCTTTTCATGAATCTTAAAAATTTGCAAAATAGAATAGCTTTAAAAAAGAGGGGGAGAAACCCCAGGGTTCAAAGATGACATACGCTTATAATGTAAATCTGTATTGAGATGACATCGTCGCTGATTGGTTTAGCGAGTCGATCGTTGATTGGTTTAAATCTAGGTCAATTTGAAAACCTTAAAAACCAAGACGGAGGGTACGTTTTCGACAAAAGGAGGTGTGCAAAGGGAAATCGTATGTCATCAATTGAATCATGGGGTTTTCCCTTCTCTTGCTGTGAAATTTCAATAGTTCAAGTTCAATGTTGTCTGTTCTGAAAGATCCTAATTAAGATGAATATTCCGTCACAAAATAGTTCAAGATGAAGCAAAAATCTCCGAGTGAAGGGAAGCAAAAAAGAAGCGTGTTATTTTTGAGATGTCACAAATCTGACTTAAACCTAACTTTCAACTAATTATCAATAGTAAGTTAGGTGATAATTAGAGATTAACTTACATCAAACTTACAACTAACTTTCAACTAATTTACGTAAATAGCTCATTTGCATATTGATGGTAGTTAATCGTTAATTAAGTTGCAAATTAAGCGTTAATTAAGTTGATAATTAGCTCATTTGCATGTGAATTTTTACACCTAACTTTCAACTAATTATCAATAGTAAGTTAGGTGATAATTGGAGATGATTTTCCATAGGCTTTTTTCAATTGGGTCGTCAGCTTGACTGAAGATTACTGAGTGCAGTCATTAATATGACCTCACATTTGGGTCTCTTCTGTTATAATTTTACTTCAAATTGGCAAATTTTACTAAAATTGACATGATAAAACAGAAATGATCGACTATTACTTTTGAAATGTCAATTGAAATGTGTCACCATTGTAATGTGTCACCAAGCGTCAACAGCATCCCCCGAGTGCCTTGAAACACCAATACCTAGATATTGACATTGAGACGATCTTGAATTGAACCATTAAATGATGACTGACTCATGTCACCTTATCGTGAGTCGCCAAGGGCCACATCACGACAGCAGCCCCTGTGGCCTTAAAACGCCAAACACTAAGATATTGAAATTTGACCTTAGATTGACCTTGACCCTAGGTCACGTTTCAATGGAGTCAAGTGCAGCAGCCGCCCCAAAACGCCAAATATTTAGATATTGATCTTTGACCTTGACCTATAACAATGACACTGATCTCAGGTCACTTTATCATTGGTGATCAAATGTCGGTGTAGCCTCAAACGAGCCAACTACCTAGATATTGACCTTTGACCTTATAATAATTTTGAACAATAGATATTGACTTTGACCTCATGTCACCTTAGCATGAGTTGCCAAGGGTCATAGCAGCCCCCAGGGCCTCAAAACGCCAAATACAGAGATTTTGACCTTGTATGAATGACCTTGACCTCAGAACACATATCAATGGGTCCTCACATGAAGCAGCATCCCCAAAATGCCAAATATTCAGATATTGATCTCTGACCTTGAGATGACCTTGAGCCATAAACAGTGACATTGACCGTAGGTCACTTTATCTTTGGTGATCAAATGTTACTGAAGACCCACAGTAGCCAACTACCTATGACCTAGATATTGACCTTTGACCTTGAAATTACCTTGAAATCACCTTCTCATTGGTCGCCAAAGGTCACAATTGTTCTCATGTCAACTTGCTAGATATTGACCTTAAAATTACCTTGATCTATTCAGACCTTGACTTCAGGTCACCTAATCATTGGTTGTGGAGGGTCAGGTCTTAAAAAGCCAACTACCTAAATATTGACATTTTACCTTGAAATGACCTTGACTTTTGTAGAATACACTTTTTATGAACAAAAATTAAACATTCAAAGTTGAAAACTGGTCGTTTGCTGCTAATGTTTCAAAACGAAGGTATCTGTATTGTAAAAGTAATGTTCAAATTGAATAAACTCAAAGAAATATACTTCAATTATCTAATTTTCTATCAGACTAAGTAAAATTGTAACTGTTCTAAATGTAAATGTTGCAATGAAAGCTCACATATATCGTGTTGCATATCAGTCAAGTGCAGCTGCTACAGGTATCACTCTGACAAACATCGGTGAACAAATCAAACTTGATGTGATGCAAATCAGTATCTTTTAATTTGGCGTCCAAGCAGAATGTTGGACAAAATGGCTAACTGTTAGATAAACCATCAATAACAGAATTGTCAAAAGTTGCATTTATAAAATCAATTCCTGCCTCATCACTGTTACACCCATTACTACAAGATGTTGTCTCGACTAGATCACTGTCTGCAAGCTAAACAAGTATCAAAATCACTGCCTGCTTTATCACAATAAACTTTTGATACAAATAATTTCAGTAAAATGCAAATAGACGGCCCATTTGCTATTAATATGGAAAGATAGTCCACTTTGGTTTGGTAATTTTACTGCAACAACTACATATGTACATGTATAATGCCTTTCTATTCAAAAGTCAATCATTGTATTCCTATTTAACCTATTAAAGGATTTTTATATATCTGAATAATCGTTATATTCATTTTTGGCAAAGTAAATAATCATAGGGCTCACACAAGGATCAACTTTATTGAACACTTTTTGAACTGGTATATGCCCTGCAGCTCTAAGAGCAAGAGCAATGAATTGCGATTTTTAGTTGAAACAATGAAACAAACACAATACCATCATTTTATTTACGTAAAGGCTAGAGTACCGACAATTGTCGGTACTCTAGACTCTGATGTGGTGGCACGCTAGAGGACCGACAAATAAATTGTCGGTACGGGAGATATGCTGTGTTTACACGCTAGAGGACCGACAAATATTGATTTTCGAATTTTCTGGCGCATGCACAATGCGCGGGGGGATATTTCAGATATCATACGGATACAAATGCAAAACCCGGGGAGGGCATTAGCTCTGGTTACCTGGGGATTACCAAACCCAGTCAAAAGATCAGGGAATGGTAGTAAACGTTGAAAACCCAATAAAAAACATGAACAAGTAAGATATTAGAGAGCTATTAACGCAGAGCAAACGGCTATATATATTCTAAACAGACAGGATATTTCTCCTGAGCCAATCAGGCGTAGAAAGGGGCGTTTGCTACCAATTAGATAGAAGAAAATAGCTAGAATGTTTTTTATTTGAAGCTTATGGTATGAGGTTCCATATACATCCACCAAAAGGTATGACCCATATATAGTCCATTTAAAAACCTGTGGTATCGTTCTAAATAACCCACAGTTGTCTTCTAGGGTACGAAGTATGCCACTTTTTGGTATCAAAATAAAGAGGAGTTCAACTTTCATTTGAATTACGAAAATAGCGATGTAGGTCAAAATAGTTCCAAACGTGAGCATGTTTACTACGCGTTTGCCAGTCATATCAGAATTGTGGAAGTGGTAGCAAACGCAAGTTACAATAAACGGACACTGATATCTCAAAAAGTAACCTGACTCCCGATAATTTGATGTAGGTCAATCGAACCCCTATATGAACAGGTGCATTTTGATATATAACACTCTGGGGGGTAAGCGTTTCATAGTTGGTCACGAACGCCATATGTGCAAAGTATTGTTATGAATTTTCGAATTTGGTGTTGGATTACGGTACTTATACCTTATAGCACAATTTTTGATGGAAGTTGCATTTGGCTCCCTTAGTTAATGGCCACGATTCCATCTCGCATGAGAGAGCTACCAAACGCAAAGTAAACAGTGATATATTCCAAATGAGATATTTCTCCTGTGCCATGGCGTAGTAAGGGTAGAGAGCGACGGGGGCGAAAGCATCCCCTCCCCTAACTGTATATATCGACCCATTAGATAGAACAAGAAAAGAGCTTTAAAATGTTTTTTAATTGAAGCTTGTAGGACAATTTTGATGGAAGTTGAATCAATTTTTGTCGAAATAAATTATGGCTCACTACAAGTTAATGCCTGTACGATTCCATACTGCAAAAGAAGAACTTTGCCCCCTCTCTAAAGAAAAAAGTAGGTTCTGCTAGGAATCGAACTTGGGACCAAGTGTGTTCGAGTCCTGTTAATAACATGCACTTCTCATGCCAGAGTATTAGAATGATTTAGCAATTCATTATACTCGCTTTTTGTGTGATAAAGGCATCCTGCCTCTTTTAAAAATATAATCTTGCGTTATATGGGTAACATGGTAACCGCACAACGTACATGTTTAACCATAAAAATGAGTTTTAAACATTTTCATCTGTATCCGTCGTTATGCATTGTATATGTCAATACTCCTTTATAGAATTGCAATGTATACGTCAATGTTCCTTTATAGAATTGCAATATATATGTCAATCCCAGCTAACAATTTTACGTTGTGATAACGTCGTCAGAATATATGTCTCAAGTTGTAGCAACGTTAAATATGGAACGTTGTAGGTACAGGAAGGTGTGGACTCGCACAGATGTTTAAAGAACGTTACATTTGACTTAAATATCACGTGTCAGGAACGTAGTAGCGACCTTAACAATTACGTCGCCAAAATAACGAAACTGTAACGTACTTACATTACGTCATATATACGTGGCCAATCTAAATTTCTGGTAACGTTGATATGGAACGTTGTAGGTACAGGAAGGTGTGGACTCGCATAGATGTTTAAAGAACGTTACATTTGACTTAAATATCACGTGTCAGGAACGTAGTAGCGACCTTAACAATTACGTCACCAAAATAACGAAAATGTAACGTACTTACATTACGTCATAAATACGTGGCCAATCTAAATTTCTGGTAACGTTGAAATGGAACGTTGTAGGTACAGGAAGGTGTGGACTCGCACAGATGTTTAAAGAACGTTACATTTGACTTAAATATCACGTGTCAGGAACGTAGTAGCGACCTTAACAATAACGTCGCCAAAATAACGAAACTGTTACGTACTTACATTACGTCATATATACGTGGCCAATCTAAATTTCTGGTAACGTTGATATGGAACGTTGTAGGTACAGGAAGGTGTGGACTCGCATAGATGTTTAAAGAACGTTACATTTGACTTAAATATCACGTGTCAGGAACGTAGTAGCGACCTTAACAATTACGTCACCAAAATAACGAAAATGTAACGTACTTACATTACGTCATATATACGTGGCCAATCTAAATTTCTGGTAACGTTGATATGGAACGTTGTAGGTACAGGAAGGTGTGGACTCGCACAGATGTTTAAAGAACGTTACATTTGACTTAAATATCACGTGTCAGGAACGTAGTAGCGACCTTAACAATTACGTCGCCAAAATAACGAAACGGTAACGTACTTACATTACGTCATATATACGTGGCCAATCTAAATTTCTGGTAACGTTGATATGGAACGTTGTAGGTACAGGAAGGTGTGGACTCGCATAGATGTTTAAAGAACGTTACATTTGACTTAAATATCACGTGTCAGGAACGTAGTAGCGACCTTAACAATTACGTCACCAAAATAACGAAAATGTAACGTACTTACATTACGTCATAAATACGTGGCCAATCTAAATTTCTGGTAACGTTGAAATGGAACGTTGTAGGTACAGGAAGGTGTGGACTCGCACAGATGTTTAAAGAACGTTACATTTGACTTAAATATCACGTGTCAGGAACGTAGTAGCGACCTTAACAATAACGTCGCCAAAATAACGAAACTGTAACGTACTTACATTACGTCATATATACGTGGCCAATCTAAATTTCTGGTAACGTTGATATGGAACGTTGTAGGTACAGGAAGGTGTGGACTCGCATAGATGTTTAAAGAACGTTACATTTGACTTAAATATCACGTGTCGGGAACGTAGTAGCGACCTTAACAATTACGTCACCAAAATAACGAAAATGTAACGTACTTACATTACGTCATATATACGTGGCCAATCTAAATTTCTGGTAACGTTGATATGGAACGTTGTAGGTACAGGAAGGTGTGGACTCGCACAGATGTTTAAAGAACGTTACATTTGACTTAAATATCACGTGCCAGGAACGTGGAACCAACCTAAACGATGACTTCGCCAAAATAACGAAAATGTAACGTACTTACATTTCGTCATAAATACGTGGCCAATCTAAATTTCTGATACGTTAATTATGGAACGTTGTAGGTACAGGAAGGTGTGGACTCGCACAGATGTTCAAAGAACGTTACATTTGACTTAAATATCACGTGCCAGGAACGTAGAACCAACCTAAACGATAACTTCGCAAAAATAACGAGACTGTAATGTGCTTATGCAACGTCACATATCACCCTATGCAGACAGAGCCTGTGGGAAATATTGGGTGCGGAGCAAATGAGCGGAGGGTGCGGAGCTAACGGTCATTTTTGAATTTAAATTTGGGATATTTCTGAAACTAAGCCGTTTTGGGACTTCAAATATACCAAGATACGTGTATTTGACACCAAATATCAATACAATTGTGAAAATAGTAGCGCAATTCATTCTATAGCGACGCAGTGTGTCTTAAACCTTTCCCAGACCTATATATTTTGAAATTATCCTTTAATACTGAGTCCCCAGCATTCATAAAAAATGGTGTTCAAGGTACACTATCTATACAAATTATTTTTGCATCTTGGAAGCCAGGCAGTATCTGGGTGATTTTATAAAAAATCGGAAATGTTTTTCAGATATGAGCCCCCTCTAAATATTGGGTGCGGAGGAGCTCCATAAACGTACCTCCGCACCCAATAATTAGAGGGGGCTCATATCTGAAGAACATTTCCGAATTTTTATAAAATCACACAGATACTGCCTGGCTTCCAAGGTGCAAAAATAATTTGCATGGGTAGTGTATCTTGAACACCATTTTTTATGAATGCTGGGGACGCAGTATTAAAAGGATAGTCTCAAAATATATAGGTCTGGGAAATGTTTAAGGCATACTGCGTCGCTATAAAATGAATTGCACTACTATTTTCACAATTTATTGATATTTGGTGTCAAATACACATATCTTGGTATATTTGAAGTCCCAAAACGGCTTAGTTTCAGAAATATCCCAATTTTAAATTCAAAAATGACCGTTAGCTCCGCACCCTCCGCTCATTTGCGCCGCACCCAATATTTCCCACAGGCTCTGTCTGCATAGGGTGCATATACGTGGCAAGTTTTAAGTTCTGGTACGTTAATTATGGAACGTTGTAGGTACAGGAAGGTGTGGACTCGCACAGATGTTTAAAGAACGTTACATTTGACTTAAATATCACGTGCCAGGAATGTAGAACCAACCTTAACAATGACTTCGCAAAAATAGTGAGACTGTAATGTGCTTATGCAACGTAACATATACCTGGCCAGTTTAAAGTTCTGGTAACGTTTGTCTTGGACCGATGTAGGCACAGGAAGGTCTGGACTCGCACAGATGTTTATACAACGTTACATTTTACTTAAATATCATGTGCTAGGAATGTAGTAGCAACCTTAACAATGACTGCAAAAATAAAATGACAGACTGTAACGTGCTTATGCAACGTCACATATACGTGGCCAAGTTAAAGTTCTGGAAACATTAATTATAGAACGTTGTAGGCAAAGGAAAGTGTGGACACGCATAAATGAGTATACAAGTTACGTTCGACTTAGATATCACGAGCCAGGAATGTAGTACCAACCTTAACAACGACTTTGCCAAAATAGACTGTAACGTGCTTGTCATATACATGGCAAATTCATAACTTCTGGTTACATCAAGTTAGGACAACACATGCAAGGAATGTTCTAGTAACCTTAATTATGCCATCAACAAGATATAGTGATAGTAATGACTAACGTCCAGTTAAATGAATCATTACATGAACATAATTTAAAGTTCCTGTACAGGAAGATGTAGACACCGATGTTCAGTAAAATTATATATAACACACTAAGCCTAACATTTTCACATGTGAAGGTAAAACACAACTAACTTATGCTTTGACTTATTAACAAATGTATATTGTTTTTCCAATAATTAATGAGTTAATACACAATAACTTTTTTGAGCATCCAAATAAAGAATATTGACACACAGAATTGAATTTAAATATAATTACAGTCTCGTATGTCATCTATCAAAAATCTATCCTATCGTTAATAAGTTTTATTAAGTATTTTAGGTTAAGGGGGTGGGCAGATTTGCCATTCTGGCTTGTCTTAAAATTGAATTAGGCATATATTAACTAATAAATTGTGATTAACCCCCCCCCCCCCTAAGAAATGATAAACCCCCATGTTTTTAAAATATGAATTTCTTCATTAATAATGGCTCAATATAGTTATAAGAAAACTCAAAATACTGGGAGTTGAATACTTGTTACCTTTCCAATGATACCTAATATATAGAAGTTATTTAATGGGAGATTTTTGATAGAGGGTATATCTGAGGGAAATACAATATATCTACCTGAGGGACCGTAGGTTGATATATTGTATTTACTGAGGGATATACACTGTATCAAAAATCGAGCATTTAACAACTGATTTATCCTTTACTTAGTAGATTATGAGAATTAAATATGCATTGAAATTTCCCATTTTTCCCCAAATTTTTTTTCACATTATTTTTCAAAATTTTTTTTCACATTTTTTTAAAAAAGATTTTCACATTTTTTTCAAATTTTATTTTTCAAAATATGAGTTAGGCTATATGAGTTTGATAATCTCAGAAACTTAAAAATACACTTTATAACACCAAGAAAATGTGTATCTAAAGTATATTTTTGAATTTTGGAACTTTATAAGGTATATGACGTACCAAGAACATCAGTAGGTATGAAATGCATCTGTTATGTACAGTCGGTTTTGGATACAGGGTTTATCCCTCGGGAAATATGTGTATATCCCTTGGTCCCTGCGGTCCCTCGGGATAAACACATACTTCCCTTGGGATAAAACCTGTATCCAAAACCTCCCAGTACATAACCCTTATATATCTCCCGCTCAACTCAGATATCAATTATATTCCTGCATGTTATTTACCTATAACACTACTAAGTATGGGATTAACCTTTGATGATATTTCGATATTTCATTTCCGAGATTGTGCCCAGATCTCGGCAGATCTATTCACCCCCTTTACTATGAATGTAATTATCTATAGCCTAACTGTTTAGGGGTTATATTGTTACTTTTCTGAACGGGAATGAATAAATATTCTAATTTGAGCTTGAACAAATGCTCTATTAGTTAACATGGTATTGATTTTCAAAAAGCAATAATGACCATTTTAAGCTGGGAATAAATCTAGAAAAATTGCATGTTTCAGATATGAAGCCATTATATCTATGCAATCTTAAAAGTACTGTCCCGTAACTTGTTATAGAGATAAAAATTTAATTCAAACTGGCTTGCTTCTCGGAACAGATATTGTTTATGCTAAGTGTTCATTTTCCTTGAAAGCATGAGCTCTCATTGGTCCTCATCACTTTCCAAATGTTTCTTCAAATGACTTGTACAGCTCAGTCGTTGTTTCCCTGGTTGCATGTTTAACACATTGCCATTTCTGCTTGTTTTTGGACATTTTCCTGGAAAAAATCAATCTATTCTGTATATATTTAAGTCAAATGTAAGTCAGTGTCATTTTCAACCAAAATTGACCTAGCGATCTATTCTTTACAATCTCAGATACAATATGTCTCAAAGGTCTACAATGTGTTGTAAATCAGTAAGTTATTGAGGATTAAAAGTGCGAAAATAGGGAAATTTTTTTAATTCTTCCAAATATAAATATGGAAGCCATATATATAAAATAAAATACATAATTGTAAAATGCTTTGGTAAAATTCTCAAGTATTCCTGAAGTAAAGTAAATATTTTTAGAATAGAATGACAAGGATCTTGCTAGATTTGATTCTGCTGTAAACTTAATATATTTAAAATACTTCTATAATGAATAATAGATTAACCTGGACTTACCGAAGTCACTTTCCTCGCAACTCCCCAAGCTCAGAGGACTCTAGACTGCCTAACTTCCAAACCGTCAAATGTTCCATTCTGCTTGTACTGCTAGTTTGTCTGAAATATTTTAGAGACTTGTAGTATAAACATTTTATTAGTTGGTTATCTGAAAATGCACCTGAGGGTGTAATCTTTCTTCCACCAGATCTGATCTTTGTCTCAGGAGACTTTTTGGGACTACTCTGGGGTAAAACAATCCCTAAGCTCATCTGTTTATAGATCCCTAGTAGCTTTTTGTACTATCCTTTTGTATTTTTACAGTAGAATCATATAGCCAAAACATTCCTTCGTTGACTCTCATAATCTTCATCCAATGATCTAACTAGAGATCTATTTATTAAAATATTCTATTGGATAATAATTTGAAATGTTGGAACGGTAGGAAAGTAGATACCTGAGAATGACTCTTAACTTTCTGAGATAAAATATGGCAGGTCAACTTCGGGTCAGTGTGACACCTCTAGAAATAATATAGGCCTACCTGATTAGCATAACACCACTCATCTCAACACAGCCAAAATCATCTCAGGGTTATCATGGGTGAAGGCTACAACAATCCTGAAAACAGAACAGGTAGATGGGAAAATAGAGGACAATAGTAGTACTTTAAAAGACTGTTACTTTATTTTATATTTTTATTTCAAATTGTATTGATTAAGATAAGACCTTTAAATTGTGAATATGATGAGTAAATCTACTGAGATGTTTTAACATTGTGTCAATCAGGATTAAGTTCAAACCTTTTAAAAGAACTTAATTATATAGCAGTCATACTTTTAAAATTTGCACAGTGCGCCAAATTAAATAGCACCAAATTAAAGCAATTTACAGTATCTCATTTGCTGCGAAACTGTGAAAGTTAAATAATAACTGCATTAAATACAAATGAATACTTTCTGAAGCAAGGAGCCACAAATGATGCAAGTTAATTAAATCAAACGATGAAATAATATACCTGATTAGTATGAAACACCATCATCTAAACACAACCAACAAGGTCTCAGGGTTATCATGGATGAAAGCTACAAAATCTGGTTCATCTCCTACTTCTGAAAACAGAGTAGAGAACTATTGTACACTAAGATGGAAAAACAGACGACAATAGTAGTCTTTTTAAAGGCTGATAAAAGTTAACTTAACTTAAAAGAAATTAACTTTCACTGAATTCGATCAATAAAAACAAAGCTAAATTTCAGATTTGATGAAGATGAAATACACTTTTCAGTCTCTATCAATTGTTAAAAGGCGTGTGCTTATAACAAACACCATTTCGATTAAAAAATATAAATATCAATAATCAGGCCCGTAGCCAGGATTTGCCAAGGGGGGTTCATTTTTCAAAAATTTCAAGGGGGGTTCACATTTGACAATTTTGGACCAAATATGGACAAAATCACTTGAGAAGTGCTCAAAATGGTGAAAACTGCATGATTTTGAAAGAATTTTTGGCCAGGGGGGGGGGGGTTTGCCCGAACCCTGCGAACCCCCCCTTGCTACGGGCCTGATAATCATACAGTTTCAAGGAAGGTTGAAGTTCACCTTTCAGTCTCCGTAAATTGGTAAAGGGTGTATGCTTAATATGCTTAATAACAGACACATTTCCACATCAAAAACTGTCAAAGGCGAACCTAAATCATAATGGATAATGTTTGATTTTAAATTAAATTCACAAAATTTTGCCAGGCATATGTTATATACATATTAATACTAGCCTAAATAAATTTTGGAACATAAATAAATGACATGTGAATTTGCTGAAGTGACGATTTCCCATGTTAAAAATAAGAGAATTTTAGAGAGACCATACATCATGCGATGTATCGCATTCTACCCCCACTTTAACAAAACCCGTATGGCCCAGTTATCTACGCCTGACGTTGTTGGTCTACGACATTTCAAAATCAGGGAGTGGATAACAGGGCCAGACGAGTTTGGTTACCCCCACTTATGTTTTTTACAAATTTAAGTGGGGGTCGTAGAGTAGATGAGATTACAGTAAAATTTTGAATGTTTGGAACTTCTCTGAATCTAAAAAATAAGCAATTAAAGGACCACATTGAAACAGAACATGTAAAAATAGAAACATTTATACATGTTCTTACTTTTGTTTATTTTAGTTTGTTTTGCAGTTTAGCTACCATATCTGTGGCCTCATATTTCAATGCTTCTCTGCCATGTTATTTTCAAAAAAATTAAAGAGCTCCCTAAATATAGTATGCTATCTATTCACTGGTGATCCACTCGATTACACTGGTTACCAAACGGTTCGTTTTGGTAACAAAATGTCGGAACGTCGAAGGTACGATTTTTCTTTTTTCCTTATTTCACACATTGTAGGCAGAATCCCCACGACATTTTTTCTCACAAACATGTATCAGCATCATATGTTTTAGAAGATGAAAATGTTTGCGAAAAATAGGCATAGCTCAGAAGACAACAGAATCATCGATTTAATTCCTCACTTAAGTTACACAAACGGTTCGGGTTAAGGTGACTGTTAACTTAATCGATTTTCAGAAATTTTCACAATCTTGAAATTTTCAAACTCTTCCTGAGAAGTCGTTTTTGTTATTTCACATATGCTTGTGCAGTGTTATCATTACAAAGATATCAAAGAACAACAAAAAACTTTAGTTTGAGAAAAAAAGTGCCGTTTAAAGAATTTGAGAAGATTTTTTTCTAGGAGTAGCCCGTGAAAAACCGCTGATTCAAAATATCTGAACATTTCAGAAAATATACTTCAAACATATATGAAAAAAGAAGGAACAACGGAAATTTGAAAAATTACCCGATAAAAAAATTGGGATCAAAACAAGGAAAAAAGTATACTTCTCAAATTGTTTTTTTCTATTTTTTTAATTTGTATGAGAGATTTCAAAATTCTAAAGCTCCTTCCATTTTGTGCTATATTAAAGGGATGTTTCAGAGAAATTAGAAAAAAAAATGTTCAGGGACCTTTGCCGTGCTACTGTTTTTGTCAATTTTTCTGTCACATTTTCAGAGGACTCAAATTCCCATTCCAGAATGTTTACTGTTTCTATTTGCATTATCACAGTGAGCCTGGTTATATAAATGATAAGTGGAACTAAAAAATTGAGAGAAAATCCAACCAAAAGACAGTTAATTTTGATGGTCAGATTATACTCAAATGCCATGTGCTTCCTGGTTTCGGCCATCTTGGATTTTTTGATTAAGTTATTTAAAAGTGCAGATCTTAACTGTTTTTCGAAAAACCGTTTATGTAACTTAAGTGAGGAATTAAATCGATGATTCTATTGTCTCCTGAACTATTTGTTCGCAAACGTGTACATTTTCTAAAGCATATGAAACTGATACATGTTTGTGCATTTCTGTATTTCTGCCATCATGATTATCTATCAGGCTAAAGATGGCAATCACTGACTCCCCGGGCAATGTCTATTCTTTGAAAGAGGTAGATGATCTAACAGAGATCACCATCAAGATTAAGATAACTGCATAAACCATTTGCCATAAACACTTCACCATCCAATCCACACCTCTGCGCCAGATCCCCGGGGCCGGATCTGACTTCAAAGTCGCTGATGGTTAATTGACCCCTGGACCCCTTGTAATTGACCTAACGAAAATTATGAACCGGGAATTATGATTGAAATCGTGATGAAATTGAAAATCAAAAACATCGATTCAAATATCAGAATATTCAAAAGTTCATTTCAAAAATTATGAAAATTGAAACGATCCCAACTTTCAGATGAGATTATTTGTGTTCTCGCTGCAAGTACCGGCCATGGAATGCTTTCATCTTAACCTTTGGTGATTGTGTAACATAAATGCATCATTCTTACCTTCGAAAGCTGGCAGTACGGCTCCCAAGTTGCTTTTAAGCAGCAATATCTTGAACTTGGAACTGTCCTCCATGTTGATTTCGACGCGGGAATTCCTCTATTTCTATTGGTTGATAGAACAGAATACGATAAAAAGCCGAACGAGAAATACATCAAATTTGCGAACGATGTACTTTCCGTTTGTAACGCTCGCCCTTGTTGAAAGGGACTAAAACCGAAAATTTTGTCCCGAGGTCTGACAAATCGCCGGAAGAGTGGAGTTTTAGTCAATTTACCGATAATTCGCCAACTTTAGTCCCGGCAAGCTCCAGAGGAAGTCGACATGGACATCTATGAAGTTCAGAGGAAGAAAATATGGAATTTTATAACTCTGAGAGGAATAATACATGGAAACTTCCAATTTTGAGAGGAAATTGACATGGAAAAAATGCTCAAAAAGGGGGTCTTTGGCGCGGCACATAGGTATTAAGAGGTATATTGGAGTGAACCCCCCGGGACAGAACGTCAGACTTTTGTCAGCAACTAACCCATGGCAAAATTACAACGTCGGAGAAACGTTTTCTTTACATCATATTTCCACTCTCACTCTCAATTACCACGTTAAGTTCATCTGTGTGAGCCAACATATGCCTGTGCCTCCACCGATCAGTATTTAAAGTTACCACAACTCGAGGCAAACATGTATATTCGTTATATATTTAACATTTACTTCACGTCACAAATTAAACGAATTTGTTGAGACCACAACGTCTTTGTCACGTTCTGTTTCACATACATGTATATATATTTTTCACGTTTAAAACCCGTTTCGTCAACGTCAAAATTAACCGTTTCGTCAACGTCAAAATTAACCGTTTCGACAACGTTGCAAATAAACCAATTTCGTGAGGACATAGCGTCTTTTTGTAACGTTTCCTGCACTTACAAATATTTTTTTACATTTCAATTGAAAACACGTTTCGACAACGTTGAAATTAACCGTTTGCACTACGTTGAAAATGAACCATTTTGGTCAGAAAATGACGTCTTTGTAACGTGTTTTACAATCACAAATATTTTTCACATTCAAACCATGTTTTGACAACGTTACAATTAGCCATTTCTCACAACGTTGCAAATGAACCAATTTGGTGGGAAAACAAGGACTTTGTAACGTTTCCTAGACTTACAATTATCTTTCACATTTAAAACACGTTACGACAACGTCAAATTTTACCGTTTACATTACGTATCAAATGTACCAAATTTGGTGAGAACTGCAACGTCTTTGTAACGTTTTCTACACTTACAAATATCTTTCACATTTAAAACACGTACGTTACGACAACGTCAAATTTTACCGTTTACATTACGTATCAAATGTACCAAATTTGGTGAGAACGCAACGTCTTTGTAACGTTTTTTACACTTACAAATATCTTTCACATTTAGAACACGTTACGACAACATCAAATTTTACCGTTTATATTACGTAGCAAATGAAACAATTTGGTGAGAAGTGCAACGTCTTTGTAACGTTTTCTACACTTACAAATATCTTTCACATTTAAAACACGTTACGACAACGTCAAATTTTACCGTTTACATTACGTATCAAATGTACCAAATTTGGTGAGAACACAACGTCTTTGTAACGTTTTTTACACTTACAAATATCTTTCACATTTAGAACACGTTACGACAACATCAAATTTTACCGTTTATATTACGTAGCAAATGAAACAATTTGGTGAGAAGTGCAACGTCTTTGTAACGTTTTCTACACTTACAAATATCTTTCACGTTTAAAACACGTTACGACAACGTCAAATTTTACCGTTTACATTACGTAGCAAATGTACCAAATTTGGTGAGAACACAACGTCTTTGTAACGTTTTCTACACTTACAAATATCTTTCACATTTAAAACACGTTACGACAACGTCAAATTTACCGTTTATATTACGTAGCAAATGAAACAATTTGGTGAGAAGTGCAACGTCTTTGTAACGTTTTCTACACTTACAAATATCTTTCACATTTAAAACACGTTACGACAACGTCAAATTTTACCGTTTACATTACGTAGCAAATGTACCAAATTTGGTGAGAACACAACGTCTTTGTAACGTTTTTTACACTTACAAATATCTTTCACATTTAGAACACGTTACGACAACATCAAATTTTACCGTTTATATTACGTAGCAAATGAAACAATTTGATGAGAAGTGCAACGTCTTTGTAACGTTTTCTACACTTACAAATATCTTTCACGTTTAAAACACGTTACGACAACGTCAAATTTTACCGTTTACACTACGTAGCAAATGTACCAAATTTAGTGAGAACACAACGTCTTTGTAACGTTTTCTACACTTACAAATATCTTTCACATTTAAAACACGTTACGACAACGTCAAATTTTACCGTTTATATTACGTAGCAAATGAAACAATTTGGTGAGAACTGCAACGTCTTTGTAATGTTTCCTGCACTTACAAATATTTTACACATTTAAAAAACGTTACGACAACGTTAAATTTTACCGTTTATATTACGTTGCAAATGAACCAAACTGGTAAAAATTCAACGTCATTGTTACGTTTTTCACACCAGCACAAATTTCGAACTTTACTAACACATTACTACAACGTCATTTTTTAACCATCCACCGACGTTTTGCTGAATGTCACAATTTTACGTTGCTTTGACGTTTATATAACGGAAATATACAACGTCTTCAGTGAACTTATATACCACATATGAGTGACGTTACATGGACGTCACTGTTTGCTGGGATGCTCCTTTATAGAATTGCAATGTATATGTCAATACTCCTTTATGGAATTGCAATGTATATGTCAATACTCTTTTATAGAATTGCAATGTATATGTCAATGCTCCTTTATAGAATTGCAATTTATATGTCAATACTCTTTTATAGAATTGCAATGTATATGTCAATGTTCCTTTATAGAATTGCTATGTATATGTCAATGCTCCTTTGTAGAATTGCAATGTATATGTCAATGCTCCTTTATAGAATTGCAATGTATATGTCAATAATGCTCCTTTATAGAATTGCAATGTATATGTCAATGCTCCTTTATAGAACTGCAATGTATATGTCAATGCTCCTTTCTAGAATTGCAATGTATATGTCAATGCTCCTTTCTAGAATTGCAATGTATATGTCAATGCTCCTTTATAGAACTGCAATGTATATGTCAATGCTCCTTTATAGAATTGCAATATATATGTCAATGCTCCTTTATAGAATTGCAATGTATATGTCAATGCCCCTTTATAGAATTGCAATTTATATGTCAATGCTCCTTTATAGAATTGCAATGTATATGTCAATGCTCCTTTATAGAATTGCAATGTATATGTCAACGCTCCTTTATAGAATTGCAATGTATATGTCAGTGCTCCTTTATAGAATTGCAATGTACATGTCAATGCTCCTTTATAGAATTGCAATGTATATGTCAATGCTCCTTTATGGAATTGCAATGTATATGTCAATGCTCCTTTATAGAATTGCAATGTATATGTCAATGCTCCTTTATAGAATTGCAATGTATATGTAAATGCTCCTTTATAGAATTGCAATGTATATGTCAGTGCTCCTTTATAGAATTGCAATGTATATGTCCATGCTCCTTTATAGAATTGCAATGTATATGTCAATGCTCCTTTATAGAATTGCAAATTATAAATGTAACCTTGCATCATTAGTGTAACATGATAAACATAAGACCATTAATGTCATGCACTTTATTTGTCAATGCACCTTATTGAATTGCAAATTATAAACGTAATCTTGCTTTATAATGGTAATGTGGTAACCATGCAGCGTATATTTATACTTGTATGAATGAGTGTGAAACATTATAATGTGTACTTTCGTATTAAATATATCATCTCTGATAATGGCATGCACTTTATATGTCAATGCACCTTATAGTATTGCAAATTACAAATGTAATCTTATTTTATAATGGTAACATGGTAACCATGCGGCGTATATGTATGAGTGAGTGTGAAACATTATCATGTGTACTCTAGTATTAAATATATCATCTCTGATAATACCATGCATCTTATATGTCAATGCACCTCATGGGACTGCAAATTATAAATGTAATCTTGTTTTTCTAACGGTAACATGGTAACCATGCAGCATATATGTATACATGTATGAATGAGTGTGAAGCATTATCGTGTGTTACAATGGTAAAATGGTAACAAGGCATATGTCAACGTATATCAATAATTTTGACACATTGTCATGTATTCTCTCGTGTTAAAAAGTCACCTCCGTTAAAGCCAAGCATTCCATATGTCAATGCCCCTCCTAGAAATGCAAATTATGTAATTATGCCTTATAATGGTAATATGGTAACCATATAGCGTATATATCTACGTATATCAAGGAGTTTGAAATATTGGCGCAATAAAATGCCATCTCCGTTTTATGTCATGTATTTTATATGCCAATGTACCTTATTGAATTGCAAATCATAAATGTAATCATGCGTTGTGTGGGTAACATGGTAATCATACAGTGTATATCTATGTATAAGAATGATTTTAAAAACATCAACTTCAGGTTTGCGGTATGGCAATTTGTAAAAAACATGCAATCTATACACCAATGCACCACTAATTAAAATGCAAATTGTATATATTGTTATCATGCAGAGTTGCATATTGGCATTTGTTTAAATGGTTTTAGACGAGTTGCAAATGATAAGATGTAGTTTTTTTTCGTGTAGTGATAGGCTCCACGCATTGCATGAAGTATATGTATATGAACAAGTTGAAAATTATCGGGGGTACTCTTGTGTCATAAAACTTTTATTTTTTAATAGCCATATATCTTTATAGTCTGAAGAGATATAGGCATGTCCTGTGTAAAACCTGAAGTAATTTACATGTATTCGACCTATATACAATTGTTATAAGATGTATCATATTGTTAATAGCAGGTTTTTGCATGAATACTTCTATCCTAATCATCCATTTAACCATACATTGTAACCAGATCGATTTTAACGATGTTTCTTTGCTTGTAGAGTTGTATTTGTATTAAAGACACATGTAAAGTGTCGATATACCATTCAGTGTCTTATAAGGCACGGCTCTCTGTTTGTTATGTTACTTTATTTTCATTGTTCTTTGTTGTTGAAAATCAGACTTTGACATTTAAATACCTCATCTTCAGGCGGAAACCGAAAATCTTTTCAGCCAATACACACTATGCTCCCATCTGAACTAGATAGCATTTACATAATATATATACATGCTCCCTTCATACCAAATCCACAATTCACCTTAATTTATAATAACACACTTCACTTTTCTAATTCAGTTAAATACGTCCCAAAATGAATAACTTAAGTATCATCTCCTATAATGTAAGAGGTATTAGAGATTATTCAAAAAGACAACGTATCTTCCATCACCTTTCAAATATGACGCCAGCGATTGTGATGCTTCAAGAAACTCATTCAAACGAAAATGATTTGGATATATGGAAAAATAATTGGGGTAATGATATAATTTTCTCGCACGGTACAAATGATAGCAGAGGCGTTGCAATACTCTTAGATAAGTCTCTAAACTATAAAATACACGATAAAATGCAAGATAAAAACGGAAGATACATTATTTTGGACATTTCTCTTGATGAACAAAGAGTATTACTAATTAATTTATACGCTCCAACACAAAATCATGAAAAGCAGCAAAAACTGTTAATTGATGAAATTGAGAAACACATTTTGAATATGAATGCCGAAAATATCATTTTAGGTGGCGACTTTAATGTAATACTTAATCCACGCTTAGATAAAATGGGAGGGGGGAATGATAAGTTAACTTCATATGCCAAGAGAATTGAAACTTTTATGGATACATTTGACTTAACTGACACGTTTCGAACAGCATACCCCGATATAAAACGTTACACTTGGAGGCAAAAACATCCCTTTAGGCAATCGAGACTCGATTATTTTCTTATTTCGACTCACTTGCTCAACCAATTTGATGATATTAAGATCTTACCTGGACTCTTATCAGATCATAGCATTTTAAAATTACAACTAGGCGAAGTTAATAAAGAACGAGGAAAGGGTCTGTGGAAATTTAATAACAACTTGCTAAATGAATCTGAATTCGCGGCTAAAATTCGAGATTGTATAGCAGAATCAAAATTAAAGCATGGTTACCTGGATAATAAAGGCTTACTTTGGGAAATGGTTAAATTAGATATACGTTCGAGCACAATTTCACATTCTATTTACAAATCGAAAATGCGTAAAAAAACTAATACTGAATTGAAATCCAAATTATCCATTCTAGAAACCAAGATAAATCAAGATGATGTAACGGAAGCACTACAAAATGAATATTTTAATACAAAATTGGAAATCGAGAACCTAAACAAAAATGAAACCTTAGCCTCCATAGTCCGATCAAAAACTAAATGGTATGAAAACGGCGAAAAGAACAGCAAATTTTTCCTTACTTTAGAACACCGCAACTACATCAATAAAACCATTCAAAAACTACAAACTGAAAATGGTACAATCATAAACGACCCTAAAGAAATCTTAAATGAACAAAAAAGATATTACGAAAATTTGTACACCGAAAGGTTAAATAATGAAGACCTACCGCCAAACATAGATATTTTTGTTGAACAATTGAATATTCCAAAGTTAACTGAAGATGAAAAGGTGTCTTGCGAGGGCTTGTTAACGATTGAAGAATGTGCTCAATCTCTCAAAAATATGCCAAATGATAAGTCTCCTGGTACTGATGGTTTCACAACTAACTTCTACAAGTTTTTCTGGATTAACATTAAAGATCTAGTTGTCGATAGTTTGAATTATGGCTTTGAGTCTGGAGAACTCTCTATCTCACAAAAACAAGGAGTCGTTACCTTAATTCCAAAAAAAGATAAAATTAGATTATTCCTCAAAAATTGGAGACCAATTACCCTTTTAAACACCGACTATAAAATAGGCACCAAATCAATTGCTAACAGAATACGGAAAACCTTAACATCCATAATAAATACCGACCAATCCGCATATGTAACAGATCGATACATAGGGGAAAACATTAGAATTATAGAAGATATTTTAGAATACACAGACCAAGGTAACATCCCCGGGATACTCCTACAAATTGATTTTGAGAAAGCCTTCGATTCTGTCAACTGGAATTTCATCGAGAAAGCGCTTAATTTATTCAATTTTGGTAATACATTGATCAAATGGGTAAAAACTTTTTACAAAAATGCTCAAACGTGTATATCCAACAACGGATACCAATCGACTATGTTTTCACCTTCTAGGGGAGTCCGACAAGGATGCCCCCTATCGGCATACCTTTTCATAATAGTGGCGGAAATACTAGCTTTATCTATTAGACAAAATATAAATATCCAAGGCATTATTTTGAATAATACTGAGATTAAACTTTCAATGTTTGCGGACGATACAACTTTTTTCCTAGATTCAATTGCATCAACTGAAAATGCCCTTCAGACTCTAAAAAGATTCTCTGAAATTTCTGGCCTCAAGCCCAACCTTCAGAAAACAGAAGGAAGATGGTTAGGTCTCTTTAAAACATCACCCCCACAAATTGCACCAAAAAGTCTTGTCTCAAAAATTAAAATCAATAATGAAAATTTTTACACCCTCGGAGTATGGTTTAGTCAAAATATAAACGAACGGAATGACCTTAACTTCTCTCCTAAGATTAAATCTATAGAAAACTTATTTAAAATATGGGAATGGAGGAACCTTAGCTTAATAGGAAAAAACGTGTTGATCAAAGCTCTAGGGATCAACCATACTTGTACCAAAACACATCATTAATAATGTTCAAAATCTCATTAATAACTTTTTATGGAACAGAAAACCTCCATTAATAAGTAACTTAACAACCATAGGAAAAATTGAAAAAGGGGGAATCAAGAGCTTACATTTTGAAACGCAAATAAAAGCTTTACAAATACAATGGGTAAAAAGATTATACCAGAAAAAGCCCAGCAAATGGAAGCAATATTTCTACAGCTTTTTTCCTAATCTAGACTCTGAGACCATATTTCATTCAAAATTTCCCGATGACAAGTTGGCCAGGTTACCCCCTTTCTACTATAATATCATGGAAACCTGGAAATTATTACATAATAAAGAGCCCTATAATAAAGAACTTGCTTTAAAAGAGTATATCTGGAATAATGAGTTCATAAAAATTAATGACAAAACCCTAAATTATGCAAGCTGGATAAGTAAAGGAATCCTTCAAATAAAAGATCTCGTTAACAATAATGAATTCTTAGGTTTCGAAGATTTCTCTTTAAAATATAATATTAATACACCTTTCGTTACTTTCTATGGCTTAATTCATGCAATTCCACACTCCTGGAAACAACATATTAAAAACAATCTAGCAACAAGGCACTTAAAGACGAAGAACTCCAAATCAAAAACACGACAATAAACGTCAAATCCATAAAAACTAAAACCATATATTGGATTCTCGTAGATAATTTATTTAAAGAACCCAACGGGAAAAAATATCTAAATTCAAAATTCAACTTTTCAGAAGAAGATTGGAAACACATTTTTACATTACCTTTTAAGACGGTTCGAGAACCGAGAATACAATGCCTTCAATACAAACTTGTTTTAAACGTTACACCAAATAACCAATTTTTAACTCGAAAGAAAATAAAAAATTCAAATTTATGCGACTTTTGTAAAAACGATAAAATAGATGATACGATACACTTCTTCATAGAGTGCCCAAACTCTTCCAAGATTTGGGATGACTTTAAAAAAATTTTCAATATTGATCTTACAATTAAAGACATAATTGTCGGGAAATTAGATCAAGAACGCGACCACACTTCAAAAGCAATTAATTTTTGCATATTGTATATAAAAAGCTTAATACATAAATCAAGACTTGTTAATACTAAAATAACATTTATGCAAATAAAAGAAATCCTAAAATACAAAATCAATGACGAACGAAATATTGCAAACTTAAATGGCACACTGGAAAGTTTCGGCGAGACTTGGAGATGGGTTATAGATAGATTAAACCAACAGCATTGAATTTTTTGTTTTACTTTATACCCTTTTATATTAAAATATTGTCAGCACAATACGATTGAAAGATAATCGTATTGCATGTATTGTATTTTCAAATGGTACCCTTTTAAATTAAGTTAAATTAAATACTCTGAATGGAGATGGTCTGAAAAGCTTAAAACATATAATTGTTAAATATAAATATGTAATAATATTATTGAATATTCAATGTATATGGATTTGATCTGTATGTATATTATGTATAATGTTTTGTGTAAGAAAGATGCAATAAAAAAAAAAAAAAAAAAAAAAAAAAAAAAGTGTTCGAGTCTTGCTCGCTAACCACCAGGCTACCAGTGATGAGGTTATTTCCAAAAGTAAAAGTAGTGGATTTATTTATGAAATTGTCGGCTCTCTAGCAAAAACACGTAGCAGCCACTTGCGTACCGACAATTGTCGGTTCTCTATCTGGAGTGACGATAGAGTGCCGACAATTGTCGGTACCCAAGCAAATACCCCTAGACAGTCTCCAGTACCGACAATTGTCGGTCCTGGAGCCACTCCGTTTTATTTAATATTTAACAAACAAAATTGTGTTAAACTTGGTATTTTTTGAAATCATCACTAAATATGAAAAAGTTCTAAATAAAGTGGATCCTTGTGTGACCCCTATAATTATTTACTTTGCCAAAAACTAACATAATGGTAATTGAAACATTTAGAAAACATTGAATATGTAAAATAGGAATATTATCATTAGCAACAGTGACTTTTGAATTAAAATGGCATTTCAAGGTCAGTAATGTATAATTCTTCACCATTATTGTTTTTAATAAAAATGACCACACCCAAATAGACTATCATACATATCAATATCAAATATGCCTCATATTTCATATACTCACTGCTATTATTTGAAAAACATGATTTTTTTCAAACTCATATTTTTGACGGTTGCACCTTGGGGCAAGCCGTTTAGCCCTTTCGTGTCACCTAATTAACTGCAGACAAGTGAAAATGAAAAGTCAATGAACCGATCTTTAATTACTATGGGCCACTTCTTAGTAATCTACCTCAACATCGGTTTAGACTAACTAAGCCACTTTGGAAGAGATTTGGCACATACTAGATGTATTAAACGTGTATTCTATTGATAAAATCTAGTAACATTACCACGGTTGTACTTTTCTACTGGCTGCAGTTAATCATTTCTCTGAATGAGATAATGACGGTGTTAGCTTAGTCACGAAAATTAGGCTGCATCTTATATGCAGATGAGAATGTAGAAAACTGAAAACTACACCATTATTTTACTGTACTTCTGATCAGACCAAAAGTTCATGTATGACTTACTTTTTAACATTGTCATGAAAACCAAATAATATGACATTTTTGTCATGTTGTATTGTATCATGGTCTGTTGAAAGCCCATGGTTGTATCCATGGCAACTAATGTAACGCTTTTAATAAACATCTTTGGCCAGTCCAAAAGGCATTCAGATTACTGGATTAGACAAGTTTTACTATGCACTGTGAATGTGTCTCATGAGCATTCACATGTAAAACCTTGCAATTAAGGTAGACATTTCAGGTAGAGCATGACAATTAGGTGGGCATTTACAAATAAAAATTAGGGTGGATAGTTATAGGTGTTACGCGGTATATGGCATACATTCATGGTTGCGCGGTATTTGTGATACGGGTGAATATGCCATACTCACCTGCGGTATATGGCATATTCCGCAGGTGAGTATGCGATATTCCGCAGTGAATATGCGATACATTGATTTCAGTGAATACCCGATACTCGACTGCGGAATGTGTCATACTCACTTGCAGAAAATGCCATATACTGCAGGTGAATATGACATATACCGCAGGTGAAAACGTGATACAGAAAGCCTTGATTTGATTGGTTGCGAGAATCGACTCTAAATGTAAAACTACGCTGGATTACCAATATATAGTTAGTGCGTCGAGTACTAATATATGAATCCTGGATTGATTGAGTAAGTTTATTACGCAAGATTGGTGACTGATACTTCTGCTAAGTCAATATATTCGATACACAGTACTGTTGATTCAGTAATCATTATAATAATTTATAACGTTTTACTTGTTACTTTTACAATTGCGTACTTCCGTATCATTCTCATTGGTTAGTGTGTATGCCATATACCGCAGGTGAATCTGTCATACACCGCAAGTGAATATGCCATACTAGTATTCGCTGCAGAATAGGACATATTTTTGTATTGTGTTTACCGCGTAACAATAGGTAGACAATGGCAATTTGAATCAAGGTGGGCATTGACAGGTAGAACATGGCTTTACATGTACAGGGTGTGAAATAAATATGTTCTCCCCCTACTTTCAAGAGTATGAATTTGTATGCATAAAAGTGCAACTAGTTGACAGTGTAGGCCCTGTTGCAATATTATTTTTCAATACCTAGGGAAAAATCAACTGGTCCGTATCAAAAGTAACCTGGCAATGACCAGCTGACCGGCATTTAAGGCCTAAACTACTAGTCGAGCTAGTCATCTGATTTATTGTAGAGTTGCCCCACAACACAAAATTATGCAACATTATGTGGATGTTAAAGTTACAGGTGGAGAACATATTAAAAAGTTTGGGATAACAGGAAGAGAAAAAAGATCAACGAGAACTTCTCAAGTTTCTATTGTAAACCCTCAAGATCACTCATTCTAAGGATTCTTTAGAGATCTTTAGTCGATTTGGCAACTTGAAATGGGTTTTGCATAAATAAATAATAAACTAAATTCTAATATTTCTTCATTCATTTATTTAGTAAGTTCTTTAGTACTGTACATAACATTGTTTGGAAAACAGATTGCACCAAATTGTGTGTATGAGCGTACTTGTTGGTTATTTTTTGACAAGTTCAAAATTCCAGCGAAAAGTTTTGAAATATAACAATTTTTTGACACGTGATATGATGAAACTCATGTGACTCCCCCTCAGAAAATGCAGATTTAAATCTAACAATTTTTTGACATGCAGAATTCCCCACAAGTTTTGACATGTGGATTATATGCAGAATTCCCCACAAGTTCTGACATGTGGATTATATGCAGAATTCCCCACAAGTTCTGACATGTGGATTATATGCAGAATTCCCCATGACCCCCCCCCCCCACTAAGAAAATGTGAGTGTGTTGTGTAATGTGATGTGTTTACTGTACAAGCATTTGTGTAATGTATGCTTTATGTACATAACATTGTTTTCCCCTATACATGTAAATCCTAACTGTACACTAATACTAAACTACAGCCTAATTATGCAGACACTGAAAACATCCAGGAACACCCACGATTATATTATGACAAAAGAGGACGACATATCCCAGAATTTCTAGATGTAAAGATGAACCTATAGAAGTTCATTATTAGATGGATATAGGTTAATCTATGAATTCTGGGATATTCCCCTCTGCATAACAATGGTAGGTTCTGCATAATGTTTTGATTTTTACAAAATAAGTGTACAAACCTGATTAAGTGACAAACTATACAATAGTTTTGTCAACTCTTGGTACATGATTCACGTCTAACAAAGTTTTAAAGTTTCATAAATCAAGGCATAGTTTTGTTTCAAAAATTTCTATTTGTTGAATTATCTTTCAGCAAGAGAGTTAATTGATTGGTTGATTGACATGTTATTTCAACTGTATAAAATTCTGCACTAAATTTTCCATTTAAAATTTTATTATGTTTAACCCAAAATGCTCAAAAATACAGAAATTATAATATTTAATATGACCAAGTTTTCCTTGAACAAGGTCTCGACAAAGGGTTCAGAAACTCCGAATACAACACTTTCTATTTTTGTCCATTCTTTTCACAAATTCCATCCAAGCTGGGGTAAATTCAAAAAGTGAAAAAATGGATTTCTGAGACAATCTGGTAGACATCTTCCAAATTTAGTACAAGTCTACACCAAGAAAAAGTTTACCAAGTAGCCTAATAAAACAGTTTTTGCATTAACCCCAGCCAGCCAGAAACAAGCTATTCAAAACCAGTTTTAAATGTATTTTTGAAAATTCCATAAAAACTGTTTTTGAATAGCACGTTTTTCAATCCATATGGTACATAAAGTACTGTCAAGTGACATATTACCAGATATCTAAAAGTTTAAAAAACATGCTAAGATTACTTTAAAACAATTGATAAACTTAAATCATACAAACATTGTGGTCATTCTATTTTATACTATATAAACCACATAAAATATATATTAAATATCTAAAATACAAATTCATGCATAATCAAATGGGCAGTTCATAAATAAAATACAAATATTTAATCATCTCAAACTACTAAAATTAAAAATCATATTTTTGAAGCCATTTGAAGTTTTCTGTGTTGTGTATCAGTGATTTTTTAAAATGTACATGCTCGTTTGTAAAATAATACTCGCTACTAGTTTTCTACAATGTAACTTGATAGTTCACTAAAAACAGCATTTGGAACTATTGAAAATGCTAATTAGTAGCAACACACTAAATGGCAGTGTTGTGTGCTGGTTGTCACCCAGATGAGACTAAATATAATCAAGATTTCAGCATCTTGACTAAATTGAATCACCGGAGTGTTGGTTTATAAATGTATAAAAATAACTGTATAACAGTAATATAGGCAGAATTTTGTACATCTCGGATGGATTGAGTCTGGGTAAAAATCGAAGCTAAAATCGCCCAAGAAATTTCAGTTTTGATTTTTACCACAAGAGGTACCGTCCCATCATCCTATATCACAGTTAGTACTAAGAGCAACAGTTCATCTTGAGCCACAAATTGCGCAGAGCTGATGGTTGTTGCATTGTTTATGTTGATGTAGTTCGTTGTGATGGTATCTCTGTATGAGAATGGCAGTCATGTGTAACAAATGAGTTGATGATGATGCGATGAGCGTTCATTCAAACAGAGCAGGGTGGTATAGTTGACACTGCATGATACCTGAAAATAAATTTTATCGTTACAAGAAAGGTATATGAGCAAAAAATAGAGATACTTATTGGTCGTTAATTTGTTTAATTTCATGTCTTATTTGCTTAGTAGACATGAAAATACTATACTTAAGGTCAGATGTTCTGTTAATCAACTTTTTGAACTATGCTTTACAGAACCTGGATTTTTCTTAAGACTCCATTTAAATGAAATAGTTCGTATTTTCCCAAAGTTCTTGATAGAAAATGTTAAAATGCCAAGGACCCTGGACCTTAAAAGGTTTTGCGCATCCTTTCTATATTACAATCTGAACATTGCCATTCACTTACTTATCAGACATGTACTTATAAAAACTGTTCCTTTATTCATTTAAACTTTGTTAAAATGGAAAAGTCAAGTATATTTCCCCAAGTTCTAGAATGTTAGTTAAACTGGAAATTGCTGTTGACTTACTTATTAGATTTGTATTTCTCCACGACTGCTTGTTGAGGATGACTGATGCACTGTGAGTATGTCTTGCACAGGTCATTCAAACAGGCAGAGAGCTCTGGCATTTTGTACCCAGTCACTTGGTACACTTGGCTCATCTGAAAAGAGTAATTGATATCAATTATATAGGACACTTAAAATCTTTGTACACAGGAGAAGACATTAGCACTGACCAAGATACCCAGATTTAGTATCCTTCAATCTGGGCTAAATGTCAAAAAGATCAGTAGAGATGGAAGAGTAAAAATTATTTCATTGATGATCTAAATAACTCCACAACAATTTTAAATGGTAATGGGATCTTGCACATTTGTGGCTAGTTTTAAGAGGAGTACAAATTACCCCATAACAAATGTAAAAGATGGCACCTTAATGTCAAGAGTTGTGGAAAAAACTGATGATATTTCATCTTAAAACATTGATTAGTTTATCACACATGTATCAATTGGACACCACCTGAAAAAAAATACAAATGCAATACTTACTGGATTTGTGTCAGGTATTAAATGTTTATTGGCGAGGAGTACGCAACTTGCTGCTATTACACTTTGAGGATAAACTAGATAAGTCTCCCCTTCAACCAAAGTCAACTCAGCCAACATCTGAAATGAAAAATAAAATTATCATATAATGGAAAACTATAGGACTTGCCCATAATTGATTGGTTTATCAGGGTTCTTGTAAGACGTCAAGGGGAATGTCTATTCACACTAAATAAAGTATGAAAACACGGGTCTGGGGTGTATCATTAACTTTGTGTTATTATTTTGAAAGCAATCATTGTTGTATTCGTTGAATAAACAAGGTAAATTAGAAATTAAATGTTGATGTTTTTGAGAATTGCCTTCCAGCAAAACAGTTCACAAGGCAGGTGTATGAAACATGTTATATGAAATACAAGACATTAACATGCAAATTATCACCACATTTGATTTGTTACAGATGCCAAACACTGAACACCGTCCAGAAAAAATTGGAAACCAATACAATGTGACCCCATGTGGTGACATAACTAGATACATACCATTGCTAGGGCTGCAACTTTATCATCACAGTTCATTTCTTTGACAAATCTCTCAATAAAGATATTCACGGTTGGGACGGCAACATCGAAGGAAAGTACTTTCAAGATGAGATGCTCCATACGCAGGACTTGTTTCTTGGTGTAGGTGTCGTCGGTGATGTAGACAAACTCTCCAACCTCTGGAGGGTAGATCTCTTCGTATTTCCTGAGAAAACAAATAAACATTTAATTTCCTCGATTAACTTATTTTAACTACTGATACAAATACAAGATCAAATGGATATATTGATAAAGTAATTCTTAAGTCCCACAATTGAAAATAAATTTTATCTTGATTTAATAGAGCACACAAATAAAGTCAGAGAATTTTGAATTGCTCCATTAGTTAATTAATAATTAATTTGACATGATACACAGAACACACACTTTGGAATATTGGCTTAATAACCACATGGGGTGATGGCACAATTCATTGTTCCTGTCAGTGTGATAGCTTTTAATACAGGCTGACAAATGGCATTAGTTTTCTTTGTACTTGACTAAATTAACAGCATGATATGGTAATAAGTGGCTTCACAATTTCCAAACTCACTAAATATACAAACATATTTGTTGTAATACTATAACAGGGATTTCACTAGAATTTCTCACAACAGGCTAGTTAAATTAAAACAGGCAAAATTAATGGAAATCATAATTTTAACATGGAAAAGTAGAAAAGTCCCTAAAAAGTTCGGCAATATTTTTTATATTCTGCTTCAAAAATAAAATACTTACGCAGCAAGGAACATGCTTGCGGCACCAACCAATTGGAGTTTCCCCCTCAGGACAGACATCTGAGACAGAAATCGGTCGATATAGTTGACTGCTAGGAACAATGTCTCTCTATGTAGTTTGTACTCTTCGGAAACCTCCACCAGCCAGTCGACCAATATAGTGCGCATACTGTTAGTGATATCTGGTTGTTTTTTCATATAGTTTGGCTTTGGCCGGTGTTTTAACTGGAAAAAGAGCAATACAAAATATAATATTCAGCCCTAAAAGTTCCTTTCCCTCACAAAGTTAAATTACAGAGGTTTAAGAATGACATCTTTAGACCCCCCCCCCCTGCCATTTTATTAGAAATAAGATCATAAGAAATTTGAAGAATTTGCAACCATTCAAGTTACTATCTCTTAGCGTCAAAAAACATCAAAAGATATCCGAAAGCAAATTGCAATTAAATATTAATATCATGCAATTTTCATAATTGATAAATATTAAATCGAGGTAATATAAAGCAAACTGCCTGTTGATTCTACATTCAGTTTGTATGAGAGTCTTATCTTAAATATAAGGCCAATTAACACTAAATTATTTAGCTAGCAGAGTTACACAGATGTGTTAATTGGCTTCAGGACAACTTATGTAAAGCTTTTCCTTGATTCAAAGAGCCTATGTTAATATTTGTGTAATCAATATTAGTGTTCCAGTATTATACCATATTATATTCTTATGAATGGTCAACAATTAAGATTTGAACCACTGAATCAGATGCTTATCTTGATTGGTGAATTTCCTGTTTAAAATTTTCAATAAAAATATTGATTCGTTTTAACTTCAAGGGAAAATTATAATCCCATATTCTTATTTTCTACAATTTTAATAACACACTTTAATCCGCTATCATTTCTTATACTGATATTTTCTCAGCAGCTTAAATAAATTAACGGGATAACTCTCGAGGAACCTCATAACCCATTTTTACAAATATACCCCATGGCCACGATTGTCAAAGTTTTATCGTAGACAATGAACAAAGTCCACTAGCCAAAATTGACCAATACTGTCAATGAAACATTCATGGTCAATAAAAATAAAGAATACATACAAGCAAGAGCAATGTTCACAGTTGAGATTTTGAATTGGACACATTGTGTGATTTGAAATTTTTTACTTGAATCTTGACACTTTGAACCAAAATAAAATGAAAGCAATACCATGGACATCAAAGGGAGAAAGAAAACATTGTTTTCTAATTGCCCAATATTTTCCACTCCTCGATAAAATACTGTATTCCTCTACAATAATATCATCGACAAATAAAAATTATTTTTCAATTTACCTCTAAATCTCTGAGGTATGAGTAGATATCTGTTGAATATTCAGGTACATTTAGTATGATTTCTTGGCTATCTTCTTTGTTTTGTGCAGTATGTCTTGGCTGTGTGTATTCTATTGAAGTATCAAGGCACATAGGAGAATCTGAAAAAGATAAAATATTTATTCATGTTGTCCAAAGATGTCATGTAAAAAAAAAAATTGAGGATATAAAGCTGTCAATTTGTCAACAACTTGCAAACGCTTTAGACCATGACAAATATATGGTTCAAACACATTCGATGTGTATTTAGAGTTTCAGTTGTCAGTATCGTGCTTTCACTTCCACCAAGAAGTGTTGAGAGCAGAGGCAGATTGGTCGCTGGATAATGAAGACACAAGTCAACTGAAGGGTTATAGACCCAACTTGTCAATAAATATTCAACGCACAACCCATAGCCCTACTCTGGAAATGACTGGTCGGGTACTACATTTTTCACTGCCCTTTTGGAAGAGAAGGTCCAAGATTTGTACATGTACTCTACAGTTGGGGACAAAAATAAATGACAGGTCGATTTTCGATCACCATTTCCTAATTATGGTGGTCTGAAAGCCCATAATTTCCAATATTGTCTAGATACATATCCCTTAAAATTTGTATATTTTACATTTTGTATAATCTCATCCACTGATTTATGGCCTCTTGTAAATTCTCTTATTTTTAACATGGGAAATCCTCACTTCAGCAAATCCACCTGTCATTTATTTATGTCCCCAACTGTATGAAGCATTTTGAATATTTGAATTGCTTTGAAGAATGAATACAAAGACAAGTATAAATTGCATTGGGGAGACTTTGTTCTTCGCTTTTAGAGATAGATAGGTTAGTTGGAAACTTTTCTTACCTGAACTTTCATCCAGACAAATTGGGACTGATTCATATTGTGATTCCTTCCCCAAACCAGTGATAGCAGATGTAAGTTGTAACCTATTATCTGAACTTGAATTGTCTTTACGTATAAAAGATTGTTGAGGTTGTTCATCCACATGGATTTGAAATGTCTGGGTGTTCAAAGTTTGTTGAGGGATCATAAATTTTCCCGCCTGTTTGGCCTGTACATTTTCTACACCAGTTCGCAGCCCAAACCCTCCAGCGTGCGTTGTCTGGAAAAGGACACATGCAAGTTATTGGAATTCAAAGGATTGCTTTATACGAATCCATAATGCAACATAAATTGGGACATTTGTTGTAGATTCTTTCAGAAGCGGAATTTAAATTTCAAAATGGCCGACAAAATTTTGACAAAGAACACTCACTTTTGCATGTCTTTGAGGCTGAATTCTTCCAGTTACTGCATTTGTAATAGTTCCCAAGGCTGCTCTTTTTGATGCAGGTGGCATATCTTCTCGTTTTCCTCGCCTATGTTCTGCATTTTCGAGGTTATCATTGTGTATAGACAAACCAGTTTGCGCCATATTGCCTCCGAATCCAAACGACATTTTTTGAAATTAACAACTGAATTCAACGAGTTCTACTCGACTAAAATATATAAAATCCACAAAATAGTAAAATCACATGTATATTGTACCACTATGTTCAATAAGAACACAAGTAGTAACCTATTTCGTGTCCTTTTCAGCCTTTTCTTTTCAACGCTCGAATGGCTCACTTCTCTGTTCAGAAAAACTTTTAGCTGTTTGTACGTTGAAATCCCCGCGACTGTGTAAATTGACCAATCAGATAGCGGGCTTTTCCACGTGACTTTCAAACAACCTCGTTATCGTTTATTGCGCGAAATTAGAGTTTATGTTACTGTTTCCAATTCTAGACTCTCTTAAATTTTTATATTTGTTAGAACAAATTTTATTTAGTACTTAATTTTGTAAAAACACTATAACATTTATAAAGCATAACCTGCCTTCCCCTTTGGGGACAAATTAAAAGTTAATTGGACACTGTGATTAATTGGGCATATCACTCTATCAGTAACAGTGTCATTGCATCGCCGGGCTGAAAGACAATCATCTCCCAACCAATATCATCTTATCTCTTGAGTCCAAAGTAAACATCACAGACACAAAATCAACCCATATAATATATGTGTATCATCAATATTTAGTGAAAAATAACACATGACATAAATGTTACTTGAGATCTAAACCTATGGGTATTTTAAATAAGTATGACAACAAGAAATTATTATCAGCCAAAACTTCTCAAGAATTACAACACTTGGATAAAGTGTAGGGGGAGAGACCTCGCCCGATTAGATCCTGCTTTTAGATATCAGATTGATACTAATTTTCAAGGGTCGTGTCAGATATTTGTTTGTTTATTTATCTGTATTTTTGTTACAGGTACTTTGTTTGTTTTGATAGTTTCTCAGATTTCACCTCGTGTCATCCGTGGCATGCAGTCTGTTTGTACAGAAAAATTAGCCGATATTTGCTATATTTGATTTTTGTAATAACTTGACTATCAACTTGAGTAATCTTAACAAAATATTGTGTCAATTTTATCTATATTTTTGCCTCACATCATTCCTTGTCGTGCCTTTTTTCTAAACATACCCGGCCAAAAAGCAGAAATTTTATTTCAGAAATCTGAAGATTTTTACAATATTTTAATGAACAATATATTATGGCCGGAAACTGACCCCATTTCTGGCACTCAATCACTAAATCAACTATACACTGTATCTCAAGCGGGCACTGTACCGAGGTGGTCGGGTGGTTGGCGGGTGGTTGTGGCGGGAGGGGGCTGAGGTGGAGATGGGATGCACTCGTGTGTGGATATTTATGCTACATTTCATTATTTATTACAATGTGGATCATACTCACATTACATGCATTAGGGGGTCTTCCATCTTATTTAATGTAGGGCTACGATATTTGTTATAACTTAAAATAAAACACACAGGCCCGTAGCCAAGATTTTTCAAGTGGGGATCGACTGTTTTTGAAAATGTTCAGTTGAAATAAACATACTCTTCTTCAATTGATTCAATTTGAATATAATAAACAATAATGTTTTTCTATAAACTCGATTATCAAATGAATCAAATTATGATCTGATGTTCCAAATCGTGATCAGACTGTCATATTAGTGTCAGCTTTAAAGATATGACCTGCCTATGCAGCGATGCTCAGAGGATAGCAGGGGCGTAGTCAGTCATTTTCTTTGAAAAATATGAAATTGCCACCTTGCATAATTATAAAAAACGTTTAAGCGTATTATTTTAACAAAGTTAGAAAAAAATATATCAGTATTAATTATCAATCCAATTTACTAACCTACCGCGGTGTTAACTGTAAACTATTTCCCCAAATCGTAAAGGCGCCTGCACCTTTAATTGGTAGGGTGGTGGGCTAATTTGAAAAAGTAGGGTTTTGTGAATTTCTATTTATGTTTCAGTATCTCACCCGAAAATTAAATATCTTAAATAATTAATTTGAATTTGCTCGATAATCATTTATTTTCTGAGACAATAGGGTATTTTACATCGGATCATATACATAAACTGTGCGTAGTACTTTATGTTTCATATGTCTGCTTATGGGTTTCGAGTTTTGTATTTTGTCTTTATTTCACGAAATGAAAAAAAAGTCATTTGAACACTTCTTGCCGGTTCATTAAACCCTCTGTCGTTTGCAAAAGAAAGGGATGCGGTTCAATCGTGATGGCCATTATAACCATTTCTCATTGTACTACTGATGGGGTCTACCCCAATAAAATGTGGCCGTTGATTTTTCAAATCACTCTCACTACTACTTGTGTATTGAAATCTTGTAGTTGAAAAATGTTGTCAGTACTGCACAAGCCAGTGGATTTTGTCTAAAATAACCACCACTCCAGCTTATTTTCAACTACAAGATTTCAATGCACAAGAAGTTGTGGGGGTAATGGGGTCATATACATGAAATATTAATATATTCCATTTTTGGAACGGGGGGGGGTTGACCGTGTCTCATGCTACCTATTGTTTATTCAACCATGATTCAACCAAGAAAAGTATTGTTTATTTCATATTAAGTTGGCTGTCTTGGGATCATTTCATTTGATTGGTTTCAGGGGCAACATAAAAAATCCCCGGAGCTGCAAACCCAAACTTCCAATAATGCACAACAGGTCCCCTGTCCTTTCCGGTGTGAAAGAAATGATGGTGCCCCAGGGATGATGGTCCCCTTTCTTAACGGCCCTTACTGGCCCTGATTGTGGATAAGATAATGAGGGAAGACCATAAAGACTTACTTAAACAATTCTTAATTTTGATTTTATGACATCATATTTGTTAAAAAGGATTAATGACATCCTTGGTTCAGTTGCTTTTTTTATTGTTATTGAAGTAAAATAAAAATAAAGATTTCCAATGTGGAAATTGCCTCGAGTTCATGTGTGCTAAATTCAAAAACAAATAGTAGATCTCGAGTGTTCAAATCAAGGGTTAAAGTTATTATCGAAAACTTGTGTGGGGTACTAGTGACTAGAAAATGTAGCATTATACACAGCTTTACATTCAATTAACACAAGACGTTTCTATGTTTATCCATTAGACATTTTAACAGTTAAGTATTCATGTTTATGCCTTATCAATGTTAAGTAGCTACACTCTTCCAAGACTCCTACTGCAGAGGTATCAGATGGCAAACAAACTGGCTTAATCACTGATGATATGGAAATTCTATACGGCTAGTGTAGCGGTATACGCTGCCATAGGAGATTTCTTGATTTGAAGAGTTGTATTTAGGTCACAGATCCGGTGCCAGATCCAGCCCCTATTGGTAGTAGGCTCAAAGGATATATGGCACAGAGGAGCTTATCTGGCAGAAGTCCGTGATTTAGGTCACCATGTAAATCAATGGAGAGTAGGACCATAATTTGATAGGACCTCCTAGTACCCTTTACACCGGTGCAAAAGGGTAGGTCCTATCAATTTATGGTCCTACTTTCCATTGATTTATATGGTGACCTCTTTCTCTTATTATCTTATACACAATAAGGGCCAGTAAGGGCCGTTAAGAAGGGGACCATCATTCCCGGGGGACCATAATTTCTTTCACACCGACCGGAAGTTAAAAATTTCGCTATAGCGAGCTAGCATCATATAGCTGTTCTCCACAAGAAACAGCATGGCAAGTTTAGCTGAACAGATTTCTCAACTCACAAACACTGCTCCTAAACTAATAGATCCTGAAGATGATGTTGCTGAAGGTAAGCTAACAGGAAATTAAGTTCCTCATTTCTGTATGGTTATGGCGAGCCTTCAAAAGACATGTAATTTAGTCTCTATGATTAGTACCCTGTACAAATTTTTAACAGATGCACCTTTTTCCTTTTTCCATTTAGCTATTCTACATCATTAAAATGTTTTATTACACTTTTTATAATGTACATCATTTTCATTTTTATTTGTTTCCCAGTTTGGCTTACATAATTTATACTTTGAGACACTTTGTAACATCAATAATAAATGTAACTAACAATATGCCATTTTTAAATATTTTAGCTTGTGATAAGACATACACCCACTAGGGTGTCATTATCACTTATATGTATATATGTTTATATGATTTTAATAAATAAAAAATAAAAAAAAAAAATAAAATAAATTATTGTCAAAAATATTATCTGGAAATTATGTATCATCCGAAATTTTTTATTTTTGAATAGATGTCTAGGTCTAAATAATTATGATCAGAATTTGAAGAGATTGGCTTTGCTTGATATTTACTAAATCATCTTTGTTTATGCTTTTTCTCTAGCCAACATTTATCGCATCCTACGACCCCTTTAGATTGTGGTCGTAGGCCCGATTCATTAGTAAGCCTGTGTTTCTACAATGTCGGAGAATGAACTATGCATTGTACACATAAATGACCTACCTCGATACATTCCTGAGTATTTTAGAATTCTTTTCATATAGTTGAATCTCAAATTGTATGGGTTTATCGGCAGAACGAAGATATTTTCGTTTTTGATAGCAATATTTGCGTGTAGGTTCAACCGTCAAATTCCTCCATTCAGTTCCCGGCATGCACCAGTCATAAGGGAAATCCCTGGGGAATTCCCCTTCCGACATTTTGAAAATTGCTGAGATATTTCCGATGTAAAAACTAAAATCTCTTCGTTCTGACGATAAACCCATACAATTGGCGATCTAACAACATAAAAAGAATTTTAAAATACTCTGGAATGTATCGAGGTAGGTCATTTAATAGCGCAATGCGTAGTTCATTCTCCGACATTGTAGAAAGACAGGCTTACAAATGAAACGGGCCTACGACCACAATCTAAAGGGGTCGTAGGATGCGATAAGCCAACATTACTGACTTTAAGGACAGGGTGCATGTTGGGAAATTTTCTGCATTCCTCAATTGAGTCACATGTTATTTTTCAAACATGAATCACTCCTTCCCCACATTGTCTACATCTTCCAAGTTTGCACAAAGAATGCACTTCTGTGCCTAGAAAAGACTTGTGAGAAGGTTTGTTTTGTAAAATGTATAAAAAATGAGAAAATTCAGTGAAAAAAATTTCTGAAAATTTTCTGATTTTTTTCACTGAATTTTCTTGTTTTTTATACACTTTATCAAAACATTCTTGACAATGCTATATTATATTGCAAGGCCTGTCATGACAGTGGTAGTGTTAAACCACGATATGACCGTGACAATGGTTATAACCTTTTCAGCCCTCTGAAAATGTGTCTGAAAAAAAGCTAAAAGTAGGAGCTTAGGAAAGGTCAATGAACAGAATCTTTTGAATTTTCAGAAAATGTGCCCAATAAATTGCTCTAAATGATACAATCTTTGAAATTTTTGGAAATTGTCTGAAACAAAAATGCCATGTTACTGTAAAGAGTAGTTTAATGAAATAATTTTGTTATAAAAAATCGGCAAAAAAATTTATCAGTTTTTTTATTTTCAGCCATTTTAGTTAACATTGATTTGTCCATCTATCTCGCGAAATCCACTTTTGGACCATTTGCCTTAAAACCTCTGTCAATAGGATTCTCGTTTTAAATTATTTTTGTTCAACATCAATGTAGAAAACTCCCCTATGACTCCTGGTTCAAAAGCTTGCCTATTTTCAAAAAAGGTCGCCACTTTTTGTCTTGCGAAATTCACTTGTGGCCCATTTCCTAGCTTTACAAATAATTTCAGGTGTCCTGCATTGTAAAAAGTCATGTCACTGTAAAGAATAATTATATGAAATAATTTTGTTACAAAAAATCGGCAAAAATTACATCCATTTTTTTTATTTTCTGCCATTTAAGCCATCATTCATTTTGAATGTTTGAGCAACACCATGTGAGCCCAGTACCCATGGTACTATTTTTATTTCATTTTATCTTTTTCTATGAATGATATCAAATTGCCATAGCAATGAATAATACCAATTTCTGGATAGGGTTAAATGTGTAGGAAAAGAGGTGTAAGGAAAGTGGTGAAAACCTTTTTGAAACAAGTGGAATGCAAAAAAGGTTAACTTAGACGTATTTCTGAGGTCATATCGTTCTCATTTTGACATAATAAATGCTGCTTAAAAAGGGTACATACTAACTATAGGACATTATGAAAATATAGGTGAATTTCATCTGAAATACTTGAGAGTTGGTGAGTTAACATAACTTTGGATGATCTTTCCAATGGTATATCACACTAGGTACCATCTATTAAAGTTTTAGCTGTAGCAAGGGGGACGTGACATATTTGACACCTTGTATATTTGAATGTTATTATTAATTTCTAAATTATTTTATGTCTAGAAACAAGCGCAGTTAGAATCAATGATGCAGAAGCTTATCACCAAGACGACGGGGAAGATCTTCAACAAACAAGTTTGCGACGACAAAATATTCAGTTATTATCTGAAGGTGACGTGAAGTACTCAGGAAAGAAAATATCACGCAAGAAATTAAAGTCTGGTTTTGGTGAAATATCAGGTAATTCAATAACTGCAATAAATCTAGATATACACATCCTCCAATCTCAGGGCTTCAAAATCCATAATATATTCTTTCTTTTTACCCCCTGCAATAAGCAGTTACCATTTCCCCGATTAAGAACTCGCAATCTGATTGGCTGTCGCAACACTGCGACAGAAATCATGTGTACGTCATTGCGCATAATTAAATCACGTGATTCAGTTAAATTGGGCGCTTCCAAATTGGTTATAGCAGGGGGAAGAAGGAGGTACAGATTCTGGACACCTGCTTAGGAGGATGTCTTTTCAAGTCCTGTTTCTTGTAGTCTACCTCTAAAAATGGTTCCACTTGTGAGGTCTTCCACTGACAGAGCTTCATTTAACATTAAGTCAGTTAGACTTGGAACTTTGAAAAGTTTTCCACTTCTAAAGGTGTTCCACTTCTAGATATGTTCCACTTCACAGGTTTCACTGTATTTAATCAACCTCCAAGCTTAAAATACTATTGACACAAGTTTTTACTGATGCTGCTAAATAATTTGTTTCTTGAATATTGATTTGATAATGAGACACTGTCAGTGTAATGAGTGTTTGAGGTGCTGTGCCCCACCGAGATTTCTATGTGAGGCGAGCATTGAATGTTGAATAATGTAATAATCATCCATCCAAACTTAATTCTTTTATAAGATGATGAACTTGAATCTGACAATGATGATGATGACAGCTCTACAAGAGATGATGATGATGACATCGCAAGTATGGGCGCAGAAAGTGATAAGGTGGCCTCTGATATGGATGATTCTGATGGTGATGAAGAAGATGAAGAACTTGATGATTTCAAGGCTCAGATGAAAAGAACATCAACTGACTCTAAGACAGAACTAAGGTAAATATGTGTATACTGTAGAAATTAATCTGAAACGTAGGATCAAATCCCATGCTGAGAGCTGATGTGAAAAAGTCACTCCATCCTGGTCGGAATCGAACCCACAACCTTCCGATTGCATTCCAGATGCTCTTCCACTTGAGTTATGGAGCGAACTGACTCACTTACATCAACATTGCATATATGGCATCACAGCCATGACATGCTTAGTTTCCTGGACCCATTATTAAGTTTTAAACTTTTAAACCCGCCTTTCCAGGTTGTCAGTCACACTATTCAATCATGATGTCACATGGTCTTTCCCATTCTCATTAGATTTATTCTCAGACATATTTCTAACTATTAAGGGCCATATGAAATAGTTGTTTGACTAACATTTCTATAAAAATGCATTTTTGAAATAACTAATATAACCCTACTCACTTATTCAAGTAGGATTTCATGGTTCTTGTACAAGTAAACTCTTGAATACTAATCATCCAAGTCTCAACCTTACTATACAAGTAGAATTTCATGGTTCTTGTACAAGTAAACTCTTGAATACTAACCATCCAAGTCCCAACCTTACTATACAAGTAGAATGTCATGGTTCTTGTACAAGTAAACTCTTGAATACTAACCATCCAAGTCCCAACCTTACTATACAAGTAGAATGTCATGGTTCTTGTACAAGTAAACTCTTGAATACTAACCATCCAAGTCCCAACCTTACTATACAAGTAGAATGTCATGGTTCTTGTACAAGTAAACTCTTGAATACTAACCATCCAAGTCCCAACCTTACTATACAAGTAGAATGTCATGGTTCTTGTACAAGTAAACTCTTGAATACTAACCATCCAAGTCCCAACCTTACTATACAAGTAGAATGTCATGGTTCTTGTACAAGTAAACTCTTGAATACTAACCATCCAAGTCCCAACCTTACTATACAAGTAGAATGTCATGGTTCTTGTACAAGTAAACTCTTGAGTACTAACCATCCAATTCAAGTCCCAACCTTACTATACAAGTAGAATGTTGTGGTTCTTGTACAAGTAAACTCTTGTCTACAGTATGTACAATACTACACTACTAACTAAATGCTAGACTATATGATTATATAAAATTATATTAAACATGCATATTTTGTAGCTTTGATGCTGATGGTGACTTTGGACAGTATGGAGATGAAGATGACATGAGTGGAGTATCTGATGACGACAGTGATGAGGAAGATGATGAAGAAGATGAAGAGATGACCAAGCCAAATGATACAAAGGGTAAACTTCTTGGTTTTTCCTTTGGAAATGATTGATTGTAAAATAGTTAATATGATGAAATGATTTATGTGTAACTCGTAATATTTCAATGGATTAGGTTTCAACTGCCACTTAATTAGATTGATATTAATATTCACAATATCATTACCCAATTTTCAGATGAAGATGATGATGATATTGAAAAATTCTCTAAATCAAATATCGAAGATGAGATAGCGAAAGGTAAAGCGGCCAAATGTCAGCTAAATGTTTGGGACCAGCTGTTGGAGACGAGGATAAAGCTCCAGAAAAACCTGGTGATTGTCAATCAACTGCCACTTTGTGATACATTGGATGAGATCATAAAAGAAGGAGGGGATGATGTAAAAGATGCCTCCACACAAGGTAAAGGAATTAAAGGGAATTAAAAATTAAAGTGAATTGAAAATTAAAGGGAATTAAAAATTAAAGGGAATTGAAAATTAAAGGGAATTGAAAATTAAAGGGAATTAAAAATTAAAGGGAATTGAAAATTAAAGGGAATTGAAAATTAAAGGGAATTAAAAAATTAAAGGGAATTAAACATTAAAGGGAATTAAAAATTTAAGGGAATTAAAAATTAAAGGGAATTTAAAATTTAAGGGAATTAAAATATGGTGACCTTGGCATTGTTGCTCAAATTCTGTTTAGCTTACCAGTATTGCCATCTTTTGAGAATTTGAAACATATGCAATAAAACCTGTTAATGTGAACACCCCTGGAAGTAAAGTATATAGTAAAATATATGGAAGGTCCCTTGGCATTGTGGTATCATATTCTGTTGAACTTACCAGTGTTACAAGCTTTTGAGAATTTGAAACATATGCAGTAAAAACTGTCAATGGGAACACCCCTTGGAGTAAAGTATATAGTAAAATATATGGAAGGTGCCTTGGCATTGTGGTATCATATTCTGTTGAACTTACCAGTGTTACAAGCTTTTGAGAATTTGAAACATATGCAGTAAAAACTGTCAATGGGAACACCCCTTGGAGTAAAGTATATAGTAAAATATATGGAAGGTGCCTTGGCATTGTGGTATCATATTCTGTTGAACTTACCAGTGTTACAAGCTTTTGAGAATTTGAAACATATGCAGTAAAAACTGTCAATGGGAACACCCCTTGGAGTAAAGTATATAGTAAAATATATGGAAGGTGCCTTGGCATTGTGGTATCATATTCTGTTGAACTTACCAGTGTTACAAGCTTTTGAGAATTTGAAACATATGCAGTAAAAACTGTCAATGGGAACACCCCTTGGAGTAAAGTATATATTAAAATATATGGAAGGTGCCTTGGCATTGTGGTATCATATTCTGTTGAACTTACCAGTGTTACAAGCTTTTGAGAATTTGAAACATATGCAGTAAAACCTGTCTAATGTGAACACCCCTGGGAGTAAAGTATATAGTAAGATATATGGAAGGTCCCTTGGCATTGTGGTATCATATTCTGTTGAATTTAACAGTAAAAACTGCAAACAGCCCCAAGACCAGCCAAAAGCATTAACTTTTTAAAACACCAATGTTATTTATAATGACCCCTCATTGATATCAAATTAAGTGTTGATTTTGCATTGATGACATTTCTTAATGTGAAAATAAATGTACTGTGTGGGAGGTTAAAAAATCAGCCATTCATTATTTACACTTGGCAACAATTGAAATATTTGATACATTTCAGCCGTGAAAGGTCTTAAGAAGTTACTAGATGCCTTAGTCCAGTTACAGAACACACTGATGCTACAATACAAGGAGACAAAGCACATCGCTCTGGGGACACAAGGCAAAGAGTCTAAACCTAAAAAACAAAGGTGAATATCATTCATTTTTATCTCAGCACTGATTGGATAATTGTTTTAACGACAAGCACTGTTCTCTGCTCAATGCTCATAGAGTTGAACTGCGATTCACTCTAAATTGTAAAAATAAAGGCACAGATTTGGATGAAAATTGTGAGATATTCCCTGATATACCCAATAGCATTTTAAATTGACTTCATTCTATAAAAATCCAGGTAATTATCATGTTGTATTCATGCAGTAAATTGCATGTTCTGTGATAATTAACACACAGTGCTTTAAGATAGTTAAAACCTCTGTTTTCTTCAATTTATAGTTTATCTGATGAAGAAATTACAAGTGAGTCGGAGGATGAGTCTGACGCAGAAACAACCAATCATAAATCAAAGTCATCAACCTTGAAACGGAAAATAGCTCTTGATGATTACCCACAATTCCTTTCCAAGCGACATGCAGATTTCAAAGTTTACAGGTAACTTTGTAAATTATTATATTACCCTGCGCGCATAGTCTAGTTATAAACTACCCTCTGCCTAGTACAGACTATATTGCAGTTTAGTAGCCCCGCCTCAAAGATTGGTGCCTGTGACAGCCCAGGTAATAAATCATTCCAAATCTTCCACGCTGACCCTTTCTCAACCAATCAGTGAAGTGGAAGGAACACATGCTAAATACTTGCTCATTAACTATGCGGTGATGTAAGAGGAAATGACCATATAGAAAGTCGTCCGTATTTCGACGACGATCTCGGTGAGATCTCGGTGAGATCAGAGATCAGAGATCAGAGATTTATTGTAAACTGAAAGAGTGAAGACGAAGCTCTCTTTTAAGAAGTGAAGTTGAACGAATGCAAAGGGTATTATTATATGCAATTTAATTTTAAAACAATTGTGCCCCATTGTTAAAATATAAGATGTTTTATAATGATAAAATGTACTTAGTACTGGTAGGAGATTCTGTTGACAATTTAGGGTGCCATGAAATTGTAAGGGATATTTTTAAAATCTCAGCTTGTTTTTAATTAAAGACAATAAATCTAATTGGTCAAATTCCATTCCTTATTAATTTTTCTTGGGAGTTAGAAATACAGATGCAATTAAATATCATGTAAACATATGTACAATGTATGTAAAATCAGAATCACAACAAACGTGTACATATATAAATATATAATATTGTATATATAAAAGTTGAAAAACTGTTGGAAAATGTTTTGCATTTTATTTTTCCCATTTGCTTGTTTAGGAATGCTACAATACAGAAATGGTATGACAAAACGAGGCTAGCGTCTGGAAAACTTAGCAGTAAATCGTTTAGCGTCTTTGACCAGTCTGCTGTGAAACAGATTGATCAGGTTAGTTGTTCTTGCCTTATGTATTTATTCCGATTCTGTAAATCTTGCTACCTATTTGATATCATAACATTCTTACATTTTAACGGCAGAATTATGATTTAACTTTTGTGATTGTGTTTCAATGTCTCAAACCTTATTATTCAAAAAATAATTACTTCAGATATTTCGACTCAACTAGTACTGTGATCATGACTGTTGTAGGTAGTCAAAACGTCTGAAGTAAATAATATTTGAATAACAAGTTCTGAGACATTAAAATACAATCATAAATCATACTTACCCAATTAAAATTAATTTATTAGTTATTTTCAAAAACTTATTTCAATTTTGTTTACAAACATCGCTGCCTGTAAAGTATAACATCATAAAGCTGGCCTATATACTCCAGTTTTTTTTGGGGTAGAAAAGTGTAAGAATCTGGTTTGTTTAGTTTGATGAATGTAAAAATAGCTGATAATGTGGATTTTTAGGAAATTACAAGCTGTTACAAATTGTGTAGTATTTCAGAGACAGCTTTTTTGTTTGTATGTATTTTCATGAAAAAAGTTCTTTTTAGATATTATCAGATAAACCACACCTGGTAAAGCGCACCCAATTGAAACGCAGCCCCTATAGAGTGTTGGGAGATCCATTAGAGAAACCAGCAGATGCCGTAAAAGATGAAAATTTACAGGTAAACCTATTTTATAATGAAATATTCGCAACAGACAAGTGAATGTAAAAAGTGGAAAAATATTGGGATTCGGCTAATCATTTCTAAAATTATTCCATGATAAAAAGATATTCCCTTGCCTAATAAATCATTTTCTGGTATCAATTCGAGTTGTTAAAAGTCAAACCCAATCAGGTGTGAGATATTATAATAGGTTAATATATATAACGGTTAATGTGCCCCATATAGGCTAGTATAAGGCAGAAGAAATCATATGGAGTCCTAACTCATAGACAGTAGTAACCTTGGCCGCTAAATTCACTGACATCCACCTGTGTATGCGCCAAATAGCTGCGAGCTTTGTGCATCTCAAATTAACCCTTAATGTGTTTCTCCCATACTTACAGGCTAACATTACACAGAAATACTGTTTGAGTCTTATCTCATAGATAGTAGTAACTCTGGGCAACCAATTCACTCTCTTCCACCTATACATAGCCTGGGAACTTTGTGCATCTCAAATGACCCCTTAATGTGTTTCTCCCATACTAACAGGCTAACATTACACAAAAGAACCATTATGCCCCAACTCATAGACTCATAGACACTCAGACTGCTAGGTTCACTGTCACCCACCTGTACATGCACCAAATAGCTTGGAGCTTTGTGCATTTCAAATTAACCCTTAATGTGTTTCTCCCATACTTACAGGCTAGCATTACACAGAAAGAGCAGCAAGCAAAGGAGCAAGAGTACAACACAGAGATATTTGATGATGATGATTTCTATCATCAGTTGCTACGGGAACTCATTGAAAGAAAAACAACAGATCTGCAAGATCCTATAGAACTCAGCAGGTTTGTAAATGACAGCTCTGAAAATGGTGTACAGTAAAACCTTTCTAATCCTACATTTAATCTGAACACCAATGGGACTGGCCAAAAGTGTTTGGATTATCAGGTGTTCATTTTTCAAGGTTTTATAAACTTAATAGTCAATGGAAGATAACAAAATTGGGACTGAGAAAAAGTGTTCACAATGAGAGGTGTTCAGATTTGGAGGTGTTCAGATATACTGGTTTTACTGTATTCCCATGAATATAATAATTTATCCCACGATTAATGTGTTATCTGTACAATAACAGCTATTGATATTTCTGATATTATTGAAATCCGTGTGATATTTTCCAGAAAATCGTTTATCAAACTCATATGCGTGTGATATTGTTTATCTCACGCATATCCGTGTGATATCACATTTGCATTTCGCGCCACAATATTGTTGGAAATTAGGTCAGATAATTCATTCTCTTTTGAGAAAATAGGTCCGTTAATCTGTTTTCTTTAAGTTTCATTGCTGTATTGAATTACGATTGTGTATATAATTTGATTATAAGGCTGCTAACTAACGATTAAAAATGGTATTTATGACGAACTATATCATGTTATTTACTTTTAATTGTTAAAATAAAGTGTTTCAAATATTCAATTGATATTCTAATTTCTAGTTTATATTGTCTGCCAATGTCCTGGAAATTGGATCATAACATCACAATGTGATTGTAATCATGGGATAAACCCAATATCACATAATTTCTTGTGATATCATTTTATCGCCTCGTAGATATCAAATATCAACACTCATTCGCTTCGCTCACTCGTGTTGATATTTGATATCAACTCGGCGATAAAAATGATATCACTCAAAATGATGTGATATTCTGTATATATTAAATGGCTATTAGAAATAAAAAACAACGTTTCCCTGAACACTTATTTCAGGGCATATTATTTCCTTGAAACAATAAATCCTGTGTGCCTTACATTTGGTTGCTAAGTAACTTAAAATTGAAAGTGGCAACCAAAAATTAGCTTCCTAAATGAGTTAAGTTTTTAGAATATTATTGAAACGGCAGACTCAAAATATGATTGTTGAATTTTTATTTATTCGTTATGCAATCTTGTAATTTATTTACAGACAATGGCTAGAGATTCAAAAACTACGAAACAAGACTAAGAGGAAAGTGGATACAAGGGCTAGCAAGGGGAGGAAAATAAGGTACACTTTGCTAATAAATGTCCAAATTGTTGTATACTTGCACAAATAAGTGTATGTGGCAATGAGTGATAAACAATAGAGAATAATTCAAGGGTCAGAACGAGGCTAAGGCTGCACCGTAGCGCCACCTATGATAACACAATCAGTGGGTTATCTCAACTGGATAAAACACAATCAAAATTTTGCATGTTAATGCCTTGTTTTTATTTTGTTGGAACACTTGGTTTTAACTGAGGCCTTATTCATAAATGCTAGCAATTTTAGCTATTGACTGCTTACTGATTCAACTTTCCAAATATGTCACAAAATGTCATATCTATTGACTGTTTCGTTGATGATTCAATGTCACTTTTCATGGAATATTTCCCGTATCTAATACTTGTGTAATGACCATTCAGAAAAACACATCAGGATGGAAAATATTGAATTTAAAATGTTTCGCCCTGCTTACCTAGATTTCACAATACATGTATGTAATGTTCCATTTTCAGATATGATGTCCATCAAAAACTTGTCAATTTTATGGCTCCAGTTGATAACAGCAGTTGGACTGAGGAATCCAGGTAAATATACAATTAATGTTAACAAGTTATATTTAATGATGACTTTGATAGATGGCATATTTATTGGTAGAATTTAATTCTTCTATTGATTCTACAATTCATCACGGGTGTTAAGCTTTGATGATACCATGAGCACATGCTTTAAGGATCCACATTGTTTGAACCTACCGCCGTGCTCGCTAATACATTAAGCCCATTGACCCAGTCCATGCTACTGCCTAGCAAGCTCATTTTATCATCGGGTCTGCTTTACCCCTGTGATTCATGATCAAGAATTTTACAAAAGTAAATATAAAATGAACACATTAACTAAAACTAGGCTGACAGGTGTTCCACCTATTGGTGATGATTTAAATTAAATTTCTGCAATAATTACACTGTTTAATTGTCTTGTAAGCGTTTAAGTTTAGTACAAACCATTGCATGCATCTGTGCATTGTCTATGTACTATACAGCATATTTAGAGGAAAGTTACTTATGGCATTTTAATCTGTATTTCAGAAATGACCTGTACAGTTCTCTATTTGGAAAAAGACAAGAAGGAATAGACAATGATGTAAACAGATGACAATGATGTAAACAGATGACATTGATGTAAACAGATGACATTGATGTAAACAGATGACTATGACACAAACAGATGACAATGACAGAAACAGATAATAAAAAGATAATATGAACTGTATATGTGGTCTAATGTGGATACGATGGGCAGTACAGGGTGTCCCGAAAGTATGGGGCCCCCCCTAGGCAGACATACAACAATGTTCCCATAGTATAGATATTGGTACAAGACATTGGAGATGAGGTCCTAATATGGATAATTGAATGAAACATGAAGTTATTATCGGAACATTTTCTTGAATGTTGATTATTGTTACATCATGTATACAAGGCAATTCTGTATACATATATCTATATGGTATATATCATTGGTATACCCATATATCATACAATTGTAAATGGACAGAACCACTTTATTTATAGGAATAAAAAGTTGATATATTCACTCCATTATTGCTGTTATTTATGAACTGAAAGGTGAAAAATTGTCTCATGATAAAATGAGCGGGAAAATGAGACGCAAGGCAAATCAGATGATCAATCTGTCACATCTTTTTGTTCCAAAACCCATATGAATGTATTTTCAAGAATCTTTTATTGAGTAGATATCGCATAATCCAGTTTTCCCTAAGCCAGACCCATCTTTTCCCATTTGTTTATATCAGGAATGATTTTTCATATATGCTATATGATATATGCATAATATAAATACAAATTCAAAATAAACAGTCCTAAAGATTGGGACCAATATCTCTCATCTCTTGTGAGTTTTGGAATTTTTTGTTTTGAAATAAGACCAAAATTCACTATCCAAATGTGTTGAAGTGAAGAAAATGGCAGCTGTTTGAATTCGAATTTTGTAATCATGACATGACCATATATGGCAAAAATATCGATGTTGCACTCTGGGAGCCAATCCTTGTTCTCTTCCCCAAATATTACACATTACTATATGTGAGACAATTGGCCTGTGTGTCAATTGAACCTGAAAAATAAACTATCAAAAGACCACATAACAATATTATATGGTAAAATAAATTGGTATTATTATTATAGATTAAAAACATTTGTTTATATTGGATTGTTGGGGTTTGGCAAACTTTACGCCAGGCCGCTTTTATCTTGATGCTTTCCAAGACACGTTATTCTCAAAAAAATATACTCACAAAACTCTCTAAATTACCCAAGGCTACAGGATTACTGCACATAGAGTTTATCTGAATATACAAATGTTTTGCATCTAGTATTCTTCCATATAATATTTTTCTATTTTGTAGTAAAACAAATGTATAGACTAATTTCAAAATCCCGGGAAATTAAACATTTGCAAAAAGCACAGCAGTACTGAACGAACAGTACCTTGTGAGCATGCGCACATTGTACTTCCGGCAAATTTCGAAAAAATAAAAAAATCCCCAAAATTTAATATTTCGCTAACTATATCAAAAATACTATAGCAATAGCCCCATATTTTGGCCAAGATGTCGACAAGTGGTGGAAAAAGTAGGGAAATTTACTTTCAAATGAAAGCGAAGACCGTAGCAACGATTGTTCTATCTCTTCCGGTTTTTGGATTTATCACTTGTGTTTGGATGTCGATAAAGTACAACTTCGAGGCATCTACAGCTACACATTGTGGGGTAAGATTCATAATTATTTTGCAGAAGAAATACATCATTTTCATCTGTGTCAAATCATGCATCTCAACTTACTTCGCACATCGATAACTTACCCTCCTTTGCTGAACTCTGTGTACTCTCCAGACACGAGCATCTTCCACAGATTTTGACATACTTACTTATGTGTCATTCTTAAGATCAATTAAATATAATGCCCTACAGTACATTTTTTATATTTTTGTAGGTACCAAACTTTTTACCATCAACCAGTTCTGCAATAGGAGGATTCACACCACAGCGTTATATCTGGCGAATATGTATAGGTCTACATTGTGCACCCAGGTTCATGGTCGCTGTTATATATTACAATTTCCACATGGCACAGTCAGGGAATAAGGGTGGCACATATGGCATTGCTGTTCTCGTTAATTGTGCCCTGAATGTCCTGGAGAATATCTGCCTCATATGTCTATCAATGGTATCATCTACAGAGAATTATTGTAAGTTGACTTAATTACAGAATTTTTGTAAGTTAACTTATTAATGTTAATTAATGTCAGTTGATGCAATTACAGAAAATAATTGTTCACTTAACTCTTAGTTGACATACTATACTTAGAGTCCATTTCACTGCTTCAGTTCGTCAGTAGAACGGCAAAAATAAGAAATTGGGAGACCATTGTGCAATAATATATGGAAAAGTATATTCATAATGTACATGAATGACATTTGTATATTTCAGATTTTTTAGTTTTTTGTGCAATAAGCCTGTGCCGTCTTGTAATTTGAAGAATTTCAGCCATGTTAATCTTATTGAAAATAACATGGCAGAGAAACATCCAAATATAAGAGGCCACACACTTTATAAGCCAAACTCGAAGCAATCCAAGATATACAAATGTCATTCATGTACATTATAAATATACTTTTCCATATATTATTGCACAATGGTCTCCCAATTTCTTATTTTTGCCGTTCTACTGACGAACTGAAGCAGTGAAATGGACTCTAATTGATAAAGTTTGTTAGTCATTACATGACATAATAAAAGTTTAATTTTTTTTATTGGATGTTTATAAACTGTAGGTATATTTCAGCCTTCCATGAAAAAAGCTTCATCGGGTTTCTTATATGCTCAATGGTGTATATGCTGCTGACTCTATATATCTACAAATGGGGAAGGCAGGGTCGCTCTATGACATCACAGGTAGGTCATATATATAGTTGTGTACATAAGTTTAGGAGTATTGAAAATTCTTTTTTTTCAAAAAATGTCCAAAACAGCTTTTTTATTCATGAAAAATAAGGTTTGAATGGTAGAAATTGTTTATTAGAAAATATTTTCAAAATTTGCATGGAGCCTTTAAATGACTTCTAATTGCTCCTTTCTTAATGGCGATCGTGTTAGAAATAACTGCCTCTTTAATATTTATTTTTCATTTATAAAGAACAATGCAGATCTTTGAATTTCAACCTTAAATCTGAGAAGAGAGAATTTTGATTCTTAAATGCTATAACAACTCTGTTTGTTTTGCAAATTTTCAATAATATTCAATAGCCTAATAATGATTCAATAACTCTTTCTATTTTTACTTTTGTTTTCAGGAAAAGAGATCATTCCGAACTAAACTAGGACTGTTTCTATTCAGCTTACTAAGTCTGCTATTTGCTTGCTACTTTTTCTGGCGACACAACAAATTCTGCGAGTCTGGAGGTAAGAAAGCATTGAACATAAAGGTCCAGGGCATGTTTCGTGAAAAATATTTTTGAAGCATCAAAATTGAGTAGAAAATTACCCCTTGTTATTTACCCATCAGAGTACGAGTACAAACCATATGCTTGTCAAAAAGCATGTCAAGCCTGTAGCCAAGGGGGTCGTCACTCGAAAAATTCCAATGGCATCCAACTGCTCAAAATGGTGAAAACTGTATGATTTTGAAATAAGTTTTGGCCAGGGGGAGGGGTTTGACAGCACCCCAAGCCCCTCCCCCCTGGCTATGAGCCTGCATGTCCTGGACTCCTTGCTGAGTTAATTGAAGATGTTAGAAAATCCTTTCCACTCATAAACCATTGTCATTTAAGAGAAGTTAGACCTGTGAAATAACCAGGCAGAACAAAAATTTTGTCACTGAAAATTTGAGCATTTCTTCCAGTCTGGACCAGTTTTGTTTCATGTCTACAGGTCTAGGTTTACGAGTTTAAACAAAATGAAATTTTCTTGAGAAAGTCTAACATTAAGTTGTACAAGTGGCCATTCAAAGAGGCATGGTGTATAGCTGTATAGCCTCTAGTGCGACTCACCCTCAGCTTCCAACACAAGATTTTAAAGTGTTTTTCTTTTTGAAGGCTCTTCATCTAAAATTATCTTATCCATACACTGTTTCTTTTACTTTTCCAGTCTATACACTATTTGCAATGTGCGAATATACAATCATTTTGGCCAACATTGCATTCCATGGGACAGGCATCATGGACTTCAAAGGAACTCTATTATATGACAATACTTTAAATTCACAAGATTCTGTCAAATTGGACTAAGAAATAGGATATGTGACAATAAATAATTTTTAGAAGTACAGTATTAGGAAATAGCAAGCAGGCAAAAAATGGATACACTCTAAACTAATGATATGAGGCATCAAGTTAAAATTAAGATATTAAAGTATCTCACTTTATAAAGTATCTCATTTTAATGTTATTGCCTTTAGTTGCCTGATACCTTGCCAAATTACATTAAATTGATCATGAACAGCTATTGCTATGAAGTGCTATAATTGTATAAGTCTATAGTCTATATATACGGGCCACTTAACAGCCAGTACCAGGGAAGGCATCCACGCAAACTATATATCAAATTAAAGCTTATTTAATTCTGGATAAATGTTGAAAGTTTTAAATTTCTACTCGTAATGTTGTCAATAATCTGGCACGATGATTAAGAGTCTGTATGCCCACCTTGGGCAGCTTTGGAAGCAGAAAGTCGGCTTGGGAATGATAACAGCAGATTTTGGAATATGTCAGTTTATTGTCCCCATTGACAAAATATTTTGAACTATGAGGCTTGTATTGGTTGTGGATGGTGGATGGGGTCACAGCGCAAATTGACACCCAGTGTATTGTATAGTATGTCCCATTTTCCTCCAAGTAATTTAATTTTATGAAGTCAGAATTTCTTTATTTATAAAATGTACATAATTTAATTGTCATTGATTATGTAATACAAATTTTTGTGGATCATTTGTAATTGAACTGGCAGTCTAAATTCAGAGTCATTTAGACATTTATAAAGCATGACTCATACTTCTCCAAACTAAAATGCAATGTCTAAATTGAACACTTACATTGTACTAAATGTTTTTAACAATGCACTGCAGTCCATACAAGAAGTACGATATGCAAAATATACCTTACGATTGTATACTTTATGGTATTTGTACCATTAATTGAGCAAAAAATGAGCCTTTGACACTGACTGTAAAATAAATCTTTTATAATAATTTAATAAACTACTTGTACATGTATATAAATCTTTAATAAATAAACTTTTTATAATAATTTCATGTGTTATGTTCAAAGTCGTATTTTGTATATTTCCAGCATATTCTGGATTTGCCTTCTTTGAATATTGTATCATCATGTGTAACATTGGATATCATGGATCTGGCCTGGTTATTGACTTTAGAGACGTCACAATCTACGCTGTTGACGCACCAAGGACATCTAGGGATTATAACTATGAACCTGCTTGACAAAAGGACTTTACAGTTTAATGCAATTGAGTTGTGAATGAATGGAGTGCAATATGGAACCGGATTAATGTGTGGTTCAGAACTCAGAAGTGAAGGCAACCTATCTGAATATGTGCAATGCAATATGGGATAAATGTGTGGTTCAGCAGTGGAGATATCTTATACGCAATGATGTGTGGTTCAGAAGTGAAAGGATCTGATCTGAATTCTGTATATGCAATTCAATATGGGATAAATGTGTGGTTCAGAACTGAAGGCATCTAATATGGGACCAGATAAATGTGTGGTTCAAAACTTAGGCATCTGATCTGAATATGTGCAATGCAATATGGGATAAATGTGTGGTTCAGAAGTGACAGCATCTGATATGAATATGTGCAATTTGCAATACAGGATCAGGTAGATGTGTGCTGCAGCTGTGATATGAATGCATCTGATCTGAAATTTATGAAACCATTTTGATGTACATGTAGTTGACCATTCGAGTTTGGAAGTTCTGATTCTTAGCATAGGCCAGGTGAGGGTTATGAAATGGAAGGTTGCGGATATGAGTCTTATCTAATATCCAGGAAGGATAAGAGTTATAAACTGCAAGCAACTGCAAGGGTTTATCCAGAGTGATATATCTATTCCATACTTGAATATGTTTGAGGTATATAAAGCAGGTTTCAACAATTTGATATCAATAGGATATCAAGTGAAAAGTGAATGGTGGAAAATATTTTTGCTAAATTTTTACACAACAATTACACTTCCAACCATGAGATAAAACAATTGCTTTATGCTGAGTTGGCAGATACATTTTTGGGGGATCAGGATAATTTCAATATCCTGAACCTCATAAGGGATAATCTCTATATCCATTCCTGAATCTTTATTTATTATCTCAAATATCTATCATATTCTACATATCTTCAAAGAACAAAACAAAATATGATTTGAATCCATCTCGATGTAATTAAATACAATACATTTTATAGACAACATTTTACAGTATGTACAAATATTTCGCAATGTGAAAGTAAATAAACAACTTTATTTTTATATTGCTCATATTCCTGTTAAATTATGACTTGGTCGACTACACCATGTATGTACATGCAATTCATTTTACTGTTTTAATTCATAATGATCATACGCCTATATTGTATGTATGATGAGAGTTGACTATCAGCACAATAATAATATAATATTTCTGTGACATTTTTTGTAATTGGTAAAATAATTCAATGAGAAGGCATTAACATGCAAAATGTCACCACTTGCCACTTGTTACAGACACCAAACACCAACTGCCGAAAACCAGCCACAAAAAAGTTCTGAGACTAACAATTTTTATGTCCCCAATTACTAAAAAATCAATTCAACTGCGCCAGCTTAATGAAGTATGCTTTGTCATCAAATGAAAAATAGCTGATAATGCCCAATGAAGGCATTGAATCCCACAGTACATTTTCTATTTTATAGTAAAGAATGGGCTAAAACTTAAAACGTATTATGGAAATTCCCAGTAGGCACAATGATTTTTCTATGAGATCTTTAGTAATTGGTTCATGCACTCATGAATGAAATGAAGAATTAAATCAACCATGACTGTTAAGTGGAGCTACGATTTATCCTCAATAAGCCATTGAACCATATGGTATGCTTTGCTCCATTGTCTTTGGATATCAAATGACTGTTATTATTACGAATTGGTCAACATTGACCTATCTCTAACAAGGCTATACAAACAAGATGTCCTCCCATCATGCCATTCTAGGTCAAGATATATTCTTGGTCCTGTGATTTTACACATCTTTTTGTTTATGAATGATCTGAATGATAAATTATATAATAAAGCAACTGAAAACATATCTACTGGTCTATGTTATTAATTTGAACATTTTACCTTGATCTCTTGATCAAACCCATACCCCTCCACCATTCTCTCTGGGAATTGATAGGCCGAGAGTATGAATGGAGGTCACTGGCGGATCTGGGGGGGGCCAGAAAAAAAAATTGGGCTTAAAAAATTTTGGGCCCAAAAAGGGGCCTTTTTGGCCATTACTGGGCCTATTAAGGCCTTATTTTTTAATTTCAGGCCAAATTTTGAAGAAAATGGGCCTCAAAATTTCAAAATTTGGCCCAACTTTTTGGTTTCTCTGACCTGAAATTTGCCCCCCCCCCTACTTATTGGTTTCCCGATGGAGGTGGTAAATGGAGTTCAGGCATGAATGCATTCAGAGGTGTAGCGATAATCTAAATATATGTGAAAATTTAAATAGGCGAGGCAAATATTTCACAATCCATAAATCCATTTTTATATGCAAATTAATTTAGAAACCTCTTTTTATGCTAGTCCCATTGTAGGTTTCTAATCTATAACCTCTAATATCTCTCACAGGTGTAAAATAAAGAGGGGCTCAATTGAACTGTAAATCTGAATTTTCAAATTTCCTTATGTAGGACATGGACTTTTAATGTAGGAAATGGATTCCATTGGGATTTTTTTTATCACAATTGCCATTTTAATCCATTTCTTTGAAACTGAATAAAAAATTCACATGAACTTGGCCAAATGTTATAGAAAATGTACTGTTAATGTTTTGACTCCACACTCATTTATTCCATGCATAATCTTTACTTATCCTCCCTAAATCCATTCCACACTCTAAATCTTCACAAACATTCCATTTATTTAGATACGTAAACACTGCACTGGGCGAACGAGGACTTGTATTTCAATCAAAATTGTACAAACTATAATCTGATAATGCCACTTTGCTGGATCTGAACTCTTGTGATAAAATATTTTTGTTAGGATCCAAGCAAGATACTGCAGGGTTGTTTGTTTGATTAGTTATAGTTGTTTGCCACTAGGTTGATCTTCTGGCTTGGCTTCAAATGGATTTGACCAGACCCGCATACCTGAAATGAAATAATAACGTAACATAAAAACTGAATATTAAAATTCAGCATTCTCTTTAGTTAGTTTTTATAACTAAAATGTACAAAAATTCCTTAAAATGATCTTCAGTTTATATTTACCCCAAAATGCAAAATTGGCACTCTTAAATCATGGAGCACATGGTACTGTTTGTATCTACAGGACCATATTTTACCATACTGCATGGTTCTATTACTGAAATGGTACTGTACAGTATTCTTGCACATTGGCTGGTACATTTACAGTAAAACCTGTCTTAGTGAACACATCTCTCTATTGAACACCTGTCTCTAGTGGACATCCTCGCTCCACGCATACTCAAAAGACTTCAGTATAAATTACCCTCTCTGTAGTGAACAACTACCAAAACTGAACATTTTTCTTGGCAAAAAATTTTCAATATACACAGGTTATATATTGTAAGAACAGGTTGATATCCTAAAATGCCCTGATGATCAACAATAACTAAATTGGATTACCTCCTGGCTGAATATCTTTTTGGTTGATCCCTCGTCTACTCTCCTCTTGTATGTTTTCTGAAAGCATATGAGAATTAATGAGTGAAACTAGGCCTAAATGACAAAAAAAAACAATTTTATTTGTTTCACATATCTTTTTCAATATGCAGGCTCAAAATGGACATGATGTGAATAAAATGGGACCCATTGAAATACACGTGCCAAGGTGTTCAAGACCTCTGTAAATATGGCTGAAAACATTTTATTACAATTAGGTCACAGTGACATGTGTATATTTATCAAATATTTTTTTACAAGTAAAACCTCATTTCTCAGTTTCTGTGAGTCTGAAAAAACTCACATTTGATCAACAATCAATTTAAAGGGATTAGATCGTCTGGATTGTTCTCCCGGACAACCAGTTATGTCCTAATATAACTGCTCATATAGCATCATATATGCCTTAGATATGACCATATCATGAGCACAGTTTCACCAATATATTGAGAAAATCAACAGGACAACCAATGAAGAACCAAATGTTTAGAACACAATAAGTCTAAAACAACATACAGTTTTTTTTAGATGAATTTATATTGTAAAACCCTTTTAAGTTATTGAAATAACATTCCCAAAGGATAAAATTATGACTCTTCAAATTTTACAGCAATATAAATAATTGAAAAAAAGTAATATAAGTGCGCTTCTTTTATTTCAAAATGATCAAAGTATATGACTGTTATTGTTGAAATGTATGTTTTCGGAAGATTTTTCACCAGATTCGATAAATAACGATGTTTTATTGGGCATCGAACTTCCCGTCGTCAGTCTTAGCAAATACAATCAGTTGCCTGGATATTGAGCCCAGGCAGTCAATCACAGATCGGAGCACATTGAAGTGGGCTATTTCAATTTTATTTCGTACATTTGTCTTACAAAATTGATGCAGGATGAGTTCATGGCTGAGAGCAATCATCAAATTGATACAGTTAACGGATTGTCTGAAGCCTTAACATTGTAAGTCGATAGAAATACTTGTTTTACATAATATAACACGAAAATACCAGAGGGGTTACTCTAATTGTGCTTTTGGACGACCCAATCTTTTTAATAAAAATATTACTTTTTATTGATACAGTTTGAACAATACAACAGTTCATTGAATGCTATATTTTCGTTCCTGCCATATTTGAAAGTGACATTGATACCACATAGACAGTGTCAGAACAAGGTCAAATCGATCTGGTCACTCTCTAATTTGTTTTAAGAACAGAATTTTGTGAGATTGCTAAAACCAGAAATACTGTGGATGTATATGTAACATACAGTACAGTACATGGTAGTTCCAAAAAATGAAATAAATATATATCTTTCTTTCCACACTACTCTAGCCTAGACTTGAACATGGGATTTCAAGAGAAACCCATGATTCAAGTAACTTCTAAAGTGGGGAATAAAAATAGACCTCAACCATCAAAAGTTGTCACAATGAGCTAAATTCATTGTGTCTCAAACTCTCCCAAGCGGTAGAAAAATAATTCCCGTTCACTTTAAGTAGCACAATAAATGAATCCAAAGCTTCATACCTGCAAATGATGGATACATTCCTACCAAATTGAAAGAATGTTTTCATGAATTGTCATGTTTGTGATCCAAGGAGGATTGACTCCCAGAATGCAACATCAGTTAACTTAATTTACTCGTGACAGGTTTCAAAATGGCGGAACGGCATTTTGAAAGCTGGCACGTGTCATGTTGCATTCTGGGAGCCAATCCTCTTTGCGGCGTAATAGGGCTCCAAAATCACCTCAACATTTGAAGAGTCGGCATTAACATGTGAATATCCATTTCAACTTTTTAAGTTCTTATTTGTCATTATTGACTTACTAAGACGGAGAAAATAGAGCACTGAATACACGGAGGTAAGAATTTATTACATGTGCGACAGCATGTAATTTTCATACAGTGGGGGACAAAAATAAAACTCAACGTTCACAAGTTGTCACAATGAGCTAATTTCCAAGTTTCGTGTCTCAAACTCTCCCAAGCGGTAGAAAAATAATTCCCATTCACTAAAGTAGCACAATAAATGAATCCAAAGCTTCATACCTGCAAATAATGGATAAATCCCTACCAAATCGAATGAATGTTTTCATGAATCGCCATGTTTGTTATCCAAGGACGGTTGACTCCCAGAATGCAACATCAGTTAACAGAGATCACGATAGTTGAAAAAACTTGTTAGCCATTGTGGCTAAATCTTCCAAAATATTTTTAGCCAACCAAAATATGAATTAGCCATTTTGAAAAACCGTAAAAAAGGGAATTCGCAATAGAGGTGTCACGGTCCAAGAAAATTTTGGTACGGTACGGAACGGTACAAATGGTCTCAACACGTTACTTTCGGGACGGGACGGGACAGAACATTAAAAATGATGAAATGTCTGATGATGACAGTTTCACTTTTCAAAATCATATTCAGGAATAAAAAAACGTCCATTAAAATTGAATGTAAAGCATCTGCCGCCAATGTGATCGGCATTTCACATAGTCTGCACGGTGTAATATTACCAATTCGTTTACCTTGTGATATCGGAGTCCCAAAATACTTCCAAACTGCCGACTTTTTCGACTTAGATGCCGGCTCGATTTTTCAATTTCTTTCCTACATCCGGCATACTGATAATGCACTAGATTTGCGAACGACGATGAAGAAATTTACGAACAAGCATTACCATCTACCTGAAATCGCGGGTCCGCTAATAACACTTTTCAATGCAAAGAAGTGTAATCTAGGTACGAGGTAAGTGAAAATATTTCAGAACGAAATCGGAGGTGTTCCTCGCTATTTATACACGTTTTTATGCATTTTAGTGAAGGAATCTATGTACCGATATTAACCCTTTCTGTCCCATGTCCCGAACCGAAGCATCTGGACCGAAATTCGGTCCAATATCGGGAAACCGTGACACCTCTAATTCGCCATAACTGCGAAATACCTTTACATATTTTTCGCCACCTCTTTCGAAAATTCGCAATTGGCGAATGGCGAACGTCTACCGTGATCTCTGCAGTTAACCGTATTTACTCATGACAGGTTTCAAAATGGCGGAACAGCATTTTGAAAGCTGGCACTTGTCATGTAACGTTGCATTCTGGGAGCCAATCCTCCGTTCCGGCGCAATCGGGTGACAAAATCACCTCAACATTTGAAGAGTCAGCATAACATGTGAATATCCAATTCAACTTTTGAAGTTCTTATTTGTCATTAGGGACACAAATTCAACTATATTTGGACTTACTGAGACGGAGAAAATAGAGCACTGAATACACTGAGGTAAGAATTTATTACATGTGCGACGGCATGTAATTTTCATAGCTCTTGCAATTCTTTATGATCCCCACTGTAGCTATAGTAATTCTTTATGTCCCCCACTGTAGGTTGATACTGATTATTGCATCTGACTTACATGAGAGTCTAGCGCAACTTCATTACCGGGGGCTGTTATCACTCGTGTATTGTTCATACATGTCTGTTGCATGTTTCTGTGTGGTGCAGCACCTTTAAAAAGGGAAACCTGAAGTTTACACTTACGCCATTTCTCAGGATTTAAGTATGGGTCGACTGCAATTGGATACATCGCTGCTCCGACTGCACCAATTATTCCACCCCACAATGCAGCATACCTCCACCCTGTCCAACGTGACATCACATGTGCTAGGTGAAACAATAAGAGAATTTTAATCTGTCGAGGTTTGTGAGCTTCAGATTGCTTTCATATGGCCATAATCACGTAAAATGCAACTTTACAAAAACTTTCGTGATTTTCTAAATTGAACGACCTTGACCTTTATTGATGAAGTGAAGAACTACTTTATTTACAATTTTTAATGATAGCTTTATAAATTACCAATCTATTATACTTTTGTGCTTATATTTCTATTTCAATGTAATTAGTTGAAATTCTTTCAAAAGATTAGTTTTCGCGAGAGGATTTAACGAAAATTTGAAATGACGTAATGAAGGTACTGGAAGTATTCCGCATAGTGAATTGTCGATAGAATATAGGACGTGAAATAGATTTTTATTTAGAGTATGGATTGGAATATTTACATAATGAAAAGCAATGGGAATTTTAGATATATATATCATTCATGCAATCAATACAATAAAAATGTCTATAATTTTAATTATATTAAAGATTAACGCGGATGGTTATTTGTTTTCGTCGGGTGTTGCAGGTCATGTGTTGAATTTTTGAGAAATCTAAAAAATATTTCCATTTATCTCCATTTTCTGCACAAAATCTGAAGGTAAGTGAATCATGATTATATTTACATTGTAGTACAAGTATTTTAGCAACACCAAGCCGCATTGTCATCACTAGATGCTCCATGAATTACGTCTAAAATCGATGACAATTTTATTTGAATTTGACTTCGTTTTTTCATGACATGATTTTTGAATTTTCAATGATAATTTTTCTGGATCTTTTTTTGAAATTTGGATATTCAGCCTATTGGATAAAGACTGGAAAATGTTTGGTGATTAACCTTTGAAAATGAAGCACATTTATTAGATTTTATTAGAAATGTAGAAATACCCAAGTTGAATGAACAAAATTCAAGATCTTGTGATGGGATCATTTTAAAAGATGAATGTCTGTTTGCATTAAAAAAAAATGAAAAATGATGCTAGCCCAGGTCTAGATGGACTATCGGCAGCGTTTTATAAAGTTTTTTGGAACAGAATTTCAGACTTAGTGATTAATTCACTTAACCAAGGTATGCAAACAGGGCAATTATCTTGTACGCAAAGGGAAGGTGTTATCACTTTATTGCCAAAAAAGAATACTTCTCGCAATTTTTTGAAAAATTGGCGTCCCATAACGCTTAATAATGTGGATTATAAAATATGTGCCAAAGTCTTTGCAAATAGGATAAAAAATGTTGTCTCAATGTTAGTAAATGAAGACCAATGTGGGTACATTACAGGACGCTCTAGTAGCACAATATTGAGGGCTATTGATGATGTTTTAACTTATTTGGATAATGAAGATAAGCAAGGAATATTGCTATCTGCTGATTACTCAAAAAGTTATGACAGTATTTTTAAGGATTTTATGTACGACTCACTTTCAATTTTTGGATTTAGTGATTCTTTTATAAGCTATGTGAAGGCAATCAACAATAACTGTGTTAGCTATATTAATTACAATGGATGGATTCATGGTAGAATTCCACTAAATAGGGGCACAAAGCAGGGAGATCCACTGTCTGCTTTAATATATGTCATATCTTCAGAAATTTTGGCTTGTAATATTCGTCAGAATAAAAATGTGATTGGTGTTAAACTGCCGAAAGATAGCGAATTAAAATTATTGCAATATGCAGATGATACCACCATATTTGTTCATGATGAACTATCATTAAAATATATTCTTAAACTTTTTGACATTTTTGCATTAGTATCAGGATTAAAATTAAATAGAACAAAAACTGAAGCGTTATGGTTAGGGAGATGGAAGTTTAGGAAGGATACAATTTATAATGTAAAATGGAGCATTTATCCTAATAACAAATTCAAAATTTTAGGCATTTTATATAGCACGACAGAAAATGTCATGAATTTAGCTGATAATATAGAACCAAGATTTGCCAAATGTCAAAATATCCTAAAAATGTGGTCAATGCGTAATTTAACTATGTTAGGCAGAATCACACTGATTAAATCATTAGTCTCATCACAATTCATGTATTTAATGCAAAGTTTTATTTTCAATGATGACATTTTAAGAAGAATGAACACCATGTTTTTTAAATTCATATGGTCAAAAGGCAATTATAAGGAAGAGGATTTAAAATCTGTACCAGAACATGTTAAAAGGGATTTTATGGTACAAGATTACAAAGATGGAGGTCTGAAAATGATTGATATGTATGATATGCAAGTCTCATTTATTCTGAAATGGATTAAACTGATGGTTTTACCAGGTAATGGACATTGGAGATGTCTTCCAAAGTTTTACTATAGCAAATATGCAACAGAACTTTATGTATTTAAGTGCAATAGTACAATTAATAATTATACTGCTTTACCTCATTTTTACAAGAAAGTTTTACAAACTTGGGAAAATTATAAAACTGAATCTGACCAATCAATTATTTGGAATAATGAAAAGTTCAAAATAAGTGGAATTAAAATATGTTTTACAAATTGGATCGCAAAAGGTATAAATTTTGTAAGTGATATTGTAACCAATGATAGAGTAATGACATATGGCGAAATATCTAGGATTATTGGTAGGAATCCTTTGACACTAATACAATACATTGGTCTTTCAAATTGTATCAATAGAAATGTAATATTACTTTATGGTAATGTAAAAGCAAATGATGATTTCAAATTATATTTAAATGGTAAAGAGATAACATTTTATGAAACATCAGATTTTAGAAAACTATGTACAGATAAAAGAAAATTGATTTTACAGTATAATGGTAAGGATATTTCATGTGCAACTTGGCTTAGAGCTTTCAAGTGCAAAGTAGATGCCAAACTCCTAATTATTCACTGGAAAACATTACATAACATATATCCATGTAATGAGATTTTAAATCGTTTTAGAATTAGAGATAGTACATTTTGCGAGAATTGTAATGTTATTGACAATGTTAGACATAATTTTTATGAGTGTACAAAAATAAGGGATATATGGAAATTTTTTGATAATATCACTTTTGAGCAAATTATAGGAATTAATAAGTATAAGAATTATAAAGAAGTGTTAATAGCCAGGAGGGCAATACAAATCTTCAATATCGACAAAACTGGAAATATACTTGCTTATTTTGAAAAAGAAAAACTGTACAGAAATTAAACAATGTAATTAGGCCTATGTATAATGTATAATTGTATATATGTTTTATTCTTGAAATATAGTTTTTATAAAAAAAAAAAAAAAAAAAAACCTTTGACCTCAATTGTTTTCTGCTACAGTTTGGAACAGAAATAATGACACGTGGATTTGCTGAAGTGAGGATTTCCTTATCCTGTTCCCGGACTATGGTCCTGTACTGAGCCCATACATTTGCCTGTATGATTACAACTTGGGAGAATTATCTACGCCCCTTCCACTTAAGAAACCTACCTCAATGCATTCTAGAACTCAAAATGTAACTTCTAATATATTGGAACCGCCGATTGTCTGGGTTAGTTGGCAGAACGAGGTCTTTTTGTTTCTTATGGCTCTTTTGGTCGAAGTTCGATTAAGATGGCGGTTATAACGGAATTTCCCGAACTCTTCCGTAATAGCACGAACTTGGTTTTTCGTTACGTCACTTTCGTGTAAAATGGATTTGTTTCCGGTAAGGGGGAATTTCGAAAATTTAAAAGGGCGTAGATAATTCTCCCAAGTTGTAATCGTACAGGCAAATGTATGGGCTCAGTACAGGACCATAGTCCGGGAACAGGATAAAGGATTTCCCATGTTAAAAATAAGAGAATTTTCAAGAGGTCATACACATCATTGGATGACAGTATACAAAATGTAAAATATATAGATTTTAAGGGATATGTATTTGGACAATATTTGAGACTATAGGGCTTTCAAAACACCATGGTTTGGATATGGTGATAGAAAATCCACCTGTCATTTATTTTGTTCCAAACTGTATATCTGTTCTTCAGATACAATAAATATATATTTAGACCTAGGCTATATGAGTTACAGAAATATTTACTCAAGTTTTGTTTGTGATGTTTTACGAATATTTTAGAATACAGTCTTCCCTTGCACCTTTGTTTCAGTCTCAAAGGTAGACATGTTAAAACATCAAAGTAATCCATTATCTAAACTTCTTAGGTATTATAACATATGACCATAGATAGTGGGAAGTTTTCGGATATATTCTAGATGTTTATTCCAGGTTCTGTAAGATAAATCAAGGGAAAAATACCTTCTGTCACTTTAGACTTGTTCTATTTTTCCGGGATGCAGTTTTACATGTAAAAATTTGATATCATTTGATTCTTGTCAGAACTGCAACTGCAGTTCTCACGAGTCAATTTTTAATTGTTTTAAAACATATGGATTTTAGAATTTTTTTGAACAAAAATAACAGAGTTCTGCTTTAACCTTCAATCAGTTTTACTACTCTATACTTATTCCCAGATGCAGTTTTACATATAAAAATTTGATATCATTTGATTCTTAAAATAGTCACATAAGTCGAACTGTAACTTTGATTCTCGTGAGTAAATTTTTTTAATGTTTTAAAACTTCGCTCTGCAATGGTTAGTTTTCACTGCACATGCATACATGCCTTCCTGATTTTGAGGGAGCAAGGAACAAATCCAAAACGAAAAATTTCGAACGGAATGCGTGACATATACGACATTCGCGTGAAAAGTCCGAACGAAATGCGTACATTTTTTTCCCGCATTCGTATTTTTGCTGTGTAGACGATCTTTTTTAGAAATTTTTCTGCAGAAATATTTTTGCTTGACAATTACCAGGTAAAATGCGTATTTGCGTGACATTTTCTGTCACGCAAAAATAACTGGCGTGACTTCAAATTCCTCAGCAAATGCGTGACAAATACGCAAATTGCGGGACAGTTGACAGGCCTGCATTACTGTACTGTTTTAAGAAATGACATAGCTTATTTTTGTGTCTAGATGCAAAGTGTAAACAAAGAATCAACAAGTAACAAGAGTTCCAAAATAACCTACCACATATAATTTTGAATTAAAACATTTTTTATGAAAAACTGATAAGTTTTGCAGTCATAACAAATTACAATCTCCTAATTCCTAATGACAACTATCTTACTATTTTATTAACTTTGATGATTTCCCAGATCTTTAGATCCAAAATCGTCCATAATCATGTATCATGCCCTTGTACCTTCTAACAAATTATTACGAATTATGAGATTTGTAGAGAATTATAAAGCTGCTTGAAGCTAGTCGTGATATCCCAGTCTAGTGCTTTAAATTAATTGATTTACTTTGATCATATCATTTGAGCAAAACATGATGGTGACTCGACAAGTAATGGTTGGTTACTACAATCTCAAAAGCAGTTAAGCACCTTTATAGGGTAGGTATTACTATACCAAGAAATCATTCATATTTATAGATAATTTTACGGTTCAATGGCCTATCCTTACTGCTGGTGGCCACTGGCCATCACAGCCCAGGTAATAAATCAATTCAAACCAACAGTGCTGACATTTTCTAAATCAGTCAGCAAGAAAGAAATCTGCTTGAATAATTCTAATGTTGGTCAATACTTGGTAGACAATGACTGGAGGAAATTAACATACTATAAAAAAAAGTCATCTTTCTTTCGATTATAAGCTTTGGTTGCCTCTGTGTGTTCAGAGGTTTAGAGTATAGACCAAGCTATCTTTTAAGGAGCTAAGTGAAATAAATTCGAAATAGTTGTATATTATAAGCAAAAATGTTCAATGAGTTTTCGTCCATATGAAATATCTTGATTGGTTTATATTGAATTATAGGTTTAGTCTTAAAAAGAATTACACATGCAGTTTATATACCAACAGATTGGATTATTTATAGCAAAACCTCTACAAGAATATTCATAAAAGCTTGATGTATTGAATGAAGTCCACAATCTTTAATTTGAGATATGTATAAAGTAAAGCCTGCCTTAATGAACACCTCTCTAGTAATCACCTGTTTCTAATGAACACCTCTTCACATTGTATATTTTTCACTGTTAGGAGCTAACATATATTTTACTTTTAACTGTAAAATTTGAACTATTACCCCTTCAAGTAGTCAAATATACTAGCCTCTGACCATTCAAACACTTTTCAAACACCAATTTTTTTACAACTTATAATAAATATATATGCTGTTTAGTGCAGCATACAGGCTTGGAAGACCACACAGATTAGAGTATGCTTTACATTCGTTTGACTTCGCTTCTCAAAATAGAGCTAAGCTTTTTCAGTGTCTTTACTTTTTCAGTTTTCAATAAATCTGAGCTATTTAGAGTTTTGTCGTCGAAAAATGGATGACTTTCTATATATGGTAATTTTCTCTGATGTAATTGCATAATTATCATGCATGCATTTAGCATGTGTTCTTTCTAGCTCGCTGAGTGGTGTAGAAAGGGTCAGTGTGATAAGTTTAAAAGGATTCACGACCCGAACTGTAATATACTCTATATTAGGCAGAGAGCAGTTTATAGGGAGACTGCGCACAGGGTAAGATTTGAGTTTATTTTTATGACAGCTCATGTGTAGTTGACAATCTTGGCAAATTCTCAATGCTTCTCTGGTTTGTATAAATAGGAACTGTGTTAGAAATTGATGATCTATTTTAGCCTAGCCAGTGTCAATAAACTATACTAACCGCAATTACAGGATCATATCAGCAAATAAGGAAGCGAATTAATCCCCATGGGTAGCGTGATAACTTGCCTGTGGGCTTTAATTAGGAAATGATCAGAATAAGGAAGAATTAGAATTAACATGTATCGAGGGACTGACTTATGCATTGTCCCCATGTATTGTCCAGTATGTAGCTAGTCTGTATGCGTTAATAAGGAAATCGTCAGAATGAGGAAGTATTAGTATATCGAGGAACTGACTTTCAGTATGCAACTCTTAAGCGGGTATTGTCCAGAGTGAATGTCTTCCCCTGGTCAAAATTATTTTAAAATCATCACCATTTTGAGCATCTTTCAAATTATATAAGCCAAAATTATCAAATTTGAAGCCCCTTGTTGGTATTATGCATGTTTAATAGAATCCTAATTTCTAGCTCTGATGGGAGGTCATAGCGTATGATATGATGTTATGTGGCTAGCTAACCCTAAGTTATAGTCAATAATCTGAAAAGTCTTGTTTTAAAAAATCAATGTTCCTTTTTGTCACTGCTATAATACATCGCAATTTAGCATTTTCCTTTTTATCCTGCTGCTACCATTCAATGATTTTATCAATAAAGCAAATGTTTACATTACTAAGGTATTTATATCAGTGTTCAATCATTAGAAGATGCATATAGTGAAACCTCTCAATTTGAACACTTTTTCTCATCCGAAATTTCGTTATTCTCCCATTTACTCACAAGAAACCTTGAAATGTGAACACCTGCTAATCTGAACACTTTCAGCTGGTCCTAATGGTGTTTGGATTAGACATGTTTTAATTGACTGTAGTTTTAAATTTACATAAATGTTGATTGTGGTACTGTAGTTTACAATTAAGCACTTTATGAGTAGGTGGTTTAACCATTTGTTATAAGCTGTTCATTATTGATTCTTGTTATGATTCTTGTTTATAATATCAGGTTGTTTTTGATCATATCACACTTACTTTTTGCAAAGTGTGAAATTAAATTTTAAATGACGTAACATAAAAAGGTATATTAAATCACTTTCCAAGGAACAAGAATAGCTTGTCAAAGAAAGTCAAAATTTTGATTACTGAATATGCATTTCAAAAGTCCGTTCTCCTGATGGTCTAAAGTACTCCTGTTGAAATCCAGCCCTTGAACTCTCGATCCTCCCAATTAGGGGTGGGGGCGTCGTACACAAACTTTCGATCCTCCCTATTAAGGGTGGTGCAGTCTCGTCAAAACTCTTGATCCTCCCCATTAGGGGTGGGGGAGTCTCACACAAACTCTTGATCCTCTCCATTAGGGGTGGGGGAGTCTCACACAAACTCTTGATCCTCCCCATTAGGGGTGGGGGAGTCTCACACAAACTCTTGATCCTCCCCATTAGGAGTGGGGGAGTCTCACACAAACTCTTGATCCTCCCCATTAGGAGTGGGGGAGTCTCACACAAACTCTTGATCCTCTCCATTAGGGGTGGGGGAGTCTCACACAAACTCTTGATCCTCCCCATTAGGGGTGGGGGAGTCTCACACAAACTCTTGATCCTCTCTATTAGGGGTGGGGGAGTCTCACAGAAACTCTTGATCCTCCCCATTAGGGGTGGGGGAGTCTCACACAAACTCTTGATCCTCCTCATTAGGAGTGGGGGAGTCTCACACAAAGTCTTGCTCCTCTACATTAGGGGTGGGGGAGTCTCACACAAACTTTCGATCCTCCCCTTTAGGGGTGGGGGAGTCTCACACAAACTCTCAATCCTCCCCATTAGAGATGGGGGAGTCTCACACAAACTTGATCCTCCCAATTAGGGGTGGGGGAGTCTCACACAAACTCTCGATCCTCCCCATTAGGGGTGGGGGAGTCTCACACAAACTTTCAATCCTCCCCATTTGTAACTTCTTAAATTATTATTCTATAAACTTTTATGATATCTTTCTCATGTCTTTAGGCTATAAGCAACATATACAAGTATGCTTAGAAGTTAGTTAGGTTGACATGACATTAAACACTTGTTTAATATATGATATCTGTAATATCTGACCTTCTAAATGTCAGAAAATGCCACATATTAATTAAATGTTATAAGGCCATATACTTTATCAATGTTTCAGTGATTTTTATGGTTCAAATCGTTGAGTTAACAGTAATTTGGCTGGCTCTAGAAAATACACTCTTGGTCAAGTATATGGAAAATTAGGTATTTCACAGAAATCAGTCTTTACTGTAAGAATTGCATGAAAGAATTATATGCATAGGTGATTCTTCAAAAATGTCAAGCTAGCTGTGTTCCAGGAAACCGTTATTAGTCTGAAGAATACACTCTTTTACCAGAATAATCTCCCAAGATTTCAATGGACTCTGATTGATTAATTCCTGGGAAATCTAAATGTTGTTCATTACACATGTGTTGAGTTGAAAAAATATTTGAAAAATCTCCTTTCATGAAGATTTGAGAGGGCATTAGAAATGAGGAAAATATGGTAAATTGGAAAATATTCCATATACTGTATATAGGGTATCTCAAAAAATGTACCCAAAAGCATATCAACAGCATAGACAAACCAATCAATATTTTCAGACATTTTTACATGGTCTTGTAGTCAAAACATAAGAGTTTTTTCCTCTATGTAAATGTGCTGTTGATATACTTTTGGGTACATTTTTTGAAGCACCCTGTATATGAGCAAGTTGAGCAAACTTGTGTTCTGAATTATTACTTGACCAATCTTTCTTACAAATAGGCAATATCATTAGCATTGATTATTAATTACATGCTCATTGCTCTAGATCACCAAATGTGTTTACTCTTAGCACCTATTATCCCAGTAAAGCCTGTGTCGGTAGAACACCATTAGTTTTGCATTTAACATGTTCTACTTTGGAAGTGTTCTACCTATAGGGGTTTGGTTAAACATTAGTTAGTAGGTCATAGGAATTTGAAGTGTTTAACTTAAAGAGGTGTTCCACTTATAGAGGTGTTCTGCTTATATCTAGGTATTCCACTTAAAGATTGGTTCTACTTATAAAAGTGTCCCACTTATGTGTTTCACTTATAACTGTATTCTTATAGGTGTTCCACTTATGGAGGTGTTCTACTTATATTGTTCCACTTATAGTGTTACTTACAGAGGTCTTCCACATATATAGGTGTTCCACTTAGAGGGATGTTCCAACTTGACAGGTGTTGCATCAAATTTTTGTATCCAATGGCTTGAAACAGGACTCATACTAAGATGTAGTATAGTCTAGCTACAAACCCTCATGAACACATATATAGTCTTGCTTCAATAAGTTTCTTGTTTAGATAGGAGTCAACTCCACAGTCTTGATGACAAAAACTTCGAAATATGAATTTATTTTCATGAAATCGGGCAGAAATGTTGCACAAATAACAAGTATGTCTTTGTAAATTGTGTCATCTATAAGCAATTAAGCACCGGTTTGTTACGATATGTACTCTATGTTGACCAAGAGGTGGACTAGGTCTACCCGACTGGTGACTTTTGAAAGTGAACTGGTCTGTATCAAAAGTAACCGGTCCCAGGCGCTCGGGCCGACGCCTATGCACCCTGGTCAAGTCCACAGTCTTGAAGCAAAGCTATTTTGAGTAAAACTACACGGTGTAATATAAAATACATGCACAAGTTGAAGATTCTTGACATTGAATTTTATAGATGTCAAGTTGTCAACAGCTCACAATTTATTTAAAAATGTTAGTCAACTTTGATTTGCATTGATAAGAATATTGATCATTTTCATCATCTTGGATTTCTAATGGTATGAAGTGATTGAAAATGAAACTGGTAAACGAGTATGCATTTTCATCTGGTCTTAAAGATAGTTGTTTTATAGTTGAGTCAAATGTTAGTATACCTTCTTAGTTAGCTGTTGAGTACAAACATTTCCAACTATGTTGAGTGATTTTATATTTTCTTTATTTCAGTTCTTCCTTCATTTCACCATAATTCACATTTTAACTTTAAGACATAATTTGGTTATCTCATTGTTTATGTTTACAAACTATGCTAGAATGTTTCCACGGTGATAAAGATAAAGCAGACAAACATCACCTGTTGCTTTTTGCAAGCTTTTGCTTCCCATAGATCTCCATAGTTACCGTAATTAAAGGGCATTAACTAGGACTCCAGAATAATGCTGTGAACATGATTGCCCCCATTTTCAGGGCTTGGCAAATCCGCCCACAGTCCATTGCCCCATTGCCCTATTGGCATCCATTTATTCAAGTTCATTACCAAGTGTAAACTCTGTGGTTTCCATTGGCGATGAGCCAGCTGTGAGTATGAAAACAGTAGCATCAACTTTATTTTTAGATATTTTTTGAGTAAAAGGAACATGTGACTTTAACTGTACTGTGCATGCTTTTGGGGGATGATCATGTACCTCCTCGCTAAAGCCCATCTTCACCTTCTAGATACTTATGAGATGATGATTTTAACACGCTGAGCGGTTATTAACCTTGGTTTAATGAAAATGATAGTGAGAAATTTTCTAAAGGATATCTTGAATATGGATATACATCACACATGGATAAAGGCAATAAAACTTCCAATATGAAGTACTTTATAGGATTTGTAGGGCTTTAGGATCAGACAAAACTACATTCAATGGTTGGATTTATTTCAAACATGGATAACAGTATAATTAAAACAAGATAAAAGTGATTAAGCTACCAACTACAAAGTAACATATGATTCATAAAGCGTCAAGATCAGATAATAATGCATATCCATTGGGTGGATTCACTTCAAATATTTATCCCATAAGAGGAAACATGTAGACGTATCTGTAGTATTTTCTATTAGAAGTACACTTGTATCTTGGATTAAATGCTTAAGATCAGCCGATGCCATACTTTCAATGGATGGATTTTTTAAACATTTATGCTGTTGGATAAGACATGTAATATTTAAAATGTGATCAATCATTAGTTCATTGTCTAGGATTAATATGGCTTTCAGATCAGACAATACCCTATAAGCCATCTTGACTGTAGTTCTAAGTTATTTATTGAAGTAGTTTCTAAGACAATGTTAATTCTTGAAGATGACTTGAATGACTTCCCTTTCTTCCACATCCGAAGTTAGATAAGGCTTTTAGCCAATAGCAGGGGGATATTGAACAATATCGTGTTGGAATGGTTTATAAGGGTTTAACAATTTAGTTATGTCACCACCAAAAGTGGTGACATATTGTTATGGTCTCCGTTTTTTATATATGCACCACCTGAATGGCTCAGTTAATTATTTGCCGAAGTAGGTTTACATTTTAACTTGGAGTTAATAATTCAACTATTAAGTGAAAAATTCAAATTCCAGGTTAATAATTGAAAAGTTAGGTTAAGAATTCAAATGCTAGGATAAATCAAATACTAGATTAATCATTGAAGTGCTCGGTTAACAATTTAAATGTTTGGTTATCAGTTTAAATGCTAGGTTAACAATTCAAATGCTAGGTTTAGAAATCAAATACTACTAAGTTAACAATTCAAATGCATGATAACAATAAAAATACGAGGTTACAATTCAAATGCTAGGTGAACAATTCAAATGCTAGGTTAAGAATTCAAGTACTTGGTTAATAATTCAAAAGCTAGGTTAAGAATTCAAGTACTTGGTTAACAATTCAAATGCTAGGTTTAGAAATCAAATACTACTAAGTGAACAATTCAAATGCATGATAACAATAAAAATACAAGGTTACAATTCAAATGCTAGGTGAACAATTCAAATGCTAGGTGAACAATTCAAATGCTAGGTTAAAATTCAAATACTGAGTTAAGAATTCAAGTACTTGGTTAATAATTCAAAAGCTAGGTTAACATATCACTCACTTAATAAATTATCTACTTATCACTTCTTATCTAAAAATGACTTACTAATTGGTAAACGTTCCTAATTATAAATCTTATGAACTATTACTCTACTAAATGTGGCTCTACATAATTTGATGAATTTTGCCAAGATTTAATTTGGCGAATTTAGCAAGAATAAATATCTGTGAAATTGGCAAATTTGACAGGAGTGAGCATGTTACTAAGACAATGTAAAGTCAAGGATCATATTTTGACATTGTCACAAACGAAAACTCATTAATAATATGTACCTCATACTTAATTCATGCACTGGATGAAAATCATTCCCAGGGATTTTTTCTGAAAAATTGGCAAAGACATGAATTGGCAAAGTTTTGCAAATCGTCAAATTCGCCAAATTAAAATGGCTGTCAAATTAAGAAAAATAACAGTATAATGTAGACTGTAACTGAATATGGTTCTGATTATAAGTGCATGTTTTACAATACCAAAGAAGTTCCACCTTATCTTTGTACTCAGACACTCAGGAAACCAGTTGTAAAGAAACTGATTATTTCTTTAAAACATTGGAAATGAAAGAAACATTGGTTGAAGCAGACACAATGTTAGTTGATGGGAGGTGCTGGAAGGAATGTTCATTTGAAAAAATATGACGTGACACATGGTGAAAACTGAAAATAACTGTTTTTGGAATGGATATATTATATAAATACATGAAATTGTCAGAGATATGGAAACCTTGATATGGATTTGAAGCTTTTGTCTAATAAATGAATGACATGTTAATTAAGTGCTCCATAGAGAATCAAGAGAGTAAATCATGTTCTGGAGAATAATTTGGCAGGTGGTGACATTTTGCATGTTTATGCTTTGTCTGACATACATAACAATAAGGATGTTTTTGCATATATATATTTACAGTAAATAACATGTAAACAATTTGTTAGTGCAATGTTCACCTTTCTGGTAAAGTGTTTTGGCATTTACTTTAGTGTCTCATGCACAACAGGCCTAAGTTATTCATTTACATGAACCTATTTTTCCCAGTACTTATAGACTAATATGATAGCATACCAGACCCATAGTCGGCTTTTACCAAGGGGGGGGGTTTCAGTTTTTTAAACGGGATTCAAAGACAATTTTTGGCCAAGTTTACTTGAAATATGCTAAAATGGTAAAAACTGTGATTTTGAAAGTATTTTTGACTACAGATATACTGTATTTCTTATATTTGTTTATTTACAGAAACCCATTTTTCCGGGAGTGATTGACTCACATTATAGCATACGCCATATTTTCGAAAAAAACAAACTGTAATTTTTGAACATCATTTCTGCTTGCTTTTTCCTATTGCTAACATCAAATGAGGCAATCGAGTGTAAGGTAGATATACATGTTGGGAACAACTGCATTTGACAGCTCATTCACAAATGAATAGAATCTTAATGAATCTAGAATCAATTACAGTAAAACGTCCTATATATCTGAATTCTTCTCTAATCTGAACACCTCTCAATATGAACATTTTCTGTCTTGATTGTCCCTCTCAATATGAACACTTTTCGGCCTATGTTTCTAATCTACTGTAGATTCTCATGTTAAAAAAAACTTTGAAATATGAACACTTCACAATAAGAATGCTTTTGGCCAGTCCCAGAATGGACAGGTTTTACTGCAGAGTACAATTTGAATCAAAAATATTTCTCCACTAGTTGAGATGATTTTTTGTAAATGTTTGCATTTGAGGAACATCTTCCATATTTTGTGATATTGTTTAGTATAGACAGTTGTAGGCTTCAGATCACCCAAAAGTCAGAATTTGAAGGTACAGGATTGGTATATTACGTATGATCATTTATAATGTCAAGTAGGCTATGTTGTTTTAGTGATTTATTTTGACACATCCTATTTCTGTATATATGATAAATAAATTTATAAGTAGTAGGGTCTGTGTTTAAATCCTGTCAAACATGATCACCTTTTGTACCACTGAAGTGTTTTGCTTGATTTACAGTGTTCTATTAGAGAGAAGAGGTACCATGAAGTGATTTGGTCATTGGACTGACAAGTTAGTCTTCATAAGGAAGTGTTCAAATTTAATACCAGAGGTGTTCTACTTGACAGGTTTAACTGTATGCATTCCACAAATGTAATTATTACATTTCAAGAAATAGGGGGAGAGGGGGGGGGGTTAATAGGCGATCGTGTTGTGTTAGATCAAACATACAAGAATTTGATTTAATTTTTTGTAGATAAATGGATGCTCATTTAGGGAGTTAATCTGAACTATAATTAAATAATTATTAATTTTTTGATACAACTTCAAAATATTTACATTTTCCTCTTAATTATTTTATTGTTTATTTGTTGTTTGAATAATAAACAAAATCAGCTCTACTTCAACTAGACATTCTGAAAATTGATATCTCAGTCAGAAGGGGGTTAATTATATTTTACCTTGAGTATTTGATTTATTTCGCAACAGTCAGACAGTCTAGTGGGTGGGTTAACCTAACCTATCATACTGTTGTGGCTATATTATTAATGCATGTCCCAGTTTATGTATTATGTATGGAGATATCATGTGTTTTATCATAGAGCGGATAACAAAGGATGTATTGCAATTGATTCTTAAAGGGATCTCCATTTAAGTATGCGACGTTGAGAACTTGCTTTTATATCGCTGAAGGAGTTTTATAATGAAAGATGTATTATGCACTTGGATTGTGGCTGCCATAGTTTCTGTACAGTGTGTTATAGATATAATGTATATATATGGATGGAATAAGCGGTTGAATGTAGCGTAATAACGTTGAATCTCGGTGTTCAATGGAGGATATCTTTGGACATCTCAATACCTCAAGGTATTTGTATAACTGAATGGAATATACTGGTAAAACAGTATTATTGGCTGTCTAGGGATATAACATGGTCGATTGCTGATACATAGCAATATTACAAATTCATATATTACTGGATCCATTACATGATTCGTTAATGTTGTTGAATAGGCGATTGGATGAATATGAGCATGATCAGTTGAATATGGAAATTTTCTTGTATAAGCGTGAATGGTATGTTGCCACCCAAAAATAACATTGTAGATGTCTTATGTGTAAAACTGGATTATGTTTAGAAGGGGTCTTAGAATGTCACAGAGTATAGAATTCATTATTGTAAAGAATGGCAAAATATTGAAATTGTCTTTAATCAATCTCTGTTGTCAAAGGAAGAGATCGTAAACTGATGTCATTCAACTTAAATGTCATTAGCCATGACTGATCGACTTCCTTAATCTAAGGAATTGAAAAACATCCTAACCTTGGAGAATATTCATGAATTTTGTTCCCTGTTAGGCCCAAGAATAGGTGGTGACTTCACATAGGGAAAAATCAGGAAATTAGACGATCCAATATCTGATTTTTGTTCATATAGAATCTCTTTGGTTAGTAAGTAGTATGACTCATTCCATTATATGTTAAGTCTACATTTTCTTTGTTTCAACAGAGTTAACGGAAACCTATATTGTTGTTGTTTATCAGGGAAAACATAGAAAAATCTGGTAGTAGCTTCAGCTTTCATTGGTTAGTTGACTGTATGACATTTTCCATTCTATGATTTCTCTTACAGGGGCGTAGCCAAAACATTTCGCTTTTCAGTCAGGGGGGTTCGATGTGGCATAAACAAGCCAAAAAATATTCTCTTATTTAGAATTTTACAAAAATTGATGCAACTTCCTTCAAAATTCAGCTAGAAGCTTCAAATAAAAAGCATTTAAAGCTCCTTTCTTCTACTTTCTCATGGTTTTATTTATTTTTTATTATGGGGGGGGGGTGCGATCACCCATTGCACCCCTCCCCCTGGCTACGCCTATCTCTTATTAATTGTCTTATGTCAGTTCTACATGTTCTTTGGATGAGGCAGAGAATAACTAAATCCTTTTAAATGTTGTTCCCTATAGGTAGAACATTCTGAGCACTTTTTAAGTGATTTTGGCCATTTTTGGACCAAAATTGTCACAAGTGAACCCCCCTGGAATCTTTTCAAAAAGTGAACCCCCCTTGGCAAATCATGGCTATTGGCTACGGGCCTGTAGAAATAATGGTTATAATTAAGGTTCTAAGGTATTATTATGAATAGGTCAAAAAGTGAAAAAGAAACATGATTCCATAGATCGAATGGATTGCCAATGTTATAAGTCATACTACTAGTAATAATTTGTCCATCTCATATCTGTACTTTTCATTATGATGAATCTTTGAAGTTTTTTTTAATTTTTGTTTTGCCACATGTCGGGTTTCTTTCAAGATGTTGTACATAAATAAGGATCATGTAGGCTGCATTTTTATACATGTTTTGTTTGACCGTGAGCAAGGTTTTAAGCTTAAAAATTAGCCAGATTGTGGTTATATGTGCGAAATACCGCTGTGGAAAACAAATAAATAGGCCTATAACGCAACCATATCAAATTCACTTGCACCGCAGTCATACAAAAATACACCCTTAAATTATTTTGCAATGGTGTTTACGTATATGTATTTTTTAAATATTTCTTGTCACTGACCATGCACTTTTCTGATTCTGAGTATAAAGCATTGTTTAAGAGGAGAACCACTGAAGATCTCGTAGAGGGAGTTGTTGAAATTATATTCACTGCCGTCAGATCAATACTCCTCTGCTAGATTTCCATTCAAAGAATAACTCAATCTAAATAAAGGAAATATAAGGAAATTCCGCCTCCCACGTAATCCAGGGATTCTAAGGCTAGAATTTATTATAACAATTTTGATGGATGCTAAATGCATGATAATTTTGCATTTATAGAATGTAGTATAATTAAGGAAATTGTGATATTATAATACAGTACAAATTTGGCAAGTGCTGCCCCAAAGTCTTCAATTTAGATAGTTGAATAAATAAATAGATAAAGGATGCAGTATTTCATCATGGAATTACAAATGAATCCTATGCATTTTGGAAACAGTGGCAGCGGTGATGTAATTATGAGCTTTACATAGCAAATACTCATATATCTGTAAGTAATCTGTAATTAGTATACAGGGCATGTTATGAATTAAATTTCAATTAAATTTCAATGCAATGCATAAGACAATACAATTCAAATTGAAGTCAGTTTCGAAAAAGTGGGTGGGGGGTTGTACCTACTTCTGCGGATGGTCATGCGGCAATATGATGTTTAAACGTGCGCCGAGGGGAAACACATTATAAGGTCTTCTAAATTAATCCCCAAAACAGATTTAAGACTGGAAACAAAGTTGATCTTTAATCATAATTCATTTATTTCCCTGCTGTAATAAATGATAAGTTCTAAGAAGAAAAATATGATTCTATTCAAACTTGGATGAATCCAAAATAATTGAGAAATTGATCGCGAGGTTAACAGCTTGAATAGAGATATGTAATGACATTTCTTGTATTAAATTAGCAGCATAAGAATGTAATGTGTGCCAGTTAGTCTTCTTAGTTAGATTCATTCTCTATAAACGGATGTCTAATCCATGGTTAATTATCCTCCAGTGACAGTATCTTCAAATACCTTTTAGAAGGTTTTAACAGGGATAACATATTAATGTTCCAGTTGTTTTAGTTGTCTTTGTTCCAGTGCCATTGACCATTTCTGGGAAAATCAATATGTGTTTTATACTATTAATTAATCAGTGAATTGAGAAAAACAGGGAGAGGCCAGTATATCAGACTGTGCAAGTAGCATCATTGGAATATTAGGCCTGCTGGGTAGCTTTAGAATGGTTGCAATTTAGACATGACCTGCAATAATATATATCAGGGGAAGACATGAAAATCAGAAGGGACCCAAATTCTGAAAATGTGGACTGAATTTTTTAAAAATTAGCTCAAAATTAAAAATGATATCCAGTAAGGCCAGTTCGTTACCAAAATTGACCTGTTTATATAAGAAAATCAGATTTTGGGCCTTAAATTTTTTGGGCTGCCACTGCATACTGAGGTACTAACATGTATGTCTTATGGCCTTTCTTTTGATAGGCGCATACCTGCATGTCAAGATGTCTCAGTTGTTAAATAAGTTAGGTTAAGAGATGTTTGAAGATTTGTCTCAGAGCTCATTGTTAAAATTGATTAGTCTGATGTCAACTTTCCTAACGAATGTCTTTGCAATGATTTACATTAACACCCTCCCTTATTCCCAAAATGAAATTGAACATTCATAGATTTTTTCCCTTGCATTTTTCATCATATTATCTATTCCTCTGTTTATTCTAAAGGTATCTTAAGAAAGGATATTTGTTAGTAGGAACGAGAGCTTGATGCAGTTATTACTATCATTTGTGTCATGGCATCTCATGGTAAGAATCTCCCACCCCCGCCCCCCTATTATAATATCCCTTTGTATAAAGGTGTATAGAAAGTGAATGTGTTAGTGGTATAGAAAATATGAGTGGGAGGAGAGGGTTGATGACATTTTGACTATTATTGTAACATTTGTATCCTGGGCTCCTGGCACCTTGTGATTTGTAAAGGGGGGGGGGGGGGGGGGGTGATGCAAGATTGCTTTTGTGACATTTGTATATTTGCACCTCATAAATTGAGAGCTCTCAGTTTAAAAACACATAAAAACTATGAAGTATTTCTCAACAACTGTCTACACAGTACATGAGAAGTAGAACAACATGTTAGACGATAAACAAAATGTCACTATGACCTAGCTTTAAAACTTAAAATAAATTGTAATGAAGTCAAGAATTAAGTAAACATACATAAAGTGTATACATGTAAGTTTTATGTTCCAAATTATATAGAATCCCCTAAAGAGTTCTTATACTTTCGGAGAAATTCTTTTGAATAACTAGACAGACGGATATTTGAATCGCTGATGATTTAATTGAGAACATGTGTGTTGTGACGGTTGTCATGAACTTTCATCAGCTGTAGTATGTTGTAACTAGGGGAGAAATTTGTGTAAGATGTCCGTCTGCTCACGTCCATCTGCTCATGCTTATTTCACTCTATTTCTCTCTAAAATTTGAATAAAGTGTCAGATTTTTTTTCATTTTTATACAATTTAGAGTGTTAACTATTTGGTGTTAACATTTATATGTTAAAATATCTCCTCTTTCTCGCTCTATTTTTCATTTTAAAATGTGGTCATTTCGACATTTTTTACTTCCTACGTGTCATCAAAAGGAAATTACAATTGTGAAACCCACAGTGTTCTATATTTAGCTATCGGTCATCTGGGTGGCATGTCGGGAAGTTAAAAATGTTCAAATATATTTCCTAGACAGTCATCGATATAACAATATTTTGTTTTATCAACATAGAGAAGAACATTGATTTGAAAATAAAAAGGAACTGAAATCAGATAGCGATCTTTTAAGTAAATTAGAAGAAGGAAGATAGTGGATTAAAGAATACTACAGTAGCTTCAAACATTTAAGAAAAAACATGAATTTTAGGAATGAACTGATTCTTTCTGATGACAATTATTAAAACCACGAATTTATCAAAAAGGAATCTAAGAATAACTTTAGACAGCAATAACTGAATTAGACAAAAAGCCAAAACAGTTGAAAAGCTCAGATTGACAAATAAATAAAAGTAAAGTGACTTGTATAAAAAAAGCCTGGCTGAACAGAGGCCATAGAGTGAAAAACTACAAACAAAAAATTCTTTGGATGTTGAACAGTATATAAGACCGAGTAGTGACACTTAGAGCATCAAATATAGTGCTACAAATAAGGTCAAATAGTGCTACTTTAGCTTCAAATATAGTGCCATACTTAATGCGTAAGGCCAAATATAGAGCAACTTGTTGCAAATCATAAGTGCATAAGATGAACATTATATATAAGGATCAATATGATGAGCACACGCATGAGGATGAGAATACAAATCAGGAGAGCTCAATCTGTGAAACTACATTCCATTAGATCTCTACTAGAGAAACAACGTATTGAACGTAAGTTAGGCTGCTTTTTGAAATTTAATAATTCATAATAAATGTAGCAAAATCTGAATATGTAATCTGAACATATCACAATATGAACACTTTTTCATGGTCCAAAATTTGATATCTCTTATTCACTGGCATGTTTAAAACACCTGCTAATCCAAACACTTTTGGCCAGTCTCAGTTAGTGGTGGGACTCGTGTGAATTATCCTACTCATGTAGAGGCTCTTGAACACTCGATTTATTCGCGATTAAAATGAATGATTTTGGAAAAAGTTCAGAAAAACTTTCTTTGGAAAGTTACAAACTTTCACTTCCGGTAGCAATGTTTTCAAGTGTTCTCGGCTCAACCTACCTTGGATAACTCCAACATACTCATCAAATTATTCAAATAGAATAACTCAATACACTTTATATGTTCTTGTTTTGCATTGAAAAGTAAAAAATTGAGCAATTTACGCTAATTGGTTTGACCTAGTTAAACATTGCATTGCACATGCGCAACCGGATGTAATCGATAAATAAAAACAAACATGACTCGGAAAGCTTATTGTATTTGATTTATTATTCGAATTTTAAGGTATCAAACTACAATGCTATATATTAAGGAAGGCATCATTGCTAAAGATTGTACAGAAATGTTGTACATTGGATGTGTTTTTTTACGTAAATTGTGGTTGAAAGGTGGGTAAATCACATTTTCTTCATAATTTTTTTCATTTTTTTTCAATTCGAGTCAGAATTTACCAATCGATGAATCGTATTTACAGGGTTTGGCGAGTAGTATTCGAGTCCACGAGTCAATCGTTGCTCCACTAGTCTCAGTGGTGTTTGAACCAGACAGGTTAAATACTGTATACAAAATTTTTTATGCTAATTTACTGACTATGGAATTAATTTTTTATGCTAAATTAAATAGTTTATGATAGAATTTACTGGACATTGTCAAAAAAGTAAGCACTTATGTCACATTTTACAGATAGAAAACGCGAAGAGTAATTCAATAAAAACTACAGACAGGCTACAGTGGCAGATCCAGCAGTTAACAAGGGGGGGAAAAAATTTGGGCCCCTAAAACAAAAGTTTGAAAAATAAAGGCGCGTTTTGGCCAAAACAGGCCAAAAATATGCCTTATGCCTGACAAAATTTTAGGGCCCAAAAACTAAACAAAAATGTCTAGGCCCACTAAAGGGGGAGGGGGCCGGCCCCATGGATCCCCATGCCACTGGGCTGTAAATATTTACAAGTCATATGCTTTATTTAAGAGTCATATGATCAGTCAGCAGTGTTATAATTACAGGCTCACATATGGATACTATTACATTCATTTATGTATGTCACATTTGAAACACTTTCAAACATATTTTTCATTTTAAGTAATGAATTTATTACAGTTTACCAACTTGGCTGGGTTCAAAGTGCATTCCTTGTCAACAAAGCATGGACATTTGAAAATTATTTTAAGTTCCCATATTTACTCATATAAACCCCAAGAAAACATACAAAATCATCTGGTTGTAGCATTCCAATTCAGAGGTTTTAAGGCACTTGCTTTTGATGCTCAAATTGATACTCTGCTTGTTCTTTTACATGGGGCGTCATTATCATATACCTGATAACTATGAATTTTCTTACATAGGAATTAATAGTACTCACTGACTGAAAAAGCAGTGCAAAAACTTCAGGGGCTATACCTCCTGTCTGCATTGTAAAAATTGTAAACCTGTCTTCAACTTGGAAACTATAAGAAGAATTACTCTAAATGTAGTGATGAAGCATCAAGTGGTTAATGTATTTTATTGACAGGAAACAGTGTATCTTACAAATCTTCAAATCCCAAGAAAATTATTTTGGCCCTTTTTATCAATATTTCAATTTCTGGGTTACGATTACGCCATCTATAATTTGAATGCCATTTTGCGGCTCAATCTAGTCAAACTTTGAGTTATTTCACTTATTCCTTGCTTATTTGTGATCTTTTTGTGATATTTGGTGAGGAATATATGACTAGAGACATAGAGTAGAAACCAGGAGTAGAGATCGATAAGAAGACAAGTCTATGTACTTTCATATTGATTTTTGGGAAAATGACTATTGAATTAGGATGCGTGTCTATCAGTAGATGTTTAAACTGTCATGTCGACTCTGGCTCATTTCGCTCAATTCTCTGTAAAATTTGAATGAACTGTCACATTTTCTTGCATTTCTATACAATTAAGAGTGCAGACTACATGCCTGTTTATTTCATTTTTTGCTAATTCCCCTGCTTTATAATCTATTTTGCATTTTGAAATATGTCTTCATTGACAATTTAGTTGTAAAATACACAATAGGCAAATAATCGCTGATGTTCTTTCTATCTTACAATTTCTTATAAATGTATACAAAATTCTGTGTTGATGTTTTTTAAAGCATACTATGCTGGATCCATTTTTGGAATCATCGTAACTTAACACTTAGTCATAAGTCATTGTTCGTCAAAAAGTAGTAAATGGGTTTCTCGGAATCGTAAATTACGATTGTACCAAAAATGAGCCCATGTATATTCTGAATTTATCTAGTAACTTGTAATACAGAACATCTTGGCTGATTAATAGAATATCTTATCAAAAGCTGTTAACAAGTTATGAAAAACATTACAACTAAATAAAAATACTGGTATGTGTGCACAGTTATTGAAGCAATATATACTATAATTAGTATCGCTTTGTTCATAAATACATTACATTTAAAACTGATTGTACCAGTATAATATATATAATTTAATAGATTCAGGGTACTATTAAGACAAACCCACAGTTTTGGATTCACTTCAAATTAATTGAGATAATTACGGAGCTGTGTTTGATTTTGTGGCGAAAAGTTAGATACCAGTATTTGCAACTTAGATGTTATTATGACAAACACATATTTTAATGTGTATTGGTTACAAGGATAAATAAACAACCTAGATACCACATTCAGAATGTTATGATTTTAATGCATCAAGTGTATTCAAAGTTGTTCTAAAGGAAATAGAGAAAGAGGAAAATTAAAGACTAAATATATAAATGTGTTAGTGAAATGTGAACACTGCAATACTGCATTGACATACAGTGAAGTGAACCTGCATTGACGTATAAGTGAAATTGATTTGACGTATAAGTGAATCTGCATTGACGTATAAGTGAACTTGATTTGACGTATAAGTGAACCTGCATTGACGTATAAGCGAACTTGATTTGATGTATCACTGAACCTGTATTGACATATCAGTGTATAATGAGCTTTTGCATATTTAGGACAACATTTAAAACTAGAAAACTTGAGGAGTTGGATTCAGGTAAAGGCTTGTGATGTTGCCATAGAGAAAGCTGTTCATGAAAGAACTAATCACTTCAGAAATGGGTGTTTATTAAAGGTGTTCACGAGGTGTTTAATTGAGCTAAGGCCTGCTAAAGTTTACTCAAAAAAGGTTTTTATAAGATTGATGTTTATTTATGTTATCCACCCAGGCAATGGACTTTCATAAATCCTTTAAATTGTTCTGTTTAGCTAGTGTTCACAAGTTCTAATATGGTCACTACAGGCCCATAGCCAGGATTTGCCAAGGGGGGGTTCAATTTTCAAAAATTTCCAGGGGAGGTTTACATTTGACAATTTTGGCCCAAATCAGGCTAAAATCACTTGAGAAGTGCTCAAAATGGTCAAAAACTGCATGATTTTGAAAGAATTTTTGACCAGGGTTGGGGTTCGCCCGAACCCTGCGAACCCCCCCTGGCTACGGGCCTGCACTATAAAGGTGTTCGCTATAGGTATTCGCAAATGTTTTCAGTGTAAATTGGACAAGAGTTATTTTAATTGAATCTTACATTCAAAGCCTGTGATTGCTTTCTTGAACAATTTTGCCCTTAACATTAAGTGGCAGATTGCGTGACAGAGTCTGAACACTTCACTATCACTATATAGTCAAATATTGAAATGAAGGAGGCTTCAATAGCTTCATCCTCCGATCATAGGGCTTCAAAATCCAGAATATATTCTTTCTTTTTACCCCCTGCGATAAGCAGTTAGCATTTCCCCGATTAAGAACTCGCAATCTGATTGGCTGTCGCAACAATGCGGCAGAAATTATCTATAGGTCATTGGGCATAATTAGATCACGTGATTCATTTTAATCGGGCGCTTCCAAATTAGTTATAGCAAGGGGAAGAAGGAGGTACGGATTCTGGATACCTGCTTAGGAGGATGCAATAGCTTCCGAAGGAAAGGTCTTTGATGTCTATTCTTATATATTTGAATTGCTTTAAGTTTCCATGAAATCCATTTCAAGAATGGGATGTTGTATTGAATCTGCAGAAAATCAAATGATGTAACATTTGTACAATGCTTGTTTTAGTATTGATAATATAGCCTGCACAGTTTAGTAACAGAATCAGAAATGCAAGAAATTAAGCCAATCTCTCTGTATTACTGTACCCTAGTCTTTAAGTTACTATAGCCATGCGTTAGACTGTAATTTTAGCCTGTCACATGTCATTATGTCTTATTCAATATCCTTAGTAAAAGCCTTCTCATTTAAGGCCTTTATTACAGGCCCTCTTTCGAGGCCTTTATTCAAGGCCACTTTCAAGGGCTTCAATGGTCAGACTAGTAACAATAAACTGATAACATTTTATCTCAACTATTTGGCCTGTAAAGTAATACAATAAATCAAGAATCTCCTCTCAAGAGTCAACTTGTGTACATTTCTCTCATCTCATCTAATATATACTTAAATTCCTATAGATGTATATGTGCTGTGTCTGTTAAAGGGTCATGTTTTTGTAATAGGGCGAATTCAGTGTTTTAATATTGAATATGATTTTAAATCCCAGGGTCTGTTGTATTAAATAAACTAGACCTTCAATGATTCTATGATAATACATCTTTGAAAAAGTCATTTTTATTCTTTAAGCATTTTTTTAGAATAATGTTTCTTACAGTCTGCTATATTGTTGTAGCCTTCCTATTTAGTGTAAACATTTGATCCAAAATTATGGATTAGTTCAGTTCTACTAATTTAGGTTTAAGAAATACAAATCTCAACTACATGTATATTTTTATGCATCTGAAAATTCAGTTTCTGTGGTTATTTTTTTTCTGCAGTTACATACAGATAAGAGAACATAACAATTGAAGATTATTTGGTGTCATTTATTCTTCTGGGCAATTATATAATTTGTTATTTGCAGTTATATCAAAATTACTTTCTATTTGCTAAACTGATTATGAAATATCTATTATTCCCTTGAGTATACTCTCCTGTCAAGCTGCTTTCTAAATAACTTTCGACATGAATGACCCTTTAAGCAGAGTACAGACCCTTTAATTGTACCGATTGCATGCTCACCCATATTTACGTAGCTAGAGATTGTGTCATAATAATATTACTCATTTCTGATAAGCAGTCTGTATTTGTAACTTCGACATGACAAACTTTATTTTAATATGCAATATACAATGTTTAAAAATAGTTATTAGGTCCATTTGAAATTTAGTTTAAGTTAATCAGCTCAAGGAGTTCTTGTTTATACGCACACAATAAAGATGTTTAATGAAGTATATATATGTGCATAATGTACTTGTAGGAGCTACTGCAAAGTTGTGTATTAAACAGTGTAGGAATGTCGAATTTGCATAGTTTAAGCTCAAAATATAAGCTTTTAAGGATTAAAATCTGAAGTATATGCACAAGGCACACATGGATGTGAACGCATGCTACAAGCATGGCTTACAACAAGAAAATCGAGAGTTAGAAAAAGTTAAGAGTATCATACAGTAAACTCAAAACAGAACATCAGGAGGATCAATGATTGGAGAACTATATCACATCAAATTTAAAAAACTTAAAAAGTTTTGGAGAAGTCAAAGCATTTGTATATATGAGACTAGGAGTTGTAGTACAATGATGAGAATACATACTAATAGATCAATTTTGAATGCAATAAGATCTCTTATTTAGAATTAAATTAATGAAAATGTTTTAAGACTGTTTTATTATTCTATAAATGTTTGATAATCATAACAATTTGCGGAGGTTTCTATTTATTGAAATTTGAGCACTAGTTATGTCATGACTCAAGTTGTAAAGTTTAGACTTTTAAAAAGCACAAAAAGTGAAGTTACAACACAAGTTGTAAAATACAGACTTTTAAGAAGCACAAGTAAATATACTTTTATTTTTAATAAATAAAGTGACAGTAGGTCACTAAATTTTCTCCATTTTTATAAATTTCATGAAAAAATATTCTTTACACTCTTTTCTAGGTATATTTAAGTGCACCCTTTTTGCAAAACTGAAAGATGTCGACAATGTGGGGAAAGAGTGATTGATATTTGAAAAATAGCACATGACTCTATTAAAGATTGCGTCAAAATTTCAAACATGCAGGGCAACCTTAAGCAATCAGTAAAGTTATAGATGAGGTATTTTTAATGTTGAAGCAGAGTGGCTGTATATGTCAGTTGACTGTGTCTAATATTCTATATTTTCTGTGCTTGTAGGCAAGATGGGGCAAACCCTGTCAGAGCCTGTGACTGCCAAAGAGACATCAAGCTGTGGGAACACTCAGTATAAAGTTGGCTCATCATGTATGCAGGGATGGAGAATCAGTATCCTTAAAAAGCATAATAAAATAATTCAAGCTTTCAAAATATCACATTTTCACACCAGCCCTTAGCAAAGGATTTCATTCTGTGTTTTCAGTAATTAATGGAAATTTCAAATTCTTCTTCTGCCAGTTTTATGATAAAGAATAATGACAGAACAGAGCTGAACTTATAAATACGCTTGGAAAAATAAACATTGAATGTCTTAATGAGATTTGAAAAGATAATTGGGTCCTGGGGCAGTGTTATTAAATAAAATGTGTAATAGGCATAACATCAATATTAAAGAGAGAAACATACCTTCAGTGTGCCATTTGCAGTAATCTTAAAGGATTTTTTGGTCAGTGGAGTGAAAAAAATTGATGACAACTTTTGAGAAAACTAAAACCAGACAACTTTTGTCCCTCTCCTTCCATTCTATTGGATGGGAGTAAAACAATGTGTGACAAAACGTCAGCCTTATCCTTACTCCACACCAGAGGTTTCACTAGAATTTCTCACTACAGGCTAAATAAATGAAAACAGCAGGCAAAATTAATGGAAAATTTAACATGGAAAAGTTGAAAAGTCCCTTCCTGCTGTTAATGAAACTTCTGCTCCACACTGACACAACCTGACCTGGCACTCTCCCTTTACTTGTCCCTCTCCTTTTAATCCCGGTTGATTATTATTAAATGTGATTGTTGTTCCTCCTTAACTCCATCAAGATATGGAAGATGCTCATGTTCATCTGTTGAGTCTGCAGCAGGATAAAGACGCTTCATTCTTTGGTGTATTTGATGGACACGGAGGTGAGTCATAGATCTCTTTTCTCATTCTTATACTCACATGACATAACTCACTGTTGCATTGTACTGTGTGCATTTTCATGGTCACAGAGGTAGTTAGAACTGTATTTTGTAAGTTAGAGAACAAACTAATTTTGATACTTATGGCATCTCTCTGTTGCATCATAAATGTCCAGAAAGAATGGTCTTTACAAGTCATAGAATAAACTGAAAAGTTGTTAGAGCAAATAGTGCAACACTTTTTGGACAACCCTTGTATAGTAAAATCTGTAAATTGAAATATCTCTGAAGTTGGAACACCTCTGTAAATGGAGTACTTTTCTGAGTCTCATGACCAATTGACTAATGTTAAATGAACCTCCATAAGCGGAACACAGTCTGGAGCACCTCCAAAGAAGACAATTTTTAGAGGTACCAAAAGGGCTTCAATTATACAGGTTTTATGGTACATGCTTTTTTTCTTTTTTGGCAGCCCAGGGGTTTAACTAGAATTTCTCACAACAGGCTAAATAAATGAAAACAACAGGCAAAATAAATGGAAACCATAAATTTAACATGGAAAATTTGAAAAGTCCCTAAAACCAACAGGTGATTTTGTGAAAACAGGTGATTTTCACCTGTTGCCTGCTGCAAATGAAACCCCTGCAGCCTAGTGTAAAACCAATGACATTAGTCTAACCATGTTCTGTTTGACTTTTCCAGGGCCCAAAGTCGCACAATATGCAGGAACTCATCTTCATAAGAAAATAGCCAACCATTCTCTATATAGTAAGTACTATTGTACAATGGTATGTCCCAAGGATTTTTCTCAGGTGGATGCAAAATGTGATTCTGCCATTTGGTGTAGATATGCCAATTTTTAAAAAGTTATGATGACTTAGTGGGTGCAAATCTTATTCATTTATGTGCAAGCCTATTTTTAAAATACAGCACTGCCTGCTTTGATGATTGAGAGATCATCATTTCGAAAAAAATGAATATATTTCAATAGAAAAACACTTTTGCATTGAAAGTCAGTAATCCCATATGTAAAGCAATAAACCTCTTGTACATATATTGAAACTAGACTTCATAATTTAAGAATTCATAACTTTTGAGTTCCCTTTATCCTTCAAGAATTATCGAGGAATAACCAAGCTTAAGCAAAAAATCACTTGTATTTTTTTTTGGTTTCAGCTCAAAACTTACCTGAGGCTTTAAGGTTAGGTTTCTTAGAGTTAGATGAGGATATGTTGAAAGGTGGGTAACTTTATGGTAAATAAGAGAGAATCTCATTAAATCAGTGAAGGAATATTAAATCTATTTGCCGAGACAGGGAGTGGGTATTTGTTTATTTCTGAAGATTTTGTTCATGTTCAGGTTTCATTTCATTTATTACTTAAAAATAGCTACTTATAAATGGTCAAAAATGAATAAAATAAAAAATAGTCAAATAATCATGTTAGATGTATGACTATGAAAAACAATGCATATAAACATTTTTCAAACACTTGTTTGAGGGGTGGGAGGGGAGGTCAGAAATTGACTGCAAATGGAGTTAAAATCCTGCATTGAACCTTTGAGATGCTACCTAAGTAAAATACATGCAACATTATTAAAGATGATCCACCTCAATTGCCTATAAAAATAGTTTTATAACTTTACTATTTTGTGACTTACACCATTTAAGGTGAGCAAAACCCCTTGCGTATGATGTGTTAGATCATCCTCATGGAGTACCAATGGATGGCATTACCCAGAAACCTCAGCTTGAAGGTGCCATGTGTACCATGTGTACCAAGTCAGCCCTTGAAAGCATTCACTGCAGTCTCTGATTTGATTTGTGTACTGTGAACTTACACCAGAAGACATACTTTCCATGTGAGCTATAGATATTCGACAAGCCATGTTAAAAAGCAACTATCCCTTTCTTGTAGATGCTGAGATGAAGGATGAACTTGCAGGGACTACGGCTTGCGTAGCTTTAATCAAAAATAATAAAATATATTGTGTAAGTAAAAAATTCTTAAACATTATGTCCCAAGTTTAAAAAATAGAGTTTGTAAAGTTTAGAATTCCTAAGTCCATTGTTCTTTTACTATGATGTCACGATATCCATGGTTACAACAAACTTTTATCCCTCAGATATAAGGCTACAAAACAATATTATCAACAAATATTTTTTTAAATGTGTATGGAAAAGCTCATGATTACATGCTGTATTTTTAGGCCAACTGTGGGGATTCCAGGGCTATTGCCAGTGTTAAAGGGCAAATAGAACAGCTGTATTCAAATGTATGTTATGTTTTAGGCCAACTGTGGGGATTCCAGGGCTATTGCCAGTGTTAAAGGCCAAATAGAACAGCTGTCATTTGACCATAAACCAAGTAATGAATTAGAAACCAAACGTATCATTGCAGCGGGGGGATGGGTAGAGTTCAACAGAGTGAATGGTAAGTATAAAATATGGTGTGTTTGTCAAATAAATGAAAAATATACTAAGAAAGAGTAATAGGAATAATAAGCAAGAAATGAAGTAAAAATTGTATTGAGATTGCTGAAATTATAATCCTGCAATTCTCAGAGACGTGCTGCATAATAAAAGGGATTAGTCAAAATTTGCATTAGATTTGTGCATTTGTGCCTTAAACAAATATATTTAGCTTTACATTGTTTTAATAGCTTTAACTAGAAGTGACATAGGCCCCAGGAATGTGTATAAAAAATCATGTATTTCAACTTTAAATACATATGTCGACTCAATTTTTTCATACACGTTCCTGGGGCCTATGAGAAGTGATATTTGAGGTATTTGATAGCATCTCTTACAAATTGAATATGTCTTCGATACAATATTCTTTTGATGGAACAACCTAAATAAGGAAATATTGCATACATTTTTGTAACTAGACTCACCTATTTTCTTTTTACATGAAGATTCCCAGTTTTCCACTCAGTAAAGCTGCCTTGCCTGTAAGATGTGTTTGTGTTTGCAGGTAATCTAGCACTATTGTTCTTGTGTTTGCAGGTAATCTAGCACTATTGTTCTTGTGTTTCCAGGTAATCTAGCACTATTGTTCTTGTGTTTCCAGGTAATCTAGCACTATTGTTCTTGTGTTTCCAGGTAATCTAGCACTATTGTTCTTGTGTTTCCAGGTAATCTAGCACTATTGTTCTTGTGTTTCCAGGTAATCTAGCACTATTGTTCTTGTGTTTCCAGGTAATCTAGCACTATTGTTCTTGTGTTTCCAGGTAATCTAGCACTATTGTTCTTGTGTTTCCAGGTAATCTAGCACTATTGTTCTTATGTTTCCAGGTAATCTAGCACTATTGTTCTTGTGTTTCCAGGTAATCTAGCACTATTGTTCTTGTGTTTCCAGGTAATCTAGCACTATTGTTCTTGTGTTTCCAGGTAATCTAGCACTATTGTTCTTGTGTTTCCAGGTAATCTAGCACTATCCAGGGCTTTAGGAGATTTTGTATTCAAAAAGAATGATAAGAAGAAGGCTGAGGAGCAGATAGTAACTGGTAAGTTTGAATTGAAAATACAGAAATGGTATACTAAGTAAATACATGCCTAAGTAAAAAATAACCACAAAATTTAAGAATGATAAGAAGAAGGCAGAGGAGCAGATAGTAACTGGTAAGTTTGAATTGCTTTTATGTTCTTGCCATAATTGAATTCAAGACATCTATTTAATTGTTAACTATAAATTATATATGATGCAAGAGGAGACTGACACCAAAATGTCTGATTAGGTTCTGGGTATTATAGGTTAAATTAACAAGAAACTTTTAACACTTGGTGTCTTGTGAAATCAATCTGATTGAGATTTAGAAATAATATATATATTTGTAAAAGAACCTGTTTATTTCTTCATTGTTATTTTTTATTTCGTAAAATCCCAAAGTTTGTGATATTTTGTCAAAATGTATCACTTGAATTTTAATTTTTTTAAATAAGCTTGTTGAGGTGTTAAATTCCAAATTTTTGAGCTTTGCAAGTAATTTTTGTCATGACCCTAAAATGTACTGAGTTTTTTTACAAAGTAAATAATAGATCTTTCAGTAAAAATGACGGTTAATATTTCTCTTATGGTTTATTTCAGCAAACCCAGATATTGTCGAGAATGAAATCACAGCTGACCACGAGTTCCTTGTGTTAGCGTGTGACGGCATTTGGGATGTTTTGACCAATGAGGAGGTCACTGACTTTGTACGAAACAGAATAGCACAAAGAATGGAGCCAGAAGTGGTAAGTCTTAATGAGCCTTAGTCAAATTTGCTCTATGACGGCAGTAGCTTCACAAATCTGTAGGCTATAGGAAATCTACATCATACTGCTTATCCCTATATTCCATGTTGCATATTTCTCTCGAAGAATTTTTAATCATGATAATCAACATATCACTTATTAACTTTGATTATGGAACATGATGCAATCAAGAGATTATTCATGTAATTATTAGGCCTTCATGTATGAAAGCCAATTTGTCATGTTATCATCATTCTGAAAACACATGAGTTTCAATACTCTGTTCTGCGTATAGCAAAACCTGAGAAATTTAAGACATCTGATATGATAGCATGTGACGTCATAGAATATCGTAAAATGAAAGAAGTGTTCACCTCAAAATGGAAAGATGTGCACTCCATTGTATAGGTGTTCACCCCATTGTATTCCTGTTCACCCTACTGTATAAAGTCAATATAAATTGTTCAATTGCGCTGCATTGCAGATCTGCGAGGAGCTAATGACCCGATGTTTAGCGCCAGACTGTCAGATGGGAGGTCTTGGATGTGACAATATGACTGTAGTATTAGTATGCTTCCTCCATGGCGGAACTTATGAGCAACTAGCCGAACGATGTTCCAGGCCTTGTGTTAGAAGTAACAATATAAGGAATAATATAAACGATCCCGATCTTAAGTGATGTTATTGGTGAAAATGGATAAATGTGGATACATCTATGATCGTCAAATTAGTCGTGACCAGTCCGGTGCATTATGGATCTTATATTGGCTAAGGGGATGAATTGTGGGAATGTACGCAGTTTTAAAGTGTATTACTGATGCATTATGGGTAGCCTGGGGGCTGGATTTCCATGGCAACTCGAAATATAATAAATGCTTCAATAACAACCATCCATACAACAATGGAGTTACCGAGGAGTCGTTAAATGCATTTTTCGATGTCACAAAGAAATGACATCAAGATGCCATCGGTAATTGATGTCACAATCAAATGATATCAAGATGCCATTGAAAATTGAAGTACATATAAAAATGTTATTGTCATTCATTCATATAATATTAGGATTATTTTCTGTTAATGTGTATTAGCAAAACGAAAAGCAATTCCATGAGGATACACACAAGCTGTGTGTGGATGCAAGTCAAATTTTGAACTTGAAGAGTAGTCTCGAAACGGAGATTAAAATTAGAAAAATTTGATGTTAATGAACATGTTATATTAGGGAATAGCCCATGGGATAGCCATGCCTTAACAACAAACTGTTTCCATGGCAACCAGTGGAAAGAGCAACCCAAGCTTATTAGACAAAAAGAGGATCAGTTTTCAGTTAGGAATAAAGTAAATTGACATCAAGACGGGTAAATAGCCTACTAAAATATGGGAAGACTTGGTGTCTCATACAGGTTTAAAGAAGACGCTTTAAATGATGGATAATAGGACATCTGAAAATTCTAAAATATGGGAAGACTTGGTGTCTCATACAGGTTTAAAGAAGACGCTTTAAATGATGGAAAAAAGGACATCTGAAAATTCTAAAATATGGGAAGACTTGGTGTCTCATACAGGTTTAAAGAAGACGCTTTAAATGATGGAAAATAGGACATCTGAAAATTCTAAAATATGGGAAGACTTGGTGTCTCATACAGGTTTAAAGAAGACGCTTTAAATGATGGAAGATAGGACATCTGAAAATTCTAAAATATGGGAAGACTTGGTGTCTCATACAGGTTTAAAGAAGACGCTTTAAATGATGGAAAAAAGACATCTGAAAATTCTAAATACAGGACAGAGTAATATCATAAACCAAGCAATAATTTACATGCATATAATTATGGGAGATTATGCTATATTATTTAGTATATTTCAATTTGTATTAATTGTCCAGCCAAAATTAACAATATACGAGGGGCGATTCAAAAGTAATGGACAAAATTTTGGATGCATACATGTTCTTAACATTGTCCAATCAGTCTAATTTTCTTGACATACATTAGATCATTTTGTCCATTACTTTTGAATCACTCCTCGTAATGTTTCATGTGCCGAATGTATGTTATTTTATGATTTGTTTGGTAGCTTGAATTCTGAAGGCAGCTCATTTAAATAGTTTATGTTAATGAATTGAAATATTGTATATTTAATAACTTACAAATATTTATCTTGTACATTGTACTTTGTACAGATGTATATTGTAATATTAAAATTTACTTACAAATAGTGTATGATGAAGACTTACAAGTATTGCTTGATCAAGACTAACTGATTATCATATTTTAGAGCATGTATTTAAATAGTCTTAACAATTTATATTGAAGTAAAATATATGAACATGGTATTACAATTACAAAAGGGAAAATGCTGAAATTATTTAAAATAATTTTTTTATTAAGTTAAGCTTACACAAGATATACTTTGACATCACAATGATATACTTTGACATCACAATGATATACTTTGACATCATGCTTACTCATTATAGTCTATATATTCTGGAGCATATTTTTCATTAGCTTGATATTATTTTTGCAATTAAATCTTATATAAAACTCCAAAAACCATACACAGTACAGGCTTTGCTTTCTTCTTGTGTAAGTATTCGGTTTTATACTTTAAATGATAATGTCATCTTAAAAGGAAGACAATACTTTAAATGTTAATGTCATCTTAAAAGGAAGACAATCAGTCAGATTTGATATCTTTCATTTTGATTTTTTTCTGAAAGGATGCGATATGTAAAGGATTATTCCAGTTAAGTACTTCTTAATGCTTAAGGCCATATTTAAACCAATCAGCAACTTTAGAATCTTCAGTGAATTCAATGATCTTAAGATACATGTAAGGCTATAGATAAACAAACATGATTCACCACTCCCATTGTAAAATTGAATACAAGGTGAGATAAAAAAATGTTACCTATTCTGATTGTATACTAGTTTAAGGGTATCATCTTTTTGGCCCACCCTGTAGTAGAACAAAAATTGTTCCCATTAAGTGATAGTGCCTCTTTAAATATTATGCTACCTCTTCATGTATTGCCATGGTTACATTTGAAAACACATGGCGGTCATGTTTGAAAATGCAAATTAGAGTGGAATAAGCAAGGAAGGTGAACATATGAATTGTTAAAGAAACATTCAACTGAAGAAATTCATTTTCATAGACTAACAGCTAAAGCTGTAAACTACAGTGTATTTGAGCTAAAGCTGTAAACTACCGTGTATTTGAGCTATAGTTGTTAACTACAGTGTATTTGAGCTATAGTTGTAAACTACAGTGTATTTAAGCTATAGTTGTAAACTACAGTGTATTTGAGATTGTATGTGCAGGTATGGTGAGATTTTCACCTTGGTTTCTATCCAGCTATAGGACCTGGTCTTGTATGTGGATTTACACAGTGTTTAACATATAATGACCCTTGTAGAAAGATACAAAATCTTGATCATCGCATACTGAGGAATACATAAGTACATGTATGTTTGTAAGATCATTATATCACCACTAGACTTGGTGACATATTGCAATATTGCTATAGTCTCGAACTTTTTTTATGAGTGGCAGTTGGTGTTTGGTGTTCAGCATTCGGCATCTGTATGTAATGAATGGCAGGTGGTGATATTTCGCATGTTAATGCCTTTCTGATTCTGATAGAGTTCCACCATGTTACCCCAATTTCTTCAATTTCACTTATTCATCAAGTTTCTCGGTTCTCATGTTCCTGTGACTAAAATTATGAAATACTGCCATTGTGTGTTTTCTGTTATGTCAGTTTATGCACAATAAAACTATTGTAATGCAAGATTGTGAGGTAACTAGAACAGTATTACTGCCATTTTAGAATGCCACATGTTTGGTATTGAGGACAGCCTGGGTTCAAGCCTTGAGGTGGGCCTATTTGGACAAGCTAACATGCATAATGTTTGATTACTTACTCTACTATGGTAAAGATTGTACAGTTGTCATGGAAATAAGGTCCAGTCCATTCCAAGTATTGTTATTATTAATCCTGTAATCTGCTGTTTTGTTACATAAAACAAAACAAATATGATTGTTATTACTTTATTGAATTCTCTGAAATTGCTAGTCTCTAGCTAGCTTTCTCTCTCTCTTTCTCTTTGGCTAGAAACTGAACTAGCATCTTTATGTGTTACAGTAAAACCTCTTAAGTGGAACAGTCCCATACGTGAAACTAATCTAGCATGCAGCGAAAGCATTTTCAAAGTCATGTGACCTAATGTAAAAGGAACCTCCATAAGTAGAACACTTTAAAGTCATGTGTCTCATAACTTAGTTTATAAAACTAAATGTTGAACACCTCCAAGTTGGAACACTATTTTGAAGTACAAAATGTGTCCCACTTACACAGGTTTTACTGCACATTTATAAATTGATAACCATGTTAGGATTTGATGTGAGACTTGTTGATGATATGCTGTATTATTTTGTAGTTTGTACATGTTGATAAGTCAAATAGTTTGTAAAGATAAATTGTTATATAAATAATGTAAATAATTGTATTATATTAAAAATTAAAATAAATATATGGGTAGAAATATAAATTAATCAATTAACATTTGTTATATATCTTGAAAAAGCCTGTCTATGTTTCCATCAAAAGAAGTTTTAACTCTATATTCTCATCTTAAAGGGGCAACAAAGACTGTAGAGAGAGAATTTGAAATTTTTTATTTTTTCTGAGCTATCAGGTAAATATTTGGCTTAAAGATTCTCGCAATCTTTATCCAATCAGCGTTTGCGATGTGTATCGGCTCACGTATAAAAGGCGAATCCAACTCAAATCCATGCAGGGGTGTATGAGGTACTCGAATAGGAAAGACCTCGTGAAATCTGAATTTATATGCACATGGTCAATGTTTACACATGTTTGGAGTTATTGAAGAAAATGTGATATGGGTGTGGTTCCGAATTTGAAGTCATTGCTGGAAAATATGATTTTAATACGTGAAATTATATCTATAAATACAGCACTAAAAATAACAGTACACATGAAGTACATGTATGATTGTGTCCAGAAATGTTTGAAACCCTGTCTGCATTTTGTCACCATTGCTCTTTCTTCCCACATTCTAGTGCTGTTTGAATGAATATATTAATTAATGTATTTCTAACTAAATATATCACATTTTTTATAAAGCACAAACATTTAGATCATAAAAAAAAATATTCAATACTTGAGTGAGCATGATATGCAAGGGTTACTAAGTTGACACAGTAAATGACCACTGATATTGTGTTAGTCCATGCACACAGCGTATTCTGCTATTCATTTGCTAACACCCCCCACTTTCATAGTGAAGTGACTAATTGGTTTTTGTTATGTTTTAATGTGTTTTGGGTCCCTTGTTACAGCAAGGGGGCCAGTAAAGTAGACTAACATGTTTGCATGGTAAGGTTTGATCGAATATGTGAGACACTTGAACACCTTCTTTGACATACAGCACCTATTTTCTTAAAATGTATGTACAAGCTATCAATTTCAGCATTAAGAAATGTTAATTCAGTTCAAAGCTTCTATAAAGGGAGTCCCACTTATAGATTTTTAAGATTCACCACGTTTCAAGAGGAATATCAGCTGAAATAATGTTCATCCAGGGGGTTTCTTTGTAGATAATGAAATATGTAAGTATTGATGAAATATCGAAACTTAAATATATTTTACACTGGTCGATGATCGTTGAATGGCCCCTCTGCACTAATTGTTGCACCTTTAAAATCAACTAATTTACATTTGTCATGTGTTTTGAAAAATGTTTAACTCTCAGTCGAAAAAAAGAGTCGAAGAAAGTAATATCTCAAACAAAATGTTTCAACTTTTTATCATCTGATCATCTACTCATTTAAACAAGGGAGTTCAAAGGAGTAACCCTAAGAAAATAGTTTAAAACAGTAAACCTTCCTTTTAAAGGTCTCGCATTTAAATTGACATTTTTTATTATTACTAATATTTTTTTTATGCAATGTAGCAACAAACTTTTAAGTTCATACTTTTGTCCCCATTTATTGATACTGGTGCGAAATGATCACCAAAAGCATTATTCTGTGTAGTCCATCCTGCTCTAGAGCTAGAGAATGTCTTTCGCACAATCGCTTTAATCAATGGAGCATCCCAATCTCATAATTGAAATCACCTAGGATACATTGGGGCCCCTCTTTAATTGGAAAATATCCTTGGTCATTTTTTCTAGTAAATGTCAATAGTGGAGATAAATAGCAGGTACATAAGAGTTCTTTGCAGATGGATTTAGCCATAGAATGTCGTCTTGTTCAGATCAGTCAGGTACCCTGCAGGCTAACCTTTCAGAACATTATTTCTAACCACAATACTGATGCCACCTGGTCCTCCACAGAGTCAACATGTATTAGTGTCCATTAGTGTATTTGTTACTGAACCCATGTGTTGTCTTCTATTTCGACTTCATCATGTAGGAATTTTTCCTTCAACCTAAAAATATCAATGTCAATGTTGGCAATAATAGGTTTCCTAAAACTGGGTTCTCATCTTCAGGTAAAAACAATTATGAAATGACAGGTATGACCTCTATAATGTTTCAAATGCTGTACATGTGGGATTTTAATCACTTTCTTGCACAGGACATTATGATTAGAAAATGTCACCTTGATTGTAAACAATGCTTTATTTGTATAACTGAGAAAATGGTTATCCTAACGCTAACATAGAAAATTATTCTCTGAAAAACTATTACAAAGATGCTCTGGCATTTCCCTGCATCATCCAAACTTTATAGGTATAAGAGGATAAAACTTTAACATTTTACTCCAGAATTAAACCAACATAGAGATTTGTGAAAACACTATGTGAAAGGACATTTAAACGGCAAGAGAAATGCTCTTGTTTTAAACACCCTTATACAGGCCCGTATCAAGAGTTTTCCAAGGGGGAGTTCACTTTCCCAAAAAATTCTAGGGGGGATTCACTTTGGCAAATTTGGCCAAAAATCACTCAAAAAAATAGACAGGATTGTGAAAAACTGCATGATTTTGAAAGAAATTTTGGCCGGGGGGGCTGCTTATATGAGTACGGAAGTGCATTCTTACTTACTGTTTGCACCAGGAACTGTGTGGATTCTTCAGAGAGTCCTAGCCTGATGGATTCTCTGTTGTTGCTCCCTCCTCTACATGCACTACCAATGGGCCCTTTACCTGAGAACAGGTCATGACTTGATGTTGATGTACTCTAATCCTCAAGACACAAACTCTGCCTGGATTTTCCATAATTCCTTGAACATAAAAATGTAACATGATATGAAAAAAGATATTGAAGCATTGTTTTAAATTTATTCTGATAGGCATATAGAACATCGGAAACGAACAGGATGGTCCAAAATTTCCAGAAATAAATGTGTCTTGAAGGTGTTCACTAAGCACAGGTGTTCACTAGAGACAGGTGTTCACTAAAACACTTCATTTCTAGTTTACATTGAAAAAAATGTTTATAAAATTTTGTTGAGCTAGAGTATACCGGGAGGCAATTGTCATCTATGTAGGTAATTGTCAGTGTAAGCAGTTATTTGTCCGACAATAGAGACCTTTCGATATGAGTTATTTGGAATATGTATACGCAAACCTGTACTTGTACAAGTCAGGAACTCAAATCACAACAAAAAATCCAACAGGTATGTAGTTTTGGTTTCAAAATATGATTACAACTTAGAAATCAATTCTGCCATTGCTGGGATATTCACATTCAAACATTCAATTACAAAATAAGGAAAATATTACCAATGAAATGTACTTTCCTGGTTTCTTTGAGAAACCTTCCTCCCCAGTGGTATTTGCTCCATTTAAAAGTTAAAGTTGCAGTATACATAAGTTAAGCTGAAACCTTGATATCTTTCTAATTACCTACATGTAAATGGATGACATTGCCTCTCTGTACTCTAGTTGCCTCGCCTGCCTATGTTTGGCTTTGCAAAATGGTTGTAGTAGTATTCATACACTTTGAATTTGTCTCTTTTGCAATCATAGTTTATTGATAAGAACACTTACCAAATATTTAGTCCTTGTGTAGTGAAAATATTGTGGAAAGTCTATAGGTATAGCCTCTGATGTATATCTGACCCCAGATGTCTCCTGTGTTAGTGCTGCCACCTGTTGAATGAAATGTGTGTATGCTGGACATGCAACCTCCAGATCTGTCAATGTAAAATTGAGACTGAAAGTAGAACATGATTATTGTAAAGTATGTGTAATACCAGTTAGAACAAAATAAGTACATTGGCACAGAGTCATAGTTAATGTGAACATAGTTATGAACTATCTGAAGATGAAGCTCTCTTTTAAGAAGCAAAGTTGAACAAATAAAACAGGTAAACAAAAAAGTGACATTGCTTAGAGTTATTCAGCAGGTTCAACTGCTTCCTTGCATTCAGCATTTATACATTAAAGCTTTATAATGAAGGTTTTTTGTTGTTGCACTGACAAAATCTTGTTGTTGCACTGACAAAGCTTTATTGTCAAAATACTTTATAATGAAGCATGAATCAATTCAACACTGCAATGTAACAAGTACCATTAAAAGTTTTAAGGGTTTGGGGTCTGAGATACTGAGATACAAATCAGGGTTTCTTTTTTGGTACAATCGTAACTTATGATTCCGAGTAGACCTTTATCTACTTTTTGACGAACAATGACTTGCAGCCAAATCGTCAGTTACGACAGTTTCAAAAACAGATGCCAGGTATCTAATGTTTCTCATTATTAAACATGAAATCATGTTTTAAATGGTGGTTGAGACTTGAAACTAATACTATAAATAGTATGAAATATTTCTTTTATTATTCACTTTTATATTCACCACTCTTTTTGGGAATGTCTTAAAGGAACAAGAATGATTTTTTTGTATCATTTTCAGATTTACACTGGACTAAATGCCACATCCGGAGAATACGCCCATTGAATACACATTTTTTCTGATGTCACAGGCCTGTCCATTTCATTTTCATTTGAGTTACATATCTCACACCGACACCATAGGGCATATATGTGTGGTAGGATAATGTAACTTGATATCCTAAGGTAGAAACAGCTCCCCGTATTAATCTGACGGGAGCTGGTATCTTTATCCTGGCTAGGACCACAGACAGTTCAAGCCAGCATAGGCCTTTTATATCGAGTACGAAACAGCTCCCCGTATTAATCTGAGGGGAGCTGGTATCTTTATCCTGGCTAGAACCACAGACAGTTCAAGCCAGCATAGGCCTTTTATATCGAGTACGAAACAGCTCCCCGTATTAATCTGACAGGAGCTGGTATCTTTATCCTGGCTAGAACCACAGACAGTTCAAGCCAGCATAGGCCTTTTATCGAGTTAGTATCACTCTAGTAATCAACTTCTCTGGTGTACTAGTTAGCATGAGCTGGCTCCTGTCGCCGCAAGCTGGGATTGAACCCAGAATCTTGGCATCAGAAGTCCAGAGTGCTAACCTTTACACCACAGAATCAAAGACATATTCAATATGTATTCTTATTTTTATGTTACATGTAATGTATAGACCAATGAGAGAGTGGGGAATATGACAGTGATATAATACTTACCGTTTCTCCACTGCAATATAGAGGGTTTTAGCAGGTGGCTGAGACATTAATCTCTTCACTGTGTTAAACAATGCATCTGTTAGAGAATTGTCATATATCACTGAAATACACAAGAGCAGATCATAATATTATATACTGAGCGTATATCATTTGCAATTAATTTGGCAGCCATTTTGAAACCAGCAAAAATTCATGATGTTTCAGCTATATAGCTAACATTTAAACTGAAGGTAGCTAGAAAAGATTGGAGATTTATCTACTCAAGTACAAGCAGCCGTTTTGAAACCAGGAATTTTTGTCAAAATATCTTTAACTATTTTGAAATTGTTGAGAAAGGAGCATGTAGGTTATCGCAAACAATTTCAAACGATTCTAACTTGAATTGTGAATATTTTCTAATCATGAGCATGGGTGTATCTTTTAGATCCATTCATTATCTTCAAGAAAAGTATATAAAATGATGATTAAGTTAATCAGACTTAAGTGATATTGCAGGGTCAATGGACCAATCAACATACTTTTTCAAAATTGTTGACCTAATTTTCACCAAAAATGCAACCTTTTATTATATTATATTGTTGAATGCGTAATTAGAATGTGCTTTGAGACATGTTCGATTTTCTAAAAAGAAAAGCTGATTGCTCCAGGGACTTTAAAGATACTGAATTTGGATGACCAAAATGAACTGAAACCAATGGATAGCATGAGATTTTTCAATGGAGAAATAACATGGGGAACACTTATCTTAAAGCAATTAAGTTATTCTTTCAGGAACTATTTGATACATCAAAATAAAGAATAGTAATGCATTAAACATTGTAAAAAATGATTGCATTTTTGGTGAAAATGGGGTCAACATCTTTGAAAAAGTGTGTTGATGGGTTGATTACTAGTTAAATATCTCCGAGTTTGTTTGACTTTATTATTACTGTAAATAGTTTTCTTTGAGATAATGAATTGATCTAAAAGATAAACCTGTCTTCATTGTCAAAAAATAGTCATAATCCACGATATAACCTTCTGAAATTGTTTGCGATAACCTACGTGCTCCTTGTCATAACTTTAAAATATTATTATTAACCATCCATCAAGTTCCTGTACAATTTCAACCAAACTGTTCAATACATTTGAAGTTATGACCAAAAAATTGACCAAAAACCTTTCGAGTTATGACCAAATATGGAAAATTGATCAAATGCATTTAGAGTTATGATCAAATATGGAAAACTGACCAAATACATTTATAGAAATGACCAAATATGGTAAACTGACCATCAGCTGCTAGCATGACTGTTGTTTTCTCATTGAGATGCTTCACATCTGAGGTACTCCAGGAAAACTTTGATGAATCTGGAAGTTAAAAGTGAGATGATTCAACAAAAATGCAATGTTGTTGTGATAATGGAAGTTTGTAACTTTTGACTGAGTCAATGCAATATGAAGTTTTAATGACATTTAGGCAACATTGTTTTTGTAAAAAAGATAAGGAGGATTAACGGTAAACTCAGATATTCTTAAATAACTAACCATGTCCAATAAAATAAAACATATGCATGTCAAGATAAAAATGTATGTATACTGTATATGTATCAACTTGATGGAATCCCAGTTTGTAGTTTGAAGGATATGAGATAGAAAATGTTAAACTTTAATGCAATAAATGTAGCCTTATGCACACCTTGAAGGAGGTTACCTTTGCTCCAGTCTAACTCCCGTATTGCAACTCCACTCTCCTGACCCATTTCATTGACTTTGTTCAACTCTACATTATGTTCACATGTTGTCAGTACATTCTCACCAATATCTGTAATGACAGTAACAACATGTCTACAATAAAATAATCTGGGAAAATCTTGGAATCTCAGAAAATCTCATGAAATATACTTGTTCATGAACTCATTTTTTATACTAATTAATCGTTAAAAAATTGTAAATATGAAATAAGCAAACATTAAACAATCAACATGAGGAAGTTAACCATGTGGTATTAATCAATAATTTTTGTAAATATTTAACCAAGAACATGGGTTGAGGAAGGACAACATAACATTTTCAAATAAAAATAGCTTGTTTGGATATGATAACAATGCCAACAATAAAATGATATTCATTATATAATGAGCTATTTATAGTTGTATTTTACATATTTTGCAAAATATACTATTTTCAGGCAAGATTGCTGAATTAAATTGTTCATTTTAACATACTTATATTTAAAAAATTCTTGACTTCATTTATCATTTTATTGCAAGGATGACCTCTCAAATAAAACAAGACACATTTGTGAACTATATGCATATATCAATATATCATATTCAATATACGCAATGCAGCCCATTATCTAATAATAATTATCATCCCAATCCTAAATTGGCCAACTACCATGCCAAAAAACAAACAGTTTGAGATTTTCTTGCAAAAGAATTTTCCTTGAAAAGAATCAATGGAACAATTACCTTGAAGGACATTAACAAGACATTACATACAAGATTCCAGAAAGGAAGATAAAATAAAAAAAAATAACTAACTTAAAATCAAGTTTCTGATTTTTCATCACTGAAGACTTCAAAAAGCATTGGAATCAATCCATGAAAATGTTTGGCTGAAAATGTGTGAACAACATGTAAAAAGTACATTTTCACAAATATCTGTAATAATAGTAAAAACATCTCTGCAATAATAGTAATAAAATGTCTGCAATGATAGTATAACATGTGTTTATAATGTACAATATTAGTACCAACAAAACTACTGTACTTTAAGACCAATTATGGGGAGCCATCTATACATGAAATATGGAGATATTTACATTACATTACTCTATTCTTATCAATCCTTCGCAAATTGTGACACTTACACATTCATTTTATTTTGTCTTCCAAATTCATGTTGTATATCTATTTCATTAGTTTCTCATTTATTTTTATCAAAAGATTTTTATGATTCAATTTTAAGGCTATGTAAATGTCAAGATAGCCTAATTAGTTTAGTTTATTGTTATTATAATGTACATTAATTAAAGTAGCAAAACCACACATTTGTGAGGGATGAAACAAATTCAAGTCACGTGATTTATTTTTTACGTGATCTTTATTTTTTATCACAATTCAAAATTCGACAAGTAGACAAATCACGTAGATTCGTAAACAATGGCAACAGGGTGAGACAAAAAATTTTGCATGATAATGCATGATAATAAAGATCACCTAAATCTAATTGAATCTTGCATACTCATTACGGCGCCAAACTGGATGCAAACAGCCCCTACTCATATTAAGACATTGTTGAAAGAGGGACTGTCGCCTAGATTTCTCCCCCAGCCAGTCAGTGATGTCCCATTATAATATCTTACATATGGGTATAGTATTGCCAATGTATTGAGAAAATCAGCAGAACAAACAATTGTCAGAATTGAACACAATTGAGTTTGATCGCAGTAATCAAGGGAAAACCCTGACAAGTGACATGTGCACATGGGTGTAGGAAAACTGGGCATGTGCCTTTTAGCCAGGCAGCCAATCAGATTCACAGTCTACTTTCAATATATGAAACAAGGCATCAACATGCAAAATGTCACCACCTGCCATTTATTACAGATGCCAACTGCCAATTGTCAAACACCATCCAGAAAAAAGTTGGAGACTATAACAATATGTCACCATTGCTGGTAGTGACATAATAATCAACAGAATAACCATATGTCACTGCAAGGTTTTGAACCCACAATCTCAGTAACCTTATGCTTTTCCGATTGCATCACCCAGCTCTGCAAGAATTTACAAAAAAAGTACATATAAATAATTTCAGGAAAAAAGCATACAAGTACACTTCTATTATTTGAAAATGATCATTTATACTACCAATAATATTAAAATGCATGTCTGAGAAAGTATCTTCATCTAAATTTTCAAATTTCCTGTTTCTTGGCACAAGTGTTGATAAGTAACCCAAACCCAGACAGGCAATCAGATTCAAAGCAGTTATTTAAATTTCATTTTGAATTTCTTACTGTTCAGTAAATATTTCATTTCTGGGAACAATGAAATTGATACAATAAATGTTGGAGTTGGGATCTAATAGTTGGTAAGTAGAGTGATGAAACTGTTTTACATCTCCTAATGCAAAAATATCAAGGGGGAGGTACTCTAATTGTGTTCCTACAAGACAGCCCCTTTTGAAGTTATGGTGACTTATCAGAATGATGTGCTGACTCTCCTAAAAACTTCATGATTGCAGAAATTTTATACTGATGCACTTTTAACAGGACACCCTGTATGTTTTAAGGGTGATTATAAATCAATTGGAACCAAACATAATATTACAATCATCTTAAAAAATAAATATGGCAACACCTGTGGGTAAGTTTATCTTCTTTTTAATTGTAATTTTAAAATTATTATATTTTTAAAATCATTTTTCATTATGACACCAAATAATAATTATTTTATTTACTTTTACATTTTATTATCATCATGCTTTATATACTGCATGCTTACATACAATAAAATGAAATGCATACAAAATATAGAAAAAATTACATTTACTAAGGAATCATTTTGAGACAAATAGCATAATGTTAAATTGTTTATGTCAGTATGTAGTGCAAGCCCCTCAGATGGGGTTGGTTACGTAAATTATTTTTTGTTTCAAACTTATCAAAATTGCCCAGATATCAGCTATTATTATCATCTAAAATGATAAAAAAAAATTGAGAAGGAGGAGAAACTCTCTACCACGTCTCTTGCACAACATCCTCTGCCACCCACCCCCCCCCCATCTAGAAAGAGGAGAAATGTTAAAATGATAAAAACATAATTCCAGGTGTGCAACATGAAGCCCTTTGTGAGTTTAAAAAAAGATATCTCTGCAAGAAATGCAAGCTTCAGCCGGAGAAGTTTGTCCTTGATGCTGATGATGTCTTATTTTGGTACCAACTTATATATAATCCACAAGATCAAGGACCGACACACTGTTTCCTGTGCAACAAACCAACACACAAGTGATTACGCCAAGTACTCTTACAATATGTGCTCAGACTGCCCACGCATCCCATTGGATATCAAAACTTTCTCAGACTGATTACAAATTATCCTGAATGCTGCTGTAATTAGCAATAGATTGGATGAACAAAAATTCAAGCGCCCTTCAATCGAAAACAACTGTTTTCAAATACTGACACTTCAAATGACATGGACATAAGACAGTCCTAAATCGGGACATTAATTCATATAAACACTTTTTCCAAGCATGTTGGTCCCCCATGACATACCATTTCAATAATGTACATTTGCAGTCAGATTCAGTATGATATTATATATTGGACAGAAATTCTTGAAACATGGAATAGACTTTCTGAATCTAGATGGACTTGATTGCACTGTTTACGCTTGGATCAACAACATTACATATTGATGTTTAAAAATTCATGCAAGGACATTTCAAACATGCGTATATCTTATATATACAGCGCTTGCATTAGGTTAGAAAATTTGTGAGTCCCAAGGACGCAATTTTTTTTAAAAAGTGTGTCCTTTGAAAAAAAAAGTGTGTCCCCTATTTCTAGCCTGTTTTGAGGTATAACTTTATTTTAAAAGCATTTTTTACCAAAACACCTTTCAGTTTTTGATTTCTTGCCGCGAATTTAAAACGGAAGTAAACGTTAAGTATGGACTGAATAAATGCATGTTCTTTCATTCGACAATGAATACATTTTATTTCATGAATAACCTAATATTTGTTTCTGAATAGGAAAAACTGTGGCATGTCATGGTTTCAAATTTAGAAATAAACAAAGTCGAAAAAATTCGAGAGAATCATGATTATTTGTAAATATTCAACATGTTGAGCCTTATTTACAATTCAAATAAAGGTGAGAGATCATAATTATTTGTTTTTGTTAGGTTTCGTTGTAAACACATTGTAGTATTGAGCTAAAAAAAAATTGTGTCTAAAAAACACAAATATTTTCAAATTTTGCGTCCTCCAAATTAATTTTGAGTCCTTAACATGTATGGGACGCCGTTAATGCAAGCCCTGATATACTGTATATATATATATGGAAAAATAAAAACATTCTTTTTCATGGACTCATTTAATATGAAAAGGACTGTTTCAAAATGTGATTTAAAGTAATGTCATGATTACATCTTCATCTACAATCTGCAAAAGGCTGATAAGCCCATTTAAAGCATTAGTAATCTGTTACCAACAGCACATGGTTATAAACCTTTTTGAAATAAATCATTAATTTTTGTAAATATTTAACAGAAAATGCAAGGCAAGTCAACAAAACATTTTCAATTCAGGTTATCTAATAAAAATGATAACAATGACATTCAAATGAAATGGGAGCTATGATATAGATGGCAGTTCACTAAATCTTTAGTGGATTGTGCTTTATACCTGTTCCATTGGTTTATGTGTAAATACTGCTGTCTTAAATCTTTAGTGGGTTGTGCTTTATACTTGTCCCATTGGTTTATGTGTAAATACTGCTGTCTTAAATCTTTAGTGGGTTGTGCTTTATACCTGTCCCATTGGTTTATGTGTAAATACTGCTGTCTTAAATCTTTAGTGGGTTGTGCTTTATACCTGTCCCATTGGTTTATGTGTAAATACTGCTGTCTTAAATCTTTAGTGGGTTGTGCTTTATACTTGTCCCATTGGTTTATGTGTAAATACTGCTGTCTTAAATCTTTAGTGGGTTGTGCTTTATACCTGTCCCATTGGTTTATGTGTAAATACTGCTGTCTTAAATCTTTAGTGGGTTGTGCTTTATACCTGTCCCATTGGTTTATGTGTAAATACTGCTGTCTTAAATCTTTAGTGGGTTGTGCTTTATACCCGCCCCATTGGTTTATGTGTAAATACTGCTGTCTTAAATCTTTAGTGGGTTGTGCTTTATACTTGTCCCATTGGTTTATGTGTAAATACTGCTGTCTTAAATCTTTAGTGGGTTGTGCTTTATACCTGTCCCATTGGTTTATGTGTAAATACTGCTGTCTTAAATCTTTAGTGGGTTGTGCTTTATACCTGTCCCATTGGTTTATGTGTAAATACTGCTGTCTTAAATCTTTAGTGGGTTGTGCTTTATACCTGTCCCATTGGTTTATGTGTAAATACTGCTGTCTTAAATCTTTAGTGGGTTGTGCTTTATACTTGTCCCATTGGTTTATGTGTAAATACTGCTGTCTTAAATCTTTAGTGGGTTGTGCTTTATACCTGTCCCATTGGTTTATGTGTAAATACTGCTGTCTTAAATCTTTAGTGGGTTGTGCTTTATACCTGTCCCATTGGTTTATGTGTAAATACTGCTGTCTTAAATCTTTAGTGGGTTGTGCTTTATACCTGTCCCATTGGTTTATGTGTAAATACTGCTGTCTTAAATCTTTAGTGGGTTGTGCTTTATACTTGTCCCATTGGTTTATGTGTAAATACTGCTGTCTTAAATCTTTAGTGGGTTGTGCTTTATACCTGTCCCATTGGTTTATGTGTAAATACTGCTGTCTTAAATCTTTAGTGGGTTGTGCTTTATACCTGTCCCATTGGTTTATGTGTAAATACTGCTGTCTTAAATCTTTAGTGGGTTGTGCTTTATACCTGTCCCATTGGTTTATGTGTAAATACTGCTGTCTTAAATCTTTAGTGGGTTGTGCTTTATACCTGTCCCATTGGTTTATGTGTAAATACTGCTGTCTTAAAACGTCAAATACTAAATAAATCCAATAAATATCTAATTTTCTCATCATAATTATTTACTAACATGTTTTGTGTTTCAATATCATGAAGTTTTGGATATTTTCTTTGAAATTAAGTTTATGAGATTTTGAAGCAAGTTTTACATATTAAAGTATGTAATTAAACCCACTGAATCCTTCATATTATGTATGTTAAGATGATTTTTTTTATATTTTTTAAATACTCCAAAATATACTAGTTACTATTCTTTTAGATTTTAATAAATGCTTAATGGTGACCTTTAATATTATTTTCATATTTGCAAAGGTAACCTCATCGCCATTGTAAAGACTGAATTCAGCAACTTACTTCAATGTCTTAAAGGGTGACGCATGTCGTTTAGCAAATCGAACGCTCGTTTCTGGTGTTGCTCACCATTTAGTATAAAAGGCTCGATCCCGGAATAATACTCAAGGGTTCAAAGGCTCGAGGTCGTTGTGTCAACATCTCTAACTTTTATATAACATTTGTACAGTATAGATCGTCACACATTTATAAAAGGGAGATTTTCATTTTATACGGGAAGCTTATCGGAACCCTTTAAAAGAATCAAGACACATTTGTGAACAATATGCATCATTGATTCAAATATGAATATATTCAGCCCATTATTTAAATACTATCCTCAGATCCTTATCCCAAATCGCCAACTTTTTTATCAAACACTACATACCTTATGAAACATCTCAAGTAGACTTGAGGTTTTATTATGTCCATAAGATATCAGGACAAAAAATTTGGACCAACTCTGGGTTTAAATTTGAGTTTTCAAAAATTATACTTTATTCCCTTTTATTCCCATAAAATATAAGGCTATAAATATGAGCTTCATGATAACTTTACAGAAGATTTTCTTTTCAACATTATTTCAACTGATCTGCAAAAATGATGTCCTCTAGTTATACAATATTATTTTCAGCTTAAGATTTACCTCTTCAATTTAGATTTACCTCACCTATTTAGGTTTACTTCACCAATCTAAATTTACCTCATCTATTTAAATTTACCTCACCTATTTAGATTTACCTCACCCATTTAAATTTACCTCACCTATTTAGATTTACCTCACCAATCTAAATTTACCTCAATTATTTAAATTTACCTCACCTATTTAGATTTACCTCATCTATTTAAACTTACCTCACCTATTTAGATTTACCTCACCTATTTAAATTTACCCCATCTAGATTTACCCCAACCATTTAAATTTACCTCACCTATTTAGATTTACCTCACCTATTTAGATTTACCTCACCTATTTAGATTTACCTCATCTATTCAAATTTACCCCACCTATCTAAATTTACCTCATCTATTTAGATTTACCTCACCTATCTAAATTTACCTCACTTAAACTTTACCTCACTTATTTAAATTTAAGTCACCTATTTTTTGATCCTGACTATGCCCATGTTATGAGTCAAACAACTCATGTGCAAAATTAGTAGCTCAGTATATTGATAAATGATGCAAAATTATGTCAATTTAGATTTTGCACTGTCTAAAGTGTTTGTTGCTTCGTCATGAAAGAGTTGAAAGGCAAGCTATATAGATAAGAACAACAAATTTGTCATTAGTTTACTATACCTGTGCAGAAGATGTGTTGTGCTACCTTGGCCATTACAATGCTCACAAGGCCAACACCTCCACCCAGCTCCAGAGCACAACAGTCAGAGAACGCCTGTCTGTGGTGCAGTATGTAATCACACAGTAACAGTGCACCTGACCATACTTGTAGTCCAACATCTCGGAGTCTTGTTGCCATGGCATGCTCTGAAGATGAACAACAAAAGAGTTAAAATCAGGGCCTGTGATGGCTGTGATATAATAGTACAATGCTCAATGCTTCAAATGCTAAAAGGGGAGTAAATTCACTAAAAACAATTGTTATTAAAAGTGGATGAGGTTATACCCCTATGTTACCCCTATGCATGTTCCTGTTCAAGTGAGGTAATAAATCAACGATTATGTGGTCTTCTGAACTATTGGTTCGCAAAAATATACATTTTCTTAGACATATAATGACACATGTTTGTAATAAATATATCATGGGAATTTTGCCTATAACACATGGAATAAGGAAAAACTAAAAATCGCACATTCGAGGTTCCGACATTTTCGGTAACCAGCGTAATCGAGCAGATCACCAGTGTGACTACAGTATCTAGCTATATGGTGCTAAATAACAATGTTCTACAAATAATATAGCATATACCTATAACAATAGAATATTCTGTCTTTGTGTCTTTCCTAGAGAGAATCAGATCACCATCTTCATCAGTTTCTATCTGTTCATCAGTGTTTTCCTCTTCCTCATTATGTTCAGTACAGTGGGTAATTGCTTTAGGATCATCATACACAAAAATTGTTCTGGTTACTGAAAGTAAACAAATGTATAATTGCTATAGAATGTAACAATATACGTGATGACTTTTGACAGGGGGAGTTTTCCGATATGGAAGTTTTTTAACAGTTTTGGTAACTGAAAGAAAACAAATGTAATAACAGAGTACATGACCTGCCCATAGCCAGCTTTTGCCAGGGAAGGGGGGGGGGGGCTTTTTGCCAAGGGGGGAACTTTTTGACAGTTTTGGCTAAAAAATCATATGAAAAGTGCTCACAATGGTGAAAAACTGCATGATTTGATTTTGAAAGAATTTTTGGCTGGGGGTGCTTCATGATGACTGTAGTAGTATTTGTTTTGTTTTGGAAACTACAAATTTTACAGTCAACTTCTTGGGAGTAGGCAGGCATGAAGCAGGTGAGGCAAATGCCTCGCCAAAATTGTACAGAAAAATATATCTTCAGATGTTTTTCAACTCAAGCTTTAGAAACATGGTCCAAATGCACAGATGCCAGCCAGATCGAGTTTATAGTAGTAGGTTAGGCTCAGAATTCTCAATAAATAATCAAGGTTTTATCCTTGAGGTGCTTATACTACTACACAAATGCCCCTTGGGGTGTCTTCCACTATTGTGATTGTACTTGTATTATTTGGAATTTAGGAAATAAATAAAACAAACAAACATAGTCGTGCCGGCATCTGTGCCTAAATGTACCTCCTTTACTCTGAATTTGCCTCACCTACAGATCTTTGCCTCATCTAATTTTAGACCCTGGTATGGCCTTGATCTTTACAAGTAAATGGGAAAAAACATTCTTGCTTTTTAAGAATGGGTTATACCAGAGGCTTTCAATAGACTCTTGAAAGCACATGGTTATACATGCACTAAGGGAATCATACTGCATAAAGCAGAATTATTTAAGAAACAACTTAAAATACATGTGCTGTATATGGTACTACTAATAAAATTTCAAAGTCCATTGATTAATTCATTAATTAAATGCCCCGAACCAAATGCCCATATTTTTACCTTTGTATTCATTGTCAGATTGTGGGATGTCTACATTTATATCAGCATACACATGGACATCAGAAAGGCAAACTTCATCCGGCTCCATTCCCTTGAAATGTAAAGTACAGGGTGGTACAAACATGCAAATGGACATCAGAAAGGCAGACTTCATCCGGCTCCATTCCCTTTAAATGTAAAGTTAGTACAGGGTGGTACAAACATGCAAATGGACATCAGAAAGGCAGACTTCATCTGGCTCCATTCCCCTTAAATGTAAAGTACAGGGTGGTACAAACATGCAAATGGACATCAGAAAGGCAGACTTCATCTGGCTCCATTCCCTTTAAATGTAAAGTACAGGGTGGTACAAACATGCAAATGGACATCAGAAAGGCAGACTTCATCTGGCTCCATTCCCTTTAAATGTAAAGTACAGGGTGGTACAAACATGCAAATGGACATCAGAAAAGCAGACTTCATCTGGCTCCATTCCCTTTAAATGTAAAGTACAGGGTGGTACAAACATGCAAATGGACATCAGAAAGGCAGACTTCATCTGGCTCCATTCCCTTTAAATGTAAAGTACAGGGTGGTACAAACAAGCAAATGGACATCAGAAAGGCAGACTTCATCTGGCTCCATTCCCTTTAAATGTAAAGTACAGGGTGGTACAAACATGCAAATGGACATCAGAAAGGCAGACTTCATCTGGCTCCATTCCCTTTAAATGTAAAGTACAGGGTGGTACAAACAAGCAAATGGACATCAGAAAGGCAGACTTCATCCAGCTCCATTCTCTTTAAATGTAAAGTACAGGGTGATACAAACATGCAAATGGACATCAGAAAGGCAGACTTCATCTGGCTCCATTCCCTTTAAATGTAAAGTACAGGGTGGTACAAACATGCAAATGGACATCAGAAAGGCAGACTTCATCTGGCTCCATTTCTCTTTAAAAGTAAAGTACAGGGTGGTACAAACATACACATGGACATCAGAAAGGCAGACTTCATCTGGCTCCATTCCCTTTAAATGTAAAGTACAGGGTGGTACAAACATGCAAATGGACATCAGAAAGGCAGACTTCATCCAGCTCCATTCCCTTTAAATGTAAAGTACAGGGTGGTACAAACAAGCAACTGGACATCAGAAAAGCAGACTTCATCTGGCTCCATTCCCTTTAAATGTAAAGTACAGGGTGGTACAAACATGCAAATGGACATCAGAAAGGCAGACTTCATCCAGCTCCATTCCCTTTAAATGTAAAGTACAGGGTGGTACAAACAAGCAACTGGACATCAGAAAGTCAGACTTCATCTGGTTCCATTCCCTTTAAATGTAAAGTACAGGGTGATACACACATGCAAATGGACGTCAGAAAGGCAGACTTCATCTGGCTCCATTCCCTTTAAATGTAAAGTACAGGGTGGTACAAACATGCAAATGGACATCAGAAAGCCAGACTTCATCCAGCTCCATTCCTTTTAAAAGAAAAGTACAGGGTGGTACAAACATCCAAATGGACATCAGAAAGGCAGACTTCATCTGGCTCCATTCTCTTTAAATGTAAAGTACAGGGTGGTTCAAAAATGATACTCTAATTTTGGAATAACTTTCTCAATTATGGTGGAATCTTCATGAATTGTACAACCAGGTATTGTTTTATGGAAATATTCTTTCCTATTTTATAGCTAAAAGTATGTGCTCAGGAAAGGTCAATGAACAGAATCTTTTGATTTTTTCAGAAAATGTTTCTAATATATTGCTCTAAATGATACAAACGAAATTTTAAAAAATCGTCTGAAACAATAATGGCTGTAGTTAAAAGGAAAATAGATAGACTTTAAATTCATTTTCTGAAAAAGTCAAAAGATTCTGTTCAGTGACCTTTCCTGAGCGCATACTTTTAGCTATTTTTCAGTCACATTTTCAGGGGGCTGAAAAGGTTATCTTATCATGTTTATGGTCATTCCGACCATTTCACCTGTGTTCCCAGTCATGTAAATGATATGTGGAACTAGTTAAACTGACTGGAGGTCCAACAAGAACTCTGTTATCTTGGTTCAAAAAAATTTCAAAATCCAGCATGGTTTTGACATTTTTTGTTTTGTCATAATTTCCTGTTAAGGTCAGGGTGCATGATGGGAAATTTTCTGCATTCCTCAATTGAGTCACATGTTATTTTTCAAACAAGAATAACTCCTTCCCCACATTGTCTATGTCTTCCAGTTTTGCACAAAGAGTGCACTTATGTGCCTAGAAAAGACTTGTGAGAAGAATGTTTTGATAAAGTGTATAAAAAACAAGAAAATTCAGTGAAAAAAATCAGAAAATTTTCAGAATTTTTTTTCACTGAAATTTCTCATTTTTTTTACTTTTTACAAAACAAACCTTCTCACAAGGCTTTTCTAGGCACATAAGTGCACTCTTTGTGCAAACTTGGAAGATGTAGACAATGTGGGGAAGGAGTTATTCTTGTTTGAAAAATAACATGTGACTCAATTGAGGATTGCAGAAAATTTCCCAACATGCACCCTGTCCTTAACTTCCATAGCACCTTAATTACAAAAGGCCACAGCTTTGCTGCACATTATACATTACTATATGAAATATACAAAAGTTAGGATAAATATAAATGTTTCTATTTTTACATAAACTGTTTCAATTTGGTCATTTGATTCAACAATGATTGCTTCTCGTAAAGGCTAGAGTACCGACAATTGTCGGTACTCTAGACTCTGATGTGGTGGCACGCTAGAGGACCGACAAATAAATTGTCGGTACGGGAGATATGCTGTGTTTAAACGCTAGAGGACCGACAAATATTGATTTTCGAATTTTCTGGCGCATGCGCAATGCGCGGGGGGATATTTCAGATATCATACGGATATTTTGGGAACAAGTGCAAAACCCTGGGAGGGCATTAGCCCCGGTTACCCGGGGATTACCAAACCCAGTCAAAAAATAGTAGCCCGGGAACAGGGTGGGTAGTAAACGTTGAAAACCCAATAAAAAAACATGAACAAGTAAGACGTTAGAGAGCTATTAATGCAGAGTAAACGGCTATATATATTCTAAACAGATATTTAGAGCTTATCGTATGGTATGAGGTTCCATATCCATCCGCCAAATGGTATATAGTCCATTTAAAAACCTGTGGTATCGTTCTAAATAACCCATAGTTGGCTTCTAGGGTACCTAGTATGCCACTATTTGGTATCGAAATAAAGAGGAGTTCAACTTTCATTTGAATTACGAAAATAGCGATGTAGGTCAAAATAGTTCCGAACGTGAGCATGTTTACTACGCGTTTGCCCGTCATATCAGAATTGAGGAAGTGGTAGCAAACGCGAGTTACAATAAACGGACGCTGATATCTCAAAAAGTAACCTGACTCCCTATAATTTGATGTAGGTCAATCGAACCCCTATATCAGGGCTGTCAACTTGGACCACCTAATATGAGTGACTTCAAAATGTTGGACACCTAAGTCCAAATCTGAACACTTTTGTCCAAATTTTGAACACCTTTGGCCAACTTTTAAACACCTTTGGTCAAAGTTTGAGCACCTTTGCCAAAGTTTGAGCACCTCTAATTTTTCGCGCTCGCTACGCTCGCGATATCGTCAACGGGGGGGGGGGGGGGGGGGGGGGGGGTAGGTACGAAAATTTCCAATGAACATGCGTGACATATATGGGATTCGCGTGACAAATCCAAACAAATTGCGTTCGGTATTTTTCCGACGTTCGTATTTTTACCGTATCGTAAACATATTTCTAAAAAGCTTTTACAGAAATATTTTTGCTTGACAATTACCAGGTAAAATGCGTATTTGCGTGACATTTTCTGTCACGCAAAAAAAACTGGCGTGACTTCAAATTCTTCAGCAAATGAGTGACAAATACGCAAATTGCGGGACAGTTGACAGGCCTGCTATATGGACAGGTGCATTTTGATATATAACACTATGGGGGATAAGCGTTTCATAGTTGGTCACGAACGCCATATGTGCAAAGTATTGTTATGAATTTTCGAATTTGGTGTTGGATTACGGTACTCATACCTTATAGCACAATTTTTCATTGAAGTTGCATTTGGCTCCCTTAGTTAATGGCCACGATTCCATCTCGCATGAGAGAGCTACCAAACGCAAAGTAAACAGTGATATATTCCAAATGAGATATTTCTCCTGTGCCATGGCGTAGTAGGGGTAGAGGTCGACGGGGGCGAAAGCATCCCCTCCCCTAATTGTATATATCGACCCATTAGATAGAACAAGAAAAGAGCTTTAAAATGTTTTTTAATTGAAGCTTGTAGGACAATTTTGATGGAAGTTGAATCAATTTTTGTCGAAATAAATTATGGCTCACTACAAGTTAAGGCACAGCTGGAAAGTAACATTTTGGTAAAAAATTGCTATACCTGCACATGTTATTTTCTGGTACAAAATAAAGTATGAAGGCATGTATCAATTTCCTTGCTTTTTTCAGGAAAGTATCATTACATTGTCTTCTTTTAGAATATCTGGTAGGCGTTCAAAGGGTACTCCAGGGAATTCTGATATTTCACACTTCCTGTTTTTCCAAATTTTCTTTCAAAGTTTCCAGACAACACAGGAGCTACCATTGACCTGTTTCCAGGTTTACTAAAAGTAGACAGTGTAATGATACTTTCCTGAAAAAAGCAATGAAATACACACATGCCTTCATACTTAATTATGTACCAGAAAATAACATGTGCAGGTATAGCAATTTTTTACCAAAATGTTACTTTCCAGCTGAACCTTAATGCCTGTACGATTCCATACTGCAAAAGAAGTAATATGCCCCCCCCCCCTCAAAAGAAAAAGTAGGTCTTGCCGGGATTCGAACTCGGGACCGAGCGTGTTTGAGTCGTGCTCGCTAACCACTAGACTACCAGTGATGAGGTTATATTCGAATTTCACAGTAGTGGATTTATTTATGAAATTGTCGGCTCTCTAGCAAAAACACGTAGCAGCCACTTGCGTACCGACAATTGTCGGTTCTCTATCTGACACTACTAGGTGACGATAGAGTGCCGACAATTGTCGGTACCCCAGCAAATACCCCTGGACAGTCTCCAGTACCGACAATTGTCGGTCCTGGAGCCACTCCGTATTTTAAAATTCAAAGTAGGAGTAAACGTCGTAGCATTGGTCAGCAATCAGTTGTTTCCACCTTATTTGTAGCTGTACTTACTTTGTACCTTCTAGTTGCATAAAATGTTCTTTTCCTCCACGCTTTTCCTCAGAGTGTGATTCTGTTGAGGGAAATAAGTTAAACTTTAAAAATTCTTTAAAATCGCCGCCATATTGATCAGCTGGATTACGCTACACTAAAGAGGAGGAAATATCCCAGAGTTCATAGTTGAACCTGTAGCATATCTATCAAAGCAAAGAAGAACCGTCTTGCTAGTGGATCATATATGGATTATACTGTTCACGTGGACCATTGATCTCGATACTGAAGTACTTCCCAAGAAAGCATTTATTGCAAATGGTTGTGCTGATCACAATTAGTTGTGCTAGAGGGCCACTAAACTAAATGCGATGAGAAGACAACATCCATAAATGATTGTGTTAGGATAATAATTGATGCTGATTGTTCAAGAAGAACGATAACGCCAGTGGTTGTGCTTACCATACAACATCGTCTGTCATTGATTGTGCTACTGAAGATTGACAATAGCCTAATTGTGCCATAACATTTTTCTTCATAACGTGATCATCCGATATTGTTTTTTTTGTGGGGTGGAGCTCATGTACGTGTCTCAAAATCGAACGCGGGTTTCACGGTTAGCTGTGCCACAGTGTGTAGTAGCCTAGTGTGTGTGAAGACCGAGCGTGCGAAGGTGGTATTTTGTTCAAATCACCCGGGCGCCGGCCAATGAATCGGAGCAAAGGTGACCCAGGCATTAATGACGCGTTCGTTCATTCAAAGGGCACATATATACGGAACTACACCCCACAAAAAAAACTATGGAAATTAATCATTTATTCTAAATTCGTAAACTCAAACGGATATATAAGACTTAAAGGAATATTCCTTGCTAGACCCTTTCTCTCTTAATATGGTAGCTATAATCATATACATAGTTTCCATATTTAGCAAAACATGGGAAAATATTTTAATATGGTCAATATTGATCATTTAAAAAGCTAGTGCTTATTTCCAGTGAGCTGCTATCTTTTAAGATTTCTTGCAGGAAGTGATGTCATCAACTCTCAACTTCTATAACCTTGCACATAACAGTATAGGAAAGTAGCACAAAAAAATGCCAAACTTTGTGACAAAGAATTTCATCCTGCTTGCAGCGAGAAGACGGACCGGTTCGAGGCAATCTGCTTGCAGCGAGAAGACGGACCGGTTCGGGGCAATAGCTGATGAAATTCTTTGTCACAAAGTTTGGCATTTTTTATAAAATCAAACGCGCGTCATTGAAACTCACAAGATGTAAATAGCATGTCATTTACATCATACCTTGATGGGGAAAAATAGATCTTATATGTTAGAAGTACTAAATAAAAGTTATCGTGAAAATGAGACAGTCGTTCTCGAGAGAAAAGAGCATAAATGCGCATTTAGAGAGTTTTGGTCCGTTTAAAAATCTGTAAAAAATTGGGGTACTTAAAAGCATCGCGAGGCATCATATATTTCAAATTAGACACGAGGAAGTCAATATTGAGCAAGTTATGGCTATTTTAAATTCAAATAAAACCGTTAACTCGTACCGGTCCAGCTTTTGACCCGTACCGGTCAATTTTCGTTAGCTTCGTATACCAAGGGTGAAGACTGATTTCATAGACCAAAGTAGATACAACTCGTAAGCTTAATGTACTGCGTTCGTATATGAAGCGTCCTGTTTGTTTGGACAGGGTGGGCCAAAAAGTATTAAATAACGCCTAAAGGCCATTCTTTATAATACTAACACCAAAGCACCAATGATATTCCAATGAAAATATGATTATAATTAGATTTGTAATTTTCATGACAATTATTTATTCTATTTCTCAAAATGCATAACTATTTGTATTCTATGTATCATTTTCTTGGACAGTGTCCTACATTTTTTCTACAATGACAATTTTGCTTGATGGTATTTTTCATGTAAAATATGTCTCTATGGTATTATCGTTCTATGTGGCAAGTACCAAGCCTGTCTGAACTTCCGAAGGGGAGGCCTAGGGGCGTTTGGGCGAGCCCCTCCCCTTTTTCCAAAAAATATTTCTTAAGAGATTATATGCAAGAATGTACCCCGGAGAAGGTCTATTTTTCTGGGGGGGGGGGCATGCCAAGACCCCCTTAGCTTGCGGCTCTACGCACCGTAGACGCTTTGCGTTAATACGTCGACGACACAGTCCATCCCTACGCAAAAGTCACCCCCTTCGTGAGAAATCCTTCGGACTTTTCTTATCACTTGTTGTTTGCAAATCAATATATTTTACTGTAGGCATTATGAAAGTTGTGCCATTTACTTGATTAACAGTTTAAACCACCATCACTTAATTAAGCCTTTATACCGAGTGACACAAGAAATGCCACCCACCCACTAACGAACGGACGGACGACTTTATCCCCTCGAACTTCGTTCGGTTGGATAATGAAAATATCAATGGAGTTCTTTTATTTATTACCTAAGTCTAAACCAACGATTTAATAGCAAACTTAACTAAAAGCATCTTTAGAAAAGCATAACTTTTATAGTAAACCAATTTAGCCGTTTTGACACATTCACATTGTTTACATAACAGCATGGGCTCTACAGAGCCCATGATAATAGCAAGGTATGGGAGTATGTTTTATCATTGATCGCTACTACTTCTCGCAGGTGACATTTTGTAGTGTCGTAATCTCAAACCAAAACCTGATCAGTTTAAAATTCATTTTTGAAATATGATGAGATATCCAATAATGCCCTATGTTCATTTATCCCATGATACTACTACTTCCCGGTGAATATTTTTGCTGTTGAAAAGTCGCACATTGCCTCCTTACAATCCGGCTCACGAAAACAGTATTCAACTCCCTTGAATTTCTATAAATCAACGCTTCCTATTTCGTGATTTGGGCTTGGTCTAAATCATAAATGGATACTGAATTTGTGGTTTTGTACCATTCAAGAAGGCATTAAAAAATGCAAAATACGTTACTGACGCCGACCGCCGAACACAGCAACAAAAAAGTTTGAGACTCTAACAATATGTCACTACTTATGATGACATAAAATCAGATATTAATTCTGAAATAATATTATTTCATGAAGAAGGTCATGGATAACATGCGATAAACAGTGATAGAAGGCTTATTAATGCCTGGGTCACATTTGCTCCGATTCACCGACCGATCGAGTATTTTGTTCAAAATTGTATTCAGTTTAAAACGAAATACTTAATCGGCTGGGCGCCGGCCGATGAATCGGCGCAAATGTGACCCAGGCTACCCTTTGCATTCGTTCGACTTCACTTCTTAAAAGAGAGCTCCGTAGTTTAACTAGACTCTGCAAGCAGGGTAGACCCAGGCATCACTGGTCGGGATCTATTGCTCGTGACAATATGATGTTTCGCTCTGGTCCATCGGATCCTCTACATAACTTCTTCAACCTACTTACTATTATTCTGGAATGATGCCTGCATGGCCTCACATTTAATAATCTTTGTAACAAACTAGGGAGTGTGCGTTGTGCAATTTGTGTGGATCTTTTATTTGCACAATAAACTCTAAAATTGATTACAGAAATTCTGGAGGGCCAAGGCTATAAGCATCATCGGCCCCTCTCTTGGGAAATTAATTTGGAAATCATGGCAACATGCCTGATAACTGACTTATAAGATATAATGAGCTGAAGAAATGTCTCTTATTTACTGAAACCAGTTAGTGTATTAAAACATTGATGCCTGTATCTATAATACTGATTAGCTTCCATGATCCTTTGTGATGACATTTCGCAGAATTAATTGAGGTATGCTATTTTTGCCAATTATACACCCCAATCCGCACTCTAAAATCAAGGTACCATATGGTACCATATTTCAGGGTACCCGTACAGTACCATTGCCAAAACGGTACCATACGGTACTGTTGCAGATTGGCTGCATACATGCCACTAACTACATGTACCTAATTGTTATCATTTAGACAAAGCACAAAGCATATGGGAGAGCTCATGACTATAATCCTTGAACTGGATAAACTGTCCTATTTGAACAAGGGCTTGATCATGACTGCCCCATGTCTTATTTGATCAAATGCTCTGTCATGACTCACTACATGCTCTGACTGTCATGACTCACTTTGTCATATTTGAGCACATGTTTCATCCTGATAACAATTTTACTATTTCACCACATGCTTCATCATGACTGCTCCATTTTCTATTCGAGCACATGCTCTGTCATGACTCACTTTGTCTTATTTGAGCACATGTTTATCCTGCTTACAATGTTTCCTATTTCACCACATGCTTCATCATAAATTCCACAGCGTCAGTTCTGCGCAGTACCCGTGGCACCTTATACTGGTTAGAAGTGGCTTGCGTAGTCTCCAACATAAAGTTCCTGAGTCCAAGAAACGTCCCATGGGCTACTACGTGAACATCCATAGGAGCAATGCTTCCCTTCTTACGGAATGACTCGTACACAAAGAAGTCTTTACATAACATCTTGTCAATCTGGAATGTGTTAAATCAATGCATAGATATGTTACCACATAAAAACATTCAAAGTAAATCTTGTAGGGTACACTGTACGCAGAGGTTAGTACTTAAGAACCTCTTGGGAGTTAAGATAATTTTACAGTTGGTGGTGGCTGCTTCAGCCCCATTATAAATAACCAGTGCTGACATTTTCTCAACTGATCAGCAACAGAAAGAAATATGTCTAAATAATGTTAATTTGGTCGTTACTGGATAAAGCATGACTTCAGAGGAAATGACCATCTTTAAAAAATGGTTTTCATTTCGTAGACAAACTGGGTGGCTCGATGAGTTTAGAGGTTTCTCAAATATTCAGGCTACTATGCGGGCTACTATGACATATAAGTTGAGCAACAGTTTAAGATTTCTTGCTATTTCATCAATCTTCTTTGCTTAATATTAATTCGTTGGTTTAATATTTCTTGCTTATTCATCAATCTTTGCTTCATATAAATTCGCTGTTAACTGTTAACATACCATAGCTTTCTGTTCAGGAGTCAGTGTTGTATTCTCATCCTTCAGTTCGATGAACACAATGTAATGTGGCATCCTAGAATGGTCCCGACTGTTCTCCTCACCTAAAAATGTATCAGGAATATTTTACTTTTACATGTAAGCATAATCAATGATACAAGGCATCATCCTGACAAAATGCAACCTGCACCCAGTATTGGGTATGATTTTCATATCTCAGTTTGAGTTTTCATAAACTCAGGGTGAGCCAGAAACAAATGTGTGTTAATAACTCAGTCATTCCTCATGTGTTTTAAGTCATACTTGGCAAAATTAAAACTTGCTCAATGTTTTTTCATTTTACCAAGTTTCATATGTTTATCCCTGATAATCACAATTTATGGTCATTTATAAAACATGCTCCAAATTCTGAAACAGGCCACATTTGGCATAAAACACCCCAGATTTTATCTATAGAGCTTAGCTAACAACCCTTGAAACATTAAAACAAGAGATTAGAAGGAAAATGAGAGCCCTTATAAAAGATGTCTGAACTTGTGTAGTAAACAACTTCATCCGAAACATTCATGTTTGCCTCCAGATTCGACGCTGCCATACGTTTTGTAAATTGGCTATAAAATCGTGACCATTAGGGATAGACCAATGAAACTTTGTAGAATAAGAGAACATTAAATAAAGTTTAATTTCTGATAATCGGAGATTTGACTAAAAATCAGAGTTACCACTAAAGAGGGATTAATCCTGATTTAAAGCGGGACTTGACAGGCGAGCACGAAGGTTTTACTGTAACGCACTGACCTTGATCACTCCCATCCAACATGACACTCTCAGCACAGCAGTAGTCAATGACCTTGACCTCTGGCCACTGATTGGCTGCATCAGTTAATGCCTTATAGAACATCTTCTCAGATGTCTTCTCACCACGGATGTTCAGAAGCTGGCCTTGCCTGGAAAACAGTCAAATATTTGAATATAAGGTTAAAATGATGTACATAAAACGAGATGCACATGATTTGTTAAGTGGATTTTTAGAGAAAAGTTTGAAAAGTTTGAAATCATAAGTGCAACATTTAAAAATTATAAATTTTTATAGTGTTACAACTTTTAGGATTTTTGCAATATACCAAAGCTGATGCACTATCGCAAATTAGACTTTTGTGATGAACAAATCGAAGGTCACAGGAATTCCAATATTGGGAGACTCCTCGCTTACCTGTATAAAAACTCGATGACTGGAGCCTCATTATAGAACTCCGCAATTTTGACGACATCACCAAACCTGTACCTCCACATGCCACTGATGTTAGAGATGACAAGCTCATATGTTGATCCTACATCCACCTATGGAAAAAAGGCAACATTATGTAATTGAATATTAGTACATAGTATTAGTCAGTAAAATTAATCAGTCAGTTTTTGCAAAACTGGGTACCTTTTGCCAAAAATGACTAGACACTTTTGAATGAAATAGTATTAATAGTATTAATTTCAAAATTAAGGTTAAACCACGGACCTGAAAGTCCGTGGTTAAAGAAAGAACTTGGAACAAATGGCTGAATGGGGTCAGAATTGTCCAATTGAATAAAAAGATGAAATTATACTATGAGCACATGAGGTTCAGAATAAGAATTGGAGAGTGATACCAGCCTGAAGTGCCTCATCTGACTTAAGGCAGATAAAAAATGAGATTGAGAGATGTTCAGATTAGAGAGCTGTTTGAATACAGGTTTTGCTGTTGCTGGATAATCATATTCTAACTCTAAGCATGGCTACATACTTCATGAGGGAGAAGTGTCTTTGGTTGGTCTTCTCCACTATGTTCCACCGGTATGAACTCAAAGAACATGGATCTAGGAGCCAGGATGTACCGTCTTTCCTCTCTTTCAGGCCAAATGTTAACCCCAATCAGCCCTTCCGTGGCAGCATACAGAGGGGAATAAAATGGCGTTCCTTTGCACTGATGTTCGCGGAGAAGTTTCCCATAATGCTCAAAAGAACCTGTGTCGACACTGAGTACAAAATTTAATTTTGGCCATATTCTTTTGGCAATACCGTCAAATCCCTTTAAGAATTCCGTCCGCAGCTCATTGGCCCTTGCAGGGTCTGGTGTAAGAAGTTGATTCAGTTTTGCTCTTACGTCATCATTAATGTTCAATTCAGGGTTGACTCGACCAAGTTCAATGTCATTCACGAGAGTTTGCCATTCAAGTTCTAACGTATGAAATGCCACATAGATAAGCGACACAAAATTCGCCTCCATCATTCCAATATATTTATCTCGTAGCCCAAACAACAAATGTACATACAGTGCTTCTGGTTCTGTCATAATTTCAAACCCGGGAAGGGGAGTGGAATAGATACTCAGCATACTTTTAGAATTGGTAGGAGATGATGAGTTAGGCCCAATCACAATCCCAGATTTAGACACCCTCCATTTTGGCGTATAAAATATCTTGAGATTTTTTTGCAGTAATTGTTTTGTGGCTGGGTAAGCATTCACCATGCAACGAAAAAGTGTTGCGATTCCATGGAAGAAAAAATTTCCTCGTTGCTCTTTAATCATTGGGAGAATATTGCTCTGTCCAGATGTACCAGAGGTTACTGCAAGCACAACGGGGTCTTTGACAGTTAGCACATTTTTCTCCCCATCAGCTATTTTTCCTATATATGGTTGAAAGTGTGAGTATCTAGTCAAGGGATGTTTCTTGATAAAATCTTCAGTTGATTTAATTTCAGAAAATTTGAAATCTTTGCCATATTTTGTATCTTCATTAGCACGTAGCCTTTCAAGCAATATGTTGCTTTGGACATTCTTATAATCCTTACTGTCTTTTTCGAGTTTATTTCGTGCAAATTTCCCTAAGATGTACAATCCGTTGATGGCAATGTATTGGTCGAATAAGCCTCTGTAGGAATGGAATCGGGAGACTCGTTTGCGATAAATGTCCAACGCTATTCCACCGGCACAACATGACAAAACAGTTGTCACACCTGAAAAATAAAATAACTGTTATAATTGATTTCAGAAAATTTCAAATTCAATAAATACAATGTACCTCTTCAAAGCCATGGAGTTGAAATGCCTCGGCTCTAAATTTGTCACTATTAGATGATTTCAGATTTGAAATGAAATCTAAGACTGACAGATTTAAACAGTAGACAGTACTCTAAAGATGTGTTTGTTCACATCATCATATTCTGCAAATTGATTGGATGGCGTATGGATTGATGTGCTTAGCCTAATATTAATAAAAAAAATAACCAGCTGCAAATATTTGGAATCTCCTTATTCTGCAGCTGACATGGCTCCAAATATATAGATGGATATGTATCGCAGTTCATAGATCATGGACCTCTATGATATCTCACAATAAAACAACATGGTTGAAGTCTATCAACTTTTCCTGAAGACTTTTACGAAGTCCACAGCAATTTGGGTGGAGCTATTCGTACTATGGATAGGGTTTGCACCATGCACATGACTTCATTGACCTTTATTAGCAGCTTACCATATACTGAAAGTTGTTAAGGCAAATATCTAGTTCATCAAGTTAAACCTAGTCTGGGCCTTATTTCTTATCTGACATATCTTGTGGCCGCCCTAGGTTTAACGTCCGTGCCTTTTCGCGGTTGATGCAAAAAATTTAATGGTGGCCTATGGCAGTGCATGAAATTCCATGTGCATTTAATTAATAACTAATAGTGAGAATTTGCAATCAATGAAAGCATAGCACGGAAGTTAAACCCAATCATGGCAACAAGAACATTCAGATTAATAAATGAAAGCCGTGATATTGGGTTTAACTTGTTGAACTAGCAAATATCAAGTCATCTAAGATATGACCATGGGCAGGAAAGGATGACGTTTCACATCAAGCATGACATCAGTTACATATTGCTCCATCGGCAACTAAACAAATAAGTAATCTCAATGTCACCGATCTCTCTTGATTCTATATTATCAAACTGTGACGACGTTACTATGTTACCCAGAAGAAATGAGTACAATTGGGGACAAAAATAAATGACAGGTCGATTTTCGATCACCATTTCCTAATTATGGTGGTCTGAAAGCCCATAATTTCCAATATTGTCTACGATACATATCCCTTAAAATTTGTATATTTTACATTTTGTATAATCTCATCCACTGATTTATGGCCTCTTGTTAATTCTCTTATTTTTAACATGGGAAATCCTCACTTCAGCAAATCCACCTGTCATTTATTTATGTCCCCAACTGTAGCTCCCATGATTCTTTCATATTATATCCTATTTTCGGGTATTCGCCATTATACAATCTCCAATCAAATTGCAGGATCATTTCACATGAACAATCATGAGCATGTGCTTTCTCAGTGCCGCGCGGCGCAAACGCAGTACTGTCAACCCCTAAAGATTTTCTCGCGGGACAGATTTTTTAGACCCAGTGCCCAAAATTCGCGGGATTTTGCGGGACATGTACTAAATTCGCGGGATTTCGCGGGACATTTAAGGCATTTGCGTGATTGCGCTAATAGGCCAAATTTTTTTTTATCAAATTCGCGGGATTTCGCGGGACCATTCGAGGGACAAACACTCTAATTGCGGGACAGTTAACAGGTTTACCACCAAAAACTCAATTGAAAGCCCATGATATAGGGGTTCGATTAATCTACATCAAATTATAGGGAATGAGGTTACTTTTCTAGATAGGGTTTGTAGAAAAAACCGGGTACCGGGTAGTAAATCCTCCATGCTGGGTTCAAACTTGGTACCCGGTCGAAAAAAACGGGTACCCAAAAAACGAAATATACGAATATACAACATAATTAGATCATTAGAAAACGTGTAAGATTTGTTTTGAATTTACAAAAATGTATGTAACTTCCTTCAAAATTGCGCTAGAAGCTTCAAATGAAAAGCATTTCAAGGCTCTTTTCTTCCTTTATCATCATAACCAATGAAAATATGGCCATGACGATAGAGGAAGAAAAGAGCCTTAAACTATGCTTTTTATTTGAAGCTTCTAGCTCAATTTTGAAGGATGTTACATACATTTTTGTGAATTCAAAACAAATCTTAAACGTTTTCTCATAATCTAATTATGTTATATATTCGTATTTTTCGTTTTTTTGGTACCCGTTTTTTTGACCGGGTACCAAGTTTGAACCCAGCATGGAGGATTTACAACCCGGTACCCGGTTTTTTCTACAAACCCTTTCTACATATCAGCGTCCATTTATTGTAACTCGCGTTTGCTAACATTTGCTCAGTTCTGAGATGAAGGCCACACGGGTAGTAAAAAGGCCAACGTTGGAACTGTTTGTGACCTTACATCCCTATTTTCGTAATTAAAATGAAAGTTGAACCCTTCCTCTTTATTTTGATACCAAACAACAGCATGCTACAGTTGGGGACAAAAATAAATGACAGGTCGATTTTCGATCACCATTTCCTAGTTATGGTGGTCTGAAAGCCCATAATTTCCAATATTGTCTAGATATATATCCCTTAAAATTTGTATATTTTACATTTTGTATAATCTCATCCACTGATGTATGGCCTCTTGTAAATTCTCTTATTTTTAACATGGGAAATCCTCACTTCAGCAAATCCACCTGTCATTTATTTATGTCCCCAACTGTAGGTACTTACAACAAGGTAAACTTTACTCCTCAAAAGTGCAAAAACTTAGCTTCTTATATAAGATAAGATAATCACAATATAGGGGATTGCAACAATTTCGGAAATTCGCGGAGGTTAAAGCCACATTTTGCGGGACTTCGCGGGACATTGCGGGACACGCGAATTAGCCTAATTTTGATCAAATTCGCGGGATAATCCCGCCATTCGCGGGACACTTGACAGCTCTGCAAACGCAAAGTAAAATTTGACCAATACTCATAAAACACAAGCGAACATTGATATGATGCTCGGATGGGCCTTGTAAAATTTTATAACAACAGATATAAGATGATAATACATTATTATATTATAATACTGTGGGAAAACTTCATTTTTTGTGTTTATCCTTTTTAATTTTCCCACTGGTGCAGTTTTATGTTTAATTGGTCCATTTATGCAAGGGATAGGGAAACCCCTGCTCACAAGTGGGTATTCCAAGACAGGAAGGGGATTCCCCTCAATTGCTGCAATGCAGTGCCCCTGATTTCAAAATGTGTTCACCTGTGCCTATGACTCATGCCATCACATGAGAAAAAAGGAAGGTCGCCATCTTGAATGAAGCAGTGTGAATTGAAGGTTGGAAGAAAATCTACAATTATCGTGCTTTGGAGTAGCCATCAGCCAGTGATTTGGGATTAGTTAAGAAGGATAAAGCGGGAAGACACACCAGGACGTTTTAGAAGGAGAAACAGGAGAGGAAACTCGAATTTTTGGGCCTAAGAGAAAGCAGCACTGATTCGGGTGAGATTTTTCCTTTTTGTTTATGTGATTTTATGGCCAGCATGCTACTAGATGCCTCTGACTGACTATAACTTTGAATTTCAAGTGTACCAGAATTTGTGACTTTATGATCAGCATGCTACTGAGATGCCTCTGACTGATCGTAATTTCTAGTTCATTGGGTATCCAGATCTACTGTGTGTCGCCATTTTGTGTCCCAGGCTTTCTAAGTTAGTGAGATATTTGTTAGATTTAATTGAAAGCAAGAATAGCTTCATACTTCCATTCTTAAGAGTGCTGTAAAGAGATTCAGAGCTCAGTGTTGTCCTTGAGGAAGCAGCAAGGAACATTCTGGAAGCAACCTTGCATTACAGTTAGTTCGGTTCCACCACTAGCTGTAAGGTGCAATTGAGAAACTTCCCAACACAGAGAAGTATTTTGTCAGTTGGTTTCACCGCTGACAGAAGTAGTTCCAGGAAGACTTCCATCGCATCGAGCAGTGAGGAGCCTCCCTGGAAAAGTCAAGAGCCATAGAGGCAGAGCAAGGCTAAAGAGCCAGAAGAGTCACAGTGGACTATTTTGTCAGTTGGTTTCACCACTGACAGAGATAGTTCCAGGAGGACTTCTAGAGCAACGAGCAGCTAGGAGCCTTCCCAGCAAGCTCAAGAGGAGCCAGGCTAAAGAGCCAAAGAGCTGAGCGAAGAGCCAGAGGAGCCACGTTCAGGAGCCAGGCTAAAGAGCCAAAGAGCTGAACGAGGAGCTAGAGGAGCTAAGTTCAGGAGCCAGAAGAGCCAAGCTCAAGAGGAGCCAGGCTAAAGAGCCAAAGAGCTGAACGAGGAGCCAGAGTAGCCAAGTTCAGGAGCCAGAAGAGCCAAGCTCAAGAGGAGCCAGGCTAAAGAGCCAAAGAGAGCTGAACGAGGAGCCAGAGGAGCCAAGTTCAGGAGCCAGAAGAGCCAAGCTCAAGACGAGCCAGGCTAAAGAGCCAAAGAGCTGAACGAAGAGCCAGAGGAGCCAAGTTCAGAAGCAGAAGAGCCAAGCTCAAGAGGAGCCAGGCTAAAGAGCCAAAGAGCTGAACGAGGAGCTAGAGGAGCCAAGTTCAGGAGCCAGAAGAGCCAAGCTCAAGAGGAGCCAGGCTAAAGAGCCAAAGAGAGCTGAACAAAGAGCCAGAAGAGCCAAGTCCAAGAACCAGAGGAGTCAGGAAAGAGCTAACGAGCCATAGGAGCTGAGCCAAGTTTACGGGCCATAGGAGCCATAAAGAGGCAGAGGAGCCGAGTAAAGAGCTTAAGAGCCATAGGAAGCAGTAAGAAAGCAGTAACGGCCACTACCAAGCTTATAAAGAGAGATCAAAGTGACATTTTAGTCTATGAGCATTAAAGTGTGTTATTTTCTTGTATAGTTAGTGTGTGTTAAAATATATGTATTAAATTTGGAGCCATTTGTGACTGTCGTTTCATCCAGTCCACCAAACCAGGACTGGGCCCACAAAGAAGTATTAGGTAGAAAATTACTCATCGCTTCCAGACTATCGGCAAAAGTCTGGAACGCGACATTGGTGGCAGCGGTGGGATCAGTGAGACGATAGTACCGAGCACAAGATGGCAACATCAGACACAGATACAAGCCGAGCTATGGAGAGCAAGCTCCAAACAGATAAAGATCAAGAGAAACATCTAAAGTTAGATGATGAGAAGACACTGTTATTCAAAGGACAACAAGGAGGTGATTACATGACATTGGATGACACCATTCCTCTGGAAGATATGCCAACAACAGACAAGCAAAGGAGGGACCTTCATCTGCAAAGTACTGGATACTGGTCAGGAGCAGAGCAGCAGTTGCTACCAAATTATGCTACTCCACCTAGAGAGCCTCATGGAATTAATCAGCCAAGAACTTCTACTGTGGAAGTTAGAGACAGTAAGATGGGTGAGGAATTGTCCACCCTGCAGAGAGAAGTGGTGTCGCAGCAGCTACAAACCACCTTGTTGGCGAGCAATGTCAAAGAGCAGGGAGAATGGCTACATGAGCTGACGAGGGAGCAGCAGAGGTTAAAGGCAGATTTGAGCCAAGGTCTGGGTTCATTTCAAAAGGAGCTTTCCCTCGGTTTGAGCTCAGTTCATGGAGCCCTACAAGCAATGTCACAGGCGTTAGAGCAATTAAAATCTTCACCAGAAGATGTAAAGAATAAACATAGTCATGTGAGCAGGCTGGAAAAGATGGACGAGGCGTTGCATGTCTACCAGGATCACATAGAGCACCCTCAGAAGCCAGTTTCTCAGCAGAGCAGACTGCCGTATGAGAAAACAATAAGTACAGATGAACAGACAGTTTCAAGAAGCAGAGGAAGAAGCCCCAATGAATTTGTCCAGGCACCATTGGAGACCAATTTTTCTAGAGTAGACCCACAAATGATGTCCAAACCAGTCCCCGGAGAAGCAAGAGGTTTGCTCCCTCCTTATTTGGATCAAGATGGACGGGCAAAACAGGAGCAGGCAGCTACTTGTCAGCAAAATAGCCCCGTATGTTCCAATTGGGATAAGGGCAACACATATGAAGAGCCTCCGTCGACTTCTCAAGGAATGAGATTCCAAGCTCATTTAATGGAGGATAGGTTGAATCTGGAAGGGGGGAGACAAATGGTGCTCAGATCATCAGAACAGAACCAAGACATTAAACCAAAAGCAGAAGATCACGAGCATACTAGAAATCAAGAAACACCAAACTCTTCTGATTGTACAACCATGGGTTCGGTACTGCAGATGGCCCAGAGAGCTATAGAGATTTGTGAAAAAGCGGTTGAAACATCAAATGCAGGGAAACATACAAGGATAAAACCCACACAAACGTTTGATGGATCAAGCCCCTGGCCAGCTTACAAAGTGTATTTTCAAACATGTGTTGAAAACAATAACTGGACAGACAAAGAAAAAGCTCAGTATTTAGCCACCAACCTAAGAGGAGATGCCCAGCAGATTGTCCTGGAGTTGGAGAGTGGCTACTGTTATGAGGACCTACTGGAAGCCCTTGAAAAGAGGTTTGGCCCGGGTGGCAAGGCCGATGTGTATGAAGCAGAGCTGTGCAGTCGAAAAAGAAAGCCTAGAGAATCTTTGCAAAGTCTAGGGCAACACATACGACGACTGACCTCCATGGCATACCCGGAAATGAGCCGGGATGCTCAAGATAGGCTCGCTCGCAGGAGCTTTGAACAAGCAATCCCAGATGAGGAGCTAAGGCGAGCCATACACAGAAAGGAGCCATCAACATTAGACAAGAGCATAGAGATTGCTCTCAGAGAGGAGAGCTACCAAGAGTCCGAGAGAATAAGACAGGGACTTAAAGGAAGGTCAAAGGAGCAAAGCATCTGCAGTGTTGAAGAAGATTCTAATGAAGTTACCAAGCTGATACAGGGATTAAAGAAGGAATTGCTGACAGAAATGAAGAATCTTTTAAAGAAAGAAGAGAGCCTGAAACCTCCAGTGAGAGATGGTATGAGGTATCCCTGCAGGAGCTGTGGAGAACGTGGACATTCAATGACCACTTGCTCACAAACTAAGTGTTACAACTGCGATGGATTAGGGCATATTGCCACAGCTTGTCCCGAGCCTCAGCGACCTAGAACTGAATCAAGATTCAGTAATGTCAGCCCTATTAGGTTTTTGACCAATAACGGTGTTGACTTACAGCCTGGCAGCAGACCAGTGGTGCGGAAAATCCTTGCTGATGCAAAGTTTTGTGGAACTTCAATGCAGTTCCTCATTGATTCCGGAGCCGTGCGAAATATGATCAGCATGGAGAGCTACAACAAAATAGCACAACATCGACGACAATGTTTGAAGCCTCCGTCTCAAGTATTTGTACAAGCTGATGGATCTCCCCTTTCTACATATGGCGAGATTACTGGAGAGATAAAGATTAAAGGGAGAGCAACATTGATCACCGCAGTGGTGGCTGACATTGCTCAAGCTGGTATTCTTGGTTTGGAGTACATGTCCACCAGTGGAGCAGTAATAAACTTCAACAAGCTGGAGATGATTTTTGATGATGAGGCAGTGCTTGAGCAATGTCATCTGCAAGATGAGCAGACTCACACTACAACCAAGAAGACGTCACCCAAAGAGCGGAACAAGCAGAGGCAGCCATCCTCGGACAGAGCCCCACCACTTCTGCCTTTGCGAAGATCTAAGAGAAATGAGAAAAGAGTAACATTTGCAAAGGTTGTGGAACAGAACAAGAAGACAAGGTTTGACAAGAATGTGAACAAAGAACCAAGATACAGGATGAAAGAAAGAGAAAATGATAAATCAGCGATGAAGAACCAAAGAGAGTCTTTGGCAGACACTGGTAGTCTTACAGTGACTAGGAAAAGGAGAGGGCAACTTTCCAGGTCACAACCCGGGCCAAGGACACATGAGAGAGCTCATAACAAAAGTCCTCCAGGAAAGGAGTATGCTAGAGAAAGTCCTCGGCACGAGGAGGATAATTTCAGGAGCTTTTCATACCACAAGGAGCCTCCTGGTATGAGCTCCTCGTACCAGAAGAATTGTCCTCCTAAGAGCTCGTCATACAAGGGAGATTTTTTTTCAAGATCTCCTCACGCCAGAAAAAAAGAAGTCCAATTAGCGCTCCTCTTTGGAGCATACCTAAGTCAGCGAGCAAAAGACCGAAAGACAAAGAGCCTCAGAGAGCTGATGAGCTCTTCCTTTAAGAAGAAACTAGAAGTTAGCAAGTGAAGACAGTGTTTTATGTGAGGGCACATAAAAGCTAGAAGGGGGGTATGTGGGAAAACTTCATTTTTTGTGTTTATCCTTTTTAATTTTCCCCACTGGTGCAGTTTTATGTTTAATTGGTCCATTTATGCAAGGGATAGGGAAACCCCTGCTCACAAGTGGGTATTCCAAGACAGGAAGGGGATTCCCCTCAATTGCTGCAATGCAGTGCCCCTGATTTCAAAATGTGTTCACCTGTGCCTATGACTCATGCCATCACATGAGAAAAAAGGAAGGTCGCCATCTTGAATGAAGCAGTGTGAATTGAAGGTTGGAAGAAAATCTACAATTATCGTGCTTTGGAGTAGCCATCAGCCAGTGATTTGGGATTAGTTAAGAAGGATAAAGCGGGAAGACACACCAGGACGTTTTAGAAGGAGAAACAGGAGAGGAAACTCGAATTTTTGGGCCTAAGAGAAAGCAGCACTGATTCGGGTGAGATTTTTCCTTTTTGTTTATGTGATTTTATGGCCAGCATGCTACTAGATGCCTCTGACTGACTATAACTTTGAATTTCAAGTGTACCAGAATTTGTGACTTTATGATCAGCATGCTACTGAGATGCCTCTGACTGATCGTAATTTCTAGTTCATTGGGTATCCAGATCTACTGTGTGTCGCCATTTTGTGTCCCAGGCTTTCTAAGTTAGTGAGATATTTGTTAGATTTAATTGAAAGCAAGAATAGCTTCATACTTCCATTCTTAAGAGTGCTGTAAAGAGATTCAGAGCTCAGTGTTGTCCTTGAGGAAGCAGCAAGGAACATTCTGGAAGCAACCTTGCATTACAGTTAGTTCGGTTCCACCACTAGCTGTAAGGTGCAATTGAGAAACTTCCCAACACAGAGAAGTATTTTGTCAGTTGGTTTCACCGCTGACAGAAGTAGTTCCAGGAAGACTTCCATCGCATCGAGCAGTGAGGAGCCTCCCTGGAAAAGTCAAGAGCCATAGAGGCAGAGCAAGGCTAAAGAGCCAGAAGAGTCACAGTGGACTATTTTGTCAGTTGGTTTCACCACTGACAGAGATAGTTCCAGGAGGACTTCTAGAGCAACGAGCAGCTAGGAGCCTTCCCAGCAAGCTCAAGAGGAGCCAGGCTAAAGAGCCAAAGAGCTGAGCGAAGAGCCAGAGGAGCCACGTTCAGGAGCCAGGCTAAAGAGCCAAAGAGCTGAACGAGGAGCTAGAGGAGCTAAGTTCAGGAGCCAGAAGAGCCAAGCTCAAGAGGAGCCAGGCTAAAGAGCCAAAGAGCTGAACGAGGAGCCAGAGTAGCCAAGTTCAGGAGCCAGAAGAGCCAAGCTCAAGAGGAGCCAGGCTAAAGAGCCAAAGAGAGCTGAACGAGGAGCCAGAGGAGCCAAGTTCAGGAGCCAGAAGAGCCAAGCTCAAGACGAGCCAGGCTAAAGAGCCAAAGAGCTGAACGAAGAGCCAGAGGAGCCAAGTTCAGAAGCAGAAGAGCCAAGCTCAAGAGGAGCCAGGCTAAAGAGCCAAAGAGCTGAACGAGGAGCTAGAGGAGCCAAGTTCAGGAGCCAGAAGAGCCAAGCTCAAGAGGAGCCAGGCTAAAGAGCCAAAGAGAGCTGAACAAAGAGCCAGAAGAGCCAAGTCCAAGAACCAGAGGAGTCAGGAAAGAGCTAACGAGCCATAGGAGCTGAGCCAAGTTTACGGGCCATAGGAGCCATAAAGAGGCAGAGGAGCCGAGTAAAGAGCTTAAGAGCCATAGGAAGCAGTAAGAAAGCAGTAACGGCCACTACCAAGCTTATAAAGAGAGATCAAAGTGACATTTTAGTCTATGAGCATTAAAGTGTGTTATTTTCTTGTATAGTTAGTGTGTGTTAAAATATATGTATTAAATTTGGAGCCATTTGTGACTGTCGTTTCATCCAGTCCACCAAACCAGGACTGGGCCCACAAAGAAGTATTAGGTAGAAAATTACTCATCGCTTCCAGACTATCGGCAAAAGTCTGGAACGCGACAATACATAATATAACAATTGAGAGATCCATTTCAGTGACAAATGAGGTGTGTTCATAAAATTGGTTATCAAACGCACTGAACGTGCCAATTATGAAAGGTGATTTTGGGAAATCCCCCCTCCCCCTTATGTTACCATAGGTTTTGGACCGATGGTCCTTTGATTGACTTCGTATATCCCAAGTGAAATTTTCACTGGAATATCTTGTTAAGTGATCTGTCACACGTTTACTGGAAAAATATTCATTATGCAAAAAATACAAAAATAAGTGGGCGATAATATATTGTTTGATTTAGTTTTTTGACGACACTGTCCTTGCAGCATTGCGGATCAACTCAAACCTTGAAATATGAAATACATTTACCTGCAATGACTTTATGCAACATGCTAGTTTCTTTAGATTGTCCAAGTAATTGATTATAAAGTAAATATAAAGTGGAAATAATGAAAAAGACTGCCGACAGGAAAATTTTCACTGCGAGATGCATATTTGTTTTGTTCTTGAAATTCCAACTAAGATATTGCATCACTAGCCCTGGGTAGGGTATGTCTAAGTCTATGTCAATAATCTGCAAAAGGCTAATAAGCCCAAATAAAGCAGATATATAATTTAACAATGATAGAATTTGAATAGAATATAATTTAAAACCATAATATTTAAAAATAGATCTATGGTTTACAACTCATTTTAAAATTGAAAGGAACCTTCCTGGTTGGCCCCTGTAAATACAAAGCCCAGAAGGGGTTTCTTATCTGATCTGGGAGAGAAACCTGAGACACAAATGGTCGAACACAATGCATCTTTAAAACACAATGCTTTAGTTGCATGTATGTTGATTGCCAAGGCAAAGGGTCTAAGTCTATGTCAATAATCTGCAAAAGGCTAATAAGCCCAAATAAAGCAGATATATAATTTAACAGTGATAGAATTTGAATAGAATATAATTTAAAACCATAATATTTAAAAATATATCTATGGTTTACAACTCATTTAAAAATTGAAAGGAACCTTCCTGGTTGGCCCCTGTAAATATAAAGCCCAGAAGGGTTTTCTTATCTGATCTGGGAGAGAAACCTGAGACACAAATGGTCGAACACAATGCATCTTTAAAACACAATGCTTTAGTTGCATGTGTGTTGATTGCCAAGGCAAAGTATAATGATTTAAAACTACTAAGACTGTGATTGTCTAACAGGTGTCAACAGGTAGATTGTCCTATTTTAGCCATTGTCCTCTGGAAATAGCTAAATTTGCATAGATCCATTCTTGTAGAGGCCATGTGTTGGCATTGATCTGTTGGTGGCAACAGGGACTTCTATCTCCTGCTGGTTCAAATGATCCATGTGTAATCTCTCATACAAATAGATAGAAATAGGTAAAAATCAGATCTAAAGAGCGATTTGACTCAATTTTATAATATTTTTGACTATTCATGACAATTTTATAGCCGATGGAGCATGGTTTGGGGTAGTTGGGGCTTGTTTTCCTCATTACTTGTACTTACATGTTTTACTTTTCTTACTGTTTTCGTACATATTCTTGAAATCCCCACATGTCTACTTTATTTTGGGAAAACTAGTAAACATTTTTACAATAATGTTTCGATGATTCTCTACATATGTGGTAACCACTATTATCATTTGGGAAAATTTAAACTTTTTAGGCAAAATGTGCATATTTAGGAGATATTGTATAAAAGATTATAAAGAATTGATATATTCGTAGATCAATTGTACATGATGCTCGCAATTTTGAACCCTGTAGCGCCGATTCTACATTTTGCTTTTCATTTTCACCTGCTGTACACTATTTTAAGCATGTGGATTCTTATGGCACTTGATATTTTAATCAACTAATTAAGTAACTAATTAATTTTATCCCAGTACAACTGCAGTAGTCTTTATGGGTGATTTGTATCAATAACATGTCCCATGTTCTTGACAAATTCTATTGACAATTAACAGACCCCCCCGTGGAGATTTCGCCTTTATTATGTGCCACAATTATATATCTAGTCATCAAAGTGTGGGCACGCCTACTGATGTGAAAATGAGTGGCTATTTTTCTCCGATTACAAAAAACAACAATTACACGTATGAGGTAACCAGGTAGCAATATATAAGGCAGTTTTCAGAGACATACCCTGACAAGTTTGCTGACCACTCGGAGTGCTGCAAATATTTTGCTGGAAGCTCACGAACAAGATGAAAATTGCAGAAACCAGGATGGAGGACAAGATGGAAAACATTGCCACCAAAACTGCTCAACTTATCGAGAAATTCAACGCAATAAGAGGTAAATATAACTAAAATTGATAGACATTATTAAACGAGTGTGTTTTTCTTTACGATTGTTATTATTTTATTGGCAGAAACGTGTCATATGGTTTGTGAAAGTAAAATAAGAAAACCCGGAAGAAACTTATTTTTTTCCATTTTGAAAGCAAAAAATATTTTGTATATTTTTTAAGTTTTGCAGATATCGTAACAATCTGCATAGGTTTTCTTCCATTTATTATGACTACTAATCATCCATTGTCTAATAACAGTGCAACACCCACATTTCTTGTTCAAACCCAAACATATTTTTGACAAATCACATCATCAGTCATTTACAGTTGGGGACATAAATAAATGACAGGTGGATTTGCTGAAGTGAGGATTTCCCATGTTAAAAATAAGAGAATTTACAAGAGGCCATAAATCAGTGGATGAGATTATACAAAATGTAAAATATACAAATTTTAAGGGATATGTATCTACAGTGCTGATATATAATAATTAAGGGTGCGTTTTCAAACTAAACAGAGTGCTCCATCAAAATGAATTTGCCTTATCCCGTTCCAGGACCGGGAACAGGATAAAATTTGCCTACATACCCCTGAGACTCTTATCTGATGGATAGAATGCACAAATAAAACAAAAGTTTTGCTATTATAGGTAAAAAGTTCTCTTGAAATTTCGGAGTGATTTTACCTGTTAATTCTGTCCATGGTCCGCCATTTTTGCGGAAGTTACACTGAAAAGCAAACTCGATGAAACGAAACGAAATCACTAGAAAAAACATGGCACACATTGTGCGCATGTGCAGCAAAGTTTAGACCAATCAGATTATTTGATTATGTTGCGCACATGAATTATTTGCTTCTGAGCACTTACAAGCTTACCACAATAAACAAACCTGGCAGAGACTACCCTTAGCCTACTCCATTTTGGCGAAATTTCAGCTCAAACTCGTGACAAATGCATTATACATACGCTGGTGTGAAGCCTTGGAGACACTCATTTTGGTAAATATGATTAATGGGGTATACTTTTCTGCAGTTTGTGGGAGTTTGGAACATTAAATGTTAAAATTCAAGAAAATATGCCAATTAAACGACTGATCAATTAATATATACCAGCACTTTTTTTTGTAGACAATATTGGAAATTATGGGCTTTCAGACCACCATAATTAGGAAATGGTGATCGAAAATCGACCTGTCATTTATTTTTGTCCCCAACTGTACCTACATTTACATGGGCGTAGGGCTATATTTTTAGCTGGTACACCCAAATGAATGGAAATGGAATGTATGATTGCATGGCCAAAGGCCGCGCATCTTGGTGGAGGGTCCAGTGGTTCGCTCCGTACCAGGGCTATAGTCTATAGTCCTGGCACGGGATAAGTTCGCTCATGTAACAGACGCTGTGCCCTTGCTGGAGCAGTTGACCAAACTTTATTCAGTGAAGAATTATGATTGTCAAAGTACCAACAGGTTCTTCATTTAGACTGGGGAATTTCGGGAACATGTTTAAAAATTCGAATCGAGTGTAGCTATAGATCTAATAAAAGAGATCTCTTATTAGCTATACCAGACTCGATTTTTTGTATACAAAAATCGAGTCGAATATAGCTAGACACTACGTCAGTGACAGCAGTGGCCGGAAGGAAATTATGGCTTGTTGAGATATATTCTATTCTACCATCATGACATGGGAGGATTCACCCACTGGATTCACCTTTAAAGGGGCCAATGTCAACCAGTCAACACAGTCAATACAAAACAAAATACATCACAATGGTGGTCAGAAGCAAACTATGGCAGGGGCGTAGCCAGCTTTCAGTCAGGGGGATGTGATCACCTAAAAAATTTGGGTTGTCAGTCAAGGGGGGGGGGGGGGGGGTTGGGGTGCGATTGTGGCATAAACAACCCAAAAAAATTTATCTTGAATTTTACAAAAATTGATGCACCCATAGCACCCCCCCCCCCTGGCTACGCCTACGTAAGAGGCCAAGGGAAAACAAATTTTTTTATTTCAAATTCTTATGGTAATGCAGAATAAACAAAATGTTAAGAAAAAGAGTAACAGCAAGTCTATCATTTTATAGAAAACTAGAGCATGCCAAGTTGCAAAACTCAAAACTTCAAAGCCATTGATTTTATAGCCTATATCATAATGTCAGTATAAAAGCCATAAAGTGTCCCTTTAATTTTTATGTGGAGGCATATAGCAAATATTAAAAATATTTGCTTGTTTTTCTACAGGCTATTGATTGCGTCGTTGAATTTTGAAAAGTATTATTAGTTTTTTTAATTGAATACTTCAAATATGACTTAAAGCTTAATTAAATGTTTTGCATTATGTTTTTCTATTTGTTAGTCTTTCAGTTCAGATACTCTGTTTTAAAGTAATTTTCACAAATTATATACATAATTAACTGGCTCTTTGACCTGTTTTTGTTCGTTAAGGACTGCTGTCTCTTCCTATTGTCAAAGGACTGACTGTGGGAGGGCATTTTTAAATTAATCTAACTTTGTTTTAAAACAACTAAGTAGAATGAAATGCTCAAACGAATCACAACTCAAAAAATTTAAAGAAAACAGCTTCGTTTAGGATGATACCTTTAAGATTAATAAATAGGAGGTCCCCTCGAAGGAGATATGCCTCCTAATAAATATTATGCCTCCTAATAAATATACATAACAACTAGCAACATAATTAATATGAAGTAAATAATGTATTTCAATAAAATGTACTAAAGAAAGAAGCAGAACAACCCTTGATTCAAAGATTTGTGGATTTTCTTTTTTTGATCACCATGTACATAACAAATACTAGGACTACCTTTTATCAGGAATCTGTGAGAGATGTTCCATTTTTGGTCACCCTGTACAGAGTACATAACAACTACCTCATATCAGTAGGATTGAATGAACACAAACCACTTTTTAGGAAAATTAATAACATTAATAATAAATTGCATTTACCTTTAATTTTTGAGGAAAATCTTGAAAGAGCAGGGCTCTCGCCAGGCTTTTAGACTGTGGCGCAGCACCACACTCTATTTAGCTCCCTCCACACCCTATTGGCAAATCATGACTGTTTCCAGTCTAAACTTGACTGAATATACAATAATAGCATGTAAAAAGGATAAAACATAACATAAATATGATTTATCACGACTGAACGGTTATTCTGAAGATGTTAGCACCACACCCTAAATATTTCCTGGTGAGAGCCCTGAAGAGGGATAGATGTTCCATTTTAAGTCACCATGTACATAACAGTTACCTCATACCAGCAGGATTGAATGTATATCGATAAAATGTATTAATAATACATAACATTTACCTCTTTTCAGGAAAATCTGTGAAAGAGATAGATATTCCATTTTGGGACGTGGTCGTCATAACAGCCTCCGATGATGCGCAACGTGAAGCATTTCAGCTCCAAGTATTTGATAAACTTCAACGCAAGGAAATTCCCAGTGATGTCCCATACCATGTTATAGCTGACCCGGAAGGACCAAAGATAGGTAATGCACCTGAAATGTTCATACATTTTCTATGATATCACTCTGATTGGCCAGATTATTTGAAAAATATTTATAAAAGTGCAAAATCACGGGATATCATTCCGTAATTTTTGAGAGGAGCAGGTTGTTTTTAGAAGGAATTTCAAGATTTTCACACAATTTTATTTTTTAAACTCAAAAGCTGCTTAAGCTAACCATACACCAATGGGACATGATGGGACATCAAGGGAGTTATTGAGTAAAATATTTTCATGGGACATGAAGGGACAAGTCCGGACATTCCCATGGGAAATCCTTGGGACATCAGGGGACATTGTCCCACGTTGCCCCTATTTATCGTACCTAAAAAGGTCGTCAGCTTGATGGGTGGGTGGCTTCTTTCTCACTTTCTTGTCATCACGATTCCAGGAAAATCACTTGACGGATTTCCTTCAAATTATTACACATGTTACATGGTATGGAGTTCTAAAGCTGATTAACTTTTTGGTGGCCATCTTGCATTCTAGCGGCCATCATCGAATTTTTTAGATAAATCTTGTCATCCCGATTCCAGGAAAACCACTTGAAGGATTTACTTCAAATTTTTATTGTCCCAAGTTGAGACAAAACGGACAAAGGGACAAAGTCTGACAATGTCCCATTGGTGTACGGCTAGCTTTATTTGTCGATAAAATGAACCAGCACATGAAATTGCAAGGTCACCCATTAAATATCATGTTCTTTCTTATTTACATTAATATTTTGCATATATCTTTCAGGCAGTGGTGGCTCCACCTTTCATGTCTTAGAAGAATTAGAGAATATGTATGGAGACATACTTTCTACATTGAAAATCATCCTCATCCACGCTGGTGGACAAAGTCAACGTCTCCCAAATGCTAGCGTAATGGGAAAAATCTTCACTGCACTCCCACTGGGTGACCCAATGTACCAAATCATCGATCTAAAACTGATGTTGTATTTAGATCTAATCCCGCGCATGGGTCCTGGTGTTTTTCTCGCTGCAGGTGACACGATTGAACTATTCGATCTTGGAGATGATGATGATAATTGGCAATTCTCAAACGAAGGATTCACAGCATTAGCTCATCCATCATCGCTTAGGATCGGGACTGGACATGGTGTTTATGTCGTAGAACAGAAACCGAGGGATTCAGCCAAGATTCTTGAGACTGTTGAATGTTTAGAGGTGTTGCAGAAACCGAGCATTGATACAATGCATGCAAGAGGTGCTGTTATGCAGGGACCCGACCAACAACCATTTGTGTACTCAGATAGTGCATTTTTCTTCACTCACGATGTAGTTAAAACTCTCATTGATTTCTACAGGGCTAACAAACCTATCCAATGTGAAATAGAGGCATATGGAGATTTCCTTTGTGCTCTTGGTCCAAGAGCTACTATCGATTACACTAACTGTACAGCCAATGCTGTTACTGTACCAGAGTCTCTAGTCCCTACACGACAAAAAGTCTTTCACGCATTGAAAGGTCTCCCGCTTACTGTGATAGCAATGAATGTGTCCAGATTTTACCATATTGGTACAACCAAGGAGTACATCAACCATTTTTGCAGCGATCAAGTATTTTCCAAAGAACTTGGATTATCAAACAATGTTTTCAGCTCAGCCTTCAATGCCTCTTCAACAATATCAAACGGGACCCCTTCAACTTTAACAAATTATGATGTCAAAGAGGGTAGTAATAAAGTGAAAACTGGATGTGTCATGCATAGTTCCTATGTTAAGGGGTCTTTCATTCCTGCTTTAACAGTTGTGGAATTTTGCAATTTTGAGACCCCTGTCAAAATAGGCGAAAATTCTATAATCAGCAACTGTGAATACCTCAGCATGAATACACAAACTGTCGAATGCTTAAATATCCCTGGAAATGTTTTCTTACATACAGTTCCAGTTTCTCACAAAGATGGCGCCAGTTATGTCACTGTGATGTTTGGTACCAACGATAATGTGAAAAAGAAAGTTGACCGAGCGAAAGTTGGTGAGCTTTCATTACTCGTGATGAATCTTGAGAAATATCTAAAGCTGCTAGGTATCGATCTTGATGTAGTTGTCGGGGATCAACAAACTGAGATCAGTCTGTGGACATTGAAACTTTTCCCCGTGGTGACCACAATGACGTCGTCATTAGCGACTTCTTTGAGCATGTTGAAAGTTTTGAATGGAGAAATGTCAGAATGTACAATATTGAAAGACGTCACTGTGTGGTTGTCTATGAAAGATATCCTACGCACGAAAGATGTTAATACTATGTTAAAGTATAGGAACAAGTTGTACAAAAAAATCAAACAATCGCTTACATATTAATGGTGGCAAAATATAATTCAAAAGTCACTTACAAATAAGTTGAAAGACGTGCAATGTCAAAATAGTCATATATTAATGTGAAATATAACGGAAAATGGGAAATCATATCTTATTCAAATGGTGAAAATGGGAAATCATATCTAATTCAAATGGTGAAAATGGGAAATCATATCTTATTCAAAATCATATCTTATTCAAATGGTGAAAATGGGAAATCATATCTTATTCAAATGGTGAAAATGGGAAATCATATCTTATTCAAATGGTGAAAATGGGAAATCAAATCTTATTCAAATGGTGAAAATGGGAAATCATATCTTATTCAAATGGTGAATATGTTAGACTAGTGAATGTGCAATATTATGTAGACAAACATCAATATAGGAAATCACCTGTACTAGTTTCTTTCACATGTATTTCTATATTCAACATGTACATTCCAAAACAGTATACACATGTATATCAGGTATACATTTATCCTAAATAATGAGATTTTAGTCAATGTTTTTTTTATAATGGGCAAAAGTTACAGAATATACTGTAAGTTGAGCTTGAAAAAAATAAATTGTTAATGTGCTCAAATAAGTATCTAATTTTTACTACAATGTATATTCATATTTGAAATTAAAAAAAATATTTTTGGTTAGGCATTTTATTTATTAAGAATTTAGAATGTTTAGTCTCACTGAGAAAATATTTTAAGTGGGCCACATATACATAAAAACAGGAGATTACGGGATATTCAACTATTAATATAGTTATATTATATGCACTGATTATTATAATAGGCAGGGTTGTGATTTGCATTTTACCCTGAATGATATTACATATGATACAGGGCTTAGACAACTTATATTGTTTTATATATTATTATTATATTTTTTTTGTGCAGCATCTACTCTTCTTCATTTTATATTGTAAAACAACATATTTTTATGGTTAATATTATACTAATATTTTATTCTTTGAGATGAATACCTGTGCTTCTTTCACAAAGTGATATTCCACGAAGCCTGGATCGGAGTGCTAGTTGAATAACATCTTGTAGAAGTGCCACAGGACAGGTATATCCCATGGTTACAAGGATATACGTAGATTGAATTTCACGAGAAGGTATATTTTATTTATGGATCAAGATATCATATTTTATTAAAAAATTTCCGAACTATTCGATGGTTTAAGAAGTGATATTCAATGGTTTCAAAAGTGATATTTGATGGTTTCGAATTTTTTCAAAATTATGTTTTCAATTTTGATTAAGTTTCTTTTCAATTTTTTTGTTATGTGCTCACTCCTGAATATATAAATATCTAATCATGGATATAAATTATATTTTTCAAAACCACGGGATATTCCTATATTATGCAAAATAGGATGAAATATTTGTTTTATTATATTAATGTCAAGCTCACTATCATTGTCATTATCATCATTCTCAATGTTATAAATTCATATGTTTAAACATGGGCCTTCAACAGGCTCTTGAAAGGCCATGGTTTAAACATTGAGGAAAACATTTACGCAAGTTAAAAGCTCTGAGTATGTACCATGATTATATATTCTTGATAAACACTGAATAAGTTATTTTTTGATAATTTCCAGAATTTTGACCAGCCATACAATTGAATACCTGTGACTCATTAAATGAATCGACATTATTTTCATTATAGGTAAAACTATAAAATGGAATAGATTATTTGTTTTAATATTCCTTCATACTATGAACTTATAGTAACAGCCAATGAAATGTAAGCATCAAAGGGAGATATCACAGGATATTTCACCCCTGTTTAACCAATCACAGAATGAGAAACAAGAAAGTGAGGTAATATATTGAATTATTTATATTATGTATATTTGGTGGATCAGTAATATTTATCCTACCTAGTGGGTGATACTTGTATTTTACGCAAATATTTATATTAATTATATAATTTGAATATTATTATACTATTAAAAAATACATGGACATTGTATTTTGTAATTAAGGGAAAATAAATAAGGGGTATATAAAAAACTATATTATGTTTGTATGTCATTCAGTTTTTATGAAAACACCAAAAAGTGGTGACATTTCGTTATGGTCTCCGTTTTTTTGTGGCGGTGATAGACAATCGGCGGATGGCGGGCGGTGGGTGACAGTTGGCATTTGTAACAACTTAACAAATACTGTTTAGACTGACTTCAATTTTTTCAAAATCATCTAAAAGTTTTCAGAAGTTCAAATCTGACTTTACATTCAAGATTTGACCTTCAATGACCTTCTCAAGGTCAAAAAAGGTCAAAAAGGTCTTTTTTCAACTTGCTTCAAATTGACCAATTTTTTTTTTCAAAATCATCTACAAGTTATCAGAAGTTCAAATCTGACTATACATTTGACTTTCAATGACATTCTCAAGGTCAAAAAAGATTTGACCTTCCAAAAAAGGTCAAAAAGGTATTTTTTTAACTTGGTTCAAGTTGACCAATTTTTTTTCCGAAATCAAAAGTTCAAATCTGACTATACATTTGACTCAATGACATTCTCAAGGTCAAAAAAGATTTGACCTTCAATGACCTTCTCAAGGTCAAAAAGGTCTTTTTCAACTTGCTTCAAACTGATCAATTTTTTTCAAAATCGTCTACAGAATTCTCAGAAATTCAAATCTGACTTAACATTGAATAGGCCTTATATTGTGTGCAACTAGGTGGTGGCATTTTGTCATGTTAAAGCCTTGTTTTTAGGATTGATTGTTCAGATCCGAAGGAAAAAAGTATGTCAATGACCAAACATTTACTAGCACTTCATATGATTTGTATGAGACAGAGCAGAACAGCTACACATTTATCATGTGGTAATATGTGAAAATATGCAGAAAAATTGAAAATCTCATTTGACAGATCACATGAATGACTTCAGGTTAATTTGTCAGATTCTATACTAGAGAAACATCAGATTAATTTGACAGTTTCTATACCAAGGAGAATGGACAATTTCCAAACTAGAAAGAATTCAGATTAATTTAACAGAATCTATACCAAAGAAACATCTGAAATATTCGTCAGATTCCAAACTAGACAGACTTCAGATTACTTTGACAGTCCATACTAGAGAGACATGAGATTAATTTGACAGATTCCATACTAGAGAAAAATCAGATTTTAACAGATTCCATGTTCGCGAGATTTCAGATTAATTTAGCAGATTCCATACAAGAGACTACTTCAGATTAGTTTATCAGATTCGATGCCAGAGAGACATCAGATTAATTTGACTAATTCCATACTAGAGAAACTTCAGATTAATTTGACAGATTCCATACGAGAGAGACATCAGCTTAATGTGACAGATTTCATACAAGAGAGATTTCAGATTAATTTGACAGATTTCATACTAGAGAGACATCAGATTAATTTGACAGATTCCATACTAGAGAAAAATCAGATTTTGAGATTCCATACTAGTGAGATTTCTGATCAATTTGACATATTCCATACGAGAGAAACTTCAGAATAATTTGACAGTCCATACTAGAGAGACATCATATTTATTTGACACATTCCAAAATATAGAGAGACATCAGATAATTTAACAGATTCCATACTAGAGAGACTTTAATCTGACAAATTACATACACCAGACTTGTGATAAGTTTGACAGATTTTATACTAGAGAGACTTCAAATTGATTGGACAGAATCTATACTGGGAAGCTGTCAGATTTATTTGATAGAATCCATACTAGAAAAACTATCAGATCCTCGAGCGTGCCCCGAAGCTTTCAGTATTGATAGGATTGAATTACACTGTACAGGCTCCCCTTTAAAGGTATTTATTATTTTTTGTAATGGTTGTATTGTTGTTGCTATGAATGATTGACACATTTACATGTATGCTACACGATAATGTACTTTTACTGTATGATGTTATGCAACAACAAAGTAATCGAGGTCATTTTCTCCAATTGTGTTAATATAATGTGTTAATAAAAAGCTACACTCCCCCCTCCATAAGTTTGAGATCCGAAAGCCTTTATTGGATACCATGTCAAAGACTGTTGAATCGTTAAACTTTTAATTTTAAGTTTGTCTCTTAATACCTTTAATTCAGTTTATGCATCTTTGACTTCCATGGTGTTGTAATACAAAAGTAAGAGCAATCGAAACCTTGTGACTCGAGATGCCGTTTATGACTAGTTTGAGTTTATAGTCGCCAAACATAATCAGGCTTTGAAGAGTAACCCAAGAGAAATTCCTGTTGCCAAACTTATGAAGGGGGTGTACATTAATGAAATGACCACTGTAATCAAAACAAGTGATCAATCACATATATAAATAGATGATTGTTACAATGAACTATTAATTGGATAGCTGATATCATCAAGAACCTGTTCCTGTAGCCTTGGGACGTGTGAATGTTGCACATGGCAATACCAAACGAAATGTCGTCTGCTTAACTTACCGAATTTTCTTCCGTTTATGCCATTCAATCCCGTTTTTTCAAAACTCATCCTTTTTGCAGTTTTCTATGTGACACTGACGGATGTTATGTTTACTTATTCTACTAATTGTTTATTCCACATTTTTAATAATCTTAAACGTTTGCATTTTATGTGGTTTCCATGGTGAAAAATTACTCAAGGGTGCACGAATTACTTTGTGCTATGTCCATACCCGTTGTGCATGCTCAGAGATCATTTGAATTTACAACCTTTTTTCAGTATAGGTTCAGTACAAAACAATGGCAAGTGGATAACTTTATTTAATTACTTCATCACTCACATAGACCCTGACGATAGGATTGAAATTTATGGTACTTCCACAACCAGGCGTTTTGAGAAGGTCCCTCAAATTAACCAATACAATTAATTAAATCATAGTTATGATTGAAAGATCGCTGGCAAATCACTTGCTACTTTAATATGGACGGAGTAAGTCATATTTCCAAACTTTCGGCCTCTAAATTTTAAAATCGTATCGGGCAATGATACCAAGATTGGATTAGGCCTAACTTACGCTAAAACTCAAAACCCAAAATGGATTTACGAATTAATAAAACTGATGTGCAGAGAGAACAGAAGACTGATGATCAGATAGAAGTAGAAGATGCTCTTGCGGTTCTCGAAAACATGCAGTAAGTTAACGTATCCATGGTATTTTTCAATCCACATCAGAAAATATTGCTAAGAATACAAAAAGCAGGCCCGTAGCCAGGGAATGGGGTTCTGAGATTTTGTGCCAAAAATTCTTAAAAAAACATGCAGGTTTTCACCATTCTGAGTACTTTTCAAGGAATTTTGGCCGTGTTTGGACCAAAGTTGTCAAAAGAGAACCCCCCTGGATTAAAAAATAAACCCTTGACAAATCCTTGGGCTACGGGCCTTAGATGCTGGCACAGTGGAATCGAATATGCTTTCTAACAAAGGCACCGTGGTTTGAAGAGTGCTATGTTGTCGTCATCTTGGGAGGGCGTGTGTTCGTGATACTGGACCCTAACTTTCGATTCAAGTATGGCGAAATACGGGAATTTTTGTAACCGGAGAAAAATATCTATCGAGTATGTATTTTGACAAATTAAGTCCTTACTAAACCACCGAATATATGGTATACAGTATTTTTGTAACCAGTGAAAAATCGGTCTTTACTGTACCAAACAGAATGCGGCTTTTAACCATGAGCACGGTGACTATCCATGCCCCGTATATCTCGAGAAAGTTACCGCTGACATCGCGAGCAATGAGCTCATGTTAGAAGCGGGGCCCTGAGATGAGAGATATGATAAAATATAGTTATAGTTGAAGAATGTCGTTGCCCTGCAACTGAAATAGCCATTGTACCATAAAATAAAGTTGCACTTGTGTCATGGAAAATTTTATATTTCAATTTAATCATATCTATCAAGGCCCATTCTGATACTCAGACCATCTCTGTCATGTACAAGAACATTCTAGAAGGAAACTGAGAGAAGGCTGTGATATCTCACGATCGTGCTCAAGGCCCCGCTTCTAGTATGAGCTCATTGCTCGCGATGATGCTCGCCCCTTAAACCCAAAAGTGGGCCCAAATTTCGAAATTCTGAGGCCCATTTTCTTCAAAATTAGGCCTGAAATTAAAAATAAGGCCTTAAAAGGCCCAGCAATGATCAAAAGGCCCACTTTTTGGAGCCTTAAGGCCATTTTGGCATTTTTTGGGCCCAATTTTTTTTCTGGGCCCACCCAAAGGGAGGGGGCCCGGGTCCCCAGGCCCCTCCCCCAAGATCCGCCAGTGGTGCCCGTTCAATCCATTTCAAAAACTTGACAAGCACCCTGTAAATGGAATAAAAAATCCTATAATTCCCTGATGATATATTTTTATCCACTGACTCATGGATAGGATATTGATATTTGCACCCTCGCGCTACGCTATCATAGGTTATCCCATGGTTGCAAAGATATAGATCGAATAATTATCACATGAAGATAATATTTGGACCGAGATATCATACTTTAGCAGAAAAATCTCAAACCATCGAATATCACTTTTAAACTATCGAATATCATTTCTTAAAAGGTGATATTCGATAGTTTCGAATCAATATCTACTCATGGATATAAAATTATAAATGATATTTTTACAAAACTATATGATATTCCTTTAATCATCCATTCTCAATAAGAATGCAAATTCCAGGTATGAATCTGACAAAAATTAAAGTAGCTTTAAATGGTTAAAAGTTGATGTATTTTTATTTGAATATATGTTAAGTATCTAAAGTGAAAATATCTTCATCAATCTCATACCCCTTCATGGAAAAGTCACATGTTGAAGCTTATCTAGTATTCATTAAAAAATGTAAGTCTCTGTCATTTACGTTATAGGGGGTTGTCGAAGCAAGCGACCTATATTTTCATTCAACATATTATTCTCATGTCTGTTTTTGTACCTAACAATAAGGATATATTTTGCCTTAATACTAAATCATACATCAGGCATTTTGAAGATACACAAGTGGAAAGAATTCACATTGAAGTCAACAATTACATGTGACTTATTATTTCTTTTCACAAACAAAACCTAAGTGCTACATGTCATTCCAATTTTATAAAAACTCAGTTTGATAACATTAAATTTATATTTCTTTTCTGATTAGAAATAGTGTTCAGAATAAAATGATAGCCGTATCTTGGTGTTTGATATGCCATACAAAATGTATTTGAGATTTGTATATCGTTACACCCTTGGTAACGTATATGATCCAAAAAAAGTAACATCGTAGAATGAGTCATAGCATATGTGATCATGGTTAAACCATCAACTGGTGCTTCTTTTATCATGTATACACTACATTTTAACCAATAGTAACATTTAAAAAACATAGTTCTGTGGACCATCATGTAACGTAAATGATGGTGAAATTAACTAACTTTTGCAATAGAAACATTAAAGCTAACACAAACATTATTTATGCACAAAACACGTAATGAATTAATATATTGTCACATACGCTATATGTTGGAATGAATATATACAGGATTAAAGGGACATAATCTTTCTTCACACATTTGTAATGCTAAATCCTTTGTAACGTAAGTGATTACAAAACTTACAATCACAAGATCAAAACTATACTATATAATTTGTGATTATCGTCAAAAAGTAACAACATTCAGTGTCTACTCTTATATCATAGGTACATATGAACTCCTGAAAACGTTTCTAAATCCTAGCTTGGACATATAGATCCCATAGAACATGAGTTTAAATCTCAGGACACAGATCTAGAGTTTAAATAGCACTTTAAACTTCCCTGTTGGGATTGACTCTTCTACTACACACTCCAAATCTGAGACTCTCAGCCAAATAACGTAACATTCTAGAGACCATTGGAGATTCTTCTTTTCCTAAAAAATAGTATTTATCATCATCAGTATCACATGCAGTGCCTTTTCGACATACCAACAGTATTGTAAACTGCAGTGAAAAAAATCGCCAAGATGTAGCTCTTTATCTCCACTCTCAGTCCGCATGATGGCCCTGTCAGAATACTCTTGGTTGTCTCTTCTTGTATGTCATTCCTGGTTCGTTTCATTTTGTGCGGTGCACTTTTAACACTGTTTATTTGCTTCAACAAAATATTCCTTTGCTTGTGGTAAACGTCGAGTACTCATTTCATTTTTGTCCAGCCAGGCAAGGCCCTTAAGCTTGTATCATCTTCCATCGCCTTTAGTAATATTATATCAACTAGACTTGAACACTTTTCAGGCATTTCCCCGCCAGTCATGTTGCGTCTGCTTCGCCTCTTCAACTACGTGTTTTCCTCGTAGTAATCTTCTCCTCAACTCTAGGGATATCACTATGCTAAAGTTTGCATCGCATCACTTTTCCCCTGCACTCTTTGGTGTTTTTGTCGTGCTTGGACCCTTGGTTCTATTTTTCTCTGCTTCTGTAAGATCCTTGGGAATGATTTGTGATTGTTTTTTCCCTGTTTATCTATGTTCAGGGAGCTTTGTTTTCTTATGGCTACGTACGTCCCCAAGTTCTACTTATCCATTTTCTAAAGAGCCATGCATGTCCTTTTTGCAAAATTCCAGGCAAAATTAATATGAACTATAAATTGTGTGTTACTTGTACCACTGCCATAAACACGGTCACAATCATTGTTATCGGCATTACTTGGGTCATTGCTAACAGTCTCTCTTCTTTTTGATTTGTCTCCTGTATTATTACGCTATGATACTATGTACCGATCTCATGTACATTTACGTTGCAAACAGTGAAAATAATGCTAAAACGGCCACCTGTTGATGCCTTGAAGTGTCATCAATTGTTATTTAATCCAAATAAAGTAAACATTATTTTGTAGATTTAGATACGGGCTTTCAGGTCGTATATGCATTTTAGTCATTAAATTAACAAGAACGCTAGAGTATATGTGTTAATAGGGTATGAAATTGAAATGAAATAACGAAATTAAATATGAACACGTTAATGATAAATGACTTTCCGCTATCAGTATTAATGACTATCGGCTACTCAGAATAATTAAAATTGCCTGAACTACATGTGAAGAATCTTTCTATATAACCCCTTGAATGGTCTAATTCACTACCGTCCTCAAAAACCGATCATTTAAAATATTCTTTTTCAAAATACTATCACGCCACGACCTGAGAGCATTTTGTTCTTCACTATTTGCTGTAGCGCTGATATGACGTCGTATTTCTCTATTTTTGTAAAAAAATCGTCGATGGGACAAATTATGTCACGCACATATTAAACAATAACTAAAGATCTAAGAAGGGATGATAGTCATGTGATATATCATTGGAATCTTGAGTTTATGAGCATTTTTATGATAATATAATATCATATATTTTCAAAGTTAATATTCATTCTTTTCTTCCCTGGATTCAGCCTACTAAAATTCAAAGGAAAAAAATCGAGATGGGACAATTCTCTGTCACGCACGTTTAAAGGAAAATCTCATACTTAGCTTGATCTAAAGATGTTAAACGTGATGAATTATAAAATATGGGCTATGAGCATTCTCTACATACCAAATATGTTATCATTTGTTTTCTTGATATCATTTTAGACTGCTATTAAAAACACCCTAATCAATTTTTACAACGTCAAAATATTTTAGAACAAAATAATGCTGAATTTGACCAAGTCATATTACCTGGTCCAAACACATGCAACGCAATGCAACTGAACTTAAAATTATAGAATATGTAGTATAAGGGCAATACTTTTATGACATTATAAAAAATCTAGTTGAATGTCACTAGAAAAACATAATTTCGTGTATTGAAATGACGAGAGTCTTTGAAACCCGCCATATTTCTATCAATTTTTTTCTTGGAACAAAACAGACACAAGTCGCAAAATGTTTGCTATGTAAACAAAATAAATACAAAACATATATTTTTAACGTTAAGTTATAGTTACACATATATAGAATAAGTATTAATGACATCTTTTTCATAGGTTTGATTTTTAAATAAGATAATAAGGGCCTAAGGTCCGTACTTCTTTTAACAAGAGAGATACTATATTAGGTGTGATATATACCTTAAATTGTGTGGATTTACTCTAAAAAGGTGGTAGTGTTTCTTTATTCAGATTCAAATGAATATGGATACTCAAATTTCCCGCTTTATAAACTTTATTCAGAGCTAGGAGTATGGTAACCGTTATTTTCGTACTACTAGGTATCGTAAATGATGGTGTCGTAAATGATGCAAATACCCTTTTGCTGGCTGTATTATATTCAAACAATGTCAATTTAGTTAAAAATACTGATCAGCCAGGGTCACTCCTACCATACAATAAGGTGATATAACATTAATATGCTCAGACACTTATTGCCTGTGGAAACTATGATCACGTAAATGATTTTCTTATCTATAACTTCATGAAAAACGGGAATTATAATTTTCTGGCCCCCAAATCTCAACGTTTCAAATATCAACTTGTACGACGTTCTATTAAGTATTCAAATTGGAATCCAGATACGAATATGGCACATATAAAACATTAATTTTTCACCAGTTTTTATATGATTTATAGCACAAGGGGGTTGATATAAAAAAGTCTGGCGACATTTGTCAAGGAACATTTTCAACATGGTAAATATGTCAAAATGATAGTTTCTGTCATTTAACCAGAAGCTGGGATCGTCCTGTGTATAAAACACCACTTTATATGGGATGTAACGCATGAAAAGTGTTCTAATGGCACCATTGAATCCTGATTTTTGATATGGCGACAGTCACGTAACTGATGAATAGCCCTATTCTAGTACATATAATAAAATAGGTGTAACTGAGAAATTATATATTACATATGTGCTAGGTAGAGGGTCATATGTACTATTTATATGTACAACAAAAAGTGATGTTGGTAATGTAAATGCTGAGATTGAGCCCTGGGACATCGATTTTGCATTCTTATTGAGAATGGGTGTAATATGATATCATGATATGATTTTGGCTGATCAGTTTGCTGTCACCGCCTCGGTCACCGCCAAAAAGTGGTGCTATTGCACACATGTAGCTGAGACCCACTATAATGTTAGCCATGGGCATTTATATCATGCATGGGCTTTCTTTCAAAAACTCTAATTGAAAGCCCATGGTTATATTCACCGTTTTGTGACCAGCGTTCAGAGTTTGAGGTCGGTGTCTGTAACTTAAAGGAATTCGAAATATTCACAGTTTTAAAATTGCAGAAGTTTTGACTAAAAAGCGCATGCTTTGAGAAATTATCACTACTATTAGAAAATGCTTCTTCCACTATAAGAAAGAGTTAAGTTTTGCTTTAAAAGATGTCGCCTTCAGTTATTGGCGTCAAAGACAAGCAAGGTCAATTTAACTTTGTAACTTATTCGGTCTTCTAAGGGTGACAGAGTACTTCTTGTAAGCTTAATTTAAACATACAGATCGCATTTTTGAATCACTTATTTAGCAGACAATTTGTTTGTCATCATATTTGATTAAACTATCATTTGGATTATTCATGAAAAACACCTTATGAAATAATTTCGCAATCTGCTCCCCATTCACAATTCGTGGAAGCACGTGACCTTATCTTATTTACATAGTCCCATATTTGGGACATGGCCCTTCGATCTTTTCTTTAGCTCAACTTGGTGCCCTTAGCAACAACCAATCAGTGACGAGTGTAGTAAGATTCATTCATAAATCTGCTGTACAAACATTTGACAGTACACATACCGATACAGCGGTGACCAGGATAAACGTGTTTCAAAACTACTGGATATTTTTGCAGTTTACAAAGTTCTGAATCGAAGGAAACTGAGAGAAACGCTGACATTCAAGAAAGTCCCGTTGTTCAAGGAATGGCCGACGCATTATGTTTGAATACAGAAGAAGCTGACGTTTATGATGATCAGATTGTGCCGAGCACAGATGATGTATTTCTACCGGCAGAAATAATTGATGCAGAAACGAGAGTGAGTCCCGATTCGCAGGCAAGTTTGAAGGCAAGTGTAACGGATTTATGAATGAATCCTAAATTTTCAATTGATCCCCAAAGTTCTAATTACAGTGAAGAATCACGACAAGACAAACTCTGGCCTAATTATAAAAAGCCCTTATTAAAAGTATGGATTACAGATAAACCATGGAACTATGAACTGTACTGTAATAATGAGAGTCTATACAGTGAAACCCATGTATTGTTAATACTAATGTGAACTAAATGTTAAAAACACTGTTTTAACAAAGCAACAACAAAGCAAGTCACATGTTTTCAATTTAAACCTAGGCAAATAAAGAAAAGACTGAATGATGCATGGTATTATTACACTGGTGGATCTGGGGGAGGGTCTTGGGTGGGCCGGCCCAGAAAAAAAAATTGGGCCTTAAAATATTTTGGGCCAAAAAACGCCATAAAGCCTAAAAAAGTGGGCCTTTTTGGCCATTACTGGGCCTTGTAAGCTCGGCCTTATTGTTTAATTTCAGGCCAAATTTTCAAGAAAATGGGCCCCAAAATTAAAAAATTTTGACCCACTTTTGGGTTTTAGGAGCCCAAAATGTTTTTACGCAAAAGCGTGGAGGATTTTTTCTCTGACCTAAAATTTGCCCCCCCCCCTTATTGGTTCCCAGATCCGCTACTGAATTGGTGGGGGCAAAACATTATAAAAATTTGCCCCTTTTCTTGATCCATTTTTCAAAAATCAATCAAATGATCATTTCCTTGTTTTTATCACAAAAACTTGAAGAACTTCATTATCCACAGAAGGAAGAGTTATTTGATATATGGGAAAAAATGTGATTATAACCAACTTATCTTTCAAAGGTGTGTAACCTTATAATGGTGAATGTGATAGGCATGGTTGCTCCCAGGCAGGGATAGCATGCTCCTCCCATCAGAAAATGTAAGAACATTCTAGAGATGTGAAAATGATATTCTTATGTAACAAATGCAGTGTCGAGATGACATTTTTCTGTTCTTGATATAATTTTGTTGTTTACAAAGTAGCTGTGGTTTCAAAATGAAAGGATTAACTATCTATTTGCAGATTTCTCTTGCATCAAATACATATCACCTTCATTTTTTTCAAAACAAAATTGCTAGTTGGGATGTTAGGCTAGATATACTATATATACGCTATAATATCACATACAAGTCCATTTTAAGCAGAATAAAAAATATTTTTATTATCATAAATTTTTTTTAAACCACCCTTTATTTATTACAATATTACATAACTCTATCATTAAAAATAAGTTTTCTGCAAAGTTCAGCATTTTTGAAAACACCCTTTTATTTCTACAAAGTTTTTGAAAGCGCAACTTTTAATTTTCTAAGGAAATAATAAAGACAGATGCCTGAGGCTTCTTCCATGACAACAAGTGGAAACAACAGCCCTGATTGGTTTAAACATTCTATCTAATTATAATACAAGAGGACTACAAAAGCAATAGAATAACTAAAACCTCATCACATATTTCAAAGCGCGTAATGAAAGAAATTCCTTTTAGTTACGGGAACTATAGTTTACAGTTAAAAAGAAATTTCCCAACAGTCACAAGTTGCATATTAAGAAGGTTTAGAAATAACAGAATCAAATAAGTATCATTTGGAGCTTAAAAGAAAAAGTAAATAAAAGGAAAAAGGCTATTCAATAATGTGGTATCCTGACCAGGTAAACAAAATTTTTGTTTTACTAATTTTGATAAATAAAAGCCAACTTTAATTTAGTAATTTAGTAAGTTTTTAGAAATGTTATCAATCTAATATAGAATATATTATTTGACTTAGTACATATTGATTGCAATTCAAAAATAAGTGAGGTGCATTTACTGTACTACAGTACAGTATACATCATAAGTTAAAGATAGATTAATAAAGATTCATTCAATTTTGATGTATATAACATTCAACATGGACAATATTTGTGATATATGTAATATCAATATTTGTGATATTTATGTAATATCATTTTTTGCGATATTTATGTAATATCATTTCTTCAAAGTTTCGCTGCACACAAGTAATTAATTTCAAATGCTGTTGACTTTTTTAATGCATTGCCAACAAAATAAATATGGATAAGAAATAAAACAGTGTCAATATCCTTGTTTAAGATCAATAAAAAATATTTTATGATATTTTAGTATCAGAAATGCATAAAGTTAGGTATCATCTAAAAAATAAAACATATCTATAAATCATATAAAGCTATAATACATGAAATATATATTTTCAAATCCTACAAGCATAAAAACTAAAATAAAAAACCAAAATCTTTTTAGAATTTTTCAAAGATCAATTAAAGTTTAAATTCTAGTATAGAATGTGCTAAAATGTTATAATATTGCTATTGACTTTGACTTATGAACGAGATTAACAGCTAAACAGATCAATATATAAAACAGGAATTACAACCTGTTGATTCCTGAAATCATCTATGAACATTTAATTCTAAAATGACTTTACCTTCTAAATATTTGATCACATTATTGGACCAACAACAGACTCTAAGTGTAATCCTATTTCAATCTGCGTTCTTAAAAGTTAAGTATTTGAGAATGCAATCTCATTAAATCAGACTTTAGAAGTGTTGTTGAAATTCAGGTAGAAAATAACCAAGTAATATTTTAAATCTATATTGACATGTACAGGGTGTTAAGTGACTTTAAATGTTGAACAATCTATTTTGACTTTCACATGGACCACCTAGAGGTTTATTTACTACATATGCTAACTGTATGAAGGAGACTTTTTCCCGAGAACATCACAGATCTCGAGTCTTAATTTTCAATTGTATTTCATGTTTCCCGAAATATGTCCACTTTTTCACAAAGAAAAGGTTTTGGTAAATAAGCATTGTACCATATTTCAAAAATTAATAATATGTACTTACATAATAATATAATATGGTATAATATAATATAATATAATAAAATACAATACTTACATGTTGTTTTAATTTTTTATAATAGTTTTAATTCTAATCCTTTAGGGCAATTTGGACCTGGATGACTACCTACCCCAAGCTGACCTTGATGCTTTTGGAAAGCCACGACGGGAAAGCGCATCCATGTTTGATGAATTTTTCGGCCAAGCTGATCCCTTAGACATCAACGTGAATGTGAACCTAAAGGTCTATCCAAGCCCAAAGTTCGGAAATTACCAGCGAGTCCGAACTGGAGTCTCATCCCAAGTTAGTAGATATATGCTCACTCAGCATGTTGGTTACCATGGCAACAGCGATCAGAGTACGGTTCCTGTTAACCCAGAATATTCCTACCACCAGGGGGAGCTAATGGAGGAAGACAATGGTCTGAGTGTTGTAGAAGAAATCTTCGGAAAGCAGCCAGATGTTACGATGAATCAAGATCACACATCAATTTACAAAAATTGCGGACCAAAATCACAAACTGAAAATGTGCCTGTTAAAAAAGAGCACGAAGCATATTGGGAAGAAATGAGAAATTCTATGGAACAAGGGCAACCCATGTCTGGAGTGGACTGTTCCCAATCACATACGGAGTCACACCCAGGTGTAACCCTAAATGGACAGATGGCATCACCTGTAGAAAACCATTTCTCGTCTGCTATGTCGCCTCTGATGTCACCTCCAAGTTTTATACAGTCACATAATCTTACCCCCTCAAATATTGCACCAGCGGGTGGTTCTTTAATCTCATCATCCTCATCAACAGCGCCATCAGTATCATCACCATGTTCCGTGGCGTCATTTGACTCGGGCATCTCAGATGTGATCTGCAGCGAGCCTGTTAATTACACCGTGGTGAAAGTGAAGACCGAACCAACCCTGAGCAATCACTGTAAATTCACGATGCCCCCACATATCGAAAGTCTTACCAATTACAAGGGTGTCAAAAATGAAGCAGGGACATTCGAGATGGAGTGCCAATATGGACAATTGAATAGAAGCAGCATATCATCGGAGTGTCAGTCACCGGGGTTGATGATTTCCTCCAATTGTTTACACCAGTTGCCACGACAACTGTACCCTCCCCCACCCCCTTATAGTACTCTCCCACTTACACCCCCCAATTCCCAACCCGGCTCCCCTAATAATGAATATACAACTTTCTCACCCCCACCCCCATACCCAGGGCCCGGGGGACATAAATTAATGATGAGCACGGCACATCCAATAATCGCTCCCGTGAAGGGAGTCACAAATCCGCATCCCAGTAAAACCTACCCAGGGTGCAGCACAATTCGCTACAATCGAAAAAACAACCCAGAGCTAGAAAAAAGAAGAGTCCACTTTTGCGATTTCCCAGGTAAGTTGATTTATGATCCATTAATGTTATTTCTTAAAATAGTTTTGGCTTATTCCTCGTTATTTCTCTCTGCTTATTTAAATTCCCAAGATTTATTTTCTGTACATAATTTAATTAGTAATTTCAAGTTGTTTCATTGAGATCAAAACCCTCATTTTAAAACTGGTGATACCATTTAATGATGATGTCACATATATCTGTGATGTCAATTAAATGTTGCTGATGTCAGCTAAACAAATGCTGTTTTATCAATTCACAAGCAAACTGACATGTTTTGTTGCGTTCATTTGTAACTAAATGGCAGATAAAACACAAGTCTCTAAGGTTTTATTTTTTTGATTTTCTTGGATCGAAAACAGTTTTAACTGTCAGTAATCTGACATATGTTATTGCAATTCAGTTGTATTTTAATAGCATATAAAGCATCAACTCTCAAAGGTACTCTCTCTCTCTGTTTGATTGTTTCTTGACTAGAATAGCGGATATTGAGTTGTAAATGTACCCATTAACCCACCATCTTCTAATAACCCTATATATCAATTAGCGTAATCAGTTTTAATTGTTATTCGCGTGTTTGTGTTTTTATGTCCAGTTTATTTCATTTGACGGACTCGTTGGCACTTGATGCGTTATCATCTCTGATAGCCACTCTATAAAGTATTGCCCCTACACATAATACACTCCTGGTCGCTAATTTTCTCACTTTAATAGACTCTACACATTCTTATTTGCCTTGTTTCACAAAAAGAGAATTGAGTACATGTAACATCTTTTCTGAAGAAAATGTATTAAAATGAGACAACATTATTGTTAAATCAATTTTTTACAAATAATTCACGTATTGGAACTCGAGTATTGACTCTTTTACATTTTAGGTACTTCACTTTTTAACTTTAAATTTCAGGTTCATTAAGATGTATTCATTTTTTATTTAAATGTATTTTTTTCAAAGAACTAACTCATCTATATAGCTCAAATTGAACTACCTTGATTGCTAAGATTTCATGTTTTTATTCTGTTTTTTTTTTATTCTTAAAACTGTTGTTGAATTCTGTAGCTGTTGTTTAATTCTGTAGCTGTTGTTGAATTCTGTAGCTGTTATTGAATTCCGTAACTGTTATTGAATTCTGTAGCTGTTATTGAATTCTGTAGCTGTTATTGAATTCTGTAGCTGTTGTTGAATTTTGTAGCTGTTGTTGAATTCTGTAGCTGTTATTGAATTCTGTAGCTGTTGTTGGATTCTGTAGCTGTTGTTGAATTCTGTAGCTGTTATTGAATTCTGTAGCTGTTGTTGAATTCCGTAGCTGTTATTGAATTCCGTAGCTGTTATTGAAATCTGTAGCTGTTGTTATAGCTGTTGTTGAATTCCGTAGCTGTTATTGAATTCCGTAGCTGTTATTGAAATCTGTAGCTGTTGTTATAGCTGTTGTTGAATTTTGTAGCTGTTATTGAATTCCGTAGCTGTTATTGAAATCTGTAGCTGTTGTTATAGCTGTTGTTGAATTTTGTAGCTGTTATTGAATTCCGTAGCTGTTATTGAAATCTGTAGCTGTTGTTATAGCTGTTGTTGAATTTTGTAGCTGTTATTGAATTCTGTAGCTGTTGTTGAATTCTATAGCTGTTGTTGAATTCTGTAGCTGTTGTTGAATTCTGTAGCTGTTATTGAATGGTTGTTATGCAATCCTGTCGCCTACTCTCACAAAGTTAACATATTTAGCATACATTGCACTTAATACTAACCAAAAGAGAGTATAAATTGAAAACAAAGTTGTAAAGAACATCATTGCTTAATGAAGTTGGTAATATGATGGACTAGGAAGTTTCCTAAGGACATAATAAAGATTAATAAAGTATAATAGATATCATCATTACAATAAATTTATATTATTTTAATAGTCGAATGCCATCATAGCACAACACTTTCATTATTGCATATTAATTAACAATCGCCTTTGATAAGGACATCCTGTCTGATTATTTCAATAGTAATTTAACAGCAGATATAGGAAGATCTCATTCTGAGAAGTTAATGGATGAATAAACATAAAATAGATTCATAGATTGAAGATTTAATTTTACTTTTATTTGCCAAATTTTCCATATAATATTTCCCTTTCACATGAGTTAATTACAAAGTAAGAATTTATTTTGATTAACTAAGACATATGCTAAGTTCCCATCATGTAAAACAATTGCAATAAATTGCTTTAGTTGATATAAAATAGGACTAGAATCAGATAAAATTATGTGAATATGCCACAAGTAGGACATTAACCTCAGTGGTACCATTCGAAAGCAGCATGTTCCAATCAAAGGTTATTTTCAAATGACCTGATTTTAAAGTAAAATCATATGAAGTTGGAATTTTAAAAAATATACCAGTAACCTGTTGATACTAACTGTAACATAGCAATGATATAGCATAACTGTAGCATAGCAATTACAAAAATAAATTACTCATTCTTTAGAATAATGAGTATTTAAATAATGAACACTTAAACAATGAAAGTTTAAATAATGAACGTTTAAAAGTTACTTTGTTTCACTTTGTAACAGTTAACACATATTTAGAACAAAGGGTTTGTGAGTAAAATAGTATGATTAATGCTTGTCATAGTTTGATAGACAAGAAACAGACTATTTTTCACTTGTCAGCATGAATGTCAGAGGAGTTCCCTTGTCCCGAAGTCTCTTATTTGGTCATAAAATTTCATTCGCACCATGCATATATTCCATGAAATTTCTCTCAATTTTAATTAAGTTCAATAAAAATTTGGTTTGGATTTCTTAAATACAGAATCTTATTCTTATTGAATTTGGTATTCTTGAATTTAATTGTTAATTTGATTTTTCACTCTTTTATGAATTTTAAAATGAGTTATTTACATATTTTAAGCTTCAGGGGACATCCCAGAACCTGGAATTACCCTGGCTCAACCATTTAAAGAGAATGTTCACGATTAATGAATCCTTGACTCATTTGATGACACTCATGCACTTTTTTGGGAGATAAACACTTTATCCTCTAAAGTCCAACTCTCAACCCAAGTATTTTTTTCAAATGAGTGTCCCCAGGAACTATTTTTATTTATGATAGCACGGATAAAATATTGATAACAAATAACAACTGAATAGAAGGAATATAATTTGTTTTGCCTTTTGGACCAATGGGGAATTTGAAACAAAAGTGTCTGATTTATAACTAAAATAATGGAGAGTTTCTCGATCTGGGTTAGCGAGAATTGATAATAAAGAGTCCCATAATACAGTCCTGTATTGTTTTTTTTAATCTGGTACAATTCATCATATCACCTCACGTGATTCTTTCCTCCATTTCGTTAAATAATTAATTTATCTCGTTATTAAATAGATTTGACTTTATTGTGGCGATATAAAACAATGAGTGGTGAATTGAAAACGATTTGGACATTCATTGTTTCACTAAATAGGAACACGATATTTACTAATGGTTCATGAAATTGATTTTTATTTGAGTATCTCTCATGGGATTTTATGTATCAATTCTAGATGAGATGAAGAATTATGTGTTTGGTCACTTATAAACATTCTAAACACTTTGAGACACCCTTTCGTGAAATGCGTAGGAGTCATGTTTTGAAATGGAAAATAGAGTGGAAAAGAGTGGAATTAGCAAGGAATGAAATATATAGACATGTAGTCAACACTCTAAATTGTTTAGAAATGCAAAAAAATTAAACGCTTTATTCAAATTTTAGAGAGAAATTCCATGAAATCAACAGGCGCCAGGTAGAATCAGATGGCAATGATTCAATCAATTTATGAGAATTATATTAAGTACTCAGCTGGGTTTAATTCACTGATAGCTGGCTATTGTTATTTCTGAAATGAAACATTTCTGTTTAGTATTCATTTCTATAAAACATTTGTCATTGAAAAAAGTAGGCCAGAAATATTACGCAATATCTGAAAAATCCCTCTGGCCATACAAGTAAATATATTCAACATTGATTTGTAATTTGTGGTCAAGACCTGAATCAAGCATTAACATTGTTTTTTTTTTATGTTTTGTAGGTTGTAGAAAAGCGTATACAAAGAGTTCTCACTTAAAGGCCCACCAAAGATTACATACTGGTAAGTAAAGATAAAACCTATTTATAATGCTTTAAAACACTCTTACTTTTCCCATCTTGACAGTCTGGGTTTTGAAGAATTAATCCACTAATTTTCCCCAAAATTCAAAAATATGTATGTTTTTGCTCAAAATACGATATAAAATGTGGCAGATTGGCCATTGCAGTAAAATCAACTCAGGGAAAATATACAAATGTCAGTATTTATATACCACCCCAGGAGTCAGTAATTATGTTAGAGATGGCCCCTTAAAGTACAATTAACAGGTAACCCAAGTAAAGGTAGCTGATTGTTCAAAGTCCTAGCAACCACATTGTGTACTCATCACCTAAAACACTAAAAAATCACCGCAAGAAATCTTAAGAAAAATATCAAAAGTTTGTAGATATTAAGCTCTTGGTGTTTGGTAAACATTTAGATTCAAACACAATAATATCTTAAAGTAGAAAGCTAACAAGCAAGAGTGAGAGTACGAGGTCCTAGATGGTACGCATCGGGTAAAAACAAACTTTATTGAACATCCAATAATAGCACATTTTAACGAGTGTACATTTCTTTGATCTTATGCCATGTTGATGTTTATTTATTTTGATTTTTAAGACGGGCTAATTTAGGAAAATGTATTTGAAAACACTTAATTAATACCCGAATGTTTGATATGTAAATCCATAAAATGTTATTTTCTAAACCAACTGAGATAATGTGCTTGATTCCCTTTGACCTGTTCACTAAAATTTATAGGACTGTTTTAAATGTTCTCATTCGTGATTGGAATATGTTTACCCGGTGACAAATAGTACAATAACATCATTTCGAAGGGCCCTTGGTCCAATATTTCACTATATTGCCCGGCAAGGTGGTAATAATATTCGATTTGTTGTTTGAACAGTTATTTATTCTTTCATTTATTTACATGTATTTTGTTCATCTTTGTCTTCCTTCTCTGCTTCACATACATATACAATACCACGTTTACATCCATTTTTATTATCAAAGGATGTTAGATGCAATTCCCATCAAATACCAGAGTCATTAAAACAGGTGTTCCCAGTTAAAGTATCTCATCCAAACTTGATGTATCAATTACAAGATAACCCCACTCTGCAACACTCTGCAATAATCATAGAAGAGACACATAGGAAGTTGTGTGTTTATTTGTTGGTGGTACTACTGGCAGGAAACTGTCCTGTTGGTGGGTTCTGACTAACCACAAATTGTCCATAACTCCCTTGCATTTTGTATCAGTATCCACTCTTATCTAGAGATAATTCAATTATCACCCATTATTTCAACAATTCAAATTTTTCCGGAATTCACCATGTTAAAAATGCTACGGATGAAAAATTCTGAATTTGATGCAGTCACATGTTGTATTTTCACAAAATTCTAGGAAGTCAGAAGTTTTAATTTTTGACATCTCATCTCAAGACTCCTCATAGCATGGGGGACGCTTAGTTAATTGAAGCATAGTAATTCTTAGACTTCACACAGTTGGGAAAAATAAGCAGGAACCTGTTTTCTAAATAAATGAAGCAACTTCAAAATTAGTCATCTAATTACTTAAACATTTTCTGGATAGCAACTGACAAACTAAAATCATATCATGTCATATCATATTATAATTTATTCCATAGTTAGCATGATATTAATAGGATAACATGTGAAAATAAAAACGGTATTTTTGTAATCAGTGGTAAAATATGATATTTTTGACAAATTTTCACTTAACCATAACATACGATTTTTTAGCCATGACATACGACGTCGTATGCGATGGTTTATGGATTTTTGCTACTTCAGACTCAAAACGAGGCTAAGTGTCAACATCGCCGGATTGTTTGGAAATTCGAATTAAATAACTTAATTTCCGACGATTCTGATGATGACTTTAACTATGGAATAAAAAGAACATCCTATGATTTACTCGTGATATGATTTTAATCCACTCATGGATATTGATATCTACACTCTCTCGCTACGCTCGCTCGTGCAGATATCATATCCATTCGTGGATAAAAATCATATCACTCATAAATCATAGGATATCCTCTATATATCATATCATACATCATTTGATATCATATCAGATCATATACAGATATGAAATAATTATAAAATCACAAAGCATACAAATAACTTATTTATTTATCTATTATGCAAATAAAAAGCAACATATTATACACAATGACATCATGGGGCATATATCTGCTTATTCCATAGTTAGCATGATATTCATTGGATAACATGTGAAAATAAAAACGGTATTTTTGTGATCAGTGGTAAAATATGATATTTTTGACAAATTTTCACTTAACCATAGCATACGGTTTTTTAGCCATGACATACGACGTCGTATGCGATGGTTAATGGATTTTTGCTACTTCAGACTCAAAACGAGGCTAAGTGTCAACATCGCCGGATCGTTTGGAAAATTCGAATTAAATGACTTAATTTCCGACAATTCTGATGATGACTTTAACTATGGAATAAAAAGAACATCCTATGATTTACTCGTGATATGATTTTAATCCACTCATGGATATTAATATCTGCACTCTCTCGCTACGCTCGCTCGTGCAGATATCATATCCATTCGTGGATAAAAATCATATCACTCATAAATCATAGGATATCCTCTATTTATTACAAAAACAAATAATTAATTTGACTATTTAAAAATGAAACGTTTGTAATTAACGGAAAGCCACACACACAGACACTAACATAAACAAAATCATCACTGTTGATTGATCTTGTCTTTTCATTTCCTTAACATTTACCACCAGTCTTGGTATTAATCTTGCTTGTATCCACCTTATAAGTGTCAGGGCCTAGATTAAGTAGACGAAGCTCTCTTTTAACAAGCAAAATCAGTATGTAGGAAAGGATAGCTAGTATCCAAAATTTTAATTCAATATCTTGTAATTTTCGTTAATTTTCAAAACAAAATGAGATGTAACTTCAACACTTTTGCCAGCATTTTGAGGCTAACATTGTAATTTCATTTTTGTTCTCTTTTCTTCTCAGAAAGATGTGATCTGAATATTTTTGCTAAATGAAAAATGAAACTTGCAGGAGACTGGGAGATATCATGTAATTGATGACTAAGTTTTCCTGAATTTTAATGTTGATTTATGTTAATACAGAGTGAGATTTCCAAGGTTGGTCTAAATAGCTGTTTCTGTGGATCTAAGCATTTAGAAACTTGTATGAGGAGAACATTTGAAATGTATAAACTTTAACAAAGGGCAACATTTTAGATATTAAAACTTCAACAAGGGCAACATTTGAAATGTTATAAACTTGAACAAGGGCAACATTTGAAATGTTATAAACTTGAACTAGGGCAACATTTGAAATGTTATAAACTTGAACCAGGGCAACATTTTAGACATTAAAACTTCAACAAGGGCAACATTCGAAATGTTATAAACTTGAACCAGATCAACATTTTAGAAGTTATTATCATATGCAAGAATAGATAAACACATGAACTAAAGGTCTGTTATCATCAACAATGTTAGATTGTTATCACATCTTGTCTGATAAATGCAACTGCTTATGTCATATTTTATCAGGTCATCTCTATTCAGGTATTCATGTACTTTTTACCTGTTATTGTATGGACAGTCCGGGGCATGGCCTACAGAAAAAATTGAAAATTCCTGGAGCTGCGGGTCAGACTGTAGAGTACATACTAAATACTTCTCAAATTTGGATCTTACTGCCTACCTCATTCCCCATCAATGACATCCCTTCATGGGGACATTTAATGTATGAAGGTGATTTGCCCCAACCCTGTTTATTCACTGTACATTTGAATTTATGAATCGAACCAAAGAAATGATATGCCCTACTTAAAATGGGGTAGATCGGGGGGGGGGGGGGGGGGGGGGGGATCGGTGGGGGGGGGGAGATATTGCTACATTTCCTCTTCCATTGTATATATGGAGATAACATTAGTTGCTTTTGAATAAAGGTCAGAGAATGATTCAAATAACCCGTAAATACTCAGGTTTCTGGGAATTGTTGACTCATATGACCCTAACTGCTCAAAACACCTGTTAAACATACATGATCTATACCTGTACAGTTCATGATTTGCATCTACATATTCATTGTGAGTGACGGTGTCTTTAAAAGGATTTTATTGCACTCTTTAGTTAACAATATCATTTGACATTAGTCTTTCACTTTAGAGTTCTGTTATGTCTCTAGGCCAGGTTTTGAGGTGAGAGCATTGATAGAGGAACAATCGGCATAGTAGTCAATAGACTTCTCATTTAAAACAACCCCATACCCTTAAAAATATACCCTGTAGCTTTTAAAATTCGAGAGACATTTCCCATTGATTTTTTTTCCGAGATTTTGACAATTGTTCAATTGAAAACTAAATCATACGTTCCAGGATTTTAATAAAATTGAAAATTCTATTGGAAGTGCGAAAATATGAAAACGCTTGATCTAATGTTCTGATTGCGAGAATGTGATTGTCACTGAAATCGAACACCAATCTTAGAGTGTCTTAGTGTTTAAGAAACTGATGCTTATATGTCACTGTGTTCAGTGTCTTAGTGTATAAGAAACTGATGCTTAATGTCACCTTGTTCAACATGATTTTGTTTTTTAATTAAAGGGAGGATATCCTTTTTATTCACCTGGTGCCTTTGGACTTTTGCTGTTATTATATTGACTTGAATTACGTTGTTATTGAATTCAGCCAACAAATAAAAATTCAACCATGCACTCAACTGTAAAATAGATAATAAATATGAATATAGATGAATTTAAAAGGGCTGGATACTAAAAAATAAATCACTGAAATAAGTGAGAAAATTGGCACATAAGGCAAACCTTAAGATGAAAAAAATTAAAATTACCCACAATTAATATAAAGATGATTCAAATAAGCGGGTAATTATCATTTAATGATAATGGAAATACTGATTATTAATGAATAAAAACATGGAGTTCAAACTTCATAATTTAAATATTTTCACCAATAGTGTGTAACTTGCAATTGCAATTATAGTTTTTGTGTAAAGTGTTCCCCCAGGGTTTGCTCGACTAATATGATATCAGAACTTTGATCATTTACACCTAAACAGGTGAATGACATTCAAATTATAATTATCAGATATTAATTAATTTTAAACATTAACATCCTTAATATATTGCAATTGACAATACAGAAAGATGTATTTAGTTTTTTTGTATTTCAGTATTTTGAACCATGTCCTATATTTTGGACTAACGTGTTTTCGTGTTTTAAACAGTAAATAACTTTATATCCTGATTGAATTGCCTATTGTATTGTATTGGTTATTTTGCTGGTAATTGTGTGTATGTTCCATTATTTTTTTGCCACAGAGAAACCACATTCACATATTCAATGGTTTAAATCTAAAAGTGATTGAAACGTGACAGAAATCATTTTATTGATGTGTGTTTATGCACTTTAATAAATAATGGAGTTAATCATGGGGACAAGAATTTCTGTACATGTACACATTGCTGTACATGTACATATTTCTGTATATGTACATATTTCTGGACATGTACACATTGCTGTACATGTACATGTTTCTATACATGGACATATTTCTCCATCAAAAGAGTTCACTGCTCTTTCAGTTACGGAAAGAAGTGAAACACCCTTGGATTAAAGATGATTTTTATCTACCCCAGCTGATTTTACCCTTTTCAATAAACTTCATTTCTCCCAATCTTTCTCCTATTATTATTACTAATCCCTGGACCCAGTGTTAGCTGATTCATAACTGGATGCCATATTTGGTCAACAATGCCATATTTGGAATGCAACAATTTCTCCACCCAATAATTCTCAGAACTATTGTTTCTATCCACCCTCAAGTTCCACGAAAAAGATAACTGAACTAGTGAGAATGAGTATAACGTAAACAAAACCTGCAGTTGTTACTGTTAGCCTAAAAAAGTAAGTCAAGACCAGTAAAGCAGTAAACAAAAGACATAAAACTCATATCTACTGAAATAGGATATTTCTATAACTCAGTGCCTAGCGCTCTAGTGTAATAGCACTGGGGGAAATTTACGTCATTCGTCATACGTAATTGTTTTAAATTCAAAACAGATTTTGAATGATGTAATAATAATGGAATCTACAAGGGGTGTTCCATAAATACAAATGCTATCATTTTGATGTCTGTAGAGGAATCTAGATGACATTTTAGGGATTTTATTCACTGAAATCTGTTTTAATATTTGAATAGACTGCCATTAACACGTTATATTCACAAAGGTTCCCGTCCCTTCCCCACCCCCCCCCCAAAAAAAAATTAACATTGCAAAATGTTGCCAGTCAGTTTTATTTTTTCCAACTTTGTTCTTTATTAAAGTCCAGTCCAACACAACTCTTAAATATTGCATACCATAGTACATACTAGTGCTATATATTCACTTTTTTCAAGTGTTCTAGAACATATTGTCAAGTGGCAATTTGCTAACACTAGTGGCACAAAAATATGTCATCACATTTTTACATAGAGAAATCTGAATTCTTGACTCAGTATACAAGTTCCCATATCACACTTTCAACTCATGCTTCTCTTCTTCATACAATTTCTTTACAAAATTTGAATGAATTAACCCATTTTTGATTTCTATTCAACTTAATTTCAGTTCAATTTTCATGTGTTACCGTGGCGTCTGTTTACTCTATTTTTGCTCATTTCACATTTTCCCAGTGTATTTTTCTCATTCTCATTCCTATTTTTCATTCTATTTTTGCCCATTTCTTTTTTTCATATCTTTGTCCATTTCTATTTTTCATATCTTTGCTCGTTTCTATTTTTGGTCATAATTCTATTTTTCACTCTATTTCTACCCATTTCTCTGATTTCCTCTCAAGCTCAGTTTTATTTTATTTTTAACTGAGGACAGGATATGAGTGGGAGGCAAGTTGTCTTTAAACTCCTTAAATACATGAATGGAATTTTTTAAAAGTCAACTTGACTGATAAATTCAGCAATGATCCCTTTAACAGTTCAAATAAATAAAATCAATTGTCATTTTTGTCCTGCAAATGTACTTTAATCCTGTGATTTACAAGGTGCATGATCGTGTTTATTTCAATTTTATTTGTATTAATGCGAGTTTCATGATCATTGAGCTATGATGAAATTGTTCGTGAATCAACAAGTGAATAACATGAATCTCACTTTTACAGTGCAGTTTGGGTGTAACATAAACAGTCAATTACTTAAAACAGTTGACAAAAAACATTTAGTTAAGTTGACATGTTATCCAGTGAGATAATACAGAAGAACCCCCTGCCACCTACATTCACATCACCCTGAGGACCAGTAAAATATGGAATTCCATTAGTAACAAATTTTGAAAATATCTTTATGCAATCTTGATTTCTTCATTCGATCTTGATTTTTCAAATTCAATCTTGAATATTTCAGTTCAATCTTGAATATTTCAATTCAATCTTGTTCATTCTTTATCTAACATTTGAATATTAGGATAGTCAGCGAGGAGCAATAATGAAAACAGATTTTTGAAAAGGGTAAATTCATAAGGTGGCATTGGCATACCATACTTTTGATGGCCCTCTACTGTGATAATCATTCTCATGAAGTTTGGAAGTGTGTTAAAATAAAATCATCATCATTAAAACGGAAAAGGTATTTCTGAATTACCTTATGAATGAAACCTCCAGGCAATTCTGTTCCATTTTCAATTTATTGAAAAATTTGTTAATATAAAAGTGGTTTATCCCTTACACATACACCAAAATTTGATATCATCACATACACATGAAATGGTGGATGTTTTATATTTTATCAAGGCTTTTCTCACACTGACTCAAGAGTCAAAGATGAAGCTCTCTTTTAAGAAACAAAGTCAAGCGAATGCAAATGATATCACACTCAACAAAGCTTATGAGAAAAATTTGCTTGATAATCACATACACATATTTGATCACATGACAGATAATTGACCTATAGTACATGAGATAATTTATTTGCATAAATGCGGTTTTTGATGACGGTTAGAGAGTCAGTTATCTGGTAATTTGACTATCATAAAAAAACTACTTGACTTTGTTTTGTAAAACACTATGACATACGTGAATATAAAAAAGTTTCTTGACGTAAAAGGAGCAACGTAAAATACCTCTTATGATATAGAAATTTTAGATATCAAATTTTAGATATCAAAATAATAAATTTGATCTCACATTAATGGAAATTAATTGTAAGATAATTTAATCGAATTCTGATATTAACATGTACTGAATGGATTAAATTGATAACCTTAACCTCCAAATTTTTAAAATCAAATTTTTATGTTTTATATGTCTCTGGTTAAAGTGATGAGTAAAGGGGACAAGGGTTAATAAGATACCGGTAAAAATGTAAATAACTTTGCCATTCATAAAAATCTTATGTCAACATGTATACCGGATGGACTCACTTCAAGGACTTGTATTTATCTTGATAGAAATAATTTGCCAACATTTTGTATCGGCCAAAGTTATTACATGTCACATTTTGAATTAAATCAAAAATGAAACATGGATATTTTTACTGCTTATATCAAAATATGTACACTGTATTTAATAACAAAAAGATATTGAATCTCAAATATCTTATTTATTTTATTAAATGATTTATGTGTAGTTTACGGAATATTACTTGTGTCAATGTACTTTTATGGTTGACTCAACTTTAAAGCATTTACGATTTCACAATCCAAAAGCTCTGAATGAATGACAGGAAAATTTGATCTTTTTAAGTTTAAACAAATTTTGAAGGAGCAAAGTCCACCAATTGCAACACAACGGGACATCATAGAATCATAGTCGTGTATATTTTGGTAGTGATTCAGTTTAGTTGATCTCCTTTGAAATGAGAAAGTAAAATAAGTCGAATGTGTGGATCGCTAATTTCTCTGACTTTCTCCCTGGTTTGATTTTCAAGGTTGACCACCCTACCAATTTTTGAGCAGGTTTCATGAGCACCTGTTGTTTTTTTTACCAAAATTGCTTGTTGCTCTGAGAAGTTACACAGTCGTTTCCTTGTTTAAAAAATTAAAATTTTCAACCATCTTGCCCATTCTTTATCACATTTTGAATGTTATCAGAAATTACGATGATTCAAGTGACCTTCAACAGATCAGCTGATTTGATGTTAAATTCTATTTTTACTGATGAAATCAGTGAGATCGTGTTGTTTGACGTTCTTTTTTAAACATTCAGTTCAATGACAGAACTCGTTCAAGCATTTGTCAAGGAGTGTTAACATGTCAACTTTGAATTTAACATAATTCATTCATAATTTTGAATTCGTAGAAAAGGAATAAAAATTAATGTACTTTATCGATTTTAATTACATATAAGTTGCGGATATGACCAAATATATGAAGTATCGAAAATATTTGTGGTATATAATAGATAATAAAAAATACTTTAAAATTTTGTGGTCTACTTGGTGTTTTTTACAAGCTAAGGTTTTTATTTGAATTCACAGAGCCACTGTTTTTTATACATCCATAATATTTAAAGTAGTAGTAATTCTCCATTCAGTTTTCTGAAGTATCCTGCTGTTTCCATTTACAGGTTATTCTCATAACCCAGTTTAATGTTAATAATGTCAATATAGACATTATCATTACTGTTCTAAATAATTACTGTAAGTTGCATTAATTTGCCGCTATTTAATTTGGCAGATCGGGCCGGATTGGGCAAATTTTGAAATTTTGACTGCTATTCAATTTGGCGGATTTACCCATCAGTAAAATGTGAATATTAGAGGGTTCATACAAAAATGCAAACAATGCTCTTGTTTTTTAAAAAATAACCAATAGTGGATCTAGATCTTCGAAAATAGTTCCATATTGACATTTTGTTGTGTATTTTTAAATGTTTTAATCCTGCAAGGGAATCATTAATAATATAACAATAACAATAATACACAATAAGATTCATTCATATATATGTCATATCAGTCACTACAATGTACAAAAACTTCAACTACAAACTACAGTACTACATATTACAAAACTACTTTACATCAGTTTCACATGTTACATGTACAATGTGATTACAAGACATCAGTGTGGTGTATCCATATTATGTATTGCATTATTTTCAATTAAACACTAGTTTTCATATTTGCTGAAAAAAAGAAGTTAAAAAATATTTTTTACATTTTTGTCTTTTCTATTTGCAGGGGAGAAACCATATCTGTGTACGTTCCCTAGTTGCCAGTGGCGATTTGCGCGCTCTGACGAACTAACACGTCACATACGAAAACATACAGGAGCTAAGCCATTCAAATGCCAAGTCTGTGATCGAAGTTTTGCCAGGTCGGACCATTTGGCGTTACATATGAAACGTCACAACCCCTCAAGACTTTCAAAACATTCTAGTAGTAATAGCAATCAAAGTAGTTCATCGGACGATGATATGAAAAAGTGACGACGACCTCAAATGTGATGTCATAAAGGTCTAGTCATGTATAATATTAAAGTAACAAATTATAAAGTACGAAGGTGCGACTAAGTATGTTGCGAAGTAGGGGTATTGCAACTTAAATGGTACATCAGTCCATCTACTACAACGGCCAATCAGACTCCTTCACTGCATAAGCTTCTCAAAATGGGTTAAAATGCATTATGGTAGTTCAGGTCAGCGTGATTACACAGTATCAGGGTGATCACTTGTAAATGCATTGACGTTGAAGAAAATTTCAACTTAGGTTGCTTTTTTGAGCAAAAATTTGTCCTCAAATGGGTGATGTAAAAAATGCTGAACCCCATTGGGCATTTTAGCCCTGATTTTGCCATAGACATTGTGGGCTACTGAGTTTTCAAGATTGAAACACACGAGGGGTGTTCAAAAAATTTTACACATAAAGCCAAGGGATATTGATAAGATCTCACAATATACTGTAGATTGTAGATAGAAAAAGAACTTTTAAATATTGTGAAATGTATAAAAAATGTCTCACGTAAAGTGTATTTACGAATATGTGTACGTAATCAGGCTTTGGTCCTTAGGTCATGCTTTTTTCCCTCATTCTTGTTTTCCTTAAAATGAAGCAAATTATGCATGATATAAGATGTATTTAAGCCCTGCTGTAGTACAGCACATGTATGATTCATGACCCAGTTAAATAAGCTCTATATCTGTGATAGTGGTCAAGATTACGTCTTTTATGGTCATTGAAAATGGTCTTGTAGATTTAAATCAGAATGTGTACTTAAACTAAATATCAGGTATTTGAAATTATAATTCTGTTTTATTATTGTTATGAAACCATTATGATGTTATGATATGTTTATATTTGTAAAAAAATGTGGAGATCAAAATTCACTTAAAATCATGAAAACTTAATGAAAGAGTTGTTTTTAATAACGAAGCATTCATTCTACTTTTTTTCAACTTCAACACAATTGTATTCGCATTTTATAAAGTGAGGATTGTAAAAATATTCTTATGTGTTCATTTTTAGATATTTACCTAATTTTTGGACAGGAACAATGCCAAGTTGCAAACTTGTAGTTACAAACTTCTCAAATTCTTGTAACAAGTTGCTTGTAATCTCCAGGCCTGTAGCCAGAGGGGTTCGATGGGTTCAAGCCCCCTGGCCAAAAATTCTTTCAAAATCATGCATTTTTCATCATTCTGGGCACTTTTTAAGTGATTTTGGCCATTTTTGGACCAAAATTGTCAAAAGTGAACCCTCTGGAATTTTCCAAAAAGTGAACCCCCCTTGGCAAATCTTGGCTACGGGCCTGATCTCCTTCTACATTGAGGATAGAACGGAACAGAACAGGGCCTTTGTGCAAAACTATATAGAAAATCTCAACCATTTATAAGGCAGCATTGTAATCAATCTTTTTTTTTTACTCTACGCTTTAAGAAAACTTCAAAAGTTAAACCAGTTGGGTAGCATTATTATCATAAATTGAATTACTTGGAGAACATTAGACATGCCTAAAATCAGAAATATATCCATTATTCAGCGACGTAGCCAGGAAGAAAAAGGTGATGGGGCGAAAAATATTTCCAAACCTTGCCTCGTTTGCCTGATAAAAGAGGAATACGATGATAACCCTTACGTGATGAGATTGTTCAAAATTGATGTTTTAAGATTAAAAATCTATAAACGTGATACATTTAATTTACAACTCATTATTGCTAAAGGAATATTTCTCAAAGGATGTTAAAACAGTGATGAGGGTGAGGCATTAGCACCTCGTCTGCCTCATTTTGGCGAGGCTAGAGTTATTGAGTAGTAAAAACACCTCTTAACTCATTCGCGCGCTCAGGCGACTTTTTTCGCCAATTCGCTTAATGGCGTATGTCGACTTCAGGTCGACAAGCTATAGGGAAGTTTTAACAGACTTAGAAAGATGTCACCCTAGTATTGCAGTGCCAATGTTTGGTACTCACATTGACAGGAAGTGATTTAAAATTAATTTGGCGAAGAGAAATGATTGAAAAAATTTATTTTGGTCACTTATTGCTTTATTTCGAAATAAATACAAATCTGGAAGTGATCAGACATTGTGGTATTTAAAAAGCGCTTGATTTAGACTGGGTAATGATGATCAAATCGCTGCTATATTCAGCAATTCTTGTAGTGAAGCCTAATATTTGAAGCCTCAGAAAATGAAATTTCAAAACGATGATGGGCCTGACAACTCTGTGGCTGGGGGACAGGCCAGGGAAGCTGCTGGGGTACACCAAGGTTATATTTAGTAGGGTTCTAATGTTTTTTTTGTAATATACATGTTTAGGATTTTTTTATCATCAGTGCCTCTCATTGTGATGAGTTCATACATTAACATATGATTCATACATATGTTTCTAATCATGAGTAAAAATTTGGTGGTGTTATCTCTGTTGGTTTAGATTTTATGTCACTTTCAAATTGGCAGGCACGAAAATCCTAATCCTTAATAAATTAATTAACGCTCAGTAGCTTTTAAAAATAATTAAATAGCGCGCCAATGAGTTAAATTGATAAGTTGCACTATATGAAATCTTTGTTAGCATGTCACATTGTCTCTTATTAATGGGAGTGCCACTGAAGGCAGAATAACATAGACTTTACCGCTTTGCTCAGGTAACATTACCTGCTGTATCCTTTAACATTACATAAGGTAAAGAACAGGCTGTATTTTGTCCACGTGTATTTAAATTCATTTCATTTTCAGTGAATCTTGAAGGATGGTTCAGGCATTTTGCCAAGATCTTCCTATGTTATGACTGAGTATTATGTTACATCACAGGCCTGTAGCCAGGGGGGTTCGATTGGTTCGAGCGAACCCCCCCTGGCCAAAAATTCTTTCAAAATCATGCAGTTTTTCATCATTCTGGGCACTTTTTAAGTGATTTGGGCCATTTTTGGACCAAAATTGTCAAAAGTGAACCCCCCTGGAATTTTTCTAAAAAGTGAACCCCCCTTGGCAAATCCTGGCTACTGGCCTGCATAATATTCAACTTCTTAATTCAAAGTAACTCTATGACCACTGTTTCAATTTTTTGAGAAACATTCATAGAAATTCCAGCAAAATCAAAATTGAGAAAGATCTTATAAATGTGGCCAAGCTGTATTTTGTACATCTTGTGTCAAAATATGACACACTGTGTCAAAATATTACACACTGTGTCAAAATGTTACACACATTATATCAAATGAGTATGTATGCTATGTTAAAGAAAATATGTACATATGTCATACATGGATTATGTTTAAATATGTTGTTCATAATTATACTAAATCAGAAGGGTACGTGCATGAAGCTTGAGATAATCACATTTGTGTCAAACATGGTGCATATTGTGTCAAATATGGTGTCAAACATGGTGCATATTGTGTCAAAACATAGTGCATATTGTGTCAAAACATAGTGCATATAGTGTCAAAACAGGCATATTGTGTCAAAACATAGTGCATATTGCATCAAAATTATGGTGCATATTGTGTCAAAACATAGTGCATATTGCATCAAAACATGGTGCATATTGTGTCAAAACATGCATATTGTGTCAAAACATGGTGCATATAGTGTCAAAACATGCTTATTGTGTCAAAACATGCATATTGTGTCAAAACATAGTGCATATTGCATCAAAACATGGTGCATATTGTGTCAAAACATGGTGCATATTGTGTCAAAACAAAGTGCATATTGTGTCAAAACATGGTGCATATTGTGTCAAACATACAAACATGGTGCATATTGTGTCAAATATGGTGCAAAGGTGTGTATTAAGTTGTGTAGATGTCAAGCAAGAAAGAAATATTCCGCAATAGTGCTAAAGGAGTTGAAATTGTGTTAAAACATTGTATATCATGTCCAATGGTATTGTACATTGTGTCAAAATACTGCACATACCAAAATGTGCATATCGTGTAGTTTTATTCTGTATTTGCATGAAAAATGTTGTGTCAGTTTATTGTACATATCATGTCAAATAGGTCAATTTAATTCCAGTTAAAATAAAAATAAAAAACCTGATAAAAATGCTTATGCTTATTTCTATCCCTTTTTCTCTGAAAATTAGATGAATTTTAAACAGAGTGTTCACTACATGCCTTTTTACCTCATTTCTCGCCAATTTCACTCTTTCCACTCTATTTTGCATTTAATAACGCGACCAGCATGATGTTCATTCACGATGAAAAACATTTCTGCAGACTATGAAGCTGTAAATAACTGCTTTTCAAACGAAACAAAAAACAAATCAGGGAAATCATGTTTTATTCAAATTCATTTTTATGTATTTTCTGTAAAAAAAATTATTTACGAAAAGTAAAAATTACTTACGAAAAGTGTGAATTACACTATGAGAATTAAGGGAGTAAATATTTTTGTTAATTAAGAAAAACATTGTTAATTCACTTAATATTGTACATGTACATATATCATGTAATTATGATGTCATATGTTGTTATATATGTATTTGTAAAAAATATTTATTAAATTGGCACTATATTTTTATGTGAAAAGCTAATTTTGAACGACTATCGGCAAATGATAATATGATGGCTGAAAGTATTGCAATTTACTTTTGTGAATGTAGATTTTTACAACTTTAATTTTCTGATCTAAAAATTCTTCCGCAAGTCTGTTTTTAAGGATTTCTTTAAATTTATTTTGAGAAACATAAGCGTTGGTTCACCCAAGAAAAGATTTTTGAATGGAGTTCTAGAAGATAAAGTTCACAATCCTACAGATTTTCATAAGCTATTCTCTATTGATTCGATATGATTGTTTGTAGATTATTAAAAATTCCTAACAAACACCTAACAATCATTCAGTAAATAGAAAAAAACAAGTTTGACTACAATAAAAGAATCATGAATGAAAAGTCAAATAGCTCATTTATGAACAGCTACCTATACAAGATAGGGTAGTATAAAAGTTATTCATTCACATACATTAAAACCTGTTTTATCTGAATGCAGATGAGGCTGGCAAAAAGTGTTCAGATTAGCAGGTGTTCACATTTCAAATTTTCTTAATACACGAGTCTATGGCATTAATGGGAAATAGGAAACATAAGACTGAAAAGAGAGAGAGGTGTTCAGAAATGATGGGTGTTCAATTTTGAGAGGTGTTCAGTTATACGGGTTTTACTGTAATTTGTAGACCTTTATGTTGTGCTATACAGACTGTATATATAGACTGCATGATAAATGTATGTATTTTTGAAGTGAACATGAATGTGTAAACAAAGTTTCACATGGTTCTATAAAAGTTGCCAAGTTGATTGAGTAAATAAGAGTAATGTTCAATAAATAATGAGAATAATTCTTCATGATTATGAGGCGCAAAATAAGCTATACCTATACTTTTTGAACAACCCTCAAACCCATAGTTATGTATGTGCATGTAAATTAAAATTAAGTACATGTAGCAGATATTTGCAGACTATTTTGTGAATAAAAGTATGTCTATAAAAGTTAAATTTGTGATTTTGTAATATTTTGGTATTTGTTTTAACGAAAATTGACTTTAAGATGAGCAGCAAAATTAGAAACAGTTTAATTAATGACTTCTGCACTGAAGTGAAGGTTTTAAACTCAAACTTGACTAATAGTTTATAAAGTGACATGACATTTTTGACAAAGACATGACAGAAGACAACGGAATAATTAATTGAATCAAATGCCAGAAAGTTAGCTCTGTAGGCCTGGGTAATATGACACAAATGCCCATTGGGTATTATGCAAATGAGATGCCCAGATGCCCCATTCAGAAATACTGAGAAAATTGGAGAAATCAGCGTGAAATAAATTGCGGTGCATGCAGAAATATAAACTAGATAATCATAAGTCTAGCAATAAGAAAGGGAAAAATTAAATAATTCAATGTAAAATTCAAGTTTAACGTAAAAGGCGATTTTAAGAAAGTTTCTGTGCAAAGTTGCTGTAATTCACATCAACATTACATTGAAATAAATCCATAAATTAATTCAAATCTACATTTTGCGTGATGAGAAATGGATATTAAAATTGAATTGCACAATCAAAGTTATTGTTTATGATAATTATACCCAGAGGTGACTTCGTAATTACCCTTTACACCAAACAGGTCATGATCCTGCACGCTTAAAATCTACGTCTGCTCACACTTATTTCACTCGATTTCTCTCTTAAATTTGAATGAAATATCTGCGAATTTTGCGTTTTTAAACAATTCGAAGTATTCTCCACCTTACTGTATATTTCATTCCTTTCCGATTCCTTTCTTTCACCCAGAATTTTCTTTAAAAAATTAACATTAATTTTAACGAGTCAATGTCAGGCTAATTGTTGGTTATATTGTACTCCAGATCTTGTATCGCATAAAATAAATGGTTTTTTTTATTTTAAAATACAATAAAATGACTCTTAAATAAATTACACGGATATGTTTCCGAATAATTGGTGTAATTATTGATATTATATCCGTGAATTGTCAAAAGCTTTGTTAAGGATATTAACCCTTAGTGAACCCATAAATGTCTCCCATAATCATGTTGAACATGTGTGAAGGGTAGTGAAGAGTGAAAAATAGGTAATAAATAAAAAGATTTGAAATCATCATTCCCAATTATTCAGAAATCCACACAGAACAGTTAATTTTAATGGTGAAATTGTTTTAAATAATTCAATTTTGCAGCAAAAATGAAAACTCTGGTCAATAGGTTTTTATTTCAGTAATGGTAACTTCTACAACGAGTTAACCTGTAGAGGCTAACATATGATTAAATTGTCAAACCCAGTGAAAGTGCAGTTTAGATAAATGATTCACCTCAAATATCTAAAATCAAACCTCTAAACATAAAAAAGTAAATATGATCACTTTCTTAATGGTTATGAACAATTGATTTCCTGTGCCCAGTTGGATTTTTGTATTTGCGCCAATTTGGCTCAAAATCAGATAATAATTTTGCATAACAGTCAACAGAATAAAAATGAATCAAAAAAAAAATGATGAAATACAGTGATTTACAGCGTTACTGAAAACATTTCTGACATGATGTTTGAATTTCTGATACTACGAAATCCCAATAAATAATCGACTTTATCAATGAATGAGTCCTCATTGAACTCGTTGACAGTGGACAGTCGAGACAGCTTAAATTGGGAAGTAAAATTCGGTAATCGAATGCAAATCCTACTACTACATATACATATGTATATTGGATCCACTACACAATATATGCATAAGCAGTGGCTGCTATAGAGCAGAGCTAAACATTAAATATTTATCCTTTTTTCACTGTTCACTAAAATGTTTGCCAAACATCATCAAAACGGATACCAATATTACAAACACCATACAACTTGTTTAACAGGGAATGTGCTACTTATTAAAGGCAAATGCAAAATCGCTTAAATAAAATTCAAGGTGGTAAAATTGTAAATCTAAAATAAGGTGAAAAGGCTCGAAATCAACAAGCGACAAAATAAACAGGCATTTAGTAAACACTTCAAATTGTGTAAAAAGCTAAAAACCTGATGCTTCTTTGAAATTTGAAAGAAAATTGAGAAGAATATGAAGCAGAAAATGTTTTAAGAATGAAAGGTGAAGTATTTACTGTAGTTTGGCTATTACCAAACTGAATCGAAATCTCAATAGATTTGTGAATGACTCAACTCCCACACACTAAAGATCACATGATTTGGATAAAAGGATGAGTCTGGGAATGAGTCTGGGTATCGACTTAGAAAATATTGAAAATTGTAATGTCTGAAAAACCAACTCAATCACACATATTATTAAACTTCAATATCTTATCCTTCTTCTGATATTACTAAAATATCAATTTGTATCACAATTGATGAAGAATATTGGCATCAAAGACAGTGCATATCACTTTGTCAGAATTGAAAAAAAATCAATGGCAAATATTAAATGAGTTTTTTATACAAAAAGTTTGAAACATATCCTCCAAAACATTGCTTATTTTCTTTGTATAGACATTGAATGGTATTTCTGGATAAGTGAATTTTTGTTTATCTGGGTAATCAAGGGATTATAGTCACTCAAAGTTACTGAGCATCCAATTTTGAGACTTCAATTGTGTTGGTGAAGTTACACATATTTCAGTCAAATTCATGCTGAGCACAACATTTTGGTTTCAATTTTATAATCCCTATACATGACCCTGGTGATGAAGAGTCAGATTCAGTCAAAAAACCCAAACCGGAAAACTGTGCTCATTGTGAAAACTAAAAGTGAAGCAACTTTTTTTCTGATATTTCTTACATCAAATGGCAGCCATCTTGTTTTTTTCCCCCTTCAAATTAAACTGGCGGGAAATTCAAAAATTTGAAAAAAATTTTAATCCTTAAATATATTTCAAAAATATGATTTTCTTTTTAATTCTTCATGGGTCTTAAGTTATTTCTTCTTTGTATGTCATACATGTTGCCATTGGTGTTTTTTTCTATGATAATGACTATTTTTTGTTTGTTAGGCTACTTATTCTGACTCTCAGCAGGGGGCTAATTATGCATCAAAACTCATGAAAAAGTAAATATACTTATCAAATATAACTAGGACAGTAATAAGAACCATATTTCACATACATTTGACTGAGGGACCAAAAGGGCATATACCCAGACACATCCTTTATGAATGAATTATATACCTTGTGAAGAACTCATGGATAAAAATAACCTGTGTCAACACCTGAATTTGTGTTTGAAAAATGTTCCATGATTTAAAACCCAAAATTCCCATTCTGACTTGATTGTGTATGATGTTTTCAAAATGCTTGGCATTCAATTTGACTGTAAAACTGAAAAAAGCTTCTAGTTTAACATGGCAGGGGTTTCATTAGCAGTATAGGCAATTTTCACCAGTTGTTTTCACAAAATCGCCTGTTATTCCTAGGGACTTTTCAATTTTTCCATGTTAAATTAATTATTTCCATTAATTTTGCCTTCAGTTTTCATTTATTTGGCCAGTTGTGAGAAATTCTAGTGAAACCCCTGTATAGTGACCATTTTTGAGAATTAAATCATGTTCGGACATTCCACTTGATATTATTTTAAGAAATGGTTAGCAACATCAGGCATTAACAGGATTATCTTCAAAATTGTTTGGCAATTCTAAATATTATTTCAAGGATTATCAAGACTTATTCCTTTCATAAATGATCTTATACTAAAATGCCCCTCAAACGTCCTGATTTTCTCTGTGTACAATATGTTTAATATAAACAAAATACAATTGTATAGAACTTTAAACTTGGTCAAGTGCAAAAAAGTGTAGTCATTGAAAGAACACTACAGTAAAACCTGTATAGTTGAACACCTATCTAATCTGAACACCTCTCCTCTCCAACCTGAACACTTCTCTCAAATCTGAACATTTCTCCTCTCAAATCTGAACACCTTTCGAATCTGAACACCTTTCAAATCTGAACACCTTTGAACACCTTTCAAATCTGAACACCTTTCAAATCTGAACACCTTTCAAATCTGAAAACCTTTCAAATATGAACACCTTTCATGTGAACACTTTTTTTTCTCAGACCCAAATCTCCCATTGACTTAAATGTTAAAAGACCTTAAAAATTGAAATGTAAACACCTTTCAAATGTAAACACCTTTGAATCTGAACACTTTTAGCCAATCCCACATTTGTGACCACATTTTTCAGTCCTAATTTTTAATCTGCCAGTCAAGTAAAAAGCCTTGAAATATGAACACCTGGCAATCTGAACACTTTTGGTCAGTTCCAGTGGTGTTCGCATAAGACAGGTGTTCTGTACAGGGAAACATTTTAAGGGAAACACCTGAAGAAGTTGAAAACCTCTGTTAGTGGAACACCTTTGAGAGTCCCAAGCAAACTGATTGACTTAGTGCTGAGCATAAAAAGTGATATCAAAATTTTTTTTTAAAAAACCCCCAACAAATCCAGGTATTTGTTACAGTCCAATTTTAAATAATCCGCTGTTTGTTAAATTAAGATAGAACACCTCCCAAGTGGAACACTTTTTAGGGGTACCAAACATGTTCCACTTAGACAAGTTTTACTGTATTTGATAATAGGATGTTAACAATCAAGTTCATGCTGATTTCAGTGTTGTAACTAGGCAAACTTTCCAAATGTTGAAATATTTACTTATTAAGTGCAATAAGTCCAGAAAAATGATTATATGCTGTGAATCAGATAACCCAAACCCTTCACAATAGCATAAAGAGAGCCATCAATCTACACTCTTTCAATAAGAGGTAATCATTTCATTAGATCTTATCTTGACCAATCAGAGGAGGTTGATCAAGATCCACCTACCCAATCAGATTAACTTAACGCTTTTCAATGGCAAGATTTTGATTTTTTAAACAAAAAAGAGATAATTATTAAGCCTTGACCAATCAGAAGAGGTTGATTAAAATTTAGCTACCCAATCAGCATTGCAGTCGATCAGTTTTATGCCTTCATAAGGAGCTGGTATTCATGTCTTATTTTAAATTACCATGAAATATCATTATAGCCACTTATTAGTATCAACACTGTACATCTATTTGTCAATTTCAGAGGGTTGTAATCTATAGCAATAATAAATTGTTATAATATTTTCTAATTATCATTAGTAACCAATTTAGAGTAAAACACTTGAGAAACAATCTATATCTTTTAAATATTTGAACCAATATGATGTAATACAGTCCAAAAAGAAAACTGTCACAAAATTGTAGGTTAATAATTACACAAATACGAGAGCGATAGACTTCAACCAGTGAAATGTACTTGTTTGGCCCTTTACCTGAGAAAATATGCGATCCAACAGGTAGTATGTTATATAAGAGGTTAATCCAACTGACCACAATTCATTATTTCAACAGTTTTACATCCTACTCAATAAACTCCCCCTCACTGTTAAACGCTGCTTACCACTTCAAAAGTACTCAATTAAAATTCCATAATTTCATAATAAGATAGAAAGTAATCTGTTTTTGTAAAAGAAGCTTAAATTTTTATCTCGGTATCAGCTGAAGGATTATATTTTCATTTCTATGATGTTTAATCTAAAAAAGCATTTATGTGACGACATATTATTTATTTATGTGACAACATATTACTTATTAATGTGACGACATATCAAAACAAAAACATTGTAAATCCTAGAAAAAAGATTAACAGATAATTATTAATTAAAATTGTATGAACATTAAATACAATACAAAGTACAACAATCTTTCCAAAATTAAGTGAAAACCAACTTGATTCACAAGGTTTCAGTCGTTCCAACTTTTGTTATAACTCATTGGAAGTCGAAGATGGTGTAAAACAACAGATATAAATGTTTAAAAATCATTTTATAGTTTTATAAAAGTTTTGCATCACAATATATTTTGTTAGCTATCTAGCAGCGTTTTGATACCTCCTCTTTCTGTTTTGCAATTAGCCAAATGCTCTGATTTCAGATAGACTGAATAGCCTATGAAATCAGCTCATGGGAGGAATATACTGGATTTGTTCAACATGTGTATATAATTTACATAAATATTTGCTATTTCAAATGCTGGAACTCATACAAGAAAGCTGACTGACCAACCGACTGACTGACCAACCAAATGACCAAACAACCGACCGACCAAAAAACCAAGCAACCAATCTCTGAAGGGTATCTAATCTTCTTTTCAGCTTTTTTAGTAGACCCAACTGCCCAAGTAGGTTTTTGTAACTGGTAGTTCCAGCATTTATAGATATAGTAAAACCTGTAAAGAACACCTCTGTTAGTGGAACACCTCCATAAGTGGAACACTTCAGAGTCCCATGAATGACTGGCTTAATAATAAATGAAACCTTCGTAAGTAGAAAACTTTTCAAAATCCTGCAACCAAGGTCAATGAAAACTCTTTTAAGTTAAGCAGCTCCATAAGTGGAAAAGTGTTAAAAATCCTGCAGCCTATCATTTGTGACTTATTATTAAGTGAACCTCTGTGAGTGGAACACCTCCCAATAACGCTGATGCGAGTAGGTAGTTACCAGATTCACCACCAGGTGGCTCGTTCGGGTCAGATAGCACGGCGGGTATAGTAGAAAGTTCCCTTTAACTTAAATTACATCTATTTGCGTGGTTCAATTTTCATATAACCCCTATGTATCTAATAGTTATGCAAATTAAAATATGTCCAGTAAAATAAAATGTTATCTGTCCAATACAAGAAAAGATAATTCACTTTTTGTGATTTTGTAACATGGGGTCTATGGGGAATCAACCCGAACAAGAAGTCACACTTTCAAAAAAAATTAGATTTTCAAAGTTGATATACAATTTTCGAAACCACATTTCTAGATGTACTTTTACATGCAGATTTCAAATATCACATCACTTCGACTGAATTTTGAATATTTAATGACGTAAATCAAGATTATTTCTACTCGCATCTAGTCTATTGGAACACTTTTTAGAGGTACCAAAGGTGTTCCACGTACACAGGTCTTACTCTAATTCTTTTATCATGGAGTCAATGGTCTATGCTATTTTACAGGAAATGAGGATGTCTTATTGAGATTGCTTCTATACAAGCTGAGGATGTTGATCATGAAGTGCCCATGAGGTTGGTAACTGATACATTGAGCCAATGATGGTAATTGCTCAAAGGAAAAAGAACATAGTGTTACATTGTCATGTTACACTTGTTTGTAACTAGGTGACATTCCAATATATAAGTATAAGAATAATAGACACGTAGACACCTCCTTCCATCTTAGAATCATGCAATCATGAAATTGTTTAAAAATGCCATTACATGAGTAATTTCTGGAACCTTACTTGCATTCGTATATCATCGTTGGTGTTTTGGTTAATTTTTATCAGGAATATTGGCTGGGTATCTGTATGGCACCAGACACCTGGCCATATGTGATTAAAGATACAGACATGGCCTAATATGGCATCAGACACTTGGCCATATGTGAGTCAAGATACAGACATGACCTAAAATGGCATAAGACACCTGGCCATATGTGAGTTAAGATACAGACATGGCCTAATATGGCACTAGACACCTGTCCATATGTGAGTAAAGATACAGACATGGCACCAGACATCTGTCCATATGTGAGTAAAGATACAGACATGGCCTTGTATGGCACCTGGCCATATGTGAGTAAAGATAGACATGACCTTGTATGGCACCAGACACCTGACTATATGTGAGTAAAGATACAGACAATGCCTAATATGGCACAAGACACCTGGCCATATGTGAGTAAAGATAGACATGGCCTTATATGGCACCAGACACCTGGCCATATGTGAGTAAAGATACAGACATGGCCTAATATGGCACTAAACTCATACCATATACGTAATCTAAGCAAATACATATACCTAATGGTAGCAAAGACCTGAAAGATAAAGACCTGATTTAATATGGCATTAGACACATCCAAAGGTATGAAGCCACATACCTTGCCTTTCAAAACTTATAGGGCCTTAAACAGGTTGTTTTGACAAATTGATTGATAGAAGTGAGGTTTATTTCATAAACTTTCAATTTGCCATATAATCTTTTCATTTATAAATGTCAACATGTTTTAGATCATTTGCAGTAGACAGGTTCCTTTGACTTGTATAAGAATTCATCATTTTGGAAAGGAGGAGGAAAACCCCAGAGTTCAAGGATGACCTCAACATCAATCGTTTATATATAGAGATGACCTTCATTGCTATGACTGGAAGATTTGTCAAACCGCTTCAAATAATGTAATGTTAATTCACCAATATACGAGGGTTGATCCAAAAGTTCCGAACTGTTTGCTCTCAAAATATTAATACTTTATGAAAATTGTTCATATTTGGCCACAACCACCCCATATATAGAAGTTTCATTTTGTGTAAAAATAAGCAATAAATTTATCGTATAGCTTGTTATTTTATGTCAAGATAAAGAAGGAATACGTTTCCATTGATTAAAATATCACATAAACGTAAGCTATTCTGAACCTATATGGTGGAAATTTGGAAAAACAAAGGTGGTAAACAAGAGAGGTAATTTTGAGGTCATCCCTAAAATTGGGCCTCTAATGAGAAAATGTATAAATATTAGGCCTCATAAGTCATTAAGCAACAGTATTCAGTACAAACTGTCAAGTGAAACACCTCTATAAGTGGAACATCTAGTATATAAGTGGAACACCTCCTTGAGTGGAACACCTGGAGAAGTGTTACACCTGTATAAGTAGAACACCTCTATAAGTGGAACACCTCCATAAGTGAAACACCTGTATAAGTGGAACATCTCTATAAGTGGAACACCTCCTTGAGTGAAACACCTGTATAAATGGAACACCTCTATAAGTGGAACACCTCTATAGTGGAACACCTTTATAAGTGGAGCACCTCCTTAAGTGAAACACGTGGAGAAGTGGAACACCTGTATAAGTAGAACACCTCTATAAGTGGAACACCTCCTTAAGTGAAACACCTGTATAAGTAGAACACCTCTATAAGTGGAACACCACTATAAGTGGAACACCTCCTTAAGTGAAACACCTGTATAAATGGAACACCTGTATAAGTGGAACACCTCCTTAAGTGAAACACATGGAGAAGTAGAACACCTCTATAAGTGGAACACCACTATAAGTGGAACATCTCCTAAAGTGAAACACCTTTATAATTGGAACACCTCTATAGTGGAACACCTATATAAGTGGAATGCATCCTTTAGTGAAACACATGCATAAATGGAACACCTGTATAAGTGCAACACCTTTATAAGTGGTACACCACTATAAGTGGAACACCTCTATAGTGGAACACCTATATAAGTGGAACACCTTTATAAGTGGAACACCTATATAAGTGGAATGCATCCTTTAGTGAAACACATGCATAAATGGAACACCTGTATAAGTGCAACACCTTTATAAGTGGTACACCACTATAAGTGGAACACCTCTATAGTGGAACACCTATATAAGTGCAACACCTTTATAAGTGGTACACCACTATAAGTGGAACACCTCTATAGTGGAACACCACTATAAGTGGAACACCTCTATAGTGGAACACCTATATAAGTGGAACACCTTTATACTGGAACACCTATAAAAGTGGAACACCTCTATAGTGGAACACCTATATAAGTGGAACACCTCTATAAATGGAACACCCGTATAAATGGAACACCTATATAAGTGGAACACCTATATAAGTGGAACACCTCTATAGTGGAACACCTATATAGTGGAACACCTATATAAGTGGAACACCTCTATAGTGGAACACCTATATAAGTGGAACACCTCTATAGTGGAACACCTATATAAGTGGAACACCTCTATAGTGGAGCACCTATATAAGTGGAACACCTCTATAGTGGAACACCTTTATAAGTGGAACACCTCTATAGTGGAGCACCTATATAAGTGGAACACCTCTATAGTGGAACACCTTTATAAGTGGAACACCTCTATACTGGAACACCTATATAAGTTGAACACCTCTATAGTGGAACACCTATATAAGTGGAACACCTCTATAAGTGGAACACATCCTTAAGTGAAACACATGCATAAATGGAACACCTGTATAAGTGGAACAACTCTATAAGTGGAACACCTGTATAAGTGGAACACCTGCTTAAGTAGAATACCTTTATGAGTGGACCACCTCTAATGTACAGTATAATAAGGGGTGCTATCAACATTTGGACCTATACATTTTTTTTTTATTAAGATAAATTTATTTCATTATTTTCATTACATTAATTAACATTTATCTGCTTTCAGCAATCTCAACTGAAACAGAAAGGGGTATTTTTATGACATGATTGTAACAAAATCCAGCATTTATGTTCAGATACCTCTTGTTGGATATCAAACAAGAGAATTAGCTTCCATTTCAAGGCATCAAACAAAGGTTTGGGTATGAAACAATAAAATCAATGAATAAAATATCGGTCAAGTGACTATTGTTATCTAAACAATATATAAATTATAGGTGATTTAAAAAAATTAAAATAACTTTAATTGAGGTCGCATTTCCTGAGAAGTCAATGTTCTCTAGCCTGAGAAATTGCATCTTGGCAAGTTTTCTATTGTTTGGACACTATAATGAACTTTGTTAAATTTTTTAATTTAAAGTGCCAGTATACAAGTAATGTTCCAACAGTAATGATCACCAAGATTCCTCAGGATATTTGGCTATTAACCTCAGTCTCCTAAACTTTAGTATATGTGAATTTTTGTATCTATAACATATATGAAATAAATGATTATAAAAAATTAAAATTTTAGATCCGCTAATTATTATTCATCTGTTAGTCTATTTATATATACAATATGCATGTATGAATTATTAGTGATGTTAAAAAATTAAAAGGACTTTAATTCAGATCACATCTTCTCAGAGGTTGATAGCCAAATATCCTGAGAAATTTTGGTGATCTTTCTTTTGTTTGGACACTTGAACTTTTTGGGATTACTTTTTGGGATTAATTTGTCACAGCATATTTTTGGTATAATCATAACTTAATAAAAAGTGGGGTCGGAATATACTTATTTATACTTTTTTCTGTTCTATATAATCCCGAAATAATTTTTTCTAACCAGTAATGCCTTTCAGTGTACAAATTTTTTTTTTTTCAATTCAATTATTTATTTCATAATTCTTATATAATATACACTATAAAAACAAGCCGCTAGACACCCTAGCCAAGTACTTCTTACTATTATAATTACCATTATAACTCAGAATATTTACTTTTGCTCAATTCAAGACTTATCTGTTGTCATAGTAACTGATTATTGATGTTACCATGGTATTACTGATACTTGTATAACCCAAAATATGTTTTTTACAAGATGTTTATAAATGATCATAAGTATGAATTTGAAGTCAATCTGACCATGAATTCTCAAATGATCACTTTGTTACAAATTTTGGACATTTTTCAACATCCAGAAATATGTTGAAACTTTATATGGCATTGTGTAGACAGTACAGACAAGTCAATCTGTTGATGGTTCGTTAAGTTAATTGTACTTCAATACTTCTTGGTGGCAAATAAACAAAAAACAAACAATGTGTTTAAAGAAATTGGTTATCATAGAAGACCTCCAAAGCACTTATATCCTGTGTGAAACCGAACATCTTGTGAATTCGCAATCGCTACAAATACTTCAACCGGACTTTAAACTTTGCGATAAGAAATCTTGAATGGAGCAATGTCATCAGCCAATCACATCTGAGTCATGTGATTGATTATCGTTCAGGTAGTACATCAATATTATTTTCGTCATATTATTTATATCCATGACCTAGGCATTATAAATCATCTAAATATATTATGAACATGAGAAATGTAGAAGTGACTTCTAGGTCATTTCTTAAATGAAAATAAAGTGAAAAATGGAAAAAGAGAAAAAAGTATGTTATGCCTCTTTATTTTTTATTTTTTTTATTTTTTTTAAATTTTTTATTTATCGTATGATCTGTAAAATGAAGCCCTCTGATTGGTCAGTTCTTGTGCTGTACCAACCTTATGCCTCTTTATATAGCTGTGCATCATGCTGTAGTTTTTACATATTTTTATAAGTAAATAAATGAATAAAAATACGTAAAACATCACAAATTAAGTAACTATGTAGGTATCACGACCACGAATATGTAAAAATGTTATTATGTTTAATAAAAACTCTTCTTTCTTCTCGAATTTCGAGAAAAGATTTTATTTAGTAAATAAATAAAATAAATCAATTCATAAATCATGGTAATTGTTCTTCCTTATTGAGCTCTGAGAATGGCCAATGATATAATACTTAGAATTTACTTTTCCTGATTTGCGAATATCAACAGCCAATCAGAGTCTGTTTATGGGTCAGCATGTCAAATGTTGCCCATAGTGTTAAAGAAATGAATGCTTGGGCAATAAAAGGTATTTTAAGTACTGTAAAACCATCATACTTTTTGAACAAACATAATTCAGGAAAGTTGTTTTGTTAAATCAGAGAATCTTCATTGCAAGACAAAAAAGTGCAATGACTCTCAATATGGGCCATTTACTGAGAAAATGGAATGATGTCAATTAAGCCAGAAGTACCTGACTTGACATACATCTATTGTTTTATTATCTTGTGACGTTTTTGATTACCTTATTGTTTTTACGTACCTATAAATACCTTTTTGCTTACCTAATCCCTATAAAGTGACAAGCCTAGGCTGGAAGTTTTATTTTAAAGCATGTGATCTCACCAGCATTAAAGCAAGTGGGTGTAGCACCCACCTGAGATTTTGAAAATAGGCTTGCACCCACCTGAAAATCCCTTTGTAACCACTTGAAAATGAGAAAAATCATGAAAAATTGGCATGTTTTGTCCAATTTTGGTCTGAATTGTGAAAATGAGAATTTTGCACCCACTTGAGAAAAAACCCTGTGGAGATCACTGTAAAATGTCTCCATATATTTGATGTTCTGTGTATATTTAACTACTTATGATGAAATAAAATTTAATCGTCCTAATCTGATTGGTTAAGGCTAGATCAAAGGAGTATCTCTTTTTCAAAGAGTGAAGATGAAGCTCTCTTTTAAGAATCACAATCTATCTATTAAAATTGAGCTTCTGTTGAAGTCAGAGTCAATGAACTTGACTCGTTAAGTATTTTATTAATTGCTGCCTTAAAACGAATTCTCATGTCACGTTACACACCTTGTTTGCAAAAATGCTCGAGAAAAATCATCAAATCATAGAGCACAAGGTGCATCCTGGTTAGTGATATAATTGAACGTTTACGCGATATATATGTATCAAAATAAAAATTCTTGTGTTATTTCTTTAGCTATTTCATTATCAGTTGAAATTCTTGATTCTTATTGGTCAATGAGTGGTCAATAGTATGGACAATTAATTGCAAAATGCATTGCCATGATGAATGCAAGGGCGGATCTGGGAACCAACAAGGGGGAGGGGGCAAATATCTGGTTTAAGAAAAAAACTTTGGGCCCCTAAAACCAAAAAGTGGGCCCAAATTTGAGGCCGATTTTCTTCAAAATTTGGCCTAAAGTTAAAAAGTAAGGCCTTAGAAGGCCCTGTAATGACCAAAAAGGCCTTTTTGGCCCAAAATTATTTTTTGATGTGAGCATTTAGATTGCGTTAAACTTTCTCAATTTTTATCATTGATGTAAGAAAACAATCATATATCTCTCTATTTGATAAACTGTCAAATTATATTTCTCTTGTATAAAACTCAACCCGCAGTCTCGGTTTATGGTACATAAGTCAACCTCTAAATTGTATGCCGCGAATTATTAATTATTTTCAAGACTTTCGGTATATGAAAGATAATACTTTTTATACTTGAATGTGGCCTCACATGACCTCTTCAAATTGAAGAAAAAAGCAAATTCTAATGGGAATTAGACGTTTTGAAACTGACTATGAAATTTTAAATACAAATAAAATGTTTGTCAGAGCCAAAAAAGATAAAGATAAAAAAAAAAAAAGATAAAGTGATAGGGAGTCAGTCATAGAGACTAAGTCATAATTCAGTCAAAAACAAAGGATCGTACTTAGACATCTGACCTGATATTTGCTAAATTACACGCATTCAGTCTTTTTTAGATTATTGCTGCCAAAAACAACAAAAGACACAGATATGTTATTCAATAAATTATTCAAAAAGTCTTTCAGAAATTGAAAACATCGACTGTTTGTCTTTTAAATGTCAGTGTCAAAAATGTTTGCTATCAATTAAGCATGTCTGTCAAATCATCTGTGTGGCACGCAATCGTAGTTTTCCATTTTAAACCATGCTCTTTAAGAAACTCTCATTGTTTATCGCAGGGGCCAAAACGACAAAAATTTAAATGAGCAACCTGTTTTTGGCAATTCTAATCTGTCAGATTAATTCCATGATAGTTCCACTTAATTTCCCTCTTTTATGCTTTTATTATCATGTACACATATCCATTCCATTCACGGGCATACATGTGATAAATGTAAAGATTATACACCTTTTGTTTTCAATGGTAACCATGACAATACAACTACTGAAGTGAAAGTCGACATCTATTGTTCCAAAGCTTTGCAGTCAATTATATATTTATTATACAATTATTATAGCCCAATTACATGTGAACTCGATATCTGGAATGTCAGTATTTGCAGTGAAACCATTTTTTCTACACTCTGAAACAATGCACCTTTACAGAGATCACCCTGCCTTAAAATTTCGTTCCCATCAATGCATTCCAGGATATTTCTAAACAAAACTAAGAATATATGTTAACATCTTTATATATTTCTATACAATTAAAAATACGAACTTTGAACCAGTGTTCTTCATTCCTTGCCGATTCCACTCTTTTCGGCTCAAATGGCGATTTTAAAATATGACTTTCGTGTCATTTTATGCGGGTGAAATCCACTCCCTATAGTTTGTATTATTTAAATTACCCAGATTTCTCTGTTTAATTCCGAACTGATACCATGACTACATTTCAAGGACATGCTTTTTGCATTCAGAATTTATTTATTTTAAATCTTATCCTCATTTTTTAATTTTGAAGATTAATTTAACATTTGTCTATATTGGGTGTGCTTTTTTAATTTTTTTTTCAAATTGTATAATAAATCATGCAAACATCACATTTATTTGAATGAAAAAAATACAAAGTCTGTGTAGGATTCTTATCTGAATTCAAAAATCCAAAAACTTTGCAAAAGTTTATACAAGCAATAACAAACATTTAAAAAATGCAAAATCTGAATTTTGGTAGCCTACACAATCAAAATATCATTATCATCATCACCGTAAAACCTGTCTAATCAGAATTAAAATGCCACTTGGACCAGCCTAAAGTGTTCAACTTTTTAGGTTTTCATAACAGAAAAATGACTATAGAAAACATTGTATAGAAAAGTGATTTTTAAATATAAACACTTCATTTCTTTATCTATTTATTTAAATGTTAAGTGTGTAATTGTTACTTTTTTCTCCCCTTGCTCCACATCTTTTTCATTCATGGAATATGCTATAGCTACTATTTAAAAATAGAGAAAAATATTAGAACAAATTATAATTAATCCATATAAAAATGTCATAATTTACATAAATAACAGAGTTATATTAATAATTTTACGCAGTGCTGTGTAGTCATATTATTTACAAGATCTGATTCAACCGGTAACTTTTTTATCATACTATACACTTTGTTTTAAACAAATACAAATTTCAACATGAGTTTAAAAAAACATTCATCACAGGTTGTGACCAGTGTTTTTGTCAATAATGAAATGCAAAAAATTAATTACCTTGCTAAATGAGTATGTTGTCTTACAGAAAAAATGTTATTTTTTGCAATCGAGTAAAGCTATCTCAATATATGAACAAGTATTTTTATTTTCATCGACTGAAATGAGTATTCTATATCAATTATATGCACCTATAATTCATATAGCTTTAGTATGGCATCATTTCAAAGATGTAGTTTTTAAATAAATAAATAAATAAATAAAATAATAAATTAATGAGAAGAATGTATCGAGGTTAAAAATGTTATGTATCATAATCATTTCATTCATTTCCAAAGAACAGTTTAATAAAAAGTGCATTTAAAATATAATGGTAAATAAAAATGAATTGCTTTTATTTCACAAACTTTAATTTTGGAATGCCAAGTTTGCACAAAATCAACCTTTTTTAAATCATTAACTAGTTTTGAAATAATCACAATGAAAAAAAGAAGAAAACCAAATTTAAATCACAGTCTACTTTATTTTATTTTTGATTTAATTCTTATGAATTCTGAAAAAATGAACTGTTTTTTTAACTTCAAAGTTCTAAATTCATAGGGTAATTTATCTATAGGGTCATAAGGCAATGGTTATATTGTAAATTAAGACCCCCCCCCATTCTACCTTCAAGGGCACAGAAATAGATAACCTTAATAATAATGATAATAGTTATCTCTTGTTTTGGTTAAACAAGAAATGATTTTTTGACTGAGCCTTTAAAATCATTTAACAATTACCCCTTCCAAAAGATTCATTTTCCTCTTAAAAGAGAGCTTCATATGTTTTATTCTTAGCCTCTGGCACTTGAGGTAGTCAATAATAAAATTTGATATTAAAATCAAATTTTTAGGTTATTTTTCAGAGAAAAGGGGAGCAACTATCATAAAACTAATACATGCTTTAATTTAAGGCAATATGAAAAGGAATTCATAGACTCTGGTTCATTTTGTTCCTTCAAGAAAAATACAATAAATCACTAACTTTTACAAACATCTTTATGTTTCATCTCTCCGGTTTGAAGATCATAGTTGTTTACCAGCAAAAAAATATTTTACAATTTTGTGGTTAACTTCTTGTAGTTGAAAACCTCTGTGTAAATCAGTCACTACGCATTTATTTGCTACATCTTAAATTTGTTACCATAGAGGTCAAAATGACATAAAAAATGCTTAAGGTAATGAATTGATATTTGACATTTTATCCCTTTTATGATCAATTAAACATCATCCGATTGTACCTTTTTTAAATAAAAATCTACCTTCATTTTTTGTAAATTGAGAAAGGTTTCCATTAAAAATGAGTATAAGAAAAGAATTCAATGACCTATTGAGTCTATTGTCTTAAGGAATTGGGGGGGGGGGGGGTTCTATCTGGGGTCTTTAAATATTTTCTACATTTTCCTAAAGTCTCTTATATTCTTTGATGTTGTGGCCATTTTACATGCATAGTAGGATACAACAGTGTTTTTGTACAAAAGATACAAAATATCAAACCTTAATTAAAAAAAATGTTTTCGGAAGCTCTAATCTTATCTAAATAGACCTCTCCAATAATATTCATAATTGAATAAATAAATAGAAACGGAATGCAAATGGGACCAATTGAAAATCAATTCAAATACTCATTGGAGTCTCCGTTATCACCAGCTGATAATGGTATACAATAATGGTATTACATATGTCTTTTAGGTATTATTAAAATATTTTGATCTTATCAGCACTTCAGTTAAGGAAACCACTTGTTGATTTGTTTTAGGTTTTATATCAGCTGAACGGATGTTTTATTGCTATAACAACAAAATTAAACAGTTATTGAAAATTATAGTTAGATGTGGTAATGAACCAGTAGCGCAGCATTAATAAAAAAAATTGCATATCATTCGGGTTTAAAACAATGAAGGTTTTTATAAAAACAATGAAGGTTTTTATTAAAACAATGAAGGTTTTTATAAAAGCAATGAAGGTTTTTATAAAAGCAATAATACTTACAATGACATTTTTTGAAAAAACATTGGAGGATTTAAAAAATAATTGAGGGTTTTGAAAAGCAATAGAGGGTTTTAGTGGCTAAGAACATAGAATAGAACATAGATAGAATGCTGGCAGTATTTAAATGATACATTTGATGAGTATCATATATTTGACCAAATTTTTATCTTTATAATCTTTTATTTATAATTGATAACTGTATATTTGATTAAAATTTTTATCTCTATATGCTCATTTAGAAACAAGTGATTTTTAAAGAGCATCGGCATAATCAAGGTTATTCAAGGTCACATTTAGAGTTCAAGGTTACATTTAGAGTTCAAGGTTACATTTAGAGTTCAAGGTCACATTTAGAGTTCAAGGACACCAGGAAGATTAGAATAGAAGGTTAGAATAAACATTTTCATTCAAATTGAGAAAAAATTTAAATGAAAGTATCCGTAAAATATTTATTCCCCCCCAATACTTGTTTACCCGCAGGAAATAGGTGTGCACGAGATGAAAGCATAGTTAACACTTGAGACGTATGATATATGAAGTACGATTGGACCATCAACTGATATATAAGTTATACAATAGCAGAATATACGAGATAAGAGCAAGTATTCTGAAGTATTGAGTACCCACAACGCTCATAATTATCTTAATAATTCTATTATAAACTTGATTTCAGGTAGTAAAACAACATAACATTCTCCCCCTCAGTTATAAGTCCATAAATTACTTCTGTAGTATCTTAAAGGCCATTTGAAATTTTGTATTTATCATTCAAATAGTATTTTCATGATTAAAAGTTGTTCCTGTAATTTTTAAGGCCCTGTGTAAAATTAAAATAAATGCAAATTGACGTTTTCATCATCCATTTACTATTTTTCATGAATTGAAAAGTTATCTTAGATATTCTTTCAATTCATAAATTCAAATCTTTCAAATCTTAAATTCAGTTTTTGATACCCTGTGCTTTGAATTTTGATTGTAAAATAAAGCACCACCCACTGTATGTTGTGGAAAGTACGATTGATAATTAATTAGTCAATTTAATTGATTAATTAGGCCCTCTTTTTGATATAAATAATCAAAACAAAATTAGAACTTATGGAAAAGATTTCATTGTTTATTTCACTGTATATTTGGAGTCGTAAATATGTCTAAAAGAAAACTAATTTTAAAGCTGTACACACATGTACCAAACACTTTCAAAAATTCCCAACAGACTTTAAAATCATTTATCTCTTTAAGTGTCCTTACTCATGAGGAAGAAATTCAAGATCACAACTTAAGCATCCTGATACGCAAACACCCATTCTTACATATAAACAGCTATCAAAATAGATACACAGTAAAACTTATTATATCCAAACACCTCTCAAATCTGAAAACCTCTCAATGCGAACACTTTTTGAGGTCCTTATATTTTACCCTCTCCCATTGAATCATAAAATAAGAAACCTTAAAATGTAAGCACCTCCTCATATGAACATAGGTAGCATTCAATCAGATGGTTTTTTTATTTTGAGTATAATAAGTTTTATGTAAAGGATAATTATTTTTGTTTTGATACTGATATTTTTTGGGGTAATAAGCTACATAACATCAGAAATGTCAATGATAAACCTGTTTCTCTTTGCAAACATTCAGAAATTAGTAACTATTATGCTTTTTTATCACTAAAAACAAAACTGAATGATGTCATTTCTTTTCATCTCAAAGTTTGACCTTCATAAGATGGTTGACCATTGTGTGAAGAAAGATAAATAAACAAATTTTGACAAAGCCCCTGGTCCTGAATCTACACCCACTCTACTTAACCAGACTAGCATCAAGAAAATTAACCCACTAAAAATTCTCCAGGGCAGGTCCTATTTGGATCATCACCCACATGACATTCTGACTCAGCAATCTTTTACGAAAAAACAATTCTATGAAACCAGGGTTGTTAGCCCTGCAAGAAAGTGTCTGGGTCATGGACACAATTCCTGAAAGTTTTACACCTACATACTTGTGGATGTCATTAGTTAAAGAGAGAATCAGAGATAGCGAGCAGGCCAAACAAAAAATTGTCTCAATTTTAGAATATTTTTGGCTCATGTCATTCCTTATCATGTCTATTTTCTAAAAATCACAAAAGTGCATTCTTTATTCAAGGAAAACGAACGATTTTTACAACAATGTATTATTTTTCTATAAGAATGGTTACCATTCTTATTATATTTGGGAGAATTTAAACATTTTTCACCCATTTTTGCACTTTGAATCATCAATAACTTCACGAATTTATAACATAGTGTGAATCTTTTGGGAGATAGTGTATTTGATATTGTAAGGAATAGATTGGTAGGTCAATTATGCACGTTGCTTGTAATTTTGTCACCCTCTACAGATCTGATTCTGCCTTTAAATAGATAAGTGCATGATGCCCTACAATTGGAAGTAAAGTTGTTTTTTTCAAATACCTATATAAAATATATATTAATCAAAAATATATATTAATCTATGTATACATTTTTGGGAAATTAAAAAAAGGAAAAAGGTGGTGGTAAAGTTGCTTTAAATGATTACACAAAATACTTAAAGCGTCAGTACTTTTACTTGAATGCACTGTCTCAAAAATAGAAGATCTGGGGGGGGGGGGGTAGGGATTTCAAAGTGTACTAGCATGCATATCATTATGAAGCAGCATTATTGTTTTTGCCAGTGTTTTGTGTTACTGAAGTTTTATAGTGGGACAAACACTTGCAAAATATGGCAAATAATAAATTTATTTCAAATAATAATAAAAGCAGCACCATGTATGGAATAAGGCATTAATATGCAAAATGTTACCATCTACAGGGGCGGATTCGAAAACTAAAAAGAGAGGGGGGCCAGATTTTCAGTCCTTAAACCAAAAATTGGGCCCAAACAAGGCCCAAAAATTAATTTCCCAAATTAGGCACACTAATTGGGGCCCTACAAACTTTTTGGGCCCAAATCTTTTCTGGGCCCACCACTTGAAATTGAAGAAGTGGAAGATAACATTATGATAACACATACTTTAAGACCCACTATCTTTAAAAATATTTGCAGCCAATGATTCAAGAGGTTAAAAGAATCCATAGGCTAAAATGAGTAGGTGGAAAAAACTTTTGATTGACTTTCTAGGAAAAATTACATCAATTCGTTTAGTCTAGGTACCAAACTTCAAATGAGTAGGTGGAAAATTAAAATTTTTGACTTTATAATTTCTAAGAGAATATATTACATGATTGTTCTGTCTAGGGACCAAAGCTCAACGAATCACCATGGTAACCTTGACCTAAATATGTTCATTAACATCACACACACACAAACAATGCCTTCTCAGAAATTGCGATATCACAAGAGTTAAACAATGTAAAATAACAAATATAAATGACAAGCGTTAAAGGGGCAATTAAACATAGAAGATGTAAAATGTTAAAGGCAATCTTGGATAAAAATTTTCTACTTTTCTGTACAATTTCAAAATATCTGAAAAATTGAGATATCTGATATTATATGGACGTTATTGAAAATATATGATGCAGAAATATCCAAATTAATCAAAATCAAAAAGAAGGGTAATTTTTGTCAAATAAACTTGAAATAGCAATTCATTATCAATAAATAAGCAGAACTCTTGGTCTAGTAATGCTAGAAGCAAAATAATATAATAACAAGCCATTAACATGTAAAATATCACCAGCTGCCATTTGTTACAGGTGCCAAACACCAACTGCCAAACAAAGAACACCAACCACCAACTATTGCCACAAATAAGTTGAAGACTATAACAATATGCCACCATTTGTGGTAGTGACAAACCTTGGAAAAGTTTTTAATAAGGTTATCCTCATCTTATCTCTTTTCTTTGTTGTCCCTTTAAGTGTGTAGGTAGATGTTTACCACACACGTACACAGTACAAGACACCCTGATTCTATAAATCCAATTGTTTAAATTCTAAGAAAAGATTCCAAATAAGGCCTGAATATCAACAGAATTCGTTAAAATGTCTGGGTGTAAAAAAACATCCCCACACCCTTCATATTTTGCACGTGATACTTAACATGCACTCTTTGTTGAATAATGCAACTGAAGATCCAGGGATATGTTCTATGTATGCCATTCATTGTTTCCTTATCAAGATGATTAAGGGTCAGATGATCTTGGAGGGGAGGGGGATAATCTATTTTCAAATTTAATAAAAATTATTTATCTATTTACTCTATTCTATTAGAAAAAATAATTTGTGAGAATATCATTAATATGATATTTAGTATAAAGTTGTTCAAATAACATGTTGTTCTTTTGTGAATATTTTAGTTTGAAAATTGAGAAGAAATAGGAACATTAAAATAAGGCATTCAATCAAAACATTTAAAGCATGCACCCCCATAATATATCATTGAACATATTCCCTTTCTATAAAAGTAGAATATGTTTAAACACAATATTACCAAAACTAAATTGCCGTAATATTAAAGGGATGCAAAAGAATTGCTTTTATTACAATACAGTAACAGTACCACCATTTCTATGTATGATAGGGTTAAGGTAAAAAATAAATGAAATAAAAACTATTTAAATAACTAAAGTGTGTTTCCACTTTCAAGTTTTGCACTTATATACTCTTAGAAACTCTAGTATTAAAAAGAAAAAGAAAAATACAGAACAAGTTTGTTGTTTACATATGCTAAAATAGCTTTCAAGTTAATAGAGCTTACCACAATAATTCAAGTAAAACAATAAACTTATCTGTTATCCATTAGGTAATCATTATTAAGGTGAAATAAAAAATTCCCCAAAAACCAAATCATTATGTAAAAACAACAAGTATTTCACATAAATTATATTTAAAGCTATGTATTTAGAAACTTTCCAAGATATCTAAATTATAAAATACCTTATCATAATATATAGATCTCAAATGAATATTTGTTAATTTCCATAAGTTACATCCATTTAGAAGCATGGTTAAACCTCTAAAATATGTCCCACCACTTTGATCGCAGCTATAAGTGACTGCGAGTTAGTAACGAGGCCCCACCTTTGTGCCCGCATTGCTATCTATCAGGACCTACTTTCGGCTGATCAAAGAACTGAAGGAACTACTTTATAAAGGGATGGAGCACTAACCTGTCACAACATAGGCAGAGCGAACGTCAAATTTCTAATAAATCTCATCTTCATTGTTTTATCATGTGATAATTTCAGGGTTGTCATCGTATATTAAAAAATAGTTCCCTCCCGAGCCCATTAGTGAATACATTCGTCAAATCATCTTTTGATTAATAACCCCATAAATCTCAATTTTTTACGATGATTTTTTAAGTATACAACACAGACAAAGGGATGCTACGACCATATGTGAAAAGTCGGTGAAATATGGACATTCTTAATTTTATAATTATAGGGATATTTAGGTTATATAGGGACAGGGCTTGCGTTAATTGCGTCAAACTGTCCCATCGACGCAAGATCTCGATGTAAGTAATTCTTATGTTTTGTTTTATACACGTCTATTTGTTTTACATATTCTTTATGGTTTTGTATTAATGAATATCGCATTGTCACTTTATAGTGTATTAGTCTTTTTATGATGCACCCCTCATAGGTGTGCTTCACTTTGTAGAATGTGAACCCATCTCATAAATAAATTACAAGGAGACTGCTTCTTTTTGTTCCCACTTTTCGTATTCTTTGAAGGTAAGATTATGTATTTTATACTCAAATATATAGAGGTATGCACATGAAAGTATTGTAATTGTAAACCCATGCTATTTTAAATTTTTCAAATATTTTTTATAGCTTGACCAACAGATTGTTTTTCTCTGTATATATATATCTTTTATCAACTCTTTAGATGTCATATCATGACATATTAGTCACTCAGGTAGAGCAGTTCTTCCCATTGTCGAGTTGAAGAACTGGTATCTTTATCCTGGCTAGAACCATAGACAATTCTAGCCAGCGCCAGCCTTTTATCGAGTTAGCAGCACTCTAGTAATCGCCGGTATAGGTCAGCAGTCATAGGTCAAAGACAAATCACAAGAAGTGCTGTGACCTGGGTTTGAACTGTGCTGTCAAATCTTTTGGATATTCAAGGCGACGGCTATTTCTGTCACAAATTCGATCTCCTTGGCAGAGTGACAGTTATGATCTTTAACAGAATTTTTGGCAGAACTTTGACAACTTTTATCTAATCTACATTAATTATTTTCTAAATGTGTATAATAGGTTTATTTGTCATAATCTTAAAAAAACAAATTACACCTATTTAAAAAATACTTCTTTTAGATGGATGGAGTCCCTTGAATTAAAAAAAGAAAATCGAAAAAATATTTGACAGCGTATTGAGATAAATTTCACAAAACAAGACATTTTTCAATAATGATGACATTAATCACATGTTAATCCTGCGATAAAATTAAAATAAGCAGGTAAACTAATAAGCGTTGTCAAAAAATCGTTTATATTCAATTACGATTGAATAAGTGGGTGTTTGTTTTAACTCAAACAGGTATATAATGATAAAATCAATTGTGAGGTGGTCGTTTAGTTTCCAATTATGACAGTATGATAGCATCGTTGAATGTTTTTTTCAAGCTGAAAGTGCCAAGATTCGGAGTTCAACCTCATCACTCTTTATTTGAATGGTCCCTTGTGATATGAAAATATATGAAAAACATCTGGTTATTCACATTTCACAGGCAGCATTGAGATATTAACATTGCCAATTCAAAAGCAAAAAACAAATGCATAAAAAAAACATTACTTTGGATTAAATAAATAGATTTTTTATACAATTCAAGTTATTTCAATCTAAATAATCACTTCCTAAAAATAACCATGGATACTAAATTAATGTAAGCAGCAATTCTGATGTTTTGATATTTTAGTTTAGTTTTTTGTAATGTTTTGATGTATACAGTAAAAAAATAAACATCCTAAGAATTTATCAATGCTACCATTATTTGTAGAAAGCATTATAAGAATGAACAAAAAAAATAATTCAATTTCCAAAATAATAGGTTTATTGTTCTTTGAAAATCTCTCTGGGATCTATGGCACAAGATACATATGCTTAACATTGCGGTGAAATCAGGTGGAAGGGAACAATCATTGTCAATTACATTTCATAGGAAACATCACATAGATCAAAGTCCGATCTTTAGGATTTCATAAATAAGCCATGGCAAAAAAGATTTAGATATAATCGGAGGTATTACAACCAATTACACTTTTATTATGACGATTTGATTGAAATGTGGTTGCTGATACAAAAAGGGTTTAAAAATGACAGAGTTTCTATGATTATGTATTATTTATTACGATGAAAGATTCACTTACTTATACGTCTTACTCTTGTGTTTTCTAAATGCATTTTGTGGCATAAAACTATTTTGTTTGAACGCTGCAAAAACATAAAACATATTATGCATACCTGAGTTTGTAAATTTTTCATATTTTTATTTACTTTTATATTCTACAAAAAAAGTATTTTAAAACATTGTGAATTATATTTTTTTATCTTTTCACTTTTTATTTTTGATTTATTTTTTCAATTTTAATTTGTCTATTAAAAATGAATTAATAAGAAGATGATCATATATAGATTATGGTTTCTCCTTTAGGAGTCAATGGGATACCAGATAATATCATTTGGTCTATTAATAGGGTAAAAGGTGGAATTACATGCAGTGTACTCAATGGGATAGTTTGTTCAGAAGAATTTTCAGAGCAACATTCTAGGATTTCGAAATTTTTAAGAACATACATGTATTTTTTTCAATGTCATACTAAAATTATGATTTTTGAATTTTTTTACAAGTGCACAGAATTACAGAAGACAAGGAATCAATTGAAGGTGTCGAGTGACATTAATAAAATGAATCAATAAAATGACCAAAAACTTCATATTTCCACAAAGTTGAAAGTATTCCCAAACTTGCACAATATAAAACTGTTTTTTTTGCAATAATTTAATTAATGATATAAATAAAACTACTGGTAATTGAAGCCAAGCTCGTTGGTTTGTTGATTTGTGCAAAAGAGTTTTCGTAACCACACGCAAGTGATAACATTAAATATTTTGAGTTGCATATACAATGTATTCCCATTTCTATTTTTTGCTTTTATTCTGGGAGTCTCTAAGTTCATGCATAAGGCACAAAAACTGAAAAAATAAAATGAGTCACAAAATGTAGGTCATTCATAAAAAAATGAATACCAATTCAGAGGATGTCTGTCTAGTTAAGAGACGGATTTTAATTTTTACTCTATTCAGAAAACACCTAAAACATCACTTGGGAAAATATGTTTTTTGATTTTCTTTTGATAAAAAATGCAATTAGTAGAAACCCCCAATGTAATAAGTAATGTACATGTAGGAGCATACTACGAATATATTTCCTTTTTTGAACGAATGTTAAATGCATTTACAGGGCAGAAAGCAAGCTGCAAACAACACCTGTTAGTCAAAATAAGTAAACATGAGAATAGCAAGAACAATGCGCAATGAAACCCTAAGCAAATGGGCCTCAATTCAATCCTCTGACTTAAACCATTCATTTTACAGTTCAGTATCAACCAATCAGAGATCATAAGCAAACCATGTCAATATCCAGTAATTTAAAACAAGGCATTAACATGCAAAATGTCACCACCTGCCATTTGTTACAGACACCAAATGCCAACCTCCAAACATCGAAAACTTCCACAAAAAAGTTTGAGACAATATGTCACCACCTGTGGTATTGGTGATGAAATAATAAAATCAACACAATCTTTAAGGAACTGCAACAGGCTCTGATTGGCTGAATGACTCATTGGTTTATCACCAACAGTTGGAGTAAAAACCAAATTTGATCTTGCAGAGGGTAGATATGCAATAAATTCGTTTCTGCACATTAACATGGTTTAAGTATTTGAACTTTTTGCACCAGAGAGAACACAACGACATATGTCTCATTTTTACAAGAATTCTACTCAGTGTTAGCAGCAAGAACAATAGTGACCTATAACCCTACTAGGAAGTCGTTCAAGAAAGCCATCATATACAGTTCACTTCCTACACAATATTGCCTTATGTGTTTTACGCAAGACCTGGGAAATAGACATTTAGATTATTTTTTTGTTTACTGGAGCAGGGGATATTAGAGAAACTGATACTTGAATTTGGTTTTTAGTGATATCCCTTTTTAAGATGCATCTCTTGTAAGACCTGGTTTTCTAATTGTCCATTCCAACTTAAAGGACTCATACTAATTTTGAAAAAGAAAAGTTTAATCATTCAAATGCAACTTTTCATGACTTATAATAGCTACAATCTTGACACATTTGACACAACCAAATATATTGTCAATTATAAGCTGCATCTTTGTAACATTTATTTTCACTTGGCGCAGCATGAAAACCATGAAATAAAACATTTATTTTCAAAAGATTGAATTTTGGACTTTTTTTGATGGCATATAGCCTTTAAAGGTTTGCAATAACATGCGATGTTGTTACAGAAAAAACAAACAAAAACATGTTCCCAAGCATTTACGAACAACTAGCTACAAAACAAAAAGTATCAATGAATAACATTAGCTGACAAAAACAGTAATTTATTTATTCTCATATATTGTTTTCTTTATTGAAAAACTTATGCGATGTATTTGCAAGTATTTCAACCATGTTACGTGCTTTAAAAATCCAATATTTTTTTACTCTGTTACATCTTTTAAATATCACAGCCAGATATTTATTTCCAAAAGCTATGGATATCATTTCAATAAGAAACACAGACATTTCCATAAGAAACACAATACATTTCATTTCCTTTACTGCTATCACATAGTACACATAAACAAACCAGATTACTCATGGGGGTAATTTTTTATATAAGTTTATTTTGAGGATAATTATCACTACAGATGGGGTAGATCCTGATCTGCTAAAGGATAACACCAGAATCCAGGATCTTTTTGACAGGTCAATGCCTAGGATAATTTATCTGCTCTTTCAAGTGGGATTTTTTTTGTAGTAGGCTGAAAACATGTGCTGAAAAAAGGGTTATTATCGGGTCATAAAAGAGACAAAATGGAAATGCAAAAAATGAAGTTATTATGGGTTAGATTGGTGCAATGGAAATACATATGCATACTGTTGCTTAAATTACTTGTATTTAGGAGAGGCACCCAGGATCCTTAGGTGAGGTCAATTTTCATAGGTGAGGCAAAATAAGCCAAATAAAATATTTTGCCTCTACAGGAATGATCTTTACAGTTTAAGTCATTGAAATGCTGAAAAAATATTTTTAAAAACTTTTTCCGGGGCAAGCTGCCTCTCTAGCATATTATATAATTCATATTTACTCAGATGTGGATGCCCATCAGCCAGCTACATTAGTTTGAATGCTTATGAGGTCTTGATAATCTCAAATGAATCATTAATGGCCTTTACAGGAAACCTTTAAAATCAAAATGAATTCCTATAATGAATTTATAAAATTATTGAAAATTAATTTTGTTTTATGAATATCATAATGAATTAATTTTCTTAAAAAAAGTAAAAAAAGCTAAAGTTTAATTAATTGTTTTGCTTGTTTTAAATTACAATAAAATAACGATAAAAGTGCAATAAAAGAACAATAAAAGTAGGCTTAACAAAGCAATTATCCGATTTTGAGAAAACTGATTCATGTATGAGTAAAGTCTGACAACGCCAAGTACAAACAAAGCAGACATGACGTAAATATGTTAAATAATGGAAAAAGCCATTTGATGAATCAATTGAAACATATGTGTTCCTGATACCACTGTAAGTGTAAACACAATTTCAAAATCTGGAAACAGCTGATCGAGCCATTAAACTTAAATAAGGCGAAATATGTAAATCCAGATGATGTTTTTGTAGGTACTATCTGGAGAGGTGATTTTGAAAGCTGAATGGTAGGCAAATGAATGTATTTACTCCAAGGTCAAACCTTGGGTGGATGGTTACTATAACGCACTAAATGACCCTATTTTGAGGCTCTGTGGTGAGAAAATTATGAATGAAACGATCATCAGGGAAATACTGGTGCCAAAAATCAAATAAGATGAAATCAGATAGCATTCAAATATACCTGCCTGTTTAATAAGTTATTTGAGAGGCAAACATTTTATTAGTTCAATCGATCGAGTACCGTTTGAGAACCATTTTGAAAATCCTGTTCGGCAAAATCTTCCTTTTCACTCATTGACAAAAAAGAATTTTAAAAATGGATCGGAGTATTAGATGACTTGTTTTGCTCCTATACAGCTCTGCATCCGTAACCTAGTCCACATTCAATATAACATTTTCAGACATATTATCAATAGATAATATTTGTGGTTTTTAATTTTCTTTTTTATATTTATTTATATTTATATAGCCCCCAGCTTATTTTTCACAAACATGTTTGGAGAACAGAATTTATATAAGCTTACTTTACAAAGAAACTCAATGGAAAAGCAAATCCAAGCAAATATGTGGCTAATTCCAAAATCACTATCGTTATGATTATAAAGCCGCACTTAGTAGAAAATTATTAGAACTCATTTGAAGAGTTACAGATATGGCCAGATATTGATATCCATTGATGGATAAAAGTGATATTCCTCATAAAATATAGGATTATCCTATACATGTACTTGCAAACTTGTAAAAAATAACCCAATATAATATACATGTATAACAAGGCATTAACATGCAAAATGTCGCCACCTGCCATTTGTTACTGACACTGACTGCAAAAAAACAAACACCAACTGCCAACCAACAAATGCCAAACACTGTCCACAAAAAAGTTGGAGACTATAACAACTTCTGGTGAATTTCAGACAAAATTTAGGATACAAGCATGATTGAATAGACCTATCAGGGGTTTCATTGAATTTTTTACAACTGAAATGCAAGAAAACAACTAGGAAAAATATGGGAAATTACAATTTTAACACTTGCAAATAAAAATTCCTCAAAACAAGAGCCGATTTTGACACCTGTTGCTCCCTGGTGATGAAACCCCTAATTATATTTTCAGTAATCGTAACCAGGTAAAAAATCAACGATTTGTTTCCAGGTAACAAAAGCACAAGACGAACGATTGTGGTAATTTTGGGGTCATTCGGTGCATTCTCATTAAAAATACCCCAAAATAATTTTTTCAAATCCAAAATAGGCTTGTGGTATAGTGGCTAGTAATCTAAATGAAAGACAGCATCGATCAAAAATATGATTTATACAGAAATTTTGGCAGGTGCCATGAGTCATTCGATATTTGGAATTCTACCTGTGCTGATTTGGGAGATATACTTGTACGAAAGAAATAAGCGAGATGCCAGGTAGTTACCAGTTTCACCACAAGGTGGCTAGTTCAGTTCATATAACATGGCAGATATGTAGTCGCAAATTCCTTTAAACCTGAAACATCATCAGTTTTAGACGTGGGCTTTCAACTAGATTAGTGGATTAATTTACAGAAATTATCCTATGTAAATATGTTCAGTAAAAGAAAATATTATCTGTCCAATATAAGAAAAGATATTTCATTTTTTGTGATTTTAGAACAAGGGGCCTATGGGGAATCTCCCTACTAGTAGAGAGAAAATAATATGTAATTTTACATGTAGATATCAAATATGATATCACTTCGGCTGAATTTTGAATATTTAATGACATAAATGATGATTATTTCTACTAATGCATCTACTCTATGGTATGACTATTTTGACATTCATGCAATAAATATTATTGCTTACATGCAAAAGCTCAACAATTATATGGCCTTAAAATTAAATGCGCTGAGAAACAGAGGTACTGTTGCTCCAAGTAAAATGGAATAATATTTTCCTGTTACATTGTAAATTGAGCATCATTGCTGACATTCAACATGCATATAATAGTGCCTTACATGTTTTGAAAATGTACAGATTGGTGAGATGAGCTTGTAAGAAAGACAAGATGAATGAGCAATGGGCAAGGTCACCTAAAGGGTAAAAAGGGTAAAGGGAAGTTAATCTGACTATCATTTCTCATCCTTGGCCCAAGAGTAATTCATTGCATTGAAAGCAGTGAAGGACCGATCTTGAAGGATGATGATTTCTCAAGTTATCCACATATCGTACATGTATAACTGTATTACAATAATGTAACATGATACAACTATTGAAAACTAACAAACACAAAGATACCAAAAAGATCATAGCAATATATCATGACCTTTTTGTGTCCTTGTTTTTGAAGATTGGTTCAATTTACATGTATATGATATGGGGTCAACCCAGTTGTCCGAAACCCAGTTCTCCGAAACCCAGTTGTCCGAAACCCAGTTTTCCGAAACCCAGTTGTCCGAAACCCAGTTCTCCGAAAATTAGGGAGATCTTATTTGAAAAATACAATTTTTTTTAAACGAACCTCGTTGTCGCAACCTCTGCGAATCACAACATAACATTGGAATAACGTTGACATTGCAAAATTAGGCTAAATATGCTAAGTCAAGACGTTAATTCTTTAATGTTGAGCCTACGAAAGTTCATATACAGGTGATATAGATGTTCAAACAAACAAAGTTAAATTATGTTATTCTCATTGTAAAATAACGTTTACACAACATACATAGGGGTCTACAATTTTTAAACCAATTTTCTTTATGGCCCATGGGCCTTCTTTGAGAGGGAACAACGTTTTTCCAATGGGTGATGGGCGTTCATAAAAGGAAAAATAGCTTTCCCAAGCCAGTGGGCATTTATTTAGTAAAGTTAACATGTACATCTTTTGAAACCAAAACTTATTCTTCACTTACGTACTCTGTTCGAGAAATAGAGATTAAATTAAAAGGATGAAGTGAGTACATGGCGAATATGAAACTTCTTGCGAATGGGAGAACATCCATTTTGATACGAGGACAGCCTGCCTTCGTTTCCAGTTGATCCCAAGTGATTAAGTTAAGAATGTTTTGTTCTTTTACGATTTGATAAGATACAGAGACTAAGAAATTAAATGCGACGAAATATTTTGACAACGTAATATGTATACTGTTTTATTCTTAAAGTACTATATGCGTAAACTTATTTTATCTGTTTCAAAATGATTCATTTTATTTTGCCTACATGTATATAAAAGAGATTGAAGAAGATAAGATAAACTGTTCCGTAATATATATTGTGTTTTGATAACCTTTTTTTAGAATCACAATGTAAAATAAATTACCCGTTCCTGCCATTCTGGTAACGCGTGCAATGGATGCAATTCAAAGTGAGAGAGAGATCTATGAACATCAGAATGCGTCCATGCCATTAATTTGGCCAAATACATGGCATGAAACTGGCCTAAGCTTAAGTACGTCTCCCCTTTCTCTGGTAAATTATGACTTTATTTTTTCGGAGTAATGGGTTTCGGACAAGTGGGTTTCGGACAAGTGGGTTTCGGAGAACTGGGTTTCGGACAACTGGGTTTCGGACAACTGGGTTTCGAACAACTGGGGTGCACCCATATGATATTATAAGTTATTGAATGATTTGAAGTGCAATACAGGATATATTCTGCTCGAGAAATTCCGTATTGGCACGAGACGTAGTCGAGTGCCAATACAGAATATCGAGACAGAATATATCCTGTATTGAACTTCAAATCATTCAATAACGTTTTTATCGTGCGATCCTCTGTATTGCTACTGAGATTGTCCTCTCCGTACCAATATTTTCTGTATTGCGACGGAGTTGATCAACGGGGACAATCTCAGTAGCAATACAGATTGGTACAGCACAAGAACTGACCAATCAGAAGGCTTCATTTTACAGATCATACGATAAACATATATACATGTTCATATACATTGATAAGATCAATAATATTACATGTTACAGAAAAAGAACAATGTTAAGCACAAAAATATCAAAAATGGAGACCATTACGATATATAATAATATCTTTTTGGAAAATACACAATTTGGTATGCTCGTAATTTCAAGATTGGGATGAATTCATATATTGATAAGATAAATGATATTACATGTTACAGAAAACAATGTCAAACAAATAAACAAAAAATACAAAAAAATGGAGACCATATATGACAATATATTTTTGGAAAATACACAATTTGGTGTCCTCGTAATTTCAAGATTGGTTCAGTCTTATGAATTCATATATTGATAAGATCAATAATATTATATGTTACAGAAAAAAGAGCAATATGTCAAACAAACAACAAAGATTACCAAAAATGTAGCCCATATATAATAAAATCTTTTTGGAAAATACACAATTTGGTGTCCTCATAATTTCAAGATTGGTCAATCTAATGAAGTCATCTATCGATAAGATCAATGACATTACATGTTACAGAAAAGAACAAAATCAAACAAACAAAAAATGACAATACAGTAAAACCTGTCCGATGGAATACCTCTCTGTAGGGAAAACCTATGAACAAGGAATGCTTTTCAAAAGAACCAAATATTTTTCCATTGACTTACATGTTAATGGACCCTCTCTGTAGGGAAAACCTGTGAACAGGGAACAAGGAATACTATTTTGGTGCAAATTATGAAAATTCACATGTGAACAAGGAATATGGAATATTGGTGACACTGTATATTCCATTATTTTTCAGAGGTGTGAAAGTCTTAAGCCAATATCTGATTCTAAAATGCTTGGATTAATATGATTAAGATAAGCCAATTGTTTACATGGTGAAGCATCCCACCCACTGTTAATTACCCTGATATATTTTAAAACTAATACTAATCTGTTACTTATTATCATAACACTAATTCTTCCTTTCAACAAACCTAATTACATCTAATTAGTTGTGATAATCTAGGGATTGACACAATTGTTTTCATGTTTTATGGAGATAACAGATAATTACATGTGTCATGTTGAGCCAAATCTATTACAACAACTAGACATCATCATACACCAGCAGCAGCGGCTAAAATCAACATCGGGAGAATGCTCCTTACCCTCAGCAAAAGGAGGGAGGTGGGACACCTTCATACATCTTCCAAGATGTCACAACAAGGTCTAGCAACCAAGTATGGAGTTGGCATTGGTAAAATCAATTAATGCCCAAATATATACAAAAAAATGCTTATTCGGCATATCTGAGTTTGCTGAAAGTGCGACCCCTCTCTATAGGGAAAACCTCTGAACAAGGAAACTTTCCTCCAGTCCGAAGAGCATTCCCTAATCGCAGGTTTTACTGTACATGTATATCACTATACTTTGAGTGATGACATAAAGCAAAAAATTCGGAGTCCTTGTGATTTCGATAATTGTACCTGTTGCACAGTGAGCAGAGCTTAGAGATGCTTGTAACAAAGTAACAAAAAGCTTCCTTATGACAGTTTCTGTGCCTGTGTAACATCTAAAACATCCCTATTTAGAAAGCTTCTTGTCAAATACTTCGCAAAGAAGCAATTTAACCATACACTTCTGTGTAACAGGTACCATATTGGCTAAATCTATAGTACCTGTGCTGGCATCTATTGACAAGATCACCATGCTATGTTATTAATGACTTAATTCAGGTATTACAGGTAGTTGTGGTATGTTAGTAACCACTGCCCAATTGAAAAATATCACCGTGGTTACGATTTAAAACACAGAATAGAGAGAGAAAGATGGGAATATGCATGAAATCAAGTAAACTGAGCTAAATGCTTCATCCCAAATCATATAGAAATTGCTAAAAATATGACATTTATTCACATCAAGAGAAAAGGTGAGATATTGAGGAGAATGAGGCCAAAATTTGTGGTTGTGTGGTATGCTCAGTGGCAGGGTGGTCAAATGCACTCAATGACCTCTCAAAATATTTTGTTTATATTTTGTCGATTGAAAACACAGTAAAGACTGTCTTTAACACTTCTGCGAGTGGAATACTTTTTAGAATTCCAGTGACTCAACCTGTAGCGTTAAATGGATCCCTGGGAACGGATCTTTAAATGGAATGCCTCCAATGGAATATCTCCAAATTTAGTTGAACACTTTTAAAGTACCAACATTTTAACATTATGCAATCACGAAGAAGCAATTATCTTTTGATGCATTAAGAGATTGAAAAAACATAAGAAAGCATTGCCACAAAAAAAACCAGCACCAAACAACAACAACAATAACAACAACAACTTATAGAACCAATCTACGAAACAGTATAGTGACAATGAAAAAATTATTCAAAAATCATACTTTAATCTGCAAAACTTTTAAGTTCGAAAAATAAGCCAAAATGTCTATTGAATGAACTAAATTAACAAGTAGGCCAAGAAAGTAAAATAACAATGTAGCACTATGTTTGAATTTATTTTGAATTCTTACACATTACATTTGCACATCAAAAGAATGCAGAAGCAAAACGAAAGCAGTAATTAATAAAATATTGGCTCCCAATTCAAGATAAGGCACGGAATATTAGAGATATAAATAATTAAAGTGGCATCTGAGTCTAAAATACCATAAGATAAAATAAAATACAAAACAACTTACGTATATCTTAATTGTTCTATTGATAGACTTTGATACTAGGCCTAACCTAATTTTCTCGTAATAGAGCATTTTGAAAAATGGGCCTGGATAGTAATTATATCAAATTGTATTGTATTTTATCGTACTATTGTATTGTATTTGTATTGTGTTGTGTTATATTGCATTAAATTATACTGTATTATATTTCATTGTACTGTGTTGTATTGCATTGTATTGTATTGTATTGTATTGTATTGTATTATATTATATTGTATTGTAATGTATTGTATTGCATTGTATTGACATATTATTGCCTTATTTCGAGCAATAGTGTAAATGATTTCCCCTCAGGAATATCTTCTAAAACATAACATTCCCTAACCCTGGCTTCGGGGATAGTAAATTTCAGAGGATATTCCCTTGGGGAAATAACTTACACTATTGCCCTCAATGGCAGTCACTATTTGTATACTGTAATATGACAAAAGTATTCAGATACTCAAATCACCCTTTTTATGCTTTTATAATAGAAAAGGATATATGGGCCAATTTCCCATATTATGCTAAGTTAGTATTTGTCCCAAAACCTAATACTGTCCTCTGCTTAATAATAGGCCTAGTGCATGCAAAATACATTGATTTAACGGGGCAATTTGTAGATTTGTTTCTTTTTTGTAGTTACGTTTTTGCAATTTTTGCAAGTGGCTCAATTCGTGCCAGGAGTACAATTTAAATGTGCAGCATGCATCCGTTATTCGCGATTTTACACAAACACAAATGTCTGCAGCACCCTATAGCGAAAGGGAATAAATGTTGTATTTTTATTACCTCTTTGGGTTATACTCCACATACTTGCGGAATTAAGTTAACATCAATCGATAATATTAAGTGAAAAATTAAAAAATTGCAAATTTATGAATAGTTAAACACCCAAATAGAAATTTTGTAGACAAACTGCCTAAGGTAGAAAATGAAAAAAATATTTTGTGAAAACACTTCATTATATAAATGAATGAAATAGAGTTATTAAAATTTCCGCAAGTATTCGGATCTAAATTTCTTCAATATAAGTTCGAATATTAATCCGATATTTATTGGTTAAAATTCATAGTTTGAACGGGGAAAATGTGTAACTTGTTTTTGAAATGTACCTAGTGACATACCCCAATTCTTGTGACACTTATACAAAGTCCCATAAGTTCATATATTTCACATAAATATGAATGTAATAAGTTCTGATGACATCGTCACCGTTATCTCAACAATTCGGTTTGTTATCTAAGGTTGTGATTCGACAACAGGATAAGCTGTGAAAAACTTGTACTGTACTTGAAAGTTGATAAAATAAGTTAAGTATTTCTTCTAAGAAGCAGATCTGAAATCTCATATACAAAGAAAATAAATGTCGATTAAAATTCTAAAGTGGCTTAGCCTCTGGCTCTGATATTCTCAAACACATTATACAAATAAAAGTTCATACTTTTTTCGGTGAATACCTGTTCATCTTTCAATGATTTTAGCAAGGTTTATTCCCCCAAAGCGCCAGAGGAATACACATTCACGGTGCCCATGTCAAGCTGCGCGCCTACTTACAGGTAGGCGCGCAGTTTGTTTCGATCACAAACTGCGTGCCTAAGAACATTGCATCATTTAAGTTGGAGTCTGTATTTTCAAACGTAATTTAAAGACATTTATCCTGCATTGTTTTCTTGTTCAATGCGTTCATTCTGTGGCGAATATACGAATCTTGCAAATACTAGCAAAAACTATGTGCAAATGAATCTAAGTTTTAAAACATAAGCAGATTAAAGGCATTTTCGTCACTGATTTAACGGGAATGTATATAGTAAATCGATCTAGCACTTTAAACATAAATGACAAATACTTTAGACTCGTTTTATATTTAATTCCTTACACATTTATCATGTATAATTCAAAATATTTCGAGATAAAACAGATAATCAGGAGATTAAAAAGAAATAATTCACAAACTGCGTGCCTATTTTAGCCAGAAATTACAAACTGTGCGCATACACTATTAAAACTACATATTATCATTTGAATTTCTACAGAGGCACGTGTAGGTGTTTTTCATGTAGCTTTGGAAATTTTGCTTTATCATCAGATTTTATGAGATTTTCATATTGAAAGTCAAAATGTATAATAGAAGTGTCAATTAAGTTGGGAACGAAAAAAACTTTTATTTTCAGATCACCATCTTGGTGGATGGACTCTCATAGTGTTTCAATTATGGGGTTCTACTATTAGACACATATGTGCCTTGTATGGCGCTTATGTTTTCTAATAATACAAAACAAGCTTGGATAAGCGAGCAGTTTGGAAATATTAGGCACGCAGTTTGGGAAATACATGTGAATATAGGCGCGCAGTTTGACAAGAAAAATGTTTAAATCACGTTTATGGCGTATTATCGTTTTGAACACAAACTTTGCTGATTTAATCAGATGGAGGGATCCTATATATTCTAGCATACACAGACACAATGGCTGAATAAACGGCAAATGACGATAAAAAGACATAGATATAACTTTACACTGTAAATTTTGAACACAGAAGTTACTTAAGACCCTTATATTGAGATAACTAGGTTTAAAGCGGGAAAAACATTGAGTACTTTGAGTAAATTAAATTCATCTTCACAGAATGGTACTATCTTTAGAACGAGACTAACCTTGTATTTTTCGTATTTTGGCTCTTTTTGGGAGTCATGTCCTCCTCGTCTCACATTTTGAAATATGCGCGCAGTTTGTCAGAGTTTCAAACTGCGTGCCTAGTAGGCACACTGCTTGACATGGGCATCGTGACATTGCGGAATCATTTAAAGTGCAACAGGTATTCACTTAAATAGAATGAAATATTTGTTTTATTATTCACTGTTATATTCAACACTCTCTCACTGTTGGGAATGTCTTAGAAGAACAAGAATGATTAGATTTTTTGTATCACTTTCAGATTTACATTGGAGGAAATGATACAACTGGTGAAAACGCCCATTGAACACGCCTTTTTTTCTGACCTTTTTTTCCGTGTAGACCGATGAGAGAGTGGGGAATATGACATTGATATAATAATAATTTATTTTCACTTTTTTAATGCAAAACATTGTCACTTTTGAAAAGACTATACAAGATGCACAAGGTTTTTTCAGAAAGGGAGAACTTGATTATAATAGTTCTTTGATAGTGTAAGTTACAAATTATAAAATTTTATTCATTTTGAAATTAAATAAAAACAACTGCCAATATTTCACTATATTGCCCTTTTAAATGACATTAGTGTTATTACCACCGTTAATGACCAAGACTGAAACAGCAAGAAAATCTTACGCACTAAACGATATCTAATTTCCCGGGGAAAATTGCCGGTCATTAATTGGATTCTTGACCACCACTATGACGTCACATATTGCTCAGGTCGATATAGTAAAATGAATGCCTTCTAAACTAGCACTTAAAACCCCTAGAACTGGCCCGGCAAGGTGGTAATAATCATCATAAAAATCGTAATAGCCTCATTCCTGCACCAGAACACATTTTGCTTTGGGAATCCCCGTTCAAGAATTTACCTTTTTTTGTGAAATGGTCAAAAGAAAATGTTTTACGAGTCAGAGGCAAGTACAAACTAATTTGTTTTAATTTTACTATAATTTGTGACCTTTCTGAACTTTCAACTTGAGAGAACTTCCCAGAAGTTCTTGTTTACGTTAATTTACTCACTCCACTTCAGTTTTATCTCCAATTTCTGACAAAGGGTATCGATAAGTACATGAATTAGACTCAATAAATAAGTTTTAAATGAATTATATTGCCACTTCGGCACGATTACATCTAATAAAGAAGGTATTAGTTGTCATACGTTAACAAAGGTCAAAAACCAATTCATAAAACATGATATTATTTAAAGAACTTGAAATGCTTTATAAATGGATATTCAAAATCAAAATCAGAAGGACTCGCCATTGAGTAATGTTGTAACAGGAAATAAAACTGAAATTTCAAATATGATGACTTGGACAAGAAACACATCTTATTTCCTGGCCTTAAATGTAGAATGGGATCTCACCCAAGTTTTAACTTCAAAATGAGATTGTCCATTCTTTAATTAACTCCATACACTGAACTACAATGTAATTTTTATTAATTAATTGTTGAAATGACAATGGATAGCCCTATTTATTGAAATAAATCTAATAAAAACTACTCCATGTACAGTAATTCATATTCAAATTAATTCATAAGGAAATATTTTTATGTGGATTCTTTGAAGAAATTAACTTGAACACATAAATTAAAGCATTTTACGCCAATTTTATTGGTCCACAAAATGTATTTATACGTGTATAACAATTCACATGACATTGACACCACAACATTAAATGCTAATTTTCAACATACATTTGCTTTTCTTGCATATATAATACTGCAAAAAGATATAAAAAACATATTCAATTTGCTCTTTCCTGTTTAACTTAATAACTCGAGTGTTATTTGTTTTAATTCTTTTTATAAATTGGGACTTTACTTCAAAGAACTGAAGAATCTTATAAAAAATAGGATTCTATTTCTGAGAAGTTGATACATTAATTTTTTTAAAAATATTTTAGAAATATTTGAATCACTTGAAATAAAACAAGTTTAATTTCTTTTTACACTCATCTAAATTCTGAAGTAATAAAGTTAAACTTAAAATTCAAACTGCATATTCTTTTACTTTAGTACTGTCTATAAGTTAACTACTTTTGGCAAATGTGTCTATAATGATATTTATAAAAAATGCAAAACCTCAGATCACAGATCTTCATATTTCAAAGCAGATAGGGAAATAATTCAATGTATAATCATTGTTTGAAATTGTCCATATTGCATCCGCAGTAGGCCTGTATCCAGCTTTTGCCCCCAGGGATTCACTGTTACAGTATATAAACCTTGATGGGGATCTTTGGCGCCTTTGGGGTATTTTTTAACATTTGGGATGGGAATAGTCCCAAATTTTAGGATCTGGTATGAGAATGACCCGATATATATAACTTCTGAAGTACGGCACTCTTTAGATCTTCTTATTTATGAATTTGAGTTTTCCCAGGAAATAGCCTAGTTTGGATCAAGTTTTGCAAGACTTCTCTTGAGTTAAATACAAAGCCTGGCACTAAGAAAATGGATTAGAAGAAAATGTCATTGGACATCTGGCATGGGATTGGTCGTATTTTTGGACATTTATGGCATTGGTCCTATTTTTGGACATTTATGGCATTGGTCCTATTTTTGGACATTTATGGCATTGGTCCTATAATGAGACATCTGGAATGGCTTTGGGGTGTTATTTACATGTACCTGCCAATTATATCATACAAATTAGTTGGTGTGGGAAGATGTTGAAATTTGACACATTTGTATGGCAACATATTGTGATATCTGAAGACTCAGCTTATAAGAACCCCGCAAAGGTTTGTATTGAGTGAACAACCCCAAATAGGATATCTTTGCCCCAAAATCACCTGAAATGTGCTCAGAATAATGAAAAATGAATGATTTTGAAAGAATTTCTGACCATCCCAAACCACCCCTGGCTACAGGCCTGATCAACATACAGAGGAGTTTGCAAGCAAATATTATGTGCTGTTAATATCGGCGCATTATAAAGCCATGTATGTTACAATGTCCAATAAAATGATCCAATGGCAATAGGTCCATGTATGTTTGTGTTTAGTGTAGAAGATCACAGTCTCACAGACAGCTTTTATGATAGCTACATATATAATATTGCACCTGCCTGTCAACAGGTGGTAACCCATGGCAACTTCAATATGGGGTGGTTCATGGATCATTGTGGTGGCTCACTGTTTAGCTAGGGCAACTAACGTGAAGTTCACCTCATCTGGGTCTCGTTCCATGAATCCTTTCACAACTGTGCAAGTGTCCTAAAATAACAGATAAAAGTTTGTTAGCTTTATATTACACAAAAACTACACCCTCCTGGGGGTTTCACTCAAATATACCTCTTAATACCTATGTGCCACGCCAAAGACGCCCTTTTAAAGCATTTTTCCATGTCAATTTCCACTCAAGATTTAAAGTATCCATGTATATTTCCTCTCAGACTTATAAAAGGGAGTAAATTTCCTGAAATATTGGTATACTAACTACAGAATCTTTTTGGGTGATTTGTCCAAGACCTCGCCAACCGATTTTAACTATGTATTACCATTTTTTGTAGAGAAACTGAATTTTCACTTAAAAAAGGCTCTCTCCACGACAAATTTTCCATGTTTTTTTCCTCTCAGATCAACCAGGTTCCATGGTTTATACCCTAAGCCAAAATTGCCCATGCTGCACATACCTACCCAAATTATTTAGAGTGAACCCCCAGGTACCCCCTTTGAAAGGTTTGATTTTAATCTCATAATTGAAAACCCCAGAGTGATGAAATTTTTCATAAAAATAATGGATTCACTCTTTTGAGAACTATGGTGACAATGTAATGCCACACAATTATTCACTAAAATTGCTCAGGCTTTGCCATTTTAATCCAGTCTACACAAATTATTCATTATTAAATATGTAGAAAGAGCTGATGCTCACATAATATTCATCAAATTTAACATCACATTGTACATGTCAAAAACTGGCAAAAAGTCATAGAGTTGAAAGAAAGCAATCAGAGCCTTGTTACCATTTGTAGCCTTCCGGATTTCAGGGTACACAACTGAAACATGCATGTCAAGTATAACCTGTCAGTCTATACTTCATAATCATGAGTACCTTGTAGGTAGGGTAGATACTTTACTAGTGGCTATAGTAAGTGACATGAGTAGAATGTCATTGTGTTCAAATTTCTTTGAAATATCATTACATAAAAATGGTAGCATGGGCTTTCAACATCTCTGATGGTACTGATGTAACGTAAGTGGGACAATTAAATCCCAACAGAAACCGTTTCCCATCTGCTGTTGTTGCATCAATTTCCAAAAAATTCAAAACAAATGACTGAAAACGGTGACTGAAAACCGAAATCATTTTGGCAATCACACCCCCCTTGACTGAAAGCTGGCTCTGCCCCTGACATGTAATGATGTATAGTGTTAAATTCCTCAGTTACTATGACTCCAAGGTCAGGGTATACGCGCCAGGTCTTATTAACCATAGTCACAAAACGAAACTAAATGCAAATGTAAAACAAGGCATTAACATTCAAAATGTCAAAAACATGCCATTTTTTACAGACACCGACCACCAAATGACAAACACCAACCACCATCCACAAATAAGTTGAAGACTATAATGTCACTACTCCTGGTGGTGACATAATAATGAAACTAGATGCAAATGTAAAACAAGGCATTAACATTCAAAATGTCAAAAACATGCCATTTTTTACAGACACCGACCACCAAATGACAAACGCCAACCACCATCCACAAATAAGTTGAAGACTATCATGTCACTACTCCTGGTGGTGACATAATAATGAAACTAGATGCAAATGTAAAACAAGGCATTAACATTCAAAATGTCAAAAACATGCCATTTTTTACAGACATCGACCACCAAATGACAAACGCCAACCACCATCCACAAATAAGTTGAAGAATATCATGTCACTACTCCTGGTGGTGACATAATAATGAAACTAGATGCAAATGTAAAACAAGGCATTAACATTCAAAATGTCAAAAACATGCCATTTTTTACAGACATCGACCACCAAATGACAAACGCCAACCACCATCCACAAATAAGTTGAAGACTATCATGTCACTACTCCTGGTGGTGACATAATAATGAAACTAGATGCAAATGTAAAATAAGGCATTAAAATTCAAAATGTCAAAAACATGCCATTTTTTACAGACATCGACCAGCAAATGACAAACACCAACCATCCACAAATAAGTTGAAGACTACCATGTCACTACTCCTGGTGGTGACATAATAATGAAACTAGATGTAAATGTAAAATTGACAAAATCCAAACTCCCAAATAAAGTGGTTTTGTTCTCAAATAACCTAAAGTAATGCTCCCAATACATGAATAAGACCAGATACTAACAACCAGATCCTTCTTAGTAAAACGTTCCATGATAACTGACACAAATTCAAGAGAGGAGGGGGGAGGTCTTCCCAATTTGTAATAGCTCCCTACTTTCTGTTTTTAATTGAAATTTTGATACACTCTCCTAGCATTACCATGTAGTGGTATTATATACATTTGACCCCTACCTCCAACAGGCTGTCTTTTGTGGTGGGTCCATGGTTAACAGGGGCCGATTTTCTACCATCTGAAAAACATTCAAACACATTAATAAATCAACAAGATTTCAACCTGACACATGTAAAATATGCAAACAAGGTTACAACTGGTTGTATATCCATCATTTATATGTATGTTTTTTGCAACACCTATGGAGCCACAAAATGCATAATAAAACCTGTATATAGTGAACATACATGGAGCCACAAAAGTGTTCAGTGAAGGTAGGTGTTCACTACACAGAGGAAATTTTAAAGTGTTGTTCACTAAACACAGGAGACACAAGAGAGAGGTGGTCACTGAGACAGGTTTTACTGTATTCATTTTAGGTAAGTGTTCACTACAGAGAGGTGATCTTGTACACAAGTCAGTAGAGTTTGTGCTGGGAAGAACTAAGACAGGTTCTACAGTACTCTAAAACAGATAGCATGTATGAGGTTAAAACAACCAAACATAATGTATCAAAAAATAAGAATTTGACAATTTGTTAAGAAAATATGAACTAACTTAGATAGAGGGCAGCACTAGACAATGAACAAAATTAAAAGGGTTTTAACTGACATCTATAAGAGATGTACACACATACAGGTTAGTGTCATTATAAAACAGTAAAACCTGTCTCAGTGAACACCTCTCTCTAGTGAAAATCTGTCCCTAGTAGACACCCAGGCCCCTGAGGGTGGAGGGGGGGAGTTCTATGGGTTCGAGCGAACCCCCCCCCCCTGGCCAAAAAATCTTTCAAAATCATGCAGTTTTTCATCATTCTGAGCACTTTTTAAGTGATTTTGGCCATTTTTGGACCAAAATTATCACAAGTGAACCCCCCTGGAATTTTTCAAAAAGTGAACCCCCCATTGGCAAATCCTGGCTACAGGCCTGACATCCTTCCTTCCCACATACTCAATGGACTTCTGTATAAATTACCCTCTCTGTAGTGAACACCTACCAGCACTGAACTTTTTTCTCAATAAATTTTTACTAACTTTCTTTAAAATTATGATGAAGCTATTGTAAATGCATGGTTAACAATTATGGATCTAATCCCTTGATTATAATTTGCTTAGATCAATGAAATGATGTAGGGCAAATTTATGCTATTTATTGCCCTAGGAGGTTCACTGTATACAAACCTTGACGGGGATCCTCAGTGCACATGGGGTACCTTTTTTGACATTTGGTATGGCAATGGCCCCATACTTTAGGATCTGGTATGAGAATTCCCCAGAAATCATGAAATTTGAGATATGGTAATGGTCGGATTTTCAACTTTCTGCTATGAGAAAAATATGTGACGTCACACTTGTGGTATGGCATTGGTCTTGTAATTACACATATCTTTAATTTGAGGTTGTTTTGAATCATTTTTCTCAAAGATCAACGTTCTTCTCAGGTCTTCTTCAGTTTGAATATTAGTTTTTTTCCCATTTGGTATATTGGTCTTATATATGAACATTTGGTATGGCATTGGTCCTATATTTGGACATTTGGTATGGCATTGGTCTTATATCTGAACATTTGGTTTGGCATTGGTCTTATATCTGAACATTTCGTTTGGCACTGGTCCTATATTTGCACATTTGGTATGGCTTTGGGCATTATTTTGGTTGGTATGGGAACACATTGAAATTAGTCAGATTGGTAAAGGAAAATATTGATATCTGAGGGTTCAGCCTAGTACCCCTGCCAAACTTTGTATACAGTGAACATATCATGCAAGAGCATAGACAGGGTTTGAAGATATATTTATGCAATTCATGTATTTTGGTGTGTCAATTGCCTCACCTGCATCAAGACTGGCTGTGTTCATGTTAATACTATTTTTGAAAATTAACCTATTTCACTTACCCATCTCATACAGAGTGCCATCACTGTGAATAAATGTAACAAAATGTAGTTTCACTTTTTCATCAATAGATGGTGCTGCTGTCTGGCCTTCCTTAGCAGATTCCTCATGCGCCGATCCAATGCACTGAAAACAGAATGATTTAAACAGCCATAATCTTAAATGATTTGGAAATGAAATTCATCTATATCTAAAATCTATATATGTGTAGAGTATAGTATATTGTGCCATGTTCAAAATGTGCCATCATCACAATGTGCCATGACCACAATGTGCCATGGTCATAATGTGCCATCGTCACAATGTGCCATGGCCACAAAGTGCCATGTTCAAAATGTGCCACTATCACAATGTGCCATGGCCACAATGTGCCATCATCACAATGTGCCATGGCCACAATGTGCCATGGTCAAAATGTGCCTTGGTCATTATGTAGAATTATTTTTGAAGATGAAGTATGTCATGCATGTTTTGGCTCCGACTATCTTACAAAAAAACCTTGATTATGTATCAGAAAACCAGCTATAGAACTACCAAAAGTGTATTACAAGTTACATATTACATACTGCGGTGTAGTCTAAACAAACACTGAAACCCGAACGGCTATTCAAGTGAGGAAGCTACATGTATTTGTATATAGGCAATTTATACGACTATGTTGCCATTTTGATTTAAATACTTTAGTCTAACTTAAATGAACAAAAATTGCTTTAAACGGGAATCCTATCGACACAGGTGCGACTATTGTTGAAATATGGACAGACAGACTATTGTTTGCAATAGTTCACCATGTGACCTAAAAATCTGTGCATACCTCATCTTCTTCCAAAAGTTTGGCACGCTCTTCAGGTGTCAGGGAAGAACTCTTGCTTAAAAGTTCTTTAAGGTGGGCTCCATCTGAAATGATGTTAGAATGAATTTTCCCCCAGTACTAGTATTTAAATTAATAAGTACAATAAACAGAATCTAATAATGTCAATTATTTGGGATTACAGACATATTCATGAATAATAAAAAATACATATAAGGAATAATATTTAATTGGAATGTAATTGTAAAAGACAAAAAGATGATGATGATCAAAAAAGTGAATGAAAATGATGATGAAGTCATAATTTTTATTGCTTGAAGTCGAACTATATCTATGTTTTTCACAAAAGCTGCATTTCAAAATGCAAATGCCTCATATTTATACATTTAAATTTAACACTTCATCCCCTAGGACGTACCTGGCAAGGTAATACTGTCTGTATTGTTGAGGAATGCATGTATAAGACCTATAGTTCCACAGGCATTTCCAATAGTTTGTTTAATGAAGTATAGGGACGTGCCAGGGTCTTGCTTCTCATTGGGGTCCCCCTCTGACTGAAAATGAGGAATGCATGTATAAGACCTATAGTTCCACAGGCATTTCCAATAGTCTGTTTAATGAAGTATAGCAACGTGCCAGGGTCTTGCTTCTCATTGGGGTCCCCCTCTGACTGAAAATGAGGAATGCATGTATAAGACCTATAGTTCCACAGGCATTTCCAATAGTCTGTTTAATGAAGTATAGCAACGTGCCAGGGTCTTGCTTATCATTGGGGTCCCCCTCAGACTGAAAATAAAACAAAATATAAGGGTAAGAGAGCGACGGAGGGGATGGAAAGATATTCTACTGAGAATTTGAAATAGTTGAGGTAAGCCATTGTGACATCCTAATCAATGACAAATTGTCAGAAAAATGTATCATACATCCAAGAATCAATCCGTGTATAAATTGTCAACAAAATCAATGTTCTACTTTTTTCAAAAATAGCAAAAAAGATAGCAGCAGCTTCATAAAACTGAAAGAAATATGCAGCATAAAATATATAGGGATGGGCAGTACAATGTAGATCTCCTATATCAATTTTGTGAAGCTATGGTTGCCGTACGCCCACCATAGTACAGCAAATGTGACTGAGGCTTAACTTACATTTTCTTTTATGGGGTATAGAAAGAGAACTGCAGCGACTGGTCTGGGAACCATGGCGAGTAGGTCTGAATCCATTCCAAAAACATCACAGAAGCTCCAATCATCAGGAGCACCAAGATTACGGACATACTAAAAATATTTTGATTAAATCATTACAATGGTGTTATACAGGGAACCAGGGAAATGATTCTATCATTTACAAAGGTTGTCTTCGTAGTTGCATGATAACATTTAATATCATAAGGTTGAACTTTTACTTGATTCTGATAATAGATAATGTTTTACAAATGTGACACTTTGGTGATCTCTAAAGTACAATCTAGAACAGATTATAAATATCACACCCAATGTTTTCATTTTTTCATATACTGTTGCAATAAAGTCATTTGATTGCTTATTTTTTAAATTCAACATTTAAAATTTTACTGTAATAGATTGTATTTACAATCCTCAGTCAGACAACAAAGACAATTTTCTTTGTTTACAACTTGCAACTCAATCAGTAATTTCAATAAAGGACTGGCATAATTAAATCACGAGACGTTAGCAGCATTGAATAAATTGTGTCGTCTGCATAAATTTTCATAAAGCCAGTCATTGTTTCCAAACCCATATTTGAAATATGCCAGCACTTTGCACCAACCTTGTTCATCACCTGAAAATAGAAAAACAACAATATTCAGTCCAGTTGATCTCACATATTTCATGCATACTTGACTTGAATTCTGAAAGATTTTATCCAGTAGAACTTCAGAAAACTGAACTTACATCGGGATTGGATTCCAAAGGTAACCATCGTTGCGCTGCCATTTTGATTAGTCACGTGATTTGCACTTCCGGTTTTGAATCAGTTTACTCATTTACTGCATGTGGCTCTAGAAGGTTTTGACAATCCTATTTCACTAAATAAAAACATTGCTGTTACATTTTAGCACCTGCTTGAACTATTCTAGTACACAATCTCTGCTTTATTTTTGTAAATGAGATCGATGAAATATATTTTCGGAAATACTTCTAGTTCGATATTCCGCCGCTAGGTGTCAATGACATTGTGAAAGAAAAGTTGTACGTTTTGTAACATCACTACAGTTTTTAACATTTGATGTGATAACATCACATCTAGAACAGTTCCTTGTAAGTATAATAAGTTCAATAGTTATTCTATGTTCGAACTTAATGCCATATGATCTAATCAAAGTCAAATTTACACTGGTCAACTTTTTCTGATCTCTGAAGAAAATTTTTTAAGTTCTGAGGCAAGGCTGTTACTCCAGCAAAAATTTAACTTTTATAATTGTTTCTCATAAATATGAATTCAGTGCTGTAGCCAGAATTTCCCAAGGCCTGGGGTTCCTTCATATTTCAGAAAAGGTGATCGCTCCTGGGAGGGTGGGGGGTTCGTTTTACAACAAAAGGGGGATTCAAAGAGAATGGGGGTTCGCACAAGCCCCTAGTTCAACGTCGTTAAACTCAATAACGGCGTTCTTTATTATTAGGAATTTTCTTGGGGCCATTATTGAGTTTAACCTCCATGCTATTCTTTCCTTTGATGCAAGTTGTGGATCTATCGAAACCATTTTTCCTCGCTAATATGACACTGATACTTAACAATAATATAAAACCACATTTCATCAGGCGATTTCACATAATATTATTGTGTTAAATGTTCATTTTTAATCGTAAAATGAGTCTTATTCTTACCAATTTATGAGACGAATATTTCAACCGGCAATGTCTGTCTGTGCGTCGCCAAAGTAAACTTGGTCAGCGAAACGAAATTGTTCTTCAATATTGATATTTATTATAACCATCCAGTATGACACGAATCTTTGCTTTATTCAAACAGCGCGTGTATTCACCCAAGTTTACTCTATTGTTATTTATAAAAACTTTAAAAAGCAATACTCGCAACATTATTGATGCATTTGATTACTGGTAATTTCAGCTCAAAGAAATATAGATGTCATTGATTGTGCTAGATTGTGATTGTGTTGAATAATTGTGCCTAAATATTAAATTATGGTAATTGTTCATGGTTTTCTGCTTGCAAAAACGTACCTAGGAATACACTCAATTGTTTATAACTGGGATCATGTATTTTACTCAGCATACATGCTTTGTAACAATTGTTACATTTTAATAACTTCAATGTGGTGATGTATTGTGATAAGATTACATGTACAGTGATCTCCCCATGTCACTTTTACCGGGGGCTCCCCCTACTTGAAACCAAAGGCCCCCCAGTTGGCACCCAGTTGGCATCTGCACTTCAACTTCTGATTTAAAGAATGAGTGAAGTAAGCACCTACACTGAGATATTGTGAGCGTAGCGAGTGCTGATTTTTTGGCTCACACAGTGAGCCTATGGGATTGACCAGGCGTCCGTCCGTCCGTCCGTTGGTCCGTCCGTCCGTCCGTCCGTCAACATTGGCCGCACAAATTAAAACTGCTATTCGGATTGAGTCATATCCACATTCATTTTATGCATATTCATAATGCCTATTTGACCTATCATCGCCATTTCCCAAGTTCGCCCGGTTTCCGAGAAATTGCGGATTTTGACGTCAAAAAGTCAAATTTTCTGTAAATACTAGACACTTTGTTGAAGTAGAACTTTCAAATAACTTTTAGTAGTGGGTGTATATGCAGCTTATGTCCTCTGAAGATTTCAAAGCTCTTGGAATTACGGTTTTTGGTGTTTACTCTATAAAATTTGAAAAAAAGTAGGACTTCGTCATTTTCAGGAAACTTTCTCATGTATAAAGTCACTGGCAGGTTTTGTGATTGACAAGATTCTTAAAGTTTGCCTTATACTTGATCATTTCCTGTAATAAATTACATCATTAATAGATTTAAGAATTCCCTACATATTTCTCAATATATGTCAGCATCAAATTTTTACCGTTTTTGAGATATTTGACGTCAAAAAACAGTAAAAATAAGTTATTTTTCAACTTGCTTCAATTTGACCAATCTTCATCTTGAAAAGCATCTACAAGTTGCCAGGAGTTCAAATCTGACATTAGTTTTAGGATTTGACCTTTACTTACCTTCAGTGACCTTCAAAAGGTCAAAAAAGTTGATTTTTCAAATTGATTTTTGGATGTAAATTTTGGTCAGCTTAATCACAAAAGACCTTACTGAGCTCTGAATAAGTAAAATTTTCAAGGTCAAAGGTCATCAAACTAGGTCACACAACTATGCTATCTAATTTTCTCAAAGTTCGAGACTACAAATCCAAATCAATATTTTTGTTTGAAAGTCAGGATATTAATTCCTCTGAAGGTTCCAACCTGTGTGAGCACAGGACCGTGGGTCCTTCATTTAGACTTGAAATCTTGCACCCAGTTGAAATTTTTTTTTGGGGAGAACACTGATGTATAAGCATGGTTGTTTTATTCCTAGCTCTTAAATGTATGATGTTCTTAATAAAATTAAACAGAAGTTTTGTTTATGCTATTTTATAAAACATATTTTTCTACAATGATATTTCATTTACTCAATGAGAGAAAAGTTAAACACATGTGTTTTATCACGATATTGGAGCAAGTAAATGTACTTTTAACCTATACTTCACACCTGATTTATCTCGATACCTCCAAATCTGATTTTTTCAAATCAACACTTTTCAGCTTTTTTCGATCTCATTACTCTAATGTTAAAAAACCTTACTTCAAAATGATGTCATACTATCTAGTATTTGAAATGTACATGTAAAAGTACATCAAGAAATATTGCTTCAAATATTGTTGATCAATTTTGAAAAATTTTTGTTTTGGAAAATGTAAATGCTACTACGGGGAGATTCAACATATAAAGTCACAAAAAGTGAAATATATTTCTTGTATTGGACAGATAATATTTTCTTTTACATTATTTTAATTTGCATAACTATGTCATGCTATGTGACCTGAATGAGCCACCTGGTGGTGGAACTGGTAACTACCTACTCGCATCTGAGTTATTACAATGGGAAATCACTGACTTTCTGGGAGAGAAAACTTTGGCACAATATATATTTAAACATGTTAAGAAAAATATCTAATTATTCAGTATCACATGCTTGCGTCTGTCCAAAGATGTTGAAAGCTTTAGCATTTTAGCCAGAAATTTACCATAATTCAGAAAATAAAACAGGAAAAAAAGTAGGAAACTTAATCATGTTTATCGCAAGCCTCCTACAGTATTACAATATTTTGTACTTATATATAGGATAACCGGGGTTCGTTTCGTTTTATGAACTTGTTTCGTTCAGTGTTGCTAACGGCGGTTTATTCCTGAAAGGATTTGCCATTTCGATGTTACCGGAACCAGAACAGAGTTTTCTAAACTAAGAAAAAGCCTTCTCCCAACATTTTCATAATTATACATCGATGAGGTTACAGGGGGGTATGTGATGATTTGTATTTATTCATAAGGTATGTATGCATGCGTTGATCACATTATTTCTGTAACGATACCATCTTATTACGGTTTAATTAGTTCCGCATGTCGAAACCTGCTGAACGATTAAATGATCGCATCAAGGGCAAAATCATCATGGAAGTTAGACCTAGCCGGGGCCATAAGACATGTCAGATAAGAAACGAGGCCCAGGCTAGGTCTAATGTTGTTGGACTAACAAGCCCCACGATCACTCTCTCGCTACGCACATGGAATTGAAACGTAATTGACAAAATTTTTCGATTCAAGGTAAATAACTACAAGAACTGATACCTTGAATATGAATATGGAATCATGTCGTTGAAATTATTTGCAAATCTACAAAATACAGTGGGGAACATAAAGAATTACTATATAGGGTGTCCCGGAAGTATGGGGCCCCCCCTAGGCAGACATATTCCAGTGTCGTCATAGTAAGTGTCATATATCATTTTAAAGCTTATCCAAAGTTACATTGATTCACCAAGTATCATGGTTCAACTCTCAAATGTGAAAAAATTACAGGCATTTCAAAATTTAGTGTTTGGTCAAAATTAAGTTCAATTTTATGCCAAATCACTAGTCAATGTGTCCTCCCGGGCCATCTTAACAGCAGCAATTCTTTTCGGGTCGGATGGATATTGAGTTGGAAAAAGAGAATGGTGAGGGTAGAAACTCCAAGGAAACTCTTCTAAAGTCCCTTAACAGGTTTTAAGAGGGTTATAAAATTCCACACTCCTATTTGAAGGGCTTTAAAGCACTGTTCCACAACTGGATGACTCTAACTGCAGTTAGCTTCATTCAAGATGGTTGACAAAATTCGTTCGTTTTCGATAAATCTCCAATTACAGCCAAACCAAGCTGAATCTTGATCCCAAAAGTTTCGCCATGCAAACTAATAAAGATTGTAAACAACCACAAATAAAGGCTCAAGCACCCGCGATATTAGAGAAATTGAAAGAAAACAGCTTCACTTAGAATGACTCTAACTGAACTTAGTGATGACGTAGGAATGAAGCTAACTGAAACGGGGAATGAAGCTAACTCAATGGGATGAATATATGGACGGCCCTGTCTGTTGTTATAAGATATCTAAATGTTATTGACTGTTGTTATTGGTTGTAACCATTTGTATTTTGACATGGAGTGAGTTTCTATTCAATCCCATGGCCGGTGATCGTAGAAATTGGACGGAGGGGGAGCAGACAAATTCTGGTAGAAATTTCAACAAATCTGGAAAATTTACTTTTTCAAGGCAAAATTTAGTTTACGATTGAATGGCCAAATGAATAGGCTTACGGTATGGTAAAATATTGTAAGTATTCTAGGATTAAAGTATATGATGTAAAAGGCGAAATGCCGCAAACGTCCGAAAGTCAATGTTTTGCTAGTCAAGCAAGAATGGTCTACACGACCTGTAATTAAAAAACTTGTAAGTGACATTATCGTCACAAAATTAATGTCATTGCTGAGCAATTAAGTTCCCATACGTAATATAAAAAACAATTGAAGGGGTGGAGGGGGGGGGGCAATATTTATATTATTCTTCTATTACTATTTTTATTTCTATTACAACTTCACGAAAATTCTTGTATTTCAAAAATGAACTCATAAAACGTACAATGTAATATGAAGCTGGATTTTACAGCTCTGAAGAATGAAAAATGGGGAATTTTAAGTTATAGGACTTCAAGTCTAGAAACATCTCTTATCATGTCTGATATACATAAATGCTCCCCGATGCTCAATAAATAAATGACTTATCCATCACAGATAATCGTCACATTTTTTCAAGTAGACTAGATGAAGTGGGAAAACCGACTGCGTTCGTATCGACTGTACGACAATATATACAGGATCATGTTCCCCCTGGGACTATTAGACATTAGTCAGTTACTGAACATGTCCCTCCATTAATTCACCCGTCCCCTTCTTGGCGGTACCAGGCTAGGCGTATACATGTACTGAAAACATGCATACCAGCATACAAATAATTCAACAAAAGGGGTACTGGTAGGCTGCATGATACTTCAAGACTTGAGTGACTTCGTTAAGATAAAGTAGCAAATGTAGGCTAATGACGTACTCTTTGTCGTTATTTGCGGTAGTCTAGTGTAAAACCAAACTTTCCATAAATTGGACAAATATTGTGCTTTTGTGTTATTCTATCAACAAGCTAAATGATTTTAATTTGAAATATACTTAAATAGTAATTATATTTAGTTTATGTAACTGGTTTCCCGACCATCAATCATTTATGTATACAGAGTTGCAGAATGTGAGTGTCATCTCCCGGGTAAAGTAAAGGCATATTTTCTGCACTAAACGAAAATAAATCGTGTAATGCCGCTAAAGCCTGTATATTATAATTGGTTGGAAGTTTTTTCAAGTGAGTTTCAACTATTATTCAATATATCTTAACTGTAGTACCGTAATTAGCATAAAGCATGTTTTTGATAGACGTAATCATTATTTTCTTGAATTTTAACACTGAATCTCACTCAACCGGCATCGTTTGAACCACATCATTTATTTATGCGGAGTGGCTCCAGGACCGACAATTGTCGGTACTGGAGACTGTCCAGGGGTATTTGCTGGGGTACCGACAATTGTCGGCACTCTTTCGTCACCTAGTAGTGCCAGATAGAGAACCGACAGTTTAAAGCTCTTTTCTTGTTCTATCTAATGGGTCGATATATACAGTTAGGGGAGGGGATGCTTTCGCCCCCGTCGCTCTCTACCCTTACTACGCCATGGCACAGGAGAAATATCTCATTTGGAATATATCACTGTTTACTTTGCGTTTGGTAGCTCTCTCATGCGAGATGGAATCGTGGCCATTAACTAAGGGAGCCAAATGCAACTTCCATCAAAAATTGTGCTATAAGGTATGAGTACCGTAATCCAACACCAAATTCGAAAATTCATAACAATACTTTGCACATATGGCGTTCGTGACCAACCATTTGAACCGCTTACCCCCCATAGTGTTATATATCAAAATGCACCTGTCCATATAGGGGTTCGATTGACCTACATCAAATTATAGGGAGTCAGGTTACTTTTTGAGATATCAGCGCCCATTTATTGTAACTCGCGTTTGCTACCACTTCCTCAATTCTGATATGACGGGCAAACGCGTAGTAAACATGCTCACGTTCGGAACTATTTTGACCTACATCGCTATTTTCGTAATTCAAATGAAAGTTGAACTCCTCCTCTTTATTTTGATACCAAATAGTGGCATACTAGGTACCCTAGAAGCCAACTATGGGTTATTTAGAACGATACCACAGGTTTTTAAATGGACTATATAGGCGGATGGATATGGAACCTCATACCATAAGCTTCAAATAAAAAACATTCTAGCTATTTTCTTCTATCTAATGGGTAGCAAACGCCCCTTTCTACGCCTGATCGGCTCAGGAGAAATATCCCGTCTGTTTAGAATATGGTCGTTAGAATATACATATATAGCCGTTTACTCTGCATTAATAGCTCTCTAACGTCTTACTTGTTCATGTTTTTTATTGGGTTTTCAACGTTTACTACCATTCCCTGTTCCCGGGCTACCATTTTTTGACTTGGTTTGGTAATCCCCGGGTAACCGGGGCTAATGCCCTCCCCGGGTTTTGCACTTGTTCCCAAAATATTCGTATGATATCTGAAATATCCCCCCGCGCATTGCGCATGCGCCAGAAAATTCGAAAATCAATATTTGTCGGTCCTCTAGCGTGTAAACACAGCATATCTCCCGTACCGACAATTTATTTGTCGGTCCTCTAGCGTGCCACCATATCAGAGTCTTGAGAACCGACAATTGTCGGTACTCTAGCCTTTTATTTATGAACCTTCTTCACAAGCACATGAGCAAATTTAAATTATAAAAGTTGAATGAAAGTGATTTATTTCTAAATAAGATCACATGAAACCTGAATTTGTCTGTATATCCATCATTCGCTTACAATTTAGAATGATAATATTCCCCGGTGCTATTCGAATCGGGGAGGGGGGGGGGGTGCTTTTTGATAGTTTTTTTTAGAAAATCGTGCGAAAAGTGCTCAGAGTGGTGAAAACCTGCGGGAATTTGAAATAATTTCTGGCCAGGGAGGGGGAAACTACCGAACCTCCAGCTTCCCCTGGTTACGGAACTGCTTATTGGTAATCTCCATTCAGTTAGAGTCATCAATGGTGAAAATCTGTGTTGGAGTTAGCTTCATTATCAACCTCAGTTAGAGTCATTCTAAGTGAAGCCGTTTTCTTTCAATTTCTCTAATATCGCGGGTGCTTGAGCCTTTATTTGTGGTTGTTTACAATTATATCTTTATTAATTTGCATGGCGAAACTTTTGGGATCAAGATTCAGCTTGATTTGGCTGTAATTGGAGATTTATCGAAAACGAACGAATTTTGTCCACCATCTTGAATGAAGCTAACTGCAGTTAGAGTCATCCAGTTGTGGAACAGTGTTAAAGGTCATATCTGAAAATAATTGCCGCTCTTAACATGGCAAAGGGGGGACACATTGACTAGTAATGTGGTGTAGATTGAACTTTATTTTGACAAAACACTAACTTTTAAAATGACTGTAACTTTTTCCCATTTGGGAGTTAAACCATGATACTTGGCAAATCAATGTAACTTTGGACAAGCTTTAAAATGATATATGGCACATACTATGAGGACACTGGAATATGTCTGCCTAGGGGGGGCCCCATACTTTCGGGACACCCTGTAGCTATGAAAAATACATGCTGTCGCAAATGTAATAAATTCTTACCTCAGTGTATTCAGTGCTCTATTTTCTCCATTCTAGCATGAATTTGTGTCCATAATGACAAATAGGAACTTAAAGATTTGAAGTGAAAATTCACATGTTAATGCCGACTCTTCAAATGTTGAGGGGATTTTGGAGCCGGATTACGCCGCAAGTAGGATTGGCTCCCAGAATGCAACATGACACGTGTCAGCTTTCAAAATGCTGTTCCTCCATTTTGAAACCTGTCTCAATTCTATTCTATTTATTTCATAATTCTTATATAATATACACTATAAAAACAAGCCGCTAGACACCCTAGTGGGTATATGTTGCGGTTTAACAGAAATTATTAAAATGACATCTAGACTACATATAATTAAGAAAGCACTTAGTCTCGAGTAAATAAGGTTAACTGATGTTGCATTCTGGGAGTCGATCCTCCTTGGATCACAAACATGGCGATTCATGAAAACATTCGTTTGATTTGGTAGAAATTTATCCATCATTTGCAGGTATGAAGCTTTGGATTCATTTATTGTGCTACTTCAAGTGAACAGGAATTATTTTTCTACCACTTGGGAGAGTTTGAGACACGAAACTTAGAATTTAGCTCATTGTGACAACTTTTGATGGTTGAGGTTTATTAATGTCTCCGACTTTACTTCCATGCTGGAAGCCTTTCTGTGATTAATAAGTATATGTGCTTAAACACCAGCAGACTACATTAACATATATATATATATATTTACTATTGTAGATGAGAAGAACTTTGGTTCAGATGTTACATAATTTTTATATCATCTTATCTCCGTTTGTTGGTGTTTGGCAATTGGCGGTTGGTCTGTAACAAATGGTGGTGACATTTTGCGTGTAAATGCCTTGTTTTGTATTGTGATACATGTACACTGTAACTTCTCTATTTTCAGGAGGCTAATCCCAGTCTACACTCTCATAAGCGAACAAAATATTGACTAGGCTGCCCAATATATTCAATACTGTACATATTCATGTGTATATGAGAACATCAATAAAACAACATAATGTGGCAAGTTTTCATGGCATTAGGGCGTACATGGGCCCCTTATGTTCTGCTCCCTGTGACGATCACAATCGGAGCAATCGGATATAACTTAGAAGGACTTCTACGTGACAGATACACTCCATATAAAAATAAAAGTATTAAGGATGAGAGAGAGGAGCGTCTCCTTAATGAAAAGAAAGATACAACAGAAGACAAGCCATTGGATTTGAAAACATTTATTCCTAATACGGTGCTAGGAAGAAATGATCCTAATATCTTACATGAAAAGAAAGAGTAAAAACTACCAAGGAAAGACAGACTTTAAGCAATTCACTCTTTAATGACAAAACGATCATATCTACTACAAGAAGCGCTGTGACTATAATGAACCACTGAAATGGAAATGGAAATTAAATGGGGAATCAGTTTAACTGGAACTGTCTTTGAGTCACAATTTTCCCTCAAATGAGTGGTAACACCCCAGGGGTAACACATCAATAAAAAAGGACCTCAGCTAGAGCTTTGACATGTTTTTTATTCATTGACAATTTTTACCAACTACATTAACTTTTGTACATTTGTAGTTGTAGCAACTAACATGGTGTTGGCATCTGCTGAATCTTACATGTCAAACCAAGAGGAGGGAAAACCCCATGATTCAATTGATGACATATGATTTTCTCCTTCGCGCACCTCCTTTCCCGGAAGTATGCATAAAACTTACCCTCCATTTTGTTTTTCAAAGTTTTCAAATTGACCTAGTTTTAAACCAATCAAGCTAAACCAATCAGCGACGATGTCATCTCAATACAGATTTACATTATAAGCGTATGTCATCTTTGAACCCTGGGGTTTCTCCCCCTCTTTGTCAAACCATACAATACATGTACTGATTATGTGTTTATATTTGATATGGTGATAAATAGATGGCAGGGCTGTTGTTATGTCCATTTTCTGTCCAAGAGGGGGAAATACCCCAGAATACAGAGATGAACCTCTTGAGTATCATCAATACATAGAAATAGATTCATCTATGAAATCTGGGGCATTTCCTACCCTTCTTATTATCCCATTGATCATATTAGCACTAATAACTTAAGATACTGTGTGAAATTATAATTGATATTACAACAATACTGTACAGCATCATGATTTGAAGTATTGCTAATTTTGCTATAACTTTTGTTCTCTTGCGTTTCTCTTCATGAAACTATCACAAGGTGAGGAAAATATATTTCCTCTTATCATATTCAAATTTCTTGACAAACAATTTAGTTGACGAAGAAATGGTTACCATCATGGTAACCATTGTCTGGTTACTATGGTAACCATTGTCACGGTTACTATATAGTAAAATTAGCAATACTTTGATTGGTTGATTGATTGTACATGAATGCATCATTGGTGATTTGCTGTTTGGCCTTAACAAATTAATTGTTTGTTTAGTGGTGTAGTTTCTTCAAAACTAATTCCCCGTATCCATTTAACAAACAATTACACTTGACAGGTCGAGGGAGTCATTAAATCGACTATGCTCAATTGCTCATATATGTATTCTTTACACATACTTAATCAGTAAATGCAACTTGCACATTGTTATATTGTTTTTTTTCTTATTGGAACTCAAGACAATAAGAAAAATAAGGTGCAAAATGAAATAAGAATGCAATAATTAGGCTACAATTCATCCTTGGCCAAAGAGTAATTCATTGTATTACATTATGCTCTACTATGAAAGCAGTGAAGGACCGATCTTGAAGGATGGCTACAATTGATTTGTTGTAACTTTTAAAAAGGGAAATAAATACAATTTTTTTTATATTTGATTGAATTATTCTTCCAAATTACTGTAGGCCTATTGTTCAAATTATGATGTGTACTGTACTATTGGATATAATTTGAAACTACATAAGCTTGGGGAAAATGCAAATGTCACTCAACTTTTTGGTGATTTTTAAGTCATGTTTGCACTTCACATTTCAAAATCAACTTATAAAAGTAATATGAAACCAACTTCTAATTTGATTCACTGACCTTTTATTTTTTCTCAAAGCATTTGTCTCAAAATCAGGAAATTAGGGTGATATGCAGTGGAATTTTGTAGGGAATTTCAGTCACAAAAAACGAATGGCACACTTCCTCGAGTGCAATAACACGCGATCCTAACTTCGACCATTAATTTGAATTTTTGACCTACCAGGTGCTTGAAAATCAAGGATTGCGAGACTCATACTGCACCGTTTTTCTTCAAACTTATACCATTAAAAGCAGAACAAAATTGCCTTTCTGTCGGTGCATTACTTTATTGTAAAGAGTCCCTCGTTCTAGCAGCGTTTTGGTCCCCAGCTGTTAGAAGGCCTTACAGCTGGGGACCAAAATGCCGCTGGAAGTAGGGACTCTGTTGAAGAGAATAATGTACCATAAGAAATGATTAGTGTTATGCTTTGAATGGAACAAGTTTGAAGAAAAACGGTGCAGTATGAGACTCGTAATCCTTGATTTTCAAACATCCGGTAATCTCAAAAATTCAAATTAACGGTCGAAGTTAGGACCGCGTGAATAAGTAGAAAAAACATTAAACAACTGAACACAATAATTTGAAGGAAGCTGCATGAACCTCAGCATTCACATAAATTACATCTAGAACATCTAGACAATGTCTTAAGTTATTTTTGTTCAACATCAATATAGAAAACCCCCTTATGTGGCCCCCTTATGACTCCTGGTTCAAAAGCTCGCCTGTTTTCAAATTGGCCGCCATTTTTGTCTCGTGAAATTTACTTTTGGACCATTTGCTTTAAAACTTGTGTCGATAGGATTCTCGTTTTAAGTTATTTTTGTTCAACATCAATACAGAAAACTCCCCTATGACTCCTGGTTCTTTCTTTGTTTATGTTTTTTGGTCGATCTTGTGCCGCTGTTACACCATCACGTGCGTCAATATCAAGCCATTCTGTTGGGAAGTTCAATTCTGTAGAATTATCTGTGTTATTATCTATCGTATCGACAGTTCCAAGTCCAACCAACAATATCATTGTTAAAGTTAAGTACATCATCATCATGAGTTTCTGCCTCATCAAAATATACGAAATTGTCACATTGTACAGTGTTGTTCTATCCTTATATATCAGTTACATGCTTTTTTAATAGAATGACATGTATGAATTACACCTCAGCCAATCATGTAACGGAGAAGCAAGAATTGTAAAATTATACTTGTTACGTCATTCGTTCAAAAAGTCATTGGAATCGATCTGAAGAATGGTGTGTAAGACAATAGTATGACACCAGTTCCCCCGTTCCTTATGAGAGTGTAATGCTTTCTACATTTTCAAAGAGGCTCAAATTACTCGCGTCTCCTTGTTTGGAGACAAATTGATTTAAAAAATGCCCATTTTGACCAAACGTAGGCTACACCAATTTTGACTCTTATAGCCCCCGACCCTGGCTACGGGAATGGATCATTAAAGCATTTATTTGAAATTCCATTCACATAAACATTGCTGTCCATTCTATAATTTAACTGATTTGGCACCCGCTCTATTTTGGTGGAGATTTAACTTACTCTAAGTTCACCAATTTAAATGTCCGCAAAAATCGAAAATGAAATGGCGCAAAATCAACCCAGTTTACTGTATGTTCCAAATTGTCAATGTAATGTCCGCAGGTGTCAATGGACATATCCATATCCATTATATACTTACATTGTATTCATATATAACACTAATCCCATTACTGTTAGTCAGTAGGTGTTGCTCGGTATGGGCAGTGAATGAAATTATGAATGTCCATTTATCATTTGTTAGTTTTTAATTCTATCAGGATGACACCGATTTGGTTTCTTTTTCTTTTGAAGAATGTGTTCTACATGTGCGAATAATAAATATATATTTCATGAATTCTGGAAGAATAAAATCTCTAATGATAAACAAAAACGAAAGTGCAATAACAAATTAAGAACTTATAACACATTCAAAAGTAACTTTCCCTATGAAAATTATTTAGATGTTATTAAACGTTTTGACCTGTGTAGAGAGTTTACTCAACTTAGAATAAGTGCACATAATCTCCAAATTGAACTCAGTCGCTACACAAGACCAAAACCGACACCTCTGGAAGAGGGAATGCAAAACATGAATATTATAGAAAATGAAGAACACTATCTCCTTCACTGTACGAAATATAATAAACAAAGAAGTATAATGTTGTCTAAAATGAAAATGCCAGTACAAGAAAATCTAATTATTTATTTGATGTCTGGAAAAGATCAAAACTGTATAAATGTAGTACGACATTTATATTTACATCCAGTACCAATAGCTATATCTCTAGTGCACCAATGCATCATCATCATTAATAGTAACACTAATAATTATGTAGTTTTTTTTTACATGTAAATGTCTTCCTTTTCCTTCCTTTATAATTGTTATAATTTTTTGTTTGTACATGTACTTCACCCCAAGGGGTGTGAATGTACTTGAAGAATAAATATATAAAAATCCATTTCGTTCGAACTTTTGTTCAAATAAACTCTGAAGCAGCATTTTCCTATTTTTGTCACGCTAAGAGGTTCTTATAATTGAAGTGTTGTACACCTGTGGACGGGAAATTTTAGAAATTTTGGTAATGGAATGATTACTTCTCAGAATTCTGTTTTAAACGTTTGCATTAGGCTGTAATATAATATTCCTTTCCATCACTCTACCATATGACATTAACAGATCGGAAAAGCCCGGCAACGGTAAAGTCGAGACAATAGACACTGTAATTACCATTTGCCGTTGTCTTTATAAATTACTCAAATTCATATTCCGTTGTCATTGACGATATCGAAGACGCTATATTGTGGCGATTCACGACCCAATATGATCGAAATTGGGATTGCATATGAAACGACATCACAAGAGCTTAATACATGCACATAATTAGCGACGATATAATCCCATGAAATGAGGACCAAGTGATTAAACAGTTTAAGCGACGGTTATGTCCGCCATTTGCAATTGTGACACGGTATCTGACTTTACCGTTGTCAGGCTATTCCGGTGTGATTTCGCGGTCAAGAATCAACTGGTCATGAAATTACGGAAAGGGAGAGCTTATACGGTAAGTCGGAGCCAGTTTACAAATTTGTTCGTAACGTTGAGATAGAGAGTCAAAATTATAACTATACGAGATAATGGGAAATCCTCTGTTGTTCATATTGGTGCTAGTTATGCGTGATTTACTTGGATGTTTTTCATAAAAATAGAGAAGTTTAAAAAATGAATCTATGAAGACGATGCGTTCATCAATTCAGAACAGACTGTGCATCGTATTTCTGTTTACGAAAAACGGAGAGTTCATTTTTCAAACAAATCCATTCGCTCCATTTTTCAAGTAGTTTATTGTATATATGTAAATGAAATGATCCATTTGTAACTACTCCCTAGACATTAATAAAGCTGAAATTGATGGATATAACACAAGGAACATTATAATTTAGTCACGCACTTTTAGAAAAAGTTGAGAATAAAACAGTAGGAAAATGTGATTGTAACAAAATTTGGCGTTTCTTAATATTTCATCCATGATAGGTAAACACCTACACAAACATATTCATTATTTCATTAACTATTAGTTATTAAAATAAAAAGAGAGTCGCATCGTGCAGATCGACCTCAATCTATGATTATACTGGCTTTCAGAGCGCAACACGATACTCTGTCCCATATATGGGGATGTCTTGCTCGGACTACTTCTACAAATACAAGACGGTGCCGTTAGCGAAATCACGAAAATAGCTGAGATAATTGATAATTCTCGTGTAAGCAAATCAAATGATGATGCAGACAAAATACCTAATAATAAAGTTCATGTAATTAGCAATGCTAGAACTAGCCAAGCAATGGAAGAAAGTCTGACGAAGGAGTTTTTGGAATCGCAATGAAAACAACGTGACGCCAATCACACTAACAATAATGTCAACTTCATAGAGACAGCAATCGGCATGATAAACTGAAAAAGAGCAGGGGTGATAACACAACTAATAAGAAGTTATTGCTTGCTCGGTGCATTTCTTTATTTCTAAAACATGTACAATGCAAATTTCACAACAAAAATTAAAAGAGTTATATATGACCAAATTAATTAAGTTTTTGATGTTCAGATTGTAAAATAAACTTTGCATTCTTGCTTTTTAAACATCGTTTTCATCAATTTTCGATCAGTTACTCTACAGTAAAATTTGTTAATGTGAACAGCCTTAAAACATTTTAGTCATACTTTTGAACATACCCAACACACGTTACTAGGACTTCATAGTGCGACGTGTGAACACCAGTCGTTGTGAACAGCCTTTGAACATTTCAGTTACAATTTTGAATATACCCCACACATGTTACTAGGACTTCATAATGCGACGAGTGAACACCAGTCATAGTGAACAGCGTTTAAACATTTCAGTCACAATTTTGAACATACACCATACGTGTTACTAGGACTTCATAATGCGACGAGTGAACGACAGTCATAGTGAACAGCGTTTAAACATTTCAGTCACAATTTTGAACATACACCTTACATGTTATGAGGATTCCATAATGCGACGAGTGAACACCAGTCATTGTGAACAGCCTTTGAACATTTCAGTCACAATTTTGAACATACACCATACATGTTATGAGGATTCCATAATGCGACGAGTGAACACCAGTCATTGTGAACAGCTTTTGAACATTTCAGTCACAATTTTGAACATACACCATACATGTTACTAGGATTCCATAATGCGACGAGTGAACGACAGTCATTGTGAACAGCATTTAAACATTTCAGTCCCATTTTTGAACATACACTTTACATGTTACTAGGACTTCATAATGCGACGAGTGAACACCAGTCATAGTGAACAGCGTTTCAACATTTCAGTCACAATTTTGAACATACACCATACGTGTTACTAGGACTTCATAATGCGACGAGTGAACGACAGTCATTGTGAACAGCATTTAAACATTTCAGTCCCATTTTTGAACATACACTTTACATGTTACTAGGACTTCATAATGCGACGAGTGAACACCAGTCATTGTGAACAGCTTTTGAACATTTCAGTCACAATTTTGAACATACACCATACATGTTATGAGGATTCCATAATGCGACGAGTGAACACCAGTCATTGTGAACAGCTTTTGAACATTTCAGTCACAATTTTGAACATACACCATACATGTTACTAGGATTCCATAATGCGACGAGTGAACGACAGTCATTGTGAACAGCATTTAAACATTTCAGTCCCATTTTTGAACATACACTTTACATGTTACTAGGACTTCATAATGCGACGAGTGAACACCAGTCATAGTGAACAGCGTTTAAACATTTCAGTCACAATTTTGAACATACACCATACGTGTTACTAGGACTTCATAATGCGACGAGTGAACGACAGTCATTGTGAACAGCATTTAAACATTTCAGTCCCATTTTTGAACATACACTTTACATGTTACTAGGACTTCATAATGCGACGAGTGAACACCAGTCATTGTGAACAGCTTTTGAACATTTCAGTCACAATTTTGAAGATACCCCATACATGTTACTAGGACTTCATGATGAGACGAGTGAACAACAGAATGTACACCATACATGTTACTTGAACTTCATAGTGCGACTTGAATATCTGAACATTACCAGTCATTGTGAACAGCGTTTAAACGTTTCAGTCTCATTTGTGAAAATACCCTATACATATGACATGAAATGGAGTGTTTTGTGCAAAAATATAATTGTGAAATTCTGACTATTCAAATATAAAAAAGTTACGCTATCTCAACTTGTCTTTTAAATTTCACCTTTAATTAATTGTTCAATTTTGATACGTAATTCAAACCAGGGCTACATCGTTGCAGTTTGAAATGAATGGTATTAGTCAGTTGATGTGGAAAACCTGAGAGTCGGAAATACAGTATTACTATATTATTATAAAATGTCAAGTTGTACATCGCGCATTACGTGACATTTTTAATATACATGTTCACGTGCTTGTATACAATAAACAATAACAAAAACGATATCAAAATAAGATTATTTTTGAACACATGTGACGATTTTCTTTTTCAATTGTACGGTGAGTCTACATCTAGCTTAAGTATCCCTTCAAATATTTTCATTTCGCCCTCTTAAAGGCCCCGTGTAAAGTTTTAATCTCTTTGAGTAAGGTTACAGTTTTGCCTTGCATGCATGTTATCAAAATGTGGCATTTGAAACTTTTCAATTAATTTACAGCAACGCATGGCATGGCATACTTTCTAACTTATTTTATGTTGGAAAAAGAAAGCAAAATTAGTCGTAAAATAGTAAGAAATTAACTCATAAGCTCAGTAAAGTGTTCCAGATATCGAAAAAGAATAATCTAAAAAATGATCTAAATTCTAAAAATTTAACTTTTGTTTTTAAAATGGCGGGAAATTCCAATTTTTGAAATCAAATGATGACCAACATGACCAACTACGTTTCAAAAGTCAGATTTTAAAAAATGTCCGAATAGTAGTTTTTCAAGTCAATATTTGAATGATTATTTTCAAACTTTGCATGGGGCTTTTAAACGAAGGGAGATGTGATCGTTGGCTAGTGACTCGAGTAACACCAAATACAACAGGCGCTGACACCCGGGGTAATACTTAGGGTATTATTTTTACTATCGTTACGAAATTGATGGAATAACCCTTGGCTCTCCCGCAGATTTTGATTGAGTACTACATGTAAGTGACTTGCTAGGCTTCGTTTTCGTCGCGTAAAAACAACATAACATTTGAATCACTTCACGGCGAAAGTGTTTCCCAGCAAACACGTAGAACCAGAAGTTGATTCCATAGTTGAGATAAAGAACGTAGATCATGTATAACTCTGCCTTGTATATCGATGCCAGTGTGGTATCGTCCGTCTCCGGGTTGGATAAGATCGACCAAGCCCATACGTAAAATATGACGTATGGTAGTGTGCAAATACACAGGACGAAACTAACGGAAACCAACATGAAGGTAAGCGAGTTGATGTTGTTCTTGTTGTTGTTCTTGTACATAGCAACCATACTTTTCTGGGAGCGACGGTGATACATCACATTCACCAGGATGATGACGTTACATGTGATCACTATGGAGAGCGGGATGACGGAGAGAAGTGCCAGATCAATCCAGAGAAATATCTAGATAAAAGTAGACACATTATTTGATTTTCATTTTTTCGATTCATTTACATGTTGTTCCCGTTCGGAAAAGGCTGAATTTGACGGATATTTCGTATCGTAATTGTTGAAAATCTTTCGAAATGGAAGGTAGCTTACACGATAAGCGTTATGCTTGATTATTGAAAATATCTTTATTTTCTATATCTTATTAAACAAACATATAATAACATACAACATAACAAAGTATTATATCATTATATTTGATTGATGCTCTTATACTGGAACATCCAAAAATCAGAATCCATGACTTTTATCCAAAGATTTGTGGGTTCTATTTTTTGGGGTCACCATGTATAGACCGATTACATAGATAATAGAGGGTTTAAGCTAGCGATATTTTTCACAACTTAACCGTGAACGCAAAGCCAATGAATCAATACGTATATCGCGCATACAAAACAAGCTCTACTACAAAGTCTACTTCAAATTCTTGGAGTCTTATAAAAATAGAACATTCCAAAATGAGACATATGAATATAAAAACCTATAAAAAACGTGAAGCTGTTATTAAATTCTACCTCTCTGTAGTATGTTGTATACCCTTCAGATGGCGTGCAGTAGAACTGGTCAGGTGAATTGGGATTGTACTCGATTATAAACGCGAGCTGAAGATTTGCGGCAAGAAGGACAACCACCGTTATAAGGACAGCTATTTTGACCCGTTTAGTGCTAATGATGATCGAGGCCCGGTGTGGCAATGCAACTGCGATGCATCTCTCTATCGCAAGTAAAGCCACAAGAAATGGAGACAAGTCCGTCATGACGAATAGAATTACAACGCCAATTTTACATGTCCAATAACTGTATTCAGTAAACATGCCTGGAATCCCTATTGTGCATCTCAGTGACATACCAAGTGCACTATTTAGTAAGTTAAACGAGTCCACAAATGCTAGAATGGTTAGCATGACGGTTGTGGTGGATTTCCTGATGTTTTTCCGACTGAAAACAAGGATAGAGAGAATGTTGAATAGGACTCCGAAGAAAACGAGGACAAAGCCGCCGTATTTCCATATTTCGCAACCACCTAAATCTTGACTTGTGTCATCTAACTTCACATCTTCTAGCGCCATGGTTACATTCTCGGGGGACTCTCTATCAGTTGAGTTATGTACGCCATCGCCAATATCTGGCATGGCATCTTCTCCCGATCGAGTTGTGAAAGTCTCATTTAGGGTTGGGGATCCGCTAGGCCAGGTGATTACGGCATGTAGAGTAGTTAATTGAGTTCTTTCTTCTAGTTCCCCTGTTTTGTTTTCCAACGATCTCAAATTCTGGAGACTTTCTTCGTTTATGTCTTTTGGTCGATCTTGTGCCGTTGTTACACCATCAAGTGCGTCAATATCAAGCCATTCTGTTGTGAAGTTAACTTCTGTAAAATTATATGTGTTATTGTCAGTATTGACAGTTCCAAGTCCAACCCAGATCAATGTTAAAGTTAAGTACATCATCTCCATGAGTTTCTGGCTCATTAAAATATACGAAATTGTCACATTGTACAGTGTAGTTCTATCCTTATATATCAGTTACATACCTTTTTTAATAGAATGACATGTATGAATTACACCTCAGCCAATCATGTAACGGAGAAGCAAGAATCTTGCAATTATACTTGTCTCATTGGTTCAAAAAGTCATTGGAATCGATCTGAAGAATGATGCGTAAGACAATAGTATGACACCAGTTCCCCCTTCCATCACGAGGGTGTTCTGCTCTCTATATTTTCGAAGAGGCTCAAATTACTCGAGTCTCCTTGGTTGGAGACAAATTCATTTAAAAAATGCCCATTTTGACCAAACGTAGGCTATACCAATTTTGACTCTTATAGCCTCCGCGACCCTGGCTACGGGAATGGAACATTAAAGCTGTCCATTCTATGATTTAACTGATTTGGCACCCGCTCTATTTTGGTGGATTTGCCGATTTAACTTACTCTAAGTTCACCAATTTAAATGTCAATTCAAATTTAAAAATCGAAAATTAAGTGGCGCAAAATCAACCCGGTTTACAGTATGTTGCAAATTGTCAATGTAATGTCCGCAGGTGTCAGTTAATGGACATATCCATATACATTATATACTTACATTATATTCATTTTCTATCAGGATGGCACCGATTTGGTATCCTTTTCTTTTGAAGAATGTGTTCTACATGTGCGAGTAATAAATATATATAAAAATCCATTTCGTTCGAAAAACTTTTGTTCAAATAAACTCTGAAAATTAAAGTGCAGCATTTTCCTATTTTTGTCACGCTAAGAGATTCTTATAATTGAAGTGTTGTACACCTGTGGACGGGTAATTTTAGAAACTTTGCTAATGGAATGATTACTTCTAATAATTCTGTTTCAAACGTTTGCATTAGGAGTCACGATATGTTATATTCCTTTCCATCACTCTACCATATGACATTAACAGACCGGAATAGCCCGGTAACGGTAAAGTCGGGACAATGGACACTGTAATTACCATTTGCCGTTGTCTTTCTGAATTACTCAAATTCAGATTCCGTTGTCATTGACGATATCGAAGACGCTATATTGTGGCGATTCACGACCCAATATGATCGAAATTGGGATTGCATATGAAACGACATCACAAGAGCTTAATACATGCACATAATTAGCGACGATATAATCCCATGAAATGAGGACCAAGTGATTAAACAGTTGAAGCGACGGTTATGTCCGCCATTTGCAATTGTGACATGGTATCTGACTTTACCGTTGTCAGGCTATTCCGGTGTGATTTACATTGCTATCGCGGTCAGGAATCAACTGGTCATGAAATTACAGAAAGGGAGAGCTTATACGGTAAGTCGGAGCCAGTTTACAAATTTGTTCGCAACGTGCTAGTTATGCGTGATTTACTTGGATGCATTTCATAAAAATAGAGAAGTCTAAAAAATGAATCGATGAAGACGATGCGTTCATCAATTCAGAACAGACTGTGCATCGTATTTCTGTTTACGAAAAACGGAGAGTTCATTTTTCAAACAAATCCACTCGCTCCATTTTTCAAGTAGTATATTGTATATATGTAAATGAAATGATCAATCTGTAACTACTCCCTAGACATTAATAAAGCTAAAATTGATGGATATAACACAAGGAACATTATAATTTAGTCACGCACTTTTAGAAAAAGTTGAAAATAAAACAGTAGGAAATGTGAGTGTAACAAAATTTGACGTTTCTTAATATTTCATCCATGATAGGTAAACACCGACACAAACATATTCATTATTTCATTAACTATTAGTTATTAGAATAAAAAGAACATGCAGAGAATGCGAGAATCGCGATCGCATCGTGCAGATCGAAATTAAACTATAATTATATTGGCTCCCAGATTGCAATTCGATATTCTGTCTATACGATTCCGTAAGTGAAATCACGAAAATAGCGGAGATAATTGATAATTCTCGTGTAAGCAAATCAAATGATGATGCAGACAAAATACCTAATAATAAGGTTCATGTAATTAGCAATGCTAGAATTAGCCGAGCAATGGAAGAAAGTCTGATGAAGGAGTTTTTGTGGAATCGCAATGACTGAACAACGTGACGCCAGAGACATATAAAACTGTTTTATATATGTCTCTGGTGACGCCAATCAAGACAACAATAATGTCAACTTCATAAAGACAGCAATCGGCATGATAAACTGAAAAAGAGCAGGAGTGGATAACACAACTAAAAAGAAGTTATTGCTTGCTCTGTGCATTTCTTTATTTCTAAAACATGTACAATGCAAATTTCACAACAAAACATTAAAACAGTTATATATAGTTTTTGATGTTCAGATTGTAAAATAAACTTTGCATTCTTGCTTTTTTTAACATCGTTTTCATCAATTTTCGATCAGTTACTCTACAGTAAAATTTCTTAATGTGAACAGCCTTTGAACATTTTAGTCACAATTTTGAACACACACCATACATGTTACGAGGATCTTATAATGCAAGGAGTGAACAACAGTCATTGTGAACAGCCTTTGAACATTTCAGTCGCAGTTTTGAATATACACCTTACATGTTACTAGGACTTCATAGTGCGACGTGTGAACACCAGTCGTTGTGAACAGCCTCTGAACATTTCAGTCCCATTTTTTGAACATACACCATACATGTTACGAGGATCTTATAATGCGACAAGTGAACAACAGTCATTGTGAACAGCCTTTGAACATTTCAGTCACAATTTTGAATTTACCCCCCACATGTTACTAGGACTTCATAATGCGACGAGTGAACACTGAACACCAGACATTGTGAACAGCCTTTGAACATTTCAGTCCCATCTTTGACCATACACCCTACATGTTACTAGGACTTCATAATGCGACGTGTGAACAACAGCCATTGTGAAGAACCTTTGAACATTTCAGTCCCATTTTTGAACATACACCTTACATGTTACTAGGACTTCATAATGCGACGAGTGGACACCAATCATTGTGAACAGCCTTTGAACATTTCAGTCTCATTTTTGAATTCACCCCCCACATGTTACAAGGACTTCATAATGCGACGAGTGAACACCAATCATTGTGAACAGCCTTTGAACATTTCAGTCACAATTTTGAATTTACCCCCCACATGTTACCAGGACTTCATAATGCGACGTGTGAACATCAGTCATTGTGAACAGCCTTTGAACATTTCAGTCTCATTTTTGAATTCACCCCCCACATTTTACAAGGACTTCATAATGCGACGAGTGAACACCAATCATTGTGAACAGCCTTTGAACATTTCAGTCACAATTTTGAATTTACCCCCCACATGTTACTAGGACTTCATAATGCGACGAGTGAACACTGAACACCAGACATTGTGAACAGCCTTTGAACATTTCAGTCCCATCTTTGACCATACACCATACATGTTACTAGGACTTCAAAATGCGACGAGTGAACAGCAGTCATTGTGAAGAACCTTTGAACATTTCAGTCCTATTTTTGAACATACACCATACATGTTACTTGGATGTCATAATGTGACGAGTGAACAACAGTCATTGTGAACAGCGTTTAGACATTTCAGTCTCACAGAAAATACCCTAAACACACGATATGAAATGGGGTGTTTTGTGTAAAAATATAATTGCGAAATTCTGACTATTCAAATATAAAAAAGTTACGCTATCTCAACTGGTCTTTTAAATTTCACCTTTAATTAACGTTTAATTTTGATACATAATTTAAACCAGGGCTACATCGTTGCAGTTTTCTAGTTTGAAATGAAGGGGTAGGAATTAATCAGTTGATGTAGAAAACCTGAGAGTCGGAAATACATGATATGATTTTTATCCACGAATGGATATGATATCTGCACGAGCGAGCGTAGCGAGAGAGTACAGATATCAATATCCATATCGTATGCTATGGTTAAGTGAATTTTTTTCAAAAATATCATATTTTACCTCTGATTACAAAAATACCGTTTTTATTTTCGCATGCTATCCTATGAATATCATGCTAACTATGGAATAATACATGATATTTTTTAGTATACAGGTAGATCCACGTTCTTGTATACAATAACTGCATCTAGCCTAAGCATCCCTTCAAATATTTTCATTTCGCCCTCTTAATGGCCCCGTATAAAGTTTTAATATCTTTGAGTAAGATTATAGTCTTGCCTGACATGCATGTTATCAAAATGTGGCGTGTGAGACTTTTTAATTTAATTTAAAGCAACGCATGGCATGACATACTTTCTTACTTATTTTATGTTTGAAAAAGAAAGAAAATTGGTTGTAAAATAGTAAGAAATTAACTCATAAGCTCAGAAAAGTATTCCAGATATAGGAAAAAGAATAATCTAAAAATTATCTAGATTCTAAAAATTTAAATTTTTGTTTTTGAAATGGCGGGAAATTCCAACTTTTGAAATCAAATAATGACCAAGTGCGTTTCAAAAGTCACATTTTCAAAAAAATGTCCAAATAGTTTTTCAAACTTTGCACGGGGCCTTTAAACGAGCGGAGATGTGATCACTGTACATCAAATAGAGTAGGCGCTGACAACCGGGGTATTATTTACGAAATTGATGGAATAACCCTTGCCTCTCCCGTAGATTTCGATTGAGTATTATGTGACTTGCGAGGCTTAGTTTTCGTCGCGTAAAAACAACACAACATTTGAATCACTTCACGGCGAAAGTGTTTCCCAGCAAACACGTAGAACCAGAAGTTGACTCCATAGTTGAGATAGAGAACGTAGATCATGTATAACTCTGCCTTGTATATCGATGCCAGTGTGGTATCGTCCGTCACCGGGTTGGATAAGATCGACCAAGCCCATACGTAAAATATGACGTATGGCAGTGTGCAAATACACAGAACGAAACTAACGGAAACCAACATGAAGGTAAGCGAGTTGATGTTGTTCTTGTTGTTCTTGTACATAGCAACCATACTTTTCTGGGAGCGACGGTGATACATCACATTTACCAGGATGATGACGTTACATGTGATTACTATGGAGAGCGGGATGACGGAGAGAAGTGCCAGATCAATCCAGAGAAATATCTAAATAAAAGTATAGACACATTATTTGAGTTTCAATTTTTTCGATTCATTTATACATATACACGCCCGGTGATCGTGAAAATGGGACGGAGGGGGGGGGGGGGGAGCAGGCAATTTCCGCTAGAAAATTCAACAAATCTGGTAAAATTATTTTTTCAAGACAGAGTTTACGATTGAATTGCAAATTGAATAAGCGCACAGTATGATAAAATATGTTAGGTATTCTAGGATTATTTTTCAACCAATACTCTTTTAAGATATAAGATCTATTAAAAAAGGCGCAACGCAACCAACGTGCAGAAGTCAAAGTTTTTGCTATAAATCAAGCAACAATGGACTACACGACTTGTAATAAATACTTGTAAGTGATGTTATCATAACTAAATTAATGTCATTACTGAATTTATAAAATAAGTTTCCATACGTACAATAGAAAATAATCAAAAATAATTAAAATGGGACGGAGGGGGGGGGGGGAGTAATAATTCTATAAAGTGAAACAACTTCACACGAATTCTTGTATTTGAAAAATGAACTCATTAACTTAGTAAGAAACTGGATGATATACCCCTGGAGACTGAAAAATGGGGACATTTGGAGTAAAAGGACTTAAAGTCGCGAAACATCTCTAATCATGTCTCATATACATATTGCTCCCCCCTCCGTCCCCTCCCCCCCTCCGTCCCAAATTCATTATTTTCGATTATTTTTTATTTCACATATGGAAACTTATTTTATAAATTCAGCAATGACATTAATTTAGTTATGATAACATCACTTACAAGTATTTATAACAGGTTGTCCAGACCATTGTTGCTTGATTTATAGCAAAAACGTTGATTTGTGCCTGTTGATGGCCTTGCGCCTTTTTTAATAGATCTCATACCTTAGATGCGTATCGTTTCAGAAAAAATCCCAGAAAACCTAACATATTCTACCATACCGTGCGCCTATCCATTTAGCAATTCAATAGTAAACTTTTTCTTGAAAAAATAAATCTTCCAGATTTGTTGAATTTCCTAGCAGAAATTGCCTGCTCCCCCCCTCCGTCCCATATTCACGATCACCGGGCGTGATATATGGTAAAGGCTGAATTTGACGTGTTTCGTATCGTTTTTGTTGAAAAGCTATTGAAGTGGAGGGTAGCCTACACCCTGTAGGTATAGACCGACTACATAGATAATAGAGAGTTTAAGTTCGCGATATTTTTCACAACGAAACCGTGAATGCAAAGCCAATGAATCAATACAGTAGCGCGCATACAAAACAAGCTCTAATACAAAGTGTACTTCTAATTCTTGGAGTCTTAAAAAATAGAATATTTCAAAATGAGACATATGAATATAAAAACCTATAAAACAAATGTGAAGCTGTTATTAAATTCTACCTCTCTGTAGTATGTTGTATATCCTTCAGATGGAGTGCAGTAGAACTGGTCAGGTGAATTGGGATTGTACTCCATTATAAACGCGAGCTGAAGATTTGCGGCAAGAAGGGCAAACACCGTTATGAGGACAGCTATTTTGACCCGTTTAGTGCTTATGATGACCGAGGCCCGGTGTGGTAATGCAACTGCGATGCATCTCTCTATCGCAAGTAAAGCCACGAGAAATGGAGACAAGTCCGTCATGACGAATAGAATTACAACGCCAATTTTACATGTCCAATAGCTGTATTCATTAAACATGCCTGGAATCCCGAATGTGCATCGAAGCGACATACCAAGTGCAATATTTAGTAAGTTAAATGAGTCCACAAATGCTAGAATAGTAAGCATGACGGTTGTGGTGGATTTCCTGATGTTTTTCCGACTGAAAACAAGGATAGAGAGAATGTTGAATAGGACTCCCAAGAAAACGAGGACAAAGCCGCCGTATTTCCATATTTCGCATCCACCTATCTCTTGACTTGTGTCATCTAACTTCACATCTTCTAGCGCCATGGTTGCATTCTCGGGGGACTCTCTATCAGTTGAGTTATGTACGCCATCGCCAATATCTGGCATGGCATCTTCTCCCGATCCAGTTGTGAAAGTCTCATTTAGGGTTGGGGTTCCACTAGGCCACGTTATATCGGGATGCAGAGTAGTTAATCGAGATCTTTCTTCTACTTCCCTTGTTTTGTTTTCCAACGAGCTCAAATCCTGGAGACTTTCTTCGTTTATGTTTTTTGGTCGATCTTGTGCCGCTGTTACACCATCACGTGCGTCAATATCAAGCCATTCTGTTGGGAAGTTCAATTCTGTAGAATTATCTGTGTTATTATCTATCGTATCGACAGTTCCAAGTCCAACCAATATCATTGTTAAAGTTAAGTACATCATCATCATGAGTTTCTGGCTCATCAAAATATACGAAATTGTCACATTGTACAGTATAGTTCTATCCTTATATATCAGTTACTTGCCCTTTTCATAGAATGAAATGTATGAATTACACCTCAGCCAATCATGTAACGGAGAAGCAAGAATCCTGCAATTATACTTGTGTCATTGGTTCAAAAAGTCATTGGAATCGATCTGAAGAATGATACGTAAGACAATTGTATGACACCAGTTCTTCAGCCATCTTTCATCATTAGAGGGTGTTCTGCTTTGTACATTTTCGAAGAGGATCAAATTACTCGAGTCTCTTTGGTTGGAGACAAATTGATTTAAAAAATGCCCATTTTGACCAAACGTAGGCTATACCAATTTTGACTCTTATAGCCCCCGACCCTGGCTACGGGAATGGAACATTAAAGCTGTCCATTCTATAATTTAACTGATTTGGCACCCGCTCTATTTTGGTGGATTTGCCGATTTAACTTACTCACCAATTTAAATGTCCGCAAAAATCGAAAATTAAATGGCGCAAAATCAACCCGGTTTACAGTATGTTGCAAATTGTCAATGTAATGTCCGCAGGTGTCAGTTAATGGACATATCCATATCCATAATATACTTAAATTATATTCATATATAACACTAATCCCATTACTGTTAGTCAGTAGGTGTTGCTCGGTATGGGCAGTGACGTAAATTATGAATGCCCATTCATTATTTGTTAGTCTTAAGTCTATCAGGATGGCACCGATTTGGTATCTTTTTCTTTTGAAGAATGTGTTCTACATGTGCAAATAATAAATATATAAAAATCCATTTCGTTCGAAAAACCTTTGTTCAAATAAACTCTGAAAATTAAAGTGCAGCATTTTCCTATTTTTGTCACGCCAAGAAGCTCTTAGAATAGAAGTGTTGTTCACCTGTGGACGGGTAATTTTAGAAATTTTGCCAATGGAATGATTACTTCTCAGAATTCTGTTTTAAACGTTTGCATTAGGAGTCACGATATGTAATATTCCTTTCTATCACTCTACCATATGACATTAACAGACCGGAATAGCCCGGCAAGGGTAAAGTCGGGACAATGGACACGGTAATTACCATTTGCCGTTGTCTTTCTAAATTACTCAAATTCAGATTCCGTTGTCATTGACGATATCGAAGACGCTATATTGTGGCGATTCACGACCCAATATGATCGAAATTGGGATTGCATACGAAACGACATCACAAGAGCTTAATACATGCACATAATTAGCGACGATATAATCCCATAAACTTTACCGTTGTCAGACTATACCGGTGTGATTTATATTGCTATCGCGGTCAGGAATTAACTGGTTATGAAATTACAGAAAGGGAGAGCTTATACAGTAAGTCGGAGCCAGTTTACAAATTTGTTCTTAACGTTTGAGATAGAGAGTCAAAATTATAACAATAGGAGATAATGGGAAATCCTCTGTTGTTCATATTGGTGCTAGTTATGCGTGATTTACTTGGATGTTTTTCATAAAAATAGAGAAGTCTAAAAAACGAATCGATTAAGACGATGCGTTCATCAATTCAGAACAGACTGTGCATCGTATTTCTGTTTACGAAAAACGGAGAGTTCATTTTTCAAACAAATCGACTCGCTCCATTTTTCAAGTAGTATATTGTATATATGTAAATGAAATGAATTTGAATTTGTAACTACTCCCTAGACATTAATAAAGCTGAAATTGATGGATATAACACAAGGAACATTATAATTTAGTCACGCACTTTTAGAAAAAGTTGAAAATAAAACAGTAGGAAAATGTGAGTGTAACAAAATTTGGCGTTTCTTAATATTTCATCCATGATAGGTAAACACCGACACAAACATATTCATTATTACTTCTACAAATACTGAAATACAAGACGGTGCCGTAAGCGAAATCACGAAAATAGCTGAGATAATTGATAATTCTCGTGTAAGCAAATCAAATGATGATGCAGACAAAAAAAAACTCATAATAAGGTTCATGGAATCGCAATGAAAACAACATGACGCCAATCACACCAACAATAATGTCAACTGCATAAATACAGCAATCGGCATGATAAACTGAAAAAGAGCAGGAGTGGATATCACAACTAAAAAGAAGCTATTGCTTGCTCTGTGCATTTTTTTTATTTCTAAAACATGTACAATGCAAATTTCACAACAGAAATTAAAACAGTTATATATTACAAAATTGATTTCCCTAAGTTTTTGATGTTCAGATTGTAAAATAACCTTGCATTCTTGCTTTTTAACATCGTTTTCATCAATTTTCGATCAGTTACTCTACAGTAAAATTTGTTTATGTGAGCAGCCTTTGAACATTTCAGTCACAATTTTGATTATACCGCACACATGTTACTAGGACTTCATAATGCGACGTGTAAACACTGAACACCAGTCATTGTGAACAGCCTTTGAACATTTCAGTCCCATTTTTGAACACACACCATACATGTTACTAGGACTTCATATTGCGAAGAGTGAACACCAGTCATTGTGAACAGCCTTTGAACATTTCAGTCCCATTTTTGAACATACACCATACATGTTACGAGGATCTTATAATGCGAAGAGTGATGAACAGTGATTGTGAACAGCCTTTGAACATTTCAGTCATCATTTTGAATATACCCCGCACATGTTACTAAGACTTCATAATGCGACGAGTGAACAACAGTCATTAAGAACAGCCTTTGAACATTTCAGTCCCATTTTTGAACATGCACCATACATGTTACTAGGACTTCATAATGCGAAGAGAGAACACCAGTCATTGTGAACAGCCTTTGAACGTTTCAGTCCAATTTTTGAACATACCCCTCACATATGTTACTAGGACTTCATAATACGACGAGTGAACAACAGTCATTGTGAAGAACCTTTGAACATTTCAGTCCCATGTTTGAACATACACCTTACATGTTACTAGGACATCATAATGCGACGAGTCAACACCAGTCATTGTGACCAGGCTTTGAACATTTCAGTCCCATTTTTGAAAATACACCATACATGTTACTAGGACTTCATAATGTGAAGAGTGAACAACAGTCATTGTGAACAGCCTTTGAACATTTCAGTCTTATCTTTTAATATACACCATACATTTTACCAGGACCTCATAATGCGAACAGCCTTTAAACATTTCAGTCACAGTTTTAAACATTCACAATACATGTTACTACATGTAGGACTTAATGCGACGAGTGAACAACAGTCATGGTGAACAGCCTTTGAACATTTCAGTACCATTTTTGAACATACATGTTACTAGGACTTCATAATGCGAAGAGTGAACACCAGTCAGTGAACAGCCTTTGAACATTTCAGTCATTATTTTTAACATACACCATACAAGTTACTAGGACTTCATAATGCGAAGAGGGAACACCAGTCATTGTGAACAGCCTTTGAACATTTCAGTCCAATTTTTGAACATACCCCTCACATAGGTTACAAGGACTTCATAATACGACGAGTGAACACCAGTCATTGTGAACAGCCTTTGAACATTTCAGTCCAATTTTTGAACATACCCCTCACATATGTTACTAGGACTTCATAATGCGACGAGTGAACACTTGTCATTGTGAACAGCGTTATAACATTTCAGTCTCATTTTAGAACAACTGATATGAAATGGAGTGTTTTGTTCAAAAAATATAATTGTAAAAAGTTACGGTATATCTCAACCGGTCTTTTAAATTTCACCTTGTTCAATTTTATACATAATTCAAACCAGGGCTACATCGTTGCAGTTTTCTAGTTTGAAATGAAGGGGTAGGAATTAGTCAGTTGATGGGGAAACCTGAGAGTCGGAAATACAGTATTACTATATTGTTATAAAATGTCAAGTTGTACATCGCGTATTACGTGATTTCTTTTACTGTACAGGTAGATCCACGTTCTTGTGTACAATAACATAAACGATATCAAAATAAGATTGTTTTTTTGAATACATAAGCCGATTTTCCTCTTTTAATTGTGAGTCTACATCTAGCCTAAGCATCCCTTCAAATAGTTTCATTTCGCCCTCTTAGAGGCCCCGTATAAAGTTTTAATCTCTTTGAGTTAGATTATAGTTTTGCCTTACATGCATGTTATCAAAATGTGGCATGTGAAACTTTTTAATTTAATTTACAGCGACGCATGGCATGACATACTTTCTAACTTATTTATGTTGGAAAAGGAAAGAAAATTGGTCGTGAAATAGTAAGAAATTAACCCATAAGCTCAGAAAAGTGTTCCAGATATTGGAAAAAGAATAATCTAAAAAATGATCTAAATTCTAAAAAATTAAACTTTTGTTTTTAAAATGGCGGGAAATTCCAACTTTTGAAATCAAATGCATGATGACCAACTACGTTTCAAAAGTCACATTTTCAAAAAATGTCCAAATAGTAGTTTTTCAAGTCAATATTTAAATGATTATTTTCAAACTTTGCATAGGGCCTTTAACGTGATATGTGATCAATTTAATGTGATCAATGTACATCAAATACAACAGGCGCCGACAGCCGGGGTTATAATTAGGGTATTAATTTTACGATCATTACGAAATTGATGGAATAACCCTCGGCTCTCCCGCAGATTTTGATTGAGTACTATATGTAAGAGACTTGCTAGTCTTCGTTTTCTTCGCGTAAAAACAACAAAGCATTTGAATCACTTCACGGCGAAAGTGTTTCCCAGCAAACACGTAGAACCAGAAGTTGACTCCATAGTTGAGATAGAGAACGTAGATCATGTATAACTCGGCCTTGTATATCGATGCCAGTGTGGTATCGTCCGTCTCCGGGTTGGATAAGATCGACCAAGCCCATACGTAAAATATGACGTATGGTAGTGTGCAAATACACAGAACGAAACTAACGGAAACCAACATGAAGGTAAGCGAGTTGATGTTGTTCGTGTTGTTGTTCTTGTACATAGCAACCATACTTTTCTGGGAGCGACGGTGATACATCACATTCACCAGGATGACGACGTTACATGTGATCACTATGGAGAGCGGGATGACGGAGAGAAGTGCCAGATCCATCCAGAGAAATATCTAAATAAAAGTATAGACACATTATTTGAGTTTCAATTTTTTCGATTCATTTATACATATTCTTCCCGTTCGGAAAAGGCTGAATTTGACGGGTATTTCGTATCGTATTTGTTGAAAAAGCTATTTGAAGTGGAGGGTAGCCTACACCTTGTAGGTATAGACCGACTACATAGATAATAGAGAGTTTAAGTTCGCAATATTTTTCACAACGAAACCGTGAATGCAAAGCCAATGAATCAATACAGTAGCGCGCATACAAAACAAGCTCTAATACAAATTTGTCTACTTCTAATTCTCGGAGTCTTAAAAATTTAGAATATTTCAAAATGAGACATATGAATATAAAAACCTATGAAACAAATGTGAAGCTGTTATTAAATTCTACCTCTCTGTAGTATGTTGTATACCCTTCAGATGGCGTGCAGTAGAACTGGTCAGGTGAATTGGGATTGTACTCCATTATAAACGCGAGCTGAAGATTTGCGGCAAGAAGGGCAAACACCGTTATGAGGACAGCTATTTTGACCCGTTTAGTGCTAATGATGACCGAGGCCCGGTGTGGCAATGCAACTGCGACGCATCTCTCTATCGCAAGTAAAGCCACGAGAAATGGAGACAAGTCCGTCATGACGAATAGAATTACAACGCCAATTTTACATGTCCAATAGCTGTATTCATTAAACATGCCTGGAATCCCGAATGTGCATCGAAGCGACATACCAAGTGCAATATTTAGTAAGTTAAATGAGTCCACAAATGCTAGAATAGTGAGCATGACGGTTGTGGTGGATTTCTTGATGTTTTTCCGACTGAAAACAAGGATAGAAGAATGTTGAATAGGACTCCCAAGAAAACGAGGACAAAGCCGCCGTATTTCCATATTTCGCAACCACCTATCTCTTGACTTGTGTCCTCTAACTTCACATCTTCTAGCGCCATGGTTGCATTCTCGGGGGACTCTCTATCAGTTGAGTTATGTACGCCATCGCCAATATCTGGCATGGCATCTTCTCCCGATCCAGTTGTGAAAGTCTCATTTAGGTTTGGGGATCCACTAGGCCAGATGATTACGGAATGCAGAGTAGTTAATTGAGTTCTTTCTTCTTGTTCCCCTGTTTGGTTCTCCAACGAGCTCAAATCCTGGAGACTTTCTTCTTTTATGTCTTTTGGTCGATCTTGTGCCGTTGTCACACCATCACGTGCGTCAATATCAATATCAAGGCCTTCTGTTGTGGAGTTAACTTCTGTAGAATTATCTGTGTTATTATCTATCGTATCGACAGTTCCAAGTCCAACCCAGATCATTGTTAAAGTTAAAGTTAAGTACATCATCATCATGAGTTTCTGGCTCATCAAAATATACGAAATTGTCACATTGTACAGTGTTGTTCTATCCTTATATATCAGTTACATGCTTTTTTAATAGAATGACATGTATGAATTACACCTCAGCCAATCATGTAACGGAGAAGCAAGAATTGTAAAATTATACTTGTTACGTCATTCGTTCAAAAAGTCATTGGAATCGATCTGAAGAATGATGTGTAAGACAATAGTATGACACCAGTTCTTCAGCCATCTTTCATCATTAAAGGGTGTTCTGCTTTGTACCGAAGGGATAATAGAAGTGTAACAGCCCTTGTATGGACCCCCGTCGGGGATGCTAGACTTGTAAGGGAGTGAGCTAAATTCAATGCCTCGTGCGGGAATCGAACCCAGGACCTTCCCTTCTCGAGGCAGACGCTCTATCCCTGAGCCATTAGGGCTAGCCACTGCAGCTGAGATTGTAGTGGCGACTTGATATCGAAGGTCATAAGAGAACCTTTTTATTACTAAAAGGTCCTTGCTTGAAGACAATTATATTTTAGAAATGCGAATTTTGACCAAACTTTTCCCTGTTTTGATCCAGAACCCCCACCGCTGGCTAGGGGAGTGGAATACAATAGAATGAGCCGAAAAATATTTCCAATTCATTTATAAGTTTAAAGCTTGCTACATCCATACTTTCATTCAACTTACTTTGTATCAGCTCTGTTTTGGCGGACTTTAAAACTTCAAATTCATCAAATGAAATATCCGCAATGTGCCAAAAATCAAAATAAAAAACTTGCAAAATTATCCGGTTTACAGTTTGTAGGAAATTGTCAATGTCCCCAGGTGTCAGCTAATGGACATATCCATTATATACTTACATATTATTTATATATAACACGAATCCCATTACTGTTAGTCAGTAGGCGTTGCTAGGTATGGGCAGTGACGGAAATTATGAATGCCAATTCATTATTTGTTTGTTTTTGAGTCTATCAGGGGTGGCCTCGATTTGGTTGTTTTTTCTTTTGAATAATTTGTTTTCTGTGCGAATAATAAAAATATATAAAACATCAATTTCGTTCAAAGACTTTTTTGTTCAATAAAACTCTGAAAATTTTAATCCAGCGTTTGCACTATTTTCATATTTTTGTCACGCCAAGAGGTCCTTAGAATTGAGTGTTCTTTCTGTACACCTGTGGACGAGGAGAAATTTCGCCAAAGGAACGATAACTTGTAAGAATTCTTCAAACTTTTACATTAGGAGTCACGATATGTAAAATTCCTTTCCATCACTCTGCCAAATTAAATCGGCTTAAAATTTCAAGATGTGCGATAATTATAAAAAACGACACCAGAAAAATGTTTCAGAAGTACTTCAAGGCAATTGCCGCATCTACAAATAGAATACTGAAGTCGGCTTCTACAGTCACCGACGAGAAGCCGGCATTTAAAAACCAGCTTGTATAAATATATTACCCATATTACATTTTTCATGAAAACAGAAAAGTCTAAAAAACTTAAATCTCAACATGTTTCAAGTTTTTTTTACAAAATTTCAAATTTCAAAAACTGTGAATTGTATTCTAATTATATAAGCATAATCGATGAAGACGATACGTTCATCAATTCAGAACAGATTCACGCCCGGTGATCGTGAAAATGGGACGGAGGGGGAGCAAGCAATTTCTGGTAGAAAAATGAAAAAATCTGCAAAAATTATTTTTTCAAGAAAAGGTTTATGATTTAATTGCTAAACGAATAGGCGCACGGTATGGTAAAATATGTCACGTATTCTACGAATTTTTTTTAGCCGATTCTCTTCTTAGGTATAGCATCTATTAAAAAAGGCGCAACGCCACCAACATGCAAAAGTAATGTTTTTGCTTTAAATCAAGCATCAACGGTCTACACAACCTGCAATAAATATTTGTAAGTGACATTATCATCATAAAATTAATGACCTTAATGACTTAACAAAATACGTTTCCATACGTTGTATAAAAAATAATCGAAAATAATTAAAATGGGACGGAGGGGGGGAGGGGACGGAGGGGGGGGGCAAAATGTCTATACGACATGATGAGAGATGTTACTTCACTTTATATCCAAATTTTCCCATTTCTCCTCAATTACAATGGCACTGGTGATCCGCTCGATTACGCTGGTTACCGAAACGGTTCGTTTTGGTAACAAAATGTCGGAACATCGCAGGTACAATTTTTCTTTTTTCCTTATTTCACGCGTTGTAGGCAGAATCCCCACGATGTTTTTTCTCACAAACGTATCAGTATCATATGTTTTAGAAAATGTACATGTTTGCGAAAAAATAGCTCAGAAGACAACAGAATCGTCGATTTGATTCCTCACTTAAGTTACATAAACGGTTTGGGTTAAAAGTGCAGATCTTAACTGTTTTTCAAAAAACCGTTTATGTAACTTAAATGAGGAATTAAATCGACGATTCTGTCGTCTTCTGAACTATTTGTTCGCAAATATGTACATTTTCTTAAACATATGATACTGATATACGTTTGTGAGAAAAAACGTCGTCCCATTTTAATTATTTTCGATTATTTTTTATACAACGTATGGAAACATATTTTGTAAAGTCATTAAGGTCATTAATTTTATGATGATAATGTCACTTACAAATATTTATTGCAGGTTGTGTAGACCGTTGATGCTTGATTTAAAGCAAAAACATTGACTTTTGCACGTTGGTGGCGTTGCGCCTTTTTTAATAGATCTTATACCTAAAAAAAATTCGTAGGATACGTGACATATTTTACCATACCGTGCGCCTATTCGTTTAGCAATTAAATCATAAACCTTTTCTTGAAAAAATAATTTTTGCAGATTTGTTCATTTTTCTACCAGAAATTGCTTGCTCCCCCCTCCGTCCCATTTTCACGATCACCGGGCGTGAGACTATGCATCGTATTTCTGTGCGAAAAACGGAGAGTTCATTTTTCAAACAAATCGACTCGCTCCATTTGTCATGTAGTTTATTGTACAAGATGTAAATGAAATGATCAATTTGTAACTACTTTGTTTGGATATACTCTAGACATTAATAAAGCTGACATTGATAGATATAACACAAAGAAAATTATAATTTAGTTTCACACTTTTACAAAAAGTTGAAAATAAAACAGTAGGAAAATGCGAGTGTAACAAAAGGCGTTTCATAATAGTTCAACCATGATAGGTAAACACCGACACAAACAGATTCATTATTTCATTAATTATTAGTTATAAAACGAACATTATATATTTACTGTTATAGCAATTGTTTCACGGGGATTAGTGTTAAGCATGTTTTAAAAGATGGCAGATCAGAAGGGTAGCATCACTTTATAAATCAATGTTGGAATTGCAAGGTCACTGTTCCACAGCTAGATGACTCTAAATCCAGTTAGCGTCATTCAAGATGGTTGCCGAAATTATTTCGTTTTCGACAAACCTCCGATTTCAGCTAATCTAAGTTGAATCTTAATTCCAAAAGTTTCGCCATGCGAACTAATAAATCTATGATTGTAAACAACCAAAGATAAATGCTCTAACAACCGCGATATGGGTGGGTTTTAAAGAAAACAGCTTCACTAAGAATGACTCTAACTGAAGTTGTCATCATCAACTTCAGTTAGAGTCATTCTTATTGAAGCCATTTTCTCTAATATTGCGGGTGTTTGGGCATTTATTTGTGTTTATTTACAATCATACTTTTTGGTTTGCATGGCGAAACTTTTGGAACCTTTTGAAATCGGAAGTTTGTCGAAAACGAAAGAATTTCAGCAGCCATCTTGAATGACGCAAACTGGAGTTATCAAGCTGTGGAACTGTGAACGTGGAGTTGAATGCTTTGAAAGTTCTCATCTGAGTAAAGTTCAAGATCTGTAATTATTACGTTTTGTACATGGCGTTGTTCTAGACTAAAAGTCTATACACAGGGTGGACCAAAACATGTTACTGATTTTAAGATGTAATAACTCATTCATTATTTGCATAATTGGGCTCAAACTTTTTGAGATGACTAAGAATTGATGTATTGTTCCAGATAAGTAGTTTTCATGTACGTCGAGCTGCGATTTTGGTGGCTGCCAATGAAATCACTATGTCCACTATATATGTTTATCAGCAGCCTAGAATATCATGTTCTGCTTATTGACATGTCAAGATAGGTGAACATGAGCTTCGTCATGCACGCCATTCACTAAAATGGACATTGATTGACAGCCACCAAAATACTCAGAGTAGAACATGAAAACTACTTTTGTGAAGTTTGAGACCAATCATGTCAATGATGAATGAGTTGTCACATTTTAAATCAGTAACATTTTTTGGTCCACCTGTAGATTTTGTGATCAGTTTTACTTGGAGGAAGGGAGGGGGATGTTCAGACATCAAACAATCACAATTAAATATATTCCAAATAAAACATGAAATACCTGTTTATGTTTGTTTATAGTTTGATGATTAAAAGTCATCAATTTGTCAAAATATCTGAATATACAAGTATTCGAGAAAAATCTGATATTATGAGGGTATTTCCTCAAAATAAATCGAATGCAATAATACACACAAATTATATTTTTATATTTTTATTCCCCCCCCCTTATTCTTACAAGTTGATCAATATAGAAATAAGCAGCTAACATTTATTTCTCATTCAAATTCCCATATTTTATCAAACTCAAAAGTGTTTAACTTTCTGTAATAGCCACAGGCGTGTACGTTACGTGGCTAGCAAACAGGGGGGGAGATCTCCCAAAGTTCAGCCTTCGTATTCGATCACGGGGTACTCATGTGCTAGATCCATATAAGGCTTACATGACCATATAGGAATCCAGAAGATTCTGGCTAGCAAATGTGGATTCAAACATGGTCGAAAGCCCATGATTCAAGGTAAATTGACCAGCAATCAGATCATTAATTCTCCTTGGTCCTTTGAATTGTATTGGAATACACGTGCAGAAAGGGAAATTTTAGATTAGAATAATGTTAGTACAATAATTGAATACCAAAAACAATTCATATATTACAAATACTTGTCTTGTACTGCAAATAAAGCACACCCTGTGATTGACTTAAATCAAACAATATCAAATTAAATAAACTTGTTTTTATAGATCACAAATGTGTTAATATTATTTGCTAAAGGAAGCGATCCATTTAGAAATTAGATGATAGATTGATTAAATTGATATTTGCATATTCTTTGGTTACGTTTATAAACCACTTGAGTAGAGATCAGCCGTCTCAATTAGTTGAATCATATAGGGTTTCTTTTTCTGCCATTTTGAACTCTCGAACCAGTCTAGACTTTTTGTGTGTATTGCGACAGTGTTTTTGAGGTTTTCTAGGGATGCTGATACTTAAATAGGCTTCTGTCTCCTTTGGTGATATATGAAACCCCGATATCATAAACGACCACTTGATACGTATGTTACGCAAGGCCGGAATAAGGTGGAGGAACTTCTAATGAGCTACCAGGGACTAAATCGCGGCGCAAAATAAGCTTTTATAACAATAATCTACTATATTACTTGTACTACGGTAAAAATCATTGTTTTTCTCAGATATCTTTTATCCTTCTTGTATAGAGGGAACTTCTTACGACTAAAATTGTTTGGAATATTTTGGAAAGAACACAGATCTTGGTCCTATGCCAGCTCTGAGTTCAGGACCGACGCACCAAGTACACTCCCCACCATAAGTTTGGCAAACTATGTTATTTGACCAATCAGCGATGATGGCCATATCAATATGATCTCCCATTTGGTGTCCATCTTTGAACGCTGGGTCTTTTCCTCCTCTTATGGTCTATGCTTAAGAGGCCCCAGGCTGATAGAGCATTCATACGTGTAAACAAACTGGATGGAATCAATATTGAATTGTCAATGCAAATTATTGAAATAGTAAAGTAAATGTTTTTAAGTGCGAAAAGTGAAAGTCAAGGCTCAGAAAGCCCCAGGCTGTTAGTGTATCTTTACATATAAATACAAGAGAAACAGAATCAATTATTGAAAAAACAGTGCAAATCTGTTTCCGTAACTAAATGTAAATGCGTTTTAAAATGTAGTTATATGATTTTTTACCGAAACTGCAAGTCAAAATTAAAAAACAACATCTTGTTTCGAACCACTTCGACAAAGTGAGAAATATCAAAAATATGAAAGTATCTGATTTTTGAGAGAGATATTGATTAGAGTATGCCCGATCCCAGAGTTATTTTAAATTCGGGTAAGCCTACACATTTGTAAAAACATCCGTGTGGTTTCAAATGGATGAAATATTTACTTGGTATCTTTCGAGACAGGTGTTGCTTTTGGTTGCATCAATTCAACGAACGGGCAAGTTACATAGAAAATCTATTATTGGTAATGTTATAACTCTTCACATTTGATAGCAATTTTATGAATTGGATTAATATTCTAAAGGCAAATCCATTGTTGTAATTTAATAAGCATTTCACGCAAAATTAGAAAAATATAATGAACTAGAAATTAAAAATAAGATTTATTGAAGTTGGAACCGTATTTCAAGCCAGATTCAAACTCCTTTATGCCAGAAAAGGCTAATGAAACATTTCAAGAGTGTACCCCGAGGTCCAGAATCTACGAAACTCTCCCCTACTTTTAAAAGGTTGTTCTTTGTCTCAATATATTTTTTTATAGTATAAACTTTATTGAAGTAAAGTCAATACATTTTCGGCCACCAATCGAAATGTCTCAATATCAAAGGTTGATAATACAAAAGTCACATTTATAGGTCATTGTATGTAGATTAAAGGACAAAACATAAACATAAGCCAAGTATCTCAAAGGTTCAATTTATGATTTGTTATATAGGTTACTCAAAACGAAAGATTGCAAGGTCATCCAATAGACAAAATAAAGTAGAAATAATCTTGATTTACGTCATCGACAATTCAAAATTTAGTAAAAGTTATATCATATTTAAAATCTACGTGTAAAAGTACATCTATAGAGATGTGTCTTTAACAAGTGGTTATCAACTTTAGAAATTTAATTTTCTTTGAAAAAGTGACTTGTAGGTCGGGAGATTCCCACATTGTCCCGAAATCCCTTGGGAAAGTAGAGCTAGTAGAGATACAAAATCACAAAGAGTGAAATGTCTTCTAATATTGGACAGATAATATTTTCTTTAACTGGACATATTCTTATTTGTATAACTATCAGATACATAAGGGTAATAGGAACCACCACTAAAACTGATGAATATTTAAGTTTAAGGGAACTTTCTAATACCCTGCCATGTTATCTACCCCGAATCAGCCACCCGGTGGTGAAAATGGTAAACTAACTACTCGCATCTCGGTAATTGGGCCTATTGAAGTTGAAAGATCAGATCAAAGGTTTAATTCACAAACGCCCCAGACCTATCTCTACTTTCTCAGGGGATTTCGGGACAACAACGTAGCACCATTATGGTGAATTAAGTTCTAATTGAACTCGAAGAGGCCGGACATGATCAGGTCCACATGACATTTGATGATTCTGACATCGTAATTGAAAGATGACGATCTTTTTTCAATCTTGCGCAACTATATTCCCATTTGTATTACGTTTTAATCACTCGGTCCACCGTGAAATTAGGCTGGAATTGAATACCAATGATTAGATATTGGCAAAATGATGTCCTGATCCGAAGATAGCTGAGCCAAAAAGGGGCCAAAGGGAGAAGTAATGAGATTATTAATGTATACATCGTATCATGCAGGAACGAGCGTTTGAGTAGGTTAGATAGACTTGGATTACATTGGCCTTTGGTATTGAATTGACACATTGCACCCTCTGTACGATTTCTGGTAATTACTTGATAGGTTGCGACTTTTATCACCTCTGTCCACTTTTTATAATCACTAGATCCATGCATTCTGATACTCAAAGCATCTCTCTCTGTTGCATCGCAGATGCTGGCTTACCACGATGAGATAGTTGGACTATTGTGCTACTAGAAACTTACTTAATGTCTCATCCGCTTTAATATCAATGTTTACTTAGATCACTTGATACAAAGTATATACCAGCAATAAGACCCCTTTAAATACCACTTGATACTCAAGTCATTTGATACCAATTGGATAGCTGCCCCTTTGATTATCACTGTATACCTGGGCCACTTGATACAAAGTACGAACTAGAAATACATCCCCTATAAATACCACTTGATACAAAGTACAAACTAGATACACGCTCCCTTTAAATACCACTTGATACTCAGGTCATTTGATACCAATTGGATAGCTGCCCCTTTGATTATCACTGTATACCTGGGCCACTTGATACAAAGTACGAACTAGAAATATACCCCCTTCAAATACCACTTGATACAAAGTACAAACTAGATACACGCTCCCTTTAAATACCACTTGATACTCAGGTCATTTGATACCAATTGGATAGCTGCCCCTTTGATTATCACTGTATACCTGGGCCACTTGATACAAAGTACGAACTTGAAATATATCCCCTTCAAATACCACTTGATACAAAGTACAAACTAGATACACGCTCTCTTTAAATACCACTTGATACTCAGGTCATTTGATACCAATTGGATAGCTGCCCCTTTGATTATCACTGTATACCTGGGCCACTTGATACAAAGTACGAACTAGAAATATACCCCCTTCAAATACCACTTGATACAAAGTACAAACTAGATACACGCTCTCTTTAAATACCACTTGATACTCGGGTCATTTGATACCAATTGGATAGCTGCCCCTTTGATTATCACTGTATACCTGGGCCACTTGATACAAAGTACGAACTAGAAATATACCCCCTTCAAATACCACTTGATACAAAGTACAAACTAGATACGTGCCCCCTTTAAATATCACTTGATACTCAGGCCATTTGATACCAATTGGATAGCTGCCCCTTTGATTATCACTGTATACCTGGGCCACTTGATACAAAGTACGAACTTGAAATATATCCCCTTCAAATACCACTTGATACAAAGTACAAACTAGATACACGCTCTCTTTAAATACCACTTGATACTCAGGTCATTTGATACCAATTGGATAGCTGCCCCTTTGATTATCACTGTATACCTGGGCCACTTGATACAAAGTACGAACTTGAAATATATCCCCTTCAAATACCACTTGATACAAAGTACAAACTAGATACACGCTCTCTTTAAATACCACTTGATACTCAGGTCATTTGATACCAATTGGATAGCTGCCCCTTTGATTATCACTGTATACCTGGGCCACTTGATACAAAGTACGAACTAGAAATATACCCCCTTCAAATACCACTTGATACAAAGTACAAACTAGATACACGCTCTCTTTAAATACCACTTGATACTCGGGTCATTTGATACCAATTGGATAGCTGCCCCTTTGATTATCACTGTATACCTTGGCCACTTGATACAAAGTACGAACTAGAAATATACCCCCTTCAAATACCACTTGATACAAAGTACAAACTAGATACGTGCCCCCTTTAAATATCACTTGATACTCGGGTCATTTGTAATACATGCCCCTTTTAATATCACTACCTAGGTTAACTGATTTAATATATGGGCCAACTGATACACTATACTCAATGAATGGATACCTGATCCGTATAATGTGTTACGGTTTGTTTGTACAAGAGCGTAGGCTTTTTACGTTGATAGAAATCCGTCAACAATGATTTTTACGCTGTTTGATCATTAATTTTGTTAACATCTTTGATGAGTAAATCAATGAATGATGGTTTATCTTTTGCTTTATATCATCACGAGTTCTGTCAGTTGTAAAACAATTATCGAGTTTTCGATACACCGGATTCTACGAGCATTGAATCTTGGTTTCTTAAAATCACCGACGTTTACAGAAAACGTATGAATTGCTTTTCCGGGCGTTGAATAGAGTATATCAGTTTTTTGCACCTACTTATTTTCGTGCATCCTCCAAAACAGCGATTGAAGGCCACAGGACTAAGCCAAACATGTAGGCGGACAGAGGGACGGACTGCTTGTTATAAACCTCCCACTCGAACCCATTTGCTTGGAAAATGAATACTGAAGTAAATTAATGTGAAAGGATATTTAGACAACCAACCTTTCATAATCCGTAATAAATTACGACATTGATGATCCAATAATGCCCATATAAGGCTACATAAATATAACAATAATGCCCATATAAGGCCATATAAGTATTTCTAATCGGCGGAACTCTTTGAGACAGAGTCGTTTAAGTACTGCTTGATAGTGATTGATGAGCCTCCGAGTTAACAAATAATCCCTCGGCGACATTTTCTGACATGTGATCATTGGCTTAACCAATATAAACGGACAGTGAAATAATTTTCAACGAAGAAAAGTCGATTATGGTCAAATTTTGTTGGAACAATATTTTATTTCAAACGACATTGAACCAATGGATTCAATTATTACCTTGCAAGATAAATGGCATGAAATTGATAGATCAGAGTTAAATATTTGATTTTCTAGATATGGGACATGAATGACGGTCGATCAAAGTGAGCGTGATTAGAATTCCTTAAATAATATCTTCAATTTTACAGGGATCATAGATATCCAATGAAATCCAGTATATGCTTTTTGTCCCTTGTAGTAATAGGCGATACTAATAAATGATGCCCATTTTTGTAACTTTTGACGCTCGGAAGATAGACGCCCTGAATGTCAAGGCACAAAAAGTATCCACGAAATATCGTATTTCATCGGATAACTCCTAAAAAGTGCGATTAAGTTTCTTATCTTCTAGATTTGGTCAATGGATAGCCAGATATACATGTACAGAACTGATTAAAGAGACAATATATTATCTCTAGTAGAACAAGGTAATGCCAGTGTTTTATGAGGTTTAATTCCACCGTGGTTTGCCTCTCGTTTAATAGAATCTAATACCAAGTGACAAGTGATAATCTTCCACCGTTTGTTCTTTGTAACCGCCCTGATATGAACCGCACATGTCTAAAATATATCATCATTGAATTGTCATGCGTGAACCTAATCCACTCTATCTTTTTTGATCCAAAAGGGTTTTTGTCAGGTCATCTCTCATCCCATGCGGAATCTACTACCCACGGGCACGATTGCACTGAACGAAATGCTAGGAGAAGGTTGTCGGGCGTATCTGTCGGGCGTGAACCCAATCAATTTTCCGTTTCTCTTTTTCTCCCCGGGGGCCCTCTCATTCCAAATGGATTCCTCGTTGTCCTTCCTATGAAATACTGTATAGAGGCGACGGTAGGTTCTCCTATCGATGTCTAGCACTTCGGGAAAGATTTAAGCAAGGGGCACCAAGATAGGATGTATATTCTACAAAAGAAGGGTGTAATTTGATGACATCAACTTCAACACGACTGCGTACTTTATTTCTTTCTAATATCACTATTTTTACATCATTTTCGGTTTCATGATCACTCCGATATTTTATTCACGTACATCCATTTCTGAAATCACACGGGAAAACAAAATTATGCTATATTTAATTAAGACAAATGAAAATGTTGATTGAACATTTTAGTTGGAAATATTCTGGTGCAGAAATATGGAAATGAATGAAAACGATGAATTGTTCACATAGCAACTGAAAGGTACACTCCCCTCCATTAGTTTGGGAAAAAATCCGGTTACAAATTACAATTGAACTGCCCTTATAGCTCGATGGAAATTTTAATAATCGTAGAATGCTCACAAGCTTTGTCCACTATTTGGTTTCTATACTTCTCTACTTCTTCTAAGTTAGCATCAACCCTAGGAGTAAACAATATTTGAGCCTGGCCATAGGAAAACCGGTCTTATCACAAAAATTAAAATTGTTCTACAGAGCCAAAATTGTGCCCAAGATTAAGAGGGAAATGTGCTAAATTCAAATCCGACATTTTGGTCTATATATGCAAGGAAAAATTATTAAAACAAAAGTTATGGCTCATTCGATAGGTCTCTTTGTGCTTTTTAAGATAAACAAAAAATAAGAATATTGAAAAGACCCCTTTCCTGTGGCCTGGCTCATTTCTTTAAAACAAAGCGATAGGCCAAAAGGTCCAACGTGACTGATGTTCTTTAATATTCATTATAATACAGATAGTTCTATTTATAAAGATAGTAATCATGCAATACTTTCCCCGGGCATTGCATCCTTCCGAGCTGTCAGAATCAATGTGTATCTTCTTGTTATTATTGTCGATTGTAATCAAGTTAAACTTGGAGCGACCAAAATAATTTCAAAGTCGATTAAACACGGACACTGCTATATCGAAAAATGATAAAAATTCATTTGAAACAATACTTAGTGTTTTTTACATGCAAGTGGTGGATTTTGGTAAAGCACGCGAGCATGAAATGTTACGAGGAAATACAAAAAAAATTCGCACAGATTATTGAAGTGCTTCCAACCAACGAAACCTATCTGATGCTGAACATATTTAACGATATACAAACTGTTTAATCAAGTTACCTTTGCTACCTTACCTGCAAAACGTTCGTTTAATGTTTTATTAATGGTTTTCAGAGATACCAGAATTGTAATAGATCTTTTTAATTTAACCCGGATTTAGAGGTAGGTATAAATCTAATGATGAAAGCACATCGTGTGGTGATAACCAGCTTGACTGAGATGTGATTTAGGACATACCTGAGCGATAGTAGTTTGTAAATGGTAAACTAACCTATGCAATTAAAGGGAGCATCAGAGATAGTGTGGACGTGTTTGTCAATTTTTTTTCAATAATGTAGATAACAGGGTGCTCCAAAAATTGGGCAATCAGATATGTGATTTTTAAGAGAAAGTGTATGCACCAAATGTCATGGGAATTAATGCCCAACTAAATTACTCATCTTTTGGAATAGGTCTATGTTACACATGGTCCATCTATAGATATGTCTATAGATCTATTGATATGTCATCTTAGATATTCTCCCAGGGATATTCTCAAGAATGATGGAGTGTCGCATTTTATGGCACTCCCTGTATAGTAGTAGTACCAAAATCTTTTCGACTGCTCATTTTATTTATTTCTATGCCAATTTCCCAACTTTTCGCTCTTACCAGACATCGCCAGGGTATAAACAAGCAAGGAAATATACATATATATCAATGTAACTTTGGATAAGCTTTAAAATGATATATGACACATACTATGAGGACACTGGAATATGTCTGCCTAGGGGGGGGGCATACTTTCGGGACACCCTGTAGATTGAGATAGGATTAAGTACATAATATATGTCAGTGTCGTGCGTCCATACAGGGGAAACAGTTCTAGTCCAGTTGTTCCAGCAATTATCTAAGTGGTTGACGATAAAATGTTATCACGCAATATCAATCTGCCCGCCCCCGAGAATGATGAGATAATTAAGTAAGTCTGTAATCTGTATGTAGTTCCTGTGATTCAGGTATCGCTATCATTTTATAGCGTGCCTCAAGTTCTTTAGAATCCGAGGATTCATATTTCATCAACATGATTAAAAGGAATATGTATCTTTCTACTCATGTACTCAAAAGGGAATTTAGATTGTTCTGTATACTAGTAATAAGTTAACGTAGACAAGATGTCTTCATATTCATTAGCATTATTAAAAGGGATATGTATCTCCTTGGTCTAACTTTACGTGCACATTAGTTAACGTAGACAAGATGACTTCATATTCATTATTAAAGGGATATGTATCTCCTTGGTCTAACCTTACGTGCACATTAGTTAACGTAGACAAGATGACTTCATATTCATTAGCATCATTAAAATGGATATGTATTTCTCTACTTATGAACTAAAAATAATTTAGATTCTTCTGTTATCACCTTGATCTAACTTTGCGTGCAAAAAGGGCCAAAATTCTTTTTAAACAATATTATTCCTGGGAAGTGTTTAAATTAAAAAGATTTTTTGAGATTCGCTTAGAGGTATAGTAGTACCTAGGTTTATCTTTGGAGTTCCAAAAACTCAACATCTTGAAAATGCTGAATGAGACTATTGGAAAGGGTAGAAATAAGCTCAGTAATTTGAAAGAACGTTAAAAGTCTTTGATACCCGATAAGTAGAAATTATGAGGTAGCCGCAAGTCTGCACAGTGGGTAGTGATCTGCACACAATAAATTATTACTAAGAACGTTTCGTCATCTAGCTATCACTTTTCACCAAAAACTAAATAATTAAAGCTGCAACAAAGAATATAGACGATCCGATGTAAAGTACCCTTTAAATGAACAATATACGAGGGTTTGATCAATGATGAACACGCCTTGTCGTAACTTTAAATTTAAAAATGAGTCAAAATTCTCCCCTTTTTCAATTCGAATGAATAAAGGCATTTCTGTATTTGAAATCTTCAATAACTTCCATTTTTGAGCAGATACCTCAAATCTTTTTTAGATTTTAAAAGTATTGTATAAGGAAAACATGGACGGTAAATTTTGTAAACAGATCCAAAAAGTTTACACCCTATCCTTCGATACAACTTTAATTGATAACAAATAGTACATTTTCTGGTATTTCTACACGAATTATAGATTACAATTCAAATTCCTTATTTTTTACCATTATCGCCTCATGAAATGTCCCTTGGTGTTATGGTCTCTGATTGTGATATTGGTACTTGAATGGTGGGGGAGGGGGTATTAGACTTTGTTTCTTTTCACGTTGGATCATAATTTGGGGTAGTTGGGGTTTGTTTTCCTTATGATGGTGTACTCTTAGATGTTTTCCTTCTTTTTTTTCAGTAACCATTTTTTGTACTTTACCGTTGATACGTGTGCCTACAATATTCCTAGTATAAATATTTTACTTCTCATTTAAAGGTATTTACATGAAAAGTAGGGCCATTCAACGCGTCCATTATTCTCACAGGTTAAACAGGCAGCAGGCTAGTTTGCTCAGTGGGGTATGCGTAATAATCTAGCAATTTACAGCCTCGTGCCGGTGATACATTAATACGTACATACTAAGGCGATATTGAAACGATATATCACCGATCTTATCAGTCTTGCTCAAAGACTGTATCCACCCCCCCCCCCGTCACCTTCACTCTCTTCACCATATAGAGAGAAGGATAAGGGGGGGGGGAGTACAGGGTCTTTTAAGCAAGACTACGATCTTATGTTTATCAAACATAGATGCTTAAAATCATTCAGTTTATGACTTGGTTAAAATCTTACTGCCAGGTAAAAATATACACGCCTGTTTAGGTGTGTTTTATACTGTTAGCCTTGAAGTGGTTCATATTTTCTCTCAGAAGAACAAGTTGAATGAAATGATTAAAGTCCAAGGTGACATACATGTAGGAATGTCTCTATAGATCCTTTTACAAATGTGTAATATTCTCGGTTAGGGACCTTTCAAGTATTTAGGAATGTGACGCTCCAAGCGTTCGATTGTTTCCTGAGTGTGGTTGTATCAGAACAGCGGACGTAACGCCAAAAGACACGGATGTGTGAATCAGAACGCAGATCAATGCTGAGTGGTGGCCGATCATGCGTATGTCTATAAATCTACAATGAATTCTTTTTATGTAAATGGAAGTTATTCGAGATATAATTAATAGGATATCGCCTTTCAAATGAATGGTATAATTTAAAGCTTATAAAATCAAAATGGCCACTAACCTGCGTTAATCGCATACAACCAAATTCATACACTATACAATTTGACCATCTAGCGTCTTATTCACAAGAGTTTAGAACGTTTAATTTTGGTTAAAAAGAACTTGTAAGATCTATTGTATTCACTAAAGTTCTGGTCCATCGTGGTAAAAATCTCAAAGTGAATGGACAAAATAAACAAATACGTAAATAGCAAATAAAATATAATATGACCAATTTTCATGATTTCTGCTTTGCAATATTTACGATTCCTGCTATACTATATATTTAATAAAATGAAACATTTGCAAAAATGTCCATGCTGACAGGATAATGCAAAGCTAGCAGCTCCTAGCGTTGACTGTATTCACATTTGCCTCGCTAGATAAAACAAAGTGACCACGCCACAGGTTGTTATTGCGTATTTTGCCTTGTTTCGTGGCAAGATCTAATATTCATTAACGTATTAGTGTCCTCTTAGTCGTAAATTTATTTTCATTACTTTTACGGCCACTTTGGTGATAGTAAGGAAGTATTATAACATCCTAAAATAACCAACAAGGGACACTGAAGACAAATACGCTTACTTCTTTCTCGTAATAAAAATTGAGGCAGTCACGTTTTAAAATGCAAACTAGGGTGAACAATAGAGAATTTTAACAGGGAATAAAATAAAATGCATAAACCCGATACTCTAAATTGTATAAAAATGCAAGAAAATCAGGAACTTCTTTCAAATTTTACAGAGAAAGGGCGGGAGGAAATCTTTAGCAGACGATATTTAAACCGCGGGAAGAAAAAAAGAATGGCCAGCAAATGATACACTGCACGCAATCAACTCACATCTGATTCAGATCAAACAGTTCCAGATTATCGATAGACTAACAGAATCTCAAAGCAGTTAAATTTCATGTTGAATTGAAACTTTTTCCACGTAGTCAATGAAACGAATAAAGATAACATACTCTACTGGTTAGAGTGGAGGGCTATTCACAATTGGTATTGACCTAAATTCAATATTATAAAATCATTCAGTTGCTCCTTGTTATATCAAAATAGATCAGCTGTGAACGTGAAATGGATACGTTATTATATTGAACACTGCAAATCATAAGTTTGGAAACACTTCACTTTTAATATTCTATAGGCTATAGGAGTAAGCCCCAGAGCTTTGGAGATAACAAACATAATCCTACGTATTTTGCTTACCACCTTCGTTTATTCGAATTTTCACCGGCTAGTTTCCAAATACTACATTTCGATGTGATGTTTTAATATTGACGTAGGTAAATTTTTAGGCCGCCATTTTGTTTGTCGATTTTGGCCAATCAGAGACGTTTGTCATCTCAATACAGGTTTACATCATACGAGTAGGTCATCTTTGAACTCTGGGGTTAATCCCCCTGAAATCAATATCGAAATAAACTCCCCTCCAAAAGTTTGGCAACACCAATTATCTTATTGGACCAAAGCCTTCTTTGAGTCTGTTAATGATTGGCGTTTTTACAAACCATCAGTCATAAAAATGAATAAATTTCCAATCTAATGCAATTGAGAAAACAAGGCATTAACATGACAAAATGTCACCACCTAAAGGTCAATTTGAAGCAAGTTGAAAACAGACCTTTTTGACCTTTTTTGACCTTGAGAAGGTCATTAAAGGTGAAATGTCAAATCTAGAGTCAGATTTGAATTTCTGAGAACATGTAGATGATTTTGAAAAAAAAAATTAGTCAATTTGAAGCAAGTTGAAAAAAGACCTTTTTGACCTTGAGAAGGTCATTGAAGGTAAAATGTCAAATCTAAAGTCATATTTGAATTTCTGAGAACATGTAGATGATTTTGAAAAAAAAATTTAGTCAATTTGAAGCAAGATGAAAAAATACCTTTTTGACCTTTTTTGACATTGAGAAGGTCATTGAAGGTCAAATGTCAAATCTAAAGTCAGATTTGAATTTCTGAGAACATGTAGATGATTTTGAAAAAAGAATTTAGTCAATTTGAAGCAAGTTGAAAAAAGACCTTTTTGACCTTTTTTGACTTTGAGAAGGTCATTGAAGGTCAAATGTCATTTCTGAGAACACGTAGATGATTTTGAAAAAAAAATTTAGTCAATTTGAAGCAAGTTGAAAACAGACCTTTTTGACCTTTTTTGACCTTGAGAAGGTCATTGAAGGTCAAATGTCAAATCTTAAGTCAAATCTTAAGTCAGATTTGAATTTCTGAGAACACGTAGATGATTTTGAAAAAAAATTTTAGTCAATTTGAAGCAAGTTGAAAACAGACCTTTTTGACCTTTTTTGACCTTGAGAAGGTCATTGAAGGCCAAATGTCAAATCTAAAGTCAGATTTGAAGGTCAAATGTCAAATCTAAAGTCAAATCTAAAGTCAGATTTGAATTTCTGAGAACATGTAGATGATTTTGAAAAAAATTTAGTCAATGTGAAGCAAGTTGAAAAAAGACCTTTTTGACCTTGAGAAGGTCATTGAAGGTCAAATGTCAAATCTAAAGTCAGATTTGAACTTCTGAGAACATGTAGATGATTTAGAAAAAAATTGAAGTCCGTCTAAACAGTATTTGTAAAGTTATAGGAAGTTGTAAGAAATTGTTACAGACGCCGGACGCCGGACGCCGGACGCCGGACGCCAACCTCCAACCACCAACCGCCGTCACAAAAAAAGCGGAGACCATAACAATATGTCACCACTTTTGGTGGTGACATAAAAATTAATCATTTACATAAACAAATTTTAATAGGTTGTTCAATTAGAGTCATTGTTGCCAAACTTAGTCAAATAAAATGTAATTAAATGTATCAGGAAAATGATAGTTTCCAAAGTGAGATTGATGAATACGAGGGTTTATCATAAAGTTCTCATAAAAATAGAGAGATATTATGAAAACTTCATGATATACCCTCGTATTTTCATTATTACCTCAGAAGGGAGTATAATTATATATTGGGAGCATTCCTTTCATTCATTCCGCATACCGTTATTCATAATTCAATTTAACAACTGACATATTGTCGAGGCACAGCGCATATACACAGTTTGCGATAGTTGACTCGGTTAAAATATCCTCATATGATATATCCAGATTTCAGTAATGAAATAATCTATTAGATATTCACGGGATGATATTTCGGATGAATATTAATGCTTTATTGGATACGATACTTATTGGAAGGAGATATTGAGGTTCGCCCTTTAAAGGAAAGTTGATACACTGCGATGAAGTAATAAGTGTGGAAGAATCAGATCCTCATGAGCTGAATTAAAACGAGCTGTGCTGCAGGTATATTGGGAATCCTGAAAATTTACTCCACTGGAAAAATCAAGCAGGCGCACATTCGATTTAAAAACTGCACAACGGAACAGTATTCGTCAATTTAGATGCGACAGGAAACTATTGAATAAGCTGAGAGATTGGTTTTGGATTTGATTTCAAATAAAAAAGTAACTTGATTTTGAGGAAATGTACGGAGTTGGCGTTCTCGGTGAAATGTTGGGGCTATGGATGGCCGTGTTTATCTCTATGGCACAGGGGTTTAATACGACAGACCGAGCCAGGAATATCACGCATTTACTGGACACGCTTTTATCAAACTACGATGGCCGATTGAGACCAAACCAAGGAGGTGAGTTAAATCATTCTAAAGCAGTTGACAAAAGGTTTGGAAAATTAAAAATTATTGGCGATTCCTCTTAACATTCATGGATATATTCACAATTTCGTTTTCATGACTTTAAGTAAGGACCAACAGATATTTTGTATTGTCTCATTTTTATTTTTGAATATGTATCAATTGCAGTATGTGTACTTGTATTGTATTGGTTGGTTGGTTGATTGGTAAGGTTAAAATCAAAAAGTTAGTTCAATAGAAAACTTTATCCTGCCTTCCTTTGCACCTGGAGGATCAAAACATTCAAATGTTTTTTTAAGAATTAAGACCTCAACATTATGTACGTTTAATAAAGTAATATGTTTTTATCAAAAATGAACTACTGAACTATTGTAGCCATCTGAATTGTTTTCTCCACGACGGAATCAAATTGAAGAGCGCCATTGCCTAAATTCCCAAATCGGAAGTCTGTGCTTTTCGACCAAAAAAACGTTTGAACAATACAAGAAGTGTTGAATCTAGATAAGGGATATTTGTCCATCTGTGTGAAAATGTGTATTACATGCGGGCATAATCTATGAAGTAATATTTTATATGTCATTTGAAGATAATGTAATCCTATTTTATTTACTTTATTGCTATTTTTACTGTTTATGAAAAGTGTATGTTGGATGTATGTTTGCCTAGAAGGGCATCAGTACAAATAAATCTTAATAATGCAAGTACGAGAGTAATTGTTGTTATGCAAGGACCAGAGTTTTTATGTTTCTGAAAAAAAGATTTTACAAGTAAAAATCACTCCAAGACGTTCGCTTATCTTTACCTATTCACATGTGACTATGATCATCAAAAATAGCATCGTTAACTCTATTCAACCGATGAACGTAAATCTTTAGCAGCTATAAACTGTAAAAACGAAAAATATCATTAACTTCACTTGTAGACGTCATTTTCTAACATGGTAGGACTGCCTATTTGGAAATACTCGTATATCAGTCGAGTCAATATGACTCGTGGTATTGACTCGTGTTCTTTCGAATTCCCAGCTATCAAGACATAAAGAAGTTAAGAAATTTCTTGAAATATTAATTAACAATTTCCATCAAAAATGATATTATTTTCGCAAAAACGACAGCTCCTGTTCTCGTTTTATGATAGGGCACTCTGTCTTTATAAAATGTCTGAAAATATCCACGTAAGCTCATCACACACTGTAGATAAGTAATTTACAAGATTTAATATTAGACCTGTCACCAAGCCTTGCTTTAATAGAAATAACATTGTTCCGCTACTAATTCGTTTTTATAACCTTTTGTCCGCTATGAAAGAAAATATTTTGTCAAGCCAAAGATAAACATCGTGAGTGCTCCTCCTTCTATCGCGATTTATTTTTAAATCGCGAGTACAAACATATACGGCTGATTATACAGATTTAATTGTCCCTTCGGCTTATGATATCGAACGAGGGATGAAATTCATATGCATTAGTAATTCGCTTTTATCCCATGGTACACCATTCGATTGTTTCTCGGAAGTTTTCTAAATACACGATGTAAGTTTTAGGCTGCGTTTTTGAACTGCCCGCGGGCGAGTGCATTGCATGATATACATTTAGTATTCATCCTAGGTATCACGAAAAAGAACTTGCTCACACGTTTTTAACAAAAGCAGTTCATCCAAGCGCACTTAAATCGCTAAATACGCTTTGGCAACGCGTGAGTCAACCGCGTCGGCTGTTTCTAGTGCACCACATGAGATCGATTGCAATGAACCGTCTTTCAATATAATTATGTGAGTGTAAGTGCGCTTGGATGAGCTTTTTTGTTGAAAACACACGAGCATGTAATGAGCACTACAGGGCTTATTGCTCTATTTATGCCTAGGTCACATTTGCTGCGACTCATCTGCCGGCGCCCGGCCGATCAAGTATGTTGTTCAAAACTGAATACAATTTTAAACAATATACTCAATCGGCCGGGCGCCGGTCGATGAATTGGAGCAAATTTGACCCAGGCATTTAGTGATACCTGGGGAGAAACCTCATTAAAACATTATGCAACATTATGCAATTCACTAGCAACGCGGGCATACAAACATAAAGTTTTAAACATGTTGTTACGCAGTTCATCTTCATCCAACCATGAAATCATGCATTTTGAACAACGAAATCAGTAAAATCATCTAAACAAATGGTCAATCAAATAGCAAATTAATATAACTTGACTCGGCGAAGAGAAAGGTTTCATTCACTATTTACGGCAGTGTATAATAATTTTCACAATGTATCAGTACACGATCGACCGACCGACTGTGTTGCGAAACGGATGAGGTTCCGCCGTTAAAAAGTTCCTCAATTTCTATTTTTAGAACAATTCAGTAGCAATACGAAACCTTTAGAATAAGTATGTATACTTTAGCCAAAAATAGTCAACCCCAGCAAACAATGTAAACATCCCAAAATAAATCCAACGGAAGCTAACATCGATGTTTTTGCACTGTTTAATCGATCAATCGTGCAACCGAGTGATGCACAGTGACCAATGGCCGATGGAGGTAGTATAAAGCGTGAATAACAAAAGAAATGCGGCCCAAGGGGAACCTAATGGTTCATTTCAGTTGGGTTAATTTGACATATGAATAGCAATGACAGACGGCAATGCGTCAATACATTTGAATTATTATGGCTTATTCACCAAAATTATTTGCTATAGTGGATGGAATTTGGAATTTATCCCCTGGGGACACCGAAGTGAATATATTTTCACTTTTGCAACACGCAAAAGTTTTACGCTTAGTTTCAATTCAATGAACGTTTTAGTCTTTTTCAATTCTAAATATCAGATATTGCACTGGTGGATCCAGAAGCAAAACAATGCCAAATTTTGAAAATTTAAGGCCAATATTTTAATAATTTGACCCAAAGTAAAAAATAAGGCTCGCTAATTGAGGCCCCATGCCCCCCCACCCACCCTGTATCCACCAGTGTATAGCAACGGAAATGATGTCAGTTCGCTTTGCACTTCCTTCTCAATTGGTTTGAAATTGGGTATCGATTGTCCATTAAAAGTTCAAAATACTACAGGGTGGGCCAAATAAACGCCGCTTTCAAAAACAGTTGTTACTTAGCTTGTATTCGCGAATGCAATTTTAGGCTGTCGGCTAACGGATTGACCTACTATTTTATGACCAACTCATTTTAATATGAATGGAATAGTGGCAGGTACTATTCACATTTAGATAAATGAGTTGCCCATAAAATAGTAGGTTAATTCAATATCCGACAGCCGAGAGTTGCATTCGCGAATACATGCTAATATTATGTTTCTTTTTCATTTTAAAACATTGGAATTTGTAGCCAATGAGTAATACTTATTACAAAGGAAATCGTTGTAAACTGATGTGTATGCTTCTTATGTTTTTTCCAAAGCCGTTATATCATCGACTTGTCTCTATACCAAAGCTGTGCAGGTGTATTCAAATTTTACTTCAAACATTTACTTTTTGGAAAACAATTTCACTTTTATGCGAAAAGTGCCGTTCTGGGCCACCTTGTACAATAACGAAAAAACTATCAATTTTTCTATTTATAATTGTTGTCGCATGTTAGAAGATATCTGTTTGATTGAGAAATAAATAAAGGAATCTATACGTCAGTGAGATTCATGAAGCGATGTACAGAAAAATGTACACTCCCCGCCATAAGTTTGGCAACCTGGAATTTTCATTGGATAGCACATTATCTTTATTTCGTTCTTCTAAATACAATAATTTTGATATTTATGACTTTGATGTCTTTTGGATCCTGATTCACAAGGTTTCAGTTGTTCCAACCAAGGGCTTATTTAATTCCCCGGGCCTCGGTATGTGCACCAAACGAAATGAAACGACAATGTCATCCGGGCCCCGGGGCTTTGCATGTCTTCATTGAAAAGTAGTGGTTAAACTAAAGTGATTCAGAAAGGAACTTCCGGTTGTCGAACTAATTGACGGGGAGCAGAAGAAGTGAGTAGCATCCATATTAATTACCCAAATGCGAGTAGGTAGTTACCAGTTTCACCACCAGGTGGCTGATTCGGGTCAATTAACATGGCAGGTATATAAGAAAGTTCCCTTAAACTTGAATATTATCAATTTAAGTGGCTCTATTTTCATATAACCCTTATGTGTCTGATACTTATACTAATGAAAATATGTCCAGTAAAGCAAAATATTATCTGTCCACTAAAAGAAAAGATATTTCATTTTTTGTGATTTTATAGCATGGGGTCTATGGGGAATCTCCCCGAGCTAGAAGTCACATTTTTAAAGAAAATTAATTTTTCAAAGTTGATAAACACTTTTTAAAACCACATTTCTAGATGTAATTTTACATGTAGATTTCAAATATGATATTACTTTGACTGAATTTTGAATTTTTAATGACGTAAATCAAGATTATTTCTACTCGCATCTGGGTTATTATTTGGTATTACTTGGTATCAGGGGCTTCCCTTACATGGTCCTACGAGGCTGAAATTTTAACTTTGGGAAATACCCCCCCCCCTCCTGGGAGTGAATATAATTCACTGCATTTTACGCCTATCTATCGTCGGTCCTTGTGCATATTAGAATCCATTTCTTGTCTTCATTTTGATAAGGAATGATTTACGCGCCTGGAGAACGCAATATACTTGACAACATTTTCTCTGAAAAAGATGCTATCATATCATATGGATCAACAAATCCATTAAATCCTCGAGATATACATTTGATAAGACAATATGAATCTTTAATTAACTTCTATATCAGACTGAAAATCATGTTCTCCACTGGAAAGGGAAATTTAATATTTATGCGCATTTTATAACATCGAGCTTATTTTCGCCCGCTTATTGCGCTTTCAGTATTATTAAATAAATAGTTGTCTGTTTACATGAATTTTAAGAGAGGCAATAATTTGCCCATGAAGGAGAAATCTTAGTCATGCTTAACTGATTATTATAGTCCAGCGTTTTGTGTTGATCTTGTTCGCGGAGATATTGTTAGTAATAATCCCAGGGTAATAATTTCTTATCAAGTCAATCAGATCATCTTATTCTTGGCTATCCCTCGTAAACATGCAATGTTGGAGAAACTATAGTTATTCATTGAATGTTTCACTAAATTACCGAACGTCCAGGTTTTGACCGAGATTCGAAGTAAACTTCTTTTTATTTGAATTTGGGCCACTTACAGTATACGAATTACTAGCTAAACTTTAATGATACGAAGAATCGAATAATTAACTGTCAATAAAATCGCTGCAAAATCTCCAGAGATTTGTTTTTATTAGTATTTGACTTACATGTTTACAATCTAAGCCATATCGCATATAATTTCCGCCTGAGTTAGTTTCTCCGAGGGAATGATTTATTTTTTAAATTATTAGAACAAAATTTCATTGTTTACTACCATTCCTTCAAATTCAGAATGTACACCTTATCATAATAATCGTTGAGAGACCTGTTGTGAAATACAGTGGGTAACAACACTCCCACGATTGAAAATTGTTCGTCCTCACAACAAAGTGGATTGCTTACTTATTTATGACATTGGCGGCTACTTTCAAGAGTAAAGAATCTTGTTTCGAACACCATAAACTATTAATATACGCATTAGCTAAGAAAGGTTGTCTAATTTTATTAATCCACGTGGAAATATGTTATTCATATCAGGGACATTGTCTTCAATCCATCTAAAACTTACGTGCAGATTATTTCGGATATTCATGATCAGTTAATGTTATTTGGCCATTTTTGGCTCTGACTGTATCATTAAATGTTTATAATTTGAAGACAGGTTAAAAATGGTGATTTGAGGATCAAATTGACCTTGACCTTGTTGATTCAACACGCGCATGCGCAAAACAGTAGCTGGTCTGAAATACTCCTCAAACCGCATACTTACACTTAGGATATATACATAACCAAATCAAATGGAAATAGGCTTTTTTGGAAGACTAATGAAAATGAAAGATAAGAATTGACCAGTATTTTCAGAAGAGGGGCTAACGGGGGCCTTTCGATCTCAATATGAATGCAACATAATGGTACACTGCGCGCAGAGTCTAGTTATAAACTAGAAGACAGAGCTCTCTTTTAAGAAGCAAAGTCGAACGAATGCAAATGGTAACATAGTGGTCAACTTCCAAGAGATCACCTTTGCCCTTTTGAATAACAGCAATGACACTTTCGGAAACATACATGTATATTATATTATTAATTTGTATGGATTTAGCCATTACCTAATCACGAACCCTCTGAGCGATAGGAAGAAACCTTTAACATGTTATAAAGATTTCCTAGGAATCTATGTTTTATGACAGTTCAAATTAAATCTAAAGCCTGAAGAGAGGGGGCATTATTGCTATAGGAACTGATAAAACATTGTAATTGATTACATCCCGATTAGATTAAAAACAACCCCGTGGGCAATTGGATATTACGCAAATGAAACTCTGGAGTGGCATAACCAGACAAAAATACATGGAATTGATAGAAATCATGATTATAGATAATCTAAAAAGAACAGACTGATATCTTGAACTAAATTAAGGTCATAACGGTTTTGGAATAAGTTTAATATATATTTAAGAAATATTTTCCGTTCACGTTTAGGTTGTGAAAAACATTGCAAGCTTAAACTTCCTATTGCAGACGTTATAACCGTGTCAACGTTTTCTGTGATATAATACAGTATCAGCCTACTTTACATTACCCTTTGCATTCGTTCGACTTCACTTCTCAAAAGAGGGCTTCGTCTTCAGTAGGTATAGTTTATAACTAGACTCTGCGCACAGGGTAACTGTACATATTCATTCATTCAACAAAGAGATGTTTAACTAGAAGGGATGATGCTCCGAAAACTATATTTCTTTCTGTGTAAATTCATCACTCTGGTAATATATTAATAATGACTTAAGTTCATTTACTTCAGAGTAATTTTTTTATTTTCGACGTTTCGCAAATCATCCAATTCAATTTCAATTTCAATTTCGCTAATCATCCAATTAGCTTTATCAAGTTTACATTCAAAATGTATTGTATTGTTCAATTATTACGTCATAAATAATATAACTGTGTACTTCCATTTTGAATGTAATCTTGATAAAGCTAATAGAATGATTAGCGAAACGTCGAAAATAAAACATTTTACTCTGAAGTAAATTAACTTAAAGGACAACTGAAATAGCTTTTCTCAACTTGCAGCTACAAACATGCGGTTTTCTCCATTGTAAGCCCGCCGTAGGGTTCTTGCGATAGCCATTATAAAATAAATGTTAGATAACTGCTAACGGTCATAGATAACGAAATAAAACTAACTGATAAATCAAATTGGCCCCCACGTGATTTGTAACGTCATATACAAAATATAACTTTGGTTTATTGGTGTCATAGTAATCACAACGTCACGGCAACCATAGGATTGTTGTGTAAACAACTTAAATAACAAAACATTTTGGCATTATGACGTCATGATCTAATTGAAAAAAACGGGCCATGTGGGGGCCAGTGAGAGATCACGTGGGGGCCAATAACGTCACAACCAATTCGAATATTGCTTATTAAGCAGCTATAACGATCGTTAGAGTGAAATAGTTTTCACACTACTGATGAGAAAACATGTCCAAATACATATATCAAAAAATTATATTGATTCCTTTAGGTTAAAAATACCATTTCATATCTGCTTTAAGTTTTTATTTATATTTCCTTCTCTTACATCAAATCTTCTCAAAGTGGCAGAGTGATGAAGGTTATATAAGTTGAACATAAAGACTAATTATTTTATCACTAAATAAATTCGTATACTATCCATAAGACTCAAGGAGCATCAAATAGGATTCATGTCTCCCTTGAGGACTTCCTTCTGACAGTTTTCCTAAAATGATGGACGAGAAGTCGACACTCTAGGGGCCAAGACATCATAGTTATACACACGCACGTTGTCACCCTGTACGAACCAGATAACGGAAGTTAATAATGCCCAAAAGGCCATATTTCTTTTTTATGTGCAAGCGCTCTTTTTAACGTATTAATTGAAATAGAAAAAAGTTCTATTGGGAGCTGTGAACTACATTGTACAGGGTGGTTCAAATAACGTCCACATTTTAATCAAAAGAGTATGACATAACTTACGGGTTCTCCAAAGAGTTGTGGCTCCTTAAACTCAGTTTTAAAGGGTTTGCAAGGTCGTGTTTTTTCTATTATCCAAGGAAGGATATACAGAAGATCGAATATCAGATTTTTTCAAAAAGTTTTTTTCTAAATATTTCTTTTAAACCATGGGATAAACGGACAATCCTATGGTTTTTCAAAAATATCAATTATATCCACTCATGGATACAAATATCTTCACTCATTCGCTTTGCTCACTCATGAAGATATCAATATCCACTCACGGATATAAATGATATTTTTCAAAACCATAGGATATTCCTATATTATCGAATAATCTAAAATCGCAAGTATTGAGGCCAAACCAACAAAAATCACCATATTTTTATAAGTAGGAGCGTCAAGTACTATTCGAGCACATCTGCTTAGTGCTTAGATACAATACATTTAACATAATCATCAATATATTTTGTAATCAACATCCGGATCTTGACATCGATTTGTTTTATAATCGACATATTATGAGATATCCGACCTTAAAGCAGGTGGGTAGAAAAATACCGTATAGACTCATCATTCCGACGTCAGATTCGAAACAAAGGCAAATTACAAACATTAAAATGACATGAAACACCAGTTATGGGCTCAGTTTCATAAATTGGCCATTTCCTCATGATGGGATCCCAGATTCAAAGAGGAACGATGATCGCTGCAATACTGCAGATCAATAAAATCGCTCTCGCTTTGCAAGTTTAAGTCAAACAATATTTACAGGAAAGATTGTCCGCATTTTAGTGCCCCTTTTTATAAGGCTTTCATTAGCCCTGATTAAGTATAGCTTGAGATCATCAATGATATAAAATATACATTTCACTATCAGACATAATGTCAGAGTAACTATAAGAGAACTGATAAGGCATTAATAAGGAAAATGCCACGACCTGCCATTTGTTACAGACGCCGCACAGAACGTTAACTGCCGAACATCAACCGTCGATCGCCAAACATCGTTCACAAAAGTTGGAGAATATAACAATGTGTCACCCCTTCTGTTAAAATGGAAGATTCGCCGAAAACTAGGAACGAGTTCAATTTCTGAAAGTCTAGCTTATCGTCTGGATTCTTCTCTATACGTTTCTGACATTGAATCTCCCCATTTATCAAGACTTTAAAAGGCTCTTCAAAGTAAATCTCCGCGTCTAGATTCTAATCTTTAATTGATTTGATCTTGATGGATATTGTTTCATTATTTATTCCTAATTAAGTAGATACAAAGCTGTCTATTCTTTCAGCGATAGTAAATTAATCAGTGAAGACAGGTAAGATGCAACTTTGCAAACGTGAAGACGTTGCTACAGCGAAATTGTTGCCAAATTGAAAACGTTGCCAAAATGTGAGCGTTGCCAAAGTGAAAACGTTGCCATAGTGAAATTGTTGCCAAAGTGAAAACGTTGCCGAAGTGAAAACATTGTCAAAGTGAAAACGTTGCCAAAGTGAAAACTTGCAAAAATGAAAGCCAAAATGAAAATGTTGCCAAAGTGAAAACGTTACCAAAGTGTGAATGTTGCCAAAATGAAAGCGTTGCCAAAGGGTAAATGTTGCTAAAATGAAAACTTTGCAAAAGTAGAAACTCTGCCAAAGTTAATACGTTGCCACAGTGGAATTGTATCCAAAGTGAAAACGTCAATAAGAGGTGGTAATTTTAGTTTATGTGGTTCTATCAAAATAACAGTAGTACATTGAGGGTCGTAGTTACATAAACGATTTAAGTCCCCGTTTTAGTGTGCCTTTATTGACCCCGACTGTTTTTACAATCCCTCATATAATGATCATCGTAACAGATCACGGTCTTTGTGAGTTGTATAATAGATAAGCTCAATATCTTAAAGAATTATCTAACATGACATGATCTCGTTTTCTATATCCATCCACTAGATATAAACAAAATTAAAGGTTAAAAACAACGTATTAAACTAACTAAAATGTCCCTAGTTTGCTACCGATAAAATAAATTTTCAACATTGGGCTTTTCATTTTAGAAGGTTCATCATCCGAAAAGCTCAACGGATTATTCTCCACATCTCATTATCTAACCCTTAATCAAAATTATAACTCCGGAACCTATTTATCATGAAAAACAAATATTATGTGGTTCTGAGTTGTCCGATTACAGATTCATATGAACCAGATCGTGGCCGAAAGTGAGAGAATCAGAATTGTTTTTAAAGGCTTTTCATTGACTCCTCCAATTTATCAACACTTTTAAAGGCTCAACATTACCTTGCACGTAGAGTCGTTATAAACGTCAACTGAAGACGACACACTCTTTTAAGAAGCGAAGTCGAATGAATGAAACAGATAGCTCCTCATTGATTCTTCCTGTTTATTAATACTTTTAAAGGCTCCTCATTGAGTCTTTTCATCTATTAAGACCTTAAATGCTCCTCATTGACTCTTCCCATTTATTAAGACCTTAAATACTCCTCATTGACTCTTCCCATTTATTAAGACCTTAAATGCTCCTCATTGACTCTTCCCATTTATTAAGACCTTTAAATGCTCCCCATTGATTCTTCCCATTTATTAAGACTTTAAAATGCCCCTCATTGACTTTCCCATTCAATAAGCCTTTTAAATGCTCCTCATTGACTCGTCCCATTTATTAAGACCTTTAAATGCTCCTTATTGATTCTTCCCATTTATTAAGACCTTTAAATGCTCCTCATTGACTCTTCCCATTTATTAAGACTTTTAAAGGCTCCTCATAGACTCTTCCCATTTATTAAGACTTTTAAAGGCTCCTTATTGACTCTTCCCATTTATTAAGACTTAAATGCTCCTCATTGACTCTTCCCATTTATTAAGACCTTTAAATGCTCCTCTTTGACTCTTCCCATTTATTAAGACCTTTAAATGCTCCTCATTGACTCTTCCCATTTATTAAGACTTTTAAAGGCTCCTCATAGACTCTTCCCATTTATTAAGACTTTTAAAGGCTCCTCATAGACTCATCTCATTTATTAAGACTTTTAAATGCTCCTCATTGACCCTTCCTATTTGTCCAAAGGATTAAAAATCAAAATCATTGGAAATGATATATTGAATGTGATTCAGTTTAAAAAGTAAAAACAGGTCTCAGTTCCTTAACCGCCTATGTTAGGTGATCAATCTTGATTCACCTAAACGGCAAAAATGTTAAACGTAAATTGAAGTGCTATTTATTCTGTAGTGATCGGTAACAATTAATCATGTGAAGGAGAAAAAGAAGGGCCGCTGAGTATTCTCTACGTCATGTTTATTCACTTAAAGTCAAATGGACGTCTGGAAAATATGGCAAAAAGCACATGGGGTTTTATTCCTGTCATTTTTTATTCATGGTGCAGTTTTGGTTAAAGATGTGAATTGGTATTGCCGCCCGTTGGACTTTTATTTTGTATTTTTTCCGTCTCTGGAGCATGGTATGAAGTCAATGGCATTGAAATAAAAAAAATTGGAATTCAACCGAAAAAGTAAGCTTTTAATACGTAGCCCTGTTTATAGACTCCCGTAAGCCACGCAAAAATTTGTGTGATATTTTTCGATGATTTAAACGAAAGTTTAGTGTTTTTCTCTATTTCAGCAAACGAGCCTATGGTTGTTAAAATCGACCTGAACATCAGGAGCATGGGTCCTATTTCAGACACTGACATGGTAAGAAAATGTCCATTTAAATCATAGATGGGAGCATTTTGCTTTGTTTTGGGCTTTTGTCTTCAGTAAATTTATATGGTTCATCTGCCCATCATCCATGGGCATTATTAGGTATATATACCTAGTTGAAAAGAAACGACCATACACGTGAAATTGAATTCTTAATTTGATATTTAGTATATCTATAAAATCATATCCATTACTTTTGAATTGTCCCTCGCACATAATGAACGTTGATTGTATTGTATTGTATTGTATTGTATTGTATTGTATTGTCCTTTAATTCCTACTTTTAAGAAGATTTACAAAATCAAATGACAAAAAGTTATAATTTACTTATAAAATCGTTCTGCTTTTTTATCGCGGAGTTTCATAAAAGTATCCATTCAAACTTGTTTTAAACACCTTTATAGTCGATATCACCATGAGATTTTGCACAGATAAACTAAAGTCAATTTCCAACGCTCAATATTTTGATTTGTCAAACAATGTCAGGTGTTAATTTTGCAGAATAGTAATGTTGCAAAATTGTCTCACATTTTTTCGCATATTGCATGATAGCATTTGCATTTTGCGAAATGGTATATGTTTTATGGCACCATTTGTCAGAATAAGAAGACTACTCTATTTTACCAGTAGGCATATCAGATGGATTGCTACTTCCGGCAAACATGGACGGATTCTCGACTGAAGTTCCACGGTGGCGACATCCATCGGCTGATCGTGTCAATTAAAATGATGGAACAACTATGGAAGCCCGACACTGTCTTCTACAATGGTAAACGATCATATCTGCACACAGTGACGTCACCAAATAAATTCCTACGCATAGAGGAGGACGGCACTATGTATTACTCAATGAGGTACAACTACAATCCCCTACATAAGTTTGGCAACTGGTAGTTCGATTATCATTCGATAGCATACCAAGGCCTGACAGTGGATCCTTTTTTATTTTGTTCCTTAAACACAAAATTTCGGAAAATGACAAATTCGATGATTTGATATGTGATCCAAAAGGCGACTTCAAGTTGCGAAACTTATTGAGGGGAGGGGAGAGTTGTGTAGATTATACTTAAGTCATCGGTCAGTCCTCGTACGTGTATTTTTCATTTTGAATAGGATGATACTCCTGTTTATTTTATTCGGTATCTAATATTGAAAAATAAGAAGAAATTTCGGCCTTTGCTGTTAAAATAAACCAACTCGAATCTAGAGGGTTTTGTAAACAAAAATGGATACCTTGCCGTATATCTGGCTATCATTTAGTATTTATCTACATGTAAGATATCCCCTCTACTGATCGCAAGCATATGGGGAAGTAATTCCAAAAACAAACATGTTATCTTACGCTGGTATGAAGAACTAAATAAGCAACCAGAAACTCAATCTTGGAAGTTTCTCTCCTTCGGGAAGTCTTTAATCTATTCTAAATCTGAATTTAGATCTATATTTTGGAATCGGATTGCGGAATTTATTCCAAGATGATTCGGTATGATTTAGTAAGTTAATAGGGAGTATACCTATTACTTTCACAGCGAGCGACTCCGTTAAAGGCCAATTGCCTTTGATACGAGTAAGTTTGTCGACGGGATCACCTGTTGAAATCAACCTATAAGTGAGTGCCCTTTTAAAGCCAATCAGAAAATAAGTGAGATTTTTTAGATTCGCTAAATGATTTAAGGTAAACTGTATCATAGATTCCTCCGATGAAACAGCATTGAACTCAATTTCGTCATAAGATTCAAGGGCGTTGGTAAATGTAGATATGGGCTAAGCGAGGAAAATGCCTCTGAAATTTTACTGTAAAATATTTTCTAGATATTCCAAAACAGCAACAATATGCGACAATGTTTTATCTATTAACTCTCTCAAACTCTTAGCGGTATGTAACGTGGAGTCCAGATTCACGCGGAGCATCAAATCAACGCACATCCTTGTATCTTGCACAACGTAAATATTCTTTATTTTGTATCACAACAGTGAGATTCCGAGCCTCGCATTAACAAATTAAATATACCGCCAGGACTTCCAAGTCAGAGTGATTTTACAATGGTTTCGGAGATCATAAATGCGTCAATGATACGATTATAAAATCGACATAAAATCGGTGTTATAATATCAATAAAGATAGCTAGGTTTTATGTTTTAGCGGATCAAATTAAAGGCCGTGATTCGACGAAGATTTGTAAGATTATATGATCAGTTATTGAATTACTTAATCCCGATCAAGAGGTGCTATTTAATTTTACAAGATGTATGAATCCCAAATTGACTAATTTCACTTTGGCGAATTCGACAGAGACGGGCCGCAACAACAATTATTAACAAAAATTGTGTCTTCAAAAGTTTTATGTTTTTCCATTCATTACTAGAGAAATAACCTTCATGCTATACCTTTAATTTTCAATGGAAAATAGAAAGTTGATTTAATGATGTTTATGACTGCATATGGGAATATCCTTGGTGGATTAAGATTCACGGAATTTACAGTATTCATCTTAAAATGCAAAATTCTTCACCATATCATGGATCGTTTTTGAGAAAGAACCACATTGCTACTCGCGTATCTGTCCCTCAATTTCTTACCCTGTCCGTGAATGCTTTGTATCTATTTGCCTCAAATGTACCAGTATATATCGAGGCTTACTCTAACGACACATAAACTGGAGTATCATACACGATATAAAACAAAATGGTTTGGGAGTCACGTTTTGGCAAATTCCATCTTGGGAATATACAGACCCTTGTGTCACCCAATTCATTTGATAGTTATATTTTATTTCCATTATGGTGAAATTCCCTGCAATCTGATCGTGAAGAATATGTTCTGTATATCACTCGAATCATTGAATAACTTATAGAATGTGATTTTATGAAACATACAAAATTGAACTGAATTGAAAATAACTTCTGGGAGAGAATATGTATCAACCTTGCCTCGATCGATGTATACTCAGCCCTAAACACCCTGTAAATAATTCTTCAACGTTTACTCGCAATGATCTCCTCAACTATCGATTAAGCATGGTCTCTGGATTAACCCCAATTAGCGAAACAAAGAGTCGATGACTAAAACAAATTCAAATTCAATCCAATGTAAATATCGCATGAAATAAAAGTTATGACTATTGTTACGTTATTTTACCCTATACGGAACCCATTAAACAGTTTAATTGATTGCGGTCGAAAATGTTTACAAAAGGGCTTGAATTACTGCGGATTGTGTTAATGTCTCGTCTGTTAATGTCTGTTGGTACCCTTTGCATTCGTTTGACTTCACTTCTTAAAAGAGAGCTTCGTCTTGTAGTTTAACTAGACTCTGCGTGCAGGCTTCGTCTTGTAGTTTAACTAGACTCTGCGTGCAGGCTAGGGTAGTCTGTTTGAGTTCATTATCTATAAAACTACTAAGTGCCGTCGCATCTTCACATTTTCTAGTTACTCGGCTCCCTCCGAACAAAGTGAATGAATGCCGAGCGTACGAAGTTGACATCAGATTGTTTATTAATAGATAGTGTATGTTTTAGTCGATTTAGGCATCATATTTTAGAAAATGGGAAACCAATATATACGAGTACACAAGAAAAAAGTTCAGGTGTCAGACTAAATCTCTCTATGCCCGGCAAAGTGCAAAATTGTTTGAAGATATCAAATAGACTATGTCTTTTAGTACATAGCAATTAGTTGGGTCTGGAACTTTGGAACCAAAGCTGGAACTAAAATAATGTTGTTTGTTTGCGTAATTCAATATAAGCGCTATACAATCAGTTACTTAACGCTATTGTATAAAAAGGGTATCTGAACGATATTGTATTAAAGTACGTTCTAAAGTGAAAATTAAGTAATGCGATTTGTAACAAGGAACAGATGTTACTACTTCTCAATCTCCATTTGAATTAAGTCTATGAGAACTTCACTGTGAATGAGAATAGCTTCATTAAAAGCCCAAATGAGACATGGGCTAGATTAAGCTTGTCTTAAAGCGATTGCGCTAATCGATGATGTGAAACGCCGGATTTACAGGAGTTGAAAAATATGAGGAATGTCTTCTGTGACGATTTGTGGTATTGCGTGATCCTATAAACCTAATTGTGCATGTTCGATCACATCTCAATTGATCAATTTCCCATATGAAACCCCAATGAAATCCTCGCCAAGGGTGCTTCATAATACTTTGACTGACAGCCTTTAAAATATTTACGATGAAGTACTCCCTCGGTATATGGATCTACGTAGATGTGTCCAAAATTGCACTCGATATAATTACCTCTGTTCAACTCGAAGAATCGGATGAACGACATGCTGTTTTTATAGCCATGAGTGGGCCATTTTGGCACATTTGGGCAAACCTTTGAATCGAATTATATCAGATTGTTAGTCAGATCAGAACAAGTCCGGCTTTATTTATAGACTATAGAGAGACTAATTTGACTCGCAGCTAAGTTCCAGGGCTTAAAAACTCAGTTTGGTTATATTTCAGTAACCTTAATTCATTCTTGAGCTAAAAAAAACTGTTGTCAGTTTTGGACATTTTAGAGTAGCGACACTGGTATTAAAAAGATGCGTCGTCCCTGCTTCTGTCCCCATTGTCATTTGAAAGGAACCATCTTAGAATTTGGCTTACAGCTATGTGATTCACTTGTCAATCTTTCTGTATTGATCTAATCCAATTTGGCATTATCAATCAGCTCTTTGATTTCATTTCTAATTTATTGTGTGCTTGGATTACTGATCTATTTAGTTAGATTGGTTTGGTGCGCACTCTACACCAACTGGGTACCTAATTAAACATGTCCTTGCGTTTGCGGAGCAAGATGGCCGCTCGAAGAATACGACGTTCATACGTGTATTTTCTCGTTTTAGTAGCTATATCTTGTAACGGATTTAGAGAAAGAATAGCTAAATTGCCCAGATGTGACTACAAGAGGGGGGGGGGGGTCGGAGATGAAACTATGAAACGTGAGCCCCACCATCTTGTTTCCTACCTTGCGCGCAGAGTCTAGTTATAAACCGAAGACGAAGCTGTCTTTTAAGAAGTAAAGTCGAACAAATGCAAATGGTATTCGTTTCCTGTCTTGTGGATTCATTTGGGAAATGAACAGCTAGCGGAGTTTAGTGAAACGTCTTCATTTATTAGTGAAAAATATTTGATTAAGGAAATCACATAACATAAATGAATAACATTTTCGAAATACGATTATTCTTATCTTATTTTATTAGTCGTACTTGTAGTATCTTTCATGGAGTGACATTGTAACATTGTAATACTAGATACACTGGCGGATCCAGAATCTACCAAGGAAGGGGGAGGGGGCGCATTTCAAGTCAGGGTAAAAAAAATCCGCGCGGAAAGACGTTTTGGGGCCCCTAAAACCCCAGCGCCCCCTGAATCCGCCAGTGATATATATAGATGTCAAATCACAATGGAGTTCAATTTAACAAAAAGCTCCTTTGCATTATCAGGAATATGAAAAGTATTGGAAATAAAAACAGTTTCTCAGAACTTTGTTTTAAATGCAATGTTTATTTATTATAAGTTGTAAAACTACTTTTAGATAAATAACACTTGACAAAGATTAGATATATATTATCTTTATAAAACGACGCGGGTGTTTCTGTCACACTCCCCTTCATAAGTTTGGCCACAGGAAAACACCCGGTTGCCAAACTTATGGAGGGGAGTGTAGCTGTAAAAAGTGATTAATGAATTAAGTGATAATAAACTTTATTATATCACTATCTAGCTAGCGACAGTATGATTGGTCAAAACCGGGTCACATGTCGTGGGATATCTGGCGATATTCAATGGCAATGCTAATCAGATAAGACAACCGTGAGATATCTAGCGATATCCCACGCTCCCGGGAATTTTCAAAGAATTTGTTTTCGTTCAGTGTAAATAATTTAGTTCAGTGTAAGTCAAATGGCAGACGAACCGAGTAGATTCGTAAGAATATCTGAAGACTTAATGACTTAATAATATTAGGGATGTTTAGCTAGACAGTGATATAATAAAACAAATATTTCACTCTATTTTCGGTGAATACCTGTAGCACTTTCACAAGGTGATATTCCACTTGCCCTTCGGGCTTCGTGGAATATCACTTGTGAAAGATGTACAGGTATTCACCTCAATAGAGTGAAATATTTGCTCAATATTCACTCTACTATACCTTGCATTTGGTGTTAATGAGCAACCCATTTGGCTTATCAGTAATTTTTTTAAAAATATTTATTCAAAAACATAAACGCAAAATACATAAACACAAACAATACTTGAATCAATAAAACTATGCAAAACGGAAATATACATTATATCCTGGATTAGAATTTATACAATAGTAAAATAGGATTTTCACAGCATTATATACTCTATCAAAATTTTGATCCTTATACAATAGTAAAGGTCCAGAAAATCCATTCAATCTTAGTAAGCAGCAAAGGCATTTGTAATTTTCTTAAAATCATGAGCAATATTTACTTTTCCTTGCAGTTTAAAAATGTGTTCATAAATATTTAATTTAGATGCTATTTTCGATTTAAAATTTGCTTGTTTATATTGAGTTGGATTGTCTGAGTTTTTTGTCCAAATTTCATGAATACATTTCATCAATATTGTGTAAAGCAACATTCTAAATTCTAATTTGCTGTTCATGCTTTGGTACCCCAGAAGTATATTTTTCCAAGTAATATCCACCTTTAGTGTTTCACTTAGAATATTCCATAGATTTTTAATTAACACACAATCATATAATAAATGTCTAATGTCTTGTACAACATTACACTCACTACATTCTTTTGGTGTATTCATATTCCACTTATTCACCAGTTTTCCGCAGGCTAAGAAATTATGTAATAGTTTAAAGTTAAATTCTGATAACTTTTGGCATTCAATATCTTTTATCTTGTTTTTGTATATATTTCTAAAAGTGATTCTATCGTTCTGAATATTGAAGGATTTTGTCCAATCTGCTTCCATCTTTGGTCTAATTAATTTATCTTTCAATAGGATTTTATAAAAGAACTTTGAACTTAATTTCTCAAGGTTTTCATATTTGTCATTTCTAAATAGGAAAGAGTTTGAATGCCTTTTGTTAGCATATTTCATACTTTGTTTACTCTCATATTTAATATTGTGCAAAACAAGTCTAATTTTTAAATATTCGGTCATCCAATTTTGCTTATTTTTTAATCTTAACAAAACAGTTTTCTCATCAATGAGATTATTTCTCTCGTCAAAAAAGTCCTTGACATAAATAAAACCTGCATTTATCCAATTTTTCATGTACAAAGTTTCTTTCCTACACAAAAACCGTTTGTTTAAGCATAAAACTTCTGTTCCAGGATGTTTATTTTTCTCTATTTCCTTACATCTATTGTATGCACAAAAGACATGTTTGTAGAACATAGTGATCTAAAATCTTAACATTTTCGTCAAAATTTGTTTTGTAAAAATCGTTTATTGTAAAACCAAGCTTATTTATGATATATTCTGAAATTATTTTAACCGATGTGTTTGTTGTTTTTATACGAGCTAGGTGCCCATGCAGCTTTTAAAGCATCAATTTTACATTGAATGTCTACCAGATTAATCCCCCCATCAAGTATATTTCCAATTAAAGTATTTCGTTTTACCCAATCCTTTTTCCATAGAAAACCGAAAATAATTTCATTGATTCTTTTAACAATATCATCGGGTACATCTAGAATACTTAAATTGTACACTAATTTTGAAATTCCAAGAGTGTTAATAACATGTGCTTTGCCAAAGAGGGTCAGTTTTCTTTTTTTCCATGATTCAAAAAGTTTTTCAAAATTGTTGATCTTGTTGTCCCAGTTTTTTTCTTTGCACAAAGTTTTGTCATTTCCAATATATATTCCCAGAAATTTTACAGGTTCTACTCCAAAATGAATATTTTCATATTGATGTCCATTACCTTTTAAGTTACCTAACCATATTCCCTCAGTTTTGTCCATATTTAAATTAAGTCCAGATATTTCAGAATAAATATTTATTTATTTAAGTGCTTTGCGAATAGATTCTTTAGTTGACAATGTGAGGGTGGTATCATCTGCATGTTGAATTACTTTTATTTCTTTTTTGTCAATTTTAATTCTTTTAATTTTGTAATTTTTTCTCAGCTTATCTGTAATGATTATGTGATTTTTTTGTGTGTTTGTTCCTTATGAATGGTTTATTGGATGACTGTTAGGTAGTAATAAGTACTTTCAAAAATATATTAAACAATACAATTAGACAAACAGAATATCTTATGCATTTCTAGTGGTTAGGTATAGCAGAGTGATATTGAGGCCCCATTACTGTAACATAACATGCATGGGTTTGATAGACAGGTCCTCAATAAAATGGTGAATATATGGATTCCAAAGAAGACACGTCAAAAATGTGACAGACTGTCTTATGTTAGATGAGTGAACAATACCTATAAGGTTTCTGTTGCAATTGACATTCTAGTTTATTTAGCCTTCCATATAGTGGGTTGATATTTTATGGAGACCTTGACAAAAAATGATCTCGTTATTGATTCGTCCTTCACCATAGCCGTAGGCAGCGGGGGTTCGGTGGGTTCGAACGAACCCCCGGTCAGGATTTCCCAAAATATCATTTTGCGGGAAAATGCATATATCCAGAAACTTTAAATTACTGTGCTATTTGAAAACTGCATATGAGCAGTAAATGAATTGATATAAATGTTATGGTGAACACGAGAGCCTTATTTTATTAAAAACATGTCATATTGAAATTACACTTCCCTCAAAACGTTTGGCAACCTTGGGCACGGGGTGAGTTTTAAAGGCAAGACACCAGAGCATGAGATTTTACATTTAGAAATAACAATAATTTCTAACAATTAACTTAAAGGCTGCTTCTTCTCGGACAAAATAACCCATCTTGGGCAATGGCTAAGTCAGTGCTTCGTAGGAATTTTGTTTTAAGCCAGTTCTGGTCCAATACGAAGTTATTGAAGCCGTTTATCGAAAACAATGCAGACGTTATTCCAACATTGACGAATAAATATCTGGAATAGTCGTAAGTGTAGGCCTACATCTCTGTTTTGTTTTATTTAAATTAAAATTTAGAATATTTCTTGGGACGTCCATATAGGGCTGGCAAGTCCCCGAAACCAATTGCGTTAAACAATTAAAAACGTTGCGAAATGAATTATTTAAAAGCGTAATCATTTATAAACACAAGTATTTGTTCAAATTTATTCATTCTTTCATTTGTTCAGTATTTATTTACCCATCACTTTTCCAAAGAAAAATCAATCATTGCAAAAAATGATTTTATTTTTTCAGATACACTCCACTCATCTAAGAGATTGTATAGAATTCAAATTGTTATCGTTCCAGTTAACTTGCTCTCCATTTTTATGTTAATGTCATGGTATATTTAGCGAATAAATTACATAATAAAAAACATATGGTATTAATCTTCAAATAATGAAGGCCTAATTTGTTATCAAGCCGTCTGAACTTAACAAAATACGTTTTATATTCGAACAGTCGCTTGTATTTATATATGATTTATATCCACCAAAACGTTTTTATTATCAGCAGTTGATCTGCTCCGGGGGAGTAACCACTGAGCTCTGGGGACGTCCAAAGAAATATTTTTAACTTTTTAAAACAATATAACCGAGACCCACTTCCTTGAATAATAGATATTTTCATCAGTAATACCATACCTGCCTACCGTATTTTTACGGGAATCTACCGTAAAATTTTCGTTTTCCGTAAAAAAATGACAAACTACCGTAAAAATTACCATTTTTCCCGTAAAAACGACCGTAAAAAATCAACCGTAATTTTACCGAAATCTACCGTAAAATATTTTATGAAAGAGTTCCATGAATGCTGTGTTAGAAAAACATACTTAATTATCTATTCATTGAAGTGTGTCAAAATCTACCCCAAATCAGTTTTTTAATCTACCGCAAAAAGTACCACATTTTTTCAAAATGTTCCGCAAAAACTACCGCATTTTTTAATCTACCGTAAGACTAGGTCGCATTTTTCAAAATCTTCCGCAAAACTACAGTTTTTTTTCAAAAATCTACCGCAAAAACGTCCGCATTTTTTCAAAATCTACCGTAAAACTACCGCATTTTTCAAAATCTTCCGCAAAACTACCGTTTTTTCAAACATCTACCGCAAAAACGACCATATTTTTCAAACTCTACTGAAAAACTACCGCACTTTTTCAAAATCTACCGTAAAACTACTGCATTTTTTTAAAAAATCCGAAAAAGTACCGTTTTTTTCTAAAATCTACCGCAAAACTACCAATTTTTCAAAATCTCCCGTGAAACTACTGCATTTTTGTCGAAAAATACCGCAAAAACTACCACATTTTGAAAAATTTACCGCAAAAATAATGGTGGATTCGGGGCAAATCAGATTTCAGGATATGTATTCAGTAAAAGATTTACCGAAATATATTTTGATGCAGAAAATTCACCGAAGTTGTCTGACTTTTTTGCACGTTGCCGTACAAAGCTACAGGGTCATTTTTGAAAATCATTTTTACGTACTGTGTTATTTCACTGGGAGAGGTTTCTTGATAAAGCCTATTACTTTCAGACTTTGCTTAACGTAAATAGAGACATCATTTTATAAAAATAAAATTCAAATTCAATTGTGGACTTAAGCTAATGAAGGTATTAATATGAATTATATTTCCCCTCCCAAAATAGTTTTTTCTTTACAAATTATGCATATAAGAATTTAAACTTAAAGATGCTTAATACATAATCCAATTTAATGGGTTAGTTACTAGGATTGCCAAACTTTTGGAGGGAGTGTAATTGTACAAATTGCATTATTTGAGGAACCCTAATGACGGGGGGAGGTTGTGAATAACATAAAAATAGAACCCCCGGTCACCAAATCCTGGCTACGCCACTGCTTCACATAGTTCACTCACGGGGCTTTACTTTGCGTAGAGGAGGGAAAATCCCAGAGTTCAGAGATGACATCCTAATTACCTCCCTTGCTTACCACCTTCGTTTGTCACAAAATGTCTAAAGTCACCTGAGCTCCCTGTTCTTGAATTTTACAAAATTGAACCAGAAGTAAAAACATTTTAAAGCTCTTTTCTTCCATCTAATGATAAGTATATAATGGGGTACCCATTACCCCTGGCTACGCCTAGGGAGGGGGAATTGGGATGCATCTAAATCCTAGATCTACAGCGTATCCTTGCGTTGATAACGGTGATAAGCAAAACCATCCATGATTCACTTTACATTAACATATTTTGTAGATTGACAATTAAAGCAACTTGCCCCATGCATCTCGAAAAGTTTCCCATGGATATGCAATCTTGCCCACTGAGGGTCGGCAGCTTTGCCTACACACAGGAGGAAGTGACGTACGTGTGGAAGAATGGGAACAGCTCAGTGAAAGTGTCACCTGACGTCCAGATGTCACAATTTAACCTGAAATCTATCCCTAGTGGCAATGAAACATTGTTTATTAGTAGTAAAGGTAGGTTGGCTGTTTGAAGAATGAAATAATCAGTGTGCTCTGATAGGAGCTATTAACTTAAAAAACATTGAAACGGTAATGAATTTTACGAAAGATGCAATCATTTAAAATTATTTTGAAATGGGAAAAGATATAAAAGCGCCTCAAAAAATATATTATTGATTCATGATATACGATTTCAGGCCTGTAGCCAGAATTTTCCAAGGGGGGGGGGGGGGGTTCGTTTTTCTAAAAAATTCTAGGGGGCTTCACTTTGGCAAACATGGCCAAAAATCACTCAAAAATTAGTCAGAATGGTGAAAAAATGCATGATTTTGAAAGAAATTTTGGCCAGGAACCCCCCGAACCCCCCCTGGCTACGGGCCTGGATTTGAATAAGTTTTATACCCAGTCGAAATATGGCTATGGATTAAGCATTCTTACTCCGATTGCTCTACCCCATGGGTAACATTAAGCAATGTTTCTATCTTATTAAAAGGTTTACAAAAACGTGTTTAATTTCTAACACAGACCAAGAACAGACAAAACCTAATACTCAAACGTCTCCTTTGTATACAGATCATCATTTCATAGCATAGGCTTATAATTAGGAACATGTATAATTTAATGCAAAATCGAAGTTTGCCCAATCGGAGTCTCTGAGTTCCTAAAGAAGACTCAAATTCAGTATTTTATACATGTTCCCGGGCCTATGTTTTATTGTGCTGAAATGTGTACCTATAACACTATTTTATTGTCATCGCAGGATATTTCTCCGTATTATGGTGTACCTTTGACCTAGAAAGGCACATGGGTTACTTCCTCATTAATGTCTATTTTCCCTGTGGTCTACTCGTCATCATCTCGTGGGTCTCATTCTGGATTAACAGAGAAGCAACGTCTGACAGGATAGCATTGGGTATGGAATTATTGCCTTCAGCTTGAGGAAATAAAAATATGGATTTGTCAAAATCAAACACATAAAGCATATTTTATCGTGATCATATTGGTATTTAATGATGGTCATTTGCATATAATGATGACCATTGGCAGAGCTGGTACTATAAGTTAATATCATCAACGAAAGTGTGAGATGACGAATTAAGAAACTATTTAAATTACATGCATCTTCTCGGACTTATCCCCAAATTCCTGCATGCTTATACTGTTGTATATTGGCTTGTATCCTTTGACGGACACATTTGCGATTTGTTTCCAACTTTGACTAAGGTAGCGTTCGCGAATTCAACTGACAGCTGATGGATTTACCTACTATTTGAAGGCCAATTATTAAATATGAATAGAACCTGAGTAAATGAATTTGTCTTTAAAAGTAAGTTAAACCGGCAGCCGGTAATTGCATGAATACTACCCAAATCAATAGTTTGAAAGACCACCAGACCTTATAAGTAAAACATGTGTATAGTGAACATCATCAATAGAGCAAGGCACGGAGTTCAAATTACTATTTTCATTTTAGGTGTCACTACGATTCTCACAATGGCGTTCCTTGGTATCGACAATAAAAAGGACTTACCCAAAGTCTCCTATTCCACGGCACTTGATTGGTTCGTGGCTATCTGCTTTGCCTTTGTCCTTGCGACGATTGTCGAATTCTCCGGAGTCCATTATTTCACGAAACACGGATCTGGAGAACACGATGATATTAACCTCGAGTATGAAGAAGGGGAGGATGAAGAAGACTTCGATGGGGTAGGTATACTTACAATACAGGGGACCTAAAATGTTGCAATCATCTCCCAAGCATTAAAGCAAGTGGGCGCAGCACCCACCTGAGATTTTGAAAACTGACTTGCACCACCTCTATTTGTACCCATTTAAGAAGGAGAAAAATCTAGAAAAATGGGCATGATTTGACCAATTTTGGTCTCAATTGTGAACATGAGAAATTTGAACCCGCTTGAGAAAAAATCCTGTGAAGAAAACTGTCGGGTCCGTCTTTTATTTAGATAGATAGCAATTTGTTTTAAAGAGATTATACCCTTGTAGGCGATTCGATTAAGAAGATTCTTAATAAACTGGTTTTGTCAAAATTTCTAATTAAGGTAGTTGTATACACTACAGGCAATTAATGGCTTCATACTATAGCGTAGGAATTATGATTGACGAGTGTTCAGATTTGGGACATATACAATATACATTGAACGTGATATCCCACTTTTGAAAATGAGTTTTTACTTTATGTTGATACATCATATTGATGGATTTAATGAATTATAGTCAGTTATGGCATATTTGTAATTTATTTTTGCACACTTTGGTACATAAGTAGCTAATGGTTAGACAGAAAATTTTCTATTTCGTTTTCTTAAAATTAACTTTCTTATTACACTTTCCAGTATGGAAAATTTGAAAAAATCTTGTCCCTGCTCTCCTATTTCATGGGGATAAAAATGTTTTCTTAAAATTAAACAAAAAAGTCATCAGCTTTCTTGTTTGAATATGAAGCATACTTATGTCATGGTCATTTTAATATAAAAAAATACATACACTTTATCCAAAACAATTATTGTTAGCCTTGCGGAAAAAAATTAGCCTTCCCACCCCTGCTGGGACTCGAACCCAGAATCCCCGGTTTAGGAGACCGATGCCTTATCCATTAGGCCACAGGGGCTGATGTGTCAACTTGCTAGGAAATCACCATATCTAAAATTTGGTCATCAGTTCAATGAAAGGCGCACAATCAAAACCCCATGCTGTATAATCAAAACATAATATTGCAACCGCCGATTTAGCCATGGGGTTTCAATACTAGAAGGGTATGCAACTCTATGTAATAAACATGAGACCTTCAAAATGAGCAATGCCATGCTTCCCTTTTATGGTAATATTTAGTCATGAACTATCAAGATGTTCTCTTCTAGTATTGCACTGTCTCGTGGGTAATAATTCAAGAACACATTCCAAAAACATAATTTGTGGAAAAATGTTCACTTTCTTTTTTTGCCATAATTATGATAAATTCCGTTTTATTATTAAATTAAATCAACATGTATGTTGATAATCGTGTTTTTATTTTTGAGTTATTCTTTAAATCATCCCTAAAAAGTAAAAAATAAGATTTTCTTGGAATAGTGTACATTCTCCCAAAAACCCAAAAGGCAATACTTATGTATGAAATATGGGAAGTTGCCTACCCTTCTAGTTGAAAGCCCATGATGTAGCTAACCAGTGCCTGGATGGGTATAATTTTCTAGTACGTACCTCATCTATAGCCCAATAGACCCCAATTTTTGTCTATCGCCTTAACCACTCGGCCACGACTGCATAAAATGACCTAGGTCTGATTAATAAATGTATTAATCATTTGAATCTTGTCTTTTCATATTTTAAAATATGAAAAGAAAAATGATAACGCAGTCGGCAGGGTTGATCATTTGAATGTTGTCTATTCATATTTTGAAAAGCAAGTGACTGAAAATTCGTTTTCAAAATGATCGTTTTTGAAATGGTAACGCAGTCGGAAGAATTCGAACCTGCGCGGGGAGACCCCAATAAATTTCTAGTCTATCGCCTTAACCACTCGGCCACGACTCCATATGATGACCTATGTCTGATTAATAAATGTATTATGTTACAGTATTATATTATATTATATTCACATTAAGTTTATCAATATGCATATACTGTAACTGATCTTCATTAGAGATCTTAGGTCAAGTCAAGGTCACAATGACATTATATTGTGTATCTTGTAAACATAACTGAACTGAATGACTCATTAACTCTTGGCCTTCTAGAAAGTACTGGAACTGTAATCATTTAATCAAGATTGAATCATGTGACTTAAGATGTCCAATCAGTGTTATTTTCTAGAAAACGTAACTTCTTGAAGCATCTGGACTATGCCTTTGCACTATATAATGAGAGAGCTGATTTGGGCTGTCAGCAGAATTTCAAAGTTTATCAAAGGACATCTTCTTAGCAGAAAATTACAGACACCTACTTTGGGAACATTTATAACAGTGCAAACATACAACCTGAGGACTTTATATGGACATATATTATAACACACACTATATAGGGATTATCATATACATTCGTGGATTATCATAAACATTTGTGGATTATCATCAAACATTTGTGGATTATCATCAAACATTATTGGATACGAACATTATAGGATTACAACAAACATTATTGGATTATTACAAACATTGGAGCATTATTAACGATTATTGAAACGCTTCGTGATCTGGAACATTCTCAAGGATATTTATCGACATCAAGAGACAGGCGTATCATTTCTCTACATCTACGTATCATAAGTATTGACTTTTATATATTATTGTCATCGCATTTAGTTTTCAAAAATATATTACTGTACATTGTTATATTTTAATTGCTGTTTTTACTTTCTGTTATTTTCGAACGTAACAGAAATTGGGGGCTTGTCCGGGATACAACTACAACAAGCACAAATTCAAATATTTCAAAATCTAAAACTTGCACATTTAAATTGTGAAGACAGCAATTAATTGAAAATGAGTTTTGAGGTTGAGACATTTTTAGAAGCGCCCTCTTTGGAGGAATTTGATGATTTAAAGAAAACTGAACTTCTGGCAATTGCAAAACATGTTGGGCTATCAGTCAAAAGCTCATACAAAAAGGATACAATTAAAAACTTTGTACTTCAATATTTGGTCGCAGAATCACTTCTGCCTGAGCAGCCAGCCCAGCATGTTGAGCATGTTGATCCTATTAAGCTCAAAGAACTTGAATTGAGAGAAAAAGAGTTAGAAATTCAAAAAGAAAGAGAAATTAGAGAATTGAAAGAAAAAGAGTTAGAAATTCAAAAAGAAAGAGAAATTAGAGAATTGAGAGAGAAAGAATTGCAAATGCAAAATGAAAGAGAAAAAAGAGAAAATGAAAGACAAATGAGAGAACAAGAAATTCAAAGAGAAATTGAATTGAAACGTCTTGAGATAGAAGCTCAATCCAAAACTGATGAACATGCTACTATGCATCAACATTTTGAAAATAGGTTTGACGCTTCAAAATTTCTCAAATTTGTACCTAAATTTCAAGAGAAAAATGTTGATAAATACTTTACACATTTTGAAAAAGTCGCTCAGAGCCTAGACTGGCCTAAATCTGCATGGCCAGTTATGCTTCAGAGTGTATTCATTGGTAAAGCAAGTGAAATATTTGCCTCTCTCTCAGCAGAAGTATGCTCTGATTATGACCTTATTAAAAATGCGATTCTTAAAGCTTATGAACTAGTGCCAGAAGCTTACAGACAAAAATTTAGAAATGCCCACAAGCAGAGTGACCAAACCCATGTTGAGTTTGCTAGAGAGCAAGAGCAGCTTTTTGACAGGTGGCTTGTCTCTAAAGATGTATCTGAAGAGTTTAAAAAGCTCAGAGAGCTTATGCTAATAGAACAATTTAAAAACTGTGTTCAGTATCACATTAGAACTTACTTAGATGAACACAAGGTAGAAACTTTAAGTCAAGCTGCCACCCTGTCTGATGATTATGCTCTTACTCATAAGGGTAGTTTTATCAAAGGTAATCCTAACTCAAACTTTAGAGGTTATCAGGGTAACAAACCTTCATATGACTCTAAATCAAATCAGTACTCATCATCAAATACATCAAACAAAGCAAAAGACCAGTCTAATTCATCACAGAGTTCTAGCTCAAAATCAGATCAATCAAATTCTTCAGGTCCAAAATCAAATGTCACCTGTAACTATTGTAAAAAGCCTGGTCATCTTATTTCTGAATGCTATAGGATTAAGAATAGAAGAGAGATGTCTGGTTCTGCTCATTCAAATGGTTGTGCTACAGTTCCCATTTCAAGAAAGCCCATTGTTTGGGATTCATATACTCATACTGAGAAATCAACTCATAGTGATATTATGGAGGATTATAAGCCTTTCATGTCAGAAGGATCTGTGTCACTGTCATGTGACGGTACCTATTCTAAGCCAATTAAGATTCTCAGAGACACGGGTGCATCTCAGACTTTGTTGTTAGAAGGTGTCCTTCCTTTATCTGAGGAGTCATTCACAGGTACCCATATTTTGATGCAAGGCATAGAATTAGGTTTTACTAAAGTTCCCCTCCATCGTATTCATATCACATCAGAGTTAGTCAAAGGGCCAGTTATTGTTGGTGTTAGGCCACAACTTCCTGTTGAAGGAGTCGCATTGCTTTTAGGCAATGATTTAGCTGGGGGTAAGGTATCATTAGACCCCATTGTTTCTGATCAGCCTTGTTCTATTGAGGATTCTGTCCAAGAGGACTCTGATATATATCCTGCTTGTGCTGTTACTAGGGCTATGGCTAAAAAGTTAGCTAATAGCGGGGATTCTTCTGTGGGAGATGACTTTGATAGTGGGTTTTTAAGCTCCTTGTTTGATGATGAATGTCACTCACCACTTGTTAAAGATGGTCCTTATCCTATTTTAAAGGCAAATTCTTCATTGAAACAGCCTTCTGTTCAAGCCAAGCAGTCATCTATTGAGGCAAATTATTCATTGAAAAAGCCTATTGCCAGAGGTGATTCACCTTCTGAGCAGGATCACTATTTTAATGCGGTTTCGCCCGCTCTTGCTAGTCCTGATGAAGTTCCATCTTCTTCTGCTAGTGTTCATGAGGTTTCATCCCCTCCTTGTTCTGAGGTTACATCCTCTTCTAGTTCTGAGGTTTCATCCTCTATTTCTGATAGTGATTCTTTGAAAAATGATCCTCATTCTAAACACATGTTAATTTATGAACAAGAGCATGATCCATCACTCATTGATCTTCATAAAAGATGTCTTACTATTGATGAAGCTGACAAGGTCCCTGTTTGTTTCTACAAAAAGGATGGCATATTAATGCGAAAGTGGAGACCTCCTGAAGCTTCCCCTGAAGATGATTGGACAATTGTACATCAAATTGTTGTCCCCAAATCGTATCATAAGGAAATCTTGAGTCTAGCTCATGATTCTCCCATGGCAGGTCATTTAGGAGTAACCAAAACATACCATAAAATACTCAATCATTTCTATTGGCCCAAATTAAAACAAGATGTCCAAGAGTATTGTAGGTCTTGTCATACATGTCAAATGGTAGGGAAACCTAACCAGAAAATTCCAACTGCTCCTTTACACCCTATACCTGCATTCGATGAACCATTTAGTAAGGTTCTTATTGACTGTGTTGGTCCATTACCAAAAACAAAATCTGGTAATCAATATTTACTCACTATTCTCTGTATGGCCACACGGTTTCCAGAAGCGATTCCACTTAGAAATATCAAAGCCAAAAACATAGTGAAATCACTCATCAAATTTTTCACCTTAGTTGGACTACCAAAAGATCTCCAGTCTGATCAGGGCTCAAATTTCATGTCAGGCTTATTCCAACAAGTCATGGATACCTTGGGTATCAAACAGTGTAAGTCAAGTGCCTATCACCCAGAGTCTCAAGGAGCTCTAGAGCGTTACCATCAGACGCTTAAGACCATGATCAGAGCTTTCTGTTTTGAATATGAGAAAGACTGGGATGAGGGCATACCCTTGCTTCTGTTTGCTACCAGGGAGGCTAAGCAAGAATCATTAGGGTTCAGTCCATTTGAGCTGGTATTTGGTCATTCTGTGCGTGGTCCACTTAAATTGCTCAAAGAAAAGTGGCTGTCAGAAACTGAAAAGTTTAATCTGCTGAACTATGTCACCGGGTTTAAAGAGCGCCTATCAAAGGCTTGTGAAATAGCCAAAGAAAATTTGCTAAATAGCCAAGATAAAATGAAAACTTGGTATGACAGAAAAGTCAAAGAAAGATCTTTCCAGCCAGGTGACAAAGTTCTTATATTGCTGCCACTTCAGACAAATCCATTACAGGCAAAATTCTATGGTCCTTATGTAGTGGATTCCAAGGTCAATGACCTCAATTATATTGTCAAAACTCCAGATAGGCGCAAAGAAACACAACTGTGTCACATCAATATGATGAAAAGGTACTTTGAGCCAGACAAAGAGCCTGGCTCAGTTAAACCTGTAGTCACTTTGGCACCTGCCCTTGTAAAAGAAACTGATCTACAAGATTCAGATGATATCACTTATACTGATTTAGACTATGAAGATATCAAAGGTTTGTCTAGGTTAAAGAACTCTGAAGTATTATCAAATCTAGATCATAAATTGCACCATGTGACAAATGATCAAAAACAGCAAGTCACAAAATTAATTCATGAGTTCACTGATATCTTCTCTGATGTACCGACTAAGACATCTATAGCTTATCATGATGTTGAAGTCCAAGATGTAACCCCTATTAAGCAACATGCTTATAGAGTTAATCCATCAAAATCTGAAGATTTGAGAGCTGAGGTCAATTATATGTTAGAAAATGACATAATTGAAAAGAGCAATAGCCCATGGAGTTCACCTGCTTTCATTGTTCCAAAATCAAATGGTGGACGTAGGCTAGTGGTTAATTATATCAAGGTGAATCGAGTAACAAAGACCGATTCTTATCCAATACCACGAATTGACGACTGCATTGACAAAATTGGAACTGCTAAATATGTCAGTAAATTTGATCTCCTCAAAGGATTCCTAGGGGTTCCATTAACTGAAAGAGCAAAACAGGTATCTGCCTTTGTTACTCCTGATGGTTTGTACCAATTTAAAGTTATGCCATTTGGTATGAAAAATGCACCTGCCACATTTCAAAGAATGATGAATGGCTTATTAGCAGATCTTAAAAACACTGGTGTCTACATCGATGATGTAATTGTGTATTCTGACACTTTTGATGAACATATGTGTTTGCTGCGTAAGTTGTTTGAAAGAATCTCTCTAGCCAACTTAACCATCAATTTAGCTAAGAGTGAATTTTGTAAAGCCACAGTTGAATATCTGGGCCATGTGGTAGGTCAAGGACAGGTCAAACCAGTGAGTGCCAAAGTGGAATCAATTACACAACTCCCAGCTCCTACTAACAAGAAAGAATTAATGAGAAGTCTTGGAATGGCTGGCTTTTATAGGAAGTTTTGTCCAAATTTCTCTTCAATTGCTCTTCCATTGACCAATTTACTTGGGAAAAACATCAAATATGTGTGGTCTGAGCAATGTCATACAGCCTTTGATAAAATCAAGGCCATACTAAGTGAAGAACCAGTGCTTGTTGCACCTGATTTTAGCAAGCCATTCAAGATCCAAGTAGATGCTTCTGATGTAGGAATGGGAGCTGTCCTATTACAAGAAAAGGATGGTATTGATCATCCAGTGTGTTATTATTCAAAGAAATTTGATAAACATCAGAAAAACTACTCCACCATAGAAAAGGAATGTCTAGCATTACTTCTGTCATTACAACATTTTGAAGTATATGTTAGTGCACCAGTTCATGCAGTTACTGTATTTACTGATCATAACCCGCTGACATTCCTTCATAGAATGAAGAACAAGAATCGTAGATTGTTGAGGTGGAGTCTGTTATTGTCAGAGTACAATCTTGACATAAGACATATCAAAGGCAAGGATAATTTAATTGCTGACACTCTTTCAAGAGTGTAATGTTTCTATTTTTAAGAGGCTATTTGATTTATACTGCATTTGCCTAAGGCTTTGTATTGATATAATAAAAAGATTGTACTTAGAGTGTGATTTGATAATATTATTGTAATATGTTTTTTTTGGGATTTTACTCAGTCTGTAACTATATAAATATAATTGTATTTGACTATTGTAAACAAATGTTATGTAAGTCTCAACCTCATCTTTAAAAAAATTGTAACCCTCGCTACACCAGATATTATTGTAAAAGTTTTTCATTGTATTCAAAACTTTTCTTTTAAGGAGGGAGGTGTTACAGTATTATATTATATTATATTCACATTAAGTTTATCAATATGCATATACTGTAACTGATCTTCATTAGAGATCTTAGGTCAAGTCAAGGTCACAATGACATTATATTGTGTATCTTGTAAACATAACTGAACTGAATGACTCATTAACTCTTGGCCTTCTAGAAAGTACTGGAACTGTAATCATTTAATCAAGATTGAATCATGTGACTTAAGATGTCCAATCAGTGTTATTTTCTAGAAAACGTAACTTCTTGAAGCATCTGGACTATGCCTTTGCACTATATAATGAGAGAGCTGATTTGGGCTGTCAGCAGAATTTCAAAGTTTATCAAAGGACATCTTCTTAGCAGAAAATTACAGACACCTACTTTGGGAACATTTATAACAGTGCAAACATACAACCTGAGGACTTTATATGGACATATATTATAACACACACTATATAGGGATTATCATATACATTCGTGGATTATCATAAACATTTGTGGATTATCATCAAACATTTGTGGATTATCATCAAACATTATTGGATACGAACATTATAGGATTACAACAAACATTATTGGATTATTACAAACATTGGAGCATTATTAACGATTATTGAAACGCTTCGTGATCTGGAACATTCTCAAGGATATTTATCGACATCAAGAGACAGGCGTATCATTTCTCTACATCTACGTATCATAAGTATTGACTTTTATATATTATTGTCATCGCATTTAGTTTTCAAAAATATATTACTGTACATTGTTATATTTTAATTGCTGTTTTTACTTTCTGTTATTTTCGAACGTAACAATTAATCATTTGAATCTTTTCATACTTTAAAATATAAATTGATTGAAAATTCGTTTAAAAAATAATAACGCGGGCGGCAATGCAACCTTTGAAAGTAATAAAATAACTACGTGTTAAGGTAACTTATAACTTAATCAAAAAATCCAAGATGGCCGAAACCAGGAAGCACATGGCATTTGAGTATAATCTGACCATCAAAATTAACTGTCTTTTGGTTGGATTTTCTCTCAATTTTTTTAGTTCCACTCATCATTTATATAACCAGGCTCACTGTGGTAATGCAAATAGAAACAGTAAACATTTTGGAATGGGAATTTGAGTCCTCTGAAAATGTGACAGAAAAATTGACAAAAAGAGTAGCACGGCAAAGGCCCCTGAACATTTTTTTTCTAATTTCTCTGAAACATCCCTTTAATATAGCCCAAAATGGAAGGAGCTTTAGAATTTTGAAATCTCTCATACAAATTTAAAAAAATAGAAAAAAACAATTTGAGAAGTGTACTTTTTTCCTTATTTTGATCCCAATTTTTTTATCGGGTAATTTTTCAAATTTCCGTTGCTCCTTCGTTTTTGATATATGTTTGAAGTATATTTTCTGAAATGTTCAGATATTTTGAATCAGCGGTTTTTCACGGGCTACTCCTAGAAAAAAATCTTCTAAAATTCTTTAAACGGCACTTTTTTTCTCAAACTAAAGTTTTTTGTTGTTCTTTGATGTCTTTGTAATGATTACCGTGCACACGCATATGTGAAAATTTCAAGATTGTGAAATTTTCAATTTTTTCTGAAAATGGATTAAGTTAACAGTCACCTTAAGATGAAAAGAAATGTTTACTGAAACTAGCTTCTAATTCAGGCTTTTCATATTTAAAGTGACTGAAAATTCGTTTTCAAAATGATCGTTTTCAAAAATGAAAACGCTTTTCATATTTAAAGTGACTGAAAATTCGTTTTCAAAAATGATAACGCAGTCGGCAGGATTCGAACCTGCGCGGGGAGACCCCAATAGATTTCTAGTCTATCGCCTTAACCACTCGGCCACGACTGCATATGATGAATATGATTAATAAATGAATTAATCATTTGAATGTTGTCTTTTCATATTTAAAGTGACTGAAAATTCGTTTTCAAAATGATCGTTTTCAAAAAATGATAACGCAGTCGGCAGGATTCGAACCTGCGCGGGGAGACCCCAATAGATTTCTAGTCTATCGCCTTAACCACTCGGCCACGACTGCATATGATGACCCGAAATATATGATTAATAAATGTATTAATCATTTGAATCTTTTCATATTCTAAAATAGAAATTGATTGAAAATTCGTTTTAAAATGATAACGCAGGCGGCAATGCAATCTTTAAAAAGTAATAAAAATAACTACGTGTTAAGAAGCTGAAAGGAATTGTTTAGTGAAACTAGCTTCTAATCCAGGCCTCAGGTAGACTCCTACCAAAGCGTTCATGAAAATGGCCATTTATAGACTAAAATATTTGACAAAATATCACCCCTGCTGGGACTCGAACCCAGAATCCCCGGTTTAGGAGACCGATGCCTTATCCATTAGGCCACAGGGGCGGCCGTGTGATGCTCTGTATTCATTTACTTATATTTTTTTTATTTTATCAATTGCCATATATTTGCTATATTTCTGACAATCGTATGGCCAATGGTTAATTGTCCTTATTCAGCCCATGAAGGCTGATAGGTCCTATGACCATAGCCAGGATTTACCAAGGGGGGGGGGGGTCATTTTTCAAAGATGTCCAGGGGGGTTCACATTTGACAAATTTGGCTAGAATCACTTGAGAAGTGCTCAAAATGGTGAAAACTGCATGATTTTGAAAGAATTTTTGGCCAGGGGGGGGGGGGGGGGGTCGCCCGAACCCTGCGAACCCCCCCCCCCCTGGATATGGGCCTGTAGGTCTAAGTGCTTTAATTAAACCCATTTACCATACTCGTTTCCCATTTTGATTTTTTTATGAACACATTATACCTTGGAAATCAAAAGATGCCCATGTACAGCCATAACTGCCATACTAGTAATTCAGCCATCTCTAATCCCAATCTATTGGTGATTATACAACATGTCCCGCAGTATCAATCAAAAACTAAGACTGTCCTGACGAGACACCCCAAGCCCCCAAAGGGTTACCATGCATTTTTAATTTTCAAGACTTAAGAATTATTTGATCGTATTTTAAATTCAATAGTTCATCTGAGACGATTTTGCTGATTCAAACTAGTAATACTGTTGCAAGTATTGTTAAATAGTAGGCTATTAAAGGCAAAATCTGATCTATAGGGGGTGACCAAATTACAAGCAACGTGTATAATTGACCAACCAATCTATTCCTTACAATATCAAATACAATATCTCCCAAAAGATTCACAATATGTTGTAAATTGGTAAAGTTATTAGTGATTCAAAGTGCAAAAATGGGTGAAAAATGTTTAAATTCTCCCAAATAATAAGAATGGTAACCATTCTTATAGAAAAATGATACATTATTGTAAAAATCTTTAGTTTTCCTGGAATAAAGTATGCACTTTTGTGATTTTTATAAAATAGACATGACAAGGAATGACATGAGCCAACAATATTCTTAAATTAAAACAATTTTTGTTAAGCCTGCTCGCTATATCTGATTCTATATATATATGATTCTCTCTTTAATTAACTCAAAAGTTATAAATAATATTTTGCTTTGCAGACGATCCCCGTGTTTCTGCGCAGTGCTATCAAGAAATTGCGCAAACCAGGTCAGAATGGAATGGCTGCGATTGGTCAATTATACGCGGAAGAAGAAAAAGACAACTGTTTGACACGCTTCTGGCATTGCTTGAAGGGGAGCTATGAATACAGGGATATGAAGATGAGGCGAAGTGTCGGGAGCGTGAACAGTGTCAGTAAAATTGATAAAGCATCAAGGATATTATTCCCAGGTGCATTCACAGTGATACAGCTCATTTATTGGTTCACATTTACAAAATGAGCATTGTGGGATATGTGAACCATGGGATCGCGAGCGGTTCCAGTATTAACAGGGTTTACAAGAGTGACATCTATTGTGACGTATTGTACTTGCACCCTTGCATTCTTACAAAGGAGGAACATGCCCGGGGATCATGCAGAACTAGCTTTTATACGATATTGATGTACTTCAAGACAGATTTGGGAATGATGGGTGGCTGCCTCTATTAGGAATTTTGTCTCGTTTAAGCTCAACAATGACTGGCTTGTATACTTTTCAAAGTGAATCCAGGCTATGTTAATATACTATATCTAGTGCTAAAAAGATGTAACTCTTTTATTGGATTCAGCATTAGTTAATTGAAGAACAATGTAGATTGAAAATATTCATTTATAAGGAAGGTGGGATGAGGAAATAGATTATAGAATAGTAGGCTATATGCCGAGCGATGTATTGCACTTTCAGATTGCACAACGACATATCTGTATTACGTATATGTATTGCATAAATACGTTTTTACAAATGAATTAATTTAACTTTGTGAGGAAAAAGCGGCTGTTGTCATCGTCCACCTGGCTGAGGGTTCCGATGGTCTGGTCCGCATTCTCACTAACGTACCTGCCGTTAGCTTTCACCTATAGTTAAAATGTAAAATAAAATATATTGAAATCTTCCAAAATGTTGTTCATCCGTGTTGCTATGTTATTCAAAGCCTAATACCATACCGATAGCGAGTGAACTGTAATGATGTGAGCTGCAATTTTTTAAAACTCAAAATTGGTCATAAGAAGGACAAGTGACATTGTTAGTTTTAGGGCAGATTAGGATTAACTTAAAGTTTCGTTTCCCAAATTGCTGCCTGCGTACAATATGAATATACAGAGCACATGCCATCCCCGCATGGCATGGTGTAAGGTTTGATATTACGTGTACTGCAGCTACTAGCAATAGATCCTATTTTGCTCAATTCACCAAAACGCGTATGATGTCTTGAAAAGGTCTCTTACCCTCTAGGCTGTATAATAAAGAATATCCTCACCCTGATTCTGTATGAACCGTCATCCGGCTGAAGCTCAAAGAAATATCGTGAATGATCATCTTCTGTCCCAAACCTTGTTGACAACAACTGATCACCAATACCGTGTTCGTGCACTAGCCCCCTCTCGTGTTCAACCTAAATTGGGTAATATTGGAGGACAATGTTATTCAGTTACAAGTAACAAGTATCCTTGGAAAACACCCAGATCGATTTGTTAAATTTCCAGTACATGTACATTCTATAGTACTATATTACCCGGGCTATTATTATATTATTTAGACATAATTTCACCCATTGAGAGACGCTACTATATCCAGAGGCGTGGATCTGTAAACTAATTAAACTAAACAAAGAAGGACCGCTTTAAAATTTTAGGTCCAGCATTTTTAGCCCCGGCATTCCTACTTTTAAAATAGTCCATCCTTTAATCCCAGGCAAAGGGACACAGAAATATTCTTTAAATAAAGATATCAGGGTAATCGTAACATAAAGACCGATAAAAATGTTACTAATGCTGCCATCTTTATATCGTACTGAAACCTGGGCAATCATCAAACTCACTCTGATTCTATAAGAGCCATCTTCGGTTCTATCAAACATGAAGACATTGTGAGCGTCGCCTCCCTGGAACACTGTGTTAATCAGTTTGGTACTCAAACCATCTTCGTGCCAATAGCGCTGTGTGCCCTTTGTCTGTATTCCCCATTTACCATGAAGTGGGTCCGGATCTGTAACATTTAAACAAGTGTTGCGAAAGGATGTTCCAGTGGACGTTATTTTTCTCCCATTTACAAAAGAGTTGAGCTGGCCGTACATGTACGTTGAAAAGTTTTCATATTTTTCATTTTTTCAGTGGCTAACATTCCAGGTTACTTTCGGCTATCAACGTGTTTTTGAAAATCATTTATCAGGTATTGATAGCTCGTAGTGTTTTGCAGCTGCCATTGATGATGGCAATAACTGCAGTTAAGGCCCTGCATTTATCAGGTATTTATAGCTATAGTGTTTTGCACCTGCCATTGATGATGGCAATAACTGCAGTTAAGGTCCTGCATTTATCAGGTATTTATAGCTATAGTGTTTTGCACCTGCCATTGATGATGGCAATAACTGCTGTTAAGGCCCTGCAGTAGAGCAATAGTAAACCCGAGCCCAAAAAATTGAGGCTAAAGTTGTACTTTCTCCAGTCATTCAGATCCAGGATATAGTTTTTTGAAGAGGGTTTGATAACTTACAAGGATTGAAGTATGTATCGGAGAGAACGGGCCAGTCGTCTGCGCTCCATGTCATCTCCATGGCAACGATACGAGCAGTTCCCGCCGCCATGTCCCTGTCATAGTAGTGATAAGTGAATATGTAGGTCGTAGTCGATCCATTGGTGTATTCCAACACCCCTGCGTGTCCAGGACCTGTGAAGGGTGAAAGTACAATGAAAACCCATCAACCTAAATTTGTTAGTACGTTTGAATGTCATAACCATGTTTGAGTTTGCGATTTATGTTCTGAATGTACACATTTTTTGTTATGCACATTTTCTTGCACATGAGAATACGTTTGGGAGTTACTTGTTATTAGGGAGGTTAAGATTAGCGTAAAAATATACGTGTACCTATCCTTATCCGTATGTTTGTTACGGATACGTATAGGTAATGCGTATTGCAAAATGAGTTTAAGATTAACGTAAAAGGCTACGAAACCGTATGCTACAATTTATGATAAAATTAACATCCTAATTATAGAATGAAAACCATGCGATGGCTTATATGGCGTATACGAGTACGCAATGAAAGTAACCAAATAGTAAAGTTAAACAATTAAAAACACGAGAAAATGGTTAATTTCATACATTTACAGTAATCAAAACTGATGAAGAATGTGTAAACTCAACAATTTCATGCATCATCACATGGCATCGTTTATCGCATCGATGAATGTGTTCGACCACTTAATTTCTATAAAACATACGTTTTCGAATTACCTATCTTCGGCCATTTATAGGTAATTACGTATCGTAAACCCTGTAACTTACATCTACACTACAGAGGCTACATAGTCAAAATATTTTGGTAAAGTTATGTTAATGCATTTGGACAATATATTTTTCATTTTTTTCTGACGTTGTGGAACTACCTTAACTTACTGTAATTCGACAATGCTGCCCAACATGGCGTTTCATGTCATTCGTTGATTGTAATGAATTCATTGAAATTAAAACGTACCTATGTGTCTCCCCTCAGTCTGCAGGAACTGCTTCCCAGCCCTGTCTTTCATATCTCTGCCAAGGTCGTCCAAGTAAGGTCCACTTGGGCTTCTGGACCTGCCCACACGGATGTTGTATGTGCTGGCGTGCCCCCTGCAGCAGCGGCCCCAGTTAACGAACAAGTAATACCTGCGTTGGAGGATGAGAAAATGATAGGTGGTTGGGATTTGCTCGGTGATATGGCCCAGGTAGAGATGTAAATGTACTAATAGGATTGACGGGATTCGGATATTTGGGTTTTTCATTATCACTCAAGAAGATAACTATATTGAGAATAATATAAAATTACTAAAAAAGACTTAGTACTAACCAGTTGTTATGTTTGGTGACAAAGGCTGACTCTATCTGACCGCCAAGATAGTCTCTGTGATCAGGCGTCACAATTCCATCCTCGCCGTCATGTTCTGCGGACGCTACCCGGATGTAGTTCGGGTTGTCACCGTCCCAACCGGGTTCATCAAGTGGGAACAGGTGACCCGTATGGTAGTCTAGTTCAAGCATCCATATTCCACTAAAATATAATTTCAGCGTACATGTAGCAGTTTCACACAAAAATGATAACCAGATGAAAGTGAATGTGCGAGCTTGAAAGGAGTAGCTTATACTTATGTCTCCATAGTTATTTATGAACTCCATCGGGATTTTTTGAACACCCCCTCCATAACTTTCGCAACTGGACGTCCCTTGTTGGATGACGTATCAAAAGCTATTTACGTTTGGTGAGTGTAATGTTGACAGGCTTTGACATGTTAGCCAATGGAAATTTCGGGTAGCCATGCAAACTTATGGAGGGGAGTGTAGACCTACCTATAATGTGACCCCCATATCAACCAAGTCCTGCCCTCGTAATCGTTAAAAGCAGCTGGGTCGATATTAAACGGTCCAATGTCGAGCTGAGCGTCCACACTTGTCGAGCAGATGACTTTACCGTCATCCACCCAGGTAGGAAAAGGTGGGTCGCCCTGTGCTACTGCGCGTCCAATACATGCTGAGCCATCGTCCAGGTCCCAGTCGGTTACACAGTAGTACATCACAGTCTCGTTCAACATCCCTGGATATATCCCATAATGCAAATTACAAGAGAGCAATTGTTAAATGAAGAAAAAATGAAGGGAACTGGAATAACAGGATTTCTATCGGTGAACCATGCAAGACTTACCAGGAGCAGTTCCTGGTTCTATAGGGTCTCCATTTAGCTTATCCCCAAGTTCATCATATATCCACCGGGGGAGGTTATCCCCTTTTAGTATGAAGCCATGTTTAGCGAATCCAAGACCTATATTCCATTTACCATTTACTGGATCTGTAATCGGTAATTGGGCATTTAAATCAAGCGTTTGTCATTCATAATTAGTATTGATTAACAAATGAGTTGGTGCATCGGACCATGCGTACAGGGTGATCCAAAAACAGTAACATCCAAATTTCTAAGACTGTAATATTGTATCAACCTAATTGTACATTTTTACCGTAATTTTGGACAGTTCTGTTTTTGGTGCGATTCTCAACGATTGCTAGTGATAAGTAATATACGACGTCGTCGTATTCTACTCACCAATGAATGTCTGTTCAAGTCCACTGTAATATACGATGAAGTAGGGTCCGTGTTTCACCATCCTTGCAGGGTCGTGACCTTCCTGCCCATCATCCAACTCATTACATGTCATCTCCCTGGCTATCACAATACAGTATTAACAAGGCAACGCCAATCCCCTGGGAGGATCCCCAAGAGGGGGTAGTGAGGTCACTTTATAGGGTTTCCGGACAACTCGGACCCAGGACAAGTCGGACCCTGGACAACTCGGACCCAAGACATCTCGGACCCAAGACATCTCGGACCCAAGACAACTCGGACCCAAGACAACTCGGACCACTTTTTAAAATAATGATTTTTATCATTGTCTAGGGGTTTTTAGTCTTTGTTTTATGTTTATTAAATATATTATACATTGTGAATACATATTTTGTACTAATTTGATTAAAATGTTTTAATTTGACTTATTTGATAAAGATTAAGTAGAAGCTATTGAAGCTATAAACCCAAGACAACTCGGACCACTTTCTGAAATGTTAGTTTTTGTAAGGTACTTTTTTTGTTTTAATGATATGGGATTATTTGTAAATGTTTAGCATGACATGGTTTAGATATATTGTGAATTCATATTTTGTGTTTACATGTAAAGATGAACAAGATGTTTCAATTAAATTATTTGATGAGAGTTGAGAATACAACTTGTTATATAGAGGTGTCAATGAGTCTTCATACAGTTAATACCAACTCATATAGAAAATCAATAAGGAATTAAAACAATAATAATTTTAATCCTAATCTCATTATCTCATTTACACTCACCACTGTGAAGTCATATTATTAATCTAACTGAAAGACCTATGTCACATAGAGATCAATGAAAGAGTTTGTGTTCTGTTAATCCTAAAGTTTTTTTGATAATTTAATCTTAATCTCACAGAAAGATTGAGGAATATGTTTGTATTCTGTAAATCCTCATTTTTATCATTTAATTAAGAAATATAGACTGAACATCAGTTGTTATATGGACGAATAAACCCGCAGAGCTAGGCATGAAAGTGTTCTGTACCCAAAATGGCCGAAGGGAGTGAGGGGTCCGAAAGCTGTCTAGCCCTAAAGGGTTTATTCGTCGATATAACACCTGATCTGATATTACGATCTGAACATGAAAACTCACCAAAATATTAAGTTGATTTAAAACAATTACATCAAATAACACCATATTTGAATTCAAAATATGTATAAAATGTCAGACTAAACATAAAATAAAAATTAAAAATAAAAACCATATCATGATAAAAATCATAATTCCAAAAAGTGGTCCGAGTTGTCTTGGATCTTTAGCTTCAATATTTTCTTCTTAATTCTCTCCAATTAAGTTCATTTTAAACAATTACATCAAATTAACACAATATTTGAATTCAAAATATATATAATATATCATACTAAACATAAAATAAAAAAATAAAAACCATATCATGATAAAAAATCATAATCTCAAAAAGTGGTCCGAGTTGTCTTGGGTCTTTAGCTTCAATATTTTCTTCTTAACTATCATCAAATAATAAGTTGATTTAAAACAGTTTCATCAAATTAACACAATAAATGAATGCAAAGTACATAATTTATGTCATCTAAACATAAAACAAAAATTATAAACCCATATTATGATGTTAATATCATCATTTCAAAAAGTGGTCCGAGTTGTCTTGGGTCCGAGTTGTCTTGGGTCCGAGATGTCTTGGGTCCGAGTTGTCCTGGGTCCGAGTTGTCCTGGGTCCGAGTTGTCCTGGGTCCGAGTTGTCCAGTTACCCTTTATAGTCACTTTTAAAATTCCAAAATTGTCACATTTAAATTTTACTTGTCATATTTTGTCAGCTTCATTCCTTTATTGTCAGTCAAAGCATTTAATGCGAACAATGGTCTGTTATGTTCCATTGTTTGGTAAAACTAAGTCATCTTTACTTGCATACATTTACATTCAGGATGAATTGTCTATTTCTGTCACTTTCAAAACCCTTGTCAGTCAGATAAATGTACAGAATTGTCACTTGCAAGGATTTATTTGTCACATTTGTTCATTTTTAAATAGCCAAGTCACATTTAGTCGCACTTTTAGAAGCCAGGTCACTTTGCCGTATATCCCCTGGGGAGCCCCACCCCCCAGGGAATATTATAACCAAAACTACTAGTATATCTAATTGTATATACTATTCACCAACAGAAAGAGGGTCTCCCTAGCTTAAAACAAAAACATATTCCCTTGGTCATGAGCGTCATAATGTCAACCAGTTTTCAAACTAGTTGATGCTCCATTAGTATCATGAAGAAGTGGGGCCCAATCACTGAGGACAATAATTTATATCACAACATGCAATTGATGCTTCAAATTGTTTAAACTCGCACATATTCAACTCAAAAGTTGTGCTTTAATATACTGCATGCTCTATATTCAAAAAATACATTTCTACTTACCATACACGTGCCCCACATAGCACAGCAGTACCAACAGTGTCAGACATCTTGACAACATTCTTGATGTTCCTGGCAGTGGAAAACCAAGACCTGGACCGAGTTGTGCCAAATGTGTACACTAGGTACTTGTTATTATAGTTTGGTCAAATATTGTTGATACATGTGCTTATCATAAGAACAGTTCTCATAACCTAGATTTTAATGTTGAATATCAATATACAGTGAAACCTTTGATTTTGAAAAAAAAAAATTAAAATTCCTTGTCAATGACTAACTCCCAACACCTTTTAAAATGTGAAGACTACAGTAAAACTTGTCTAATCCGAACGCCTCTTAGACCAGCCAAAAGTGTTCGGATTAACAGGTGTTCACATTTCAAGGTTTTATCAACATATAAGTCGATGGGATATTACAAATTTGGGACGGAGAAGTGTTCACATTGAGAGGTGTTCAGATATCCAGCTTTCACTGTAATTTGTTTTTGAAAGTAATTTAGTTGAAGTCCATTTATAATAGTAATTACTTTCCTCTGTATTGGATAAATAAATCAACATTTTGATGTTGATAAGTAACTGTCATTGCCCTTCTTGAGAGTTTGATATTTTGAAAAAAATAAGAGGTACTTATGAAGGCATAACACTCTGACTGCAATTCAGATTGGGTAGCGGGATTTTGATTGTTCTAATTTGATTGGCTGTGGCGAGATTATTATCTCTTGTTCAAAAAGTGTAGGTGAATCGTTCTATTAAAATCCACTGAAAAGGGTATTAGATGTTGGGAGATTTACATTTAAGTCTTAATTTTTCTATATCCGAGTATAATTTTTTATAGGATATACAACATATTTACAATCAAACATTATTTTGCTTCAAGAAATGATTTTCAATATGTAATTTTCCAAGGTAAATAGGATTTATTTGAGTGTCCCATTTTTTCCCACCCTGTAGTGCCCCATTACTTTCCGTTCATTTAAAAAATACATAACATATTTTACAAATATAACATATTACATTTATTTACATGAGTGAACATGTGTATTCTTGGTACTACACTACACAATACACATATGAAACATCTAAAACTTAATGTAAAACATAGTGGTACGAATAACCCCCTCTCCCCCAATGCAAACTGCATTTTATATGGAGGGGAAATACTGTCTCATCACTTGATTATCTTCAGATCAAAATATTCCATGATTTTCCAAGATGGATTTCATTTTTAACAATTTCATGAGTAAGTTATTATAACATGCATTATGATTTCATGTTGTGATGAATTGTCCATGTTAAATTTTCGATGAAAGCACCCAACTAATAATTCATATTTCAAAAATCTAGCTTCAGAAAATGGTTCCTGGGGTCCTGATGATAGTCCAAATTGATATTCCAGGTCATTATTCGAAGCAGAACCTAGGTGTGGTAATTCCAGACTACAGTTCAAGACAGAATGTGGAAGTTCCAAATAGGAACACTCTATGGGTAGAAGTTCCAGTAAAATACAAGACAGTGATGAGCCAGATGGTACAGCCCTCATCCTTGTAGTGGACGATCACTCACTGTTTCATATTTAAAATCTCAATTAACTAATAAATATACTGTCTAGTTTCATCTTTTCTTCTTTTGCTTTGCACCACTGGCTCCTGTATCAGCTTTCCTCTTTTGAGATGACTGAAAGCAAAAAAATGAAAAGTTCAAATACAGAAGGTCACATTTCCAAGTTTATACAGGTCGTTCAATAAGTTCATGGAAAAAGGCTCTCATTTAAAAGATTTTTAATCTTTTTTATGAATGTGTAAAAAATATTTTCCTATTGATTATTAACATTTATTTGTCAAAAATAATGGTTACTATGGTAACTTGACTTTTGGGTAGGCAGGGCAATAAGTAATACATGCTGTGAGCTGAAAACTCGAAAATGTTGGGTATTTCACAAAATATGCTATTCAACTTTCTTAATCAAGCAATCTTGATTCTTGTAAAGCATTTAATTGTACTATAGAGAAATAAATAGTGAAAGATTTTCTACCTTTGGAGTTCCTGCTCTTGGTCCACGTTTCTTCTTCTCTGCCCTCTCTCTTTCCTCAAGTTCCATGTTTTCTCTCTCAATCAGGGTGATCAATGTGTTACATCTACGCTGCAGCTCCTGAAAGATTGCATGATTAGGTTTTACTTTTAAATATTGGGTGACCATTGAAATCAGAACTTTGTGTCAGTCATAAAAGAAATAGTGTTCAATTGTTGATATTTGTGGAAATGGACTTAAGTTTCTTCATTTTGGTTCAACTCCTTCTATCCTATATAACAAAATGTGAAAATGTTGATTTAATTTTTACTTGAATAATCAAAAATTAACAATCTTAATTTTAGTCATTCATACATCATACAAGTTAGTTAAATAAAAAAAACATGAGGACATTTTTAAAATCTGAGAGGGGCCACTTCTCGTTCCACTTTAAACTTTAGACACAACAATATTAAGTAGCTCTGGTCTGTGTCTAAAAGGATTTAGCAGATACGACAACAATTTATTTAAAATCACTTACCATAGCTGTACGGGATTTGATGAACCAATCAAATCTGAACTGTGGAGCTTGGCGAACAGCCATCCGGAGTTCATCATAGACATTCTCCTTGTCAAAGCCCAGCTTGTGTAGCATACATACCAGGAATCTACAATAAAGAATAAAAGTTGGGGAAATACAATACTGACTTGACATAAATGAATGACAGCATCGATTTCTGAAGAGCTGTAAAAATAGTAAATGTATCACATTTTGGATTTTAGGAAGAAGCAGATAATTACAAGCTTTTTCAGACAGTTGGGGAAATGACTTGATATGTATGAATAACAGCATCAATTTTTAAAGAGCTGTTCAAATAGTTATCATAACCCATTTTGGATTTTAGGAATTTAGCTAAGAATGTGCTGGCAGATCCCAACTAGATTGTAAGCCACTTAAAGAGAGAATCAGATCTGGCGAGCAGCCAAACAAAAAATTGTTTCAATTTTAGAATATTTCTGGCTCATGTCATTCCTTTTCATATCTATTTTCTTTTTCACCCCATAGATCTGATTCTGCCTTTAAGTTGTAGTAAGTAAAAGCAACATGTTGAATATGACCAAGTGGACAGGTACTAACCAGATCTTAACATACCCTGAGCATTTGAGGATTCCATGGTTAATACCCTTGAAGTGGATAATATTGAGTCATTGACCATCCTTTAGTTTTCTAAATATTTGATGAGCCATATTTTCAATGCTGACTCCCAGAAGTGAAAGGATGTAATGAACTAAGACCAGTCATTAATGAAGTATGAAAAAATATCCCCAAATAATGCTTTTTGTAAATCCTTAATTTGACCATTTACCTGTCTTCTTCTTCTGTATAATTCTTGCCCTTATTTGTCCCGTATTGGATCCTTAACTGGTGGAACGGGGCACGATACCGTGCCATCTTTGCATCCATCGCCCTCTTGATGCCTATTCTACGCTGGATTTTAGTTTCACCACGCTCTATCTGCGCCATGATGCGCTCAATGTCTTGTAGCTCATTACAGCGTTCCCAGAAGATTGCAGAGTATTCGACCACCTGCAATAGTATGTGCATAATCAGAAAATGTTTTTATATTCACGGAGGGATTTTAGACCAATCATGTGAAGAGCAGGGTACATGTACACAGCCAATCTCAACAGAACCATACAGTACCGTTTTAGCTACAGTACTGTCTGCATGGTACAGTAAAATATGGCACCATATGGTACCGTAGACTACAAAAGTGGTGTACTGTAAACACAAAATGGCACCATACTCTTAATAGGTCAGCAGCTGAGCAAATTTAAAAAAATAAGTTTGTCCCCTAAGTTTCTCACTGGATTCATGTAGAGCAAGGTCTTGGGCTTATTTTGAGCTTGGGTTCTCTGCCCTAGCCCCGGCAACGAATGTGAAAACTGGTCCTATAGGTGGCGCCCCCTACAATTCACCCCCAAACTTAAAACTAATTATCATTTTCATAATTTAAACATAAAGACATCTCAAATAGCTTAAATTGATCAATGGTACATTAAATTATGCATTAAATTTTATTTCAATGTGTGAAAATCATAATTTATGGAGAAATAGTTGATTAGCCCCTTAAAACGCCCCTATTTTAAAGGGGGTACTTAAGTTAACTTCCGTAACTTTTGTGTTATTCCGGATTCTGGCTTAAAAATATTCCTGAATATGTATAATTATGCTGTTGAGAGACTGCAGTAACCCTATGTTCATAGCTTTATCACTTTTTGAGAAAAAAAATAAAACGTATTTCCATATAATTTGGTTTCATATTATTTTCAGATAAACCATCATCTATGCTTTTTAATTAACTTTCCACACCTTATACCCATGCATAGTATTGATAGTTTTCTTTCATTTTAGACCAATATAGATGACTGGAGTTCATAATAGTTCATAATAATAAATAATAAAATAAAATTTAAGCAGAAATAATTGATTTACCCCTTAAAATGCCCCATATTGGAAAGAGTGTGTGTGGGAGACTAAGGAAATATTTTTGAAATTCACATGCATTGAAAGTCATGATGTTTGGCAATGAATGTTTTAATTTGCTGGGGTTCATAATGGTGAGTTTAATATTAATAGCAAATGTAAACCATCCAACATTTCTGAATAAAAGCAAAATTATAATCGATTTTACACCATGAGACAACCCCAAACCTGATATATCTCCTAGCGACCATTAAGTCCATGTTTTCACCAAGATCCACAATCCAATAACTGAGTTTTAAATACTCTAGCATGCATTCCAAAAGGATGAACCAATGTATGGGCTCATATAATTAAAGATTCAATCTCTCCTTGCAGGTTACTTACTAACATGTAAAGTAATATCCCAGATGCGAGTAGAAATAATCTTGATTTACGTCATTAAAAATTCACAATTCAGTCAAACTAATGTCATATTTGGAATCTACATGTAAAATTACACTAAGAGATGTGGTTTTGAAAAGAGTTAATCAACTTTGAAAATTTAATTTTCTTTGAAAATGTGATTTCTAGGTCGGGGAGATTCCCCATAGACCCCATGTTGTAAAACCACGAAAAGTGAAAAATATTTTCTTGTGTTGGGCAGATAATATTTTCTTTTACTGGACATATTTTAGTTTGTATAACTATCAGATACATTAGGGTAATATGAAAAGTGAACCATTAAAACTGATGCATATTCAAGTTTAAGGGAATTTTGTAATACCCTGCCATGTTAATTCCTCCGAATCAGGCACCTGGTGGCGAAACTGGTACTCGCATCTGAGTAATTAAAACAATTACTACTTAACATATATTGTTTTTTGGATTGTGCTGTTACAATGACTGAATTGTACTGGCACAATCACATCAACACAATCAAGAGGTACATTTATTTCTCTTTGTTTGCTTCATCAAGTGATCTGAAGATGAGAAGTAATAATGTACATACAGGGTATTTCATATCTTTGCACCCCCCCCCCATAAACTCATACATCTAGCATTGCTACCCTGTCATTTTATGAATCATATCGAAAGTTACATAGGATTGCAAAGTTTCAGAATCAAGGTGTATCGCTGAAAAAAGATACATTGTATCAAAGATTGCGGGTACGGGGTCATTTAGAGGGCATTTCCTGGTGATTTTTGGACTCAGGCCGGTGATCTGTGCACTTTTTCTCATATCCATTTTTAATGATAGAGGTCGCACCAGGATCCCTGGCCTCTCCATAAGCCACTGCAAGAATCCTATCTATACATCTTTGCGCATAACTGTCACACTCATGTGCACTGAACTCTGCCATGATGACAACTGTTTGAAATTTGCAATAGAGAAACTCAATTTCCCCTTGGTGATAAGATCGCATGCCCTGGTTGCGCTTTAATAACCCTTATTGGTTCATCAATAGTCTAGGCAATAACCTAGTATATCCTGGTTGTGCTTTAAACATATGGTTCCTAATAGACCTTTGTGATTCCTCTGTATGCTTGGTTGTGCTTTGACTTCCCCCATTGGTTCATTAAATAGCCTTAGCAATTACCTACATGTAGTATGCCCTGGTTGTGGTTTAATACACCAAATTGGTTCCTTGGTAGTCTGGTTGTGCTTTAAACATATGTTTCCTAAAAGACCTTTGTGATGCTTGGTTGTGCTTAACTCCTATCAGGTTCATGAAATAACCTTAGCAATAACTGAGTATGGCTGATTGTGGTTTAATACCCCAAATTGGTTCCTTTTAAAGTGATAACCTAGTATGCCCTGATTGGCTCTGATTGAACTTTGATACCTGGTTCCGTAATAACACTAAGTGATTCCTCAGTTTGCTTAGTGATGCTTTAACAATCCCTATTGGTTTCTAAATCTGCCCTCGTACTCCCTAATATGCCTCGCTGGTGCTTTGATAGCCACAATTGGTTCTTTAATATCCATTAGTGATTCCCAAAGATTCCATGTAGCCTCTAGCGATTCCCTAGTATACCGAGGAAGTGTTTAAATTCATAGCTCTTGGAGACCCCTAGTATGCCGTATTCCTTCATGGCTTCCTAGATACCCTGATTGGTTCGATGGGCTTTCTCTTGAAAGCTCATGATGGTTCCAAGTAGGTCATCATGGTGTTCTGTTAGCCCCTAAAGAGCACTACAAGGCATATTAGGAAGCACTAATGGGTATTAAGAAACTAATTAAAGCTCTCTGGGTATACTAAGGAATTGATAAGGGATATAATGAAACAAATATGGGGTATTATGGCACAACCAGTGCATATTATGATAGCACTAAGGCTTTAAAATAACCAAAGAACCAAAAAAGGATATTAAAGCACCTCTTTCAGTCTTTAGCTTACTATATACTAGGGGTTCAGTTAAGACTATTGAAAAACGAACTAGGGATATGGTATGTGTAATATTTTTGTATTGTGCTGACCTTATTGACTTGGTTGTGCTGGCACAATTCCTGCAACACAACCAATAAATACCTTTCTTTGTTTATGGAGAAATATTAATGCATGTAAACTTTAACAAATATATATATTATTTCTCGTCTTCCTGACCAATAGATACAAAGATACAACATACGAAGAAAAATACTTTCTGCTGGTTGTGTTATGATGATTCTTCGAAAAAACATACATATAGTATCACAGTGACATCAGATTAATAAATTCATGCATTACTTACAACACTTTCTAAAAGCTTGATTAGATGGTAATTACAGTTACCACTTCCCTTGCACTTACAAAACATGCAACAATTAATTTTGTTCAGTTCACATAATCTGTTTTGTACCACACTTACTATAATAAATTAGATGGAAGTAGAAATAATCTTGATTTGCGCCATTGAAAATTAAAAATTCAGTCAAACTGATATCATATTTGAAATCTACATGTAAAATTACATCTAGAGATGTGTTTTTGCAACTTTGAAAATTCAATTTTCTTTGAAAATGCAATTTCTAGGTCGAAGAGATTCTCCATAGACCCCATGTTAATAAAATCACAAGAAGTGAAATATCTTTGCTTGTATTGGACAGATTATATTTTCTTTTACTGGGCATATTTTTTAATTTGTACTGTATATAATTATCAGATACATAAGGTGATATGAAAATTGAAACACTAAAGCTGATGAATATTCAAGTTTAGGGGAACTTTCTAATACCCTGCCATGTTATCGGCCCCGAATTAGCCTCCTTGCGGTGAAACTGGTAACTGCCTATTCGCATCTGGTTTATTACATTGTAAAATCAGATCATCAGGTGATATACAGAATATCCTTTGTATCAAGATCATTTTCAAGAACGAAACCATATTCCAATGGGTCAAGCTGAGTATTTGATAAAGTCAGATACCGTTGTCACAAATGGCGGACATAACTGTCGCTTCAACTCTTTAATCACTTGGTCCTCGTTTCTCATGGGATTTTATCATCACTAATTCTGTGCATGTATTAAGCTCATGTGATGATGTATTATATGAAATCCACATTTCTATCAAATGGGGTCGTGAATCGCCACAATATAGCATCTTCGATATCGTCAATGACAACAGAATCTGAATTTGAGATAATTTACAAAGACAACAGCATGTGGTAAATTATTTATTTATTTAGGAGCAAAGGTTAACTATTAAGTCTCCCACACACACAAGTCTTCAAATTCAAGGATATTTTCAAGCCTAAATCTTGAACGAAACATAAGTTACAGTGAGTTATAGAAGCTATAGTGTATGTATCCCTATATAAGGGGTGTTTTAAGAGGTAAATCAATAATTTCTGCTTAAATTTTTTATTATTATTTATTTTAAGTGAACTACAGTCATCTATATTGGTCTAAAATGAAAGAAAAGTATTAATACTATGCATGGGTATAAGGTGTGGAAAGTAAATTAAAAAGTATAGATGATGGTTTATCTGAAAATAATATTAATTCAAATTATATGGAAATACGTTTTATTTTTTTTCTCAAAAAGTGATAAAGCTATGAACATAGGGTTACTGCAGTCTCTCAACACCATAATTGTACATATTCAGGAATATTTTTAAGCCCAAATCCTGAATGACACAAAAGTTACGGAAGTTAACTTAAGTATCCCCTTTAAAATAGGGGGCGTTTTAAGGGGTTAATCAACTATTTCTCCATAAATTATGATTTTCACACATTGAAAAAATTTTTAATGCATAATTTAATGTACCATTGATCAATTTAAGCTATTTGAGATGTCTTTATGTTTCAATTATGAAAATAATAATTAGTTTTAAGTTTGGGGGTAAATTGTAGGGGGCGCCACCTATAGGACCATTTTTCACATTCGTTGCCGGGGCTAGGACAGAGAACCCAAGCTCAAAATAAGCCCAAGACCTTGGTCTACATGAATCCAGTGAGAAACTTAGGGGACAAACTTATTTTTTTAAATTTGCTCAGCTGCTGACCTATAATGTACCATAAGGTATCGTGATTTCAGAGTGTGGACCTGATCACAACCAAAACTAAAACACTTTCATTAATGTAAAGATTAACTTTTGGTGTCACTGATTACTTTAGTACTTTAAATTTTTTATTCCCTGTCCTCTTCATCAAACATTTGTATGTTATCTACAATTGTGGTTCTCACCTCATCTGGTGATTTTCCCTCCACTTCCCTGGATATACTGTCAATATCATCTCTGCCATATTTCTCATTGGCCTTGATGAACTGGTTGAAGTCTCTCTTGTTCCAGCCAGTGAAGCCCTAAAATAAAGACATGAGTAAAATGTCAATGGAATTAGTGTTACTTACCAAAATAAAAGGGCTTTTACAAGAGATAAATGAACTGTTTTTAACAAGAATTTCACCTCAATGACACCTCTCTTGTTCCAGCCTGTAAAGTACTAAAATAATATTTTGAATAAAATATCAATGATATTTGTTTTGATTACCAGAACAAAGCAACCTTTACTCTAATTTTATTTCATATTGAAAAGCAACATTTACCGTATTATAACTCATTTATTACTCGATAAAGTTCATTTTACCTCATTTATCAATCACGAAAATTTACCTCATTTAGTAGCCTCTCCTTCTCAGCTTGTTCCTCCTCATCTAGTGGTTCAGCCTCATCAATCTTTCTCTGTTCCTCTTTACGAACCTTCTCAGCATCTGGTCCAAGGTCATGATTCTTGGGTACCTAAAACAGGGCTAGGTTATTAATCAATGGAAAATAAAATAACTAGAGGATATACACAACATCCATAAAGTCTCTTCACATATAGTTTGTATTGGAGTTGTAAGGTACAAGGTCATGATTTTTGGGAACCTAAAACAGGGCTCAGTTTTAATACAATAATCTGAATAGAAGATATAATGACCAACTTTTCAGTGATTGGTTAAAATTGAACATGAGGTGAGCTACATCACTGAAATATGTTTTGTGTTGAAAACTCAAAGTTACCCTTTGTAGAGTGATTTTAACTCATGCAAAATTCTTTTTGTTATCTTTTGGATAAATCTTCAACTAAGTGCAGAACACAGATTTTCAATACTAAGGATACACTATTACATATGCTATTCAACTCACTCTGTATCATACTAACTCCAGTCCCTCTGGGAGGTATCATATCACCCCTATGGATTAACTAAATATACATTCCCTCCCTATTTATAATCACTACATATCCAGTACTCACCCTGTATCCAATACTTTTCCTATAGCAGTAAATCTCCTGATCTAACAGTTCAAATAGTCTTGGAGGGTAGAACTGGAAGTCTTGTACATTGGGCTGTTTAGGAGGTCGAGGTGCCTGCATTCAAAATAAATCATTTTAGCATTATGAGCCATTCCTTCAAATTATGCAAATCAAAGCAGACAAAATAAGTACACATAGTAGTAATCTCACATTACCATAAAGGTAGGGTAGATAACTTTTGGTTTTAGGTACAGCTATTTCATCTCATTAGCCAACCAAATTTAGATGGTCCAATCAAAATAATCAGGCTTTTGGATCAGTGGCAACATAAACAATCGGGGCTCCAGGATTAATTATTCCATAATTCATTAACAAATAAGGCTCATATATCAAGGAGTTCACAACTCCATTGTTTTCAAGCATCAAAATGCAATTACGATAATACCTTAAAATTTGGTATGAGTGAAATTTGAGAATTTGGTTAATAAAAATACAGAATAAAATCCTGTGCTAAGGACTAACAATTTCACTTACCTTAGGTGCTTTAGGCTCGCTGACTCTCAAAGCCTCCCTGAAGTAAGCATCTACAGCATAGTTAGCCTTTCTCTCTCTCTTAGGGGGCTCAATCCACATACCTACAAAAAATGCAGTTTTTGAATATAAGGAACAATTTTCTGCAATGATCCTATCTAAGATATCAGTCAAAATTGTCTTTACTACTCAATATTTTATTAACTTGTCCACTAGTGCGGATTATAAACTTTGTAAAATGACCCCCTTTATCCCTATTTCATTCCATTTCTGTGTGAAGGAATAAACTTCCAATTTTTTAGCGTTTCTAAATAATATTTAATTTGTCTTTAGCACTGATTACTTCAAACCTTTTGATTCAACCACTGAAATATATGGTTGATTCAACCATTGAAACATATGGTTGATTCAACCATTGAAATGTATGGTTGATTCAACCATTGAAATATAAAACTTGAAGCCCAGGGGGACTAAAGCTTAAAAAACTTAAAAAAGGTCGATTAAATAACTTAAAGAAATCATAACTAATATAAACAAGGCATTAACATGACAAAATGTCACCACCTAGTTAGGTCATTGAAGGTCAAATGTCAAATCTAAAGTCAAATCTAAAGTCAGATTTGAATTTCTGAGAACATGTAGATGATTTTGAAAAAAAATTTAGTCAATGTGAAGCAAGTTGAAAAAAGACCTTTTTGACCTTGAGAAGGTCATTGAAGGTCAAATGTCAAATCTAAAGTCAGATTTGAACTTCTGAGAACATGTAGATGATTTAGAAAAATATTGAAGTCAGTCTAAACAGTATTAGTCAATTTGAAGCAAGTTGAAAACAGACCTTTTTTGACCTTGAGAAGGTCATTGAAGGTCAAATGTCAAATCTAAAGTCAGATTTGAAGGTCAAATGTCAAATCTAAAGTCAGATTTGAAGGTCAAATGTCAAATCTAAAGTCAGATTTGAATATCTGAGAACATGTAGATGATTTTGAAAAAAAATTTAGTCAATGTGAAGCAAGTTGAAAAAAGACCTTTTTGACCTTGAGAAGGTCATTGAAGGTCAAATGTCAAATCTAAAGTCAGATTTGAACTTCTGAGAACATGTAGATGATTTAGAAAAAAATTGAAGTCAGTCTAAACAGTATTTGTTAAGTTATAGGAAGTTGTTAGAAATTGTTACAGACGCCGGACGCCGGACGCCAACCTCCAACCACCAACCACCGTCGCAAAAAAAACGGAGACCATAACAATATGTCACCACTTTTGGTGGTGACATAAAAATCATATGTCGCATTAATTCCCTCTGGATGCACATGACCTAACCCTCATTCTGACTAAATTAATAGTAAGTGAAATTGTTAAACCATACAGGCACGCTTGTGTACTTCTATGATACTGAAATATCCATAGACTTACCTATTCCACCCTTCTGTTTATCCCTATAATCTTCGCCTTCAAACTGGTAGACTGATTTGGGCTCTTGAACGTCCATCTCAAAGTTACGCAGATTTCCCTCGCCAAGTTTTTCCATCTTTTTAGCAATTTCTTCAGTCTAAAATGCACATGGAATGTTACTGGTTTAAGTTTATGTTAAAAATGCATGTATACACTATAGTGGCATCTTTTATTACAAATTACTATTTTTCCTACTTTTTCATTTTTCTTAAATATGCATTAATTTTCACCAGCTAAAAATTCACAATACTTCAATGAGAGGTGAGCTGATATAATGTTGTCGGAAAGTTGATATGCCATATTTTAGAAAATTGATATATCAAATTTCAGAATCTGTGCAAAACCTATCCTCCAAATTATCAATTGCACACTTAAAGGAAATATGAATTGCAGAACGAAGATGTTAACAAAAATGAGGTATGCGATAATACACCAATTTTTCATTTACCTTTTTCTCTCCTCTTTCAAGCAGAATGTCTATATCAACATCAAGATTTTCACCCTCTCTGGATGCAAACACATGGTTGGCTCCATGTCTGATCATATCTAACATGTCATCCTTGGCTAGTTTTGCTGAGGCATCAACCAAGCGACCTATAATGATGAATTGAACTTGTGTTTAATGGCTTCCTAAAGTATCATAGTATCAAGGCAGAATTTCAATTGTAGTGCATACAAGACGTTACATGCAAAATGTCACCACATGCCATTTGTTACAAATGGAGACTACAACAACTGTTAAGTGGTCAGTTGATTGAATTCATTTCAAAGATAACACTACAGAGCCCAACATCGCTCAGGTTTTACTGTGCTGTATATAATTAGCTATTTGCCCGAAAGAAATATATTGGGACATTCACATAGGTTTTACTGCACTGTACAGCAAATTATAGTCTAAAAGAAATACACTGGTATATTAAAAGAATGTTGGTGGAGGAACGAAGAGTGAAACTACTGCTCAGTTACACTCCCAGAAATCCATCCATTGGTCTAGGAATTTACTAAAGAGTGAGACAAACTTTGTCAGATTCTACAAGTGAAATTCCATTTTATTTATGATAAAGTGTCTCTTACTTAAAATACAAAACTACATGAGGGCCAGACCACTCAAACCTGGGGAAATTTTTTTGAGTTGCAGCAACTCTACAACAATTTCCAGCAGTAATTTCATGTTATAGGAAATTTGAATTACAAAATAGAATTTAAGCATTTTTAAGAAGTTATATAGTTTACCCTGTTGAATGACAATACTGTCCAGCTTGAGTTTCATCTCTGCTCTCTCTATGATTCTCTCCTCAATGGTGTTCTCCGTCACAAATCTGAACACTCTCACCTGTTTCTTCTGTCCAATCCTGTGGGCCCTGTCCTATATACAAGAAAAAATGGTGAGGGGTCAGTGATTGTTTCATATTCAAACTTGAATGCCTTTTTTATTGGTAACATTGGTTAAATTGCTTTGTAACGTTACAGAGCTTTTTGAAAAAATGTTTATGATTAACCCTGCTCAGCTACCCATACTCTTGTAGGCATCTCCATATAAACAAAATATATGAAATGGAAATATCTTATCTTTAACGAAACTCAATGAATAGCCAGTTGCAACTTTAAGGCTTTTTGATCCCATGCCAGCAGATATAATCTGGAATGTTGGTGGAGGAACGAAGAATGAAACTACTGCTCAGTTTCACTCCCAGAAATCCATCCATTGGTCTAGGAATTTACTGAAGAATCAGACAAACTTTGTTCAATTCTAAATTAAAGTGAAATTCCATCAAAATACGTAACTGAGATAAAATCAATGTAGACCTTAAAGTTAATTTACATGTCAAAAGTAGGTATCTATGTGCCAAAGTACTGAAGGAGAAAAAGTATCCCTGTGTAAGCTTTCCAACTACATATACGAGGGGTGATCCAAAAGTCTTGGACGTCCATAATGTCCAAGGCCATAATGTAAACACCTAAATAATCTCACGTACCATAGCCTGGAGATCAACCTGTGGGTTCCAATCTGAATCAAATAGAATAACGATATCTGCCGTCGCAAGATTAATCCCCAGACCTCCTGCTCTCGTACTCAGCATGAAGACAAACTTTTTACTATTTGGCATATTAAATGCTTCGATGGACTGCGTACGTTCCTCATGGGCTGTTTGTCCATCCAAGCGACAATATTCATAGTTTTTCCAGCCGCAATAATCTTCTAATATGTCCAAGACACGCGTCATCTGACTGAAGATCAGAACTCTTGAACCTAAAACACACAAGTCAAGATTCATGGATAATAGGGAGTTTAAGCTTGCAATGTTTTTCACAACCTAAACTTGAACGGAAAATATCAAAGTGATGCATTTGTAGGGGTGATTGGTCATATGTATAGGTTGGCGTTTCGATTATACTCGTATATGCAAGCTTAAACTCCTTATTATTTAATTCAACATACTGAATACAAATCAGCTACTGATCACAACAATCTCAAATGTGACTCTAATGGCCTCTTATGAGAGTTTAAATGTGAAAGGAATGTCAGCTTGAAATATATACAGAAATGTAGTGTCATGATTTTGTGTATATACGGTGAGTCTGATATGACCTAAGACCAAAGAATTATCTCTAATTTATAGGGTGATGAAGCCGAGTTCTTGTCATACAAAATATTTTGGAGTTTGGAGATGTGATCTTGCGGTGTTGTAACAGGCTGCTCCACCATGTTTGAACAAATGACAACTTTTGAACATTTTTGGTGTAGCCAACATCTTCAAATAGGTGAGGCAAATTTAAATAAGTGAGGCAAAAGCTGAATTAATTATGATATGTTTCTGTCATTAGACTTCACTTTAATGGTTCTAATTGAAAAAATGTCTGCATTTATATTACCCTGTATAAAATCTGCCTCGTGCCTGGCGACAACTGTGCTTTTGAAATTTCTTTAAAAAAATAAGAAATAAATCTGCATACTAATGAGAATCTAAAAATTACCTTGCTCCTGTAGCTTTGGTAAAAGTTTATCTAAGATGACCATTTTCCCACAGTTATCAACCAAGTGTTTATCTGTGGTGTATGGAGGCCCTGGTTCCGCACCATCAAACAGGTAGGGATGGTTACAGCATTTTCGCAGCTGCATTAGGATGTTCAATAGCCTCATTTTGTCACATTTTCCGGCACCGTTAACAACATCGATGTCTTTCATAAGGATCTTTGTGTACCTAGTAGATGTGAAATAAAATTATGCATTTTCTGAACATATATGTTTTAAATAATGTATATTAAACAAACTTAAGAAATACACATGATCATTATGTAAACCCCCCCAAAAAGTTTCGAAAATGTTTGTTTAGAATCACTACAGAATGAGATTTTCTGTATCTAAAGGTGTAAACTATATTACATGTATAAGCCTATTGAAAAATTCATAATCGTAAAAATGATAAAATGGTTACCACTCTCTCTGCATTTTACTAAGTCCAATAAATATTTTAGTCTCTTTCTTTGGTAGGAGGGATTTTTCCACTTCTCTTTTGATTCTTCTCAGCAAGAAAGGTCTCAAAACCTTAAAACAGAGAAAGAATACAATGTGAGCGTATGTACTCTTAAAAATAATTAATTTCAACATAATACGGGTCATACTTAAATATATGATTACGGACTTGCCAGATTAGAAAACAAGGCATTCACATGCAAAATGTCACCAGCCGCCATTCGTGACATTTGGAGAGGGATGGCATCAACCAAAATTTTCAGCAATCTATTGTAAATGTTATAAACCACAAAACGGTAAATTATCTTTACCACCATATTTTCATATTGTAGTACTAATATACTGTATGATCATTTAGGGTGGTCATTTACATTACTCTTGTAATTTATACATACCGCATGCAGCCTCTTTACAAGGGCATCATCATCTCCCAACATGTTACTGGTACTGAACCATGAATCAAAGTCCTGCAAATATAACATAACTCCATGACATCACAATTACAACATGCTCTAATTGAGCTTTATCATAACTGATATAATACCACATATTTTGCTCATTACAGTACAGGGTGTTCCATAAATTAAGTGTTTGTTTTTAGCTTTTGATTCTGCTTTTTAAGTGCATTAACGGTAGATGAACAACTCAAAATGGAAAACTTTTCAGCTGACAAGAATGAACTAAACAGCTTTCATGGCAAATACGTTTATCTGTACATGTCTTATACTCAAGTACATGTAGAGTACACCAAGTACATCTAGAGTACTATGGTTTCAATTTACACATTAGATAAGTACAACAAATTATTTATACATTATACTAAGAGGCATTACTGAAATTCAAATTCAATTTCTACTTACATCTGAGGAGCTGAAGACATCTGGAAGAAGGAAATTCAGAAGAGACCAGAGCTCATGAAGATTGTTCTGTAGAGGCGTACCAGTTAACAGGAGTCTGTTTGTGGACTTGAATTCACGCACAATTTCAGACAGCTGGAATGAGAACATATTGTTAATACACTAAAGACAAGGTGAATATACATGTACAGCTCATGAAGATTGTTCTGTAGCGGTGTACCAGTTAACAGGAGTCTGTTTGTGGACTTGAATTCACGCACAATTTCAGACAGCTGGAATGAGAACATATTGTTAATACACTTTAGACAAGGTGAATATACATGTACAGCTCATGAAGATTGTTCTGTAGAGGCGTACCAGTTAACAGGAGTCTGTTTGTGGACTTGAATTCACGTACAATTTCAGACAGCTGGAATGAGAACATATTGTTAATACACTTTAGACAAGGTGAATATACATGTACAGCTCATGAAGATTGTTCTGTAGCGGTGTACCAGTTAACAGAAGTCTGTTTGTGGACTTGAATTCACGCACAATTTCAGACAGCTGGAATGAGAACATAATGTTAATACACTAAAGAAAAGGTGAATATACATGTACAGCTCATGAAGATTGTTCTGTAGAGGTGTACCAGTTAACAGGAGTCTGTTTGTGGACTTGAATTCACGCACAATTTCAGACAGCTGGAAGTAGAACATATTGTGAATATTCAGTGAAACCTGACAAAGTGAGATACCTTTAGTACCTCTAACCTCTAAAAAGTGTTCCATTTGGGAGATGTTCCACTTATAGAGGCTCATTCAACATCAAGCCAGTTGGTCTTGTTACTCTGAAAAGTGTTTTACTAACAGAGGTGTTCAACTTTACAGGTCTCATTGTATTAACATGTACATTTGTGCCTATGCTAAAGCAAGAGGGCTCGGAATGTAAGATCTGTTTTCTCTTTGTTTGTCTACATGGATTCATAGTCTAACTAAACTACAGTGAGATCATTAAGCTGGGGAAATGAATTTTATTTGCCCTGATAGTTCAGCTTTTCCTGGACTGTTTCCCCTGTAAAATTGTGATAATATCATTAAATGCAAAAAGCTCATTCCAATAGTGAGTGGGCGCTTCATCAAACAGTTGGGTGCTTCAAACCTACCTTCGATTTTTCATTCTTGATCCTGTGGGCTTCATCAATTACAATATATCTCCAGTTGAACTTTTTGAAGACTGATTTCTCCCTAATACACATTTCATATGATGTCACACAGACGTCCCATTCTCCAGGTAGCAACGTATCACGGATGAACGCCATCTTGGAAAATAAACATATTATCATCTATTATATCCTTTTTTTAATCCATAATACTACTGTTTTCCCAGAGAAATATGAAGGAATAAAAATCGTATTGAATCGTATTACATGAAAAAATCGTATTGTCCCCGGGAAAAAATCGTATTGGATGTGCTCCCTCGGTCAATATCATATTACCCTTCAGTCAATATCATATTGTCCCTCGGAATAAAACCCATATTCGATCCCTCCCAGTGAATAACCTATATATATCACCTGCCAGTTTGCCACCTGCTTTGTGGCAAACTAATGGCAAAAATCATTGTAGAAAATGTGCATCATTTGTATCGGCAAAATAATTTACCAGTGATCTCCCCATGTCACTTTTACCAGGGGCTCCCCCTACTTGAAACCAAAGGCCCCCCAGTTGGCACCCAGTTGGAATCTGCACTTCAACTTCTGATTTGAAAAATGAGTGAAGTAAGCACCTACACTGAGATATTGTGAGTGTAGCGAGTGCTGATTTTTTCAGACTTGAAATCTTGCACCCAGTTGAAAATTCTTTTTGGGGAGAACACTGTTTACACCTATCATATCCAAATACTCACCCTCTGTTCTTGGTTTCCAATGAGACAGACGGCAGTCAGACTTGGGCACCATCTCTTGAATTCATTCATCCAGTTGGATAATGTACTCTTTGGCACTATCACAAGATGTGGAGAGGGAATGTTACGGAAATGTTTCATGTAACCTAATAGGGAGATTGTCTGTAAGGTCTTACCCAAACCCTGGAAATAGAAGGCATTAACATTTACTAAATGGCACCACAGGGTTAATTATTGCAAATCAGGCCCGTAGCCAGAGGGGGGGGGGGTCTGGGGGTTCCTGGCCAATTTTCAAAATCATGCAGTTTTCACAATTCTGAGCACTTTTCAAGTGATTCTGGCCATTTTTGGGCCAAAGTTGTTAAAAGTGAACCCCCCTGGACATTTTTCAAAAGTGAACCCCCCTTGGCAAATCCTGGCTACAAGCCAGCAAATGGCTACAGATATGTAAATTGTAGCTATAACAACTTTGAGATTTCATTAAAGTTTTATAAATTAATTGTCAGTTTTACAAGTTAGACAGGTTTGACAAATATTCTTAAACCTTTTGAAAAAACTTACAAAAATTAAAGTAAAGTAAAATGTAAATTTTATTAGAGTAACATGTTTTACTAAATTATTTTTCTGCATTGCATAAATAAAATTTAGTGAAAAGAAGCATGCACACGACAGGTTGAGCAAAAGTCTTACCATTTCATCAGCCAGGATCCCATTGATTCCATGTTCATAAAGAGAAATCATCCAATTCAAGCCTCTAATCTGGTAGTCTCTCATAGTTCCACTCTTGATATCTGAAAAAATTATTTGAATGCAATTTTACGATTATTACAAGGCATCAACATGCAAAATGTCACTACCTACCATTTGTTACAGACACAGATCTCCGACTGCCAGATGCAAACACTGTCCACAAAAAACTTGCAGCGGTAAGATTAGTGATCGATCAGAATTGAGGCCACTGGCTGTTGAAAAATTGATTCAGTAATTAATTCAAAAGGTTCAGCAGAGCTAGAGAAAATAGAAACTTGGAAAGATATTATGTATTATATGTTTTGCCTATTCGAAGGACAAAATGAGATGAGAATCTTCAGCTAAGAGAAATCATTATCTATTAGGTAAATCATGATATAGTTTGAATTTCACCTCTCCCAAACCATGCTTAATCTTCAGCAACTATGAATTCAATGATTCAAAGGATTTTTGAATTCACACCCTATAGTGAGCACCCTGTAGCAACTAGCAAACAACCTGTAGCAACTAGCAAACAACCTGTAGCAACAAGCAAACAACCAGTAGCAACTAGCAAACAAACAACCTGTAGCAACTAGCAAACATAGTCCTAGACCACCCTGTACTTACATGAAGGAGATTCATCGAAGCGTGTCAATACATTCAAAGATTTACGACTGTTACGTAAAAGCTCTTCGTCTTCTTCCTGCTCTGTTCTTCTGTGACGGTGACTAGAAACAACAAAAAAAAAACATAAAAACATAAAAAATTTCATATCAATCAATATACAATTTTGTACATCCATTTGTGTTAAGGTATTATTTTATTTTACAGTTTTTTGAAATGTCTTGAACTTCATACAATCTCTTAATGCCTGGGGTTGTATTTTGTTGGAATATTGCATTTTCAATCAGGTAAGGCATTACACTAAGAGTTGACAGTTAAACACTGAAATATATTCTGCAAAAGCATATGTGTTCAGTCATGAAACGTGAAAATTTATCCATTTTTTTCTATATTTCTGATAAACCAATTGGTAAAGCTCCTGCTGACAAATCTACGTACTCTCCAGCTGACAACAATCGTTCTCTGGCCTTTGGCTCTGGTGTAGCTGCAGCTTTTGAGGGCCTTCCTGGCTTCATCTTTAGTGGACTAGTGGGGGTTTTCTGTCCAAGAGCTGCCCCTGTGCTCATGAAATGAGCAAAGATTTCTGTCTGTTGAAGTAGGTAGTCAAACCTGTTGCCTTTATCCACATCCTGTGAAACAAAAAACAAGGTCTGATAGAGTGATCTGATATATTAGAAATAAACTGGATGTTGTATATAATTGCACTTACCATTTTGTTTTCTCTTTCTAATTTACATGCAATGTTTTGCATATTGGACTTAAGTCTCATGTATTATAAAACTGCAGAATCATTAATAATCTAGATCAGGTTGTGTTTTATGTTTATTGAATATACAGAGTATATTAAATAAACATAAAACTGTTAGTTAGCATCAGATATGTTTTTCGTGTTGTGAAGTGAATACTTTTTTGTTTCATTTTGACAAAGAATGGAAAATTCAACATTTTTTTCTAAATGAGACCTCATTTTATTGCTTGATTTCACTGTTTGATTTGGTTTCTGTGCGAGTTATTTTTAATTTTTATTCACACTTCATCCCTTCTCTTACCAATTTATCATCATACACCTCATCACTGCCTCCTTTTCCCTTTGGTGGTGTCTTGAGTTTGAAAGCTTTTTCTGCTTTTGTGGATGGTCCAGCATCCTCACTCCCAGACTGCAAAATGAAACATTAACAGTTGAAGAAATTCTTACTCATCAACCTATTCAGGCCAATTGCCACAAAAATGCAGAACTAGGGCTCCATGAAGAGTGGTATTCAAAAGCAAGTACAGGGGTTTCACTAGAATTTCTCACAACAGGCTAAATAAATGAAAACAACATGCAAAATTAATGGAAATCATAAATTTAACAAGGAAAAGTTTAAAAGTCCCTAAAAACAACAGGCGATTTTGTGAAAACAACCGGTGAAAATTGCCTGCTGCTAATGAAACCCCTGAACTATGATACCAAGGTTATTTATAAAGTTCTAAAAGTTACTCATCCTGTAAGCAGGGCATAATTCTGCTAGATATTTCATAAGCATACATTTTTGTGAATTAACTTCAACAAATTGCTGAAGTTCCGGTATCTCTCATTTGAAACTCTCCTGATATTTCGAACGCTACTTTGTGATTTGTGAATTTCTGTCAAAATTGCCATTTTGGTTTCCCTGCAGAAAATATCCACTCGATAAAATCAAGTCCTATTCAGCACAGAAGCCACTGATAACTTACAGAATTTCACGAATGGAAGATGGAGATGTAGGAAATATTTGGAGATATAAAGTAAGCAGCCGATTTCAATTTTAGCCAATACAGAGGTGGCGTTAACGCAATTTTTTACGTTTTTTACTCACATTTTTGCAACTCTGACGCAAATATTCATTGTCTACCGAGTCTTTCTGACGCACGTTTGTTTCACATGCAAAATCCCCGCTTGGTACTTGGTTAAATTGATCCCTATACGTGAAAATACGTGATTGATCAAATTTATAATTTTGCTAATTCCAGAAATCTAACATTTGGTTCAGCGCAATCGAGCCTCCTTCCTACCGATCATTTTCTCATTTCGGTATTTCATATAATTTTTAAAGCCCTGTGATTCAGATTCAATGATAAACTTGAAAACATTGATCGATCCCTCGATTTGTTTATCTCGTGAAGCACGTTGCTAGGGGGCGTATCAAAAATGCAATAAAACGAACATAACATTGAACAATGATTTATTAATTTCATACTCCCTTCTAAGGATTTTAGTGATCGTATATTTATCTAAATCACCGCATAAAATCTTCTTTTGAATGTTCACACGCTAGATTTACGAACCTTTAGTTTCCTTCGCAAGTTCGCAAAATTCCTTCGCTAAGTTAGCAAGTTTCCTTGAGCCGTCCCCTTCATCAGCATGCGCAGATGTAATGCGCAGTAGGTTTATCAATGGTGCTCACAGTGACCGATCTATCGTAAGTTTTCACCAAGTATTTTCAATTAACTCCCTCAAGTTAAGATCTTCGATTCACTAGATCTGAAGCTGATCCTATGAAGATAGATAATGGGCACATGAAAATCCAGTCGATCGCACACTAAGGGGGTAATGATGATAAATTAGGTATGAAAACAAATCTACTTTCGGTTTCATTTGATCAGCTATAGATCTAATTACAAGATTCTACCGTATTCAATTTAAAAATGATGCCAAGTATTGTGGTCGGACTTATATTGCCGTTTTAGACTTTGGAATGATGGCAAAAATGTTGAATTTCAACATGAAACGCTTTGACCCCAATTTGTGTAACTCCACACAGGGAGAAACTCCTCTCCCACTCCATTCACACCCATGACTCGCTGGACCAGATAATCAGATGATTAATAGTGACATTTTTCTTGCAATTGCCTAATTAATTAATTGTTAGTTGTTAATGTGCTATAAGAGTACAATAAAAGGTATGCACAAAATCAAAAAATAGATTTTGTATGTGGTTTCTACATTTTGTATGCATTTTTACTCCAGAAAAACACTTTTATAGCTTTGACTCAACTTTTTTTCTTGTGACTCACTTTTTTGAAACTACCTGAGTCATAATGACTCACAAAAATATATGCCTACCGCCACCGCTGCAATACAATTCTGAAGCAGGTAATAGGGCACATGCAAAGGCTGTTCTATCAGAAGTATACTGGTTTTGGGAACAACAAACATTGGTAGACCTACAATGCATATCAGTATAATACGCATTGGTATTATGCTCTTCAGTACAATGTTTGTCGGTATGATGAGGTATCCCGACAAAAGTCTTGAACGGTGGCCTTTGGGCTCACAGGGGCTTGTCTGGAGGGTCGGGCAAGCCCTCCGATGAGTCTACTGCTTATTAAGAGTAAAAAGGGGGGTCGGTTTTGATGCCACCTGAAATTTGTAGAAAATGATTGTAAGATATATCAAGTAAAAATATATGGAATCCTTTTTTGAAGCCAAATTATTACCTCCAGAGTCGATTTCTTCCCCAAGACACGTCCACTGTTAAGAATTGGTAGTTCCTAGAGTTCTTTGTTTCCTTAGGTTCATTCCCGTATGTTATTTTTAACGAAGGACAGCCTATAACGACTGCTATACGCAAAAAGATGCATGAAATTAAAAGTTTCGAAACTGAAAGTTGAAAAATGGCGACTTTCCCGTGTTCTATGCGCATGCGCAAAAATGAAAGTACTTCATTCCCACAATTTAGAAGGATTCGAATTACTTTTCGGCGGTTGGTTCGGTTATACTTAGATACCAAATGAAAGATTATTGCCAAGGAATGGAAAACGTATTACGAAGATGAGAGTTATTTGTTTTATCACTAAAGGAAAATATTTCTGCAATATTAGGTGCATCATGGGAAGGGACTGCTGTGAAATAATGAACGCAAGTGACATCTATCTAAAAATATATGTGTAGTTATTGCGCATGCGTTCATATAATATGAACTAATCAAATTGCTGGATTGAACGTCTGCGCATAGAACACAGGAAAGTTGCCATTTTTCAAATTCAGTTTCGAAACTTTTAATTTCATGCATCTTTTTGCATATAGCAGTCGTTATAGGCTGTCCTTCGTTAAAAATAACATACGGGAATGAACCTAAGGAAACAAAGAACTCTAGGAACTACCAATTTTTAACAGTGGACGTGTCTTGGGGAAGTAATCGACTCTGGAGGTAATAATTTGGCTTCAAAAAATTTGGTACTTGCAGTGTAATCACTTCTTTACATATTCTTCAGATTTCTCAGCAACAAGTGGATGGTTCGCTACCATTTTAGGTAAGTTTACTCTGTAGTGTTGTTTGAATCAGCATGTCGATTATTGAAAGGATTCCATATATTTTTACTTGATATATATCTACAGTAACAATCATTTTCTACAAATTTCAGGTAGCATCAAAACCGACCCCCCTTTTTACTCTTAATAAGCAGTAGACTCATCGGAGGGCTTGCCCGACGCCTCGAGACAAGCCCCTGTGTTTGGGCTAACACAGATTTGATTTTGAAAATTAGGCCTAGAGATCTAAAAATTGATTTGATTGTATGAAACCGGTAATTTGAAGTACATTATGTGGAATACCAGTATGATTTTACTTACCCCGTTTGTTTCCATAGCTTCTTCACTTTCATTTGCTGATTCTGAATCCGACATTGTGTACGTACAGTTGGTGTTTAACGAGAAATCAAACAAATATAAATAATCTTTGTCAAGTAGTGCTTTTGGCGCGATGAATAAGCTGGTTGGTCACCACATAAAAGATTTGAGCAATATATAAAGATACCACAAACTGCAATAGATTTCAATATTTACCAAATATATGATAACTCCTCGAGTTGTGATCAAGATATAATGCAGAAAGAATAGAAATCAGAAACGATATATCAATTTTAGTATAATATAACAAGGAGTTTGTTTGTTTGTATCCTTTATAGCGTTATAATGCCGCTTATTGGTCACATGTTACTGGTTATTCCCTTGTGCTTGCTCTTGATACTTATTCACTTGTTCTTTATCAAAAGTCTAAAATTCCTTATACTATTATATACAGTTATAATAGTGTAGAACTGATTCGTGGTGCTTCATCAAATGCGGAAGTATACGGAAAATACCGAGTACAATCAGGTTTACGCGGTAAATTCAAATGCTTTGTAACACTGCGTCAAATGTGAAATTCCAAGCAATTTCTAGACGTGCAAAGATAGTCTAGGAACTCCGCGTATCTAGAGATTCCAAGACGTGTCAAGAGGTGCAAAGACCTCGCGTGTAAAGAGCGTGTCAAGAGTTTTGATATCTCTTTGCACAGCCTTATCAAAACAAACAGTATAATTAGACCGGCCACATGTTGTTATGCCCTAGGGATAGTCGCCCTTAATTATACTTTACTAGGATTGGAATATAACAATCATTTTAATTTCGTGTTAATAAAAATTTGTGTTTTTTAAATCGTTTAAAAAATTAATTTAAAAAGTATGTGTGTGCGTGTAAGTATAGGCAATAGCTTAGTCGAAATGAGTAGACGTGTGCAGATGGAGATCGCCTATCGGCTAAATCTGACATCAGATCAAATGAAAACACGAAATGTGTTTTTCTTAGGTTTATCTACCCTGATTTCGAGTGACTTTAACTTGGACGCATATTCCTCTTTTAAAACAGTTTGAATAATTAACAAAGTCCACTTTGAACCGTGTCAATCAAATTGTCAAACATGTAGATACGCTGTAGCACATGCAGGCCCGAATACAGGGTGGATAGATTGGTTCTAGCGACCCCCCCCCCCCTCCGTGACCAAAATTGCATTTTTTACCCCATACTGAGCACCTTTTAAATTATTTTGCCCATTTTTGAACTAACATTGCCAAAAGTGAACTCCCCTGGAATTTCTTAAAAAAGTAACCCACCCCTTGGCAAATCCTGGCTACGGGTCTGAAACGTCATTCTGATCTTTCTGTTTCACCTGAAACATGCTCTGATATAATGAGGCATATTCTGTGACCTGAGCATAGATGGGAAGAGTTATGAATGTCAATAAGTGTGATTGTTATCTTGTAATCATCTACCTTAATGTCAATACATTACATAATGTAGTAAGGCATTGTACATGTATTTAACAACAGGCACATCCTTCTTCAAAGGACTTCATTTATACGTGTAAAATACCCTTGCAGCGAGGATGCAACAGGCACAGTTACACAAGTTTTATGACCCCAATTAGATGAAATATGAGCTGGGATGAAAGATCTCAAAAATCAAGGGCTGAGAAGATTTGAGATGTCATGGTTACTATCATGATGCTGAAACATGTGTCGCTTATTGTCACATGTATTGATCATGATTGGGCGACGGCAGTTCCCTGAGTCTTTTTGATCTGTTTAATCTTATTAGTTACTATTTAAAATTGAATAATTTAGGACCCCGGAAGCAAAACAACTCTTTGTTATGAAAGGAATACACCACCCACATGGACAGAACCCCTCATGTAAACCATTTACATGTATCTTTGAAAACAATTTGATTTTCGATCTACATCTGAATCTCAGATGGAGAGTACTCTTTGACAAGATCAACATTTAAAAGTGTAGGGAAGTTTTGATAAAGATGTTTAATAGCTAATTATTCAGACATATTGTTCTTTCATGTTGACGATCATTGAACATAATTGATATTTGCAATTTTGAATTTGCAAACATTTTGAATGCAAATGTACTCAAGTACTATATCCTGAGTTCTGCCCGGATCCCTGAAAACGTTTAAAATCAAACTCGATTATTTAGCTAGACTTCAAAATAAGGGATCCAATAGACATAAAATCAATAGACATAAAAAGTAGGGCTTCAACAGGGGTAGTTCCCTGCAAAATAGGGCTTTCAAAGGCCGGGGTTTAGAATTGTATCTACATTAGAAAAGTATGATTTTAACAGGAGGTTGATGAGGTAGATTAATGTTAGGCCTGAACAGGGGGTTGAGGGGTAGACATAATGGAAAATAGGGCATCAACAGGGGTTGGGGCTAGCCTAAAGTAGGGATAAAGGCTCTCATCATAAATCAGATCAAAACATGTATGTTACTGTAATGTGTCACCCTAGACCCCTTTGTACCGTTTATGCCTCAGACATATTTGCTACTCGAATGGTATACTATATCTACGACCAACACCATTCGTTCGGCATTACTCAGGGACACAGTTACACTTCACATTCTTGCATTGCCCGTGTGTCAACCATACGGCGCCCTCGTTTTTGATACACATCACATCTTTCAACTAGAGAGAAGCCCCGGGAGAGAAGCTAATCGGTCTTATAGAAGGCGATGATTTCTTATGATGCATTTCAATGCCTGCATAGAGATTTTTCAAAAATGTTTTCCTAGAACAGCCAGGAAAAATAAATCACATTTTCATTTCCCAGGAACAACATAATCCGTAAGAATCCATTGACATCATTCATTTACATCTAAAATGTACTATTTTGATGTTATATGAGCAAAAATATTTTGACCAACATATTAAGCAATCAGACAGACTGGCTCACTTTATGAAAGGCCATTTGTTTCTTCATCTACAGGATATTTCTACGGAAGTTTACAATCAAGTCAATATGTTTATCTTAGTGTTTAGCATAGGTAAGAATGGGGGATGGGCTGGCGGGGGTCCGTCTTTGAATAATTCCAAGGGGTTCATATATTATCACAATTTTGTTACAAAATCACTTGGAAAGTGCATGATTTGAAAGATTATTTGGCCAAGGCGTCCGCTATTAACATGAGTATGAATTTTATAAAAAAATTACTTGAATCAAAATCGAAGAATTCCTTGCCCCGTGTGTTCACCATTCACCCCGGGGGTTCACACTCGGCTCAGGTGGGGTACCTTTTTTACATTTGGTATGTCAAGCCAATGGACCCACATTTTAAGACAGATTTTTCCATTTTCTGGTATAAGAATCGGTGTGGAAAATATGTTACCCCTCAATTGTGGTACGGCATTGGTCCCGGGGCATTGGTCTAGTTGTTACACATATCCTTCATTTGAGGTTGTTTATGATCATTTTACTCAAAGATCTGCCTTCTTCTCGAGGCATTCGATATTTCGAATGGCCTTAGTCTTATATTCTGGATATTTGGTACCCGGGGTATGGCATTGGTTCTATATTTGGATGTTTGACATGGCATTGGTCTTGTGTTTGGACATTTGATATGGCTTTTTGGGGTTTGTTTTAGTTTGTATGAGAACACATTTAATGCCACCCCCCAAAATTACAAATCTACATCTATTCTCTCTATCCCAAAGGTGGATCGGAAGCATGAAAAACAGATGCAGACTCGGGACAGTTGCAAGGGGGGCTATAATGGAGAAATTCGTTTTGATTTTGAGTCTAACTGTCTAACTGTCACAAATATTAATTAAAAACGCAAATAGCCTGTTTTATTAAATGAGACTAGGGCAAAAAATCTATTCATTAAATCTAAAGCCTAGACGATATCTTCTGTAATCAAGGTGGTTTTGTTACACTTCCGCAATTATAAAAACAAAAACATAGATTAAGTTATTAATGTTTTGTTATCATATCAGATTAAGTCAGTTTTGTCTCCGATTGTTATACAGGTGTGTGTATCGACTCCAGTGAACAACATTAAGTGAATCAATCCTTGAAATTCCCAAATTCATTCCAAATTCTGGCCGTTAACCCCCCCTCCCCCATGTCTCTTAATTACATTTATTTTGCAAATGATATATAAATTATAGATAAAAATATTTCTTTTTCGAATTGCTAAAAGGGCAACATGTGAAGATAAAACCGCGATCCTAAAGCTACTTGCGAAACAAAGTGGTTTATGGTCCCCAATATCATTATTATATTAATACCAATACAATGTACCTCTATGAATATCATAAATTCACTCCTTTTTAATATCAATAGTCAAACAAATTAAGTAGTATGCTACAGTTGGTTATCAATCGGAGTTCACGACCTATTGATTACTCTTTAATACAAATGGGTAACTCACACCCCCCGTCCATGTCCATGAAGTGCGTAGACTGACATAATAGTGCCATTTATTAATTAAAGGGGCAATAAGGACTGTAGAGAAAATAGGAAAGTTTTTTCATTTCTTCTGAGCTATCAAGGCAACATTTGGTTTAACATCTTCTTTGACATACCTATTTTCTTAAAATGTATGGATAAATTATCAATTTCAGCATTAAGAAGTGTAAATTCAGTTCAAAGCTTCAAAAAGGGGACTTCCACTTTTATATTTTTAAGATCCACCATGTCTCAAGAGGAATATCAGCTAAAATAATGTTTATCTAGGGGGTTTCTTTGTAGATAATAAAAATAGATGTTAGTCTTGATGAAATATCCAAACTTAAATATATTTTGACACTGGTCCATGATCGTTGAATGACCCCTCTGCACTAATTATTGCACCTTTAAACATCACTGATTTATGTTCATTTCTTTGTTCAAAAAGTTAAAGCACCAATTAAATACATATTTTTATCACACAAAAGGGGAATGTTTCTTATTAAAACATAAGCAGCGCCTAGGCGTCGATTGGGGGGGGGGGGGTCAATCCGGTGTTCTCAGGCTATGTACAGCCATGGGCTTTCAACTAGTTGAAAGCCCATGGTACAGCCAAGTATCCTGTTTATGTAAAAACCCTACGTTCCCGAATCACAATCAGACAATTAATTAGTATATTTGCTGTGTCTAGCAATTGATCATATAATTAGATGTTGCGAAAACTATGGGAACTTGTATGGTATGGGTACCTGTCTGTTTATGGATAGGCTGGGAAAGAACAGCAGAGAGAATGGTACATTCGATTGAATATGCTTGTTTTGCCCAATTGTGTATTAAAATGCCCCTCATTTATCATATGTATGGTCACAAGTTAAGTCGGCGATAATTTGTATTGACTTAACTTGAAACAAATTACTCCGAAATCCAAATACCCATTGAAAAGTAAGGTTATCTTTATATTAAGCTAATACAAAATAAATATATAAATAGGCCTGATGTATCAGTGTTTTCAAAGCTTATTGCACGTTTTATCCTTAAAACGCCTTTCTTTTTCTTATCATGATATGTATTTCCTTCACTTAGGATCAATGCGTCGATTAGCATTGCCTGTAACTGATTTATATTTTCAAAAGGCGGCATGAAATTGCCAAAATGTTTAAATAAGTCAATGTGTCAGCGTACATACAAAATAGTCTGTTTAATATTTGCTACATGTACTTGTTCCAAACAGTCTGCGAAAGAATGATTAAAAAATATATCAATTAAAAGTATCAGAGAAAATACTTGCAATCGTTTAAAATACTGTATGTATTGCTATTGGTAATTAGGTTAGTTGTTTACACATAATTATGTTGCTCAGTGTGCCAAGAGCGTGTCAAGAGATTCCATTAATTGTCACAGGGCGTGGAAAGACTTTTTGACATGGTCTTTACACGTCTTTGCACTGCGTGTGTCAAGAAGTGCAAAGAGGTGTAAAGAGTTGAATTCATCGCGTGTCAAGAGGTGTAAATAATTGGCACGTCTAGAAACCCGGCGTGTAAAGACCAGTTTCTAGACGTGTCAAGAGTTGGAATCCCATATTTCACGCAGTGTAAGTTTAAGTAGCGAAGCTCGATGATAGTGAAAGCTGATGATATGGTGATTGTAATCCAAACAAATGTGAATGGGTTCAGACATTTATTCTAAGGTCATATTCGGCACATCTAAACCTTGTTCAATGTCCTTTCATTCTTCAAAGTTTCATTCTATTTGCAATGGTCACAATTTATGGCCATTCAACAAAACATGCTCATAGTGCCAGTCTCGTCTCTGGAGGCAATTACTTGAACACATTGGGTGAAATTGTCCTGACTACACACTCACAGATTATGAGATATAGAGTAATTGTGTAATGGCTCTCATGTCCTTCCAATCTCTAGTTTCAACTCTCTGGGTGCTTCTAAGGTTGTGCGGTAGTGCTTCTAAGGTTGTAGGCTACGGTAAACATTGCCTTCGGAATTTAGCCCCAAAGATTTTCTGGATGTTAATAGCTACCGGGTAAATTTGTAAACTGACCATACTGAAATCGTGAACAAAGAGAATAGACCATAGAAACGTAGTAGAATGGAAGAATATTAAAAAACATTTATTTTACCGTATGAATGATTGAGCAATCACATTTGTTTGGGTAGTCTTGCTTAAAAGACCCTGTACTCTCCCCTATCCTTCTCTCTAGTATATTACCAGGAGAGAGTGAAGTTGAGGGGGGGTGGATACAGTCTTTGAGGAGGACTATTGTTTGGGTAGCCTTCCATTTTTGCCTCACCTGATTTATAGCCCCACTCCCATATTTATACACGATTACTTTCTAAACTTAAAATTAAATGCCATTTTCCTTTTATTGCGGACGCACAATTGGTCGGACTCCCATCGTTCTAAATCCCAATTGTCCAAATCCCATAGGTCCGAAATACAATCGTCCAAATCCCCATTGGTCCAAAACCCAATCGATTGAATCCTATTGGTATGGAATCCCAATCGCTCAAATCCCATTGGTCCGAAATACAATCGTCCAAATCCCCATTGGTCCAAAACCCAATCGATTGAATCCTATTGGTATGGAATCCCAATCGCTCAAATCCCATTGGTCCGAAATACAATCGTCCAAATCCCCATTGGTCCAAAACCCAATCGATTGAATCCTATTGGTATGAAATCCCAATCGCTCAAATCCCATTGGTCCGAAATACAAACGTCCAAATCCCAATTGTCAGAATCCATGATATTTTCCAAAGGACCATAACGGGGACATGTAATGACAGAAAGGCTTTGCTTTACGTTTTAATTCGTATCTAAAACCCGCATTCAATTTCATCGACAAAATCTATGCGAATGGCGTTCCCCTCATTATGATACGTTTCAGGTTACGGTGAACGTGATAAGTCCTACAACCTACCATTTGTTACAGACGCCTAACGCCAACCACCAAATGCCGACCACCGAACACCGTTAAAAAAAGTCAGAGAGTTCCAAACTTATTGAGGTCACCTCAATTAAATCGAAACCAAAGTCATATCACTTTAACCTTAAAAAACAAACTGAGAATATACATGTAGGATGAATTGAGCACAGTGAGGACCGTTGATAAAAAGGTTATGTAGTTTTATCCAACGAATTTATCAGGTAGATAGTTCAATGTGAGCCTCACACCTGCATCCGCCAGGTGCACGCACAGTCCTGGAGAGGGTGCTGAGTGTCTCACGATATCGTATCAGGATCTTGCAATTGGCTTGCTTTTGTACTAGTCAAAAAACATTGACCAGTTACAAATAAACATATTATCAGGCTATCAATAAAAAAGTGAGGATAATTTATTTGTGTAACACGGTGACAAGGTCAGAGGTCAAATAATACTTGACACAGACTTGAGATAATAAATTTAAAATTTGTGAGGCCAGACCAATGGGATTCGAACGACTGGGAGGCCAGACCAATGGGATTCGAACGCTTGGTAGCTACGTCAAAACGCGTCATTTTCAAAAGTTAATAGAGCCAGTAACTGATCGAAAGGGATAACATTTTGCTGTCCTATTCGCAACATGTCAACTTACTTTACAAATATGGTAAGTTTCCAGTTTTTATATTTGTTTCAAGATGTAGACAATGACATCTATTTTCTCTGATCATCTTGACTGGCCATCAGAATGTGCTATCATAAAATGCTTTTAGTTTTTCATGCACTTAGCCTAGTTAGAATAATTTCGTATAAGTCCAGTCAAAAAGTTTTATGTCATTACGTCAATGTTGCATTTACCAAATTATCTTAAAATAAGGCCTTCGGTGTCTAAAGGGGAGTTAAACACAAAATTCTTGGTATAAAAAGCGATACCTTCAAGTAAATGTTAAATACTATTACATTATTTTGTACATCATTTTGAACGACTTTCTTTGTAATTATTTCACACCAACGAGGCAAACAGCTCGGCAAATTAATGAGCAAAATATTTAGTTTAGACCTTGTAACAATAATCCCTGTGTAATAAGAATCTTATAAACAACTTTAATTTTGACTATGAAGTTGCTAATGAGCTGTTATTACACGAGGAAGAGCAAATTGCAAACTTAGCACATCAGGTAGTTAAATTAAAAAATATTTTCTTTTTAAAGTATTATTTCATTTAAAAGAAATATCGAAAAATCATGCTTACCTTAGAAACCCTTAGTGAAAAGCTTACAAAAATTGAAAACAAAACATATTTGCTCAGTAGACAAGACGTCTTTTTCACAAAGTTCAAGATAATCATCATATATTAACAAACAACGTTTATCATTAATCATTAACATGAAATTTTAAGTTCATAAAATCAAAATTTAAGAAGTTAAAAAAGGTTTTATTTAACATTCGAACATGACTGTATTCACGCCTTCTATAAACTGTAAACAAAGTCAACATTTCACCCGTGGTACCGAAGAATACCCCTGGTAATACGTGTAATGTATGACGTCATGTAACGGGGGTCGTAGTAATGGCGGACCATAATGAATATTCGAATCATTTTGTGAGTGTTCATGTTCGAATCGTAATATAGACCTCAGAGCAGGGGTAATATCGTCGATTACCCTAAGGGCTAGCCACAAAACACCAAAATGCTTTCATGTTTTTTTGTTTTTTCAGCTTTCGAACCCTCACTCCCTTTTAGTGCTACGGCCAAGGCGATTTGTGTCCAAAACACCTAGATTCAATTTTACTTTAGATTCTTGTAGGGGACCCCAAGGCATGTAAATTTTTTATGTGAACCCTTGCAAAGCAGGCTCAAAAGTGCTGAGTCAGCAAATTTTATCATTTTCGAGTCGGAGTTTGACCATATGCTTGAAACTATTTAATATCTCATTTGAAGATGTTGCAATTGTAATGAAACATTGTTAGTATATCAATAAGGCATGTATGAAGAATTCCTGAAAGTTTGGGTCTTATCCAACAAAATTTGGTAGAGATATGGAATAATTTGTCCCTAAAAGTACATCATTTCTCCTCAAAATTTCTTAATCAGTCGATAGTTAATCAGTCATTTAAAAAACAGTAAGGGCCTACGGTGTATAAAACCTGATTAAAAATTTCACTGATGAACATATTCATTACCTATCATTTTATATTTTTTACAGCTTATCATTGCCATAAACCATAAAACCATTTAGGGTATGTGTGGTCAGCAATTGGAAATACATGTATGTGTACTAATAACATTTTTCAAAACTGTATTTCGGGTGCCATTCTTTCCTAATGTTGTTCATGTAGTTATAGTTTATGTTTATGAATGATAGCACTTAGCATCGTTAGTTTGGCAACTCAAACCCCTTTTAATCACTTATATAAAGCCTGTTTATTTATGGCATATGAAATCGAAGTATCTGAAATACGGTAATAAGGAACATAATCAAGTTTTAAACATTGACAGACTTTGATATGCTATCATATAATAACCTCCAGTTGCCAAACTTATGGAGGGGGTGTACATGCTTTATAGTATAGGGTCCATGTAAACTGCAACAAGACTCCTATTGTTGCTGCAAATAATTAGCTGTATAATAACAAATTGTAACACCAAATGATTAAGAGCCAGAGTTTCTCAGAGCCTGGTTGCAGTTTGCACACTTCGTATTGTATTTATGTCATAAATTGTTTAGTTGTAGTCTGTAGAACATAACAAGATGTCTATGTTGTATCCCTAGCTGTAGATAGAAGAGTTAAGAAGCCCCAGCAAAGTAACCTGCTTTGTATTTATGCACCAAAACAGAGAAATAGATTTTTAAAATCTCAATATTGGAATCAATTTCACTTTCACTTTATCTTTTAGCATCTCTTTCAACCAGTCAAGTATTCTTGATATTTATGATAAACTCTTTCTGATGTCATAAGTCATCACCTCCATAGTAAGTATTTAATGGAGCTTATTATCATCTTCGACTTCCATGTTATTATGCAGTTGGAGCAATTGAAACCTTGAGAATCAAGATGGCTAATTATTAGAATTTTCAATCTAAATGGGTTCTCATTTGCTTCTACCACCTTGATTATGCTTTGTACAGATGACTCATTATTCATGGAGCAGCATGATCGACAGTAAGTGTTACGCGGTATATGGCATACATTCATGGTTGCGCAGTATTTGTGATACGGGTGAATATGCCATACTCACCTGCGGTGTATGGCATATTCTGCAGGTGAGTATGCGATATTCCGCGGTGAATATGCGATACATTGATTTCAGTGAATACCCCATACTCACCTGCGGAATATGTCATGCTCACTTGTGGAATATGCCATATACCGCAGGTGAATATGACATATACCGCAGGTGAAAACGTGATACAGAAAGCCTTGATTTGATTGGTTGCGAGAATCAACTCTAAATGTAAAACTACACTGGATTACCAATATAGTTAGTGCGTCTAGTACTAATGTATCAATCCTGGGGGTCGTTTCCAAAAATGTCGTAGACTTACGATATCGTAACTTCAATTGTGTTTTCACGACAAGTAAAAAATTTCCGTTTCCAGAAATTTGTCGTAAACCTACGACAAACTACCATGTCGTACACCTGTCGTAGAAAGACAATAGCTATCGTGTGAAACCCACGACACCCCAAGGGGGTGTCGCAAGATTGTCGTAGAGCAAAATTTGAGTTATTTGTGGGGTTTTAATTATCTCATAGATTATGTCACAATTTACGTTGGCTTATGCAACGCGAGCACTTGACAGAAAGCTGAAGAAATTGCGGTTTCATGCCCTCCAAAACATAAGGTAAATGGCCATTTCTATGCATTGAAAAATAGAGAAACTGAAGTGTGTTTGCGCATCATCGTTCGCATGGTTTTCTCTTCATATTATTTCTCATGAAGGTTGATTGGGTTGGGTTAATTTAAAGAGACATAACAATTTTAAAATTGTGTAAATCAAAAATAAACATGTTTTCTCTTCATGGTGTATTGAATAATTATAATTTGAAACATTAACGTTTCTCGCCTCTTTGGCTTGTCTTTTTAACGAATGAAGCAAGGTGAGAAATATTATTGTTTTACCAAAAGTGAGTTCACCATCAATTATTGCATTATTTCCTTTCTTGAGTTGCATATCGACAAACTATCTACATTCACTTTATTCTGAAATCATGTATATTTGTCTCCGGTAAACTGTCTTGCTACCTACACCGGAACACCCTGACAACGGTAAAGTCAGCTACCGTTGTCACAGATGACGGACTTAACCATCGCATATACTCTTTAATCACTTTTTCATTTCACGGGACCTTATCGTCGCTAATTCTGTGAACTTGTGATGGTATATTATATGAAAATCCAAAGGTCCATTTGTCGTATGGCAAGTGATTTTAGACGGTCATATTTTTCACCATGGGCACTTTCTGGCCATCAATACAGTGGTTTTTATTAAAACAATATGTTTTCTTTCAAGTGAAGTCCCCATGATAGTAAAATATCATTCAAACTCTCTGAAAAATTAGGACCCCCACCTTCGCACTTTTTAAAAATGTTAGGCTCATTTTCTAAAAAGAGGATCTTGTTTTTCTCGATTTAAACATATCAAAATATTCTTCTACACTGTATTAACGATTCCTGAAAAGGGGATGTGTATTGAAATCCGTTAAAGTTAAAGACCACATCTCCCACTATAGCCACTATACCGCCTTCCATATCGTCAATTAGAATTGAATTGAAATTGAGAAATGACAATGGGAACTAGACGTATGATGAGGTGAGTGCAAATAACAACAATGAAAAAATTATGATTCTCTACACCCCAGTCACATTTGTCTTACGGCGGCCGTACGTCGACCGCAGATCAATTAAATCAGTGTATTTCTACGGCTAGCGTAGGAAAACTACGCTCACCTTGCGGTCTCCGTACGGCGTATCCAGTTTTTTACAGGCCGCAGAGTCGCCGTAGAAATTATAACTCGGAGTTATAATATTTGTTCATTTCTGCGGTGCCTGTAGAAATCAACTGGCTCAACAAGATTTGTCAATGTTTCACGAACACTTTTCATTTGATATTACATCCTAGCACTATGAATAACTTTTATAAATTGTCCTGATGTGAATAAAATGAAAATAAGTATTATTTATCAACAGAAATTTAAAATTCGCCGTGCGGCTGCCGTGGGAAATGTGACTGCAAAAGTATGAGAGCGCAGTGATTCTACGGCGAGCATAGAAAAGCTACTGACCGCAGAAATGATAGACCGCATGGCGGCCGTAGGAAATGTGACGTGGGTGTTAGTAGTGCCCTGAAACACAGACGGGAGAAACAGGAAGAAGAAACGGGAGCGGGGCTCCCAAATATTCTTTACAGCCGGGCAGTACAGAAGCCTTATTCATAAGCCAACGTAAATATTTCCATTTACGTCCACGTAACTCAATTGTACGCTGGACATAACAACATCTCTCCGTCGTATTAATAAACATATGCGGAAATTGGAGATCTCTACGTTTAACTTTCAGCAATTGACTTACGCAATGATTTCCAAGGAAAAATGGTATATCCCGGACGGACAAGTGAACAATTTACAATGAATATTCAAACATCTGACAAAAAACTTGAAGTCACTATTAGCTTTAGTATTTAAATGGTAAAATATGCCTATCCTTAAGTTTCTGTAAAAAATTTCATGTCAATACCATAATGTTATGATACTTTTTTTGCCTTCTAAAAAGGTTGCAAATTTTTTTGGCCCACCCTGTATATTATTATTACAACCCTATCATGTATGTCACTATGGGAAAAGATAAAAAATTCTCATTTTCGCGGAAAACTTATGTTGATCGAATCTCAACAAGTTAAGTACATCATGTGGGATAGTATTGCTTGAATCCATGTTCAAAAGAAAGAACATGGGTTCTTAAACAGGACATTAAAGCTTGACTAAGGCCTTTTTGAATCTTCGTTCGTACTAAAAGACCGAGACTAGAGTACTCCAATGCAGTTTGGAACAGGTGTAAAAGGGTAGGAGGTCCTATCAATTTATGGTCCTACTCTCCATTGATTTATATGGTGACCTCTTTCCTGAAGGGCCTTTAGAAGGGGAGACCATAACCCCTGGGGGACCATAATCATAACTATTACAGCCATAGTTTATAAATGTATTTTATATGTTTAATGGAGTCATACCATAAAGAGCCAATGCTTCTAGCGTTACATTACAATCATTAAATGTTACCGTTCCCATCCCGATTTTAAAGCACATTTGACCCACATTTACCGTTGTCATTTACAGTATCCGTTGTCCTGTGTCATATTTTGATAGGTAAAATTAAGGATTCATTTCGATGGTAGAGCATAATAAACGATAAGTAGGAAAAGACTTTGATTGATTGTTGCACCAAAGGAATTAAATCTAGTTTAAGGATATCATGGGCTTTCCCTTTCAACAGACCCATGATGAAAATTGAATCGAATACGCTGCCATTTGTAATACAGGTATCTAACTTTACCGTTGTCAGGGTGTTCAAACGTTGACATAAGTTAATCGGTTATGTGCGGACGTCAGTGAACACACTCCCGGTGTCCCAAAAAAGTGAGACAATTTTGACAAGTATTTTCTCAGCAATAGACAAGTTAAATTCTTTAAAAAAAATTACTGAGGAAGTATAGGGTATCCACCCCATGCAGACAAATCGACTAAAGTTACATTCGTATGATGTGAGACTCGACATTCACCAGGAAACTTGAAATAATTTGTCACCCAAGGAGCAAATTAATTTTTTACTGCTTAATAAATGATGAATGACAGCCAAATTGCGTTTTATAAGTATGAGAATAGCATGATGTCTTGATATTTCAAGGTAACGTCGTTTGAAAAGTGATGGCGGTGATTGAAAAAACGATGTAAAGATAAAACCGCAACGAAACATTTGTAGATTTCTTTGAAGAACTAAAAAACATACATCACATACCGAATTTTCCGAAACAGAAAAAAACATAACAATTTATATTTGAAACACAACATTACTGTAATTCGAACTTTTGATCGAACATCAGTATGATACTAGTATTACTTTATAACCTCGAAGTACATATCATACTTATGTCTGATCATAAGTTCGCGAATAATAGTCGTGTTTCAAATATTAACTGAATGACATACACGAGACCAATGTACCAGGGGGAATCGAACCTGCAGGCCTTACTATCTATACATGGTTTTTTTCTTTGAAAAATTCGATATGTGATGTATATTTCTTGGTTTTTTAATGAAATCTACAAATATTCCGGTCGTTGCGGTTTTATCTTTACATCGTAATTTCAATCACCGCCATCATTATTCAAACGAGTTACCTTGAAATATCAATACGTCGTGCTATTCTCATATTTATACTCGTAGAACGCAATTTGACTGTCATTCACCATTTATTAAGCAGTAAAAATAAGTTTCTTTAAGGGTGGCAAAATGTTTCTAATTTCCCGGTGAAAGTCGAGTCTCGCATCATACGAATGTAGTTTTAGGCGATCTGTCTGCATGGGGTGGTATCATTAGCTAGTGCTATGAATATGAGGAGTGTTGTCAAATTAGAAACAGCATGCAAAAATATCCAATATCAACGGAGTCTGAAAGAAGAAATTTTTCCAATCAAAAATGCTTTTGTGTGTTTCTCCCAATGATATCGTTTCCCATGACATACTTATGCCGTCCTTTAATGCATGTTGGATGTAGTCTATTTACAGTGACATGACTCCAACTCACCCTTAATTCCTTTACGATTCTGGGATTCATCTTCCACTCCATCCTTTCACCTTGTCGAAACAATTTTTAATAGTAGCCGTATCGCTTTCACTGAAAGACATCGTTAACGTTAATCCTTCCAAACTAAAACTTTGGACAGAACGGAATTTGGATACAGTTAACAATGAAACAAATCAATATACCTGACCCAGAGACAACCTTTTTTGAGACGAAAACTGATGCCAGTGTCAGGATGCCATCCCGGGATGCCATCACTTGATAGCTGGCACAAACGCTATGAAGGTACCGGTCTCATTGCGCAGCTCTGATATTGGATTTTTGACACGCATTTTGAACTTGTCAAATTACTCACATAATATGTAACCAATCTCGTCCATATTTGTACCACTAAATAAGGATATTATTTGGGCTACTGGAGAGAAACTCATGAATTCGAGTAATCTTATTGCGGAGGAAATATTTGTCAAAATACCATTGATACCATTTGTCAAATTACCAATGAGTTCATAATCGTGCATTACCTATTGCATTGCCAAAATACCAGAATTATCTGTGAGAGAGACGAACTTTTTAATTTACTAGTCTCAATTTTAGACATAGATACTGGTGTCAAGCTGTTTTCTGCTGACACACATGTTTTTATTGATGCCATACTAGGAAGTCAGGCAGATATTCTCCAACAATTAGATGATGACACATTTTGTAATTTTTTACTAACTGTTGCAAATAAGCTGCAATTTGTGCAGCACTATTTCATGTAAATATTATTCTTACATTTCATGATTATTCTCTATTGTATAAAGTAACTGTATAATTGTAATTATTATGTTTGTTGCTCCGATTAATTTTCGGGAATAAAAGAAACAATAAACAATAAACAATACATGTGGGTTTAATGAATATGTCAAGGTCTTTTTTGCCATTTAATTCCAGAAACTTAACGATAATTGCATTGCCAACAGGATCTTAAGAGGTTCTGGACAAATCATTTGATTCTGGACTTGACATATTTTTTTTCCAACGAAATCACATCCAAGGGTTGAATTTTTATTGGATATTTAGAGAGCGAGTCCTGTATTGATTTCAATAAAAAGGTTAAAATAGAACGCTATTTGAGAGTTAATCTTATACTTTCATTACATTGATAAATTAAGGCAAATTCTGAAAACTTTTAAAGTGCATTTTTTATGAAATATTATCCAAGTATTTAGATGAAACGGTCTTATTTAAATACAAATCATAACATGATGATATTTTTTCATAAAATATTTCTTCAAGAAATTCAATTGAAGGCTCAAGATAAAACGAGCTAATTTAGGTGAAAACCCTTACATGATGATGTGTTTTCATGACTTCTTTCATAAAATTCCATCAAGGGGTGAAAATAAAATGATCGAATTTAAGTGATTTAAGGATCACGAGGATAGGTTTTCTTGGATATTTTCTATGAAATCCCATCCAGTGGTCAAGGTAAAATTTTTATTTGGTATATTTGGTCACGTGTTCGAACCCATAGAACCATATAGGAACGTCATTTTGAATGTTACGTGATAAATCCATATAAGGCTTTTAGAACAATGTGGGGAAAGATGAGGGGAAACCCCTGACACCTGTTCACGATTTTATCCGAACGTTCATCGGATCATTTCGGTTTTTATGCACTTCATTATTTTACCGAAGTTTGCCGATTCGATTCGTCGTATTTCGGAATATTGGGGACAATTTTATACTCCATTGGGAGTATTTTTAATCTACTTCTTATTACGAAGATTCCCGAACCTTGTTCGGATTAATCCGGATTTTCTGACCTACTTCATCTACCGAGATTTAACGAGTTTACATTCGGCTCATTTCGGAATCCTGGTGACAATTTTATACTCCATTGGAGTATTTTTGATCTACTTCTCTGGATTTTTGATCTACTTCTTATGACGAAGATTCCCGAATCAGTTCGGATTAATCCGGATTTTCTGACCTACTTTATCTACCGAGATTTAACGAGTTAACATTCGTCTCATTTCGGAATCCTGGTGACAATTTTATACTCCATTGGAGTATTTTTGATCTACTTTTTCTGGATTTTGCCCTACTTATTATAAGTTGACAGCAAGCAAATCAAAAAGTTCGCCATGAACGGGTTTCGATCGACTAACCTAGAGAGTGGAAGCTAAACACGCTAGCCATGAGGCTAACGTTCACCTGTGTGAGATGATAAAAGTATCATATATTTATACCGAGCGTCAATTTAGAATGATCTTCGCTTTTGACTCCACTTAGATACAACTCGTCAGTTGTATCCAGAATAGGTGAACGCCTATGGTGTTAGTGAATAACCAAATCCCAGGCGAGTGGTTCGTATCCCACCGTGATATGTTATTTTTGCTTTATTAATACGACAGAAAGGAGCAAGGTGTAGGTTTGAAAACAAGACGTACGTTTATTTCAATACAGTTTTAGAAACATTAACCTCTGATAATTGAAGGATTTCCACTTCTGAAGCGCGACTAGATCTAAGAAGTTCATTAATCAAGACAGTGTAAACCTTTTAGATATATGCTAGACAATGTACACGCCCCGTGTGGAATCAACTAAATGTTACATTTTGGATTTCATTGAGATCCTGTCATAGTCCTAAAATTTATTTTTCTGGAACATCATTTTTTCAACACTGATACAAATTTCCCTGACATTTCCATGACATGTCTACAGTTTCAAAATTCCCGGACTCTTTGGCCCTTTTTGACCTTATTTTAAAATTCTCTGACATTTCAGGCACTTGGAAAATTAAATCAAAACCCTGACATTTCCAGGTGTGTACGAACGCTGGAATTATTCTTAAAATATCCTTCAAACAAAAGGGGAAAATGCTATGCACAAATACTCTAATTTAGTTTGTATTGTAATGCGTTGTATTACATTGCATTGCATTGTATTGTGTATTTATTTGAGTGTCCGTTGACGGTAAAGAAGGCATTTAAAAGTTATTTGTGAAACTTAATAAACTTAATAAACAATACTTTAACAGTATTCTGTTATGGCAAAGTATATTTCATTTTTTCTCTTGTTCTCTACAATCTGCGTTGAGGACACTGAAGCATATGTCTGTATTTTGTTGGTGGGGAACAGCGTATCCTATCGTTCACGGAGCAAATTCAACTCTCGTTCACGAGTACCTTGTTTTTGGGCTCTTTTCCCAAAGATAACGATTGTATAAGGTTGCATAATCAGGATTATGAGCTTTCATGTTCTCATAGTTACATCTGTTGTAAAACGAATCTTGTCGCAACCTCTGCGAATCACGACAGCATAACATTTGAATCACGTTGACATCATTGCAAAATTAGGCTAAATATGCTAAGTCAAGACGTTAATTAGCCCACGAAAGTTCATGGGTAACTTGAGAACTACAAAATACAACCAAATACTTTTCGAACGTACAATAGCAATATTTCTCACCTAACGTCTTCATAGTTTTAGGAACGTATTTTAAACGCATGATAGCCAAATATATCAAGATACTATATCTGCCTAAATGAAGTTATCTAGTGTTTACAAAGTTTTGAAATATATTATATCCAGATCCATCAGAAATTAACTTATCCATTTACATTACTTTACTAGTTCTAGTATCTTGCATGACTCGTTCATAAGAATTCTTTAATTCTACCTCGTTCCCAATACGTCCTCAGACAGACAAGAAATTGAAGTCACACCCGTTTGTTTGCGTGGCATATTTATACGTATACGCACTTTCTCTGATTATTGTCAAACAAATACATTTCAGGAGAAGAACATAAAAAACAAATGCCTGAAACGAATGCCGAAACATAAATCCCAAGTGATTAAGTATAGAATGTTTTATTCTTTTACGATTTGATAAGAGACCGAGACTAAGAAATTAAATGCGACGAAATATTTTGACAACGTAATTTGTATACTGTTTTATTCTTAAAGTTCTATGCGATAAATTATTTTATCTGTTTCAAAATGTTTCATTTTATTTTGCCTATATAAAAGAGATTGAAGAAGATAAGATAAACTGTTCCGTAATATATATTGTGTTTTAATAACCTTTTTTTAGAATCACAATGTAAAATAAATCTCCCGTTCCTGCCATTCTGGTAACGCCATGCAATGGATGCAATTCAAAGTGAGAGAGAGATCTATGAATAACAGAATGCGTCCATGCCATTTATTTGGCCAAATACATGGCATGAAACTGACGTAAGTTTAAGTAAGCTACGCCCCCCGCTTTCTCTGGTAAATTATGACTTTATTTTTCGGAGTAATGGGTTTCGGACAACTGGGTTTCGGAGAACTGGGGTGTACCCGATTACGCTTTGCACGCCGCTTTAAAATCCCGATGTCTCCAGAGGTAGTTTAATCCGGTAGCCGACAGGCGTTTCTTGCATTATTGAATACAAGCTAACCTTATATTCGCGAATGCAACTAACGCCTTCCGGCTACCTGATTAACCCAGTATAATATGACCAAGTCATTTAAATATGAATGGAATAGTGGCAGGTACTATTCGTATTGACATGAGTTTCCAGTAAAATAATAGGTTAATCCGGTAGCCGACAGGCGTTAGTTGCATTTGCGAATACAAGCTAAGACTATGATTTGGGAATGGAAGATTTCAGCTTCCGGATTAACCTACCATTCTATGGGCGACTCATTTAAATATGAAAAGAACCTGACAATATTCCATTGGTATTTTAATGAATTGCCCATAAAATAGTAAAGTAGGTTTATCCGGTAGCCGACAGGCGTTAGCGGCATTCGCGAATACAAGCTCCTTTATTTCATAATTTGGGAAATATATATTTTCACAATATTGAAATAGATGGTGGTTCAAAGTGGAATACATATCATACAAGTGTCACAGATATTTTTAGTGCATATATGGTCTGTCTTTGCATGACTTTGTAGAACATATCAAAACCCTGGGATCCACAGGGTAACAGTAAGTACATTTCGTTAGATCTTCCGAAGTTCATGCTTCAAAGTTGTCAAAGTTGTAAAAGGGTAATCCTTTTTTGAGTACGAAAGCGTACTTTTTGTTCAATAGCCTTTCCCAGCTGCTAATCTTTTGAGTGCATCGTGCATTCAACGTATTGTATTCACTTATTAACCAATCAGTGCCAGGAACAAAATGCACGCTTACTTTTTGGGCTAAGTTTAGTGTTTTATGAAGCATGCTACATACAAATGTTACGCTTTTGCTCATTTACTTTGAGAACTATCTATAGGTACACATTACCAATTGACTCCTAGATTTGAGTGAACAAGTACCTCGTATTTTTCATTTTTCGATATTTTGAGATTTGTTGGCTGATGAGTAACTTGATATTTTATGTCTAAATATATTAAAGTGGTTAATAGTAATAGTTTTATTGTACACCATAAACTGTTAACGTTTTAGAATTGGGACACAATATATGATTTGATAATAGAACAATACATGTATATGTCTTACTCTAAACTCGGTGGTTTGTTTGTTAGTATGTTTTCTTAACAGCTCAATAACTGTTGTATTAATAAGGCGTTATACTATGAAAAAAAGATTGAACGATGTAGGCATAGGCAGAGGGAGTATCACACTACCCTACCACGTGAACACATTTAAAAAGAATACAGGGTACAGTTAAGTTGCAAATAGAGCGGGTATTCTTTGTCCTTTTCCATAGGACTTTTCTGGTGATAGTGCGTTGCAAACTGCTCGATGAATCTATACAATGTAAAATCTAGTATTCATCCAGAACTATGGAAATAAACAAAGGTCCTCCATTTGCAACTTCACTGTAGCCTGTATTCCTTTTAAAGAAATACGGGCTACAGTATTGGGGTATAGTAGTTTGATTTTTCAATATATCACTAATCTAGCTTCTTTCCTTGAAAAAACATGAGTTTTGATGTACGTATATCAAACATGGGCCACTGCACTATATTGAACCAGGGTGCCGGTGTTACATAATGTGATTCTATGGGCCATCATACAACCACCTCTTGCCCACTTTATTCATGTTTTGGATTACAGTTTATACACAATGCATAAACAGCATGAAACAATCATTTCTACTTGTGGATTAGATTTGTATACATCTCTTTGTGAACTGAGTGTTATGTTCAATATGTGAAAATATCATGGACTTAAATTGTACTTATATTTATAACCTGACCACATTTGCATATGTTCAACAACTGACTGAGTTTATCCCGTTCCCGGACTATAGTCCTGCACTGAGCGCATTCATTTGCCTGTACGATTACAACTTGGGAGAATTATCTACGCCCCTTACACTTAAGATACCTACCTCAATGCATTATAGAACTCAAGATGTAACTTCTAATATATTGGAACCGCCGATTGTCTGGGTATATCGGCAGAACGGGAACATTTCTCTTTTTCATCGAGAGAGATTCCATCACTTTTCAAAATGGCGGTTGGATTTAAAAGGGGAATCCCCACTTTGGCTGTCCCGGATGTAGCCCGGAAGTACCAATATGGAGGAATTTGACGGTTGAAATAAGTTAAATGTTACACGCAAATATTGCGATCAAAAACGAAAATGTCTTCGTTCTGCCGATAAACCCAGACAATTGTGGATTCAACTACACGAAAAGAATGCTAAATTACCAAGGAATCTATTGAAGTAGGTATCTGAAGTGTAAGATCAGTAAAAAATTCTCCCATGTTGTAATCGCACAGGCAAAAGATTGAGATGTTCACAGGACCATAGTCCGGGAACGGGATAAGACTGAGTGATCGAGTTCATCAAACAATGTTCGTAATAGAGGTCATGAACTTTGCTTTATTCATAATCCTATTTCTCACCCTATGCAGACAGAGCCTGTGGGAAATATTGGGTGCGGCGCAAATGAGCAGAGGGTGCGGAGCTAACGGTCATTTTTGAATTTAAAATTGGGATATTTCTGAAACTAAGCCGTTTTGGGACTTCAAATATACCAAGATATGTGTATTTGACACCAAATATCAATAAAATTGTGAAAATAGTAGTGCAATTCATTTTATAGCAACGCAGTATGCCTTAAACATTTCCCAGACCTATATATTTTGAGACTATCCTTTTAATACTGCGTCCCCAGCATTCATAAAAAATGGTGTTCAAGATACACTACCCATGCAAATTATTTTTGCATCTTGGAAGCCAGGCAGTATCTGTGTGATTTTATAAAAATTCGGAAATGTTCTTCAGATATGAGCCCCTCTAAATATTGGGTGCGGAGCTACGTTTATGGAGCTGCTCCGCACCCAATATTTAGAGGGGGCTCATATCTGAAAAAATTTCCGAATTTTTATAAAATCACACAGATACTGCCTGGCTTCCAAGATGCAAAAATAATTTGTATAGATAGTGCACCTTGAACACCATTTTTTATGAATGCTGGGGACTCAGTATTAAAAGGATAATTTCAAAATATATAGGTCTGGGAAATGTTTAAGGCACACTGCGTCGCTATAGAATGAATTGCGCTACTATTTTCACAATTGTATTGATATTTGGTGTCAAATACACATATCTTGGTATATTTGAAGTCCCAAAACGGCTTAGTTTCAGAAATATCCCAAATTTAAATTCAAAAATAACCGTTAGCTCCGCACCCTCCGCTCATTTGCTCCGCACCCAATATTTCCCACAGGCTCTGTCTGCATAGGGTGTTTCTGCAACTGACTCATATTATGCATCTTATTATATAATATTATATGATTTATTTTGATTAGCAGTGTCTCATTAGCCATTGGTGGCTCGAGGCTTTTTGGATGATTGTACAGATGTATATGTATGAAATTAAGCATGCGACACTTAAATAAAAAACAATACAATATTAAGCTTATAAACTTGCTGATCATATGATTTTAATATTTTAATACTACATGATACTCATATCAAAATACCAATGTATTTGTGAACAACTCTTACGTTTGATATTGTACGAATTTTCTGATTTGCTGTAGTAGTCGTAAATGCAACATATAACAATGTTATGTTACTTTGTGTCATATGAAAAATAAATTCGTACAAAGATGAGTTTTATTTCGTTTGTTATTCAATGTAGAATACACGTTGTACATTATTTCATGTATAGGATATTGACAATAATCAGACTATCGTATTACAATACAGAAGAATAAAAGAGATAATGATATATGCATTCTAATTTGAGATTGACATGCGTAAAGGTATCAATATTTTATCTAGTATTTCATTTTATCCCTCCCATCCCATCCCACCCGCTCATCAGCAATCCCCAGAAAATTCGTTCGGTGCTTTTAAATGTTAATAGTTCGGTTGAGTTTCAAAAATAAATCTTAAGCACTTTAAAATCTAGATAAAATATTCATGATTTGATTGTGATTATCATTTCTAATTATTACATGACGGTTCCATTACATTCAATGCGTATCTAATCCTCATAGTTTATACTCGATTTTCGACAGGTAAAGGTAATATATCAACCCTCGGTCCCTACTATTTCTCGTGTAGATATATTGCATAACTTTCTCAGATATATCCTGTATATTAAATACATTAAATAACATTATATATGTTAGTCTCAGCCTAGACAGTATATATATCAATTTTATTGGATAATGCCATGGGCTTTCCCACGATAATGCGTAAATTCGAATGAACTTGAAATAAAATTCAACATCCAAAATGTGTTAATTTGATCATCCACCGTGTAACTAAAAGCATATTCATGGCCTATTTGCCTTAAAATACGATTGTGATTATGATTTCGAATTCTGTTCTCCATATGTAAAATCTAGAAACATAACAGAGTTAAGTTACACGAAATTCAGCCAACTTGAACATGAAGTCTTGTCAATTTACTTAATCGTTGATTGATTTCTAGGTTTATTAGAATTAAAAGAACGAACGTTTCATCAAACGAGTCCTATATTCAATATCTATTCGTTGGGCCCATTCTTTAAATGTAACTATATTCTTTTAACTTTAAAAGTATCTGTTTAGTGCTACTTTAACATATATTCATTATTTTTATCCGCACAACAGTATCAAACGTTAATGCACAACTAGCCATGCCAAGACATGGCCACTACCCTCGTCCAAAGTAAAATACAAGGTCCTCATTCTTTAATGATTATGTTTCAATTGATTTAGTTTAGTGATTTAAATGTAGGAAAATGAGTCGCTGTGATGTCATATCTGGCGCAGCAATTTCCAGAAGCACTCCATGCCGAAAACACATTGCACCCGTGCCATACGTGCTAAGATGTGTAGCACGTGCTAAGATGTGTAGCACGTGTTTGAATTTCTATTGAACCCGGGTTTGAGGTTCGAAATCCAAACAATAGACGCTCCTAACCCGTGCTGTAAATCCAACCAATCAGAGCGCTCCTAGCACGTGCTATTTTTGGGAGCAATTATTATGGCATACTGACTGGCCGAAATTCAATATTGTTGTACCCTCACGTGGTAAACTCAGTGGAGGTTTTGTACTCAGTTTGTAGTCAAGATAGCAGATTTGAAGGTAAGAATACTCAAAGTAAACTAGACTAAACGAGGATCAAACATGATAATGTTTTTGACAGATAAATTCCACATAAACTCGTGAATTTCCCGTAATAGTGAGCAGATCTCTCTATTATCGCCCATTTCAGTGTTTTATTGCGTAAAATCAAAAGATCATTTTGCAATAATAATTGAAAAATATATTCCTATTGTACATAAATGACATTTGTTTAACCTGCAAAAAGATAACACCGCTTACAAATTCTTAAATTAAAAGAGGACACAGGCTTACTGCACAAAAAACTAAGAAGACTAGAGTCCATTTCAGCTTCATTTCGTCAGTAGAACGGCAAAAATAAGAAATTGAGAGACCATTGTGCAATAATATATGGAAAAGTATATTCATAATGTACATGAATGACATTTGTATATCTTGGATTGCTTCTAGTTTGGCTTATAAAGTGTGTGGCCTCTTATATTGGGATGCTTCTCTGCCATGTTATTTTCAATAAGATTAACATGGCTGAAATTCTTCATATTACAAGACGGCACAGGCTTATTGCACATAAAACTAAAAAATCTGAAATATACAAATGTCATTCATGTACATTATGAATATACTTTTCCATATATTATTGCACAATGGTCTCCCAATTTCTTATTTTTGCCATTCTACTGACGCAATGAAACAGTGAAATGGACTCTAAATGAATCTAAAAGTTCACGTTTCAATGTACGTGAGTACCATGTTCATGTATAGAAGTCTAGATTCACATATTTAAGGTAGTTAATCATTCTATGAAATTTACAATGCTTCTAAATGCTATTTAATATAACCATTGTCACAGTCATATCGTGCTTTAACATTACCACGGTCGTGACAAGCCTTGCAATATAGTATAGCATTGTCACGATTATACCAGGCTTTCGCGATAACACTACCACGGCCATGGCAAGATCCTTGCGAAACTTAAAAACACTTAATAACCTGGTGACGGTTGTGCCAGGCATAAGTCTTGCAATAGATAGCATGTATGCTTCTCTGCCATAGTATTTTCAAAAAGATACTTTGTAACATGGCTGAAATTCATTATAAGAGGGCACAGGCTTATTGCACAAAACAGAACTAAATAATCTGAAATATACAAATGTCATTCATGTACAATATGAATATACTTTTCCAAATATTATTGCACAATGGTCTCCTGATTTCATATTTTTGGGGTTCTACTGACGAAATAAAACTGAAATGGGCTGTAGTTAACTTACATCTTAACTTATGTTTAAGCTTATCTCCAAAATGTGGAGTTGATCAGCCAGCCACTCAGCAAGCCCGCCATCCAGCCACCCAGCAAGCCAGCCAGCAAGCCCGCCATCCAGCCACCCAGCAAGCCACTTACTCAGTCACTTAGTAAGTCACTCACTTCCTTAAAGTCATTCTCTCACTCTCATTCAGAAGTTCACTTACTCATTCACTCTCTCAATCAGTCTCTCTATGTGAGGGTTCATATGTTTGAATATTGACTAAAATAATCTTATTTCATTTGGAATTATTCACAATTGCTGTTTTCTACTTTTGAGTTTAAAAAGGGAATGTAGTATATATCATTTAGTGTTTTAGAGATCTCTTAATTTCAACAAATGAATTTATTAATAGAGAAACATGTGAATCCATTGAGGATTGCATCAAAATACCAAACATACATACTCAAAAATAGCAAGAGTTGCTCAAATGTTTTAGATCTAAATCATGAACCCCATTTTGTACTTTCAGAAGATGAATTTATGTCTGAGATAAGAAGTTAAAGAAGAGGAAATGTACTATTATGTGAGTATTAAAAATATATCCATTCTGAATTTTCCTACATTTCCAAGAGTTTTCATAAGCAATGATTCTTATTAATCACAACCTTAATTCTATTGATTTAATGTACTCTTTGGGTGTGCCTTAGTCCTTAATGCGTCTCCCTATCTTTTGAATGTATTGTTAGAAAGATATTCTGTGTGCAATGATGATGTGGAAATGATGACTGCATAAGGTTGCATAGATTCTTGGGAAGATGTTCTCAGCCTGGCAACCTAACACTATTCAGTACATCTTTTGAAACTAAAAAAATTGAGGAAGCTGTAAATGTGATGTTGATTTTTTTTTATTAATCAGATGGTTTCCATAAAGTCATGTTTTTTTAAGTCATGTTTTTAATTGATCTGCATTTGTAACCATTAATTAAAGACCAACAGTTTCTTCTTTTTAATGGCATATTTGAATTCTATATGTTGTTTTCTATCAATAGAGCTAGCTTCATTTACTTTTACTCAAATTCTAAAGATTTTTAAGTCTTCTGAAAAAGCTCAAGCTAAATCCCCATTTACACAATGTTGAAAAACCTTTAAAGATTAAAAATTCATTTACTCTTATAAGTGTCACAATTTTAATAATAAATTACAATCCATATGTCAATAGGTTCATATGATTAGATTCAACTGGCAGTGATCTCCCCAGCATAAAGCAAGATGGGCGCAGCAACCACCTGAGATTTTGAAAATATGCTTGCACCCACCTGAAAATCAGTCTGCACCCACCTAAAAATGAAAAAAATCATTGGCATATTTCCACAAATTTTTGTCTAATTTGTAAAAATGAGAGTTTTTGCACCCACCTGAGAAAAAATGCTGAGGAGATCACTTAATGGTGTTTTAAGTTGATCCAAATGGAAATCAAGAAATTAAGTGACTCTTGTAATACATTTACATGTATTCTGGACCTACCAACACCCATGCTGCCATCTATATTTCAATTTATATTGAAAACACAGCTACAAGCCCTTATGAGCCCCTCCCCCTACTCCACATACATACCTCCCCACAATGTTTTGTTAAAGCACAGGGTACTTTTTACTGAGATTAATTATTCATTGGAGATGCAAATATACTCTAAGGCATTCAGTGATCTCCCCAGCATTATTTTTCAAGCGGGGGGGGAGGGTTATCAAGTGTTACTGAGTTTATTTATCAACTCACAAATTTGTGTAAAGGATGAGTCTAGATATATGCCCTTTTGGTCCCTCAGTTAAATGTATGTGATAGGTATATTTACTATTTCATGAGTATTAATGCAAAATAAACCCCCTGCTGAGAGTCAAAATAAGTAACAGAAAACAATCAATAATTATCATAGAAAAAACACCAATGGCAACCTGTATGGCATATAAAATAGAAATAACTTAAAGACCATGAAGAATTAAAAAGAAAATCTTTTTGTTTTAGATATATGTAAGGATTTAATTCTTTTTCAAATTTTTTGAATTTTCCGCCATTTTAATTTGAAGGGGGAAAAACAAGATAGCTGCCATTTGATGTAAGAAATATCAGAACAAAAGCAGCTTCACTTTCACAATGAGCAATGGCATTTTCACAATGAGCACAGTTTTCTGGTTTAGGTTTATGTTTAGACATATAACTCCCCTATCCATTCAATCCTCCTCTGTTCAATTTTGATTGTATTTTATATGAGTTTTACTTTAATAAACCAGCAATGACATTATTTTTGTGAGAATATAAGTTTTGTCAAAATAATCCCAAAATTGAGCTTTGTACAATTTAGAAGCATCAATAATGCCAACAAGTAATTTGAACATTCATGTCATTAAATTCTGTTCAATTTCCCTCTGATTTGTTGCCATGATGACATGTTATGACATCATCCTGAAACACTTAACCAGTCTTTACCAAAGCTTTTAAACACTCGTTGTTCAATCAGGATCAATTATTTTTCATTAGAGGTCCAAACAAGATGTATAATGTTTTATTTCCAGACTGCATCAAGAGAGATGATAGTGTATGGATCAGAGCTTGACTCTATAAGTGAGAATGGGTAGAGCTACTATCAGCAAGCACATCTAACACCAGAGGAGCCAACCTTGCCTCAAAGATAATTGCCAGGTATTTTACAAAGATCTGTTATCACTGGTGATCCACTCGGAACGTCAAAGGTACAATTTTTCTTTTTTCCTTATTTCTATATTGTAGGCAGAATTCCCACAACATTTTATCACAATGTATATCACAATCATATGTTTAAGAAAGAAGACAACAGAATCGGCGATTTAATTCCTCACTTAAATTACAGAAACAATATTTCAAAAAACAGTTAAGATCTGCACTTTTAACCCATATCATTTCTGTAACTTAAGTGAGGAATTAAATCGACGATTCTATTGTCTTCTGATCTATTTTTTCGCAAACATGTACATGTACCTTTTATAAAACATATGATACTGATACACGTTTGTGTGAAAAAATGTCGTGGTGATTCTGCCTACAAGGTGTGAAATAAGGAAAAAAGAAAAATCATACCTTCGACGTTCCAACATTTTGTTACCCAAATGAACTGTTTCTGTAACCAGCGTAATCGAGCGGATCACCCGTGTGTTATGCATATGACAAAAAAAGTGAATTAGTAATATTTTGGATATAAAGAGTGTAAAATTGCAATAGTGTACAGGTGGGCAGGCCCAACATTATTATTATTGTTTTATTTTCTCACTTTTTTGATGAATATGGAGTGCATTTAAAGACAACTAGCATCAAACCTTCACAAAACTACATGCAACTGGGTCTTAGTCATCATAAAAACATGTCATTCCTCAAACACAATGAGTAACACTTAATTGTTCCATCTGTAGGTACCATTCACTACCAGTTAGTAGCTGTAAGAAACAGTGTAGGAAACAGGAAAAGGCTGTGAGTGAACATGAGGGCTATGGAAGACTAAACAAGGCTTTGCAACAGAGCCTAGATGACCTAGAGGCCAAACTTAATAGCAATACATTCACACAGGGGGACTGATCAGCTGTGCATGCTAAATTACAGAATGTCCAGGTATGTCCAATGAAAGTCTGAATCTTTATCTCAATGAATGATTTTAATATTTAATTTCCAAACATTTTGTTATGTATTCATTTCAGAACTTACTGTCCTACAACGAAGAAGAAAATCATAAGCTTAGAGCTAAATCACCCAAAGTGACATTAAATCACAAAGTCTCATATTTTATACACATCTCACTGACATTATCCACAAATTTGTTCAAGTCACTGCCATATGCAATGCATACAGTTATCTGCTCAGCATTAAAGCAAGAAGGCACAGCACCCACCTGAGAATTGTAAAACCGGCTTAAATTTCATCTTCCTAAAAATTCATTTGCATCCACTTAAAAATGAGAAAAATAATGAAAAATGGGCATAGTTTTACCAGTTTTGGTCTGAATTGTGAAAATGAGAATTTTGCACCAACTTGATAAAAATGCCTTATCTGGTGCCTGATAATTGAAATCCTGAAAATACGGCAAATTGCCATGTTTCTAGTTTTATAGTCACTTCAATTGATTCAATGTAGCAATTTGTGACATTGATTTATAGGAATCAGATATATGATAATTATGTAAGTTTGGTCGATCTTTCCATTGATATATCAAACTTGATTCCATCTATTTTGATTTTGGCTGTAGAGGGGGGGGGGGGGGGGGGCAGGGCTTATTTGATAGTTAAGAATAGCATTTTAGAGTCATATTACCATTTGAATTATGGAAGCTACTTTAGCTTTATCAATATGCAAATCTAAAATTTTATGAATCATGTTTTCACAGAACACAAGTAATTTTTTGAATGGAACCCCTGAAGGACTTACAATTTCGCATATATCTTTAGACTTTGAAGCTGACACTAATGAGTGAGAAAAGTTTGGTAGACAGAAGGAGGGAGACATTCTCAGAGTTGCAGACACAGAGTGGTGACCCTCATTTTACCTTAGAGAAGAATCTTGTTGTTGAGAGATACCACATGCTTCTCGACAAAGTGGAGGTATGATCTAGAGATACTTTATATGATGCACTGTTACATTGGGTAATTTTAATACTACTGGTACAAAAATAAACTTCCAACATTGAGGATGAGTTGGCTATAGGATCAATTACTCAGATGTGAGTAGGTAGTTACCAGTTTCGCCACCAGGCGGCTGAGTCGGGGGAAATAACATGGCAGGGTATTACAAATTTCCCTTAAACTTGAATATTCATCAGTTTTAGTGGTTCACTTTTCATATTACCCTTATGTATCTGATAGTTATTCAAATTAAAATATGTCCAGTAAAGGAAAATGTTATCTGCCCAACACAAGAAAAGATATTTCACTTTTTGTGATTTTACAACATGGGGTCTATGGGGAATCTCCCCGATCTAGAAGTCACATTTTCAAAGAAAATTAAATTTTCAAAGTTGATAAACTCTTATCAAAGCCACATTTCTAGATGTAATTTTACATGTAGATTCGAAATATGACATCAGTTTGACTGAAGTTTGAATTTTTAATGACGTAAATCAAGATTATTTCTACTCGCACCTAGTCTATTGTCTTATGGATGAGTTGTCTTGGGGATCAATTGACTTTGGGATGAGTTGGTTCTTAGCAACCAGTTGTCTTGGAAATCAGTTGTCATGGGGACTAATTGACCCTGCAATCTACATGTATCGTGTACAAAAGTATATGTAAATCAGGGTGTTTGTTCTTGCAAATGGATATCCATTTGATCTCATTTCTTTGATCTGATCTCTCTTTTAGGATTTATTAAGGGAATGTGACAATGTATTGTCAAACCACATATACCAGGAGGCACTGGAAAAATGCAACAGAATGAATAGATGGAGAAACCATTGAATAACCTGGAGGGGGATAGGCACACCACACAAGCTCAATTACTCAAGGTAAATTTTGGGATATTTTACAGAATGAAGCCGAAATTATACACAGGGTGTTCCATCAAAATTGTATTCCCACATACTTGAACCCTCAACCCTTATAAACAGATGTCTCAAAAGAAATTGTAGAGATTATCCAAAGTTACATTTCTCTCTCATTTGTATGGATACTTCAAGAGATGAAAGCACAATGCAAACTCAACTAGCACGAGTGAAGGTCTTCTTATTTACTATTAAAAACCCTCTCGTAGTAATACAGTGCAAATGTATTTCTCTAACATATTTTACATTCAAAATATTACAAGTTACGGAGAATGAAAAATGCAACTCATCTAAAATTATCAGGCGTAATTGCTCAGATTATTAAAGCTAAAAGCATTACTTCAAGCAAACAAAGTGACTGTATGTAAATGAAAGTATAATTTCTCCAAAAAGGATATTCCTGTACAAATAGAGGATGGCCAGAGCCTGCTTCATCCCATGCAGACACGGGAGAGAAAACTCTGACAAATTTCTTGGTATTGGGTCCAGACACCATCCGGCAAAACCTTCACTACAATTATGAAACTTTGACAAAACGACTCGCAGATACCAAGGGCACATTAGAGAGCTGTCTCCTGGAGTTGTCACAGTATGGTAACCGCACAGATCAGGTGAGAATGAGTATCTTTATTCCAAAAAGTTGGGAAATGATGCTTATTAAGTGAGCATTTGAACACTGATTTTGAGGAAAAACAATTAAACACTGAAGATATGTCTCAGAGTCCAACAATTTATGCAATTTTTAAACTAACTCTTTATATGACTTGAAATAAGAAACAATTGAGGCACAGGGTGAGCCAAAAATGTTAATCGAAACAAATGTTAAAAACTAAGTCATTCAGCATTGTTTAAGATCATATTTATCACCATTAAACCTTTTCAATTTTCTTCATCTTAGAAGTATGGCTATATTATACTAAAGCTGAAGGCATTTTAGAGTAGATCACAATTATGGCATTGTTTTTCTGATTCTTGCCTCAGAAAATTAAAAATGGCTGGAATAGGCCATAACTTAGAGATATGATACTACAATGATCTATTTATTGAAGGGAAGAGTGCGATGGTAAATATTACATTGTGACTGTACAGTTCATGATTTATATATGTTCGTTGGGATTCCCTACGCCTTGGAGTTGCCAATTTCTAGTTGTAAATTGTGAATTGTAGGTTCTACAACATGAGTCAGAACATCCCCAGGTTCTACAACATGAGTCAGAACATCCCCAGGTTCTACAACAACATGATTCAGAACATCCCGAGGTGCTACAACATGAGTCAGAACATCATCAGGTTCTACAACAACATGAGTCAGAACATCCCCAGGTTCTACAACAACCTGATTCAGAACATCCATCACCAGGTTCTACAACAACATGAGTCAGAACATCCCAAGGTTCTACAACAACATGAGTAAAAACATCATCAGGTTCTACAACAACATGCGTCAGGACATCATCAGGTTCTACAACAACAGGAGTCAAAACATCATCAGGTTCTACAACAACAGGAGTCAAAACATCATCAGGTTCTACAACAACATGAGTCAGAACATCATCAGTGTCTACAACAACAGGAGTCAGAACATCATCAGGGTCTACAACAACAGGAGTCGGAACATCATCAGTGTCTACAACAACAGGAGTCAAAACATCATCAGGTTCTACAACAACATGAGTCAGAACATCATCAGGTTCTACAACAACATGAGTCAGAACATCATCAGGTTTTACAACAACATGAGTCAGAACATCATCAGGTTTTACAACAACATGAGTCAGAACATCATCAGTGTCTACAACAACAGGAGTCAAAACATCATCAGGTTCTACAACAACATGAGTCAGAATATCATCAGGTTCTACAACAACATGAGTCAGAATATCCATCACCAGGTTCTACAACAACATGAGTCAGAACATCCCCAGGTTACAACATGAGTCAGAACATCCCCAGGTTCTACAACATGAGTCAGAGCAATGCATCCCCAGGTTCTACAACAACATGCGTCAGAACATCATCAGGTTCTACAACAACCTGAGTCAGAACATCATCAGGTTCTACAACATGAGTCAGAGCAATGCATCCCCAGGTTCTACAACAACATGCGTCAGAATATTCCCAGATTCTACAACAACAGGAGTCAGAACACCATCAGGTTCTACAACAACATGAGTCAGAACATCATCAGGTTCTACAACAACATGAGTCAGAACATCATCAGGTTTTACAACAACATGAGTCAGAACATCATCAGTGTCTACAACAACAGGAGTCAAAACATCATCAGGTTCTACAACAACATGAGTCAGAACATCATCAGGTTCTACAACAACATGAGTCAGAACATCCCCAGGTTACAACATGAGTCAGAACATCCCCAGGTTCTACAACATGAGTCAGAGCAATGCATCCCCAGGTTCTACAACAACATGCGTCAGAACATCATCAGGTTCTACAACAACCTGAGTCAGAACATCATCAGGTTCTACAACATGAGTCAGAGCAATGCATCCCCAGGTTCTACAACAACATGCGTCAGAATATTCCCAGATTCTACAACAACAGGAGTCAGAACACCATCAGGTTCTACAACAACATGAGTCAGAACATCAGCAAGAGGCTCTCGGGGGTTGTCAGTTCATGATAACAGAAGAACTATCGCTTGATGTTGGAGGTATAATAACAAAACTGTATGACAGGGATGATTTTGAAGCTTTGTGTTTACAGATGAAGAAGCTCTCTACATGTTTGTTATGTGTTACAAAAAGTACACCTTTTCAAAACCATCTTAATGTTCATTGGGACAATGGCCTGGTAGTAGACAGGAAAATACTTTTGTCTTGCTGCTTTGGTTGTGCGCAAGCTATCGAAATATTGATGAAATAGTGGTTAGTAGAATTTATTAAGTAAATTGATCAGAAGTATTTGAATTTATAGTACTTACGAAAACATATATTTGGTGAAAAATATCACTCTTGATAGCTAATACATTTTTATAGTCTCTGTCAGAGTGTTATTTAGATGGAAATCGGTGTTTGTTACAAGGTTACACTGAATGTGTGCAAACAATCTTTTGTAGAAATGCCTTGTTAACTTCATGTAAAGATATTCATTTGCAATAACTTTGTAAAGTACATATAGTCATTTAATAAGGGAAATCTTAAATGGATGAATTTTGGTGCCCCAATAAAAATGGTGGAGAGAATAAGATTTCTACTTGGCGAATAAATATGAATACTGTTATTTCAATACAGGATTTATCATACATAAAAATTGGAGATTGGTTAGCTCATTACATTTGGAAGATCTTTAAGATATTCAATTAATGGTTCTTGCACAGTGAGCCTCTGAGAATAACAAGGCGTCTGTTGTTGGTAAACATTGGATTTCTTCTAAAAATTCAAAAATTGAAGAAGCATTAAGCGGTTCTGGTGTTTTGTATTTTTTAGTTTTTGAGGGCTTTCATTGACATTTAATCATGGGGTTGTGGAAATTGTTTTTTCTTGTCAAATTTAACCAGTAATTGCAGTATTCATTATGTAGGCATTTTAGTTTATGTGGACATACCTGAATCGGTGCATTTTCTGTGGTGTTATTGCCAACTCAAGGGTATGATATTGAGAAAAATATCGACGATGATGCTTTTAGCTGTGATCACTTAGGTTTTCATACTCTACAGCTACTATTTTTATCTGCATTAAACATGTTGAAAATCATCACTCACTATAATATATCAATCAGTTCTGTTAATCAAAATCAATGTGTTAATATTGAGACAAAATTCAATAAGAAAGTCACATTTGCACTCATTGGAATTGTGCGCTCATTAGATATAATATGATTTACAGGTATATGTATTACATTTTTTATTATATCTCATATACTACAGTAAAACCTGTTTTAGTGCACACCACTTTAGATAGATTTCACATCGACTCCTGTATATAATCCCCTCTAGTTAGAAAATACCTATCGTGAACACTTTTTGTGGCTCAATAGGTGTTCACTATTTACAGGTTTTACAGTATTTGAATTTATTGGAATATATGTAAATGTGTCTTTATTTGTGATCGATGTACAATGTACTTGATGTTTCAATACTGAATGCATACATTTTTGGCTTTTGCAAAATATATATTGTCACTAGTCCACAGTAGGGACAATAGGAATTAGCCACATCCAGAAATGGAGATAAAATTTGTTAATGTTCAGGATTGAAGTGAGTCAACAGGTATATGCATAATTATAAAACTTTATAAATCGCTTGATAAAATGAATAGTCACATGGGTTGACCTTGAAATAGCATGTGTAAATAGTTATTTGCAATAGAAATAAATAAATCAGTACATCAAACTTTCTTTATTAGTTTATTTGATCCAGACTTGAATACAGCATCAACTCCAAATACTTCAATGAAGTTCAAGGCCAGCTATTATCAGAAATTATAACATTAATTAAAACCTCATCTACATCTGTAATCCCAAATACCTTTGAAAACGTAAACTTGAACACATAAGGACTCCAACTCCTAATTGCAATAGCCAATTCATCTTTGAATTTCGAGAACAAATTTTATTCTATTTTGAGAGCCTTTATCGGCATGAATTCAAATTGACAGAAAGGTAAAAGGTCGGGCAATTAATCCAATTCATGAATACCAAAGGATGCTACATCCCGGGTTTAGAGTGTTTTGCATTTCGTTCAGTTTATGGCGCCTCTACCGGCAAAAGTTAAAATAGCACTGGTTTCGAGACTATTTAAGTACGGGTCAAGGGATGCAGGAGAAATGAGTCGGAGGATGATATATCCCCTGGGTTTTATACAGCATTTTATTGTTTTAAGTTTGGATCTGGGATGTAGCCGGTATTTGACGGGGGGGGGGGGGGGTCGATTTAAAAAAAATCCAAGGGATTCACTTTTGAAATGGCCCAAAAATGACCAAAACCATTTGAAAAAGTGCTCAGAATGATGAAAACTGCATGGTTTTGAAAGCATTTTTGGCAATGGTAGAGGGTCCTGGCTACGGGCCTGTTACATAAGTTTGTTAATGATAGATTCAAACTGATAGCATGGTCATACGGGGGTCCTATCCATAAATACTCTGATAGGACGCTGTCCCGGGGTTTTCGTGTCGTTTCGTTCAGTAAATAGCACTGGTTGCGAGACTATTTTAGTACGTGTTTCTAGCACGTGTTATAGAAACCCGGGTCCTGTCAGTGTTTGCCATCGACCCTTTCTCGCAATTTCAGAGTCACTGCAAAAAATTGAAACATCAGTCGGATCATAAGACTAAATAAAAAAGCTATTTAGGGATGAATAACATTCGGTGAAATCCGTGATATCGTTATATCATTCGTTAATTGTCAAAGCTGCGCCCATTTCTCGGTGCAGGCAGATAGCTGGGCATACACAAAATGTATTGTATGTGCTCCTTAGGTTGCACTCGGGTGCTATCAACATCGAACACACACACGTTTAAGATACACAGAGATAATTAAGGGATGAGTGACAAAGGGATGTTAAAAACAGGTGGCTATTGCAATTGATATTTTAATGTAACTTTAGTATGTAAGAATCTTTTCATCAATAAAAATAACATCTTAGATATTACAGCTACATGTACAATGTGAGTGTATTTAAAAATGTAGTACATTATTAGCTAGTTCCATCTATAAAGATGTCTGATGACAAAAAGCTCAATTTTCCTTGATGTCGTGGTCAATGGGACTTTAACACGTGAACTAATGTTTTTTATTTTTTTGTTTTAAAGTCACTTATAGCAAACCTAATCTAACAATTATCTCACTATATGCTTATGACATATTCATGTATACGTTGTTTGTCTTTTTTTCAAATCAACCCACGGAAATATGCAATACACCAAGTTAAAAAAGTGGTACGAATCATAAAAGCGACGTTGGGTGTTTCACTAGTAATTTTTATATGAAAAATCTAGAAATATTACCCAAATTAAACTATGACTATTCAAAAGAAGACATTCAAATCTATATTATGTAAAAAAATCAAATTTGTCCGAAGCAGGGATAACGCTCAATTAGAGTGACGAACTTTGTTCTCCAAACCGAGAATGGTCTTTTATGAAAAAAGTTATGAAAACACATCACCAGATCATGTAAAGCTGTTTTACCTAAAAGATCGTTTTATCTTCACCCTTCGATTGGATTTCATGAAAAAATATTTTTATGAAAAAATAGGATTTGTAGGATATCGACGCTCTAACATGTAGTTTTAATCACACGCAGGTATCTGGTTTTATTGCGTGTAGAATGTATCGATATCAGGACCGCTACATGCCAGTGACCTTGCTCCTTTCTGTCGTATTAAAAAAGCAAAAATAACATATCACGGTGGGGTGCGAACCACTCGCCTGGGACTTGGTTATTCACTAGTACCATAGGCGTTCATCTATTCTGGATACAACTGACGAGTTGTATTTACGTGCAGTCAAAAGTGAAGATCATTTTGAATTGACGCTCGGTATAAATATATAATACTTTTATCCTTTCGTATCGGTTGCACGTTAGCCTCATGGCTAACGTGCCTAGCTCCCATGCTCTAGGTTAGTCGATCGAGACCCGTTCATGGCGAATTTTTTGATTTGCTTGTTGTAAAGATATAATAAGTAGGGCAAAATCCAGAAAAAGTAGATCAAAAATACTCCAATGGAGTATAAAATTGTCACCAGGATTCCGAAATGAGACGAATGTAAACTCGTTAAATCTCGGTAGATGAAGTAGGTCAGAAAATCCGGATTAATCCGAACAAGGTTCGGAAATCTTCGTCATAAGAAGTAGATCAAAAATACTCCAATGGAGTATAAAATTGTCACCAGGATTCCGAAATGAGCCGAATGTAAACTCGTTAAATCTCGGTAGATGAAGTAGGTCAGAAAATCCGGATTAATCCGAACAAGGTTCGGGAATCTTCGTAATAAGAAGTAGATTAAAAATACTCCCAATGGAGTATAAAATTGTCCCCAATATTCCGAAATACGACGAATCGAATCGGCAAACTTCGGTAAAATAATGAAGTGCATAAAAACCGAAATGATCCGATGAACGTTCGGATAAAATCGTGAACAGGTGTCAGGGGTTTCCCCTCATCTTTCCCCACATTGTTCTAAAAGCCTTATATGGATTTATCACGTAACATTCAAAATGACGTTCCTATATGGTTCTATGGGTTCGAACACGTGACCAAATATACCAAATAAAAATTTTACCTTGACCACTGGATGGGATTTCATAGAAAATATCCAAGAAAACCTATCCTCGTGATCCTTAAATCACTTAAATTCGATCATTTTATTTTCACCCCTTGATGGAATTTTATGAAAGAAGTCATGAAAACACATCATCATGTAAGGGTTTTCACCTAAATTAGCTCGTTTTATCTTGAGCCTTCAATTGAATTTCTTGAAGAAATATTTTATGAAAAAATATCATCATGTTATGATTTGTATTTAAATAAGACCGTTTCATCTAAATACTTGGATAATATTTCATAAAAAATGCACTTTAAAATTTTTCAGAATTTGCCTTAATTTATCAATGTAATGAAAGTATAAGATTAACTCTCAAATAGCGTTCTATTTTAACCTTTTTATTGAAATCAATACAGGACTCGCTCTCTAAATATCCAATAAAAATTCAACCCTTGGATGTGATTTCGTTGGAAAAAAAATATGTCAAGTCCAGAATCAAATGATTTGTCCAGAACCTCTTAAGATCCTGTTTGCCATAGTTCAATATTCCTTTAAAACGATTTTGGCAAAAAAACATGTGAGGATGAATACTAAGTATTGGTATGAATTATCGCTTATTAAAAGATACGTGTGACCTCTCAAAGTTAGTCTTAAATAAATTCACTATTCTTGAACAAAAAGTCCTTCAAAAACCACTTTTTGAATTAAAAAAAACGTTTCACACTTTGATAACATTGGGTAAGATGTAAGCCAAAGTGGTTAGACTTTATATGGGGCTTTTAAGTTGATTTTGTTCATTCAGAATTAGTTAAGTTAATTTGGTTCATAATTATTTCTTAGTCATAGAATTCCTGGTGTATGATGATCATGGAACTGTACCAAAGCTGTCTTCCTTCTTGCGTTATTTGATGTAAAAATTATTAATGTTGACCATTTACTAAGACGGGCCCTCGGGGACGGGCCTATGATCCCGGGCCTGTGATTTCATTTTTAAACAAATCAATAACTTTCAATAAATACAACACTACAGGACTAGAACACCATATTATACAACTAAAATTTTAAATAAGAATGTCACGTGACGTTCGCATCACTTATCGTGGAACTTGTCGTGAGTTGCGAATTTGTACGACAGACTTACGATTTTTATGGAAACGGATCTGTCGTAAGTCTACGACAGTCGTAAGTTTGTCGTAACTTTCCCCATTCCTACGACTGTCGTGGAGTTACGATATCGTAAGTCAACGACATTTTTGGAAACGACCCCCTGGATTGATTGAGTAAGTTTATTGCACGAGATTGGTGACTGATACTTCTGCTAAGTTAATATATTCTAAGTTAATATATTTGATACACAGTGCTGTTGATTCAGTAATCATTATAATAATTTATAATGTTTAACTTGTTCGTTCAATTGACAATTGCGTACTTCCATATCACATTCTCATTGGTTAGTGTGTATGCCATATACCGCAGGTGAATCTGTCATACACCGCAAGTGAATATGGCATATTCATCGCGGAATATGACATATTTTGTATCGTGATTACCGCGTAACAGTAAGTTCCAGTTTTTGTTCCCTGCTAACTGTTATAGTACGTAATAAGCTACTGACTGATAAATCTTGGGATCAACCAATCCATACTCAGTTATTAAGCATTACTTACGTTTTGTCACTCCCATTGACTTTTGGAATCTGTTTTTCCAAGACCATATGTTATCATGGAAACCCCTTCATAATAAACCTATTCACCAGTTAAAGACATTCAATCCAAGGCCAAGTGACCATGGAATGGCTCAACCCCGAGGATCCTATGGATTCTGTAGTAACATGTGGTCATGAATTGAATGCAGGAGAAAAAGTTTATTTGAAGATATTATGAATGGCACTAGCCCGCTCAGTTCGTGTAAAACTAAAATATCCGTACCAGACAAGTGAAATCGGTCCAAATGATCACGCTCTTACAAAGTTTTGACAACTTTTCCTTTTTAACGATTTGATGAATGTAAACAAAGGAAGTTACTTTGCTAAAGCCTAACATATACCAATACGGCACGGTGGGACCTCCATTGATTTTGACATTGGGTGGGATCTCATGGAAATCCGTTGAACTTCATTGAGCTAACTTGGGATCAAAATGACCTTGACAAAACCTTCTAAACAAAATTACATCATTTCCGTGGGACTCAATGGGATATGGAGGGACTCAATGAGATTTTTATAATGGGGCAAAGTTAACAAGGTCTCTTGGGACATTGTGGGACTCGATATGGCATGGTAGGACTTGATGGGTCGAGTGGGATTCTGCGCCATTGGAATATGTTGGCCTTAGGACCAAACTCGCGTAATGTAACATATCATATAAGTAATGTAGACAAACCCAATGCCACGGAATTGAACACTGTCTTTGAGAGAATGTAAAGCACTATTATTTCCTTTGGCTTCAGGCTTCTACAACTAAACAATTTATGACACATATAATACTATACACCCCCTCCATAAGGTTGGCAACTGCAAGTTTTCATATGATTACATATTAAGGTCTGTCAATGTTTGAACCTTGATTTTGTTCCTTATTGCTTTATTCCAAAAGCTTGATGTCTTGTTTAAAATTGCCAAACAGCATGAAAAACTTTAATAAGTGATATAAAGGGGGACTTCCAGTTACAAAACTTATGATGGGGAGTGTAATATAACATATTATCATCATAATTCATTCTTAACATACCATAACTACATGAACAACATAAGAATAGAATGGCATCTGAAATACAATTTTGAAAAATGTTAATGTGAAAAGTACACATACATGTATTTCCTATTGCTGACTACACATACCCTAAACGGTTTTATGGGGTATGGCAATGATAAGCTGTAAAAAATATAAAATGGTAGATAATGAATATGTTTAGCATATCATGATGTCACAAATAGTGTTAAGATTTATTTAGAATAACACTTTTTGCTATAAGGATACACATTTTCTATTTGACCCTAGCAAAAAGTTCAACAACTGAAGTGTTATGTGCCACGCCCCCTTTCTTGAATTTTTAGGGGAAGGTAACGAGAAAAATCAGAAAAAATAGATACTTGTACTTTTTGTTGAAACTTATTCAAGAAATATTTTCTAACATCATCAGTGAAGTTTTAAATCAGGTTTTATTCACCATAGGCCCTTACTGTTTTTTAAACGACTGATTAACTATCGATTGATTAAGAAATTTTGAAGAGAAATTATGTACTTTTAGGGACAAATTATCCCATATCTCGACAAAATTTTGTTGGTTAAGACCCAAACTTTCAGGAATTCTTTATACATGCCTTATTGATATATTGACAATGTTTCATTATAATTGCAACATCCTCAAATGAGATATTAAATAGTTTCAAGCATATGGTCAAACTCCAACTCGAAAATAATAAAATTTGCTAACTCAGCACTTTTGAGCCTGCTTTGCAAGGGTTCACAAACTTTTTTTTACATGCCTTGGGGTCCCCTACAAGAATCTTAAGTCAAATTGAATCTAGGTGTTTTGGACACAAATCGCCTTGGCCGTAGCACTATTTGGTCGTTCAAGGTACAGAACACGTAATTTGTGCCTAGCCCTGCGGGGTGTATTCGACGATATTACCCCTGCTCTTCAGTCTATATTTCTTAAATCAAAACATCATTTATGGTTTCTTAAAGAGAGCTAAACATAAGTTCTTGGTATGTTGTATCGTATCGTTCTAAAAGTTGTTTAAATTAAACAGCAGCGCCCCACGTGCTAGAGAATTGCTCTAATGCGGGTTTTCATGAGTCAGAACCTTCACAGTATGACTATGAGAAACTTCTCATTATATGTTCTACTTTTGATTTACATAGTGTGTGCCAAATTGCTTTCTAAGTGGCTTAGTTAGGCTAAACCTATGTTGTGGTAGCTTACTATGAATTGACCCATAGTCATATTAGATTGATCTATTATCTATTAATTTTTACTTGTCTGCAGTCAAAATAGTGACACGAAAGGGCTAGACGGCTTGCACCAAGGTGCGACCGTCAAAAAGATGAGTTTGAAAAATATACATTTTTTGAAATAATACTTGTAAGTTTACAAAATAAGATGCAAATTTGATATTGATGTGTAATGATAGTCCATTCGGGTGTGGTAATTTTATGAAAAACAATTATGGTAAAAAATTGGATATTTATGACCTTAAAATGCGTTTTCAATTAAAAAGTTACTGTTGTCAAGGATATTATTCCTATTTTATATAGTCAATGTTTTTTAAATATACCAATAACCATTTCATTAGTTTTTGACAAAGTAAATAATTATAGGGCTCACACAAGGATCAATTTTGTTCACAGCATTTTCATATTAAGTGATGTTTTGAAAAAATACGAAGGTAAACTCAATTTTATCTTTTATTTGTTGAAGAAAAAATAATTATATGTTTGTTTTCTTGTTTCGACTGAAAAATCTCAATTCATCGCCCTTGCTTTGCAAGCAGGAGAGTCTACACCAGTACAAAAAAGTCTTCAAAAAGTTGATCCTTGTGTGAACCCTACAATTATTTACTTTGCCAAAAACTTATATAATGGTTATTCGGATATATAAAAATCATTTAATAGGTAAAATAGGAATAGTATCATTGACTTTTGATTTTGAATAAAAAAGTATTATGAGCATATAGTGCATCACTTCCAGGACAATAATTAACCCTCTATATTTATAGTGATGCAGCAGATAGTGAAGTTGATTCTTTTTAGTTTATAGCTTGCAGCTTAATATCTAAGAGACATTATCTTGTAGTAGTGGGTGTGACAGTGATGAGACGGGAATTGATTTTATTAATGCAAGTTTTGACAATCCTAGTATTGATGGTTTATCTTACGGACGTCATATTAAAGAGACCAATTTGCATTACATCACAGGGGCGGATCTGGGAACAAACAAGGGGGGGGGGAAATTTCAGGTCAGAGAAAAAAACGTCAGCGGAAATTTTTTTGGGCCCCTAAAACCGAAGAGTGGGCCCAAATTTTGAGGCCCGTTTTCTTCAAAATTTGACCTGAAATTAGAAAATAAGGCCTTAAAAGGCCCAGTAATGACCAAAAAGGCCCACTTTTTGGGGCCTAAATGCCTTTTTTGGCCCAATTTTATTTGGGCCCACTCAAGGGGGGGGGGGCAATTTGGAGTTTAAAGGCAATTGAGAACAATTGTGACCTTTGGCGACCAATGATTAGGTGACCTGGTGTCAAGGTCATTTTAAGGTCAAAGTCAATATCTTGGTAGTTGGCAACTGTGGGGCTACAGTCCTATTAAATGACCAATGATAAAGTGACCAGAGATCCATATGTCAGTGTCTATTGATCAAGATCATTTCAAGGTCATAGCTCAATATCTAATTAGTATTTGGCATTTTGGGGCTGAACGTGTTTTTGTGAAAACAATATGATTTTTCTTATGTAAAGTCCCTATGATAAAAATGATATCATCCAACTACTTCACGTGAAAAGAAAAAACATCATAAATCCCCCTCAACCTTTATTTTTCAACTTAGTTTTTATGATTTCATTCTGGTTTGATTCCTTGACAACTTAGTGATACACTACATGATTTTACTACTATACGTACGGGTATAAGCATCACCTGTAGTGCCACCTGTTATTAATAATATTCGTAAACATAATGCTTGAATGTATGAATAAATTGAAATTAAAAATATAAATACATGAAAATATATCTGAAATATTATTGATAAAATCTCCACCTTGTCACTTTTTGAAAAATATTAGGCTTATTTTCTAAAGTATTTTTTCTGAATTTGAATATATCAAAAGTTCTTCTACGCTAATGAATTAACAAGTTCTGAAAAGGGGACGGGTATTGAAATGCGATAAAGTTAAAAACCACAAATTCCATGTTATTTTCCATTGGAAAAAGTCAAACTATCCATTGTTTTCAGCATAATTTTGGTCATTGAAAATTGAAATCTCCAAAACTAGACTTTCATTACAATTCTTCTAATGAAAAAGTTTTAGACCACTTGTTGAATAATATTTTCATGCAATTCAAATAAAAAAGAAGAACCTCTGTTGAGTAAATAATTTCAAAAAATGTTGAGATGGGTTCCCCATTCATAGTTTTGTAGATTGTTCGAATGATATTTTTATAATCATTGAGAATTGAATTTTCTTGAAAGATAACATATTGTGTTTTTGAGAAATGTCATATTTATATTGAGAAAGTAGTCATGGTAAAATATATGACCGTCAGATATCATTTGCCATACTATATCTGGTCCTTTGCCAATTTGAAGTGAATTGTAAAATCATATCAGAAGAGAGGTTATCCAAATATGAGGTCATTAGTTTAATCACTAGTGCAATCAGTAATCAACAGTCACGTTGACCAAGTTTTTCACGAGAGTTACTTTCTCCAGTAGTTCTGAATTGGATCAGTAAGCGGATGTGTTTCACAAAATCTAAATTTAAAGCAAATTTAAAGTTTAATGGCCAAAGCAGGTTCAACATATTATGTTTAGCTAAATCAAACAACAAATAATATGACCATTTAACTCACACTAGTTTCTTCATATGCCTGGACTAAAAAATCCCGAATCTGTTTGGGTGAAATAACCAAATGTGACCAATAATATGAGTATATTTGAGCATTGTCTCTTCACTTTCCAGTCAAAAATGTAAGATTTAAAAATATTTTTACAAATGATTGCAGTAAAACATGCAAAATATTATACACATTGGTTATTGAAATGTAAAGATAGTCCATTAGTGTATGGTTATATTATTAAAAACAATTATGGTAAAAAATTGGGTATTTCTAACCATATAATGCTTTTTATTCCAAGTTCAATGACATTCTTCCTAGTTTACCTTTGAAATGATTTTCATACTGACGAATAACTATTATATCAGTTTCTGGCAAAGTAAATAAGTGAAGGGCTTACACAAGGATCAAAGTTTTTTAAGACTGTTTACGTACTTGTATATCCCTTGCCGTTCTAAGACGAAGAGCAATGAATTGCGATTTTTCAGTTGAAACAATGAAATAAACACACTACAGTATGTTTATTTTGTTAAACATTTAACAAATAAAATTGTGTTTAACCTTATATTTTTTCAAAACATCACTAAATATGAAAATATTGCAAATAAAGTTGATCCCTGTGTGAGCCCTATATTTATTTACTTGGCCAAAAATGAATATAATGGTAATTAAAATATTTTGAAAACATTGAATAGGTGAAATAGGAATATTATCATTAACAACCATGACTTTTGAATTAAGATAGTATTTTCAGGTAGGAAATATATAATTCTTCACAATTATTGTTTTTTATAAAAATGGCCACACGCAAATGGACTATTATACTTATCAATATCAAATTTACCTCCTATATTGTATACCCATTGCTATTATTTGAAAAAAAATAATTTTTTATCAAACTCATCTTTTTGATGGTTGCACCTTGTGGCAAGCCGTTTAGCCCATTCGTGTCACCTTTTTGAGTGCAGACAAGTAAAAATGAATAGTTGATGGACCAATCTATAATGAGAATGGGTCACTTCATAGTAAGCTACCACAACATAGGTTTTTGTGATTTTCTGGGGTTTTGGCACACACTAATACATTACCGATATCTCAACCAAACAGATTCCAATATTTGCGTTTCTTGTTGTTATACTTTGGACTTCCTAATACACAATTAAAAATGATTGATCGTTTTTATTACTATTCAATACATTTTTTCAGTTAAATGTCATGAAGCCATAATTCGAAAAATATATCAAACTTAATGTGAATTCTAAAGACGGCTCTTTCAAATTTAATTTGATTTTAATTCCAAATCTTAATACTTTTGGAATCTCTAGAAAGTGAACAATCTTCTTCTTGAAAAAGTTTATTCATTTTCACTTGATAATTCAAGAGAATTAGCCATCGTGTTTGAATTTATTTGATGAATGTTGATGAATATTTATTAAAACAAAATTGAAAATTTCAACCAATCAAATTAAGATCACAGATCAAGAGAGTCAATGCGCAATTAGCACAAATTGGCTTACCAAACGTCGCCTTTGTGTCCAGAAACTACAAAAAGTATCTTTAAAATTAACACCCCAAACATTCCATCTGTCAACCTCATTTTCACTATCTAATTGACCAAAACATATAAGTGTCCAGAAATTGACAAAAAGCTTATTGGAATGATTACTGTTTTTGGAGGGGGAGACTGCACTCCTGACGACCCTGAGACGGCCAATACATACTCTTGTTTGATTGCACAATCATCTAAATACCATTTAAAGTGGTAAAGTGGACGCACCCTTTGGTTCTCCATTTATCTTTTTTTGATTTGCCAAATCTATAAAATATTCTTTAATGGTAAACTTTTCTAGGGGAAAGGGATGGAATCCCAACACTCTGGCAAACACTGCTAACGAAAATATTCTTTATATTTTATTGACTTAAACAAATCAATTAAGTGTTTCAGAATATACTAAAACTGCCAGGGAGTATGGACTTTTTGTATTTCAGATAGCTATCGCACTTCTGATATCTTGGTGTCTAGTTGTAAACGCAGATAAGACAGGTAAATATACTGTTTACTATTTGAATTGACACGGGTAGCAGGGGCGGATCCCCCCCCCCTTAAGGCCTTTTTTGGCCTAAAATTTTTTTTGGGCCCAATTTTTTTTCTGGGCCCACCCAAGGGGCCCAGGCCCCGCCCCCCTAATCCGCCAGTGGGTAGGAACGAGGAGTTCAACTCTAGACTTGCAAGTCGCTAGTAGACACGATAGTGAAAATAAAATGTCTTTCGATGTCTTTATTTCTTAAAAATGAATTATAAATTGCACGAAGTTACCTCCAAAACACCTGTAATGTAAGGGTGGTCTGCCTTCTCGAAAAACAAAAAAAGATATAAGATTATGTTATCACAGTGCTACATATGGCGGTCAAAGGAAGGAAAATTGCACTTCTCAAAACTTTTTTTTCTTTTTTTCAATTTTATAGAAAAAATTCAAAATTTTAATTTTTAATCAAACTTCAACCATGAATAAGAACATTGTAAAATGTGAAATATATGATCCAAAACTACTTAGTCAAAAATAAACCTGTCCATACTTTTTTTGCCATACCATATCTGATCCTTTCGATTTTTTATTTTAGAATGCCAACGGTCAAACTGCGAAGGGGACATGACATCAACTATTACGTGTCAAGAATATTACTGGATTCGTATAACAAGAGTGAAAAATATTGCTGAACGAACGTGCAATGGCTTTAAGATATGTGAAAGCCAAATCCAACATCCAAATAACACAAAAAGCAAATGCAATGGTTACACCAAATGTACATTCCAAAATATGATTGCTGAAGATGGCCAAGGTGAACAGTGCAAGACATATGACGAAGATGGGAATGTAATATTGCATAAAACGACATCTCAAGAAATCTGCTTCGAATGTTATCCAGTACCCACGACTATACATAGTAAGTGTGGTGCAATGTACAGGCAAGGGTGTTTCATAATGACCTCATCTCTCCCAATTTGACTGACAATCACATGGCTCAATATATCAGAAGAGGGGGACAAACCCCAGGGTTCAAAGATGACATACGCTAAATCTGTATAGCGCAGTCAGATGTCCCTTTGGTAGTTCGACTTTTTCAGGAAAGCAACAAACTTGGCACAGTTGTAGAAACATATGATCTGAATGAAAAATGATTTCGGGGCAAGTGATTCGGGGTGGTCTTCATGGATTGTAAGCCTCTGACCCCCACCCCTATCATAAATAAAAATAGTTGTAAAGTATATTTCTTTAAATGACTTCATTTGGTGATTGCTTTGAGCCTTGAAATTGAGAAAAACCTATTTTAGAAGTGGTGTTAAGGAAGAAAAATACATTTTAACCCAATTATCTAGCGTGAATTCATCTTTCAAAGGGTCAAATATGGGACATCAAGTACTTTTTTTCAAGAATGTGATGTCTGATCATCCTGAAAAAATTCATACTAATAGAGATATAGGTGTTAATCACTCATATGATATATGGCTTGTGTAGCTCATGTAATTTTTGAGAAATAAATTATCGAAATATGGATATTTAAGCCCTTGCAGCCTAGGGGTGACCTTATTTTACCTTAATAATTTTTAAGATACGCAATGTTTGGGCCTCATATGAATTCTAAATGTTGCATTAAGTATTGTTTTGTCATATTATTCCTAATAAAATGTAAAAAAAATTATTGGAAATTAACAAAAAATCAAATTTTCATTTTCGGTTCTAAAGGGCCAGGGGTAACCATATTTTATGCATTATGCATCTCAAATTAGCTCAAGATGTTGCATATAGTTCTGTTTTATCATACTTCTTCCAATAAGATGTAGAAAATGATCGGATATATCTAAAAAATCAAAAATTTCACTTAAGCTCTTGATGGCCCTTGGGTAACCTTATTTTACCTAAATAATTTTCTAAATATGAGACATAGTCACCTCAAATGAGCTTTAGATGGTATATTTAGTCCTGTTTTATCATATCATTCCCAAGGAGTGAAAAAATGATTGGAAATTATAAGAAAATGACATTTTCATATTACACCCCCAATCCGCAACATCTTCTTGACATACCTATTTTCTTAAAATGTATGGATAAACTATCAATTTCAGCATTAAGAAGTGTAAATTCAGTTCAATGCTTCTATAAAGGGAGTCCCACTTATAGGTTTTTAAGATCCAAAACATTTCAAGAGGAATCAGCTGAAATAATGTTCATCCAGGGGGTTTCTTTGGAAAAAAATAAACATATATGTTAGTCTTGATGAAATATCAAAACTTGAATATATTTTGACACTGGTCCATGATCGTTGAATGGCCCCTTTGCACTAATTGTTGCACCTTTAAAACAGCACTAGAGAGACTTGTGGAACTGGAACAAGGATAGTCTAAGGAGGAAACTGAAACTCTTGAAATGGATGGAAAGAAGATAGTGACAACATAAATTCAAGGATATTTCTCAATATTTTCAGTTAGACTGCTTCAATCATGGCCTTCAAGAGAAAGAATAATACTCCTTACATTTAATTCTGATGTGGTTATCCTGGCATATATGTGATGTTAAAAACTGAAAAAGTCAATTCGGATAGCATGTGGTAAGGGAGAAAACATATCAATATCTACCTGCCCATGACCAAAGTTTAATCCTCCCCATTTCTCATACAATCATTGGATGTGATGTTACATCTGTATTCTACTGCTATGGAAAAATGGAATAAATTGATTGAGATTTAAATGTGTCACTGAATTTTCTAATTGTTGTTAATCATTATCTCAGTAGGAATAAAGTGAAAAACAGACTATTTTCCCATTTTGAGATCATTTTATCTTGAAAATTATTGTGATAACATTTGGCATTCTTGTGCCCAATCATTGACTGTCATTATTCACTGACAGAATCCTTGACAGAAGCAGCTCACCTTAACCCCCCCCCATCAGGCTAAGGTGACTGGACTTACTACCCTTTGCATTCATTCGACTTTCCTTCTCAAAAGAGAGCTTCACTCTATCAGTTTTCAATGAATCTCTGAACTCACTGCGCTAATCAGAGTTTGTTGTCGAAATAAGGACGGCTTTCTATATGGTCATTTTCTCTGACGAAATCGCATCATTAATGTGCACGCATTTACCACTTGTTCCTTCAAGCTCGCTGATTGGTTGAGAATAGGTCAGCATGGTTTATTGCAGCTTGGGTCATAAATGCTTTAAGACCCAAGCTGCCAATGGCATCGGTCATGGGGACGGGGCTGCTAAACTCACTCCATCATTTGCTTCTATATTATGGTAATATATGATAAAATCACCCCTGACCTGTCAAAAGCTAAAAATGTCATTTTTCAAATTTCCATTATTTTTTACATCTCCTAAGGAATAATATGACAAAACAAGAGTATATGACACAATTCTAAGCTCATTTGAGATGCATACGTCGCATAATTAAGAAAAGTTCAATGTTAAATAAGCCCCCTCCCAGGCCATCATAAGCTAAAATGAAAATTTCAAATTTTAAGAAATGTCCAATCATTTTCTACATCTTATTGGAGGTATAATGATTAAACAGAACTATATGCACCATCTTGAGCTAATTTGGGATACATATATTACAAACCTTGAAAGTTATTAAGGTAAAATATGGTTACCCCTGGCCCTTCAGAAGCGATAATGAAATTTTTTTTTGAAAAGTTCCAATCATTTTTCAATCCAATTAGGAATAATATGACAAAACAAGACTCAATGCACCATTTTGAGCTCATATGAGACCCATACATTGCATATCTTAAAAATTATTAAGGTAGAATAAGGTTACCCCTAGGCCGCAAGGGCTTAAAAATTCAAATTTCGATAATTTTTATCTCAAAAAATGCATGAGCTACCCAAGCCATATTCTATATTTGTGATGAACACTTATACCCCTATGAGTATGAATTTTTCCAAGATGATCAGACATCACATTCTTGAAATACAGTACTTGATGTCCCATATTTGACCCTTTAAAAGATGAATTCACGCTAGATAATTGGGTCAAAATGCATTTTCCACACTAAACACCACATCTACAATCGGTTTGTCTCAATTTCAAGGCTCAGAGCAATCACCAAATGAAGTCATTTAAAAAAATATACTTAACAACCATTTTTATTTATTTTTTATAATGTACCCCCTCCCCGCCTGATAGGGGTTGGGGTCAGAGACTAAAAAATCCATGAAGACCACTCCGGATCACTTGCCCCGAAATCATTTTTCACTCAGATCAAGTGTTTCTACAATTGTGCCAAGTTTGTTGCTTTCCTGAAAAAGTCGAACTATAAAGGGCTCATTTCTGGACATCTGACTGCGCTAGTATTGAGATGACATCGTCGCCGATTGGTTTAGCGAGTCAATCGTTGATTGGTTTAAAAGTAGGTCAATTTGAAAACTTTGAAAACCAAGATGGAGATCAATTGCCATGGGGTTTTCCCTCCTCATATATATCAGTATACATTTATATTTATCACCATCTTGAATATTGAATTATGGACTTCATTATTGGCCAAAAATTAGCTAATCGCTTGATCATGGGGGACATTATTTGTGAACTTATGTTTGGTAGTCACCATTTCTTATCTTAATTTGCTAGATTGATTGCCGCCATCATGATTTCATTATATTACATACATCACAAGTCAGACATATTGTCATAGTCTTCAATTTTTGTTGACGGCGGTTGGTGTTCGACGCCTATAACATGGCGTCTGTAAGGTGGTAACATTTTGCATGTTAATGCCTTGTTTTGATATATCAGTAGTATCCCCCACTGATAATTGGTACTGTACATTTCTTTAGATAGACGTTTTACTTTTTGCCTACACAGCTAATCTTTTAGATGTGGCTGTTTGATTGTACGTCATCGATCAAATGGGCAACTTTTGTAGTGATATTTAGTAAGTATAAGCAGCAAGGAGGATTGGCTCCCAGAGTGCAACATCGATATTCTGTCCCATATATGGGCATGTCGTGCTACAAAATTTGAATTCCAACAGCCGCCATTTTGTTCACTTCAACATTTGAATCGTAAATTTTGGTCTTATTTCCTAACGAAAAATTCCAAAACTCACAGGAAATGATTGAGATATTGGTTCGAATCTTTTGAACTGTTTATTTGGAATTTATAATCGGTTATAATTTCAGAAAATAACGACATCTCGGCGTTTTCATTGTTGGAAAATATCGACTTCGATTCTGGGAGCCAATCCTCCTTGTATAAGCAGTATGCTGCTGAGATTAATCAGAATTGTTTCAATAAGTAACAAGCTTTCATATGATATTTAACACATTGAGGTTCCATTATAGGATTGGTAATTAGCGGAAACGGCCATTGTAAGGCACATTGTACATACCATTTTAAGGGTCCTTATAATCAAAAGGGGGGGGGGTGTATAGAGGGTCTTGGAAATGCATATACAATATTTTTCAGCTCTCTTATACCATATACAATATTTTTTCACCCCTTTTATACCATATACAATATTTTTCACAGCTCTTATACCATATACGATATTTTAGGTGAAATACAATATACGATAATTTTGAAACTGCTTTTGATTAAAGTTTGGATATTTATAAGGAAATAATATTATATTAGGAGAGAATCCATGTACTAAAGTAAATGTATTATTATAAGGCAACTAGACTCCACATAAATACCACAATGATTTCATTTATTACATAATGAATAAGACACCATTCGGGTACATCCGCATCAGACAAGCTTTGACCACATTTTATTTTCAGGTAAACAAGTTTATTTAAAACACATTCATGATATAAGATTCATGACTTCTCTTTAGTGATTTAACAACCTACTTTGACCAAAAAACTAGCTTTGACATTGCTGCAATTTGCTAAAGCCATTAGCCCATTACCTGTAAAAGTACCATAAAGATATTCAAAATTAGCACAAAACCTGCATCATGGGTGGAACTCAGTGTTCCCCTTTCTTATGACCTACTTTCCCATGACTTATTTTAATGTCAATGGAATCCTTCATAGTGAGCCAGGGAAAACAATTCTTGAAACATAATTGATGCAAAATTGAGAATAAGGAATAAAAGATTCATCGTGTGTTCTATGAAAATAAAGTTTGCTGAGGAAAATATGTATCAGATAGATAATGAAGATTCACAATGCACAATAATTTTGTAAAGCAGTTACCTGGAAAATATTAAGTATTGAAACAGTTTCAGAAATAAAGGACTTCACAAACTTCCATGTGGATAATTCATTTTTGATTGGACTCGAGTCTGGAAACTAGAGATTGAAATAAAGGCAAGATGAGACTTGATTGTTTAAACATTTGAAACATTTGAGACACTTTGGGTTTCAGATAAGGCAGCCTCAAAGACAGTATTAGTTAAACAAAGGTGTTTCAAAATTAAGCAAATTTCCATGAAGGTCAAACCACATGTTTCATGAATGATTTCAAGGCAAAGATTTATTGATGAGAATGAAAATTATTCTATGTAACTTGAAATAACTTTCTTTTAAAGGACCACGGACGGTATCGCATCAGATTTCAGTCATATATTGGATTTTGGCTATTTTCTGAGGATTTGAACAGGTGCATATGTTAGCCCAATGCATTAACTCCAGGACAAGCAGTCATAGAGATTATAAAATAATTTGGACTTTAAGACAGGGAAGGTGCAAACACCCCATCAACATGTTTTTTTCTGTAATGTTGTCCTGATTTCCAGTCCTTTCCACACCTGTTTTTCAATGTTTGTTGCATCGATCACTCTGTTGCATTTTGAGACATGGTTAAATGAAAATATGATTCATGCAGGGGTTTTAAAGATATCAAATGTGGATGACCAAAATAAGGCTGAAAACAATGAATCACATGAGTTTTCCCTATGGGAAAATAACATGGGAAATACATGTACTGTTTTCCACTTTATCCCAAATAAATCATATTTTAGAGGTTAACTGTGTCTCAAAGTGCAACATATTGGTGAACATTGAAAAAACATATGTGGAAAGGGCTGAAAATAAGGACAACATTTTAGAAAAACCTTCCCTGTCTCAAAATCCAAACCAGAACAACGGCAACGCCAAAGCGTAGCGAATCCCATCGAACAGCCATGGATGGCATTTTTACAAACAAAGGATATAGCAAAAATGGCAGCCATTTTTCAAAATGGCCGCCTTCTATCAAAAGTGTCATTAGACCATGTGCCATGCTTATAGTATTCACATACCAAATATGAACAAAATCGCTCCACTACTTTTCAAGTTATAGAAAAATACGTTAAAATGGCAGCCATTTTTCAAAATGGCCACCTTCTAGTTCTACCAATTAGACAGTGTGCCGTGCTTATAGTATTCACATACCAAATATAAACAAAATCGCTCCACTACTTTTCGAGTTATAGTAAAATACGTTAAAATGGCGGCCATTTTGAAAAATGACCGCCTTCTACCAAAAGTGTCATTAGACAGTGTGCCATGCTTACAGTATTCACATACCAAATATGAAAAAATCGCATCACTACTTTTCGAGTTATAGTAAAATATGTTAAAATGTCGGCCACAAAATGGCGGCCATTTTTCAAAATGGTCGCCTTCTACTAAAAGTGTCTTTAGACAGTGTGCAATGTTTATAGTATTCACATACCAAATATGAACAAAATCGCTCCACTACTTTTCGAGTTACAGCAAAAATCGTAAAATAACGAGTAAAGACCGCCATTTTTCAAGATGGCTGCCATGTGCTTCTTTAATATCTACATTTCTAGTTTTATCAATGTCCTATATAATTTTTTTACATCTTAAACATATTGCTATTACAGTTTTACATATTGCACCTAAATTACTGTAAATTCGGCACTAAAATGGCCGCCATTTTGAAATGAGCGGCCATTTTGAAAATCGGCTTTCGAGCAGAACTTCTACTCCCATAGGGTATATGTGTACAAAATATGAACAAAATCGGACCAACGGTATTTGAGTTATTGCCCGGACGGACGGACGGACGGACGGACGTACGTACGGACGGACGGACGGACGGAGGCGTTCCCTATATCCCTCCGAACTTCGTTCGATGGGATAATTATTTTATTACCTCTGTGAGTGCTTGATCTGGAGTTAATGCATTGGCCTAACATATGCACCTGTTCAAGTCAAATCCCCAATAAATAGCCGAAATCCAACATATGACAGTTTGAAGACCAAATAAACACCTTTTGCTATATTATGCTGTATAAGCATTATGATGCTTGTATTAAAAATGCGCTGTATGAACACTTTATACTCAAATATCTTAATGATTTATCCCACATACTCCGAAACGCGAGTAGCCATAGTGACCATTTTTTCATCAAAGTTAAGATGAGTCAATGATATTTGGCAGTCTCACGCCCGGTGATCTGATGAAATGAACGGAGGGGGAGTAGCTGATTTTCGGTAAATTCAACAAATATTTATTAAAAAAGGCGCAGCGTCGCCAACGTGCAAATGCCAATGTTTTTGCTATAAATCAAGCAGCAATGGTCTGCATGACATGTAATAAATATATAAGCGACATTTTGATCACAAAATTCATTGCCGGCTTTTTAAAATAATTTTCCAAATGATAGATAAAAAATAATCGAAAATAATTAAAATTGAACGGAGGGGGGAGTGAACAGAGGTGGGAGTAATATGTCCTTAAGGTGGAAGAAATTTCCACAAATTCGTGTACTTGAAAATTGAACTCACTTACTCAGTAACTTGATGTTACAACTCTGAAAAGTGAAAAATGGGGACATATGGAGTTATTGAAGTTTTCATATGTCTTATAGACACATTACCCCCCCCCCCTCCATCTGTTCAATTTCAATAATTTTCGATTACTTTTTATATAACGTATGGTAACATGTTTTACAAAACCAATGATGACAATAGTTTTGTGATAATTACTTCACTTACAAGTATTTATTACAGGTCGTGTAGACCCCTGTTGGTTGATTTATAGCAAAAACATTGGGATTTGCACGTTGGCGACGCTGCACTTTTTTAATAGATCTTTTAATTTAGAACTCCACAGTTAGAAACAAAAAATCCAAGAAGACCTAACATATTCCCCCGTCCACTGCATCTATTCATTAGCCATTCAATTGTTAACTCTCTCTTGAAAAAATAAATCTTCAAGATTTGTTGAATTGTTTTCAACCGAAAATCAGCTAGATCTACTCCCCCCTCCGTTCATTTCTTCTGATCACCGGGCGTGATTCTTATTTGAGACTATATTTAACGAAAAGGGCACAAAACTCTTAGTTTGAGAGGGATTTTCTCTAAACTTACAGTATTGATTGACCTGGAATGTGGAACCAATTATAGAGACTACTTTTCCATGTTTTTCCAACACGGTTACAGTAATAGAGTTCGCACAATGGGGGAACTTTAGGGTACAATATAGTAGCCCGGACAGAATTGTTCAATGGTCACTTTTTCTTGAATAATTTTTTTAATTTTCAGTATTATCAAAATCTGATTACATATTTGAGAACTAGAGTATAATTCTGACATACAAAAAAAATATTTAAGGAATGTCTCTTAATTTATTGATATTATAGACCTTCATAGTATAAGTGACGCAAATACATAATTCACCATTTTGTCTCATATTTTGTTCAAAAATGGCGGAATGTTTTGTGGTTTAAATGTTCAGTTGAAAGTTAATATTTAAGAAATGTCATAGGCCTATGAAATAATGTGGACTGCTACTTTGGTATGAGGTAATGACTGCATTTATAAAATTTTGTTATAAATTGACTTGTATGTATACCAGTACTTAAAAAGGTTTGTACATTGTATGTACAGTATATTGGTAACGTCACAGGACACGTTTTTTGGCCATTCCATTGTTACTCGAAGTGGATTAGCAACCCTAGTTCGTTTAACCTGTGCAACTATAGGGTCATATTGCCATAGTTTGTAGTGTATTTCCCAGTCACAAGCCTCTTAACCCATCCTTGGCATTCATGTTAATTGTTCTTCAGCTTTTCAATGGCCTCTGAGATGGCTGTTTGGAGCTCTTGAAAAGATTGGGGACCTTAACTCTCATCACACCCCGCACATTGGGGCGCCACCTTTTCACATCCTCTTGAACACAACCCAGATCATTTCAACAGATTTGACTTCATATACCCTTGGAGGGAGTTGACCTCTTGTATTTGATGATTAGTCAGTTGGTGCATTATATCAGGATTGTAAAGGTGGCAGCATGACCCTATAGGCCTATGACAATCATTAAATATTTACTCTCAACCTAACATTCAAATTCACGAAATATGCTGCCATTTTGAACAAATATGAGGCAAAATGATGAATTATGTATTTGCGTCAGTCATACTATGAATGCCTATAATATCAATAAATTAAGAGATATTCCTTAAATATTTTTGTTGTATGTCAGAATTTTACTCTAGTTTTCAAATATGTGATCAGACTTTGATAATACTGAAAATTAAAAAAGTTATTAAAGAAAAAGTGACCATTGAACGATTCTGTCCGGGCTACTAGGTTTAGGGTTCATAATTATTCTTCTTTAAATCTAGATACCATATACCATATATTTTCTATTATACCATATACCATATTTTTTACACCTCTTATACCATATACGATAAATTTTGCCCCCTCTTATACAATATACAATAAATTTTCAGCCTCTTATACGATATACAATATCTCTATACACCCCCCCCTCAAAATAATTTTCAAATCCTAATAGCGACCATCTTTTTATTTCTTTTTCAATGTTCAACGTCGTGTAACAATAATATTGTTTTAGTTTAGGTGAATAGTACCCAGCCCATGTAAAATAATTATACATGTATCCAATTAAATATAATACATGATTTTATTTTCAGTGGAAAAAACTGCTTATACAGCCCAAACAACAAACAGTGCAGCGCGCACGATTACTGTGCATGATAACTCAAAAAATGAAATCATTGCACTTATTTTCTTATGCATTGTAATTATCATAACTATTTTTGTCTTGAACTTTGTGATCATTAAACGTGTTAATGAAATTAATAACAAGATGCAAAATGAATTGATCAAGGTGCAAACAGAACCCCTCATAGAAGGTACCATGCAAACAATACCCCTCATAGAAGGTACCATGCAAACAGAACCCCTCATAGAAGGTACCATGCAAACAGAACCCCTCATAGAAGGTACCATGCAAACAGAACCCCTCATAGAAGGTACCGTGCAAACAGAACCCCTCATAGAAGGTACCATGCAAACAGAACCCCTCATAGAAGGTACCATGCAAACAGAACCCCTCATAGAAGGTACCGTGCAAAAAGAACCCCTCATAGAAGGTACCGTGCAAACACTGTCACAATGTCAGCTTGGTGTGTAGCGGGAGAAAGGCGGATGGTATATATTGAGTCAGTATAGATCTGAAACGGATTTGAGAACTCCTGGAAAAGTGGAATCACAACACCAGTGAATTAGAAAGCTAAGTAGAGTATTCCGAAATAAATTTTATAAATAATTTTACAAACAATCGAAGTGCAGAAGAGACATAGAAAAAGTAATTTGCCACTGTGTTCATGTAACGTAAACGTCAAGGAAGATTGGATTCCAGAATGCAATCTCACGCGAGCCACGACATGGGTGTAGATTTTGTCAAAAAGAGATAATACTAATGCCTGGCTATTTCAGAGGCGGATCCGGGGGGGGGGCATGGGGTCCGCCCCCGATCCGCCACCGATTTCTATCTTGAAATGTTCAAAACGATTGTTCTGATGGAATATGTTTTTGTAGTGATAGCTTGTTTTATAAAAAATACTACAATCGGTTATTTATGTTGTAGATTTGGCAGGTGTACCTATCATGAAGTCATCTGGTTCACCAAGTATGGTTCAAGCCAAGTCATCATGGTTCAACGATGAGGTAGTTCAATGTCCTAAACAGACAACATGGTCATGGAGCTCAGTTTTCTAGTCTTAAGGTATTCTTGATCTGAACGTTAAACCTTCGACAGCGGATACGATAGGGTGTCAGAATTTCCCGGAATGTATTTGATAAAACCTTTGACTAGGTACTTACACTCCCCTCCATAAGTTTGGCAACCTTAGGTCCCCCATTGAACTACGTGTTAAAGCCTCTTTACGTTTGAATTTTTATTTACTAACCTGCGACGAAATTACTTATAATATTGATGGAAACGTAACTTGACTTTATTTCCAATACCTCCAAATTTTCTCAATTTTTTTCCTCAGTTACAATAGGTCGAAAATCGATGATAAATTCGATGAATTTTTGAAAATCGTCATTCCCATGTAATCCGATGGGAAAGGAGGGTTCGGGGCAAATCAGAAATCAGGATATCTTTTCAGTAAAAGATTCAGCAAAAATATTTTTAGATAGAAAATTGAATTGTGTTTCTTTTTTTGTACACTAAGTGTTTAGTTTATTTGATGAATACTAAAGTTACAGCGCCTCAAAGTCATTTTTGAAAATAATTTTTAGCCTCCTGTGTTGTTTCAATGGGAGAGGTTTGTTGAAAAACAATTTTGACTTTAAAGCCCTATTACTTTGTTGAACCTGAAGAAACATATCAATTTTTTGTTAAATAAGTTAGCAAATTCAAATGCCTACCTTACTCGTATTTTTTGCAAGGACTCGGATGGATGGATATTCTGTAATATGACTTGCGACAAACCTACCATTTACCATTGGTTAAGATGGGAATGACGATTTTCAAAAATTTATTTATTGGAAATAAAGTCACATTACGTTTCCATAGTATAAGTATTTTCATCGCAGGTTAAGAAAATAAAAATTCAAAGGTAGAGAGGCTTTAACACGTAGTTCAATGGGGAGCTAAGGTTGCCAAACTTATGAAGGAGAGTGTATGGCAGTTCAATACTGGGGCATGTTTAAATTTTTGACGTTTTGACTGGGAACTGCATCATGAAATGTTCAAATTAAGGAGCGATTTGATAAAATAATTTTTTTCGATGGGATCTGCTACACCATGGAGTATCTGTTTTTCTAGTTGTTTTATCTTATTTCAATATTTGTGCTTCGGAAAATCCAAAACGGTTACCTCATACAAGACATCTCAATAATTAGGAGATCTCTTATGGCTATGATATACATATTATACTAAAATATTATATTGTGACATATTTCAGATTCATGAATGATCTGTTCTTTGGGATTTGCCGATATAAGTTCGAAATAAAGACTCTTTTGAAGAATATGGCTCAATCTGATATGCTGATATTTCAATCAAGAAATGTCTAAATGGTGAGACAGTGTCAAAAGTAGTTCAACAGGGAATAACCGTTTCAATAGGAACCTTGCCAGCTTCAATCAGTCAAAAAGGTCGGGGATTAGATCACGAACTGGTGTCAATTGTTGATGATTAAAGAGCACGTCCATCCTCCTTATAAGATTTCAAGGATAAACACAGGACCCTATCCAATATGTTTACACGCTAAAGAGGAGCCTATATTTCCGGCACTACTGCAAGGTGAAATAAAAGGAGTGACGTTTTGAACCCACGGTAACCCGGGCTCGATGTTATCTCACACGTGTCATAAGTAGCTCGGATATCATGATCATGGTAGGACATCCGTCAACTGATTAACAATGAGCATCTTGGAAAGTCGATAATTGTTCTGGTCCCGGCTACGGTCACTTCACGTTCATCAACTCGTATTGCATGTATATGTACATGACTAGTGTACATGTGATCGTTCTCAGGTTCTGCAGCGGGCATTTTATAAGGCGGGCTCGTATATTGATGCATAACGTCCAGTCCAATGGAATTATACGTTTTCGAATGGCTAACACGTTGACAGCGTTCTTATCAATGAACAGCCTAGATCTGTGCCACATTAACTTGATACGTATAGTATCCTCACAATACCCTAAGCAACTGAACTATCATTAAAATCCCCACACTGCTCCTCTTCATGGGCTTACTCAGCGCACGGTGGGGTCTGAGTCTGACCTCCCTATTTTCTGTAATAGTATCTCGTGTATTACAGTTTTACCAAAGGGTTGGGTCACCGGATTAGGAGCAATTGTTTAGGCAATATTTTCGGTCTACCTCAGTTTCGTATGGTTTGGAAAGCATTTGAGAGTGTAAAAGAGAAGTACATAGTACTATGTAGTCCTATCTAGAAAAATGCAATCTAGGTTTGCGACAGTTTTGTGAAATGTATCATTTGGCTGAAATTGCCGTTATGTATAACGGACGTGACATTATGACGAGTTTTCCAAAATATAAATAGAATATCACAAACGTTTAGAGAATCTCTTTATGTCGGTTTTTTCCGGAATCTCTGAAAATTTCGCCATTATTTTTGTAATAAACACTGAAAAGTACGCCTATTGTCACTTAGTGTCATTATTTTTTATACTTTTTTTTATCTGTATACAGGTTCAACGTAATGTCTTTTTATTTGTATTTGTATATTAACTTAATAATTTATCATGTATATATGGGTTATGTCATGCTTGATTTTCAATATGAATTTTATTCCAGGGTAATATGATATTGACCGAGGGAAATATCATATTGACCGAACGAGCGTAGCGAGTGAGTGTCAATATAATATTTACTGAGGTTAATGTCATATTTCCCGTGGAATAAAATTCATATTGAAAATCAAGCATGAAATAACCTTTTTATTCCATAATTTAATTTTTGAGAATTCAAAGAAAAAGAAATATTTAAAAAATTGAAAATTTTGGTAAAAAATTAAAATTCTTGAAAAAATGATTCAAAATTGCAAATCTTTTAAATAAATGAAAATCTTTGAAAAATTGCAATTTTTTGGAAAAATCAAATTTCTGAAATTCTTTTTTTTCGAAAATTTGAAAAATCAATTTTTTTTGAAAAAATGATTTTTTTGATAAACATTTTTTTGAAAAAGGGACAATATGATTTTTCGAGTATATATGATTTTTTTTCCAGGGACAATATGATCTTTCGAGTATATATGATTTTTTTTACAGGGACAATATGATTTTTCGAGTATATATGATTTCAAGATGGATAATATGATTTTATTTCCCAGGGAAAACAGAAGTATTATGGAATAATTAATCCTACAGAACTTAATGGAAATATTAGTTGTTATGATGGTCTGGGAGTTTATAGTACTTATTATAACACCCTAGACAGACCGAGTGCGCTTAAATTTGAATTCGTGATATTGCTTCATTGATAACTTAGCCGCTTTTGGACCTACGTCCTACATTTATTTTCAAGTACGCGTAACTGACATTTGATATTAAAGAAATTGTAGAGATGTAAAAAAGTAGCTTAATTAAATTCTATATTGACTCAGTATATATCAAACCTCTCCCAAATGTACACATTTTTCACAGGCTGGTATCGAAAGATTTGTCCGCTGTACGGAGCGTGTTATTTTTCATAAAAACACTAAGAAAACCACACAATTTATTTTGAACTCATATGTATGTTTCATTATACCAAAGAAAATTATTTACTCCATGCAATAGATATATCATTTGCGGGTAAGTTTCACTTCTGTTTAAAGTCCCATAACGCTATGAGGAAAAGTTATTGAAAATGGCGCCGGATTATCTTACTTCAAAATGTACCATTTCTTTTTTAACTTTAAAATGTCACGATATATTGACATAATAATGTTTACATACATGTTTTCACCATAACTTGATATTGATGCCTTGGGTCTTTTTCATTTTTTTATAAAAAAAATAATGTTTGCAGTTGCAAATGTGAAACTGCTCCATCACAACGGACTAAAATGTAAACATTAATTTTATAAAAAAATTAAAAAGACCCAATACAATATGTATCATGAATACATTCAGAGTTATTATGAAAACATATGTAAATACGAAATATGAAAAATAGCATGCTCCGTCACAGCGGACAAATTTTTCGATACCAGCCCGTGATTTTGAAATTATCGTCTTTATACATCGTTTTCAGCCTCCACTCAGCATTGATCATTTGGTGAACAAAATATTTATATATCTTGAAAGTCATTATATTTTACATGTGATTTATAAAAATTGAGAAAAGCTAAAACACGCTGTAAATAAGGCTGCGTTTTTGAACGTTTTTGAATGTTAAATTCTCATTCATTAAAATGTATTTATAATTACTAGCACCTTTGTGTAAATATTTTTTGGTGTTATATATTGTTGATGCTTATTTCAGTTATCAGGAATTTGTGTCCATAACTGTTGTCTATTTGATTGATTTAAGTGATTGTTCCATTGTGTTAGCACAACCAATAATTGTTGTCAATAGGTGTCACTAGTATCAGCCTCGTTTTGAAATATAGATTGAATACAGAATATGAAAGTTGTGTTCATTTATTACTTTGGGATATTAAAAGACATTTGTATCTATAATTGACATATCTTATAAGTTTGAAGTAGTTAAAGGGGCGACAAAGACTGTAGAGAGAAAATTCGAAATTTTTTATTTTTTCTGAGCTATCGGGTCAATATTTGGCTTAACATCTTCTTTGACATACCTATTTTCTTAAAATGTATGGATAAACTATAAATTTCAGCATTAAGAAGTGTAAATTCAGTTCAAAAGCTTCTATAAAGGGAGTCCCACTTATAGATTTTTAACATCTTGAATCCCAGTCTCTAAAATCGGTTGAAACCAGAGAATTTTTCATTTTTGCCATCTTTTGACATTCATATACAACTTTAGATGCTCAACTTAATAAAATCAGAATGCAGAGATGATTTCAACAAATTCTAAAACAAGTTTATTGGATGAAAATTGTTCAAATAAGAGCAATTTTAGTCTCGTCACCCTGGGTTTCAAGGTCATTTCTGAGGTGACGAGATATCTCGTCACTCCAGGTAGTCAAGAGGTTAAGATTCACCACATTTCAAGAGGAATATCAGCTGAAATAAGAGAATAAAAAAATATATGTTAGTCTTGATGAAATATCCAAACTTAAATATATTTTGACACTGGTCAATGATCGTTGAATCGCCCTCCTGTACTAAATTGTTGCACCTTTAAGTTTCTTCGCTAGATTTTCGTAAAAAAGCATGTATTTCCTTCTAATTATGTCAATTAAGGTAACGGTTGTAGTTTTGATTTGAAGGGTATGCTTGAAATCCCACATGACTCAATGGCTTATTATCATAGTATCATGGGATTATACTATAATTAATCATCTATTTACATATTTAGGTATTTGTGCGCAAATAAAGCATTTATTAGGACGGAAAAGTAGAAATATACATTAAATCGTGCATTAAAATGAATAGTAGAAGATTACATTCTACTTGACATCCTCCTTAACTGTTAACTCTTTATGCAATTTGAATTTGAAAGTCAACAATTAAGTCTATTGGGGAACATCGCTGCACCACACTGCAGCCATTGGTCAATGTTACCTCCACATTGTACATTGATACTAGGATTTGAAAGTCAACAAGTCTATTGAGGTTTAAGGAACATTGCTGCACCACACTGCAACCATTGGTCAATGTTGCCACCACATGGTACATTGATACTAAGATTTGAAAGTCAACAAGTCTATTGAGGTTTAAGGAACATTGCTGCACCACACTGCAGCCTTTGGTCAATGTTGCCTCCGCATGGTACATTGATACTAAGATTTGAAAGTCAACAAGTCTATTGAGGTTTAAGCAACATGGCTGCACCACACTGCAGCCATTGGTCAATGTTGCCTCCGCATGGTACATTGATACTAAGATTTGAAAGTCAACAAGTCTATTGAGGTTTAAGGAACATTGCTGCACCACACTACAGCCATTGGTCAATGTTGCCTCCACATGGTACATTAATACTAAGATTTGAAAGTCAATAAGTCTATTGAGGTTTAAGGAACATTGCTGCTCCACACTGCAGCCATTGGTCAATGTTGCCACCACATGGTACATTGATACGTGCCACAATTCTGTCTCGCTCAGTACTGTAGTAGATAGGCAGGGATATCACATCATTCATGTCATAAGGATCAGGGACGTCCTACAATAGAGAAAATATATGAGATTATTGAACTAGGATTCAGTACTTACAATTTTATGACTGGTTTGTCAAATAACCAATTCCATGAGTAAACTTTTGAGTGGACAAATATATTTCTATACAAGTTAGACATCTATGGGATGCTGACTGGTCTGAAATTAACTTTGACCTTTTGACCCACATCTAATTTAATGTTGTTTTTTGTTATTTGAAAAAGATGTTTTAATGACAAACCTTTGGTATCCATGCTACTACACAATCAGGCACAGCAGACACACTTGGAGAGTCTCTCTGATTCTCAGACAGTCTTGTTCCATCAAATGTGCATCCTTCAAGTTGGAGACCCCCTAGTTTAACCATGATCTTGGCATTAGAAATGCTTCCCTTCCAAGATACAGTGAACTTTAGACTATCCATGGAAACCTGCATCTCCCTGAATTAAACAAGGGTAAATAATAATTTATTATTAGTATATACTGCTCTACCTTAGTGACTAATATGTCATGATATGACATCTAAAGAGTCAATAAAAGATATAATATCTAAATACAAAAACAGAAAAATGCAAGAAATGGGTAAGGAATTCAATGATATTCTAATCTCCGGATTCTAATATTAACTTGGTATAATGGATATCTTCCAAACAAATGCCAATGGGAAATCCATAACCTTTCACGATTTTACATGTCATTTTTTTAAAATCCTAAAGTGTATTTCAGCACAAGCCAAACTGGGTCGTATTTGCTAGGAAATCATTCACCATCAATAAACTCGTTGAGTTGGAATCTCAGTTTCATATAGTTCAATTTAGTGATTGAACATACATGTATTTTGTACAATATTACATATCAGTACAAACAAATACCTGGCAGTCTGCTGTCTCAGTGCATTCAGGAATGTATCAGGTTTGAAAAGTTCAGATAAATCAAGTGTATCCTTCAATAAAGACCCCCTCTCAGCTTTCCCAACCCAGCTCTGTATAGCGTTGGCCCTGGTAACAAGACCCCTTAGATACTGCATAGGATCTTCTGGTCCATCACATTTACTCAACCAGCTCATTGGAGTCTGAAATTGGAAAGTGCAATAAGTATTGCAAACTCAAATTTTGTTCATATCAATTTCATGCATTTTCAAGATAACTGACAGGTAATTAATTGGAAGCATGTGCTATTCTCCGAGACATTTTAAACTTCATTTTATCAGTTATTCCCAATAAGTCAAAATACATTTTATCTCAAAATCAAAGAGTTCTTGTGACACAAGTCAGAATTGTAAAATAAAATGATAGGAGAAAAAGATTGTGACAAATTTTTTGAAACTAACTCTTAGATCCTGAAGAACATACCTCTTGATTAAGCAAAGCAGCCGCCAGATTCTGAACCTCATTAGAGAGCAGCTGAGTGCCTCTAATCACTTTACTAAGTGATGCAAGTGACGCATGCACGCTCTGTACCAGTTTGATAGCGTTAAATTGTTCTAGCAAGATGAATGAGGTTGTAGGGGGTGTGTTGCCAGTCTTGTCACTTGGTGCTGCAATCTTCATTTGAATCAGTTGTGATCCCTGAAATATAGAAAAAATATTGGTTGTTATTTTTAAGCTATTTTCAACATTGCATTCTTTTATGATACACACACACAACCCTGAATACATGTATGTCAGAATTACCTGTGAGATTCTTTTCAATTCAGCCTATAATTTCAAATCTCAAATCATATTATGACTAATTCAGAGTCCTATCCTTGTCAGGACTAGATATTACTGAGCGGAATTTATCGAAAACTGGCAGAGAATAGATTTATTTCAGATGCTTCTATGTCATTTTGTTCAAAATCAGTAGACACTTTGAGTATGGACCTACATGTGTTCAAACAAAGCATAAACATATAAAATGGAAAAAATGTAGAACAACACAGGAGCAGACCTGAAAGTGATTTTAGAAGGGAGAACCTGCACCAATGTACCAACAAACTGTTCAAATATGCAAAAGAAAACAGTATTCACACATGTACAAGTATATCGATTTTCCAAGAGAACACATTTGAATTCTCTCATTTAGAAGAGGTGTGAATTATCAATTCAGAATGTTATTTCATGAACAATACAATTCATCAATAATTTATATAATGATACATACGTTTATTTATTTACTTTATTGATGCCTTTATTTATATAATTGATAATTAAGTGGATATCCTAATCAAAGTTATGATATGGTACATGTAATTGATGACCCTTGAATTCAATAATTGGACAAATGTCAACATCAAGGTTGATCAAGATGCCCTATTCAAAACTCTAAGTGCATCAGTGAAAGACTTTTGGGACTGTATAAATACATGATCTCTGTCTGGTGTCAAGAAATGTTAGGTTGGATAAAGTGATATTGAATCAATACTTTGAACTAACATTTGCTCTGAATAACATGATATCTGTCTATTCCTTTAAGACTCATGCTTGTCATATGAGATACAAATAAAAGTTAATATTTTTGCTTGTCAGAGTGAAGAACATCATTTAACTGCGTTTGAAGGATTTGCAAAGATGTACTTCAGAATTCTCATCTTCTCTCTTTTCAATTCTGCGTTATCAACACACCTCAGTGTTCCTTTAGCAAGACAAGAAAACTTCCTGATTACGCGAGGGGAAAAATTCAACACAACAGATTTAGTTGCAACTTTGAATGTATCACTTGAACTTGAATGCATCTCAGAATGTTTGAAAGTCATAACATGCGCAGGAGTGAACTTCAATGGAAATGATTCCAAATGTGAGCTCATAAAATACAAAGGAATTATATCGAATAAAACACTTGATGCTGATTGGATGTCTGCCCATATTGGCGATTATTTGGAAAATGGCTGCAAAGCTCTAAAGGACCGTAGAGGGGATATGGAGATTGATTACTACCCTATTCTCCTAGATGGATCTAGTGAGCCAATTTTAGTCCTGTGTTATGATGGATGGACAATCCTCCAACATCGTCAAGATGGCACGCTTGATTTCAATCAAACTTTAGATGCTTACATAAATGGATTCGACAACGGGGAATCAGAGAACTGGTTGGGGCTCCACAGAATACATCAGATAACAACATCAGCTCAATATGTAGCTAGGCTGTCAGTTATAGACAGGAATGGAGCCTCACATTTTGCTGACTATCAAACAATACATGTATCAGATGAAACTCGGAACTATGAATGCACACTGACAGATTTTATCATGGGTTCAGTTAACGATGGATACAGTATTTTGGGAAAGATATTCAGGACTTTTGATTTCGATAATGACATGTCATGCGGGGCACAAGATGGTGGCGGATGGTGGTTTGACGATGATTGCTCTGATGATGTTATGTTCAATGGTGTGTACCAGACTAATGGGTCACAAACTACAGGAAGAGGAATACACTGGGGCTTCACCAATAACAATGGCAGTGAATCATTTCTTGAAAGTACAATTATGGTTATAAGGAAGACGGACTATGAAGAGCTGTTTAATTTAGATCTCAATTAATTCATGACCATAACCGTATATAACACGAGGGTGGTCTGACTAACGGTCAAGGCTGTATTATGGACCGGTTTGTCCGGTTGCCATTTTATATTCCTATGTGTGGAATAATAATTGGCTCATATAGAAAGTAACTTTTCCAACTTATTGACGTTATTCTTGTAGTCCTAGAGAAGGTGCTGTTTTCATTATAAAACAATGTTTGATAAATTGTAGACTAAACGTGAAAAACACAAAGGGCAGCACAGGCAAAGTTAACATACATTTCAAACTTGTTTTCTGAATGACTTTGAAAAAACAGCCTGACAGAAAATGGCTCATTTCTACATTAAATACCTGATTCCCCAGAATGAATATATTTTTTTTGAATTTTGAAACAACTAACTACACGTATACATGGATATACATTTTGGAGTATAATTATGACATTTAATAAATGAAAATGTTGCCCATTGTTTATATAAAGAATACTTACAGAGTTGAGTTTCTTCCATAGATTCAGGATGGGTCCTAATTCATTTGCCCACAGGTCCTTGTCAAACTTGTTGGCCTTAGCATCTGCCCTCATCAAGATTCTCAATTGAGAAATAACCTTAAAAGATGAAAAATAAATAAATCAAGTATAACAACATAAAACAAGGCATTAACATGACAAAATGTCACCACCTAAACAATTTGGTCAATTTAAAGCAAGTTGAAAAAATACCTCTTTGACTTTTTTTGACATTGAGAAGGTCATTGAAGGTCAAATATCAAATGTAGAGTCAGATTTGAACTTCTGAGAACATGTAGATGATTTTGAAAAAAAAATTAAGTAAATTTGAAGCAAGTTGAAAAAAGACCTTTTTGACCTTGAAAAGGTCATTGAAGGTCAAAGGTCAAATCTAAAGTCAGATTTGAACTTCTGAGAACTTGTAAAGTCAAATTTGAACTTCTGAAAAGATGTAGATGATTTTGAAAAAAAAATTGGGTCAATTTGAAGCAAGTTGATTACAGACCTTTTTGACCTTTTTTGACCTTGAGAAGGTCATTAAAGGTCAAATGTCAAATCTAAAGTCAGATTTGAATTTCTGAGAACATGTAGATGATTTTGAAAAAAAAATTAGTCAATTTGAAGCAAGTTGAAAAAAGACCTTTTTGACCTTTTTTGACCTTGAGAAGGTCATTGAAGGTCAAATGTCAAATCTAAAGTCAAACCTAAAGTCATATTTGAATTTCTGAGAACATGTAGATGATTTTGAAAAAAGAATTTAGTCAATTTGAAGCAAGATGAAAAAATACCTTTTTGACCTTTTTTGACATTGAGAAGGTCATTGAAGGTCAAATGTCAAATCTAAAGTCAGATTTGAATATCTGAGAACATGTAGATGATTTTGAAAAAAAATTTAGTCAATTTGAAGCAAGTTGAAAAAAGACCTTTTTGACCTTTTTTGACTTTGAGATGGTCATTGAAGGTCAAATGTCAAATCTTAAGTCAAATCTAAAGTCAGATTTGAATTTCTGAGAACACGTAGATGATTTTGAAAAATTTTTTTAGTCAATTTGAAGCAAGTTGAAAACAGACCTTTTTGACCTTTTTTGACCTTGAGAAGGTCATTGAAGGTCAAATGTCAAATCTTAAGTCAAATCTTAGGTCAGATTTGAATTTCTGAGAACACGTAGATGATTTTGAAAAAAAAAATTAGTCAATTTGAAGCAAGTTGAAAACAGACCTTTTTTGACCTTGAGAAGGTCATTGAAGGTCAAATGTCAAATCTAAAGTCCGATTTGGAGGTCAACTGTCAAATCTAAAGTCAAATCTAAAGTCAGATTTGAGTTTCTGAGAACATGTAGATGATTTTGAAAAAAAATTTAGTCAATGTGAAGCAAGTTGAAAAAAGACCTTTTTGACCTTGAGAAGGTCATTGAAGGTCAAATGTCAAATCTAAAGTCAGATTTGAACTTCTGAGAACATGTAGATGATTTAGAAAAAATTGAAGTCAATCTAAACAGTATTTGTTAAGTTATAGGAAGTTGTAAGAAATTGTTACAGACGCCGGACGCCAACCTCCAACCACCAACCGCCGTCGCAAAAAAACGGAGACTATAACAATATGTCACCAATTTTGGTGGTGACATAAAAAAACGGAGTCTATAACAATATGTCACCACTTTTGGTGGTGACACATAATATCAAACTATTACTCATTAAACAACCTTTTAGGGTTTAGGGGTGAAGTGTTGGCTGAGTGGCCTATCTAGGAACCTGGGGTTTCAGAAAAGGGGAATTCATGGTAGTCAAAATGTCATGAGATTGAGCAGCATGAGCACTCTGACTTTACTCATTTAATGAGTTGGTCAAAAAACAATTTTAAAAATTATGATCACTAATCATAACTAATCATTAAAATATTCTCAAAAAGGTTGCAGTACAATGTCACCAACAAGAAAATCGACCACATCTTTAAGAGAATAAGCACTGAGTTAAAGTACATGCATCACTTTAATTCTGGGGAATATTTACCTGTGAGCTAGTAATCCTCTGCGCTGATCTCTCTATGTTCTCAGGAAGGCCAAAGTGAGAAGGTTTATCAGAGTCAGGTAGTGCCTCCACTGTGTCCATGTAATCCTGAAACATGAAAGTCTCATAGCTGAAACTGCATATTAACATGGCAACATGTCACAACCTAATTTATAATTTATTGCAATACACAAGGCATTAACATGGAAAATATCACCACCTGCCATTTTTACAGACACTGACTGCCAAATGACAAATACCATCCACAAAAAAGTTTAAGACTATAACAATATGTCACCACTTGTGGACTCAGCGACATAGAAAGTAAAACAGTTATTATGGAATGCCACAAAAATCTAGTGGCTATAACAATGGTTGTGACACACTTAGTGTTAAACCAAATAGAGTAAAATTGGCTTCCATGACTTGATAAGTTTTTTTACATGTACACATGGCAAACGATTTTGCAAAATTAACATTACATGTATGCTAAAGATGAGGGCGTTTCCTCTTTCCTATATTGCACAGGAAACTGACAATATTAAATGTTACATGAAAAACGTTCATAGCTTTGCATCAAGTCTGGTTCCACAATACCCCATCCCTATGTGAACTTTAGGATATGAAAGGGGAGTACACGATACCAACTAACTTTTAATACACAAGTACTTACATTATATTGTGTGGAGTTGGGTATCTTGATAGGCCCAAGTCTTTTGGAGCCACGTGATTGGCTGCTTAACATTTGGGGATCAAAAAACTGTTTGAGATATGATTCCATGACGCGTACATCAAATGTATTGTCCACTCTACCACCATATATGGCAAACTTTAACAGTCCATGCACGAAGTTCCATTTTACTTCTCCTTTTACTAGAAAAAAAATACACAACTCAAGATACATGTATGTACAGGTTGATTGATTCAAAGAAATATTCTGAAAATTAAATCGTAAAACAAAGGTATAAAGAGTCATGTTTGGGATATTATAATCAGGATGATACTGAACAAATAGGAGAATTCTACCATTTAAATTATTCAGAAAAAAAAATCAATGTTCATTTGGATCAATACAAACAAACAACAAACACTTGGGAGGTTTGGTGTACTTTAACTATTTATTGACATGTTTATTCAAAGATTATATTTATTTCCAAGTTTAATCAATATCAATAGTACAAGTACATGTAGTCTCAATATTAAAATTATTATTACCCCCTGGTGTTATGTTGAATTTCTTTCCCATGCTTGGTCTGGTGAAATTATCAGTTTCATTCATATTATTAATATTAAAGTCATACTTAGTTTGAATATTTTACATCATTTGTTCTGGTGATATAAGAACTGATGGGACACACCCAAGTTTGGATCTGTTATAAAGATGGCAGTGGTGTAGTTCATACAGTATATTTTAATTCTGTATGAGAAAATATAGAAGCTAATTAGGTTGACTGCTCATTCTGCACTACCATCTTTTACCCTGAGCCTATGAACATACCTGAACAAATACGGTCCACTATTTCAGTAGCAGCACGAAGATCTGACAGAGAGAACTCATAGAATTTTGTCCATCCCTGAAATATAAATACAGATACAGTATTTTAATCTGTGGATACAAACGAATATAAAAAAAAATTAGAACAAGTTAAGTACACAATATAATCAAGGTTTAAATCAAAATCTGAGCTAGGATCAAATAAAATCAAATGGTGAGTGCCTTCATAAAAAATGGGCAAAGGGAAACTTCCTTAAACTTAATGTAAGTAGGTTTACCTGTGGTATGTAGTTTCTCCTCTCCTGGCATATAGCATGGAACCATGCAAGTGCCAGTAGGGCCTGACTTCTGACAACACTACCCCCCTTTGACACAAAGTCTGGGGCCCACGTGTCATATGTACGCAGCAGGTTCTTCTTAATACCTGGAGGAGCCTGAAAACAAATATTTCTTGTGTTCTTGAAAATGTACATAAAGATTACTTGTAATACATATTTAACAAATCAGGACTAGCTGACTTTTTTATCAGCATGACATTGTAGGCTTCCATGTCTTACATATCCAATATACTACAGGCAGGAAAATTTTGGCTGAAAAAGATCAATAGTAAATTGGAACGCCAGTGTAGCAAATCTCATTGAATATTTCATCATGCTGCAAACTAGTAAAATGCAGCTACATCATAAATGGGTGTGACATCATTTCTTTTTAATTTACATGTCATTTTCATGAAAACTGCCAATGTCTTTTAACAAAAAATGTACTGTAAGAGTTCAGTTTTTTCAAGGTGCCCTAATTTCCACTAAGTTTGCATCCAGTTTTTAACACAAATTCAGCGGCACCTGAATTTAAGGGTACATGGATTCAGGGGTACGTGGATTCGTCGAAGTTCTAAAAATTCGACCATGCATAAAATTGGCAGTTACATTCCAAAATGGCTGCCATGGCATATCACTAACCTCATAGGTGATTTTCAAACTTGACTGCAGGAGAATAGTGGGGAATTTAGGATGAACCTCTGCTGTAAGCCACAATCTGAAAGTCTCTTTAGGCTGGAGTGAGTTCAGTTCCTGAAATAAAGAACATGTACAACTTAAAATTGAACTGTTGGAGAATAGTGGGGAATTTAGGATGAACCTCTGCTGTAAGCCACAACCTGAATGTCTCTTTAGGCTGGAGGGAGTTCAGTTCCTGAAATAAAGAACATGTACAACTTATAATTGAACTGAAGGAGAATAGTGGGGAATTTAGGATGAACCTCTGCTGTAAGCCACAATCTGAAAGTCTCTTTTGGCTGGAGGGAGTTCAGTTCCTGGAATAAAGAACATGTACAACTTATAATTGAACTGTAGGAGAATAGTAGGGAATTTAGGATGAACCTCTGCTGTAAGCCACAACCTGAATGTCTCTTTAGGCTGGAGTGAGTTCAGCTCCTGGAATAAAGAACATGTACAACTTATAATTGAACTGTAGGAGAATAGTGGGGAATTTAGGATGAACCTCTGCTGTAAGCCACAATCTGAATGTCTCTTTAGGCTGGAGGGAGTTCAGTTCCTGGAATAAAGAACATGTACAACTTATAATTGAACTGTAGGAGAATAGTAGGGAATTTAGGATGAACCTCTGCTGTAAGCAACAACCTGAATGTCTCTTTAGGCTGGAGGGAGTTCAGTTCCTGAAATAAAGAACATGTACAACTTATGATTGAACTGTAAGAGAATAGTGGGGAATTTGGGATGAACCTCTGCTGTAAGCCACAACCTGAATGTCTCTTTAGGCTGGAGGGAGTTCAGTTCCTGAAATAAAGAACATGTACAACTTAAAATTGAACTGTAGGAGAATAGTGGGGAATTTAGGATGAACGTCTGCTGTAAGCCACAACCTGAATGTCTCTTTAGGCTGAAGGGAGTTCAGTTCCTGGAATAAAGAACATGTACACCTTAAAATTGAACTGTAGGAGAATAGTGGGGAATTTAGGATGAACCTCTGCTGTAAGCCACAACCTGAATGTCTCTTTAGGCTGAAGGGAGTTCAGTTCCTGAAATAAAGAACATGTACAACTTATAATTGAACTGTAGGAGAATAGTAGGGAATTTAGGATGAACGTCTGCTGTAAGCCACAACCTGAATGTCTCTTTAGGCTGAAGGGAGTTCAGTTCCTGAAATAAAGAACATGTACAACTTAAAATTGAACTGTAGGAGAATAGTGGGGAATTTAGGATGAACCTCTGCTGTAAGCCACAACCTGAATGTCTCTTTAGGCTGAAGGGAGTTCAGTTCCTGAAATATAGAACATGTACAACTTATAATTGAACTGAGGGAGAATAGTGGGGAATTTAGGATGAACCTCTGCTGTAAGCCACAACCTGAATGTCTCTTTAGGCTGGAGGGAGTTCAGTTCCTGTAATAAAGAACATGTACAACTTATAATTGAACTGAAGGAGAATAGTGGGGAATTTAGGATGAACCTCTGCTGTAAGCCACAACCTGAATGTCTCTTTAGGTTGAAGGGAGTTCAGTTCCTGTAATAAAGAACATGTACAACTTAAAATTGAACTGTAGGAGAATAGTGGGGAATTTAGGATGAACCTCTGCTGTAAGCCACAACCTGAATGTCTCTTTAGGCTGAAGGGAGTTCAGTTCCTGAAATATAGAACATGTACAACTTATAATTGAACTGAGGGAGAATAGTGGGGAATTTAGGATGAACCTCTGCTGTAAGCCACAACCTGAATGTCTCTTTAGGTTGAAGGGAGTTCAGTTCCTGAAATAAAGAACATGTAAAACTTATAATTGAACTGAAGGAGAATAGTGGGAAATTTAGGATGAACCTCTGCTGTAAGCCACAACCTGAATGTCTCTTTAGGTTGAAAGGAGTTCAGTTCCTGGAATAAAGAACATGTACAACTTATAATTGAACTGCAGGAGAATAGTGGGGAATTTAGGATGAACTTCTGCTGTAAGTCACAACCTGAATGTCTCTTTAGGCTGGAGGGAGTTCAGTTCCTGGAATAAAGAACATGTACAACTTATAATTGAACTGTTGGAGAATAGTGGGGAATTTAGGATGAACCTCTGCTGTAAGTCACAACCTGAATGTCTCTTTAGGCTGGAGGGAGTTCAGTTCCTGGAATAAAGAACATGTACAACTTATAATTGAACTGTTGGAGAATAGTGGAGAATTTAGGATGAACCTCTGCTGTAAGCCACAACCTGAATGTCTCTTTAGGTTGGAGGGAGTTCAGCTCCTGGAATAATAAACATATATACAACTGTCTTATTGTACTTCAGGGTTGAGACCTCTGTATGGCATTGTCCTTTGGACAATAAGGTATGAGCTTTAAGGTGGATTTCTCTTTGTGATGTTTTTGAGTTGTTATATGCTATTTCTCAAAATTTAGATTTATAATATTTTTAGACATGTATATGTAGATCAAAGTCAAGGTTTCAAAATTGTGGTTGCCTACAGTATGATTTCAGGGTAGATTATTATCATTTCTTTTTATACCTTCTCCAGAACAGGTAGCCATGCAGTGACCAAGTGGAGATTCTTCAGACACAGCCAATCTCCATTCTCTGCACTCTCCTTGAGCAGCTTCATAGCCAACTCTGCCTGGCCTTGACCCATTGCAACCTGTAACAGAATAAGCCAAGTCTTGAACATGCATATAAAGTGCACTGTAAAAGTTGAATAGTTTAGCTTTTAAAACAAATCTCATTTGTCATGCTATGTTCATACATGTATTTGGTCTGATTTTCAGTACCAGTGCCCAGCCGATGAGTATTTTGTTCAGAATTGAATTCGGATTTGAATTCAGCCAGGCGAAGGTGTTTAGGATCAGAGCAAATGTGACCACCGCATTGCATAGCAATATGACTTTAAACAACAGGTAATTGTTTTATATTTGTACATGCCTTTAAACAAAAAAAGCACATTCAACGTAAAGAAGTCTCTTTAAACATATGCATGAATGGCATCTTTATATATGACATACCTGGTGGTAGCGTTCTGCACCGATCATCTCATTGGCCAACTCCTGTAGCTCCTGGGAAGGATCTGCTCCAGGGGAGATAACAATCAATACAGGCTCAGCTGGTATGGTTTCATTTTGGTAGAGTCTCTTTAGGTTGACAGTAGGGGGAGATACCTCTTTCATATCTAGTTAGAAAGAATAAAAAGCAGTATGTTTCATAACTATTGTGAACAGAATTATGTACAATATAGATTTCCCTATAGCCATTAGTGGATATAAATAACAAGTCTGTTACATCAAGTCAACCATCTCAAATCTGTTTTGGCATTAGGCTTTCATATTGCAATATATGAAATAGATATAACTGTGTAATTCTTTGTGACAACAACCTACCTAGGGCTTTACATACAAAGCTAGTCATGGCACTCTGAAGGCGATCGGGGCGAGTTGCCTGTATGACTAGTACTTCCTCAAAGGGAGTGATACGTCGTGAGATTGCTGATGGGAATTCCACTTCACACTGACTACTTCTGGAAAACTGCGACCATGTACCAGAATCTGAGAACTGAAGCTCATTGTACAACTGGGGCAGGATGGACTGCAATGAATACAAGGCATATGTTAGCAACTACATGTATAATGAAAGTGGAAGAGAACTACAATTCCATTTCATCTTGGCTACTCCTGGAAAACTGCGACCATGTACCAGAATCTGAGAATTGTAGCTCATTGTACAACTGGGGCAGGATGGACTGCAATATATGAGATAAGATTATAAAATTCAATGATCTTGTTTATAAAATGCAAAATAGAAAAGAATTGAATCGCTTTTTAATTACCAAGTAATAAAGGAAACAGGTATGTATTTTAAGCTCTCATTATTTTTTTCAGACAAGGCATTAACATGCAATGTCACCACCTGCCATTTGTTACAGACGCTGAATGTTGAACACCAACTGCCAAACACCATCCACAGAAAAGTTGGAGTATATAAAAATCAGATACTGTATAAGTGGTATTTAATCCGAGTGGTTAATTTTCCGAATGGTCAAATTTCATCATTTTCCTAATTTTAATTTTCCTAATGATAAGAAACCTCCCATTGGATAACATTATAAAGACATTATTTCCGACATTTAATTTTCCGAACCTGGCAAAAGTTAGGAAATAGGCAAATTAAATGATTAGGCAAAATTACCACTTATACAGTACTTCATTTAACTTTTAGTGAAAGACATGAATTACCTTTAAAGCTGCAACAGCTTGGATTCTTTCATCATCCACCCAATTCGGCTTGTCTCTTCCAACATCCTTTACATCAGCTACCATTAGCCCAACAAACATCTCCCATTCCTACAATATTCATGAATTTGTCAATATTATTTGCATCATTTTTTTTTATTGTTATTGTGTTTTATTTCAGTTTATAATAAAATCATATACATCAAATAAGATGGAAGACCCCCTAATGGGAGTATTATCCATATTACAACGTAAAATAATGAAAAAAAATTACAAAATGTCTACACACCACTGAACCCCATCTCCACCTCAGTCCCCCCCCACAACCACATGTACGATGCCTTTAGAAAAAGAACAGTTGATCGAGTGCCAGAAATTTACATGATTTTACAGCTCATTTACAGCTCAAATGACTCCTTGGATCAAATGATCACTTTGATTCCAAATCTAGTCAGTGATCTGGAGATTCATTGAAAAATATCAATTTTTTTAAATGAATTTCTCAAAACACCTTTGACTATCAATGAACTGACTTTCTCACTTTTTTTGTCAAAAACATCAATTTGGTTCATTCTAAGAACACTTACAACATTAAAAAAGAAAAGGTCCAAAATTGACAATATTTTGACAAATTTTGACAAATCTTACTTACGTTTTCTTTGAATGACTCTGGATGCATGCCATGCACCATATGCATGGCAAACATCATTCTATCAGCCTTGAAGAGAGACCTACAGATGTACTCATATACCAAGTACTGTAGGTTTGAGATTAGAGTCTTGATCCTCATCTCAGTGCTGGATCCCTCCTGGAATATTCAGTAAAATCATTTAATTACAAAAGTATATATGTTTACAAGGTTTTCTCAGGATACTTAAGGGTTCTACTTTGTTTTTTGGTGTCAAATAGTCAAATGATATATAACACCCAGGATCCAGACCTTATTTTTTCTAAAGATCTTTTTGCCATTAATTAATGAAGCACAAATCATATATGAGGGACCCAATCCTTACCCCATCATCTTGTTAGCCTACTCAGTGCTCATAGTACAATGAGCTAACGAAGGGGGGGGGGGGATTGCTAAGCTGACATTACCAGTATGATGAGGTCTGGATTAATATCTGTGATTTGGATCATTCTGGTCTAGCTGATAAAGGATGTTGTAAACATGTAAATTATATGTAAACATACTCTTTGCTAAGAACAGTCATTTGCAATGTTCATAACGTGATCAATAAATGGCATAAGGATCACATGCCAATGGAGTGACACACATTGTACACTTATACATTATTAAGGCTCATGCAGGTTTTGAAAGCAAATGGACATAACCAAAAAGCATTGAACATGACCTAATATGATTAATGCATATACTGATAATATTCAAAAGCAACATCAACATTAATGTAAACAAACATTAATTAATAAACAGCTAGACTTCCCTAACAATGTTATCATATCAATATTCAATATACAGGTAACCTTATTATGCAATAACAAAAAATTCACCAAGCAACAGATAGCTTTAAACATTCCCGAATTGCTTAGCTATGTCACCTGTTTGAACTGTAGAGTCCATAGGTTTATGTCACTAATCTACAAATGATTCAGAAAGATATAGAATTTAAGTGTATAGGGTGATAAATCATCAAAAGAAATTGTTAAATTAATATGAAATGCTAAGGAATAAAATGAGCAAAACATATGAAATTCAGTATGGATTTATAGAAGTAAAAAAATGAAAATTCAGAAACACTCATATTTTTGTGCAAAGAGGATTGTCTCCCAGAGTGCAACATCGATATTCTGTCCCATATATGGACATGTCGTGATACAAAATTCGAATTCAAACAGCCACCATTTTGTTCACATTAACATTTGAATCATGGAATTTGGTCCTATTTCCAAACGAAAAATTCCAAAACTCACAAGAAATGATCGAGATATTAGTAGTGAATTTATAGTCGGTTGTAATTTCAGAAAATTACGACATTTCAAAGTTTTCATTGTTGGAAAATATCGAGTTTCGAACCTGGGAGCCAATCCTCCTTGATTTTTGTGTAAAAAACTTCTGAATCTAAAACTACAAGGTGTCACAGAAAAATGTAAAACCATGTGTCTAAACTAACTACAAGGTGTGGTAGAAGATTTATTAAGTATGAACTATTGCAGGATCTACAGGGTGTTCCAGAAGATCCACTCACCTGCTTATTCATAAGGGCCCTCTGGAAGAGTCTCAGGAATGACGCCAGGCTGAATCTGTACATGTTGTTCAACTTACAAAGATCTGTGATGACGAAGTACAACCTGCTTCCATTCTCGGCTAGTGGGAGGTACGCATCACGCTCCTGAATGTACAAGTTTATATTATTCTATTCATTTCATACAGAGATTATCATCGCACCGTGTTGCTATAGCAACCATTTTAAGACCTAACATTAATACATGATGCTGAAACTTCAGGATATAAAAGATAACACTTCAATTGAAGTACAGTATACACAAAATTGTAGCTGAACTAAAGAATTTTAAGAAAGTTAAAAATAAGAATAAAAATCTAAATAAAAAACTTTTTGGACAGCCCTTTACTTGTATTACTAAAATGAAAGGATAATGGATGCCAAATTCAGGCTACACCTGCAGTTTTCCAGCAAAGGTACAATTTCTGTTAACACACAGATCAGGATATGTCAAGGATTTTAGGGCTAAATGCACTAAAATAACTTCAATTCTACTGATATTGGGGAACATTTGAGCTGAAAAGGTCATCATGTCGTGATCATGCTGGCAGGCAACACTTGGGAGCTCATTCCATAAAGTGATACCTACCTGATCGAGAGAAGCCTGTAGTCTCTGCGCCTCTGTTAGAGATTCACTAATAGTTATACTGCTAGCCTTGGTCTTTGTCAATGAGTCCAATAGTTTCTTGTTCTCCAATATGTTTCCTGTTGCATTTGCCAATTCCTGAAATATTTAAAAAACACCTGATTTTATGGAGTTTCTAAATAAATACTGTTCTTTCTGCATTTGAATAAGACAACACAATTTCTTGAAAAATGGATCTTGACATTGGGTTAGTTCACCATAGAGAAAGATAATTAATGGTATCAAAATTTAGCAATCTTATTTGATATATATTGAACACATTATCAATTTATATGTATATCCTTACCTCTAACAAAGACTCCTCCAATTTAGCTAGTTCAATCTTCAGTTCCTCTTCTTGCCTCAATAGTTCAGTCTTTCTCACTTCCAGTTGAGGCTTCTCATGTTGGATTGTGTTCGCTAATAGCTGGAGAATAGAAACACACACTTCAACATTTAGGCATATCATGTTTCTATGTGTATTTCAAATTTTAAAGTTTTAATTTTTTTTCTTGATTTCTTGATAACCTTTTTTTAATTTGGTATGTATTTCTAATAGGACTAATGTTAAACTCTCTAGGCATCAAACTAATGATTTTGTTGATATGTGAGTTGTTGCTTAACCTGGATTCTTTTTCAGAAAATTCAAGAAAATATGATACAATGATAATTGCTCTCGGCAGTTTTTTGACAAAAATTGGCAATGTATGTCATCAATCAGATATCAAACATCTAGCCAATAAATTCTAGCTTAATTCATGTGGCCGGCACCGGCAGGGTTTATCGAAAAGGTCTGTTGGGATAAATATTTGCAAATACTTGTCTACCTGTCCTGTAAGGCCAGCCCTCGTGGTGGTAAAGTTCACCTCAGACACAATAGACGCAGCATCAGGGGGAATCTCAGGATTTGGGTTCCTAGTTGTCATAAAGAGGCGGAATTCCTCATTGTAGTCTATCACTTTGTCTCCTATCTGGACTACAAACCTTGGGCCTGTAGGAATACAGAATAGACTAAAGCTAAATTTATGCCATGTTGTAAATATGATATGACTCCCATACAAATGTCATACTGTAGAAGTCTCAACAACAATATATCAGCCCAATCAGTTGTTTCCTAAAGGTGAAACATATCACACTCCTTCAAGGGACTTTGGGTGACACACCGTGTTAATTTAGAAAATATATTTTAATGCCAACTGGGCAGATATCCGGATTTAAAAACACATAGTAAAAATCTATTTTTTCAAAAATATTTTACAATAAATAATTTGAATTAAACATGAAACAATGAACATAACAGAAACATTGTAAACATATTTTCTTAACTATGTATTTGCACCATATTACCTCACTTTAATGCACACAATCAATTTCTAAGAGACGATTTTTGAGTTTTTTTAAATATTGCACAAATAGTAAATTATGGCTAACTGGTCATAATGTACATTTTACATGGATATTATGGTACGTGTATATTCTTACTTGCTTCATAGAGGGAGTTACCTCCACTTGCTAATTCAAAACCATATAAAATCATGAATTATATGCAAATCCACACTCCTAAAACGTTCAATAATATCAACTTTGATTATGCTATGATCAGCTATTAAACACATACGACAAATGATGACGCAGTGAAAAGAACATGTCCATACCTTGTGCAACAAGATCTCCTCTTAGAAGAGGATAGAGGACAGGTTCTATTCCATCCATCTCCTGTATGACAAGGGTCTTCCCAAACCTAAAACAGAGTTTAGGGAACTCAGATTAGATGGTCACATATTCAGGTTTTTAACATGGATGTAAATTGGAGAATAAAGAAGTGGTATTGGGATATAAGGTTTTAGTGTTTTAGTGTAGATTCAGCACCCTTTGATGTTACAAAAATATATCATATACTGTACATACCTGACAGCTAGCTCCAGCGCAGTGCTGAAGTTTGCATCTTGTTGGTTAACAACTTCCAGTCTGTTCTCCTTCATATGAGCCTTCAGCCAATCAGTTGCTCTGGATGATGGGTCGACAAGGAAGGGGCGTAGTGTACTCTGAAACACAACAAATAAAATGATTTAATTTTAATTCATTAAATTAGTGATTGAATTTTTCTCATTTTTTTAATTTCAATTTCTTATTTATTTAAGAAATCATCTTTAGAGTTTAAGTGAATTCTGAAGGGCTTAATTCATAAAAGTGATTTAGAAGTTCAAAATGTTACAACAAGTCACTCAAAAATCAATACATTAGCAGTACATTTAAAATTGTCAATCACAAAGAGGAAAATCTTCAATCACACTGAAATAGCTAAAATCAAAGAAGTTCAATAAGAAAATAAAATTCAGCTAAATAATTCATGTAGAATATCATATAATTTACAAAACATATAGAAAAAGAAAGTGTGTATTTTAACCAAGAGTTTCAAACGCATATATAGGCACTTATTTACTGTGTTCTTGCAAAATTACCTAAATGAGCATTTGTGGTGGGTGATATTACTAAGTGTAATAGATTGAAAGACTTGTAGACACAATCCAAAGAAACGGGTGCTCGCTTATGTGCGTATATACTGTACATTCAAGCAATTTTGGTGGAAATTGTTAAATTGATATTTCATAAATTGCCAAAATAACCAAATGTGTACAGTACAGAATGACAAAATGTGTAGCAGTTCAAATCAGAATAGATCAATCAAGAGGGCAAATTTGCAATTCAAATGTAAGGAAAGCAAATTGTGATATACATGTACAGTCCAACAGTGTGTGGAGGAAGGACATTATAAATGTCATGTCTGGTCATGTTTACTTCTCTACATTTCTCTCTAAAACTTGAATGAAGTGTCTGATTTTCTTGCATTTCTATACAATTTAGAGTGTTCACTACATGTCTAGCTAGTTTAATCCTTGCTAATTCCACTCTTTTTCACTCTTATTTTGCATTTCAAAACATGACCATCAAGACAATTTGTGGAGTTTTATATTATTGAGGGAAACATCACACGTGGTCTTACCCCAGCAGCGACATCATTCAGCTGATACAAAACAATATAATATTTTACAAGACGTACATCGTACATGCATGCATGATATATTAAACATGCAATTAAGAACTTTAGACAAATCCAATCAGGATATTAAAGTAAAATTGGCTCTTGCCCCAAATCATCAAAACATGCATGAATTTTAAAATACAATTAGTTATCAACTTAAAAAATTGTTCCGCTTGATAACTAAAACATTTTAAATAAATATACTGTATGATTATTTCAGTAAACACACCTCATATCATGCAGGAGTGTGTCAGTAAAGTCTTAAAGTACACTCATGCAACCATGCATTGTACAAAGACATATGATTAGTCTATTTTTCCATTTTTTTGTTTTCTAATGAGATGAACTGGATTAATTTTAGAATGTAAAGAATCAAAAATTACTGATCAAACGAAATCTTGAATTCAACAGCTTTTGTGATCTCAAAGAAACTCAAAGGAGAAGTCTCATCATAGGTTGCCTTACCTGCAGTATTACAAGAGCATTCTCCATTGAAAGATTATCAGATGGCAAACCCTCTGCCTTCCACATCAGCTGCTCACTCTCAGTGCTCAGGAACCTTCTCAAATCAAACCCTGCAAAAAGAGAACACGCATTAGAAATGGTGGACATAAAAATCAAACCCTGCAAGGAGAGGACATAATAAGAGTACATGCATTAGAAATGGTTGACATGTACCAGGACAACCAAACATGTAGAATTAAATGTCAAGTATTTGAACTAAAAGTTTTTTTGTTGTCAATATTATCACTCTTGATGTTCAAGAACTGTCTCAAATCCAACCCTTAAAGGAAAAATCAGAATATTGCTATGACAAAAGACTAAAACCAAGCAAAATTTCCGAGGTTATCATGATAAAATAATAAGTGTTAACAGAACCCCTAATATTAACTTTTGGCAGCATAAAATAGTCAGAAAAGACTAAAAACAATTTTCCCAAGGGATTAATTTAATATCAAAGCTGTTGATGCATGCATACCTGTTACTCCAGTGGCTTCCATCCAGCTATTTAGGCTGTTCCTTCTGACATCTTCAGGGGCTGAAGACATGTATGTTATAAATGCAGCAGCCAGTAGTACCCTCATTGGCAGTTCTTTTAGAGTCACAGACAGTTCTCCAACCTGAAAAATTCAAAAAAAGATTGTCAATCAATGCTTAACATATTCTTAAGAGTACAGGAGCCAAGGTCAGGCAAATGACCAGGAATTGCTGACAATGGATGATATTGTCCCCCCATTCCTTAAAGGACATGCTAAGTTGTAAAAAGAAACAACATATATCGAAAAAGAAACCCTCTCAGATTTCTGGAGAGATTTTATTATAACATCGCGAATGTTTACCTGTGTATTCCATCTCTGATATTCTCCATCCAATTTTCCAACGAGATTCTCAGCAGCAACAATAGTTTCCTGTTCTCTCTCTAGGTCCACCTTCAGCCTGGTAGCTTCCTTGGTTAGCTTCTCAAATCTACAAGAATCAATCAATAAAATCATTGAACCTCTATGTATAGCAACTAGGGTCAAACTGTTGGCATTTTCAATTATTTGGCATTTATCCATTTGTTTCAAATGAAGTATATATTAAATGTCAGCAAAGGGTCTGCTTATGAAGCTACATGTATCACCCATATAACTTGTAAGTTATGATCAACACAAAATGAACAACCTCAAACTGTACCCAAGTCTTATATAAATAAAATAGGTATAATCTAATATAACAAAAGGAATATGAACTTTAAGCTGGGTTCTATCTGAAACTTTCCCTTACCTGTCCCTCAGTCCAGCAACTTTACGATCCACTTTTTCCAGCCCTTGACTAAGCTTACTCATGCGAGACATAGCCTTGTCGAGATTCCTGAAATGAAGTAGTCATGTTATATATAGTATATTGCTAGACACAAATAAATTGAAGAATGATAAATAAATGGAATGGAATTAATAAGCAGCATGGAGAAATATAAGGGAATCAAGTGTTTTATTATCTGAATTCCTGCAGATTGAAAAATTGTAATAAACGAGAATGAAATAAAAATCCCCAAAATTAAGAGATGCAGAAAAATAAGCAATTGAAATATGTGATCTTCATACTTTTGAAGTGTTGCTTGTTCTGCCTCCAAGGGGCCTATTTTCTCGAGAACGTAGGAGTATTTCACATTGGCCTTAACCCAGCCTGCAAGGGGAGCAGCTGCTGCAGAGGCACGCTTGGCATTCTGGGTAGAAAATGGAAAAATGATAGTGTAAAACAGGGTGATAAATATTCAAAAACAGGGAGCTAAAACAGTTAGAAAAGGGAAAAAAAACATTTATAAAGTATCAGACCATATGAAACTAAACTCTAAAATCTCAAGCAAGATCTAATGTACAAAGAAAATGTGTCCAATAGCTCGACCTTTTCCACCATTTATTAAGGAAATATATGTGGTGAGACATTCACTATTCAATTCTGATTAAGATCACAACATCAACACAGTTTATAAATTATATTAGGGTATGATGGACTTGAAATTGAAGGTAACTAGCACGTTTAGTTTGATCAATAACATTGATAATACATGTAAGTGGAGATAGTGCAACTTTAAAATGATGTTGATGCTTTGATGTAATTTTTGCTTGATCAGGGAGATATGTGCTTCATACTTTTTCTTCAAATGATGCACCATTTGCTTGCAGCAATTCCTCAACACTTTTGCGAATCTCAGGTGTAATCTTCCTTGCTTCAAATTCACGAATTTCATCCTTCACACCTCGCTTTGCTAAGAAACTATAAAGTAAAAAAATAATTTAAAAAGATAATTTACTTTTTAATTTTTAAATTCAAATTGAGGAAATACAAAGTTTTAAGGTTTAGAGCAATGCCCTTAAAAGAAACAAAATTGAAAAAAAACACATTAAAGTTGTTCAATTTCAATTTCATTATTAATTAATTAAATTGATTGTCTCACGTCTGATCGACATTTTCAATCTAATTTATTTACTTATTGTGTAAATAATGTGATCCAATAATTCACAATACCTTTTCATGCTGACCCAGGATGTATCAAAAATACCCATGAGCCTCAGCACACCCTCCAGAATATCGCGAATCGCAGGAGGAGGTGCTCGCAGAGATCGTATTTCTGAAAGTGACTCAGTTTTGATTGCTCCAACAGCCTTCTTTGCCTCTTGGATCAGTGGTTCAATTTCAGCAAGTTCCTTATCGATTCCTTTTTTACGTTTCTCAAGTTTGATGTTCTCCTCAGCTGTCTGGCCTTTTAGCACTTCCATTTCAGATTTTTGTTCACTGGCATTCTTTTTAAAATAAAATAGAATTAATATAAAATTAATGTATATCCAAGAGAAATCAATTAAAAATGAACATTTTCTATACATTTTATTAAGTATTTGATAGACACCTCCCTGAATAGAGGACTGAAAACAATTGAATAGATAGTCCTAAGCAACAGTGCATATTTAATTTGTTGTTTGAAAAATGGCTCCCTGATTTTATCTTGTGAAACAGCTCCCTGATATTCAGCCAATGGGCCACTTACATTAATCAATTACTGATCAGACCCCAGATTACCTGCATTGTAACAGTGATCTCTTTGAGAGCAACATCAGCCTCTTCTTGTTTCTCAGCCAGATGTTTGGACTGCTCAGCTGCCTTCTTCTTCAAACCATCTACAAGCTCCTTAGCTTCATTCAGCTTAGACACACCAGCCTGAATTTAAACAAGACACACAATAATAAATATAACACTTTGAAGAGCAAAACGACCACCATGTAATTTGCCCAAAGATTAATCAGACCTTGGCACAGACTTATTTAGACGAATTTGATATGGTTTTCTCAAGGATCATTTAGGCTGGAAGGTCAATTGCAATAATCTTGTAATCTTGCAATCTTTAATTAGATTTAATCAGAAAAATAATAATATAATAATATTAAGGTTGGTTACCTGTAAATGGTGCTGGTTTTTCTCTATGCTGGCTTTCTTGTTGCTGTAAACATGCTGGTAGCAATTCAGGAAAGATATATAACGTCTTGGTGTTGCACCAAATTCAGCACATGACTCATGGACATGGAGGAATGCCTTGAGGAGGTCATCACCTCCACTCAATTTGCGCTTTCTCTCCTTGTCCTTGGAGAGAGCAGCGCCCTCTACTTTTGGTGGGCGTGTCAACAACATATGAGGCACCTGGAAAACAAAAATATTATGTTTACTTAAAAGATACAGAATACACATTATTACATTTTATCCTCATTTCATATTGCAGTTGCAAGGATTGAGAGATAAACCAAAACAGATATAAATAAATATTATTTCCAAAATAATACATGTACATGGAAAATATTTTACTTACTCGAACCATGCTTTCCCTACTCCAGCTATCCATCCATTGTACACTGCATTGTTTATAGAGGGCAGGATTGCTCTCACAGTTCAATGTAAAGTTACTATTGGTGCAGTCCATTACTAACACAATGTGCAAGTTAGTCTGGATTCCTACAATTTATAATTAACCTCTTGACTACCCAGAGTGATGAGATTTCTCGTCACCTCAGAAATGACCTTGGAACCTAGAGTAACGAGATAATCTGTCACAAAATTGTTCACTAAAATCGCTCTTATTTGAACAATTTTCATCCAATTTACTGAAAAAAAATATTTTAAAATGTGTAGAAAGTCCAAGGGTTGAAATGAAGTATTGGTTGTAGGTTGACATCCTGTCAAATGATTGAATAGGAAGTCATATTTGTTATATGTTTGACCTAAATGCAATAATTTTCTAAGATAGAAAGATGTCACTGTTTTAAATGAAAACTTTTGATAACACATTTCGTCAATGAATAATTAACACATAAAAAATGATATAATGTCACAGTGAACTTTAACACCACTATAACGTTAACAATAAAATCTGTGAGTATCTCACGCTGTGCAAAATATCCGAAGAGAGGTCCTCTGTGGCCATCATCCGAAGCCTGGTCTCTCAGGGGTGCAAGCAGGGGGTCAAGCTCCTCTGGGGTGTACAAGCCAGGTACCTCCCCTGCTGAGAGCAGGCTGTTGATCAACTCTAAGAACTGTGGCTCCACAAACTGGTGGTCTTCTAGTAATAGTACCATCTGTTCCCCCTCTATGCCAGCATGCTGCATCACCTGAAGACATAAATACAAGGATTGAGGGAAATTATTGAGATACTGGTTTTATAATGCTTTGGGCTGTAGCTTTATAATTACACGACCTGCTATTTGTTACAGACACTGAACACCAACCGCCAAACACCAACCACTGATCACAACTGCTGAACACCACAAAAAGTTGGAGACTACGTTTAACAATATTTTTGTCATACTTCTGGAAGTGGTGACATGAAAACTGTTGGTTTTCTAGTAGCAATACCATGTCTCTTTATACCAGCATATTACAATGTAAATATGTAAATAATTAAAACTGGGATGAGCAAACTTCCTGAAAAGTTGCATGTATTGAGGGGGTAGAATGGTGTTTTAGCAGTAATATGCATCAGGATTTTTATGGGGAGGGATGTATTACTTTAAGCAGCAGTTTAATTTTAGAAACCTTTCGACTTTTATTTCAAGCAACTTTTCAGTGGTATTAATTAAAATATTTTGTTCATTTAGTTAAAAAAAGTTATTCAAAAATCAATTAATTTAAGAAATTAAGCAAATGGTATCAAATGTTTGTTTTGTTGTCAAGCTATTATTTACAGTTTCAATTTTTAAGTGATACAGAGCAACATGCCCATAATAAAATCTGAGATAACACCTTATTATGTGTATGGTTAATATTTTACTAAAAGTCAAAGTGACATCAGATTTGAATCTCCATTCAAAAAGAACATGGAATATATTTCTTTTACTGACTCAATAATCATGTCATATAAATGACATATCAGTCACTACAGTGTCCAAAAACTACAACTACTAAACTACTTTACATCAGCTTCACATGTTACAAGTAAAACCAGTTCTTAAAATTGTTGGTAAGCATTAAATAATTAAAGATAAATAATTAAATTATGAGAAAATAAACATTTGTTCCAAAATTGAAATTTGAATGTAGCCATTTGTGTAATGTATGCATGAATTGTAGCCATTGGAAGAAAATATTAATAAAGGATGATTCTCGGTTTGGAGAACGAAGTTCATCACTCTAATTGAGCGCTATCCCTGCTTCGGACAAATTTGATTTTTTTTACATAATATAGATTTGAATGTCTTCTTTTGAATAGACATAAATTAATTTGGGTAATATTTCTAGATTTTCCATAAAAAAATTACTAGTGAACCACCCAACGTCGCTTCTATGATTCGTACCACTTTTTTAACTTGATGTATTGCATATTTTCGTGGGTCGATTAAAAAAAAATACAAACGACGTATACATGAATATGTCATAAGCATATCGTGAGATAATTGTTAGATTAGGTTTGCTATAAGTGACTTTAAAACAAAAAAATAAAAAACATTAGTTCACGTGTTAAAGTTCCATTGACCGTGACATCAAGGAAAATTGAGCTTTTTGTCATCAGACATCTTTATAGATGGAACTAGCTATGTACTACATTTTCAAATACACTCACATAGAACATATCTAAGATGTTCTTTTTATCGATGAAAAGATTCTTACATTCGGAAGTTACATTAAAATATCAATTGCAATAGCCGCCTGTTTTTAACATCCCTTTGTCACTCATCCCTTAATTATCTCTGTGTATCCATTCTGATACTCATAGCATCTTTCTGTTTCACCTGAAACATCTCAGGGCTGAGAAGAAATGAGATGTCATGGTTTATCATGATGCTGTGTATCTTATACTTGTGTGTGTTCGATTTTGATAGCACCCGAGTGCAACCTAAGGAGCACATACAATACATTTTGTGTATGCCCAGTCTGGTCTTATATCTGCCTGCTCCGAGGAATTTTGGTGGCGATTTTTTGATTTTTGTAATAGCCTACTACATAGCATCTCTTGTGCGCGTAAATCCCAATGTTTTGAAATAGAAAATAGAGACTCAATTCTATATCGATAGTTTCACAGATGAGGGTAGCGAATGGGCGCAGCTTTGACGATCAACAAATGATATAACGATATCACGGATTTCACCGAATGTTATATTCATCCCTAAATAGCTTATTTATTTAGTCTTAAGATCCTTGTGATGTTTCTATTCATTGCAGTGACTCTGAAATTGCTGTGCCAGATATTACGTCACAGCGACTCATTTTCCAACATTTAAGCATTTAACTAAATAATTGAAATATAATTATTAAAGAATGAGGACCTTGTGTTTCACTCTGGACGAGGGGGGCCATGTCTCGGCTAGTTGTGCATTAACGTTTGATACTCTTTTGTGGATAAAAATAATGAATATATGTTAACGTAGCACTAAGCAGATACTTTTAAAGAATATAGTTACACTTAAAGAATAGGTCCAACGAATAGATATTGAATATAGGACTCGTTTGATGAACGATCGTTGTAATAATTCTAATAAACCTATAGAAATGAATCAACGATTAAAGTGCTTATTCGGTAATTTCTGTTTATTTTTTCTCACTGCAGTAGATTAAACAGATATTGGTAAGTAAAAATAGTATTCCAACAGACTCTTAACTCATTCTATTTGTTCATTAGTGGCAAAATAAGATTTCCCGGGAAAAACATGACGTCACGAACAGAACCGGTTATGGATTTTTATCGGCAATGCGTTATGCAACTCGAATGTAAATTCAAAAGTGTTCATGTTATACCGTGTTCTGATTGGCCAGAAAGGAGTAACACTTACCGAAATCACCTCATGGTTCAATGCCTTTTGGTTACAAGATTTTAGACGCCTTATGTTAGGTAATACTATCAACTGAGCGTGTTTATTTTCTATATTGTGTTCTAAATGGCCAGAAAGTAATTCTGCATGACTAGCTATGTGAAAACGTACCGCTGGGTCAGAGGCTCTAATTTAGGTATTATTTTTTTTGGTTTATCGGAGGAAAAAACGTGACTCCAAAGTAGTCATCTCTGAATCAATTCCTCACTTCAATGAATGCAGTTGCAATCAATTACACTAATACTTTATAAGCACGTTCGGAGATTATGAACTCCAACAACATATTCTAAACCCGTCCTGTTCGTGATGTCATGATAGAGATTTGAAATTGTGTTCCCGATTTTGAACATTAAATTTCACATTCATAAAAATGTTTACAAGAACGGTTACTGGTTCGACATGTTAGTGGTATTTACTTCATTTAGAACGTGTATAAACTGTATTTTGACCGAGCATCGAACAGACACTTTAAGTTAATTGAAAGACTTCGTGTTCAAGTTAGCTGAATTTCGTGTAACTTAACTCTGTTATGTTTCTAGATTTTACTTGTGGAGAACAGAAATCATAATCACAATTGTATTTTAAGGCAAATAGGCCATGCATATGCTTTGAGTTACACGGTGAATGATCAAATTAACATATTTTGGATGTTGAATTTCATTTCAAGTTCATTCGAATTTTACGCATTATCCAATAAAATTAATGTATACTGTCTAGGCTGAGACTAACATATATATGTTATTTAATGTATTTAATATACAGGATATATCTGAGAAGGTTATACATGTATAATATATCTACAAGAGGAACAGTGGGGACCGAGGGTTGATATATTACCTTTACCTGTCGAAAATCGGGCATTTAATAACTGATTTATTTGTAAATTATGAGGATTAGATACGCATTGAATGTAAGTTATTGAGGTGTTAGAAAAACAAACTTACAAACAAACCACCGAGTTTAGACATATTATTACATGTATTGTCCTATTATCAAATCATATATTGTGTTCTATTTCTAAAACGTTAACAGTTTATGGTGTACAATAAAACTATTACTATGAACCACTTTGATACATTTAGACATAAAATATCAAGTTACTCATCAGCCAACAAATCACAAAATATCGAAAAATGAAAAATACGAGTTACTTGTTCACTCAAATCTTGCAGTCAATTGGTAATGTATGTTATATAAATAGTATATAACATATATAATGTATATTATATAAATAGTTCTTCGCAAAGTAAATAAGCAAAAGCGTAACATTTGTATGTAGCATGCTTCATAAAACAAGTCAGCGTGCATTTTGTTCCTGGCACTGATTGGTTAATAAGTGAATACAATTCGTTGAATGCACGATGCACTCACAAGATTAGCAGCTGGGAAAGGCTATTCAACAAAAAGTACGCTTTCGTACTCATAAAAGGATTACCCTTTTACAACTTTGACAACTTTGAAGCATGAACTTAGAAATGTACTTACTGTTATTGTTACCCTGTGGATCCCAGGGTTTTGATATGTTCTGCGAAGTCATGCAAAGAAAGACCATATAGTCCATTTGTCATTTTCTGAACGTATGAATATTTAAAAGTATGATGTTTTTCTGTGTAAATACTATCATTAGGGATTATTGGAGTGATTTAGCTGGGTTGCCAAAAAAATAACTTTGGGGAAAATTTTGGTATCTATTACCATAGTAACATACCAGGTATATGGTGGTATCCCAACGCTAAGTTAATAGTCAACGCCATGTTAAGCGATTGCACCCCTCCCTAATCAGCCTATATAATTTTTTCCCCAAACAAACTTTTTCGGCAACCCAGTTAAATCACTTCAGAAAACCCTTATTATCATAAATCGACCATAAAACATCGTACTTTTAACAAATTCTAGGTTCACTATTGGATGTATAGGGGTGACAAATGGACTAATATACTAAAAGTATATGCCTGCTAGTCATATCTGTGACACTTTTGTATGATATGTATTCCACTTTGAACCACCATCTATTTCAATATTGTGAAAATATATATTTCCCAAATTATAAAATAAATGATCTCGTATTCGCGAATGCCACTAACGCCTGTCGGCTGCCGGATTAACCTACTATTTTATGGGCAATTCATTAAAATATGAATGGAATATTGGCAGGTACTTTTAATATTTAAATGAGTTGCCCATAGAAAAGTATGTTAATCCGGTAGATGAAATCTTTCATTCCCAAATCATAGTCTTAGCTTATATTTGCGAATGCAAATAACGCCTTTCGGCTACCGGATTAACCTTCTATTTCACTGGAGACCCATGTAAATACGAATAGTACCTGCCACTATTCCATTCACATTTAAATGAGTTAGTCATAGAATACTGGGTTAATCAGGTAACCGAGATGCGTTAGTTGCATTCGCGAATATAAGGTTAGAGTCCATTTCACTGTTTTATTGCGTCAGTAGAACCCCAAAAATAAGAAATCGGGAGACCATTGTGCAATAATATATGGAAAAGTAGATTCATATTGTACATGAATGACATTTGTATATTTCAGATTTTCTCGTTTTTTGTGCAATAAGACTGTGACCTCTTGTAATTTGAAGAATTTCAGCCATGTTAATCTTATTGAAAATAACATGGCAGAGAAACATCCATATATAAGAGGCCACACACTTTATAAGCCAAACTAGAAGCAATCCAAGATATACAAATGTCATTCATGTACAATAGGAACATATTTTTCCATATATTATTGCATGATGATATTGTGATTTCTTATTTTTTAGGTTTTACTGACGCAATTCAACAGTGAAATGGACTAGCTTGTATTCACGAATGCAAGAAACGCCTGTCGGCTACCGGATTAAACTACCTTTGCAATCGTCGGTATTTTAGCGCGGAGATAAATGTTCAATATGACATAAATATTTGATATGACATCGATGAATACTTTCATCATTCTGGTGGAAATGTCTACCAAACTCCCCTCCCTTGTTCCCCCTCCCCCAAGTAACTTGTTAAGCTAAGGTCACACCAACGGCGCTTTGATGGCGCTTTTAAGCGGCGTGCACAGCATAATCAACTGATGTGAATTTCTGAAAATTGTGAATTAAGCTTATATCGAAAAAGCTAAAAATCATTTGTTCATGTCACTAAAGGTTCGAAAACGTTATTACATTTTCCAGTTACTTTAGTTACCACAGTTATCCAAGGCTATTTGGGCAAATAAAATCCGTAGTTTGAGTGATCAATTCACGCTCAGCGATACTGCATGGGGGACATGAAAAGTTGTTTATTTTCCAATAAATCCTGCCATCATTTGGTACATCAAAGAACCTTATTATTGGCTAGATTAATGATGTCAAAGGTTGTAGGTAGCAATATGTCCATAAAAAAGGATTAACTTATTGCTGAAATTGAAAAAGAACAACCCATGCCATCATCAATCTAGCAAATCCAAAATGACTAATGACTCTGTTTAATGGTAACTGAAAAAAGACTGGAAACTTTTATTATATATAGCAACATACTGAACATAATCGATGGTTTCATTTTGGCAATCGAGGTTTTATTACAGATTCTTATATGATAAACCAAACAACTTTTACATTTACCAGTCGCTTATGGTAATTAGCCATACATTTCTAGGTATACGTTTTATCGCAATCGTGTCAAAATATAAATTGTATTGATAAACAGAAAAGAACACAAAAAATCATACACGGGCGCCATTTTTCTAAGGTGTTTCTAAGTGTTGTTTAATCTCTCTAGACTATCTCTCATCAACGGCTTATTGTAGATTGGTTGAACAATGAACGTGTTATTTATAGCTATAATAACCACGTTGATCGATGCTTGGGCGAATTTTAAGGTTTAAATCAGGAAGAGAGAGGTAGAAAGAGGCGTAATCTTGTGGCAAGTTCCTCACCTCCTACGCGCTGAATTGTGTTTCGATTCCCCGTCCATTCTCCACACCGATTTTTTATTTTTAACTCATTGATGTATCCCTTTAAAGGAGTACAGGCTACAGTGAAGCTGTAAAGGAAGGACGTTTGTTTATTTCCATATTTCTGAATGTAAGCTTATTCTAGATTTTACATACATGTTTATTCCAAGTGTTCTACTATATATTGTATAGATTCATCAGGCAGTTTTCAGTGTATTATTAGCAGAAAATCCCCATCGACCACGTAATCACGTGGTAGGATAGAAGTGATATAAATACACCCTCTCCAGCTCACAGCAATTGACTAGCTTATATTCACCACTAGCATAGTTCATAGCAAGTGGTGACATCTAATTAATAGATGATTAATCAATTTTATATATGACTTGTAAAATGCCAAAAATCTGAAGTCGCTCTTTTGAGAGGCCCTCTATTGGATGAATGTGTATAAAATGTCAGAGAATATCTCGAAAATGGGACACGATTTAAGAATGAATTATTTTCGAATGTTTCTTAAAAACATATTGAAAGGATTTTTTCATGATATGCTCATGACATATCCCTGTACGCTTTGTTTGTCTTTTTTCTCAAATTGACCCACGGAAATATGCAATACATCAAGTTAAAAAAGTGGTACGAATCATAAAAGCGACGTTGGGTGGTTCACTAGTAATTTTTTGATGGAAAATCTAGAAATATTACCCAAATTAATTTAAGACTATTCAAAAGAAGACATTCAAATCTATATTATGTAAAAAAAATCAAATTGGTCAGAAGCAGGGATAACGCTCAATTAGAGTGATGAACTTCGTTCTCCAAACCGAGAATCATCCTTTTCAAAAAACATGCTTTTTGGATGCACCTGGCAATGGATATGTATCATGTTTCTGATGTGTGGTTTAGCTGGATGTCTTAAACAAGGTTACATGTTTTCATTCGTCTGTTGTATAAATATTTTCTTTTCATTGCTCTCAATATCTTTCTCTATCGCTCTTGCTCTCAGAGGGTTTATAGAAACTACTGAGGAATTGACTGAGATCAAAATCAAGATTGAATTGTCCTCATCCATCAGCTAACTTACTGACTCAAAATATGCATATGAAGACATGATTATATTCTGACTGACAATAAGTGTGAACAATATTTCAGAATGTAAAAAAGTGGCCTGTGATAGAAACAATGCTATTACTCTGCAATGTCCAGAGCATCACAGGATTCAGATATTAAGAGTGAAGAATATAGCTGAAAGGACATGCAATGGAGTTAAAATATGTGAAAGTCAGATCCGATATCCAAACAACATAAAAAGATTATGTAATGACCAAAATGAGTGCCCAATTGAAAAGATGATTTCTGAAGATGGCCAAGGTGAACAGTGCAAGACATATGATGAAGACGGGCATATAATCTGGCATAAGACAACATCTCAAGAAATCTGTTTCAGATGCAACCCAATACCTACAACTATAATAGGTGATATACACAGTGCATTACTATTCTGTTTATGTAATTATCATTCCATACTATACGCTACAATAATATAATCACACAATGTAGATTGTAGAAATCTAGTCAGTATTAATTAAATAATGCTCAAACAAAGAAATATATGATGAAACAAGAAAACACCAACTCCACAGAGTAGCAAGTCTCACCCGACAAAACACATTGATAAATAGCAGCCATCCTGACAAGATCAAGAAAAACGGGTTCTTTGTTCTTAGGTATAAGCATATAAAAACCAAATCCGTGAACTGGTATTTGCATTTCAAAGATAACATTTTTAAAGAAAAAGGGTGGCCATTTTGAATTTCAGCAGCCATCTTGAAAATGTTTTCTTGAGCAGAGGTCTGTTGTCTCTAGGTATCAACATATAAAATATGAACCTAATCAAAACTAGTATTAGAGTTATCAAAGATTATGTTTTACAAAAATGGTAGCCATTTTTAAATTCCTTTGTGAGCAGAGCTCGTTTTTCCCTAAGCGTCAGCATATAAAATATGAACCAAATCCGTCCATTGGTACTTGAGATATCAAAGATTACGTTTTTTATGGAAAATGGTGGCCATTTTGAAATTCAGTGAAAATCTTTTTCAGTGCAAAGCTTTTTATCCCTAGATATTGGAATATATGTATCGAACCTTATCCGTAAATTAGTATTAGAGTAATCAAAGATTTCATTTTTTGCTTTTTTTTAAATAATGGCCATTTTGAATTGAGCAGACATATCAAAAATTCCTTCTCGAGCAAAGGTCCTAGACCCAGAAGGCTTAAACCTATAAAATTTGAATTATATTCGTCTACCAGTATTTAATTTATCCACTGGACAGTATTTAATTTATCCACTGGACAAATGAATGATCAAATGAATGGAGGGATGGACAGTTTCTCTATAAAACGAATTTCGTTCAGTGGAATAATGTATATTAGTCACATTTTTAGGATGTCCTCAAGTCACTCAATAACTGCAAGCTATTCACAAAGGTCAAGGATATTATTCAATATGAAATGAGATACACAAATTGTTCTCAAGTTCTCATCCAAATGTCTAAAATACAAAACAGAAGTTGTTACAAAACTTTACATTTACATAAAAATAAATAAACACTCCTACCATTTCAGGATGTGAAAGGTTGACTTGTGATGGTTACTTTACAGTAAAATGTCCAGAGAATTACATGATCCAGATTATAAGAGTAAAGAATATAGCCCAAAGGAGTTGCTTTGATTACCCCACCATATTGGCAAGTATAGCAGACAGAGGCCAAAACTATACCTTAAATACACTTACAGGTATATAGACCAAAAGTAAGCCTGAAAACCTCGGATAAATAAATATGCAGGCATAAACACCAAAAGTATGATTCAAAAACTTTTACAGGAACATTATACGAGAGACAATAAAATGGTTAAAAACACATTTTGTGCATACTTTCCTGAAATTATTTTTGATCTATCACCCTCCAATTTCTAGCTACTTTCAAAATAAGCATGAAGATCAATTCAAAGTTTGTTGTTGAAACTTTAAAAAACATGTTTAGACAGAGGATTAAATAAAAACAAATAATATATTGTGATTTATATAAAAGTATTATGATATTTGTTTTAGGTCTTTTTAAAGTGGATGGCTTGGACAAGATATGTGAAATTCAGATCCAATATCCAAATAACACAAAAAGATTATGCAACCATCGCACCAAGTGTACACTCCATGAGATGATTTCTGAAGATGGCCAAGGTGAACACTGCAAGGCATATGATGAGGATGGAAATATAACCTGGCATAAAACAACTACCCAAGAAATCTGCTATCGATGCAATCCAAGTTCTGTACCTACCACAAGGCCTGGTTAGTAGATCACTGCTCTTTTAATCCTTATAATTAAATCAGAGCAAGCAATCACACAAAATTTTAGAATATTTTGGGCTCGTCATTCCTTATCTTGTCTATTTCTATTTTTTCTAAAAATTCCCCAATGCACACTTTAATTGAGGAATACTAAAGATTTTTACAATAATGTGTTCTTTTTTCTTTAAATGCAATCACCTATTGCATTATTTGGCAGGACCAATTTTGCTCTTTGAATGTCCAATACCTTCAACAATTGCTCAATTGTATTTGTAATTTCCTAAACTTGTTTGTGCTTTATAAAAGGAGGGTGCACATGTGTAGCCAATTTGATATTTCTATTACATTCACTGTTCCTAAATGCATGTTGTCAATTATACTAATAAATACAAACCATAATTCCATTTTAGTAGAGACTACAACTTCTGATGCAGTACCATTGGTCCCAAACAACAGAGTTCTTAATGCATGTATCACTATTGCTATCATCATAATGATGCTGGGTGGCATATAAACTCTACCACATATAATGTACTACTCAAACAAGTGCAAGAAAGCAGATGCGAGAAGATAGTAACCAGTTTCACCACCAGGTTTCTCATTCGGTCAGATAGCATGGCGATAATAGTAGAAAGTTCCCTATTTTAGTGGTTCAATTTTCATATAACCCTCATATAACCCTTGTATCTAATAGTTATGCAAATTAAAATGTGTCCAGTAAAAGAAAATGTTATCTGTCCAATACAATTAAAGATATTTCACTTTATGTAATTTTGTAACATGGAGTCTATGGGGAATCAACCCAAACTAGAAGTCACATTCCCTGCGACGTTGAGTTTGTCATATCAAACACATTTTTTGAAAGCCGTAAAAGATGGACCATTTGAATGGCAGGACCCATACTTATAGCACTTATTTGTTATCACCTCAGCTTGTTATGAGTGAAAAATGAAGCATTTGTCTTATTGGTTATAAAAATTGCAAGCACATTTATGGGTTGCATTCATTTTGGGTCACCCAATGAAGGTGGAAGTCGAAATAAACTAGAAAACAGCAACGCAAAAGCTTAGGAAATCCCATCGAACAGCAATGGCTGTCCTTCTACTACTCTCATAGAAGAATACCAGATATTGTATTATTGTCAAAAGTATCAAAACACAATAGTTCTAATTGAACTGACAGTTCCTTGGGAGGAAAATGTTCAAGAAGCTCAAGAAAGGAAGGGGGAAAAAGTATCACAAGATCAGCAGACAAAGCATCAAAATGGATCCGGATCAAACGAGCAGATAACTGGAAAACAAAATAAGACACTAATAAGAAGTATTTAGCTTGAGTAGCACACACTTGTGTCACACCACTCTGGTGGGGTCACTTGGTAGAGTTATACAATGTTGAAAGACCCGAAATAACAATGAAACCAGGCACATTGCTGATGATGGGACAACTTTTCGCTCATCATAGTTACAGTTAAAGGTCATTAAATAAGTCATTATATTCTATTATGTCAATGCAACCAGGAAACAATCCTGCAAAATACACACAATTTTTTTAATCCTTATAATTAAATCAGAGCAAGCAATCACACAAAATTTTAGAATATTTTGGGCTCGTCATTCCTTATCTTGTCTATTTCTATTTTTTCTAAAAATTCCCCAATGCACACTTTAATTGAGGAATACTAAAGATTTTTACAATAATGTGTTCTTTTTTCTTTAAATGCAATCACCTATTGCATTATTTGGCAGGACCAATTTTGCTCTTTGAATGTCCAATACCTTCAACAATTGCTCAATTGTATTTGTAATTTCCTAAACTTGTTTGTGCTTTATAAAAGGAGGGTGCACATGTGTAGCCAATTTGATATTTCTATTACATTCACTGTTCCTAAATGCATGTTGTCAATTATACTAATAAATACAAACCATAATTCCATTTTAGTAGAGACTACAACTTCTGATGCAGTACCATTGGTCCCAAACAACAGAGTTCTTAATGCATGTATCACTATTGCTATCATCATAATGATGCTGGGTGGCATATAAACTCTACCACATATAATGTACTACTCAAACAAGTGCAAGAAAGCAGATGCGAGAAGATAGTAACCAGTTTCACCACCAGGTTTCTCATTCGGTCAGATAGCATGGCGATAATAGTAGAAAGTTCCCTATTTTAGTGGTTCAATTTTCATATAACCCTCATATAACCCTTGTATCTAATAGTTATGCAAATTAAAATGTGTCCAGTAAAAGAAAATGTTATCTGTCCAATACAATTAAAGATATTTCACTTTATGTAATTTTGTAACATGGAGTCTATGGGGAATCAACCCAAACTAGAAGTCACATTCCCTGCGACGTTGAGTTTGTCATATCAAACACATTTTTTGAAAGCCGTAAAAGATGGACCATTTGAATGGCAGGACCCATACTTATAGCACTTATTTGTTATCACCTCAGCTTGTTATGAGTGAAAAATGAAGCATTTGTCTTATTGGTTATAAAAATTGCAAGCACATTTATGGGTTGCATTCATTTTGGGTCACCCAATGAAGGTGGAAGTCGAAATAAACTAGAAAACAGCAACGCAAAAGCTTAGGAAATCCCATCGAACAGCAATGGCTGTCCTTCTACTACTCTCATAGAAGAATACCAGATATTGTATTATTGTCAAAAGTATCAAAACACAATAGTTCTAATTGAACTGACAGTTCCTTGGGAGGAAAATGTTCAAGAAGCTCAAGAAAGGAAGGGGGAAAAAGTATCACAAGATCAGCAGACAAAGCATCAAAATGGATCCGGATCAAACGAGCAGATAACTGGAAAACAAAATAAGACACTAATAAGAAGTATTTAGCTTGAGTAGCACACACTTGTGTCACACCACTCTGGTGGGGTCACTTGGTAGAGTTATACAATGTTGAAAGACCCGAAATAACAATGAAACCAGGCACATTGCTGATGATGGGACAACTTTTCGCTCATCATAGTTACAGTTAAAGGTCATTAAATAAGTCATTATATTCTATTATGTCAATGCAACCAGGAAACAATCCTGCAAAATACACACAATTTTTTTAATCCTTATAATTAAATCAGAGCAAGCAATCACACAAAATTTTAGAATATTTTGGGCTCGTCATTCCTTATCTTGTCTATTTCTATTTTTTCTAAAAATTCCCCAATGCACACTTTAATTGAGGAATACTAAAGATTTTTACAATAATGTGTTCTTTTTTCTTTAAATGCAATCACCTATTGCATTATTTGGCAGGACCAATTTTGCTCTTTGAATGTCCAATACCTTCAACAATTGCTCAATTGTATTTGTAATTTCCTAAACTTGTTTGTGCTTTATAAAAGGAGGGTGCACATGTGTAGCCAATTTGATATTTCTATTACATTCACTGTTCCTAAATGCATGTTGTCAATTATACTAATAAATACAAACCATAATTCCATTTTAGTAGAGACTACAACTTCTGATGCAGTACCATTGGTCCCAAACAACAGAGTTCTTAATGCATGTATCACTATTGCTATCATCATAATGATGCTGGGTGGCATATAAACTCTACCACATATAATGTACTACTCAAACAAGTGCAAGAAAGCAGATGCGAGAAGATAGTAACCAGTTTCACCACCAGGTTTCTCATTCGGTCAGATAGCATGGCGATAATAGTAGAAAGTTCCCTATTTTAGTGGTTCAATTTTCATATAACCCTCATATAACCCTTGTATCTAATAGTTATGCAAATTAAAATGTGTCCAGTAAAAGAAAATGTTATCTGTCCAATACAATTAAAGATATTTCACTTTATGTAATTTTGTAACATGGAGTCTATGGGGAATCAACCCAAACTAGAAGTCACATTCCCTGCGACGTTGAGTTTGTCATATCAAACACATTTTTTGAAAGCCGTAAAAGATGGACCATTTGAATGGCAGGACCCATACTTATAGCACTTATTTGTTATCACCTCAGCTTGTTATGAGTGAAAAATGAAGCATTTGTCTTATTGGTTATAAAAATTGCAAGCACATTTATGGGTTGCATTCATTTTGGGTCACCCAATGAAGGTGGAAGTCGAAATAAACTAGAAAACAGCAACGCAAAAGCTTAGGAAATCCCATCGAACAGCAATGGCTGTCCTTCTACTACTCTCATAGAAGAATACCAGATATTGTATTATTGTCAAAAGTATCAAAACACAATAGTTCTAATTGAACTGACAGTGCCTTGGGAGGAAAATGTTCAAGAAGCTCAAGAAAGGAAGGGGGAAAAAGTATCACAAGATCAGCAGACAAAGCATCAAAATGGATCCGGATCAAACGAGCAGATAACTGGAAAACAAAATAAGACACTAATAAGAAGTATTTAGCTTGAGTAGCACACACTTGTGTCACACCACTCTGGTGGGGTCACTTGGTAGAGTTATACAATGTTGAAAGACCCGAAATAACAATGAAACCAGGCACATTGCTGATGATGGGACAACTTTTCGCTCATCATAGTTACAGTTAAAGGTCATTAAATAAGTCATTATATTCTATTATGTCAATGCAACCAGGAAACAATCCTGCAAAATACACACAATTTACTTCTGCATCATTTTTCCTTATTAGAAAACATCCCAGTCTGTATCATAATGGTAGAATTCATAAATAAAATTCAAAAACAAAATGGATGGACAGTTCTGGCAATATTTTTGGTGTTGGTGTTTGTTCTTGCTGACTGTCTTTCACCAGGTAAGAAAACATTTAAAGGCCCCATATAAAGTATAAACAATACAATACACATGGTTGATTTCTAATATCAAAATGTGGCATATTAAACTTTTTTAATTCAAAAAGCTGATTTTGAAGGGTTTCTTTTGTAGGAAAGTTTGTGAATTTTATTAATTTAAGTTGTCATGCACATACATTGTAAGCAATGATTTACACCAACATGTAACATACATTCTAAGCCATTTTGTGTTGAATATGGTAACTTATTACTTGGCTTACATTATAGTCTTTTCCGATTGTTAAGAGGCATACTTAAACATGCCTTGCTTGATATTTCAGTCTGTAAAAGATTGGCCTGTGAAGGAAACAATGTTACAACAAAACTTGAATGTCCAGAGAATCAGAAGATTCAAATTAAAAGAGTAAAGAACATTGCTGAAAGAACATGCAAAGGAGTTAAAATATGTGAAAGTCAGATACAATATCCGAATAAAACAAAAGTACTATGCAATGATTGCACTAAGTGTACATTTCAAAACATGATTTCTGAAGATGGCCAAGGTGAACGCTGCAAGACATATGATGAAGATGGAAATATGATCTGGCATAAAACAACATCTCAAGAGGTCTGTTACAGCTGTTATCAAGTTAAAAGGAATAATAACCATTGTAAGTTCTTCAAAGTTGCACTCCTTAAAAGTCAGCATTGACTCGTATAAACTGTGGCTGTTCATCATGGTAATAACAATTTTAAAAAAAATATAAACATTATATGTAATATAATGTGCTTTATTGTTTCAATTGCCTAAGGGAGTCTTCTGTTTACACAAATAGAGGTTTCGTGCAAAGTAGGCACTCCCCAATGTGTTTTAGTTTAAATTGATCAATCCCCTTTTGGATTTATTGGTACATGTGTCACATGACACACCACAATACATTCTTTTCATTTTAAATTCCCAACCAACTGGGAAAGACACATTGATAGGGAGGTAGGAGTATTTTGTTTTATTTCCCTCCCTCCTCCCTGTATTACACACTTAATCTTTTTATAATACTTTTAATTGTACTAATAAGCAGAGAACGTGAGTATGCACTTTTAAAATTAAGCTAATTAGGTTTTTATATTAGGTGATCGTACTAATAAGCTAGATTATGGTCGTATCTTATTAAGCTAATCTAGCTAATTAAGCTTATTAAGCTAATTATGCTTATCTAGCTAATTAAGCTAATTAAGTGCTCAACTTAAAAATTAATATAAACTTAGAAATTGATAAGATAAATGCATTTAATGAATTTGTTACTTGACAAAAAGACAGAAGTCAACTTTATAAATTAGGGTTAGATAAGCACAATGCTGTAACATTTTAGTTCCTTATTCGATTTCCTGACTTTATTGATTAACATGCAATCTTATTGATTAAAATAACACTTGTAATGTAATATTACAATAATTCCTTATTTCAGTGAAAACAGATACACCACTTAAACCTACAAGCAGTAGTTCCCCGAAAGAAACCAACAGTGCAGGAGTAGTACCTACAATCTGTACACAGCAACATGCATGTACAATACACATCATTATTCATGTGTGTACTGCAATTACCATAATAATTCAAGGAATAGTCATAGTGTACTATAGGATTAAGCATAATCGTAACAATACAATGGGGATTGCAGTTCCAACCTAGGAGCAAAGTACAAATGGCAAATAGCTGTAATTTTCCTTTTTAACAACGCCTAAATATTCTTTAAATTTATAATGATCCTTCACTTATACAAATAGACTTTGAACATAGACCTTCTTGTCTGTAATGATTAAAGCTTGTGTTTGAGTCTCTCCTACATCAGGGACACTTGGGTATAGCCAGAATGGAAGCCCTAGTATGTTCATTGGTAGTAAAGCATTGACAAGGATCTGGAATCATTCACTAAATCGTGTCATGGTTGCTCTGAACATGTAAGAATGACTCATCTCATCAATGGGAATGGCCAGAATCAACATGGAAGCAGATTCGTGTTGATTATGTTAGATTGATGTTTGGGAGTATGCCCTGATAGTTGTGGATTCATATTCAAAGTGACCTGAAATGCTCAGTTCAAAATCTGCATGCAAGAAGTATGAAAGGGCAATAATCAGCAGAATCTATATAAACAGAATCTATAGAATACTTCACACAATTTCAAGTACACTTTTATAGTATATCACAAATCATTGTAAATACCATGATGTGGCACCTATACTCCCTCTTGGGGGTCATAGCCACTACAAGCTGTAAATATGTTACATTAATTTTAATAAATAAAAAAAAACTTAAAGCTACAGGAATACTCATCATGGCCAACTTCACTCTTTCTAAAATGTAACCTGAAGACTAGCATATCATTAATGGAGCCCACCTTGAAAACTGAATAATTCAACACAAAACTATACAGATAACTCTACATCTTGGACCATTTAGATAGCTTTCAACATTGGAGATCATATACTTGCTGGGAATTATAGGCTTAAACAAAGAAATCTCTGAAGCAAAAAGGACTTGAAAATCGGCTTGTCAAAGGATATATTAATTATAGGGTATCTCAAAAAATTTACCCAAAATTATTTCAACATCAAAGATAAACCAATCAATATTTTCAGATATTTTTGCATGGCCATTTAGGAAAAACATGAATGTTTTCTCACAAAACTAAATTTTAAGTGCAGTCATGCCTTCTTTAAAGTATGTGCATAAATATATAGAGTGCGCAGATGTCTGTACTAGAAACACATGCTAAACAATAATCCATATGTTTGCAAGTCTAGCTATGTAACATATTCTACATTGCAAATACTTATTCAAGATGTTACTCGTAATAGGGTATATTTTCATGTATTGATGTAGTTTTGAGTATATATTTCTGTTAAATATTGAAAACGTATACTGCATTATTTATCAGACCAATACATATAAATATCAACATGTCGTCGATGAACATACACAATAAGACAACAAGGCATTAACATGACAAAATGTCACCAATAATGTGCGATAACAAAAGTGAAAAACTTTTCGTTAGATTTTAGATTTCTTAGAAACAATCTTGAAAACATTTATCTAAATAAATGTATAGCACAGAAAAACTAGAATTATCTTAGACTTAAGAGTTGAAGTGAGGTGATATCAAATATCTATTGATTTATGACTCAATGGTAAACAAGGCACAGGGTGAACAATATTGCATCTAAAACGTAGCAGTGTAAATTTGATGACCCAGAAAGCAAGATGGCTGCCGAAAAGTTAATCAGTTCTAGAACTTCTTACTATATAACATGTGTAAAAATTTGAAGCGAATCTGATTTATCTAATAACTTCCAAGTGGCAGCCAGTAAGCAAGATGGCCGTCGAAAAGTTTATTAGCTCTAGAACTCCTTACCATATCACATGTGTGAAAATTTGAAGTAAATCCATAAAGTGTTTTTCCTGGAATCCCGATGAAAAGATTTATCTAATAATAAAAAACTTCCAAGATGGCCGCCAGAATGCAAGTTGGCCACCAAAAAGTTCATCAGCTCTAGAACTTCTTACAATGTAACATGTGTGAAAATTTGAAGTAGATCCGTGAAGTGGTTTTCCTGCAATCTCAATGACAAGTTTTATCTAAACAATTTCCAAGATGGCCGCCAGGATGCAAGATGGACAACAAAAAGTTCTAGAACTTCTTACTATGTAAGGGGCGGGGTCAAAATATCAATGTTCATATGGAGACGAAAGTAATTTCGTTTGGACAACAACCCCCACCCCCCTCTAGACGAAAGCTTAGGTCACTTCAAAAAAACATTGATAAAAAAGTCAAATGAGAGGCATAATCGTATCCTATTTGCCGGGTTATTATTACGGTGAATTAACACACGTTCGCAATTTAACTGCATTGAACTCTTCAAAAGGAGGAGGGAAAAGTACGGAATTTATTTGAAAAATGATTGAATTATCGTCTTTATCTACCGATATTTTGGACCTATCACACAAAAAAGCTCATGAACTATTGAAAACAAGCCTTTTTATCAGAACATAGCGCCAGAAAAAGTGGGTAAATAAGGGTTATGTACTGGGAGGTTTTGGATATGGGGTTTATCCAGAGGGAGATATGCATATCTACCTGAGGGACCGTAGGGACCGAAGGTAGATGTGTATATCTCACGAGGGATGAATCCAATATCCAAACCGACCGTACATAACTGCTTTATCCTATACCAAGTAGAGTTTTCTCATTTTCTTCCAATTTTTTTTAATTTTTTTTCAATTTTCTCACATTTTTCTATTTTTTCTATTTTTCAAATTTTTTTCTATTTTTTTTCTTTTTTCAATTTTTTCTTTTTTTCAATTTTTTACATTTTTTCTTTTTTTCTTATTTTTCAATTTTTCTTTCTTAGCGGGAAGATATGCCCTGGAGCGGGAGATATGGCGGGAGATATGGAGGTTCAGGATATGGAAACCTCAAAATCATGATATGGGATATATCTTACCAACTTATCACCCTAAAACTCTACTTGGCATAGGATAAGTCCAATTATTTTTTGTATATCAGATCCGAATTATCGATGTTTTTTTGGTCAACGAAAGTGCCCAAAAACCCCCTCCCCCCTCGCGAAAGTACTTTTGTCTCCATATGAACATCGATATTTTGACCCCGCCCCTAACATGTGTGAAAATTTGAAGTAAAGGTCCATGTGCAGTAGGGCAAATGACTTTAGACGGTCATATATTTCACCATGAGTACTTTCAGGACATAAATACAGTGGTGTTTATTAAAACAATTTAAAGCAAAGAAACATCCGATCTCAAACACTTACAAAACACTCAAGTACTATGTGGATGGCTTGTGCGCGACCCGTTTATTAGAGTAATCCATATAATATGCAGAATCATACAGGTTCACAATCTCTCTGCGTCTCTATCGTCAATCCCTCTCAGGGAGTGGCCTCTTAGCCATTTAAACATTATTATATCTGAACAACGATAATCAATCTCTCAGAGATTATTTCAATTATCCTTTATCAATGCACCGAGCATTAATGTGGCTTCTTTGCCATTTGAACACTATTATATGTGCAAAGACAATTAAACTTCTACCGTTTATCTCTCCGTTCTCTACTAAATGATGTGAGACAAATATATCAGTGGCTATACCTGTAACTGTGAGCCAAACATGAACATGAACTGTCAAAATTAAAAGTAATCATCACATTTAAAAACTTTTCAAGTTTCAAGATTACTTTGATAAAATAAGGTAATGAATAACATATCTAAGTTGTTTTGAACTTTTGTCAGTTTCGCGGAGACCCTTCTCACAAAGTTTAAGAAGTACCTAGTCTATTGTATTTAGATAGGAGATCTACTTACATCCTAAGCTGAAATTGACGATGGTGTAGGCTCCAAAGCTCTAATGTAAAATATTGAACATATTAACTGTCTTTAACAAATGCCTTCTAATGTTTTTCTTACATTAACAAATATGTATCTTAAAATAAATAAAATATCTGGTGAATTAAGTGAACAACCTATCTGGTCCGCATAAGAAGCCGAAGTGACCAATTTACCTGAACAAACCATAACCAATCACACGACAGTACACCCAACAAACAAATTCAAGCCTCGGTATCGCAATTAGCGCCAAATTCAAAAAGTGTTATAACACTTCAGTTAATGCATTAAATCATTTTTGAACTTATTCACTTTGTTCAATCATTAGAAAATACATGTTTTTTTTCAGTGAGGTCACTGGTGGATTAGGGGGGGCTGTCTGGGGGCCCGTCCTCCCCTTGGTCCCAAAAAAAAATAATTTTGGGCTAAAAAAGGCCTTAAGGCCCCACAAATTGGGCCTCTTTGGTCATTACTGGGCCTTTTAAGGCCTTATTTTTTAATTTCAGACCAAATTTTGAAGAAAATAGGCCTCAAAATTTCAAAATTTGGGCCCACTTTTGGGTTTTAGGGGCCCAAAAAAATTTTACGTGCAAGCCAAACATTTTTTCTCTGACCTGAAATTTTTGCCCCCCCCTTGTTGGTTCCCAGATCCGCCCCTGGAAGTACCCAAAATGATAAAACTATCAATTCAACAATTCGAAAAATTATGAACCCCATGTCAACAACAGGACATTGTTTTGGAGACAATTTACTTTTGAATGCATAAGTGTATGACTCATTTGGTTTTGTTTTGTGATCATTAGGCATTTTATAGAACACAAAACTAGCAGTAAAAGACAATTCTAACTCAAGATGAATTGGATATGCACATGGATGTATGTCATGTCTCTGATGTATGGTCAAATTGAAAGTCTTTCATCAGGTTTGATAATATTTAATTTTTTCTTAAAAACTGTAGAATCACTAGTTTAGTATAAAATGTTCTTATAATATCTTAATATTGAATTTGTATTTCATTAATCTCTTTTAGATTCCCTGTGTCAAGTAAGAGAGCTCAGTAGAATACCCTGTCCCTATGGCTCTAAAATAGTTTATTCTGTAACTACTATCGGCTACAAAAGCGCATGATATGTACTTCTGTGAATTATGTCAAAATCACCAAAAATCAAGCGTTTCTATTTATATGACATCACAATGAGCCCAAAACCCCGGAAAATATGTATTTTCAACAAGTTTGTTAAATTACCTTTACAATGAAACTTTAAACATGATGAATGGTCAAAGCGTTCCCTAGATATCTTCAAATGTATATTTATGGACTTTAATAGTGACAACATTGCAGTTACCATGGAAACCATCATTTTGAAAAATGTTCTCACCTGTTTTGATTTATTTAAGGGATTAGGCATGTTAACACAGATGCTAAGCTTTCTAACGGTACCATGATTAGCTAGTAACCTTTTCATTGATATATTTAACATGACATTATATTTTTGAGGATTTTTTAAATTATCATTGAAAATGTATAAAATGTATAAATGCCTCAAATATATCTTGATTTGTCAAAAATCTCGATATTAGATATTTGAATTAGGCCTCTATCTTTTTGTATTATGACATCACAATCATAGTGATATTGTTTGTTCGATATATTAATACTATGTGTTGTGTTAAGTCACTTAAAGACAAAAAATAGTTTACTTTAAGTATTTTAGCTTACAGAAGCATATGATACATGTCTAAATTCTGTCAAAATCACCGAAAAATCAAGCGTTTCTAGTTCTATGACATCACAATGAGTCCAATAATCCAAAAAATACATTTTTTCAAAAACTGTGTCAAATTATCTTTACAGTGATACTTTTATCAAGACATATGGTCAAAGCGTTATCTAGATATGTCCAATAGTATATTCATGGGCCTTAATAGTGACAACATTGCAGTTACCATGGAAACCAGCATTTTTAAGAACTTTTCCACCTGTTCTGAATGTATTTAGTCATCAAGCATGTTAGTGCAGAAGTTAAGCTTTCCAACGGTACCAAGATTAGCCAGTAACCTTTCGGAGGTTTAATCTCTTCAAATATTGCCGTCTGCTACTCGTCTAATATACCTCAGAGTCAATGTGAGGCAATCAATTGTTGCTTTGATAATTATTCATCTCCCAGCTGCTTCCAAAAAACACCATGTAAGTTAACTTAAAGGTTTTTTTTTATAAAAACTAGATAAATTTTACTCTGTAAGTAGACATAAGCATATTATTCATGACAAAAATGAGTTGTATTTAATGTTTGTTTTTCTTTTTTTCTAATAATACAGGACGTACAAAAGAATTTTGCAACTTTTTTAAAAGACTAGAAAAATATCATAACATTAAGATTGAAATAAAAATTTCTTAACAGAAACTTAAGGAGAGGCATATTTTACCATTGTATATAAATAATTAATGCTCCCAACCATATTTCAGTATGTCAAAGACTGGCCTGTGAAGGAGAATGTGATATTACAAAATTAACCATAAGATGCCAAGAAGATTACATGATACATATTTCTAGAGTAAAAAACACTGCTGAAAGAATGTGCAAGGGAGTTAAAATATGTGAGGTACAGATACGATACCCATTGAATATCAAAAAAAAATGTGATAATCAAACTGAATGTCCATTCGAACAAATGACTCAAGAAGGTGAAGAATATGAGCGATGTAAGACATACAGTGAAGATGGAAATGAAATCTGGCATAGAACAACAAGCCAAGAGGTCTGCTATTGGTGTTATCCGAAACATGTGAAAACAACAGAACTACCTGGTAAGTAATTCCTTTCAGAGTAGGAAACTGAATCAAAATATCCCTTTATTACCATTTGCTTGATCTCAACTTAGTTGAGGGATAATTTGTAGAATCCAGGGTCTGTCATTTTCTTTAACGCTTTTCAACTTATTGGGAATATGTTTCTTAAAAATATTGAGCAGAAACTGCTAAAGACTCAGGCCCGTAGCCAGGATTTGCCAAGGGGGGGGGGGGGGGGGGGGGGGGGGGGGTTCAGTTTTCAAAAATTTCCAGGGAGGATTCACATTTGACAATTTTGGCCCAAATATGGCTAAAATCACTTGAGAAGTGCTCAAAATGGTGAAAAACTGCATGATTTTGAAAGAATTTTTGGCCAGGGGGGGATCATTCGAACCCTGCGAACTCCTTGGCTACGGGCCTGAGACTTTTGTACGTTTAGATTTTATACTTACAAGATTAAATCAGATAAAACCTTTCACATTGAATGACAAATGGCATGTTAAGTTGTTAACCTTTCTAATCTACTTCCTTAGTAACCAAGGTTTGTTTACATCTAATCATGACAACTATAATATATTTGAAGTTTTAAATAACTGACTAACTGACTAACCAAATTTTTTCATTACTTGTAATTTACATTATTTCAGTGCAGGAAACGACGACGGCCAATAATACCCAGCAACTCTTAAGAGTCCAAGAACACACCAAAACTACAATTATTTATGTGGGTACTGGTATCAGTTTTGTATTAGTGCTTGTGATAACACACATTATTCACTGTAAGATCATCAGGCACAAACAAGAAATAAGACAAGCAAATGAAGCTGAGACTCAGAGATTAAACATGGAACAAGGTAACCAGGACCATACAGAAGAAGCATGATACACATCCACTTGCATATCCAATTCATTTGAGTAAGAACTATTGTTTTATTGTTTGATTATAAACTATCTATCATAAACACTGTACATTTTTAATTTTCATGTAAATAGAGTTTTGATGTAACTATTTTTATACTTTTATATGTCACTGATATGTAAAGAACATGTTTATATTTTTATATTCTGTACAAAACACACCTAAAACATGATTATACAGGTATTCTTAAATACTTTAAATACCATTATATACTGATTTATAAAAATGGCGTACAGAACAGTTACTTAAAGAGAAATAAATTTATTTTATCTACATTTTTAGACACTAATAAATAATTGATATGGGTAAAAACTTCTTTGTAAACTTCCTTATTGGCTTGTCCAACTTGTTTGCACCCCCCCCCTCCAAAAAGTAACTCTATCAGATTCATTGTATTGTATTCATAGCCTTTTCAGACTGAGCAATTATCCTCCTAATTTAAAATGGCAGAAAATTTCAGTTTTGCGCCAATCTGAAGGCTTAAAATCAAGAATAAATCAAATATTTTAGAAAAGTTTTGAAAGAACTATTCTTGGTTTGGAGAATGAAATTCATTGGCTTATTTCGACGTTATCAATGTCACCAATACTTTTGATTTTTTACATGGTGTAGATTGAAATGTGATCTTTTGAATATTTAAGATTTAATTATGGTTCGGTAATATTTGTTTTATGAAAGAAGTAAAAATATTACCATCATCAAATTACCTGTTTGGATTTTGTACAGCTGTATTCGCTACTTTTGTTGAACAAATACAAACCAATAGTAAAACCATGCCTTTTCCTTCATCAATTAGGTGATTCAATGGGTCATCTCTGGACATTCTACGTCTTCATGTTGAAAATTTCATCAGAATGAGCTGTATTCTCATTGGCTTTTACATATGCAGGTATTTTTTCGATACCAGCCTGTATATGTAGAAAAAAGCAATTTTATGGATTTTATTTGGACCTTAGAGAAATTATTTATTGTTTTATTACATTTTATATTAAACTCAATGAAAGGCACTTAAGCTACTAGATAAATGCTACTTTTGTACTCGGCACAAATCGACGCAAATTAAAGATGCATGCAGATTGAACATGTTTCACATAACATTTGTACATTGTAATTACCAAAAGTATGCATGGTAAGCATCATGAGGCTTGGACTCGCATGCACTGTTTTATGTTCAATACTTGAACTACATGTAGATGTTCACCATCTCATTTAAATGTCATACTAACTTAGCTGATAAGGAATAATTTCAACATTATATTATCAATACATGTATCACCAAAAAGTCATTTACTTGACAAAATGTCACCACCTGGTTACAATTAAAATGTGAGAAGTAATCTATTTCCATGGTAACATGCATTCATTAAAAATGATATGATTTTATTGAAAAGACCAAGATTTTGAAATACATTAAACTAGTTTAACAAAAATCTGTACCTACACTCAAAACAACAAGGTGAGGCATGACACATGTCTTGGGTAGGCTCCAGTACCTAAGATATGTGCATAATGGTCATGCCATCTTTTTATGTAAAATAAAATTTTGAAGCTTTAAATAAAAGTTAATGTCAGTGAACCTTAGCACCAACAGAAATGATTTTTCTTTTGTTTCATTCCTTTATACTAGTTCCTGATATATAAAGGTATGTTATGGTTCTTGTCTGCAAGTATCGTAACAGTTTTTATGTGAACCAATAGGATTCCTTGGACAATTGGGGTTGGAAGCTATAGCTAGGAACTTTCCCTGGCACCTCACTTTGGACCAGTACATTAAAGACACAAGAGTACATTAAAGACATAAGTTCTGTTAGACAATTTTTCAAATAAAAAATTCAAAATTTAAAACCCTCCTCCAACCCCTATCCATCATGCCAACTCTCATCACAAGTTGTAATGTAATGGCTGTCGTGCCATCTATTGTACTAGTGTCAAATAATAGTTTCAGCTGGCCATCATGCCATCTATTTTACGTAAATAAACCTCTGGTACCTAACTGAGATTGTGCATATGGCTGTCAAGTTGGACAGTTGGTTGTTCTTTTGGTTGTCCTGTTGATATCCTCAATATATTATCGATATCGTGCTTATGATTTGGTCTCAAGATATATCTAAGGTATACATGATGTTTTATGAGCAATTATATTGGGACATTACTGATTGTCCAGAATAGAAATCTGGACGACTCGATCTCTTTAACCTGTGAGCGCCTTATAGCTATTTTATGTAAAATAAACCTATATAAAATATATACATGTACATATTTTCAGTCCCAAGAAAAATTAATTCTCCAACACAAGACATTAACATGACAAAGCTTCACCAATTGTGTGCAATAACAAAAGTGTAATAACTATTTGTTCGATTTTAGATTTCTTAGAAACACGTATGATTTAATCTTGAAAACATTTATGTAAATACATGTATAGCACAGACAAACTAGAGTGCTCTTAAGAGTTGAAGTGAGGCGATATCAAATATCTATTGATCTATTGATTTATGACTCAATGATAATAAAAAACAATTTGTAATACTTTCGTTTTACTACACTTACATGCAGAGACAGAGTGATAAATTTCATCACAAATCCACAAAATCACCTTGTAAATTCTTGTAAACATCAGCACAAGTGATACTTGTTAATATATATAAGAGCAACTTATCTAGAGGGTAAAGCACTGTGACCATCTTTACATCAAACCTTGAGTTTAGAATGGGGTGAGATCAGTCAGTCCTTAGAACAATAAAATAAAGTCACCTTCGAGATTGAGTAACATGATTTGACTTTTGACTTTTTCAAAGAAACATACCGTATTCTCTGTAATTACCGCCCACTCTCTAATAAGCGCCCACCCCGCTTCACAAAGTTCAAGGAACATCGAGGAATCAACAAGAATTGAAGAATATATCAGGAAAAAAAGATTTCTCAAAATCCAGGAGCGGGCGATAATAGAGTACTTACCCTAAAACTGCTGTAAACACGACGCGTTTTGTAATTCTATGCATCCTCTCGATACATATCTATCGATGGGTGCTTCCCACACCATACCATGCTAATATTGTCTCCAAATAGTCCATAATGTATGAAGGAATTGTTCTTTATCGGCATTCAGAAATTTCAAAAGCTACTGCGCTGATGTTCTGCGCATGTCAAGGTCGTGAACTTTCTGGTTTCTTTTTAATGTTTCTCGACTTTTACACGACTTTTGCACGAATAATGATGATCTCTCATCAAATTAGAAATAATGTATAACTTTAGATCGATATCCAGCAGTCTCTAGTGGAAATATTGAAGTTAATCGGCGATAATGACAAAGTGGGCGTGCCGGAAATAAATTAGACATAGACGGGTCTTCAACCACTGTCAATATTGTCTAAGCGATCTTTACCGTATTCTCTCCAATAACAGCACTTGTCATATTATTATAAAAATATGTTGAAGAAAATGCATTCTTGTCAAGAAAAATTGCCATACATGAAATTCCTCGGGATTTCTGATTTCTTTCATACATGGGCGCTTATTAGAATGGTCTAAATAATGTATTTTCAATTTTCTAAACGCCCTGGGCGCTAATTACAGAGAATACGGTATGTGTAATTGCTTCAAAATTTTAAATTTTCATATAATTTGATCCATTGTCAATCACAACTTGAATGGAATAAACCTCCCACAGACTGATTTTGACATGATCTCATTATTGAATAAATAAAAAAAACATTGAGACCTGCTAGGAGGTGTTCACATTTAAACTTTGGTTAACATGGGAGTCAAGGGGAGGAAAAAACAGGACCAAAAAGGGTTCAGATTGGGAGATGTTTGGATAACAAGTGTTAGACTATACAGGTTTTACTGTACTTCAATGATATTCCATTAATAGATTATTAAGTAATCAGTTCTCAATTGAAAATAGATTCATAATGTCAATGTCTTCAAAAGATAAATATGTCCAAAAGCAAGTTGACAGTTTGAAGCATTCAAAAACTTGAACTTACCTGAAAATTAACAATGAAGGTCAAATCTCGAATCTGAATTCAGATTAGAACTTCCGAGAGCTTGTAGATGGTATATTGAAACATATGAGTTAAAAAATAACTTGTGAAGTTTTCTTAGTGTTTTTATGAAAAATAGCTTGCAGACAATTTTATCTTTGTACTGATCACAATTGATGATGTCAGCGATAGGTCTTAAAAAGGATGATGTCAAATATCATTAAATGTGTTTGCAAGGACACTACAGATATATAAATGAATTGAAAAGAAAGCTGAATTATTCTAACAACAAGTCAACATAACAACAACCCAAGATGAATTGGAAACTAATACGCACTTGGATGTATGTCATATTCCTGATGCATGGTCAAGCTGGATGTTATTCATCAGGTTTGTTATCAGGTTTAAAATATCACTTAATAAAAATGGATTAGGTTACTTAACTTTGCACAAGCATATTATGTTCATGCAACATAAAAAGAAAATTACTTGAGCAGGGCTGTTTTTAAAAAGGGGCCATGGCATATCATCAGTGTGTTAATTTCAATCAATACTATGATTTTCTAACTAAGTTTTCATAAGTTCATTGCAAAGATCTGCATCAAATTAATTATATTACTTTCTATGATATTTTTTATAAATAAAACCTTCTAAATATTTTTCAAAGAAATATAAATTGTAACTCAATATTATTTATTATTATATCACTATCTAGCTAGCGACAGTATGATTGGTCAAAACCGGGTCACATGTCGTGGGATATCTGGCGATATTCAATGGCAATGCTAATCAGATAAGACAACCATGAGATATCTAGCGATATCCCACGCTCCCGGGAATTTTCAAAGAATTTGTTTTCGTTCAGTGTAAATAATTTAATTCAGTGTAAGTCAAAATGGCAGACGAACCGAGTAGATTCGTAAAAATATCTGAAGACGAAAAGTTGATGTTATTAGAGAGTGTACATGCAGACAATACAAAAAGGTCGACTAAAAGATCTATTAAAGTGTTTCATGATTGGATGAAGGCATCTGATATTCATATGGACTTAGAAAACGTGCCAAAATCTGAACTCAATTCAAAATTGGAACAATTTTTTTGTGAAATTCGGACTCAAGATGGTATGTATTTCAATGTTAACCTATGACTTAATAATATTAGGGATGTTTAGCTAGACAGTGATAATAAAACAAATATTTCACTCTATTTTCGGTGAATACCTGTAGCACTTTCACAAGGTGATATTCCACTTGCCCTTCGGGCTTCGTGGAATATCACTTGTGAAAGATGTACAGGTATTCACCTCAATAGAGTGAAATATTTGTTCAGTATTTCTAAAACATAAACTAGTCAAATTAACATAAACTGCAATATGCAGGAGGATGGACAACCATTATTCAAACTTGATACTCTGTTGCCTGGAGTAGAACAATTTAGTTTGGGCCAAGTATTTCGTTAAATGTTATGGTAATATTCATGTTTCATTGGCAGTTCTAGTCTTCAAAATATGGATAATTCTGTCACCAAATTGGTCCACGCCGGGCAACAGAGTATCGAGTTTGAATAACAGCTTCCTATCCTCCTTGAACTGTAAAGTTTAAAACTAGGTCAACACTAAAAGAATTTCATCACCATGACATCCATTTAACACAAACCTAAAACCGATGATAAACTTGTGAGACTGACACACTTGGTATATTTGATTCAGTGACATATCATACATAATCTCAACAAATGTTTTTGAATGTTTTACTTCATCAGGGTCGTGTTTGAATTGCAATAAAGAATCCTGCATTATTCTACATTAGATATACAAGAACACAAATGTGTACAATATTCCCCACCAATGGGTGATCCCGTCAAATGGTTATCCTAAAAATGAGTAGACAAGACTTTACCGTTACAATTTTGGGACGGAAAATGCAAAATAGCCACCTTAAATTTACCCAGAATGCTAAAAAATTAGTCAGCTCTAGATTTTCATACTAAGAACCAACCCTGAAAATTTGAAATTGATCCGTGAAACAGTAAACCAGAAAACGCGTAAACAAGACTTCACAGACATGATTTTAGGAAAAATCCAAAATGGCTGCCTTGACATTTGCCTAGAATGCCAAAAAACTAATCAGTTCTAGATTTTCATACTAAGAATCATCCCTGAAAATTTGAAATTGATCTACCAAACAGTTCACCTGAAAACACATAGACAAGACTTTACAGGCAAGATTTTAGGACGGAAAATCCAAAATGGCTGCCTTGACATTTACCCAGAATGCCAAAAAACTAATCAGATCTAGATTTTCATACTAAAGAATCATCCCTAAAAAGTTGAAATTGATCTACCAAATGGTTCACCCGAAAACGCATAGACAAGACTTTACAGACAAGATTTTAGGACGGAAAATCCAAAATGGCTGCCTTGACATTTACCCAGAATGCCAAAAAACTAATCAGATCTAGATTTTTATACTAAGAATCATCCCTGAAAAATTGAAATTGATCTACCAAACAGTATACCTGAAATCGCGTAGACAAGACTTCACAGACAAGATTTTAGGATGGAAAAATCCAAAATGGCCGACAATAAAAAAGTGATTATTAGTTTTTGCCGATTTCTTTTTACAAAATTATCACATATAACTACTGTTAACAATAACATAGGCTTCTACAACAAAGTACACCTGAAATTATTTATAAAGCTACTAAATACTTAAAGTATGAAAACTCAAAAACACCGTTCAATATGGTACAAAGTATTATCGCGAGCTAACTATTCTTAAAACATTCAAAATGGCTGCCATGACTGAGCTAACAGGTCCAAAACCTAATCAGATGTAGAATGAAGTAAGCTGAACAAGATGTTAAAGTTTTAAAAGCAACTGTGTAGCCGTTTTTCTTAAAGTTTGCAGACAAGGATTTTAGCATTTGACTTCAAAATGGCCGACAGGAAGTAGGTATCAAGATAAAAAAATTTTCGTCCACATCTGTATACACTCATTAGTTATCCCTGAAAATTTGAAGGTGATATCTGTAGCGGTTTTGGAGAAAACTGCCGGACGTACGTATGGACGGACGGACGGACAGACAGACAGACGGACGGACGCGCCTAGGCCGACAATATGGCCCCACACTATGTGGTGGGGACATAAAAAAGCATTCGTGCATGTACTAACCCATTCTGATAATGTAATTATGTTATGATTATGTGCATGGGGTGCATTGCCTCATGCTTTACTTTTATATTCTCAATATAGAATGATACAGAATTCTTTATTCTTTAATTATTATCAGATTAACTTAGTCTATAAAATGTTGCTCATTTTATTTGTTTCAAAACACTCCATATTTCAGTATGTCAAATGTCTGCCTGTGGAGGAAACAAAGCAATAACAACTCTGGAATGCCCAGAGAATTACATGATTCAGATTATAAGAGTAAAGAATATTGCTGAACGAGGATGCTTCCATTACAAGATATGTGACAGTCACATCCAACATCCAAATAACACGAAAAGATTATGTAATGATCGCACCAAGTGTACATTCCAAAATATGATTTATGAAGATGGCCAAGGTGAATTATGTGAGGAATATAATGAAGAAGATGGAAGTATAATTTGGCATAATACAACAACACAAGAGGTCTGCTTTAGATGTTATCCAATTCCTGTACCTAGTAAGTTATATTAATCTCTGTACTGAAAATCATTGTAATTAGATTAAACTATAATATGTTGTTGATTTTAATTGTTTCTTAACATTCATTTTTCAGTATGTCAAAGATTGGCCTGTGAAGGAAACAATCCAACAACTCTTAAATGTCCTGACAATTTCATGATTCGAATTTCAAGAGTAAAGAATATTGCTGAACGAAGATGCTTTGATTTCAAGATATGTGAAAGTCAGATCCAATATCCAAATAACACTAAAAGATTATGCAATGATCACACCAAGTGTACACTCCATGAGATGATTCATGAAGATGGCCAGGGTGAACTCTGCAAGACGGACAACGAAGATTGAAATACCATCTGGCATGAAACAACATCTCGAGAGATCTGCTTTAGATGTTATCCTAAGCCCATGGGAATGTTTCCTAGTAAGTTATTCAAGAGAGTCCAAAAAATCTGGTAAGATTGCACTGAATCTACAGTGACAGATTAAAAGTGTTGATTTTTATATAGGGTCTATAATTTCTATTAACATCATTTTATCATTGTTTAATTCAGTACTGTTACCATATTGGTTAGAATATTTATTATTTGGGAGAATTCAAACATTTTTTCCCTGTGAAACTTAACAACTGATTACATATTGTATTGTCTTATAGGAGAAATTATATTTGAGATTGTAAGCAAAACATTGGTAGGTCAAAGAACATGTTGCTTACAATTTCATCACTCCCTATATATCTGATTTTGCCTTTAATAAGGGGACAAAAGTGATAACCTTAAAAACATAATAAGATATAATATTCATCCAATAAATTGATGAGTCTGATAGATCAATTTTAAAAATCTTAATGCAAAATATTTTCAGATACAATTTCTAAACCATATACACTGAACATGTGAAACAAATATCTCGATATGAAATTTTCTACATAATATATCATTTAATTTTCAGTTGAAACCACAACTACCAATTCCAAACAAACTACCATTGTAGAATCTAAAATGTGTCAAGGAAACAATGTAGGCATAATTATTGGTGCTTGGGTTGGTGCAGCAATTGCAACAGCAATTGTAACAATCCGCTATTTCAAAAACAGGCGCAAATGGCATGCAAATTGCAGATACAGAAAAAACCTGGTAGAAGTTACCTTAGAAAGCTAACCATACATTATTAGAAATTGTTATTTATATTGTATAAATTGATTTTTATTCCGAATGATGCATATATCTTACTTATCTAACTTATCAGTTACATGTACATACATTTGAACAGACCTGACATCTTTTATGTAAAACTTCATGTGCTACATGTTTGTGATTTCCGTTATGCGCAAAGCGTAGTTAGAAAATTTTGGATAAGAACTTTTGTTTTGTTGCCACTATTGTCATCTAGGACAGAATGATATAATACTCAATGACATTCAAAACAAATGATCATGGTGTTACAATCATGGATTTGTTTTTAGTTTGCATGACAAAATATTTAGCCAACTTTTATATTATATATTCTATCAAGTCTAGTCAGCTGAAACCATTTAGTATAACACATGTACATAGAGTATAGAATAAACTACCATAATACTTTTGAAAATACTATTATTTGATTCGGTAGTTTACTCAAATTTAAGTTTAGTTTTATATATTGTAAATAAGATACCGCAAATAAACTATATCATTGTTAGTAAATCAGTCAATGAAAACATAGACTTAGACAATTATCTTTTTTAAGTGATAAGAAGCATATATGTATATTAAAATAATAATATATATCAGTTAACATGGGTTTAGAATGAAAAGTATAAGCTGAAATAATAGAAACATTACAAGAGATGAATGGGTAGATACTCAAAACACTTCATGAGAGTATAGTAACACTAACTTGAGGTATTTAGTACCAAGACATGTAAAACAAAAAACATAAATATGAAAGATTATGCCTTTGTGGAGAAATAGACATTGTAATTCATTTCATGATTAATTGCCTAATGCACCAAGAAAATAGAAAAATCACAAGCAAAATTATGTTTTAATGTCTTCAAAAGACAAGTATGTCCAAAAACAAGCATTCAAAAACATGAACTTGCCTGAAGAAGATTCTTATATCTAATATGTAAATGTAATATGTCTTTGCACATACTGTATTTGTAGTGTAGTTTAGTGTAGTGCAGTTTTATTTTTGTAATGACTAATATGTCATGCGATGACATCTAAAGAGTCAACAAAAGAAATACATATTAAAGATATGTATTGTATATATATACCCCCATGGTACAATTATTGGTGTACAGACAAAATTTTTGATCAATTTATTATTTATCACCTTATTTTAATCATCGTTTAATTGGTATATCATAGGTCAAGAATACTTGAAGGAATTTAGCTTAAACTTTAAGGTGCCCTCTAGGCCACTCATTCTGTATAATCATAAAATATGATGACATTAATGAAATAACAATAGCTCATCATATGAACTAAAAATACATGTACCTTGTACAGTCATGTAAACGCTTGCAATATTTTGCAATTGCATTTTGTAATCAGACCTTTTAGTTGTGCATACTGAGTAATGAAACATTTTGTGCAAAATAAAAATATTATTACCGTTTTCAAATCATTCTTGAAGTTCTTCAGTCCATAGCCACGAGACATTTTTGGTGTAAAAAGCTCCATCTGGTGCATGTGGGAGACAACACTGACTGCTGTCCGTCGTCCAATACCACTCCTCCCCGCCATCAGTAAGGAGCCCCCTGGCATTGTTAGGGCACGGTCAACCCTGGCCATGTTATTCAGAACCTCTTTGAAGATCAAGATGTCAAGGTCCATGTTTTCACGACCTATAAATGAAATAACTAGAATGTAAAATCAGGTTTCAAATTTCTTCATTTTTCAAAACTGAATGGATTTGGATAAAGTTTGCATCCTAATTGATTGATTTATGTTGATTTTCAATAAGTATGTTAAATAAATTTAAAAGGGATTATATTGAGATTGACCTAGAGGTGTATCAATACAAGAGAGGGTTTATTTCTCCCTCTCAGAGATCAAACAACAAGCCATTGAACTAAGGCCCACATTAAAGAAAAAGATCAAGAAATAAGCAACTCAAGAATGTAATATAAAGGTGCATTTTATGTTCTTACTGTATTGTTTGAGTCCTTTTTCAATGACAGCCTTGAGATCTTTAGAGTCCAGTTTGCCAAGAGGTTTGCCAAAAGGTGGCAGTGGTGCTCCAGGGGCTGCAACATTGTCTCCTCTTGCTCCCCATGTAACAAAATAGGCACCTGGAATAACATATTTGTGAAGAATAATATACAGTATAAACAACAAACATCAATATATGTAAAAGTCCAACCATAATTTGGCATAGGCATTAAGTTTTGGACATTTGTGATCAAACACTGCATGCCTACCGGAATATCAAATTTGACATTTTTATAGGACGAAGGTGGGGGGGGGGTTGTATCCACATACATTTGTCATGTTGTCCCTTTTAATACTACTCACCATCTAGATTGTCCATTATGTTGATTGACCAATCACCTCTTACAACACCAGACACTATGTTGTCAAACTTTCCCAGACCGTCAGTGCCGACTATCCTGTCCCGGAAGAGTCTAAAACACATATATTACATTAAAAAATAACCACAATGGTGAATGGACAAAGTTGAAAATCCAAAGTTAGATTGACAAGAGTTGGTAAAGTACTAATTGAGGAAAATTTACACAAGGAACACTGCAATGATTGCTTGCTCCTGATTGGTTCAATTCATTTTGTTTGAAACATACCTAAATGCCTCATAAGTCCAGACTTCTAGTAATGGCTCAGTGCTGCCACCTTGTGAGCTTGCGAGATCATAGCGCATTAAATTCATGACCCATTGTGTCAAATCTCTCGGTGTAAACAAATAATGGCTATAATCGTCAACTGTGAATCTCTGACGGAGCTGATCATATATTTGAACCATGGATCCAGCGAGACCATGAATTTTCCCAGGGTTCCCCCAAACAGGATGTGACCTAAGGTCACTGAGAATAGCCTTGAGGTATGCTGCGTAGATGGTCTGTAGCTGGTCTCCATCAGGGTAGCTGAAATACAAATAAGTTCTGTTAACATTTTTCTTCAATCATTTGACCTTCAGCTTTTACACAATTCATCATGTGACATACAACCTTATGTTCATGTATGTGTTTTAAATGCTATCTTTGCTTCAAACAAGTAACACACCATCTCAAACAATCAACTTATATAGTCTCAAACATATTTTACCTCTGAGTCAGTATTTAATGCTTCAACCAAGCATCCCCCCATTTTCAACATTAAATATTGAACACAACACATTGCCAGAGTATTACCAATCTAAACATCATTGTGTTCAGTTTATGATAGCTAAAGCTCTCTTCTCAAGCAATCAACACTTCCCCATCTCCAAAACTGGCATAAAAATAATTATTTTCTTCACTCAATTTCAACTCATTTTCTTACCCTATAGAGCAAATTCTGACAACTGATGTGAAACGTGTTGTCAGTTTGTGTCGGCCTAAGGTGCTACCTCCATTCATACTCGCAACAATCTGAACTCCCTCCAGTCCGACCCACTCTAAGTTGTTGTCATAGAAACCATTGTATGTCAGTACCTAGAAGCAAAAAATCAGTCATCAAAATGAAAATAATCCACCTTTTACCTTATTATTGTACTTAAAGTGCCCGATAAAGTATAAAATGCGCATGCGTCCAGGTGTTGATAAACTATAAATAGCGAAAATCCAGGGTTTGTCACCACAAGGTAAGCCAGGACGTGTTGAGAGAACAGCTAGTGCTGATATTGAATTTATATGTAGCCAGATAAGTTTCCTTATTGAAATTACATATGGTTATTAGCAATACTTTGTAGGTGCTAAATAATAAAATATTTAGAGTATATATGAGAGAAATTGGTCATTTCGAACCTGTTGAAAAGTTTGTGGCTCTCGGCTACACCGGGGAATTTACTTCCATGAGTACACACATAAATGTGGGGTTCCCCAAGAGGTACGCGACAAGGTTACCTGGCATCAAATGTGCGACTAAATGCTACTATCGAGAAGATAAAATAACGAATACGACAATAAGTTATTGCATGTGACAATTCCGAGCCTTCATCTCACTGAAGTATTTTGAAGTGAAAATAGGATTTTTGTTTTGATACATGGATTCAGATGAACGTAACTTTATTCTGACAACTAATCAAAACTGAACAAAATTGATTGTACGTAACAGACAATTTATTGTTTTACAATGTTTTGATTGGCTAAACGAATGAAACCAACAAATTATGACATGTGAGATGACAATTTTGAAATGTAAAATTTAAAAGTGACAAACACAACCTCCCTATCCACTCTTTGGGAGCCCTAGTAAATTAGTAATATGTACATGCAGCAGTGGTAGTGTGCAGCTTATTATCACACTACGCTTTGTATTCTGAAGCCTGTTGTTTGTAATAACACTGTTCACTCAACGTATGTTGTGTGTGTGGGCAGTCAACGATAATTATTGTTTTATCCCGGTTATATGACCTCGGCAATTTTAACAAAACCGTACTAAACGAAAAAACGCAAATAAGAGAAAGCTTTCACACACATATAAAAAATGAACTAGTCTAATCCGCCAGTATAAACTCTGTGCTATACGTAGCCGGGTCAGGCGCACACTTTAATTGAATTCTAAAGTTTTGTAGCTGAATTTCCAAAGATTACTTACTACACAGATGACCAAAATGGCAAAATCTTTCAAAATTGAAAAATTCTCTATTTTCCCCGAGATTAACTCCTCTCACCTGTTGCAAGAAGGCAATCAGCATGCTTGTTCCCCACTTGTCCGGTTTAGGGAGGTTCAAATCCTTCAGATACAACACAAGTCTCTCACAGTCCTTTGGCCTGTATACTCTCCCGGTGTTGGTGCTGATTACCATACATGTCTGGTTTAACTTCTGTAGGACGTGTGTCGGACTGGTCTGTGCGTTACAATGAACTGTTGCAACTTGGGTAGATCGTAGTTGGTCAAAGTAGTGTCTTAGAAGGAGTCTGAAATATGAAATTAATTGACAATGAAAAATCTGTAGGACATGAGTTTGGCTGCTGAAACTTGTGAAAATATAAAGTTGTCTGCTTCTCTTGAAATGCATTATGGGTAAGATAGATAAGGGGACAGAGACAGTCCATTATCTATTCATCAAACAGTTTGTGACACCTTTTACATTTTATCTAAATATCTTACCCTTTTCCACAGCCTTCAGGACCAACTAAAATAAAAGGTTGCTTGTTCTCATTCTGGAGCCATGGACCAAAATAATCCAATTCTCTCTGAATCGCAGCTGTTCGAATAACAGGCAGGCTGCCACTCTTAAAGCTATCAGAGTTCAGTTCGTCTGTGACATCATCATTGTATGACATCAGACGACCAGAGTTGACATCATAATAGCAGTTCAAGGGGTCTCTAGCATCTGGTGGTTGTTCCCTCGTCCATGAAAATATCTATATGGAAAGATATTAATGCATATTTAAGAGTTAAGCTAATTTCCATGATAGATATTGATATTCATAAAACGGAATAAAATTCATAAAACGTTCTGAGATCAGTAGAAGATTTATCAACTATTTCAATAAAAATCCTTATTTCATTTAATAAATACTTTTCAATTAAAATAATTTGTCAAATTCACAAGTTCCAAAATGTACTCATTTGAAAGCACTGAAATATACAATTTTATGTTACCTTCTTTTGTCAAATGACGACACACATACATACCTCTTTCGCAAAGTTCTCTCTGGACGCCTCATTGAGGTTTCCTCCAAGGCCTTTGATAATGGCAACTGCAAACTGGGCCTTATCCTGCACCCCCTTCAAATGGGAGAGTCCATTCATGACCACCCCTATGAGACTGGACTCTATCACAAGGTCATTCTGAAAGGTAAAATTTAAATATTGAATGGTATACAGTATATGGTGTGCAATAATTCATACTAGGGCTCTACTATCTGAACAGCCTTCAATGTAAACACTTGTTTCCATTCTATTTTTAAAGTTGCCGTAGACTTCCATGTTAAAAACACTCAAAATGAGAACACCTGGCAATCTGAACACTCCAAAGTGGCCCACAGATTCATCAGGTTTTACTGTACTACTACTATACCTGTTTAAGGACCCACTCAAGAGCTCTGTAGAAGTGATCCTCTATCCATCCACCTAACTGTTGTTGATCAGCCTCAGTCTGTCCTGTCAGCCATGATGTCACAAGGGCCTTCACATCTGTATCTTCATCACTATAAAGGAACACAATATGGGGGTGTTGTTAACTGGTTTTAACTGTGTATTTCAACTTAAAACCATACATGTATCCTATTTTCAATTGGTTTGTTCAAATGCTCTGCTTTGCATCAGTTCATAACTGAAAAGCTTCAGTCACCTTTGCTGTACAGCCGTCCTACGGCGGCCATAGCTTCACAAAATTGATATAGAAAATCTACATCGTACTGCTTATCCCTATAGTTTATGCTGCATATTTCTCAGATTTTGGGAAGCTACGGTTGCTATAGATCAAATGAGATTGATGTATTAGGACTGAGGCTTTCAGCAATAAACTGATAACAATAACATAGGCATGATTGGTAATATTCAAAGGATTGGTATCGATATGGCAAACTGAATTGAACACATGTTTCTCTTAAACCAGTCATCAACAAAAAATTTATTTTTACACATGGTCAATTTAATGATCATCTTTTGAGTGGTAACAATTTGATTTGAATTTAATTGGTTTGAGAGAAAAACAATATTGAATTCAGTTTGCCATATCGATACCAATCCTTTAGGGCTTTAGCTCTTTAAAATGTATATTTATGCTCTACAAAATCACTTAATGTTTTTTAATTGATTGTTTGACTTAATAAACTGATGATGGCATTGAAATTGTTGACTTACCTCAAGAAAATCATCCCCATTCTGGAAATAGTAGCAGGTGAGGCACAACTTAAGTCATGTGTTTCAAACAGGAAGTTCACATTTGGCGCAAATTGAATTCTCTCACCAGATGGCATTGTCAACAATCTGTTGTCGTCAAGGACGGAATTCAAAGATTCGATCCATTCAGGGTCAATATCACCGTCACAGATAATCCAAGATTGGATCTCTGAAATGTTTCACCATGTTATTAGTTATGACTTTTTTTTTTAAATGTTATAATTAGGATTTTTATATGTTATCACTGGCTTTTTACATGTTATTTCTGTAATGGAATAACTTTTTACATTTTTACCTGTCATTACTGGCTTACTTATTTGCTGATCCAAAGTTTTAGGATGCTGCAGGAGTCAGATAATTTGATACATACAAGTACATCAACGAGTGAGCGAAGCAAACAAACTTTGAGGGAGGTTTGGGGGCTTTTCCCCCAAGAACATTTGAAGTGCTCTAGGGCATTTTAAAATATACATATATGATTCTATGCAATTGTACATTTTTGATATATGCATATGTACCTTGTGGTTCTTTGACAACCTGCCTAGCACTGTATGTGAGCACACCATCCGTCCACTCTCTTGTGTCCATGTCAATTTGACCCAGTAACTGAAAATACAGTGAAAATATGATGCTGCATTTTAAATACAGTGAAAATATATAGTTACATTTTAAATACAATGAAAAAATGATGAAGTTGCATTTTAAAATACAGTGAAAATATAATGAAGTTGCATTTTAAAAAACAGTGAAAATATGATGAAGTTGCATTTTAAAATAAAGGTGAAATTATGATGAAGTTGCATTTTAAAATACAGTATAGGATAATCGTTTTAGTAAATAATAAATAAAAATGATTATACTTTCAACACAATCTGCCACTATCACTACATTTAATCCAAAAATACTCCATACTCCTCCAATCAAAAAAAGTTAATTTCTTTGGCAGGGGTAGGGGTGGAGCAAATTGAAAAATGTTGATTTTCAGTTGTATTCAAATCAAATTTTTATTTTTTCATATTACGGGAAGGGAGGATTTTTCTCAACAAATAGAATTTTCCTCAACTCAATGGTATGATTGCAAAGATTCTGAAAAGTATTTTTTCTGTAAAATGTTTGGTGAGGAAGTTGCCTCGACTGCCACATATCTTGCTACACAAATGCAACAATAGGCCAAGGAACATGTATAATAACTGTTAAATCAACCATTTTTAGTGGCATCAGACTCGATTTTTATACATGTTCCTGGGCTCATGAATGCAACTGTCATGGCTACCATCCCTTACCTGTGTTCTTGGCATGGCTTTAGGGTTCATAGTATAGGTCTTTACCACCTGGTTTGTCTTAGCCAAGGCCTGTCTGAGCACTCTCCATAGTGTAGACTTGCCTGAACCACTGGGTCCTACAACCACCACTCCCATACGCTGGCGTAACTGTTCATAAAGCTCTAGTGCTTTCTTAACCTAATGTAAAACAAAATATAGTAGTGTTATTTCATATGTCAATCTTATAATTATAGTTTATGTAACTATGACGTGAACTATGCATTCTGTCTGGCCAATCTTGGACAATATATGGGCCAGAGCATATTTCACTCATAGTAACATACCTTTTATTTCCATAGCTATCTTGTATCAATGATGTCACATATGTGGGTGCAATTAGACTTTATGATGTATATTAAGTCTATTAAGTAATGAAACGTGATAATGTTGCCATGGTAATAAATAAAAGTGGTGTATATGGGACCATTTCAACTAGAAGTTGAAAGCCCATGATAGGACTGTATAGCCAACCTGCTTTTTCATTGACTTCAAAAGAAATGAGCAACTAAGTATGTAATAGAAGGATATACCCAGCTTTTGAATGAAAGGTTCTTGATACTAATGTGATACCAGGGAGATATACAGAACTTCTGCGTGAAAAAGTTGAATTCTGCCCAAAATTCTGCATGAAAGGGAAATTCAGATTTCGTGACAAATTATTTGTGATATTTTAATACAAAAGCCGGAAGTTGGAGAATTTTAAACAGATTTCACATTTCCCCTTCGAAATCTTAATAACACCAGTTTCTGATGACAAAAAATGACTGTCTCAGGTGTCAAGGTGAGTGACAAATATGAGATGAGGTGGTTGACTGAAAAAATCATGTTTTCCACAAAATTCTGTACAAAAAAGAAATTCTGCAAAAATTGTGACAACCAAGATGCATTCAAGCACCTTAAGATAATTTGAGTGCACTCAAGCACTCTAAGATAATTTGAGTGCACTCAAGCACCCTAAGATAATTAGAGTGCACTCACACACCCTTAAGAATTTAATAGAAAGAATGATAAGCTGATGTTAAAATGAAGTCAATTAACTTGATAAAATGATCTCGAAAATGCTTAAATTATCATTTCAATTCCTAGCTTTAGATATAAATTTTGGAAAAAAATGAAGATCAAACTAATTGAAAGAGAGGGGTAGTATGTTACACATTATTTTATTAAAAATGATTAAAAGATTTAATGCATCTAACTTTAATTAATCAAAATATTGTTGGTCAGTTCAAAGTTAGAAATGCTTAAGAAATGTTTAATAAATTGATTTAGGCTGCACTCAAGCATCCTTCAAAATTAAGTGAAGTAAACGAATGTAAAAGTATACCACTTAACCAATAAACTCTATACAGTGATTTCAAAAATCTTTCACACTGAAAATGTTTAAAATATTATTTTAATTCCTAGCTTTAGAATTATATTTGGGAAACATTGAAGATCATACTTATTGGATAAGAGAGGTAGTATATAACACAGTATATTGTTAAAAATGAATAAAAGTTTTAAAGCATTGAATTTTAATTACTCAATAAAATGTTTAACAAGGCAAAGATCAGAAAATTGGTATGATTTGCCAAGATTGTGAAATTTTTATAAATCATTATACTATAAAAAATATTGAAATTATCATTTCAATAAAAACCTTTTGAATTGTATTTTGAAAGAAATTGAAAACCAAACTTAATCAACTCATTAAAAATTAGTGACACCTTTGTTTTCCCGAAAAGTTGCGCGAGGGGTTTATAGGGTAATGGGCTTTAAGCTAGAATCGAAAGGCCATGATAGGACTGTATAGCCAACCTGCTTTTTCATTGACTTCAAAAGAAATGCTTAACTAAGTATGTTATTGAAATATATACTGAGTTCTTGGTTGAAAGGATTTTGATATACATGTGGGACTCCAGGGAGATATATATATATTCTTTAATGGATATACCGTATTCTCTGTAATTACCGCCCACTCTCTAATAAGCGCCCACCCCGCTTCACAAAGTTCAAGAAACATCGAGGAATCATAATAATCCATAATGAATGAAGGAATTGTTCTTTATCGGCATTCAGAAATTTCAAAAGCTACTGCGCAGATGTTCTGCGCATGTCAAGGTCGTGAACTTTCTGGTTTCTTTTTAATGTTTCTCGACTTTTACACGACTTTTGCACGAATAATGATGATCTCTCATCAAATTAGAAATAATGTACAACTTTAGATCGATATCCAGCAGTCTCTAGTGGAAATATTGAAGGTAATCGACGATAATGACAAAGTGGGCGTGCCGGAAATAAATTAGACATAGACGGGTCTTCAACCACTGTCAATATTGTCTAAGCGATCTTTACCGTATTCTCTCCAATAACAGCACTTGTTATATTATTATAAAAATATGTTGAAGAAAATGCATTCTTGTCAAGAAAAATTGCCATACATGAAATTCCTCGGGATTTCTGATTTCTTTCATACATGGGCGCTTATAAGAATGGTCTAAATAATGTATTTTCAATTTTCTAAATGCCCTGGGCGCTAATTACAGAGAATACGGTATCCTTTATCCAGACCACATTTATATATATATTATATTATTTTGAAATTCTTCCTTATCATGAAATCTCCAATGGCAGGAAATATGGGGAGTAAATAAAATGTCTAGGGATTAGATACATCATGGGGGAAATACTAGACATCAAACAAGGGAAAATAGTGGATAAGGGGAGATAATGTGGCCTAGATCAGTATTACCAATGAAAACAAGGTAACATGGGACCTAGCTGTTGATCAGTTTAGAGTTAATTGGGAGCACTCAAGCACCCTTCAAAATTCTATGAAAATATAAATATGTGCCCAATTAGTCACCAACAATTAAGTAAATACAATGATTTAAGAAATCTTAACATGTTGAAAACGTTTAAATTATCATTTTAATTCCTAGCTTTAGAATTATATTCAGTAGACATTGGAGATCATACTTATTGGATAAGAGAGGTAGTATATAACACAATATTTTGGTAAAAATAAATAAAAGTTTTAAAGCATTGAATTTTAATTACTCATTAATTTGTTGATAAGGCAAGGCTCACAAAATTGGTATGAATTGCCAGGATTGTATTGGAAACATCAAAATATATTTTTGAAATTTTTAAAAGCAATGACTTTATTGAACCAAATCAATTAATACAATGGTTTCACAAATCTTTATACTTTAAAATATTAAAATTATCATTTCAATAAAAACCTTTTGAATTATATTTTGAAAGAAATTGAAAACTAAACTTAATGAATAAGAGAGACTATACATATAATCCATTTCAAAACAGGGTATTCCAGTATTGCCGCAAAGTGGCACTGTCTACTGCATCAAACAAATACATATATTCTTTAATGGATATATCTTTTATCCAGACCATGTTTTTTTATATATATATAGTACTATATTATTTTGAAATTCTTCTTTAACTCATTGAATGAAATCTCCAATAGCAGGAAATATGGGGAGTACATAAAATGTCCAGGGATAAGATACATCATGGGGGAAATGCTACACATCGAACGAGGGAAAATAGTGGATAAAGGGAGATAACAAGGCCTAGATCAGTATTACCAATGATTTCAAGGAAACATTGGGTCTAGCTGTTGATCAGTTCATAGTAATAGGAGAATTCCACTAATTTTTATTAATTAAATTGGGAGCACTTAAGCACCCTTCAAAATTCAATGAAAGTATAAATGATTTTTGTACCCACAAATTCACGAGCAATAAAGTTAATACAATGATTTAAGAAATTTTTACATGTTAAAAATGTTTAAATTATCATTTTAATTCCTAGCTTTAGGATTATATTCAGTAGACATTGGAGATCATACTTATTAAATAAGAGAGGTAACACAATATTTTGGTAAAAATGAATAAAAGTTTTAAAGCATCAAATTTCAATTACTCATTAATTTGTTGATAAGGCAAGGCTCACAAAATTGGTATGAATTGCCAAGATTGTATTGGAAACATCAAAATATATTTTTGAAATTTTTAAAAGCAATGACTTTATTGAACCAAATCAATTAATACAATGGTTTCATAAATCTTTATACTTTAAAATATTAAATTATCATTTCAATAAAAACCTTTTGAATTATATTTTGAAAGAAATTGAAAACTAAACTTAATGACTATACATAAAATCCATTTCGAAACAGGGTATTCCAGTATTGCCGCAAAGTGGCACTGTCTACTGCATCAAACAAATACATATATTCTTTAATGGATATATCTTTTGTCCAGACCATGTTTTTATATATATATATATATATTATTTTGAAATTCTTCTTTAACTCATTGAATGAAATCTCCAATAGCAGGAAATATGGGGAGTACATAAAATGTCCAGGGATAAGATACATCATGGGGGAAATGCTAGACATCTAAAGAGGGAAAATAGTGGATAAAGGGAAATAACAAGGCCTAGATCAGTATTACCAATGATTGCAAGGAAACATTGGGTCTAGCTGTTGATCAGTTCATAGTAATAGGAGAATTTCACTAATTTGTATTAATTAAATTGGGAGCACTTAAGCACCCTTCAAAATTCAATGAAAGTATAAACGATTTTTGTATACACATATTCACGAACAATAAGGTTAATACAATGATTTAAGAAATTTTTACATATTAAAAATGTTTAAATTATCATTTTAATTCCTAGCTTTAGAATTATATTCAGTAGACACTGGAGATCATACTTATTAAATAAGAGAGGTAGTATATAACACAATATTTTGGTAAAAATGAATAAAAGTTTTAAAGCATCAAATTTTAATTACTCATTAATTTGTTGATACGGCAAAGATCAGAAAAGTGGCATGAATTGCCAGAATTGTATTGGAAGCTTCAAAATATATTCTTGAAATTTTTAAAAGCAATGACTTCATTGAACCAAATCAATTAATACAATGGTTTTATAAATCTTTATACTTTAAAAAATATAAAAATTATCATTTCAATAAAAACCTTTTGAATTATATTTTGAAAGAAATTGAAAACTTAACTTAATGAATAAGAGAGACTATACATATAATCCATTTCAAAACAGGGTATTCCAGTATTGCCGCAAAGTGGCACTGTCTACTGCATCAAACAAATCAACTCATTTATAATTACTGACACAAGAGAAAGTTGCAATTTGTCTTCCCAAAAGTTGCAAAAAGGGTATGCTCATGCTGAATTTGTGATGCAAAAAGAACATAACCCTGTGATCAGGGTCTCTCTCATTAATAGTCATCAAAAATCACTTCATATTCATGTCTATAAACTAGAATGTTGTAACATGTAGACAGTAAGGTTGGTGACTTTGTGATTTTTCAACATTGCCTGATAACTTAAATATATACGTGATATGTACTAAAAGTTTTCGCGCGCCTAACAAAGCAACCCCATCCAGTGTCAGTAATTGTGCAATTTGAGCTGTTTATTTAATTTTGAAGTATATAAATAAGTGTGAAATCTGATTGGTGATTGTTGTACATTGCTCCAGAGATTTTCCAAAAGTACAGACCCCTAGCCAGGATTTGCCAAGGGGGGTTCAGTTTTCCAAAACTTCCAGGGGGGTTCACATTTGACAATTTTAGCCCAAATATGACTAGAATCACTCGAGAAGTGCTCAAAATGGTGAAAAACTGCATGATTTTGAAAAAAATTTTGGCAAGGGGGGGGGGGGTTTCAACCGAACCCTGCGAACCCCCCCCCCCCCTGGCTACGGGCCTGAAGTATAACATGTATTTAGAGAAGTTAATCAATAAAGTGTCCAACATTGTAGTGTTCTAAAACAGATATCATCATGCAAAAACATCATTAGTATAATAGGAGCACTTTGGCTCCCTACAAAAGATATGTATTGTATTGTATTTTTTTTAATATGTATTGTATTGGAAATACTGTTGGGCTGATTCCATTCATATAATGATGTCAAAACTCTTTACATTTGAAAATGTCTGAATTAAAATTTTTGTTCCTAGGATTAGAATTGTATTTTGGAGAAAATTGAACACCAAACTTATTGGATTAGAGAGGTACTATATAACACAATATTTTGTTGCGCATAAAAAAAAGTTTTCAAACACTTAATTTTATTCAGTCAAAAAATGCTCATCATGGTGAACCTCTGTTAATTGATATAAATTGCCAGGATTATTAATCAGTTCTAGTGATTAATCAATTTTCGTATTACCTTTGTGTATATGATAGTTATACAAATGAAAGAATGTTCAATCTAACAAACTATTATCTGTCCAATAAAAGAAAAGATATTTCACTCAATCTTTATTAATTAAAATTAAATATGCAGCATACGTTATTGTCAAGTATCAATACTAAGCATATGAGACTAAGCTAATAAGCCATTCTAAACAAATGAACACTCTAAAGCAGGTGCCTGCGATGCTCCATAGTGGTACAAGGGTGGCATTGACGTCAAATGAATTTCCCCTTTCGTGGTTCGCTCTTTAAACAAGAAGGTAAGAAAATAGGTACTTAAAAAGCCCTCAAAAAGGATAAATTTGATAGGTCAATATTTTCCCACAATATATTTTGCGTAGCTATTTGCGTGACCTGAAAGTTCTTAATCAAACTAATTACTCAATTTTTTCCAATATGGCGACTAGTCAACTGATCACGTGACCTTCTCTTCCGGAATATCTTCTCACTTTTCAATCATAGTTTTCACCACGCTATGAATCAATACAATGAAAAAAATATATCTGTTATGTCAAGATTAACAAGAGATCAATCGTTTCTGATATTTTTTTCTGTATTACCGTATGGGATATAGTGAACTAATATATCGATTGAAAATTAGGTGTGAAAATCCCCATGTTAAACCTATGGAGGAAAACAAGAAAGTATGAATTTGTTCCTCTGCGAACTGCATCATGGGAAATATTTTGACCTTATAAGGAAAATCTTTCACATCTCCTCTTTAGAAGAGGGAACCATGAAAACGAATTGTGATGTCATATGAATGCAATACTGGGTATTGTGATGTCATATGAATGCTGGACTGGGTATTGTGATGTCATATGTATGCTGCACTTGGTGTTGTGGTGTCATATGAATGCAAATGAGCCGGTACTGTCACATTCACATTTCATTAATCTTTCAATTTAAACTGGATGAAAACATAGAAAGGGGTGTGGCATGCTTCCTTGGTTTTCAATTTAATTTAATTTGATTAGCTTTAAAGTTATCAAACATTTTCAAGATTAGTAAAATCATGCCTTTATTTATTTTTGATCATAAACATATTTCTAAATCATCCACAAATGATTTTGAGAAAAATTTTCAAAGCATTTCATGCAGAACTTCTAAGAGGTGGGTCGGCTCCTGGTGTTTTGAAGCAATGATACATGTAATTGCTGAAATTTTGCTTAATGTTTTTTGCCTTGTCATTCTTTTGCTTTGTCTTATTTGTCAAATTGTCATGATAAGTTAACAGGGTTTCACTAGAATTTCTCACAACAGGCTAAATAAATGAAAACAACAGGCACATTAATGGAAATCATGAATTTAACATGGAAGAGTTGAAAAGTCCCTAAAACAACAACAGGCGATTTTGTGAAAACAACAACCAGTGAAAATTGCCTGCTGCTAATGAAACCCCTGAGTTAAGCGCTCGCCTAACCCACCTCTTATACAATAATTTGCATGCTTTCATGCTTGATTTACCAGGCCACTGCCAACCGATTCCTAGAAAGGTAGCACATTGGTATGATCAGAGACAAGTTGAAATGAGAATTGAAGCTACAGGATGGGCCAAAAAATATGGACATTTTTTGACCCACCCTGTAATTATTCAGGGAATATCTTTCCTAAAAGGAGAGTACATGTACATGGATATGATGTGAACAAGTTGAAATGAGAATTAAACCTACAGGATGAGCCAAAAAATATGGACATTTTTTGACCCACCCTGTAATTATTCAGGGAATATCTTTCCTAAAAGGAGAGTACATGTACATGGATATGATGTGAACAAGTTGAAATGAGACAAAAATATGGACATATTTTGGCTTGTCCTGTACATTTATTGGTAATATGACATACATCAGGGACATGTACAAATAATAAAAAAAATGGTGAGACATTTAAAATTAAGTAATAAATCTAAATAAGAATGTCTAAATAAGTAACAAATCTTTGATTATCGTCAAAATAGGAAATAATGAAAACACAGAATAGATGTAAAAAGAAATTATGAAATAAAATGTAAAAATAACAAATATGAAATCACATATCAAATTAAAAATAATTCAAATAGAAATATATCGTGGACAATGTCATTAATGATACAAGGTGAACAGATTGTATGCATTTGTAATGATGTTTGCAAAATAGCACCTAATGATATAATTTTGTAACTTTCAGGGAGCATTTCAAAAGATCAATGTTAGAAAATTAACTGTATTTGAACAGTTAGGGGGAATGGGGGTTAATAACCTTCAAGTTAGCTTACCAACGTTGAATAATTATAATATAGTGTGATCAACAAAATATGAGAGGGAGGGAGGGGGTCACAGATTATCTGTTCAAATACGGTTAGTAATCCTACATTGAACTTTTGAGATGCTTCCTTATACAATGATAATTACACATGAAGAGAGAGAACACTTAAATTAAACTATGAATTGCAAATCTAAATTATAACTAGTTCAGTTTATAGTTTGTACTACTGTAAGTTACATTTAGGGAAAATGAAATGCATGCTTTTGGGTTAAATCAATTATGTTCCTAAAAAAAGACCATCTGAAAGCCAATTTAAAATCTATCTATCAATTGAAAGCAAAATCACAAAAGATCACATATTTTGAGAAGAGTCAAAAAGATGATCTGAGAACACAGGTTCTTAGTCTATGGTCGAATCTACCAAGAGTTTGCCAATGGTATCACTAGCAGCTCAATGGGGCCTCACATGCTAACATATGTAGTCCCTCAAATTAGCTATGATACAGTGAGCAAGTTTACAGTATATAGGACTGAATTGTACCCTTGCAAAAGACATTAAGAAAATAAAGACTTTTGAAATATTCAAGAGTAAAGTAACGTTACATACCTGTGTCTCGTTAATGACAAGGTTGGACTCCTTACAGACTTCCCTAATAGCTGCTGCAAGATCTTCATATTCAATGTCTTTGAACTCCACCCCTGGGAAGACATCCTTTAAGAGAGCGTCAAATCGTATACCATCCGAGAAGGTCAGTTTGGACAAGGTGTTGATCCTCAGTGCCTGTACAACAAGCTTGGCTTCTGTTGCTACATCCACTTTGACTGAAATAATGGATACATCAAGTCATCAACCTAAGATTAAATTGGTGTAGAGTACAATACAAACATGTTAAAAAACTCAAAATAAAGTTAAAAAGTATTTTGTTTTCAGAAACATAATATTCCAAAATATCAAAATCCTCACAATCGTTCCGCCGCCAAGTCATTGAAATACTGTATTATCGCATAATTTCTGCAAAGGAGACATTCATTTTACTAATATATAGCTAATGATGCTTCTACAAGATCTGCCTGGAAAGCAAGGTGTCGTGGGTTCAATCCCCAGGAGGGTGGACTGACCTTTTCACATCAGCCCTTAGCACAGTATTTCATTCTATATTTTCATAAAATTAGTCAATAAGTCAATACAATACCTCCTTCTGCAAGGTTTTTCTTTGCAGTTTGTAGTAGATTACCACATCCTCTGAGGATTGTCTTCAGTGCTCTCAGGCCCCAGTCATAATGCTGCTGTGGGGTCAAAAGCTCCCTGGAATGATGTTATGTTAAATAATATTTCTCTGTCAAGATCTTGTATTACACTATATCAGTAAATAGATCCCTGGAGCAGGGGCAGATCTGGAAATTGGCGAGAGGGAGGAGTCCCAAAAAGTAAAGTAAATGTTGAATAATCTTTTTAGGAAAAAATTGGTAACCTTTATGAAATTTGGTTCAGAGTTCTCCGAGAGTTCAGAGTTCTCCGAGATATTCTATAAATATACTGTATCAGACATTTTGTATACTTTTATCACAGGATTGGACACACGAGAAAATGACTTACTTAGACAAATTGAAGATGGCGACCAATTTCCTGCCGAGACTCTTAGCTTGTTTGAAACCCTCTGAGAAGAGAATCACCTCTCCAATCAATTCATTATCGGGTTTAGACATAGCAACAGGGCGGAACAATTGTTTCAGATTGTCAGGCAGTTTCTGTCGTCCTCCATATCCTTTTCCTGCGGGGTTCATGGTGATGAAAATTCCAGAGTTTGGGTCGATGTTCACCTTTAAAATAGAGAATTTTGTAATGTTTTGTGCATGTTATTTTGTAACAACTGGTTCTCATTTGTTATTACGTTATATCATGGTTAATGGCTCTAAATAGCTCAATGTGAAAGAATATAAACACTAAAAATTAATTGTTATGAAATTCAAATAACTAAATATACACAAGTTTTATCAACGAATTTCAACCTATTTACATCTCTGGCCAAATAATGATTGGGTATTTGGTGCACACAAACACTTTTACATAGACATAATAATTCCATATTATCCTGGCCCTTGGTCAATATCAATCTTGCCCTTGGCATATGTACGCTGTACTTACTGTTCGTCCCAGTAGCTCTGCAGTTGGTGCCCTTTGTTTAATAGCATCCTGGATGACCTGAATCTGCATAGAGACAGCAGAAAGCACAGCTTCCTCAAGACGATTGAACTCATCAAAACAGCCCCAGGCGCCACACTTGACCAGACCAATGAATATCCTCCCCATAGACTTAACATCTATGCCCTGAAATAAATATATACGAGGGCTGGTCAAAAACTTTTATGAGTTATCAAATGGTGACAATTAAAACAGATTTCTGAAATGAAAATAATGTGGCTTCTTGATTCAAATTTATTTTTTGTTACATAATGAACATTTCAACAAATAAATCAATGGGCCATGAAAAAAAAAGATGGGAATATTAAGGGGGTTCCTCTCTCTCTAACCCCAACCCTTTTCCCATTTCCCATTTCCAGTTCTTACCTCGTCACAATTAAACACAAGGACTTGTCTTCCAAAGAGTCCTCCTAGTGCCTTCACAGACTCAGTCTTCCCTGTACCGGCTGGACCATATGGGTTGCCACCAAATCCCATGTGCATACCTGCAGAACAAATCATATTTGCATGTGTGCCAAAACGCTAATGTATCAGGAGGATAATATAAAATATAAATGTTTTAAAAATACCTTGTAGCTGTCATGAGAAAATAGTTTATTAAAAGTGACAAGATAATAGCTTCAAATGTGTCCTGGGAATTGAAAACACAGAATAATATCCTGCCCAATGGTCTGATGTGAAGAAGTCAGTCAGTTTTGAAATAATATCAGAAGAAGTGTATAGCTTTGAAACTTGCAGGACTTATCTAAATCTTCATGTTACATCACTGTTACTCTCACTGTTCTTGTTCCAAGTAAATGTATGGTACACTATTTTATGTTGAAATTTTTTTTTTAAAAAACAGATATTAAAAGAATGAATAAAAATATTGACATTACAAACCTTGCGTCAAAGTGAGGTAGCATTTATCCGTCAATGGGGTGTGTACCAATTTCCCAGCATTCCCTTGGTACTCATAAGTGTAGTCAAATTCAGAGTCCACCATTCTCATTATGCAGGTCTTCTTTGAGCCCAGATAAAACCTGAAATACATTTACAGCCCCGATCACAACATGGTGGTCACACTTTCAGTTTAATATGCAAGCAAAATAGAGGAAAAATAGCGAGATGTCTTGGTTTAAGGGATTATGCCCCCCTTGACACCTCCAGTGAAGAAGATAGGGCAGGTTTCAGGGACTTGACTATGACATGATTTTTTTGATTTTTTGAGATTTTCAAGAAAGAGAATTTGAGAGACATAAGCAGTAGTTTCTGCCAAAAAGCAGTTATTTCTGTAAAGATTCTTCAAATAAGCTAAGAAATAATTGCATACTGTTGAATTCATGGCTATTCATTGTGATGAAAAAATTCAATTATTCATCTGAAAATGCACAACTTGTGATATTTTGAGCATTTGATTCTCACCTGAGTTGTTTCTGCCAAGACCAATCCTCGATGTTCCTACACTTGGTCTCTTGTAACTGTGAGATGACATCTATAGCATGAATGGTATCTAGGATCAATGACTTCAACTTTAGGTCCAGTACATGGGCATCTGCATCTCCTGTAAATGACATGAGAAATAAAGAAGATAAATAGAGGGCAGCACTTTTAATGGGATTCTGGGTATTTAATCCATGTATTTTTCATTGTAATACAACTCCATGCATTGTAATAACGTTAACTTATGAATTGAGAAATGAAGGTAAATAGAGGGATTATTAGTACAACCAGAACAACGGCAACGCCAAAGCGTAGCGAATCCCATCGAACAGAAATGGCTGGCATTTTTACAAACGAAGCGCAAATACCATAAAACAACACACCAGAAAGGCCACCATTTTCAAAATGGTTGCTCACTAGCCAAGTTGTCATCAGAAGAAATAATATGCTTTTAAGTAGCCACCTCTAAAAATTTTTGAAAAATCGCACACATAAAAATGGTGGCCATTTTTCAAAATGGCCGACTACTCCCCAAAGTTTTATTAGACAATGTGCCATGCTTAAAGTATTCACATACCAAATATGAACAAAATCGCTCCACTTCTTTTCGAGTTATAGTAAAATACGTTAAAATGGCGGCCATTTTTCAAAATTGTTTTCAAAATGGCCGCCTTCTACCAAAAGTGTCATAGGACAGTGTGCCATGCTTAAAGTATTCACATACCAAATATGAACAAAATCGCTCCACTACTTTTCGAGTTATAGTAAAATACATTAAAATGGTGGCCATTTTTCAAAATTGTTTTCAAAATGGCCGCCTTCTACCAAAAGTGTCATAGGACAGTGTGCCATGCTTATAGTATTCACATACCAAATATGAACAAAATCGCTCCACTTCTTTTCGAGTTATAGTAAAATACGTTAAAATGGCGGCCATTTTTCAAAATGGCTGCCTTCTACCAAAAGTGTCTTTAGACAGTGTGCAATGCTTATAGTATTCACACACCAAATATGAACAAAATCGCTCCACTATTTTTTGAGTTACAGCAAAAATCGTAAAATGACGAGTAAAGGCCGCCATTTTTCAAGATGGCTGCCATGTGCTTTTTAATATCTACATTTGTAGCATTATTAATGTCCTTTATACTTTTTTTACATTTAAAACATATTGCTATTACAGTTTTACATATTGCACCTAAATTACTGTAAAATCGTCACTAAAATGGCCGCCATTTTGAAATGAGCGGCCATTTTGAAAATCGGCTTTCGAGCAGAACTTCTACCCCCATAGGGTATATGTGTACGAAATATGAACAAAATCGGGCCAACGGTATTTGAGTTATTGCCCGGACGGACAGACGGACGGACGGACGGACGGAGGCGTTCCCTATATCCCTCCGAACTTCGTTCGATGGGATAATAATTAGTACTGGGAGGTTTTGGATACAGGTTTTATCCCAAGGGAAATATGTGTATATCCCGAGGGACCACAGGGACCGAGGGATATACACATATTTCCCGAGGGATAAACCCTGTATCCAAAACCGACCGTACATAACAGATGTATTTCATACCTACTGATGTTCTAGGTACGTCATATACCTTTACTTATAAAGTTCCAAAATTCAAAAATATACTTAAGATACGCATTTTCTTGGTGTTATAAAGTGGTTTTTTAAGTTTCTGAGATTTTCAAACTCATATAACTCATATTTTGAAAAATAAAAATTGAAAAAAAATTTTGAAAAAATGTGAAAAAAAAATTTGAAAAAGAATGTGAAAAAAAATTTTGGAAAAAATGGGAAAAAATTTTTTTGAAAGAAAATTTGAAAAGAATTTAAATAAAAAAAGGTTTGAAAAAAAAATTTTGAAAAAAAAATTCAGGAGCGGGACCAGGATGGATACAGCGTGTATCCATCCTGCCCCGGGCCTTGGCTAGATACAGTATATATTCCCGCTCGTTATGTACCTAGAACCTCAGTAGGTATGAAATACAGTGAATTATAACATACCTATGATGATGTATAGTGCAAAGTGTACACAAGACAGCGGGCCAATATAAGTTTTGAAAAGCCCGCGCCCGCTAACTTTCTGATTGGTCAAGGCGCTGACGTCATAACCAATCAATCGAAGATAAAACTGGGCGAGCAATTTTTCTAAACTCATTTCAATCATTTTCAAATCATTTGTTTGTCAATTCTATAAGAAAACGGTACTCTCTGACCAGTCTACATCATCATAGGTATGTTATAAATTGTTTATGTCACTATCGTGGCACATATGCCCTCGGTTCTCAGAGATCAATGTCCCTCCCAAGGTCGGGCCATATACCACTGAGGTAGTGACATAACCTCTAAATATTGGACCCATAGCCGAAGGCATAACATAACTACAACTCAAATTGCATTTCAATTACTTAAGCTTCTAGTTAAGTGCAGATCATATGTATTTCTTAATAATGAGGATTTATGGATGACTGACATAAACCCCAACCCCCTCTAATGTAGACACGCCCCATACCTGCTCCATTGATATCCACATTAGTATAGGACTCTAGCTGTTGTCCCATCTCGGAGTTGAACCCAAGGAGATTATTCGATCGTATCGCATCCTCGCAGCGCTCGGTGAATTGAATCTGCTCACAAAGGCATAGGATCTGGGAGGGGTACTTGTTGGGGTCCATCCCTCCCTGACCCCCAGACTTAGCGTCTCTCAGGCATTCTACCAGCAGCTGAGTAAGAGTGTCTTTCATTTCTTCAGCCAATCTTGCTAACCATACCTGAATAATCAAAAGCATCGGTTTTATGTTTGTTTTATATTTGCTAACGTTATTTTTTATTTTCTATAGTATGATAATGGGACATCATTTGTCCTCTGGCCTTTATAAATATGAATATGTTTTTTGAAAATGAAATTCATGCATGAAATCTCTTTTTTTATTCTATTGGAGAGGATAAAACTAATTTTTACTATTCTACTATGTTGCCCTTTGCGCTTTCTAATATCTCATTAATATGTAATAAAAAACCTTTGAGGCCTGAAATAGGCCTGAGATTGAAACAGACATAACATTGAAAGAAACATTCTCAAAATTCATTTCGTTCATTGCAAACCTTCAAAGGCACAAGAGGCATGGATTGCACTGAATGGAGGCTAGGAAATTGTGAAAAGAAGTGATGGGATTGAATTACCTCAACTTCTGGAGTGATCTGTACTTGCTTCTTGAGAGGAACAACTTCCCCATCCAGGGACTTCATTGCAATTATATGTTTGCAGCCATCATCAAAATCCACACTGTGAATGCCTGCAACATAATATATTACATATAGGTGAATTATAATACATGTACAACTTCCCCATCCAGGGACTTCATTGCAACCATTGCAGCCATCCTCAAACTCAAGTTAAGTGTTTGAATTAGGAGTAACATGGGGATAAATGGGAGAATAAAAAGTGGGACATATACTGACTTTCCTTGTACAGGAATCAGCCTAGCTAAGAGGCAAAATACAATGCGAGTGTAAATTGTGTGTAATTGAATTGAATGTACATGTTATTGAATATTTACCTGCAAACAGCTTCTTAAGATGTGTTTGAATAACTGCTGGGTTCTGAGATTGTCCAAGAATCTCAAGCAAATCATCGTCACCAATGAAGTAAAATCTGGGGAATGATGACCTTTTTTCCTGCAAAGACATTTACATAAAATATATTGGAAATCATTTTCATGGTTTTATGAGCAAATTATGGGTAAATATACTTGTATTTTACACTGGAGGGTGAAAATTAAGGTTTTGATATAAAACACATTGAATATTTAGTCGCAAAACATTTCAAATCCCCTCACGGGCCTATATGAGCACATACCTCTAAGAATTCATTCAGGGATTTCTGGCAACGTTGGAGCTGGTCTAGCATAGTCACTAGCAGGTTTCTTAGGCCTGTCTTTGCTACGAATGACAAAACACGATTGTCTCTGTTCACATCATTCATTATGGCCCTAAAAGTACAACACAAACAATGCAATACATGTGCAATGCCAATTTTGGTGACCCTAGAAATGGCCAAACCTGAGTCTCAAACCAAGCGATTGGTGAAATTTAAAAAAGACCAAAAAGAATTACAAAATGATATCATGAAAGATGAAACATATAACAGGTAAGACCAGAATCAGTCATCAGGAAAAACAACCCCTAATTTTCAAAAATATGATCTAAAGAAACAATGTCTAACATCCCCTCCCCAACCACTCAGAAATTCATACATGCATATCAAGTTGAAACAAATCTTACCTAAAATCATCATCAACTCGCTTGAACCTTCCTTGTTCCTTTGGAAGGGCCCCTCGGCCAAATATGGGCTCCAAGTAGACCCATTTGCGTTGAATTTGATTGAGATTGTGCAAGAACTCATCCAGATCTGCCAATCGCTGTTCCCATATACTGGCCTTGTCCTCAAAGCTTTTGTAATATGGAGAATCTTTCAAGGATTGAAGCAGACACTGGTTATCTCCAACCTTAATTATAAGTAAGAATTGTATTTAATTTACAGCACCTGAATGATGAGTGGTGTACTTTAATTGGGCACGGTCTAAAGTATGAAAGGCTGAGTGCACTTAGTTTAAAAAAAATTCATTAAAAGAAGCAAGACTATGGGTTCAAGTTCAATAAAATGGTTCCTAATGCTTATTGAAAATTGAGAAAAACAAAAGGATCAAAACATGTTTTTGTTCATTTAATTAGCTCAAATATAGATACACTTATAAATGGTTCAAAGTTACATGCAGCTCTTGCTGTTTAGAGAATCATATCTGCATGTTCAGTAGTTCAATGCAAGGTTTATTTTTAATTCAAAATAAAACCACAAATCCCTACTTGGTTGACGAGATCTTTCCAATCTTTGATGAGCCTTAGGCTTGACTTCTTGCTGTCCTCGTATTCTGTGAGGGCAAACACAGCAGCAGCTCCCCACAGTTCCAGCTCTCTTATAGCTTCACGTATTGTCACCTCACCCTGGGCACGCTGGTTCAGTTCCTAAGAAATATAAATGGTTAACTCATAACAGTCTACATTTGCGTATACTCATAAAACACAGCAGCAGCTCCCCACAGTTCCAGCTCTCTTATAGCTTCACGTATTGTCACCTCACCCTGGGCACGCTGGTTCAGTTCCTAAGAAATATAAATGGTTAACTCATAACAGTCTACATTTGCGTATACTCATAAAACACAGCAGCAGCTCCCCACAGTTCCAGCTCTCTTATAGCTTCACGTATTGTCACCTCACCCTGGGCACGCTGGTTCAGTTCCTAAGAAATATAAATGGTTAACTCATAACAGTCTACATTTGCGTATACTCATAAAACACAGCTGCAGCTCCCCACAGTTCCAGCTCTCTTATAGCTTCACGTATTGTCACTTCTCCCTGGGCACGCTGGTTCAGTTCCTAAGAAATATAAATGGTTAACTCATAACAGTCTACATTTGCGTATACTCATAAAACACAGCAGCAGCTCCCCACAGTTCCAGCTCTCTTATAGCTTCACGTATTGTCACCTCACCCTGGGCACGCTGGTTCAGTTCCTGTTAAATATAAATGGTTAACTCTTATCAGTCTACATTTGCGTATACTCATAAAACATGGCAGTTCAGTTCTTAAGAAATATAAATGGTTAACTCCTCAGTGATACGGGAAGACTGCTAAGATTTGAGCTTCTTTATTTTGTATAAGGCTCAGTTACAAGCTTGACAAAATCTTCATGGTTATTCTGGATTGTATAAGGGACTATTCTATCAGTCTTCTGTTATTATACTTTCAAAACTGGCATTTTTTGTTGTCCACTTAAGAGCAAGTTCATTTTAGTTAGGCTGAATCACTTGAAAAACCCTCCCAATAATTCTTTTTATGATAGAAGCACCAAAATTGGTACAAGTGTAGCTGATTGTAATTGCAAAAAAAATGGCTCGAGGCAGCAAGTGATCCGGAGCCTCATTTTGGAAAAAATTCAAAATGGCCGCCAGTCTGTTTGTGATTTTGTCGATTTCTATTAAAATCTCAAGATCCTCTACCATATTAATAAAAATTGCATAGAAACCTCAAGAAGTGGCTTTGAAATTAATCTTTTTTGATGAACTGACATTTAACTTGAGTTTCAAATGTAAAACGGCGTGAAACAAGGTTCAGTATTATGACCTGTACTATTAAGTTCATAAATGACATATATTGTTATTCATCAAAAATTGTTAACCAAAGACTGAGTACTTACATAATATTGGATAATAAGATCTCTCACTTCTACTGAACAACTTGTATAAGAGAATATATTCAGCCACATATCCAAAATAAGGGGGTTATTGTTACAGTACCAGTTAGATGGTGCTACAATGCGAAAATGTCAATGCTGGGGCAATTTATGTTTGATAAATTGTCACAATTTATGTTTGATAAATTGTCTATGTTTTACATTTTTGATCACCATCTTTCTCAAATCTCAAATATTCTGTCCTTTATTGTTACTCTCACTAATCAGTGCAAAGCCTACTGCACTTACAAAGGTCTGTGCATTTTGCCCAGCCAGCTTTTTTACATAAACAATACTAAGGACGACACCCCTTGCTGCATTGACACTTTATGAGTTCTCTGCATGCTATTGACGTTTGCTGAAGAGTAAACCAAAAAGTGGAATCACGTGATCACCATCATCCTCCTCCAAGCCAAACTTCAAATAATCCTGGACACCACTTGGGCGAGGATCCAGTATTTGGCCTCAAACAATCCCTCCTAACAATCTCTCCTAACAATCTCTCCTAATATGCTGCTCAAAAGCTGCTTTAGTCGGAGGTATCTTGTCAATCTGTCTTCCCTTCTTGGTGAAAAGATATTTTCTGGTTGAGTTAATATCAGTTGTTGAACTTGTCCTGTCATAGAGAACAATGGCAAATATCTAAGCACAAGTGCCAAAGGGAAAGGACCAAAAGTTGAAATGGAACTCGGCAAGAAAAAGCAATCTCTAAGTGCATACCAGTCAAGAAAAGCAAACCCCATATATCCCAAAACCATGATCTAACGTGAAAAGAAACAATGTATAATACCCCCCTTCCCCCCACCATTCAAGAACCGATATCACAATCCAAGACCAGAACACCAAGGGACATTTCATACTTAAGTCATTACAATAAGAAAAAATTAGAAATTGATAGCCAATACTCATAACATTAAAAATAGTTGTAGATACAAGTACTCATACAAGATAGAGCATTCAGTCTCAAATGATGTGGGATAGATAAAATCCAGTCTCCAAGTCCATAGGCATTTCAAAGGGTCAACATCCATTCAAAAAAGCCGTCGCCATAATCCATAAAACACAATAATTCACAATGGTTGTGAAACGTTCCAATAGAAATAGAACTTCTTTTGCTATGTGATGTGGGTTTTGTTTTAAAGCGAGGAATGCTTCTGTTACTTCTGGATATTTATTCCATACTGCAGTACTGTCCAACATTATTTTTTCCATGGCCAAAGAATGACGATGTGCTATCACACCCAGTAAACAGTTACAAATGCAACCCATATGCTAATACCTAGTTGGGCAGAGGCAGCTACAGCAAGGACAACTATATCAGTATCATTGCTTCTGATAAGTATTCTGGCAAACCCTCTTCTAGCCATAAGGGCAATGTGGACAAACATTTTGGTATCTGCTTCTTCATGAGAACATGGCTCCAAGTCATTTGTATCACTAATTGCAGGATTGCAAATCACCTTCTCACCAATGGTGGTCACAATCTGTTTATATGCATCTAATGGAAGACTTGATAGTTTGTAGGCTAAAATACCAAACAACTCTTGCTTGTTGGAGTCATCTCTCAAGTAAGACTGCCAGTTTCTGGGCACAGTCTTACCAAGATAGGCCATCCTTCTGTCACCCTTCCCACACTTGTCTCGTTATCGTCTTCAGGCTCCTTGTCAGGTACTCATCCCAAAAATATATCGAGGCGATCAACATGTTGCAGCTGACCTTGGATGTAGGGAAGGAAAACATCAGTGGCATAATCCTCAAAGGTCTTTGCTGTAGTTAGTTTTAGAAGGTGTACTGAACATGCACCATCTATTATTTCAGGAACAACAACAGGCCTATCTTTTCCCCTAGGGACAATATCCTCCATGCAGTCAAGAAGCTCTGATTTGTCACCATTTCTGAGGACACCATACTTTGCCAGTAAAGGTGGATACTCCTGGTTCTCATGCATGAAAAAGTCATCAAGATCAATGTTTCTTGTCTGGCATGTGATGTATAATTTGGAGAATAAATCACAGTCATTTCTCATTTTCTTGATTTGAGATTTCTGATTTGTTCTTTTGGTTATTTTTTGCTAAACATTGCGATCTTGTGGCGTTTTATGGGTGTATCCAATGGTTCAGTTCTCTCCACAAGACGTTCAGTTGTATACTTAGTGAAGCTTTGGTTGCCAATGTCTTCTATACTTCTGATGGTGTCACTTACTGATACATATAACATCCCTTGTGTCAATAGTAAATACATCTTCACCTGACACAAGGAATGGATTGCCTAGTTTATCAATAGTAGTCACAACAGCAAATACATCATCTCTAAATTTCTGTTGGATGCTTGCTGTTTGCTCGTGGTGGCTAAAGTCTTCGTTGGCTTTCATGTCTCCTATACTTGAGACTTCTTCAAACTCTTTGATGATCTGGGATATTGCAGGACCAGCTATCATCCATCGTTTCAGTGCAGTAGGATTCTCTGTTATTCCTATAGCCCCACCAGAACCCTTAATCAGAGCATTATTTGCTCATGGGCCTGGTCTATAGGGATGGTTGAGAATGACCTAGGTGTCTTCTGAACTGTAAAGAGACCTTCATTGAAACGCTGATACAGGTCAGGGTGAGTTGTCTCCAATTGGACCATGTCCCTTAGGTGTATTGGGAGCCATCTGGAATAGTGTGTATGATCTAATGCAAAAAACCAGGGCATCATCTTGGTCAAAACAGAAATGTAGAGTTTAAAGTCTGCCTCTCTCAGGGATCTAACAAAGATCATAAGCAGCATTTCAAGGCGCTGTGTTATAGCCCAGTATTTGAAATGGGGGAATTGTCTTCCCCTTCCCTTTTCCATTCTTCAAAGGATAGGGGGCACAGTACTGCAAATCCTGTAAAATTGGCCAACATTAATGTCAAACTCAAAAGCCATTAATCACAACATCTGGCTCTGCTGCTGCTAGCAGAAGCCAGCTCTGGCATTAAACCTGGCTCTAAGAATATTCTACTCCCCAACTTTCTCTCTATTTCTCTGAACATTCTAGTCTTATCTGTCAACAAATTAATTAACAGGCCATTACTTTGATATGTTCCACACTTCCTAGAATTACAAAACTCTAAGTAGGTGCTTTAGTTTTAAAGATATAGGTTGTTCAAATTAGGAGGTTTACTTTATATCAGCTGATCACAAGCATGATATTAAAAGTGAAATTTCACATAAAGATCAAAATTTTATTTCAATAAAAGTTACATCATTTTAAAGTGCAAAGAACATGGATTAAAACTTTAACAGGAATATTTCTGACTCAGATCTTAATCAACAGTGAAAGAGCGAGAATCAAAGGAATGTACTTACAGTATACAATAAGCTGGATCTAAACTGTTATAATTAATAGCTATGTATGCTTAAAGTACTTTACAGGACAATGTAATATTTCTTCAAAGCTTTCAAGATTGCATCAATTAACTATTGATTACAAATTATCACAATGGAAAACCATAAAATGTATTTAGATAATACATGTCGAATCTGTGGAGAAAGGGCACAAAAAGGATCGGATATACGCTATAAGAAAAAGCCATTCTATTGTGAACGATTCCAAATAATGATGTTAGAATATTATGAAATTGATATAAGTAAAGATGTTGGTGACATACACCCCAAAAAAATATGTCAAACATGTTATAAGAGAATGTGCAATGCCCATAGATCAAAAAACAAAAAGTCATTTAAACTCTTTAACTTCAAAGAACATACTCGAAGAAGTTGTAGCCTTTGTATTAAGTATGAGGATAGGAAAATTGCAGGAAGACCAAAAAAGAGTAAAGGTCTTGATACTCAAACAGATGAAATTCAGCATAATGATGGCAGTTCAATAACATCAATGGATACCACACCTGAGATTGTACTCCATACAAGTAAACATAATGATGACAGTTCAATAACATCAATGGATACCACACCTGAGATTGTACTCCATACAAGTAAACATAATGATGACAGCTCAATAACATCAATTGATACCACACCTGAGATTGTAATCCATACAAGTAAACATAATGATGACAGTTCAATAACATCAAGGGTTACCACACCTGAGACTGTACTACGTATGAGTAAACATAATGATGACAGTTCAATAACATCAATGGATACCACACCTGAAATTGTACTCCATACAAGTAAACATAATGATGACAGTTCAATAACATCAATGGATACCACACCTGAGATTGTACCCCATACAAGTAAACATAATGATGACAGTTCAATAACATCAATGGATACCACACCTGAGATTGTACCCCATACAAGTAAACATAATGATGACAGTTCAATAACATCAATGGATACCACACCTGAGATTGTACTCCATACAAGTACACCTAAGGAACAAAATCAAGTTCAAATGAAGGACTGTGCTACTTCTCCAATTACACTAACTACACCTCACAAGACATCTGCTGCCGATATCATTTCTAGAAAAGTTACATCTCCAACATCGCGGATCGATGAACAGGTGGGATTAAATGTTATCAGGAGGAAGCTTAATATGTCGTCGTCTGATACAATTTCATTTCAAAACACAAAAGGTCGACCCGTGGTTCTAAAAAAACTTGTAATGCCCACAAAAGAAAGTTGTGTAGCAGGACCTTCATCTTTAAAGAAAAGAAATAAAGCAATTAATGATGTATCTTCTAAGATGTCAGGTACCTCATCATTCCTCAAACAAAGAAAAAGCTCTACATCAGAGAAAATAGTGATTGACAGCGAACCCTCATTAGCCATGAAAACACTTTTAAATATGTCTTGGACAAAATATGATGAAGGTAGAGACATGTTGAAAGATCGAGGGGTGCACCTTAAGTCTCAATCCACATTGAGGAAAGAACGAAAAAAACTCTTAACTCCCAATATAAAAAATACCACAATAAATGCGAGTGTCAAAGCTGAGGGATCAGCATCAAGCATAAAGGGTTACAAAAATCAGGAGGAAGTTGTATCGCATATTGACGATCTACCATCATTTGTATCTAATCTATTAGATGAGTATGACGCAACTGACAAATTGACAAGGTCTTTTCAAGATGATGAGCAATGGCTAAAAATTGGTAAGTACAATAGTTGAATAATTGAGTTTTTTTGAAAATATTAATCAACTGAATAATTGATTATTAATTATTGTTACAGTGATACAAAATTAGTTCGAATTTCCACCATAATAGATTATTTGATAAATGGTTTTAAATCCTTCCTCTTCAGGCGGGGATCATGGACGGGGAACATTTAAACTGTGCTTGCAGTCATGCAATGTTGAAAAACCGAACGCCAAACAAAACACAATAATATTTGCCATTACAGAAGCTAAGGACAGTATTCACTCAAACATTGTAAAATTGAATGACATAATTAGTGAAGACATCTTCAACCTTCAGCTTTTGACTTGGAGAGACAGGCCCGTTAGAGTATATGTTTATGGAGATTATGCTTTTTTGGCAACGATATATGGTATTTCTGGAGCACAAGGGAAATACCCGTGTTTGTGGTGCACGATCCGAAAAGATGATCTTGATATTCCCAGTCACCTGAGATCATCACGTGAAAGGACATTAAAATCGCTATGTGATGATCATACAAAGTTCAAAAACGAAGGTAAAGGAGTCCTGTCAAATGCGTCAAGTTACAACAATGTGATTCATAAACCTTTGTGGCCTATAGAAATATCTCATGTCTGTCCTCCCTACCTCCATATATTACTCGGCATTGTAAAGGTACATCACGATATGCTTGAACGTGAATTGCATAAGATAGATCTACGTATTGCTAAACTGATGGCCAGAAAGAGTAGCCCATTAGGAGAGACACTTTATGATCAATATGTTAAATCCCTCAGAAATAGAATGATCATACTGAGCAAAACAGGACATCTTGAAAATGAGATTCAATTCATGGAAACTGAAAATGAAAAATTGAAGGCAGGTGCAACATTAGCAAGTTTCCACAAGAAACTGAGGAAACTGGAGACCAAACTCGATGTAAAATCTGGACCCATGGTAGAGCACCTAAATCAAGTTATTCTCAAGAAACAAAACATAATTCAGACAGATTACCACAGCAGGCAATTCACTGGTAATCATTGCCACAGATACATCAAAAAGAAAGTGAGGAAGGAAATTAGACACGGCCTGAATCAAAAAGTTAAAGAGTTAACAAAAAATCCCAAAATTCATGAAACCGTGAACACTATTGGACATACATTTGGAACCCTCAATCGGCTGTACTTCAACATTCACAAAGCTGTTAGCCATATGCTACCTATACCTGTAACAGAAATACCAGGAATAGAGACAAATATTGAGTTGTACATGCAATTCTTCCGAGATAACTGCAATAGAAAAACTACTCCAAAAATGCACTTTCTGGAAGACCATGTAGTCCCTTGGATTCAGAAGTGGGGCTATGGACTTGGTCTTCATGGAGAAAGTGGGTGCGAGAGTATCCATCATGAAATCAACAAGATGACAAATTTCAAGTCTGTCATTGACAAAAAAGTGAAATACATGGGGATTATGAAAGAGCATCACCTGTCTGTTAAGCCAAACTTGCAAAAATATTGCAAAGCAAAAACAAAAAAATCAAAATTATCAAAACTACTCAACAAGTAGTTATTAAAAACGCAATAGTGACAGAGCATGGAAAAGAAATATTTAGAGATACAATGCTACAAATATACACTATAGTGACAAAATAATTCAAGAACAATAATCATGCATATACCATATATCTGATAGTATGTCTCTGAGTGTATGGACTCTTGATTGAATGCATAGCTAAACAGACTGTAAGTACAGCTTTTGACTTTTTAGTGACTTTTTACTTGTTTTTGGAAATTAATTAAAATAGTTATAGGGGTTAGTAAGACATGAGATGAATTGTAAATGGTAGATTTCTCTATTCCGAATAATTCTGTATTTTTTCATAATATATAAATTCTGATCAAGATATGATTTTTTACTTTAAAAAACATAAGCATACTTCTGAATTGGCCTATATTCACAAACACTGTGCATTTGACCATCAATGGAATGTTCCTATTTATTCACATATTACAAAAGGGTTCTCTGTGAATTTTATACCATTGTGAAGAGAATTAATTTTATGTTAAATATATATAACTTTTAAAATGATTTGTTGTTCAAGCACATCAAAATAAGGTAAAGTTGTGAGGCGGTTTAATTCCAAAAGTCAGCTCCTAGCATAACTGATTTTAATGCTATGGTATCAAGTTAAGCCAGTGTTAGCAGTTAAATCTAAGCGCGCTATCCTGATATGTGGTAATTAATCATTGTAGCAAGCCTGAGATCATGACATTAATGTTAACATAGGCTACAGTACTGTGGGGGGCTACATCACTGAGTTCGGCAACAGCTAGGTATATGTTGAAAGCTTTCTTCATTAGGATGTGGAGTGCTGCCAACGTAATTTGACGTGCTCTTCGAGTCTTGGTTATATGGCTTCCTTTTAGGAAGGACTCTGCAGTACCAACTGATGCTGTATTTGACTGAGCAATTACATTTACCCAACCGCTGTCTGTCAGCCAATCACCAATCACCTTCTGGAATGCCATTTCTATATGGAGACCTCCAAACATGATCAAGTATTTATCTTCCCCATGTGTATCAGGGTATATCTATTGAATGGTTTTCAGGGAAGCAAACAATGGTTGGTCAGCCGCAAGAACTGGTATTTGACCAGGATTTACTATATGTATGTCATGTTTGACTATGTACATACCATGTTTTAACATGGCTAGAGATTTTTTCCAAAAGAAAATATATTTAAAATCCCTTCAGTGCAGAGTCTATCTTGCATTTATTCTCAATCATATGTGTGACTCTCATATTGATATGTATAATTATGAGTAATTCAATAAAAGCTTATAAAATAGTACAAGGCTTAATACTGAGCCTTGCTGAACACCCGTTTTAATGGTTAAATATATTGTAAAGTAGTTCCTATATCACAAGCAACTGTCTGGAATTCACTTAAACAAATACAATTGGTTTAGAGCTAAAATACAACACTAATTCAAATTTCTTAAAAATCTATATGTATTGGCGGCCATCTTGGATTTTTCTAGAACGAGGCTCCGGATCTCTTGCTGCCTCGAGCCAATTTTTTTCAATTGCCTTCAATTACACTTGTACCAATTTTGGTGCTTCTATCATAAAAAGAATTATCGTAAGGTGATTAGGCTTAGCTATTTGAAATGCATGTTATTTAAAAACAGCAGACAGCAGGTCCTGTCAAGTGAAATAGTCTTAAACATTGGAAAATATTTATATATAATCCAAAATATCTTTACAATTTGAGGAATTATGGTAAATGAAAACACAGAAAGAAATCCTGTGCTAATCGCTGATGTGAAGTCAGTCCACCCCAGTGGGGATCAGACCCGTGGAGACCCTTGTGGGTTTAATCATATTAACTCACCTTTAATGCATCTGCATTTTTTATGATCTCATCCGAGCATCCCAAAATGTCACCAAAAGTCAGTTTCTCAAGTGTAGTGCCTCGAGGCAGACGGACCAATCGGAACAGCTCTAGCCAGTGATCCTGGGAGAGAGGCTCTCCACGTACCCATTTCAACACTGGCAAGACATGCTACAAAAGAAATCGAAACAATTCAAGAAAATGGTTTCCATAGAACGACAATATCTAATTTTCTTGCGTGATTCTATTAATCAATATGAAACTGTTTTTTTTCCATTTAATTCTCTCATAAAGGTTCTATGAAAATGCAATAGCTAATTTTCTTCAATGATTTCTATTCAATATAGTGTTACACACTTTTGTTTATTCCTTTTTAAAACCTCTCTTTCCAACTCCATTTTATAACAAGACCCCTTGTATCAACAAAACCTCCCTTTAAAACTCCAATTTAAAACAAGACCCCTTCCCCTTGTATCAACAAAACTGTTTCTCATTATTTACTGTATTCATATGAAAATAGTCCAATCTCTTCATATAGGGTGACATGGTGAGCAGCATTTCTGGAATGTTTTGAGAAAAGAACATGCAGTGAGATATAACTGACTTACCTTGTAAGTATCAATGTCTTTCTGCAGCCTCACTGTCATTGTAGTTGTGTCTCCAGTCTTCAACTTCTCGTACCACTGACCAAGAAACTCTTCAAACATGTAGGACTTACCCCTGTAAATATGAGAGCCATTGTAAAATACATGCATTATCATAAACTATATTGGAGATCATTTTGAGAACATGGAAAGTAATGGAAAACTATGTACTCAGAAAAGAGATATCTTAAGACATTTTGATTTTTGAATTCTTACAAATACAGGGGCAAGAAATTAAAAAAGAGCCAAATTGAAGATAATGATGCACTTCTATCAGGCAGCATACATTTGAACAGTTTTAGCGTAAAATTAAGTCTAAATATATTTTCTGTAAATGTTTGTCAAGACAAGGCAACTTAGTGACTGCCTAATAACTGCTAAATCTGTATATAGCACGTATATAGCAGGTTCATAAATTCACATTTTAAATGGAAAAGTAAAGTCTTAAATATTTTCACCTGAATGAGATCCAGTCCTCTTTGGCCAGCTCCTGTAGACCATTGTTAAACTCTTCGAACAGTCCCCACATAGACTCATACTTCGTAAGGTCTTCACGCACCTCATCTGCTACGGGGAACTCTGGGACGTCAAGCTCAAAATGTGCGCAATCAGATCTACAATGAAATCAAATGGTTGCTTTACAACAATTTGGTTGTGTAATTTGTGTTCAACCCCTGATAGGTAGGCAAAATTGGAAGGGAATAGAAAATGCAGCCTGATTGGTAAAAATGATAAACTTTGCGAACCCATCTTTATGACAATAGACAAAATGAGTGAAATCAACAGACAGGAATATTGTAAATTATAATTCTATTGTAGAAACTTCAGGAAGTTTGGTTTTAACAATTGGGGAAAATGGCCTGTCATCTATTGCTAGCAAAATCCCTGGATTATCAAATACCCATGTAATTTATTATGATTTTAACAAATATTAACATGATCCAAAATCATCAGCATAATCCAAAACAGCCTTACACAAGTTTCTCACGATTAGCGTCAATTTCTTCAAACTCTTGTTTCCGTTCACGAATAGATGTCACTGCCTTCATTGCAGTTTCTCTATCGCCATCTAGTGAATCATTTCCTGGTTTCAACTGGTGCCATCTGGCCGCAAACTTCTCAATTTCTTGCTCAAAGGCTTTCACTCGTGACTGGACATTACTTTTCATAACATCAACCTACAAAGGAAATACATTGGATTACATTAAAATTGGTTTTATATGTTATATATCAATTACTAAACTTATAACAAATCTTCAGGAATCAAGTATTAAAAACACAAAAGAGTGATTTGCAAACATTAAGAATTATTATTGGACTTAGCTTGTGTGTTTTCAGATAAACATGCATCATACTATGAATCTATGATTTCAGATATATTTAGGCAAAATTAATCTGATATTCGAAATGTAAAGTGTCTCCGTTTATTTGACTTTTAAGACCTTGCATCATACAGAAAGAAATTTGGGTATTTTTGATATAAAAATTGTCAACATAGGTTATCAATGGATGGGCCAAACTATAATAATGTTGGGGATTCTAATTGAAAATACCTGTTCTTTGACCATCAGTTGATGGCTCTCCATCATAAGTTCAAACTTATCCCAGCGTCCCCGGAGTGTTGTCAAAGTATCAACACCACCTCCTGCCACGGATCTTAGAAGCTTGTTCTTCGTCTCGGCTTTTTCAAAAAGAGGCTGTACCTGAAAGAATCAAGGCACAATCGGTTGTAATTTTTGGCTGTGGGATGGGAATTTCCTTTTCACATTTTTCAGATTTTCGTTTCAAACTTCTAAATACTTCTTTAATATTTGGCTCAAACTTCAAATTTTACATAAAAACACTTGTGTATTGACCCTACCTCTGATTTGGTTTTGCCAAACTCTTGGTGTTTAGCATTAGCCTCCCCAATCTCCTCAACAGTCTGAGGCCTTGCACTAAGAGTCTCCATGGCACCATTTAGGAAGGTGTCTATTGCCCCAAGGTCAGTTGTGATGGACTTGCGTAAAGCATTCAGGAGTGAGTCAAACAGTCTCTGGATATGGTCATCTACAACTGCTTTAACAGGGTTGCAACTCACTGTGATACAGTCAACCTTGATTTGGCTGGAAATGAGATAAGATTGCATAAATATACAATTAGGCATTGAGGAGTGAGTCAAACAGTCTCTGGATGTGGTCATCTACAGTCAACCTTGATTTGGCTGGAAATGAGATAACATTAGAGATGAGATGCAAAATGCAATATAATCTAAAGATTTACCTTCCAGTTATCTAAAAATCTGTTTAAAACTATACCATTGGATTTCTATGGGAATTCCGAAGAGAATATTCTAAGGATTAATGTAGGTGTGAGCATTACATAATTTGAGAAATTATTAGCATAAATGAAATCTATTTAAAACAGAATTCATCTTATTGAAAAGATGATTCCAAGCCCTCTGAAGTTTGAAAAATGAGAAATATTTTTGGATTATATGGTGTAATCTTATAGTCAATAAAAGTTTTAAAAGTGTATTCATGTTTTTTTAGATGAAAACCATAAGCGAAATGCATGAAAAAACTGCCCCGATTCATTCTTCATACAACTAGCGGTCCTCTGAACAAAATCCATGGACTGGTATTTCAGTTATTATCTGGACACACTAATGAAAAGACGGATGGCTTCACTGTATCACAAAAATGTTCATTCATGGGAATTCTAATAATTGCTACTGAATAATATTCTGGTTTGAAAAAGTCACTATACCCCAGTGGGACTAATTGTACTGCTGAATGGAAAGATTAAGCGAATACTAATTGTATAATGATGTTGATTTTGCATCGACACAATATCCTTTCTCTTTCAATAATTAATCACTTAAAAAGAGTCCAATAATATTTGTTCAACATTCATTATTTACAAAGCGGCTATTCAGGAAAAGCATTAAAAAGATCACATAAATTCACATAATATAGTGGATTAGTGGAAGCAATAGTCTGAAACTGAATTTTCAAATTTTATTGTAAATACAGTGTGCTGATATGTCTAATCAACTTTTGTTGTGATTGTTCGTTAGTTGAAGTTTGTTAGCAAAAACAGTACAAATATAAGAGAAACACAGCATTCACTCTCACAATGTGGATGGTTGTCTTAGTAACCATTGGCAGATACATTCACAAAGTTTTAGGATAAACTCCGAGATGGAAAATGTAACATTTAACCTCAGCATGGACAAAATTAACAATTTTGGAAATGATAGAGATATAAGTTTCACAAATATTTCAGTCACACTCTTTAACAGCAATTTTCTGAAGATGACAAATGCTGTTCTTTATTCCGTTTTTCAACTGTTGTTGCCTAATATTGTGGCAGGACTTGGACTAATAGGGAACCTACTGTCATTCTTGGTGCTTTCAAAGGAGAAAGTTTCAAACACAAGAATATTTCTTCTAAAGACGCTAACTATAACAGACTCAACTTTTCTCCTACTGACCATTCCTTTTTCTGTGAATGGCAGGCACCAAATTGGGGATATAACCTTTAACGTGGACATATCTGATTTTATTTATTTATTACTACCGAGTTTATCTGCAGCATCTACTCTCACAACTTGGATGGTTGTCTTAGTAACCATTGACAGATACATGCACATAACAAAGCCAATCCGTGTAAAGACACTGTTAACTGTGAAACGAATGAAATGGACTGTAGGGTGCCTCGTAGTAGGAGCATGCCTCTACAATGTACCTAGATATTTTGAATGGCATCATGGTGATGGTACTTGCTTATTAAGTTGTAATCCAAGCTATAACCTTATATATAATGTGATTTTAAATGCAACCTTAAGGTACTTTGGACCAGTTTTCATAGTTTCTATTCTTAATGTGAGATTAGTTAAGGCCATCCAAAACTCCCAATCAAAACTTAAGCAGATGACATGTAAAGAAATTGAGGAAAGAAATCATGGCATTACAATGATTGCAATTGTGTCAGTATTTATGATATGTTCAATATCAAGTTTGGTGACTGAAGTCACAAACATGCTATCGATGTATAATATTATTTCACTGCCAATTTTCAAACAAATTATGATGGACACTGTCTCCAATTTTTTTCTTGTATGCAATTCATCGTTTAATTTTGTAATATACTTCATGATAGGAAAATCGTTTAGGAAGAAGTTAAAACAATTATTTAAGGGAAAGAATAACAATACACCAATTCACTAATGAGTTAGCAATTCATGATTACACTAATTTAAATAATAGTAATTCACAAATGGAAAAACAATTCACAGATGGGATACCAATTCACAAATGGAGTAACAATTCATGATTGGAATAACAATTCACAGATGGAATACCAATTCACAAATGGAATAACAATTTACAAATGGAATAACAATGCACAGTTGAATAACAATTCACAAATGGAATAACAATTCACAAATGGAATAACAATTCACAGATGGAATACCAATTCACAAATGGAATAACAATTCACAAATGGAATACCAATTCACAGATGGAATACCAATTCACAAATGGAATAACAATTCACGATTGGAATAACAATTCACAGATGAAATACCAATTCACAAATGGAATAACAATTCACGATTGGAATGACAATTCACAGATGGAATACCAATTCACAAATGGAAATAACAATTCACGATTGGAATAACAATTCACAAATGGAAATAACAATTAGCAAATGGAATAACAATTCACAAATGGAATAACAATTCACAGACGGAATACCAATTCACAAATGGAATAACAATTCACGATTGGAATAACAATTCACAGATGGAATACCAATTCACAAATGGAATAACAATTCATGATTGGAATAATAATTCACAGATGAAATACCAATTCACAAATGGAATAACAATTCACGATTGGAATAACAATTCACAAATGGAAATAACAATTAACAAATGGAATAACAATTCACAAATGGAATAAAAATGCACAATTGGAATAACAATTTACAAATGGAATAACAATGCACAATTGGAAAAACAATTCATAAATGGAATAACAATTCACGATTGGAATAACAATTCACAAATGGAATAACAATTCACGATTGGAATAACAATTTTCAAATGGAATAACAATGCACAATTGAAATTACAATTTACAAATGGAATAACAATTCACAAATGGAATAAAAATGCACAATTGGAATAACAATTTACAAATGGAATAACAATGCACAATTGGAAAAACAATTCATAAATGGAATAACAATTCACGATTGGAATAACAATTCACAAATGGAATAACAATTCACGATTGGAATAACAATTTTCAAATGGAATAACAATGCACAATTGGAATAACAATTCACAAATGGAATAACAATTCACAAATGGAATAACAATGCACAATTGAATAACAATTTACAGATGGAATAACAATTTACAAATGGAATAACAATTCACAAATAGAATAACAATTTACAAATGGAATAACAATGCACAATTGAATAACAATTCACAAATGGAATAACAATTCACGATTGGAATAACAAATTACGAATGGAATAACAATTCACAATTGACCTGCGATCAGAATTCAAGTATTTTGTTTGTGGATACTGTTGTCATGTATTTCGTCTTATTGGTATGACGTCATATAAAAATGATATTAGACATGATGGAGGGACAAAATGGAGGACACATGGCAGTTTTGAGCTGAAAATATTATCGTTTCTTTTATGAAAGCAATGGGTCGGATATTTACCAGGTATGCCGATTTGACTAGATCGTGAGTTTATCTTTATATGTGTGAAGTTTCGGTGAAATTCAAACTAAACATTGATGCCTATAAGTGCCCCCCATTTTTATCAAAATCGGGGGGCGCTTAACTGCTATCTAAATCATGTCAGTAGGATCTAAGACTTGGCATGTGCCTAGAATGAATGTTGATCTAGTCAAATCGAACACTTTTGTGAAAAATAAATCAATAAAGCACGAAATATAGAAGATAATCTCTCAAAATCAAACATCTAAAGATGAGTGGCCTAATTGTGATGTCACTACAAGATAGAATCCATCCAGTGATCGCAAATCATCAATTGAATAACAATTCACAAATGGAATAACAACTGATGAATATCATTGTATAATATATTCCAAATGGAGCAATAAGGTATTAATAATATAATAAACATAATAAATTGCTTAAAATACAAGTTTTTTCATTCCCCTTAAATGTGGCCCAAAGCACAGCCACTTACACATGTACTGTTGTAATCTTTGTACAATGAATCAATAACTGAATAAAAAAATCCACTTAATATTATACATGTACAAGGTTTCAAAAACAATGGTGCTCTCTAATGTAGAAAAAGATCTTAATGATGTAGAATGAATTTTGAATGATGTCCCTAAGATTATTTGCATTCAACAATAAGTGTTTTACAGTGATAACACATAACTGCTCCAAATTAGAAAACAGCAACTCCATGGAGTAGTAGATCTCACTGAACAAAACATATAACTCTTTGTCATGCAGTACTCAGTTGCCAGGCATTAGCATATAAAATTGGAACCAAATCCATCAACTATAGTATTTGAGTTATCAAAGGTTGATTTTTATGAAAAATGGTGACTGTGCAGTGAGTATTTTAAATTAAGTAGCCATATTCCTACTCCAGCAGAGATCCTACAGTCAATATGGTACAACGAAAATGGGACTTCTGCGCATGTTAAGATTTTTCGTCAAAACTCAACTTTTGTTCAAGTTGATACGATTGTCTTTCGAACTAGAGACTTACCTCATTCAAAAGATCATAAAAGACTTTATCTATACTGAAAATCTTAGATCCAAACATAGTAGAATACGCCGTCAGTCCGCATTTGATTTTTTGAAGTGAGTTTCGTAGATCGTCAGATTTCTCCGACTGATATCGGGTTATCTCAAACTGGTTCGTTTATAAATACGAATTTCTTTACCGTTGTAAGGCGCATGCGCAAAATTGATTTATAAACCTTATTGGTTGATGGTTTTTCTCCTGCGCATGCGTGAAGTCTGATGAACACTTATGACGAAGACCGGAGCAAACATTACTAGCTCTCAAACGAAATTCCAAGATTCAGGTCATTTCGCCGTGTTTGCTAAGCGTGTATACGTGAATGACAAGCTGTTTTGAGTAGATCGGGTACCTGTTTTAGACACAACATTGATTTAGCTTGACATTGATGTGCACATTGGTACTTTTGAGCATGTTAATACAAGTTTTTACACGCTTAGCACGAGACGGGTTTTCGAAAAATCTGTTATCTGATTCACTCGATTATCGTATGGATATGTATTTCTGCTGACATTTCAACACCACATCACATAGAATTACGATGCAGAATGATAATAAAACACAAAACAACTACTAAATTCCACTTGTTATTTCACAGGAGCTAAAAATGCAAACTGCCTAGATTCTTTGTAAGGGTCGTCAGACATCGGATTGGCCGCCATATTTGAAATGAAAATATCACTAAATAGAGGTCTGCGCATGCCTCAACATTTCGACTGCCTAGCAAATGCCATAAGGTCAAACAGAGGTCACATGATTCATGATGATGTCAGAGGTCAAGAAGTAACAACTGAGTAATTCATTTACCAAAATTTTCACAATGAGGATCTCCCAACCAGATCAAAATCTCCTCAGGGCCCATCAATAAATCACTAAAAACATCTTACCTTGGTAGTTTCTCAGCATCTCTACCCCTGGCTTTGAGTGCCTTGAAATTCCTCTCCCAGTCTTGCAGTGAGTGTAGTTGACTCTCAACATATTCATCTAAGTCCAGTGCCCCTAACACAACCCAGTCCTGTAGTGTTAAAGCATATACTTATAACATGTGGAACCTAGTCTTAAAGATTCAGATTTACTCCCTGGTAAGAATGGAATTTAGGATTAATTGTCATCAGTTTTCCAAAATAATCAAGGAACATCCACAGGAATTTGTCCAAAACCTTATCTTTATGACACATCCACCCAAATACAAGCAAGTTGATCCAATCAAGTAAGGGATGAGACATGTAAAATATGGGGTTTATACTTTCCTAGTTATATTTGATAAAGCATTTACACTTTTTGTGAGCGTAACGAATATCTAACAAATTTCCTGACTCATCTTTTCAGTTTAATTCCTAATGATTTACCTTGAACTTTTCTTGGACTGCGGACAGTCTACTAAACAGGAAGTCAGCCTTCTTGTAACATGTGATGAATCCTGCTGAATTGCGATCGATGATAGCGGGAAATATGAGATTTTCTGTGGAGTCACTCACACCTTTGAAATGGTTTGGAATACTGATGAATTTCTTCATCTCTCTGAAGTACTTGGCTTTGACTTCTTCCAGTGCAGGCCTGAACTGAAGTCTCTGCTGCCTGAAGATGAAATAGATTTCATGTATATTTGTACAAGGATTTTCATTGGTTGATACACATGCAAGGTACTGTAGATTGGGTTAATCTGGCGCCTGCTTTAATTTGGCGAAATTGAAAAATTAAATAGCCGCCAATATACCAAAAATTACAAAATCGCCAAATTAAGTAGCGCCAAATTAACCCAATCTACAGTAATACTGTGACAATAAACACCTACCGATGCTTACAAAACTGTAACAACTTGTTACAGATGTGTCAGTTCTTGATAGTGACATAAAATACCATTTCATTATTTTATCACGAAAAGAATTCACTCTTATTTTTCAAACTGAGTGTCACTGTTTCCAAAAATTATATGACAAAATAAGGAAATAAATACACATGGACCATTTCATTTTTCTTTAATACTCACAATTAATGCCAACAGTTCAAAATAGTATTAAATTCTTTTTTCAATAATTGCAGGGAGAAGAAAAAAGAAAAAAAATTAAATATGGACTCAAGAGTGAAGTGAGTGGTGGCAGGGAAACCTACACATTTGCACATTTTTCTAAAAATGATGCAGTGAGCTTGAGAATTTTCAAATTAGTGGATTTAGTTAAGTTTGAATATCCATAAAGAAATAATTCTACTTTGTCCCTCTTGTGTTTGAATTGAGAATAACCAAAATTAAGAAAAGCTAAATTGTTTTCCAACTCTTCTATTGTATTAAATTGGACTGAATATATATACAACATACCCTCACCCTCTCTTATTAAAAATTCATGAAAAATTTATTGTTCAATATACATGTACCTTATTATAAGAAAGAAGGACTTGGCCTAACTTGAAACAAGGTCTACAGAAAACACCTATACCTGTAAGTTAGTTCAACCTTGATTTCAGGTAAATTCTCATTAAGGGCCTCTAGTCCCATCTGGTACTGGTGCTCTAATGCCTTATACAGCTGTCTGTCCCAGTGAGCCTTCCAAGGTTTCATATTACTTGCAGAGAACCCCTGCAAGAGAGATAAAATCTTAAAGCAACATTTCATCATCATCTGAATGTCTATTAAAAAAACATTCAAAAAGTGGCTGTCGGGGTCTTTTTACAAAATTACACATATTCACACGTTTGTTGCCTAAGCTTTCCACAAGCCTGAATATCAACTCTTAACAACATTAAATCTGAAAAAAAATATTTTCATTTTAATGTTCTCTCTGTAAACCACATACCTGAGTGACAAGGTTCGCCATGAGCTGTCTTATCTCCATCAAGATGTCCTTCCAGCGAGACTGTTGCCGCAAAAGATCTATTCCTATTAGACTTGAAACCTGAAATTGTTGACAACACTTTTTGAGTCATGTATCTTATTTTCAGTAGTTGTAGGTGTTGGTAGAGTTCAAGAAATTACAAAACATTTCTGTCACTTGGGTAAGATAATTTCTGAATTTCAAGAATTCACAAAACTTTTTCTAAATTACATAATATCTGGAATTTAAGTTGAGTTAAGGTCTCATGGAAGTTAACAAGAAATGACAAAACAAAAAATGACAAAGCCATGCTGGATTTTGAAAATTTTTTGAACCAAGATAACAGAGTTCTGTTTGGACCTCCAGTCAGTTTAACTAGTTCCACATATCATTTACATGACTGGCAACACAATTGAAATGGTCAGAATGACCATAAACATGATAAAATAACCTTTTCAGCCCTTTGAAAATGTGACTGAAAAATAGCTAAAAGTAGGTGCTCAGGAAAGGTCAATCAACAGAATCTTTTGATTTTTTCAGAAAATGTGTCCAATATATTGCTCTAAATGACACAATCTTTGAAATTTAAAAAAATTGTCTGAAACAATAATGGCTGTTGTAAAAAGGAAAATAGATCGATTTTCAATTCAGTTTTTTTAAATTTTTTCTTTTTCTAAGAATGATATCAAATTTGTTTAAATTGTATCATTTAGAGCAATATATTGGGCACATTTTCTGAAAAAGTCAAAAGATTCTGTTCAGTGACCTTTCCTGAGCACAGACTCTTAGCTATTTTTTAGTCACATTTTCAGAGGGCTGAAAAGGTTATTCTATCATGTTTATGGTCATTCTGACCATTTCAATTGTGTTCCCGGTCATGTAAATGATATGTGGAACTAGTTAAACTGACTGGAGGTCCAAACAGAACTCTGTTATCTTGGTTCAAAAAATTTTCAAAATCCAGCATGGCTTTGTCATTTTTTGTTTTGTCATTTCCTGTTAACTTCCATGAGACCTTAAATTAATTTTCAGGCTCATCATATCGAGTTTGATTTAGGTGTTAGCATGTACTTCAGTGCTTTCAGTAGGTTTGTCCAAGGGTGTGTCCCTGGGACGGATTGATTTTCAAAAAGCACTGAGTCTGTACCATGTTTCGACGCTATTGTTAATGAAACAAATGTTGTTCACATAATCGATGCTTTACCTTGTCTGCCACTATGTGGTGGCTCTTCCTTAGTCGTCTATTCTCTGATGTCAGCCTGTCTGCAGCTGCTTGGAGCTTCTGGATGTAGTTTTCCAACTCATCTGGGTTATCCCATGTCACCTGTACACCATCCCCTTTAGCTTTTGTACCTAACATAGAGCACAATGTGTTCAAACCTGCTTTGTTCTTAATTTAGTTAAACACTTCAGGCCCGTAGCCAGGATTTGCCAAGTTGGGGTTCACTTTTTGAAAAATTCCAGGGGGGTTCACTTGTGACAATTTTGGTCCAAAAATGGCCAAAATCACTTCAAAAGTGCTCAGAATGGTGAAAAACTGCATGATTTTGAAAGATTTTTGTCCAGGGGGGTTTTGCTCCAACCAATCGAACCCCCCATGGCTATGGGCCTGCTCTGAGTGGAAATAATCGGTTGATCTGTTGAATAATTTGAGGGGACTTAGGGAGGCGGACAAAAATATAATTTCAGCCCCAATTTTACCAAAACAGACAAAATGCATTATAATTATATTCATACAATCATTTAAATGTGTGGATAAGTTGTTATTAGATACCTGATTTTGGATTCTTGATTAGTTTCTCAAAGGCCAGTGCAGAGTCTAACATCATTGCTTGTTGACTTGGGATCATCTGCTGGTCTATGGTGTTGTAGAAGTGGGCAACCTAATGAGTACAATGTAAGGAAGTGGTTTGGGTTTGTTTACAACTGTACAACACAGCGTGAACAAAGTAGAGTTTTTACCAAGAAAAAAAACAAGAAATTAATATGGCAGAACATCACCACCTGGAAAGTTATTGCAAATGCTTGCAAAAATGTAACAATATGTTATAGATTGCTGAATGCTGAACACTTGTTACAAAAATGTTGGCTATAAGAATATGTTACTGCTACAGAAAATGTGTGTTAAATGTAGCTAAGTGTACCAAAAAAACCTGCTGGACAAAAAATCTAGAGTATACAATTTTAAATATCAATGCAATTTATATTATACTAATTCATTTATTTAAGTGTTACAAAATTTCCAACAAACCTGTTTCAAAATAACGCCATGGCGATAGAACTTCTGACCAATGGCAGCAGTGTGCTGTACTTTGGCCGGAATAGGGAATCCCATGGCTGTCAACTGTCGAACCTCTCTCAGCAAAGTAACGAGCCTTTCTCCATAATTTACACGCAGTTTCCCATCTGTATGGCTCAGTTCCATCAGACGTCCATTGGTCTCCAGACTGAAAATTAATATTCAATCTAGTTTAAATCTGTTTTATCTTCTTAAATTTGAAACAAGAGCAGTTCATAATCTTTGTCAGTTTCTGTCATTATATGACAATCAAAACACATAAAGCTAGACCCATTCCACCTGTTAAAACCTTAATTGTATACAGTAGGAATGAAAAGTAAAAGTTAGAGCCAGTTTTGATGAAAGATCTAACAGCTAGTTTTATTGTTTGACTAGAATTCAAGTGAAAATCAACACATTTCAGAACATATATTGCAATATTTTTGAAAAATTAAAAATTAACAAAATGAGGATGTCCCATTTGCCCACCAGCTGCATGGGAGATAGACACCCTCAAGTGAATGACAAGTACAGATGACCACCCAACAAATCACAAGTACTAGTCAGACAATCTTCATAAAATCCATTCTCTCATATATATACAACACAATATCTAATCTTATTATCTGGTGTCTGTTGTTTATACAGACTGAATATCATTTTCATGAAATGTTAGCATTATTTCAAGTAATAAGATTACGAAGGGAGATGTACTTGAATGAAATAAAAGATTCCAGTAATGTTGAGAATTCTGTATAACAAATAGGGAAAAAGAACTTCCAACATTTATTAAATATCAAAAATCAAACTATATGGACTTCATAAAACACATTAAAATATGTCAGGAGTCTGTATGTGTTTAAAATATATAACGATGACTGGAATATTATAAGTACAATTCAAGAGATCCTCGAGATTACGGTATTTTATACACTTCATCAACTGATCAAGGTGATATCTTTTAAATGAATAATGCTCTATGTATATTGATTGGATGGTGAGTGTTTGTATTAAATCAATTTTTATATTTTATGCAGGCCCGTTACCGCATGATTTTGAAAGAATTTTTGGCCAGGGGGGGGCTCGCCCGAACCCTGCGAACCCCCCCCTGGCCAAAAATTCTTTCAAAATCATGCGGTTTTTCAACATTTTGAGCACTTCTCAAGTGATTTTAGCCATATTTGAGCCACATTTGTCAAATGTGAACCCCCCCTGGAAATTTTTGAAAAACGAACCCCCCCTTGGCAAATCCTGGCTACGGGCCTGTTATGTCAAACATTTGTAGCACTAGACAGTTTATCAGGGGTGAAAAATGCATATCTTAAATTTTGTGTATTTTCGAACACTAGGATGAGATGGGGAAGTGGAGGGAGGATATATTTATTGTTTGAAGGAAGATGATGCCAGTGTAAGATCGACATGTATTAAGAATCAGATTAAAACAAGACATTAACATGCAAAATGTCACCACTGCCATTTGTTACAAACACTGTACGCAGCCTACCGCACACCATCCTTAAAAAAGTGGGAGACTATAACAATATGTCACCACTTGTGGTTTCAGTTAAAATAATTTTTACCTGAGAGAAGCATCCGAGTCCTCTATTTGAGCCACCATATCTCGGGACCAATCATCAAACTGGTCACGTCGCCAATTTTGCAGCTCTTCTAACAGATCTGAGGAATCGCGACGGAATTTTCCAAATCCAGAGAGGTCACCTAGCAACGCTTCTGCAGTGTTGGATGTTTCTTCAACCTTTCGAATCACAATTATTTACCTTTTAATACCATTTAGTGCATAATTCTTAAGTCAGTTAAGCCATTGTCATTCTTTCAAATATCACATACTGATTAATTGAATTCAGGGATAAAGCACTGAAATGGACAAATCCACAATACTTAGTGTGTTAAAAGTTTTACATTATTTTACTTTCAAATACATTGTTGGCCAAGTGATCTAGAGCACTGAACTAGTCAAGCTAGGTGATGTGTCTTAACCATGAGGTCGAGAGTTCGAGAAGTGTAAGCTCCTTGTGTTTATCAGTTTATGATACAAAAATGATATTCTTAGAAACAGAATCTGGTCTGTTTATGATGCACACTTTTTCTGTTTCGTGTTTCATTGAATCCCACATCTACCTTAAATTATTTACATACAATGAAAACATGATTTAACTGAGATAGGATTGAGTGTTGAAGGTTGCTTCTAGTTTGTCCATGTGAGGTTTCATGGTGATTCGGTGGGGGGGATGTTTGGAGCAAGTTTTGAGTTTGTGACTGGTTGGTGTGTGTGTGTTGTAAAATATGTTTGGAACAAAAAATAAAATAAAAATGATTTAACCGAGATGAATCCCATACCTTAGCCTCTAGCTGCCTAACCCATACAATGTTGTTGACAACCTCTGGGAGGTTCTTTCCCTTAGGGGGTTTCTTCCCACCAGATGTACGCTGAACAAAGTCATCACGTAACTGCTTGATGTACACCTGAAGCTGACCTAAGAGGGTCTCACTGGAAATATAGGATTATACATGTAATTTTAATAAACCTTTATTTGATTACACTCACTAAAATGACTTGAAATTTAAATGCAATAAGATACAGTTCTGTTGAATTTCATTGGCTTAATTTTTTAACTTGAGGTGGGCATCACGAGCACATGATTTTTGCAACTACATTTGTGCATGATTTCAGTATGAATTTGGACTTTACAGTTTTTATTCCTTACCGTTCAGAGACCATATCTTTACTAATACTCGGTCTCTTAATCAGTTCTTTATACTTCTGAAACTCTCGTAAAAGCTGCTGGGAATTAGCCTCCATTCCTCTAAACTGCGATCTTAACTTTCCTGCGATTTTTTGCTCAGCTGGCGACATGGCACGCTCGTACTGGGCCACAGCAGCTTTCCATAGGGGTTGAGTGTATGGGTTGTACTGCAGGGGGTTAAGACCAGAGAAGGGGGAGAATGCATCTGCTGTACCCAGGTTCTGTTGGTCTTGTTGAGAAAGTAGACGAACAAGTTGTTCATGCACTGATCTCAGCGTTAGAATCTGAAACAAATGATAAAATTTCAAAAAGGCATTAACATGCAAAATGTCACTACCTGCCATTTTATACGGACACTGACTGCCACTGACACTGACACTGAATGCCCAACTCCAACAGCTGAACACAAGTCCAAAGTTGGAGAATATTTGGCACCTGCACCACTTCTGGTGGTGAAATCAAAACTATTTTAAGTGGTAAATGTTTCATACTGGAAATAAAGTAGGCTGATGCTACATTTGAATGAAATAAGTTAATCAACATGGAGCTACCTCTATTATATTATACAGAAATTATAAAAATACATGTAATTCTTTCAAATTTTAAGAGAAAATGACTTCATTTTATAAACACAAGGAGTGGCATTTACAGTTCAAAATCCTAAATTGTACAGAAATTATACTTTTCTCTTTAGAGAAATTTAATTTAATCATTTTGCAAATATGAAAAATGTATTACCTCTTGTAGACGCTGACCAAGATTGCTTAAATTCTCAGGAACAAACTTCTCTCCCTTCCATGGATGTAGACTGTAGCGCTTCCAGAACTGAACCGTCAATGTCTCACATGCTTGTACCCATCGGTCACAAATTGCAAGTCCTTGGCGTAAAGCTTCCTTTACTTTACTGAAGGTTCCCTTCCAAAGATCCTGTTCTCCAAGCTTTCTTTGTACATATCTGCCTAGGGAACCACCTTAATGAAAGATTAAAGTATTTGATATTTGAAATCCCTAAATTCATCCTAATAACAATTACAGGATGGGCCAAAAATGCAAGAATGCAATTCTTTAGCAATATTTGGATGAGAAAGGTTAATGGACAATGGGGGTGTGAAACAAATTCTCAGTTTCACAGTGATTATAGTTATGTTCCATTATATGTTGATATCAGATGGACCTTTTGTAAAGATTATTCATAAGGCCTATAGCCAGCTTTTGACGCATGGTGTTTATAATATTGTAACTAGATTTCTGCTAAAAATGGAACATTCAGGATACTCTACGATGCCTGGCAATTATTGATTTGAAAGGGCACTGTAAGTTAGATGGGACAATTTTGTGAGTTAGAGGGGACAACTTTGATAGGTAGAGGGGACAATATTGGTATCTAAATCAAATTTGTGTATTCAATATGTGTTGACATTTAACAGAGCTACATGTATATCCTTATTTCATGATCATTAGTGTACCTATTACGTCCATCAGATGTCGCATACGATCTTCAGGATACAGTGGGGAATATTCAGCCTGCTTCCAGACATCGTCCAAACTGTCCTGTGCCGTATCTACCAGCTCCACCACTTCAGCCAAAGAGAGTTGTTCTAGGCTATTGAACTCCTTAGCTATGGGCTAGAAAATTGTCCAATCTCTGAACATTAGAGCATGCACTGCTTATCTGCAGTGATGGCTATCATTTGTTTTAAACTACATGTATTCACTCTGGCCATTTTAGCTGTGATTGGCGCCTGGGCGCTTAAAGTAAGTCAAAACAGTTTAAAAAGTTGTCCTTTAAGCGCCCATATGAGTCCCGTCTGAGAAAAATGCTGGAGTTTCACTTTCAGTTTGGAAAAAAATTGGAAAAAACTTTTACTCTAGCCTAAATAATATAAGCCATTGTAAGGGACGAATAATGTAAGAAAATAACATGATAGCCAATATCAGGTTTGTTTATCAGGGGTTTCATTAGCAGCAGGCAATTTTCAGTTTGTTTTCACAAAATCGCCTGTTGTTTTTAGGGATTTTTTCAACTTTTCCATGTCTTTATGATTTCCATTAATTTGGCCTGTTTTTTTCATTTATTTAGCCTGCTGTGAGAAATTCTGGTGAAACCACTGTTTATTGACTGTTTATGTATTTTAAAATTAATTCGAATGAATCTTACCTGAAACAGTTCCTGAATATACTGGGCTCTTTCTTTATCATCTCTGTTACGTCCTGACATTGCCATTTCAGCCCAGTACTGGAATTCCTCAGATGGTGTAAGAATCCCTGTAATGATAAATTATTGCGCATGAATATAAAACCAACATACAAAACCATCTTGATTCACAAGGTTTCATTTGTGCAAACCTCTTAAGCATCTATGTTCACTCAGCTCCCCTCAGTATGAACATAGTGAAGACTATATGAGTGTGCAAAGATGCCTCTATAGACCAAATGGGAAGGAAAGATGTCATTAACAAAAATGTAAAATATTTTGGACAATTGTAAGAAAATCCAATTGAATATGTTATCTATAGTAATTACCATTCTATTTGATAATGCTTTAACATATTTAAATGAATTTATTTCAAATGATTAAAAATTATGTACAATTATATTACTATGAGTTTTCTGGATGCACAAATCAACTCAAGTCATAATTATTTCTCACCTCCCAATGAATCGCCTACACCTGCATCACCTCGGAACGATGGATCAGTCTTACGTATCACACTCCCTAGCCCCGCCTCTAGCTCACTCAACAAGCTCTGCAGTTTCGGGTCAAAAGTCTTACTGAACTTTTCATCCTTTAATAACAGTGGTGCATAGATTTTCTGCACAGCGTGGAAGAGGGCAGAGATAGGAGAATCCAACATGGTGGACACAAATACATTTTTGTGGACATTCTCCGGTGTGATGACATCTGGTTTGGTTTTAAAAAACACAATGACTTTGTCATTTGAGTCACCATGGTTTACCTGAAACATACAGCATTGAAATTATTTGAAATAGACTAGGAATAAATCTGTTGGCTCTGGATCTGATCATATTACAATTTTCTGTAACTGCATGTACAGTGATCTACCCAGGATTTTTTCTCAGGAGGGTGCAAAATTCTCATCTTCAAAATCATCGACCAAAATTGGTCAAATTATGCCAATTTTTCATGATTTTCCTCATTTTCGAGTGAGTGCAAATGTATTTTAAGGTGGGTGAAAGCCCATTTTCAAAATTTCAGGTGGGTGCTGCACCCACTTGCTTTAATGCTGGAGATATCACTGAAATATGAATGGGATAAAACAGAATTACTTTGGAACATGATACTGTAGTATCATACTAATAACTTATCATAATGACTGATCAGTTTGTATAATTTCTTGTACGAGTAAAGTATATTTCAGGATTTTTCTTATCTTCAGTACTTATTTTGATTCAAAATACCTGTACACATACAATTGGATTACATTTTCTATTTAAAACAGAGCATTTACATCTGAAATTTACCTTGTTTGAGAACTGGACTTGTTTATCAACTGTATGAGCTGATAAGATGCCACAGTTTCCATCATCAAGAAATGTATTAATAGATGTAGCATCATGCTGTCCACTTAGACCTGGATCATTGGTTGATATTCCAAAATAATTGCCTGTTGTTGCAAGGATGAATTCCTTCCTCACATCACCGGCAGGCATCTTGAATGTTGGCTCCCTGCAAATACACATTAGAATTTATGACAACAGGCAAAATACTGTAAGTGGTAATTTTGCCTAATCATTTGATTTTCGTTCTTGAGGTTCTATCCAAGATTACTTGGTTAGATGTCATGGCATTTGGAGTATTGTGCACTTATGCAAAAGTGTGTCCTGGAGAAATAAATTTAAATGCTATTTGAAAAATCATGATGAGAATATGTCATCAATTAGAATTGAAACAAACAATGTCCTCTGTGAGATATTGCATGCCTTTGTCCAGCTTTCGTCTAAAATTGAAATCAACAGGTCTGCTATTTCTAAAACAGTTCTGATATGTTGTTAATGTCAGACGTTAATAACTGACTGTAATTCCAAAATAGCAATCCAAAGATTTGAACTATAATACATGTATATTGATCACTTGTATGCTAATAAGGCCAAAACTTGCAATTTAAATTCTGAAGTGAAAAAGTGGCAGCTGTAATTTTGTAATCATGACATGACTCCATGACAGCAGAATATGGCAGTGGTAAAATGCGGTGATGAAAATCCTCTAAACTCTAAATAAGATTGAATGAATTAAAACCAATGCAGACGGACATATGAACTAACACTATATACAACGATCAATAAAGGTATGTTGATTATATTTCAGTTCATCTATAAAAGATAGTGTAAAAAATGTATAAAAAACACAGGGTTTCATGATCAGCGTAAGGCCAGAACACAGTGGAGGTCTTAGAATAAGGAGGCAAACACATCTTTGACACAGCATAAGTGCTAGGATATATTGATAAACAGTATTATGTCAGTCAAAACACCGATAGTCTAATTTATCAGAGCTGGGGCGTCCCCGTTTTAGTTGTGTGCTGATGATGATGGAAAACTCTGATTATGAGATAAGTCCGAGAGCTGGAACTTTGTCTTACGTAAGAATGCTTCAAAATCTCAGATGTACGAATAAAGGACTTGTAAGCCGGCTGGACTGTTCTGCTGGTAAGCCTAAAAACTCAGAGTCAGAGTCACTCAGTGAAAAAGTCAAGTGTGACTGAATATCTAAATTTTCAATTTTGAACAAGATTGAAATTATGAATTTGTAGCAAATAGTGCGTAAATACCTTAAACACTTACCCTGTTTGAAGCTAAATATATATACCAACGATTTATTTATGTTTGCTAGTAAAGTAATATCTCCAATTATTCAATATCTGCAAAATAAAGTGAAAGTTTACATGTTGCTACTCTCGGTCAAATATTTTACTCTGGAATTTCGGAAGATATAACGAGTTCTATGATTTGTTGATTTTGGTCATGTGACTTTTGTGACCAATCAAAATTAGTGTGACAAATCCTTGTTGGGACGTCTCGCGCATGCGGAAGTTGTCTTCCGGCTCAAAAAATTTAGCGATCGACGCAAAATTTTCATTTTATCCGTAATATTTGCCCATCAGTTATGCTTTACCATCTAAATTGTAAGTATACAATATGTTAATATATTTTCTCAATATCTACTCTGTTTCTTAAATTCTATTTACCACTTTGGCTAATTTGTAGGCTGTTAATTTTTTTTTAAATTTTGAGGGGACACTCCTTTCTTTCAGTTTCACTTTCACACTGCCACTTCAGTCAAGGTGACTTGTAGTTTAACAAGTTAAACCTAGTCTGAGCCTTGCGACTTGTAAACCTGGTTCTATAATGAGTTTTTAAATCCATGTCTTCTAAAGCATCTTCTCTGTCAATTTCTGCTATGACTCGCTCCTGGGGACAGGCTATGAAATTGGTTGGCAGTTGGCATGACACCCCGGGGTTTCCATCAGAGCAAATACACTGACTTGAGGTTGAAGTCTTTCAAAAATTACTGCCATATAATTTTACCAGGATTGGAAACAAGAATTCATAAAATGAAGTTACCTGTTTATTTTCCTGAATCTCACTTAATTAGCTCATCTTGGTGACTTGAACTTGCATGTAGCTATATTAACAAGAGTTTAATACTATCATATAACTCAAAATTATAACTGTAATTGAATCTATTAGAGCCTCATTTGACTGTTTCTTGTCAACAGGTAAGATCCAGTCAGAGTTTTGGCAATTGCATACATTTGTCTGACATTTTCAGAAATATGTACATAACTCTATACGATGACCAATCAAATAGCACGATATGATCATGTGATCAATCACAAGCACACATTTTCCAAGAGTTAACCAATGATACCTGTATAAATGTAGAGTTGATAGAAAATTCAGTGAAAATATTTTCTGAATTTTTTCACTGAATTTTCTTGTTTTCAATACATTTTATCAAAACATTCTTTTCTACATTCTTTTCTAGGTACATTAGCGCACTCATTGTGCAAAAGTGAGAGATGTAGACATTGTGGGGAAGGAGTGATTCAAATTTGAAAAATAACATGTGACCCTGTTGAGGGTTGCAGCATAATTCTGAACATGCACCCTGACCTTAATAATAACAGACAAATGGCTGCAATAAATTATCAATGGGTTTTCAAACTAAATAGAGTGTTCCTCCCGAAATTGATTTGCATATTGACACCAAAGAATCTTATAAGGGTTGGATGCACAAACGGAGCAAAGGTTTTGCCATAGGCCGATTTTACTTATTAATTCTGCATTCAGTCCGCCATTTTTATTGGAACTATTCTCGTTCCATGGAAACACAAATTCTATAGAATGAAAAAAAGAAAAAAGGACTAGAAAAAACATATCACACATATGCATGTGTGACTCTTAAGTTTATATCAATCAGATTGTTTGATTTTCTCGCATGTGAATTATTTCCTTCTGAGCACTTACCATAAAAATCAAAACACGAAAAACAAATAAACGAACCTGGTGGACATCACCCCTTCCTTTATCGAAATGTGAACTCAAACTCGTGAGAAATTATCATATCATGAAGCCTTGGATATTATGGATTATTTCTTGATTCAACTGTACATGAACATCACCCCATTCATCCTCTTGTCAGAATTCTTTCTCATTTTATTTTGCTGTGAAAGGTTTCATGTGATTACGAATCTGCATATAAGATTTTTATACCTGTATCAGGGCTTGCATTAGGTTTGGAAATTTGTGAGTCCCAAGGAAGTATTTTTTTTAAAAAGCGTGTCTTTTCAAAAAAAGTGTGTCCCCCAAGCCTGTTTTGAGGTATAACTTTATTTTAAAAGTATTTTCACCAAAACGCTACCTCTAGGTTAATTTTGTCAGCTGATTTTCGTTGTTTCATTTGACTTCAGATTGATGGTAAGCGTATTGGTTCACGCTGGAGTATACAGACGTGACAGATAGTTCTTCCCTCTATACTGGGTTAACATCATTGGTAAGTTTTCATAGAGCTGTCATTGATATAATTTTTTGATTAATAATAGAAAGTGGTCATCATGCTATAAAAACAAGTAGAATTACGAGTATCACTATCAGTTCCACATAAATGACCAATTCCTCAGTTATACAACTGCTAGTAAGAGATTGCTGTTAAAAACATACTTGTTCAGTACAATTTGATTTTTTTATTGAGATGTATGTGATGACAAAACAATTAAATATTTTTAGAGCTTGGAGGAGGTGCAGGGAGCGGCACACACACCTCATCGTCGAAGTCACGACAGTAGGATGCCACCTAGACGTAAGAGACGCTCACCAGCCTTGGAGGACCAGAAAACTAAACGCCCTAGAACAAGGTAAAATTAATTTTTGATCTTACAATATTTCATGTTCGTGATTAAGCATTAAGTCTAACTGCCAGCTGCCAGATAAAGCCCCTGCAACTATGCTTTATTTAGAAGAAAAAAAGAAAAAACAATCATTGAAACATGTTACTCACACACTCGCTCAAATATGAAACAAAGCTTGATTTGCTTTAATATTGAACCTACGGCGAATATGGTATTTAGATTTTTTGCTTCAGGATTTTTGAAAATTTGGCTAAGAACTAATTTGGCTGATTTCAAAATGATAAAAGAAAAACAAAAACAGATTTAATTTGGCTAATTTTGGCAATAAAAACCAAGAGGAGTTTTATTTGGCTAAACTTAAAAAAAATTTTCGGCAATTTTGACAGGATTAATCGATATGTTTGCAAAGGAGTGGTATCGATATGGAGAACTGAATTCAACAATGTTTTCTCTTAAACCAATCATTGAAAACATTCTGTAAAAAAACACGGTATTTTATGTAATGTTGACTGATTGACAACAATTCAATGCAAAAATTATTTAGAAATATTTCATATAACTGTTTTTGTTAACATTTTTTGTTTTTTTTAGTGCAATTGTTTTTGCTTCTTTCTACCAACTTTTGAGAATGAAATAAAATGTCTTTCCGAACCTTGTTGGAACAAAATAGCATATACAACATGTTTTTAGACTTCTCAATATTTTAGTTATATTAAAGAATTTTTGGTTGATTTTAAAAAAGTATTCAAAGAATTAAAACAAAATCCCCCCAAAATAGATAAAAATCAAGATAAACCTTTTATTTCATTAACAAGATACTTATTTAAAATCAACCAAATTTCCTTGTACAATTACAATATTGAGAGACCTAAACATGTTGTGTTTATGTCGTTTTGTTCCAATGAGGTTCTGCAGTGATCTCCCCAGGATTTTTTCATAGCAGGGGGGGGGATTTTTTAACAAGTTTCGCCGCTCGCTTTCGCTCGCATGATTTTTGGGCCAATTTTTATAAAATGTATATAAACACCAAATCTCATTTAGAAAACCTTTTATTTAACAATACATGATAATATGCTTGTAGTGCTTTTTTTTGAGTTTCCCGCATAAAGAACCGGAAGTCGAACTTCTTTATCATGACAACCATCAAAAGCAAGATTTGAACATTAATTCGTGCGCAATTATAATAACTATTTATAAAAAAGAATACTTCATTGTCAAATTGTAGTTTTAGTCGTTTTTTATGTTTGTTTTATTCCAAATTGGCGATTTTGATGATCGGTGATCATATCACTCCGCGTTGCAGTATAGGGGTAATCTGTGCCAGGTTCAACTGTTAATTTCTAATTTTCTGAACGCACGCATCAAATGAACGATTTTGATAGGTTAGAATGTTTTGGGCGCATGCGCATACCTAGTCAAATCAAGTGATTGAACCGAACCTGGGGCAGATTATGTCGATGACGCACGATTAGTAATAGATAATTTGATTGATATTTCGTAACTAATCATGAGTTTTGAGCCAATCAGAAGACATTTAAGATTCGGCCTTCGCAATGTCAAATCAGGAAAAACTTTTTGAAAAATTTTTGAATTTTATGTGAATTCGTCGAATATCCAGGAGAATAAAATAATGTACGTAAGTTTTGAAGTAGCGGGGCGCTAAGCAGGGCGGGTGAAGCAAGCAGGGGGGGAACAGGGCGGGGAAAACGAGTGAGCAGGGGGGAGCGCCATGCAATTAGATTCTGGGGAGAACCCAGTTCTGAAAGATATTTCATTTCACTCTGGAAACATGATACCAAGAACAAAACAAGTGTTTGATGTGTTTTCTAAAACAATATACACCTGTAGATGAAAGTATATATATATTTTTCAAATTATATTGTTACCATTCAAAAGATGACCATTAAATTGACAATGTGTTAAATTTTTAGATTTTTTTCCTTAAATTGCTGACAACCTTAATTGGTGAATTTTAGTAATGTCCTAGCCAAATTCCCCAAATTAAAATAGGTTTCAAATTAAGAAGAATAGACTAGAAGTACAGTAGGAATCAATCAAACATTGAATCAATGAACAGCAGGTAACAGTTGATTTTCACCGGTAGTTTTTACAAAATCTGCTGTTGTTTTTAGGGACTTTTCAACTTATCCATGTTAAATTCCATTTATTATGCCTGTTGTTTTTTATTTATTATGCCTGATGTGAGAAATTCTAGTGAAACCCCTGTAAATATATAAAGTAATGAACATATTTGGAACATATGCTCATGTATTGGTAGGATTTAATTGTGAGTGCTCAATTTCACTGGTATTTTGGATAAGAGTCCAGTGATCTCCCCAGCATTAAAGTAAGTAGTCGCAGCAACCACCTGAGATTTTGAAAATAGGCTTGCACCCACCTGAAAATCCATTTGCACCCACTTGAAAATGAGAAAAATCATGAAAATTTGGCATAATTTGACCAATTTTGATCTAAATTGTAAAAATGAGAATTTTGCGCCCACCTGAGAAAAAATACTGGGGAGATCACTGGAGTCAATTACTCTTCGTATTACCTGAGTATCTCTTTGAGCACTGAAGAATCATGTTTTACAGTATATGAGATAGTATAAGTTGTAAGGTCAAGGTTGCCCTTATCAAGATCATAAGTTCTATCTATAAAGGTATATTCTTCAATAGACTGATTAAGGACCACACTTGAATAATGTACTCACATGCAGTGCTGTCAATATATGTATAATACATGCTTTTCGTAAGTGCTTTCGCATATCACGTCATGAAATCATGAAACTTATATGGAGACTATACGAGAAAAATCATCAAGGGAATTCTAAATATATTTTGTTTAAATATGTAACTTTGCTCATCTCTGCTCAGCTAAGTAAAACAGCAAACATAAATAAACAACTGTTAGCCAACAAGAAGCAAGAATCCACCCTAAGCAGGTATATAAGAAACCTGGATTGTCTAATTAGATTTTGACAGTCAAGATTCTGATGAGATAATCCTCATTTGTATCTAGGGATATTATAGAATATGATGGAATATAAAGTTTAAGTTTATGGAGGAATTGTTCAGAACCTGCTATCATAAAGTAATGAGGTGAGTTCTAAGGAAGGAGGGGGGGGGGGAGTTAGGGAGTGGGGGATGATTGTGAGTTCTTAACTCTGCTCCAACTAAATAGTATTCAGGCAAGATAATATTCTTGTTGTATAAATAAAGAATTATGACATACAGGAGTTTAATTTCTTCATGTTGTAAACCAAGATTGATTGTATGATTTACCTTGATGTTGGTAACCAGTGCTAGGCTTTACTGTTTTAAGAAGATTCTGGTTGTGTTATATGACATATATTTACCGTGCATCATTTCTTCTTGTTATACGCCAAGGTTGTGCTGTTCAAACTACAAGTTGCTATAAATTGAATTTTCTATTATTGTCCATTGAAAGTACAGTGGAACATGTGAAGTGGAACACCTCTAGAACTGGAACACCTCTGTAAGTGGAACACTTTCAGAGGCCCAAGACCAATTGACTTAATGTTAAATGAACATAAGTGGAACACTTTTTGGAGGTACCAGAGGTGTTCCACTTTACTGTACATACATATACCATTGAAAGTGTTTACTATTTTCAGTGCTGTAGGTTTAAAGTACCATTGAAAGTTTTTACTATTAAAATGTACATCATTGACAGATCATGTATATGCAGCAATCTCTCCTGCATCAATTGGGGGCTGCATCTACTACAGATTGTAATAATAGTTCAGCCACCTGAGAACCTATTTGAAATTTAGAAAAATCATGTAAAGTAGGCAAACTTTTATCAAAGGTCTGAATTGCGAAAATTACAATTTTGCATCCACTTGATAAGAAATCCTAGGGAAAACAGTGACATAGGTGTAGCCAGGGGGGTGCGATTTAAAATGCTTTTTATTTGAATCTAATCTTCTAGCTCAATTTTGAAGGAAATTGGGTCAATTTTTGTAAAATTCAAAATAAATCTTATTTTTTGGCTTTTTTATGGCACAATCGCAGCCCCTTGACTGAAAACCAAAAAAATTTGCTCATCACATCCCCATGACTGAAAGCTGGCTACGCCCCTGACTGATCTGCATTTACTATTGAAATTGAAAATGTTTATTATTGAAAGTGTTTACTTTTATGCTAGCTCATCTGTTACTGTTTGCCAGTATAGCATAAACTTATTCATATTTATCATGTACTTGCAGTACCAAGAGGGGCAGCAAGGCAGACACAGACACATCATTTAGCATACTTATTCATATTTATCATGTACTTGCAGTACCAAGAGGAGCAGCAAGGCAGACACGGACACATAATTTAGCATACTTATTCATATTTATCATGTACTTGCAGTACCAAGAGGGGCAGCAAGGCAGACACAGACACATCATTTAGCATACTTATTCATATTTATCATGTACTTGCAGTACCAAGAGGGGCAGTAAGGCAGACACAGACACATCATTTAGCATACTTATTCATATTTATCATGTACTTGCAGTACCAAGAGGGGCAGCAAGGCAGACACAGACACATCATTTAGCATACTTATTCATATTTATCATGTACTTGCAGTACCAAGAGGAGCAGCAAGGCAGACACGGACACATAATTTAGCATACTTATTCATATTTATCATGTACTTGCAGTACCAAGAGGGGCAGCAAGGCAGACACAGACACATCATTTAGCATACTTATTCATATTTATCATGTACTTGCAGTACCAAGAGGGGCAGTAAGGCAGACACAGACACATCATTTAGCATACTTATTCATATTTATCATGTACTTGCAGTACCAAGAGGGGCAGTAAGGCAGACACAGACACATCATTTAGCATACTTATTCATATTTATCATGTACTTGCAGTACCAAGAGGGGCAGCATTAGGCAGACACAGACACATCATTTAGCATACTTATTCATATTTATCATGTACTTGCAGTACCAAGAGGGGCAGCAAGGCAGACACAGACACATCATTTAGCATACTTATTCATATTTATCATGTACTTGCAGTACCAAGAGGGGCAGCAAGGCAGACACAGACACATCATTTAGCATACTTATTCATATTTATCATGTACTTGCAGTACCAAGAGGGGCAGCAAGGCAGACACAGACACATCATTTAGTATACTTATTCATATTTATCATGTACTTGCAGTACCAAAAGGGGCAGCAAGGCAGACACAGACACATCATTTAGCATACTTATTCATATTTATCATGTACTTGCAGTACCAAGAGGGGCAGCAAGGCAGACACAGACACATCATTTAGCATACTTATTCATATTTATCATGTACTTGCAGTACCAAGAAGGGCAGCAAGGCAGACACAGACACATCATTTAGCACACTTATTCATATTTATCATGTACTTGCAGTACCAAGAGGGGCACCAAGGCAGACACAGACACATCATTTAGCATACTTATTCATATTTATCATGTACTTGCAGTACCAAGAGGGGCAGCAAGGCAGACACAGACACGTCATTTAGCATACTTATTCATATTTATCATGTACTTACAGTACCAAGAGGGGCAGCAAGGCAGACACAGACACATCATTTAGCATACTTATTCATATTTATCATGTACTTGCAGTACCAAGAGGGGCAGCAAGGCAGACACAGACACATCATTTAGCATACTTATTCATATTTATCATGTACTTGCAGTACCAAGAGGGGCAGCAAGGCAGACACAGACACATCATTTAGCATACTTATTCATATTTATCATGTACTTGCAGTACCAAGAGGGGCAGCAAGGCAGACACAGACACATCATTTAGCATACTTATTCATATTTATCATGTACTTGCAGTACCAAGAGGGGCAGCAAGGCAGACACAGACACATCATTTAGCATACTTATTCATATTTATCATGTACTTGCAGTACCAAGAGGGGCAGCAAGGCAGACACAGACACATCATTTAGCATACTTATTCATATTTATCATGTACTTGCAGCACCAAGAGGGGCAGCAAGGCAGACACAGATACATCATTTAGCATACTTATTCAAATTTATCATGTACTTGCAGTACCAAGAGGGGCAGCAAGGCAGACACAGACACATCATTTAGCTCAAAACGCTGCATAGCTTGGTACCATGAATATTCAGGTAATTTTGTGTTAACATTGTATCTTCTTTAATCATTAAATATTTGGATTTAATCTTCACCAATCACCTTTTGTTTATATAAGCTGATCAGCAATCTTTATTTGTTTGCTAAATGGATTTTTAACTGCGCATACAGTTATTAATTGTCTACCTTTGATATTCTATGATCACTAGTAGTTAACTAATCTTTTGCAATCACCAATTTCCATAGATCTTGTTCAATCAAATTGATATCCTTAAATAGTTGGTTGTTTACTTCAGATCCTAACGATGACATTATCGGACCTGAGGGAATGGAAAAGTTCTGTGAGGATATTGGAGTTGAACCAGAAAATGTAAGTTATATGGCTTATTACATGTATGTTGCTGGAAAGCAAATGTCTCTGGAAAACCCCCCTCCACTTAACCGTAGTCAGGGAGGGGGTCAATTGGGCTTGTAGCTAGACTAGAAATCAAGTGCATATTGTCGTTTCCAACCTAAAACATGATATAGGATATATTACTTACTGATTGAGTGTGCTTTGATTACAAGTACATAACATGATTTTGATGGTATCCTTTAATTAAAGGGGTTCACCCTCCAGATGAACAAGTTTATTTTCTATAAGGCAATAGAGATGGACTTGATGAACATAAATACAAATAAGGAACATACAGATCTACCACATATTGTTACGTCTCAATTAGTGTGACACCTCTGTAAGAATTGTTACACTTGTGTAACCATTTTATTTGCAATAACTAACAGATTGTTGTGCTAATATCTTGTTATGTCACCACCAAAAATTGGTGACATATTGTTATGGTCTCTGTTTTTTTTACTACAGTTGGTGTTTGGCGATCAGCGGGTGGCAGTTGGCGGTTGGTGTCTGTAACAAATTCTTAAAACTTCCAATAACTTAACAAATACTGTTCAGGCTGACTTCAGTTTTTTTACAAAATCATCAACAAGTTTTCAGAAGTTCAAATCTCACTTTATATTTAAGAATTGACCTTCAGTGACCTTTTCAAGGTCAAAAAAGGTCATAAAGGTATTTTTTCAACTTGCTTCAAATTGACCAAATTTATTTTTCAAACTCACCTACAAGTTATCAGAAGTTCAAATTTGACTTTAGATTGGAGATTTGACCTTCATTGACCTTCTCAAGGAAAAAAAGGTCAAAAAGGTATTTTTTCAACTTGTTTCAAATTGCCCAATTTTTTTTCAAAATCATCTACAAGTTATCAGAAGTTCAAATCTGATTTTAGTTTTTATATATGACCTTTATTGACCTTTTCAAGGTCAAAAAGGTCTTTTTCAACTTGCTTCAAATTGACAAAGCTTTTTTCAAAGTCATTTACAAGTTCTCAAAAGTTCAAATCTGACTATAGATTTTACTTTCAATGACATTCTCAAGGTCAAAAGAAATATGTGACCTTCAATGACCTTCTCAATGTCAAAAAGGTCTTTTTCAACTTGCTTCAAATTGATCAATTTTTTCAAAATTATCTACAAGTTCTCAGAAGTTCAAATCTGATTTTAGACTTGAGGTTTCACCTTCAATGACCTTCGCAGGGTCAAAAAAGGTATTTTTCAACTTGCTTCAAATTGACCATTTTTCAAAATGATCTACAAGTTCTCAATAATATTGTGAGCAACTAGGTGGTGACATTTTTTCATGTTAATATCTTGTTTCAGATTGTAATGCTAAGTCTAGCATGGAAACTAGAAGCCAAACAGATGGGATTCTTCACTCTGGCTGAATGGTTAAAGGGAATGACTGAGTTACAGTAAGTACAAGTAAAACATGGTTAAAATAATGCTTAATGGAAACTAGAAGCAAAACAGATGGGATTCTTCACTCTGGCTGAATGGTTAAAGGGAATGACTGAGTTACAGTAAGTACAAGTAAAACATGGTTAAAATAATGCTTAATGGAAACTAGAAGCCAAACAGATGGGATTCTTCACTCTGGCTGAATGGTTAAAGGGAATGACTGAGTTACAGTAAGTATAAGCAAAACATGGTTAAAATAATGCTCAATTTAAAAATTGATCTTGAAAACAGTTTGAAAAACAGCTTTTTTTTAAAACTCATTTCATAATTGGGGCAATTCTTAGAGAAAAGTTGATTTCAATTTTCCAGAAGTAAACTTTGTCACTCAAAGCATGTTGATTATATCAAATTATATTTATCAATTAACAATCACATACAATTACATCAAACATATACAACTATACAGTACATGGATATTTCAAAATCTAATCCTATATACTGGTACCTATTGCACAGCAGGGTTTAATTGCTTCGTTATGATAAAAAAAACTAAACAAAGGATTTAATGCTTGTTTAACACTTTTTGGTCAGAATGTATCGAAGCAATTAAACCCACTGTTCAACTGTCTAGTAGAACACATTTGGAACCTCTAAAAGGTGTTCTACTTGGGAGATGTTCCACTTATAGAGGTTCATTTAACATCAATTCAATTGGACTTGAAACTCTGAAAAGTGTTCTACCAGCTGCAGTGTTCAAGTTATAGAGGTCTTCCACCTACATGTTTCACTGTTTGTACTTAGATATAGCGTTTTGTTTGGTCACATGGGCATCCTAATAAATGTGAAATTTCATGTTTCAGAGTAGACAGTATAGGAAAAATGCAGGGTAGACTGGAGTACCTACGTTCACTTATAGATGAGCCTACAGCCTTTAAAAATATATACAGATATGCCTTTGACTTTGCTAGGGTAGGTACAACCTTTAAAAATATCATCTAAGTCAATGGAAGATAACAAATATGGGACCCAGAAAATGTGTTCACATTGAGAGGTGTTTGGATTGGAGTGGTATACAATGTTTCACTGTACTTAATACTGACATTATTTCTACGATTTCCAGGACAAAGACCAGCGAAGCATGGATATAGACACTGCCAAAGCTATGTTAGCTCTAGTACTAGGCCGTCATTGGCCACTCTTTCCTAGCTTCCACCAGTATCTAGAACAATCAAAGTACAAGGTGATCAATAAAGATCAGTGGAGTAATGTGTTGGAGTTTAGTAGGACCATACTACCAGATATGTCTAATTATGATGAAGATGGAGCTTGTGAGTATATTCCCCCATCCCCCATTCCCAAATGTTAAACTGTCAAGTAGAGACGGGAAATTTAATTAGGGATTCATTTAAAATGGATTGGTACTCTATTCCAGCCTAATCTAGGTCTCTTCTTAAAAATATTGGAAAAAGTTTTTTTGTAAAAAATCAAGAAGTAATATCTTGGATTTAAACAATGGGCCTTTAATTCTGAATATTTTCTTGTTCTAGAAAGCTGTTTTGGAACATTCACCTCCTTTGCAAGAATTTGGCTAATATTGTTGAACTTGTGTGCATTTTGCACATATGGATTTTTCTCAATATTCAAGATACTATAATAAAAGATGCTGAATAACTTTACATATATTATTTCAGGGCCAGTTATGTTAGACGAATATGTAGAATGGTATAAAGACCAACAAGCTAAGGCATGACAACAGCTCAATGTTGGGACTGCTCAACTATCTCTGCAACTTAAGAGTGTTACTCTATGATGTCATATGACATTGTGATGTCATGCACTGAGACAATGTTACCATTTGGTGTCATGATCAACCAGACAATGTAACCATGTGATGCCATTTATGAGAGAGTGTTACTTTTTTGATGTCATGCAATAAGACAGTGTTACTGTACGATGTCATGCAATAAGACAGTGTTACTGTACGATGTCATGCAATAAAACAGTGTTACTGTACGATGTCATGATGCAAATAGACAATGTAGATTAGTAACTGGGCAGTGTGACTTTATCAGGCCACAATGTAACTAGCGAGTGACTTTGTGATGTCACAATGTAAATAGACAATGTGACTGTGATGTCATGAAGCAACTGGCCTATGTGATCTTATGAGGTCATATCAAACTTGACTATGTGACTGCGTGAATCAGAAAGCAACTCAATGAGGATTGGCTCCCAGGATCAAAACTCGATATTTTCCCTTAATGAAAACGTCGGAATGTCATTATTTTCTGGAATTATAACCAACTATGAATTCAAAATAAACAGTTCAAAAGATTCGAACTAATATCTCGATCATTTCTTGTGAGTTTTGGAATTTTTTGTTAGGAAATAAGACCAAATTCATAATTCAAATATTGAAGTGAACAAAATGGCAGCTATTTGAATTCGAATTTTGTATCATGACATGCCCATATATGGGACAGAATATCATTGTTGCATTCTAGGAGCCAATTATCCTTGAAAGCAACTAGATAATATGACTTATGATGTCCAACACTGGTACTTTCTGGTGGCTCGTAACAGGATATGTTATTTTGTTATGTCAACATGCAATAATAGATAATATTATATCCTTGTTATTATGTCAACACTAGAAGTGGTGACATTGTTATAGTCTCCAATTTTTATGGACTGTGTTTGGCGGTTGGTGTTCGATGTTTGTAACTAATGACAGGTGGTGACATTTTGCATTTTAATGCCTTCTTTCTCATGAATTGCAGTTGCCCATGTGTTCTGTTGTTTGCATCTAGACAATATTAAAGTTACTGAAATGCTTTCTAACAAGATGCTCCATTTTACAGCTCTTATAACTGCCAAACATGCCAAATACTTAATCTTACAGAGAACTTTGTCCAGTTAACTTACGAGGGGTGTTTCAAAAATTCCTATAAAATTTTGTCCATTACTTTTGAATCACCCCTCGTATATTTTAACCTACATGGTATATCAAAAACTGCAATAACCTCTGAACCATTGAAACTGGCAAAGCATCCTCAAAAAACAGGGTTATCCTTGCTGGATTGACATATGATTTAGCGGAATGATAGATTGTGGAATGACTTACAACCTTGGAATGACTATTTGGGGGTATTATGAGTCTACAAATGTGATCAAGTTTTTAACAGGGGTCATTAACTGAAACTATGAGGGGACATTAACAAAAGTAATAGATTCTGATGTTCAGTCACTATGACGTTTTTTTTTTATTATTTATTATATTCATGGTTACAATTGATTTAAAAATTTAAATTTAAAAAAACTGTTTTAACTTCTAGAGTAACTTACCATTAAGGCAGATATATTTTTCACACAATGAAATAATGAAGATATCTTGGTACCTGTTAAACAGTAGGGTTATGGAATGCTTTGTAACGAAGCAGTTAAACCTACTGTGTTTCTACAGTGTGTCAATTAACTTTGTTGTCCCCCTGTAACTTTAACATCCACATAATGTTGCACAACTTTTTTCTGTAAGATATCTGAATTGTTCGTTAGCACTTAAAATTTAGGCTTCGTGGAGCAACTCTACAAGAAGTTTCAGATGCCTAGCTAGCTCAAGTAGATGGAATTTTATGCATAAAGTTCATACTCTTAAAATTAAGTAGTCTGGGATATGAAGAGATTATCCCATATGAGGTTCAGGATACTGCGATTAACCAAAGGCAGGGGCAAGAGGAACTTAAAGCTAGGTGATATCCTGAAGTTTTTTTTTTTATTTTAGATTAGTTGAGATGGGTTGCATTTGTGCAAAAAAATGTGCACATATTACTGAGATTATGTTCAATTTTAATAGGTGATATGGCCTATTCACTCCTTCAAAAGGCAAGGGGTTTAGTGCACATGTAGTGATTAAACCATCATAGGGGTTTGTGGTTCTCAAAACGTATAAATTTTAAATGCTTTTTAACACATTGCTGGATGTGATTAACTTTGACTTGCTCAGGTGTTAAAATTCTTTGTCAAAATCTCATACTGTAGCCTACTTTTGCATTTTTGTCGATAATTAACTTTTCCTTAATTACAAGATATATGTTAATCATCTGAAAATCGGTGAAGGCAAATGACCAGCCAAAGCAGACTCCAAATTAAGTAGAAGTACAGTATATGTGATATTAGGGAGTTTAAGCTTGCAATGTTTTTCACAACCTAAACGTGAACAGTAAATATTTAAGCGATACATTTGTATGGGCGATTGGTCATACGTATAGGTTGGTGTTTGGAGTTTATATGCAAGCTTAAACTCCCTATTATTTCTCCTTTGTAAGTTAATAGTAGTAACTTTCCCATATCTACTGTTATACAGTAACAATTAGGCACTTCCCAGCCTTTTTTGTATTGCATTGTACAATATAGAATTATTGTACATGTATTGTCCTATATAGAATAATTGTACAATACATTTGCCTCTTCAACTTGACAAGTTACATGTAGATGTACAGTTATAAATACAAATAAATACTATTTTAAAACTGCCACTCTTATTTTATGATGTTCTTACGTATTGGGAATAAAAGAAAATATTGATAAAAGTTTCTCATTTAATGCGTCCTTTCGGTGGCAAAATATATGATTCTACCCTGAGATAGCGAAAATGTGGAAGTGAACTTAAAACTCAAGCAGAGTGTAATAGCATATTTATTACTGATTTTTTCAAGGATTGACACACAGCAATAATCATTCTGATTAAGCATTAACACAGTGATTCCTCATTTCAAGTGGTATGTATATGCATGGCAATTAGTGCAGGTGTAAAAGGGTAGGAGGTCCCATCAAATTATGGTCCTACTCTCCATTGATTTATATGGTGACCTAAATACAACTCTTTTCCTAATTATCTTATACGCAATCAGGGCCAGTAAGGGCCGTTAAGAAAGGGGACCATAATCCCTGGGGGACCATCATTTCTTTCACACCATGACATCTGTCATGGTTTTATTTACAGTAAAAACTTGTCTTATCCGAACGCCAGTGGGATCAGAAAAAAGTGTTCAAATTGAAAGGTGGTCATATTAGAGAGGTGTTCGGATATACAATGCGTCCCATAAAAAACGCAACAAACAAAGACATTGTAAAATCACAAAACCAGTGATGATAACATCAATTTGATTTAGTATACCAGGAAGCCACACGTCTCCACTTTCCAATGGTATGTCAATTATTCATATAATACCACAGGTCACTGTGGCCACACGGCCAATACCCATACATGTAGTTTATACCTAACATAATCACGGTTGCCATTTTGATTATTTGAGAGAATTATAACATTTTCATTTGACTTTTGCACTTTGAATCCTTAATAACTTCACCAATTTAAAACATATTGCAGATCTTTTAGGAGGTATTGTATTTGAGATCGTAAGGAATAGATTGATAGGTCAGTTGTACATATTGCTTGCATTTTTGACACGAAATATAAATCTGTTTATGACGTCCACTATAAAATTGAAAATGTAAATAAAAGATTGATACAGGCAATGTTGTTACATTTGCCCTTTCGTGTCTAAATAAAAATACTGCAAATCTCAAACGAAGCATTGTGGTAAATTTTAAATTTAAGATTTCCTATTTTTGAAATAACAATTGTCGTAAATTGGGCCTTGTGCCATTTGGGAAACAAATGCTATATCATTCTTTTGTCTACATGTACACTGCAAATATATATTTTTGAAATGCACTATTAACGAAAAGCCATGCCCGAACATATATTATGCTCTACTTACTATGCCATATACACACTAATTGGTCGGAAAGCATCAAAATCCAATGTTAACAGGCCCGTAGCCAGGGGGGGGGTTCGCAGGATTCGGGCGAACCCCCCCCCCGGCCAAAAATTCTTTCAAAATCATGCAGTTTTTCACCATTTTGAGCATTTCTCAAGTGATTTTAGTCATATTTGGGCCAAAATTGTCAAATGTGAACCCCCCCCTGGAAATTTTTGAAAACTGAACCCCCCCTTGGCAAATCCTGGCTACGGGCCTGGTTAATATCACATTTGATTCATTCTTTATATTTGAAATTATGTTTAAAACATCAAACAAGAAAAATGTATATACCTCAAAATCTTTTAAAAACAGCAAATAGGAAAAAAATCAAAGCAAGTGTTGATAACTTCAAGTAAGAAAAACACATCAAACTATTTTTTGTATAAACTCTTGTGCATTTTTCTTGCTTGAACTTTTCAGTTTTATATTCGAGTTCAAACCTACATTTCCCGTATTCGATCTTTCTTTTTTCTATTCAAACAGTTATCACATTCCTTGTCCATTAATTGTTATATATACTTATTGTTCACAAATAAAACCAACTTTATAGGTAGAGCATGGGATATCGGCCCATTTATAATTCCGATAGGAAGATAAAGCAATACAGTGTGAATCATCGTCTGGGTTCGGTTCATCTGTGCCCCAAGCATAATATGTAGCACTTTTCCTCGATCCTGTCCAGATGTAGTCATTCGCAACAGCTCGGTCATTAAGGCCAATGTGAAAGAATAGATTATCTAAATAAATAAAACCATGAGACCAGTCATTAAGGCAAGTATGGGAAGATGAAGCTTATTTTTTTTTTAAACATTTTCAAACAAAACTACATCTATGCGGTTTATGCCTACTCGGATTTTATTACTTGTCTGCCTTCAAAAATGTTAGTATTGTTGTAAACTTTATACGATTACCTCTTTAGAAAAGTATTGTTTTTTCAGAATTTTTTTTGAGATATTTGTATGCTTTAATTACAAGTCATATCAATCAATTAAATTATTTATGAACATTAATATGCCTTCATGTTTATATCAGACTCTGGGAGGTTAGTATATGGAAGCAATTCTAACATAAATCGTGTCTTACTTTGGCCATATGTAAATGCATGAGTCTCTAGGGCTATTTCTTCACTTTCGGTCTCTATGGTTACCAAATGCGCTCCATACTCAAGGCATTTGATCTCTGCGTCAGTCCAATTCAAGGGCCCTTGGTGAAAGCAATACGCTGACCCGTTGTAAATGTTTGTTAGAAAACCGCCCTTGCATTCTTAAAAATCAAGAGACGTTATGCCAGATGCAAGCAGATCTAATATTGATTAAAGTCCCCGTCTAAAGTTTGAAAATATTTTTTTATCATTCATTTACTATTTGTAAGGACTTAAAAAGTGATTTTAGAGATTTTTGAACAAAAAAAAATTTTTGAACAAAAAGTTGTGAGCATTTCATTTCTCAAATATTCAAATTTCTCGCCATTTTTCAAAAAAAGTTGAAATTTCTTAATCATCAAATATTTCTTAATGCATTTCAAAAAAGATTATCTTTTTAACACCAATGCAAAGATTGAACAAAAGAGACACTATTTCAATAATAAAATTTCATATTTAATGGGCCACTTCAATGTTTTAGCTCATCAAAAATATTTTGAAACATTAGTGATGTCACTAAGGTAACAAAAACTTTTTGAAAAAAATTGAATTTTTTTTTCGGTGTCAATCTTTTCTAAATATGCTTGACTTTCATAAAAAACCAATGTTGATTGTCTAACCAGGTTAAAAGGAAGAATAAATTATGTTTTAGATATCATTGTACCATTGGTTTCTATGAGAACTAAAATTTTGAAATGCATTTTTCTCAGAACCATTTTCATGCACTGATAAGTTCATTTCTCGCTTGTTTATCAACCAATTTTCTTAATTTTTTTGGCAAAAAACATGGGAGGATGAATGCTATGCATTGGTATAAATTGTGGCTAATTAGAAGACATGAGTGACCTCTTAAAGTTGGTTTTAAATAAATTCACAAATTTTGGAACAAAAAGTCTATCAAAAACCACTTTTTGAAATTTAAAAAAAATATCACACTTTGATAACATTGGGAAAGACTACAATATAAGCCAAAGTGGTTTAAACTTTACATGGGGCCTTTAAGTAATTAAATATCCAAAATTCTGTCAAAGTGATATCATATTTGAAATCTACATGACAATTGCATTAAGGAATTTGGTTTTAAAAATTGTTTATCAACTTTGAAAATCGAATTTCTTTTAAAATGTATCCTCTAGGTCGGGGAGATATCCATAGACCCCGTGAAATAAAATCAAAAAGAGTGAAATATCTTCTTTTATTAGACAGATATTTTCGTAATGTTAAGTGTCTGTATTATTTATATTCTTTGGATTTAGAATATTCTATATTTCAAACAGAACTCACCACTAAACATCATAGTGTAATGTTGATGACCCGGACTGCTTACTTTTGAGCCAGTGCCCCATCCAAATAAATCGCAATTCCATGTTCTCTCTGTCACTTTTTCAACGTTAATCTGGGCGCATTTTTTTGTTTTTACACATTGGAGACTGCATTCCACAATAGAACGGGTTATCATATTCTTTATGTGTCCAACCCCAGGAATCATGTTGTCAGGTATAAACTTCATATCACCTACTTTGTGAAATAGTTTTCCAATTTGAGTAGGATGATTCGAACTCTCGATCAGCGATAACAGCGTATGAAGTGACCAAGTAGAATATTCCTGCTAAGATCTGAGTCGCCATCATTTTGACTTTTAATTTATTAACTAATATGTAGCTTTCAAGCGAATATTTCAATATTTCTTTACCATGAATAACATGTTCAATAGAAATTAGGCAAAGCACATATATCTTATGTACAAGGCTCAAGTTCTCACTTTATTTACATGTACCTTAGAGGATGGTAGAAGCCTGTATCCATATGCTTCATCGTAGTTGTTTTGGTCAATTTTTGATCGAAATATCAAATAGAATATATGATATAGTACAAACTAGAAACTCTATTATGCCATTAGAGCTCATTAGATCATTCGATAGTGATATTAAAATACAATTACCATGAAATATTAATGCGTTACAGTTATACTGATAAAAAACAGAGCGTTCTGACGAAGAATATGTTACAATTATGGAGTCCATTGAATAGCATACAAAGCTTGTTTTGTGTAAATATTACTCGGTGAAGAATACAAATAAAAATGGCAAATTTTTTATTTAGATAGAAAATAAAAAGATTAAAGAATGTTTATTTGATTTGTAATTGCAAGCTGCGAAGTGGTCATTTGCTATTCTGGTATCAAATGCCAAGTGCGAACCAATTCATTTCAAATAGGCTTTGTATAAAAAACCTCCTACCTCATACCCACGTACGTGGGACATGATACAGTCTTTGAAAGGTTTTATCATAATTAGAAAGTTAAAACCATTTCTAAGAGAATGCTGTTTTTATTTCACATGAAATCGTATTTGTTTTCATCAAATTAATTTTTTTAAAACCCTAGTCATAGTTTTTGCGTCACCGTACAGAAAATTGTACTCCGCTATTATTTGACGCTGATGGTTAGGCGTGATTAACCCATCGATGCAGTATGTTGCGATAATGGTATTAAAATACATATTCCATGAAATATTAATGCGTTACTGTGTCTAATATATGATATAAAAGCATTAGAGAGTTGAAATAAGAGATAAGTAGGAAAATGAAAGCCATTATACAAGATATATGTGGGCGTGTAGGCAAAACATCGACACCTGATGCGTTCAAGTTTGACTCCAGAGGCGAGACCGGCATCATTTTGAACATGTTTTGTAAAATGACCATTATAAAATCGTGACCATTTAAAAAAACAACAATAAAAATTGGTAGAATTAAAGAACAAATATTCAATTGAATTCAGCACTATGTGCAGGGTCCTCAAAACGGACATAGCATTTAATGACTTTTGAGATCTAGGAGTAGAGAAATCATTGCCGCCTGGCGCCTACGCGTCACACACTCTCATACAAAATATCCATATTTCTTAAAAGTTGTTAATGCTGTAATAGACCTTTCGAGAAAGTAAACAAGAAAATTCATAATATTGAGAAAATTTCACCAAAATGGAATAGTAAATTTTTCGTGTCATGTTGTACAATGTCACATTATTGATTATACAGCTACAGATATCAGGTTATAAGCCTATGGCAGACATTTTACACTTTAATTTTGAATTGCAAATTATTTATTTTAATGTTATGCTGATGGTGCTTAAAGTTAACTTATATTAACTGTAAAGAATAAATCATATTTTGTATCTAAGTAATCAGACGCAAATGATAATAAAATTTTAAGCGGGATTTCTGATCCAATCAACCTTTTATCTGAAACCAATCCAATCATGCAATGATAAATACTGTCTAGTATTTAAAAATTCTTTCTCCAGTGTGAGTTCTTACGTACATGTTTAAATAAGTTAGTGACAACATGAACAAACCATTTTTACAATACTTATTCACTTTAAATTAAATTATCAGATGCCATAAAACATTTTTACAGTGTTCACATTCAAAAGGTATTTCTCCGATGTAAGTAAACGATTTTTCACAAAATTCACATTTTAAAAGTCGTTCTCATGAGTGAATTCTCACATGTTTCTTTAAAGTACTTGAGTGACCAAAACATTTTTCACAATGTTCACAATTAAAAGGTTTTTCTCCAGTGTGAGTTCTTATGTGTTCCTTTTATTTCCAATTTTCACCAAAACATTTCTCACAATGTTCGTTCACATTTGAATGGTCTTTCTCCAGTGTAAGTTCGTAAGTGTTTTCATAAACTACCAGATTCATTGTAACATTTTTCACAATATTCACATTTAAAAGGTTTTTCTCCAGTGTGAGTTCTTATGTGTTCCTTTTATTTCCAATTTTCACCAAAACATTTCTCACAATGTTCGTTCACATTTGAATGGTCTTTCTCCAGTGTAAGTTCGTAAGTGTTTTCATAAACTACCAGATTCATTGTAACATTTTTCACAATATTCACATTTAAAAGGTTTTTCTCCAGTGTGAGTTCTTATGTGTTCCTTTTATTTCCAATTTTCACCAAAACATTTCTCACAATGTTCACATTTGAATGGTCTTTCTCCAGTGTAAGTTCGTGTTTTCATAAACTACCAGATTCATTGTAACATTTTTCACAATATTCACATTTAAAAGGTCTTTCTCCCGTGTGAGTTCGCATGTGTATCTTAAACTACCAGATTCAATGAAACTTTTTCACAGTGTTCACATTTAAAGGGTCTTTCTCCCGTGTGAGTTCTTATGTGTCTCCTTTATATAACAGATTCTACAAAACATTTTTCACAATGTTCACATTTAAAAGCTTTTTCTCCTGTATGAGTTCGGACATGACCCTTTAAAGTACTTAAATGACCAAAACATTTCCCACAGTGTTCACATTTAAGAGGTTTTTCTCCTGTGTAGCTTTAAACACTTTTCACATTTAAAAGGCCTTTCCCCTGTATGAGTTCTTATGTGTTTGTTTAAATCATAGGACCTAGAAAAGCATTCCTCACAATGTTGACATTTGAATGATTTTTCTTTTGTTATCACATTATTGTCACTTTGGACATATGACTGATCAGTATTCCCAGTGAATTCCAAATTTCCAAATTCATTCTTAGCTTGATTGATCAAAATCTTCTTGTTTAATTACGACTTTGATGCTATCATATCATTGTTACTTTCTTTAGCTGATTGTTCAGAATTAGTTGCAAATACAGAATTAAAGAATTGATGGTCAACTTCACCAAAATTTTCTTGTTTGACAACTGAGTAATTCACCATAATGATATATTCTACACTTTCTTTAGAGGTGTTACACTCAGAATTACTTGTGGCACTTTGTGTAGAAATGTCGTGGTCTAGTTAAATAAGACCAAAATTCACGTACATATATTTTGCATATTAGTGTCTTGTATTTTTCTGAAAGACTGAGATTTACGGCAAAATGTCATAATACAGTACATTGCAAAAATTCCAATCCCATGGTAATACATAATAGATAAATTGTACCGAAATCATCCATTGACTATTCAAGCTATTGAATCAAGATGTAATAAGCAGGAAGATTGCCCAGAGAAGAAATTCTGTAATGCTTATCACAAGTGTGTACCAAGAGGAGCCTGTCGTTTTCGTAATATGTATATTTTTTATTATTTTATTTTCATCATCTTTAAGTAAAATACATATCTTTCGAAATTTATGATTACACAGTACACTTCTTTTTTTCTTTGATTGTATTGACATCAAAAATGGGGATTTCAAACTTGCTAGCAAAACCCATTGAAAAATCAGGCTACATCCAAGGCCCATAGCCGGTTTTTTCCAAGGGGAGATTTTTAAAATATTCCAGGGAGTTCCCATTTGATAATTTGGGCGCAAAATCACTGAAAACTTATCAAAATAGTGGAAAACTGCATGATTTTGAAATTTTTTAACTGCAGATTATGAACATCAAAACATCGATCAAATGATACACATAGCAAAATTGGAAGCAATATCTCAATCAATTTGAAATTTGTGACCTACTTTGTGAAAATTCAAAAGATTCTGTTATTTTTGCTGTTCCATTAATCTGTCTTCTATTCATACATTAATAAATCTCTGATTTAGCTGATTGTGCCCCTGGATGCATGAAAGACATTGAATGTGATGTCAATACCTACTGCCATTTTAATTCGACGATTGGAGTTGTGAGAAATAACATTACGTATGGCGACTGTCTTCCTGTGAAAATCACTGGGGAACCCTGTATTAGCCAACGGGAGTGTACTTAAAAAAATGAATGTTATAAATATAAATGTTCTAAGCTTACAAAGAGATTGAAATTAAAATCCATCGACAGACAAATGAAACGTAAGTATCTAATTATAGCAAGGACAGCACTGGACATATAGGGAGGTTAAGCTGCGCGTTTCTAATCTTGTACGTGAACGTGTGGAAATATTTCCTTTGTGGATTAATTCTCCACTTTATAGTAATTGCTATCCCAGTTCAAGTATAAAAGTATTCAGAAACTTGTAGTAATTCATGTAATTAGTCACTGGAAAAAACAATTGAGAGACGGACAGTAACACCTGGGGTCATAAAATTACACTAAATACGTACAAGTTCTCTTAAAACGTGTAGCTTAATCTCCCTCACGTTAGCACTGTTGAACGTGAAAATGAATCTAGTTTTAGTACATAGAATATGATCTCTTTCTAGTCAAACTGATCGTGTGTGCTTTTCAAATAACCCAGATGCCACACAATATGGCCACCAAAATGTAACGTTATACACGCATCTTTGCGACGGGGTATCATTATAGTTTTACAAGGCAACATTCAACATAAATAATGTTGAAAAATTTCATAAGGTTAGGTTTGATATGATAGCGTAATAGTTCATCTATAAGTCCCTGTGCCCCCCCCCCCTTACTACCTGTCAACGCAGTAATGAAAACTTGTTAAACAGACTGTGGAGAGGTATGTAGTGGGGTGGGCACAAAGGCTTGTAGCTAGACTCTGAGACTAATTATCATCATGTTCATTCAAATCAGGAAAGTGGGATTATTATACAATATCCAGGACCGTAGTAGCCAGCTTTTGCCAAGGAGGGTCACTTTGAAAGAAATTCCAGGGGAAGGTCCACATTTGACCATTTTGACTACATTTGACCATTTTGATGGACTTGATACCCACTTGTCCCTTATCACTTCTAAGAACTGTCGACACCAAAACTGATTACTGTTATAGCATGTTCAAAAGACAGTGACTGTAACAGTAGTGAATTATACTGCCCAATGGGAGAGTCTGAGACACGCTATAAGGGGGAGGACCTTGGAAACTGTCGAAGGCGTCTCATTCATGAGTTGGCTTGCACCAGAGACGGGGAATGCTGAATAGATAACATGTGCCATAGGAACCAATGTTACAAGAACACGACAAATTACATGCGTGGTAGGATGCTTAATTATTTGGGACTGTTTGTAAGAAAATGATAACATGAAATGTGCTCGTGTATATAAGTAAATAGATACTTAATATGGTCTTAAAATATCGCCTTATATTAGAAAAACATGTGTAGCAAACATTATTCAAGTGCACTAAAACATGTTTTCAGGTAAGCAATGAACCAGCAACAAAGATTGCTTTTATGAAGATTTAATGTACTGCCATTCTCAAATTTCCACATCATACCCCAGAAGAGTTATTAAAGGTTGTAAGCTCCGAGTTAAAGATTGGAAGAAATGTTCTAATGATGGCCAATGCCTGAAAGACCGGAAATGTCACTGGAATCACAACCGATTTAAGCAGTGTATACCCCCACCTCATGGGCCTAACTGGAAATCCGTGTGGCGAGAACCACCTCCTAAAGCGCCGCGGGCATGTACACAAAATAGTACATGCCGGACTGGACAAATCTGTTACCATAATGTGTGTAGGAAAACGTCTGATGTTTTGTATGCACATGCAAAGGCTGCGCTTTTGTATAGTTAGTTTTACTTATAAATAATTTATTGAATTCTAATTCAGAATCTGTATTAGATCGTGTGATACGAAGAATGGAATTATACGATAGAAAAGGGGTGCATAATTTTCACTGAAAATGGACTCTAAATATATATTGCGGGCTACTTGTTGGGTGTATACTAGTATAACCTTTTGAGTCATTTTCAAATCCTTTAAAATTATTTTATATTTACCGAAGCAATACTCAAAACACATAAACTCTTTAATCATCTTCTATGTAAAATACCACTTGGTGTAAAGGAAAACCCCTTCAAGATCTTAAATAAATCTAAAAATGACTTTTTCATAACTAGAAATAATTAGTAAACAGCCCCAAGGAGGGGCAAGTCTCACCGAAGAAAACATATTTTAAAGATGAAATGAACACAGAATTCTATAACTGGTATTAAGTTATCAAAAATACTTCACATATTATATATGAAAAGTGGTAGCCATTTTGAATGAACAGCCATCTTGAGTAGAGCTTGTATGTCACCAGGCATTATTCAGTATAAGAATTTGAAACAACTCAGTCGACTGGTATTGGAGTCATCAAATTTACGAAAGATGGCAGTCATTTTGATTCAAATATTCATATCAGTCATTTTGAATTGAGCAGCCATCTTGGAAATTTCCCCTCGAGCAGATGTATGTTCCAAAAGTACCAGTATATAAAATTTTAACAAATTCTTCAACTGGTATTTGAGTTATCAAACAATACATTTTTCATTATGAAAATGGCGTCCATTTTGAAATGAGCGGCCATATTGAAAAAACTCATTAAGCAGAGGTCCTTACAATATTAGCCTATACAATTTTGACCAAATTATATAAATTGGTCCATATAGCTTTTGAAATCCAATGGTCATCTTGAAAATTTCTTCTTGAGCAGAGCCCTGTTCCTAGCCATAAGCACTAGACTTTGAACCAAATCCGTCAAATGGTATTTGAGTTATCAAAGATTACGTTTTACAAAAAATGGCAGTCATTTTGAATTGAGTGGCCACATTGAAAATCTCTTGTCAAGCAGAGGTCCTATACTTCAGCCTATAGAATTTGAAAAAAGCAGTCTACTGGCAATTTTAGTTATCGTCCGGACAAACGAACAGACGGACAGCTTCTCTATATCCCAACGAACATTATACGAATAGTTTAGTAGGCCTAATAATTATGTTATTTCTGGAAAAGAGAGCTTAGAGGGTACCTCTTTCTTATATTAGCTTACATTACTTGCGATCTGAAATGCAACGTTCCCAACACAACGGTGGACTATATAAGTTTGAACCAACTTGAATCGGTAATACACAGATACATGTGAGCTACGAATGTTCTACTAAAAATAAAATACGACAAGAAGACGTTCGATATCTCAGTGATACCATTAAAGAAGCTGTTTATGACATTAATGATATGATTGGCAAGTGGCGAGATCATCACCTTGGGACTTTGACTTATACTGTTGGAGAAAGTATTATTTACATTAAGTTTGGAGCTTATATAAACTATGATTTTGGTGAAAGGGGATGGTTAGATTGTGATAAAGTCCCAATGTAGTAGGATGGCGATTTCTTAGAATAACTAATGAGGATCCGGAGGACTGATATAGAACATTTAGAATTTTCACACTGACAACTTTCGACTCAAACATTGTCAGCCGTGGTAGAGCAACATATTATCCAAAAACAACATATTAGCCAGAATGGTCAGCTTTACTTGTATATACCCAGAGCATGTTTTATATCTCTGATATACCCAACTTGTGAATGATAGAAATAAATATAAAATATAATTTATATCCAACACGGAACAATTTTTTTTATTTTGTTTAATTCACAGTAAGCAATTCAAGGGAGTATCACAAAAAACAAACCTACAAACAGGTACTGTTTGGGCAATAAATAAATGACTACTTGATTTTCTATTACCATTTCCACACCATTTTGTTTGAAAGCACATTGTTGTCAATATTGTCTAGATACATGTTCCCAAAAATTCGTATATTTTATATACAGTTTGTATACTCTACGCCTAAAAACCTAAATTTCGCGGGAGTTTTCGGGTCATTGCGGCACCCGCGAATAACCCCAATTTTGATCAAGTTCGCTTGATAATTCCGCGAGTCGCGGTTCACTTAACGGCCCTGCATGTCCCTTTTCCCACTAACAAAGACTTTATATACATTACAAGAACATTTAGATTTATGGTCGCAATAAAGAAATATACACCAAAAGACAATAACGTTTGCTTCCTTGAATCAAACAGTGCCCAATTAGTTATAGTATGATTGTGATCGTGTTACAGTAAGCCTATGATTTGAATATAAGCCTATGTGTTTTCAGAATATTGCCGTCTGTGTCCTATGATTGAAACATGTTCTTCATAATCAATCATGTAAGGCCCGGTACGCTGGGTTCGCACAGGCGTACCAGATGATTTCAAATTCGCTCCAAATACTACAAAATTTCGAAGTGGGAGAACCCCACAGACCCCCTGAACGCTGCTTCTCTCAAAGTCTTGCCTCCCGTGCGGGCTCCCGAGGTGGCGTACTACTTAGAAAAATAGCGCAACGCCCTTTTAAGCTCCAGGCAGTTTATTAATTATAAATATTATTTTTAGTGAATAATCTTTATTCCTTTTATTTTAGTTTTGTTCTAATTATTTACAACAGGAAAGAGTATGAACATTTTTAGTATGAATTTTTCTAGCGTTCAGAATTTTGGTGCATCACGTCGGCCCCGCATCACTTTCACAAATTCAACATTTTCTGATTTACATCATAATTAGACGTTTTGACGTAACCACAATCAAACAGACAACATGTACCCGGTAAATTAGTAGGCCTAGGCTATACTTTATTTTTACAATTGAATTTATTTTGAAGGAATAGATCGGCCGTATAGATCGGTATTGAGAAGCGGCGCAAACCTATTATCGCCCAGCCATCAAAATAAAGCTGTAAAAGTTTTTCATACGATTTTCAAACATGCAGTCAACTCTAATAGTTGTGCATGAACTCAAAATGAAAGACAGGGAAACATCAAATTAAGGGTGTGAAAAACGTCATCAAATTTCCCTCTCAATAATTGATGACATCATCACTTTAGACTCATATTTCTAGGCGGGAATTTTGACGAAGAAACGTCTGCCATTCTGCGGATTTTCATTACATTTCCAGAGGTTTGTAAGCTTCATTGTAGGCTGGACTTAGATTTGATGTATTGAATTGAATCATCTTAAGTAAAAGCTGAGAAAATTTAGATTTATTTTAATGAGGCAATCAGTAAGTTTGTTAAATTCATAGGTAGCCTAGATCCCGGCCAGATTCTTTTGTAGCTAGCCTAGCTAGAGTAGAAGGATCAGTAGCTCAATAAAATATAAGTAATCTAGATCTAGCCTATGCTCCGGCTTTCGCCAGAAACGTACTTGACGTCCGTGGAGAAATCAGCATTTCTAGAAAATTGTGGTTTCTAAAAAATCAAGAGAAAAGGCAGGGTAACAAAAACCTAGCAAAAACCACAGGGGTTTGTTTGGAGGATCAGGCAGAGCCCTCTTGTAGGCTATTTCAAACCTACAATAATTAGAAATCTAAAAGACAAGGGACTTCTATGGCGGATCCGGGGGGGGGGGGGCATGGGGCCAGGGCCCTAAGTTGGGCCCAGAAAAAACAAAAATTGGGCCCAAAAAATTTTGGGGCAAAAAGGCCTTCAGGCACCAAAAAGTGGGCCTTTTTGGTCATTACTAGGCCTTCTAAGGCCTTATTTTTTAATTTCAGGCCCAAAATTTTTTTTCGCGCAAGCACGGAAGCTATTTTCTATGACCGGCAATTTGGCCCCCCCGTGTTGGTTCCTGGATCCGCCACTGGACTTTGAAGTTATTTGAGGGTTCTGCCTTATCCTCCAGACAAATCCCTGAGGCAAAACCTAGGCTAGGCCTAAATCGACAATTCTAAAAAAATCAAGAGAACAAGAAAAGTGGGGGTCTAAAACAATTGCTAAAAATAATTGGGGAGAAAAATCAGGGTTACAGTAGATCTAAAACAATTATCTGATTAATCGAGTTCAGAAAAAAGTTGGGTAAAAAAATATGGAGCTTTTTCAAAAATAGGGGAGCATCTGAAAGATTTGGATTTTTTGAAAAATTGAGTTTTCACTAAAAAATTGGGTTAACTTAGGCGCTAAATATCAGGATTTCTCCCAATTCATATCAGGACTTGAAATGTGAGAGTCTGATCTTATAGGTTATGGCCATGAATATACTAGTATGTACAGGGTGGTCAAAAAATGGAAACCCTGTATCAGGCCTGTCAACTGTCCCGCAATTTGTGTATTTGTCACGCATTTGCTGAAGAACTTGAAATCACGCCAGTTTTCTTTGCAAGACAGAAAATGTCACACAAATACGCATTTTACTTGGTAATTGTCAAGCAAAAATATTTCTGTTGTAGAAAAATTTCTGAATAAGTTCGCCCATACAGCAAAATTACGGATGCCGAAAAAAAGTATGCATTCCGTTCGGACTTTACACGCGTATCAAGTATACGCATTCCGTTCGAAATTTTTCATACCTGTAATTTGGATCAATGTGTTCAGATTTGGACCAAGGTGTCCACATTTTGAGGGGAGGTGTTCAACATTTCCAAGTCATTCATGTTAGGTGTTCCAAAGTTGACAGGCCTGCTGTATTTTCCTCATATCTTTGACTTTTTAAGGAATTTCTCCCTGATATTTCACACATTTGTACAGTATCCCATTCCCTACCACTCCACCATATTTCATGACTATGATCAGACTGATAGTTTTGCAATCATCATGCTGTACGCAAACTTGCACAGTTGTCAATGACCCCAATGCATTTCTGAGCAGGTATGGCCTGAATGATACAAATGTTCTCACTTTTGAGGTTCTGTAATTGTCCTGAGGTCATTCTCTTACACTCATACATACATCTCTGCGGCGTGCCATACCTCACAGGTGAGGTAGGAACATTTTGGACGATGTGTGCCAGTTTCCCTACCACACAATAGTGGCCACTTGAGCATGTTCTTTAAAGTGCTATATTCATTGATTTGTGACTATTAATCGGATGAAATAAAGTAGGCTGGTAGGAAATTGAAAACTGTACAAATGTGCAAAATATCAGGGAGTTATTTCTCATAATGCCAAAGATATAAGGAAAATGGTGTAAGGGTTTCCAGTTTTTTTTACCACCCTGTATGCAATTTACATCAGCATTCCAATTCCAGACCCAACCTGAGTGGACAACACAGTTCATTTACCAATACCTTGGCTTGAGCTGTACCTACAAAAGATTAAGTGCAACAAGATCCAGTGTCATCATAATGGCCGTTTTCAAAGGTTTGGACATCCCCAGTATTGACATCAGCCAGATTGACTTTACAAAGTCATCTGATGACATCACAATAGAGGAATATTTCACCAAGGAGGAGCTTTCTAATATTTCTGCCTATGAAAGATTTAGGTTCAGAAATATTAAGCAGAACTATCTTATGATGATGAAAATAGGTGAGATTGTATAATTAGGGTTTAAGTCCATTTATTTAAAGCCATTTATTATTTTGCATTATTTTTATCAAACAAGGAATTAGGCGACCCAATCCTACCATGAAACATTTCTCCAAAATAGAGAGATTTAGATTTTTTATTCACAAAGATAATGCAGTTTAGAGAAGATTACAGATATTGTAACAATTCAAAATTGCCCCCTGTCCTTCAGACTGGTAACTGGAATTATCATTGATTTTGAAATCTATCAAAACTACTAGTATATACTTTAGTTGAGTTAAAGACAAATTTAGGCATTTTAGGGTAGATTTAAATACATGTTGCGTAGATTTAAATGCATGTTGCGTTTTCTATTTTTTTACTACTATCTTGTAAAATCCAGTTCAAAATGGCTACCAAAAGGAATTTCTGTTAATTTTGTGATTAAATTACATGTATGGCTTTATTCAAGTAAATCTAACTAAGGTACTAATAGATCACAAAACCTTTATCATCTTGTGAAAGATTTAGAGCTTAATATACTTAGAAGTTTTAGAAAGGGTATTTTTGGTGGGATTAATTATTTGTCACTCTGTAAAGTTGCTATTTTCTAGTTATAGTTAGAAATTTTTTATTTTCTATGCAGAAATGTACATTACTATTTCTATTCATGCTTAAATGGTTGTAGGTATACCCATTATCAAACCTGATTTTATGAAGAGCAAGCGTGGAAGAAAGAGACCTCCTCCTCCTCCCTCTGAAAGTAGTTCTGATGAAGAGTGGCTCCCTTCTAAAGAGAGACAAAGAGACAGGCCAAAGAGAGGTAAATCTCATTACTTGAAAAATATATTTCTTGCGTAAATCTAGTGAGAAGTAAAAACATTCAACATACCTGTTGCTTCAATTTTAAGACTCTTTCTCCAGGTTTCTTACTTTGGATTCTTTACAGTTCACATCAGTTTGCCAAAAACTAGATGCGATACAAGAATGCATTTCATAAAACTTCACATGTTTGAGTATTTTCCATTTTAATCTAGCTATCAAGCCATTCAGACCATTCGTTGCCCCTTTCAAAGTGACACAGAAACGTCAACAGCAAGTTCCAGCAGCAGAGAATGGAGCCATTCAGAAAAAGGTAAATACACACAAATGAATCATGATTAGTAAATGTAGCATCCTCAGACCTCAGTATCTATTTTAAAAATTGCCAAATTAAATTAAGTTATGTTGAAGTATTATGAAGTCATTTTACTTTGAGGAAAAGATCCTGAATAGTTATGAATAAATGAAAAATGATTTTTCTGCAGAAACCCAAACCTTCAGCAACAGTCACAAATGCTACCATAGCAACCAAAGATGACACAATGAAAGCCAGTACCACCAAGTCCACCAAGCCAGAACAGCCAAGTCAACCCGTAAAGCCTAAAAAATCCTCACCCCCTCTTGTGTTAGACTTTCTAGGATATGATGATGTCGAGATCAAAAAATGGAGGAAAGTCTGTATGCTGAAGACCAACAAGATTAAAGCTGAGATAGAACTCCTGGAAAATGATATGGATCAGGCTTTGTTGGAATTGGTTGAATTGGGTAGGTATGACATAAAGTTGCATGGAAAATCAAATACTTTGATACTTTTTACACCTTTTCAAATTTTGATTTTATTAATACCCGGGAGTACATTGTTATGATTAATTAAACATCAATAGTTTGTTATTCCATTATTGATTAATGTGTGTGAGGAATATAACTGAATAATAAAACAAATGTTTAATTCTATTTTCGGTGAATAGCCCTTCTGGCTTTGTGAAATATCACTTATGAAAGGTGCACAGGTATTCACTTCAATGGAATTAAATATTTGTATATTATTGTCAATAAGTCACCATTATTGTGACATTAAAAAGTTAAAAAGGAAAATGTTCCTGTGTATGATAACTTCTCTAGCAAAATATACAATACTCTAGCATTATCTTTAAACAGAAGTGAAGGTTACTCACAAATAATATACCCATTGCATGGCATAGCATTATCCCTTATAAGCAGACATATTTGTGGCTATTGACCCTTTTAATAAATTTGGAGCTGATTATTGATATTTACAGAGCTGCAGAAGGAGGAAGAAGCAGAACTGGCAAAGCGAGAGAGGGAAGCTCCCAGGTACCCAAAGAGGAACATAGAAAGGACAAACTACAAGCTCCTTGAGGTGCCAGATGATGATGAATTTTTGTGTAAGTAAAGAAAATGAATACTAAAGAAAAACTTTATATTGTATATCCATTTTAAAGTAGAATTAGCATAATGCTAATTTTGGCCAGAATTAAACATCATAAATGTGTAGCTATTGTTCATTGAAAGATGTCAGCCATTATTGAAAAGGTTTATCATTTGCCCTGTGAGATGTTGAGGTGATGTGAAGGTAGATGCAGTTAATAATGCATTGTTGATAATAGGAAATGAGTAATCTTTATTTGTAGGAGTGATAGCTAAATTGAGGGTGTTCTTTAATTTATGAAAATATTTTACACATGTATAAATACTTATGATCAATTATTTTAATTCAAAGTGACAATATGCAGTTTATTATTCAATTTTACTAATTATGAACTATAGTTGTACTGGGTCTGCTTCTTGTTGGCGCAATATTCACAATTGTCTAAAAGTATACATATATGCTATATTTTACCGGTACTTGGTTTTAGTTTGTGAGGACTGCAACTTAGAGCATAAAGGAGATTGCCCAATACATGGTCCCTTAATCATAGTGGAAGACAGAAAGGTATGAATTGATATTATTTAAAAATACCTACCTACCTGTAACTTAGTAACCTAGAGCATAAAAAGAAGCATTCTCATTTCTTACCTACAAATACTTATTTATTTTTGTCTCAAAACATATTTTTACATTTAACATTTTAAAATTATACTATCGCAGTAAGTGCAGTTTATGAGAGATATGACTGGTATAGAATAATATATAAATACATTTAATTTAGCAAATATACTGAAAATACATGATTATATGAAATTATTATATAAATTATATGAAATGCTATCATGTCTTGTTTTTTCTGAATTTATACATTAAAAAATAACAGAATTCAGAAGCCAAAAAGACATTTGAAAGTTAGTAAAATCCCAGATGTCAGATTTTGGCACTTCTATTCAGGGAAAATATGAAAACAACAATATGCCTGTATATCCATTATCCATGGTCATTTAACATGGTTGATTCAATCACATTGTCTCTCTCATCTCTCATTCAAGAAAATCTCAAATTACCAGGGGGTCATTAACAGAACATTCGCAAAGTTACGAATTCGTAATTCGTAACTTTATGAAATTCGTAAATATTTAAAAAGTTACGAATGATTTACGAATTCATAAAGTTACGAATCGGCCATTAACAGAACACTTTCGTAAGTCATTCATAAGTTTTATCGTTCGTAAACGAATTTCAAATTGTGACGTCATCTTATATCATTATTTAGCACAAATAAAAATATGATGGCATTTGATATCATTGCGCGCTGTGATCAAACCTGTCTCCGCGATTTCAAAGATTCTCAGCTCAGGAACATATTTGCTTATCATGTAAGAATAGGTAGATATTTTAGCTTGAAACTCAGCATGCATATAGAGAACAATTTATTTTTGCCAACCTGTATACCTTACATAAGAATTGGATGAGAAATGTGCCATTCGCAAAGTTATGAAAGGGTCTGAGGTGCTATTAAAGTTACGAATGAAAGCATACGTGACGTCATTTTTTCGTAACTTGGCGAATCGTTCGTAACTTTACGAAAGTTCTGTTAATGCACATTTACCAAATTCGTAAAATTAACAATTGATTTGCGAATTCGTAACTTTACGAAAGTTCTGTTAATGACCCCCAGACTAACAACTGACATGTACATAATGAATATCATTTCAGGTTGAAGGTGGAAAGTTCAGAGCTGAACTGACAGCCCCATATGACTTAGTAGTGAGGTTGTCTAAGATCCCTGGTGCTGGTCATGGAGTGTGGACCACAGCTGAGATACCCAAGGGGGTCAGGTTTGGCCCATATGCTGGTAGAATTGTAGAGATACACAGGGAACATGATGCACATGAGAGTGGTTATGCTTGGATGGTAATGGTAAGTACATATTGAGTTAGAAGATTTCAAGAAGTGGTTGATACCACTGGTGGATCTGGACCTGGCATTCCCAATTTTTAAGGGCCAATTAGGGCCTGGTTGAGCCTTTTGAGGCCTTATTTTTAAATTGAAGGCCTTAAATAACGGGCCTTAAATTTTCTAATTTTGGACTGATTTATGCTTTTCGGGGCTCAAACTCTTTTTCTGCCCAAGAGCAGAAATATTTTTTCTTAGACTTTCAGATCAGCCCCTGGATACTTACTAGATTTATTGAAATGTTTATTATCCCATCGAACGAAGTTCGGAGGGATATAGGGAACGCCTCCATTTGTCCGTCCGTCCGTACGTCCGTCCGTACATACGCGTCCGGGCAATAACTCAAATACCGTTGGCCCGATTTTGTTCATATTTTGTACACATATACCCTATGGGGGTAGAAGTTCTGCTCGAAAGCCGATTCTTAAAATGGCTGCTCATTTCAAAATGGCGGCCATTTTAGTGTCGATTTTACAGTAATTTAGGTGCAATATGTAAAACTGTAATAGTAATATGTTTTAAATGTAAAAAAATTATAAATGACATTAATAAAGCTACAATGTAGATATTAAAAAAGCACATGGCTGCCATCTTGAAAAATGGCGGCCTTTACTCGTTATTTTACGATTTTTGCTATAACTCGAAAAGTAGTGGAGCGATTTTGTTCATATTTGGTATGTGAATACTATAAACATTGCACACTGTCTAAAGGCACTTTTGGTAGAAGGCGGCCATTTTTCAAAATGGCCGCCATTTTAACGTATTTTACTATAACTCGAAAAGTAGTGGAGCGATTTTGTTCATATTTGGTATGTGAATACTATAAGCATGGCACACTGTCCTATGACACTTTTGGTAGAAGATGGCCATTTTGAAAAATGGCTGCCATTTTAACGTATTTTACTATAACTCGAAAAGTAATGGAGCGATTTTGTTCATATTTGATATGTGAATACTCTAAGCATGGCACATTGTCTCATAAAACTTTGGGGAGTAGTCGGCCATTTTGAAAATTTTTTTATGTGTGTTATTTTACAAGTACATGTGTGCGATTTTTCAAAAAATTTATAGGTGGCTACTTAAAAGCATATTATTTCTTCTGATGACAACTTGGCTAGTGAGCAACCATTTTGAAAATGGTGGCCTTTCTGGTGTGTTGTTTTATGATATTTGCTATATATTTCGTTTGTAAAAATGCCAGCCATTTCTGTTAGATGGGATTCGCTACGCTTTGGCGTTGCCGTTGTTCTGGTTCCCTTTGCATATGAATTAGCATATTTAAACGATCATATCATCGAGACCATTGCACTCAGACTTTTTGAAAAGTTGACACTCAGTTTGTGCTACCAAAGTCCCATCATAGCACTGTGTTTTTCTTGCAGATTTATAAAAATGAGAAACCAAGCCACTTTATTGATGCTGGTGATGTTGGGCAGGCCAACTGGATGCGTTATGTCAACTGTGCCAGGTTTGAAGGTGAACAGAATGTTACAGCATTCCAGTACCTGGGCCAGATATATTACAGAACATTCAGACCTATACCCCCAAATACTGAAGTACTAGTTTGGTAAGTGACCTTGAAGATAAGTTCCGAGATGAAAAGTGGGGCAGCCGTGGGAATTCCAGAGGGTTCAAATGAAAAAATTAAATTTTACATTTTGCATTGATACCGTATTCTCTCTAATGAAAGTACAATTCCAATGAGCCCACTTGCAATTTTTATGATTGGTTGGTTATATTAAATGCTCTAGAAAGATATACAGGAACTGTAGAGGATGTAAACCTTATTAGTGATAACAACTAAAAAGATAATCAGTGATATTTTTTCTATTTTTTTTTTTGTATGTGGGCTTATTGGAAATTTTTTATTTATTTTAAATTTCAATTTAGAAAGTGCACTTTGCTCTAATTAGAGAGAATATGGTATTGAAATTGCTAGAATTATTGAATTATGCTGAAGTGGAACAACTCATCTTTGCTCTATCAGTACAGTGTAAAATATGTCATGTCACTTTGATTCAGTCGAATGTCATATTCACCATGACCATCATGATTCTGGCCATGGATACCATGTGGAACACATTTTTAAAAGTCAAAATTCTCTTGTAAATAAAAATCAAATATATGTTTTGTCTGTATTGCACCAATGCACCCTGTGTTAACTGCACTTGTGCTTTACTGTCATCACTGCTGGGTGTGGCAGATAGTCTCCACATAAATCGTGTAATCAGAACTCCAGAAAACTGCCTCTCCGTTTAGGCCTAACCTGAAATTTTTAAAGATGTAAGAGCAGGATAGTACCAGATCTTATTATATTTTGGGCAAGTTGGATAAATTACAAAGCTGTCATTTTGCTCATCAAACTATATATAATGAAACCCAATTGATAAATTGTAATCAATTCAATTTTGTTCTATCATTGCATTAACAGGTATGGTGAATCCTATGCCGAAGAACTTGGAATAGATGTAGTGAAGTTTCGCAATCAAACAGCTCATGTCAATGGCATTGGGAATATGAATATGGAAAAACATACTAAACATAAAAGCATGACCTTAGCTGAGATGATCAGACTAAATATGGCAGAAGGTATGTACTTTTCAAGAACAAAAAATTTAACTTAAGTGGATAATGATACAGTACTGATACTAACTGATATATAATTCAACATTGATGTAACCCAAGTATTTCAATGTATTCTTCAAAATTGTTAATAATCCAAACACTACGGTTGTTAGTTTTCATGAAAAATTATTTTGAATCCTTTTACTAGGTTTTGTTGAAATGGAAGGTTTATCAATATCAAAGAATTTTGTCCACCATCTTGTATGGTACAAACTCCAGTTAGAATCATCATCCTGCTGTGGACATGAGAAATATAAAAAAATACAAATGAATTCAAATACAGAATATCGCCTTATTCCTTAATGATTAAACCTGCCTAGAATCTCCTTTAAAATGAGACTTTAACAAAGTCTCTATTACACATCTGCTTCTATTTTATTCTTCCAGTGATAAAATTCAAGTGTCCTCTATGTTGGAGGCAGTTCTTTAATGAGGCTAAGATGGAGGAACATAAGAGAACACATAGAATCTCTTGTTCAGATAACAATCTACCTGACTCTCAGACCCAGAATACAGCAGATGAAACTCTCAATCCTACAAAAACCACACATTGTGGATTGGATGATGAGGGAATGTTTAAATGTGATAAGTGTGACAAATGTTATACTTTGAAATGTCATCTTCTGCAGCATATGAATACTCACAACACCAATTTTAAATGTAGAGTGTGTGGTTATAGATTTCCAAGTAATGCAAATCTTCAGCTACACATGAGAACTCATACAGGTGAGAAGCCATATAAATGTACGATCTGTGACTATAGATGTAATGTACAATGGAACTTGACAAGACACATGAGAACTCATACAGATGAGAAGCCATACAAATGTACACTCTGTGACTATAGATGTAATCAACAAGGTGATTTGACAAACCACATGAGAACTCATACTGGTGAGAAACCATACAAATGCACACTCTGTGACTATAGATCTAAACAACAAAGTGATTTGACAAACCACATGAGAACTCATACTGATGAGAAGCCATACAAATGTACACTCTGTGACTATAGATGTAAACAACAAAGTGATTTGACAAAACACATGAGAACTCATACTGATGAGAAGCCATACAAATGTACGCTCTGTGACTATAGATGTAATGTACAATGCAGCTTGACAAGACACATGAGAACTCATACTGGTGAGAAACCATACAAATGCACACTCTGTGACTATAGATGTAATCAAAGAGGTGATTTGACAAAACACATGAGAACTCATACTGATGAGAAGCCATACAAATGTACACTCTGTGACTATAGATGTAATGTACAAATCAACTTGACAAACCACATGAGAACTCATACTGGAGAGAAGCCATACAAATGTACACTCTGTGACTATAGATGTAATGTACAAAACAGCTTGACAAGACACATGAGAACTCATACTGATGAGAAGCCATACAAATGTACTTTCTGTGACTATAGATGTAATCGACATGAACATTTGAAAAAACACATGAGAACTCATACTGATGAGAAGCCATATAAATGTACACTCTGTGACTATAGATGTAATGTACAAATCAACTTGACAAACCACATGAGAACTCATACTGGAGAGAAGCCATACAAATGTACACTCTGTGACTATAGATAGATGTAATGTACAAAACAGCTTGACAAGACACATGAGAACTCATACTGATGAGAAGCCATACAAATGTGCACTCTGTGACTATAGATGTAGTGTACAATGCAGCTTGACAAACCACATGAGAACTCATACTGATGAGAAGCCATTCAAATGTACACTCTGTGACTATAGATGTAATCAACAAGGTGATCTGACAAAACACATGAGAACTCATACTGGTGAGAAGCCATACAAATGTACACTATGTGACTATAAATGTAGTGATACTTCTTCATTAAGACAGCACACTAAGGCTTGTCATACACAGTGATAGATGAATCACAAAGTGCAATATATGTGATAGTAAATATGTTAAAGCCAATTTCAATTGAAACATTATATTGAATTTATATACCCTCAAAATTAATTATCTGTAAATGTATAGTGTGCCATTGTACTTTACTACTACATAACCAGACTGTTAAAATGTATATTGACTGATATGTTTGTATGTCATGCTATTAATTAAAATAATGAAATTTTTTTTATTTTGTGAATGTATTTTATTTAGGCATCTATGCATGATTTGCCACTTTGTTTATATACAAAAAAATATTCTATAAAATTTGATTTGACTTGATTCCTTTTAGGAATCTGGTTGAAGAAATCGAAGTTTTGTTCATCATTGCTCTGGAAGTAGTTTGAATATACCACGTTGTTTTGTGAATTCATTTTAAGAAAAGTGCAAATATCTTGCTTGATGCTAGTATTATAATGTATTGATGTAAAATATTCACTTAATTGTATAATTATGTCACCACCCAAAGTAGTGACATATTGTTATGATCTCCAACTTTTTGCATGGTGTCAGGTGATTGGTGATTGGTGGTTGCCATCTTTAACAAATCGCAGGTGGTGACATGCATTTTGCAAGTAAATGCCTTGTTGTTTTCATATTTGATGATTTGCAGCCCAATGCGTTTAGAGCACAGGCTCTAAAATGTATAATTGATGCCAAGATTTTGTATTTTTCAGTATTTTTTTCACATGTCAGGATTTTTGGGTTTTACAAATTGTAACTTTCATTATTCAAGACTGATTGTATTAAGTACAATCTTTCTCACAATTTCTTAGTATAATGATAAAATAAATGCTACACTTGGTAAAATCAAACATAAATCACTGACTGTACTGTAAGGCCAAAGTACAACATTAATATAGGCTAATTTCAGAAATAGTTTCTCATAATCGGATGTGATATCATGAATTCTAAAAATATTGTAAAAAACTTATTTGAAATGAGTTGATTTAAACCATTTCCCATTTGAATTGATTTCTAGGATTGTATGTAATCTTAGTATTTATGTGAGTTAATATGAGGAACATCTCTTTACTTTTCTTAAAATGATCGTATTTCTAATGCTACATAACACACAACGAAGCTAATGACTAGGATCATTACTAAAAAACATCTTCAACAAAAGTGTAAAATACCAAAAGGCCGAACATGTACACACTTCAATCAAAATCTAGGGTATTCATAAATGTCCATATGAGTTTGTTTAAATTGCATATTTAATTTGTACATTTATGTAATTAAAGTTATATAAAATCAGCACCATTACTATGATCAACTAACTAGCTATAGTATGCATACATATTGACTTGTAAATTAACACAATGGTGCTAATTTTATATTAAATGTACCAATGAAGGATACATACATGCATATCCTGTATGAAAACAGGCCAAGTTGTCTATTGCATAGATCAACTATACATGTAGACCAATTTTGGAAGAATTAATATCTTCCATTTCGGTTCTTTTTCCATTTGTGGATTCGAATTCAAATGTCAAGTTTTATCTTTCTCTGGCAGCCTATTCATTTGTGAAATTTTTCAGGGAACTGGTGACTGTGTAGATATGTTATTGCTTTTAATGAATCTGAAATAAACTGTTTGAACTGTTAAAAAAAGCATCTCTTACTGTGACTTACATTGTTTTAATATTTTTCTCTGTGTAAGTGGGCTTTCAATAGTTAAGAAGTGCAATCGGGAACAGGCATAGAAATGAAAAAAAGATTAGCAATTAACAAATGATAAACTACTAGTAAACGGGGCAGGCACAATGTGTTCGCCTGCTGTATTAAAATTACTTATAAAAGAATCCCCACGGCACAAGCACAATGTGTTCGCCTGCTGTATTAAAACTACTTATAAAAGAATCCCCACGGCACAAGGAAACAATGACACAACCTAGAATTAGCGTGTTTTATGTCACCACCAGACGGCAGTCTGGATCTCCCTTCTGGTGACATATTGTTATAGTCTCTAACTTTTTGAAGACGGTGTTTGGCGGTTGGTGCTAGGGGGGTCGACGTCTGTAACAAATGAGAGGTGGTAGCATTTTGCATGTCATGCCTTGTTATTTATTCCATTTATCAATATGCATGAAATAGTAAATGTACGTTGAAAATATTTTTATGTGTAGCCTAATTTTTTATATAAAATCCCACCCACGATCTGCATTATTCCATTTATTCAATATTGGTAGGATTATTGTTCATTTAATTTGGCATCTATAGCAAGGTGCTGAATTTGTATTTTAAAATTAAGTTTGATTGCAATTATTGTACCATTATTGTCCACTGTTGCCATTGATAGAGTACTTCACATGTAGGCTAACTGTGATTGCTCGATGATGCTTGTGGATATACTGTCAGCCCAGACACATGGGTCTGTCATTCACCTTTCTAGCACCAAATCTCCGGTTCCAAATGTCCTTGAAATTGTTTCAAAGATTTCCACTGAACAGGTACCACAATCAACCTCAGTTAACCAAATTGATCTCTTATTTCATCCTCCGTATCTATCCGTTTTTAGTATTTGTCTGACACAATTGAATCGAATACGTCTGGCGAAGAACACCCTCTGTCTTTCTGCATTGTCACTGCGACTGCGTGCTCCAGCTTCTTTTAACATGTCCGTAGCAATTTCGTTTTATACTTGAATTGTCAGTCCATTTTGTCATGAAATTAAAAGTGCCGACTACCTTGGTTCCTTCACCGTCGGCGTGTCTGCCTAACTCACCCGGCAGAATGAGACGGACGGCAGTCTGTATCTCCCTGCTCGTGATGGTGGATCGTTTGTTGTAGTGGGCGAGACGGGATGCTTCCCTAGCAATACGCTCGAAGATGTCGTTGACAAAGCTGTTCATGATGCTCATGGCCTTGCTGGAAATACCAGATTCAGGGTGCATTTGCTTCAAAACCTTGTATAGGTAAATACTATATGATTCCCTCCTCTTCCTTCGGCGTTTCTTGTCTCCTCCAACTAGTCTCCTAGATGTGACAATCTTTTTGCTTCCTTTACTTGTAGTTCTGGACCCGGTTTTGGGTTCCATTTCGATATTTTGAGATATTTGCAGTTACATGATAACCGAGTTACAGTGAAATGTATTGTATCCTATCGAGTTTTGCTGTTTGTAACTGCTGGATAAATGTTCTATATATAACCCTAGCTATATTATTGGAATATATAGGCCAAAAGCAATGTTTACAAAACCGATATAAGTTATTGATCAATCTCTTTAGGCTAAACACGAGATTAATATTAAACGTAGAATCAGATATTGCAGGCACCTTAGCCACACGATTCAATTTTATGGACTATGACATCGACTTGGCGAATGGATGTTGAATAGTTTTTTTTCTGTTCAAGCATACCAGGCCCGGATACCAAGCTTCTTACAATTAAACTTTAAATATCGAAAAACTATAAATATTGAAATGTCGATCCTTTAACACAGTAACGGACACCAAGACATGAACGATTCAATTTTATGGACTATGACATCGACTTGGCGAATGGATGTTGAATAGTTTTTTTTCTGTTCAAGCATACCAAGCCCGGATACTAAGCTTCTTACAATTAAACTTTAAATATCGAAAAACTATAAATATTGAAATGTCGATCCTTTAACATAGTAACGGACACCAAGACATGAACGATTCAATTTTATGGACTATGACATCGACTTGGCGAATGGATGTTCAATAGTTTTTTTTCTGTTCAAGCATACCAAGTCCGGATACCAAGCTTCTTACAATAAAACTTTAAATATCGAAAAACTATAAATATTGAAATGTCGATCCTTTAACACAGTAATGGACATCAAGACATGAACGATGAAGTTATTTTTCATCCTAAATAGTATCTATTTCATGTTAAAAATATCTCAAAATCTACATCATATGATATGTGCTTACAAAATAATCTCATTTACATGTACATGTATAGCCTATGTGTAAAGTGTCATGTTAAACATAGAAATAGTACATACATATCAGAATTATGGTCCCTTCTATCATTGTCCCTCTTTTAAGCCCCGATTGGGCTTAAATTAAACAAAATGTTCAACAGTTGCGATTAGGTCGCGAATCATTGGAAACTATGACACTTACTAGAGTATAGTATTCCATACACTCCCCTCCAAAAGTATGGTAACCTTGACTGGAACCACATGTTAAAGTCGATTTAGATCAATTACTCAGATGCGAGTAGGTAGTTACCAGTTTCGCCACCAGGTGGCTAATTCGGGGGGAAATAACATGGCAGGCTATTACAAAATTCCCATGAACTTGAATATTCATAAATTTTAGTGGTTCACTCTTCATATTACACTTATGTATCTGATAGTTATACGAATTAAAATATGTCCAGTAAAAGAAAATATTATCTGCCCAACACAAGAAAAGATATTTCACTTTTTGTGATTTTACCTAGAAGTCGAATTTTCAAAGAAAAATAAATTTTCAAAGTTGATAAACTCTTTTTAAAGCCACATTTCTAGATCTAATTTTACGTGTAGATTCCAAATATGACATCAGTTTGTCTTAATTTTGAATTTTTAATAACGTAAATCAAAATTATTTCTACTCGCATCTACGTAGTTTATTGAAACTACATGTATCATAAACAAACATAAATCCAAACTTTTCTTTTTGGGAGGTATAACATACTAAGGGGTCCTCTATTCCATCGTTCTTACTTTCCTTGATAATTTACACTTATCCCAAAACTATAAAACTGGTCATGAGTATTTTTATATTGATTATAAATGTATAAAAGGCCGTGTCATCTCACTATTCACAACTTGTCTTCGTCATCTACAAAAATCGGATTATCAACACCATTTGATGTCTCTATTCTCGGTGAGATTAGGTTCTCTGTTGAATATCTCTGCATTTCATTTGGTCTGTCATTAAATCTGGAATTTGCTGAATCTGCATTTCTATCTGGTGATTGGTCAGTTAGATCATGAACCACCACATCACTAGATTTAAGATATTTTCCATAATATGGGACGTCAGGGAAGTCCTGGACCTCAGACATTGGGATAATGTTAGGAATCTCGTGTATAACGGGCGACACCGACCCATCGTCGTTATAAATTGTAGGGGGGCGGTTCATTTTCTTCAATGAAAATTCATCAGTCGGTTTACACACAGCAGGTGTTTCACCGAGATCAAACGATTGGGATTTTCGTCGTGCGTGACACTCCCTGAAGCACATTACTGCTCCCATGATGCATAGCGACGCTATGATGATTGTGGTGGAGATGATAATGACACGATCGGTATGTGACAGACTATTGAATCCGGTTTCAACTTTCTCGACTGGAGCAGGTTCAAATGGTTTCTTCCCTCCGAGTGGAATCACAGTCATTTTTCCACACATGTAATGTCCAGTATTTATGTCAATGTATAATCTTTTGTCATCAATTATACTCCCGACATTTTTAATTATTCTCTCCGGGTCTTTTGTTTTTATTAAGACGGTGGCATCAACAGATCCGCATTTTAAATCAGGTACTGTGATTTGGTTGATGTCAATATCCAACATTTGTGATAGAAGTCCAACTAAGATTTTCTTAAAATGGTAACTTGTTTCGGTTGATTCTTGCAATGCAGTACAATTTCCACTAAATGTAAGTATCATTAGCAAATCCTTTAATGGGGGCACCGTTGTCATGGTAACTGACGCAGTTGTCATAGCACTTGATGAAATAATGTCACTGATTGGGTGAACAGATGCTGTTACCATAGTATCCAATAACTGAGTCCCGAGAATTTCAACAGTTGCAGAATAGTTGTTGAAGACGTCACTTGAGTTTCCACTGTCTAATTCACTTTCATTTGTCCCAATATCATAAGACGTTGCCATAGTAACTATTGTTGTCTTGGACACAGTTAAAGGGGGAGGCGAAGGTGGAATAACGGGAAACAGCCAAGATGGCGTCACGTTTCCAAACAGGGGCATATACTCCTCTGTCGATTTTATAAATCTCGACAATGCTGAACTTTTCAAGTATTCAGAATTGATAGATTGAGTATTAAGAACCATTGTTGCGGTTATCATTGAGTCCAACAGCTCAGATGTACTGTCAACCAGCAAAACAGGGGTAGATTGTAGTGCATATGTCTCACTTATATCAATAGAACCCTGCAGTGATGGTGTTGTGTTATCACTAATTACGGCACCAGTAATGTTTGTTAAATTACTAGTGTTTGTCATAGCACTAGTATTTGTTAAATAACTAGTATTTGTCATTTCACTTGCGGTGGCAATAGTGTTTGTTACATAAGTAGTGTTTGTTACATAGTCACTAGTGTTTGTTACTTCACTTATGTTTGTTATAGCACTTTCGCTTATCGTTACTTTACTAGTGTTTATTACGTCTGTAGTGCTTGTGACAATACCACTGGTGTTTGTTACTACAGTATAGTTAGTGCTGGTGTTTGTTTCTGCAGTATCATAATTAGTGCTAGTGTTTGTTACTACACCAGAGTTTGTCGTGTCCATCACTTCACTTGTATTTGTAAGATTATTTGAGTTTGTAAAATCATGTTCTACTTGGTTCATGGCAGTAGGAACAACTTCAAAATTAGTTGATACGGAAGTTGGGTCTATATCCCTATAAATAGACGTCAACTCAAATCTGACTTTATCAACCATTGTCATGGAAACCTCTTCAACTGAGTCGGTTGCCATGGAAACCTCTTCAACTGAGCTGGTTGCTATAGCTACAGGATCCACGACATCACTACGAGATTCACTAGTGTCGATTTGTATAGATGTCTCTACTGGTAGGCCAGTGTTATCTGAAAGCAGAAAAAATATATAGATGCATTACGCGTAACCACGGTAACATTTGAGAAAATATAAAATTAATGGAAATATGTATTACCACGGAAAAAATCATTGAATAACTTCACTGAACTAGAAAATTTAACAACTTCAAAAATGATTTAGTATGTATCGAATTGGTCAATGGAGTAAACCAGGGCGGTACCATTATTGAGATTACCATATCTTGCTTGATAGTCATACCGATACTTTTTCGTGACACGTTCGAAATCAACAATACCTCAGAGTGTAGGAGGGTTGTCCCAGAAGTAATGCATTATATACTCTAACTTTATCAATTATTGATATTTTTCCATGACATTTTCAGTAAATGTTCCATAGAGACATTTTGATTTTCTACTTTTCATGTTGACTGATAAAACTATATTGATGTAAAGCCCTTTTTACAGATTTTAAGACAAAGTAAAACGTTAAATACGTTTATCACTGCATGTACCAGTGGTGTTATGTTTCTTAACTTTATTAACTCAAAACACATACTAAATACCAGCAGAGGCATATTAACAGTCATTTGATTGCTATCATATACTGCAGCCGGGACGAAAGGCATTTACACTCACTCCAAAAGTTTGGTAAACCTCACTCATCATTATGGTCAACTAGCTCGTAAGATAGTCACATTAAAATATTTCTTTAACGATGCATTTTACTGTATAACGGTATAACTATTTCTTGTAATTGATTTTGTGAGGACGTCAATTGTTTTGGCTTGAAACAATAAAATCTTAAATCTTGAATCTCACTGAAAAGCTTGTTAAAGCCTGTTAACGTGTTTGAAATGTAATACATTTTAATCTTGCCCTTTATACTTATTCATTTGTATTACATCAAAACGGAGGTTTATATTTGATTATTTTTAAATCACTGAAAATAAACAGGCTAATCTTGTGTCTCAATAGCCAGTAGATGTTACCAAACTTTTCAGAGGGGGTGTACTTATTGTTTATACAGTAACTACATACTATTTCATGTTTATTTACGCCCAGTCTAATTTCCTAATTGGAATTCTAAACAAACCTTGACAAAGTACACTTTTTTATAATTGATGAACTAATTCTAGGTGCAGAGTATTTCTTCAAGTTTTGTGTTACAGTTCATTGTTTGAACATTACCCAGAATCTAAGGTGAGGCATATCTAAACAGGTGAGGCAAATCTAAACAGGTAAAGCAAATCTAAACAGTTGAGGCTATGAGATATAATTCTACACAGGATATCGTTTCCATGTAATTTATTTGTTGAAAACAAACGTCTAAACAAATGTAAACGTTTCTGAGGTGAGGACGTCAATTGTTTTGGCTTGAAACAATAAAATCTTAAATCTTGAATCTCACTGAAAAGCTTAAAAGTCTAATTCCTGACTACGTCCATGCATGGTAAAGGTCCATGGGGTTACTATAAAGACGGAATCGTTTTATCTAAACTTAAAAAATCATAAGATATACCGTAAGTAATTCTAATGATATACGATAGATAAGCACTCTTCGATTCATACAAAAAGACGTTAATCGGACGAAAATTTTCGGGGGGGGGGGGGGGTGTTTTAGCTTGGCTACAAGCCCTTGTGACCTCCCCACGGTACAATTGTGAGAACATGTGTATTAAGGGGGCGGGGGTGGTCACAGTGGCTTGTAGCTAGACTAGGGGTGTATGTGATATAAGAAATAGTGCATATTAGATTACATCTATCTAGAACATTGCTAGTTTCAAGGAAAACATAAAATTGTCTTGTTAAATTATTCAACGAAAAATATATCTCTGAGTTGGATGACGTCTTGAGGCCATGCTAACAAGTCATCAAGCTGATAATAGAAATTTTCCTCGTTAACATCTCTGCTATAGAATATATTGATAGGGCCTAGTAACATTGTAAAACACAGTTGAAAACTTAGAAATCGTTATCAAGGAATTTCTGTTGCAGCAGGTACTAAAATTTAAGGCTTTTAGATCTGTTTCTTTTTTCGGTCTCCAACAATGTATGCGTTTCACATGCTCAACATTTTAACACAAGAATTGTTAGTAAATATGATATCCCAGTTGCCATAAACTGAAAACATATGCTGTTTTGAAAGTAAATACATGGCATATAAACCCTCCAAAATGATTAGCCTCATTAATTTGTATGCACTTAAAATATTTCACTAAATAACACTTCTTATCTTCAAAAGTGCACTTTCTAGTACGTGTGTTACCATAGTTATCCCCAAGTGTTTTGTTTTTATGATAGCAACCTGTTACACAATGCAAACTGTAACGTGTTTTAGGTGAGGTCTTGTATAGTTAGCTAGAATATCAAGTGGGAAAGCTGATTTTATAGACAATGGAATGTGAAACTGGCAATTATTTTCAGGTGTTTATTGCACATATAATGTCGTACCCCCGGGGTCGGACCTTGGAAACTGAAAGTGGGACAGGGTCAAAAGTCGAGTTTTCCAAGAAACCAGCATGAACTCCTTTTTTTAGATAAGAGCTTACTTTAACCTATTTTTGAGCCAAGACATTTTTAGATATGAGAGGGAGTAGTCCGCCAGTTATCAATGGATCTTGAAAAAGGACTTCAAATACTTTCATTTTGCATCACATACACACAGATAGCACCAAGTCTAAAGACGATAAAATCACAAACTTGTAAACAACGATCTTTTCTTACACAGGAGAATGAGACTTAGCTAGGAATGGATACTATTGAAAATACCTGACTGAACTTTGATGCTTCTTGTTGCCCCCAGGGGGCTATCCGTTGCCAGGTAACTCTGTTCCTCTGGGGGAATTGCAGAAACTGGGTGGTAAGCTGGAGTGATGACGTCTTGTGATACGGGTGCTATGGAAACTTCATCAGGTTCATACACTAATATTTCTTCCTCTGTTTGATTTAGTTCTATAGTACGGAGAGAAACTGTTAAAAACAATATATGAAATATTTTACATTAATCAAACGATTTAAAAAATCGTATATAAAGAAAAAATAATTTAAAGGAAGAAGAAGGAGCAGAGATATCAGGTCAAGAGTATGTTACTTCTACAAAATGGACGCCAATTTTCAATTTAATTTCAATGAATTTGGACATTTTTGCACCTTATAGAATCAATTGTTTCAATATTTGACATCTTTTTTATTCAGAAAATAAAATTAGTATAGGATTGCAGTGATACAAAATTTTGCAAATCCCATCCCTTCTGCTCTCGACAATATGTTTATTTTAGGGATATAATAAAATACAGGGTGTTCAAAAAACGCAACCCGAAAAAATCGCTATATCTTGGAAAATATTGGTTCAATTATGTTCATATTTTCAGGAAATAGAGAAGAGACTGTGTATGTACAGCTCCTGTAAATGGTTAGTTGAAAAACATGATGCCTTGGACACCTGCTCAAAAGACAGTTGTACTAGGAAAATACGAAAAACGCAGTCAGTGGTGACTGCAACTGCAAAAAATTAAATAACTTCCTAACCATAGTGTTTTGGCTCGCCGAATTTGGCACAAATCATCTTCATTCACTGCATGGTAAATCTGCAGAGTGAAATCAAAATCACTTCAGGGACTTTACAGTCATGGTTGAAATGCTTTCAAATCGCAGTCAAACGCCCTGGTTCAGGCAGGCTTAAGAAGCCGTTTTGACCATGACTGTAAAGTCCCTAAAGTGATTTTGATGAAACTCCACAAATTCACCACACATTGAATGAGGATAATTTGTGCCAAATCTGAAGTGCCAAAACACCATTAGAAAGTTATTCCAGTTTTATTCCAGTATTCCTGTGGCAGTCACCTCTGACTGCGTTTTCCTATTTTCCTAGTACAACTGTCATTTAAGCAGGTGTCTAAGGCATCATGTTTTACAACTTACTGACAATAGGAGCTATGCATACAAAGTCTCGTCTTTCTTTTCCTGAAAAAATGAACATAATTGAATTAGTATTTTCCAAGATATAGTGATTTTCCATTCACATTTTTCGTATTTTGCTAGTACAACTGTCTTTTGGGCAAGTGTCCAAGATATCATGTTTTACAACTAACTAACAACAGGGGCTATACATACACAGTCTCTTCTTTCTTTCCTGAAAATATGAACATAATTGGAGTAGTATTTTCCAAGATATAGTGATTTCTTTGGGTTGCGTTTTTTTAACACCCTGTAAGAACCAAGCAATTTCTAAAAATGTCTCGACCGTACCACCAACATTAAACCTCCACATGATTTACATTATTCATGAATAACAGGGTTTTACAAATCATTTTGTTTAGCGTACCCCCCCCAGATATTTATATACACGTAGTAGCCATGGTTACATAAAAAGTTGGGCGCATGCATTCAACGAATATCTGCACCTTGTCAAAAGTTTAAGGTTGGAAGTTACAGATTTGTCTGGATCACTATTTGCAAGAATGTTAACAAGTAATTTTCTGTTCACCTAATAGGAAAGGGAATTTCACATCAAAATCTTTCTGAACGACCATAGATAGTTCTCAAATATTATGGTAATGCCTAAACTTACCCCTACTTTCGTAAGCGTCACCAAGCGCGTAATCCATTTCAACTTGTGCCACGATCATTGGTGTCATAACGCAGATGAGGAGGAGCATCTTTGTAATACTGCAATCCATCTTGATATGGTCTACAAGTTGGCTCATCCTTAATCCAAGCACAGAGATCCTTACTGGAAGCAAACAAAGCCAAACCTTATACTCATTAATCTTTAACAATATCTTCTATAATTGTTATTGTTTGTCTGTCATAAACAACGCATTTGTACTGCAATTGCAGGCGCGGTCGCCCCCATGGTCACAAATTCCACCGTTCTGAGTACTTTTCGCATGGTTTTACTTATGCCAAAACTGTCAAAAAGCCCCCATTCCCTTGGCAAAAACTCCCCCCTTGGTAAAATCGCTCCCCCTTGGTAAAAGCTAGCTACAGACCTGTATTGTGTGAGCAGTACACAGTCAACCTGATGCATCTAACCTTCTTACATGCGTAATGTTATTATGGCTTACGGTGAGATTCCATCGTGAGATATCACAGCCTTCTCTCAGTGTCCTTCTTGTGCATAGCAGAGATGGTCTGAGTACCAGAATGGTGAGATTCACTTATCAGTATCAGTGTGGATGTATATCTGTTTTGATTAGATACGATTTGCTTGATTTCCAGAACACTATATCAGTTATCAGCCTATCATTTGGGCCTAACATCACAACGGCAACGTCATTATCTTCCTTTGGAAAGTGATATACCTTAGGCCTATCATAGCAATATCCATATCATGTCAAGGATTAAAACGACCAATGTCAAATAAATATAACGTTCTTAATAACCATCGTAATAAAATTCAGAGCATCTCCGTTTCTGTCTGTTGTATCTCCAGAAACATCTCTATGTACCAGCAGTAAAACTGTGGTACCTGATAACTAGTGTCCCTCTTTGTTGCATGTCCAAAAGGAGCGAATTAACAGCTTTCTACTGAGTACCTGTAGTAGAACTGAAGAACTTACCAACGTGAATCTTATAGCGTCTCTCGTTGCTGCATTTAAAGAAGGACAGAGAGATTGAGAATCCGTGGCTTCCGCCGTGCGATGCTTGATAATGATAACACATTGATCATCGCGATAGCCGCACCCCCTTTTCTTGATCATGATCTTTTCAAAAATCAGAATGCACATTGATTGATTCCCGAATGGCACAATGTATGTGTTATCAAGCTGTCTACTGGGTAAGAGATACGAGCTGGTGAGGCACAGTAATTAGCAAGATAATTAGCTAACACCTGTCCCATCTGGCAACAAATTATTGATGAAACGCTTGTAATCGATAATAAGAAGCCGTTATATTGCAATATTGATTGGTGTTTTTGTTTTATTGCTGTTAGTTAATTGATCGATTGTTTGTTTGTTTGTTTGCTTTGGGTGTTGTTTGAAGTGATCGGATTTGTATTTAACTCGTAATACAAAATGAAGTAACAAATAAACGACGTGTCGTTGTCATCTCCTTGACAGTTTGTGACAACAGTGCCGGGAGAAACCTGTTTTACTATATCAATGACGAGCGTCGATTCATCAGTTTTGTTATGTTTCGGCGGTCGGCGTTGGGCGGTCAGCGTCTGTAACAAATGTCAGGTGGTGACATTTTGCATGTTAATGCCTTCTTATAATTTTGTTTTATGTCATTTGCTTTACTTGATTTCAAAGAAAAAGTTCTTTGTAGTTTTTTTTAGTTGTACTTGTAGTCTTTGTAGTTGTATGTCACATTGACCGAATGTTTAGCTATTTCTAAAGTATTACCCACTGCAGTGGCGTTAGCGGTAAATCACGAAATAATCATTTTTCTCTGAATAATTTATGTTCTATTGTCTGGGGAATTAAGCCTTGCGTTGCTTTCTGAAGTAAATTGCGCAGTTGGTTTGATGTGCTTGAGCATGTCTCTTATAAACGAGTGCCTTTTTCTACCAAATAAAATAATTTTTAAAAACTTTCTTTGAAATTATCTAGTAATACTTGATTGTCGGTTAACCGACTTAAACCGCCGAACCTTCGTTAATCAAACTATGGTTTTGGCAGTAAATTGACACCACTAAAAATAAATATACTTCAATTAATCATTATAATAGAAATTACTTGAATTCTTGAATTTCCAACTTTAATTTGGGATGTTTGGTGTTGCTTATTTGATTTTTCGATAGTCGTTTCACCTAAAAATATCGAATCACATTAAAACGTAACGCACATGAGCAGCTAGAAGTAAATGCAATCACCATGGCCCTTGTGGCTATGAAGAACTGATCATAATCTAAATATAATTGAGGTACAAGATGTTGCAAAATTAACATTAATTATATTTCTCAAATTGGAGATATAATCAGAAGTCCTCTAGGACACAAGAAATCAATCTTTCCAAAAATACCGTTAACTCCTCACCGCGCACGAAGGTTATCCACACCGAGCGTTTTTTGTGCCCCTTTGTATAACGTGTTGTGGCAGCTTTGTAAACATTGCGTATGCACTATGCATCATTTTTAATATTCGAATCGTGATCTACAATGGCCGTCATCGATGAGTCATTTTCAGTAGTTTAAAGCATGTAATATATTATATTACAGTCAATATGGTACAACGAAAATGAGACTTCTGCGCATGTTAAAATTTTTCGTCAAAACTCAACTTTTGTTCAAGTTGATACGATTGTCTTTCGAACTAGAGACTTACCTCATTCGAAAGATCATAAAAGACTTTATCTATACTGAAAATCTTAGATCCAAACATAGTAGAATACGCCGTCAGTCCGCATTTGATTTTTTGAAGTGAGTTTCGTAGATCGTCAGATTTCTCCAACTGATATCGGGTTATCTCAAACTGGTTCGTTTATAAATACGAATTTCTTTACCGTTGTAAGGCGCATGCGCAAAATTGATTTATAAACCTTATTGGTTGATGGTTTTTCTCCTGCGCATGCGTGAAGTCTGATGAACACTTATGACGAAGACCGGAGCAAACATTACTAGCTCTCAAACGAAATTCCAAGATTCAGGTCATTTCGCCGTGTTTGCTAAGCGTGTATACGTGAATGACAAGCTGTTTTGAGTAGATCGGGTACCTGTTTTAGACACAACATTGATTTAGCTTGACATTGATGTGCACATTGGCACTTTTGAGCATGTTAATACAAGTTTTTACACGCTTAGCACGAGACGGGTTTTCGAAAAATCTGTTATCTGATTCACTCGATTATCGTATGGATATGTATTTCTGCTGACATTTCAACACCACATCACATAGAACTACGATGCAGAATGATAATAAAACACAAAACAACTACTAAATTCCACTTGTTATTTCACAGGAGGTAAAAATGCACACTGCCTAGATTCTTTGTAAGGGTCGTCAGACATCGGATTGGCCGCCATATTTGAAATGAAAATATCACTAAATAGAGGTCTGCGCATGCCTCAACATTTCGACTGATTACACCGGCAGAGACCCAGTGGTAGAGATTGGAAGGCTAGTAGATGAAACTCTCTTTTAATTAAAGAAGTTAGAACAAAGTATTGAAAATAGTAGCACTATAGTTGGAATTATGATATCACATCGTCATCCTGATGAATGGTTCTCTGATTTGGTAAAGACTTAATCAAAGGACAATTCCTGGTTTAAAAAGTTGACATACAGTTTTGAATTTGTTACATGTAGTTCTCATATAATATGAAACCGATCTCTTTCATATTTGTACAACTTGCTAATAACTTTTTGGAACAGCCGATTTTACTGTCACAATAATGTTCAATAACTGCTGAGAAAATTGTTTCAATAATCTGATAAGATAAGGCCAAATCATATTTTTTTCATTTGAGAGTTTTAATTTTTTATTCAAGAGTGAAGATGAAACTCTCTTTAAAGAAGCTAAAACAAAATATCGAAAGGGTAATTGATAATTATATTCTAGATAGTAATTCCCGGAGTAATTCAAACTAGCTTCTAGGCGTCGTCAGGATATAACTTCCAAATTCGAGGTGAGAATTGCCCCCTTCAAGATAAATACGGATAATTTTGTATTTTTGTAATGTTTACATTCGTCCTAACAGGATAAAATAAATAAACACGGAGTTCAACGAAACCTGTTGGCAGGATTGCCTTTCATCCCCTCCAAGCAAAAAACACGATAATTATCTAATTTAATGCAAAATAGTGCAATAAAGAGATAAAGGTGTGTACGAGGTTATGAAGATGGTTTTGATGTTGGTTTTGTGTGTACGCTAGAAATATTATCCATTTCGTCCAAGTTTTATTGCAGTAACGAGTTCTACAGGTTCATTTGAACGATTTTTGAAGCACTGGTTCCTATGCTATTATAGTAAGCATCTTGTGTATGAAAATATTTTGTTGGCACCCAAGGTTGCTTTAAGACGGATGGAATTTCATACAAACGTACAATCTAATAAACATCAAAAGTTTGTCTGCTACGATGTGAACATCACGAGACCTTGAGACATATAGGAGGGTTAGAAAGTGAAGCTAGATGGGGAGGGGGAGGTAGGATACAGTAAAGCACTCCCAGATCTTGAACTTGAAACAAAAAGCAAGTGTGCACTTTTGAAAGTGGGTTTTCATATTGTGAGAGGCGCTAGAAATAGTGCTCTGTCTAATGTCATGTTTAAGCTGTTTTAAGTATCAGATTTGAAAATCTAGACATGGTAAGATTTTCAAATGTTCAAATCGAAGGCATATGCTAAACTTGATTCGCGTTTAAAAGGACACTGTGTCGAATTCTAAATAGGATCCTTCTCACCTAAACTCTTCGACATCATTCCATATCCGTTTTACTTTTTATGAATCTAAAATCAATATTTGTACTAATGAATGTCGACACTGTCTGTATAAATGACATTCCAAAAACTTTCCACGGTATTCAATAATCAAGATCAAAATCTTTATTTCTTCAGTAGTATTGATTAAGTATTTAAGTACTCAAAAATTGTCATCTCTGAAAATTTCAGATACTGTAGGCCTACATGTATGTATTTTCCGTTACTAGTGGTGTTATGACTTTAAAAAGGTGAATCATATTATGCCATTGCTATCTTCTATCTCTTTGTTATGTAATATCACGCCCGGTGATCGTGAAAATGGAACGGAGGGTGGGGGGGGGGAGCAAGCAATTTCTGGTAGAAAAATGAACAAATCTGCAAAAATTATTTTTTCAAGAAAAGGTTTATGATTTAATTGCTAAACGAATAGGCGCACGGTATGGTAAAATATGTCACGTATTCTACGAATTTTTTTTAGCCGATTCTCTTCTTAGGTATAAGGTCTATTAAAAAAGGCGCAACGCCACCAACGTGCAAAAGTCATTGACAAAAGTGTATTGAATCGTCATCGTAGCATCAGCCAGTTGGTAATCAATAACAAAACTCGTAAGTAAGTTTCTAATTACACCAGTTATGAATGAAAAGAGCCATTCAAGATTGAGACCTACTTTAGAAAACTATTTCTTGAAAATGCTTTATTTAAGATTGAATCGTCGAGGATGAACATTTAACAAGTTTACTATTTTTATTAGCTTACCTGATATGAATGAGATGCAGACGATATGCTACATCCAATGTCCGAACGTGGAACGTAGTACTATGTTACGCACAGCGCGATCTTGGCCTTTATCGAGTTCAGGTGGTTCTGCTAGCACTCACATCACAACTATTTTACATTCTCCAAAACCTCCATTACTGTAAACAGTTACTATGCACTGATCTTGTTATCTAAACGCCAATCTGTCTCTTAATTTTGAATTAAGTATTACACATTATCACATTTTTATAAACCTTTATGTGTAAGCTACACGTATGTTTTCTTAATTTCTCGTAATTTGCAATTTTTGAGCTGTATTTCAGGTTAAAAATCATCACCATCTCTTGGAATATGAATTATCGGAATCTGCGTGGAGATTGCTTGCTCTGTTTCTTTCTTTTGCTTCAACAGAGAATTTGATACACTCTAAAACAGGGGTGGATTTTATATTAGGGACTTAAACATAGTAAAACAATGAACAACTAGACTATATCCCATCGCTTCAAATAATATGAAATGGGTTTCTATCCGAATCGATAAACGATTTCGGGAAGGGATCCGGTATTTGATGTTTTATGTCCAAACTATACACTTCTAAAAGAATATTTTTAATAGCAACTCTAATTGGCTTATGCACAGATCCTCCAAATTCTTAGCCATTTCTCAAGAAATTTGACCCTTCAACACATGAGGTCAAGAACGCAAGCATTTATAGCTGTAAAAATCTTATCACGGTCTGGGTTTAGAATTACAAAACATAATCAGCAGGTAACTTAACAAAAAGAGAAAATGGTCGAGTAAAGCGAGTAAAGCAAACACTTATTGTTTTGGAATTACTAAAAAGTCACACACTTGAAAGTTTTGGTGTAAAATAGAGTGGAGTTAGCATGATTAGAAGTGACATTTTAAACAGAGGATAGGTATGTTTATTGAAACATAGAAACACCGAGTTTCTGGATTCTTGTACCATCACAAATCTTTCAAGGTTCCTCCAGAGTTCTGAGTCAATAAAACCAAAGATCGTGAAACCGTTCGTTTTGACTTTAGGCCTTGAAGCTGAGGTGCTAGTCATGGACTCTCTGAAGTAGCGAAATCAAACTATAAGTCAGAACCGAGACTAACATATTGTTAGTTTCAGGTCAGAAGTATTTTCACCCAAAAACAAACCATATGAGCATTAATTAAATACATTACAAACACAAAAGTACGGAAAACAATCCTCTATCAAAATTAAGGTTCACATATTCTTTTTATCATGTCTAAATCTATGTGCAATTTAGTAAGTCAGTTAAGAAAACACAACATTGTAAGACAAAATGTCTGATAAAACCCAGTATCGAAAATTAACTAGTCTTGAATCGAAGATATATAAAAAGATGTCCAAAAGTCATTATCCACTCTAAAGGTCAACGTTAAGATAATACTCTTACTGCAGGTTTTAATTGCACCTTGTTCGGTTAATTAGTCCCCCGGGGAAAGAGGCTAATTGTAACAAAAAGAGATACCCGACAACACCCTCATACAGTCTATAATAAAAACAATCTGTTCCTCTTATTTGGCCCTCCCCGCCCAATAGTCCATTTGTCACCCCTATACATACTATAGTGAACCTATGAATTGTTAAAAACACGATGTTTTATGGTTTATTTATGATAACAAGGGTTTTCCGAAGTGATTTAACTGGGTTGGACAAAAAGTTAGTTTGGGGAAAAAAGTATATCGGCTAATTAGGGAGGGGTGCATTGGCTTAACATGGCGTTGACTATTGACTTAGCGTCGGGATGCCACCATGTACCTGGTATGTTACCATGGTGATAGATACAAAAATTTTCCCCAACGTTAATTTTTGGGCAACCCAGCTAAATCACTCCAATAAACCCTAACGATAGTATTTGCACAGAAAAACATCATGTTTTTAAATATTCATACGTTAAGAAAATGTCAAATGGACTACAAGCCCTTGTCTTCAATGAAATATTGGAATTGTCCTAATAAGAACTAGTTTGGTATAAAGATGGAGTATACACAGGGTGGAGGTGTAAGGTTATGAAAACGTCGTAAATCAGTGTCCAAATGCTCCGAGTTTACTACCAACGTCGCTACGGAAGGGTTCAGTTTTTAAAGTTTAATTAAGAAGATTATTCAATCTTAGATAATGCTTACTTAGATGTTATGCACTCATAGTATTTATAGATGTGAAATTCGTCTAGTCAAAGATAGATATAAAGTCATAAAATAAAGCCAGAATTGTTGATTTGAGTTTTTTTTATTGATTGTCAAAATAGCGCCATTCAAAGGCTTGTTCAAAAAAGAAAACATCCCACAATGATAAAATAGCAAAGATAAACAATTTTGCAATTCTGGCTTATTTTATGACTAGACAAATGTTAGATCTATAAGACATACATGTAGGTCTACGAGTGCATTAATGCATCTACAATTCGGCACAGGAGATTGAGTAATCTTAATATTTGAAGAATTGAAACCCTTCAAAGACGGTATCATCCAGGGGGTATCATGCCCCACCTACGTGGGTACGCACGAGGTTTTTTATACAAAGTCCTTTTCTCTGACAACAGTTGGCATTCAGCGCATAGAGAACGTAGTCAAGCGTGTTAAAGTTGAAGTCGTTAATCTAAATCTCGATTTTCAGATATTTTGATCAATTTTTATCTAACAAACGTAAGTTTGCACAATTTGACACGTTATATGATATTTAACTATGCATTCATTATCAACATTTTAAATAAATCAATTGTATGTTACATCTTCAAAGGTTTGTGACTATTGTTTATGGTTCCAACATTCAGAGGATAAGGTAACGTATGGGTTTTGTTTTTGTTTCAACTGGGGTAACACAGATTTGAACTAAAGGCAAGAAGTCTATCTACTTGTTGAAATTCCAATTTAAAGTTTTATATAAAAACATACATTTTTGCATTTTCTTTCATCTTGACCATCGAGTTGTTCAAAACACGTTGAACAAACATAATTTCTACATTAATAATTTTTACCTTTTTAGAAATTACTAGAATTTAACCACAGTATAAATTTTAACCACACTACTTCAACAAACAATGAAAATGCTAATTTACTCTTTACATTAATGTTAGGAATTGTATTTCACCTGATCATTTTAATTGCACATAATACAATTCTCTAAAACCATTTGCTTTTTATTTGAATTTATTATCAACCAATATTATAATGAGTTCTATAGAGATGCGTGTAAAAATACGATACACTTACATTACACGCATCCTTTACATACGTGCGTACAATTCAACAATTGCAAACTACAAAACTTGTTCATAGTTGGTATGTATGTGCCCATATCTTATTCCCTTTACACTGTCAAAGTTTCATTGTAGTTATAAGAAGGCTTGATGTCTAATAGGTAGGATGGTTCAGATATTAACTAATGGACTGGACATAATGCTACAAGTGTGATGCATTACTGAAAAGGAAGACTACATGTTAAGACTGTACATTTAGATCAAATATAAATTAGTTAAAACATAACCTGATTAACAGCTGAAAGAACAAAGATTGACGGAACCATTTCAGCCTAACAAGGAATTCACAAAATCAATTCCATTTAATGACGTCATATGGGCCATGTACAGGGCGTTCAATAAGTATTGGGTTAAGGGTTTACATGATGAATTATTGTTATACATCAAATAAACACTTCGATGAAAAAAAATTGGTGACTATGCTGAAATCTTGATGTTGTCAGTTTGGATTATATGTATTATCTGACAGCGGTGAAAAGAGATCTGAGAGGGATATCGCACTAGAATTTCATTCAGCGGATGTCTGCAGTGAACACTGCAACATCCGCAGAGAGCAATATCGACCAATACGTTCCACCAAGATAACGCCCCTGCTCACAGATCCTCTATTCTCCTAAATACAATAACAGAGCTTGGCATGGAAGCATTGCCCTACGCGGCATATTTCCCAGATAAGGCCCCACTTGATTTTGTTGTATTCGCCCCAGTGAAAAGGGATCTGAGAGGAATATCGCACCAGAATCTCAATCAGCTGATGTCTGCAGTGAACACCTCCCTAGCCACACACTTTAAAGGTCGGGCTTCAAAAATGTGAACCACGAGCGGGTCGCCAGACAGCAACTGTGCATTGACGCTAAGGGTGCCTATTTTGAGCACCTCATGAAGTTAATATGGATCATGAAGTGACTCTGGAATGGATTATTTGTAACTGCACTGCATATTCCAAGAGTTAAACGGCATAAAATGATACTGCTTTCAACACTCAAAATGTCGTCCAAAGTGACATCAGAAAGCCCCGCATATCCATGATACTGGTTACCAATGAAATATCAATATTTTCGAGAAATTATAAATGCTTGACTTTTTTGTAGGACATCATACTACTTTTTCTCTGTGTGTGTGTGCGTGAGGGCGTACGCGTGTGCGTGCGCGTGCGCGTTGAGGTATTATCAAGATATGATGGTCTAAGCTCTAGAAGTCGATTCGAACCAGAAACCTAAATAAATCGATTTTTGCATTTTGCATCAACGAAATCTTCAGCTACAAATACTCTTAACCATCACACCATTGCTTCCAATTCGTGTTTTAAGGTCGGGTTTCAGAGGAAAATATTCTAACGAATTCTATGAAACTCATGAAGTAGGCTAATTTTGCCAATAATTCAAACCGCATGATTATAGACCAAATGATTCGATTAATTATTCGCTTATATTATCTCTTTTCCATTTATTTCTTTCATGAACGAAAACCAAAACATCCGTTTTAGATCGTGTGTCGGTTAATCATTTGAAGTAAACAATTTTTTGCAAATCATATATAAACCAGTGTCCATACACATATTTGCATCAAGTTGGGAAGAGAACTCCAGATATCTACAGACTCGCACTACTGTATTTGACTTCTGAAACGGGACAAGATGAGGGGTGCTATCACTTTTACATCATTTATACTAACACTAGGACTCGTGGCTTGTAATCAAAGTAAGTACATATATACCGATGGAAAATTGGGATAATGTCTTGACTTTTCGTGTAGGAATGTCTCTATTATGTACCAAAGCAATTTTTTGGCTGATTTTTCAATAAATCCATTGTTAACTTGGGTCTACATTTTGCTCAATTATACAGAGCTGTGTATAATTCATGATATTGTAATTGTTTAATTAGCATAAGGTATCGTAGTGTAAGATTGTTTAAATAAATAAATAATATGATTTTAATTATTGATCATACAATGACAAGTTGCCATTATATTTCTAATGGATTTCATAAAGTGAAGCACATATCTATAGTTATTTATTTGTCTTTGATTTGAGATACAAACAAATGTATAATGTAAACAATGTTGAGGATAACAAATACAGACATACTCCTCAAATATAAAAGGCATAGAGGGAAAAACAATTGAAATTCAAACAACATTTAGTGGAGAATGTTTAAATGAGAAATGAAAGTAAGATGGGCTATTCAAAAATTAAACCAATGATGAGATGACTGTTTTAAAACCTGTAAATCATATCTGTTTATTTATTATTTATTTGACAAAAACTTTTGTAGCAGTGGCTAAAGGACCATACAAATGTAAAATATATGCACCCTCCCCTATAACCAATGAAAATAGAAATATTAGATAGAAGGAAAGAGCTTTAAAATGCTTTTTATTCGAAGCTTCTAGCTCAGAATTGAAGGACGTTACATCAATTTTTATAATATCTTAGCTTTTTTTGGCTCGCTTATGCCACGATTGCACCCCCTGACTGAAAACTGATTTTTTGGCGATCGCACCCCCCTGACTGAAAGCTGACCACGCCCATGTCATATTTTCAGATCTTTTTCTTTATTACAGGTCTTTACAAGTACATCGGGTGTTACAAGGATGGTACACATAGCAACCCACGTGACCTATCGTATCCAGTGAATGGAGGCAGTGCCTTTATACGGTACATGACTCCTATCATGTGTAATGAAAGATGCCGTAATCTAGGTAAGTTTGAATTACTTCATGGACGTAGCCAGTCAAGAGGGAGGCTGAGCATTGCCATCATTTTATAGAAATATATATTTTACAACAACCGTGGTAATTAATTTCAAAATTAATGTAGTAATATACAAAAACGATTATACTCAATGAGAGATGGGAATACATTTTTCCTTTCATCGAAGGAAAAACATTTTTCAATTCGCAGTTACCGTCGATGCAGAAATAGATGCAATTTCAAACATTGCAAAATGGGTGATGGCACATTTACGAATACAAGCTTTACACTATAACTAAAACGAGTTACCCGAACCAAACTTTTCTCTAAAACTAGACAGGGTTACCCGGCAAGTCCTCCAGATATGTTTATGATAATTAGATTGTCTGTCAGATGATCCTCAAGAATATTCCTTCATCACACTTAGTTACTATTCCGTGTTTATGTCGGTATATCTTTGGCACATTCTGCCTCACCCATTGATTTTGCCTCGCCTTATTTTGGATCCAGGCCCGACTTCGTCTTGCTTCAAGACTGTGGACTCCCCTCATCTATTTCCTCAACGCAACACACCTGATGTAAAGTGGAAAGGGAGGGGGGGGGGGGTCCAGGATCTTGAAGCAAGACTAGGCCCAACCCTGTACTTACTTATAATATTCCAAGGTAACCTAATGGCTGTTTCTGGCAGGTTTTTTACGTTTATACTTGGATAGATATTTATGTATATATTTTTTTGTTTTTCGTTACAATGATGTCATTTTCTTCTCGTACAAACGTATTCGGATCCGGATGCAGCAAATCCGAGAAAATGTCACAACAATGGTTTCGTGTATGAGGGAGCAGAGAAAAGATAGTACATAAATGCATAGATACAGTACATAAATGCATGGACAGAGTACATAAATGCGTAGATACAGTTAATAAATTTATAAATACAGTAGGCCTACATAAATGTCCAATCCCTCGACTTTCGGGACTGCAATCTCTTGTGGATTGGGAAGGAGATTTTTGCATGCTTAGGATCTCAATTTGTTTATCGTAGGTTACAAGTTTGCAGGATCGCAACATAAAACTCAGTGTTTCTGCGGCAATAGTTTTGGAAGATATGGAAAGGCACCGGAATCCGAATGCAGCCAGCCATGTTCAGGCGATAGCACTCAGACATGTGGAGATGGACACAGGAATAGGGTTTATGACGTCAGCGGTTTGTATCTTGATTACATTATCTACGTACCGCTTCTTTCAGTGGCGTTCTGGTCATTATTTCAAAAGTTTTCCCAATTTAAACTAACAGTGCAAGGGTAATGTGTTATGGAATTTATTTTGTATCAAAATTGGACATTACATGATGTATGGGAAAAATCGAACCATATGATGCGATGCTCGAACTATATGATTCGAAACTCGCATCATACTATGCGAAATACGCATCATTATATGCGAAACTCGCATCATCGTATGCCATTTTCAATCCATGTTATACCTACAGTTAATTTTCTTACATAACTTATTTTCATTCACACACGCACTGGTTGTATCAAGTGTCACACAAAGAGTTAGCACTAACTCCAATCACTTTCCAAAAATCCAAAAGCAATGTTGAAATGTCACACGGATTGTGTTATAAGTTGCATAGAATACTGAAACAATTACACATGGATCAACGTAAATTTCGAACGAACGTGTCAATTTTCACACGCATTGAGTTCAAACTCGCATAGGATGGTTCCCGCTCGCATAGGCTGTCACAAACAAGTTGCACTTCACATAGGGTGCGAGATTTGAAGTCAAGTGATATTTACATCCTGGTTTCTACAATATGGCGCCCTCCGTTAAAATGTAAATTTTAAATTAAAAATATATAATTTAGCTTATATTGGGCACCTTGCTCGTAGTAATCGTTTATAAAAAGTATACAAATTATCTTTATATCTTTTTATCTTTTTGCCCGCTGATGTGTTATTTCGTTCAGTGCAAAAGTAACGCGAGACTTAGAACAAAATCTCGAACATCTCTAGAAAGCAATTTATGTTACATCAAGGTGTGTGATCGGTACATCAAGGTGTGTGATCGGCACATCATGGTTTGTGAAGGGAAAAACGTTTGTGCGAGCCGCACATGCATTTGTTCGACTTATGTACCCTGTTCGATGTCATTTTTAAACAATACATACACAAATACGCATGTACAAGTGTGAATTTACAAACATAAAGTGTGCAAACTCGAACAAACCGTGTATGAAATCACACGGATTGTGTATGTATTCTGCTAAACGCTATTCTATGTGCTAGAGATATCACATAAATATAAGATGTTCAATTTTGATACAGTTTAAACACCATAATGTGTTACGTCTTACAACGGATTTTGCGGTGTTGGGACCTTAAAAATATGGTAGATCGCATTACATTTTTCTAGGAAAAATAGTATATAGAACACATAGTTTGCTTTTTTGATGAGGCGGGGACAAACACTTAAAGGAGACAGTAGCCCGAATTTCTCGAATTGTCCCCAGGTCCGTGCACATCATACGTGTGTTTTTACGATATGCGGTACAGAATCATGAATACACTCTGACGTCATATTTTCACGTGATATGATGAGTAAAATATCACTTTACTTTTGATAGTTATTCCTCCAACCTGCAAACTCTGTCTTTTCCTCTCCCGGTACTTGAAATATCACATTACACGATCAATTTTCATTGATTTTTGATTTATTGTAGATATATACATCGGATGCTATAAAGATGGTATGCACAGTGACCCACGTGATTTGATGCGCCCAGTGAACGGAGTCAACGCACGTATCAATGACATCACGCCTGACATCTGTAACAATAGATGTCGCGACTTGGGTAATACAATCAACATTATTACATAATTAAGAAATAATTATCAAAAATAATTTTCTTTATTTTTCACTTTTTTCAAAACAGATCCTATCAATAGATTTGCTTTGAAAACTATTATAAATACATTTTACCCCAAGATGAATAGGAAGATAATTTTGAGTAAATTAATCACAAAAAACTTATTTGATGTCACCGTATCGTGCTAAGTCTTTCCTAGAATTTAGTCATCGACGTTTTTCAAACAAAAAATTATTTCCTATGTACAAATATAACAAAGTTTATTTATAATGTACAAATTTCATTAAACCACAGAATCCATTGTATTCGTTGCATTCTTTAATGTAGGTTACAAGTACGCAGGCTCGCAATTCGGAACTCAATGTTTCTGCGGTAACAAGTTTGGAACTTACGGACAGGCACCTGAATCCGAGTGTAATGTAAAATGTGAAGGTGATGCAAATCAATTCTGTGGAGCTGGGCACAGGAACAACGTCTATCGAGTAATTAATCCTTGAATTTTATGTTGAAACTTGAAAAACTAACGAAATAAAATTTCTGAAATGAGCCTATATTTGCTGTTTTGTTTGCTTGATTTTCCCCGGCATAAACATATCTATTTTACCTCTTTATAGAATATAGATTCCCCTCCATAACAGACCCTCCCTGAGTTCCACAAACGCGGTCGTCAGTTCTAACAGTTCCGACCTCACTGAGCTCATTCCTTCCATCCGAACCACGGTTCCCATTTCTAATATCGTTTCTTTTGTTGCAACCTCTCTCCCGAACCTATTTCTCCACTCGCGCATCGAGTTCCCATATCACAAACAATTTGTGCACAGTATATCCAAGTACTTGGAATTCAAAGAGCAAACCAATATGGGCGGACGATACGGCTGGCGGATCAGCTATGTGGTTCGAATTTCTTGCTGGTAGGTCTTATCTTTTTAACCAAAACCCTTCTTAGGCGGCTCTATTAAAAAAGGCGCAACACCACCAACATGCACAAATCAATGTTTTTTTTTGCTATAAACCAGGCAACAATGGTCTACACGACCTGTAATAAGTACTTGTAAGTGACATTATCATCACAAAATTAATGTAATTAATAATTGTTCAATTTTATAAAATTTGCTTGTATTCGCGAATGCAACTTTCGACTTCCGGATTAACCTCCTATTTTATGGGTAACTCATTTGAATATGAATGGTGCCTGCCACTATTCCCATTCATATGTAGATATGTAGAGTTGGTCTTAAAATACTAGTAAGTTAATCCTATAGTCGACAGCCGAAAGCTGCATTCGCGAATACAGGCGTTAGCAGTACAGGTAGCCATTACAATAAGAACAAATAGTTTATTATAATCAAACAGTATTATAATCTACATTGCCACCCAATGCCTATGCCTACCCAATAAAATTGCCAAAAGGTGTATAGATATTTCAATTAATCAAAAATTAAAATTATTGTTATTGCTCATGTTCATTTATGCCCTGTCTATTGCGCACTCCTAGCGTATGACGTAATGAGCCATAGGGTTCGTTTACTGTATGAACACAACACTAAACAGAGCATCATTTTGATTTAATCAAAACCAAATAGAGCAAACACGGTGAGTATAACAACGTTAACTTGTTTTTTTGGTAATCCACTTTTAATCTTAATGTAGGCCTATATGAACTGACATTCTAGAACATTAAGGGAAACATTTCTCTCAATAAACATTTATGAAGTTACGAATGGCATTTATTAAGATATCACTATTGACAAATAGCTCTAAGATTGGTAAAAAAAACTCGGGTTAAAACAAAGTTATAACAAAGTAAACACTTGAAATCCATTGTTCCCGTTTTCCAGCTTCATGTTGAGATTTGCCTGCTTCTTGGCGCTTGTTGCCGTGGCAATTAGTGCTCCGCAAAACTTCCACCACGCACACTCTCATAATCACCGTAAGTACATGTACGACTGTAACTACAATTTTTTCTGGTCTCTACTCCACAGAAGGTATTGCAACGGTAGATCATCTGTTGGACAACGCGCTCAACAAGCCTGTTTTATTGCGATATTTCTGACCTCATGAGTAAGATAGGATTATTGAGTTTGGCAAGTTTTTGAAGGAAATGTTAGAAAATAGCAGAATACATTTAAACCTGATTTAAACAGTTCAATGTGTTGTATTTTAGATGACGACCATTACCATGACGACGAGAACCGTGACGGAGTTCCCGATTCTCTTGACTTGAACCGTGATGGTAAGATTGATCATCACCATGGGCACGGACACCATGGACACAGTGGCCATCACGGACATTCTGCCCATCATGGACACTCTGCGCATCACGGACCCTCTGCTCATGGACACGGACACCACGATCACACTCCTTTTGGAAATGGATACCCCTTCCACAACGTTGGACCCAATGGTGCCATTATTAACTCTCCATCTGGTCTGATAATTGGTGACAACGGTGCTTACATCGACGCTCAGCACGGACTTGTGGTTGGACCAAGTGGGGAGATTGCACACCATGGACACTTTACTCATCACAGGCACTCCTCTCATCATGGACACTCTGTTCATCATGATCAGGGACACCATGGACATTCTGCCCAACATGGACACCATGGACACTCTTCCCATCATGGACACCATGGACACTCTGCCCATCATGGACACCATGGACACTCTGCCCATCATGGACACCATGGACACTCTGCCCATCATGGACACCATGGACACTCTGCCCATCATGGACACTCTGTCCATGATGGACACCATGGACACTCTGCCCATCATGGACACCATGGACACTCTGCCCATCATGGACACCATGGACACTCTGCCCATCATGGACACTCTGCCAATCATGAACACCATGGACACTCTGCCCATCATGGACACTCTGCCCATCATGGACACCATGGACACTCTGCCCATCACGGGCATCATGCCGTTTCCCACCATGACGATCATTGTGAGTAAAATCTTGTAAATGCCATCGTAATTTGGAGGTCATTATTCGAGATTAATTACATGTTCAATAATAGAGACCAGTAGAATACGTTATGGTTTAGAGATGACCCACATCTTTCATGGAAAATCATAAAGAGAAGACCCTCAATCGTTGATTGGTCAATTGAAAGGAAGTGACAAAAACAATTTTTTAATTCATTTTTTAAAAATCGCTATCATATATCATATATAGAACGTCAAGTAACGCCCTATTGTGGGGATGACTGTGTATCAATTACTCTTACAGATCATGATGATGAGAACCGTGACGGAGTCCCCGATTCTCTTGACTTGAACCGTGATGGCAAGATTGACCATCACCACGGTCACGGACACCATGGACACAGTGGCCATCACGGATATTCTGGCCATCATGGACACTCTGGCCATCGTGGACACTCTGGGCATCATGGTCACTCTGCCCATCATGGACACTCTGGCCATCATGGACACTCTGCCCATCATGGACATCATGCCGTTTCCCACCATGACGATCATTGTGAGTAAAATCTTGTAAATGCCATCGTAATTTGGAAGTCATTACACTAGATTCTGTAATTACATGCATGTTCAATAAGAGAGGCCAGGAGAATACGTTATGGTTCAGAGATGACCCACATTTTTATGGAAAGTCATTAAGATAAGACCCTCCGTCGTTGATTGGTCAATTGACAGGAAGTGACATAAACAATTTTTTAATTCACTTTTAAAAAATCGCTATGAATAATATTATGTTACATTCTGCCATGTCTACCAATGTCATTGTTTGTTATTTCATGAATTAACTAGATGAGTAACTAGATGGATGAAATTCGGACACCCAAAGGTGGTAAGAAAGGGAAGTTATTGTGAGTCATCTCGATCCAAGCTCTGGGATCTTCCTTCCTTTTATCTCCAATTTGATTATTCATTTTATTATGCCGTCACTTAATATAGAATAAACTATTCCCAATTTTGTGGATGACTGTGTATCAATTACTCTTACAGATCATGATGATGAGAACCGTGACGGAGTCCCCGATTCTCTTGACTTGAACCGTGATGGCAAGATTGACCACCATCACGGTCACGGACATCATGGACACTCTGGACATCATGATCACCATGGACACGCTGGCCATCATGGTCACCATGGACACAATGCCCATCATGGTCACCATGGACACTCTGGCAATCATGGTAGCCATGGACACTCTGCCCATCATGGACACTCTGCGCATCATGGACACGACGGCCACACTCCTTTCGGAGACGGATACCCCTACCACAACGTTGGACCCAATGGTGCCGTTATTAATTCTCCATCCGGTCTGATTGTTGGTGACAACGGTGCTTACATCGATGCTCAGCACGGACTTGTTGTTGGACCGAGTGGCGAGATTGCTCCCCACCACCACCATTTCGGTCATCATGGTCATCATTAGTCTTAAAAACGTAAGTTTGATTAGCTAACTGCATGCAAGGCAACTGCTCCATCCATTTTATGCCGTTAGGTAAGTGCACCTGAATTTTACTGTAAATAGATAGACAGGACAAAGAGTTCTTGGTTTGACATGCCCAATTCTAGAATTATCAAGCTTTTCGGTACCGATTTTATCAAAACCTATGTCTTTTGTATTTTCCTTGTTACCGTTTATATTAATTTACTTGCAAATTGCAACACGGTAGTATTAATTGTACTATTTCTTTATTTTCAGTTACACCATACAGTTTGTGATATATGGGAATCATCTAACAAAGAGACTCATTATTATCTACAGACATGTTAACATTTTAATGTAAATAAGAGATTTATGAAAATATTATTCAAATAAAGTATTTTTTGAAAAAAACATTATTTTCTATTACTTTCTCCCATGCCATGGTACTTGTAATTACAGTAAATCCTGTACATCTATCCAATTCCCAATGTGAGCGGGTTTTTGCTCGCCTTTTTCCTTCCATTGAATCCCATGTTAATAATTTGGAATTTGAACACTTTCCAATTTGAACATTGAACAGCCATATACATTTTTGTACAAAATTTCACAAATATTTTGTATCAATTACTATTTCTAGAGGCTCAGATCTTAACGGTCTCATGTTCATGACCTCACAAGTACATAATATTAATAAAATCCCATTCATTTAAATTACCTTCCCAGATCACTCGAAACACCGAGTGGTTCACAGATATCTCATACTAGTACATATCATGTACTAGTAAATAAATTCTGTAGATCACCATGCCACTCGTATATTTCTCAGATGATCTGATCTTATATAGATTCCTCAGATTACTGTGCCCCACACAGATAACTCATCATACCGCATGTATATCATTCTCCGGATCACTATGCCACTCGTATATTTCTCAGAAGATCTTATTGAATTCCTTAGATTACTGTGCCACTCACAGCTTGTGTCTCATAAAATCGTATGTTTATTAATTCTTCAGATCACCATATCAAGCACATATATCTCAAAAGATCTTCTGTATATACGTTTTCGGTTCACTGTGTCGCCCAAACATAAATACATTCTTCAGATCACAGTGTCACTCACAGATATATCAGAGGTCTTAATATATCATTCATTCTTCGGGTCACCGTGTCACTCATACATAAGCCTATATCATAAGATCTTATGAAAATACATTCTTCAGGTCATCCATCAATATATCATAAGATCTTCTTTAAATACAATTCCTCACATCATCGTCACTCACAGATATATCAGAGGTCTTAATATGAGATTCATCTGATCCTCTAGTCCTTTTTAGCGAGGGGAGGGGGTACCTAACATATATTTTACACCATAATTTCGGAATCACATGATTTTTTAGTTTACTATAATAACCCAGATGCGAGTAGAAATAATCTTGATTTACGTCATTAAAAATTCAAAATTCAGTCAAAGTAATATCATATTTGAAATCTACATGTAAAATTACATCTAGAAATGTGGTTTTAAAAAGTGTTTATCAACTTTGAAAAATTAATTTTCTTTGAAAATGTGACTTCTAGCTCGGGGAAATTCCCCATAGACCCCATGCTATAAAATCACAAAAATGAAATATCTTTTCTTTTAGTGGACAGATAATATTTTGCTTTACTGGACATATTTTCATTAGTATAAGTATCAGACACATAAGGGTTATATGAAAATTGAGCAACTTAAATTGATAATATTCAAGTTTAAGGGAACTTTCTTATATACCTGCCATGTTAATTGACCCGAATCAGCCACCTGGTGGTGAAACTGGTAACTACCTACTCGCATTTGGGTAATTACATATGCAAATTATCTATTAATATATACGCATCTTGCCGTGAATATGTCATTTTCTTTCTACACATGTATGTACCGTGTACATCAGAACAAGAAGTTTGTGAGGCACTGCATTATTTTCGAAAATTGCAGACTAATTTTAATGCGTTTCCAAAGTTTTGTGATCTACAAGATGATCATAATGAGGTGAATATTACTCTTTTAAACAGTTAAAGGGGCAACAAGGACTGTAGAGAGAAAATTTGATTTTTTTTAATTTTTTCTAGCTATCAGGTCAATATTTGGCTTAACATCTTCTTTGACATATCTATTTTCCTAAAATGTATGGATAAACTATCAATTTCAGAATTAAGAAGTGTAAATTCAGTTCATAGCTTCTATAAATGGAGTCCCACTTATGGATTTTTAAGATTCACCACATTTCAAGAGGAATATCAGCTGAAATAATATTCATCCAGGGGCTTTCTTTGTAGATAATAAAAATATATGTTAGTCTTGATGAAATATCCAAACTTAAAGGAATATTCCTTGCCAGACCCTTTCTCTCTTGATATGGTAGCTATAATCATATATATAGTTTCCATATTTAGCAAAACATGGGAAAATGTTTTAATATGGTCAATATTGATCATTTAAAAATCTAGTGCTTATTTCCAGTGAGCTGCCATCTTTTAAGATTTCTTGCATGAAGTGATGTCATCAACTCTCAACTTCTATAACCTTGCCCATAACAGTATAGGAAAGTAGCACAAAATCACTTCTAGACAAGTGATCATTACTTTCTGTGCAAAAATATCTTCAGGGCTTGTCAACTTAGAATAAAATAAGAGATTTTCAGAAGGATTAAATAAGATACAAAGTTGAAAAAGAATATTTAGCTGGTTTTGTAATTCTTAATAGCTCCTCACCTAATGCTATATGCAAAGTTGAGAGTCGTTGACATCACTTCCTGTGTGAAATTTTAAAAGATGGCAGCTTACTGGAATTGAGTATCACATTTCTAAGTGATCAAATTTGACCATATCAAAACATTTTTGCGTGTTTTGCTAAACATGGCAAGCATATATATGGTTATAGCTACCATATGAGGAGAGAGATGGTTTGGCAAGGAATATTCCTTTAAATATATTTTGACACTGGTCGAGGATCGTTGAATCTGCACTAATTGTTGCACCTTTAAAACAGCTACGGATCTGACGATTAAAAAAACATTTCAATTATTTGCTATTAATCACTTGTATTATATGGTTATCATGGTAACGATGTGATGTGATCAATGACTCAGTGTGTAACTTCTCATTAACCTTTTTATCTTTCTGCGAGATCTTAGTTTTTACTGTTCATTTGTAAATGGCAACGTCATAATAGTCTTAGGAGGTCAGTGATGAATTGTGTTCTGATACGCTATGCCATGAGATAAAATCTGAGTTCCGTGCTAATAAGAAATACTAGGACCTCGAGAAAATAAGAAAGAAAATGCCCCAGAATTCATAGATGGACTTATTTGAATTGAAAGAATCCTGGGGGATTTCCTCCTCTTGCATTGAAATATAAGACCTCTTGATATTCCCCCCTTTTATGGCGATAAGTCCACCTCTGAATTCTGAAAAATGATTGTTTCATTTAAGTAGGCAATTCGATTGTTGTATTTTACAATCGACTTTACTAAACTAACTTAGTAAATATTGTCCGGGTGTAATTTCGATTAATAAAGGATAGTCCATCCGTTGGCACAAGGATGCAATTTAATTTTGAAATTGAAAATTAATTAATTAATTGTTAATAAGCCATGCCCACTATGCACACTCCTATACATGTAGTATGCCTGTCCTATTGGCCCTAAAGTGCGAAAGCTAGTATAAAACCCGTAATTAATTTCATCAAAGTATCATTTCGATTTGCACAGTCAAAGTGAGCAAATAAGGTAAGTCCAACAATTATGTCATATTCATGTTGCTCAATTGAAATTTATAAAGATATTGGAGTGTATCGTTTGCCATCAGATGGACATGCCTTTTTTCTTAAATAAAGTTGAGCTACATTTGAAGTGATTTGCCGCACTGAAATAAAAAGTAGTTGTGTCAGAATTTGAAACTCATATCATTGAGATCATGCTACGTTGAATAAAACATTTGTAGACAAGTTAAAATAGTGTTGGATTATTATTCAAGCAAATTACACTACAAATGAATAAAGAGGTATCAATGGTATCAATTGAAATACAAATATACTTATTAGCTGATCTGACGATATGTCATTCAACAATTGTAACATCTGAAACCCAAGTGGGTAAAATTTAAATAACATAATATAATGACCTTTATTTCAGGATCATGTTGAGATTCGCCTGCCTCTTGGCCCTCGTTGCCATAGCAATTGCTGCCCCTCACCACGCCCACAGCTCCCACTCCCATCATGATGACCACCGTAAGTAAAGTTTCACACTTCTAATAAATGATCAAGATGTTCATGTCAATTCATTGTTGAAGCAAATTTAGGATAAAGGATGTGAGCACCAATGCCCATAGACATACATATAGCATATCATTCAATTAAAGATTGAATTTCTCGGATAACCTTCTGAAGTTCTTAACTGGACTTTTACCATTTCTGTATACTGTACTTTGTTATACTTGAGAAAGTGTACTGATTTGTATGAAAGCCCCAATATTTCAGATGAATAAGCCTAATAAGCAATGATGTACTATATAATTTAGAATTAATTTTCACAGTGTTAGTTGGAAAAATACCCCAACATTTATTTCTGTAAACATTTTGTGAGACAATTGCCAGCTTGTCTTTTGGCTAGTTAAGCCCATGGTCATAATTTGAAATTTGATTTTTGATATTTTACAATAAATTCTAGATGATGATCACCACCATGATGATGAGAACCGTGACGGCGTCCCAGATTCCCTTGACCTAAACCGTGATGGCAAGATTGACCACCACCATCATAATCACCATGACAACCACGATCACCACGCTCATGGTCATCACGGACACTCTGGCCACCACGGACACTCTGTCCATCACGGACACTCTGCCCATCATGGACACCCTGCCCATCATGGACACTCTGCCCATCATGGACACTCTGCCCATCATGGACACTCTGCCCATCACGGACACTCTGCCCATCATGGACACCACGCCGTTTCCCACCATGACGATCATCGTAAGTTAAATCATGCTGAAGTCTCTCTGGGTGTTTTCTGTACGGTTTAAAGGAAATACCACTGGGATCAACCCTCAAAATATGATATAATTATATGTGTAATTTTTGGATGTATCAGATTTTAATTGTTTTTTTTTAATGGGAATTGATACTAAGTATGATCTGAAATACATCCACAATACCAAATTTTAGGGGACATCTAATTGAATGATTTTAGTTCATCGATGTTTGCTATGACCGCTTTTTAATACACACATATATACTGTTTTTGATGAGAAATGTACAGGGTTAACATGCATCTATTTAATATTTGTCATACAGATTACAAAAATCCAAGTGCAAAATCAGTTAAAAATAATGCTTGGTACTCTTTCTATATGAATATGTATCTCATCTTGCTTCTTCGGTTATAGGTCCACACTTGTATACCCAATAAATATATATGAGAGTGCATGTTATAAAGTCAAGTTTAAACTAAATAAAACGGAAATTGATTTCAAAATGTTTTATAGATGATGACCATCACCATGACGATGACGAGAACCGTGACGGTGTCCCAGACTTTCTTGATTTGAACCGTGATGGCAAGATTGACCACCACCATCATGATCACCATGACAACCACGCTCACCACGCTCATGGTCATCACGGACACTCTGGCCATCATGGACACTCTGCCCACCATGGACACTCTACCCATCACGGACACTCTGCCCATCATGGACACTCTGCCCATCACGGACTTTCTACCCATCATGGACACTCTGCCCACCACGGACACTCTGCGCATCACGGACATTCTGCCCATCATGGACACTCTGCACATCACGGACATTCTGCCCATCATGGACACTCCGCTCACCACGATTCTCACGCCCATGGACATTCTGCCCACCACGATCATCACGCTCATGGACACTCTGCCCACGCCCACGAACATCACGGTCACCATGACTACACTCCTTTTGGAAATGGACATCCCTATCAAAATGTTGGACCAAATGGTGCCGTCGTCAACTCTCCATCCGGTTTGATCGTCGGTGACAATGGTGGTTACGTCGATGCCCAGACAGGACATGTTGTCGGACCCAGCGGTGAAGTTGCTGGCCATGGACACGGACACTCTGCCCACCATGGACACCATGCTCATGGACACTCTGCCCACCACGATTCTCACGCCCATGGACACTCTGCCCACCACGATTCTCACGCCCATGGACACTCTGCCCACCACGGCCACAATGACCACCACGGACACTCTGTCCATCATGGGCATCATTATTAACAAACGTAAGTATAGTACATCATTATAACACATGAAATTCTATTGCCAACAAGAATGCAACACTTCCAAATATGCCAAATAATTTAAAATGAAATAATAAGAAATAATGAAATGAGAATATCATTTGTCATTTGTACAATGAGTAAATTCTTATTTGGCACATTTAATCAGAGCAAACTATCTTGTCATACACATAATAGGGATAGTAATTCAAGAGGACAAAATTTATATTTTGCCTCATATACCTCAATGTCATGAATTGTTTATTTTCAGTTATGAGGGATAAGTAGAAACATATGGGACACCAGATAACTCAGGCCATTCTATATCATCTACAAAACTCTTCACATATTTGCTGTAAATAAGACTTATATGGAAGTATAACACAAATAAATTATTTTATAGAATAAACTATAATATTGATAGTTTCTGTTATTTTATTTTTTGCAAACGTGAATCTCACACTGACAGATCTTCCATTAGATATCTACAATGGAATGGTGGACCAATTTTCTGTTTCGGCTGGGCAAAATTATATATTCATTATTCAAATATGACTGTTCTCTATTTGAGTTACTCAACCAATCAGAATGCAGCATTGCCGTGCTCTAATTCCCCATACATGAAAGACTGTGCATTTATTCAATGATCCGAGACTCTATGTAATATGTTGTACTGTGTCCTCGCACCTGAGAATGTTGAAATGAATAGCAAGTGTGGTTATTTCATGGACATGTAACGAAAAAACTAAGTCTGAAGCATATTGTTTTTGTCTTATTTTTGGGGAAATTGAAAGATCTGTCATTCAAAATGAAAATGAATGATGCCCCGTGATCCAAGTCCAAGTTTTACATTTGATAATACTTTGTTTAATCCAATTGCACGAATTATATTTAGTTTTAGATATACCCCATCTTATATTATCTTGCAGTTGTAAAAACAATGTCATTAACATATTAAAGTAAATACTTCTCAGATAGGGTTTGTTTAACTTTACTATTCCAATATTACCCATATTATACAGCCAGACAAGTGCCTGGTGCAGGGTTAACAGTATAATGGAGGTGGCAATTTCGTAATATAAACTGTAAAGTGAACATATTGAACAAAGTTTGCATACTTGTAGGATTTAAACTACAGTTATAATGACAAATCATAAAGACCATACAATGCATTAAATGCTTTATTCTATAATCGGATGATTATTTTTGGACCACCCTGTGCATACATTGATTGTGACTCTAAATGCCTATATTGCAAAAGTATAAAATAAACTACTGCACTAAAGTGCATAAACGCAATTGTATGTTTGCAAACAATATATTCATCAACGATAAAAATGAATTAATGGTTGCCAGATGGTGTGTTTAAATATGTTTATTATGTTCCTGTTTTCATCGTTTGAATAAAATTCAACTGAATAATTTAATTGATGAATAAATATAACAATAATATGTAGTTTTTATATTAAGTTAAATTGCACGTTTAATGTTGCTTGTTCTGCATTTCTCTTGAAGTAGTATATAGATGTACAAGATGCTTGCTGTATTGGTAGTAATCTTGCTTCTTGGGCACCAAATACAAGGTAATGAATTCTTAAAGATCTATCACATATGTTTTCTTGGGATCATGGGGATCGTACAGCTTTGACACGTGCTTAAGGACATGTGGAGGAGGGACTCGAACTGGAACACGAAGAAGACAGCAGGTTTATAGTAACATTAGAAGCACCCCTTCATGTAGTGGTTCGGCAACTGATACCATGACCGAGTCATGTGACCTCATCACTTGCCCAAGTTAGTAATGCATAACTTGTCAATTTAAATCCATAAAACCAACAATCCTTATATATTCTTTCTTTCGTTACTGTTATGAAGCAAGAAGAAGGAATATGATGTATTAAAGTAGTTACTTGTGTAATGACCTTCGAAATCAAGTCGCTACTGCAGTCTCAGCTGTAGTGACTAGCCCTTATGGCTCAGGGATGACGTCTGACTCGAGAGCGGGAGGTCCTGGGTTCGATTCCCGTACGGGGCCCTTTGAATTTAGAACATTTTCTTTCGAGTCTAGTATCTGGCTCGGTACACTACAGCGCCCCGACGAGCGTGCCCAAGGGTCGTTACACTTGTGATGAACATTTACTATGGCTTCCACATTTGACGTGCAAATGCAATATATTTTCAGCAACGTGTTCACCATGTGGATCGAACTGCATATACCCATTCAGTATGTGTTGCTCTAATTGCTGTGTTAGTAGATCGTCATCATGCTGCGGAATCCGTGGATATGATACAAAGTTTAGTATGTGTTGCGATGGTAAAATAGTAAGCCGTTTTGGATTGAGCCCAGCTTGCTGTGGAACGAGAGGATATGATACGAAGTTTAGTATGTGTTGCAATGGTAAAATAGTTAGCCGTTCTGGATTGAGCCCATCTTGCTGTGGAACGAGAGGATATGATACAAAGTTTAGTATGTGTTGCGATGGTAAAATAGTAAGCCGTTTTGGATTGAGCCCAGCTTGCTGTGGAACGAGAGGATATGATACGAAGTTTAGTATGTGTTGCAATGGTAAAATAGTAAGCCGTTCTGGATTGAGCCCATCATGCTGCGGAATCCGTGGATATGATACAAAGTTTAGTATGTGTTGCGATGGTAAAATAGTAAGCCGTTTTGGATTGAGCCCAGCTTGCTGTGGAACGAGAGGATATGATACGAAGTTTAGTATGTGTTGCAATGGTAAAATAGTTAGCCGTTCTGGATTGAGCCCATCTTGCTGTGGAACGAGAGGATATGATACAAAGTTTAGTATGTGTTGCGATGGTAAAATAGTAAGCCGTTTTGGATTGAGCCCAGCTTGCTGTGGAACGAGAGGATATGATACGAAGTTTAGTATGTGTTGCAATGGTAAAATAGTTAGCCGTTCTGGATTGAGCCCATCTTGCTGTGGAACGAGAGGATATGATACAAAGTTTAGTATGTGTTGCAATGGTGAAATAGTAAGTCGTTCTGGATTGAGCCCAGCTTGCTGTGGAACGAGAGGATATGATACGAAGTTTAGTATGTGTTGCAATGGTAAAATAGTAAGCCGTTCTGGATTGAGTCCAGCTTGCTGTGGAACGAGAGGATATGATACGAAGTTTAGTATGTGTTGTGATGGAGTGATAAATAGTAGATCGGGTCTGTCGCCTGCATGTTGCTGCACCAAGGCATATGATACCCGTTTCCGAAAATGCTGCAGTGGATGCAGAATTTGTTAATTTGGCCTGAATTATTGAAGCTTTTCAAACACATAGCAAATATAGATGAATGATACACGTGACATTTAAGTTTACTTTCTTATTTTCATTTCTTGGAAGATATATTTTACATTTCAATTTTTATATATGAGAGAGGAATAGAGACCACGTCTCCACTTAGCGTGTGTTCGCGAATGTAACTTTCGGTTGTCGGCTACTGGATTAACCTACTTTATTTATGCCAAACTCATTTAAATATGAATGGAATAGTGGCAGGTACAATTCATATTTAATGAGTTGGTTATAAACGTGTAGGTTAATCCGTCAGCCGACAGCCGGCAGTTGAATTAACAAATACAAGGTAAGTTACCTACGGGTAGTCTGTTTGTACTGTACAGATGAGGAGAATCTTTGACCTTCCATCAGTGACTCACACCCTATTCTCATTATTTTCTTTCAGCTAGGGGGCATAAATACAAAAAACAATAATTGGAGTCCCATCCTGTTGTTTTATATGAACATTGAAACAGGCTTCTGATTCGAAAAATTTGTGTAAAATGGCGTGGACATACTAGTATTCATGAAGAAATATACAAGGCAGGACATTAGTTATTATTTGATTTTCTGATTATTACGCTCATTTTCGCCCATTTTCAGGGGATAGGGCAGTCCTCAGGCTCAACTCCAATACTCTCCATATTTCTGAAGTATCTGTTTAATCCTCCATTTCTTTGAATTACTCGTTACATCCTTGATCGTCCTCAAACTCCTGTTTTATTCAACGTGACAATATCAGTTTTCTTTTCAACGTCTATAATGTTTACATGGAAAGGTGTGGAGCTAACCGTCCATTGCGTGGCATGTGGATAGTTTATGATGTTGATTTTGCAAACTCTTATGTGAGAAATCTACAATTATAGTAAGGGCGAAAAACTAAGTCCAGCATTATAGAATGGAGTATTAGGTCAAATATTCAGTTATAGATGAACTATGAGGACTTTTAGATGTTTTGAATTTATTGAAAATACGTTGCATTGTCCAATGATTTAATTTCCATATTGAACCATCAGGCAAAATCAGGAGATATGTTTTAAATACGAAGGGTGATCCAAAAGTCTTGGACGCCCCGCTCTAACTTTGTTATTTTCTGATATAATTACACGAAACTTTCAGATAATAAAGATCAATGACTTAACAACTTTGTGTATAAGTTTCACCAGAAAATTATATATTTTAGCTACTTTTCGAAATATTTTTTAATATCGGGTCCCTGCCACCCGGAACGGTATTTGAATATAGCAAATCATGTCACAACTGATAATATGGCAAATACATTAGGTGCAGGTGCACAACCTAACACCAGTCATGATATCGGAGAGAATTTCCGATTTTTCAATCTATGTGTCATCTGCCATCATCATCTTCACATATTAAGACCTACTTTTCAACATATTTTCCACGAATTTGAACACATTTTTCGTACCACTTTTACCCATGAATGGTTGCTGTAGTAACATGAGTCGGGGGCAGGCGGAGCAGGCAAAAAAGATCTGTTTTGCTTGAATGTTCACTCCTTCATTTCATTTATTTTACTATCTCAAGTGTATACTAGGTGTTCAAAATAGTGTCCATCAGGTTTATATACCTTTGCTGTCTCACTACACATTCTTCAAAGAGATGGCGGAATCCAGTTGGGAAATTTTTGGTGATTGGTCCTCGCATGGATGCCAGTTCTCCTAATAAGGTAGAATGGGGGATGTCAATGTCATTCGCAAGAAGAGAGTAACGCATGGAGGGCCAAGGGACCCTAGCTTCTATACTTCATAGATACCAGAATTCTGTTTTTCCGCGCCGCAGCAGTAAAAATGCAGAATTTTATTTTTGCAAATATTTGCAGAATATTGAATTTCTGTTGATTTTTGCGGAATTTTCGCTGAATTCATGCTTTGAGAACATAAATTGAATTCAAAGCTTACCTAACATTGTGTCTTGTACTTATTTTAGTGAAATAATCGGATAGAACCGGCTCATATCAAAATGTGCAGCGATTCTAATTTTAGTTTTCACGTGTAGGGCTAATGATCCTAATTATCGCACGATTGTCCTAAATACCTAAAGGAGCAGGTAAGATATGGCAAGCCATTTTCAAAGGGCTATATCTTTAATTCTAAGAATACTTTAACCACAAAAACAAATGGTTCTGTTAGATCCATGTCTTGTCTTCAATAAATGACAGTAGGATAATAATCAAGTTGAATGGATTATCTCTTAAGCTGTTCCTAATCCAACCATCTTCACCAATTTTCCCTAATTCGGACGCAATTTTCACCAAAAATGCAGCATTTTATTTCAGCTTTTATGGCAAAATTACAATTTATTGTAAGGAATGATCTACCTCTAAAAAGGAAAACTTGATTACTTTGGGATTAGGATAATCCAAAAACAATAACTTTTTTAGGCCGAATTTTTTACCTAAAAGTAGCAATTTTTTAATGAGATTAATGCATGAAAACATTGAGCTATGTCACATGATTGATTTCCAAAAAGAAAAAAATGATCTAAATGAGATAAGCATTATCTGATAATCCATTTGTCATTTTTACCTCATAGGCCATGACCTTAGTGTGAAGTGTATGAAAAGATGTCACTTAGAGCGACATTTAGATGTACCCTATTTTATGCAATCATGTTTATAGATAGAGTTATATATGTTCCATAGATGGCATGATATATTCTACATGGGTGAGTGCTAGATACTCTGTGTATTCATTGTTGCATAACTGCGTATTATAGAAATGAGCATGGATATGTCAACATGACTGTGTCGTGTAAAGTATGTACAGTAAAACATAAATATGTTTAACACCTAGTAAAACACATAAGAGGAAATACTTGTTTATATATTTGAATTGTATAGTGTAAATAAATATTTGAAATATTACACATTTGCGATGTTTCAACAAACATGATTCAATACCATCTTATTTGAATTAACTCTTCCCATGTGTATCTTTCTTTATCATCAACCATATTGGGGGTTTCGAAAGTGCCTTATGTAAAGGAGTTTGCTGTAAATGATCTTTCGAATAGTGTTATATGTAGTAGGTATTGATACAGGTACCACTGTATACAGAGTACATGCAAATAATAATTTTTTCTCCAATGGTTTGGCCAAACATTTGTTGCATTTTTTGTTCATTTCAAATTTTATTGGATTGTTTTTGCTGATTGGAATTTTTATGGAATAAACAGTTTAATGCGTTGGGTTTTACCCTTTGACAATATGTATATGGCCGTGTGTAATTATGATCTTGTCACGTACTCGATCACTCTATATTCTCAGTCAATACTTCGGGCTTTGTATGAAAAACCTTATACCTTGTACCCACGTGCCGGTGTAAAAGAAATTATGGTCCCCTGGGGATTATGGTCCCCTTTCCTTACGGGCCTTACTGGCCCTGACTGTGTATAAATAATAAGGAAAATAATTGTAATTAGGTCACCATATAAATCAATAGAGAGTAGGACCAAAATTTGATAGGACCACCTACCCTTTTACACCGGCGTACTTGGGGCATGATACATTCTTTGAAGAGTTCAATTCTAACGTTTCAGATTATTCTGATCATATGAATTGTAGGTGCATTAATGCACTTGTAGACCTACGTGTATGTCTTATAGATCCAACATTTTTCTAGTCATAAATAAGGCCAGAATTGCAAAATTGTTTACCTTTGCTATTTCGATAAATATTGCCTAATTGAAATGCTCGTTCACTATAGAACCAATCTACACTAAAACGTGAATTTACGATTCCTGAGACTACAATTATCTTTAATCATGCTGTGATTAAATAAAATGATACCCTGACACATTTAAAACTTATTTAGAATGGATTTTTCTCTATTGAAAAGTCCTTTGAATGGCGCTATTTTGACAATCAATGAAAAACAAAAGATTAACAATTCTGGCTTTATTTTATGACTCTGTATCTATCTATCTTTCACTAGACGAAGTTCACATCTATGGATACTATGAATGTATTTATACCTCAGGTAGCATTAAAATTGAATAATCTTTTAAAACTTTAAAAATTGAACCCTTCAAAAACTGCATCACCAACCACGTACATGGGTATGAGGTACGAAGCCAATACTTCGTAAAGAAATCATGAAATAACAACATGTAGAACAAGGCATCTGCATCTGCATCTAATATAACACGTACCATTCTTGAGTCGATTTGACCTAGGATGAAGAAACTACATAGGTGACCACGGGCTTTGAAACCCCATTACAAGTAGTAATAGCGAATTCAACTAACAACTGTCAGATCAACCTATACTATTTTATGGCTCATTAAATATAAATAGTACCTGCCACTATTTCATTCATATTAAAATGAATTTGCCATCAAAAGTAGGTTAAATCATCGCCTTTTACCCAACATATAACATCATAAATATAAATACTATCAAAGTGCAGTCTAATACCGAGTGAGCCAAAAATGTAGCCCAAACTAATTCCGCATCTGTTAAAATGTTATTTCGCATAATAAAACCTTGTTTAATGTTCTTTCATTTTACTAAGTTTAAATCGCCCTGCCCCAATAGTCGGGATTTTATGGCTATAAAACGAAACATGGTCCAAAATGCCAGCCTCATCTCATGACTACGGGCTATCTCTGAGATAATGTCAACCCCTACAACAAGTAGGAGAACAATTTCTGTGACCATGAACTTACAACCTCAACCGACCAGTGCAGGTCTGCCTGAAGGGACGAGGCTGAAATTTGTAGAATGGCCATAGAATTGTGACCTTGAGGAATGGACCCATGAAACATGGTAAAATGCAAAAAGATTTTACATGGTAAAATTAACTAAATATGATTTCAACTCATACTGGATGAATGAGTTAATAACATTTCTTTGGATGACATTTTTGCCTCACCCTGTAATTCATTTTATTTTCACACTTATTCATTTCAGCCTGCCCTAATATAACAAAGAATCTAGGTTGAATAGCCAAAACCAGGCACATGTAATTACAAAGAACTATTCAGTATATAAATAGCTATACGTGAATGACACAACTGTTTTATACACAAACAATACAAGGTTAAATACAGGATTATAATCCATAACGCTGAGTAAGTCACTATCTGAGTGTTGTAACAAACAAATTATTTATGGCACTTAGCTGCCCTCTATTTTGTAATTGTATAATATTAGTATGAAGCACTTTAAAATATCAGAAAAAATACGAAAAAATCACGAAAAAATATCAAAAAGTAGGTTTACAATTAACTTTTCCCCTTTACAGTTTAAATCATGTCTTAAAGTTCAATACAACTTTGCACTAAAAATTATTAAAAAGGCCTGCACTTTTGGTGAAAATTGCATCTGAATTAGGGAAAATTGGTGAGGATGGGTGGATTAGGGACAGCTTAAGAGATAATTCAATCAACTTGATTATCATCCTTATGTCATTTATTGAAGATAAGACATGGATCTAACAGAACCATTTGATTTTGTGGTTAACTTATTCTTCGAACTAAAGATATAGCCCTTTGAAAATGGCTTGCCATACCTTACGTGCTCTTTTAAAATGTTTGTTTGTTTGTTGTTTGTTTATCTTTATTTCCTTCTCGAAGAAGAGCTTTTTAAAACTGATTATACAAGCAGTTATTTACAAACAATTATTTACAAAACAAATATATTTACATCAGTAATTTGACTATGTTTGCATACTTTGCCACCAAGATGATTATTTGTTCACATATATTTTCATTTAACTGAATGTCAGTATTTGAACCTAGGAGAGTTTCAACTAGAACTTCTTCATCTCCGTTTAATAATTGACAAGATGGGCTCACGTCTAATACATGCGTTATATTATCAAAAAGACGATCTTAATGATTTATCCATATATTTACAAATATCTCTTCATTCTTTAAAATTGTCTCACTTACGTCAAGCTCCATATTCATCTGACAAGACAGGGTTTCAGACAGAATAAAGAATGATCTTCGTCATACGACCCTCGGAGAACTTATGGCATCCATACGAGGATCAATCGCCAGATATTTCCCAACTGGATTCCGCCAACTCTTTGAGGAATGAGTAGTGAGACAGCAGAGGTGTATAGACCATGATGGACACTAGTTTAAACATATATACCTTAGAAACACTGTCAGTAAAATAAAAAGAACAAAAAATTGAGAACATTCAAACAATAAAAGAGATCCTTATTGCCTACTCCACCTAGTATACATGGTGTCAAATAAGTCCCGTCCCGCCTGCTACAGCTAGGACCTTAATAGATGATACCTAGTGTGATATACCATTGGAAAGATCATCCAAAGTTATGTGAACTCACGAACTCTAGAGTATCTTGGATGAAATTCACCTATATTTTCATGGTTTCCTTTATAGTTAGTGTACCCAGACACCCTCCTTAAGCAGCTTTTATTGCGTCAAAATGAAAAGGATATGACCTCAGAAATACGTCAAAGAGTTAATCTTTTTCGCATTCCACTTGTTACAAAAAGTTTTTCTCCACTTTCCTTGCACCTCTTTTTTCCTCACATCTAACCCTATCCAGAAATTGGTTAAATTTATTGCCATATACATATGTTGTCATCTTCAGGTCATTTCACTTTTCTTATACCTGATTCTTAAAATCCTGCCAAATATGCCAAATTGCCATGTTTCTAGGCCTATGGTCACCCCAATAGATACAATGTAAAAAGTTGTTAGATTGATTGACATATGTCAGATACATGTATATGCCAATCAACGTAACTTTGGAAGACCTTTCCAATGATATATCACACTTGATACCATATATCTTGGTTTTGGCTCTAGAGAACGGGACTTATTTGACACCCTGTATATAACATAATTATATAGTCATATTTATTACTTTTGGGGTTTTAAATTATAGATTCAATGTTGGTATGTTACTTAAACGGCTCTAGAACTGTTCGGCGCAGAGATCCTTATTGCCTGTTCCACTTAACCCTGACTCGTGTTACTATGGCAACCATAAATTTTCTTCAAGGACCAATTCATTATCCCACCGAACGAAGTTCGAGATGCATATAGGAAAGCCGTCCGTCCGTCCGTTGTGATATAAACCAAAACACCCAATACGGTGTGTATTAATGATTAACTTTCCTGTTATCTCAAAATCTGCTTGGAACTGTACAATATTGGATTACTATGGGAAATTCCTCAAAAAGAAAATTCTTGGGATTAAGGAAGGGGTACCATTAGGGGTCACACGGTTAACCGTGGCTTGCGGTTACTGCGGTTCATACCTCCACGACGGTTAGCTCGCACACAATCTTGAAAACCGCGGTTCTTGAAGAACCGTGACATTTTCAGTTTCACTTCAGAAAAATAAAAATGTAAACTCGGAATTAAACTCCATTTCAAGCTTTCGTGTAATACCAATTAACTAAACATCGTCTGGAATCGTTAATCATCATGCAATAATGCGAGCCATACCTGATATTTACGACGATCTTCTGATATAGACGGCAGATAACAAAAACAAAAGGAAAATGTTGATAAATTTCACCGGCATATTGACCCGGAAGTGACCTACGCTAAACATTTCGCGCAATCCTATTGGTTGATAAAACAGTATACTGTAAAAAGCCGAACGCCGAATGCATTGAATTTGCGAACGAGTCACGTTCTGTGTATTACGTTCGCCTTTGATCCATGTTGAGTCCTGACAAAGTGTTGAACTTAAGTTATATTTCTAAAGAAAACATTTATTCAGTTTAGTGAAGTACTGTGCTAATTTTGCCAACAGTTGACAAGTTATTTTATGTGTTGAAAAAACTTGAACATCAAACAAGAAGATCAACACAGTGAACATACAGATATTTTGGGAGGGAGGGAGGGAAAAAAGACTGAACAAGCAAACAAACATTGTGTGAAACTGGATACTTACAATACTGAATACAATAAAACACTGTGACACACTTAGTATGTTTTCTGATTTTCGGATCAATTTCATATATTTTTGCTCATTTCACGAGGCCCATGAGAACCGCAATCAGAACCGAACCGAACTGTGAAATACAATCACCGAACCGAACCGTGAAATCTCAAACCGTGTGACCCCTAGGTACCATTAACACAATTTGAGAAATTATTGGCATACATGAAACCTATTTAAAACAGCATTAATATTATTCAAAAGCAATCGTAATAATGATTCACAGCCCTCTGAAGTTTGAAAAATAACAATACCTGGGTGTTAATTCATAGATAATCATTGATCTTTTTAGTTTTTAGGATTATATGGTGCAATCTTGTAGTCAATAAAACTTTTAAAAGTGTTTTGATGTTTTTTAGATGAAACACACAAGCGAAATGGATGAAAAAGCTCCCCAGATTCATTATACAAACAACTCGCGGTCCTTTTCAGCCAGATTGACTGAGAAACAAAAATTTTAGAGTACTTTTGCATGAACTTTATGAACGTAATATTAATCGACTTACCTTTGAGTTCAACTTGTTTTGAGCGTATTAGCCTATACATTATATATAAATCGCGGTAATCGGTATTGGATCATTTAATATTGTGAGTAGTTACGTAAGTATTTATTGTACATACTCTACCCTTTAAAAGATTAAAGACCTACGAGCATGACTTTTATCCGTGATTACTATAAGAATTTCGCACAATTAAATGTATAAATCAATTCTTCTCTTAGCGGGAATTTTGTAGGAAGTCAGCTCTGATCTGATCTGATGCGAAATTCTTAAAAACGGCGCAGAAGTCCTTCATTCCAAAATACCCATTTTTATATAATTTTTTACTACATTTGCACGAAAGCCTTTAATATTTATCCAGAATGGTTAAGATACTCTTATCGGCCTTAAAACATCTATAATCTCAGCTTAAAGCGTCCTGCTTTGTCTTATTTTTTGAATATTTTTTTGTAAACCACCAGAGCTACTAAATAATTACAGAAGATCAATCGCTCCGTATACAGGCTATATACTCTAAATGAAACCCCGCGCATAAGAATAATATTTCGTATTGAGAATTGTACTTCTTTTTTCTTAGCCTTTTTAGACGCTATAAGCTTATACTGGGCAACAATCAAAATCAAACAAATCAGTAATTCTAAGTCAGGTCATTCAGTCTGCAATAATTTTTTTTATAATTTATTATTTTATTATATTCATTTAGGCATATATTTTTTTAAAATAAAACAGCAGCATTCTAATATGTATATATGTATAAAGTATTAAGATTACAAAAAATCGTACAGCCCTCGGTTTAAAAACTTAACTAAAAATTGTTTGACAATTGACAATGAATTACACTAGACGAAACTATTTAATCAGATCCACTATGCTAAAAAACTACTTGATCCGCATTGTATTGGAATGCTGAATGAAGTTTGATTGATAACACCTAGATATTTATATTATGCACTAATTTCCATCGGATCAGCTTTAACCCAGTGGTGTAAACAATAAGCTAAATGAAACCTGGCGCATAAGAAGATTATTTCGAATGAGAAATTACATGTACATGTACATATAACACCCCATGCAGACAGATCGCCTAGAATTAAATTCGTATGATGTAAGACTCGACATTCACCAAGAAACTTGAAATAAATTGTCACCCATGGAGCAAATTAATTTTTACTGCTTAATAAATGGTGAATGACAGTCAAATTAAGCTCTATAAGTATGAGAATAGCATGACGTCTTGATAGTTCAAGGTATCTCGTTTAAAAAGTGATGACGGTGATTGAAATTACAATGTAAAGATAAAACCGCAACGAAATATTTGTAGATTTGTTTGAAAACTACATGTAAGAATAAATCGTATATCGAATTTTCTGAAACAGAAAACATGTATAAATAGTAAGGCCTGCAGGTCCGATTCCCCCTGGTAGCATTAACATTGGTCTCGTGTATATCCTGCAATTAATGTTTGAAAACAACTATTATTCGAACTTATGATCGGACATAAGTATGATGTGTACTTCAAGGTAATAAAGTAACATCATACTTATGTCCGATCATAAGTTCAAATTTCCCGGTGAATGTCGAGTCTTACATCATACGAATGTAATTTTAGGCGATCTGTCTGCATGGGGCCCGAATTAGTCAAATTGACGGAACATGGAAAGACTGATTGCACTTTGCGTTTTTAAGCATGTTGCGTCTTAAATAATTACATTATCACCCTATGTAATTAATAACTTGACACACATTGTAACAGGCTAGCGCTGTAACACGACAAGGGTGAGTTCTTATTTTATGTTACGACCATAAACGAAAAATAATATTGAATATGGTTATCATGTAATACGAGGTAACTAATATATATGTAATTCCATTTAGCATATGTTTAGGGACTAAATTCATGATTTGGCGTGAACTACGCGTATGCTCTAAATTGATTTCATTTATTGTATTTAACGTGTTTGTAGTTATTATATAATAGTTATTGATTTCTTATACTTTATACATCCGTGGTAAACAACTATCAGGGAAGCTGATTATAAAACGTTGTTTTTGCCGTTGGTTGGTACTTGTTTTCAAACTTAAATTGGTATGTATTAAAGCCATGGTTTAAATAAATACATGTATGTTATCGAATCGCATCGAGTACTTGGCAATGAAAATATTATATATTGCCAAACGGGACAAAAAACCGTAGTCTATAATCTAGGATGAAGAAATTCATTTCTTCTTCGTCATAGCTATAACCTAGGATTATTTATTGCCAAATAAGTGAGGTGATTTCAGGCCAGGATATGAATGGAATACAAATTGGAAACTAAAACTTTTTGAAGTCAAATACTAATACCACGTGGGATCGGAATAGAGACATTACACGGATAGGAAAGGTATCTGGTCAACTTGGACCCCAGTTAACTCGGACCCTAGTCAACTCGGACCTACGTAGATATATTCAAAGTATATTGGAAGTGTATTTATCATATGAAGCCATCGATGTGATAGATATTAAGTATATTAACTTAATCAAATTTAATTTAATTCAATTGTAATTCTGAAAAAATATGTTTGTTTATATATCTAATGACTCAAAATCAATTTTCTAAACACTGTTATCCTCCATTGCATTTACATTTTGTTTTTCGAAATACTATTATAATTACACTTTTTTTAATTCACTACAGTTAAGATTTTCTTTAATTTTTTTAGAGATATCTAAGCACACATGCCAAATATAGAGTAGATTTTTGTTTTCACAAATAAATTCAATTTAGCCTGACTTTCACTAGGAAGCCTAATTATGAAATCTTGAATGGCCTAATAAGCATTTAAGTAGGGTGCTGTCATAAAGATAATGTTGAGCTGTTGTTTTAATTCCAATGTCAGTATTAGTGTAGTGTACTTGTGATTTGACCAATATTATTTAGGCTGACTTTCACTAAGAAACCTAATTATGAAATCTTAAATGGCCTAATAAGCATTTAATTAGGTTGCTGTTATAAAGATAATGTTGAGCTGTTGTTTTAATTCCAGTGTCAGTATTTGCGTACTTGTGATTTGACCAATATTATTTAGCCTGACTTTCACTAGGAAGCCTAATTATGAAATCTTGAATGGCCTAATAAGCATTTAATTAGGTTGCTGTTATAAAGATAATGTTGAGCTGTTGTTTTAATTCCAATGTCAGTATAAGTGTACTTGTGATTTGACCAATATTATTTAGCCTGACTTTCACTAGGGAACCTAATTATGAAATCTTGAATGGCCTAATAAGCATTTAATTAGGTTGCTGTCATAAAGATAATGTTGAGCTGTTGTTTTAATTCCAATGTCAGTATTAGTGTACTGTACTTGTGATTTGACCAATATTATTTAGCCTGACTTTCACTAGGAAGCTTAATTATGAAATCTTGAATGGCCTAATAAGCATTTAAGTAGGGTGCTGTCATAAAGATAATGTTGAGCTGTTGTTTTAATTCCAATGTCAGTATTAGTGTACTGTACTTGTGATTTGACCAATATTATTTAGCCTGACTTTCACTAGGAAGCCTAATTATGAAATCTTGAATGGCCTAATAAGCATTTAATTAGGTTGCTGTCATAAAGATAATGTTGAGCTGTTGTTTTAATTCCAGTGTCAGTATTAGTGTACTTGTGATTTGACCAATATTATTTAGCCTGACTTTCACTAGGGAACCTAATTATGAAATCTTGAATGGCCTAATAAGCATTTAATTAGGTTGCTGTCATAAAGATAATGTTGAGCTGTTGTTTTAATTCCAGTGTCAGTATTAGTGTAGTGTACTTGTGATTTGACCAATATTATTTAGCCTGACTTTCACTAGGAAACCTAATTATGAAATCTTGAATGGCCTAATAAGCATTTAATTCGGTTGCTGTCATAAAGATAATGTTGAGCTGTTGTTTTAATTCCAATGACAGTATTAGTGTACTTGTGATTTGACCAATATTATTTCGCCTGACTTTCACTAGGAAGCCTAATTATGAAATCTTGAATGGCCTAATAAGCATTTAATTCGGTTGCTGTCATAAAGAAAATGTTGAGCTGTTGTTTTAATTCCAATGTCAGAATTAGTGTACTTGTGATTTGACCAATATTATTATCAAAACCTATTTTGTAGCATAGGCGTTAGTGGGGGGGGGGGGGGGGGAGTGCGATGGGAGCGATACTCCATAACCAATAAGAATAAAACCATGATAAAGAAGAAGAAAGAGCTTTAAACTGCTTCTTATTTGAAGGTTCTAGCTCATTAATTTTGAAGGAAAATCTGCATCAATTTTTGTAAAATTCAAAATAAATCTTATCTTTTTAGCTTGTTTGTACCATAATCGCACCCCCTGACTGAAAGACTGAAAGCTGGCTACGCCCGTGTGGTCCGAGTTAATTAGGGTTCGAGTTGATTAGAAGCCATATGAAAAGGTCGAAGTATGTCAGATGGCGGTTAAAATACAATAAAAGTACATTCTACCCAGAGGGCTTTAAGTTGAAGGTCAAAACCAATGAATGATTAGTACATTAAGTGTATCTAAAGCTTAAACCACTTTGGCTTACACGTAACCCAAGGCTATCAAATGTGAAACTTTCATCGTAAAGGATTGGTATCGATATGGTGAACTGAATTCAACAACGCTTTTTTCTTAAACCAATTATTGAAATCATTCTGTAAAAAAAACTTGTCCTATATGTAATGTTGTCTGATTAACAACAATTTAATGCGAAAATTGTTTATATATATTTTATAAAACTTTTTTTGTTCACTTTTTTTTCAGTGCAATAGACTAGATGCGAGTAGAAATAATCTTGATTTACGTCATTAAACCTTCATAATTCAGTCAGAGTGATATCATATTTGAAATCTACATGTAAAAGTACATCTAGAAATATGGTTTTGAAAATTGTTTACCAACTTTGAAAAATTTAATTTTTTTTAAAAATGTGACTTCTAGTTCGGGTTGATTCCCCATAGACCCCATATTATAAATCACAAAAAGTGAAATATCTTTACTTGTATTGGGCAGATATCATTTTCTTTTACTGGACATATTTTAATTCGCATAACTATTTGATTCATAAAGGTTATATGAAAACTGAACCACTATAAAGGGAACTTTCTACTATACCCCGTCATGCTATCTGACCCGAACGAGCCACCTGGTGGTGAAACTGGTAACTTCCTACTTGCATTTGCGTTATTGACGATGACGATGTGTAAAATTTTCAGAATTTTTTGACACCAATCCTTTATTTAAAACTAATTTCTTTGTAAATCCAAACTGTTAAACTTTTGCTATAAGAATGACTTAGTGAAAAAGAATAGCAGTTGAGATATTCAAAGGAGGTTTTATACTTAACGATACCGTAGGCTTATTCATTTCGCGATTTACTTATCAGCTTTCCCATGAAAAGTAAAAACATCTTGTATAGTTGATGAATTTTCTCGTACTATCCCGACTCCACGCATTTTATGTTTTGAAGCGGGGGCCATTCGGAAAAAATAATTTTACATTCAACCAATTCAAGCCCGGGTATTCAAGTTACCGTAACACATATTTTTACCAAATATGAAGAAAATCGGTCCACTAGTATTTGAGTTATTCTGAAGAAAGACAGCGACAGACTGACAGACAGAGGGCTTCATATAATTTCTAATCAAATATCCCGTGATCTGCATAATTGGTGAAATAGAGCTAATATTTATAACAAACTTAGCAGTTTGCATCAACAACCGTATTAAACTTTTACAGTTTTGAAGTTCACGAAAACACACAGACAAATACACAACAATATTAAAATTGTATCTAAATGTAGTAGATAAAACTATGAAATGTAATTTTCAAGATTTTAAAGGTAATTCAGTATGGTAAGTGAATATTGTAGATATTTTTTATAAACAAATTAGTTTGGAACAAAACACTATAGTTCCATAATACTAGATAGCAGAGAAAGTATACAAGTAAAGTGCGTACTTAATCTAAACGTGAGATATACCAAAAATTAAAGATAGTATTGGAACTTGTCATATGTTTAAACTAATACTTATGAGTTATGCCTCAGTCACATTTGATCTTCAGCAACCGTACTGCGGCCGTAGCTTACCAAAATAGAGATAAATATGCAGCATAAAATATAGGGATAAGCAGTACGATGTATATTTTCTATATCGATTTTGTGAAGCTACGCCCGCCGTAGAGCAAATGTGACTGAGGCTTTAGTTAAATAATACATATATACCTCGATTTTAAACATACCAAGCGTCGAAAGAAAAGTATGACTCGGCGTATTCATGGATGTAATTGTAGAGAACTATTTAAGAAGTTGCTAACAGAGCAAGATAATTTAATGATGAATACGTTCAAAGACTCAATAGGAGACCCAGGCCAGTAACACAATATAAAATGTTTTGAATGTCGCCAAATTATGATATGAAGTGTTCTGCATGTTATTTCAATATGATGTTGTCAGTAAAAGACGTAGACGAATCGTGGATATATTGATAAAAACGACCTTAAAATAGTTGTTTACTACATTCCTAAATAATAAGTTTCACTTCATTGATCAATTCCAGGATATGCCAAGGGGGGGGGGGGGTTGAAAAATTCCAGGGGGTTCGCTCTTGACAATTTTGGTCGAAAATGGCCAAAATCACTTAAAAAGTGCTAAGGATAGTGAAAAACTACTTGATTTTGAAATAATTTTTGAACAGGGAGGGTGCGAGGGAGGGGGGATTCGCTCGAACCTAACGACCCCCCTGGCTACGGGCCTGTCAAGATGTCCTTAACGAGTGCTGTCGAGTGTCCTTGTTTTCACTTTATTAGACCTCAATACATATACTTGCTTATAAATCTGGAATATCGGTGGAATAGCGTGGAATAAAAAACAGCACATGTGCCTTAGAAAACTGATATGTGGCCACTTTTTCATATTGTTCATATTGTTCTAATAAATTCCAAATTGCCGACTTTTGATTATATGGGCCCATCAAATACAGATGTACAATGTACCAATTCACAGATTTTTGGATTAATTCTAAGATCAATCCCATGATGCATCATTATCATTAATAATGAAAATTATCCGGACAGGATTCCGGATCGTACCAATTCTCGACCCCTGTTTAAATTGAGGCCTATTATTCAATTCATCACAATATCTTATTCATATCATTTGCTTTCAGGCGGCAGCGAACAATTTATAAACTCGGGACAGTGGTTTAAAATGGAAAAATTCGCCTTTATAATGATTCCCGGAATATTACTCTTTCTAAGTCTCGTCATCACATGTGACGCTGTCATAACCAATAAGGTAACACCTGCTTCAGATGAGAACCAATCAACGGTCGAGTTTTACCTGGTCATTGAGCATAAGTTTACCATGACTAAAAAGGTCGGCGAAAGGACGCTCCCTGTTGTTGTTATGCCTAATGGAACCCTTTGGTACAGGACAGCATCGTGTGACGATCTAATACAAATAGATGAAGATGGTAAGCATATTTTTAATCAAAATGTACATGTACAAAGGGCAACATTTGGACATATAACATCCCAACCCCCTCACTAAAATGTATCGTTCCGTAAAACTTGATGCAGTAAAGACTGTAGTACATGTTCGTAGTGTTGTCAGAATTGTTAGTTACAGCAAATTGAAATTTAGTAGACCTGCTCCTAATACCTAAATATTCATATCCAATTGTTTGGTATTACAAAAAAACTGATTCTTTCCATTTGTTCCAGATTCTAATGACATTATATATGCCGATGGACGTTATAAGTTAGTCAATGCAATTAATGGGTCCATACCAGGTCCTCCAATTGTCGTTTATGAGGGACAACAGGTACTTTATGATCCATTATATATTGTTATGTTTAATCCGAACCTTAAATCGAAGAGTGTACTGGCCTTCTTTCTATTTCAAGTCACGCATTGTTTTAACACTTTTTACCAAACACTTCAGTAAAAACGAGTTAATTGTAACTTTTTCAAAAATGTCATTTTTTAAATGCTTGTTTCCAACAACATTAAAAACTACCTGTTTTTAACATCCTTCTTTTCAGTTCTGATTTTAGACTGCATCTCAAATCTTCCATAGATGATCTGATACCATTATTCATAAATTTCAGATAATAGGATTTAGATGGTAAGGGAAAATTTCCTTTCAACGTTTTATACTCTTCTTTCTTTGGTGGCGTTTTAGGTTGTGGTTCACGTGACGAATAAGCTAACAAACGAGGGAACGACGATACACTGGCATGGTATGACGCAAAGGAACTCACCGTGGATGGACGGGGTAGGGTCAGTCTCACAATGCCCCATTAATCCTCATGAAACCTTCACATACAGGTAATGCATCAAAATAACACAAATACCAGGTATTGTACTTTAACAACATATATACTGGGTGATAATATACAGGGTGATAATATACAGGGTGATAATATACAGGTTGATAATATACAGGTGATAATATACAGGTTGATAATATACAGTTTGATAATATACAGTTTGATAATATGCAGGTTGATAATATACAGGGTGATAATAAACAGGTTGATAATATACAGTTTTATAATATACAGGTTGATAATATACAGTTTGATAATATACAGGTTGATAACATACAGGGTGATAATATACAGGTTGATAATATACAGGGTGATAATATACAGGTTGATAATATACTGGTTGATAATATACAGGGTGATAATATACAGGGTGATAATATACAGGTTGATAACATACAGGGTGATAATATACAGGTTGATAATATACAGGTGATAATATACAGGGTGATAATATACAGGGTGATAATATACAGGGTGATAATATACAGGGTGATAATATACAGGGTGATAATATACAGGTGATAATATACAGGGTGATAATATACAGGGTGATATTAGAGGGAGAATTTACAGGGAGTGACAAAATTGCAAGGAACTTGAATTGACCTTCCAATCTATTCCTTACTATCTCAATATAATATTTCCCAAAAGACACACGATATGTCAATTGGTGAAATTGTTTAAGTGTTTAAGTACAAAAATGGGGAAAATGTTTAAATTCTCCCTAATAAGGAAAATGGTAACCACAAAAATAGAAAAATGAATGGATAATTGTTAACATAATTTTCCTTAAATAAAGTATAATCGTTGACCATTTTTAGAAAATAGACTTGAAAAGTAATGATATGAGCAGAACGTATTTGAATTGCCAACATTTTTGCTTGAAAACCATTATGGAAATATAACTTATTTGAGCTAGATATTTTTTTCCAAAAATATCTTTCCTCGTAAAAATTTTAGTTTGCTTTAATATATGAATTTAATCTCCAAAATTAATGAATTAGAGTAATTATAATGTGCGTGATTTTAGGTTCATAGCTGATGACCCAGGAACCCACTGGTACCATGCCCATGTTGGTACGCAGAGGACCGAGGGGATCTACGGGGCACTAACAGTACTGGAAAGGAAAGCCGATGAAAATGAAAGAAGGGTAGGTTGTACATGATTGGCACCAAATCAAAATTTATTTATGAATGGTTAGACTATAGTAACGTGTTTATTTAATCATCCGATTTCTAATCGGATCTGTCGGTCATAAGCAAATACACAAGGAAAGTCTCGACAGTGACCTTTTGATCCTAGAAACCTCCCAGGTACCCTGCAGGTTGTTATATAGAATTATATGATATGATATAATAATCGTAGTAGCCGACTTTGGGATTGCTTTTTAAGGTTAGTTTCAGTATTGGCTCCAAATGGCATCCTTAGTGCATAAAGGGATTCAACTTCTTAGTTAGTTCAACAAGTTAAACCCAATACCACGGCTTTCATTTACACCCCAGTCACATTTCCTACGGCGACCCTGCGGTCTATCATTTCTGCGCCCAGTAACATTTCTACGCTCGCCGTGGAATTTCTGCGCTCTCGTACTTTTGCAGTCACATTTCCCACGGCAGCCGCACGGTGAATTTTAAATTTCTGTTGATAAATGATACTTTTTTCATTTTATTTACATCGGGACAAGTTATAAATGGTATTTATAGTGCTAGGATGTAATATCAAATGCAAAGTGATCGTGAAACATTGACAAATAATGATTCAATCTTGCTGAGCCATTTGATTTCTACGGGGACCTCAGAAATGAACAAATATTATATTATTATATATTATAACTCCGAGTCATAATTTCTACGGCGACCCTGCGGCCTGTAAAAAACTGGATACGCCGTACGGAGGCCGCAAGGCGAGCGTAGTTTTCCTACGCTCGCCGCAGAAATACACTGATTTAATTGATCTGCGGTCAATTTCACGTCCGTGCTACGCTTTCATTGGTAGCAAATTCTCGCTATCAGTTATTATTACTTAAACGCGCATTGGATTCCATGCGTTGCTAAAGGCCACCATTAATTCTTTTTGCATAAAGAGGCGAATAGGAACGGACGTTAAACCTGGGGCGGGCCACAAGATATGTCAGATAAGAAAAATCACCATATGATTGTCCTTCATGTTTTAATTGATAGGGTGGTGATAAGCTTCCCCAGTTTGGTAGCCATCAAAATATGATTGCCTTTTATGTTTTAATTAATAGGGTGGTGATATGTATGTATGTATCTTTTATTCCCGATTTTAAATCGGATTTCATATAAACTAATTACATTGTTTGATTAATACAATAAACATAAAACATAAACATAAACAAGGTGACAACATATTTACAATCTTTAAAAGTAGTATAAAAATTTCAGATTACAAGATCTTCTGCAAGTTTATGCAAATAAGGGTACGAGACTAATCCCTGAGTCTGATATGACTATATGAATGTATCTCAGGATGAGCTCTAAATTATGTATCTCAAATGACTCCGAGGCAGGGCCGCATACAGAAGCACAGATTTCTCTTGGATCGAACGCTGGGTGGTTGTTGGGTAACGCAATGTCAATAATGAGTTTATTCCTCAAGTGATGTTTGGTAGCGATCACCATATGATTGTCCTTTATGTTTCATTTATAGGGCACTGATAGGTTTCCCTTGTTTGGTAGCGATTACCATATGACGATCGTGTAATTTTTAATTTATAGGGCGGTGATAAACTTCTCCTGTTTGGTAGCAATCACCATATGATTGTCCTTTATGCTTTCATTTATAGGGCGGTGATAAGGCTTCCCATATTTGGTAGCGATCACCATATGATTGTCCTTTCTGTTTTAATTGATAGAGCAGTGATAAACTTCCGATGTTTGGTACCGATCACCATATGAATTCCTTTATGTTTCATTTATAGGCCAGTGATAGGTTTCCCTTGTTTGGTAGCGATTACCATATGACGATCGTGTAATTTTTAATTTATGGGGCTGTGATAAACTTCTCCTGTTTGGTAGCAATCACCATATGATTGTCCTTTATGCTTTCATTTATAGGGCGGTGATAAGCTTCCCATATTTGGTAGCGATCACCATATGATTGTCCTTTCTGTTTTAATTGATAGAGCAGTGATAAACTTCCGATGTTTGGTACCGATCACCATATGAATTCTTTTATGTTTCATTTATAGGGCAGTGATAGATTTCCCTTGTTTGGTAGCGATTACCATATGACGATCGTGTAATTTTTAATTTATAGGGCGGTGATAAACTTCTCCTGTTTGGTAGCAATCACCATACGATTGTCCTTTATGCTTTCATTTATAGGGCGGTGATAAACTTCGCATATTTGGTAGCGATCACCATATGATGGTCCTTTATGTTTTAATTTAAAGGGCAGTGATAAACTTCCTGTGTTTGGTAGTGATCGCCATATGATTGTCCTTTGTGTTTTAATTTAAAGGGCAGTGATAAACTTCCTGTGTTTGGTAGTGATCACCATATGATGGTCCTTTGTGTTTTAATTTAAAGGGCAGTGATAAACTTCCTGTGTTTGGTAGTGATCACCATATGATTGTCCTTTGTGTTTTAATTGATAGGGCAGTGATAAACTTCCTGTGTTTGGTAGTGATCACCATATGATTGCCCTTTGTGTTTTAATTTAAAGGGCAGTGATAAACTTCCTTTGTTTGGTAGTGATCACCATATGATTGCCCTTTGTGTTTTAATTTAAAGGGCAGTGATAAACTTCCTGTGTTTGGTAGTGATCACCATATGATTGTCCTTTGTGTTTTTAATTTAAAGGGCAGTGATAAACTTCCTGTGTTTGGTAGTGATCACCATATGATTGTCCTTTGTGTTTTTAATTTAAAGGGCAGTGATAAACTTCCTGTGTTTGGTAGTGATCACCATATGATTGTCCTTTGTGTTTTTAATTTAAAGGGCAGCGATAAACTTCCTGTGTTTGGTAGCGATCACCATATGATGGTCCAGGACTGGTTGAAAGAGAGCTCCATCTATACGGCTTCCTTACTAAAATTTGATGATGTCAGGTATGTTCAATACTTTATAATACCTGTTATGTTTTTATTAAAATCCTCAAAGTGCATACATCATTCTAGGAAAAATAGATATTACGATGTCATATTATTTAAATATTTTTATGGTTATCAATTTTGTAATTTGGTAAAAGTTTCCAAATTTTGGGTTGCTACTAGATTATAAGGAAAATAACGGTAGGCCTATTACAGGCATCCTGGACTTTCACTAACGCGATCATCAGTTCCGACCTCGCAAACCACGGTTCTCACAACGCAAATATCGATTCTTTCGGGAGAGAGGAACTGGTGGTTCGCGACTTAAGGATCGATATTTGGGTTTGGGTGGAAGAAACAAAGTTGCGAGGTCGGAACCGATGATTGCACTAGTGGAAGTCTAGGAGGCCTGAATTGTACATGTTAATTACAATTTTGTAGCCCCCTATATAGAAATCTGCAAAATGAAAACGCCTTTCTTCTTGTTTTAGCTTTGCAACTGGTTTTGACAACCCACACTGCTTCGATTCATCCAAACAGGTAGATGGGATAGATGCTGGTGTCTTGCCATTTGAAGCAGGAATAATAAACGGGAAAGGTACGTTACAACTAGTCCTAAAATCATTATCTCACATCTGTGATCAACATCAATCATAATCCATTTGATTTCATCGAATTATACCATTCTTTCGTTGCCCCTCTTTTTCTCTTTCTTTCTTTCTTTCTTTTTTTCTTTCTCTCTTTATTTCAAAATCTTTCTCTTTCTTTCTTTCATTCTTTCTTTTTTTCTTTCTTTCTTTCTTTCTTTCCTTATTTAATCGTTCATTATTTCTTGACTGTATATCAATAAAAATGAATGAAAGCAGGTGTATGTCCGGATGATTAAATAAACAAGAAATCAGTTTAAAATCTTCATTTCCCTGGTTTTAATTCGATTTACTTTTATTATACGATATTAACTATATTATATTATATTATATTATATTATATTATATTATATTATATTATATTATATTATATTATATTATATCATATCATATTATATTATATTATATTATATTATATTATATTACATTACATTATATACTATATTATATTATATTATATTATATCATACTATATCCATACCAAGGTTTATTATATTAAAACTTCAGGTAACCAGCACATCATCCCACCTGGCAAAACTATCAAGGAAGGTCTACCCATGGAAACATTTGTTGTGGAAAATCCAGCACCTGATGGAGTTGCAATGCGATTCCGCCTCGTGAATGCAGCTATGCATTTCGCCTTCAGAGTGTCCATTGATCATCATCCTCTGAATATTATTGCTACTGACGGTAACCATGTGAATACAATGACAGTAGAGTCTGTCATTATATATGGGGGTGAAAGATATGATTTCTGGATCAATGCAACTGATCCACTTGGTACTGGAGTATATTGTATACGATTCGAAACTCTAGAGAGAGAAAGAACTGGCAAGGTAGTGAATATGTTTTCAATCTTAACAATATAGAGCATTCGTCTTTTGTCTTTTGCTAATTTGAAAAAAAAATAAACTGTACAATTCACGGAAACCTCATTAGCAGATAAAGCTAAAAATCTAAATTAAGCCACTAAACATTCCAAAATGACTATAGAGTCAATAGAGTCAGATAAACACATGGAATTAAAATGCAAACATGAAATGCCAAAAAAACACAAGGGTACAATCATGTCAATGTCGCAAGTGTAGGTCAAATCTACAAACTAAAATCCTAACCTTAGAAAGCCCTAGTCATATTTGTGACTATTTACTTACTTTACTGCAACCCCTGACCACAACCAAGTGAACTGTCCTTATAAAATTTATATTTCAGCGTCCCAAAGCAACCTTTTTTAGACTTGTTTTCTGTTCCTTTGTCTAGTACACAAAGAACACACCTTGCCGTCAATGAGAACTCAAAATGTCAATAATACAAAATAAATTTGTTTTCAGAGAATAAAACCAGGAAAGGTTCATGGATTACTGAGATATCAAAATGTTAAACCAAACAGAATCAATGAATTCAAAGTATGCAATGAGAGCAGAAACACGTGTACAGCTGAAAAACCATGTCTAGTTTTGAACTGCCCATATAGGTACAGTATATAAGGGTTATGCACTGGGAGGTTTGGGATGCAGGGAATATCCCGAGGGATATACAATATATCTTCCCGAGGGACCGAGGGAAGATGTATTGTATATCCCAAGGGATATTCCATGTATCCAAACCGACCGTGCATAACTGGTGTATCTCATACTTTTTTTAAACGTTTTAAAACTTTTGAAAAATTCCCGGGAGCGGGATGGATATATTATATCTGCCCGCATTTGGCCTGGAGCTCCTCAGATATGATATATATTCCCGAGTGATATCTACCCCAAACCCACTTAAGTATGAGATACATAAATATATATTATATTTACATGTTACATATTTACATATTTACACACGTGTTCAAGTGTTAACATGTGTATTTTATTTTATAAATCATAGAGTGAAATTAAGAAAAGCATAGAAAATGTTTATTCAATAGTTGAATACAGTTACTTTGATAATAGTTAATAGTTACTATGAAAATATTACTATGAATATAGAAAATAGTTACTATAATATATCACATTTTAAAGGATATTTGGCATATGCTTTTGGTACATTTTTACATTAAATTTAAAGTAATTTTCAATCTTCTTTCTACATTTGTATTTCTTATCTTTTCTCTAGGTTTTATCCTGTAGAAGAACATACGATGTGTATTCCTCTCACAGACCTTAGATCTCCATTGATGGAACCCACATACAGCTCAGACCCTGATCATTTCACTGAAATGTTTTTAAATTATCATTTCTCTGGCTTTAATACCCTCCGCCAATGGTTCCCTACAGTGAATGGAAGGAGACACCAACCATTCATCCGACCACCCCAGGTAATTCCTATGATGATGGTCATATATGGCATGCAATGCAGAGGGTTGTTCTCTATACATTACAGTGATACAACATTACATTCTCACTAAGGAGCAAAAAAAGTACAGTATTAACTCAGAAAAAGATGTACAGGAAATAAGCAGCTGATTTATACAATATGTATCAGGCCCGTAGCCAGGATTTGCCAAGGGGGGGGGGGAGGGTCACTTTTTGAAAAACTCTAGGGGAGGTTCACTTGTAACAGTTTTGGTCCAAAAATGGCCCAAATCACTTTAAAAGTGTACAGAGTGGTGAAAAACTGCATGATTTTGAAAGATTTTTTGGCTGGGGGGGGGGGGGGTCGCTCAAACCCATCGAACCCCCCCCCCCCCTCCCTGGCTACGGGCCTCTGTATGATAGTGATTCTGCTTTTATTCTTCAGGTGTACCCAAAATCACTTGATTCAAGGCACGGCATTTGTAAACTAGGAAAAACTAATCCTGATGTAGAAGAGTGTACTCACATGGTTGAGCTTCCTTTGGGAAACACTATACAATTAGTTATAATGACGACAATATCACCAGCAATCAGTAAGTCAGAGTTTTCATAATATGTTTCCATCATGCCACAATTTATAACAGTATAAAAGGCATTGAAAGCCAGGATGCCAAAAAGGGGACACCAGAAGAAGTGATAAGGTTAAATAATTATTTGCCATTTTGGCTACTGTCGATTATTGATTCATAATAATGATGACTCCCTACTAGGCCATACATGTCTTTTATGAAACTATCACACGATTTAGACAATTTTTAACTTTTCTCATTCAAAATCCATCTTTGATATGAATAGTGGCGTTTTACTCAACTGATGAACTTCAAGGTACCAGCAAAATGAAATTAACCCTAATTGTTTATATACAATCAAATAATGTTATATTGAAGAAATGAAAGAAACGACACATTGCTCTATCGAGTGACCTACTTTGCCTTCCATGATCTCAATGGCAAATATCAATTTATAGAAATCTGGTACCAAAATTTACAAAGATATGCAGCTTGTAAAACAAGTGCATACAAGTAAAAGATGGAACATTTAAGAGAAAGATCAACTTGAAAAACGTCAGTGTCTTAAAACTGCAATTCACATATTTAATGACTTCAATTTCCACTGGAATATTTCTTCAAGCTTCAATAATTACAGAACATAAGGTTTTCTCCAAGTCTGTTGATTCATTAAGTTACATATGATTCTCAATTAAAAATATCCTTTAGATACCCTTAAGTATTATTCATTTTGTATCCTTTTCTTTCATGGATAATGCACACGGAATAAGATTTGCTTCATAAGAAATTGTGAGACAAAATGTTGTCACAGGTGGTAACTGTAGTAACAATGACATTCTCACTCTTTATTTAAATCATTTCCAGTAAGATCAATCTTATTTTCAATATTTCCGACACTATTGCAACATGCTACATCTTAATTCCAGATGGAGTTCTTAATGGAAATTCACATCCAATTCACATACATGGGCATCGCTTCCAAGTGATCAAAGTAGGCTGGCCGGAATACAATAATACGACTGGGAGATACATGCATCAAAATAGTGACTTCGAATGTCCATCAGGCTTATGTCACGATGATACAAAGTGGAGGGACCCAAGCTGGTATAATGGAAGCATTCCTGGTATCGTGAATCGGGGAGCCCCTCTTAAGGATACTGTTGTTGTACCTGCAGGGGGATATGTCGTTATCCGATTCAAAGCAGACAATCCAGGTAGGATATAGCTTGTGTACTAACTAATGGTCACACACATACCTGGTAGAAGACTTTTGGCCATTTTGATACTCATTACACCCGTGTCTTTTTCAACAAGAAATTAAGATGACATAGTTTCATCATGATAATTTTGGGATTTGCATAATGCTTGCCAGTTATAGATACAACACACAAAAATAATCACAAAGCCAAATGAACCATACATACACGAACTCTTAAAACCAAAAGGGAAATCAGAAAAAATACTGTACACTGTAATATAAAACAATAACTTGTAAAAACACTACAAAGAATCAACTCCATCTATTGAATTCAGGTTTCTGGTATTCTCATTGTCACATCGAGTTTCACAATGGCGAAGGAATGGGGATTATCTTTAAAGAAGGAGCCATTTCAGACATGAATGCTGCCCCGCCTGGTATGCAAAGATGTGGAGATTTTAGTGTCTCTGAAGATGCATTCAACGAGCTGATGGCTAAGCCTATTCAAACAGGTATGTCAAATTATATACTAGATATGTTATTGTCTGACGAATCAATATCCCAGATGCGAGTAGAAATAATCGTGATTTACGTCATTAAAATTCACTATTCAGTCAAATTGATGTCATATTTGGAATCTACATGTAAAATTACATTTAAATATGTGGTTTTGAAAAGAGTTTATCAACTTTGACAATTTAATTTTCTTTAAAAATATGACTTCTAGGTTGGGGAGATTCCCCATAGACCCCATGTTGTAAAACCACAAAAAGTGAAATATCTTTTCTTGTGTTGGGCAGATAATATTTTCTTTTACTGGACATATTTTAATTTGTATAACTATCAGATACATAAGGGTAAAACTGATGCATATTCAAATTTAAGGGAATTTTGTATTACCCTGCCATGTTAATTCCCCCGAATCAGCCACCTGGTGGCGAAACTGGTAACTACCTACTCGCATCTGAGTCATTATAAAAGAGAAATCGAATATGTGCAGGTGATTCATTTCCATTGGTCCTGTAGTTTTAGATTGTACTATTGTTTCCTGATTTGTTATGGCACGGTTTATTTAGTCTAAGATATAATATTAGATTTCTAGTTAGCAAGTGCAATTCATTGTTTATATTCTGACAGACTATGAGTATAAATGATACTAAAAATATATATATGCATACCGCTTGTACTATATATTGTCCATTTCTATATAATAAAGTACATGTCCTATAAGTAAAGTATATTATGAACTATGTATTGTGGCAAATAAACACAGGCCGAGAAGGACTAGAACAAATGTCAGTTGTACTATCACACTTTTTAAATTATAGAATAGCTTCAAAAATACCCTGTAGTGCACAACTTCCAAAAGCATATGACAAACTCTAGTCTATGAGTGGAGTGATATCTTAACCCATTTCTTATGGCTCTACGGGTTAATCAGTATACACAGCCATGTATATATAATTATTTGCCTTAATAAATAAGCATAAACACAATTTTCATTCACATATATTTGTTGTACTTATAGGACAAGCAGACACAACTAGGGGAGATTTTGAAAATGAAAAGCGGTACAATGGAGTACTTGTAGTAGCAATGATGGCTGTCTCTGCCCTTCTTGTCTTATGTATCATATATCTTACACATAAAATATGTGTCAGGAAAATAAAAGAACAGGGTTATCAAAGGATTTCATCAGATGATGCAAGTTCTAGACAACACATTGATTTTGATAGGACAAATAACAGACCCTACAAATATTACCATGAATGAAAGTTGCATCAATTATCCTTAAACCATATTAGGGAGATACTGTACACAGATTTTGATGTTGTATAGACAGGACTTGAGCTAGGGAATTCGGAGCAACTCATCAAATGCATTATGAACATGATTGATATACTTCCTTATTAATCAGACATGATGTAATGTAAAGTAACATGCCAATAGCCAGCAGGCCCCTGAGCTCAGTATTTTGTTTTATTGCATGTGTATAATATGTAGACTATTTTGTATACTTTATTTGATGTACCTGAGTGATGCATGCTGGGACTCTAATGGATATACAGCTTTTCGGAGACATGTTATATATTTTTAAGGTCAGTCTGTACGATCGGACTTTTGATGCAATCCTCAAGAGAGTCATATGTAATTTTCCAATATCAATCAGATCAAATAAGTGTAAAGAATATTTTTTTCATAAAATGTATAAAAATAAGAAAATCTATTGTCACTGAATTTTTCTTGTTTTTTATACATTTTATAAAAAGAATTTCATTACATTCTTTTCTAGGTAGACCTACACAGTGCACTCTTTGTGCAAAACTGAAAGATGTAGACAATGTGGGGAAAGAGTGAAAGTGACTCTGTAGAGGATTGCATCAAAATTTCGAACATGCAGGGCAACCTTAACCAAAGTATTCAGCACAAGGCTTAAGATTCACAAACTCAAATAATGGCTCGAGACTTATACAATTATTTTTAAGAATGTATATATTTATTTTATTTTATCATGTCTATAATATGTATACATTATTTTATATCACCTTATATAACTTATTGCTTGTTTCAGTCAGATTGGTATATAATTTTGAAACATTATATACATTCAGCATGACTATTGTTTGCATTATATGTTTTTGTATTTTTATTAATCAGGACTAATCAAAGATTTCAAAAAGGCCTAAGTTTAGCTTTAATGTTCTGTTGAAGAACCCCTATTCTTACAATTGAAAATAGATTCTATCAATTCTATCCCACATGAAGTCCTCTGAGGTCCTCTGAGAAAATGAGGATTTCAGCAAGGGTGCATTGACTCACCATGGTGGCATATTTGATAGTCCCCCTTCATTTTTCACATCACAACCTTCGGCACACGCTGTTATCAGTCAGAATGATAATTGTATTTTTCCACTAAGATCAACTCTGTATTATTTAATGACATTTGTAATGTGATGTACTTGGTGATATAGAAATATTTTCGCACTTCATTTCATTTTATTACTCCCATAGTGCATCATTATGCACATATATGTGTTGTACTTATAGGACAAATAGACACAACTCAAGAAGATTTTGAAAACGCGAAGCAATACAATGTTGTACTAGTAGTGGCTTTAGGGACTGCCTCTGCCTTTCTTGTCTTATGTCTCATATATGTGTCTATCAGGCAGATAAAAAATTCAAAGGATCTAGACCACATGTAACTTGTCCTAAACATACTACCTTGAATGAATATTGTATCCATTATCATGCTATCAATATGGACAAATGTTTTATCAACTTTAGGCAGAAATTTCATTTATTATAGGCAGGACTCGAGCAAAAAATTTGATGATATTGTCAAAATTGTAATATCATGTCCCATTGCAAATAATAATTCTTATATCTTTATTTGTTTTCAAAAACATGTGATATATTCTTTAACTAAAATATTCAGTTCAAGGCACAAGACACACATCTTCTTACTCAAATAATAGAAGAGGGACTTTTGTAAATGCTGTTTAGATTTGATTAGTTTTATTTTATCATATTTATTATACATTATTGTATATAGCGCTATTCTTTAATTGCTTGTTTCAGTCAGATTGGTCTTTTTAATGATATACGAGGCCCGATCAGAGTTTCTTACCAAGTGCTCTCATTTTTTGTTTCTTGAGATTTCAACATTGCTTGTGAAATGACATAAATTAAAAAGTAGGTTATGCTCAGCTACAAAATACAGCTGCTCCACCCTTCCATGAATTTGGTTACTATGGCAACCTCTAAGTCAACAGTAAACATCGATTACCCAAAATAATATGTGTAAACTAAAGGTAAATGGTGTACGTATATTCTTTAAAAAATGCAGGTTAAAATGTCAAGAAATAAAAAAATGAGAGCATTTGGTAAGAAACCTTCTGATCGGGCCTCGTACATATAGTATAGCTATATCAAAAGTATATGTATTTTTATAAATATAATGCTTATAAAGATTTAGTCAGGTATCAGACATTTTAAAATGTATACTGTATAGTTTTTTTTCTTATTTTGTAAATGGTCTATATCACGACCTGTAAAGCTGGATTTGGTCAGATATGATACTTATTAATTTGTACTATTAAATCATTTTAGGGCCAATTATTTTGGCTTATGTGATTTAAAACCATGAATTCGAACCATGAATGTCTTATATTCTAGTTTTACATTATACAGGATACAAAATATATATTTTATTGTTTAAAGGGATGGTGTGAACTGTAATCTGCAACAGTTAACCATTAGTTCACTGTAATCTGCCACAGTTAACCATTAGTTCACATTTGTATGATATTAATACTGTATGCTTATATTTTAATACATGATTGTCTCCGATCTTAATTTTTCACATTATAACTCTGGGTTCGTGCTGCCGTCAGTCAGAATTGTAATTGCACAAATTTTGCGTTTTTGCACCCACATTAACTTGTAACATTTACAAACCTTTGTAATGTGATACTTTCGATGATATAATAATAAACACATTATTTTTACATTTGGTTTTGTTTTCTTAGTAACTCTATTGACAAAAATATTTACATCACGTTTTTGACGCCCCCCTCCCAAAAAACACATTTAGATACATACGTATAAGTCATTTGGCGTCAAAATTAAGTTCTTCAAGCTGACACCCCCTCTCCACTTATTACACCCACCTATAAATTATACCATTACAACAACACATCCATCTCTAACCATACGCCACGTCATTAAATTCATTGATAAGTGACTTCCCCAGTTTTAACCAACTGACGAAGCGACACCTTAACATTAAAACCAAAATTCTATATTCCTTTTCACTCGGGAAACAAATCAGCGTGTATTGAATTAAAAGATGATAGAAAATTAAAAATTGAAAGTTAATTAATTACACACTCCTATACATGTATTATGCCTGTCCTATTGGCCCTAAAGTGCGAAAGCTAGTATAAAACCCGTAATTAATTTCGACAAAGTATCATTTCGATTTGCACAATTGAAGTGAACAAACAGGGTAAGTCTTACAATTAATATAATCACATTCATGTCTTTCAATTGAGGATTTGAAATACATTGCATCATTTACCCCACATGACCAAATGATGTTGAAATTAAATATGAGTGAATTGGAGACCTTTGCAGATTTTAAAAAAAGTAGTTGCGTATTCAAAACTCATATTACAAGACATTTATAACCGAAACATTATTAAAAATCAAATATAAAAAATATTGTGGGAGCAATGATATCCGTTGAAATACAATAATTAAGTAATGCAGATATTATTTTATCGTTCAACAATATTTTAAACCTAAGACGGTAAAAATATTAAAACTAGTTAAACGTAATAACCATTGTTTCAGGATCATGTTGAGATTCGCATGCCTCTTGGCCCTCGTTGCCATAGCAATTGCTGCCCCTCACCACGCACACAGCTCCCACGTCCATCACGATGAGCATCGTAAGTAAAGTTTCACACTTCTCATTAATTACTAATAATATGATGTAAAATGATTGATACGATTCCTCTCTCACCTTGAACACCAGGCTTTAGAAGAAATTATGATCTTGGACGACTGTCTCAAATGTTCCCACTGTATAATTTAAAAGTTTTGACATTTTACGATGTATTCTATAGATGATGATCACCACCATGATGATGAGAACCGTGACGGCGTCCCTGATTCTCTTGACCTGAACCGTGATGGCAAGATTGACCACCACCATCATGATCACCATGTCAACAACGATCACCACGCTCATAGTCATCACGGACAATCTGCCCACCACGGAGACTCTGCCCACCATGGACACTCTGCCCACCACGGAGACTCTGCCCATCACGGACACTCTGCCCATCACGGACACTCTGCCCACCACGGAGACTCTGCCCACCATGGACACTCTGCCCATCACGGACACTCTGCCCATCACGGACACTCTGCCCACCATGGACACTCTGCCCATCACGGACACTCTGCCCATCATGGACACTCTGCCCATCACGGACACTCTGCCCACCACGGACACTCTGCCCATCATGCACACTCTGCCCACCATGGACACTCTGCCCATCACGGACACTCTGCCCATCACGAACACCACGCCGTTTCCCACCATGACGATCATCGTAAGTTACATCACATTGAGATATTCGTTATATTGAAATCCAGGTGTTGTCTTTTCTTGCTGAAACTTGGTATTTATATGAGAGTGCATATTAATTGTAAAGAAAACGCAAAACAATATAAAACGAAATTATTTTATTTCTATGTATTCTAGATGATGATCAACACCATGATGATGAGAACCGTGATGGCGTACCTGATTCTCTTGACTTGAACCGTGATGGCAAGATTGACCACCACCATCATGATCACCATGACAGCCACGGACACGTTGCCCACCATGGACACTCTGCCAATCACGGACACTCTGCCCACAAGGGACATTCTGCCCATCATGGACACTCCGCCCATCACGGACACTCTGCCCATCACGGACATTCTGCCCATCAGGGACATTCTGCCCATCATGGACACTCCGCCAACCACAATTCTCACGCTCATGGACACTCTGCCCACGTCCACGAACACCACGGTCACCATGACTACACTCCTTTCGGAAATGGATACCCTTATCAAAATGTTGGACCAAACGGAGCCGTCATCAACTCCCCATCTGGTTTGATCATCGGTGACAATGGTGGTTACGTCGATGCCCAGACAGGACATGTTGTCGGACCCAGCGGTGAAGTTGCTGGCCATGGACACAGACACTCTGCCCACCATGGACACTCTGCTCACCATGATTCTCACGCCCATGGACACTCTGCCCACCACGATTCTCACGCCCATGGACACTCTACCCACCACGGCCACAATGACCACCACGGACACTCTGCCCATCATGGACACCACGCCCACCACAGCCACCATGATTACACTCCTTTCGGAAATGGATACCCCCACCACAACGTTGGACCAAATGGTGCCGTCGTCAACTCTCCATCCGGTTTGATCGTCGGTGACAATGGTGGTTACGTCGATTCCCAGAGCGGTCATATTGTTGGACCAAACGGCCATGTTTCCCCCCATTCTCACCATCATGGTCATCATTATTAACAAACGTAAGTATAGTAAATTATGGTCAAAACTCAAGTTCTATTCCCAACAAATTATGCAACACATTTCAATAAATGTCAAATAATTTAAAATAGTGAAATATAGAAATAATGAAATGAGAATAGGTATCATTTGTGATTTGTACAATAATTAAATTGTTTTACATTCAATCAACAAAATAAATAACCATACTTAATAAGGATATTACTTCCAGAGAAAACGATTTCATATTTCACATCCTATGACATTACTAATATTGTTTTATATGGTTTTTCAGTTATGAGGGACAAGTAGAAATATATGGAACACCAGATAGCTCAGGCCATTCTATATCATCTACAAAACTTCATATATTTGCTGTAAATAAGATCTTTATGGAAATGTAATACACAAATAAATTATTTTATAGAATAAACTATAAATAATGATGTTTTCTGTCATTTTATTTCTTTCATGCAATCACATAAAGATCACACAATTAATTAATTTCTTGGAATTATATTATCCTATCTGTCTTCGTTAATATTTTGTGAAAACAACATAATATTAACCCTGGCGACATGATACTTTCAAGGTAACCCGATTATTACATTCATTTGATTCCATGCCGCTTAGTTATTCACTTAAACGCCTAACAGAAAACCACATTTGTTATATGCCTATTCTGGAAATATCAGAAACTGATATTGGATGATGAGTTGGTGATACGATGACTTTTCCCGTGAAATAACTTTTATTAACAGAATACAACTTTAGATGCTCAATTTAGTAAAATTAGATGACAGAGATCATTTCTAAACATTTTAAAACAATTTTTGTGTGAATTGAATGAAAATTGTTCAAATAAGAGCAATTTTAATGATCAATTTTGTGACGGATTTTCTCGTCACTCCTGGGTTTCAATGTAATTTCTGAGGTGACGAGGAAGCTTGTCAATCCAGGTAGTCAAGAGGTTAAAGGAAAAGTAACAATCAATCATTCTGAGGAACTGTCAAAATGGCGTCTACTGGTTTATGTTATGTTGATAAATTGAAACAATAATGGTCAGGTCTGAGGACATGTATTTCTTATTGTTTGACCTACTCTATTGTAACCAGCATCACTATTGAAGTCAGAATCTAAACAGATACTGTGCTTTCCTTTAGAAGTCTAATTCAACGAGATTTGGTAAATGAATAGCTACAGCGTTTGTCAAGTTTGGGTAACGCTTGATGAAGTAGGTCCTGGAGCAGTTCTCTTTTGGCCACATATTCCGAGGATCTTCCAACAGAAATTCCTGTACCCATCACTAAAAGCTTTATTACTGAATCCGTACACAAAGCAATTAACGCCTGATCCATTGGCGTGCATGAGCTGAACAACCAATGTCCAGATCACAGTCGGAAAAATATCACCAACGTCGATGATAAGTGCTAGACCATATGGTAAGTTCATCAACAGAAATACAACAAATAGACCAAACAAGACTTTGGCCAGTTTGATTTCTTTGGCCATGTTCGTCTGTTTTCCATTTTTATTCTGATCAGAAACTTTTTTCTTCGATGTGTATACCCTGACAAAGATGAGTACATAAGCGACGGTCACGATCCCAACAGGAAAAAATACTCCTAGAAGAAAGAAAACGGTGAACAGTCGATTAGCGTCTCTATCCCATATACATCCCAGCATTTTCTTATCGTATGTGAATTTTCCAAACCCATTAAAAGCGCCAATATTTAGCCAACAACTATAGACCCACATCACGATGATCATGATTGCGGTGTTTAGTTTAGTGTAAATCTTATGATAAATTGACTTTCTGCATATGCAAACATAGCGGTTCACGGCGATTGCAGCAACGGTGGCTAATGAGCATAAACACGCGCTCAAGCAGAAGAAACTCACAATATCACACAGCGCTTTACGGTCCAAGAACCACTTTTCTCCCAAAAATGCTCCCGCTATGAAAAAGGCGTTCACCCAACTGGCCAGGATAATATCGCAGATTGCGAGGTTCACAACGAATACATTCGCTACTGTCCGCAAGCCTTTGGTAACACACACTGCTCCAATAATCAGAACATTCCCAAAGAGTCCTATAGTTGTGAGAACAAGCAGGATGGCTATAAGGATGGATGTCTCTGCAGGATGAGATTGCAGATAGTCGACGAAAACTTCCGGAGTACTTGTTCCCGTCATCATGATTTCAACGTGGTTCTTTTTTATAACTAAATCACTAGTGTCGGCATCACCTCTCTTTTATAGTCGATCTTCTTTTAGCGAAATCTAATTAAAAACATCCGATTCTTTATATTGTTAAGGCTAGGTCATTTTGACATTATTAGCCATCTTTACTGAATGGATGAGCATCTGAAATTAAGATCATAAAATTACTTTGGTAATCAAGTTGATGTTTTCTTGTTGATCGATTTCACAAAATATAAATTGCATCAGAAACCAAATTTTATCTGATGTATCTCTAAGTTGGTGTATCCATACCCGCGACATGTCTTCATCAAGAACGTCCCAATCAATAGAGTAAATAACTTGTATTTGCCGGTAACACATGAACGTTCGACTTATAGTGATTGGAAATGTTCACGTGTCAACCACAATTTGCCGAATTAGATCGTCTCAAGTGTATCCTCATAAATAATAGAGAGCTTTCGATATGTTTTTTAGCCAAACTTATACTGCAACTTTAACTTTTAAACGACGTAAACACCACTGGGGAGGAAAGTTTCTCGAAGAAACCAGGAAAGTACATTTCGTTAGAACAATTTTTCTCGTTTCCTAATTCATTTGTGAATATCCCAGCACCAATGACAGTTTTAATTTCTAATCATTTTGAGACCGGAACTCATGAAGTACATACCTAACAAATATTTTGTTGTAATTTGAAGGATGAAAGCACCCTATCTTCATTTCCAGAGTTCCTCCCCAGTGCTATACCTGCGTATACGTATTCCAAATAACTAACAAATATATCGAAAGCTCTCCAATATGCATGATTTCTTCGTTCTCTCTCTTTGACTTCCAAAACACGTCGACTATACGAGATGAATTCAGTTGCATTGAAACATTCTGAAACATCTTCCCCTGATTGCAGATTCACTGCCACAAGAACTCCCGTATACGTACTATCCCCCAACAGTATGATCTGATTGTAAGCATGAACAATGCCCGTATAGATCCTATACAATACTTATAGAAGTTATGACAACCATGTCAATTAGCTTCATTTTTCGCAGGTCGTGTTCCAATTAGCAATGATTAGTCTATTGTTTATTACCTATTATATAGATTATCATAGCATAGGATTCTGACCTGTACAATCTCGGCAATATATGTTACGATATAATTCTCATGACTACGAGGGTTGTCCCAGAAGTAATGTACTATATGGTCTAACTTTATTAATACTAGTGCATTACTTCTGGGACAACCCTCGTACATCTATTAATGATAATTAACCCACTAGAGACCTACATTGTAGACCTTGCTATTGTACAGGATGGGCCAAAAAACCGACTATATTTTCAATTTGCTCAAATTATCCACTGCGAATTTCAAAATTGTGGGATTGGAGGAAAATTTGTATTTTTGCACTTTCGAAAGAGGCAAATCAGTACAAGTTTAGTGCAAAATTCACCCATAATAATTATAATATTAACTATTACTCTTAAATAAATTGATGATGATTCAGTCAAGCATATTGAGTGCAGTTGTGACTGCAATAAAGAGGAAACATTTGGAATTTTCACTTTTTGAATTTTGCCTGGTGTCAATTTTAGCCTTTAACTTCACAAGAGAAGGACGTTTTTTAAATCGGAAGGTATCATATTGTTAGGAAATGATTTCTCATTGAAATAATATGTAATACATGGCATATGGTTTAACATATATCATATAATATTCATCTTTATACTTGTGAAATATTTCTTTTGTAACTCTCAGTTGCTATAAGAGCACCTTAAAAGTGAGATGTTTATTGACCGGAATTAGTAACCCGTACGTATCTTGAATTTTCTTTTGAATTTTTACATATACTTCATTACTGTTGGAATAGCTATTGACGCATTCGTTTTTTATTCCACATGTAGTTTCTCGAGAGGTTATACAATTTACTTCATTAAGTAAAACGTTGACCAAGTTAATAACATTTTGACCTTTTTTCTTCTCGTTACAATACAAAGATTTTAACATTGATATATGTGCATACTTTCCCATCTCAAATGCATTGCGTTTACTATTATCTTAATAGTCCAGCGTTGATGTTTTGGAGATTAACTTTCATAATTAACAAATGCAACTGAAAGTTTTCAATTATGATAGGCGGGTTAAAGAATGATATATCGCAAATTGATACAAATTGTCTAAACATTTTTTTTGTCAAATACACTATTTGTAGAATAAACTTCATATCATATTATGGAAAACGAGTATGTCAAAATAAAAAAATAAATAAATAGGGGTTGAGTTTCTTGGGGTGACGATTTACAGGGTTGGGTTGACTTAGGGCTAAGATGACCTGGAAGCAATCACGCGAAGATCACAAAATTAATCATTTTTGGAATTATATGATACTATCTGTCTTCATTAATATGTTGAGTAAACATCGTTTCCCCAACGACCTGATACTTTTCAAGAAACCTAGTAATAACATTGATTAAGTTCCGCTGGCTTATTTGTTTCATTATAAAATTGTCACATCTATCAGACCTAACAGAAAACCACATTCGTTATACAAGGTGGGCAAAAAAGTAACCCAAACAAATCGTAATAACTCAGTCATCCGGAATGGATTTTAAGTTATATTTCGAAATCTTAAATCTTGTTCAACGTTCTTTATTTCCACCAATTTTCACTGGTCTTGTTCCAAATGGTGACTATTTTATGATCATTCTACAAAACATGCTCAAAATGTGGATCTTGTCTTTAGAGGGAGACATGAATGTATCAGGTGAAGTTTTCTGACTACACGCTCACAGATATCTTGTGTAATAGCTCTCATTTTCCTTTTAATATATTTTTTAACTCTCTCATGCTTTTAGGGTTGTTAGTGTACACATTCTCTTTGTCCCGGTGATAAAAATTCTTGGGTTCAAATTGAGTGGTTTTGGCATGTTTTGACCATATTTTGTAGAAACCGAAATAGAGTTAACACACATTGGCAGCCACAACCCACCACCACTAGCCATAAGTTAGATGCATACATATGCTATCAATATGTATAGTTATTATTGAATTTTCATTTTTGTCACTAAAACAACTTCATACACTTGTTAAAGTGTCAGTTGATGTATAATTTATGTATCATAGTTTGACAATAAAGTATGTAGCTAACTAAAAAACTAAAAAAAAAAAACAAGGTTCAATTGTACAGATAGTGACTGCCATTGAGGGACATTCGTTCAAATATTTTTCAGAGATAATATCCTGTCCACTTACATGTTCCCGAGATTGCAGGGGAATATTTTTACACTTTTCCCCGAAAATGTGGCAGTCACTATTTGTTTCATTATATACCCAATGTGTACTCAAAAACAAAAACAAATAAGAATTAATTTGAACATTTAATGCTTACAGATTCTTATAGGCATTTAAAGGCATTTTGCCGTTCAACTCCTATAATCCCAGCTAGCAGGGAAGATAAAAAGAAGTAATGACTGGTCACATGACCTAGCTGCATGGACCTGATGATTAATACTTTTCATCTTCCCTGTATGAATGTAACAAAAAAGGATATAAAAAAAATCAAATTTAACATCAAAAAAAAATCTTCCCTGTTAACGGGGATTTATGACTTTCAAGGGAATTAGTTCATCTGTTTCATATCATGTAAGCGTGAATAAGCTAATGAGCATCTAGAATACCTATGTGCGTGGTATATAATAAAAATAAATACTGTTGCATTCCTTTGGATGTTTGTTAAACTTAACGAGACTAGGAAGTCCCAGAGTATGTCAAGTTTGAGAAACGTTTTCCGAAATAGGTCCTACAGCAGGTCTGTTTACACCACATATTCCGAGGATCTTCCAACAGAAATTCTTGTACCCATTACTAAAAGCTTTATTACTAAAGCCATACACGAAGCAATTCACGCCCGATCCGTTGGCGTGCATGAGCTGAACAACCAATGTCCAGATCACAGTCGGAAAAATATCACCCACGTCGATGATAAGTGCTAGACCATATGGTAAGTTCATCAACAGAAATACAACAAATAGACCGAACAAGACTTTGGCTAGTTTGATTTCTTTGGCCATATTTGTCTGAGTTCCGTTTTTATTCTGATCAGAGACTTTTTTCTTCGATTTGTAGACCTTGGAAAAGGTGAGAGCATAAATGACGGCCACGATCCCCACGGGAACAAATACTCCTAGAAGAAAGAAAACGGTGAACAGTCGATTAGCGTTTCTATCCCATATACAACCCAGCATTTTCTTATCGTATGTGAATTTTCCAAATCCATTAAAAGCGCCGATATTTAACCAACAACTGTAGACCCATATTACTATGATCATGATTGCGGTGTTCAGTTTGGTGTACATCTTAGGATAGATTGATGGTCTACAGATGCAAACATAGCGATTCACGGCGATTGCAGCAACGTTGGCTAATTGGCACAAACAAGCACTCAAGCAGAAGAAGCTCACAACATCACATAGCGCTTTACGGTCCAGGAACCACTTCTCCCCCAAAAATGCTCCGGCTGCGAAAAAGGCGTTCACCCAACTGGCCAGGATAATATCGCAGATTGCTAGGTTCACAACGAATACGTTTGTAATTGTCCGCAAACCTTTAGTGACAGAAACTGCTCCTATAATCAGAACATTCCCAATGAGCCCAATTGTTGTAAGAACCAGCAGAATGGCTATGAGAATGGACGTCTCTATGGGATGAGTCTGTAAAAAATGCACATATTCTTCCGGAGGACTTGTTCCATTCGTCATGCTTTCAATTTGATCGTCGGCATATTCGCTTCCTTCAGTGGATTTTTGTTAAAAAAACCATCTGATTAATTTACCTAAATCCTATTGTTATAGGTAGGCCATTTTGATATTGTTAACCTTTTTAAAAGTCATCATAATTTGAAGTCTTGTTACACTAGTGACAGTGTATATGCGGAGCTCGTACAACAATAAGGCTTGTTAGTGGTGCTCCAATAAAGGCAAGGAATTAGCAGTTGGAAAATTCTTTAATAAGATATTCAGCAAATGATTCTTTAAATGGATTAACATCTGAAATTAAGCGGTAATCACATAATTAATTTCTTTTGAGTTCATGTTTAAGTGTTAACTGATTTCACAAATTATAGATTGCATCAATTACTGGATTTTCTCTTATGTATCTTATGCTGTGGTCCCAATCTCGCGACATGTCTTCATCCGGGAAGTCCCAATCAACACAGTAAAATGACTTGTATGAGCAATTTCGCTAGCCATATACATCAAAGCTCGGTTAATATAATGAGCCTTAATTTTCAGGTAGGTCAATCATAATTTATCAAATATATTGATCGTCCAAAACGTTTCCTTATAGATAATTTTTTCGTTCTCTCTCTCTACTCCCAATACACTACTATACAAGGGGGATTTTAGTTGCATTGAAGCATTCTAAAACATCTTCCTCCTCCTACCTGTAATATCCCTAACAAGTAACTTGATCTGATTACAAATAGCTATAATGAAGGTGTATTCTATGCAATACCTATAGAAAGAATGTCTATTAGTTTCGTTTTCGCGGGTCGTGTTCCAATTAGCAATGATAAGTCTTTTGTTTATTGCCTACAATATGTTATAGTGTATGCTATCTGGCATGTACAACCTCGTCATTACATATTATATTCTATTGGATATCTCTTTTATGATGATTGGCCCAATTAGAGACGCTATTTTACAGGGGGGGGGGGGGGCGAACACGTCAAATTAATTTTTTTGCTATAACTTAAGATTAAAACGACCGATTCGATATCAATAAAAACGGAAATGATACGGGTAAAAAATGAGCCAGTCAAATGTTTTGTCAAGAACATTATAAATGAATTTATAAATCTGAGTTCCAAAGATCATCGATAATTTGGGGGCTCAATCTCGAACACTAATGATTTTTCTTACCTCAAAGGAGAATCTAGAAAGGTTTCTCCGTAAAGGCATATTCTCTCAAACATCATTTTTAATACCTTGATGATGAATCAGTTTTTCTTCATCTTACGATTCCTTTTGATACTTCATGTATGACATGCCATAATTTTCTGGAAATAATTTCAGAATATACTTAACGCCCTGCCCTATATGTCTCTCCGACAGACTGTAAAATATGTCAGCCTGGAACTGAGACACGATCATAATGTCACTTTTATAGTTTGTTGCTACAAATATCATCCTGACAATAGTATTTCCTTTAGGAATCCTAGTATCTGTTAACCTTTTTTATAAAGACCCCTGAAGATTTATATAACCCATTTCAGGTACAATTACAAGAGTGATTCCCACCAAATAAAAAATATGGACGTTTTTGGCCCAACATGTATACTTTCCCCAAAATGCTGGCTATCGGATATATCCTGGACCACATTTTAAAACATGTCTATTGTTGGTAGTTTGAATTTCCAGCGGCCCGAAAATGGTTTAATTTTGACAAAAAACCATCAACACTAATTGTATCGTACAAAGCAAGCTCACACAATGTGAATACATCCAATAGTACAATAACGTCATTTCTAAGGGCAATATAGTGAAATATTGGACCGAGGGCCGAAGGCCCAATATTTCACTATATTGCTCGCAGAAATGACGTTATTAGTATTATTACCACCGTTAACGACCAGGACTGAAACAGCAAGAAAATCTTACGCATTGAACGATATCTAATTTCCCGGGGAAAATTGCCGGTCCAGAATATATTCTAGACCGGACCATATGGACCACCACTATGACGTCACACATTTCACAGGTCGATATAGTAAAATGAACGCCTTCTAAACTAGCACTAAAACCCCTAGAACTGGCCCGGCAAGGTGGTAATAATACGCACTTGTATTCTTAGTATTAGTTGACATTAATAACTAACCTAAAAAGGTTAAATATGTTTCACAGATGCCATAATTGTCCTCATTACTAATACACTGTTAACTTCCATGATGCCAGGTATTATGAATCGGTTTATCTGTGTACGTTTCTTTTTTTTCCGTTGTCAGGGAGAGCATTATATGACACATTTTACGTTCATAATAATTTTTAATCTATTAGCTGAGCAAAACAAGGACGTTATGATACGTAAATTGTCTCCGGTTCGTGTTGTTTTATTCAGTGAATAGCTCAGGGTAAACCATTTGCATACTAGTAGTAATAAACTTTATTTCAAGGTCTTAACTATACTGAACTCGATCAATGCTTGCTTCGTCTGTAAAATATATCACTAGTTCCTTAAATCAATAAAGCATTGATTTCAGTGCTTAAATCCGTTTCACACATCGCAAAACCTGAAAAGAGATTTATAAAAAAGGAAAGATTTCAACCGCAGGTAGCTGAGGCAGGCCATTTTGACATACATCCGTTCCGAATCAGTGGCGAATTAACAAAGGGAGGGGCACACCGAGTCAGAAAAAAGAGATTTTGGACCTAAAACCCTTGTTTTTTTTAAAAAGACCCATTAATTAAACCTTCATGAACAAGAATGGAAGGGGGGAGCGTCTCAGCCAACTTGAAATTACAAAATTGATGAAATCTAAAAATATAATCATAATCTATATAGCCAGGGTTGTAATTTCAAGAATGAAGATATTTAAAATACTTGGATTGCATTGGTTGGAATTTGACATATCAGGTCAAGCTGGCCTAGAATGAATTGAAGCTATTGTTGAACCGTAATAACCAGGCGCTACATGGATTTCTATTTTAACATGTAATAAAAGTTCCCATCTTACCGCTATATCAAGGAGGTTTTAAAATAATATTGGAACGTTAATGCAGTTGAAGTCATTTAGCGCACTTAGAGGCTCTATCTTACGCCAAGTAACGATTCAATATAATATCGGATCTCTCCAAAATAGTTCATGACTTCTCTACTCTCAGCTTTCCAACGGTGTATTGGAATCTTAGTGCAGATGAGGTCATCTATTTGACCCTAGTTTGCACTACTACTATTGTGTATTGCCTTGTCATTCTATATATGAGCGCAAAACTACAGTATTAAAGAACCCATTCCGATGCCATCGTTATTCACAAGGTTTCAGTTGTTATTATACCTTGGAAGTCGTAGATGATCCGATGTACTGTCATAACAATTAAGAATATTTTTCCTCTTATTTCTATATATCTAACTAAACACAGATCGATTACCATGCCATCTTTATTTAGAAATTACTATATCAGCCTTAGCCTATGGAAATATCTACACCTCTTCAGAGAGGCTTCCGTGAAACTGACCAGTGTTATTAATTATTAAGTGGGCTGTTGACAACTCAAGCAGGTACCGGGAATGAAACTTTATCTCTCGTGCATTTATTTAATTATATTCTGTCCATTTACACGACACCTTTGCTGTTTTGGTAAGGTGAATAACGTCATAGTAATTAGTAGCTCTAGTGTTCTTTCAACAAGCATGAAGTTGAAACGCAAGATAGAGAAAATAATTGAGAGTAGATTACCGACGCACAAAAGTGGCGCAGACAGCTATGTACGCAGTTACAGATTTTAGTATAGTTACACATTTGATGACTGTAACGAGGGTTGATTTGACAAGTATCTATTTTTATTATTAAATTCCACATTGTAATCTAGAAAAATTATAATATATATTCGTTTAAGACACACATTCAATAAAGGACGCACGCGACACTCTTGTCTAATAAGACCTATTGGATAACAAAAATAAGCTTTTTAATCCAAATTACATTTGATGAAATATGATGTTGTTAACTATTGGAGTACAATTACCTCATTTATTTTTTCCTTTTTATTGGATTTCATGTTTCCGAACTATGGCCCTCCGGGATTTAAAATCTGCAACCAAATAAAGATTAAGAATTTGACTTCTGATTGACCTGCCATGAGGTTTTAAAAAAATTGAGTTTGAATAGTAAATAAGTTAACTTTTATTAATTCTGCGCGCAATTTGGGTTGTATTTGCGAATGCAGCTTTTAGCTTGTAATTGCAATTATTTGTTTTCAGAATTAAAACTAACGAAATTTACAAACAATGAAAAAGTCGATAGATAGATTCTAGAAGTAATCACATATCAATAAAAACATAACATAAGTCCCAAGAACAATTCAGTTAAAAGCCGCATTTTACAAACTTGGTCTAGTTATACCGATACTTAAAAAAAAACTAGAATCAAGCAGTTAAATCCGATGACGAATGGAACAAGTCCTCCGGAAGAATATGTGCATTTTCTACAGACTCATCCCGTAGGGACGTCCATCCATCCTGATAGCCATTCTGCTGGTTCTATCTACAATCGGACTCGTTGGGAATGTTTTCATCATCGGAGCTGTGTCTGTCACTAAAAGCTTGCGGAAAATTGCGAACGTGTTCGTCGTGAACCTCGCAGTCTGCGATATCATTTTGGCCAGTTGGGTAAACGCCTTTTTTGCAGCGGGGGCATTTCTGGGAGAAAAGTGGTTTTTGAACCGTAAAGCGCTATGTGATGTTGTGAGCTTCTTCTGCTTGAGCGCGTGTTTGTGCCAGTTAGCCACCGTTGCTGCAATCGCCGTGAATCGCTATGTTTGCATCTGTAGGCCATCAATGTATCCTAAGATGTACACTAAACTGAACACCGCAATCATCATCATGTAGGTCTATAGCTGCTGGCTAAACATCGGCGCTCTCAATGGGTTCGGAAAGTTCACATACGATAAGAAGATGCTGGGATGTATATGGGATAGAAACGCAAATCGACTGTTCACAATTTTCTTTCTTCTGGGAGTATTTATTCCTATTGGGATCATGGCTGTTATATATATGCTCATCTTCGCCAAGGTGTACAAATCGAAGAACGTGTCTGGCCAGAAAAAGAACGGAGGGGAGTCGAAAATGACCAAACAAATCAAGCTAGCTGAAGTCTTGTTCAGCCAGTTCGTTTTGTTTCTTTTGATGAATTTGCCATACGGGATAACCCTGATTTTCGACATAGGTGATGTTATCCCGACGGTTATCTGGGTAATGGTTGTTCAGCTCATGCACGCCAACGGATCAGGGGTAAATTGCTTTGTGTACGGTACGGTACGGTAACAAAGCATTCAAAAATGGATACAAAATATTGTATTGGAAGATACTTGGAACATGTGGTACAAAGAGACCTGCGGTTGGCCCTACTCCTTGAGAGTTGCCCTTGGACCCCGCCTTGGACCAAGGATGAGGCAGGTCGCCATTCGTATCATCTACTCTGCGCACAGAGTCTAGTTATCACGCGGTACTAACTTCGACCGTTAATTTGAATATTTGACCTACCAGATGTTTGAAAATCAAGGATTGCGAGTCTCATACTCTGCCGTTTTTCTTCAACCCTGTTCCATTCAATGCATAACAAAAATGCCTTTCTGATGATATATTATTCTGTTATACAGAATCCCTACTTTCTGCGGCATTTGGGTCCCCAGCTGTGAGACGAGCTTCTCAACTTGGGACCAAAACGCTGCTAAAACGAGGGACTCTTTACAATAAAGCAATACACCGACAGAACGGAAATTTTGTTTTGCTTTGAATGGAAGAAGTTTGAAGAAAAACGATGCAGCATGATACAAAGGCTACAAGTAGGGCTGAAGTGGCAACAGGATTTGAGTATTCCCCAGAAAGACTATTGTTTCTGGACCATTATGGCGTGTCACTACGTACAGAGTTTAGTAAATAACACTTTCATAAATAGGGGGGAATTTTTATCGTTCACTACGTACAGAGATTAGTAAATAACACTTTCATAAATAGGGGGGAATTTCGTTCTGATGGGTTAATGAATCTTTTAATGACCTTGACTTGAAAAATTGAGCTCAAATATTTTTTAGTTAAATATATATGATGTTGACTTAGGACAATAACATGGAGATCAGTGTAGAGTATAGGGCAGTATTGCCAAATACACAGAGGTTATTTATTAAGAGAGATGAAATATAAATTTTATTCCGAGGGCCAATATCATATTTTCTCAACGAAAAATTCATATCCCATCATAACCATCAATTAATTTGTACCATAATATTTTTTCTGAAACATATTCATTTTCAAATTTGATTTGTCATCACCCGATGATGGTGAAAAAGAATGATACGATTTGATTTATCATGAAATATTTTCAACTTTTATTCACAGTTTTAAAAATAACGAAAATATAAAAATCAAGAGACAAGATTTTGGTTGATACGGGATCTATTTTCTATATCTATCCCACTATTGCTGAGGTCCGAGAAATACAGGTTGTATCCATCTTGTAAAGTTTTAAAACATAAATACTTTAACTGTTTAAAAAAATGTCGAAAATTGAAGCTAATGTTACAAAAATCAACTTTAGAGTTTGGAAATCTTAGACGGTAGAAATATACCAAGAACCTCATTGGAACGGAATACATGTGTCAAGTACGGTCGCTGCGAAAAGAATTATCAAAACACAAGATATACAATACAACGAAAATGAAGAAATCTGACCTATGGCAGAACTCCGGTGACACTTCATTGATATGATGCCAGTTCACATAAGGTAATAATATAGGGTGATTCCATGAGGGTCTGGGAAATTCTCCCTGTGGAGAAAACACAAAATAAACACACATTTTGAAACATTTACTGGACATTTTTGACCAATCCTCATCACTTGTTTGCATAATTTTGCAAATATGTACCTAAAGGGCCAATATTATCACATTGTCCTTATAAGTCAGAGTTTGCAAATATTTAAAGGGACAATATTATGAGAATCATCAGATTATTCATCATATTATTTATATTGCCACAAAACAGTATTAAAATATCTGTTTTATATTTCAATAATTTAAATCGATTGATTACACTGAAAGGTATCCTAAATTAATATTGTTATCTTTTTAGCACTTTAATAAACGCATCTCTTGGAACATCAATGTTTCCAATCTTTCTCATTCTCTTTTTCCCCTCACTCTGCCTTTTTAACAGTTTCTGTCTACGTGTGACGTCACCACCATACTGCAATATAATAACACAGATGCAGTTAAAGTTTGTCTACAAATTGGATATAAAAGATGTACATCTGGATGTAGATTTGTGGACATTATCCTTGTAACTTTGGGGATTTCATGTCCATATATGGAATTGAAATACAATTAACCTACTTTTCAATAACATGTGTTTTGGACACAGCCATCAATAAAAATATGAAACAGGGGTTTAACATGCAAAATGTCACCACCTGCCATTTGTCACTGACGCTGAACAGTAACTACCAAACACTGACTGACTAACACCATCCACAAAAATCTGGAGACTATAAGAATATGGTTGTGACATAACAAACCAATTTTTAAAGTATGATCTATGGGAGATTGAACATGGAATAAACAACCTATTTTTGAATAAATTGTTTTTGACACATATATTCGTCAGCAAAAACCAGGGAAAGGCCAATTCCGCAATTATACTCAAAGTAAGACTGGGCAGACAGCTACAAGTTAAAAACTTTCTCACCAATTTAGCAGTGACATCTTTCCTATAAGGTTTAATATCCTCTCTAGCTATAATCTTTCCTCCATCGTTAACTGTGGCTTGAATGGCTATCAGAAACTGTTGTTGGGGTATTGTTTCTTTTAACTTATTGCAAATTTTCTTTGCAAAAGTCCTCACATTTGATATATGAGCTATGCATGTTAGCTCCTCACAGCGTTGCCCATTGAGCTGAAAGTCTATTTTCTCTAATGATGTCTCTTCAAAACCACTGTCTTCGTAATCAAAACTGGAACAAAAAAGGTAAACGCTATAAGTGAATAAACATGAACATTCCGTGCAACAAGCCAGACACAGACATGAGAGTTAAGTGTGCTAAAGTCAACAGGAAATATGACCCAGGAACCATGTGAACATTTTAATATTTAATTGAAGACAGGATCAATCCTGTGTGAATATTTGGCTGTCACAATCTTAGTTATATTCCAATTTTTCAAAGTGCAATAGAAATTACACATGTTTGATCTTGTGAAGATTGCATATCTCACCTAGCATAACCTGATGTCATTCCCTTGAGTGTGTCATAGAAGTCTATCACAATCTCATTTAGAGGTAATATGGCTCACCTAGCATAACCTGATGTCATTCCCTTGAGTGTGTCATAGAAGTCTATCACAATCTCATTTAGAGGTAATATGGCTCACCTAGCATAACCTGATGCCATTCCCTTGAGTGTGTCATAGAAGTCTATCACAATCTCATTTAGAGGTAATATGGCTCACCTAGCATAACCTGATGTCATTCCCTTGAGTGTGTCATAGAAGTCTATCACAATCTCATTTAGAAGTAATATGGCTCACCTAGCATAACCTGATGTCATTCCCTTGAGTGTGTCATAGAAGTCTATTACAATCTCATTTAGAGGTAATATGGCTCACCTAGCATAACCTGATGTCATTCCCTTGAGTGTGTCATAGAAGTCTATCACAATCTCATTTAGAGGTAATATGGCTCACCTAGCATAACCTGATGTCATTCCCTTGAGTGTGTCATAGAAGTCTATCACAATCTCATTTAGACGTAATATGGCTCACCTAGCATAATCTGATGCCATTCCCTTGAGTGTGTCATAGAAGTCTATCACAATCTCATTTAGAGGTAATATGGCTCACCTAGCATAACCTGATGTCATTCCCTTGAGTGTGTCATAGAAGTCTATCACAATCTCATTTAGAGGTAATAGGGCTCACCTAGCATAATCTGATGCCATTCCCTTGAGTGTGTCATAGAAGTCTATCACAATCTCATTTAGAGGTAATATGGCTCACCTAGCATAACCTGATGCCATTCCCTTGAGTGTGTCATAGAAGTCTATCACAATCTCATTTAGAGGTAATATGGCTCACCTAGCATAACCTGATGTCATTCCCTTGAGTGTGTCATAGAAGTCTATCACAATCTCATTTAGAGGTAATATGGCTCACCTAGCATAACCTGATGTCATTCCCTTGAGTGTGTCATAGAAGTCTATCACAATCTCATTTAGAGGTAATATGGCTCACCTAGCATAATCTGATGCCATTCCCTTGAGTGTGTCATAGAAGTCTATCACAATCTCATTTAGAGGTAATATGGCTCACCTAGCATAACCTGATGTCATTCCCTTGAGTGTGTCATAGAAGTCTATCACAATCTCATTTAGAGGTAATATGGCTCACCTAGCATAACCTGATGTCATTCCCTTGAGTGTGTCATAGAAGTCTATCACAATCTCATTTAGAGGTAATATGGCTCACCTAGCATAACCTGATGTCATTCCCTTGAGTGTGTCATAGAAGTCTATCACAATCTCATTTAGAGGTAATATGGCTCACCTAGCATAACCTGATGCCATTCCCTTGAGTGTGTCATAGAAGTCTATCACAATCTCATTTAGAGGTAATATGGCTCACCTAGCATAACCTGATGTCATTCCCTTGAGTGTGTCATAGAAGTCTATCACAATCTCATTTAGAAGTAATATGGCTCACCTAGCATAACCTGATGTCATTCCCTTGAGTGTGTCATAGAAGTCTATCACAATCTCATTTAATGGTAATATAGCTCACCTAGCATAACCTAATGTCATTCCCTTGAGTGTGTCATAGAAGTCTATCACAATCTCATTTAGAGGTAATATGGCTCACCTAGCATAACCTGATGTCATTCCCTTGAGTGTGTCATAGAAGTCTATCACAATCTCATTTAGAGGTAATATGGCTCACCTAGCATAACCTGATGTCATTCCCTTGAGTGTGTCATAGAAGTCTATCACAATCTCATTTAGAGGTAATATAGCTCACCTAGCATAACCTGATGTCATTCCCTTGAGTGTGTCATAGAAGTCTATCACAATCTCATTTAATGGTAATATGGCTTTGAGCATGACTCTGCTGTCATCTATATAAATCTGCTCTTTGAATACTCCTCTTCTTCCCTGGAATATAGTCAACAGTTGTTTATGGTTTACATGGGTTCTTTTGATTTTTCCCACTATTTCTTTCCTTTCCAGTTCTCGTTTCAACTTAATATTTTCTCCATTGGTAATGTATAAACAGCCTCTGACAACTAATTTACAAACTGTTCTTTCAGGGTTTTAACCTCTTGACAACTCAGATTGACAAGATTTCTTGTCACTTACTAAAACACCAACAAACCCAGAGTGAGCAGATAATCTGTCACTAGATTTCTCACTAATATTGCTCTAATTTGAACAATTTTCAACCAATTAACACAAAATATGTTTTAAAAACTAATTTTACTAGGTTTTAAAGTTTCATACAAAATATTGAAAAAACGGAAGCATTTTTGAATGAACTTGCATTGAACAATCTGTCATATTACACATACAGTATGTATGTACAGAACCCGAACCATGAGTATTAACTTTTCTTATTACACTACCTGAAAATCTTGATGTTTTGGGGTAGTGTAATTAGACCCATTGAGATATGGATTAAATAACCTGCCTCATAAATCTCTATTAAGTGAGAAACCTTGTACCATAAATAACCCCATATTTATCCTCACCATGACTAGCTTCATAATATCTCCAATATACTCATCTGGCGTAATTATAGTCCCATTCACCATTGGTTCATAGCACATTGTAATCATTTGTTTATCAGGGAAATGAACTGGATTTAAAATTGTCAATTCGGCGCCACCGTATTGTTTAATGTTTTTAGCGCCATGGATTGTGACCTTATAAGGCACATTGGGTGCTGTGATTATGACGTTTGCATTGTGTTCTTGGTCCAATCGTTGGCAGAATACATCCATATGTAGTAATCCAAGGAAACCAAGTCTCCAACCTTGACCTAGCGCTGGACTAAAACAAAGAATACAACATTTATTCAAAGGTGACATAGAATACAACATTTATTCAAAGGTGACATAGAATACAACATTTATTCAAAGGTGACAAAGAATACAACATTTATCCAAAGGTGACATAGAATACACCAATTATTCAAAGGTGACAAAGAATACAACATTTATTCAAAGGTGACATAGAACAAAACATTTATTTAGTAAATTCAAAGGTGACAATGAATACTACATTACAACAACTGTACATTCAGGTGTGACAAATATGTACATGAAACCGAATCAGTTCCAAATTTTATTGATTGCCCCCTGTAACATACAGATTGACTACACATTTCCTCATATGGAGAATACAAAGGTATGTCCATGCCAAGTCCTCTCTTGGAGCTATCCTCTTCAATGTCAAATCATTAGACAACCATGATACAATCTAATTATATGCATATGGATTTAGAGACTTAAAAAGATGGCAGCATTGGTTTTATTTCTGTATACTTTTTATAGATGGCAGTTCTACCAATTGTGTGTTGTATTAAGAGGGAGAATAACCCCAGGGTTCAGAGATGACATATGTCTATAATGTCAATGTGTATCGAGAAGATATTGGCCCTGATTGGTCAAATTGACAGACAAATGACATCATTCAATTGTGATTTCAAAATTTTCTTAAAAATGCTTCGAATAATATTATGTTAACATCTGGCGTGTTAACTTATATCATAGCTTGTTATTTCACAAAAGGATAAAGATGTAAGAAATGTGGTTGCATCGATTAAAACATCACAAAGATATACAGACGTGTCATCCGAAAACTAACTGGTGAAAATTCGGTCAAATGAAGGTGGTAAGCAAAAGACAAAATTATGTCTGACATCTCTAAGCTCTGGGATTTTTCCTCCTCTTCATTGTAGTGTTGGTGTTGTGTCGGTTGCTATGGCAACCAAATAAATGGTTGTTCAGCTCATCATTGTGTGTTGAGTTGATTCTTTCAATTCAAAAGTATCTAACAAGTTCACAACTGCTTACCTTGAATCTTTGATGACAGTAACACTGGAGTCATTCAGTATCAGCCTCTCTATGGCCTGACGTAAAGCATTGAACTCTGATTGGTCAGTTGGATAAATACCCGCAAACACCTAAAAATCACAATCACTCATCAATAACAGATTCTGTTTCAAAACAATTTCTCAAAAAATTATGTATATCATAATATAAGACTTCACAGCTTACCATATACATGTAGTTTTTGATAACAGACTTTATAGCTTACCATAGTTTGTGATTATATACTTCACAGCTTACCATCGCTTTTGATTATAGACTTCATTACTTACCATAGCGTTTGATAACAGAGGTTATTGCTTACCATAGCTTTTGATTTAGAATTTATAGCTTACCATAGCTTTTGCAGGCTTGAAACCTGGGAGAGGCTCTACTGGGGAATTTAGATGAAACAAAGTGTCCCCAACTTGAGCCTCTTTAGTAGTTTTCATGTTGGCTATAATGTAACCCACTTGTCCAGCAAGTCTGAAAAAAATCACAGGTGTTAATTATCAAAATGATGAAGCCACATGGTATGATACCAAAGTAAGGAGGGGGGGGGGGGTTGTTGTCCAAATTTATAAAGTGCTATAAAGTAAGAATTTAATTTTGTTACTAGAGGGGGGGGTAATGATGATTCTATTTCCTGAATGAAGAATGTTGATTTTTTTGAAGAGTTCAAGTGATAGGCAAATAAATGCTTCTTAAAGGAAGAAGATTACTTCTTTCATCAATATCGAGGTGAGGGATTTTTTCAGGCTCTGGTATTTTGACAAAAGTAAGTTGGGGTCATAGTCATTATATTAAGGGCAGGTTGAGGCACCAACGATTTGTTTTTCTAAGGAATCAACCTTGAGTTATCACTATTCCACCTTCAGGCCATCCAACTGTCACGCAATTTGCGTATTAGTCACACATTTGTTGAAAAATTTGAAGTCACACCAGTTTTTTTGCGTAACAGGATATGTCACGCAAATACGCATTTTACCTGATTATTGTCCAGCAAAAATATTCCTGTAGAAAACCTCAAAAAATGTGTACAAAATGTCCCCACCAATGGGTGATCCCGTCAAATGGTTATCCTGAAAATCAGTAGACAAGACTTTACCAGCACAATCTGAGGACGGAAAATCTAGAAAACATGTAAACAAGACTTTACAGACAAGATTTTAGGATGGAAAATCCAAAATGGCTGCCTTGACATTTACCAAAATGTCAAAAAACTTATCTGTTTCTAGATTTTCATACTAAGAATCATCCCTGAAAATTTGAAATTAATCTACCAAACAGTTCACCATATAAACGTGTAGACAAGACTTTACTGGCTAGATTTTAAGACGGAAAATCCAAAATGGCTGCCTTGACATTTATCCAGAATGCCAAAAAACTAATCAGTTGTAGATTTTCATACTAAGGATCATGCCTGAAAATTTGAAATTGATTTACCAAACGGTTCATCCTGAAAACGTGTAGACAAGACTTTACAGACAAGATTTTAGGACGGAAAATCCAAAATGGCTGCCTTGGCATTTACCCAGAATGCCAAAAAACTAATCAGATCTAAATTTTTATACTAAGAATCATCCCTGAAAATTTGAAATTGATCCACCAAACGGTTCACCTGAAAACGCGCAGACAAGACTTCACAGACAAGATTTTAGGACGGAAAAATCCAAAATGGCTGACAATAAAAAAGTGATTATAAGTTTTTGCTGATTTCATTTTACAAAATTATCACATATAACTACTGTTTACAATAACATAGGCTTTTACAAGAAAGTACATCTGAAATTATTTATAAAGCTACTAAATAGCTAAAGTATGAAAACTCAAAAACACCATTCAATATGATACAAAGTATTGTCACGCGCTAACTTTTCTTAAGACATTCAAAATGGCTGCCATGAATGAGCTAACAGGTCCAAAACCTAATCAGATCTAGAATGAAGTGAGCTGGACAAGATTTTAAAGTTTTAAAAGCAACTGTGAAGGCGTTTTTCTTAAAGTTTGCAGACAAGGATTTTAGCATTTGACTTCAAAATGGCCGACAGGAAGTAGGTTTCGAATTAAATTTTTTTCATCCACATCTGTATGCACTCATAAGTTATCCCTGAAAATTTGAAGGTGATATCTGTAGCGGTTTTGGAGAAAACTCCCCGATGTACGGACGGACAGACGGATGGACGGACGCGCCTAGTGATCGCCGATACAGCACAAAACCGAACGCCGTAAAAAAATGAACGCATTTCGTTCGTTTGATATGCAAAATGTCACCACCTGCCATTTGTTACAGATGCTGAACACCAACTGCCAAACACCAAACACAGTCCACTAAAAAGTTGGAGAATATAAAAGAATGTAACCACTTCTGGTTAGGACAAAATAAAATTAAGTTTATTCCAATAATTCCTATTTGGATACCATTCCTATATATTTTATTTTGCTCTTATTTGCACTGTAAAACACAATGTAAAAGCAGATATCAAATGTATAATGAGTGAAAGGTCAAATTTTTTAAAATTCAAAATACAGTAAGTATGATTAAAGTCTAGCTAACCTTTTCAAAGTCAAACAAATACAAACATTTTGAGAAATATTTACGATGAGTTTCATTTTATTTGGTTAAAATAAGGTCAGTGACTAAGTAAAAACATTTGAATTAATGGAGCCATAAATTAAGAACATTAATTAAAAAAGTTTACATTTACACCTCATATACGAGGGGTGATCAATAAGTAATGGACGCTTTTTTACGATACTTTTTATAGACCAATCTCTTTAATTATATCAACACGCGCTACATATCTTGTCCTCAAATTTTCAGAGTTGATAGGTAATTGAATGATGTATCACTGGTGAAAAAATCAAAGAGATTTGTCCATAAAAAGTATCTGTGTAAAAAAGCATCCATTACTTATTGATCACCCCTCGTATGGACCACGTTTTAGCTTCAAGTAGGTCAATATACTACCGCAGTGACACAGACAGCAATAATAATGCTCTTAAACAACCTCTGTAAAGGGAAAAGGTTGGGGAAGGCAGGAAAAAAAAACACAATGCATTTAGGTCAACCAAAATCAATCTCACTAATATAATAAATACTCATATTAAAAGGATGTTTTCAAACAGTTTGAGTCATTAGTGGCAACGAGGGATAAAATGAGACGACAAAAATGAAAAATGGTTTCTAAGGTGACAATTTAACAAACCATTCAAGAGGAGCAGAAATTTCTTTTTATGTTGACTCCCTATAATTATTCAAAATATAAAATGTTTATTTGCTGTTGTCAAGGCGCCACATTGATGTAACCAAATCAAACATCAAATTATAATGTTGTCTCCCTAGTTGTATGATTTATAACTTTATTTGATTAAAAGAAATAAGGAATTTGAGAAGGTTTGATATGATATCTACTCCCTTCTAAGGTCAAGCAGGATAAATAATTTTTTTTATATTCCTTAGATAATCTTTTTAAAACCTACATCATAATTTTTGCTTCAAACATGACAACTTACAGCTAAAGTGTACAACCGCATATTTTGTCACTGTACATTGTCGATGGTTAGGCGTGTTAAATCGCGTACGATTCAAAATACATAAACTTACAGGATGTTTGTTGGGGTTTGGTCGGGATATAGGATCCCCGTCTCTTGTATTTCATATTGTTTCATGGAATGTGCTGCAATAATCTTGTCTCCTGAAAATACATAGAAACAATGCATAAGTCATGGAATATTCTACCAATTTCAATAGTTGGATTTTGCCTCTAAAAGTGAGCTTCATCTTCACTCTCTGAATAAGAGACAAGCAAACGTAGGCTTGTTTCTCCATATTCATGTCTCATTATATTTATTGTATTATTGTATATTTATTGTATTATTGTATATTTCTTGTATTATTGTATATTTATTGTATTATTGTATGTCATAATGGTTCATGTATGGAAATAAAATAATCCTAAAAGAAGAGACAACCATTTAATTCCTTACCCTATCATATTTTAGATACCAAGAAACTGACAGTAAACTATCACAATATTGTTTCCCTTTTCAAAAGTTTAATGGGATATTTTGATTTCATTTTTACAAAAGACGAGTCTGAGTTATTATCATTAGCCCCTGGGGTTGAGACTACTTTGAATGTATTAGTTTTCATGTACCATCAGATATTATGTACCATCCCCTTTGGTAATTTTCAAAAGGTTGAAGAGTGGTAGCGATATAAATTACTAATGATGATGTACTTTTGAAATCTTTAACTTCTTTGTGATCATTCATAACATCCTCAGGGATTAAAATAACTTTCGCAATTATCTATGTTACAACCGCCTCTGATGATGATATTAAAAAGTCAATATTTATTATCAAAAATATTTTAGTCTACGTTTTCATTACATTATCTTACATTTTAATGATTAATATGTGGTTTTAACATAATGAAAAGGACTGGTCGGGACGTTATTACATTTTCGACGTCTTCATTTTGCTTTAAAACAAAAATGATATAACTCATGTTATTCAACGTATAATTGATGGAGTATCAAATTTGGAATGATCGTTAAATAACATCGTTACACCCTGATATACATCTTAGATGTCAAATAATGATCCAGTACCATGCACTGCTTTAGTAGACACAGGGCATTTCTCTTTGTATTTGACTTCTCAAAAGAGAGCTTCATCTTCAGTTCATAAGTAGACTTTACAGGCAGAGTAATAGGGGCAAGCGTATTAAACAAAATATCGACAGTAGACATATGGCGTAGACTAAATATAAGAGAATTTATTGAATTCAAAAAAGAGACAAAATTATAATGAAAATTAAGGACATACCAAGACATACCAAGACATTTGAATTCTAAAAATGATCCATTTGTAAAATGATCAAAAAAATATAACATCCGGAATGTGCGCTAAAAAGTGACATATCAAACGAAAAGCAGGACTGAGTCGAAACTCATAGGGGAAAAAAGAAAAATTATAATGAAAATTAAGGGCATAGACTTACAATAAGATATTTGAATTCTTGAAAACGATGCATAAATACTGACATCAATAAGAAAAGAAAAACTGATCATGATTTCAATAAAGAGTAAAAATATCAAACACAATATCATCAACATTTTTTATGGTAACCATCAGACCAAAGAGTATCTTTTACACTTTATAAGGACAGTGTTTACATTAACGGAGGTAAATAATTTTCATCAAAGGTCAACTTTATCACAGATCTTCATACAAAAGAATGTGTTGTAAAAAGAATATAAAAAATGCAGTAAAAGTAGTTTTGTTCTGTTATCTATGAAATAAAATGGGAAATGTGCCCTTTTAGTCAAAAGCATAGAATATACGGACATATCATTAAAATAGTCAAAGTAGAGTGTTACATAGACACACCCAGGATGCAACAGAAATATTGCGAAAAAACATCTTTTGACCTTTAGTACTTCATAATGAAGAAAATCAAGATGTCTTGATGCACAGATTTGAAAGTTAAAAATGGAGCATCTCTGAACAATAAAGCCTTGCAGGATATTAAGGTAAGCTTGACCAAATATAATTTAAAGGCAGAATCAGATCTATAGGTATTGTAAAAATCTTTTCCTGAAATAGAATGTGGGGATTTTTAGAAAAAATACATGACAAGGAATGACATGAAATATTCTAAAATTGAAACATTTTTTTGTTAGCCTGCTCGCTAGATCTAATTCACTTTAAATATTGCTTTGTTACCTTAGGACGAGATCTCTACTTTCCTATTCATGCTAAACCAGAACAACGGCAACGCCAAAGCGTAGCGAATCCCATCGAACAGCCATGGATGGCATTTTTACAAACAAAGTATATAGCAAAAATGGCAGCCATTTTTCAAAATGGCCGCCTTCTACCAAAAGTGTCATTAGACCATGTGCCATGCTTATAGTATTCACATACCAAATATGAACAAAATCGCTCTACTACTTTTCAAGTTATAGTAAAATACGTTAAAATGGCGGCCATTTTTCAAAATGGCCACCTTCTATCAAAAGTGCCATTAGACAGTATGCCTTGCTTATAGTATTCACATACCAAATATGAACAAAATCGCTTCACGGCGGCCATTTTTCAAAATGTTTTTCAAAATGGCCGCCTTCTACCAAAAGTGTCATAGGACAGTGTGTCATGCTTATAGTATTCACATACCAAATATGAACAAAATCGCTCCACTACTTTTCGAGTTACAGTAAAATATGTTAAAATGGTGGCCATTTTTCAAAATGGCGGCCATTTTTCAAAATGGCCGCCTTCTACCAAAAGTGTCTTTAAGCAGTGTGCAATGTTTATAGTATTCACATACCAAATATGAACAAAATCGCTCCACTACTTTTCAAGTTACAGCAAAAATCGTAAAATAACGAGTAAAGGCCGCCATTTTTCAAGATGGCTGCCATGTGCTTCTTTAATATCTACATTTCTAGCTTTATTAATGTCCTATATAATTTTTTTACATCTCAAACATATTGCTATTACAGTTTTACATATTGCACCTAAATTACTGTAAATTCGGCACTAAAATGGCCGCCATTTCGAAATGAGCGGCCATTTTGAAAATCGGCTTTGGAGCAGAACTTCTATCCCCATAGGGTATATGTGTACAAAATATGAACAAAATCGGGCCAACGGTATTTGAGTTATTGCCCGGACGGACGGAGGCGTTCCCTATATCCCTCCGAACTTCGTTCGATGGGATAATCATTCAATTTTACTTTACATATTTCCTGTTATAATACTAGTACTATACTGAGCGCCCAACTGATAAAACTTAATTTCATAAGGTAGAGAGGGGAGTAAATGAAAATCTCAGAGGTGAAGAGTATTGATATTTTGTAAGGTCAGGTTAAAGTGAATTGATATCTGTGTAATGGGGAAAGGGAAGGAGGGGGATGATATCATAAAGTAATTACATATTACTTCATTTTTCCACAACTGTCAAACCATTTTGACTGTATCCCTTATATTCAAATTCATTACAGTTTAGTATACAGTGCATTGATGAGCTCATTCACTTATCATTGTACTTCATATGAATTACAGAGTGTGCAGAAATGAAATCATTTCATTTTAAAATACATGCAAGGACGAGGGAGAAGATCGGCTTTGATATATTACATTAATGTTATATGCTCAGATAAATCAAGATGAGGATGTTTGAATCCCCAAAATTCAAACATGTTTTCGCAAAAATAATTAATTAAAAGTGCAGATCTTCATAACTTAAATATGTCTCAAAATTCATAATTAATTCCAAGTCAATAATTTAAAATTTCAAAAAGATCAAATTGATTACAAATCAAGGTTTTATATCTGTCTATAAAGGAATGAAGGCTGTCTTCTCTAATAGCAGTCCCTTCTACAGGGGCGGATCCAGGATTTTGTGTTAGGGGGGGGGTGTGATGATAACTGAGAGCAAATTAAACAAAACACGAATTTCCGTGCGCCCCCCACGCCCCCGTCTAGATCCGCTGGTGTTTTACATTTTGCCCTAAATGTGCATAAAATAATCTAAGAGAACCATTTTTTAACAAATGGAGAGGAAATATTATAGACACTCATCCTATTATAATTACCATACACTTAAACCAGTGTGTGCCTCCATTCATGTAATGAATAAAGATGTCCTTCTACATTTACATTGATAAAACGGATTTACTGTACATCTACTTAATTTGGTGCTATTAATTTTGGCAGTTTTGAACATTTTATGGTGACTACTTACTTTGGTGGACTTTGGCAATATTGAAATATAAAGCATACAAATTTAAAACTGAAATAAAAACTATTGAATTTGGCAGTTAATTCAGCAGACTTAAACAATTTTGTGGATCCATCAAATTAAAAGGGCCCCCAAATTAAGTAGAAGTACAGAAACTTATTTGAACAGTCTCAATATACTACAGGTATACTATAGTCAATCTACTATACCTAACCCCTAGAAATGCATATAGTATATAGTAGAGTGATAGTATCATCTCTGAAGAGCAACAAAACCAATACAAAATAAATTAAATCTTCTCAATTCTTTTATATCAAATGTTCACCAGGTTTTTTTGCATAAATTAATTTCAAGAATGTTGAATATTGAAAAGTAACAAGAAAGAAATTTCAGATCAATATACATTCAGACTGAAGGAACGGACATTTCTTTTCAATTAAAGTCAAACGTGTCAATCAAATTCAATTTGTATCCCCAAGCAAAGTAATGTGTTTTCAGTGAGTCTGTGATAGAATATAGTGCGAGAGGAAATACAGAACTGAAGGAATATAACATCTTAAAATCCTCCAATTAGTGAGAAATAAAGTAAAATATGCATGTAACATTTTGATCATGGGTGTCCTCAATCTAGAAAAGTTTAAAACAAAATCATGTGTCAATCAAACTTTTCTATGTGACAGCAAGGATCTTTTACAGGTCAGATTTATTAGTGGCTAGTTTAAGTTTAAGTGGCCAAATACAAGTGAATTCACAAGTCTTATTTTCCCATGCTACAAAATAGTTTTTGATTGACAGATTGCAAAGATAGGACTTATGATGGGTGGTCAAGAGGGGAGGGGGATAACCCAGAATTCATAGATGGACCAATCTTCAAGTGAAGATCATCCCCAGGTTCATATTTGAGTTTTGGGTAATATCCTCCTCTCCTCAAAACTAATTCATTTATGAATTGTAAATTTGACTTCATATACAAGTATGAGTTCATTTTTAGAATATATAACCTTTGAAAATAAAAAAATTGAGAATTATAGATTGATGAATTTTTTTATCATACATACGTATTTATGACCACCGGGTTGGCCTAGTGGTTAAGGCATTGGTCTGAAAAGCAGGAAGTCTGGCTTCAAGCTGAAAAGTAGAGGTCTTGGGTTCAAACCCAGGTCACAGCACTTCTTGTGATTTGTCTTTGACCTATGACTGCTGACCTATACCGGCGATTACTAGAGTGCTGCTAACCCGATAAAAGGCTGGCGCTGGCTAGAATTGTCTATGGTTCTAGCCAGGATAAAGATACCAGTTCTTCAACTCGACAATGGGAAGAACTGCTCTACCTAAGTGACTAATATGTCATGATATGACATCTAAAGAGTCGATAAAAGATATATATATATATATATATATTAGGTAGTGAGGTAGCACCGAAAAATGTACCCGCTTCTGAACAAATTGAAATTACTTGTTTCTTATGTATTTTTATGTGATACTTCAGAAAATTTTTGTCTGACGCGCCATATCCGGGGCGAAAGTTGTCAAAATTGGCTTTTTGCCCCTAAAAAGGAAAATTACAGGGGGTACATTAACATCATTGAATAATTCATTCAGTTAGTCTTCAATCATCATAATGATTTTATTGAGAGTTGATGAGATCATTTTGAGGTAGTATGCAAACTTTCAATGGTCTGTCACTCGTGGTTGCCATGGAAACCACAATTTTTGCTGAGAAAATCCTTAATTTTGGTAAAACCTGTACCTGTACATAATATAGAATGTGGATTATTTTTCAAATCAACAGATATCAGAACATTTTAGCACTCTAAAAATCACCAGGGCTGTCCAAACATTTGTTTAAAGAGAAAGAATATTGCAATTTATATGACTGGTAAGTGTCAAAGACCATACAATTACATAAGTGGTCAAAAGTGGGCGTCGCCCTCATAATAGTAGTTGATTGCCATTCTCTATAAATACAGAGTTTTACTTGACTTTTGAGATACATTTATATTGAATTTCTTTGGTTATACTTAATATCAAGCATTTTTACATCTAAGTGTTATAGTTATTGCATGGGGATACAGGGGGGAGGGGGAGGGGGGGGTAGTAACAGAATTGGGAGGGGGCAGAGCTTATCAGCCTTAAGTGTAAATCTCATCTACATGGTTCTAGATTTCATAGGGTACAGCTTCTGGGTCTTATTATATTCATCTCAATATATATGATATAAGAATTTACATGGTTGGTAAGTGTCAAAGACCATAGAATTACACATGTGATCAAAAGTGGGCGTCGCCCTAATCATAGTATATGGTTCATTCTCTATAAATACAGAGTTTAACTTGACTTTTGAAGTACATTTACTTAAAAACATCTTTGATTTATACTTAATGTCAAGCATTTCTGGTAAGTTATATATGTACATCTAATTGTAATAGTTATTGTCTGGGGGTGGAGGAGGGGGGGGGGAGAGTAACAGAATTGGAAATGGGCAGAGCTAATAAGCCTTAAATGTAAATCTCATTTCTTTAGTTCTGGATTTCAAGGGGTGCATCTTCTGGGTCTTCTTCACTTCTGGGTCTTCTTCATCTCAATATATGGGATATTCCAATTTACATGATTGGTAAGTGTCAAAGACCATACAATTACATAAGTGATCAAAAGTGGGTGTTGCTCTAACAATAGTAGATAATTCATTCTCTATGAATATGGAGTTTAACTTGACTTTAAGATTTATTTTTTAAATTAAAACTTCTTTAATTACATTTAGTATTGTAATATTTATTCCCTGTGGGGGGGGGGGCAAGGGGGGTAGTAGCAGAAATGGGAGGGGGCAGAGCCAATGGCCAGTCAGTCTTAAGTATTAATATCATAGTCTGATCATTTTCATTCACCTCCCCATGTTAATATATTAACAATATCATGTGGGAGAATATACCACTACACTTGCAGATTTGAGAGTCATTCAGTTGAGTGTATCTATATGGCGCTCCACCTTTGCCTTTTAAAAAGGTGCTATTGCTATTGCCCCTTCTGCATGGCACTTCATCTGTGAATGTGTGAAGTGCTAGGAAGGCTGCATATATGTCAGGGTCTATATTGGAGGAAATACCACTGACATCAGTCTTCATTTGTTTCCAACTCAAATATCCAGCAGCACACTTTGCTGTATTTGCTTTTTGTTTTCATCATCATACAAGAACTAATTCCAATCTTTAGGGACTCGTGTTTTTCTACCTTAAATAGGGCAAGGTGTCCCTCCCCTCTTTCAGGTTCCTTTATAGAATTTTTGATGTAATTATCACATACAAAAACGAATCAATCTGCAATTGTAGAATCTTGAAACAGTCTCCGCCAGATCCAGAAACAAAACTACCTTTCAAGTTGAATTATGGTTTGGGATAGTTGGGGTTTGTTTTCCTTATGACTTGTATAGATTTAGAAGTTTTCTTTTTCTTGCTGGGTTCTATTACAAATTTTGGTCCTTTCCCTTTGGCACTTGTGGGTACATGTTCATGCATAGGGATGCGTTTCTCTGTTCTTGCAAGAAGTCCAGTCAGTGTTCCTAGAGCCCAAGGCACAGGGCTCAATAGGAACTGCAGGAGACATTCTAGGCTAATTTTATGTTCTTAAGCAAGATCGAAGCTGTTCAAAGATGTTTCATTCAGAATGTATTTGTATAAGCTTGTTCTGAGTACTTTTTTACTGTCACTGTCACTGTTGCTGCTGTAGTTTGCTGCTATAGTTTTCAATTTCATATGTTTTATTAGATCATGAAATCTTTTTTTCAACTAATCTCAGATGGTATCTCTTCATGCAATTTCCCCTTTTGACTAAAATTAGATGAGATCTGCAGCGACATCATTTGGCACAGATTTTCGTTATGATACACCGTAGAGATGACCATCATCCTCAATGGTAAATGGATCAAGGAAGTCTTTGATTGCGGTTTTTGTCATCTTTATGTCTTCTTCTATACTTGCTATTTGTGCTTTTCCAAGGTCATTATGGGTGTCACACTCATCTCATCTCTAGATAATTTTCCTAAGTTGGTCTAATGAATGACTGTCTGATTGTTGTAACCATCTCATCCATATAAAGCACTTATTGTCTGTATGGCCCATATTGCAAATCCTCGTAGTGAACCACCAGATGGACTTGAATGGAAACTAAATGACTCCATATCTTTCCAGTGGGTATTGACTGATATTCTCATACAAGAGATTGGTGATATAGCAACACCAGGAGATGAATCAGAAAACCCCAGAAGATGTACCCTACGAAATCCAGAATTAAAAAGATGAGATTTATACTTAAAGGCAGATTAGATCTACACATTCTAATTCTGTTACTACTTACCCCTGCCCAAATGTAAAAACTATAATACTTACACAGATGTATTTACCAGAAATGCTTGACATAAATCATAATAACAGCAGTTCAGTATAACTATGAATGTATCTCAAAAGTCAAGTTCAATTTTGTATTTATACAAAGAACCAATCATCTACTATTGTTAGGGTGACACTCCTTTTGATCTTTTATAAATATGTAATTGTATGGTGTTTGACAAATCCTGTAAATTGTAATATCCCATATGTTGAGATGAATATGAAGAAGACCCAGACGAGGTGCCCCATGAAATCCAGAACTATGCAGATGAGATTTATACTTAAGGCTGATTACATCTGCCCCCTCCCAATTCTGTTACTACTCTCCCCCATCCTCCCCCAGGCAAGAACTATTACAATTAGATGTGCATTACTAACCAGAAATGCTTGAAATTAAGTATAATCAAAGACAAAGAAGTTGTAATGTAAATGTATCTCAAAAGTCAACTTAGATTCTGTATTTATAGAGAATGAATGTATAAGGGCGACGCCCACTTTTGATCACTTGAGTAATTCTATGGTCTTAATACTTACCAATCATGCAGAATTATAATATCCTATATATTCAGATGAATGTGAAGAAGACCAAGAAGATGAACCCTATGAAATCCAGAACTATGTAGATGAGATTTATACTTAAGGGTGATTAGCTTTGCCCTCTTCCAATTCTGTTACCCCCCCCCCCCCCATCTACCCCCTCCCCAATGCAATAAGTATAACACTTACATGTACATTATTTACCAAAAATGCTTCATATTTAGTATAACCAAAGAACATCATTATAAATGTATCTCAAAAGTCAAGTAAAACTCTGTATTTTCAGAGAATGGCAATCATCTACTATGATAAGGGCGACGCCCACTTTTGATCACTTATGTAATTGTATGGTCTTTGACACTCCCCAGTTATGTTAATTGCAATATCCTTTATATCTAAATAAATGTTTGAACTGCCCTTGTAATTTTGAAAATGCTAAAATGTTCTGATATCTGTTGATTTGAAAAATAATCCACATTCTATATTATGACAGGTACAGGTTTTACCAAAATTAAGAATTTTCTCAGCAAAAATTGTGGTTTCCATGGCAACCACGAGTGACAGACCATTGAAACTTTGCATACTACCTAAAAATGATCTCATCAACTCTCGATAAAATTATTATGATGATTGAAGACCAACTGAATGAATTATTCAATGATGATAATGTACCCCCTGTAATTTTCCTTTTTAGGGTCAAAAACCCAATTTTGACAACTTTCGCCCCGGATACGGCGCATCAGACAAAAATTTCCTGAAGTATCACATAAAAATACATAAGAAACAAGTAATTTCAATTTGTTCAGAAGCGGGTACATTTTTCGGTGCTACCTCACTAACTATATATATGATATTCAACAATTTCATACATATTTTTTATTTATCAAGAAAACATGTTTGCATATCAGCACAGGTTAGTATAAATTCCCAACTGTTTTTTACAATTATTCTTATAAAAAGTATATATTCCTCTGGTAATGTAAAATAGAACAATGATCTCAAAAACCTTGAAATGTGAACACTTCCTAATCCGAACACTTTTAGCCTGTTTCAACAGTGTTCAGATTAGGCAGCGGTTTTGCAGTAATTGAATTTATTATACTGACAATTGATTTATTCATGCTAGACCATCCTGACTTACTTTTGAATAATACTTGTACATAATAGAAAAGGGTCTTTTTATACGTTTACATCTTATTTATTTCACTTTATGACGTCCGTGTTAAAGTTTAAAATACTAAATAAAAATATACATTAAAATTCTGAACTTTCTCTTTGAAGCAGTATGTTACTTTAGTTTAAGATAGAATACCTAACGTGCGCGCAGCATCTTCCTGTTTGAACGTTGAAATAGAACTAAATAAAAACAAAACCATAATGAACATAACTTTTTAACTTGATTTTAATGCACTTTGCGTTACAAAATGTATAATGGGATAAGTATGGATAAACATATTTAATGTGGAATAAATGAAAACGATATTAACAGCATGTAAGTATATCTTCATGAAATTATCATTTATGTCGACAACACGCGGCAACAGAGAAGACGTGTGCCTGAGGATCATATTCATTGACCTAAAAAGAGCAATTTGACTCCATCTTTTCAAAACTGTTGTGTATTTATTTAAAAGTTCAAGGTACCTATCGCCAAAAACAATTAACTAAATAACTGATTAGCAAAAGAATACCTGTATAGATTTTTCATTTTCCAGCTCATGTTACACTTTCCTAATTGGCGAATCAACTTTTACTGAAATAATTCTAAGGCTATCTCTGTTTCATTAGGCTATTTCTCATAAAGTTCTTTTATAGCTCAGTGGTAGAGCAATTGCTAGGAAAGCGAGGGGTCATGGGTTCAAAACCCACTAGTGTGAACTGACTTTTTCACATCAGCCCTTAGCGCAGGGTTTTTATATTTATTTTATAAATTTTTCATTTTCTAGCTCATGTTACATTTTCTTAATTGAATGAAATTAACTTTTACTGAAAGAATTTCTAAACTTTCTCAGTTTAATTTAATCACTTCTTTCATTAGGTTTCCCAACGTGGGTCTCTTATCAGTTGTCATCCTTGTAACAGTCCTGCCATTGGTGGTAGCAGGTAAGTTCAAGCCAATATACAGTGGTTATAAAGCCTGTCACATTTGCTCTATGGAGGCTGTACAGTGGCTGTATAGCTATAAAATTGATATAGAAAATCTACATTGTACTACTCATCCCTATATTTTATGTTGTATTATTCTCTTGAATTTGAGAAGCTACAGCCCTGTATGGTTGCCGTAGATCAAATGAGACTGAGCCATAACTGAGCCATAAGTTCCATTGTGAAAAAGAAGCATTTTATAACTATAAGGATATTCAGGGTTCTCACCAGGAAATTTTTAGAACCCGGAAAAAAATTCAACGTTCGCGCCATCAGGTCTGAACATGAGAGAGATCGGCGGGGCGCCGGACTCTAAAAGCCTGGCAAGACTTTATAAATGTAGAATGACAGGAGTAAACTGATGCTTAATAATAAGAGTAGACGAAACAAGAGTAAACTGATGCTTAAAAGCAAAATAGTAAAAAGGACTGTAATTTCTACATTTTTTTGCATCATACATTTCCACTTTCCAGTTGGCTATGACATCAAGATATGGACTAGTGACGTTTGGTATTCAGGAACAGATGCTTGGGTCTATGTCTTCCTTACTGGACATAAAGGGCGATCTGGCAAGATTACACTTGACTCAAATAGCTATGACTTTGAGAGAGGAAGGTACTTTTGTGAGATGATATTAGCTTAACCCTCATTTGCTATGAATGACATGATATGACGTCATAAAGCACATACGTTAGCAATATCGGATTGTTTCATTGTCTCTTTTCAAGTTGGATTTTGATTTGGAATAATTGGGGTTTAATTTGCTTATGACTGGTGTATTCTTTGATTTTTTTTCTTGCTGTATTCTGTAACCATGGTAACGGCACATTTGCTTACATATTCCATCCTCCTGAGCAGGTGTCCAGAATCAGTACCTCCTTCTTCCTTGCTATAACCAATTTGGAAGCGCCTGATTTAATTGAATCAAGTGATCTAATTATGTGCAATGGCTTATACATGATTTCTGTCACAGTATTATGACAGCCAATCAGATTGTGAGTTCTTATCGCAGGGGGTAAAAAGAAAGAATATGTTCTGGATTTTGAAGCCCTGTGATCAGAGGATGACATATTCAGACAATTACCATTTGCTTAAGTCTGTAAAATATAAGCCACATGGGAATGCATGAATTCAATTGTATAATTTCATTTGTAACATTTTGGATTTAACTGCATTGATCAACCACTATATGTATTTTCAGTGTTAATTCATATTCTTTAAACACTGGTGTGGATTATGGAGTGATAATTCAACTACGTATAGGACATGATAATAGTGGTTGGGGACCAGGATGGAAATTCGCTCAGGTTAGTTGGCCTTAAAGCCATATCCATATTGGCAGGTATTTATATTCTCTTCTAATATCAGTCTCATCTCATTTATCAAGTTTATGTATTTTGCAAAATTGCCCTGTCCCAAGTGTGCGCTCATCGAAAACATGTGGTATTGAAACAAGGAAGACTGCAGGGAAATATTCTGGACAAACTGGTTTGTGTTAATAATTAGTGTAATTCATCAACAAAATTGCCCTATTAATTCTAGTGTCTACTCTACCAAAACACATGCTATTGAAACAAAGAAAGACAATTAGTTCAAATCAAGGGAAATGGTCACAACAAACTGCTTTGTGTAAGTGGTTTAAAGTGTCATTGTCTAGCAAGATTGCCCTATCCTATTTTCCGAGTACATACTCATCCGAAACACATCTTGTTGATAGCATATCACTGGCTCAAATCCAGACAATTGATCAAGACTATTTAGTGTTTAGTTGGGCAGCATATGACTTTTAGACTTGTTGACACATGCCATCAGTATCACTCAGTAGAGGAGGTTATTTCCCATAGTGCAAAGATGGAATTGCCTTGCAATGACCTCCTTTGCTGGCCCAATTGTTGAACCGGATTTTTTGCCATTAATTTAATAGAGTTTCCTTTGTTATCTCAAGGCTGTGGTTACTGACCGCCAAAGTGGTACAGAAACAACATTTTCCTGCAATTGTTGGATTGAGAATTCACCTTACTATGCTGACCTCGCAGCCAAGGCAGGTAAGACAAGTATATCCTCTCAAAAATGGAAGAGAAGTATTTGGAAACCGATAAGGAGAGTTTACCATTGTGTTTTCATCTTTACAATGAGATACATCTGAATAACAGGTCAACATCCTTGGTTGTTGCATGGTCAAAATTCTAAATTGGATAGACAGGATACATACAAGTATTGTTTTTATCTTCATATAAATTGAGGGAAAATCATCATAACATGAGATGTCTTCATGCCGTCTTCATTAAGTAGATTTATATACTAAATGATAATGCTAATATTTTTGCCTCATCCATAGCTTCACCAATGAAAATGCTTTATACCGACCTTGACCCATAAAAATGCTTTATTTTGTAGTTAATGGAGCTTGGGGCAGCTGGGGCAGTCTCAGTGGATGTTCAACATCATGTGGTAGAGGCTCCAGAAGAAGAACAAGACAATGTAACAACCCACCACCCAGTGGGGCAGGTGTATCTTGTAAAACTGGTTCGTCCATTGAATATCGGGCCTGCACAAATAGGCCTTGTCCAAGTAAGCAGACTTTAAGTATCCAAAATAAAAAATTGAAAATGCTATACGTCAGAATTGAAGTCAAACCCTTTCAAGACAGTGGGCTTTATTTTGCCCTTTATATCACAAAAGAGATGACTGGATGTAACTGGAATGCTGATTCATGGTCCTAATTTTTGCTGGACTGATGTTTTCCTTGTTCATGTTTTTTCTCTTGTTCTGTTTTTTATCTCTTTGGCACTGGTCCTATTTATTCATTTTTTTGCTTCTTCCACTATCTCAGTTTTAATTTGTTGATTAATTCTTCAAGTTCCCGGAGAATGGAGTGATTGGTCAGCATTTAGTCCCTGTACTGCAACATGCGGGGGAGGTACTCAAACACGGAATAGATCATGTGACAGACCAATACCAAATCATTTTTATAATCATAATTTGTAGTTCATGGAGGATGGGGTGATTGGTCAGCATTTAGTTCCTGTACTGCGACATGCGGGGGAGGTACTCAAACACGGAATAGATCATGTGACAGTCCAATACCAAATCATGGTGGTGATGACTGCTTGGGTCTTGATGGAGAAACTCAGTTGATTAATGAAACTGAAAGTGCTGATTGCAACATGGATCATTGCCCAGGTATGACAGTACAGTGTTTTAAAACAGTTTCTTTCCCATCGTTTTTTTCAAAATTAATCAATAAGCAAACAAACAGAACAATACCCTAAGTGCTCATGGAGAATGGAGTGATTGGTCAGCATTTAGTCCCTGTACTGCAACATGTGGGGGGAGGTACCCAAACACGGAACAGATCATGTGACAGTCCAATACCAAATCATATTTATAATCATAATTTGTAGTTCATGGAGGATGGGGTGATTGGTCAGCATTTAGTCCCTGTACTGCGACATGCGGGGGAGATACCCAAACACAGAATAGATCATGTGACAGTCCAATACCAAATCATTTTTATAATCATAATTTGTAGTTCATGGAGGATGGGGTGATTGGTCAGCATTTAGTTCCTGTACTGCGACATACGGGGGAGGTACTCAAACAAGGAATAGATCATGTGACAGACCAATACCAAATCATTTTTATAATCATAATTTGTAGTTCATGGAGGATGGGGTGATTGGTCAGCATTTAGTTCCTGTACTGCGACATGCGGGGGAGGTACTCAAACACGGAATAGATCATGTGACAGTCCAATAACAAATCATGGTGGTGATGACTGCTTGGGTCTTGACGGAGAAACTCAGTTGATTAATGAAACTGAAAGTGCTGATTGCAACATGGATCATTGCCCAGGTATGACAGTACAGTGTTTTAAAACAGTTTCTTTCCCATCGTTTTTTTCAAAATTAATCAATAAGCAAACAAACAGAACAATACCCTAAGTGCTCATGGAGAATGGAGTGATTGGTCAGCATTTAGTCCCTGTACTGCAACATGTGGGGGGAGGTACCCAAACACGGAACAGATCATGTGACAGTCCAATACCAAATCATATTTATAATCATAATTTGTAGTTCATGGAGGATGGGGTGATTGGTCAGCATTTAGTCCCTGTACTGCGACATGCGGGGGAGATACCCAAACACAGAATAGATCATGTGACAGTCCAATACCAAATCATTTTTATAATCATAATTTGTAGTTCATGGAGGATGGGGTGATTGGTCAGCATTTAGTTCCTGTACTGCGACATACGGGGGAGGTACTCAAACAAGGAATAGATCATGTGACAGACCAATACCAAATCATTTTTATAATCATAATTTGTAGTTCATGGAGGATGGGGTGATTGGTCAGCATTTAGTGCCTGTACTGCGACATGCGGGGGAGGTACTCAAACACGGAATAGATCATGTGACAGTCCAATAACAAATCATGGTGGTGATGACTGCTTGGGTCTTGACGGAGAAACTCAGTTGATTAATGAAACTGAAAGTGCTGATTGCAACATGGATCATTGCCCAGGTATGTCAGTACAGTGTTTTAAAACAGTTTCATTTCCATCGTTTTTCTTCAAAATTAATGAAACAACACATATGGAAAAACTCACCTAACTAATGAAACTGAAAGGACTGTACTTTAAAGAGCAACACAAATCAATGTCCAGTCTGATCCTTAAACTAAAATATACTAAACTGACAGTGCAATATATCTAACGCTTTTACTTTATGACCTCTATGCATATATATTTGAAACTTTTAAAGGTGGAGAAACTCTGGTTAATGAAACTTCGGCTAATGAAACACTGGCTTATGACACTGAAAACATTGACTGCAATACGGCTGAGTGCCCAGGTGAGTTAAAGGGTCATCATGGTTTTTAACTCGTTGCCAACATATTTTGCTTCTTAAATAAAGATATGTGATTTGTTAATTGTGACTAAGAATTAATCAGTCATCATTCTACCTTGATCTTTGCCCATAAACCAAAACCTAATTGATCCGAAGCTCTTACTGTACATATACAAAGATCAAAAATGTATATTGACTGGACAGGCTAACTTTTCAATACAAATAGTATTAAGGTATTGAATGATTTGAGGTTATATATAGGATATATTCTGCTCGAGAAATTCCGTATTGGAACGAGACAAAGACGAGTGCCGATACAGAATATCGAGACAGAATATATCCTGTATTGCACTTCAAATCATTCAATAACATTTTTATCTTGTGATCCTCTGTATTACTACTGAGATTGTTCCCTCTGTACCAATATTTTCTGTATTGCGACGGAGATGATCAGCGAGACAATCTCAGTAGCAATACAGATTGGTACAGCACAAGAACTGACCAATCAGAGGGCTTCATTTTACAGATCATACGATTAATATAACATGTAGAACTAAATGATGGTAAAAGTAACAGTTATAAATTATTATGTAACATTTAACAATAATGTGTACTAAATGTTTTCAGTGATACATTCAGTTTCAGAAATCAGAATAAGTAAATAACTCAGAAATATTTTGAGAGGCAGTCTAAATGCAAAAGATCATATGGATATATTTTTCAATGACTTATATAAGATGCAAAAGAAGAACTAAGATGACCAGCATGATGTATACCAACAATGATGCACAACTATGATGACCAAGATCTGATGGACATATCCTATGATGACCAACTAACTAAGATCAGTAGAAGATTAACATTTGACATTCGAGAGAAATCTAGAATTTGCAAATTGTATTGTACTAAGAGGAGAACTAAAGATAGTTAATGTCAATTCATATGATGCTGATACAATGATGCATAAAATTGATGATTAGCACACCATGGTTAACAGTGATTATGATATCAACAATGTGTACAGGTGAAGAATGAATTAAGCAACAATGATACACAAATCTTGCTTACAAAGAATCATGTCACCGTGATCATCATACAATGATGCAAAATTACAATGATGCACAACTGCTTCCAACAAACAATTATGGAATGATGATCAAAATACAATGATGCACAATTGTTACTAACAAACAATCATGGTGTGATGATCAACATATAATGATGCAAAATCACAATGATGCATAATTGTTACCAAAAAATAATCATGAAATCATGATCAACATACAATGGTGCAAAATCACAATGATGCACAATTGTTACCAAATAATCACGGAATGATGATCAACATACAATGATGAAAATCACAATGATGCACAATCATTACCAACAAAAAATCTTGGAATGATGATCAACATACAATGATGCAAATATAACAATTTTGCACAACAATAATTAGAAAAGTCATCACACTACATGTTATAGCAGTCACAACACAACAGTAATACACAGAAACAAAGATGCACAATGAGGATGACAAATAATCTAATCACAGAGAAAGACAATGATGCACAACAATGATGACCTTACCCTGACAATATGACATTGTGCTTGCTTTTCTTTGTTTGTGCTGCCCAATAACATTTTTGCTTTGTATGTTTGTTTGGATTATGTTGGCCTTTGCGACAGAAACGCAATATGGTAAGTAAGAATAAATCATCCCATAAAAGTGAGTACATGTATTAGTTTGATGTACAGGGTATCTCATGAATAAATCATTTTATAAATACACACATATCATAGACAAATCACAAGAGTTTATAGATATATTGGTATTAATAACAGTAAAACCTGTAATGTGGAATACCTTTCTGTAAGGGACAACTCTCTTTATAGAATAGCTTTCCAAATGGAACAAGCTCAAATGATTCAAATGTTAATGAACCCTCTCTATAAAGAACACCTGTCAACTTAGAACAATTTTAGTTTGTATGAGGGGCATTCCATGTAGACAGGTTTTACTGTACATGTAAAATATATTGTATTATATTCTATTTATTATGAAATCATGTAATTGTTTTAAAATATCATTCTAATTTCACATCTATATCTAAGCTGATTATTTTAGGAACTGAATGTAAGACATCAGCTGACTGTAAGGATGCGAATCGAGCACATTGTCTTCCTGATGGGCTTTGCCACGAATGCCGTGCCCACACTGACTGTGATGAGAAATACCCGATATGCTCTAAGAATTCTGAATATATCAATGTATGTGGTGATCCTCGAGTCCAGCAAACCATCAAAGGTAATGCACCAGATCAGTGATCACACCAGCATTAAAGCAAGTGGGCGCAGCACCCATCTGAGATTTTGAAAATAGGCTTGCACCCACCTGGAAATCCATTTGCACCCATCTGAATATCCATTTGCACCCACTTGAAGATGAGAAAAATCATGAAAAATAAATTGGCATATTTTAACCAATTTTGGTCTGAATTGTGAAAATGAGAATTTTGCACCCAACTGAGAAAAAATCCTGGGGAGATCACTGCGGACCACTAGGGAACATATCTGGGGTCAGATGACAATTCTCGAGAACTTGAAGATAGATTTTAAAAAAAAGTTTGGTCAAACTTCCAGAGGGCCTCCTTATTTGCGAAAGTAACCTATACCAGAACTAAAGACTTTAACCACCAGCACAACTGGGAAAATAATAAGATTTAGGAAACAACGCCTTCGAGGAAATATGCTTTCAAGCAGGACTCAGCATTGCTATAGAGCACTTTAACAGCGATGATAGGTGCTTATGGGAATCAGGGGCATCTGTCCAATGAATATCCCAATAAATCTGTGTGCTTATGGGAATCAGGGGCATCTGTCCAATGAATATCCCAATAAATCTGTGTGCTTATGGGAATCAGGGCCATCTGTCCAATGAATATCCCAATAAATGTGTTTTCTTTTTCTGTAGGTACAGACCTGAAGTTCTGCTACAAGATCTTTGGTGAACCAGGGGAGACGTATCTATATCTCAAGGATAGAGACCTAGGTGAGGAGAATCAAATTCCATATTTCCAAATAATGCTAAAGGTCATCTTATACTTGTTTTTTAAAGCTCTTTAATATAACTTATGGGACATTGATTGATTCTTTTGATTGAGTTACGCTAGTAATAGTAAGGAAATGTCTTATTCAAACAGTTTAGATGAATTTCTCTCTCAAAAAGTTCTGTTTCAAGTTGTGGAACATATAAATTCGATATCGTAAAACAATGGGAATAAAAATAGACAATGATTGTTTTTTATATGACCCCCTAAATATTATATTCTAAGAGCATTTAAATACCTGATAATTTATTCATACAAGACCCCTTGAAAAATTATCAATTCACATATATCACATACATTTCTTCCATCCAGCTATTTACGCATCATTCAAACAAATCTACCATGAAGCCAATGTTGCTCAATTCATCGGGAAACTAAGCATTAAGAAAGGCAATACATGGATCCACATAACACCAGGTTGGATACATGTCAAAGATGGCTTAAAAGCGAAGGAAAAGAAATACAACATACGTCATCACAACACAATCAAGCTGTCTGTCGGGCGAATCTCCAAATGGCGTCCTATTGATATATATTTGGATAATGACAATACAGTAATAGCTGTCAGGCCAGTTGGATATATCTTTGAGGGCAAACCCCATTGGTATCTGAATTTTGGAATCTCGGAGTATGTTGGCATGAGCAATTCAGCAGATGGCATTATGGGTAGGTTGAGTATGGCTCATCGCAACAAATTTCTGACTAATAAATGTTTTAAATAATTAGGTAGACCTTTCTTTTTCTGTATTAATTTTAATAATACTCAAGTTATAGAGAAATAAAATTCTTAAGTTGGATTCTTCAAAAAATATTGGACAGTCTCCTGACCAATATTTTCTCAAAAAAGTCAGATATTAAAAAATATCTGGCAGTTTTCAGAAAAGGTCAGAATATTGCCAAATTACAGGTAACTTAGAACCAATCATATTGCAGTACCTAAACAGGGTGCATAATAATTTGTTATATTTGTAGGATCCATAACACACAAAGCTGCATTTAAGCCAACAAAGGGCAAGAATGGAGTGGTCACATGGTTAGATCAAAAGCTACATGTTCATAGAGATGGTGCTGTATGTTGGAAGGTCATTGATCGCGATGAAAAACATTTTCTGAAGGCACTTCACATATTCAAACGAGATCTTTCTCATCTTGATAAAAGCAATAAACATGTTTAAGAATTGTGAAAACATATCACAAGTGAACAACAGACAAGAGGACTTAAGCCCGTAGCCAGGGGGGTTCGATGGGTTCGATGGGTTCCCCCCCCGACCAAAAAATCTTACAAATCATGCAGTTTTTCACCATTCTGAGCACTTTTTAAGTGATTTTGGCCATTTTTGAACCATAATTGTCACAAGTGAACCCCCCTGGAATTCTTCAAAAAGTGAACCTCCCTTGGCATATCCTGGCTATGGGCCTGAAACTGGTATGTTTAACTGATAGAATAGTGGTTTTGGTGCTTCAATTTCTATTAGTTTTGCATTAATAAATCCTGTATCGTACATGTATATTACCCAAGAAAAACTCAAGAAATGTAAATACAAGAACAGCTAAACATTAAAGAATGAAGAGCGATTAAGGACTTAAATCTCCATATGAACATGGATTATACCAAGATGATTATGGATTAGAAATACATATAATATAAATTAGATAATATCAATATGCATAGTAGGATGATATTATTATAATACTTGTAGGTGTTAATCATGTATCAAATCTTGGTATGAACATTGATTATGCTTAACACTTTCAATTTAAAAACCTATATATTATCCCATAGAATTAATCATATGAACATGGATTATTCCAAAATGAATTGCATGTAGAATAATAATTCTCCATATGAACATAGTCTAAACCAAGATAACTGTGGATTTAATCAACAAATAAAATTGGATTATACATCTTCATCTACTCGGATCATAATACATGAAAATAAAATGGATTTAACAAAAGTAAATAAAGATAAAAATATGATTTCTCATGGTTTAAACTAAGATGATTATGAGCAAGGATTATGTCTACATACAATGAAGAGGGATTATTCCAAAGAAAGATTATATCTATAATTGATGGTAAAATGAATATGGAGGACATCTCCATATAAACCATTATGATTATGGATTTTACATTTTGGCTTATAGTATATCAAATGAAAATGATTAAGGATTACTTCTTGTAGTGAATATGGATTATAAATTACACCAATATTATTATGGATTACCTCTATGTCAATGAATTACACTGTAGTGAGCATGGATTATACCAATATGATTATGGATTATATCTATGTCCATGGATTACACTGTAATGAACATGGATTATACCAATATGATTATGGATTACTTCTATGTCAATGGATTACACTGTAGTGAACATGGATTATACCAATATGATTATGGATTATATCTATGTCCATGGATTACACTGTAATGAACATGGATTATACCAATATGATTATGGATTATATCTATGTCCATGGATTACACTGTAGTGAACATGGATTATACCAATACAATTATGGATTATATCCATGTCTATGGATTACACTGTAGTGAACATGGATTATACCAATATTATTATGGATTCCTTCTATGTCAATGGATAACACTGTAGTGATCATGGATTATACCAATATGATTATGGGCCAAGGCCATATAAGGAAGTTCATTCTTGTATGGCCTTACATCTATATCTAAATGAAAATGGATTATTACAATGTACGCTAATGTACAATACTATGATTAAATGCATACAATACAAAATCATACAATATCTAATTAAACACTGCATGAATAAAGGTCAGAATGTCATTTTGATGCATCAGAGTTTTCATTAACAAGCAGCAAGCAACAGAAAGTTTTTTACAGTTGCCTGCTGGTTTGTAGAACTTAAAAACTGTTTGTTAAAATGACAATGTCTAGTAATTTTGCCACTGTTGTTTTCAGTCATTTTTCTGAATGTCATGAATCTTAATGAAACCTCTGTATAATTCTCCTTAAGTAATGATTAATAAATAATGTATTGCTTGTTTAGTGCAAGACAAGTGTTTTTTCTTAGTGGAAACAATCAGGAAATCCCTTGGTATTTTTACATCAAAATATCAGGAATTTTAAGATTGAATGATTGTTGAATATTAAAAGGCCCTATGTAAACTAACCATTCTGGCTTATATTTTTTCAAAAAGCTTTTTTTAAAGGACTTTTGTTCAAAAAAGAATCCTTTTAAAAATGAGTCCATTAAAGTAAAACTTGAATTGTTAGTAAGTTAATTGTTAAGTAAAAATTAACATTCAATGCAAAGCATAATCCTAAGCTTTTTTATAATTATTTTGTAGCAAAAATATTACAGCTGCTGTGTAATTCTAATAATTCTAACCAGTTACTCATAAGCCTGGAAAGTGGATCAGTTTTTCTGACCCTGTTTTAAGAAAATTGAGTGGAATGGACATGAAGCTGAATGAATTTTTGGCACTTACCTTTCTTCACCTGGCCATCAATGATAGCAACATTAGCTACAGCTCCCCTATATTTATCATACCATGAATCAAATAGCAGGCCTTTAAAGGGCTTCTTGCGGTCACTCTCAGGCCTACAAATTAAAACCAAACCTCTCATAAAACAATTTTAATTCACCATAAATCATATTCCAATATTGCATTCTTTGCATCTTTCACTACTTACATTCTAGAACAGTGAACAAAGGCAGAAGATGACTGGTAAATTGACATAGCATTTCTGAAGATCTGACATTGCTGATTTGACACAACTGATGTTTTTACATTACTTATTAACCTGTTGACTTCCCAGAGTGAATAGATTTTTCGTCACCTCAGAAATGACCTTGAAACCCAGAGTGACAAGATAATCTGTGACAAATTTTTTTTCGCTAAATGCTCTTATTTGAAAAAGTGATGAATTGACATAGCAATTCTGAAAATTTAACATCAATGATTTGATATTACTTCTGACTTTACATTACTAAAACCATGTAATGTAGACTGTACATACGGAGGTATCTGTTCTACTATTCTCTGAAGAAGTTCATCAGTTCCTGTTCCAAGTTTGGCGGAGATCTGAAGGAAAGAACATAAGAAACATTAAAAGTATGTCATTGATTAAAAAGTTCAAGTTATACAATTTTGATTCCAGTACCAATTATATTGATGCAGACTGCAGTAAATAATCATAACGTTGCATGATTGATGCATCGAGGATCTCATAATATACAATAATCATGATGACTCCAGGGTTCATAGTCACAACTTGCTATAGTCCATTTTAAGTTTTTTTTGTTTTTTTGTTAAATTAGTCCATTTTAAGTTGCTATAGCTTTTAAGTATCAATAGACTGTTTTGGAAGTGAATTCACACAATTTTCTTCAATTTTTTTGCAGAAATAAAAACATCAAATCACAAATTGTCTCATCGACTCCAGACTCTGTTCTGTTTTTCAAAATTAAGTTGACTAGTTTTCTTCGCGACTTGCACCACTTCCTTACTAAGTCTTATTAAACGAAAAGATAAGTGCGCTACAAATGCTTATGCAAAATATGCTTTGTAATCATCTGACTGTTTGTAACCCATTATGACAAATTACTTTGGTACCTTTAATATATCCTCCTTCTTACAGTCAAATAAACTTTGTATTTGCAGCTTCACTTGTTCTGGTTTCGCATTCTTCAAGTCAATTTTGTTAATGACTGGAATGATGACCAACTCCTTTTCAAACGCCAAGTAAAAATTAGCTACAGTTTGAGCCTGAATTCCCTAAAATGGAATATCATATAACATTTAGGTGTTTCATTACTTCAAGCCTGTGGACTCCCTCTTATATTCCTCACCAACACATAATAAGAGGGGGACTATTAAAAGGGCTTGAAGCAGACTTATGGTAAACATAAAACAGATTTTAAGGCTACAGTTGACTTAAACAGATGTCTTTGAAAGACATTGAAAAACAGAGTTCATTTTGACCAAATCAAATCATAGGTATTTTTGATCAAAATTTGCATAGCTAACAAGAATAGCCAGAACAGACTGGTATAATACATGTACAAGGGCCAAATTGTTCTTTTAATCAAAACTAGAATGCCGGTATACAAGTTATTATCCACTAACCTGATTTGCATCTACCAGTAGGATTACACCCTGACAAGCAGTCAGTGACCTGGCTACTTCATAGTTAAAATCAACATGACCCTGAAATTAGTAAAGTCAGTATAATTTGTCTTCAAATGAACAAAATTATTTAGATACATTATAAAATAAATTGCAATGTCAACAATATAAACAGATTTAAGAAGCATAAATAGAATTCTGTTATTGCACAACTTTTTCTCATTGATTATCACAATATAGTATTTCATAAGACTTTATAGTGGAAAAATTTAATATAACATTTTATACACAAAAGAAAGAGACTGTTTATATATAAAAGGTTATATTTGAAAAGCTCAATGTTTTAACTAATTAACACACCTAACCAATTATAGTCACACATTTACAGGGTGTCCAATAAATAAGGTAAAATATATTGTAACTTTCTAAATATTGCACCAATCTTGATGAAATTTTCAGAGTTTGTAGCCCTAACTTTTTTACCTTTATTCTGCGAATTTAAAGCATCTTCTATTTGATTGGCTAAAGTTGTGATTGCTATAGCAACCGAAACAACAAAAAAGGGGGGGCAGTTAGTATAGGTAGGGTCAACTTACTGGTGTGTCTATGAGATTCAACATGTATTTCTCCCCATTGTAATCATAGAACAATGTAGCAGTCTGTGCCTTCACTGTGATTCCTCTTTCACGCTCAACTTGCAGCTTGTCTAAGACTTGTTCATTCTTTTTCTGTGCCGATATCGTCTCTGAAGAAACGGAGGTGGATGGAGAGGATTACATTATGTCAAATCCAGAAATTACCAGTCACTTTCTTTATCAGGAGAGCTGTCAACACATCTGATAAGAAGTGTTCTCAGCAGCTCTAGTGAAACTTGATGCTATGTTTTGGTCTAATACAAGATGCAGCCTACTTGTAAATAAAATACAGTTATCCTTGTACGCAATATATGGTTCAACAAAAAACAACTACTAAAAGCAACAACTAAATATGAGAAACTTATGTGGTATATGCCATGTTTATGTGTCTGATCATATAATCTTGAAATTATCCATCAATTGGCGCAATTAAGGAAACCAGAAAACACATTTGATGAAAGGGCGGTGTTTATAGTCTGTATGAAATGCCCCTGCATTAAGTCTCACATATATGAGTTTTAAACATTAAGTTAGTAGATTAAAGTGTTGATACGAAATCTCAGTAATAGTACCAGTTAGGAGATAAGGTGATGTCCGATTAAACATTACGATTGCTGGATATGAAAGATGAGATTGACATTGCATTTACGAAAATGAAACAAGGCATCAACATACAAAATGTCACCACCTGTCATTTGTTTCAGATGACAAAAAACAATCACCAGATGCCAAATATACCAACTGATGAACACCAATCGCCACCACAAAAAAAGTTGGCGACTATAGCACTATGTCACCACTTGCCAGGAACCATCTAAACAAAGCAATATGCTGTGAATACAAATGTACAAGGGAGTGTAAAGAGGAGCAGGTTTCAGTGCACATGACCCAAATTAACTTCTTAATCATTACATAGCAGCAATAATAGCATTTGTATACCTTGATTTATACATTATTTTGAAAGCATACCTTAATTTAGAAATTCATTGTTTCCATGTTTACAACAATGGATTTAGTTATTTCTAAGAAAAGAGAAATACTGATACATCATCTTTTACTTGAAAATTTTGGAAATGTACAACTGTGATCAACAGGATAAATACTAATCACTAAAAAGAAATATTTAACTTGAATAAATACTGATACACCATAGCGTAATTGTTTTGAGCAAATGTTCATGAATGACAAAATATAGTATTTTTCAAAAAAAAAAAATTAATCTGGAGATATAATGATACATCACAGTATATTTTTGAGAAAGTATTCACCTGTGATTTCATCATGATTCTAAGAAAAAGTAATAATTAAATTTTGAGAAATACTGAAACATCACAGTATATTTTTGAGATAATCTTCAAAATCATGAGAAATACTGATACATCTTTTGAAGAATATAAAATTTTTGAAAAATACGGAGACATCAAAGTTTATTTTTGAGAGAATGGATCACCTGTGATCTCCAGCAGTCTGTCAGCTAATGTACTTTTCCCATGGTCTACATGAGCAATGATGCTGAAGTTGCGGATCCTCTCTACAGGGATATCCCTCAGGTCAGTAAACTGGAATAGAATGTGCTACTTGTTTGAATAAATAGGGAAAAGGTTGGTTTGTTTAATTAGAATGTTAATTTTTGAGAAATTCAAGTGGAAGACAAATCAACATTTTCAAATTTTTTTATATGGGGAGGATTGGGGCTAAAACAAAAATGATCATGGAATAACATTTTTCCACAGTCTACATTAGATAATCTCTATAGTCATGTGATGTGCATGTGATTTTGTTAATAATAACATCACTTTCATACAGTACTTAACTATTACATTATCAATTTTTTTAAATCAACAAAACTTGGCGACTATAGCACTATGTCACCACTTGCCAGGTTGCATTCATATATTTCACAGCAAAAATTAAAAAAAATTACCTTTGGTTTATCTGAGAAGCATGCCACTAAAAATGGATGACTCTTGTTAATGGACCTGAAAATAAAAAAAAATTGAATCAAAATTGGAGAGGTTCAGGGGTTGCTTTGTCTGGATCGTGCTTGGCTACTCCAATGTTTTTTTACAGGTACATGTATACTGTTACAGGTACACTGTTACATTAATCAGGATGAAACGCAAAGTCCATCTCAATTTTTTCCATCAAAAAATAATGGAAATCTTGGATTGCTTCTAGTTTGGCTTATAAAGTGTGTGGCCTCTTATATTTGGATGTTTCTCTGCCATGTTATTTTCAATAAGATTAACATGGCTGAAATTCTTCAAATTACAAGACGGCACAGGCTTATTGCACAAAAAACTAAAAGATCTGAAATATACAAATGTCATTCATGTACATTATGAATATACTTTTCCATATATTATTGCACAATGGTCTCCCAATTTCTTATTTTTGCCATTCTACTGACGAAATGAAGCAGTGAAATGGACTCTAAGCTGAATGACTTGAATTTAGTGAGAGACAAGAAAAAATCATCTCAATAACTTACCTCATTCTTGTAAATATGGAGCTCTTTATCGATTTCTTAATATATGGAGGAGTATTCCTGTATATAGTGCCACATAGGCAACTATAGCGGAGAATTATCATGTTCTTTAGTGGCTTTTAGTCAAAATTTGAAATTATTTTCTTTTGCTGATGGGCGCAGCCATCTTGGAAGGAGCATGTAGTGATTCATTTTCAATTGCCATATTCTAAACATTTCAGCTGTTTTTAATACTTAATGACATGATACAATACCTTAATATACACATCTATTGGAAATATACTAAAATAATACAAAACATCACATTTGTGTGAAAGTAACAACAAATTATTTGAAAAGAGACACTAGAGCTCTAGCTAGACAAAACTCGCAGTGCATAAGCGGAAGTAAATTATTTTAAAAATAAACTTTTTGAGTTCTTGACATTTTAGATGATTTAGCCTCTTGTTCACGTAAGCATGCAATTATTTTAAGCATTTTTCTTCTAATAACACACATGTTTATACATTCGTTCAGTATTAGAATATGTGAGTGTTTCTTCGCCTCTTCTCACAGTTCTAATTTTGGGGAATTATTTTTTTGGAACTGTTTTTTAGATCTAGGCCTTATAATCATTGGGATTTACCTTCTTCCAAGGCAATATTTTTGTTTTGTCCTACCAGCATTCACTGAGTAAAATCATAGATCAGTTTAGATCAAAATACAGTGTAATGTAATGTAATGTAAGAGAGGTAACAGAGAGGTAATTTTGTACAGAAGTCAGTGAACTATATTCTGAGAATACCTTAGATGCATGTATGCACAATTCACTAAGACAGGTTTTAGTGCATACTTTAAATGGATAATGTACAAGTAAACTGTACATTTATGTTTAAAATAAGCAAAATTGAGAAAGAAAATGGATTATTGATGACCATGTAGGCCAAATTAAATAAAAGAGGGTTGAAGGAAATATTTGACAAGTCAGAGCTATTTTCAAAACAATGTTTTGTAGTGAGAACCCTGCTGAGGTAACTTATTGGATATTATTTTAAGTCGTCTTTATATTTTAGGGTAATGTGCATGTAGGATCAGAATCCTCATTCATGTCATTGGGGTGGACTGACTTTTTCACATCAGTCCTAGCACAAGATTTCATTTAGTATTTTCATTAACCAATATATTGTATGGAGATATTACAAATTGAAAGTTCCATTGAATCCATGGGAGTTAATCTAGTATGTATCCAACAGACTGACTAGAAGTCAGTCTGTTATGATGTACTACTTTCCTGTGGAAATTGCAGTGAAATTTTTTGCACAAAATTATCAATTGGAGGAAACATTTTTTCAATAAAATAAACATTACAAAATTTCAATTAAATAGTAAGGTACAATTAAATGCAATAAAAAGTAACACAGCATATTGTCTAGTGGAAATAAAGCTAGTTGAAGTAACAAATGTGCAAATTAATTTTACCCAATCGGCCATTTTGAATAGCACTTCCTATGTAAACAAATATTTGGAATTACCAAACTTTAACATAGGTGCCTTATAGTCTGAATGTAATTCAGACTAAATAGGATATAGTCTAGGAGTTAATCTAATGACAGCAATAATGTACCATTGTTTTTCAGACGAGATGTGGAAAAAGACTCTTTAAAAACAAAAAGCCGCATTCAAGAGTTTTTTAGCCAGCCTATCAAAATGCGTTTCAATGCCAAAGAAATGGCAAATCTTGCCCAGCAGAAAGCAACAAAGTATGACAAAGAGGGTCTCTTACACATCAAAGAAAAACCAGAGGGTCTGTTTAAGTCAAGAAAATCTGAAGGTAAGCTTCTTATAATGGTCTGCTGTGTGGTATTATGCCAGTGTTTTTAAATATTTGTATTACTACTGAAAAATGTGTTTCACATACTTATTCTGTCCAGTTGGAATCATAATTCAATTAATTAATTAATTAATTAAATTAATTAATTACACACTTTTTGGTACTTTCACTACCTCTCTTAGTGAACACCTGTCTCTAATGGACACCATTCCTTTGCCCATACTCTACTTAATTCTGCATAAATCACCCTCTCTGGAGCAAACATCTACCAACACTGAATGTTTTCTTCTGGGCAAAAAAATTCAATACAAACATGTTTAAGCTGGTATCAAGTTTACAATTTGATCTTATGACCAAGTTTTATTAAATATAAATACGCCATTTGATTTTAGTGATGTTTAGGTATAGATCCAAATGTTTCTGTATTTATGTTTATTTTGTTAACTTGGAATTTGCACATAATTAGTACCTCTCTTCAGTTACATCATACATTTACTTTCATTACACAGATTTCGAAGATTTTTAGATACTTTTCTTTCATACAGTTGGCATCTTTGCTTTTTATTTTATTAATACCAATATATTACTTTATCAGTTGCTACCAGTTCTTTAATTACACATATTTTGTTCTATTTCCAGTTTACACGGAAAGATGTTTCCGGTTGCTAGGCAACTTGCTCTTCTATTTTAAAGGAAAAGATCCGGTAATGATAAAGTTTTGCATTATCATCCTTCAAATGTATTTATCAATAATGTTTTGATTTTTTGTTGATGTAAGATCAGTCATTATTCAAATGTTATTATGATGATTAAGCAATTCATCACCCTGCATTCTAGTAGGTAGCCATTGCATTGTGTCCTACCCTCATAATGACAATTTGTGTATGAGCTTGAGAGCTAAATGATAATATGCAGTCTACCATGGTATTGTTTGCACTATTTGTTTCTTAACCCTTTCCTGCCCAGAACTGATTTAAGCAAAATTCCTGTGTTGTCTTTGAACACATGTTTCAGTAATTTTTCCCCATAAAAGTAAATATATTCTAAAGGATTAAAGAATGTTGCATAATAAAAAAATAAAATCTAAGTAAAGTGTTCTGCTTTAAATTTACGGTATTCTAAATCAACTATAAGGTCAGGTTATGTAATTATGTCGATTGGTGTGATTGCGCAGGAAAGGGTTAATGAGGAACAATTCTTGATTTATATTTTCTTGCTTTGTTTCACTCAGTTTTGTTCAAGTTAGCACTATAGACCATAAGAAAATTGACAATTTGGAGAGCAAAATCCTTGTCCCAAATGAATTAATGAAATATAAAGACAAAAAAACAACATTTCTTCAACAATGTTTAATTTGTTTCAGAACTCAGAACCTCTAGGATGTATTGTATTAGAAAGATGTGCTGTACAGTTAGACCTTGAGGAGCAATTACCATACTCTTTTACAATTGGTATGTAGTATGAAATATACACAGTTAGACCTTGAGGAGCAATTACCATACTCTTTTACAATTGGTATGTAGTATGAAATATACACAGTTAGACCTTGAGGAGCAATTACCGTACTCTTTTACAATTGGTATGTAGTAATGAAATATACACAGTTAGACCTTGAGGAGCAATTACCATACTCTTTTACAATTGGTATGTAGTATGAAATTTACATACTACGGTGCAGCTGGTCATGAATTGTATTATTGTAGTTACTAGTTAGAAATTATATAAATATTGGGCTAGAAAAATTGTGTTTCTATGGATGCTATAATCAATTTGTGAATTCATAAAGATGCTGATGAATATTGCGTCGAAACAAAGAATTGTACCATACTAGTTGAACCACATCCTCCGTCCGATCACAGGGCTTCAAAATCCAAAATATCTTCTTTCTTTTTACCTGCTGCGATAAGCAGTTAGCATTTCCCTGATTAAGAACTCGCAATTTGATTCGCTGTCGCAACACTGCGACAGCAATCATGTATACGTCATCGGTGTATAATTAGATCACGTGATTCAGTTTAATCGGGCGCTTCCAAATTGCTTATAGCAGGGGGGAAGAAGAAGAAGAAGGTACAGATTCTGGACACCTGCTAAGAAGGATGGTTGGACCATAACACCAATAATGTATAATTGTCTTATTTTCAGTATTTGAGTCTGATGAGAAGCTGACAAATCTTGCCTCAAATTCAGAGGAAGAGCGCGATTCCTGGATCGAAGTACTCCATATCGCAAGTTACGAGTGTCTACAAATGCAGTTACAGAGCCTCCGTGAACAAATCCAGAGCAAGACAGGAAGAGACCCCTTAGAGAATCCTCTACCTACGATGGATGAAGACTCAGAAATGCGAGGTGAAATACAATTATACAAAGTTATTGTTAATTTTTGCTTCATTAACTAAATGTGTTGCAATTTATATAGGGAATACACGGGTTCCTTAAGGCTAGTATAATTACTACACTCTAAGTGGGGCAACTCAGTTTTAATGCTTCATGAGTCGTCGTAAAAATTGCTAAATCAAATTATTGAAAAGGGTAGTTTGCGAATTGATTCTTTGAAACCTTAGTGATTTAAAATGCCTAAGAGAAGTTTTTGATAATGCACTTACATACCCCCTACGGTTATCTAGTGTGTAAATGTAACACTACAGATAATTAACTACATGAATAAATGAATAAAAAATATTAAAAAAATATAGTCAAATGTATTCAAGCTCCAGTTTGACAAAATAATGCTTATTTTAAATTAACCATTTTTCTCATACTTTTTATATTTCCCAGGTGTCAGTGACGAGGAACCCATGCTGGAGATATGCTTGGGTAAGTTTGTTGATAATAGATATAAGGCAATGATTTTTCACCAACAATGCATTTACTCCCCCTTGTATTTGTAAAATCTATTATTAAGTCCATTTTGTTTTTCTAGATTGCGAAGATCTTCTTTGTTTCAGATTTTAGCCTGTTTTGATTTATTTTACAGCATGTGAAAATCTCCCCTGTATCGCAGCGAATGTTCCTCCGAACCCTTTCATAGCAGTCAGTGTGATTACACCTCCCCAACAGCAGTGGGCTAGACATGGACACTCTGAAATCATAGAAGTAAGATGTTCATGTTTATTGTTAATGGGGGTTAGGTTCGAGGGAGAGTTTTATTAAGTTAAGCAGTATTTGGATATATATTTTCTGCAACAACAGTTAAATCTGTCAATCTTAATTATCTTAAGATGACAATCCTTTTGATACCCCCTGTACTTATCAATTCAACTTGCGATATTTTTCTTTTCAGAAAACCTGTAATCCTGCCTTCTTGACGACAATTGCATTTGGAACGGGAAATATGATAGCACCATCGACTCGAGTGAAACTCACTGTGTACGATATAAAGGAACGAATCACAAGTACAGTACGTATATAAGTAAATCATTATCTTTTGTTATAGTATAGTCAGGTTAAGTTAGCCATGTTTCATGTTTCAAAATAAGCATAGAATAAAATTAGCTGTAAGCAAGTGCTGAAAAAAGAAGTTGTATCGTGTATTGAATTTGGCAATAGCTTATATTTCTTTTCATTTGACAACATCATTTCATATATATTTACAAAACAACAAAAATAAATAAATAGAAAAAATTATTATATATTTTCAATGTGCAATTTGTTCTGAGATAATGGTTATTTTGAAGACCTTTTTATTTTCTTCATTCCAGAGTAACATACATGTACTTTTTAATCTGGCAAAAATGATATTGTCAAGTCTCTGATTTTGAAGTATGAAACATAAAGGCTATAATTGTGGCTAATAATTGCATGCAACATATTATTCTAGTCTTTTTTTGTCAACTTAACTTTTTTTGTGGACAGTGCTCAGTGGTTTGGGTTTGTCTTCAGCATCTGTTACAAATGGAAGGTGGTGACATTTTGCATTTTAACGCCTTGTTTGATAAATATAATAGTACAAGCAAATTGTTGTGCATATTTTCATGATAGTTAATATACAATGGAGATTGCCTTTTTGTATTAAAGAGGCAATATGCTAAAATCCAAACATGTATTTATGAGGAAAATGTCTCAAATTGCACTCCTACAGTAAGATAACTAATGAAATTATTGGTTTTTATGTTTCAGATTTATGTTTTATATCTATTAAAAACAGAACAAAATAACTCCATAAGGTTCTCACTCATTAGACACTAACTTTGATAGAGTAAAATTATGGAAATATTAAATTGATGTAGTACCTCTTTATTGAACATTTACATATTATCTAGTTATCGTACCTAATAAAGGTACGATATTGTCGTCAGCTTGACGGGCGGGCGGGCGGCGGGCGGGCGGCGTCTCACTTTTCAACTTGTCTACAGGTTTCCAGCCAAACCATTTGACAGATTCATCTGAAATTTTCAGGAATGTTTCTACCTATCAAAGTTAAGAACTGATTAGTTTTTGGTCATTCTGGGTAAATTTTAAGGTGGCCATTTTGGATTTTCTGTCCTAAAATCTTCACTTTCAAGACTTGTCTACAGGTTTCCAGCCAAACCATTTGACGGATTCATCTGAAATTTTCAGGAATGTTTCTACGTATCAAAGTTAAGAACTGATGAGTTTTTGGGCATTCTGGGTAAATTTTAAGGTGGCCATTTTGGATTTTCCGTCCTAAAATCTTCACTTTCAAGACTTGTCGACAGGTTTCCAGCCAAACCATTTGATGGATTCATCTGAAATTCTCAGAGATGTTTTTACGTATCAAAGTAAAGAACTGATCAGTTTTTGGGCATTCTGGGTATTCTGGGTATTTTTGTATTAAAGAGGCAATATGCTAAAATCCAAACATGTATTTATGAGGAAAATGTCTCAAATTGCACTCCTACAGTAAGATAACTAATGAAATTATTGGTTTTTATGTTTCAGATTTATGTTTTATATCTATTAAAAACAGAACAAAATAACTCCATAAGGTTCTCACTCATTAGACACTAACTTTGATAGAGTAAAATTATGGAAATATTAAATTGATGTAGTACCTCTTTATTGAACATTTACATATTATCTAGTTATCGTACCTAATAAAGGTACGATATTGTCGTCAGCTTGACGGGCGGGCGGGCGGCGGGCGGGCGGCGTCTCACTTTTCAACTTGTCTACAGGTTTCCAGCCAAACCATTTGACAGATTCATCTGAAATTTTCAGGAATGTTTCTACCTATCAAAGTTAAGAACTGATTAGTTTTTGGTCATTCTGGGTAAATTTTAAGGTGGCCATTTTGGATTTTCCGTCCTAAAATCTTCACTTTCAAGACTTGTCTACAGGTTTCCAGCCAAACCATTTGACGGATTCATCTGAAATTTTCAGGGATGTTTCCATGTATCAAAGTTAAGAACTGATTAGTTTTTTGGCATTCTGGGTAAAATTTAAGGTGGCCATTTTGGATTTTCCGTCCTAAAATCTTCACTTTCAAGACTTGTCTACAGGTTTCCAGCCAAACCATTTGACGGATTCATTTGAAATTTACAGGGATGTTTCTACATATCAAAGTTAACAACTGATTAGTTTTTGGGCATTCTGGGTTAATTTAAAGGTGGCCATTACGGATTTTCCGTCCTAAAATCTTCACTTTCAAGACTTGTCGACAGGTTTCCAGCCAAACCATTTGATGGATTCATCTGAAATTCTCAGAGATGTTTTTACGTATCAAAGTAAAGAACTGATCAGTTTTTGGGCATTCTGGGTAAATTTTAAGGTGGCCATTATGGATTTTCCGTCCTAAATTCTTCACTGTCACAATGCTGTGTTTTAGGTACGATACTGTTCACGTCTGTGCCTTGTTTTTCTGTGTTAAAGTATATGTAAACATTTTAGTACATTTAAAGTACGACATGTTCACATTTAATATTAATGTATTAATTAATACAAATTCTTATCAATAGTATATGCTCATTTCAGTATGTTGCTAATTTTGTTCTCTAAATGTCAAGACATGTTTAATGAATTGTAAATAAACATTATAAGGGGGACACAGACACCAGTAACATTGGTATTGTGTTAATAAATAAAATAAAGTATGACAACATCAAGTGGAAAAGAGAGGAATTGGCAAGAATTGTCACCCATGTGTGATCAATGATTTTGTATGTGGATGTTAAATAAGACATTACTGGCATTGAAATGTAAAAGGTTTTGAGAACGTCAGACTTAATTATAAATGTACATGCATAGACCTCATTATTTTGTCAAAAAATGACATGGGAAAAATAAAATATAGAGAGCATTCCAAATAGTTTAGAAATATCTGAGAATTAAAGACTTCATTCATTTGACCTGACAAACAATCTCAAACATACATGTATTATATATTATACATGTAATACACCAGTATGCGATATATGTTGGTGCTAATGAATGAGTTGAAATTATGTGTTGTAATGTATCATTTTAAAGTACATGTACATTTTAAATTATGTACATGATATACATCAAAATAAAGTCAAAATTAGCATGACTATTCTGATATTTCAATATCAAATTGGAAATAATGATATACAAGCTGTATATGTTTCAGTTTCATAAAATATTTCATGTTATATTGTAGCTAAATATCAGGCCAATACTCAAGAACAGACGCTATCCAGGGGGTGTATGCATATTTTAATTGCTTTATGTATTTAAATGGTCACTGCTTTAACCTGCTATACATTTTTAAGACTTATAATTACCAGCTTAAACTTTTTGCCTCATTATTTTTTAGTAAACATTTCAATAAAGATCTGTAGCATGAATCTCAGACATATTTCTGTTCACAGACATCCAGATTTTTCTATTTCCAGATGTTTTTATTTCTATTCATCTGAAATGACAATGACATATTTGTTGTGCTGTCATATATGACTTCTATATTTTTTCATAATGACATCATGTGGTGATAAAAGTGTCATATTTTTGAGTTTGATCATGTTTTATGATTAAGACCTGCTTCCACCATTTCATTATATCACATTGACTCAATGTTGAATGATGACGTAAAATCATTAAAATTTGTGAATCTGAAAAAATACAAAAGGACGATTCTCGGTTTGGAGAACAAAGTTCATCAATCTAGATGAGCATTATCCCTGCTTCGGACAAATTTGATTTTTTTACATAATATAGATTTGAATGTTCTCTTTTGAATAGTCATAATTTAATTTGGGTAATATTTCTAGATTTTTCTCAAAAAAATATTTGCGCAGTACATTGATGAACTTCTTTCCCCAAATCGAGACTTGTATTTTATTAAAATCGGTCTAATTGAGCGTTATCCCTGCTCCAGACCAATTTGATATTTTTACATCTTGTAGATTTAAATGTCCTCTTTTGAATATTCATAGTTTAATTTGGGTAATATTTCTATATTTTTCATGAAAAAAAATATTAGCTCAGGAGACTGTTCTCCAAACCGAGAATCGTCCTTTGACAAAAAGCTGAACAGTTAAGAAAGGTTTGCAATATTAAATCAATAACCTAACTTGCAAATGTTATACTGCAACTCAATCGTCCTTCATATTAAATACCTTAATTAAGGCTACATGTACACTATCCCCTCTTTATGCGGGCTTTGAATACCTTTATTTTTGCTACTATATACCATATACCCTATATCCCATTCCCATCCCTTATTTCTATAACATATTATTGATTCAAAGATATTGATTAAAAAAAACAGTTTATGATGTATTATACCCACTGGCGAATCCAGAAGCTACAAGGGGAGGGGGGCAAATTTTAAGTCAGGAAAAAGTTTTTTGATAATTTGGCTTAGAAGGTCAAATTATGCCCAGAAAGGCCCATTTTGAGACCCTACACAATTTTTGGGTCCAACAATTTTTGGGGCCCTAACATTTTTTTCTTGGCTCACAAAGGGGGGGGGGGGGGGGAGCTGGATCCGCCAGTGATACCATAACATATAATTAACACATAATGTAACTAAATACAGGGTGGTCCAAAAAAATGGGACACTCGTATTTCAAAAATAAATATTGATTTTCTTGATCAAAACATGTCATATTATCTACCAATGGATAGGGAATTTACTTATCCTTAATTTGGTGTATCATAAGTTCAAATTTATTATAATGTCTGTCAACCAGCGTCCATAACATAAATGACGTCATTTTAGTTTCAAAACAGGTTTTCAAAAACTTGCAAAAAACAAGTTTTTTGTCAACTTTATTTACACATTTTCAGTCTCTCAAGGTCAGAATTAAATTATTGAGAAGTGGAATTCATTGTCTCAAGAGAATATCAATGATGCTGTTGGCCAGTTTAGGCCAAATTAAGGGCTACAATTGATCAAAATGGTGGACATATTGAACAGAAATAAAGTTGACAATAAAACTTGGTTTTAATTTGCAAGTTTTGGAAAACCCGTTTTGAAATGAAAATGACGTCATTTATATTATGAATGCTGGTTGACAGACATTATAATAAATCTGAACTTATGATATACCAAATTAAAGATAAGTAAATTCCCTATCCAATGGTATATAACATGACATGTTTTCATGAAGAAAATCAATATTTATTCTTGAAATACGAGTGTCCCATTTTTTTGGACCACCCTGTATATATTATATGTATGGTCCAGGAAACTGGGCAAGCAAATCTTGACAGCATTGCCATGTATGCAAATGTTTCAAAGCTCCAGTCCCAATAGCTAAAGTGGTACAGCACTTGTCATGTTATATGAAGGTTGTGGGTTCAATTCCCATCTAGGTAGAATGACAAATTCACCTTAATTTGATCCATTGTTGAAATTGACATAAGATTCAGTATCTACCTCTTAGGCTCTTAGGCTAAAGAGCAATAGAAATAATCTTTAATAAAGATGGCAGCACAATCAAATTGTTTGTTGTAAAATTCTACCAGTGCTGCCATCTTTATATTGTCCTAAAACCCATTATCTGTCTCTTATGCTGTGCTTATTTAAACCAGTGATATCACTTGGCTTTCCCTAGCCTTTAACAGTTCAGTCACTATCCACAATATATAAAAAACTGAACCAGGTATAATATGAGGTTATATAATGGTTGATTCTGTATATCGTGTTTATACTCAAGTGAGTATATGATATATTCACGAGTGACTGAAGGGAACGAGTGAATATATCATATACTCACGAGAGTATAACGATATACAGAATCAACCATTATATGATCTTATTATCCCACCCAAGTAATCAAGTCGAAGAGTTGTATACGCTATCCAGGAGTTGTATACGCTATCCGGAAGTTGTATACGCTATCCCGGAGTTGTATATCGTTCTCAAGAGTTGTATACGATGAGTGTTGGTTTTATATTGCAGTTATACAATGCTATTATACAATCATATAAAGCACTTAGGGTGGGATAAAGGTATAAACGCAATGTTATGATTATATTAAAGGATATATAGCTTTATTATTTCTCTGTAGTGATAATCAGCATGTGATTGGTCAGTCATGTAACATGTGACCAAAAATACCACAAGGTATTCCATTCATGTGTAAGTCATCGATATGAAAGGTGTATTTTTAGAAAAATAAGTACAGGTATTCAACGAATGTGACGTCACATGTATAGACTACTTTGAACATGTGGCATTATTTATCCAATTTTCAATTTTTGAGACACTATATAGTTGATAGAGGAATATTGTTAAACTGATGATATGTATGAAATAATAAAACAAATATTGAATTCTGTTTTCCTGCAATACCTGTATGTATTACATACCTAGCGAAGCATTTGTATGGAAGTCAATGGGAAAGTTAGCGAGCTATATCCACCGATATTGCCCGATTACCCCGATATAGCCCGCTTACTTCGTTTTGATATTAGATTTCTTTAATAACCATGATAATATCATGACGTCACGTCATTGATACAAAGTAACCATGGAAACAAAGGCATGTTATACATCAGTTATGTCACTATGACGTGAAATATGCCTTCGTTCTTGCCCAAATATAGAGCCTCCCAAGGTCGGCCTATATTGGGAGAACTCAGGCATATTTCACGTCATAGTGACATAACCTCTAAATATTACAGGGGGATGTATTCCACTTGCCCTTCGGGCTGGGTGGAATACACCCTCAGAAATATATACCAAATATTCCATTCTATTGAGGTGAATACATGTTCATCTTTCCCTCAGTATATTTCCCGCAGCCCGAAGGGCAAGGGAAATATACCTGAGGGAAAGATGACCATGTATTCACCGAAAATAGAATGGAATATTTGATTTATTATATCATTTGAATGTTCTACAAATTAAGTGTATTTCTTTTAACGCATAGATACAACGCATGTGCTCGTCAAAATAACCACTCTAACTACAGCTTCTCTTAGATGCAAGATATTGCCATCTTTCATCCTCAAAAGTCATACGTGCAAGATGACTTGTGACATCACTGGTTTATAAACATCAAGAACATGGCAACGGATACACAATTGCTATGAGTAACCATGCTCATACTACAAATATAAGCTGTGACGTCATAACAATGAAGTTTTATTGCCCTGCGTATCCAAGTATTTTCCACAATATTGTTGTGACGTCATAACAAAAACATAACATCCGGGACTTTCTACCGTGGTATATACTCCGTGGTATATACATCGTGGTATATACAGTTGAAAACGAGGCTGCGGCTGGAGGCTGCAGGAAACGATAAAATACACCCTAATATTTTTAATCATGTGATCGGTTCTTATCCAATGAGAAAGCGAGAAACATTTCAATGATATAATAAATACAGGTATTGCACTCAACATCATTCAATATTTGTATATTATTCTTAGAATTTTTCATATTGAAACTGTATATGTGTTATTTTGCTTGTAAATCATAGATGCTAAAATAAATGAATGAACCTGTCATTTTTAGATGGCTCAATTAGGACAAGCAGTATTCACCATTAAAGACCTTTTGGCTGCAGAGGCAGACAGACTTAGACTAAAGCTACAGTAAGTCAAAAACTAATTTAAAAAACAAGGGGGTTCTCATCTTATAGTATTGACTAATATTTTGAATTTTTCCCATTTCATGAATGAATCTTATCTATCAGACTCTCTCATATGAAAAAGCAACTTTAGATTGCTCAAAACTTAATCAGAATTTTTTGTATATCTGCCATGGTGTTTTATTCTTGGACTCGGAAAAACCATAATACAGTACAGTAACCAAGAAAAGAAACCTATAGATATTGTTCCTGGGATATTGTAGCAACAATGTATTGTCTACCAAAGCAGGACCGTAGCCAGAGGGGGAGCGGAAGCTCCCCCCCCCCCTGGCCAGAAATTCATTCAAAATCATGCAGTTTTTCACCATTCTGAGAATTTTTCGCATGATTTTTAGCCAAAATTGTAAAAAGCTCCCCGCTGGAAAAAAGCTCCCCCTCCTGGTAAAAGCTGGCTACGGGTCAAGCAAAGCAATAACTTACTGGCTTATTGCTGTTGCTCTTTTAAATGAATCTGTTAGATACTCCAAAATGATCACGTGGGAGTTTTATTAAATCATAATATGCATCTACGATGACTTGAGAATACAGTTTTTATTCTGTTTCTAGGTCCCCTGACTTTGAGGAATCTGGCTATGTCACAGTGACAGCCTGGCAGGACCAGAGTCTATCACATATGATGAATGGGAATGAGGTAAGAAACTGCATGTATTGTCTTGAAAGGTAGTTAGGATGGGATGGGACAAAGATACACGATCTGGGTCAGGGTGAGAAAAAGATTGATTCGAGTTCCAACTCAAGTCAGGTTGTATAATTAGCATTTCTTTAGTTATTTTTTCAACCTGAAAGACTTTGAATCTTTAACTACAGTTTTTGATTTGGGTCCTAAAGGCCTGAACCTAAAGGCCTCGGGAGGTCAGCTCATTGGGCCATCATCTCAGCCCTAGGAGATATGATAGACTTGGCAAGGATTGGGTTGGGTTAGATGTTGCTCAAGAGTTTTTTTTGTTTTTTTTTGCTCAAGAGTTATCACCTTCTTGAACTGGGCCAGAAGCAGAGGAGATAATTTCACCTTTGCACTGATTGACTTATATTACTCCATGCATGGTGATTCCATCATGCTAAGTTCCAGTCCATACCCTTTATAGAATATTGTTTCCTATATCAATACAGGTCTTAATTGACATGACATACTGCACCAAAATTGATTTTAGATAATGAAATAAAAATCCAGTGGTACTCATCCTATCTCACAAGACAAGATAAGATTTAATAGAATAAAGACTTTACGTGCCCTATGGCCCAAAGGCATGAATTGACTTGACAAGGCATGTCAGACATGAAAAAGAAATGAGAACCCAGTAATTAGTACAATAGTCACTAGGACAGGGAACTACTAGGGAACCACTGGGGAACTACTAGGGAACCACTAAGGAACTACTAGGAAACTACTAGGGAACTACTAGGGAACCACTGGGGAACCACTAGGGAACCACTAAGGAACTACTAGGAAACTACTAGGGAACTACTAGGGAACCACTGGGGAACCACTAGGGAACCACTGGGGAACCACTAGGGAACCACTAGGGAACCACTAGGGAACTACTAGGAACCACTAGGGAACCACTGGGGAATAACTAGGGAACTACTAGGAACCACTGGGGAACTACTAGGGAACCACTAGGGAACTACGAGGGAACTACTAAGGAACCACTAGGGAACTACTAGGGAACCACTAGGAAACTACTAGGGAACCACTAGGGAACTACTAGGGAACCACTAGGGAACTACTAGGGAACCACTAGGGAACTACTAGGGAACCACTAGGGAACTACTAGGGAACCACTAGGGAACTACTAGGGAACTATTAGGGAACTACTAGGGAACCACTATGAACTACTAAGGAACCACTGGGGAACTACTAGGGAACCACTAGGGAATTACTAGGGAACCACTAGGGAACCACTAGGGAACTACTAAGGAACTACTAAGGAACCACTAGGGAACTACTAGGGAACCACTAGGAAACTACTAGGGAACCACTAGGGAACTACTAGGGAACCATTAGGGAACTACTAGGGAACCACTAGGGAACTACTAAGGAACCACTGGGGAACTACTAGGGAACCACTAGGGAATTACTAGGGAACCACTAGGGAACTACTAGGGAACCACTGGGGAACTACTAGGGAACCACTACGGAATTACTAGGGAACCACTGGGGAACTACTAGGGAACCATTAGGGAACTACTAGGGAACCACTAGGGAACCACTGGGGTACTTAAGAGCTTAGGAGGCCTGATATTAAAAAAACAGAAATGACAAATCACAGTAACTTTTTACCTTACAGGATCAACCCATATCCCCAATGGAATGTAAAACGAAGAGGCGAGATATGCTTAAACCTGTTTATGACAACATAGTGACAAAGAGCTATAGGTTTCCCACTGCAGGAGGTACACAGCTCAGAGTGTGGGAGTACATGGGAGAAAGCAAACTGACCTTCAATATACCAAAGCAATTACTGTAAGTTAGTACAGTGGTTCGTTTCTTTTTATTTCTATTCATTTATAAAATATAAACATTTATAGCAGTTTGCTTTCACATTATACACCAATTGGTTCATTTTTGTTTGGGTGCATTGTTCATCATAAATTATGAATGGGTATTGTGATTTGATTGCATTGTTCATCATAAATTATGAACAGGTATTGTGATTTGGTTGTATTGTTCATCATAAATTATGAACGGGTATTGTGATTTGGTTGCATTGTTCATAATAAATTATCAACGGGTATTGTGATTTGGTTGCATTGTTCATCATAAATTATGAACGGGTATTGTGATTTGGTTGCATTGTTCATCATAAATTATGAAAGGGTATTATGATTTGGTTGCATTGTTCATCATAAATTATGAACGGGCATTGTGATTTGGTTGCATTGTTCATCATAAATTATGAATGGGTATTGTGATTTTGTTGCATTGTTCATTATAAGTTATCAATGGGTATTGTGATTTGGTTGCATGGTTCATCATAAATTATGAATGGGTATTGTGATTTGGTTGCATCGTTCATCATAAATTATGAATGGGTATTGTGATTTGGTTACATTGTTCATCATAAATTATGAACGGGTATTGTGATTTGGTTGCATTTTTCATCATAAATTATGAATGGGTATTGTGATTTGGTTACATTGTTCATCATAAATTATGAACGGATATTGTGATTTGGTTGCATTGTTCATCATAAATTATGAACAGGAATTGTGATTTGGTTGCATTGTTCATCATAAGTTATTGTGATTTGGTTGTATTGTTCATCATAAATTATGAACAGGTATTGTGATTTGGTTACATTGTTCATCATAAATTATGAACGGGTATTGTGATTTGGTTGCATTGTTCATCAATAAATTATGAACGGGTATTGTGATTTTGTTGCATTGTTCATCATACGTTATGAATGGGTATTGTGATTTGGTTGCATTGTTCATCATGAATTATGAATGGGTATTGTGATTTGGTTGCATTGTTCATCATAAATTATGAACAGGTATTGTGATTTGGTTGCATTGTTCAACATAAATTATGAACAGGTATTGTGATTTGGTTGCATTGTTCATCATAAATTATTAATGGGTATTGTGATTTGGTTGCATTGTTCATCATAAATTATGGATGGGTATTATGATTTGGTTGCATTGTTCATTATAGATTATAAACGGGTATTGTGATTTGGTTGCATTGTTCATCATAAATTATGAATGGGTATTGTGATTTGGTTGCATTGTTCATCATAAATTATGGATGGGTATTATGATTTGGTTGCATTGTTCATCATAGATTATGAACGGGTATTGTGATTTGGTTGCATTGTTCATCATAAATTATGAATGGGTATTGTGATTTGGTCACATTGTTCATCATAAATTATGAATGGGTATTGTGATTTGGTTGCATTGTTCATCATAAATTATGAACGGGTATTGTGATTTGGTTGCATTGTTCATCATAAATTATGGATGGGTATTATGATTTGGTTGCATTGTTCATCATAAATTATGAATGGGTATTGTGATTTGGTTGCATTGTTCATCATAAATTATGGATGGGTATTATGATTTGGTTGCATTGTTCATCATAGATTATGAACGGGTATTGTGATTTGGTTGCATTGTTCATCATAAATTATGAACAGGAATTGTGATTTGGTTGCATTGTTCATCATAAATTATGGATGGGTATTATGATTTGGTTGCATTGTTCATCATAAATTATGGATGGGTATTATGATTTGGTTGCATTGTTCATCATAGATTATGAACGGGTATTGTGATTTGGTTGCATTGTTCATCATAAATTATGAACAGGAATTGTGATTTGGTTGCATTGTTCATCATAAGTTATTGTGATTTGGTTGTATTGTTCATCATAAATTATGAATGGGTATTGTGATTTGGTTGCATTGTTCATCATAAATTATGAATGGGTATTAATATTTGATCTGACCAATCACAGTCAATTATCATTATTCGAAATATCATAGTACATTATTTTTAATTGTATGCCTTTGTTAATTGCAGTTCTCTGTGGATTGAGGAAGAGAGTAGATCCATGCAGCAACTACAAGACCTTGGAGTTGTACGTTACTTTTACTAGACTTATCATATTCTCTCTAATAACAATGAGTGCACAGTTCCAATGCAACTTTTATGTTGAGTATGGTCTCAAGTGATAATCTTAGTGATAACACCTTATCCGCAATAATTTTTCTCATTTTTTACGTGCGCTTATTTGAAATCCTTTAAGACTTTATCTTACCCTTTTAAAATTACAATTTGGAAACCGCACTGTTTGTTCATTTAATAGAATATTGTGTATAAAAATAACATGTGTATCGCACTTAAGTTTTTGAGTTATAAGTGCTATGATACTTACTAGATTACTATTCTAGTATCTATATTAATATTATAACCCCCAGAGATTACTGTCCCTCTCTCGATTGGTTCTTCCAGAGACTTAAAGGCCTACTTTGCATATTTTCAATTAAGTATAGTGGGCCTTTAATTACAACATTTTTCTTTGTGCCTTTACACTCAGTCTGGCAAGTTAATGATGCGAAGAGGAAAACTATAAAGCCCAGAGAACCATACATGTTCAGGTACAAGTTCATTTAAAATTGTATAGCTTAAACTCCCAAATAGATGGTATAATGGGAGTCCCAATAGCCAATAGTCTCAGTACTTTGTGATTGAGCTGATATACATGAGCTGTTGTTTGTTTCAGTTAAGTGCAGAGTGGAATAGTAAAGTGAAGGAAGCTTTGGAGTTACATATGAATCTCATTAGCGTTTACAAGAAAAATGTCAGGTTCCTTGCTGAACAAAATGGTGAGTTTCAATAATATACAATAATATGACCAAATGTAAATGACAGTTTAATTGTGAAAATGAAAAAAATCCAAGATCGCAAAGTAAGCTTTCTAATCTGAATACCATTGGGACCAGTCAAAGTGTTTTGTTTGGCAGGTGTTAACATTTCAAGGTTTGTTACATGGTAGTTTAGCATAATAAAAAATGGGACTGCAAAACATTCACAACCAGAGGTCTTTGGATACACAGGTATAGTGCATCTTAAAAGTGCTTTTAATTGATACATGAAATGAACATCTTACAAAAAACAGCTTTACTCAACTATGACTACTGTACGTGTAAATCGAATGAAAATACACATGCACTAATAATCAGTTATGGTAAGATAATAAAGATGTCGCTATGCTATTAAAACCTATTTACTTTGTAAATAATCATTACTCTCATTTTGACTTGTAATTTAAGTGTAAAGATAGCAAATGAAAAGCATGGTCATCTGGCCATTTTACAGAATTAATCCTGCTAACCATAGTTGACCTGTAGGAGCCTTGTATACGTACATGTTTACATTGTTATGATTTTAGGTGCCCCATTCAAACCCAGTAGACTGAAAGCAAATAAAGAGTTAGAATTCGTGCCCACTAATTTACACTTGCAGAGAATCTGGGCTCAGAATGCAATGAAAGAGACAAGTAAGAAAATCTTCCGTTTTTTTTCTTTCTTTAAGATTTTTCTTTCTTTTTGCTTCACATTACCAATGTTTCTGGAAATAAGATTAGTTCCTGTAGGATCAAGATTCTAACTTTGTTTCAAACTTAAGAAACAATTTAAATTGTGTTATTTCACTGAAAGGAAATGCTAACAATTTCTTGGGCTCTGAGCAGTCATGGTATATACAGTACTCATATGATGGAGTACTACATGTAACATAAATAGTAAATGTGCATTAGATTTGTGTTTTCAACTAGCCCAAGTGATTTACATCATATTTTTAGATTCACTATTTGATTGTGAATATTATCCAGTAAAACCTGTGTAAGTGGAACTTCTGTTCTGTTCAAAATCATTCAACTTAGGCTTTTCCACTAAATCGAGGTTTAATGAACATTTAAAAATGTGTTCCACTTAACTTATACATGTACAACAGTATACCACTATCCAGGTTTTACTGTTGTTCAATAGTTTAATGGTATTTTATGATTATAATTGCAAGAGCCTTTTTTACTTATTTTGTATTTTTTGTTTATTTTAAATTAGGTGGTTGCTATGACATCACGACAGTTGGAGCATTTACAGCCTACTCTCAAAAATACAAAAATGGCGGACTAAAAAGACTCTTGAATCAACAACGTGAAATATTTGACCTTAACAGTGGAGAATCTCAGTTAGATGACAAAATGAGGAAATATTATAAAATCCAAAACAATTTGATTCGATTAAGGGATGATATACATTACCATTGTGAAGGTGTATGTAGAGCTGCTCTGCAAAGGTCGTTGAGTGAGCTTAAGAAATCTGTCTCTGCATTGACTGAAAAAGTAAGTCTCATTTAAGGTGGGACTTTTTCCTTCAACATAAAGGCAGGTATGTGTTTGCATCATGAATGTAGCATTGAACACATATGAAAAAGTTTATTGATGGATCATGTCCCACCTTAATTGAATTTAAAAAATAACAGATTGCTCAATAGCTATTTAAGGTAGGCACTGGGTTTCTCACAAATATAATGATGAATATTGTCATACTTGTAGAGAGTGGGTCAATCGAAAATGAGGTGAATAGATCTTTCCAATAAATCCAGATTTATTATGTTATGTTATAGGCTTAGGTGTCTCTATCCCTGCAAAACCACATACAATTGTTCAATGGCAAATAGTTCATTTCACTTCATTTTTGAATTACAAATTTCTCACACAGACACCATATGGCATATACGTGTGTTAGCATAATGTAACTTGATACCTAAAGGTAAAAACAGATCCTCATATTAAGCTGGTATCTTTATCCTGGCTGGAACCAGAGACAGTTCTAGTCAGTGCCAGTTTTTTATGGAATCAGCTGCACTCTAGTAATCAACATTCTGGTGTACCAGTTAACATTCCTTTTGCCACATGCTGGGATTGAACCCAGGACCTCAGAATCAGAAATCCAGCTTGCTAACCTTTGCAACACAGAGACATGGACAATTAGTTAATCATAATTCTGTTTGGAAAAATTACTACCTTTTATATATCCTGGGTTCTTTGGCTTTGCAAAATATGTTTATTGGACATGTAATTTGTGCATTTAAACATAACTGCCATGACTCATTTTCAGACACAACAACTTTTGGATTTATTAGACGATCCTCTAGTCAAGAAAGCAGTTCAGCTGTACTCAAATGCCAAACATGGTGCCCCAGGGGACAGACGTGGTGTTGTCTCATTATCTCCTGCTATAGAACTTATGAATCCTGCTTTCGCCTTAGAGCAAGCTAAGTTAAAGAGAAGGCGTTCTTACACTGATGTTGATTCAATAGATTCCCCGCCATTATCTCCGGAGACCCCTGAGATTGAAAATAAAGAACAAAGATGGCCGCCATGGAGTAATCCTGATAATAATAAAGCAATGCAAGAGGAACCCTGGGTAATATAATTATTTAAAAAATATTAATTTTTTTTCACTAACACCCCAGTCACATTTCCTACGGCGACCTTGCGGTCTATCATTTCTGCGGCCAGTAACATTTCTACGCTCGCCGTGGAATTTCTGCGCTCTCATACTTTTGCAGTCAAATTTCCCACGGCAGCCGCACGGTGAATTTAAAATTTCTGTTGATAAATTATACTTTTTTCATTTTATTTACATCGGGACAATTTCTAAATGTTATTCATAGTGCTAGGATGTAATATCAAATGAAAAGTGATCGTGAAACATTGACAAATAATGATTCAATCTTGCTGAGCCAGTTGATTTCTACGGGGACCTCAGAAATGAACAAATATCATAACTACGAGTTATAATTTCTACGGCGACCCTGCGGCCTGTAAACAACTAGATACGCCGTACGGAGGCCGCAAGGCGAGCGTAGTTTTCCTACGCTCGCCGCAGAAATACACTGATTTAATTGATCTGCCGTCGACGCACGGCCTCCATATGACAAATGTGACTGGGGTGTAACTAATGGTCTTGTAGAATGAGAAACCTGGTTGAATATTAAATATAAATTTGCATACTGATATTCTGAATTTCTGACAACTGAAAAATAAAAGCAAATGAAAAACAGGCAAAATTGTTTAAAATTATAATTTTTAACATGAAAACAGTTACATTTCTCAAAAAACATGTATTGGAATAAAACAATTTTGAGAAAAAAATTATTTGGTCACATGCAAATTTAAGCTAGAACCCACTTTAAATTAATGATTGTACCAAATTAATTGTACAGTAAAACCTGTCTAAGAGACACACCTTTGGTACCTCTAAAAAGTGTTCCATTTGGGAGATGTTCCACTTGTAGAGGTCCATTTGACTTTAAGTTAGTTGGTTTTGGGACTCTGAAAAGTGATCCATTAACAGAGGCATTCCACTTCTAGAGGTGTTCCACTTTACAGGTTTCAATGTATGTAAATCGATTATTGTCCTTATTGTATTTTCAGGACATTTTTTTTTTAATTTTTTTATTATTATTATTTTTTTTAATTTTTAATTTTTTTTATTTTTTATTTTTTATTTTTCAGGACATGGTTCGTCTGAACACAGAAGCAGCCATGATGTGTGTGGTATCATCAGTTAGTCATATAGAAGAGTCACTAGTAGATCTATCTAACTGGTTAGAAGATATCACGCCACTAACAGTGAAGCTGAAAAGCTGTGTAGAAGCTATGAGCAAGCGTGCCAAATCTAGTCTTACATTTTTTGCTCTAACAGTAAGTATAGGAAACACTAGCGATTGAATGTGAAGTGAAATGGTAAAAGGGTTTTATTTACATGTTCAATGGTCTCTTATGAGAGATTACAAGAGGCGTTACTAACAAAAAAATAAAAACTGGAGCTTTGACAAATGTGGAGATACTTTCTTTTTTTTTATGGAGATACTTTATAAGTGTGCATATATGGTTTCCTACGTGTATTTAGTCAATTTTTTGCTTTTCAAATATTTCCTAAAACATTTGTAGTACTCACCCCATAAGTGTTGTTGTTTACTTTGTGATGCCTCCTCTTTCAGGAAAGAAGTAAAAGCCAGAGCTTTGTCCATACACTCAGATATAGAAGAGATATAGTCTTCTCTCAGGCTGTGAGTTTTCTTTAAATTCTTTATTTCATGATTTTAGCTGTGTATTAATTTGTACATTAAGTTAATGTGCAGCATTTGTTCCTCACAATGTTTCTCTCATAAGGATTCCTGGCAAGTCAAATTTTATGAGAATTCATTTTGAATCTGTCTGTGACAATCTTACTGCAGCTACGTCATATTGTTTGGTTTGGTTTTGTCTTCTGCAGAAAGGCCTTTAAGTTAAATTTTGGAATTCATCATTTTAACTTCTTAGGAGTGAATAATGACAGTGCATGTATGTTTTTATTAAAGGCAGAATCTGATCTATAGGGGATGACAAAATTACAAGCAACATGTATAGTTGACCTTACCAATCTATTCCTTACAATACATGTATCAAATACAATATCTCCCAAAAGATTCAGAATATGTTTTAAATTGGTGAAGTTATTAATGATTCAAAGTGCAAAAAAGAATGAAAATGTTTAAATTCTCCCAAATAATAAGAATGGTAACCATTCTTAGAGAAAAATAATACATTATTGTAAAAATCTTTAGTTTTCCTGGAATAAAGTATGCACTTTTGTGATTTTTAGAAAATAGACATGACAAGGAATGACATAAGCAAAAAATATGCTTAGTTTGAAACAATTTTTTGTTTAGCCTGCTCGCTATATCTGATTCTCTCTTTAAGTTGTCACTTTGACAAAATTTTAACCATTTCATCATTCATTCAATGAAAAAAGATTATCAAATAATGATTATTTCTGTACGTGTACATGCTGGATCATATGCAATCGCAAATGATAGAATCTAAAATGTTTTTTAAAGTTAACATCAGTTGTGACGGCATTTATGACCAAGTTACGCAGCAGTATGACCAACGAAACGTTTCTCCGCCAGCTCTTCAAACTTGGAGTATTACTGGAGTTTGAGAGTTTGCTCAGTTGTCATGGCGATGAGATGGCTATGATTGAAGATATGATGATCGGGGTACAAGATTTACAACGAGTCAAAATCAAACTTATTCAGTCTCATAAAACAAATGAGATTCTACCAAGAATACAGGGTGTTAGGTATGTATGGGAAAACAAAGAATACAGGGTGTTCAGACTCAAATTGTTGACATGTTAGAGGCAGGGCTGTAGCCAGGTGGGATTCAGGGGGTTTTAACAACCCCCCCCATCTTGTAAAAATACTTTCAAAATCATACAACTTTTCACCATTTTAACTCTTTTCAAGCGATTTTGTGCCCGGATTTTGGGCCCAAATTATCAAACACCCTAGAAATTAATAAAAATGACTCCATCCTCCCTTGGCAGTGCTGGCTACAGGCCTGAAAGGTAAGTCAGGTATGAGAACTACATACATGCCTTGCCAAAATTTGACAGAACAATACTTCTGGAATAATGTTAATTGTATACTGTCGTGTGTTTCATTATTACTATTTAACAAATAGCACCCTCAAACATTTTGAATGCAATTACAAAAAAATTAATAAGTGTCGATGCAGCCATTATATTGGCTACTACCTTTTTCCCATCCAAAGAAAACCTGGGTGATTAACCTTGTTTGTTTGTTTGTTTTATTTATTTCTTAAATTCCAAATAATACAAGTATACCTAATGACTAATATTGATATAGGGTACTTTGATATGTAATCTACTTTCATTTTATAATTAATGCTAATTAATAATACACTCACCATTATGAACTTTACTTTGTTCCTCCACAACTGTTGACAATTGAGCACTATTATTACATCTCATTGTGATGAGATTGCATATTGCATGAAACTGATGGCTGGGTGTGGAGTGCACATTGTCTGAATTTAACGTTTGGTATTTTCCATTCCTTTAGAGACTGCATGCCTGCTGGACCCCTTACTAACATAGACAGGTACATATTTCATCATATTTGGTCATATTTTCCATATTTAGTCATTTTGCATTACCCCAGGGTTAATGGTTGCACATGAATTGTATAGTGAAGATCATGAACAGTACCAGACATACTACATTCTTGTGCTATTATAATGCATGATATATAATGTAAAATAACTACATGTACAGAATGGGCCAAAAGACATCCATATTTCATTTTGCCCTAACATCTTTAGCATACCATAGATTTCAAAAATAGATTTAACATTCAATTATACAATTGCTTCCAAAATTTCAATAATCTAGAAGTGGTACACCTTTGTTAGTGCAAAACTTGGGGGGTGTTCCATTTATAGGGACTCAAACCTGTCTACGAGTACATGTACTCTTAAAAGAGCATTCATTCTAAAACGATGTGGGATAGACAAAATCCAGTCTCGGAGTCCAGAGGCAATTCAAAGGGTCAACATCCATTCGCAAAGCCGTTGCAATAATGTAGCACATACATATACATGTGCAAAGGCATGCATACCTGGCATAGAACATTTAAAGTACAAGCAAAGTACAAAACCAAAACATAAATATTTTGTCAAATTACATGACTTTTGTTTGAATTGAACATCTTTAACAGCAATCATGATTATTTTTTTAGGGATGCGATAGTGGTAGAAATTCCTGTCCCAGAAAATATGTTCCAACTTCTGCCAATTGAGATCCTACATGGTCATCTGATATCTCTTGTGCCAGTCTTCTTCAACATTGGCATAAATGAACAGGCAACTCTAGCTGAAAAGTAAGTCATTTAATGTCTCTTGTGCCAGTCTTCTTCAACATTGGCATAAATGAACAGGCAACTCTAGCTGAAAAGTAAGTCATCTGATGTCTCTTATGCCAGTATTTTTCAACATTGGCATAAATGAACAGGCAACTCTAGCTGAAAAGTAAGTCATCTAATATCTCTAGTGCCAGTCGTTTTCAACATTGACATATATGAACAGGCAACTCTCGCTGAAAAGTAAGTCATCTGATGTTTCTTATGCCAGTATTTTTCAACATTGGCATAAATGAACAGGCAACTCTAGCTGAAAAGTAAGTCATCTGATGTCTCTTATGCCAGTATTTTTCAACATTGGCATAAATGAACAGGCAACTCTAGCTGAAAAGTAAGTCATCTAATATCTCTAGTGCCAGTCTTATTCAACATTGACATATATGAACAGGCAACTCTCGCTGAAAAGTAAGTCATCTGATGTCTCTTATGCCAGTATTTTTCAACATTGGCATAAATGAACAGGCAATTCTAGCTGAAAAGTAAGTCATCTGATGTCTCTTATGCCAATTTTCTTCAACATTGGCATAGATGAACAGGCAACTATATCTGAAAAGTAAGTCATCTAATGTCTCTAGTGCCAGTCTTTTTCAACATTGGCATAGATGAACAGGCAACTCTAGCTGAAAAGTAAGTCATCTAATGTCTCTAGTGCCAGTCTTTTTCAACATTGGCATATATGAACAGGCAACTCTAGCTTAAAAGTAGGTCATCTAATGTCTCTAGTGCCAGTCTTTTTCAACATTGGCATAAATGAACAGGCAACTCTAGCTGAAAAGTAAATGTATTTATTTACGGTTGAATCACGAAGTATGAATTAGTGTATAAATAATTTCTGTACGGTCAAGGTGTTTTGAAATGATTTAATAATAGAACGAGGTCATGTATGAGTGGATTGTTTTCTTGGGTATTGAAAGGTTTTGTAGGCGTCATCTTGGTTCTAAACGTCAAAGCGGGTGGACTAAACTTTACATTATTTTAGAATAACATGTATTTAGTTTATTGTATGTTCAAAAAATAATTACCATGGTTATTAGGTAAATACTTGTAGAAGTTCAAATCCTCACACTGCTCCTTTTCATGGAGAGGTGGACCTCCCTATAGAATTTTCTGTAAAGTACACGCTGGTGTATTGCAGTTTTTATATAAAGGGTTGGGTTCCCGGATCAGGAGCCGGTGCAACAGTTGCATCGTTAACAACTTTGGTCACAGACAAACCATTTTATTGTGCAAAAAAGCAACTCTTGTATCAGCAAAATAGTTTGTAGACGCTAATTAAATACATAATAATCGATAAAGATCGCATTGTAATCATGTTAATTAATGTTGAAAGATGATGATGATATTGTATTTGTCAGTTGGAATAAACGGTTACTGCAGCTCCACTCTCGGCGCTTGGCGCAGAACCATACCTAAGAGGATGTGTGTTAGGTTTTTTATTGAGAATGAAGAAGCTTTGTTAGGACAGAAGTCATTTTGTATTTCTAGTGCCAGTCTTTTTCAACATTGGCATATATGAATAGGCAACTCTAGCTGAAAAGTAAGTCATCTAATGTCTCTAGTGCCAGTTTTTTTCAACATTGGCATATATGAACAGGCAACTCAAGCTGAAAAGTAAGTCATCTGATATCTCTCATTTAATAGAGGTAAACTGAATTTTGCATGATTATCACTTGCACAATGATTTCATTATAAGGTGATTTTTTTTTATCATATTCTAGTATCTTATTGTAATATAAGGGATACATGGCAATGATGTGTTTGTAGTAATTTAATCTACTTTTGCAATTTGACCTATTTTATTTAAGAAATATAGACCGAAAAGCAGGGGTTATATCGTCGAATACACCCCGCAGGGCTAGGCACAAACGTTTTCCGTACCCTGAACGACCGGAGGGAGTGAGGGGTTCGAAAGCTTTTGTGCCTAGCCCCAAGGGGTGTATTCGACGATATTACCCCTGCTCTGAGGTCTATATTACGATTCGAACATGAAAACTCACCAAATTGTTTCGAATATTCATCATGGTCCGCCGTTACTACGACCCACCGTTATGACGTCACACATTACATGTATTAACTGGGTTATTGATCTCGAATAAACCCCAGCTGAAGCATTGACTTTGTTTACAGTTTATAGAAGGCGTGAATACAGTCATGTTCGAATATGAGTTTGAGGAATCATCATGGAATGCCTACAGAAAAGTATCATTTTATTTGAGTTGTGGAGGGTAGCTCCATTGTTTCCAACCAACCTGTATATGTACTCGTATTCTAGCCACCATGTGTATGTATTATAGCCACCCTGTGTATGTATTACAGCCACCCTGTGTATGTATTCTTAGCAGGAGATTTCTGTTTTAGGTTTGGTGACACTTCTTTACAAGAACTGTTGAACTCCGACAATGCAAAGATTCTCGTTAACTACTATGAACAATACACAGACCTTATAGAGGATCCAGGTAAGTGCTTATATAACTGAATCGGAGATATTTATTCATTAATTAATGAATTCAAGATACTTGTTATTATACTTTATGTGGGAGATGTCTGAACTGGGCACTAATTAGTTTGCCGGGTTGTTGGACATCTTGATTATTCAAGTTTTATTTTTGGCTTCCTTGTTTTGCGGCCCCCTCCAGGCCCATAGCCAGCTTTTGCTAAGGAGGGGGGGGGGTGTCACTTTTACAAAACATTTAGGGGTCCTTACATATTACAAATTTGGCCAAAAATCACTTGAAAACTTCTCAGAATAGTACTCAGAAACTCCCCAAACCCCCTCTGGCTTTGGACCTCATGGCCCTATCTGATATCCATTTTTCCAGATGGGAATAGTGAAGAGCATGCCCATGCTGCATTCAAAGTGAGTGAACTGGTGGAGAAACTCAAGAACAATGTAAGGATCAAGAGGAACAAAAATGTGGAAATTCTACAGATAGCATCTGAGGTAGGATGTATGAAAATTAAGACAGAACATGATTTATGACAAATTTAGCAAGAATTAAGGTACCGTAAAACCTGTATATCCAAACATCTCTCTTATTTGTACACATATTTATGTGAATACTGTATCTCAGTTCAAATTTGACTCCCATTGACTCACATATTGATTGAATTGATTTTATTGAAGTGGTAAAACAGGCGCAAACAGCGACCTTGTCATCTCATGTGCAAACATTGAAATGCTTGAAATTTGCTTATTTTTCATAACAGGAAGCAGCAATTCAAGGTTTTGTTCTCCCGGGCAATACAATTGAAATGCTTGAAATATTTGAAACTCATCCCAAAGTTTACAGTGTACAGTACAGAGAGAACATGACTTGATGATATGATTTTAAATATATTTATTATACTTTGCAGATATGCCGTAGGTTGAATGGGGTAAGGTTCACCCATTGTAAGAGTGCTAAAGATAGGACTGCAATGGCAGCCACGTTGGAACAGGTCCAGTTGTTACAACGGGAACATGACTTAGCACCTCATATTTTTAATCATGCCCTGAGCTGTATGCGAAGGTATCTAATATGTTTTAAGGTTGTCATGTTTTTGGATAAAAGTTATGAGAAATAATTTGGGTTTTGTTTTATGCTTGCATTTTTTGATCAGTTGAGTAAATGAGTTTTATTTTCAAAAATGCATTACAATGGTACACAACAAGGTTCAATTGCTTTGTTTTGAAGTATTTTGACGAAAAGGATTTTATGCCTGTGTATTACACCTCAAAAATCCTTCATTTTTCAATTCAATTCAATTCTATTTATTTCATAATTCTTATATAATATACACTATAAAAACAAGCCGCTAGACACCCTAGTGGGTATATGTTGCGGTTTAACAGAAATTATTAAAATGACATCTAGACTAAATATAAAAGAAAACACTTATATTATGTTACATGTAGGTATATAAAAATGGTATTAACAATTTATCAAAGGATTATAAAGCTTTTTTGTCAAAATACAATTTAATCTGGTTTGTTACTTTAACTGATGGATATATTGGGCTGAAATTGTTTTGAGAATCCTCCCTGTATGAAACAGACACATAGGTAGATGTCAGAAAGGCTCACAGTTCATTTAAACAAAGTCAGAAACCGGAACATGAGAATTTCACTCTACTATACCTATCCCCTAGAAATGCATAAGATACTATGTTGGTCTAATTGTATTGTTTAGTATATTTTTGAAAATACCTTATTTACATCTAACAGTCATCCGATAAACCATTAATAAGGAATGGACGTATAAAAGCAAATAACATAATCATTACTAATAAGCAAAATGGGTTGCTCATGAACACCAAATGTAAGGTATACAGTAGAGTGAATTTACCAAAGGGACATTAAATGTCTCTAAATTATCACATTTAGCCATACACATGTACAGGGCTATTAAAACATTTCAGTCATCGATTTTGGAGCATCTACTTTTCTGATCTTTTTATAAAAACAGCATATTGAGCATGAGGGTAAAATTACAGTTACATGATTTGAATAATTAATGAATAAAAACAAATAAAGACAACAATTACTGACACAATATTATGACTAAAGACCTTGAAATTATAAAACCTTGTCAGTCATAACATCAGATATGTTTTATGTTTCAAATTCCAGTGAGGGTGTAAGAAGAGAGAATTCCTACAAAAACACAGGGTCAAAGAAATATGCCTTTAATAGCATACAGTTACTGTCTGTTCCTAAGTTATACAGACCCCCAAATGGAACATTCGGCAATACTCAGACATAGATTGAAAAAGTGTCGAACAGGATCAAAGAAATATGCCTTTAATAGCATACAGTTACTGTCTGTTCCTAAGTTATACAGACCTCCAAATGGAACATTCGGCAATACTCAGACTTAGATTGAAAAAGTGTCGAACAGGGTCAAAGAAATATGCCTTTAATAGCATACAGTTACTGTCTGTTCCTAAGTTATACAGACCCCCAAATGGAACATTCGGCAATACTCAGACATAGATTGAAAAATTGCACAGCCTTTCTTGAAAGCTCCTTAACCCTTCAGGCCTTTCATACCTTGCAGTAAAGACTGATCCAGGATATCCAGTATGTCATGCTTTTTATTGGCTCGATCCCATTTTTAGTTCTGGAGCAGAAATTAGACAAACTTATTACTAAATGACTTTTAATTTTTGCTGCTAATTGGTTATACACTGTATTCTTATTTATGCAGTTCAAGAGCAGAAATTGGATTTAACTTATTGCTAATTTTCAAAATACATCTTTTAATTTTGTGTACAAACATAACTACCACCAAAATATGATATCATGAATATAACCAATTCATCCTGGTTCCCTTCATTCATCAGAATGGGTCGATATTTACTTGATAGGTCCCCTATTACATGCAGAAATACAAAGAAATATGAAAATGTTTACTGGGTGTCCATAAAGTAAAGATACAAATTTACTGCAGATTTTAGAATGGCATCATGAAAAATATCCTCATTTCCTGACATCAAATCTTCTAAAATTCTGTATCTTTACTTTATTGTAATCCTGTATCCCCAAAAGGCCTCTCAATACAATATTTGGAAATGTTGTGCAAAAGCGAAAATGAAATGTTCTACAGCTTTCCCCTGCTGTACAAGTCTTTCAGCTCAACAATGAAATCCTGTTTTATACTGGTCAGGAAAGTCAGGATGGGCCACAAACGACCATATTTTTTTTATTTGATTAGAACTCATAAAAAGTAATATCAAAATAAAAAATATGGACGTTTTTGGCACACGCTGTACATTATATGTAACTCTTGAACTGTGTAAATCATGTAAATCTTAAACTGTGATAATGCAAGGTATACTGTAGATGAGACGTTCTTTTCCTGTTTATACTTACCTACTGTACATGATATATTATAGTCTAGCTACAAGCCCTTGTGACCCCCCAACCACTTCAACTCTGTGTGAGAAGGTGTCTAGTCAAGTAGAGGGGAGGGGTCACAGAGGCTTAAAGCTAGACTAGATATATTACAACACACATGTAGATTTAATGACTAAATTCAGTGGAGTTAGCCTATTAAAAACATCACAAATCAGTGAAAATAATAGTACAATAACGTCATTTCTAAGGGCGATATAGTGAAATATTGGACCAAGGGCCGAAGGCCCAAGGTCCAATATTTCACTATATCGCTCGCAGAAATGACGTTATTAGTATTATTACCACCGTTAATGACCAGGACTGAAACAGCAAGAAAATCTTACGCATTGAACGATATCTAATTTCCCGGGGAAAATTGCCGGTCCAGAATATATTCTAGAACGGTCCATATGGACCACCACTATGACGTCACACATTTCTCAGGTCAATACAGTAAAATAAACGCCTTCTAAACTAGCACTAAAACCCCTAGAACTGGCCCGGCAAGGTGGTAATAATAAACTATACTTATTAAGATACTCTGAATCCAATGATGATTTGCGTTATGCACACTTTGGTTGGACCAACTTTGATAGAGCATAATGTCTACATGTACTACTCAAATGAAGGGTATTATGTGCTACTAATTAAGTGTACTACTGTATAAGCACAATAAGTAAAATCTGAGACTAACATAGGCTACTCTAAATATGTTAGTCTCAGGTAAAATGAACAATGTTTTGAAACAGTGGAAAAGATAATTTAGGATATCAACGACTAAATTCCATAGATATAAATTGGACATTTCAGATTGTGTAAATGCATATGATATAGCCTGTAATGTATTTTTCAAAGAATTTAATTGAAATATAAATAATTGTACATCACATGTATTTAAAAATTTGTAATTTATTATGTAGAAATTACATGTAATTAAAATACTAACCTACCTTCCATTTTCAGGATTATTCACAAGGTGCCAATAACATAATAAATAAAAAAAGTAGCATTGAATCAATGCAGTTTTACAAAGGTGGTTTTGGGGTGTCTTGTCATGAGTCACTGAATAATTCAGTCATATTAGAGACGATTACAGTGATAAGTTATTAATAAAAGTAACCAATTATATGATAACAGATCTGTTCATGTATATTTTTTGAACATGCTTGGTCAAGTTAATTTAATTATAAAAATAAAAATTGAAATATTCCAAATGGCATGGCTCGTGAATATGAGCAACATTGAAGGTCATTTTTGGTCACATGCTAAATTATATATTTGTAGAAAATGAATTTACTTAAATGTAGTATGTATTTATGCATGTTATTTATTGAAGTGACTAGGTGTCTGTAATGTTAATTTTAAAAGACAAATTGTCTTTATTTCTGTGCAATTGTACAAACATGGGCGACAAAATAAAAACTAGAAATATGGGTCTTGTGGCTTTACTGGTTTGATGCCACGTTAGCGTTATATGGTTCCATATTATATTTTAACAGTGGAAGGATTTTACTTCTACATTGGATTTAGTGTTTCCTTCATTTTGAATTTGACAATGTGTATTATTAGTTAGTCCCACGTGCTGTCTATCAATCCTCCGAACAGAGGCCACAGTACCTCCTTCTTGGAAGAAGGAAGGAACTTAATGGATGATGTCTGGAACCATGCTTTTGGAGGATGTATTTATAATGATCATTTAGTCATAGAATGGAATTTTGTAACGGAGAAATTGTGAAAATATATAATTGAATTTTTGCATTACTTTCTGCTTTCTGCATATATTTATATCCTTATTTTACCCCTAGGCCAAGGGCTTATTTAGTGCCCGGGCCTTAGTATGAGTACTTAACGAAACGACACGACATCTGGGGCTGTGCAAAAACAGTAGTTTCATTGGTTGATTACTCTGCGCGCAGTCTAGTGATAAACTTTATGAAGTTGAATAAACGTTATGAAGACGAAGCTCTCTTTTAAGAAGTGAAGTCGAACGAATGCAAAGAATATTGGTTGATAGAACAGTATACGATAAAAGGCCAACGCTTAACCATTGCGAACGAGGCACGTATTACGTTCGCCCTTGCTTAGGCTAAGCAAATAAGGAAGTTATTCGCAATTATTACCTTCGTTTTTAGAGATTAAACACACTAATTTATGTGCATGTATGTATGTACATTGTATGAAAGTCCATATGCATTGTGTATTTATTGGCAATAAAAATCACTCATTATTTCTACATTTTCATTTGATTTACTGGCCCAAATTGCCCGCTTGGCAAAATGGAATTATTAAAGGATTAGGTAAAATATGGTAAGTGATTTTGGACATATCTTTCACAATGAGTACTTTCTGGGCATAAAAACTATATTTCCTTTCAAGTGAATCCAGAATTAGTTTGACCTTGAACTTTTATCGGATGACGTCTTTAGACTAGATCTGAGGAAGCAATTATGAAATGCTATCATTCTAGATCAGTAAAGCATTTTCAATGAAGGACCAAATACAATAAATGAGAGGCACATCCTCAAACCATTAACCGAACTTTTCGATAAGTGTTCAACGTTCACAATACAAAATTGCAATTTCCATTTGAGTGTCATGACACTACTTTTATTTAATGTAACTTGTTGATAGTAATCCAACTCTGAGAAATGGAAGAAATACTTTCATACTTTCAAAATCTGAATTGTGGTGCAATTGCTATATACATTGGCTGATGCTATGGTTAGTGTAAGTGGAATTACATTTTGGAATTATTTACATGGGCTGATGCTATGGTTAATCAGGGTTCGTACACACCTGGAAATGTCAGGGAAATTGATTTATGTTTCCAGGTGCTGGAAATATTAGGGAATTTCAAAATTGGGTCAAAAAGGGCCAAAAATGTCAGGGAATTTTGAAACAGTAGATGTGTCAGGGAAATATATGCCAGGGAATTGTGTATCTTTGTTAAAAAAATAATTTTCCAGCAAAATACATTTAAGGCTATCTAATGCAAGTGGAATTACATTTTGGAATCAATTACTTTTACATTAAGGTACTAACCTGGTCATTTATATAGATATTAGCAAACTAAGCATTGTTCTTGTGTCATGATTCTGATTAAATTGCACACCGTTTATTCATGTATGACGGATTAATGTTTTAAATGCTGCAAATATGGCATTAAAATGATCTATTAACAACAGTAAGAACAAACATCAACGGGCGACCGTTTTAGCATTATTTTCACTGTTTGCAAAGTAAATGTACATGAGATCGGGACATAGTATCAAAATGCAAAATGAACATATGAAAACATATAAAGGTGCATCGTTCTTACCGAGTGATTTCTCAGAACAGTTTTACTTGGAAAACTACGAATAAGTCGGTACTATCATTAACTTATCTGATCTTGAATTATTATGAAAATAAAATTTAAAAAATAAAAAGACACAAACTAAGGAAAAGGCAACACGTTATACTAGGTATAGTACTCTTTACATGGTTATCCTTCCAGTCACGGGCTACTAGAGTTTCCACGTATATGGAGTATGACCGGTTCTTAGGCTACGAGTATGACCTGTTTTGGAAAGTCGTGAGAGGCACAGCTGCTTAAAAATGGAAAATAAAGGTTAACTTCTATATTATCCTTTTTGAAATTGTGTTTGTTGAATATAGTTTATGCTGTATTTAATAGTAAATGTAACAAAAAAATGTTAAACATGAGCTATTTTAGCAATGTAACTGTTCATAATGGAATATCAATCAGAAAGTACAGATTTCTCGCCTTAGAGCCAAATCATTAATATCACAGTAGAAAAAAACAAATCCCAAACCTTTTTATGGCTAACCTGAACAAGATCTCCAAATCTCAGTTTATATGATCCCCCGTAGAGTGAGCAAGAGAAGGATTTATCTTTTCCCAGAGGATACGCTTGTGAAATGTCATGGAAGACATTTCACAACCGTATTCTCCAATAATGGAGCACCAGTGACATTCGCATTCTCAAAAATTCAAAGATGTATCATTTTTGGACAGAGCAGGCTAAATTATTTTAAATATTCATGACTAATTCGTAGATCTAGCTATATATTATACATAAGATGTGTCATCCTCTTCGGAGTTGCGTTGTGTTACACAAAAACTGATCAAAGATGCTGGAAACTAGGATTTTACGGCTTCAATCTAATATTAATACGTTTTCTCTTGATTAAGGCCCCTTGTGATATGCCTGGCATTATAAGTATACCAAGTATCATTCATTGACCAAGTAGGATAAAAAGAAAACGTTCGAAAGTGTTCATAAAAAGCAAGTACTCACCTCGTCTGTTTATAGGAACAGAAATACGGTCACACTCGTAAGCTTAGAACCGGTCATACTCAATATACGCGGATACTCTAGTAACCCGTGTTCATATCCTATCTAAAAGGAGCGCAATCATAAGTCCTTGCTCAGTTTTTAGCGCAATAATCATCGGCGTGTGTAGACACTGGGCAGCCTACAGGGTGTCCACAATCCTTGCAATAAATCCACTGTTTATTATATAAGTCATTTAAAAGGACAGCAACGGTGAATTGGTATTTAAAATATAGTTTCGTCGTTAAGGGTCTCATCCTCACACATGAACGAATCCACTGAACGTAGTCTTGCAAATGGGATAAACTGGCAATTCTGGCGATTGGGAAATATGTGAACCAAATCTTTGCGCATGCTTCCGAAGACGTGTGAAGCTTTCCGAAAGCAGGGGACATGCGCATAGGAACACCCCAACGATGTACAACGTACATACTAATAGAAACGAATTTGCCAATACATGAGAGTTGACGTCAGGGGATAAGGTTTTCGTTCATGTCAGGAGGTCTTTAAAACCAGACGCAGGTTAAAGCTAAACACAATACGTTGGGAAGAGCTTCCTTAGTTCACAGTCCTCATCAGCTCTCTCGACATATACTTCTACTTCACACAGGGTCAAAACGTCATCACTTGAATCTGCAGACTTATGAACTACTGCATTACTTATCTTGACGAATCTTCCAACAGGGGCCCGTGGGAATGATATCGTTGTCGGGTTGCTTAATGGCGTCCCAGCGTGGAAATATGCTCTAGACCAAGATGTGCTATCGGCGTTTGATCCATCGAATTCACAGTCGACTTCGATTGCGAAATCATGAAGTCTGTAACCTTTCAAAGTAAATACGAAACCACATTTCAATAGTAATAAGCACATTTGCGAATCAGAATTTATTCAAAATTAATACCATTGTATTTTAAAGAGCCAATGTCCCAATGAACGCATGGGTTCAGTTCTAGACTTTCATGACCAATTCATGTCCGCACGTGCACATTCCAACGAAACAAAACCAAAGCAAACAAAGTGTCTCATATCAAAAATAAAGTCCCATGGATTTAATAAGATACTGGTATCGATTCTAGACTTTCATGAAAAAATTAGATTAAAGATCTAATAGCAAAGGTTTTGCAAAAATAAATCAATGTAGTATAAAACAAATGTATGTATTATGAAGAAATAAATATATTATGAAAAAAATAGATATGTGTTTGTAATATTGGTATAAACTTAAGATTAAAAAGTGTCACTATCTCTTTCATTTTTCAACAAATATAGGCTCACGTGACATGTGACGCGGGGCAGTCAATTTTGATCTATCGTAGACCATATCAGTATCAAATTACTGATATTTCAACCTCGTCTTGCGAGGCCATTTTGATTTGAAACATCTTGAATTTGGTGTCAAAATGAAGCTGGTCACGCCCACTTTCAGAGTTATCAATGAATCATTTACTACGACTACTATATTCATTTAGGAGGCGTGTAAAGTTAACCAATCAGAAAGACAATTGTTCCATATATGGCAGTTCATTAACATATTCAGTGTTTACTACTGCTTTTCACGTCATGACAACACGAGTAGTAACCAATCAAGATGCCGTATTTTATCACGTGAGTTCAGAGTGACACGCACGCGACATGTTGTCTGGGGTGATCGCGATGTTGAACAATTTCTTCTCGGAATTTGTCCAGAGAAATCAGCGATTCTAAATTAAGGTAGGTCTAAGGATCTGCCATTTTTTCCTGTACAAGTTATAACTTATCTCTATCGAATCCTAAAGTTTTGGAAGAAGATATGAAGCGTAGGTTTAAAAACGAAGCGATTAATTTGACGATCTGATTTTGCAATTTGCAATGGCCAATTTACTGCAAGTCCAGTGCATGTATTTGACAAGAGATAGCGCCAAGTCTGGTATCTAAATGCTTGTTAAGCCACTCAAAAACAAGATCCATATCTTCTAAATTTGATAACTTTGCAGAAAACCTGTTTTCATAATCTGTTTTCCGCGTCTAGATTCAAACTGAGTATGATAATAGGATCGCTGGAATCTTCAGTCAATGGCAACGGGTCTTCATTCCAGAACTCACATTTTTAGTTGATTCTCCGTCATAGTTCTTGTTTAAAGTCCCCATATCTGCTCTCTTACTGCCATACTTGCACACATTTCCCCTCCTTAAATTGTCTTCATTCAAATTACACCCTCTCGCCGATTTATATAGTCATTTCCCAGAACCCGGGAATCAGAATCGCTGATGTTTGCCATATTGAACATATTATATGTACTGTAATATCTGTACATTGACTGCTACGCGTTATGGTCACGTGACTAGCGCGATACAGGAAAAATTGGGAATTTCGAAACAACAATTTTTGGGCACTTTTATTGCAAATTTCAGGTATTTATAAAGTGTTTGTGGTATAAAATATAATCCACAGACATAAATGAACATCCAAACTACATATTTCATTAAGTTTTGGAGCCTTTTTTGCTCTTAAATCAACATCTTTAAACAATCAACCGGTTTGGCTTGAAACGTGTAGACAAGACTGCATACAAGATTTTTATAGTATAAAAAACATACTTATTTTCAGCCACTTTTTGGGGGACAGCGGGGCAAGAGGGGTCCGCCAAGAGATATTTATCAAAATGTCTCTTGGCGAACTGATTTTGGTCATTCTTGCATGTACTTTAAGGCCGATATTTTAACATTTCGACAAAAAAACTGTACTCTATCGAAAGGTGCAATACTGCTCAACCAGTATCTTGTTAAATCCATGGGGCTTTGTTTTTGATATGATACACTTTGTTTGCTTTGGTCTTGTCTCGTTGGAATGCCATGCCCTACTTCAGTATTTACGTTTAGTGGTTTAGAAGTTAGCCTGTCTAGTTCTATGAATGCTCCAATGTATATTTTTAATTTTCGGCAGAATAAGCATAATATATTCATTATAAAGGATTGGTATCAAAATCGTGAACTAAATTCAACATTGTTTTTCTCTTAAAGGGTGACGCATATCGTTTAGCAAATCGAACGCTCGTTTCTGGTGTTGCTCACCGTTTAGTATAAAAGGCCCGATCCCGGAATAATAATCAAGGGTTCACAGGTTCGAGGTCGTTGTGTCAACACCTCTAACTGTTATATAGCATAAGTATATTATAGATCGTCACACATTTATAAAAGGGTGATTTTTATTTTGACAAATCAATTCCACATTTATGGGTGACGTTTCAGGATCATCTATTTGTGTATAATAAGGAAAAATTGGCATCTAAATTTCCCCATAACGTAATAGCACACAGCTTGGCATATGAAATATCCTACAAATGAAACAAAGCAAGACAAACCGGTTTCTAATACAAGGATTTATATTGGCTGTTGTACATGTATTCTTTGAACGCAATCACTCTTTGGATAACGTTTTCAAAATCATCATAAACGGATTACTTTATCTCAAAGACAATTTCAATAAACTGGATTTTACAGAACTCCCCTTATTTCTTAAAAATGGACTGATCCAGTTGATTCGCCTGGAGCCGCCATATTGTTTTTATACGGGATGCTAATCGGAACCCTTTAAACCAATTATTGAAAACATTCTGTAATAACACGGTCCTTTTTGTAATGGCCGCTGATTGACAACAATTTAATGGGAAAATTATTTACATACATTTGATATAACTGCTTTTGTTAACATTTTTTTAGTGCAATTGTTTTTTGTTCCTTTCTACCAATTCTTGAATATGAAATAAAATAACTTTCTGAACCTTGTTGGAACAAAATAGCATAAACAACTTTTTCTTAGATCTCTCAATAGTATAGTTATATAAAGGAAAGTTTGGTTCATTTAACCAAACTTTCAAAAAATTAAAACAACACCCCCCAAAAAAAATATCAAAATTAAAGTAAAGCTTTTATTTCATTTACAAGATACTTTTTAGGCGAGTCAACTGGATCAGTCCATTTTTAAGAAATAAAGGGAGTTTTGAAAAATCCAATTTATTGAAATTGTCTTGGAGATTAAGTATAATGATTCTGAAAACTTAATTCAGAGAGTGATTGTTCAAAGAATGCATGATCAACAGCCAATATAAATACTTGTATTAGAACTGCTTTGTTTCATTTGGAGGATATTTCATATGCCAAGCTGTGTACTAATACGTTACTGGGAAAGAATAGGTATCGAGATGGTGAACTGAATTGAACAATGTTTTTCTCTTAAACCAATTATTGAAATCATTCTGTAAAAACATGATCCTTTGTTGTCTGATTGGCAACAATTTAATGCAGATAATACATATTTCATATAACTGTTTTTGTTAACAATTTTTGTTTTTTTAATGCAATTGTTTTTTCCTTTCTACCAATTCTTGAGAATGAAATAAACTTTGTTGGAACAAATTAGCATATACATTTTCTTAGACTTAGTTATAAATGTACGAAGGAAATTTTGGTTGATTTTACAAAAAGTATGCAAAGACTTAAAACAAAACCCCCAAAAATAGATAAAAATTAAGATAAAACTTTTATTTCATTAACAAGATACTTTTTTTAAATCAACCAAACTTTGCTTTGTACAATTACAATATTAAAGATTCTCGCAATCTTTATCCAATCAGCGTTTGCGATGTGTACCGGCTCACGTATAAAAGGCGAATCCAACTCAAATCCATGCAGGGGTGTATGAGGTACTCGAATAAGAAAGAGCTCGTGAAATCTGAATTTATATGCACATGGTCAATGTTTACACATATTTGGAGTTATTGAAGAAAATGTGATATGGGTGTGGTTCCGAATTTGAAGTCATTGCTGGAAAATATGATTTTAATACGTGAAATTATATCTATAAATACAGCACTAAAAATAACAGTACACATGAAGTACATGTATGATTGTGTCCAAAAATGTTTGAAACCCTTACGGAAAATTCTGTCTGCATTTTGTCACCATTGCTCTTTCTTCCCGCATTCTAGTGCTGTTTGAATGAATATATTTATTAATGTATTTCTAACTAAAATATATCACTTTTTTTATAAACCACAAACATTTAGATCATAAAAAAATTTATTCAATACTTGAGTGAGCACGATATGCAAGGGTTACTAAGTTGACACAGTAAATGACCACTGATATTAGAGAGGTTAAGCTACACGTATAGATGCAAACCGTGAACCTGAACGCGTAAGTCCACGCTCAAGTACACGTTTAAGAAAAAATTTGTTAAGCTACACGTCTGAAACCATGTCAGTGGACGTGGAGCTATATTTATATGGTGACTGTGTCTAAAGGTCATGTCTTTATGGTGTAATGGATAGCACTACCAACTCGTGTTCGTTAGTTCGAATCTACAGTAGTCGCATCAAAACATTTTGTTTTTTTTATTTTTGCTGTATTTAATATTCAATGCGCCCTCCATTACGATCTTCCCATGATCAAAAATGAATTCATCTAATTTTTAAAAATGAATATACTGTTTTTATTATTACATTTTTATGTACACTAGTATCGTGTTGACCTATATTCAGCACTGCATTGATGAATGGGCCACTTATTAGGGCCAATATTCAATCATAAAGTTTACAGGGGTAGAGATGCCAAACCAGGAAGTCTTTTTGTGTCTGTCAAAATCCATTTGCATCCTACACATCCCTACATCTTATCCAAATATGTTATTAATTAATGAAACATAACAGTATAATCTTTGGATTTACAAAGTTTTATGGCATTTCAAAAGTGTAAAAGTTGCTTTTGAAGCATTTTTCTATAGCCATTTTCAAATCAAATGTAGTGATAGGGCAATCGTAGGCCCTGGTTGTCATTTCATTTCGTTTAATATACCTATTGTACTAAGCCCCGGGTATCAAATTGGCCCTGCCTGATGAGATTGTACGGAATGTACAAACGATCACATTTGAAGTTGTCATTTACCCATTAAAATGTATTCTTATTTCCAATCAAGGATTTGGGTTTACCAATATAACAAGCAAGATTGTCTGTATCAAATATGGGCTCCAGGGCCATCCTAGAACATAGCTAAAATCAATCACGTAATGAACGACGTATAATCACTCATCTACACGTAAAAACCTGTAACTTTCACGCTTACCTGTAGAAAGTAGACTAAACTCATTTTCCTGGGCGCGCATAGAAGTACACGTTCATGCTTTGTTGAATACGCGTCTGTAAATTGCACGAATATGATAATCTCATGTAAAAACCTGTAAACTTCACGCTGGCCCACAGGAAATAAACAAATCCGACGTCATTTATCTGCGCGCGCATTGAAGTTCACGTTCAAGTTTTGTTAAATACGTGTAGCTTAACCTCTCTACTGTGTTAGTCCATGCACACAGCGTATTCTGCTAATACACAACACCCCTCACTTTCATAGTGAAGTGACTAATTGGTTTATGTTTACGTTTTAATGTGTTTTGTGTTCCTTGTTACAGCAAGGGGGGCCAGTAAAGTAGACTAACATGTTTGCATGGCAAGTTTTGATCGAATATGTGAGACTGAGACCTAAACACGTTGTGTTTATGTCGTTTGTTCCAATGAGGTTCGGATAGATGTGTCATCTCATTCCAAACATATGATTCCAAGAACAAAAGAACAATTTGCAGAATTATTTGAAGACTGGTTGAAGAGAAACATGTGTTCAATTCAGTTCAAAATTTTATTTTTCAAAACAAAACATGTTATAAAATACAGAATCCATTTAATATTAATTTTTTGTATCATATTAGATGCTTTTTAAACTTGCTCTCAAGAGGTGAATTATATTCTTGCGTATCATATACATAAATCTCACTTACTAACTCTATGAATACGATTCCAAATGACAATCTGGACTAATTTATATGACTTTTCCAAATCAACGATCCACCATGGTTCCACGTCATTTGATGCTGTATGCGTGCACGATCCTTCTAAATAATCCCCGTCTGTATTACCATCTACGGCGTTGCTAGACTTACCTCTTCGAAAGTCGAGATAGATGCTGGATTGATACGTTGTCTTGTTCACCGCTATATTTGTGAAATTTAGCGTTTTTGAATGGCCTGAAAGAATGCCAAAAGTTTTAAAAATACAAATAGAATCACGTAATAATTAACATATCCACTCGTATTAGTTTAATTTTTGAACAGATTAATTGTAAGTTGTTATAACACTTGAAATTGTATTTTCAAAAAATGCTAATTGGCAATAACAAGTATACTAGTAGCCAGGACAGAACAAGTTACGGGGTGATCTTGATCATATTCATAGTATACAATCCTACCAAAGCAGGCCCGTAGCCAGGGGGGGGGGGGCAAAACATCTTGCAAAATCATGCAGTTTTTCACCATTCTGAGCACTTTTTAAGTGATTTTGGCCATTTTTGGACCAAAATTATCACAAGTGACCCCCTGGAATTTTCTAAAAAGCGAACCCCCTTAGCAAAGTGACCTGCAAAGTGTCTGCTGAATACTTAAGTCACAACACATGAAACACATCTCACCTGATTGAATACGACCAAATCTCCATCCAGATGAATTGCCAAGTGTCATACAATCTACGGCTTCAAATAGCTCACATCTGGAGGAATCGCCGTGGTAGTTAAATCCTTCACATGTTTTGGCGTGCGCGCACATCAGTAGACAATGGTTCAGCGTGCATATGTTCAGAATGGTCTCAATCGGAGTGTCGAATAGTTGAAAATCAATTTTTGGTTTGGCGAAAATCCCCGTTGTCCACTGGTTGCAGGTTATAATCTTAACACAGATTCCGAGGAACACGATAACTGCGGATACTAATTTAGATGTATTCATTCTTTTTGTTTATGTATATCTGTAAGTCCACTTAACACTTTTCTGCTGTTTTAAACAGTCTCGACGAGGTAAGATACAACGAAGTCAGTTCATGAACAAGTTTTTTTCAAAATAACGCGCTGTCTATGTGAGCGAGGACCTTCGTGTGAGAAACAATAGTATGATGCGCGTCATGTATACCATATACGCCTTTTCAACGTCATGACGCTGTCAGATCGATACGTTTTAGAATTGTATGCGTTTCGAACAATATATCATATAATCAATGAGGTAAAATAGCTAATCATCAAGGTTGTCCTTCATGAAGGATGAGGGGGTAAGGTTTTGAATGCATTGTGTAAAAGTAGAGAGAGGTATATACATTTGCCTTCTATCGCAAAGTTAAAAAATCGTTAAAGACTAAACAATTAGTGCAGAGGCGTATCCAACGATCATGTATCTAGTGTCAAAATGTATCGAAGCCTGGATATTTACATCAAGGCTAACATCTATTCTGATTATCTATAAAAGAAACCATCTTGAATTCGCCACTTTGTTTTGTGTGCTATGTCATTTGACCAATCGTCGACGAGGGTTATATTTCTATCATTTTGTTTGGGTCATCTTCAAATTCGTTGATCGAAGTACTATAGCACCATCTAAATACGAATATAAACTTTAAAATGACTTCTGTACATCTTTCTACAACGTTGTGATATCTGTGTTTTTCCTTAAGATCACTGGGCAATTTTTATAATGACCCGGTCTACCTGTAAATAAGTGATTTTTATCTAATGGAAAGCTGAACTCCAAATCATTTTAATTAAATTGCGGCCGGCAAAAAAGTTTGTGTGGATTTTGAAGCACTAGGCGAACAATATTCTCAGGTTCTCACTAGTCTAACTAATAAATCATTCAATCACAACTGATTGTGTATTGAGCCTCATATACAAAGTATAAAAAAGAAATCAAAATGAACTATTAATAATATTTTGTTCTTTTTAGTGATACCTGGGAAAAACCTTATCAAAATATTACGCAATTCACTAGCGCCGCGGGCACACAAAAATACAATCTCAATTTTGATTTTAATAAGTTGAATTCATCCTGCACGCGCGACTTATTGGTATGAAAGATGGTTTTATTTATGTTTGTTGATGAGTAGTGAAATGAGAGAATACAATATTAAATATTACCTAAGTATATGTTATACAGTGCACAGGGAACGGATTATAAGAATTTGTATCAGTGTTTTCTTCAAGTCTGAATTCTACAATGTGAAATATTACAATGTGTTTTGATTTAGTCCAATAGTGAATTTTGTAATGAAGAAATGAAATGCAAAAACAGATTGAAATGTTATGACTTTTACTTATAGTTATATTCAATTTACCACTTGCCTGCAATTAGTAACGAGAAAACTCATCTTGATTCACAAGGTTTCGATTAGACCCAGTGGAAAGCGACGATGAAGAATACTTGTGTATGTATTTCTCCATTTATTTCAATGGCGCCATATTGGATTCTGGCCCAAGGTGATGCCAGTGCATTCTATCGGTCAAGTGAAGAACTAAACCCCAGGGAATTTAGAAACTATACTATCGTGCAATGCTCAGTGATATTCTACATATTTATTGGCAATTAAAAAGCATTCATTATTTCTACATTTTTCATTTAATTTCAATGCAAAATCATTTAAGCAGACTGTGACTTCGAGGAATTTAGGCCAAGATATCCACATAATTTTCAAATTAACGCCTGCTAAATTGATTGGTTTTTATAGCAATGAACCAGAAATATATATGATATATGTTATCTTAGAAATAAACATTATATGTTCGAATCCAAGTTCCCTAAGCGGCCTAAGCCTCGAAAAGTCACATTATATCTCACGATTAGATAATACGTCTAACTTATTTATTTACTAAATCAGGTTTTTTTGTACATCAGAAGCATGTGGATTTAGGTAACATTATACATGTTATATAGTAGGGTTATGTACTGGGAGGTTTTGGATATAGGCTATATCCCGAGGAGTATATTTATATCTACCCGAGGGACCGAAGGGGCCAAGGGAGATATAGATATTTCCCAAGGGATATACCCTATATCCAAAACCGACCGTACATAACTAGTACTGGTGTATCTCATACTTGAGTGGGTTTGGGGTAGATATAACCTTTTCCATCTTTTTCAAATTACAAAATAGGCCTATAGTAAAAGCACATTTTCGTAATATTCCTTTAGTTCAGTACAATATGAAATTGTAACATTTAAACTTTTAAAAAAATTTTAAACTTTTAAACTTTAAAACTTAAACATTTAATTTTTTTTGAATTTATACTTTTTTAAACTTTTGAAAAATTCCTAGGAGCGGGATGGATATGTTATATCTGCCCGCATTTGAACTGGGGCGGGACATATACAATATATCCCGCCCGCCCCTCACACAGATATGACATATATTCCCAGGTGATATCTACACCAAACCCACTCAAGTATGAGATACACATATATACTGGTATAATATATCAACAATAAAACACTCTATTTTCAAACCTGGTCCCTTGATAATAATCTTTGAAAACATTACATTACTAAAGTAATATTACTCAACAGACTAATCGACTTTTTCAATTTAAGATAAGCAGTTTATATAAAAATCTACACCTTGATGTGTTTTTTACATGTTATACAGTTATGTACACAAACTGATCATAGTTGCTTACATATAGTTGTATAGTTGTGTCACTATACATAGTTTTATACTGTTTTAACCTTGACTTAAATCATTGATAGAACAAGGTTATATTTTATGAACTGCCACCTTCTAAAAAGATGGTAAAAGACGGTAAAGAATTGCATTATATTAAATATATTAATAGAACATACGAGCAAGGAATATAGCAATGATAATCAACCATGCCTTTAAGTTCATTACGGAAATTCTTTCCTTTACACAAACATATTCTACATAATGTTGATAACATAATTCAATATTTGTTTTATAATTAATTGTTTAGAGCAAATGTCAGTTTCTCAGATTTATTCACTATCAATTATATATAAGGCTCAATCCACTGGGCTCAGGATTTCTAGATACTAATAAATACATTATTTTGTAGTTCCAAACGTTCCCCATGCTTTAACTTCACTTCTGGTCCATAGAAATGGACTGGAAGCGGGGGGGGGGGGCAATGTTTGCTGTTATATAACCAATTATTAGTATCTAGGAATAATGACCCTGATGGAGTTTATACTATACACAATGAGTTAGTTATAATTTATGGAATTTCCTAGTTTTTAATAGTTCAGGATCTAGTTGGGACGATTACAACTGGAATCTTGGTGTGGTGTACAACGTAATCTGAGACACTTCCCAAAATGGTTCGGCGAATTTTGCCAAGACCTCTGCTACCCATAACAATCATAGTTGCTCCTTCGTCCTCAGCTATCTTGATTATGTGCTCTCCTGGGGAGCCTTTGTTGGGCTGGGATACAACCTTGTAGTTCACCTGAAAATAAATGTGAGAATGCCATAAAAGTCAGGTTTTGGAAATCACCAACAGGGCATCCTATAGCTACAACCGCAGGGGTCAAAGATTTTTCTCTTTTAGGGAAGAAAATTGTTCCTGGACCATGTACCAATTGTTCACAAATATAGAGTATACAAAGCTTAAATTGTTTGGAATAAAATTACAACATTCCTTGATGGTACGTGTGTAAAATGTGAATAAAACACTTGGCCGACACTTGAAGAAGAAATCGTGGTGTGTTGAACTTTAACTTCGCTGTACACATGGACCTAACCGGTGTCCGGTATACAGACTTTGCTACACGAAAACAAGCGGTGCAGATGTCATGTGCGCAATGTGCGGATATTAACGGTTATTTTTGAATTTGAATTTCTGATATATCGTCACTTCTCGGATATCTGTAGATAAATGGAAAATGATTGAAGAGTTACAATTGAATCCATTAATCTTAGTTAATTATCATAGTGTACAGTTCTTTTTCTTACCTTCTTCTGGATGACCTTTTGTGTATAGCTTGCCTCGAGGTCTTGTTGGGCCTTGTTCTGGTCCTGCATGATCTTTGTCCATTCATCATGGGGAACGGCAAGCCCCTCTAAAATAATAAGGACAATTTAATCCCCTTGTAATCTATTTTGAAGGTCGGAACAGGGTTAATGACTAAGCTATGGAATACTACAATTTACAGGGTGGGCCAAAAAATTGGAACATTTTTTCATCCATTGTAACTTTTTTGTTAGTCACGTATTATCTTCAATACTTTAGGAAACTGAAACACAAATAATTGTCAACATTTTAACATTTTTACAAATAATCATTTAAGAAAATTAATTAAACCGAAAAATGTTCAATCCCGTACATATTGGCATTTAGTCCTTTCCCCAATAGGTAACACGTTTGTCCAAATTCGTTGCCAAGAGTGAAAAGTGATTACCATTGACAGTCAGACTGTTGAGTGTTTTGATCCCTTGATTGTATCCAGTGTATAAAATAGCATATTGTGGGGGGGGGGGGGCGTGTAATTTCCTTTCTCAATACAACGATCTCCCTAAATATTAATTCACACGAGCGAAACTGTTGAAATCAGCAAGTCAAGTAATATGATAATTACTTGGTGACATCTTTGTTTTTTTTACTTATTTTTGCTGCCATCTTTCAAATGAAGTATTTTTTTAATTTGATTCACATTTCTCTGTATTTGACATAGACTTCGACTTCAATATACCCGAGGGAAAAATGAGGAGAAAATGATGGAATGAGGCACGATTGCACTGAACGAAATTTTAGGAGATTGTCTTACCTCTAAATGTGAATGCCGGGAGGGAGGCCTGTTCAGGACTGTGTGCAATGATCACAAGGTTGTCATCTTTGTGGATATTGGCAAAATAAACTGGAAATATAAAATATATGTCTCAGTCGCAAAAGTTTATCATTTTAAATCTGTAGTTCAAATGATTGATACACACATAGCTTAATGGGCGTTTGTGTTTTCATTGTTTAGTATGATGAAATGTTTCATTGCTAAAATATCAGCTTTACTTGAAATAGCTTTAAAATTAGTATCGTGTTGCTAAATAAATGTATGAATTTATGTACTTAATGGATGGAATAAATAAATGGATACTAAAATTATCCCAAAATTAGCGAAAGTAGAGGAAATATCCCAGAGTTCATAGGTGAACCTATCTCTAACTAAAGATGAACCTCTCGATGTTTTTCCTATTTCGAGATAGGTTCTATGAAATCTGGGGTATTTCCCCCATATTGCTTACAGTCGAGTGCTTGCTCTGCCGTCTGGCTGGCATCTACTGCTATCAATACTTTTCTTGACATATTGCTTCTGAAAATACAGTGAACATATGTCTGTCAGTTACAGTAAAACCTGTCTAATCCGAACGCTACACGGACCAGCCACATAATATGTTCGGATTAGTATGTGTTAAGATTTCATGGTTCTCTTAAAACGTGAGTTATGGGAAATAACAAAAATTGGGAACGACAATGAGTGTCCACAAAGGGCAACGAATGTGCAAGAGCCAACGGGAACATACCAAAAATGATTACGGAACATAGCAATAAAAGACGAATCTTATGGAAAACAACCCCAAACTATCCCAAACTATAATCCTACATGAAAATAAATTTTATATATACTGGAGATGTTCAAATTGGAGAGATTTTCGGATATATTGGTTTCACTGTAATATGTTCGGAGTTTTGAGCAAGAAATAACCACTCAACAGGCATGATCATTTAATTCAAGTAATCTTCGTTGTATTCCAAAAGCTAGTAAATCACGTAGATACACAAGGCAATAAACAAAACTGCTAGATATTGTGTTTTGTCTATTCCACAACAAAAAGGTGAGACCTTTATTGGCACATATTATTCAACAACCTAATTGGCAACCGATAGCGAGTTACCCAAGATCTAAATGTTGAATAACTTCTGTTGTAGACAATATATCACTTCACTACTTTTACAACATTAAGAAATTACAACTTAATCTAAACTTCATCTTCGTTCACAATTTTGTAATAATTGCTAGTAGCTTAGTACCACGATATACAGGTTGTTCAAAAACCATGACATGTCTATAGTGCGGTCAGATTTTTGGTATTGGGTACCTTAACTAAACCTTCTAAATGAAAAGTTCTCATCACCAAAAAAACAAAAAATAATCATTGGGACTTGAGAATAAATTATTCTATGGATGAACGAAATGTAATAGCATGACATTGCTTAAACAGACTAGCTATAAAAGCTATTGATACCGAATATTATCATTCAAGTCTCTAGCCACCATCGAAGATAGAAGATCGGGAAATGAGAATAGTTCTGCTTCATTAGGATTTGAAATGGCTTTTGACATGAGATGACTTGGTGATGAGTAGTCATGGCGTTCTGTCATGTCTGGTTATGTCAATTAGTCAATGTGCTTATTAGTATAACAAGTTTGATTAATATAGCGTAAGTCCATTCTGATTTAGCAGTCTCTTTAAAATCTAATGTCTGTACTACAAGGGATAGTACAGGCTGTGAATCTCACAATTACAGGTCGAAGTTAGAAATGCCATTTACCGTCACAGATCGTAGCCTTTAGGCCTCCCCTTGGTCAAAAAGAATCTTTCAAAAGCATGCAGTTTTCACCATTCTGTACAATTTCCAAGTGATTTCGAGCCAAAGTTGTCAAATGTGAACCTCCCTGTTTTTTGGAAAAGTGATCCACCCCCCCCCGTAAGCTGGGTATGGGCCTGGAGTCTTCTATGTTTTTATACTCTCAATGAATTTTGAGCAACTCTAAAAATACATGAACACACATTATTCATGTACCTCTTGCGACACTCAAATCAAATCAAATGTTAGATTAGTGTTTTCAAAATGATTTAAGTGGGTGAACGACTGATCGAATTAGTTTAGCTTTACAAATAATGTAAATCTAATTGTTTATTTTAAGGTTAACATTTACTTAAAGATAAAGAGTTCTAAAAATATCTAGACACTTGTACTTTAACGGGTTGGTTAATTACTCTCCAGTAGTTGCATATGACACTCAAGATCAATTAAAGGAGGGGATTTTGTAGCCAATGTGTTCTAAACTTTATACGGGGCCTTTAAAAATAGCAATTTTGTAGCCAACGTGGTTTAAACTTTATATGGGGCCTTTAAAGGTAGGAATTTAGTAGCTAACGTGGTTTAAACTTGATATGGGACCTTTAAAGATAGCAATTGATAGTTTTACATTAGAGGTGAAACCCATGTTTATATGACAACGGCCAGATGCCGACTATTATGTTACAGGCAACGTTTGTTGGTATTTTAGCCAAAATTAATATTCCGGTTTTAAAGAATTATGTTGAGATTGAAAACCGCAAATTTGCTCATTGGTTCAAAAACGGTGTCTATACGTATTTTTCACCAAGAAATATCTGAGTATCTAGAATGGAAAATATTCGATTTAATATAACAGGTTGCATCCCTTTAAGATCTACTCAAGCCAAGTCACCAAAGGCCTCGGTGTATCATTGATTGAGTGGAACCAGTGGCAATGACGAAGTATATATTTGGAGAGTGTTTGTTGATAATGATTACAACAATCTTGAAATACTTCTATTAATGTACAAATCATTGATAAACATTAAATAAACACAGTGCACCTTTCCTAAATGCGTTTAATTAACGCAACCTGCCTAAACCAGTGTTGGATTGACCTACAAGGTCGAATAACCCTTGAAGCTATTTAATGTGTTTGTTTACAAAAACAACTCAACGGAAAAAATCATATCAAATTTAAATATGTGATATTAATAAATCTGAAATGAACAGATGAGGGGTTATTGATTTTATATGTTTATCTTATCATATTAGCGAAAGTATCATAGGTCAAGATATATAAATCTAATTGATGGATTTCATACGTAGTTGTGTTCTATTTATAAATTGAGTCAACCGTTTGCCAAACTGTCTAAAGGACATTTTCTTACTTTCGAACCAACCGAGCCAAGACAAGGTGAACCGATGTAACCCATGTTACCCAACATTAATTCATAAAAAGAGTTCACTACTCATCAGTTGAGGCCCTGAGTAAGATATGAATGTTTAAAAGCATGTAGCCAAGTTAGACTGTTATATCTATGTAGTTTTCTTTGTGTATTGAAATATTTAATAAGATTTGAATACTCAGTCTTGACAAGACTAAAGCTTATGAAGATGGATGGATGGATGATAACTACACAAGAAACGTGATTTTAAAATAATTTCTGTTTTTCCAGGGCCTCAGATCATCAACGAGAGTAATCAAAGGCATTACCCTTTTCAAGTTCCATTCCTGTTCTTTTAGCGATGGATTCAAGTCAACGTTTCGAATGGTATCCTTTGTATTCGCAGTTACCGACAATGGACTAGGAAGGTGCGACAGATCGGCTGGGGTTGGAGAGGCGGGGAGGGGGGGGGGGGGGTAAACGGTTATTTTTTAATTTATCACAATGGTTGCGTTTAAAATGTAAACGTTTTGTGTCTTTAAAATCTATGATACCCTGGAATGTTTCGAGCTCCCTATTTTTATAGAATTTTAGACAAAATGAGACTTTTTAATAATTTAGACTTTTCCTTATTATTGATTTTTGATAACCAACCAGGTCGGTTTTTCTCGCTGCAGCCCTAGCAAAATTAAACAGATTTCTTAGTCACCAGGGATATAATTTTATGAATCCACTACATGATATTGACTATTGATACCCACGAGTTGTGAATTGCACGTCATTTGAATCATTCTAGTCTTGCTTCAGTTCTCTATCTCTCTATTTTCTTCATGGTGTGTAATGTGAGGCGGTCACAAGTGGTTGAAGCTAGACATGAATCTTTCCTTTTGTAGGAACACTATTCAAAAAGTGCATGTTCCAAAGAGAAGTTAAAACGAGCAAGAAACGACGTCAGATACTGTACATCGCGGCATTTTACAGCATTTTTACATGCGTACTTACTTTTAAAACCGCAATATCTCGACAGCAAAATCATATTTTTCTACAACTTTTCGTCATCAGTTGAACACGCATGTCCACGAAATATTTTGCCTATCAGAATTCCAAATAACTGATTTGGGACTTTTTAAATGAGAATCACGCAAGCCATATTATGCGACTTTCTATGCTAAAACCGGGTGTGGACTGTAACATTTTGAAGAAAAATGATTTTAATTTTAAACGAAAAATGAAGATAACTTTTTCATTTCTTAACGGATCTTTCTCAAATTTTCACAATATTTAAATTCACCATTTTGGAAAAGACAAACAGATTCTGTGTGATGACGTCATAATATAACAATGCTAACTTAACGCTTATATTTATGCAAAAAAAGTGTGGACAGGCAGAATTTCGTACCAACAAGATATATATTTTGATCAATTAAACATTAAATCGTTTGAAAGGTGAATTATTCTTTTTTGATTCCTGAAAGGCATATCATATTCTATATTTTTATCAAAAAACTATATCATTTCGATTAAAATTCAGTCTGTAAGAAGTATAAATTGAAAGAAATATGAAGTGAAGCCATGTGAAAAATTCAGAAAATTACGTTCATTTTTTGAGTTCAAATATTTGTAATTAAGGGATAAACATTCAAAACTTTCCAATGTTTCAGCATGTTCTTTTAAATATACCCCTTACTACATACAATTAATTTCATTTAATTTGAACCAGTATATATTGAGATAGACATCATTTTATCACCGCAACTCCAAGTGAAGCCTTTACAAAATAAGACGTTACGCCGTTAGCGTATTATATGTTCTCCTTTATTATTCATTGCTTTAAATAAATAAAACTAAATATTCGAGTTAAAATAAATTACAAATAATGCATTTAACAATCCCTAATATCTTCCCGTCTGTGTATATCAGTTGAATATGACAAGGGGCACTGTGAAAGAGTCTAGAAAGACGGTGCGACAACGAGAGCGCAGGGCCGAAAAGCGCGACAAAGAAGAAAACGGGTAGGGTTTGTGTGACCGGGGGCAAGGTCGACGTGGGTTTATATTAGCAAAATAAGCACAAACGCAACAGTATATATGTTTATCAGTCAAATGGGTATATTCATTTCAATCACATCACAACAACGGGGAGTTGGAGTTCCCTGAAAGTACAAAAGGTACCATAATGTGTATCAACTGTAATACACGCAATACATATAAGCTACAATGGTACCAAAATATGTGTGAACTATAATACTCATACTACAAACTAACATTGTTCAGATGCTTTGAAGCTATAACCTTACATTATTCACTATTTAAAATACATGCAACTGGCATATAAAATACATCAACATACCCTCGTGGACTATTATACTAAGCGAGTCAGCGACTGAAGGTTGTCACAATATTGTGGGTCACTCAGTACTAGAAATATAACAAATGCCAAAATAGGAAAATGTAATGTTTGCCACTAAAGCAAATAACAAAATTACCAGATATCCTATTCACTAATACCACATAGACAAAATGTCCCATTAGAGTAAACATGAAGCCTAAAAGTATTTGAGCTCTTGCGAATATGACATTGACATCTTGAATTTACATCACATCCAATTATTACAAACTTACAAGTTTACTAAGTAAGATAAGGCTATGATAAAAAACTTACTAATGGTCCCTAGGGGATGAGGTTATGAGCCCACTGGCTAAGCATGGTACAGTAGATAACGTGTCACTCTACAATCAATAGAAACCAAAATGTACAGCCATGAAAGCTGGACACAAATTGGGCGTGACACATGGACTAAATATTACAAACAGGTTTACATTGAAGATGAAGCTAACAATTATTACTTCTCAACTAGTGTTTATAATATGGTCATTATAGTTGAAATAAGTAAGAAATGTATGCTATAAAATATTACAAAGTGGGAGACTTTGGACCATGACATTACAAAAATGTAAAAAATAGTACAATATTTACCCAGTTGTCCTGCTTGGACAGTCTCAGCCAGTGAACTGAGCTTTACAGATGAAAACTACAAATCACTGCCACAGCAGGGTTTGAAAATACATAGTCAATACAAAAATACAATGGGCTAAAAATAGCTTGTACATAGAAAGTACCTATTGAAATAGAAAATTGAACCCTAAAGTGAGGTTGAGAACAGTTGTATGGCTCACTTAATTCACTAAATAACTTGTAAGCTAAACCTTAGTACAGGGTGTCTAACAAGCCTGTTACATCCACGCCTACATCGTGGTAATGCGTCCCGCATTTGAACGTGTACTACTTGACTGATAAATACAAAAATAACATAGCTTTACATGAGAAAATACAATAACAACAATGATTGAAAATACAATACCACAAACACTTTGCAAGGCAAGTGTAATAATTATTTGTAAACATAGAACATGGAAATACCTCCCCTACAACCACGTCCATATAATAATTTAAAAACAATGACTACAAAAGCGTGTAAAGTTATGTAGAGCTTATGTAGAGCTATGTAGAACTTATAACATGTACCTATCAAAATATGTATTACAAACATCCTAACATCCTGTAACCCTTCTTTCAGGAAAAGAGTATTCAAGTTTTGTTTGCTAATCTTGCAGAACGTCTTGGAATGAACTCTTTGTGCTCCTGAATAGTCTGGATTTTCCTCAGGTTATCTGGTATCTTTTTAATCTCTCTTCTATGTACAATTTTCTTCTCCCCAGTCTCTGACTGCAAAGTGTATGTTTTTGAGTCCTTTATGCCTACAACTTTGAAGACTTCATTTCCAAACTCATCTTGAATCTTGTTCCTTCCTAGTAAGTGCTGCTTCACAATAACATTGTCTCCTAAGTGGATTTCATTTCCCTCATATATCTTTACATCATGGAGCTTCTTTCTCCTGTCTGCCTCCTTTTGAATCTGTTTGTCAGCCTGTTGAAAAGCCTGTTTCAAGGTCTGCTTATGCTTCTCCACCCAATTCTTGGTTCCTCCTATAGGACTGACATCTATGTCATCAGTTCCTGCGATAATGTCTACAGGCAACTTTGGATGACGTCCAAACATTAAATAAAACGGACTGAAACCTGTGGATGTGTGTGGAGTGTAGTTGTACTTCGCTACAATTCCATCAATGAAGTCTGGCCACTTGTGCTTTTGCTCAGCTGATAGCGTCTTCAAGAGGTTATGTAGCGTCCTGTTGAAGCGCTCCGATTGGCCATTTCCTTCTGGATGGTATGGTGTAGTTTTAGATTGTTCAATTGAATACAGATTGCAGAGTTCATGGACTACTTTACTCAGAAAGTTTCTTCCTTGGTCCGTGTGAATACGGGATGGAATACCATAATGGTTGAACCAGTTTTTCACAAGGGCTTTAGCCGTTGTCACTGCTTTTTGGTCTCTAGTAGGTACTGCAAGTGTGTATTTTGAAAAGACATCAGTACAAACTAAAACATTTTCAATGCCATTTGACGCTTTGTCAAGGAGAGTATAATCTAAGCACAGAAGTTCATTTGGTTGTTTTGCTGTGATTCTTCCTAAAGATATATGTGTGTTCTTATATGGCATTTTTCCATGGATACAGCGCTCACATGTTTTAATCCAATTTCTGATTTCATTTTGCATATTGGGCCAAAAATACTTATTCTCAACCAGTTTATAGGTTCTTTCCCAAGCTTGGTGACCACTCATATCATGAACTTCTTTAAGTACTCTTTCCCTGAGACATTTGGGTGTTACTACTTGAGTGACAGGAAGTTGTTTACTGGTTTTGATGGTTCTGATCAGTATCCCTCTCCTAATGCTTAGTCTGTTGAAATGTTTTAGTATTCCTTTTTGATCCTTGGACAACTTCTGTCTTAAGGCTGCATTTGGTATTTTCTTCTTTCTTACAAGGTTCTTCACTCCCCTAATCTCCTCATCTTCATCTTGAAGTTCAGCAAACCCAGGTTCTGTTATTGTTGGAAAAGGTGTGCTCCATGCAGAAGACTCTTTCTCTTGATCACCTCCATTAGATTCATGATCCGCTTCACAGGTCACCTGTAACGTTTGGACGGATGGTGTCTGGGCAGCACATACATCAACCCCTGTTAGCTCTGAGATCATCGGAACATTGTTCAGCTCAGGAGGTAGAAATGTTGTGCCCGTACATTTCTCTATAGAAAGGAAAGTGGCACTCGTCACAAAGTCCTCTTCCCTGTCCTCTTCAACAGGATTCCTGAGTCGAGATAAAGCATCGGCTGATTTATTTGAAGCGCCAGACTTGTATTTCAACTCAAAATTAAATGGAGCCAATTCAGAGACCCATCTCTGCTCAACTGCTGGCAGTTTTTTTACTGTCATAATGTAAGTGAGGGGATTATTATCTGTATAAACTGTTACAGAAGCCCCCAGGAGGTAGTCTCTAAATTTTTCAGCCATTGCCCATTTTAACCCAAGCAACTCCAGCTTCATGCTTGAGTAATTCCTCGAGTTCTTCTCTGCTTTGCGTAGTGATCGGCTTGCACAGGCAATAATACGCTTTATGCCTTCCTGTTCTTGGTAGAGTATGGCGCCAATCCCCATCAGGCTACTGTCCACTTCAAGGATAAATGGTTTTGCAAAATCTGCAAATCCCAAAATTGGGGCGTTGATAATCTTCTCCTTGATAGTGTTGAACGCAGTCTTACATTCTGGATTCCATAGGTCTTTGATTGACACATGTTTTGATTTTCGCTTGCTGACTTTGCCCTGATCATTTAGCAAGTTGTGCAATGGACGCACAATCTTCGCAAAGTCTTTCACGAAGCGCCTAGAGTAGCTTGCATGACCCAGGAATCTCCGTAGATCCTTAACACTCTCTGGAACAGGCCAATTCTTCAGGACTTGTATTCTTGTTTCATCAGGTTGAATGCCTTTTTCTGATATGTGGTAGCCAAGATAAGTTACTTCTGTCTGGAAGAATGTACACTTTTCCATTTTTAATTTCAGATTGTTCTGAATCAAGATACGGAACACATTTTCTAGTCTTGATATATGGTCAGTGACATTCCTCGAGAAACAGATTATGTCATCCAGGTATACCAGAAGACTCTTGAAGACTTCATTCGTGAATACTGTCTGCATTAGGCGCTGATACGTGGCTGGACTGTTGGTTAAACCAAAGGCCATACGTGGATATTCATAAAGGCCAAATGGGGTAGTGAAGGCTGTTTTCGGAATATCCTGTTCGGCCACCTTTACTTGATGGTAAGCATTGTCAAGGTCGCAGGTGGAAAAGATCTTAGCGTCCTTGAGTGCATCCAGAGATTCCTCAATGCGTGGTAGTGGATAACTATCCTTCACGGTATTCCGGTTCAATTGGCGAAAATCCACACAGAGCCTAATCTTCCCATCTTTTTTCCTGACCAATACTATGGGGCTGGCATAAGGGCTGTTGCTTGGCTGAATTATCTTTTTGTCGAGTAACTTCTGGAGGTGGTCTTGAACCTCTTGGCACAAATGTGGAGGTATTCTTCTGTACGGCTGTTTAATCCTTTTAGTAGGGTCAATTAGGTGTATTTCATGTTCTACTGTGTCTGTGTACCCGAAGTCCTCATCATCTTTGGCGAATGCGTCTTTATTTTTGTAGAACATTTCTCTTGTTAATTCTTTTTCAGCTTCGGTTCCAGGAAAATTTTTGAGGTTTTCTTCAACAAATTCCCCAAACTTATCAGGTGTTTCCATACTTCCTGTGGTGTTGAGTTCGAAGCAGTTTTCTTCTTCGGAAAAGTATACTCTATACTGGCTGTCATTTTCCTGCTGGGCTTTATCTATTGTCCCAATAGGTGTCTTTCTTCTAAGTGTTACTCCTGCCTTGGATACATTGGCAATCCTGAGCCACTTCTCATCTTTCGAGCCATCAATCAGACCTGGTGTTACTTGTAGGTTCCCTGGTAGAGGTTTCTCTGTCGGTTCAACTATTCCCAAGTCTTGAAAGTCTCCTGTGGTCACTTGAATATGTAGGCAGGATCCGGCAGGAATGAAGGCATCTTTGCTTATTCTGACATGGTGTTCCCTGTTAGGTTCTGGTTCAACTTTAGGAATAGTAAACTTGTATTTCTCTACATGTTGAAGAACATTACAACCAACAAGGCATTCTGGTTTCGCTCCCTCCTTCTCATGGACTATCACTCCAACATTCTCTATCAGCTGTTCCTCAATCTGAATATTTACCACCATGAAACCTAGATATGGCACTTCCTGATTATTTGCTGCTCTTATTCTGCACCACTTATTTTGCTCAAGTTTTTTATGTGAAAAATTCTTATTGAACAATTCTTTGGACATCAATGTTACGGTGCTTCCTGAATCAATAGTAGCATTAAGTTTAACACCATCGATTTCAACTGATCTTTGTGGACTTTCTCCCACCATTTTACACATTGGCACACTTGTCTCTTGGAATTTAACACTGTCTGTTGATCTTGTGGTTTCCTTTTGTTCATTTGCTACTTGATGTTCTTTATTCTCATTCACATTCTGCTCTGTGTGGTCTTTTAAGTTATTTTCCCCAGTGCCACAGTCCTGGGTATATACTAGTTTTTTGGCTCCGTTGGAGGATTATGTGTGTCTCTGTAGCTGTTTCGGTTTCCCCATTGGTTGGCTCTTCCATCATTATTCTGGTAATCTGTGTTTGGTGATCCTATACCTCTCGGGTACCCAGACTCTCTGTCACGATAGAAGTAGTTTCTATTTGCATATGTATTTGAGTAGCCTCTACCTCTCCTAGTTTGTGGATTGTAGAAATTGTGATTTTCATTTTGATCGAGCTGATAGTTGTTCCAGTGATTTCGACTATGGTAACTGTTGTGATATGCTCCTCTACCTCTTCTGTTGGGAAAGTTTCTTTGGTTGTCGGATGTTGCGGAGGTAAAGGCAGATTGTACTTCTTTTTGTACTTGTTTTTGAATCAGGTCTTCTATGGCTTTTGATTCTGGAGAGGAAGTCTTTATTGGTTCCTGTTTGGTTTCGGTTATTGGTCTCATCTTTATTCGTTCTTCAATCATGAAAGCTTCCTCTCTCAGGGCAGTGAAAGTGATGTTTGGACGTTCTTTCAGCTTGTTGTGAAGCATGAGGCGCATCATCTCTGAAGACACTCCACTGGCGAATTGGGTCTTCATTAGTTTTGAAGTGTCCTCCATTCCCAGGAAATCATCGTTGGTGTTCTGAAGTTGCTCTTGTTGTGTCATTAATCTTTGACTATAGCTTTTGATGTCTTCAGTACTCTGTTGCTTTGTGTTCAAGAACACTTGTAGTGCCGTGTGTTTGGTCTGGTGTCCCCCATAAACTCGTTTCAAAGTTGTGAAGATTTCCTCTGGGTAAGCATTATCACCAAGGTGCCGGACTTCCTTTTTTGGCATTCCCTCCAGATTCATCATTATGTAGTCATAGATATCCTCTTTGCGAACTTTTTTAATAGCTCTCTTGGCATCATCGATCCATTCATTGACATCTTGGTCAGCTTTACCACTGAATTTACTGATTTTTGGCTCTTTCCTGTAGACCTCTTGATGTGGAGCTTTCGGAGTAGATGTCCTGGCTTCCTGTGTCAGATCAAATGTTACTTCATGATTATCTTGCGCCAGCGATTTTTCCTGTTTCTGCAGCAACATTGATCTATAGTGCTCCTCCATCTGTTTGTACTCCTGGTCCTTATCTCTAAGTTGTTTTTCGAGCTCTAGCAGCTGTTCGCGAAGATGTCTATCTGCGATTGTAGGTCGTTTGGTGATTCTGCTTGGCCTGTTCATTTGCAGTTCATCTGTGAATTTTAGTGGTGGTTGTGTTGTAAGTGTTGACATCTTTTCAATCAAGTCATCAGCTTGCATGGATGTTTCATGGTAATTTACATGTCTTTCCCTGGTTTCAGGTATCTCATCGGAATATCCGGTTGCCATGTTGTGCGCGACGTAATAAAACTATAGAATGAAATACTAGATGGCTAACGCACCAACACACTTAGTTGTAACGTTAAATGAAAAAAAAAAAAAAAAATTACCGCCGGCGCGTGCTATATATACAACTATTTTCAACTATTTATGTATACACCATATATATATGAACCATCTATGTAATGTTCATACGATGTTAATTAAATGTACTCAATATCTCATTAAGTGTTTTAATATCAATATAGTTTACCACCCTGTACTTAGTTATAGTGTATCACCCTGTACTTAGTTATAGTGTATCACCCTGTAGTTATTCATATACAATGCTATGGCATAACACTCTGTATTTGTAGGGAACAATATTGTGTATCACCCTGTAGTTATTTATTGACAGTGTCTTGGCATACCACAGTCTATTTATTAAAATTGAGTGCTGTAGTGTACTTATTTACAGATAACGCTTCATCACAATATTGTTCTATTTATTTATAGAGAGCGCTACAGTATACCACCATACACTTATAATGACTGTGAAACCGTTTTATTAGGGTAATGTTAACAATTATATAATGTGTATCCTTCCAGAAAAATTTTTGGGAGGATAAAATCTAAACCTTTGTTCACCCTGTACTATTATACACTTACTTAATGAATGCAGCTATTCTAACTAACACACTTTAACTAACCAAATGGCTATAATACCCGAAATACTGCCTTGGGATAGGTATTCATATAACCTTAGTTGTAGGGAAATAACACCCCTAGGATCGATAGAATTTGAGTATATAAAAAAAAAAAACTGATAACACTGTTCATTTATCATGGATATAACCTGTGAATACTGATGATGGTGTTTGGAGTTGGGACTTCTTCCTGTTATAGCTGGTTGTTGATTGATTGTTTATGGCTTTCATCAGTAGTTTATTGTCAATACATGTGTTGTTAGCGTAGTGACGACGTGATTGTGGCGTTGTGACGACGAAGTTATGGCGTTGTGAAGACGTGGTTGTGGCGTTGTGATGAGGTTGTTGTGATGTTGTGACGACGAAGTGACGACATCTGACACCAAATGTGACCGGGGGCAAGGTCGACGTGGGTTTATATTAGCAAAATAAGCACAAACGCAACAGTATATATGTTTATCAGTCAAATGGGTATATTCATTTCAATCACATCACAACAACGGGGAGTTGGAGTTCCCTGAAAGTACAAAAGGTACCATAATGTGTATCAACTGTAATACACGCAATACATATAAGCTACAATGGTACCAAAATATGTGTGAACTATAATACTCATACTACAAACTAACATTGTTCAGATGCTTTGAAGCTATAACCTTACATTATTCACTATTTAAAATACATGCAACTGGCATATAAAATACATCAACATACCCTCGTGGACTATTATACTAAGCGAGTCAGCGACTGAAGGTTGTCACAATATTGTGGGTCACTCAGTACTAGAAATATAACAAATGCCAAAATAGGAAAATGTAATGTTTGCCACTAAAGCAAATAACAAAATTACCAGATATCCTATTCACTAATACCACATAGACAAAATGTCCCATTAGAGTAAACATGAAGCCTAAAAGTATTTGAGCTCTTGCGAATATGACATTGACATCTTGAATTTACATCACATCCAATTATTACAAACTTACAAGTTTACTAAGTAAGATAAGGCTATGATAAAAAACTTACTAATGGTCCCTAGGGGATGAGGTTATGAGCCCACTGGCTAAGCATGGTACAGTAGATAACGTGTCACTCTACAATCAATAGAAACCAAAATGTACAGCCATGAAAGCTGGACACAAATTGGGCGTGACACATGGACTAAATATTACAAACAGGTTTACATTGAAGATGAAGCTAACAATTATTACTTCTCAACTAGTGTTTATAATATGGTCATTATAGTTGAAATAAGTAAGAAATGTATGCTATAAAATATTACAAAGTGGGAGACTTTGGACCATGACATTACAAAAATGTAAAAAATAGTACAATATTTACCCAGTTGTCCTGCTTGGACAGTCTCAGCCAGTGAACTGAGCTTTACAGATGAAAACTACAAATCACTGCCACAGCAGGGTTTGAAAATACATAGTCAATACAAAAATACAATGGGCTAAAAATAGCTTGTACATAGAAAGTACCTATTGAAATAGAAAATTGAACCCTAAAGTGAGGTTGAGAACAGTTGTATGGCTCACTTAATTCACTAAATAACTTGTAAGCTAAACCTTAGTACAGGGTGTCTAACAAGCCTGTTACATTTGAAATGTCTACTTTCTGGTGATTCTAATTCTGTATATCGTGACACAACCTTTTTGAATATAGAATTGTATTGAAGCGCACATTAATCAGAACAAAACTTGAAGTTTTTAAAAAGATTCCACGAATATTAAAACTTTTGCAATTACTTGGAGGAGCATTGCGCATATTTATCGCGTAAATCTTTGCATTTTGTAGGTAAAATGAACAATTACAATGTTACGCCGTGATGTACAGTATCTGACGTCGTATCCAAGGCCTTTTCGAGGGAATAATAAAGACATATGAAATAGAACTCAGAGACTTGATCCATGATTAAAACACCATTAAAGTAACATTTATAGCAGTTTATTAGCGTTAGAATATGAAAGGAGGCTAAGCTATGAATACTTAAGGAGATAGCTAGATGACAATACATCCTGAAAACCAATCAAGCCTCAATCAACATATCTTATTCGACTTTTCTGATTGGAGACGCTAGACCAAAGAATGATTCGAAGACGGGGCTATCGCTAGAGCTCCGAAGTTAAACTCTTTGAAAAGGGTAATTGGAAGGTGTTTATAATGTAGCTATACGATGATTAAACCTCGTTCGTTTTGTTATGCTTACTTATCATTACCGTGAAAAAGATATGGAATAAGTGCCAATTAGCCTATCAATTTGTCTACTTTATATTTCTTCTAATATCATGCATGTGGCAGCCAAAGTGTTCCAATTACCAGATTAATCCGTTTGCTCTTGTCTTGCCCGGATGCTCGCCAGAATGTCACGACTGGACTGGCCTGTCATCACAAAACATGCATATGTATTATTTATGACCGGGGTAGGCGCAAATTTATTCAATATGCAAATATGTATGGGTTTCTATTGTCTATTTCAGTACGTAAATTGGCAAAATAAGAGCCTTGTATCAAGCCCTTTGAGTCCTTCCCAAACACACACACTCCGGGTCGGGGTGAAGTAAATAAGAGAATCCCTTGAAGAACTTACAGCCTCTAATTACTATCAATGGCCCTAGTTTTACCATTCGAATGGTCAAAACCACGAATTAGATGAAATGTTAAGGGGATGCCATATCTTGTCAGCATTCAACAGGATGAACACTTTGTTATTTCGTTTCAGTGCGATTAAAGTGTACTAGATATACACTGTTTTATTGCATTGCGATTAATTTCAGTGTACAAGGTATTTATAGATCTACACGATTTGTATATTGTTTTATTGCATTGCGATTTTAGTGTTCGGGGTATCTCTAAATGTACACTGTTATATCAGTGCAACTTGATTGTACGTGGTATCTATACAAGTAGATGTACATTGTTTTATTTCAGGGCGATTTGAGTGTACGGGTTATCTATAGATGTACATTGTTTTATGCCAGTGAGATTTGATCGTACGGGTTATCTATAGATGTACATTGTTTTATTTCAGTGCGATTTGAGTGTACGTGGTATCTATATATATGTCCATTGTTTTATTTCAGTGCGATTTGAGTGTACGGGTTATCTATAGATGTACATTGTTTTATTTCAGTGCGATTTGAGTGTACGTGGTATCTATCTATAGATGTACATTATTTTGTTTCAGTGCGATTTGAGTGTACGGGTTATCTATAGATGTTCATTGTTTTATTTCAGTGCGATTTGAGTGTACCTATAGATGTACCTTGTTTTATTTCAGTGCGATTTGAGTGTACGTGGTATCTATAGATGTACATTGTTTTATTTCAGTGCGATTTGAGTGTACGGGTTATCTATAGATGTACATTGTTTTATGCCAGTGCGATTTGAGTGTACGTGGTATCTATATATATGTCCATTGTTTTATTTCAGTGCGATTTGAGTGTACGGGTTATCTATAGATGTACATTGTTTTATTTCAGTGCGATTTGAGTGTACGTGGTATCTATCTATAGATGTACATTATTTTGTTTCAGTGCGATTTGAGTGTACGGGTTATCTATAGATGTTCATTGTTTTATTTCAGTGCGATTTGAGTGTACCTATAGATGTACCTTGTTTTATTTCAGTGCGATTTGAGTGTACGTGGTATCTATAGATGTACATTGTTTTATTTCAGTGCGATTTGAGTGTACGGGTTATCTATAGATGTACATTGTTTTATGCCAGTGCGATTTGAGTGTATGGGGGTATTTATAGATGTACACTCTTCTGTCAGTGCTAGGGAGTATCTATAAAATGTACACTTTTATATCAGTGCGATTTGAGTGTACGGGGTTTCTATAGATGTAGAATATAGTTAGTTCATTATTGTTCTTTGTTATCAAGTTACAGTTGTGGATAAAATATCAATGCTATACATACATGACTTCGATTTTCTCATTATCACATACATCAATGATCTGTCGTTATCGAGTGCATTGCATTAGTAATAGCCACTACTATGCAAATGCACGAATGTTTTTGTTACAATAGAAAATCACCGTACACATGCACAGTAGACTAGGACGTCTCGAGTGGTATACTAGAACTTTCTTTGCATATTTCAAATTATTTGCTTATTTTAATGTATTTAGTACGATATCTTACCAACATGTGTAAAAATACGCAAATGCTGAAATGCATCAAATCTGGCAAACCGTCCAACACAGTGAAAGGCACATTTGTTTTATATTTCTGAATTATAAACAAAAGACCTTTGAAAACATGTTTTTTTCCCAGGGAGTCATTTTCCCTATCATAATACAATCCACATTCCTTCCTTTATTTGACTCATGAGATTTCAACGGCATACATAGTATTTTGCAATGTTTTGGCTCGTTTTATCAAACAACTTGGCAAGCATTTCATTACATAGAATGTGTCATTTAGAATGTCGAGGTTACGGAAAAATAAAACACAAGGATTTGTTAATGTCATGCCTAGATTAGTCAGATAGTATACTCCTAAATTAGGGAGGTTACGATACACGTTTTTTAACTTGTACGTGAACGTGTAAAATTATGGTCCTATAGGATTAGTTCTCCCATTTGTACTGTTTACTTGGCCGATTGAGTATAAAGGTATGCGGAGTACCCTGAAAAGCAAATTGAGAACGGAATAGTAATCCCCGGGGTCGAAATATAACAGGTTAGCTCAATTTGATCATGATCACATGAACATATTCTGTTTTCCATTCCATTTCATTCTATTTTTCATTTTCATTTTACTATTACAGTCGTATTGCCATCAAAGTTATACTTATAAGTAAGCCATGTATTTGTACATGTTAAATGTCATTAATATCATATTGCAATAAACAGAAAACGATAAAAAAAACTGAAGGTTATATGAAGATGGGAAATTTTGATTTTTGAATGATAATACAGAAAAAGGTCGTTCTATTCTGCAGTTCTGATTCAAACTTTAACTCGGTCAGTACACTCCCCATCATAAGTTTGGAAAGTCGCCCTTTAGAGTGTGTATTAAAACCTGTTTATTTTGGCGATTCAAAAATCATCAAAATCATGAATCTCTGAACTATTGTAATAAATGTAAAAATTAAAGATTCAAACGCTTTGACATGCTATCCAATAAAAATCCCGGTTGCGAAACTTATGAAGGGGGGTGTACTAGCAAAACAAATATGCGTATTATTCTCGGCCAGTTCAATTAAGCACACATCTTGTCCTTAGATGATCTGAACTTGAACTCCATATACATGAATACATATTTGTACTCCGAGAAACAAGTTGTTTTATAAACATTTACTGACTTTAGGCCCAACACGATTATTCTGATACTCATCAATCTATTTCTGCCTTCAACTAGAAAGAAGCTAAGACACTGTGTAAGAAGGCCATGATTTCTCATGATAATACATGATTGATTTATCATGTGTGTTCAATGAATTTGTTGTTAATTTGCTGTACTCTATAGGATAAATCATTAACGATACATAAACCGCTTACCGGTTGCCGAGGCTGGCAATTACATAGAGATTGGCGTATCTCCCTTTTAAAAAGCAATAGTCCTAGTAAAACCTGTGTATATTGAGCTTTTTCCCGAAAAAAAGTTTAGTGTTGGTAGGTGTTCACTATATGAGAGGGCAATTTATACAGAAGTAAGTGGGGTATGTACTGGGGTGTTCACTAGAACCAGGTGTTCATTAGAGAGAGGTGTTCACTAGAGAGAGGTGTTCACTAAGACAGGTTTTACTGCATATACCTACATACATATACATTTCTAAACTTTTCAAAATGAACTTTTATAGGTAAAACAATAAATAATCATCATAAAATCAGTAGATTTGAGTCTATATAAAGAACTATACATGTATAATGACTTCGTATTTGGTATTTTTGTCCAACAACAATCGTTAGTAGGTGTGAGTCAGTGCGCCAATTGAAAACATCCATTGAAATCTGAACTTCAGTACTTCGTACACATTTTCTTTCAAGGTTTTATATTTGTTTTTTGAGACTTTTATTTACTCAAATAGTAACACATTTAGTTTCATGACCGATCGTTTTTTAAACAAGTATTGGATCTCGTGAATTATTCTGAATGTATATGTGAGAATGTTACTACTATATTGTGATTACTAAATCCGGAAATGTAATTTTGTATGCACCTAACGATATTACTAGCTATGAAATACTCTGAAGCCCACAGGCTATTATCGGCCAGTACTAGACACTAGATAGATGAAGTACCCTTTTCATTTGCCTAGCTCCTTTAAAGAGGGCTTCGTCTTCGCTAGTTTGTAACTAGACTCTGCGAGCAGGGTATATAGATGAAGCTATGTTCTGAGGCCAAATCCGAGTTCCACCAGATAGAGAAAAATAGTTAGAGGAGTGTACTCCCTCGGGAGATCGTAGAATACGTTCTTATTCTTTGAACTTGGTGTGGCCTCACTAAATACCTTGTAGTAGAGGCTTGTACTATATGAGGAAGGGGAATTAAACTAATTTTAAACTTCCTTAACAAACACCTCATACCCAAGCGTCCTTCTCGAAAGAAAAACATGGTCAAAAGAGGTCTCTGGGAGGTTGGAATCTCCCTCGGGATATCATAGAATACATTCCTATTCGTCAACTTAAAGTGACCTCACTAAGTATCTAAGCAATATGGATGCTGATATTTAACCACAAACCTCAACAAAATAAGGAAGACTCAAAAATATAAGGAAAATATCTGTGAACTTATAACGAGCTCAAAACCACAGGCGGTTTGTTTTTGAAAACAAGTACTATGTGTATCCTGTGGCCAAGAGCGTACTAGTAAAATATAGAAAAGGATGAATCTCTGCTCAATAATCTAAATAAGTAAATCAAAATATGGAAAGGGATTGTACGTTGTAACATCGATAAATCACTGTTGACATGATGAAGAAATTAGCCCATTTTAGGGAGGGCCAAAATCTAGAATAAAGTGTTCAAGCTCATACTAAATAATGTTCCCCAAGAGAGAATATAATCCCAAAACATATCCACCAATGAAAAACTGAAATCTTCATCAATCTCAATCAGAATTCAGAAGCCCTTTACCAATGGAAAAATTTAAAACAAACTTAAATATAAACTTACCTCTTTTAGGTTTTTTCGTCCTTGCTTATAAGTCCTCGTTTGAGAAATACTTGAAGTAGTTGGTGGTAAAAAAGTGCACTTTGATCTCTCTGAATTGTATGACCTCGTATTGGTTTGTATATAGCGTTTCGTACAAATGAACCAAGATAAAGGCTTTTATATGTGTAGCTTACTATACAACGTTCGTACTATTCCATCTATTTCTAACTATGATAAATATAAGTCAATACATATGCTGGTATGTACAATAAGTACGTTATTTGATATCAAATCGATCGAGTTCATGCCCGTAGTACATATGAGATTGATCTAACATATGGAGTGGCAAACATTATTTATATGACAAATGTATAAAGCAGGCTAAAGAACTAGGATTTGATAGAATAAAGGGTGATGGGCAATAAAATAGTGACAATACCTATGACTTGTACAAACATATATTTGACAAATCATACGAGGCAAATCCCAAATGTATTACGACATATAGGCCTTACAGACTTATAGCAAATTAGGGAGTTTAAGCTTGCACTGTTTTTCACAACCTAAACGAGAACGGAAGTTATTTAAGCGATGCATTTGTATGGGCGATTGGTCCTACGTACAGGTTGGCGTTTCGATTTTATATGCCAGCTTAAAGTCAATAATATATCCTAATACGTAAATCTATTTGACAGAAAGTTTTATCTGTCAGTTGTTCTTGTTGATAGGAAGGTTAGATGTGGTACACGTTTTTTAAAACTTGTACGTGAACGTCTAGAACTACGGTCCCTTGTGGATAAGTTCTCCGGCCCATTTGTACTGTGTTGGGCGGTTGAGTAAAAAGATAGTATACGGAAAATAATTAGGTCCCTGTGAAAAGTGAATTGGGAGAGGAACTGTAATCCCCGGGGGTCGAAGTTTTACCTCAGTTGCCAACCTATTGACATCCGTACATGTAGCTAACATGTCACATTTTAAACATTTTTAGAGACATCTATTCTTGATTCAATCAATTATTTTTCTATTCTGGTCTAATCTAATTAATGTGAAATTTTGTTCCTTCTAACTTGTACTTGAAACAAGATGATGGACTGTCCAAAGATGGCGTAGAATTCAATGGGTTTAATTGTGCACTATATCATACCAAAATACTTCAAATATCTTTGGATAAATTCCGATGAAAATATTTAGAACTTTGAAGTATTGAAATCTTAAAACATCTTGATTTGAAGAGAAAATGTATTTTTATACATTTGTATATTATTTACACATAAACCAATGGGACTGACCATGAGTAACAGCCCACTTGAAATGATAAGTGAATTACATATATGCGTTACCTGGCACTCATTCAGTCAGTGTAAGCTATGGAAGTCATCAGACCACGAATCTTTAACTTATGAGAGCCGTGCCACATAGCAGCGATGACTGCATGTATTTCATTCAATGTACCATGAATAAAGCCCCATACATTTCTATAATCTTTGCACACACGATAGGTGAACTCATACACGCATAATATCATATCATATTATATCATCCAAACTATTCTTTGAGTCATCTGTTGGTTTAGGTGAAGAATAATAGCCTGTTGGTAATTCTTTCTCGATGGGTTATTGCAATGCTTTTGAGGAGTGATAAACACTTTGCTGTTGAAATAGCCCAAAAGGAAAAAGTAACAAGTCAGGGAAAGAAATATTCCAGTTGCAGAATGCCGGTGCACTGATTTTTGCAATGTCCAAAACTTGAGTGCTTGAGTGCATTTGAGCTTTTGCATTAGGGTTAATTAAAATCCTTTTTTTAATTTTGTGACTTCAATTCAAAAAGATTATCGGAGATTTAAACTTACCAAATAACCTATATTTTTGACATATTGCAATTCAATAAATTCAAAAATAGAGCATGTAGTTTGTGTATGCTTTCATTATCAGTCCTCAGAAATGGGCATGGGCATAGCCCGACATTTGAAGCATAACGTTGTTGATGAAATAGCACGTGAGAACCTATTGCTAACACATATCACAAATATATTTGAATTGGATCCGATTTAGAATTTCAAATAGTATATAATATAGTAATATAATGTGTATTATTGTAAATCAGAGAGTGTTACATAATCCATAAACTGAACATAGGATAGAAATATCATTTAATAAAGATGACAGTCACACCGGAAAAGCCTGACAATGGTAGAGTCAGATGCCGATGTCACAAATGGCGGACATAACCGTCGCTTCAATTTGATTTTCCTTTGGAACAACAATCAATCAAAGTGTCTTAATACTCAGTGCACATGTACAGTTAATAATGTTCTACCATCGAAATAAATTTAATTTGACCGATCAAAATGAGATACGGGACAACGGCCACTGCATTTCCATATGTCAGATTCCGTTGTCATTGACGATATTGAAGACGCTACATGTATATTGTGGCGATTCACGACCCAATTTCATCGAAATTGGGATTTCATTTGAAACATAATCACAAGAGCTTATAATACATGCACAGAATTAGCGACGATAAAATCCCATGAGAAGCGACGTTAACTTGTGTCTGCCATTTATGACAACGATATCTGACTTTACCGTTGTCAGGCTATTCCGGTGTGACAGTGCAGTCAATTTTCATATTTCGCCCACTGTCTTTATTTCGGCCTGAAACCTATGCATAGTTATATGTATATTTCATTTGGCAGTTTATATTTAAATAAGAAAATTGAACATCAGGAGACTTGGTAACATAAAGGCAAACACTGATATGACGGCTTTGGCAGAGTTTGAAGTGGAAGACGTATCTTCTAGAGTTACACTGGCTGTGGAAGAACCATACGTGCTGCTGGCAACGCAGGTGAACGTCCCATCTTCTTCGGATGATTTGGGCAAACTAACGCTCACAAATGGGTCGCCTCGTTTATGTGGCTCGTTGCTAGCCACAACGACATCTTCTGCTGTTCTCCATTCCACTGTTGGAGCGGGGTCTCCAGCTGCTTTACAAACCCATTGATTGTTATTTTCAGGTACATTTGGCGCTTCAATAACGGGAGACAAACAGGTAAGCTCTGCGGAGTCTAACAGCTTGAACTTGGTTACCTTGGGGGTCGTGCACATGACGTCATGTTGGATGGACGTACCAAAATCAAATATTGTTGGTTTTTCTTCAAGCAAATCCTTCAGCCATTTTAGTTCGCAGTTACAGTGCAGAGGATTTTCATGGATGTGAAAATAACCGAACGTGTCTAGAATCGTTCGCCTTAATACAGCATCCATATCGTCTGGTATAGTTTGAATGTGGTTGCCGAAAAATTCGAAATATCTTATAGTGGACTCTTCGGGAAACATCGAGCCACTGATTTCTTCAATCTCATTATATTCAAACTCAAGTTTGACAATTTTAGGATTATTTTTGAATAAGTTTTGAGGAATCTTTTTCAGTTTGTTTTTAGCCATAGAGAATTGTACAAGATCGGGAAAAGACTCGAGCGTGTCTTTAATTTCAGTGATGTCGTTTTCACTTAACAGCAAATACCTCAACGTGGAGATATGGGCCAGTTGATCCAGATCTAAGAACGTAATCTTATTCTTCTGTACGGATAATATTGATGTCGTTGGTAGGTCGAATCTCGTAAAATCACTATTGCGGATCCCGCAATTGTCCAATTTAAGGTTTGCGGATCTAACATTTTCTAAAAAGTCTAAATTATCAAGGGGACTATTGCTCAGGTCAAGAGAGAGAAATTCAAATCCAGTGAAGCTGTCCACGGGTAAATCGAGCGACCTGGCGTTATCGGTCCAAATTAGAGTCTTCATATCCTTGAGAGGGGCTAACGATTCTACAAAGCTTTCGTCTAGATCGCCAGTTATCGCCAGATAGTTAATATGCGAATCTGCGAACGCATCTTTATCGACGTCAGTTAACTCAGGGTTGTTTTCGATCCATAAGTTTCTCATGTGAGTTAAATCAGCGAAAGCGTTCTTTCCGATACGTTTCAATTTGTTGTCAGACATGCGCATTGTCGTTAGATTGTGCAGATGAATAAATGCATTCTCCGGTATTTCCTCAATGAGGTTTCCCTGCAGAAGGAGTGTTTTAAGATGAAATAGCTTACTGAAGGTATTCTGGTGAATATATGTTATCTTATTTCCAGGAAGTCCAAGGAAAGTAACATCGGTAAGACTGTCAAATACGTCATCTGATACGTCCTGTGTCCCGCAATTGTTCAAACTTAATCTTGTCAAAGATGGGTAGTTATCAAAGTGTGATTTTGTGATATGAGGGATCTCAAAACCATCTTGGCATGTAATTATTAAACTTGCTACATCGTCGAGACCTGGTTCTTGCGGCCATTCTTGTAGTCCTTCTCCGCATGTCACTGACTTATATACTTCGTCGCAAACACATCCGGTCGCGCAATAATCTTCCTCTTGTCCAACTAAAAACACATGTGCCTGAGCTTCACCGACGTCGCTCTTAGCAACACACGTAAAGGTACCTTTTGGGGCATGCTCCTGAGGGAGATCAATCGAAACGGATTCATCTCCTCGACTTGTCGGATTCATGAACGCAATGACGTCACCATCTGGGTTTAACCATTTGACAGCAGGGGCAGGATCACCGATGGCGGTGCATTTCCAATGTGCATTGCCTACTGGATGCGTTATGTGAGTTATACTAGGGGTAGCACAAACCATTTCTGACGTCTCCATGTCTTGTATTGGTTTTGATGAAGAGGCACAGACTGTGTCGATGTTTTTAGGGAACCGGGGGTTGTCTAATAGTCCCGGCTTTTCGTTCAGCAACTGTCGTAACCAACCAAGCTCGCAGTTGCAATGGAGAGGATTGTCGTATATCATGAAGTACGCATCCGTCCTATCTATCATGTTCTTCCTTAATATGGCGTCCATATCACTCGGAATGGTTTCGATGTTGTTGCTATGAAATTCAAATATGTACAGAGAATTTTCAGTGGGAAACATAGCTCCATTTAAGTTATCGATGACGTTCTCTTCTAATTCTATTCTTTGGAGCTGTGTGTTTTCTTTAAAAAATCCTTCTGGTAAATGTTGGATTTTATTTCTGGCTGCGGAGAATCGTTCGAGGCTATGAAGAGGAGATAGTGTACCAGTTATCTCATCTATTAAGTTATCATCGAGATCAATGGAGCGCAAAGATTTCAAATGGGCAATCTGGGAGGTGTCGAGCTTTGTAATTTTGTTCCTTTCCATGGTTAGGTACGTTATGTTTGGTAAGGTATATGGTAAAAAGTCAAGTGTCGTGTACAGATTCCCATCCAGTCGTATCATTTGAGCACTTGTCTTTTCCAGGAAACGATGACTCGTCATTTGATTGCTTCGCAAGTCTAGCGATACAAGATTGCCGAAAGTTTCAAAGCTGTCAGCTGGTAAAGTAATGGGTCGTTTGTTATGCGTCCAGCGAAGGTTACTCAATTTCGTCAAATGTTTGAGCGGATTTATGAAATCCTCCGTTAAATCTGTTGCCCCTATTGTCAGAAACGTTATCGAGGAGTCGGCAAAAGCGAGATCATCAACCTCAGCTAGTTCAGGATTGTCCTGGATCCAAAGATTTCGAAGATCAGGCAAGTCTTTAAAGGCATGTTTCCCGATACGTTTAAGCTTGTTGTTGGTTAGACTAACAGTCCTTAGGTTTTGTAAATGTATGAATGCATTGTCCGGAATCTCGGTGATTTCATTTTTAAAAAGCATTAACGTTACCAGGTTTGTTAGTTGAGAAAATGTGTGCTGGTGTATGGATGATAGTTTATTGTACGAAAGGCTGAGATATGTTACTTCCGTCAAAAGCTCAAACACATCATCGGCGATGTCGAGCAAGCCACATTCCTGGATGTACAAACGGGTCAGGTGCTTGTAATTGTCGAAATCTGTTTTGGTCAAATGAGGAATCTGGAACCCATCTTTGCAGGTGATTTGCAGGTTTGTCGGCTCAGCAATCATTCCAGAATCTCGCGGGAATGCAGTCAGGCCCGTTCCGCATATTACATCTCCCTTTCCCTCATCACACGCACATCCGGTAAAGCATTGAGCAGACGATAACTCCGCGAAGCTAAAGAGCACCAACGCGATCAAAGGCGCTCTGGAAGCCATCTTGTCTGAAAATAGCAAAGCAATGGCATATTATCAAATGTTTGATGCGAGAAAAAAATATCCATAGTTATATCATATATCCTTGTAAAATATTTACACCTTGCGATATATAACTTACTTTTTTCACCAATGTAACATAAAGTCGTTGATGGGAGTGGCTCGGTGAAGCAACTATCGGGGGCTATACAATCACAAATCTTTATAACCCTAGTATGGACAATGAATCAGTGTCAATCAGGTTAAATCACGTACAAACGACCTGAAACAGCCATATAATCGCATAAAAATATGAGTACTGCAATAATTTGCAATTATTATTGCGCTATTTCTGCTAATAAACAAGGCCATGCATCTTCAGAATATGCATACCACTATGGTATAAAAATGTCAATGGTTATATTATAGTTGTTTTATTCATTTCAATCTAATTTCACGACAATAATTCAAATTTTGACAAATCATAAATTCGATATATTTTTGGCATTAAATTGTCATAAACCAAGTATTTTTCTCATTGTTTAAATTTATAGCTCATGTACCGGGTAGATATATCGTAAAAACAGAAAAACTCATTAAAAAGAGCACTTGAACAGACTTAAAAATTACAACTTTTTGGTACTCAAGCAATTTTTCAATGTTGACACAATTGTGCAAAATTATATGTCAAGCGTTCTGCAACTAAAAGTTCGATAAACTCTACACGAGTATAAACTGTTTCGAACCCGGGTTAAACAATCATGGCTAGCTACCGTATACATGTAGGCTATTCGAACAAGATTGATCATGGTTTCATACATCGGATCAAATGTGAACCCTTTTCAGTCACAGAAAAAACAATTTGAAATTTATGTGTTCCTTTTAATGATTTATAAGCTTTTAATTGGTACCAATTTTATCAAATGTAACGTTCTTACACACTTTATAAGGGAAGGTAACTTGGATTTTGGTTTTACAGATGAAACAACTGATATGGGGTGATGCGGTAACGTTATGGGAGTTTATAATGGAGAGCTATGATGTCAAGTTACCGTGTATTGAGAACTAATATGACCGTTACCATATCTTACATTTCCAGTTACCTTTCCTTAAGCGATGGAAGATATCGTTGAACTGTGGCGCCTACGCATGATAAATGAACAAAGTATCATATTCCATAGTTCCCATGTCATGTAAGTCTGATTTGGTTCAAATATCAAAGCATTACGTCAACTCTAAAGTAGTTTAATTCAATGAGAACTAAAAATATAGGAAATATCGTCCGCCATCTTTGATGCAAAGGTGACGGCTGTTACTTTCGCTTGATACTGACCAGTGATTATGCAAAGGGGCATTTTCGTACTACAGAGGCATTAAAGCTGAGCCTCTCTTGAGAAAGCCATCGTGGGTTGTTCAGAAGTACCTAAAGTGATATTTTGAGCTCTTTGAGAAATTTTGGTGACCAAAAGTAGACTAAAAACAATTGATAGCATATTTCCCCATGGATGACTTGATGTGACTGGTTTTCGATGTAAATATACAGGGTGTCAAGAATTCATTACACAGTGACAAACAGAGTGACCAACTTTAGATTTTAGGGGCGTGGCCATAATCTCAAAATATTTGAGGCAAAATTGTGAATGTGAGGCAAAATGAGGCACGTGTACTTATGTATACTCACCCCGGGATACTCACGCGGGTCCAACTATACACGAAAATAAGCGTTCGGCCTACCAGGTGTTGGAAAACAAGGGTTGTGAGTCTCATACTGCATCGTTTTTCTTCAAACTTGCTTCATACAAAGCAAAACAATTCCTTCATCATGAGTAGTCGCAGTATCCTCAATCGGACGTTTCCGAAATGTAAAGTAGTGATACATGTATGGCTCACCGTTCGCCACTTCGCGGCATTTTCTGGACATTTAGTTTTTTGTATTTGGTGTGATGGGGGGGGGGGGGTTACCTTGCTGTAAAACTACATCTTTTGCCCACCACCGCAAGGCCTAAGAGTGACAGCTCCATAAAATTTAAGGTGTTTTTCCCAATCCCATTTTCAAGTACAAGGGTGTATCAAGGATCGAAAATCGGCAAACCTTAAATAGGCGAGGCAGATATGAGTGGTTATAATCAGACTTTATTTTCAGTGTCACAAGAAAAAAATCGGAATTAATATTTTTCTGTAAAATTATGATGACACATTTGTTTAACCTCCCTCCTCGCTATGCCCATTAAGAAAGAAATTAATATCGCTTGTGAAATATACAGGGTAGGCCAGAAAACCAATACCCAAGTTTAAGGATGAATATCATATAATATAACGTTAAACCATGCCATGTTTTATATACCATTTTAAAGATAAATCATTTCCTAAACAATATGACACAATCTGATTGAAAAAACAATGTTTTCCTGTGAAGTTAGAGGCTAAAATTGACACCAGGGTTGTCATGAGCGACCAAAAAATTATTCACTGCGGATTTCCAAATTGTAGAAATGGAGGGAAATTTGAAACTTAGGCACCTTCGAAATATATACACTTAGACACGTTTAGTGCAAAATTCACCAATAATATGTATATCTTTTTCATTAATTATCAATTGTGTATTACTCTTGAATAAATTTATGATGATTCAGTCAAGCATATTGAGTGCAGCTGTGATTGCAGTATGGAGGGAAATTTGGGAATTTTCGTTTTTTGATTTTTGGTCGCTCATGGTACCCCTGTTGTCAATTTTGGCCTCTAACTCCACAAGAAAACAAAGTCTTTTTAATTGGACGGTGTCATATTGTTAGGAAATTGTTTAAAAGGGTATAAAGGGTTTGTACTGGGATGTTTCAGGTACAGGAGTTGTCCAGAGGGAAATGTGCTCATCTCCCGAATGACTACAAGACCTGGCCGTACAATGGAAAGGGATGTCTATCTCTGATAGTATTTAACATTACACCCAAATCCCTTAATTACAAACAGTACGTAAAAATCTACATTTATATTCATAAATCCTTTATTGGAATGCTATCATTGGTCGACTATCACATTATACATAAAGTTCACAAATCGACTTCTCCAGCATAACCAAACTAGTTTAAACAATATAAAGCCAAAGAGAATGAAACCAAATCAAGCAAGCATGCAATCGTCAACAAAGAAAGTATCTACATAGATCTTGGTGGTATACTGGTACATGTACGCTTTTTAGTCATCATATATTGTATTGTATTTTGTTTACCACCAATGAAGGTGAGCAATGCCTCTTGGGTATATCCCGTATACATATACGGTCGTAATTAACGTAATTAGCCAGGAAGATAGACCCAGATACATGTATATATTCCATAGCAAAATATGTTCGCTTATAATGAAATGTGAACATAAGTAGTATAAAAAGCGAGGATTATAATTCAACTCAGAAATAAAAATTGAGACATAGTAAAATAAAAAGTTATGTTAACGCCCATTTGGAATAAAATGAGTCAATATTGAAAGCAAGTATTAGTGTGTTTATATATCATCTTTTATACTTCTCCTATTCCAAGTAATTTCATATCGTGTTAATAAATATGTATACTGTACGCCCGGTATTTTTCGCGTGCGATTTAGTTTCGCGCTTTTCGCGACTGTGTTAAAATCGGCGAAAATTAATCGTCGCGAATTTCGCCAATTAAAGGCTGAGGTGTAACATGCCGTTGACTAAGACCTAGAAATTGTAAATCTTATCAAAATGTGACATTGGGTAGGTCTTATTACTGTAGATAAGGTAAATTAGTTTACAGATCTTGAGGATCCAGAGAATAATGGAATTTAAAACTTTGAAATCCGCGAAATTTAATGGTATTTCTCAAAATTCGCGAAATTAAAACTCGCGGAAAATACTGGGCGTACAGTAAATCATTTTAATTTTACAATACAATGTGATACGAATGGAATACAAAACAAAAGAATACACCACAATACAATACAAAAAAACATAACATATAGTATTATATCTTCTGTTTAAATGATCAGTAATAATGACAGACATGAAAAAAGAATGATAGACATAGATGCAAAAACTGTTGTAGAATCTGATGAACTGTCTGTTATGACAACGCTGGCCGTTGAAGATCCGTATGAGCTACGAGCCGTACAAGTTAGCGTTCCAGGTTCTTCGGAAGACTTGGGTAGGCTAACACTCACACTAGGGTCACTCCTCGTATGGGGTTCAGTCTTTGCTACCACAACACCTGCGGCTGTTTTCCACTCCACAGTTGGGGCGGGGTCACCTGATGCTTTACACAACCACTGGTCGCCATTTTCGGGAACTTTTGGCGCTTCGATGACGGGAGACGAGCACTCGAGGCCCCTTGCGTCCATCTCTTTAAACTTAGTAACTTTGGGCGTCGTACAGAGAACATCGTATTGAATGGACGTCATATAATCAAGTATGGTTGGCTTTTCCTCGAGGAGATCTTTCAGCCATCTGAGTTCGCAGTTGCAATGAAGAGGGTTCTCGTGGATATGGAAATAACCGGAATCAAGAATTCCTTGTCGGACAATAGGTTCCATATCATCTGGTATAGTTTGGAGGTGGTTGCTGAACAATTCTAAAAACCTCACAGAAGTGTCATCGGGAAACATAGACCCACTTATAGTTTCGATTTCATTATTGTCAAACTCAAATTTAATAATTTTTGGGTTCTTTTTGAATAAATCTTGAGGGATTTCTTTCAGTTGATTTTTCGCAATCGAGAACTGTAAGAGTTCGGATAGGGGTTCCAATGTGCCCTTAACTTCAGTGATAGCATTGTAACTTAAATACAAGTAGTTCAGCGTAGTGATATGGTCCAATTGATTAAGATCTACAGAGGTGATTTGGTTGTTCTGAACGGACAAGAATGTTGTTGTTGGTAGATCGTATTGCGTAAAGTCAATGCTACTTATACCACAGTTATCAAGGCGTAATACTCCGGCTTTCAAATTCTCGAGAAAGTCGAGATTTTCAAGCTGGTTATTGCTTAAGTCGAGGGACTGAAAATCAAAGCCAACAAAACTGTCAGCAGGCAGATTGATCGCCCTTGCGTTGTTCTTCCATTGTAGAGTGTTCATATCTTTAAGAGGGGCAAGCGAGTCAATAAACCCTTCATCAAGGTCACCATCTATGGACAAATTGTCAATATGTGAATCTGTGAATGCATCGTCGTCAACATCAGATAGTTCAGGATTTCCCTCGATCCAAAGGTTTTTCAGTTGCGTTAAATCTGCAAAAGCGTTCTTGCCAATTTTTTTCAATTTATTGTCGGACATACGCATTGTTGTCAATTCTCGCAGATGGATGAATGCATTATCTGGGATTTCTTCAATAAGGTTCCCCTGTAGTAAAAGGGTCTTAAGTTTGGTGAGCTTACTGAAGGTATTCTGGTGAACATATGTAATTTTATTTCCAGGGAGCCCAAGAAAAGTAACCTCAGTAAGAAGGTTAAATACGTCATCAGAAATGTCTTGTGTTCCGCAATTATTCAAACTCAATCGTGTCAGAGAGGGATAATTGTCAAAGTTCGATGTTGTGACATGGGGGATCTCGAAACCGTCGTTGCAGGAAATAACTAAACTTTTCACACCCTCGAGACCAGAATCCTGGGGCCAAGCAGTGAGTCCCGTCCCGCAACTGACTGATTTCCCAATTTCATCACAATTACAGCCAGTTGGGCATACATCATTTTCTTGTCCCATCAAATACACTTGGGCTTTTGCTTCTCCAACATCACTCTTAGCGACGCATGTAAACGTACCCACTGGAACATGCTCTTGTGGTAAATCAACTGAGACAGCGGCAGCACCTCGACTGGTAGGATTATTAAATGCAATGACGTCACCATCTGGGTTCAACCATTCAACAGCAGGCGCAGGATCGCCGATGGCGGTGCATTTCCAGGGCTCATTTCCAACTGGATGCGTCATGTGACTAATGCTAGGTGTCGTACACACCATGTCTGCAGATTCCATGTCTTTGATTGGCTTTGATGACGAAGCGCATATCGTTTCAATATTTCTTGGGAAGGGGTGCTCCAAAATACTTGGTTTCTCATTCACTAATTGCTTCAACCATTTCATCTCGCAGTTACAGTGAAGGGGATTATTGTATAGCAAGATATACCCCGAGTTACTTGTGAGAACATTCCCTCTGAGTATGGGCTCCATGTCATCTGAAATTCTTTCGATGCGATTGTCATTGAACTCAAGCGAGGTAAGAGAGTTTTGCACAGGAAACATTGCTCCATTCAAATTATCGATTAGATTTTCTTCTAATTCAATTTTCTGTAGCTGTGTATTTTCTTTGAAGAATCCTTCTGGCAAATGCTGTATTCTGTTCCGACCTGCCGCGAATCTAACAAGGTTTGTTAGAGACGAGAGAGTACCGGTGACTTCATCGATCAAATTGTCGTCTAACTCTAGGTACATCAATGTTTTCAAATGTCCAATTTTAGACGCATCAAGTGTCGATATTTTGTTTCTGCTTATCCCGAGGTAGGTTGTATTTGGTAGAGTGTACGGCAAAAAGTCAATGGAAGTGTAAAGGTTATCGTGTAGTCGAACAGTGCGAGCACGTGTCTTTTCCAGAAAACGATGACTCGACATTTGATTGCCACTTAAGTCCAAACTTGTTAGATCAAAACTTTCAAAGCTGTCGACAGGTAGATTAATCGGCCGTTTATTTAAATTCCAACGTAGATTTTTCAAGCCAGTTAAATGCTTCAGTGGTGTGATGAAATCCTCGGACAAATCTGCGCCACCTATCGTAAGATACTCTATAGAAGAGCTAGCAAAAGCCAGTTTGTCAACCTCAGTGAGCTCGGGATTACCTTCAATCCAAAGATTTTGGAGGGAAGGTATGTCTTCGAATGCATGTTTACCGATACGTTTAAGCTTGTTGTCTGATATACGGACGGTCTTCAGGTTAGTAAGGTGTATAAAGGCGTTATCGGGAATCTCCGTTAATTCATTCTGGTGGAGCAACAACGTTGTGAGTTGGGTAAGTTTCGAAAATGTGTGTTGGTGAATTGATGATAGCTTGTTGTTTCCAAGTCCGAGAAAAATTACTTCTGTTAGACTGTCGAACACATCGTCAGCAATGTCTTGTAAACCACAGCCAAGAAGCTCTAATCGGGTTAAATGGATATAATTGTCCAAATCGCTTTTCTTCAGACTAGGAATCTCGAATCCATCTTGGCATTTGATTTGAAGTCTTGTCGGTTCTGCGATCAATCCAGATGTGTACGGGAAAGATGTCAGGTCCTTTCCACATAGGACTTCTCTCGTTTCCTCGTTACAGTAACATCCGGTGAAACATTGCGCAGACGATAGGTGAACACACGTCATCAGCACGAGCGCCAACGGCAAAAGCAACTTCGCCATTTTGTCTGAAAGATATTGGATGATTTTGAGAAACAATGTTAAGAAATGTAGGCTACATTCAATTGTTTTGTAGAATTTATTTTTGGATAGAACCTCGTATTTAAGATGTGTTCTAGAATCTTTATTCCGACCATGCAACCCCGTATCAATTTCGTATCTCAAGTATTCAAGGATTTATAATTTGTTTCGATCAACCATCCATGATATCTCAATTAAATTCCACACTTTACATTTCGACCAACCGTACTGTCAATTATGTTCCATATCTTTGGATTCGTCGGGTTCCTGTAGTTCCAGAATTCACATTTGGCTCAACCCTCGTATTTTAATTAAATTTCAGAACCTACAGTCTCTTTAACCCTCGATTGTCAATTATGATCCAGAATTAGCATTTATGAGTAAACTGAGTTTTATCATTTACATTCGACTCAACGCTTGTTATTTTGAATAATTTGTGTCACCACTGGTACACGTATGCCAATAATTTTAAAGAACCTATATTTTGATTGACCATTGAATGTCAATTAAGTTTGAGAATTTGCATTTCGATTTGCCCTGTATCTCCGGGCTCTAGAATTTACATTTAAAACTCACCACTCGTTATCAATTCAGTCCAACATTTTGTACCCTGCGTGCAGAGTCTAGTTAAACGTGAAGACGGAGCTCTCTTTTAACAAGTGAAGTCGAACGAATGTTAAGGGTAAACATTTTGATCACTCTCCAATGTAAAATATAAGTTTTCCAGAATTTGCAATTAGATTTGCCCTGGATCTCAAAATGAGTTTCAGATTTTACATTTGACTCAACCCTCGTATAAATTATGATATGGAATCTACATTTGGCTGGAATTCCGATTATGTTAGGGGAGGCATCAAAAATTCGATGTCGGATAGAAAACTAAATAAATCTAGTTAAGGGGGAGGGGGTTCAAACCCATTTCAGTTTGCTATCAGACGAATTTCAACATTTCATATTTATTTTGTTTTGGGGGGAGGGGGGGGAGGTCTGAGTCAAAACCCATTTCAGTTTGCTATCAGACGAATTTCAACATTTCATATTTATTTTGTTTTGGGGGGAGGGGGGGGAGGTCTGAGTCAAAACTAGATTTATTTAGTTTCTGATCCGACATCGAACTTTTGATGCCTCCCCTTACAGAATTTACATTTTGATTTGCCCATTATCTCAACTTAATTCCAGATTTTATACTTGAATTGAGTGACGTTTGTCAATAATGTTTCAGTACCTACATTTTGGTCAAACTTCGAATGTCCGATGCCTTCCAGAATTTGCATTCTGATCAATCCTCGTATGTCAACTATGTTCTGGTATTTGCATTTTGATTTACCCGGTATTTCAAGACACGGGGCAATTGCAAATGTTTTATTTGGCTCAACCTTTGTATAACAGTATAATAATCACATATATGTTCCAAAACCTATTGATTAAACCCTCGTATGTCAATTATGTTCAATAATTTGAGATTTCCCCTTATATATTAACTTTATATTTGGCTCAACAATCGTATCTCAATCGTGCTCTATAGAATCCAAGAATGTATCGAACATCCAAAAGTGGAACCAAACGTTTTTGCTTTCTTCTAAAGAAATAACATTTAATAATTTCATCCAATCCATTAGGATTTCTTTTATCGCCTTTTTGTCAATCCTAGCTACGCTTCGCACATACAGTATTCATCCCAGATTTCGTTGGAAAGTATATCTGTTTTAGTTCAATATTATTTGAATCCATTCAAAGCTGTTTTGCAAATATAAACAAATACAAAAATATTTTAGTTCAATTTTTGATTTTTTTCGATTTACGTTTAGGCCTTATTTCAAGAAACAATATGGTGTACAAAATAGTTTTTTTTTTATTTTCGCGAAAAATAGTGCATTTATTTCCCTGGTTCCAACAACAAACGGTTAGCTTACATACATGTAATAATAAAAATTTCCAGGCTAATAAATATAAGTGTTTTCTATATTACCCCTCAGATGCGATACAGGTAACTTACCATTCATGCTTCTGTTCCGTTGGGTGAAGTCAACGTCCACACACCTCCGAAAATGTAGCTGCAGTGGTTTACAAGGAGCAGGTACATTTTATACGACCAGAAAACAATTGAATCTGCCATCCAATTAATAAAATACCACTTAACCAACGACTACTAATATCGAATTTATATCACAAATGAAATAAAAAGTTTTGATATTATATTGAATTTGGGATATTATACTATATGGCCATTTTCTCAAGTCTTAGTAGTTTTTTCCTCCATTACTATATGATTTTTAGACAAAATGTATGCGTCATTTTCTTGCAGGGATATTGAACTCTCAAAGATCATGAAACAGTCACTTGGCAATGCTGACACCTTGATGGGGACATAAGCAATAACACCAGGTTGCGGTATGGTACCAAGGTCCCATATTGAAATAGGAAAGATAAATTATACAGTTATCTATATTCTGATTTCAAACTCAACCCGAAAATTCAAAATCATACGTAACCTGCAATATCAATAGATTTTGATATTCAAACCATCTTCTAAGAGCTTCAAGCTCATGCAGAAAAGTAATTGTATTTTCAAGTCAACGGATAACAGTAGTTTACTTTAATTTACAATTTGTACTAGTTCAAGAAAAGGGTTCAAAGATTTAAGCACTGGACTCTTAGTGTAATGTGGAATGAGCATTCCCGATCCTTGAAAGTGTTGCTTTCCAAAATCTGCTCAAGATGCGCAGCACCAAGTGTTAATCGTATAGTCTTGCTTAAAAGACCCTGTACCCCCCCCCCTTTATCTTTCTCTCTATATATTGCCAGGTAAAGAGAGTGAAGGTGAGGGGGGGGGGTGGATACAGTCTTTGAGCAAGACTATTAATCTTAGGAAACAACGCTTGGAAGGAATGGTTGTTCCACAATGCATTGAGTCCTGGGCTTAAATTTTATTCCCGTATTGCAAAATATTCCCTACCATGATGTTAAAAGATCACTAAACATATTTTCAAGGAAATTTTTTGAAATGATCAAGCTGACAAAGCATCAATTTCAATCCGTAGAGTCAAGTTGTCATATCGGCAACCATTCAATCCAATGTTACAACTCTAGCAAAAGAATCTTTCACAAGTGCGTTGAATCCAAACTTCGATGTAGTGCTTGAAGTATCTATTTACAAACAAAGCTCAAGTGACATAGGTTATATAGTCGTTTTATTAATTTCAAAATCAGTGTTCAATGACATTTGGAATTTTGAAAACATATCTGGTATAAAAATGCCATAAAAACAAGACATTTTATTGTCTATGATTTATTGTTATTCAAAGCAAAATAATTTCTGATCTCTTCATAATTCACTTCACTACTAAACATGTGTTTTACTAAAATTGGTTAAAATGACCGTACCATTACCTTTGTGTGCATTAAAAAATTTAAATTATTAATTTAAAATGTACTTTTTTACTTTATTTATTTATCTTTATTAAAGTTACATTACAATAACATAAACAAAATTCTGTGCATCACATTATTCTTATAACGTTTGAGGATACTATTATGTTGTATCAGCGTTTCAGAAATTATGACTTTTTGACAGAAAACCAAGTGTAAAAAGTACCATCGTTCACCCAGTTTAATATGGTGAATTCCAATTGCTAACAATATTTTTTCTTAATTTAGGGTATATTTGTTTTAGCTGGGTGCATAATTATAAAATAGACACATATAACATAAAAACTCGTTGTTTTCAAGTATAAGATAAGTAAATTGGGTTAATTGTCATTTTAAACGTATTTAATGCCAAATTACCAATTACCTGGGATATCCTCATTAAATAGCAAGGCTATTGCAAAAATTAAAATGTTAAGAATAAACTTCATCAACTTGAAGATACATAATAATAATGTTGAGGAGCATTTATAGAAAATGAATTGTTATTTTAGAACATTTAAACTATTTGGCAGAAATATGAGTTATATTGTAATAAACTCGCCTTGTTAAAGGCAATCGGTGCAAATGTTTCTTACTTGTGCTATAAGTTTAATGACCATAGACGTTTTCATCTCTATAGATGCAAAAATTGGTCGAGAAATGGACATGGAAATAAGGCTTTGCTTGGATGTTTTAATTCAAGTAGAATTTTACAAGAGTCTAAAGGAATAATTTGTAACAATCTCACATATTATGCAATCCCTTATAAAAATTCCGACCTTGAAATTCCGAAAACAAATGGTTACAAACCATTGCACAACCATTGTTCCAACCATCGCTGTAATGATTGCCAACCATTGGGATGCAACCATTGCAATTGTGGTTGCAAATCATTGAAAGTGTTTCAATGATTTGTAACCATTACAAATGGTTGGCAGGTTTGAATGATTTTCTTGCAACCATTGCAAGTAAATGCAACCATTTTCACTTTGAGAAAAATCCATAATTGTGAAGGACTAGATTTAATGTAAAAGTCAGTATTTTAAGTTGCACCTAATAAATGATAAACAATAACCATGCCTCTTTAAATTGCATTGGCATGTATACGATCATCCAAGACTGACATCCTCTATGAAATTACAATGACATGTCAAAAAAACACCTCTATGAAATTGCAATGACATGTCAAAAACAATTATTAGTACCAACAAAAAGTTCCAAAAAGCAAGCCCAGTATTCTGATTAAGAACCCCTATTCTAACTACTGAAAATGGATTCTAGTAATACTCACCGACATGAAACTCAATCAACTTGAGTTCTTCAGAGAAAACAGAGAATTTCAGCAAGGGTACATTGACTTTAACATGGTGACATACATGCAGGATATATAAGGGTTTATGTACTGGGAGGTTTTGGATATGGGGTTTATCCAGAGGGAGATATGCATATCTACCTGAGGGACTGTAGGGGCCAAGGTAGATGTGCATATCTCACGAGGGATGAACCCATTATCCAAACCGACCGTACATAACTGCTTTATCCTATACCAAGTAGAGTTTTCAGGGCCATATGGCCATTTCTAGTACAAGGTGTAAAAATAAACAAATCATTCATATGCAAAGTTATTTTATTGCATCACCGGAAGCGGGAAGATATGCACCGGAAGCGGAAGATATGCACCGAAGCGGAAGATATGGCGGAAGATATGGAGGTTCTGGATATGGAAACCTCAAAATCAGGATACGGGATATATCTTACCAACTCATCTCCCTAAAACTCTACTTGGCATAGGATAAATGATGGTATCCCAATGCTAAGTCATTAACCAATGAAGTATGTCCCCATATAAATCATTGTACCCTTGCTAAATCCTCATTTTCTCAGAAGAACTCAAGTTGATAGAGTCTTAAAAAATAGATCTGTGTTGGTGAGTAGAATCCATTTTCAATAGTAAGAATAGGGGTTCTTAAACAGAACATTAAAGCTTAACTATGGCCTTTTTGAATTTTTTGTTTAGTACACTATAAGATAACGTTTTTGTCTTAAACACTGACTTAGGTTTTCAAAATGATTTTGAAAATAAAATTTGTCAAAGTGCGAGTAAACTAGTTAATGCCATTTCCTGACACTTCATGTTAGAATTAAAAAACAGTTCAACATTAATATTAGCTACAGCAACAAAAAGACTACATGAAGATGCATGTAGAAATAATCTTGATTTACTTCATTAAATAATCAAAATTTAATCAAAGTGATATCATATTTGAAGTCTACATGTAAAATTGCATCTAGAAATGTGGTTTAAAAAAGTATTTATCAACTTTGAAAAATAATTTTCTTTGAAAATGTGACTTCTAGGTCGAGGGTATTCCCTATTGACCCCATGTTATAAAATCACTAAAAGTGAAATATCATTTATTGTGTTAGACAGCCACACAATATTTTCTTTTACTGGACATATTTTCAATTATATAATTATGCGACACATGTGACAGGAAAAATGATCCACTTAATCTGATGAATATTCAACTTTAAGGGAACCTTCTTTTATATTACCTGCCATGTTAATTTACCAAAGAGTTTTGCTATTATATAATAAAGAGTATTTTTGAGAACATAAAATGAATACCCTGTTGGATTACTAAAATGAATACCCTGTTGGAAAACTGATTTGACTCATTAGAGATATACACAATCATGATTTTTCAAGAATACAATTGATCACACCTTTCCCCCTCCCCAACCCCTGGCTTAGCCAATGCTAATGACAAAACCAAGACATGTTGAATACATGTAGAAGTCTGAAAATTCCCATGCTTTAAAACAACTACATGTACATAGTTACAGTATATTTCTGCTATTATAGAAAAGAAACATAAGAAAAATGATATTCAAAAATTTCAAGCTAATGACTTTTCTTAGAGTTGGTAATATCTAATAGTTTACAGTGCTTCATTTAAATGTGTTGCATTGTCGGCCATTTTGGTCGGATGGCTAATTAAAGTCGGCCATTTTGGTCGGATAGCTAATTAAGTCGGCCATTTTGGTTGGATGGCTAATTACTTTGTTATTGGTATTATTTGCGTTGACAGTTGTCATGCCAACTGGTAAATGATAATTTGAAAATAATTTTACAAATGATGTTTCCGGATAATAACATTTTTTGCGATTTTTGCTTTATATGATAAAAAGTTTTAGCTAATTTAAAAAATGAGAATTTACCATGTGGCATTGATTTCTTAATCTTGGGTCTAATTCCTCTTAGAGCTCATTTTATAAAATCCTGAAAAGTGAAATATCTTGATAAGTACTGAAAAGATGATATTTGACACTCGCTTAATCCAAAGAATAAATAAAATGCATGATGAACTTTTGAAGGAGTCTTATGTCCTTAAACTTCAACTAAAATTAGCAAGATAAGTGAATTACTAATCTTAAGTTTGATCTTCAAAGTGTGAAAATCAAAATAAGCAAGATAAGTAGTTTTCCCAACCAAATAAAAACCTAAGAATCATAAATCTTTTCAATGAGTCAGATGTATAAAATAAGCTTGATCGGAGACTATGTTCTCAATAAGTTATACAAGTAACAAAACTTAAAAGGCGGTCAGACTCTTTGTTATTTTAAGACAAATATAATCAGAGCAATCAGACATCCCAATCAAATTCTTGTCTGCTTCTTAACATTTAGTAAAGCATTACACAAGGTTTGATGCCTGTTTTATCTACTATTTCTGCCTCCAATTTTATCTTATATTAAGGCTATTTGCATCACAGAAGATCAAGTAGTCTCTTGTGTATTTAAAAAATTAAATTATTTTTTTATTTTTATAATTATACCATTTATTCCAATATTCCAAACCATTCAAATCTAACTTCAGTCCAGACTTATATTTGATTAAACCCCCCTCCCTTTCACCAATACATCAATCTAGATATCAGCAAAAACTAAACAAAGACTCAACAGTAAATGTTATTCAATAATGTTTAACTTGCACATAGTTTTGAATTATGCCAAATTGCCCTAACCTTAGTCTAGACTAATATTTGTTTTAACCCCCCCCCCTCCCCCTTTTACCAGTACATCAATCTAGATATCAACAAAAACTAAATAAAGACTCAACAGAAACAGGAATAAAGACTAATTTATATTTCAATAAATGTTATTCAGTAATGTTTAAGTTGCACACAATTTTGAATGATGCCCAATTGTTCAGTCCTAACTTCAATCCAAACTAATGTTTGATTTTGGTTTGATTTGATTCTACCAGAACATCAATCTAGATATCAACATAAACTGAAATAAAGACTTCAATTTCAGTAAATGTTATTCAGAAGTTTCTGTTTTACTTGCACATAACTGCTATGAATTATGCAAAAGCACTCAGCCCTGACTTCGGTCCATGGGCTCTTTTTTAAGAATACAATTGATAACACCTCCCCCACCCCCTGTCTTAGCCAATGCTAATAACAAGACACAGTTAATACATGGTAGAAACGTGAAAATGTCTTATATGCTTTAAAACAGCTACTAGTTATATATACATCATTATAGACAAGTAATATAAAAAATTTCTAATCAATCTCAATAAGCTGATTTTCAAAAGTTTAAAGTTCCATGACTTTTCTTTTGGTAATATCTAATAGTTTACATTGCTTCAATTAAATGTGTTGCATTGTCAGCCATTTTGGTCGGATGGCTAATTAAAGTCGGCCATTTTGGTCGGATAGCTAATTAAGTCGGCCATTTTGGTTGGATGGCTAATTACTTTGTTATTGTTATTATTTGCATTGACAGTTGTCATGCCAACTGGTAAATGATAATTTGAAAATAATTTTACAAATACAGGTACTGTTTCCAGATAATAACATTTTTTGCGATTTTTGCTTTATATGATAAAAAGTTTTGGCTTTTTAAAAAATGAGAATTTACATGTGGCATTGATTTCTTAATCTTGGTTCTAATTCCTCATAGAGATCATGTTATAAAATCCTGAATAGTGAAATATCTTGATAACTACTGAAAAGATGATATTTGACTAATAAGATTTACAAATCTTTAGAGATAGTTTGATGTTCTGGTGTGAAAATCAAAATTAGCAAGATAAGTGGTTTTCCAAACCCAACAAAAACCCAGGGGGTTCACTGTAAACTTGGAATCACAAATCTTTCCAATGAATCAGATGTATGAAAAAAGCTTGATTGTAGACTATGTTCTTTAAAACAGTATACAAATAAGTGATTTACTAATCTTTAGAGATACATGTAGTTTGATATTCATAGTGTGAAAATCAAAATAACCAAGATAAGTGGTTTTCCCAACCAAACAAGAACTAAGAATCATAAATATTTCCACTGAATCAGATGTATAAAATAAGCTTGATCTATGTTCTCTAAAAAGTAAAGTAACAAAACTTAAAAGGCCATCAGGCTCATTGTTATTTTAAGACAGTTTAATCAGAGAAATCAGACATCCCAATCAAATTCAATTCTTGTCTGTGCTTCTAAGTAAAACATAATAAAAGGTTTGATGCATGTTTTATCTGACTATTTTTGCCCACAACTTTATTTTATATTCGAGCAATGTGCATTATTGAAGACCAAGAAGTCTCTTGTACATTTAGAAATTAAATCGTTTTTTCATTTTATAAAACTACAGTTATTACCCCCCCCCCCTTACCAGTACATCAATCTAGATATCAACAGAAACTAAAATCAGACTTGTTTCCATTTCAGTAAATGTATTCAGTAGTCTGTACTTTACTTTCATTCTTGTTTAAATCATACCTAAGCATTCAGTCCTTTTCTCCAGACTTATATTTGGGTAACCCCCCTCCCCTCTCCACAGAATCAAAGGTGATGATAAACTTGTCCAAGATTTTTCAAGAAAATGCACTGATGACCCAGTTTTCAAGTGATTTCAGGCAAAAAATCTAATGTAAACTCCCTGGAATTATAGAAATCTGAAGTCCCTTGGCAAACAAAAAGCTGGCTGTGCCATACCCTATAATTGGGATGGAGGTGGGGGGGGGGGGGCAAAAAATATAATGTGAAAACCCAGGAATTTAAGAAATCTAAAATCCCTTGGCAAAAGAAAAGCTGGCTATAACCGATCATTGGGATGGAGTTTCTGCTTGAAAATTTTTAAAAACTGCTGGATAATTTGAAAAACCTGGAGTGAACCAAAACATCACTTCTATTTTATGAATTCATATTATTTAAGAATTACTCAAATTGTATTAATTGTCTGAAAAAAAGATGTGAATGTTCCCTTTTTACAACAGTGAAACATGAAATTTCAATGAGGTAAAAAATGTATCCATGGAATAGAAAGTATATATTGTGATCTATCAGAGTCTCCTCTTATATATCAGCTGAATCTTAAGCTGAGTCAGTTTCAATTATAAATTGTTGCATATAGATCCCACAATAAGTATTTTTAGTTAAGTTATGATTCTATTCTCTTAAGATTCTGTTAATCATATGTCTCCTGTCTTTTAAGTTAGAAAAAACAAATATACAAGTAATTGTTTTCACTAAAGAATGATAAAAAGCCCTGGGTAAAAACCTAAAGGATTATAGGATTATTAATTCGTGGCCCTGATTATAATAAGTCTTCTGTTACTCTTAATTCAGTGGTAGTAATTGCAATGTCTACCTGGTCACTGTCATCAAGGACTCAGACAGGATTCAGGCCTGTCAACTGTCCCGCAATTTGCGTATTTGTCACGCATTTGCTGAAGAATTTGAAGTCACGCCAGTTATTTTTGCGTGACAGAAAATGTCACGCAAATACGCATTTTACCTGGTAATTGTCAAGCAAAAATATTTCTGTAGAAAAATTTCTAAAAAAGATCGTCTTCACAGCAAAAATACGAACGCCGGAAAAAAAATGTACGCATTTCGTTCGGACTTTTCACGCGAATTGCAAATATGTCACGCATTCCGTACCTTGTGTGACCCCATTTTAGAGGCAAAAGCCCCTGTTAGAATTGATTGATCTCCGAAAGGTTAACTTTTACCCCTCTCCAATATAGATGTACAGTAATTACATTGTGGACATGCATTAACATCAACATTTCTTCAGACATACTTCTACATGTTCTACGGTCATTTCACTGAATTAAAACTCATGATGGTTGCAATTGTAAAAATGTTCAATGATTGAATGCGACCATTGCAACCATTGCAGATTTCAATGAGTAATGGTTGTAGATGGTTGCATTTAAAAATGCAATGATCACATGTTAATGGTTGCTTAACCATTGCAGAGTGAAATTCTAATGGTTACAGCCGATGGTTGCACAATGATTGCATGTCATTTTGCAATGGTTTTTCCTTTGATCTAAATGGTTGAAGCAATCATTAATCGATGATTGCTTGCGATGGTTTGTTTTCGGAATTTCAAGGTCGGATTTTTTATAAGGGATGTCACATATGCAATCTCACATGTTATGCAATTTCACATTGTATGCAATCTCACATATGCAATCTCATATGTAATGCAATCTCATATTATGCAATCTCAAGTGTTTGGCGCGACTGGTGACTGTAAACGTCTTATTGCACAACAAACACATCAAATCTTTAGTAACATGATTCACAAATCCACTTCTTGAGCTGAAAAGTTTGAAACAAGTGTCACACTGTACTGGTTTAAGCCCATTATGTTTCAAACCATGCGCCTCAGCGTCCTCATTGTCAATACGTTGATTGCAGACATCACAGTAACCATTGTGGACGAGACACATGTGTCTCTCAAGACACTGCTTAGATGGACACTGTTTACCACATACGTTACAGTCAGTTTCAGATGGATCCTCGATCAGAATATCTTTCGGGTCAACAGGGTTTTGTGCGGTTGCGTGGCTCATGATGGTTGCCCCTTGGGGTTCGTTTCTAGAAGTTGTGCTATCCCTCCATGTAGTTGGATCAGTGACATTTTGTAAGGTTGATAGGTATGCTGAAACAGAAAATTTAAAAACATAAACATGTTGTTAAATTTCAGCTCGCATTTATCTGTACAATGATCATTTCCTAATGCAATATATTGTATAACTGTGTGTATTGTAACATGCAGACATATCTTCAATTCAAATCACGATAAACGTTGGACACCATGAGATAATCTATGCAAGTTAAGGACAGATAAGACCCCAGGAACCTCATGTTTACATTTAATAGAAATTCAATTTCTTAAACCATTCCTATCCTTTCAGCCTATTGAACTTAAGCTTAAATATTTTATTTTCACATTTCAACAAATTGGATATCAATTGTGAAACACACTGTATATAGGTTTACCATATGGTCCAAAAGGGGATCCAGTTGCCAAACTTTTGGAGAGTAGTTTTATTAAACCTATAAGGTGAATATCTTTTGAACCCAACAGTGTTCATTTTATATAGGTTCCCCTAAGCAAGGTGAGATTAACAAGAATCCCAGGGGCCTATGGGAGGAATAAAAAGGGAGACTACCTATATAAACTGTTTGTTCATCTTAGGGTTTGTCCAAGGTGTGAGGTTTTCTGTACACATTTGCATTTGCATATAGTGTTCATGTTATAGAGGTTTTTATCTTAGAGGGGTGTTCCATGTGAGAGGTTTACTGAACATATTTTGCATGTGCATGCATCCAAATTAAATTTCTTGTTTCACCTCAAGAATGGGGGCCATTAAATAGAGTTCATGTTTGTAGAGGTGTTCATCTTAAAGGGTTTTCAGTATGCATATGAGAAGTTTAATGTACACATGTTTCATGTACATATTAATGTCCTGACTGCAGACTGCCTTAGTTTTACTTGACCATTGGACCATATTCTTGGACTATATAATGTACAGGTCCCACAAATTCAAGGGCCAGAAGCATCTGGACCCGTCTGTTTCTAAGGTAACTCTTTGAGTGGGGATTGGGTGGTCACAGGCCTCATGTAAAATTACATCAAATACACTTTATGTTCACAAAACAATTTATTCACAAAAAATTCAAATGACACTACAATTACATACATTGTATGTATATCAGTATTAATATATTGTATATTAGTATATGGTCAAGGCAGTTATTAATCCCTTTAGAGAATTATTGTAATAACACCAAGTAGTAGTAATAAATCAAATATCATCAAAAGTTTACATTACTTTACTTTTGTTTATAATTACAACTTTGAAAAAAAATGTTTAATGATTTTCAAATAAGAGGCATCTTCAATTTTCAAGGTGTTCTTGTGAATCAAGATGAATTAAAGGTTCAACTTTTAAATACTATCAGTGAATGGTTTTAATTGGTACAGCTATTTTTAAAGGTAAAATGAATTAAATGTAAGTTGATTATGTACGAGGGGTGATCAATAAGCAATGACCACTTTTTTACATGGATGCTTTTTATAGACCAATCTCTTTGATTATTTTGTATAAAAAGCATCTGTGTGAAAAAACATCCATTACTTATTGATCACTCCTCGTACAAACATATTGACCTTGATCTTTATGAGAATGGAACCTTGAATGAGCTGTTTCCAGGAATATATTTTAAATACATACACTTCACATTCTTCATGTTTTTAAAATACATGACATGTTTAAGAAATTGCAAAACATAAATAATCTGTATTATGCATGTGCAATTGTAAATCTACATGCTGACAATAAAAAACAATTATATCAAAATTATCAACAACGTGAAACCATTACAAAAATATATAATTAATAGGTCAAGTCTTGCAAACTTGACATTGAATTAATCAAAAAGTCTTTGTTTACGCATATCAAGAAAATATGGTCTATTCTGATTGGCTATCGATGTAGCTTAACATGCTTGCTTTTGTTTGAGTATGACACGATCCTGTCACAAATCACACATTTCAAGTCCTTTTTCTGATGAGATTTTAGAGAATACGTATTAGCAAATAACTTATAGCAAAATTCACACTGATGTGGCTTCTGGCCGGTGTGTTTTAATCCATGTCGCAGCAACTTATAGTGTGGCACGTCATCCAGTCGACCTTGACAAACATCACAATATTTGTTATGTACGACCATATTGTGTGCCTCATTGCATGCCTTTGAGGGGAACCCTTGATGGCATGGCTGGCATTTGAATTCCGTTGGGTCATCTATGAATATTCCACTGCTGAGAGTCCCCTTCGAGCCCCCAGTTAGCATGGAGTATGAGTCATCCAGCCCTTCTTGCATCTGGTAGCTGCCAAACTGACCTGGATAAAGACATAGAAGATGTACATACACATTTATTATATATGGACCTGAATAACGACACCAAAAATGCATGCATGTATTAAATATGTAATCACAAGTGCATGGGCATCCCCAGGGATGCACTGCCCGCACTCACCTTTTAAGCAAACTTTACTTTTACCCAGCGATTTTTGTTCATGGTGCTGAGGAAAAAAGACTCAAAGGAAAGGAGAACTATGTGCTCTGTTGAAAGAGGTGAAGAAGCTAGGCTACTATAAGCTACAATGATGGAGACTGTTATTTTCCACTTCAGATGTAGACACACGCCCCATGGGAAGATTCTGGGGATGCCTCTGCAGGTGCCAAGTAGAGAAAGACTAGAGTGATGCAAAACACAGTAAGACAAGACAAGATACAAGGCATTAAAAAACATGGAAAACATCACAACCTGCCATTTGTTACAGATACCTAACACCAACTTCTGAACACCAACTGCTGTCACAAAATGTTGGAGACTATAACAATATGTCACCACTTGAGAAACATCTTCAAACATAAGTTCTTAGAAAAACAAGCCCCAATATCCTTAACACACACAATAACAATGCCTAACACTGTTTAAAATTTCGATGATTTTGATTTTTAAATGAAATGTATGAAAAACAGAGACAATTTGACATTCCTCTTTAATTCTGAGGTCTTCTTTAGTCACTTTTTCATTTTAAGTCTCAATGGGTTTACAATATCCCATTTGAGGGAAGACACTAAAATGTGAAAATCAATGTGAAAATTGTCATAATATATAATTGATCCAGCTACTAAAAATTCAAAATTTTTATTTACTGAATTTTATTACTGGTAATTTAGTTTTGATCAATTTTGAACACGTTTTGAACATTCACATTACAAAAGCATTTATTAAATGTCTTAGATATAAACCATCTAACTGAACAAACATAAATATTGATGATTAATAATTATAATTTTTAGAGAACCAACTCAATAATCTACAATGTTAAAACTTTTAAATGGAGCCATGTCATGTCATGTCAATAATATGTCACTTTTGTGACATCATGCCAATAATATTTCACTTTTGTGACATCATGCCAATAATATTTCACTTTTGTGACATCATGTCAATAATATGTCACTTTTGTGACATCATGCCAATAATATTTCACTTTTGTGACATCATGCACATAATATGTCACTTTTATGACATCATGCCAATAATATGTCACTTTTATGACATTGTGTCAATAATATGTCACTGTTATGACATTGTGTCAATAATATGTCACTTTTATGGCATCATGGCAATAATACAGTATGTCACTTTTATGACATCATAAAGTCTGAGATGACACCAAGAATGATGCACATGGAGGTTCAATGATATTTCCACATTCACATTTGATGTAATCTTTTATGCTTTGCCTTCTCTTTGATATGTACCTGCTTTCCACAAAGCGAACATATCAAAGACTTTGCCTTGTGATAGACAACACCAATGTTGGTCCCGAATCCCTTGTAACAAAATTCACATTGATACTGTTTCAAACCACTATGTTTCAATCCATGTTGTAGCAACTCCTCGTGCGGTTCATTATCCAACCGCTTTTGGCACACATCGCAGTATTTATTATGTACTACCATACTGTGCGACTCCAGACATGCTTTTGATGGGTATTCTACATTGCATTCCTGGCATATGAACCTTGTTTGATCTTCAAAGAAGAGGTCGTCGTGTCTCGAACGAGAGCCTTGTTGGTCTCCATATTTGGATAGTTGTGTAGTGAACTGTGAGGATTGGTCGAAAGTTCCAGTTCCTGAATATAAAAAGAAAATGCTGAGAATTATAAATTATTTTTGCAATGACTGCGAGATAAATTGTTATGTACAATGACATGATTTGATCAGCCTCGCATGTGATTCAAAAGAAATAAGTAAAACGAGTGAAAACAATAGACAAATATTTGATATAAGCATTGACAAAAAAACAATTGCCTCCAGCTAATGAAAACCTCAGACACATACTGTATATACAATACATGTACAGTAAAGCTCCAAGTAGAACACCTTTGTATCCTCTAAAAAGTGTTCCAGTTGGGAGGTGTTCCACGTTCCACTTATAAACGTTAAGTTAACCTTAAGCCAGTTGGTCTTAGGACTATGAAGTGTTTCACTAACAGAGGTGTTCAACTTCTAGAATTGTTCCACTTATGTAGAGGCACATTTAACATTAAGCCAGTTGGTCTTAGTATTCTGAAGTGTTCCACAAACAGAGTTGTTCCACTTCTAGAGATGTTCCCACTTAACAGGTTTCACTGTATATATATTATTAATAAGTCTTACAACTGTGTATCTTTACAGTTTTTATTCATCTATTACCTCTAATCACCATCCTAATTAACCCCAAGTTCTCATCAATTTCTATTTGTATAAGACACAGTCCTTATTAGTCTAGCTATTTCTCATAAGCTAATTCTACCGATTTCTTATTAATTTCAGCCTATACCTAATTTGTTTTTGTTACTTCCTAATCAGTCCCCCTTTTCTAGTTAGCCTTTACCCATTAATGGTGTGCATGTTAATGTCAATTGCATTGCAAGAATAGTAAAATCTGTAAATCAGATCAGCCCTCTTATCCGAACACCCCTCATGAGGAAATTTTTAAACACTAATGTGAACACTTTTTATCAATTCAATTTTGTACAGTTTCATCATCTTTGATTTATGAATGTCAAAATAAATATGTAAATATTGAACATTACTAACTTTGTAGATTTTTTAATTAAACCTTCTAACAAGAAAATAAAAATTGTGTTGCAAAACTTTATTCAAGCTAAATAAGTGAAGTAATTAAAAAAATATATACTTTTTTTTCGGTGTCCAATATTATCATCTAGGACTTTTGCTGATGTTGCTTGTAATGGGATGCCCTATTCTGAACACGGATACCCTTTCCACATAACCTGCATATAACAGGCTTTTGTTGATGGGAGTCGAGTCCCCAGTTTGAACCAAAAAGTTTGTAACAGTATTCACACTGGTAAGGTTTTAAACCAGCGTGAGTCAAGCCATGTTGTTCCAAATTTTCTTCTCCGTCAAGCCTCGTGTTACATACTTCGCAGTATTTGTTGTGCACGACCATGGTGTGCACATCTAAGCAAGGTTTTGTGGGGAACACTTTTAGACACTTGTTGCATATGTGTTGGATGGATTCCTCCTCAAACATTATACTATATGAGTCACTATGTAATAGGCTATTGCGGCGATCTTGTGATTGGCTGTTGCCATGGTATTGATCTTTTTGTGATTGGTTGTTCCCAGCCTTTCAGTAGGTGATGTAGGTTCGAACCTAAAGCGAACCTAAAAGTGAATCCCACAATTTGATGGCTACCTAAACGAACCTACTTCATGTAGGTTCGCTTTAGGTTCGAACCTAAAACTACCTAAAGCACTTTAAAAAAATCAGAAACTTGTAGGTAGTTTTGGGTTCGAACCTAAGGCGAACCTAAAAATGTTATACTTTTTCAGGATTTACCTAAACCGAACCAAAAAATCTTAGAAATTATCTAGAGTTACCTAAAACTACCTAAAACACTTAAAAAAATCGAAAAGTTGTAGGTAGTTTTAGGTTCGAACCCAAAGCGAACCTAAAAAACATAGTCATTCTTCAAGAGTTACCTAAAGCGAACCTAAAAATCTTAATTCTACCTAAAACACTTCAAACTTGTAGGTAGTTTTAGGTTCGAACCCAAAGCTACCTAAAGCAAACCTACAAAACAGAAGTTCTGTCACAGCCACTAGGGGCGCTGATAGCAGGAAGTATCAATGCATTGTGGGTATAATATTCAAACTAAAATCAGTTAGGAAATTTGGAAATAGCCAGGAAAATGGGGAAATATGCTGAAATGACCATCACATCAGTGCTCATTTACAAAGTACATGTAAGTAAGTGTACAAATGATCAATCAATATATTATTTTAACCTCTTGAATACCCAGAATGACGGATATATCTGTCACAGAATTTTTCACTAAAACTGCTCTAACTTTGGCAATTTTTATCCAATCTTCACAAATGATGTTTTAAAATGGGTCTATGTTTACTATTCTTATGAAATCAAACATCAACTGTTGTGTTTTTAGATGTAAATATCAAAAAAACTGGCAAAAAATAAACAATACTCTGGTTTCAAACCCTTTTTAGAGGCTGGTATTCAAGAGGTTAAGTGTTATAAAAGCATGCAATTATAAAATAGGAGGAATTTTAAATAAATGTACCTGAGTGAGAAACTAAGCATCAAAATGTGTGAGAAATAAATAAACAGTTGACATATAGCCTATACAGTTCACAAGTTTGTAGGGTCCAGACACCCGGCTACCTCCATAGGCCAGCTTAGGACCATCATCGTAAATAAATGTACTTGCGTGAGAATATATGCATCAAAATGTGTGAGAAATATATAAACAGTTCAAATCAACAAATCAAGTCATCCAGCTGCTGGGTGGTCTAAAGCCAACCCAGCCCTTGGAAGTATTTACCTAATGCGAACCTACGTAGGTTCGCTTTAGGTAGTTTTAGGTTCACTTTAGGCGATGTTCAAATATGCTAATTAGATTCAGGTTCGCTTTAGGTGACCACCTAAAGTGAACCTATAATTACCTAGAGCGAACCTATAATTACCTAAAGCGAACCTACCTAGGTTCGCTTTAGGTAGTTTAGGTAGTTATAGGTAGTTATAGGTTCGCTTTAGGTGATCACCTAAAGTAAACCTAGACCTAATTAGCATATTTGAACATCGCCTAAAGCGAACCTACCAATGGAGTTTTTATATGGGGAACTACCTAAAGCGAACCTAGAAATCCTAGTTAAATATATCACCTAAAGCGAACCTACTGAAAGGCTGGGTTGTCATAGAACTGATTCGGTGGTTGATTCTGTGTTGGTTCATCTTCAACTGTCGTATGTGTCATTGTTGCATTTCCATAGTAGATTGGAAATCCACCTGAATAATATAAATTAAAATATTAATATTTGTAATGTGTATATGCCTAAGTCAGAGCAGCAGCTGAAAAGCATTGCTCAAGTGTGAAAAACATCAATCTATTTGAGACAGACTACATCTCAAATAAATTAGGTTCGTCTTACTAAGATAATGTCATTATTTGAATGTACATGTGTAGTTAAACCTGTATATATGACCACCTCTCTAATCTAACACCTCCCAATGTGAATGTATTTTTCAGTCCCATTTTGAGCTACCATAGACTTCCATGTTAAAAAACCTTGATAAGTGAACATCTGCCAATCCAATGGGATTGGGATGGAGGGGATGAGGGGGTCATTAAAATATCAATTGGCTCTCACATGGTATTCAATTGAAATCACCATTTTCACTATCGAAATTATGATTTTATGCAAATAAACATTTTCTAATTTTGTTATATACATGTAGGGGGTGAAGGGATGGAGGGGGGGGGGGTTAAGTTAACATAATATTATCACAATGGTCCAACTTGTCACATTTTTTTGCTCCTTTCTATGCAATACCAAAATTGGATGCTCCTAAAATATTGTTAACATTAAGAGGTTCGCCTCCTTTAGACCTCCAACATGATATTCAACCTCAACCTAAATAATCAACGACGACATTGAAAAGGTCCTTTTCTGACATTATAACTGACTCCAAATCCAAAGATTTTAACATTGTAGTCAAGACATGACTTCAGTCCATATATGGAAGAATATCGAGATGGAACTCTGGGAGCCAATCCTCCTTGTTGAAACACAACCTTTAAGCTATTCTAATGATGCCATCTATTCATAGACACAAAATCTATTCCATTTGTAACTTTTTCATATTATATAGGAATTGTAATGGTATTAATTACTTAGAGTGATTTCGTTTCATTCATACCAATTGTAATTCTGTATTAGAAAGAATATAGATGGCACTTCATATTCACCCAATTCTCGAATTCTGTTATACTTTTATATGGTGTCATAAATCGGGAAAATCGGACTTAATACTCAACCATCTGATATATATTGGACAATAAATCGTACAATCAGAATGGCAGTCTTCTTGGATAAACCAAAACAAATGGTTTTGACTGGTAATCTGGCTGAAAATTGGAGACATTTCAAGCAGATGTTCGATTTTTTTCTGGTGGCTACAGAAAAATCTGAAAAGTCGGCACAAATCCAGTTCAACATTCTTATGGCATGTATAGGAGAACCTTGTGTACAGATTTATAACAGTTTTGTGTTCAATGAGGACACTGATAAAACGGATTATACCAAAGTTTTGCAAAAGTTCGATGATTATTTTGAGCCCAGGAAAAATATCACAATGGTTCGTCACAAGTTTCTTACAAGAACTCAACAGGAAGGTGAAACATTTGACAGTTTCGTCACAGACTTAAAGGTAAAAGCCAAAGACTGTGAATTTGGTCAGTTACAAAACTCACTCGTCAAGGACATGATAATCTGTGGTATAAACAATGATAAGCTGCAATTGCGTTTACTGGAAAAATCACAACAGGTAGATGTGTTTACGTTGGATAAATGCATAGAAGTCTGTCAGGCTCATGAGTTCTCAGAGAGAAATCGTAAGGACATTCAAACTCCAGCAGCAGCGGCCGTAGATTCTATTAAAAACAAGCCCCATAAGAAGAGCTTCAAACCTAAATCTCGCCAAGATCATTCTCGCCCTGTCACGTCCCATGCTTCCTGTACGGACTGTGGTAGGAACCATAAGCCCGACAAATCTCAGTGCGCAGCTTCGGGTAAGAAGTGCAATTACTGTCACAAGACAGGACATTTTATAGAGTGGTGCCGCAAGCGTAAGTTCACGAACGCTAAGAAAGTTGATGCTATCGACCCGGATTCAGACAATGATCCCGACTGTGATCAATTTTTCGTCTACTCTATTGATCATAATGGAAACAAAGATGGAATATATCTACAGGCTAAATTGTGTGATAAATCAGTCAAATTCAAATGTGACACTGGAGCCCATGCTAGTACTATCCCATTGGATATATACAAAAATCTCAGAAATCCCCCCACACTCAAGGAAACTCACACAAATCTCGTTTCATACTCAAATCACAAGATCCCGTGTGAAGGGGAAGTATCTATTCCAATAACATGTCACAGTGGTACTTACAATGTCAGATTATTTATCGTAAATCAAAGGTCAGAACCAATTCTTAGTTTACAGGATTGTCTGAAAATGAAACTAATATCCCCTATGTTTTCAATCAATTCTGGCACAACACCCGAGGAGATAATTGAGAATCATAGTGCGGTATTTACTGGATTAGGAAACATTGGAAAGGTGCATATAACTATGGATGAATCCGTACCCCCAGTAATTCATCCTCCACGTTCATTCCCATATGCGCAACTCCCCAGGATAAAGGAAACTTTGGCTGACCTTGAAATCAGAAATATCATCGCCAAGGTTACAGAACCAACCGATTGGGTTAGTTCTATGATAATTGTTGAAAAGTCGGATCGTCTTCAACTTGTTCTCGACCCCCGGGATCTTAATAAAGCCATCAAACGGCAGCATCACCCGTCAAAGACAGCCGATCAGATTGCTGCGAATCTGAAACACTCCACCGTGTTCACTACTTTGGATGCAAACGTAGCATTTAACCAATTTGAGATTGACGAGAAAAGCTCATTTCTGACTACAATGAACACGCCATTTGGACGTTATCGTTGGAAACGCCTACCTTATGGACTAAATCTGTGCCCCGAAATTCTGCAAGCCAAAATGGAGCAAATATTTGGCGATATTCCAGGTTGTGAGGTCATAATGGACGATTTACTCATTCATGGAAGTGATATGGCCAAACACAATGATGTATTAACTGCCGTACTTGAACGCGCCAAAGCCTCAAATCTCACGTTGAACAAGCGTAAAATCAAGCTGGCCAATTCCTCAGTTACCTTCGTAGGCCATACATTTGGACCAAATGGGATGAGTCCAGATGCTCGCAAAATTGAGGCTATTCAAAACATGCCACCCCCATCAGACAAGGCAGGTTTGCGTCATTTCCTAGGCTCCCTCAATTACTTAGGAAAGTTTATCCCTAATCTCTCGATGATCAATGCCCCCCTACGTCAGCTCCTAAAGGATGATGTCCCGTGGCAATGGGACGCAAATATGGACAAATGCTATGATCTCTTGAAAAGTAAGCTTTGTGAAGCCCCAGTTCTAGCTTACTATGATGTTGACAAAGCAGTGACCTTATCTTGTGATGCATCTAAGTCCGGCCTAGGTGGCGCTTTATGGCAAGAAAATCACCCAGTCCATTATGTTTCTAGATCCCTGTCCCCTGCTGAACAAAATTATGCCCAAATCGAGAAAGAATGCCTCGCAATTTTGTTCACTGCAACCAGATTGCATACATACATCTATGGTAAGGATGTAAATGTACTCACAGATCACAAGCCCTTGGAAGCATTATTTAAGAAACCTCTATCTTCTGCACCTACCCGTCTACAAAGAATGATGCTTCAACTTCAAAAGTACAACTTGAAAGTTACGTACACCCCAGGCCCCACACTACATGTTGCTGATATGTGTAGTCGAGCCCCCGTTGATAAACCCAACCCTGAACCACCCCTCGAAATTCATGATATCCAAAATCTCCCTATTTCTGGACCACGACTAGCTGAGCTCAGAGCTGAAACAGAGAAAGACATTGTACTCATGAAACTCAAACATGTAATACTCAATGGTTGGCCCAGCTCACGTCAACTATGTGATTCTGAGTTACAACAGTTTTGGAATTATCGCGACGAGCTCACAATTCTCGATGGATATATTATGAAAGGCAGTCGTATTGTAGTACCCACTTCCCTGCAGGATTTCATGTTAGACCAACTTCATAGTGGCCATATGGGTATTGAGTGTACTCGTAGACGTGCTCGTGATATTCTGTTCTGGCCAAATATGAATCATCAGATATCTGACATGATTGAAAGTTGTTCCCCATGCCAACAACACAGGAAAGCCCAATCAAAAGAGCCCATGAAATGTTCAGAAATTCCCTCTGTTCCCTATGAAATAGTTGGATCGGATCTATTTCAATTCAATGAGCATCACTATCTATTGCTGGTGGATTATTATTCAAATTTTGTTGAAGTGAATAAGTTGCTTGACTTACATTCTAGTGCAACTATACAAGCATTGAAATCACAGTTCTCAAGACATGGAATTCCAAGAAAGTTTCGTTCCGACAATGGCCCTCAGTATAATAGCAAGGAATTTGCTGAATTTTCCACAAAATATGGATTTGAGCATGTGACATCCTCCCCACTTTACCCCCAGGGGAATGCAAATGCTGAACGTTCGGTCCAGACTGTGAAAAACATTCTAAAGAAAGCCCATGTTGATAACCGTGACCCCTATCTGGCCTTATTGGAATTTCGTAACACCCCTCGAGATGGACTCAATGCATCCCCAGCCCAACTCCTAATGTCTAGGAGAACTAGATCTGTCATTCCCTTGCAAACAGATCTTCTCAAGCCAACTGTCCCTGAAAATGTGACGGAAAAACTGCGTGACAGGAAAATGGCACAGAAACGCTATTATGATGCTAAAGCAGGCCACGACTTGCCTGTACTCAAACCAGGACAATCTGTTAGATACAAAGCATCAAATGATAAACTAAAACGTGCAACTGTATTGAAACATGCAGATTCACCTCGCTCATATATAGTGCAAAATGAGCTTGGAAATAACATCAGGAGGAATCGCAAAGACTTATACAAAACAAAGGAACCCATACAAATGGAATTTGGAGATGACCCCCTAAGCTCCACTCCAGTGCTTGAACCCCCACAATTAGAATTGGAGAAATCACCATGTCCCACAATGGACAGAAACCCAACCCTAGAGCATCAATTACCATCACCAGTAGTGAAAAATAAAATTAACAATCCACAATCACCACTTGTCACAAGAAGTGGCAGACAAATTGTCAAACCAGTGAGATACAGAGAGTAATCTCAAGACTATGTTTACATACAATATGTAGTTATATTTTTGAAACAAACAAACATTGCTATAACATTTTGATTTGATGTTTATTCTGATATATGCAAATATAGTCATGTTTGTTACTATAGATTAAACTTGGCAAAAGAACAATTCAAAGATTTGCATTGTAAGTTTATCTAGCTAATGCTAATAGGCATTCATGTATATGTGCAAATGATTATTCTGCAAACTTGATTTGACATTTGTTTGTCCAGAGTTCTAGTATTCTTAGATTAGAGAGACATCTATTCTAGTGATAAAAGTTCATTTTATATTTCAACAACATTTAGTGTGTTTTTAATGTACATTTTGCATGTTAACCCTTTCAAGACTTGTTCATCACATATGTTGTAAATTAACCCTTACAAGGCTTGAAGGGAGGTGTAATGGTATTAATTACTTAGAGTGATTTCGTTTCATTCATACCAATTGTAATTCTGTATTAGAAAGAATATAGATGGCACTTCATATTCACCCAATTCTCGAATTCTGTTATACTTTTATAGGAATGATATCTTTATTAATATAGTCTACCTTACACTACAATTGTACAATGTATACTTATATTGGATTGGTCACGTGATCACTCAAACAGAAAATGACAAATTCCAATTAAGGCATTAATTAATAGAAATGAATGTTCAAAATAAGTTTGAATTACAAGTAGGCTAAAGCTAGTTATTATACCAAATGCCAAGCCACAGGGTTTATCCAATATCAAATAAAATTGGAATGCTTTGGGTCAATCCTTTTATAATCACTGGATAATCTTGTTATTCACTGGATGGGTTGGATATAAATATATCCTTTGGGGTGACATTAATTTATTTTCTCAGTTTATATCCAGAATGTAACCCGTCCTAGTACATAACTTATACATACAAAATAAATCATGTTTAAAGGAACTGTCCTCATGTTGAGGTTTCGAGGAAATAACAAAAATCTGTCTACCTCCACATAATCTTCACCTAAGACTGACTTTAACTAATTGGTGTTCTAAACTGTAAGTGTTGTGATAACAAGGCATTAACATGCAAAATGTAAGCACCTGCCATTTGTTACATAAGCTGACCACCAAAAGCCAAACATTAAAATCAAATGATCCTTTGCATTGTATGTACCCAATTCAATTGTCTCCTGATCATATAATATGCCCACTTAGTGAACATTAATAATGCCATTGCAGATGACTAAATTTTACAAGCTGTCAAATTTTCCACCATTTACGAAAAATATAAACATCCCTTAAGAATTTTTGTCATTGAACTCAGTCTTTTATAATTCTGGAGTAGCCTTCAAATATTTCTTGATGGTTAAAGCAATCACAGCAAATTAATTATAGATTGGTCATCATTTTATGTTCTGAAATCATGTAGGTCAAATACGAAATCCTCAAGCACTCTTATATAATGTTCCCAAGTCTGAAATCAACCAGTCACGCGAATTCTCCTTTCGCCGTATGTTTCTTCATATGGCTCGCTCTATTTGGCCGCGAGATGAACCGTTTGCAAATATTGCACCAAACTTCCTTCGTCTTGTGATGCTTTAACCCAACCTCCGACTGAAACAACTTAAAGCATGTTCCACACTGCACAGGCTTTTCTCCACGATGCTTTAATCCGTGTTCCTCCCGATTGGTTTCGTGATCAATACGCTGGTTGCAGACATCACAGAATGCGTTGTGTACCACTGCAGTGTGATAATCCATACATTTAGAGGTGGGAAATACACTTTGACAGATATTACATACAGAATCTGGCTCGTCGCAGTCTGCTCCTAAACCTTGTTGGGTCAATTGTTGTAGAGACTTTTGTTGCTGGTTGCCATGGATACTGAACATGCTTTCATACTCTGGGATGTAATTGCCTAGAAAAATAATGCAAAATTTATTGAAGATATCATTCCATAAAAAATGTTCGTCATTGCGAATTTTCTAGTACTATGCAAATGTGTATATTTAATTTTTGGATCAAGCTCCTAAAAGATGTGTATCATACAAGATAAATGAGACATTGTCTTGGCGTCATTTTTTGGGCCGCAAAATTTTGTAGGGCCTCAAAAATGAGACTTTTTGGGCATAATTTTGGCCTTTTTAGGTCTTGTTGACCATTTTTTTGCACACCGCTATAAGTGGAATACAGTTCAGAATCCATTGACCAATTGACTTATGCTAAATGAAGTTCTGTAAGTTGAACATCCACAAAATGGCACACTTTCAAGAAGGAACACCCTCAAACTGAAAGTGTACTCCTTAGATATTTATAGGGGGGGAATTTATTTTAGTTTTTGGGCCCCAAAATTTTGTAGGGCCTCAAAAATGAGCATTTTTTGACCAATTGATTTTTTTAAGCGCAAGCGCAGAAATTTTTTCCGGACTTGAAATTTGGCACCCCTTGTTAATTTCTGGATTTGCCACTGCGTATTACTCTAAAAATATAATCCTTATAGAGGAGTGAGTATGTGAAAGTAAAGAAAAAGCAAGCCCAGCTCTTATCATTAACTACTGTATATTCTTCTACTTGACATAACAAGTCTGTAGATTATGTTAAGTGAGCTGTCTAATCTGTTATTATACACAAACACATAAATTATACATAATGAGATGCTTCAATAAAATATTCACATCAAGTATGATACAATCCCATTGTCTCTCAAAAGAGAGACTTTTCAGATTGGGTTTTTGAACCCTTTTTGCTATGATGACTTCTCTTCAGCTTGTAATTTATCACGTAAGGGTTCAAATGTTCTCAACATAACTTGTTCTAATATTAGTTATTTCTTCCAGTTGTTTTTAGTAATGGGCTATTTCTGTTTTATATTTATTTCCATCATTGGTTATTTCTCATCTTAGCTAAATTTACATAATTGGTTATTTCTTATCATAGCTTAATTTTCATCATTGGTGATTTCTCATCATAGCTTAATTTTCATCATTGGTGATTTCTCATCATAGCTTAATTTTCATCATTGGTTAATTCACATCATAAGTTATTTTTCATCATTGGTTGTTTCTCATCATGAGTTAATTTTCATCATTGGTTATTTCTCATCATGGGTTCTCATCTTAGGTGAATTATCATTAATCATTTTGTGCTTATTTTTTACCATGGTCTGTTTTGTCCTCAATGATGCTCAATCCTCAATGATGACTTTTAATATGTTTTGCTTTTTCACAACCATGCACCATTTTGCTGCAAACAACGCACTGCAAATGCTTTGTTTTATGGAACCGCAGGGATCCCTTCCCAGAAAATGTCCTATAACATAAATCACACTGATACGGTTTCAGACCCTGATGGATCAATCCATGTTCAGTCAGGTTCTCTTCTCCGTCTAACCGTTTTTTACAAACTTCACAATACTTGTTATGAACGACTAAAGTGTGGTACTCCAGGCACGATTTTGTGTAAAATTCGCTCGTGCATTCGGGACAGAAAAACCTGGTTGTGTCCTCGATGAACAAACCATCAGATTGCCTGCCGGGTCCTTTGCTGCCATCTATATTTGAATGTTCAGCTACTCCTGTTTTTGAAGACTCCCCGTTGACTTCCCACTGCGTGAGATATTCTGAATTGAAAAATAAATACACACATGACTACTTAATAACGTTAAATTGTTTTTTATCTTTATTAAAATCAGATAGTTATTCTTATAGTCTTATTTAGTTTATATGCATACTTTTTACAAACAATATATAATTTTTATCCTTAACAAATAGTTTTCTTTTTTACTAACAAATCTTTTTTCTTAAAAATACACGTTAAGGATTGAGCTCCTTCAATCAGAGCTCCTTCAATCATAGTATGTAGATGCGTGTAAAAGTGTCTAGAACTTATATCTAATATCAAATATATTCAGTTAATGACTATTATCACTCGTGCCAAGAGTTTTCCCTCTTTACTGTCCAACTGACTTGTCTGAATATTGCTTTAAAAATTAAAAAAAAACATATTTTTCCCTTCATTATTCTTAACTTATGTGTTCTCTTTAAGCCTATGTATTCACAGATTCATTACTTGTATTCATAATAATTTTAATTTTGTAGATTTTCTGTGTATTTTTAATACATTCATAAATTGTATAAAATTAAAACTTCCTAATTTGGTGGTCTACCAAACTGCCAAAATTACAGGTTGGGTTAAATAAAGGATGCAGAACTGTGTGTAAACTAAAACTTCTTGAGACGACCCCTAATATGCATGATGCGATCTCAAATGTTTCCCTCTGTCAACGATGTGAACCATTTTGTGGCACAAAATACATTGCTGGAACTTCACTTTATGCAGCTTCAATCCGGTTTTACTCGCGAATAACTTGTAGCATAAATCACACTGGAATGGCTTCACATCAGCGTGAATGGATCCATGATGGATCAATCCCTCCTCAGGTTCATCATCGAGCCTCTTTTGGCAAACATCGCAGTACTTATTATGCACGACTGAGTGATGATACTCAGAGCATGATTTAGACGGGAATTCTATGTTACATTTCAAACAGCTGAAAGTGGAAGGGTCTTCAATGAACATATCATCTTTAGAAGTGGATCCATGTGTAGCAGATGTTGTGGGATCAAGGGATTGACCCATCTGTGGCCATGGTCCACTCTGTTTGTTTAGGGATTGATCATTGTGAGCCCAAGCTGCACTTTGAGGGGTGTCAATTTGGCCAGTCATGGAGAAGCCTGAATAAAGAACAAAATGATTCTGATTAAAAATATATTTTGAAGTTTTATTCAAAACAATGACTTTGTTCTTTTACAAAATGGTTGCAGTCATACAAAGGGACATTATAACGTTCAAATCATTTAGGAAATAACATTTTCACACATAGCCATACAGTGGTAATATTCTACACACCTAATAGGTGTACATGGTCTATATAGAGTATGCATGCTTTTAAACTGAAAATGTGCCAATAATCAGATAAAACACACTCAATTCTTGCAAAATATAATGAAGGGCACTGATTTCATTAAACTGCTTGTAATGCATGACCATATGAAAAAATATGGAGAAGCATGAAAACTGATCATCATTATTAATATGAGATAGTATTGCAACTTTTAAGTGCATATATTGCCTGAACATTCATAACTGCTCACATCAAATGTATGTATTGTCTTTTTAATTCAACTTTTTTTTTTATTAATCATTAGTTTTTATACTTAACAACTCCTTCTTAACTGAGTGTATAAAATCTGATTGTGTTACTGTGATTTAACTTAATTGACTAACAAGTTTTTGTACCCATTAGTTATCAAATGTACTTGCACACTGATAAATAAAACGAGGCATTAACATGACAAAATGTCATCACTTAGTTGACACAATATTATTAGTTCAATCTTAAGTCAGATTTGAATTTCTGAGAACTCTGTAGATGATTTGTTAAAAAAAAATTGGTCAATTTGAAGCAAGATTTTTTACCCTGAGAAGGTCAAATTTCAAATCTAAAGTCAGATTTGAACTTCTGAGAACTAGGTAAATTAAAAAAAGACAGTTTTAAACGGTCATTGAAGGTCAAATCTTTTTTGACCTTGAGAATCTTAAATTTTAAGTCAGATTTGAACTTCTTATAACTTGTATATGATTTTGAAAAAAATATTTGATCAATTGGAAGCAAGTTGAAATAAGACCCTTTTGACCTTTTTTTTACCTTGAAATGGTCATTGAAGGTCAGATCCTGAATGTAAAGTCAGATTTGAACCTTTGAAAACTTGTAGATGATTTGGAAAAAATGAAGTCAGTCTAAACAGACTATTTGTTAAGTTATTGGAATTTTTAAGAATTTGTTACAGATGCCAACCGCCACAGATGCCAACCGCCGCTCGCCACCCGAAGATCACCAACCACCGTTACCTCTGCTACAAAAAATGGAGACCATAACAATATGTCACGACATCCTGGTGGTGACATAATAAAAATAAAACAAATTTGCTCAGCTGGAGTATAACTACATATATGGAGTCTTCATGAAATTCCAAGATAATTCTTAGAATTGTAATAGATTAAATATACAGTATGACAAAATATATATCGAATAGCAGTATCATTTTGGATTACAGAACATAAAATTATGAATCTAAATTAAAGCTGTCGTTCTAAATTGTAGTCATATTGTCCTTTCAACTAAATACAGTTTACTGTTCATGTTCCGTTAAATTCTTCAGCATATATAAAAGGCATGAGATATACAATCTAATATAAGTGCAGACTTTTTCAATTCAAAATGTGAAAATGAAGTTTAATAATTTTATCTTATAGCCATTCACTCAATTTTTGCCTCATCTACGAAAAAATGATATCCAATATTAGTAGTAGCAATGTATATCCCATCTCATATATGAATTTGCCTCTCTGGGCCTAATATCTAGAAACTGAATTCACTCATGTTTATATAAACGACTCTAGAACTGTCCCTTAGAAGCATGCCTCTTCATATGTGTGGCTTTATTTTGTGAAGGTACAAGTTTGTTGCAAATATGACATCTTATTTCCTATAAGCTGTTTATTTCCTAATTGTTTAAATGTCAAAGTTCGACAGGAATACACAATCAACGGCTTAAATTGATAACTGTATGAACAAAAATGATATTTATTTATCTTATTGCCAGACAAACTGCCTTCCATAAATTGCGTACAACATGCGTACAACAGTACACGTTGGCCCGATGCTTCATTTAAAAAATTCCTTCAAAATCACTCAAGTGTCTAAAACTGTCCTAGAGAAGCATGTTTCTTCATGTGGGCTGCTTTATGTTGCATAGCAACAAATTTGTTACAAATATGACATTGCAGCTCCTTTGTTTTATGACGTTTCAACCCGCTATCTGTTTTAAACAACTTAAAACACAATTCACATTGGAATGGTCTAAGTCCCGTATGTTTCAATCCATGGCTTTCACGATTGGTTTCATGATCAATACGTTGGTTGCAAACATCACAGAATGCATTGTGTACAACTGAGTTGTGATATTCCATACAGCGTGATGTGGGAAATACATGGTGGCAGCGTTCGCATACAGAGTCAGGTTCCTCATTGGGGGCTTTCACTTGTACATGTGCTATAGGATTCCCAAGTCCCCAGTCTCCCAATCCTAAAGAAGATATAAAAAATTAATGTTCAATGATGTAGCACTTAGGCGTGGATGGCAGATGCTTCCTCGTAACTTTATTTGAGATACACCAAAGTACAGTAAAACCTGTCTAATCCAGACACAGGTGTTTACATTTCAGGTTTTTTAAACATGTGAGTCAACGGGAGATTTATAATAAATCTGAGACCAAGAAAAAGTGTTCATTTTTAGAGATTTTTAGACTCCACTGTTTAACTAGGTGTTACAATTACGGAAAAATTATTATCGATTGAATACACTGTTAAAACTTTTTAAACATTGCAAACCAAAAAGGGGTTAACATCTAAGAGGTTACAAAAAAAACCATCCACCTAAGAAGATTGTTTTGTTTGTTCCCTTATATTTACTGACTTACCCAAGGGAAATTGTTCTATGTTTGATTGTTGTATTTGGTATATCATAGAAAAAGGCACTGGGGACTAGCTATTAAAGCTATTTCATAAAAATGCCTTGATTTCGCTTATTTGACTCTAATTTCTGCATCTCTAAATTTTAAATACAACAATTATTATTACAATAGAGATTTCTAATCCATTTCAGGGACATGTGATTATTATAAAGATATCTTCCGACATAAACACTCTCTATTCACGAGTTGCAATTGTTTATATATTTTTATACACAATTTATTCAATGTTAAAATCACATATAATACACATCCCTGTGGTTTAAAATGAAAGGCTTAAAAATTATAATGAGAAAACTCAGCCACAATTTTTACAGACTTTTTGAATATCTTTCTAAAATATATAATCAAGCATGTCCTCTATAAACCTCTTTTCATGAGAAAATCTATAGCATTTCTTTCAACTAAAATGTCAGTATCTAAAATTGCCCTTGGGAGGCATGTTTCTTCATGTGTGCTGATTTATTTTGCACCGACACAAAATTATTACAAATGTGACATCTTATCTCCTTTGATTTGTGACGTTTGAGCCCACTATCTGTCTGAAACAACTTGAAACACAAATCACATTGAAATGGTCTTAATCCTGTATGTTTCAATCCATGGTTTTCAGGGTTTGGCTCCCCATCAATACGCTTGTTGCAAACATCACAGAATCCATTGTGAACAACCGAGGTGTGGTACTCCATGCAGCGTGATGTGGGAAATACATGGTGGCAGCGTTCACATATAGAATCTGGCTCCTCATTGGGGGATTTCCCTTGTACATAAGCTGCAGAGTTCCCAAGATTCCAGTTTCCCATTCCTGAAGAAGAGATGAAAAATTAATACGCTGGGTGCTAAAAAAATACACTGATGTTACTATACAGCGTGATGTGGGGAATATAAAGTGTGAACAACCGAAGTGTGGTACTCCATGCAGCGTGATGTGGGGAATATAAAGTGTGAACAACCGAGGTGTGGTACTCCATGCAGCGTGATGTAGGGAATATAAAGTGTGAACAACCGAGGTGTGGTACTCCATGGAGCGTGATGTGGGGAATATAAAATGTGAACAACCGAGGTGTGGTACTCCATGCAGCGTGATGTAGGGAATATAAAGTGTGAACAACCGAGGTGTGGTACTCCATGCAGCGTGATGTGGGGAATATAAAATGTGAACAACCGAGGTGTGGTACTCCATGCAGCGTGATGTAGGGAATATAAAGTGTGAACAACCGAGGTGTGGTACTCCATGCAGCGTGATGTGGGGAATATAAAGTGTGAACAACCGAGGTGTGGTACTCCATGCAGCGTGATGTAGGGAATATAAAGTGTGAACAACCGAGGTGTGGTACTCCATGCAGCGTGATGTGGGGAATATAAAATGTGAACAACCGAGGTGTGGTACTCCATGCAGCGTGATGTAGGGAATATAAAGTGTGAACAACCGAGGTGTGGTACTCCATGCAGCGTGATGTGGGGAATATAAAGTGTGAACAACCGAGGTGTGGTACTCCATGCAGCGTGATGTAGGGAATATAAAGTGTGAACAACCGAGGTGTGGTACTCCATGCAGCGTGATGTAGAGAATATAAAGTGTGAACAACCGAGGTGTGGTACTCCATGCAGCGTGATGTAGGGAATATAAAGTGTGAACAACCGAGGTGTGGTACTCCATGCAGCGTGATGTAGGGAATATAAAGTGACAGCTTTCACAAATGGCATCTGGTTCCTCATCAAGGACCTATCTTTGTTGTGTCATTGGAGTTTGTAACATTTGGGACTTTCCATAGGGCCAGTTTCCCAATCCTAAAGAAATGAGAAATCAGATTACACACAGAAAAACTTGATTGGATTGATTTTGAACCTCTATTCATGATTACGATGTTGGCTTAGATCGCAGGGGTTTCAAAATATTATATATTAATTATGCGCTTGAGGTGATTGTTTTGTTAAATAAAAGTTGCTCTCCATCTGCTGTTATTTTCTTATTCTTATTCAGCTTTATCATTTTGATAATACTTCTAATATTTTCAGCCAAATTTAACACTTAGACATCCTGTCAAGTACCAGCTTAACATATACTGTACATGAACAACATTTGGTAAGTGTATATCAAGAGTAGAAAATGACAAACTTAAAAGTACTAATGTCATTTCTGCGGGCAATATAGTGAAATATTGGACCTTGGGCCTTTGGTCCAATATTTCACTATATTGCCCGCAGAAATGACGTTATTGCACTATTAATTCATAATATGATGAAATGAAAACAGTTTATAAAAATGTATTATTTTCAAAACCAAAACAATCACAAATTCAAAAAATATATTCCATAATGTTAGTAACTTTTATTCAGGTATTGTGGTCCTTATAAATTCTAGCTCCATGAAATTTATTTCCAATGAATTACATCTCCAGATATGATTAACTAAAACAAAATCTTAAGTAAAACAAGTTAAATGGTTTTATTTTAATTGTTACCATATAATTCACCTATATTTTATATGTACAGTAAAACCTGTCATGACACCTCACAATGTGAACACTTTTTGTTGGTCAACTTTTTCAAACTGACATAGACTTTCATGTCAAGAAACCCTCAAAATGTGAACACTTTTTCCTGGTCACCTTTTTCAAACTGACATAGACTTTCATGTCAAGAAACCCTCAAAATGTGAACACTTTTTGTTGGTCAACTTTTTCAAACTGACATAGACTTTCATGTCAAGAAACCTCAAAATGTGAACACTTTTTGTTGGTCAACTTTTTCAAACTGACTCGCGACTCTCATGTCATGAAACCTCTCAATGTGAACACATTTTGTAGGTCACCTTTTTCAAACTGACTCGCGACTTTCATGTCAAGAAACCTCAAAATGTGAACACCTATCAATCCAACACTTTTAGCTGGTCCAAATGATGTTCAGATTAGACAGATTTTACTGTATTTAAACTCTTCAACGGATTCTCAAAACTGTCCCTTTGAAGCATGCTTCTTCATGTGTGCTGCTTTATTTTGCATCTGTACAAGTTTGTCACAAATATGACATCTTATTTCCTTTGTTTTATGGAATTTCAAGCCGCTATCTGATTGGAACAATTTATAGCACAAATCACATTGGAATGGTTTTAATCCTTTATGTCTCAATCCATGTATTGCAGGGTTTGGTTCTCCATCAATACGTTGGTTGCAAACATCACAGAATCCATTGTGAGCAACCGAGATGTGATATTCCATGCAGCGTGATGTGGGAAATACATACTGGCAGTATTCGCATATAGAGTCAGGTTCCTTATTTGAGGATTTTCCTTGTACATTTTCAAGTTGTGCCACTGGAGGTTGTGATAGCATTTCAGAGTTTCTTAGATCCCATCCTCCAATTCCTAAAGAAAAATTGAAAAATCAGATTACAAACATACAGAAAACTTTTGGGTCACACCCTCCTGATTACAACTGGTTTAGGTTGCCAAAATCTAAGAATCTATTTCCCATGTTAGAAAAGAGCTTCATAAATACACTTTGATTTTGATCTAGCCTAAATTAAATAAGATTCATGCATTCAGGTACCTAATCAGAACTGCATTAACAAAATGTTATGTTTTCATAAAAACACTGCACCTAAGGAAAGTCAGCCCGATATAAAGGTCTATGTTAAACTCTTTTGAGAAAATGTGATTTAAAAAGAGGTGATTATTGAATTAAAGTGTATGGAATTGTTTAATCTGTCAATTTAATTTTATGTACTGATAGCAGTAACTGTGCAACATTTCTCCGTTGAAATACAGATATTTCTAATCCAGAAAATTAAATGTTACAATGACAAGATGGAGGATACACATATAAAAAAGATAAAGTGTCTTTATTTAATTTAATGCAGTCACATCCCATCATTTCTTAGTAATCATGAACTCTTATTGCACTTTGTGAATGTGTCTCCTCTTGATTCAAGTTGAACATTATCTGTTCCATTCTTTCCGTTCCAAGTCCAGTTATGATTATATATGGACGTGAATCTCTTCATTTGCTCAACTGGGGTATACAGTACAGTGAAACCTGTATATCCAAATTCATCTCCAATCCAAACACCTCTCAATATAAACACCTTTTTCTTGTTCCCAAATTGTTATTTCCAATAAACTCACATATTTGAAAAAAAAGAAATGTGAACACCGGCTTATCTGAACACTTTTCTGGTCCAAGTGGTGTTCAGATTAAACAAGTTAATAAAAAGTAGTCTGCTTGACACAATTAGCAGTAATGTTTACTGATATACTCCACATGTAATGTTCCTACATTATATCTAGTTGATTTAACTAAAACATGTCTTTTTCTTGTCTTTATAACATTAGCCAGTAGACATGTGTTTCTTCATATGTGTTGCCTTGATTTGCCTTTGGACCATTTTTCCACAAATGTGACATCTTATTTCCTTGGCTTTGTGATGCTTAAGTCCAGTTTCTGTTTGAAATAATTTCAAACACAATTCACATTGGAATGGTTTCTGTCCAGCGTGTTTCAATCCATGTATTTCACGATTGGTTTCATGATCAATACGTTGGTTGCAAACATCACAGAATGCATTGTGTACAACCGATGTGTGATATTCCATGCAGCGTGATGTGGGGAATATACGATGACATATGTCACAGGTACGGTCTGGCTCTTCTTGCGTCTGATCATTCAGAGAACCAGGGTCAACTTGGGCAGCACCCATATCTTGTTTGTAGTCTGCTGGCTGAACATTGATCCAACCTCCTATCATAAAACAAACAAAGCAGACATTTACATATTATAAAACTATATTTCTACAACTATAGTACTTTTTACAATAATATGTACTTACAGTCTACAGATTATGCATGTGGTGCTATAATACACATAAATATGAGTAAAACCAACACAGGTTAGATAAACATAAAGTCTTACAATATACACATAAATACAAATCCTTAACATTTAGCAGAAATAAATTAAAAGTTAAAACTGAACCTTTCCAACTATCATTTTCAAATACAGTGAAAAGTATCTGTAAGTATGATACACCTCTTATAGTGGAGCACATTACAGAGTCCCAATACCAACTGACCAACTTAATGTTACACGAATCTCAAAGTGGAACAACTCTTAAGTAGACCACTTTTTAGAGGTACCAAAGGTGTTCCACTTAAAAAAGGTTTCAATGTATCCTAGTTTACAAAACCTTTCCATATCTTGAGATATCTGGCAGTTGTATTTTAGTAAATACATTACTTAGCTGAATTACATCTCCAGTATTTCCGATATTCTAACAGAAAATGCCCTTTTAATAAAATGTTATTGTTTTAACTAAGGCTAAATCCAAAGCTAAAGCATCTGTACTGTTTATATGCCAGTTAATTAACAGTTAATTTATTATGTAATTTACACATTTATCATAGTCAATGAAATAGGTGTAATCTTTTTACACAAAACGGAGAAAGATATATATGAGGTATACATTTTTGCTTACTATTACTTATCTATTCTAAAACTAATCTTGAACTTAATAGTGAATCTTAAAGCATAAATAAATGAGACAGAACTTTATTGTGTCATAATTTAACAGAAAATAAACATTCTTTATTTAAGTTTCAAGAGGTTCATTTGCCTTTAAGCCAAACTTTTTCCATAGGAAAGACTTGCAAAACATTTGAGTTTAAAGTTACAAACATCCTTAATTACAAGTTTTACACATGGCACTGATTTGTGCATATTCAGTTCAAAACTGGCCGATTGCCTAACCAACATGTTTTTCATGGGACACCGAAATGTAATAGCAGTGAGTTCAAAATTCCCCTTTCATGATTGTATTAAGGATTATATGGTAGATATATTTATGGTTAAAGGACTGCAAGTGCACACATTCAAAATTCCCCTTTCATGATTGTATTAGGATTATATGGTAGATATTTATGGTAAAAGGACTGCAAGTGCACACGTTCAAAATTGTCCTTTAGCTGCATGCTTTTTCATATGAGCAGCTTTAGTTGATCTTGGTAACATCTTGTGACAAATATGACATTGAATCTCCTTTGTCTTATGATGCTTCAGTCCTGTGTCAGTCTGGAACAATCGGTAACACAAGTCACACTGATATGGCTTCTGTCCCTTATGCTTCAATCCATGATTTTGTCGATCACTCTCCGCGTCTAAACGTTTGTTACAGATATCGCAGTATCCTGAATGTACTATAGTTGTGTGGTATTCCATACACCTTGATGTTGGGAATATTCGTTGACAGTGTTGACAGAGTGAATCAGGCTCCTCTTGGGTGTCGGGTGTTGGATTATAGTTTTGCAGCCCATGACCAGCAAAATCAGTAGAATTCACGTCCCATAGCCCTACCATAAGAATAAAATAGAGTTATTTCAAATTTGGTCAGAATGTATCAATCCAAAACACAAACATATCTGCCCTTACATGTATCATATAAAGCACATCCAGTTAGAACTCTTACATAACAAAAAGGCATCCAGATGTACTTCCTTGATGAGAGATTGAACATTGTTAAAAGGTTATAGATTAAGAACTACTTTTATTTCCAAATCTAAAGAGCTACTCTATGTCTAAACTACATACACTCTGACATAGTAAATGTTAGTAAACAATTTCTTGTAAGTATCAGTGTATTCTTTCTGACAAAACAAAATGGATTATATTCCTTCTATTGTTCTATGAACTTATATTTCTATGTAATCCCTAAAAACAGACTTAAGTTAACAAACATTTCTAAAATCCTCTCCTACAGATTTACTCTATATTTGTTACAATAGTCCAACAACAATTGATATTGTTACAATAGTCCAACAACAATTGTACAATGTCTATTAAAATACATAGATGAAACTATTGAACAGCAATTGTGTTGTCTTATATTTGTCCTTTGGCAATATGCTTCTTCATATGTGCTGATTTTGATTGCTTTGGCATCATCTTGCAACATACAAAACACTGTATTTCCTTTGCTTTATGAAGGTTTAAACCCACATCAGTTTTAAACAATTTGTAACATAATTCACATTGGAATGGTTTTTGTCCAGTATGTTTCAATCCATGGTTTTCACGATTGGTTTCATGCTCAATACGTTGGTTGCAAACATCACAGAATGCATTGTGTACAACCGATGTGTGATATTCCATGCAGCGTGATGTGGGGAATACTGTGCTACACAGTGAGCACATAGAATCGGGCTCTTCTGCAAACTCCTTATTTGGTATGTTGGGGAGTGCAGATAGATCTGGTCTGGGTTGCGATATCATCCCTTTTTGTGTCATGCTGGGTAAGAAGTTGTTCGGGTTATATTCTGACCAGGTGCCTGTAGAAATAAACAAGAAAAAAATCATTAGATTAAGTGGATAACCTGAAACATGTGTATTTGTGAACACCTATTTTTATTTGGCAAATTAACACGCAGACTGTTTCTGAAATATAGAAATGGTCAGTCAAAATTGTTTTGCATGAAACTATTCTCATGATGTTCCCAGTTTCCATATAGTTCATCAGAAATGCATCTCATGAATTCAACACCACTTCAAAGTAAATCTAACGTGCTCACAACAGGATATCACATGTCTGATGCAAATAATATTGCCTTTCCAAACACCAGTAGTTAACTGTGCTATGTAACATTATATTCAAGAATAATCTTAAACTGCATGCACATACCACTCATAAATATTCTACATGTTTGGCATGGCTACTTCTCCTTTCTTTGCGTGCCTTCTCATGTGCTCTGCCTTAGATTGCTTTGACATCATCTTACTACATATTACGCATCTTATCTCTTTTGCTTTATGTAAACTTAAACCAGATTCAGATCTGAACAATTTCATGCACAAATCACATTGAAATGGTTTTAATCCAGTATGTTTCAATCCATGCATTTCACGATTGGTTTCATGATCAATACGTTGGTTGCAAACATCACAGTATGCATTGTGTACAACCGAGGTGTGATATTCCATGCAGCGTGATGTGGGAAATACTTTGTAACACTGGGGGCATACACTGTCTGATTCCTCAAGCCCCTGTTGATCTCCTGAATATACTTGGTTTTCATCTAAGTGTGATTTTGGAGTTGCTTTTCTTTGGGCTCTTAACTGTTCCATTTCCATGTTTGCCAGCCAGTGTCCTGGAAAAAATAATTTTATTTAGTACATCGTAGTTATTTATGTTTTATGTGACTTACGCTACGTAACCATACATTTGTTATATCCAAGCAGGTTTATGCCATGTTACATGGTATATTAAGCAGACACTTCTTAATATTTTGTACAATTACTAAAAGAACTTGCAAGAGCCACTTCAACTAAACAGAACAACACTGCCTCATACTGTGCCATATATGTTTTCAAGCATTCCTCTTTCTTACTCCACAATAACATATCCAGTAAATGTTTATTTCATAACATACAAAAAGGAAAAGTCTGATATATACAAGTAAAAGTTGGTCTGTTCAAAAAGCACAATTTAGTGCAAACTAACTGATAAACTTTCAATAAATCAAAGGACTAATGAGTCATTCCACATACTATTATTTTTAATTTCCTTTTTTATTTCCAATAATCTGATGAAAATTACTTTTAAGGTGGATGATACCCAATTGGTCGAATTATCCATGCATTTTATAGTTAACTTATCCAAGAATTATTTAAACCATGAATCTTTATCAGAAGTGTTCTGTGTATAAGTGTTTTCATATGAAAATTATCCTTGTAAGAGCTGTTATTGCTAATTAGACTGTCTCAGATGGAGCATCATGAATTTATCAGTGTATCAACGATCATGATTTCTACGATAAACTGTTAGCTTCTGCACCATGTTTTTTCATATGTGCAGATTTTGATTGCCTTGCGATCATTTTCCCGCAAACATGGCAGCGCATCTCCTTGAGCTTATGCCTAGTGAGTCCTGACTCAGTTTGAAACAATCTGTAACACAAGTTACATTGTACTGGTTTCTCTCCTTTGTGTTTCAATCCATGATGCTCCCGTTCATTTTCATCATCAAGTCTTTTGTTGCAGACATCACAAAAGCCATTGTGAACTATAGCAATGTGGTACTCCATACAACGTCCTGTTGGGAACACTTTTGAACAAATCGGGCAAACTGCATCCGGTTCATCCATGTTAGTAATATCAACATCTACACTGATTGCACTTGCAAAGGGATCAGCTAGAGGGGATCTGGATCTTGCCTCCTTTGGCCTCCCTGCCACATATGGGCTACCAAGTGGTCTAATTCCTTGCCATGCAAACCCCTCTGGTCCAGTCGTACTTGAGGCATGGTGCTGGTATTCCAGATATCCTGCAAGAACAGTGAAACCTGTTTGTAGTAAATGCCTTGGATGCAAAAATCACTGTTCATAATATGTTCCTTTATAAATCCAAGCGCTTGAGGTCACATGGAAGTCACTTGGCATATATTGTATTGCTTACTAAAATACAGTTGCAATTCCTAAATATTGCTTGTTTCTTCCTTAACTAACCTATTATCCAATCCAATCAAGATAAGCCTATTTTGTTTATCACTAGTGGATCTGGGAGGGGGGGGGGTGCATAGACCAAGATCCGCCCCTGTTTATCATCTGAAAAATTTGAATACCTTTGTTGCGAACAAAATGTGAACGTAAATAGTCACAAGGTTGATGTTTAATATATACATGATTACGTGGAAAATCATTTTTTTATCTTTTGAAAACATTATACTATGAAACTTGGGAAATAGAAGTGCATCTTTACTGATCTCGGCAAATAACCATGAGGTTATTGGTACAAGTGCTATGAGTCCTTTTTTGATTGTTTTTTCATTTCCTGCTATCTTCATTGTCCTGATGTACATGGGCTTTTCTTTTGTATTATCCTGTGGTATAAGGTAGCCAAATCGTCTATGTACCTTCTGAGGACTTTGAGGGTGAAGCAGACAAACGGATGCATTGAGAAATTAATTTTTAATGATGACTTTTAAATCACTGGTTGTTATTTTGTTTAGTACAGTTTAATAGTTGATTCCTTTGTACTTATCCATTAAACATTTGAACATTTTAGAACAATTCCATATCTACTTCCATATAGTATCCCTTAAAAATTTAAGGGTTGCTCAAAAAATCTTGAGAGTGATATCGGCTCTTGAATGGTGGGGGAAAGGGGGTATTAGACATTGTTTCTTTTCACGTTAGATCATGGTTTTTGGATATATGGAGTTTTGTTTTTCTTGACTGGTATGCACTTAGAGTTTGTTTTTTCTTGCTAAGTTCCATTACAACTTTTGGTCCTTTCCCTTTGGCATATGTGCTTGGATATTGACATTTTTGCTTAAATTGCATTTCAAAGTGCTTTATCTATTCTTGCCGATACATGTTGAGCATCCAATTGTCCCTAAAGTACTTGTCCGAACATATGATGAGTCTATTTTGAAAGCTTCTGTTTTGATATGATGCAGTGTGCTAAGCTCATCACTTTAAATTGTTGAACAATCTTTAACTCCTCTGCTGTTGAATGCATTCCCTATAGCATATAGAATTTTGGATTTATATCCCACATCTTTTTTATTCAGTACTAAGATGTTTGTATAAATCTGTAAGAAAATATTCAATAAGCATGCATCCTTCTTTAAAGGACTTCATTTATGCTTATTTATCATAAATACACTTGCAGCAAAGATGAGAGCATGGGCTTGTAATGGCTATGGCTACAATAGATCTACATCACTGCCCTTTCAGTTCCAATCTCCACTTGTAACTTGTAAGATTGTAGGAATGCGCCACTGTTTGAACTTGACTAATACACAATTATTTTGTCAGATTATGTACCAAATGAACTGAAATCAATAATTTCCTGGTGTTTTACTTTTTTCAAGCCATGGTTTAGTACCGCATGATTCATCAATTGATACAACCTAACAAATTTGAATGGTTGAATTTAACCAAACTCATTTCATTTGGGGATGAGACCTATAAATAACACTATTCTGAAATATGAAAATATGATATTAATATATATATTTCAGGATGAAATAATGGGAAAGTCAAGCAAAAACTACACTTTATATCTTGGGATGCTGTTAAGAGAAACTTTTGCCAATATAATCGTACATTCCAATGGCTGAAACATTATAATCAAGTGTTCATAATAAATCATATTAAATCCACTGCTTGCTCTCCTTGTTGGTATCTCCATAGTTTGCATGTACAGCTTCACATGATTTATACCAAACTCCTTTTTATTTTTTCTCCATATATTCTATTGCATATTTTAAGAGAGAACATTTCCATATATCTCCATATTTGTTGTATGTCCTACTGCAAATTTTACAGCTGTAGTCCATTTTATTTTTTTCAGTGTTTTCCTTTGTCTCTGGTGAAGGTAGATAAATCCGCTCTAAAATGCATGCTTCTTGTTATAAGATGGCCAGGCATCTCTGATCGTGCACCCTCATTTTCAATACTTAGGATGAGAAATACATATGGATGAGTGTGGGTGTGAATTTATGAATGTGGAGCAAGGACTCACATACCTATACATTACAAGGAAGAAGATACTAAAAAAACTGAATTCCAACAAATAAACTATACTCCAAATCAAAACTGACTGCATAAGTTCCAATTTCTTTATTTTGAAAACATTTGGAGGTTAAAATATCAATATTTGACATTAATCCAAATTTATTTGTTCAATTCTGACATCTCCTTATAGCTGGATGGCTCCTCAAGAATACATATAAAAACACAATATCAGAATTTGATACAGAATAAATGTTACTCTTTGATGATCCAGACTGAAACTTATATTAGACTTAGATGGAGCATAAGATGTTTTACCATTATACACACGCTGCCACCAAATGTGATTTAATGTAAATGTATCACACAGAAACTGTGTTGACTTGGACACTACAAACCATATTACTTTACTCGATAGAATTTAAAAATATATAGAGTTAAAACCATGTGTCACATTTGATGACATGATTTTGCAATATGGATATTCAAATATATTCATAATTTTTATTTAATTGTAGGTTAATGTAATGTAGTGCTACAAATTGTATTTCTTAAAGGTAACCTTTGTTTTCTCCATCACTAACAATGTAACATAATACCTGCAATTCTTCATGCATTACACCTACTTTATAAATTACAATTTACAGTCAATTAACTACATACTGATAAAGGAATGGCATTCGATCCCTGGGTTTATTTCAAAGTATTTGAAAAGACAGTAAGGCTTGTATTTAATTTTAAAACTCTTTATGTTCAAGTCGAAAAAAAGATTGCTAAAACATACCCCATTCTCTTACACTTCGTAGCATCGAAGGTCGCATTTTAGGTGGGAGATTTGTAAGTACTTATTTATTTTTGTCTTCACAGAATATGAGCCTCTTTTTCATAGAACCATTGACCATTCTATGTAGAGATAGGTCTGGTACCACTTTGTCTAAACATTCATTCTGAACACGATAACAATTTTCTCAAATCTTCTAGACACCCCAACAATTTTTTGAAAAAAATATAATGCTTCAAAAAAAATCCTCATATTTTCCACAATTTCAGCTCAACAATTGTGGAATATTGAATAGATTAACAGTAAAATTGTTAGACATCATCCAGACACTTCAGTTTCGAAAATTAATGAAAGACTTCAACAAAAAGTTTTATTACGTCCATGTGTAGAAATATTTTATTTGATTATTGCACATAAATACAGAGGTACTATACTGTAGATGTTAATGTTTTAGAAAGTCTATCATTGTAAGCCTTGAAGAACAAGTACCAAATTGAAAGCCAAAGTTTTTATGAATAGCAATTACATACTTCTTATAAATAAGTAGATGTAATAAAACTGTCACTTAGATCACTTTAACTTTTTTTACACAGTACAATATTTTCACCTATGGGACATTCCATGCAAAAACCATCATAAACCATTTCCAAAAATTGAATGTTTCATTTAGTACAACGTTTTCATCTAGCTCTTTTCGCTTTAGATCATGGTTTTTGGGATATATGGGTTTATTTTTCTTATGACAGGTTTACACTTAGAGTTTGCTTTCTTGGTGGTTTTCTTTACAGTTTTTGGTCCTTTACCTCTGGTACCAGTATTTGCGCTTAGATTTGGCAAAAAATAGAACATGTGGTACTTGTCCCTGGATTATATCAAGTTCTGGCAAAGATATGTTTGACTGCAAAAGTCAGGTGACCTAACTAATGAATTGTACTCTGGCATAAAGCAACTAATAAGCAGGGTTATTTTATAAAACATACACACTTTAAAGTAAGGTATTTTATTCATTATAAATACTGTTACTGATCCTCAAAAAATACATAAAAATGTAAGTCAATTCTTGGAAATATATAATACAGGAAGTGTCAAAGACAAGTCACAAATGCACAATGTCTATGTACAAAATTGAAAGATCATGAGAGGAGATACTTCTAGTGTCAAAGAGAAGTCACAAATGTACATGCCTATGCTTCTTCAATGACGCACGCCATCTAAACTTTTTCCCACATAAAGGACAAAGATATCTTTCTTTTTCATGAAGTCCTTTTTGGTGTTCTTTCAGGGTCTTTTTATTTTCAAAACGTACGCCACATGGATTACATACATATACTATGTGTCTGTGTTTACTGTCCACATGTCTCTTTAAAGCGTCCTTGGTTATGAAACCTTTCACTTCACATTGTGGACATTTGAGTAACTCTGCGTCATGGGTTGATCTCATGTGGCAGCACAGATTTTCCTTGCTGGTGTACACTTTGCCGCAAAGTGAACAGGTGTTCTTTTTAGAAACCAAACCACGCCGTGAAACATTATATTTGTACCGACGATTTGTCCGGGGAGCTGTAGTGTAACAAGCCAGAGACAGACCTGAAAGGGAGTGTGCTAAATTCAATGCCCAATATGGGAATCGAATGCAGGACCTTCCACACAAGAGTCTGAAGCTCTACCACTTGCGCTTTCAAAACTTGAGTCAACACAACTTGCTATCCAAGGTCATAACACATGTTACAGAACCAAACATTTCCCTTTGATGTAAAAACAAAAGAGTGTAAATTATCACACAGCATGGGTTTTGAAATTACGTATATCTTTGTAATTTTGGAGAATTCTCGCATCAGTAAAATAGTTTTTCAGTGCCAGTTGCTTTGCTAGAGACAATTGTCATGGTAAGTATCTGGTATTGAGGTGTCCATGAGATAAAGGGATATATTGTTTACATGGCTGAGTATGCTGATCTCTGGGATCACAGGACATAACCAAAACATATCAACTTGCTAAAATATTTTTATACATCAGAATCAAGTCAATTCATACAAGTAAGGAAAATGAAGAATCTGAAGATTAGGTATATCGCAAACACACAATGAGGCTCATGAAGCAGACGAGCACACTCTCACTCAATTATCTGCACCTATATACAGATCGAGTCACTTTCAGGTCACTCTCACGGCTTTGTGTGATATTACAAGGTAGGCAACTCTTTTATGTCTTTATGATGTTAAGGACTAAGAAATTGAACTGTCTGCATTAGAGAAACTAAGTTTCAATCCACATACATTGATTTCCCTTAGTCTGAATTAGAGTTCAACAGGTGAATGTCCGATGCCCTGAAAACTCCATACACCGAGCTCTTCATACAATTTCAACAAAAAATTAATTTCTCTGAAGTCTTTCATTGATTTTGGAAACTGATGTGTCTGAAGGATGTATTAAGATTTTCAATCTAATCAATATTTCAAGATGACTGAGGTGGAGTTGTGGAAAATACGATGATTTTCATGAAAATTATCACTTTTCAAAAAATGACCTGCTTCCTATAAGATTTGAGAAGTTCTATATCGTTTTCAGATGAAATGTTGAGATGTAGTGATACTAAAGTTATCTCTTCATATAATGGTCAATGATTCTTTGAGAAAGAAATGCTCATTTTTTGTCAAAACGTTGAAATAAATTAGCACTAACCAATCTCTTGCCTTAAAAACTGATCATAATGTATACTTTGGTGCTACGAATTGTAAGAGAATGGGGTTTGTTAAAAGCAGAAATACTTTTGTTTGTGCCATTGATTTTGTGGTACCGAAGCATTACAATAAAATTTTCCCGAAGACATTTTATAGTGTGCTTAAAAACAGGTACCATATTCTCTGTAATTAGTGCCCAGGGCATTTAGAAAATTGAAAATACATCATTCAGACAATTCTAATAAGTGCCCAAATATGAAAGAAATCAGAAATCCAGAGGGATTTCATGTATGGCAATTTTTCTTGCTAAGCATGCGCCTTATTTCAACATACTTTTATAATAATGATAAGTATTGTTATTGGAGAGAATACAGTAAAGATCGCTTAGACAATATTGCCAGTGATTGAAGACCCGTCTATGTCTAATTTATTTTCAGAATGCCCACTTTGTCTTATCACGGATAACCTTCAATATTTCCACTAGAGACTGTTGGATATCGATCTAAAGTGATACCTTATTTTTAATTTGATGAGAGATCATCATTTTTCATGCAAAAGTTGTAAAAATGTTAAAAAGAAACCAGATTGTTCATTACCTTGACAATTGCGCAGAACATCTGCGCAGTTAAGCTTTCAAAATTACTGAATGCTGATAAAGAACAATTCCTTCATTCATTATGTTTTATTCTGAGACAATATTAGCATAGTATGGTGTGGGAAGCACCCATCGATAGATATTTATCGAGAGGATGCATAGAATTATAAAACGCTTTGAGTTTGCAGCAGTTTAGGGTAAGTACTCTATTACCGCCCGCTCATGGATTTTCGGAAATATGATTTTTTCTGATAGATTCTTCAATTCTTATTGGTTCCTTGATATTTCTGGACTTTGTGAAGTGGGGTGGGCGCTTATTAGAGGGTGGGCGGTAATTACAGAGAATAAGGTATTTCATATTTACATAGAAATATAGCAATAATTTTTGCTATTTATTTTTACTAAAATGACATTAGGCCTATCTTCATTTGGAATAATTCATTTTAATTTCAACATATCCAGCCTAAACTTAGTTGATGAAGAAGTCATAACTGAATTTTAATAGGTAATGTTAGAGTGTCACAATACATTTCAGACAGACCCAAGAAATAGCCAAATATGGTTATGTCTATGTAAAATCTGATTTTTGTGACTAAATATTTTGGAATCATACCTAAAATCAACAAATTGCAGTTTGTTACATGTTTTTAGTTTTTTCCGTGAATGGAATGTAAAGAACTTTCTGCATTATCTGCCATAATATCTGAGTAAGCCACCTAATGTTGATTCTAGAAACTAACAACTAGGTATTTAAGTAACAACAAACAACATATCTTTCCATCAAACCATGTGAACACTACGTTAGGAATACAGAAGCCAGATTCAATATGGTATCAATTTGTAAAAACAAAATTCTAAGAGGTTTTCAAAATTAGTGAAAGGCTATGCTATAATTTGCTAATCTTATTTGTAAGCACCTACAACTAATAATGACAAGAAGGTCTATTCTCCCTCATTTTCAGATTCTCCTTTATTTCAGATTCTCCCTCATTTTTATTAGATTTTTTGAATGCCATTCCTTTGATGGAAAAAGTACAAGTTTCACATTCCAAAGAAAAAAAGAGTAGAATTGATTTCTTGTGTGTTTGTGTATATTTTAACGTTCCGATTGTGTTTATCTATAGAATTGACAGGCCACTCAAAATACCTTGTATCGCCAAAGTGTGATGTTTGGATCTACAAAATCTGAAACTAAAATTCATATTTCACGCTGATATTTCAAACATTTCATTTCATTGTTTATAAGTGACTATACTGCTCAACAGAAATCGAAACATTAAAACAATAAGATGCAAGAAAAAAATATAATTAGGAATAAATAAATGTATTTGTGTTTGCCAAAATCAAGTTATCATTGGAAGAAAAGAGATTAAAAAATACTGTTATAAATGAAATACTTTTTTTCCAATTGGATAGCACACAATCTAATTAGTTTGCAAGAACTATATTTGTGCTTATTATTGAAAGAAGATTCAAACATGATTGTTAATTACTTTTTTCCAGATTGGATTTAGAACTTTCAGGCTACGTATTTTCCAAGAAGAAATGTATCTGCGATTAATGATATCAATTTAATTTCAAAAAAGGAGATTAAAAGAATACTGTTATCAAATACTTTTTCCAGATTAATTAGCACTTTCAAATTCATCCAAGAGGAAACGTATTAGTGAATGCCAATATCAATTCATTATGTGACATCTCACTTGGAACAGAAATAAAAAACGAAAGGAATGTGAATCGTTGTACTTTTTCCTCATGAAAAGAAAAATATACCAACCTTGATTCGGGTCTGTGTATCCGTCATTACTGTTTCCTGGTGTCACGCTTGTTGGTTCTTCGACTAAAATTTCACTTTCTCCAGGTTCTACTTTGATATATTTCTCCTCCGTGCTAGCTTCTGGGGCTGGAGCAGCGCGCCTTTTTCTTGATTTACTTGGTGTAGAATCAGGCGTCGCTGTAAAAAATAAGAGAATATAACAGAGGTTTCACTAGAATTTCTCATAATAGAAATCATGAATTTAACATTAAAAAGTGCCTAGCAACAGGCGATTTTGTGAAAACAACTGGTGAAAATCCCATATTGTCTGCTGCTAATGAAACTCCTGTGTAAGTAGGCTTTATTCCATTTCTGACATGAGGAACATGGAATATAGCGTTGTTGTTTCACTAAATAATTTGACTGAACTTTTATATGTTAGACCTGACACCAAATACATATTCAAAGGAATGCAGTGACTGGCTGCATTAAACTTCCATCAAATATAACCTACTCATAAAGCATTAACATGCAAAAAGTCACCAACTGTCATTTGCTACAGATGCCAAAAGCTGACAGCAAAACGCTGAACACCATCCACAAAAAAGTTGGAGATCATAACAATGTGTCACTACATATGGTGGTGACATAATAGCACTCTACTGTATGTACTTACCATATTGTTGTTGCTGCTCCGAATTGTAATAGCCCCCACCCCCCGAGTCTTCATCATAAATACTGGGCTTTGGCATTTCATCAAACGATACATTAGATGTTACGTTTTGGGGGTATGCATTTGGATCAATATCCCGACCCTGTCTATTTCTTTGACGTTTATGAGGTGTCGCTGATGATGTTGATGAAGGTGTACTGGGATTAGTATCCATTTCAGGAGCATACTGGTCTGGCTGTGTTACAGGCTTCATAATTGTTCTGTGCATTTTCACGACTATTTCTTTGGCATCCTGTCCAGGTGTAATACATATTATTCCATCTATTTCCAGAGACGCATCAAATGTAACATGCTGTGTGCAAAGTTTTAAGATAGCGTCCTGTATCAGGGATGTTAATACGTTAGACCCCATTGTTGTTTGTTCACTCAAATTGCACGCTGGAATTGCACTTCAGAAAAGAGACAGGGATTTTGCTTAGATTTTCTTGATAACTGCAAAATTAAAATCTGAAATAACAAATAGGATCAGAACGATCATTATATGCGTCTGTGTGGGCAAACACGAGGTAGATTGTTATTTTTGGAAATTTTCGCGCCGGTGAAATCTAGGTCAAATTACAAAACAGGTTTTATGCAAAGAATCCCTTTTCAAGACAGATAAATGGGATCATTTTGCATTCCTGATAAAACGATATTTACATTAGCTTATATAAGTATGCATGAAACATCGTAAATATGCAATAGTTTACCTTTATTTATCAATTTTAAAAGATCTTTGTTCCGCACTTCTGACCGGAAACACACATTCCATAAGCGAATTGTTTATAAATGGTTAAAAATACACCAAATGGATATAATCTATGGAAAATATTGAAATGTTTGTTTACTTAGATATAATTCAGATCCATTGTGCAATGAATGATTGATGGTTGACTATTTTTTTGAGAAATATTAAAAATGGACTGTGTTTACATGAATTAGTGCATGCTGCCATCTATCAGAAAATGTGATGACTGAACCCTCAGACATCAATAATTCAATATGTTCCCATATCAATCAGTCAAATTTCAATGTGTTCCTATACCAACCAAAACAACGCCTAAAAGCGATACCAAATGTCCAAATATAAGACCAATGCCATACTAATGGGACCAACGCCCGAAATAGGAAGATGTAGGGGCGGATCTGGGAACCAACAAGGGGGGGGGGGGGGCAAACCTCTGGTTTGAGAAAAAAATGTGGGCCCCTAAAACCAAAAAATGGGCCTAAATGTTGAAATTTTTAGGCCCATTTTCTTCAAAATTTGGTCTAAAATTAAAAATTAAGGCCTTAGAAGGCCCATTTATGACCAAAGGCCCACTTTTTGGCTCAACATTTTTTTGGGCCCAATTTTTTTTCTGGGCCCACCCAAGGGAGGGGGGCGGGCCCCTTGGCCTCCCCCCCCAGATCTGCCAGTGAGATGGCTGTGCAAAAATAGTAATATCCGGATATGAGCCCATGAGATCCTAGGCTACAAAACGATCTGGCCAACATCTAATGAGAAAAGTCTGACCACTGACATACCTCAAAAGTCATGATTTGGGGGGGGGGGGGGCATTCTCATGACCAAAGTCATAAAATTTGGGTCCATCGCCAAATGTCAAAAAGGTAGTCTAGATGCGGATCCCCGTCAATGTTTAGGCCTATAAAAAGTGAATCCCCGGGGAGGGGATGAACCTCTCAAAACACAATGGAAAAGGCACTTTAATTAACCCAATTGAAAAATAAAACTAATTACCAACTTATTACCAACTAATTTACAACTAATTATCAACAATTCTGCTGGCAATTGGAATTAAAGTTAAGCGTTAATTAAATCAATGGTAATTATGGCCTAATTATCAGTAGCAAGTTCAACGTAAATTAACTTACAATAATGCTGATTTATGATTTTTAGTTGATAATTAAGATATGAAATGTTTGAGGGTGAAAGTAAGTGGTAAATTAAAACGTTTTTGTTCTGAAGTAGATTATTGGTTGATAGTTAACATATAGGTTGATTATAATGATAATTAGTCGTAAATTAGGCCCATGATTTAGAAATACAAACCCCCTAAATTTAATTTCAAGATGGTGGAAAAAGAAAACATGTGAGAGATATTTCTCTCATAAAATTGAGAATTACAACGTGAATGGTGCGTATACTACCATGAAATTTGGTCAACATTATTATAAGGGTATGTAGAACATGAATACAATGTATGTTAAACCTTATTCACACTTCTGTCTGAAATGTTTATGAATTTAAAAATCTTTTTGAATCAGATCATATAATATCAATCCTAGAATGCAATTTAGGTACTAACATGGGTTACCTACTGTATATTTCACAAGTAATCCAAATGTGCTCTTCTAAATAATGATTGTTAGATCAAAGACATTTCAAAACATATTTTGATTATATCTGTTACGTCCTTATTATGTAACATTATAGTCTAATGTTTGTGTTCTGATTTTAGTTGTTGATGGCAATAATGATGTTTTCACATGCTTTTCATGAATCTTAAAAATTTGCAAAATAGAATAGCTTTAAAAAAGAGGGGGAGAAACCCCAGGGTTCAAAGATGACATACGCTTATAATGTAAATCTGTATTGAGATGACATCGTCGCTGATTGGTTAAGTGAGTCGATCGTTGATTGGTTTAAAACTAGGTCAATTTGAAAACTTTGAAAACCAAGATGGAGGGTATGTTTTCGACAAAAGGAGGTGTGCGAAGGAGGAAATCGTATGTCATCAATTAAATCATGGGGTTTTCCCTCCTCTTGCTGTGAAATTTCAATAGTTCAAGTTCAATGTTGTCTGTTCTGAAAGATCCTAATTAAGATGAATATTTCGTCACAAAATAGTTCAAGATGAAGCAAAAATCTCCAATTGAAGGGAAGCAAAAAAGTCATTTTTGAGATGTCACAAAACTGACTTAAACCAAACTATCAACTAATTATCAATAGTAAGTTAGGTGATAATTAGAGTTTAACTTACATCAAACTTACAACTAAATTTCAACTAATTTACGTAAATAGCTCATTTGCATATTGATGGTAGTTAATCGTTAATTAAGTTGCAAATTAAGCGTTAATTAAGTTGATAATTAGCTCATTTGCATGTGAATTTTTACACCTAACTTTCAACTAATTATCAATAGTAAGTTAGGTGATAATTGGAGATGATTTTCCATAGGCTTTTTTCAATTGGGAATCGTCCATAAACCGTCCACATCCGGGTTAACAAATTAACAATGAAACGGGCGAGTAAGCCTTTTTTCAGTTCCATTTGGTTCTTGAGGAATCACTCATAAGAAATGTGTTCAAAAAGGCAATGACAAATCCATGATGAAAAGGCCATGATAACAATCTTTGACTGGTGCAAGGCCCGAAGGGTACAGCCCCAGCTGGGATGTCTGGTTCGCTGGAAGTGACGAAATAGTGTGTATTTTTCTAACTAAAAGTAATGCATTTTTTATCTTTAATGTATTGCAGTGAGCACTTTATGTACAATGATACAAATGAGTGTCAAAACAGGACTCTCTGGATATTTCCCGGGTAGTATTTGCGAAGCTCGGTAATTGGAATTGATTGTACTAAGTCAATCAAAGATGGGAACGTTAAACATAGCTCCAATTTTAGTAAAATGCTTTTTACAGCTATAAAACATCATATTTTGGGTCATTAGTCTACATATTGATTTTCAAAATATGCAATAATTGTATTTCTTATCAGGCAATGCTTTATCATATATACTTGACTATTTACTATATATAACTTGAAAATATAAGGAAAATGTTATACAAAAAAACCTGAAAAGTGTCACTTATTTGTGAAAATGATGTGCTTATTTGTATATCAAATATGGTATTCGAAATTTAAAGAAAAACTTATTTACATCAATTATTCTACATATTCAAATATAGAAGTTCACTGATCCACCCCTGAAATAACCCTACTATAACACCTAACTAGTTCTCACTACGTTCTCGAAAACAGTGCACGGATAGATTTGACGAACTAAGAACCCACTAAGAACCGTTTGGGATCTGTTTACAAACTTCATGAAACAACTCGAACGAGCAGGGCCTCCAGAACTTAGAGCCTGCTCAAAATGTTCTGGTGATCGTCACGTTCTGCAATCAGAACGAGTGACAACGTACTTAAGACGACCTGGACGCACTGCAGCACTGCAGCCGTGAGTACCCCAATCAGGAAAATAGGGGATTAAAATGCGTTCTGCACGGATTAGGGACACGATGTTTACTATTTTAGAACGAGTTCAACCGTATGGAAATTTGGTGGATAATTCAGTAACATATAAGGACGTATTGAGAACGAGGTACAACTAATTGTCAACTGGTTTAAACTGATTAAGGACGTAATTGAACTGCTTGGATACGTTGTGTAGACGAGACGAACTCACAATTTAACCCGATCTAAACTTAATACCGATGTACTGTAGACGGAATAAAGACGAGGTGAACGTATTAAAAACTGCTTATGAACGAATTAACAAAAATAGCTATCACACCAGAACCAGTTGTCACTGCGTTCTTCAAAACGTTGCCGAGTCGGTTTTAAACTGTGTGCGAACTAAATGAACGTAGCTACAACATTCTACGGTCTGTTTACGAACTTCATGGACTTTCTCGGACGGGGAATGTGATTTAGAATTTTGAATCGATTCAAGGCGACCATACCGTTCTGTAATCAGGTCATGATGACCTTCTAGACTAAGGGACGCGTTATAGGACGTTGTACACCGACGTGATGCGACCTGAACGAACTGCGAATGATGGACGTATTGAAGACTGTTTATGAACGAAGTAGCTAATTATTTTAGACATATTCCCCGACCACAGCCAGATTGGGCCCGTTTTACGATGTTTTCGTAGGACTGGCAAGAACGGGTAAGAACTAGTTTGGTGTGATAGGGGGGTGAGGAAACTTACTATTTACTTAATATACTAAAATTATATTTCACATGAAAGATTTTGAGCTGTTCGAAAAGTTTTTGATTTACTAAAATGTGTAGTGGACAAATGTCATACGCCTGTAATACTGCAGCATAAAAGCGCTGCATCACATTATTATAATATCATATCGCATATCATGAAGCATGACCGTACTTTGACCTAAAGTTCTAAACACGATGTAACTTCATAACTGCTTTATTGAATGAATACCCATGGCCAGTTCCTGGATATTGCGCCCAGCATACGCATGCAGCATTTGCATGACAACGTGGTCCTTGCTCATATATCCCGAACAGGTTTGAGTAATGACATGCATTATGCCACCATGCCCCTTTAAACGTCACTGCACAGTTGCTAGCATAGGGGTCATTGTCTTGATCATATGTTGTGAATTGCCGTCCATTTTGATATGCCATTGCATCACCTGCTGTCCCAGAATACCCACCGATATTAATACGGTATTTATCACTCACATCAGCCATGTTAAATGTGGAATACTCCGCAAATCCAGTGGCTGGGTTAAGATTGCTAGATGGCCATGGTGTTAAGTCGAATCGAACTTTATAACTCATTTGCTTCAGGATACTGGCAAGGTTGTCAAGTCCAATGAAGTGTTCAAGGCTGACATTACCAAAACCTTGCTGAAATTCGACCCAGTTGCGGTAGAAGTTTTCACTTCCATCAAACCTAAAACAAGGACAAAAGTCATGTATTTGATTTCCTTGAAGAAAGGGCATATTTATGTTTTCTTTTTATTGATGCACCATTGAAAGGGTTTGTATTAACATTCACATTCCTGCATTCCCAGTTAATATTTATAGCTCAAATACAAACTATTTCACACCGGAATACCCTGACAACGGTAAAATCAGATACTTAAAAGGCCAGATTATGCCCAAAAGGCCCATTTTTGAGGCCCTACAATATTTTGGGGCCCCATGCCCCCCTCCCGGATCCGCCACTTGGTACGGTGTCCTTCTTGTTTTTTAAGCAATGCCAGTTTTCTCATTACAATGCTCACCTGTTGAAAACATAGGTCCACCCTTGGTCACAGTAAGCATCAAAGATTCTCCCTTCATCTGTTTGGATTCTTCGAACACCAGTGTATGTAGGATCTCCACCACAGTCCCCATCTAGAATGTAACAAATTATAGGAACATAAACAAGTCATTATTTATGAGAGTTACTATAGTATATACCTATCCATCGAATGAGTTTTTGGGGATATAGAGAACGGATCCGTCCGTATGTCCGTTCTTCCGTAAGTCAAGCCGTTTTTCCGGGCAATAACTCAAATACGGTGATTCAATATCGTTTATATGTACGTATATGCTTAATGTGAGTACAAATTCTGCTCGAATGCCGATTTTCTTAATGGCCACCGGTTTCAAAATAGCGGTCATTCCAATGTCAATTTTACAGTTTTTAGGCACAGCAAATATATTTGGCTAATTGGTGGCCATTTTCAAAAATAACAGTCATGGCCGTTCGATGGGATTTGCTACACCCTGGCGTTGCTGCTATATAGAGAGGCGTTGGACCGAAGTAAGTCTCACCTCTTTCCTCGCATGTTGCTCCCGTGAAACCTTGCAAACATTCACATGTGTAATCAAAAGGCCCAGTAGGAGTACATGTACCACCATTTTGGCAGGGAGCATGAACACACCCATCTGTAATACAAATATCTATCATAATCTCTTTGGACAAGTTGGGCATTTGGCATTTGTTAGCAAAACATCACATAATATTCAAGTTATTTTCTAAATCAGGCAGTGATTGTCATTGATGTTGAGAATAACGGGTTATGCTTTTCCATGATACATTTGTAATTTGGTACCTGATTTGTCTATTCTTCCTTTTTCATTTTAAGAAATGACTAAAACATTGCAGAAACACGATAAAAGTTGGTCTAAGAAAGCATTTGCGAATTTAATTGCTGGCTGACGGATTAATCTACAATCATGTATTATAGGATAAACTACCAATGCAAAAGAGAAATCGGCTTGAAATGAATGTACCTTTAAGAGTTCAATATATAGTCCATACTTACTGCACAGTGGAATAGCTGGTGATGTCGCTTCTTTGGAAATCTATAAATATAAATTAATATTATAGATTATACAGTCAGCCAATGTTATTAAATCAATGTATCTAAGGTGATTATTTAGGTCTTTTGGAAAAATATATAATTTCATGAGAAAAATGATCATGCATCGTGTGTTAAATAAAAATATAAACGAATCAAACACTTATCAAATTTTGTGTTTTTCGATTATACCGATTTCGTTTTTTGCAGGATTTTTTGACAAAATAGAAAACCAGGATGCTTTTATGATAGATAGATAGACCCGGATGTTTTGTGATAGTTTTTAATGCAGTCAGTTACAGTATTTGGTCCAAGAAGGATTTCCAAAATGATTACTGAATTCAAAATGGTCTATATAAATGCTGATGACCTTTAGACGTAGAAAGCTCAATAAGAAATGTTCAAAGTGACTGCTGAATTCAAAATGGCCAATATTTAATTTCATAAAATATATTTTCCCTATTACTAAAAAACTGAGGGTCAGATTTGTTTAAGATTTTATGTATTGATGCCTTATTAGCATCAATGCCAGGAAGATATGCTGAATTCAAAATGGCCGCCATCTCTCATGAAAACTATGATAATATGACCTCTGCTTGAGGAATAATTTAATCACAATTAAGTTTCATCACGGATGCAAATTCTTCCAAAATAGAAAAAACTGTTTATAAATGTTATCATGTAATGCCCATAATGACAAGAAGGTATTTAATAGAATATTGTAGGATTTGCAGTGTCCTTGAGTTGCTTTCTAATTTATAGCATAATGAACGATGAATACTAATTAATCTAGAATCTGATATACAAAAAAAGTAACTGTAGAAGTCGAATCAGCGGATGGCAGAGATGTCTTTCAAATAAACTACATAAAAACACGTACAAAGTTATAAATCATAATACCGACTGTTAGCAATTCTTAAATATCAATTAAATTATAATTTTAGTCATTAAAGGTCAACTTACTAGTTCGTAATAGGTCATGGTCGTGTTGGGCACTAATGCCGAATTGTTTGCATCCAAGGAACAGTACATCAGCTGGCATAGTGGCATCTTTTGTTTTGAACCTAGCTCAAAATTGAACGAGAAACAGGCGGAATTTGTAGAGCATAATTCCCCACACTTTCCCAAACTTTTCACATTTATACTGTCCATTGTATATCCATGCAAAGTGAAACCAGGTACTTTCTTGTATATAGTTGGGAATACTGATGATATTTCGCTAGTTATTGCAAATAAATAAATAAAGTATGTCAAATAAGACATAATTAAATCCTTGCCAAAAATGTACCTCCCCGCAGTTTTCTGAAGTATTCAATGAATTTATTGCTGTTTCGTCATTCATGTACTTTAACTGAACAATGCTTGTCGATATCATGTTGGGCTTTTTCATATAATATTCATACTTTAGATGGTTTCATCAGGGCGCATTCTCGTACACCGTTGCTCAAATATCTGGAATATTGGAGACTTCACAAATATCCGGAATATTGGAGACTTCACAAAAATCAGTATATTATCTTAACGTATGAGAATTGCAAAAGCTTTAATTATACGAAAATATTAGCAAGAATGATTGTTCTAAAATGTCCATGTTAAAAAGGTATTTCAGGAAACCTTTATTAGTCTCGAGAAATGGTATTTTACCGGCATATTCTCAAAAATTTAAATGAATTCTGACGGATTAATTCCTGGGAAATGAAAACTGTAATTGATTATAAATGCATGTGTTTGGTGAAGTTTTTCAATCTATGAAAAAATATTTGATTAAACATTGAGCATTAAAACAAGGAAACCAGTGGTAAATTGGATGATATTCCATAAATATGAGTTACGGTGTATACCGGATTTTCTCGCATATACGCCCCCCTAAATTTAGGCCCATGGGCCAAAAATCGAATGTAGTACGCTTATACGCCCATGGGCCTATAAAAAAATGACTATTTATTGATTTTTTCAATAAATTTTGTCACTGGCAGATCGTTCTGTCGTTACTTTGTTTCAACATTTAGTTCAACGCTGTGCCGTAAGTGGCAGTGGTGGATCGTTCTGTTGTTACTTTGTTTCAACATTAAGTCCAAGTAGGCGATCAGCCTGGGGGGGGGGGGGGGGTGGTCGGTATCAAATTAGGGGAATAATCGCCATAGTGATTTTTGGGAAGGTTAAGACCTCTAGAGTAAGAAAATATGTGATAGCATTGTAACAGTTGTAGCTAAATGGGTGTAATCACCCTTTTTTCAAAATGGCCGCCGGTGCACGTGTCACAATATAAGAGTGGGTATATCTAAGCACACTGAGATGCAAAAACTGTGATTTTAGGACCTATGTCTAGGTTTTAGGGGTCAAGGATTTCATTTATGTCTAAATCTAAGTCATCAAACAATTGTTTCTTATAGAAATCCAAGATGGCCACCAAAATGGGTGCAAAAACGAATATTTAACTCCTGTTAATGCTCAATAAACACTTAAGGACAGTGATTTTGGAGCCCATGTCTACGTTTTAGGGGTCAAGAATTTGATTTATGTCTAAATCTGAGTCATCAGATAATTACTTTTAATAGAAATCAAAGATGGCCACCAAAATGGATGCCAAGTCGAATATGTAACTATTAATTTAAGCTCAAAGAATAGTGAATAACAGTGATTTTAAAGACCATATCTAGGTTTTAAGGGTCAAGGATTTGACTTATGTCTAAATCTAAGTCATCAAACAATTACTTTAAATAAAACTCCAAGATGGCCACCAAAATGGGTGCCAAATGAATATTCAACTATTAATTTAAGCTCAAAGAACAGTGATTTTGGAGCACATGTCTGCGTTTTAGGGGTCAAGGATTTCATATATGTCTAAATCTGAGTTATCAAACAATTACTTTATATAGAAATCCAAGATGGCCATCCAAATGGGTGCCAAAATGAATATTTAACTATTGTTTTAAGCTCAAAGAACAGTTAAGAAGAGTGATTTTGGAGACAATGTCAAGGTTTTAGGGGTCAAAGGTTTCATTTATGTCTAAATCTGAGTTATCAAATAATTGCTTTTCATAGAAATCCAAGATGGTCACCAAAATGGGTGCCAATAACAAGTAAATTTTGATTTAAGCTCAAAGAACAGTTTATAACAGTAATTTGAGACCATATCAAAATTTTTGGTGTCAATAATTTCAGTTATGTCAAAAACTATAACTAATTCCTTTTCCTTTAATTGGATCCAAGATGGCTTCCAACATTGCTGAGTGAAAATAAGCTTTATTATCTAAAATAGAGGAGTTAGAACATTAATTTTTGATATTTTAAGTTTGTGAGGTCAATGATTTTAATTTTGTCTTTAATAAAATCAACAAACAATTTATTTATATAGATATCCAAGATGGCCCCCAAAATGGCTGCCAAAATGAATTCATATAACTATCCATTTAACCACATGGATCACCAAGAACAATAATTTTGGAAGCAATGTTTACTTTAAGGAGGTCAAGAATTTCAGTTATCTAGAGCATATGCCATGAAACAATCTGAGATTAATATCAGAATTCAAGATGGATGCCAAAGTGTTAAAATCACTAAAAGGTAAAAAAAATAAGAACAGACAATAACATGAAAATTTGCGAAATAAAGTCTTATGATCATCGCATTAGCAATATTACTGTAATTTGCCTTCCTTTCCCTTAGTTTTGTTGTGGCTCAGTATCATAAACATTGACTATAGAAAGAAGTAGACTGCCCATGGGAAGAAGTAGTTTATTGGATGGAAAAGATCAAGAAAAAGAAATTCCTCAAAGACAAGTGTATCATACACCAGAAAGAGTTTGATGAAGATAAACATTTTAGTCACTCCTCAAAATGTGACTCTGCAGCCATTTTGGTGGCCATCTTGAATATCAAAATAAAGGAATTATTTTATGACTTAATTATAGACAAAATTGAAATTCTTGGCCTCTTAAACCTGGACATGGTCTCCAAAATCACTGTCCTTAACTGTTCTTTGAGCTTAGATCAATAGTTACATATTCATTTGAGCACCCATTTTGGTGGCCATCTTGGATTTCTTTAAATAAAAAGTAATTATTTGATTACTTAGATTTAAACATAAATGAAATCTTTGGCCCCTACAAACTAGACCGAGTCTCCAAAATTACTGTTCTTAACTGTTCTTTTAACTTAGTTTTAACAATAGTTGCATATTCATTTTGGCATCCATTTTGGTGGCCATCTTGGATTTCTATAAAAAGTAATTGTTTGATGACTTAGATTGAGACATAAATGAAACCCTTGACCCTTAAAACCAAGACATGATCTCCAAAATCACTATTCTTTGAGCTTAAATCAATAGTTACATTTTCGTTTTGGCACCCATTTTGGTGGCCATCTTGTATTTCTATGAAAATGTAATTATTTGATGACTCCGATTTAGACATAAATTAAATCCTTGACTCTAGAACTGTGACATGCTCTCCAAAATCACTGTTCTTAACTCTCCTTCGAGCTTAAATCAATGGTTACATACTGGTATTCGTTTTGGCATCCATTTTGGTGGCCATCTTGTATTTCTATGAAAAGGTAATTATTTGATGACTCCGGTTTAGACATAAATGAGATCCTTGACTCTAGAACTGTGACATGATCTCCAAAATCACTATTCTTAACTGTTCTTCGAGCTTAAATCAATGGTTACATACCGGTATTTGTTTTGGCACCCATTTTGGTGGCCATCTTGGATTTCTATAAGAAGTAATTGCTTGATGACTTAGATTTCGGCATAAATAAAATCCTTGGCCCTTAAAACCCCAGCATAGGCCCTAAAATCACAGTTTTTGCATCTCAGTATGCTTAGATATACCCACTCTTATATTGTAACACGTGCACCGGCGGCCATTTTGAAAAATGGGTGATAACACCCATTTAGCTACAACTGTTGCAATGCTATCACATAGTTTCTTACTCTAGAGGTCTTAACCTTCCCAAAAATCACTATGGCGATTATTCCCCTGATTTGATACCGATAACCTAAATTTTGGGGTGAAGCTGATGGCCTAAAGGTTGTAGGTGACATTTCCTTTATAATTCTTACAAAACATGCGGTATGACTACAACAGTAGGTACGGTAGTCTTTAGGAACCATTGTATTCATCAGCTCTTCTCACCTTTACGCCCACTGGGCCAAAAATCGAAAGTAGTACACTTATACGCCCATGGCACAAGACAAAATCGTATGGAATAAATTGCAATAAGATGGTTATTAAGCTTGTTATTATGGTCTTACTAGTGGTTATTATTGAGTAATGGTACAGGTATCCGATATGGTATTGCAGCTTACACTTAAGTAATGGTACACGTATCCTTGGATTTTAGGCCCGAATACCGAGGTTTATTTTTTTGATTATCGTGTATTATTATTTTGTGTTAATATTAGTTAACCATCTAACTATTGGCTACCCTTTGCATTCGTTTGACTTCACTTCTTAAAATAGAGCTTCGTCTTCGTCTTGTAGTTTAACTACATGTAGACTCTGCACGCAGGGTAACTATTGGCATGATATTGATAACCTTGTTATATTAATATAGCGCATAGGCGTAGCCAGGGGGATGCGATGGGATGCGATCGCACCCCCCCCCCTCCATAACCAATGAAAATAGAACCATTAGATAGAAGAGAAAAGTCTTAAAATGCTTTTTTTGAAGCTTCTAGCTCGATTTTGAACGAAGTTGCACCAATTTTTGTAAAATTCAAAACAAATCTTCAAAAACATTTTTAATGCCACGATCGCACCCCTTCCCCCCCGACTGAAAGCTGGCTACGCCACTGTTACGTGTAATCAATACGCTACATTTTGTATGTTCAATTTGTATACTAAAAACTGTTATTAATCCACAGATTTAGATGAAGACAAGATAAAAATCCGAATCAAGAATGAAAAGGTGTCTAAGTATATAAATCTTAAGGGTAATGCATATTTGAATTAAACAGAGGCGGGTTAATTTATATTGTACTATGAATTACGCTATTATTCAAAATTGCAGCTAAGATGCCTGTTTTATGATACCATGCGTGCAGAGTCTAGTTAAACTACGTATACACTAAGACGAAGCTCTCTTTTAAGAAGTGAAGTCAAACGAATGCAAAGGGTAGTTTTATGAAAAATATCACGAAAGATGTATTCTAGATATCAGTAGTATTCTCAGAAATTTATTATCCGAAACGGATAACATCTGGCCACTCAGACAAACAATCGCAGACATTGGCTAAGCTTGTTTATTTAACAGTTAGATTTGTTGACTTACCGATCCGTATTTCAATCTCCGGGAAGACGTTCTTTTCACTTTGTATTTGCGTGCAGTGTAATATAAGTTGATACTTTTGTTCAAAAATGTACTTTTAATGGCCATTTTATGCCTTTTATTTTCAAATTATGTTTTGATGTAAGTGTGAAAAGTCAAGAAACGTCAACCCCAACTTTTAATTAAAAAATGTTGGTTAATCACTTATGGCAAATCACAAGGTTGATGATGTCAACGGACCATGATCGTGGAAGGCTATCAATATCAGGTGTATATCGGATAGAAAATAAATATAGCTAATTTTTCGCACTGATATGATGATGACTATTCTGGCGAATCGGGTAGATATTTCTCAGTTTTTTTCCGATAATAAAACTATTCATTTCTATCAATTTAACAAACAGGGTCCTTTGAATGCACATTAAAACTATAAAAGTATTTATTGGGCGTACATACTCGTTCTGTCATGTTACTTTCATTTCATTTGCAAGTTGTCCACATATTAATCCAGCGTTTTGTTTAATCAAATTTCCCGCCCCTTGAGGTTTCCGACTGTAAAACTTAATATTTAATACTAACCAATGCATCAGTTAATATTTTCAGAATACAAAATTTTCCATTTTTATTTCTCTAATAGATAAAGTCTCATTTTGAATCTGTTCGTGTATTAAAGAGTATGCTTTTATAATGCTGTGGTCACATTTGCTCAGATTTTCAGCACCGGCGCCCGGCCGATGAGTATTTTGTTCAAAATTGTATTCAATTCTGAACAAGATACTCAATCGGCCGGGCGCCGTAATGAAAATCGGAGCAAATGTTACCAAGTCATAACTGATGAAAAATCAAGTGAGAACATGAACATGGATAATAGGGGCACTATTACGCTGCGTGCAGAGTCTAATTATAAACTACGAGAAGACGAAACTCTCATTTAAGAAGTGAAGTCGAACAAATGCAAAGGGTAGGGTACTATAGAAGGGGATCATATAAAAGCATGATCTATTTTACAACGCCTTTAAGTTTTGTTGCCCTTTGTGCATTTCAAAAATAAAATATCTTAATCTGATTTGTTCCACCTTTCTTTTCGCTCAGTTCTGCAATATTATGTCCATATGTTGTTTAGGATTATGTCATTTGCGAAATAGCTGTAAGACATTATGAGAATGAATATGGGAGATTCCACGATAATGTTGTTCACATGATTTTATACACATACCTGCACAACAATCGCAGACAGAAGTCTTAATATTGTCCAATAAAAATTAAGAATCTAACATTTAATGATAACAAAAGGATTAATTGCTTAGTTCTCTTTGTTTTAGTCTTTGTTTTCTTAAATGCGGAAGTGTACCAACATCACCTAGATTACATAAGAGATCATCTAACAGTCTAAAATTGCTTTTAATTGCAAGTTAATGCATTCCGACCAAAATTTGTATACCTGTAATTTGGGGGGGGGCGATGTTACATCACATAACTACAACGTTCATATATAAATATACAATAAGCATGTCCGTATAAAAGCTAAAATTATAAAAACTCATTTCAAAGTCATTCTGTTCATGGAAGCGTCAAGTTATGAAAAACAATGCTAAACACTCAAAAAAATCGACTTGATTACCTTTGAAAACTTCTTGAGAGGAAATGAACAAATGTATTTTTCTAACTCATTAGAGCGTCTGTCTGATTGAAATACTATTTTTTAAATACAAACATAAATGATTTAATCTTGGTCAGAAGTCTGAACATTGTCCAACAAAATAATAAGAATCTAACATTTAATGATTACAAAAGGATTAATTGCTATATACATTAGTCTTTGTCTTAGTCTTTGTTTTTCTAACGGCGGAAGTGTATCAACATCACCTTGATTACAGAAGAGATCATCTAACAGTCTAAAATTGCTTTTAATTCCCGGGTTTTAATTACATTTTATGTATAGACTTTTTGCCTCTATTCTCATTTTTAAACCTGTTTCTGTTTGCTTATTTAACAATTGTGATAAATTATTCAGTTAGTGTCGAAATCAAAACAATTTTCTACTTTATAGTCCCCTCCTCTTGCACTGACTAAATATTAAAATAAGCCAGTCTGATTGCGAATTTACAAATCCTGTAAAAGTAGCTCCAAACCGCCTTTTAATCAGAGAAAACAATAAGTTGATTCATCTGATTGCGAAAATACGAATCAATCTGATTATCTGATCCCCATGCTATTTGATTCGTGCATCATCTACAAGTCAGTCGGGCAAGGGTGAAATTATTTCATTTGAAAACAGAAATAAATATCAGAACCCCTCTAGCATAACTATTCGGAAGAAATTCATAAAAAAAATAAGGTACACAACTGATGAAGGGTCGCACACAATGCACGCACCCCTCTCCTCCTCCTCGGTGTTTGCCCACACACGACCATATTTGACAATTTTTCTAAAAGCGTTTTCCCCGGGAATATAGGTGTAGCGGTTGCCAGAAGTCGCACAGCTTGGGAGTCAGGGTATCCTAATCAATGCCTCAACGCCTGACGGGTCTGATATTTAGAGGGGGCGCAAGAATTATTAGGGGGCGGGGTAAACGTGAAAGTTGCATAAATATCCATAGGCGTAGGGGGGGGGGGGTGCGATGGATGCGATAACAATAGGCTTTATATATGCTTTAATGTTTTATTTAGCATGATGCTTTTATGTAGGCTATTAATTACAGTTCTTTTTGCAATATAAAACTGGTATGTTTATGCAAATTCCGATTGGACTAATATAAAGGGATATTGTTTCATTATGTGGACTTGAGAAAGTACGACATACTCATTGCTTTCAACCCAAAACTTAAAATAGGAAGTTATCAAGATTCCAAGAACACGATATAGACAGGTTCCAATTCTAATAATTCAAGTTTTTGAGGCATTTTTTAGAAAAAGCAACAGACCTATTTTTACTCGATCAGTTTTTCAAGCTGATAAAGATATTAAAAGATGACAGCTCAACGGGGTGGTCGTGACACTGAATTTTGGCATGTTTACCCCCCTAGGAAAATATTCTAGGGGGTACTATGAAACTAGTTCATAACTCAAAGGATATATGAGCTATTGTTCTGAGTTGTACACCATACATTGCTAGAACATATATGAATACTATCCTAAAGTTATAGGTTGATACCCTTGTTGGTCTCAGAAAAATACAATAAACAGGAAAAAGATACGCAATTTTTGTCTTGACAATTTTATATTTGTAGCTTCAAGCAAAATATGACAGCTTTAACAGCTCATAGTAGTATTCTAAAAACATTTCCAGGCTATATGGGGTATTGTAATACATCTATTTTAGTTATGAAGTACTATTTTGTAATTTTAATATGACTTTATAGTGCCCTACCCCTGGAAAATTGAAGAAAGTGGATGTGGTGAATTTAATCATTTTGCAGCATTAAGTTAGAAACATGTATTGATAGACACCAAATCAATAAATTCATACCATCATCAAATGTTAGGTGACATTCTAATTCATTTATTACTAGAATATAGGACTTAAGATATTTTATATGTAAGTTTTCAATTTAGTACATGTATCATAATGAAATCTAGTGTAATCACATACTAGAGAGAACATTGACATAAAGTCTAAACATTATAATCATCAATTGATCTCATTTGAGCAACTAGACTATGGTGGTCATCATGCACAAGTAATGTACTACAGTGCCCCATGTACTAGGGCACGAGTCATTTGAGCCATATATACCTCCTGGTATATACCTTTACAACCCATTCAGAAGGGTCATTTACAATGTGCAAAACATGGCAAAAGTTCCCTAAAACTGTTAGTTCTCATCATCTGACCATATAGCAGAGTCCTCATTAAGCCATGAAGCATCACAGCCAGATGTTAGAAAAGTAGCTAAGAATCTTTTTTATTAACCAAAGATGACTTTCCCACCGATGTTGCATCACACTGTACTGTCAACTGTACATGTTGCTTTCAATTTTGTTTACTCTACATAGATCTGATTCTGCATTTAAATACCAAGACTTCAGTTTACTTCAACTGTCATGACTAAAGCATTTGATAGTATTTACATAATAATGTTATAAAGGAGCATGTAGGTTATCGCAAACAACTTCAGACAATGGTCCTTTTTCCATATAGCTTTGAAATCTCGCTAAGGTCTTGTTTTTAATGAGATTTTAGGAGATCTGCATTTTTAACCATTAAAAACTAATGTTTTCTTCCATCTGATGGCATATTTGAATTCTGTGAGTAATTCTCTATCAAAACAACTTTGATATGCACTGTAATTTACCATTATTCAATTTCTAATGATTTACTGGTTGTCTAAAAAAGGTCAGGCTAAATCCCCATTGACACAATGCTGAAAAACCTTAAAAAGTTCATTTAATCTTCCAAGGATCACAATTTTAATGTGAAATCACAATCCACATGTCAATAAGATCATAAAGTTACATTCCAATGATGTTTTAAGTTGATCCAAATGGAATTACTTCTTAAATCAAGAAATTAAATAAGTGACTCTGGCAATACATTTACATGTATTCTAGCCCTACCCAAGCTCTACCAATACCCATGATGCCATCTACATTTATATGGAAAAAGGTCAATTCTAACTTGAATTATGAATATTTTCTGACCATGAACATATTTATATCTTTTAGATCTATTCATTATCTTCAAGAAAAGTAAATATAATGATTAATCAGACCTAAGTGATATTAAAGGGAATGGCCCAATCAACATACTTTTTACTAAAAATGATGACCTAGTTTATACCAAAGATGCAACCTTTAATTATATTGTTGAATGCATAATTAGAATATGCTTTAAGACATGTTCTATTTCCTAAGAAGAAAAGTGGATTGCTCCAGGGACTTTAAAGACACTGAATTTGGATGACCAAAATGAACTGAAACCAATGGATAGCATGAATTTTTTCAAAGGGGAGATAACATGGGAACACTAATCTTAGGGGAATTCAGTTTTCGTTCAAGAGCTATTTGATATATTAAAATAAAGAAAAGTAATGCATTAAACATTGTTAAAATGATTGCATTTTTGGTGAAAATGAGGTCAACAACTTTGAAAAAATATATTGATGGGTTGATTGCTAGTGAAATATCTCGGAGTCCGATTGACTTTATTATCCCTGTATACCTGTCTTCATGGTCAGGAAATAGTCATAATCAAAGATATAACTGTCTGAAATTGTTTGTGATAACTTACCTGAACATTTGCAGGTCAAATCAGGAGTGACACAATTTATTTCCACCAAATTTTTGACATGTCTTCAAATATACGATAGTATTTTCTTCATTTCACTTGTGAAATTTATTGATTGACCTGAGATCGTATCATATCTTTATGACATAGATGCGAAATAGCCATATTGAACTTTAATGAATGTTGTTTGCCACTTTTCGACAATTTCGTCAAAATTTGGGGGTTTTGGGGGAGGGGTACAATTAAGTAAAAAATTCACCTGATTCAGACTATCCTTAAATGAGCACTGATTCACCCGAGAGCATAACTTTTCCAAAACATGTTAGTGTTATTTTTGGACCACTCACATTGATGTTTCGTCTAATTTTCCCTCAGAGTTTCCTTATCATTGTCTTAGGCCATATTTGTTGAGATATATGAATGTTCATTATTAAAATCTTGCCTTCCTTTGCAGTTGGAGAAGACTCGGCATTAGGTGTTATAAGTCCCAGACCACGATAAATAAAAAATAACAACACAATGACATAGAACTGATAAACGTTTTCTCTTGTGTGTGTCAGCCATGGTCTACCAAATTAATTGCTATTCAGTGGGAAGAAACTCATTTTTCAGTTTCCATTTTAATTTCCTGACAAATAGAGCGATCATCCCAGCATTTTTTCTATGATCTATATATTTATGTGCCTTAGCAACTTCTGTTTTAGAGAACAATAAAACAATAGAAAAGATTACTTTACCATAATTCTAATCATCCCACATTGTAGACATATTTAGAATTAAAAATATGAAGAGAATGACAAAACCTCTTAAAACACATTTCTTAGGAAACAAATAGTGTGGTATTCTTGTTACTATGGCAACAGAGTTTTTTCTTTTTGTCATTTTTGTCATACAGATTACCTATCATACCAGGACCAAATCCTCTTAGATATATAGGTTTCTTATAGTATCCCCTGCAGATTTCATCGGAGTATAAGGAAAATGCTCTGAAGAGGGATGCCCAAGGATGCCACTTAACAGTTCTGGTATTTTTGAGGTCCCAACCCTCTATTCATGGGAATAGTTAACCATTGTAAAGCTACTCATGGTTAACTGACAGAATTGATTGTATCTTCAACTAAGAAGTCAATAAAATGTTAAAACCAGAAGAAAACCACACCAACTTTCTTCTATTTACCAGGGGTAGGGCATTATAAAGTCATATTAAAATTACAAAATAGTACTTCATCACTATAATAGATGTATTACAATATCAAACATAACTTGGGAATGTTGTTAGAATACTACTTTGAGCTGTTAAAGTTATCATATTTTGCTTGAAGCTACAAATATAAAATAAGCAAGAAAAAATGACAAAAATTGCATATTTTTTCTAATTAATTGTATTTTTCCGAAACCAACAAAGATATCAACCTATGACTTTAGGATAGTATTCATCTCTGTACTAACACTGTATGCTGTAGAACTCAGAACAATAGTTTATATATCCTTTGAGTTATGAACTAATATTATAGTACCCCCTAAGATAATTTCCTAGGGGGTAAAAACGCTAAAATGCAGTGTCGTGACCACCCCGTTGAGCTGTCATCTTTTAATATCTTTATCAGCATGAAAAACTGATCCAGAAAAAATAGGTCTGTTGCTTTTTCTAAAAAATGCCTCAAAAAGTTTTTCCCTTGAGATATTCTGAAATTGGAACCTGTCTAATACGTTTGTAAAATCCCGGCGATCGAAATGCAATCAAACTTTCGCAATCAGGTGCCTAATTAGTCTTTTGATCTCTAAAGTTTTACGACTGAACGTTTCAATGAACTCGTGAGAAGCAAACGCAATCATCATATAAACGTTTTTGAAAAGTCAGTCTCGGAAGAATTTTCCAAGCATTCCCTGCTTCGATGCGTTTTTATTGCAAGGGCCGTTTAGCGCCGATATAAATTCATTTTAGGGCATTAGGGTTGTGCTTTATTTGTTTTATTTATAAATGTGTACGACACTTTAATGAATTATTTTTAGGGTTACAATGCATATTTGACTTTTCCCTCAAAACGTTTAAAATTCATCTTTATACTTTTCTTAGTTTGCTTCAATAAAATTTAACATTGGATCCCAGACAGTTATCAAATTCTCAGACATTTGATTAATATAGATATTTGTACTTCCGTTGACCAGTGGTGCTGGTGTGACTGAGATTCGAATCTAATATGTTTCATTTTTATGTAAATTGAGAGGAATAAAATTTTATTTTAAGCGTTTTAACAATCTTAACGTTTGGCGTGCAGCTCAACTTAATACACAATCAAAGGTCAGAATACAGAAATAAGAATATGCCTTTTATTTGTTATTCAAGCTCCAGCAATATCCCCGTTATAAAACCAAAATAACTGCGGTTAGGTACCATATCTTGATTACAGTTAAGACAGGCCATCTCATTTTGGTATGCCAGAGCCACTCTTCGTTAAACAGTGCCAAAATATATAAGTCAGAGCCAAAAACAAGACTATTTTTATATTTAAATCCCCTCACCTTGTCAATGTCTATGCCTCAGGCCTGTCAACTTGGGAACACCTAACATGAGTGACTTGGAAATGTTGAACACCTCCCCTCTAAATGTGGACACCTTGGTCCAAATCTGAACACCTCGATCCAAATTTTGAACACCTTGGTTTAAATTTTATAGGTAGGTACGAACATTTTCGGACGGAATGCGTGACATATTAGTGATTCGCGTGAAAAGTCCGAACGAAATGCGTACGTTTTTTTTCGGCGTTCGTATTTTTGCTGTGTAGACGAACTTTTTTAGAAATTTTTCTACAGAAATTTTTTTGCTTGACAATTACCAGGTAAAATGCGTATTTGCGTGACATTTTCTGTCACGCAAAAATAACTGGCGTGACTTCAAATTCTTCAGCAAATGCGTGACAAATACGCAAATTGCGGGACAGTTGACAGGCCTGATGCCTGCATCTGGTTTTCCCACCTTTGGGAGGGAGCCAATATACACATAGATTACTTACTGGCCATGGACAGGGGGGGGGGCACAGAAACGAACATTCTGGGGTCATAAGGGATACTTGGGGAAGAGGGCGAAAAATAAAAGGTAAAATAACAGACGAAATTACCCCTTCTTTCAGTTTTACGCCCAGGGCTTATATGCGAGAAAATCCGGTACCAGAGTATCGCAATAATGTAAAATAATGATTTCTCATTTTTGAAAAGAAATGCCAATTTTTAGCCACTGATTGATTATGTAAATATATATTTTCTTTGTTTCATACGTCGGAGAAAATAATCCATATTACACCTTTGATGTCTAACGAAGAGTTTTCTTTTGAAAAACCATTGAAAACTCCATGTAAGCCAAATTTTATTGTATAAAAACGTTATGTAATGATTTTTAATAAAATATTGTGTCCGTGGGTGGTCGTTATATCACGAGGCGTCAGCGTGGCATCTTTTTCTAGTTCATGTATTTTCTGTATTATATTTTAATCATTGAATTTAAAAGGCGAATCTATTAAGACACTTTCAACGGTCAAGGCATTTTAACAGTTAATTTAAACCCAAGATCTACCCCGTAATAATACTTAAAAATGTCAGACAAAATATATCAAACAAATTCCACTGAGGAAAATGACATAATTCTAGCACATATTAAAGCAACAATTACATAAATCCTACATGTACGATATTCACTTAGGATGTATCGGACAGGCATAGTTAAGGGCCAGAGAAACACTTTTTTAAATAAAGATGGCAGTTCGATCAATCCGTTGTTTATGTTACGCAGAATATGGCATCTATTCATGGTTGTGCGGTATTTGTGATACGGGTGAATATGCCATACTCACCTGTGGTATATGGCATATTCCGCAGATGAGTATGGCATATTCCGCAGTGAATATGCGATACATTGATTTCAGTGAATACTCGATACTCACTGCGGAATATCTCATACTCTCCTGCAGAATATGACATACTCACCTGCGGGATATGCCATGTACCAAGATATGCCAAGATAGAGAAAGCCTCGATTTGATTGGTCAAAAGAATCGATTCTAAATTAAAACTTAGCCGGATACCAATAAAGTTAGCAAACAATACATGTACCACTGGTTATGTTATACAATTGTGTATGAGTTGATATACTCAAGGGCTTATTTAATACCCGGGGCTTAGTTGTGTACCAAACGAAACCTGAAGTCCATGGTTTAATTGGCTAATTCAAATCGGATGCGGTGAAAAACCGAACGCCAATTTGCGAACGTTCCGGTTATTACGTTCGCCCTTGATATACTCAATCCACTGACATGTTGATTCAGGAATCATACACCGCAAGCCATATTCGTTACGGAATATGACATATGGATATTTGTATGGATAACAGTTTTTATCCTATGCCAAGTAGAGTTTTAGGGAGATAAGTTGGTAAGATATATCCCGTATCCTGATTTTGAGGTTTCCATATCCTGAACCTCCATATCTCCCGACATATCTCCCGCTCCAGGGCATATCTCCCCGCTTAGAAAAAAATTAGAAAAATAAGAAGAAATTGAAAAAAGAAAAAATGTGAAAAAATTAGAAAAAATTGAAAAAAGAAAATAAATAGAAAAAATTGAAAAAATTAGAAAAATGTGAAAAAATTGAAAAAAGAAAAAAAATTGAAAAAATGAAAGAAACTCTACTTGGTATAGGATAAAGCAGTTATGTACGGTCGGTTTGGATATGGAGTTTATCCTTCGTGAGATATGCACATCTACCTTCGGTCCCTACGGTCCCTCAGGTAGATATGCATATCTCCCTCTGGATAAACCCCATATCTAAAACCTCCCAGTACATAACCCTTATATAATAAATAGTGAATATGGGTAGGTTAATCCGGTAGCCGACAGCCGAAAGCTGCATTCGCGAATACAAGCATAGGTTTAATACAGAGAATAGTAGAGGGAGGAAGGAGGTTGAATATATATATATATATATATATAAAAATTAATATGCAGTCGCAGACAACCGAAAAACATCAAATCAATTGTAACCAAATCACAATATATATCGTCTAACCTTGACATTAACCATATTCAACAAAACGTTAAAAAATGCGGGGACAAACGATGTTTATGTTGTGAACATTTGCATGAAGAGGGCACATATACCTACAAGGACAAAATAATCGCCCCTAAAAGAACGGTTAGTTGCAGTTCCAGTAATCTTTTATATGTTCTTATATGTGCCGGATGTGGTGAACTCTACCTTGGTCAAACAGGGGATGTATTGAGAAATCGGATCCGTGTACACAGACAACAGATTAGGGATGAATCTGTACGAATGTTACCTGTGAGCGATCACATCGCAAAGTGTGCATTTAAAGAAAAGACAAAATTCAAAGTATTACCGTTTTTTACATTCCAAACGGACAATGTTTCTTTGAGAATATTATATGAAGAACACTTCATAAAAATATTTAAACCCAAATTGAACTATAAATAAATAAAAGTAACCATAACAACAAGGTAAATATATAATTGAATATGAATTATATTTGATTTACTACGTAACTATGGTATCTACTATGTATTTTTATTATAATGCGAATTAATGTAATTAAATGTCGTAATTGAATAATTGATATACTTATTACGTAATACATTCGCATGTTTATCCATTTCCAATGGAGATCAAAGGTATAACGTCATAATGTGCGATTTAAATGATAATCAGTTACCTGAAGAATAAAAGTGAAACCGGTAGTGACTGAATTACTTCTTCTGTTATTTTCTGTTTTTATAATCAATTTTTTTATATATATATATATTATATATATATGCAGCCTACGCAAACGAGTATTTCGGTCTGCATTCGACCCTTTCTCGAAACTTTCCCATGTTTGTGAAACCCGTTACCTGTTAATAATCACCTAAACCTTGAGATACAGGTGGTTGCTAATCAATGCTACTTGGGGCGCCTACCAATTAAGATTGGGAATGACTGGAGCATGGACTACAAGAAAAATCCTTTGCGCATGCGCAGTTGCACAGTCTATTCTGGAAATCCCAAAGCAAACTACCAAGTCGGTGGCCAGTATTGAAGATCATTTTTTGTTTATTTTTCTCTGATTGGTTTTACAATAGGATTATCCTGAAAATGGCAATATCCTGAGATAAATCAAAAGAGTCACTTTTTAATTAGAATAAATACTTGAATCGATTATTTCGCACGTTTAACATACATGACAAGATGTCAAAACCTTTTTAGATATTTCGAGATTAATTTAATTTGTTTAATTTATGTTTCTTGAAAACAAAACTCAATGGTCAATGTCTCTTTAGATGTCTGTAAATGAGATAATTAAATCTACAGTAATTAATTGTTTATAATGAATTAAATGACCTTCTTTCACGTAAAGCTAAGTTCACACCAACGGCGCTTTGATGGCGCTGGTGTGAACTTAGCTTTATTAGAATTCAAATTCAAGCCTGAGTTATTGAAAATTATTATGAAGGATGATATAAGAATGCTTTCAAAATTGCCTTAATTTGATCGCTCTCCTTGGGTTCGAGTCAATAAATCATGGTCAAAATTAAACTCGGATATAAAAAACGTATTTTGTGTACGCTCTAGTTGAAAGCCCATGGAGATACAGTCAGGGTAGACCTACTTTGTTTGCATCGTAACTGTTCTTGTATTCATTGAGCATACGAATGGAAAATTTAAGTTTCGATAAGCGCAAACTAAGATAGGTTTTGAGGGACGGCGGAGATTAGACGTGTAACAAATGCCCAAATGTGCCAGGAAAGTGCTTTTTAATTTAATTTGTTTGTTCAATGTTTTTTGAAAACAAAACTCTGACAATATTAATGTATCTTTAGATGTCTGTAAATGAGATAATTAAATCTACAGTAATTACTTGTATTTTATGAATCAAATGACCTTCTTTCATGTTATTAGATCAAATTCAAGTGGAGGACATTTTTAACCGATTTTTAGATATTTTTTAGGTTTATTAAGCAAAACGAGATTAATGGTGTTTTACGACATTTTTTAATACAACCCTTTAAATAAGTAGTCTCAGATAATAGATTATTCTACATACGAATACCTTTTAAGCCTTGGATATTGCTAAAATTTACAAAATACTGACAGACACACATTGGGCACTAAAACATAAATTATGAAGGTAGAAATTCTATATAAGAAGCTGGGTACATTTTATTGAAAAGATTATTATGGAAAAAATGGTGAAAATCTGCATATAAATGATATCCACTTTCGGTTAATAGCATTTTAATACAAGAGGGGACCTCAGGTAGCAATGCGTATACCTAGTACTCACCGTGAATTGAAAGTACATATTATCACTGCTACCCACCTAATTACACAGACGTATCGTCGGTGTATCATGGCGGAACTTCCTCCGGGTCAAGGTTTCGGTAAGATTTTTTTATTTCCCGATTTACACCTACTTATAAGTCACGTTGTGGATAATAATTTGGCTCGAAGTTAAGGAAGATAGTCTAGTTTGAGAATGTGTCGATGGTTTTAGGTTTTATATGTTAACAAAGACACAATTCACGTATTTAGTCCCTCGCTTTTCTTACACTGACGATCGGCATTAATATTGCCAATATTACACTGATATTGGTCGTTCGTCAGTGTAAGAAAAGCGAGGGACTAAATACGTGAATTGTGTCTTTGTTAACATATAAAACCTAAAACCATCGACACATTCTCAAACTAGACTATCTTCCTTACCTTCGAGCCAAATTATTATCCACAACGTGACTTATAAGTAGGTGTAAATCGGGAAATAAAAAAATCTTACCGAAACCTAGTCCCGGAGGAAGTTCCGCCATGATACACCGACGATACGTCTGTAATTAGGTGGATAGCAGTGATTATGGCAACTTAGGATCAAAAGTTATATAACACATGGGTTTGGATAACTCTCAATCCACAGACCCAGGTTAAACAATTCCTGATTTAACAGGTAATCCATATCAAAAACCCAATTAGATTGTACTAAAATAACATGCAGCCCCAAGAAAATAGCATTAAGTTTCAAGATGACCGTCAGACTAAACATTTCAGTTATTCATTTCTTTGGCAGATGTATCTTGTTTTGCTCGAACTTTTAGCCTAATTGCAAATCCCAATATTTATCTTACATCATATCCGACCGTATTGTACAATCTTACTTCAATTAGTACTAACATCAATGATTTATTACACAAAATATGGTCAAGGGACACACATTTACTTTACATTGTTGCCCATAATCATAGAATATTGTCCATTATTACCACCTTGCCGGGCCAGTTCTAGGGGTTTTAGTGCTAGTTGAGAAGGCATTCATTTTACTATATCGACCTGAGAAATATGTGACGTCATAGTGGTGGTCCATATGGACCGGTCTAGAATATATTCTGGACCGGCAATTTTCCCCGGGAAATTAGATATCGTTCAATGCGTAAGATTTTCTTGCTGTTTCAGTCCTGGTCGTTAACGGTGGTAATAATACTAATAACGTCATTTCTGCGATTGCCCTTAGAAATGACGTTATTGTACTATTAATTAACAACGGTTGATTTTCTTCATATATTGCCCGATTACTTCACAACCAGAGAAAGGTGAATTGATCGAAGTATTTTGTCCGTCCGTTCGTTCGCTCTCTCGTTGATCGTCTGTTTCGTCAATAACTCATATACCGGTTAACAGATTTTAAGTGTCTATCACTCATCAACATACAGAAAACTTACATGTAATAATTGGAGTAATCCCATCTTGAATCCTCCAGGGAGGATTGGCTCCCAGAATGCAATCTCGATAGTTTCCAACAATCATTACTGAACATGGCTATCATAATCAGCAATCAAAATGCCATGATTTGAGGAAATATATTGATCACTTCTGCTAGTGTGTTTTGTTTTAATTATGCAAAAGGATTGAAAATCTGAAGTGAAAAAACGGCGACAGATAAATTTTGAATTTCACAATCGGGGCATCCTTCAAGGTTGGGCTTATTTACCCGTGTGTTAATGTACCAAATGAAATGAAAGAATATGAAAATTGCATCCTGGAAGCCAATTCTCCTTTCTATTGGTGTATTAAAACCACCATGGAAGTCAAAGATGGGGTGTCATTGAGTATTATTTTCATTGGTAGTACATTCCCGTTTATCCTATGGATGCAAAGATGTTATGATCAAATATCACGTGAAGATATATTTGTTATGTGGAGCAAGATATCACATTTTAGCAAATATTTGATTGTTTCAGAAGTAATATTCGATCGTTTCAAAAGTGATATTCGATGGTTTTGACAATGTTTTTCCGATTTTTTTTTCATTAAAAAAAACAATTTTTCAGGATTTTTTTTTTGAAAAATCACAATTCTTTTCGAATTTTTTTCTGAAATCTTTTCAACATTTTTTTTCGCAGGGTAGTGATTTCCCGTGAGATAAACTGACAATTTCAAGTCACAAATGGTTTTTCAAAAATATCAATCATATCCACTCATTTTATCAATATTTTCACTCATTCGCTGCGCTCACTCATGATGGATATAAATGATATCTTTTTCAAAATCATTGGATATTCCTATATTATCCTACACTTAGTGTACTAAATGTATAATAACATTAAAAAATAAATTTGATATTTATGGGCAAAATGAATATCCGGAGGATATCGTGACGATATACTCCGGGCGGAGGATATCGTGACGATATACTCCGGAAAACCCAATATGCGGAGGATATTGTGACGATATACTCCGCTTGTTGATTTCCCGCCAAATTGACTCTATTTGGCATGAAATTCATTTTGCAATGATATTATACATTTAGTACACTCCTTGTAAGTGTAGGATAATAAGAACATCCTATGATTTTTTTCAGAATATCATTTTAATCTACTCGGTGATATTGATATATGCACTCGTTCGCTTCGCTCTCTCGTGCAGATATCAATACCACCTCGTAGATAAAAATGATATTCCTCAAAATCATAGGATATCCTATAAATATTCAAAAGGTTCATGTGGATATCTAGACCCCAGATAAGAAGTTACAATGACACTGAAGGAACCCCGCATCCAAGACCTATTATATCATCGTGATTAAACCAATAAATCATTAGATGTTAAACATTCAGCATTTCATGTCGCTGTACAAAAAACGTCGATTGAGAAAATTGAATCAGGTTAAAGTACAGGGCGTTCAATAAGTACTGATAAAATTGCAATGTGCATACACTCCCCTCCATAAGTTTGGCAACCTTAGCTCACTCATTGAACTACATGTTAAAACCTCTTTACGTTTGAATCTTTATTTACTTAACCGGCGATGAAATAATTTATAATATTGATGGAACGTAACTTGACTTTATTTCCAATACCTCCAAAGTTTCTAAATTTTTTCCTCAATTACAATAGGTCGAAAATTGATGAGTCAGATGTATTTGATGAATTTTTGCAAATCGTCATTCCCATGTAATCCTATGGGAAATGGAGGGTTCGGGGCAAATCAGAAATCAGAATATCTTTTCGGTAAAAGATTCAGCAAAAGTAGTTTTATATAGAAAATTGAATTGTCTAATTTTTTTGTACACAAAGTGTTCAGTTCATTTGACGAATACTAAAGTTACAGCGCTTCAAAGTCATTTTTGAAAATAATTTTTCGTCTCCTGTGTTATTTCAATGGGAGAGGTTTTTTGAAAAACAATTTCGACTTTAAAGCCTCATAACTTTGTTGGACCTGAAGTAACATATACATTTTTTGTTAAATAAAGTTAGCAAATTCAATTGCCTGCCTAACTCGTATTTTTTGCAAGGACTTGGATGGATGGATATTCTGTCATATGACTTGCGACAAACCTACCATTTCCCATTGGTTAATATAGCAGGCTAGGCGAGTCTCTCCCGAACACTGTGGTATGTTGCACTAGGCTTGGATACTAGGCGTTAATAAGATACAGGGTAAAATGTTATAATGGCCATCTATGGGAAACTTTCTGGAGTCTCCAACCAACAGTCTGAGGCTCGGGAATAAGACACAAACTGTTTAAAATTATTTTTCATTATTGTATTTTAGGCCAAATAGATGTGGTTTAATTAAAATATGTTTTACTGCATCCCTGAATCTCAACAAACAGTTATTTACAACTGGCAAGAAAATTGGATTTGCGGCATTTACGACAGCAACTTTGGCCAAAGTACATGTAGTAAACCATCATACACAGAAGAAACACAGACGTTAAATTGCACACAATGGCATGTCAGCGTTTGACGTTTGGCTTTATATCGTATAGAATGCAACTTGGACTCGGTACAGGTATATACCCAATGGAAATAAAAATCTACACAGAAATGAATCGTTCTCGTAACTTGATGACGACCAATGAGTATGCAACAAAGCAACGTATGAGCATGTGCATTAAATGACGCTCTGAGGGCACCCATCAGCAACCCCGAGGCAAGGATACCCATTAACAGCCAGCAGCAGGAGGAAACCAGCAACGCGGTCTATTAAAACCATGGCCGTGTTTAATAGAACTAATAAGCAATAAAGCAGCGATGAAGAAACATCACAGAGCAGTTTCCGAATATAAAAGAGAATTATAGTTTTTATTCAGAACCGGAATATCATCTTATATAAAACAGGCTAACAGCAATGGAAATAGGCTTGCTATCCTATCAGAAATTCTTCTCACTGATGTAACTCACAGCCATAAGTCGCCCCGGTGATAAATACCTGACAGCGTAAGGAATACTTAAGTTATTTGTCAGTCTATAGTTAACCTAAATCAATTTTGATAAATCATTAGGAATATGATGGCCTCGCAGTTATACCTGTTAGACATGCGTTTGGGATTGATACTGACCGGCATACTGCTGGCGTCGACGCTAACACTGACGGAGCAGTTGTCACAGCACAAGATACATCACAATCACCTGTCCGCTCGGACCCTAAAAGGGGACAGGGAACCAAATTTACACAATACAGGAAAAGAATCAACTACAGCAAAGCAGTATGACAGCAATCAGAAAAGGTATTTGAGTAAATGTAGATTAACACCTTATTAAAGGGTCAACAAAGATTTGGGACGAATTGAGGGAAAACTATTTAAAAAATTTTCGCAATTTTATAATAAGTTTTGGTCTCATTATTCTATTATTTAAAGTTGCAACAAAGATAAGGCCTACTGTATGTTCGAAGCAATCAATCCTTAAGTGTCTACATGTGGATATATCTACAATAGGATTGAAATATCTGATTAACTTGGGAAAATTGAAAAATGGACTCCACCTTTCCAATATAATTACCAGATTGTAATCAAAAAGATTTTCATGATGAAATGAGGGAATTATTTGATTTAAAGAAACACTGGGAAGTATAAATGACATGGAACGCTGTAAACAAAAGATTATGATCATCTTTTAAAAAGCATCCCTCAACTCTCTCATAGTCTTTGTTACACCTTTATATGAACTCAACATGAGAAAGTGTACTACTTTTTTTAGATTTTCTAGTTTGCAAAAATATCACATTACTTACTAAATACATATTTGAATAATCAATGCTTTGATATTTTGCAACGTTTTCACACATACACAACTTACATCAAAAAGCATTAGAACGTATTCTTATATTCTTTTGATGGGGTTTATTTCCGTTGATTTTTACTGGGGTAGTTTATTTACATCTGCATTCTGTTATGGCGTACTGAGACCGAAAGAAATCAGTAGATAGTGAATGCGTAGTGAAACACTTCTATTATTGCTGCAAGCGATCTTCTATAGATGACTAGCCTTTGCTAAAAATGAACTGATAAGTTTCATCGCTAATCTATATCTCTGCTTTTATTAGCTGATGATGGATCAAGGGGCTAAAGGAAATACCATAACAATCAAGGTATACCAAACTGGCTTGTCACTTGATCATTTCGTGCAGTGTAGCAGGTGTCATTTGCGCTCTATCCTATTTTACACAAATAGGTTTTGTACAAATAACGGGATGATATAATACTTTGATAGCATACTGGTACCTGTATAATTGATTGTGAGACTTATATCCCAAAGGCAGCATATGATATAGATGATGTTACATGCATTATTTCCAATACTATGATTTATGACATACTATGATAGCATGCCCGTACAATTTGTTGTTACTGTTATTACAGGAGGCAGCGAAGGATACAGATGAGATCGCAAAATGTTGAATGCATTATTATTTGCAATAAAAAACGGCAATGTTGTATGGTACTCAAATGACTGTTTTGAGACACCATCTTATTTTCGAATTCATATAGTACTCGCATATTGTAGTATGTCACGAGGCACGGCGAAGTAAATGTTCCATGGAGTCCCAATGGGCTCTCGTCCAGTTTGCATCTTTACTGCATTATTGGGTTAACGGTATAATCACATGCCTCTTTGAATTCATTGTATACGAAAACATCTTAGCTTCTCACGGGAGATGCGTAATTTTGAGGACAACCTCTGATAACAGGTTCTTTCAGCTATCTAAGTGTGCCGATGTTAGATCTGAGAGAACACAATACAGCTACAGGGTGTCCCGAAGGTAGGTTTACAGTTTGCAGAAGGAGAGATTGTTGAATAACTGTAAACCCACTTTATTTTTGGGTCACCCAGTATATTTAATATAACCAATACTATGACAAATTCCCTGTTTCTAATCTCTCACAGTTCAGATTTTATGAACTACCATGTATTTTCTTTTCTTCGTGGAGCTTAACTCCGAAATAAGTTTACGTCATCCAGATCAGTACTCAGGCTTGGACGTGTTCGAGAAACACCAAATCCTCCCCAAAAATGTACTAAACAAAACAACTCATTCTGAATCTTTAGTCACTCTTGGTTAAGCATACTGTTCTTCGAGCATTCTACCAGCATAATAGTACTGATTGATAAACTATTCCACCTGCCCAAACATTGCATCCAAGATGATGCATATTTTTTCAAGTAAATTAATTCCTAGCATCTACCATGCACTCAACTACCTTTCAAGTAGTTTGATATTGCTACCTTAAAAGAGAGCTTCATAATCTTAATATACTAGCTAGGCTCTGATACTCAAGACAGCAAACGGTGCTTCCAGAATCTCTTCCATAACCAGAGACAGCTCGTATGCAAAATAGGCAAATGCTTTGCACGCCATAGTGATTTTATATTTCTGCGTCTGTATTTGAGGAATTGTAACCCGGTTAAACCCGTATACACAATGCACGAGGGTGGAGCCGTCGTACATATACATAAATATTTTTAAATCAAATAAAGAATGATACAGGGTTCTTTATTGCAACTCAAATATACTATCACTTCTATAAAAACGACATTGTCCAGTTCTTTATAACACCACAATGCACTGTGATGACGCCACCCTTTTACTAATTATGACACTGCTCAGTTCATTATAAAACCATAATGCACGGCACAATGATGTTTCTCTCAGTTGCCGATATACAGGAGCATTGAATTTATGCCTCTGCATACTCTAGGCTGATTGGCTGAGACACATTCGGCATTTTTGAATAAACACTGCATTACAGAATTCATTACAAAACACTTGACGCCAGATAACATAAGTACCATGAGTTATACATGATAAATGCTCATCTCAGCTATCTCTAATAACCCCCTGTTTTTGATAATCCAACGCTATTATTCCAAAGCACGGTTATTAACATGCTGATAACGATGAATCCAAGAGACATTGCTTAGAATACATCGTCTCCAGTAATTACCAATAATGAGAGGAATATCGAATTAAAGGGCACCGGGAGAATTGCCTTAGATATTTCATTATTCGAACAAAACAATGGGCCTATCTGAACTTACATCAATTTGACTTAGCAGGCTATGACAGGGAAACGCAATTTCAAATTTGCGAGGCGTAGCTCATTGAATCTATCGGTTCTTTGTTCTAATCAACAACCAGGCTTTTTGTGTTTTTATCTTTTTCTGGATTCTTGATCACATTATAGGTAGCAAATTAGGGTTTCCATTGTTATGGAATACAATGGCACTTTTCTTCTTTCTTGATTAGATGATGCCAGGGTTTCCTGTCAGGGGAGGGGATCTCCCAAAGTTCAGTGTTGGTATTGGGTCACGTGGTGTGTGTGTGATTGTTCCATATAAGGCTTATATGACCATATAGGAATTCAACTTACTGTTGTCTGCCATTTTGAATGTCAAGTGAAAGATCCATATAAGGCTTGTAGGACCATGTAGGGAAAGCTAAGGGGAATCCCCTAAAACGATGTAACACCAAAGAATTCTGGGAGCTACTCACTTCTGGGTTCCTGTTGAATCGAGTTCCAAGAGAAACGGAATTCAAAATTGTCAGTATGACATAACGGGGATAATTACAGTGTTCTTTATTGTATTCCTTTTCATATTTAGTTTGTATTTATCATAGTTTTAATTACTTAGCCTTTCATTAACTATTTGATGTCTATTACATAATGATTTATGTTCGTCAAGATTTGTTTAAATCTGTGTTTACTATTAATACTGTAATACTATGGCAATGTACTTCGATATTTAGCGTTCAATTACTTGAAATAATTGACTACTTTCCTCATAAATTCAGAGCTATCTCTCAAATAATTTGTAGCAATTTCAATGAATTCGGCAGCATGGATTAACAATTGAGTATTTACGAATCACTTTCATACTTGAAACTATTAATCAAGTCTCAAATTGACTTAATGAGGCAGCCTAAAGTTCAATCTCGTTGATTTATGTACAGACTTTTGGTGATGAATATCCCAACAATCTGGTAATGTACAGGTTGTCCCGAATGTATGCCCCCCCAGGCAGACATACACCAATGTCCCCATAGTATGTGTCATATATCATTTTAAAGCTTATCCAAAGTTACATTGATTTCCCAAGTATCATTGTTCAACTCACAAATGGGAAAAAGTTACAGGCATTTCAAAACTTAGTGTTTGGCCAAAATTAAAGTTAAATTCAGTATCCTGGAACCAGCACTAGCCTCAATGTGACCAAAAATGTGGATGCTATCGTCAAAGAGAGGATGGATATTGAGTTGTAAAAAGAGATTAGTGAGGGTAGATACTCCAAGGAAATTCTTCTAAAATCTGTATATGCCAGCAATGGGTAATGTATGTGCCCACAATGGTTTATACAGGGTGAGTCAAAAAGGTAAAAAAAGAAATTATTATCCAAACAAATGTATGTTAATAACTCAGCCATTCAGCATGGGTTTAAAGTCATATTTGTAAACTGCCATAAAATCGTGACCATTGATTTTTATGAACTACTTCACCCGACACGTTCAAGTTTGCCTCCAAACACGACGCCGGGAGATTATGAATATTTTTAAAGTGCCATACCTTTACCATAGACCAATGAAACTTTGTAGAATGAAAGAACATTGAACAAGTTTTAGTATGCCAAATATGAATTTCGACTTTCGAGCCTTGCTGAATGACTGAGTTATTAACATGCGTTTAGTTTACCATTTTGACTAACCATATCCACAATGAGTGATACACATGTCCACAATGCATATCTACCACAACAATGGTTAACGCAAATTGAAGACTACATTCAATGTACTACATCTTGTGGAGAAATTCAACATACAATACGTACAGTAATGAATAGGCATTGCGATATTGACTTATTGTCCAATTCATTCCCTGTCACGGTTTGATACAGAATTCGAAGAAGCTATGATATATTGGGTAGGCGATGACATCATGGTAGGTTCAAGGAAAATATGATTAACTCATTCCTTCATAATTTAAAAAGTCATTCCAAAATTATAGGGTAACGTTTTTTGGGATCACTCTGTGTATCCTATATCTTCTTTGATGCACAAAGGTAGCCATTGTCATGACGACTTCCAAATAGTCTTAACTAGAATTTGGAGCAACTGGCACCTTGTGAATCAAAATGAAAGGGACAGAGTTAATTGAAAAGGTCTTGCGATATCAATATCAGCTTTGGACCAAGGATGTTCTTTACACCCCGGGCTCATCACATTCATTTATGGGTCCTACGGGTTCAACCATTCTGCTACGGTTTACTCATCTTATTTCCTTTCTGATAATTAATTACAGACTCATGATGAGATTTAGCAACCTTCTCGTGGTGTTTATTTCTCTCTTATATACTTATCGTTTATTCTTTCGCGAGGCCCAAAGGCTTAGTAATTTCTAATAGATAGATCAAGTGCTCTCTTAAAGGAATGAGGATGGATAGAGATTGTAAAATGTTGACGGATGTCTTTAAAATCAAAAAATATCTGGAATTAAGATCAGAACATTCAGATTTTTCAGAATGACGTGGAATGACAAGAAAAATATGGTAAATTATGTCAATTTCTGTGAAACTTACTCAATTCGTTTTAGTCACTTCTTATTCCTCTAAGGAAGCTAAATCACATTAGAGAGATTTCGCAACTCACTCATAGCATGTTTATTATTCCCGTATAACGCATAACCCACGAAGCGTTCGATTACGTCATCATTTATTGCGCAGTTATACGACTCGTACGTCCATTAGTTTGATATTCTGAGGTTAGCCAACGATTTATAAGTAAAAGCAAGTTGCGAAAAGTCTCTACTATTGAAAAAGGTGTCCTTATATATTCCTCAACCCCTTCAATCTCCCAGGAGGGCATGCGATAATGTTAACACAAACGCTTGCATCAGATGACACTTTCAAGACTATCTTCCAATAAAAGTCCCCAGACAAATCAAGAGTCGAATTATGAACAGAACACAGCTGGGACTTTTCTAAGTGAATTATCACAATTTTTACCCTTTTGAATAATTTCGTTTCGCTTCTTTGTAGTTTCATCTTTGTTATTACTGGGCTTTTTGGGCTCGGTAGGGTTATGGGACTGAGCTGAGACTAACATAAAAATGTTAAACTTACACGCTGTACCATGTAAATGGGCATGTTTGGCTATGTTCATTTTTTCTTTTGAGGACGACTGGCGATATTCACCACGTTTGTACATTTTTGTGAGATCATCCTTTACATTTTGCACCTCGACCGATGTTGCTACTATACCGCGCTTTTCTTTTCTAGTTTTTCTCTGAGTATTAATGACTGTGACTGACCAGTTCTGAGCCAATTTATGAGAGACACTTTTTCATATTTTTGGAAAAAACTTAACCTGAAGTGACCTAAATACACTGGACGAAATACCCTAGATAATTCCCGGGGATTCATTCTAAATTTTGGCGAAGATTTATATTGGCAAATTTTTCAATTTCGCCAAATTCGCCAAATTAAAGCGGGCGCCAAATTAACCCAATCTACAGTAATGAATTGATTTTCAATTTTTTTAAGTATTTAAGATAATACATGACTAACAAAAAAAGTTACAATCAATGGAAAATGTTCCAATTTTTTTCTCAATGCAATGGTTTCCTCCCCCACCTGAACAATCAGTCTGAGCTCTATTTGAGAGTCATTTATGGCTTAAATGACAGGTTTTGAGACATATTGTGCCAGTTTTGAAAAAGAGCTGAGGTCAGTTTAGCTATATCATTCAATAAATACATGTCTTGCTTCTCCTAAAGACAATTACATATGATTTAATTGATGGAAATTGTGTTGAGACCATTTGAAGGGTACATATTGCATGGTATGAAAGACACTGCATTTTCAGCAGTGATGTCTCAAGCAGAGAAAATTTGGAAATTTTTCATGACACATGCAGAATACAGATTATGACCATGACAAGCCAAAAACATTCATACATACATATTTGTATCTTTAACATTTTCACAAATAATCATTTTACCATCATCTGAATTTTTGTGGACTGAACTGCAAAAATAAAGACACTTGAATTAATAGAATTTTCAAGTATCACACATTTGATACTTAAGTCTTGAATGCACTTTTAATAATAAAGATGATATCTCAGTATAGTAACTGGCTTGGACATGTGGTGTCATGAGAAATAGCAAAGATATTTTAGAATATCTCAAAGGTTCTATAAAACTTGTTTTAAATTAAGGCTTGTGTGTGAAGGACCTCGGCACACCTAGACCCAAGCAAGCCCAGAAGTCGCAGCATTAAAAGTAAAGAGTTTCTGGACCACACTGTATAAGAATTACACAATTCACACCTGTATCAAGCATGCATTGACAAATCATGTATTCTATGTTTTAACTTACTACATATCATGTGATATGTTATACATACCTCAGATTGTTTGTGTTACAGTATCATGTAACTGCAGCAGGTCATATCATATCATATTGTAGAAAAGAGTCATAGGGCTCAATGTCAGCATGTAATGGACTCCAGGATGTTGACTCCTGCAACCATAACTAGACTTTAGAATCAAAATATGATTTTGTATCAGAATAGGCACCTAAGTTACATATCATGGTAACAATGTGAAAAGACCAATGGCATATATGTACATGTGATCTGTTTGTTTAACTCTACCAATAGAATGAAAGGCATCATCATGAATAAAAGTAGTACAATGCATTACCTTTGACTCGGCCCAGCATCTTGAGTCTCTTTCTTCCGCTTGTAGCTATGATGATCTCTCTTCTGCACAATAAGGCTTTTCTTCTTCCTCCTCTTCTTCTTAGGTTTCTCCACATCCATCCTTGTACAATTAGCTGGGTTTTCATCATCAATGGAGGGTTGTATTTCGGGCAAATTGGTCTCTTTGGCAGCAACTTCATTCTCTGGGGTGTCTATGAACTCCCTACAATATAAGTAGAAATATGTACAGTACATGTATGTAATACAATATGAAGCATGAATAATAGATCTACATCAAAATATGATTTTGTATAAGAATAGGAACCTAAGTTACATATCATGGTAACAATGTGAAAAGACCAATGGCATATATGTACATGTGATCTGTTTGTTTAACTCTACCAATAGAATGAAAGGCATCATCATGAATAAAAGTAGTACAATGCATTACCTTTGACCCGGCCCAGCATCTTGAGTCTCTTTCTTCCGCTTGTAGCTATGATGATCTCTCTTCTGCACAATAAGGCTTTTCCTCTTCTTCCTCTTCTTGGGTTTCTTCACATCCATAGTACTAACAAACTCTGGAAAATACAAATCAAAATATTAATGTTGGTTTGAAAAAACAAAATGGTATGTAAACCATTTGACCATGATTTCAGTTGACTATGAAATTGAAAAGAGGAAACCTATCATTCAAATGAATAGTTCTTTGTGATCTACATAGTTTGCTCTTTCCAGTGATGTATGACTATAAACCATATCAAGGGGATGTCTGGATCAATTTATTTAGATCCTTAGTATAGAAAAATCTTCGGAGATTATCGCGACGCGAGGGGAAAGTTGGGCCAATACCATGATTTCAGCTGACTATGACAATTAAAAGAGGAGGAAACCTATCATTCAAATGAATAGTTCTTTGTGATCTACATAGTTTGCTCTTTTCAGTGATATGTGAACCATATCAAGGGGATGTCTGGATCAATTTATATAGATGATGAAACTTTAGAAAAATCTTCGGAGATTATCGCGACACGGGGAAAAGTTGGGCCAATACCATGATTTCAGCTGACTATGACACTTAAAAGAGGAAAACTATCATTCAAATGAATATATCTTCGAGATCTACAAAATAGGCCCTTTTCAGTGTTATATGAACCATATCAAGGGGATGTCTGGATCAATTTATATAGATGATGAAACTTTAGAAAAATCTTCGGAGATTATCCCGACACGAGGGAAAAGTTGGGCCAATACCATGATTTCAGCTGACTATGACACTTAAAAGAGGAAAACTATCATTCAAATGAATATATCTTCGAGATCTACAAAGTAGGCCCTTTTCAGTGATATATGAACCATATCAAGGGGATGTCTGGATCAATTTATATAGATGATGAAAGTTTAGAAAATCTACGGAGATGTACCGTGACGGGAGGGGAAAGTTGGGCCAACACCATGATTTCAGCTGACAATGACAATTAAAAGAGGAAACTTATCATTTAAATGAATAGATCTTCGAGATCTACAAAGTAGTCCCTTTTCAGTGATATATGAACCATATCAAGGGGGTGTCTGGATCAATTTATACAGATGATGAAACTTTAGAAAAATCTTCAGAGATTATCACGACGTGAGGGGAAAGTTGGGCCAACACCATGATTTCAGCTGACAATGACAATTAAAAGAGGAAACCTATCATTCAAATGAATACATCTTCGAGATCTACAAAGTAGTCCCTTTTCAGTGATATATAAACCATATCAAGGGGATGTCTGGATCAATTTATATAGATGATGAAACTTTAGAAATATCTTCGGAGATTATTGTGACACGAGGTGAAAGTTGGGCCAATACCATGATTTCAGCTGACTATGACACTTAAAAGAGGAAAACTATCATTCAAATGAATAGTTCTTTGTGATCTACATAGTTTGCTCTTTTCAGTGATATGTGAACCATATCAAGGGGATGTCCGGATCAATTTATATAGATGGTGAAACTTTAGAAAAATCTTCGGAGATTATCGCGACATGAGGGGAAAGTTGGGCCAACACCATGATTTCAACTGACAATGACAATTAAAAGAGGAAACCTATCATTCAAATGAATAGATCTTCGAGATCTACAAAGTAGGCTCTTTTCAGTGATATGTGAACCATATCAAGGGGATGTCTGGATCAATTTATATAGATGATGAAACTTTAGAAAAATCTTCGGAGATTATCGCGACACGGGGGAAAGTTGGGGCAATACCATGATTTCAGCTGACTATGACACTTAAAAGAGGAAAATTATCATTCAAATGAATAGTTCTTTGTGATCTACATAGTTTGCTCTTTTCAGTGATATGTGAACCATATCAAGGGGATGTCCGGATCAATTTATATAGATGGTGAAACTTTAGAGAAATTTGTTTTTGGGTCAGAAATATCTGAAGAAAAATGAATGAAAAAAGTTAACAAAAAAGTAAGAAGTAAAGCACCAGTCATTTATACATATTCATACATGAAATAATCAATACTGATTTATGTACAAGGAACCTTACTTTTAACACTAAACGGCAAAATCCACGTTTAATTTTAATAAAAATGTCGATTCCTTGGACTTCGCAATTTTTTGGCTTTCCTCATTTTTCAATCACTTTTTCTTGTTGTAAGAGAACGGTGTTTCCGTAAGTATTTCCCTCTGAATTTTAACAAATATGCATTCATGATAACCATTTTATTGATTAAATACATACCTTAATGGGTATGTACATAGATCCCGGCCAGATTCTTTTGTAGTAGGATCAGTAGCTCAATAAATATTCTTTGAGCGTATGAGATCCTACTACAAAACGATCTGGCCAATATCTGTGGGTATTTACGTCATAATTGTGGAGAATTTGTGAAGAATGTAATTTATTTTCTCAACAATCCACGATGTCCGAAATCTCGAGGGGAAATCTCGCAATATCTCGTATGGCGCGCCAAGTTTGAAAATTTTATATGGAGGTCAATGGGAGGCTTCCAATCCCTCTAGATATATTAGTCTCAGGACTGAGTAAAACTTCTCGAAAATTGCTGTTTCGGGATGACATCATCCATCACAGGAATATCAACAATACAAATATATTTAGTAGGAATAATTTATCATTATAGAGTGCTAAATTAATATTAGAAAGTGCACTTAAAGCGAGACATATAATTATATAAATCTTGAGCAGAAGTGTGTAACAAGTAAGTTACAGCGAACTTGATGAAACCACTTATGAATTCTGTTTCGTAATGAGGGCATATGTTGCATGATAGGGAAACAAATGATGTATAAAGTACATTCTACTGATTGTGCAACAACCAGCGGACGTGGGCCAGTCAAAGTACTGTATTTAAGTTGCAATTGTTTCTTTGACTTTCATAATTCTTTGACTCATTTTGGTGGACACTTTTAAAAAAAATATGCAAAATTAAAAAAGCAGGTCAAATTACAAAATGTACATCATAAGAACATGGTAAATTAATGAAACCAATAAAACGTATTCGTATTACTGAGTATGACATGTATGATCATATATTTTAACATTGAAAAGTACAACATTCTGTCTAAATTCACAATATCCACAATGTGGAAAATTATAGAATGCCCGGCAAAAATTGTGAGATCTGGGAAGCTAAAACTTATGCTGATACTTCGCATATACCCTGCGTGCAGAGTCTAGTTAAACTACAGACGAAGCTCTCTTTTAAGAAGTGAAGTCAAACGAATGCAAAGGGTATACTTCGCATAATCTTCTTACCTGAAGTGAAAACGTATCGACCTTTTGTAAATCGGGGAAGAGGGGGGGGGGCGCTTTTCAAAACAGTCAAAAAATAAGGGTGGGGGCACCTTTGAGAACTTTGGCCAAAAATCACTGCATGCGTTTGTAACCAAGGGGAGCTGTAAGGGGATCGACCCCGGGCCTGCTATAAATGATACATAGTTTGAATGAATAAAATCCAGGGTTGAAATATTACCATTGAGGAACAGCAAAGAAATTGCACATTTTAGGATCAAAGAAGTAACAGTACGTTATAATTAAATCTGTAATTGTATTATTCTACTTCGCGATTTGGTAAATATGTACCTGGGGATTAGGGTCGTCTTGCTCTCTGACATAGAGGCATGTAATCCATTAAACGCTTTAAATGTATTACTGTTTTTACATCACTGGGAACTCGAGCACTTCGATATGTACACTCGTCCCTAAAAGGATGGAATAAAACGTATTTGCCCTTGAAACCCTTATTTTTCCCTTAACTAGGCAATCGAAGTCAAATTACAAAAATACAGTGCGTAATAGTAGAGAGATTTTGCATCTCACTTACAGCATATCTATTATTCCCATATAACGTATACGTAAGAATATCACACTTTGTGTATAGAGCTGCGCAATAAATGATGACGTTATCAAATGCTTCATAAGTTGTACGTTGTGGGAGTAATAAACGTGCTATAAGTGAGTTACGAAATCTCTCTAATATAAGTTATTTTATACTATGAGCAATTTAGTAGGCTTTAAACAGTAATAACCTTGCGCTAATGAAGATAGTAAACATTATTAGAAATACCTCGACAGGTCCTTATAAATCACTACTATACATCAATATTATCTACTAATGGCGTATAGTTTTTATCCATAAATGACTGCAACAGAAGCCGTTTAATGATAAGTTAATAGAGTATATGCTTTACTTCATTGCATGATAAATGATTGGAGAATCGAATGAACAAAAGCCTCGAGTACTCTGAGCTAATATTGAGTTTCAGCAACGGATATCTTGATTAATAAATTGAATGGGTGTGCTCTCTGGAGATTATGATTTCCATTTATCAAAGACCATAACATACACATCTGGCGAAAGATGCGTATTTGTGTTTTTAAGATTTGGAGTGTAACAAGTCTGATAAGCGTCGATGCACAGCATAATAGGGAGATTAAGTTATACGTCTTTAAGAGAATCTGTACGTGGGCGTGTAGCATTTTGACCCCCGGGATTACCGTCTTCTAGGGACTTAATTACAATTATTTTCCATTCACTTTAATACTCGATCGGCCAAGTAAACACTACAAATGGAGGAACTAATCCATAGAGGACCATAATTCTACACGTTCAACGTACACGTTTAAAAACGTGTATCTTATATGAGATGCAAACACCTGCTATTCCAAATATTATTGGCCAGCCCCGGTGGCATTTGGATAGTTGGGATTTATTTTACAACGTAAACCTAAAACAAGAGCGCTAAACATTATTGAATTAAAGTGTAGATTTACAGTATTAGTTGTTAGAGTTATGACTCTATAAATCCGAATACATTAATACTATTTCTATGACATTGAATACTGTTTTGAGATAAAAACCTGATTTCATTGATCGGAATATTTACTGATGGCCCTGAAACTGATTGAGCAATAAATTATCCTCAAGAATTGACAAGATCATATCACTGAAGAAAACCATATTTTTATGTGTCTTGAATTCAAAGGATCTTGGTCAGATCAAGGAAATTCGAAAATGAGCCAATTTTCTCATATTCGATACATCACTCTCCATAAGTATGGCAACCACAAGTACCCATTATTGGATATATCTTGTATATGTTCGGACTTACAATATCCCAAAGATTAATGATTATAAATGTTGCGTAATCATGCTTTTGCGTGTTATAATGTTTGCGCAACATTATAATCTATCGTTTCTTTTTGATACGAGTACCTAAGCAAATTAAATGTGATGTTAAAATTGTCATATCTAAAGAGGCTTTTACATATATCCCGAAAGGAGATACCCAGTTGCCAAATTTTCGGAGGGTAGTGTATATGTAAGTAGAAAATATGTATGTCGGAATCAAAATGATTTACAATTATTTTGTTTTATTTTCAGATCAACATTTATTACGACACTTTTGCATGACTATGCCGAAGATGTTCCTCCAAACTTTGACCAAGGTACGTATAATATACACTCCCTTCCATAAGTTTGGCAACCAATGACTATGCCGAAGATGTTCCTCCAAACTTTGACCAAGGTACGTATAATATACACTCCCTTCCATAAGTTTGGCAACCAATGACTATGCCGAAGATGTTCCTCCAAACTTTGACCAAGGTACGTATAATATACACTCCCTTCCATAAGTTTGGCAACCAAGTATGTTTATTCTGCGATTAAAAATCAACTTTGTCATACATTTTCGAACTATTTCAATTAAAGAACAAAATTAAGATTCCATCATTTGCCAAACTTATAGAGGGAAGTGTATTTACATTAAGAACCTTTAGATAGAGCTACTCTAAGTGTACAAAGCCATGGGAATGGACTGAATTGGTGCACGAGTTTGGCTCTGGAATTTAAATTCATTTTGATTGCCCACATCTTCTTTGAAAGGTTTCTAAAAATAAAAGGTTGCTAAATTGTATTCGAACTCACCTACCTTTGAGTGGGTTATCGCAATATCCGTATTCTGAGTGCACCACTATAAGTACGACATTGTTCTAATATTATAAACAATTGTATTTAACATTTTTTCACTACTTTGGCGTGGTTTACAGTAACATACAGGGTGATTCAGGAGTAAGATCAAATATATTGCCATTGTTCTCTAAACATCGACGAGTTACTACCAGTCGAGATTACTTATTCAATTATTTGATTGAACCGAATCGTTGTTACTGTGGTAACCTAATATAGCATCACTAACGTGTTTATATTTGTGTTAGTGTAATGAAATATTTCGAGGTTACTTTATATGGATCATCCTGTAGGTTGCCCCTGAAGCACAAAGCACTCGACGCACTTGAACAGTTCATGTTCCGGTGTATGGTCCAAGTGTATGGGCTTAAGGTATCACCCACGCACATGTAGTGGCATCCTGATCAGTCAAGGTATTTCTAGTATGGCCAAAAGGAATATATTTGTTGAACGGGGTATGCGTAATGGTACACTTAAAAATCCTTTTGGAGAACCAAGAGAACTAGGTTATATTGGCGAGACTATGATAAGTACATGTAATTAGGTACAACTTGCAAACCAATAGACCAATCTTGCATATCATGTCACACAATGGGGTACCCTCCCATCAAAAAATTTGGTAATGAGAAGTCCCATTCCAATCCGATTTATTGTATTTTTGGAACAGAATTAAGCTCAAACATAAACGGGCTCCAAGCCTTATTAACGCTATGGAAACTTTTTGTTACCAGAGCCTTAAACACCCTCTGAAAACGTTTGCTAAATTTATGAGGGGATGTGTGCGTTTATAAATCCCTCGATCCTTAATATAGATACACTTAACTGTTCTTTGCTCACTATATCCCAAATATAACGTTTTTGACTAGAAGCTTCAGAAATTTTACACATAACAAGCTGATGCAAAAATGTGTTTCATATATTTTTCAATTAACACCACAGAATGAGTTCTATTGGGGTTTCTTGGTTTCGTTTACAACCTGTACGTTTAATTTACTATTAGGCGCCTGTGTTTCATCTCAAACTGTTTAACAACACACCTTTTGGAAAATAACTGGGCATCGATGCGTTTTTCCTTTGCTCTAAAATGCCAATAAGATACGACAATATAAAAAAATCTTAAAAAGAACAGGTATTCGACCAAAAACCGAGATGATTTAATTTGCAGGTAGTACTTAACAAATATATAATTTAGAGCGTTACAAAAAGTGTTGTTTATTCATAGGAATATACATTGTAATAAAGTGTTAAATGCGACAGCTTTTATGCAAAACACAATATTTATTGGGATATTTACATAAATACTAAATAATCTCTCCGTAAATATCTTCGTAAAGGAAGTGTATACTTCTAAAAACGCAATTGTAAACTTAGACAATAGACGAAGAGCTGTTACTTTTTCGTGTATGTTACAGAATGCTAAAACAACCCAAATATGAATAGTTTGTACAATTGCGACATTTGAAAGCTGAGATTATCTGCTATACCATGACCTCGGTGGTTGTCAATTTAATGATAGCTGTACCTTTTTCATGTTTTTGAAAAAAACAAAATATTATTGGCACAAGATTTGAAAGTTCAGATTCTCTGATCTATCATGACGTCGATGATTGTCTTTCATTACCTTCTTCTAAGGCCATCAAGAATTGGCTAGAGACTTGAGTAAGTATTTCCAATGATGGTTTTACGGATTCAACAATGGGCGTTTGACATTCGACACACGTGACACAGGAAGTTGATGTTTCGTGTTAATTAATAAAATGACAATCTCAGTCTGAAATAGATGCTCATGTCCAACGAAGCCTTTTCTGCAATATTTTATATCACGTAGTATGACATTGTTTAACACATTAACTTCCATTTTACACGAGTCAGCCTCCTTGAAGCTTCCGAAGAGTAAGTTTTGTAAGCACTTAAAACCTTACTGGACTGAGACGCTGAAATCAATGATTAAACAAAAGAAAATCACATGGAAAAGATGGATACAAAATGGAAGACCACGCCAAGCTGGAAATGTCCATTGGGAATCTTATAAGCATGCAAAACGGTGTTTTAGGAAGGAATTTCGGAGATGCGAAAGGGAATACGAGATACGGTGCCAAAAGGAAATTGATGAAATGGAAGATATATCTATTAACCAATTTTGGCACTTAGTTAAGATGCGAAAGTCAAAGATAGCCAATAATCTAGCTGTTCGATCGGAAAATGGTGTTATTTTAACTAATGTTACTGATGTTGTTAATGAATGGAGACAATACTTTAAGAATTTAGTCTCCTCAAATGGAAGCGACCAATGTACTTATGATGATTTGTTTTATGCTGAGGTAAATGAAATGGTGTTAAAAATGGATGCTGATAGCCGCACCAATGATGATGGGTCTTTTAATGATCCAATCACTGTGGATGAAATGGAACTGATATTGCGTAAACTACCAAACAACAAAGCGCCAGGTTGGGACATGATTTGTTCAGAGCACTTAGATAAAGGTGGCAGGTCGGTTTTAAGCGTACTGTTAAGGCTATTTAACATAGTGATTGATGCAGAGTTAATTCCCGCGAGTTTTAAACTTGGCGTACTGTTACCAATCTTTAAAGGTGGTAATAAAGATCAGCTTAACAAAGACCATCATCGTGGAATCACCTTAATGACAACATATATGAAGATGTTAGATCGTTTAATGCTGATGAGAAGTGAAAACTGCCCTCTGCTTGAGAAAAGGTCAACAATGCAAGGAGTAGGACTTGAGAAATGCTCAAGCCTCCATACGTCATTGCTTACACGAGAGACTATTGCTCACGGACTCGAACAGGGTAATGACGTCATAGTGACGTCATTAGACATCAGGAAGGCATTCGACAGCGTTTGGCACAATGGCCTCATGTATAAGCTATACCAACAAGGCATCAACGGAAAACTGTGGCGACTTATCAAAATGGCATATGATGGATACGAATGTGCTGTTAAAGTGTCTCATGAAAAATTCAGATCCGTTCACTGTAGGAAAGGGGGTCCACCAGGGAGGAATCTCATCTATGAATTACTACGCAAGATATACGAACGATTTACTTAATCAGATTGAGAATAGTAAGATAGGATGTACCGTCAGTTGTGTCCAAACAACTTGCCCCACATACGCTGATGATACTATACTTATAGCATATCATGCAACTTCAATGCAACGTATCCTGGATATTATATATGATTAAAGTGTTAAGTGGCGTTTCCAATTCCACCCTGACAAATGTAAGTCGTTAATATTCAGTAACCATAGAAACGCGCCCAAACCATTTATCACACTTGGAGGAAAACAGATTGAGGTTCTAGACTCGCTTCAACACGTTGGTTTACCGTTATGTCACAAGCCGAGCCCAGAATTCATTGATGGTGCGATTTCAAAAGGCAGACGGACAATGGCAGCATATATTGGAGTAACATCATCGTGTAACAACCCTACCAATCCACTCACTGCTTCTAGACTATATTGGTCCATATGTGTTCCGTCAATGACCTATGGGTTTGAACTTTTATCGTTGAGTGAGTCTGACTTAACAATCTTGAAGCAGGGCACAGATCTATCTCGAAGCGACTGCAAGGATTGCCTGATAATACACCGACACCAGCCTGCACATCCTCCATTGGATGGCAGTCCTTACCTGCTAAAGTGATAATTAGCAAGTTGATGCTCCTGTGGCAACTATTAACATTACCTATGTCTAATGTCTACAAGAAAATAACTGTAATAAGACTTATATTTGCACAATACTTTACTCTCCATAGCCTTTCACCGTTAGGCGATTGTCTAAAAGTAGCAAAAGCTTATAGATTAGATGAGGCAATATATGGAATCCTAAATGGGGAAAGTGTGAGTAAATCCAGCTGGAAACGACAAGTAAAATTTGCGATAGAAGAATATGAAACCAACAAATGGAGACTGAACTGCTTAGCTTATGAAAACCTCACATTATTTAAAACAGTGCATCATTTCATTAAACCACTTATTTGGTGGCAATTGGCAAAAAAGGATCCAGGGACTCTCCGGAACTGCAGATTAATGGTAATTTTGTTAACTGGAGGTGGCGCTCTTATGACAAATGTTAAAAGGTGGTCGGGTGGTCTGGAATCAGATCTATGCATGGTATGCAAATTGGCTCCAGAAACGTTACAGCATTTAATTCTTGATTGTTCAGGACATGTTAATGAACGCATAGAAATATTAAATATCTGTAAAAAGTTATTTTCGAATCAACCCCTCCCCCCTAGTAGTGTATTGTTGCCAATTATATTTGGCGCGGATTCGATACTTTGTGATGTAGAATATGATATTATATGTAAATCTGTATATAAAATGTATCTAAATAGGCCTAAAAACAGGTATTTTACATAGTAACTATAAGGCTTAAGCGGTAATCACCAATTGGTGATATTATAATTGAATGTGTTTTCCCCTTCTTAACCTGTATAGCTTAGTTTTATTTTCTATGATTTTATTATAAATTATATGTATACACATCATTATTGGTGGATAAAATAAACATAAATAAAATGACAACTGACAATCTCAGTCTGGTGGTTAAACTAAATATTTGTCTTCTACATAATCTCCAGGCCCGTAGCCGGGGGGGGGGGGGGGGGGGTTCGATGGGTTCGAGCACCCCCCCCCCCTGGCCAAAATTTCTTTCAAAATCATGCAGTTGTTCACCATTCTGAGCACGTTTTAAGTGATTTTGGCCATTTTTGGACCAAAATTGTCAAAAGTGAATCCCCCTGGAATTTTCCAAAAAGTGACCCCCTCGGCAAATCCTGGCTACGGGCCTGATCTCATTACGGAAAGCGATTAGGTACCCCCACATATATCAATACGATCTTAATACATGTAGATTTACAGTTACCGCGATCTGATAAATTGCAAACGTCAAGCTATTAAGAAGAAAAAGTATATGCACAGGGATACACTGAAGTAGTTTCTGTTGTCCAATCAAGCCTTTGTTTGCTCGAACATGATTCTTGCTTTTAATAAATTGCAATTGTACTCGAGGAAGCAGTTTCCAATTAAAGTACACTCCCCTCCATAAGTTTGACAATTTGACAGGGGGAGATCTCGCAAAGTTCAGCCTTCGTATTCGATCACGTGGTACCCATGTGCTAGATCCATATACGGCATACATGACCATATAGGAATCCAACTGACCGTTGTCCGCCCTTTTGATAATCATGTGATAGATCCATATAAGGCTTGTATGACCATATAGGATGGCTAGGGGAAATCCCGAATACGAAAGAATATGATAGTATTATGAGAGCTACTCACTTCTTCTGACAATTTGAAGTTTACATTGGATAGCATTTCAAAGCCTGACAATGTTTGAATTTTTTTCGGTAATTACAACAAAATTTTTCGCAAAAATATATTTTTCCGAATCGTCAAATACAAACAGTCTTTGATAAGTGATCAAAAGTGGATCACCCGGTTGCCAAACTTTTGGAGGGGAGTGTAAGAACATTGAAGAGCTGTTTTTTATCTTTTTGATTAATATCCGTTTCATGTCCAATTCTGCTAATACTTATGCTTTGATTTTTTGTATAGCTATTAATAATAGAGTGATTTAGATGCTGGACATATAAATAACAGGTGATGAATGAGTGGACGAAATGCGAATATAGAACTAATGATAGAGGACTTCAAGGAGAAAGAAAGCTATGGACAGTTTATGTACATAGAGAAAATTATAACGTGAAAAAATTCGAATAACGTGTGAACATTCTGATAACGTCAACAATCATTTTGATATTCATCATTTGTCCCCGTTTTCCGAGGCAAGATTCACTGATTCAATCAGACAAAATAAAGAAGATTTGAATGAATAAATAAAATAAATAAAAAATATACACATGATCACTAGATCTCCAAGATCGATCGATATGTTTCATCATTCCTCGAATGTCCAAGTCTTGTCTTAAACAAACGTACGTGTTTCCAGAATGAACTTGGTGGAAGGCCGTTATTTCAACTTTTCACGATGTGCGCAAGTTAAGAGAATTCTCTTCGGTTCATAGGGAAATTAGTTTGTTTACAAAAACACACTTTTTATAACTTCACGCAAGCTGACAGCATTTCGAGTTTGATGTTGCTAAAATTGCGCTGTTATTGGCCACTTTAATCGGGCGTCTGATCAGGAATCGAAGCTCATTAAATCATTATTTCCCCTGACTGGGAAGGGAAAGAGATGTCTTTTATTACCATGTCGATGTCAATACGGAAAGCAACGATATGCTAAGTGCCAACAATGATTTGGTACATGATTACCAAGTGACTATTACTTCGACCAGATAATATTTTCAATTTCTATCATAATTTACAGTAAACACTTCATTCCATTTCTTAATTTGTACTAATAAGTTTCATTGAACCCATACGATTTAGTTTCACCATAGCATCTTTCATGTACTTAGGCATCGGCGATCGTATGCTTCATTACCAGGAAAATTGATATTGTTCCATTAGAGAAAATACGGTTATTGAGTCGTATCCGTATAACTAAATATAATCTGAGTTTATTTGATATCTGTTGATCTTTGCATGATTCTTCTGATATTGAACAGAGGATGTCTATATACATAGTGGTATCACTGGGAATCGTGCTTGCCAGATGTGAAAGTGTTTTAAGGTGATATAGTTATGGATTAAGCGTACTTTTAATAATATTAATAGTAAATGTTCATAACAAACAAATCCAATGAAACAAATAATGTTGTGTTTATAAATAGATTAATAATGAAAGAATATTATCTACAAATGATCTCCATGCCAAAAACGCATTAAAACACAATAAAAATTAATAATGGCACACGCTTCAATAATATATGAATATACAATAGATAAGTGCACTCGTATATGATGTTTATAAGGTACCGTACCTGTTGACAGCATATCTGATGTTTTAATAAAAAAGTTATTTACACAGACGTTTCATTGCATTATTTTCAGGTGAGGCAATCGAGGTTCGGTGTGCCATGCATATCAACACTTTTGACTCCATCAATGAATCCAGTATGGTAAGTGTGATATTACACCCCCCATGAAAAGTTTGGCAACACTAACTCCCATATTCTACCAAAAAACATTCTCCGATCACAGGGCTTGAAAATCCAGAATATATTCTTTTCTTTAGAAGGAGGTGCGGATTCTGGATACCTGCTAAGGAGGATGACCAAAACATAGTTTAAACTATGCCCGATTAAAAGATCATTAACGTAATCGAGCTGATGTAATTGATGAAATATTCAAGCTTTGATCGAATGGAGACTTGTAGTGCGCGGGAGGGGGGGGGGGTGTACGCTCAAGAATAGTAATAAGGTTAGATATGTTCAGAAAACAATGGTACAGTAGCTTGCAACGGAAATGCATCCACGATGCTTGTGGGGCCCGTGTGGATTGCATTATACGAGCACTGATAAACGCGAGGAGGATTGGCAGTCATGATTCTAACCGACGATCCCCCGCTGCCTGACATGGAGCAATTTAAAAATGATATTTCAAAGCTTCATCTTTTCGGAACAAGTATCTAGTCGGACGATAAACATTACCTAGTGTTTGCGAGCATTTATGGTCATATTCAAGCTTCCGTGGCATTATGGGTAATATTGTTACCAGCTGCCAATCCCTTTGGATAAATTTGGATTAAATTTAATTCATTAAATGCATCTATTTCACGAGAGAATCCATAAGAAATATCCGACAAGAATATAATAATCAACTGATGCGTTAATTGATTATTTTATTTTTATCAAATACTTTCTAAATTACCCTCACAATAAAAGTATAAAACATTTAGTTACACTGCACTGATGTATTTTTGGAGGCAAGAACTTAATATCAGTTACAGTAAATCACTGAAGTTGAATTGATTTCCATTATTTGGCATAACGCATCTAATAGAGGGAGTTGAATTGCGCAAACGTAGACTATACACGAATAAAAAACGTTTGAATTATGAGACATCTTCAAATTGTAGAATTGGTGTGGTCGTGCTGCTCTGATGAGTTCAATCTCAGACAAATGATAAATGTTCTCTGGTGAACTTTTAACAAGGAAATAAATTGCTTCACTCAGGAAATGAAAGTCCCGGAGTATCCCCAAGTTGTACATCAGCTCCAGTAATTGTGAATAAAGGCAGATGGACCGTATGCGGTTGTTTGCTTGTTAGCCTTGTGGTTGTATGCTTGTTTCCTTGGAGATGTTGTTACCTTGGTGATAAACTAAACAGTTTCACTCTTTATATAAGAATGGGTTTCTTTCTTTGTTTTCTAGTATATTATACCCAATCAGAATTAAGTACTCTAAATATAAGTACCCTGTAGCTGGTAGTTATTTTACATTTCCATAAAAGGCAATCGATTGGAACCTATTTTTCAATTCGCGACATTTCAGATCTTATTAGTCTGTAGGTTGTCAGAGGGTAGTGTAGCCAAACAATGGTTGCAAGGGTCATTTTTACTCGTCATAGGCACACCAAGGAGGATTGGCTCCCAGGATCGAAACTGATATTTTCGAACAATGAAAACGTCGAAATGTCGTTATTTTCTGAAATTATAACCGAATATGAGTTCAAAATAAACAGTCGAAAAATAAGACCAAAAATGACGACTCAAATGTTGAAGTGAACTAAATGGCGACTGTTTGAATTGGAATTTTGTATCACGACATGGCCATATATATGGGACAATCGATTCGATTTTGCACTCTGGGAGCCAATCCTCCTTGGTACGTACCTAAGACTCGCAACAAAATGGAGACACTTCTTCTTGCACCATGTTTTCCCCAAATACAAACCAATTCCAGTTTAGCCCGATTTAATTTTTTGCCACTATGCTGGAATCTATAAACAATTTTGAGAAATACTTATGTAACCGTTATACATCAGCTATTATGAATAAAATAATATTAAACTGGTCAACTACATGGGCAAATATGATTAAGAGATAGTTGTAAATTGGTTCTCTAGCACGGTAGCAAGATGTTCCCTAAAATATTCAAGATAGATGTCTGAATATTCCCTGATGTTGTTCTGCCATCATTAAAATGCGATGCTTATGTCTCTTACGATATAGTGGGGAGCAACCGGTGTAAGATTAATTGTTTTTGTGATCCTTCTAAATTGATAAATTGACAAGTCTTTAACGCCAGGGGTCACCTCGATCCCGTTTGTCTTAATTAATAAAATATTGTCTCAAATGTCTGTCTTACGCCTGGGTCACATTTTGCTCCAATTCATCGGCAGGCGCCGGCCGATTGAGTATTTTGTTCAAAAATTGTATTCAGTTTGAATATATTACTCAATCGGCCGTGAAAATTGGAGCAAATGTGACCAAAACATTACCAAGAACCATCTACCGGCTCATGAACTATACACGATAGATTTCGCTTCTCTAAAAGTAACCCCCATCTCTGTTCTTTGATATCTCACGAAAAACGAGAATTAGCGAGATTTCGAAACTATATAGAAATTCCGCTTTTAGAATATTATAGGTCAAGGTAGATCAAAATCAAGCAATTCACTTGAAACTGACGCTTATTTTATATTCATTCTCTCATTCAAATCAATCACAGTTGATTTTGGTCTCGTTAGAATGTTATTAGCATATTCTCAACCTAATTTATTCCATTTTTACTTAGATATGTAGAGGATATCATGTAAAAGAACTGTTGAAACCTTTAAGACATCTCTTCAAGCAGAGCAAACCACAAGTGTTCATTTTTTATTTCAGGACTATGAACTGAATATCTTTATGCGAGAATACTGGACTGACCACCGGCTTGCCTACAACACGTCTATACCAGATGAATCCATTACGCTCGACCCAAGGATGATTGACCGAATATGGGTACCAGACACGTTTTTCCACAACGAGAAGAAGGGCTCTTTCCATGACATAACTGTGCCTAATCGGTTGTTAAGAATTCGACAGGATGGCTCTATCGAGTACTCCATCAGGTAATGAGTGCTGAACTCCCCTAACCCTTATCGGTTGTTAAGAATACGACAGGATGGCTCTATCGAGAACTCCATCAGGTAATGAGTGCTTATCTCCCCTTGGCCCTAATCGGCTGTTAAGAATACGACAGGATGGCTCTATCGAGTACTCCATCAGGTAATGAGTGCTGAATTCCCCTAACCCTTATCGGTTGTTAAGAATACGACAGGATGGCTCTATCGAGAACTCCATCAGGTAATGAGTGCTTATCTCCCCTTGGCCCTAATCGGCTGTTAAGAATACGACAGGATGGCTCTATCGAGTACTCCATCAGGTAATGAGTGCTGAATTCCCCTAACCCTAATCGGTTGTTAAGAATACGACAGGATGGCTCTATCGAGAACTCCATCAGGTAATGAGTGCTTATCTCCCCTTGGCCCTAATCGGCTGTTAAGAATACGACAGGATGGCTCTATCGAGTACTCCATCAGCTAGAGTGCTGAATTTTTGGTATTCAAGGGTTTTGCTTTTTAAAAGATGATTTCCGACACTTTGATTTTCCATGGAAAGACGTTTACTGATAATTATATAGTCTTATCTCAGTTTTTCCAACAGCGATTCATCATTTATTAAACCATCAACTATAAGTGGTTTTACTTTCAATTGGAGTATATTTCAAACTTAAGGTATGATTTACACTCCCCTTAAAAGTTTGGTAACAATAAAGTACCTTTGTCAGCTATAAAGGAATAGTACAATAATCCGACAAATCCTCCCATTTCCATCTATTTTCCATTTATACATGTATAGCAAGTCCTCTATTACAATAGGTTCGTCCAAAGTATGGCGTTGATGAATCAGGTTTTATAACATGGTCTAATTAAGGGAAGTTCAGATTTTCATACATTTGGAGGAGAGTGTTGCAAGATATGCTAAGCTACTCTCAAGGTAACTGCTGACAAATAAAAATGGGTTCATTCGTTCACTAAATGTGAAGATGGATATTGAAAGCATATTCGTTCCATACCATTTTGAATCTGAAATAGCAGTATTTATGTCCAATTCTTAAATTATTATTCACACATAGGATGACATAGCTAGGCAAGGTGTGTCCGATTCCAGCCAATCCGAACAGAGTATTCACATAATGAACAGTGTGTGAAATGGCAATACCACATGCAAGGTTACTAGTTAAACAGTTGTCATGGTGATGAATGGATTTTTCACATTAGATTTGATGACTTTCCAACCTGACCCTTTCAAAAATTTCATTGAAAATATGTTCTTTTTGCAATTTCGTCCCTTTTAGATGATTTTATAGAAAAAATTGCAATGTGTGAAAAGAATTTAAACCCAAGATTCAATGCATTGTAGCTGCTTCATTCCACTTAGACTTTGTTTCCTGCGCGGTCATGCAAAGGTTTAGAAACAACACCTTCATGGTATGATTCAGCAAACAATGCATCGAGTCTTGGGCTTTAATCCTTTACTCAAGGGAGTCATATTGCTTGCATACCATGAAACATTAGGATTTGATCTCACTTAGTTCTCGAAGCTTATTTGATTACGTAATGCACAAGGTACTTTGGAAACAGATAATACCCTACCACATCCGGTACCAACATCCCATACCAGCCAAGGTTCAAACAATTTTCGTCTCATTCTCATGCTGTTCATACACTATAAATCTTTTGTGTGTAATTACTACGTCCCAGACAAGCCATCAATCGGGGTTTCGTCTTAAATGAATTCCATCAAAACATGCGATGATTACATGGTCACAATGCCCTAAATCAGCAATTTATCAGAATCCATGTCTTCCTGAATTAAGCCATACGCTTGCACTGAAATTTATAGACACTCCGAAGGGCAACTTTTCGTGCTAGGATTAAAGTTATTGACCAGAGTGCTTTAGTTAACAATCACCTTATTCATGTTTATCTTTTGATATATCCCATCTTGTAAGTTCAAACCTAAAGTATATTTACAACCTGGACACTAATTTGTAATAATTAAAGCTAATCCTCCAAAGGAATGCGAAGTCAGTGAAAGTTGTGCTTTGATGAAAGTGAACTACATTGCAGAATATTTTACGGCCTGTGGTACACTCCCTCCATAAGTTTGGCAACTGGAAGTCTTGATTGGATACTATCAAAGCCTCTCAATGATTGAATCTTATTTGCTTTTGCCAAAATTATGGGGGAGTGTATTTCCTTTAGCGATACATTTACATGTTCTATTGAGGATGTCCCCTGGACAAAGTTACAAATGATGACAATTACCAACCCTTAATCTTTAATGTAAATTACATACCAAAACTAAGTTTTTCTGTGAGTTTTAATTAAGAAAAGGTTAAATACTCCAAAATATGATTTGGGGTGAAACTTTTTCCATGGGATCGAATAAAAATGTGCCACGCCCACTTTTGTCATATATTGACACTTTAGAAGGCTCTTGCTTAGAAAACCAGGGTTTTTAAATTATTTGAGAAAAAAATTAATAATATTTTCAAAACCTCTAGGGAACATTCTTGATATCGAATAGATATTTACAGTTAGTTTTACATTGATATTCTAGGCTGTCCCTCACGCTGTCTTGTCCTATGGTGCTCAACAAATTCCCAATGGACTCACAGATATGTTACGCTCAAATCGAAAGTTGTAAGTATTGCTTTTTGAATAAATCTAATACTATGCTGAAAAATAACTTAATACAGACGTTTTGGGTCATAATAACTTGTTTTATGTTCTAAAGATGTCTCTTCATCTGACACGACACTATTTAGAGTTGGTTTAAAAACAAACAAATTTTTACTTTGCCTGTACACTTAAAAATAAGTCATTTTTGTGTTCCAAAGACGCCTACACCACTGATAAGATACTGCTGCGTTGGGCCGAGAGGGACGCTGTAGAAATAGTACCCAACCTAGAACTTCCACAATTCCAACTAACTCGTCTGTCTTACGGGGAGTGCTATAGGAACTACTCAACTGGTACTGACGTGGCAGTTTATTTTCTGTCATTTGTATTGGAAATTACAACGTTGCACCGGGGATCTTTTCTTGAAACATTCTAAACTAGGAAATTTAGAAGGTTCATTGCTTGAACATGGATACCGTAGCACCAAATTTAAAGAAGATTTCGACTTTAAAAATTGCTTGTAAACGACAACCCCGTTGTGATATTTTAGATGCATGTCAGGTACATGCCAATCTCAGATCAAATTCAGCATCCTTTTAGCTACCATCCTCCTAAATTTGGCAACCGATCCCCCCCCCAGTTGGATTGCGTATTTACGTCTGAATGCTAACTTTGTTAAAAATTACCCGGGAAAAATTACAGCTTTGAAAATCGTCAAATATGAACAAGCTTTGTATTTTAACTCTTGCCTCTTGACTTTTGGTGGGGATGTAATTGTAATGGTTACATTTAATTTTCAGGTAGCTTTCCCTGTCTGCAGATCAAACTTCTTCCTGGTTAGAGATGTGGGCTTCTACTTGATCCAAGTGTATGTTCCAAGCATGCTCATCGTCATCCTCTCCTGGGTCTCGTTCTGGATCAACGTCGATGCAATTCCCGCGAGAATCTCGCTTGGCGTTCTCACGGTTCTCACCATGACAACGCACGGTTCCGGTCTTCGAAGCACACTCCCGAAAGTATCATATGTTAAGGCGATAGATGTCTGGATGTCCACTTGTTTGTTGTTTGTATTTGCTGCATTGTTGGAATTTGCGGTCGTCAATGTACTTTCAAGAAAAGAAATTAGACGACTTGTTACCCTAAAAAGACAAAAAATTCCGAATTCTAAATTGGGGTTTAGGAGTAAAGAGGTATGTTTCAAAACTTAATTGTACTGTTGAGTATGTGTGTGAATAATGCATTGCCGTTTTATTAAGTACATATCATGCCATTGAGACATTTATTTCGGGTTAATTGTTATTTCGGGTAAATTGGGACATTTTTCATGTGTTCTTGCATAACGCTCTCAATGCCAAATGCGTCCTTATAAATGTAGATCACTGTGCCAATCTTAAAAAGCTTGCCACGGATACAAAAATAAAAGAAGTATATAAACGCTTTATCTAAATATTTAATTTACATACCGCTTATTTCATAATTCTTTATTGTTGTCTTTTCAGTGCTATCGGGAATCAACAGGGAATGGACATTCAAGTGTTTTAGAGGAGCGAGTCTTGTGGGACGAGGAAGGCAGACAGAGAGGTCGCGATATAGATAAACTTTCAAGAAAAATATTTCCTACTTTATTCATAATATTCACTGGATTTTACTGGGTTATTTACCAGTTATCTCAAGAGGCTCACGACATTCCAAAATACGTCGAAGTAAACAACACAGTACTCAACAGGAATACGTAAAACGTCGCTGAAACGGAACATGCTCAATTTTTTCATAAAACGAAGTTATCTACTGTTCAAGACATTGATAAAAAGGAATGATTTCGAAAGATAGTTTCAGTCTGGTTTTCCCCAAACAGATAAAACAGGGTGAGAGAATCGTCCAAAAGAAATGAAATTATGATACAGGTCACACTTCACGCATCTCAGTTGTATGCCTCACATTTGTCCCGATTCATCAGCCGGCGCCCGGCCGATTGTGTACTTTGAATATCGAACAAAATGCTCAATCGGCCGGGTGCCGGCCGATGAATCGGGGCAAATGTGACTCATGCATTTGGGACATAACCTTGGACACAAACTATAGTCCATGGTATGACTTCCGAATATGAAGGATCCGTAGCACACTTTTGCGCAGCAACATTTGAAGCAATATTTATGAAGGTGTACATGTCTTGATTCTTTTAAAATACCATTTGCTGAAAAAACTTCCGGCTTTCGGGTCGAAAAACGTCTTTCATCACAAGGGGTCAAAAAACGTAAATATTTTGATTCGAACTTTTATACATTTTATAAGATATAGACCGTTATTCTAAGCATACGAACAAAAATAAATTATCATAATTTAAAAATATACTATTTAATTTTACCGTATATGTCGGTGTTTAATTAGTGTAATTATGCAAGTGTGTTTTTCAGATTTTGTTTGATTTTTCAAATATGAGCCAAGCCGATTCAACAAAATTATGTGGAATATTTAGGTAATTTATGATTGGGAACATATTAGTTTTCTTACCATTTAAAACATTTTATTTCCAGAATTTTTCCATATAATCGCAAGGGGTCTAATAGCAAATTATTGTGCATGTTTTAAAACACATAATAAAATAACAAATAGGTAAGATTTACCTCTAATTAAATGTTACAGAGGTATTGGAATGTTCATATATTCCAAGTGCATGTCTAATTATCAATTAGAGTCATATGCAATCGAACACATCGAAATTATTCCTCGACGTTACTTGTGGCTATCATTAAGTTTTCTGATGGCTGTTTGTTCTTTGACCTTACCGATGGATACAATCAAATTTTAGGAAGATAGTGATAACGATTTTTCTCAATTATTCATGAATTCGATAAAGTCTTGATGGTTGTTTTATAAGCAACTGAGCTATATCTAACCATGGGAAATAGAATTTTAGCTGTAGTCCCAATTAGTCAAGGAATAGCAATGGGACCGCCTTTATTGATAATTTTTATGGCTGAAGAAAAGTCAATATCTCAAAACGTATTGAGACCCCGTTTGTGAAAAACTAGCATAATTTAAACATTTGTCATTCCAATATAAAAGTGATTCATTTGTAGCATTTATCTCTTTAATACCTGAGAAACAATACAAAACTCTGATACACTGATTACATATTTTTGGGTATTGATAAGAAAAATAATCTCGAACTTATAGCTTAGAAACCTAAATCATATATTTAAAATCATTTTGTATTATTTTCTGTTGCATTGTGTACTCCAAATTGTAAAAAATTGGGATTTTATTTTTTTGGTGATTTTTTGACCTCTGTTAATGGCAGGCATAATTCAGCCTAAAAGCCGGAAGTATATTGAACAGTTATAATAAAAATTATTAGGGGACATATGTAGGTATGTTAATGTAAGGTCAAATATTGCTGCGCTATAGTGTGCTACCAACTCCTTTATTAGATGTCCTAGAGATTTCATACCATGGACTACTACTGGGAATGGCAAAGTTACTGGATATTGTATCTGAACGAGGGACAAAATGTAATATGCTCGATATGTGCATCGTTTTTTCTTCCATTTGCGCAATACTAATATCTTGTCTTTGACAAATCAATGGAGAACGTTTTCTTATCTTTGCATTTTTTTTTATTGTACCACAACACAAAAATAAAGCAGAAACTTTGGTATTACTCTCTTTTTTTAAATGACTCATACTCCCCCAAAATAAAAGTGTTACAAATTATGTAAAATTAAAGCATGCAAAGTTTCACAAGCCAACCCCTCTGGGAATCTTTTTTTTTACAATGCATCAACGTATGTGACTTAAAGTCTAGGATATGTTGGACATTGCAGTGATGATTAAAAACTCACCATATAAGTCCAGGAATACTCCCTTGTATAGAGTTTATTCAATTCAATTTATTTCAATGCAGTTTATTAAATAAACTTTATTTCATGATTTATTTTCATAAAACATTTTCTATAAATCAATGGATTGCGGACAAATGGAGAAATATCTTAGTAGTATGTGTTGTCCCAATGGTTCCCCTCCTTAACATAGTCGTTCCCAGATGGGGACCGGTAAACCGCGTCACTCCCTCTCCAACGGTTGAACGGAAACGTAGTTGTGATATAACTATCCAGACAACTGTTCAGTCTCAGATCGATCTTATATCCGTTCCAGTGACTATAGGTCCCGCTTGAGTGCCCTGTTTCAGTCCCACCTGTCACCGTAACTGAGCATCTAAAACATGTATTTACACTTAATAAGTTAAATTATAACCCAGTATTTAGCATGCAAAATATCACCACCACCACCATAGGTTACAGACGCCGAACAACAAACACCAACTGCCACAACAAAAGTGTTGGAGGCTATAACTATGGCATAACTTGTGGTGGTGACATAACAAGAGAATTAGAGAAACAGAACTAAAAACTATTACCCGCTTGGTATCTTAATCTCATTGATGGTTCCCGTGATAGTGGCGCGTCTTATCTGCTCAAGACTTGTGCAGGTTCCATCGTACCTATAATGAAACAATAACTGTGTTAAATACAATATGTACATACACCCCATTATGCCTCAATAGGAACATATGTGATGATGCAATATTTCAGCTAAATATCTTTTGGCACTTCATCATTTTGGTACACTCATTTCTCACAAAATCGTATTTCTCCATAGTTGCAATCCTTCGACATAAAGAAAAAATTCATCTTCGAGTAGCCTACACCAGGCACAAAGAAAACAAACCCTAACTTTTCCGAACCATAATCCAACTTTTTAATCCAAATTGCCGAACCAAAAATGGAACCTTACCTAGATTGCCCCAATTAGAGTATTCTATAGACGTAAACGGTGTTGATTTACATACCTGTCGGAGCATCCCCCACTAGAGCTGATACTAATGCCCGTATCGGAGAGCATCGAAGCAGCCTCGGAGTGGCTCAGTTTATCTGTAAAGAATAAGCATACTATATTTGAAGATACTAATACTACCTTTGGAGCGAATCCCATGGGAAGATCTCTGATATGATGAGTGATGTTATAATAAGTAGAACGTTCAAATGAAATAAAACTATAACATTTTTATAAAATGAAATTATAATTAATGTATTCAATTATTCCATCACTCCAAAAATGACCCTTTAATATTAAGTCATTTTTCAAATATCTGTTTCCTCTGGAATCACATGAAAACCATGAATTCTTTATATTAATTGTGTACCTTCACCGTTATTCTGAACACAGCATCTCCTGTCTGTGGGTCCAGAACAGAGTCCAGTCATCGATGTACCACTGCATGCCGTTGTTTGACAAGTTCCTCCCGCGTCTATACACGCACTATCCTCTAAAAGTAAAGGTGTATCAGTACAATTAGACACCTGGGGGTCGGGCTATTGAAATTCACAAATTGGTCGCTTAATATTTAGTCAGTTTAAAAAAAATCGTATTGCCCCATTTGGGTTCAATTCTTCAAATAATTGTCTAGCTTATCGTCTACCCCCAGGTTTCTAGAACACTACCCCCAAGATATACACACCACTGCAGTATTTAGTTCCCTCTTAAGGAGGTAAGGTGTGTATAGAAAGACGAGTAGGTTAACAGCACATTGACATTTGATTAAAAATATAAGTAGGCCCAGGCTCTAGGTTGTAACACACTCTCCAAATGGGAATGCCAGTTATCACGTAGGGCATTGTACTTACGTAAGCAACATCTTCTATCGACAGGTCCAGCGCAAAGACCGCTTTGAAAGACTCCGCTGCAGGTCGTTGTCTGGCAGTTACCTCCGGCACTTGTACATTCACTATCTCCAGCAGTGTCTACAATATTAGGCGAGAGTTTAAATTGTCTTTGTGAGCGTTGAAAATGTAAGAACTATAAGCTTGTAGTTTAGAACTTTTCCTATCTAAGATATTCTTTAATTCACCACACAGACTGCATCCCTGTCACAACTATGATTGAGAAAAATATTTCTCCTAATTATACACTACCCTCAAAAAGTATAGCATCATCATCATCATCTCACCCTATTTAGACCATGTCTTAAAAGATAAGTCATCCTTGTTATATGTTTTAGGGAAATACATTCAAAATATATCAAATGTTTTTAAAAACGCCATGAAAGTTTTAGCGAGAGTTGCCATTCTTTTACTGAAGAGTTTACATTTACCTACCGATGCAGCATCTTCTCTCTGCCGGACCATAGCAAAGGCCGCTCTTCCAGAATCCACCACAGGATCCAGTATGACAGTACCCTCCTTGGTCCGTACATGCAGTATCGGCCTTCACAAATAATGCACGCCCCAACACCCATAATACTATAGCCACCTTCATTGTCTAAATAGATGCATTTAATTGTCCATGTAGAGAGATCAACGCGGAAATTGTCAAGACTTTTGTTGACTTTTTTAAATAGACAATGAAGACTTTTGACTCTTTATATCGAACGATACATTTTCCCATGGCGCTCCCCTTTCATTTCTAAAACCTCCCATCCCATATCCTTCATTGTTCAACTTATAATCATGCGATTTCATTCTGGCTTTGCTTGACGATTGCTTGACGATTTAGATTGATGCACTACATTATTCAATTCTCATGTGTTGGGGTATAAGGATCAGCACATGTAGTGCCACCTATTATCAACAATATTTTCAGACTAATAATTTCAAAAGGCACGTGCCCAACAAACTTTAATCCCAAGCCATACAAGACTAATTTTCAAAAAGTTCTACGAAAACTTAAAAGGGTTGTAGTGGGGCGAAACTTATCAAAAATCAGAAACAGTCTTCAATACACAGTTCCAGGAATAGAACGTATTAAGAATCTACTGCGAACTTTAATAAACGTCTAGAAATGTGTTGTCGAGTCTTTTAGAAATACCTGTTTAACTTTGCAAACGTCTAGTTTTTCGTCGCTCATAATAAAGATACAATATATTTCTATGTATCTCATACTTGAGTGGGTTTGGGGTAGATATCATCCGGGAATATATTTCATATCTGAGGAGCGGACAGGATATATTGCATATGTCCCGCTCCAGGACAAATGCGGGCAGATATAATATATCCATCCCGCTCCCGAGATTTTTTTCAGAAGTTTAAAAAGTCTAAAAATTTTAAGTTTTAAATTTTAAAAGTTTAATTTTTTTAAGTTTAAATGTTAAAATTTTACTGTATTGAACTAAAGGAATATTACGAAAATGTGAAATATAACTTGTGCTTCTCAGTAGAGGCGTCATTTGAAAAAGTTGGAAAATGTTATATCTACCCCCAAACCCACTTAAGGATGCAGTACCGGGTCAGCGTAACTTAAGTCGCAGACGTTAGATTTTGCTCATATTTTTTACAATGTATCACTATGATTTTATCATCATCCAAGTGCAATATGAAGAGGATTGACCGTCTGGTTATTTCAATATAAAATTTTCTTTTACCCATCCAAAATGTTCCTTTTTACATGTAAATCTATCAGAAAGTAACATAATCTGCTACCCTAATTAATATGAAAATCCTCCCATGTGGACATTTTATAAATATAATTTGTTTCACAAGATCAAAGTTAACAATAAGTCTTTTCTTTTCCTATTTGTTTTTACCATGCACCATTTTTCAAAGATGTGAGTACCGTTGCCATGGTAACTGAGTTATACCAAAACCTGGTCAGACCGACAGGCAGATGGAAACGCCATTTCAAATCTGTGGTGATCAAAATATGTCACCTATTGGGTGGTGACATGATAAATAATAAAGAAAAGTATTATAGAAAACATCACAGATGCGTAGTTGGGTGGGGATTATCGGACCCCCCCCCCCCCATGCTGGAATCTTCAAAATCATTAATTTATCCTTTTTAATTTTCTCATTATTTTTGTTAGACATACATTTTTGTAGTAAATGAAAAATTATGCTTTTTGTGTATTCAAGCCCCCTTCAGAAAAATAGGGATCCTGAGCCCCCCCCCCCCCCCCTTAGTAACACATCAACATCATTTTAAAAATAAATCTTGGGATTTTTCATTTGCGGGTCGCAGTTTCGTCACAAATATTGACTATGTTCAAAAGTAATTTCATCTACAGACAGAAATATAAGAATTGGTGTTCACCAGACATAGGTGTTCACTAGACAAAGGTATTCACTAGACACAGGTGTTCACATTAGAAAGGTGCTCACTAGATACAGGTTTTATTGCACTGCAGTCAGTGGATTATGTGCTAAGAATTGGTGTTCACCAAACTCGGGTGTTCACATTATAAAGATGCTTATTAGATACAGGTTTTACTGCACTGCAGTCTGTGGATTATGTGCTGAGTATTGGTGTTCACTAGAAAAAGGTGTTCTTGAGACACAGGTGTTCATAAGAGAAAAGTGTTCACTAGATATACAGGTTTTGCTGCACTGCAATAAGTTGATAATGTACTAAGAATTGGTGTTCACTAGTCACAGGTGTTCACTAGATACAGGTGTTCTCTAGACACGGGTGTTCACTTGATACATGTGTTCACTAGAGAGAGTAGTCCAAGATATATGAGAATACCATGACAGTGCCTGTGTTCTATATTAGTGAGTAGCCAAAATTAGTTCTAACACGTATATAATATAGATAGATGATGCTGACTGTGAACAAAATTAGCTATAGCGAGTTAATTAACAACAGTCTTGGCTGTGCTTGTATGAAAACCACCGGTTATATTTAGAGAAGTTTTTGCACAATTCTAGCTATAAGATCATCAACTATGACCTTAGGAAGAAACAAAAATCATTTTATTAAGTATACATTGCTCTCTTGATATATTTCGAAAGCATTTGAAGCAGAACTATGGGACAATATAAAAATGCGAAACTGACTTTCTTTGGAGCTAGCTCTACTCGAACCGGAAGTAAAACCTGCGCAAACAGAGGTGAAAATAGACCCGGTACTGCATCCTTAAGTATGAAATACACCAGTTATGCCTGGTCGGTTTTGAATATAAGGTATATCCCTCGGGAAATATGGATATCTCCCTTTGGTCCCTTCGGTCCCTCGGGGAGATATAAATATATCCCTCAGGATATACCCTATATCCTGCAAAACCTCCCAGTAAATAACCCTTATATGAAATACACCAGTTATGCACGGTCGGTTTTGTATGTACACTGTAGGGTATATCCATCGGGAAATATTGGTATCTCTCTTTGGTCCCTCCAGTCCCTCTGGGAGATATAGAGATTATCCTATATGAGGTCCAGGATATTGGGACTATCCCGAGGCAAATATAATATATCTGCCCGAGGGCCGCAGGTCCCGAGGGAAAATATAATATATTATATTGGCCAAGGGATAATCCCAATATCCTGAACCGACTATAGGATAATATGTTTATCCCATACCAATCTTGGTCATCTGGTTCACATTGTTCAATCGTGGAAACATTTAAGAATATTCATGTCCAGTTTTGTTTTCTTGGCCGTGGGCAGATTTTCCTGTTCTCTCAAATATCCCCACATTTATTTTCTCGAATTTTTGATTGATTAAGTGGATGCTCCTTCCCTTTTTAAACCATCAAACAGATCCCGATTGCCTGTGTTTTTTCCATTGTCGTAAACAGTCATTACGCGAACGTTACAAATTATGAACAAATATGCGAGCGGCGATTATGACGTAGCGGGCAGATATACTATATCTGTCCGCTCAGAGCGGGACGTAAAGCTATATCTGCCCGCTGATGAAAATATAAGTTTTTACAAACAGGCTTTATGTACCTGTAACACGTCCAAGTATGGGATGAATAAATTTATCCCTCAGGATATACCCTATATTCAAAACCTCACAGTACGTAACCCTTTTATATCGTTCAGATACTGAAATAAAACTTACCTTCGATATATGTTACATCAATTAGTGTTAAATTCTCTTTGTGTCTTAATATTGGGCGTTCGTGAAATAAACAGTTACTTATATCAATAATAATATTGTAGAATCAACAGATTAAACACAGCTGGAAATAATAAGTTTTCACATGTTTTGTTATTAGGAGGCCCTTCAAGGGGCCTCCTATCATTTTTGTAGTTATTCTTCTTTATTTATTTATTAGGAGGCCCTTCCAGGGGGCCTCCTATAGTTTTTGTAGTTATTCTTCTTCTTCTTCTTCTTCTTCTTATTAGACTCCAGATTGAAAATCTGGAGTCTATTGTTCTCGTCAGTTTTCTTATTCTTCTTCTTCTTATTAGACTCCAGATATCAATCTGGAGTCTATTGTTTTTGCCAGTATTCTTCTTCTTTATTATTAGACTCCAGATGAAATCTGGAGTCTATTGTTTTCGTCAGTTTTCTTATTATTCTTTTTCTTCTTCTTCTTCTTCTTATTATTAGACTCCAGATTGAAAATCTGGAGTCTATTGTTTTTGCCTCTTTTCTTATTCTTATTCTTATTATTATTCTTATACTGATCAAGTTTTCTCAACAACTATAAGGTATCTTTTCAAGACTATTATATAGTCAATTTAGGTATAGTATCTAGTTGGTGGGAAATGGGGTCAAATTTTTATCTAGGTCAAAGGTCAAGAACTAGGTCAAATCCAGTACTTTGTCACTTTTTCCCATTATCTTGGTCGTCCTTCAATATTTTTGATCCAGGTTTTTTTCATTGTGTTCCTCATATAAAAGTAGAAAAACGCAATATGATTTAGATTTTTGATATCTCGAACCGATTTCTAGATATCAGTGTCCGAAAACGAGGTCCAAAAAAAGTTATCCGAATCCAATGTCTAGGATATTGGTCTTATAGGAAATTTTCTCAGGATTCCGAATCTGAAAACAAAATTGAAATCCGACTTCCGGTTTAAGAGTTATGACGTTTTGAAAATTCGAGAAAAATCGATCTGATGGTACCCTTACAGAAAGTCAAGAAAAGTGAAAAAATGAAAAAATACCAGTCCAGTCCATTTCCAGGTCCAAGTCAAGCTCCAGTCCGGGTCCAAGTCCAGTGTTGGTGCAGGTCCAAGTCAAGTCTAGGTCTAAATCCAGTTCAGGGCCTAGGTAAAAATCTAGGTCAAAATCAAAGTTTTTCCTTATTTTTGCGATTCTGACACTACACTTTAATCATATTTTTCGAAATTTTGTATACATGTAGCCAAGAATGTGCTAATAGTGTTAGCCTTTTGCCGTCAGAAAGTATTTTGACCCACTTTTGAGATATGGTGTCCGAAAAGTAGGTCAAAATAAAAAGTTACCCAAATTCATTTTTTTTGAAGTGTAAAATACAAGATATTGACTGAATACAGCTTAATATAATGAAAGCTTTTAAAAGAAGAAGACCTCAAAGCCACCTAGAATCAAAATTTGGTCAGCAAAATGCCTAGGTCAAAATCTAGGTCAAATTCATAGTTTTTAGTTTTACAATTCTGACACTATATTTCAATGATTTGCTTCAAAATTGTGTATACAGGTAGGAAAGAGTGTGCTCATAGTGTTAGCTTTTTGCCGTCATAAAGTATTTCAACCCACTTTTGAGATATGGTGTCCAAAATGTAGGTCAAAATAAAAAGTTCTCCAAATTGAACGTATGAGTTATGAATTAAGGGTAGAATTTCCCCAGGAATCTGAATCTGCAAATCAAATTTCAATTCGATTTCCGGTTCGAAAGTTATGGCGTTTTGAAATTTCAGGAAAAATCGATCTGATGGTATCCTGATAGAGTCGAGAGTAGCGAAGAAAATATTGAAAAATGCACCCGTCCTTCCTTCCTATCCTGTCTGATCCTATCTACCCTTCCTTCCTATCCTATCCTTCCTTCCTATTCTATCCTATCGTTCCTTCCTATTCTTTCCTATCCCTTCTATCTATCCTTCCTTCTCATCATTTCCTTCCTATCCTTCATAACCTACCCTATCCTTCTTTCTTATTCTATCCTATCCTATCCTTCTTTCCTATTCTATCCTATTTTTCCTTCCTATTCTATCCTATTCTTCCTTCATATTCAATCCACCCATCCATCTTTTTCTGGATGACTCAGCTTATTTTTGATGACTCAGCTTATTCTGGATGACTCGGCTTATTCTGTATGACTGGGCTTAAAAAAGTCTCGATCTGGAGTCTGAAATTGAACTTCGTTCAATTTCCAAAGTCTAGTTATTATTCTAAGCACGTTTTCTCAATAACCGTAAGGTTTTCAGTAAAGTCAGTTATTTGGTCAATTTAGGTCCAGAATCTAGTTCCTCGGAAATTGGGTCAAATTTTTATCTAGGTCAAAGGTCAAGAACTAGGTCAAATCCAGTACTTTGTCACTTTTTTCGATTTTCTCGGTCGTCCTTCAATATTTTCGATCCGGGTTTTTTTCATTGTGTTCCTTATAAAAAAGTAGGAAACCTAGGGTCGATTTAGTTTTTTGATATCTCAAACCGATTTCGAGATATCAGTGTCCGAAAACGAGGTCCAAAAAAAAGTTCTCCGAATCAAATGTCCAGGATATTATTCTTATAGGGAATTATCTCAGGATTCCGAATCTGAAAACAAAATTTGGATCTGACTTCCGGTTCGGAAGTTATGGCGTTTTGAAAACCCCAAATTCGCTAAATTTGGTGCCCATGTTAAGTCAATGGGAAAAAATATTTTTTTGAAGTGAAAAATACGGAATATAGACTGAGTTCAGCTTCATATAATCAAAGCCTTTAAAAGAAGGGGACCTCAAAAGCCATCTAGCTTCACAATTTTGACACCGAAATGCCTAGGTCAAAATCTAGGTCAAATTCATAGGTTTTTCTTATTTTTTCGATTCTGACACTACACTTTAATTATATTCTTCGAAATTGTGTATACATGTAGCCAAGAATATGCTAATAGTGTTAGCCTCTTGCCGTCAGAAAGTATTTTGACCCACTTTTGAGATATGGTGTCCGAAAAGTAGGTCAAAATAAAAAGTTCTCCAAATTTAATATATGAGTTATGAATTAAGGGTAGAATTCTGTCAGGAATCCGAATCTGCAAACTAAATTTCGATCCGACTTCCGGTTCGGAAGTTATGGCGTGTCCGAAAAGTAGGTCAAAATAAAAAAGCTCCAAATTTAACGTATGAGTTATGAATTAGGGGTAGAATTTTGTCCACACCATCCCCAGAATGGCTTTAATGCTACACTTAGTTAGAAGCCTCAGCGTAACTTGATCATAATGGGCAACTGCAGTTGAACCATGTTGCTTAGCAATTAGAACAACAAGATGGCTGACAGTCTTCTTGTAAAAAATGAGGGTGTGTTATAAAATCTTGAAGTCCTCTCATGTAAAGTTGGTATAAATTATCAGAAATCAGCTGAATGTGCGGTTGATAAGTGCATGTTGCTGGCTGCTTTTATCTATCATTCTAGATGGGGTGATATCTGTACTTATGTAAGAACTAGTAGGGATGAGAAATTAATTGCTTTTCCACAGATAACTACCAACCCATTAACTTTTAACCCTCAATTAAACCAGATTTTGCCATATAGACCCAAATGAAAGTCACATATTATTTTTCTTCAGAGTGTCCTCTTTAAGCCAATATGTTTTTCACTTGGGAGGCATGGTTACTTTCTGAGATATTTAATTTTCAATCTTCGTAGTATTTCAAGTTAGGTTGTACAGTTTAACACATTAGAACTTATCAATCACCTGAAAATGGATCATTTGGAAAGTCATAAAAAAGCTCTCAATGCATTATGTAGATTGTGTGCCTCAAAAACAACATTTAGTAAAAGGAAAGTAAAGAAGAGGCCTTGTATTTTGATACAATTGGAGTTATTAAAATATTCAGAAATCAATTTGGATAATGATAATCCGGATTTACATCCAAGTTTAGTTTGCAGCAAATGCTACCAGTTTCTAAAGGACACCAATAAACCAAACAGAACAATCACTGAAAGTACAATAAAAGAGAGGATTAATGTATTTGAAAAGGTAAACAAACATTGGACTGAGAATGAGAGTGAAATCGAGGCATGTTGGCCATGTCAAAAACACAAACAGAACAATGCATTTGGAAAATGTACTCAATCAATTGATATGGATATAAGTATCGAAAGTGATTTCAGTAATTGCCTTACTAGTACACCAGTGAAAAATAGAAAAAGTTTTGATATAAGTACAACTGATGCAGACACCTGTATGACTCCAAATCGGGAAAATAATACCGCATTTAAAGAAATATTGGATAAACCAAACAATGCACCTCTAAATTCGCTAGAGGAAAAACTCCTTACCAAACTCATGCGTAGGAAAATAGCAACATCAGACTCAAAACAAGGTGAAGTTTACTTAAAAACTGGAGGAAAGGTAAATAATATTTAATATTTTTATGCCCTTGATTAAGACAAAGGGTGATTATTTTATACATATTTGCTTCAAACATTAGCTTTCTTGAGACTCTAAATTCATAATAACACATACAGAATTACTATTCAAGTAAGCTTAGATCATTAAAATGATTTTGAATGATAAATAATCACCATGGCCACTTAAGAGGTTTCAATGGCCGTATCTAATTGTTATTGCCCTTAACTACTTAGTATTATCTCTTTATTACAGCCACTTGTTTTCATCAGAATTGAAAAGGCTCAAATTCAAAGCAATACAGCATCATCTCCTTTAAAGAGAAAACGTGCAAAAATTGTGGAAAAATGTAGACAAACATTAAGTGGGGGTAAAGATGATTCATTTTTAAATCAAATGTCTAAGGAATTCCGTTTAAAGGCCCGACAGAAGCAGAATAAAGACAAACTATTAAATCTCTTAAAGATAAAAGCGGGGATTGTTACTAAAAAACAAGCTCTTGCAATGAAATCTGCTGCCCGCTTATCTCTTGGTCAGATGAAAGTTATTGCAAGGCAATTGAAACAAAGTAATGTTAACATTGAAAGTCAAAATAAACAACGCGAATACAGAAAAAAACTCCTAGAAAAGATAAAACTTAAAGGAAAGCTTAGACTCCTTGGGAAGCGTGACCTAATATCCCCTAAAGGAAAACAAGGAAAGGTATATGAAAAAATGCCTATTGGCTTCATTGACAACTTACCAATTCACATAAAAAACCACCTAGACAAAATGGAAAAATATAATCTACTTAACTTTGATAGTCCAGTTATTCCACACAATGAAATATGGGTGAAGGTCGGCGGAGATGCTGGTGGTGGTAGTTTCAAAATGTGCTTTCAGATTTTGAATACACCCAATCCAAACAAAACCAAGAATTGCCTTGTGTTTGCTGCTTTTTGTGCGAAGGATACCAGAGAAAACTTAGAAGTACTTCTTCGGAGATTTACCCCCCAAATTGATGAATTGAAAAATGCAACTTGGAATGGTAAAGAGATAAAATTATGTATGTGTGGGGACTATGAATATCTGTGCAAGTGTATGGGACTGTCTGGCGCTGCAAGCATTCATCCATGCCTATATTGCCATATCCACACTGACCTTATAAGCATAACACAAAGGAATAACAGGATCAAATCAAAGCCAAGGACTTTAGGATCACTTGAAAAAGACTATGACAAATTTTGTAAAGAAGGCAAGTGTAATTTGAAAACAGCAAAGCTGCACAATAATGTTATAAACCCTCCCCTACTGAACATTGACATTGACCACATTTGTCCCCCATGGTTGCACATATTGTTAGGTATTGTTAAGAAACATCATGACCTCCTACTGATATTTTGTAACAAAATTGATATTGCTATAGCAGATAGCATAGCAAAGGAAGAAAAGTTGAGGTCTGAAAAAAAGGATACGCCATATGGAAAATATATAAGAGAGTTGGAAAAAATCGAAAAATTAAAGGATCAATTAAGAAACACAAAGAGTATTGCTAAAAAGGAAGCAATTGAAGAGGAAATCAAAGAAAAATCTTCCAAAAATAAACTCCACCTTGAAGCAGGAACAGTTGCCAATGTTTTAGATGAGGTGCTAAAAAGGCACAATATTCACAGAGCCCCATACCATGGAAAATCAATGGTCGGAAATCATTGTGTAAAATACCTGCAGACAGATGTATATACAGATTTGTGTGACCAGGTCGTTTTATCCACCAGAGAAATAGCAAAAGGCCTTGCTATTGAGAACAAAATCATCAAAAAAGCAAAAAAGATTGCAAAGGTGTTCAAGGAAATTAACAACTTATTCTCCAAGGTACACAGATCAGTGGGGCATAGCGAGAAAATTGAAGAATCTGAAATTGAAACAATACAAAATGATATAGAAAATTACCTTCAAAAGTTCAGAGAGTCATTTCCAAAAACCAAATTAACTGTCAAACAACATATTATGGAAGATCATGTCACAGAATGGATGAGGAAATACAAATGTGGACTTGGATTACAATCTGAACATGCCATTGAAAGTATCCATAGTGTTTTTAATGACCTGAATCGAAAGATGTTTGGCATAAGGAATCCCTTGAATAGACTATTGGCGACAATGACAGAGCACATCATCTCATGTGAGCCTGAAATCATGACAGGAAATCCAATTGTTAAGAAACGGATCAAGAAAACAGAGGATCCTGTAAAGATGCAGTAATTGTGAGTAGAAACCCCTTACTATAAAATTGGAACGAGTTTGCATGAGTTCCTTTCAACAATGCATACATCAAAACACACCATGTTTTCCAAGATAAATAAGCCCACACTACACCTTACTTTTCAGGTACATTGTTGCAGTCTTTTTTGAAATGGAGATTTTGGATTCAGGTCTATAAGGTATAGAGACCCTGTGCTGGAAAGAAAGGATATTTGATGGATAGTGTTGTGTTTAACAGTGTAAAATACACATTATAAATTGTGCCTCCCAATAAGTTTTTATACCAATTAGAAGATAAGATTCTATATTTGACAAAACTTTTCATAAAAATTAATTTCATATGGCCAATAGCTAAAAAAACAAGCTCAAACTTTGCATTTTAGCATAACATTAATCTGAGATAATGACTTCATAACTGCACTGATGTATTTCTGCTAGGCGCTTAATTAGTGCTAGTGCCATATGTAAGATAAACAGCTGGTGTCAGATTTCCAGCCATGAGATTTCTAAGTGAAGCTTCAGAACTAAGTGTACTCTCTGGGGCTGGTGTGTGTCAGGAATCCGAATCTTTCAATCAAATTTCGATCCGACTTCCGCTTCGGAAGTTATGGCGTTTTGAAATTTCGGAAAATCGATCTGATGGTATCCTGATAGAAAGTCAAGAGTAGAGAAGAAAATGTTGAAAAATTCATCCATCCTTCCTATCTGATCTTATCCTATCCTTCCTTTCTATCCTTTCTTCGTATCTTTTCTATCCTTTCTTCGTATCTTTTCCTTCCTATCCTTCCTATCCTATCCTTTCTTCCTATTCTATTCTATCCTATCCTTCTTTCTTATTCTATCCTATCGTTCGTTCCTATTCTATCCTATCCCACCTTCCTATTTTATTTATCCATCTCTTTGTAGATGACTCAGCTTATTCTGGATGACTCGGCTTATTCTGGATGACTCGGCTAAAAAAAGTCTAGATCTGGAGTCTGAAATTGAACTTCGTTCAATTTCCAAAATCTAGTTATTATTAGACTCCAGATGAAATCTGGAGTCTATTGTTTTCGTCAGTTTTCTTATTATTCTTTTTCTTCTTATTATTAGACTCCAGATTGAAAATCTGGAGTCTATTGTTTTCGTCAGTTTTCTTATTATTAGACTCCAGATTGAAAATCTGGAGTCTATTGTTCTCGTCAGTTTTCTTATTCTTCTTCTTCTTATTATTATTATTCTAAACCAGTTTTCTCAATAACCATAAAATGTTCAGTAAAGTCAGTCATTTGGTCAATTTAGGTCCAGAATCTAGTTCCTCGGAAATTGGGTCAAATTTTTATCTAGGTCAAAAGTCAAGAACTAGGTCAAATCCAGTACTTTGTCACTTTTTTCGATTTTCTCGGTCGTCCTTCAATATTTTCGATCCGGGTTTTTTTCATTGTGTTCCTAATAAAAAAGTAGGAAACCTAGGGTCGATTTAGTTTTTTGATATCTCAAACCGATTTCGAGATGTCAGTGTCCGAAAACGAGGTCCAAAAAAAAGTTCTCCGAATCAAATGTCCAGGATATTAGTCTTATAGGAAATTTTCTGAGGATTCCGAATCTGAAAACGAAATTTGGATCTGACTTCCAGTTCGGAAGTTATGGCGTTTTGAAAACTCAAAAATCGCTAAATTTGGTGCCCATGTTAAGTCAATGGGAAAAAATATTTTTTTGAAGTGAAAAATACGGAATATAGACTGAGTTCAGCTTCATATAATCAAAGCCTTTAAAAGAAGGGGACCTCAAAAGCCATCTAGCTTCACAATTTGGACACCGAAATGCCTAGGTCAAAATCTAGGTCAAATTCATAGGTTTTCCTTATTTTTTCGATTCTGACACTACACTTTAATTATATTCTTCGAAATTGTGTATACATGTAGCCAAGAATATGCTTATAGTGTTAGCCTTTTGCCGTCAGAAAGTATTTTGACCCACTTTTGAGATATGGTGTCCGAAAAGTAGGTCAAAATAAAAAGTTCTCCAAATTGAATATATGAGTTATGAATTAAGGGTAGAATTTTGTCAGGAATCCGAATCTGCAAACTAAATTTCGATCCGATTTCCGGTTCGGAAGTTATGGCGTATCCGAAAAGTAGGTCAAAATAAAAAATCTCCAAATTTAACGTATGAGTTATGAATTAGGGGTAGAATTTTGTCAGGAATCCGAATCTGCAAACCAAATTTCGATCCGACTTCCGGTTCGGAAGTGATAGCGTTTTGAAATTTCGAGAAAAATCGATCTGATGGTATCCTGATAGAAAGTCAAGAGTAGAGAAGAAAATATTGAAAAATTCATCCATCCTCCTATCTCATCCTACCCTATCCTTCCTATCTATCCTTCCTTCATATCTTTTCCTTCCTATCCTTCCTATCCTATCCTATCCTATCCTTTCTTCCTATTCTATTCTATCCTATCCTTCTTTCTTATTTTATCCTATCGTTCTTTCCTATTCTATCCTACCTTCCTATTTTATTTATCCATCTCTTTCTAGATGACTCAGCTTATTCTGGATGACTCGGCTTATTCTGGATGACTCGGCTAAAAAAAGTCTAGATCTGGAGTCTGAAATTGAACTTCGTTCAATTTCCAAAATCTAGTTATTCTTATTCTTATTATTCTAAGCAAGTTTTCTCAATAACCATAAGGTCTTCAGTAAAGTCAATCATTTGGTCAATTTAGGTTCAGTATCTAGTTCCTCGGAAATTGGGTCAAATTTTTATCTAGGTCAAAGGTCAAGAACTAGGTCAAATCCAGTACTTTGTCACTTTTTTCGATTTTCTCGGTCGTCCTTCAATATTTTCGATCCTGGTTTTTTTCATTGTGTTCCTTATAAAAAAGTAGGAAACCTAGGGTCGATTTAGTTTTTTGATATCTCAAACCGATTTCGAGATATCAGTGTCCGAAAACGAGGTCCAAAAAAAAGTTCTCTGAATCAAATGTCCAGAATATTAGTCTTATAGGAAATTTTCTCAGGATTCCGAATCTGAAAACGAAATTTTGATCCGACTTCCGGTTCGGAAGTTATGGCGTTTTGAAAACTCAAAAATCGCTAAATTTGGTGCCCATGTTAAGTCAATGGGAAAAAATATTTTTTTGAAGTGAAAAATACGGAATAAAGACTGAGTTCAGCTTCATATAATCAAAGCCTTGAAAAGAAGGGGACCTCAAAAGCCATCTAGCTTCAAAATTTGAACACCGAAATGCCTAGGTCAAAATCTAGGTCAAATTCATAGGTTTTCCTTATTTTTTCGATTCTGACACTACACTTTAATTATATTCTTCGAAATTGTGTATACATGTAGCCAAGAATATGCTAATAGTGTTAGCCTTTTGCCGTCAGAAAGTATTTTGACCCACTTTTGAGATATGGTGTCCGAAAAGTAGGTCAAAATAAAAAGTTCTCCAAATTTAATATATGAGTTATGAATTAAGAGTAGAATTCTGTCAGGAATCCGGATATGCAAACCAAATTTCGATCCGACTTCCGATTCGGAAGTTATGGCGTGTCCGAAAAGTAGGTCAAAATAAAAAATCTCCAAATTTAACGTATGAGTTATGAATTAGGGGTAGAATTTTGTCAGGAATCCGAATCTGCAAACCAAATTTCGATCCGACTTCCGGTTCGGAAGTTATAGCGTTTTGAAATTTCGAGAAAAATCGATCTGATGGTATCCTGATAGAAAGTCAAGAGTAGAGAAGAAAATATTGAAAAATTCATCCATCCTTCCTATCTGATCTTACCCTATCCTATCCTATCCTATCCTTCCTATCTATCCTTCCTTCGTATCATTTCCTTCCTATCCTTCCTATCCTATCCTCTCCTATCATATCCTTTCTTCCTATTCTGTTCTATCCTATCCTTCTTTCTTATTCTATCCTATCGTTCCTTCCTATTCTATCCTATCCTACCTTCCTATTTTATCCATCCATCTTTTTCTTGTCATTTTGGATGACTCGGCTTATTCTGGATGACTCGGCTAAAAAAAGTCTAGATCTGGAGTCTGAAATTGAACTCGTTCAATTTCCAAAATCTAGTTATTCTTATTATTCTAACCCAGTTTTCTCAATAACCATAAGGTTTTCAGTAAAGTCAGTCATTTGGTCAATTTAGGTCCAGAATCTAGTTCCTCGGAAATTGGGTCAAATTTTTAGCTAGGTCAAAGGTCAAGAACTAGGTCAAATCCAGTACTTTGTCACTTTTTTCGATTTTCTCGGTTGTCCTTCAATATTTTCGATCCGGGTTTTTTTCATTGTGTTCCTTATAAAAAAGTAGAAAACCTAGGGTCGATTTAGTTTTTTGATATCTCAAACCGATTTCGAGATATCAGTGTCCGAAAACAAGGTCCAAAAAAAAGTTCTTCGAATCAAATGTCCAGGATATTAGTCATATAGGAAATTTTCTCAGGATTCCGAATCTGAAAACGAAATTTCGATCCGACTGCCGGTTCGGAAGTTATGGCGTTTTGAAAACTCAAAAATCGCTAAATTTGGTGCCCATGTTAAGTCAATGGGAAAAAATATTTTTTTGAAGTGAAAAATACGGAATAAAGACTGAGTTCAGCTTCATATAATCAAAGCCTTTAAAAGAAGGGGACCTCAAAAGCCATCTAGCTTTAAAATTTGGACACCGAAATGCCTAGGTCAAAATCTAGGTCAAATTCATAGGTTTTCCTTATTTTTTCGATTCTGACACTACACTCTAATTATATTCTTCGAAATTGTGTATACATGTAGCCAAGAATATGCTAATAGTGTTAGCCTTTTGCCGTCAGAAAGTATTTTGACCCACTTTTGAGATATGGTGTCCGAAAAGTAGGTCAAAATAAAAAAAAAATCCAAATTTAATATATGAGTTATGAATTAAGGGTAGAATTCAGTCAGGAATCCGAATCTGCAAACCAAATTTCGATCCGACTTCCAGTTCGGAAGTTATGGCGTGTCCGAAAAGTAGGTCAAAATAAAAAATCTCCAAATTTAACGTATGAGTTATGAATTAGGGGTAGAATTTTGTCAGGAATCCGAATCTTTCAATCGAATTTCGATCCGACTTCCGGTTTGGAAGTTATGGCGTTTTGAAATTTCGGAAAATCGATCTGATGTTATCCTGATAGAAAGTCAAGAGTAGAGAAGAAAATGTTGAAAAATTCATCCATCCTTCCTATCTGATCTTATCCTATCCTTCCTTTCTATCCTTTCTTCGTATCTTTTCCTTCCTATCCTTTCTTCGTATATTTTCCTTCCTATCCTATCCTATCCTTTCTTCCTATTCTATTCTATCCTATCCTTCTTTCCTATTCTATCCTATCCTACCTTCCTATTTTATTAATCCATCTATTTCTAGATGACTCAGCTTATTCTGGATGACTTGGCTTATTCTGGATGACTCGGCTAAAAAAAGTCTAGATCTGGAGTCTGAAATTGAACTCGTTCAATTTCCAAAATCTAGTTATTATTCTAAGCAAGTTTTCTCAATAACTGTAAAATCTTCAGTTAAGACAATCATTTGGTCAATTTAGGTTCAGAATGTAGTTCCTCGGAAATTGGGTCAAATTTTTATCTAGGTCAAAGGTCGAGAAGTAGGTCAAATCCAGTACTTTGTCACTTTTTGCGATTTTCTCGGTCGTCCTTCAATATTTTCGATCCGGGTTTTTTTCATTGAGTTCCTTATAAAAAAGTAGAAAATCTAGGGTCGATTTAGTTTTTTGATATCTCAAACCGATTTCGAGATATCAGTGTCCGAAAACGAGGTCCAAAAAAAGGTTCTTCGAATTAAATGTCCAGGGTATTAGTCTTATAGGAAATTTTCTCAGGATTCCGAATCTGAAAACGAAATTTGGATCAGACTTCCGGTTCTGAAGTTATGGCGTTTTGAAAGCTCAAAAATCGCTAAATTTGGAGCCCATGTTAAGTCAATGGGAAAAAAGATTTTATTGAAGTGAAAAATACGAAATATAGACTGAGTTCAGCTAAATATAATGAAAGCTTTTAAAAGAATGGGACCTCAAAAGCCATCTAGCTTTAAAATTTGGAAACCAAAATGCCTAGGTCAAAATCTAGGTCAAATTCAAAGTTTTTCCTTATTTTTGCGATTCTGACACTACAGATTAATTATATTCTTCGAAATTTTGTATACATGTAGCCAAGAGTATGCTAATAGTGTGAGCCTTTTGCCGTCAGAAAGTATTTTGCCCCACTTTTGAGATATGGTGTCCGAAAAGTAGGTCAAAATAAAAAATTCTCCAAATTTAACGTATGAGTTATGAACTAAGTATAGAATTTTCCCAGGAATCTGAATCTACAAACCAAATTTCGATCCGACTTCCGGTTCGGAAGTAATGTCATTTTGAAAGCTCAAAAATCGCTAAATTTGGTGCCCCATGTTATGTCAATGGGAAAAAAGATTTTTTTTGAAGTGTAAAATACGAGATATAGACTAAGTACAGCTTAAAATAATGAAAGCCTATGAAAGAAGGGAACCTCGAAGGCTACCTAACTTCAAAATTTGGACACCAAAATCCCTAGGTCAAAATCTAGGTCAAATTCATAGTTTATCCTTATTTTTGCCATTCTGACACTACACTTTAATTATATTCCTCAAAATTGTGTATACATGTAGCCAAGAGTGTGCTAATAGCGTTAGCCTTTTGCCGTCAGAAAGTATTTTGACCCACTTTTGAGATATGGTATCCGAAAAGTAGGTCAAAATAAAAAGTTCTCCAAATTTAACGTTTGAGTTATGAATTAAAAATAAAATTTTCTCAGAAATCCGAATCTGCAAACTAAATTTCAATCCGACTTCCGGTTCCGAAGTTATGGCGTGTCCGAAAAGTGGGTCAAAATAAAAATTCGCCAAATTTAAAGTTTGAGTTATGAATTAGAGGTAGAATTTTGTCAGGAATCCGAATCTGCAAATCAAATTTCGATCCGACTTCCGGTTCGAAAGTTATGGCGTTTTGAAATTTCAAGAAAAATCGATCTGATGGTATCCTGATAGAAAGTCAAGAATAGAGAAGAAAATATTGAAAATCCATCCATCCTTCCTTTCTGATCCTATCCTATCCTTCCTATCTACCCTTGCTTCGTATCCTCTCCTTCCTATTCTATCCCTTCTTCCTATTCTATTCTATCCTTCTTTCCTATTCTATCCTATCGTTCCTTCCTATTCTATCCTATCCTTCCTTTTTTATCCATCCATCCATCCATCCTTCTTTTTCTTAATGACTTAGCTTATTTTGGATGACTTGGTTTATTCTGGATGACTCGGCTAAAAAAAGTCTAGATCTGGAGTCTGAAATTGAACTCGTTCAATTTCCAAAATCTAGTTATTATTCTACCCCCATTTTCTCCTTAACTAGAAGACATTGAGTCAAGTCCTGTATATGGTCGATTTAGGTCCAGTATCTAGTTTCTCGGAAATTGGGTCAATTTTTTATCTAGGTCAAAGGTCAAGAACTAGGTCAAATCCAGTACTTTGTCACTTTTTTCAATTTTCTCAGTCGTCCTTCAATATTTTCGATCCAGGTTTTTTTCATTGTGTTCCTCATAAAAAAGTAGGAAAGCTAGGGTCGATTTAGTTTTTTGATATCTTAAACCGATTTTGAGATATGGCGTCCAGAAAGTAGGTCACACCAAAACGTGCTCCAAATTCAATGTATGAGTTATGAATTAGGGGTAGAATTTTGTCAGGAATCCGAATCTACAAACCAAATTTCGATCCGACTTCTGTATCGGAAGTTATGGCGTTTTGAAAACTCAAAAATCGCTAAATTTTGTGCCCATGTTAAGTCAATGGGAAAAAAGATTTTTTTGAAGTGAAAAATACGAAATATAGACTGAGTTCAGCTTAATTTAATGAAAACCTTCGGAAGAAGGGGACCTCAAAAGCCATCTAGCTTAAGAATTTGGACACCAAAATTCCTAGGTCAAAATCTAGGTCAAATTCAAAGGTTTTCCTTATTTTTGTGATTCTGACACTACACTTCAATTATATTCTTCGAAATTGTGTATACATGTAGCCAAGAGTGTGCTAATAGTGTTAGCCTTTTGCCGTCAGAAAGTATTTTGACCCACTTTTGAGATATGGTGTCCGAAAAGTAGGTCAAAATAAAAAGTTCTTCAAATTTAACGTTTGAGTTATGAATTAGGAGTAGAATTTTGTCAGAAATCCGAATCTGCAAACCAAATTTCGATCCAACTTCCGGTTCGGAAGTTATGGCGTGTCCAAAAAGTAGGTCAAAATAAGAAATTTCCAAATTTAATGTATGAGCTATGAATTAGGGGTAGAATTTTGTCAGGAATCCGAATCTGCAAACCAAATTTCGATCGGACTTCCGGTTCCAAAGTTATGGCGTGTCCAAAAAGTAGGTCAAAATAAAAATTCGCCAAATTTAACGTATGAGTTATGAATAAGGGGTAGAATTTTGTCAGGAATCCGAATCTTTAAATGAAATTTTGATCCGACTTCCGGTTCGGATGTTATGGCGTTTTGAAATTTCGGAAAATCGATCTGATGGTATTCTGATAGAAAGTCAAGAGTAGAGAAGAAAATATTGAAAAATTCATCCATCCTTCCTATCTGATCCTATCCTATCCTTCCTATCTATCCTTCCTTCGTATCCTTTCCTTCCTATCCTCTCCTATCATATCCTTTCTTCCTATTTTGTTCTATCCTATCCTTCTTTCTTATTCTATCCTATCGTTCCTTCCCATTCTATCCTACCATACCTTCCTATTTTATCCATCCATCTTATTCTGGATGACTCAGCTTATTCTGGATGACTCGGCTTATTTTAGATGACTGGGCTTAAAAAAGTCTAGATCTGGAGTCTGAAATTGAACTTCGTTCAATTTCCAAAGTCTAGTTATTATTATTCTAAACCAGTTTTCTCAATAATCATAAAATGTTCAGTAAAGTCAGTCATTTGGTCAATTTAGGTCCAGAATCTAGTTCCTCGGAAATTGGGTCAAATTTTTATCTAGGTCAAAGGTCAAGAACTAGGTCAAATCCAGTACTTTGTCACTTTTTTCGATTTTCTCGGTCGTCCTTTAATATTTTCGATCCGGTTTTTTTTCATTGTGTTCCTTATAAAAAAGTAGGAAACCTAGGGTCGATTTAGTTTTTTGATATCTCAAACCGATTTCGAGATATCAGTGTCCGAAAACGAGGTCCAAAACAAAGTTCTCCGAATCAAATGTCCAGGATATTATTCTTATAGAAAATTTTCTCAGGATTCCGAATCTGAAAACGAAATTTGGATCTGACTTCCAGTTCGGAAGTTATGGCGTTTTGAAAACTCAAAAATCGCTAAATTTGGTGCCCATGTTAAGTCAATGGGAAAAAATATTTTTTTGAAGTGAAAAATACGGAATATAGACTGAGTTCAGCTTCATATAATCAAAGCCTTTAAAAGAAGGGGACCTCAAAAGCCATCTAGCTTCACAATTTGGACACCCAAATGCCTAGGTCAAAATCTAGGTCAAATTCATAGGTTTTCCTTATTTTTTCGATTCTGACACTACACTTTAATTATATTCTTCGAAATTGTGTATACATGTAGCCAAGAATATGCTAATAGTGTTAGCCTTTTGCCGTCAGAAAGTATTTTGACCCACTTTTGAGATATGGTGTCCGAAAAGTAGGTCAAAATAAAAAGTTCTCCAAATTGAATATATGAGTTATGAATTAAGGGTAGAATTCTGTCAGGAATCCGAATCTGCAAACCAAATTTCGATCCAACTTCCGGTTCGGAAGTTATGGCGTGTCAAAATAAAAAATCTCCAAATTTAACGTATGAGTTATGAATTAGGGGTAGAATTTTGTCAGGAATCCGAATCTGCAAACCAAATTTCGATCCGACTTCCGGTTCGGAAGTGATAGCGTTTTGAAATTTCGAGAAAAATCGATCTGATGGTATCCTGATAGAAAGTCAAGAGTAGAGAAGAAAATATTGAAAAATTCATCCATCCTTCCTATCTCATCCTACCCTATCCTTCCTATCTATCCTTCCTTCATATCTTTTCCTTCCTATCCATCCTATCCTATCCTTTCTTCCTATTCTATTCTATCCTATCCTTCTTTCTTATTCTATCCTATCGTTCTTTCCTATTCTATCCTATCCTACCTTCCTATTTTATTTATCCATCTCTTTCTAGATGACTCAGCTTATTCTGGATGACTCGGCTTATTCTGGATGACTCGGCTAAAAAAAGTCTTGATCTGGAGTCTGAAATTGAACTTCGTTCAATTTCCAAAATCTAGTTATTCTTTTTAGCATTTTTTCTCCTACTTCTAGCTAGGTCTGAATTAACTCTTATATGCTCCTACTAGGGACATGAGCTGGACTTGTCGGGAAATTAGTTCATATCTAGGTCAAGGTCAAAGGTCAAAATCTAGGTCAAATCTAAGTTTTTTTTAAGTTTCTCAGATTTCGTCCTCATACTTCATTATTTCTTGCGATGAATTAAAATGTAACTAGATATAAGCATTCTCTACAAATTGCCCACTATATGTACGCGTTAATTTTTTACCGTTTTTGAGATATTTGACGTCAAAAAACGGTCAAAAAAGGTCATTTTTCAACTTGCTTCAATTTGACCAAATTTTTTTTTAAAAAGCATCTACAAAGTCTCAGGAGTTCAAATCTGACCTCAGATTTGACCTTTGACCTTTAGTTGACCTTCTGTGACCTTCAAAAGGTCAAAAAAGTTGATTTTTCAAATTGATTTTTTGGATTCAAATTTAGGTCAGCTTAATCACAAAAGACATACTGAGCTCTGAAAAAGTAAAATTTTCAAGGTCAAAGGTCAAGGTCATCAAATAAGATAACAAACTGTGCTATCTAAGTTTCTCAAAATTCGAGACTACAAATCAATATTTTTGGTTGAAAGTCAGAATATATATTCCTCTAGAGGTACTACACATATTAGCAATTGACTATCTATTAAAATTTTACACCAGTTTTGAGATATAAGAGCTCAAGAACTGAAAAAGGTCAAATTTCGAAAATTTTGAAGGTCAAATTTCAACTTGCTTCAAATTGACCAAATGTTTTTTTAAAAAGCATCTACAAAGTCTCAGGAGTTCAAATTTGACCTAAGATTTGACCTTTGACCTTTACTTGACCTTCTGTGACCTTCGAAAGGTCAAAAATGTTGATTTTTCAAATTGATTTTTTGGATTCAAATTTAGGTCAGCTTAATCACAAAGGACATACTGAGCTCTGAAAAAGTACAATTTTTAAGGTCAAAGGTCAAGGTCATCAAATTAGGTCACAAACTGTGCTATCTAAGTTTCTCAGAATTCAAGACTACAAATCAATATTTTTGGTTGAAAGTCAGGATATATATTCCTCTAGAGGTACTTCACATATTAGGAATTGACTATCCATTAAAATTTTGCACCACTTTTGAGATATAAGAGCTCAAGGACTGAAAAAAGGTCAAATTTCGAAAATTTTCAAGGTCAAATTTCAACTTGCTTCAAATTGACCAAATGTTTTTTAAAAAAGCATCTACAAAGTCTCAGGAGTTCAAATCTGACCTCAAATTTGGCCTTTGACCTTTAGTTGACCTTCTGTGACCTTCGAAAGGTAAAAAAAGTTGATTTTTCAAATTGACTTTTTGGATTCAAATTTAAGTCAGCTTAATCACAAAAGACATACTGAGCTCTGAAAAAGTAAAATTTTCAAGGTCAAAGGTCAATGTCATCAAATTAGGTGACAAACTGTGGTATCTACGGGGCCTCCGTAAGATTGCTTGCAATCTTAGATCGTTAGATCTCTAGTTTATTAGACTCCAGATGAAATCTGGAGTCTATTGTTTTCGTCAGTTTTCTTATTAGACTCCAGATGTCAATCTGGAGTCTATTGTTTTTGCCAGTATTCTTCTTATTATTCTTATTCTTATTATTCTTTAGGAGTTTTTTCAATAACTATGAGGTATCCAGTAAGGACCATAATACAGTTTATTTAGGTTCAGTATCTAGTTGGTGGGAAATTGGGTCAATTTTTTATCTAGGTCAAAGGTCAAGAACTAGGTCAAATCCAGTACTTTGTCACTTTTTTCGATTTTCTCGGTCGTCCTTCAATATTTTGGATCTGGGTTTTTTTCATTGTGTTCCTCATAAAAAAGTAGAAAATCTAGGGTCGATTTAGTTTTTTGGTATCTCAAACCGATTTCGAGATATCAGTGTCCGAAAACGAGGTCCAAAAAAAAGTTCTCCGAATCCAATGTCCAGGATATCAGTCTTATAGGAGATTTTCTCAGGATTTCGAATCTGAAAACTAAATTTCGATCTGACTTCCGGTTCAAAAGTTATGGCGTTTTGAAAATTCAAAAATCGCTAAATTTGGTGCCCCATGTTAATTCAATGGGAAAAAATATTTTTTGAAGTGTAAAATACGAGATATAGACTAAGCACAGCTAAACATAATGGAAGCCCATAGAAGAAACGGACCTCAAAACCTTCTTTTCATAAAAATTTGGACACCAAAATGCCTAGGTCAAAATCTAGGTCAAATTCAAAGTTTTTCCTTATTTTTGCGATTCTGACACTACAGATTAACTATATTCTTCGAAATTTTGTATACATGTAGCCAAGAGTGTGCTAATAGTGTTAGCCTTTTGCCGTCAGAAAGTATTTTGACCCACTTTTGAGATATGGTGTCCGAAAAGTAGGTCAAAATAAAACATTCTCCAAATTTAACATTTGAGTTCTGAATTAAGTATAGAATTTTCTCAGGAATCAGAATCTGCAAACCAAATTTCGATCAGACTTCCGGTTCGAAAGTTATGACATTTTGAAAGCTCACAAATCATTAAATTTGGTGCCCCATGTTATGTCAATGGGATAAAAGATTTTTTGAAGTGTAAAATACGAGATATAGACTAAGTACAGCTTAAAATAATGAAAGCCTATGAAAGAAGGGGACCTCGAAGGCTACCCAACTTCAAAATTTGGACACCAAAATCCCTAGGTCAAAATCTAGGTCAAATTCATAGTTTTTCCTTATTTTTGCCATTCTGACACTATATTTAAATGATTTGCTTCAAAATTTTATATACAGGTAGGAAAAAGTGTGCTAATAGTGTTAGCCTTTTGCCGTCAGAAAGTATTTCTACCCACTTTTGAGATATGGTGTCCGAAAAGTAGGTCAAAATAAAAAGTTCTCCAAATTTAGCATATGAGTTATGAATTAAGGGTAGAATTTTCTCAAGAATCCGAGTCTGCAAACCAAATTTCGATCCGACTTCTGGTTCCGAAGTAATGGCGTGTCCAAAAAGTAGGTCAAAATAAAAATTCGCCCAATTTAACGTATGAGTTATAAATTAGGGGTAGAATCATGTCAGGAATCCGAAACTTTAAATCAAATTTAGATCCGACTTCCAGTTCGGAAGTTATGGCGTTTTGAAATTTCGGAAAATCGATCTGATGGTATCCTGATAGAAAGTCAAGAGTAGAGAAGAAAATATTGAAAAATTCATCCATCCTTCCTATCTGATCCTATCCTATCCTTCCTATCTATCCTTCCTTTGTATCCTTTCCTTCCTATCCTTCCTATCCTCTCCTATCATATCCTTTCTTCATATTCTGTTCTATCCTATTCTTCTTTCTTATTCTATCCTATCGTTCCTTCCCATTCTATCCTATCCTACCTTCCTATTTTATCCATCCATCTTATTCTGGATGACTCAGCTTATTCTGGATGACTCGGCTTATTTTAGATGACTGGGCTTAAAAAAGTCTAGATCTGGAGTCTGAAATTGAACTTCGTTCAATTTCCAAAGTCTAGTTCTTCTTCTTATTATTCTTTTTATTAGACTCCAGATGTCAATCTGGAGTCTATTGTTTTTGCCAGTATTCTTCTTCTTCTTCTTATTATTTTTCTTTAAGAGTTTTTTCAATAACTATAAGGTATCCAGTAAAGACCATTATACAGTTCATTTAGGTTCAGTATCTAGTTGGTGGGAAATTGGGTCAAATTTTTATCTAGGTCAAAGGTCAAGAACTAGGTCAAATCCAGTACTTTGTCACTTTTTTCGATTTTCTCGGTCGTCCTTCAATATTTTTGATCTGGGTTTTTTTCATTGTGTTCCTCATAAAAAAGTAGAAAATCTAGGATCGATTTAGTTTTTTGGTATCTCAAACCAATTTCGAGATATCAGTGTCCGAAAACGAGGTCCAAAAAAAAGTTCTTCGAATCCAATGTCCAGGATATCAGTCCTATAGGAGATTTTCTCAGGATTCCGAATCTGAAAACCAAATTTCGATTTGACTTCCGGTTCAGAAGTTATGGCGTTTTGAAAATTCAAAAATCGCTAAATTTGGTACCCCATGTTAATTCAATGGGAAAAAATATTTATTTGAAGTGTAAAATACGAGATACAGACTAAGCACAGCTAAACATAATGGAAGCCCATAAAAGAAAGGGACCTCAAAACCTTCTTTTCATAAAAATTTGGACACCAAAATGCCTAGGTCAAAATCTAGGTCAAATTCAAAGTTTTTCCTTATTTTTGCGATTCTGACACTACAGATTAATTATATTCTTCAAAATTTTGTATACATGTAGCCAAGAGTGTGCTAATAGTGTTAGCCTTTTGCCGTCAGAAAGTATTTTGCCCCACTTTTGAAATATGGTGTCCGAAAAGTAGGTCAAAATAAAAAATTCTCCAAATTTAACGTTTGAGTTATGAATTAAGTATAGAATTTTCTCAGAAATCCGAATCTGCAAATCAAATTTCGATCCGACTTTTGGTTCGGAAGTTATGACATTTTGAAAGCTCAAAAATTGCTAAATTTGGTGCCCCATGTTATGTCAATGGGAAAAAAGATTTTTTTGAAGTGTAAAATTCGAGATATAGACTAAGCACAGCTTAAAATAATGAAAGCCTATGAAAGAAAGGGACCTCGAAGGCTACCTAACTTCAAAATTTGGACACCAAAATCCCCAGGTCAAAATCTAGGTCAAATTCATAGTTTTTCCTTATTTTTGCGATTCTGACACTATGTTTCAATGATTTGCTTCAAAATTTTATATACAGGTAGGAAAAAGTGTGCTAATAGTGTTAGCCTTTTGCCGTCAGAAAGTATTTCTACCCACTTTTGAGATATGGTGTCCGAAAAGTAGGTCAAAATAAAAAGTTCTCCAAATTTAGCATATGAGTTATGAATTAAGGGTAGAATTTTCTCAGGAATCCGAGTCTGCAAACCAAATTTCGATCCGACTTCCGATTCGAAAGTTATGGCGTTTTGAAATTTCGAGAAAAATCGATCTGATGGTATCCTGATAGAAAGTCAAGAGTAGAGAAGAAAATATTGAAAAATGCATCCATCCTTCCTTTGTGATCCTATCGTATCCTTCTTATCTACCTTTCCTTCATATCCTCTCTTTCCTATCCTTCCTATTCTATTCCTTCTTCATATTCTATTCTATCATTCTTTCCTATTCTATCCTATCGTTCCTTCCTATTCTAGCCTATCCTTCCTTCCTTTTTCATCCATCCATCTTTTTATGGATGACTCAGCTTATTTTGGATGACTCAGCTTATTTTGGATGACTCGGCTTATTCTGGATGACTCGGCCAAAAAAAGTCTAGATCTGGAGTCTGAAATTGAACTTCGTTCAATTTCAAAAGTCTAGTTATTCTTATTCTAACCCAGTTTTCTCAATAACCATAAGGTTTTCAGTAAAGTCAGTCATTTGGTCAATTTAGGTCCAGAATTTAGTTCCTCGGAAATTGGGTCAAATTTTTATCTAGGTCAGAGGTCAAGAACTAGGTCAAATCCAGTACTTTGTCACTTTTTTCGATTTTCTCGGTCGTCCTTCAATATTTTCGATCCGGGTTTTTTTCATTGTGTTCCTTTTAAAAAAGTAGGAAACTTAGGGTCGATTTAGTTTTTTGATATCTCAAACCGATTTCGAGATATCAGTGTCCGAAAACGAGGTCTAAAAAAAAGTTCTTCGAATCAAATATCCAGGATATTAGTCTTATGGGAAATTTTCTCAGGATTCCGAATCTGAAAACCAAATTTGAATCGGACTTCCGGTTAGGAAGTTATGGCGTTTTGAAAGCTCAAAAATCGCTAGATTTGGTGCCCATGTTAAGTCAATGGGAAAAAAGATTTTTTTGAAGTGAAAAATACGAAATATAGACTGAGTTCAGCTAAATATAATGAAAGCTTTTAAAAGAATGGGACCTCAAAATTCATCTAGCTTTAAAATTTGGACATCAAAATGCCTAGGTCAGAATCTAGGTCAAATTCAAAGTTTTTCCTTATTTTTGAGATTCTGACACTACAGATTAATTATATTCTTCGAAATTTTGTATACATGTAGCCAAGAGTGTGCTAATAGTGTTTGACTTTTGCCGTCAGAAAGTATTTTGCCCCACTTTTGAGATATGGTGTCCGAAAAGTAGGTCAAAATAAAAAATTCTCCAAATTTGACGTTTGAGTTATGAATTAAGTATAGAATTTTATCGGGAATCCGAATCTGCAAACCAAATTTCAATCCGACTTCTGGTTCGGAAGTTATGACATTTTGAAAGCTCAAAAATCGCTAAATTTGGTCCCCCATGTTATGTCAATGGGAAAAAATATTTTTTTGAAGTGTAAAATACAAGATATAGACTAATTACAGCTTAAAATAATGAAAGCCTATGAAAGAAGGGAACCTCGAAGGCTACCTAATTTCAAAATTTGGACACCAAAATCCCTAGGTCAAAATCTAGGTCAAATTCATAGTTTATCCTTATTTTTGCGATTCTGACACTACACTTTAATTATATTCCTCGAAATTGTGTATACATGTAGCCAAGAGTGTGCTAATAGCGTAAGCCTTTTGCCGTCAGAAAGTATTTTGACCCACTTTTGAGATATGGTGTCCGAGAAGTAGGTCAAAATAAAAATTTCACCAAATTTAACGTTTGAGTTATGAATTAAGAATAGAATTTTCCCAGAAAACCAAATCTGCTAACCAAATTTCGATTCGACTACCGGTTCCGAAGTTATGGCGTGTCCGAAAAGTAGGTCAAAATAAAAATTCGCCAAATTTAACGTATGAGTTATGAATTAGGGGTACAATTTTGTCAGGAATCCGAATCTGCAAATCAAATTTCGATCCGACTTCCGGTTCGGAAGTTATGGCGTTTTGAAATTTCAAGAAAAATCGATCTGATGGTATCCTGATAGAAAGTCAAGAGTAGAGAAGAAAATATTGAAAAATGCATCCATCCTTCCTTTCTGATCCTATCCTTCCCTTCCTATCTAGCTACCCTTGCTTCGTATCCTCTCCTTCCTATCCTTCCTATTCTATTCTATCCTTCTTTCCTATTCTATCCTATCGTTCCTTCCTATTCTATCGTATCCTTCCTTCCCTTTTCATCCATCCATCCATCCATCCATCTTTTTCTGGATGACTTAGCTTATTTTGGATGACTTGGCTTATTCTGGATGACTCGGCTAAAAAAGTCTAGATCTGGAGTCTGAAATTGAACTCGTTCAATTTCCAAAATCTAGTTATTCTTTTTAGCATTTTTTCTCCAACTTCCAGCTAGCTTTGACTTATCTCATATATAGTCCTATTAGGGACCTGGGCTGGACTTGTCGGGAAATTAGTTCATATCTAGGTCAAGGTCAAAGGTCAAAATCTAGGTCAAATCTAAGTTTTTTTCAAGTTTCTCAAATCCTGACACTACACTTCAATATTTTTGGCTGAATTTTTGCATACAGATAGCTATTAGTATTCTATTAGTCAAAGCCTTTTGCCGTCTAGGAAAATTTTGCCTTGATTTTGAGATATTGAAGGTCAAAAAAAGGTTAAAAAGGGTCTTTTTTCAACTTGCTTCAAATTGACCAAATTTTTTTTTAAAACTCATCTACAAGTTCTCAGGATTCCAAATCTGACCTTACTTTTGACCTTTGACCTTTTGTTGACCTTCAGTGACCTCCGAAAGGTCAAAAAAGTTGATTTTTCAAATCAATTTTCTGGATTCAAATTTAGGTGCATTTAATCACAAAAGACCCCAAGAGATCCAAAAAAGTAAAATTTGCAAGGTCAAAGGTCAAGGTCATCAAACTAAATCACAAACTGTGTTTTCTAAGTTTCTCAAAATTGGAGACTACAAATCAATATTTTTTCATGAAAGTCAGGATATATATTCCTCTATAGGTTCTACACATATTAGCAATTGACTATTTATTAAAATTGTGTACCAGTTTTGAGATATTGGAACTCAAAACTGAAAAAAGGTCAAATTTCGAAACTTTTCAAGACTAAATTTGAACTTGCTTCAAATTGACCAATTTTTTTTTAAAACTCATCTACAAGTTCTCAGGATTCCAAATCTAACCTTACTTTTGACGTTTGACCTTTGGTTGACCTTCAGTGACCTCCGAAAGGTCAAAAAAGTTGATTTTTCAAATCGATTTTCTGGATTCAAATTTAGGTATATTTATTCACAAAAGACCTTCTGAGGTCAAAAAAAGTAAAATTTGCAAGGTCAAAGGTCAAGGTCATCAAACGAAATCACAAACTGTGTTTTCTAAGTTTCTCAAAATTGGAGACTACAAATCAATATTTTGAAATGAAAGTCAGAATATATATTCCTCTACTAAAGGTTCTACACATATTAGCAATTGATTATCTATTAAAATTTGGCTCCAGTTTTGAGATATTATAGCTCAAAAACTGAAAAAAGGTCAAATTTCGGAATTTTTCAAGGTCAAATTTCAACTTGCATTAATTCGACCAAACCTTTTTTAAAAATCATCTGCAAGTTGTCTGGAGTTCATATATGACCTTGTATTAGAGATTTGACCTTTGGCTGGCCTTTGAATGTTCAGAAACGAATATAGGGCCTCCGTAAGATTGCTTGCAATCTTAGATCGTTCGATCTCTAGTTATTTAAATTAATTCCTGGTCGACCTGGCGTAAAATACAAAATCAATACAATCATTCTACATCATTCTTAAATGTGCCCCTGTATGTACACGGTTTGCTATACTATGGCAGTTCTAACTTATGTGTTCAAAATGTGATTCTTTTTGGAACTTGTATAGATCATTGAGGTTCATTTTCGAAAGTGAGGCAGTTAAAACAGTTACTTGAAGCTTAGGGGCGCTCTGAAAATATTCCATATGATCAATTAATAATGTATACCCTTCTGCTAAAACCTGGATTATTGATGCTTTTGCCATCTGCGGGCTGATCCTGATAAGGCCTCAAACTTAACATTTTTATTCAACAAGCCAATTAAACATAATTCAGTATTTGGTGTATGTATTGAGTGCGAGGATAGTAGTGAGGGAGAGATGACCCGGTGTGAAAGAAATGAATGGTCCCCCAGGTATTATGGTCCCCTTTCTTAACGGCCCTTACTGGCCCTGATTGCGTATAAGATAATGAGGGAAAGAGTTGTATTTAGGTCACCATATAAATCAATGGAGAGTAGGACCATAATTTGATAGGACCACACCTACCCTTTTACACACCGGCACCGGCAGGCTTTGCAAAACCCTCCCCGAATTACTATGAAAAATGAACTCCATTTGTAAGCAGCTTTGGGTTTTCCTTCAATATTCAGCAAGACATAGGCAGCAAAATGTGTCTGTAAATATAGCAATTACAAATATCAATTTATGATTTAAGATGTAATAGTGATGCCAGAACATTGAATAAAGTCCTGCATCAAAATAATGAATATTACATATTTTACACATTTAAGTTTTTTCAAACAATTAAAGCATGTAAATATTTGTCCAACGACAAGCCCCTTTACATAAAAGCATTTCATGGGGTCGTAAAACCTGGGAGGGCATTTGTTTATTTGGATCACCTAACCCATTCTTAATTCTGAATAAATGATAGTTTGCACTACATGTCTGGCCATTATTTTTAGCATCTGGTCTTTCCTGTCTTTTATTTTTCCCATGGGAGAGTTGACTTAGGTGACTAAAGATTAAGTCAATAAAAATTCAAACGTAAAGAGGCTTTTAACACGTAGTTCAATAGGGGAGCTAAGGTTGCCAAACTTATGAAGGGGAGTGTAGTATTAACAATGCAAAATATCACCACCTACCATTTGTTACAGACACCGAACGCCGAACTCCGAACACAAACCGACGCCACAAAAATGTTGGAGACTATAACAATATCTCATCACTTGCGATGGTAATATAAAAATGATGATGATAATGATGAGATAATGTCGCTGATGTGTGTAAGTGATTCATATACTCCTTACGCCAACATGTATGTACATAGACAACTGAACGGGTCTGGGTAAAATTTATGGTATTTGAAATGATCTTTAACTGGTTTCAATGCTCCGAGCCAAATGAGTGATGGATATGGAAAAAAAAACCAATTATTCATTAGGTGAGACATAAAATGTGACCATCTGTCAGAATAATACTGAGTTCTACTTTCTTTAATGTTATATAACGATAGCCTACTTTCCTACTAGCCTAGCCTACTAGAAAAACAGTTATAATACGGTCAAAACGGTTCCATCGCATTTGTTTTCGAATGGATTATTAACTTAACGTAAAAGTAATAAACCTTTGTGGCAATTTTTTACGCTGGGAAAGTTGACGACTAGAATTGGCCTGTTTTTTCCGACTTGCTCATCTTGTTATAATAGTAGCATTTTAAGGGGGGGGGGGGGGGTGAGTGCCCAATAATTCCCTTTGACAGATTGTGAAATCAGATATTTGGGGGGATAGATGCTTCGAGCTTGGTTTGGCACTCTATGAACGTTTAACGATTCAAGAAGTTTTCGGCCCACTCTGTATTTAACTGTGTCAGACTGTAACAGTTACGTCTACAGTTTTACTTTTAACATGAAAGTCAGTAATTTAACACGCAATACGTTATTGGTAGGACTTGTTGTCTTCATAATGAGCCAAACTATACTGATATCAATTTTTCTCAATAGACGGGATACTCCCTACATGTACAATGGTGAAGAGGACAAAGTGAATTGGACAAGCTATAAATATCTGCACGATAGGGGCACGCATCAGGATAGTAAAATTAAAATGCCCAGTCAGAAAAATTTCGCACAAAAGTTTTTAACAATCTTTACAACATTTTCAGAAAGGGAACACACTCGTTTCCAAATACAGAATAATACACTTTGTAACTATGAACAGTTTCCAAATGATTTGACAGAGAGAGTCATATTCGCAAGCGATACGTTCCATTTGCGAGAAGATGGGCCTTGCGGAAAAAAGGCAAAAAATGGTAGGGATTTTGAATGGAATTTTGTTACACTAAGACCCAACATGACTGCTGCTGGAAGGCCAGTTCTAAGACAAATGTTCATAGAGTCACAAAGTCGATTCAATAGCGACCTCTACATGTACACCAACGGAGATATTTTGTTTAATTTTAGAAAATTAATGGGCTCTCTCAAAGCAATAGAACGATTCACAAAAGTTCGTAACATCAAGCGATATATAATATTCGGAGGGAGACGTGAACTAAATTTTTATCACACTGACAATAAGACGGTTGAACAAATCGAAATTGGCTCCGATGAAGAAATTGATGCATACGCTCTTGTTTCGAAATCGGGACGGATAGACGCACAGGATTACATCATAACAAGCAAATCAAGTTTCCCCTGGGAAGTCGTGCCCGATTACGTTGTTAGTCTCCCCGCCTTTGACAACTGGCTCCTAATGTATAGTAACAAGGCGAACATCGCGACATTTGACATCACACTCACAACAGTAGCTTTACACCAGGCAGGGGTACCAAAACTCGTAGATAAAAACTACAACGAATCTGCGAAAATAAATCTACAAATATTGCGAAATTCAATCGAAAATGGCGTTGGAATACGTAATACATTTAAATGTTGCAAATGGAAAACAATGTATCATCTAAACCAGGTCAAAATTATTAAAAGTTTAACCTACAGATCATGGAAGTGTATATCAGAATTAAAAATACCAGTGTTTAATTTAATGGATAACAATAAGATTGAAGAACAATAGATACTCATCACCCTGTATATAGTATAATCAAAATGAAGCCCAGAATAAACTGTGGTATGTTTACTTTACGATTAACGTGTTTTTTGATTTTATATTAAAATGATCATGGCATAATTATGTTCATAATCATGAACTTTTTTAGTTGAAGCTAGAAAACATTTTTATTCTCAGCTCCGTGATAGAGAATGGGAGAGTTGTCGATTAAGAGAGACTGTTTTTATGAACGTAATGTCGGAACTTTTTTGCGCACTGGAAAGTTTAAACATTAAGAGTTAAAACTTCGCCCACTTTGTTTTTTATTATTGTTCTTCGAAAAGATACAATTTTGTATGTTTTTTGTCAAATATGATGCTAACCAAAAGAGCCACAAAATACATTAATCGGAACTAATCAATCATTTTATGGAGCCATATATTTCCATGATACACCTGAACGAGCCAAATGATTTTTAATCGTGATGGTATAAAATATTTTTTTTCTTAATATATAGATGTCGCCTATATGACGGCATTTAATATTTGAATATAGATGGCACACTCGTTTAATATAGATACCTTTATATTGTGTGATCATGTCCGTTGTTGAGAACGCATTCAGCGTTCGCATTGAAATTGCCTCACAGAACAAAGGGGAGCTTTTCCCAGGGGGGTGCATTTTACAGCAAAAATCATGCTAACGGGCATAACTACGGGCATGGATATGTCACTAGTGCTAACCTTATACTAGCACAAAAGGAGTTAAATTCTATTTAAGCTTGGCTCTATGGTCGATTTGTGAATATACGGTAGTTTGTTGTAATAATGTAGAAAGTACAGAGTTGTTTATGTTTACTCCATTTGCAGTGTCGGGGTATAACTTACGTGACTTATAAAACCGTTATTTCAGAGGGCAGCTGACAGGGGATTTGCATTAAACTTCAAATCCACTAAAAGAATTAAAAAACATTGGATCGAATCTGCGTTCTCCATGTATACCTGAAGAACAATACTGGAACATGTATAGAAAAACATACTGTAAAAATAAAAACATACATAAAAGCAATCCTAAATGACGAGATTGTTTTCACCATTTTGAGCACCTTTCGAGTAATTTTTGGCCAAAGATGTTAAATGAGACCCCCTTGAATATTTTGTAAAATGAGCCCCCTCCCCTTCACAAAAGCTGACTACGGGCCTGTTAATCACCACAACGAACCAAAACATTCCATTTCTTCATAGTATTTAGTTTTTTTGCGTCTTTCCTCATCTTAAGCTGCTTCTTCGATCTTCTTTCTCTTCATTCCCTAAATGTAACAATGTAATCATGCTTTCTACTAATTAAAATTCTATTTAGTCCCAGCCCTGCCATCATTCTGTCATCATCGCTTGAAATTTGATCTAAGCAAGATTTATGCCCTTTAACAATTAAATTAGTGAAGTATTATTAATTTATGTTTGATAGAAAGTATGAGGGGTGTCGATGACCCGTGCGTGAAATGTAGTGTTGATATGCTTGTCACTTTAAGAAAGGGCAACTTTAATCAAGAGGTAGAAACAAAAGCAGGGAAATAATTGTTATGTGATAACAGTTACTTTTAATAAACAAATGATATATATCCATGTTACAAATGAAATGTGTACAATGAAAGATTTTTGTCTGGTGTTTGGTACATATTTGGTTTGACCAATGAAGTTAAAGTTAGGCCTAAAAGTTAATGTATTTTAATTTTTATTTATCGTGTACATAAAATCGAAACGCCAACCTGTATGTATCACCGATCGCCCATACAAATGCGTCGCTTAAATATTTTCCTTTAACGTTTAGGTTGTGAAAAACATTGCAGGCTTAAACTCCCTAATTTCTAAAAATTACAATTGACAGAATACATGAAATAACGTACTGTTGTCTAGGCTGTTTTTAACATTGCCATTAATACTTTTGAAATATCCATGATGAAAAGAAATGTGTTTACATCGGGATATTTCACTTATTTTCTTGTTTCTCTTAATATGCATGTAGTGTTTTGTATTGGGTTTATACATTTGTACAAGTACTATATACACACAGAATTGATTATATTACAGTAACCCTTTGATTTTGTAATCTGCGTTTGCCAAATTGACAGAAAATGTAAATACTTTCGACTCCACTATCGTTTATAAAACACTTTTAAACAATTATCGTCCGGTCTTTCTGACCACGCATTCTACCATAACTAATGCAAAATCCTGGTTTGTATCTGTAATTTAAGTGGACGTTTTGAAGGTTTGAAACATTAGATTATACAATACTAGACTGAGTGGCGGGTCAAACAAGCAACCAACGTGGTAAACATATTTGAATGTATGATATAACATCAATATGCAACGTGTAGACGCATACACAGAAAATATAGTAAATTTTCAAAAATAATTTTGTCCTTTGTAATGATTTTCTAGAAAAATTCATATCTTTAACAAAGGATAAATGTACAAAGGTGTTTGTGGTAATGAAGTATGTTTCTGAGATGTCAGAAATAAAATCAGGACTGTATTGTATTGTATTGTATTGTATTGTATTGTATTGTAAAGCATTGCATTGATTGCATTGTATTAGTGTATTGTACAACATTAACCAAGGTTAAATGTGTAAAGGGATGTTTTGGTATTGAAGTATATTTCTGTGATGTTAGAAATAAAATCGCATTGTATTATATTGTATTGTATTGTATTGTATTGTATTGCATTAAATTGTAGTGTATTGTATTTTATTGTATTGCATTGCATTGTATTATGTCGTATCGTATCGTATCATATCGTATTGTATTGCTCACCGAACTCCATCTATTTAAAAAGCTACATTGCCGTAGCCGGCGAGGGATATTGAAATAGGTATACAAAAACTATGGTCAAAGGGGTTACAAATTGTATTGTTGGAGTTGATTTCATAATATATTTTACAAGTGGATTTTTTGGTAACAACTAGCGAAGCTGTTTTCTACTTCGCCTTCCCCGTGTCTAACTACACTTAATTATTGTTTTTCACGTATATAAAATATAATTTTTTCAGACGCCATCTCGCCATCCTGACAAATATGAAGACTTTTAGAAAACCAACATCTGCAGTTTTAGAGTTAATACCAACATCCAGTCTTATTATGCAGATGCAAGTACGGTGGATATATAATATCAAGACTACAAAATATAATATAGATTCTAGGGACATAACAGAAGACCCGACTAATATATTTTCAGGGATAGGCTATCTCCTGGGAATCCTTGCATTGCCACCTAACAAATTGCAGCCTTATATGAGCTGACATTTTCTGCATCTAATTTCCATTCCAGCGAAATTACGTCGACGTTTGATGAGTTAGGAGACGCAATACTTTTGCAGTTCGAAGCACGCCTTCTTCAATTCTCGGATTTGGATTTTTAAATATCATGAACAAAAATTAGTATAAAAAAGTATTTTTCCTTAGAATCTTTGATATTTCTTGGAGTTCGAAAAACCCCAAAATATGAGAAAAATGTGGAATATAGAATAAACTAATGTGATGCTTTGTGTATATGATTTTAGCACCTGGTCGGGTATATGTCAGCCGAGAATAAGCTTAAGTATTAAATACCACGTATCAACATACATTGTTGAATACAAATAAATTTGGTAATTTTTATATCTCAGATGAATTTTTTCTTCAACAACATAAAATATTGATGAATGCGATATATCAATATTCACGTGCAACATTCTGTATCGTCTAATTGCATAGAATAATCTTTGTGCAATATATAGTGTTATTGCAATGTATTGCCCTAGTACGATATTGCATAGTCTTAGTGCAATCTAGACTAATATTAGCGCAAAATATAATTTTAGTACAATGTACGTTAAGTCTTAAGAGTGAAGAAAATCTCAGCAGATAAAATGTTGGGCTTTCAAACGCGAAAACACTGAAGAGTCTATAACCGGTAAATAATATAAAAGAGATTGCATATCGTTTAAGTATCAATGGCAGTAACATATACTTATTTTCATTAAAATAATATAAAATAAAATGAGATACGATATTGGAGTTTACAATTCATGTATTCTGCACACTGTTACCATTGTCAACTAATATATTATTTTCCCTTAACAAAATATACACATCAACACATTTAATAAACAATCCTATTTAAAAAGTCCTTCGGTCAGAATACAAAATTCAAAGTTGAGTTAAGATAATTGTCTAGATCTTGATCATATGTTTCGTGTACATTCGTTATATCATGAAAATGCCCCAAAATTAAAGACCCCATTCGCATTTGTCGAGAAAATGACGAAATAAGCCCGTTTATGGTAACATTTTAGGGATGGGAGGGTTCCGTATCACCTGTCAAGGTACCAATTAAACCCCAGTGAATGTTTTTCAAATATATATTAAGATACTTAAAAGTCAAGTCGGGGTGTAAAGGTCAATGCGCGATAATTTGGCGCTGTTTAAAATTGAAATAAAAGTGGGCAAACACGCATAAAGGCACGGCAACTTGTCAATCAAAAGTTAATCATTTATATTTTAATTGAAAATGAAAGACAGAATGGTGACTTCTACATTATGAGAATAATGATAGCTAATAAAAATATTATCATTTTAATCAATTTTATTATTTAAGTTTTGTATTCTATTTACAAAAAGTTGATTCTGATGGTATTTGAAATTACTTTCATTGTGCTCTTTTGAATACGGATCCTGTTTGGTTTTATTGACTTTCTGCTCGCTAACAGTGGCAGAATTGAAAAATGCTGGAATTTGGCAAAACATGCCAACTTTAATTTTTTCCTTTTGATTAAACAGATTTAATATGTGAAATAATCTGAGATCAAAAATAAAAATATGATTTTAAGATGCAGAAACGTTCAAATTAATTCAATCAAGAATAGGAAGAAAAAAGAATGCATAAAATTGTTTGATCAGAAACTGTATTTCTATTTTATATATATCTATTTATTGGAATCGTCTTTGATACAGCTGAACGATAGTACAAGGTAAATGCAACTTTCCGACATTACCATTAAACGTACAAATTTTGAATCTGTTATAGACATAAAAATATTAAAACATTTAATGTCAAAGAAACTAAAACTGCGCAAGTATCATACGTACTTTTTGTCAGCTCTGAACAAAACAGTGCGCATTTGCAACTGTGCACATTTGCGACTGTGCCTATACTGCCACATGAGCATCAGGGATCCCTTTGGTTATTGTCGTGGTTCGATTTTCTATTCTTAGGGAGATATCAATTATACGCACCATTGCATAATTTACAGATAGATGATGTATATGAGACATATGGGATGATGAGGCTTTCCCTTGAGGCGCATAATCAACTGGCAAATTCCTTTATGTCAAACAAAAACGCAACGATGCGTGTTATAATCATTATGTCCTCGAAAGTCACATGGCTAGATTGATAGCAAAATTAAGGTCATTAAAGCCTCAGTCACATTTGCTTGACGGCGGTCGTAGGGCGGCCGTAGATTTATCCGGGAGCTTCGCAAAATGGATATAGAAAATGTACATATACTGCTTATCCCGATATTTTATGCTGCATATTTCTCTCGATTTTAAGCTATGAGCGATACCGTTGCCGTAGATCAAACATGACTGAAGTTTTTGATCCGATAAGCGTCGAAACTAGAAATTTGTCTATTCTTGTGAGAGGGTACTACTATTATCTTAGCCACAGGGTAGTATCGAGCCATAATGTCTTCCCTGTTTCGGAGATGACGATTTCTGGCAAAATTAAGAGGCAAGATGCAAACTTAATATGAACTAAGAATTATAGAATGATACGATAGTCGAGTGGTTAGTGTTAAAATCTAATTTAAACAAGTTGAAAATCAAGTAGAAATAACTAAGTAAACTATGACATTAAGAGTCCTGTTGTTTTAGTGCTAAATTAATTCAGTTAGGATGCTCCCATAATGACAGGGGAGGCCAATTGTGCTTCTACTTGAACAATAATTGCTTTTAGAACGGCAATATGTTCGATTGTTGAGAGGGGCATGTTTAATTTACATTTTATATTGCAAGTGATTTAGACTGAAACATCCATCGGTTGTATACATCCGTAATATATGTACTTTAATATTTTAATTCAGAAGAATTGAATATTCTCTAAATGCAAACAAATGTTCCGTTCATCGCCCCTCTTGTGCAAGTGGAAAGACGACCACATGGCTTTGTGGCATAATGAAGATTGTGAAGGTTTACATTTTGAAACCGTCTAGAATAGTCGATACACTAGGGGTGCATTTCATCGACATTTTGAATCATTTTCGGCAAACGAAATTGAAATCTTATATCTTGGATTAATAATTAATTTACGATAATTGTAATCATATTTTAATAACCCTGTCATTACGCTCCGTGCTGCTGCGGGTGAGAACTTAAAACCATACGACTACCCCGGAGCGACCAACCGGTGAATAGAATTGCACAACGTCGAATGACCTTAAAAGCTGATCACGAAGGAATTGAATTAGTGAAAAATACAGTAAAACGCTATTTGAATTGAATATTACAAATTGAGAACATTTTTAGAATAATTTTGAAAGTGAGACAACTCAATGAACATTGAAGCAGGATGAGATGTTTTGCACAGGCTTGAGAGCCTCTAATCAAAACTACACGGCAGTGCGGTTTAAACATAAACCACTATTTACTCAAAGTTTGCCCAATTTTTTCTATTTACCTCAATTTAAAACACAGAGAGGGGTCCTCGAAATCCGACCGCTCAATTTGAAGGAATAATTGTGTCTCCTTGTTCGCTATCAAACGTCTAGTCTTACGTGGAAAGAGTCCAGATTTGTAAAGCTCCCGGGGGGAAAATCAGTTACTTCACGATATATTGAATACGACCAATTTGGTGAATATAATTACGCTGATTTAAAAAGTCACATTGGATTAAAAGTAGCTTTATTGGTGCTTGTCAGAAGTTCGGATTTAACTCACGTTGGCATCACAAACAGCTCACATTTAACCCAAAGAATAAATGAAACTCAAATTTATTTACGTTTTTCCCTCTTGGTTCATTACATTCAAACAGGGCTCGAATAGATATAGATACTAATACGACTTTATTAACATCATTCTAGTGATGGACAATGAGACACTATCGTATTTCTGTGTCCGAAGGCAATAGAAACTGTATATGTCTGAGAGACATCAAAGAGAAATTTAGTTATAATGAGTTTCTCTATTTAATTTAGCTATTTTTTGAAATACAGAATAGAAAATTTTAAGGGTTTTAATGTTTTGGGCAAATAAAGTTTCACCAATGGTAAATTTTAAATTCATGGATTTCATAATCTCGTTCGTATTAATAAAACTGGTTATATTTCAAAATTCCAATATTTCATTTTTAATGAAAACAAAGTTTAATCGAGTTTTCTATTCAGAAAATACTTATATTGTATCTATTGACGGTATTTATTGAAGTATATGTTGAAATATAATTTTTCTCTGCCACCGAACTGTTCCCGAGTAGAGCTACTTCACTGGAGCACTTATATCCTGATTGGTGCCATCAACACATCTTGTCTTAGGATCTTACTTCATGAGAACAAAAATGGGAGAGTTCCGATGTATCACGACTGGAAATGTTTATATCACGAAGATGGCCGAAGATGTTTATATCAATTGCAAGAAGATGGCCGAATATGTTTATATCACGAAGATGGCTGAAGATGTTTATATCACGAAGATGGCCGAAGATGCCTATATCACGAAGATGGCCGAAGATGTCTATATCACGAAGATGGCTGAAGATGTTTATATCACGAAGATGGCCGAATATGTTTATATCACGAAGATGGCTGAAGATGTTTATATCAATTGCAAGAAGATGGCCGAATATGTTTATATCACGAAGATGGCTGAAGATGTTTATATCACGAAGATGGCCGAAGATGTTTATATCAATTGCAAGAAGATGGCCGAATATGTTTATATCACGAAGATGGCTGAAGATGTTTATATCACGAAGATGGTTGAAGATGTTTATATCACGAAGATGGCCGAAGATGCTTACATGTATATCACGAAGATGACCGAAGATGTTTATATCAATTGCAAGAAGATGGCCGAATATGTTTATATCACGAAGATGGCCGAAGATGTTTATATCAATTGCAAGAAGATGGCCGAATATGTTTATATCACGAAGATGGCCGAAGATGTTTATATCACGAAGATGGCCGAAGATGTTTATATCACGAAGATGGCCGAAGATGCCTATATCACGAAGATGGCCGAATATGCTTATATCACGAAGATGGCCGAAGATGTTTATATCACGAAGATGGCCGAAGATGCTTATATCACGAAGATGGCCGAAGATGCTTATATCACGAAGATGGCCGAAGATGTTTATATCACGAAGATGGCCGAAGATACTTCAATGGACCAATCAAATTCCTTGGAGGTTTCAAGTTCGATCTTCGGCCATCTTCGGTTGAGATAAAAAAAATTGTTACCCTCTTTTCTTAGAATGTTTCTTCATGAGAAAAAATAACAATTTGAGTTCAAGTTGAGAAATTTAATTATACATATTTAATCATCATTAAGAGTGAAAGGAGTACAGCCGGGGAGTACAGTTTAATACATTTACTAAAATCGGCTGAGCTCTAATCTCAAATAGCCAGAGGAAATAAAGAAATTACGATTTTCGACATTTTGTAAATTGTTCGCTTATTTTATGTGCACATTAGTATGCAATTTAGAATTTAAAGCGATTGCAATTTTCTCATTCTACAGACGTCTTCAAGTGGGAATCACTCAGAATGACACAGGATTTTTCACCCCCAGTTAATACCCTTCTTGAAATACTTATGATTTAGAGACTGTGATGAGAAGTAGAGCTCTTAACACAATTGCCGTTATCCGAAAACTGTTAATTTATGTCACTTCTTCATTCTGTTGAGAACTTGAATAGTCAAGTTCCTATTTCACGCTAACCTCTCTCTTTTACAATTTTTAGAAGTTGATACTGCATCTTTTAGAAAGATAACTCGACTCTGACAGTAGCCTACACGCAGACTCTAGTTACAAGCATTGTTTTCTAGTTATGAAGATGAAGCTCACTTTTAAGAAGCGAAGTCAAACGAATGTAAAGTGTATTCTGACACTCGGAATATGAAGAACTAATAAACATTCATTAAAATATTTCTACATTACACTTATCACATTTTAAATAAAAGCTTCATCTCAACTATTACTTGTTTCTGAGCTCAAAGTAAATATCTTTCATTTCCTTTTTAAATACTTTATTAGGAGGCTCTTCTTCACCTAATTCGAAAATATCATTCGTACCTGTTCTCCGGGTAATTTTCAAAAATGATATCTAATGATATCTTATGGCCTAGATAGCTGAATATCATTTTTTAAACTTGATATACAGGAGATGATTTCAAAAATTAGCAGGATTCTATTAAAACACCGCTATACGTATCTATCAAAATACTCCGTCTAGGATATCCCCGTTCAGGAGTCGAACTACAAGCCCTTGTGACACAAGTGTGCTGTATAGATACCTGTTTAAATGTATAAAACAACTTTTATTATTTGATTTTACTCTTACAAATAATTGATTTTCAAAGATAATTGCTTATCTTAGTTTACATCATTATTTTGCAGTGATGTTATTTCAGGCCTCGATTTTGCCTTTTGAAATATGTTTATGTCCCGGTTTATGTCTGTATTTTGATAATGTTATGCATGTCAGAATACATGATGGAGAACTATATTGCGCCTGAAAGTAGAGGTATTAGAACATATTGTTACGGAACATTGCAAGAAAATCTCACTCCAATAGGAAACCGATTGAAAGTAAGTTAATGTACATAGAAAGCTTCAATTGCGTATGCGTATAAAGTTCTGAGAACTTATTACAGAAGATTGCAAGTGAATGTGATACGTTCGGAGCAATAAAACTCAAAAAGTTAAGTGACCACTTAGAGCTTAGTAAAATAGAACTTATCGTTATATAATAAAATAACATATCCGATTCTGTCTAGCCTTGTATTGTTACAATGCAAAGATAAGAGGCATATTAAACTTATATTTTCAAACTTGATTAACTAAGCAGGACTCATAAGGGGCCCTTAAGCTTCTGGGTCTGTCTTTATAATTAGTTTATACTGTCAGAAGTTCTTAATTCCGTATGACTTAACCAACAAATAAACAGTGACCATTCACCATGAAAAGTCAATGCATGCTCGCTAAGAAAAGTAATGGACTCACAAAACCTCCCTGTTGTTGTCCAACATAATTTACTTAGTAACTCAAAAAGCCACATGTAATCATATTATAAAGTCTAGTAGTGTTCCTAATCCCTAAAAGCAATGGGTTCAATGAAAGGTCCTTGAGTAAAACAAACGGGATTTGATAGTTGAACATTACCAAACTGAGTCAAATGCAGCCAGATCGTCTCGATGCATATGCCTTTAAATTGTATAAAATTGTATTATCCGACCAGAACCAATTGGATTTAGGCCATAAGAATATAGTAGTCAAGCCTGTATGTAAAAACCGAAAAGATGCACATCAGATGTTATGTATACAGATGTATTATTACGTTTACAAATATTATAAAACTAAAGGTCAAAATTATTGTTATAGCGAAGACAAAGTAGTTTTAGTATGGGGAATTATCAATGTCGGAAGTCACAATTTGCAGATCTACTTGACATATAATTCCGTATAAATCCAAATAGTAATCCACTTTGGACAATTAAACGTCATTGAATTCTGACTTTTATATTCAATATTATAATATTTGATTGTAGATTTTATTTTCATTTCACGAGAAATTTCTGCAAAAACATTCCAGATATGAAATTGTCTAGACAAAACAACGAAGATCAACATTTGTAACCAATTTATAAAAATTATATAAAGTTTTTTTTTCATTAAGTATCAACTTTGGCATAGTGCATATTATATTCTTGTTTCTCTGAGCAAAAACGTACAAAAGTTTAATTTCATATCATGATTAATCGCAATTGATTCAAAAACATGAATGTAACAACATATCCTCCCGACAGTGAACATTTTATAACGTTCCGAAATCGTTGTCTAAAACAATTCGAAATCTTTCCGCGGCCGGTCGTGTGTTCTATATTTAAACAACATTTAGAAAAGGACTAAAGTTCATTAAAACACTAATAACAATTATGCCACGTGCTTTAATGATAATCCCCTTAAATCTTCCGTCAACTAATTAACAATCAAATGATCTCTTTCTATGAACAAGGCATCATTTGTCGCTCATCACTCTTTACACTTGACTTCATATGATAAGGAAAAATGATGATAGAAATTTTCCACTGCAACGATATAGCAGATGTCTAAATATTATAAGGGGTACATCATTATGAAATGAAGAATACAGCAAACCCTAGAACCGTGCATCTTTTAATCAGATGAAATAGCTTTCTTTAAACATATTTGATGCTGTAAGTTGCCATTATATGATTTTTTTTCTTAAAAAACAGGTTTGTCTTCTTTCTCCCATTACTGATTATAAGATCGATAAACAATACAAATACATATCGATGATGGATAAATTGCAGAGAAACATCGTATACACTTTCTGAAATCATAAGCTTGCATTATAAATATATTATTTCACTCCATCAATTGCAAATATAATCCAGCATGTGAAGAACAAGTTCAATTTAGTATTTTGGTAATTTTTTGTCTCTCCGGGAGCATCGTTCCGTTTGAGGAAACACATCAATTAGTTTTTCTCGTTATAAATCCGACAATCTTCCAACCGTGACGAAGATATGAATCGATAGATGACTCAATTTTCTACAGGGACGAATAGGACAGTACATCAGTATGGTGTAATTTGAGAGTCCGAAACTCGCAAAATGAAATGCGTCACCAAGGAAGATAAAATATTTGCGCATTACCTTATGATAAAAAACAACTACATGTAACTCGCAAACAGCACAATTTGGGACACGTCTTCGCCACCACACTTACATATGTAAAAAGACTAATATACATGTATATAAGGCCATTCATTACGTTTACATAAAATCAAGACATTTAGTAATCGCTATACTATTATTTTCATTCATTCAAATTTCCATTCAATTCAGCAGAAAAAATTATTATATTAATAAACCTATTGAATCGACTTTTTGGACAATAATGTGTTATAAATCCTTAATTAATTTAAATTAAAAAAGAAAATTAAAATTACCTAAATATTTTACTTGCTTTCGTATGAAAAGGTGTCTCAAGGCAAGTGCCTTGTTTGCATATCACATTTCTATTAGTGCTCGACAGGTATTCACGTTTGATAGACATACACCGAATGATCGTTTTGTTAAGATATCCCTGGTATACACAAATCATAAAGACATAGATAATTTGAGGTCAGAGGTCTGTTTTAGAAGAGTGCCTCCTCAAACAAATTATTCTATCGCTGCGGTGGGGGCAAAATGAAATTGATTAAGAAGTTCTAGAATGGAACGATCTATTCAACGAAGGTCTTTCAGCGATATAAAATGTCCTAAAAATATTATTAATGAAAAGTGGCTATAAAACTCAGTAATATATTTATTTTAGTAATTTTCACGATTTGATTGCGTTTTTATGTAGAGAAAAAACTCTAGATAAAACATATTTATTTTTTATTCCATACCTTCTTCCCAATTTTATAACCTTATATCAAACATGAGTTTGACATTTCGCAAGAACCCCCCCCCCCCCCCCCCCCCGACAAATGAGATTTATCCCTCCCGAGTTGTAACATCTAATGATAATGACATCATTGAAAGTCAAAATATTGCATATCAAGGACGCAAGGCCAAAGCAGAAGAGACATACGTACCGAATGATATCGCGGGATCAATATATTAGTTATTTCTAAAAGTATGAATTAAACCTTAAAAGTACTTTAACTGTTTGGATTGGTAACCGCTGCTTTAAACGTTTGTTCGCTTATTGTTAAACACACCAAAATATAAAATTCGGAAGAGGCGTTAAGCAAATCTAATGATTTAAATTTGATATATAATTTTATAAATTTTAAATTGCACGTATAATTTTTGTATATTTTAAATTGCATGTGTAAATTTCAGCTTTTCGCTATCAACGGATTCATCGGTCAGACATATGTTTAACATGTATATAATAGTTAGATTACGTTTTTGATAAAACGTCAACTTCTGTCAATCAGGTATTTTTGAAATATGTTTTTAAGAAGGCTAGACGAAATTAAACGATAACATACTGTCTGGAGTATGGATATGGAGTACTCGGAGCTTTATCTTACAACTGGAAATCGAGGTACGACTTAAGATACTACATATCATTCATCATGCATGGTGTTTTAACTACATTTGCGTAGATTTATATATTAATAATATTATTTGTTCCTATTTGTAGACAGAAAACTGATTTGCAGATTTGAGTAGTTTTATATTTATATGAAAAAATATATCGATTTTTATTTGTGATGTCATCACTTTGTGTGCACGTTTATGTACTTTATATTGGTTAAACCACGGGTTTTCAACATACCTTTAATGCAGTACATGTTGTTTCTGCTAAGACGACACATAATTCTTTAATTGCAACATCATCATACAGAAATTTCAAATCTATATTAACAAAAAACAAAATCTGCTGTTATCAAAGTTCGTGTCTGAAACATAGAATGCCACAAGACCAGACACAGTAGCTGATGCTATGGGCCATTTCGAAACAATACGCAGACCTCATATAGTGCACAGACACCAGAAGTTAAGGCTCGTTAAAAGATAATTAAAACATGATTACCAGAATTTGTACTTGCAGCCATGCGCCTTAGAATAACATTGTAACCCTATACTCTGTAATGTACCCTCAGGAATGCCCAGTCTTGGAGCATCCCTCCGATCGATTTTCACAGAGCGTGAAATTAAAGTACATATGATGAAAACAATAGGCACTGTGCGTTCCAATATACTCGAGCTTGTTAATACAGACGGGTTCAAACTATAAGTAATGGAGCATTTTAAAAAATCCGCACATGAAATGACAATACTGCCAACAGGGATATCTATTGACTCAATTCCCGAACACCAACACAACCCCAAAGATCCAAATCTCAGAGGCGTACTACATATTTATTACTCTGAACACAGAGTCCAAAAACTCATCAGGATCCTTTCAAAAACCGATCGAACTCAAAGGAACCAATATACACCCAGGAACTGGAAGCCCTGGAATTTGCGAAAAATATAAAAGCATTTTTTTCTTCTGATGCACACATTACTAATATAACTTGAAAATAGCTGCATTTTCGCTATCTGAAAGGTTACAAATCACAAGGAAATATTGAGAAAAATTTCACTTTGTACAAACCAACGGCCCGGGCATCCTAAATAAAGCTCAATGGCACGCTTATGGTTTCAATCATGCGCGATATTTTGGAGTCAGAAAGAACCCGAGCCCATAATCCGCATCAACATTAACTTATCAAAGCATTTTGGTGATCAGAAAGAACGTTTCAATGTTGAACTTGCTGGTCTTTGGCTCCGTGGAAATCAGCTTTCAAAACACTATTACCGCATATATCAATTATGATGGGGTAGTATTTAGTTATCTCAGGCTATCATATATACACCCCTTCCATACAACCAGAAGTGCCCCTTTCCCATCACTTATAAAAGTCTGTTTATATTTGGCGATTTAAATCAATCCCTCAAAGTCATACATTTCAGAACTGCGATTAAAAGACCGAGATTAAGATTCAAACATCTACAGGTTTTAATATGCTATAAAATGAAAACTTTTGTTTCCAAATTAATGAAGGGGGTGTACTTTTACTCTTGATATCAGTTGAAGTTAGCTTCGTGCACAATTTCGGATCGTAGACGACACAAATGATGAATAGAATTATGTAGGCGACAGTGATTCTCCGACCACTTTGCAGGGTGTTGAAAAATCGTGAAACAGACTCGCATAGTGTTGCTCAAACTTAAGCTGACCTCATAATTACAATGTGGACACGAAGTCGCGCTTTTTCAGTTCTGGCGCGGGAGTCTGCAATCATAGTAAGCCTGTTTTAAATCATCACCGAATTCCAGTCAAATATATATAGAACGCTATTTGCTGAATTCGAAGTCAGATTTGGGATAATTCCCGTTTTCCATCCATTTAATTTTGCCATTGCCTAAAATAAAATAAAAACAGTCAAGTTATTTTCTTCATCCTAGATGTTTCCAAGCATAAATTATGGAGAAATCTAAAATAAATCTAGGATAGCAGAATTGCTCGTGGAGGTATTTATTAACAAAACAAATAAAGGCGCAATCAATAGTTAAATACAAATTAATTTCAAATGATACAAATTATATATCAATGCGAAATAATAATACATCAACAACGTCGCGTGCCTGCCACATGTTTGGTTCGTTCATAGCTCCCCCTAAACTAATAATTACTTCAATAGACCGATTGTCATTTTTACAATTACAGTAATTCCGCAAGACATTTATCATTAATTTGACATAACTCAAAACTAGCTAGGTGGTAGGTAGAGCTTATCCCCTAGTTATAATCTTATACAAACAGCTGAAGTCATTTTGCGTTTAGTTTGGCAATTGTAAATATAATCAGTGGCTACTTTTTCGACTTTTTTCGGAAAAATCGAACAAGTCAAATTTCCACACATTTTGCTGCATACATTTTATTTCAGTTGATTAAAGAAAACGCCTTCATTACACTAATTATTAACAGTTGCAAAAATTTTAGGGAAATTAATAACACAAAAAATCAAATAATTACATTAATAGGAAACCTAAAAACAAGACTTGTCAATCAAAAATCATTTTTTCTATTGTTATGTATATACATTCAATTAAAAAATACAGGCTTCCATTGTGTCCCACCCCTACCCATCTATGACATTTCTTATCGCAATTCTGGAACATTTCTTCTATTATATACCCCCAAAAGTCATACGATGCAATTTCGGCTAATCTTGGTGTGGTACTTTTCTATTATACTTGTGGCGACCAAATAAATCGTCAATTACGACATTGAGCATGTAAACTACTAATTACGACATTCAATCATGGTGATTGTTGACCTAAGAGGAAATACGAATATCTTCACGGGGTGTATTTTATAAATACCATAATTTTGCGGACATACTGGTGCGCTCAAGTGCCAAAAATGATTTTACTGGCAAGAGTCAATCTATTGATAAATCATGTAGCAATCGGGTAAAGTGGTCTGACAACTGTAAACCAGGAGCTTCGAATTTATAGACTCTTATGTATTTTGACAAATTTTAGTGGAATTATCCTCACAATGTGCGATATTATCTGACATCATTTGTCCATCATTTGTGACATTTTGCTTTCAGGAATACACAGTGCCTCATTCAGACATTGTTATTCTACATGACTGCAATAAGGGTACAGTTTATATGGTCGCATACTCCCATATTCAGCTTCTCAAACCACGGGCAGTGAAGCGACTAACTTTCACAAAACACTATTTTCATACACTGCTTCAATTATTTTTTACTGAAAATCATATCTAAATCTTCATCAGTAAAAAGTCACGCACAGAGTTTTCTCATGATGATATAAATGATGGACTTAGCAAAGACGGAAAGGAGGCGGGGCTTTGCAGTTGCCAATCAACATCGATTCTGGCGAATTTCCCATTAGATTTCCCAAGCGGCTCCTGTGACTTATGCTCTGTTGCAGTAACGAGCATTCTGATTGGTTGGAAAGGGATATTTTCTGCATTATGAATCTGACTTCTGTTTTGCGGTGTATCTGGTAAATACGGCACCAGCTTAGGTTAAAATCAAACAGAAATATAGTCTGAGTCGATATGGAAAGTTAGTTACCGGGCAAGAGTGGCTAGATATCAATCCTTCATGATTATTTGAAAGACGAATGGTAAGCCATCAAGAGTTGCCTAAACAAGAAGAACGTACGCAGAAGAGAAATTCAATTCACAAAATTAAACATCATCTGAAGGACTTCCTTAGGAAACATTAATTATCGACAATTAGAAAATCAATTAGAAAAAAGTTCAGCTTCGAAGAACTTTAATTGGTTATTAAAGTTCAATTGATATGTCAGAAGAAGACTTGTAACTTGTGAAATCTGAGATGTTTTGAATGTCAAAACAGAGGGGCATCAACAAAGTGTATAGCCTGAGACAACCCGTGTCAAATATACACCATTTATAATACATACACAGCCAATTTATCGTACGAGTTTATCTTCCAGAGGAACCTTGTGAACTTCAAGTTGAGACGTCCAGGGGACTTATCTAAAATAAAGAAATCTGAGACTTTTCAAGCACGAAACGCAACAGGACTTAACTACTATTTTACTAAGAGGTAATTACAACGCTTGTAACAACAGAACATCGTTATCCTGCTATTTAAGAAATCCTGTAAAAAATCGAGGAGACACAAATCTACTCGACTCCAAAACCATAGGGTTAGAATTGAAAAATTCCGACTAGTTAAAGCACAGCTGTTTGAAATTTGCCAAGATTTTCCACCCAGTGGAAGCTATTATTGCCAGATTTCAAGAGCGTTCAGAAACACTTCCTTTGTTTATTTACATTTAACAACATATAGGCTACAATTCTACCCAGCTTGACTTGATAAGCCAGAAGACCAAAACATTGAAATCAAATAGCTCTACTTGATCTTAACTAGAAACATTTTGAGTTAAGATTTGCCACTGTACTACCAGATAACTTAAACGGCAGACTTATAGAGATCAACCACTTGGTAAAGCTTGATATAATCTGGAGTAAAAGACAAAATATTTGGAGTCACAAAACACTTGAAAATTGAACACAAAACCCGGGACAAAACCAGATATTAATCATCGTATGGGACACTCTATCCAGAGTCTGGCTCATAACTTATAGTTATTTCTGGAGGTTTTTTGAATGAAATACGATCTGTGAGGGATTAATTGGCGAGGATTTATGGACGCTAAGGTGGGGACAAACTTGTCATTGGAACCGTTGTTACTGACAGACGCATGTGGCGTATTCGCCGCACATTCCACTACTGTTGTAACACACATAGAAACATTGTTTTCATCTGAGAACTTTGACCTTCGTGGACATTAGTACATTACTCATTTGTTCTCGAGCAAGAAATTGGATAAAAATTATCACAAGAGACTCACTTTGTGAAAATATTCTGTCGCTAATTTTTCAGAACTTTCAAAAACATCAAGATAACGTCAGAAGTCCAGCCATAGTAATTGCCACTTAGATCGCTACAAGTGAAACAAGCAGCGACTCGAGAATACAGTTACAGACATTTGACACTAGTTTCCAACAATACATAAGTAAAACAGAGGCTTGGAGAAACTGGGGAGAACTGAGCGGAGTCACCGAAATATTCATTTTATTTACATTGATGCCGACCATCTTGTTCCAGTATGGTGTATACTAATGGTATAAGCCCTGACAGTCCCGACAACTCTACAACAGATATGCTGGCTGCCCAGTCCAAGCTCCTTTTCCAGTTGAACAAGTATTACAATGAGAGGGTGCACGCCCGTAAATCTGCCACTTCCAAACAGGTGGGTAACAATGATCTTCTCTTTGACCCTCCTGCATAACTAGAGCTGCAAAAATTGCTCCATTTTGAGAAATTATTTTCTAATTTGCCCAAATCATTTTAATCATCGTTTTTTAAAATGGATGTGAGGAGTCCAACTGAGCCTAGCACGTTGTATATCATTGTGGTAAATAAATGTATATGTATCTTTTTATTCCACCATAAATATGACATCATTAAAGCCATATTTGAAAATCTCAGAATGTGCTGTTTTGATTTATTCAATATTTGGACTTTTCAATGAAGATCATTCTTCGGCAGTTGATTTTTCTTATTTTGAATTTCAAAATTCGGATAGTCCTACTTGACATTTCTAGGGGTCTTCTTTATAACATAGAATAATATCTCTCAATAAAATAAAGATATTAGGATTCTTAATACATTTGGAAAATTACTAAATACAAAACTTTTAATTCTTATAGATAAATTCGGATTTATAATTATGATGAACTAGCTCCCTGCAGAGTTTGCAAAGACAGTCCAACGAATAAAATTAGATTAAAAATGATGCTTTAATAATGATTTAAAAATCAATTCCAAAGAATATATATTTGGAAACAATTTACAATATTATCACCAGTTTGGTTTACGGACTGCCAAATAACTAAAAAGGATTGCAAAAAAGATATCTATGTTCAGTTTGAAACATGTTGCGTTTTAAATGAATTCAATTCATATTTGTACGTTTCTTCATTGTAATATATTTTAGTAGTGCAAAATAAGCTGGAAATAAAATTTTGCTTTTTTAATTTACGTTTTTGTTGGTCTTCTCCACATAGCGTTTTACCTGATAACTTAGCATCTCTGGTGTATCCTATTACCACCGCTGGAGCCTTGGGAACGACTTGATCGACTCCGCGATAACACCCCTGTAAACAAAATCCCATGGGGTCAAATCTAAAAAACGAAAAATACTTATTAATTAAAGCGATTAACTAAAAATAAATGGGGATTCACGTAAGTGGTAAAATTTAAAGTATAATGCACGAATATCTGATGTATACAAAGTTTAGAATAGATCAAAACTGGAATGGATAATTTCAGGATCATGTTTTGTTTACAGGAGGTTTCAGCGAAAACATGCAATGCGAATATTTCATGACTGAGTATTTTAGAGAGTGGTATTTTCAAAGCGCATGTTTTACTTAAATTCCCAATAAACATAACTCCTTTAATAAAGCGAAGAATGAAAAGGTCTTTTACAGTTATAATTGCCATGAGAAAATTTCCATTTTCAATTGCTTAGAAATATCGTTACAATATCTAAACAATTTGAAAATAAGATACATGCGTGATCAAAAATAACTCATGACTTAATGTTATTTCTTATTTTATAAAAGACATATTGGTATGTTAAAATGCATAGGTAATAGGTATATAATTAACGCATTCCTTGTTGCATTTTATTTGACACTATTTATCCTTACAATTTCTAAAATGGTTTCTGCTCGGACGTAAAATATATTTTCTTAAACTATAGTTTCTTGAATGATCAAAGAAAAAACTGATAAAGCTTATATTCTTTGAATTATCCTAACTGTCCTATGTATGCCTATAATGTACCTTTATAATATACCTATATGATATGCCTATAATGTACCTATATAATATACATGATATGCCTATACAATATGCCTATAATGTACCAATATAATATACCTATATGATATGCCTTTAAAATATGCCTATAATGCACCTATATAATAAACTTATTATATTCCAATATAAGATGTCTATAATTTGCCAATATAATAAACCTATAATATGCCTATATAATAGTTATGCCTATGACGTACCTTTATGATATATCTAAACACTATTTGAATATATGCTTCGGCGTAGGCCCTGTATCTGTTTGTATGATGTATTATGAAATAAAGGAAATATAAAAAATTTAAAAAAATTTGAATATCATCCAATGTTCATCAGGTATTGCAAAAGCATCTGAATTTTCCATTTACCAGCATTGTTGCTTAAGAATCGGACTCCTCCTTAAATTATCCAAATTTGAAATGGCATTTATTTTTCAATTTTAAACATGTTGATCTTCTTTAGTTGTTTATTTCAATTTAAATTCAGCTGTAATTATTTTGACCTCTGATCCCTCAAATGAAAATACCAGAGATGCAGCTCGAGCAATTTTGAATAGCATATCGTATGATATATATCATTCTAATTTACTAATATCCATCTTGAATCTGCTACCTAAAGGGATATGATAAAGGTTGTATATATATATTTTTGGAGCTAAAATAAATGGAGAACACGAACATATAATATATACATAACATATATTTATTACGTCATAATGCGATTTCACGTAGTTATCTGAAGATTTACGTTTTATTTATTTTCTTTAATAATTTAATTTTTTTTATATATATATCTAGAGGCTGTATATCCCACATGGTCGAACATGGCCATGGCTTATCTTTTAATGCTATATCATAATAAAACCTAAAACTCAAAGTTTCAACATATGTAATTTTGAACACTTTTAATATGGTATCACTTTGACTAGGAGTATTTAGTCGTGAGATTCTGAGATCTCACGTAATTTGTTGTGTTATCGTGATAACACAACAAATATGAAGAATAACTAGATAAGAATATTCAGAGGGGTACCTTGATAAATAGTGGAATCTGTAATTTGGTAACATTTTAAATATCATTGATTAATCTTCCTGAATAATGACTATAATGGCATTGATTTTTTGTAGAACTATCCTGAGAGTTAGATAACGGTTATTCAAAGCTTGCATTGGTGCATTTGTTTACAATTTTGATTACTGTACATATTTGAATACCTTCAAGTTTCGAGATATGATACAGTTTGCTTGATTGTTAGAAAAAATTAAAAAGAAAATGTAATGAATTATTTGAAGTTCCCTCGAAGCTTCTACTTCTAGGATATGTACAAACGTTATATAGTGTCGACCACTGGATGCGTTAGAATACCCAAGGATGTGTTTGGATGGTGAATTCCGAATATGATTAAAGTGAATATAATCAATGGATTATTTATATAATTTAGAAAATCAGAAACTCAAAAACAGAAAGTCAATTCATTGGCTTGATGGCCTTCTTATTGTAACTGCATTATATCTCAAATCACGATTGTTATAAAAATAATTCTAAACTTTCGCTTTTATGGTTCCAGGTTCGAGAGGTGTGCAAGGTGGTTCAAGATGTCCTAAAAGAAGTTGAGGTCCAAGAACCAAGATTCATAAGCTCACTAACAGAAGCTAACAATCGCTACGAAGGCCTCGAGGTTATTTCACCAACAGAATTTGAAGTCGTATTATATCTTAACCAGATGGGCGTATTTAATTTCGTGGATGATGGTGCAGTTCCCGGATGTGCAGTTCTGAAACTTTCCGACGGTCGCAAACGCTCTATGTCACTATGGGTAGAGTTCATCACCGCTTCCGGTTATCTCTCCGCTAGGAAAATAAGGTCGCGGTTTCAGACTCTCGTAGCCCAAGCGGTTGATAAATGTAGCTATAGGGACATGGTTAAAATGGTTGCAGATACTACCGAGGTTAAAATACGAATTAGAGAACGTTATGTTGTTAATATAACTACCGCGTTCAGGTGCGGAGGGATATGGCCCCGGAGTGGAGCACACTGGCCAATCCCCCATGTCCCTTGGCCAAACCCAAATTTGGTTGCAGAGGTGAAAACGGAAGGGTTTGATTTACTCTCCAAGGAGAGCACGTACATGAAGGACAAACAGTCAGCTGCAGAGGGGGATTCCTGGGTGATATCCTTCCTCGCGGCAGAAAATATGCTTCTGCAAGGGGGATGCAGACGAAAGTGTCTCAGCATTTTGAAAACGCTGAGGGACCGACATCTAGATGTCGCCAGTCAACCAATCACAAACTACGTCATGAAAACACTGTTGCTCTATGAATGCGAGAAACACCCACGGGAGGTAGAATGGGACGAAATGTGCATGGGGGACAGGATAAATGGAATTCTCCTTCAATTGATATCTTGTTTACAGAACAGACGTTGCCCACATTACTTTCTACCTAATCTAGACCTTTTCAAAGGCAAATCTAACAGTTCGATGGACAGTGCTTCTAAACAGGCGTGGAGAATCCTACGCGAACTTTTAACAAACTCTAGAAGTTTGGAAAAGTTATAATCTAAACTATAAACACTGTCTAAATTCCAAAAGTGACCAAACTGATTTTTTTATAATGGCTTATAAGTTATACTGGGATCGTTAAGATTCAGGTAAGAGACCATTTCCATGTTATAAGTATACATGTATTAGTATTATCATAATTTCAAGGTTTCATTATGCTGTACTGTTCAACTTCATCGTTATAAAATAATTCCGAATACTTTTAATTGTTTCTTTTCTGAAAAGTCGTATCATTGCAATTTAGAAAAGAACATCACAATTTGCATCATGGCAATGATCAGATATTTATTGCTTCTTGACAGTTATCACAAACAACATGTGTATCACAAACATTGTAAATCACAATGTGAATCACAACCATCATTTGTTAAATATTGTGGTCGTGTGTTTGTGATATTTATCACAAACCAGAATGAATGTCAGAAACACTCAGCTTTGCATCAATGACGTTTTACATTAATATATTGCACATATAAAAGTATTTCATGTTGATCTGTGGAGTAAAAATATAAGTGGAGTATTTAAGGAATAAATAATGATAGGCCATTCAATATGGTGAAATTCAGCACGAGTTGGACAGAATGTTGTACAAAGCACGAACCGAAGGTGAGTGCATTTGTACTAACATTCTGTCCAACGAGTGCTGAATTTCACCATATTGAATGGCCTATCATTATTTATTCCGATTCAAACATAAAAATTAGTAAAAGCCGTGTCTGTGGAACGGGCATGAAGGAAGAATACGCATGCTGTCAAGATTCTGAAGTCGGCCGGAAAAATTTTAGAATTTGTTTGGGCTGTTCTATTTTACTCCCCGTTTTAGATTTTATACGGTGTATGCAAACAGTAGTTAAATAGTTACAGTAGTTACGGAGGGAGTAAAAAAGAACAGCTATCCCCGGACAGAGCCCCAGATGTGCAGCTGAGATGTGACGTCACTCAAAACAATGCAAATTGCAGATTGAATAGAGCATGGTCGTGCATCTATGGAGAATTAGAGAACGTTCTATATTGGCTATGCTGCATTCTGATTGGTTGAGAAATTCGAATAGAGCACGGTCATGTTTGAATATGTAATACATTATTAATTATAGGTATGCCATATTAAAGTGACGGTGAAGCCATACTCTCGTGTATATTAGATGTACATGTATCTATTTAATAGTATTTATTTGTATATAATTTGAGCATCGATAGATAAAAATAAAATAAACAAAATTACAAAAATATATTCTTTTTAAGTGGGGTATACTAGATGGTATGATCGAAAATGTAATGGAAGGATTTGTCTAAAGTTTGTAAGATATTCATGAAGTAAGATACAAAAACATATTTCTTTGATGACTTCATCGAATAATTGGAGAACTGGTGGTTAAACGCTCAGACTGTTGTTTGTTGCAAATTGCAGCTTTTTCTCAGAATTCTGTATGGGGCCAAACATTGTTTCTGTCGAAAACATATTGTTCTCATTTTCGTTCACTATCGCGAATAGTTAAACCATCACCAGAAAGTTTAATAAGCTTAAAGGGTCTGTTTATCTGGATGTATTCAACAGATCTTCCTTGCTTAACCCGAACCTTATGTCAAAGTACAACTCCCATCTTTCCAAATCTATCATTGATGGGTTTATAATGTAAAAGTATAGGTCTGAACCGGGATACACAAGCTTGCTTAGTTTCCATAAGTTTCAAACAAAAATAGACAATTTGAGGGATTATTTATTGTGAATGCAATCATTTTGATGGAAGACGCGCTCTAAACATGTGGCAGTCTTAACGTTACTTGTAACAACTGAAATTCATTATAAATATTTATTAACAGTCGTGACATTAAAGTACACCAGGTTTTACTTTGCGAAAGGATGGAAGCCATTTTTCTATTGTTTTGAATATATCATCAATGCCAAGTTCTAGCGTATTTTGACAAAATATAAAATACCAAATACAATTAAATCTAATTATAAAAATGTATATCAAATAATTTCTCAAACAATATTAATGGAACTGAGATTTTAACAGTCATTTATACTCACTTGTCATGCCATATGGAACACATATTACGGTAACTTTGGTTATTTTAAGACAATGGTGGATTTGGTGCCCCCGAACTTTTTGAGAGGGGCGTATTTTCATTCTGAATGAAAAAACAGTTGACATTTCAATTAAGAATTTGCACAAGACGAAACAAAAGCACGTGTGTAAATATTTCCACAGTCATTTTTATCAATACTTATTTTCAGAGTCAGATGAAACAGTTGCAATAATAAAAGTAAACATACAAAGTATGTGGCATCCACATTCTCGTTTCAGTTCTATGGTACATTTTTTGCAGAGCTTAATAGGGCACAAGGGGAGGAGGTAAATCATATATCTAGTGCAAAATAACATTGTTACGACTACATCTTTAGCGTTTATAAATAGTCCCAAGCAAGTATAAAATACGAGGGGTGATCAATAAGTAATGGACGCTTTTTTACACAGATACTTTTTATTGACCAATCCCTTTGATCTTCCTACCAGTGATACATCATTCAATTATCCATCAATTCTGAAGATTTGAAGACAAAATATATAATACATGTTGATATATCCTCATTTCCATGAAGAAGGTACAGGTACCCCGGGACCGACATTTACGTCACATATTCCGTTTTTAGCCAGTTTGGTAAATTTGAGTTAGATTTGAACTTTTTATATGCAACAAGTGTTGTATTGTTTGAAATTTTTGCTGACTGGTAGCACATAAACAGAAAGTATTGTAATATCAGAGTGTTGTATGGAAGGGGTTTGCAGGTCAATTTGAGAAAGCATTGTGGAAGAAAGGGGTGGTGAGAGAAGGGAACACCCTACTCCATATGGACAATGCACCTGCCCACAGATCTCAAAATGTTCAGAAAATAATATCCCTGGACCTCAAAATTGAGCCCTTGGCCAATGCACTGTATTGTCCACATCTGCTCACATGTGACTTGTTTATTTCTATACTACTTATTTCTATCGAGAAAGGACGCAGGTTTATTAACATTGATTAAAGAAAACAACCCGTGCAACTGCATCTTGCTACCATGTCAGAGAATGGATTCAGCCTTGTCTCACAATCTTGAGTTAAGAGGATGAGGAATTGTGTACATGTAGCACTTGATGGAACCTATTTAGAGGGCCCTGTGGAATGAATGTGGCATGAATACCACAAAGTGATGATAAAATATTCAAAATCAACTATGGCATAACAAAATGGGGTAATTCATGTCCATAATGGTTTGTTTTATTCAGCCTGCATTCAACTGCATTGCATGTTAAACAAGCTACAATAGCTTCAGAATATGTGATGTAAATGTCGGTCCCGGGGTACCTGTACCTCCTTCACGGAAATGAGGATATATCAAAATGTATTATATATTTTGTCTTCAAATCTTCAGAGTTGATAGATAATTGAATGATGTATCACTGGTAAGAAAATCGAAGGGATTGGTCTATAAAAAGCATCTGTGTAAAAAAGCGTCCATTACTTATTGATCACCCCTCGTAGGTATGCACATTTTCTCTTTCCGCCATTGATTTCATGTTAATAGTATAATATAATCGCTTGATGGGCAAATATGGAGATGCATTTCGGAAGTCAATACTCATAATTATTTTCTAATTAATTATCTCCACTATGTATAAATTTATGGGAATGCCAATGATCAATAAATAGTATTAGTATCATCAGCATTGCCCCTACATGTACATCTGGTTTTATCTAATTGATATCACGTGTTCCTAAGTAGGTTTGCGGTCGTTCTAAATAGTGTTGTGATACCCTCAATATTGCACTACTTACTTGGACAGAGATGACGTTCATATGGATTGGCTACGGGTGAAACTGCTGCGTAAAAATATAATATTTAGAATATTTTGGAAAATATTGTTTTTCTCACAAATAAAAAATAGTATTTTTACTAAGAAAAAATACAATATTTACGCTGCAGATACCATTTACCCCAAAAACTTGTTATATGTAATGCTTTGATTGAACCTCGACTAAACTGTCTTCACACAAATTGTACGTTTTATTGTTATTTATTAGATACGTCATTTGAAACGTTTTTTGCATTACTCTTTACCTTCTAACTATCACAAAGTTTCACTTTTTTCAATTCCTTCGATTTTAACTAGTTTTAAGTTTTTAATATCTTGCTCTTAGCCCGTTTTATGGATTAGATTAACTTCTTTTTCTGATATTTTTTTGTGGTGCGGCCAAATCATTACAATTAACACACACCCACAAATCCCGAGACTGATTATCTAAATGGCTCCGTTTATACCACAAAAGTAACATTATTTAAGTTGCACTTTGCAGCATAAAACCTTCTTTTCCAAAATTTCAGAGTTAAAGGAATATTCCTTGCCAGACCATTTCTCTCTTGATATGGTAGCTATAATCATATATATAGTTTCCATATTTAGCAAAACATGGGAAAATGTTTTAATATGGTCAATATTGATCATTTAAAAATCTAGTGCTTATTTCCAGTGAGCTGCCATCTTTTAAGATTTCTTGCAGGAAGTGATGTCATCAACTCTCAACTTCTATAACCTTGCCCATAACAGTATAGGAAAGTAGCACAAAATCACTTCTAGACAAGTGATCATTACTTTCTGTGCAAAAATATTTTCAGGGCTTGTCAACTTAGAATAAAAGAAGAGATTTTCAGAAGGATTAAATAAGATACAAAGTTGAAAAAGAATATTTAGCTGGTTTTGTAATTCTTAATAGCTCCTCGCCTAATGCTATATGCAAAGTTGAGAGTCGATGACATCACTTCCTGTGTGAAATTTTAAAAGATGGCAGCTTACTGGAATTTAGCATCACATTTCTAAGTGATCAAATTTGACCATATCAAAACATTTTTGCTTGTTTTGCTAAACATAGCAAGCATATATATGGTTACAGCTACCATATGAGGAGAGAGATGGTTTGGCAAGGAATATTCCTTTAAAAGTCCACGCTTACGCGGCCTGACTGTTAAACAGAATTTTAAAAGGCAACTAATTCACTTACCAGCAATATGAGCAATTTTCAAGCTCTAATATTTAAAGTAAATGAGATATTGGAAAATACAACGCATGTCTTTTACAAACACAATTTATTAAGCGATATAAATGGCTTCCCATATTCTGAAGACATCTGGCAGAAATTCTATGGAATAACACGCTCTGTTTGACCCAGCATGACGTTAGTTCTTGGATTAACTCAAACGCCTCATGCGTGATATTGCATTGTCACTCCATGAACCCATGCGCTACCACAGAGTCTATACATCTGGGGTTTGCAACCACAATGATGGTTGGCGGTATATCATAGTCCGAGGATCAAGCCAATGATATTCCCGGGGATATCATCATTCTGATTTAAACTCTCTTCAAAAATATTTAACACTCTGTAAACTCACATTTTATGCATACATGTACCTTTAGAATACAGTATGATGAAACCAGTCTTCAAATCCCTCTATCAGTTTATTGAGACATACTATAAAGCACTGGACGAAAATAAATAAACGAAATGAGGATCCTCGGACTACGATACACCGCAGTCCATCACAAAGATGGCGACAGCCACTTTGTAAATATTGAAGTATACTATGATGACATCATCGTTGGTTATCTATTATCGGTAATTTCGCTGACCTTCATATTTTGGGGGCATTCTTCCAAGAATATTTTGGACTAATTGAAAATGTTCCATTGGCTTGGGCAGACGATAAGGTATACTTTTGATATTTAATTTTGCTTTTATCAAAACAATAACATTTTGATAAAATTACACAATTTCCATTATTAGCGCATCGTATTTGCAATAATACACTATTGCAATTCAAAAGCTTAACCCGACATAAAAACAGTTTTTATCACAACCTGCGTTCGCGATGGAATTTCGCGCATATTTTGCGATGCGCACCTTGAAGGTCTCGAACTCTGCCCATTATTTCCCAAATTCCCAAGAGGAGAACATCAAACAGCTCTCAAATGACAACATAATCATATTTTCTAATTAACACGTTACTTTACCATGTATTGAATATCACAAATTACATTCAAATAATTCCAGAATGATATCCCGGGAAGAAAGTGATTACCAGTGAAATGTATCCCTCAAACCCCAGGGGAATGAGAAATCTGGCCACTAGCGTTACAATATGACAGAGCGTATATTAGCTCTGATTATAATGAAATAAAAAACATAATTGAAATAAAGGAAAATAAAAATTACATCAACAATTTGAAAAATACGCTACACATACATTGTACAAGTATAACATTTTTAAATCCTTAAAACAGACGAGAATGTCAAAATCTCCAAATTATATTTGAATATATATTTTTAAATCGATAATGATTAGATTATTAAATTGACAGGGCTATGCATTTAACCATTCTGGTGCTTGTCACGTTTATTTTATTTGGCAAAGTGCACAATCATGCATTATGTGCGTTTCTACTGTCATGCCATTCACAAATGCCTCAATATGCTGTAATTCACAGATCATTGAAACATATCATGCATCATTTGCGGACATGGAAACTAAGAAGAGGGTGGTCTGAACATTTTGAACCCCAAATCTCAAAAGTTGGAACCACTTTCCTAAAAATAGCCCCAAAATTTGAAAATTAATGTCCATTAAGACCAGTTAGTTCCCAAAAGTTCATTTGGGGAGAAACAGATTTCGGACCATGCTCCATTCACAGTAGTTCAAACTTTCTGGAAGCTGATCCTTGTTTAATTAACAAGGGATGTTCAGTTCACATGGCACCAATTAAAAATTGCATCTGGCTGTCGGAGGTTTGTACACTGGTAGACGGAAGATGTAGCAGAAACCTGAGAGAGTTGATGAGATTTACAGATGGAACACTTGTCTCTGTTTTTCACTTTTGTGTTACACGTATGTTAGTTAGGCGTTTTTTGTTAACTCTACATACGGGTCATACATACGCTTAATAAATTGAAATGAACGAAAAGTGAACAATCATTTGAAGTTTTCCCGACGATAAAGAAATAATATATAGATTTCCGAGCTCTAATCTATTTGAGACGTTGCAAGATATTTAGATATCATAATAAACAGAAATATATCGGGGTGGTTGTTAAAAACTTATGATACACCGTTTTAACATTTTTAAATATCCTAGTGCAAGCAAGTGGGTTCCCTTATTTTTAAACTATATGTTGTATATTTAGTACGTCTGTGAGGGAACGTCCTTGTCATGACAAGAAAGATAATTGACTAAATACTTGACATGATCATGTTCATTTTGCATGTTTAGAAACTATTTATTTTTTATCTATAAAATACCAAGTCCCAAAGCAATTATTTCTTTGTGCGTCAGAAAAAAACTAAATACGTACATACGGCTAGAAATATGTAGAACGATTTCCTTCTTATTTAGTATATTTAGGTTCGTAGTATGCATGGAATTTGATATTTCGTAAAATACAACTGAATTTAAAGTATAATGCTGTGTATTTGTGTCACGTTTGCAACGAATGAGCGTTATTCCAATAACTCCAAATCAACTTAAAACACTCTATCAACTCTACAGAATTACTAAAAAGAATTTAAAAACAGTTCAATGGCAAATACAAATCATACGATGTGTGTAAAATTTGAAATTGAAAACCCAAAAGATATCGATCTGCATTCACTTATATCAAAGAAATGCTAAACCAACCAGAAATCGCTAAAGAAATACCAAGAAAGGGTTTGTTATCGCTGGGTCCTGAAGTCAAAAGACAATTGGAACATGGCATGACTTTATATCATGAATCGAAGCTAGACGAAAATAAGATCATTTCGCCGAAAGAAGAGCTCATCAATATTTGATTGTTTTCTTAGTTAATCATGGTATGCTGCTTTGTGAAGCGTTATCAATCCAAACACTAACTAGAGCTAAATTGAGGTCGTGGTATCCTAGCATGCGTTTTACTATAGAGACGAGCATATTAGTTAAAATACATTTTGGTTGTCTCTTTACAATGAATGTATTTTTCCTGGATGCTAATCGGGTTTCGGATTAATGAGTTTCTGAGTATTTGGTGGACCCGACTATCTATCTATTTAAGGGGTATCATTACCCTCTTACTTTTCTTCGCATCATCTTATTTCTTTTGTATTTTGTGTTTTACGAAATATTAAAAATATATTTATCAATCTTGTATCGTGTGTATTCTCTTCTCATGGTTCCGTTTCCCCGGCAAGTAGCCTTGCTTGCCCCATACTTTCATCATATTCTTCCTATTTCCCCACTAGCTCTTACTTGCACCTCACTGTTATCCTCTTGTTCATATTTACCCACTCGTCTTGCTTGCATCTTACTGTTATCCCTTGTTCCTATTTACCCACTCGTCTTGCTTTCACCATATTGTCATTCTCTTGTTCCCTTTCCACAACAGTCTTGCTTTTGCATCATATATTTTTTCGTTCTCTATTTTCTATTTCTTTACCTCACGCATCTTTCTCCTGCAAGCATCTTATTCAAACAGCTTCAATTTTCGAAACTTCCCGTAATGCACAATAAAAACCAATGGACAATTTATGAATTAATCATTCCAACTAATGAAACTGAGTCAAAACAAACTAAATGTCGATCGAACAAAACTGATCAAGGATTGATATCTTAACTACTTACAGGTATGCGTTGATGACAATAAAACATTTACACTGTACCTGTAGATCAAAGGCTAAATGATCAACGGCTCACCTGAGACTATTAATATGAATTATATTACAGGTAGAACAGGTGTCTTAATTGGAATCGATTAAGCCTGCTCATCATTATCACCCGATATTAGACATACGGCATAATAGGGTATTTAGAAAGAACAAGTTATCTTAATTTACAATGGATAGTGCCTTGGTCACATTTGCTCCGATTTGAGTATTGAGTATTTTGTTCAAAACTGAATACAATTTTGAACAAAATATCCAATCGGTCGGGCGCCGGCCGATAAATCGCATTCAAAAATAGATAACCATCAGGATAACATTACACAAGTGTCCAATACATGCAATAAAGCGTTCATTTGCACGTGGACGTACACCAAAAAACATGTATTCATTCGAAAATATGAGCTGAGATATATCAACAATCCAACAGCTTTGTGAACTTAGTGAAACGTCATTTCCTGAATGCTCATATTTGTAAAACTCAAGAGTATGATAGTTTATTGCCTAATTTTGTGGAATGTTCATTCTAATTGCAAAAATGGCTGAATATACAGTCTGGAATATACGCTACAAAGCGGTAACAGTTTACATAATCGAGCACTAATGTGTAGGACCAAGCCATAAGAAATATGGCCAAAACAAAATCAATCTCATTCTAATGCATCCATTCATGAATAGTACAATGACGTCATTTCTAAGGGCGATATAGTGAAATATTGGACCAAGGGCCGAAGGCCCAAGGTCCAATATTTCACTATATCGCTCGCAGAAATGACGTTATTAGTATTATTACCACCGTTAACGACCAGGACTGAAACAGCAAGAAAATCTTACGCATTGAACGATATCTAATTTCCCGGGGAAAATTGCCGGTCCAGAATATATTCTAGACCGGTCCATATGGACCACCACTATGACGTCACACATTTCTCAGGTCGATATAGTAAAATAAACGCCTTCTAAACTAGCACTAAAACCCCTAGAACTGGCCCGGCAAGGTGGTAATAATACAGCTTACATTCGCGAATGAAACTTTCGGCTGTCGGCTACCGAAGTCACCAACTATTTTATGATCACTAATTTAAATATGAATAGTACCTGCCATTATTCGATTCATATTTAAATGACTTGACCATGAAATAGAAGGCTTATCCGGTAGCTGACAGACGAACGTTACATTCGCAAATACAAGCTTAGCTTATTTTCGCGAATACAAACAACGGTTAGCGGCTGCCGGATTAACCTACTATTTCCTTACTAACTCATTCTAATATGAATAGAATAGTGGCAGGTTCTATTCATATTTAAATGAATTGCCCAAAATATAGTAGGTTAATCCGCTAGCCGTTAGTTGCATTCGCGAATACAAGCTTAGTTTGTGTTTGGTTCATAAATAATTCCGAAGCAATAGAAATGACGTGGTGTGGCTTTTTACATCCATCAATAAAAAGTTCAGAATGACTGGCAATCAACACCTTGGTGCTCTCATGGCATGTTAAGAAACATCCCCGTGGAATTCTAAATGGACTATTGTTCATTAAATTCCAAAATATTGAAGCAACTCTGTCAATTTGCTGTAAATATATAGGACATTATTCCCTATTGATGTGAGGTTTGCGTGAAACCAAAATTAATTAATTTAGAGTTTTAGTTATCTCAGAATGACTTTTCAGTTTCGTCTGTCTGTTGAAGTCATTCACGCAATATTTGTTCATTAGTTGCGTCTTAAAATATTACTTCAGAGAGATAACGAGATTGATTCTTGTCATGATCGTGCTTTTATATATAATTGTAAAGTAAAGATTTAAACTTATTTTTGGTAGTTAGTGGAAATATTTCTAGGTTTAGCGCCAATCGAAACATTGCTTTGCTAGTAGTAACTTGTGAAAGAAAAAATGTTTCTACATACTCGCAATAATAGCATATAAAGTTTGGTTATTTTAGTTAAGACTAATTATCCTTAAATTCATTTAAATTATGTTTTCTCACTGAATGGATACGCCATTGTTTTGATGCTTTTAATCTATCTATCCTATGTACTCCCTTTTGAATACCTCACCACATTGAGGTTATTTAATCTTCAACAATTGCATGACTACAGTATTAGCAGATTTCTTAGTCTCAGACCTGTTCATATTCATTAAACTAATTTCTGTTCCTTTATTAGTTAGTCTACTCCATGGAAAAATGGTATCGTTTGGTGCTGAAATTGCATTATGGGATATGACGGTCTCGGAAGGAGGCTATACTCAGCGCCATTTTGTTTTCTCTAAATGGAGACTTGGCTTATCAGTTAATTCATGGTTAATGGAGATATTGTACAGTGCCATTAGGTTACAATCCTGTAATGTAGTGATAACTAATTGAGTTAGGCAAAATAAGAGTAGATTCAAGATACAGGGAAAATAGAGCATTGTTTCTTTATCAACCGGTAAGAATAATGCTGCAATATCTTAGGCAGTCAAAAGAATAAGACAATTTACATAACGTGTGTTTCCACACATTGGAGAGGTTAAGCTTTGCATATATAATCGAAACTGAACCTGTACGTATCACTCGACCATATACAAATTCATGTAGCCTTCTCATATAAATAGCCGTTCAAATCCAGTGTTTGTTTAGACTACACCATAGCGTGTAATGATTCTATAGTATGTCATTGATGCGGTTTTATAGCTGGTTTTCTAATACATATTTTAAACGAGCTCGTTTCGTAAGATTTTTGGCGCTAAATCATGCATGACATACATCATCGTGTTCAGCAAGAATTCAACTGTGCATCGAAATCAAAATTGACAGCATAGTGTTCAATAGACACGAGTAAAATGGTTCCCGTTGACCCAACGTCAAATATTCAAATCTCCCGTTCTAAACCCGAAACTCTGAAGCTGAAAGAGTATCTGAAGTAGACTAAGCGCGCATAAAACTATGAGCGCTCGATACATTCCTTTGTTAATTTTTGTACTTTGCGTTCACGGTTACGTTGTGAAAAACATCGTTAGCTTAACCTCTCCAGTATAAAGGGAATACTCCATTTTAAACATACGTGGAACATGCGCTCTTCTTAAATTTCCGCCTCTTGTTTATAATAGCTGGTCTAAGCACAGCATGAATGCTTGTACCTAGTTTAAAAAATCTAAAAGAGTAGCAACAAATGGATACAGACGCAATCAAGATATAATGCTATTACAAATTGCTTTCATTCAATTTATTTTAATCCCTATTATTATCTTTGGAAATCCTACCATAAACTGTCACTTTGTAAGACGATTAGGATATAATTTGTCAGAATTGTAATTTTTCTTTATCCATGTCTTAAGTTACATGCCCTTACGATTAAATTACATTTAATCCTAAATGAGTATTTTAATCAAAAGTCACAGTATCATGTGGACGAAAGACTTCCGAATTGTCAGATCCATTTTCAAAATATAAAATCATAGAGTTAAAACTGCTTTTTCAATCGTTTTGGATATAATAACAAGATTATCAACCTCTTTGTACCCTAAAATGTCCCCGGATTTTCATATTTATGATATTTATCATAAATATGAAATGTATTTTTACCATCGTCTGTTTGGCGCTGAAATTGCATTATGGGAAATGACAGTCTCAGAAAGAGGCTGATGACCAAATTGTGTAACATAATGTTAATCACCTTGCGAAACACCCTAAAAAGCATAAATCAATTAGGAATACCCGAGAACGATCATGCAATAAGGCTATACCCATCCATCCTTTGATTAACACTTTTTAATTTATTAACTCGCACATGAAAAGAATTACTACACCCCTTGTAAAAATAGTTACGATATTTCGGTGTTTCGATTAAAAAACAGAAACTGACGTTTACATATAAAATATTATTCGCTGATATTTTTACACGTTACATAAATGGAATGCGTATCTAGGAAAACGTGCATACTTTTTTCATCAATTGTACTCGATTGATTCGCAAGGTGTCGAACTCTAGGGAAATACTCCCATTTCCCAGAGCAGCACCATATATCTTGATTTCTAAAGTTACAGTCTGTGCTAGTCACTTTAAGTCATATTAATTACTACTCTAAGAGCAAAAGATTAATTCTAAAATACTCGAATGGAAATATTATTTGTGGTACATTAAATATAATCACTTCTACCACATGTTTGTTTTATTCCTGTATTCTGACCAAAGATATTAGCTTTTAATTAAACATATCCATGTCATACAGCATGGCTACACAGGAGCATTAAAGATGTTTAAGTCATCTTTAACAAAAAATTGACAGTTCGTTTGGGCATTTCAGAAACAAAAAGCTGATTAAAAATTGCTAAATGTAACTGTTTTTTTGGCTTTAAATATATTCCACCTCTAAAAATTTAAATCAATCATTAGACAATGCAAATCCATAAAATAATCTACACCCACTGAACTAAACAATTCAGACACAAAAGTAAGGTTATTATATAAATTCTTATATGTAAAATGATTATATGTAAAATCTGTCTAAGATCGTTCGCATTTCCATTTTTTAAATATATGGGTCAAAGGGAGATGTCAAATTCAGAACCGAGAAAATGTGTTCACATTAAGCGGTGTTCGGATTACAGAAGAGTTCGGGTATACAGGTTTCCACTGTCATTACGTTCTATTTCAATTGTAGATGCGATTTACACCTTAACACCTCCATAAATGGATCACCTTTCTCAAGAAGAGAACCATTGAACCTCTGTAAGTGGAACACTTTTCAAAGCCAAGTGGAAGCCACGTGTCCAGTGAAGACCCAGCAACGGAACACCTTCAAAGTTCAATGGTGACCGATTGAATCTCTTTAAGTGGAACCCCTTTTATAAGTCCAGTAGAGACCCATTGAACCACTGTAAGTGGAACACCTCTGTAAGTGCAACACCTTTCAAAGCCAAGTGGAAAACCTTTCAAGTGTCCAGTGGAAACCCCGCAAGTGGAACACCTTCACAGTTCAATGGTGATCAATTGAACCTCTGTAAGTGGAACACCTCTGCAAGTGGAACACATTTCAAAGTTCAGTGGTGACCCATTGAACCCCTGTAAGTGGAACACCTCTGCAAGTGGAACACATTTCAAAGTTCAGTGGTGGTCCATTGAACCTATGTAAGTGGAACACCTCTACATGCAACTGCAACACATTTGTTCTTAAGATCAGTCCATATTTAGGATTAATTCGCTCAGAGTCTACTTATTATGCTCACACTCCCGTACGCCCCTGTCGTAACACATGACCAAGGAAATGTAATAATGGTTGAAACTTTATGGATTTTTTGGTTCAGAAAATATCTACCCGACAGTGGATCATCCTTCCTAACTTTTTTATTTAACTAGATGTTCATATGCTTTTTTTCGATTTTTCTTAGTTTTGTTCTGATACACAAGAAATAACATATTTCACATCATCACTGTCTGCCAATAACACTATATTCTAATTATCCACATGACAGGGCCTGGTGAAACCTAAACAAGATCTCAATGAAGCCAGATCGTGAATAGACCACAGGGACAGCAGATAATCCATAATGAACTTAACATAGCTTCCTAACAGGCCCTGAATGTGAATAATGAAAATCTGCAACAACCAGAAGATGTCTACACGATTGAAGTTTGCTGGGATTTAAAGACAGTAAAATAAGACTTGACGCCTGAACAATTTGTTAATGAGAGACAGAGAGGTTTGTTGATCAGTTTTTGGGTGTTCTGGTTCAAAAAATGTCTAGTCTACTCCACAGAGGATAATCTTTCCAAGCGTATTTATTTAACCTAAACGACACTGTAGTAGACCCCGTGGGTGGGATATGAGCCTTACCCCCTCAGGAATTGACAGGCATGTACAGGCATCGCAGCATGCTCTAAGATAATATTTGTTTAGATGGTTGGAGTTTGGCCTTTGATCATCATAATTTGGTACAGGGGTAGCCCTGTTAGTCTGGTTGTGTGACGTCTCATTTAGCCTACTGATATTTGCAATGTTCCCTAACTAGGAGGGGAAACTACATCGTTCAGTTCGTTAAGTTTTTTTATTTAGATTTGCTTATAAGTCAAGACTAGGTAGGGAACAGTGACTCTCATGTTGCCCTTTGTGGTTAAAATTTTTATAATATCGTGTGTCAATTCCATAAAGTTATATAATGGGAATACTTTACATAAATCAACTCCCTAACTTTCATTCCCACAAAAAGTCAGTAGATAAAGAAAGTGTGCCACACACTATCGTTTATAGAGATGAATGGATTGAGCAATAGGAAGGCATAAAACAAAACTATATTAACTGTTAACTGTTTGTGAGAGTCTGAAGGTGCATCTTGAGTTGTCTTCAGTCTTATGTCAAAGTGTTGTACATAGACATTTTGAAGTTTTCTAAAATGAAAGTATGGGAGGCTGAAAGAAAGCTCAGTACCACGGTGAGAATGGGTGGAACCGATTTTCTTTTTTTTTTGGGGGGGGGGGGTACTTTTTAGAGTGTGAGGTAAGCGCCAATACTATAGTCCAACATGACCCCTTTGTGCACAACCCTGTTGTACAGATGAACACGTCCCCTGGGTAGGGGATTAGATAGTCCTTACTCACGACCTTACTATGTGCGAGCGTAGCGAAATAATCTGCCCGTAAGACATATAATGATGATCTAGGTTGCTGATTGTACGAATTAATGTAAATTGATAAATGTAAACATATACTTGTATGCATTTGGAAATATAGAATTATAAAACGATACAAAAAATGTCAAAACGAAAGTTCTATACAACATTGATGATATAATTCACCCCATCCAAATATTCCTATTACATTAGAAAACATGTAATGCCTTTTGGACCTGGTTATGAGCTATAAATCCTATTCAAATCCACTGGGACTCAATAAAAGCACATCCCTATATACCTGCCCGTGTATTAAATATACATTTGGTCAATCTGTAGTAACGTACCTAGCTGGTAGCCCACTGCTAAAGATGAACGTTTTCTAGAATATCAACATATACATTTTAGTCATTTTGTTGTCTTCAGCTTCATTTATACCTATTATCCTTAAAAAGGCTAAATTTCATGCTTTCAAATATGTAGTTTTTATTTTATTTGCTATGGTGGTGAATAAAATTAGCACCATAGATCAGTTATTGATGGAACTATCTTGTAGCCAAGACAGCGGAAAATGTAAAACTCCTCTGCCACCTGGGTCTGCTGAAAAACAGCCAGTCATTTCCTGGTACGTTCTTAGAAAGGGATGTGAAACAATTCTATTTATATGTGATGTTACTTTTTATATATTCGGTTAACTATAACTATATGGTTACCCTTTGCATTCGTTCGACTTCGCTTCTTAAAAGAGAGCTTCGTCTTCAGTTTGTAACACTCTCCGCGCGCAGGGTGTAGTATGGTATTTTTTGGGCGATAAGAAACATTGCACAAACTGGTGCAATTTACAGACTGTAAAAATAAAAATGTTTAACAACAATATTGTATTAACTCTGTTTTTTAGATAGTTCCAATTTCATGACATTGATTTCGCATCTTCCTTTCGCAATGGTCAGCAGACAGTGAGTGATACAGAGACGTCTAATTATATTCCAATGACCCTCATCATGAGCTTACATTATCTTTACATTATCCAGGTGCAACAAAAATCGGCTTTGAATATCAACAGAATATACACCCCCGTTCAAAAGATTGGCAACCTTGTTTTCCCATTGTACAGCCTGTGCGTTTTTCCTGTTGGTGTTCCCAAACGTCGTGGGTGGAATGTGCATGTGTTTTATAACTAACTAGAGTTTATAGAGAGAACTGGATTATACTCTTTGAGACCAGCACGGTATATTTGACTAGTCATTTTTCTCATTTTTCAATGGCTAAGCTCAAATAGCATGCAATCGGCAGATATATATGCCCGTTTGTAAATAAAATAGTGTTCAAGGCACAGCAAGAAAATGATAAATATCACAACAAGTCTTAGGGATAAAAGCCACAGTACATTATCCAAAACTATGCTCTATGCCACAAATGAAAAAGAAAATAGTTATAACAAGCCATCAAATGAGAGAGTCGCGGCACTCTCTGCCACACCTCAAATGTAAGCTTGATTTTTGCAATACAAAGCACGTTCGTTCTATCTAACAAAAACATGAACCAGCCTGCACCACGTTACTTATAGGCTAAGCAAATGGGCTCATAAAAGGCCCAAACATCCCAAAAATTGCAACAGTTTTTAAATTAGTCTTATATTATGTATTGATATCAGTTGAAAAACATATCAAAAGTATAGAAAAATGTATGCAGTGGACAAATATGAAATTTCACTTCCTAGGTACCCCCTACAACCCTACCCCAAAATTGAGTATTGGTAGGAAACAATTTTTTCTTCCCAAATGGAATACTTTAGTCAAGTATTCAAGCTTTATTATGATAGATAACATATTCACAAATAATTATAATATTATTTTAATCATTTTTGAGACCAGTAATTGGTAATTTGACCCCAAAGTATAACAAAATAGGCCACAAAACAGGCATGTTATCACATATCTATTTAGATATTTTAGGATCAGTTTGTCAGAAAAACATGAAAAAAATCATGGTGTTACATATTCATATGAACTTCATATTTGGAGAGTGTCAGAATTCTAACGTGTATACTTAGGAAGAAAAAAATTATTTCATTTTCATAGTTTTGCCCCACCCACTATAGGGGAGACTATAGTTTTGATGACTAACTCCCACAATGCATCACATTTGTGTTAGAGTTGACATCTAAATCATTTATATAGGCTTGTCATCATCTAAAATACAAGTTTTGTGAAGGTTTATACCTTATTAATACGAAAAATAGGAATTATTAGTTGCACCAGGTGAAATGTTAAGGTGACCTCACTTTTATTTGATGAATAATTACAAATCACCACTCTGATATTAGGGTATTTGATAACTACTCTATACTAGGCTTATCTAAATAATGTAAGTTGTAGTTTCTGTGCAATTTAATATTGTTTAAATTAAAATTATTAATTACAATCCGCAATTACAAAATTTGCATATATTTAAATTCATCAGGTAAATAAATCATCACATAGTACATTACTATGGAACTATCAATTGGATGTATAATGCTGTAGAAACGAATTTATGGTTATTAAACGGAATTTAAACTGATAGAGCACATTGAAATCTCAGATATCTGGGGAGTCTTTGATTAATATAATTTCAGTGCGTAGGAATGATGGTAATTCTGTCTGTCAGGTTGGAAAACATTGAGTGTGCATGTGCTACATTCAGAATCGGATGCAGATATTGTGATTGTGAAAACTGTAATCCAAAGTGTCCAAACCTCAAATACAGTACTCATACAGATCTCCTTGTAAACATAAACTTCAACATTTTCGTCAAACCTGAACCAAAAGCAGTAACCCAAGAAACAAAATGTTGGAATATCAATGAAATAAGATTGTCTTTTGTTTATCTTTTCTGGGGTGTGGCACCGCATTCTGGTTATACCTGGCATAGACAAGAAGCTATCATTGAGGCAGATAAAAAAGATAGAGTTCTTGAGAAAACAAGCGGTTGTTTTTAAATTACCAAATGGGTCGTTTCGGTAACAAAATGTCTAAACGTCGAAGGTACGATTTTTCTTTTTTCTTTTTTCACGCGTTATAGGCAGAATCCCCACGATGTTTTTTCTTACAATCGTGATCGTGTATCAGTATCATATGTTTTAGAAAATGTACATGTTTGCGCAAAAATAGCTCAGAAGACAACAGAATTGTTGATTTAATTCCTTACTTAAGTTACATAAACGATTTGGGTCAAAAGTGCAGATCTTAACTGTTTATCGAAATACCGTTTATGTAACTTAAGTGAGGAATTAAATCGACGATTCTGTTGTCTTCTGAACTATTTGTTCGCAAATATGTACATTTTTAAACACATAATACTGATACATGTTTGTGATAACAATGTTGTGGAAATTCTGCCTACAACGTGTGAAATAAGGAAAAAAGAAAAATCATACCTTCGATGTTCCGACATTTTGTTACAACGTAAACAAGTAGAAAACCAGTGAAATGCAAGTAACTCTGTCATTGCAGAGGAACATGCTCTTTTATCAATTTATGGTGGAAAAATGGTGAAACCCTAAATGAACTTAGGCTTCAAAAATTCTATTAAAAGAGAGCAGCAAGATCTGAATTATTGCAGCCCCGTGTTCTTCCTCCAATTTCTGATGCTGCGGAATACCACAGTTATAGAGTGTACCATCAGATCCAGGAGTGGGAAGGAAATAAACTGCCTCCATTATAATTGGGCTGGGAAATAAGCAACGAAGCTTTTGTACCAATTGCCTAAATGCAGCTCCCCTCTCTCAGAGATCATCCATTGTGTGTGTAAGGCAGATTGTACTTCTATGAGATGTACTAGCAGAAAAATGGAATAATTGTTCTATGGCATGTAAGGTATGCAAAGGTATTTGTGCCTAATACCTCCATTACTGATTATAAAAATAATGATGACTAAATAATGAACACTGGCGGATCTGGGGGCCGCGCCCCCCCCCCTTGGGTTACCCTTTGCATTCGTTTGACTTCACTTCTTAAAAGAGAGCTTCGTCTGTAGTTTAACTAGACTCTGCACGCAGGGTACCCTTGGGTGGGCCCAGAAAAAATAGGGCCCGAAAAAGGCCTTAAGGCCCCGAAAAGTGGGCCTTTTTGGTCATAAGTGGGCCTTTTAAGGCCTTATTTTTTAATTACAGGCCACATTTTGAAGATAATGGGCCTCAATGTTTCAAAATTTAGGGTTTTAGGGGCCCAAAATTTTTTTTCCGCGCAAGCCCAGTTGTTTTTTCTCAGACTTGGTTCCCAGATCCACCCTTAATGAAGTTTCGTGATAGACAAGTTTGTAACTGATTCTTGCCATATATGATGGTTAAGATTACAAAATTAAGGCAGCTTTTTGACAATGAACATAACGTAATCCAACCATGCCCTGTATAAATTGACACTGGCGGATCTGGGGGGGGGGCAGGGGCCCGCCCCCCCCCCCTTGGGTGGGCCCAGAAAAAAAATTGTGCCCTTATTGGGCCTCAAAATTTCAAAATTTGGGCCCACTTTTGGGTTTTTGGGGCCCAAAATTTTTTTCCGGAAGTTTTTTTCTCAGACCAGAAGTTTGGGCCCCCCCCCCCCTTGTTCGTTCCCAGATCCGCCCCTGATTGACCAGGGATTTACTTTGTGTTACACTAGTTAACTCAGTAGGATTTATTAACGTAGAAACCTTTTCCTCATTAATTATTGAATTTCATCTTGAAATCCAATTCTTCAGTTGAACTTCTTCATTTCATTTCTCAATATTACTGTGTGGTTAAGAACACCTTAGTCAAAAGTAACAATTTTTCCTTAATACAGGGCAAGCCAAAAAGGTAACCCAAACAAATCTTAATAACTCAGTCCAGTCATCCTGCATGAGTTGAGTCTTAGTCAATGTATTATCAATCTACAATCTACCCAATCTCAGTGATCTATCCCTAGTGGTCACGATTTTATGGCCATTTTATACCATGCCATGAAATATGGGTGTCATGCTTGGAAGCCAACTTGAACGTATCGTGCGTAGTTGTTCAAATCAAGAGCATAAAAATCTTGTGTTATGGCTCTCATCTTCATTCTTATCTCTTGTTTTAATGTTTCAAGTGTTGCTAGTATAGAAAAAAGGTCCACAGATAAAAAAAACTGGACTTGGTATTGATGTCCAGTCAGTTAGGCACATTTCGATATTTTGAGCACATTTTGGAAATGGCCATAAAATCGTGACTATTAAGGATAGATCAATGACACTTAGCAGAATGAAAGAACATTGAACAAGGTAATTGTGCCAAATATGATGTCAAACCCATGCTGAATGACTGGGTTATTAACAAACATTTGGTTGGGTTACCTTTTTGGCTCATACTGTATTAATAAACTGATGTCAGGGACAGGGATATTTAACATTTTGTTGCCTTTTCAAGGATATTTTTAGACCACTGATTCTACTTAATTTCTAACAAATCGTTCTCTGTTCTACCAGAAAAGGTATATTATGTATCAAATTGAATTTAAAAGGAAAAAAACATTTGATAATTTAGCAGTTATCAACTAAAAGTAGGGCTTCCCCTATATTTCACCTGGCATTTGCTGGTTTTTTTACTTTTTTTACACAATCCTTTCCTGAAAACATCAAAAAACTGATTTCAGGACAAAATAAGCCTTTACAAATAATTTAGTTGTGCTAATGAGTTCAAATATGACATATCTTTGAAGTAATTAATCAAAAGTTAGGTCACCCCAAAAGTGGGTGTGGTAAAATATTGAAATTTCAAATATTATTTTCACCCTCAATATTCACTTTATGACCCTGATACTTATCAAATACAATGGTCAGGTGTACAATAACCTCCTTGATTTTCTTCATGCAATTCAGATAAATTGATACAGATATAGATACATTGTTAAATTAAATTCGGGCTATTTGATGGCCTATTTTCAGATAATTGGGGCTAGAAATGCCAATTTTTGCACTCAAATAGTTGGTTAACAATTTTTAGTTGCTCTTATGTCAGTAAACTATCATAATATTACTCGTTTAGTTGACAAGAGCATTCCATTTTGAAATTAAAAAATATTTACAATCCCATACTCAAATTTGGAGGGGGGTACCTAGAATGTGACATTTCATATTTGTCCACTGCATATATTTTTCTATATTTTTGATATGTTTTTCAACTGGTATCAATATACAATATAAGCCTAATTTAAAAACTGTTGCAATTTTTGGGATGTTAAACTTCCATTTGCCTAGCCTATTAGCTCTATCGAAGCAATATCAATGACTCAAACACTATCCAGGTGACGGCCAGGCAGACAAACCTATTAGATTTGGGTTACCATGTTTCAGACTTAAGAATTTGGAATATAATATGGGGATAGGCATTGATACATGTAAGTTAATGGAACAATGTGTTATATAGGACAGAGGTGGGGTGGAGGTAAGGGTCGTTGCCTAATCGCCATGGTTTGTCCGATATGTTCATATACACAAATATTCTAACTTGGTATAGGTTTTTTCCAAAATAAATATTATCTGGTGGATCAACTTCTCGCCAAAAGAGTTTTGAAGCTATTTTGTTAGTTTTGGGCTTAAATTGTCTAATTTCTCAAACACGGGCCTCATTTCTAAAAATAGACCAGCATTGATTTTTTGAAAACGGGGCCATGTTGGATTACATTAGACGAAATTGCCCCCGTTTTGTAGTTGGTAAATGGCCAAAATGCCCTAATACGTCACTTCCGCTGAATAGAAAAAAGTAGTATTCAAAAATAAATGTAGTCCCAACACAATTGTGATCATGACGAGTCAGTAAGCTAGTATGTAGGCACAGTTGTAATCTTTTTGCAATGGCAACATGCCATTTCTTCTGAAAATGCGTTTATTTGGGTTATCTGAAGGAAAATTTCGAGTCAAGTGGCGTATTAATTTTGCCTTCATTTTTGTGAATTTCAATTTGTGTCTGCAGAGAGAGGGGGTAGTGTCACAATTGACCAATTATTTCAAAAAGTAGATGATTGGCCCCTATTGAGTTTAGTGTCAAGATGTAGCTTAGACATAGCTTTAGAACCTCAGATAGGCCAGTGAGGCCACATAAATCCATAACTCGAGATAAAAAGTCAGGCGTTTGCCATTTTGCCCATTGACTAGTATGGTGACGTGAATTAGGGCAGTTTTGCCTATTAGTCACATGTGAAAGTGACCAAAATTTTTTAAAACTACTCAGAATCGCCCAGAATTGAAGTTTATTAGTGTGAAACATATTTTGGACGGAGGCAAAAAGGGGAATTTTCATGAACAAATTTAATGTTTTTGCTGAATCAGCAGTTTTCGCTTTTTACCCCAAAAACCACTGATTTTGACGATATTTGGCTACAATTTTGTCCTTAGTGACCCCTAAATGTCATTTGTTGTCGTAAATGGGGAAGCCAACGAGTTGCTATTCATCATAAAGATTGAATTTTCCATCTTATGGTTTCCAGTATAGAAAGAAGGTACATATCGGGGGTGCAGTCAGAAATTGGTGAGTTAAGTGTCAATTTTTGATGTATTTGTTCACTCTGAATGACTACATTCGAGCTAAAAATATCTCAAAAGTCCCAATTCTCTAGGCCAGAGTCAAAACTGATCAAATTTGTCATCATTTTTCAAATCAGGAGGTTGTTGAATGGAATAAAGTATAAAAAAGTGATGATTTTAGTAAGATTTTGCCAAAAAGTGGGCCAAATTTGTCCAATTTTCTGGTTCATGGTTCAGTGATTTTGGCTAAAAATCGCAATATGCAATAAAATACTCAATTTCTTGACACGATACTGAAAAATGTCACCATCAGGCAGTGGATTTCATGATGTAAATGAAAAACTAGTCACATTTAAAGGAAAACCATTGGGTTCTTGGAGAAATGACCCCAGGGGTAATGAAGTAGCCATATTTTTCATAATTGCTGTCAGAATATTCTTAAACTGCACAAAACTACTTGAAAAACTCTAGTAAATTGGAAAAACGCAATTTAAAGCCAGAAATCATCCAACCATGTGGCTATTAGGCCAAAATGCCCTAATACGTCACTTCCGCTGAATAGAAAAAAGTAGTATTCAAAAATAAATGTAGTCCCAACACAATTGTGATCATGACGAGTCAGTAAGCTAGTATGTAGGCACAGTTGTAATCTTTTTGCAATGGCAACATGCCATTTCTTCTGAAAATGCGTTTATTTGGGTTATCTGAAGGAAAATTTCGAGTCAAGTGGCGTATTAATTTTGCCTTCATTTTTGTGAATTTCAATTTGTGTCTGCAGAGAGAGGGGGTAGTGTCACAATTGACCAATTATTTCAAAAAGTAGATGATTGGCCCCTATTGAGTTTAGTGTCAAGATGTAGCTTAGACATAGCTTTAGAACCTCAGATAGGCCAGTGAGGCCACATAAATCCATAACTCGAGATAAAAAGTCAGGCGTTTGCCATTTTGCCCATTGACTAGTATGGTGACGTGAATTAGGGCAGTTTTGCCTATTAGTCACATGTGAAAGTGACCAAAATTTTTTAAAACTACTCAGAATCGCCCAGAATTGAAGTTTATTAGTGTGAAACATATTTTGGACGGAGGCAAAAAGGGGAATTTTCATGAACAAATTTAATGTTTTTGCTGAATCAGCAGTTTTCGCTTTTTACCCCAAAAACCACTGATTTTGACGATATTTGGCTACAATTTTGTCCTTAGTGACCCCTAAATGTCATTTGTTGTCGTAAATGGGGAAGCCAACGAGTTGCTATTCATCATAAAGATTGAATTTTCCATCTTATGGTTTCCAGTATAGAAAGAAGGTACATATCGGGGGTGCAGTCAGAAATTGGTGAGTTAAGTGTCAATTTTTGATGTATTTGTTCACTCTGAATGACTACATTCGAGCTAAAAATATCTCAAAAGTCCCAATTCTCTAGGCCAGAGTCAAAACTGATCAAATTTGTCATCATTTTTCAAATCAGGAGGTTGTTGAATGGAATAAAGTATAAAAAAGTGATGATTTTAGTAAGATTTTGCCAAAAAGTGGGCCAAATTTGTCCAATTTTCTGGTTCATGGTTCAGTGATTTTGGCTAAAAATCGCAATATGCAATAAAATACTCAATTTCTTGACACGATACTGAAAAATGTCACCATCAGGCAGTGGATTTCATGATGTAAATGAAAAACTAGTCACATTTAAAGGAAAACCATTGGGTTCTTGGAGAAATGACCCCAGGGGTAATGAAGTAGCCATATTTTTCATAATTGCTGTCAGAATATTCTTAAACTGCACAAAACTACTTGAAAAACTCTAGTAAATTGGAAAAAACGCAATTTAAAGCCAGAAATCATCCAACCATGTGGCTATTAGGCCAAAATGCCCTAATACGTCACTTCCGCTGAATAGAAAAAAGTAGTATTCAAAAATAAATGTAGTCCCAACACAATTGTGATCATGACGAGTCAGTAAGCTAGTATGTAGGCACAGTTGTAATCTTTTTGCAATGGCAACATGCCATTTCTTCTGAAAATGCGTTTATTTGGGTTATCTGAAGGAAAATTTCGAGTCAAGTGGCGTATTAATTTTGCCTTCATTTTTGTGAATTTCAATTTGTGTCTGCAGAGAGAGGGGGTAGTGTCACAATTGACCAATTATTTCAAAAAGTAGATGATTGGCCCCTATTGAGTTTAGTGTCAAGATGTAGCTTAGACATAGCTTTAGAACCTCAGATAGGCCAGTGAGGCCACATAAATCCATAACTCGAGATAAAAAGTCAGGCGTTTGCCATTTTGCCCATTGACTAGTATGGTGACGTGAATTAGGGCAGTTTTGCCTATTAGTCACATGTGAAAGTGACCAAAATTTTTTAAAACTACTCAGAATCGCCCAGAATTGAAGTTTATTAGTGTGAAACATATTTTGGACGGAGGCAAAAAGGGGAATTTTCATGAACAAATTTAATGTTTTTGCTGAATCAGCAGTTTTCGCTTTTTACCCCAAAAACCACTGATTTTGACGATATTTGGCTACAATTTTGTCCTTAGTGACCCCTAAATGTCATTTGTTGTCGTAAATGGGGAAGCCAACGAGTTGCTATTCATCATAAAGATTGAATTTTCCATCTTATGGTTTCCAGTATAGAAAGAAGGTACATATCGGGGGTGCAGTCAGAAATTGGTGAGTTAAGTGTCAATTTTTGATGTATTTGTTCACTCTGAATGACTACATTCGAGCTAAAAATATCTCAAAAGTCCCAATTCTCTAGGCCAGAGTCAAAACTGATCAAATTTGTCATCATTTTTCAAATCAGGAGGTTGTTGAATGGAATAAAGTATAAAAAAGTGATGATTTTAGTAAGATTTTGCCAAAAAGTGGGCCAAATTTGTCCAATTTTCTGGTTCATGGTTCAGTGATTTTGGCTAAAAATCGCAATATGCAATAAAATACTCAATTTCTTGACACGATACTGAAAAATGTCACCATCAGGCAGTGGATTTCATGATGTAAATGAAAAACTAGTCACATTTAAAGGAAAACCATTGGGTTCTTGGAGAAATGACCCCAGGGGTAATGAAGTAGCCATATTTTTCATAATTGCTGTCAGAATATTCTTAAACTGCACAAAACTACTTGAAAAACTCTAGTAAATTGGAAAAACGCAATTTAAAGCCAGAAATCATCCAACCATGTGGCTATTAGGCCAAAATGCCCTAATACGTCACTTCCGCTGAATAGAAAAAAGTAGTATTCAAAAATAAATGTAGTCCCAACACAATTGTGATCATGACGAGTCAGTAAGCTAGTATGTAGGCACAGTTGTAATCTTTTTGCAATGGCAACATGCCATTTCTTCTGAAAATGCGTTTATTTGGGTTATCTGAAGGAAAATTTCGAGTCAAGTGGCGTATTAATTTTGCCTTCATTTTTGTGAATTTCAATTTGTGTCTGCAGAGAGAGGGGGTAGTGTCACAATTGACCAATTATTTCAAAAAGTAGATGATTGGCCCCTATTGAGTTTAGTGTCAAGATGTAGCTTAGACATAGCTTTAGAACCTCAGATAGGCCAGTGAGGCCACATAAATCCATAACTCGAGATAAAAAGTCAGGCGTTTGCCATTTTGCCCATTGACTAGTATGGTGACGTGAATTAGGGCAGTTTTGCCAATATACACGCAGTTTGATATTATCAGGGGCGATCAAAAGGTATCTGGTGACAAACTTGTCACAGCTGACAATTTACTGCCACGATTGAAACCCACTTACAGATAAACCATTCAAAAACTACTGGAGAGTTAGTATAATTGTGTGTTTGTTTTTGTGTGCAGGGTATGCGTAAACGTTTAATATAAGTTATAATCCTCTGCCACAACACAAACAGGCAAACCACGCCTGTCTTTTATTTATCCTGAACATCCTGGGATACTAATGTCCTATATGTATATGCGCCGTCTTGAACTATACTATTTTTGTTACAGTAAAAGTGTCCTTACTCAACCATTGCTACTTTCAAAGAAGATGCGATCAAAATATACGCTCCGCGTCACATTGTTATGTATGTATATAAACTGAATGGAACAATAAACTTAAACTTAACTTAAAAAACTTAAAATGTGGCAATATTGGTAAAGATTGAATGAAATTATGGAATTTTGAGCGTTCACAGAAAATCCGTAAAAACATTTATTTTTCGTACAACCGAACACAACCAAAGTCACTTATTCAAAACACCCAGAATCCTGCTAATGATACATGTTCACTCAGGCTATAAATCTGCAACCAGATATTTCTATTAAATACCACATTTCTACATTGAAGGGGGTCTACCAAAACTAACCTCTTCCCTGTTGAACTGATGTCTACCAGTGAGCTAATTAAAATACTCCAGGAATATTCCAGAATGCTGGCATCGGTACCTCCAGTCTACAGGTTATATCAGTCATAGTTCACAATACTGGGTGACCAAATTCTTGAAACTTTTGGAAAATAATTATATACAGAATACAGCCAAGCACATTTTTGTGCATTGCTGTGACTAAACTTGTGCTATTTTCGCGCATAATTTTGCTGATGAGTACTAGTTTCTACTATAAGTCTTTATATTTTCTTTAAATACATTTTTTAGAATCGGGGACTGCGTAGTGTCTCTTCCAGTTTCAATGTGAATTCAAGTCAAATGAAAGTTGAAATAAGTCACAATGGAATGTGGTTTGTACAATTTCATCAAACGTAATAGAGATCAATGGCGAATATTCTTGTTTTAATCGCCAAACAAAAACAGGATTCGACGTGATCCAAAGACTTGCCAAACTATTTGAGGGGACTGTAAAATTAATACTTATGAGGATGCACACAGCATTCGGGAAAATATCAAGGGCATATTGGGGTCAAATCGTCATATAACGTATGCTGAAATATAAAAATCACTAAAAACGTATCACCCTGTAGTGTTGCCTCATACGCTATAAGTCTAGAAGATAAATTGCTAAGAGCAGTGCAGGAGCCATAGCCCACCCTCATATGGCCCAGATCATACTGGGCACGATTTCACGCATCGGGAGCATCGTATGATTACCCATTAGAACACAACCCTCACGTAAGTGATGAGCCAATTTAAAAGTTGGTGAATATTAATATGGAAGAATTACAAGAAATAAATAAAAGACATAAAGTAGATACTCAAGTCTCTAGCCAGGTGATAACTTACGAATCTGATTCTAAGTAGTCTCATCAGTGCTCTATACTTTATGTACATTTGTACCTGGTTCTGATTCCATGACGGAGACTTCGATTCAATCTGTAACACCGAGGATCTATTTTTCAAAATACGTCCGGGGCGTTTAATCATAAAATCATAAGGTTCTTGAAATTGGAGGCTTAATATATTTTTATGAGATTTTTATCAAATCTTAATTAAAATATCTAAGCTAAGTCGTGATTCTTGAGCTCCGGGAAGGGCTAATGAAAAATGGGAAGATTAAGAAATACCTGAATAATACTGGAATTTAATCGGCTAAGTGGGTAATTCGAGGCACCAATTTTAAACAGTTCGTGTGGTGATAGGGGATATATCTGGAGACTGGACCTTGCTACTCTTTCACCCATTATACTACTAGGCTCTAACTCCCATGCACATAGCTCAGTATACTAGCTACTATAGGCCCTTGCTGATTCATACTGAGAAGGTATAAATTCTAGCGCACTATGATGTCCCTTTTTAAGAGACCAAATCAAATTATCAGAGAGGCCATTGGGATATTGTTTAATGAACACACCATTTTTAATTTAACAGAAGACACAAGATCTTTTTTTTTGGGGGGGGGGGTTCTAGTGGGTAACCTATTGTAACTGTCTTTAATTATATAGACCTCTTGATATGGCAATTGTTAATACGGTTCTGAACTCAGAAGTCCGGGTTCTGAAGTTTGCAAAATATGTTCTTTGACTTGGCCGGTTCGCGGTGCAGAAACGATTTTGTGCACAGCTAAAACAATCTGTAGGGACAAATAAAATTGCATTATCCTGCTGGAGGCAATTAAAGCCCCATTCAAAGCTTTTAGCTGGATAACAAGATTAACTCTATTCTTATGGGAGATTTAGAAACATTTTATCTTCATCACAACTCGAGGGGTTATTCAACATTTCTTGCAAACATATTTCAAAATAGGAAATTTTGGATATTGAAAATAGCTGATGCTGTTAGATGCGAACATTCGTAAATATATAAAATATTATACGTTCCGTATGAACGATAAATATATATTATAATCAAAACGGGAAATACCAGAACGTGTTGTAAGGTGAAGTGGTTTTGAAATTACCTTGTTGGCGTTAAATAATAAAGACTAAATCACGGGGACAAAATGTAGGTCGAGATTTTTCCAGACAGTGCCACAATTTATAGAGTGTGAGATGTGCGCGCGCATATGGCAAGACCTTTGACCTTCAAATGACCTTGACTTATAAATGTCACTCAAAAAATATTTCTGTTAATTACACTGTTGTAGAGAGCCCAACACGTACAACAGTCACCAGCCCCACTCTTGGACCACATTTCAAACATAACCATTCTTTACTAGACAATAATGTAAGCATAATGTCGTGTATCCAACACATATTTCTGATCATCTTGAAACAAAATGTAGTTGTGCCTTTAATGGAGGAGTACACTCCCCTCCAAAAGTTTGGCAACAATTAACTCATCTGACTGACCCATAAAGGCTGTTTGTTTCGTGATTTAGAAATATCATCAAATGTCGTTATAAATATAAATAGATGTTAATGCTAGCTAATACGGAGTTAGAGTTGCCATACTTTTCACTGGGAGAGTAACATCATGACAACACAGATAAGGGATATATACAATATCAATAATATGGAAAAGTCTTAGTTGGTGATATCAGTACATATACAAAATATTGGTTTTGATATGTCTATGTGTCCTGTACTTTGCAATCTCAATGGTAACTGCACCCCCCCCCCCACCGTAGCCTCACTCAACGCAGATACATACAGTGATTTGAAAGTGATTAAATACCTCTATCGTGGTAAGAAGCACTATCACAAACACTAGTAGATAATACCACCTCGCAAATAATTCCCCGTTCGCTTTTTCATTCGATTACCATGACAAACAATCGGCTTATTTTATCACTTAAATAATCAAATAAATTATTTAATTTCGAAGTTAGAACCTTCACATCGATATCTTTTTTCATTTTCACCCGATTTCATTTTCTATACAAAATTTGAAATTCCTATAACATTCTACTTTAAGATACACATGAATTATCTCCACCAGAAGATACTAAATTTAACGACTTGTCTAAAGATTTTGGCAGGAAGGATAAAGGCTCTTAAAATTTCCAGCGCTATCTGGAAAACTGGCGATAATTCTAGTCAGTTGTCTGTTTGACTTCAATCAGTAATCACTCCTGATTTCCGTCAGAATTAAGCACAAGAGGTTACCTGTTAAGATACACACAGTTTATCATTGTGAACTGGGAATGGGAGGGGATAGGGGGGGGGGGGGTGCTGAGGGGATAGTGGGAAGGGGCGATAGAGAGGGTGGTGGATGCACTATAAATAATACCGCTCATCATTTTGATGTATGCCAAGATCTGGACTACACCACGAGTGAATGAAATTAAACTTGGAAGCTACATGTACTTGAGGAGGCAAGTTATAAATCAAGTTCAATGGGAAAGGTAGGGGGGGGGGGCGGACCTGTGGAAAGTTTTCCCATTTCACATTTGAACTCGTTCACGAGAGAGAATAATACCTTTGTATGTTACTCCCGATGTTACTGTGTTACCATCTAACTTTCAAGCACCCCCACTCCAAAACCGCATCAACCCATAACATAACTATTGTATTACCCTTTACAAAAGTTGGATTTTGTATCATTGTTAAAATTACTCCTGGTGACAGAGAACAGCGCATCGGATGAAGCCCTTTCCCCCACTAACCCACCGTAGGTGCTTTGTGGATAGTTTGGACTAGGGCCGGAAATGGATGCTTCAGAAGCAGATTGTGTGTTCTGTAAAATCTACGATGAAGCCAATCTGTTTTGAGTCAGTCAACCATGAACTTATACAACTTTGATTCAGATACTAAGATGTTTTAAAACGTCCATCAGATTATCCATCTTTAGAAGGTTGCGAATCAATGGGAAGTTATCGTAATCTGTTGGCAAGTGCTGAACTGTTTCACGAAAGGCTTTCATGTGAACTTGTCCTACATGGGCTGTACTTCCGCTTCCGTATTTATCATGTCACTGGAAATGTTGTTCGCCGTCAATTTCATCCAGTACACGGGAGTCGCCAAGCATGAGCCATCCCTGCCAAAGTCTTGCAGAAATATATTAATTCAGATGTATTTTTTTAAATACAATTGTAAAAATAAAGTATTGCCACCCTCCGATCCCACTAATCCAAGTTTCAGCATATATTTTCTTCTTTTGAAGGAGGAACGGATTCTGAATACCTGCTTTGGAGGATGCGTATTCTTCACCTATTTTTACCTCACCAATTTTTAGATGATCAAAATCCAGTCCCTGGGTGCGATAATCATACACTATAAACATGGGCTTTCAATTGTTGAACCAAGGCCAAACTTTAAAGTCGACCGCGTGACACAAAAATGACACCCACCCACATATTTCATATTTCAACTTTTATTGTCTGAAAAATTCGGACTTGTTTTTCACACGTTAAAACTACACTTCACTTTGCGCCTCCGCAGAAATTTTCTACTGATTTACTCACCTAGATGCTCGTCTATTCTTTTGCTGGCACAACTGGTTCTCACACAACAAATGACACCCACCTTTTGTTACATAATTTTAGAAAGTTATAATGATTATATCAACGACAACTACATTATTTTGTGTTTGATTGAATGGACTTCATTTCCCTAGAAGTACAAGCCAAAATCATTAGTATTTACAAAGTTATATTACAAAAGCTGGATTGCATTTTTGGTGTAGAATCCATGTGTGTCTGCAAAGGAAAGGACGACATTTAGAGCAACTGTTGTAACGTTCATAAAATTTGACCAACTTGAGCTACACATCTGATATGTAGAGGTGCTTTCGCATTCTGTCTACTCTAAATGTGCCAAAGGACAAATCTGTATGTCAATAGACAAACGAGTTACGTAACGTAAGGTGAGTGTCGCTTTTTGTGTCACCCTGTAAAAGAGAATTGAAATATCGATTCAAATATACCATATTTGCATTCGTTTTATTAGCTTCTAAAGTCCCTAGCTTTGTCTACAGTTCCTCGTTTACACTAAACGCTGCACATAGTATAGTAGCACATATAGTATGTGTACAAACAAGATAGGTTTTACTGTACATTATTCTGGGTAAGAAAACACGCACAAAAAGTCGGAGTAATTTTGTAGAATTAAGAAAATCTCATCCTGTCTTTAATCTCGACAATTTGATTATCTTTTATCCGGTAGGCTTATGCCCCTTTCAAATAATTATATCTTAATCATAGTTATGTTCAATTACATTAGCCTCACAATTCATTTTATTGAGCAGTAGTAATTCATGCCTATCTATGGGGCCTTCAGGAGTAATTAAGGGGTCCTATGGGGATTCAAAATGGCGGCTGACAAATTGTGGAAGATGGGAAATCAGAAAGGTGTAAAGCTTAAATGAGCAAAGAGAGCGAAAAGACCAGAAAAGTAATGGTGTCTATGCATGAAAAACATGAGATGTATTTTTATTCAAATTAACATATTCAGTAAGAATTTCTATTACATGATACAAATGGCTTGTCATCTTTAGATTCATTTCTTTACTTTCCCTTTAAATCATAAGAATGTCAAGACATTGCATTACCAGATAAAAGGATGCTAATATAGATGAAATATTTGTATATTACTTCTCAAAACAAACATTATCCTTCTATTTGATTTTCAACAGTAAACCGATTTTCGAGTAGAGTTATTAGATAAAACTACATATAATTCATTAACCGTAAAATGTCACAACGTGCCATTTGATACGGACGCTGGTCGTCGAGTACCCTAGCCCTGCTGGTGTAGTGTAGTACAACAATGTAGGATTCCCAAACTTTTGCAAGGGAGTGTAGTACGATAATGCAGGATTTCCAAATTTTTGCAGGAGAGTGTATTACAATGCAGGATTTCCAAACTTTTGAAGGGGAGTGTAGTACAACAATGCAGGATTTCCAAACTTTTGCAGGGGAGTGTAGTACAACAATGCAGTGTTTCCAAACTTTTGCGGGGGAGTGTAGTACAACAATGCAGGGTTTCCAAACTTTTGCAAGGGAGTGTAGTGCAACAATGCGGGATTCCAAACTTTTGCAAGAGAGTATAGTACAACAATGCAGGATTCCGAAAACGATTGTATATGCGGTGTAGTACAACAATGCAGGATTTCCAAACTTTTTTAGGGTAGTGTAGTACAATAATACTCCCCACACCGACAGGATACTATAACATCTTTAAAGTGCCTGATTTTGATTTTCTGGACAAAACAAGATGCAACTGTTTCAACAAATGGTTCTTGTAAAGAAGCCTTGTTTGAGTCACATTGGGCATTTACTAGTTAATAGGCCAACAGTGACTAGCCATATATCATGCAGAGAAGCATCAAAATAAGACATAGAATGTGGCAAAGTATAAACATCTTCCCACTGTGTACATTTGTACAGAAGGCCCTTCAATCAGAAACCCCCTTGCTTATACTACTACATACTATTAGGAGTCCATGGTATTTCTCTTTAAACTTTAAAATATTTATTTTGTATTCTTAAACTATTCTCGTATGCCAACAACAAATGTGCAAAAACAGGATACTTGCTTTATTTATTCATTTTTGCTTCTTTTGTTTCGACATTATTTTTGGTGACCCAACATACGCTCACCAGAAGACCTTGCAATTGTTCCCAGGAATATGTACCCTGGCGACTCTATTATTGTTGTAAATGAACTACTGTTAAGACTGACATCCAAGACATAAGGAACACAATGTGAAAAGATAAGAAACTGACATTTTTGAATGAGACGATTAGAGTTGGAAACCTATAATACCGGGAGATTCTCGCATAAGACCTACCCATTTAAATGCCCATTGGCAATACCAGAAAGAGCTTTCAAACTAGAGCCAATTGCTGATGAAACAGCAGTTTTCTCGTTATATTCATTGCAAATCTATCAATAATTCCATCATAAGTTTATCGTTTTTCTGGAGGGCTAAAGGTAACAGTTAACATAGCTGTACACTCCCCTCCATAAGTTTGGCAACCTGAAGCTTTTTTATCAAATAGCGTATCAAACCCCTTAAATGTGGATCCCACTTTTGTTCCTTAATAACAATGGCTTGGACCACTATTGTGATCTCATATGAACTCATTAAAATAGGTTAATATAATATTCATGAAGAACAATATGACACAGAATATAATTTGGTTTTAAAATCGCCTACCAAAAACAGGATTTAATAAGTGATCCAAAAGTGACTTCCGGTCACAGAACTTATGGAGGGGAGTGTAAGACAAAGCATTTATCAGTTTTTAAACGGGAAAGTCAATTAAATAAAATCCTGATCTAGAAAATGGGTCTTGTTTGGGAGTTTTATTTCATCTGCTAGTACCTATGTTCACTTTATGAGATCTCATTTGTCATTGGAATCACACGGAATACGATTTCAGTTTATAACTTATCATGCATGGCCTTGTTCTTGTCCCATACTAACTCGTTGAGCGTGGATAATACAGTTGGTTCGTAAAAGTTGTATTTCGAACAGTAAACAGACAAATAAAGGCGAATATGAGAACAATGATAAATAAAAAAAATGAAATGAGAATATGTTTCTGGGGAAAAATAATGTACGTATCTCAAAGTTTAATGTTATTCTGAGTTTGTAACACAAGATCTGATCGAAAAATGAGAAATTATATGAAAAATGTCCAGAAATGTAGATTCTTTGGATTTAGAATGAATCATAAGTAGAAAAAATTGAAAATACATTATTTAAACCATATAGATCACATTGATAATTTCATTGGGGGTGTTCTTGTGTATTCAATGCACCCCTCCCCCGGTGATTAATATTTCATAACACATTATTCAGTCTTAGCTATTTCCACCATTAATGTCATTCCCGGTGTAAAATAAATTATGGTCCCCCGGGGATTATGGTCCCCTTTCTTAATGGACCTGATTGCGTATAAGATAATAAGGGAAAGAGTTGTATTTAGATCACCATATAAATCAATGGAGAGTAGGACCATAATTTGATAGGACCTCCTACCCTTTTACACCGGGATGTCATTTTACTTAACATGTTAATCCGATTGAGTTCATATTGCAGTCCTGTACTCATTCCAGTGATTCTTCATTTTCCAATTATTTCCTATAATATGTATAATTAAGAATGTCAATACCTCTGAACATTTTATGAGCAGGACATGTAAATTGAGAAAATGCCTTTTTATTATAAAGTTTGAGGAAAATATCTGGATAATGTTGAAAAGTCAAAACATCAAATCATATAACTTTCCATAGCATTCTTGTTTATAAAGCGATTAAGTTGTAACAGAATTGTGAAAAAGTTTTATGTATCAAATTAATAACTCAGATATTTTCAAGAGTTTGTACAATTCAATTTAAAGCCACCTATCTATTTTCAATAGATTTTTAAATCACATGTTTCGATGTTTACTACTGCCATCTTTATAATCTGGTATTAACTTTTTAGTCTCACTTTCAGGTTTTTGTCAATCAATCTATAACGACATCTATTGAAAGTTTTAAAAGTTTTTGATTCATTATTGTCAAAACTGGATAATTTCCTTAAAACCTTTTCTAGACCTCTTCAAAGAGAAATCAAATGCCAAAGTGAATGATACATCAAACACATATGCTTATTACCTTTTACCAACCTGTATTTTACAACAATTGACATATTTATTTTGTAAATATTTTATTCTATAGCTCATATTTTGTATAGATGTATATTATAAACTGCAGTGCCCATTGTGCCATGACATCAAAGGGTAGCAGAAGATATTAACCATCCATTTGTTTGACATAATAATTTAGACAGTGACTTTAATCAAACTGCTGCTTATATCATTCAGTAAAAGGCAATGTACTTCTACTTAAAGGTGCAACAATCATTGACCAGTGCCAAAATATATTTAAGTTTGGATATTTCATCAAGACTAACAAATATCTTTATTTTCTACAAAGAACCCCTGGATAAACATTATTTCAGCTGATATTCCTCTTGAAACGTGGTAGAACTTAAAAATCTATAAGTGGGACTCCCTTTATAGAAGCTTTGAACTGAATTTAGACTTCTAAATGCTGAAATTGATAGTTTATCCATACATTTTAAGAAAATAGGTATGTCAAAGAAGATGTTAAGCCAAATATTGACCTGATAGCTCAGAAAAATAAAAATTTTCAAATTTTCTCTCTACAGTCTTTGTTGCCCCTTTAATTTGGTACTACTTATTTTGGTCGATTTGCTGTTTTGAACATTTGGTAGCTACTTAATTTTTCAGACTTGCAATATTACAATGTACTAATGGTTCTCATTTATCGGTACTAAGATTAACAATTTGGCAAATATTGTAAATGTATCTACTTCCAAGTGAATTCAAATATAATGTATACAAGTATAAATATATTTTCTTTTTTTAATATAATACTGGAATCTGGAAATACACCAAATTCTTTAATAAAAATAATCTGTAACTTTGAACCACCAATAGACTTCTTTTTTCACTAGCCCACAGCACGATGATACTTACTGGAGTAAGTGTCATCTGCTTTTTTGTCAACCAATATGGTGGATAAAAAATTGTTCAATACTGATATACCTTTGATTTCAGCTAAACCAAGCAAAATTTGGCGATTTTTTCTATTCACCGAATGTTCCCCAAATTAAAGACAAATACAGTATTTTCTTTGAATTTCTCCCAATTTCAGAGATGTTTGAGATTTGAGTTTTTACAATCATGGTTTAGCTGAAATTGAAGTTGATAAATATTGAATCGAATTTTACCTACCATCCTGTGCACTAGTGTTTTCCGTTAACATTTCAGCTTGAAAAATTTGCAACTACATTTGTCGTTTTGGTGAATTATAAGTATCTTGAATTGGGAAGACAGGAGGATGTCAGGGACACTTGAAAAACTGCCAAATTAAATATAGCATATAGGGGCAAACCCAAAAGTTGCCAAATTAAAAATTTGTCAAATTAAAGATGAATAAAGTAGTTCCAGAGCTTAAGAATACAAAGCACTAACATCACACAAAATGATGAAATAGAGCACAATATTTCAACACGCTAGAGGACCCTTTATAAAGATTAGAGTTCTAAACTAAAATAACCATTAAATAAAAAGGAGTGAGCCCAGCATATAAGCAATAAGCAGTGAAGGATGTGGGAGCATGGGCCAGTATTCATAAAATAAAACTGATTCTCTCATAAAAATGCCTCAGCATTAATTATCAATGGATCGTATCAACACGTTTATTTCATTGGTTAATTTGAAGTTAGGGCCATTACTTGTTATTATTAGATGAAATTTAAGTGACTGGGGCTTCGAATTCATTCATTTAATAAATTAAGTGTCCATGGTCTTTTTACAAGAATTTATGGTATCTAATATCGGTCAATAATGATTCACACTGTCATCACCACTTCTGGTGGTGACATAATATCACATTTATACAGAAAACCTTTGCTTCAAAAGCCTTATGCTAATAAGTTACAAACACATAATATTTGTGTGGTGGAATTCGTAAAACTCACTCATGCCCAAATATCCATACATGAGGACATTTTAGCACTGGCACGCTTGTCTCTGAAGCCTCTCACAGAAACAGGTGCCTGGTACCATATAAATTCACTGTCATGTCCTTCAACATCAGATGTTGCCATAGCATCGGGACTGTTAGGTGACACTTCTTTATCAACATCTTGGGATGCAAAACTTGAGTCATTTATCGACATATCGTTCAAGCTGTTACATAGTGTGCCTTCTGTACTCACAGTGGAGATTTCTAGAGGAGAGATCCCTGATATTTCAAAATCGCTGGAACTCACATTAGTTAGGTCTGCTTCCAGTGCATTGCTCCCTTGATTACATACTAAACTAACTTCAATTATTTTTCCACGATTTGGTAGTTTGTATGCTGCTTTAGGTTCGAACCACTGCATTTCACTATTTCTCGGGGCTTGTAATAATACATATGAGTTTGTAGTTGACATATTACGGAAATCTCCAAGTAAATCTTGCGAAATCAATGTTCTGAAAAGTGTCTGGATAACCTCCTTCTTAGAGAGGATAGACCCCTCAAATACTCCACCTGGGAGTTTTATAATATAAGTCTCTTTCGGACTGATTGGAGTACCTCCGAGCGTTATAACTACTTGATTTATGTAGTTCACATTGCTGAATGCTTGGTTAATGTTATGAAACAGGGCCTCAATATTTTCTAAAGCCTCGCTGAGTTTCCTGACTTGTAATTTTTGAGGTCCCTTTCTCTTCAACTGAAGTGTTTCACCTTCTTGTTGTTTATCTTGCTTGGACTGTTCTTGTTGTTTTAACTGTTCCTGTTGTTTTAATTGTTCATATGTCTGAGGTATCTGTTGTCTTTGGTAAAGAACATACTTCAGCATTTCAGTGACAATGTTTCCCCTGAGCTGCCCTTTGATGATTCCATCAAACTCCACCAAACAGGTCAACGGTGAATGTTTCCCAAAAGGCATAATTTAAAACCACTGTTTAGTTTCTCCTTAAGGGTGAACCTGTAAAACAATAAACACAGCTTTGAATAATGCTCATTTATGATTTGGATTGGTGGGCGATAATTGATATAAAATATTTTATTGAAAATTATTTTTAGTACATTCACTAATTCACCAGCATTAAGATGGAATATTTGTTTTAAAGATTACCTTGAGATATATCCTCGTCGTTAAATTAAGTTAAACAGTGCTAATATCAACAGAACTACATAATTTCATTGAAAATCGACAAACAAATTTTGAAAATTTTGAAAACTGAAAAATTGGCCTCGTTTTCAATACAAGACTGAATTACCGAACGTCAAAAAACGAACGAAGGCACGCACTCAGCTGCCAGCAAGTCTATTTCGCATGTACATGTATATGATGTAGATGTAGACATGTATATAGACTAGAAACTGCTTATTCTGATTATTGAATCTCGAGTGTAAAATTAGCTTGTTCCGGAGACACACTTAAAATATATGACATACAACGTCCGATCGCATCAATCGACTGATTAAGCCCGGTGTAAAAGGGTAGGAGGTCCTATCAAATTATGGTCCTACTCTCCATTGATTTATATGGTGACCTAAATATAACTCTTTCCCTCATTATCTTATACGCAATCAGGGCCAGTAAGGGCCGCTAAGAAAGGGGACCATAATCCCTGGGGGACCATCATTTCTGCCGGTCACACCGGTATACACCAATAGGGCAAAATCCCACTTGCCCCATCGAGTCCCATCTTGCCCCATCGAATCCCAATTTGCCCCATCGAATCCCACGAAGTCCCATGGGACCTTGACGACTTTGCCCAATCGTGCCCCATGGAGTCCCATCAAGCCCGTGGAGTCCCATCAAACCCCACCGTGCCCCATTGGTAAGCCTATATGTCGGGCTTCACACAACACGTCATCATATGATCGAAAATCCCACGATGCCCCATGGAAAGAATGAACATGTTCATTCTCGATGGGACTCCATGGGACTCCGTGGGATTTTGCCCCATCTTGCCCCATCGAGTCCCACCGAGTCCCACGTGGGACTTCATGGGACCCCATGGGACCTCGTTGGACTCGATGGGGCAAGATGGGGCAAAATACCACGGAGTCCCATAGTTTTCATGGGGAAAATCCCAAAAGGTCCCACGAGGTCCCACGCAATGTTAAGTCTTGGAGGTCCCAACTTGCCCCATTGGTGTAAACCTGGCTTTAGGCTGAATGCTATGAATGATGCCAGGGGAATGGTGACGTGATGTATTTTAGAAATGACGTCATTAATATATCCTTGCCAACACAATTTATTTGTTTTTTGTTGTTGTTGTTTTAACTGGCCTGAAGTGCAAAATTACTCTTAGGAAGAACAAAAGTACCTGATCGTCGGAATGATGACGGTGAAGGCGGGGGTGAAGGGTAATAGAAAAAAGCCCTTTCAGGCTATAAATCAACATAGAATCGTTAGGCTCAATCTATTCTCAAATTTCAATGAATGAATCAATCAATTAAAAATTCACCGACATTTTTCGGGTTAAAGTTTCCTGGCACAACTTTTTTAACTTGATCTTTTAGAACATGCAATGTCACCACAAGATATCTTTTTTTCCGGTCAGACAGCTGACCATGGCAAATAAAAGAAAAGGTTCCCCTAAACTCGACTCGTAATAGATTTTGGTGAACTTTTTAAGTTGATGATTTGATATTCTTGTTCCTATAATCAAATATTTTTCCTCGACCATCCAATCTCCGGAGTGCTGTACCCATCAATGAAATTGCCAATTTTGAACATTGGATGGTGTTTTTCTATTTGTATTCGTAGGCGAATCTTTCCTGCTGCAAGCTTCCATTGCAGTTATATCTATTGCCATATGCGCTGGTGTTAGACATATGCATGGTGACAAATGTACCGAGCCACCTTCGGACTTCATCGGGATATTCCGTAGCTCGGCCATTCGTGGGCGTAAGGTAACGATCGAAAAGGATGGGATCTTAGCTACTGGACCACAGCCACATAAATTATACGGCTTTGCCGATCGCCAAATGTTTGCCCTCTGTAAGTTGTTGCTTTTAATTTTCTTCTGGTGCGATATTTGAAAGAGTTCGTTGTTTCATTCACATATTCTTTCCTGCGACTCAATTAAAAGTAAGAGCATTTTCTTTTTTTTGAATCTAGAACATGGATTAGACATTCCCGTTTCGATAATGTTTGTATATTAATGAGCGAGACTACACTACAGTCCAAAGTTATTTCAACTTATACTGAATGCTCCATCAGAATCAGTACTCTTTCATTGGAATTTTTCATTTACGAAATTAATATTGTAAAACTTCTATTTTAGGGTTAACACGGAAGAAACTATCATTTGAACAGGCGTATTGCACCAACAATGCAATGACGATTTTCTTCAGGCACAATCTAAACCATCGGTAAGATAACGTTAATGCATGAGATATGTTTACATTTTATCATTTACACAAAGGGTTACATTCGGAAGGCATAAAACTCGGGCTTTTGTCATTTTTCGAATGGCTAATGAATATGTTGACACGTGCGAGGCACGAAATTAATTTCAAAATTAATCAGACTCAGTCACAAATTAAATTTACCCTGGCAACAAGGGATTTGTATATAATTCTAAACAATGCAAGAGATAAAACTATAAATGTTACATGATGTAATTAAAAGATGCAGTTTTCGATCACAAATTGCGCTCTTGAACTTTATATACCTCTGATACAGTATTAGAATACTACTTGCTTGTTTTAAAACCGGGTATGGCATATGAAAAATATGATTTAGGTCAGTCATACATTTGACCCTGTTAAAGCTGGACTACGCTCCGAAACGCAATATGTTGACATATATTGTTTTTACATTTTCAAGCTCTAATATAAAGTTTATGTAAATAAAAATTGTTTTTTTCTGCGTAATATCAAAGAACAATCATTTAGTTAAAAAAATAAAAAGGCTAGTGCGGGATTCGAACCCGGTCCTCCCGCGTGCTCAGCGAGGATTCTACCCGCTACACCAACGTATTATTATGAAAGGAGGAAGTAATTTAACGCTACTTATTTTGAATGCTATGATTCGGAAGTGACGTCACGTTCTTCATTTAGAAACCTTTCCAAAATCATATCGCCGGCACCGATCGAAGCAAATTCAATGAAAAATCTTTGAAATGACACATTTATCGTAAGTATTTCTACACAAGATTTGCCCCATTTGTTCATCATTCTATAATCTTTCATTAAGCTCAAACGAAATGATAAAGTTCACCCCCGAAACAACCCAAGATTGCGTTTCGGAGCGTAGTCCAGCTTTAATAATAAAGTCCGACATTTTGAAAATTGTGTTGAGAACTAGGCCTATGGTTCGAATTCTTGATTTTTCGGAAGGTAGGATTGATCAGTTTATAATCCTTGACATCTTACTTCGAGGAAAATATTATAGTTTTGATCAGACATGTTGAACAACAAACGTATAAACCATGACTTTATACCGCATCTAGACGTTGACAAAATATTTTTTTGTATCATTCAGCCAAAAAGCGAGATATCACTGTCTTCAACTAACAAGAGATCGAATACCAGGACAACTAAAAGGAAAATTTGTTTTCAATGCACGTGAGTACTAACTTTTATTTTTAATCAATTATTGCTCAATTGTTATTTCTATGCTACTAGTAGTATAGCTTATCGTGTTGAAACTCACAATGGATATCGATACTTCCAAAATGGCGTGGAGTTACATAGAATTTACACTTTTTTATCTTGAGTACTGGGTGTCCCAAAAAACTGTACGTACTTAAATGAGACGGGTATAATTATAGTATTTCTTTCACCGAAAAATTGAACATTTCACATGATAAAGAACCTTTATTTCCACCAAGCGGTTAAAGTATATAAAACATGTAAATTACTTACTTGGAAACTAGACATGTTAGACGACACGCTCTAAATGCCCTTTTCCATGATTGATGCGAAGCTTAATGTAATTCCAAACATGGAAAATTGGTGATGGTACTGAAACAAGTAATAGTACGCGCACTTTGTGATGATTAAATTTTCTGTAAGATATTTCTGTAAAATATCCAGATTTCAAGAATATTCCTTCATCACTCAGAGTTGGTTGCTTCATTCAGTACAATTTCTCTGGACACCCTGTACAATGAGTACAACACCCTGTACAATGTACAACACCCTGTACAATGACAGAGTAACTACATAATCACTGGGGAGTATCGTGATGCAACAACACCGTGTTGTTGCATCAAGATGGCCAGACTTCCGGTGATCGATTTTCGTACGATATTTTGTTTCCCCAATTAAACCCATTTCTAGGACGAGTTGCTCAATAACCATACACGTGCAGTTAGCGCACGATCTATATTTAAAGAAACTGTCATTAGTATACATGTACCATCACCAAGAAGCAATAAGTTCACGGTTTTAGTTCCTCACTATTGATGCAACAACACCAAACCGAAGATGCAACAACACTCCTCTAGATTTGAGGAATGATGCAGCAACACCAATTAATAGTATAATTTCAGAAGACCATAAATCTCGAGTGGAACAGATTTTTAAATGCTACTATTGCGATACCGTTACCCATTACCCATATTTGCGTTCTTCTCAAGGCATTCAAAATACACTTCCTGCGGGTGAAGATCATTTATATGTGTTTTCAAAAAATTTATACTTTTAAACATTATAACGTTTTGGACGTTGTTCTATAACATAGTTCAATCGCCTTTAACATGGCAAGCTTTAGTAACCCAATCTATTTTCATAAACCACTATTCCATAGCTTGATGACCCTGACTCCAGTTAGTATCATTCAAAATGGTGGACAAACATCTTTCGTTCTCGGTAAATATGATGAGCTATTGGAAATTATCTGTCATCCATCTGTGGAACAGTGATAAACTAGTAGATTTACGTTACCACTGTTTATCAAATTATAACTAAAACAGTTTCACTGTGACATTCGTGAGCTTATGTTGATGGGATGATTGTTTCATCTATGATATAATATGATATGATTCTTTATTTCCTCCAATTTGGAGAGCCAACGTGTAAAAACGTGACTTTATTAGAGAAGCCGTTTAGTTACACGTTTAATGGAAATCTTGAACGACGCACATGTAGAATTATTGCTCTCTTTGGATTCCTTCTCTCCGACTGAGTAAAAAGGTAAACAAAAGTGATAAGATTAAGGGCCCAAAAAGGTAAATTGATAGGGGTACAGTTATCCCAGATATCCCGGGCCCTCGGGAAATATCATATTGTCTCTCGGAATAAAACCAATATTGAATCCCTCTCAGTAAATAACCTCTATATAATAGCAACTGCAATATCATTAAACCAATACTCATCCTATACAACTCTTGAGAACGGTGTACAACTCCTGGATAGCGTAAACTCCTGAGCAGCGTATACAACTCTTCAACTTGATATATGACATCATACTTTGGGTGGGATAACAAAGGATATACAATATACAATTGTAGACCTCTCTTGAGGTCAACTGGCAAAATTGTATACCGATACTGTAATCCTTGAAAGTTCGGAGGTCGAGCGAGGTCAACAGTACTCTCAGGGTTTACTGTTGAGGTATACACTTTGGCCAGTTGACCGAATAGAGAGGTTAACAATTGTTTGTTAGTCCGAAGAATATAATAATTTGAAAGAAATAATATACAATTGTAGACCTCTCTTAAGGTCAACTGGCAAAATTGTACACCGATACTGTAAACCTTGAAAGTACTGTTGATCAAGACCAGAGGTCGAGGACACTTTTGCCAGTTGACCGAAAAGAGAGGTTAACAATTGTTCTGTTAGTCCAAATAATATAATAATTGGACGAATATATAATCGAATATCACGTGAACATATTTTATAAGTAAAGGTATCATATTCTAGCAAAAAATCCCAAAACCGTCGAATACTTGTAATTTTTGCACAACTTAGTTTTTCAAAATTAAAAAAATTTCAACATTAAAAAACAATTTTTCAAAAATAGGGGTCAACAGTACCTAGTAGTGGTCAACAGTTTACAATTGTTGACCTCCCCAGAGGTCAACCGGCAAAATTGTATACCGAGACTGTAAACCGAAAAACTACTGTTGACAGAGACTGAAGGTCGAGGTCAACAGTAGTTTCAAGGTTTACAGTCGAGGTATATGATTTTGACGGTTGATCGAATGGAGAGGTCTACAATTGTTTTGTTAGTCCGAGTAAACTAATAATACACATATAGACGACAATCATCAATCGGCATGGCTTCATTTCACAACCTTTTCTCCGAACCACGTTAGCAATATTTTTTTTTAGAAAATCTGGAGACAGTGCAAGTAGCTTAACTCTGTATTTGGCACATCACGGCGTACTCGTTAGTGAATTAATGTTAATTTTAAGTTTCTATTTGTATTTTTGCTATACTTGTCGCCTAGTAAAGTCATTCTCATCCAATAATCACCCAATCAGAATCGAGTATTTCAGTTGAGGTACTAACAATACATTTTGTTGACCGCTCATCAACCAATCAGAATTGAGTATTTCAATTGAGTTACTAACAACACAAAATGACTGATATCTGTTGTCTTTCCAAAATTATATTAGTTATTTGTAAACAATTTCCTTACGGTAAATCAAGGGCATTTAATTTAGAAAATGTATAATCTTTATTTTTCAGATACAATATCAATGAGATTGCCTCCCGGGGATTCAGTACTTTATTTAGTTTGCCTTGTATATCCTTTTAACTTTGATATAGACAAAGAAACCAAACAAAATACGCTTCGTTCATGGACCACTGACTCACGCGTTTTATTCATGTCCCGACCTACACCTGTAAACAGAACATAAAACAGTTTCTCTTGTTGTTCAATGATACATTATATTGGCGTTTTTGCATCAGCACATTGGTGTTGTTGCATCATCGATAAGAAACAGAGTGGTGTTGTTGCATCAATAGTGAGGAATTAAAACCACGAATTTATCGCTTCTTGATGATGCTACATGTATACCAATGACAGTTTTTTAAAATACAGATCATAACCTAACTGCATGTGTTTGATTATTGAGCAACTCGTCCTAGAAATGGGTGTAAATTGGGAAAACAAAACATCGTACGAAAATCTATCACCGGAAGTCTGGCCATCTTGATGCAACAACACGGTGTTGTTGCATCACGATACCCCCCAGTGATAATGCTGAAAGTATTTTTTTCTTTGTGACCATACAATACATAAAACGTATACATTTGGTTAATTGTTTTTACGGAAATTCCTCGATCAAGCGAACAAGGTAGAAAAGAGGCATGGGTTCTTTTCAAGAATCAATAAAGAATACATTTTAAACAGAATGGTACATCGTAAAAATAACGTCATTAGTGAGGTTAAGCTACACGTATTTAGGGTATTTAGGAGACCTTGTACCAATCCTCGTAAACGTGTAAGATTATCGTCGTCATATAGGGACTAGTTCTCCCGTTCGTAGTTGTTACAGTATTTGTCGGATTGAGTATAAAGGTATACGGAAGATAATTGTGATAAGGTTCTTAAAAAACAGTTAAGATGGGGACGAATTCATGAGGGTCAAATTATTACACGTTCACGTAAAAGTTATTTTTAAGACGTGTATCTTAATCTCCATATATTATGCTTCTATCCTAGCTACGAGGAACAAGACTCCCGTGAACTGCAGCGATGTTCCTTATCCTCATAAATCCTCAACGGGGCACGTTCTCGAGACAATATTGACGAAAGAAGTAAAACACGAAAATCGATGTGTTATGTCCGTTCATAAAACTCAAATTCCGACAGAGCATCAAACAGAGGATATATCTTCTGGTAAGAATAATTGCATTGTTTTGCATTTAATATACTATATGACCCAGGCCATAGAAATGGGGTCTTATCACATGTTTTTTCAATATTTTTACTTTTTGTATTATCTTAAAAAGAAGCATAAAGAGACCTTTCAAATGAGTCATGGCTTACAGGTGTGTAATAATTTTGCCATACAGATATAGACTAAATAGACGGATTTGAATTTAGCACAATTTTCTCTTAATCTACGGCACATTTTTGGTTATAGCACAATTTTAATTTATGTGATAAGATCGGATTCCTATGTTGAGGCTTATATATATATTATAGCGTATTACAACACATCTTTTACATCATTTTGCATAATGCTCACAAAAATTTTATGACGTGTTAAATAATCTAATAGAATGTATGACTATTATTGTGATCCAGTTAGTTTCATCTAGCTTCATCAAACTTCGGACCTATCCTCATAGAACGTAGTGATTGAGCGTGGGAACCGACGATGATTGGGAAATTTTGATCATTTAATTAGTGCCATTTTTGATAATTTGGCCTAAAAGCCAAAGAGACCAAGTAATGCCTAAACAGCCCAATAACCGAGGCCCTACAAGATTTTTGGGCCCAAGGCATGCCCCTTGGACCGCCAGTGAGATGTATGCAAACCCAATACCACTCTTTATACATTGAAACTCCCCGATGAAAACATTTGGAGGACAGAGTGTATGTATTTCCTAAAATTGCCCATCTCTTTCAGTTCAGTACGAGACTACGTTAACAAAGGAATCAGGACATGGAAGTAAGTCTTGGATAATGTGTTTTATTCTTTAATTTTTGTAACTTGAATAAGAAATCTTCCATTCGAATATAATTGATAAAACCGTTGATAAATCATTATTAACTTCAAAGTAATCCATCAGATAGTCCATTCTCGATTTAATCGTTTTAAGTAGATTTGGTTTTACAATAAAGTTGATCATGTTCCAGGAGTTAATTACATTTAATCGAACTATTTTGAAACATAAAATTTCATTACCATTATGTTTTGATGATCATGGAGACATGGGTCTGAACATTATTAAATCTATTCCATGTAAAGATGTACGCCAGTTGTATTTGCATTTTGTAGTTCCAAAATATGTACAGATGTACGCTTGTTGTATTTGAAGTTTGTAGTTAACTAATATATTCCATGTACAGATGTACGCTAGTTGTATTTGAATTTTGTAGTTAACAAATATATTCCATGTACAGATGTACGCTAGTTGTATTTGAATTTTGTAGTTAACAAATATATTCCATGTACAGATGTACGCTAGTTGTATTTGAATTTTGTAGTTACCAAATATATTTCATATACAGATGTACGCTAGTTGTATTTGAATTTTGTAGTTACCAAATATATTTCATGTACAGATGTACGCTAGATAGTTGAATTTGAATTTTGTAGTTACCAAATATATTTCATGTACAGATGTAGGCTAGTTGTATTTGAATTTTGTAGTTACCAAATATATTTCATGTACAGATGTACGCTAGATAGTTGTATTTGAATTTTGTAGTTACCAAAGATATTTCATGTACAGATGTACGCTAGATAATTGAATTTGAATTTTGTAGTTACCAAATATATTTCATGTACAGATGTACGCTAGTTGTATTTGAATTTTGTAGTTACCAAATATATTTCATGTACAGATATACGCTAGTTGTATTTGAATTTTGTAGTTAACAAATATATTTCATGTACAGATGTACGCTAGATAGTTGAATTTGAATTTTGTAGTTACCAAATATATTTCATGTACAGATGTACGCTAGTTGTATTTGAATTTTGTAGTTACCAAATATATTCCATGTACAGATATACGCTAGTTGTATTTGAATTTTGTAGTTACCAAATATATTTCATGTACAGATGTACGCTAGTTGTATTTGAATTTTGTAGTTACCAAATATATTTCATGTACAGATATACGCTAGTTGTATTTGAATTTTGTAGTTACCAAATATATTTCATGTACAGATATACGCTAGTTGTATTTGAATTTTGTAGTTACCAAATATATTTTATGTACAGATGTACGCTAGACAGTTGAATTTGAATTTTGTAGTTACCAAATATATTTCATGTACAGATGTACGCTAGTTGTATTTGAATTTTGTAGTTACCAAATATATTTCATGTACAGATATACGCTAGTTGTATTTGAATTTTGTAGTTACCAAATATATTTCATGTACAGATGTACGCTAGTTGTATTTGAATTTTGTAGTTACCAAATATATTTCATGTACAGATATACGCTAGTTGTATTTGAATTTTGTAGTTACCAAATATATTTCATGTACAGATGTAAGCTAGTTGTATTTGAATTTTGTAGTTACCAATTATATTTCATGTACAGATGTACGCTAGTTGTATTTGAATTTTGTAGTTAACAAATATATTTCATGTACAGATGTACGCTAGTTGTATTTGAATTTTGTAGTTACCAAATATATTTCATGTTCAGATGTACGCTAGTTGTATTTGAATTTTGTAGTTACCAAATATATTTCATGTTCAGATGTACGCTAGTTTTATTTGAATTTTGTAGTAACCAAAAGCATGTGTGGCCAGAAATGCAACAGCTGGAAATACGCACATAAGAAATGTAAACTTAAACTTGACGAGGGGGCAATTGTGAAATCTGTCAGCGTAGAGAAAAAGTTTTCCAAATCAAATTGTACACGAGGTGAGCATGTATTGTAATTGATTTTCAAACTGATCATGTACACTGGTGATCCCCTCGATTACGTTGGTTACCGAAACGGTTAGTTTTGGTAACAAAATGTCGGAGCATCGAAGGTACGATTTTTCTTTTTTCCTTATTTCACACGTTGTAGGCAGAATTCCCACGACATTTTAAACATAAACGTGTATCAGTATCATATGTTTAAGAAAATGTACATATTTGCGAAAAAATAGCTCAGAAGACAACAGAATCGTCGATTTAATTCCTCACTTAAGTTACATAAACGGTTTTCGAAAAACGGTTAAGATCTGCACTTTTAACCCAAACCGTTTATGTAACTTAAGTGAGGAATTAAATCGACGATTCTGTTGTCTTCTGAGCTATTTTTTCGCAAACATTTGCATTTTCTAAAACATATGATGCTGATATACGTTTGTGAGAAAAAACGTCGTGGGGATTCTGCCTACAACGCGTGAAATAAGGAAAAAAGAAAAATCGTACCTTCGACGTTCCGACATTTTGTTACCAAAACGAACCGTTTCGGTAACCAGCGTAATCGAGCGGATCACCAGTGATGTAATTATAGGAGTCATGTAAGAGGAGGGAAAGCCCCAGAGTTTCAAGATGACAGACATAATTACCTCTCTTGCTTACCACCTTCGTTCGTTCGAATTTTCATCGGCTAATTATCAAATTCTACACTTCGATGGGATGTTATAATTGATATAGGCATATTCCGTACACCTTTCTTTATCTTGATGTGAAATGAGAAGCTATGATATTGGTTAACACGCCAGAAATGAACATAATATTGTTCGAAGCGTATTTCGAAAATTTTGAAACCGCCATTGATGACGTCATTTGTTTGTCGACTTTTGACCAATCAGCGACCACCGTGTCATCTCAATACAGATTTACATTATAAGCGTATGTCATCTTTGAACCCTGGTGTTTCTCCCCCTCTGGAGTCATGTTTGAGATCTTACTTCCCTTTGCATGTCTTTATAGTCTTTCACATACGAATCGACCTTGCGAGTAGAGGGACTTACATAATATTACGCAAGTTTTGTTTCCCTGGGATTTTTCTTCTAATCTCATTCAATCATATCCTGCATCAAAATAATACGAGGGTTGTCCCATTAGTCATGAACTAATTATTATAAGACCAAGAGTTTGTATTGATAAAGACTGATATTTCATCGGTATTATCTATGGGAATTTTCTGATCAATGTACATAATTTAAAAATACAATGTCTTGTAAAAAAGTAATTCATGCCCAAACTTGCATGATGCAGGGTACCCAGGTACTCAGGACTTATGGGACAACCCTCGTACTAACACTCTGTAATAGGTACATATACGAATTGTGAAATTGTCCATGACTTAAGGTATGTCTTTTGGAATGGACACCAATGAAGTTCCGATGGTACTTTGGGTGGACAAGGGCTGCCGAGCCAAGTTCTGTATTACATATACAATACCGTCAAAAGGTGAGAAAACTGAGATTCCTGAAAACGTTTGGTAGTTCAAATGATAAAGCTATTTGTAAATAAGGGCATAGCTTTCATGTAGCATAACCATTTAGACCACTCACCATCTGTTTTTCAGCTGAAGACTGCAGTGGGTTGACTGATGGTGTACACACTATTCGAACTGCTGACGGGAGACAATTTAGAGGGCTTTGTAAAAACCAAGGATTACATATAGCTTATAGGTTTGATGGATCGGTGGACTTTGGTGGAACATGGCAAAATTTTGAAAATGGATTCGGTGATGTCAGTAAAGAACATTTCATTGGCTTCAAAAACATTATATCTGTCTTGAGACAAGGTCGATACACATTGCGAATTGAACTTACTGACTGGTACAATAAAACAAGGCATGCTGATTACAAAATCTTCAACATTTCGGATAAATCTGATAACTACAGGTTAACAGTAGCTGAGTACTCGGGATCTCTTGGCGATGCCTTGGGCAGTGCCGATAATTTGCAATTCAGTACATGGGATAAACCTCATGGTAACCACTTGGGATGTGGTTTGCATTGTATGAATGGATACTGGCACTGTTCAGATAGTAATCTATTTGGGAAATATACCAAAGGTCCAAAATGCCGAACACGTCATGGGTGCATTTATTGGCTGCCCCGATTATCATACCCAGATAATCCACATTTACGAAATCCTTTCCATTCCTATAGACAAGTACGTATGTTGATAATTCTCTCAAAACATTCATAAGTCTCATCTTTTGTATCAAAATGAAATCAAATGATATTAAATTAGAATATATTCAATTAACTTAATTTTTGTTCAGATGAATTGGAATAGCATTGCTACACGTTTCTATGTAAGGGCTGCATGTAAATTTCTACAAACGACAATTAAAGCTCCCCTCCACTTCAAAAAACAACAAACAACAACATGTTGGACATGCAGCAACATGCAGCGTGAACATGCAGCATGATTTGAGTACGGTACCTAAAATATGTGGGGTATTTTCATTGAATTCCAATTTCTATTTTGTACTCTCAACATCATATGTCGCTAGCGACAAGGTCCGTAATTCGACGCCAAATGTGAACAAATACGAGTTAATATAAATCAAATATAAACACCGATCTTCAATGTCTTGATAAAACGACAGCCAGTGTTACAACAATTAACGTCACTATAAAAATCACAGCACCAACGATCACAATACATTTTTGTTTCGTGCAGTGTAGCTTAAACCACAATGTATCCACTAAAGAAAACCGGGGACCGATGATGGGTTTGACACTGTCGGCGCTCTGGTATTCATGATATCCTAAGTGTATGAAGTTTGAGGTTGGAATGAATCTCGCAGCGGCATCTGAAAATACAACATCCATCCGGGTCATTAGCATTGCAAGATGTTATCACCTGATTGCATTTATAAGTCACGGGGGTAAAGCAGACACGGTGATACCGTGGGTATTTGAGGATCAACGTTGAACTGAACATACCGCCGAGCTCGCTTATACATTGAGCCTCTTGACACAGCCATGATACCATCGAGCAAGCTCACGATATCATCGGGTCTGCTTTAACCCCCATTGAAGTTCTCACTTTTGAAATTACTAACGCCAAACGCAGGTCACAAAACGGCGGCTTTAACGATATTAACGACAGAAAATAAAAGATACGATGAAGTCCAGACGAATGTTCGAAGGCGTTTCACTTCGATTCATGACTTCCATCTTTCACATTTGATCAGAATTTTATAATGTCCCTTCTTGATCTGAAAGTTTTGCGTTCGAATCAGAACGTTTGAATAACATGATCGTGCATGTGAATAGACTTTTTTCGAAACAATAGAGAAAATGGAAAGGAAAACATGAGAATGATTACAAATATAAAATATAATTTAATATAAAATTAATTACATGCAATCATTGTGAATGACATTAAGCTTTCCGAAATGCTCTTTATTATTGCTTACCACTTTTTGTATTATCCTCCACTATGCTATCCTCAACTTCACCAGTCTGATCGTTGCCTGAAAGAAGTGCCTTATCATGACTCTGTACCTCTCTTTGCATAACCATTTTTGATACCGAACCCTTAACCTTTTCTTTCATGGCAGTACCTAAGATCACACCACCTTTGAATGGGGTAGCCTTAAGTTGTATTCTAGTGTCTTCCGTTGCATTTTCAGACACCTGTAAACTAAGATCAAGTCTTTCTATGCTACTCATCGAATCCATGTCAGCGATGTGCCTTTCCAGACTGTGTAGAGTTGAGGTACTCTGCCCTTCAAAAAGACCCCTGCCCGTGAATACGTCGTCGTCCCAAGTATCCCCATCGTCCATAGGCTTACTGTCAAGGGCATACTCACTCTCGTTATTCACCTTTCCCCAAAGTCCAAAGTGTACTCATTTGACCGCTGCGCTGATTGGTCGGTAAAAATCGATGACGTCAAAGCAGGGCACTTTTCGCGCGAAAACTTCATTTACTATTAGATCAACCAATGAGTAAAATAAATCTCATCTAAAATGATATCAAAACTAATTGAAATTTATTTTTCTGACTATTTTGTCTTCAACTGTGTCTTAAATACACTTCACGATAAATGAAACCATAGGAATAATTGTGATATAAGTGCTGGTCTCTTCTAATAAATCGAATCCAATTACCGTACAAAAGACAAACAATTATTCAGACATCAAGACTGTACATATTATAGGAATACTCATTTAACATAAATATTCAAATACATTATTATGTTTCTAATAAATATATAACATATGAAGAATAGTTTGTAATGTAACAGAGGCTAATGATATTTTTCTCATGCTTGCACAAACCTAATAAATAATTTCCAAACTCATGATTGGTCGTGAACAATTAATTTATTTTAGATGCAATTTGAAGTATCGAATAGTCAAACATCATAGCTTGTATTTTTTAAAATTGCAAATGGAATTACCGGGTAGAACTTCTCCCTCGGAGGTATTACGTCCATAAATATCGTGAATATTCTCTCAGCAGTTCTATATTTAAAAAGAACGCCCATGGGCTTTTTAAGAGGTAAACCTCATTCAAATAGACGATCGTGGAAAAACAGCAAGAAACTTTGTCTCAATAAAACAACTTTAGTATTGTTCAATGGAATTAATCATCACTTATGTAACCATTATTAAATTCTTCGGCAGACATAAAAGTAACATTGTCTTGTGAAATAATAGGTGGCTGAAAAAGGGAAAGTAACGCACTGTTAGCCCAGATTTGATTGATAGATCCGAAAAGATTGATCGGGATTGCTCGATCAAAGATGTGGTTATTTTTCACTTTATTAATACTACGTTCCACATTCTTTCTGCGGCAATCTGCTGTGTTTGATACACATCATGGGCATCAATCTGATCATTCTGGCCAAGGAATGGGGAAATATTTAAGTCCACGCCAAGTGGATCGAGCAAATCTTTTATCAATTATTATCAAGCACTGATTCACGACTCGAAAAAGTTTTCTTTAAGCCCCCCCCCCCCCTGGCGTTAATTAAGTCCCGAATTGAGCCTCTTGTTCAAACTCCCCATTTTAAAGATATGCTATACAGATATGTAGGTCAGTATTACATAATCGTGAAATGAATAAGTCTGAATATATCATTGGTCAGAAAACACTAAAACCTGCTTGAAACTGTAAAAGTTTATACACTCTATTCCACACTGTATAGAAATGAAATAACTTACACTATAAGTAACTGTGAGCCAATCATTGCATAGAAAAAACTTTATGCACTGTTTATAAGATTCACTGAGACAAGTGGGCCAATACTTCATGTACTTTATGTGCTCTCACACAATTACCTTCCCTTGCATAAAGTTGCTGTACAGTTATATGTAACTGAATATTGTATATTTATCACAAACAACCTTAGCAAAATGATGGTTCGACGAAATGGACGGTTCGCTAAAACCAATAAACCAGGCAATCCAGGCCAATTTGGAAAGAAACTAGATAGCGTGATAGCGAATGAGGATAGTAAGTGAAATATATTTTGCAAAGGTCAGCTTGTAAACTACTGGGTAACACTAAATGATGAGTTATATGTACAAAATATGTTTTGCATGATTTATTCATATCCCAATGATTTAACTCCTTCACTGCATCTAATAAGGTATATACTTAGGTGGTTCAAAAAGTGTTGCAGTTGATGCCATAACTTAAAGGAAAATAGGACTTTTACAATGAAACTTGGTACACATATGTGTTATACATTTATACATTATATGTTAAAAGGAAGAGGTGTGATTATTGGCAAATACCCCTATGGTCAAAATGAATAATTGTTAGGTGTAACATGAAGAATAGAATGCCATATAACTCTTTGGAAAATATTAAAATGCTCGGGCACACATAGACTGAGATAGGGGCCATTTAGTTTAGTAAGGTTGTATTGCCTTACATGGGGCTGTGCTTCATTGACTTAACATGAGGATATCAGCAGATCCCAATAGAGGCTATTGGTTTCTATTGATTATCACACAAATACCCAAAATACACTATGACCTGAATCGATTGCAAACTTAATAATTTCACAATATGGCACTAATGGTTTATCTCATCAAATATGCAAATATGAAGTTTGCAATCGATTTAAGTCATACTTAAAATTAAAAGATTGTACATTTTTTCATCATTTTTTCCCTACAAAATGGCTATAGAAAAATGCTCCAAAAACAACTTTTACACTTATCAAAAATCATTCAACTTTGTAAAACCAAAGAATATACTATTTTATTTCATTATGTAGTAACATATTTGGATAAGATGTAGGGATGCGTAGGATGCAAATGGATTTTGACAGACACAAAAATACTTCCTGGTTTGGAATCATATGCCTCTACACTTCATGATTGAATTATGACCCTAATAAGTGGCCTATACATCAATACAGTGCTGAATATAGGTCAACAAGATACTAGTGTGCATATAAATGTAATAATTAAAGCAGAATACTCATTTTGAAAAATCAGATGAATTATTTTTTTCTCATGGGGAGATCCCAATGGAGGGTGTATAATGTCCTTTGGGACCTCAATTTTGATTGGTTCTTGAGAGATGGTTGCTAAGGTAACCAGAGTGGTGGGTACCATGTTCAACCCGAAATTACGTTTTTCCAAATAGTTTTCTTGCTTGAATAAACTCTTTGCAAAGTGGCAATTAGCAGGTGTAAGTGTCTTTGGGTGGCTATTTTTCTTCAAATTCTTCAATTTTTTGCCAGCTGTCAACACATTCTGGCAATGCTTTAATTTTAATAGAATTATTTTAATATTTTACTAACTGTATAATATGTAGTTTGCATTACTGTTGATAAATAAATAAATGATTGCACTGTTCAGTAAAGAAATATACCAATTGTATTATTTAAACTGACTATACACTATAGAAATGATTTTCATTGAAAAATCAAATCAGTACCAAAATTATGGTTACCCTGTAGTAGTGAAAGGCACATTAAAAATGAATATCACCCCCTTCAATCTATTTTTACAGGTTTTTATGATTATTTCAGATTTTTCTATAGTTTGCGTAACCAGGACGGTGAATTTTCTTCATTTTTCATCAAACATTTTGTCTTACCAATATTTATTATATCTGTCAATTTTATCAAAATCGCGCCGCTACGTTTGAAAATAATTCAAATTATGTAGTTTTTCCCATTGAGCTCCATTATAAAAATGGAATTTTCAAACTTAATATTTTAAAATTCTACGCGGTGAAAAGTTGCATATTGAGTAGTTTGTTAATGTTATGGTGTTAAAAATTCAAAACAAAAAGGAATAAAGAAAAAATGCCACAGAGAAATCTCAATAGAGTCTCTTTAATTTATATTTCCCTGGCTGGATGTACATCAATACTTGTTAATTAACTGGAGTGTATGCCCGACTCTAGTAGGCCAAAACCTTGATAATTTATCCCCCCCCCCGATACATATGACTCGTTTTTACTGTTGATTGATCAATTAATTTCTATTTCACCTAACACTATGAGAAAATATAACACAAGCTTATTATTTCAGTGCAGTAGTCAGAGGTATGTTGACAGTCAAGAAGTACATATCATGGTCAATTTGCTGTAAACATTGGACTCTTCACATCAATTTTACTCTTTTCAATTGATTTCTCAGAACAGTATAATGAAGGGAGAATATGAACGAGAGTGTTATCAATTAAATTCCATCACATTTATGATACAGATTATTAAGTACTCACAATGATTGAACAATTAAATGAGCCCGTCTCTGTCGCGATTCACATTGATTTGTAATGTGTTCAGATTTTGCCGCGAAAATCTGCCCTACTCTGACGTCAGAGATTCTGGATTTGCTAATTATAATATTCATGAGCTGACTTTGGGGAAAGGTGAATACAGTTCATTTAAGTTATCCTTGAACGTGTCGATATGTACATGGTCATGATTGTACCGTCCTTCCTTGATAGTATTGTTGTTTGTGAAACGGTTTTGCGGCGAAGACTCTATGGGAATTGACAGGTTTTCTCTTGAGAAGTGAATATCTTCGTCATCATCTCCGAGAGCTCCCGGGTCCCATGTCAACTGGTATATATTATCATTATTGTGACTCCTAACATGATTTTCATTGCGCTCATCCATTTCAAAAATGATATGTTTACACCGATGTCCAATACAAGGCAAATAACTACGTTCTCTGGTTTAAATTATTGTAATTAATACCCCTGCCTTGTGAAATGTTATATATCAAGTCATAGTGATATAATTCACTGCAAAAAAACTCAAATGATTCTTCTAATTATTTGATGTTAGTGCTAAGCATTGTATTGATTTGGCACGGGTATCCATACTATTTGAACTATGTACAATGATACTATCTTCAAAACAATCGAGGTCCTTGAATATTACCTGTTAGTAAAATACAACAGTGGCAACTTTTTGAAATTAAGAACATTGGCATGTTATTAGATTTTAAAATAGTAAAATAGGCAGGTTATTTTTAGGTAATTCTTAGTGAGGTAATCAGTTTTATGAGACAAAGTATTGAAGTGCAGCATATATGATAAGATTATGATATTTTAAGCATTGTTAACTTTGTGTGAATATATATACTTATGTAGAATTATATCTTCCTTTTGTTTAAGAGGCACTTCTAACAGGGTTATCTCGATATGCGTTGATATGATATTGTTAATATTAAATAGCGTAAATAACTCGGTCATATGATATAGATGGCAATGCACTCATTGTCGCTTCTCGTCAATGACAACGGAATCTGAATTTGAGTAATTTAGAAAGACAACGGCATATGGTAATTACAGTGCCCGTTGTCCCGTATCTCATTTTAATCGGTTAAATTAAAGATTTTATTTCGATGGTAGAACATTATTAACTGTACAATGAGTATTAAGACTCTTTGATCGATTGTTGTTCCAAAGGAATTTAGTCTAGGTGCTCTATTAAACATACAGTTCATGAAAATCTAATTGAAGCGACGGTTATGTCCGCCATTTGTGACAACGGTATCTGACTTTACCGTAGTCAGGCTAACCCGGGGTGACAATGAGATACTTATTATAGTTGAAATAGTTACCTGACAGACTTTGCAGTGGACTCATTATCCCTTCACGATTGTGTTTTACATGTACCACTCTCATTATTGAACACATGTACATAAATATTTTGTTTTATCAAAGGCAACCACTGGACTTCTCATATTTGGATCCACATTCTTGCATGGAGGAATGGCTATAAAGTTATGGGGAATTTACAAGTTTTTTAGCCAGCATAAAAATGTAAGTTTTAATCAAAAGATTGCTGAGGAAGAGTTTAACATTTGGGCCAGTCATTTTTTAACCAGTCCATCGTTTTCAAACCATTCAAAGTATCTGGTCCACAGCAATATGATGATTACTGGAGTTTTTATCATCTAAAATGGTAGAAAATTCGTTTAATATCGATAAACCTTCGAAATCAGCCAAATTCACCCCCCGCAGACAGATGCAGCCAAAAAATACATTCGTATGATGCGAGACTCACATTCAACAGGAAACTAGAAACATTTTGTCACAAATGTTGCAACTTAAGTTTTTTACTACCTAATACATGGTGAGTGACAGTCACAATAATTTCTACAAGTACGAGCATAGCATGACAATTTTCAAAACAGAAACATATAAATAGCAAGCCCTAAAGTTCCAATCGCCCCTGGTAGCATTAACACTGGTCTCTTATATGGCATACAATTAATATCTGAAAAACATAAACGAACGTATGGTGGGAAATCATACTAACCAGACTCCTGTTGTTGCTTGCAAGTGGAATCCCAAATATGCACTATGTACGAATTGTTCGCAAGCACGGATCTCTGTTCGCGAGTGGAGAAATGTGTCCGGAAGCGAGGAAATGGTGGTGCGCGACTAAAGAGTTCACGTTCGCGACGTGAGAATCGTGGTTCGAGCGCAAGGAAAGTAGTTCGCGAGGTCAGAACTGACGTTCGCGTTGTTGGAAGTCTAAGATGCATGTGTCAGGCAGAGCAACATTCACCCTCAAAAATTAATCAGTAATAGCAAGTAATGGAAAAAATAAGTTTGTTGTTACTTAATGTCTAATTTTTAGATAATTATTCTACATTGTGGGCCAAAAAAATCAATACCCACGTTGAAAGATGTGTGATTCATATGATATATGTTAAACCATGCCACGTATCGTATATCATTTTAAAGATAAATCATGTCCTAACAAAATGACAGCATTCTATTGAAAAACGTTTGTTTTCATGTGGAGTTACAGACTAAAATTGACACCAGGGGTGCCATGAGCGACCAAAAATCGAATAATGAAAGTACCAAATTTCCCTCCATATTGCAGTCACAGCTGCACTCAATATGCTTGACTGAATTATCATAAATTTATTTAAGAGTAATAAGCAATTGATGATTAACTAAAAATATATAAGTATTAACGCTGAATTTTGCACTATACTTGTATAAATGTACCTCTTTTGAAGGTGCCAAAGTTCAAATTTACCTCCATTTTCCACAATTTGGAGAAAACTACGGTTTTCAATCAGATTGTGTCATCTTGTTAAAAATGATATGCATCCTTATATTTGGGTATTGTTTTTTGGCCCCTTGTATTCTTTTTGATTGCTGATTTTTCGTTAGATATGTTTACCTATTTATCGCAGAAAGTAATAAATGAAGCATGGTTGGTCTTCATGTTCACCATGCTCATTGTTGCTGATGTCATAGTAGTTGCTATTTGGTTTGTCAAAGATCCCTTGTATGCAAGGCCTATAGAACTAGAATCAACTGTGAGTACCTACACTACAAGATTTAATCGTAACGTTTTTTTTATATTTCAATGCAATTGAAAACATCGGGTTATCTCTAAGTTTTCCCAAAAATGTTTTCAAATATCTATCCTATACAATGTATTGTATTCTACATAAACATTCGCAATATTTTCAATTCATGGAGACTATACAACTACAAAAATATATCATAAAAACGTATGCAGTGCGTTTTTGTATATTATTATTTTGCATAATTTTAGCTTGATAATGAAACATCTGTGAGAACAATAAATGTAATGGTTAAATGCGAATCAGTTTATAAAGCATACTTTCTCATCGCCATACTGTGTTACAAGGCAATTGTATTGTTGTTGGGTGGATTCATCGTTTGGCCAACATTGTGAGTCGCCTTATTCTTCTTCTATAAACAGAAAAAATATTAATTTGAAAACAATCATCGCTAACTAATCGAACATTCTATAAGGGCTATGTTGATTAAAATAGTAGCGATATTGCCTAAAATGTATTGTCCATCTTTTTCAGGGTTATGTCAAGGAAGAAAGGGTTTAATCAGTTTTCTGGATTTGCTATATCTGTGTTCACAAATTTGTTGGTCAGCATTGTACTGGTTGTTATTTCGTTCCTGATACCGACTGATCCAAATGCTTTGTTCATTCTAACAGGATGTCTGATATTATTTACAACGATTTCGTCTGTATTACTGATATTTCTTCCAAAGGTAATGTTTTCTCTACATATGTGCTTTATTGGGTATTTTATAATGATTTTATTCGTGATATACCACACAAAATACTTTCATAAAAACAAAATGAGTTCGAAACAACCCTTTAACTTGAATATTTTGAAAATATTTCCACTTTAGGCAATACTTATATCAAGAGAAGATGACAGTCTTTCCCAGAAGTTGTTCTCTCCAATTGGTGCAGCGTTTGGTTTCTTGGACACAGTCGCAGGAGAAGACAAGATGCCAGGATTAGGTGCTGATAGGTCGTTGTCCATGCCTGGAGTCGCTCTTGCTGCAGGGAAGATTAACGGAAGTGGCCAGAGGTCTACGTTGTAAAATGCCTACCATCATTTCGGAAAGATTGATTCTGACAAAACTGGTCCAGTTGATGACGACTATAACTCAAAATAAGCATGAGCTCTTTGACCACGATGGACTATGCGTTCAAGTTTCATTATGCATACACTTTCGATTTGCTTTTTGTCGACATATAATTATTGTCATTTAACCACCAAGTACATGCAACATTTCATTGTCCCAGTCACCACTGTCATTGTCCCATCAAAGGAAGTTTGGAGGGCCGCCATTTAATTAAACGTGTGTTATTTTACATTTTCTACTATAACTCAAAAGGTAATAGAACGATTTTGTTCATATTTGACATGTGCATAGTACATTGTTTATTGACAATTTTGCTAGAAAGTGACCATTTTGAAAAATGTTGTTATATGAAGTTTACTGTTACTAAAATCGCAGTGAAGCAATTTTGTAAAGAGGACAGCCAAGGCCGCTTAATTGGATTTGCCACGCCTTGGCGTTGCCGTTGTCTAGTTTTGAAGATGTCCCTTTATATAAAATTAAAGTTTCAAAACATTGTATGAATAGAATGTTTATAATTACCAGTATACTATTTAGTAATTATATTTGTATCTTCATTTAAATTGTTTAGCAAGTTTAAACACAAACTAATAATAAACGGATTTATATATGAAATCAAATCTTTTCTATATCTACTCATTAACAAACATACGGGGTATAGTTGCTCAGAAATCAAATACATAGTTAAAGACACAGTATTTCTCTCTATATTGGAATCGTTATAGAAAAATATCTCCCCTTCCAAATGTTTGCCAACAAGAAGTCCCCATTTGCTAGCCAGTTAAAGTATATCTATGTCTTGGTAGGAAATTATAAGAATTCGTTACAATAGCCTAGTTGAAGTTCCGGTTGACAAACTTGACACATTATGAATTATGGATAGTTGGATATCCGTATTTATTCCATGATAATATGTTTCCGCTGGAAAATAAACAGGGAGGTCCTTGAATATTACCTGTTAGTAAAATACAACAGTGGCAACCTTTTGAAATTAAGAAACTTGGCATGTTATTGTATTTTAAAATAGTAAAATAGACAGGTTATTTTAGGTAATCGTTAGTGAGGTAATCAGTTTTATTAGACAAAATGCAGCTTAATGACAAGAATGATATTTTAAGCATTGTTATATGTGTGTGAATATATATACTTCCTTTTGTTTAAGAGGCTCTTCTAACAAGGTTATCTCAATACGCGTTGATATGATATGGTTAATATTAAATGACGTTAATAACTCGGTCACATTAATATACATGGCAATGCACTTATTGCTGCGCTTATGGCCTCTTCGAGCGACCCCCTACATTTGCTTATTTTAAAATCATGCATTTTTGAACCATTTTGAGCACTTCCAAGTGATTTTGGGAACAATTGTGAAATTTGAACCCCCACTGAATTGAGCGAAGCCTTGGCTACGAGCCTGATTATATGCATTATAAGAAGTTATTTATGTTTAGTTTGTTCCATCTTCGATCCCCCTCCATTCACTTTATAGTAGATGTTTTAACGCAATTCTTAAACTTTTTGATAGTAGAGATAGTTTTTAAATTAGGTAGAGGTAGTTTATCGAGAAGATGCAATCTTTGAAAAACAATATTTTGGGGTAATTGGATACGGTATACTATACAATGTTATCATCAGTTTTGAAATCGCCAATCGCCCCCCCCCCCACTTGTGACTTCTTGTTATAAAAAGGTTGCAGACCTCAGAGTAGATGGCAAGTTCGTTACATTTGAACCTTCCATTAGGCGTAACGTGTTCCACTATGTATCAACATTTTGTTTTTATACTTTGAAACCTTCACTTTCACACGTATTTGGGAACCTGGAGGCTCACAGCTCGCATTTATAAGTTCATCGTAATATGATCTATAGTCGTATACCTGTTAGTTAATCACAATATTCCACAAATTTTTAATTACTTACAATGGTTGATGGGTAACCATGACGTATTGCAATTCCAAAAATAGATAAAATGATTGGAAAGATGATTATTAATGTACATTATCATAATTATAATTATAGTAATACTTATTACAACACAGGTTAAACCTATCCTCATTCATTAATGAGAGTGGAAACAGAAATAAAACAAAATTTACCCATTTTTACAAATCGGGTTACTAAGTAACCATGACGTGATTTTATTCAGAAAAATAGATAAAATGATAGCAAAGATGATCATATATGTACATTATAAGCAATACTAATTACAAGTCGCACAAAACCCAATCCCATTTGCCATTGGTGAAAGAGAATTGAAACAGTAATGAAAACAAATTTACCACCTCCCCTTTAACATATTGAGTAGAGTAGTGTGATAGCAGCTAGTAAAGATAAGCTTAACAGAGAAAAGTATACTAGACTGTATTCAAATAAACAGTTCGTCAAAAACTTTGCAATTTATGTAAAGTGAACGAAAATAAATAACAATCAATTAAAATAAATAAAATCGAAAATGTATTGGAGAGAGATTAAACATGTTAATAGTTCAATCAAGGGCGTTACAATACCCGGGAATTTATCGGTTCGTCCAGTACTTGTTTGTGATAGCGCCCTCTGTAGGTCACTGTGCTTTAATACCCGGGAATTTATCGGTTCGTCCAGTACTTGTTTGTGATAGCGCCCTCTGTAGGTCACTGTGCTTATAGCCTACAGTAATACGGGGTAGGATATCGGGAATTCGGTCAGTTTCTATCCGTCGATTTCGCTATGAATTGAAGCAAGTGTGACCACTTTATCCACTTAAACAATTTGATAATTGATTAAATCTTTAAACAAAATCGATAAACACGTTATACACTTCCTATCTCCTTAGAAATTAGCATGTATTTATGGATTGTGTTTTCGAACAAGGCTCGACCCACACCAATAGGGAAATCATTATGCTAATTAGTATGACGTCATATTTTCCTGGGGAATCCTAGATTTCAAAGCCTCAGTCTGTTATTGTGTCAAATGTAAACGCTCTTGGGACGCTCTTTTGCAGACAGAAAATTGACAGATTAGCTTTTAACTTTCAGCTTTGATGTTTAAATATTCTGTATTTCTACCGGACTTCTTGCTGAATATCATATAATGTTATAACTTGATTTGGACCATTGCCTGATTGATCATTCTGAAATTTTGATTGTGATTCATGATTGATTGGCAAGAAAAATAATTCCTATTGTTTTCCAGCGAAGTCAAAATGTTACAGCATGAGTTATAATGTCGAGTTTGCATCATGTTAAATTCTGCTAGTGATTAGAAGTCCATGCACAAGCATACACATAAGAGACAAACACACCCAGGCTCCAGGCCGTGGATGGAAATATAAAACTATTTAAGGCACAAACTGGTATTAATAGACCGATATGTAGTGTCTGCCATGTATTGAAGGTAAACCAATCTGTATTATTAATGTTTCTTCTATCAATACATGGATTGTGCAATAGAAAAGCAATGGCACAATCAAAAATGTGCATATCAATCGTGAATATCTCTCGGTTCAAAGCTTATTTCCAACAGAATCGTGTCAAAATATGTGTCTGAGTAACAGTTATACATTATAAGATCGCAAACTCTTACCAATTATCAGCCGAATGGCTCATTTTCAACGAAATGTCCTTAAGACAACAGCCCTGGGTCTCGCCTGAGACCAAAAACTACTTCAAATAGCCCTCCCCTAATTATATTGGATAATCACATTTATGCGTGCGCGCGCAGCTCATCCAATGAACGAAACGCCACTTCCCGCTGAAATCACCGGGTATTGATCTTTCCCTTGGTTCAATAAAGGATAAAATAATCCAAACGATACGTTGGATGACAGACAGTGTGGTTTTTGGATTAAAGATTAAGAAAAAATCAAAGTCTTAAGGCTTAGTAGGACTAAATGGACATGCAAATTGATATCAAGAACGGCACATACTGGTGATCAAGAGAATGTCTAAATACCTGGTATTATTTAAACTCGCAAGTACATTTTAGTGCATCATAATAGATATAAAAATTGTGATGTATAGTTATGAACATAATGTGTTTACAAGGATGACGCGTTCTCGAAAAGAAAGAAGGTATGTTTTAAGAAGTGTATATTTAAACATATCATTTTTGATATGTTGAACATGAAGTTTAAATGTTATTAAAATTCTGTATATTATCGATGGTTCAAATGCTCATAGATATGTTTTTACTTTATTCTATACCACAAACATGTATGTCCGCCTTGCAAGTGGATTGCGTAATTATATCCCAGTGAGTTTTCTCCCCAGGTATCAATAAAAAGAACAATAAGCCCTGCAGTGCAAACAAAATGCATTAACCACCTAGTTGCCCACAATATTATTAGTTCAATCTTAAATTGGTTTTGAAGAAAGTTGAAAAAGACTTTTTTGACCCTAAGAAGGTCATTGAAGGTGAAATTTAAATTCAGATAAGAATTTCTGAGAGTTTGAAGATGATTTTGAAAAAATCGTCAATTTGTAGCGAATTGAAAAAAAGAGCTTTTGACATTGATTAGGTCACCGAAGGTCAATTGTTTTTTGAACTTGTCAATGTCATTGAAGATCAAATCTATAGTTAGATTTGAACTTTGAACTTGTAGATGATTTTGAAAAATGGTCAATTTGAAGAAAAAAGTTGAAAAAAACATTTTGACTTTTTTGACCTTGAAAAGGTAATTGAAGGTCAAATCTTAGATATAAAGTCAGATTGTAACTTCTGAAAAGTTGTGGAGATTTGGAAAAAATCTTCTTCGAACCCCTGTGGTGTACTAGCAACTAGCCGACGAGATTGACACGAGCAGTTAGCCGACACGTTTGACACATCGTAAATAGCGGTGTTAGTGCTCTTGGGTGAGCTGTTTTTGTTGAAAACGTGTGAACATGTAATGTGCACCGTTGGGACTTATTGTTCTTTTTCCGTGATACCTAGGGGGATCTATTTAAATATTATGCAAATGACTTGCACCGCGGGCAGTTCGAAAACACAACAATAGCACATCGACTGCTTCTTATTGGAATTTAAATTTATTTGGTTAATTAAACCCATATGAATCCTTTCTTTTTCACACAAGCAGGGATTTGGGCCGTTGGTATACTGATATAAATAAAGGCTCTATAATCAAATTATACATAAAGCACCGGTCAGTATGAAGCGTTAAGATGGCTGAAGGTAAGTGTCAATTTTGATATTTTTAGTGTTGATCGACTTAAATTACTTCATAGTGACGTAATACTTTGATGTTTGAACTAAACCAGGTTTATATTACACGGGGACTCAATTGTTGTTTTCATGCGTAAGCGCCATAATTCACCATATCTTCCACCGCTTAAGGAACCTGAGATTTGGTTTCATGACCGTTGTCGTATCATACATTTCCAGTTACCTAAGTTGAAGATATCGTTGAGCTGTGTCGCCCACGCACGATATATTAACAAATTAGCATACTCTAGAGTTTCCATGTCATATCCATAGTCTGATTTAGTAATCAATACCATAGCATTTCGTTAATTATAAAGTATTTCAATTCTATGAAAACTAAAAATATGGAAATCGACACTTACCGTCCGCCATCTCAAATGCGATGGTTACGGTCGTTACCTTGATACTGATCAGTGATAAAGTAAACTACTTCTCTGCTGTCATTTCACCGAATTGAAGACTAATATAGACCATTCTGATTAAATATGATGTCGTGTAAGAATACAATTGAATAAAATAAAGCAAAGGGTCAATACCTTTTGGACGCCAGTGTACGATCAATGTCATCATTGGTTTCTAGAATATTTAATTTCAAGGTAGTTATATAGAATTAGGTCATTTACCTTAACTATACATCGCTGTGTTATTCAGGTGCTGCATAGGAAAATTCTCACATCCAAAAATATGGCAAATAACAGGATCTTAAGAGGTTCTGGACAAATCATTTGATTCTGGACTTGTCATATTTTTTTTTCAACGAAATCACATCCAAGGGTTGAATTTTTATTAGCTATTTAGAGAGTGAGTCCTGCCTAGTATTAATTTCAATAAAAAGTTAAAATAGAACCCAATTTGAGAGTCAATCTAATACTTACATTACATTGATAAATTTAGGCAAATCCTGAAATATTTTTAAAGTGCATTTTTTATGAAATATTATCCAGCAAGTATTTAAATGAAACGGTCTTATTTAAATACAAATCATAACATGATATTTTTCATGAAACATTTTTCAATGAAATTCAATTGAAGGGTCAAGATAAAACGAGCTAATTTAGGTGAAAACCCTTACATGATGATGTGTTTTCATAACTTCTTTCATAAAATTCCATCAAGGGGTGAAGATAAAATGATCGAATTTAAGTGATTTAAGGATCATGAGAATATGTTTTCTTTGATATTTTCTATGAAATCCCATCCAATGGTCAAGGTAAAATTTTGATTTTGATTTTGATTTGGTCACGTGTTCGAAAGATCCATATAAGGCCCATAGAACCATATAGGAACGTCATTTTGAATGTCACGTGATAGATCCATATAAGGCTTTTAGAACCATTTATGGAAAGATGAGGGAAGCCCCTGACACCTGTTTCACGATTTTTATGCACTTCATTATTGTACCGAAGTTTGCCGATTCGATTCGTCGTATTTCGGAATCCTGGTGACAATTTTATACTCCATTGGAGTATTTTTGACCTACTTCTTATGACGGAAATTCCCGAACCTTGTTCGGATTAATCCGGATTTTCTGACCTACCTTATCTACCGAGATTTCACGAGTTAACATTCGTCTCATTCCGGAATCCTGGTGACAATTTTATACTCCATTGGAGTATTTTTGATCTACTTTTTCTGGATTTTGCCCTACTTATTATATCTTGACAACAAGCAAATCAAAAAGTTCGACATGAACGGGTCTCGATCAACTAACCTAGACTATGGAAGCCAGGCACGCTAACCATTAGGCCAACGAGCTAGGGATATGAAAGAACAAAAGTATTATATATTTATACCGAGCGTCAATTCAAAATGATCCTCACTTTTGTCTCCACTTAAATACGACTCGTCAGTTGTATCCAGAATAGTAGAACGCCTATGGCGCTAGTGAATAACCAAGTCCCAGGTGAGTGGTTCGTATCCCTCCGTGATATACTATTTTTGTTTTATTAAATACGACAGAAAGGAGCAAGGTGTAGGTTGAAAACAAGACGTTAGTTTGTTTCAAAACAGTTTGGAAACATTAATCTCTGATAATTTAAGGTTTTCCACCCCTGAAGGGCCTCTAGATCTATGAAATTCAATAATCCACTCAGTAAAAATACGATTTCTCTTCAACCTGATGTCCAATCAAGATCATTCAAATATATAATATGTGTTCCTGACACGTTTGGGCGTCCGGGAATAAAATTGCTTGTGAAAACTATTTACAAAAGTGTTCCAGAGACCCTTATCTACTTGGCTAAGGTTTTATTTGAAGATACATTGCCTTATTAGCAGGTAGAGGGGCATACAGAACACAGAAGCAAATGCTATGTTGAAAATTTTCTATATTTCAATTTGAACCTGTGTTTACATGTCACGCAGGCCAGTGTTTTATATGGGGATTATATGTACTTTCCTTGTTTACATGAACGTAAATCATTACATGAAATCTGCATCTTCTGGGTTTAATCTGGGTTTGTATTGTCTTATTGGGGCTTTTCGACTTTAAAACAAACCCTACCTAAATGGATTGTGTCTCGGGAACGTTTTTGTAAATAGTTATTATAAACAATTCTGAAAGAATATCACATATTTTTGTCTTCCCGATTTCAGTCATGAATTACGTCAATTTTTCGTGCAAACATTGGGTAGACGTTGTCATAACCGGATGCCCGAACGTGTCAGGAACATATAGATACTCGAATGATGTTGATTGAACATCAGGGTTGAGAGAAATCGTAATTTTACTGAGTGGCTTCACGAAAAAATAAGCAGCACTTTAGGCAACCTAAATACAACTCGTCAGTTGTATCCAGTTGGAATCCCAGCGTAATGTTTTTAATTATATGGTTGTGCTTTGATTTTACGCTGAAAACATTTATAACTACGTCAACTTTATATTAAAACATTTATTATCTTTTCAGTTGTATTAAAATGTAAAATATGATATATGTCAGCTTATTGCTTTCTAGAGAACAGTCAAGGTTTAAATTTGGTACAATGAATCGGACACTCAAATTTTTCAGTTTTCGGTCAGGGGGGGGGGGGGTGCGATTTTGCCATAAGCAACACAAAAAATTAAGATTTCTTTTGAATTTTACAAAAATTGATGCAACTTCCTTCAAAATTGAGCTAGAAGCTTCAAATAAAAAGCATTTTAAAGCTCTTTTCTACCGCTATCCAATGGTCATATTTTCAAAGGTTTGAGGGGGGGGGTGCGATCGCACCCATCGCACCCCCCTGGCTACGCCTATGCTCATGTTAATCGACATGGTTATAACATTGAACTCAATGCAGTAAATTAGTTATTTCTATGAATCACAGCGGGATTGGTTTCATTTTATATGATTGCCAACTCTGGCGGTTTTTTGTAAATGCTTTTGACCGCTGTAAATGTGAAACTGATACAGTATTATTCAATTGTTTTATGTCTTGGTCACATTTGCTCCGATTTTCACTACGGCGCCCGGCCGATTGAGTATTGTGTTCAGAAATGTATTCAATTTTGAACAAAATACTCGCAGCAAATGTGATCCAGGCATTACACAGCGGTATTTCGAACATACTATTGTTGCTTAACCACGACCTAGCCAATTTTAAAATCATACTCCTTATTTAAATCCAAGTAAACGATCAATGTCTAGGTATTTGCACAGGCTGGTATCGAAATATTTGTCCGCTGTGACGGAGCATGCTATTTGTCATAAAAAACACTAAGAATACTTCACGATTTATTTTTTAACTCATATATTTCGTTATACCATAAAAAATTACTTACTCCATGCAATGGATATATCATTTGCGGGTAACTTTCACTTCTGTTGAAGTCCAATTACGCTGGGAACAAAAGCTATTGAAAATGGCGCCGGAGTATCATACTTCAAAATGTACCATTTCTTGTTTAACTTTCTAATGACACGATATAGTGACACGATAATATTTACACATGGTTTCAGCATAACTATGAAGGTATAAATGAGATGTTGATGTATTTGGTCTTTTTGATTCTTTTATAAAAAATAATGTTTAATTTTTTTGTCCGCTGTGAGGGAGCAGTTGCAAATGTGAACTATGAAAATGCTCCGTCACAGCGGACAAAAAATATTAATATTATTTTTTATAAAAAAATTAAAAAGACCCAAAGCATTAGTATCTCATTAATAAATTCAGAGTTATGCAGAAAACATATGTTAATATTATCGTGTCACTATATCATGCCATTAAAAAGTTAAACAAGAAATGGTACATTTTAGAGTTTGATACTCTGGCGCTGTTTTCAATAGATTTTACTCCTAGCGTTATTGGACTATAAACAGAAGTGAAGGTTACACGCAAATGATATATCCATTGCATGGAGTAAGTAATTATCTTTGATATAACGAAACATATGAGTTAAAAAATAAATCGTGAAGCATTCTTAGTGTTTTTATGAAAAATAGCATGCTCCGTCACAGCGGACAAATCTTTCGATACCAGCCTGTGATTTGGCGTTTGATGATACTTTGGCCCTTGGCGAATTATGATTAGATGAACCGAGGTCAACATTAATGTTTCTTGTACAAGGTCATCCCAAGGTCTAAGATAAATATTTAGGTATTTTACGTTTCAAGACCTTTGGACAAATTCGATTCAACGATGTATTAAAGTTAAAATGTATACAGAGATAAAATAGGTTATCTCCTATCGTTTCCTTGTGTATACGTTTATGTCTCTGCGTAATAACGCAGATGCGAGCAGGTAGTTACCAATCTCACCACAAGGTGGCTCGTTCGGGTCAGATAGCATGGCGGGTATGGTAGAAAGTTCCCTTTAACTTAAAGTACATCTGTTTTCGTGGTTCAATTTCCATATCACCCTTAAAATGCATCTACAAGCAATGCAATTAAAATATGTCCAGTGAACGAAAATGCAATACAAGAATAGATATTTCACTTTTTGTGATTTTGTAACAATGGTGTTATTTTTTGTATATGTAACATGGTCATTTTCACATTTTATATTATTACTGTTCATATTAATCAATCCCTATTCATCTCAATATAACAGGTCCCTAAGTAGGTTGTTTGCAGTTTTTCTCTTTTAATACCATGTTCACTTTTCACCTTGAGTTATTCAACTATGCAAACTGTGTCAGTTTTATATATCTATTGTTCCCCTATATGGTCTTTCTCACTCACATGTAGCTGAGTTTGCATTGGGTGTTGGCTTGTCAGTAGTTGCTGTAAGAGTTCATGTTGTACATTACAGAGCATTGTATTTTAAACATTGAAGTTTGAAATATACTATTTTATATATATTTTAATTTGAAGTTCGAGTTATTTTATTGCCACCCACGGGCCTTCCACACGCCCATTTACATATAACGCTTTGAAACAACTTTAAAAAGTGAGCAATGTCAGTGTTGTGATAATAGAGAATTTTCGTTATAAGTTGTTTCAAAAACTTATACGTATACTTATAGTTTAAAGGGTCTTGTCGAACTAAAATCAATTCAAATTGATTTTCATAATCTGTACCAAGTGGGGCATAACTATTCCCGATATAGTCAAGCTTCATCATCAACTAGGGACTGCGAATACAATGTCCTTTGCTAGTGTCAATTATGAACACGATAAACTAAATTCTAGTTGACGGGTCCTTGTAGTGTACGATAAACAAGACCCTTTAAAGTGAATCACTACACGAACGAGTCGATCATTTTAAAGTTCTCATGAAATTATAAGGTCAATTTTTAAGATTTTACGTATAAAAGGGCCTTTATACGCAGATTATAAACTTACAGAGTTGGATCTCCGCATAGTATATGTGTGGACCTACTGACCAGAATGGCTTATTAAAATTAATCGGCTGAATAGGCATAGTATCCAATCAAATAGCTCAACTCATTCATTAATCTGTAAAACCCGTGTGCTATATCAGCCTATTTGATTCTAGAAAACACATATGACACAACTAAACATGCTTTACATCAAGGGGGTACGGATGGTATGCCATTGGCCCTTTTTATTACCGTCCTAGGAGATATTTCCCGACGAATTAGGAAATTATGAAACACCTTGTTTATTGGGTTTATAAGTATAAGTATACGTATAAGTTTTTAAAAAACTTATAACGAAAATTCTCTAATAACGCCCCTCATACCTATTTATTACAGGTCGTGTAGACCATTGTTGCCTGATTTATAGCAAAAACATTGACTTTTGCATGTTGATGATGATGATGATGATGATGATGATGCGCCTTTTATAATAGATCTCATATCTTAGAAGCGTATCAGTTCAAAAAATACTAGAAGACGTTACATATTTTGCCATGCACTGCGCCTATTCATTTGGCAATTCAGTTGTAAATTTTATCTTGAAAAAAATAAATCTTCCAAATTTGTTGAGTTTTCTTGCAGAAATCGCCTACACCCCCCCCCCCCCCCTCCTTCCATTTTGTATGATCACAAGGCGTGATTTAAGCTGCTGATATTCTTCTTTAAACGAGTCGGATTTTCAAAATCTATAAGTTGGACTCCCTTTATAGAAGCTTTGAACTGAATTTGCACTGCTTAATGCTGAAATTTTATTGTTTATCCATACATTTTAAGAAAAAATGTATAAAAATAGATGTTAAAGCCAAATGTTGCCCTAAAAATTCAGAAAATGTAAAAAATTTCGAATTTTCTATGTACAGGCCTTGTTGCCCCTTTAAGAAGCTTAATATGTAAATTATCTAATCAAACACTTCGTCCACCATTTTGAAACACTAATCAATCCAATCTGTGCTAGCGATTCATAGGGCGAGCCAGTGGGATATTTCCAGGGTTCATACACACCTGGAAATGTCAGGGGAATTGACTTGATTTTCCAAGTGCTGGAAATGTCAGGTAATTTTAAAATTAGGTCAAAAGGGCCAAAGATGACCGGGAATTTTGAAACGGTAGACATGTCAGGGAAATGCCAGGGAAATTTGTATCAGTGTTGAAAAAATAATGTTCCAGAGATTAATGTTTCCAAACTGTTTTGAAACAAACTAACGTCTTGTTTTCAACCTACACCTTGCTCCTTTCTGTCGTATTTAATAAAACAAAAATAGTATATCACGGAGGGATACGAACCACTCACCTGGGACTTGGTTATTCACTAGCGCCATAGGCGTTCTACTATTCTGGATACAACTGACGAGTCGTATTTAAGTGGAGACAAAAGTGAGGATCATTTTGAATTGACGCTCGGTATAAATATATAATACTTTTGTTCTTTCATATCCCTAGCTCGTTGGCCTAATGGTTAGCGTGCCTGGCTTCCATAGTCTAGGTTAGTTGATCGAGACCCGTTCATGTCGAACTTTTTGATTTGCTTGTTGTCAAGATATAATAAGTAGGGCAAAATCCAGAAAAAGTAGATCAAAAATACTCCAATGGAGTATAAAATTGTCACCAGGATTCCGGAATGAGACGAATGTTAACTCGTGAAATCTCGGTAGATAAGGTAGGTCAGAAAATCCGGATTAATCCGAACAAGGTTCGGGAATTTCCGTCATAAGAAGTAGGTCAAAAATACTCCAATGGAGTATAAAATTGTCACCAGGATTCCGAAATACGACGAATCGAATCGGCAAACTTCGGTACAATAATGAAGTGCATAAAAATCGTGAAACAGGTGTCAGGGGCTTCCCTCATCTTTCCATAAATGGTTCTAAAAGCCTTATATGGATCTATCACGTGACATTCAAAATGACGTTCCTATATGGTTCTATGGGCCTTATATGGATCTTTCGAACACGTGAGAAAATCAAAATCAAAATCAAAATTTTACCTTGACCATTGAATGGGATTTCATAGAAAATATCAAAGAAAACATATTCTCGTGATCCTTAAATCACTTAAATTCGATCATTTTATCTTCACCCCTTGATGGAATTTTATGAAAGAAGTTATGAAAACACATCATCATGTAAGGGTTTTCACCTAAATTAGCTCGTTTTATCTTGACCCTTCAATTGAATTTCATTGAAAAATGTTTCATGAAAAATATCATGTTATGATTTGTATTTAAATAAGACCGTTTCATTTAAATACTTGCTGGATAATATTTCATAAAAAAATGCACTTTAAAAATATTTCAGGATTTGCCTTAATTTATCAATGTAATGAAGGTATTAGATTGACTCTCAAATAGGGTTCTATTTTAACTTTTTATTGAAATTAATACTAGGCAGGACTCACTCTCTAAATAGCTAATAAAAATTCAACCCTTGGATGTGATTTCGTTGAAAAAAAAATATGACAAGTCCAGAATCAAATGATTTGTCCAGAACCTCTTAAGATCCTGTTAAATATTCTGTTGCAATGATTAACGGAATAGCAATAGAGGCAAAGACACTTTGTGGTGTAATAAAAACACTAATAATACAGTTGAATATAATGAACAAAATAACGATAAACAATTAATTTGACCAAATTATTAATGATTATGGACCATCCAATGATAAATACTGGTACTATGGCGGATGGGGAAAACGTAACGAAAACTGTAAAAGCTGATGTTGAGATAAATGCTGACAATACAAATATAGAAGGCACAGAAAACGTAGCGCAGACTGGTAAAGTTGATGATGAGAAAAATACTGACGATGTAAATAGAGCAGATATAGACAGGGTAACACAGGCTGTAAATGTTGATGAAAGTAACGACATAGAAATGGGTACCTTTAAAAGAATTGGAAACACAGGCGTGGTAATTGAATTGAATCAAAATGTTGGGATTGTTCCCGTTGATGAGCCAAATATTGAGAGAGCAACAGAAGACATGATAACTGAGCATACTCAAAATAATGAACACATTGTGAACGAGAGGATGGCCATTGACGAATTGATATCGGATACGCCAATAGTAACTAGCCAGACTCAACATCACGACATAATTGCTGACGCCTTGGAATTCAAATATAATTCGCTTAAGAATCAAATATCAAAATTTGCGCTGATCACTTCCATTCAGAGCCTTCTTCAGGTCCGCAATGCTAAATCGGTGCTCGGTAGACTGATTTGGTTTGCCATAACCCTGTTTGTTTGTAGCCTTGCGATTATAGGGGTCCATGAAATCACTCGGAAGTACCTCGATCATCCCAGTGAAGATATTCTGTATAGCAGGGAGGAATTGGTAACATTTCCATCAGTTACAATTTGTGGGGTAAAACCTGTTGTTTTCACAGATGAGCATCTGAAAAAAAAATTATCTTCAAGAGCAAATACAGGTGATACCATAAATACTTGGATATACCATGATTACCGTCTAAAAATGTTGGAATCTCGAGCCTTTTCAGACGAAAGGGAGAAAGATCACGAACGCATTAATGCTGTTATGCGAAGAATAGTTTCTGAAGAAAGATATATAGAAAACCTTAACGAATGGCGCGATTATCGACTCAGAATGTATGACGACCTCATCCTAGAATGCCGCTTTAAAGGGAAACCATGTGGCAAAACAGATTTTAAACAAGTAATGCTTGGACGCTATGGCAATTGTTTTACATTCCAACCGAATTCCAAAGATGACACGAATATTTTAAGTGAACCTGGGCCAGATTTTGGTTTGAACCTAATGTTGTTCACAAACAGCTTCTCGCCTCTGGATGAATTTACAGATTCGGATACATTTAACTATATAAAACTGATCGGCTCTTCTGACTCCGCAATACTTAATGAATTCAACAGTGACTTTTCAACAGCAAGTGATGGAATCAGATTGTCAATTCACGCCCCTGGCACTATGCCTGATCCTGAAAAGGATGGAATTGACCTTTCAACTGGAACATTCAGTTCTATTGGTCTCTCACAGGATGTCCGCACGTTATTGGGACCCCCACATGGAAATTGCACAGAAGAAAGATTAAACACACACACAACCTACACGTATACACAGAACATGTGCCTCAGACAATGCCAGCAGATTGAAACAATAAAAAGATGTAAATGCATGAACCCAAAACTCCCTTTACCACCACTCACCGAGAAACCACATAAGATACATTATTGTGGATACGAAATGAGACAGGAATACTTAAAGGAGAAAGAAAGAGAAATGACTTATGGTAATGTTTTCCCATTAGAAAATGTCCAATTTGACTGGAAAATATTCATTGAAAACTTTAAGTTGTATGAGTGTGAAAAGGAAGTAACAGAACTGTTTTCTCGTGAGGGGGAGAAATGTGGTTGTAAGCGAGAATGTAAAAGCACGGCGTATTACTACTTAAAACACTCAATACCATGGCCAAATGAAAGATATTATAAAGGTCTTAAACATAGAAACTTCATATCGTTCTTGAGAAACCATCCCAAAGCAGATCAATTTCTTAACAAAACCTATTGGTCAGGGAATAGACTGAATCGTCTAGGCATTTGTATGTCGGGAGATAACATTTTTTCATCTTATTCATCTGCCGTTGTAAAGGGTGCGTATCCATATCTCACTTGTCCATGCAACATTGCCAATTCGACAGATCAGCCGGATAGGTGTGCTCCCATTATAAATTGGTACCGATTTATCAACAAATTCGTTGAAACAAACTTCTTGAAAGTCAACGTATTTTATAGTACATTAAACGTGAACAGGATTGCTGCAGAACCTAGCTACCCATTCAATAAATGGTTATCAGATTTTGGGGGTATCATCGGGATGAACATGGGTATGTCAGTTGTGTCTCTTGTAGAGTTAGGATATCTTATGGTATCCCTGGCTTTCATACTTTACTGCAAGCATAAAAGGGACAACTAGACACAATTTAATGTTTGATATTGACTGATCAAACTTACACAATGACACAAAAATGCCACCCACTAATTTCTCAATAATTAAAGAATGTAAAGTGTTCAAAAGAACAAAGATTGTCGTACATGGATAGCATCAACAACTTTTCGATTCAGAGATATCACGTTATCCGCCCAAGCATGCTCTCGGTGAAATCATCAAAAAATATTCAAAAATACAATTTACTGAAATTGTGATTTCTGTTTTAGCCATTATTTGAGTCATTTCTGGATTGCTTTTACATATATTATCAATGACACACGTATGTCATGTCTTCCCATTTTTCTTAAATACGTTTGCCAAAGATGAACTGAGTCGCTCATTTTAAGATTTTCTAATTTATAGTTTTGAGTGATTTTGTGTTAGCCTAGAGCATGCCTCCACGGAAAATGAGATATCTCTTAATTGAACACGCTATAATCATGGGGATCCCTTGATTATTGAGAGAGGTTTTCCGAAAATAGTGGGTGTTTTTAGTGTCCTCCTGTATATCGTCTTTGCAAAAAGGTATAACACTGCGTGAAATATGGGATTCCAACTCTTGACACGTCTAGAAACTGGTCTTTACACGCCGGGTTTCTAGACGTGCCAATTATTTACACCTCTTGACACGCGATGAATTCAACTCTTTACACCTCTTTGCACTTCTTGGCACACGCAGTGCAAAGACGTGTAAACAATTAATGGAATCTCTTGACACGCTCTTGGCACACTGAACAACATAATTATGTGTAAACAACTAACCTAATTACCAATAGCAATACATACAGTATTTTAACGACTGCAAGTATTTTCTCTGATACTTTTAATTGATATATTTTTTAATCATTCTTTCGCAGACTGTTTCAACTTTGGAACAAGTACATGTAGCAAATATTAAACAGACTATTTTGTATGTACAATGTACGCTGACACATTGACTTATTTAAACATTTTGGCAATTTCATGCCGCCTTTTGAAAATATAAATCAGTTACAGGCAATGCTAATCGACGCATTGATCCTAAGTGAAGGAAATACATATCATGATAAGAAAAAGAAAGGCGTTTCCAGGATAAAACGTGCAATAAACTTTGAAAACACTGATACATCAGGCCTATTTATATATTTATTTTGTATTAGCTTAATATAAAGATAACCTTACTTTTCGATGAGTATTTGGATTTCGGAGTAATTTGTTTCAAGTTAAGTCAATACAAATCGCCGACTTAACTTGTGACCATACATATGATAAATGAGGGGCATTTTAATACACAATAGGATAGTTTCTAAATAGCAGAAAAATCAATGAAATATCGTGCTGCCATCTTTTATTCAGCTTTTAACTCGGGCTAGAGCTCCATTCATTTACATGCTAAAATCTTGGAAAAGTGGCTTAATTTCATGATTTATCAAAGTGTGTTTGTTGAATCTGTATAAAACTTGAATGATATACCACATGATGACCCTGTTTGTGTACATGATGTGATTAAACATGCAAATGTTGATTGACATACAAATAATCCACGGATTTAAAGAATTTTAGCATTGCATCTATGGACATTTGGCCCAAGTTTTTTAAATTGTTATAGAAAATTATTCAAATTACATAACTGTGTAAATCAAAGCTATTAAAGGAGAAAACATTTCACTGAATTCAAATATGCCATTTAAAAGAAGGTAATGTAAGTCATTAGAGGTCTAATATGCAAGTCTCTTAAAATCTCACGAAAAACGAGATTTAGCGAGATTTCAAAAGCTATATGGAAACTATACTATTGGGCAAAACAAGCATATTCAATCGAATGTACCATTCTCTCTGCAACATCTAATTCTATGATCAATTGCTAGACACAGCAAATATACTAATCAATTGTCTGATTGTGATTCGGGAACGTAGGGTTTTTACATAAACAGGATACTTGGCTGTACATAGCCTGAGAACACTGGATTGACCCCCCCCCAATCGACGCCTAGGCGCTGCTTATGTTTTAATAAGAAACATTCCCTTGTAAAGAATTATCGGGATATGAATAACCCACATGCGAGTAGAAATAATCTTGATTTACGTCATTAAAAATTCAAAATTCAGTCAAAGTAATATCATATTTGAAATCTACATGTAAAATTACATCTAGAAAACAAAACTGACTTAATCTGATATGATAACAAAAGATTAATATAACTTAGTCTATGTTTTTGTTTTTATAATTGCGGAAGTGTACCAAAACCACCTTGATTACAGAAGATATCGTCTAGGCTTTAGATTTAATGAATAGATTTTTTGCCCTAGTCTCATTTAATAAAACAGGCTATTTGCGTATTTAATTAATATTTGTGACAAAATATTTCAGTTAGACTCAAAATCAAAACGAATTTCTCCATTATAGCCCCCCTTGCAACTGTCCCGAGTCTGCATCTGTTTTTCATGCTTCCGATCCACCTTTGGGATAGAGAGAATAGATGTAGATTTGTAATTTGGGGGGGGGGGTGGCATTAAATGTGTTCTCATACAAACTAAAATAAACCCCAAAAAGCCATATCAAATGTCCAAACACAAGACCAATGCCATGTCAAACATCCAAATATAGAACCAATGCCATACCCCCGGGTACCAAATATCCAGAACATAAGACCAAGGCCATTCGAAATATCGAATGCCCCGAGAAGAAGGCAGATCTTTGAGTAAAATGATCATAAAACAACCTCAAATGAAGGATATGTGTAACAACTAGACCAATGCCCCGGGACCAATGCCGTACCACAATTGAGGGGTAACATATTTTCCACACCGATTCTTATACCTGAAAATGGAAAAATCTGTCTTAAAATGTGGTAGAGGTCGCAACGGTACTGAAAACAAGTACCGGTAACCGTCACGCTAATAACCGTACCGTTACCGAAATACCGGTAAAAATTTGTAAGATAAAATGCCAATGCGCTGCCACCCCCACTTTGTTCCTATAACTCTCTCCGTAGCTTCTCAAGTCTATATGCATACATGGTGCAAGATCGATTTGAACCCATACTGATGAACTTCATGAAACTTTTTTGAACTAGTAAGTAAAAATACGGTGAAATGTCTCTTGTGTAGTACCAAACTTAAATTTTCTGGTGGTGGCACATCAGAAAATGAGGACCCATTTATGTGGAATCCATAAGAAAACAGTTACTGAAGCGAAATCTCCCAGTGCTTTGTCCTTGAAGCAATCTTCTCTAAAAGAAAGTTTTAGATCTATGTCACCTTTGAATTCCAAATCCAGGATCCCTTTAATGACTTTACAAAAGCTAATCAGGATCAACACAGCAATGGCCCGAATGTGTGCCATGGACTTAAGGCCATTAAGTCTGGTAGAAGGTAAGGGTTTCAGACACCTCATGCAAGAGGTAAAGCCAAGTTACCCAGTGCCAACTGCAAACACGATTAAAAGGTACTTGTTCAAGGAATACGCTGACATGATGGAAAAGACTATTAAGCGTCTGTTTGGAATGGTCGTAGCTATAACCACTGATGAAGCTACTACACCCGAACTGCCAAACATGGACATCACACCTGAACTGCCAAACATGGAAATCACACCTGAACTGCCAAACATGGACATCTAAATGTCTATGTAAATGTACGCATCATGAAAGTGGAAATTGAACGAAATAATTAAAAAAACGACGTGTCCTTTATTTCCCCGGGGATTATCGTCGGTTAACCGGTTAATAATTTCAATACCGGTAAATGCTCAATTCCGTACCGAAACCGTATAACCGGAATTACCGTCATTCTCTAAAATGTGGGTCCATTGGCTTGACATACCAAATGTAAAAAAGGTACCCCACCTGAGCCGAGTGTGAACCCCCGGGGTGAATGGTGAACACACGGGGCAAGGAATTCTTCGATTTTGATTCAAGTAATTTTTTTATAAAATTCATACTCATGTTAATAGCGAACGCCTTGGGCAAATAATCTTTCAAATCATGCACTTTCCAAGTGATTTTGTAGCAAAATTGTGATAATATATGAACCCCTTGGAATTATTCAAAGACGGACCCCCGCCAGCCCATCCCCCATTCTTACCTATGCTAAACACTAAGATAAACATATAGAATGGTATCTTACACTTTTTTCTAAATGTTGATATCCAAAAAACATATCTTTTTGGTTTATCAACACATACCGCTCACAATATAACAAGTATACAGATTGTAACATAGATAAGCGAATTGGGGAAAATTACAATCCCTTTGATCAAATTATTATAAGATTTAATCTCCAGCTGAGGTGCAATCAAAATGTTGATACACATAATTAGCAGTCAGAAAGATGCTCTTACCACTGCAGTTTTCAATATTCCCTTTGTTGTAACATCTTATTTCAAAAGAATGGATATTGATGGTTGTATGGAAGTATTCATATCAAACATTCACATTATAGTTTACAGTGGAATTCCCTCCTAGAATGCAACATATTTACCATTTAAGATTTCATATTGGACTTTCCGCATAATGATAAAATGTTGACGATATAGTTTTCGATAAAACCCCAGGGCCATAGCCAGCTTTCAGTCGGGGGGAGGGGTGATGCAATCACCAAAATATTTTAGGTTTTCAGTCGGGGGGTGCGATCGTGACATAAATGAGGCAAAAATATTTGTTTTGAATTTTTACGAAAATGATGCAACTTCCTTCAAACCTGAGCTAGAAGCTTCAAACAAAACATTTAATGCTCTTTTCTTCCTCTACCTTATGGTACCTTTTATTGCTTGTAGGAGGGGGTGCGAACCCACCGCTTCTCCTCGTTACGCTTATAAACCCAATAACGTATTCCCAAGGAATCGACTTTATTAATTTATATGTGAAAAATGAGCTTGCATGTACAAATTGCATCGTATGCAAACCTTCCCCTGACCGACCCGGTCATGTTTATGTCTTTTGAATGATGTCTACCCCTTGATGCATGCATCCTTTAATAAGTGGTGTTAAGAATATTGGTGTAGGCCCTGGTGAAGGGATATGTCATAAAGATTTCACGTTATCGCGATATACATGTAGCCGCGTGCCCTTTGTCTTTATCCTTCCAAACGCAAACGGCAGATAAGAGGGGTTCTAAGTGATTGATCTGATGCTTAATAAGCTACTTACAAGATACAGTTTTAAATATTGATATTGTGTAAAGTTTTAACACATAGGCGTAACCAGGGGGGGGGGGTGCGATTCGTGAATGATCGCACCCCCCCCCCCTGCTTAACCAATAGAGAAGGAAGAAGAAAGGAGCTTTGAATGGCTTTCATTTGAAACTTCTAGTTCAATTTTGAAGGAATTTGCAATGTCTGGTTCACATTTGCTCAAATTCATCGTCCGGCCTCCGGCCGATTGAGTATTTTGTTTAAAATTGTTTTCATGTTTGAAAAAACACTCAATCGGCCGGCCCCCGGCCAATGAATCGGAGCAAATATGACCCAGGCATATGAGGGGCAACATTTTAGATATAGTATTGTTTGAAATCCTGGGAAAATGCACTCCCCAAATTTTGCAAATCTGGTCTGCGGTGCTAATGAACCCTCTGATTTGTTTTCGTTTACATGAGCAACTAACAGATATGTTTATTCTCATTCTGTCTCAGCTTGATTTTAATTAAATTTTACCCCCACCCTTCGAACGTCTTTGTCTCTCTCATTTTTGCAACCCTACATTCAGTTTCTTTTTAAACCAAATCAAGAAATATCCGTCCACATATCAGATATTAAACCAATAGTTGTTCATTATAAGAACAACCATATATTACATTTATAGATCATAAGCTATTTTTAATTTCAGCTATAAAATTAGTCCTCTCTCCCCTCCTCTATCTCTAGATACGCAGAGTTTCTAGACCGGCTAAGCACGTCTAAAAATTACTAGAAATTCCACAATTTATACAGTGATATGGATTTCATGTTTCTATTGAATCCCTTATTTTGAAGTCTAGCTAAATAATCGAGTTTGATTTTAAACGTTTTCGGGGATCCGGGCAGAACTCAGGATATAGTACTTGAGTACATTTGCATTCAAAATAATTCAAAATTGCAAATATCATGGAAGTTGATTGCAATTATGTTCGATGATCGTCAACATGAAAGAACAATATGTCTGAATAATTAGCTATTAAACATCTTTATCAAAACTTTCCTACACTTTTAAATGTTGATCTTGTCAAAGAGTACTCTCCATCTGAGATTCAGATGTAGATCGAAAATCAAATTGATTTCAAAGGTATTTATAGATGGTTTACATGAGGGGTTCTGTCCATGGTGTATTCCTTTCATAACAAAGAGTTGTTTTGCTTCCGGGGTCCTAAATTATTCAATTTTAAATAGTAACTAATAAGATTAAACAGATCAAAAAGACTCGGGGCACTGCCGTCGCCCCATCATGATCAACACAGGTGACAATAAGCGACACATGTTTCAGCGTCATGATAGTAAACCATGACATCTCAAATCTTCCCAGCCCTTGATTTTTGAGATCTTTCATCCCAGCTCATATTTCATCTAATTGGGGTCATAAAATTTGTGTAACTGTGCCTGTTGCATCCTCGCTGGAAGGGTATTTTACAAGTATAAATGAAGTCCTTTGAAGAAGGATGTGCCTGTTGTTAAATACATGTACAATGCCTTACTACATTATGTAATGTATTGACATTAAGGTAGATGATTACATGATAACAATCACACTTATTGACATTCATAACTCTTCCCATCTGATATGCTCAGATCACAGAATATGCCTCATTATATCAGAGCATGTTTCAGGCGTTTCAGACCCATAGCCAGGATTTGCCAAGGGGTGGGTTACTTTTTTAAGAAATTCCAGGGGGAGTTTACTTTTGGCAATGTTAGTTCAAAAATGAGCAAAATAATTTAAAAGGTGCTCAGTATGGGGTAAAAAATGCAATTTTGGTCACGGAGGGGGGGGGGGGGCGGGTCGCTAGAACCAATCTATCCCCCCTGCATTCGGGCCTGCATGTGCTATCTACATATTTGACAATTTGATTGACACGGTTCAAAGTGGACTTTGTTAATTATTCAAACTGTTTTAATATCTAGGAATATGCGTCCAAGTTAAAATCACTCGAAATCAGGGTAGATAAACCTAAGAAAAACACATTTCTTGTTTTCATTTGATCTTTAACATGATCCTGTAAAAATGTCAGATTTAGCAAAATACATAGGCGATCTCCATCTGCACACATCTACTCATTTCGACTAAGCTATTGCCTATACTTACACGCACACGCATACTTTTGAATTAATTTTATTTTGATAATGATTTAAAAAACACAAATTATTATTAACACGAAATTAAAATGATTGTTATATTCCAATCCTAGTAAAGTATAATTAAGCGCGACTATAGGGCATAACAACATGTGGCCGGTCTAATTATACTGTTTGTTTTGATAAGGCTGTGCAAAGAGATATCAAAACTCTTGACACGCTCTTTACACGCGAGGTCTTTGCACCTCTTGACACGTCTTGGAATCTCTAGATACGCGGAGTTCCTAGACTATCTTTGCACGTCTAGAAATTGCTTGGAATTTCACATTTGACGCAGTGTAATTTATGTACATATGCATCCTGATTTACTAATTCGTGTTTGTAATCCAAGATATATAAGGTCAATAAAAGGTACTTAAATATTAAAATAATATATTTAAACTGAACAAAAGAGTTAATTCAGAGATTACATCAATTATTGTTAAGAGGTAATGCCAATTTGAAATGTACACACCTGCTTCATCTAATGAATATTGTCAATATTATGTATTGTTAATTCAGAGATGACATCAATTATTGTTAAGAGGTAATGCCACTTTGAAATGTACACACCTGCTTCACCTAATGGATATTGTCAATATTATGTATTGTTAATTCAGAGATGACATCAATTATTGTTAAGAGGTAATGCCAATTTGAAATGTACACACCTGCTTCATCTAATGGATATTGTCAATATTATGTATTGTTAATTCAGAGATGACATCAATTATTGTTAAGAGGTAATGCCACTTTGAAATGTACACACCTGCTTCATCTAATGGATATTGTCAATATTATGTATTGTTAATTCAGAGATGACATCAATTATTGTTAAGAGGTAATGCCACTTTGAAATGTACACACCTGCTTCACCTAATGGATATTGTCAATATTATGTATTGTTATCACAACAATAAATATTAACAATGATATGATATCCAGGTGGAACTTTTTCATTTATATCCAAGACTAATTATAAAGAGTACAAATGACTTTTAATGTGAATTAAATATGACTTATTATATAATATATTATACGAGATTATCTTTGCTTTGAGATTAGTTTTAATGTGATTAAAAGTTAAATCATTCCCAGAAAAAGTACGTTCGTGTTAGTCTCCGCTATTCAATCAAATGAAAAGATCTGCACTTTGCTTGAATTCTAACTGAATAGAACTCATGTTTCCAAGATTTCATATATATGCAATACTCCTGGAACCGATTTTACTGTTATAAGCATTTGGGAATACATCAAAACACTCTCAATTGACGCAAACTAGACTGTTCTAGCACTTTTACCATTTTTTATATACTTTCAACGTTTTCGATTTCCCGTCTTGCTCTACCATAATGTTCTATATTGATTTGCTATTAGAAGTATTTTTATTCCAAACGTACCTTTATTTTCAAAAAACATGTTTTCCATCACATAACTCAGGCCCGTAGCCAGGATTTGCCAAGGGGGGTTCAGTTTTCAAAAATGTCCAGGGGGGTTCACATTTGACAATTTTGGCCCAAATATGGCTAAATTCACTTCAGAAGTGCTCAAAATGGTGAAAAACTGCATGATTTTGAAAGAATCTTTGGCCAGGGGGGGGGGGGGGGGTCGCCCGAACCCTGCGAACCCCCCTGGCTACGGGCCTGTGGAAATCTCCATTAATCGTTTTCCATCACATAACTTGAACAATATTGGTCAAAATCAATTTACAAAATACACTATCTGCGGTTATCCCCTTTCGGATTTTTAGCAATGTTTACACTATGTAAAATCCCATGATTAATATGTATGATAACATCTTATATTAATGTTTAATCTGTTGTTTAATCCAGTATCACAAATAATATCATTCAAAATTAAAACATCTGATACGGAAAAAATATATTAAAGAGTCTGATACTATATCGGCGGTTATCCCCTTTCGGATTTTTAGCAATGTTTAATCGTTTTCAAATTTATGTTTTTAACATTATGTTAGTGCCTTGATTCATGAATTCAAGTCGAAGATATTGAATTTTATTTGTGATGGTAAGGGTTATTTTTGCAATTTTTGTTGAACAACATGTATGTTATTAGGAACATATATACAGAATAAAAATATTGCATATTTACTTGAACTTTCGTTTGTATTTGTTTCATAAATCGAATGATATGCAATGTAAGTTTATGTTTGGTTCTGAAAACATTAACAATATAATCAAGATCCACTTTGAATACGTTTGTGAAAACATTCAAGTGTTCAAACCAAACAGAAAAAATGCCTGTCGCCATAAAAAATGCATGTCGCTCGTGTTATTATAAATAGCGTTGATATTCAAGTAGAGACTGACTGAGCGAGTTGATACTAACATGAGTAGAATTCTCTTCTTGGCAGTATTGCCTCTTTTTCTCTCAAAAATATGTACAATATTCCAAATTGTCCATGGTGCGGACGACAGAGATACCATACTGGTTGGAAATCTAGTAGGACTGCTTAGTCACAACCTGACAGCTGAAATTTGTAAATTTGCCGAAAGTGCGATATTTGATGTCAACAACGCTACGGAACTATTTCCTTTATTTAAACTAAAACTCGATCCTTGCTTACCAGTAAGTATCCTTTCGGTTGACGAACATAATGAATTTTAGATTTTTTCTAGTGCATCGAAATAGCTTAATATGTGTATACCTGGATAAATACAGAAGTTATTTACCGGGGGGGGGGGGGAGATTTGGTATTGGGACTATCTTGAGAATGATATCAATATTTTCAGAGGGAAAGCAGTGACCGGGGAAAATGTCGACTTCATTTCAGGGATATTCCCCATGGTTAAAGGCAATATGTACTTAAAACATCAATTATGTGATGAAAAAACAGTGAATTGATTTTGGATTCATAAACGTTATATTTCATGTAAATGTTAAAATATAAAAATGATTACTTGTGATTAAACAGTCAGGCTCAGTGCGTCAAAATGCATAATTCGTATGTCCATCAATATTTTATGATAATGTTGACATGTTTGAAGTTAACATTTGGTCTATTATTTTCAATTTACCTATCAGCAAACATGTTATTTATGAATTTGATTTTCTGTTACATAGCAGTGAAGCAATCCTGAACGATATGGCCTAAATTGATGAATTTCGCAGTGATTGTACTTCAAACTATTTCAAAGAACCAACTGCAAACGTATTTTTTCTTGTTTTCATTTAGAATGAACTCTGTAATTTCCAAAACGCTTATCAAGGCTAGTTTTTTAAAAATAATCAAGAAAATCCAAGTATTAAAATGGATCCCTTCTTATCAATGAACGTGAATAAGGATATGCACATAGAAGAACTACACACAAATTCCAAGTTCTTACAATTTCTGGTTGAAGCAACTATTCTGAAAGTTGTCATTTATAAATAACACCAACCTTTAAAGTGCCTGTAAATTTTTCACATTTGAGAGTTGAACCATGATTCTTGGCAAATCAATGTAACTTTGGATAAGCTTTAAAAGGATATATGACACATACTATGAAAACACTGGTATATGTCTGCCTAGGGGGCCCCCATACTTTCGTAACATTCTGTATAATATGTAAAAATAGAATACAATACAGCAATATTATTGCCTACGTTTTTCAACATTGTCGGCAATATACAAAACATGTCAAACTGGAAATAATGGAAAATACAATAGATCAGGTCCAAAATGTAGATGGTGAAAAATGTTAAGAGGCCTTTTGGGGGATGTGTAATCTATAATATCAAGAGCTAAACATATGTAATGGCTAACTATGTGAGTAATTTGTTTATTCTCCATTACTGTTCGATTTCTGTCCTCCAAATAATAAAAATTGATTTTTTCGTTGGAGTTTAAGTTTTGGAAACTTTTGAGAAATCCTTAGGTTTTTAGTCCTGCTAGGAGAGTGCATCTTTCTTGTACAGCAGAGGGCAGTTCTAAATCTATTAAACAAATTCTCAACTTTCCTTGGCATTGTCATATTCATTTTTGTAGTAGAAACCTGAGGGTCGGGCTCCCATTTTCTCTTACTAACCTTTTGGCCTTTCCTGTCAGCGAATGGTATATCATCCCACAGGGTCAGTGTATTGTTGATACTTGACGTAGTTCAGATATTTTAGATGGGATTGACACTTTCGTTAATGTCCAACATCTGTAGTTTCCAACTCAATTTTCGAAAGCCAAATATGATGGTCACGTCACGAAGTGATATTTAGGTCACACTTTGAGGTTTATAGTTTAGTTTAGTTTATTATTTATTAAAGTGTCACAGGCATATTATTTTACATTATTATACGTACAATTATTCAAAAGCCCCAAGCCAACAATGGCTTATGAGACACTGTCCATCTCAGAAATATTGCTAATAAAATTATTGATTTTGAATGAAAAGAAATCAAAGACACACAATCAGTCAATTACTAGTACGTCGAATAATCCACTGATGCTAAGAAGGCTTATTGATGATACATGTAGGCAATGAGAGCCCAACATATTAATTGTAATATCCATGACATTTAACTCCAAGTATATCAACTCAGCCGGCTATTAAATTGTTTGTTGAATCTCACTCACATCATGTTCCTTAAATTCCAATCAAGCGTGTGAGCATTGACCTAAATTAGGTTACGAGATTATATCATATGTCATAGCCGTAGGGACCGGGGGGTTCGATGGGTTCGGACGAACCCCCGGTCTTGATTTTCCCCAAAAAATATTTGTGGAATTCATTGCAATTACCAGAAACATACCAACAATTTATATGACCAGTAGATAAAAATAATAAAGTTACACTTCTCTCCCAAAAGTTTGGCAACCCTAGGCACGGGGTGGGATTGTTTAATTTTGGGAAGAGCCCGGAGCATCATGACATTATGCAACGAAGAAATATCAATTATTTCGCACAATTTATTTTCCAACTTAAAAGCTGCTCCCTTGAAATAAACCAACTGTCTTAATACTGATGAAAATACATTTTCTTTCAAATCTGTGCGCCTCCGTTTTGTTTTATTTCAAACAAAAATTCTTCCTAAGTCCCAGGGGCTGATAAGTCCCCAAGAGCAAATATTAGATAATAGAAACATTTTGAAATGAGTTATTATTTAAAGCATGTGTATCATTTATAAACACGAGCATTTGATCGAATGGGTATTCATCCATCAATTTTTCAAGGAAAAATAAATCCATTGCGAAAAAAACTTTTTCAAATGCACGTTCATCTCGGAGATTATTTTAAGTTTGAATTGTTATTGTTTCAGTGTATTTACGCTCTATCTTCACGAGTATCAACATTTAGTGGATCATGCTAATGTCATTAATTATATATGTTTATATTTTTGCTAAAGCAAATAAATGGATTAAGGGAGGCAATTAGGTGAGTATGTTTCTGGTACTAAATACAAGTGTAAGCTAAAAAGGTGCACACATTACGTGCAGTGGAAGGTTCTGTCAAATAAAAAAGCCAGAAGCAGTCATATTTTGCTGAGGAAAGCAAAGACATAAGAATGATTATATCAAATAAGTCTAGATAGTTTAGATAGTTTATTATTTCGAATAAGTATTTTATTTTCACTGTTGAGGGAAAAAGTTCGTTATAAAAAATATTTTAAAAAATCACGTGGTGTAGCAATATGCATTGCTTCCTGATAATCGCTTTTTATTTTCTAAAAAACTGACCCACTGATAATCGCCAACGGATTATCGAGATTTTTAAACTTCAAAGACCCAATTACAGATGGCCTGCGGTTGAATCTGATCTCCTAATTATTAAATATAGAGCCCATTGGTTAACATGCAAATGACGATTTTCAAAAATTCATCAAATTTATCATCAATTTTCGATCTATAGAAATCAGGGGGAAAATTCGGAAATTTTGGAGGCATTGGAAATGAAGTCAAGTTACATTTCCATCAATATTATAAGTATTTTCCTCACAGGTTATGTAAATAAAAATTCAAAAATAAAGAGTCTTTAACACGTACTGGTATAGTTCATTGAGGGAGCTAAGGTTGCCAAACCTTTGGAGGGGAGTGTATTTGCCAGAAAGACAGAGGATTAGCCTTGCACAAGTTTCAAATCGTGTGTCCAAAAAAGGATTTGACAGCATTCTTTAAGAAAATATTAAAATGTTCATTTCTCAAAAACAAATTAAAGTTTATAATTATTCACAAATTCATCTAAAATGTTTTCATTTCTCAAAACGTTCATGATTCTCGTCATTAGTAATAAAAACAGCGGAACGGTGATAGAAAATGGAATGTTTTCAAAGTTATTAAGTACAGATTATTTTTTATTTTCAATTCAAAGAAAGAACAAATAGGTGTTTTCAGCACTAGGTGTTTTTTGTTGCAAGGCATTGAAATTTAAAATAAATGTTTAATTTTATAGCTTACGGAGCACATGAGGTATGAAATAAAAATCTTTTGATTTGGAATCTTTTCAAAAAATTCATCTAATCTCAGTATTAAAGTGTGGGAATTGCATGTTTCAGAATTTGACATATCTTTGAATGAACTCTAAAGAATGAATAAGGAATGAGGATTTTCAAAATAGAATAAATTGTTAAAAAAGATGTTCCTTAAAGATATGTTAGGATTTGCCCTTGACAAAAGTTAGCTCAATGTATGCTAACCCTTGATTTGGATTTCATTAAACAAATGTTATATTAAAATGTATGATTTTGCCCCCAGATTTCAATATATTTTAGTAAAAACGCTCAATGGGGGTGTTACGGTTGTCAAACTGCTTTTATGTGAGATACACCGATGAAGGGGGGGGGGGGATTTTTGGATAACATAAAAATAGAACCCCTGGTCACCAAATCCTGGCTACGCCATTGTATGTGTACCTTAATTGTCGAATACATGCCGATGAACATTCATATAGATATCAATGGTACTTGTATTTAGAAATTCCTGCTTAGGAACTCTAGGGATAATTCCGGTTGATCATAAAAACGTGAAGTATTTTGTCAGTTTATCATTACTCAGTTTGTATTGGAGAATGCAACTTACGCATGTCGGCTACCGGATTAACCTCCTATTTTATTGGTATTTTATTCGTTTGAATATGAATAGAACCTGCAACTTTTTGATTCGTATTGAAATGAATTGGTCATAAAATAGTAAGGTAATCCGGTAGCCGCTAGTCGTTAGTTGCATTAACGAGCTCAAGCTAATTCAAACAACAACACATATAAATGTTAAACTCAGAAAATATCTAATCTTAAATTCAGGACGATTCCATCGCTACTGTGCACAGCAGACAATGGGAATATATCTACCAAGGACGTGATACCCCGTTTATGTTTAACTTTTGGGTAGGAGAGTCATCTACAGCTCCCGTCTGTAGTAAATGGGGATGTATATTGGTATGTCATTAAAGTAATAAATCATTATCTCTAAGAAATTATAATGATTGTTTGGTTGACATGTTTATCGTTGAGTGAAGGATCTTTAAGCGAATACAAGGATGCTGTGTTATAAGTGTGACAGTCGTCAACTGCCTGTTTATTAATATGTCTATTTTCTGATTTTTCTCCACGTTAATTAAAGTCACTTAAAATGTTTCATACGTACTTCATACTTGCATAGTAATGTCAGTTTATGTTCATTTTCAGAACAGCTTTTCTGTACAATCACAATATAAGCGCCAGTCGTACAACTATTACACAAAGTTTGTTGCATTGGGCTCCGATTGTTCCCATACCTTTAATGCGATTATACAGCATTATAAATGGAACAAGATAGGTATTTTCACTATCAATGATGACATTTTGGCAAAGGTATGACCAAAAGAATTTTTAATTTGTCTAATATATATTAATTACAGAAATAGGTTGTTTAGTAAATGTGCCGTGTGTTGCTCTTTAGTTAATAATACTTGTACAAAACATCATAAATGTTGATAGAATTATATGGACTTGTTTACAGTTTTTTTGATACACTCGTTTTCTTTTCTATTCTGTATACGCCAGCTTCAATAACGATTGAAGCTGTCAAAAAGTTTTGAATTCATGGTCGTGGTCTGACTGACATGTGGCTTATGCGCCCATTTAAAACAGACGATATGTCTATCCATAATAGAGCTAGACAAAACAGACTTGTGACGTATTATTTAGGTTAACACACTAATATTGCAAAATTGAAATATGAAAAGGTCCGCCTGTACACGGAAAGATACATAAAATACAACAAACGTGAACTTACACCCCAGTCACATTTCCTACGGCGACCTTGCGGTCTATCATTTCTGCGGCAAGTAGCTTTTCTACGCTCGCCGCAGAATTTCTGCGCTCTCATACTTTTGCAGTCACATTTCCCACGGCAGCCGCACGGTGAATTTTAAATTTCTGTTGATAAATAATAGTTTTTTTCATTTTATTTACATCAGGACAATTTATAAATGTTATTCAAAGTGCTAGGATGTAATATCAAATGAAAAGTGATCGTGAAACATTGACAAATAATGATTCAATCTTGTTGAGCCAGTTGATTTCTACGGGAACCTCAGAAATGAACAAATATTTTAACTCCGAGTTATAATTTCTACGACGACCCTGCGGCCTGTAAAAAACTGGATACGCCGTACGGAGGCCGCAAGGCGAGCGTAGTTTTTCTACGCTCGCAGCAGAAATTCACCGATTTAATTGATCTGCGGCCGCCGTGCGACAAATGTGACTGGGGTGTTAGATATGTGTTATCAAGTTCAACACAAATCAGTGTCATTATGTTTTTTGGGTTTTAACCTAGAACCGTTTTCCGAAAAACTAATCTCAGGAGGCTTGAGATACACAATTGATAGAAAAAAAACATTACTTTCATCCCTAAGGAAATCCCGTTTCACCTTGACATAATATTTGTTCTTTTGATAATTGATTGTTTTCATTCTTTTTATTAGGCAGCTGATGTATTTAAGGAAGAGCTAAGAAATATAAGCGCTACTATAAATGCTGACATTCTATTTGATTTTAATACCGAATCACCTGAAGTACTTTGGGAACCATTAAAGGTAAATCAATCATCAAACCAATTATAAAGATTTCAAATAATATCTCCGATTACATATTACAACCGACATAGAATTTCAAGGGGCTGGTAAAAAATCCTGGTCAAGAAACAATAGTTGAACATAACATGATAGTTGAACATAACATAACAACCTATATAACATAAAAAATATTTGTTGACCTATTTTGATTGCAACATGGATTTATAGGACCCCACTTAATAGTGTACTTTAGATAGAAGGGATGCGAAGTAGGCTTGTGCCACGAGGCGTTTCAATTTATCTAACCATTCGATGTTTTCCAAGACATTCATTCTTATATAAATTGCAGGATATTCGGATTCTCGTATCTTTCACGTATCTTTCGAGTGACCTTGGACGGCTTCTATGTAAGGTATTGTCGACTGCTTTTAATGTATTTTTATCCAAAAGCCATGACATATTGGCATTTACAGTCATGTCTTACATATTTTTGTTCGGTTTAGATACGATATGTGTACAAGATGGGCCAAAAATTGGAATATTTTCTATTTTTCATTTGCCTTTATTATTGCATATATTTTTGAAAATGCTAAATATAAAACTATTTAATTTTGGCTTTTCATGCTCGTGGTCTGTGTACTGCGAATTTCATGAAAAACTTCCAAATCTCTCTGTTTGAGACATCACCACTGAAAGCATCTTTCATACAACACAATATGTACGCTTCAAATGGTCTAAACACAATTTCTATCAATTAAAACAAATGGTGAATTAGATCACGTTCAATATATATGAGGAACGGTCTAAATGATAAAAATGCCACTCACTCTATCTTCCATTTCATGTTTGTTTTTTCCACACCTTACACTGAACATTATTTTCAAAATTTGATAAAATGATGTGATGAATAACTGTAATTTTCTTATATATTATTCTATCTGCTGGAATTCCAACTATGATTTGCTTAACCACTGGTGATAAAGCTTTGTATTGCTGTGATCAAAATACAAAATATGCTATTAACCGCAAAGCTAAGACGTTGTAAATCCCATCGAACATTTTGCGATTTCTGACGTTGTGAAATGCTTCTATGTATTCACATTTAAAATTTCAAGAATATTGCTCTACTAGTTCTCTAGTAAGCAAACAACGAAAAATAACATAAATAAAATGGCTGCCATTTTTAAAATAACGACTCGCTCAACTTGTCATAATAAAGTGCCACATGCTTCTAATTATTCACATATAAATAACAAAATTACTTTATTATTTTTCCGGCTAGCAAAACACACGCAAAACTGATGGATGTTTTTCAAAATGGCCACTCACTGGTCGAATTGTCATAAGAAGGTGAAATATGCTTCTAAGTAGTCGCATATAGATTTCAACAAAATCGCTCCACTACTTTTGAGTTATATGTATTATAGATAATGTAAAATAACACCTAAAATGGCCGTCTACTAGCCAAAATATCAGAATTCACATTTCTCATCTGTATGCTCACTTCCTCTTTTAAGTTACATAAACTTGGTTTCTACGGAAGACACCATGTATTACTGGCCTACTACTTCACAGAAAAATATGAAGAAGATTGGGATGATCCTGTAAAATATGGATGTAGTAAAACTGACATATTGAAAGTTCTCGAAGGAACCATGGGCTGTTCTCAAAAGATAACATCTCTTCTCGGGGTGTATCGCAATAAAACACATTATTCAACAAAAAAGGTAAAATAAATACTACTATTTAATGCCAATCGGTTTCTTCGGGATATGCAAAATTGCAAGATACACTGCTCCTGAATGGGCAAGTACCTGTGATATCATCCTGGAAAAAATAGTCAAATTGATTTTAGACAATGAACATACTTATATATACATACCTTATATATCTTACCTAATATGAACTTGATTACGTAACTTCATTTCTAAAATGCATGTTTAAAGTATTGTAACGAAACGTGGTGTCAGAGAACAGTGCTATTCTTTTTCAGCTCATATGCAGTTGTCAGTAAAACTATGGAATTATATTCATTAAAAACTGAAGTAATGAAAACTGGCCAATTTTCACAGTAACGTTCTTGCAGTGCAGTGTGTATATACATAGAGATTATCCTATATGAGGTTCAGGATATTGGGATTATCCCGAGGCCAATATAATATATTTGCCTGAGGGCCGCAGGTCCCGAGGGAAAATATATTATATTGGCCAATATCTTGAACCGACTATAGGATAATATGTTTATCCCATACCAATCTTGGTCATCTGGTTCATATTGTTCAATCGTGGAAATATTTTAGAATATTCATGTCCAGTTTTGTTTTCTTGGCCGTGGGCGGATTTTCCTGTTCTCTCAAATATTCCCACATTTATTTTCTCGAATTTTTGATTGATTAATTGGATGCTCTTTCCCTTTTTATTAAACCATCAAACAGATCCCGATTGTCTGTGTTTTCTCCATTGTCGTTTACAGTCATTACGCGAACGTTACAAATTATGAACAAATATGCGAGCGGCGATTATGACGTAGCGGGCAGATATACTATATCTGACCGCTCGGAGCGGGACGTAAAGCTATATCTGCCCGCTGATGAAAATATAAGTTTTTACAAACCGGCTTTATGTACCCGTAACACGTCCAAGTATGGGATAAATTGATTTATTTCATGATTTTAGACATTTGGTGCTACAAAGTCAAAAGCAATGCAGAATTATTACAATCCACTGGTATATGACACTCTTTGGGCAATAGCACTATCAATAAACGGATCCATTCAGAAGCATGGAATCGAAAAAGTCAAGAATTATCGACACAGAGATAACAAAACCAAACCAGTTCTCGATTCACTTTATAAAAATCTTCTTGCTGTTGACTTTCAAGGAATGTCGGTAAGATCTATATCCTTTTAGTCCAAGTTTTGTTTCCCTTTAATAAAAGTCTTTAAATAAAAGTATTTTAGAAGTCATATGGAATGCATAAGTGTCGTAGTTGCGTTACAGTATGACATCGGTATGTTGTTTGGAAACGTACCGGCTAACCTTTTTAAATAAACCCTAACTCTAAAACACAAAAATAAACATTTTTCTTCAACAAAGCAATTTTTATCATTCAATCAAAGCAGTTGAAATTGTCATGTCTATAGAGATTCTAAAATGACTCGTAAATAATAATTTCATTTCACCCATGAACACATGTATTTACATGTATACCCACATGAAAACATATATTCATGGACATGAGTTAAGATAAAAAATAGTTTCATTATCCAATTTTTATTGTTTGATTATCTTCCTCACTTAAAAAAATATGCAACGAAAAAAACAGGTGCGGTGTTATACAAACATATAATTAAGTGCCGTCAATATTTATCTTACACTGTACCAAAACTACGTGACTAAAGTCTTAAACGTTTTATTATTTAAACATGATTTTTGTGTTTTAGGGACACTTCTATTATGACAATGTATCTGGTCTTAGACAGTTTGACAGTCATATTGGACTTTTCGATTGTAAGTACGATATTTACTCTATGAACTTTGAAGATTCTCTTTAAAAGCCATGATTTATTGAAATAATATATATATAACTTATGATTAATTATCATTTTTTCTTTGGGTCTCAATTTAGCACTTACACTTATACATATATTGGTATACGTCGATCAAATATCAACCAAATGCATAAATATATATCTCATAATAGAGAAATTTCGCAACTCACTCATACTTGTATATTTATCATTCCCGTCCCGTATTATTAGGGCTTGATTTATTGCACAGCTCTACACGTCCATAGGTGTGATATTAAATACTTTAAGCAATGCATTTAAAATCGAAACATCAACCTGTACGTATTAATCGCCCTATACGAATACATGTAGTTCTCTAACATAAACAATCGTCCAGTTACAGTGTTTACTTAGCCCGTTACTTAGACTACACATCATCGTGTAATATGCCATTGATAGATATATGGCTGGTTTTCTATGATACATATTCTTAACAAGCTCGTTTCGTAAGATATTTGAGCTAAAACATGTATGACATACATCATTTTCTTCAGAAAGCATTTTACTGTGTATCTAAATCAAAATTGCCAGCATAGTATTCAGAAGACATGAGTATAATGATTCCCGTTGACAGCAACGTGAAATAGCAAAATTCCCGTTCTGAACACGAAACTGAAGCTTATCGGGAATCTGAAGTAGACTAAAAAGCGCGTATTCTGTATGCGCGCTATACATCATGTACATTACTGTATTGATTCATTGATTTTGCGTTCACGGTTACGTTGTGAAAAACATCGCTAGCTTAAAGTTTCTATTGTAATAAATCGTCGCATATACGTAAGAATATCACACTTATGGATGCAAATAATTAGTCATAATTGATCCCTTTAGAATGTACAGTAACTTTTAACTTCCTCATTAGTTTAAGGCTGTTGATGGTTGATTTCTTTATTGCCTATCGTTTCATCTTAACTTTTCTAACATTCTTTTTTTGTCCTTTCTTCTGTTGATTTTACTAAAAGCATACTCGTCACTCAATTTTTCACAAAATGCTTCCAAATACACAGGTCACAGTCAATATGGTACAACGAAAATGGGACTTCTGCGCATGTTAAAAAATTTCGTCAAAACTCAACTTTTGTTCAAGTTGATACGATTGTCTTTCGAACTAGAGACTTACCTCATTCGAAAGATCATAAAATACTTTATCTACACTGAAAATCTTAGATCCAAACATAGTAGAATACGCCGTCAGTCCGCATTTGATTTTTTGAAGTGAGTTTCGTAGATCGTCAGATTTCTCCGACTGATATCGGGTTATCTCAAACTGGTTCGTTTATAAATACGAATTTCTTTACCGTTGTAAGGCGCATGCGCAAATTTGATTTATAAACGTTATTGGTTGATGGTTTTTCTCCTGCGCATGCGTGAAGTCTGATCAACACTTATGACGAAGACCGGAGCAAACATTACTAGCCCTCGAACGAAATTCCAAGATTCAGGTCATTTCGCCGTGTTTGCTAAGCGTGTACACGTGAATGACAAGCTGTTTTGAGTAGATCAGGTACCTGTTTTAGACACAACATTGATTTAGCTTGACATTGATGTGCACATTGGCACTTTTGAGCATGTTAATACAAGTTTTTACACTCTTAGCACGAGACGGGTTTTCGAAAAATCTGTTATCTGATTCACTCGATTATCGTATGGATATGTATTTCTGCTGACATTTCAACACCACATCACATATAATTACGATGCAGAATGATAATAAAACACAAAACAACTACTAAATTCCACTTGTTATTTCACAGGAGGTAAAAATGCAAATTGCCTAGATTCTTTGTAAGGGTCGTCAGACATCGGATTGGCCGCCATATTTGAAATGAAAATATCACTAAATAGAGGTCTGCGCATGTATCAACATTTCGACTGGTCAGTACATACTTTGATATTTTCAGCAAATGGGGAATTGTCGGATATTGGCTATTTCGACAAGAACGTTAGCAAGCTGTTTATGACTGAGCCAGATACTGTAGTCTGGAAATCAAAAGGTACGGCCTTTGTATCAATGTTAATTATCAAACATTTAGCAGCAAAACATTAAAACTTTTTACTTTTTCCGAATGTGTATTCTATTTTTAGGTGGATCTGCACCACTAGACGAGGAAATAAAACAATACGAACGCAGATGCATTAGTAAGACTGTCACAATCGTGCTCTCTGTACTTGCTGGCATTGGGATATTACTAGCATTAATCTACATTATTTACGCAGTGGTTCATCGGGACCATATGTGAGTTGTACATATATGAATGCATCTTTAATAGATGTCACTAGATTTATACATTGCCCGGACGAAGATAATTTATATAGAAGAATTCGGAGATAGTATGTTCACATGTCATTACTAAGTAGCACTAAGTCTTATAAAAACTGAACATCCATAGTATCGATTCACTGCCGAGGACTCTGGAAATCCTCAGAACTATAAACTGATCTAAGGTCGAAATGTATTTCCAGAATGATCAAAGACGGATGGCCGATAATGACTTTCGTGATACTTATTGGTTGTATCATACTTGACGTCTATATCTTGATTCACATCGGTGACCTACAGACTGGTATACACCCAGAACCCTTATGCCTTGGTCACATAGGCTCCGATTTTCACTGCGGCGCCCGGCCGATGAGTATTTTGTTCAAAATCGGCCGGCGAGCCCGGGCATCGTACGGGCGCCGGGCGATGATCGCCACTCATCGGCCGATTTTTAGACATCGTACGGGCGCCGGCAGAGTTTTATCGCGGAGATAAAAGTTGCCGATGTCTTGGCGATTTTTTCTCAACCAAACTCATCGGTACCTACCCGGCCGTGTCCCGCCCGATCATCGTACGATTATCTTACGGCGCCCGGTGGCATCGCACTGTCATCTTTGGATTTTGCGTGCTGATTTGTTGGATAAATCTTAATAATGATTACTTATAAAGTGATATAAAGGTTTTAAAAATAATGAGGTAAGGAATTATAATTACTACACACTGTCAGAGATTTTTATAAAACATAAATGGAACGATTAAGCTTACTGTATATAAAACAATGGCACACATTTGAATGGGTGGGTGGGTGGGTTGATCTAGTCGTTCTTATATTGACATTAATCGTGTATGTCTGTCATACACATTGAATAGAGTGTTACATTTTTATGCGTATATTCACTCATGCATATACCATTACAAATCATTTATTTTAAAAACCTTCGGAATGCTTTTGTGAGTACAGTAATTTCAAGGGTCACAATTTCACTACGATTAATTACGTCTCAATTACAACGTAATATGCCAAAGGCTGAGGATAGAGGGGATAAGGCCAATGGGCCATATATGAGGAAGGCCTTGGGAAGACAGGTGGAAAAAGACAATAACAATGCTACTGAGCTGGTGGATGATGAAGATTTAGATGTGTCTATAGGGAAGCGGGTACTCCACTTGAAACAGAAGAAATATGCCAATTTCTTTGAAGCCATATTTACAGACGAAAGAAAGATGGAGAAATAGGGAATTTTGCTAATAGCATCGGATGGACAGGTAGACATAGTATTTTTTTATATGAAAGATCTAAAAATGAATTAAGATCAGGGTGCACTTTGATGAAAAGACCACGTCCAGTATGGCAAGTGATTTTAGACGGTCATATCTTTCACCATGAGTACCTTCTGGGCACAAATAGAGTGTTTTTATTAAAACAATATGTTTTCTTTCAATTGAAGTACCCATGATGATAAAAATATCAATCAAACAATTCGAAAAATGATGAATAGGGACCCCATGTAAACATTTTTTCTAAATATTGAACCTATTTACTCAAAAGAGGATCTTCTTTTTCTGATTTTTATTGCATGAAAACATTATTATCCTGGAAGTCCTGTTTATCAAAGTATTTCGTTTTCAAATGTTGCATTCACGCCATGTGGAACAGTCATACTGGGTCATACAGGGATTAAGTATAAATCTAGAGGCCTGTAAATCGACCGATGTCCTGGCGGGTCCCGTACGGCCATCGGCCGATAGCCTTGCGATACCCATGCGATGTCTTTCAGATTCAATTGATTGCGGGCGCCGTACGATGCCTGTACTAATGTGACCATACTCACGATTAGATCAAGACATCGGTGAAAAGTCACCGGCGCCCGGTCGATTTATAAATCGGCCGATGACTACTCATCGGCCGGCGCCCGGCGGCTATGTGACCCAGGCATTACATGGAGATTTATGCAAAGTATGAATGAAACAAACTTACTTTATATGTTGTTCGATAACTATATGATTGTTTCAATCCAAATTACATTGCAAGACTTAGATTAAAAATTATGACTTTGTAGACTATGGAGTGTTATTATAATCCTCTCGAGAATATTTTTCAGGCTAAACATATGCTGGGGCAATTACAAAACATATGAACCTCTAGAGATCTAATTGATTGAGACTTTTAACTCTTGTAATATAAAATGGTAACGTAATTTTAATTATATTTGAAAGGCAACCACTGGGCTTCTCATATTCGGATTCACATTCTTGTACGGAGGGATGACTGTAAAGTTATGGGGAATTTACAAGTTTTTCAGTCAGAATAAGAAGGTAAGTTTTGAAGATTCATGGATTTAAATTTTTGGGGCAGTAATATATGACAAAGGGACAAGTAAAAGATTCGACAAAAGATGTAAACTATTCCTTTGTCCCATTAGTCAAGTTGTTATTTAAAGATACTCATCAAAATCCTACGTATAAAGATTGTCATCAAAGTCAACAAGCAGGATAATAATTTGGACACATGTGCATTTTAAATCTTCAATAGTGTTTTGTGTCTGATCAAATATTTCTGTTATCTAATATAATATAATCAAATCAACGTATCAATTTTAGCTGTTTTACTCACTTTATTCCGGTATATAATACCCTACACAGCTTATATTTTTAGCTTAAAGGCCCACTATACTTAATTAAGAAGTGGAATAAAAAATAAATGATATAGTAATAAGTGGAACATGTTACTCACACATTTGCTCAAATATGACACAAAGTTTGATTTGCTTTAATATTGAACCATGAAAAAAATAACTCACAAAGAAAAAAGCATTTGAAGTTCAGAGATCATTTGACATGTATGCACATGTTAAACAAAGTGCATGTTTTAAATTATTGTTGATTTAAAAGATGGCGACACTTCTATAAAAACGAATGTATCATTGAATACAAACAACGTTGCCATCTTTCAATGACATTGATAAAAACTCTATATATATAAAGCTTGCCAGATTGAACATTTTTTGACAATTTATTGTAAGCTTTGATGTGGTCCGTTTGAGCTGTTGTTGGTTTCGAATAAAAGGTTTTAAGGTTCTTATCACTACATTGGACAAACTATGAAATTTAAATGTTAGTCTTTATTTTGCACAAAAATGTTGAAAACTCGCAAAGTATGCCTTTAATAATAAAAATAAAGAGAATCGCTTAGAACATCCAATAATGGTTTAGAGATAAATCATTTCGTTCGACGTTTTGGTTTGCCAATCCGTCATGTTGCCGATTTCTACTTATTAGTAAAGCATTGTCCTCTTTATTGCAGAAAGTGATAAATGAAGGATGGTTGGTATTCATATTCTTCATGCTCATTGTTGCTGATGTCATAGTAGTTGCTCTTTGGTTTGTCATAGATCCTTTATATCCTATGTCGATTGAACTGGATTCAACTGTGAGTTCATACGGGTATATAAGTAGCGGTATTTTCCGACCATTAATTACCTCAAAATCTTTTGATTTTAATCCATGTAATGCCTGGGTCACATTTGCTCCGATCCATCGACCGGCGCCCCGCCGATTGAAAATTTTGTTCAATATTGTATTCAATTTTGAACAAAATACTCAACCGGCCGGGCGCCGTAGTAAAAATCGGAGCAAATGTGACCACTGCACGGCATAATAGCATACGTTTTTGAACTGCTCGAGGGCGAGTGCATTGCATAATATATAATAAGTATTCATTCCTAATATCACAAAAAAGAATGAGCCCATGCGTTGCAAATTACATGCTTACACGTTTTCAAAAAGCAGTTCATCCAAGCGTACTTAAACCGCTAATAACGCTGTGGCAACCTTGTCGGCTGCTCGCGTGTGTCAACTGCGCCGGCGTGTCACTGGTGCACCACAGGAGTTCGATTGCAATAAACCTTGTTGTCTTTCACAACAATTGTGTGAGTGTAAGTGCGCAGTGATGAGTTTTTTTATTGTTCAAAACATGCGATCATGTAAATTGCTCTACGGTTATTTTTCTTGATGCCTTGGGGGAACTCTGATTACCTATTATTACGCAATGTACCACCGCCGCGGGCAATTCAAAAACGCAGTGACTTATTGTTGCTCAAAAATGTTTAACAAAATATCTAGCCTCTGACACAAAGACTACCTCAACATTCGCTATATCATTTCTTTGTCTATACTCTGTAACGACATAATCCAGCTCAAAAAAAAAACTAGTAAAATTATAGTTTACTAGTACTGGTATTTTGTGTACATATTGCATTATTTTAGCTTGACGACGACACATCTGTTCGAACAATAACGGTAATGATTGGATGTGAATCGGTGTATAAAACATATTTCCTTATCGCCATACTATGCTACAAAGCAATCGTGCTGTTGCTCGGGGGGTTCATAGTTTGGCCAGCATTGTAAGTTCTGAAGTTAAAGTTCTTTTCTGTATCACCATTCGAAATAATTGATAAATCTAACACAAGGTATGTCTAGGTTGACTTTACCAGCCTTCCATAGGCAGTGTGTTGCTTTGGTACATAACGCTTTACATGTACTATTACTATTCTAAAATAATGAACAAAATTAATGAAAATAAACTAAACCTTTCTTTGGGGAATACATGTACCATTTTAATTGCACAATACCATTTCATGGCACATTATTTTGGGATTTATCCCAAAGATTTTAAATTATCATTTTCATGTTTGACTCATAATTGTTGTGCAAATACCGAAAATATACCAACTATCTTCGTGCGAGTCATATTTCAATAAATACAAGGACTCGTTTTCAATAATACAAAGACTCGTTTCCGGGGGTTGTGCAGCAGACTGAGTCAAACATCCATACAGCGAACACCATTGTTGGTTAAGTATTCCCCATGCCAAATTGTGTAGGATGGCTGCATCGGGAATTAGTTTGTAGGAAGACGGATTGATTCCAGATGCATCCATCTTGCCAAGTATTTTATATTACATGTAGTTATTCAACATTTTTATGTATGTTTGTTTTTATATAAAATATAATTATGTTCAATAATTGATTAATATATATTATACATGTATTGTTGAGTTGTTTTGTCATGAATGTAACCATGGCGCTTTACTTCTTTCCAGGTTTATGTCAATGAAGAAAGGGTTTTCTCACTTTTCTGGTTTTGCTGTATCCATGTTCACTAGTTTGTTGGCCAGTATTGTATCGGTTGTTATTTCATTCCTAATACCAACTGAGCCAAATGTTCTGTTTATCATCACTGGTACTCTGATATCGTTCACAACGATTTTGACTGTATTATTGATTTTTGTTCCAAAGGTAAAGTTTTTTCTCTTGTGTACATGATTGGGCATGTTATAATGATAATATACATATATAGATTTGTTCATGCTTGTATCGCACATAATACTTTCATGAGAATAAAACAAATAATAAAAACTTTGAATACGATATTTGCATTTTAGATATAGGTCTAGTCCATACATTTAAAGAATGTGTACATATGTTGTTAAATAGCTCAAATTATTCCCATTTTAGGCAATAATCATAACAAGAGGTGATGATAGTCTTTCCCAGAAGTTGTTTTCTCCAATTGGTGCAGCGTTTGGTTTCTTGGACACAGTCGCTGGAGAAGGCCAGATGCCAGGATTGGGTGCTGATAAGTCTTTGTCCATGCCTGGAGTCGCTCTTGCCGCAGGAAAGATTGAAAAAAGTGGCCAGATGTCTACGTTGTATAATGCCTACCATCATTTCGGAAAGATTGATTCTGACAAAACTGGTCCAGTTGATGACTACTATAACTCAAAATAAGCATGAGCTCTTTCGAGTATGATGGACTATGCGTTCTAGTATCATTATGCATACACTTTCGATTTGCCTTTTGTCGGCATATAATTATTGTTATTTCTCCACCAAGTACATGTAACATATGATTGTCCCCGTCAACAATGTCATTGTCCCACCAAATGAAGTTGGGAGGGCCGCCATTTAAACGTGTGTTATTTTACATTTTCTACTATAACTCAAAAAGTAATAGAACGATTTTGTTTATTGACAATTTTGCTAGCATTTGAAATATGTTGTTTTATGAAGTTTACTGTTACTAAAATCGCAGTGAAGCAATTTTGTAAAGAGGACATCCAAAGCCGTTTGCTTGGATTTGCCACGCCTTGGCGTTGCCGTTGTCTAGTTTTTTTTAGATGCCCCTTTATATAAAATTAAAGTTTCAAAACATTGTATGAATAGAATGTTTATAATTACCAGTATACTATTTAGTAATTATATTTGTATCTTCATTTAAATTGTTTAGCAAGTTTAAACACAAACTAATAATAAACGAATTTATATATGAAATCAAATCTTTTCTGTATCTACTCAAACATACAAGGTATAGTTGCTCAGAAATTAAATACATAGCTAAAGACACAGTATTTCGCTTGATTTTGAAATCGTTATATATTATAAAAATTCCGTATCAGATCCCGTATCAGCCAAAATTTCGATCAGATCCCGTATTGGATCCAATATTAGATCAGGTATCAGAACTATATGCCCGGGGATTTGAAAATCAATATTCAGGGTGGTCCAAAAGAGTGAACTGTTGCAACAGGCTATATTTCCCTTATAACCTGCAGGAATCCTCTCATATTTTCACATGTTGTAGAAGAAGGTCTAACATTTTTGTTGGTACCATACATTTTTCGTAGTTTTAAAATTTGCAGAAATCATCATCATAAGCCCTAACCAAATCACTGAAAATTGAATTAAATATTAGATTTAATATATTCACTTTCCACTTAGTGTTGTAATCATGGATTGCGTACGTAAAATAAAGACCTTCTCGGGGAAATTCTTTTCTGTATTTCACTCGAATCATTGAATAAATTATATGATCATGATCATAGGTAGATAACTGAATATACCACTCCAGGAAGTATTGAATATGAGGGTTTGAAAAAGGAATAAGGAAAAAGGAATTGATATGAGAACGTGTAAGATCGAGGCATTTTTTTGATTTCATTGTAGAAAGGTAATCACAGACCTACACTTGATAAGGAAATTGAACTTTAATTCGAAATATTGAACAAATGAGGGTACAATGAACGTACACGAACTGAATACATACTAAAGAACGTACTCATCATTATGCATACGAATGGACGTAAACGTACGAACGTCCTCATAAATGACCTATCACTTCTCCGGAAATGAGGTCTTATTTCGTTTAGGGCAAATGTTAACAACTAGTAAAAACCCGGGTAAGGCGTCTTACAAAAACCGATCGGCATTACACTGCACACTTAAAGAGCCTAACGACTTATGCCGTTTACTAGTGACAAGGGTTCTTGGATTTTTAGAAAAGCGCTTTTGTAAAACCGCAATCGTGATAACTCCTGATTCTTAAACCTGGTTAAAAGTCTGATATAGCCCATGTTAAAAGCTTTTTTAAAACGCCATGTGTAATTCCAGCAATTATCATATAACACACTGTCTTTTCTAGAAGTGAACATGACCATGATGCAATAATACATATCTCACTTATCAAATTCATACAAAAAATGTTTTGTTGCAACATATCAAATACAATCAAAATCATACACAAAAATATAACAAATCTAAGATGGCTCTCACAATTTTAGTTCAATGCACATTTGAAGAAGCTAGAAATGCAAATACCAGGTCGTTCAATAAGTTCCCGGAAAATCGCTCTCATTTTGTTAGTCTGTTGTATTTTTTATTGAAATTTACACAGTATGTGTAAAATTTATTTCGAATTTATCACCACTTCTATCTGACTATGCTCATAATCCAATACGTTTGGAGCGTGTTATTTTGTATCTACCAAGACGGTAACCGTATGAAAAATATATTTTGATTGGTCTAAAATGTGCAAAGTTCACCCGTTATGCTCATTCGATCTCAATATTGAATAAAATAAGATATCAGGACAAAGGCTACTAAAATGAAAAAAAGATTGACCAGTAGAGATTAGGAACGTGACACATATTCATTTTTATCCATAAATATGGATAATAATTGATTTAAATGCAATTCATTCGCTCTCAAGTTTGACTAAAAAATCAGTACAACGACTCCTAAAATGAAGAAAGATCATATTCATAATTGATTTGAACGCAATTCTGCGCTTTTCCTATCCTCCAATGTTGTGTCAGTCTGGGTCAACATGTTACAATAGTATTAATAAGGAGTAACCCTTCTTATAAAGGCAATTAAATCAAGGTTCGAAAACTCCAAAAAGTAACGCTAACACTATTTCGTCATCAGCATGTCATAGAATCGACGATATAATCGGATCTCAACAGATTTTACTCATTAAGTAATGTTCGGATTCTGAGATCATTTACTCAAGATATTTTCGGATCTTTATAATATATATATTGATCACATCGGGTCCGATGTCCGATAACATCGGATCTTTTAGGACAAAGTTTATGTGAAGATTTTGCTGTTCAAAAGTGCTATTTTGACCTAATATTTTGACACTTAATATATTTTACATATGACATACATTTACCGGCCCAAGTATGTCTTATGTATGGCTCATGATCAATTAAGGCGAGTATGAATGAGAAAAACAAATCGAAGACCATTATACGCTTAACTTATCTCTTAATTTGGACATAACGAATATATTTCAACTATAATTCTAGGCCTATTCCGCCTGCTAGAACATCTTAGTAACGATTCTAACCATCCAAGGGAATTGATAGAGGTCCAATATTACATTTATTGTACATTCTTCTGAGATCTAGTTAACCAAACATTTGATAGGCGGTATATGCGTGTCTTGCTCGGCGGTAGGTTGTATATACACGGGTAGACTTTCCCCTCGTGCTTATATTCAAAGTAAGGATTATGATCTTGGTAAACTTAGCATGTTAACGCATCTCCCATCCTCTCTAGCTAAAAACAGAAATACTTACCTCAATTTAGAAAAATGCATCCTATTAGCGATCAGCCTGGGGGGTTGGTCGGTACCAAATCAGGGGAATAATCGCCATGGTGATTTTTGGGAAGGTGTACACCCCTAGAGTAAGAAAATATATGATAGCATTGCAGAAGTGGCAGCTAAACACTCAGCTAAGCTTCTGGAATACTAAGCTTACAAATATCATTGTAAATTGTTGCCATGGGCATTGTGGTTTAACAGTATTTCACCTAGTGATAGGCAAAAAGTTACCGAAATTAATAATTTTGGACATATTTACAAAGTTTAATCACACATTACATATCTCTAACATTGAATTAAGGTTAAGATATTGTCTTTTATAGTTGTTACTTATTCAATTATGAACAAGTGGCATTGAGGGCATTGTATTATTATATTATTTCCCTAGCAACAACATAGCAACGAAGAAATATAGCCAAAAATTAGCTATTCTAGCCAATATACTGTACATGTAATTCTTAGCATTTCGTACATCGTAGGCACTCACTTGAGCTACAGAAAAGTTATTTTATTAAAAGCAATATATTTCTGCCCAATGAGCATTGTGATGTCACATTATTTCCCCAGCAACCACCTAGAAATGGGCAAGTGGAACCAACATTAGCCTTTTTTACTTCCCCAAATTATCACTGTAGGTTCAAAGGTATTCCTAACCAAAAATTTTAAATTTCATTGACAAAAATAAAAAACAAATTACAGCAAAAATGTGACATACCCCTTTTGTCTAAGAATACCAATATCTTTATAAAGAGTGAGCCAATTTGAATAAAATATGGGTATACAGTGTGTATACAAAGGGCTTCTCAAATAACACCCCCCCACCCTGATCCTATCGTTTAGGTTACCAATAGCTCATGGTTTAAAGTAAATATATTACTTTTAATACTGTAGTTGTTTCTGATCAATTCATTTGTGCAAACAAGGCATTTTATTATCATAAAATTCCCCTAGCAACCACATAGCAACAATCAACTATAGCTCAACGTCAACTTTCCCAAACAATATAATTTCTATAACATTCTAAACTTCATGGGCACTCAGGTGAGGTTAATAAAAATGTGTGAATTGTGATGCCAAATTATTTGCCTAGCAACAACCTAGCCAAAATTAACATTAAGTCTCTTGTTTGCTGAGAATGTCTTGAACGTCGGTCAGAAGCTGCTGTAACTGGTTTCCATTCATCTCTTCGGCATGTAGATTGTTCTCCTGCTCCTGGTCATTTTCCTCCTTGGCAGACTTTTTGGCAGTAAACCGTGAGAAAATTGACATGATTTGTTTATCTGTCAGCCATTCATTTGGGCTGAATTTGAATGAGCCATCATTATTTAGGGCCAATCTCATTTGCTTTTCTGCCGTATCTGCTGATACTTTGTTGCCTGTTGTTTCCCCGTACTGGTGTACTGCTTTAAGGTACTCTATAACCTGAAATAGTATACACAAAATGAATAATTCAAGAGCATTTTAAAGACTTCAAAAGTTCTGAATAGTAATTTTTCTGTATCATGGAGGATTTTTACTAAGTCCATGTAAACTCAACATGAAAGAATAAGAAGAAATACAGATCTATTAGTTTTGGGATTCAAGAGAAAGGAAAAACTTCTGAAAATAGACACTCAGTATTAAAACAGATATTCCAATTGTTTCAGGTTGATACATTAAACTTACATGTTGCGGATGTCGTGCAGATTTTCTTTGTTTTTTTAGTGCCCAGCCCATGTCTGCTGTTACAGGGCCTCCAGATTCAACATTAGGAGCTGCAATGTAGATAAGAGATATTGAATATAAGGAAAGAGCGAAACAAAGATATACCAAATGACCGATTAGGAAATGTTAATTTTATTCACATTTCTATTGATCATTTTTCCCCCTACCATCTGAGAGTGAATTATTTTTATGAGAACATGTTTCACTGAACTACACAATTTAGATCGGTTGAAGATTTAACAAGTATTTAAGTTTTGGCAACAATTTTAAAAGATCACAAGGCATTAATATGACAAAATGTCACCACCACCTAAAAAAGGGTTGGAACAACGGCGGGACATAAACCAAATCTTGTCATCAAATTTCCAGGATAACTGCTTACCTGTTCAACTTGAAATTTTTACAGATGCAAGAGCAGACTAGTACCAAGATCTGATTAGGTTAAGGGCATGCTGGGTAAACTACATGGCGGCCATTTTGAATTTTTCAACAAATCTTGTCATCAAAATTCCAGGAAAACCACTTATCCGTTCAACTTGAAATTTTTACAGATGCAAGAGCAGACTATTGCCAAGATCTGATTAGGTTTTGGGTATGCTGGCTGAATTACATGGTGGCCATTTTGAATTTTTCAACTTGCTCCAAATTGACCAATTTTTTTTTTAAAAACATCTACAAGTTCTCAGAAGTTCAAATCTGACCTTAGATTTCAGATTTGACCTTTCATTCACCTTCAGTGACCTTGAAAAGGTCAAAAAAGTTGATTTTCTAAATTGATATTTTGGATTTAAATTTAGGTCAGCTTAATTACAAAACACCTACTGAGGTCTGAAAAAGTTAAATTTCAAGGTCGAAGGTCAAGGTCATTAAACTAGGTCACAAATGATGTTATTCAAGTTTCTCAAAGTTTGAGACTACAAATCAATTCTTGTCATCAAAATTCCAAGAAAATCGCTAACCTGTTCAACTTGAAATTTTTACACATGCAATAGCAGACAAGTGCCTAGATCTGATTAGGTTTAGGGCATGCTGGGTAAACTATGTGGCGGCCATTTTGAATTTTTCAACAAATCTTGTCATCAAAATTCCAGGAAAACCACTCATCCGTTCAACTTGAAATTTTTACAGATGCAAGAGCAGACTATTGCCAAGATCTGATTAGGTTTTGGGTATGCTGGCTGAATTACATGGTGGCCATTTTGAATTTTTCAATTTGGCGGCCATTTTGAATTTTTCAACTTGCTCCAAATTGACCAATTGTTTTTGTAAAAACATCTACAAGTTCTCAGAAGTTCAAATCTGACCTTAGATTTCAGATTTGACCTTTCATTCACCTTCAGTGACCTTGAAAAGGTCAAAAAAGTTGATTTTCTAAATTGATATTTTGGATTTAAATTTAGGTCAGCTTAATTACAAAACACCTACTGAGGTCTGAAAAAGTTAAATTTTCAAGGTCGAAGGTCATCAAATTAGGTCACAAACGATGTTATCTAAATTTTCCCAAAGTTCCAGACTACAAATAAATTCTTGTCATCAAAATTGCAGGAAAACCGCTAACCTTGTCAACTTGAAATGTTTACAGATGCAAGAGCAGACTAGTGCCAAGGTCTGATTAGGTTTTGGCCATGCTGTGTAAATTGCATGGTGGCCAGTTTGCTCTTCAAAGTGCGATATTTATCACTGTGTGTCTTGTTTAACCTTGAGAAGGTCATTGAAGGTCAAATCTAAAATCTTAAGTAAGATATGAACCTTTTACAACTTGTAGATGATCCAGAAAAAAATTAAAGTCAGTCTAAACAGTATTTATTGGAAGTTGTATGAAATTGTTACAGACGCCAGACGCCAACCGCTGTCACAAAAAACGGAGACCATAACAATATGTCACCACTTTTGGTGATGACATAATAAGTGTACGTTATCAATTATATGTTTGTTGTCCCATTACACATCTCAATTCAAAGATAACCCAGATGCAGAGAACTGTTTTTCATAACACAAATGGTCAGGGGTCACATGCATTTAAAACTGAAACTGAACAATTACAGTATTACTTCAACTTGAAATAAACTGTAAAACGACATATTTAATCACTGTACGTCGTCGATGGTTAGGCGATTTGTTCAACTCAGATAGATTTAAGTGTTGACTAATTTGAATTAATTTTACCTTTAGTACTTCATTCAATTTGATTAATGATGTTTCATCTGTTTCTGTCTGAGACCATGATGATCCTTGTGACATTGAACTCAGGGTCAGACTCTCTGGTTGAGACTGCTCTTGTTGAAGGGCTGCATCCATATAAGAATTGTGGTTTTTGCGGCAAGTGGCACACATTGCTGAAAAAAAGGAATGATGATTGAAATGAAATACAATGTCCCTCATATTGTTTGAATATTGATTTTAATTTAGGGACCAAGTCAGTGCAGTTTTAGAAACTAAAGTAATTTTCTTGACCCCTTGATCCCCTCTTGAAACAAACGTGAGATAGATTGATTTTCAAAATGTTCAATGTAAAAATGATAAATTAATGACATTAACTAACCAAACAAAAATGACCATTGACTCCCTCCTCACAAATTAATCAAATCTATAGTATATTTCAAAATGCAATGCAATGGAAATCAAGATCAGTATCCAAACAACAATTATATTAAAAAATGTGGTCAATTAAAATTAGATCCATTTGTACCAAGTTATCTTTATGAACAATACTTATAAACAACTAACTTATGAAAAGAACAATATCAGGGGTGTTTTACATTTCAACCCTTACCAAAGGGCTGGGTTATATGTTTTCATGTATTTATCCTATATATACACGCCCGGTGATCGTGAAAATGGGACGGAGGGGGGAGCAGGCAATTTCCGCTAGAAAATTCAACAAATCTGGAAAAAAAAAATTTTCAAGACAGAGTTTACGATTGAATTGCAAATTGAATAAGCGCACGGTATGATATAATATGTTAGGTATTCTAGGATTTTTTTTCAATCGATACTCTTCTAAGATATAAGATCTATTAAAAAAGGCGCAACGCAACCAACGTGCAAAAGTCAAAGTTTTTGCTATAAATCAAGCAACAATGGACTTCACGACCTGTAATAAATACTTTATCATATCGTTATCATAACTAAATTAATGTCATTGCTGAATTTATAAAATAAGTTTCCATACGTAAAATAAAAAATAATCGAAAATAATTAAAATGGGACGGAGGGGGGGAGGGGACGGAGGGGGGGAGCAATAATTCTATAAAGTGAAACAACTTCACACGAATTCTTGTATTTGAAAAATGAACTCATTAACTTAGTAAGAAACTGGATGATATACCCCTGGAGACTTAAAAATGGGGACATTTGGAGTAAAAGGACTAAAAGTCGCGAAACATCTCTAATCATGTCTTATATACATATTGCTCCCCCCTCCGTCCCCTCCCCCCTCCGTCCCAAATTCATTATTTTCGATTATTTTTTATTTCACGTATGGAAACTTATTTTATAAATTCAGCAATGACATTAATTTAGTTTTGAAAACATCACTTACAAGTATTTATTACAGGTCGTCCAGACCATCGTTGCTTGATTTATAGCAAAAACGTTGATTTGTGCCTGTTGATGGCCTTGCGCCTTTTTTAATAGATCTCATACCTTAGATGCGTATCGTTTCAGAAAAAATCCCAGAAAACCTAACATATTCTACCATACCGTGCGCCTATCCATTTAGCAATTCAATAGTAAACTTTTTCTTGAAAAAATAAATCTTCCAGATTTGTTGAATTTTCTAGCAGAAATTGCCTGCTCCCCCCCCCCCCCTCCGTCCCATATTTAGATCACCGGGCGTGTATATATATATATATGGATGTCTGAAATTCTGAGCGATTTCTCAACTGAAACCGATTTCATTGACATTTTTAGGAATAATAGAGTGTCATGTAAGGAAGAACTAATCTTAAGAGCAATATGTCCACTACTCAAAATGAAATATGGTTTAAGATATCCTCTGCTCTTAAGAAATATCATTTTTATATTACCAAGGATGATATTGACTATCTGCCTGTCTGCACGAGATATTGAATATTCAATATTCACATTAGGGAGCAGGCGACCAATATTCAATGTTTTATGAGAGATGTTATTTTTATCCACAAGAGGTTATTCGATATCCACCAGTGAGCATAGTGAGTTATACTGGATAAATATGATTGGATGAAATCATACCTGAATTTTGAATGGGATTTTATATAGTAATTACCTATGATTACCTGGTAGACAGAGTAACCGTTCATTGTCATTTTGTTACTTTCAATGAATAGTTTAAAATTGGAGATAAAACAATTTTCAGAGCAGAGGATACAAACCAATAGCCTCATTGCCTGGTTATTTTATTTAGATCTAATGATGTCCCAGGACTGATGATGAACCACATATATTTCTTTTTGTGGCCCTTGTCGACCAAACAGTAACACTCACATCAGGTACCTTAAACAAACAAGCAGAAATAATTGAAGTTACCTACCTCCACCAAACATGCCAGTTACTCCCCATGTCAAAAAAATATCCCTGGCAAATGACAAACTGATTGGGCGGTCTTCTGGCTTTCCTTTTCCAGTATGACAAGGGTGCTGACAGAGTCGAGATGGCCTGAAGTGTATACCATATGTCATCCTATGTTTGTTACAAATGTAAAGTGTTGATTCTGGACCAGAAAAAATACCTCCTCTGTATAATAACAGTTTAACTTCATTGACATTATCATTTTTATGTTCTCTCCAAAGCTTTAAATTTTTTAGGTGATTCTCCGTTTGCCTTTTACAGTCCTCTAATGGTACAGTGTCTCTCTCCTGGCAATACTGTACAAGGCAATTCATGCTTTATGTTTTAAAATATACTAATCAAGCCATAACCATTAGATTTAATCAAAATAATGAAAATATATTGAAAACATATTGATTTTAAATTTTTGAAGTATGGCAGACAAAAGTGACCTTGAACTACACTGGAAGAAATGAATATAGGAACCCGTCAACAAAGTGATGTTGATGCACTACCGGGATAATAGACATGAATACTAGAGAATAGTATATTGAGTTTGGAAAAGTAAATTTATATTGCATAAGCTTTTCTGCATTTTAATGGTATTGTAAAGTAATGGTATTTTCTATATTCCTGACATGTCAGAAATTTAATTGATGTAATTAATTGAAAAGTTAGAAAATTTAAAGTCAATCGGATTACCAACAAAAAGTTGATTCCAAAAGTCCTTATGGGGGCATTTACATTTATGCCCAATTCCTATTAATTTAATGTCAATGATGTGCATTGTGTAATCAAAGATTGCAAATCTGCCAAAAATGGCTAATTTGGGTTACATATAGTCCATTTCTAGGTGGTTGCTAGGCAAATTATGTAATTCCACAATTCTCATTGTACATAAATAGATTGGTTTTAACTAGACTTTCTCTAAAGCTTAACTGAGTTCCCATAACATGATAGCATTGGCTAGCATAGCTCATTTTGGGCTATAGTTCCTCGTTGCTATGTGGTTGCTAGGGACATGTTTTAAATAATACAATGCCCACAATGCCTATTGCACATGATTGATGATTACAACTATAATTTTAAAGGATATTATCTTAACATTAATTAAATATCAATGACGTGTAACATATGATGAAACTTTGTAAATCTGGCTAAAATGACTAATTTGAGTCTCTTTTTGCCCGTTGCTAGGTGGAATACTGTTAGGCAACAATGCCCATTGAAATATTTTACAATGGTATATGTAAGCTTAGTATTTCCTGAGTTAAGCTGAGTGTCAATGCTGCATATCTTATTAATAAAAAGTAACAACTAATAACTTTGGAATTTTTTTCCATCTTTTTTAGTTCATTAAAAAATGGTAAAAAGCTGATTTTTGCCAAATATTTTTGACAAGTTTACTTGCCCCCTGTGCTCATATTTTTCAAATTCCCAGATATTTTATTGCATTTCCCAAAAGACCTATATACCTGCTTTCATATGAACCTAATCCCATGTTAAGGGACCTTTGCATTTGTGCATACTATCCACTTAAAATGGGTGCCCATTTACATAGAAAATCAACATGGCCACTCTCAGCAGGCCTGGTTACCATAGCAACCAATGTGACGTCATAATGATGTCACAGAATAATAGATCAATATCAATATATTATATCTTCAAAGTATCAAGGGGAATCAATCATGCAATTATTTTCAAGACCTTGTGCAAAAAGTGCTATATTTGTCATATTTTAGATGAATCAACACCCCTCATTTTGAGTGTGAGGGTCAGTTGCTTAGCAACGCTCCAGCAAAACAATGGAACAATTATATGAAAAATAAAATATGCCATTAGAGTCTAAATTGAATAAACTTTGATATATAATGGTGTTTTTTTATATTCCCAACATGTCATGTGGCATGTTTTGCCTGATTTTTACAGGCAGGCCCTCTTAAAAGCCATCAAATGATTATTTTATTTGAATATTCATTTTGGCAACCAAAATGGCTGCTAAAATGAATTATTAATTTTGGAACATATTCCTTTGGATCAAAGATGGCCCTGATGGGATGTACTATCTTAATTGTTCTCTCTTCATCACAACAATGAACCTGTTTGTGAAAGCAGAAGAGTCCTAATATGGAGGTCTCAAAGGGAATGATGACACAAGACATCCTTCTTGCTGAGCCTTTATGGACATCATTAATGTTATGACCTGGTCATTCCCTGGAGCCTAACGAATTTTAACCTGCTTGGAGAAGATGAGATGTATGTAGTGCAACCCAAGTAATCTTTTCAGCTGAGTGGTATAACGATGAAGCTAATGTTTCACTTTTTCATACTATCCATGAGAGCATTGAATATATTTTGACAAAACATTTTGAAGGGTCCAAACAACAGCATCTGTGAAAACTAGAAAAGTGGATGAAAGCTATTGACCTTAGCATTGTAGGGAGTTGGTACAAGTCTTATGCTTTCAAGTTGGTGTTATTCTCCAATGACTTTTCCAAATCTGTAAGTTATATTATAACAACAGGCTGTTGAAGAGGCTGAAGTAAGGAAGCAACATCAACAGTAAGGTAGGGGTGACTTGCGAAGGTCTCCTGGGAGCAGATGGGCAACTTTGGTTCCATTATTCTAAGACAAACACCTCAGGCAACTCATTTAAAGTGTCTCACATATTCACCTTTCCACAAAGTAAAGAAAATCGATAATTTCCGGCGCGCTGATTGGTTGTATGCAAATGAGTCAAATCAATGACGTCAATGATGGAAAGTTTTGAAGAATTAGTACAGCTAGCATAGGAATATTTTGAATTAACTGCTATAAAAAGGATTCTATTTGCCAACGTACTAATTATTTTTAAGCAAACATGAAATATTGACGGGGCACTTTCTTTCCGAATCTTATGTAATTTAATTTAATCATTTTTTTGACAGAACTATTGTTTATTAAGACTTCTCAGATCAGCCTCACATACCCGGGCTCACGTGTCTCGTGCGATTGTAAACAAAAAATGTAAATTGTGAAGTTACAAACATCGGCTAAATTATCTGATAGTGGTCATACACTATCCTGTTAAATGGTTATTATGTCGTAATAAGAAGTTCCATCAGAAATTCACCATGAGTGACATTTGCGCAAAGCGTTACCTTTTGGTATTTATTCGCCATCAGCGATGTCAATAATGATCAGCAATCTCAACATATCATCAATAAACATTATATGATATACGCTCTTTCTCTGAAATCTTCCCAGTCATCATTATTCAAAACCGATCATCACATATCTAATTTATCCAATGACAAGTGAGGTTTCACAAGGAAAAATCGGGACACCCATATCCATGTTTGATTTCAAGCGTTCTCATTCTCATTATTTTCAAGAAATCCATCATCATTTTAGTTAAGAAAAATTCTACGGTCTGCTGGATCTATTTTGACAGTTTTGCTTTAGCAAGATATTTTAACAAATTGACTGTTTCTACACTGAATAAAAAACATTTTCCCGGGGATATTTGGATCGGGAGATACGCAGCGGGAAATATACATTGGAATATATATACATGTTTAACCCATACTTGGACGTATATTGGACGTATATTGGGAATATTTGAGAGAACAGGAAAATCCGCCCACGGCCAAGAAAACAAAACTGGACATGAATATTCTAAAATATTTGGCCAATATAATATATTTTCCCTCGGGACCTTCGGCCCTCGGGCAGATATATTATAATTGCCTTGGGATAATCCCAATATCCTGAACCTCATGTAGGATAACCTCTATATATGTCACGCTCCTCTAAGATATCAATTCTATATCCCGATGTTTTCAAGTATAATATTTTCAAGATACGATCTGATATGACTTGCAGAAATAAATATGAAGTAATCGTTTAGTTGATTGAATTATGGAAGTAGTGAAGTCAATGATTTAATGAATAAGAGCAAATGTTTTTAATTTGAACAGGTCATTCATCAAATGACACTGAAGATTAACTTAAAATAGATTGTCTATCTATATATTTTTATGCATAAGAGACATGTTATAATGTTGGTGAACTAATGATTATGATAATTTCACCTGTTCACATCATGATTGAAAACTGACCGGGAGTAATTCTTTTCAAATTATTTCCTCATTATGAAGAGACATTTAATATTTAAATCGCTTAGAAGGCGTAAATAAATGTCAATTTGACGTTCAATAAAAATCTGTCAATAATTTACTAATTACTTGCACATTTGAAGAGGTAAAACTTACAGCAATCAACCGAGGATTTACATGTTAACTCAATTGCATTTGTTTTTCGCGGGAAAAAGTTTCAGTCATTGACGTCACAGATTTTTAAGCAGCTCATTATAATATTCATGAGCTGACTTTGTGGAAAGGTGAATTCGATCAAAATTTGCCATGCAAACATGCTAGTCTACTTTACTGGCCCTCCTTGCTGTAACAAGGAACCCAAAACACATTAAAACGTAAACATAAACCAATTAGTCACTTCATTATGAAAGTGAGGGGTGTACGCTGTGTGCATGGACTAACACAATATCAGTGGTCATTTACTGTGTCAACTTAGTAACTCTTGCATATCGTGCTCACTCAAGTATTGAATAATTTTTTTATGATTTAAAGCTGGACTTCCCTCCGAAACGCAATCTTGGGTTGTTTCGGGGGTGAACTTTATCATTTTGAGCTTAATGAAAGATCATAGAATGATGAACAAATGGGGCAAATCTTGTGTAGAAATACTTACGATAAATGTGTCATTTCAACGATTTTTCATTGAATTTGCTTTGATCGGTGCCGGCGATATGATTTTGGAAAGGTTTCTAAATGAAGAACGTGACGTCACTTCCGAATCATAGCATTCAAAATAAGTAGCGTTCAATTACTTCCACCCTTAGCAAGAACACGATGGTGTAGGGGTAGAATCCTCGGTTCTTGTGCCATGCTCACCTACACGGGAATTTTAAAAATGCAAATACAAGTGTATCATTCGTATCACCCACACCGGAAATTTGAAGTGTAATTTACGAGTGCATTATCCGTAGTTGGCGTAGTCAACATACTATCATGTAGTTAGTTCAATAAAATACCCGTAGCAGACGTGGAGATACATACGGTGGATCCTATGGTGTGTATGTATACCTATAGACTCATGTTTTGATGTAGCAAGCGTAGTAGGCGTAGTAAACATACTATGATGTGGTTATTTTCAATAAAAATACCCGTAGCAGACGTACAGATGTACCTAGGGTGGACCCTACAGTGTGTATGTATACCTATAGACTTATGTTTTGATGTAGCAAGCGTAGTTGGCGTAGTAAACATACTAGCAGACGTAGACATACCTAGGGTGGGCCCTACAGTGTGCATGCATACCTATAGACCCCTGTTTTGGTGTAGCAAGCGTAGTTGGCGTAGTCAACATACTATCATGTGGTTATTTGCAATAATATACCCGTAGCAGACGTAGCTATACCTAGGGTGGACCATGACAGTGTGTATGTATACCTAGAGACCGATGTTTTGGTGTAGCAAGCGTAGTTGGCGTAGTCAACATACTATCATGTGGTTATTTTCAATAAAATACCCGTAGCAGACGTAGCTATACCTAGGGTGGACCATGACAGTGTGTATGTATACCTATAGACCACTGATTTGGTGTAGCAAGCGTAGTTGGCGTAGTCAACATACTATCATGTGGTTATTTGCAATAAAATACCCGTAGCAGACGTAGCTATACCTAGGTTGGACCATGACAGTGTGTATGTATACCTATAGACCAATGTTTTGGTGTAGCAAGCGTAGACATACCTAGGGTGGGCCCTACAGTGTGCATGCATACCTATAGACCCCTGTTTTGGTGTAGCAAGCGTAGTTGGCGTAGTCAACATACTATCATGTGGTTATTTTCAATAAAATACCCGTAGCAGACGTAGCTATACCTAGGGTGGACCATGCCAGTGTGTATGTATACCTATAGACCAATGTTTTGGTGTAGCAAGCGTAGTTGGCGTAGTCAACATACTATGATGTGGTTATTTTCAATAAAATACCCGTAGCAGACGTAGCTATACCTAGGGTGGACCATGACAGTGTGTATGTATACCTATAGACCACTGATTTGGTGTAGCAAGCGTAGTTGGCGTAGTCAACATACTATCATGTGGTTATTTGCAATAAAATACCCGTAGCAGACGTAGCTATACCTAGGTTGGACCATGACAGTGTGGATGTATACCTAGAGACCAATGTTTTTGCCATGTGTACCCTGGGTACAGCTACGTCTGCTACGAGTATTTGATTGAAAATGACCACTTCATAGTATGTACTGTGTTGACTACGCCAACTACGCCTGATACACCAAAACATGAGTCTGTAGGTATACTCACACACTGTCATGGTTCACCCTAGGCCTACGCCAACTACGCTTGCTACACCAAAACATGATCAGGGTACATTACGTATGTACGCGTGATATTACATGTTGGTTGCGCTTTCTACACATGTGCGAGCCTACCAAAGCCACATTTGTCTGCATGTTACAGAAATCATCACGAAATATGTTCACCTATCTATGGGATTGTAACATGGGCATGTTATATTGATACATGTCAAGTAGGTGATCACCGCACACGTGCCGAATCCTCGCTTACCACGCGGGAGGCCCGGGTTCGAATCCCGCATCCGCCTTTTTATTTTTTTAACTAAATGATTGTTCTTTGATATTACGCAGAAAAAAACAATTTTTATTTACATAAACTTTATATTAGAGCTTGAAAATGTAAAAACAATATATGTCAACATATTGCGTTTTGGAGCGATGTGCAGGTTTAAATGTTTGTGGTTTATAAAAAAAAAGTGATATGTTTTAGTTAGAAATACATTAATTAATATATTCATTCAAACAGCACTAGAATGCGGGAAGAAAGAGCAATGGTGACAAAATGCAGACAGAATTTTCCGTAAGGGTTTCAATCATTTCTAAACACAATCATACATGTACTTCATGTGTACTGTTATTTTTAGTGCTATATTTATAGATATAATTTCACGTATTAAAATCATATTTTCCAGCAATGACTTCAAATTCGGAACCACACCCATATTACATTTTCTTCAATAACTCCAAACATGTGTAAACATTGACCATGTGCATATAAATTCAGATTTCATGAGCTCTCTATTCGAGTACCTCATATACCCCTGCATGGATTGAGTTGGATTCGCCTTTTATACGTGAGCCGACACAATCGCAAACGCTGATTGGATAAAGATTGCGAGAATCTTTAAACCTAAAGATACGAGAAAAAGAGGATCGATCGCTCAATCATGTCTTAAGCACTCTGCAATGGACTGGTGATATAATAAAGTGCTGCAGGCCATTTCAAATTGGTTGACACCAAATGGCTAGAGGTTAACATTCAAAGTGATTCCTTACAACCTGTTTTTATCCAGTTTCTGTAAAGAAAGGACAAACTCAATCTAAGTGTACAATTACACAGAAGATAATATCTCGGAAGGATTGAAGAGTGCAGAGAATGAAGACCTCGTTGACAAAGGTGTAAAGGGTGGAAGGTGAGACATGTTCCAGTGCATGTAGGCCTTAGAGGCGGAACATCATGTTGAGAGAACTAGGTCTGAACTAGGTCTGAACTTCAAGATGGCATAAAGGAAATAGGTTGGATGGTTGAGTCATGCTCCATGTGAATGTGGTAATGACCAATCAAATCAAGTGTCATGCTTAACAATGGCAATTGTAACCAATTAAATCAGGTAAACCGTATGAGGGTGAGCAACTGATGATGGACAAATGACTACTGGAACAAACCTCGACCACTTGACCTTGGAAGATACCATAATCACCAGCCAACATTCTTCATAATGCCTAAAGATATGGGTACATATATATATTTATTTACTTTGGCAGCTAGTTTGGTGACCATTTTGGATTTTAATATGAGGAAAGGTTAAGATAACTTAGGTAAAGGCTAGTAAATTGATAATATAACTGTTCTAATGTTTCTATGTGCATATAAATTCATTTTTGCAGGCATATCGTCAGACATTTTTGCAGCCATTTTAGATTTCTATATAAAGATATTGTTGAATCACTTCAATTTACACATTAACGGAATCATTAACCTCTAAAACCTTACCATGATCTGCAAAAGCACATTTTAACTGTTTACATAAATAGTTACGTATTTATTTTGACACCCATTTTGGTGGCCATTTTGGATTTCTATGTAAAGTAGTTATTTGATTACTTAGATTTAGACACAAATAAAATCCCTAGCCTCTAAAACCTATTCATGGTCTCCAAAGTCACTCTTTAACCGTCCTTTGAGCTTTTTGAGCTTATATCAATAGTGACATATTTGTTTTGACATCCATTTTGGCGGCCATCTTGGATTTTGTATAATGCAATTAAGTTTTGACTTAAATGAAATCATTGACCCCTAAAACCAAGGCTTATACCTCAAAATCACTGTTTTTGCCTCTCAGTATGCTTAGATATAACTTCTTATATTTAGTAGCAAGCACACCGGCGGCCATTTTGAAAAATGGGTAAAAACACCCATTTAGCTGCCACTTCTGCAGTGCTATCAAATAATTCATTACTCTAGAGGTATTTACCTTGCCAAAAGTCACAATGAGGCTTATTCCCCTAGCTTGGTACCGATAACCTAAATTTTGGGGGTGAAGCTGATGGCCTATATGGGACCAATACACATTCTGAGGCGCTATTGTAAATATGCTTACATTAACGTTCTGAGTCTTATAAACAGGTGAAATTGTCATGTCAATGTTGCTTGCCTGACCTTTTTTCTATACTTCACCCTCTAAGACGGGGCCCAATGCTAGTGAGAGTTAATGTATTGCGTTTAGTTGATGTATTGCGTTTAGTTGAATGAATAAATGAAGTCGTGTCATTTTGACATGTTTTGTTATTATATACAAATGATTGTTTTACGATACATTTATGGAGACGAATTTAATTGACTAGTACAACTGTGTTTTAATTTAAAAACAAACGATATTATCAAATAAGTATTATATTTTAGCGAATTCCGAGGTCTCAATTTCAGAATAAAGTAAACGATTTTTTTTTTTACATATTTAGGAATTTTCTTGTGACAATATCCAATTGTTATCATTCTTTGAGTTTTTTTTTATTTAGGAGTCGAAGATTGCTACATCGCCTAGGATGACAGGAGACTCAATCCCAGAGGTTAATTTTAGACACAGGATCAAATCGAGGTAATGTATTATAGGTGTATAGTGCAGTCCTATATGCAAAGTTTGGTTTTATGTATCTATGATGCGCTCTAATATCTTTGCAAATACGATAACTGATCATCACGGTGTTATAGCATGACGGTTACATAAAGGCGATTTGCAAAATTTTGCGGTAACGATAACAAAAATGGCGGATGGGAAAGACATCATGTCCTCTTTCTCGCCTGTAGGCAATATTCACAGATAAGATTTCCTTTTAAACTAGTTCCATTCGGTTACGTAATATATGGATGGTTATATAGACTGGGTCAAATCTGCCAGGTGGTCTACAAGAAACAGAATATAAGCCTTAAACCTACCGACTGAGATATTCAAGTTCATAATTTTGGTCCATTCTCGTGTTTTCTCAGTACATGTGCCTCAGAGCCACTCAAAATATTAACTGTATGTAAACTTTGTACAAACATGGCATAAAATGACAAATCCAGAACGGGAACGTGGTGTATATCGTAAATAATAAGGTTTCAAACGCAATGTCGTTAGACGACTACGTATGACTTCTATCGAATTCTATGGATGGTAACGTATTGTATTAGCTGTACATAAGTTATTTAGCGGACGGTTATGTGTATGTACATCTGTCAAGTCAAGGTTGCTAGATCATGCTATTGTTATAATGGGTAAGAAATGGAATATTGAATTTCCTATATTTGTTTTCAGGACTCGCAAGAGACACTTTTGTTTCAGCCTCTATAGGGCAAGGAAAAAAACTGTCACTTGCTTTATTTATTAAACCAATGAAAGTGTAAAAGATAGCAATGAAGAGGCAAAAAAAGATTTAGGATCAAGTACTGATGAAGATGACAAAATAATAACAATGAATCGGGGATTCATATTTGAATCAGGTTCGCGTAACCGTCCATCAATTTTTTACGTTACCGCAAATTCAAAATGCATTATTATGACTTGAGTAGAACATATTAGGTGGTTTCCAATGCTCAATTGGCTTTGTATGATCGTATGTAGGCTACATCTGTATACCCCAAGGTTTTTCGGCAATGTAGACCATGCCCTAACATCAAAAATAAACAAATTACTAAATTTTCTGTAGTTTTGAATTCCAGACTCGACAGTTTTTCTCTTCTTTCGTGTTATCCCCGGGCATCAATTTGCAAAGACTACTTTCAAAATATACATCACTGAATGCGTCACCGAATGCGACGCTTACATAAATCGTTCATCCTTTCATTGATACACAGTAGTAGAAAATAATGCACCAACCTAAGTTTTCTCTTCCATCGCGGCCATTTTATTGGATAAATCAGTGAACGTAGCCGTCCAGCCTCGTTTTCAGAGGTGGCGTAACCGTCATGCTATAACACCGTGATCATAGTTAACAACTTTTAAAAGTCTGAAAAACAGTATCTCGGCCGACAAGCGACGTTACACGTTTCCTCTGACACAATGACTAACATATGCTTAATACTCGCAGTATTCAGTGTGTCAAACACTCGTGGTTTGGCTGTTAATTTTACATATACAACGGATAGTACTACACAAGTTGTGAATAGCAATGTAGTTATGAACAGAAATGGGGATAATACCACGTTCTTCGTTGATGACAACCGAACTACCATACTAGTGGGGAACCTTATAGGTTTCACCACCAGTACCGACTATGATTTGGAGGATGCGATCTGTCAGTTTGCCGAAAGAGCGATTCAAGATGTCAACAAAGCTACAGAATTGTTTCCAATGTTTAAACTTAAATTAGATCCATGCATTGACGTAAGTGAGAAATCATTGTCTAATGTCATGAAATCGGAAAAAGACAATAGTTGGGATAGAAAATATGAGACTCAGAACAAGGCATAGCCATTATATTTGGTAACATTTTTGCAAATATTCTTGACACATGTAGTATACCTGATGACTATAGTCAATTAATGGTCCACGGTGCGTTTGTTCGTTAGATAACGTTTTCAACGTGAAATTGTTGGATGTCAAATACATTTATTTAGTAGTATTATTACATTTTCAGGAGTCGAATGTCGCCTCTGTAAACGGCAGGTTGTGGGACTACATCTACCGAGGTCGTGATACACCTTTTATGTTAAGCTTTTGGCAAGGTCAAGCTGCGACGATACCAGTATGCGCTAAATGGGGATGCATCTTTTTTAAAGAAATAAAATAGAGAGGTATAATATTTTAAAACAATTTTAAGGCAAAGAAAAACACAATTTATGCCGGTATATTATTTCAAATGTGTACCTTCTGTTTACATATTAGTTTAGATGACAAGAGCTACAAAGTTCGTTCGTTGAGGTGTATACCATTTGCTTGATATATAATCTTATCCCATATTACCACTCCTTTGTGGTGAAGTACACCCTGGAATATTTTTGATATTGAAAAAATCACATTGTCCTGCCCAATTTCGCTCCCGAAAATCGCATTAACCCCCCCAATCCCGTTCATGAAAATGGTATTCATCTTCCAGGAATCTTTTCCTTGCTTCTTATTTCATTCAGTTGGGTCGATATGGCGTGCTATAATGATTTTTAGAAACGATAATATCCAAACAATATTAAGAATAGAGATTTTGAATTGTAAGAACTATGAAGATTGTTAGCATATTCACGGTGACCAAGAGTTAACAGTGCAAATCGGCCCGGTCGTGTTTTTTTAAACTCTTTAGTCGTGTTTTGTTGAAAATTTGAGAGGTAGGTTGATAAATTTGGTCATGAAATTGCTGTCACTTGACTTTATGTAAAAGTAAGTAATTTATATTGCTTTCCATACTATATATCTAAACTTCAGGTATTCGTAAACGTGTTATTTGCACGAATCGTATGCTATAGTCTTGTTATATCGGGAAATGAGCAATTCTGTCAGTGTTATACATATTTTGCCTGAAAATCACTTGCCTGACTTGTATTCAATGAATACATCGATTCATAAGGAAAGCATTCACAATATGTGCGAAAATCAAAAGTTAGAAGAGCTTAAATAAGTAGCAATTGACCGAATAATATTTTTTAGATTAAACTCTTTAGACGTGTTGAAAAGATTGCGGTTAATGACGTTGACCTGTTAGTGAAACGTTCTAGACGTGTAGAGACATTGAGGTTTAACGATTTGGAAGTGGGAAACAGCACAATTAACACAACGAGAAACACTATATAATAAACTCCAATACGACGAGATAATATATTTGTTATCCAAATTGATTAATAAGTAATAAGATCAGATACTGTTAAATAACATTCTGCCCGGGATTTGTTATTGTCGTATACAAACGTGGTATCCGAACTGCTTACTTATAGTATCCGTTGCGACCATTAACAATATTGTAAATGTCTAATTAGCTATTGTAAATAAACATGTCGTCACAGTCACTGTTGGCTATGGAGAGTTATTAATAATTATCGATCATAAATGTTATCATACTTTTTTGATTTAAATATCCAAATATTTACTATGTTTAAAAATGAAAATGTTTGATTTTTAAGTAACTGTTCGACCTTTTTTCTTATTATCAAGAACGCGCATGCAAGTTCGGCAATCCTTGTACATTGTGTGCACAGTATGCGCATTTTAATCGTTGTATTTTTCTATATACTATAATACTATTCATTTTTTGTACAATTGAACCGAACATACTTTAAAATCATCAGCTTTAAATAGATTATATGTTACGAAATTAGCCTTAATATAATTCGTGCGTTTGTAAATGCTCTCAATAAAGAAATAGACCAAAATACGCAAGTTTACTTTGAAGTTTCTTTTATCGTCTTTTGTCATTAAACTTTAATGTTCTATCGATAAAATATGTGGAAATACCAGAAGAAGCATTGGAGTAGGAGAGTTCAACTAGAAGACAGCAACCCCTTGGAAAAAGCAATAATATTATACTACAGAATAATTATACTTTTAATATTAGGAGGCTCTCATTTATTCTCGGACCAAAAGCGATTTTATACCCGAACATCTAATTCTCCAGCTGAATTTTTCAGGAATAAAAAGTTCACAATGATCATGCTTTTTGTAAGATAAATACTGCTTATCCTCGGCCCGTTCACTAATTAACCGTTTGTCATCAAATGACTACAAGAATCTGTTACGTATCACAGCCAAGTCATTTTTATTTGAAATAAAGAAATTATTTATTTATTCTTCGATTTGAACGTGAAATATATTTTAAAGTATGACGTAAAATTACAGAAATGCGCCCCTCCCCCTCCCTTCCTGGCATGAACTATTTACATTATTAAACAGAAATAAATGCGTATTACGGGATTGAGACGTTTGATGACAGTGACTATTTCCCGTCACCTGCATTGATTGCATCATCATGGGAAAACGGGATTGAGTCTATATTGAACTAATTAATTAGAAATCGATAGATATTTTTGTCTACATGCTCATTTACCTCTAAGTGGTTAAAATATCAAAGAACTAGGACGTCGGTTTTTAGATAGGCTGTAATCATAAATGTACTGACTGCAGGGCCTTACCCGGGGGGGGGGTCACCATTCTCAGCACTTTTCAAGTGATTGCGGGGCCATATTTGTCAAATGTAAACCCCCTTGGAAAGTTTTGAAAAGTGCCCCCCCCCCCCATTGACAAAATGTGATTACGGTCCTGCACTTTTTACAAAGCTTTTAAAAACAGGTCGTGTAGAATGTAGACCCCCGTTGCTTGATATTTATAGCAAAAACATTGACATTTGAAAGTTAGTGACGCTGCGCTATTTTGAATAAATCTTGTATCTAAGAAGCCTATCAGTTGAAAAAAATACCTAGAAGACTTAACATATTTCCCAATGTCATGCACCTATTAATTTAGCAATTGAATTATAATTATAAACTTTCTCTTGAAACAATAAATCTTCCAGATTTGTTGAATTTTTGGACAAAATCGGCTCCCCCCTCCCCCCTCCGTTCATTACTTCCGATCATCGGGCGTGATGTTGATTTTTATAATATGTTATGTTATGTTATATTTATTTCCATATTATAATTCTTACAATTGAATAACAATATATCTCTCTAAAATTAAATTTGAAATAAACCGAAGAATAATCAGCAAGTCTGATTGAAAATACACATCCTGTAAAAGAGAGAAGAATTTAATCCGTCTGAATCTGATTGCAAAATATAAATCTGTCTCATTAGGAAATTAATCCCTGCTATTTAACTTGCACATAATCTAAAAGCTAATAGTCAAAAACCAGGGTCAAAAAGCTTATCACAATATAGTAGAACATCTTGGCTTCAGATATTATTTTCTCATGAATTTTAAAAATCGGCCGCGAACTGATTAAGTAACATTCCGCACACGCCGTCTGATTGCATATTTGAAACGACAACATCCGATCTACTACAGTATAAATAATCCAATTGACTTTGATAGCATATATTTGTTTTCAGACATATTTTGTATTTGCGCCAGCTTCGACCCCCCCCCCCCCCCTTCACGTGATGTCTTTCAAATCAATTCATTTCACAAATGACATAGAACTGCAAACGCCTGTTGCGTTTATTCCAAATGCAACAAGGCTAGCAGTTGAATAATAAAGCAAGACAAATCAAAATCATCCAACATACGTATCATGTATAGTTCCCCTTTTATAGGAGGCGTTATTAGGTAATTAGGTCACTATTATTAATGAGGAAAATGTAGAACCAAATAAATGCTCATCTCAGCCTCAGTATTTGAGAGTTCATTTCATTTCACATCTGAGGATACATTTAGTTGTATACCATGTACACATGCCTTCTGTTCATGCCCCGCTGTTAATGACCCGGTTTTAATGAACGCACTTTTGAATTATTGTAACATGTTATGTTCTAAATGGATGCATCAAGATCTTGTGTTGCAAATCTATAGGTAAATTTCACCAGCCTATGAACTTTTATATACATTCTTTACATGTACGTGTACATGTATAGTAACTCCGGAAAATCAAGTATCATCAGTATTTTTTAACAAACTGGGACTTTTGATGTGAAAATCAATCATGATAGCAATATATGAGCAACGGTTTAGATTAAAACTGGGAAAAGCAGGCGGTCGCCGTCCGGGTCGCCGTATGCTTGACGCACGGCTAGTGTAACAATGTGAAGGGTAACAGCCCGCTTCCCCTATAACCTTGCCAATGTCCATATACGCTTCTGCTTTTTCAAATTTCGGATCACCTTTGGGATGGCGATAATATACATGTAGATTTGGTACTGGGGGGGGGGGGGGCACACAGAAACATACATTCTGGAGAAATAAGGGATTATCGGGGACTTATTTCCAAATCCACAGATTAGTGTCAAAAGCAGTTATTTACAAGGCTATGATTTTAAATGGATAATTGACTCTTAAAACATGGGTTAAAGGCTAGTCCAAGTGCAGACCCGTACCAAGCTTATGTCATGTTATGTGGGGGGGGGGGGCTGAACCCCGACAAGGGGGTTCACATTTATGATCAAGAAAGCAACGTCCGAGTTATTTGATATTTCTAACCACTTAAAGAGGTGAATGAGCAAAACCTCCGTTGATTTTTAATTAATAAGTTCAATATAGACTCAATCCCACTTTCCCATGATGATGCAATCAATGCAGCTGACGGGAAACAGACACTGTGTCATCAAATGTCTCAATCCAGTAATACGCATTTATTTCCTCAAACTAAGATGAATATAACAGTTTCTTAAGAACAAAAACCGTAATCAGTTTTTATCAAGGGGGCTACTTTTCAAAAATACAACGGGGTTCACTTTTGAAAACTTTGGTCCTAAAAACCACTTGAAACTGCTCAAAATGGTGAAAAGTTTAAACTGTATGATTTTGGGAGATTTGTTGGTCGTTGAGGGGGTCGTTCGGGTGTACGCATCATTTCCGCGATCTGGGGGGGGAGAACCCCCCAGATCCCATAAGTATACTCGCTCTGAAATTGGTCAGAATGCATCAAATTAAATTATGTTAAATTTTCGAAATTTGCTAGGGGAGAACCCCCCAGTTCTGGTCAGAATGCACCAAATGATGTTCAATTTTCGAAATTTTCTGGGGGGGGAGAACCTCCAAGACCCCCATTTCTCGCCCGAAACTGGTCAGAATGTACCAAAGACGTTCTTCCCCCAGACCGGGCCCCAGATCCCCCCTTCTCGCGCTTGTTCGCTGGGGGGAGGGGGTACTGTCGGGGGTGGTTCGAGCCCCCCTTACAAAAAGCTGGCTACGGGCATGGACGCATCCCCCATGGGAAATTCCCTGTGGGTGCCAATGGGGTGCGCGTCCGAGGAGGGGCGTATATAGTCCACGAACATCCTAAAAATTCAGAAGTATCATATGATAAATTCGATTTTTATCCTCCTCTCTTATCAGTTTTCTAATCCTAATTGTTTAATTCGATTTTTGCTTTCCTCTCATCAGTTGTCTCCTTCATCTTTTTGTATTAACTATTTGTTTTCCCTCCCGGGTTTTTCCCTAATAGTTATAAATATAAAAGGAGTTCTAATTTTGGTATGTTTTGGGAATTTGGTTTTGATCTTAACATGCAAGGGAATTATCTCCCACTCCCCCTTCTATTTTGTAGACAATATACAAGTTAAATAACAGCGATTTATTCCGTGTTTGAATTCACTTTTACAGGATGTGTATTTTCAATTAGACTTGCTGATTGTTCGATCATTTAATTTATCTGAAGCCATTAGACAAAAAAATGTTTCAATTTTTAGAATATTTTTTGGCTTATATCATTTCAATACACAATTTCTTAGTGAGTTAGATCCAATGGCTTCCCAAATCAGATTTCTATTTATCATTCCTCTCTTGAAACGGTCCGATTTGATTCAGTGTCGGGCCGAGAGCAAACCTTTGAATGATGAATATATGTAACCGTTGATATTTTGAACGTACATGTATCAAGTTTAGATTCAAGGTACAAAATAACCAGTTACGGTTTTTTTCAAGAGGTAGATAGGTTTGAGGGAAAAGAGTACTGTATATTCAAAATCCGGATCAAAACAACATTATATTGTTATTTGTTGTCCAGTTCTACGTATTAATGCCGAATTATGCTGTTTGTTAGCAACATGATGTGGATTGATTTCTATATGGCAGGTTATTTTGATTTCAAAGGCCTATGGTAATATTGTTTTCATCAAATTATAGCTATTTATCAGAGATATCTAATATGCGGAATTAAAAATAGTACTTCATAAAACCTAACGCAACTCCATAGACTGCAATCAAGGCCCGAAATCAAGATAAGTCCCTTGAATATCCTGTCTGTGAAGAACCAAAAACCGCAATCAAACAAGTATTATGTGGTCTAGATTAATGATCAAGGAAATCAATTCGTGGGAATCATTATTATTGAGTTGATTGTATTTTTTGTTTACAAGAAAACGTTTCGTGCATATTGTACATTTAAGGCTTGCGCTAACCTGATATGTAAGTGTGTGGGGGTTTTGTTGACAGATCGTGATTTGGATCCCCGGGTTCGGATCATAAATTATTTTCACCAAGACGCTTGCACACTCGTGTATCATTTGTCAGTCTGTAAAATATTCGTCATCTGTTATTAAAGTTCAATGCGTTTCTGAATCCCGCTATTTCATATCATAAAAAACTGCACGTAATGTTGTTAGTCATTTAGGCCTATATTTCGTAATTTATTCTTTGAGGTCTATCCGTTACACTTAATTTCTCAGTTTCTAAACGTTTCATTCAATTTTGCTATAAAGGAGATTGAAGACTACAATTAAAGTGTATGTTTTACCAATCTTTTAACTTTTTTAAAAGTATTGGATTTTTGGGAGTAACGAGGTTCGGAGTAATAACGTGTCGCTCCCCCTCCCGCCCCCACTCATTTTTATGTGTTAAACCTCATTTGATTTTTCATCAATTATCGTTAAATCACACTCTTTAATACATAAACAAATTCAAAATTATATATCTTGGAGAAATAAAATATATATTTCATAATGAAAATATTAATTTATGCAGTTGGTCAGTATTGAATGGAGAGGTTAAGCTACCGTATAAAATCAAAAACGCAACTTAAACGTATCAATATGCCCTATACAAATACATGTAGAGTTCACACATAAATAGCCGTTCAGCTCTAGTGTTTGTTTAGACTACACCATAGCTTGTAATGATTACATAATAACCCATTGATGAAGTTCAATAGCTGGTTTTCTAATACATATTTTAAACGAGCTCGTTTCGTAAGATTATTGGAGTTAAATCATGCGTAACATACATCATCTTCTTCAGAAAGAATTATACTCTGCTTCGAAATCAAAATTGCAAGGATAGTATTCAACAGACATGAGTATAATGATTCCCGTTGATAGCAACGTGAAAGTTTAAAATCTCCCGTTCTAAACACGCAACTTTGAAGTAGAACGGGTATCTGAAGTAGACTAAAGCGATACAATCCTATGTTGATTCAATGTACTTTGCGTTTACGAATACGTTTTGAAAAACCGTATTTGCTTAACCTCTCCAATATTAAGTTTCACAGTCTGAAACCTCAAGGGCGGGAAATTGGATTAAATAAAACGAAATATAAATACTTAGTCACATCATATCAGTGCAAACAATTAACTATATTTATTTTTCTATGCGATATACACCTGATATTGATATCTTTCCTCTGACAATGTGTTATCTCATTGTCCGTTGACATCATTAAACTTGTGATTAACCAAAAGAGACCAAAAAAGATTGTAATACGCATCGGTAAGTCAACAAATCTAACCGTTAAATAAACAAACGTAGTTGTTCGTCTGCTGGTCAGAACACGGTATCCGATTCGGATACCGACTTTCTGAGAATACTAATGATATGTAGGATCACCAGCCGTGATACTTTTCATAAAACAGGCATCTAGTTAGAAAATTATTGCACTTTTGATTAATATCGTCATTCACAGTATAACCCGCCTATATTTATTCAAATATGCATTATTCATAAAATGTATAGACTAATATCATCTTTTCACTCTTGATTTGAATTGGTATCTTGTATCTAAAGTTGTCTTCATCTATATTATTGGATTAACATGAGCCTAGTAACCTAAACATATAAATACTAGTTGCCAGTCTACAAATTGAACATACAAAATGTAGCATATTCATTACACACTATATTAATAGAACAAGGTAATCATGTCATACCAATAGTTAGATGGTTAACTTATATTAACACAAAAGAATAATACACGATAATTGAAAAAATAAACCTCGGTATTCGGGGCTGAAATCCAAGGATACCTGTACCATTACTCCAGTATACGCTGCAATACCATATCGGATACCTGTACCATTACTCAATAATAACCACAACTACGACCATAATAACAAGGTCAATACCGAGTTTATTGCAAGTTATTTTGTACGATTTTGTCTTGTGTAACATTATGTATTTCCCAAAAAATGATCACAATGTGGAAGAAGTTGTTGTCTGAGTGACACTATCTTAATTATAAATGATTAACAATAATCAAATGTACGACATAATATGTCAAGATTGATCTATGGGATCACTACCGAATTTGATACTTAAATCAAAATGGTTAGAATCAGACACGCATGGTTAATGCAAGCGAGCTTTGCCTCGTCGCTCGTCATTTTGAAAATTTGACCAGTCATATTATTTTTTTAATTGCCCTGTCGCTCATTAAATGGCTCGTTGCTATTTTTGAATTTGCCTAAAATACGTTTTAAAACGTCCCTATTGGCCTTAAACTCACTTTTCCCTGTCAAGAACGTAAATAAATTTATTTAAAATGAGAGGAAATGTTTAGTTTGTGATGCACTACATGTAAATGCATATATATGATCACCTAATGTAAGGAATAACTCCACCATTATTAAAATCGTATGCTCAATATCTATTAGGTTTGCCTCAGGATTTTTAACAATTTGATTCGATGTTATTCCCTAATTCGCCTCACACAATGCAATACAATTTCAATTTTAATTTTCAAATTGCAATAGGTAAAAAACGCTACATATGCTGCTATCGTTCTATGAGTGATCTATGAACTGTAGTGTAACATAGTTTTCTAGCGAATTAAATTACAATATCTGTTGATCTTGTTAAATCATATATCTGTCTTTTTTATTTATTCATATCTTGACTACTAATTACAATAAACGGGTGACACATAATGTATATTCCCGTGTTTAGTACTAATACGATTATTTTCAGAAGCACAGACAAATTATTAAGCAACAAAACATGGTCAATGTGAACAATATTACAAGACAATTCAAAGTCGTTAATTTTATCACGTCTAAAACGTTATCTTTACAATTCCAAAACGTTAACATGCTTATTATAAGACACGTCCATGACGTTATATTGTCCCTTCTCCATAGTTAACTCCACTTTCTACATTTACGGTCATTTATGGTAATTTTAAGATAAATACAGTTAAAATATTTACACGATCTTTAGAGAAGTGAATATTATTCCACGTTGTTGAATGGATTGTCTGTTTAAACTTGATTAAATAACACTAAATGCAAATTAAGTACATATTTCTGGCACTTTTGGTATATAATTGCGATTGATATGAAGTATGATGGATTTATCCCCAAAATAGATTCGTTGGTATGAAGAAGAACATCTTAGGTAGAAGTCAAGATATGTAAGTTTGTAAAATATAGAATGGTACCATTTTGCTCCATTCTATCGAATGTCGCATCCCATGTTCTTACAAAACACGACTAAAGTGTTTAAAAAAACACGACCGGGCCGATTTGCACTGTTAACTCTTGGTCACCGTGATATTTAAGCGAATCATAATTTCATCTTCATGCTCTGGCACGGACATTCGACGTCATAGAAATCCGAGCAATACGAGAATGCCCTATGATGGACATGCATACATAGTGTTGAAAATGGCTCCGGAGTATCATACTTCAAAATGTAGCATTGCTTGTTTAACTTTCTAATGGTACGATATAGTGACATGACACGATAATATTTACACATGGTTTCAGCATATTAACTATGAAGGTATAAATGAGATGTTGATATATTTGGTCTTTTTAATTATTTTATCAAAATAATGTTAAACGGAGCAATTGCAGATGTGAACTGTGAAAATGCTCCGTCACAGCTGACAAAATATATTGTTTTTTATAAAAAGAATTAAAAAGACCCTATGCATTAATATCTCATTAATACATTCAAAGTTATGCTGAAAACATATATTAATATTATCGTGTCATTATATCATGCCATTAAAAAGTTAAAAAAGAAATGGTACATTTTAGAGTTTGATACTCTGGCGCCGTTGTCAATAGATTTTACTCATAGTGTTATTGGACTTCAAACAGAAGTGAAGGTTACTCAAATTATATATTCATTGCCTGGAGTAAGTACTTTTCTTTGATATAACGATACATATGAGTTAAAGAATAAATCGTGTGAATTGATACACATTGTTGGGCGTAGCCAGCTTTCAGTCAGGGGGTGCTCTTTTCTTCGTCTATCTCATGGTTCTATTTCTATTGGTTATTGGCGATCGCACCCATCGCACATCCGCCCTCCCGCCAATGCATCTATTGAATGCCAATGGCCTATGCTGTGCATGTAATGACTTTCCATGGGAGCGTGTCTCTGGCCTTTTTAGATTATGCCTAGTGTCCCACTTTGCCTCGTTTTGAGTCTGAAGTAGCAAAAATCCATAATTTATAACATACGTCATGGCTTAAATACCGTATGCTATGGTTAAGTGAAAATTTGTCAAAAATATCATATTTTACCACTGATTACAAAAATACCGTTTTTATTTTGACATGTTATCCTATGAATATCATGCTAACTATGTAATGATAATAGTTTCCCACTGATTCATAATATTATATACATATTATATATTTTTTTTCGAGATCCAGGCGGTGAATATTTATGAATATGTTATTAAAATAATTTTGGTTTCCCATTGTGAATGATCAAAAAATGTGAAGAGAATCTGAATTGTGCAATATTTAAAAATATTCATTTTCTCATTGAAACCCTTACTTTGTTATACAATGTCATCAATATATCCTTTCATCTAGATTTTTCAGGAAAATCTGAATTTTAGAAAAGGGTAATCGACAGCGGTGTTCTACCTTAGAAGATGCACTTATTGTTAAAAAAAAAACTTTTTCAGAGCGCACTTTCCTTCCGCACAGAGTATAACAACCAAAACTATAAATACTATACTAGAACAGTTGCTGAAAGCTCATTTTGTTCATTTGCTTTCGATGCCATTATTCAGCATTATACATGGAACAAGATAGGGCTGTTGACCTACAATTTTGGGGAAGCGGCTAAGGTAAGGATTTGCTTTTTTGAAAAAGAAAGAATAAGACAATTGTGAAATAAAAAATGAATACTTCTTCCAGTGAACTCAAAACCTTTTTAGAATAATAATATTGACATACAATGACATTTTCGATGACAATACTAAAGTTTGCGATTTTAATATCAGTTGAGGCAAATGCACATGTTTTCCATAAATTTTCAGTTTTTATTAATTAAAAATATATCTTTAAAACACACCCTTGATAGCAAATTGTAGCCTCTATGCTTTTTTACAAGGATACTAGTATTTAAGATAGGGGCAAGTTGAAGAAAGAACTTATTTATTCCTTTTTATTTCCACGATTAGGCAGCTGCTGTGTTGAGGAACGAGCTTAAGAAAAGAAACGCGACCGTAGATGCCGATGTTCTCTTTACATTCGATGAAGGATCACCTGATGTCATTTGGGAACCATTAAAGGTAAAAATGAGAAGAAAATTAGTACATACAAAGGTACCAAAAGTAGTAGGCGATTGATATTTTCCATAATAATACTTTCCTGTGGATATATCCTCAAGTCAATGTTCAGGTCAAGTTGTTATCTCATTTCATGTTCAAGAGGAACGAACTTTTTAGATTTAATATTTTAATTTCAGTTTCTTTTCACTACAAATAAATCATTTTTGTGATTGTCGCTTCATTTTCGGTATCTATAATTGTCCATGGTATGAAATCTCTAGGACGTCTAATGAAGGAGCTGGTAGCACAATATAGTGCAGCGATATTTGACCTAACAGTATTATACCTACATTAACATGTCATTAACAAAGGTAAAAAAATACCAAAAAATAAAATCCCATTTTTTCACAATTTGGAGTACACGATGCAACAGAAAATAATACAAAATGATTTTAAATATATGATTAAGGTTTCTAAGCTATAAGTTTGAGATTATTTTTCTTATCAATACCCAAAAATATGTAATTGGTATTACCTTTTGTATTGTTTCTTGGGTATTAATGATATAAATGCTACAAATGAATCTCCTTTAGAATGACAAATGCTTAAATTATGCTAGTTTTTCACAAAATGGGTCTCAATACGTTTTGAGATATGGACTTTTATTCCTCGGTGAACATTATCAATAAAGGAAAGCATATTGCTCTTCCTTGACTATTGAGACTACAAAAAATTATATTTCTCGTAGTTACATATAGTCAAGTTGCTTATGAAACAACCAATAAGACTTAATCGAATTAATGAATAATTGAAAAAATCGTTATCATTATCTTCCTAAAATTTGATGACATCCAGCGGTAAGGTCAAAGAAGAAATAATTATCAGAAAACTTACTGATAGCCAGCAGTAACGTCGAGGGAGAATTGTAAGGTGTTCGATTGCAAATGACTCTAATTGATTATTATTTGTTATTGTAAATATGTTTTATAAAACATGAACAGTGATTTGTTGTTTGACCCCTAGCGATTATATGAAAAAAATCTGGTAATAAAATGTTTTAAATGGTAAGAAATATGTTCCCAAGCATAAAATTACCTAAATATTCCACACAATTTTGTTGAATCTGCTTGGCTCATATTTGAAAAATCAAACAAAATCTGAAAAACACACTTGCGTAATTACACTAATTGAACACCGACATCTACAGTAAAATTATAGTATATTTGCACATTTTGATAATCAATTTTTGTTCGTATCTTAGAATAACGATCTGTGTCTTATAAAATCTATAAAAGTTTCCCCTTCATTGGGGTTCCTCACATCTTTGTCATTTTAAGGAATTACTCCTTGATGTTTTACACACTTGTACATCATTCAATTCCCCATCAGCCAACCAGATTTCATGACCAACAGAAAGTCACAATGTTACAGCACTTTAAACAACATGCCCCAGGTGTGATCATCATCGCGCTTAGGTAAACCTGCACAAATTGTCTATGCTTTGTTGTTAGGTCAAGCTGGTCTAATTGTGTCAGACTCAAGTGCCTGTAAAATATTCAAAATTTTAAATTGGTCTTGCTAACTTGGTCGTAGAAATTTTCATTTTAAGAGTCTTACGTATAAAGTCGACAATGCCCTCATTCCATAATATATAACAGACATATTCGTTCCTTATAAAAGAGCCAATATTAGAAATAAACGTTTTAACCGAGATTATATCATGCCTTTTATTATCCCAGAAAATCACCAATATACAAGATGGTCGAGATATGTAAAAATGTACAACGTGATCAGCCTTATCTGAAGTCCGATCCTTCATTGGCCTACTTAAAAGGAGACTAAAAATCGAAATGTTCCCTGGGATTATATCTACTGTGTCCCTTAACATTCTAAATCGCAGGCAAGAGATGTACCTCAACAGAGCCAGAGTTGACCTTATTTTGAAGACCCAATTGATATCTCACAATAGGAATAATGTTGACTCTCCAAACTGTGAGTGTGGGTCCCCTGAGACTTTTAGACATTTATTTTCAGCTGCCCCATGAGAATGAATAAACTTCATCAATTCAATGAAGCCATTATGTTAATTGTGGATGATATATCACTTTATAAAACCCAACAGGATATAATTGATTTATATCTCTTTGGTGATCCCAACTCGATCATGATAAATTAGACAATCTATTTCAGTTGACATCAACATTTATTTTTAAAAAACTGTTAATGGTTGTATTTTTTACATAGTCTGACTACCTTAGACTCCACTTACTCAACCTCTCGGTGAAATTGGTCGCCCCATCTATGTTGCAACAGGTCCCCATCAGTACACTTCATTTATAACATGCCAGATCTAAACAGTGGGTGTGTTTTATTTTTCTTGAATTTTTCGTATATCTATAATATGTAACATTGTAATTGAAAGCGGACATAAAATGCCAAAATGCGATTTGCCGCATGCTTGTGTATTATGCCACGAAAAATATAGTAATGAAATAATCCTATTGTTTAAAAAAGGTCATTTCTGTACACTTTATCTTTGGTATATCCCACAGGTAGAAGTCAGGTAATTACATTACGATGGGTGCAGGTTTTCCCAAAGCACAATATTGGCCTCTGGAGCGTGTTGTTTAAAGTGCTGTAAACTATCAACCTGATCGTCACGAAATAGTGTAGGCTGGTGGAAGATTAAATGATGTACACATGTTCCAAATATCAGGGGCTATTTTTCTAAAATGACAAAGATTTGAAAAAGTTAGACAATTTGATTTTTTATATTAAAATAGATTTCGGTGAATCCTTTACGGACTAGATATCCTGAAATTTAGGGGCAAAGACATACATTTTAATATAACATTTGTTTAATGAAATCCAAATCAAGAGTTACTATACATGTACGGGCAAATCCTATCTTTAAGGAACATGTTTTTTAAAACGAGATATTTTAGGGAGAAATCCTCATTCCTAATTCGTTGAGATAGACTTTAGAGTTCAATATGTCAAATTCTGAAACATGTGATTCCCACACTTTAATACTGAGGTAAGATGATGTTTTGAAAAGATTCCAAATCAAAAGATTTTTATTTGGCATTTCATTTTATAATAGAGGAGTGTTAAATGACCTAATGAACTTACAGTAAGTTACTGAATAGTAGCAAATATTTTCGAAAATGTAATACTGATTTAATCATGACGCACATATGAGCGTCTTTATTGCTACACGAATACTCTCAATTGGTACTGACGATAGAAGTGACAGATGATAATAAGTATGCAATGCCTTGCAACAAAGAACACATAGTACTCAAACTACCTATTTGTTCTTACTTTGAATTGAAAATAATCTGTAATTCTATAGATATCAGGTTTTATTTAATCTCCAAAAGTTCTTATTGTTTAGCGATTCACATTCATTAATTTCTAAGGTTGGAGGGGCTTAAAATGGATTTCCTGTACAGGGTGACCCCAGAAACATCACCCACTTAGTTTGGGAATAACTATCTCAATTTTGAAGGAATTATCATGATTTTTTGTGTATATGGAGATTCCAATGCAGTAAACATTAGAATTTACCTAATAAGCAGTCAGTTCTTCATATTTGAAAAGATTATTGATAAAAAGGGTAGGTTTTACATACTATTGATAATATGTATGAAAGCAATCCAGAAATGGCTCAAATAATGGCTAAGACAGAAATCTCAAGTTCAGAAAATATTTCTTTGCATAATGTCATGGTGATCCGGGGTCTTCCCAAAATCCTACCCCGTGCCTACATGTAAGGTTGCCAAACTTTTGGAGAGAAGTGTTTCAATTATTATGTTTTTATTAAATGGTCATATAAATTGATTTGTTTCTGGTTATTGCAATGAATTTTTCCACAAATATTTTTTGGGGAAACCCTGGCCGGGGTTTCGTCCGAATCCACCAAACCCCTGGTCCCTACGGCTATGCAAAATATAAACTTTTTGACCCCTTGTGATGAAAGACATTTTTCGACCCGAAAGCCGGAAGTTTCTTCAGCAAATGGCATTTCAAAAGAATCAAGACATATGCACCTCTTTAGTTTTCTCCTGATGACCATTGTGAATTATTGTGTTTTATGGATTATGGCGACGGCTTTTGTGAATGGATGTTGACCCTTTGAAATGCCTATGGACTTGGAGACTGGATTTTATCTATCCCACATCATTTGAGACTGGATGCTCTATCTTGTATGAGTACTTATATCTACAACAATTTTTGAGGTTTTGGGTATTGGCTATCAATTGGATATCAATTTCTAATTTTTTCTTCAACATGTATTGTAATGGCTTCAGTATGAATGAAATGTCCCTTGGTCTTCTGGTCTTGGATTGTGATATTGATTCTTGAATGGTGTGGGGAAAGGGGGTATTAGACATTGTTTCTTTTCACGTTAGATCATGGTTTTGGGTTATATGGGGTTTGTTTTTTTGACTGGTATGCACTTAAAGTTTGCTTTTTCTTGCTAAGTTCCATTACATTGGTCCTTTCCCTTTGGCACTAGTGCTTATATATCCATAAATATTGCTTCAAATGTTGCTGCGCTATAATGTGCTACGGATCCTTCATATTCGGAAGTCATACCATGGACTGTAACAATTTTATCAATCTGCACTAACAGAGATGCATTAACTATAAATACGTACAAGAATTAATCAGCTTCATTAACGTACTATACAGGGTGTCCCGAAAGTATGCCCCCCCCCCCTAGGCAGAAAATTGCTGCTGTTAACAAGGCCAAAGGGGGACACATTGACTAGTAATGTGGTGTAAAATTGAACTTTATTTTGACAAAACACTAACTTTTAAAACGACTGTAACTTTTTCCCATTTGGGAGTTAAACCGTGATACTTGGCAAATCAATGTAACTTTGGATAAGCTTTAAAATGATATATGACACATACTATGAGGACACTGGAATATGTCTGCCTAGGGGGGGCATACTTTCGGGACACAGTGTACATAGTAGGGGATGTAACTCCACTTCATCGGTATACCATGATCACTTATTCTCAGCTGACAAGCGTTTACTACTTTTTTCTTATGTTTCATAGGACATTAGGGTTTTCGTTTCTTTTACGCCAGGCACCTTGACATTTGGAAAGCTTCTCTGTAAGGTATGTTTTGTTAGTAAAATATAGCCTATAAACAGAGTTACACAAACAATTCCGCCCACACATATTACGTTGAATAACATTTTGTCTGCACGAATCTGACGTATTCTTCTATAAGCACATTAGATATGCATATGCCCCAATATAAACATAAATGAATGAGGTATTTCAGTTTGGAATCAAATTGAAACGTTTAAGTATAAAGCAATGCCTATCTTTATATTTCCTTTAGTTACATAATCTTGGATTCTATGGGAGACAATATGTATTACTGACCTACTTTTTCGCAAGGATTTCGGATTGGGATTCAATAGACGAGTCTGTTTACGGATGCAATAAAAAAGAAATGTTGCAAGTTCTCGATGGAGCACTGGGCTGTTCCCAAATGGTAACGACCCTTGTAGGAATGTATGACAACGATAAACATTTCTCCACGAAACAGGTAAAAAGCATTTTTTTTATAAAATCGGGTTTGATATATCAAAACTCCTCAATCGAATACTGTATTTAACAATAAGAGAGTAAAACATATGTTGTAAACCTTCCCGGGGCGTTTTGATGCCAAATGGGTATTATTACTATTTAAAATGTATCTTTACATTACAAGTGTTTTAAACTACGTGCAGTGTTTGGCTATACAAATTCCCTTCCACGATTGGTTGTTTTTTTAGACATACAACGATTTGAAACCTTTGGTCAAGCTAATTCCAACAGCTGGATTGCGTTACTACCAGCCAATTGTTTATGACAGTGTTTGGGCGATAGCAATGGCGATTAATGCAACGATTCGTCAGGAGCATGACATCGATGAAATCAAGAATTATAAGCACAGAAATAGCAAGAATAAAACATTACTCGAATCACTTTATGGAAATCTTCTTGATGTAGAATTTGAGGGGCTATCGGTAAGATTCAATTTTATTCGTATATAAATCAGAAATTATAACATACAAGAAATAAAACTGAAGCTAGCTATTTTAATGTTATTAATGTAATACATGAAATATTATTGACCTTACTCATTTTAGGGTAAATACTATTATGAAAAATCAACAGGCGTGAGACAATTTGACAGCTATATTGGACTCTTCGACTGTAAGTAAAACATGTAAATACTTTGTTTTTGTCTTTCGAAATGTAACATTAATTTTGTTTAAAGAGGTTCTCTTTTAATTTGCTTATAATGAATGAATCATAATTAGAGAAAAGATTTTGGGCCCCAAAAACCGAAAATTTTGGCCCAAATTTTTAAAGGAGTGGTATCGATATGGAAAACCTTTTGAACACACGTTTCTCTTAAACCAGTCATGAAAAAAATCTAAATATTTGACATATCGTCAATTTAATGGTCATCTTTTGAATGGGAACAATATAATTTGAAAAATATATATATACTTTCATCTATATTGTCTTAGAAAACACATCACACACTTGTTTTGTTCTTGGTATCATGTTTCAAGAGTGAAATGAAACATCTTTCCGAACCTCATTGGAACAAAAAACGACATAAACACAATATGTTCAGGTCTCTCGATATTGTAATTGTACAAAGAAAATTGTGGTTGATTTTAAAACATTATCTTGTTAATGGAATAAAAGGTTTATCTTGATTTTTATCTATTTTGGGGGGATTTTGTTTTAATTTTTTGAATACTTATTTAAAATCAACCAAAAATTCCTTTGTATAACTATAATATTGAGAGGTCTAAAAACATGTTGTATATGCTATTTTGTTCCAATAAGGTTCGGAAAGACATTTTATTTCATTCTCAAGAATTTGTCGAAAGGAGCAAAAGCATTGGCACTAAAAAAACAAAAAATGTTAACAAAAACAGTTATATAAAATATTCCTAAATAAATTTCGCATTAAATTGTTGCCAATCAGTCAACATTACACAGAATACCGTGTTTTTTACAGAATGTTTTCAATGATTGGTTTAAGAGAAAAACATTGTTGAATTCAGTTCTCCATATCGATACCACTCCTTTTGAGGCCCATTTTCTCCAAAATTTGGCCTGAAATTCGAAAATAAGGCCTTACAAGACCTATTAATGACCAAATGATCTGGGGGGCAGCCCCCCCCCCCCAGAACCGCCAGTGACCAATGAGAATTAGAATTCGTGTGACGGAATAAAAAATATTGTGTCCACGAGAAAGCGAAATGTTATATGACACTTTTTCATGTTTTTAGCAAATGGACGGTTGACTTATATTGGTTACTTTGATAAGCAAAATAGCAACATAGTAACAAAGCCCGATGATGTCGTGTGGAAATCAAAAGGTATTTCATTTAATATTCTGTTTACTATTTCTTAAATACAATCAGACCAAAGGGTCCCCATGCTTGTATTTTAGTGGTAGGAACGATTCACTTTTATAGTGGTAGGAACGATTCACTTCGCGAATAAAATATAATAATATATAAATCCCGTAGCCGACAGCCGAAAGTTGCATTCACGAATCAAGCTATATTTCTCATATGAATATTTGTAGGCGGAGCTGCACCATTGGATGAGGAAATAAAGCAATACGAACGAAAACGCATTAGTAAGACTACCATTATTGTGCTCTCTGTATTTGCTGGCTTTGGGATATTACTAGCGTTAATTTACGTTCTATACGCAATTGTACATCGGAATCATATGTAATTATACTTATATTTTGGTGATGATGATTATTTTTAAATTTAACTATATAGCTAACGTTGCCATACAAAATGTAGAAGGGGGATGCCATATATCCGTGTATGGCTATGATCTGTAAAATTAATTCATATGCAGATGAACACGTCGGATGGTATTCATACATAGCGAGAAAAGGTGTGTCCGATTTCAGCTAATAGTCTATAATCCGAACACGCTATTTCAAATAACTGATTGCAATATTATACAACCAGGAATTCACCCAAGGTCACTCTTATTCTATTGAAACTAATGAAACGATTGTTAATTATAATACATTCTTAGTATGATAAAAGACGAATGGCGGATAATGACCTACGTGATAGTCTTTGGTTGTATCATACTTGACACTTATGTCTTGATTCACATAGCTGACCTACAAACTGGTGTACATCCAGAGCCCTTGCTTGGAGATTTGTGTAAAGTAAGAAAGAAATAATCTCAATTTGTATATTCAGGGATTCTGAATCTTGTCTAGATTGATTGTTATTTCATTCCAAATATGTTACTTTGTAGTTTACTATGAAGTGGAATTATCCTCTCACGATCCTGTATTTATGTCAAACGTAGAGCCCCGACATTTCATTTTTCCTGAAGTTATTATTACAATACATAGGAGAACAAAGTTACATCAAATTTTCTTAATATCGAAAAAAGTTATACATCTTTGTTTTATCAAAGGCAACTACTGGGCTTCTCATATTTGGATTCACATTAGTGTATGGAGGGATGACTTTAAAGTTATGGGGAATCTACAAGTTTTTCAGCCAGAGCAAAAAGGTAAGATTCAACCAGGGAATCGAGTGTGATAAGCATGGTATGGTATCTACTCGGTGATATTGATATATGCACTCGTTCGCTTTGCTCTCTCGTGTAGATATCAATATCATCTTGTCGATAAAAATGATATTTCTCAAAATCATAGGATATCCTATAATTATCCCTTGCCCAATATAATATATCCACCCTCTATGGCCCTCGGGCAGATATATTATTGGCCTCGGGATAATCCCAAAATCATGATACTCATAAAGGACAATCTCTATTTATTTTATAGTATTTTAGAATTGAAAGAATTTCAGATAAAACATGAACATGTTACTATCAAATCATCAAATTGTTTCCGTTAACGAATTCGTTGAAGCCTCGACACATTTGTGATTCGAAAATAGCAGGGGCCACTCTTATTGCTCTTTTCGACGACGGAATCCTTTTGAATATGTATCGACTGAGCACGGGGAATTAGATAAATATACATATTTGCTCTGTCTTGGAAATTGTTTTGTTCATTGTGGTGGTTGATTAATAAGTAATGCTATTTATTTCAGAAAGTGATAAAGGAAGGATGGTTGGTATTCATTTTCTTCATGCTCATTGTCGCTGATGTCATAGTAGTTTGCATTTGGTTTGTCATGGATCCATTGTATCCAGTGTCTAGAGAACTAGAATCAAATGTTAGTGCCATGTATATACTTTAATTTAGTTTTGTACTTGGAGGCGTTGGAAACACAAACCATCGAACTAAACCCTTTATCTAAAATCGACCGTATATAATTTATTTTGACATAAATTGGGCTTCAATTTTAACTACACCTTGTTTATGTTTATCCCGAAATTAGTTCTTGAAAGTAGTGAACATTTCCTTTAGAATTTGAAAAGAGTGTCACATGTTTTGTATGCCTTTTTATATATGGGTAAATGTACAATGATTTATATTTTTTAATATAGTCAAATTCTGTTATTCTACCATCATCTTTGCGCCATCTGTGTTAATATCAACAACATTAAATGTGTACTATTTTGGTTGGTATCAACACAATTGGCTACCGTGCCCTTCTTATAATATTGACATACTAAAACGCATTCTTTATATGAGAATGAAATATTAAACAATCCTATTTTGAGGGCTGGTAGCAAACATGCTTTTGAACAAGTTGGAAATCAACGGAGCACATGTTTATATCGCATGGTCATGAGAACCAGTTGTGTTGACAATAAAGTACCACTGATTAAATGTCGTTGACATTAACACACATGCTGCAGGGTTTGGTAGAATAACAGAATTTGACCATATTTGAAAATATCAATTATCGTTAATTTTCCCATATTGCGTTATTCCAGCTTAACGATGACACATCTGTCAGAACAATAACGGTAATGATTGGATGTGAATCGGTGTATAAAACGTACTTTCTCATAGCCATATTTTGTTACAAGGCAGTTGTGTTGTTGTTGGGTGGTTTCATAGTTTGGCCAGCATTGTAAGTAAACGTATTATCCTGTATCGAGACGCATCAAAATGTTAAACATGAAAACAATTTTAGCTAGGCATTCGAACCTCTCATAAATATTTGTTTAGTAAAACATAAAATACTACGATGAATATTTTTTGAACATTATTTAACTGGTTCAAATGTGATATTTCTATTCAGAAATAAACGCAAATAATGACCTGAACTAAAAAATTTAAAAATTACTCATTCCAGGTTTATGTCAGTGAAGAAGGGATTTCATCACTTCTCTGGATTTGGTATAGCTGTATTCACCAGTTTTTTGGTCAGCATTGTACTGGTTGTTATTTCGCTCCTCTTACCAACTGAACCAAATGCCCAGTTCATCATCGTTGGAAGTCTGATATTGCTTACAACTTATTTGACTACATTACTGGTTTTTGTTCCAAAGGTAATGATTTATTTGCAGTATATATTATGTATCGTAAAATGAAGAAAGTGTGATTCATGCGTGTAGTAAGAAGAATACTTTCACGTTAGATAATGGTTTTGAAATATACAGTATATAGCATGTATTTTTCTTATGACTGGTAAACGCCAATAGTTTGTTTTTTTCGTGTTCCTGCTAGGTTCCATCACAACTTTTGGTCATTTTCTTTTGGCTTTTGAGCTAAGGTATTTGTAATAAATAAAACAAATCAAACAGAAAAAAGTAAAACTACATTTGCTTCATTACTTAGGTTGAAGTCCTACGTTTAAAGAATTTGCACATGAGTTGTTGGATTTTTAAAAAAGATTCCCATTTTAGGCAATTATAATTTCAAGAGGAGATGACAGTCTTTCTCAGAAGTTGTTTTCTCCAATTGGTGCAGCGTTTGGTTTCTTAGACACAGTCGCAGGAGAAGGCCAGATGCCAGGATTGGGCGCTGATAGGTCATTGTCCATGCCTGGAGTCGCTCTTGCCGCAGGAAAGATTGAAAAAAGTGACCAGATGTCTACGTTGTATAATGCCTACCACCATTTCGGAAAGATTAATTCTGACAAAACTGGTCCGTTTGATGATTATTATTATAACTCCAAATAAGCGCGTGATTTTAGAATAAAGGTATTTAAAATTCGTATATCTTTTAAAGCAGTATGTGTACATTATCGTTTTGCTTTACGATATACTTCTTTTGGACTGCATTTCTGAACTGACCGCAGAGCACGATTATTGCATAATAAGTTTTCCCCATACTGTCATAGGTATCATGAAAAAGACCAATGAGCCCATGTGTTGCAAATTACATGTTCACATGTTTTCAACAAAAACAGCGCATTCAAGCGCACCTACACCGCTAATTAGGATATGTCGATCTTGTCGGCTAACCACGTGTGTCAACCGCGTAGCCCAGTTGCTAGTGCACCACAGCAGTTCGATTGAAATAACCGTGATTGATGTCTTTCAAAATAATGGTGTGATTGCAAGTGCGCTTAGATGAACTATTTTTATCGAGAACATATGAGCATATAATTGCACTAAGGGCTTATCGTTCTTTTTGGTGATACCTAGCGCGAAAAATCTTTTAAAATATTACGCAATTCACTAGCACCGCGGGCATACAAAAATACAGCCCTGTAGTATTTTCTTCCATTCAATCGATATTAAATACAGGGCGTACTCATACCTGAGGGGCCCATATTGTTTAATCAACTAATTTTATGACAATTTATTCAATATTCTTGGCGTTTACAGTAGTGCGTACACATCCAGGTCATAAGGGGAATAGGTCACTATTGGTGCCCATCTGTGTGAAGCTCAATTTTAAAACATGAAATGACTAATATAATTATGAATTGATACTTGAAATAAAAAAATATTTGTGCATTGTATATAGCACTTTGATATGGACAAAAATAAACAAAACTATGTATTAAATCAAAAATATTTTCCCTGTTTCTTCAATCACACATACGGGGGCTATAGCTGTTTCGGAACAAAAACTATTATACGCATCAAAAGAGGCAAACCTTCAATTCCCATTGGATAGCTCAATTGGATTGTAGTCAATATTTATTACAATTTAAGAAATGAACAGCCATGTATTACAAGACTCAGTACGTGATCCAGTAGAAGAATTTCAGGATGCTGGTGTTTAAGGCTGGTACCCAGCGAGAAATAATATCTGTTTCAATTCATGTTATTTTAATAGATTAATGATGTCTCCCCACTCTGTGTTAACGTTGTCCTATATACTCGTAGGCGATTTTCTATTTCATCAATAAGTCCCATAACGTCATTCTGAGTTTTATCTTCACGATTGTCTGAAATATAAATTTGTTTTACGTATAACGTGAAAAGTGTAATTTTCTTTTTTCACTTTTATAGAGTCAAGGCAGCACTACTAATTTCGACCGTTATGGCCTAGTCACATAGCCCGGCCGATGAGGTTACGATGAGCCAGCGATACAATTTTCACCGAACTCGGCCGAACACCGGCCGGACACCGGCCGGACATCCGTGGCGTTTGTTGCTTAAAACCGCATCGGTGGTAGCTCGGTGAAATTTTAACATCGGAGTTAAATTTCACCGGGCTCTCACCGAGCTCCCTCATCATGTCATCGCAGCCCCATCGTAACCACATCGGAAAACACGTCGGCCGGTGCACGGCCGAGTATCGGCCGGTGTCCCGTGCATCTGAGACAACCAGAGGACGAGGTTTTTTAACGGACAGCGGCCGAGCTCCGACCGAGCTCCGGCCGATGTGGGACAGAGCATCGGCCGGTCACTGTTCAAAGCCCGTTAACAACCCGGCCGGCGATCGCACGGTGTCCTGTTACCTGCTCGGGTATCGGCCTTATTCCTTCCGATGTCCGGCCGACCTCCGGCCGGTAGTTGCTGCCACATCGGCAGAAAAAAACTACCATTTTGAGACGGACTCCGTACGGTCACCGGCCGGTGTTCGGTCGGTCGCCTGAAGATGTCCGGACGGAGTCCGTTCACGTCACCGAGCTCTGCTTCCGATGAGGAGAGCTCGGTGGCACCAAAAAAATCCACCGAGCTCTACCGATGCCGGACATCGGCCGGGCTATGTGACTAGGCCATTAATTTGAATTTTTACCCTACCAGATGTTTGAAAATCAAGGATTACGCGTTCATACTGCACCATATTTCTTCAAACTTGTTCCATACAAAGCAAAACAAAATTTCCTTTCTGTCGGTGCATTGCTTTATTGTAAAGAGTCCCTCGTTTTAGCAGCGTTTTGCTCCCCGGTTGTTAGAAGCCCTTCTCACAGCTGGGGACCAAAATGCCGCTGGAAGAAGTGATTCTGTATAATAGAATAATGTTCAACAGAAAGACATTTTTGTTATGCTTTAAATGGAACTAGTTTGAAAAAACGACGCAGTATGGAAGGTCAAAAAATCGAAAGGTCGAAGTTAGTACCGAGTGATAGTATGGTTCAAAACATTTATTAACCTTAATGTACGACGAATACATATCGGTACTTTTGGTATGTACAAAACACAATTTAAAATGATGTAATATCCCCGATCGGCCCATACAATAGTTTAGATTGATACCGCAACTTTAGCTTTAAACATCTGTTTAGTAACATTTAAGGATGTGCATGTGATTTACAGCTCATATTGACAGGAGACATCTAAACAATGTATAAAAGTGATGGCGTGGGATATCAAAATTTAAAAGGTCGATTTTTAGAATGGGCATTTCGTTATTATTTTGTTAGTTACCATGACTTGTCATCATCATATTGTGCTGCAATGCCACACGTTCTTCAACTATTTGAAATAGTTGTGATATATCTTTGAGCAGTTCATCAGCCTGATGATTAGATAAATCGGTAGTAGTTTCTTTGATATTTTTATCCATTGGGCGATATACATGTACATCCGGGGTTTCCCTGCGTGTAAACATTTTCAATAAGCATTTACAATGGATAGAGAAAAAAACCAATGCGACATTCAAAGGTTTCTGTGAGAACACATGGGGTGGGTCTGGGATTTTTTCAGATTATATCCCAGGGGGGGGGGTGAGTTTTGAAATATAACTTCTTCCGGGGAGTAAGGTCTTCCGTCGAAGTGCGTTTCTTTGGTAATCAGAATCAAGACTATATTTGAACAGCTATTATGGCTCAATATTGGGGATGTTGACTCACAAGTTGCTCCTCGAGTAGGAAAGGCAGCCTATTTCACAATGTGTGTGTGGGGGACATGCACAAACTTTTAAATCTAAAAGATTGTCTATTTTAATAGCATGCTGAACAGAAATTAATATTATTGAGCCTTATTTATTTGGTTCCACAAAATGTGACAGCAACGTAAAGGACGATTTTCGGTTTGGAGAACCAAACCAATGACGATTTTCTGTTTGGAGAACCAACCAATGACGATTTTAAAAGACAAAATTCATCTGCCAATATCACTAAAAAATGTCATATTTTTACATATAGATTTTAATGTCTTTCGATATTTTCGTTTTAATGATGATCATATTTTCAATTTTTTCATAAAAAAATATGATCGAACCCCCCTATGGCATTTTCATGATTCGTACCAAAAACATGAAAATCTTTGGCGACATTGGTAACAAAATATGCAGATGACTTAGGTTTTCAAAACCGAAATCGTCCTTTCCTTAAATCAATGTTTATTCAAATCAATTCATAATACCTTGTATTTGTTTGGATCCACTTTACACCAAGTTTAAGTTTTCCCCAAAGGACACACATCCATACATCCAAGAAAATGATAAGCAACAATGTTATGGCGATCAAGAAGAAAAGCATAGCCCAAATGGACCGTTGATAAAGATCGTCTGAAAATACATACATGTTTAACAATACGTTAACGGACAGGTCAAAGCTGTTTCGAAATAAAACATGATAATTTCAATACCGAAGTTACACCCGTAAAAAAGTTGATGTATACATCTACTTTTTCTGTTTTTATAATGGTCAAATTTTACTTCTTGCCTCATTAATGTGCCGCGTATGGGAAAGGTTAAGTCGACCATATGTATGAAGATTTCGATTTGCAATTATTTATATTATCTATATTGTATGATACATTAGTCAATTTTTATTTTTCACGAAATTAATAAACCTGACATTTTGATTCTCTGTAGTTAGCGCACTTACATTGCTCACATCTATGACCGATGAACCCATATTTGCATGTGCAGTTATACTTGTCAATTCTATCTGTACAGTAGGCTTCGTTTAGACAGGGGTCACTAGCACATTCGTCAATGTCTACAATTTAAATCCAGTGGCATCATTTCAAGACTTTTCGTCTGATACGATCATTAAATACACTGGGCGAAGTGACCAAATATAAACAATTTTAATCACAAATAATCAGTGAATAAATGATTATTATCTGGTTAAAACCTATTATCGAGACTATTATTGCTGGTTATCGCTGATTATCGAGACTTATTAATCAAAAATAACCAGTGTTTTCACTGGTTATTACGATAATCAATTCTTATTAATGTGTAGCCAATGGCAAAAATTCCAACTGATTATTATGTCAAGTGATTATTCCCCCAACTGATTATCGCTTTGTTTTCATTAGCAATTAAGAACCGTCTGCCATTTATGTGTCTAGCGCTTCCAATTATTATCCGTTGAATAAACAAACTATAGCTTTTGTCCAGCTAAAGAATATGAGTTTTTGCGAAATTGAATTTTTCATTCAAATATCTTTTTTTTAATTCATTATCAACTAAACAAAAAATAAAAGAAACACATTTTTAGAATTTCATTTAATGTTAGATTTTATTTAACTTCAATTACCAGGATTCGAGATTTTTCATTAGCAATTATAATGCAGCAGCTTTCTGCAATTCAATCAATAGTTTATACTAATTAGTAGTAATTAAAGAATATCACCAATAAAATATTTTATCATCATGTAGAAAGTCCAATCCAAATTCTGGTAAATGTGTTGCATTTATAGAAGCAATAATGTTGCGATACCACTGTAAAACTATAATTAAAATGTTTGATATGAAATTCGATTGTCGGGAATAAGAAATACACATCAATGCTTTTACATAATATCCAGTGTATTGAAATAAGATGTTATAACAAAGGCAATTGAAAAACTTCAATCTCAATGAAACTAGTAGTGAAACTCCCTAAATCTGTTAAAGGGAAGCCTTCATTCAAGCACTGAAAATTAAGTTTAAGAGGAAGAATTCAGTATCCCGTGTGTTCACTACCCCCTCCCATACCCAATCATTTAACTACATGTATGCTCCAATGTGTTTCATTTCTGTGTTTAATAAATGCAATCAATATGATAGTTCTATATTACTCATTATTACCGTAGAGCAAATGTGCGCAAGGTTACATTTTAATCTTATTGAATTATGTTAATTAGTTGCTCGGATGGTAGATTGTTTGTTTGCTTGTTTATTAGCACGATTGATTGCTTGATTAGCCGTTTACTTGTTAACATTCTTTCTTTGTTGCTTAGGTGCTTCCTTGGTTTCTTGCATTAGAGTTTAATTAGCTACTTGCTTGGTTGGTTTGTCGGTAGTTCACTTGCTTTATTTGTAAGTTGCATGGTTTGCTTTTTTACTTGCTTAGTTTCCTGCTTGCTTGGATGGTCGTTTGCTTGGTTGCTTGGTTGGTTACTTGCGTGGTTGGTTGCCGAGTTATTGATTTGAAACTTTCTAAATATCCATAGGCGTAGCCAAGGAGGAGGGGGGGGGGGGGTTGGGAAAACCAATAAAGATAAAAAACCCTGAGAAAGAGGACTCAAAGAGCTTTTAAATGCTTTTTATTTGAAGCTTCTAGCTCACTTTGGAAGGAACTTGCATCCAGTTTTTGTAAAATTCAAAATAAAAATCATTTTTGGCTTGTTTATGTCACAATCACCCCCCCCCCCCCCCCCCGACTGAAAACCGAAATATTTTTGGCAATCACACTCCCCCCCTGACTGAAAGTAGGCTACGCCCCTGATATCTGTTATTGTGTTATAACAATAAACTATATTTATATTGTGAGCATTTATGGGTTTTGATAACACTAGGCTTTATACGTGTATAATTAATCAAATTTAATATTGTATCATGTTGGCTAAATCGTTTCAAGTGAAGAATTAAGAACTGTAATCGGGGTTTGCTTAGTTTGAGCAAGGGAACAAAATGTAATCAGACGGACGTATTAATTAATATTTGTTTTGATAAATGAGTATTATAGCTTATAGGCAGTATCGTGGGAACCAAGTAATCGTGTATAGGATTATTTTTTGTTTACTTCAGAATTGAGTGAACCATCTGTAGTTTTAAAAACAAGGATCAATAAATACATCGAATCAAGATCAAATATTAGAAATCTATTTTTGACTGGACAAATTCTTGTTCTCGAATGTCAAACAGAACCTTCATTATCTTTATTCATTTTGAACTTTGATTTGAATTATTTCAATCAAACGTGTGCTCCGAGCTAATACTATTAATTGAAAAAATGTTGCAATAGGGGGGGGGGCATTCCCAGCTAACAATTTTACGTTGTGATAACGTCGTCAGAATATATGTCTCAAGTTGTAGCAACGTTAATATGGAACGTTGTAGGTACAGGAAGGTGTGGACTAGCACAGATGTTTAAAGAACGTTACATTTGACTTAAATATCACGTGTCAGGAACGTAGTAGCGACCTTAAGAATTACGTCGCCAAAATAACGAAACTGTAACGTACTTACATTACGTCATATATACGTGGCCAATCTAAATTTCTGGTAACGTTGATATGGAACGTTGTAGGTACAGGAAGGTGTGGACTCGCACAGATGTTTAAAGAACGTTACATTTGACTTAAATATCACGTGTCAGGAACGTAGTAGCGACCTTAACAATTACGTTGCCAAAATAACGAAACTGTAACGTACTTACATTACGTCATATATACGTGGCCAATCTAAATTTCTGGTAACGTTGATATGGAACGTTGTAGGTACAGGAAGGTGTGGACTCGCATAGATGTTTAAAGAACGTTACATTCGACTTAAATATCACGTGTCAGGAACGTAGTAGCGACCTTAACAATTACGTCACCAAAATAACGAAAATGTAACGTACTTACATTACGTCATAAATACGTGGCCAATCTAAATTTCTGGTAACGTTGATATGGAACGTTGTAGGTACAGGAATGTGTGGACTCGCACAGATGTTTAAAGAACGTTACATTTGACTTAAATATCACGTGTCAGGAACGTAGTAGCGACCTTAACAATTACGTCACCAAAATAACGAAAATGTAACGTACTTACATTACGTCATAAATACGTGGCCAATCTAAATTTCTGGTAACGTTGATATGGAACGTTGTAGGTACAGGAAGGTGTGGACTCGCATAGATGTTTAAAGAACGTTACATTTGACTTAAATATCACGTGTCAGGAACGTAGTAGCGACCTTTACAATTACGTCACCAAAATAACGAAAATGTAACGTACTTACATTACGTCATATATACGTGGCCAATCTAAATTTCTAGTAACGTTGATATGGAACGTTGTAGGTACAGGAAGGTGTGGACTCGCACAGATGTTTAAAGAACGTTACATTTGACTTAAATATCACTTGTCAGGAACGTAGTAGCGACCTTAACAATTACGTTGCCAAAATAACGAAACTGTAACGTACTTACATTACGTCATATATACGTGGCCAATCTAAATTTCTGGTAACGTTGATATGGAACGTTGTAGGTACAGGAAGGTGTGGACTCGCATAGATGTTTAAAGAACGTTACATTTGACTTAAATATCACGTGTCAGGAACGTAGTGGCGACCTTAACAATTACGTCACCAAAATAACGAAAATGTAACGTACTTACATTACGTCATAAATACGTGGCCAATCTAAATTTCTGGTAACGTTGATATGGAACGTTGTAGGTACAGGAAGGTGTGGACTCGCATAGATGTTTAAAGAACGTTACATTTGACTTAAATATCACGTGTCAGGAACGTAGTAGCGACCTTAACAATTACGTCACCAAAATAACGAAAATGTAACGTACTTACATTACGTCATAAATACGTGGCCAATCTAAATTTCTGGTAACGTTGATATGGAACGTTGTAGGTACAGGAAGGTGTGGACTCGCACAGATGTTTAAAGAACGTTACATTTGACTTAAATATCACGTGCCAGGAACGTAGAACCAACCTAAACGATAACTTAGCAAAAATAACGAGACTGTAATGTGCTTATGCAACGTCACATATACGTGGCCAGTTTTAAGTTCTGGTACGTTAATTATGGAACGTTGTAGGTACAGGAAGGTGTGGACTCGCACAGATGTTCAAAGAACGTTACATTTGACTTAAATATCACGTGCCAGGAACGTAGAACCAACCTAAACGATAACTTCGCAAAAATAACGAGACTGTAATGTGCTTATGCAACGTCACATATACGTGGCCGGTTTAAAGTTCTGGTACGTTAATTATGGAACGTTGTAGGTACAGGAAGGTGTGGACTCGCACAGATGTTCAAAGAACGTTACATTTGACTTAAATATCACGTGCCAGGAACGTAGAACCAACCTAAACGATAACTTCGCAAAAATAACGAGACTGTAATGTGCTTATGCAACGTCACATATACGTGGCCAGTTTTAAGTTCTGGTACGTTAATTATGGAACGTTGTAGGTACAGGAAGGTGTGGACTCGCACAGATGTTCAAAGAACGTTACATTTGACTTAAATATCACGTGCCAGGAATGTAGAACCAACCTTAACAATGAATTCGCAAAAATAGTGAGACTGTAATGTGCTTATGCAACGTAACATATACCTGGCCAGTTTAAAGTTCTGGTAACGTTTATCTTGGAACGATGTAGGCACAGGAAGGTCTGGACTTGCACAGATGTTTATACAACGTTACATTTTACTTAAATAACATGTGCTAGGAATGTAGTAGCAACCTTAACAATGACTGCAAAAATAAAATGACAGACTGTAACGTGCTTATGCAACGTCACATATACGTGGCCAAGTTAAAGTTCTGGTTACATTAATTATAGAACGTTGTAGGCAAAGGAAAGTGTGGACACGCATAAATGAGTATACAAGTTACGATCGACTTAGATATCACGAGCCAGGAATGTAGTACCAACCTTAACAACGACTTTGCCAAAATAAAGAGACTATAACGTGCTTGTCACATACATGGCAAATTCATAACTTCTGGTTACATCAAGTTAGGACAACACATGCAAGGATATTCTAGTAACCTTAATTATGACATCAACAAGATATAGTGATAGTAGTGACTAACTTCCAGTTAAATGAATCATTACATGAACATATAGCTAATTTAAAGTTCCTGTACAGGAAGATGTAGACACCGATGTTCAGTAAAATTATATATAACACACTAAGCCTAACATTTTCACATGTGAAGGTAAAACACAACTAACTTATGCTTTGACTTATTGACAAATGTATATTGTTTTTCCAATAATTAATGAGTTAATACACAAGAAATTTTTTGAGCATCCAAATAGAGAATATTGACACACAGAATTGAACTTAAATATAATCACAGTCTCGTATGTCATCTATCAAAAAAATCTATCCTATCGTTAATAAGTTTTATTAAGTATTTTATTAACCCCTAAACGGTTAAGGGGGTGGGGAGATTTGCCGTTCTGGCTTGTCTTAAAATTGAATTAGGCATATTTTAACTAATAAATTGTGACTAACCCCCCCCCCTTAGAAATGATAAACCCCCATGTTTTTAAAATATGAATTTCTTCATTAATAATGGCTCAATATAGTTATAAGAAAACTCAAAATACTGGGAGTTGAATACTTGTTACCTTTCCAATGATACCTATATATATAAGTTATTTAATGGGAGATTTTTGATAGAGGGTATATCTGAGGGAAATACAATATATCTACCTGAGGGACCGTAGGTTGATATATTGTATTTACTGAGGGATATACACTGTATCAAAAATCGAGCACTTAATAACTGATTTATCCTTTACTTAGTAGATTATGAGAATTAAATATGCATTGAATGTTAGGGAACTCTAATGTAGTAATTCAAACGATAATTACAATCAAAACATGAATATTTTATTTAAAGGCCTCAACAGCTTTTAACATTTTATAGTGTATGAAATTAATATTTATCAAAGATAACCAAAGTATATCCCAGGAATTCAAATAAGCACTGAAAAGAAATTCCCAGTGATTGCTGATGAGCGGATGATATATATATATGTATTCCATACCTACTGAGGTTCTAGGTACATAACGAGCGGGAATATATACTGTATCTAGCCAAGGCCCGGGATGGATACACGCTGCATCCATCCTGGTCCCGCTCCTGAAATTTTTTTTCACAATTTTTTCAATTTTTTTTCAATTTTTTCACATTTTTTTAAAAAAAAATTTCACATTTTTTCAAATTTTATTTTTCAAAATATGAGTTATATGAGTTTGATAATCTCAGAAACTTAAAAAAACATTTTATAACACAAAGAAATGCGTATCTTAAGTACTGTAAAACGGGTATTGTTAGCGAGGGGTAATTGTTAGCGGTTGTTAGCGATCGCTATAGTTTCGCAAAAAAATCAATTTGCTAAAATAAACCGGGCGTATCCAAAACCTCCCAGTACATAACCGTTATATATCTCCCGCTAAACTCAGATATCAATTATATTCCTGCATGTTATTTACCTATAACACTACTAAGTATGGGATTAACCTTTGATGATATTTCGATATTTCATTTCCGAGATTGTGCCCAGATCTCGGCAGATTTATTCACCCCCTTTACTATGAATGTAATTATCTATAGCCTAACTGTTTAGGGGTTATATTGTTATTTTTCTGAACGGGAATGAATAAATATTCTAATTTGAGCTCGAACAAATGCTCTATTAGTTAACATGGTATTGATTTTCAAAAAGCAATAATGACCATTTTAAGTTGGGAATAAATCTAGAAAGGTAGAGATTAAAAGGTGGATTGGATCGAGTAGATTGGATTCATGTAAAAGGTGGATTGGATCGGGAATCTTCAAAATGTGGAATTTCTTATGAAAAAAAATTCCTGTTGATCTCCCTCTAAACAATTTCCCTCTACAGTATTACAGGTCCATTTTGAGAAATCAGAACAAAGCAATGACAAATACATACTCCAATTAGTTCATGGACACTCTTAAGTATTTAACCGCTTTCCCTTGTAAATCAACTTTTGTAAGACATAGATCTTTAGAAAAAGAAAACCTGTCATTCAAATTGATGTGTGAATGTTCATAAAACATTTCTGGTTTGTTCAGTTTGGATTGAAAACAGATGATATGGATCTTCAAACCAGTCTGCCTTATGATTTATGAAATCTCTCAAATTACACTTGGAATGAATAAGATCGTGTATCAGAAAGCGGGTACCAGGTCATCCTTCTAGCCCACCCAAGCAAGATAATATTACATCTATTATTTGACATTGTGCAAGTGAAGAGAACACCAGTCTTCCTAAAGGGTGATCAATAGAATTTTTAAGGGAAAATCCATATTTTGAAGGTAGCCAATCCAATCCACCTTTTACATGAATCCAATCCACTCGATCCAATCCACCTTTTAATCTTTACCTCTAGAAAAATTGCATGTTTCAGATATGGAGCCATTATATCTATGCAATCTTAAAAGTACTGTCCCGTTACTTGTTACAGAGATAAAAATTTAATTCAAACTGGCTCGCTTCTCGGAACAGATATTGTTTATGCTAAGTGTTCATTTTTCCTAGAAAGCATGAGCTCTCATTGGTCCTCATCACTTTCCAAATGTTTTTTCAAATGACTTGTACAGCTCAGTCGTTGTTTCCCTGGTTGCATGTTTAACACATTGCCATTTCTGCTTGTTTTTGGACATTTTCCTGGAAAAAATCAATCTATTGAAAAGTATGAAATGTAACCTGTATACCCATACCCACTCTGTATATTTTGCAGTGTCATTTTCAACCAAAATTGAGCTAGCGATCTATTCTTTACAATCTCAGATACAATATGTCTCAAAGGTCTACAATGTGTTGTAAATCAGTAAGTTATTGAGGATTAAAAGTGCGAAAATCTGGAAATTTTTTAAATTCTTCCAAATATAAATATGGAAGCCATATATATAAATTAAAATACATAATTGTAAAATTCTTTGGTAAAATACTCTAGTAGTAAGTCTGCACTTTATATTTTTAGAATAGAATGACAAGGATCTTGCTAGATTTGATTCTGCTGTAAACTTAATATATATAAAATACTTCTATAATGAATAATAGATTAACCTGGACTTACCGAAGTCACTTTCCTCGCAACTCCCCAAGCTCAGAGGACTCTAGACTGCCTAACTTCCAAACTGTCAAATGTTCCATTCTGCTTGTACTGCTAGTTTGTCTGAAATATTTTAGAGACTTGTAGTACAAACATTTTATTAGTTGGTTATCTGAAAATGCACCTGAGGGTGTAATCTTTCTTCCACCAGATCTGATCTTTGTCTCAGGAGACTTTTTGGGACTACTCTGGGGTAAAACAATCCCTATGCTCATCTGTTTATAGATCCCTAGTAGCTTTTTGTACTATCCTTTTGTATTTCTACAGTAGAATCATATAGCCAAAACATTCCTTCGTTGACTCTCATAATCTTCATCCAATGATCTAACTAGAGATCTATTTATTAAAATATTCTATTGGATAATAATTTGAAATGTTGGAACGGTAGGAAAGTATATACCTGAGAATGACTCTTAACTTTCTGAGATAAAATATGGCAGGTCAACTTCGGGTCAGTGTGACACCTCTAGAAATAATATAGGCCTACCTGATTAGCATAACACCACTCATCTCAACACAGCCAAAATCATCTCAGGGTTATCATGGGTGAAGGCTACAACAATCCTGAAAACAGAATAGGTAGATGGGAAAATAGAGGACAATAGTAGTACTTTAAAAGACTGTTACTTTATTTTATACTTTTATTTCAAATTGTATTGATTAAGATAAGACCTTTAAATGGTGAATATGATGAGTAAATCTACTGAGATGTTTTAACATTGTGTCAATCAGGATTAAGTTCAAACCTTTTAAAAGAACTTAATTATATAGCAGTCATACTTTTAAAATTTGCACAGGGTGCCAAATTAAATAGCACCAAATTAAAGCAATTTACAGTATCTCATTTGCTGTGAAACTGTGAAAGTTAAATAATAACTGCATAAATACAAATGAATACTTTCTGAAGCAAGGAGCCACAAATGATGCAAGTTAATTAAATCAAACGATGAAATAATATACCTGATTAGTATGAAACACCATCATCTAAACACAACCAACAAGGTCTCAGGGTTATCATGGATGAAAGCTACAAAAATCTGGTTCATCTCCTACTTCTGAAAACAGAGTAGAGAACTATTGTACACTAAGATGGAAAAACAGATGACAATAGTAGTTTTTTTAAAGGCTGATAAAAGTTAACTTAAAAGAAATTAACTTTCATTGAATTCGATCAATAAAAACAAAGCTTAATTTCAGATTTGCTGAAGATGAAATACACTTTTCAGTCTCTATCAATTGTTAAAAGGCGTGTGCTTATAACAAACACCATTTCGATTAAAAATATAAATATCAATAATCAGGCCCGTAGCCAGGATTTGCCAAGGGGGGTTCATTTTTCCAAAATTTCCAGGGGGGTTCACATTTGACAATTTTGGCCCAAATATGGACAAAATCACTTGAGAAATGCTCAAAATGGTGAAAACTGCATGATTTTGAAAGAATTTTTGGCCAGGGGGGGTTCGCCCGAACCCTGCGAACCCCCCTGGCTACGGGCCTGATAATCATACAGTTTCAAGGAAGGTTGAAGTTCACCTTTCAGTCTCCGTAAATTGGTAAAGGGTGTATGCTTAATATGCTTAATAACAGACACATTTCCACATCAAAAACTGTCAAAGGCGAACCTAAATCATAATGGATAATGTTTGATTTTAAATTAAATTCACAAAATTTTGCCAGGCATATGTTATATACATATTAATACTAGCCTAAATAAATTTCACCCTATGCAGACAGAGCCTGTGGGAAATATTGGGTGCGGCGCAAATGAGCGGAGGGTGCGGAGCTAACGGTCATTTTTGAATTTAAAATTGGGATATTTCTGAAACTAAGCCGTTTTGGGACTTCAAATATACCAAGATATGTGTATTTGACACCAAATATCAATAAAATTGTGAAAATAGTAGTGCAATTCATTTTATAGCGACGCAGTATGCCTTAAACATTTCCCAGACCTATATATTTTGAGACTATACTTTTAATACTGCGTCCCCAGCATTCATAAAAATGGTGTTCAAGATACACTACCCATGCAAATTATTTTTGCATCTTGGAAGCCAGGCAGTATCTGTGTGATTTTATAAAAATTCGGAAATGTTCTTCAGATATGAGCCCCCTCTAAATATTGGGTGCGGAGGTACGTTTATGGAGCTCCTCCGCACCCAATATTTAGAGGGGGCTCATATCTGAAAAACATTTCCGAATTTTTATAAAAGCACACAGATACTGCCTGGCTTCCAAGATGCAAAAATAATTTGTATAGATAGTGAACCTTGAACACCATTTTTTATGAATGCTGGGGACTCAGTATTAAAAGGATAATTTCAAAATATATAGGTCTGGGAAAGGTTTAAGGCACACTGCGTCGCTACAAAATGAATTGCGCTACTATTTTCACAATTGTATTGATATTTGGTGTCAAATACACATATCTTGGTATATTTGAAGTCCCAAAACGGCTTAGTTTCAGAAATATCCCAAATTTAAATTCAAAAATGACCGTTAGCTCCGCACCCTCCGCTCATTTGCTCCGCACCCAATATTTCCCACAGGCTCTGTCTGCATAGGGTGAATTTTGGAACATAAATAAATGACATGTGAATTTGCTGAAGTGACGATTTCCCATGTTAAAAATAAGAGAATTTTAGAGAGACCATACATCATGCGATTTATCGCATTCTACCCCCACTTTAACAAAAAACCTGTATGGCCCAGTTATCTACGCCTGACGTTGTTGGTCTACGACATTTCAGAATCAGGGAGTGGATAACAGGGCCAGACGAGTTTGGTTACCCCCACTTATGTTTTTTACAAATTTAAGTGGGGGTCGTAGAGTAGATGAGATTACAGTAAAATTTTGAATGTTTGGAACTTCTCTGAATCTAAAAAATAAGCAATTAAAGGACCACATTGAAACAGAACATGTAAAAATAGAAACATTTATACATGTTCTTACTTTTGTTTATTTTTGTTTGTTTTGTAGTTTAGCTATCATATCTGTGACCTCATATTTCAATGCTTCTCTGGCATGTTATTTTCAAAAAAATTAAAGAACTCCCTAAATATAGTATGCTATCTATTCACTGGTGATCCGCTCGATTACACTGGTTACCGTAACGGTTCGTTTTGGTAACAAAATGTCGGAACGTCGAAGGTACGATTTTTCTTTTTTCCTTATTTCACGCATTGTAGGCAGAATCCCCACAACATTTTTTCTCACAAACATGTATCAGCATCATATGTTTTAGACAAGGCATTAACATGACAAAATGTCACCACCTATTTGCTCACAATATTATGAGTTCAAACTTAAGTCAGATTTGAATTTCTGAGAACTTGTAAAGTCAAATTTGAACTTCTGAAAAGATGTAGATGATTTTGAAAAAAAAAATTGGTCAATTTGAAGCAAGTTGAAAACAGACCTTTTTGACCTTTTTTGATCTTGAGAAGGTCATTAAAGGTCAAATGTCAAATCTAAAGTCAGATTTGAATTTCTGAGAACATGTAGATGATTTTGAAAAAAAAAATTAGTCAATTTGAAGCAAGTTGAAAAAAGACCTTTTAGACCTTTTTTGACCTTGAGAAGGTCATTGAAGGTCAAATGTCAAATCTAAAGTCAAATGTAAAGTCATATTTGAATTTTTGAGAACATGTAGATGATTTTGAAAAAAAACTTAGTCAATTTGAAGCAAGATGAAAAAATACCTTTTTGACCTTTTTTGACATTGAGAAGGTCATTGAAGGTCAAATGTCAAATCTAAATTCAGATTTGAATTTCTGAGAACATGTAGATGATTTTGAAAAAAAAATTTAGTCAATTTGAAGCAAGTTGAAAAGATACCTTTTTGACCTTTTTTGACTTTGAGAAGGTCATTAAAGGTCAAATGTCAAATCTTAAGTCAAATCTAAAGTCAGATTTGAATTTCTGAGAACACGTAGATGATTTTGAAAATTTTTTTTAGTCAATTTGAAGCAAGTTGAAAACAGACCTTTTTGACCTTTTTTGACCTTGAGAAGGTCATTTAAGGTCAAATCTAAAGTCAGATTTGAATTTCTGAGAACATGTAGATGATTTTGAAAAGAAAAAATTAGTCAATTTGAAGCAAGTTGAAAAAAGACCTTTTTGACCTTTTTTGACCTTGAGAAGGTCATTGAAGGTCAAATGTCAAATCTAAAGTCATATTTGAATTTCTGAGAACATGTAGATGATTTTGAAAAAAAATTTAGTCAATTTGAAGCAAGATGAAAAAATACCTTTTTGACCTTTTTTGACATTGAGAAGGTCATTGAAGGTCAAATGTCAAATCTTAAGTCAGATTTGAATTTCTGAGAACATGTAGATGATTTTGAAAAAAAAATTTAGTCAATTTGAAGCAAGTTGAAAAAAGACCTTTTTGACCTTTTTTTACTTTTAGAAGGTCATTGAAGGTCAAATGTCAAATCTTTAGTCAAATCTAAAGTCAGATTTGAATTTCTGAGAACACGTAGATGATTTTGAAAATTTTTTTTAGTCAATTTGAAGCAAGTTGAAAACAGACCTTTTTGACCTTTTTTGACCTTGAGAAGCTCATTGAAGGTCAAATGTCAAATCTTAAGTCAGATTTGAATTTCTGAGAACATGTAGATGATTTTGAAAAAAAAAATTAGTCAATTTGAAGCAAGTTGAAAACAGACCTTTTTGACCTTTTTGACCTTGAGAAGGTCATTGAAGGTCAAATGTCAAATCTAAAGTCAGATTTGAATTTCTGAGAACATGTAGATGATTTTGAAAAAAAACTTAGTCAATTTGAAGCAAGTTGAAAAAAGACCTTTTTGACCTTTTTTGACTTTGAGAAGGTCATTGAAGGTCAAATGTCAAATCTTAAGTCAAATCTAAAGTCAGATTTGAATTTCTGAGAACACGTAGATGATTTTGAAAAAATTTTTTAGTCAATTTTAAGCAAGTTGAAAACAGACCTTTTTGACCTTTTTTGACCTTGAGAAGGTCATTGAAGGTCAAATGTCAAATCTTAAGTCAGATTTGAATTTCTGAGAACACGTAGATGATTTTGAAAAAAAAAATAAGTCAATTTGAAGCAAGTTGAAAACAGACCTTTTTGACCTTTTTGACCTTGAGAAGGTCATTGAAGGTCAAATGTCAAATCTAAAGTCAGATTTGAAGGTCAAATATCAAATCTAAAGTCAGATTTGAATTTCTGAGAACATGTAGATGATTTTGAAAAAAAATTTAGTCAATGTGAAGCAAGTTGAAAAAAGACCTTTTTGACCTTGAGAAGGTCATTGAAGGTCAAATGTCAAATCTAAAGTCAGATTTGAACTTCTGAAAACATGTAGATGATTTAGAAAAAAATTGAAGTCAGTCTAAACAGTATTTGTTAAGTTATAGGAAGTTGTAAGAAATTGTTACAGACGCCGGACGCCAACCGCCGGACGCCAACCACCAACCGCCGTCGCAAAAAAACGGAGACCATAACAATATGTCACCACTTTTGGTGGTGACATAAAAATGAACATGTTTGCGAAAAATAGGCATAGCTCAGAAGACAACAGAATCATCGATTTAATTTCTCACTTAAGTTACACAAACGGTTCGGGTTAAAAGTGCAGATCTTAACTGTTTTTCGAAAAACCGTTTATGTAACTTAAGTGAGGAATTAAATCGACGATTCTATTGTCTTCTGAACTATTTGTTCGCAAACATGTACATTTTCTAAAGCATATGAAACTGATACATGTTTGTGTATTTCTGCCATCATGATTATCTATCAGGCTAAAGATGGCAATCTCCCCGTGCAATGTCTATTCTTTGAAAGAGGTAGATCTAACAGAGATCACCATCAAGATTAAGATAACTGCATAAACCATTTGCCATAAACACTTCACCATCCAATCAACACCTCTGCGCCAGATCCCAGGGACCGGATCTGACTTGAGAGTCGCTGATGGTTAACTGACCCCTGGACCCCTTGTAATTGACCTAACGAAAATTATGAACCGGGAATTATGATTGAAAATCGTGATGAAATTGAAAATCAATAACATCGATTCAAATATCAGAATATTCAAAAGTTCATTTCAAAAATTATGAAAATTGAAACGATCCCAACTTTCACATGAGATTATTTGTGTTCTCGCTGCAAGTACCGGCCATGGAATGCTTTCATTTTAACCTTTGGTGATTGTGTAACATGCATGCATCATTCTTACTTTCGAAAGCTGGCAGTACGGCTCCCAAGTTGTTTTTAAGCAGCAATATCTTGAACTTGGAACTGTCCTCCATGTTGATTTCGACGCGGGAATTCCTCTATTTCTATTGGTTGATAGAACAGAATACGATAAAAAGCCGAACGAGAAATACATCAAATTTGCGAACGATGTACTTTCCGTTTGTAACGCTCGCCCTTGTTGAAAGGGACTAAAATTTTTGTCCCGAGGTCTGACAAATCGCCGGAAGAGTGGAGTTTTAGTCAATTTACCGATGATTCGCAATCTTTAGTCCCGGTGTAAAAGGGTAGGAGGTCCTATCAAATTATGGTCCTACTTTCCATTGATTTATATGGTGACCTAAATACAACTCTCCCTTATTATCGTATCCACAATCAGGGCCAGTAAGGGCCTTTAAGAAAGGGGACCATAATCCCCAGGGGACCATAATTTCTTTTACACCGGCAAGCTCCAGAGGAAGTCGACATGGACATCTATGAAGTTCAGAGGAATAATACATGGAAACTTCCAATTTTGAGAGGAAATTGACATGGAAAAAATGCTCAAAAAGGGGGTCTTTGGCGCGGCACATAGGTATTAAGAGGTATATTGGAGTGAACCCCCCGGGACAGAACGTCAGACTTTTGTCAGCAATAACCCATGGCAAAATTACAACGTCGGAGAAACGTTTTCTTTACATCATATTTCCACTCTCACTCTCAATTACCACGTTAAGTTCATCTGTGTGAGCCAACATATGCCTGTGCCTCCACCGATCAGTATTTAAAGTTACCACAACTCGAGGCATAAATGTATATTCGTTATATATTTAACATTTACTTCACGTCACAAATTAAACGAATTTGTTGAGACCACAACGTCTTTGTCACGTTCTTTTTCACATACATGTATATGTATTTTTCACGTTTAAAACCCGTTTCGTCAACGTCAAAATTAACTGTTTCGACACGTTGCAAATAAACCAATTTCGTGAGGACATAGCGTCTTTTTGTAACGTTTCCTGCACTTACAAATATTTTTTTACATTTCAATTGAAAACACGTTTCGACAACGTTGAAATTAACCGTTTGCATTACGTTGAAAATGAACCATTTTGGTCAGAAAATGACGTCTTTGTAACGTGTTTTACAATTACAAATATTTTTTACATTCAAACCATGTTTTGACAACGTTACAATTAGCCATTTTCACTACGTTGCAAATGAACCAATTTGGTGGGAAAACAAGGACTTTGTAACGTTTCCTAGACTTACAATTATCTTTCACATTTAAAACACGTTACGACAACGTCAAATTTTACTGTTTATATTACGTAGCAAATGAAACAATTTGGTGAGAACTGCAACGTCTTTGTAACGTTTTCTACACTTACAAATATCTTTCACATTTAAAACACGTACGTTACGACAACGTCAAATTTTACCGTTTACATTACGTAGCAAATGTACCAAATTTGGTGAGAACGCAACGTCTTTGTAACGTTTTTTACACTTACAAATATCTTTCACATTTAGAACACGTTACGACGACATCAAATTTTACCGTTTATATTACGTAGCAAATGAAACAATTTGGTGAGAAGTGCAACGTCTTTGTAACGTTTTCTACACTTACAAATATCTTTCACGTTCAAAACACGTTACGACAACGTCAAATTTTACCGTTTACATTACGTAGCAAATGTACCAAATTTGGTGAGAACACAACGTCTTTGTAACGTTTTCTACACTTACAAATATCTTTCAACTTTAAAACACGTTACGACAACGTCAAATTTTACCGTTTATATTACGTAGCAAATGAAACAATTTGGTGAGAAGTGCAACGTCTTTGTAACGTTTTCTACACTTACAAATATCTTTCACATTTAAAACACGTTACGACAACGTCAAATTTTACCGTTTACATTACGTAGCAAATGTACCAAATTTGGTGAGAACACAACGTCTTTGTAACGTTTTTTACACTTACAAATATCTTTCACATTTAGAACACGTTACGACAACATCAAATTTTACCGTTTATATTACGTAGCAAATGAAACAATTTGGTGAGAAGTGCAACGTCTTTGTAACGTTTTCTACACTTACAAATATCTTTCACGTTCAAAACACGTTACGACAACGTCAAATTTTACCGTTTACATTACGTAGCAAATGTACCAAATTTGGTGAGAACACAACGTCTTTGTAACGTTTTCTACACTTACAAATATCTTTCACATTTAAAACACGTTACGACAACGTCAAATTTTACCGTTTATATTACGTAGCAAATGAAACAATTTGGTGAGAACTGCAACGTCTTTGTAATGTTTCCTGCACTTACAAATATTTTACACATTTAAAAAACGTTACGACAACGTTAAATTTTGCCGTTTATATTACGTTGCAAATGAACCAAACTGGTAAAAATTCAACGTCATTGTTACGTTTTTCACACCAGCACAAATTTCGAACTTTACTAACACATTACTACAACGTCATTTTTTAACCATCCACCGACGTTTTGCTGAATGTCACAATTTTACGTTGCTTTGACGTTTATATAACGGAAATATACAACGTCTCCAGTGAACTTATATACCACATATGAGTGACGTTACATGGACGTCACTGTTTGCTGGGTTATTGTCTTTATTACATTACTTTTGTACATTATTACATACACAATAATCGCAATCCGATCGGGGAGGGGATTCGGGTTGTGCACAGTGCACAATTTGTTATCTCTTTATGCATGTATTATTGCCAAATTAATATAAAAACAAGCTGGAGAAACATAAGTATTTATTTTGTATTTTGTTACCACACGTCAAAAGGTGCATTTGAAGTTCAGAAAATGTAAGAAGACTTGGCTAGACATTATGTACTTATATATTTATATGTTACGTATTTATTTTGTATTCAATTCGAATTCTGTTCACTCGCACTCCTTGAACCACCACACCCCTTGGCTACGGGTATAAGTACTTTCGGCACACGGAGAGAATAACATTAGACTTCTGCAATGCAACTACATGTAATAAGAGAGACCTAAAATGAAAATAATGTAATGTAAGAATATACAATTGTAGCCCATCACAAAGTTCATTTATTCCATAAAAGCGTCAAGGGACAATGCCTCTAAACACTAAGATAAACAAATTAACTTCCGTAGAAACATCCTGTTGTGGAAAAGACAAATGGCTTTTCATAACGGATTAAAATAGCCAGTCTGTCTAATTGTATAATATATTAGATACATTTTAAATTCCTTTATACTTCTTATCACAGACAGGTTGATCATTTTATTTAGACAAGAGATTGTATTCCAGCAGTGTCATTTGTAATTAGCCCTTTGAAGTTTAATCAATCACGATAATCAGTTGGTCGGTTATTCAGTAAAGAAAAAAGTGATTATCGCCAGGCCATGCCTGTTGCCATTGTATCTAGCCTTTAAAAGTTATAATTAGGTCAGGATAAGACTGTGTATGGTTATTTATGATTATTCTAAAAAAATAATCGCTGATTATTATGTGTTAATTCCAACCTGTTTGTCTAGTGATATTTGATTTGAGGATGCGGTACTTTGTACCTCATAACGTCTCTTCAAATTCATTGTAGAATGAACTTTTTGAATTCGTAGATAACGGACGATAATTGCGATCGCCATTTATAATAAACCTAAAATGGAAAAGAAAAAGGTTGCAAGTGACATAGCACCGATTTGAAGACTTCTGTCATACCTGTTTCACAATGTGAAGCGGTGTAACCACTAAGGCAGAGGCAAGTATAGCCATTTACCATCGCACTGCAGTTTCCGCCATTTCTACATGGACAACTTTCACAAAAGTTTATCTCTGTAATTTTGAGAAATAGAATATACATACTTTGGAAAAGTGTTTCAAAAATATAAATCATATCCACTCATGGATATAAATGATATTTTTTCAAAACCATAGGATATTCCTATAATATTTTCATAACGCTATACTTACGTGTCTCGCAATGTATGTCCGTGTATCCGTGATCACAAGAACAGTTGTACGAACCCACATTCGGCTGACATGTACCATGGTTTAAACACGGCTCACTTTCACAAAAATTAATTTCTAAAGAACATATGACTCCTATCAATGGAACAATTACTTCAGTGCACGCGTTTTTATTTACAAATTGAATATAAAGTATGTAGTTGCATAATGTCTGTTTTAGTCTGCATCTTTAATCTCGATTTGCGATGGTTTCAAGAGTAATAATGCTAGATAAAGTATATGCAGTTCAGTGTGAACTTAGTAGACTTGCAAATCTGTAATTTGATATGTGCCTCATAACCAAATTACGTACCATATTCGCAATTATAGCCAGTATATTCGGATGGACAGCTACAAACATAATAGTTTTTCCAATTGTAACAACTTCCGCCATGCCTGCAAGGATTACTGAGACATTCATCAATATCTGGAATATACACATACATAACGTATCGGTTGTTCACCATGAACCATCGAATAAATGGTAAAATGTTGCAATTAATTTCACAGATAATGAACTACTCGGTCACCATTTATCGTATTGATAAAATAGATACAGATGCAAGACTCCCCCCGAAAAAAATATTTCGAAGGACAGCTATGTCGTATGCATTTGATACATTCTAAATATCGAAACATGTTATTTATCTTTAATTCATTGTCAAGAATTTGTTTGATAACATAAGAAAATATATCACCTCTACAAGGTGCACCTTCATATCCGGTGTGACATGCGCAGTCATAGCGTGTCACGTGGTTTATACAAACTCCATTTTGTCCACATGGGGAGTCGCCAGTTTCAGAATCTGCTTCGCGGAGACACGGTATCATATTCAATTCTGCAATATAAAAATACCTCGACAATGGGATTACCAGTTTATCCTATATTGTGTGTTCTTTGTAAATTCATCAATAGGTTAGAGAAAATTCTTGGATGGTGTTTTATATTCTGACAATTTATGATCTATCAGTATTATTCCCAATTTTCGTTATAGCTCAAAGTAATGTTCAAGATCTTTTTGCATTGTTGTTATTAATTTTCCGAGCAGCACCTTTCCTGGTAAGTAGATTGGGTGTATTTTATTCTCAGTGATTGTGCTCTGGTGTTAAATGTTTTTTTTGCTACTTCATGTCATGACACGCCACATGTATTATTCATGTATATTATTCAGTCCGTATAATAGATCCAAGATGAAAGATTAAATTCTGTTTTGTTGTGTTAAAATCCGACAACATCCTCTATAAAGACTCACAATATACTACAACATCATATCATGTTTGACGGCCAATCAAATGACATCTTTAGGGGTAATTCTGTTGGACTATTCTACTTATAATATTTTTCACATGATGTCCGACGGTCAAAAAATCAATTTCTTTTCTCATTCGGCCGTATTCCTGAGCTTTTCAGCCATATATAATACATTTTGTCTATGACTTATCTTCACCTCCTTCCTTTCGTCAAAAAGCGGAGCAGAATCATGTCCAATTACATTTTCTTCAGATTAATTCTCTAAATTTCAAAATGGTGGATGATTCGAAAAAATATCATGACATGACAAGTCTTTATATCTTGTAAACTTGACCATCATACTTGAGATTGTTAATTACATTTTTTACATTATGTGAAATTACATAAGTTTAGATTAGTTTGTAAACTGGATTATCACATTTGAATCTGTTTATTTATAATTTTGGATATTTATCACCCCTTCAAAAATTAAACTATAGTTCATTCATGGAATTCTGGAAGATTCTTGGAACTCTGACGTCACTTGAACAGAGGGTGAGAAGAAACTTTTCTCAAGAAAATGGCCGAGTTTCTTACTGTATTTGGGTCAAATTTCGAGAATCTACCTACTGACTAGGAGAATATGCACACATTTGACTTCAAAAAATAAGTCATGTAAATATGAGTAAGTAGACCAAATGATTTTATTGGGAGATTTGAATTGTATCACAAACGAACCTAATTCACAATTCTTCCCTGTGAAGCCTGGTGGGCATATACAGCTATAGTCTCTACTACCTTCTCCGCCAGTGCATTGTCCATTATTCATACATGGGAATGAAAGACACCTAGATTCTGTAACATCAACAAACTGGTGTAAGCTAAAGGAGGATTTAAAAATGAATAACAACTATGTAATTATATGGGAACCTTTCCTCCACACTTCAGAAACGATAGTATAACAATTAATAAAATGCATAATATACAGCTGTTAGTAGCTGTTAGGTTTACTTCACTAGTGAATCTAATTTTACATACCAACTTGGCATTCTGGTCCACTATAGCCTGGGTAACAAAGACATCTGTATGCACCATGTTCATTGATACATTCTCCATTGATACACGGGTCAGGATTGCAATAATTGATTGCTGAATTTAACAGAATGTTTGATTACAGAGTAGCATAGACAATTAGACATTTTACATGCCACTAGCCAGGGGGGGTTCGATGGGTCCCCCCGGCCAAAAATTATTTCAAAATCATGCAGTTTTTCACCATTCTGAGCCCTTTTTAAGTGATTTTGCCATTTACGCCATTTTTCGACCAAAATTGTTCAAAAAGTGAACCCCCCTTGGCAAATCCTGGATACGGTACTGAATAGCTTCTTTCTCGAGGTACTGTAGTTATCGTTTAGTTTATGGGATGTCGCATCGGAAAATATATGTATATGTAAACTTTAAGGAGAAAGAATTGGGGAAATAAAAAATGTTTGTCTTTTTACCATCCGTGTCAAGATTGAAATCATATTACGAATAAACTATAAATTATTTCCAAAGAACATGTGTAAGTTTCTATAGATTTATCATAAAAAATATAACATATTTACAAAACTTTTTGGCATGGGGAGACGGCTATCTATCAATAAAAAGGTTGCGTAATTGTATACAAAAGAAACCATTACGTAGCCATTGTATAATATTACGCAATGAAAGCGTAAAATCCTAATTATGCAAGCTTTTATAATACACATTTTATTGAAGTCTGCTTATATGTTCTGCATTTGTTTGTACGAGTATATATATCGAACTTTGTGTAATGAATATGTCGATTTATGTAAATGTCGAGAGTACTTGCAGTCTCTTGCATTTTTGCATTTTGCATTGTGTGAAAGGGGGCAAACCACTGCTCCATCTTATTTTTGATCAGAGCTGAATGAACGATCTTATATGTTTGAACTAAGTGCCAACGACAACTTGGAACACAATTAAGTCGTACCTACTGCACAGTCGCTTCCAGTGAAACCAGGATAGCACTGACACTGACACGTCTGGGACGGACCACATTCACCATACAAGCAAGATTGGGAACACGTCCTCTCTGAAGAAAATAATCATATAATAATTTGTAGATATTTGTATAATGAATGAAAATTACATGCTATATTAGACTATATGTGCATCACATTGCAATGATAAATGAAAAGTTCATGGCATTTGCCGCTCAACACTCAGAAATAGATGGGAAAGCATGCTAACTCATACAAAAATCTAAATACATATTTCGAATATATATTATCTAAAATAATATTTGGGTGTTTATTTTCAAAGAAAAAAAGTTCACCACATCTTCTTCCGCTATATCCCCTCCAACATGCACATCTGTACGTGGGTCCAGAAAGATGACAATTCCCATTAATACAGGACAATGCGGGTGTTCGACAGTCACTACAAACTAAATAGAACACGTAAATACTACATTTTCATCCCCTTATATTATTAAATCTTGTTCAGAAAAGTGATATTATGAAATGACAGTGTAGGTTCATGTCACATATCCCGAGACGAGCTCATTATCATCATACACTAATTAAATACTGTTAATATTATGCCCTCTGAAACTTTGCCAACGCTTTGAATATTAGAAACAAATCGTTTTAAAATGGTTCAATTTAATTACTAGATAATTTGCTTAGATTTCACCAAGCTCATGTGATTTAATACCACTCCATTAGGTATAATGAGTTATGTAAAAAGGAGCAGGGAAAGTATCGCAACAGACTTTTGATAATTTTGACAGTTGATAATTTTTTTGTGAGTAGTTTCTGGCTGTAAAAAGTAAATGCTTGGGAAAAGCGAATCTATAATCTTCAAGAAAAGTTCAAAGAATAGTTTCCAGATCAATCGGATTATCTTATAATCCATGTTTAATCCACCCATCAACAAGCTTTTTCAAAATACATTCGTCATTTTCACCATCGTCCCTCATTTTTTTTACAATTTTTCATGCAAAGTTACATTGTACTTGAACACATGTTTCATCAAGTAAAATATGTAAGGAACTCCATGAAGTTTGTTTTTGAGTTTTTTTTGAAAAAATGAACCTCTTAAAATGCATGTTTACAAAAATAATTTAGGAGTGATGTAAAAGATGGCAATGTTTTTCAATAATAACATGCATAGGTGGGTGAATTACTCATGTGTGTTGTGTTTTAATCCTGCATTCACTGACTGAGTTAGCCTATTGAAAAATCATAGAGATTAATAATACAAACAGTAATACTATGAATACTTCTACTTCAAGCTCAAATAGCGCTTTCAGGGTCCTGTGTTGAAATACTAGATCACCTTATGTGCATGAATTTTCAAGAGAAACCATCAGTGCAAGCAATTAAATGAAAGCATCACACGAACATCCGAATAGTACTAAAGTGGTGAAAAATTGCAGGATGTTGACAGAAAATGTGCCTAGGGGAGAGGGTCGTCTCTCAACCCCCCTCCCCCTCCCTGGTCACGGGACTAATACATGTGATATGGCAAAGTCCAATTCATAGATTAAGTTTCCCTTGCAGTCTTGTTGGCATTTTTATTAGAGTTCATGTTTTGTTTATGTTAATGGGTGAGTGGAAGACCCTTGGGTGGGAATCGAATATAAAATGTTTTCTAAAATATATATTTGAAATACTTTGTGTATGTACAGTCACAAACTCTATGCAACATTACTTAGTAATGGGGCAACACCCCAACTCAACTGAGTGAATGTGTAAACCATATAAGGAACAAAAAACATTACATAAAACAAACTCAGCATGCAAACATGTAAAACTGGCATGGCAAAACAATAGATTGTGAAACTGAATAATAAAAGCACATACGACTAGAAAACAAGGGATTAAGGACCTGTTAAAATGACATGAATGGGGATTGGTCAATATGAATAGTAGAAATATGAAAAATGTGAAAAATTTACATTTAGTATTGATCATGAACATTAGAGAGGTTACACAGGCTCGTAGGCAGGTAGAGGGGGAAAGATAAAGGGAGCTGCTGCTCCCCCAAGAGATTCTTTCAAAATGATGCAGTTTCTCACCAATCTGAGCACTTCGCATGATTTTTTAGCCAAAACTGTCAAAAAGTTCATCCCTAGGCAAAAGCTTTGCCAATGGTAGAACTGCTCCTACCCCTTGGCTGGCTACAGACTGTGTAAAACACTTGTGTGAGAACTTGAACATGAACGAGTACTGTTATGACCCCCAGTAATGTTGTCCATCTCTCAACTGGTTTAACTGGGGACCATTACATCAATTGGCATTATATCAATCAGGCAAAAAGAGGCCAGTGATGTGAAAATAGTCAATAGCACGGTGTTATAGCATGACGGTTACGCCACCTCTGAAAACGAGGTTGGACAGCTACGTTCACTGATTTATCCAATAAAATGGCCGCGATGGAAGAGAAAACTAAGGTTGGCGCATTATTTTCTACTTCTGTGTATCAATGAAAGGATGAACGATTTATGTAAGAATCGCATTCGGTGATACTTTCAGTAATGTATATTTTGAACGTAGCCTTTGCAAATTGATGCCCGGGGATAACATGAAATAAGAGAAAAACTGTCGAGTTTGAAATTCAAAACTACACAAAAATTTAGTAATTTGTTTATTTTTGTTTTTGTTGTTAGGGCATGGTCTACATTGCCTAAAAACCTTGTGGTATATAGATGTAACCTACATACGATCATACAAAGCCAATTGAGCATTGGAAACCACCTAATATGTTCTACTCAAGCCATAATAATGTATTTTGAATTTGCAGTAGTTATACACAGTTTACTTATACTTACAGTTAATATTTTGAGTGGCTCATGGACTGAGACAACACGAGAATGGATCAAAACTTATAAACTTTGATATCTCAGTCGGTAGGTTTACAGATTATATTCTGTTTCTTGTAGACCACCTGGCAGATTTGACCCAGTCTTTATAACCATCCATATATACGTCACCGAATGGAACTAGTTTAAAAGGAAATCTTATCTGTGAATATTGCCTACAGGCGAGAAAGAGGACATGCTGCCTTTCCCATCCGCCATTTTTTGTTATCGTTACCGCAAAATTTTGCAAATCGCCTTGACGTAACCGTCATGCTATAACACCGTGAATAGGGGACCATAAGTTTACACATTCCATGTGTACGTTCATCAAAATAGTGCGATCTTAACCTCCCTAATAACTGAAATTGTTGACTCAACCAATAGAATCATTCTATGTTTGTCTATATTTGTTCACATTAATATGGAAGAAAATCGGACATTTTGCTAAAAAGATGTTATTGTAAATCTTAGAAATAAGAAAAAAAGGTAGTATACACCACACACTCAATGGTATTGATTGTGGTTTTCAGAGACTCTCAATAGGGACTTTAAGCTTGCAATGTTTTTCACAACCTAAATGTGAATGGAAAATATTTAGCGATGCATTTGTATGGGCGATTGGTCATAGGTTGGCGTTTCGATTTTCTATGCAAGCTTAATCTCCCTAATGTTAACATTAAGGTAAGAGTGTATGTTACTCATAACATTTTCTTAGGATAACATTTCTTGAATTGATGAATATGCAAAAATTATTCTTAGCATATCATCCTTCATTTCATTATTTGAATAATCAATCTGGAGATAAACTCAAATAAGGAAGTGTGTTAGAATACATCATCATATAGAAACATGTTCAATGTTTTTTCAGAAGCTGGATCAAAATATTTGTCTTACTAAAATTATTGGCAAAGGTATGATGTACTAAATTCTTGTACTGTATTTATGATTTTAATAGCACTGTACCTCCTGAATCATTACTGATAAACAAGATACAGAAAACCTGTTCAAAGTAAATGCTATAATAAGGCATCATAGAAATTATCATAAAGAGAGGTATTTAGAATTTCTTAGCAACTAACACACACACACAGGTTTAACTGCACTCAAACATTAAACAGTCAACTTGACAGGTATTCAGAATTTTTTGGGAAATGCTGCGGTTATGCTCCATTGATTAAACAGGGGATCAAACAGCAGGGGATCAAACAAGTCCAACCATTCATTTATGAAAACATTTTGAACTAACTTTATGGCACACTAATGACATCTTATATGAGTGTGCTGTACTAAAAGCATAGCCCCATTGGATCCCCTTATATTGGATTATCATAATCCTAATCCACGAGGAGTTCCTTATATATTTTAAGTGATGAAACATGTGTTCAAGTACAATGTAACTTTGCATGAAAATTGTAAAAAAAAATGAGGGACGATGGTGAAAATGACGATTGTATTTTGAAAAAAAAGCTTGTTGATGGGTGGATTAAACATGGCTTATGAGATAATCCAATTGATCTTGAAACCATTCTTTGAATTTTTCTTAAAGATTATACACTGGCCTTTCATATGCATTCATTTTTGTACAGCCAGAAACTACTAGAAAAAAATTATTTACTGTCAAAAATCTGTTGCGATACTTTCCCTCGCTCTTTAAATAGCAAAGGGGATAATTACCTGTACATTTCATATTATAAATAGAATATTTACCTGTTCTTATAATGACGATGACATACATTATGGCGAATGCATAATGTCTAGACATGCTGAAACAGTAAAATAAATCAGTTGAGTATTTTTGAAATCTTGAGTTCACACGGAGAACTGTATCATTTTACAGTCTGAAAAATGTTGACAATTCAGAATCATTCGACAAACATAAAACCTATACATACAAATACACTTGAGATTATAGTGACCTACCTGTTTCCTGTTTATTTCAGTAAAATGTGACTTCTTTAATTAGTTAGAAGTAGGATGAAAAATTCATATCGATGTGTATTAAGAGATATTTAGAGAATATATATCATAATGAATCCAAAATAGGCAATCCATGTCTTTATTTTAATCTCTGGGTCAAAGGTCAACATTTATGTCTAATTAAGGCGATTAAGAGCAATAGCTGCTAAAATGTGTTATACGTGTATTTATTGTACTGCAGATTGTCTTTTGCTTTAGCCAGTTTTCTTTCTTCATTCCTCCTGCTAAATTTTCTCGCCAATTGGAAAAGCGTATGATTAGGAGATTACATTGTTAATTTACAAATGTGTCTCGGATAATCGGAAATTATGTCAACTTTTGTCTAGGTCCGACTCCAAGTCAAATCATCATTTTTTCAATTATCTTCATCATTTTCAAAACTTTTGACAATTCGAGAGTGTCGTGCCATCCATTTTTGACTACTCTTACAGATTTTAAAATATGAACAAAAACGTTCTCCAAACTCAAAACTAAAATTAGGTCAACATAAAAAATATTTTCTTACGATTTATTGCTAATTGAATAAAAACAATTACTTACATTCACACAGCATAGTATTTTGATGTTGATGGGCAATTAACAGGCACAATTTAAAATAAATTTCAATAATAATTAATAAACACATGAATAGTGCCAATTTTCGGAGTGATAAACAACAAATTCGAGAGGTCGAGTGGTTTTTATCTTAATTTGACGTATTGATATTAATTGTTTATATAGTAGCATTTATCAAAAACAATCGGGGAATATCCTGAGTAACCTTTTACTATTTTTACCAACAGGATCAAGTACCAAGAGGTGGATTCAATATTTATGTGCAAGTAAATGACTTGACTTAAGGTGTAGTCTCTTTAAAAATACATTCGTCTATATTCTTTGCACCTTTGCATGGTGTTGTTGTGTTAACAGGACAATGTAAACAAAACGTTTGTCCTTCGTCAGGTTGGTAGAAGCCACGATGACAAATGTTGCAGCGATGATTCCGATAAAATGTTCCCCTTTGACATCGAGCTGAAATATTGAAACATATGCCGTTGAAAAGCTGTAAATATGTTGGGAACTTGATTATGAGTTAAACAATATGAAAGTCTACAACATTTATCCTGTGAAAATAACATGAACAAATACTGAGCATTGACAACGTTGTCGGTAAAAAAGAGGCGTGCCTTGTTTTTTTGGATATACGATTATGCGCAATTAATACATACAACATAATGTGAGGTCATTTCCATCGACAGCGTAACCGACTGGACATTCGACGTACGAGTCTGATGTGTAACTTGACGTTACAATGGTGGTGTTGTTTATTTCCATGGAAAGAAGCGTCTCATTTTGCTCGCTGATATATGCTGATGCCACTTTGATTGCATTTATAAAGTATTCGTAACTTGTACCTGTACAATAATCAATCGTTACACTATTTCTATATGTCATTTCTTTAGAACGCCAAATCGAAATCAATTAAGAGCATCGAGTTTTTGAGTCTAGGTAAGTATGCGACGCCAGTTTCAAATTTTACACATAATTTTGTCTTCATTTAGTGTGCAGGGTTGTCAAATATTCTATGACATGATTATTGCTATAAAAAGGTGTATATCAAACAAATAAGTTGGAACATTGTAATGATTTATTGAAAATAATACCAACCTATATAATGTACTGTAATGGTTATTTCAAGGTTACTTGTCACCGAAGGCCCCGAACCATTGTTTTTCCGTGTTCCTGGTTCTACATGTATGCCAACAGCCGGTATGCATGTTTCAAAGAGACATGGCATATGTTCTTTAAATTCAAGAAGCTTGTCATGTATGGACGAGTTAACAATGGCTATGTCACTCCTAACGAATTGACCATCCAATGAAAAAGATAAGAAAACTGCCAATCCACGCGACTTTGTTGTCCCTTTGCGATGAAATATAAAAAATTATGTCATACATTTTATATTTTCGTATAAACAATTTCATGCTTGTATAATTGAAAGGATTGGTATCGATATGGAGAATTGACTTCAACAATGTTTTTCTCTTAAACCAATCATTGAAAACATTCTGTAATAAACACGGTATTTTATGTAATGTTGACTGATTGTCAAAAATTTAATGCGAAAATGATTTAGAAATATTTTATATAACTGTTTTTGTTAACATTCTTTGTTTCTTAGTGAAATTATTTTTGCCCCTTTCTACCAATTCTTAAGAATGAAATAAAATGTCTTTCCGAACCTTATTGGAACAACATAGCATATACAACATGTTTCTAGACCTCTCAATATTGCTATACAAAGGAATTTTGGGTTGATTTAAAAAAGTATTCAAAAAATTAAAACAAAATCCCCCCCAAATAAATAAAAAATCAAGATAAACCTTTTATTTCATTAACAAAATACTTTTTTAAAATCAACCAAAATTTCCTTTGTACAATTGCAATATTGAGAGACCTAAACATGTTGTATTTATGTCGTTTTGTTCCAATGAGGTTCGGAAAGCTGTTTCATTTCAATATCGAAACATGATACCGGGACAAAATAAGTGTTTGATGTGTTTTTTAAAACAATATAAATGAAAGTATATATATATTTTTCAAATTATATTTTTACCATTCAAAAGATGACCATTAAATTGACGATTTGTTAATTTTTTATATTTTTTTATGACTGTTTTAAGAGAAACGTATGTTCAAAAAGTTCTCCATATCGATACCACTCGTTTGAGTTTGAAATACCTGTGCATTCTGGAAGGCGTTCGGGATCCCCACTGGTTTCTTCAAGTTGCCAAGAAAAGTTAGTTGGAGCTCCACAGAATATGTTCCTCTTAATTTCGACGCTGAAGCCAAACCCTCGATTGCACCCAACCGTACATTCAATACCCTTGTTGGGCGCGGGTATGTTCGGGTTACATCTGATGAATCCATTCGATGGCTGTTTAAGTGATCTGCAAACTATAATGACAAAATAAGTAATATGAAAACATATCCATAATTCAGATAAATTATCAATTTCTACTCATTGGGCAGAAACTGGATTGCCAAAAACATAAACAATGGTTGAGTGGCATTTGAATCAGCTTGTTCAAAATATACGTAATGTAAGTTTACTTCAACACGTCTTCACCTATAAGTTTTATCTTGAATCCATTTGCTTTTGTACCAATACTCAATCACTTTCTTACCTGGGCAGTCGTTCTTGCAATTTTGATGTTCAGATTTATCTCCTACGCAGTCGATTCCGCCATTAGCTGGTTCCGGATAAGTACATGTTCTAAATCTTTCTCGAGTACCATTTCCACATTCTTTATTGCAATCTGACCATTCACTCCAAAATGTCCATCCGCCATTAACTAGAATTATAAACAATGATTTAAAAGATGATATTATTACATAAGATAAGAATGAGCTTATAGTAAATAGGTGGTAAGTTATTTCCCAATTATCGTGCATACAAATACATATTTCAAATTTTCTTCGTTTTTACTTTTTTTCAAAACAATGAAAAGGTATGAACAAAAACAACGAAATCAGTTACCCATTTGCTGTTCGCATAGGTCTCCTCTGAAACCATCAGTACAAAAGCATGTGTAGTTGTTATTCACTGATTTGCAGGTACTTCCGAATTCACATTTATGTTCAAAACATTGATCTATTAGTGTTTCTTGTGAGTGTTCTGAAATGCAGAAGAACAATTTTAGGGCATCCCAGAGTAGTTTGACAAATCGTGAATCCTTTGAAATACAAGCTGACTCGATATCATGTATGACAGTAAGCGATACAATATGGCGCCGAGATCAAGTTAGTGTCACAGTTATATTCATTCTAATATACGTTTGTAAATATTGCGAAATCTGCATACAATATTATTTGACTTTAAGTTGTATTTGCCAACTTAAATATACGAGTGTTAGCTTCACCTATGCGATGATGATGTTCTGAAACCGCATCACCATGACAATATACTGCAGCCATAGCGGATGTGCACAGCGACAGAGCTTCTACATGGGGTGGACAAATTAGTAGTCTGTGGGGAGAATTCATCAGTCTTGTAAGGAACCTTTCCTTCAAAGAGTTCTTAGTGGAATTTAGGTTACATTGACCGCGAAATGTCATAATTGGGTCTACACGACGGATTTGTGATGGTTCTCCGGAAGCTAGAAAAGATTTACGTGAGTACACAATCATTAGTTAGTTGAATTATAAGTTAGAGTTAAAACAACCATTTTTGAAAGGTATATGTCTATAAAAAAGTACTCAAACTGAAAGTAAAATCAAATTTTGCCACAACATGATTTTGAACCATCAGACATCTGTATTGTTTATAGTTCAATGTGTGTGTCAATCGTTGACTTGACATGTACGCGGTATTGCCTTGTACGGCTGAACGATCGCCTGAAACGCTAAAACATGATGTAATGGACTCATTTCATTCTAAAAATGTCCATTGGCAACAGTACGATGTTATAAGCTTATACAGTCACTCATACAGTCTCCGAACGTTAATCTAAAAATCACCTGAACACGTCGGGAGAGAACGGCTATCCCATGAACCCCCAGCACAAATAAAGATGCCTTTCGATATATACGTTTCAACCGGAACATGAGAAAATGGTGCGCAGTATAGCTGACAGTACATTCCAAACAACCATTGATCACAGACTAATGCTCCGTTGGGAGGTGGCGCAAGTTGAACACAATCAGCAGTGTTTGCTAAAACGCAGAAATTTCAATATTCATAAACAGATGTGTCATAATAAACATGATATTAACAATCATGCGAAGAATCATTTGGGCACACAAAGGAGTGCCAAATGAAAAATGGTGTAGCATACGTTGAACAATACACAATCGCAAGCTATAGCATTCTGATACGATACCAGGTATATACATAAACAAACGAACGTACATTTTACAAGAATTGTATATGAATGTGATGCACTAAGGCCAGTTATGTCATCTGTCGCGGAACACCTTATGACATAGGTTCCTCTTTGGTCAGTGTGGAGAACATCATCAGGGTAGCCAGGACAGGTTCTTGGAAGTATATTCTTCGGGTGAACACCCCTTTCAAAAATAGGCTTCTCAATTCGTATCTCAATTGGGTATTTCAACTCAATCTCAATAATTTTATCACTGGGTGGATTTCTCACCACTGGTTTCACCTTTTCTGAAGTTAGAGGCATGATAGAAAATTTAGAAAATACATCAAAAAACATTAAACTATTCAGTATATTAGCATGGGGGTAACTCAAAAATATAGGCTATTCGGTCTAAATACAACCCAAGGATATTCATGATTCGGAGCGTCGAGAAAACGTTTAAAATATTATTTGCATATTTCAGCACATTACATAGAAATAGCTTCAAACTAAACAAATAAGAACAGTCATATTATATGAAAACCAAAAAATCAACTTGCTTCCACATCTTGGTCCCCTGTTACTCCACGTTAAATCCACTCTACATTCAGCCACTGTTGGTTCACCGTTAAGAACATAGTATCCGTTGTTGCACCTGAATGAACACTTGTCAGTTCTAGTATTCCCTGTTATCCCACTGCAAACTGCTATAGCATTATCGTCAACCGGGACCATTTTGTCACACGTATTTCCTAGTACAGAGAAACAACCAAATACTGATGTATCATTATGTGACATTCTGTGATAGATCAACCTATTTCAAGAATGAATAGATGCAGGAAGCTGAACCGCCTCGAACTCACGACCTCCTGTTTACTACATTAACGCCGAGCCCAACGTGATCGATGCGCTAGACCGGTCAACCATCTTGACAACCCTAAAAAGGTTGTTTCATGAGCCAATCTGACAGGAGGGGACAGATGATAGCGCCCAGACACACCAGAGGTAAGATTCCTACGCAAGACTTATTTGGTCATTTCCCTTGCACTTGATTTGAACATTTATACACATATTCACACGCATAATTAGATCGAAAGGTTTTTAAATCCTTTCAAACATGATAAAACAGATTCCTTGAATGAAGTATTATTCAAGTACAGCCAACAGATTTGATATTATATTATACTGAACTGTAATATAATGTGTTTTGATCGACTTGTATTTTATTTATTTTGTCTAGTTATGAGTGAATTGTCATCAAAAATCCAACTACAATAGATTCAAGTTAAAATGTAAAAAGTACTTTTGCATTCTTCGCCTCTTGTTATAGGTTGCCATCTACCATTAATACCATCGTGTCTTCTGCACGTCCTAAATGCGCTGAAACCGCCAGTGTCGTACCCCTTGTTGCAGATTATTTCATATCTATGTCCCAGTTGTAATCCCTCTGGGCATATTCGTCCGTTTTGTATATGCTTAGATACCTCAGGACACCGAATGACTAAAAAAAGAAATATTGATGTATATCAATATACTTATTCAAATTCAAAACATGCTCAATGTGTCCCAAACATACATACATTTCAATGTTCAGTCGAATCGATTACCAATTTGGACGTTTCAGACTTGTTTAATTGTACCTGTATAATATATCCCCATCTTGAAACATTCTGTACTCGAGTATGTAATCGACTCAAATAACATCTGTCAATATACCTTTTATTTTTAGGTCATAAATGCATTCGGGGCTTCCTAGGTGATCCAGGGCAATCTGCAACTTCCATTTCTGTATATATGTGCCCTCTGCTCCATTGTTAGGAGTGTGTAATCCATTCAGTAGGTGGTAAAAGCTTTAGTAAATTGAATCGGTTATGTAATGGGTATGTTATGATTTTTGACAAAATTAATCGACTCTTTCTATTATCTTTTTTTGTTTTACAGACTTTCAAGATAATTTGAATCTACAATAACAATTATGTTTAAAAACGGAGTTTCTCTTTGGCTAAATAAAGCAGACTGATATAATAGACGTCGCACTGGTTATGTTTTATTTGGCCAGATTGCCATAGACTTTATAGACTTCACATAATAGGATTAGTGTCTGATTGCTACCCTTTTAGGGCCAAACGTACATACAACAATTACAATTTTCAACTACAGTAAAAAAATTTTAAAAAACTAAGATTACATTGAATTTCTTAAAATTACATATATAACATTACTTTGATATAAGAATCTTGTCTCTACCGATCATTAGATAATTTATCATGTCAGGCGATGCGTTTAATATGTTCACCTCACTCGTCAATAGAAAAATTGTCTTTTGATGGTCATTCATGTTTTTTAAAATTACCACACAGGTTTTCAAGCTTTACGATGTGAGGTTTTCTGATGTCCTCCAATCGTTAAAAATGTTCAATAGTCACTCGGTTTCATGATTTCTCAAAAAGTGTTGGTTGGCTCGTCACAAACTCGAATGGCATACTATTGCTATTTGGGATGACCTTGTCAATGTAAATAATTGTAATTAATCATGGAAATATCTCCATCGACCGCATAAACCCATAGCCTAAGAATTTTATCATTGCATCGATGGAGATTTGGCCCAAGAAATGATTATAAGTAACATAACTGTATATAAGTCATTGTGGAAAACGTTTCCAACTACATGTCAGCCATTGGAATATCTTAAGAGAAAAATGATAATTTCTAAATAATGATGTCATTGAAAATACATGTACTAGCTGCATTTATTTCTACCACATTTATACTTACGTTACGACACATATGCCACATTTATGATATTTAGGTTCAAAACGCTCAACATAGGCATGTGTGGCCTTCTCAGCGGCATACACTTCCCGTGTTCCCGGAGATGGACATTCTATTCCTGAAATGAACCTTCGATTTACACTAATGAACAACTAAATAAACCCTTACATGGTGTTGTTATGATCTAATTATTTGCAATTAACTCTCATATGGTGTTGGTTAAAACTTAAAAAGAATAATTGAATTGTGACCAGCATTAGAATTGAATATTGCATTGATACTCTTAAAGTGATGTTAGTCTCAACTGTTATTTTACTGTCAACCACGTCACTTACTGTTTCCGTAACTATTTCGCTGACAACAATCTAAAATAGAAAATGGGTTTCCGAATAAATATACACGGATTTAACTAATTTGGTTATGGAAGCCGTTTTTGGAATGATAATATAGTAAGGTCGAGGATCCAAAGGATAAGACTGGTTATCATATAACTCATTAACACATAGAGAGTGAAGCAAAATGGTGACATTAGACATTTACCTGTCATATGCACAAAACCACTGACCACCAATGCACCGATTAATTTCCAAATCATTTGTCTCGGGTTGAGCTTGCGCTTGCAACGGATTTGCTGTATGTCAACTATACCGATCTGTCTACCACACTTTACGAAATATCCAATATCAGAGCAAATGTCACCAACTGTGCTCTATTTCGAAATGCTATGTATGTTGTAGATATAACGTTATAATATAGAATTTAAGGTAGTTAAACACTGACAAATGCTGTATAAGCAATGATTTGACGAGTTTTTACTTTTAGGACAGTCATATATTTCGTGATACGCCTATCAAAATGTTTTTATTTAGTTTATATACATGCAGTACATTTTAATAGTATATACTAGATTTGGATTGATTTTATGAATTATAACTAATATAAAATATAAAATGTCATATCATAGATTTAAGAGAGCAATTCACAATTTAACATAAAACTCACAGGGTTTATCGTAAGGGTTATTGCCAGGTCTCGTGGTAAGTAACCACCTTAAAGGAGGAAGAACTTTGCAACGTTTTTGTCTTATATGTCGACAAGACCCACAGTGCGCAATCAAAATCAAACAAGAGTTCCCAAAAAAACACACATATATCATTATGTTGTACTGATGTATCTATGTTTTATTGAGTGTCAATTCATGGTTCTATCTACAAACTGTTTCGATATATACGTACTTGGTTGATGAGAAAGTATAATCACCTAGACGGTATCAGTCCATGGATCGTGAGGTAAACGACACGCGAGTAATAAATAATATAATTAAATGTATATATTTTTGCTGACTTAATAGTTATAATGATTAAGCACGAAAGAAGAATTCCATCGTTCATCATTAACACGACATCTTCAATTTTCTTAGTCGTCGCATAATATTTACTTGATTGTTTACATATTCTTGTAACTTGCTAACGATGAGAACCGAAGTTCAATACTGGGGCATACTCAGGAAGTGATTCATACCTGTCTCATCAAAATTGATGAAAAAATAATGATTCTACATCATTTTGAAAAATAGCGCGCTCCCTAAAATGTTACGCGTGACGGCATATTTCTAACGTTTTGACCCACGAAGGACGCTCTAAAATGCTCTAATATTTTAGAGGGTACCTATACGAAGATTTTGATATATAACATGAGTATGTTCGCTTTCCAAACTTTCCCGATATTTACATGGTAAGAACATGGAACGTCAAAATTTGAAATATGCCCCAGTAATGAACTTCGGTTCTGAGCCTTTGCTTACTATTTTATTCAAATCTTCAGTAAAAATTCGATGAATCAATTGTCGAGAAAACACTTGTAAAATGTCTTACTTTTAATGGGACACCTTAAATGAGGCCAATCTTCAATCATTATGAAATAAAAGTCTTTAAGACATTCAAAAACAAGTTACAATACATGTAATTGGTAATTGTTTAATCCTGATCTGGAGTTCAAAACAACAAAAAATGATTTTGTTTAGTTTTTTTCAGTTCAAATTTTTTGCCGAGGCTACTACATGCATTATCGTAGCAAACTGATTAACATTTAATGATGACGTTTATGAAGTTTATGATCAGGCTCTTTGTGGTTTCCAGTAAGGTACACAACGCGTGTGAATATGAAATGATGATGGATTGGAAATATGTATTCGTATCTATACTCATATATGCATCTCTTAGTACGTTAGGTGAGTACCTTTTCAACAACAAACTGTGTAAATAACGTTATTTAAATGTATCAGAAGACTGGAATGGAGTAAACAATGATTATAGAAATGTGAAAAAAAATATTCTCTGCGAATACATAAGATTCGTCATAACGTTAGTATATGCAACTTCTTCTCGCAAAGCATTCTTGTTTCAAATAATTCTGCAATTTTTGATTGGTTATTTCTACTTTCAGCTCCTATTTATATTATTTTATTAAAAACCCTTGGTGTCAGCGATATTATATGAAAAATGATAAATAGCAATTATAGTTGTATATATGTTGTATATTCCAGATGCATGTGGTCGTGGTGAGTATTTCGTATAATTTAAACGTTTTGTCACATTTAAACATTAAATTCTTAGTTATACTAATTTGCCAATCTTTCTCAAATAGATTATAATATATAACGTTAACATGTTAAAAGCAATTTATGGTCAGATTGGTTTGCTATTATTCAGGGCCGCGAACCGTACACTTTATTATTTTAGGACACATTTTCTTATTGATGAATGAATTATTATTAACAATCCCAGATATGTCAACCAAGGATAGTTTTTTGGAGAACTGCTACCTTCTAGACTTTAACAAATCTCATTGAACACCTTTACTACGTTCACCTTTAATATGTTCTATCTGATTAACTTTTTGAATCATTTGTATTCGCAGCCCTGGAGTAAAATCATTTCAGATTTTTCAGCTTGGAATACCTAGTTAAATAAAAAGCGTTGACGTTGCGCATCATTCGCTATAATTTGAAATGATTCATGCCTTGGTAATATTTCATCAGAACTTCAGTTCAGCGCCCTCTCGATGAGTTTTAAATTAAAAAAAATTGGCGGCAAGTCTGGGCATTGTACGAGCGCAGGGCGATTATCCGGACCATCGGTTGATTTTAAAATGTCGTTCTGTCGTCAGGTAGCCTTTTGATACCCATGCGATAGTCTTACGGGCTCCCTGCGATACCCTTTTGATGTCTGTTCGGTTTTCCGGCAAAATGATTGCGGGCGCCAAACGGTACCCGTTCCTAATGTGACCACACTCACGGCGAATTCAAGACATCGAACATAAGTCACGTATCGAAGCCTAGTGGCCCCCTCTCTACCATTTTACATTCTTGGTACAAAAATAAGTAATGAGGTATGGCAAAGGCTTGATACAAAACTCATTTTGCTTTATTAGAATATAGCTTCAAACAGACTCTTTGAATAAAAGACAAACGGCCTTTGATCTGATATAATTAAAACAGAATGGGTCAAACAAAAGTTAACAAAATTGAATGTAGTCAATGTTTGTTGTTCCTCTATAGGGGGTGTCCAAATTCCATCGAAAATCGGGACAGCTATTTTCTGCGCAAGTATTTGAAATCAATGCATCCACAAATGACGCAAAAAAGCGTTTGACTTGAAATGAGGAAGAACGGCTGGGCCAACATACAATTAACCATTGGCTATCACACTTATGTCAGGGGGGGGGGGGAGATTTCCCAAAGATGACCTTTCATATTGGCACGTTCGAAAAAAAAATATAAACAAGCCTCGTTTGACATTGAACTGAATCTCCCTATATTCGCTGTAGTGTCATGAGTATTCTCTACACATTTGGATCGAGCAACTTCAATAGTATTACCGTAGGTTTAAAATGATGATATTGAACTAATGTTAACGCCATTTCCACGATTTCAAATTTTTACTTTGCGCATGCTCAGCCCTGAGAGAGCATGTGCTCATGATTGTTCACGTGATCGCATCCTGCAATTTGATTGGAGATGATGCGGAGATGACGTAATGGGGAATCCCCGAATACGATAGAATATGAAAGAATTATGGGAGCTACTCACTTCTTCTGCACTTATGTTTAAAAATATTGCTTTCTAAATGAGCTGACACCATAAATCGAGCCACTAAGTATGAAAAGGGTCTCTTTTACAAGGCCTACGTTATTTATTTAAAAATAAGGAAATAAACTATAAGGAAATGAAGCTCTTACTATGCCGGTACCACTCATTGTATAGCTTAGTTGTCAACATTGTAAACAGTCCCTAGATTAATGAGACAATTACCTCGATGTGTAAGTCACCGAATGGTAATCATTTTAACATACTTTTGAATAATCTTTGTTAATTTTTGTTGGTTTGACAAAAACTCGGAAATATAATCACGCAAATAAGTCACCTAATGGTGTCACTTTTGAGCCTACTTTTAAATAACCTTTGTTTCTTGTTAGTGGGTTGAACAGAAACACTAGAACCAATGGCGTTTACAACAACCCAATTTTTCACGCTTCTCCGCTGAACTGCACTTGTCACTGCTTCTCTTTAAAATAGTCACCTTTTGCTTTTTGCAATTTTCATATTGTAGAACTAGGAATTGACAATCTAGCTATTTGTTTCTTTATAGTGGCTTCTTCACGTTTCTCAATTCTGAATATAGACCTGGAGAACAGGTGTTATATCGACAAATACATACCGCATGGCTAGGTACAAACTTAGCATGGGGTTGAAATAGACCTCTTCCTGCAAATCTACGTGTAGATATGCAGGATGACGTCAATTCTTCATATTTATTCAATTAAACCCTTGCTGAAATCATCATTTTCTCAGAAGAACTCAAGTTGATCGAGTCTCAACAAGTAAATTCATATTGGATATTATTGCTAGAATCCATTTTCAATAGTAATAATAGGAACGCTTAAAAAGGACTCTTGGCTTGCTTTTTAATACCTTTTGTTGTTGGGTCGATTATTTGTTTCATTGTTCAATGTTTCCAAAATATGTTTGGGTGGTAAAGGAATTAAGGGCTAGAGTCATGTTACTGTAAATAAATGTATTAATAAAAACGCATTACATCTAACAAATATGAAAGACGGCATAATTACAAGGGTTGTTCAAAAAGTTTTGCACAAATATGTCTAATTGTGAGAATAATGGACCAATCTTGTTCATAGTTGGTATGTATGTGCCCATATCTTATTCCCTTACACTGTCAAAGTTTATTGTATATACGCCTACTACTTAACATTTTACAGTTGCTATAGTAACCACGGTGATGACGCTATGGTACATACCATTTTGTAAAAGATAACTAGTAACACATAAAGATCAATGTTACTAAGCACGCTAAATTAACTTTCATGAACTGTCAATTTAAATGTAAACAATTTCTCGTATTGTTCTCAATGGAAAATGTGAATCTTATCTCAATATTTCCCAGCTTGTTTTCTTTGGTTATGTGAAAGGATGACCGTAAACATACTCTTCAAACATCTTGAACAAATCACCTGATTTTGTGACGTTATCAAAGTTCTCATGAATTCAGGAAATATTGGAGAATATGGCTTTGAATTATAAAGTTGGAGCAGAAAACATTGATAGAATACATGATAAAGAATGGGGAAACAGTATTACACAAGTTATACTCATTCATGATTAAGACATATTGCATATGATGACTCCAATAGGGTTTGCTAAGTATTCCAAGATGGAATAAGAGAAGGGAAATGTATTGAGGGTAGCTGTACTTATTATGTGAGAGGGCTTGATATCCTCTAGGTAGGATGGTTCAGACATTTGCTTATGGACTGGACGTAATGCTACAAGTATAATGCATTACTGAAAGGAAAACTATATGTTAAGTACTGCATATTTAGATTAAATAAAAATTAGTTATAATATAACCTGATTAACAGCAGAAAGAACAAAGATTGACGGAATCATTTCAGTCTATAAAGGCATTCACAAAATCAATTAAATCTAATGACGTCATATGTACCATGGGGCCATTGGTTCAAATTTTTAAGTCAATGTATCTCAGGAAGTATATTGCTTATGGTCCTGAAATTTCATATAAGCTTGTAAGAAGGGTTATAGTATATCTGTATGAAATTTCACATAAAAATAATAAAATCTCTTCTCTTGAGAAGCTGTCGTGCAAGACTTTTCGAATGACCCTTGTATATGCGAGAAGATAACGATGGACAATACAGAGGCCTTATTCACAAAGTATATCGCAATTGAAATGCGATTGCGACGTCGCAATCGCATAGGATGCGACACATTGTGAATAAGGCCTCAGGAAAGCATTTCTGCTTGGAAAAACAGCTTCTTTCAGATTGAAATAAGTGACTTGCCATGTTGTATCGCATTTAAGAATTCTGGCAAGTGATCCCTTTCATATCCATAGCACTTGCTATTGCTAATGATTATGATACCCTATACGTAGTTCCTGAATGAAATTCAATTTTAAGATAATTCGATATTTTGACATTGGATATAATCAGTAAGTTGTGTCTTACAAATTCAAAAAAATCATTAGAAACATATTTAGAGCATACATTTGCATATTGTAAAACAGCTTTCTTGTGTCTTTGATTTAATATTTGTGAAGAAATACAAATATTTGAGATTTTCATGTTATTCTCCTAACCCTGTTCTTGACTTACTGTGTGAATTAATTTAATTTCTGGCCGAATTCTTATTAATTCATACACATTTTAGCATCTATTCACTGTGGTGAAGACAAAAAAGCCTTGCTAAAACAGAACAACCGGAAGGAAGACTATGTATGGGTTACGTCGAAAGATGTGTATTTCCATGCTGAAGCTATTGGTGCAAGGTGGTTGTATGTATACAATTTATATAGTTTTTTTTATTTCATATGATAATGCTATGCTTTTAGCAGAATAGCTGTAGTCAGTCATAGGAACTTGCAGATTTAAAGTTTATGCTGCAAGTGCATCGGCAATGGCTAACCGGAATTTCGATGTAAATCAGATTTGCCGAAACGGAACCAAATTACTGTAATGTTTCCCGGTATTTTTCGCGTGCTACTATTTTTCGCGTGTTCGCGAGTTTTGGGAAAATTAGCGAAATATAATACATGTGTATACGCATACTACATGTGTATTGTATTTTTACAGAACGTTTACCCACCAGATACTTGGTCCGAAAGTTCCAACAGCGTTGCGTCATGGGTTACATACATTTGGGTTTAAAGCTGGTACCAATCTTGGAGAGACTGCCGAATGCAGGCGCAGAGTAGATGCTGTTGGTACGTCTCTTACTGATACACTATGGAAGGGAAGATGTAAAGCTAAAGCGTATAATAGCGAATGTCGCACAAGTGACGTGTATCATTATTTTAATGAACGACGGCTTTCACCATGCATGCAGTATAAGGGTTGTAATGATTACGCGAATTTTTCAGCTATTTTTGCAGCATTGTGATGTACCCTCCCCCCCCCCTATAGATCAAATTCTGTCTTTTATTTTCATGATATATTCTTCCCGAAAAATGAAAAAACTATAATAACTCGTCCAATTTGCTAGTAAACCGCTGCTTTCCAAGTCATCCCCGACTACGTAACAGTCACACCAGTGTGGAATGCGACGCCAGTAATCTTTACTGGTCTAAATGTGCCATTCGATGTAGACATGGATATCAACCAGCTTTTCCAAATCAACTCACGTCAAACTGCAAAAGATACAATAACAGGCCTAAAGATAGTCACCCGTGGTCACTGGAATCCATGGAGTGCAAATGTATGTATTATGTTTAGAGAAATCGACATTGTCTTTAGCGTCTGTTTCCACACGACATTTTAATGAATTATTTGAAAAGCTACTGTAATCAAACGAAGAAATATAATTTATAAGAGATTGGAATTTTTATTTTTGGTGTAAACTCAATATTGTTTAGGCACCTGATCAGAATCAGCAGAATGAACTTATTTTGAAAGGCTGTCCAAGTGAAATATTCAGGGTGTCCTGAAAGTATGCCTGCCCAAGGCAGACATATACCAGTGTCGTCATAGAATGTGTCATTTTAAAGCTTATCCAGTTACATTGATTCGCCAAGTATCATGGTTCATCTCTCAAATGTGAAAAAATTACAGGCATTTCAAAAGTTAGTATTTGTCCAAAATTTAGTTCAATTTTACACCAAACCACTAGTCAATGTGTCCTCTCAGGCCATCTTAACAGCAGCAATTCTTTTCAGGTCGTAAAAAGAGAACAGTGAGGGTAGATACTCCAAGAAAACTTTTCTAAAGTGGTTTAAAAGGTTTAAGAGAATTACAAATTTCCACACCCCTATTTGGAGAGCTTTTAAGGTCATATCGGAAAAGAATTGCTGCTGATAACATGGCCGGGGAGGTCTCATTGGCTAGTAATACGGTGTAAAATTGAACTTCATTTTGGCCAAACACTAAATTTTAAAATAACTGTCACTTTTTCCCATTTAAGAGTTGAACCATGATACCTGGCAAATCAATAACTTTGGATAAGCTAAAAAATGATATATGTCACAAACTATGACGACACTGGTATATGTCTGCCTAGGGGGGGGGCATACTTTCGGGACACCATGTATACCCTGATCGCCATTATGGATTTAGTTATTGACTACAAAACGCTGATATTTCGTTTGGAAAACATGTACTTTCAGTCTTATCATTATTTAAATATAGTTTTCGAAATCCAGCCTTATGGATATTCGGTTTGATCCATAACCTTTCAACATTATTTGACCATGGACATGACAACTTTCCAATTAAACGTATTCGATACCGTCAACGATACCGATTTGTTTATGTTAAAGCTGAGGTTATATGCAGGGGAATTATAAGTAACGATACGAATATGGTAATACGGTGTGATATCGGTAAAGAGGGTGCTACTTGCGATATCAACTGTCACTATGGCTATTACCTGCATGGTGAGAACTTGAAAAGAAAAATTTGCCGATTCGATGCTAGTAGAGGTGGACTTTGGTATCCTGAACAAATGCCGGAATGCCGAGGTCAGTATTTGCATATAATTCAAGAATCATATTTCAAAATATAATTGTTTTTTCCTCCATACATTCATTCATCACACTTGGTCATGGAATCACAAGGAAACAATACACCTCACACTCTTGGAAATATCTGTGGGATATTTGATATTTTGCGTATTCCACAGATATCGCTTTTTGCAAAATATCATATCTCAACGTATACGATAATTAAGAATACCAATTGCTATTTAGATCATAAGCAGCAAACTAGGCATATTGTTCTTAAATCATTGAAAGTGATTTTTAGTTGCATTAGGCCTATAGGTAACTAGATAATATTGAGTTTAAGCTTTTCAATTATATATGCTAGCTTAAACTCGCTAAATGTCTAGATAGAAGATCATCCTTGCACGAAGATATATTTTTACTGTATTTTCTCACACTATAAATTTGGCATCGTCGCTTTTAGTTGCACATTATCATCTGATGAAAAGATGTGCTTTTGTTTGTCTAAAATAAGTCAAACTCCGATTTTAAAAATCACATGATACAATTTGTTTTTTTTAAGAATTGCCGACACCGATCGTCCAATACTGCCCCGATGACATGGAAGTGGACATTGAAAACCATCAAAGAGCCGAAGTAAGACTTCGACTACCGACTATTATATGTGCACCAAATACAGAACCTTTGCGCATTGAGTGTCCAGGTTTCGATGGCAAAGAGAAAATCATTGTTACAAGAAGTGACCTAAGTTCACCAGTTCGTGTTGCATGCCATGCTACATGCCCGGAAACTGGATTGACGGGCTATTGTTCATATAGAATATTTGTGAAAGGTACTATTTTTACTGTTGCGCTTGGCCATGGTCTGATGGATACAACCATAAGTGTAATCAGTCATTGAGGCTTGTAGTAGCGATTTTACCATGTGATGTCGTCAAAAACATTTTCATTGGTTGCTAATTAATGCCTGTGAAAAATATGTCTTAATTTTCGGTCGTAATGTAACACAGCAATGTTCTCTTGGTATTTTTACTATTGTAAAATTAATGAAACAGTTTCCATGATCGGTTTTAATTTAATGAAACGTATGTCACGTTCCAGCAACCAATCCAGCACCCGATTCTTGCCCAGTGCTTGACCCTCCGGGTAACGGTGCCCTGGCTTGTGCACCATGGATCGGAAGGGAGCTATGTAGGGTAGTATGTAAAGGGAACTTTTGTCTTCCAAATAATCCAGCCCTTGGGACGAGTAGAGGATACTTCTATTGTCAAGTAGGAAATGAGTGGCAGCCGAGAACGACGAAAATTGATTGCCAAGGTATATTTATTTGTATGATTTGACATATTAACTAGGGATACCTTCATCTTGAATGTGCAGACCTATTGTCCACTAGTCATTCGTAGGTTGACACCAGCAACTCACAAGAAAATATATAAAAATTAGCCGCGGTATGTCAAAATATCCAAGATCACCAGAAAAGTTTGTTCAAGCAAAACTGCTGTTCATGTTCCTGACAGCGACATCGCCTCCATTTATTTGATTGCCTCGTCCTTTATACATGTTCATCGTAGTATAGTGCATTTTGGTTATACGTGTAAGTATATTTACAGTTTTATGGCCCCACCACTTGCTCGGGTTCTCCTTCACGATTTTTATTCTACCTTTCCTTTCTCCTTAAAACAGTTTTCAATGGTAGCCTCATCACGTTTACTCAAAGGCATCGTTAATTCTTCCAAAGAGTGGATAGAACTAATTTTTGATACAAACAATGAAAAGAGTCAATGGATCTGACATATAGACAGTTATTTTAGACTAAAACAGGTTGGCAGATGACTGTTCAGCTGGCATAAACATAATGAAGGTCGCATTGCTCTGATATTGGATTTCTGACACACTCTTCTTAATTTGTCAGTTCCCGTATAGTATGAAACTGGTCTATAACTCTTTTTGATGCATAAAAACATATAAAAAGAAGAAACACCTTTGATTACTCTGTACAAATTCTCAGTGAATTTGGTTGCTGAGAAAGTACTTGTCTCACTTTTATCTATATTGCAGTTACTAAGTATAATCGTTTATTGTTAATGCCATATGGTATGATTGTAGCCTGTAGTCAGGGCAGTAACGCAACTCTTCGGACTGAGTTGTTTTACACTGGGCTATGCAGTGATAGCCACACACAAGATATAATAAGAAAGAGATTCATTGAGCGCATGAGTGAAATCGAAAGAGTATCCCTTTGTGACAACTATCCTGGATGTAATGTAGATAATGTAGAAGTGAGGTGTGGAAGGGAATCAATGTCGAAAGATGATCCAAACATACGAATACGAATGAATCTTAATTGGGATTTTGCTCAAACTGGATCATATCGTGAACGATTTCTGGCTGCAGAGCAATCTCTTAATGCAATGTTTGTAAGACTTGAAAATGTCTTTGTATCTGGGAGGTTCGGCTTGGCAGCAAGACTACCATTTCTCAATTTGAGAGTTGTCAAAGACAGTTTCACACATGGGCTCGTTTTGACCGGCTGTCCATTTGGATCTATTCCATCAAAGGGGCACGATGGTGAAGACGAAACTCAAGAACAATATTGCGGTGCGTATTCTATCTAACAGCAAAAATATCACAAAAATAATTTCAGATATAGAAGATTTAAATAATGTTTTTATGAAAATTAGAAAAAGAAGTGTCCATTGGCCTTACCTACTGTTATTTAATAACACATCTTAAAATTACTAGTAAACATTATTTGCAGTAAAATGTGGACTCGGCTATTTCTATGCAGACAATACTAAATCATGTGATGAGTGCCCCATCGGTACATACCAAAATGAAGAGGGGCAGTTACAATGCAAAGAATGTCAATTAGGTTTCACGACTACTGGAACAGCTATGCAGCATGCAGAGAATTGCACAGGTAAATAGTAAAAGTGACTTTAATATCTTGGGTTGAAGGATTGCATCGGATAAGCCACAGACTAACATAAATAATCTCCATGTTATGCTTGATCTATTTCACTCTGAGATGTACACTATATCAATGGTAATATCTTATTATATTGGAATGATATGCCGACATGCGCATTTTGGTAATGGCACAATTAGTTGTAGCACAATCAAGTTATTAAAGTAACATTATTTTTTCTATAGATATTTTAACAACTAACCTTGTGATTCGGCGAAGTGTCCATGAGTCTCATGACAACTCAGATAGATTGGTGATTATCTAATATGTAGTCAAACTATTTTAATTAGTTACCAATCATTCGAGGCCCATACTATGAAGAAAACGTAATATGATGATCTACGCTTAGGCGTTACCAATTCGCATATAATTGCTTTCGATCCTTTTAGAAATCAACCAATGTGATCCTTCCCCATGTCTCGGGAATGGAACCTGTAGAAACTCAGCAGGAACGTTTGCATGTAGCTGTCCGCCAACGCATACGGGTACCACTAAGTATTTAGAAAACCTAGTTTAGTGAATTAATAATCCATTTAAATAAAACATAATTGTAATATAATTTGGGATACATGTATTGACTTAAATTATAGGATCTCGCTGTGAAACGGAAATATTTGATTGCAAGTTTCACAACTGTACTGGTAATTCAACGTGTGAACCATCCCTGCAGAGTCCAGGGGAGTATATCTGTGTCTGCCCACCGGAGTACACTGGTATATATTGCGAAATTGAAAAAGGTAATTGTATACAGTTGTCCTACAGAATTTTCCAACAAGAGGTTTAAATATTACACATATTATGCATGAACAATGTAATCGAATATGTATACTCTTTGATAGTAAATGGGGGATGGGGCAATTGGACAACATGGTCCCCTTGTACTCAGGAATGTGGCGGTGGCTTGCAATGGAGATTCAATGAGTGCAACAACCCCGTCCCATCATCAGGCGGGTTAAATTGCACTGGTAATTCAACGGAAATCAGGCCTTGCAATACACATGAATGTCCAGGTAACTTTTGTTATGTCTAAAGTATATCGTATATTTTTAGAAACATCGAACATACTACGTATGTTAGTCTAATACTTGGTCTTATGACATCCCAAAAAGTTTTTAAAAACTTATTTTAGGAACAGCATCTTGTCCATGACCTTAGGTGTGATGAAATATTTGTTAGGTCACAAGACTGGAACTGTACTCATGGTGTTAAAATAAGTTTTCGTTTTGCATTGCTAATATGGTATATTCAAATTGCCTTTACAGTATGTAAAACACTTAGAAGGCCTATAGGAGGATATTTGACTTGTGAACCAAACCGACCAGTCCCAGGAGGCAACATAACATGTAACATTAGTTGTCCAGACCGTTATGCATTTAGCGGCCCTGTACTTGATGCATATGAGTGCGGACCACTGTCAAATTACACATGGAATCACGAAATGCCAGGGATTAATGATCACGCTATGTTACCAATGTGTACTAGTGAGCAATCATTAAATAAACAAGAAAAAAACAGAGTAATAAATTGAATAAGTCATTAATATGTTCAAAAGTAATTAGTAGAATAGATTATACATGTATAAGGTGTGTGTTTTAAATTAACAATATTTTAATTTGTGTAGTTGTATCAGCTACTGGAGTACAAGCCATTTTGCCGAATGGAGGTTTCACCTTCCCAAACGTAACATGCAGTCGACAAGATATATCATCCATTTAAAGTCAACTTCAGGGATATGTACATGATCTATCAAGGTACGCGCCTTGTTTAACAGACACATGCCCTGTGAGCTTCAACATTACTGGATGTGATGACCTTACGACGGGATACACGAGCATGCTTAGCGAAAATACAAAGCCAGATACCAATGTCGCGATTGACTTTGTGGTTCACAAAAGTGACGGTGAGTTTGAAGTTAGCACTAGTATATCAAACTCACTGGTCATATCCAATCCCACGAAGCAAGACCTAATTTCTCTCGATCGAGTCTGCTTGTACACAGTGGGCAAATTTTCAACATCAGTGTTGCCCATTGAGGGCAGAATGAAAATGCCAATTCTATTTCTAGTATTAAGACTAGCTGGTCATGCATTTAGCCATCATTTCCTTAAAATATGGTATAATCTGATATATTGTAATGCCTATACATAATATATACTGTATTTGTTAGGTTTATCGATGAATAATCTCCTTGATCAAATGAATACAATTGGGCCGATTATAAGCGCTATGGTATACAATAATGATATATTTCTTGAGCTTGATGGAGTCAAGATTTTCCCAAAGGACGCTAATGCGTGGTCAGATGTTATTTGTCCACATGGGTTTTCGGCTGGAGGAAATGGAATGAAATGCGGTAATTTATTTATAAAAATTAAGCCCTACAAAACATTCAATATCGATGTGCGTTTAATCACAATAATCCATATTATGTTGTGACGCCATGGTAATAGTTTGTCCGTTGATGTCAAACTGTTCTTAACTTTATAAAAAAATTACATATTCAGTAAATGTTCATCGATAAGAAACACCTCGTTTTAAGCATTGGTAATGTAATAGGCACTTAACACTGATAATTCCGGAAACCATGGCAAATGGATCATCACCAATGTATTGCACCGCCATCAAGCCATCCTTATCATAGAACCAATACTATACATAGGTATTTTTGTATTGTTGTGTGATCAGTGATGGTAAGCGTTAAAAACCATGAAACCATGTCACAAAAAACAGATACTCAAACTTTAAACTCTATTTTAGCTGCATGTAGGCCTGGAACATATGCAAACGATAAGTTCGCCTGTGTTCTCTGTCCTATGGGCCATTATCAACACCAGGAACAGCAATCTTCGTGTTTACGTTGTCCAGACGGGAAGATCACATTAGGAATGGGATCTACTGGAGTTTTGGATTGTTGTACGTATGCCATGTCAATCATCATCTAATCACATGGCTTCATGATCAAGAATAATATGTTCTTTCTCTTTCTCCTGTAAAAAGCAGTTAGCATCTCCCCTAGAAATAACTCACAATCTGATTCGTTGTCGCATCTCTGCGACACTTCATCAAATAATCTCGTACACGCATTCCTGCTTCCTTTTCAAACCAAATTCATTCAAAGCTGTCTCAAAAATACATTCCATTAATGCATGATCGAGAGCAAATGTGAAATGTTGGTATGATAAGTTTTTATTCATAAGGTATATATGCTTGCTCGGATCTCATTATTTGAGCAATTACAAAGAACTGTCACGGTGTACAAGCGCATGAAAACCTTGCGCAACCTTAAATTAGTTGACCTTATGTTCGATGGGTAGTTGTTTTAAGGAAAAGTAAATTTGATTGGTTAAATCTGAAATCATTGATAACAGATATTTACCTCATCGGCGCATAATTAGATCACGTGATCCAGTTTAATTCTGAGCTTCCTTATTGGTTATAGCAGGGGGAGGGAAAAGGAGGTACGGATTCTGGACATCTGATTAGGAGGATGCATGTAGATAAACTAATTAATACATTAATCGCAATGTAAGATAATAGGTTTAAAAAACTCGATTCATATTTACCCGATCACTCATTTTGAGGGGTTTCAAAAACTCAACCACTAATTTGCTAAGACTCGGAGAAAACATGGTTATCGAGATAAAATGCAATATGTCATTCCATTCATTTTAGATAAGAACGGAACGTCTCCTCCAGATGTGCCTGCAATTTACCGAAACGATACAGATACGGAAGAAGGTAAGTACTAGTGAACGAGCTGGTAACACAATATAGCGCAGCGATACTTGACCACAGATTTTCATACAAACACATGTCCAGCATGTTTGTTTTTATTATAGTCGTTCAATGTTCTTCAGGTGTTTGGGCTTAACTTTGTGTGTCATTAGCAGATGTCATTAAATTATTAGGAAAAATGAAATCTCGTCATTACAATTTGGAGTACATACATGTAGTTCTACAGAAAATTATACGAAATAAATTTCAGTATATATTTTAGGTTTCTCCACTATAAATTTGACGTTATTAATCTTAAAAATATGAACAAATTACGTAATCGGCACATCAACATTTTGAACTGTTTTTTTCAGTATCGGTGGTGTTAATGGTATCAATGAACCAGTTGTATATAAAAATACCATTTGCTAAAATTATGGCAGTTTTTTGAAAATTGGATCTTAATACCTCTTTAGATATGGACTTTCACCATCAGGGGTCAACCATTAATAAAGTAGGGATTATTGCTCAAATGGACTAGGCCCCTATATACAGGGTGGTCCAAAAAAAAAATTGGAACATTTGATAATTGAACTCAAATCGTTATTTTTTCTCTAAAGTGCACCAACATTTTACTGAGTATTGTTCAATCACTTATTTATCTGATGTAAAGTTAATAGGTGCAAACAACAAAGTTAATGCATTAAACTAGAGAATGTTTGACATGACCCCTTTTCTCCTGAATTACAAGTTGAAGCCTGGGACTCAGTTTTGAAATGATTCATTCACTTTGCTGTTCGTTTGATTTTGTCCAAGCCATCTTGATTAAAAATTCAACTTGAACAAACTACTTATATGTTTGCCTAGGAAGATCAAATATATGAACATATTCAACATTTTTTTACCCAAATTGATGGGTATCAAGCATATTTTGATGGCTATTCTTGGATATATTATTGACTGAATATTCTCCAGAAAGAGGCCAGGACAGTCTGTTTTGACTGGTAAATGAACCCCCTCCCCTTTCTTGTTCTAATATGAATAATATTTATTGAATATATCAATATATGTATATCAATATCATAAAGGAGTTTCCCAGAACACAAATGATATATTATGTGTGCCTAGAGGTTGTCTTTAATATAGCCTTGTAAATAACTAGTCAGTTACCCCTCTACTGAAAAGTGGAAACAATGATTTTGTCAGTTTAGTAGCTGTATGGATTATGCAATCACTCACCTCTGACATGTTCTTTCTTTCCATCTCTTAAATAAAAATAATGATTTGGGGTATTCTTAAGTTGACAATAGTTTTCCAGTAAACCATAGATGTTAATACCTCATGTCAACTAAATATGATCTTATAAAATGTGTATAGCAATCCACATGTTCATTAAAGCTTTGAAATTAAGAATACTTGAAAAAGTAGCTGCGAAATTGACGAGTGTATATTTAAGGAAAGGGGGTCATATCAAGCTTTGACTAGTTTAATGCATTAACTTTGTGGTTTGCACTTATAAACTTTACATCAGAGAGATAAGTGACTAAACTATGCTCAGTGAATTTTGGTGCATTTTAGAGGAAAAATAAAGGTCTTGTGTTCAATTAACAAATGTTCCAATTTTTTGAACCACCCTGTGCTATACTAGAATCCAAACTTTGCAGTCTATTTCAAAGTTCATCATCTCAAATTTGATCTTCTGCAATATTTCTACTTTGATCATAACGCAGACGACTTAAAAATATACAATGCATATGAAGTTAAAATGCTATTTCTGTTGCAGTTCCGATAACCAGTCAGCCGCCATACCAAAGCCCCCTACATCCTAGCGACATTGCCATCATTGTTGGAGTTTGTGTGGTTGCCTTCATTATCATCTCAGCTGTTGTCGCCTGCTTCATCAGGTAGTTTAAAGGAACATTCCTGGCCAAACCTTTTCTATCCTGATGTGATAGCTATAATCATAAATATACTTTCCATATTTAGCAAAACACCAGGAAATGTTTTAATATAGTCAATATTGATAATTTAAAAATGTAGTGCTCATTTCCAGTAAGCTGCCATATTTTAAGATTTTACTCAGGAAGTGATGTCATCGACTCTCAACTTCCATGACCTTGCATATAACAGTATAGGGAAGTAGCACAAAATCACTTCTAGACAAGTGGTTCTTACCTTATGTGCAAAAATATTTTCAGAGTTTGTCAGCTTAGAATAATAGAGACTTATAAAAGGATTAAATCATAGACAAACTTGAAAAAGAATGCACAGCTGGTTTTTGTAATACTTAATAGCTCCTTAAAATGTTATATGCAAAGTTGAGAGTCGATGACATCACTTCCTGAGTGAAATACTAAAAGATGGCAGCCTACTGGAATTCAGCACTACATTTTCAAGTGATCAATATTGACTATATTAAAACATTTTTCCCTGTTTTGCTAAATATTGAAAGTATATATATGGTTATAGCTACCATATTAGGAGAGAAATGGTCTGGCCAGTAATGTTCCTTTAATGTCAATATGGCAGAGTTTACAAATAAATCATCCACTTGTTGCTACCCAAGGTATATACGAGGCCCGATCAGAAAGTTTCTTACCAAATGATCTCATTTTTTTATTTCTTGACATTTTAACCTGATTTTTAAAGAATATACATACACCATTTACCTTTTGTTTACACATATTATTTTGGGTAATCGATGTTTACTAGTGGTATATTAGCTAACTCGATTCATGATGTCGATAAATGAGAAAATTAAAAACAAGAAGAAGGAACATGAAGATCTTTTTTAGAAAATTAGCAACAGATTTATCCTATTTAATATGGAAACTGTGCTATCTCTAACGTATTGCATGATTAATCTGGCCAAGAAAGTTCGATTTCATTGTATACCAACAAGACAGGGTCTATCGGAAAGGTCTAATTGTAGTTTTCTAGTTGTCAAATGATGGATCAACAACATTTTTAATGGCCCTGTTGATGTCAGTTAGCCGACTAATGCTATTTACATTACAGGATAGCTAGTAAGAGGACAGTTAAGACGACCGCTACAGCACCCAACGACTACTCACAACCACCTGGAGCACATTTTAACCCGATGTACGGAGGATATACGCAAGAGACTGTGTATCAAAATGTACCTGGGCCTACTCCTATGCAGAATGTCCAAATACCCCGAGCAACGATTACCGCAAAGGTTGAATATCATGATGGTCGACCTTGGGATGAAGATAAGTTCAGACGAGGAAGTCTTCCAAGAATACAATATTAATATTGATAATGACTCTGCCAGAAGTGTATAATGTTTGTTTATTAAAACATGATTTATATAATATATATGATGTAAGATATATGTATACGGACAATGATTTAATTAAAATAAGAATGGACTCAATTAAGACGTCGATGCTTTGACTGGTTATCATAAAAATGAAATGTAATACTATGCTTTATTCATTACAAATTTTTTAGTGCAGCAACTGTTATACTTCAAATAACACAAATTGTTTTTTGCCTACTGTGTTGCTACCTTAGCGGGATTTAAACCAAGCGAACTAGGTCATGTTTTAAAACTCAGACTAAAAGATTTTTGAATTACACCAAGACAAGTACACACTCCCTTATGTTTAGAAACTCACTTCTACCCATTTGAAATCTGATATAAAAGACTAGTTAGCATCTTACATCCTTTTTACGAGAATCAAAATATGGTAATAATTTTAAACACAATATAAATATGTTGATTTGGATAGCATCATTACTTCCCTTCTCGTGTTGTCGTTTTGGTGATTTATGAAAAAAAAACATTGTTGAGAATTTCAAAAATGAAAATAAACATGTTTCTAGTATTACTTATATGGAAATCATCGGAATATACTTTAATCCTGACTCCATATAAAAATAGTAGTTTGACAGAAGATGGTAGCTTTATTCAGATTTCGAAAAGTGAATGTATTGTTATGGAACAATTTGATACTTCCAACCTAAAACAACTTAGACTGAACTGACGAGAATAAAAATGCATAACTAAAACCCCTCAGACCCTAACAAGTAGTCCAGATAGTGGGGGGGGGGCTGTTGAGCTATCAACGATTTTAGGCCGAAATGTGTCATGTCTCATGCATAACTGTTTTTCCGTCTTTTTTACCATTTGTCCTCCAAATGTTTTAAATGAATGTATGCAGAATATATATGGGTTATCGGAAAACACATACTAGTATCCATGTCATAATAATATTACAGGGTGTCAAATAAGTCCCCCCCCCTCCCCTCTACAGCCAAAACCAAGATATTTGGTACCAAGTGTGATATATCATTAAAAAGGTCTTCCAAAGTTACGTTGATTGGCATATATCTGACACATGTCAATTAATCTCACAATTTTTACATTGTATCAATTGAGGTGACCATAGGCCTAGAAACATGGCAATTTACACTGATTCATTTATAACCACTGAACGGTACGTGATGCGTTTTACTGATGTGTCCTTACAACAGTTCATATCAAGTTTATTTACACAGTGATACTGTACACTGAAAAGGCTCTACAAGCTGAATGCCGCAACTAATTTATCAGCATGCATATTCGCTATGAAGCCTTTAAACCATTTACCGAAATAAAACAATTTATGAGCGGTTTGAGGTCAATGAACAACTTAATATTATGTATACATATAGCCTAGTATACAGAATGTTACATTTTGTTTACACGTAGTATTTAACACTGTGTGTACACCACGGCGGCATCACATTGATCGTGACCAATGGATATGTTTAAATGAAATGATGGACGTATGGGAAAGGTAAGATTAAATGCGTTTTAGGATGCATGTATTTTACTGTATTACTGTTTTGAAGTTTGCGTCGCCATCAAAACTATAGACTTATCAAGTACTTACTGTAGAATGATAAAACGACCACTAAAACCACGTATTATTTAAATGAAGCTTATATCTGCTTAGATTATTGTAAGCGTTGTCAGAAATCCGAACCAATAAATGGTACATGCTGCGTTGTACTGACGTGTCCTTACAACGGTTCAAGTTCATATCAAGTTTATTTACACAGCGATACTGTACACTGAAAAAGGTTCTACATGCTGAATGCCGCAACTAATTTATCAGCAAGCATATTCGCTATGAAGCCTTTAAACCATTTACCGAAATAAAACAATTTATGAGCGGTTTGAGGTCAATGGACAACTAATATTATGTATACATATAGCCTAGTATACAGAACGTTGCATTTTGTTTACACTTAGTATTTAACACTGTGTGTACACCACGGCGGCATCACATTGATCGTGACCCATGGATATGTTAAATGAAATGACGGACGTATGGGAAAGGCGTTCCACAATGTAACCTAGCAGGAGGGATGACATAGAACAAACTGCTAAGTAGACACACGGTAACATTTCATTATTTCGTTATTTTAACCATTTGAACTTATCCCGAGAATTTGTGTTTTGATTTTAGCATTTATCATACGAGTCTGTCAATATATTTATATTGGCCCAAACACAAATTACACATGTAGCTTGATAACTGAGTTAGCAATTTAGTTATCACGTGGTTATCAGTATATAGTCCATGGTGATAGGAAAGCAAGGAGGTTCGGCGATGGTGAAAGACGCGAGGTTTCCGACTTGTTTATCACTCACTGGCGCATCTGGGGGAGGGACACTAGGATGGGCCCACGAAAAATGTTTGGGCCCAAAAATTAATATATTTGAAAATATTCTTTCTGACAAGATGTGAGTCCCCTGTTGTTAGCTTTCAAATCCGCCACTGATAGTAAGGTATATTAAGGTTCAGCTGGAAAGTAACATTTTGGTAAAAATTGCTATACCTGCACATGTTATTTTCTGGTACAAAATTAAGTATGAAGGCATGTGTGTATTTCCTTGCTTTTTTCAGCAAAGTATCATTACACTGTCTACTTTATAGTAAACCTGGAAACAGGTCAATGGTAGCTCCTGTGTTGTCTGGAAACTGAAAGAATATTTGGAAAAATAGAAAGCGTGAATTATCAGAATTTCCTGGAGTTCCCATTGAACTCCTACCAGATATTCTAAAAGAACACAGTGTAATGATACTTTCCTGAAAAAATCAAGGAAATTGACACTTGCCTTCATACCTTATTTTGTACCAGAAAATAACATGTGCTGGTATCGCAATTTTTACAAAAATGTTATTTTCCAGATGTACATTAACTTGATTATGAGGACGATTGCCATTTAAACAAGCAAGTTACATCGGCTATTTTCAGTATGTAAGCTTGTACTATTTATTGATTGTTTTCCTTTTAGGTGTTCAATTTTTCTGTTTTGAATACATTTAAAAACCGTCTGGTCCGATCAAAAAATGTTTAAAGAAAACAACAATAGTGTATTCATTCCTTCATTTTCTTTCAGTTAGTGCAACAACAGCAGATTATAACGTGACGACATACACGAACTCTCTCCCAGAAGTTCGACAGAGTCTTTACATTGAGTCTGATAGACAAGACTTAGACTTAGATAAAATTACTACCTAGTTTGATGAATATTTGAAGATTGCATGGTTATATTTTCGGGGAATTCGGTTTAGTTAGTAAAATGTTAGTCATTAAAGATTTAATATATTATAATAATAATATACTATATAATGTAGTAATTACTAGACGATACATGTCACAGCGCATGTAACGTATTGCAGTACAATACCGAACGGCCAGGACGAACCGTAATCAAGATCCTCGTATTGTGCTCAGAAGATGTTTTGGAAGGGACTGTTCGTTTTTCTAGTGGTTCTGCTACCATCCCATTGTATCTTGGGACAGAAGATAGGTGCATTTAATGTCCGGATATTTGGACAGAGCAAGGCACAGAAGCCCGAGGTTATGGACATACTAAAACGGGTTAGTAAAATTACCCGTTTTTAAAGTACATTATTTCAAAATATATATTTTAGAGAAGTCATAATCAATGATAAATCAATTCCACTTTGTTCCTGACGTTGTATGAATCCAAATTTAGGTCTTCTTAAAAATATTTTGCCCTCTCCTGATGAATTACAAGATTTAGTTTACCAAGCTTGAAGAATTTTGAGTTACGAATACAAACGCGATTATTAAAAGTAAAGGCCCGGTCACACCGCCTAAACGTTGCTGGAGCGTTCCTTGAACGTTTAAAAAAATCATCAACGCTCGTAAACGTTCACCACCGTTTAACAAAAGTTGGCATCCGTTAAAGCAACGCTGTAAACGCTCGGCCAACGCGGATGTTTCTCGAGTGGCCATCCTAACGCTCCAAAAGTTTTGAGCTGCTCAAAATATTGCGAGCGTTGAAAAAGGGACAAGCTAACGCCCTGGCAAAGTTTATCACCGCTCCACCAACGCCCAGTCAAAGTTTGGCACCGCTAGACGCAAGTTTGTGGACGCTTGAATCCGCTAGACCAACGCAGAAATCTTAAACGCTGGACCACCGCTGCTTCGCCAGCGTTGCCCGGGCGGCGATTAAACGTTGCACAAACGTCGGTGGAGCGGTTGTTAGCGTTTTATCAGCGTACATGGGGTTGTTGGAACGGTGTCGGACGTTGTCGCAGCGTTCCATGGCGGCGATGAACTTTGCTTTGGCGTTGGTATAGAGGTGTCGGAGCGGGACCAGAATTTGGCTATAAATACGTAGAGAAATGCAGGATCGGTGAACTGGCAGGATAGAATGGTGGCTATCAACTGAACACTGTGTAGAACACTGTGGAGACACTTGTGCATTTTACATTTGATATATATTCATGTCTGGCATTTCAATTTTTTGCATTTTAAATTCCTAAATTAAGCGCTCAAAGTTTGTGATTTTGTTTTTAAAAAGGTGAATTATGCGATTTTTGTTTTTCATTAAATGTTAATACAAATAGACTTTTACTGAGACCTTTATTCAAATATAGTATATACCTAGTGTTTTCACGTCAAGCAATTCAATAAATTATCTGTGAATTTTCTGCGCAGCTTGTAATATGTTGCACTCGTCATGATATTATACAAAAAGTTGATGCGCGCACAGCAATGCAGAAATTTGTCATGCGTCATGATTATTACTTTGCTGTAAATGTTATTTGACATTGTTAAAGCAATTTGAACGTAAATCGGTTCCAAGTAATGGAAATGCAACGATTAAATTGTGATATGTTTGTTTGAAATGATATGAGAGATTATTAAAGAAAATTGTAATGTTATTCATTCTTAATGTCATATTACATTAATAGAAGCACTTTAGATTTAAAACATTTCTTCTTTAATCCTTGAAGGACTTTTGTTAAGTTACAAATCCCAATAAAGGTCTTTACTCTTAAACACTTCCCACTTGAAATAATTTCCCAGTAGTCAAACGCGATAGGCTGCTAAACCAACGCTGCTGCTATTTATACCCCCGCCGAGGCAACGCTCTCATGCGCAGAACGCCGCTATACCAACGCTCGCATTACCGCTAAACAAACGCTAGCTACCGCTCGCAACCGCTTAACCAACGCTAAAGCAACGCCAGCTTCAGCGGTGCACCGCTAAGCCAACGCCCGTGTTTTTGTTTTTTTCCCCATTTTGTGCGCGTTGACGAGCGTTGATGAATTTTTTCAACGTTCAAGGAACGCTCCAGCAACGTCCGGGCGGTGTGACCGGGCCTTAAGAAGAAAAGTACAAGGTAGATACACGTCTATTTAACATTTCAGATTGTTCGCAGATATGATGTAATACTGATACAAGAGATTCGAGATGCGAAAGAGACTGCGATACTTGATCTATTAGCCTTGGTCAACGAAGGGTACGTACGAAGCCTGAATTCTCCCGTGGTAAATTTTCGACTCGTGTAAATGTTACTTAATCATCTTGCTTCATCAAGCTTAATTGAACGTAGTGATTGAATTTTGTAATCGATGATGCTACTTATTAACTGTTTTGAAATGTAAATTCTCGATTTGCACTCTATTATTTTCTTTGATTTTTTCGTTTTTCTGTATTTGGTACCAGGGCATCTGAGTACTCCTTAGTACAGAGCGCGAGACTAGGTCGGACGAGTAGCAAAGAGCAATATGCCTATATATACAGGTACGTATAGGTTGTTTTTATTCCGGCGAATATACATACCACCTTTCTAGCAAGTCTAACGTAATTATGCAATTATATTGTGTTATACTTAATTGTACTATGTTCATTTTCTATTCAGTTCAAGATTTAGTATGCTCCAATTTGGGTAATTAGGTTTACCAGACACCATCTTATCTTTCTTGTGCCATACTGTAGAAAATTCAAGACAAAGAGCGCGCGGGTAACGCGATGGTCCATCTGTCACTTTTGATAGATTATATTAGGTGGGCTCGCTTTTAAATTCTTCTTTAAAAGATCTTCTTTAAAACTATTTACAATTTCCTCATCTGATATCTATATCACGGAATTTCTTGAGGTCCGTGCCTGTGCCCACTCTTTTGTCAAAAACATGTGTGTTCTCTGAATTCCAGGAATGAGCTATCTGTGACAGACGAGTTTGTATTTAACGACATATCAGACATTTTTGAAAGAGAGCCTTATATTGTAAGATTTAAAGCTCCCACGAAGCGTAAGTAATGTATACACCCTTGGTATACGCAGCTGACAAAATGGACCGGTACGGGTCAAAAGCTGGACCGGTTGGGTTAACGGTTTTATTTGAATTTAAAACTGCCATAACTTGCTCAATATTGACTTTTTTAGTTTCTAAGTTGAAATATATGATGCCTCTGAATGATTTTAAGTTCCCTAAATTTTTACAGATTTTTAAACGGAACAAATTCTCGAGAGAAGACCAAAAATAGCATTTAGAGATTTTTGTTCCGTTTAAAAATCTGTAAAAATTTGGGGTACTTAAAATCATTCGGAGGGATCATATATTCCAAATTAGACACGAAGAAGTCAATATTGAGCAAGTTATGGCTGTTTTAAATTTAAATAAAACCGTTAACCCGAACCGGTCCAGCTTTTGACCCGTACCGGTCCATTTCGTCAGCTGCGTATACCAAGGGTGGTATATGTCCATTCAACGAATTCCACTCACTGTTTCGCAAACGGGTTCGTCAGTCATAAATCGATTATATAGCAATTTAGAAACACCTCGATCATCAAATGGCGGCACTTGCTTTACCCATAAAATACCTTAAAATCTGTACAGCAGCACAGATATGTTTTAAGAGCAAACGACCACGCATGTTCCTTTTTGTTTTTGTTTTAATTATTCAGTCATTGAATAGGTATACCCGTTTTCCGCAGCTGACCAAATATGTCTAGTTAGATAGATATTAATTGGTCTTGCAATTTGATGCCTAGTACATCGCGTCGTTTATAATGAATACACGGTTGTAAATATGGAAATAAAAAATGTAAACTCGCGTTATAAATTAACGTGATCTAATTTCAGATGTGACGGACTTTACACTAGTTGGACTGCACACTAAGCCTACAGACGCAGTAGATGAACTTGACGGCCTTATCCCTGTCATGGCTCAAATAAAAGATCGATTTGCCGACAACCCTACTGAAAACATCATGATCCTCGGAGATCTAAATGCGGATTGCAACTATGTGACTGATAAAGAGAAACCTGCACTAGCTCTACGTACAACTCCCGGATACCATTGGAATATAAACGATAATGATGATACTACGATAAGCTTAACAACATCATGCGCATATGACAGGTGAGCAACAATACACTTAAAATTTGAATATTATGTAGATTAAGTTACACTTTCATTAGGAGAAGCTATACGTGACCGTGTAATATTTCGACCCCCTGGGATAACTATCCCGCTCTCAATTAACTTTTCCATGGACCTAATTATATACCTTAACATTCAATTGGCCAAGTAAAAACTTTAAATAATGGAAGAACTATAATCCATTTACGACCACAAGTCTACACGTTCACGTACAAGTTTTTAAAAAACGTGCATCTTATCCTCCCTTTTGATTCTTAACAACTCGAGGTCGGATTTTTAATACCGACAACGTCGATGAATTTGTTAAAATTTCGCGCCCAATTATAATGATTGGAACACATTGTCCATGGCAGACTTTTAGTTGCCAACTATTCGAAGGGGATCACAACGAGCTGGTAAAGCTCTTTTTCAATTGCAAGATTACAAGTAAATCACGTTAGTTAACCTCTAGGGGTTCCATTGTATTTAGATGTTATTGATACTCAAAATGTGTTTCAGGTTTATAGTAACAAGCCCCGGGCTTTTTGATTATGAGGGGACAACTTCAATATTCCACTTTGACCAGGAATACGGGCTGACCAATGAATTTGTAAGTTGTTCGGTGGTCAACTTCTAAAATGATAAGATACAGTGTAGTATGACGTGAATAAAGTTACGGATAAACAAGACCCTTGCACGCGTGTATGATTAAAGAGGATTGGCTAATTTTTTATTAAAATCAATGTATTATTTGCAGCTTATAGTGGCAATGAATCCCAAAAGGGAATGTTGGGTGCCACATATTGGTATTACCAATGATTTATGATATATTATAAGAAATTACCTTTCGTATATCTCTGTTTTCATAGTTTAGTTGTGTTTTTTTTTATCTCAATTAGGCTTTGACAGTCAGCGATCACTACCCAATTGAGATCGAGTTCTCCCCATCCTTGCCCTCTGGAAAAGGCTACAAGATTGGCTCGTTCAATATACAAATATTCGGCGATACAAAGGCATCTAAAGCAGACGTTATGGAGATTTTATCAAAGGTTAGTGATTAAATGAATTTAATATATCTCTGATATTTTTCTCATAGTTTCATTGACTAATGTATGATCACGTGATTGAAACGATGGGCTAAACTACAGACTATAGTACATTTCATTAAATTACCAAGTGTAAAACTCAACAATGAAACATTAACGGGGAACATGACGTGAACAAGATCAAGCCATCGTGAAAACTTCAAATTGGCCACCAGAAAAAAAGATGGCCACCCAAAAAGTATCCAGTTCTAGAAATCGACCTCCTCTATCATTTGTGCGAATTTGGAGAAAGTCGGATGAGCGCTGACAAAATTTATCGAAATAATTAACATCAAGAAAGCCGCCAGAAAATAGGATGGACAACCAAAAGTGAAATATCTCTAGAACATGATATTCTCTATCACGTGTGCGAGTTTGGAGAAAATCCGATGAGCTGTTTTCCGGTAATCGCAATGACAAAAAAGCGTAACGATCACGATAACGATCACGTCGGCATCGTGAAGAGTATAAATCAGAATTAATTTCTTCATTTTGCAATAAATTCACCATTCTTGTAGAAGTATCCAGATACTATTGTTAGTTTGTTAATTTAGTAAAATGTATATATCATGAATGGCAATTCGTAATAAAATGAAACTTCTCGTAAAACTCGCATATTCTTATATTACATTCAGATAATCCAGAGATATGACATCATATTCATCCAGGAGATACGAGATGCGTCCGGCGATGCAATCCAGAAGTTATTGCGTTTGACAAACTCAGAAGGGTGAGACATAAAGACCAACGTATAAAACAAATACTGATTAAAATAATTAAAACAAAGAACGTGTAGCTTGACCTATCCAATATGTCTTCATTTCTATTGATATTAATTGTTAGGCCTGAAAAGTATACAATGGCCATCAGTGAGCGCCTTGGTAGATCCAACAGCAAAGAGCAATACGCGTACATATATAGGTAGGTACTGTATATGTATGTATACTTGTATTCTGTATGTTTAAGTGGTAATTTTGCCTAATCATTTAATTGCCTATTGCCTAATTTTTGCCAGATTCGGAAAATTAAATGTCGGAAATATTATCTTCACAATATTAACCAATGTGAAATTTCTTATAATTATGAAAGTCAAAATTACGAAAATGAAAAAAGTTGACCAGTCGGCTAATTGAATACTCGGATTAATTTAATGCCACATATACAGTATGTCATTGTCGTGTTTTGGTAATCACATTCCCAAACCTTCAAGTCATCTCAGTCCGTTTTGCTGAAGGGACTCAAACGATTTTGGGGGACGGGGTAAGACCGTTGGGGTGGTTTGAAAACTACTCGATGTGCCTTACATAAACATTATAGTCGTGTCTTCCACTGTCTCCTGAATGAATAAGTAATCACAATTTGTTGACATGACAACAGATTATCCACAACTGCGGTGTTCGCTGCTGAAGTGTTTGACGACGCTCAAGATGTATTTGAGAGGGAGCCATACATCGTAGCATTCTTTGCGCGAGAAGCAGGTCTGTTGAATCTTTTGTAATTCCCTTATCAAATACATCATAATAGCTGAGGCCCGGGTATACAGTCAGTAATAAAAAATCAGCTTACTCTTTACAAGTAATCTAGTACTCAGTACTCAGTACACTAGGGGACTTTTAAACATTTTAACGGATTCCTGGGCCTCATTTCTACAGTTTAATAGTTTGGTTGTTAAGATGTGTTTTAAAAAACGGTCTTGTCGGAGAAATGGCACTTGAACTCTTGTATTCTGATTTTTAATTGATAAGCATACATTACATTGAATTCAGTTAGCCTAGAAAAAGTTGAACTTCAAAAAAGGAGTTTAATTTGGACAGGTGTTTGGGAATAAAACTTGGTACCTTTAAGAAACTGACAAATTGAGCTTTTTAGATCAAATGGTATTATATTAACATGTTATGACGAAATTGATAAAAAATGCCCGTTTAATTTCATAAGTAACCAATTATATTTCTATTAAACGAGATACATTCGCCATAACTAATCCCAAACGCATCCCAACCATTCCAGCCGTTCCTAAGTTTGTCCTTGCTGGTATACACGTGAAACCATCAGATGCTCTTGCTGAACTGAACGCCCTGGCTCAAGTCAAAACATATATCAAAAACCACCTTAACACAGATGAGGTTGTTTTCATGGGTGACTTTAACGCTGATTGTAGCTACCTGAACGCTGGTGAGAGAGATGCGTTAGTTCTAAAGTCCAGTGATTACTACTGGCCGATTGGGGCTGATGTTGACACGACTGTGTCCAAATCAAATTGCGCATACGACAGGTATTTCATAAATAAATATGTCCATTCAAAAATTATTGAAATTTTAATAGATATGGTAGAAGAAAGAGGTATGGTCCTCCTGGTTTTAGTTTTCCAATTCGAACTACATGTATTCATTATAATTGATTAATTATAAAAGTAAAGACTGAGGAAATGTTTATTTATGTCCCTAGAAAATGGTAAATTAATCTAGAATCCTTTGGGATTACTATATATTCACAAATTCTTGCGCATGCGTATCTTGACTTCCGTATTGTCATCGTGTTCACATCTCTCTTCAGGTTCGTCTTCGTAAACAACAGTGAAATGAGAACTTATTTAAAGCCAGGCTCAGCTAAGCCCTTTCTCTTTGACCAGGAGTATAGCCTCTCAAGCGAACTGGTAAGTAAATTCTTAGTTACAAATTTTTTCCTAGCTACAAAGAATAGGTATAACTGGCGAACTTTTTGAACACACGTTTCTCTTAAACCAGTCATCAAAAATTTCTGAAAATCTTACAAATTGTCAATTTAATGGCCATCTTTTGAATGGTTACAATATAATTTGAAATAGATATACATACTTTAATGTATATTGTTTTAAAAAACACCTCAAACACTTGTTTTGTTCTTGGTATCATGTTTCCAAAGTGAAATGAAACATCTTTCCGAACCTCATTGTAACAAAACGACATAAACAAAACATGTTTAGGTCTCTCAATATTGTAATTGTACAAAGGAAATTTTGGTTGATTTTAAAACAATATCTTGTTAATGAAATAAAAGGTTTTTCTTTTTTATCTATTTTCGGGGATTTTGTTTTGATTTTTTGAATACTTTTTTAAAATCAACCAAAAATTCCTTTGTATAACTTTAATATTGAGAGGTCTAAAAACATGTTGTATATGCTATTTTGTTCCAACAAGGTTCGGAAAGACATTTTATTTCATTCTCAAGAATTGGTAGAAAGGAACAAAAACAAAAAATGTTAACAAAAACAGTTATATAAAATATTTCTAAATAATTTTCGCATTAAATTGTTGTCAATCAGTTACATAAAATACCATGTTTTTTTACAGAATGTTTTCAATGGTTGGTTTAAGCGAAGAACATTCTTGAATTCAGTTCTCCATATCGATATCTATCATTTGAAAAATCAATAGTGAAGTTCTACGGCTGAATCTTGCATATATGGTTTAGCGGACTTTTTTTAAGTATATTTTACAACCCAACTCCCCTTACAATGGGCGGTTAAAACCTGTTATCATGGGTCGAAGGGGAATTCTAGATGAATTGACCAAACGTTTTAAGCGGGATATTTATCAGATGATTCAAAAAGATATATTGCTATCAAAATTACATTACTAGTATTATATCTACAAACAGCCTATCAAAGAGTAGAACGATATCATCGGGCTATTCTTAAATTGCAATATAAATAGCTATAGGGGTATTTAATATGAATGGTGTATTCTTTCAGGCTAAAGCTGTCAGCGATCACTATCCAATAGAGATGGAGATATATAGGAAAGCCATTGCCGTTGCCCCCGTGCGAAATAACGAGAACGCCGAATACTCCTCAGATGGACAAGCTGAACAAGGAGCGCCTATGTTGACAATTTCAAAACTTTTAATGCTGACATTGATTTTTACGACAATGATAATTTAGTTGTTGTTCCTATATATCACGAACTGAAAGCGGAGAAAATGAGTGACGTTTGGAGGGGGCGATTCCTGCTGGATAATTCAATAGGTCTGCACGATTTTTTTCATGAGAAAGTTTACCATCAATCACCTGATGATCATATGGATAAATGATATTGTAAAATCTGAAAGATGTTCTACGATGTGGAAGTGATCTATTTTAATGCATGAGATCAATTTAAAAATGATGTAACAAGAGTGCAAAATCGTAAGATGATGATCTGTTGATTAAAAGAAGATACTTAACAAATAATGTTTAACTAATGGCAAAATAAACAGGGGTCGTCCTAATAATTTATGTCTGCATGGGAGTAGGGTGAGTTTGTACATGAGTATAGAAAGCCAAATATATGAATTAATCGTAATGTTTTGGGTGGACTTTGGTTGGAAGTCATACCTACTTGAGAAATAAATGTATTAGGGCGCTGACTGAATCTGAAAATATCGTCTTAATGTCCTGCATTGTAAAAAGCCGTGTCATTGTAAAGAGTATTTGTTACAAAAAATCGGCAAAAATTATCCGTTTTTTTATTTTTAGTCATTTTAGTTAACATTGATTTGTTCACCTGTGAAATCTACTTTTGGACCATTTGCCTTAAAACCCCTGTCGATAGGATTCCCGTTTTAAGTTATTTTTATTCAACATCAATACAGAAAACCCCCCGATGACTCCTGGTTCAAAAGCTCTCCTGTTTTCAAAATGGTCGCCATTTTTGTCTCACGAAATTCACTTTTGGCCCATTTCCTAGGTTCACAAATAATTTCAGGTGTCCTGCATTGTTAAAAGCCATGTCATTGTAATACAGTAGTTGAATGAAATAATTTTTTTATAAAAAATCGGCAAAAAATTATTTCCTTTTTTCTGCCATTTTAGCAATCATTTATTTTTGAGCAACACCATGCGATTCCAGTACCCGCGGTACTATTCATTTAAAGGAGTGGTATCGATATGGTGAACTTATTGACACGGGTTTCTTTTAAACCAGTCATCAAAACATTCTGAAAATTTTACACATCGTCAATGTAATGGTCATCTTTTGGATGGTAATATGACCTGAAATATATTCTATATTGTTTTAGAAAACACATAAGACACTTCTTTTGTTCTTGGTATCAAATGTTCGGAATGAAACATCTATCCGAACCTCATTGGAACAAAACGACATAAACACAACATGTTCAGGTCTCTCAATAATGTAATTGTACAAAGGGAAGTTTGGTTGATTTTAAACAAGTATCTAGTTAATGATCATGAAATAAAAGGTTTATCTTAATTTTTATCTATTTCGTGTGGTTTTGGATACGTTTTCTGATATCAACCAAATTTCCTTTGTACATCTATAATATTAAGAGGTCTAAGAAAATGTTGTATATGTTATTTTGTTCCAACAAGGTTCGGAACGATATTTTATTTCATTCTCAAGAATTGGTAGGAATGAACAAAAAACAATTGCACTAAAAAACAAAAAAAAGGTTAACAAAAAAACAGTTATATAAAATATATACCCTCTGTATCAAAAGTTGGTATTAATCTATTAGATATCATCCAACCAGGAACCGTTTTCAATTTCTCATTTATATCATTTTCTAAACTATCAATGTTATCATCAGTCAATAAATATTTCTGTGATCTGCAAATAAGTCAAATTTTATTTTATCTGATGTTAAATATATGTCATTTATGAAAATAATGAATAAGAAGGAGCCCATAAAAGAGCCTTGTGGAATTCCATATTCAATATTAGAAACAGATTAGAAGCAGATATTTCATATCAGTTATAGTTCTTGGGTCAATTCGATTCCTCCGTGAAGTTTAAAAAGCAACCTTGAAAGGGGTCTCTTTTCCTATTATCTTTTTTTATTTAGGCCAATAAAATACTTTAAAATGGTCCTCACAATTACTCAAAATCTTTTGGACATATGAGTGTGATTTCCATTAAGATTTAAATGTTTAATTTCATATATGTAGCTAGATATACAAAAGATATAGATCTTGATAAAGAGAATAAAAATGCTGAATCTATAATTTGTAATACTTGCATCTATTTAGTAGTCAACTACTACTGTCCAATACATCAATATTTACTATTAGATTAACTTGTATAATACTTTGCCATTTTTGGGAAATTACATATTTTTAAGAGTCCAGCAAGTCGTCATAGACAAATGTAACTCCCTTCATTCTTTCCTTGTATACTTTATTAAACAGCTCATTCTGTGCTACAGTAAAATGTTCTTTCCATGCACCAACTTCCCCTGAAATAATATGAAATAACTATTTTTACAGAAAATACAGTATAATGTACACTCAATCAACTCCCTAACCCGAACACCTCTCATTGTGAACACTTTTATCTCGGTTCTAGATTTGTATTTGTTATTTCCCATTGACTCACATGTTTGTAAAACCTTTAGCCAGTATCGATGGCATTTGTGTCCATACCAAACAGGTTTTATTGTAAAACATTTGTATATACTATTTAAAATAGGAATGCTCAAATATGAAGTTTTAATATACAGTCATAGATATGGGGTGGGTGAAAACATGTTTAAAAACTATTGACTTTCCATCTTTTATTTATCAAAATGCAAGAAATGTAGTTCAACTTTATAAAATAAGTTGCCAAATATCAGATATATGCATGTAATATTCAGGGTGATATTGTGTATACATGTGATATTGTATTATATTAAAACCTTTTCTAAACATGAAATCTGCTCCTCTTCCATCTTTTGCATAGGCATCATATTCTTTATTGCGAGATTGTATGACATCAATCTTCGTTTCGTCGACCATTTTCTTGTAATCTTCTTCACTCCAACTAACACCTATGTACTCAGCTATCTTCTTTATGGTACCAAGTGTATCCTAAATGTACACATTTCATTAACCTTAGTTAAAATTGATTTGATTAGTTAATGTTCGCATGGATGATATAATGAAGTATGATATTTTGTTATTGAATTATTGTTCAATCCAGATTGAACAAAAGAGTTTATTTTCATGGTATAATTGCTTATTATCCTATTAAAAAAGTTCAATAATTGTTTTCAAGCTGGCTACTAAATTCAAAATGGCCACTGTATTTATAAGGAAGATGTAAATTTTCATAATTTAAATACTCGAGTCCACCTAAGTAAGGCGAAAATCAGTTTTGTTTAAAAAGGTTTTAATTTTCGTTTTAAGTCTTGAAAATAAAATAATAATATTCTACATCCTCGAAGAACTCTGACTATCGCTCATGGCTTAAAATGCACACTTTGAATCTCCTTATATTAAAAAAACACCATATATATTTACATTTTTTATTTCTTCATATGTGAGGAACATCATATCAACATTTTCTGCAAGTCTCTTGTATTCTTGTACATGCTTGAACCAATCATCCCATGCCGCTATAAATATAGGTTTGTCCAGTGTTAGTATGTTTTTTGGTAAGTATGTTGAAGATACAAAACAATTAGAAATTGTAAATAGTGAAGGAATCATTTATTCTATATATCTTATTGAAACTCTTATTTGCCAAAATACATATTTGAAATATATTGAATGCAACAAAATATGATTAAGGGAAGAAATACAAAATGTTAATTTAAAAGTTCTTCGAATACACTGAAAATATCTACGTTTACATGCTTTATTATGACCCTTTTGACCATGATTAAGTATGACCCTTTTGGCTTAGAAAATTTAAACATAATACACATCGTTATTTTCAGCCAAATACATTACAATGAATTCTGAGGCGGTACCTTCTCCTTTTAGCCAAGTTGGCAGGAAGCCTTCCCATGTGCCGTTATAGCAATAAAGAAGTCCCGTCGATTGATGTTTGAATAAACTATATGCCACATCCTTCGGGTGACGCACAAGGTTGATCACCTTACATTTGCTGGAAAATATTAACGTATGTAGGTTAAACCTAGATTAATTCAATGCTGAAATGACACCGAAGTATACGTGTGATATTTCCTCAACTGTCATCGAAATGGCGTCTTTACCGGTGTAAAAGGGTAGGCGGTCCTATGAAATTATATGGTCCTACTAAAATATCCCACTAGCGTCTCACTTAAACATGTGGTGTGCCATGAGAAATAAACATAATTTGCAAAATGTTCCCGAACTGATACGGCCTGATGACAACCAAGCTACTAGTCCTGATGCGATTCCCAGTGAGTATAGGGTATGGTATTGGCAGTCTAGATGAAGGTAATAATGAAAATAAGGAAATCCTCAAGGTTTAGAGAAAACATTACGAAAACAGAAATGGTACGATAAAGTTGTAAAGTTTTAAAATCCTTCTCATGAATGGGAGACCACTTATACTCATGTACATTAATGTTCTTACTTCCATACTCTCTTCGGAATTGAACTCGGCAATTGATGTGTCCTCATAATTCTGGGAGATGGTACAGAACTTGTAACATCATTTGTCACTAACTCAGGCATACATAACTCCTCCATACCCTTAGGGGCCTCTTGAAGGTCATGTGTCAGCCTGTATACAATATTCACGGTCCAATGCTGCCCTTTGTAAATACAGAGAATGAGTTAAGTTAGTCAGGGGTATAGATAAGATGTAAAAGCACGTGAGTCTAATGAGTGTTTATTCAATGGATCCAAACACAACTGCCTATAACTAACGATGACAATTGCATTTTGAAAACAAGTTGCCCATGTAGGCAATAGACTGGATGCTCACTTGTTAAATTATAACAACAATGTTATAGACCTCAGTCGTGAACTCTACCTTATTAACTAATGGTTAGCTGCATTTATTTGGAAGATTTCCAACTAATGTAAACTGTCGTTTCAAAGACAGGGCAGGTTACCTTGATCCGATTTATAAAACCAAAATATGTAAAATCTTCCCTTGATTGTTCTTACTTTTATTACCAACCAAATAATAAATTGTATCTTACCAGATCTAGGGTATGAAAAGAACCATATATCAGTATCTCTAACTTCAAAATCTTTCATGTCATCGTGAACTGTTTGTCGGATAAATTGTGGATAATAAAGTCCATCTATTTTGTGCACAGGGAATGGTTCGCCAAGATCATCTTTCATGATTGTAGGAGTTCCTTTCGTGACAGCTATATCATCAAATATACCGCCGACTGCATAGTTTACTTCTGCCATTATCACACTGTCTTTTGATTCAAGTGCCTTCCCTGATGATTCTAAATCATGTGAGTCTTTCTGACACGCATGCATGGCTCATTATACAGTTAAAAATGAAAATGATCTCCAAAGTTTAGTCACACTTTGACTTAAAGGGAATGCCAACTTTCATGGTTTGATTTACTCACTGACTACTTATAACTAGTAAGTATCATTTCATAACACTTATCATATGACATATCAGGTTTAAACTAACGTATAATTGAAGGTCAAAGTACCCATACCTAGACAGCTACGAACGTCGCCATTTTTAGTTATCAATGATTAGTCCCTGATCTCATTTCCAAAAGGGCTCTAGAAAAGGAGTTTGTTGTCCGGTACTTTCCCACATAAAATGATTGTATCGTTTGAAAGAACAGGCTTTCCTCATAAAGAAAACGCCTCTTATATTGATAGAAACAGGGGCAAAAGGCACCAAAGTGGGGTTAGACAAGGTGACATTCTGAAGTCTCATTTTCTTTTCATCACGATTCCAGGAAAATCACAAGATGGATTTACTTCAAATTTTCACACATGTTACATGGTAAGAAGTTCTAGAGCTGATTAACTTTACGGCGGCCATCTTGCATTCTGGCGGCCATCTTGGATTTTTTTAGATAAATCTTGTCATCACGATTCCAGAATAAACAACTTAACATATGTACTTCAAATTTTCACACATGTTTTATGGTTAAAGTCCTAGACCTCATTAGTTTTTTCAGTCGCCATCTTGCATTCTGGCGGCCATCTTGGAAGTTTTAAGATAAATCTTGTCATCACGATTTCAGGAAAACCAAACGGATTTACTTCAAATTTCCACACAAGTTACATGGTAAGAAAGTCTAGAGGTGATTAACTTTTCGGCGGCCATCTTGCATTCTGGTTGCCATCTTGGAAGTTTTTGGATAAATCTTGTCATCGTGATTCCAGGAAAACCACTTGACAATTTTACTTCAAATTTACACAGTTGTTATTTGGTATGAAGTCCTAGAGCTGATTAACTTTTCGATGGCCATCTTGCATTCTGGCGGCCAACTTGGAAGTATTTAGATACATCTAGTCATCGTGAATCCAGGAAAACCACTTGACAGTTTTACTTCAAATGTTCACACATATTACATGGTATGAAGTTCTAGAGCTGATTAATTTTTCGGTTGCCATTTTGCATTCTGATGGCCATCTCGGAAGTTTTTAGATAAATCTTGTCATCACGATTCAAGGAAAACCACCTAACAGTTTTATTTCAAATTTTGACACATGTTGCATGGTAAGAGGTAGAGCTGATTAACTTTCTGGTAGTCATCTTGCATTCTGGCGTCCATCTTGGAAGTTTCAAAATAAATCTTGTCATAGTGATTCCAGAAAAACCACTTTACAGATTTGCTTCAAATGTTAACACATGTTACATGGTAAAAAGTTCTACAGCTGATCAACTTTTCGGTGGCCATTCGGTCTGCATTCAAGCAGCCATCTTGAACGTTTTTTGATAAATCTTGTCATCACGATTCCAGGAGTCCACTGATTTTCTTGAAATTTTTACACATGTTACATAGTAGAACTGGTGAACTTTTCGATGGCAGCCTTGCTCTCCGGGTCATCAGGTCCACACTGCTGTGTTATAGGTACAATATTGTTCAACATGTGCCTTGTTTACTCTGTGTTTGTACTTTATACCACATAATAGATGCATTTTGTGTATGACATCCCAAGTGAAAAAAACAGCTTGCCATACCACTCTAATAAACCACTAATAGACTACTAATACTCAACTAGTAGAACATGATCTATTAGAGATTTGTTAGTGGTCATTTTCGTTAACAGATCACTTTTTGCCATTGACTTAACAGGTGGTTTATTAGTTGAAAAAATTACCATGCAAATGATATAAAAATTATTGACCAGTGATTTTTTGTTACATTGCCCCATAAAATGTATCCATAGCTTATATATGAATATACTAAAGAATAATAGGTAGTCAACAAGGCATTCAATGTTAATTTGTGTCAAGTTTTATATATTAATCGAATTAAATTTGAAATTTTGGAACAAGGTGCTTTTATATGAGCAGCCGATGTTAACTAGAAGTCAATGACTACTCCTAGAAGATTAATATTATTTACCCTTTCTATTGAATGATTATCTAATTTAACTTCAAAGTTGTCAATTTTGTTGATCAAAAATCATAAATATTGTTTTTCTACATTGAGTGTTAATCTATTAGATATCATCCAACCATGAACCGTTTCCAATTCCTCATTTATATCATTTTCTAAATTATCAATGTTATCATCAGTCAATAAATATTTCTGTGATCTGCTCCTCGAGATGGCTCCACGTATGGTAATCAAACACATTAGCATCGGGGCTGTTGGGTGTTGGGCCAAGCATCGAGATCAATCAAATTGACACCTCGTTTGCAAAGAAATGCCTATGTCTCTTTTGATCTATGGTATGAGGCAATGTCTTGTTGGAAAATAAAATCCTCATCACATATACGTTCAATGTCTTTAAACAGACCCCCTTTGAGTACTTATTGATAATAAACAACTCTAAAATTCATAAACAATAAGTTTAGTCACACAATATGCAAATATACAAGCATGTATTCACCTAACAAAATGATATTCTATGAATAAAAAAAAAATTAACATTATTCCGCAGATTTGCTATTTTCTCCCTGAAATCTGGATACCTAAATACCGACCCTGCCTCCCGAATAAGCATAATAAAACTTTAATATTGATTTCCTGACATAGTGTTATATACCAAATTGTTCAAAAATGAATTAACTTTTAAAATGATATATAAATCAATGTATCATATTGAGCATAACTATTTTTATTCTGATTTAAAGTTGGGTATTGGTTTTTTTGGTCCACCCTGTATATATATATTAATTTCCATAATACATTGCTTATTAGAAAAGTATTATTATTTCATTAGAATTTCTACATAAAAGAATATAAATTCAGATATATTTTTCAATTTTAAAGTGTGAAATGAAGTTATTATAACTATATACTAGTATATATTGCTTCATCTATTGTAATTTGCCTCGTCTATTTCAGATTCTGGCTAAGTCCCTGCCCCCGAAACATTTTTAATTCATTCTTTACTTGATACCGTTGACTTCATTCCTATGAGTTTTATCATGATCAAAATATGGCTACCACGAATGAAATCACTACACTACACCACACTAGCAACAAATCTCATTTTAGACAGATCACTACTGCTATCTTTCTGTCGACTTTATTCCTATGTGTTTTATCATGATCGAAATATGGCTACCTCTAATGAAATCACTACACTACACTACACTAGCAACAAATCTCATTTTAGACAGATCACTACTGCTATCTTTCTGTCGACTTAATTCCCATGTATTTTATCATGATCAAAATATGGCTAACTCGAATGAAACCACTACACTACACTACACTACACTACACTAGCAACAAATCTCATTTTAGACAGATCACTATTGCTATATTTCTGTCGACTTAATTCCTATGAGTTTTATCATGATCAAAATATGACTACCACGAATGAATATTAATTTAACACTCAACCTGCAAAATACAAAACACTATTATTTCATCATTTTTTTATTTTTTATTTCATACTATTGCAATTACTTCCAAATAGCACAATATCATACTTTAAGTTATCCAAATGGTAATTATATTTAAAAGTACTTCCATAACGAAAGGTAAACAGCTCGTTCTTACTATTGCCTGAATTAGGTTTCATAGGCTCTACAAAGCAAATGGCAACATCTTTTAAGGGCAACGAGGAGTTGAATATCGATCGGTGTCATATGCCACACAGAGGTCCTCGATCCTCTCATCCTCGAGTTTCTTATCCCAGAAGATAAGTTCATCAAAGATAGCCTCTCCATAATATCCAAAATTATTGTTCGGTCTTCCTAACACAATATTGTTCCATTGGGTGGTTTGTACATTCCTCGTGTCCGCTTAAATCGGAAAAAATCAATGGATCAATTCATTTTGCAATTCACATATGATATTGCTTCAAAAATAAGTTGAATGATTTTTTACTTTTTGGAATGTTTTGATGAGTTTTTCGCTGTCCTCCACGTTACAATATAAAAGAAACAAAAGTGAAGAATCACCACGACTTTTTATTCTAGTCTAGTCGGGAAAAATTACCCAAACGATTTGCAATCCAAAACAAAAATTATTTCATTTTCAGAAATTATTCCGTCAAAACTTTATTGACAATTTTGAGAATATTCAGGTAGAATAGAGTACTTTGGCAATAAACAAAGTTACTTGGAATAACTGTCTTAACTGGATATTTTAAGGCAATCATGTTAACATTCAATCATCCAATTAAAACTTTTGCGGTTGTAATAATTAAGAAAGTGTACTGATACTTCGGCAAACAGTGATTATCCAGCAATGATGCATATTTCTCTTTTTTATTTATTAAGAATCAACACCATGTATATCAGTGACACTCACACTGGGTGTGTCTATAATCCATGGATTACTGTATTTAACATGTCTAATCGATCAACTATGACATTAATATCTTACCCTGATCGCCAATGATTCATTTCAATCACTAAAGAGCTCGACTAGGGACTTGGTTTTCCATCCCCAAACTAAAGCGGTTTCGTAACTGTTTCACAAGTGGAGCATTCAAAAACTCTGTACTCTTAAGTCGATTGAAAAGATGAGGCCTACTAATCTACTTGAAAAAAATTATTTGTTTAGTTGAATATACGATAAATACATACACACTGTATCCGTTTCAACGTTCGTACAGTTTATCCATAGCGAGAGCCCTTCAACCTGCTTCCACGTTAGCACAATGTGCTGCCATACTCCCTTTTCCCCTGGATGGCTCACTTTCCAAATTTCATCCCTGGTGCTAAACCACGAACTTAAGTCTCCCGATAACCAACGTAGTGCTACGCCGAACGAATATCCGGTCTGTCCACCGCTGGAGAAATAATACATCTCATTGGCCACCTTTGGTCCGATATAAAGCCAAATAGAAAGTGTATAACCATTTGGACAAAGCTGTAAATCACCTGAAATCAAAATTTGGACTAGAGTAATGGGCGGGGCCAGTAACTAAAGATAGATTAGGCTTATTTAGTTAAGCAGCAAAAGGGGGAATTATACTAATCGAAACATCGTCTGCATTAAATTTTCTGTAAAAATTGGCGGTGTCTCAAACATGACTACGCTCATGAGAGCAAAATACAATGGAAACACGGTTCGGGTGCACATCTATAAAACTGTGTCGTAAACTGGTAAAGGAGTCTCTGAAACATCCTCAAGCGCATTGATATATATTATTCCAACCAAGAAAATGACCCCCTGTTGTGAATTTACATTTTACTTCACACAGTTACATACGTATTATAATTGGAGAAATAAAATATACCAAAGCATTCGTGTCGATGATTTCCAAGATCAACCCATTGATCAAGTCCATTTAAATATATTCCTTGGTCGACCTGTCCCACATCGAGAATAGCGTTGTTGTAAATTCTACCATCGAGACTCTCGCCCTCCACAATATCATCTCGTATCCAATCCATCGGCATGTAGTATATATAGTCTACAATTTTCACAAATATATATTGTCAAAATGTATTATATTGTTTGTCAAAAAGTTTGCTCAAAAAGTAACTGTTGATGTTCCCTACTACTTTATTACCGAGGGCCATTTATTACTCTTTATAATATTATGATAATATTTGATTGTAAGAACAAACGGCAACTGGTCATCTCTGTAACCCGTGTAGCTCAGCGGTAGCGCATGTACCTCTTACGCAATAGGTCCCGGATTCGATCCCCGGTTCAGGTAAGACTAAATTTGCTTGTTTGTGTGAAGTACATCAGGGTGTTTGACTGAGTGGTCCGCAACTCGTACAAAAGACTGTGGTGTGTACTTGTATGTCTATGTATAAGTGCACATAAAAGAACACAGGGCTCCTTCAAGGAGGGGTTTCTGGGTCTTCTTCAAAGTTAATTACGTAAATTACGACCGTATATATACGGGATATACCCTAGAGGTATTGCTCACCTTCATTGTTGGTAAACAAAATACAATACAACAATACAAAGTCAACACAACCTAAATCATCTCAACTACTGATCAACCCAATCATTGTAATTTATTCACATCATCACTGTTCCACAACTAGTTACTTTGACAGAACGTCAATGTTACAAGTGGTGACGAGTTTTTTTCTTTTCTCGATTTAAACCTACTTATAAGTCAAGTTGCAGATTCAGGTCCTGAACATGTTTGTCAGATGTCCGAAAAACAATATAACCATATCTCCATTTGTTTTGTAGAAATAACTTCTTGTCACCCCTACCCAAACTTTTTCCGTCTCGTGGCTATTTTTAGTCATTTTTCCATCTTAATATGCATATAATTTACAAACTTAAAAATGTGTATGCATCAAGATATTACACAATTATTTGAAGTATGTAATAAACAACTTGATAAGAGTAAATTGTATTTGAAGGTCTAGTTTTTGAGAAAAAGAAGTTTTCTGTCATCTCGGGTGGCGTTATTTATTTTAGAATATTTTTCATAAATCAATAAATATAGTGCCAAACATGTGATTCTATGTAATATTTTGATTATTTACAAGTAGAAAAATATGGCATCTATAATTAGAAGCAAAATAAACCATGAAAATGTGTCAATGCTGCAACTTTTGGCTCAAATGCTCTTATTTTCAACACGTGGAATTGTGTTTTCGATGTATTTATCAAATAGACGAATAGATCCTAAGATGCACTAAAAACAGATTTTCTCAGCTAATACTCAACCAATATCCAAATTTTTTATATATTATATCCTGGGGTATGTCCTATGAGGTTGTTTTTTTAAAAAATACATGTATTATCTCTTCAGTACCTTAGGTTTTGGGTTGTGAGTTGTCTCCGACCCCCCCCCCCCCCGTTTTTCGATATTTCATTTCGTCAAAGTTTCGACTAAATTACCTATCTATGGATCTAGGAAAGGTATTTACCCACGGTTTTTTGTCCTAAAAAGGTAGATACCGTATAAATCTATCCCGCTCACAATTAGTATCCTCTTCTGGCTAAAAAACATTATATGTTGTTTTTGACTGAAAAAAGTTAAAAAAACGCGAGACATTGCTTAGTTTTATCACCAGATGGCTTCTTAAATAGCATCGCATACGTTTTTTGCAGTGACATTTCATTCAAAATACAGCATAATATCAGTTCTCTGTCTTCTATAGAGACCTGAGATCTATAAAGATCTGAAGTTTTCAATTCAACCATTTTTCAATATGGCTGACTTGACTTTGATTTCCTCAATGCCCGTGTCTTCTGTCATCCTATCGTTGGCAATAGACATGTATAATGGCAAACCTATTGTTGGGTAAGTATTTCGACATCACAATTAAATGTAGATCACATCATTTTACAAAGTTTTCATTTTTGATTTACACCCAAATAACATCATATCTGTATGACTTGTGTCTTTCAAACTCATTTTGGACAGACGTTCAGAACCTTATTGATATGATCCACGGGTTGCTTTGGCAATCGTAACTCTGACATAAGATACTATTTGTGCCTCAGATTTTGTGGAAATAATAATGAATATTTGGTGATACGATGTATCACATTTGGTCTTTTAACTCTGTTTAGTTTCTGAGATAGGGCTCTATTTGCGTTATTTGTTGATCGCCCCTTGTACTAAACCCGGGGTACTAACCCATTCTCCACTTGGAAGATATGTTATAAGGTCCCCTTTACGTAAAAATAAAATTGAGGGATCTCACCTCTGATAGCACAAGATGCAGTGGTCCAGTGTACTAACCCATTCTCCACTTGAAGGACACGTTATAAGGTCCCCTTTACGTAAAATAATATTGAGCGATCTCACCTCTGATAGCACAAGATGCAGTGGTACAGTGTACTAACCCATTCTCCACTTGAAGGATACGTTATGAGGTCCCCTTCATGTAAATTAAATATTGAGTGATCTTACGTCTGATAGCACAAGATGCAGTGGTACCGTAATGCACTTCATTCTCTGACAGGACACGCAGTCCATGATCTACACCTTCTGTTTGATTTCTAATCAAGTAACCGTTACCAGGGATGTATTCGTTTATGGTCAAACCAGCTCATTATAACTTATTATAGAAAATACTTTGTTTTTTCCTTCCTAATTCAAAGTGGGAGAAAACACCAACTGAAGTTTAAAAAATTACCTTCAGAATTAATTTTCCCAAAGATGTTAAACATACAAAATACGACATCAGTTACCGTACATGTACCGTTACCTTACATTTACCTTACCTAATTATAAATCGTTGTACTGGAAACGATGGAACACATCTTTTTCTTAGACGTGTTCACAAAAGCATCTATTTACGCAGTATAAGTTGTGAAAAAAGGCTCTATAATTAATGAATGTTTACCTGGTTTTTCGAAATAGATTACTTCATCAGATGTTGGAGTCGGGGGAGATGTGCTGGGCCCATTTAATTCACAAACAGCATTGTATTTGTCGTCATCTATTTTCCTTAAATTGTACGATCTGCATTCCTTTGTCGCTGTACAGACTGCTGCGCATCGGCTGTTTGTAACCACTTTTAAAGATTTAAGTGGATTGTTTAGTTGTTCTGTGTAGATAACTTTTTCATACGTTGACTTCACCGGTTGTTGATTGGAAAGTTTAATTGAAATACGAACTTCTTCCATTTCAATCAATGAAATTAAACAGGCAAAAGTAACTATGCTTGGTTTCATCACCGTCGTCCTATTTTGTATTTCCCCCGAATTTTTATTGACCGGTTATCGTCCGTCTTCTTGGATTCTGGGTAGACATTAAAGCTTGGAAATGATACAGGCCTATATTTGATGAGAGAGTGGTTTCCAATGGAAATGTGCAAAGTAAGTATTCTCAATCGGCCCCACTTATTCGATAGAGTTTGCATGTTGTCATTCATAAGGCACATTAGGTATAACAATATTGAGATTGACACTGTTAATATCTTTTGTTGAAGTACATCTGTCTATTCGAGATCGATAAGTGAGATCAATTGCAGAACGTTGTTAGATTTTGTAAGGTATTTTCCCGGCCAAGAACTAAACTGAAGAAAGAAGCTCCAGCCAAAGTTCGATTAGACAATAGACATATTATATATACCCTTTTAAATCCTCAAACTCCTCCCTTGACTTTGTGTTTATGTCAATATTTTTAAATAGGCGACACAAACTTTGAAACTTTGCAAGTTTTTGCAAACACTGCAAACTTTAATGATGGTATCACAATAAAGTGATAACGTTTAAAGGGTTCCGATAAGCATCCCGTATAAAAACAATATGGCGGCTCCAGGCGAATCAACTGGATTAGTCCATTTTTAAGAAATAAGGGGAGTTCTGTAAAATCCAGTTTATAGAAATTGTTTTTGAGATAAAGTAATCCGTTTATAATGATTTTGAAAACGTTATCCATAGAGTGGTTGCGTTTAAAGAATACATGTACAACAGCCAATATAAATTATTGTATTAGAACTGCTTTGTTTCATTTGTAGGATATTTCATATGCCAAGCTGTGTGCTATTACGTTATGGGGAAATTTAGATGCCAATTTTCCTTATTATACACAAATAGAAGATCCTGAAACTTCACCCATAAATGTGGAATTGATTTGTCAAAATAAAAATCACCCTTTTATAAATGTGTGACGATCTATAATATACTTATGCTATATAACAGTTAGAGGTGTTGACACAACGACATCGAATCTGTGAACCCTTGAGTATTATTCCGGGATCGGGCCTTTTATACTAAACGGTGAGCAACACCAGAAACGAGCGTTCGATTTGCTAAACGATATGCGTCACCCTTTAAACTTGCTCACTTGTATATCTCCAATTGTATGTCAGAATATGGCGTCAGGAAGATGGTTAGCATAAATTGACAAAACCCCACCTCTTCAAAATGAATTTAAAGTTATCACCATCTATGGTTACGACCTCATTATTAATCAAAATAATCAAAATAAGTATTGATTCAGAATGGTAGGAAATCATCATCATAAGGATTCATTGGCTTTATATTAATTCATTTGTACACTTTCTAGCTAAAACAGAAAGGTGTGATGAGTATCAGAATGGGGGGGAAATTCTTTTTCAAATGATGTAATTAAAACAAAACCCCAGTTCATCGGATATTAAATGGATTAACCTCCATTCTTAAACCAGTCATCCAGAGGGCACAAAAGTTGGTTGCCATACAATGGTGACAATGTTAAAATCATATAAGGAGTAAACATTAAACGTTCTGAAGAGGTGTATTCCCACTACGTTTTCTCGAATTGAGTTTTCTCTCAAACATCCTTGAGTGCAAGTTGCAATATCTCAAATTATCTGTTTTTACAGTCACTTTTTAATAAATGTGTCATTGAAAAACTATGAATGCTCGTTACAAATGGAACCACAATCAGTATATAGAATACCAAAAAAACGAAGAAAGGGGACATTACGTCATGTAAATTATTGACAAAAGTTGTCATGACACGTCAATTAGTTGTGTCAGTAAGAGACACGCTATACAGACATGTTATAAGTCAAGAATCTAATTTCCAATAATTATGTTCTAATAAAATAAGTCACGACATCGTTTATAGCAATACACGTATTTAACCTCTTGTATATCCAGAAGGACAGTAAAGATGTAAGTGTCTAAAAACTGGCAAACAGTGAAAATTGCTCGGGTTTCAAACCAATTTTATAGGCTGGAATGTAAGAGATTAAAATGAGTAAACCCCAATCAACATGACGTGTTCTTCTATAAAATAATTGTTTATAAACACAAGCAATGTATAATCGTGATAAAACTTCGAAATCAAAATAATAAACAAAGAACGAAATAGAACAATGAGAGCGCTCCAATCGAATGAGTATATTGAATCCGCGTTACAATGAAAATTATTTTGTTTACCATATTCATGGTGTTATAGCATGACGGTTACAACAAGGCGATTTGCAAAATTTTGCGGTAACGATAACAAAACATGGCGGATGGGAAAGACAGCATGTCCTCTTTCTCGCCTGTAGGCAAGATTCACAGATACGATTTCCTTTGCAACTAGTTCCATTTGGTGACGTATATATGGATGGTTATAAAGACTGGGTCAAATCTGCCAGGTGGTTTACTAGAAGCGGAATATAAGCTGTAAACTTACCGACTGAGGTGTCCAAGTTCATATTTTTAGTATATGTGCCTCCGAGCCACTCAAACTATTAACAGTAAGTAAACTGTGTATAAACAAGCCATGAAATGACAAATCCAGAACAGGAACGTGGTCATATTGTAAATAATAAGGTTTCAAACGTAATGTCGTTAGACGACTACGTATGAATTCTATGGACGGTAACGTATTGTATTAGATGTACATTAGATATTTAGCGGACGGTTACGTGCATGTACATCTTTCAAGTTAAGGTTGCTAGTTCTGATAGCCTCTTTCCATGCAATTGTTATAATGGGTAAGAAATGGAATATTGAATTGCTTATATTTGTTTTCAGGACTCGCAAGAGACGCTCTTGTTTGAGCCTCTATAGGGCTAGGAAAAAATTGTGTCTTGCTTTATTTATGAAACTTATTTAAGTCACAAAGATAGCAATGAAGAGGCAAAGGAAGAATTAGCATCAAGTACTGATGAATATGACAAAATTAATAACAATGAATCTGGGATACATATTTGAACGAGCTTCGCGTAACTGTCAATCAATTTTTTGCGTAACTGCAAATTAAAAATACAATATTATGGCTTAAGTAGAACATATTAGGTAGTTTCCAATGCTCAATTGGCTTTTTATGATCGTATGAAGAATACATCTATATACCCCGAGGTCGTTGGGGAATGTAGACCATGCCCTAACGACAAAAATAAACAAATTACTAAATTTTGTGTAGTTTTGAATTTCAAACTCAACAGTTTTTCGCTTATTTCATGTTATCCCCGGGCATCAATTTGCAAAGAATACGTTCAAAATATACATTACTAAATGCATCACCGAATGCGATGCCTACAAAAATCGTTCATCCTTTCATTGATACAAAGTAGAAGAAAATGATGCACCAATCTTAGTTTTCTGTTCCATCGCGGCCATTTTATTGGATAAATCAGTGATCGTAGTCGTCTAATCTCGTTTTCAGAGGTGTCGTAATCGTCATGCTATAACACCGTGATATTGTACGTATGTATAATTTATTTACCTCGTTATACGTATAAAGAAAGTTACATTTATATTGTCTCCGCTTGTGTATTATATATACGTACGTACTGTGACATTTATAACAGCTCCTCATAATTACAACACACGATACCCAGTATTGACTTAAGAATGAAATTGTCATCTTGAACATCAAAAATACTGGTTATAATGTTAATCATCGGTACCCTTAAATAAAAACGGACATTTGAGTAAAAAATGTTTAACAGTTTCATTTTCATCAATAATAATAATCTAATTAATAATCTCATTAATAATCTCTAAGATCACACAAGTTTCACACACAGGTGTACCACCCTCACAACGCCTACTGTTTAAATCGTAAGTTCAAGTTAATAATTGTATATTACGTTTTGTGCAGTACGTATAATTGGGATTATTTCTTGCAATGATCAATCATTTGGCTTCAATTCCAAGAAGGAACTTGCCATCATATTTAAATTCTTGTAAATCAGTGCTGATAGCACAATCCTACGAGTATGAACATCCTTAACTCTATTGTAAATAGCCTCTCTTAATTTTGATTTACTAGGAAAAATATTGAAAAACATTTCCTTCACATAGTCAGTAGTGTTATACTTAAGAACGATTTTCCACATGCTTTTACAGATCATAGTTGTGTCCATCATCCTTATTAGGCGCTCTTAACATATGATTTTATATATAAACAATTCATGGGTAAACATAACAGCATGAACAAAAACATAAGTCGGTCACAATCGGTTTGCATTTTTGAATTGCCCGCTGCGCTAGTACATGGCATTGTGGGTAATGAGATTTTCCCAACAAAAATACAGCCTCAATCTTCGCTTAAACTGACATCCAGCCAAGCATCCTGACTGCCACAGAATCTGCTCTGGAATTGAACTTGGTCTAGTTATTTTACCTCTACATGTGTATGTATATTTTAATTGTTTTTAGTGTAATTTGTATACGTGTTACACTTAAATAAACTATTTTAAACTAAAACTGTAAATTACCTACTATTGTCAAATACATCATGATTTACTCATATACCAATTTGCATAATAACTTGTTTACCATTTTGGAAAATAGTAACATATTTTAAGAGTCTAGAAAGTCGTCGAAGACAAATGGGATTCCGTCCATTCTTTCCTTGTGGACTTTATTAAACATATCATGCTGTGCCACAGTAAAGTGTTGTTCAATGTGTTTGTAAAGTTATATATTCTTAAGAGTCTAACAAGTCATTATAGACAAATGGTATTCCCTTCATTCTTTCCTTGTAGACTTTATTAAAAAGCTCATTTTGTGCTACAGTAAAGTGTTGTAACATGTTTTGTTAAATAACATATTCTTAAGCATCTAACAAGTCATCATAGACAAATGGTACTCCCTTCATTCTTTCCTTGTTGACTTTATTAAAAAGCTCATTTTGTGCAACAGTAAAGTGTTGTTACATGTTTTGTTAAATAACATATTCTTAAGAGTCTAACAAGTCATCATAGACAAATGGTATTCCCTTCACACTTTCCTTGTAGACTTTATTAAAATGCTCATTTTGTGCTACAGTAAAGTGTTGTTACATGTTTTGTTAAATAACATATTCTTAAGCGACTAACAAGTCATCATAGACAAATGGTATTCCCTTCACACTTTCCTTGTAGACTTTATTAAAATGCTCATTTTGTGCTACAGTAAAGTGTTGTTACATGTTTTGTTAAATAACATATTCTTAAGCGTCTAACAAGTCATCATAGACAAATGGTATTCCCTTCATTCTTTCCTTGTAGACTTTAATAAAAAGCTCATTTTGTGCTACAGTAAAGTGTTGTTACATGTTTTGTTAAAAACCATATTCTTAAGCGTCTAACAAGTCATTATAGACAAATGGTATTCCCTTCACACTTTCCTTGTAGACTTTATTAAAAAGCTCAATTTGTGCTACAGTAAAGTGTTATTTCATGTTTTTGTAAAATAACATATTCTTAAGCGTCTAACAAGTCATAATAGACAAATGGTATTCCCTTCACACTTTCCTTGTAGACTTTAATTAAATGCTCATTTTGTGCTACAGTAAAGTGTTGTTACATGTTTTGTTAAATAACATATTCTTAAGCGTCTAACAAGTCATCATAGACAAATGATATTCCCTTCATTCTTTCCTTGAAGACTTTATTAAAAAGCTCATTTTGTGCTACAGTAAAGTGTTGTTACATGTTTTGTTAAATAACATATTCTTAAGCGTCTAACAAGTCATCATAGACAAATGGTATTCCCTTCATTCTTTCCTTGTAGACTTTATTAAAAAGCTCATTTTGTGCTACAGTAAAGTGTTGTTACATGTTTTGTTAAATAACATATTCTTAAGCGTCTAACAAGTCATCATAGACAAATGGTATTCCCTTCATTCTTTCCTTGTAGACTTTATAAAAAAGCTCATTTTGTGCTACAGTAAAGTGTTGTTCCATGTTTTGTTAAATAACATATTCTTAAGCGTCTAACAAGTCATCATAGACAAATGGTATTCCCTTCATTCTTTCCTTGTAGACTTTATAAAAAAGCTCATTTTGTGCTACAGTAAAGTGTTGTTACATGTTTTTGTTAAATAACATATTCTTAAGCGTCTAACAAGTCATCATAGACAAATGGTATTCCCTTCATTCTTTCCTTGTAGACTTTATTAAAATGCTCATTTTGTGCTACAGTAAAGTGTTGTTACATGTTTTGTTAAATAACATATTCTTAAGCGTCTAACAAGTCATCATAGACAAATGGTATTCCCTTCATTCTTTCCTTGTAGACTTTATTAAAAAGCTCATTTTGTGCTACAGTAAAGTGTTGTTACATGTTTTGTTAAATAACATATTCTTAAGCGTCTAACAAGTCATCATAGACAAATGGTATTCCCTTCATTCTTTCCTTGTAGACTTTATTAAAAAGCTCATTCTGTGCTACAGTAAATTGTTGCTACATGTTTTGTTAAATAACATATTCTTAAGCGTCTAACAAGTCATCATAGACAAATGGTATTCCCTTCATTCTTTCCTTGTAGACTTTATTAAAAAGCTCATTTTGTGCTACAGTAAAGTGTTGTTACATGTTTTGTTAAATAACATATTCTTAAGCGTCTAACAAGTCATCATAGACAAATGGTATTCCCTTCACACTTTCCTTGTAGACTTTATAAAAAAGCTCATTTTGTGCTACAGTAAAGTGTTGTTACATGTTTTGTTAAATAACATATTCTTAAGCGTCTAACAAGTCATCATAGACAAATTGTATTCCCTTCACACTTTCCTTGTAGACTTTATAAAAAAGCTCATTTTGTGCTACAGTAAAGTGTTGTTACATGTTTTGTTAAATAACATATTCTTAAGCGTCTAACAAGTCATCATAGACAAATGGTATTCCCTTCACACTTTCCTTGTAGACTTTATAAAAAAGCTCATTTTGTGCTACAGTAAAGTGTTGTTACATGTTTTGTTAAATAACATATTCTTAAGAGTCTAACAAGTCATCATAGACAAATGGTATTCCCTTCATTCTTTCCTTGTAGACTTTATTAAAAAGCTCATTTTGTGCTACAGTAAAGTGTTGTTACATGTTTTGTTAAATAACATATTCTTAGGCGTCTAACAAGTCATTATAGACAAATGGTATTCCTTTCATTCTTTCCTTGTAGACTTTATTAAAAAGCTCATTCTGTGCTACAGTAAAGTGTTCTTTCCATGCATCAACTTCCCCTGAAATAATAAGAAATAACATTACTATTTGACAGAAAATACAGTGAAATGTACACTCAATTATATACTCAAACACCTCCCTAACCTGAACACCTCTCACTGTGAACACTTTTTCTCGGTCCCTGATTTGTATTTGTTATCTCTGATTGCCTCATATATTGGAAAAACATTTAGCCAGTATCGGTGGCAATTTCATTCATACCAAACAAACCAAGTTTTACTGTAATACATTTTGAATATACTTTTAGAATAGGAATGCTCAACTATGAAGTTTTAATTAGACAGCCATGAATATAGGGTGGGTGAAAAAATGTTTAAAAACTATTTCATTTTCATCTTTTATTTATCAAAATGCAAGAAGTTCAAGTTCAACTTTATAAAAGAAGTGTCCAAATATCAGATATATACATGTGATATTCAGGGTGATATTGTATACACGTGATATTGTATTATATTAAAACCTTTTCTGAACATGAAATCTGCTCCTCTTCCATCCTTTGCATAGGCATCATATTCTTTATTGCGAGATTGTATGACATCAATCTTCGTTTCGTCGACCATTTTCTTGTAATCTTCTTCACTCCAACTTACACCTATATACTCTGCTATCTTCTTTATGGTACCAAGTGTATCCTAAATGTACATATTTCATTAACCTTAGTTAAAATTGATTTGATTGGTTGCTGTACGCATGAATGTTATAATGAAGAGTGACATTTTGTTATTAAATTCTTGTTCAATCCAGATTGATCAAATGAGTCCATTCTCATGATATAGTCGCTCATTATCCCACTGAAAAAAACTTCAGGAATTTTTTTCAAGGTGGCTACTGAATTCAAAATGGCCACCATTTTTATAAGGAAGATGTAATTTTTTATAATTTAAATACTCAAGTCCACCTAAATAAGGCGAAAAAAGGTTTCTATTTTCGTTTCAAGTCTTGGAAAGAAAATAATAGTATTCTCCTTCCTCGAAGAACTCTGACTATCGTTCATGGCTTAAAAATGCACTCTTTAAATCTCCTTATATTAAAAAAACACCATATATACTTACATTTTTTATTTCTTCATATGTAAGGAACAGCATATCAACATTTTCTGCAAGTTTCTTGTATTCTTGTACATGCTTGAACCAATCATTCAATGCCGCTATAAATATAGGTTTGTCCAGTGTTAATATGTATTGGGTAAGTATGTTGAAGATACAAAACAATTAGAAAATGTAAATTGTAAATGAATCATTTATTCTATATTTCTAATTGAAACTCTTATTTACCAAAATACATATTTGAAATATATTGAATGCAACAAAATATGATTAAGGGAAGAAATACAAAATGTTAATTTAAAAGTTCTTCAAAAACACTAAAAATATCTACGTTTACATGCTTTACTATGACTTTTGACCATGATTTAAAGTGCTGTATCTTCAACCCCATACATTACAATGAATTCTGAGTTGGTACCTTCTCCTCTTAGCCACATAGGCAGGAAGCCTTCCCATGTGCAGTTATAGCAATGAAGAAGTCCCGTCGATTGATGTTTGAATAAACTATATGCCACATCCTTCGGGTGACGCACAAGGTTGATCGCCTTACATTTGCTGGAAAGTATTAACGTTTGTAAGTTAAACCGACATCAATTCAATGCCAAAATGACACCGAAGTACAAGTGTGATATTCCCTCTACTGTCACCGAAACGGCGTCTATACCGGGTCCTAAGAGCACCAACTAGAATCGACTTTAATACGACAACAAATCATATTGGCAGTCTACATAAAGGTAATAATGAAAATAAGGAAATCCTCAGAGTTCAGAGGAAAAATTACAAAAAACAGAAATGGTACGCTAAAGTCGTAAAGTTTTGAAATCCTTCTCATGAATGGGAGACACACTTATACTCATGTACATTAATGTTCTTACTTGTACTTGTAACATCATTTGTCACTAACTCAGGCATACAGAACTCCTCCATACCCTTAGGGGCCTCTTGTAGGTCATGCGTCAGTCTGTATACAATATTCAAGGTCCAATGCTGCCCTTTGTAAATACAGAGAATGGGTTAAGTTAGTCAGGGGTATAGAGAAGATGAAAAATAACGTGAGTCAAATGAGTGTTTATTCGAGGGATCCATGGACTTCAAAACACAACTGCCTAACTACCGATGACAATAGATTTATACGCGATAGTTCAGAATGACAACAATTTTCTCACCTCCCGTGTTGAAGAGCTCAAATTCCGGGAACAGATTTTTTACATCCGGTTTTTCTCCCCATTGAAATATACAGGGTCCTCTTCACGTATATTTGCACAATCGATAAAAATATAGGTTCATATGACAATCTGCAAAGAGTTTTCACGAATATTTTTCGAAACTGACGATAATCATGAAATGTTCTACCGTGACGTCACTTAGTTTCCGGAAGCTGATATCCGTTACTCGATATGAAACAAGAAGCAAGTTCTCGTCTACGTAACATGGACTTGCTTTCATGTTTATATATGTTTGACTTATATCAATTGTGAGGGTTTAATTTGATATTAATGTGAACTTTATCGTCCCGACAATACGCAAAAATATGGTTTTAAGGTTGCGAGAATTTGGTTTAATCAACGGACCAATAAAAATTTGTCCCACTTGAAGCGATGCATTGCGGGAGATATTTATGTTAATGACCATGTTTTCGTCTATCGCGTATTGGTCTATTGCATTTTACTCTTGGCAATGAACTTGTTGCCCATATTGGCAATAGACTGAATGCTCCATTTGTTAAATTATGACAACAATGTTATAGACTTCAGTCGTGAACTCTACTTTATTCACATCATTCACATCGGCGTAAACTAATGACTAGCTGCATTTATTTGGTATATTTGCCAACTAAGTGTCCTTACAATTGCAATTGTTAACTGTCGTTTCAAAGACAAGGCAGGTTACCTTGATCCGATTTATAAAACCAAAATATGTAATATCTCCCCTTGATTGTTCTTATTTTTATTAACAGCCAAATAATAAATTGTATCTTACCAGACCTAGGGTATGAAAAGAACCATATATCAGTATCCCTGACTTCAAAAATCTGTCATGTCATTATGAACTGTTTGTCGGATAAATTTTGGCTAAGAAAATCCATCTATTCTGTGCACAGGGAATGGTTCGCCAAGATCATCTTTCATGATTCTAGGAGTTCTTTTCGTGACAGCTATATCATCAAATATACCGCCGACTGCAAAGTTTATGTCTGCCATTATCACACTGTCTTTTGATTCAAGTGCCTTCTCTGTTGATTTTTAACACGCATTTTTTCTGACACGCATGCATGGCTCATTATACAGTTAAAAATGAAAATGATCTCCAAATTTTAGTCACAGTTTGACTTAAAGGGAATGCCAACTTTCATGCTTTGATTTATACCCACTGACTACTTATAATGAAGTATCATTTCATAACACTTATATGACATATAAGGTTTGAACTAACGTGTAATTGAAGGTCAAAGTACCCATACCTAGACAGCTACGAACGCCGCCATTTTTAGTTATCAATGACGTCATCGGTTCCTTTGACATTGTTTCCGGAGAAGTGTGGCTATTCCGTCTTACTCGGACAGCAGAAATTTTCAATCTAAACATTTTGAAGCTCACATTAGATTTCAAGTCGAAAAAAACGGCGCTAGCCATGCACATGTTTCTTACCTAAATCAATTCTAAACACCACGAAAAACGTCCCCCCAAAGGCAAATAAAGGACCAAAGGTCCTGTGTTCACATAGTGTAGAACCTTCATATTTACAGAAAATTTGACTTTGACGTCAAAATCAGGAAACCGGGCGAACTTGGGAAATGGCAATGATTGATCAAATAGGCATTATGGATATGCATAAAATGAATGTGGATATGACTCAATCCGAATAGCAGTTTTAATTTGTGTGGCCAATGTTGACGGACGGACGGACCAACGGACGGACGGACGCCTGGTCGATCCCATAGGCTCACTAAGTGAGCTAAAAAGACGCAGCTGTCTCGACTTGCAGTAATGTTCACTTCACTTTTTAAATCGGCCGGTATTGACTTTGAACGCTTGGGGCTACAGGGTCTTCGCACTATTCGCTTGAAAAATATTTTGCCACCAAATTCAAAAATTTGAAAAGTTAAAGAAAACTTTCTAAATCTTACAAAATAAATTAAATTGCAATTAACGGTCCTTACAAAATATGTGATATAATAGAAGATGATCATTAGATAACAAAAGTAACAACCAGGGTTGTGCGTATAGTATTCTAAACAATCATGCGCTCATATATGACGATATTTCAAACAAGCCAAAAATCGAATTGACACAATATTTTGCAATGGTGTACTTGGCATCAAAAACGAAATCAGCAAGCCTTGAATTAGAAGTCCTTCAAATACAAAACACAACCTAAAACACAGCAAGCTGTTTACTCTACATTTACATGTATTTATACAATGTGTGTATCAATGAACGTAGTAGGCAAAAAGTAGCTGGATGGTTTTATTTGACGTATAGTTTATTCACAACGGAACGCATGTACGATATTTACTTTTTCGAGCACTTAAGCTGCTCGACTATATGAGGCCCATACCCATTTTATATAAAATATTGAGGAGCAAGCACCGTGAAACCAAAGTAAGTTTACCGTATTATTAAAGGTACCATTAGATTAAAATCATTTTCGATTTTTACGAACCATTCAAAATGTTAATTCATAGCTTTAATTCAAAATATTAATTTATAGCTGTAGATTTTTAAATCTTATGAAGTTGTCTCTTATTAATTTATATATATCATGTCTGGGAAAACGTCTATGGTCATTGGTGTTAACGTTACCATGTAATCTTGTACGCATTTATAAAAAAATAATTATTAAATAAAGTCTTGCCAGGGAATTTTTGAGAGCCCTACAATTATATACACTGTGTTCGAATTTTTCTTGGTTTTTCGATTTACAATTCATATTCGATCATTGCATTAAAGCAATGACTCACTATGATCAGACTGTCGCTAATCGATGATTGTATACCAATTTGCAAAATAAGATTTAAATATTAGGCTTCAAAATGTAAAATCAAGTTTTTCATAAGAGTCTTTAAAGTATGACTTTACTAAGTATATACAAAAATATAACCACATTACTGTTAATTCAATTGTAATACAAATGTTATCATAACTTTTCGAGTTGAGTCGGGTGTAGGCCGATTGTCGAAGGAACTTAACTGGAAGGAAGCAAGAGCAAAAGCAAGAAAAAGCATCATCGTTTTTAAATGTGATTGGAAATTTGAAAAAAGAATCACCTTAAAACAAAAAAGAAATAGCTGATAAAATGACACGCTTTTTGGCACCACTTTGTAAATTTAACGTACTATTGCACATTGAAAATAAGATACGGTTTGCAGCGACGAAATGAAACAGTTTTCCGTTGTGAACATAAAGGGAGCAATGTCCTTATGTTAATTCCCAAATGGGATATTTTAAGCGTTTAACAGCAGATTTGCACAGCGGGCTTCGTTATGAAGCATTTGACGGAAAAGCTTCACAGCAAGGGATTGTAGTGTTACACAGGCACGAAATCATTCGTCAAATTTTTAGTTAGTTCAAATTGAACAAATTTTTAGGTGATCTACAATTTGACGTGAGTTCGTATCTGATCCTCGGAATAGGATGTCTGACGTAGTAACTTGGTAACTTTCTTTACATCTAACTTAACCCAACCTTTGAGATCTAAAAAATCCTAAGTTGGCTAAGGCCCCCTTAACTATAGGGTCTAGGTAATTAGGGTCCGAGTTGACTAGAAGTCATGTAATATTCATCATGATAAACCATGACATCTCATTTCTTCTCAGCCCTGAGATCATGTTTCGGGTGAAACAGAAAGATGCTTTGAGTATCAGAATGTGCAATTTAACATCTAACTTGAATACATTAAGAGCATTTGTAGCGCATTGCAGTAAAGTAACCGAACGTGACGAGTACCTGGAATACATGGGCGAACAGTGGAGAAGATGTTTTGGAAGGGACTGTTCGTATTTCTAGTGGTTCTGCTACCGTCCCATTGTATCTTAGGACAGAAGATAGCTGCCTTTAATGTCCGGATATTTGGACAGAGCAAGGCACAAAACTTGGAAGTCATGGAGATACTTAAACGGGTTTGTAAACGTATTTATTTATATTTTAACGATTTACAATTCCACGATTTCATTTTTTTGCGCATGCGCGGTTCTATCAAACATGTGCTCGAGATTATTGTTCACGTGATAATATCCTGCTAATTGATTGGATAGCCTATTGACTAAAAGCATAATGCTGACTAATTATTAATGAGTGGCACAACATGACAAGTAATTTTGGGAACACCTCACTACTTTTGGCCTCCCCTTGTGAATTTTAATATTTCCGTCGATCATCAAAAACACAGTAAGGAGTAAAATAGCAATATTATTACAACAGCATGAGAAGCAAATCTAAAACACTAGGTGCACGACGTCTTCTTAACGTTTCAGATTGTTCGCAGATATGATGTAATCCTTATACAAGAGATTCGAGATTCTACAGAGACTGCTATACTTGATCTATTAGCCATGATCAACGAAGGGTATGTACGAAGTCTGAACTCTCTCCAAGTGATAATTTCCCGAATGTTGTAAATGATTTTCCGAATATATGCTTATCATACTTCTGAAAATGTACAAGATTTTCCATTGAGTACATGCTACGTTCCGTGCTATATTCTATTCTTTGATTTATTCGCCTTGCCTTTTCCTGCTTCCAGGGCATCTACGTATTACTCTATGGTACAGAGCGAAAGACTAGGTCGGACGAGTAGCAAGGAGCAATATGCCTATTTATACAGGTACGTATAGGCGGTTTCTTATTCTGATATGCATACCACCTTTACCGCAGGTCTTAAACAATAATACTAGTTATATTGTGCTATGTTAATTATTCAAAAAGCGAAAAACAATTATTCTGTGTTCTACGTTCCAGGAATGACCTATATGTGACCGATGAGTTCGTCTTTAATGACCTATCAGATATTTTTGAAAGAGAGCCGTATATTGTACGATTTGAAGCTCCCGGAAAGCGTAAGTGAAACATTTCCATTCGAAATATACCCCCCCCCCCCGCCCTAGAAAAAACTAATGTAATCGGTTGCTAAAGATTCTAAGTGTGTTTTGCAATATTGACGAATTCGCATTATGCAGCAATTTAGAAACACCTCCACTAATGGAGACGCTTGATTTCTAAAAAGATGGATGTTGTTTACCTACTTTAAACCTCACTCTATATCTTGGCAATGTTAAATCTGTAAATAGAGAGTTTTAGCTTATAATGTTTTTCACAACCTTAAGTACATAAATCAATATAGTAATGTGTATAGCGCGCATACAAAACACGCGCTACTTAGTCTACTTTAGATTCCCGATCAGCTTCAGTTTCGTGTTTAGAACAGGAGATTTGCAATTTCACGTTGGTGTCACTGGGAATCATTAAACTCTTGCTATTGAATACTATGGTGGCAATTTTGATTTCGATGCACACTATAATGCTTTCTGAAGAAAATGATGTATGTCGGACATGTTTTAGCTCAAAATATCTTACGAAACGAGCTTGTTTATAAATATCATAGAAAACCAGCTAAATACATGTAACTATCAATGGCATACTACACGCTGCAGTAGAGTCAAAACTAACACTCTAATCAATTGATTAATATTTAAGTGATAAAACTTCATGCATTTTTAAATGGGCGATTTATACGTATAGGTTGACGTGTCGATTTTATACATGTTGGTCCCTTATACTGTCACTATAATACGGTCGGGTACCTCATGTAGAACACCTCTATAAATAAACGGCTAGCAATCTGTAAAAGAATCAATTTCAAATTGATCTTTTAAACAGCGTTGTCTAAGATATTATATAAACATGATCTCATTTTAGATGTAACTGATTTTACACTGGTAGGACTTCACACTAAGCCTACAGACGCCGTAGCTGAGCTTGACGGCCTCGTTCCTGTCATTGCTCAAATAAAGGATCGATTTTCAGAAAATCCTACTGAAAACATCATGATCCTCGGAGATCTAAACGCTGATTGTAGCTATGTGACCAACACTGAGAAAGCTGCTCTTGCTTTACGTAAAACTCCAGAATATCATTGGTTGATAAACGATGACGATGACACTACAATAAGCTTAACAACATCATGCGCATACGATAGGTGAGCAAATTATTCTCCATATGGATATAACAGATCCATCGCAATCGAAGATGGTCGAGTTAAATTCCGATTCTTCCTGGTGAAGGTTTTAGTTCAGTTAGGGTTTGTTTTAGGGCTATCATCGGCCATCATCGGCAATCTCCGGCCATCTTCGATTTTAGTTTCCATAGGTCTCCATTGGGAAGTGTGTCTACATAAGTCGGATATTCAATTACTACAAAATGTAAACAATTCGTTTTTCGATGTGTCAAAATTGATGATTTGTCAAAATCATACAAAGGTTGAACACGTGATCCATTGAAGACTTCCTTTGTATATCTAGCTGATATAACCTTGACTGTAACACAACATGTAAAGCTCTACTAAAGTAATGTAACGACGCTCACTCTGCGTGGTAAGCGCGAAAGGTAGTGGTAGCGTTAAAGGGTTATGAGTGAGTGAAAGAATCGTCACATTATTACTGGGTCCGTGTTATGATTGTATATGCTCTCAAGGGTTTTACAGACATGATTGATTGAATGGCAAAATGGCTGAATATGTCGCACTGCGACATAAAACATACACCTAACTGACAAAACAGATGATTTAGTTTAAATATAAATGATAACATGATTATGGGTTTATTTACACTATGATTATAAAGTGAGTATAGTAATTATGACAATTACACACATAGTGTGGAAATATATATATATGAATAAAAGTTCTGATATTGTGACACATGGATGATATATGGTGCAGCGTTACTCAATGGCAACAGGTACCCATATTCAAGGATTACGCACAAAGGTGGATCGTTATGCAATTAAGATCCCTGATATGTGGTTACGATAATATACATAGTATTTCCTATCAAGTACAATACATACTCTAGTAAGATTACATAATTACCAAGAAGCTGATACTGCAATTACACATTATTGAGCTCATATTCATAAATCCTACATTAACTACACATATAACATACAATACTTTCATCTGGGAGAGTGTGTGACACAACTGGTGACCAAATAAACATACATAGCAATATGTATTACCATGACTTTGCAACAACCTTTGACAATGAGAACAACAACAACTGGCACCTTGGAGTGTACGACATGACGCAAAGAACCTAATTACAACCACTGACAAAATGTAAGACCGACTAGAAATATCAACGTAACATTACGTATTCACATGCTTGGGTGAAACATACCAAAAAATGACTATAACAATAACTTGTACAACATTTGATTCAACATACCAATTAGTGATAACAATGTTTACATGACTGCTCATTATGTAACATGCTAGGAAAATTAATGTCATATAACATGTGGGTGCAATCACATGACATGGATATACATGTCACGCAACAAGTGGGCGCCTGCTATGAAACATGCCGACGCGTGCTACATGACATATGGGTGCGATTACACATCATGTGGGTACATGCTATGTAACAAGTGGGTGCATGTTATGTAGTAAGTGATCAATCATGAACATGAGTGAAACTGTATACCCAAGTTGGTAGTAGTACATCACCAACTTATAATATTCCATGACACAACATAAGGGTGGGTGCAACAACTTGTATTCCCTTTGGTAATATTGGGTGCAACAAATTGTATCTCCCTAGGGTGGCTTTGGGGAAAGCCATACATGCATACAGTATATAAATTATAGTACGACCTTAACGCAACAATACAATAAAACCGACACTCCAACCATCGATAAACAATAGAACAGTTCAAGTTCAAAACTAGTATCAGGCTAGACCATAAACCAGGGTTCCAACAGGGTTTAACTCATTACAATCATCTATCTGATACTAAGTGTTGCCCAACAGTAAGACTTGAACTCCATAAGCCGACTACATACAAGCGAGACATTACTTAACATACAGCTGCACAGGGTAGTTTGCAGTGTACCAAAACATGATCAATTTGGGTATTGATCATCAACAATGAAGAAAACTGACATGATCAAATTGGGTATTGATAAACAACAATGCAAACCAAATCTAGGTCAAATAATTCCAATGTGCTTTTGCATTAACAAGTCAAATCCAAATCCAAATGTAATACTTGCCAATTTGTCACACTCGATACATAGAGTGCTTACAGCTTGAAATGAGGTGTAGGGTGTCCATCCACATGAGGTATTTGCATCAGCATATGAGTGGTTGGTTGTTGGTGGTATGTAGTTCGCCATTTGACAGACGTGCTGACAATTGCAAGTCATGCGGGAGGGGTGAACCTCAAACTTCAAGCCTGATTTGGGGGTCAGACTTCGTGCAGATCCTGTTGTAATCACCTCATGTGGACGGACGACTTACTGGTGTAAATCGTGAGACAGTTTAGACACCTCGACGGTCAACAATAGCGACATTTTGAGTGAAGATAGCGGAGCAAATCACGAATGATTTACTCGAAAAACATAAGATGGCTACCTGTCTTCTGCGCACGCGCAGCGCCCTACATAAATTACGAACTTATGTAAATCCACAAAAACGGCCATAACTTCACCAATACGGGACCGATTGCAAAGTTTAAACTACCTATAGAGAGCTTAATTTACGTATTAGGTGCATATCCTACTTAATTAACGATAAAACATAGTAAACAGGGTGAAATTTAGACCAGAAAACTACGACAGTAACCTTGACCTTTTTACGTCAAAAGTACGAACGGAACTAAGAATAGTTCGAGAATTACGCCAAAAGTACGAACGGGAGCAACAATATCCACAAATTACTAGAATAGGACACTTTAGTGGATAATAACGATCTAAACATGTATGTGAATATATAAACAACATTAAGTGAAACCCAACAGTGGTGAGACATCGAACTGACATTACTGAATATCAGCAAACAAATAAGTAAATCTGTTGGGTTATCACACTACTCCCCCTTTTGAAAAGTGTTCGTCCTCGAACATGAGGCTGAATCGATAAAGGAGTTCAAACTGATATATATATAAATAGGCTAAATTCAACTTTACAATACATTAATACTAAATTGTCCATCAGCAAAGGTGCTGGTTGATTATCACTAAAGTTGGGGACTCTGCTGTGTCCGCTGCTCCATCTGACATCGTTAGAGTTGGGGACTTCGCTGTGTCCGGGACAATCAATTCCTTCATCAAACTCAGCATCATAAGTTTATCACATGTGACGGACACATAGTAAGATTGTCTTGATTCAGCTACTGCAGCACACTGAATAGATATACGCATAGAGTAAAGTCTCAGTCCATTGATAGAAACATGAAGGCTCACCACAAACCCACATGACTACTGGAATAAGAACATTCTTACAACATGGGTGTACATCATTACAAGTCATGAAGCCTCGCAAATAACATAGTCCATCTTCTAGAAGACTTCATGTGCTACAGGGTTATCTCTTTTTTCCAGGTCATCTAGGGTTATGACTCAACCATAAAACATGAAATCATGAAAACAGATAAGTTGGTTAGGGGCAACAAACCAACAAACTGTGATCATAACGGTGGTCACATATATGCCAGAATATGAGACCATAAGAGTCGTAACCCTACAACCTAATCCAGCTTATCAGGTTGTCCATTTAAATATCACACTTCATCTCACCTAATCACTCAAGCCCAACTCTATTTTTGGTGGTAACATACATACAGTTGGCGTCTTTTTACTTTTTATACTCAATCTGATGACCTGAGACCCTGGCCATTGCTGGAGTAGACTAGTTATGTCGCCAAAAGGCATATCGGACACAACCAGTACTACAAACACCGGATCCATTGGCTCAAGCAACATGTTGCAAAAAGTTAGCTGCTTACTTTTTACAAATTTCTTCTAGGCTAACTGGAACCATTTTTAGAGACATTATGAGTTGCCTGTCGAGCATGACAACACAAACTTCTCTACTACTAGATATAGTAACAATGACGGCTCAGAACTCAAACCGTGAACTGAACCTGTCAAGTGGTGAGATGCAATGAGGTGAATAACAACTGTGTGAGGAACCTCTTCAGCTGGTTTGCAGAAGAAGTTACCTGTAAATACAGCTTACTCCACTAGGTAGGAACACTGGTCTGTGGCCCACCGTTGGAGTTGTCACTCTAGGTCAGTACGTACGGTATGACCAAGACATCACAACTAACCACATGTCCAGCAAAAGAACACACCAAGAGCACAGAGAAGGCATTGTCACGATAAGGAAATTGGTATTTTTTCCTTAAAACACATTTACGGGTCACACACATCCCAGTTGAACTAAGTCGCAAAAGTTATCAATATGACAACCTTAAGAGTGGTTTGAGTAACGTAACTGTCAGCTTTATTCCTGACATAATAAATGAGTGTCCCAATGGATTTTTGAGTTGATGCACTGAGGAACACATTTTTGAACAATTTCTTGGAAACTGTTTTGTAACACTTATATTGCCATATACATAGTTTCTGCCATTTTGGGTCACAGCATTGAAGGAGAGCCAATCACAACTGATTATATCCCACCGCTGCCACCAAAATGTAACGACCCTCACTCTGCGTGGTAAGCGCGAAAGGTAGTGGTAGCGTTAAAGGGTTATGAGTGAGTGAAAGAATCGTCACATTATTACTGGGTCCGTGTTATGATTGTATATGCTCTCAAGGGTTTTACAGACATGATTGGTTGAATGGCAAAATGGCTGAATATGTCGCACTGCGACATAAAACATACACCTAACTGACAAAACAGATGATTTAGTTTAAATATAAATGATAACATGATTATGGGTTTATTTACACTATGATTATAAAGTGAGTATAGTAATTATGACAATTACACACATAGTGTGGAAATATATATATATATGAATAAAAGTTCTGATATTGTGACACATGGATGATATATGGTGCAGCGTTACTCAATGGCAACAGGTACCCATATTCAAGGATTACGCACAAAGGTGGATCGTTATGCAATTAAGATCCCTGATATGTGGTTACGATAATATACATAGTATTTCCTATCAAGTACAATACATACTCTAGTAAGATTACATAATTACCAAGAAGCTGATACTGCAATTACACATTATTGAGCTCATATTCATAAATCCTACATTAACTACACATATAACATACAATACTTTCATCTGGGAGAGTGTGTGACACAACTGGTGACCAAATAAACATACATAGCAATATGTATTACCATGACTTTGCAACAACCTTTGACAATGAGAACAACAACAACTGGCACCTTGGAGTGTACGACATGACGCAAAGAACCTAATTACAACCACTGACAAAATGTAAGACCGACTAGAAATATCAACGTAACATTACGTATTCACATGCTTGGGTGAAACATACCAAAAAATGACTATAACAATAACTTGTACAACATTTGATTCAACATACCAATTAGTGATAACAATGTTTACATGACTGCTCATTATGTAACATGCTAGGAAAATTAATGTCATATAACATGTGGGTGCAATCACATGACATGGATATACATGTCACGCAACAAGTGGGCGCCTGCTATGAAACATGCCGACGCGTGCTACATGACATATGGGTGCGATTACACATCATGTGGGTACATGCTATGTAACAAGTGGGTGCATGTTATGTAGTAAGTGATCAATCATGAACATGAGTGAAACTGTATACCCAAGTTGGTAGTAGTACATCACCAACTTATAATATTCCATGACACAACATAAGGGTGGTGCAACAACTTGTATTCCCTTTGGTAATATTGGGTGCAACAAATTGTATCTCCCTAGGGTGGCTTTGGGGAAAGCCATACATGCATACAGTATATAAATTATAGTACGACCTTAACGCAACAATACAATAAAACCGACACTCCAACCATCGATAAACAATAGAACAGTTCAAGTTCAAAACTAGTATCAGGCTAGACCATAAACCAGGGTTCCAACAGGGTTTAACTCATTACAATCATCTATCTGATACTAAGTGTTGCCCAACAGTAAGACTTGAACTCCATAAGCCGACTACATACAAGCGAGACATTACTTAACATACAGCTGCACAGGGTAGTTTGCAGTGTACCAAAACATGATCAATTTGGGTATTGATCATCAACAATGAAGAAAACTGACATGATCAAATTGGGTATTGATAAACAACAATGCAAACCAAATCTAGGTCAAATTATTCCAATGTGCTTTTGCATTAACAAGTCAAATCCAAATCCAAATGTAATACTTGCCAATTTGTCACACTCGATACATAGAGTGCTTACAGCTTGAAATGAGGTGTAGGGTGTCCATCCACATGAGGTATTTGCATCAGCATATGAGTGGTTGGTTGTTGGTGGTATGTAGTTCGCCATTTGACAGACGTGCTGACAATTGCAAGTCATGCGGGAGGGGTGAACCTCAAACTTCAAGCCTGATTTGGGGGTCAGACTTCGTGCAGATCCTGTTGTAATCACCTCATGTGGACGGACGACTTACTGGTGTAAATCGTGAGACAGTTTAGACACCTCGACGGTCAACAATAGCGACATTTTGAGTGAAGATAGCGGAGCAAATCACGAATGATTTACTCGAAAAACATAAGATGGCTACCTGTCTTCTGCGCACGCGCAGCGCCCTACATAAATTACGAACTTATGTAAATCCACAAAAACGGCCATAACTTCACCAATACGGGACCGATTGCAAAGTTTAAACTACCTATAGAGAGCTTAATTTACGTATTAGGTGCATATCCTACTTAATTAACGATAAAACATAGTAAACAGGGTGAAATTTAGACCAGAAAACTACGACAGTAACCTTGACCTTTTTACGTCAAAAGTACGAACGGAACTAAGAATAGTTCGAGAATTACGCCAAAAGTACGAACGGGAGCAACAATATCCACAAATTACTAGAATAGGACACTTTAGTGGATAATAACGATCTAAACATGTATGTGAATATATAAACAACATTAAGTGAAACCCAACAGTGGTGAGACATCGAACTGACATTACTGAATATAAGCAAACAAATAAGTAAATCTGTTGGGTTATCACAGTAACATTAAACCTATAAAATTAACAATATTCTTTGTGGTTCTCGTTGCTATTAAAATGATTGTGTTTTATGTTAAGGTTCATATTAACCAGCCCTGGGCTTTTTGATTATGGGAGGTCGACTTCGATATTCCACTTTGACCAGGAATACGGTCTGACCAATGAATTCGTAAGTTGGTGGGTGGTCAACTTCTGAATATAATGAGGTATGGCACAGAAGTTAATGAGGTTCCGGTTAATAAAAGTTGAAAAGGACAAGTCATAATTGTCTCTTACAACATTTTTGATGTTAGATATATTTTTGCGAACTTTTCGCAGGATGAACTTCAAAGCATTCTTAATATACAAACCACTAACCCGGTATAAATAATCATTAAATCGTAACAGCTTGTCAAATATGATGACCAGCTTCTGAAAAGGGACCATATTTATGTCTTTTTATTAATTTGAATGCAAAAATATTGAGGATTAAAAAAGTGATCGGGAAAAAATAGACTGTCCCGAAAGCTAAGTCATCCCACATACATGAATTACTCTAATTTGGAGCAGTGTCAAATCGAGGATATTTGGCCCCAAAAGATTCCCTCGCAAAAATGTTAAAGCAACTAGTAATACTTCTGAGTTTTCGACAAAAACATGGATTTGATTCAGAAGCGTTTTTACGTTTTTTTTTTCATTTCTGGCTTTCGCAGCCATTTCGCTACATCTTTATTTCTTCACTTATGTTTATTTACCCACCGGAAATAATTACACATATGATTACAAACATACATACATATGAATACTTAATAATTTTATACTAATACAAATAATAAAGTTCAAGATATAACTATCAATTAAGGATTCTCAAGCTTATTAGTAATATAAATGTAGATAAGTAAAATATGTTTTTTGAATACGAATAGTTAAATATAGATTCCATCATCCTCTGTCTGCAGTGATTAAACATTCACAACAACTTCCTTCCATTATAAGAATCAAGAGAAAATCTAGAATCTTACGTTCAAATGATTGCGTTTATATCTTTTTCTCAATTAGGCCTTGGAAGTCAGTGATCACTACCCTATTGAGATTGAGTTCACACAAAATTTGACCCCAAAATTGACCCCAACTTTGACTCAAACCAAAACTAAACCAGAAGGCTACATGATTGGCTCGTTCAATATTCAAATATTCGGCGATACAAAGGCATCTAAAGCAGATGTTATGGAGGTTTTATCAAAGGTGAGTGAGTGAATTAATCTAGTATATCACTGACATCTTTCTCATAGTCTCATTGGCTTACATATATATGATCATGTGATGAAAAATGAGCTTAATAACAGGCTGTTACACAATATTCTATTAAATCCATCGACGTTTCTAACTCAACAATAAAAAACCAAAACATGAATCAAGAAATAATATCTTCATTTGGCAATACTTTCATAGAAGTATTCAGGTACCAAGTGTGTTTGTTTGTTCATTTTTGCATTTTGAGAACCTTTACGAAATTAATGGCAATTTGTAATGTCTAATGCAAAACTTTGATTAAGACTCGCATTGTAATATATTTCATTTAGATAATCCAGAGGTACGATATCATATTCATCCAGGAGATACGAGATGTATCCGGTGATGCCATACAAAAGTTACTGCGTTTGACAAACGAAGAAGGGTGAGGCATTAAAAACAGTATAATAATCATATGGGCCTCGTCATAGGAAAATGGGTCTTATCACAAAAAAATCAAGATATTGAAAAAATCTGTGATAAGACCCCTTTTCCCGTGGCCTGGCTCATATTATGTATTAGAACGAATGTATCCTACATTTTTTAAGTTGATAAGAGGGAAAGAAACGGAGGTATATTAAAATTTGTCAATCTAAGATTTAAGGATTTAAGCCCTGGATTCAGTACATTGTGGACTGAATGATTCCTCAAAGGTGAAGTTTCGAACTTTGCACGAGGTGTGGTGCATCTCACTCTTTCTGAATCTGATGTTATCTTTCATTTATCATGGTTTATATATTCAGATATTCTTTCAATTTGACCCAGTTCATCAATAAACAAAAATTATTCCCCCATCTTGAATTGCAAATTCTCCATTTTGATATTTATCCGTCTGCTTTTTGAAAATACAAGAGGTGTTGGACTGAGTAGAACAACCAGTTCCGATCGTAGTACATGCAGCTCGTCTTAAGTACCATTGTCACTCGTTCTGATTGAAGAACGTGACGATCACAAGAAAAGGTTTAGCATGCTCTAAGTTCTGTATGACCTAATCGTTCGAGCACGTTCATGAAATTTTCACGTAAAACATTTTCTCAAACCGTGTAGCCTGACCTATTTATAATATCATTTTTCATTTCTGTTGTCAGGCCTAGACAATATGGCGTGGTCGTCAGTGAGCGACTTGGAAGATCGAACAGCAAAGAGCAATATGCTTACATGTATAGGTAGGTAGTGTGCATAACAGTATGTGTTAATGTCAAGTGTTTGACCTCATTCCCAAACCATCCAGCCATACTCCCAGTCCTCAGTATGTTTTTAAAATATTTGTCTGATCGGGTCGAAAATAATTTTAGGACATCATCGGACGGTTTGAAATAATTTGTATTCTGAGTTACAGATTGCTTAAATTGTATCTATTTTATCATAAATCACGAATACCAGATAATGACCTTTAACTTATGAAGACGTACTAGATTTTGGTACTTTTAACTATGATTCCAATTTGCTTCAGTGACTTTCGTAAATAATCCATTAAATAGCCTAACAAAGCTTGTGAACATAAGAATTCAATTGTTTTTTTAATGCAGCAGTTCGGAAATGTATAAAAAATGTTTTTTTTATCAATTCTTCAATTATAAAGCCAAACGTGCAAGTATGAAAGGAATTGTATGTCAAGAATAGCCATGTCTGTTTATCGTCTCAAAAAGGATATTAATTAACCTGAACTCTTGACTTTAGGTTATACACAACATCGGTGACATATGCTTACGTGTTTGACGACACTGAAGATGTATTTGAGAGGGAGCCATATATCGTGGAATTCTCTTCTCAATCAGCAGGTTTGTTAAGATCTTTAAATGTCTTTATGTGCGACACTGTTCAATGTAGTAATGGTTTGGTTTAAAAATGTGTATTTTAAAGGTTCGAAAGGAAAGGTTTTTAAATCCCTTATTTTGATTTTCGGCAAGACCAAGTTTTTTTGTTGCTAAATGCATGCATAGTATCTTCTAGAATGAAGTTCTTTAAAAAATAGTTTTTAATTGATAAATAAATGATTAATTTCTATGTGAACTTGAAAATTCTAGCTGTTCCTAAGTTTGTGCTAGCTGGTATACACGTGAAACCATCAGATGCTCTTGCTGAACTAGACGCCTTGGCCCAGGTCCACACGGACATTACAAACCGCCTCAACACAGATGAGGTTGTCTTCATGGGTGACTTTAACGCTGATTGTTCTTACCTGAATGCTGGTGAGAGAGATGCGTTAGTTCTAAAGTCCAATGACTACTACTGGCCGATTGGGGCTGATGTTGATACAACTGTGTCCAACTCAAACTGTGCATATGACAGGTATATCATGAGCACAATTAAGATCGAGTGGGGGAGTTAATCAGTGAACGGTGTTATTCTTACGTTTACGAGCAGATTCTCATTTTTTTCACAGAAAAGACGGGCCCGACGACCCCGTTGACCTACGACCAACAGCGTTTGAGGAAAATGTGTAAAAGACCGAAGAAAATTCATATATTAAGTTTCGTATTATTCTTTAAAAAGATGACTATGTGATTTTACGCCATTTTGAAATATATTTTTTTATCGAGGCTAAAATTGTATACAATACTGACATTGGTCTTAAGCTTCTAAAAGCAAAGAAATTAACATCAAGTATTATTTGAAGGAAAAAACAGATATAACAGACGAGGCTGTTACGTTTTTCATCGTGATTTACAATTGTTAAACACATTTCTACCACGACCTTATTAAACTATTTTAGCCATTTAGCTGCTATTTGTTTTAGTTTATTTTCTTTTTTCCACTAAGTTTGCCTGTATATTAATTTTAATGTACAAGACAGACAGCCGACCACCGATCGTGTGTACCCGATTGTAGAAAGTGACTTGTCGGTTGTCGACTTTGAGTCTTTTAATGTATGTCCGTTCTTTTCTGGTTTAGCTTGGCCTGTTTATGGGCAAATTTGACAGCGTTATCACCTTTTTCTTCAGGTTTATCTTCGTAAGCAGCAGTGAAATGAGAATTGATTTAAAGACGTGCTCGGCTAAGCCCTTTCTCTTTGACAAAGAGTATAGCCTTTCAAGCGAACTAGTAAGTAAAATGGCCTCTATTGACAAGGTGATTTTCACAAACTTATGAGTAACTGAACAGCTAAAGTTTCGCCTGGCATATGTAATAAGTTCAGCTGAGAGGGGAATTCGAGAGGGTTTTCACAAATGTACGCATAGGATTTTGAGTAGCTGCCTCTTTAAGGTAGCAAACATGTACTTTTTGCGACATGACTCCCTCTGCGATGGCTTGTTAAAATCTGGTAACTTTTAATACAATGCTTAAAGGATAATTCTTGATTGCGAAACGTTTAAAGTGGAATATCGACCAATGGTTTACAAGCATAACATGCTATAGCTTTTAAAATTGAATCAGTATTTTTTATCTCAATTAGGCCTTGAAGGTCAGTGATCACTACCCGATTGAGATCGAGTTCAAACAAAACTTGACCCCAAAATTGACCCCAACGTTGACTAAAACCGAGACGAATCCAAAAGGCTACATGATTGGCTCGTTCAATATTCGAATATTCGGCGATACAAAGGCATCTAAAGCAGACGTTATGGAGGTTTTATCAAAGGTTAGTGATTAAATGAATTTAATAATATCTGGTAATTTTCTCATAGTCTCATTGGCGAGTGTAGGATCATGTCATGGAAAATATAAGTTTAATCGCATGCTGTAGTATATACCATTAAATACATGGACAAGTTCAACAACTTAACAATAAAACATTTAAAATTATGAATCAAAAATTAATATATCTTTATTTGTTAAAACAGTTAGCGTATATTAATGGAATTGCATTCAAAGTACATGTATGTTCGTTTACAAGTTCATTTTTTTCATTTTGAGAAAACTGTGTACATCATTGTGGCAATTCTTAATATCTCATTCAAAACAAAAAATAAAACTTTAAATATTCGCATTTCATATCTATTCCATTCAGATAATCCAGAGATATGACATCATATTCATCCAGGAGATACGAGATGCAACCGGCGATGCAATCGAGAAGTTACTGAGTTTAACAAACTCAGAAGGGTGAGACACAAAGTTCAACGTACAAAACACATAATTATTCAAAATATGATTGCATTTCAAAATTAAGTTCATGGAAAGATCGATGATTGAGCATTGATTTTTATTGATTGGATGATAAGTAGCAAATATCCAAACTAAAGGCATGAAAAGTGGACCAAAAATGCTCATATTTATATTTTTGGGAACTGGATGAATCTCATGGGGCATGGTATGATGTTCCGTCCTACATTCTGAAATAAATTCCAGACAAAATATGAAATATATGAAGTATCACAAGACAATAAGTAGGATGATGAAAAACTGATTCAGCATCAAGAAAAATGGTGATTTGAGTAAATGGTTTTCATTAACACCCCAGTCACATTTCCCACGGCCGCCGTGCGGTCTATCATTTCTACGCTCGCCGCAGAATTTCTGCGCTCTCATACTTTTGCAGTCACATTTCCCACGGCAGCCGCACGGTGAATTTTATATTTCTGTTTGATAAATAATACTTTTATTCATTTCATTTACATCGGGACAATTTAAAAATGTTATCCATAGTGCTAGGATGTAGTATCAAATGAAAAGTGATCGTGAAACATTGATAAATAATGATTCAATCTTGTTGAGCCAGTTGATTTCTACGGGGACCTCAGAAATGAACAAATATTATAACTCCGAGTTATAATTTCTACGGCGACACCGCGGCCTGTAAAAAACTGGATACGCCGTACGGAGGCCGCAAGGCGAGCGTAGTTTTCCTACGCTCGCCGCAGAAATTCACTGATTTAATTGATCTGCGGTCGACGCACGGCCTCCGTACGACAAATGTGACTGGGGTGTTAGTCCTTTGAATGTCGCTTGAGATGAGGCCTGTAGTATTTCACGTTCAAACACAGAGCTTGAACAATTTGTTACCTTCATTTCTTAATTTATATTGCCAGGCCCGAACAGTATGCTTTGGTCGTCAGTGAGCGTCTAGGGAGATCAAACAGCAAAGAACATTATGCGTATATGTATAGGTAGGTACTGTACATTAAACTATGAGTCAAATGCGAGATAAAGGATGTAGCTTATATAGTGTATAACAAATAGTGGGAGAGCGTTATGTTTTTTTTAAAAAAGTCATATCTTCCGCCGTATGCCAAATTAATAAATAATCGTATGAACTATTGACATCAGGTTATCCACAACAAAGGTGACATATGCCTACGTGTTTGACGACACTGAAGATATATTTGAGAGGGAGCCATATATCGTGGAATTCTCTGCCGAAAACGCAGGTTTGTCCAGTGTGAAAGTTTGCTTTTAAAATGTGTTACTGTTAAAGTGACAATTTAGTAGAAAGGTTTTTCAAATTCCTTATTTGATTTTCAGCTAGTTCAACTTTTAATTCGGTGTTTTACTTTCACCAGTTCCTTAAAATGGTATTTTCAATCTACCATAAGTAATTCCTATGTGTGAGCATCAAAATTCAAAACCACATTGATATAATGTTCCAGCCGTTTCTAAGTTTGTGTTAGCTGGTATACACGTAAAACCATCAGATGCTCTTGCTGAACTGAACGCCCTGGCTCAAGTCAAAGCAGACATTACAAACCGCCTTAACACAGATGAGGTTGTCTTCATGGGCGACTTTAACGCTGATTGTAGCTACTTGAACGCTGGTGAGAGAGATGCGTTAGTTCTAAAGTCCAGTGATTACTACTGGCCGATTGGGGCTGATGTTGATACAACTGTGTCCAAATCAAACTGTGCATATGACAGGTATATCATGAGCACAATTAAGATCAAATGGGAGAGTTAATAGGTGTAGGAGGTTTACGAAAAGATTCTCATTTTGTTTACGGAAAAGACTGGCCCGACGACCTCATTGACCTGCGACCAACAGCGTTTGAGGAAAATGTGTAAAAGACCGAAGAAAATTCATGTATTACGTTTCGTATTATTTTTTTAAAAGATTTTTTTTATCGAGGCTAAAATTGTTTTCAATACTATACTAGTTAAGTGAGATATACTTAGTGTTGTTTTACCCTATCGAAATTTGTCTTCTAAAAAACAAAGAAATTAACATCAAGTATTATTTGAAAGACAAAACAGATGACATAACAGACAAGGCTGTTACGTTTTTCATATATTGATTTACAATTAAACACATTTCTATTACGACCTTATTAAACTATTTTAGCCATTTAGTTGCTATTTCTTTTAGTTTTTTTCTTTCTTCCACTTAGTCTGCATATATATTCATATTGATGTAAAAGACAAACAGCCGACCACCGATCGTGTGTTGTTGAGAGTGACTTGTTGGTGGTCGGCTTTGAGTCTTTAAATGTAAGTCCGTTCTTTTCTGGCGCTGCTTGACCTGTTTTTGAGCAAATTTGACAGCGTTATCACCTTTTTCTTCAGGTTTATCTTCGTAAGCAGCAGTGAAATGAGAATTAATTTAAAGCCTGGCTCAGCTAAGCCCTTTCTCTTTGACCAGGAGTATAGCCTCTCAAGCGAACTGGTAAGTAAAGTGACCTCTATTGACAAGGTGATTTTCGCAAACTTATGAGTAACTGAACAGCTAAAGTTTCGCCTGGCATATGGAATAAGTTCAGCTGAGAGGGGAATTCGAGGGTGTTTTCACAAATGTACGCATAGGATTTTGAGTAGCTGCCTCTTTAAGGTAGCAAACATGTACTTTTTGCGACATGACTCCCTTTGCGATGGCTTGTTAAAATCTGGTAACTTTTAATACAATGCTTAAAGGATAATTCTTGATTGCGAAACGTTTAAAGGGGAATATCGACCAATGGTTTACAAGCATATCATGCTATAGCTTTTAAAATTGAATCAGTATTTTTTATCTCAATTAGGCCTTGAAGGTCAGTGATCACTACCCGATTGAGATCGAGTTCACACAAAACTTGGCCCCAAACTTGGCCCCAACTTTGACTCAAACCGAGACTAAACCAGAAGGCTACATGATTGGCTCGTTCAATATTCAAATATTCGGTGATACAAAGGCATCTAAAGCAGATGTTATGGAGGTTTTATCAAAGGTGAGTGAGTAAATTAATTTAATATATCACTGACATTTTTCCCATAGTCTCATTGGCTAGTGTAGGATCATATGATGGAAAAGATAAGTTTAATAGCATGCTGTAGTATATACCATTAAATACATGGACAAGTTCCAAAACTTAACAATAAAACATTTAAAATTATGAATCAAAATCTTTATTTGTTAAAACAGTTAGCGTATATTAATGGAATTGCATTCAAAGTACATGTGTGTTCGTTTACAAGTTTATTTTTTCATTTTGAGAAAATCGTGTACATCATTGTGCCAATTCTTAATATCTCATTCAAAACAAAAAAAACTTTAAATATTCGCATTTCATATATATTTTATTCAGATAATCCAGAGATATGATATCATATTCATCCAGGAGATACGAGATGCAACCGGCGATGCAATCGAGAAGTTACTGAGTTTAACAAACTCAGAAGGGTGAGGCACAAAGAACAACGTACAAAACACATTGTTATTCAGAATATGATTGCATTTCATAATTAAGTTAATGAGAAGATCAATGATTGAGCATTGATTTTCATTGATTAGATGATAAGTAGCAAATATCCAAACTAAAGGCATGAAGAGTGGACCAAAAATGCTCATATTTATATTTTTGGGAACTGGATGAATCTCATGGGGCATGGTATGATGTTCCGTTCTACATCCTGAAATAGATTCCAGACAAAATATGAAATATAAGAAGTATCACAAGACAATAAGTAGAATGATGAAAAACTGATTCTGCATCAAGAAAAATGGTGATTTGAGTAAATGGTTTTCATTAAGTCCTGTGAATGTCGCTTGAGATGAGGCCTGTAGTATTTCACGTTCAAATGCAGAGCTTGAACAATTTGTTCATTTCTTAATTTATATTGCCAGGCCCGAACAATATGCTGTGGTCGTCAGTGAGCGTCTAGGGAGATCAAACAGCAAAGAACAATATGCTTATATGTATAGGTAGGTACCTGTACATTAAACTATGAGTCAAATGCGAGATAAAGGATGTAGCATAGTGTATAACACATAGTGGGAGAGTGTTATGTTTTTTTTTTTAAAGTCATATCTTCCGTCGTATCCCAAATAAATAAATAACCTTATGAACTATTGACATTAGGTTATCCACAACAAAGGTGACATATGCCTACGTGTTTGACGACACTGAAGATATATTTGAGAGGGAGCCATATATCGTGGAATTCTCTGCCGAAAACGCAGGTTTGTCCAGTGTGAAAGTTTGCTTTTAAAATGTGTTACTGTTAAAGTGACAATTTAGTAGAAAGGTTTTTCAAATTCCTGATTTGATTTTCAACTTTTAATTCGGTGTAAGTAATTCCTATAAGTGAGCATCAAAATTCAAAACCACATCGATATAATGTAATGTTCCAGCCGTTCCTCAGTTTGTGCTAGCTGGTATACACGTGAAACCATCAGATGCTCTTGCTGAACTGAACGCCCTGGCTCAAGTCAAAACAGACATTATAAACCGCCTTAACACAGATGAGGTTGTTTTCATGGGTGACTTTAACGCTGATTGTTCCTACTTGAACGCTGGTGAGAGGGATGCGTTAGTTTTAAAGTCCAGTGACTACTACTGGCCGATTGGGGCTGATGTTGATACAACTGTGTCCAACTCAAACTGCGCATATGATAGGTATATCATGAGTAAAACTATATATCCTTAAAATCATTGAAAGTGCAAAATAAAGGTATTGTAAAAGTAAGACCGAAAGGGGGAGGTACCCCTTAGGGTCATAAATTAACTAGTAGGTTCTCTTCGTATTAACGAAAAGGCCCACCGTAGCCTCAAAACGGTGTTTGAGAAATTGTGTTATAATTGTGATTTTGCATATATTCATCTTGGTGTAAAAGACCTACACCTAACCACCGACCATGTGTACCCAACTGCAGAGATTGACTAGTCGGTGGTCAGTGGTCGGTCCCGTTCTCGTCTGGCGTAGCATGGTTTGCCTATTATCTATTGTTAAATTTGACAGCGTGATCCCATATTATTTCAGGTTCATCTTCGTAAACAGCAGTGAAATGAGAACTTATTTAAAGGCGGGCTCAGCTAAGCCCTTTCTCTTTGACAAAGAGTATAGCCTTTCACGCGAACTGGTAAGTAAAGTGACCTCTATTGACAAGGTGATTTTTGCAAACTTATGGGGAACCGAACAGCTAAAGTTTCGCCTGGCATATGGAATAAGTTAAGCTGAGAGGGAAATTCGAGGGGGGTTATTCATCAGATTGTTAAAAAAATATTGCTTTTAAAACTGAATCATATCTAAAAACGCATATGGTAGAACGAACCAAATTGGGCAACTCATAAAATGTAATTTAGACGGATATCTTGTCAAGCTACAAGCCTCTGTAACCCCCCCCCCCCTCTACTGAGTAATGCACTCAAAAATGAATCATATCTAGAAACAACCATGCACACAAATGGTAGAATGATTATATCAATTGTGCAACTCATAAAATGTAATTTATACGGATATCTTGTCAAGCTACAAGCCTCTGTGATTGGGCGCCGTAACCACAAGGTTGCGAGTTCGAGACGCGGTGTGCTCCGTGCGTTTATTCATCTATACTACTTGACTAAACACCTCCTCACACAGTAATGGAGGTCACAAGGGCTTGAATTGTAGCTTGACTAAGACGGATATTTTTCTTTAATTCAAACATGAAATATTCATGCTTTTCTTTTCCTTTTCAGGCTTTAGCTATCAGCGATCACTATCCAATAGAGATGGAAATGTATCGGGAAGGCCAGGTCGTTGACCCCGTGCGTAGGAACGAAAACTTTGAAGACATGATAATTTCTAAACTTTTGAAATTATTGTTCTGAAATAGTATTGTTTCTGTATCCTACAAAGTAACTGAATAAAGCTGAAATAATAGATGTTACCCTTGTCAATCTTCATTTTGCTTGGGCTAGACGGCCATTCACTTCGATGTTGAACGCTTGCAATAGTCAGTTAATTTCATGATTTATCAAAAAGTTATGGTTCAATTTGTCTAAAACTCGAATGCCATACTTTGTGATGACCCTGTCAATGTACCTGTTGTGATTAATCATGAATTTTTTGTTTCTCAAACCAAAAAACAAGTTTTTTAAGAATCTTAGCATTGCATCGATCAATGTAGATTTGGCCCAAGTTTTTTTTAAAGTCATGGAAAATGATTTAAAGGCCCACTATACTTAATTTAGAAGAAAAAATCAAAAATCATTGAAACATGTTACTCACACACTCGCTCAAATATGACACAAAGTTTGATTTGCTTTAATATTGAACCAAGAAACTCACATAGAAAATTAGCATTTGAAGTTCAGAGATCATTAGACACGCATACACATGTTAAACAAACTGCATGTTTTAAATTACTGTTGATTTAAAAGATGGCGACAATCCTATAAAAACTCTGCCATCTTTCAATGGCATTAATAAAAACTTGATATAGAAAGCTTGACAGATCGAAAATATTTTTTGATAATTTATTGTAAGCTTTGATGTGGTCCGTTTGAGCTGTTGTTGGTGTCAAATGAAAGATAAGAATCTTATCAATACATTGGATATACTATAAAATTCAAATGTAATTCTTTATTTTGCTCAAAAACGTTGAAAATAAGCGAAGTGGGCCTTTAAATGATATAACTGTATAAATCAAAGTTAATATTGTGGAAAGCTTTTCATTGAATTCAAATATGCTATTAAAAAGAATGAAAAGTTAGTCGTTAGAGGTAAAAAGTCAAAATCTCTTATAATCTCATGAAAAACGAGAATAAGGGAGACTTTAAAATATATGGAAACTTTTCTATGTCTATGTCAATAATCTGCAAAAGGCTAATAAGCTCATATAAAGCAGATCTAATAGATATACAATTGGGATTTCATTCGTCGGGAACTTTTGTCTTCTGCTGTATAGAGTCACGCTACATCAATGGACTTTCTAGACAATTGTTAATCCCAGGGATTGTTCACACAAAACAATATACCAAACGTTTTGCTGAAAGATCGATTTAACAAAACGCAATATGCTATTTAAGGATTAAACCGTTGTAACAAACTAATTTTTTCTTTTATTTTGAAAACATTTGAAACAGCCTGTCTCGAAACATATTGTGGTTTTTATACAAGGGCCGATCAAACAGTTTCTTACCGTTGGCTCTAGATTTTATAATAAGAGAAGTTGGATGCTCAAACGTTTATATAGAGACAGGGTAATAAGTTTGCTTTAAACAGTTTGACTTTCATATGAATTGCTCCATTGGAAGTGCAGTGACACAGAGTCGATACACATTTTCAATGATTACGTTAGGTGGAGCAGAGTTTTTCATAAAAGAAATGTACTAAGCAGTTTTTTATGCTAATATTCATTCTCCTTCAAAATATTCAACCCCAGTTGCAATGCACCTGTCCACCCAATCCAAAAACACATGTTTAAGGCCTTCATATGAGAGGTTGTAAACGATGTCGGTAAATTTCCAGAACCACAACTCAGCAAATATTTTATATATAACGCTGCTCCACCTAACTTAGTCATTGAAAATATGTATTGACTCTGTGTCACTATCAATAAACCAATTTATATGAGACTCGTACAGTTTCAAGCTAACTCACTATCCTGTCTCATGTTAAAGTTTGAGCATCCAACTCTTCTTATTATAAAATCTAGAGCCTGCGGTAAGAAACTTTTTGATTGGCCTTTGTATGCATTGATTATCCAGACATGTTATATTCGATGCAGCACGGAAGCAATATACCCTTCGACTGGACCTCTCTTTCAGTTTAATTTAGTTCTTTGATAATACCTTGTGCATTTTCCAGTTACCCAAACCCGACCGTAGTTCCCTAAGGTCAATGAACTGTTGTCCGTTATGATGACTTACGCTTTACGGAAGATAAAAACATAACTTATTTGTATGAGAATTTTTCACAATATCGTCAAACTATTTTTTACGCTTCTTCAACTATGGTTTACGTCTTCAACATGAACGATAAACCGTTATCACGCATCTTATTCATGGACATTTTAGATGATGAAAACACCGTTTTAGATTAAAGTTTATTTCAAGTTTTTATAGTTTCTAACTTTCCGTAAGCTTGTTAGCTTACAAGTTAGCTTGTAAGCTTGTTAATATTATAAAATATTTGCAATGTGTGAAAATAATTTAAGCCCAAGACTCAGTTGTTTCCTAAACTTTGCATTCCCGCTCGGCCAAGATTTGAAAACAACACCTTCATGGTATGATTCAGCAAACAATACACTGAGTTAAGGCCTTAAGTCCTTAATTGATAACATACATTGCTCTGAACTATATATGTCGTGACGTTGTTATATTTAAACATATACCACCGATCATTGAACTTCGATTCTCGATTCATTATAGCATGTCTAAAAGTACTTGTCTATTTGGCACGTTCCTTTAAAATAACATCACATAAATCACACATGCTATTAGATTTTTAAAGCATAAATTTACGTGACTCTTTGTTTCTGGTGTTCTATATTGAATGTGATTTCATTAGTAACCAGTAATTGTAGTTTTTCAAAGTCACGTTAAAAAACGTGACTTTGGAAAACTTGTATTTCAAGGGATTTTTAGACAAATCTCAATTCGACAAAACGTACTGCATAGACATGATAGACAGCCACTTAAGAACTGTTATATAAGTAACCATACGACAACACAACTTTACCACTGTACAACTATATAACATTATCTCCATTCTCTCGAAACCAACAGAAGCTCCCTCTCAATGATTGTCGTGAATTATTGTTTTGAAGAACTGTCACTATGACAACTGACAACTTGCACTATGACGAGTTTGATTTTAACTACATTATTTGCAAATGAAGCTTCCCCATTCAGATACTCATCCCAGTCATTTTTCTGCTTTCAACTAGAAAGAAATTAATTAATGTGCAAAATGTCACCACCTGTCACTTGTTACAAACGCTGACCGTCGAACTCAACCCCTGAACGCCGGACACTTTCCACAAAAAGTTGGAGATTATAATAATTTGTCACCACTTCCGATGGTAACAATATTTACCTGACTGCTTTATCTTAACATTAACAAATCGTTGCAGACGTATAGTCCACACCCCTTGTATTGTATTGTATTGTATTGCATTACATTGCATTACATTGTATTGTATTGTATTGTATTGTATTGTATTACATTGTATTGTATTGCATTGCATTGCATTGTATTGTATTGCATTGCATAGTATTGTATTGTATTGTATTGTATTGCATTACATTGTATTGTATTGCATTGTATTGTATTGTATTACATTGTATTGTATTGTATTGTATTGCATTGCATTGTATTGTATTGTATTGCATTGCATTGCATTGTATTGTATTGCATTACATTGTATTGTATTGTATTGCATTGTATTGTATTGCATTACATTGTATTGTATTGCATTGTATTGTATTACATTGTATTGTATTGCATTGCATTGCATTGTATTGTATTACATTGCATAGTATTGTATTGTATTGTATTGTATTACATTGTATTGTATTGCATTGTATTGCATTGTATTGTATTGCATTGCATAGTATTGTATTGCATAGTATTGTATTGTATTGTATTACATTGTATTGTATTGCATTGTATTGTATTGTATTACATTGTATTGTATTGCATTGCATTGCATTGTATTGCATTGCATAGTATTGTATTGTATTGTATTGTATTGCATTACATTGTATTGTATTGCATTGTATTGTATTACATTGTATTGTATTGTATTGCATTGCATTGCATTGCATTGTATTGTATTGCATTACATTGTATTGTATTGCATTGTATTGTATTGTATTGTATTACATTGTATTGTATTGCATTGCATTGCATTGTATTGTATTGTATTGTATTGTATTGCATTGTATTGTATTGTATCCTTTATCACAATATTATTTCCATGTGAGTACCTTGTGAAACATCGCGTTATAGTATAGGAGCTTGAGTTTGTGGAATGGTGACTAAATTAAGGATTGAGTAGTATGTGGCATTAACTCATTCCGTGTATAAAAAGTTTTGTTTTATTTTGAAGGGATGAAGTGTTGTCCAGTTATACTGACCATTGTTCTAACGCCATACATCAAGGCAATATAGGGGAAGTGGTCAATTCATAGTTTCAACTTTGAAAGTAATATCAGAGACTAACATAAAAGGGATTGGAAGCCTTCCATTGATCCATTTTATGTTAGTCTCGGGTAATATCATTATTAAATTCTTGTCGTGTTCGTGTCGTGTATGTAAAACATAAACACAAAGTCCAAGAAGTTGGGGGGTTTAAAATGGCATATAGCACTGGTGGATTCAGGGGGACCCATTCCCCCATTCCCCCACTCCCCTTGGAAGGCCCAGAAAATTGTTATAGCCCAATAAATAGGCATTCTGGATTTCTGGTCATACGTTGGCCCTTTAGACCAAATTATCAAAAAGGGCCTAAATTTTCAAAATTTGGCCCCAATATTTGGTTTGAAGGGCCAACATTTTTTCTAACTTGCAATGTGCCCCCCCCCCCTTGCTAGCTTCTGGATCCGCCAGTGCATAATATATTGACTCGAAATTTGTCTAAACCGTATTTTTACTGTTTAATTGTTGGGCAGGCAAAAATACCTTTACAAAATCCAACAGCATTCTGCCGAAGATTCCATAGATCGATCTCGAATACACAGATACAAGTTAACAAAACATATTAACAGTCATAATATGTGGCTGTCAATCTCGATATGTCAGTTGTTATACTAATGAAAAACAACATGTGATCTCTTTTGAATAAGTGGGATAGATTCATGCGTCAAAGATGAGACTGCGTTTCCACTGGAAACTATGCCACTCTCTCAAATATAGGCCTTTACTATTTCCAAGCTCAAATCGTCTGCCCAGATTTCAAGAAGACGCACTGGTTAATAAACATTCAGGGGAAAATATAAATAAAGGACGATGGTGATGAAGCTAAGCATAGTTATTTTTGCCTGTTTAGTTCCATTGATTAAAATGGAAGAAGTTCGTATTTCAATTAAACTTTCCAACCAACAACCGGTGAAAATAACTTATGTAAAAGAAACATACAAAGAACAACTAGAAAATCCACTTAGATCTTTAAAAGTGATGACCAACAGCCGATGCGCTGCAGCCTGTACATCGACGAAGGAATGCAGGTCGTATAATTTTAGGAAAATAGATGACGACAAATACAATGCTGTTTGTGAATTAAACGGGCCTAGCACATCTCCCCCGACTCCTACAACTGATGAAGTAATATATTTCTTAAAAGCAGGTAAACATTCATTAATTATAGAGAAGCATTTTACAACTTATACATGTACCGCATGAATAATGCTTTTGTGAACACGTCCAAGAAATAGACATGCTCCATTATGCAAAGTAAAAAGATTAAGGCATTAACAAAATGTTGGGTGATGATGAATAAGCATTTGAGGATCATGCGTCTAAGCTAACTGTTAATTTTCTTTGCTTACTATTGTCATTAGGGGTAACCGAGTTCAAGCGAGAAAATGTCACGCCGTAAGCACAGGGTACGCACCAAATTAAACGTGAGAGTTGAACACGCGGGGTAGGGTACAACACAAGGACGATGAAATGTTTTAACGCGGGGTAACGGTAAGGAACAACACAAGGAAATGTGAATTTGCGTTACGCCGTATCTCAAGTAAATTGACCGATGCGTACCGTATACTACATTCTGAGTTCTTGTAGGTTTAACTATGGTCGGAATTCTTTTTCAAGTTCATTATCTAAGATGCTATTATAGACATTTATATTATAAAAAGATCTAGAAACTAAACCAGATCTTTCTGAAACGATGAAAACACCAGTTTGCTCAAATAAGCACGTATGTTATCGCAAACAATATCAGACGGTTATATCTGATATTGTGACAATTTACTGACAATGAAGACATGCATATCTTCTAGATCCATTCATTATCTCAAAGACAATCATATACAGTAATAATAAAGTCAAACAAACTCGGAGATATTTATTAGCAATCAACCCATTAGCACACTTTTCATGATGTTGACCTCATTTTCACAAAAATGCAATCATTTTTACATTGTTTAATAAATTACTATTCTTTATTTTAATGTATCAAATATTACTTGAAAGAAAAACTTAATTGCTTTAAGATAAGTGTTCCCCATGTTATTCTCCATTGAAAAGCGTCGTGCTATCTATTGGTTTCAGTTCATTTTGGTCATCCAAATTCAGTATATTTAAAGTCACCGGAGCAATCAACTTTTCCTTTAAGGAAATAGAACATGTCTCAAATCACATTCTAATTATGCATTCAACAATGTAATAAAAGGTTGCATTTTTGATGAAAATTAGGTCAACATTTTTGAAAAAGTATGTTGATGGGTCTATTACCCCTTCAATATCACGTTGGTCTGATTATCTAAATTATCATTACTTTTCTTGAACATAATGAATGAGTCTAAAAGATACACCCATGTTTATGACCAGAAAATATTCATAATTCAACTTAGAATCGTTTGGAATTGTTTGCGATAACCTAAGTGCTCTTTTCATCACCCTCGTGTTGTAACTTACCCCGCGCGTTCAACTGTCACGTACGCTTAATTTGGTAGAGCCCCTGTGGTAAGGTACATGTACGATAGCCGACGTCGTATTATGTTTGTTTAAGTTTTTTGAGAAGATCGTTTCTGAAGGTTGATTTATAAGATTTAGCCGGTCTTTTCTGCCACTTTGAATTAGGAACTTAGGGGAAAACATGGTTCTTTACTCTCTCCATACTTTGAAAATATTTCAGTTAAACCCGGCCCACCTGGAACCCCCGTCGTATCTCTCCAAGGAAACACTGCTAATGTTACCTGGATACCACCCCAAGATGACGGGGGCGTAAGGATCACAGATTACAAAATTGAAATGCGTAGTTCCAACCTTTACTCATGGATACAAGTAAACACAAACGAATACATCCCTGATAACGGATACTTGATAAGAAATCTAACAGAAGGTGTAGTTTATGAAGTGCGTGTCCTAGCAGAGAATGAGATCGGCATTGGGGAACCATCGCAGCCATCGCCAATTTTCTCGTTTAGTAAGTATTCGTCTTCAGATTCAAAAATAATTCTCCGGATAGATAACATGATTGATTCTTTTCTATTGTATTTATTGGAATTATTTCAGGTAAACCCGGACCACCTGGAACACCAGTCGTATCCCTTCAAGGAAAAACCGCTAATGTTACTTGGACACCACCCCAAGATGACGGGGGCGTAAAGGTCACAAACTACATAATTGAGATGCGAAGTTCTATCCTTTACACATGGGTGCAACTTAACACAAACGAATACATCCCTGGTAACAGTTACTTGGTTGAGGATCTAACAAAAGGTGTAGATTACGAAGTGCGTGTCCTAGCAGAGAATTGGGTCGGTATTGGGGAACCATCGCAGCCATCAGCAATCTTAACGTATGGTAAGTGTGTGGCCTAATTACACCCCAGTCACATTTGTCGCACGTCGGCCGTAGGTCGACCGCAGATCAATTAAATCAGTGTATTTCTGCGGCGAGCGTAGAAAAACTACGCTCGTCTTGCGGCTTCCGTACGGCGTATCCAGTTTTTTACAGAAATATATCTTTTTTGAATAACACCAAGGTCACATTTCCCACGGCCGCCGTGCGGTCTATCATTTCTGCGGCAAGTAGCTTTTTACGCTCGCCGTAGAATTTCTGCGCTCTCATACTTTTGCAGTCACATTTCCCACGGCAGCCGCACGGTGAATTTTAAATTTCTGGTGATATACAATACTTTTCCTTTCTTCATTTTATTAACATCGGGACAATTTTATTCATAGTGCTAGGATGTAATATCAAATGAAAAGTGATCGTAAAACATTGACAAATAATGATTCAATCTTGTTGAGCCAGTTGATTTCTACGGGCACCGCAGAAATGAACAAATATTATAACTCCGAGTTATAATTCCAACGATCGCCGCAGAAATACACTGATTTAATTGATCTGCGGTCGACTTACGGCCTCCGTGCTTCAAATGTGACTGGGGTGTTAGCTGGGGAAGAGGGTGGTGTTTGGACCCTACTGCATTTGGAGAATTAATTTACATGTAATTATGATTCCAAGCATTGGATCATCTAAAATTCTCATTTTATGAAAATTGTTTACTTTTTATGTCACCGCCAAAAGCAGTGACGTATTGTTATGTGTGGAGAGTATTCGATGTTCGGCAGTTGGTGTTCGGCATTCAGTTTCCGGCGTTTGGCGTCTGTAACAAAGCTTTTAAGTTAACGCCTTGTATGTCGTCGATTTATTTGATCTGATCAACATCATAATATCTGTATTGAAAATGCTCTAGATTGGTAATTATCTATTTATATTGATTAGTATATATGAAGTTTCCGTGAAACCCCCTCCCCCCGTCCATGGACGGAGGGGTCTAGACACCATCCACTTTTGTTCTTGAATCCCCTGGGAAAGAGAATGATGTACCCCTGTGTTCGGAGATGATGAATTGTATGTATTTATATCGATTGGTTATATATAATTTCAGTTTGGCCAATTGTTGAGAAGATACACTTACTAAACAGTCCTATATATGATCTAACAGTCACTCGGTTGGGACATATTGTTGCAACCTTTGGTGGCTCTACTGTGAAGATATTCGACAGCGCTTTCCAACAGATCAAAGACCTCAACGTGATCTTCAACTTTGTCACCCAAACATCCGAGGGCGAGTTGGCCTTCACAGCTGGTGGCAATAGGATCGATGTTTACACTGAGAATGGTACACTGTTACGATATATCACTATTACCTCACCTGTTACAAGTTTAGCTGGTATAGCCACACTTTCTACAGGTGAGTATGTAGTCTTTGATATGCCAACAAAGGCAGTGTATATTGTGGATCCCTCCACTGGGAATAGCAACGCTATTTTCCAGTCTGGTATGTTCTCTGACGGATTTAATTATATAACGGTAGACAACAATGATCTCATCGTAGTAAGTGACTCTCCCGGTAATTTCATCAAAGTGATCAACACTGGTGGCGAAGAAGTTCTCAGCTATGGCGAGTATGGCCAAGGAGAAGGACAGCTTTTCGGACCCAGCGGCGTTTCCACAGACAGCAATGGATTCATAGTTGTCGGAGACTATTTTAACAATAGAGTGCAGCTCCTCACACCGAATGCAACGTTCGACAGCTTGCTCCTGACAGCTGCAGATGGTATGAACGGCCCAAATGCTGTCTATGTGAGCCAGGCAGGGCAATTGCTTGTGGCAGATGACATGGGCGATCTGTTCATTGTTACTTATTGAGACCACGGTAATTATGATACAATAACGCAAAGGAAACTATTGCAAAATACATTAAATTATAATATGAATGACATTTTTAAATTAATGATCAAAATATATCTTTTTAGATAAGAATTCTGAAATAAACTAATTATATCAACAATAATATTATATTTCAGTCCTTCATAATAAAGGCAAGTATATCAAAAACAGTAACAACATCAAATTTAACATACGCTGGACAACAATAACTGCATTGTGAAAGTGACAATTTCACCTAGAAATGAACAACAATGACATTTAATAGTAAACACCACTAATTCAAGTGTGATGATTATGAACATATAAACAATAATGTACATAAAATGGATACGGCAATGTATACACGATTTAATCTTAATTTCTAAATGTAGAATGTGCTTTTTCATTTCAATCCTTCATAATTTAAAATCTAGACATCCCATCTTATACATGTAATTAAGATCTCATAAAAACATTCTGTACAGATTTTCCAGAAGCTGAATCAGCTTACTTGTTATTTTTGTTTGGAAATGTTTTCACAACATATTGAACACCATATCCAATGTTTTTCTCTGACAGACTGAATATGTCAATCTGATACTTATTTAAAGCATGACTAATATCAGAGTAAAATTGTTGCTTTGAATAACATATCCTGAAGTAGGTGTTTTTTCAATTGGACCCCTGGTGTATGTAATTGTTTACATTAATTATTCAAAGACCCCTGGAAATTTTTTCATCAATTGCAAAATTGATTTCTGTGTATTCTACCAAGGTTCCATTGAAATCCATGCATTTTCAAAAAGGTTATATCAAAACAAAAAATGTGGACGTTTTTTGACCCGTCCTGTATATCACAAGTGGATTGTTCCTTCCTCAATCCACGTCTTAAGAACGTGAAGTAATAGTTTGAAACTAACAGCTAAGACAGCCATAATAGTAATGATGTATTGGGGGAATTCTAAAGCAAACAATGCCACTTAAAATATATGATTTTACATAAATATGTTTTTATTCATTGTTTAATTTATGTCATACAAACTGTACATTTAAAATGCAAACAATAAATTTAAACATTTTCATTAAAAAACAATCTTAAATAATTTGTCATTCTTGTAGTATCAACAACACACCGTATACTCAAATAGCCTACAGCGTGACTGTATGATCGAGACCATTCTTTACACTGTATGACTTTCGTGTCAATGTTCATTAATGTTCATTAATGTTCATTAATACGTAATGTTCATTATACTAGTTTGAGCAGCTTGTGGAATGATTGGCCTGTGATTACTACCCTAATAAAGTCCAGCTTCAAAATTTTACATTTCGCCATCTTTCAACCATTAATATATATTATTTATACATTAATATATATTATTCATATATTAATATATAATAAACAGAATCTGAGATTCATCTATTCATCTCCCTCATCAGGATTCAAGTATTTCTCAACATTTGACAGTTTTTGTACATTTTCTGACATAACTTTCTCAGAGCACATCGGGCACATGTCTTCTGTCTCCAGGATACTGAAAAATACAAAAAGTATTCCATAGATAGGCATAAAAGTTTAATAAACAGGTAATTACAGTGAAATTTCCAAACTGAATGCTACATTGACTGGCCAAAATTGATTGCCAAATAATGCCCAAAATGCCCATTTTTTGAGGCCCTTCAAAATTTTTTGGTCCACAAGTTTTTGGGGCCTTTAAATTTTTTCAGGGCCCACAAAAGGGGGAAGGGGCTGGGCCCCACGGGTCAATACAATAAAACAATACAATAAAAAAGAAATACCTTATAAACTCTGAGTGTATAGCAGGGAAGTCACAATTAGGACATGCTGTGAGGTCATCCTTGACAACATGTCGTCCTGTTATAACGCAGTATGGTATGTTATTCTTACACTCTGGACACATAAGTTCAGATCCCGGGAGATCAAATTTACAGTAAGGGCAGGGACTGGTCAGTTCTTCCTCCTCTGTTTTATCCGGTTTTCTGGAATTAACAGATAAGTAGAGGTTATTTACTGAGAAGGACTGAATACAGGTTTTATTCCGAGGGACATTATGATATTGTCATGATTCTCATACTACCCTGGAAAAAACTTCATATTGAAAATCAACAATGAAATAACCTTATAAAACTGGATGGTCATTAGTCAAGTAAGAAAATACAAGAACACAAATGTGTACAAAATGTCCCCACCTATGGGTGATCCCGTCAAATGGTTATCCTAAAAATGAGTAGACAAGACTTTACCGACACAATTTGAGGACGGAAAATCCAACATGGCCACCTTAAAATTTACCAAGAATGCCAAAAAATTAGTCCTAGATTTTCATACTAAGAACCACCCCTGAAAATTTGAAATTGATCCGTCACACAGTTAACCAGAAAACCTGTAAACAGGACTTTACAGACAATATTTGAGGACAGAAAATCCAAAATGGCTGCCTTGACATTTATCCAGAATGCCAAAAAACTAATCTGTTCAAGATTTTCATACTAAGAATCATCCCTGAAAATATGAAATTGATCTACCAAACGGTTCACCTGGAAATGCGTAGACAAGACTTTACAAACAAGATTTTAGGACACAAAATCCAAAATGGCTGCCTTGACATTTACCCAGAATGCCAAAAAACTAATCAGATCTAGATTTTTATACTAAAAATCATACCTGAAAATTTGAAATTGATCTACCAAACGGTTCCCCTAAAAACGCGTAGACAAGACTTTACGGGCAAGATTTTAAGACGGAAAATCCAAAATGGCTGCCTTGACATTTATCCAGAATGCCAAAAAACTAAATCAGATCTAGATTTTCATACTAAAAATCATCCCTGAAAATTTGAAATTGATCTACCAAACGGTTCACCTGGAAATGCGTACACAAGACTTTACAGACAAGATTTTAGGACGGTAAATCCAAAATGGCTGCCTTGACATTTACCCAGAATGGCCAAAAACTAATCAGATCTAGATTTACATACTTAGAATCATCCCTGAAAATTTGAAATTGATCTATCAAGCGGTTCACCTGGAAATGCGTAGACAAGACTTTACAGACACGATTTTAGGACGGAAAATCTAAAATGGCTGCCTTGACATTTACCCAGAATGCCCAAAAACTAATCAGATCTAGATTTTCATACTAAGAATCATCCCTGAAAATTTGAAATTGATCTACCAAACGGTTCACCTGAAAACGCGTAGACAAGACTTTACAGACAAGATTTTAGGACGGAAAAATCCAAAATGGCCGACAATAAAAAAGTGATTATGAGTTTTTGCTGATTTCTTCTTACAAAATTATCACATATAACTACTGTTAATAATTACATAGGCTTTTACAACAAAGTACACCTGAAATTATTTATAAAACTAGTAAATAGTTAAAGTATGAAAACTGAAAAACACCATTTTATATGATACAAAGTATTATCGTGCGCTAACTTTTCTTAAAACATTCAAAATGGCTGACATGACTGAGCTAACAGGTCCAAAACCTAATCAGATCTAGAATGAAGTGAGCTGAACAAGATGTTAAAGTTTTAAAAGCAACTGTGAAGCCGTTTTTCTTTAAGTTTGCAGACAAGGATTTTAGCATTTGACTTCAAAATGGCCGACAGGAAGTAGGTATCGAGTTAATTTTTTTTCATCCACATCTGTATGCACTCATAAGTTATCCCTGAAAATTTGAAGGTGATATCTGTAGCGGTTTTGGAGAAAACTGCCGGACGTACGGACGGACAGACGGACAGACAGACGGACAGACAGACGGACGGACACGCCTAGGCCGACAATATGGCCCCACACTATGTGGTGGGGACATAAAAAGTACAATACAAAGCAGATATTAAAAACTTTTTTTTCAATTTTAGAATATTTTTGGCTTATATCATTCCATGTTATATCCATTTTCTAAGAACTCCAAAAGTTCATACTTTAAAGAAAACTAAAGATTTTTCAGATGTTTATTACTATAAAGTAGGATAACTCAAAAAAATAACTGAAAAAATGAAAATGACTCTCAGAGGATAGATAAAGAATTTATGAGCCTGTCAATCATCTATATTTGCTCCCAATAAAACAATATGCCATCACCATAAAAGAAGATGATTGATTACCTAACAATTGCTTCTATTTTCTTGCGATATTTTGGATCAATGTTATTTCTGTATTCCGGACGGAGCAACATAGCTGCGTAGCTAAATGAGGAATTCTTCAAACCAGATCTATGGCACTCTATCACCGTAGAGGTCAAGATGGGGACAATATCTGAAAAATAGCACACACATGAGAAAGACATCTAATTAAATACTGTAGAGGTCAGGATAAGAACAATATCTGAAAATAACAAGCACTCATGACTATAGATGTCATGGTAGGGATAATACCCGAAAATAACATACATTTTAATATTACAATAGATGTCACAATTGCCTATCAAAATATTTTTAGAAAAATATTTTTTTCCAGAAATCCAATTCATGCATATGGTTCCCATGAGGAATTATAGCAAATGGGATTACAGCATATGATCTTTCCATAAATACTGCGCTGAAGAAAGCTTCAAATGCAAAACCTGAAACCAAAAAGTACAGAAATACCTCTAATAACTCTTAATGATGTCATAATAAAATGTTTAACTTACGTGATGGAAACTTGCTGATGTTATTGGCAACTCTAACCAACATTCTGGCCCCCTTTAAATGGTCCCCTCTTTTCACATGGATCTACAAAAGTCATACAAAATAGTGCTTTACAATTTCAAAATGTAATAAAAAGCGAGTAAAACATCAATTATTGACCACTTTAAAGTATGAAATACCAGACAATAAATCAGTACGTTCTTTTGAAGTGAAAAATTAAGAATTGGTCATTCAAAAGACTTTTTATGGATTGAATTGTGATTTGCAGCCTACCTTGACTAATATATAACTGTGGAGAATCATAAGATTTGATGCCATCTCTGTTGGTATTTTGATCTTTTGTTGTTTCAGTTCCTGATACATACTGAACAACACATCATGAGCGTTGCGATAATTACCTAAAAAAATAAAGAGGTTTTTGTTCATGATATCACAATCGTTAGCACAGAGATTACCTAGCAAATAAATATTGACGATTTTTGTTCATGAAATCACTACCGTAAGCAGAGTAACCAATAAAATCAGGCTAAGGAAATAATCCAGGGATAATTAATTATAAAGGCTGTTCTTGTTCGTAATTCAACCCCCCCCCCCACACTTTACCTGCATTTTGTTCTTCTCTGGCAATGATTATGGCTGTTCTGGCAGCCTCCCTGTGTTGTTTCAAAGCCATATATAGTCTGAATAAATATTTGGCATCCTAAGAATAGACAAGGTATTTAAAGTAAGACAAAATTTCACCATCTGGTAAGTGCAAATGCATGCAAATATGTAACAATTTGTTACATAAAAAAGTCTTAATGACAGTCACAAAAAATGACAGCAATGACATTTTTAATGTAACTCTATATCAAATTATTTCTTTATTTAAAAGTCAAACTCCATAACGAATTGTTTTTCCCATTTCTGTTCAAATAAACAAGCTCTCCTTAAAAGGGAATCCTACCTTTGGCACCCCATCATTCTCTCCCATTAAATAGTCAATAAGATTATGTGTCAGGTTTTCATCATTGGCTTGGCCCACTGTTTCTATGGCCATCTCAATTGCTTGGTTGTCATCTGTGTTCTGGCATCTCAGGAAATGTTTTAATGCCTAAATATAAATAAATGTGTTGAATTAGATACAATGTAGTTAATGAGTGTATTTGGTAAAGAGTGTTCATGAGCTCATGGTTCATTAAATTTTATAGTACTGATCCTTAATTTTGATCCTTATATACTAGACGGAAACAAAATCAACACATTGATGTATGCCGATGATATAGTATTGTTTAGTAAGACAGCGAAAGGGTTACAGCTGATGCTGAACAAATTTGAAAAATATTGTAATACATGGAAATTAAATGTTAACATTAACAAAACCAAAGTGTGGTGATATTTAATGAAACTAAAAAGAAAAATATCTTTAAATTTGGTAATAGCATAGTTACACAGTGTGCAAACTATTGTTATTTGGGTGTAACATTTCATCAAAACGGTAATTTTAAATCTGCATATAATGTTTTGTACTCAAAAGCATTAAAGGCCCAATATGCAGTCAAAAATGTATTTTATAATAGTAATGTGAAATCGCAGATAAAATTATTTGACACTTTAGTCAAACCGATTGCTCTCTATGCTTCTGACGTTTTGGCTACAGATATTGTAAAGTTAAAAGACAAATCCTTGAAGGACGTACTTCTAGATAATTCATTTCCGTTTGAGAAGTTACACAATAGATATTGCAAACAGGTATTACGCGTCAATAATAACTGCAGTAACGTATCAGCCAAGGCTGAACTGGGCAGATACCCGCTGCTCATTAATATACTAGTTAGTACTCTAAAATTTTGGTTTCACTTGAAAAAGTCACCAACTGATTCATATTCATTCATTTTTAGTAAACATGAGGAAGACTCACATGAATCAGGGCATTGGAGCTTCTTTTCATTTATCACTCGAATTTTGTCAATATCCAATAAAAATATTGATATACCAAAAATCGATACATGTGATAAAGTCAAAATTGATAATTTAATTAAATCTACAATGACAAATTTAGAAAAAGAATACAAAAGCATGTTTATGCAAGACATCAATAGACCAAATGATGCTCCGGGTAAATTCAGAAGCTATAAACTAGTAAAACATGCATATACAAGAACACAAATGTGTACAATATGTCCCCACCAATGGGTGATCCCGTCTAATGGTTATCCTGAAAATGAGTAGACAAGACTTTACTGTTACAATTTTGGAATTGAAAATGCAAAATGGCCACCTTAAAATTTACCAAGAATGCCCAAAAAATTAGTCAGCTGTAGATTTTTATACTAAGAACCATCCCTGAAAATTTGAAATTGATCCGTCAAACAGTAAACCAGAAAACAAGACTTTACAGACAAGATTTTAGGACGGAAAAATCCAAAATGGCTGCCTTGACATTTGCTCAGAATGCCTAAAAACTAATCAGTTCTAGATTTTCATACTAAGAATCATCCCTAAAAATTTGAAATTGATCTACCAAACAGTTCACCTGAACACACGTAGACAAGACTTTACAGGCAAGATTTTAGGACGGAAAATCCAAAATGGCTGCCTTGACATTAACCCAGAATGCCAAAAAACTAATGAGATCTAGATTTTCATACTAAGAATCATCCCTAAAAATTTGAAATTGATCTACCAAACGGTTCACCTGAAAACGCGTAGACAAGACTTTACAGACAAGATTTTAGGACGGAAAATCAAAAATGGCTGCCTTGACATTTACCCAGAATGCCAAAAAACTAATCAGATCTAGATTTTCATACTAAGAATCATCCCTGACAATTTGAAAATGATGTACCAAACGATTCGCCTGAAAACGTGTAGACAAGACTTTACAGACAAGATTTTAGGACGGAAAATCCAAAATGGCTGCCTTGACATTTACCCAGAATGCCAAAAAACTAATCAGATCTAGATTTTCATACTAATAATCATCCCTGAAAATTTGAAAATGATCTACCAAACGGTTCGCCTGAAAACGCATAGACAAGACTTTACAGACAAAATTTTAGGATGGAAAAATCCAAAATGGCCGACAATAAAAAAGTGATTATACTTTTTTGCTGATTTCTTTTTACAAAATTAGCACATATAACTACTGTTAACAATAACATAGGCTTTTACAATAAAGTACACCTGAAATTTTTTATAAACCTACTAAATAGTCTAAGTATGAAAACTCAAAAACACCATTCAATATGATACAAAGTATTATCGCACGCTAACTTTTCTTAAAACATTCAAAATGGCTGCCATGACTGGGCTAACAGGTCCAAAACCTAATCAGATCTAGAATCAAGTGAGCTGAACAGGATGTTAACGTTTTAAAAGCAACAGTGAAGCCATTTTTCTTAAAGTTTGCAGACAAGGATTTTAGCATTTGACTTCAAAATGGCCGACAGGAAGTAGGTATCGACTTGAAACTTTTTCGTCCACATCTGTATGCACTCATAAGTTATCCCTGAAAATTTGAAGGTGATATCGGTAGCGGTTTTGGAGAAAACTGCCGGACGTACGGACGGACGGACAGACAGACAGACGGACGGACAGACGGACGCGCCTAGGCCGACAATATGGCCCCACACTATGTGGTGGGGACATAAAAAGAGAAAGTTATCTTAATTTACAGAACTCCACCTATAGACAATCTATTTCTAAGGTACGGTTATCGATGCATAACTTCCCAATTGAACGAGGTCGATACTTCAAAGTAGAAAAATCGAAACGATTTTGTTTCTTCTGTAATTCAAAAAATACAATAGGTGATGAAGAACATGTTCTTTTCTGTTGTTCTCAATCAGAACTAATACTAGCTCGATCTTTATATATCAGTAAAATAAAAAGTATAAACAATAGTTTTTCTCATTTTAATACAAGAAGTCTATTTTTATACTCCTTGTTAGCGCACGATGATGCAATTAATGAAATAATTGGTGATTATTTTACAAGAGTTCACAATATTACCAAAGAGTTGTTAAACAAAATTGACGTGAAATCATTTTATGCTATTAAGTATAGTACTTAGTGATTGTTAAAATTAGATTGTAAGTATTGTTTTGCCATGCATGTACATAAATGTTTTATTTGTTATTTGCTTTATTGGACTTACATCTCGATGTACATTACATGTTCAAGAGACCAATAAACTTATTAATAATAATAATAACTGATGAACCATAGCTTAGTATGAACTATGAACATCTCAATTGCATGAAGGCTTGTAGGCCATCTATTGCCAAGGGGATAGGGTTAAAATGCAAAATATTCAAAGGGGGTTCACATTTTACAACTTTGGTCCAAAATTGCTAGAAAAGTGGATGCAAAAGAAAACAGGATATTTTTTGTCCAAGGACCAATCATATTTCTAGAAATTACATGCGATGGACGATTACAATTAGCAACTTACCCGCTGATACTGTGTACAAAGTAAGAAGAATTTTCCGGCAAAGAAATGATTTTTCTCATTTTCAAAGTACAGGGCTATACTCTGGTAGTCTTCAGGTGTAGCATCCGTACCTGGAAAATTAAGACAGTATTCTATTAATGGTTGTTCAAAAGGAATCAATAAAAATACAGTATGTATCCCTTTGGTGAAATTCTTAAATGTTAGAATGTAAACATTGTTAAGGACCATGTAGCGTATTCTAAATGATTTTGGAAAGCTTTATTTCTGCCCATCTTCTTCAAAAAGGTTTTCTGCCCAAAGTTCAACCTAACAAGAACAAATAACATTCCATCGTGCTTCTACCTTATCCCTTAACATGGGGTCATTAATCCTGTCAACATAATATTTTTGATAGTTAAAATTTTGTACCTATAATATCAGCATATATCTCCATCTGTCTGTGCTCTTGGGCAAGTTGGAAGGCCTCATCGTTGCATTTAGACATCACAAGGAATTGAATGGCAGATGCATAATCATTTAGTTTCATGAAAAACCTACAAATACATAGGTACAATTGTATGTGATCTAGTACTGACTGTGACAATGGAGAATCGGCCATTATGGACACACTACAGGAAAATCTGTCTAATCCAAATGCCACTAGAACTGGTCAAGTTTTCAGATTGGCGTTGTTCACATTTTAAGGTTTCTAAAAAGTGGCAGTTTAAAAATGGGACAAAAGTAGTGTTCATATTAGAGAGGTGTTCCAATATATAGCTTTTACTGTATCCGATCACACAAAAGTTTTCTTGACAGGTTGCTTCTGAACTCAATTTGGAGTCAAGAAATATGAAAACGAGTTAGACGCAAACATTTCTTCAGTCAGAAAGTAAATGTATATCACACATTCCAAATTTCAAATCTGAACTCCCTTTTCTTGAACACGTTTTTTAGAACCAACCTGTCAAGGTTACCGTGTTGATAAAATCTTCTGTAAAATATATAAATGAAATATTAAATCATAAATACTAACTTTGCAACCATCTTTGCTCCATCAACACTCTGAGTCTCTTGAACAATCCTAACAGCCTCTTCAGGATTCTGAAGGTGTTCCAGGTTTATACGCACAACACTATCCCAATCTTTGGCATTAGCATATGCGGTCGCTGCATCTTTGTACCTCCCATCAGCCTCCCTTGCTTTTGCATACTGGGAGTGAATCTTGGGGGATGTAACCTGCGGGAGAAGTTCACCAACCTTTGCCCTGAAAAAATCGTTTTTTCTATTGATATATTATAGTTTTTTTTCATTATTTTATTTTCATCCAGATCTGAAGTATAATACACATTCTGTGTTTGTTATTCTGTGAAATATTTTTTAAACTGTGAAAAGGGATGGGACAAAGACATCTGTGGAAGAAATACTTCCATTTCACAGAAAATAATCACTTTATAAAACAGCAAATCTATATATAAATAAAATAAATGAGACATTAAAAAATCAAAAATAATTACCAGTTTTTGCTGCGTATATAAACAGATGCTGCCTTATCAAAATATCCACCTTTTTCATACAGCATTGCAGCTTCTGACCATTGCTTAAACACAAACATGGAAAACATGAGAAACACATTGTCATGGTGACAGTTTTAATATTGCCTTCAAAGAACATATTTTGTGAATTAAATTTATAGTTATGCATGCATATTTATCATAGATAGCTAGATGCTCACATAGGCTCCTAAGATTAGATCACTTTTTCCTTAAGTCCTTAAATGGCCATTTATTTTCATAAATGCAACAAAAATATGGATTTTATATGAGTTAATGGGCCTAGCTTGTCAATTTCAAGATCCTGGAAATGAGTGAGGATGACAAATGAATGGCTGTTCTCGGTTTGGAGAATCACTCTAATTGTAACCCCTGCTTCGGACAATTGTGATATTTTACATATTGTAGATTTAAATTTCCTCTTTTGAATATTCATAATTTAATTTGGGTGATATTTCTACATTTTTCATAAAAAAATTACTAGCCCAGGAGACTGATCTCCAAACCGAGACTTGTCCTTTGAAATTGAATATGAAATATAAAAGTAAAAGGCAACTGAATGGCTGATTGCTTAGTCACATATTATACCTTCATACTCTCCAGAATAGCGGCACATTCCTTCTTCAGTACTTTGCTTGACATCTTTGAGGCAAGTCCAACACCCCTGAAAAATGGTGTTACCATTGAAAGAACATCACAAGCCGTATCATATTATTATATTTTGTCATATTCTTTACATGTAATATTCTACAGCAACTTAAAGAATGACATTGTATTTCATCACTCACAATACATGTTAGTAGTGAATTTTTCATGTCTCATGGTGGAATTTAAATAAATCATTAAATAGTATCTAATGTTTTCAAAGGCAGTCAGCTTACCTTCGTATATCACCCATACGTAGCGACATCCTAGCTACGCCACCCGCACAACTCTCATCATGTTCTCTTTGAGCATCATCTTTGGTAAGACCTTTCTCATAGTGATTCAATGCATTTCCTGGAGAAAATGTAAATGGTGGTCATGATTTAAAATGGAAAAATAGAGTGGAAATTAGTGGAATCAGCAAGGAATAAAGTAAACAGGCATGTAGTTAACACTCCAATTTGTGTAAAAAAAACATAAAATGGTACATGGTAAATACAAAATAAGCATGACAAAAAATAAACAAGAAAATTTTAGAAGATATAATCAATGAGTGAAAAGGTTCATTTAAAACTATAGGGTTACATTGTTAAATCAACCATAGTATTTGAATGAAAATTGAAATATTGTTTAAAAAATGGACGAACCATAGTCTCCAGTGAATTCTAGCTGTTGGGCATACTCTTTTGAGATATATGGTATCTGATCTGGAGCTAAACTCTTTGCCAACTTTAATGCAGAGTCCCAGTTTAGAAGGTCACGTCTCATCTACATTATAAATATAAATTCAAAATAATAGGGTACAATAGAATACAAGATACAATATGCTGCAAATCAATATGCATGTAACACATAATCTGATATGGAAACTTCAAGAATTCTATAACTTCTATACAGAGTCCAGGTTTAGAAGTTTCTGTCTATGATATATAGATAAACGATAAAAATATAATTCAAAGATACAGTAGGTTGCATAATTTCTCCGAAACTTAAACTTAATTTCTTTTTCCACAATAATCAGGTACACAATAACAAACATACGATAAGACAAATTACAAAATAATATGTACAAAATAATACAGCGACAATACAAGATATTGACAGAGAGCAAGCTGGTGACAACTTAACCATTTAAACTTTGTTTTTTCAAAAAATATCAACATTTGCTCTTACCTCCAAAGCAGCTAGAGGTTGGCTGGAATTAAGGAACAGATCTTGCGCTAAGTCAAAGTCCTCCATAAACATTGCTATGTAACCAGAGAGAAGATTCCTATCCTCAATGCCCTGCAAGGTAGATGGAGGATAATCATATGGGAGGGTTCAGATATGGAGTTTATCCTGGGGAAAAATATATTACCCTTTACTGACCACTGGAAATTTTCCAATGAATAGTGTGAGAAAAAAATATCATGGAATATTTTGAATTTGGGTTTATTCTGAGGTTAAACATATTCCATCTTAATGCCCATTGAAAAATTGAAAATGAAGTATAATCAATATCATTTAATATGGGAGGGTTTGGTTATGGGGTTTATCACGAGGGAAATCCTTTAGAGTGTTGAAAACCTTTATCCTTTCAAAGGTTGTTATCACCTTTAGTACTTGCTTTATATTGACTAATGACAACAGATTTTAAGGGAAATCTCTGAAATTCAATTTACTTGCTTAAAGAACATATACCATTTGAAATTAGCTCCAGTATTTGAAGTTTCAAAATTATGAAAAAAGCTAATATTCAAACTGACCTTTATTTTCTGCAAGGACATAACCATGCCTACATTGCCAATATGTCGATAGACACGTATTCCAAACTCAATGTCCAGATTCATGAGGGCCGCTTTCCCAAGGTTATTCCAGCACTCTTTGTTGTTTAAGCATATACAATACCCCCAGGCATCTTTAAACCTACAAAAAATCATACATGTAACATCGGATTTTTTAATAAAAACTCCTCAGATATACAAGATGACATATTGCTCCATTTTCAATGAAACAGAAAAAAATAGACAGATTTGTATGAAGGTTGTCCAAAAAACTTGAAACGTTATTGTACAGTTTTAGTTCAAAAAATGTAGTTCAGGAAACTAACCTATGTAGAGCGATACACTTTCCAAGCGCTTCTCGTAGCTGAAACACACATAAAATTCAATGTCATGACAGTTTCTTCAAACATGGGTATTTTACATGAATACCAAAATTATTCAATTTAAATGGTTAAATGTAAACGAAGTATTGATGCTATGACGTTCTAGATCATGACTCTTTATGATTTAAACAAACTGACTTCTTGATATTTCCATCCACTAACATGTAAGTCCACAATATATATTATCATTTACTTGAATCACTAATTTTCAGTCTCCAACATGCTTTATCCTTTTTAATTTGATATTTGAATATTCGTATTACTACGCACCACGACAGGATCCATCTCCAATGGCTTATCATCAGGTGAATTGTGGGTATCAAGGGTCAAGGTCACGACCTTTCCACTTTGCGTCTGCAATGTAATCTCCCCATTGTGAAGCATTATGGGTACTTGTCCATATGGGAGTTTTGTAGTTCCAGCAAATGTACACTGTGAACCTGAGAAATAATATGTTCATAATTTCATTCTAGTATAGTTTAGATCATAAGTTCAGACTAAGTCTAGATTATCAGTTTCTGAAATTGCTCGAAAAAAACTCCCAACCTCTTTTTGTCACATTTATTAGTATGAATATCTTATGTCATGCATATTAGTTTACAGATACTCTGTACCAATTCATTAACATATGTCATTTCACAACGATCATTTTACAGACAGATGGAAAATATAAACCTAAAATATGACATTAATAAATATGGGCATAAATGTCCCAACAATAATACAAAATGTCACCAAATTATTGTCTTAGATGTTTTTGTAACTTTTTCTATTTTTGTGGACAAATTATGATACTACCTGAGTGCCTCTAACATGTCTAAAGCTAAGTGTACAATTTAGGATTGTTGAATAAATAAAAACTATAACAAGGCATTAACCACCTGAGCACCAAACACCATCCACAAAATAGTCAGAGACTAAAACAATATGTCACCACTTGTGGTGGTGGTGGTTTTGCTTTTAGTGTAATCAAAGCCACATTAATACAGACAATTTAGATTAATAAACTACAGGATTAATCAACATATGACAGAAATGTGATAGACATGCAGAGAATATAATAATTAAGAAAAAAGAGAAGTAAATCTATAATACATGGAGTTTTGGTGACAAAAAATTAGTAGGATATGCAAGTAGTGTTATTCATGCAGTCATGCAAAGAAACATAAGATACATTAAAAAATGGAGGTGAATTTGTCAAAACATGCAGTTTTGCCGATAAATCAAGCCAGCATTTGGCTAGGGGCAGGGAGGGTGGGGGGGGGGGGGGCTTGAGTGATATACAGTACTTTCAAAATCAGGCAGATTTTCACCATTTTGAGCACTTTTCAACTGATTTTGGGCCAAAGTTCTTAAATTTGAACCCCTCCTGAAATCTTTAAGAAGAACTGAACCCCTTGGGAAAAGCTCGCAATAACACAACACACTAGCTAGGTGTACATGTATTAAAACTGGGTGCATATATAGAGATTATCCTATATGAGGTTCAGGATATTGGGATTATCCCGAGGCAAATATAATATATCTGCCCGAGGGCTACAGGTCCCAAGGGAAAATATATTATATTGGCCAAGGGATAATCCCAATATCCTGAACCTCATATAGGATAATATGTTTATCCCATACCAATCTTGGTCACCTGGTTCACATTGTTCAATCGTGGAAATATTTTTGAATATTCATGTCCAGTTTTGTTTTCTTGGCCGTGGGCGGATTTTCCTGTTCTCTCAAATATTCCCATATTTATTTTCTCGAATTTTGATTGATTAAGTGGATACTCCTTCCCTTTTTTAAACCATCAAACAGATCCAGATTGTCTGTGTTTTCTCCCAATTGTCATTTACAGTCATTAAGCGAACGTTACAAATTACGAACAAATATGTGAGCAGCGGGAGCGGGACGTAAAGTTATATCTGCCCACTGATGAAAATATATATAATATATACAGGGTGGGCCAAAAAAAACCACCCCCCTAGCTGATATTCCTGATAAATATTCATTTTTTAACATGTACACCAACAATGATATATCATTTTAAAGATAATTTAATTTGCAACAAAATGATATATAATAGGACAATTTTAAACAACCCTGGCTCGAGATATAACCATTTATGTGACATGGGGGTCAAAAAACACCTTTTCAATTTTCATCGATTTTGCGAAGAATAGCCTATTTCTACCAAATTTTACTGTTCAGTTAAAAATTGTCAACATTGTCATGAGTCTTTCATAATTGGATATTATATATTGTTTTCATTCAGTTTTTGAACCATGCATGCTCAATAAACATGTGTCTGCTTATAAAACAAATTAATTTCTTCTTAAATCTGTCCAAATATGGCTCAATAGACCCACCTCCTGGACCCATCCTCTGATCGTATTATTCGCTAAAGATGCGAAAGCCATTGGTATAATTGATGGATCTCTGCGGAAGTACCATCAAACTCCTAATTATTCATTTTTTCAGTTTGTCTACATCCCTGATAGGGCGAGAGATCTTCATAGACCAACTGTTCTAAATGCCCCGAGTACTGTACATGTAATCAATAGGATAGACTCTATATATCAGTAAGCAAGAATAGGGACGTTTGCGATAAAAGGCTACTCAAATCGAGATGACATTTCTCTGAAAGGGTAGTGGTGTCCACTCGATGTTTCCCAAAAAGGAAAGACTGCCAGGCCCTACTTTTGTTGAACCAGGAGCAAAAATATACTCTGAATGTTAATGACATGAGGTGTTAAAAAGGACTTCTCAAGGATATAAAAAACATGTGAAAGAAATTTCATTTTCTGATAGGAAAGTGCTTCATCACACAGGTCCAATGCTACCCTGGAGTTTTTGGAGATTCAAAATGACATCATCTCTAGCCCGGACAAATGGCTTACTGACAGTCCAGATGCCAATAATGTTGGTTACCGTACCTGGGGGCATCTAGAACAGTCTGTATTTAAAGATCCCCAGCCTATCAGGGATGTAGAGGAACTAAAAGAAAGAAATAACTACCAGTTGAATGGTACTTCCGCATACATCCATCAATTATGCCATCAACCAATGGCTTCCGCATCTTAAGCGAATAATCTGATCAGAGGATGGATCCGGGGGGTGCGTCTATTGAGCCATATTTGGACAGACTTAAGAAGAAATAAATTTGTTTTATAACCATACACATTTTTATTGATCTTGCATGGTTCAAAAACTGAATGAAAACAATATATAATATCCAATTATGAAAGACTCATGACAATGTTGAAATTTTTAACTGAACAGTAAAATTTGGTAGAAATAGGCTATTCTTCGCAAAATCGATGAAAACTGAAAAGGTGTTTTTTTTACCCCCATGTCACATAAATGGTTATATCTCGAGCCAGGGTTGTTGAAAATTGTCCTTTTATATATCATTTTGTTGCAAATTAAATTATCTTTAAAATGATATATCATTGTTTGTGTACATATTAAAAAATAAATATTTATCAAGAATAATGGCTAGGGGGGTGGTTTTTTTTGGCCCACCCTGTATATGTACCTGTAACACGTCCAAGTATGGGATAAATATAATAACACAACACACTAGCTGGGAGGTGTACATGTACCAAAGCGACTTACTAACTGTGGTTTCAACCCCAGGCAAAGCATTAGTACTATAACCGCCGCTTGTAACCATAGTACTATTACCATTAACAGATTCTCTGCTATACACATATGTATAGATTTTTTCCTCGTCATAGGCAATGAAAAGACCCTAGAAAACATGAAAGTGATGATATTAGCATTAAGTTCTCGACATTTTTGTTGCCGTTTGAAGGCAATAAATAAGGCTTGCTCTCAATATTTTATCAATTAAGGTTACAAAATAAGTCAACAGTCAAACCTAGGATGCAGAAAGTCAAACTTAAAACATGATGAACTGTACATTATTCTATAATATAAATCATACACCTTTCAATATGTTCCACTGATAGTACTATTAGCAAAAGAACTAAATATAATGTACTGTAATATCAGATACATCTTTCTCAGTAAAAAATTAAAAGCAAAAGATACAATTTATTGTTTACAACATGTCAAATCTTACATATTGAGCATTTATTTCAGCAGAATTTTCTGCGAAAAAGTGATATCAAAAAAGGTGAAAAGGGGAACATATTGAAAACTGAAATTGATGAGAACTGAAATTTGACTAAATTTTGTGAATTACTTATGCTAAATAATACCATCATAGTGATGCGGTATAATGGCCTGATTGGTCAGTGCATAGGTTGTGATATATTCTTCATCAAATGTAACAAAACCTTCTCTACCCTGTTATAAATATAACAATATTATTTCACTTAATTATTACTCATCCTTTGATTTGCATGTCATATTTCCATGTGATTGTTGCAGTACAGTTAATTTATTTATTCTTTATTTCAGGGACGACCGCACCACTTTCAAAAGTAATATTCCCCTCACACATAGCATCAGAGAATATTGTATCAGGGAATATTCCCCTCAAACTCATAGCATTAAGGAATATTGCCCTTATACTCATAGCATTAGGGAATATTCCCCTCACACTCATAGCATTAGGGAATATTCCCCTCACACTCATAGCATTAGGGAATATCCCCCTTACACTCATAGCATTAGGGAATATTCCCCTCACACTCATAGCATTTGGGATAATTCCCCTCACACTCATAGCATTTGGGATTATTCCCCAAACAATAATAGCATTAGAGATTATTCCCCTCACACTCATAGCATTTGGGATAATTCCCCCCACACTCATAGCATTTGGGATTATTCCCCTAACAATAATAGCATTTGGGATATTCCCCTCACACATAGCATTAGGGAATATTCCTCTCACACTAATGGCATCAGAGAATATTCCTCTCTCGCTCATGGTATCATGGAATATTCCCCTCACACTCATAGCATTAGGGAATATTCCCCTTACACTCATAGCATTAGGGAATATTCCCCTCACACCCATAGCATTAGGGAATATTCCCCTCACAATCATAGCATTAGGGAATATTACCCTCACAATCATAGCATTAGGGAATATTACCCTCACACTCAAAGCATCAGGGAATTTTCCCCTCACACTCATAACATCAGGAAATCCAGGCATTAATGAGGACTACTTATGCAGATCCACAGGTGCATCCCTCGATACAATAAAAAACTGAAGTCAAAAATTAAAGTTTGATTTTTTTTAAAGTTGACAAATATATATTTTTAAAAGATGGACACAAAATTTTTAAATCAATTTATAAAGTGGTTTGTCTTGCACTGCAGAGCCAATCTGCCATTCTCTAAGCTGATGGCAATTAATATTTCACCTTTTAATATATGATTAAAAGGAAGAAAACGTACCTTATCCAGTGGCCACTGGTCCCAGAGAATCCCCTTTGTTGTACTGGAGAACTTTGGGACATCAATTGTCTGATCATTCACCTGAATAATAAAAAACTTAAAAGGGCTCTGTTTCTTTTAAAAGTACCCAAGTTTTCATATTGCCAATCCAGTTAGCAGTATGTGCCAATCGTAATGGGAGCATGCAACAATCTGAGAAATTTTGAAGCTCATGCATTTACAGGAAAAAAAGGATTAAAACAAAGTCCATTGATGATGCAAATAACAGACCATTCTGATTTATCTTAATCAATGGTGAATTTAAGGATCAAAAAATGGCACTGGGTGACTGGGTCTATGTAGGCAAATGTAACTCTATATTTCATCATGTACAGTTTTAATGTAAGAGGCCATTATAAAAAGTTATATCTAGGATTGTATCTAGGTTTATCCAGAGGGAGGGTATGACAGTGAAAGCAAAAGGCAACTGCTTCACTAAATGTTTACATATAAAATATAAAAGTTCAGGCTATATTTTCAAATGAAACTATGAAAATGATGTCCAATAGAATTTCAATATCATCTTTATCTTAACTTTGTCTTGCCTACTAAAATTTGCCTAGACTTATTAAAGTTGCCTCTCATACATTCCAAAACTGGTTAAAATCAAATGTTTACTTACTGGATTGTACACAAAACAGTCACTTTTATCATCGATGAAAATAAGACGTGTCCCGCTTGGATCTGGGTAAAGTTTCCTAATCCCCACGATGTGTTTGAATTCATTCACATAGGCCCAGTCTTCTATGAGGAAGTAGTAAATGCCACCAGACTGAAAACAAGAATCAACAACATTTATTATTTATCATAACAACATAACCAGTCGCCTACTTAGAGGCAAAAGGGCCTTTGTGCATTTTTCCTGATTTAGAGAAAATGCGGAAACAAACATGAAACCCAATATGAATCAGTGCATATACCTTTTTAAGGAACAAAATAACTTTTTTATTAATCATCTAATCACTTAGATATTAATACACTTTGGAAATATGATGTATTCTTTTCATTTCATGTAAAAATTTCTCTCAACTGCACAGAGCGCCTTCTGCCTCTAAGCAGATGCATTGTAGAAGAGTACAAAGTGTCAAGTGGAGCAGCTTGGTCTATGTAAATGAAAAGTTATCAAAAGTCCTTCGACTCATTGATATGTAAATTACCCTCTGTAAGTGGAACACCTCCATAGTGGAACAGTTTTTTTATTGTCCCCTGACCCACTGACTTTGTGTAAAAATCTTTTTGTGGCCCAAAAAAGCGATACTTACATCAGTGCCATAAATAAGGAATTCGGGTGTGATGTCATGACATGTGATTCTACTATCATCCTTGTCTGGGAAAAGTCTTGTGTCACGTTCATCATTCGTAGTGTCTGACTCAATCTAAATCAAATACAAAGAATTCAGTCAATAGAGAGATTTTGCAACTGACTTATAGCATGTTTATTATTCCATTTATGGTGCAGCTCTATACATCTATTAGTGTGATATTCTTACGTATAGACAATAATTTTTGCTAAAACATGCATTACTCAATTCAAAGAAAAGCCAAAAAGTTTCAGATCAAAAGACAAACTATGAAAAAAGTTATCAAAAAATTCCTTAGTGGATAAGGGTTAACCAAAAATCCAAATACATGTGTAAATAACCTGTTCCTAAACTTCTAAATTATTAATTTTTCTATAAATATTCATTGCAAAGCATACGTTGTAGGGATAATTTGTGTTTGAAGTTTGATATGTTCAGGAAAAACATACAAACCTCTATATCAAAACAGATACATGTACATTAAAATAAAACAAATATATGTGCATATTGCATTGGTCAATGAAGCAAATAAATATAATTCTATGCTTTTAAAATTTCAAATATTCACTCTTGTCACATGCTTTTTACACATATTTTTCTCTAAAATTGATTGAAGTGTCTGATTTTTTACAGTTCCATACAATTAATAGTGCAAAAGCATCATTTCTCACTGAATCATCCAATTTCTATTTTTTTTTAAAATGACCATCGTAAAACATTTTCAAGGTCACGGTAGCATACAACCTTTTCTGGTACACCCACAGTGACTTCAAAATGTGCTAAACTATAATCCGATTTCAGCTTAATTATAATAAAAATAAACAGGTAATTTAAAATTGTTAAAACTGAATTATAATTTTTATATATACATGCAAGTTACACGTAAAATAATGAAGTGAGGATAAAATTTCAACAAAATGTGTGCCTCGGCTTTATATCAATAAATAATTTCATCAATAGCTAAGCAACTTAACCAGAGATGTTTTGAATACTTTATGGATTAGTTCTGATAATAGGGCAGTAAGTTGATTTTTACAAAGAAAATGTGGAGGGTACCATCTCAATTGATTAAAACTAGTAAAATCTAATTACCATATGAAGATTGACTTTGCCTTCAAAATGAACGGCAGCGTAGTCAGAGTTAAGTTTTATACTCTGCACTGTTCCCAGATATTCTCTGTCTTTCAGCTTTTCTGTCCCTAAAAAAAAAGTTGGCTGAATTTATTGATAAGACAAATATAAATATACAGTAAAATCTGTCCTAGAGAACACCTCTCTCTAGTGAACACCTGTCTCTTGTGGACACCCTTCCTCTGCACATGACTCTACTGAACCCCTACCAACACTGAACATTTTTTGTGCAAAAGGTTTTCAATATACACAGGTTTTACTGTATAACAAAATAAGGTTGGCTAAATATAGGTCTGTTGTACATAAAGGTTGGTTGAATATAAAGATTGGCAAAATAAAAATAATTGAATTTCCTTTTTGAATTCACTGCCTATGACTCAGGATAACCCACATTGAAGAATGGTGTTATGAACAGTCACTATAATTTGGGTAGATATCTTAAATGTAACCAGTTCAATGTTTAAATGTAGTAGAAATATCTATACATACCACTATCCCCCAGTAGATAGAACCAGCATCTGTTGTTCATGCCAATAGCTAAGTGGTATGGCCCTAATCCCACAAACGAAGGCTCTACATCAATACTTGTTGGCAATGGGGTCTCCTATAAAATACATGTACATTGAATAAAGCCAAGTGGTATGGCCCTAATCCCACAAACGATGGCTCTTCATCAATACTTGTTGGCAATGGGGTCTCCTGTAAAATACATAGAATAAAGCAAGTGACATCAAACCGTTCTAGATAACAGATATTGATGTGTTCCAACTGCAGAGATTGTCCCATTTGCCTGTTCGAATGTTAGTAATCCATTCTGACAATCATGATGTTACTATACAACAACAAATTTAGATGTCAATTTTTAACCAAGAGCACAAAGTAATGTCAGGTAAATTCTGAAATGTCATATTTAATTTTGCAATGTACAATATTGCAATGTGTATTATCAGTAATCTGCAAGCGATTATGTATGAATATTTTGAAAATAATTGTTGGAAATTGATTTTTCAATTTTTTCCAAACTGACCTCAGCAATACTGTCTTGTACGGTAATCTCAAGCAGAGATGTCAGATACGCAATCCTCGTTCCATATGACGCACCAAGCATAGGAAGCTTTGTTAGGTATACATGCAAACTACCACGTTGTGTTGAAATGGCCATCAGCTGGCCATCGTCAGTCCATGAGATTTTATCAAGGCCTCGCTCATCATCAAGGTTTATGATTGCGTACATTTCTTTCAAATCGGACAGATCATGGATTTTGATACTGAAATGGAAAAGGTATATTCATGATAAGCTAACATTTTGTTCAATTTTTTTTAATTGGTTTAATATAAAAAAAAAGTTCATGAAGTATTTCCAAAGACTTTCATAACAATTATGATATTCTTTAAAGTAGAGTTTTAAAACTCTAGTGTTCGTTAACTTTGTTTTATCCATTGTTGTGACAATTGTGACAAATATTCACTTTCTTTTTTTGCCCAAGACACTACTACACTAGAAGGATATTATTATAAACACTAGTCATCCTAACAAGGGTTAACTCAGTAAGACCTACCAGTTGTCTCCCGAGGATGCAGCTTTGTTGAGGGCATGTGAGATTGCAATACTTGTGAGGCTGTCCTTGTGATTCCTTGCTTGAAACAACTCCTACAAACAATATAAATAAGTTATAAAAATACTTGATAGCTGATACAAATAGCAGGAGTCTCATTAGACATTCTGTCAACAGGCAAAATGAATTAGCAACAGTGCTATAACTCCTCAAAACACGAAACAACAGGCAATTTAGGAAAAAAAAACTTACCTATTTAAATTGCCTATTGTTCATGTACTTATGTAGTATTAATATAAAAAACAGGTAAAATTTTTGAAAACATTAGGCAAAATTATTGGAAATCATAATCACAGGCATCGGAACAGATAGTAGAACTGACCAAAATTAAAATTCACCCCCCCCTCCCACACACAGTCTGTCTACACAGAGACTGGGGAGGGGTTGATTTTAGAATTAATGAAATGAAAATTCACACCTCCTCTTACAATCTGTGTACACATAGTGGGGGGGTGGATTTTATGACTGACGGAATTGAAAATCCCCTTCCCCCTACAATCTGTGAGCAAAGAGAGTAGGGGTAGGACTTTCATTTTGGTCAATTCTAGTACATATATCTGTTCTGGTGCCTGTGATTATAATCTTAACATTCAAACAGTTTCAACATTCCTCGAACAGGCAATTATTGTGGAAAAATAAGAGGAAGTTCCCTGTTGATTGCTGTTAATGTACTTACATACTCTACCAGGTGCTGTTTTCCAACTCCACATATCTCAAATAACAAATTGGTCATTGAATAGCTATGATATAATGAGGTAAAATGGCCAACTAAACAACATTAACATCCTACCTTGTGCAGTTTCTAACTTTTTCACTAAAATCTCAATATACTACAAGTCTACCCATGCACATAATGCCTTCCTTTTCCATTGTATTTTTTAATTTTAGAACAATTACTCACAGAATATGAGTCAACGAACATATAAACGTGAAGGTGCAATATTTTAGAAACAACATTCTCGATCATTTTTTTTCATTCATTCAATCATACAACTTAGATTTCCACTCAAAATTTAGCCTACTTTTCCTATAGTTTGAGTTTGTTCCATTTAAAGCTGCTTCTGTTTAGAGATAATCCTGTGATAAAGCCTAAACCAATTAGAATACTCAGGGCCATAGCCAGGGGAATTCCCCCATTTTGAACGAATTCCCCACCCCTGTCCCCATGCCAAAAATTCTTTCAAAATTATGCACTTTTTCACCATTCGTAGCAATTTTCAAGTGATTTTGACCACTTCTGGGGCAAAGTTGTCAAAACTGAACCCCCTTGGAATTTTTAAAAAAGTGGACCCCCCTTGGCAAAAGCAGGCTAATACTGAGACTTTACTCACCTGCCCTATTTCTTTCATGTGTGTTGATATGACAACAAAATAACCATGAGAGAAACCAATCATGATGTAGCCGTCTCCATACCTAAAATATTTTCAAAAGTAAACATTAGACCTTAGCACACGTCCTTGAGTGAAGTTTGGAAACCAAATACAATTTTATCCAAAACTTTTCCATTAATTTCAAACTTTACTTTTAGATGTTTTGGATATATTCACAATTATGCATTTGAAAATGCATTTAGAACAATGAAGTGCAATCTGATTGGTTGTTTCATCCTGAATCAAGGAACACAGAAATTGAAGCCAAAAATGAATTCAAGATTAACCCGAACTTATTTTTGATTTGTTATAATAATGATCTTCTTTTGTGTATAAAATGTATCTAATTCTGATAAACGATTCCTCATAATCTTAAATAATATAAACTGGTATTTACCATTTGTAAGCTATGATGTTGCCATATCTTGCCTGGAAAGCTAACTCTATTGGATTCTCTGGATCATTCATGTTATACAGAAACAGTGTCTTCTTTCCTATCACCACACTCACCTGGAAGAGATATAAAAATGCATCTTTGTTATATACTATGAAACCTGTAAAGTGGCATACCTTTAGAAATGGAACACCTCTGTTATGCCATGGTCCCATTTGCTCCAATTTTCAGTACCAGCGCCTGGCCGATGAGTGTTTTGTTAAAAATTGAATTCTAATTTGAAGAAAATACTCATCGGCCGGGCGCCGGTGCTGAAATTGGAGCAAATGTGACCACTGCATTAGTGGAACACTTTTCAGTTGCAATACAAACTGACAACCACTATAAGTGGAACACTTCCAATGTGGAACAATTTTTAGAGGTACCACAGGTGTTCCACTTAGACAGGTTTTATTGTATAGTAAAACCTATGTGATCTGATTACCCCTTGGACAAGCTAAAAGTGTTCAGATTGACAGGTGTTCTTGTTTCAAGAATTGTATGGAATATTAATAAAAAGGGACTAAAAATCAGATTGAGAGGTGTTTCAAGTAGAGAAAGATTCAGATAGATCTATCCTGTGATTTTGAACAGTATCGAGAGAACATAAAATTCCATATATCCTCTTTTTACACAAAAACTTGCTTGTGGCACTTTTCAAAATAACTGACAAATCTAGTCTATGCTGACAATAAGACAACATCGTAAGTTAATAAAATTATGGCTATAGTGTACTATATTTCTGAGCTATATACTATTGACTTTAAATATTATATTACTGTGTTTTCTCCAATATTGCTCCTTTCATCGCCCTTCATCTCTGAGAATTGTATATCGGCAGGCTCTGCCCTCAGGGATGTCTGACGTATCGTATCCCCCTCTGAGTTACTGATTGTTATGGTCCTGTCATCACTTCCAAGGGCTAGGAGGTTTTGCTGACTCCAGGCTCCGCATGTTATCTTCTTTGTATGCTTGCCAAGTATTGGTACTTTCCTTTTAAAGAATATTTCAACATTTAATCTAGCTTTGGTACTTTCCCTTAAAAGAATATTGCATTGTTAGTTTCATTAAAAAGAATATTGTAATGTTTAATCAAGCATTAGTACTTTACTCCAAATCAATATTGTAATACAAGTGCATATATATACAATATACAGTGTATATATTATACATATAAGCATTGGTAAATAATTCCTCAAAACCAATATTGTAATACTTTTCCAAGATTGAAAGGATATTTCGCCATTTTGTGTGTGTTTGCCCAGTATTATTTACTTTGCTAAAAATGTTTTTCACTTATTTTTAAGTGCCTAATGGACTGGTTACAATTTCTCGATGATTTCCCCAGCACAAACATGTCAACGTGAAAATCCATTTAAACACCCAAATTAGCATATTTTGACCAACTTTTGTCAGTATTCGTAAACATTTTGAAAAAAACCTGTTGAGAAGAATGCTGCTTCATTTTAATAATTACATATTTCTAACATATTTTTACCTTATACAAAAATATTACCTCGAAGTTTGGTGATTGTATATTAGCAAGTTTCCCTTTGATGTTCCTATAGCTAATTGGGGACCTGTCTTCGACCACAGCAATAGAGAAAGTGAATCCCTGAAAGAATAAAGATTTCACTCAAATTCTTTATAGACACATGTAGTACAGTAAATCCTGCCTAATCGGAACACTACAAGGAGCAGTCAAGGTGTTCCCATTTCAAGATTTATTTATAAAGAACGTGTTTACATTAAAAGAAATTCAAATTAGAGAGGTATTCAAATATTCATGTTTTACTGCACTGAGTTCAAAAACCAACAATCAATCAAGGACAAGGAGTGTCAGAAAAATACCCAATTATAAGAATTTACAATAAAACAGTTAGCAATAATAATACCTATTGTGTGTACAACAGTACATTATGTATGTACGATACTAGTAATAATATGTTACCTTAGACCACTATCAAGTTGAGATGTTTTATGGGTGTTGGCATCCCAGAGGAATATTACGCCAGATTTGTCATTAATGATCGCAAGAGTATCGCCATCTTTATCCCATCCAATACCTGTGCACATCCTGAAATAAAACAAGGTCAAAATGACACAATCTGAAATGGTAGTGTAGTTAAGTGTAGGATTGGATATACTAAATTTTGAACAGTGAAAGGTTGTCATAGCTCCGCATCCCCATATGATATCCAAACTTTTTGCCTCGTTGATGGAATTTGCCTTGCTGAGAGAAAAAGTTTGCCTCACTGTACCCCCTTAAAGGTGCAACAATTAGTGCAGAGGGGCCATTCAACGATCATGGACCAGTGTCAAAATATATTTAAGTTTGGATATTTCATCAAGACTAACATCTATTTTTATTATCCACAAAAAAAACCACTAGATAAACATTATTTCAGCATATATTCCTCTTAAAACATGGTGGATCTTAAAAATATAAAAGCGGATTTCCCCTTTTTGAAGCTTTGAACTGAATTTACACTTCTTAATGCTGAAATTGATAGTTTAAAATTTTCCTATTTTCTCTCTACAGGCCTTGTTGCCCCTTTAAGATATCCTAGCTACGGCAAAGGTGGCTACAGCAATTTATCACAACATGTTTGTGGTGACAAATTGAAGCAAGAGATAGATTCCATTTAAGCATTCTAAAGTTATGAAATCATGAGTCTCTAGTTTCTTTTTTATGAATTCATGATTTCCAAAGCTACAATGATGGATTAGGGTTTTTTGAAGTGAAGAATGATGAAATGCAATTAATTATTGATTAAAAATGTCTGTTATATATAGTTATATATAAATAGGATTTTTCTCACATTGCACAGAAAATGTGTAAAATTAGATGATTGTGTACAAAAAGTTAATGAAATGTGTGTGAAATAGACATTGGTCATAAACAATGGGCTTACCCAGGCAGACTTATTTCATCCTTCAATTCACCATGTCTATCTTGGATCCTAACCATGTGATCAAACCTGTTAAAAGAAGCATTACTGCAATTAAGTATCTTGATCTATGCTAAACAAATAATTTTTTCTCATAATGAATATTTACATGTATTTAAATAAATTAGATGATTTTGTCCGTATATATTTTTTAAAATACCAAAGCAGTGATCTTCCAAGCATTAATGCAAGTGGGCGCACGACCGAACCGAGATTTTAAAATCAGGCTTGCACCCACCTGAAAATCTATTATTACCACCTTGCAGGGCCTGTTCTAGGGGTTTTAGTACTAGTTGAGAAGGCATTGAAATTGCTATATTGACGTGAGCAATATTGTGTCGGGCGTTAATGACTTAAGTCGGGCAATAATGACATTATCCGCCTGGCTATGTTTCCCGGGAAAAGTGATATCGTTCAGTGCGTAAGATTTTTTAACGGTGGTAATAATAGTAATAACGTCATTTCTGTGGGCAAAATAGTGAAATATTGGACCTTGGGCCCAAATATTTCACTATATTGCCCTTTGAAATGACTTTATTGTACTATTAGCACCTACATGAAAATGAAAATAATGAAAAATGAGCATAATTTTGACCTTTTTTTGACCAAATTGTTATAATGAGAATTTTGCACCCCCTTTCGAGAAAAAATCCTGTGGAAAACACTACAAAGGTACCAAAGTTGTTCCACAAATGCAGGTTTTACTGTATGTGGATTGATATAAATCCACACAACAAAATTATAATAAAAAGTTGTTTTTCAATTTGTATCACCAATTTTGATGGAAGGAATGCATATCGGGACCCTGTGTGGCTTACTGTATCATATGAACCAAAAATCATAAGTAATATAGATAGCAACTTTGGGAACCTTCTTTATTGTTCCTTTAAATGTAAGATATACCTACCCTGTGGTTGCTAAGTAGTTGCCAAGAGTCTTTTGCCAACTATAGTAGATTCCACCCTGGCCATGAATCTTTTCTGATAAACTAAATACACGCTGAAAAAAAAGTATAAGCGATGACAGCACCATCTTTCATCAGTCCATATCAGTATGGTGACTAATATGTCATTGCAATGACATCAGAGAGTCAATAAAAGATGTATATATGGGGTTACATCCTATATGGGACTCACTTCAACATTCAGGTTATTTTGACCATGACCAATAATTCACAATTCCAGGATTGGCCATCTTGGATTAAGATCTCACCCATTGGACAAATGGATTTATTTTCTAACATTATCAAAAAAGTATTAATGTATCAAAGTATTAATATATGACAAAGTATTAAAGTATCAAAGTATTAATGTATCAAATTATTAATGTATGACAAAGTGTTAATGTATCAAATTATTAATGTATGACAAAGTATTAATGTATCAAAGTATTAATATATGACAAAGTATTAATGTATCAAAGTATTAATGTATGACAAAGTATTAATGTATCAAAGTATTAATGTATGACAAAGTATTAATTTATCAAAGTATTAATGTATGACAAAGTATTAATGTATCAAATTATTAATGTATGACAAAGTATTAATGTATCAAATTATTAATGTATGACAAAGTGTTAATGTATCAAATTATTAATGTATGACAAAGAATTAATGTATCAAAGTATTAATGTATGACAAAGTATTAATGTATCAAAGTATTAATGTATGACAAAGTATTAATGTATGACAAAGTATCAATGAAGTTTCGAAGCATTTCACCTAGTCTTTATATGAATAAATAAATCATTTAGAAAATTCTTTCAGATACATGTATCCCTAAAGCCTTATAAAAATACATCTTTGCTAAATATGCCTTGCAACCCTTCATCAAAGATCTACCAAGGAGGATTAGCAGCCATTATTCAAAATTGATACTTTGTTGCCCCTAGTCGAACAATTTAGCAAAAAATTCTATAAAATTCTCTTAAGACCAAGTAATATTATGTGAATATTCAAGTTTCATTGGTAGTTGTACTCTTCAAAATATAAGTAATATTGTAACCAAATTGGTCCACACAGAGTATCGAGTTTGAATAATGGCTTTCAATCCCCCTTGAGATCACTTTTCACAATATTGATTTTCATCTGCAAACTTATCTTTGGGACTCAGTGTTGACAGAAGTGGAAAATGAATGAGTTTTTGGTTTAAAGACAGAATCAGATATTATAGAGACAATTTGTTGTTTTGGAAAACCAAAATCAAAAATTAATATCAAAACACAAGAACTTGAATCAAGGAGGATTGGCTCCCAGAGTGCAACATCGAAATTCTATCCCATATATGCACAGATCCGGAGCCAGATCCAGCCCCTATTGGTAGTAGACTCAGCCAAAAAAGACATTGATTGATCAATATTTACCCTGTAATCTCTTCTTTATGTATTAGTTTGAATGGTTGCATGATTTTCCCGGGAGATAATGGAGGGCTTCGGTAATTTCCGGCAGTGTCGGATGTTGTTTGTCTCTCATATTACGTCACATTGCAACAAACAGCCAATGAAAGTAAAGAATTGCGTAGCCTAACAAACCATTGTTATTGTTTTTACGGGAGTTAAAAGAAACGTCATTGGACTTCTTGGTAATCTCTGATGTGACGTCATCCGGAGTGGTGTCACATTCTCAGAAAAGGCATTTGACTTCGAGAATAATCATTTGAACAACGGAGATAGCCGAAGCGCTCCATTAAATATACGCGCGCTTATTTTATGCTTTTATTAACAGACGCTTTCTTGGATGTGTGGCTTAGTGATTGGATTTGAAGCTAACAACAGTACGCGAGGTTTGAGGTATGACATGTGATATTTATTGAAAAACTGATTCCAAAATCAAGGAAAAATAAATTTTCCGAAAATCGCGTGTCTTGTTCTTGAGTATATTTATTGAGTCTAGACACAGAGGAGGTAATCTGGCAGATGTCCGTGCATATATGGAGATATCGTGTTACAGAATTTGAATTCCAACAGCCGCCATTTTGTTCACTTCAACATTTGAATCGTGAATTGTGGTCTTATTTCCTAACAAAAAATTCCAAAACTCACAAGAAATGATCGAGATATTGGTTCGAATCATTTGAACTGTTTATTTTGAATTTATAATCGGTTGTAATTTCAGAAAATAACGAAATTTCGGCGTTTTCATTGTTGGAAAAATCGACTTTGATTCTGGGAGCCAATCCTCCTTGAACTTGAATGAAGAAGAATTTCAAGAAGATCAAGAAATCGGAAAATCGAAAATTTACATTGGGCCATTCCATTTAAAAAATGTACGTGGGGTATGGATGCAAAATTCTGGGGGGGGGGGTGTTGACTGAAAAATTCTGGGGGGGGGGGGGGGGGTAGGAGACCAAAAAATTCTGGGGGGGGGGGGGGTGTTGACCGAAAAATTCTGGGGGGGGGTAGTATTTATAAGTCAGTCTGTTATGATGTACTACTTTCCTGTTGAAATTGCAGTGAAATTTTTTGCACAAAATTATCATTTGGAGGAACCATTTCTTCAATAAAATAAACATTACAAAATTTCAAGTAAATAGTAAGGTACAATTAAATGCAATAAAAAGTAACACAGCATATTGTCAAGTGGAAATAAAGCTAGTTGAAGTAACAAATGTGCAAACTAATTTTACCCAATCGGCCATTTTGAATAGCACTTCCTATGTAAACAAATATTTAAAATTACCACACTTTAAGTGCCTTATAGTCTGAATATAATTCAGACTAAATAGGATATAGTCTAGGGGGGGGGGGGGGGGGAGACCGAAAAAATTCTGGGGGGGGGGGGGTATTGACCATGGAATATTCTGGGGGGGGGGGTATTTGCAAAGGCATTATGAAGGGGGGGTTAATAATAGGGGGGTGGTGGTGGTAGTCTGTGGGGGAGTATTCTATAGGGGTATAAGGGTGGAGTGTCTTTCAGTCTTTTAAAAGGAGGTAATAAGTCAGTTAATGTACATGTATTTCTTGAGTATTTTGTGTATGGACTTGTCTGACACCAAATCTCGGTCATGTTTATTTTTTCGAAATTTAATCCCAGCCAACAGAACAAAGTATGCTACAGCTAGCTGTATACAGGTTTTTCTGACTTTCATCAATGTATTTGTGATCCTATATAATGCTTAATGCTAAGATAAGGAAAACTTTGTTATGCTCTTGTTAAGGGTATAACTTTCTCTACAGTGTCATGGCTTTCATAGAACTCCTCTTCATTTCTGGAACAGTAAAACATGATTTCCCCAAAAACATGAAGAATCATTAAAATTAACAAATATGACATTTTTCTCTGAAACAGTTACTGCATATTATTTAAACATTTTTAAATTCAGACAATGAGAATTAGAATATCTTCATTCTCAAGTGAGATTAGTACATTTTCTAATTTATATCATACATCCTATATACTGGGGATCCACTTGATTACACTGGTTAGCGAAAAGGTTTGTTGGAACGTCGAAGGCACGATTTTTCTTTTTCCTTATTTCACGCTTTGTAGGCAGATTCCCCACGACATTCTTTCTCACAAATGTGTATCAGTATCATATGTTTTTGAAAATGTACATGTTTGCGAAAAAATAGCTCAGAGGACAACAGAATCGTTACCCTTTGCATTTGTTTGACTTCACTTCTTAAAAGAGAGCTTCGTCTTCACTCTTTCAAACTAAAATAAACCTGTAAACTCACCGCGCCAATCAGTGTTCGTTGGCCAAATTTGACCGATGTTCTATATATGGTCATTCCTTCTGACGTCATCGTTGAGCCCGGCATTGTGTAATTTATGTTGAAGAAATAATAAATAATGAAAAAATATTGTAGTTACCAATGGAAACATTACATTTTAATTTTGATTGTGTGAAGTGAACAATGGTAGCGAGTTCAACTAACTAATTATGAAATATTCAGTTTTTATTTTTGCTTTTCATAATCATTTAGTCTGTTGAGAAAGTACACAGGTCATCTGAATATATCAGGATAAATATTACAACCTCAATATAACAAATTAGTGAACTTGTCTAGAGATCAGGATACATTACACTAATAGGCATATGACCTTACTCTGAATTGAGAGCTACAAGCAGTACACTAGATCCAAACAAAAAACAGTGTATGTGACAGTGACCTACATGTAAACTGCAATGTTGGAACCAATATATAGGTTCCAATCTGGCAATTACTTCCTTATTCTTTAGACTTTTAGACAATTTGGTCAAATTATGCAACATGTGTAGCCTTCAAATATAACTTTATTCAAGTAGATGAGAGTATCTAGAACACTTTTGTTATAAGTTCATAGTATTATTTTCTGTCATGTCTGTTCCACATTTTGGGCATCTAATTTCAGTCATAAACTATGTGGTCACTTGCTTCACATATTGAACTTTTCATGTGTTTTTGAAAATATAGGACAGTAGTTTGAAAAGTAAACCACTGAATATTCTAGTTATTCATACATTCTAAAGAATTGTGAACCGTTAATAGGTACACTAATTTCTGGTAGTCAAAATTACTTCACTCATTTTGTCTACATTATTAAGGAAGGTTACTTCAAACTACCAGCAATATTTTCAGACTAATTCAATCAGATTGTATCTTTGATAATATATACATACACTTTTTGTGCTAACTAGTATGTGAAAATATACTGTTGAGACTAGATGTCATCAAAACCACCATAGCTAAGGCAAAAAAAGTTGACCTAGAAATATCCTGTTACAGTAATATAAGCAATAATTCATTCTGAGCGTATGACTTACTGACATTCTGTTAAAGGCACGTGTATATGGAAATATTTTGAAAATTTCTGGTACAAAATATAGTATGAAGGCATGTGTTTTATTTCTTTGTTTTTTTTCAGGAAATTATCTTTGCATTGCCTTCTTTAAGTAACTGAGTAAGCCTGGTAATTATCTTGTGCCAAGAAAATCTCAGGTTATGCAGACCGAATCCAAAGAACATTATGTTATTTATCAAAAGACATAAAAGTCGGTGCTAGCTATGTACATATTTCTTACTTCAATTTAATCTAAAGACCAGCCTAAGTGTTCTCTCAAAGCCCAAAAGTTGCGGCTGTCTCAAATCGCAGACTTTTTAAATCGACCAGTATTTCAAAAGACAGCTGTAGCTTTGAGAGAATATTCAAGCTAGTGTATAGAATCAATTGAGTAGACTACATCCTCTAGACAGTATTTTTTGAAATTTAGTTAGAAATACTCAGACTGTAAACGGCCTATGTTAAATGTTGTTGTTCAAACATATCTTTTTAATGTAAATTATAATTCAAAGTGACTGATGTAGTAAATTAATTTGCATATTTAAATTATTTTTAAGTTCCACTACATGTAGCTTTATCTCTTAGACTAGACAATATGCTGTGTTACTTTTTATGTCATTTAATTGTACCTTACTACCTAATTGAATTTTCATAATGTTTATTTTATTGAAGTAATGCTTCCTCTAATGAATTGATAATTTTGTGCAATACAATTCACCGCAATAACTACACGACAGAAAATAAGGATAACAAACTGAGTTCACACTCAGTCTGTTGGATACTAATCAATAATGAGGTAAGAAATATGTGCATAGCTGGTGCAGATATTTTTGGACTTGTGAAATATAACATGAGGTTCTATTGTATACTTAGAGGTTATGTCACTATGACGTGAAATATGCCTGAGTTCTCCCAATATAGGCCGACCTTGGGAGGCTCTATATTTGGGCAAGAACGAAGGCATATTTCACGTCATAGTGACATAACTGATGTATTACATGCCTTTGTTCCCATGGTTACTTTGTATCAATGACGTGACGTCATGATATTATCATGGTTATTAAAGAAATCTAATATCAAAACGAGGTAAGCGGGCTATATCGGGGTAATCGGGCAATATCGGTGGATATAGCTCGCTAACTTTCCCATTGACTTCCATACAAATGCTTCGCTAGGTATGTAATACACACCGATAACATGGGTATTTCCATGAACATGTGCCTTTAACACTAATTTGTAAATTCTGCAAACTGATTGCCTATTTCAATGGTAGGAGCAACTTATAACCTTTATATTGTTTCTCAAGGGGGGATTTTGCGTGTTTCGGGGGGTATGGATGCAATTTTCTAGGGGAGAGGGGTATGGATGCAAATTTCTGGGGGGGGGGTATGGATGCAAATTTCCGGGGGGGGGGGGGGTGGTATGGATGCAATTTTCTGGGGGGGGGGGGGGTAGCAAGAAAAAAAATTCGGGGGGGGTGTCTCAGCCTGTGCATCCATACCCCCCGTACATTTTTTAAATGGAATGGCCCATTGGATACAGTGCAAAATGTTGATTTTATTAATAATTTCATGAAGATTCTTTCAACAAAACCTAAACACCTTTGAGCATAAGTACATTATACACATATTGCCTACCTTCATTATGTTTAATTGATCACATAAGACTGGTAAATCGGAAAACTACTAGATAAATAATTTGAAAATAGAAATGTTTTGGAATGCAGAGCATGCGCACTAATCACTTCCGCCGTGACGCCCCAGATATCTCGGGATCGATCATACTGCACTATATTGCAGAATAAATCGGTCAGTACGTGGATCCCTCAGTCGTGTATAGTTGTGCCTTTAACGGTGATTACTTCTCCCCTTTGTATATACTACAGTTGTATTCATTGTAAATCTTAATCATTTCAAGAATGAATCGTATTTTATGGTGGTCCTTGTTCTGCACATCATTTATGGGCTTTCAACTCAAGCCGGCCCATGTTCTCAGTGTACTAAAATGAATAGCCCGTCAACCCTAGTTGAATACACGGGGGGTATTGTTTTCATTTCAGGCGCCAGATTTAAACGGCGACACTTTCCACAGCCTTCAAACTCTTGCCCCACTTCTGAAAGGATGTGGTAAAAACCAATAATGAGACGAGCACATTCCGCTGATTTTTAGAGCCGTGAGGGCGGGAACATTGGGCGAAAACGGCCCAATTGAAAAATAAAACTAATTACCAACTTATTACCAACTAATTTACAACTAATTATCAACAATTCTGCTGGCAATTGGAATTAAAGTTAAGCGTTAATTAAATCAATGATAATTATGGCCTAATTATCAGTAGCAAGTTCAACGTAAATTAACTTTTACAATAATGCTGATTTATGATTTTTAGTTGATAATTAAGATATGAAATGTTTGAGGGTGATAGTAAGTGGTAAATTAAAACGTTTTTGTTCTGAAGTAGATTATTGGTTGATAGTTAACATATAGGATGATTATAATGATAATTAGTCGTAAAGGCCCATGATTTAGAAATACAAACCCCCTATTAAAGTTTAATTTCAAGATGGTGGAAAAAGAAAACATGTGAGAGATATTTCTCTCATAAAATTGAGAATTACAACGGGAATGATGCGTATACTAACATGAAATTTGGTCAACATTATTATTAGGGTATGTAGAACATGAATACAATGTATCTTAAATCTTATTCACACTTCTGTCTGAAATGTTTATGAATTTGAAAATCTTTTTGAATCAGATCATATAATATTAATCCTAGAATGCAATTTAGGTACTAACATGGGTTACCTATATTTCACAAGTAATCCAAATGTGCTCTTCTAAATAATGATTGTTAGATCAAAGACATTTCAAAACATATTTTTGATTATATCTGTTACGTCCTTATTATGTAACACCAGGCCCGTAGCTAGAGGGGGAGCTGGGGGAGCGGAAGCTCCCCCCCCCCTGGCCAGAAATTCTTTCAAAATCATGTTGTTTTTCACCATTCTGAGAGTTTTTCGCATAATTTTAATCAAAATTGTGAAAAGCTCCCCCCCCCCTGGAGAAAAGCTCCCCCCTGGTAAAAGCTGGCTACGGGCAAGAACATTATAGTCTAATGTTTGTGTTCTGATTTTAATTGTTGATGGCAATAATGATGTTTTCACATGCTTTTCATGAATCTTAAAAATTTGCAAAATAGAATAGCTTTAAAAAAGAGGGGGAGAAACCCCAGGGTTCAAAGATGACATACGCTTATAATGTAAATCTGTATTGAGATGACATCGTCGCTGATTGGTTTAGCGAGTCGATCGTTGATTGGTTTAAAACTAGGTCAATTTGAAAACTTTGAAAACCAAGATGGAGGGTACGTTTTCGACAAAAGGTGGTGTGCGAAGGAGGAAATGATATGTCATCAATTGAATCATGGGGTATTTCCCTCCTCTTGCTGTGAAATTTCAATAGTTCAAGTTCGATGTTGTCTGTTCTGAAAGATCCTAATTAAAATGAATATTCCGTCACAAAATAGTTCAAGATGAAGCAAAAATCTCCGGGCGAAGGGAAGCAAAAAAGAAGCGAGTCATTTTTGAGAAGTCACGAATCTGACTTAAACCTAACTTTCAACTAATTATCAATAGTAAGTTAGGTGATAATTAGAGATTAACTTACATCAAACTTACAACTAACTTTCAACTAATTTACGTAAATCAGTGATAATCGACCAATATATAGCTCATTTGCATATTGATGGTAGTTATTAATCGTTAATTAAGTTGCAAATTTAAAGCGTTAATTAAGTTGATAATTAGCTCATTTGCATGTGAATTTTTACACCTAACTTTCAACTAATTATCAATAGTAAGTTAGGTGATAATTGGAGATGATTTTCCATAGGCTTTTTTCAATTGGGGGCGGCCCTCGAAATAAAATTTGAAGTTGTCCCGTACGCCGGCGATCTCGTTTTCTTTTTTGTCAATCATCGCGCACTTTGATGTTCCTTCCGAGTGTCCAATTCTCGTCTTAGACTACCTGTTAAAAATGTTTTTGAAAATCAATTGTTCTTGTAGCTAAGATTTTGTATGTTAGAACCTTTGTAACGACCCTTGATACCAAGTTGCTAGGCTACTCAGTCCAGTCCAGCTGTAGTGGCTTAAGCCTTTATAGCTCAGTCGGTAGAGCATTAGTCGTGATTCCCACACGGGGCATTGTATTTAGCACACTTTCTTTCAATTTTTTTTATCTGGCTTGTTACACTTTGCTCGTTATAGTCATTAGTTAGTCATTCATTCATCTGTTTGTATGATGTATTATGAAATAAAGGAAATATAAAAATTAAAAAAAAAAGTTAGTCATTCCCCTGGGGCGCCCTCGGGTCATTACACCTTTGTGGGCCGTTTTGCTGCCCCACAACGTGTGGATTTTCAAATCGATTTCATTTTAATTTCACTGACTTATACTTGCAGCTCGAAATTTTGATTAATAAAAATATATATGCATACGTACTGTACTAAAATGTTAATACAAAACGACGAATTTTTGGAGATTTTTGTGGGAGGGGTAATTTGCAAAAAGAGAGTAAAATAGCCGGTTTAAAAAATAGTAATCGAGAAGATGGCGCAAATTTTAAAATTCGATGTGAAAATTCGATGTAAATTTTGAAGACTATCGTTTGATATAATACTAGTATTTCGATTGGCCACTTTGCCCCACAGGGCAGTTTTGCACCATGTTCCCCTAACGCTTTTGGGCGATTCCAAAGGATAAAACTTGCTGTGGATCTCACAATGAGACTTGCACATTGGCGGAATTCTATACTTTCAAGCCAATACCATATTTTATTTCAGAGAATCATGTTCAATAACCATAAGCGGACAGAAACTAGAAAGGCCTATTGCAAAATATCTTCAAACCAACCTTATTCAATGATATCTCGTTCCCCATGGACTGCTGCTGCCGATACTCCCGTCGTTTTCTCTGGTTTTGTAATGCTTTCAGTTGATCTGCGTGTATCACCTTTGAGCCGATGTGTGCGGCTCTACCCCCGGGCCGTGCATCCCGCCGTGAGTCACGATTCCCGTAGCTCATCTTCTCAGGGTCGTTGGCCTATATAATAGCATAAGTCACAGTTTATATTGTTTCCACAAAACTATAATGTAATTTCCGATAACTTGATAATAGTATACATAAAATATACATAAAATTCGATTCAACACGGTAAATAAGCTATTGGCAGCGTAATCAAATCTATAGGGAGTGGCAAAAATGCAAAATCGGTCAGTGTGTTCCTCACGCTCAAATATAGCCTTATATCTCCCAAAAGATCCATGATGTGTAATCAATTGGTGACGTTATTTAAGATTCAAAGTGCAAAAATTGGAGGAAAAATATCTAAATTATCCCAAAGAATGGTAACCATTCTAGGAGAGACAAATGATTGCATTATTGTAAAAACTGTTAGTTTTCCTCAAATAATTAAGTATATTTTTGGGGTATTTTTAGAAAATAGACATGACAAGGAATGGTATGAGCCCAAAATATTCTGAAACGGAAAACAATTTGCAAGGGTCGAGTTGGAAAAGCATCAATTTCAATCTGTAGAGTCAAGTTATCACCTTGACAACCATTCAAAGAATGATCTTGAATGCGGTGATTGGTTATATTATGATGCACTGCAGTTATGAAATACGAATTGGCTGGAATCGGACACAACTTAAGTAGATAGATCTGTGTGCGAATTATTCATCAATTTTCAGATTTATCATGTTTATGGACTTCAAATCATCACTTGCTCAGGAAGATTCTACAAAAGTACATACAAGCGCAGGAATACACAACAGTATTTCTCGTGGTCTGTGCACCTCGAATTCGAAGCCCCTTTAATTGTGATCTATTAGGAGATGATGGCATACTAACTGATACGAATAATACAGCACTAAAAGTAAACATCTCAGATTGCGAAATTGTTGAAAATCCACCGTAAAATGCTATCGCTCGGCACTATCTCAGTTGTTTTTGCTGAGTCAATTTTGTTATGGAATGTGGATATTTAAACTATCAACCCCCTCCTTCTCATTTTATTTTTTTTAAATACGAGAAATAACTACTTTTTACAAATCAAATTATACAATGAACTATTTCATTTTAATTAGTAGTAATTATTATTTCGGGATCGTAATATTTTATTTTTGACTGCTGATTGAGCATGGAAAATAAGGAAAACTAGTGTTACAGTACGATCACTTAAAAGGGCCAATGGACCTTTATTTATAAAACCAGGTGCATTTATCACTTGCACACATTCCAAGGGGCATTTTCTGCATGCAGTCTACACCCGAACGTGGATCGATAGCACATAAATAAACACCATTCCGAAAATGTGATTGACTGATATAATCGGTGCGCAAAATATCCTCAATGATAACCCATGTCATTGAATATAGGTTAAGTACGTCATCATAGAACAGAGATTTTAAAAGAGATTTTTTGAAATCATAATTCAAAGTGTAAATATAGTTATATTGACATCGTGTTTACATACCCTGCGCGCAGAGTCTAGTTTAAATTGGTTAACACTCGAATTTGTCAAGCTAGGGTCATATGTAATTTTGAAATGTCGCACATTTGATTCAAAAAACTCAAATGAAGCTCTCTTTTAAGAAGTGAAGTCGAACAAATGCAAAGTGTAGTATGAGGTAGAATCATGTAAAACCTAAATATTTTTAAAACTGAATCAACTATATATAGCCATTTCGTTCACTACTGACATATCTTATCTCCCGGGTATTGAAAACACACTTGGTTAACACTAGAATTTGTCAAGATAGGGTCAACTGTAATTTTGAAAACCCTCACATTTGATTCAAAAATAAAGCTCTCTTGTAAGAAGTGAAGTCAAACAAATGCAAAGGGTAATGTTTAAATCTTGGAAATGAGATAGAATCATGTATTAAAACCTAAATAGTTTGTCAGTATAGTAACTGGTAGCTAACTTCTGGTACCTTGATTACTAAAACAAGGGGATTACAACCATCGATTGTCCCCGGCCTTATTCAAAGTTTTTAAAACGGGTAGAAGGAATCAACTATAGCCTTTTCGTTCACTACATATCCTTATTTCCCGGGTATTGAAAACACACTTGGTTAACACTAGAATTTGTCAAGATAGGGTCATCTGTAATTTTGAAAACCCTCATATTTGATTCAAAATCTCAAATGTAATTATAGCAGCTCTTGTTCCATCTTCAAATGTTTAGATTTGCTCAATGAGTGAATGAAACTGCCCAAATATATCAACTTTTTTCAATGCCAAGACGAAAACGTATACATTACATACCTATCAAGAATCTGTCTCCTGGGTCAAGTTTTTGTTGGTCGTACTACCCCAGCGGCAATTTCCTCTGGGATACAAACAAGAAACAATCCCCCTGGCAGCCTATAGTCATTAAATAATGTGTATCCCAAGCCATACTCTAGGTGGAATATCCCGCGAATAAGATATCGCCCTGCAAGGTCTTTTATTGCCTCCTAAATCTCACGTTTTCAATCATTTCAAGGATTGAACTCGACATGGGGAGTACATTCACGGATTATAGCCAAATTCTTTGTTTTAAATCATATTTGCTGAGTCCTCGCGTGAAAAAACATGACAATAAAATAGTATTTCATTCCTGGGGATAACTCAATAATTTCTATCGAACCGTTTCATTGACTGTTTACTCTTGGTTCATGAGACAACAACGCGTAATGATTATACATCTGGTATTGCTTTCCAGGGATCTGGGCTGATCATTACTTACAATAACTAAACGGAAGCTTTGTAAGCGTAATTAGTTTTTCTATGGTTGCTCCGTGATGATATTGTTTTTATCCTGTAGTCTCATACAAGGGCGAACGTAATATTGTATATAACACACGGAAGTGCCTCGTTCGCAAATTCAATGTATTTGGAGTCATATTCTTTAGTTTTGTAATCCCACATCTTGCACCTATTCATGGTTGACGCGCATGCATATGACGTATTGTTAGAATATGAATGTAATTCTGGTCGCAGTGGATAGAGGTCTTTTTCCCAGTTTTCTCCTGAAAGGGGACCATTAATCATTGGAGGGCGAATGGGAATTCACTCGAATTCTTGAACAATGAACTACCAGGATTACACTTTGACAATTGTGTAAATAAAATAGTGTGTACAGTATGCAATAAGTAATCTAAACGTTAATTTGTAGTTAGTTTTCTATCGTTAATCGAGAACAAACATTTACAAACGGGAGCTGTGTAGCAAATATAAAGTCAGAGTCTTTTATGCACAGAGTGTGCTGAATACGCCATACTATTAACTCTACAGTCGAAATGTTGATACATGCGCAGACCTCTATTTAGTGATATTTTCATTTCAAATATGGCGGCCAATCCGATGTCTGACGACCCTTACAAAGAATCTAGGCAGTTTGCATTTTTACCTCCTGTGAAATAACAAGTGGAATTTAGTAGTTGTTTTGTGTTTTATTATCATTCTGCATCGTAATTCTATGTGATGTGGTGTTGAAATGTCAGCAGAAATGCATATCCATACGATAATCGAGTGAATCAGATAACAGTATTTTTCGAAAACCCGTCTCGTGCTAAGAGTGTAAAAACTTGTATCAACATGCTCAAAAGTGCCAATGTGCACATCAATGTCAAGCTAAATCAATGTTGTGTCTAAAACAGGTACCTGATCTACTCAAAACAGCTTGTCATTCACGTGTACACGCTTTACAGCAAACACGGCGAAATGACCTGAATCTTGGAATTTCGTTCGAGAGCTAGTAATGTTTGCTCCGGTCTTCGTCATAAGTGTTCATCAGACTTCACGCATGCGCAGGAGAAAAACCATCAACCAATAACTTTTATAAATCAATTTTGCGCATGCACCTTACAACGGTAAAGAAATTCGTATTTATAAACGAACCAGTTTGAGATAACCCGATATCAGTCGGAGAAATCTGACGATCTACGAAACTCACTTCAAAAAATCAAATGCGGACTGACGGCGTATTCTACTATGTTTGGATCTAAGATTTTCAGTATAGATAAAGTCTTTTATGATCTTTCGAATGAGGTAAGTCTCTAGTTCGACAGACAATCGTATCAACTTGAACAAAAGTTGAGTTTTGACGAAAATTTTTAACATGCGCAGAAGTCCCATTTTCGTTGTACCATATTGACTGTCTAGGACATGTGGGGTTGGTGGCATAGGCCAAGGAACATGTATATACTTAATGCGAAATCAAAGTTTGTCCAATTGGAGTCCCCTAGGATTTTTTCTTAGGAGTCCTGAGTTAGATTTTGCATTCATTATTTATAATACATGTTCCTTGGCTAGGCGGTCGAGCTACTGAAGTCGATAAGCACAATGTGGAGTTCTCATCCGACGTTTATGTTAGAATTGGAGTAATGCACTGGCGGATCTAGAAGCTAACAAGGGGGCCCACATTTTAAATCTGAAAAAAATTGAGCCCCAAATTCCAAAAATTGGGCCCTAAAGATGTTAGGGCCTAAAAAAGCCCAAAAGGCCTGCAAATTAAGGCCCTTCAAAATCATTGGGCCCGCCAGTGTAATAACCATTTGCCATATTGATTATTTTGTTTATTTTCACTTATTTACCATTGACTGCATTGTATTGAAACGGAGTCACTTTACCCATAATGAATTGATCAAATGTAGATCTAGAGGTATCGACCAAGACGAGGAAATATCCCAGAATTCATATATCTATATGAAGATAGCTTCATCCATGCATTTGGGGGTATTTCCTCCTCTTGTATCGACCCAAGGCGAACCCGTTAAGGTATTAAGTAAACGTCCGGTGTGAATTAGAGGACAAAACAATAAAGGACATGTAACTTGATATACTTAATTAGATATTAAGTTGTGCAATTAAGATGGGGTAGGGGCATGTGGTTAATCTGTTTGCTAATATGTTTTTTTTTTAATTTGAAATATATCATATATACCAAATCCCCAATGGACACACAAAATTAATCAAATATCAGAATTAGTTGATTAGGACCTCTAGAACGTCTAGAAACCCTTAACAAACAAACTTGCAACAGGCCTCATCGCGAGACTATCTACTAAGCCATACATAGCTGATGGAATTGAAGCAAAAAGTTTTTTGGTGAAACTGGTGCAAATTTCTTGCTAGTACTTTGTATAAACCTCTGTAAACCGTTCTCCAAATGTCAAAATTAAAGATTTTTTGATCGGCTCAAATGAAACAAAATTGCCAAGGAATTTAGATTTGTTGAACTTCATGGAGGGAGAGGGATTTGCTAGCAACAGCTTCTGACCCTTATTTCAAGAAAATTGGAAATGATCATATTCATTGGTGATCCGCTCGATTACGCTGGTTACCGAAACGGTTCGTTTCAGTAACAAAATATCGGAACGTCGAAGGTTCGATTTTTCTTTTTTTCCTTATCTCACGCGTTGTAGGCAGAATCCCCACATTTTTTTCTCACAAACGTATATCAGTATCATATGTTTTAGAAAATGTACATGTTTGCGAAGAAATAGCTCAGAAGACAACAGAATCGTCGATTTAATTCCTCACATAAGTTACATAAACGGTAAGGGTTAAAAGTGCAGATCTTAACTGTTTTTCGAAATGCCGTTTATGTAACTTAACTAAGAAGTGAAATCTATGATCATGTTGTCTTCTGAACTATTTGTTCGCAATATACAGGGTGGGCCAAGACACTATAACTTTTTTATTTTCCAACCTACATACCCCAAATTTTGCAGCTATATAGTGCCAAGGGTTCTAAGTAATAATATAATGTAACAAGTCCTTCAACTGGGATTATATTTGATCTAAAAAGAGGAGTTCAATTGGTCCGCCACCTCATTTGATGATAGATTTTAGTTTTAGTCACCTTGCTGATATAGCAGTATCATTGAAATGCTAGCTATATTTTTTTCAACGTGTCTTAATTGCCAGCTTTAGTTAAGCAATTTTTTAGATTGGGTGCCTTCATACCATCTCCTGGAGACCTCCCCATACCCTATACTCACTTGGGTTTGAATTAGGGCCATTAGCTTGCGGTCATCAGGGCGTATCAGTTTAGGAACATTATGCAAATTATGCTTATTTCTCATTGCACACCCCATGTTTAAGTGAGACGCTGTTGACATATTTTATTCAAGTAAAAGTGTATGATTCATGATCAATGGCTAGATACAACCTCAAGTCTCATTTGGTATGTAGATTATGATTTTGTATCATCAATTAAAAAAGTTATAGCATTTTGAAAAAAGTGGCGTTTTTTTTGCCCACCCTGTACATATGATAGTGATACATGTTTGTGATGAAAATGTGGGAATTCTGCCTAAAACGCGTGGAATAAGGAAAAAGAAAAATCGTACCTTCGACGTTCCGACATTTTGTTACCGAAACGGTAACCAGCGTAATCGAATGGATCATAGAGTATTAAATTATATACGAGGTCCCAATATCAACGCACTATTTAGTATTGACCACCGCTGTATACCTACTCCATTAGGTCAAACAAGATTGTTTACTCTTTGCAGCCAGATTAACATCACGAATAGAAGCTTGTATTTCATGGCAACTAGTTTTTCTATATTCTTCAATGATAATAGTATTTACATGATAACAGTATTTATGACAAAATTGGCGACTATATAATGAAAGTAATGAAAATTTCCAAAGCTTGTTCAACAATCTGAATATTGATGTCAAGTTATTCTATTGTATTGAATGATGTCATAAACTTGTACTGTGCGTACATGATGTCATCAACTTTTACTGTGAGTGCATGATGTCATAAACTTTTACTATGAGGACATGATGTCATAAACTTTTACTATGAGGACATGATGTCATAAAGTTTTACTGTGAGTACATCATGTCATAAACTTTTACTATGAGGACATGATGTCATAAACTTTTACTGTGAGTACTTGATGTCATAAACTTGTACTGTGAGTACATGATGTCATACCATTGTACTGTAAGTACATAATATCATACACTGTGAGCACTACATACTGCCATAAACTTTAACTGTGAGTGCATGAGATGGTATAAACTTGAACTGTGAGTACTTGATGTAATAAATTTGTACTTTGAGTACATGATGTCATAAACTTGAACTTTGAGAACATGATGTCATAAACTACCTTAAATTATATTGCATGTATGTCTTATCATGATCATTTACGAGGCATCCATACCGATCCAGTTGTCTTCTCTGGGGTACATTTGCGTTTGGAACCACCTTTGCCAATGTTTCCCTCGAATAGTTTTAGGCTTAAATGGTTGGTTGTAATAGATTACGTCACCTCCTGCTAAATATGCTGCCCACCATCCAAATGATCCGGTTGACATAATTGTGTGATTCATGCTTGATAAAATACCCATGTCATATTCTGCAGTTAAGCCCCAGGGAGTATGCTCAATAAATGTATTTTCTCCAGGGTTTTTGAGGTATTTTGTCGTCCAGTCTCTGTCATCCGTAGCCACTACGTAAATGATAGGTGTCTTGTACCGAGTAAGCGTGAAATTTATAGCTTTTTGGAAGTAGGATATAGGTGTCGCTTGATATCCAGCTTTTATGATCTCCTTGTCATATGCACGGTCACCACGACGACAATGTATCCCAATATAAGTCAAATTACCGAATTGAGAGTATTTTCTCTGTAATTCGCTCATGAAAAACTGAATTTGGTATTGTATGAACTTGTTAAAAACATATAAGCTACGGATTAGAGGCTGATATTTCCAGAAATATAAGTAAGTCTGGACACCCCCTTTGTCTAGCTTAACATGATATTTCCATGCCATATCCATGTATTCTTCAACGTAACTTACATGGTGTATAATCTTAATTTTTCCTCCTGATTTGTTAAAAGCGTCATACTCCGGTGGTGTGTACGTATTGAATTGTGTCATATTAAATATCCTTACGACATCCGTATCATACGGTAAATATAGTTCCATATTGTTGGCTATCGCTATGGAGATCGCCGCTGCTACATGAAATAGTTTGTTACCAAGGCGACCGGTCCCATGTTCTAAATAAAGCCGTCTAGGTCTATCATCCTGTCGAGGAATATCTGGCACGTGAATATATGTGAAGTTATATGTATTGTTTCTAGTTTTTGGATGATACATTTCAAACATTGAAGATATTATATTTTCTTCTTTCTCAGTGTATCCATTACTGAATAATAATCTCGAGATGCTTCTTTGAAGTGAATTACGTGTACTTGTGTTACGCAATACGAAGTTTCGAGTTTGCGTTTGGGTTCCATTCTTATAGCTTGGTGTGACCCATATCGCTCTAAGTAAGAATATCCCGCCTAACACTACTAGCAATCTTAGTATTAAGGAACATTGACCACAATTCCCAAGACGCAACCTTATGATTCGCATTTCTGTCCATCTGTTATACTGCCTTGCTATTATGTCGGCGGTCTCATCAATTTCTTGTCAAAATTCATTGTCGTTGTTCTTACCAACACATTTTCTCCAACTTTTAGATGACTCGCAGATATGTTCTTCATGCCACTGCTGAAATGAACAGAAGTTTTTCAAAGTTTGACCTCATACACTACACAAATACTTCAACCGATGAATTAAAATATCCTTGAAGTATCCCTACAATTCCTACAAATCCCCACGTTATAGACTTTTACTGTTTGAGTGAATATAATCAAGACACACTGTAATATAAATAAGAAGAGAAATTTACTACAAGGGCTAAATTGCCTAAATACCCGATTTGTTTTAAAGTTTACTTGAGTTATGAAAGGGCTAATTATGCTGTAGAGGCCAAACTGGTCAGTTGAGCCCAAGTTGTCCATATGTAAAGATATATATATCATGATATAGGCAGTTGAAGATTAGTTTTTGAAGATTAGTTTTAGATATAATTTTAGGTGTGCACACTTTAGATAAGTTAGATAATCAACATAAGTTACAAATTACAAACAAAATAAATACAATGAAAGAAACATCTTACCAACACGGAGACAACAACATTACACTAAGGTAATTTTTCGTTCACAGACACATCCATTTGCAATCGAAGTATTTCGACAAGTGTTATAGATATTTGAACTGCAATTCTTTTATTGAGGGCATTGAACGGAATAAGCATTGAGTTCCTTCACCATTGTCTGGATTGAAATTCATCGTGAACCATTTATAGAAAATACAAAGCCTTTTGTACTTTAGAGTAACTGGCAAACTCAAAGGATCAAAGGATCTTTTTCGAGCATTTCATGAAATAAATTTATTGTTATCATGCCAAATTACAATATTTTGCACATTATACTGTATACATTACAAAAGAGTGGTATATATTTGGAGAACTTTTTGAACACACGTTTCTCTTAAACCAGTCATAAAAAATCTAAAAATTTAGCACAACGTCAATTTAATGGTCATCTTGTGAATGGTAACAATATAATTTGAAATATATATATTTACTTTCGTCTATATTGTCTTAGAAAACACATCAAACACTTGTTTTGTTCTTGGTATCCTGTTTCCAGAGTGAAATGAAACATCTTTCCAAACCTCATTGGAACAAAACGACATAAACACAGCATGTTTAGGTCTCTCAATATTGTAATTGTACAAAGGAATCGAAATTTTGGTTGATTTTAAAAAAGTATCTTGTTAATGATATAAAATGTTTATCTTGCTTTTTATCTATTTTGGGGGATTTTGTTTGAATACTTTTTCAAAATCAACCAAAAATTCCTTTGCATAACTATAATATTGAGAGGTTTAAAAACATGTTGTATATCCAATTTTATTTTGTTCCAACAAGTTTCAGAAAGACATTTTAAATTGCTCCAAGTATAAATACACAAAAAAACTTGTCGTTAATAAGTCTCTACGGTAGAATTCGCGAATTCAACTGCTGGCTGACGGATTAACCAACTATTCTCTGGTCAACTCATTTAAACATGAATAGTACCTGCCTCCATTTCGTTCAAGTTCAAGAAGGTTATACCGTCAGCCGCCAGCCGGACTAAATTTGCGAATGCTAGTTTAATGAGACCATAATTCATATTTCGGAGAATGCCGAGCCCCTATTTTTGACCAATTAGAGACGTCCTCTTCACATTCGTGGTACCCTCGGCCAACTTTGTTTGCAAAGAAAAGCTTCGGCAATCTTCGGCAATCTCCGGCTTTTCTTGAGGTATCTTCGGTTGCTTGGCAAAAGTCGACACCCTAACCATTTTATTGGCTAATCGATATTATGTCAAGGTTGTGTCAGAACCAACCACTCAGGCCACTCGCTTGAGATTGAGTATCGACGTGGGATACATCCACGACGTCACCTGTCTTAGTGTATAAGGCTGAGGCCCAGGAATACGTTAAAAATGTTTAAAAAGTCCCCTAGTGTACTGTGTTGGTAATGCGTGGTGTATACATGTATATTAATTTCTTTTACTATATTACTATATTACTTACATTGAATAGGAATAAGACTGATTTTTTATTAATGACTGTATACCCGGGCCTCAGGGCGACATATCATTTTAACTACATGTACGACATCTATGAATTCATCGCTAAGCTATAAACACAGTAGGAAAGGAAGGTATGTATTCTGCTCCAGAAATTCTGTATTGGCATGAGACGATCGGAAGTCATATCATACAATAATCGGTCAACTTAAGTACTACTGAGAAAGTGAGGATTTCGGCATGACTGTATCCGTTCGACTTAACATGGGGATAAAAATCATGACAGAAGAACTCAAGTTTATGAGTCTCAATAACTAGATTCATGTGAGAGTGTTGCTAAAATCCATTTATGATTTTCAATTGTAAGAATAGGGGTTCTTAAACGGAACATCAATAACTAAGGCCCTTTTGAATTTTTTGGTTGGTACTATATAAAAATGTAATGGTCCTGGCAAGCACCTTTTCACTTTAAGTTCAGTGAAGAATACAATTTTGCATTATATTTCTTTTCAAATCTATGTTTTTCTCGACTATTCTTCTGAACATGTGAATGATTTTTTTCTTAATTTTCTGCAAGTCTTCTTCGAATCCTCAAAAATAGAACAAAACGTCGTCATCATACTTTGTGGACAACGAAGTCGATCACTATTCTTGTTTCAACGAGTAAAGATTAGGGGTAACTGTTATTAAGCCGCATGGTCACTTTGATATTAGCTACAAAGCATTTTAAAGAAGTAACTATTCTCATTAAGTACCCTTATTTTTGATTCTGAATAAAATAATCATCGCGGAACGGCACTGGTAAAATACGTTATCTGGTCACTTGGGAATATGCGTATTAGTTTATCCTACGAGACAATATGACATAATATGATACCCGACGCCAGATAAACCAAGGATCACTGCCTATATGTCCTCTGTATGTCCTATACCGATACAGGCCTGTAGCCATGGGGTCGTACAACCCCCCCCCCCCGCCCCCTCCGGCCAAAAACTGCTTCAAAATCAAGCAGTTTTTCAACATTCTGATGACTTTTCAAGTGATTTTGGCCAAGTTGTCAATAATGACCCCGCCCCCCATCCCTTGATATTTTCTATAAAAGTGATCCATTTTGGCAAAAGCTGGCTACGGGCCTGCGTATACGACATCCCCATATCTCAAACACCCAGAACCTCTCCCGGGGATAGAGATTCGTGAATATGGAAATTATTGAAGCTGAACTTTCGTCCTGTGAACGCGTCTCCGCGAAGCAAATCCCTGACTTTTACAGATGCCCGCATATCCAAAAGCTCAACCAGTCCATCTATCTAACATGGAAGGGTACATATTTATCTTAGATTAGGAAGTCTTCAATTTGTTGCATTTGGACCATTTCTCTATCCTCAGGGTTTTTATTGAAAACAAACTAAAACAGTTCTCCAGATTATTCATGAATGTAATTCATATTCATAAAGAGTGATAAATAAATATTGTACCTTTGATATAAAAGTTTGAATTTTGGTAATAAACAATACTTGACCTCATATTAAAGTGATGACCATTGGGCGTTGTCACATCTTCATCCTGAACGAAACAGTTGATATTTTTTACGAAGCAAAGCTAAGGTAAGTAAAAGCGTACATATTTTACTGTATACTATAATTATAAAAAAGATAAAAATCCAATTAATTTTTCATAAGATCAACTTTTGTATCTAGTCAGGAAGTTATTGCTAACAATTAATGAGATGCCATTTTGAATAATTGTAACCTACTTTTTTAGCTCTAACTTGAAGAGAGTCGAGTTAAATTTAAAAGGATTTGATTTTTTGTATTTCAATTTTGTTGTATTTCAATGGATTTGAATTTGTCGTATTTCATCTAAATATTTGGTATTATATGTTTATCATATGTCGCTTGTTGACTATATTTACGATTAGTGGAATTTGACTGTATTGCTGTGGTAACATCTAGCTTAAAATACTATAAAAAAGATTGGCGTTGCCCAGTCAACTTTTGCTAACTTTTAACTTGAGGAAAAATGTACTGCATAATTATATTACTTTGTATTGCATTATTGGATTATATTGCGTTGCATTGTAATTGTACCGTATCGTATCGTATTGCATTGTATTATATTATATTGTATTGTATTGTATTGTTCGATGGTTGTCTCAGAAGTAGTGCACATTTACACTAACTTTAATATTTTTTGATATTCTCGTATTGTATTGCAATGTATTGCATTGTATTGTATTGTATTGTATTGTACTGTAATATATTGTATTGTATTGTATTATTTAGTATCGGATTGTATTATAAATGTGCATTGTTCGAGAACCTACACCCGATGACACCATTAATGTTGACAATATATCCTATTTCTTTGACATAGTGGAAAAATGGGTTTATCGGAAAGTTATATTCCTTTTCAAAGAGACTATTTCGGGATTATCATTGAATAACTCAGATGCGAGTAGGTAGTTATCAGTTTCGCCACCAGGTGGCTGAGTCGGGGGAAATAACATGGCAGGGTATTACAAAATTCCCTTAAACTTGAATATGCATCCGTTTTAGTGGTTCACTTTTCATATTACCATTATGTACCTGATATTTATACAATTTAAAATATGTCCAGTAAAAGAAAATATTATCTGCCCAACACAAGAAAAGATATTTCACTTTTTGTGGTTTTACAACATGGGGTCTATGGAGAATCTCCCCGACCTAGAAGTCACATTTTCAAAGAAAATTAATTTTTCAAAGTTGATAAATTTAAACTTTTAAATTTAAACTTTTACAAATTGGGGGTAACAAAGGCCTCATAGAATATCAACTTTGGCCTTTTTGAAAGAAATACTACTTGGTAGATATAAGAATTTAAATTAACTATCTAAAATGCAATTCGTAAAACGGATGAAAGCCAATGCTCTTTTCATCAAGGAAGTTGGAAATATGTCTTTATAAGGAGTTTATTATGTAAGATACATGGCTTTTCTTCTCAAATGTAACCTAAATTTTACTGAAAAAGGAAATGTGATTGTACTTGATATATTAGAATTATGAAGTATCTTAAATGTATGCATTTTGATAGTGTGTATACACTTGACTTTATTTGTCTGTACCTCGTTGACTGCTACGAGATTTGTGAATTAGGAAAATGTAGGAGGCAATATTTTCAAAATTTAAACTACTGTAACATATTCCTTATAATTCTAAATTGATTTTCTAAAAAAGAAGATACTTAACCAAATATGAAGTAATGGAAGATTTAATTTCTTGCTAGATAACCTTTGAATTAAATCCAGAATTATAAGTCAGAACTAAATCGTTATAATTTTCTGTACCGTACATTTTAGAGTTAAAGATGCTGATTAATTTTCATTTGTAGGACAATATGGAGAAACACTGTTTGATGCTCACTAGGATCTTATTTACTCTGGGGCTTGTAGTTCAGGTACGTATATGTATCTTTATCCCAACAAACATAAATGGGGCAAAGTCCAACTTGCCCGACCGTGCCCCAGCGAGTCCCATGAAGTCCCATTGAACCTCATTAACTTTGCCCCATGGTGTGCCATCGAGTCCCACCATGCCCAATTGAATCCCAGGGAAATAATGTTCTTTATTATAAAAGATTTTGCCGTGGCTATTTTGATGCACAAGTCAGCTTACACGTCATATGAACCAAGATGTCCTATGGAAAGAAAGGACAAGCTCATTCTTGATTACCCTTTGCATTCGTTTGACTTCACTTCTTAAAAGAGAGCTTCGTCTTCAGTTTAACTAGACTCTGCGCGCAGGGCAATTCTTGATGTGACTTGGTGTGACTTTGCCAGTGAAGCCCGGTTAAGTCCCATGGGACTTGATTAGTTCGTCATGGGGCAAATTCACACGGAGCCCGTGAAGTCCAATGGGGTTCCGCACAATATGGAGGTCACACCGCGATGTATGTTGGGCTTAATATGACATTTTCTAACATGTCTTATGATTAAACATTTCGTCATCTTTGTTTCTATTTTAAAACAATGGGCTTTCAAGAAAACCTAGCTATGCACGCAATAAAGTGGAGCCAATTAGCAGTTTAATTGCACATTCTTCATATAAAGTATCGTTTTTAACGCGGTATCATATTCGATTTGTAATTGATATCTCATGAAGTAGTGTTGAAAAGTGCGCCACGTGTTCATTCATCAGGTCTAAAGTAATAAAGCCCATATTTTTAATATGTTACAATAGCATGATGATCTTCAAAATAAGAAGGGTCAAATATTTGTCTTTGCCTCGTTCCAAAAATCTTGGCGTTTGCCATCATAAACTGCTTTCAATACTAGTATCGCTCTTCTCAAAATTCCCACTATGAAATTTTCTAATATTGCAGATTTCTATAGTTAATAATTTTATTTAAAAGATCAAACTGGTTCTTTCTAAAAAGTCTTATTTTTGATATAGTTAGCCAGTCATTTAGTTAAAAACCTATCGACGGTGGTAGTATGCTTCAAAAAAGGTTATGCTTCAAAGGTGAAACGTGGTGTGGTTCTTTTAACTAAATTTACCCCTCCCATGGGCTCCAGACTTTAACATTTTTTTGCATAAAATGGCCAAAAACGTTTATTCTCTTGAATTCAAATAAAGAATGCAGTGGAATAGCAATAAAAATTATATTTAAAACACATTTCTGCTGACTTTGCCTGATAGTACAATAAGAACATATCAATTATTGAAAAATGGAAAGTATTATAAAAAATCATTTTAAGTGTCTCATATAGATATTTATATTATATTTCAGAGAACAATCGGAGTTCCTCCAACTGTGACACAAGCTGATTGTAAGTAATTCAATTTAATGGATAGCTTTTCATCTTCTACCTTTTCAACAGAAATATATACACCTATTTTAATTTTCCATATTTCCTTGATTATGGAGCTCTAACACTTAGGCCGCGTGGTCGCCACCGTTTGGATACTTTTTATTGCATAGCAAGGTATCCCCCATCACACCAAACACAAAACTAATTAATTTTAAAAAAATGCCCAAAATTAGCCACACGATGGGGAACGGTGAACCAACACGACTAATGCGACACCTACCTTTGGGGAGAGTACATTTTAATTATACAATTTCACAGCCATATAACTATTTCAAATATATTATAGTAGTATGTATGTATTCAGCGATTTAGAATAAATTTATAAAAGAAATTTGAATCACGACCCGCAGTTGCCGTGACATGTGGAACTGAGAGCGCGGGAAACACGTACGGACCGATAGATGTCACCCTTACTGTCCCGGATGCAGCCACCGTCGAGGATTACACAGTTTATATTTTCTCTGACAATGCTGCACCGCCATCTTGTGAGTTCAACAGAGACTCGACAGCGACCTCAGTACTTAACCCTTCAACACCCACGTTTACTAATTCGTTCTCGTACAATTGGATCGCAGAAGCTCTCTCAAGCCCATATCCTAGTGAAGGCGTTTGTGATGTAGCGGCAGTAGTGAGTGGTTGCTCTTTTATAAGTAATATCAAATATATATACGAGATATTTCCATTTGTTGTTTGATGTCATGTATAAATAAGACAATAGAGTGCTTAAGCTTGTATATAAAATCGAAACAGCAACCTATACGTATCAATCGCCCACATACAAATGCATGTAGTTTCTCACTTAAATAACCGTTCGGGCTTCAGTGTTTGTTGAGACTACACCGCAGCATGTAGTAATATGCCATTGATAGTTCTATTGCTGGTTTTCTGATATATATTTTAAACATTCAACAAGCTCGTATCGTTAAACATTTGTAGCTAAACATGCTTGACATACATCATCTTCTTCAGAAAGTATTCTACTGAGCATCGATATCAAAATTACCAACATAGTATGACTATATACATAAGTAAAATGATTCCCGATGATACCAATGTGAAAATTTTAATTTTCCGTTCTAAACACAAAACTCTGAAGCTGAACGTGTATCTGAAGTCGACTATCGCATATAAAACTACTAAGCGGCAAGCGCTCGACAGATTCCTAAATTAATTCATGTACTTTCCGTCCAAGGTTACGTTGTGAAAAAGATTGCAAGCTTAAACTCTCTAAAATTATACTTGAGAAATATTCTTCATAAATACGTGTAAGATAACAAAAGAATGTTTAGAAGTACTGAGTACAACATTATACGATTCAAAACACTTTTCCTTTGTAGAATTCCTCACACGTTATAATGAAAGTGATGGTGGTCGAAGGCATATTATTCACAGCGGAAGATAAAGTTTTTAACATTATATGTGAATACCAGCCTGCATCCATAGGTACTGGGACAGTAAACGTTAACAATGACCCTTTAGAGTAAGTACAAATATGTTCCCTCCTTAACGACTTAACCCCTCTGCTACAAGAGCACCGGTGTGAAAGCAATTATGGTCCCCCAGGGATTATGGTCCCCTTTCTTAACGGCCATTACTGGCCCTGATTGCGTATAAGATAATGAGGGAGAGAGTTGTATTGAGGTCACCATATAAATCAATGGAGAGTAGGACCATAATTTGAAAGGACATCCTACCCTTTTACACCTGTATGATCAACGACCCCATGAAATCGCGAGAAAGTAACCGTTGAAATCGCGAGTAAACACGCTTGGGAAAATGGATTAAAAGGGTAAAAAGACACATTACTGTTTAGTGATTCTTCAACAATACTTTACAAATAAGTATAAAAAAGGATAAAATCGATCAATCGTTCTGTTGGATTGAAAAAAACTGATCGTTCATTTCTAGGGCCTACTGTCCTTCAAGCTGCAAAATCATTCTTTCTTTTTGATCTTTGAAAATCCATTTTGTTAAATGTTAAATCAAGTTACTAGTAATTACTTGTACTTCATGTTGTCAATTTATTTAGCTCCACTGACAACGTCGGGGCAACAGGTACGCCCAATGTTCTCGATCGGAACTACGTACTAAGTATGCACATTGATGCAACTGACGACCCTGTCGCATCTACAGTTACCATAGGAACAGACGTGTACCTTAGAGTTTCGATGTCTGGGGTAGATTCTGGAGCGGGGGCAGGTATTCAACTTTATTTTCAACGAACATCAAACATCTTGAAGACATGTTGACCCGTTTAGTTTATGACCCGGGGTTTATGATTGTACTCCTCTTATAATCACGTCATTATAACTTTGTCAACAATTGTCCAATAACATTTATTGTTGTCATTTCCTTTGTTTTAACAAACACGTCACTTTTTTCAGATGGAGATGAAAATGCGGTCCGTGTAGATTCTTGTATCGCCACCGATGATGCCATTACAAATACTGTAAATCTTATAACTAATAGGTATGATGTCTTATGATTAGGTAAGATAACTTATTACTAAAAGGTAGATGCCTTATAAGTGATAGGTAACATGTATACATTTCATAACTAATTAAGTAAAATGACTTATAACTCTGTAAGATGTTCGATAAGAAATAGGGTGACATGTCCATGTATTATAATTAAGAAGGAAGATGACTTATAACTAATAGACACGATGTCTTATAAAGTATTCCATATTAATTTGTACTGCATTTATTGGATCTCAAATTAATCTCAAAATAAATCAGTCTAAATGTATTAGATCTCTAAATAAAGAAACGTTAAAGCTTTTCATTCTTTATAGCTATAGCGCACTCTAAATGTTACTGTTATATTTACAGATGTCGTGACGTAACTACTGAAATCATCTGGCAGGACCCCTACAATGCTCTCGACAGACTGGGATTCTTCACGGATAATACGGGAGCACTATCGGTGTCGCCTGCGTTTGAAATGTTTGCTATTACGGGTGGAAACACCAAGAATATTGTATCCTTCAGTTGCAATGTGGAAGTTTGTCGAATACTAGCTGATTGCCAAGGCGTAAGATTTATGTACTTTTGTATTTTTCCCCCTGACTTGGCATTGGAAAAATCATTTCAATACTGTTAAATGTAAACTGGTAAGAATAAGTTCATTTCGGCGATAAGAGGAGTAGGAACAATACAGAGCACATATTTTTCTATTTTCCAGGATAACTGTCCGAGTAAAAGGCGTAAACGTGACTTTTTACGTCTGGCAGGCGTCGATAGATACAGACGTAGTAGTAGTGCAACGGCTGGTCACGTGATGCTATCTACGTCAGTAAGAATACAAGATGATGCTGAAATAGTGAAAACTACCAGTGACCCTAATCAGTCAGGGACATCTGGTGAGTAAAACACAATTTTTTAACTTATTTACAGTACACTCCTCTCCATAGTTTAGTTTAGTTTAGTTTAGCACCTAATACTCCCTCTTGGGGGTCATAGCCACTACAACCTGTAAATATGTTGCATTGATTTTAATTTAAAAAAAAAGTTTAGCTTTATTGTTATTTATATACAATACAATACAAAAAAAAGTAATAAAAAGCAACCCAGCCCACTTGGGCTTATCAACCACTAATGTTAAAAATTACAATTAGATTCATAACAAACAATTTTAAAAATACTAGCATGAATTTCTTAGACACATACATGCAGTTAAATTCAATTTACATGATTAAATAACAACGTTCAACAAAATGAGCAGCTTGCCTAGGCATTTTTTCAAATAAATACTGAAACTTTTGATCCGTAGTTGATTCTGTTTCTTCAAAAATTTGGTGACTCAATGTTGCCAGATTTACATAAAGTACATTTTCTATTTTCCAAATTTTCATAAGTTTGGCCACCAGAAATTTTCACTTGACAGGGTATCAAATCATGTCAATGTTTGAATCGTAATTTTTCCTTCGGCTTTGATTTGTGATCAAAATGTTGGATTAACATATTTTAGCAAAGTATAAAATTGGCCTAAAATGTTCTTAAAATTGAGATTAAATTAACAAACTGTTTATTTTTCAGTTGCAAGCGTTTCAACCCATTCGATGTTGGCGATGATATTAGGAATGATCACAGGACTATATAGTCAAGTATGACCTTGGCCCACTGGTCTCCGAACGTAATAAACAATCTGGAATAAGAATAGACCAGGCGTTGATGTTAGCAGCTGACATGGATAGAATAATTGATACACGGGTAAAACTGAAAATCGAAGCACAAATATTTTGTACAATAACCATAGTGTGGCAAAATCAAAATCAACAATTTTGATTTAAGTAAATTGACAAATAATTTGAAGACAAAAATCCAGTGTAACAGAATTCTAAGATATGGAACACATTTTAGTAATGTAATGAATTCGAAGTCCAGAGGTAGTTAGAAAATACCTCCTAAACTTTGCCGGACCCATTGACATTAGCCTAGCCTTGCTTAGTTTTTGCCCTGGCTATGGTTTAATAAAAAATGAACATATTCTGAATTTAACAATGTTATGAATATACCTAAATGTCACTTATGTGGTTTGATAAAAATAAAATAAGTACAAAAGTTCTGTTTTTGGCGTATTTTCATATGTTAGGTTCCACATATTTGTAGTCCGGTCTAGAGAACGTTCTACTTTTTAACTCTAAAGTTGAACAGTAGTCTGACTTATTGAATTCTCGGCAAATGGCTGTATGACAGTAACTTAGGTATACTGTGTTTATAAATCACTTATTTTTATCTATAACTTAAAACGTTTGTGTATTACGTTATCATTTGTAAATTCTGACCTTATAGGTCAGGAATCACAGTGATACTTGGCATAAAATCATATTTATTTAGTATCGAATCTATAATATAAGCAAGAACTAATAACGTATACCTTTACGTATAAACAGACGTTATGGTGAATGACTGCGTTATTAACATTTGTTTTGGTTACCTTTTTTTGCTCACCCTGTATGTATGTTCAAAAATCAGTTATCTGATTTCAGCTCATCGAATCTATCCATCTATTCAGATCATGTAGTCCGATTCCAATATTCCTATTTTACTTACCATACCAAGTAAAGGGGTAACAAACGATATTGCCACACACGCGTGACTAGTTATTTATAGCAAGTTTCATTTGTTGGGTCTGTAAAAGCACGTGAAGAGTGATAAATAAGATGATTATCAGCGTTAAGGTGAGAAATTGTTCATATTCTTTTATTTCTAGATGTTAAGTGCAATGTTCAGGCATAAAATCGTTTGATTATTTAAAATGAAACTGGGTTTAGTTTTCGGATATCAGAGGCTAGATTTTGCGATCTTGGAACTACCGATAACCGGCCTAGACCTTAATCTTCAATCGTTTTCTTATCATTGATTGAGGTTCCGATGCTCTTGATATCCTACCTACTACTTTTTCCTAAATTAAATTACTTTTGGCCCAAACCAGCATCCGGCTATTCTTCAAATATCATCTGCTGCCATTATTTTTTTCTACCTAACATCCTTTCGAGTTTTATTATTAAAATAGTGTTGAAAAATATGATCTGCTGCCATTTGCTTACAATACCCGGATCATTTAGTGAACAAACTGTATCCCTCTGGATATAAATTTTAGATTAGAATTCCTAATTGATATTATACGGGCAGTTTTGAGTGTTCCGCATAGACATGGTGGATATGGTAAACAAGCGCACTTTACGTCATTAGAGCAGCGAATTGTACACAATTTATAAAAGGTAAGGTTACTCTGTTGCTATAAAACCTCATTATATATATATATTATTTATCATTAACAAAGGTATTTAAATTTCGATTTCCCAATTCATCTTTCTGTTCTAAGAGGGCTGATGTTCTTCACAACGCAGCATCATCATATATCTTAAGGTTATCAATAATATTTCAACTCATCACTATTCTTTTCAACGCCTTCTTACATTTTCATTTAGACCATGGCAACAAAACAGTTACATGTCATTTTCATTTGCAGGACACAATGGGGAAACACTGCTGGGTACTCAGTAGTATAGGATTTGTTCTTGCCGTTCTAGTTCAGGTATGAGAATGTGATATTTTCTGATAAATCCCGGCAGTGTCAAATCTTTGGTTCTATGAAGTAAAGTCGACTTGAACTTGTTTGTGAAAATTCAAAATAAGACAAGGTTTCGTTTTTACCCTTGGATATCTATTGTATACTGGAGAAAACCAACTATTGTCGGGAAAAATGCAGAGCATTGGTAGCCTTCGACAAACTATACTAGATTCACGAATTCTGGCAGTAGTGATGTTATTTGTATTGTATCAGCAAGTGTTTTTAGATATAAAAAATAAAAGTGGTGTTTTAATTATCGGTTTCTATAAAACATGTTTCATAGATTTTACTTTTTCAGAGAACGTTTGGAGTTGCACCGATTGTAACAACAGATGACTGTAAGTCGTTCATATTATAGATTACCAACATACTTTATCAATAACGGGGGGGGGGGTACATATTGTCAATATTGAATAAATTGTATTATTATATCACTATCTAGCTAGCGACAGTATGATAGGTCAAAACCGGGTCACATGTCGTGGGATACCTGGCGATATTCAATGGCAATGCTAATCAGATAAGACAACCGTGAGATATCTAACGATATCCCACGCTCCTGGGAATTTTCAAAAAATTTGTTTTCGTTCAGTGTAAATAATTTAGTTCAGTGTTCGAGTAGATTCGTAAAAATATCTGAAGAAAAGTATTTCAATGTTAACCTATGACTTAATAATATTAGGGTGTTTAGGAATGTTTAGCTAGACAGTGATATAATAAAACAAATATTTAACTCTATTTTCGGTGAATACCTGTAGCACTTACACAAGGTGATATTCCACTTGCCCTTCGGGCTTCGTGGAATATCACTTGTGAAAGATGTACAGGTATTCACCTCAATAGAGTGAAATATTTGTTCAATATTGTTACTTTATTGTATAGTTGACTGTTGGGATCGAATATTGAGAAATTCAACATGACTTTTCGAATTGTATCTATGATCTGAATTAGAAAGCGTCCAATTAGATAAGACTGTAGTCTGTATCGCTAATTATTTTCCTTATATTTTGTGACAAAATGTACATTTTGACAAGGTATATGTGATTCAAATATCTTGATATTACCTGTAGTTGCGGTAGCATGCGGAACTGAAGGCCCGGGGAACATTTACGGACCGATAGAGGTCACGCTTACTGTCCCGGATGCAGCAACCGTCGAGAACTACACAGTATATGTTTTCACTGACAGTCCATCGTCAGATTGTGAGTTTAATAAAGACTCAACAACGACTTCAATTGCAAACCCTTCAGTCTCGTTCACTAGTTCGTTCTCTTACTATTGGGATGCAGAATCACTGCCTGGTCCTTCTTACCCCAGCGAAGGCGTCTGTGGTGTTGAAGCAGTAGTGAGTTATTTCTCATTGTAAATATCCTTCCTAAAATGGACAAAATTAATTGTTCCCGTTCCAGTGGATAACCAAGGGTGACAGCAGCCCCCACATGGCAGCAGCCGCCATAAAATGCTAGATACCTGTGTGGAGACACACAACCATTAGATCCTTCCGCCGAGTGGGAAGACGAATAGATGGCATTATAAAAACAAAAATATAGTCCAATTATTGTAATTACATTAGCATCACCAGTGGTTGGATTTTGGTAAGTACATGAATGAAAAAGTGTATGTGTGGACCAACTCTGAGACATGATTTGATGTGATTAAGGTGCATTTTCTTTAAAAAATTTGACCTTTTTGACCTGCCTCCATCTGTCAAAATCAGAATGACATTTTTTGACATTTTCTATAGATGGCGTCTTCAACAGGTGAGATCTTTTGATTTTCGTGGGGAGTTATGATTCAAACTTTTTTGACTGACAGAGGACATACTGGGGTATGATGCAATGATAGCAAAACATGTCCACAAATCTTAGTTTTCTCTTGAAGACAGATCGTTTGTATGGGAATACGCATGTTATAACAATTAGTTGGGTTAACCCTATTATCGCCCATTCTGGAGTACCACTTTTTTTTAATTTGGTCATATTTCTCAACTTTTTCCAGTTTTTATTGGGACTTTCATTAATTTCATCCCTCTCAATGCGTTTGACAAAGTTTCATGTCACTATGGTCCATGCTTTTCCCCAAAAAGTGCTGAATAAGCATTTTTTCGCAAAAACTTACCCCGTGTTATTCAAATATGTGCATAAATTAGAGAAATCTATTGATTATTTTTCTAAATCACAAAAATTGATTCTAGGCAAAATGTGCTATCCAGATATAGCTCAATCAGCTCTGTAATACCTCCCCAGATCAAACTAGACATCTCCCAACACATCCGTCATAGGCTCCAACCAGGAGTCAACTTTTTGTTACTTTGGTCATATTTCTCCACTGTTTCCATGATTTTTATTGGAATTTTCACAAATTTTGCTCTAGAAGGCTAAATCATTAGCCATGACCTAACCCTAACCCCAACAATATCTCTAACCCTAACTATAGCCTAACCCTAAGCCAGAGCCTAACTCTAAACCTTAACCTGAACACCAACACTACCCCTAACCCTATCTATAGCCTAACCCTAAGCCAGAGCCTAACTCTAACCCTAACCCCAACACTATTCCTAACCCTAACTACAGCCTAACCCTAAGCCAGAGTCTAACCCTAACCCCTAACCCTAACCCCTTACCCCAACATTACCCCTAACCCTAACTATAGCCTAACCCTAAGCCAGAGCCTAACCCTAACCCCTAACTCTAACCTCAACACTACCCCTAACCCTAACTATAGCCTAACCCTAAGCTAGAGCCTAAGCCTAACCCCAACACTACCCCTAACCCTAACTATAGCCTTACCCTAAGCCAGGGCCTAACCCTAGCCCCAACACTACCCTTAGCCCTAACTAAAGCCTAACCCTAAGCCCAAGCCTAACCCTAACCCCTAATCCTAACCTTGACTTAACCTTAAGTAATCAAATACAGTGTTCAGAATGATCATTTATCAATTGGGAGACCTATAATTGGAAATGTGTGTTGTTTTGGTTTTCTTTGATGAATATTCCCCAGGGTAGAACAACAACTGGAGAAAATGACCAATTTTTCTGTATCCTCCATACTAAATATTTCTCTGTAAACATTCAGAAGCAATAATAATGATTACAATTAGTTTATGTAATTGATAACACATGAATTGTTCTATCATTTGACAAAGTTTAATGTCACGATGGTCTGTACTATTTCCCAAAAGTGTCGAATAAGCATTTTTTCGCAAAAATCTACCCCGTGTTATTAAATATGCGCATAAATAAGAGATATTAATTGCCTATTTCTTTAAATTACAAAAATTGATTCTAGGCAAAATGTGCTTTCCAGATATAGCTCATTCAGCTCTGTACTACCTCCCCATCTCAAACTAGACACCTCCCAACACATCTAGCCATAGGTTCCAATTTTAGTCAATATCCCAGGAAAACATCTAATTGCAGAAAGGGGATGGGTAACTTTAATCATTCATATATCTGGAAAAAATAGTCGAATCTACTTGCGGTTTGTATTATTTTACTAGAAAACAACTTGGGGTTACATTTTGGAGGAAATTACAATTGTAACTTAAAGGATGGGTCACTACTAGGAGACACACAACCATTAGATCCTTCCGCCGAGTGGGAAGACGAATAGATGGCATTATAAAAACAAAAATATAGTCCAATTATTGTAATTACATTAGCATCACCAGTGGTTGGATTTTGGTAAGTACATGAATGAAAAAGTGTATGTGTGGACCAACTCTGAGACATGATTTGATGTGATTAAGGTGCATTTTCTTTAAAAAATTTGACCTTTTTGACCTGCCTCCATCTGTCAAAATCAGAATGACATTTTTTGACATTTTCTATAGATGGCGTCTTCAACAGGTGAGATCTTTTGATTTTCGTGGGGAGTTATGATTCAAACTTTTTTGACTGACAGAGGACATACTGGGGTATGATGCAATGATAGCAAAACATGTCCACAAATCTTAGTTTTCTCTTGAAGACAGATCGTTTGTATGGGAATACGCATGTTATAACAATTAGTTGGGTTAACCCTGTATTGATCGTTTGGCCTTGACTGATTCTTTAATTGAGGTGAACTTGTCCAAAGGCCTTGTAACGCCAAATATCTAGATATTATCCTTTGACCTTGAGATGACCTTGGCCCATAAATATTGACTTTGACCTCAGGGCACCTATTAATGAATCGCTACAGTATCCTTCAAGTGCCGTTTTCTCGTTGGTCTTATATTTTCAGTTAGGCTTTTATTTTCCCTTGAACTTCATTTTCTCTATTTTCACACACAAACTTTGCAAATGGAAATATATTACTTTGCAGAATTCTTCACACGTCACCATGAAAGTGATGGTTGTCGAGGGGGTATTGTTTACAGCGGAGGATAAGGTCTTTAATATTGTTTGTGAATACCAACCAGCATCCACTGGTATAGCCAGCGTAAAAGTCGACAACGAGCCTTTGGAGTAAGTACGATCCACATCCTTTCTACAGTGCACATCATATCTGACCTTACATACTGCCATGGGATCAGGATGGTGTCTTCTTTTTATTCTACTGCAGACTCTCATGCTGCATTTTCCATAAATTTTCACATTATATCAAATGTTCGTTGAGTTGCGATCTTTATTTAGATCGATAAAATTGTTCAATCAACGCTGTCATTACAGTTTTTTCGAATGGATTGACTCGGTTTGAAGTTTCCCTTGGTGTACGCTAATTCTTGTTATTTTATATAGATCAACTGACAATATCGAGGCGACGGGTACGCCAAATGTCCTCGATCGAAACTACGCGCTAACTATGCATACTGATGCAAGTGGAGATACAGTTGCATCTCCTATTATCATAGGAACTCATGTTAACCTTAGAGTAACGATGGCTGGGGCAGATGGAGGAGAAGGAGCAGGTTTTAAAGTTCATTCCTTATAATAATTATTTCGTATGACTATTTTATGACATATTGCGTAACATATTTATACATCTAAATAATACTAAACACACTTTTTACGTAAACTATTACGTAATTATAATTTTTCAGATGGTGATGAAAATGCGATCCGTGTAGATTCTTGTATCGCCACCGATGATGCCGTTACAAATACCGTAAATCTTATTACTAACAGGTATTATGAAATGCAATGATATAAGTTTGAAAAACTGGAGATATTTCTTATTTAAAGAAACATCCAGTGGTCTAGTTTTTTAAGGCGACTCAAAGGAATGCCATATATATCTATGTTGCTTTATGTCTAACTTAAATGGAGTGCCTGATTATTTTTGACTAAGGGTGGCCGAATACAGATATTTTGGTCAGTGACATTAAAAAACGCGTCTAATAAGACTGACGCGCGCCCACCTAATTGTGGAACCTTAATAACCATTAATATGTTGGACAAATTAGTGGAATTTTAAGTCAATTGTATGGTCCTGTATAACCAACTACGATAAAACTAAATTGTATTTATTATCAAAGTGGCAAAATCGTGTCATTTAGATCAACATAAAGGAAGAGGTCTACCATTTTCTGAAAAATGATTGAATTTATATTGCATTATCGCATAAAGATTGACAGTACACGATCCAGGCCTTTAAATTGAATCTCTTTATAATTATATTTTTCAGATGCCGTGACCTAAGTACCGAGGTCATCTGGAAACATAACTACAATGCCCGAGACAGAATCGGATTTTTCACTGATAATACAGGAGAACTATCGGAGTCGCCTGCCTTTGAGATGTTCGCTATTACTGGCGGAAATGCCAAGAATATTGTTTCATTTACTTGCGATGTCGAAGTATGTAGAGACTTGGCTGATTGTCAAGGGGTAAGGAATACAATATTAAGCTTATTGACATGGGACAACATGGAACAACGGGAACAATGTGTTAGTTGATTATAAAATGGAAAGAGAGATCATATGGGCCTAAAATGCATTAAATGTTAGGAACAATTTCCCATAATTTATTAGCAGATTGTAAAATGACAGTAAAAGTATTTATAGTTTCTAAGTAAATTTTAAAATGGTAAAAATGATCGCACATAATTAAATAGCAGATTAAGAAATTGTAGGAAACTCACATATAAAATGGTTATGAAATTAATTAATTATGAAATGGTTTGAATAACCAACAACACAAAATTTACTAGTATTAGCAGATAGTTATAATTAAGAATGGTAATGCCTATCAAATAGAAACCAAACAGGACAAATCACATATTTCAGGATAACTGTCCGAGTAAGAGACGTAAACGTGACTTTTTACATCTGACTGGCGTCGACAGATATAGACGTAGTAGTGCAACGACTGGTCACGTGTTTCTCTCTACGTCAGTTATGATACACGATGGTGCTGATGGAAAGGACCCACAGTCGGTTTCTTCTGGTAAGTACATGTACTGCAGTATAAACCAACCGGTTTTTTATATCTTTATCAATATGTTATTTTGTTAAGTTTTATACAATATTCTCAGATTCCATTGAAATATTATGACAGAGAAAGTCTCTATTTTTGATAATATTTTAATTTCTTTACAATGTGTGATAAAAATAAAAAAGGTTGACTCCCTGTTTCAAGTGTCATGAATTTGGACATTTGTATATCTTATTTGCCAATACTTTCTATATTTGATTAGATATATCTATTCTCTTTCTGGAAAATAAGATTGGGATTCTAAGAGGATAATAAGTAAGATTTGAGACTGTTGAGCTAATATTTGCTGCGACTTCAACAAATTGTTTTCTTTTTTCAGTTGCAAGTGTTTCAACGCATTCGCTGTTAGCTTTGATATCAGGAATGGTCATTGGGACTATATGGTCGAGTATGAAATAGACCAACTGGTCTAGGAACTTAATAAAACACGTGTCCATGCTGTGTACACCCGATATAGAGACAAAATCAAAACATATGTAAATAGTAGTTATGGTTACTATTTACAATTTACAATTCTATTTTGTCATCACAAACTAGACATTAAAGTTAAAGAAGACTGTACCCTCAGTCTCGATATTGCTCATTTTAACTTAATCATTAAATTAGAGGTTTTGATCACAAATGAGACCTTAAAGAAAACCATACTATCCCGATATTGCTTGGGGCTTTTAGGGTACAACAATAGACATGTATCGGCACAAAAATGCCGATTAAGATTGATCTGTAAATCGATTTTTAAGGAATGTACTGTATCTTAAACATCATTCTGTGCAAAATTAATATTAGTCCAAAATATACTTGTTATCATATACATGTAGTTTACCTTGTCGATTCGTATTTTATCAGGCGAATCTCAAATAAATAACCAAAGTAAATATTTAAAAAGTGCTCTTTCGTGCTTTCGTTGTTTTTTATCATTGCATTCTGGACATACACTCCCCTCCATAGGTTTTGCAACCTTAGCTCCCCCATTGAACTACCTGTTAAAGCCTCCTTACGTTTGAATTTTTATTAACTTAATCTGCGATGGAGAAACTTAAAATATTGATGGAAACGTGACTTGATTTTATTTCCAATACCTCCAAATTTTCTCATTTTTTCTCAATTACAATAGGTCGAAAATTGATGATAAATTTGATGAATTTTTGAAAATTGACATTCCAATCGTTAACCAATTGGAAATGGTAGATTTGCCGCAAGTCAATTGACAGAATATCCATCCATCCAAGTCATTGCGCATGCAAAAATACAAGTTAGGTTGGAAATTGAATTTGCTAACTTTATCTATCTATAAATTTCTTCAGGTTCTACAAAGATATGGGTCTTTAAAGTCAAAATTGTTTTTCAAAAAACCTCCCCCATTGATATAACACAGGAGGCGAAAAATTATCTTCAAAAATGACTTTGAAGCTCTGTAACTTTTGTATTCATCAATTAAACTAAACACGTAGTGTACAAAAAAGTTAGACAATTCAATTTTCTATATAGAAATATTTTTTGCTGAATCGTTTACTGAACAGATATCCTGATTTCTGATTTGCCCCAACCCACCATTTCCCATTGGTTTACATGGGAATGACGATTTTCAAAAATACATCAAATTTATCATCAATTTTCGACCTATGGGAAAAAAATTGGAAAATTTGGAGGGATTGGAAATAAAGTCAAGTTACGTTTCCATGTATATTATATGTAATTTCATCGAAGGGTAAGTAAATAAAAATTCGAACGTAAAAAAAGAGGCTTTAACACGTAGTTCAATGGGGGAGCAAAGGTTGCCAAACTTCTGGAGGGGAGTGTACATGTACCCGATGTGAGTGAATTAGACCTATGATATCATCAATAGGCCTAAGTGACATTGATACTGGGTATAGGCTGTATGTATCTCATTTGGAGGGAGAATATCCCATAATTCATAGACGAATCTATAGCCATTCAAAGATGAACCTATAGACAGACAGGGTTGTCTTTGAATTCTGGGTGATTCCTCCTCTCTCTTGAGATTTTGGTACATTTTTCTTAATACAGGCAAGACCACTTGCGATTTCTCTTGCACATAAGCTGTTTTTACATCATTGTCTTTAGAAAAACATATGTTATTGCAAGTGACAGATAGGGAGTACATCACTACGACAAGAAGTACATCTCTTCAAGTGTCAGGACAATCCTTAACACAAATAGGTTCATAGATAAGTTAAAGGGAGAATCGGAATATGCATATTGATTTTTTGATTTATTAATAATACAGAGCTTTCAATATAAAAATAGAGTTATATAAATGTTGATATCTTTATTTATAATCCCGGTGTGAAACAAATTATGGTCCGCGGGGATTATGGTCCCCCTTTAAAGGTCCTTACTGGCCCTGATTGTGTATAAGAGAAAGAGCACAAAGAGGTCACCATATAAATCAATGGAGAGTAGGAGCATAAATAAATAAGACTCTTTTACACTGGGTTTATAATCTCGGGGAATTTTCAGATTATGCAATGAAAAGCTGAAAGTAGTAATGCGATTGAATTAAGGATACTTTTTTATATTTGAATGTTGGTATATTGAACACAATAGTTGGTTAATTATTAATGTTTTTTATCACCACAATTTTCTGAGTCTCCCTTTAAATGAAATTTAATTGAATCTTCATCCTCAAATTCATATTATCAAAACGCTGTATCGATTATACACAAATAAAATCAAGACATGAGGAAAACCATAGCACTCAAAATGATATGGATGGCATTGGTTTTATTGTGTTTTCTCGACCCCGTTTCTTGTGAAGGTAAGACTAGTTAATCTCTAGGCATCTATCCATTTTTATAAATTTAATTTTCACTACCTTTAACACGAGACACTTGGATCCTGGAATGTCATAGACATTTTTAAATGGCGATTAAGCCATTTGTCAATAAAGCTGTCAAATTACGTAACTTTCAAAATTTTAGTCTCCGTTTCGGATCCCGTCAGCAACTAGCATATCAAGAATTATGGAGGTATTTTTTCTAATTTTGAAGATAATACATTTGAGTCACACTTCCACAAATCGAAAAGTTATCCTGAAGAACATTATTGTATTTTCAAAATGATTGACTCTTCTATCGACATAGTTTATTCACTTTGAACATTTGATCTTAAAACATGTACATTTTATATAAAAAAGGTTAGAGGTCAATGGTTTCCCTATAAAGTCAATGATAATAGTAGGAAAAAGTAGTGAAGTAAAGTTTAAGTTATTTGAACTTGATTTTCCCAATGACTGATTTCTAATGACAATGATAATGCCCTGCACATTTCATTTTCCATTCATGTAGGATTTGCATTTCAATTTCAAATTGTTGATGACCGGGTTCAAGAAAATCTTTGAAAAATCCATGGATTTCCAAATCATTTTCTAATAGAGGATTGGCATTTATTTATTCAAAGGACCAGATATGGTATGGCATATGACCTCAAATTTAGAATGCGGGGAAGATGGTGAAAGCGAATGTCTAGACTTGTTTGATGACGACTGCCCAGGTTTTTGGGATTTCGACCGGGAATGCTGGGGCGGACCATCCACCACTGCCTGCTGTGTCAATGTCCCTACAACACCCGTACCGTCGCCGCCAGGTACGTAATGCACATGTTGCTTATGAAAGATCTCCTCTACATCACGAGTCAATGTCCCTGCTAATATGATAAATTTTAGTGTAACCCCTGTACCTTCAACCTTAGGAGGTATTTTTTATAGAGAAATGGAATGTTTGGGCTGACCATCATCCGTTACGTACACAATGTCTTCAATGTCAAGTAATGATCAGAAAAAGAAACGTATAATAAATACTAATGTTCTTTCACATAAATTAAATATACAAAGTAAATTAAGTCTGTAGGTATATGAACTTCTATAATACACTGTAAATTGGATAATCAGATATTTTAGAGTATAATAAGATACATGTAGATTCTCCAAATCGAGAGAAATGAATACAGAAATAGTGAAGTGTTGGACCTAAACCACATGCGGATTAAGTCTTTGTGATTGGTCAACTCTGGCCAGCCCCCTTGTCAGCTAAGAATGAATTATCATTATAGACCACTCTGTTCTGCAACACAAAATAACTAATCTCATGATTAGCTTTTACTTAATGTTTTATCAGCAGTGAGGAATTGGAACTTTACGAAATTTAATTTCCCTGTTTAACCGTATTTTAATGATTTTTTGACCACCTTTAAACATCCCCGTGTCCACCAGTGAGACGTTATTTAAATGTTTGCTATACATAAAAAGTTTGCATTTTTAGCGATTAAGATATAAATTCTCGGTAAGAACGAAGTACATACATTTTACATAATGCACAATTAACAATAATCATAAACTCATCCGGTTTGTGTTATCATTTATTTTATTGAGTTAGTCAGAGATCTCAAAAGAAGGATTACTTTTGATGACACGTATACGTAACTATATAATAGGGAGTTTAAGCTTGCAACCTAACGCGAACGGAAAATATTTGGGCAATTGGTCATACGTATAGGTTGGCGGTTCGATTTTATTTGCAAGCTTAACTCCCTATTATTCATTGGACTATGATTAAATGTTCTATATACGAGGGTTGTCCCAGAAGTAATGCACTATATGCTCTAACTTTCTTTAATATTCTTCAATTCAGCTGAAATTTTGTGTATTTAACAATTGAAGTTTCATCTATTATATCCTGAGGTTTCAGCATCAAACATTTATATTAAGTCTTAATACGGTTGCTATAACGACATGGGGGTAGGGTTGGGCGGGGCAGGTACCAATTTTTCTAATTATGAAAAGATGTAATGTGTTATTTTATTAATATTTCTTTCCTTTAAATGATCAAAATGTTTGGGAAATTGTTAAATTTATACAGCATGATGTTAACCAAGTACAAATAATGACATTTAGCACTGTTATGTCATAATACCACATTTCAATAGTCACGGATTCAAAAACAGTCACAGTCAAGAAATTACAAAAATGGCTACAATTCTCACCTGATAACAGAAGGCCTTGCGTTTGGTGGCCTAATTTCATACTTCACTTTGCCACGCAAAACTTATGCTACCACGAAAAAAGTATATAAGGAGTATTTACCAGATAGAACTACAATTATGAGGTGGCAGAAGAGATTTAAAAGAGATGATTTGACCCTGGATGAGAACTCCAAACATAGGAGGCAAAAACTCCACAAGTCACAGTGCAGACATTACCAAGAGTGTTGAACCTGACAGGCATCAAAAGTACATAACATGCAAAGGGCAATATTTTGAGAAATGTGAAACGGGACACTGTGTAATATACATCCATTAAATCTAGGATGTGCTCATAGCAATTTAGTATCTTCAAATGTATTTTTGAGCATACTTCTTATAGCTACACAAAATGGTATTTGTTGATTAATTATTTCATATTTTAATTTTTTGTTCCTTTTGAAGTGACTGTATAACTTGCCCCACCCTACCCAAACTCACCAACTTGATTTTATTATAACATAAATATAGTTTTATCAGTCAACATGAAAATTTGTAGAGTAATCAAAATGTCTCTAAGGAACATTTACTGAATATTTCATGGAAAAATATCAGTTATTGATAAAGTTAGAGCATATAGTGCATTACTTCTGGAACAACCCTCGTAGAGACTATATTTTGGTAAAACATAGATATTTTGGAGTGAATCAATATTATTTCAATCTACAAACAAACAAAATTGAGCATCACAAATTGTTTTAAGTTAACGTATGCAAAATTATGAACTCTTGTAGGGTATTTTTCTAAACACATAGAAGTCGGTAACAAAAAATGTGCGTGGTACTATAAAACAAACGAAAAACAGATAATCGCCAAAATATGTCATATATAGTTCATAATACATACATCTAAATATAAAAAGGGAAAGTCAAAAGGTCCTTAGATCAAAATAGCGAACAGTAAATTTATTGTCAAAAAGTGTTTATATCGACAAACATGTGTGTTATCATTTTTAAGTAGCTCCTATCTCACAATTATTGTTTTTATAACAAAACATCTCTTGACACACCAGCTCGAAGTCTAATATATTCTGTATTTTATAATAGACACCCTGAACTGTATATGTTGGTCACCCTACACTCTGCTTATTTAGTAAGATTTAACAGTTTTGAACATAATAATCTCAAATGAATGTTTCAATTAATTCTTCATCTGGGCTCTAATGTGAAAGAAGTTTTTGCTACTTTTGCGCAGGAAACACGGAACTGCTTTTTCGACTGCATACTCTTATTGGCTATTGCATAGACACACCTTGCATCTCATCGAAAGAGTATCCCAAGAGACGTGTCGACGTCTTATTACAAAGTGTGCTTCATAGATTCATTAATTAATCAGATCTCAAATGTCTTATAACGAAGATAGCATTGTTGTAAAGAATTTTCATCTTCTACAAAATATATGTGTAGAACATATTCAAGAGCGATATCACAATACTTGATACTACCAGTAGCAAAGTGGACGGTACTTGAGAATGGACATTGTTAACGTATGCCATCATGGTGTATTATAGATTTTATAACGTAAATACAATTCGTGAATCTGAATAAACATACGGCACAACTCAAAAGGAATACAATATTACTTCTCCAAAGGGCAAAACACGTTTAAAATTGTGAATAAACCTGACACCATTACTCAAGAGGAGCACTATATAACATTCAATGCGGAGCAGTTTTACTACTGAATGAAGTAAAGCACATGACATAGCACTCAAAAGGAACACAATATAAATTTTCCAAAACGGGAAAAGATAATACCTCACGTAAAACATATGCCATATCTCCAAAGAAAGATAACATAACACCCCAAACAGGGAAAATATACTAGTAAAATAGAATGACTCTATCCGAATTACTGAGTGGAAAACGGAAATTTATAGCTATAGGGATAGCAGTGGGAATATGCGTTATCCTTGGTATATCGATTGGAGTAGGGGTACACATATCCAGCCAGCAGGGTGGACAGATTGGTGTGACGGAAAATCCTAGCAATGGAACTACTGAAGTCCCTTGGGAAATAACAACTGGAATACCTGGTATTTACACACCGTAAAAGAGGACAACTGGGCAAAAATAGTGTTATACATGTATATATGTTATGCCATCAGTCTAAGAGCGGAAAATATGTAACGATATTGCCCGTTTTGTAGGTTTGAAAAATTAAAATGAAGGAAATAAAATGTAAATTGACTGTAAAGTTTATTACAGTCATCACTGTCAATCTTTCCTTAATTTGTCTTATATTTTCCTCATTTTGAAATTTGCAAAACATGAACGTTATCATGAACTGATTTCAGATTGATATTTAATCAAGTGCTATTCATGTTTTTAAGTTGTTCTTTTTTAATATTACGCATTTTTGTTCTTTGTTATTGAACAAATTTCAACAAACCGCTTAAAATTCCAAATTGTAAATATAGTTTTCATGATGTGACCAAAGCATCTTTTTTTCAGATCGAAAATATATAATGGCCTGTTACTATACCAATTGGGCACAATATCGACCAGATGGTTACAAGTACGTATGACCATTAAATATATACAGGGTATACCAAAAGTGTTACCCACCTCACAATGCATATCATTTTAATCGTGGGTTGCATGCCATTTTGGTACACCCTGTATTGTTAAATATCTATTATATGTATGTATATATGTATATTATCTATATTTAAAATCGGGTAATTTCCAGGAATGCTGGAGTAAAGAAGCCTTTTTTGTGTTCGTGTACATCTGGTACATAGACAAAAGTCTAAAAAGGTATATAGGGGTTATGCACTGGGAGGTTTTGGATACAGGGAATATCCCGAGGGATATACAATATATCTTCCCGAGGGACCGAAGGGACCAAGGGAAGATATATTGTATATCCCAAAGGATATTTCCTGTATCCAAACCGACCGTGCATAACTGTTGTATTCCATACCTGATTAGGTTTGAAATAGTAAGCATGTATCCCATATTCTCTGGTGTGTTTACTTGCAAAATATATACTTTCAAATTTTCTTCCAAATTTTCTTCCAAATTTGTTTTCAACTTTTTTCAAAAATAAAAAGAAAATTTCCAATTTTTTTTTTCACATTATTTTTCAAACTTTTTTCACATTTTAATCCATAATTTTTTTTTTAGAATTTTTTTCAAAATTTTCTTACATAATTTCTTTCCACATTTTTTTTTCAAATTTTCATTTTCAAATTTTTTCCCCCAATTTATTTATTTTTTTCAAAAATTTTTTTTGAGCGGGACATACGATTTATATGTCCCGGAGCTCCGGTGGAGCGGGACATACGAAAAATATTTGCCCGGATATGGAATATATTCCCGGTTGATATGTCCCTGAAACCTCATCAGGTATGGAATACATACAAGTATGTACATCAGACGTTTGTACTTGTTATCAACTGAGATAACGTCGGATAACGATTTGATTGCTATTTTTATGGTCAACTGATTTTAACATGAATAGAACCTGCTCCTAATCATATCCATATTTAAACCGTTGGCCACAAAATTGCAATCAAATCGTCAGTCGACAGTCGGCAGTTGAATCCGCGAATGCTTGCTTAGACACAAAAATTGTTCTACCATTAATATGTCTTATCATCTTTCCTCGTGTACATGTAGGTTCTTTCCCGAAGACATTGATCCCTTCCTGTGTACGCATCTCATCTACGCCTTCGCCAACATGACTGGAAACCAATTATCAACATTTGAATGGAATGATATCGACATGTAAGATCGGAATATATGCAGTCAGTGCCTGTTAGAGTATCACAGAATGGAGAATGGGGTATCTCCAAGAACAAATGTATCTGTAGACGATTATCTACCGTATTAGTATAAATTGTAGCAGTACTATTCATATTTAAATGGGTTGATCATAAAATAGCAATATCCAATCGTGAACCCTGTTATATTTTGGTAGATCCAGGAAGCTATGACATATTGACTAGATTGGTAATGTCATTAGTTATTCTATTTTTTCTTGAACAGATTGCTATATCTATCTACCTAGCTTTGGCATCATCAATTATATAATTTACCATGCCTCCTCGGTGTACCAAACGGTGTCGGGGTTATATTATTAGGAAGGCATATTCTAACACTTGAGACCAAACATGATACTAAAATCTCACACCATTTGTAATACCCTATTTTATGCATGGTATCTGAGTCGTGTCGCATCTTTAAAATCCATGTTGCATCAAACATTATAATTACCATAGGTATAGACGTTTTAATGCTCTGAAAGCTAACAACACCAATCTCAAAACTCTCTTGGCAGTTGGCGGTTGGAACTTCGGGACGGAGCGTTTTTCTGACATGGTTTCGACTCCTGAAAATATACAAGAATTTGTCACAACGACTATTGGTGAGTGAACCTTAAAACATTCGGCCTATTCCAGCATTTCATCATGATCTTTTTCAGCGAAACATGCTGGTTAATGATAAAATAAGTTTCCAAAATTCAAAAAAATATTTTTCCTTTAGATTTTCTCAGACTCCATGGGTTTGATGGACTGGATCTTGACTGGGAGTACCCTGCACAACGTGGTAGTCCCCCTGAAGATAAACAACGATTTACTACGCTCTGTAGGGTAATGATCTACCTTTTGATTTTCGTACTTGTAAATGTAATTAAATGACATAAAGGAAATAATGTATATATAGAGGTTATTTAATGGGAAGGATGGAATATGGATTTTATTCCGAGGGAAAATATGATATTGGCCAAGGAAAATATCATATTGACCGAGGGCGATAGCCCGAGTGTCAATATGATATTTTCTGAGGCCAATATCATATTTTCTCAAGGAATAAATCCATATTCCATCACGACCATCAATAACCTATTTATTTCATAATATTTTTTTTCAATTTTTGTATGTCATCATCCAATGATTGTGACATAAAATTATACAATTTATCATATAACATTTTCAACTTTTATTATCAAGTTTTACTTAAAAATATAAATAATTTATAACAATTAAATGGCTCATAATATGGCAAAATAAACACAATATCATGAATAACTACAAAAAATATACAAAAGCTATTAATGACTTCAAAAACTACTTCCTGTAGAGATGTGCTAGACGAGAAGCGTAAAACTCAAGAGAAATTACCGGGAATATTTCTGATACGGGATCTGATACGGGATTTTTGCTGATACGGGATCCAATACGGGATCTGATACGGGATTTTGGCTGATACGGGATCTGATACGGGATTTTTCAAATAACACTTTTATTCCCTGTTATTTTCCCAGGGAAAACATGTTATTATGGAATAAATAATAAATATTTCTCATTTCTTTTAAATTAGTCCTTTTTGTACTACATCTCTCACACAAAAAACTTTCTCCATACCCCTTTATCTTTTCCTCCTGCTCCACCATTATTCTTTTCCCCTCCCCACGACCATTTTTCTTTCGTGCTTCTTACCATCGTTCTTGCTTTAATCAAGGACGTCTATCTTATTCACAACTTAAACGCCCTATCTCCCTTAGTTAATGCCTCAGTCACATTATCTATAGCAGCCGAACGGTGACCGTAGCTTCCCAAAATCGAGCGAAAATATATAGCATGGGAAAACAACAGTACGATGTAAATTTTGTATCGATTTTGTGAAGCTACGGTCGCCGTACGGCCCCCTGTAGAGCAAATGAGACTAAGCTGAAATCAACAGCACTTTCCTTTCTTTAATATATAACGTTCCTCTACCAATCCGTTCTGTATTAAAAGAGGTCGAAATATTCATTCAAAAATTAGGTATTTTCTCTAGAACTGTATACATACTGTTTGAACTGTGTAGGAACTTAGACAAGGCTTCGAGGATGAGGCAACTAGAACAGGGCGTTCGCGTCTCATTGTCAGCGCCGCTGTTGGGGCTGGGAAATATGCAGCGGATACATCGTACGAAATAGAGAGAATTTCAGAGTAAGCGAACCAGCATACGAGTGGTGGTTCAAAAGTAGTGGGAAAAGATTATATTTATCAGAAAATGCTCAACCGCGCTTGGTAGTAAAACGAGGAGATTGAAATGCAACTAAATATAATTGGATGAGCAATGGTAATATAAATCTCCACGCTTGTTATTTAGCCTACTCTAGCTACACTTTTGTCCACTACTTTTGAATCACCCCTCGTATCTTTTATGACTCCTTATTCATCGAACCTAGTAGTTAAAAAGTGTTCTAATGTCAAATAGTTCAATATTCTTTACCACTCTTGATTTAACTTAAATATCTTAAACATACATGCCCTTTTTATTACTATACTAGTAATATGCAATTTAGGTACTTAGACGATATATTCTTGATGTTGTATGACATGCAACCGACTGGCTACAAATACACGGGACATCATAGTCCGCTATATGCAAACCCTGTTATAGGAGACGCTTCTAAAGACAATAACGTTGTAAGTAAAAAACTTAACATTCATGAATTCTTACATTTGGGGATTTTCTTGCAATCAAAAGTGAGTCATACTGGCATCGGTCGCATGACCTTCATTTTGTATGGAAAGTCAATTCTGTAACGCAATGCTCAAAAAACTAAATTATATTGACTTTCTCCGAACATTTGCCAAATTTTGGATCCTCGCTACGCCCCTGCTCTAGACATCGACTCTGATCATATTCCTCACACGAAACAGATTTAAGTGATGTCTTGGGATCTGCGTTCGTAATACGATAAATATATGTAAAATTGCAGAATTTTTCTGTGAACTACTGGGTTGCCAATGGCGCCGATCCCCGGAAGTTGATAGTAGGAATGCCCACATTTGGCAGAACGATGAATCTGACGTTTACAGAAAATCATGCGGTTGGCGCGTGTTCAAATGGACGTGGAGCATCCGCCCCTGGAACAAGAGAGGATGGATACATAGCATATCATGAGGTAGCCTAAGTTATTTTGAGGTTGCTTTCAATCCAGTGTCGACCTAAGCACATCTCCGTCTCAAAAACGGTGACATATTGTTAAAGTCTCCAAGTTTTTTTTGTGAGTGGTGTTCACTCTGTTCAGTGGTTCGCGTTCGATGATAGATGACAGGTAGTGACAATTTGAATGTTAGTGCCTTGTTTGATACTAGAATATAGTAACTTCCCCTATTGTAAAGATTGGAATTGAATTTCCAGATTTGTAGTCTCTTAGAAGATGGAGCTATTGAATACTGGGATCCCTTCCAGCAAGTTCCCTTCTCTGTGCATATCCCCTCGAGTAGGTGGGTGGGATACGATAACACAAGGAGTCTAAGGATAAAGGTATAGTCGCATGAAATGAATTCGATAATGCATCATGTATGTGTATACCAACAAAGTTCCATACAGAAACATATGATAATTTTCTTCAAACCTAAAATGACTGACTTGTATAACTTTGGAGATGAACCCATTTTGAAAAAAAGTATACTTTCAGAAAATTGTTTTTGCAGGTGGAATGGTTAAAACGAAGTGGATTTGGTGGAGCCATGGTGTGGGCACTTGCGCTAGATGATTTCTCTAATGTTTGCAGCTTACATACCGGGCGCTTCCCGCTCATGAACGCAATCAAAGACGCTCTCTTGGGTATAAACTAGACATTGGGGGTGTGCTTTGGATCGAGGAGTTGGTTTACAAAGAGTTTAAAATAGGAATTGAATTAAAAGAGACTTGTAGCTGATACTTGAATTTGGTCCTACAAAAATATATTGTAATACAGTAAAACCTGACTTAGTGAAAACCTCTCTCTAGTGAACACCTGCCTCTAGTGGACACTATTCCTCCGCACGTACATTCTCTACTGACTTCTGTATAAATTGCCCTCTCTATCAAAACCGAATGTTTTTTCTCTGCAAACAATTTTTCGATATATACAGGTTTTACTGTAATGCTTTATTCATTGAATTCTAAGGAAACTGCAGTAAAACGGACATGTCACATAAATATGACTTAGCTTGTATTCGCAAATGCAACTAACGCCTGTCGGCTACCGGATTAAACTACTATTTTATGACAAACTCATTTAGATATGAATGAAATAGTGGCAGTTACCTTTTATATTTAAATGGGGTACCCACAAAATAGAAGGCCTAGGTTAATCCGGTAGCCGACTGGCGTTATTTGCATTAGCAAATTTATACAAGCTTAGCTCAAATATACTGCAAATACTCGATGCCTTAAAATGTAATGCTCATACTGTAACATAGGAAATTAAAAATATAATAAATGTACAGATTTCAATATTATTAACATAATACTTAGCTAGATGTGTTTAATGTTGTTATTAAGTATATCTATTGATAGCAGGACTATCTATGATACACTTTTTGAATATATATTGCATATTGAATAATGTTTTGAGTATTTAGTTTTGTATTTTGATTAAAGTATTGATCCAAGCTCCTGAACTCAAGTAACCAGTCTGGGTAGCTGGAACATGCCCAGTACTAAATGAAGTCTTGATTCAAGACCCCCTAGACCCCCCCCCCAGACACAGTGACATTATTGAGGCAAGACGAAACAAAATAGAAATCTCGCATTCTTTAGTTTTCACTGTACCTCTTCCACTTTTGAAACGCCCCCTCCCCTGCCCGTTAATTAGTATTATGAAGAAATTAAGAAGTTAAAAAGCTTGATGCAAGGCAACACACTGTTATCAGTACAGTATTTTCTCTTCTGTCTGTGGACTTCGAGTCCATGATAACAGCGATGAAACTGGAGTTAAAATGGGAAGAATATTAATTAAGACCACTGGCGTAGGATTTGGTGAAAAGAGGTTTACCTTCATTCCATTTGACTTTTTTTATTAAAGGCAGAATCTGATCTATAGGGGGTGACAAAATTACAAGCAACATGTATAATTGACCTACCAATCTATTCCTTACACTATCAAATACAATATCTCCGAAAAGATTCACAATATGTTATAAATTGGTGAAGTTATTAATGATTCAAATTGCAAAAATGGGTCAAAAATGTTTAAATTCTCCCAAATAATAAGAATGGTAACCATTCTTATAGAAAAAATAGTACATTATTGTAAAAATCTTAAATTTTCCTGGAATAAAGTATGCACTTTTGTGATTTTTAGAAAATAGACATGACAAGGAATGACATGAGCCAAAAATATTCTAAAACTGAAACAATTTTTTGTTTAGCCTGCTCGCTATATCTGATTCTCTCTTTAATTTCTAAGGACATGTACTCATTCCCTTTTCTTTCACGCTATTCAGTTAGCCATAAAAACGATGAATTACAATACACGGCCGTCGATGGCCTCCTAATGAGGACTCGTTGCAAGACTAATAACGCAAATGCGAGTAGGTAGTTACCAGTTTCACCACCAGGTGGCTCGCTCGGGTCAGATAACATGGCGGGTATAGTAGAACGTTCCCTTTACATTAAATTACATCTGTTTTAGTGGTTCAATTTTCATATAGCCCTTATGTATCGAATAGTTATGCAAATTCAAGTATGTCCAGTAAAATAAAATGTTCTATGTCCAATACAAGAAAAGATATTTCACTTTTTGTGATTAGTTTAATATGGGGTCTATGGGGAATCAACCCGAACTAGAAGTCACATTTTCCAAAAAAGATTACATTTTCAAAGTTGATCAATAATTTTCGAAACCATATTTTTAGATGTATTTTTACATGTAGATTTCAAATATGACATCACGTTGACTGAATTTTGAATATTTAATGACGCAAATCAAGATCATTTCTACTCGCATCTAGTCTATTGAATTGCTTTATTGAGGGCGGTTAGGTTTGATGCAAGATCATGTATAAGGGAAGTTTAAGGAATTTCTGCATAAATGCAATGTTGCCATTCTGGCAGAGGATTGAATTTATTAGCATTGGAAAGGAAAAAACGTTTTTCTGGATTTCGAGGAGATCACAGCTAGTAGCTTCAAATTTTTGAGATTTGCCTTCCCTCTATTCATTTTCCAGGTGAGCAAATATATACTTTGCCCCTCCCCGTCTACTCCCCCTTATTTTGGCTCCCTCTTTTTAAGGAAGCTTCACTGCATATAAACATTGACTGAGATCCTTGGCGCATCCCGGGGGGGGGGGGGGTTCTGGTATGACAATGCCACATATACGACTTCTGAGGTCGGAAATGGTCGGATTGTCCCACTTTCTGGGAACATAATGCGTATGGAAGATACGGTAAAAGCCTCACATTTGCTCAACGGCGGCCGTAGCTTCTCTTAATCTATCGTACAGCTCATTCTTATATTTTATGCACGGGGAGTAAGTGTAAGTCATCCATTCTCTAGGCTACAGAATATAAGAGGGAAGTATGACTTACTCGTTTTTAAGCTGCATGGGTCTCGATTTTGGGAAGCTACGGCAGATCCCGGGGGGTTCACTGAATATAACTTTTGGCTGGAGTCTGGGCTGAACCCTCAGATATCAACCAATGTAAATAATGTATTATTATTTTAGTTTTCCTTAATTTTGAGTTTAGTTAAAATGTTAAATTGTAATCTTCATTTAATGGAGGAAATAAAGAATATCACAATACAATACAATACAATACATACCAACCAAAATTCATCCAAAAGCCCGGTACCAACTGGCTAAATATAGGGCCGCCATACCAAATGTCCAGATATAAAGTCAAATGCCATACTAAATATCTAAATATAGGACAAATGTCATAAATGTCCAAAGTAGAAAAATATTCAAACGGAAGAAGGCCCTGAGAAGAACAGATCTAAGGAAAACTATCCAAAACACTCAAATTAAGGATATATGTAACTACTAGACAGAATACCATACCACAAGTGTGAAGTAACATATTTTCCACGATCATCATTTTCATTTCAGAAAGTGGAAAAATCTGACCTCTGCCATACCTCGTGCCATAAATTTTGGGGCGGCATTCTCATACCAGATCCGTAAAATGGGTCCAAGTGTTACCACGGCATAACACATAATGGCATGAACCAATAGTTACACATAAACCTAATTTGAGGTTGTTTTTGAAAGTTTCCCAGACATTTGGTGCTAATTTTGTCAACCATTTTGACATTTTGGTTTGATTTTGGGTGTTATTTACCCAGCTGCCCACTTAGCCTAAATCGCACAAACACGGGAACAAGAGTTCATCCCCCTCCCACTCACTATGTATTAGGTAGAATTTTTTTTTACATTTGCAATAAAGAGACTGGGGGAGGGGGATTTAAATCTTCCTGGGCCTGTGCTAAATCGCTTAGTATGGATGAAAGATTGTTTAGCATGGGAAACATACCCAATCAGCCCACAAAATCCACCCCAAAGACCCCCATCACCACCCCAACCCTCCCCCTGCAATATCTACACTTATTTTGGTTACAGTTGTAACCTACTGTCTATTTACAGCTCTTATCAGATCTTCCGATATCATCAATATTTGGTAACAGTACTTGGCAAAATACACACAAAATCAGAATACTCCACTGATCGTTTATTATTCAACTCTTCAATTATATGAATATATATTGTGTGTAAATCATATAAATATATAAACTTGACTCTGTGACTCTCCACTGGTGGAAATAAATTAGTGCAGTCAGAATGTGGGTTTCGGCGTGCGTTCAGAGGGATTTTATGAGACATAATTTTTCATGTTATTACTATGATTATACATATTTTTATGTATTATTAGATCTTAGTTTATCAGCTTTTAGATTTTGTGGCCATTTAACCCCCCATGGGCTAAAATTTGGACCCCTACTATAAAATTGGGCAAGAACTCAAAAAATACTCAGTGGAATGTTTCCAAATTACATTGTTATATTGGTAGAGGCTAATTGAATATATGATACAAATTTCATGTCACATGGTTAAGTGGTTGCCATGGAAATGGATAAAACATGCCCTTCGGGTGTCAATTTTCAGGCCAATTTTTCAGGACTGACAGAGTCATTTCATGCATATTTTGTCCCCAATGTGTTAGGAAGGGTTAAAATGTAAATAGAAAACTTCTATAATATATTAGCAACAATTGTATGTAAAGATCAGTCCACAAAACCTCAGATTTTGGCCTTGTATTGGTCCATGACTTATACAGGGGTCTATTTCATAGACTCGAGCTCCCACATTGGATGGATGCTATAACTTTTGAAATAATGGAGATACAGGTCTCATTTTTTCAGATCTTCATAAATGATTAGTTTTAAGTATTTTAATATACTTTGAGAGCTGACATGTGATTGGTTGCCATGGTAACCAGGGTTTTAGGGAAATTCTGGCCCCAACATCGGATGGATGCTATAACTTTTGAAATAAGGGAGATACATGTCTCATTATTTCAGATCTTAGACAATGATTGATTATTAATACTAAATTAGACTTTGGGAGCTGAAATTTGATTGGTTACCATGGTAACTAGTTTTTATTGAAATTTGGACCTCCTCAATTGATAAATGCTTAACGTTTGAATTTAAGCAGATACAGATATCATCATTTCAGGTCTTAAAAATTAATTAGGTTTGTGTATTGAATTAGACTTTGTAGCTTAGCATTTACTTGATTGCCATGGTAACCATGTTTCGTCGTCATGGTACCCTTAATTTTTTATTTCATTTTTACCTTCATTTGAGAATGGTCAATTCACAACATGTTATACCAAAACGCTCAAAATTATCATTTTGCTCTTAAATTCAGCAATTTATCCTGTATGTCTGACAGTATAGCCTCATTCCATTCTACTAGTTCTCACACATATTCTGACTCCCAACTTGTTTTTACTCATCATTATCGTTTTCATCTTCCACAATTACCTCTTAATTAAAAATATCAACAATTTCTATTGGAAAGAAGGATTCTTTTGACCATTCTTGTGTTAAAGATTTGTCAGGGAATTCACAGTTCATTCATGCAGTGTTGGGCATAATGGTAGAGCTGGGTTTAGGCTGGTGGGAATGTGTCCATACATAGGTTTGATAATTTACCCTCTTCAAATGTGAAAGAAAATGTCAACACCTTCATAAGTGAGGGCAGCACTGTTCTGTTTTGTTCTGTATCTCATGGGAAACAGCTCATCTTGTAATCTATTAGTGGCAGTTATTTTTCTATTTCTGCTGTATTTTTGCAGGTGAACAATTCAACTTTCGATTTTATGGTAGCGGGAATTCCTATATTGTTTCCTATAGAAGAAAACAACTTTAAGAATTGTTTGTCTTCCGTTTCAGTTGATTTACTTTTCCTTTGTTCTGATCCAGTAAACGCATTGAAGGCTAATATGGCTTCACACAGGACTTAGTCCTAGGTTTGCAGCTACAGGGGTTGGGTTGAGCTTCTGACATCTAATGGGACATAGTTCACATTTGAGGTTCTTAAGGTTGTTTTCTTCATAATAGGAATCAATATAGAAATTTCTGACACAAAAAATCCAAAGTTGAATTGTTCACCAGTAAAAGTACAGCAGAATTACAAAAATATGTTTGTAACTTACATCAATAGATAACGATATGAGCTGTTTCACATAAGATATTCTCCAAAGCAGAACAGTGCTGCCCTCACTTATGGAGGTTTTGACATTTCAACTCTTCCCATCTTTCAAGACTGGTCCTTCACTGCTTTCATTGCAACTAATATAATGCAATGAATTAAATGATGAACTCTTCCACCTTGTAATGATTGCTCATTATAACATTTGAAGAGGATGGATGATAAAACTTATATTTGGAAGTGGAAACATCCCCCCCCCTCGTCTCCCATCGAGTTCACTGTATATAAACCTTGAGGGGATCCTCAGCTCAGGTGGGGTACTTTTGACATTTGATATGGCAATGGACCCAAATTTTAGGATCTGGTATGAGAATGCTCTCTAAATTATGACTTGAGAGGTATGGCAATGGTCGGATTTGGGAATGGTTGTGAAAAATATGTTGCCCCTCACTTGTTTTACATGTATGGCATTGATCTAGTATATTCTTAATGTGAGGTTGTTTTTGATTGTTTTCCTCAATGATCTGCCTTCTTCTCGAGGCATTAGAAATTTTGAATGGCCATGTTTTCATATCTGGATATTTGGTATGGCACTGGTCCTATATTTGGGCATTTGGTATGGCTTTTGGGCATTATTTTGGTTGATATCGGAACACATTCAAATTTGACAGATTGGATGGGAACATATTGATATTTGAGGGTTCAGCCAAGGATCCCAACCACATTTTATATACAGTGAACCCACAGGGACCAGCCTTAACCCATTCTACCAAGTCCAATACTGCATGAATGGACTATATCCCCTAAGGATCCTTATCTCCAGAATGGTCAAAACAATCCTTCATTCCTACAGAAATTGATGATAAGAGGAAATTGTGCTAAATGAAAACAGTAATGATGAGTACAAATGAACAAATTAGGATTCAGAGCTTTTGTAAGAACTAGTCCTATGGAATAAGGCAATATTGTCAGACATACATGTATTGTTTACTCGTATTTGATATTTCATGAGCCAAACAATGTTTGCATCTCTAGTATTATTGAGTCATGAGCATGTATATCATATAAAATAGAAAAAAATCCCAAAATTAAGAATAAAATGGTAACTTTGAGCAACTTGGTATTTTAGAATAAAGGTGAATCTGAAAACGAAAACAGCAGTTACCATGACAATGAAACATGGTTACCATGGCAGACAAATAAATCCTAGCTTCCAAAGTCTAATACAATACACACATATTATTATTATCTTACATCCGAAAAGATTATATCTTATCTGGCTGTATTTAAGAGTTATAGTGTTCATCAATTGTGGAGGTCTGAATTTCAACAAAACCCTGGTTTCCATGGTAACCAATCAAATTTCAGCTCCCAAAGTCTAAATCAATACTTTAAATCCATCATTGTGAAAAATCTGAAAAAAATGAGACATGAATCTCCCTTATTTCAAAAGTTATAACATCCATTCAATGTCGGGGTCAGGATTTCCTTAAAACCCTGGTTTCCATGGCAACCAATCATATACCAGCTCCAAACTTATATTAAAATACTTAAAACCAACCATTTATGAAGATCTGAAAAAATGAGACCTGTATCACCCTTATTTCAAAATTTATAGCATCCATCCAATGTGGGAGCTCGAGGCTATGAAATAGACCCCTGTATAAGTCATGGACCAATAAAAGGCCAAAATCTGAGGTTTTGTGGACTGATCTTTACATACAATTGTAGCTAATATATTATAGGAGTTTTCTATTTACATTTTAACCCTTCCCAACATATTGGGGACAAAATATGCATGAAATGACTCTGTCAGTCCTGAAAAATTGGCCTGAAAATTGACACCCGAAGGGCATGTTTTATCCATTTCCATGGCAACCACTTCAGCATGTGACATGAAATTTTTATCATATATTCAATTAGTCTATACCAATATAACTTAGTAATTTGGAAACATTCCACTGAGTATTTTTTGAGTTCTTTCCCAATTTTATAGTAGGGGTCCAAATTTTAGCCCATGGGGGGTTAAATGGCCACAAAATCTAAAAGCTGAAAAACTAAGATCTAATAATCCATAAAAATATGTATAATCATAGTAGTAACATGAAAAATTATGTCTCATAAAATCCCTCTGAACGCACGCCGAAACCCACATTCTGACTGCACTAAATACAATACGTATAATTCAGTTCTACTTCCGTGTTTATGATTTTCGTCCTTGACCTGTCAAGGGTTAATCGATTGCGCGTGCGCAAAAGGTCAAAATTGCAAACAAAATGGCGCTAGAAATGTGAACTTTTTAAAAGGTAATCAATGAAATATAGAAGAAGAACGGATTATTTGACTTGGATCGACATCGGCCAGTATGTCCGAAGAGAGGAGGGTTGAGTTGATGCCCGCCGATCCGACTGAGAAGCCCAAGAAGACGAAGAAAACCAAACCTACACTTCGGTTCAGCCTGACACTTGGCGAAACAACAGAGAAAACATGTCCTGAGTTCTCGTACGTCGATCTTGTTCGAAAAGCTTTGGTAAGTGGTTAAAATCTTCCCCATTTTATGTAACAATCATTTATCTTGTGCGATCATCAAAAGAAACACAGAAAACTAGGTTTATTCAACTTTGAAACGGTGATTGTATGAGGACACCAACTCGCGTCATTTTTCGTAAAACTGTGTACAGAAATCATACAATATTTAGAGAATATCCTAGTAAAATCAAGCATATGGCGGTTTTCCTATGTTATACTGTTCATAAAACGACTCTAAATGAGATGAAATGTCTGGTCGCCATTTTGTGTATTTTCCTCAGAGTAAATACACAATGGTCATAGAATATCATGCAACTTACACCCCCCCCCTCAATCAATGAGGCTGTATATTTATTTTTACAACTTTATCACTCTCTTCAAAAATACCAGAATCCATTGTTTTACTGGGTAATCACATGATGTTTCTGAACATTTTATTTGTTATTTTTATTTTGGGGTCATTTAGGGAATTAGTACACAAAGCCATATGATGCATTTGTCTTTCTGCACGTTCGCTCGCAATTCTTATTTTATTCACTACAAATTCTGGAAAAGTAAGGTGCTAGTTCTACTGCATATGCAATGTTTTGGTATATTTTTCAAAAAGATTTGCAAGTAATTTGTGAAAAACATACGAAAATATGTAAATCGTGTCAAGGCCATGGTCTATAAAATCCAGGGGTGATATTAATATTGCCCTTCAGGGATAGGTCTTCAATTCTGTATCACCTTCCTTTGTTGAGGTTTGTAATGCAAATAAACTGAATTTTGTTATTCTGAATTTGCCATCTCCTAAATGATACTGGTTAATTTTTAAAGTGCTAATTTCCAAAGTATCAATTAATGATGCTTTTTTATTACATGTGCCATGTACATCTGGCTATTTTTACTAAATACTCATGTATATATATAGATCCACTCTGTGCCAGATGTATTGATTTAAGTGTTAACTGGCTTAATACTGCTAGTAGCTGCTGCAGTTACAACTAGCAGTTTCAACGTAATTATCCTAATAAGCTACATATTTTCCTGGCAGTTAAAAAAATGAAGATTATTTGTCAATCAATCCGAATAGATAACTATTGATTATTTATTGGAATATTTCCCATAATGCAATACTTGACGTCTGCTACACTCAGTTCAAGCGCACATATAAAGTGATAAGCAGCTGTGCAGATATTTGTATGTAGGTTTACATTGTGGTTTTATGCTAGCTGCTTATTTAGACTGGCTATTAAGTTACGCCTATGCATAAATGTAATAGACAACAGATTTAAGTGTAATCTTTTCCTAATTAATTATCTATTGATTATTGGAAATAATGGAGGGAAATTCAAATTGGCTTAAAAACTTTAAAGTGCTCTATCTCAAAAACTATTTAATATTTTTGAATGAAATTTTCAGTAAGTTGTTAAGGCTGCTATACTGTTTGTCTGAAATATACACATGAGTTCGTGAAAATGAAAGAGTAATTTCTATATGACTTAAAGCATAGAAAATAGGCTGTTATTTATATTTTTTCAATAAAACAAATATATTATGAATATTTTTTTATTCTGTATACCAAAGTGACTATCTAGACTGAAATATCAATGATGCATTAATGATTTTGTGTACCTCCAAGTTATAAAAGTAATAATTTAAATCTTTTAAAGAAAGAATCAGATCTAGAGATCGAGCAAGCTTAACAAAAAACTGTTTCAATTTTAGAAAATTTGGGACTTTTCTTCTGAAAAATAAGGATTTTTACAATAATATTTAATTTTCTATAATCATGATTACCATATTTATTATTATTATTTGGAGAATTTCAACATTTCCCCCAATTTTGGCATATTGAATCCTTAATGACTTCACTACTTGAAACATATCATGGACTCGTTTGAAATATTGTATTGAATATTCCTTTCTTATTCGACCTGTTCAATTGAAAGGTTCCAGGTTACACTGTAAAAGGGACAACTTTCTAGTAACTTTTGAGCCTAGTTTAACTACATCACCAACATCTTGGTACAATATGATAATTATCATAACTTTACATTTTTGATTAACACAATCAAAGACATTGCATCGAAATTCACAAATTAAATCCCTGGGGATTTGTAATTATATAGGACTCCAATGCGTTTGATTTTGTTAAAAACATTCATTCAGTGTTTTAGGGCATAAAGGAATACTAGCAAAAATGTCTCTTTATACTGGCTTATTAAATCAATTTAACCAAAAGATGACAATGTAATAGAGGTTGGGGTGGAACATACCGTTCTCCAAGAACTTTTAATTATAAATCTTATCAAAATATTACACTGGGTTAGGTGTAACTACTGTTCTAATGGTAACTTGCTTAACAAACCTTGAGGATTCAGAGAATATAAATGAAATTTGAACTTGTGAAAACCGCGAAATTTAAAAGCCGCAAAATTAAAACTCACGAAATTAACTGGGAGTACAATACTAAAAAATTGCACGTATAATTCATAACCATTTTTACCAAAGTTATAGCTATCAGTTTTATGAATAGATCACATTTCCTTTATTTCCTTATAATTATTGGTATTCTTATTTCAAACATCATTTGTTCCATGAGATGATATCAGGGGATCGTTCCCAAGTATCAACAGTTTGCGTAATAACAACGCTACCCCCTCCCCTGCTATTGTGTATTCAGTCAAGTTTAGACTGTGGAAACAATCATGATTAGCCAATAGGTTGTGGTAGGAGCTAAAAAGACTGCGGTGCTGCACCACAGTCTAAGAGCCTAGCATGAGCCCTGGACCTTATTAGGAAATATGTTCTATGGAGATCCCAATCCAGGAAACAGGAATTACAAATCCTAAAATATGTAAAAGTCTATATCAGTTTTCTTTGCTTTTCAGGGACCTGTTCGGGAAACTCAGAAAAATGACAAGGTTGACCCAAAAGACAAAGACAAGTTAAATAAATCATTTGATCCTTTTGGTGACCCCCTTGATTGTTTCATTGACGAAGACCATGGGAAACTGGAAGCATTAGCCAAATCGTTTGAACAAAAATATGTGAGTTCACCTTAAGAGAATTTTTGAAACTTACTCAATCATAGACTTACACATATAGAAAGTATAACACATAATTGTTAGAATAATGTTATGTCCACTCTGTTATGGGGATCTGTATTTCAATTTATGTTTGAACCTGATATTCCATAGTAAAAAATTAACCATAGTGGACAGAAAAATTTAACTTCATTATTTCTGAAAAATAAAAAGACCAGTCGAATCAGTATACCCCTCTCTATTTTAGGGTGGTCCAACAAAAAAGAAACGACGTCAGGAGAACCCTGGTGACTTGGTGAATTTAGGAGAGGGTTACGATGTTGCAGATCCATTTATAGATGACTCTGAGGCAGTGAGTAGCAAAAAACATTATTTTGATTTTAAAGCAAGGTTATAATTATTATATACTTACTATAACTAAGGGGAGGCCTCAAAAGTTGGATGTCAGATCAAAAACTAACTTGAGTTTGACCCTCCCCCAAAACTAAATACCATGAAAGTTGATTGCGGACATATTTTCATGGATTTGTTTTTTCTATGACTCTGCAGTCGAAATGTTGAGACATGCGCAGACCTCTATTTAGTGATATTTTCATTTCAAATATGGCGGCCAATCCGATGTCTGACGACCCTTACAAAGAATCTAGGCAGTTTGCATTTTTACCTCCTGTGAAATAACAAGTGGAATTTAGTCGTTGTTTTGTGTTTTATTATCATTCTGCATCGTAATTCTATGTGATGTGGTGTTGAAATGTCAGCAGGAATACATATCCATACGATAATCGAGTGAATCAGATAACAGATTTTTCGAAAACCCGTCTCATGCTAAGAGTGTAAAAACTTGTATTAACATGCTCAAAAGTGCCAATGAGCACATCAATGTCAAGCTAAATCAATGTTTTGTCTAAAACAGGTACCTGATCTACTCAAAACAGCTTGTCATTCACGTATACACGCTTAGCAAACACCGCGAAATGATCTGAATCTTGGAATTTCGTTCTAGAGCTAGTAATGTTTGCTCCGGTCTTCGTCATAAGTGTCATCAGACTTCACGCATGCTCAGGAGAAAAACCATCAACCAATAACGTTTTATAAATCAATTTTGCGCATGCGCCTTACAACGGAAAAGAAATTCGTATTTATAAACGAACCAATTTGAGATAATCCAATATCAGTCGGAGAAATCTGACGATCTATGAAACTCACTTCAAAAAATCAAATGCGGACTGACGGCGTATTCTACTATGTTTGGATCTAAGATTTTCAGTATAGATAAAGTCTTTTATGATCTTTCGAATGAGGTAAGTCTCTAGTTCGAAAGACAATCGTATCAACTTGAACAAAAGTTGAGTTTTGACGAAAAATTTTAACATGCGCAGAAGTCCCATTTTCGTTGTACCATATTGACTGTCTGGACTTCCCGATGTGAGTCTACTTCATTACACTACTTCATGCACAGAATGAAAAACATAATGTGCCTGTGATTAGTCTAATTTACAACCTTTAACAACTATTGATAGAAAAGAATCCATTGGTATGACTTTTAAACCATTCCAAGTCAAAATTGCACAAAACTGAAATGTTGAATTTGTCGGAGAGCAAACTGAAATGGCTTTAAACCCCCTTCGCCTAAGACATAAAGTTTTGGGAGCACACTATTCAACAGAATATTCAATTTAATAATCAAAATTTTATTAGGGTATTTGAAATCTAGATTTCTATAAAAAGACTTCTAGAAATTCTTTAAATTTTTTCTAAAAATTATCAACTTTGAAATTTTAGTTTTTCTGGCTGCTCTCACACTCGTTTGATGGTCATTGACCCACATGGGCTCTTTCTAAATCAGCTGTTTCCAAAATTAATTAATTTCAGTATTCAGCTGGTGAAGCAGTTTTTCAAATTAAAATGAAGCCAGCAATAGAGACATTATTAGGAGATCTAGGATGGAAACCTTTGAACCACATTTTAGAAAAAATAGTACAGTTACTAAGAGTAATTTGATTACCTCATCCATGCATTTTTCCCAACATGCATGATATTTAAACTGATGATACCTAGATGGTGTCATATACCGACATGTTTAAGGTTTAGAAATATTCCAGGACATCTCAAATCATGATAATCATAAACTAGAGCGCTATTTGAAAAATGATACCCATAAAATTTTGATTTAGTTATTTGCGTCACGTGAGCCTCGACACAAACTATGTAAGTCCACTAGAGTAATTTAGGCCAAGTAATAATACTGTTAAGATGATCTTTTGTGTAAGTGTATATGTTTGTATTGCAGTATGATGAGATTGTCCCACAGTCTCTGGACACAGCCAAGGGAGGCTTCTACATAAATTCTGGTCGCCTTGATTTCCGCCAACTTTCCGACTCAGATGATGAGTTTAAAGGAGACAAAAAGAAGAAAAAGAAGAAAATCAGGGTGAGTTTTTTTATTTACTAGTTATGCAGCTCTGTTTTATATTTTGGGTGTATATTAACATTATATTCCTTTTAAAGTTGTATGTAACTTAAGGTAATATGACATTTAAGGTTGTATGCCACTTATAGTTACATGAAATGTATATGCCATTTGGTTTTAAGTATAACACAAGTGATAATATGCCATTTAAAGTTATATTCAATTCATAGTTATGCCACTTAAAGTTAAGTTATATGCCACTTAAAGTAATATGTCATTTTAGTTTATATGCCACTTATGGTTTCATGCCACTTAAAGTGATATGAAAGTTATATGCCACTTCAAGTAATATGTCATTTGAGGTTATATGCTACTTATGGTTTCATGCCACTTAAAGTTATATGCCACTTATGCCTGGATCACATTTGCTCCTGCCCGGCCGATTGAGTATTCTGTTCAAAACTGAATACAGTTGTGAACATGATACTTAATCGGCCGGGCGCCGGCTGATGAATCAGAGCAAATGTGACCCAGGCATTATAGTTTCATGCCACTTAAAGTTATATGAAAGTTATATGCCACTTCAAGTAATATGTCATTTGAGGTTATATGCCACTTATGGTTTCATGCCACTTAATGAAAGTTGAAAAATGGAATGCTACTTAAAATAATATATCATATAATGCTATTTACCACTTAAGTTATATGCCATTTAAAGCCATATGGCAGTTATGTGCCACTTATGTAATATGTCATTTAATATTATATGGCACTTACGAGTAAGTTATATGCAATTTAATGTTATATGAAAGTTATATGCAATTTAATGTTATATGAAAGTTATATGCCACTCCAAGTTATATATTCTAATACTGAACTAGCATTTCTTTAAAAGTTCCTGTTTAAAGTTTTCTGTGCTATGTGTCACTTCCAAATTGAATGATTTTAAGTAGAGGAAAGGCCATATTAACAATAACCAATGTGTTGATTTTTAATTTTCAGTTATTCGACAGATAATCTTATAGCCATGTCACAAGGTCAAAATTATATAAATAATTTAGGCAGCATTCGCCAACTCATTTGCCAGCTGCCGACGAATTAACACATTTTATGGCCAATTCATTTAAATACGCATGGTACTTGCCACTATTACAGATGCTGCCTTAATAATTCACAAAATTTTGACTTTGTGAAATCACTATTTTCACACCTCTATTGACATTGGTAGTTTTGGATAATAAATGAAAAAAGGCTAACTTTGATAAAAAACGAAGACCATTTATCTGTTGACTTCACTGTAATACGCAAAAGCCCCAAAAGTTGATTCACAGTTTACAGAGAGATTGTTGAATAATTGTAAACATACTTTACTTTCGGGCCACCCAGTATACTCAATTATGTTGTACCACCATTTAAAAATTTTCAGAGAATTACATCCGAATCTGAATCAGAAACTGAAACAGCGAAGAAGATAAAGAAAAAGGTAAGTTTGAAAATAATTTAAAGGGACCCAGTCTCTAACTCAGAATGCAGTTTACAACATGCACTATCCAGTGACCCCAGCAGTGGGAGTACAACTTGGTTATGTAGCCTGTTGAAAGTTTTCAAATTACATGCCACTCTGTCAAAAATTAGTTAGCACCCTGTTAAAATGACGATTTTCACATTTTTTACCATTATAGGCAAAATATAATTCAATATTATTCCGCAGATTATTCAAATTCTGCTTTTTGACATTATTTGGAAGTTTTATTTCCAGTCAAGGGTTTCACTGGAATTTCTCACAACAGGCTAAACAAATGGAAACAACAGGCAAATTTAATGGAAACCATAAATTTAACATGGAAAAGTTGAAAAGTTGATAAAAACATGAGCCGATTCTGTGAAAACACCGGTGAAAATTGCCTGTTATCTGCTGCTAATGAAACCCCTGACAGTGGTATGATATTATTGTTGAAGTACTTTAGGACTCAGAATTAAAGTAATTCCCTAAAGAGATCCCTCTCCTTTTGCCCACCCTGTGTATTTTGATTCCTCAACTTTAAAGCTGTACATGCCACATTAATCCTTGCTATGACACCATCTATCCTTCATCTTTTGAATAAAGGTACTATTCATTAGATACCTCCTACATTTGACATCATCTGGACTCGCTTGTAACATAAATAAATTTTGTTATAGGTAAAAAATAAACATTGTATTAAGCATGGCCTCAAAGCCAAGAAAACAAGATCAAAAGAGAAAGAGGAAATACCAATTAAGAAAAAGGAAAAGGTAACGAAGAATATATCAAGTAAAAACGATCAATCAGAAGAATTTGAAAAGGCCATCAAATCAAATCCACTGGACAAAACAAACTTCGGTGTCGTTCATGTGAAAGATACAAAAAGTGAAAATAATGACATTCCAACTGAACCAAGAAGTTATATTTCAGCTGAAGAGATATTTAGAAAAGATGCATTTTCTAGGGAGTTCATGTCATTTCTTAGGGCTTCAGCATCACCATATTCAACTGAGGAGGAAGCAAAAATTGACACCCCCTTTTCGAAATACAAACACGATTTGGGAGACAAGGCATATAATAATAATACGATGCCCATTTCTACCCACAAAAGGCATCATGACATTGCCCCTCTCCCTCCCCTTGATGGTCGTCATGACACCACCCTTATCCCTGCCCAGAATAGTTATCATGACACCACCCTTATCCCTGCCCAGGAACATTATCATGACATCACCCTTATCCCTGCCCAGGATAGTTATCATGACACCACCCCTAACATTACCCCTAACAGGCATCATGACACCACCCCTAACCCTACCCCATACAGTCATCATGATTCAACCCGTATTGTCACTCCTGATAGGCATCAATGCTTGAACAGTGGTGAATTAAAGCACTGGACTTCTTCAGATGAGGAACCAATCTCTAGTTTTAGGAGTTTATTTATCAAGTGTAAAGCTGAAGCGACAAGATTAGTCACACCACATGATAAAAGGGATGAGCATTTTGAGCATTCTCAAAAACCAGCAAATGTAGTTTCAAATCAGGGTAGACAACCTCAGAAAGTATACATTAAAAGAGAAAACTCACCCCATGTTCGTGGAAGCTCACCACAAATTCATGGAAACGAAGCCTTAATTGATGGAATCTTACATGTAGATTCTAATATAGCAAATCAAAGTGAACTGAAGATAAACAAAGATTCAAATACTGCCGGTAACCCACTGAAAGGGAGAAGGCGTTCACGTTGTAAAGCAATTGAGAAAATCAAAGAAATAGTTGATGATCTCAATGATGGTAGTGATTCTAGATGTAGCGCAGCTAGCAGTACTTCCGCTTTATCCATCACAACATCTGATCCAAGCCCTACAAAACATTCAAAACGAAGAAAACACAAAAAACATAAGAGATCACATAAAAGAGATTCCACCACTCCTGTTATGTATAAGACCAAGGAGGAAAAGTCACATTGGTATACTGACAAGAAATATGAGCCAAATTTACATACTGAAGAATGTACATCTCAAATGGGATATATTGATGTTATCAAGGGAGAGTTTATTCCAATAGCTGACAAGGAATATGAGCGATCACTTCTTAAAGAATCTCATAAAGATAGCAGGGCTGTTGAGGGAAAGCCATGTAATCCCTGTTATCATGAAATTGAGGTTATTACAAAGAATGATAACAGCCAACCAGGGAACAGATCAGAATACAGGGTAATTTATAGGATAAGGACTGTTATGTTTATGTTACTGTTTAGTTACTTGTTGATGTCATGTTAAATTCTTATTGTTAATAATGTTAATTATTTATCATTTTAATAAGTTAGTAACATGCAGAATTCCCATCATTTTCATAGATGTTTTGATTTTCTTCGTGATACTTGTTATCCATGGGAAAGGGGAAATAGTACCATTCAAAATTTGAGGATATAATGACAAGGTCATATATAAGGACAAGATCAATTTATATTTGAATGGCAAAAATGTAATAATTTTGTTGTGGGGGGGGGGCTAAAAAACGTTCATAATGTTTTGTCCATCTTCACCAATGACTTTTGTTTGACAGAATCAGTTTTGTTCAGTTACATTTGGGGATAGTGTGACTGAGATTTTCAGTCTGGATTTCAAAAATATGAAAGTCGAAAGGAAGAGTATAAACCACCAATTTCTCCTTTCTTCATTCTCGTACAGAATGAAACTAAGTGCACGGCATATTTGACTAATTTTCAGTGTCTTATTTCTACAATGTTTCAAAGCAAGATGCTGAATTTAGTTCACAATATGTCAGATGGTGTATAATTATTATACAGGAGTTTTCACATGCAGGCACTTTAAGAATTTACTGTAACAGTTTTTTTAATATGTATAAGGTCATGCCTATCATTAAATTAATACATCATGCCTTAAATTGAACTAGTGTATCCTTTTTTCCATACGCACAGATTTGTATACATGCTTTCATTTTCTTTACAGTAAAATGTATATATGTTTACAGATTTAGAAGTTACAGTAGATGATTATTGTCTCATTTAATAAATGTTTTTAATGTTATATACAATGTTGCAGAAGAAGAAGTTAAAGGATGGAGAAGAAAGACAGAAGATAAAGAGTAAGAAAAGGATGATCTCGGGAATGATACCAGGAGAAAACCCATTGAAAAAATCTAAGAAAGATATCCCTCCTCCTAAAGAGTAAGTTTTGTATCTGTTAGTTAGTATTATTGATAATCTGAGGAGTTATACAAAAAATAAGCACAGTGAAGAATAATGTGTTCCCCCCATCAGAACACTGTTGATTACAAAATATCTAGTATCCTAGTATCCTCAAAAGAAAAGAAAAAGGCATCTATTTATTGTTGTACCACATGCAAGTAGTGTTTCTAAGTTGAACATTTTTTCTGCCCCATCTAATTCTGATGTAAGCTTTGCAGATGGATGCTGATCACTAAAATGACGGCTTAGTAGACACTCTTTGGACTTAGATTTTGTCACTTTATCATCATTTGACACTGAATACTCCATCATGTATGAATACTCTTTCCCTGCCTACTTATAATGTCAAGAATTTTGGACATTATTTCTATTTTGTAAAACAATGTATATTGTGATGACATCAATATGATTAAAAATGTCCCATACTCTTGTGGTTTTTGATTGTGACATTTGTTTTCTGAATGGTAAGTAGATTAAGGAATTTCCCGGGAAAAATTAATTCTCTGAGTGTTAAAAATACAATAGTAATATATATTTTTTAGGAAGACTGGTCCATCTGCTATGGACTACATCACTGGGAAGATTGTTGTACCAGAGAATGAGGACGACCTTTTACTATTTACAAATGGAGAACTTGATGGGATGGAGGTAAGGCAGCCATTTTTTATTAATAATTACATGCATGTTTTTTATATCTATATTATATATTAATCCCTTGTTTATTCATAGTAATTAGGAATAAATAAACATTATTACCACCTTGCCAGGCCAGTTCTAGGGGTTTTAGTGCTAGTTTAGAAGGCGTTTATTTTACTATATTGACCTGAGAAATGTGTGACCTCATAGTGGTGGTCCATATGGACCGGTCTAGAATATATTCTTGACCGGCAACGATTTTCCCCGGGAAATTAGATATCGTTCAATGCGTAAGATTTTCTTGCTGTTTCAGTCCTGGTCGTTAACGGTGGTAATAATACTAATAACGTCATTTCTGCGAGCAATATAGTGAAATATTGGACCTTGGGCCGAAATATTGCCCTTAGAAATGACATTATTGTACTATTGATTATCATTGGATATAAAATCCGGTGATAACATCAATAGTCAGTATGATTTATTGAACTGACTTTCAAATACTTTAGAGAACGAAATTTGGGATTTCAAGGAATACTTTTCAAGAAAATAGTCTTACCTTTCTATTAGGATGGGTTCAGGTGCCAAAAAAAACTGATCCATGGATATATATCATTTTGAAAATTGGAAGCAAGAAATATTTTTCGGAGGCCATATTTTTTTACGAGTCATAACATTATCTAAATGAAAACTGGATTTACATCATTTTGGCTTAGAATATTTACCTAAATATATATTTAAATATTATTAGCATGATTATTGACTATTTTTTTTATTAATCTTATGCATTGATTCAACTGTTTTCTATAATTCATAACATAGCTTAAAAATTACTCGAGTACTTCGACCTGTCCCTGTGGCCTAATGGATAAAGGTGCTGGACTTCTGCACCAGCTTTTGGTGGTTCGAATCCCTGGGTTTGAAACCCGGTCGTGCCCAAGATTTTTTTCTTTTTTTATTTATCTTTAGGCCACAATATTTTTTTAAAATCTCTTTTTATACAACATATAGTCATTTCTATTACTTTTTGAGGTTTCAGATTTTAGATACATCGTCAATGTGTTACTTTAAATGAAGAAGAGTATCATAGGCTTTTATTCAAAACAAATTAAATAACATTTATTGTCGATCTGACAATCTATAAGATTTAATCAAACAGATAGAGAAACATATTCCAGACAATAAATAACAGTGTAATTGTTGCATTTTCAGGTGAACGATGTTGATATTGAAGAAATGCACACCAAAATAGACTCAACCATTGATTCAGTGCTCAACCAAGGAAGCAGTATTTTTGACAAAACACCAAACATCTCTACCTCAAAAGAACCAATACGAGATCCATCCCAAACAGCCGTCACACCAAGTTTTGCAACCAATGAGTCTAATATCTCAAATACTGGCCCTGAAATTAAAGTTACAGAGTCAGAAGACAGTAAAAGCCCTGAAAATGCTCCTAAGCTTCCTGCAGGACTGTCCAAAGAACTGGAGTCAGTCCTAGAGAAACTCAAAGATGTATGTATGATGTATCATTGTTTAAGCTTTATCCTCTTTGGCACTCTTATCATTTTCAATCAGTTTTCTGGTGTGCTATTTGATGCTTTATTTTTCTTGCTGTGCTCATTTTTGGTACTTTTTCATTGGCATTTGCGCATACATATTCACTGTAGTTAAATTCAGTTTAAAGCTTCTATAAAGGGAGTCCCACTTATAGATTTTTAAGATCCGCCACGTTTCAAGAGAAGTATCAGCTGAAATAGTGTTCATCCAGGGGGTTTCTTTGTAGATAATAAATATATATGTTAGTCTTGATGAAATATCCAAACTTAAATATATGTTGATGCTGGTCAATGATCGTTGAAGGCCCCCCCCCCTGCACTAATTGTTGCAACTTTATACTTCACATCAATATTTGTTGAAATAATTCAAGGCAACGATTTATTTGTAATTTGTATATTTAAAAGGCGTTGAAAAATAAATAAACATACATAACATACATATATTTTTTTATTTGCATTTGTGTTCCAGGCCTCTACTAAACCAATTGAGGGTAAATCTAAGTTTTTCACGACAGACAACAACAAGCTTTTACTACAGTAAGTAGCCAATGAGTGTTTCTTGGCATATTTGAATAATTCACCAAAATAAATGTTTCCAAAAAATACAAATGTTTATAATATGTACAAACATTAAAAGAGCTCAACTTAACCATTGGTTGGGCCGCAAAATTTGTCCGCTATGGGAATCCCACTATTTTTATCCCCATGACCAAATATATGCTGTTTTTATGATAGTTTTTACTGGTTGAGAATAGTATCTATATAGAGTATGTTGCATTTTTAGAGTCGAAAACCTGAGTCGCCAATTAAACAGTCAAATGAGGTCAGCCATGTACAACCATCTGGCTGCATTCTTACCATGTGGCAAGGAAACACTGGTAAAGCGTGCAAAGAAATTACAACAGAATGAGCAAGATGATATCCTTCGAGTTCCAATCAACAAACTCAAAGATGCTATCATTAAAGTTATGCCTGAGCAAATAGAAAAATACCAACGACTTGTGACACTGAATAAAATTGAACAGTAAGTGTATTTGGATTAATGTCAAGCATTGACATGATTGATATAGGTTAGGTCCAAATCCCTGTGTTTTTTGGTTTGGATGAATAATTTTTTGTCTCGTATTAAAAAAGACAAACATGATAATTCATTCTTTCATGTTTCATTTTCTTGGTCTGTTTTCTAACACTCTTTAGCCTTTTCTCTTTGACATGACTTTGTGCTTATGTGAATTCATCAATATGTGTATTAAACAAGAAATGAAATGAAATGTTTACTCTATACTAGGAATGAAAAGGAGACTTCCACAGCTGAGAGTGATGTTGATGATAATTCTCAGGGACCAGATGATCTCAATAAAGCTACGGATAAGGATGAGAAAAAGAAAACCAGGGCTCCAACAAAGAAGTTTGAATGGTCAGAACCATTAAGGTTGGTTTTCATCTATTTGTTTATCTGTATCAGCATTTGCATGTATTGAAACTATTGGACTTTTTAGACTATATCTGATCAATAAAACTGCATCTTTCTATTTTATCTCATTCTTTTTACTGGTTTTCAAAATGCTGCCATTTTTAATTTCATTGTTTTCTGTCATTTGTTTTTTGCTGCCATTTTATGAGTTGATTGTTTTCTCCCATTTATCCTAAGACTGCCAGCTTTGATAATTACATTGTCTTCTCCCATAAATCATAGGCTGCCTTTTTTAAAATGATTTTTTCCCAATTTTTCATATGCTGTCATTTTCATTAAATTGTTTTCTCACATCTATCTTTAGGCTGCCATGTGTGCCTTTTTCAGTGTTCATTTCCACTTTTAACAGGCTACCATCGTAAATGTCATTGTTTTCTCTTTCTTACCCCAGAGTTTTACTGTGCAATGTTGTGCGACTGAAGATGCAGGCTTTCAACGTTACAAAGGTGAAAGGACAGACAGCTGAGGAATTCCTGAAAAATTTCTTAGATTCAGAAATCAAACCATTGTGGCCAAAAGGATGGATGCAAACAAGGTATTGTCACAATTGATAACTACTGTATTTAATCAAATGAATATACTATTTTATGCTAATATTATTTGCTATAATCCCAAATTTTAACTTTACACAAACTTGGTACCCGGATTGGCTTGAAAGAATAATCCAAGATTGAAGCAATTCAATTGTTACTTATACCTATGCTATGATTAAATGATTGTTTTTTAATAAAAAATAAAGTGATTGAATATTTCCCAATAAAATATATTTTGACATATTGCTTTTAGTGGCACTTCATTTAATATTTGTGCATCAGTTATATGCATATTTGTGCATATGCATAACGGGTATGAGACACAATGTACATCAGGCTATAAAGCTATTGTAAAATGACTTAAGCTGGCTCTCTCTACGTGATTTATTTATTTTTCTTATTGTATATTATGGAATCAAAACAATTTTACTTAAGCCCTAATTATGTCATATATTGTATAAATAAAACAATATTAATCCTTCAAATTATTTACGTTAATAATATTGATTATTTTCAGGACACTGTTTAAAGAAAGTCGTGCCGCACATTCATCATTTACAAACACACTTATGTAAGTATTCAGTTAACCCCCTCTGCCAAAAGTGACCTATTTCTGGATTGTTATCATGCAAACAATTTGACTTTTAAAAACAAAAAGTGAACTTAAGTCAAAATACTCATATTATCTTGAGCAGAGGTGTGAACCAATAATGTAGAATAAATACAAAGTATTTTTTATTGTTGCATTTTTTACCATTGTCGATATGCCTGAAAATGTTTTAACACTATATACACGTTTGAAAAACAATTCTTAAATGATGAAAACTGTTTATATACTTCCAGGCAAAAACCTAAGAAAACTGTGATAGTGACCAAAACTTCCAACACAAATACCCTTTCACAAGTAAATGGTTCTTTGCTATTAGCTGAGAATAAAACAACCTCAAAATCACCTGTTAAGGACTCAGAAGGGGAACTAGCTCCTGTGAAGACTATACTAGACTATGCTGCAGAAATGTACACTGCTAGCTATTCTGGTGGATTGGACCCACCTCTTCAAGCAAAACCATTATCAAGTTCAACCCCAGTGACATTAACAAATACAGCACAGATCTCAAATATACTGAAGGCTCAGTCGACATGTAAGACAGAGCCAACAAAAAAGACTACACAAGCTCTGACTGCCCTAACGGCAAGTACAGGCAATGCAACCAAAGTAAACACTAAAACAGCACCAAGTACACCACTAACATCAGGATCTGCTAGCCACTTACAACCCAAAAAACTGTCAGTTGTTCAACAGGTTTCTGTACAAAAGATGAAACCACAACCCCTACCACCAATGGTTGTATCACCAGTCGCTTCAAAACCTCAAGATAATTCATTTATTGAACAATTTAAAAAGTTCACTGAACAAAATAAGTCATTGACCAGTGTACACCAATCAGGAAATACTAAGAGCTCTGGGCATTATAAGCCAGTCAAGACTCAGATAACTCAATCAGCCAATGAAAAAGTAGGCTCAAACTCTAATAAAGCCATAGCAAACTCAGGGAATTCTGGGACTGCTAAACCTGCAGCCAATACTCAGCCAAAACACTCTGCTCAAATGCCATATGTTCATAAAACACATATGCATAAAGAACACAGCCAAAAGAGTCAGGGACAAAAGATGAACATTCAAAAACCTCAAAACAATCCACAAAAATCGACCTCAGTGCCTCAGAGGTCAAATCAAAGCCCCCAGAGGGTGTCGCCATCTGCCGGAAATGCGGTTTCCACTTCAGGGACTGGCTGGAATCCAGATGCAGATATTTTGCAATATTTACGATCACCAAGTGTTCAGGGACAATTATCTACTATTTTATCAGACAAACCAACCCGTGCCGCCTCCCCACCGTTTCTAGGAATGAACTTGAACATGACTCAGTTCGCTGAAATGACCAAAGCAGACCAACAGCAACCAAAGGTTGGTTTTTCCATTGTTTTTGTGACTGGTGTCTGAGTTTTGAATCTGTCATAGATGGTTTCATAATAATTGCAACCAAATGGTATCTTTTTACTTTTTTCAAATTATTACCACAATTATAAATTGCCAATATAAACGTTGCAGGATTGTAACTTTTAAATGTGCTAAAATTTAATTGTGACAATATAATTTTTGTTAGGTATTTTTATTGCTTCACATATTTTTCACTGAAGCGTGTGGTATAATTAACCACTTCCAGTATCTAATAATCTTTAAAAATAGATCATGTCAATTATTTAGCCAAGTGTTAAGAACTGGGAGGTGCAAGATCTGAAATAACTATTTAGAAAATTTAATGATATATGTTTAAAATTAAATGGAATTATAAATTTGAATGTTAAGTATGAATTGACACTTTAGGTGAGTAAACCTCCAAAGAGGCAACCAGTTGATGAGGCCGAGTTTCAATCATTACTGAAATCAGCAGTGCAGCAACGTGCCTCACCTGTTTCACCTCAAAAGTCTCCCCAGACCCAGAGATCTTCAGTACCAAGCAAACCCCATCGTCCAACTGGGACTGAAGACTATGCTCGATCTTATCAGAATATGGTGCAGCAGTATACATCAGGTGTGTGGCAAGCATTTATATTTTGAATTTAGTTGTATCGCAACTATCTTGTTTCTTCATATGGGTTGAACTATAGATGGTCGCTTAGCTTAACTTAGTTCTGGTATTATAAATCCTGATACAGGAAACCACTATGCATTAAATAAATGGGCTTATGGTACATTTCTGGCTCTGGAGACTTTAAATGAAACATTAGAATATAGGTTGCTCAAAAGTGGATTGAAAAGAACCAAGTCAGATTGAACGCTTATAGACAAATTGACCTCTTTACACCCCCCCGCCCCCCCCCCCCCCCCCCCCCCCCATTACACAATGGAGTAATTTGTGATGCTATTCTCTTACAGGTAGAAATGCTTTTGGGAGCCAGTCTCAGTCGATTTCAAGTTACCAATCAGCTGGGTATCATAAGAACACTACCTCAAGTCTAGCTGCAAATAGTTCCCAACAGCCTCCAAGCAGCATTCATGGTGTTGGTAATAGTGGAGATGCTGTTATAACTGGTAAGTAAAAACCTCATTTCAAAGAAAGTCTACCAAGACTATGCATTGTCTGTGTGCGTGTGGTAATAGATGTGATAATCATAAAAACCAATAGAACATCATTGGCATGGGTCAGATTGGAGAATGATTGACTCACCCCAGCTCAATTTACATTTTCTTAGCTTAGTATCTCATTATATAACTGACCTTTTTGCTTCTCTTTTGAAAATTATGATCTTCCACTAATGCTGTATATATTAACAGTAAGGGATTCCATGTATTTTTTTACCTTACAATTATTTGCAATGACCGATGTATTTTTCAAATTGTATACTTGTATGTCACAAATTGCCATACTTGTATATTTGGAAAGGAGAACCCCCTGATGAGGAGAGATTTTTAGAAGGACAATTGCTTTTTTATTCTGGATGTGATCATCATGGAAGTTTAACGCTACATCAGAGATGATCTTAGATATTAGGTGATCTTAGATATTCCCAAAAACAACTTGTGTGATATAAAAATTGCTTTTTTAAGAACATTTTTTACAAGGTAATGAACTTGTTTTTTTAAGGTTAGACTCTTTATTTGTGGTTAAAATCCCTGTATCTCCTGATAGGATAGGAACAAAGTGTCACAGTTTTAAGATACCTATTTATCTGAACTCTTAGAAAATAAAAATAAATCAATTGGCGGTTCCCTAGAAATATGTTTTTGAGACCTTTTCCACTCATTAGAATGACGGAATAATGGAACCAATTCGTAAAAAAAATCTTAACATTTACTAACTAAGACTTTGCTTCATTATGTAACTTAGCCACATTCTATTTTGCTCGTACAGTAATGGGAAAGTTATTGATTTTAAGCAAAATGCAACGGTTAAATATGGAAAATTGAATTTTTAAATATCGCTTCACAAAAACCATTGTTCAAATGCACGTCTTAATAATTCAAAGAAAATATTTCAGGATGTATAAATTCAGCTCATTTCTAAAAGTATGTTAAAAATTTCATGATGATTTCCAGAATAAAATAGTTGTGTCCTCCTTAAAAGCTCTCCTTATTGGGGGTTCTCCTTGTCAAAAAGTGATGATTTTTCTACTTTTTCCATAAGAAAAATACTGATTTATTTATTTTGACATGATATTCTATGAATATCACAATAACTATTGAATTACATTTTATATTATGCAGGTCCAGCTCCAGGAACCTACAGTCATGTTTTACACAGAAGTCCTGGACACCACAGCCCTAGTCATGTAGGGCACTCACCCATAGGGCACCATACAAGCCCAAGGCAAACCACTCCACAAGGTAAATATTTGAAAAATGTACAGATAATGTAGTGCTTTATCATACAAGTATCATTTAATGTATCTCTCAAATTAACAATTATGATTTGTCACAGTCCTTTTAACTTTAACAAGATGTCAACTATTTTTAAAATGGTGACATCCCAAGTGTCCCTAGGTTAAGCCTCTTGTCACCAATTCTTCTATTGTTCTGAGAAATCCCTTTGCCGTGCCTTGATTGAAGTGTTGATGGAGCAAGGCATTGTTGCAAAGAATTTTCTACTTAACCAATATCATTCATTTTCAATGTTGAAATACAACATAATAGTGTTAAGCTAACACCCATAGTAATAGTTCAATCAGTATGACTGTGATATGTTGAAATCATGGCTCACTTAATCATACCATTTCATTTGACACATTTAACATTGTTACATACATTTAGTATCTTTATATTTAATCTAGATGTCATTTTAAAAATTCTGTTAAACCACAACATATACCCACTAGGGTGTCTAGCGGCTTGTTTTTATAGAATTATGAAATAAATTGAATTGAAAAAACATACATTTAATACAATTTCCTAAGAACTCTCTTTTTTCAAAAAAAAGTTTTATTTTTCAAAATTTGACCCCTTGCAAGGATATTAAATTTTACCAAGGTTTATGCATAACTATGTATTATTGATTTTATGCTATGGATCATATAATATAGGATGCTTTGATTGGAACTTATAATTTCATGTTATGTCATGTTATAAGTAAGGCTCTTAGTTAATGTTTTTACACACTCTGAAAAAATGGCCATTTTACCTGAATGTCCATGCTTTTAGCCTTGTTTTGTAAGTTACATAACACATTTAAGAACTCTGCCAGAAGCTATATTGTAAAGGATCTTTTCCTGCACTATATCTTCACATGTCTACCATTGTTACTCTTTTATATATTTTGTATTTCTCTAAAATATCCAGCAGGGAATTGTTGAGCTTTTCAAAGATGCAACAAATATTCACTCATCCTCTGTGATGTCTTTGCTCTGTTGATGAATTAAAAATCATAATGATCAGTATCAAATTTAAACTTTTACATATCATTTATATCAAATTCATTTTGTGAATAATAAATGTTATGATTGTCATGCTAGTATCAAAAGCATGTAACGACAATAGTAAAGGATTCTTATCCTTGAAATGATGACTCTTAATCTCTTTAAGTTTGAGCTTCTGCTTTTCCAACAATCCCTGCCACCTTTTGCTGTATCAAGGAAGCAAAGAAATATTTGCCAGATTTATAATATTAATGTTTGTGTGTCGTAAAAATATCCATTCCAACATGACTGTTTTACGTCTTCTATGAACTGTAAACAAAGTCAATATTTCAGCTGTATTTATTTGTTGAAACAATATCTGGTTTTTACTAAGTGTTTCGTTCAGTGCTAAACCAGAAGTAGGAAATAGGAAATGGAGTGACTATTTTAAATTTTGGTGATTTTCCATGCTCGAATCGTAATATAGACCCCAGATCAGGTATTATGTCGAGTAATAAATACCTTATGGCAAGGCACAAAAACTTTTGAAAACGTTTGTGCCTTAGCCCTGCAGTATTTATTTGTAGATATAATACCTGCTCTTAGGTCTATATTGCTTTAATATTCATGTTTTTATTCAAACATTTCAAAATTAGCAAAACTTTGATTATTATAACATAAACCTATCATATCATCAGTCTTGCAAATATTTTTGATAAAGCAAAAGGTGCCTGGATTATTGAAAAGTCCTTTTATCTGTCAATCATTAGATTAGCAACTTGTTATCTGCTTTACAGCTTTGTATTCATCTCTGCACGGCACAATAGATCCTCAACTAAATCCTAACATAAGGCTGCCTTTCCAGCATCAGTATAAAGGTAACATATACAGTACTTTCATGAGCAGTTAATGCGTCTGGTATCACTCATTTAGTTATGTTAATAACAATATCATCTTCTATACATTCTACAGATATTGCTTGACTTAATTTTTATATGTATGAATGTATAGGTGTCACCAATTTAGTTAGTAACATACATGTATTCATTTGTCACATTTTGAACTTTTCAATATAATTGTTTATTATTGTAATGTTGAGCCTCTGATACGTTTATGAACTTCAAGACTTGATTTTTCTTAACCTCATCATTTAATTGGGTGCTCTATCTTGTATGAGTACTAGTATCAGGGGTTACAAGAGAATTTCCCACAACAGGCTATATAAATGAAAACAACAGGCAAAATTAAACAGGCAATGCGCCTATTTTTGAAGGAAAGGGACAAAATATTATTTGAGACATATTACTCACGCACTCAATCAAATATGATAAAAACTTCAATTTGGGTCAATACTGAAGTGAAAAAAATACTTGCATAGAAAACCGCATTTGAAGTTCAGAGATCAAAATAAGTGAATTAGCACTTTTCACAAAGTGTATGTTTTAAATAACTCTTGGATTAAAAGATGGCGTACTATGGTTGAAAGTCCTATCAAAAATGAATGGATAATTAATGCAAACAACAATGCCATCTTTCAATGACATTGCTAAAAACTTGAAATATATAAATTGATAGATAGAAAATATTTTTTCATGATCTAGTGTCAAGTCTGATGTGATCTGTTTGAGCTGTTTTTGGTGTCAAATGAAAGATCAGGTACTTATTAGTCCCCAAAAGTCAACAGGGGATTTAGTGAAAACAACCGGGGAAAATCGCCTCTTGCCTGTTGCTAATGAAACCCCCGAGTATCGACCTTTTTTGATGTTATTAGTATTGGTTATCTATTCTTCAACATTAACTGTAATGCCTTCTGTATGAATAGAATGTATCTTGGAGTTATTGTTGATTGTAATAATGGAACTTCAATTGGGATTAGTCCTTTTGTGCTTTTCTTTATGACTGGTGTGATTTTAGATGTTTTCTTTTTCTCGCTGTTCTCTGTTATGATTTTTGGTACTTTCCCTTTGTCACTTGGGCGTACATATTAATAGTAGCTTATATTTTCAAGTATATCTGCCTCAACTTTTAATCTGATGATTTTGTACTGATTAACTGATGTCGATTTCTCTCCTTGCTTTAAAGGATTATCATTTGACTAAGTGTTGTTCATTTGAGCCTCTTTCCATCTAACACCTCAGTCACATTTCCTACGGCGACCTTGCGGTCTATCATTTCTGCGGCCAGTAACATTTTCGCAGTCGAATTTCTGCGCTCTCATACTTTTGCAGTCACATTTCCCACGGCAGCCGCACGGTGAATTTTAAATTTCTGTTGATAAATAATACTTTTTTTCATTTTATTTACATCGGGACAATTTATAAATGTTATTCATAGTGCTAGGATGTAATATCAAATGAAAAGTGATCGTGAAACATTGACAAATAATGATTCAATCTTGTTGAGCCAGTTGATTTCTACGGGGACCTCAGAAATGAACAAATATTATAACTCCGAGTTATAATTTCTACGCCTTCTCTGCGGCCTGTAAAATCTGCATTCGCCGTACGGAGGCCGCTACGCTCGCCGCAGAAATTCACCGATTTAATTGATCTGCGGTCTACTTGCGGCCGCCGTGCGACAAATGTGACTGGGGTGTTACTTGCAGATGTCTCACCTCTTAACACATCTGAAATGAATTAACAGCATCAACAACGCTATAAACCATAAATGCTGCTTTTGAAACAAAATACAAATATATAAGATAATATGTTTTACACATATCATTCATATTTCTTTGCATTATTCTTGATGTAGATCTTTTAAATTTTATGTTTGTATTTCAGATAGCAGCAGATCATCACATTACTGAGACTAATAATCGACACTATATACGGAGGCAACCTTACTTAAGCAATGGATACATGTGTCTGATGTAGCCAGTACTTGACTGTTACCTTACAAGGGAGCTGTTACACCTTGATTGTTCCTAAAGCAGACAGTATGAATACATGTTTGTAAAGTTACAAGTCAACCAATAGAAGTTCCTCGTTCTAACATGTTTGTTAAGTTGCTAGGCAATGGTTACAACTTCCAGATGCAAACTATGTGTGAATTTGTGCATGTATTAGGCAGCCATTACATGTTACTGCTATAGGCGTACTTGTTTGTCCATGTTTTTCCTAAAATTGGTGAAAGGTCGGAGTGCTTAGCAAGACTATAATGATTAGACTACATAATGCAATTGTAAACAATTGACAATTATATCTGATAGTGCAACAGTAAAGTCTGCTGTAATAACATTAACAGAATCATGCTATCCAATTATAAGGAATATCCACCATTGCCTTTTATTTCCAATGTTGTATTTATCCAGCTGAACTATTGAAATATCAGTTGAATAATACAAGGTTATGTACTGACAAATCTTGGTCAATACACCATATTTAAATTGTGCATAATTCTTGAGGTCATGTTTCAAAATGTGTAAAACCATCATAGCCATGATATTGTATTATTCATTTGAATGTCTCAGGAATATCTCACAGCCAATATTCACGAGCCTTGGATAAACACAACCTTCTCACTATAGATCCATAATCAAAATATGTTAACTTAAATTGATGTTAACTTCAATTTAAACATGTTTGTTTCTGTACCGCGTTGATAGTCATGATTAATATTTGTTCTGATTGGACAATTAAACTACTATAATGTAGTCAGATTGGCATAATTGTAAATAAAAGAGCATTTTTGAAATGCCAACCATGTGGGCATATTTATCTTAATGCATTTATTAAGGAGAAGAAATTGTATATATTGTATTATTAATTGATTTACATGTAGCAATAAATGTTTTGATACAAACTTTAACTGAATGGAGCTATTTTGTTAACAATACTTGTAAAAAATTATGGCAGGCCATTTCACATTGTAAAACAATTTTGGTACATCCAGTTCTACTCTGTGGAAATTGAGATTTTAAGTCTTATTCTCCCCAAAACGGATTAAAGTCATTGTGAACAAAACACAAACAACTAATCAATGGCATTAATAGTAGAAGCCCTTTTTATAGAAAATAACTATTGTTAATTTTTTTTAATAAACCATGTTTTTCCACCCTCTCCCAATATTTTATCTTAATTCATGAGGCCTTTCGTTTATAGTCTATTTCGTGCAATTCTTGTACATATCTTATAATCAACCTTTAGATCCTGCCAACCAGACACCATATCATGATCATTGTTTAAAACATGATTAAAAATGCATGAAGAAAATCTCCAATTGGATAGCTTAAACATGTAAAATGTTCATTTATAGATGGTGGTAGTGCAGTTCATGTGTTAAGAGAATCATGATATACATGTATGTAACGCTAAGTTTCCGATCAATGCTTTTAAAAACGAAAGCAATCATTTCTACCTAGCTAACCTATGACATCTTGTACTTGGTCACTACATCCTAGCTATATCCTAGGACCTGGAGACAAAGCCTATTTGAAATGTATATTTTACAAAGTTACATTTATATGACTGAATGATATTCATACTTTAATAAAAACGGTAAGTTGGTATCACAAAACTTGATGATGGATCCATTAATCTTCTCCGTTATTTATGAGAAATGCATTACTGTTGCATTATGATCAAAATTCCCCGAAATAATGATGATTAAAAGCTTACTAATTCATTATGATGCAATATCATAATATATAATCAGGATTAGATCATCCAAAAAGCTAATAACGATGGGATGTTGAGAATCAAGCATTAGATTTGACGGGGTTTTACATGTATGCTCATAAAATGAAAACAACTATATGAATCAGCGCAACAATAATGCAAAAAGTTAACTATGACATCTAGAATAGATATTGCTATGGGGATTGCTCAAAGATGTACATGTATACCATATAATATATATACTGGGCTATTTCTGACCAAGATAACGCAAACGTTCAACACTTGGAAATCAGAGACGACGATTCTTCGATATGAACCTTCTCATGGTAATATATTTGTAATTCGCGTTACATTATTGGTAATTAACAACAACGATGAATTTATGAAGATGGCATAAGAGATATGAATGAGCATATGTTTAATAAAAGCTTAAATTAGAAATCTAACCGATTGGAATATTGTGCATAAGAACTAGGGACAAGTCAAACATTGATACGTTTAATTAATTTATGAAGATGACATTGATTCTAGAGATATGAATAACCATAAGTTCGATAAAAACTATAAACGATATTCAACTGATCGGGAAAATGTACATGAACTAGGGACAGACCAAACGAAGTCTCATGTTTGACAACGGTATAGAGAATACTGGAATAACAGTCCTGAAATGGAAGACAATGTATCAGATGGCAAACGTGAGACACGTAGTGTGAGGTCAGTAACTTTAAGTTCAAATGCTGAACGAGTCGAACAGGAAAACATTATTAATAGCGCGCCCGAAAATGAAACTGATCTACAAGTAAACAAAGATGGAAATGTAAAGTCTACAACACTGAGTGTGAAAGTTGACATTGATCTACATAACTCGGATGACATAGCAGGAATTGATGAAAGTCGTCAAAATAAAAGTGTGCAAAAAGACACAGATGGTTGTATACGTTTTCGAGGACTGGATGCGAATGCGCACAATTATCAAGATAACAGCATTAACTTAAGAGAGAATGATATCAGATCTTTAAAAGAAAGTGATAAGCAAGATGCAGAGGATTGTCCAAATTCTCACGCGTTATATGAAGATTCGCACGGTTCCCCTCAGATAGACAACCATATTGAGACAAAATCATTCAATGCCGAAATAAGGACTGCTTTGGCGGGATTCGCTAATATTACGTCAATACACGGACCAAAGAGAATCCTAAAGGCAAAGGGTAGATCTTCTAGAGTCGGTTGGACACTTGTTTTCATAGGAGTGGTCTGTCTGGCTGTTTATCTCATAACAGAAGTGGTCGTGAAATACTATTCGTACCCTGTAGCCGACGGCATATCAATCAACACCAAACCTTTGGCCTTCCCAGCAGTGACATTGTGCCCCCTTGTACCGTACGATATAGGGGCAATTATAAGAAAACTCGAGTATGAATCGTATGACACCCAGATGTTTTACATGTTTATAACAAGAGATTACAATTTCTTCAAGAATGCAGTTCCATGCAGACTGCATACAGCACTCGAAAAAGTATACCGCGATTTGTCACTACGGCTGCATGCAACAAACAATAAATGGCAGGTAGAGAACGTACCCATAAATCATGTCAATATTCCCAGCATGCATCCGATCAAGAAAGAGAATTTTATATTGGAATGTACATATGATGACAAGCCATGTGATGAACAAATAACTATTGCACCTTTACATACGACCTTTGGACGATGTTTCACATTAAACGTCAATGCTCCAGTTGTTGAACACGTCAATGAAATTGGCCCAAATAAAGGAATCACATTAATATTGTTCACGGGGCGATATAACCCAATAGAAAAACCGTTTAGGAAAGACACTATGAAAGCGAACATGGGATTTTCATCTGCACATGCTCAACCTAGTGATGGCGTACAAGTAGTAGTCCACGAAACAGGAGCAATGCCACAACCTTATAGAGAAGGTTTTCATGTCACATCTGGTAGATTTGCATCTGTGAAGATAATTCAGAGTGAGCGAACCCGACTAATGCCACCATATGGAAAATGTACTGAGAAAAACTATTCAAGGAATTCCGAATTTAAGTATTCATACGAGAGTTGTGTGGACCAATGCATGCAAAAGAAAATCATAAAGGAATGCCGTTGTGTCTCACGCATGTATATAATTCCAAACAACCACAACTTCAGTGAAGTGCAATATTGTGGAAACATATCTAGACTTTTCACTGGATATGAACAGGGATGTGGGACGTCTAATTTACTCGGAGCCATAAAAGGAATCATCGATACTTTGAAGTGTGAACAGCATTGGTCCAAAGTCGGCACAATCACAGCACAGTGTGATTGCAGAAGGCCCTGTAAAGAAAACACTTACGTTCATCTGATTAACACAATACCATGGCCAGAGAAGGGTGTCCTCAATGTTTTGGGGCAGAGAGGATTCCAAATGTTTAAGCAGAAACACAGTCAAATAGAGCAGCTTTTAAATGATCTTATCTATGAACCATTTGTTATTGACAGGTCTTGCTCGAATTATACATCAATAGGAGCTACACTTTGCGATTATCTAAGGCTCATAGATGCTGAACAAAGTCCACACCCAAATGGATCAAGTAAATACAATATGGATTCACTTACTGACGAAATAGTTAAGACAAATTTTATGAAATTAAATATTCATTTTGAATCGTTGGATGTGAGAAGAGTATACCAAGAAAGAACATACATATATGACAATGTAATGAAGGACATCGGTAATGTTTTTGGGTTTTACTTGGGGATGTCTGCAGTTTCTGTTGTAGAAGGTGTGTATATCATTGTTGTCATGATCAAATTGGTCGTATATAGAACGATGTGTCGGCGCAATTAATCCTGCACCTCTCTTAGGTGATGATGACATTCTCAAGGTCAAAAATATTTTACCTACAATGACCTTGTCAAGGTCAAAAGGTATTTTTTCATCTTGCTTCAAATTGACCAATTGTTTTTTCAAAATCATCTACAAGTTCTCAAAAGTTCAAATCTGGCTTTTTCATCTTTCTTCAAATTGACCAATTTTATCTCAAAATCATCTACAAGTTCTTGGAAGTTCAAATCTGGCTTTAGATTTGAGATTTAACCTTCAATGACCTTCTCAGGGTCAAAAAAGGTCTTTTTTAAAATTGCTTCAAATTGAACAATTTATTTTTTCAAAATCATCTACAAGTTCTAAGAAATGTTTACAAATCTTACTTAGGATTGAACTCGTAATATTGTAAGCAACTGCTGGGTGGTGACATTTTGTCATGTTAATGTGACGTCGTGTACGTCTGGTATAAGTGAATTATTACAAAATACGTAACATTGTTAAAATATTTCGACAATTTTCAAAGTCCAAATCGGACGGATTTTCTTCATATTTGTTGGAAAGATGTATATTGGTGAATAGTAAGAGAAGGGGAAACCCAAGAGCTTTAGCGATGACTGACATAATACGTCTCTTGCGTACCACCTTCGTTTGCGCAAATTCTCATCAGTTAATTTTCGAACATGGCGCGTCGTCATGATGTTTTAATCGATGTAAATATATTTCTTACATATTTCTTTATCTTGATGTGAAAAATCAAGCTACACTCCACTCCATAAGTTTGCAACCTTAGCTCCCCCATTGAACTACGTGTTAAAGCCTCTTTACCTTTGAATTTTTATTTACATAACCTGCGATATAATAACTTATAGTATTAATGGAAACGTAACTTGACTTTATTTCCAATGCCTCCAAATTTTCCCAATTTTTTTCCTCAATTACAATAGGTCGATAATTGATGATATATATGATGAATTTTTGAAAATTGACATTCGCATGTCAACCAATGGGAAATGGTAAATTTGCCGCAAGTCCATCCATCCGAGTCCTTGCAATAAATACGAGTTGGGTAGGCAATTGAATTTGCTAAGTTTATTTATCAAAAAATTGATATGTTTGTTCAGGTTCAAAAAAGTTATAGGGCTTCAAAGTCAAAATTGTTTTTCAAAAAAACTATCCCATTGAAATAACACAGGAGGCGAAAAATGAATTTAAAAAATGACTTTGAAGCTCCGTAACTTTAGTATTCATCAAGTAAACTAAAAACTTAGTGTACAAAAAAGTAGTTAGACAATTCGATTTTTATGTAAATCTTTTGCTGAATCTTTTATTAAATAGATATCCCGATTTCTGATTTGCCCCGAACCCAACATTTGCCGTTGGTTTACATGGGATCAATGACGATTTTCAAAAAACTATCAAATTTATCATCAATTTTCGACCTATAATTGTAATTGAGGAAAAATATTGGGAAAATTGGAGGTATTGGAAATAAAGTCAATTTACGTTTCCATTAATATTATAAGTTATTTCATCGCAGGTTAAGTAAATAAGAATTCAAACGTAAAGAGGCTTTAACACGTAGTTCAATGGGGAGCTAAGGTTGCCAAACTTATGGAGGGGAGTACATGATATTGGTTAATACGCCAGGAATCAACATAATATTATTCGAAACGTTATTAGAAAATTTTGAATCCGCCATTTTTGTTTATCGATTTGGACCAATCAGAGGTGTATGTCATCTCAATACAGGTTTACATTATAAGCGTATGTCATCTTTGAACTCTGGGGTTAATCCCCCTCTTGTGAATAGTTGTACGCAACAAAAAAAATCCAAGATGGCTGCCACTTTAAAAATGGCAGGAATTTTTCGTGAAAATCTTAGATTTTTCATTTAAAACCAAAGTAATACATATTATTGTTTGAAATGTTGGTAGTATATTCACAATACCTATCTATTCATATATGAATTCCGAGTTTTTCATAGTGTTCCCCATGTTGTTTCTCCATTGAAAAATCTCATACTATCCATTGGTTTCAGTACATTTTTGGTTATCCAAATTCAGTATCTTTAAAGTCCCTGTGTGGAGCAATCAATTTTTCCTTTTAGGAAATAGAACATGTCTCAAATCACATTCTTATTATGCATTCAACAATACAATAAAAGGCTGTATTTTTGGTGAAAATTAGGTCATTATATCCACTTCTCTTGAAGATGACAGACGTGACAGAGGGTCTAAAAGATACACCCATGTTCATGATCATGATCAGAAAATATTTAACATGTTTAATATTCAAGTTAGAATTGTCTGAAATTGTTTTGTAACCTAATACGTCCTCCTTTCAATAAAATCTGAGCCCGGTTTAAGCACGGTATATTTTTTAAACAACCCGGATTTTTAAAATAAATCAACCCGGAATTTTGAAATTCTTAGGTAGAGAACTACAGCGTATGTGTATTCATGACCTGTTGAGCTTAGACAACCCAAATGTAAAGACTGTGTAGGTGAGCTTACATGTATCTAGGCGTAAGCCACTAGGATATATCCTGCCTTGCTAGAATTGATTATATAAGTGCACCTTATATTGACCTTATAACATTGAACTAGATAATATTATATATTGTAAGTTATTTGACAAAAGAGATGACTTTATTCATTTATTTATTTATCTTTATTTATTTACTATAATTATCTAAGCACTACATTTATAGGATTAGCACTAAAGTATATCAGTCACAATTATCAAAAATTGGAAAAAAAATTAAAGAAAATGTACAATTTATAATAGTTGAGTAAAGCAAGAAATACAATTTGTAAATAAAATGCTAATTCTTGTAGAGTACGAAAATATACAACAAATACCTGCACAAATATATAAGTCAAAAAGTGACATTACAAACATTGTAATACAATGTGGAGAAATAACAGTATATGCTTACATGGCTCAATAACAATTAATAAATGCATATTCCTGTTATAGAGTAATGAAAACATGGATTTTTCAACAGGACATAAAATCATATTGGTGCCTCTTTAAAAACATTTTGACACTATTGCAGAGAAACTAAAGTGTGAGATCATTACTGGAGCACCAAAATACTTAAATATAATCAACGAACAAAACATTAAACTCCGTGAAATAATATTTTAGCTCTTTATAATTTAAATGAATTATGTATTTATTTACATAAACGTTTATAGTACATACAATGAATATATTTGTCCTGTAAAGCATTTCGTAACAAAGATGAATGGTAGGCTACTAAATGCACTTTTTAGTCTTTTGCCACCAGAAGGTATTTCGAATAATACTGTTTGGGCGAAGGTTGGCAATGTATTCTCACAACCCTAGAGTCAATATGCTTCATAATGTTGGCATCCCTTTTTGACGCAGGAACATCCGGATTCTAGAGACTCAAAAATGATCCGGTTCCATAGCAATGCTTATGGATATGAATGGAAATCATTGAAGTGACTTGATGGTCGTCGATTGTCGATACGTATCAAATGATAGTATGGTTCTACTACCGCGGACCCATACGCGTCAAATCAGATTCCATACTGGCAAGGAGATCGCTAGAAATGAAAAGTGATGGGGCATTTTTATTAATATAAAAGGTGCTCTTATTATATGCGACGGTTCTCTGACATTTAGGCAAATAAAATCGCATGCAAAATGGCATACAAAATACTTGAAGAAAAATGTTTCAAACCACCAATACCCTGCACGCAGCATCATGATAAACCATGACACCTCAAATCTTCGCAGCCCTGAGATTGTTTCAGGTGAAACAGAAAGATGCTATGAGTATCAGAATGGCACGCAGAGTCTTGTTATAAACTAAAGAGGAAGCTCTCTTTTAAGAAGTGAAGTCGAACGAATGCAAAGGATAATTACCGCCAACAGCTTAACTGCGCTTTGAAGAAAAAATTATGCATACGTGATGATGATAGAAAAAGGACCTAATACTTTATGATGCCTGAGAGAAAAAGGAAACAAAACTTACAAAATTAATTTCAATTTAAGAATTTTTATAACATTTTAATTTGTCAGGAAAAGCTACAAGCTATGGGTGCAGAAAAAACAACAAATTTTCAAAATTGTAAAACGTACGTTTATACCATGTGAAACATCAGAAATACTACGGAAACAGTTTAAAGAGAGAATCAGATCTAGCAAGCAGCCTCACAAAAAATTGTTTCAATTTTAGAATATTTCTGGTTTGTGTCATTCTTTTTTCATGTCTATTTTCTAAAAATCCCATAAGTGCACATATTATTTCAGGAAAACTAAAGATTGTTACAATAATGTTTTATTTTTCTACAAGAATGGTTACCATTCTTATTATTTGGGAGAATTTGAACATTTTTCACCCATTTTTGCACTTTGAATCCATAAAAACTTCACCAATTTATAACATATCATGAATCTTTTGGGAGATATTGTATTTGATATTGTAAGGAATAGATTGGTAGGTCAATTGTACATGTTGCTTGTAATTTTGTCACCCCCATAGATCTGATTCTGCCTTTAAGAGGATATGGAAATTTCTTTCAATGCAGTTCACCTTTCAGACATTTTTTATGGTCACACACTCAAAGAAGATGACTATAAGAAATATAATTAAGGAGAATTGATGATGGAATTTAGCATACAAATAAAACCTATAGTATTTTGATTTCGAATAACTTTCAAATTACTTTTTCACCAAGTAGAAGTAGCAACTAATTGTTTTGTAAGTCATGCCAAGTTAAGAAATATATAAACAAACGCTTTATGGAATACTCGTACTAGTAATTGTATTTTTGTATGTATGTTCTGAATGAGCAAGTATTAAATTAGCCTTGCCTAAGTCGGTGTCTTTTTTATTTATTTTTGGGAATTTTTTTTCACCTGAAATAATTCAAGATCAGATAAATAAAAAATACCGACTTGAGCAAAGCTAGTAGTTAATGCTCAAAATGATATGAATGAGGGAACAAATGGCGGTAGTGTGAAATACATATTTTTAAAAATAGGTAAGTAACAATATAATCACTTCGATTTCAAATGAGTACTGACATTTAAAAAAATAATGTTTATAGGGTCTAAATCTGTTTTTGTCTTTCAATTCAATCCATTAAATCATCTTATGACTTAAAACAAACAGCTTTAATATTGTTGTACTTATTATGATAAAATGCATATGATGTGAGATACAAGTGAGATTTCAGGTATATAACATCGGGATATATCATATCTTGGGGTAGCGGGACATACATATTTACATCCCGCTACAAATATTAGGGTTAATTATGTCCACATTTGGTATTTCCACGACATATATTTCATTCGAAAGGTTTCAGTTTTTCAGTACTACTTTACAAACATTCTACCTTACTAACGCGAACACTGACTCTGCTCTTGACCCCAGCTTTTTTCGCTTTGACGCCAGTCTGCATACTTCCTGCGAGATGTACCCAAATACATCCAGCTGCAGCAATTCATTAACGTAATTCAAAGTGAAAATATTGCTGTGTAACTTTGCTCGATCAGATTGATACACCGCCTTTATCTAAAATAACATTTCAAAATATGTCATCAGTGTAGCTGAATGTAGCTAGTAGTAGTTAGTTATACGAGGGGCATTTGAAAAGCTAGGAAAGAACAACAGGTTCATTTAACAGACTATTGGTCCACTTAGACTTTTTCTGAAAAACTCATTCTTCCATTTACTTTTAAAACCAATTGCAAGTTGTAGATAAACCTTTCTTCTTGAGATGTGCGATTTCAAAAAGTGGCATAAGTTCTCAGTTTCTTTGAAAAATTGGCAGTAAGAACCCCTATTACAAGGCTGTCTGAATATGGGTACACATTATGTTTACCATCAAAATAATATCAATCCTTATCATTATATAGAATTTAATATATGGAACATATGGCATACAAGTATTCGGAGAAATTGACAAAATCTAGCGATGTAGTTTACCTATGCAAATCTAGAAAACATTGTCATTTTTCGTTCACTTTGTTATCAAGTTTTAGCATGGTGCTCATTCCCTTTCATTGAAAAGTTAACTGTCAGCCCAAACTCCCACAAAAAATATATTGAAACTGTATAATGCAGAGACTGTAAAGTAGCTTCTCTGCAAATATCATTTTTGTGGGAGTTTGGGCTCACCACTAAAACTTAACTTTTGTGATGAAAATAAGCCTGACTGGTTTATGTTTTCAATATGGCTGCTAACCTGGGCATACATGTACATTACATAACTGCGTGTACAGATTAGGCCATCCAAAATTAATTATATGTTGGCATTCTGATGAAGAGCCTTATATTAAAAACTACAAAACCTTCATTTATTTAAAGGGTTTTATATATTATTAAAGAGTGAAAATGCAATAACACATTGTGCCAAAGCAAGTAACACACCTCTTGAGTTCAGATGACCTTGTTAATGAAGTTTACATACATGTAGTATTTAATCAAAATCTTGGAACTCATTTCGCTACAATATAATCCAAGATCACAATTCCCTTTGTCATTTATATACATTACAAGTAGAGAGTACATGGGGACATTTTGTTTTTTCTGAAAACATAGAATTTAGTGACATTATTATAAGAAAATCTTTGAATGGCCTAAATGTTTTTCTAAATAGGGAATAAGTAGAAATTATTTTAGGCAATCATTTGAGTGTCATGCAATTCATACATTATGCTGCCTTATATTTTATGATATATATTGAGAGAGGATTTCTCTGAATTATTTGTGCTTCAAATACGGGAACTGCAAATTAGCAAATAACTTTAAAAGTATGTGTACATTCAAACATTTTAATTTCAAATGCCAAATAAAATGCCAAATGCCAATGGGCATTTAGTAAAAGTGACCCTATAACTATTTAGAATATGGCAAACATGTTTAGAAAACTGGCGAGAAGCAATTGAAAAAAGAAAAATCCATTCTTTTTGAAGTGCCCTTGTGTGCATTTAATTTCAGTCATTTTATCCTAATTGCCCATGGGCATTTAAAATAATAATCACATCCCAACTCTTAAAACATGCTTAGGATACTGTTAGAGTCTCAAAAGGCAACAAGAAGATTCATTTTTGAAACAAGAAAATTTAGTCCCCCTAAAAATGCCCATATCGGTATTTATTCGCAAGATTTTCAGGTAATTGCCCGTGATAATTTATAAAAAAAAATTTTATTTCTATTCACATGACTTTTTATCAGTCACAATCAAAATAAAGCCAATTGCTCTCATTTCTTGGATTAGAAACAGTCAAATTTTGACAAAAATAGCAACTCTCAAAGTTGACCTTTAAACCACCCTAGTGTCAAGGTCAAATGTCAAAACTCTCAGAAATCACATTTTAAGTAATGAGTCATACTTCCTCTTCAACTCCATGTCAATATATACTTGTTTTGTAGGGGGCTAAAAGAGGGGTTTACCGCCACCTGTCCTTTGTATTTGTATGCTAGGAAAAAGGCCAAACCTGAACTTCGCGAGACATAAATGGCGACCATTTTGAAAATAGGCGAGCTTTTCAACCAGGAGTCATAGGGGAGTTTACTGTATTGATGTTGAACAAAAATAACTTAAAACGGGAATCCTATCGATGGATAGACATGCGCTGAGCGAGTTTACTCGCTTTGACGTCACATTCCAGATAGACGATGGGCGAGTTTACTCGCTTGATAATGTTGAAAGTGTTTGCAAAAAGTCATAAGTCTTTAGCTCAAATAATTTGCCGCTATTCTTCTCAAAATGTGATTGCTGATGGTGTTGTTAACATTCATACATCACATTTTTACAAGATAAGTTAAATAGACACACTTATTAAAGGGTTCCGATTAGCATCCCGTATAAAAACAATATGGCGGCTCCAGGCGAATCAACTGGATCAGGTCCATTTTTAAGAAATAAGGGGAGTTCTGTAAAATCCAGTTTATTGAAATTGTCTTTGAGATAAAGTTATCCGTTTATAATGATTTTGAAAACGTTATCCAAAGAGTGATTGCGTTCAAAGAATACATGTACAACAGCCAATATAAATCCTTGTATTAGAAACCGGGTTCGGTCTTGCTTTGTTTCATTTGTAGGATATTTCATATGCCAAGCTGTGTGCTATTACGTTATGGGGAAATTTAGATGCCAATTTTTCCTTGTTATACACAAATAGAAGATCCTGAAACTTCACCCATAAATGTGGAATTGATTTGTCAAAATAAAAATCACCTTTTTATAAATGTGTGACGATCTATAATATACTTATGCAATATAACAGTTAGAGGTGTTGACACAACGACCTCGAACCTGTGAACCCTTGAGTATTATTCCGCGATCGGGCCTTTTATACTAAACGGTGAGCAACACCAGACACGAGCGTTCGATTTGCTAAACGATATGCGTCACCCTTTAATGAAACAAAAACAATTTTTTAAACTTTTTATTTCGAAAATATTGACCGGAAGTTCGAAACCAGAAGTGATCGGAAGTGAACATTTTTTTATTTTTTGGATTTAATTGAAGAATACTCATCAAATATGAGGAAATCGATCACAATGTATGATCAGGTGATGATATTAGAGGTAAATCTATCATTTTAATTTGTTAAAAATGAAGGAAATATCATTGATATGTGGGTAAATTGTGATTAGAATTTTTTGAAAATTTTCAGACAAATCTCTGTCATAAACTTTGACTTCAAGTCAATGTAAAGGGTTAGATTACCCCTTCATAACTTTCAATGCTTTTCATGGCATTTTTACTAACTTAGCTACCATATTGCATCCATATGATACATGCATATGCATCATACTTCTGGTATGATCAGGTTCTATATGCATGTCTGAAAAAGGAATCAATCCCCAAACAAGTCAGTCTCCACGGAATGCACGTCCAAAAGAAATGAGCGCTCTAAGGGTTTTAAGGCAAATTGTCCAAAAGTGGATTTCGCGAGAAAGATGGACAAATCAATGTTAACTAAAATGGCTGAAAAATGAAAATAAAAAAAATGGATATAATTTTTTTGCCGATTTTTGTAACAAAATTATTTCATACAACTACTCTTTACAGTGACATGGGTTTTTACAATGCAGGATCCTGAAATTATTTGTAAAGCTAGGAAAAGGGCCAAAAAAGAATTTCGCGATACAAATATGGCGACCATTTTAAAAATAGACGAGCTTTTGAATCAGGAGTCATATAGGAGTTTTCTGTATTGTTGCTGAACAAAAATAACTTAAAACGTGAATCCTATCGACACAGGTTTTAAAGCACATGGTCCAAAAGTGATTTTCTTGAGACAAAAATGGCGGGCTTTTGAACCAGGAGTCATAGGGGAGTTTTCTATTTTGATGTTGAACAAAAATAACTTAAAACGGGAATCCTATTGACAGAGAATTTGAAACGGGCTAATTATTGACAGACGGACGGACAGACAGACGGACAAGTGAGCGATTGCAATAGCTCACCATGTGAGCTAAAATTAGAGCAAAAAGAAACGAACTTTTCAAATGCCCCTCGTATATGAATCGGGTGTCCGGAAATATGCAAATTGACGACGTTTTTCACGGTGACTATCCAGGCCCCGTATATCGCGACTAATTTGACAATTAATTCAAAGAATATTCCTCATTTCTTAACTAGTTCAGAATATACAGTCAGTGTTGATCACCACATAAATAAGTGTGGTCAACTTGTCAATGTGCCAGGCTGGAGCCCTGCCAACCAATCAGTGTTTTGGATTTTGCACACTGGTTTCATACAGATTGTACTTTTTTTTGTTTGATTAACTTTATTGAACTAGTACCAATAATCACCAAACACAATCATCTCCCTATCAAAACAGATTTATTAGCCATTGGTTCAGTTAATGGTATCTATCATTAATCTCATCTCAACCTATCGTATAAAACAGTTGTCAGCTGTGACAGAAATATACTATATGTATTAACTGGTGATTTTAAACAATAAGTTGACAAAAATCTAGGACCATTTGCAATCGCGAAAAGCATTAGAGCTGCACATAAAAGAGTTATACAAGATAATTATCCCATGACTAGGTGGTATGGCATAAACTGTTATTTTATCCGTAAACTATGCTGATCAAGACTATGGATTATCATGCTATATCATTGGTGCAGCAAAATATCATTTTTGGGAGATGGTGCACACAGCACTGCAACTTAGAAGAGATCTTTTGATGCACCAAGCTACCAAGCCACTTGGTATTTTCTACATGAGTGATGTGCTAAGGCTGTCAAAAATGATTTTATTGCTCCATCCCAATTGTTTGCCCTCCCCCAGTGATCATAGTTTTTTAAATCGCTATTAGACTACTACTCAAAATAATAAACAAATGCTGCCTCCGCTAAAAACGTTAAAAATTGATAATGGAAAATGATTGTTTTGAGTGGAGGATGTTCACGCCTTTTCATTAACTTCGTATTCAGAAGTATGATTGGCAATTGTCACTGCTTGCGCTGGTTCTTTTTATCTGAGAATAAGAAGTAGTTTTCGGTTAAATAACAAATTGTGCGGAAACATTGAAACTTGTAAAAATGACCTGTTCCACCTCATTGTACAATATAGTCGATGACAGGCTGTGATAATGATAGTGACAATTATGTTTCCACAAAACATTATATGTTTGAATGTTCATTTTATATTAATAGTAAACCAACCATCGTATTTGCAAATGTTTTGAGGATATATTAAAGTATACATTGGTGATATTACACCACATTAAAATATTTTACTTCTATGATCATTTGAGTAATATGACATATGAACTGAAATATGACACAATGGAGTACGAAATAAAATTTAGTTGAAATATATTATATATTTCTTTTGAAGTGCTTATTCGGGTAGTAAACCTTAATTATATCTCTATTATTAATGCATATAAATAGCACATTGACAATATAATTCACTTATGAGCCAACCACAAGCAAATTCTCTAAAATGTCCCCAAAAATCTGCAAAATCAATCAAATATGGTTTATTTTTACTTTTTATAGTTAATCAGACTGTTTGTACTAAAACAAATTTAAAAAAAATCTTTTTAATTTTAAAATCTTTTTTCTGCAAAAAACACATTTTTTCACCCAGAACCACATTTTGACACCTATTTATTCTTGTTAAATCTCAGTACCAATTTAGGAAACCTTTACCTTTCAATTGGTAAACATGAATTGCCGGCTCGTCAAAATATAAGATGTCATGATTCTTTCAACCCTCTGATTCTAGTCTATATGAAGTACATGTATACATGTGTTAGTTTTTTTGAAATCGAGAGAAATATGTAGCATAAAATGTAGGGATTATTAACAGTACGTTATAGATTTTCTGTGCCGATTCTGAGACGATACGGTCGCCATACACCTGCAGTTAAAGCAAATGTGACTGAGACTTTACGGTACTTGCAGTCCACGTATGAGAATGATAGACCGTGTGAAAAAATCAATTTAAACTTAGAGCAAAAAACACAAAGCAAAAATATATTTTAGATGATTTGTGAATTCGTTCCTGGCAGAATGATAGAAATACATCATAAATCGTACATGTTACATATCTATCGTTGACCTTTGATTTTTAACAGCAAAAATCATAAATGGACAATCTTGATTTTAACAGCAAAATGATGAAATATTGGATGTGCCAATATGCTATCGTCGATCCTGTACATGTACTTGCAAATGCGACTTGATCTGTTGATGTACCTTTATCAGGTTGATTTGAACGATGGAAACTTACCATGGCATTCCATTCATTTTTTGCAGCATCTAATATTGCACGACCTAGTTGCGCTTGGTTTACATCTTCACTTTGCACCAGTCTGAGGGCCACCTTGTGAGGCAATCCTATTATCATCAAATCTAGATCTGGTTTCAGTTTTGCAGCTTGAAAATATGAATTATATCAACAAACTATAGTAAACCTACTATCACACCAAACTAGTTTTCACTACGTTCTCGAAAACGGGCTTCAGCTGTGTACGAACGGACTGGACGTAATTAGAACAATTTGGGGTCTATTTACAAACTTCATCGAACGTACTCGAACGAGTAGGTCCTCTAGAACTTAGAACATGCTCAAAATGTTCTCGTGGTCGATACATTCTACAATTAGAACGAGTGACAACGTACTAACGACGAGCTGGACACACTACGAACGGAACCGTCGTACTTCAATCCTACTAGGGACGAGTTGAACTGTCTGAGGACGTATTGAGAACGGTGACAGGTCATCTCAACCCAAAGTGATCTCAACCCAGTCCAACTCAACCCCAAGTCAACTCAACCCCAGTAAAACTCAACCCCAAGTCAACTCAACCCTGTAAAACTCAACCCCAGTAAAACTCAACCCTATTCATTTGTGCAATGTCTAATTGAATTTAAGTCATTCATTTCTGAAAATCTAGCATTTTGCATGATATTTTGAATAGAAAGTTGTAAAAGTATTAAAAAAAACGGTTAAGCTTAAGGAGATTAACTCAGTATTAACTATAATCTAAAAAGACAGTGGTCTAAGAATGAAAATCACAAAAAGAATAATCAAAATTATTTTTATGAAACAAACTTTCTTATAAGTTTATCAATATATAGAAATATAAGGGTTGAGTTTTACTGGGGTTGAGTTTTACAGGGTTGAATTGACTTGGGGTTGAGATTAACTGGGGTTGACTTCACTTGGGGTTGGGTTGACTTGGGGTTGAGTTGGACTGGGTTGAGTTGACTTGGGGTCGAAATGACCAGGAAGCCAATTGCAGACCTCTTAGACTTCCCTCAACGCGAACATCAGTTCTGACGTCGCGGACTACGTTCGTTGCACTATGTACACGTGGTTAGCGAACACACATCTCTGTGCGCGAGTGGAGAAATATGTTCGGGGGATGAAATAGTAGTGCGCGAATAAGGATTTAAAGTTCGCGATGTGAGAATCGTTGTTCAAGTGCAAGGAATGTAGTTCGCGACGTCAGAACTGATGTTTACGTTGATGGGAGTCTGGAAGGCCTGAATTAGGATTTTTCTGAGGAAATGCTAGTGCAATATATCTGAGTAGCTTTTCACCTTTTTATCGCAAAATTGGGATAAATCTGCCACCTGACTATGAATCAAATATCAGGTGTCTCATGAATGTTGCCCAAGCTACTCGATAGACGAAAACATTGTCATTAACATATATATCTCCCTCAATGCATCGCTTCAAATTTTCATTGGTCCGTTCTAATTGAGATCCCGTGATTAAACCAAATTCTCCCAACCTTGATTATCGTTTTGAAAAGTATTCGTGGAAACGCTTTTGCAGTGTGTCATAAGGACATATATTTTTATCGTGAAGACGAATGTCAAATAAACCCGAAATGATGTATTTAAAATCGAACCCTGTATATTCCGATGCGGAAAACCGGGTGTAAGAAATTGAATTCCAGAATTTGAGCTCTTCAACACTGGAGGAAAAACTAAAAGTCTATTGTTAACCCCCCTATCACACCAAACTAGTTCTTACCCGTTCTTGCCAGTCCTACGAAAACGTCGTAAAACGGACTCAATCTGGCTGTGGTCGGGAAATATGTCTAAAATAATAAGCTACTTCGTTCATAAACAGTCTTCAATACGTCCATCTCGTTCGCAGTTCATTCAGGTCGCACCACATCGGTGTGCAACGTCGTATAACGCGTCCCTTAGTCTAGAAGGTCATGATGACCTGATTACAGAACGGTATGGGCGCCATAGAATTTTGAATCGATTCAAAATTCTAAATCACATTCCCCGTCCAGGAAAGTCCATGAAGTTCGTAAACAGACCGTAGAACGTTGTAGCTACGTTCATTTCGTTCGCACACAGTTTAAAGCCAGTTTTGAAGAACGCAGTGGCAACTTGCTTGGTGTGATAGTAATATTTTTGCTGACTCGTTCATAAGCAGTCTTTAATACGTTCTTATCAGTTTTAACCCGTTTGCAATTAGTTCTACCTCGTTCTCAATACGTCCTCAGACAGTTCAACTCGTTGTTAAAACGTGCCTAGTAGGATTGAAGTACGACGGTTCCGTTTGTAGTACGCCCAGCTCGTCGTAAGTAGGTTGTCACTCGTTCTAATTGTAAAACGTGACGACCAATAGAACATTTTGAGCATGTTCTAAGTTCTAGAGGACCTACCCGTTCGAATATGTTCGATGAAGTTTGTAAATAGACCCCAAACGGTTCTAAGTACGTCCAGTCCGTTCGTACACAGATGAAGCCCGTTTTCGAGAAAGTAGTGAGAACTAGTTTGGTGTGATAGTAGGGTAACCCTTCCGACCTGGACGCACTAGGGTAACCCTACTATCACACCAAACTAGTTCTCACTACGTTCTCAAAAATGGGCTTAAACTGTGCACGAATTCGAACGGATTTGACGTACTAAGAACCCACTAAGAACCGTTTAGGATATGTTTACAAACTTCATGAAACTACTCGAACTAGTAGGTCCTCCAGAACTTAGAGCATGCTCAATCAGAACTGCAATCAGAACGAGTGACAACGCACTTAAGACGACCTGGACGCACTGGGAACACACTACGAACGGAAGTGTCGTACTTCAATCCTACTAGGGGATTATAAACGCGTTCTGCACGGATTAGGGGCACGATGTTTACTATTTTAGAACGAGTTCAACCGTATGGAAATTTGATGGATACTTCAGTAACATATTAGGACGTATTGAGAACGAGGTACAACTAATTGTCAACTGGTTTAAACTGATTAAGGACGTAATTGATCTGCTTGGATACGTTGTGTACGTTGGAGACGAGTGGCAATAAAATATGGGCCTTACTTTGTCCTCTGATATCTTCATAACCCTCCATTTTTAAAAATTTGCACATGCGAAACCACTTATCTTTCTAATGTAAATCTGAAATTTCATCTTTATCCTTGAAACTTTCTGGTTATGGGATCAAAGTTGAAAACATGAGTCAAAAACGCTAGTCCCGGATAATTTCAGCATGACATCAATCCTTGTTACCCTTGAAAATTTAATCAAATGGTCCTCCATCTTCGCTGAATTCGAATATGGTGCACAATTTTGTTTCCAGGAATTGATTGAGTTTCAAATGTACTTAAGTATATTGTTCAATTTTCAAATTTTCAAAGTAATCGCTTGATACCTAGCTTTGATTAAAGCAAATAACCCTTCACCACCAGAGGCTGAATAACTTACTAGGTCTTTTCTGTTGGCGTTGGTCATCGAATGGTACATTATACGAGCTACCGTAACGTATGACATGTAAGAGAAGCAAGTGAAATAATACGTATGCCCATCGTGCAATCTTCTTTCCCCGCCAGATCAGGAGCGTTTCAAGGTGAATAAATAGCTCCAAAGTGGGCTTAAAAGCGTTTGGGTTGCACATCGTGAAACAAAAACTGCGAAGTGAACATATCTTTTAGCAGGTTGGACCTGACATATTATGATAACTCTTATAATGTACCGTTAAACCGTTTGATGACCAATCAGCCAATGCCTTCAGCAAAGACCTCAGTTATTCAACTTCTGGTGGCGAAAGGTTATTTGCTATCAAAGCTCCGTATCAAGCTGTTACCTTGAAAATTGAACAATATACTAAAGTACATTTGTAACTCAATCATTTCATGAAAAAACATTTGTGCACCATCTTCAGAGACGATAGAGAGCCAATTGATCAATGTTTCAAGTGCAACAAGGATTGACGTCATATTATGATTATCTTAGACATTTCATTTTTATATCAGGGAGATAACTAGTTTCACATGTGCAATTTTTTAGAATTAGAGATAAGAGGGTTATATGGAAATTTCAGGTGCCGAAGTACAGCCCATTTTTTATTCCCACTCGGTATGTGATCCCCTGTTAGGTCAATGGCTAAATGCGTTTATCTAGTACATTTAGGACGTTTTTGGTATTTGTAGTGAAAAAGTTTCTTTCTAAATTGTAACACATATATATTTTGCTACCAATCTAAATAGCAGAACATATGTTTTAATTACAATACCTTCCGTAATAGCTAGGTGGGAATATTTGTCTTGGATTGTGGAATCATTAGCCACATATGGTTTTACATTTGTTGCTCCATTGGTTAACAGGATAATCAAGTTTGTATTTATCTGCCTTCTTTTTTCGCGGTCAAGGTACTCGATTTTAGTTCTAGCATACTCTAATGCCGATTGAGTGTAGTCTCCCATCTCCGTTGTATTAGGGATGTCATTCAGTTCTACGAAAGAAAATACTACTATTTAAGTATCACTACAATATTCATGAGAGTAGGGTTCTTGATTTACTATTTATTAGCCTTGTTTATATTATTTTTCTTGTTTACATTTATTTACCTAACTTTAATGAGGACAAACTTCTCGGTCCAATGTCGAATTCAGGATGTATCTTATCATTGTATGACACGGCGCCAATCCAGGTGTTTCGGGATAGATGTTTGTAGATCCAAGAACTCAGTTTAAGCAAAAAATCTTTGACCGCCTCAATGGTTGGTCCATCCATGGACGCAGATCGATCAATAATATACCAAATGTCCAAAGGAGAACCTGAATGAGAAACGTGATTTAAAATACGTTGTCACTTTTTTATGAATATAGTATAGCTGTAGAGGCTCTCTTGGGTCCTGTAGATCGACCGATGTCCTGGCTGTGATGCCGTACGGCCATCGGCTGATGGTCTTGCGATACCCGTGCGATATCCTTCAGACTTAGTTGCGGGCGCCGTACGGTCCCTGTATTAATGTGACCATACTCACGGTGAAATCAAGACATCGGGGACATCGATTTCATATTCATCCATGTTCATTTAGATTTCTGAAAGATTAGCATATGGTACCCCGATTAGCTGACAAGAAAACAACTTTTGATTTATAAAACAACCGAGTTGTCTAATTAAATATGATTTTAACGTAAAAAGCTATTAAAGCCATATAATGACATATGCAGGATTGAATCGAATATACGGATAAAAAGGTATCATCCTGTTCAACAGGATTAAATGCCAAGACTAACAAGCAGCTAATAAAGACGAAAAGATCCACTCACCCACACAACCACCCAAATTTGTTATTGTTTTAGAATTATATTTCGTTATACAATTCGTTCTTTCATAATTATATTTTAGAAAAAAGTTCTGGGCAATTATACGAGGGGTGATCAATAAGTAATGGACGCTTTTTTACACAGATACTTTTTATGGATCAAGCAATCCCTTTCCTAACAGTGATACATCATTCGGTTATATATCAATTCTGAAGTGTAAATCAGTGTAATTAGAGATTGTCTCGTGATTGTAAAAAGCCTGCAAGTGAAATTCAACAAATAAAAAAGTGATGAGTGGAATATCAGTGTCTAATGATCTAGTCTAGTGATCAAAAAGTAATGGACGCTTTTTTACACGGATGCTTTTTATAGACCAATACCTTCGATTTTCTTACCAGTGATACATCATTCAATTATCTATCAACTCTAAAGATTTGAAAACAAAACATGTGATATATTTTGATATATCCTTATTTCCGTGAAGGGGGTACAGGTACCCCGGGACCCATATTTACATCACATATTCAATTTTTAGCCAGTTTGACAAATTTTAGTTAGATCTAAACTTTTTTTATATGCAACAAGTGTTGTGTTGTTTGAAATATTTTGCTGACTGGTAACAAAAAAAAACAGTAAGTATTGTGATGTCAGAATGTTGTATGATCGAGGTTTGCAGGTCAATTTGAGGAAGCATTGTTAAAGAAGGGGTGGTGAGAGAAGGAAACATCCTACTCCATATGGACAATGCACCTAACCACAGATCTCAAAATACTCAGAAAACAATATCCCTGGACCTCAAAATTGAGCCCTTGGCCAATGCACCATATTGTCCAGATCTGCCCACATGTGACTTATTTATTCCTATACTATATTTCTATAGAGAAAGGACGCAGGTTTATTGACATTGATGAAATAAAACAACCCGTGCAACTGCATCTTGCTACCATGTCAGAGAATGGATTCAGCCTTGTCTCACAATCTTAGGTTAAGGTGCTATGGAAGTTAACAGGAAATGACAAAACAGGAAGTGACATTGTTTTGCATTTTAAGACATTTTTTGAACAAAGAAAAAAATAAAGAGTTCTGTTTTGACCTCCAGTCAATTAAACTAGTTCCAAATACCATTTACAGGTCCAGGATCACAATGTTCATGGTCAGAATGACCTTAAACATGATGAAATAACCTTTCAGCCCTCTGAAAATGTGACTGAAAAATAGCTAAAAGAAGGAGGTAAGAAAGGTCACTGAACAGAATCTTTCGAATTTTTCAGAAAATGTGCCCAATATATTGCTTTAAATGATACAATCTTTGAAAATTTGATACCATTCATAGAAAAAGAAAAAGAATGAAAAAACTGATTTGAAAAGCGATCTATTTTCCTTGTTATGACCGCCATTTTTGTTTAAGACAATTTTCTAAAATTTCAAAGATTGTGTCAGTTAGAGCATTATATTGGGCACATTTTCTGAAAAATTCAAAAGATTCTGTTCAGTGACCTTTCCTACCTCCTACTTTTAGCTTTTTTCAGTCACACTTTCAAAGGGCTAAAAGGGTTATTTCATCATGATTAGGGTCATTCTGACCATGCACATTGTGATCCTGGCCATGTAAATGATATGTGGAAATAGTTAGATTGACTGGAGGTCAAACCAGAAGACTCTTATCTTTGTTCAAAAAATGTCTAAAAATGAAAAAAAAATTGTCACTTCCTGTTTTGTCATTTCCTGTTAACTTCCATAGCACCTTAAGAGGATGAGGAATTGTGTACATGTAGCACTTGATGGAACCTATGTAGAGGGCCCTGTAGAATGAATGTGGCTTGAATAACACATAGTGATGATAAAATATTCAAGATCAACAATGGTATAACAGAATGGGTAATTCATGACCACAATGGTTTGTTTTGTTTAGCCTGTATTCAACTGTGTTGCACGTTAAACAAGCTAAAATAGCTTCAGAATGTTTGATGTCATGTCAGTCCAAGGGTACCTATACCTCCTTCACAGAAATAAAGATATATCAAAATATATTACATGTTTTGTTTTCAAATCTTCAGAATTGATAGATAATTGAATGATGTATCACTGGTAAGAAAATCGAAGGTATTGGTCTATAAAAAGCATCCGTGTAAAAAGCGTCCATTACTTTTTGATCACTAGACTAGATCATTAGACACTGATATTCCACTCATCACTTTTTTATTTGTTGAATTTCACTTAAAATGCAGGCTTTTTACAATCACGAGACAACCTCTAATTACACTGATTTATACTTGAACATGATGACGTAAATCTGAACAGGAAAAATGATTCAATTGAGATGAGGATAATCCGATTTGAAATCCACAACTAATGCCTTGGTCACATAGGCTCCGATTTTCACTACGGCTCCCAGCCGATGAGAACTTTTTCAAAATCGGCCGGCGAGCCCAGGCATCGTACAGGCGCTGGGCGCACAATCGGCCGATTTTTAGATGTTGCCCGGGCGCCGGCAGAGTTTTATCACGGAGATTACACTGATTCATACTTAAACATGATGTAAATCTGAACAGGAAAAATGATTCAATTGAGATGAGGATAATCCGATTTGAAATCCACAACTAATGCCTTGGTCACATAGGCTCCAATTTTCACTACGGCGCCCAGCCGATGAGAACTTTTTCACAATCGGCTGGCGAGCCCGGGCATCGTACAGGCGCCGGGCGCACCATCGGCCGATTTTAGACGTCGCCCGGGCGCCGGCAGAGTTTTATCGCGGAGATAAAAGTTGCAGTTGTGTTGGCGATTTTTTCTCAACCAAACTCATTGGTACCTACCCGGCCGTGTCCCGTGCGGTCATCGCACGATTATCTTACAACTCCCGGTGGTATCGTAGTGTAACGGTTGCATGATAAGGCTTTTCATGTTTTTAACTTCCAAATAATGCTAACGTCGTGAAAATAGAACAGCATTATAGAAACCTGTTATTGGAACAAGGTATAGAATTTAGATTGATATCTGTCGCTGAAAACTAGTACATTGTAGTCTGTCGTATGCCGATCTTTGAAATAAAGAGTTCTGATCGGTTAAACCGGTTTTGGTAGAGCTGAATTTTATATGTGAGTTGTACAAGGTTGAGTTCGTCAGTTGATCAGAGGGCAGGACACGATGAAGACTCTGTGATTGTGGCTTCTTGTTTGATGTTTGGATTTTGGACCATGCTTTGTTGAGTATTGGATATTGGTACTAGGTTTGGTATACGAAAGTACATTAGGTATAGTACAACGAGGTACACCTTTGTCTTTATCACTAGTAGTAGTTTGGGATCATATAAGTAGTATAGTGTGCGTATTTCATGGTTCCGTCCTATAGGACCCGATGATGAAATCTGATGAAATATGGGATTCCCCAACGTTTCTCGATCGTACCCCAACGTAATACGGGATTCCCGAACGTTTCCCGAACGTTCAGACGATTTCCGAACGTTTTAGTGACGCAAGAGTTGACTTCCGTGGATGACTGATTGGTCGCTTGACTTCCGGAGTGAGGTCAGTGTGAAGTAGGATAGAGGTTTGGCACTCATTACAATGAATATGGAAATAGATAGAAACGTTGTTACTACATATTTGTTCTTTGTTTGCCTAGCATGGGAATACCATCACAGCGAGAAATCTGTATGTCACATCAACATCCTACCAACGTTTCTCGAACGTATTCTCCGACGCCGGGTGAAATACAAGATTTCCTACACCCCCACAGTTCCAACGCCCCCATCCCTGGTCTTATAGGACCTACTGGATGATAATGTTCAACGTTTCTCGAACGTATTCTCCAATGCTGGATGAAATACGAGATTTCCTACACCCCCACACGTCCGTAACCCCGACAAACTATGGACTTTACTTTCTACATTCCAAAATTAGGCAATGGAACAAAGTCGTAAAGCTAGGCATGCAAAATCCTCTGTCATTTTTAAAGACATAATAGGATACTTTTGCTTTGATTTTGAATAGGCAAATCGTTTGAAATGCGTTTCAGAGTATTCGATTCCTCATGTATTCTCTAAACCAACATGAACTATTTGATCATTCTTGACATATATTTTAAGATTAATTACTTAAATGTAACTATTTATTGCCCAGTTCTCAGTTTAATCGGACAACAAAATCATTAAAATAAGTATATTCTTACAACTAAGGGGCAACAATGTGTCATAAAGTTCTAAAAAGGACATTTTATAAAAAATAAAGAATTCTTAAGGAAGTGGCGAGACAATTCTTTCACAGATGACTACTTTAAGATGTATTGTTGTTAAGTCTCGACACAATGGAAGATACTTACTAAACTTCTACAAGCAAAAGTCAGCGTTTCTACGTGAAATGCAGTGAAATCCCTAAAGTGAAATGGATATTTCTACATTAAACGACACGGGAAATGACAGCAAGATATTGAAAATATAGATAGTTCTACGTGTACATGTATACACTAAATATTCGTCTTTTGTTTTTCTTAGCGTAGTACGGGGAATACCATCACAACAGGAAATCCAGAGGTCAAAGTAACCCTCGTAAACATAATACCACAGTCTACGTCACTCAATGTCTATCCTGGCTGTTTACGGGTTAGATAAATCGTTTTGCCTGTACATATTTTACGATATGAGAATACTTCATTTTGTTTTAACAATTTTTTTACCCTTGCAAACATTTTCAATTTTACATTTCATTTTTCACTTATTTCAGCATATTTAGTCCATATATAGACTTTATGATGTCAGCGCACTACATATGTGTCCAACAAATATTTTACCTTTGCAAAGATTTTCAATTATATTTTTCATTTATTTCAGCATCCTTAACCCATATAAAGACTATAAGATGTCCAAACACTTCATTTTTGTATCATAATTTTTTACCATCGCAAAAAGTTTCAATTTTACTTTTCATTTTTCACTTATTTCAGCATCCTTAACCCATATGAATACTATACGATGTCAACACACTTCATTTTCGTATAATAAAATTTTTACCCTTGCAAATATTTTCAATTTTATTGTTTCATTTTCACTTATTTCAGCATCTTTAGTCGATCTTAAGACCATAAGATGTCAGAACACTTCATTTTTGCACAGCAAACTTTTTACCCTTTCAAAAATTTTCAATTGTATTTCTAATTTTGAACTAGCATGTTCGCTATTGTACAATAGCATGTTCACTATTGTTCAGTAGCATGTCCACTATTATTCTATAGCATGTTCACCATTGTTCAGTAGCATGTTCACTATTATTCAGTAGCATGTTCACTATTGTTCAGTAGCATGTCCACTATTATTCAGTAGCATATTCACCATTGATCAGTAGCATGTTCACTAATGTTCAGTAGCATGTTCACTATTGTTTAGCAGCATGTTCACCATTGTTCAGTAGCATGTTCACTAATGTTCCGTAGCATGTTCACTATTGTTTAATAGCATGTTCACTATTGTTCAGTAGCATGTTCACTATTGTTCAGTAGCATGTTCACTAATGTTCAGTAGCATGTCTACTTTTATTCAGTAGCATGTTCACCATTGTTCAGTAGCATGTTCACTAATGTTCGGAAGCATGTTTACTATTGTTTAGTAGCATGTTCACTATTATTCACTAGTATGCTCACTATTGTGTACTAATGTTCAGTAGTATGTTCACTAATGTTCAGTAGCATGTTCACTTATGGTCAGTAGCATGTTCACTAGGTGTGCTACATATTCAGAGATGTTCACCAAATTGATGTTTTGCATTATTTATTATTTAATAGTGATACTTTGAAAATATTAGCATTTAACTATTAGTAATAGAGAAGTCAACATGCCTCATAGTTCTTCCTATTCATGCGAGTGTGGGAAGACATTCAGTCATGCAACCAGCATGTATCGTCATAAGAGAATAGATCACGGACCTAAAAAACGTATCATGGCGCCATCTTGCGAACGGCATCATGGGGGATTTTATTCAATGACAAACTCGGCAGCTAACCCATGCAATGGTGATAGGACAAAGATGCTTCACCATCCCTTTACGATGATGGTGGTTGGTCCAACAGGTTCGGGCAAGTCTACCTATGTCAGAGAACTCATAGAAAATATGGAGAAAAAGATAACCCCTCCCCCACAACGGATAATTTGGTGCTTCGGACAGTGGCAGCCCATGTACGTCGAAATAAAGTCCGCTTTCAAAATATAGAATTTATCATGGGAATTCCAGAGTCATTGGGTGACCAAAGTTTCCTGGATGTCAATGTTAGAAATCTAATCATTTTCGACGATCTAATGGCTGATATGACTAAAGATAAGCGAATCTCTGAGCTCTACACTAAGGGTTCTCACCATAGAAATTTGAGTGTCATCTGTCCGATGCAGAATCTATTTCATCATGGTCGTGAAAGCAGAACTATGAGCCTAAACTGCCACTACATAGTGTTGTATAAAAATCCTAGGGATCGCCAACAGGTGGCCGTATTAGCCCATCAGATGTATCCTGGAAATTCGAAGAAATTATTGGATGCTTACGAAAAGGCTACTCAACATCCATATGGACATCTATTGGTTGATCTGAAACAAGAAACTCCCGAAAATATGAGATTGTACGATGTTGCTGCAGCTACTATTGAACAACCAATAGGCGTATCTCCGGCACTTTATTCTCACGGCAAAGAGGACCAAACACCAATATATAGCACAATACCGTGTAATAGCGTGGATATAAGTAGAGGCGTAAATTTAAATCAAGAACCATTCGATAATGTCAACCGAGCAAACTACAGTACAACACCCATCGCTGCAGAATCAAAGATGAATCCTGATCCGAGGATGTACTATATGGCGAATCCAACCATGTACAACACAATGAATCCAAGTATTGGTTACACGATGAACAATCAACCTAACATACCTGCCACGACAATGTCCACCCCTCATTGTACGGATTGTGGTGTAGTGATGTTGTCACCACTCGACGTGAGGGAACACAGAAGGCATTGTCCCGAATTGAGGGAAAGTGATGAAAACGATGTCATGAGATGTGATTTCCATACTGAAGACTTGAAGGATAATGTAACTTTGAATCGCATTAAAGATAAAGTCATCGATGAGCTACAAGATGATTGGGATGAACTGGTCGAGAAGTATAAAGAAAGAGGAATGTCATCCAAAAAAGCGGTTGAAAGAGTCAGACAGAAATCTGTGTTTGGTGCCAGACAGCTATTCTTGAAACACTATGGAGAGCTTCTGTCATACATACTGGGGTTAAGGTACAGTGAAGTTCATCGTGATATTATGGATGAAGTGGAGGCACTATTGGCGAAAGGCATGACTCAATCAAGAGCAGTCAAGAAAACACTAAACAAATATTCATATTTGGCTGGAGAATTGTTCGCTGATGATGAATCTACAAGTGAAGAGTCCAACAACAACAATCAGATAATGAAAAACATTCTACGAGCGATGATGAATCTGATAGCGAGAGAAATGAGGACAATCGATGATATAACCAGCAGACTGGATCTAAAAGAAACATATTGTACGAGTATTAGTAAATAAATAAATAAATGTTTTTGCTTAAATTAATCTACCCTCTTTTAGAATTATAGCGTGCTACCTCTGAAGTATTGGATATACACTCCCTTCCACAATGCTATGTTACAAGCAAATTCTCCCTTATATGTAAGAAAGTTATTTATTATGATATAATTAATGTTTCTTATAATAACAAAACTAGAAAAATATACATTTATCACTGTTTTATTGCCTAATTCAAAATAGAAAAATGACAATTATATCAGTCCTATTTCATTTTCCTCCCTCTCGCAGGGATACCTGGTGGTCTATACAAGTCCAATCTGGTTTTTCTAATGTTTTTCTTCTTAAACACTGCTTTGGAAACAGCATCTTTACGCGGTTTCTTAAGTTTGTACACCTTAGTATGATAGGGATCATTTTCTTCCACCTTATTCTTTTGATGCTCTATTTGGGCTTTAGCTCTGTCAACAACTGCTTGCATCGGAGATACCACCCGAACGGGTTCTTTAATGGCGCTGACAGGTACGTAGCTCGCACGATTTTTTCCGAAGCCTACTTGCGTCGACAGTCTATTCTCTCTGGCTGCTTTGATTAACCTGTGCCACTTTTCCGCGTTGTCTACATAGGGTACCAGCTTCATGGTCCTGTGATGTCTATAGTAATGTGAACGGGGAAGAAATGCGTTGAAACTATTATCAGTCTTATATATAATATTATATTGAGGGATCGAATTTTTAACTTTCTGCACTTAATCACACTGACATCTATTATATCATTGCGGAAGTTAACTCTGTGAAAGCATTGCCTGGATGGGCAAAACAGCCAGGATAGACATTGAGTGACGTAGGCTGTCGTATTATGTTAATGTGGGTTGCTTTGACCTCCGGATTTCCTGTTGTGATGGTATTTCCCATACTACGCTAAGAAAAACAAAAAAATCCGAGCATGTAGTGTACATACGAAGAACTATATTTTTAATGTTTGCTGTAATTTCCCGTGTCATTTAATGTACATATATCCATTTCACTATAGGGATTTTCAATCCATAGAAACTCTGACTATTGCTTGTAAAATTTAAGTAAGTATCTTCCATTTTATCGAGTCTAAACAACAATACACATCTTAAGTAGTCATATGTGAAAGAATTGTCTTGATTCTTTTCTACATGAATCTCGCCACTTCCTTAAAGATTCTTTTTTTTTGTAAAATATCAGATTTCTTCAGAACTCTATAACACATTATTGTCCCGTTGTTGTGAGACTATATACTTATTTTAATGATTTTGAACTGAGAACTGGGACCTAAATAGTCACATTTGAGTAATTAATCTTCAGATATATGCCAAGAATGATCAAATAGTTTATGTGTTTAGCTAGCTTATACATCAATAGTTTAGAGAATACATGAGGAATCGAATACTCTGAAACGCATTACAAACGTTTTGCCTATTCAAAATCAAAGCAAAAGTATCCTATTATGTCTTTAAAAATGACAGAGAATTTCGCATGCCAGCTTTACGACTTTGTTCCATTGCCTAATTTTGGAATGTAGAAAGTAAAGTCCATAGTTTGTCGGGGTTACGGAAGTGTGGGGGTGTAGGAAATCTCGTATTTCATCCAGCATTGGAGAATACGTTCGAGAAACGTTGAACATTATCATCCAGTAGGTCCTATAAGACCAGGGATGGGGGCGTTGGAACTGTGGGGGTGTAGGAAATCTTGTATTTCACCCGGCGTCGGAGAATACGTTCGAGAAACGTTGGTAGGATGTTGGTTTGTGACATACAGATTTCTTGCTGTGATGGTATTCCCATACTAGGCAAACAAAGAACAAATATGTAGTAACAACGTTTCTATCTATTTCCATATTCATTGTAATGAGTGCCAAACCTCTATTCATTTTGTATTTTATAATCTAGGCTATATAGTCACTTTTTATAGAGGTAATAGGTAACAGATTAATCATTTGTCATTTGGTTTTATTATCTTATCAATTGTCTCCGAAAGTCAACCGAACGATCGGAGAGTATCAATCATCCACGGAACACCGACGTCTAAAAAGAATCGTTTTACTTTTATGAAACTGTATCAGTCGTATTTGACCAATCAGAGCATCTCATCCGAGAAAATTCACACTGACCTCACTCCGGAAGTCAAGCGACCAATCAGTCATCCACGGAAGTCAAACGTTCGGGAAACGTTAGGGAATCCCGTATTACGTTCGGGTACGATCGAGAAACGTTGGGGAATCCCATATTTCATCAGATTTCATCATCGGGTCCTATAGGACGGAACCATGAAATACGCACACTATACTACTCATATACTTGATGTTAGATGTATTACGATAACGGAAATTAGGGCGTGGCATGGCCCTCTGGCGCTCCGGGGTTGGATCTCGTTATTAGCATTTCAATTTAATCTCTTATTGTTTGTGGCTTACTGTATGCATGTGTTGTAATATGTTGTAAATAAATATTTGATGTTGTAAACCGTGTGATTTTATCCGATTGTTATCCTTGTAAATACCCTCTGTCCTTTGTTCTTTTTGCTTAGCTTTACTTTCAGTACCATCTCAATACCCCATAGTAAGGTCGCATGACATTGGTGGCAGCGGTAAACATTTAAGAAGCTTGATAGTTTTGGCCTCGAATCTATGATCATGCGAGTTACTGCTTGCTCGAATGTGATTACCATAGATTGCTGGAACTCTCGTAATGCTTCACCGAATTTCTCGTTTGCTATGCCTTAAGTGCAAAACTTGTCTGAATGGAGATATGGTATTATTTTGTTACAATTGCAAAAGTGAAACTTTTAATAGTAACAAGTATGATATAAGCGGAAAATGAAAAACATTTAAGAAGCTGAATTGACAGAAGTGATGAATACACTAATGGAAACGATACATTCCAAGGGATTGGTTGAATGGATGATATGGGACTAGCTACCCCTTGAATAAATGAGATTGTGAATGTAATGAGTGAATTTAATAACCAATTGTTTGTAAATGGAAATTTTCATCTTTGATTCCTCAACTGGAGATAGTAGGGAAGTGACATTGTATTCAGGGTGATCAACTGAAAACATGTCATAGTGAACAGAAATGTTCAGGCAGTGCTGAATTGTTTAATATCTTAGTGGTTGAGCACGTTAGTTTGTGCTATGGGGAGGTGTCGTGCATTAAGGTAAATTGGGATACAAGGTTTTGAATGTCAGTTAGATTCTCGTAAGGAAAAGGGTAACTTAAAATGGAGTTTTACTTAGCATAACAAAGATAAAATGTAACAAACTTATACATAGCGTACTGAAGTGTGAACAGTAACACTGAATATTTTGAATGACATTTGGAGTCGCAGGAAATGATAATGATAAATTAAGTGTATATAGACATTATTGATAAAGAATAAGAATAAGGATTGAGAAGAATGAGGTTTAGATGACACGTATGTTTTAATGTTACTTGATTGTTAATTAACGCAACCGTTATATTTTATATTATGATTAAGATTTTTGGCGAGGACGCCATCTTCTCAGAAGAAGGGGAGTTGTGTAACGGTTGCATGATAAGGCTTTTCATGTTTTTAACTTCCAAATAATGCTAACGTCGTGAAAATGGAACAGCATTATAGAAACCTGTTATTGGAACAAGGAAAAGAATTTAGATTGATACCTGTCTCTGAAAACTAGTACACTACAGTCTGTCGTATGACGATATTTGAAATAAAGAGTTCTCATTGGTTAAACCGGTTTTTGGTACAGCTGAATTTTATATGTGAGTTGTACAAGTTTGAGTTCGTCTGGTCGAAGGCAGGATACGATGAAGACTCTGTGATTGTGGCTTCTTGTTTGATGTTTGGATTTTGGACCATGTTTTGTTGAGTATTGGATATTGGTACAAGGTTTGATATACGGAAGTACATTAGGTATAGTACAACGAGGTACGCCTTTGTCTTTATCACTAGTAGTAGTTTGGGATCAAATACTTGATGTAAGATGTATTACGATAACGGAAGTTAGGGCGTGGCATGGCCCTCTGGCGCTCCGGGGTTGGATCTCGTTATTAGCATTTCCATTTAATCTCTTATTGTTTGTGGCTTACTGTATGCATGTGTTGTTATATGTTGTAAATAAATATTTGATGTTGTAAACCGTGTTGATTTTATCCGATTGTTATCCTTGTAAATACCCTCTGTCCTTTGTTCCTTTTGCTCAGCTTTACTTTCAGTACCAACTCAATACCCCCTAGTAAGGTCGCATTACAGTAGGGTCATCTAGGGATTATATTTAATTTTACACACTGATTTTTTCGATAATTTTTAATTATAATTACTAATATGATATAAACATTTAAAATATGATAAGGTTAGAAAATATAATTGCCCAGAACTTTTGTCTAAAATATGATTATGATTTGGGTCGTTGTGTGGGTGGGTGGATCTTTCCGTCTTTATTAGCTGCTTGTCAGGCTTGGCATTTAATCATGTTGAACAGGATGCTACCTTTCTATCCGTATATTCGATTCAATCATGCATATGCCATTTAAGGGACCCAACACATTACAAAACTTCTTAACGGAGAGGAATAAGGGAAAATGCTTGCCGGTTTCTGAATCTGTGTATTTTTTAATGATTGTTCACCGTCTTAGAATTTCGATTTTTTTCCTTTGAAAAAATGAGATTTGCATTGTTTTCCAATTAGAAAAATGAGTAAACATGAATAGCTCCAAATCTAACGGTGAGATTTTGTTTTAAAAAATCATGGATATCAAGGCTAAATGTAGCTATACAATTAACATAAAAAAGCAATGCTTGGACTCTTCATATTCACACAAAAAAAATTAATTAGTAAATGAGGTTTGATATTTGTGAGAATAAGTTGTACAATGTGCAATGCTCTACAAACACCAGACTACAGGGTGGATTAGGATCAATGACACACATAAAAATTAATATAAAAATATTTCATTTTTGTTATAAAGATGACCCATAGCTTTACTATTGACTTGCCACAGTCAACGTTGAGCGAGCACATTGGGCAACATCAGAAAAACCCAAAATACAGAATAATATTCTATGATGTTAATATGGTATGTATATGTAAGCCACATCTAATACAATTTTAAAGCAATATTTCATTTTGCTGAGGGATATTAATCTTTTTATTCCATTATAACAGTTTTCCAGGGGATTAACAGTAAAATATAAAAGCTAGGGAAAATCCCATATCAGATCCCATATCAGAAAAATCACTTATTGAATCCTGTATCTGATTCCATATCAGCCAAAAATCTGAGCTAGATTTGCATCACCATTTCAGAATTTAATTTTTTTTAGAATTTCTACACAAAAAGACATTTTTGTTGCGGACAATACTACATCACGCAATCTTTATATTATTATCTTTGTAGTCAGCTTGACGGGCAGGCGGGCGGGAGGACCGCGGGCGGCGTCTCACTTTTCAGCTTGTCTACAGGTTTCCAGCCAAACCATTTGAGGGATTCATCTGAAATTTTCAGCGATGTTTCTACATATCAACGTCAAGAACTGATTAGTTTTTGGGCATTCTGGGTAAATCTTAAGGTGGCCATTTTGGATTTTCCGTCCTAAAATCTTCACTTTCAAGACTTGTCTACAGGTTTTCAGCCAAACCATTTGAGGGATTCATCTGAAATTTTCAGGGATGTTTCTACATATCAACGTCAAGAACTGATTAGTTTTTGGGCATTCTGGGTAAATTTTAAGGTGGCCATTTTGGATTTTCCGTCCTAAAATCTTCACTTTCAAGACTTGTCTACAGGTTTCCAGCCAAACCATTTGAGGGATTCATCTGAAATTTTCAGGGATGTTTCTACATATCAACGTCAAGAACTGATTAGTTTTTGGGCATTCTGGGTAAAATTTTAAGGTGGCCATTTTGGATTTTCCGTCCTAAAATCTTCACTTTCAAGACTTGCCTACAGGTTTTCAGCCAAACCATTTGAGGGATTCATCTGAAATTTTCAGGGATGTTTCTACATATCAACGTCAAGAACTGATTAGTTTTTGGGCATTCTGGGTAAATTTTAAGGCGGCCATTTTGGATTTTCCGTCCTAAAATCTATACTTTCAAGACTTGTCTACAGGTTTCCAGCCAAACCTTTTGAGGGATTCATCTGAAATTTTCAGGGATGTTTCTACATATCAACGTCAAGAACTGATTAGTTTTTGGGCATTCTGGGTAAATTTTAAGGTGGCCATTTTGGATTTTCCGTCCTAAAATCTTCACTTTCAAGACTTGTCTACAGATTTTCAGCCAAACCATTTGAGGGATTCATCTGAAGTTTTCAGGGATGTTTTTACATATCAACGTCAAGAACTGATTGGTGTTTGGGCATTCTGGGGAAATTTTAAGGTGGCCATTTTGGATTTTCCGTCCTAAAATCTTCACTTTCAAGACTTGTCTACAGGTTTCCAGCCAAACCGTTCAAATTTTTACATATGTTACAGAGTGATAAGTTCTAGAGCTGATTAACTTTTCTGCGGCCATCTTGCTTTCTTGGTCAACAAGACCACAATGCTGTGTTTTAGGTACACTATTGTTCACGTCTGTGCCTTGTTTTATAAAGATATTTGCAGAGATTGCATGGTGCAAAGTCATCTGTAACGAAGAATCCTCATTGCATCAAAATTCTACATGTAATATCTGAAATGATAATGCAAAAATGGTGCTGATACAAAAGTAAAATGGGAGAAATAATTAAGTTTTGTGACTTTATGATCATTTTGCTGGTGATCTGTTTTGAGAAGACATTAATCTAACTTACATTTTTGATTTTGTGGTTAGAGAATGTCTGTGATCATGTAATATGGCACCAACAAATGTGGAATGATGGTAGGAACGTTAACGGCAATAAATTGAGGATGTACAGAATTCATAAATCCCATGCCATTGGCCCTGAGAGGCTTATGTGAATGCTAACCTCACCCGCCATGAAAGACGTGCCATGGCTCAACTACGAAGTGGCACTTTACCGTTAAAACTAGAAACGGGTCGTTATATCAATATGCCTCTTGAGGAGCGCCTCTGTCATTGCGGTAATGCTGTCGAAACAGAACTGCATTTTCTGATAGAATGCCCTTTATACCAGCTCGAGAGGAGTGAGCTTATGGATAGTGCAAGGACAATATTTGGCGATGACTTTGAAACATCTAACCTTTCAAAATATTGTTTAATAATGAACTGTGAGCTCCTTCAACGTCGTTTGGGAAAGACAATTATTAAACTATGTATTAAAAGACGATCATTTTAACTTATTTAAAAACTTTGGTCTTAAAAGTGATTATTGTACCTCATAGTGTCTCATATGCCGACACCGGCAGGGCCAGTGATTTTATGTAGTTTTTAATAATATGTAATTTTATATATTGGCGTGACACTTAAATAATAAATACATACATACATACATACACACATACATACATACATACATACATACATAAAATTTGAAATAAATATATATACTTTTCTCTATATTGTTTTAGAAAACACATCAGACACTTCTTTTGTTCTTGGTATCATATGTTCGGAATGAAATGGAACATCTATCCGAACCTCATTTTAACAAAATGACATAAACACAACATGTTTCGGTCTTTCAATATTGTAATTGTATAAAGAAAAGTTTTGTTGATTTAGAAAAGGATCTTGTTAATGATATAAAGGGTTTATCTTATTTTTCATCTATTTTGTTTTTTTTGTTTTCATTTTTAAGATACTATTTGTTAAATCAACCAAAGTTTCCTATGTATAACTTTAATATTGAAAGTCTAAGAAACGGTTGTATCTGCTATTTTGTTCCAACAAGCTTCGGAAAGATATTTTATTTCATTCTCAAGAATTGCTAAAAAGGAACAAAAAACAATTGCATTAAAAACAAAAAATGTTAACAAAAACAGTTATATAAAATATATACAAATCATTTTCGCATTAAGAGAAAAACATTGTTGAACTCGGTTCACCATCTCGATAGCAATTCCCTAAAAATTTTAAATTTCACCTTTTTAAACTTTTGAAAAATTCCAGGGAGAGGGATGGATATATTATATCTGCCCACATTTGGCCCGGCGCGGGATATATACAATATATCCTGCCCGCTCCTCAGAAATGATATATATTCTCGGGTGATATATACCCCAGACCCACTCAAGTATGAGATACGACATATTTTGCATACCTGTATCACAAGTTGGTCCAGTCTCTCCACCTGAGTCACATGTGTAGCCATTTATTCCATCAGTACAGGTTTCATTTGAAACACAGGGTGACGATTCACACTCATTTAATTCTGCAAATCGATTTAATTAATGACTAGTTTACTATGTTCATATGTTAACAATTTGTGATATGTGATTCTAAACGTGTATTTTGACGTTCACGTACACGTTTGACTATTTTTATGATTTAATTTCTACTACATGTATCAAATATGAAAAAACGTATCTCCGAATTTATTCCTCAACGGTTATACACACAAATATAAATTTATTTTTCTAGGGCAAAATGAGTCACAGGTAGGCCTATATGTACTTTATATCGACGTAGAATTGCTTCACATTTATAATTATGTGGCAACAATGATCCTAAAATCATTTTTAATTTGAGCCCCCCCTCCCTGTTCAATTCAAGTAACCCGGAATTAAGAAATATAGACCGAAAAGCGGGTGTAATGTTGTCGAATACACCCTGCAGGGCTAGGCACAAACGTTTTCTGTACCCCGGACAACTGAAGGGAGTGAGGGGTTCGAAGACTTTTGTGCCTAGCCCTAAAGGGTGTATTCGACGATAGTACACCTGCTCTGAGGTCTACAGTGTATATTACGATTCGAACATGAAAACTCTCCAAAATGTTTCGAATATTCATTATGGTCACAGTTTATAGAGGGTCTGAATATTGTCATGTTGGAATACAGGTTACATCTTAATTGGCGATTCCTTTATTGTCATGCAGAAAATGAACAAATCTAATTATATATTACTGTCAGATTCCCCACTCTCTCATTGGTCTATACATTACACGTGACATAAAGACGTATGCAACGGCCATGCCTGTGTCGTCATAAAAAAGGCTGTTCAAGGGGGAGTATTCACAAGGTGTGGCGTTTCGTCGAGTGTAAATCTCGAAGTGATACTTGTTCTTAACAGTGGATAATAAAATAAATATTTCATATTTTTCGGTGAATCCATATTGCAGCTTCAATGATTCTGCAAGGTAGTCTGACCCGTCGCGCTTCGAGGAATACACCTTGCTAGAATCATTGAAATGTGGACAGGTGATCACCTCAACAGTATGAAACATTTCTGACACTCGATTCACCCTTGAAAATATAGTTTTGTTCTATCAATCACGGACCTCTGCCAGATTACCTCTATGGTGTCTAGACTCAATGAATATACCCATTTACTTTGAGCCTACTACCAATAGGGGCTGGATCTGGCTCCGGATCTGTGCTATCAAATTACCTAAACATTCTGTCGTTCCATTACCACTGTAGCCTGGATTACAAGTACATGCGTACGCATTCACTTTATCTTCACACGTGGCGTGATTTGCACATTTAACATTTTTGCATTCATCTACATCTGAAAAGCATCTGTATTTACATCTTATATTCTCTCAACCTATTTACTTGCGTTAAAAAATTATTACAAAAATGGCTCCTCAGCTAACGAAGTTCGGTACAGATATAGTGAAGTTCTCCGTCAGAATGATTTGTCAGACTTTCTGATTCAGAAGTAGATTATTATACTATGCAATGGAAATAGGCATAATGTGTTGTACTTTTCTGATTCGAGCCTTGGAAAATTCAAAATGGCCGCTAATGTGGGATTTCACAATAATTTCATGGTCTCAATTTCACATTTATGGGTGAAGTTTCGGGATTTTCTATTTGTGTATAATGAAAAATTGTCATCTCCCGTAACGTATTAGTACACAGCTTGGCATATGAAATATCCTCCAAATGAAACAAAGCATTTCGAATACAAGGATTTATATTGGCTGTTGTACATGCATTCTTTGAACAATCACTCTCTCAATAATGTTTTCAGAATCATTATAAATGGATTACTTTATCCTCAAGACAATTTCAATTAATTTGATTTTACGATTTTATTTTCCCCTAGTTTCTTCAAAATAGGCTGATCAAGTTGACTCGCCTGGAGCCACCATATTGTTTTTATTGTATTGAAGTTCATATACTTTGTTAAAAATTGTATAAATACAATGTATACCTATACATTGGTATATCGAATGAATAAATACAAAGCCTGGGTTACATTCACACGAGTACCACCCCGCCGTATTGATGCATTCCCCAGGAACAAATGTTTCGTTGCCTTCTATGATTTCGTCCCCACAATACAACGGGAGGTCTTCAGGATCGCATTCATCGATATCTGAAAAACGATTTGATTGCCACAGTGTTCAGGGGCTAAGCCAGTTTTCAGTCGGGGGGGGGGGGGGGCGATCGCCAAAACAAATTCGGTTTTCAGTCAGGAGTGCGATTGTGGCATAAGCAACCCCAAAATAAAGATTTGCTTTAAATTTTACAAAAAATTGATGCAACTTCCTTCGAAATTGTGCTAGAAACTTCAAAAAAGCATTTCAAAGCGTTTTACTTCTATCTAGTGGTTGTATTTTTATTGGTTATAGGGGGGATGTGCGATCGCACCCATCGCTACGTTACGCCACCGCCTATGGTGTTAATGATAGTTCATGTACGAGTTGGTGTTTATTTAGTATGCATTAATTATTAATCGCTCAGTTTTGCATTTCCTACCTTCCCATTTGTACAAAAATATGTTTTAACACAAATATTCATTCAGGTTATTGTTCCATAAGCCTTAATCATAAGTTGTTATGAAATTATTTATTTCTTTTCGTTACAATCCATTTGTGCCCTAACATGCATTTTATGGTTTACAGTCTACACAAATTTATTATAAGCATATTCTGAGTACTACTAATTTATTTAGTTCGAAACGTTTCCCCCTATGGTGTTATATCATCATTTTTATCAACATAGACTATTGATTGATTCATAAGCATTTAAACCAGACAGCGAAAATCTGGAAAACGGGTATTGGATCTAGTTTTTTAACAAAAATGTTATATAGCCGTGAATGTATGTAATATTCGTTGGGCGTCCCCAACCCGTGGCACTAGTTGAACTGGCGAGAGTTGGAGTTCTATTGTGTCTGTTTTGGCGACCAAAGTTAGTTCACGACTTTACACTGATATGTCGAGGGTTACAACCAAGGGCGTTACAATACCCGGGAATTTATCGGTTCGTGCAGTACTTGTTTGTGATAGCGCCCTCTGTAGGTCACTGTGCTTATAGCCTACAGTAATACGGGGTAGGATATCGGGAATTCGGTCAGTTTCTATCCGTCGATTTCGCTATGAATTGAAGCAAGTGTGACCACTTTATCCACTTAAACAATTTGATAATTGATTAAATCTTTAAACAAAATCGATAAACACGTTATACACTTCCTATCTCCTTAGAAATTAGCATGTATTTATGGATTGTGTTTTCGAACAAGGCGCGACCCAGGCCAATAGGGAAATCCTTATGCTAATAAGTATGACGTCATATTTTCCTGGGGAATCCTAGATTTCAAAGCCTCAGTCTGTTATTGTGTCAAATGTAAACGCTCTTTTGCAGACAGAAAATTGACAGATTAGCTTTTAACTTTCAGCTTTGATGTTTAAATATTCTGTATTTCTACCGGATTTCTTGCTGGATATCATACTGTTATAACTTGATTTGGACCATTGCCTGATTGATCATTCTGAAATTTTGATTGTGATTCATGATTGATTGGCAAGAAAAATAATTCCTATTGTTTTCCAGCGAAGTCAAAATGTTACAGCATCAGTTATAATGTCGAGTTTGCATCATGTTAAATTCTGCTAGTGATTAGAAGTCCATGCACAAGCATACACATAAGAGACAAACACACCCAGGTTCCAGGCCGTGGATGGAAATATAAAACTATTTAAGGCACAAACTGGTATTAATAGACCGATATGTAGTGTCTGTCATGTATTGAAGGTAAACCAATCTGCATTATTAATGTTTCTTATATCAATACATGGATTGTGCAATGGAAAAGCAATGGCACAATCAAAAATGTACATATCAATCGTGAATATCTCTCGGTTCAAAGCTTATTTCCAACAGAATCGTGTCAAAATATGTGTCTGAGTAACAGTTATACATTATAAGATCGCAAACTCTTACCAATTATCAGCCGAATGGCTCATTTTCAACGAAATGTCCTTAAGACAACAGCCCTGGGTCGCGCCTGAGACCAAAAACTATTTTAAATAGCCCTCCCCTAATTATATTGGATAATCACATTTATGCGTGCGCGCGCAGCTCATCCACTGAACGAAACGCCACTTCCCGCTGAAATCACCGGGTATTGATCTTTCCCTTGTTACAACTACGTCTTAAAACCAGTTTCCATCACAATAGCTTGCATTTGAAGCCTATACCGGATGCCCAAAAATGAGACACTTTTGACAAGTATTTTCTTATCAATTAATATACCGAATTCACAGAAAATGTGTAGAAAGTAGCCCAAGAGTATCATAAGCAAGTTGTAAAAATAAAAAAGATCAAATATATGTCCAATATTGGAGCTCTGCGACGAGAGACGTTCATAGTGTTTGCGCCAGCTATCAGGTGATAGTATCTTTCAATTAGTCAAAATAAATTATCTTTGTGTGTCATGTCTAATTCATTTCTTTCGTGTTTCATAAATAAGAAATTATTTGTCAAATTGCTTCAGATTTTCTGGTACAAAGACTATTAGGCCATCAGGTTCGCCTCAAAATTTAGGTTATCGGTACCAAGTTAGAGGAATAATGCTCATTGTGATTTTTGGCAAGGTAAACACCTCCAGAGAAAGAAAATATGTGATAGCATTGCAGCAGTGGCAGCTTAATGCGTGTAATCACACATTTTTCAAAATGGCCGCTATTGCGCTTTTTACCAAATAAAAGAATCATATCTTAGTATATTGAGAGGCAAAAACAGTGCTTTTGGGGTCTATTTCTGGGTTTTAGGGGTCAAGGAATTCATTTATGTCGAAATATAAGTCATCAAAAATTGCTTGATATGGAAATCCAAGATGGCCGCCAAAATGGGTCTCAAAACAAATATGTTACTATTCATATAAGCTAAAAAAAGCTCAAAGAACGGTTAAAAAAGTGACTTTGGAGACCATGAATAGGTTTTAGAAGCTGAGGATTTTATTTGCGTCTAAATTTAAGGAGTAATAGAACAAATTTACAAGGAAATCCAAGATGGCCACCAAAATGGGTGCCAAATTGAATATATAACTATTTATATAAACTCAAAAAACAGTTGAAAAGTGCTTTTGCAGACCATGTTAGGGTTTTAGAGGTTAAGGATTCTATCTATGTATAAATTTAAGTGATTAAAAAATACCTTTATATAGAAATTTAAAATGGCTGCCAAAATGGCCGAATTAAGATATGGCTGCTAAAATGAATTTATATGCACATAGAAGTTAAGAAAGTAATGTTATTGATATCTGAAACTATGTTTCAGGGAAAAATGGTTTCAATTTAGCTTTTACCACAGTCATTTTAACCTTTCCTCATATTAAAATCAAAAATGGTCACCAAAATGGCTACCAAAATGAATATTTACATGTACATATATCTACAAGCATTAATGGAGGATGTTGGCCTGTGATTATGGTATCTTTGACTAGTTAGGGATAGAGGATTTCAGTAATCATTGAATTTTTTTCTCTTTACTTTAATTTTTAAATAGTTGTCTTGATGAAATTCAAAGATGGCTGCAAAAATCGCTGCCAAATTTGCTGTTGGTTAAAGTTTATTTCCCTTTTTTTAGCATATTTCTCTCTTTATCTGTGATAACCTCTATATTTTTCAGTGTTCTTTGTTACTTTCTTTTTTGTCAATGTTTTTTTCTTTCTTTTGCTTTCCTTGCTTCCTTTCAATTTTCTTGTTTTATTTGTGTTTTCTCATTCGTGTTGTCTTTGTGTTTTCCTTTTTGTTGTTTTTCTTTATCTTGGAATTGTTTTTCATTTTTGTTTTCTTCTTTTTTGATGCTTTCTTGCTTTCTTCTTTGTTATTTTATCCCCTTTCTTTTTTCTTTATTCTTCTTATTCATTTGCCTTTTTACAATTCTTTTTCATTTAGCTTTTCTTTATGTATGGTTTATTTTTGTTTCATATTTTTCTTTTGTTTTTGCCAAATGTGTTAAAGAAGCTACATTTCATTGACATAAACACATTCATGTTCCGCAGCACTTTATCATGTCACCAGCAGTACTAGCCGTTTTTCTCATGTCTTTGGGTTCAAATGAGTTGGCATTCAGTCAATTAGAGCTCCCGGGATACACCAAAGTGTATCTTGGTACATCTGATTCCTAGAGTGCTAATTTACTTATTAACCATTTCTAGTCAGGCTATCTGTTTGGGTGTGTGTTTGTTCGAGATTATTGGAACCAAAGTTGCAAATCTACTCCCAGGTGATCTTTGCAAGTCACCCCTTCTTACTCTGTTGGAAAAGTCAAAGGAGAATTACACCAAACTGAAAGCAAGACTTTGAACCAGCTCCCTACATTGCTTGAGTCAATAGCTTTCATCCGTTTTTCTAGTTCTCACAGATGCTGTTGATATCTTTAAGGAACTCGAATCAAAATATTTCCTTACATATTCAATTCTCTCATCATGGATAGTATGAATAATTGCACATTAGCTTTCTTTGTATACCACTCAAATGAAAAGATTCCTTGGATTGCACTAGATGCATGCCCAATTGGCAATCATCTCGAAGCAGGGCATGACTAGGTCATAACAGTAATGATGTTCATAAAGGCTTGGCAAGAAGGATGTCTTGTTTCATCACGAGACCTAGGCCTCTATACTAGGACTCTTCTGCTTTCACAATCCAGTCCATTGCTGTGATAAAGAATTGAGATGGTACATCCCATCAAGGCCATCTTGGATATCCAAATAAATATATTCCAGAGTTACTTATTCATTTTGGCAGCCATTTTGGTGGTCATCCTGAATATCCAAATAAAAGAATTATTTGGTGACTGTTTTAGACATAACTGAAGCTGAAACCTATACATGGTCCCCAAAAATCACTTTGTAACTGTTCTTTGAGCATATATTAATAGTAACATATTCATTTTGGCAGCCATCTTAGATTTTCACATCAAGTTATTCTTTGATGAGTTAGACAATAACATCAAACCCTTTCAGACCCCAAACCCTTTCACAGTCCACAAAATTACTGTTTATCTGTTCTTTGAGCTTATATCAATACACTGATACATGTAGTTACATATTCATTTTGGGGTTTTCTCTAGGGGTCTACACCTTCCCAAAAAATCATCATGGCCATTATTCCCCTGATTTGGTACCGACCAACCCCCCAGGCTGATCGCCTATATGACGTCATCAGTGTGTTGATCCGGAATGGGATCCTTTGACATGCTATCTTGAATCTCTTAGTACTCATATCTTATTTACTTGATCATTTTTTATATTTTTGTTCCTTGCTAACGATACTCCCGGGCTACTTTTGTACAACTTTTTTGTGAGTTTGGTTCATCAATTGCTGAGAAAAAGTGTCTCATTTTTGGGACACCCGATATAGGCTTCAGGTGCAAGCTATAATATGACATCCTCCCATCTTCTTTCTTTTTACCCCCTGCTAATAGGCAGTTGGCATTTCCCCGATTAAGAACTCGCATACGTCATCGGCGCATAATTAGATCACGTGATTCAGTTTAATCGGGCGCTTCCAACTTGGTTATATAGCAGGGGGAAAGAAGGAGGTATAGATTCTGGACACCTGCTTAGGAGGATGCAATAGGATGATGGAGACTGTTTTAAGACGTAGTTGCACCCCTTGACATATCAGTGTAAAGTCATGAACTAATTCGGTCGCCAACACAGACACAATAGGACTCATAGCAGGGTCTAAGACATCTTCTGAAAACGTTTTTTTACTTACCGACACACGCTGGTTCGTCGCCATCCACCAGTTCATAGCCAACTTCGCAGTCACATTCAAAGCTTCCGTACCTATTCAAGCAATATGCATTCGCCATACAACTTGTTGGATCTTCCAAACATTCATTGATATCTAAAACATAATGTTACATGCATGAATGAAGACGTGAGTGGCTCCAATTATTGTTTGGTATTACAGGGTGACGCAAAAATACCACCTACTAATATTTTCAATAATGAAGGAATCTAAATGATTTTTTATCATTCTGTAGATAGAGTGTTCAGTGGATAAAAATCGGTGTGTTTGCACAGTATCGACAACTTAGAAATTAGGAGATATCTTATTTTCCGCAGAAGCATGCTCTGACGCAAAAATCACTCAAAAATGTAAACTAGAAAATGTGTCTCATAAAAATTTACCCAATAAGCGAGTTAGGTCATCAAAGTTGACAAAATTATTGAAAAGATTGGTAAATATGACATATTGATGACAATATATGTGAACCAGAACCAGAAATGACTCGGATAATGGCGAAGACAGAAATTGTATTTTTGAACATTTTCAAACGATTTCACCGAGGGCATCCCTGGACGGTAAACTTGATGTCTCTAAATCTCTAAGTTGTTGATGCTGTACAAGTAAAACGATCGTTCCACTGAATACCACAAAAGGCCGATATACAGGGTGTCCCGAAAGTATGCCCCCCCCCCAGGCAGACATACAACAATGTCCCCATAGTATGTGTCATATATCATTCTAAAGCTTGTCCAAAGTTACATTGATTTGCCAAGTATCATGGTTCAACTCACAAATGGGAAAAAGTTACATACATTTCAAAATGTACTGTTTTACCAAAATTAAAGTTTAGTTTTACACAAAATTAATAGTCGCCATGTCTCCCTTGGCCATGTTAACAGCAGCAATTCTTTCCAGATATGACCTTAAATACACTGCAAATAGGGGTATGGCATTTAATAATCCTAATAAAACCTTTTTAAGGCATTTTAGAAGAGTTTCCTTGGAGTATCTGCCCTTACCGACCTCTTTTTACAACTCAATATCCATCCTCTCTTTAATGATATCACCCATATTTTTGGTCACATTCAGTTTAGCGGTGTTTCCAGGATACTGATTTTAACTTTAATTTTGGCCAAACACTAAGTTTTGAAATGCCTGTAACTTTTTCCCATTTGAAAATTGAACGATGATACTTGGCAAATCAATGTAACTTTGGATGAGCTTTAAAATGATATATGACACATACTATGGGGACATTAGTGTATGTCTGCCTAGGGGGGCCCCCATACTTTCGGGACACCCTGTAGTAAAGATTTAATTAAGGAGATTGACTTTAATGAGACTGTAAATCTATGAGACCAGTGATAAACAGACCATCTTTCTCATAAAAACAAACATGCTTTCTATAACCACAGAGGAAAAAGGTCCACGGCTATAACATGTTTGGAATAACGGTTTACTGTGTCCATACCTTCCTCACAATTCGTTCCTCTAAATCCGGATTTACAGTCACATAGGTAGCTGTTAACTCCGTCGAAACAAGTTCCGTCGTTAAGACAGGGTGTTGGATCACATTCATCTATAAGTAAATTATATGATGAAATAATTAGTCGTATGTGAATTAGTGCATTTGGACTCTGGTGGCTCCGTTTTACGTCAGAGGTCCCCTGAAGTAATAAAGACGTTTAAGATTAATCGAAGAAACAAATATGTTTAAAGACTCGGGCAGGTCATTGTATTTAATACCCCTATATTCTCATCCATATTTTAATCTAAGGTCCTGTTCTGCATTCCTTAAAGATTTCCTTTATCTATCAAAGGGGGATTATTTTTTGGAATTTCATTATTTCAAAAATCTGACTTTAGAATTGAAATCGATGTGCATGTAGTTTGAAACTGAAAATTAATTGAAATGCTAGTTAATTATGTATGTTTGACTATTCACCAAAATTGTTCATCCTCATTAACATTATATCATTAGTAAAATGTAATTGTTGTATAAAATATATGGACTATACTATTACTTACTTTTTCGGAGCAATTCAACTGGAACAGCAATAGTCACCGCTACTATAAAAATGCAAACCACACTCAATAATTGACGAATTTTGGAACAGTTGATTACGTAGGAAATGTCCTTGTTTTCAATTATGCAGCCGTTATCCCCTCCGTCCTCGTTAAATACATCGTTGGATATTTCTTCACTGGGCACCTCATCGTTCGACATTTTTCTTGTTTATATCCTCAGGGGATTAGTCACAGACTGCATCTAGGACAGGCAAATATAAATACACGGCAAAATCCACGTTCAATCTAAATTATTGTCCTTGAGGTCAAAACCACTTCTACGTGACAATAAAACGCTTCAAAACCAAATCGCATGTCATGATATCCCCGGGATTATGCTTTAGTGCATTTAGTTCAGTGTAACACTGGATCAATATCCATGCATTTCGAAATAGAGATGTCTGAAGTCAAAATTGTAAGTCCTGTCAATAATCGTTTGTAGTAGGTTAAAGATCCATACCAAATGTCGTTCTCTGAACGCCTTTCAAACCTATAACGATTGTCGAGAATGATTCGTAAAAGTGATGCATATCATCTACATATATAACCAAATCATAAACATTCCATGAGATGTGATTATAGTTGTGTTATTATACTAAAACATAGTGATGGTGACGTCAACATTATAGGGAATATCAGGCGTCTCTGTGTCGCTCCATGGCTTTTTGTTGATTATTTTCAATTATATTATTCACATTTCTCCTGTTTTAATAATAATTCGTTTGATTTTACTTAGGAAAGAGTTATATTAATATACTCAAATGTATTAGGCCTAATGCTCGTGTAAGCGAAATTGGAAAAGTCAACGTCGCCTGTATTTGAGACCTTACATTTTGTATGTAGGTGTTTGTTTTTAGTAAATGATAATGATAGCTATTGATACTTAAATGAGATGTCACTTAATGTCAGCCGTCACTTCGACGCTGCATCATGAGAATTGTAATAATTTAAAATTCGATTCATAGTACAACATCTTCATTATTAGTGACATGGATTTGGGTTCGGATTGTGTGTGTGTGTTGTTCAATGAAGATGTGAAGAAAGGCGTCTTATTTAAAAGTACAAAACAACCAGAGCTTGACCATTAATTGATGTATTTCGTACCTACATGTAAAATGGTATTTTCGTTCTACCAAACGTGATCACGATTGTTTGATACATACTGTGTTGAGGTTTACCTCTCATAACATATTGTGTTTTGGTTATTAGATGATATTGTTTGGACAATGCATGATCTAACCAGTGTCCATGCAACACTGTTCGTTTGTGCACACCACCCTCATTTTGAGTGTTGTCTCAGTTCTCGAAATCGTTGTTCCCTCTTCAAAAGAGGAGACGTGAAAATCTTTCCTTTACTTTCTGAAAATCAAACAGAGATAGAAATTAAGAAAAGATATTCGGAACTTAAGAAGTAGTCTAATACATACATCTATATTACAATTATATTTACTAAGTATAGATAAAACCCCTTTAACCTTTTTATATACATTAATGACAATTTAACCACAAACGTGTGGATATCCGTCATTTGTATTCCGTTTGAAAATTAAAAGAGATATTTAGTTTAGTTTGCGATTTGTATTACAAAGATCACGACAGATATCATCTACCTAATTATAGATACTAGATATTAACTACATACTTATTATTCTAATGGACAACGATCTCCAGCGCTATCAAAACTACATGGTTGTCATGGTGCATGGTCAATACAAAGCAATTATAACTACATGGTTGTCATGGTGCATGGTCAATACAAAGCAATTATAACTACATGGTTGTCATGGTGCATGGTCAATACAAAGCAATTAGTTATTCAATGCTTTTCCTTTTATTTCAATATGTCAAATGATAAGAAAAAAAAATATCGTAAACCTGAGTCGTGTTCAGAAGTTAAATATTATAATAATTTCATGATTACAGTATACCGCTGGATTTCGGATAAAATAAAGTTGATGAAAGTATTTACAGCAAATATTATTATTAACATCAGAGGTCTTTATTCAGTGCAATTATATCACGATCATGACACGTGTAGAAACTAGTACCTGGTACATAGAAATGTTAAATTGAATGAGGAAATATATTATTAAATACCTGACGTGCATTACATTTTAATTAACTGTTACTGTTTCAAATAATAACTATCTACGGATTTCTATGATGCGACTTTGTGGTGCCATTCTGGTTGTCGCATTTTTAAAACGATTTATTCTTTCTCGTTAAAATAGAATAGGTATGTTGTGTCATATCTTCCTGAAACAAATTGTCAATTCTGTAATTTGTATCAAACAGAAAATATCGAAAAGATTTTTTAATAAAGAAACATGTTGGAATAATTTCTCTGCCTTTATATCGGATTTTTTTATTAGATAAACATATAGGCCTAAAAAATATACTATCTTCCGTAAACAGGTAACTATTAAAGGCACTAATATTATACATGTCACTCAGATGTGTCATATCTTCCGAAATCGAATAGTTTAAGATGTACATGTGCACTGTACAGTGTGTTTTAAAAGACAACAACAAAAACATTGCAAAATCACAAAATCAGTGATACCTTCATTGATTACATTTAGTTAACCATGACGCCACACGTCTCTTCTTTTCAATTGTACGCATGTATGCACAATTGTCCAAAATCTGCTCTGAATTAAGTTTTAGGCATGGTACTCTACGACAGAGAATCACAGGTTGCTGTTCTCTGCCAGAACCCACAGATGATTCAAAAAGCTTTGCGTGTCGTGTGTCATGAAGAGATTAGCCAATATTTACTTGCAGAGAAATTATGGACATGGAATGTAGTTTGCATGAGTAATCATTCACAAGATAACAGAAAATGATAGCAACTGACTTTACTGTTTTATTAATGCCACTTCTTTTTTTCAAATGTGTAATGTGCTGTTAAAGTGTCTTTCTAAGACTTAGAAGGAGAAATATGAGATTTCGAGCCATATGTCTCAAGAAAATGCTCTTACCTATCTAGTAGGATGAGTTCAGGTGCCAAAAACAGCTGATCAAAGGATATATATCATTTTCTAATTGAAAATTTTTGTTGAGCCCTGCATTTTTAACACTGTTTTGACAGGAAGTCATACCCAAAATGAAAACTGAATAAAACAACATTTATCCTAAATGTAGATCAAAAAACTTACTCAGACATACAAAATGTTATTATAAGTAGTAATGCTGATCATTTCTAAGAAAATTAAGCATATAAATAAGACTTTTTTCGTCCATGATTATATAGATAAAGAATTACTTCAATCAGGAAGCTTTGATTATTTGGTGTAGTGGTTAGAGCTTTGGACTCAATAGACTTTTATTCCAAAAGATCTGGGTTCGAATCCCACAGGTGGAATATATCTTTATTTTATTTTTTTTTTTTATTTTGATCCACAATATTTCTAAAATAAATTTTATATATGGCACTCAAACCATATTTAGTATTTCCAAGTGTTTTAATTTTTAGTTGAAATCATGGAAAGTTACTTTAACTAAGTATCATGGATGCCGATAAACACATTAAGTGAAATAATTTTTCTTATTATAACTAAGTATGAAATGTATACCATGTAAGTCTTGTGACTAAAAGTTAATCTTCGGTCCAATGATTTACCTGATTGCATAATAAGGATCGATTGAATTAGGATGTTTCAAACTTGGCACAACGACATTTTTAATGTTCGAATAAACAATGATTTTTCAGTGGTCCATGATCGTATATGAACAAATGACATATCATTTGAAAGAGGAGACATGTGGCTTTATTGTAAACTAAATTAAACTGATCTACTCATTACTGAATTTATGCTTTTACAATGTTATTGTTCGCGTTTCTTGAAACGCATTGTATAACTCATTCGAATGTGTCGTATCTTCCTTGATCAATAAATGTATTCACTATTATAACTCACTCGAATGTGTCATATATTTTTAAATTTAGTAACTGTTAAATGTGTTCACTATATAGGTCACTCAAAATGTGATGACGAAATCCGTTTGACTAACTCGGGTATTATAAAGCATAAACCTGAGGGATTCTGGGTAAAGGTGTGCTATTTAGGATACAGATTCATACTAGAAAAGGTCCTCGCAGATGTAGCATGTAGACAACTTGGCTACACTTTTGGTATATCGGGGGGTGTGCTGAGAATTTTTGAAGGCCCTTATGGAAATTACGATATCGAATGTGATGGGACAGAACAGAAACTACAGGATTGCAAACGATTTCGTTACGATGATGATGACAAAAGATTTTGCTGGAACAGCCTTAATGTCATATGTGAACCCAAATTTAGACTTAGACAAGAACTGGTTACATCTGGTTTAAAAGCTGGATTTTTGGAAATCTATACCCCAAGAGGATGGTTACAAGCATTTTACGTATCACCATATGTGGGATGTAAATGGCTTGGCTTGGGGACAGCATTTGCCACAACAAAAGATAGCACTGGATGGGCACATACTTCTGCTTACGTATATTGTGACTTCATTGAGGAGCTCTCAGAATGTATAAGTATTAGTATAGGAGACAAAAGATGCCCTGCCAATCCACGTTGGACATCGTGTTCAGACGAGCCATTGAAAAGTATGTAAACATTTATACATGAATACATCAAGGTAAAGCCAGAGTTTCCTTACACCGGCCAAGTTGAAGTGCATATCCCAAATAAGCCAATAGGATCTATTTGTGCCACAGGCTGGGGCATAAAAGAAACACAAGTGGTATGCAGACAGGCCGGAGCATTCAAGTCCTTCGGAATATATTTATATTTTGTTTTCCTTTGAATATTCATCAAAAATAATCTTTATAAGAATTTAAAAAAGATTATTTTTGATAAATATTCAAAGGAAAACAAAAAATATATATATTGCTATATTTTGACTTTCGATTTCAATTTACACACTGTATTCTCTCTTGCTCAGATGAACCCATCTATGTAGGCGTCGACACAAATATATAACAGGAGGCAGCATTGACCCGATATTGATGAGTGATGTAAAATGTAGTGGTAAAACATTGCCGAGTGTACCTTTAAGTTTGGTGATGAAGCGTCTTGCATATCTCGTCGCATGAGAATAACTTTGTACTAACTGCCATTTTCAAAAAAATTGAGATAGACATGGAATTTTACTATTTGAAACACAGGCTTTCATCTCAGATACATGCCCCATCTCAATTCCCTCTCATTAAGCTAGAATTCAGTGTGAAATTGTACCATCTCCAGACAAACAGCTTATTTCTAATTTCAAATTGTCATATCTGATATCAACTGTTTCAACCAATCAACTCTCTAAGAATTGGTCATGTGACTTGCAAAACTTGGAGTTATAACAATCTTATATTAAAACGAAGTATGCCAATATGCATGTTATTGTATCTAGAATGAAATAATGTTTTGTAACACAATACCATGCCAGTTTGCATGCCTGGCCTTTCATGTTTTTGTTTTAGAACTATTACAAGTAGATCAAAAAAATAAAATGATACAGTATGTGTAATCCCATGCATATTCAAATTATATGCCCACAATTACTCTTTGTATTATGGATGCTCATTGGATTATTCATGGCCACATGATATGAAAAGCAGTCAAAAGTACATTTTATCTTCCCTGCTACCAGGTCTTATAGGGGTTTGAATGGCCAAATGCAATAGAAATGCATATACGAAGCTGTCATCATTAAATGTTGAAAATGAAAGACTACTTATTTGTTTCTTCAAATAGAGTACATAATAATAGGTTATATACTAGATATAGTAATCAAAACAAATAGTAACTGTCATATTTTGCACTACATCGCTCAAAGGCAATCACTGTCTGTATACTATTGAAATCTCTTTCAAAATGATGTTTTATAGTTTGTGGAAAAAAGCTAAATCTATTTAAACTAGCTTTAACTTTTACTGACCATACACTATATCAATAAGGAGTTATCTTTATGTTAGTATAGTCCCTTAAAACACTTATTTTATTTTCTCTTTATCTATGATTTACTTTGCGCTTTTCACTGAACATCTGGGATCTTTTTAGTTATTTTATTACTAGTATGTTTTTCAGATTTGTCCTTTCTTTTGCATATTTGGGATCATTGTTTTTAGATCATCTACATTTTATTTTGGAAAAGTAACAAATTGGTAAATTTCTTTACAAAGAGCCACTCTAAGTCTCCACTTCTACAATTGCTTCAATTCCCAATTGTACTCCACAGAGTAGCAAACAACAGAAAATGAATGGATAATGATAGCTGCATTCCAAAAAACAAAATGTGATTACCTAAATCGAGGTTTCATCACTTCATTAATCTAAAATGAATTAGAAATTATTTTTTTATTTTCAAATTTCTTCCATGTGTATGTAATAAAAATTGGTTATGTCTTAGGCCCTAAGGATCTGAAACCTGCTGGTCAAAATGGAATTACGGACCAGTTGCAATGTTATTCTCCTATACCCAGTGAAAAAATCAACTGGTCTGTATCAAAAATAACCTGATAATGACCAGCGGACCGGCCCTTAGGGGCTACATTGTAATGTGGTGGGAGGTTTAGGCTACAGGGTTTATACCGAGGGAAATATGTGGGGGACCGTATTGGCATCATTGGTTTCAATGCATTGTACTTCTGCCTTAGTTTCAAAGGCAATAAATTCTTTTTGAAGGGTGTCCTGAGATTCCAAAATTAAGAAATAATTGTAATTATTTGAGAAATTGATTTTAAAGTTTTATAAATTGAATTTTCTTTATTTTATTAAATAATATTCTTTGGTTTTTGAAGATTTTTTTACAAAGCAAAACATTATTTTTCATTCTAGATACAATAACATGCATATTGGCATACTTTGTTTTAATATAAGATTGTTATAACTCCAAGTTTTGCAAGTCACATGACCAATTCTTAGAGAGTTGATTGGTTGAAACAGTTGATATCAGATATGACAATTTGAAATTAGAAATAAGCTGTTATTCCGGTGGGAACTTGTATCAACTCCATTTCCATAGTTTTAAAAAAGGATCTTGTAAATTGTTTCAAGGTATGATATTTCATATAAGATATCTCTAGGGTGAAACCAGGTGACATACAAAAATCAAGTTTCACATAGCAATACTAAGTAAGATACAGACCTCTAAACTTTCAAACCTTGATTTCTCAGTTCCGTAAAAATGTGAGATAGTACAAAGTTATTCTCATGCGACGAATTCTAACAAAAGGGCCCGCGTTTTTTGTCATCAGATACAGATATGGAAGCCATTAAAGCGTGGGCTTATTCAGCTGAATATCGGGCATCGGGGACAAGACAAATGGCGGTGGTTATGTGATGATGATAAGAATAAAATTAAAACACTAGCGATGTATTTTGCTTCTCAGCAACTGGTAAAAGAAATTCAAAGCAAAGCAATTACCTCCTGGATATGATGTTTCCATTCGTAGGGTGCGTGGATATTTACTTTCTCGTAGGAAGTACATACCTCGTCTTTCATTTTATTGGCCTGTTGTCAAATTAAAATGTCTGGGTCATGAATTTTCTATAGGGCAGTGCGAATTGGAAGAAAGTTACAACCTGTACGCAACTGACTGTCTTTGAATGTCGTGGACGTCGTAAATATTGACTTTATTTGCATCATGTGACGCACGGGTACAAATCAGACCCAATGATAAATTGAGAGCGTTTGAGGATCCACGCCAGCAATCTCACAGTATCATTGGGTCTGGTGAGCGACCATAGGACACGATGAGATGATATTTAAATGTAAATGTTGCCAACATCAAATAAAACACTTATTACAAATTAAAACCATTAAACACCTTAAGTTCATGATTTTGTCACAATATTCGATATTGTCTGTACCCTCTGTAAAGAAAACACTCGGTAGCGTAAAGACCATATATCACGCGATTCCCCTCTTCTATGCTGAATTTAGTGCTTACATTTACATGTAAATCTGCTGAATTTATTGAATGTACAAATTACGTCTAGTTCTTTTAAAGTAACTTCTGAAATCGCGTATTTTCAGCGACATTGAGTAAAGGTATCAATGGCTATATGAATAGCTAATGCTATTATTTGCGAAAAACAAAAACTTATGCCCGGGTCACATTTGCTCCGATTCATCGGCCGGCGCCCGGCCGATTGAGTATTCTGTTCAAAATTGTATCACGTTTTGAATAAAATACTCAATCGGCCGGGCGCCGGCTGATGAATCGGAGCAGATGTGACTCAAAATACTGAGGTTTTCACCAAGATTATGAGGTAATTAATATATTTCCTATCACGACTATTCATTTGTCATTGATATAGCTGTATGGACTTTACGTGCAAGTTAAGGTTATTGCGTACTTCATATATTGAACAACGCAATTATTATAGAAATAATCATTTATTGCAAAAAGATATATAGAGATTATCCTATATGAGGTTCAGGATATTGGGATTATCCCGAGGCCAATATAATATATCTGCCCGAGGGCCGTAGGTCCCGAGGGTAGATATATTATATTGGCCAAGGGATAATCCCAATATCCTGAACCGACTATAGGATGATCTGTTTATCCCATACCAATCTCATCGTTCAATTGGCCAAAGCTCAGAAACTTTGCAACCAACCGTGGAATTATTTTAAAATATTCATGTCCAGTTTTGTATTCTTGTCCGTAGCCGGATTTTCCTGTTCAAATCGTTGATTATTAACGGGGCATACTGCTCCTTCCCTTCTTTAAAGCATCAAACAGATCGCGATTGTCGGCGTTTTTCTCCATTGTCGTTTTAGCGAGATCAATAGTGCAAGAAAACAGGCAAATAGTTCGTCCATGGAACGAAGCATGAAACTTTCCACATATCATCAGAATACCTTTCCCTTTGATTTAAGAGCCAGAGCCATTTTTGTGGTCCACTAGAATGATCAAAAAATAATAAGTACCCCCTCCCACCAAATCCCGTGGGGGTGGGGAGATATAGGAATATTTTTTTCATAAAAAAATTTCTTTGAATATGGTCATACCACAGTTTTAGTGTGCTATTTTCATGGTAAAGAAATTTTGCAAACATAACAAGATGATTTATCATCAATTTTCATCATTGTTAAAGATTAATCATGGGCGACGCCCACTTCATATCTTGAACATTTAGGTTATTAAATCTCTATCATGGGTTGAATAAATGAATGTAATTCAGCTTTCTGAATAAGACCAGATACTCTTTTGATGTTAGGTGCTATAATTAATCTTAGAATTTGACTTCTTAAAGGCTCATAACATATCACACCCCTGTTTAGAAGAAAGAAGAAAGCGAGCAACAAATGTCCCAGATCTACAACATGTATCCACTATTCTATGTACATGTATGTCGAGTCTCTATATTCTCCTGAAGAAAACCTATGCTACAGATACAACTGTCCAGAATCTAGATGATGACATGCTTAAACAGTTTGATGAATGGTGTGCTGACCAAGTGCCTAAACAGTTTTATGAATGGTGTGCTGACCAACAGAATGTACCAGTCTTCAGGCTTTGGTTTCTGATTATTTAAATTGAAATACTGTGCCTAGACTATGTGAGGGCTATAGGACAGGAGGAGAATTTTCCTCTTTATTTCCAGATGGTTTCTCTTTGATTTTCATAGTTGTTAAAGACTAGTCATGGGCGACACCCACTTTTCATATGCTGAACATTTAGGCTATTAAACCTCTTTTATGGGTTTGAACCAGAACCAGAAGGGCCGCCACACAGTCACAGCCTGCAGTCTCTGAATTCTCAAGAGAGCCTATACTACATATACAGCTGTCTAGAATCTAGATGATGAAGTGATAAAGAGTTTGATGAATGGTGTGCTGACCAACAGAATGTACCAGTCTTTAAGTTTTGGTTTCCGATTATTTGAATCGAAATAATGTGCCTTAACTAAGTGTGTGCTATCAGAGAGGGCAATTTCCCTATTTCAGTTTAACATCAGGTCAACATCATCATTTCTAAATGAAGGTAACACTATTTAAGTTAATCGATCCAAACTTGTAGAGAATAATCATGAATCAACATTCTGCTTGTGAACCTGGGTCATCTTTGGGAAATGGAGCAAGGTGGCCAGGATCAGTACAAATTGTACACTAAAGAAAAACTGGATGACAAATCTAAACAAATAACAGACACTATCTATATAAAAAGAAACAATTTTCTAATATTTAAGGAACAGAAAACAAAAGTGAATGTTACCAAGGAAACAGCATTGAAAAAATGATTGTGCTCTCTTTTCAAGACTGTTCATTGCATGTCAGAATAGAGACAGTCATCTTGAGGAGTTCTTCAAACGTGAAAACCAATCCTTCCCACCCTCTTTATCTCAAAATGGAACAATTAAAACAACTAATTAAGTGCCGAAAGGTAGATGAAATGTTACCATCAAATTGGAATTTATTAGAGATGATGTAAACAATGTATTGTAAGATGTATTATCATATCCCCCGATGCCCATTCAAGACATTTCCCCATCAACACATGAATAAGCACATCCACCGTGCAGTAAAGTCTGGGTAAAACACATTGATGATTAGAACAGTAGACTGATATTGTCTGTCTCACAGTCAGTATATCATCAGAACTCAAAGTTCAAAAATGGATAGCTTTGGGAAAAGTAAAAAATTAGAGATATCTCACATGAAATGGCAGCTGCACTTTGACATGGTAGGACTATGTGTCTCCCCTTATTTCATGCCCCCACAGGTTCAGACACTATATCCGGATTCCATGGTAAATTAAAAACAACAGCGTAGAAACATTGGATTACTTATCCGAGTTGACAAATGCACTTAAAACTTTGGCTGAAGATCCCAATAAGTAAGCCAAAGTTATGCCAATCACTGAACGTTTTGTTGTGATTTTATACAACAGAGACAACAATGAAACAACTGTAAATGCTGCAAGACAAGAAATGTTCACAAAGAAAACAGCTCAAATTGAGAACATCCCACCATAGGTTGCATAAGTTCGGTCCAGACAATTATACCTATGTCAGTCCTCGCTTCACTCTCAAAATTGAGTTGGGAATCCATTACCACAAAGGCTGGAAAAATGATTTATGTGCCAGTATGGAAAACATGCTAGTAAAATGTAGCTGCAAACAATAGTGCTCAACAAAAAGATGCAAGTGCTTTAAAGCCAATATTATGCATGTATTGCCCTGTATATGTGTGACAGGGATTGTAATGGACATGGCACCTAAGTGAGTGATAATGATAATAGAGTGTTGAAGTGCTTAAATGCACAAAATAGGATATTTGAACTGCAGTTAAGATACTTAATGAGGTAACTTGTATCAATTAGTCAAAGTGCTCTCATTAAAAATTATGTATCATTAATTGTGAATTATATATTATTATATCTTTATATCTAAAAGGGGTGTGGCCTTTCACAAGCCTTTAACAGTGAAATTGACTTACTTACAGCATATATTATCTTAACATAAGTAATCTTGTCAGTTTTATTCAGCCATATTAGGTAATTTTCCTATTCATAATAGAAAACTCATTAACTTGTATATTTAACATGTTGATAAAGTGGGCGTCGCCCTTGGTCAGGCTTTAACAATGAATATCAATGAGAAATACTGATGCAATCTTGAAAATTGTTTTTTTAACACTGAAAATAACATACTAAAAATGAATATAGATCATATTCAAAAAATAGTTCTTCCCTCCCCCTCCCCCCAGGATTTGATGGGAGGGGGTATTTGCAATTTTTCGGTCATTCTAATGAACTACAAAAATGGCTCTGGCTCTTAAATCAAAGGGAATGGTATTCTGATGATATGTGGAAAGTTTCACGCTTCGTTCCATGAATGAACTATTTTTGCACTATTGATCTCGCTATTTACAGTATGCGAACGTTACAAAAAAGAGGCAATACGGGAACAGAGATTATGACGTAGCGGGCAGATATACTATATCTGCCCGCTCGGAGCGGGACATAAGCCTATATCTGCCCGCTGCTGAAAATATAAGTTTTTACAAACCGGCTTTATGTACCCGTAACACGTCCAAGTATGGGATAAAATTGTGTATCTCATACTTGGGTGAGTTTGGGGTAGATATTTCCTGGGAATATATATCATATTTGAGGAGCGGGCAGGATATATTGTATATGTCCCGCTCCAGGCCAAATGCGGCAGATATGATATATCCATCCCGCTCCCGGGAATTTTTCAATGTAATTGTTCTTTGTTCGTGCAGTGTAGTGATGAATTGTAGGACTTCTTCAGACGAAAAATTTAAAGTAAATCTCAAAAGTAAAATTCTATAAAAAAAACTTGGACAATGACACGAAAATGGCACTAATATGAGTTATGAAGAAGGAGCTACGAACCTAAAATTCGAAAACCAAATCGATGTTTAGGATTTTCTATTAAGTATGAGATACATCAGTTATATTGTACGGTCAGTTTTGGGTATAGGGTATATCCGAAACCTCCCAGTACATAACCCTTATGTATATGCTGGTGGAACCTCTCAGACAACCACTTCAACAATTAATCAATCACGTTTATACACCATCAAGTATACACCATCAAGTATGAAGTAATACGTTTCAGCTTCTTATTTTATTTTACTTTTCGGTGACAATTAATTGCAAACAAATGACAGTTTTAATAACATTGTCGATCTTTACATTTGGATAATACTGAATGGGGCAAAATAAGTCTATAAGCGAAAATAGAACTGCACCTGCCTTCATGTTACTAGATATTTCTGATATTTGAACATGAGTCATAAATATGAAAAACAATAATTTGAGGTTTGAAAATATACAATAAAATCTGAAAATATGGACTGGTATGTTAGTATTTTAGTCAAATCGTCGAACAAGAAGAAGCAAAGAAGCATAGCTGGTGCTCTAAACTTGACCTGACTTTCCCCGGGGAGTGCATGGGCGGCAAATATTGTGAAAATACTTAACATCAAAAATGTGCACCTCCTTTACAAGGTAAGGTCTTCTATCCACGGATGTGTCTTTGGTTGTTGGGTTCTTTTATATCTTTAGTTATCCATTTAATTTCATTAATAGTATTATTATATCAAAGCATACCCATCGGGCCTCCTCATAAGTTGTTTATGTTTGCGGTCTTCATTTATGTTGTCATATCACGTTCTTGTGTAAAACTCATGTAAAACTATCATGTTTTAATGTTATATTGAAATATCAAATTGATTCGAGAAAGAATAAGTGTTATAATTATTATACATACATGGCTTGCATTGCACTTTTAACAAATTGCAACAAGAAAACAGACATAGCAACAAGAAAACAGACATAGCAACAAGAAAACAGACATAGCAACAAAACAGCAACGAATTGTCATGATGCGACTTTGTGGTACCATTCTGATAGTCACATTTTTAAGCAGTGAGTATACAACGATTAGTTTTTCTACCCCAGTGTTCCGTTATTTTTAACGTATAGAAATCAGAGATGGACAGACTGCGTTACAGCATATAACACCAGCGTCGTGTTTTGCAATGTTTGCGTTTCTCATAGCAAACTCTGATAGATAACAGAGATCTTACGGTATAACAATATGTATGACAAATATGTGTTATCGATGTAAGTATCGGAATGTACATTTGCAGACTTAACATTAAATTTAAGATGAATTATAGAAACATATGTGCGTACTTTTGTATGAAACTGTTTATTATACCATCAAACGAAGTTTGGAGTGATATATAGAACGCCTCCGTCCGTCCGTACGTCTGTCCGGGCGATAACTAAAATACCGCTGGGCCGATTTTGTTCATATTTTATACCCATATGCCTTATAGTGGTAGAAGTTCTGCTCGACAGTCGATTTTCAAAATGGCCGCTCATTTTAAAATGGCGGCTATTTTAGTGCTGATTTTACAGTAATTTAGGTATAAATGTAAAACCGTATTCACACATAGCTAGGAAAGGTATGTCCGATTCCAGCCAATCAGAACAGAATATTCACATAATGAACCGTGTGTGAAATATCAATAAAACATGCAAGGTCACCAGTTAAACAGTTGTCATGGTGATGAATGGACTTCTCACATTGGATTTGATGACTTCCCAACTTGACCCTTGCAAAAAGTCATTGAAAATGTGTTCTTTTAGTGATTTTGTTCATTTTTAATGATTTTGGAGAAAACATTTTGCAATGTGTGAGGCGAATTTAAGCCCGAGACTCAATGCATTGTGGCTGCTTCATTCCACTCAGGCGTTATTTCCTAAATTTTAGATTTAGAATCAACACCTTCTTGGTATGATTCAGCAAACAATGCACTGAGTCCAGGGCTTAGGCTTAAATACTTAAATATGCATACGTTTTAAAGGTAAAAAAGTTTAATAAGTCATTAATAAAGGTAATAGTGTAGATATTTAGGAATCACATGACAGCCATCTTGGAAAATGGCGGCCGTTACACGCTATTTTATGATTTTTGCTATAACTTCAAAAGCAATGGAGCGATTTTGTTCTTATTTAATATGTGCATGTGCTGACTTATAAGCATGGCACACTATCTTTTGACACTTTTTCATTTGGGGGCCATTTCTAAAATGGCCGACTTTTTTTACATGATATATTTCCAAAGTAAAATGTGATTATTGCATACACATGTTGCGGCTTTGCAATATAGCATTATAAGCCACCGTTGAATAATAATGAGATTAGAAAAAGGAAGTATATGAATTTGCAATAAGGAAAAGAATAATTGTGTACAAAATTATACTGTTGGAGGTGAAAGAAGTACCTCCATACTTGCACACCTATGGATAAAAGCTTGAGTGAGCTTTAAAATTTCAATATTAATTTCTTTTAGCAAACTTCTGTCTCCATACAAAAATAGTGATAATTTGTTTTGCTGGTTTTAAAATTTGGGGTAATTAAAATTTACATGAGTAAATGCGCATCCTCTAAATCCTGATGATATCGTGAGCTAAGGTTGCAGGAAAACATGAGCTGGACATTTGTTTAATTGCTACACCCACATTTGCATGTAGGGGATGGTACATTGGTAACACTGTGAGCGTAAAGATTGGAATGAAAGGTCATATCGCAACGCCCCCTATTTAGAGAAATTTCTTGGCTCCTCATCTAGGAGATCTTAGAAGAATTAATGATATTGGTAGTCAGTAATTCTTTTTTAAATTGGATTTTAAAGTATTTGAATTTGGTGATTCTTTAAGTTCGGGTGAGATTTCCAGTCACTGATGGATTTAAAGACACATGATCTATTTAAGAATGTTGAGGTTTTGACTGGAATTTGGTAGTCACGGCTTCTTCGTGTTATTGATGGTAGATTCCTACGGTATTGATTAAAGATACTCATAACATAGAATAGAAGCATATTGTTGTGAACTCGGTACATTAGGAAAAGTCTATGCATTTGTCTTCTATCAGATCGTTTTGGCCAATTTAAGCAGTTAAGGGCTTTTGTTGAAGATGTTCCATGTAGTACGCCTGAGCAAATGCAGGCTGCTTTTTAGTACATCTGATCAATGAGTTTAGTTTTGTAATATACAACTTTAAAGGATATCCCAAAAGACCAAAATTGGAAGTATGAAAGATTTGAAAATTAATTCCAGGTGTTTTTCCATTTAATTTTTTGCTTATCAATTTAAGTGGGTTTAAGAATTTATCAATCCTTTTGGTAAGCTCTGTGATGTGTTGGTCAAAAGTTAGGTGTTTATCTAGAATGAGGCCTAAATGTTTATGATGATCACCTCAAGATAGATCATCATTTCCAATTTTAAGGTCCAGAACTTTGAATTCACATTTCCTTGGGTTTGAAAAGAGTATGTCTTTACTTTTAGAGGCCTTGAAGTTCATTTTCTATGTCTGGGACCATTAGAAAATTGAGTTGAGATCAGTTTGTAAAATTGTATTACTTTCAATAAGATTTGATTTGGAATATAGTTGGTAAAGAGATGTATCATCTGTATAAATATAGCATTTGCTTGATTACGTTTCAGGAGATCATTTATATGTATCAGGAAAAGTAGAGGTCCAAGAATAGAGCCTTGCGGAACGCCGGCATTTATACAATCTTTGTCACTTAATTCAAACTCTTAACCATCATGGCAACCTTTTGCTTTTCTCTTAAAGAGATATGACGCAAAAAGTGTTAGAATGTTTGGGGCAAGGTCGAGTAATGATATACCGAGAAGAAAATTGGCAAAGAATCTGCAACTATGGATGGGGTATCAACGATGCTACGGTTGTGTGTAGGCAGTTAGGATACGATCCTGATGGAACTGAAACGCAGTTATATAAGTCAAGTATGCACCTGTGAATCATATCATGTTTTTTCTAAGAATGAATTGCTTCGTTTGTAACACAATTGTCGAATGTATGACATTGTCAGTATCTAATTTCCAGCTTTAAGCCTTGATTAAATGAAGTATTAAACATGTGAAGAAGTCAGCCAAACCGAATGGAACCGATGCAGCGACGCATTTCGGGTGAGAGTGAATAGCTACAAGTGATTGCGCATGCGTTACAAATAACGTGTAGACATTGTAAATAAAACTAGATTTGTGAAATTGAACAAGTTCAATTTAAGACTCCAGATTTATTTGACCTAGATAGATCAGTAAAGAGCTGAGTAAGTAACTGAGTAATTAGTTGAGTAAGTACCTTAGTAGTAGTTGAGTAAGTAGCTGAGTAAGTAACTGGGTAAAAAGCTGAGTTAGTAGCTGAGTAAGTAGCTAAGTAAGTAATAACTAATTAAGCAATTGAGTAAGTAGTCAAATAAGTAGCTGAGTAGGTAGGGAGGTAAAGTAGGGTATGTAGGACTTTTTGAAAGTTTATTTGATCAATCTGCATCGTGAATACTGGCAAGTGCGAATTTCAAACTTCAAAATGGCTTAGAATCTTAACCAGGGGTCGGATTGCAATTTTAATTTCAGATCCGGATTCCTTAGGAAATTATGCCCCTAATTCATAACTCATACGTTAAATTTGGAGAACTTTTTATTTTGACCTACATTTCGATCACCAGATCTCAAAAGTGCGTCTAAAAACTTCTTGACGGCAAAAAGTTAACATTATAAGCACACTCTTTGCTACATGTATACAAAATTTCGAAGAATATCATTGAAGTGTAGTGTCCGAATTGCAAAAATAAGAAAAAACTAAGAATTTGACCTAGATTTTGAACTAGGTATTTTGGTGTCCAAATTTTGAAGGAAAGTAGCTTTTGAGGTCCCCTTCTTTTATGGGCTTTCATTATGTTTAGCTGTACTCATTCTATATCTTGTATTTTTACACTTCAAAAAATTATTCGGTCCCATTGATTTAACATGGGGCACCAAATTTAGCGATTTTTGAGCTTTCAAAACATCATAACTTCTGAACAAGATGTCGAATCGAAATTTAATTTGCAGATTCGGATTCCTGACAAAATTCTACCCCTAATTCATAACTCATACGTTAAATTTAGAATTTTTTTATTTTGACCTACTTTTTGGACACGCCATAACTTCCGAACCGGAAGTCGGATCGCAATATGGTTTGCAGATTCCGATTCCTGACAAAATTCTACCCCTGATTCATAACTCATAAGTTAAATTTGAAGAATTTTTTATTTTGACCTACTTTTGGGACACCATATCTCAAAAGTGGGTCAAAATACTTCCTGACGGCAAAAGGCTAACACTATTAGCACACTCTTGGCTACATGTATACACGATTTCGAAAAATATAATTAAAGTGTAGTGTCAGAATCGCAAAAATAAGGAAAAACTTTGAATTTGACCTAGATTTTGACCTTGGCATTTTTGTGTCCAAATTTTTAAGCTAGATGGCTTTTGAGGTCCCCTTCTTTTAAAAGCTTCCATTATATTAAGCTGAACTCAGTCTATATTTCGTATTTTTCACTTCAAAAAAATCTTTTTTCCCATTGACTTAACATGGGCACCAAATTTAGCGATTTTTGAGCTTTCAAAACGATATAACTTCCGAACCGGAAGTCGGATCGAAATTTGGTTTTCAGATTCGGAATCCTGAGAAAATTTCCTACAAGACCAGTAGCGTGGACATTGAATTGGGAGAACTTTATTTTGGACCTCGTTTTCGGACACTGATATCTCGAAATCGGTTTGAGATATCAAAAAACTAAATCGACCTATTTTCCCCTACTTTTTTATGAGGAACACAATGAAAAAAACCCGGATTGAAAATATTGAAGGACGACCGAGAAAATTGAAAAAAGTGACAAAGTGCTGGATTTGACCTAGTTCTTGACCTTTGACCTAGATAAAAATTTGACCTAATTTCCCATCATCCCAGATACATTCCCTAGTTGATCATGTAAGCAGCTTAAAGTAAGCTCTTCTAGTTGGTGAGAAATCTGGGAAGGAGGAAGAGGAAGAAAGAATAATAATAATAACTAGACATGTAAATTGAACAAGTTCAATTTAAGACTCCAGATTTAAAACTTTTTTTAAGCTGAGTCATCCAAAATACTGTAAGCTGAGCCATTCAGAATAAGCTGAGTCATCTAGAATACAGACATTTAGACAACTCTTAAGTAAGTTATCTTCGTCTCCATTGGCTTAACATGGGGATATCATAATATCGACTTTTCGAGACTTCAAACAACTATAACTATCTAACCAGAATTTGGGTCGAAATTTGGTTTGCAGATTCGAATTTCTGAGAAAATTCTACGTTTGTGTCATAACTCATACATTAAATTTTGAGAACTTTTTGTGTTGACCTACTTTCCGGACGCCATTCCTCAAAATCGGTAAGAGTAATCAAAAAAGACTAATAGTGAATAGTGACAAAGATAATTGACATAACATGGGATATCAAAATACCGATTTTTTAATTTTTCAAAACGCCATTACTTCCAAACCGAGTGTCGGATTGAAATTTGATTTGCAGATTCGGATTCCTGAGAAAATTCTACCCTTAATTCATAACTCATACGTTAAATTTGGAAAAACTTTCATGTTGACCTACTTTTCGGACACTATATCTCAAAAGTGGGTCAAAATACTTTTTGACGGCAAAAGGCTAACACCATTAGCACACTCTTTGCTACCTGTATCCAAAATTTTGAAGCAAATAATTAAAGTGTAGTGTCAGAATCGCAAAAATAAGTTAAAACTATAAATTTGACCTAGATTTTGACCTAGGCATTTTGGTGTCCAAATTGTGAAGCTAGCTAGCTTTTGAGGTCCCTTTCTTTTATAGGCTTTCATTATGTAAAGCTGTACTTAGTCTATATCTCGTATTTTACACTTCAAAAAAATCTTTTTCCCATTGCCATAACATGGAGCACCAAATTTAGCGATTTTTGAGCTTTCAAAACGACATAACTTCCGAACCAAAAGTCGGATTGAAATTTGGATTGCAGATTTGGATTCCTGAGAAAATTCTACCCTTAATTCATAACTCATACGTAAAATTTGGAGAACTTTTCAGTTTGACCTACTTTTCGGACACCATATCTCAAAAGTGGGTCAAAATACTTTCTGACGGCAAAAGGCTAACACTATAAGCACACTCTTGGCTACATGTATAAAAAATTTCGAAGAATATAATTAATCTGTAGTGTCAGAATCGCAAAAATAAGGAAAAACTTTGAATTTGACCTAGATTTTGACCTAGGCATTTTGGTGTCCAAATTTTTATGAAAAGAAGGTCTTGTGGTCCGTTTCTTTTATGGGCTTCCATTATGTTTAGCTGTGCTTAGTCTATATCTCGTATTTTACACTTCAAAAAAATATTTTTTCCCATTGAATTAACATTGGGCACCAAATTTAGCGATTTTTGAATTTTCAAAACGCCATAACTTCTGAACCGGAAGTCAAATCGAAATTTGGTTTTCAGATTCGGAATTCTGAGAAAATTTCCTATAAGGCTGATATCCTGGACATTGGATTCGGAGAACCTTTTTTTGGACCTCGTTTTCGGACACTGATATCTCGAAATCGGTTTGAGATACCAAAAAACTAAATCGACCCTAGCTTTTCTACTTTTTTATGAGGAACACAATGAAAAAAACCCGGATCAAAAATATTGAAGGACGACCGAGATAATGGGAAAAAGTGACAAAGTACTGGATTTGACCTAGTTCTTGACCTTTGACCTAGATAAAAATTTGACCTAATTTCCCAGAAAGCCAGATACATTCCCTAGTTAACCATGTAGGTTGGATTAAGTAAGATGTTATAGTTGGAGAGAAAATCTGTTAGGAGGAAGAAAGAATAATAATAATAAGAAAACAGGCAAAAACAATAGACTCCAGATTTTCAATCTGGAGTCTAATAATAAGAAAACTGGCAAAAGCAATAGACTCCAGATTTTCATCTGGAGTCTAATAAGAGAGTCCAAAATAAAAAAAAACTTGGTGAATGATTTCAGATCGAAAGAAGGATAGAACAAATTCAATTGACAAGTGGGGCTATGTACCGACACGGCAATACGGTGTTCATAGTGTTACGTGTAATGGGAATGAATCATTTATTGAGCAATGCAAAATGACTTGGCAAGAAACACAAAAATGCAAAGTAATACTCTCTTGAGATTTTACCAATGAGTATATATTTAAGCTTCTCCGGTCCGCGAGACTCTGAAAACTACCGGAACAACTATTGTTGAATAAATTTTTAAATATTATTTATTTAGTTAAATGTTTATTATTTCTATTCACTGACAGGGTGTAAACGCGTATTTTGAAGCTGAGGCTTTACTTTTCCGTTAAGACATCTGAAACCAATCGACGTTGTAAACAGGAACAACAAGACGCCATTGCTATATGCAAGAAATATGAAAGCGATGACGGTATACGTAGAACTAATGAGGGGATGATAGAGCTTAAACACGAGGGGGTCTGGATAAAGGTGTGCTATTTACACGGTAAACAAAATATGTAACCCAAACAAATGTTAATTTATAACTCATAAATCAGGCTTTGGTTTAAAGTCAAATTTGGTACAATATATAAATGGACTATTTGCTATTAATCATTTGAGTGTAACTAGATGAACCTCTCGATATACTGATTTTGATTTCGCATGGCATTGTAAATGTGGCAATTGAGATTTAGCTCGACCATTTTCAGAAAATTTGAAAATTAAAAAATGTAAATAATTCTGTCGTATGATCTGTAAAATAAAGCCCTCTGATTGGTCAGTTCGTGTGCTGTTCCAATCTTTATTGTTACTGAGATTGTCCCTATCGATCATCTCCGTAACAATACAGAAAATATTAGTATGGAGGGGACAATCTCACTAGCGATACAGGATACAGAATATTTCCTAGAGATTATCTCCTAAGTAAAATGTATTGGCCAAAGATCCTACGATAAAAGCGTTATAGAATGATTTGAAGTGCAATACAGGATATATTCTGCTCTCGACTTCATCACGTGCCAATACAGAATTTTGCGAGCAGAATATATCCTTCATTCAATAACTTAAAATGTAAATCTAAGTTTTTCTGATAGAAAACTGCAAAAAGAATTCAAATATGAATTCGACAAGATTTCAAAGATATTTAGCACCTCCTCTATTGAACATTGTTTCCATTTGACTTAGATTCATTGGTCCATTTCCAATGGTCACGATTATATAACCATTTCAAAAAACCTAATCAAAATGCAAAAACATGCCAAACCACCCCTATATGAACTCCCAGACATTTATTAGTTATCAGACATTTATCAGTTATTAGTAACAAGGTAACTATCAATATTTTATGAATTTCCTTTTTATTGGCATGAACTTCTGATTATCAAAATCTGGTTAAAAATGCGTTGGACTCTGAATATCTTTCGTCAAAGAGCACATAGAAGCGGCATATTGTGAATGCTTTAAGAAAATTAGGTATATGTCACAGTTTTAAACATTGCATATGGTGGTTGATATTTCAAAAATATGTAAATATCAAGGCCAGTGTAAAATTATGATGCATTTGCTATAAAGTTCTCATGCATTAAAGACGAACAACTTCAATAGTTCAAAAGGATGCATACTGTGTAACCTTTGCGAAACTGGAACAATTGAACGCTTTACAATGTATGAGCCATATAGGCACAACGTATTTGAAGCCCTTTTGACTGTCGTGGAAAGTTTTAGGTCTCTCAGATAATTCATGTTACACATTAAGAATTGTATCATCATATGTACACAAAATGTACAATCACAGGACCAGCCCGTTGGCTCTGCTTGACACATAGTTTATTAATCACTTTATTCTTATGTGTTCTAAAGCTTTTATCACATAATTTAATCGTATTCTATTATAGTTTATCGTATATGTAAACTATATTATACTAAAATGTATGCTTTCGTATAAATGAGGCAATTGACATACAGTACAATACAATACAATACAATAGAGTACAATAACTTAGCCCCCCCCCCCCCCAATATAACGGAGCAATTTCACCTCCTCTAGACATATGGGTTACTCCGTGCTGAATTACTTAATAGTTATTTACCTTGGTTTGGGTTTGACTTGCCTTATAGGACATACGTATGGACTTGACAAAGCCCTCGCAGATGTAGCATGTAAACAACTTGGCTACAAGTTTGGTATAGAAGGGGTTGGCATGAGCATTTTTAGAGGTCATTATGGAAATTACGACATTGACTGTGATGGGACAGAACAAAAGCTACAGGATTGCAAACGATTTCGTTACGATAATGAGGACAAAAGAGCTTGCATGCACAGACTAATTGTGATATGTGAACCAAAATTTAGACTTAGACAAGGAGGAGTTACATCTGGTTTAAAAGCAGGATTTTTGGAAATATCTACACCGGAAGGATGGTTCCAAGCTTGTAATGTACCAGCATATCAAGGGTGTAAATGGCTTGGCTTGGAGACAGCTTTTGCCACAATGATAGATAGCATTGGGCAGGCACGTCCTTCCATGTTTGTATATTGTGGCAAGCCAAAGAGCGAAAAACTGTCACAATGTAGAAGTATAAGTAGAGGGCCCACAGAATGTCCTGAAAATCCTCTTTGGACATCATGTTCAGATGAGCCACTGAATAGTATGTTTACATTTAAAATTCAGTGTATCACCAGAAATATTCAAAACACTTCACCTTAAGCCAACGCGATTCGGAAAAATGTCATCAGTTCTCGATGTGCCATTAGGTGTTGACTAAGAACCTCATGGAATTAATTCGCTTCATAATGATATCATCCTTTTGACCTCCATTTTATCTAAGTTCAATACACACTTTAACATTAAATGCAAACATTTTATTTGTTTAAAAGGTGCTGTCTCTGATGCTGTAATAAAGCTTGATGAAGGATCATATGGTGAATTAAAAGTCTATGTTAATGGCACGTGGTTAGCAGTGTGTAACGATCGACAGTATGTCATCTATGAAGATTGGGCCTTTCGTCTTGCTAAAACAGTCTGCCGTCAGCTCGGCTACAACTCTAGCAAAAAAGTTGTAACATTCATACAAGTCCGGGGTCGCAGTCCAGTTTCTCAACTTTTTCTCTATACGGATATTTCCTGTAGAGGTACCCAGGAGCATTTGGAAGAGTGTCAACACACTAGATGGAAAACTGGAATGGGAAGCATGTGCAGAAGTATTTCAGTATCCTGCGACATTCCATCTATCAGACTGAGTGAACGAACACATGGTGTTGTACAGCTGCGTTTTAATGACTCTATGTGGCTTCCTGTATGTAAACATTGGACCTTGGGTTATGAATACACATGGGGCAGAGAGGAGTCTAGAGTCTTGTGTAAACATCTAGGTCTTAAAATAGGCAATATTTTGACGTACAGGTACATGACAATGTATCCAGGAGATCATGTGTCCACAACCATGAAGTGTAAAGGCTCCGAAAGTGGCTTACATGAGTGTGAACGCTTTCTGTGGTCCCTTAGGGGACCATCTTTCGACAATTTCTACACTGTATATGTTGCATGTGATATGTCCAAAGATGTAAAAATACATTTGAGAGACCCGGATGGCCCTTCTGGTAAGCCAGAGTTCCTGGAATCGAAACTCTGTAGTGATAAATGGACTGATATTGAGGCGAGTGCTATATGTGAAAATTTAGGATTCCAACCTGAACATGCTATCTCTGTATTTTATGAACAACGTTCAGCTCGTGATTTTTTGGGGGATTCTTGGAATTCATCTTCATTTGAATGCAGTAAAAGCGACCATGGTTTTGAATGTGAGATGAGGAAATCTCCCCTTTGTGCCTGTGAATATTGTAATATAGGGGTACAGTGCATGGGCCATAAGCCAGGTTAGAATTATTATTTGTATGTTGAATTCACGGTGTCCAACCCAAACGCTCTTACATGCACGATGGAGCGTTTCAATCCAGCGGAAACGCTGCGGAGCGAAATAAAGTGGCAGCTAATGAAGATCCCACTATGACCGTAAGTATTGTTTCACTCGTTTCTCTGACATACCACACGTTATGGTGACATATTTTGTACCATTTGATGAACAGGACCCTGAGCAAAGATCTTTTTTATTCAACTTCTGGTGATAAACTGTTATTCTCTTGATCAAAGCTCCGTATTGTAGATCGAACGAATCTGAAGATGACGATTTGATCACAAATTACGAATTAAACTGGTATTTATAAAAAACACCAATCTTTCTGTCAAAGTAGTAGATCACAAACTCATATATTCTCATTTGCTAAAATCCGAGTCCAAATCCATTACTTGTTCTCGAGAAATTGCTTGTTTTCCCTGAAATGCTCTGTCGAGTTTGGACACAATTTTAGAAACGCTCTAACCGTTTTGTTTTGATATTATTTTCAGATTATTAGAGAAAAGTTTGGAATCGAATCTATCTCTCAAAAACATGTTGTACTTGTTTGGCAAATTTTTTCTACTCCGGAGCGTTTCTTTGTTTAGTTTCAGTAATGAAACGCTCCATCGTGCATGTACGAGCGTTTGGGTTGGACACCGTGGTATTTGTCACGATCGTAGATGTAATAAAACATTACGTGACAAATTTAACCCCTACCTTCACAAGGGGATATAAAAGATTTGCATTTCTGAATTCATCTTGTACAAATGAAAATGTCACATTTTCAATTCAGAAGATAAATTATTATTTTATATACAAGTACTTATCGTTTAGTTATAAACGAAAATGTAATACTTTTCACTGTATGTCACATGATAATATAATATCATGATACCTCTTGGCTTACAAGATATATTGACATTGTCTCTCACGTTAGTACACCTACCCTTCACTGCAAAATGTGTTGACCTTTGTCTCTCCCGTAAATAACAAGATCTGTCAGCGTTAACCTTTGCATCGCCTTGACTATATACCTTGTATTACTAGCTTTGCTATTGTCTCCTACTAGCAAAAAATATGTTGACATTTGCTTTTCTCTTCCCCGTAACTAAGAAGCTAAGTTGACGTTTGCTTTTTCTCCCTTTAGCTCCGAATGGCTTTGATATGTTGATCTTTGCTTTTTCTCCCCAAGGGCTACACAGATAAGTTCATCTTTTCCTTTTGTCTCCCCAAGGGCTACACAGATATGTTGATATTTGCCTTTTGCCCCCCCCCCCCCCCAGGGCTACACATACTTGTATAAGTTGATCTTTGCTTTTTGTCTTCCCGGAACTACATTGACTATTTATCTTGAGCTAACCTTTTTGTCTCCCCAGGCTAGGACTACAAAGATACGTTGACCCTTGCCTGAGTCTCCCATATAGTTAAGATATGTCGACCACTGCATTATGTTTTCACCGAGGCTGCAAATTCCAGCTTCCGCCGCCCTAGAGGCCACCTTGACGTGTAATTCGTGTTTTTTCTTTTTGGTTGCCTAGATATTGACATTTAATTGTGTTGTATATTGTTGTATTACCTAGATTTGTTGACTTTGTGTATACATAGCCAGAATAGCAGTTATTTTGTCAAATAGGTATCCATGAATACATCAAGGTAATGCCAGAGTTTCCTCACACTGGTCAAGTTGAAGTCCATATCCCAAATAAGCCAATAGGATCTATTTGTGCCACAGGCTGGGGTATAAAAGAAACACAAGTTGTATGCAGACAAGCCGGGGCATTTAACGAAGTAAAGCGTTAGTATTATAACACCAAGTGAAGAAAACCAATTATCATACACTGCTTTGATATCGGTTGGAAGAAAGAGATGACACCATAAACGGATGACACTATAAAAGGATGACACTAAATTGAACTTTACACACCAAATGTTATGATATTTTGTTTACAGGTGATCTAAAGGTCGCATGTACCTATTGTCATGTCTACCAAGATTGCCCTATTAGCCCATCCATAAAGTATAAAGTTTGGTCATGAAATTTCTTTTAAATTCATTATTGATGTTAATTCTTATGTACTAAGTTTGAACCCAACACCCTGCTTGTGTATGTGACATATTATTTTGTTTTTTTAATCAAAAAATAAGTTCACAATCAAATATTAAGGAGTTCCATATAGCTTACATATCATTCAGAAGAAACTCCTAAAATGTGGTATTATACCTGATGATATATAGGGTAAGTAGTATTTAATATTCACTTTAGGAGATGGTACCAAGTGTTCACATCAGTTGATGTAGATAGATAAATTCTTGTGTAATGTGTGGTCATATGAATTATATGCAATTAATTTTCCCTTCTTGATAAATGTTGAAGGAGTTCTAAATCAACATCAGCAAACATTCACATAATCAAATAGAAAAAATGATAAATTGCCTTTGAGGTTCTTCTTACAATGAAATAATTGTGTTTGTTTATTTCGATTCTTTTGTTTTCCTTTTCTTTTCACCGTAATTTGATTTTCAATTTCTATGTATTTGTAAGGGTTGACCCCAAAGACAAATCTGTAGAGTAGTATATTACATGTGGTGACATATCTGAACTTCTTCATCATACATGCTGAAAATTTACAGAATATTGACAAAATATGAAACAATCTAGATGAGATACTCTAAAGATGACAATTCTATTACTTCCTATCATTATATTCCACTATTATTTTAGAATTACAAGTGTCATCCTTTTTCTGCTAGTGTCATCCTTTTCAACTAGTGGCATCCTTTTTCTAAGTGTCATCCTTTTTTGGCGTCAGCCTTTTCTTCCAACCGCTTTGATATTCCGCTATTGTAAAATGGATTTTGTAATAAAAGCGAGCATGCCGTGTTTAGAACCTACGTGCAAACTCGTATTAGGGACATTTAATGTGTGCTATTTAATGTTAACAAGTACACAACTGGTTATCATCACCATGCGATATATACTAAAATTATTGCTTATTAATTCTGAAAAACAGCTTAGATTATTTGTGAGACAAAATCAAAAGTTATCCTCTTAACATTAAGATTTCAGCTATGCATTGATACGATTTCAAATAATTATTTTGAGAAAAAATACTAATTCAATGTAGCATTTAAATGATCGTTATATGAATTCTCAATTATGTCTCGTTTTAGTTTTAGTCAATTGAATGTGTTAAGCATGTGTTGGAGGATACAGATCAAATGGACATAATAAAACGTATTATTTTTAGAAGGATGAGATATCAAATAATCCCCCTTTGGGAGCTGGTTGCCGAAGCACATGATACATTATCTAAAATAGCACACTTTAAATGTCGTTGATATTTATACACATGACACAGGCTTTGGTAGAATAACAGAATTTGAATATATTTGAATATATAAATTATCGTAAAACACATGAACCTCAACATAGAAAAATCGCGTTGTACTTCAGAATTCATTTTGTTTTAAACATACGTACATGAATTAACGAAAGGTCGAGGACATAATATAGTTAAGTACCTATGTATCTATATCATATAGGCCACCCGGGATAGCGATGAATGAGGAAATATTTTTTGGTGTATATACAATATTGATTCTCGTCCACCGAGAGCTTACACAAGAGCAGGATTTAGAAGGCACGAACTGACTGCGCAATAGTCATTGGAAGACTACCTTAATTGACCTCATCCCCTGAATATTTTTATTTTGGTACAAAATGTAAATATAAAAACACAAGAGGCTATGTGACAGATATTCCATTTACTATATTCACTATATTCTCTTGCTCAGATAAACCCATGTATACAGGCGTTGACACAAATAATATAACAGGAGGCAGAGAAAACCCAATATTGCTAAGTGATGTCAAATGTCATGGTGATGAAGCAAACATTGCCGAGTGTAACTTTAAGTTTGGTGATGAAGTGTCTTGTATATTTAAAGAAAGAGCCAGCGTATTTTGTCATCGGATTCCGATATGGATGCCTCGATCTCCCCGGCGTGGACTGGTCAAACTTAACATCGGACATCAGGAAAAAGACAAATGGCGGTGGTTATGTGGTGAAGATGTGGATAAAAACACTAGAGATGTGTTTTGCTTTTTTGTAACTTGTACAAGAAATTCAAGCATACTCATTTCTCGATACGGCGTTCCAATTTCCAAAATGCGTGCCTATTTCCTTGTTTATAATAGGCTTAAGAAGTACAGACCTCACAATGCATTTCATTGGCCTGTTGTCAAGTTAAAATGTCTGGGTCATGAAGTTTCTATCGGACAGTGCGAATTGAAAGAAAGTTACAACTGTACGCAACTAGCTGTCATTGGCTGTCGTGGAAGCCGTTGATATTGAGTGACGCACGAGTACAAACCAGACCCCATGATTCAGTGACAGCATTTGAGGACTCACGTACATTAACGTAGCCATGCATGAGGCAGACGAGGAAACTGCCTCGCCAAAATTTTATAATAACATATTTTTTCAAGCATTTTTTTAACTAAACTTTTGGAAATGAAGTCAAAAGGTAACAATTCACCTATTTTGGTTAAATGATTTTTGGTTTCATGGGGTCTGGTAAGTACCCGAACGACGCGATGAGATGATATTAAATGTAATTTAATCAAATAAAACACTAATTACAAATTAAAACCATTAAACGCTTCATGTTTAATGATGCCTCGACATCTGAAGCGATTCAGCGAAAAATTGAATTGACTCTCTTGTAAGCCATTGTTTCTGAACCAAGAATGATGTTTTTGGAGATGTTGGATCAAAAGTGATATTTATGATTTTTCACTTTCAAATATCTTCTGTACTCTCTATAAAAGAAAGTTTTTCAAAGACACGCTAAATATCACATACCACTCTATATTCCAGCTCATCTTAATATCTACGCAAAATTCTTGCTAACATATACATGTAGATATCCTGAAGTTACTGTACAAATTACGTCTCGTTCTTTTAATAGTATCGATAGAACTTTTATATTCATTTCTAGCCTGTAAAGAAATAGTGTATAAAAGTTAGACCCTGACTTTAAAGGGTGACGCATATCGTTTAGCAAATCGAACGCTCGTTTCTGGTGTTGCTCACCGTTTAGTATAAAAGGCCCGATCCCGGAATTATACTCAAGGGTTCACAGGCTCGAGGTCGTTGTGTCAACACCTCTAACTGTTATATAGTATAAGTATATTATAGATCGTCACATATTTATAAAAGGGTGATTTTTATTTTGACAAATCAATTCCACATTTATGGGTGAAGTTTCAGGAGCTTCTATTTGTGTATAATAAGGAAAAATTGACATCTTTTCCCCATAACGTAATAGCATACAGCTTGGCATATGAAATATCCTACAAATGAAACAAAGCAGTTCTAATACAAGGATTTATATTGGCTGTTGTACATATTCTTTGAACGCAATCTCTCTATGGATAATGTTTTCAAAATCATTATAAACGGATTACTTTATCTCAAAGACAATTTCAATAAACTGGATTTTACAGAACTCCCCTTATTTCTTAAAAATGAACTGATCCAGTTGATTCACCTGGAGCCGCCATATTGTTTTTATACAGGATGCTTATCGGAACCCTTTAAGTACATTTTTGTAGTATCTTTGCATCTGAAAGAAACCCGATAGAAATTATTCATACCTATGGGGCATCGCTGAACTATTGCAATCATTTATCGTCTAGCGACATCTAATACAATAATCAATAGCTATTATTAACGAAAAACAAACACTAACATAACAAAAGAAAAGGTCTAAATTCAGTATGAACCTGATGCTTTGATTCATACATTTTAGATAATCTTGATTTACTCACATCTCATATCCAAGATTTAGACAAAGTGATATCATATTTTAGAATTACATCTAGAAATGTGGTTTTAAAAATTGCTAATCAACTTTGAAAATTCAATTTTCTTTGAAAACATGATATCTTGGTCGTGTAGATTCCCTCGAGACCTCCATCTTATAAAATCACAGAAAGTGGAATATATTTGCTTGTATTGGACAGATAACATTTTCTTTTACTGGACATATATTTATTTGTATAATTATTAGACACACAATGGTAATATGAATATTGATCGACTAAAACTGATGAATATTCTACTACCTCTGCCATGTTATCTGACCCGAACTAGCCACCTGGTGGTGAAATTGCTAGCTACCTACTGGCATCTGGGTAATATTAGGACTTTATGTTGGGAAAAATAGGCGAATATCGACAAAGCAACCTGTTGGGCCTCCTAATAAATTGTTAACGTTTCCGGTCTTTTTTCATGTTGTCATATCACGTTCTTGTGTAAAACTCGTGAAAAACGATCATGTTTAAATGTTATATTGAAATATCAAATTGAACGGAGTAGCAATAAAAAACCTGGCGTTCATTGCATTTTTAACAAACTGCTGCTCGAAAAGTATTGGTAATATTAACCTTACTCTGACTATCTACGGATTTCCATGATGCGACTTTGTGGTGCCATTCTGGTAGTCACATTTTTAAGCAGTGAGTATCCTATGGCTAATTTTTCAATCTGTCTTTCCGTCATATTTGATGTATAGGAATCACAAATGGACAAAGCTTGCGTTACAGTATGTAGCAACGTCGTGTCTTTGAATGTTTGCATTCCTCATGATAAAATCTGATAGATAACAGAGATGTTACAATATTACATAAGTATACAATATTACATTAGATCTAATTCTATGGGCAACACATTTAAATATGAATAGTACAGTACGTGCCAAATTCCATTCATATTTTAATGGGTTGGTCATAGATTAGTAGGTTGATTCTATAGCCGACAGCCGAAAGTTGCATTCGCGAATACAAGATAAGTTTGAATGTTAACAAAGAGGCTTGATATCTAATTGAGTTAAATTAAATGTACATATTATTTTATATAAAACTGTTTATTATATTATGTATATATCATAATCAAGCAAGAAACGGGGCGTTATAGACTTTATTATTGAGTAATTATATAACTCTATTAAAATGCTAAATATCTGTCTTAATTAAGTAATTGTCAAAAGGTTCATTGTATAGCTCGCTCAAAATATCTCATATCTTTTAATATTACACTCAATGCATGTTGTATCTTTGTAATTCTAGACTATAAATTCTATAGAACCTCTCAAAGGTACAGTTCGGTGTCACTAAAAGTGGGCCATATCTTTCTTAATCAAGACAATTTCATTATAAAGCATCCTCTGAGTATTTATTTTTCTAAATAAGTAACTGTTAAAGATGTTCAGTATATAGCCCATTGAGAAATATCTTCCTTTCTTCTTCAAGAAACTGTAAAGGCCTCGTGTAAAGTATGAAAATATATTTTATTATTCATTTACTTTTTTCATTAATTTAAAAGTTGTTTTAGATATGTTTGAAACAAATATTCATATTTCCCGCTATTTTTCAATGTTAAACTTTATAAGTCACTTAAATTTTGTATTTTACATAAAGTAAAACGATCAACACAAGTGAATGTGACTCATTACTTCGAATTTGATGTGCAACTCCATGGAGACAGAGCATCTGAAGGACAAGGTCGAGTAATGATATACCGAGAAAAAAATTGGCAAAGAATCTGTAACTATGGATGGGATATCAACGATGCTAAGGTTGTGTGTAGGCAGTTAGGATACGACCCTGATGGAACTGAAACGCAGTTATATAAGTCAAGTATGCACCTGTGAATCATATAATGTTTTTTCTAAGAATGAATTCTTGCTTCGTTCGGAACACAATTGTCTGTTTTTCAACTTTAAGCTTTGACTAAACGAAGTGTTAAACGTGTGATGAAGTCAGCCAAAACCGAATGTAACAGATGCAACGACGCATTTCGGGTGAAAGCGCATAGCTAAACGTGATTGCGTTACAAATAACGTGTAGACATTGTATATAAAATAAGAGAGTCTAAAATAAAATAAAACTTGGTGAATGATTTCAGATCGAAAGAAGGACAGAAAAAATTCAATTGACAAGTGGGGCTATGTGCCGACACGGCGATACGGTGTTCATAGTGTTATGTGTAATGGGAATGAATCATTTATTGAGCAATGCAAAATGACTTGGCAAGAAACACAAAAATGCAAAGTAATACTCTCTTGAGATTTTACCAATGAGTATAATTAAGCTTCTCCACGAGACTCCGAAAACTACCAGAATTACTCAATATGTTGTATAAAATTCAAGTTAAAAATGTTTATTATTTTTTATTCAGGGTGTAAACGTATATTTTAAGGCTAAGACTTTACCTTTCCACTGAAACATCTGAAACCAATCGACGTTGTAAATTTCAGGAACAACAAGACGCCATTGCTATATGCAAGAAATATGAAAGCGATGACGGTATACGTAGAACTAATGACGGGGTTATAGAGCTTAAACACGAGGGGGTCTGGATAAAGGTGTGCTATTTACACGGTAAGCAAAATATGTAACCCGAACAAATGTTGATTAATAATTCATATATCAGGCTTTGGTTTAAAGTCATATTTGGTACAATATATAAATGAACTATTTGCTATAATGTGTACAAAAAGATGGCATCACATGACTTGCGTTATATGGATAACATAAACCATCATTTGAGTGTAACTAGATGAACCTCTCGATATACTGATTTTGAATTCGCATGGCATTGTAAATGTGGCAATTGAGATTTAGCCTGACCATTTTCAGAAAATGTGAAAATCCCGAAAATTGAACAGATGTAAATAACTCTATCGTATGATCTGTAAAATAAAGCCCTCTGATTGGTCAGTTCTTGTGCTGTTTCAATCTTTATTGTTACTGAGATTGTCCCTATCGATCATCTCCGTAACAATACAGAAAATATTAGTATGGAGGGACAATCCCACTAGCAATACAGAATACATATTTCTTAAGGAGTATCTCCTAAGTAAAATGTATTGGCCTAAAAGCCCACAATTAAAACGTTATTGAATGATTTGAAGTGCAATACAGGATATATTCTGCTCTCGACTTCGCCACGTGCCAATACAGAATTTTTGCGTGCAGAATATATCCTTCATTCAATAACTGAAAATGTAAATCTAAGTTGTTCTGATAGAAAACTGCAAAAAGAATTCAAATATGACTTCGACAAGATTTCAAAGATATTTAGTAAATCCTCTATTGAACATTGTTTTCATTTGACTTAGATTCATTGGTAAAAAACATGCCAAATCACCCCGATGTGAACTCCCAGACATTTATCAGTAATCAGACATTAATCAGTTATTAGTAACTATCAATATTTTATGAATTTCCTTTTTATTGGCATGAACTTCTGATTATCAAAATCGGGTTAAAAATGCGTTGGACTCTGAATATCTTCCGTCAAAGAGCACATAGAGGCGGCATATTGTGAATGCTGTAAGATCCGTGGAGGTCAAGCAATTGTTTTTACGATGCTCATGTTATGGCAAACTTTTATACCTAATTGATTATGTCACAGATTTAAAATATTGCATATGGTGGTTGATATGTCAGAAATATCTAAATATCCAGGCCAGTTTAAAATCATGAGGTATTTGCTATATTATTCTCATGCATTGAAGACGAACAACTTCAATAGTTCAAAAGGATTCATACTGTGTAACCTTTGCGAAACTGGAACAATTGAACGCTTTATATTAAAGTGCCCAATGTATGAGCCATAGGCATAACGTATTTGAAGCCCTTTTGACTGTCGTAGAGGGCTTTAGGTCTTTCAGATAATTCATGTTACACATTAAGAATTGTATCATCATATGTACACAAAATGTACAATCACAGGACCAGCCCGTTGGCTCTGCTTGACACATAGTTTATTAATCACTTTATTCTTATGTGTTCTAAAGCTTTTATCACATAATTCAATCTTATCCTTTTATAGTATATCGTATATGTAAACTATATTAAACTAAAATGTATTCGATCATATAAATGAGGCAATAGATATAAATTACAATAAAATACAATACAATACAAAACTAAGCCCCTTAACCCCCCTCCACCCCCCCCCCAAAAAAAAAATTGCATTTATTTGTGGTTCAAGCTAGAAAAATAACTAATTTCACTTCCCCCATACATATGGGTTACATCCATGCTGAATGACTCACCATTTACCTTGGTTTGGGTTTGACTTGCATAGGACATACGTACGGACTTGACAAAGCCCTCGCAGATGTAGCATGTAAACAACTTGGTTTCAAGTTTGGTATAAGTGGGGTTGGGATGAGCATTTTTAGAGGTCATTATGGAAATTACGATATCGACTGTAATGGTACAGAACAAAAGCTACAGGATTGTAAACGATTTCGTTACGATAGTGACGACAAAAGAGCTTGTTTGGGCAGCCTAAATGTGATATGTGAACCAAAATTTAGACTTAGACAAGGAAGGGTTACATCTGGTTTAAAAGCAGGATTTTTGGAAATATATACCCCAGAAGGATGGTTCCAAGCTTGTAATGTACCACCATATCAAGGGTGTAAATGGCTTGGCTTGAAGACAGCTTTTGCCACAATGATAGATAACATTGGGCAGGCACGTCCTTCCATGTTTGTATATTGCGGCAAGACAAAGAGCGAAGAACTGTCAGAATGTATGAGTATACGTAAAGGGCCCATAGGATGCCCTGTCTTTCCAAAGTGGACGTCATGTTCAGATGAGCCGATGAAAAGTATGTTCATATTTTTAATTCTGTACACACGAAAAAACAAATGTTTAAAACATTTCATCTACCCAACGTGGTTCGGAAAAAATCATCAATTCTCGTGGTGTCATTTGGTGTTGACCAATAACATCATGGGATTTATTCATTATGACATCATTTAGACCTCCGTTTCATCTTAGTTAGTATCACATATGCTTGAAGATTTTAAATGCATTAACGTGATATGTTTGTTTAAAGCTGTTGTTTCCAAGGCAGTCATTAAGCTGGATAAACAATCATATGGTGAATTGAAAGTATACGTTAATGACAAGTGGTTAGCAGTGTGTCGAGATCGAGTGTATACCATCTATGAAGATTGGGCCCTTCGTCTAGCTAAAACAGTCTGTCGTCAGCTCGGCTACAACTCTAGCAAAAACGTTATGTCATTCATAAAACTCCAGGGTCGTACACCGTTTTCCCAATTATTTCTCTATACAGACATTTCCTGCAGAGGTACGCAGAAACATTTAGAAGAGTGTCATCACACTAGGTGGAATACTGGAATGGGCAGGATGTGCGAAAGTACTTCGATATCCTGCGATGTTCCATCTATTAGGCTAAGTGAAAGAACATATGGTGTTGTACAGATCCGTTTAAATGACTCTGTGTGGCTTCCTCTGTGTAAGTATTGGTACCAGGGTCATGAATACACATGGGGCAAAGAAGAGTCCAGAGTCTTGTGCAAACATCTAGGTCTTAACACAGGCAATATTCTTACGTATAATTACAAAACACCGCATCAAGGAGATCATGTTAGCACAGACATGAAATGCAAAGGCTCCGAAAGTGACTTACGTGAGTGCGAACGATTTTCATGGTCATTCATGAGACCAGCTTTTATTTGTCACACTGTTTATGTTGCATGCGATATGTCGAAAGATGTGAACATACATTTGAGAGACCCTGATGATCATTCTGGTAAGCCAGAGTTACTTGAAACAAAGCTCTGTAGTGATAAATGGACTGAAACTGAGGCGAGTGCTATATGCGACAATTTAGGATTGTCACCTAAATATGCTATACCTCTGTTTTATGAACAACATTCTGCTCATGATAGATCGAATTCTTCTTCATTTGAATGCAGTAAAAGTGAATATGGTGTTGAATGTGAGATGGAGAAATGTCCCTATTGTGACTGCCTTCATTATAATGTAGGGGTAAGGTGTTTCGACCACAAGCCGGGTTAGTAATATAAATTATTATTATAATGATATTTCTCTAATTTTTTAAGTCGTAGATGCAATAAAACCAATATCTGTTATCCATCAACCATTAATCTGAATGAAACTCCTAACTACATACACAGACGTTTAGCTGAGTTTTGGCGTCCCACATGTTAGGAGGGACTATGTGTAACAGAATAATGTACCAACAGACATCTTTGTTTTGCTTTTAATGGCGCAAGTTTGAAGAAAAACGGTGCAGTATAAAACTCACAATTCTTGATTTTGAAACACCTATTCGGTTTCAAATTAACGGTTTTTAATTTACCCTCGAGACACAGTGTGATTCACAAAGTTTCATCGATTATTAAGGAAATTATTCCGAGATAAAAGAATTGCATTTTTGAGGCCATCATGTAAATACAAAAATGTCACATTTGTTCCATTTATGAGATAAATAATTATTATTTTGTTGACCTTTGTTTTTCTCCTTTTAACTCCAAAGTTCTGTGGACCTTTGGATAGATGCTCTGTCGATGTGTTGATATTTATTTATAGTCTCCTATGGGGCTGCAATGATATGTTTACATATATGTTTCCATTTGTTTACCCTTTGGCTGGAAGGATATTTTGAAGTTTGCTTTTGTCTACCCTTGCTTTGCTCTCCCATTTTGCTATGAAGATAAGTTGACCCTTGTTCTTTTCTCCCTTTTGCTCCAAAGTTATTGACCTTTGAACACTGTGGCTAGTCGATCTATGTGGATGCAGTCAGACACATGTACTTTTTCGTGAGTACCCGCCTCTCTACTTTTCAATGGAAGAATTTTGCACTTCTGTTTAAATAATCTATATTTACTCATCCGTGTATATCATACTTCATTGATTTACAAAACCAAAGCTACGCTATAAACACACATTCTCTGATATTTTTACGGAGAATAGATAACTCAAACGAGTTCATTCGACCAGTTTTATCATCTCGCTCATAGCTGTGAGAAGGTATGTATAAGTTGCCATAGGTTTACCTTATAATGGGGAATAAATATGTCTGTGTGAAGTAAAATACAAATACAATGCGTTTTATAATATTTTTGGCGTTATGGTATGAAATATCCGCTTTAAAAAAGCAATTTAATTATGATGTATCATGTGGATTAGTAGACGTTCTTAATGGATTCAATAAATCAAAACGTTATCTGTTCTGATCGGGTGTTTCTTGAGAGTTACAATATATTATGTTATTAAATGTACATTGGAATGTAAGCAGTCATTAATACTCGTATAAATGAAATCATGCAATTCAATGTTGATTCGAAATCAAAACTGAATTCGCGATGGATATGCACGAAGACCTAGTCCGGCAATGTAGGACCGTCATTGATTGGTCAAATTTTAACGAGAAAAACATTGGGTCGGTAAAGCATGTGGCTTTCTCTTGGGTACAAGGCGGTTATAATAGAAATCAAGATAAGTAAAAGAGACCGACTTGAGCAAGGCTATGAAACTTGATTTTTTAATCATTTTATTTAACCTAGAAGGTAACAGTGAACAAGTACCATTATAACCCTATTGGGTTCTACAATATATACATTACAAATAGCATGTAAACTTAAATAAAACTTAAATAAATATGACAGATGAATCTCTGGGTGTGTTGAATGAACTTCTGTACGTGAGTGAAAATAGTTAAATTATCATTGACGGATATGACATCACTGCGATGATTTTTGAATGTTTTGCTAAGTTCCGGTAGTTCCCAGTGTTCCCAATATCTCTCACTAGGGTGGCACGTGGGGCAGCGTGAAGGGGACAGTCAAAGAGAAAATGAGAGATATCCTCTTTAAAATAGCCACAAGGACAGTTTTGAAAGTCAATAAGATGATAAGAAAATCGCTGAGCATTCAAAGCACTAAGACCCATATGAATTCGAGAATGATTGATTGATGATCTGTTTGCCTTTAAGGAAAATAGTGGATTTTTGGGGTTGCAATGGGATAGTTTGTATTTGTGTTTGAAAGAGGAAGGTAGCTGATGCTTTTGAGTTCTTTGCTTAGATTGTTCCATTTATTTAAAATATAAGGTAAGAAGGAGGAGGAGGTCATTTTAAATCGGCAGTGGGGTAACCTAAAATCATGGATGTTTCTGAATAAATATCTCTGTTGGGGGTTTTGGATGAATGGTTGAATCAGGTCACTTAGGTATTGGGGTGCATTTTTATTAGAAATTTTATGAAACAGGAATAGAGCATGTATTTCTCTTCTTTTCTTTAATGTATCCCAGCCGAGCTCTTTCAAAATATTATTGAAGTTAGTGTGTCTATAAGCTCTGGTACATATAATTGCTGCATCCCTCTGAACTTTTTCTAAGATTTTGCTTTGGTTGTCAGTACAGTTATTGTATATGACATCACAATATTCTACGACAGATCTTACCATCGAAAAGTAGAGAGTTTCCAAGTGTTTTTTATCAAGATTGTATCTTAAAGCTGATCTTTTTATTAGGGATAGGCGCCGATTTGCTTTTGAGGCAATTTTATTTATATGAGAGTTCCAGTTCATTTTGGACTGAAGAGTTAGCCCTAGGTGACAATCTCTTCGACATTCCTCAAAATGGTATTGTTTAAAGTTAAATCAGGGTAAAGAAATTTGTTCTTTTTCAGAGTTATGGTCAAAAGTTTTGTCTTATTTGCGTTAAAAGTAACTTTCCATGTTTTGGACCATGCTTCCAGGCGTGCCAAATCACGTTGTATCTTATTTGTACTGATTAATGGGTCTGATACAATCTCCATTAGAGATGTATCATCTGCAATAAGTTAATATCTGTTTCCATAGATGCTACTATATCATTAATATAAAAAAAAGAAATAATAAAGGGCCTAATATAGACCCTTGAGGAACACCAGCTTTAAACGCCAATCTGATTCAATTCCACCCGTTGTTTTCTATTTGAAAGGTAACTATCTATCCATCATGCAATGAAATCCATTCAAGAGTTGGCCAGAAATCCCATGCATTTGTAATTTGAAAATAAGACCACGGTGCCAAACTTTATCGAATGCCTTGGAGATATCTAGGAAGACAAGAAGAATTTGTTTTTGATCATCTAAACCATTATAGATTTTGTTCACTAAGTTCACTAACTGATTCACAGCTGAGTCAAGTGGTTTGAAAGCAGAGCTTTTGAGAGTCGATATGTTGTTTATTAAACAAAATCTATAAATTACATTAAAACGAGACGCTCAAAAACTTTGGAAATGCAAGAAAGTAATGAAATTGGCCTGTAATTTCCCTTGATTTTTCTATCATCTTTTTTGAAAATCTGCGAAACATTTGCTTCTTTCAAGGTTGAAGGAAATATTCTAGTTAAAAGAGAATGGTTGAAAATACCGCATAAGGATGGTGCAAGTCCTAATGCAAATTCTTTTAAAAGTTTATTTGAGACATTATCTGGACCATTTGATTTAGATATATTGAGAGAAGAAAGGACTTTAAATACTTCATGCTCTTCAAATTGAATTAGATCAAGTCTTGTATTAGTAATATATGTCAAGTTTGGAAGAGGCGGATCATTTTGATTAAGTGGTAAGATAGTTTGGTCGGCGAAGTAGTTATTCAAAACGTTTGCCTTCGCTTTAATGTCAGTAATTATAACATCATCATTTTCAATGAGAGGAGGTATACCTCTTGAAATTTTTGAGCCATATAAATTTTTCAAAATAGTAAAGTATAATTTAGCTGAGGTTTGATTGTCGGATAATTTTGTTTTGAGTGAATTAGTAAGGTCATTTTTTGCTTGGACGATTGCGTGCTTAACTTCGGTTCGTTTTCTACAAAATTTCTCATGATCATTTAAATTGCTAGATATTTTGAATTTATAATGAAGAGAATTCCTCTGTTTAATGAGACTTTTTATTTGTTTAGTCATCCAAGGTTTGTCTCTGTTTGAAACTGTAATGATATTTCTGTGTACATACAAATTCACACAGGACCAAAATAGCAAGTACCAATCTCGAAGAATGTCATCTATGTTAATGTTGTGAAAATAAATTACCTCCCATGGTAAGGAGAGAAGATGGTCGCCTAAAAGCACAAAGTTTGTGTTTTTGTAGTCAAATATTGTTCGTTTATATGTAAGTCTTGCTTAACGCTTAAAATTGAGTGTGCCAAAAATGAAGCAGTGGTCAAGATTTGCAAGTGGTTCACCTACCCCTGAATTCAAAATAAAAGCTGGGGAATCTGTTATTATAAGATCAAGAATAGAGTTACCTCGAGTCTGTGTCTGGATCATTTGATAAAGATTGAAATGAGAAAGTAAATCAACAAGTTTGTTGCTTAATTCGCTTTGATTATGTTGGGAGTCCCATGAAGTGCAAGAGTCATTAAAATCACCCAGTAAGACAAGATAATCTGGTTTCAGATTCACTACTTCATTCAGATTTTCAGATAAAAGATCAATAAAATGGTCAGCCTCTGTTTGGTTCATTCCTGGAGGGCAATAGCAAGTAAACTTGATTTGTGGGTATTCCAGTGGGTTGATGGGTCTTTGGCTCTGAATTCATTTCATTGGCGTACCTAATTTCAACATTTTCATTGTCATCGTTACATGTTATGGACCCGTTTTTCAAATAAAAGTATTAGGGATAAAACCATAGTTTTTTCATCTGTAATGGCATTTCCAGTTGATGGGTTTATATATAGTATTTTCAATTCTTCATGAGGCGGTTGTCTTGTTGTCTTGTGTGGCTAATCACTTTACTGAGTGACGAATGTTTATTCAAACAATGGATACAAAGAAATCTGGCCAGTTGTCCATCAGTAAATAAATCATCATGATTAAAGTATAATTTAATATAGCATCCATTTGTTACCGTTCTGAATCCAAATGATACATAGTGGCATCCATTCTATACATATATGTTGACGTTTACGAAATGTTTTTCAAATATCTTCCCTATAACAGGAATATGGAAGCTGAAACTTTCACACATTGTCATACTATGTATATTGAATATGTATGTAAGATTTCAAGTCACTATGTTAAGTAGAAACTCTTAGATCACTCACTTCGATTTGCTGTCATATTTTTGCAATGATCCCATTCCCTATAATGTACGCGAGTACCCACGATACATTGCATATAAATGACTGCATCCACATAGATCGACTAGCCACAGTGTTGAATTGGTGTTTCTGCTGTAGCTAAATAGACCTATTGACCTTTACTTTTGGTCTCCCCTATGGTTCCATATATATGTTGACCTTTGCGTTTTGTCTCTCCTAGGGCTTCAAATATGTTGTCGACCTATGATTTTTGTATGCGCTAGGGTTATAAATATATGATGACCTTGCTGTTGAGTCTCCCATAGGGATACATATATTTGATATATTTTGCTTTTGTCTACCCCTAAGCTTAAAAGATCTCTTCTGCCTCGCTGGGGGTCATTTTGAGGTGTTGTTTGTTTTCTATTTATCTGCCTAGATGTTCACATTTGTTTTTGTCGCTTTGGCTATCTAAAGTTGAGTCAACTATGAGTTTGTGAATATATAGCTAGAATACCAGACTAAGGTAGTTATTTCATCAAATAGGTATCCATGAATACATCAAGGTAAAGCCTCAGTTTCCTTACACCGGCCAAGTTGAAGTGCATATCCCAAATAAACCAATAGGATCTATTTGTGCCAGAGGCTGGGGCATAAAAGAAACACAAGTGGTATGCAGACAGGCTGGAGCATTTAATGAAGTAAAGTGTAAGTACTATAACCCCCAGTCAACAAAACCAATCCTCATACACTGCTATTATATTCCGTAATGTAACCCCCCTATCACACCAAACTAGTTCTTACCCGTTCTTGCCAGTCCTACGAAAACGTCGTAAAACGGGCTCAATCTGGCTGTGGTCGGGAAATATGTCTCAAATAATTAGCCACTTCGTTCATAAACAGTCTTCAATGCGTCCATCTCATTCGCAGTTCGTTCAGGTCGCACCACGTCGGTGTGCAACGTCGTATAACGCGTCCCTTAGTCTAGAAGGTCATCATGACCTGATTTCAGAACGGTATGGTCGCAATCGAATTTTGAATCATTTCAGAATTCTAAAATCACCTTCCCATCTGAGAACGTTCATGAAGTTCGTAAAAAGTCCTTAGAAAGTTGCAGCTACGTTCATTCCGTTCGCACACAGTTTAAAACCAGTTTTGAAGAACGCATTGGCAGTTGATCTGAAAGGGATATGTTATGGCGTAATTTTGAAAGAGAACTAGTTAAGAGCGGGTTTAAATAAAGCAAGCAAATTCAATTGCCTGCTTAACTCGTATTTTTGCAAGGATTCGGATGGATGGATATTTTATCATATGACTTGTGGCAAACCTACCATTTCCAATAGACTAGATGCGAGTAGAAATAATCTTGATTTACGTCATTAAATACTCAAAATTCATTCAAAGTGATCTCATATTTGAAATCTGCATGTGAAAGTACATCTAGAAATGTGGTTTCGAAAATTGTCTATCAGCTTTGAAAATTTTATTTTTTTGAAAATGTGACTTCTTGTTCGGGTTGATTCCCCATAGACTCCATGTTACAAAATCACAAAAAGTGAATTATCTTCTCTTGTATTGGACAGATAACATTTTTTTTTACCGGACATATTTTAATTTGCATAACTATTAGATACATAAGGGTTATATGAAAACTGAACCACGCAAATAGATGTAATTTAAGTTAAATGGAACTTTCTACCATACCCGCCATGCTATCTGACCCGAACGAGCCACCTGGTGGTGAATCTGGTAACTACCTACTCGCATCTGCGTTATTGGTTAACATGGGAATGTCGATTTTCAAAAATTCATCAAATTTATCATCAATTTTCGACTTATTGTAATTGAGGAAAAAATTGACAAAATTTGGAGGTATTGGAAATAAAGTCAAATTACGTTTCACTTAATACTTAGTATTTTCTTCGCTGGTTATGTAAATAAAAATTCAAAGGTAAAGAGGCTTTAACACGTAGTTCAATGGGGGGAGCTAAGGTTGCCAAACATGTGGAGGGGAGTGTATGTTCTTATTGAATGTGTTGAACTTTTATGAAACTTACAAATATTCGCAAAATGTGGAAGTAATCTCTACAATGCAGATGGAAAATAATGAAACGAAATAACTATATATTTATAGCGCGAGACATCTATCGGCGAGCTCAGAAATGAAAAGCATGAACCAATTTGACGCGTCAGAACAGCAACTCATCCGCCGTGAAAACATTGATAAAAACACACGAGGTTTGGAATAAGTATTCAAATTGTGTAAGTAACGACATTTTAACTTCCAATTCAAAGTTCAAACTATATTCTCTCTCACTCAGATAAACCCATCTATGTAGGCGTTGACACAAATAAAATAACAGGAGGCAGCGCTGACACAGTATTGATGAGTGCTGTCAAATGTAATGGTGATGAAGCAAACATTGCTGAGTGTACCTTTCAGTTTGGCGATGAAGCATCGTGCATATCTAACAGTAGAGCCAGCGTTTTTTGTCATCAAATAGAGATTTTCAAGCCAATAGAGCGTGGACTGGTCCAGCTGAACATTGGACATCTGGGAAAAGACAAATGGCGGTGGTTATGTGGTGATAATAACGATAAAAACACTAGAGATGTGCTTTGCTTCACTAAAACTGGTACTAGAAATTCAAGAATACTTCCTTCTCGATTCGACGTTTCAACGTCCAGTGTACGCGACTATTTTCTTGCATATAGGAGGCTTAAAAAGTACAAACCTCACACCATATTTTATTGGCCCGTTGTCAAGTTTAAATGTCTGGGTCATGAAGTTTCTATCGGACAGTGCGAATTGAAAGAAAGTTACAACTGTACGCAGCTAGCTGTCATTGACTGTCGTGGAAGCCGTTGATATAGAGTGACGCACGAGTACAACCAGACCCCATGATTCAGTGACAGAATTTGAGGACCTACGAACACTAACGTAACCATGCATGAGGCAAACGAGGAAACTGCCTCGCCAAAATTTACAAAAAAATCAAAACATTTTTTAAACTAAAATTCGGGAAATGTAATCGAAAGGTAGAAATTCACCTATTTAGCCAAATGATTTTTGGCTTCAATGCGATGAGATGATATATAATGTAATTTAGATACAACGTAACTGCAATCAAATAAAATACTTATTACAACTTAATACCATACACCTTATGTTTAACGATGGCTCGACATATGAAACAAGTCAGCAAAATAGTGAACTTACTCTCATTGAATATGAACAAATAAGGAAAGTATTTCAAAGACACGCCAAAGACCACATATCACTCTATTCCAGCTCATCGTATCTACGCAAAACATGTTATCGAATCCTACGACCACTGTCAGTCAATAGCCGTACACTAGTACAACGTCGGTGTTATGTAACGCCGGTGTTCATAAATATGTACCAGTGTTACATCTAACTTTAGAACGGCGATATATACATTATTTTTATGGTTTACATATGAATCCAAACACCGTTTATATAAACTATACGCGGATGCACTCATAGCCTTATAGGAACTTGTGAACGATGGATGTCAGAAAATGCTGTCGCTGTGTTCCATTTTCTTGGTGTAAACAAGAAATCTGGACCGTGTATTCACCCTTGGTATACGCAGCTAACGAAAATTGTGAAACTCACAAGATGTAAATAGCATGTCATTTACATCATACCTTGATGGGGAAAAATAGATCTTATATGTTAGAAGTACTAAATAAAAGTTATCGTGAAAATGAGACAGTCGTTCTCGAGAGAAAAGAGCATAAATGCGCATTTAGAGAGTTTTGGTCCGTTTAAAAATCTGTAAAAAATTGGGGTACTTAAAAGCATCGGGAGGCATCATATATTTCAAATTAGACACGAGGAATTCAATATTGAGCAAGTTATGGCTATTTTAAATTCAAATAAAACCGTTAACCCGTACCGGTCCAGCTTTTGACCCGTACCGGTCAATTTTCGTTAGCTGCGTATACCAAGGGTGGTATTGAGAAAATCAAATTGAGGTTAAGCATGGACGTATATACGTTGATAGACGTCCATGGGGTAAGACACGATATTCAGATCCTTCGTAATCAAATAAGGTATGCCATATCCACATTTGCTAGTGTTAGGGGACAGTGGTTACCGAAGGAGGATGGGGCAAGATGGGCCACCAAGTTTATTTTATCGTTTTGAAATATATATCTCCTTTGGATATGATCTCCTGACAGGGATCATTAAAATCAAGATCATCTTGGCAGTTTCCCGCTGTAATTAGTCGATTCTGGGCATTATTGGCCAAAATGCCATAATACGTCACTTCCGCTGAATATAATAGTATTCTCTACAAGTATGGATCGAGTAACTTCAATAGTATTACCGTAGGTTTGAAATGATGATGTTGAACTGATGTTAACGCCATTGGCCAAACTGCCCTAATACGTCACTTCCGCTGAATATAATAGTATTCTCTACAAGTATGGATCGAGTAACTTCAATAGTATTACCGTAGGTTTGAAATGATGATGTTGAACTGATGTTAACGCCATTGGCCAAACTGTCCTAATACGTCACTTCCGCTGAATAGAAAAAAGTAGTTTTAAAAAATGAATGTAGTCCCAACACAATTGTGATCATGACGAGTCAGTAAGCTAGTATGTAGATACAGTTGTCATCTTTTTGCAATGACAACATGCCATTTCTTCTGAAAATGCGTTCATTTGGATTATCTGAAGGAAAATTTCGAGTCAAGTGGCTTATTTATTTTGCCTTCATTTTTGTGAATTTCAATTTCTATCGGCAGAGAGAGGGGGTAGTGTTAATTATTTCAAAAAGTAGATGTTTGGCCCCTATTGAGTTAAAGTGCCCGATAAAGTATAAAATGCGCATGCGTCCAGGTGTTGATAAACTATAAATAGCGAAAATCCAGGGTTTGTCACCACAAGGTAAGCCAGGACGTGTTGAGAGAACAGCTAGTGTTGATATTGAATTTATATGTAGCCAGATAAGTTTCCTTATTGAAATTACATATGGTTATTAGCAATACTTTGTAGGTGCTAAATAATAAAATATTTAGAGTATATATGAGAGAAATCGGTCATTTCGAACCTGTTGAAAAGTTTGTGGCTCTCGGCTACACCGGGGAATTTACTTCCATGAGTACACACATAAATGTGGGGTTCCCCAAGAGGTACGCGACAAGGTGACCTGGCATCAAATGTGCGACTAAATGCTACTATCGAGAAGATAAAATAACGAATACGACAATAAGTTATTGCATGTGACAATTCCGAGCCTTCATCTCACTGAAGTATTTTGAAGTGAAAATAGGGTTTTTGTTTTGATACATGGATTCAGATGAACGTAACTTTATTCTGACAACAAATCAAAACTGAACAAAATTGATTGTACGTAACAGACAATTTATTGTTTTCCAATGTTTTGATTGGCTAAACGAATGAAACCAACAAATTATGACATGTAAAATGACAATTTTGAAATGTAAAATTTAAAAGTGACAAACACAACCTCCCTATCCACTCTTTGGGAGCCCTAGAAAATTAGTAATATGTACATGCAGCAGTGGTAGTGTGCAGCTTATTATCACACTACGCTTTGTATTCTAAAGCCTGTTGTTTGTAATTACACTGTTCACTCAACGTATGTTTTGTGTGTGGGCAGTCAACGATAATCATTGTTTTATCCCGGTTATATGACCTCGGCAATTATAACAAAACCGTACTAAACGAAAAAACGCAAATAAGAGAAAGCTTTCACACACATATAAAAAATGAACTAGTCTAATCTGCCAGTATAAACTCTGTGCTATACGTAGCCGGGTCAGGCGCACACTTTAAGTGTCAAAATGTAGCTTAGACATAGCTTTAAAACCTCAGATAGGCCGGTGGGGCACATAAATCCATAACTCGAGATAAAAAGGCAGGCGTTTGCCCTTTTGCCCATGGACTAGTATGGTGACGTGAATTATGGTTGGTTTGCCATTATGACGTCAAGATCACCGTGCGCGCGCACGTTATGACGCCTGCGTTAGCCCTGCAGTGTTTACATTTACCAATTAGAGCCGACGCGAGGTTTTAGCCGCCGTATTAATCCATTTTTTAGCAGGGTCGATAACGCCGGCGATAAGAACATACGCATCCTGTTACACTTAGACATTTATCCGGCGTAAGAGCTTTCTCTGGCGATAAAAGTGCTAGTGTAACTAGGGCTAATGTTTCTACTAAATGTTTGAGAATGAACAACGCATTGCACACTTAAATGAGCTACCTGGATACATTCCTTAGTATTTTAGAATTTTTTATGTATTTGAATCGTCAATTGTATGGGTTTATCGGCAGAACAAAGAGATTTTTCCATTTGTAAACACGATACAAATATATGTCTAACGAATATGGCATATTCATTCGTGGTGACAGATTCACCTGCGGTATATGGCATACTAACTATTAACTAACAACTGAGAATGTGAAGCGGAAGTACGCAATTGCCAATTGCATCGATTGAACGAACGGGTAAACGTTTATAAATTATCATAACGATAATTGAATAAACAGAACAGTGCATTGAATATATCAACAAAATTGCAGAAGCATCACTCTATATTCGTCAGCAACCACACATAATAAACTTACGTTTTCACCTGCGATATATGTCATGCTCGTGTGCGGTATATGGCATATTCCGCAAGTGAGTATGACATATTCCACAGGTGACTATCGGGTATTCGCTGATAAGAATTTATCGCATATTCACTGCGAAATATGCCATACGCACCTGCGGAATATGTCATATACCGCAGGTAAGTACAGCATATTTACCCGTATCACAAATACCGTGCAGCGATGAATATATGCCATATTCCGCGTAACATCGTTCTTTCAAATATATAGTATCGGTAATTACTTTAATATTTATTTTTAGACTGTATAAAAATCGTGTATGCAAGTAAGATCCTTACTTTAAGTACATTTTTGTTGTATTTTGATGGACTTTTTTGTACTTAATTGTTACTGAGTACCGAGAGATGAAATAATTTTAAAATAACAATATGGTTCATGGCTGAACTTTTTTACTAGTGTATCGTTTAGTAACATGTAATAAAAGTATCAATAGTTATCATTATCATTAACGAAAAACAAAAATTTACGTAACAAAATAAAAGGTCTAATTCGGTTATGACCCGGATGCTTTGATTTTATACATTTTGGGACATGAATTTATGCCAATTTGATACGTGGACATAATAAGCACCATTCAGGAAAGCACAATGGTAACTAAAAAAACAATAGAACAAACTTACAATAAATCAAACTAACAAACGATCGCGAACATACAAACAAGCAGCGAAATTTCGCCAACAACATTTGCTAAAAATATAATTTACTGTATGAAAAGTACAGGAAATTTACGACTTCTTCTGTATTCTCGATTCTATATTCTGTCTTTTGATGCATCATAATTGTGAACTCCACCTATATATACCTTATTCGGAAATGAGCGAACACCATCAAAGTGAATGATATCCCGAGTAACGACCCATATAATGCCTGAACTATAGACCACTTTACATCAACTCAATAAAATTGATGTGATTTTATTGAATATAATACATTCATAATTCTTGCACAAGTCCACAAGTGGTAACAAATTAGTTTCTTTGTATTGTGCGACGTTATCAACAACTAATAAGTCATAACATACTTACGAACCATTTAGATTGTTTTACTTTTTGTGATAATAGGGCGTTTTGTTATTTTCAACATTTACAGGTAAGACTTTTTTCCTAGCCTAACCTATCCTTACCAAAACTAAAATTATTATTGAAATCTGACATATAATTTCAAAAATATAAAACTGAAACTTGAGTATTTGATTAAAATAAAGTTTAGCTATTTCAATATTAGATTAAAATAAAGTTCAGGTGCTTTCAGGTTTTAAAATACATAACATCGATATGAAAACAAGAGGAATGAACATTTTTTCGCTGTTCCTTCTGCTCTGTCTCTTGGAGGTAAGTATCACATAGGCAAACTTATATATCATATAATATGAATTGATAGTCTAATGATAATCTAACGAATGTAAATGCAACATTATAAAGAAGACGTTCCTCGGGCATCAAAAAATATTTTGACAATCGAATGTTTAATTTTACATAAAACGCGTTACTACACATATTCATTGTTTGCATAGCAATCGCTCCTTCACCTCATCATTATTCAATTTAGGATGTACGTTCTTTGATACCTCCAGTCGTCGAAGCAAGCGATAGTGAGTGAAATCTTTATTTACGCTTATACTTTTAAAATTCCCGAAATGTCCATGTTTAATTATTTTGAATATGTTACAATTCTTGAAATCCTGTTATTTTGTTTGTGCGTGTTCCTGCGTACGTACATGCGTGAATGTTCGTGTGTGGGTAGCATAAAGAGATGTTCGGTCAAGTAAATGATGTCATACATTGTAGTAAAGGTTACATGCGGTACACAGACTGGAATGAGCGAGCCACTGATGATCGGACCAGTTACTATAGTTATAAACGTACAAGATCTTCCGGATGTCAGAAACTACACAGTGTATGCGTTTTCCTCAGACAACCCCCCGTGCGAGTTCAGTGGTTTACTCGATAACAGCACACAAAATCCGGGTACTTTCTTCAACAGGTGGTACGCCTACACTTGGAGCGCCCAAACGCTCGGCATAGGATCGCTAGGTCCATGTGGAATGGAAAGGAAGGTAAGTTAAACACGAGACATAGTGTTTCCTATTAACTACAATAAGTAATTATCTATACACATTGTAACACCAAGCTTTTGTGTACATTTGTAAACGCCCAACTATGTATTCACAATTACATTATATTGTGGTACTTAAGAAATACTTTAACTGATACTAAATACGACAGTTCATCTTTGTGAAGTTTGGAGCAATCAAACGACCCCAAATGTTCAAAACAGATGCGCCTCCATCTCTTCAAAAATATGTTCCATAAATGGATATCACTGTGAATGAATTCATCTTAATACAATAAATAATATATCAAGAAAACACTTACATGATGTATAATCAAATAACTAAAAATACAATATTTTTAAATATTCTTACATAAGCGCTCCGCTCGTGAAGACGTTTTATCCAATGGAATTTTCTATTGGAATTGATCTTGGTTAAATGTAAAAAGAATACATCAACTTATGTGTTTATAACAATATCAAAAGTACCAATTACTTAGTATATGCTTTAGAATGCCAGCACAATTCAGGTGAAGATAGAAGTGGTAGAAGGTACATGTACATTACTGACAGACGAAGACAAGGCGTTTGTTAGTGAATGCGTGTATAACAATATCCAAAATAACAATTACGTATATGCTTTAGAATGCCAGCACAATTCAGATTAAGATAGAAGTGGTAGAAGGTACATGTACATTACTGACAGACGAAGAGAAGGCGTTTGTTAGTGAATGCGTGTATAACAATATCCAAAATAACAATTATTTATATGCTTTAGAATGCAAGCACAATTCAAATGAAGATAGTAGTAGTAGAAGGTACTTTACTGACAGACAAAGACAAGGCGTTTGTAATTGAATGTGTGTACAATCCAGCGGGAACAGGTCCAATCTCGACAGTTAATATTGACAACGATATAGTACCGTAAGTACAGGTTGGGCCAAAAAACGTTCATATTTTTTATTTCGATATAACTTTGAAAATGCACTCCATGAAATTGTTGCATGATATGCAGAAATACAGATGTTCCAAAAGTGGCATAAATAATTCTTAAGGGATATCTTAATAATTCAGGTAAACAGACACTAGGGGTCTGAAAAATTACAGATATCAGGATGAAATTCAAAGGAACAATTTTTACAATGATAATAGTCATGCCTCATATATACATTTCCAGATTGACATTTTATACATTCAGCCAGAGACACATGTTATGTATGATGTACACACTATATATTGTAATTTCTATTTCTGAAAGAAATGAAAGTATCGGATGTGTATTGAGACCGATAGGAAAAATTAAATGGATTGGTTCAACATATAGAAAAACGGATCTGACTATAACTTTTCAGATAGACCCCTAATGTCTGTTTATCTTTATAACTTTTCAGATAGACTAATGTCTGTTTACCTTTATAACTTTTCAGATATACCCCTAATGTCTGTTTACCTTTATTACTCAAGAACCAATCATTGATTTATTTATCCGACTTCAGGAGCAATTGTAGAATATACCCCTATATATCCTGCCTAAATATTATTGAAATTTGTGCATTTTCAAAAAGTTATATCTAAATAACAAATAAGGACGTTTTTGACCCACCCTGTAGAAGTAATTCATCAGGTGTTTTGTCTCCCTTTTCCACTGTCTTTCAATCCCTATTTCACTTTTCCACAACTAGTTACTTTGACGGAACGTCAACGTAACAAAATGGATGAACTTCTTGGATACGAGTTTTTTGTTTTCTCGATTTAAATCTACTTATAGTTATAAGTGATGTTGCGAATTATTATTTGGTACAAAGTTAGACACTATAGTCTAGCTTTAATAGTTTCTTCGGTTTGGATTTTGATTTTTAATTAAAGCTGTAATTCACGCATTTAGACCATCGATCGCTTTTGTTACATTGACGTAAGTCGTCAAAGTAACATACATTGGACATTGGTAATATAACGGATTTTCGTCAATATAACAAAAGCGAGGGGCTAAATATATGAATTTCAACTTCATTTACAGAACAAATTCCAAATCGAAGAAACTTATTAAAAAACTAGACTATATGTTCTAGCTTTGTGCCAAATTATAATCTGCAACTTGACTTATAAGTAGGTTTAAATCGCGAAAACAAAGCAACTCGTAACCAGGAAGTTCATCCATTTTGTTACATTGACGTTCCGTCAAAGTAACTAGTTGTGGAACAGTGCTATTTCATGGCGTCTGCATGGAGCGAATGTTTCGAATTCGAATCAAATATATTAGTCATGAATGCATGAATCGAATGGGCATTTGCCCTAATGCAGGCAAGAGACGGGGGAATTTATAATACTCAAGCCTGGTCATTCAGACAGAGTTCTACACCTCATTCTACACCTTATTTGATCTATATTCCAGATGTATTATTTTCGTGTTATTCAAAATGTATTTCATGCATTTTGGTATAATGCAGGTGTATAGAGTTGACAAAATTGAAAGCAAGTTTCCCGATAGGCTTTCCGACGAACGACTATACCACCTCAAATATTTTATCTCCAGATATAAAAGGTCTTCAGACTATTCTGTTGTTGAGTTACTTGAAATTCAAAATGCAAAATTGCGCAAATTCTGTTAATATCCACATTTGTTGAAAAGTGAACGCAGTTCATTCAGGTCTTTCCTGGAACAGTATTGACATGACATGCATGAGAGGGATTGATATGAGCTCCAAATATTGTTTTGAGACAATTATGGGAAAGTACTTGAAAGAGCTGATTATGCACCAAGGTATTTAGTCTGGAATACATTATAGGCCAGATGGTGATGTTAGCGCTACTGGTACTCCGAATCAGCTTGATAGAACGTATGGATTGACCCTCATCTACTCTACAACAGCCAACCCCGTTTCCAACCCTGTTAATATTGGAACTCACGTCCAGTTAAGAGTATTGGCGAGTGGAGACGATGATGGGACCAATGGCGCAGGTTTGGTTTCTTGTATTTTTCAAATCACGATAATGTCAACATCAGACACAGTCCCAAATCTTCTACTTTCAGTGCTAATTTAAGATTGTACCGACGAAACTAATTAAATCTGATACTACAGTAGCGACATTGAAAAGGAGGGAATTTGTTTGATTTCTCGTTTCAGTCGGAGATGAGAACGGCGTCCGTGTTGTATCGTGTACAGCTAAAAACGATGACGGTTCCAAGCAAGTTGTAATCATAAATGAATAGTAAGTAGATATACTAACTGCTTAGTGCTTACAAACGGTTGGTTGAAATCAGTTTATTAATATAGGGTGTCGTCTTTTGGCTTAGTTTTCCGAGGGTACCACGAATAGTACAATAATGTCATTTCTAAGGGCAATATAGTGAAATATTGGACCAAGGGCCGAAGGCCCAAGGTCCAATATTTCACTATATTGCTCGCAGAAATGACGTTTTTAGTATTATTACCACCGTTAACGACCAGGGCTGAAATAGCAAGAAAATCTTACGCACTGAACGATATCTAATTTCCCGGGGAAAGATTGCCGGTCCAGAATATATTCTAGACCGGTCCATATGGACCACCACTATGACGTCACACATTTCTCAGGTCGATATAGTAAAATGAATGCCTTCTAAACTAGCACTAAAACCCCTAGAACCAAGGGCGTTACAATACCCGGGAATTTATCGGTTCGTGCAGTACTTGTTTGTGATAGCGCCCTCTGTAGGTCACTGTGCTTCATAGCCTACAACAATACGGGGTAGGATATCGGGAATTCGGTCAGTTTCTATCCGTCGATTTCGCTATGAATTGAAGCAAGTGTGACCACTTTATCCACTTAAACAATTTGATAATTGATTAAATCTTTAAACAAAATCGATAAACACGTTATACACTTCCTATCTCCTTAGAAATTAGTATGTATTTATGGATTGTGTTTTCGAACAAGGCTCGACCCAAACCAATAGGGAAATCCTTATGCTAATTAGTATGACGTCATATTTTCCTGGGGAATCCTAGATTTCAAAGCCTCAGTCTGTTATTGTGTCAAATGTAAACGCTCTTTTGCAGACAGAAAATTGACAGATTAGCTTTTAACTTTCAGCTTTGATGTTTAAATAATCTGTATTTCTACCGGACTTCTTGCTGAATATCATATAATGTTATAACTTGATTTGGACCATTGCCTGATTGATCATTCTGAAATTTTGATTGTGATTCATGATTGATTGGCAAGAAAAATAATTCCTATTGTTTTCCAGCGAAGTCAAAATGTTACAGCATGAGTTATAATGTCGAGTTTGCATCATGTTAAATTCTGCTAGTGATTAGAAGTCCATGCACAAGCATACACACAAGAGACAAACACACCCAGGCTCCAGGCCGTGGATGGAAATATAAAACTATTTAAGACACAAACTGGTATTAATAGACCGATATGTAGTGTCTGCCATGTATTGAAGGTAAACCAATCTGCATTATTAATGTTTCTTCTATCAATACATGGATTGTGCAATGGAAAAGCAATGGCACAATCAAAGATGTGCATATCAATCGTGAATATCTCTCGGTTCAAAGCTTATTTCCAACAGGATCGTGTCAAAATATGTGTCTGAGTAACAGTTATACATTATAAGATCGCAAACTCTTACCAATTATCAGCCGAATGGCTCATTTTCAACGAAATGTCCTTAAGACAACAGCCCTGGGTCGCGCCTGAGACCAAAAACTAATTCAAATAGCCCTCCCCTAATTATATTGGATAATCACATTTATGCGTGCGCGTGCAGCTCATCCACTGAACGAAACGCCACTTCCCGCTGAAATCACCGGGTATTGATCTTTCCCTTGCTAGAACTGGCCCGGTAAGGTGGTAATAATGTGAAAAGGACGTCTCTAATTGGTCAAAAAGAGAGGCTCGGCATTCTCCGTCAGATTGAATCGGCAAAATTCGGTTGTATGGCTTACCTTCGGTTGTATGGCTTACCTTCGGCTGCATATCCCAACCTCAATTAAATGGAAAAGATGCTGTCCCTATTCATATAATCATGTCATTCAGCCGAGAAAAGTGGCCTAAGTGAATGACTAGTTCTTTTGATTGTACTATTTATCTTACACAAAAATATAATGTTAGTCAATTTAGCGAGATAGATAATGACGGAAGTAATGCTTGTAAGATTTGGTGCATCAGTTTCCCCAGTTAATAATATAATTTCATCATACAGCTGCAGAGATTTGACATCAGAAATCAAATGGGTCCCCATTTCGCCAGTACCAACGGACCAAGTTGGATTTACAAGCAAGTACTTACAGTCATTTTCACCACCGTTTGAGATGTTTGCTATTACTGGAGGAAGCAGACGCAATCTTGTGACGTTCACATGTGACGTAGATGTATGTCGGACCCAAGATAATTGTGATGGGGTAGGTTGATGATACAAAAAGGCATATTTTTATTTATCCTACACTTAGTGTACTAAATGTATAATAACATGAAAAAATAAATTTGATATTTATTGGCAAAATGAATATCCGGAGGATATCGTTACGATATACTCCGGGCGGAGGATATCGTGACGATATACTCCGGAAAACCCAATATGCGGAGGATATTGTGACGATATACTCCGCTTGTTGATTTCCCGCCAAATTGACTCTATTTGGCATGAAATTCATTTTACAATGATATTATACATTCAGGACACTCCTTGTAAGTGTAGGATAATAAGAACATCCTATGATTTTTTTCAGAATATCATTTTAATCTACTCGGTGATATTGATATATACACTCGTTCGCTTCGCTCTCTCGTGCACATATCAATATCACCTCGTAGATAAAAATGATATTCCTCAAAATCATAGGATATCCTATAAATCTTTAACTTACCATCTGTATCAAAATAAAGATATCACAAATGTGCTGTCTGAGTCTGGGTATTGTGTTAGAGGAAGTATGAACCGGCAATGATGTTTTTAGCTGACATTGTTAAATATATGTCATTTTAAATTTTATGATTGTGAAGTATAATTTCAATTAAAGGACAACTGTCCATTGAAACGGCGAAAACGTGAACTCCTAAACAGCATCCGTGGTCCTAAATACAGCAACGTCGGAGATGGTCACATTCAGTTGACGGCATTGGTGATGGTACAATATGTCGACCCAACGTCTGGTAATAGTGGCGCAGAAAAATGTGAGTCTAGCATTCGCAAAAATTAACATTATAAACCTCATACATTTGCCACATGGCTGTTATAAGTACAATTGGCGAAAAGAAAGCCACAGTGTCACCTATAAATCGCATTGTAAATTGATAACTTTAAAATGTACTTTAGAACATGCTTCTGTAAATATGTTGAATCTCCTTTTTATACTTTTAACCTTTGTATATTATTTATTTTAATTTGATGTACATTTTTATGCTCTCCCCAACACGGAGGAAAATAAAGAAACATAAACATAAACATAAACTCATTAATTATTTTAATTTTTCAGGTTCACGGATATCTGGAAAGCAGTTTTGGATCCTCAGCTTTCTCATCATTATGCATCATGACTCACCTAACTAGACATTCATTGAAACACAATTAAAATTGTTACCCCCATTTTTGACATTTTTGTTGTCTAGAAGTGTTCTAGATGATATCAAAGTTTAAGAAAATTTGAATCATGTCTAGAAATATTTTAAAAATTAGGGCCATTGTGGTGGGTTTGGGTGCTTTTTTGCTGTCATTTTTTACCCAGTTTCCACGGTTGCCTTGGTAACTATTAGGCTTTGCTTACCATGACAACTTGATTCTTGAAGCACATCCACCAGCTAGTGGTTGGGCCAAGTTTGATGGAAAATGAGCATGGCAAGTAGTAAAACGGCAAAACAAAAGATATACTAATTAAATGTATAACAAAATATGTGAAAATTAGAAAGATTGACCGTTTAATTAATCTAAATAATATTTTAATTTAACATTGCTCTCAATCGGAAATTCTTTTTTATTTTTTAGAAAAAATCTCACAATCCATATTTAACTGAGAGGGCGGCGTTTATAAATTATTATAATGATTACTGAATTAACAGTTCAGTGCACAAAATATATCAACCAAAACAATAGACTAGATTCTAGAAGAAATAATCTTGATTTACGTCATTAAAAATTAAGAATTTGGCCAAAGTGATTAGGGAAGATTTCTTATAGACCCCTTGCTATAAAATCACAAATTGTGAAATTTCTTTTCTTGTATTGGACAAACAATATTTTCTTTAACTGGACATATTTCAAATTCTATAGCTATCAGGTACATAAGGGTAATATGAAAATTGAACTACTAAAACTGATGAATATTCAAGTTTAAGGGAATTCTAATACCCTGCCATGTTATCTACCCCGAATTGGCCACCTGGTGGTGAAAAGTGTACCTACCTATCTGGGTAATTAATTAATACTTAAGTATACCCCCGCAAAACATTAGACGAAAAGAAAAAATACATGCATATTTCAGCAATGACAGAATATGAAAGCAAAAAGTAAGAACCGAAAGAAAAGAAAAGCAACGCAAATAGTCTGTAGAGAAAAGCTTAGAATTCAAAACTCGACGACTAAAATAGAATAGAGAAAAAGATGCATCGGAGAATTCATGATTATTAGACAATCTTTTCTGGAAAATTATATCAAATAAAGTCACAAACTTTGTCCTATAGTGAGGGCATCAGGGAAGGTCTTTACATTTGGTATTGTACGAATGTATCTAACACCCCAGTCACATTTGCTACGGCCGCCGTGCGGTCTATCATTTCTGCGGCCAGTGACATTTCTACACTCGTCGTAGAATTTCTGCGGTCGGATACTTTTGCAGTCACATTTAATACAGCAACTGTACGGCGAAATTTGTTGATATAAAAACCACGGTTGCAGTGCGGCCTTTTAAATGGTAAATCACGGTCGCCGTGCGGTCTCCCTACGGAGACCGTAGTTTTTTCTAAATAAAAAAGTGAGACCAAGACCCATAGTAACTTAAGAGGGTGGTTTCCTAAAGCCGATGGACGAGTGCGCATCATTCTCGCGCATCTAACTTTCGGTTTCGGTTTCGATGCCGTGATTTTGTTATTTTACTGTATATTACTCTAATAAATAAAACTTATGTTCAAAATGAATGAAAATGGCTTTATAATATTTATTTGTGGTGAGAGAATTAGTTGCACGGAAAAATAAGACACTCTATTGTCGTAATTTTTGAACGTCTCGGAAACTCCTCACCAATTATCGCCCACCTAGAAACAAGATGCTGCATTGATGACGGGACGATTTCAGTCTCAATCGGGCAAACAGTGGAGAATCGTAGCATTAAACATCATAACAACTGTTTATGAAGGTAAGACGTATCGAATTCAATATCATTTTCTTTTTGTAATCGATTGAAATCACCATATTTAAAGGTAGAAATCGCTTCCTGGTTCTCGATCGGGAATCGTTGTCATTTGCGTAATATTGATTTGATTGGAAAATTCTCATAAATTCCCTTGAAATTTAGTATTAATGTAATAATTTGGTATGTTAATAGTAGATGGTAGTGTTATATATAAATACAATGGATTATTCTGTGATCGTATGCATATAATCACTGAAATTCTTCTCAAAATTACATATGAATTTATTTTGGGTGATCGATTCGTCATGACCTTGATCTTACAAAGCCCATGTTCAAACTCAACAGCTTTTCATGTCCCAGAGACCTCCCATGCGGGCAGAGTCGGGACATCTTAAACGAAATGTTAACTATATTTGACTGCCTATCACAGTAAAAGTACATTTTGATGTGGGCAAAAAGATAATTTTGTCATGGAAAATTACATGTACATGTTTCGTGTACATGTATTAAAAGTGTCCTGTGCGGGAGTACACGGCAATCACATGCAGTTATCACTGGCGGATCTGGGGGGGCCGCCCCAGAAAAAAAAAATTGGGCCCAAAAAAATTTTTGAGCCAAAAAAGGCCTTGAGGTTTTATGGACCACCAACAGTCGCATCAAAATGATTGGGAGGTTGAGGAAGTTATTATGATTAATGATAAATGATCATGCAATGCAGTTAGATCATTTAGATGACTGTCACGTCATTGTCGACAAAGGCCATACATACTTGTCCAGTCAAATGACCTGGAAGTTTTTGAGTACAGGTAATTGTATAAATTACATGTAATATATTGTTCAAGTCATATAGATAGATGTTATATCACCTTTGCCTGTGTAGGCAATGACTAGAGAATACAATAAATGAATAGACATTAAGGCAATCATTATATGATAATCATGACACTTTTTGACAGGTGTAACTCAATTCCCATCCGATTGAGCCAAGATCACAATATGCCTCAAAATATCATGTTTCTGGCTAAACAGAAAGATGCAATGAGTATCAAAATGGCATGGATACTTTGATGTATGGTATCAAGTGATCTTTCCAGCAAGTACTAAATAACTTTAAGTCTAGTTGTTTTTGTAATAAATAGATTATATACAAGGTGGGCCAAAAAATCCATTGTAACTTTTAGTCATGTATTATCTTCAATACTTTAGGAAATTGAAAAACAATTCATTGTCAATATTGTGTAAATATAATTATTGAATATACAAGCTCAAGCTTTAATTACTCACCTCAAGGATTTCCTGAACACATCCTCTCTAACCACCTGAACAATCAGTCTGAGACATATTATGCCAGTTTTGAAAAAAAGCTGGGGTCAGTAAGCTATATTATCCAAGGGAGAGATGTTTAACTTCTAGAGATAAAAACATATGTTTTAATTGATGAAAAGTGTGGTGAGACCATTTGCAGGGCACATATTGTATGTTAAAAAGATATTTCAGAAGTGATGGCTCAAGCTGAGAAAATTTGAAATTCGTCATGACACATGTACTAGAATACAGATCATGATCAACTGACAAGCCAAAAATAAATACATACACATTTTTATATTTAACATGTTCACCAGTAATCATTTTACATGTTATCTGAATTTTTGTTGATTGAGCTGCAATAATAAAGAAAATTGAAGAAATGGAAAAATTTTCTAATTGTTATTGGCCCACCCTGTAGATATGTAAATTTACAACATATTAATTTATGTTCTGCAGGCCTTGTCTCCAAAGATGTCTTGGGTGCCCAGAAAGTTGGCTTCAGTGGATGTATGTTACACCTGACTAACAGTAATTTGACATTATACAAAATTAGCTAGAGGTACAGAATATAAGAGGTAAGAGAACAAGTAATATACAGTAAAATCTGTCCAATCTGAACATCATTGAGAATGGTTAGAAAGCATTCGGATGGGGAGATGTGTTGATTTCGGTTTCTCTATCCGCAAGATTGTGGATTTTAATGCATTCTCAATGAATATTAATATTTCTATTGACCATTTGGCTTCATGGCATCCAAAATCTGAGGCCATTTCATATTTTTCAGAATTTCATATCAAATCAGTCTTAAATTTAAAATATTTGAACAGTTTTGTAAAAATTGTGGAAAGTGTTCAATTTACACATGTTAAATTTTCAAATATGAGTGTCCACCGTTCAAATTAGGATGTTGTCAGATTTCAAGGTTTTTAACATGGGAGTCAAGTCAATGGGAGGAAAAATGGAGTCAGAAATTGTGTTAGCATTTGAAGGTGTTTGGATCAGCCAGGTGTTCAGATATACAGGTTTTGCTGTATGGGATTAACTCATCATTTTTATTATCAAAATAAGATAATAAGTAAAATGTTTGCATCTAATTGAGTAATGATAATTTTCTTACCTTATTCAAAAAGAAAACTACACATAGGCCTTCATAATTTGGTCCTGATTACAATTTTAACACCATGATTGGAATTCCAATACTATGTAATAACTATAAATTACACCATACCTCCAAAGAGGCAACGCCTATTAGAGGAAATGAAGAATAAGGATGTCATTCCTGATGAATCCGGTTATGAAGAGGAAGATGGTTTGCCTACCATTCAGAAGATTGTAGAATTTATGAGGCGCAGCCATACCTGTTTGACCTCCGCCATGAATATCACTGGTGATCCGCTCGATTACGCTGGTTACCGAACGGTAACCAGCGTCTTATCTGTTTTTCAAAATACCTTTTATGTAACATAAGTGAGAAATTAAATCGGCGATTGTGTTTTCTTCTTAGCTGTTTTTCGCAAATATATATTTTCTAAAACATATGATACTGATATACGTTTGTAAGAAAAAACGTCGTGGGGATTCTGCCTACAACGCGTGAAATCGAGTAGATCACAAGTGAAAATACCGCAATACCAAATACATGGGGGTCCAACTATACACGAAAAACTGTTAATTTGAAAAACTGCCAGATGTTTGAAAAGCAAAGATCGTCCGCCTCATACTGCATTGTTTGTATTCAAACTTGTTCCATTCAAAGCAAAACTAAAATGCCTTTCTGTTGGTACATTACTCTGTTATACATGCTGCTTCTCACAGCTTGGGACCCAAACGCCGCTATGAAATTGAGGGACTCTGTACAATAAACCAATGCACTGGCAGAAAGGCAATTTTGTTCTACATTTAATCATATACTCCCTTGCAGTGCTAGTCTTCAACATATTCGGAGACACTGCATGGGCATTCGGCTTTTAATGGAACACGTTTGATGTAGAAATTTGAAAGCCGAATGTGTACAGTAAAAGAGTTTAAATAGATCATAATAAAAAAAATGTCCAAAATTGCAATGTTTTCTTGCCTCGGACACTTCCAGAATAAATATGAGATCATATATGATACTATGTGATTTGTGAATATGTGGATGAGACATTAAAATGACATTTAAGAACCTTCTGCCTATTGCAAGCTCAAAAACCAAGCTGGATCCAATAATATGACAGAAAACCTTACCTAAAACCTGTTTCCAAATTTAAAGTAATTTACCCACAAAACCCTTCGTCAGACGCAAGTCGACCGTAAACCCGACGTGCAGCCGCCGTAGAACCATTGTGCGGTCTGGCTACGACTTGTTGATTTCTACGGAGACCGCAGAAATGAAAAAAATATTATAACTCCGAGTTATAATTTCAACGCCTTCCCTGCGGCCTGTAAAAATCTGCATACGCCGTACGGAGACCGCAAGGCGACCGTAGTTTTCCTACGCTACCCAGTTTCATGAATTATCGCCATATGATTTTCTAAAAAAACAAGTGACCTTTTTTCTGTTAAGTCTTGGTGAGGCAGTTGAACTCCCTTCATCAAAAGCTAGCTGTATTTCTATCATCATTAGTTTTTCCTTCAATCCAGCAATTCGTTAAAGACAGAATCAGATTTAGCAAGCAATCTCATTTTATATTTCAATTTTACCATATCCCTCTAGCATGACCAATAAAGCAAAGATCCCGCTGAAAATGAGGATGCCCCGCTGAAAACATCAGGAGGTCCCGCTGAAAACAGGAGCAAGTGTCTCTCTAAAATGGGGTGAATCCTGATTATATCCTGGAAATCTCTCACTATCGTACCCAGCTTGATCCACTATTGTACCCAGTTTCATGAATACATTATTCGTTGATAAATATCTCAAAAACAGCAAATACAACTGTCAATCTACTATACCTTGCATTTGGTGTTCATGAGCAACCCTTTTGGCTTATTAGTAATGATTATGTATTTGTTTTTATTTGTCTGTTCCTTATTAATGGTTTATCGGTTGAATGTTAGATGTTAAAAATATACTAAATAATACAATTAGACAAACAAAGTATCTTAAGCATTTCTAGGTGTGAGGTATAGTATAGTGACTGTATCAATGTAGTACATATTATGGTACATTGTAGTGGAAAAACTGCAGTATAATATTCCATGCCATTATCCAGAATAAGAAAGGTCATCTAAGAAATATAATGAGTATTAGATCGGATGAAATGTTAAATGATGTAAAAATAAATGTAGTTGGTTTTACGCATCAAACCCAATCAAAAAATATATAAAGAATTACAACTTAATGATATGATATGCAATTTTAAAATGTTCTAGTTTGTGATGAGCCATACAGGACCCGGGGTGTCTTTATCATTATTCTGTGAATATGTTAATATGATTTTCATGAATGAATAAAAAAAAAAACTGAAAATAGAAGGAACACACGAACGAACGCAAAAAGAGTATAAGAACAAAAAAAGAACAAACCCTCACATGGACGCACGCACGAATAAATCCACGAACGAACAAATGAACGTACCGACGCACGAATGATCGGATGAACGCTTGGATCGACTACCAGACGAACGCACGCATGAACGGACGGTCGAACGAACGCACACATGGACAGTTCGACTAACACATGAACGGAAGATCGGACAAATGCACGCACCCACGAACGAACAAACAGTCAGACGAATGCACGCATGAACGAAACTATTTCGAACGAACGCACGCACAAATGCTTCGTGATTGGCACGTTCGTGTACGTTCATATAAAGAAACTCAATATCTTCATGAAATAATAATGAATCTTTCCTCGCGATCGAAGCGGGACCTTCTCATGTTTTCAGCGGGGCCTCCTAATTTTTTCAGCGGGGCCACTGGAACACCTTTAATTATGTATTTCGACGCCCCCCTCTCACTGGCATGTACAGTAACTTATTAATACAGACTATGTTGATCCAATATGTATTATGGAGTATGTAAATCGTATGTATTGCCTTTGTTTTAACGATAAAAGTAATATATGAACAGTAAATTATGAAAACTTGTATGTTTACGCCCTTTTCTTCCATGCCAGTAAAAAGGAATAATTTTTCATGTCAATACGTGTCAAATATATCTGTTTTCAAAGTTTTGCTGGAGTTATATGTATATTCATCCTTTTGGCATTTGGTCCATTTGGTTTCCAAAGTGATACAAATAAACAGGTCTATGCTCGTGATTTCAGCGGGAATTTGCTCGCGACTTTTATAGCGGGGCTTACGATGATACTCGTGATTTTTGTCGTCCTTTATATTTGATAATCTTTCATTGGGAAATGATTTGCAAATTTGGCGACTTTCACGTCACCATGGGCGATATTTTCCGCTTACACTGGCAACATGAAAATATACTGGCCAATGGGCTCGACGCCAAGCTATTCTGGCACAATTTCTAAAACCGGTTGAGGAAGGAAATTTTATAAGTCGCTATCACAGACGACCGGAGTGCTCTCTCATTCGAGATTTACAACAGTACAAGGTAAGTGTGAACTCTAGAACTTGAAAACATTGGTTGAGCCAGGCCACAGGAAAAGGGGTCTTATCACAGATTTATTCAATATTCTGATTTTTTGTTTATCTTATAAAGCACAAAGAGATCTTTCAAATGAGCCATGGCTTTTGTCTATACAATCTTTTCTTGCAGATATAGACCAACAAGTCGGATTTGAATTTAGCACATTTTCCTCTTAATCTTGGGCACATTTTTGGCTCTGTAGCACAATTTTCATTTTTGTGATAAGTCCGGTTTTCCTATGGCCAGGTTCAATTTATGACTGAATATTATATACAAGTATTATGACTCTTAATTTTTCCGAGATTTTTTTAACATATCAGCAGTCATCGAGGAATCAAGGTCTTTGAAAATGGGCAAAGTATAAAAATATTAACAAATAGTTGATTGAATCATATGATGTATGAAGAGGACTACCTGTTAAAAAATCACTTCCATATAAAAAATTTATTTTAATCAAATCAGTAGTCAAATTAATTATATGCATGTATAACGGGGTATAAATTGATTGTTTATTGTCAAGAAAATTGATGTACAGGGTAGGGCCTATAAAAACTGGTTCATTTATGTATTCAATTGTCTTTATTTTTGAGTGTATAATCCACAAAAATTCAGATAATGATAAAATGATTATATTCTTCTAAATAAACCAAAAATGTGTTTTTATCTATAATCTGTATGTAAATGTCGGGGACTAAGGACGTGGGTGGCATGTAAAGAATAAACAAATTCCAAAGATAAAATATGCTAAAATCTAAATCAACTAAATAGTCCATAGTATGAAATCTCTAGGACGTCTACATACCTACATATGCTCCCTAATAACTTTCATAATAATCGTTAAATATACTTCCGGCTTTTAGGCTTATGCCTGTCATTAGCAGAGGTCAAAAACTTACCAAAAACTAAAATCCATTTTTCAGAATTTGGAGTACGCTCATCAATACAAAACTTATGTAACCAGTGCATCGGCGTTTTGTATTGTTTCTCAAACATTAATGAGATAAATGGTTCAAATAAATTATTTTTAGATTAAAATGACAAAAGCTTAAATTATGCTAGTTTTTCACAAAATGGGTCTCAATATGTTTTGGTATATGGGCTGTTATTTCGCAGTTAACATTGTCAATAAAGGAGGGCCTATTGTTCTTCTTTGACTAATTGCGACTACAGCTAAAATTATATTTCTCATATTTAGATATTGTTCAGTTGCTTATAAAACAACCATCAAGACTTGGTCGAATTCATGAATCATTGAGAAAAATCTTTATCATTATCTTCTTCAAAATCTGATGATATCCAACAGGAAGGTCAAAGAAGAAATAACCATCAGAAAATCTGATAATAGCCAGCAGTAATGTCGAGGAAGAATTGTAAGGCATTCGATGGCATATAACTTATAGATTATTAGACATGTCATTCGAATATATGACCATTCCAATCCCTCCGTGACATTGAATTAAGAAATATAGACCGAAGAGCATGAGAAATAATTTCAAATAGCAGGGCTAGCCACAAACATTTTTCGTATAACATGACTGTATTCACGCCTTCTCTAAACTGTAAACAAAGTCAGCATTTCACCCGGGGTATATTCGCAAAGAATACCCCTGGTAATACGTGTAATGTGCGACGTCATAACGGCGGGTTGTAGTTATGGCGGACCATAATGAATATTCGAAACATTGTTAGGGCTTAGGGCTAGGCACCGAAACGCTTTCGAACCCTTTTCACCCCTTCGGTCGTTCGAGGTACGGAAAATGTTCATACGTACTATTATGAACATAGCATCTGTACTACAAGTAACAACTTACTAGTATCAGGGATTTTAAGCTTGCATATAAAATCGAAACGCTAACCTATACCAGTTTTATATGTCTCTACCTATACGTATGACCAATCGCCTATGACAAATGCATCGCTTAAATATTTCCATTCACATTTAGGTTGTGAAAATTATTGCAAGCTTAAAATCTCTATTGCCATAAAATGATTTACACTGATCAAACCAATGAAGTAAAACCGGGTATTTCAATACCTGTTACTTTCAGATGCAGTCAGGTTTCGTACTTTACCTTGGGCTTGCAGCCATGCTCCTTTGCAGTGCCCTTACTGAAGCAAGATATACAGGAGAAAGATCCGCTCTAAGAGATTTATTATTGGCAGGACTCATGACCGGGTGAGGTTTTAATTAAAGCAGGGAAATAACTTGTAAAAGTTTGATTATCGTTAATAGATTTTTGTGATAATGGGTACTTAACTGTGATCTAGGATCATCCTAGACTTAGTTCAACAAGTAAAACCTAGTTTGGGCCTTATTTCTTATCTGACATATCTTGTGGTCCTAGACTGTGATAGAAGATGGAAATACACTTTTGAAAGTACACTGTACTTTTCAATAATTTTGCACATATTTAGCCTATTAAAACTTTGAATCGAAACGTACCCCTGTAGATGAGAAGGTGGTGCAGCAAAAAGGGATACAGGTACATGCATATAGCAAAAGGTATGCATGTTACTCAGGCCCGTAGCCAGGGGGGTTCGCAGTGTTCGGGCAACCCTGGCCAAAGATTACTTCAAAATTATGCAGTTTTTCACCATTTTGAGCACTTCTCAAGTGATTTTAGCCAAAATTGTCAAATGTGACCCCCCCCCTTGGAAAATTTTGAAAACTGCCCCCCCCCCCCCCCTCGGCAAGTCCTGGATACGGGGCTGTTGCATTGGATACATTTATATTGAACGTGTACATACATATCACTGCATGGGGTACATGCATGTTGCATAGACCTAGGGTAAATATATATTGCAAGTATTACATGCATGTTGCACTTGATACATATATTGCAAATAGAACATGCATATTGCATAGGGTATATATACATGTTGCATTGGGTAAATATATTGTCAATGATCACTGGATACATATATTGCAAATAGAACATGCATATTGCATAGGGTATATACATGTTGCATTGGGTAAATATATTGTCAATGATCACTGGATACATATATTGCAAATAGAACATGCATATTGCATAGGGTATATACATGTTGCATTGGGTAAATATATTGTCAATGATCACTGGATACATATATTGCAAATAGAACATGCATATTGCATAGGGTATATACATGTTGCATTGGGTAAATATATTGTCAATGATCACTGGATACATATATTGCAAATAGAACATGCATATTGCATAGGGTATATACATGTTGCATTGGGTAAATATATTGTCAATGATCACTGGATACATATATTGCAAATGGTACATGCATATTGTAGTAATGGTACATGCATATAATAGTACATGTCAAAGGTATCAATGGATTGATGGTCATATAAAATGATGAGGACCAATGACCACTACATGTAAATCTAACTCTCTGCAACTACACGTCTATTTATTAGATAACTTTCATTCCAGTGAGAAAAGAGACCTTCCATCCCCGCCAAGTGATGCAGAGGATACAAATTTGATAGAAGTGTAAGTGACCTTGTGTATTGATGTTTCTAGGGGGAAAGGAATACCACTTTCTTCAAATTTAGACTCAAATAAACCCCAATGTTCTGCCACTTTTAAAGTGGCCGATGATGTATAAAAACGCGCATGCGTCATGGCTCTGCTAAACTATAAAAGGTGAATTCCCAGGCCCTCTCGTCATAGGTGTGTCCGATTGTTGACGAAGCAACGCGTACACCGTGCGTTGATAATAATTAAAGTGGTTAAGCTACACGTATTTAACAAAACTAGAACGTGAACTTCAATGCGCGCGCAGATGAATGACGTCAGATTTGTTTATTTCCTGGGGGCCAGCCTGAAGTTTACAGGTTTTTACATGAGATTATCATATTTGTGCAATTTACAGACGCAGGTTTTTCCGTGTAGATGAGTGATTACACGTCGCTCATTACGTGATCGATTTTAGCTATGTTCTAGGATGGCCCGGGAGCCCATATTTGATACAGACTATCTTGCTTGTTATATTGGTAAACCCCAATCCTTAAGTGGAAATAAGAATACATTTTAATGGGTAAATGACAACTTCAAATGTGATCGTTTGTTCATTCCGTACAATATAAATAGCCAGGGCAAATTAGATACCCGGGGCTTAGTACATTCATTTGTGAATAGCTTTAAGGTAGAAAATATTTTGCAATGTGTGAAAAGAATTTGAGCCCAATGCTCAATACATTGTGGAATGACCATTCCCTATATGGCGTTGTTTCCTAAAATTAACAATCGATGCTGCGCGTCTCGTGCAAATTTTGGAAAGCAACGCCTTCAGCGAATGGTCATTCCACATTGCATTGTGTCCAGGGCTCAAATCCTTATTAAGCAGTTTAAATGCGTTTTATAACCTTTTTGGCTCCCGACGAGTTAATTTTCAATTTTGGCATTGAAAATAAGTCCAACAGAGTCACACTACTATACCTTGCATTTGGTGTTCATGAGCAACCCATTTGGCTTATTAGTAATAATTATGTATTTGTTTTTATTTGTCTGTTCCTTATGAATGGTTTATCGGTTGAAAATTAGATGCCAGTAAGGCACTTTCAAAAATATATTAAACAATTCAATTAGACAAACAAAGTATCTTATGCATTTCTAGGTGTTAGGCATAGTAGTGTGAGAGTACGAAAATGGCAAATGTTAAGATGCCATTGAAAGTGCATTTTTTAAGAGGTGGCATCATTAATATGAGATTGACCAAAACCTTGAAATGACAAGTGGAAGAATCAAAATCAAAATTTGAAACATCCATTTTCTAGTCGAATGAGAGTTTAAGCATGGCATATAAAATCGAAACGACAACCTACGTTTAAATCGCTCATATAAATTTGTGAATAGCTTTAAGGATTTAAGCCATGGACTCGGTGCATCGTTTGCTGCATTATATATCATGAAGTGTTGTTTCCAAATCTTTGCATGACCGCGCAGGGGGGTGCAAAGTTTAGGGAACCACGCCTGGGTTGAATAAGCAGCAACAGCTTATATCCCTTTCACACATTGCAAATATGTTTCTTACGAAATCACCCTAAAGATTAAAGAACATATTTTCAATGAAACTTTTTGCAAGGGTCAAGTATTGGCACAGCATGAATTGCAATCTCTTCACCTTGACAACCATACATAACAATTGCTTATTGATAATTTCATGCACTGCTGTCATGTAAAAATACTTTGTGCCGATTGGCTAGAATCGGACACACCTTGCCTTGCGTCTATGTTTATGCTCAGACTACACTACAGCATGTAATATGCCATGATTTAGTTATATATAGCTGTATAGCAGATTTTCTGATACATATTTTAAAAATCTAATTTTCCAGGGAAAATTGCCGGTCATTAATTGCATTATTGACCGCCACTATGACGTCATACATTACTTAGGTCGATATAGTAAAACTAGCACTAAAGCCCTTAGAACTGGCCCGGCAAGGTGGTAATAATATAATAATATTCTCGTTGACACCAACGTGAAATTATATCCCCTTCCAAACACGAAACACTGAACGCAGGTGTCTGAAGTAGACTAAAGCTGCCTTTGAAGTGCATACAAAGCTATACGGACTCTATACATTTCCTATATTGATCCGTGTACTTTCCGTTCACGTATAGGTTTAGAAAAACAGCGCACGCTTAAACTCTCTATTGTGTGACATCTGTTATGCAGTAAACACGATACAAAAATATGTCATATTCCGCAACGAATATGGCATATTTACTTGCGGTGTATGACAGATTCACCTGCGGTATATGGCATACACACTAACCAATGAGAACGTGATGCGGAAGTACGCAATTGTCAATTGCATCGATTGAACGAACACGTAAAACGTTATAGATTATTATAATGAATATTGAATCAACAGTACTGTGTATCGAATATATTAACTTAGCAGAAGTATCAGTCACCAATCTCGCGTAATAAACTTACTCAATCAATCCAGGATTCATATATTAGTGCTCGACGCACTAACTATATTGGTAATCCAGCGTATAGTTTTACATTTAGAGTCGATTCTCGCAACCAATCAAATCAACGCTTTCTGTATCACGTTTTCACCTGCAGTATATGTCATATTCACCTGCGGTATATGGCATATTCCGCAAGTGAGTATGACATATTCCGCATGTGAGTATCGGGTATTCACTGAAATCAATGTATCGCATATTCACTGCGGAATATCGCATACTCACCTGCGGAATATGCCATATACCGCAGGTGAGTATGGCATATTCACCTGTATCACAAATACCGCGCAACCATGAATGTATGCCATATACCGCGTAACAACATCAACGAGTCACATACTTCAACACAAAAAACCAATGCTGTATATTACTGCTCGAATGATAAGCGGTTCCAAGAGATCTCGCAGAGTTCTACTATAATCACTTTACTATACCTAACCCCTAGATACGCATAAGATACTCTTTTTGTCTAATTGCATTGTTTAGTATATTTTTGAAAGTACCTTGAATTAACATCTAACAGTCATCCAATAAACCATCAATAAGGATCAAACAAGTAAAAAGCAAATGACATAATCATTACTAATAACCCAAATGGGTTGCTCATGAACACCAAATGCAAGGTATAGTAGAGCGATGATGTTCTTTTTTTTATTTTCAGACTTTCTGACATGGTTAAAAAGAGAAGGATGAATTGTATCGATCGGTGTAAAAAACAAGCTGCCTTTGAATTTAGTCATTACTATGATGATTATACTAAATGTCTTATTGAGACATGTTCATCTTAAAATATTAACAGCCAATGGAGACCTGGATGTGAAAGAGATAACAATTATAGCCGATTTTCAAAATTGACAATAACAAGAATTATATTTTAAATGCGCTATATTTGATGAAAATGAATTAATGTTCCTTTACTTTAAACTGATGAAAATGTAGATGTTTGATTGACAAAATAAATATACTATCACAAATAAAAACTGTTTTACTGGTTAAAAATCTCAGCTGGTGAATTTATGGATTAGGAAGTATTTTAAGTAAACCGGGGTAAAAGTTGATATGGTACCATGGGGATTGAGGTCCGTGGTGCACCCCAGGTACCTAGACGATGAGGACTTACTCGTACCATATTTCAAGGCTATAGTTGGACCAAAAACACCTGGGAAGATGGTCCTAAAATTCAATCCATGGCCTTGTGATACCACTGATTGGCTCATCCCCGGGGATATCTTATTAAAAGATATACATATCGATTTTGGGAATTTGTGATGTGCCAGTTGTGAAAATCGAATTTTGTGTTACTGACAAATTATATGACGAACACAATACAATCATATGAAAAAATTAACTATAAACTAGAACAATTTTAACGACGAAAATTAGCAATTTAGGTTCTGCTCTCGTGTAATGGTTCTTGAATGATTCAATGGCGACCATACCGTTGTGAAATGACATCGTGTGACAACGTAGATCAAACAAGGCCTTTTGGACTTATAATTGCCGTACTTCGACCTTCGTAGGGACGCGTTAACGACCTTGTGCTATCGAATATCCATTGCATTACGTGTACACACCGACATGGAGCGACCTGGACGAACTGCGAATAAAATGGACGTATTTAGACTGTTTTATGAACGAATTTAGCTAATTGTTTTAGACAGATTTTCAATGTTCAGATTTTTGTTTAAATCAAAAAACATAATGCAGTATCACATGGAAAAATACATTCATATTTTACACGCAAAACGTTTGTATATTTCAGATATATTTGTTAATGTGCAATAAATCTGTTGCCTCTTATAATATAGAAAGTTTCTCCAATGTTATCTCTTGAAAATTACATGTTAGAGAAACATCAGAATTCAAAAAAACGTACGGTTTATTAGGCAAATGACAACCTTTTCAAGCTATACTAGCGTTTTGCGTAAAAATATGAATGTACTTTTCCGTAGGCTATTATATTGTTTTTTAGTTTTTTAGGCGTGACCCAAAAGTGGACGGTTATGAGCATGGGCCTCGTATTTTAGAACATTTCACCCCAACCAGATACATTTTTATGATTTATATGACGAGTCTGTGAACTAATTTGATGTGACTGGGGTTGTACAAATGTATACTATGGGATCCCATGATCTCAAGTCAAGCGATCCCCTAATGAGTTTGAAACGACCCATTGGTATGAGTTTAAAAATCTGATTAACTTAGAATGTAGTTAGAAGCCTAAAACGTTTATTCATCAAAATCCAAGTTTTTTTTACAAAACAAATCTTCTCACGTCTTTTCTAAGTTCATTAGTGCACTCTTTGTGCAAAACTGAAAGATGTAGACAATGGGGAAGGAGTGATTCCTAATATATAAATATCACACCTAATGGGCGTATAATGTAGAGCTGTGTAATAAATGATGATGTAATCAAGCGTTTCATAAGTTATACCATAGGCCTTCAACAGACTCTTGAAAGCCCATGATTATACATTATACGGGAATAATAAACACAAACATACTATAAGTAATTTGTGAGTTATTTTACAATTATGTCTTTCGGAGTATGTGTCAATTTACACATAAAGATTATTTGTCAATTCACACTTCAGGAATAATTGATAAATTACACTACAGGATTTGTCATTTTACACTTCAGAAATAATTGATAAATTACACTACAGGATTTGTCATCTTACACTTCAGGAACAATTGATAAATTACACTACAAGGTTTAATTTGCCAATTCGCACTTCAGGAATACCTGATAAATTACACTACAGGATTTGTCAATTTACACTTCCGGAATAATTGATAAATTACACTACAGGATTAGCCAATTCATACTTCAGGAATAATTGATAAAAAATGTCAAGTCACATATCCAGAATATTAATTTATAAATTACACTACAGGATTTGCCAATTCACACTTCAGGAATAAGTGATTTACACTACAGGATTTTTCATTTTACACTCCAGGAATAATTGATAAATTACAATACCGAATTTTTCAATTCACACATATCCGGAATGATTTATAAATTACACTACAGGATTTGCCAATTCACACTTCAGGAATAATTGATAAATTACACTTCAGGATTTGTCATCCACACTTCAGGAATAATTGATAAATTACACTACAGGATTTGTCATCTTACACTTCAGGAATGATTGATAAATTACACTACAGGATTTGTAATCTTACACTTCAGGAATGATTGATAAATTACACTACAGGATTTGCCAATTCACACTTCAGGAATAATTGATAAATTACACTACAGTATTTGTCATTTTACACTTCAGGAATAATTGATAAATTACACTTCAGGATTTGCTAATTCACACTTCAGGAATAATTGATAAATTACACTACGGGATTTGTCATCTTACGCTTCAGGAATGATTTATAAATCACACTACAGGATTTGCTAATTTACACTTCAGAAATAATTCATAAATTACAAGTTGTACACTACAGGAGTTGTCATTTTACACTTCAGGAATAATTGATAAATTTCACTTCAGGATTTGCTAATTTACACTTCAGAAATAATTCATAAATTACAAGTTGTACACTACAGGAGTTGTCATTTTACACTTCAGGAATAATTGATAAATTACACTTCAGGATTTGCTAATTCACACTTCAGGAATAATTGATAAATTACACTACGGGATTTGTCATCTTACACTTCAGGAATGATTTATAAATCACACTACATGATTTGCTAATTTACACTTTAGAAATAATTCATAAATTACAAGTTGTACACTACAGGAGTTGTCATTTTACACTTCAGGAATAATTGATAAATTACACTTCAGGATTTGCTAATTCACACTTCAGGAATAATTGATAAATTACACTACAGAATTTGTCATTTTTCACTTAGGGATTTTTTTCAATTTTGACTTAAAAAAGATTTGTCAGTTAACACTTCAGGAATATCAGTTATTCGCACGTCGGGAATTTAATTAGGTCGTCTATTCGGGTGCATCAGTTGAGTGGCCTTTTATCAAAGGGAAACACTTTGTCAATAATTCGAGCTGACGAACTTAGAATCATATGAAGCCATTTTCAAGAAATAAGTATTTACAAATAAAAGCAGTGATACTATTATATACACTTCAGAAATATTTTCCACTTTACACATGTCTATATCTATATAGAATCTTTATCAAATCACGTTTCAGATCTATTTGTCAATCTACATCTCGTGAATATTTGTCAATTTACTCTTCATGAACAGTTATCGATTTTCGTTTCGGGAATATATGTTCATGCACACTTCGTATGAGGATTGACTACTCAGGTATATCAGATACAGCCTGTAGTTCAATCTCACAAATCTGATACACGGATGAGGTCGATACCAGTACTGTTGCAGCATAAAGCGAGTCTCCCTCTTCACTAATTGTACAGGTCCATGTGAACTCCCCCGTACCTGGGTACTCCGGTCCGTCACAGCGTAGCATCTTTGCAGTTGTTACATTGGCTGTCGTGTCACCCGTGCTAAACACGTCAAAATCATCTGCAGCTCCACCATTTGTTGTAATCACCAATTTGAACTGAGTAAGACCAATGGCATTTGTGTAAAACAGCAATCTCGACCCAGACACATACTGAACCTCAAAGGCGCAGACACTTTTGTCCATATCTGTCAGTGTACGGATGAGTTGTCTCTTCTCAGAGGGAAACGTTTCCTGAACAATTGGAGCTGACGAACTTGCAAGGTTTTGTCCTACAACAGGAATTTTTTTATTTATGAGATACGTTTAAATGAGCTCCAGCTTTTGGGTGTTTAGACATCACCATTTAAGTAAATGGGAATAGTATAAAACTATATTGGGAAAGTTCAACTAAACACGTACACATACCGAATGATATTCGATATATAAATACCGTTATCAACATCATTAAAATATATAGAATGTGCCAAAAAATACAACCCAAACAAATGATAATAACTCAGTCACCAAGTATGAGTTTCAATGTTATTCGATTCTACTAAGTTTCATTTGTCTAATTTCAATATGAGATCCTAAAATGATTGAGTATTTTGTTACTCAATTTGTTGGGCGCCGTACAGTCAGTTCCAGTAACTCACTCAACATTCAAAAATAAAAATCTCAAAAATCGTATATCTTTGATTTCCAAAATAATTGTTGAGGGGGTTATTAAGATGTTAATACACATTTTAACATATTAATTTTGAGAACATCTCGAATCCATTCTCAACAAAGCGTTCGCGAGTATAAGTAAGTATTCGAAATGTTTGAATTCGGGATGATAAAAGGACGTTACGATGTACCGCTCCTTAACAATTTCCTTTTGGAACAAGATATAGAATAAAAAGCATATTCCTCTTATTTACACACTGACACATGCCACCGAATGTTACTTAGTAAATATCTCTGTTTTAAATAGTTTTTTGAACGTTGCTCTCTACGGGTGCCATTTTTAATAATTGAACAACAAAACTGAACATCTTGCTTTTCTAAATTGATAAGTTTCTTGGAATACAACATAACTGTTAATGGCTTGAGTCATTAATAATACTTTCCCTAGTGATCCCATGATAAATAGACAGTAACTGGGTCAATGTTTTATGTTCAACCTGGTTTTCATGACTTTCATGATATGACATAAGTTGACAATTATGTAGGAAATTTCAATTCCAAATGTCAGCGTGTAAAACTCGTGTCTTTCACAATATTTAGCCTTTTATCATGAAAGATCGCCAAAAACTGCATGTACCTTTCAAGGAGACGATATGTTTTTAAGAGATGTAAGCTATTTTTGACTCAAAAAGAATTCAAATCACCAACTATTATCTTGATTGCACAAGACGAAACTCCCATTCCGGCGATCACTTTAGTAACCATAAGTATAAGTTAAAATGACACAGACTCACCAGGTTAGATGATAAACCGTTTCGAGGATTGATGATTTGAGTTAGATATTGGATATTTATATAAATGCAAGTTGGCATGTCTAATTTTTCAAAATTCCCTTTCACTTGGAAAGGATTCTGAATTAAAAGAAAATATAGATAAAATATATATATATATAAGCCCTATAGATGAATATCATATAGGAGAATATCATCTCCATCTGCAACCATGGTCATGTGGTAAGAAAGAGTGATATTTATTTATCGAAATTGGCTTATTTTGTAGTTTAGTATTTATATGAAAAACTATTATCAAACATGTATAACCTGTGAAGATTTGAATTTCACTCATCCCTGGTGCTATTTCTAACGCCTCGATATTCACAATTTCCTCGATTGTGAACTTTACAGACTTCACCAAACGAGTGTATGGTAAAGGAAGGGTTGTCCATCGAAAACTTCCACATTCAAATTCATCAAAATACATGAAAACTTGCGAACTGACCTACAAATAGAAAACCTACATGACAACCTGATACAAAAAGAAAACACTATTTTGAGGCTCTATTTGAAGGTCTTTAATAATGTATACATGTACTCTACGCCCTTCTACTGTTGGCCCTTAACTTGTTTTTGGTTTAAAATGGTATAAATAGGTCTGCAAGTGGCAGCAGTGGTTAAGTGGAGAAACGTTGGAAATATGGCACAATAGTTTAGCAACCTCTTCATTTTTCTTTATTCCAAGCATAAAATAATCAGGTGACATTAATGAACCTAAAAGGAACTCAATAGAACGATGCAAATTTAAAGGAAAATTTTTCTCGGGTGTAAGCATTCTTTTATTTTGTAGGTAACACTTGTACGTACTCGGTTAGATATGTTGTTTCGGTGAAATACATTATTTTCACAATGAAAAAAAAACAATTATAAACATATTTTGTCATGTTCCATTTAATATGAAATTAAGAGAGTTGTTAAGGGGTGTGGCCTAATAAATGACGTCATCGACTCTCTTCATAGGTCGTTATCTAATTGGCTGATCAAATGGCTGGTAAGATAACAAAAATAAATATGTCTGCGCATGCGTGGGTGCCTCCCATCATTTGAAATAATTGATTTTGCCTCTTCTTATGCAGTATATCTGTATATTTGTTCGTCTTGCAATCAAAAATATTAATAAAGAGAATAAACATGTTAAATCTTCATTTGCACCGGATCCGGAGATCTGCTACAGATTGACATCCCAATTTTTTTTTTTTTATGCAACTTTGAGGTGTCTCGAAACATAAAACACCTTTGGCTACTACCTCTGGTGCAACTTATAAAAAGGGTTTCTTACTGAAAGTCCCAATTTCAAACTTGACGACGCATCGTACAGTTCGACAAGTACTTTCTTGTGCTGACTGTTCCTTGCACATCTGTTTGCGTATTTGATCACGTGTACCCAATATTCCGCATCTAACGTAATCAAAATCCACTGGTCGACCCACGTGTTGTATTGAAAAGCGAAATTGACAATGAGTGTCCCGTCAACTGCATTAGGTGGATACAAAGCTCCATTGAATTGAGTTGATGACGTCGCAGTCCCAATTAAAGCAGCCTGGTTAGTCAATGGTCCAAAATCTGCAAACAAAGTTCTCAAAGGATTGGTATCGATATGGTGGACTTTTTGAACACAAGTTTCTCTTCAACCAGTGGACAAAAAATTCTAAAAATGTTACACCCCGTCAATCTAATGGTCATCTTTTAAATGGTAACAATATAATTTGAAAAAATATATACTTTTCCTTATATTGTTTTAGAAAACATCGGTCACTTCTTTTGTTCTTGGTATCATATGATCGGAATGAAATGAAACATCTTTCCAAACCTCATTGGAACAAAATGACATAATTAGGTGTCTCAATAATGTAATTGTACAAAGGAAATTTTGGTTGATTTTAAAAATGTATCTTGTTAAAGAAATAAAAGGTTTATCTTTATCTATTTTGGGAGGGGGTTGTTTTAATACCTTCTCTTAAATCAACAGAAATTCCTTGGTATAACTATAATATTGAGAGGTCTGAGAAAATGTTGTGTCTGCTTTTTTGTTCCAACAAGGTTCGGAGAGACATTTTATTTTATTCTCAAAAACAAAAGAATTGTTAACAAAAACAGATATATAAAATATATTTAAATAATTTTCGCATTAAATTGTTGTCAATCAGTCAACATTACACAAAGGACCGTGTTTTTTATAGAATGTTTTCAATAATTGATTTAAGAGAAAAACATTGTTTAATTCAGTCCACCATATCGATACCTATCCTTTCGTCAAATGTAAGTACATATGGCTGCTTATATGTTTGCTTTATTCAGTTACGAGAATTTTAATCAGTATAAAGTTTAGTATTATGTTGCTGGTTGCACAGATATTTGCTTTCTCTATTGACCTATGTTAATTATCTTATAATGTTTATATTATTTCAACCAATATACCTACTATTGGTTATGATTGGTTTTAAAATCTAGGGACACCATGTTTATTTACCTTACATCAATTTTATATTTTATAAGTTACCTGCAATTATGTCGAGTTCCACAATTCCAAATGGCTCTTTTGATTTCACATAAGCTTCAATGAACGTAATCTTTACCCAACTGGCAAGAACGGGTGGGTCAAATCGCACAGACTCCCAGCTATGTTGGTCCGTCGGCTCCATATCGAACATATCCATCTAGTATAGACAATAATTTAAGTAATACAGGTACTATATTTTTATTTTGTATATTTATTTACCTCTAATCACTAGAGAGTTACAATTATAAAGTTACAAATTGAAATAATGAATAAAAATACACATATTTTAAAATAGTGAACAGTGCTACATCCCCAGTTGAAATGAAACCTCAATAGTGACCGATGCCATCTTCCCCAAGGTCGATAGCTCAGGACCAAAATACGAAGTGTCAAAAAGTGTCCGAACGTCCAAATACAAGACAGGATATGCATTCAAACAAGACAATGTAATTTACTTCAAATCATCATAAATACCTTGGTTGTTAACCCGTCGCTGAAATCCATCTTGACTTTGCGAGCTTGCGTCAAGAGGCTCTCGCGATTCTGGATCATGCTGATCTCTTTAACCCAAAATGACCTTGCCAAAGTCACGTTAACCCATGCGCCAACATTTTCTAAAGAATTACAAATGGAGCATAATTGTTCCTTCAAATGGAGTAAGACGGCAGCAAAATATGACAACTGTAAAGTATAGCATGGGGAATATGACAATTGATCATATCGATTTTTAAATCGATTGCGAAATAAACTAAAATGGCCATATTTTTATTTGGTGATAACGTTTCAAAAATGCTCTATTTCACATATATTTATTGCTGGAGATTATGGTGTTTAAACTGCTTCTTTATTCGGTACATTAAATATTCCATAAATACCAAATAAAACAAACAATTTACCAAACCTTTACCAAATCGATCGAATGTTTTTTATTTTATCGAATGTAATAATCTATACAATTTATATTCGCTAAATAGTTTCACTTGTTCTTTGTGTTGGCATTCACATTTTGATATTTATAGACAGTGTACATGTATTTGTGTGATGCAGCGAATCTGTTTGTTTTCCTTAACGCACGTATAATTCAATTAATTATTTGTACATTTGGTATTTCAATTATTTATATTCGGTAAATACCGAATGCCACATTCGATAAATTTCGTTATTCTTCGATACTTTACGAGACTTTCAGTCACGTGATATATTTGAACGATGTAGAATAGCTGCGCGGCCATTTTGCAAATCTCGAGGTCACGTGACAAAATATCGAACAACAACGAAAGTTATCGAATATTACTTTATTGCATTCGGTAAATAGCAAATTAGTTTTCGGTAAAATGCATTAACTATGTCATAGAAAAATAAACCATTCGGTAAATATAGGCAAACTTATTTTGGTAGGGTTCAAATAGAAATTCCATATTGTGCATATAATGTGTTACTCTTAAAGACATGTTAATGAGACTTCTCCGTGGCATTTTTTCTTTATTCCTTTTTGTTTTGATTTTTTTACACCATAACATTAACTAACTACTCAATATGCAACTTTTCACCACGTAGAATTTTAAAATATTAAGTTTGAAAATTCCATTTTTATAATGGAGCTCAATGGGAAAAATGACATAATTTGGATTATTTTCAAACGTAGCGGCGCGATTTTCTTGAAATTGACAGATATAATAAATATTGGTAAGACAAAATGTTTGAAGAAAAATGAAGAAAATTCACCGTCCTGGTTACGCAAAATATAGAAAAACGTGAAATAATCATAAAAACCTGTAAAAATAGATTGAAGGGGGTGATATTCATTTTAATGTGCCTTTCACTACTACAGGGTAACCATAGTTTTGGTAATGGTTTACTAATTCTAAAAGCATATCTTCAAGCATGTGTATCAAGCGGAAGTAATACAATAAGTGAGTTATCATTAATTGGAATGGTATTATTATATTCCTTAGCAATGATGACAAAAAGGTAAAATCAATCATATCACATACTAGTTCTTACCATCAAATCGATCTGTTATAATGCATATTAAACAATATAGCAGTAGATCTTCAAATTCAAGAATTGAGCTAAATTGTAAGATAAAAGATAAATTGCTAATCTCTCTGTCACTATAATCCCTTTCTCTGAATCATACTAAATTATAATATTTCGGTATGCTTATTTTAGCTGCTGTAGTTTAGGTCACTTGATGAGATATTCAGTAACATGCTGTCACTAGAGACAAAACTTGACACTAAATAATCACCCGAAATAAACGATATGAATTCTTCATATTTTCTTCTTTTGTAATACATGCATTCTTAAATTAGCATTCAAAGATTTTCAACACAATCATGAATTTAATGATCTGACCCTTAAAAAACTTTTCAGGGGGAATATTTTGTCCACCTGCAGCCCTTAGGTGTATCATCTTTTTCTAGCCATATTTTCCTAGGCCTGCTGGAATACCTATTTCAGTGTGCAAGTTTAGCATTGTTTTCCCATTGATCATTTGAGTTCTCGTGTCAATAAATGGAAATAAAAATGATAGAGTAGTTTATTTACGTTTATACGTTTCTGGCGAAAGCTGAAGCATAGATTATCTAAGAGGACTGGAAACAAGATGGCAGTCTATTTCAATTCGGCCAATTCGTGTTGGCCTATATATCACTATTGACTCAATTGTTCATCTAGTTTTACTTACCTTAGATGCTTAGTAATCTATTTAGTATAATATTGTTTCCAAAATTATTGTCATTTGCGAAAATTAGTACTAAAAGTACTTTGAACAGGTCAGCTGCCATTTGCTTGGCTGATCGTACCAGTCCACAAAAACAGTGAAATCATATTAAAAATACCAATAAAACTTTAAAATTGAGGCAGATGCGATACAAAAAGACTCTATTCAATACAGATATACAGGTTACAGTCACCAAGATGAGCTAATTTCAGGCGAGATTCGGGAAATAAAAAGGTAGGTCATTCTTGTTTCCAGTCCTCCAAATAATCTATTATGCTCCGGCTTTCGCCAAACTTACTTGACGTCCGTGGTAAAAATCAAAAATAAAACAAGGTTTGGTCAGGAAGGGAACAGGTGAAATCCTTGGGATATATGAATTAATTAATTACAAGTTAGAAACATATTCATGTTTCTACAATTTAGGGTAACCCTGTCTATTATTCTACTATGCATTGTTATACCCCGTGCAAAATATTAAAAAATGTTATTTACTTATTATCATAATTCAATGTGACAATATCAGTCTTATCTTCATATATAATAGTTTGCCTGTAAGGTTGGGCAAGCCGTCTATTACGTTGATAGTATAAGATGTTGATTTTGCAAAGCTCTTATGGGCTAATTCTACAATATGTACAGTAACATATATGTAAGGGTGCAAGTATGTAGTCCAGTATGTAGTAACCAAAGGAGTATTTTGGTCAACTCATTACATCTGATAAACACTCCATGAAGTGTTTTCTATGCAATGATTATATACAGGCTGCTTATTCATTGTTACTGCGAATTTCAAAAGCTTCCAAATTGTGTGGAATAGAGCATGCAATGTTTTTCAGTTTGAATCGGGTTTTAGTACATTCTGACCAATTGTATTTTCAGACTTATTCATTTCATGATTATGTAATACTGACCTACTTATCTGCTTAACATGTCTTTAAGGAATACCTTAACAATTTACGCAGAAAACATATCATTTAGCGAATGAAATATGTAATTTAATGCACATAGTATTAAGTGATTGGCTATTTTGAAAACTTGATTTGCTGTAACAAACATATAAACGTTTTTACCGAATGGAAAATGATATAGCGAATATTAATATTTCATATATCGAATATATTTGAATTTAATGAATAAAGAAGCAAAAATAATGCCATAGGAGATGTAGGAAATGCTTTTTATTCGTATATGTCATAAATAAGTTTTTGAGGATTTATTAGTAAGGAAGGTTAAAAAACACTAAAGGGATGAATACATATTTACACCTAATATGACATCAGAATTGGTGAGAGATCTGTAACAAATGGCATGTGGTGATATTTTGAATATATTTAATGCCTTGTACAGCGTTGTGTTGTCATGTCTCAATAGCACTAATAATAGGCAATCAATATAATCACTAGATCGACATGTTAAATATTTCCTTATATAGTCACACTACTATACCTAACACCTAGAAATGCATAAGATACTTTGTTTGTCTAATTGAATTGTTTAATTTATTTTTGAAAGTGCCTTACTAGCATCTAATTTTCAACCGATAAACCATTCATAAGGAACAGACAAATAAAAACAAATACATAATCATTACTAATAAGCCAAATGGGTTGCTCATGAACACCAAATGCAAGGTATAGTAGTGTGATAGTTGCTAATGCCCTGGTCACATTTGCACCGATTTTCACAACGGCGCCCGGCCGATTGAGTATTTTGTTCAAAATTGAAAACAATATTGAACAAAACACTCAATCGGGCGGGCGCGGGCCGATGGATTAGAGCCTTGAAATGTGACCAGGACATAAGTTGTACATAACCACATAACAATAAGCTATTTAGTACCTATTTCGCACCCGATGACGTCAAATCTCAGACAGGGGGCAGTACCATACTTGGTTTGAGGATTTATCTGGACGTATCTGGCATTTACAGGTGGATCAAGCATATTTTGAACCTTCGTATCTCTATCGCTATTGCCTTGTAGAACCTAAAAAACACAGCGTTTTAAACACTGTAGTACTCTTGGTAATGGGATTCGAATCAATAATAAGCCCCTGTTATAATATTTATGCCAATAGGTAAAGTCACTTTGCAACAGTCAGTGGCAGTGGAAAATAAGGCCCTGGTGCAAAATTGATTTTTCTGCAAGTATCGTCTTGACTCTTGATAGGGTGGCATATGTAACATTAGAGAATTTTCGTTATAAGTTTTTTAAAAACTTATACGTATACTTATACTTATAAACCCAATAAACAAGGTGTTTCATAATTTCCTAATTCGTCGGGAAATATCTCCTAGGACGGTAATAAAAAGGGCCAATGGCATACCATCCGTACCCCCTTGATGTAAAGCATGTTTAGTTGTGTCATATGTGTTTTCTAGAATCAAATAGGCTGATATAGCACACGGGTTTTACAGATTTATCTACTCTCAAATATATTTTTTGTAGATGATCGTTTTGAATCACCTTGTAGAAATAACGAAGGGAGAATTAGTTCAGCTAATGAATGAGTCGAGCTGTTTGATTGGATACTATGCCTATTCAGCCGATTAATTTTAATAAGCCATTCTGGTCAGTAGGTCCACACATATACTATGCGGAGATCCAACTCTGTAAGTTTATAATCTGCGTATAAAGGCCCTTTTATACGTAAAAACTTAAAAATTGACCTTATAATTTCATGAGAACTTTGAAATGATCGACTCGTTCGTGTAGTGATTCACTTTAAAGGGTCTTGTTTATCGTACACTACAAGGACCCGTCAACTAGCGTTTAGTTTATCGTGTTCATAATTGACACTAGCAAAGGACATTGTATTCGCAGTCCCTAGTTAATGATCGGGCTTGACTATATCGGGAATAGTTATGCCCCACTTGGTACAGATTATGAAAATCAATTTGAATTGATTTTAGTTCGACAAAACCCTTTAAACTATAAGTATACGTATACGTTTTTGAAACAACTTATAACGAAAATTCTCTATTGTCTCATGGGCATTTTATCAAGGTTTTGGCACACACGCATAACCCAAAGGTCATTCAATTGCGCAAAAAGCATTCTTATGCACCAACCATTCCATATTCTTGTAGGCTGCCTTCGTCTTTACCATATAAAAACTTGTATGATGTTACCCACTGGCTATACCCATTTCTTCCTTGGGTTATGATCCCTGTTATAAACATTACTTGACCAAGATCTGCCCGTATCCAAATGTTAGTGTGCGGTTCGGCAGAGGCCCAGCCTCCACACAAACCAGCTGCCCTAAAAGAAAATTAAAAATTAGGTCTCAGTACACAAATATATCTCCCCGCTTTTTGGTGGAGACAAAAGTCAACATTTCAAAAGAAGAAAATAGCTATAGGTAGCTAAAGTTGCTGCTATATTGAGTGAAAGAAACTTGAATATCTGGCGGGAAAAACTGGTTATCAAAGCACATTTTGATCTTTAGAGATCTTATTCCATACGCCCCGTGGGATGTCTTTTTCATGTATTGTATGAAACATTGTATGATTGATTTTTAATTAAATAAATTGAATTGAATTGAAAAAAAAATTCACCGGAAATTTGATCTGAATTCACATTCGGAATTCTGAGGAAATGAAAGCCATTTATTTGTTATTCAACTTGTTGAATTTGGATATGATTTTTTCTAAAACTACTTTTTGGACATGATTTTCCGAAACTGGGTTTAAAGATACTTTATGAGGGCCAAAGGCAGAGAAAAATGTTTTCTGTTTTGGTCGAGGTTTAGGACCAATAGCCCTATGCATGTTGTGTGAAAATGTAAATTATTTCGCTCATGGTCATACATGCAATGCACCAAATAAATGGTCAAAAGATGCCTCGTCTGGCAAAAGCAATAGACACCAGATTGGAGCCTATTAATGATAATGTAGCTTACGCCTTCGTATCTAGTCTCGAACGCTGTGCTCCGAATGCAACTAGATCATTATTCCAAACGCTGGAGGCAGTTATTGCCGAATCTGGGACGTTGTAAACATCTCCAGACACGAGCCGGTCAACACAAAATCCTAAATTGAAATTAAACAAAGGTAAGTATATTTATGTTTTATTGGTATTTGACGCAACGTGTTATTGAATACAATTCTTTTTTCATCCTTTTCATCATAAATTAAATCTGATCATAGTTCAAGTTAAGTACTATGTTAATCAAATATTGAATAAAAGTAACATTGGACATACGTGAACGAGATTTGGATTTCCATGGATGTTCTATGTTTTCATTAGTAGACTTACCTGCAATCTCTCCATCTATCGCTCTTTTGCAAGTGGCTGCACTTGTGCTTGATGAGCATTCGATTGAAGCTCCTGATGAAAGCTTTGCAACATCCGCACTGACCCGATTTTCTGTAACAGAAGACACTGGTTGAATGTCGGGTGTCATTTACTCGTAGAACAGTACAAATCAAACCGCATGATACACGGCTAGAACGTACAATAACCTACGTAACTCTAAACTATAGTCAGAGCCTAGCATATATATTATGTCATATAAAGTAAATACATTTATCGTTTGATCTGTAAAACGAAGCCTTCTGATTGGTCTGTTCTTGTGCTGTACCGATCTGTATTGCTACTGAGATTGTCCCCGTTGATCATCTCCGTCGCAATACGTAAAATAATGGTACGGAGGGGACAATCTCAGTAACAATACAGAGGATCACACGATAAAAACGTTATTGAATTATTTGAAGTGCAACACAGGGTAATTCTGCTCTCGATATTCTGTATTTGCACTCGACTTCCTCTCGTTCCAATACGGAATTCCCGAGCAGAATATATCCTGTATTGCACTTAAAATCATTCAATAACTTATAGTACTGAATCCTACATCACGTAAAAAATACAATTTTCTTCTTTATTCCTGTTAATACATTCAAATATACAAAACATAGACTGCCAAAGTTAGAAACACTTGTGGCAATGTCTACCAAGTTTCAGGAAGAATGCAAAAGATTTCATGAAATGAGAGCAAAAATTTCTAGAATTTTGGACAACCCTGCAATCGACTAGATGCGAGTAGAAAGTCAAAGTGATATCATATTTGAATTCTGCATGTAAAATGACATCTAGAAATGTGGTTTTAAAAAGTGTTTATCAACTTTGAAGATTTAATTGTTTTGAAAATGTGATTTCCTGGTCGGGGAGATTCCCCATAGGCTCCATGTTATAAAAACAAAAAAAGTGAAATATCTTTTTCTGTATTTGACAGGATATATTTTCTTTTACTGGGCACATTTTAATTTCCATAACTATCAAATACACAAGGGTAATATAAAAATTGAACAACTAAAACTGATGAATATTCAAGTTTAGCCCTACGGAAACTTTCTAATACCCTGCCATTTATTTACCCCGAATCGGCCACCTGGTGGTGAAAATGGTAACTACTTACTCGCATCATGGTAATTGTATCATGTATCATGTATTACCTTCCATTCTGAATCCAGTGTCGTACACGTTGTTCCTATAAGCCCCTCCACATGTTTGGGTGTTACCCTCAGCCTCGCACGTCATGTCACATTCCGATTTGTCCACCATTCCATGTCTACCATATGAATTTCCGCAAAAGCAAGTATATGCATTCTGGTTTCCTAAAAATGAACTTATTCTTAAACTTACACGATTCATTGTGATGTATACCTATAGTAGGTTTAATTATGAATAAATTAATCTAAACTTGAACGTGGATTTGTTGAATAAATTGTCTATTTTCATAATTTTAAGAATATCTAGATCTCTTGCGCGAGAACATAATCAGGGACGTTATGTTTTTTTGCTTTATCATTGCTTTCTTAACAACTGTAGCGCTGTTCATAATGTCGCCATACTTCGACAGCTACAAGTTGAAAAAATTCATGAGTTGTGATACGCTTACAATTACCTGAGTATTGAAATCCATGCGCCTTGCAAGTTGTGATACAATCCCATCGACTTCTCCGTATAAGATTCGTTCGTCCATTCAAGTCTCTATCTGTAGTATCGGCAAAGCATCCTAGGTACTCTAAAATGTAATTGGTATGATTAACAATATTCTAGATTTTTTGTTAGTATTATTTTTTAGATTGTATTAATTGTGTGGATTTTAAGCTATATACGATTCAAGATTTTATTGTGTGTCGACCAAACGTTTGGCTTCCTAACAAAATTCACAGATGAACTCGGTCCAATATTTCACTATACTGCCTTTCGAAATGACGTTATTGTACTATTATACAACAATGATTGTACCCCAAACGGAATTATACAACAATGATTGTACCCAAAACGGTATTATATAACGACGATTCAGCCCCAAACGGTACAGTATACAACAATGATTGTACCCCAAACGGTATCATACAACAAGGATTATATCCCAAACGGTATTATACAACAATGATTGTAACCAAAACTGTATTATACAACAATGATTGTACCCCAAACGGTATTATACAACAATGATTGTACCCCAAACTGTATTATACAACAATGATTGTACCCCAAACGGAATTATACAACAATGATTGTACCCAAAACGGTATTATATAACGACAATTCAGCCCCAAACGGTACATTATACAACAATGATTGTACCCCAAACGGTATCATACAACAAGGATTATATCCCAAACGGTATTATACAACAATGATTGTAACCAAAACTGTATTATACAACAATGATTCAACCCCAAACGGTATTATACAACAATGATTGTACCCCAAACGGTATTATACAACAATGATTGTACCCCAAACTGTATTATACAACAAGGATTATATCCCAAACGGTATTATACAACAATGATTGTACCCCAAACGGTATTATACAACAATCATTCAACCCCAAACGGTATTATACAACAATGATTGTACCCCAAACATTATTATTAACATGATTAAACAGATTCTTAGTGAAATATTTAAACCACTTTCAAAATATTGATAACGTGTTCATGAAAATCTAATATATCTTAAGAAAAGGCTTACCATGGTCGTTGTAAATGAAACTGTAAACATACGTATTGGTGCATAAAACTACCGCCACAGCAACCTTAAACCACGACATTTTCTGCCAATGATTGAGTTGAGAACTTGTATGGGCACGGTCCTCGTGCTCTCTAGACTGATGGTATTTGTTGTTGGTAACCGACCAACCAATAGAATTACACGGTGTCCCAAAGATTTTTTCACTTACTTTGATGAAGTTAAAATGTTTGATTTGGATCATTTAATGTACGAGGCTCTTGTATAAGAGCAATAAGCCGATGCCACTGGAAGGGTTACGAGTGCAATAATCATTGAGTCCTTGGCACGTTCTCGATTTAAGCACTATCAAAAATAATCAAAATTCAAAACTACTGTTTGGGGTTGTGCGTTACAATCCTTTTCTTAAGTATTCATTAAAATCATCCCATTTCTCAGATGTATTATATGTTAATTCAAAAATCTCGAATTTCCAAATACTTCCCTAATTATTGTGGAATCATAATCTCATTTCCTATACATATTGAGTCAATGAATGAAAAAATTGATGTACTTATATATTAAAAGCAGTGGAAAACTTGTATTCGCGAATGCAATTAACGCCTGTCGGCTACTGGATTAACCTACTATTTATTATCAACTCATTTAAATATCATGAAAGGAATAAGTGACAGGTACTATTAATATTTAAATGAGTTGCCCATAAAGTAGTAGGTTAACCCGATAACAAACAGTCGTTAGTTGCTTTCACGAATACAAGCTAAGATTGTATTCGCAAATGCAACTTTCGGCTATCGGCTATCGGATTAACCTACTATTTTATAAGTAACTCATCTCAATATAAATAGTATACATTTCATTCATGAAATAGAGGGTTAATCCGATAACCGACAACCGAAAGTTGCGTTTCTGAATACAAGCTAAGTGTCAATAAAATATTTGATACTATTTATTCTACTATAATTGTTAAATTTATTAAGATGGCTTTTGTGCGGAGAAGGCAATTCATTTACAACCTGTGATATTGATTTTCGTGTATTAATTTTGTATTCCCTATTGTTAACAGTGGTTAATAAGCCCAAGGAGGGCTGGGTAAAATTATAATTTATTTTTTATATTTTATAATTGAATTGTAAGACTGACCACTATAAATAAATATATAAACTAAACTAAACTAAACTATATCCAAAGAACTTGTGTAAGCTTCTATAGAATTTATTATAGAAATATAAAATATTTTACAAAACTTTTTTTGGCATGGGGAGACGGCTATCTATCGATAAAGAGCTTGCGTAATTGCGTACAAAATAACCGATTACGTAGGGACAAGGTTACGCAATGAAAGCGCATAATCCTAATTATGCAACCTTTTATAATAATTAATCTTTGGGACAATATCTAGAGCACAATACATCATGAAAATTTCATACGTATCACGAAGATTTCATACTAATTCAGAAATCAATTTTAAAGGGCTAAATTTTGTGTCACCCTGTATAGTGTGTATTTGAATATCTATTATAAAATCGTTCGAGTCATTGTGATTATTATAAGTTTGACGTGTAGCAACATTGAGGTGAAGATAAACAAACAATATTATTATTGAAAGGAAAAGTATACATAAATTATTGACGCTGTCAAAACTTTTTATGATAGATATCCGATTTAAAATCGGGAATAAAAGATACATACATTTATCGTATGATCTGTAAAATGAAGCCTTCTGATTGGTTCTTCTCTCGATATACTGTATTGGCACTCGACTTAGTCCCGTTCCAATACAGAATTTCTCGAGCAGAATATATCCTGTATTGCACTTCAAATCATTCAATAACTCAATAATTATCTTTACCTTTGAATTTTTATTTACTTAACCTGTGACGAAAATTGATGATAAATTTGATGAATTTTTGAAAATCGACATTCCAATGTTAACCGATGTGAAATGGTAGGTTTGCCGCAAGTCATATGACAGAATATCCATCCATCCGAGTCCTTGCAAAAAATAAAAGTTAGGCAGGCAAATGAATTTGCTAACTTTATTTAACTAAAAATTGATATGTTTCTTCAGGTTCAACAAAGTTATAGGGCTTTAAACTCAAAATTGTTTTTCCTACCATTAAAATAATACAGGAGACGAAAAATTATTTTCAAAAATGACTTTGAAGCGCTGTAAGTTGAGTATTCATCAAATAAACTAAACACTTAGTGTACAAAAAAGTTGGACAATTCAATTTTCTATGTAAAAATATTTTTGCTGAATCTTTTATTAAAAAGATATCCTGATTTCTGATTTGCCCCGAACCCTCCATTTCCCATTGGATTACATGGGAATGACGATTTTCAAAAATTCATCAAATTTATCATCAATATTCGACCTATTGTAATTGAGGAAAAAATTGAGAAAATTTGGCGTAAAGAGGCTTTAACACGTAGTTCAATGGGGAGCCGAGGTTGACAAGTACATATGTAATACGTGTAAGTCAAGTAATACAAATCTCTCCTTGAAATATCTGACACTAATATAATATGTACATATTTAATTGTCTATCGAAATGTGAAATAAATAATTTAGTCAATCCGTACACAGCGATTCACCCGACTGTAGCCTATTAACTTTTTATTGCCCAGTCTACGCCGTTTCATGAACGTCAAAAGAATATCTAATTCGATCACTATTGAACGCTTGTTATTGTGTGCATTCATTTCATTGTACACCAACTTTTGTCAAAAAGTATAAGAAGGTCAGTGTGATCTTTGGCATCTTCCTGAATGTTTTAAAAACTTTTTTGAATATTGAAATTTCTGAAAATGAAAACTTACTCTGTATCTCTTAAGTATGTAGGTGTAAGGGCCTGACTTTTCCCTGTATATACTTGTAGATCTGAAGGTCTCACTTCGCTGAACATAGGTCTGCATATCTACAGATGAGGTATATCCAGAACTTGCCAAACTTTGTGACAAAGAATTTCATCCTGCTTGCAGCGAGAAGACGGACCGGTTCGGGGCAATCTGCTTGCAGCGAGAAGACGGACCGGTTCGGGGCAATAGCTGATGAAATTCTTTGTCACAAAGTTTGGCATTTTTTATAAAATCAAACGCGCGTCATTGAAACTCACAAGATGTAAATAGCATGTCATTTACATCATACCTTGATGGGGAAAAATAGATCTTATATGTTAGAAGTACTAAATAAAAGTTATCGTGAAAATGAGACAGTCGTTCTCGAGAGAAAAGAGCATAAATGCGCATTTAGAGAGTTTTGGTCCGTTTAAAAATCTGTAAAAAATTGGGGTACTTAAAAGCATCGGGAGGCATCATATATTTCAAATTAGACACGAGGAAGTCAATATTGAGCAAGTTATGGCTATTTTAAATTCAAATAAAACCGTTAACCCGTACCGGTCAATTTTCGTTAGCTGCGTATACCAAGGGTGTTACTGGTAATGGTTTTTTAATCCAACATGAATTGAAAATGTTATCCGAGCTGTCCGTAATATCTCAAAACATGGGCGTATATTATCTTGATATACGTCCATGCTCAAAACAAACATACTATTGTAAAAAACAACAAAAAATGAACCTTCATGATTGGTCAAAGTGGCATTAATTGATCGGGGGAAGAGGGGGAGAAACCCCAGGGTTCAAAGATGACATACGCTTATAATGTAAATCTTTATAGAGATGACATCGTCGCTGATTGGTTTAGCGAGTCGATCGTTGATTGGTTTAAAACTAGGTCAACTTGAAAACTATGAAAATCAAGACGGAGTGTACGTTTTCGACAAAAGGAGGTGCGCGAAGGAGGAAATCGTATGTCATCAATTGAATCATGGGGTTTTCCCTCCTCTCGATCGGGGGCTAAAGGAAACAAAATGGCAGATTCAAAATTTGGTTAAAAACGAATCAAAATCGAATAACATTTCTGGCGTATGTATCAATATTTTAGCTTGTTTTTCACGTCATGATGTATTTAGAAACTAGATTTTGGAAATTAAGTGACTAATGAAGGTGATGCGCAGTTCAGAGACAAGTATAAGTTCAACCATGAACTATAACATTTCTCCTCTTTTAGCAAAACGAGCAGATAATTAATGTTGGCAATGAAAAAAAGGTAATGAAAATCTATAATGTCTCTAATCCTTGCTATCCCTTTAATGACGAAAATCTATCATGTCTCCCATCCTTGTTCTCCCCTTAATGTACCAAATGTGGCCTTTGATGACTTTATTGGGTATCTGCAGATTATACAAATTAGAAATATGATCTGAGTTGTAAAGAGATCGAGTTTTCTCCACTTCAATCGGTTATATGTATTTTATTAAGAGATACAATCCAAGTGCAAATACTTAGTGGGAAAATAGATAAAACTAGCACATGCATATCAGTAGCATTTTCGATTTTACCAACGTGATCAGCCAGCTATATGTTGTTATCCCGGTTGTTATGCATGCATTAAGTATCATTACTAGGACGTTTTTCTGACATTGTCTATTAAAGAAATGCTCAAAATGGTTACATTTAATCAAGTACCTTCTTTAACTATTTTCATCAGTAGTTTTGCAACAATATTTGCAGGTAGCACTAATCTAAAGGAGGCGATATTTCAGAGAGTTTGCGGGGACAACATGGCTATGCCGTTAAACATATATGACGTCGTTCGAGTTAATTCTTTAATGGAATGTATGTATGTATGCGTCCAGGACGAGCAGTGTGCCTCATTCAACTTTGGAACAACGATTGACAACGACACAACCGATTGTGAGTTGTGCTCAGAATTGATGTCGTCTTGTTATGACTTGGAACCCAAGTCAATGTTTGGCTATTGGCGCAACGGATACATGGGTCCCGAATCTGCCACGTCTCGTATTCTTACAACGACATCAAATGATTCAACAAATGATTCTACGACGCCAACAAATGATCCCATAACAACAACAAATGATTCCCCGACGCCAACAGATGATCCCATAACGAATTCCCCGACGCCAACAAATGATCCCATAACGACAACAACGGTAAGTGATGGTCAAACAGTCACACATATCTAGGCATGATACTTTTAGCTAATCAGAACACAGTATTTAGAATAATACGCAGTCTATACTTAAGACATATAGCGAATGGCTATTTTAACAGAAAAGTTAATGGCACCCTGCTCATGCAGGTCAAAATGTCAAACCTTGCATATGTTTCTGGTTGAATTGCATCCTTTTGAGTGATACCGCCATGCTGGTACAAAATCGTTTGCAATGTTTGAAAATAATTTTAGCATTTCAATCAATGAATACTTGTCGGTGATTTAATGTGTATATTGTATCATAGCCATTAAATAGTATAGTTTCTAAATAGCCGAATAAAGCTGACATGATAGGTGTCACTTTTGTCATTCTACATTTTGCTAAGGCCAGACTGTACAAATCAAAACTATTATTGTAGAAAATGTTTCACTAAATTCAAATATGCTTTTAAAAAGAAGGAAAAGTTAGTTGTTAGAGGTTAAAAGTGCAAATCTCTTAAAATCTCATGAAAAACGAGAATTAGGGAGATTTCAAAGCTATATGGAAACTCCTCTATCCGGATTAGCGCCCTCGCGCAAAGTCTTCGTGATGTAATAAACCATAATAAACACGAGTCCTGTGCTTAAATTGTTTAATAACAACAAACTACAAAATGTAAAATATAGGAACATGACATGATAGGTGTCACTTTTGTCATTCTACATTTTGCTAAGGCCAGACTGTACAAATCAAAACTATTATTGTAGAAAATGTTTCACTAAATTCAAATATGCTTTTAAAAAGAAGGAAAAGTTAGTTGTTAGAGGTTAAAAGTGCAAATCTCTTAAAATCTCATGAAAAACGAGAATTAGCGAGATTTCAAAGCTATATGGAAACTCCTCTATCCGGATTAGCGCCCTCGCGCAAAGTCTTCGTGATGTAATAAACCATAATAAACACGAGTCCTGTGCTTAAATTGTTTAATAACAACAAACTACAAAATGTAAAATATAGGAAGAAATCGTGTCGAAAAGTATATTATTTTATTTTTCTGCACGATCTTTAATAAGTTACAAGATTAGTTAAACGTTCTACTTGGTCCTCAATGGGATTTTTAACTACAAACTTGGACGTTCTTCGTACTTGTTTAGGGTGATAACTGCGGTGGGTCAATCGATGTTGAAGCTGCATACACGTCCGGCAATGAAATCAGTCTAGTCGACAAAAACAATGGGTAAGTTCAAATGGATCATGAAGGTCGTATGCAATCAAATCGATATATAGTCGACATAAACAATGGGTAAGTTCAAATGGATCGTGGAGGTCGTATGCAATCAAATCGGCCTAGTCAACAAAAACAATGGGTTAGTTCAAATGAATCGTAAAGGTCGTATACAATCAAATCAGTCTAGTCGACAAAAAGAATGGGTAAGTTCAAATGGATCGTGGAGGTCGTATGCAATCAAATCGGTCTAGTCGACAAAAACAATGGGTGAGTTCGAATGGATCGTGAAGGTCGTATACAATCAAATCAGTCTAGTCGACAAAAATCAATGGGTAAGTTTGAATGGATCGCAGAGGTAGTATGCAATCAAATCGGTCTAGTCGACAAAAACAATGGGTGAGTTCGAATGGATCGTGAAGGTCGTATACAATTAAATCAGTCTCTTGAACAAAAACAATGAGTAAGTTTGAATGGATCGTGAAGGTCCTATACAATCGAATTAGTCTAGTCGACAAAAAGAATGGGTAAGTTCAAATTGATCGGGGAGGTCGTATGCAATCAAATCGGTCTAGTCGACAAAAAGAATGGGTAAGTTCAAATTGATCGTAGATGTCGTATGCAATCAAATCGGTCTAGTCGACAAAAACAATGGGTAAGTTCGAATGGATCGTGAAGGTCGTATACAATCAAATCAGTCTAGTCGCACAAACAATCGATAAGTTTGAATTGATCGTGAAGGTCGTATACAATCAAATCAGCTAGTCGACACAAACAATGAGTAAGTTCGAATGGATCGTGAAGGTCGTATACAATCAAATCAGTCTAGTCGACACAAACAATCGGTAAGTTTGAATTGATCGTGAAGGTCGTATACAATCAAATCAGCTAGTCGACACAAACAATGAGTAAGTTCGAATGGATCGTGAAGGTCGTATACAATCAAATCAGTCTAGTCGACACAAACAATCGGTAAGTTTGAATGGATCGTGAAGGTCGTATAATATCAAATCAGTCTAGTCCACACAAACAATGAGTAAGTTCGAATGGATCGCAGAGGTCGTAAGCAATCAAATCGGTCAAGTCGACAAAAAACGATGGGTTAATTCGATTGAATCGTGAAGGTCTTATACAATCAAATCAGTCTCGTCGACAACAACAATGGGTAAGTTTGAATGGATCGTGAAGGTCGTATACAATCAAATCAGTCTAGTCGACAAAAATAATGGGTAAGTTGAAATGAATCGTGGAGGTCGTATACAATCAAATCAGTCTCGTCGACAACAACAATGGGTAAGTTTGAATGGATCGTGAAGGTCGTATACAATCAAATCAGTCTAGTCGACAAAAATAATGGGTAAGTTGAAATGAATCGTGGAGGTCGTATACAATCAAATCAGTCTTGTCAACAAAAACAATCGGTAAGTTTGAATGGATCGTGAAGGTCGTATAAAATCAAATCAGTCTATAGTTAGAAACCCATGCCTCTCTATCGTTTCAAAAAATTTACCCAACGTGGCGGTCTCTGTTAATTTATGGCATCCATACTTTTTTGAAAGGTAACACTTTGAGGCTCAATTTTTTGCCGGATGCCCTTGCAAACTCTCATTGGTTGCTCTGTATTGTAGCATTCCGTTACCATGGTTACGCATCTATAGACATCTTACCTTGGAATCTTAAATCATTTGTAACTTTGTCATTATTTGGTCTATAGAGATGATATTGGTATCAAATTAAACCTAATTAATCTTCTCATAAAGTAATGATATTCAATTATGCAAATTAGATAATTTGCATAAATTGTGACGTCATCAATCAATTTTTGTTTCAGAAATTTCGAGAATAGCAACATATCTATTAGAACTGAGGCCGTATGTCAGAATTTCGGCAAAGTTTGGTCTTTTAGACTATAAGAAGAATGTATCAGCAACATAAAAATGAAAACAGATTCAAAATTGGATCAGTATTGCCAAAGTTATTAAACTTTCGAGGCAGCTACTGTGAATGTCATTATTTGACAATTTTATTCAGACATCTTACCATGGACGTTTAAAGTGTTTGTAGCTTTGTCATTATTTGGTCTATAGATATGATATTGGTATCAAATTAAACCTTATAAAATGTCCTGTACGATTACAATATTCAATTATGCAAATTAGCTAATTTGCATAAATTGTGACGTGATCAATCTATTTTTGTTCAGAATATCCCAGTTTATAGCAACATACATATTAGAACTTAGGCTGAATGACAGAATGTGTGCATAGTTTTGACCTTTATTTGATGAGTGGGAGATAGAGGCAACATTCAAGAGACAACAGATTCAAAATTGGGTCAAAATTAGCAAAGTTATTCAGCTTTTGGGGCAGCTACTATGAACGTCATTGTTTGACAATTATAAAAATATTACAATAACAAAAAAAGAAACAAACATAGTTGTTTCAATCTTATTGAGTAAAAATGTACATGACTTGTTCATATTTTTCCATTGAACTGTACATGAAAGTATGTGGAAATGTTACATGTATTTTGACTATCATTCACAGGGGTCAAAATCATGTGATCTTGATCTTGTATTTTAAAATCTAATTTTATAATTTACCATACACTGTCAATGATCCATATGAATACATAGTAATGCTTTAATTATGCTATTTTGACATATGCTGACTAATATACATATCAATATTTACAAAATCTATATGGAAGAGTATTCCTGGTTTCATTTTATTTCTAGCATGTGAAAAAGCTGAAAACAAAATTTTGTTTATATTTGGACATAAACTAAATAAATCTTAACTACCATTTTATATTTGAAATACAGATAGAGTGTCAACTTTAGAACTTATATGTTAACATTTCCAAAAATCAATGCCCAAAATAAGTCAATCGGTGTCAAATGGCGAGCCCATACAGCTAATGTGATAACTACTTTAGGGGAATTTTTCAACCTTCAAAATCCTTGGTGATTCAACCTTAGAATGATTTATGTTATAGCTTTTCTGAAAATGGACTATAAGCAGATAGTAGGTACTTAAAGAAGCAAAATGAAAAGTAGTTTTTATATAATTTTACATAATATAACCTCTTCGATATGCAATGAAAAATGATGACAAAATCCATACACGAGCTCAGTAGTAGTACCAGTAATCCTGAAATTAAAGTCTATTGATCAAAATAGTCACGACGAAAAAAATTTTGTAGGACTTTAACTAGCAATTCCTACATCTACATATAGGTTTCCTACATCTATCTCTTATGTCCCAAAGTATGTATGGTATAGGACTTGTAATCTGAACTTGTTTTAAAAGGTTTCCAAAATATGAAATACCAAAAATCTATGAAAAATATGAGTCTGAAATGGATGGATTTCAGGTATATCCCCATAGACTATGGATACCATTCAAAACTGAGAACCGTAACAACAGGAGATTTAAGTGCAAAATAAAGGAGTTAATCACGTAGTATGATTGACAGAGGTTGAATCTAAACTATTTTAATTTACACTTTTTATAGTTTAGAAGCTTTATATGGAATGATCTAATCTAATGAAGATCTAATCAATACAGTGTGTATCAAAAAACGCAACAGATTGTTATCTCGGAAAAGCACAAAACCAGTGATAACATCATTGATTTCATTCAATGCACCATGAAGCCATGTGTCTCCTCTTTACAATGATATATCATTCATTGATATTTGTACCGAAAAGCCAAATTACTCCTCTTTGCCAATGGAATATCATTCATTCATAGGAAGTCATGGCTGGCCGAATAATCATTAATTTTGCAAAGTAGGGCAAAATTCAGTTCGGACTCAAGTTTCAAACATTGCAAAAGTCACTACAAGGGGCATAGGGGCGATTGGAAGAAGGTGTGACAGGTTTGGCATATACAGTAAAGTGTTCATACTCATACACTTGAAAGAATTTATCCTATACCTCTCCAAATTGCCACCACTTCCTTGCACAAAAAGATGCGCTCATTTGTCCATGTCATGCATGATTCAGCCTGGAGTCATCTGTGGGTTAAAGCAGAGAAAAGCAGCCCATGGGCAATTCTTTCTCGAGGTTTTGCAATATCTGGTGAAGGAATTGTGAGCACAGATGCTCCTGAGATAGCTCCAAAAGAAAAAGTCACAGCATTTCAAGTCCATAGGTACTTAGCCCTTGCACTGATTTTTGCAATATCTAAAACGTGGTCCAGAGCCAATTTTGACCCACTGTGCAAATGGAAGGATTTCTCACCTTACCTTTACCACATGTGAATGAAGAGGAGGGATGTGGCTTTATGGTACATTGAATGAAATTGATGTAGTCATCACTAGTTTTGTGATTTTACGAGATAACTACCTGTTGCGTTTTTTTGAAACGCCCAGTGTAACAGATTTTATCAAAAAGTCTCAGATGTACATGTAGGCTTGGACGCTGGGGCAAAAGTCATCACAATAAGATGTACTGAGAGGAGCTGAATCAATGTCACACCTATAGATGATGTTAACAAGGAGATTAATGTCACACAGATGATATTTGGGAGTCAAATCACACTGGTGAGGTGAACATGGAGATGTGACAAAGATGATGGAAACATTAAGAATAAAAAGCATCCCTGTCATGAAAGTCACCACTGAAATAGATTAACAAAAGAAAAATTCAACCACTGCCATATGGGTCCTTGACATGGGTAATGGGTAATATCGATTTTACATATACGTACATTTAGATGGCTATAACATGAATGAATGCCATAGAGGTGATGTTAACGTGGATATCAATGTCACATGGATGACATGGTGATAAAACGTTAATTTGTTCAAAGTTACACTATTGAGGTGTTGTTAGTCACATGGAAATAAATGTCACATGGATGTAGGAACTCTTGGGTTTAAGTCCTCGCTTCATCAACACTCAATATAAAAATGCAATGCTATTTATGAACTATAATAGCTTTGGTATGATAAATAATACAAGGTGTCTCAAAAATGTACCCAAAAGTATATTAATACCACGGTTTAACCAATCAATATTTTCAGATATTTTTGCATGATCATGTTGCTAAAGCATGTAAGTTTCCTCCCCAATACAAAGTTTTCAGTTCAGTCTTGCATTTTGATGATTTAACCCTTTACTTTTTACTTCATATTTTGATGACAGCCTGTATCCTTGTGCTACATTGTTCATCACTTTGATAATGTTTCAGGTGGAACGTTTTGAATTTCTTTTTGGGTGTTGGCTTTATGTTGTACTAGGTCTTTCGGCTTGGGATTAGCTAACATGCTCCTTCAAATAGCCCCAGAGAAGTTCCAAGGTTGAAGATGGCAGAACAATCACAGAGAACCAGCTCAATTATCATCAAATGATTTAGCAGTTAATTGATAATGGAGTTCTGCCAGAGTTACAGAGACTGAATGATATCCAAATGAGAACTCTGTGGTTCCGGACAGTTTGAGCCCCTCCATGTACAGCAAGGGCCACACAAAAATTCCCATGAAAGCAATTTCTTCTCTCTATATAAAGACAGTGTGAAGGCCTCCCTATTCAACAGATTTGACACCCCAAACATTTTCTCTGGAATGACTTCAAGAACCATGTTTATGTTTATCCCAAGCTAAGAGACATAGAACAATTTGAGGTCAACATGTGAAAGGAAATTCAAAACATTCCACCAGAAACATTGTCATATATGATAAACAATGTAGCAGTAAGAATGCAGGCTTTTATCGAAATGTAAGGAGGTAAAATTAAACACATGGTATAAAAAGGGTTAAAGCATCAAAAAGGCAAGACTGAACTAAAAAATTAGTATTAGAGAGAAAACTTACCTGCTTTTCCTCAATGACTATGCAAAAATATCTGAAAATATTGATTGATTTATCTTTGCTGTTGATATACCTTTGGTTCATTTTCTGAGACACTCTAGATTATAAAAACTGTCTCTTTAATGTCACTGCCAGTAATCTGACAAAATGAGTGAAGGGAGTTGATTCCTGCTACAAAATTCAACAAATAAGATTTCTTTCTTCAAAAAGCATATGGTATGGTAAAATCAGTTAGGTTTTAGGTGTAAGAATGGCGCAACGTCACCAGCATGCAAAAAGTCAATCTTTGAATCCTCTTCAATGCAATAAAATCAAAATGAATGTTCTTGCTGTTTTTTAAATGAGGCTTTTAAAAATATATTATTTTGATATTTTTTATAACATTTTGTAAATAATTCAAACAAGGCATAAACATGCAAAATGTCTCAGCCTGCCATTTGTTACAGATGCCAAAGGCCAGACACCAGATGTCAAACGCTGTCTCAAAAATGGAGACAAATGGAGAACAATATGTCACCGCTTTTGGTGGTGACATAAAAAACAGCAATGACATACATTTTGTGATATAACGTCATCAATTTGTATTAACAGGTCATGTAGATGATTACTGCTTGAATCGGTGCACAAATATTAATGTTTGACCAGTCATGATGTTTCGTCCTTTTAAACACCAACTACTTTAGTGACATGTAAAATATATTTTTTTCACTCAATAAGCTTGAATCAGCTTTGTTTCATTTTTGTTATTTCAGTGTTTTATTTATGATTGTCAAATAGTAACGTTCATAGCAGCTGCCTCAAAAGCTGAATTACTTTACTAATACTCATTCAATTTTGAATATTTTTTGATGTTGCTCATACCTCTTCCACTCATAGAATAAATGACGAACTATGCAGAAACTACACCATCCAACCTCGGATCTAATAAATTTGTTGCTATACTTGGAAGTTCTGAACCAAAAATAGATTGATGACATCATAATTTATGCAAATTAGCTAATTTGTATAATTGAATATCGTTACCGTTTATTCAATTAGGATCAATTCAATACCAAGACCTCCTCTATAGACCAAATAATGACAAAGCTACCAAACATTTCAATTCTAAGGTAAGATGTTTAAAGTTAATTGTTCAATGATAACGTTCATGGTAGCTGCCCAGAAAGCTTAATAACTTTGTTAGTTCTGATCCAATTTTGAATCTGTTTTCACTTTTATGTTGCATAAACCTTCTGCTCATAGAATAAAAGTCATCACATTGAAGAAATTCTACCATACGGCTTCATTTCTTAAAGATACATTGCTATACTTGAAAATTCTGAACTAAATATAGATTTATGACGTCACAATTTATGCAAATTAGCTCATTTGCATAATTGAATATTTTAATTTTATGAGAAATTTAATTAGGTTTAATTTGATACCAATATCATATCTATAGACAAAATAATGACAAAGCTACAAATGATTTAAGATTCCAAGGTAAGATGCCTATAGATGCGTAACCATGGTAACGGAATGCTACAATACAGAGCAACCAATGAGAGTTTGCAAGGGCATCCGGCAAAAAATTGAACCTCAAAGTGTTACCTTTCAGAAAAGTATGGATGCCATAAATTAACAGAGACCGCCACGTTGGGTAAATTTTTTGAAACGATAGAGAGGCATGGGTTTCTAACTACTAGTCCACACAAACAATGAGTAAGTTCGAATGGATCGTGAAGGTCGTATACAATCAAATATGTCTTGTCCACACAAACAATGAGTAAGTTCGAATGGATCGTGAAGTTGGCATACATGTTTGAAATAAGAATGGATAGTAACATTGCAGAGTTATAAATTCATTGTTTATATTTCTATTGAAAATATTATCCCTGTTCTTTATTAGATCTAGAATAATATCCTTCAATTGACTTGTTTTTGTTGTTTTTTGAAGCCATTATACCAGCACTGTAAACAGCAATGGGTCGTTAAATTCGGTGTCGGCTAGAGGAAATTTGGATTTACTGTATGGTGGATTGTTAGAGACCATAATCTTCAGAGAAATCAACTCTGTCGGTGGGAACTTAAGTGATGGTGTCAATTTATTCTTTAACGGTACGCATTCAGACTCAAGTCAAACTACGTTTAAAAATGAAAAGGGACTGTGTCTTTACGTTGCTCATAAAATCACATTGCTTGCTTTTGTAACGATTGTTTCATAAAAATATCACTTAATTGAATTAAGATATGGAAAATATGCTTTTTAAAGAACGTACTCTTATAGCGGAGCACCATTCAAATAAGACAAAAAAGAAACTGTAAGTAGACAAACTTAACGCATTTTTTATTATATCCAGGTAATGATATCCACTGTATGGATAAATCTTGGCTCGTTGACAATTTGGGGCTCGGTTGTCTTGTACATGGCTTTTGGACGAAAACAATCACGCAGATATTCGGCGCTGGAACCCCATCAACAGTCAACGCAGCTGTGGAGGCAACTTCAAACAGAACGTACCTTTTCGATGACATCACTGTGTATATATCCGAACGTCATGGACTTAATGTTGTCACTGGTTCGCTTGTTGATAGCTATGGAATACGAGATTCAAGAGCGGAGAATCTATGGCTTGGGATCCCTAATGGTGTAACGGCCGTAGCTGGATGGCCTGATAACAATGACCAGTTTCTTTTCTTTGTCGGGAAGACCTACTATGTTTATGATACCGTTGCGAAACAGAATGTGCTTGGACCGTTATGTGTTCCAAACTAATTCGAATAGTTTGTAAGCCGTTTTATCTCAAGATAATTGTGTTTTCTGTACAATAACAACAGTGATATTTCTGATGTCATGTAGATCCGCGTGGGATAATCTTTAGAAAATCGTTTATCATCTGCATATACGGCTGACCATTATTCTGCATATTTGCATGATAAACAAATTTGACTATCCATTTACTCTTTTTATTTATTTTCTGTTGTAATCATGGGATAAACCTAATATCAGATCGTTTTCGTGATATGATATTATCGCCTCGTCTATTTATAAATGATATCACTCAAAATGACCTGATATTCTGTATATATGTCAAAATGAAACAGTAATGTTTTTTCAATGTGTCGTCCTACTGTTGTATGAACTAATACATGTATATACGACTATCTGGTCATTAATACATCCGTGGGACTGGATCCCCGACCGATGAGAAATTAAAGATAAAGTGCAACAAACGAAACACTGGAAATAATTATCAAACCAATGTACAAGTATTAAGCCTCAGTCACATTTGCTCTACGGCCGCCGTAGCTTCACAAAAATTTCTGATTTTGGGAAGCTACGGCCGCCGTAGCTCAAATTTGACCGAGGCATAAGTCAGATTAATTCAATTCTTATTTTAAATATACCTTTCTTACAGATAATGAATGGATTTAAAAAATGCATCTGTCTTGAATCAGAAAATATTCATAATCCAAGATATATTCGTTTGGAATTGTTTGCAATTACCTACATGTCTGTCTTTGTCCCGGTAAATGTGGAAGTTAATTTGCGATTTCCTTAATGAAAAGCTTTATACTCAATCACTTTTATGGTATTTGGTTTACATAGGCCTTTTAAAGCGAATGTACACGAGTGTCCCATTTTTGCCCACCCTGTACCATATAACACCACACTACAAAATAAATATATAACAAGGCATTAACATGCAAAATGTTACCACCTACCATCTGTTACAGACGCCGAACATCATCCACCGTCTAAAAAAGTTGGAGACTATAACAAAATATGTCACCACTGCTGGTGGCGACATAAAAAGGTTTTACTTTAAGAACCCATATCAGTCCTAGCATTTTGAGATTTACTTCACCAATCTTTGACTTCCGGCGAGGAAATAAATCAAAAAACCAACAGAATTCAGATTTATATTTTAGTGGTTTATTTACAATAACTTCAATGCTTTTTATCAATAGGGAGTTAAAGCTACACATTCTTGTGAGAACGTGAACGTGTAAAATAATAGACCAAGGAAATTACTAATCTCTAATATAAGGGACGAAATTACTACAAGGGGAAGAACTAATATCTACACAGCCAATCTCAAACTGTACTGTACAGCGCTGTTTTTGAAACAGTACTGTACAGCGCTGTAAAAACAGTGCTGTACAGCGCTGTTTTCCAAAACAGTACTGTACAGCGCTGTAAAAACAGTACTGTACAGCGCTGTTTAAAACAGTACTGTACAGCGCTGTAAAAACAGTACTGTACAGCGCTGTAAGATAAACAGCGCTGTACAGCGCTGTAAAAACAGTACTGTACAGCGCTGTTTTTGACTTTGAAAATGATAAATATATTATATCATAATATATTCTGTTATAATAGAGGGTCAAGGGTATTTTATGTTTTGTTATTGATGTTTGATTACAAAGGCCACTTTTATCAAAAGGCATTAATTTTGTGTTTTCAAAACGGGAGGCCTAGAATGAGAAAACCAGGTATTATTGTTCTTATTATTTACACTGCCAAAATAACTCCATGCTAAATCAGCGCTAATCTTTTTTCGCGCTAATTTAGCGCTGATTTGGTACTGAATTGGTACAAATAAAGTTTGTGTGGAATTAGCGCTAATAAATCAGTACCAAATCAGTACAAACCTCAGTTAGTGCGAAATCAGCACTAACTTAGCAGTGCTAATTTAGTGCTAAGTTAGTGCTGATTTAGCACTAACAAAACTTATATTTTTTCTGACTTTTATTACAGTATTATTGATTGATTTAAGCAATATTGATATTACTTATTTAGAGTTTGAAATATTTTATTATAAATAACATTCATTATTGTGATTTCTTCAATTGAGTTTGACATCTTAGGGAAATCCCTGGGAAATCCCTTTGAACTTTTGACCTATGACGTCACACATTCTATGACTCATACAAAGAGGACCTCTGACTCATACAGGAAGTTTGTGAAGCCACATATTTTAAATTTTGATTTCTGTGCCAGTCTCTGCCATCTGTCTGCAATTTTCACTTGTAAGTATATATTTGATTGTTTTGTATGAATAAATGAGCATATGTTAGGTGCACCTATTATATAGAAGACTTTCAAATACCAGATAGGCTCTGTGGGATAGGAGGGTGAAATTCAAAGATAAAAATTCAGGAGGAATTGAAAAAAAAATTCAAATTGAAAAGTCACTGAAAGTCTTGTCTTAAAAGTCCAGGGCATAGGCTAGTTCTTTGGAGTTTTTAAGAAAATATATTTATAATCTGCAATGCATAACGTCTTCTGAATGAAGCCAGAAATGGGCCACTCCTGGCCAAAATGTAATTTCTGAGTGATTTCAGTTTTAAATTCAATTTTTTATTCTTTATAAAAGATCATTTTCTTTTATCGGGAATGCATTTCTAGGCTACCTTTTTATTTTATAGACTTGATGTTGGCACTATTGGTCAGATGTTGGCATATCATGAGGAGTGAAGGCAGTAAAGAATACAATACATAATCAATGGATGGAGGGCCATGTATCAGCAATGTGGAATGAAACCGGGAATGCAACATACTTATGCCATTTAGGCTAGGTGCGTAAAGTAAACGTTTTAACAGTTTTAGGAAATCTAATAATAATTTATTTTGCTTATTCAGCGTATCGTTGGAATCGTGCCCCCATGTCATATTACCATGTTCATTTCATATCACCATGTTCCCATGTTATATCACCATGTTCATTTCATATCACCATGTTTCCATGTTACATCACCATGTCCATGTCATATCACCATGCTCCCATGTTATATCACCGTGTTCATTTCATATCACCATGCTCCCATGTTATATCACCATGTTCATTTCATATCACCATGTTCCCATGTTACATCACCATGTCCATGTCATATCACCATGCTCCCATGTTATATCACCATGTTCACTTCATATCACCATGCTCCCATGTTATATCACCATGTTCATGTCATATCACCATGCTCCCATGTTATATCACCATGTTCATTTCATATCACCATGCTCCCATGTTATATCACCATGTTCATTTCATATCACCATGCTCCCATGTTATATCACCATGTTCACTTCATATCACCATGCTCCCATGTTATATCACCATGACATGGTGATATGACATGAACATGGTCATGTCATATCACCATGCTCCCATGTTATATCACCATGTTCATTTCATATCACCATGCTCCCATGTTATATCACCATGTTATATCACCATGTTATATCACCATGTTCATGTCATATCACCATGTTCCCATGTTATATCATCATGTTCATTTCATATTACCTGCTCCCATGTTATATCACCATGTTTGTTTTATATCATCATGCCCCAATGTTATATCACCATTCATTTCATCATGCTACCATGTTCATAACCTTATTCATGCCCTCATGTCATATCACCAATTAAACATGTTAATAGCCTATGCTTCCTCACAGGGCTATAATAAAATTGTAAATACGTCAACCCTAACTATGACAAAATAATCTAGCATATTTTGGCCCTGTAAAAATATTGGAAACAATTTGTGTATGCAAACTGAATTCTTTGTTCAAAGATATTATTTCGAACTTTAATTTACATTGGTAAGCAAATCTGCGAATATTCATAGAAAACTATATCACCATGTTATATCACCATGTTCATGTCATATCACCATGCTCCCATGTTATATCACCATGTTCATGTCATATCACCATGCTCCCATGTTATATCACCATGTTCATTTCATATCAACATGTTCCCATGTTATATCATCATGTTCATTTCATATTACCTGCTCCCATGTTATATCACCATGTTTGTTTTATATCATCATGCCCCAATGTTATATCACCATTCATTTCATCATGCTACCATGTTCATAACCTTATTCATGCCCTCATGTCATATCACCAATTAAACATGTTAATAGCCTATGCTTCCTCACAGGGCTATAATAAAATTGTAAATACGTCAACCCTAACTATGACAAAATAATCTAGCATATTTTGGCCCTGTAAAAATATTGGAAACAATTTGTGTATGCAAACTGAATTCTTTGTTCAAAGATATTATTTCGAACTTTAATTTACATTGGTAAGCAAATCTGCGAATATTCATAGAAAACTATATTTTCAGGTAACTGTTATCAGTTATAACAACAAAAAGCTTGTGGTACCAGCATATAATCAATTTGAACCAAATCCGCCAACTGGTACTTGAGTTTTCAAAGATTACAATTTTTTATGAAAAATGGCTGCCATTTTGAAATTTAGTGGCCATCATCAAAATGTCTTCTTTAAAATTAACAAAGCTCTATTGTCCTGAGGCATCAGCATATACAATTTGAGTTATCAAAGATTTAATTTTTTACAAAAAATGGCGTGCATTTTGAATTGAGTCGCCATATTGAAAATTGATAAGAGGTCAGAGGTTCTACACCGATAAGGCATTAGACTATAAATTTTGAACCGAATCCAGCAACCGGTATTTCATTTATTGTTCGGACAGACGGACAAACGGACGAATGGACGGATGGACGGACGGCTTTCTATATCTTCATCTAACTTCCTTCGGTGGGATAATAATGATAATTATGTACATTTGTTTCTCAATTTGTCTTTTCAGCCAGACAGTTCAAACTCTTCGGAGTTATAGATGGCAGAAAGAGCAAGGGGGCAAACCCTGTAGACCTGTTTGGGAAGTCCAAAGAAAGACTTGATAGGTTAGCATAATCAATATTTAAGGGCCAGTACAGACAAGTTTATAAAAACCAAATGGTTCTTTCCAAACATCATGGCAACGTTAAATTTAAACCAGTATCTGAAAAAATAATTGAGATATAATTCTAATCAAATATTTGATTTAAATGTCAAAATGCAACTGTATCAAAATGCTGAATATATAATAGTAAAAAATAATAAAAATAATAAAGTCACAAATCAAATCGAATGTGTACCCATTATATTATTAATTATCCTACACTTAGTGTACTAAATGTATAATAACATGAACAAATAAATTTGATATTTATTGGCAAAATGAATATCCGGAGGATATCGTAACGATATACTCCGGGCGGAGGATATCGTGACGATATACTCCGGAAAACCCAATATGCGGAGGATATTGTGACGATATACTCTGCTTGTTGATTTCCCGCCAAATTGACTCTATTTGGCATGAAATTCATTTTACAATGATATTATACATTCAGTACACTCCTTGTAAGTGTAGGATAATAAGAACATCCTATGATTTTTTTCAGAATATCATTTTAATCTACTCGGTGATATTGATATATGCACTCGTTTGCTTCGCTCTCTCGTGCAAATATCAATATCACCTCGTAGATAAAAATGATATTCCTCAAAATCATAGGATATCCTATAATTATCCATCCATTATACTATTACTGTATACAATTTAAATATTGTGTCCACTTTAATACTACTTAGGCCTATATCTTATCTTACAAAATAAATATATATATAGGCCTATTCTATACCATGCCATTATAAAAAATGCTTCCAATTCAATATTTTCCTCAATAACTAGTAATTGTTTGGGCGTTATCAGTTGCTCTATTCTACAAATGGACTTATTATTTCCTCTTGTTTTAAGATACACACAAATGGAGAGAGAAACGCTGAACTGAAAATGGGAGCAGGAAGCAACCAGAGCGGCGAATACAAGCACAACCGTTACAAGGACTGAATTATAAAATTAAAATAGAACTTTTTGACATTAGGACATTTGTAATTTTTAACAATAGGCTCAGACTTCGGTAACACTATAGTATCTGATATATTTTGTATATTTTGTATATTTCTAAATAAAATATAGGTTTTGTATTAGTATTCAATATTGAGTGTTTTGTATATTTATGGGGACAACAAAATAATCATTAAATACAAAATCCAAGTAGTAAATGCAATTATATAGCCTACAATACACCAATATTAGGATCAAAGCATTTTGAATTTGATACCCATTAATATATATATATAATAGAAATGAATACAACTAAATAAAAACCAGGGAATCAACCTGAAACCAAAAACATAAATTCCTAAAGGGGCCTAGCCTATAAAAATTAAAAACAGCGCTGTACAGCGCTGTTTGAGTACAGCGCTGTACAGCGCTGTATGAGCTACAGCGCTGTACAGCGCGGTACTCAAATTGTACTGTTTTGTACTGTTTTGTACTGTTACAGCGCTGTACAGCGCGGTACTCAAATTGTACTGTTTTGTACTGTTAATACAGCGCTGTACAGCGCTGCAAACAGCAAGATGATGATGCGGATTGGGGGTGTAAGGGACGAAATTACTAGAAGGGGAAGAACTAATATCTAAGGGACGAAATTACTAGAAGGGGAAGAACTAATATCTAAGGGAAGAAATTACTAGAAGGGGAAGAACTAATATCTAAGGGAAGAAATTACTAGAAGGGGAAAAACTAATATCTAAGGGACGAAATTACTACAAGGGGAAAAACTAATATCTAAGGGACAAAATTACTTCAAGGGGAAGAACTAATATCTAAGGGACGAAATTACTACAAGGGGAAGAACTAATATCTAAGGGACAAAATTACTACAAGGGGAAGATCTAATCCCTGGAGGACGAGATTACTAGAAGGGGAAAAGCTAATATCTAAGGGACGAAATTACTAGAAGGGGAAAAAGTAATATCTAAGGGACGAAATTACTAGAAGGGGAAAAAGTAATATCTAAGGGACGAAATTACTTCAAGGGGAAGAACTAATCCCTAAAGGACGAGATTTCTACAAGTTTACGTACAAGTACAACGTGTAGCTTAACCTCCGTATATATGTGCTGGCTTGTATATATAACGTCTGGCTTGCATCATGACACTGGTCAAAACTGATCAGCATACCACTTGTTAAGACCCAGTCATATTTGCTCTACAGCGGGCGTATGGCGGCCGTAGCCTTTACAAAATCGATATAGAAAAGTTATATCGTACTGCGTATTTCTCAATTTTCGGAAGTTACGGCCATCGTACGGCCGCAGTAGAGCAAATGTGACCGAGGCATTACTTTCTATATAAAATATAGTATATTGGAATTATATCATCTGGTTTGTTGTTTTCTCATCAATGTCGTTCATATACTGTATATGTATCATATCTCGACCATCTTTGCCCGCTCGGTCTTCACTGCGTTCGATTGACGAGTGAACAAAAATGCACCCCAATACATCTGGCTTGGTAAATTCACAGAAGTCTGTTCCAAGAAAAGATCATATACTTAGTACCACACAACATCCCGAAATGACGGCAATGTCTCAAAACAAAATGAAACATTGGTTGAATAATGTGAACAGGGCAAAGACCAATTAGATATTCCATCCATATATTTTAGAAAATATTTCATATTTATATACATTAGAAACAGGCGGATGTTACACATATTATTATGCCCTTTACCAAAATTAAAAATAGATGTAATGAATGAAAAATACTGTACATATACCATTTCCCAATAATTACTCAACAAATAATAATAAAACAGTACATTTTCTCTCTGCCAAACTCCAAATACAATAAAATGAAAATGTATTTTTTCAAAAAATAAACACAGACAAAGTTTCTGCAATAGATCAAACCCCTATATACTAAATGAATTCAAAATTCTCCCATAAAACAAATAATACACTTTTCCTGTAACCTCTGCCACATTTTAATATGTCACAATGCTTGGGCATACTGGCTAGATTGATGATGTCATTGGTTGAAGGTAGAATTGCTTAGTACAACCGTTGACATCACAAGTATGGTCAATATATCCTACCTACAACCAATGACATCATAAATTTGGCCAACATACCCCAGCTTCTTTGATGTAGCAAAGCAAAATATTACAGAGATTATTGGGGATAGGACTAAAGCATATCTTGAAACTATGATTTCTACTTCTCATTTTATATACATTCTGTACAACTTATATTCACTCTTTTATCATTTCTATCTATATACATTTATGTACAAATGAATTACAAGATACACTAAAATAATGAACACATTGCCAGTGAGTTTGAAAACAGCAAGGACTTGTAAAAGACGGCACATTTGGGAGGCGGAGTTGAGTACGAGTTCTACAAACCTATGTGATATCGTAATAACCCCCCCACATACACATATGTGCAATCGACATTGATGATGACATACACCTGATTAACTTTACATATTTATAATATACAGGTATGTACATATAGTTTGCATATGTATAAAAGGAGGTTCAGTAGAATGAGAAATCTGTCAATCAACTCTAAAGCATTCTGGACAATCTAACTGGATTTGCAATATGGATCCTTGCCATGTAAGCTTGGCTCCTGTCACTTACATCATACACATACTGACATCTGCATCATAGACATACTGACACCAACATCAGACACAAACTGACATCTGCATCACAGACATACTGACACCAACATCAGACACATACTGCACTGACATCTGCATCATAGACATACTGACACCAACATCAGACACAAACTGACATCAGCATCATAGACATACTGACACCAACATCAGACACATACTGCACTGACATCTGCATCATAGACATACTGACACCAACATCAGACACAAACTGACATCAGCATCATAGACATACTGACACCAACATCAGACACAAACTGACATCAGCATCATAGACATACTGACACCAACATCAGACACATACTGCACTGACATCTGCATCATAGACATACTGACACCAACATCAGACACAAACTGACATCAGCATCATACTGACACCTACAGCAGGCACATACTGCACTGACATCTGCATCATAGGCATACTGACACCAACATCAGACACAAACTGACATCTGCATAATAGACATACTGACACCAACATCAGACGCATACTGCACTGACATCTGTATCATAGACATACTGACACCAACACCAGACACAATCTGACATCAGCATCATAGCAACATCAGACACATACTGCACTGACACCTGCATCATACACATACTGACACCAACATCAGACATACACTGACATCAGTATCACTGATATACTGACACCAACTGACATCAGCATCATAGACATATCGACACCAACATCATACATATAAGGTCCAAAATCACCCAACCTTAATTTTCAGTCCATTTTTAAATATTCTTGTTTGTATATTGATTCTCATTTCATTGATTTTACAGCCAATGTAACCAATATCTCAGATTAGGTGAGGCAAATTTTAATTGGTGAGGCAAAGCAAGGCCAAATTAAATTTCAAAAATAATGATTTTTTAAATAAACAGTGTCAAGTGAAAAAAATGTATTAAAATAAATGTATTTCTGTACAATTTTTTCTCACCTGCCTTATGGCTGACTATATGTCCATGTTATAGTCACCAAATGACTATATATCCAATTGACTATATTTCACACATACCTAGAGATACTCTATGTATTGTAAATCAACTGAAGCTTAACTGTATTAGTTGACTTACCATAGCAAATAAAAATGTGAAATACGAGGGCTAGAGCATAGTGCATTACTTCTGGGACAACCCTCGTATCTGACAAATGTCAACAAAATGTTGAAAGTGCTTGGAAATGAGAATGAGACACTTTCAAATGATATATGAACAAGATAAATGTTTAATTATATCAAAGTTTGACATATTTTGCAGAACTTCTTTAACAATCCAAAAAAGTTATCAAATCATGTCAACTTCATGCAACAGAGATGTAAAATTGGGTTCAATGTTGAATTGTTTCCATCCATATAAAAAATAAGAATTATATATAACATCAAAGCCTTGTGGCTATGAATGATTAGCATTTGTTCAGAACAATTTCATCATTCTTTTCTTCAAAATAAAATCTAAATGGCATCATAGCTAAATATGCACATAAACATATATATTTTTGTCACATCTCCAACAGTCGATTATTCTTTATAGTTCATCCTATTGCAACCTCTGCCCATATTTGGTTATACCTTTATATATATGTACCATGTTATGCCATTTTAAGTCGATACATGTACTGGCCTAGACATGTTTATCTTCAGGACTTTAAGCAGTAGAATATCCTCTTTGGTTTCAGTTTTTCTTGCCATTAATTTGCTTTGGATCCTGGTGGATAATCCCCTGAAAAGTTCATATATTGTTTAGATTTTATTCAATACTGCATCTTTAACTTCCACCTTAATGTTCTTCTCTACAATAACTGGTGCTATAGGTGGTTCATCCTGGGTGGGTGTGGTTGAACCAGGCTCTATGATTGGCTCATCTTGAGTTGGTGTCATTGACCCGGGTTCATCATGCGTAGGCGTCGCAAATCCATCGATTTCAGTTTTTATATCTGGCACCTCTGATTTTATAGCACTTATAACCGGATTTTCAATTTTTGTAGTCACACCCCCCTGAAGTGGATTCACAGTAGGCTGTTCTGTCGGTGTGGTTACACCCCCTAGTTGTAGATTAACACCTGCTTTCTGAGCAATTGTGTTGAGTAAAGCCATAGGGTCACTGGTTGGGGCCGTGGTGGGGGTAGGGGTAGGCTCTACTGAGACATTCTGAAATTGTATGATAAGAATAGTACAATAGCAGTACAATAATAAAAATTGTAGTAATATTCTACCTTGTGCTGTAAATTTCATTTTGCTCAACCAAGATGACTATTATAGACCGACTCTAATTCAATCTTTGAATGTTACTTTAACCTTTGAAGTCCCACTTAAGTAAAATTGTATGGCAGTGAGAATTTTATAACAAAAGGCAAATATTCAGAAAAACTTTTGCAATTTATTCAATATCATGAATGTTATCAAGCTACCAATGGCACGTTTGTTGTTCCCACATAAATGTGGGGTTGATTTTACATATCCTCCACAGCTACTTGTGTATAAAAATATAGTGGTTGAAAATAAGCTGGATCAGTGGTTATTTAGACAAAATTCAGCTTTAAGTCTACTGACAACATTTTTCAATACACAAGTAGTTGTGGGGGTGATTTGAAAAATCGACCCAACATTTATGGGGTTAGCTCATGTAGATATGTATATATCTCACCCCTTTGGCATCTTCGTAACAAACTGGGTGGTATGTTTTCCCGTTAATTCTCATTCCACCCCGCAGGCGCCAAATTTCTTCATCATCGTCAAAATATTGCTCAAATATACCGTGACAACTACGACACATCTGCAAATAATTACAATCTACGTTACAATTTAATTTACAATCATTTTGACTTTATTAAAAAAGTTGAAAAACTGAAATTTAAGTTTTCATTCAAAAAGTTCATTTTTTTCAATTTGTATTTTAACTTTGGAGAAAATTCTACATTTTATAGAATAGTTCTGACCATTTTTTGACCATTATTATGCTGGATGTAGTGTTATAAGTAAAACCTGTCTAAGCAGAACGCCTTCCACTTGTGTGGTATTCCACTTATAGCGGTTCATTTAATATTAAGTCAGATTGTATTGGGACTCTTGAGTGTTCCACTTCCAGGTGTTTCACTTTACTTGTTTCACTGTACTTAATTCAACTTAATTCAAAAGTCTAAAGCCTTACATTGTCTTTTTTATTCGCCAGGGCCATTGGTTCATATATGATTTCATCAGTGTTTGTGACAGGGGCTGCCATTAATGAGGAAGGATCCTGATTGGCTGTCGAATTCTTAGCGAATACATTACTCCTCGCTACAAGAAATCCATGAGTATATATACATGTATATCATAAAAACTGAGAAAATTACATTTGAAAATATTACAAATAATCTTTTAATGACAGGCCATTGAAACAAATCCATTCCAAGCTACAATGACAATCTACCGAAATTTCAGCATTTTTACAGTAGCATGCATTGGCTGATCAAGAAAAAAATCAATATCCATCAAAAATTGTACAATGCATTCTAGGAAAATATTTTTCTGTAAAATTCCTGAAATATTGACAATGGTAATCTGATATTCACATTTTTTATGACACATACACACATTTTATGACACATACACATATCTGATTTGACACATACCTCTCTCCTCAGCATCCCCAATCTCAGTGTATTTCCCCCAGTCATCTGTATCATAGTACCATGATCTGTTCTTGGCAACTTTCAATGCATCCTTTTTGATCTTGTTTTGCCTGAAGGTAAAAATTGTAATTTCAACAATAGAGAAAATAAGGTCCTTTCAATAATGAACAATGAAGAATACAGGGCCTCTTCAATAATGAACAATGAAGAATACAGGACCTCTTAAATAATGAACAATGAAGAATACAGGGCCTCTTCACTCATGAACAATGAAGAATACAGGACCTCTTCAATAATGAACAATGAAGAATATAGGGCCTCTCCAATAATGAACAATGAAGAATACAGGGCCTCTCCAATAATGAACAATGAAGAATACAGGGCATTTTCAATAATGAATGATGAAGAATACAGGGCCTCTCCAATAATGAACAATGAAGAATACAGGACCTCTTCAATAATGAACAATGAAGAATACAGGGCCTCTCCAATAATGAACAATGAAGAATACAGGGCCTCTCCAATAATGAACAATGAAGAATACAGGGCCTCTTCAATAATGAACAATGAACAATACAGGGCATTTTCAATAATGAATGATGAAGAATACAAGGCCTCTCCAATAATAAACAATGAAAAAACAGGAAAATTGCTGTATGACATAAAGATTGCATTTCCTAGATGTAAAATAAATAAGCACACTCTTTGTGTTGAAATGAGATTCATAATGCTCACAATACTAACGTATGATTTAATGTAAGTATGAAATAAAACTTCAAACCCATGGAAAATTTTTTTTTTAAAAAATGCGAATCAGTTACCTGAAATGCCAATGAAAAATGAAGAGTACAGGGCCCCTTCAATAATAAACAATGAAGAATACAGAGCCCCTTCAATAATAAATAATAAACAATGAAGAAAACAGGGCCCCTTCAATAATAAATAATAAACAATGAAGAAAACAGGAAAATTGCTGTATGACATAAAGATTGCATTTACCTGAAATGCCAGTCTAGATGCTCAGCGTAAGCTTCCGTCTGTGACATTGTGAAACGTTGACCACATGATGTGCACTGGATCCCAATATATAAGTTCTCATACGCAAGTTCAAACTTCCTGGAATACAAATATGCGTTTAAATGCAAAAGTAAAAAGCCTATAATTGTAATCATAACACCTTTGATAATAAATGTAATATGTATTGCAATGGTAGAATACTCAATAGAATATGTTTCACCACCTTAGACAAAAAATACTGCTTTAAGTTTGGCAAGATATCCTATCAAAGAAATATAGGATATCCTATGATTTTGAGTGATATGTGAAATATACGTAAAATCTTGATCTTGTGACTCACTAAATTACTATGTAATGATCCATGCATCTTTAGTGATATCTATGGAACATACTAGAATTTTGTAAATATCGCTAATTCATTGCATCCTGTGGGATCATAGGACAATGTATTAAACTATGAAATAATGCAATAAAACAGATTATAAAATATAGGAGATTGTAGAATGGGACAGCATCTTTTCCTATCAATCGAGGTTGGGCATGCAGCCGAAGGTAAGCCATACAACCGAAGGTAAGCCATACAACCGAATTTTGCTGATTCAATCTGACGGAGAATGCCAAGTCTCTATTTTTGACCAATTAGAGACGTCCTCTTCACATTCGTGGTATCCTCGGCCAACTTCGTTTGCAAAGAAAATCTTCGGCAATCTCCGGCTTTTCTTGAGGTATCTTCGATTGATTGCCAAAAGTCGACACCCATTGTAGAATATGGAGAAACTTTCAAACCATACTTACTGCCTCAAAAGATTGATATTGAAGGACATCAGATCAGGGAGTTGTTTCACTGGGGGAGGCATATCCCTGACATTGGGGACCTAAAACAGTGGAATATACGCTAACGTGCAGTGTATAACAATATAATGAAGCTTTCAGATCTACTGTACTTCTACTAAATTTGGCGCTATTTATTTTGGTAGATTTGCTGTTTTGAACATTTGGCGGCTTCTTAATTTGGGGGACTTGCAATATTACAATGTGCTAATGGTACTCATTTACATGGTACTAAAATAACTAGTAAATTTGGCAGCTACTTAATTTGACGGACTTTAACAATTTTGAAGCATTCGCAAAATTAAAATGGCCACCAAATAAAATAGAAGTACAGTATGTGATAAAATATTCATTTTTCTCAATTCGGAATCAATTACAAGGACAGTATTTTATTGTTTTCAACTGAAATTTGCATTTCCAAATTTTGCCTCACATATTTCTAGAAGCACTCTAAAGTTTGCCTCACATATTTTTAGATGCACTCTAAATTTTGCCTCACATATTTTTAGATGCACTCTAAAGTTTGCCTCACATATTTTTAGATGCACTCTAAATTTTGCCTCACATATTTTTAGATGCACTCTAAATTTTGCCTCACATATTTTTAGATGCACTCTAAATTTTGCCTCACATATTTTTAGATGCACTCTGATGAAGGTTAATTATTTCAATCTTCCCTGTTTTGATGATGGATAAGCCAAAAATTGTTAGTATTTCCCAGGATCAAGAAATAATGACACCAATCACATTGTTCCACAACTAGTTACTTTGACGGAATGTCAATGTAACAAAATGGATGAACTTCCTGGATACATGTTTTTTGTTTTCTCGGTTTAAACCTACTTATAGGTCAAGTTAGACAATATAGTCTAGCTTTTAGAAATGCTAGATCAGTTTGGAATTTGTTTTTTAAATAAAGCTGTTATTTATGCATTTAGACCTACGCTTTTGTTACATTGATGTAAGGTAGTCAAAGTAATATACATTGGTAATATATTGGACTTTCGTCAATGTAACAAAAGCGAGGGTCAAAATATATGGATTGCAACTTCATTAACAAAACAAATTCCAAATCGAAAGAAATTTATTAAAGCAAGACTATATTTTCTCGCTTTGTGCCAAATTATAATCAGCAACTTGACTAATAAGTAGGTTTAAATCTAGAAAACAAAAAACTCGTAACCAGGAAGTTCATCCATTTGTTACACTGACGTTCCGTCAAAGTAACTAGTTGTGGAACAGTGAATCAATATCAAATGTTGATTCTTATTTGATATGTCATGAGAACACTAAAACACAGATTGATTATAAGAAAGAACTTCTTTAGATCAAAGATATTATTGTTTTCTTTTGAAAGTATACCTGTTGAGATGGGGGTCTCATTCCAGGATGATCCCCAGGTTGTTGGGGGTGTAGGCCAGGGCGTGGCATCCCCATTGGAGGTTGTTGAACAGGTGGCACTTGTCCTCCAGGGGGTAGGAGTCCTGGTTGACCCCCGGGAAGTGGCAGGGCTCCTGAAATCTCTTCTGTCTTCTCCTGTTTAGTGATTATACCAGCACCGAGAAGTTTGGAGAAAAGATCATTGACATCAATTTGACTAATTGGATTCTGTGGCGCCATCTGTGGAGGTCCACCTGAAATTCAGACAAATTGATTTTCATATCAAAATCTTCAAAATAATATTTCTGTGTTACTGCCATGTTGGACATCATGTTGTAATTCTTATCATAATAACAATTTTAAATTTTAATGAGTTAATTTTAAAGGGAGTTATTGAAAGAAGTTAATGAAGTTTTATATTCCATTTAGATACTACTTCACTTACCCATATGTTGATCTTGTTGTCCCATATTTGGCCCTTGCATTCTACCAAATGGCCGATTTGGAGGTCCCATTGGTCCTTGGTTATGCATGAAACCTTGCGGTCTCATACCCATGTGCCTTGGCCCACCAGGTCCCATCATAGGTCCTCTTGGTCCCCCTGGTCCCATGGGTCTGTTCATTCCACCAGGTCCCATTCGAGGCCCTCCAGGTCCATGCATACCAGGTCTCGGTTGCATGCCAGGTCTTGGTGGTCCAGGTGGCTGCCCCCTCATTCTATCAGGGGGAATATCAGGAAGATCAAATATGCTTGGTATGTTGCCTCTAGGTGGACCTTGATTAGGGGGACCTTGGAAACCAGGACCACGAGGCCCATGATCTTGAGGCATGCCTCCTTGGAAATCTGGACCATCACGTCTTGGGATTTTAAAGTCTCTTAATCTCATCCTTTCCTCGTCATCATCTCGAATGCCTCTTCTATCGCCCCTTCGATCATCCCTAGGATCACCCATTCGATCCCCTCTTCGATCTTCCCTTCTATCATCCCTTGGATCACCCCTTCGATCATCTCTAGGGTCACCTCTTCGATCATCCCTAGGATCACCCCTTCGATCATCCCAAGGATCACCCCTTCGATCATCCCAAGGATCACCTCTTCGATCATCTCTTCGATCAGCTCTTCTATCATCTCTAGGATCACTTCTTTGATCACCTGTTTGATCATCACCATCTCGTTTTCGATCTCTCCTTTCTCTACGTTGACTTCTTTGATCTCTTTCTTGGTTGCGAAGTTCCTTCTCCTTTGATCGTCTCTGATCCTTATCATTTTTCGTTGCTGTTTTATCAATAACCTTTGCACCATTTTCATCAGCAGCAACCTTCTTCTCACTCTCCTCAGGTTTTTTATCTTTTGACTGATCAAGTTCACTGGGTTTATTATTGATAGCCTTCTCAGCCTGTTTTTTCTTATCCTGTTCTTTTTCAGCCTGTTGTTTCCTAGTCTGCTCTTTCTCAGCCTGTTCTTTCTCAGTCTTTTCTTTCTCAGCCTGTTCTTTTTCAGCCCGTTCTTTCTCAGCCTGTTCTTTTTCAGCCCGTTCTTTCTCAGCCTGTCTTTTCTTTTGCTTCTCCAGTTCAGCTTTTTCTTCAGCTTCAATTCTAGCTGCTTGTCTTTCCAAAGCTTCGATTTCATCAGCTTTATTTTCTAAAGCTTCCTTCTCCTTTTGTTCTTTTAACCGTTGCTTTTCAGTCTCTTCTTCTAGGTCCTGTCGTTCCTTGTTTTGCTTGTGCCAGTCTTCCACTGTGATTCCTTCATCTAAGATTTTCACTTGTGGTGGTGGGCTTTCCAGTCTTAATTGGTGAATTCTACCTCCAAGCAGAATCTCTCTTTCTGGTGCCCCGAACTGGCATTCATAATACCTCCCATCTATAAAAACCTCTTTTCCGGGTCCACCAAATCCAACCAATCGAGGACGACGAGAAATTTTCACCTTCTTAGGGGGAAGGGATAAAGGGACAGAGTATGGCTCGTCATCTATGATGATGTCACGGCAACCACCTTCAAAACATATCCCATGAGTCTTTCCGTCAATTTTGCACATGGGTGTGCCACTGTCTAACTTCAGCACACATTCTTTGCCGTCAATAATAATATTCTGAGGAGGGGGAATAAAGCGAAGCTCGTGTCTTTGGAGTGATATCATTACTTCACGAGGTGGACCTCCAAACTTTCCGATGCTCAAACCATCTATTACAATGAAACCACTTTTTCCGTCAACTCTGATTTCTTTCATTGCATCGCCAATCATTGTCTTTTGGGGTGGAGCATCTAAGCGAATTGTCAATGGTCTCCCATCAAGCCACACTGTTCGAAGCGGCCCATGGAAAAATATTTCATATTTCTGGCCACCAATCGACACCTCTCTGATTGGATCTCCCAGTCTATAGTAACAACTCCCGTCAATCAGAATCTCTCTGTTTTCAGCATCTGCTTCAACTTTCAGCATTCGACTGCCAAATTTGATTTCCCGTGGAGGGCCGCCTAGGATAAGTTGATATGGTGTACTGTCAATGATCAACTCTTGTGACATCTCAGGGGGGAGAGGCTTTGAGTAATCAAGGGAATGTGGACCAGATTCCTCCACTGGTTTCTCCTTTGTAGGTTCATCTACAGGAACAAGCTTAACAGCTGATGTGTCCATTGGTTCATCCATCGTTGGTGTTCCCGAGCGGCTCGAAGTCACTGATGAAGGAATAGCAGAGTGGGGAGGTGTAGTTGGGGGAGCCGATTTAACACTTGGACTTGGAGTTTGTTTATCTGATTTTGACTTGGACTTCTTATTCTTTTCTTTAATTTCTTTTTTCATTGGGGCTTCTTTCACAGAAGTTTCCTTTCCAGAGTTCTTCTTTGAATTCTCTTCTTTTACCACTTCATCTTCTTTCATTGGTGGAGAGTCCCCAGAGCCATCTATACTTGATCTTTGGGATGAATTTCTAGTTTGCCTCAATGTGGTCATATGTCGAACATATTCAACATTTTCAATTGCATCCTTTGAAACTTTCTTAAGCCTGGCAGAGTGTCTCAAATATGGGTCTTCTTGGCCT